>OY728144.1:16522410-26522410 GCA_963277665.1 Viscum album | reverse complement strand
ATTTAGAATAAACTACAATGAATCCTCGAAAACTTATATTATATTTTTAGGCTTAAAAACATTTGTGCGAACATGAATCACATCCACATCATGGATGGAATTACATTATCTAGTTTGGTTAATAACCTAATGAAATATTAAAAATCAGTTCACTTTGGAATAAACCATGGGAAAACCCCCTAGGAAGGTTTGTGGTTTTGATTGTTTTATCACTTATAATATAAAACCAATGTTTAGAAATTAATAAAAAATCTACTCTTTTTTCTATAAATATCCACCCATACTCACTTTAATATTCACTCAAAAACCCTTGATAATGAATTTACTCTCCAAATAACTATATAAATCCTTCACATGGTGTTCCAATTCTCTTTCTATGTTCCTCCTAATTTTTAGATGCACCAAATCATGTTAAGGGATTCTCTTTCTCTTTCACTTTATTCATCTACTTTCTTTATATTAAGCCTTTTACATTGAATTGTTTATATTATGATCTGTTTTTATAAATCCGTTTACCATCCTTATAAATCCCACGTAAATATATACCACCTTTCACACTCCTTTATCCCTTTTATAAACATTTATGTACACCCGTTATGCTTCCAAAATTATTCTAGGTTTTTCCATGAATTGTTTTTTGTGTTTTGAATACCCATCCCAATTTACACTCATGGGAATTCACCTAGGTGTAACTATACATAATTTATTTGGAATTTACATTCATGTAACCCACACTCATTAATCATGGGATTAGTAGTAATGATATAAGTTCTTATGTTATTTGATTGACATGAAACAAAAATGCGTGAATAAGATATAAATGTTATAGATATTCTTACATTCATATATCACTCCAATTAAATGAGTAATTTTTTTATTCTCATTAGATACCATATATGGTGAAAGATAGGTTTTCCTAAAAACCTTTTGTTACGATATCTCTATAGTTAACCTTGACTTATGATTATTATGTTATGATTTATGTTTTTCCACATTTCTTTGATATCTTAATGTTATCATCACATATCATGATTTGAGGTTCATGATTATGATTTTCACCTTTTTATTTCACCATTTTATTCCCCTAGACCCACATGTACCTCTTTACTTCCTACTATACTTTTTTTATTTACTATATGGGATTTTTAGATCACTACTTTGTTATGTACATTCCCAGGTTATCCCATGCAATATTTAAAGATCCATGGAATTTAAGGATATGTTATATAGTTTTTAAACAATGTAAATGTATACTTATTTCATGTCATTTTTATATGTATATAACTACCCAAATAGACTAGAAAACTAAATAATAATGGAATTCATTATGTGTATAAATATCTAATAAATCATGAATATAGTGAATAAAAGATATTGTCAATATTGGTTTAAGAGTAGGTCTTGTAATTTTAGGGGATTGGGATTAGAAAACCATAGTGAATACAATATGGATAAGGCTAAACATAAGAATACATCACTAAGTTTTTTTGAAGTTTATAATATGTGGTATCCAGAAATAAAATCCATATTTGGATACTAAAAGTTGATATGGATATAACATATATGTACTTAGGGGTAATAACCCAAAAGGGGTAATCAGATATTAACTCAACCTGTACCTAGTGCCTGATAAATAGACCTTTCTGCACCCCTATTTTGACACTCATGGGGGATATGATTTTCTAAATTCACAATATATATACAAAAAATTATGACGGGAATGAAAATGATTATGAAATGTAATGTTATAAAATATACCATGGATAAAATAAATTGAAACCTTCAATTTATGAGGTTAAGGAATACATTTAATTTATTAGTTATCTCTTAAAGGTTCATAGGTTCACCTTTATATGTTTAATAGTGCTAAAATTACCATCATTAATTTTCATTTATTTTAATAAATGGATGGAATTAGGGGTAACAAAGTCATCGACCAATGTGATGGATCCCCAAATGTTTTTCCCAACTAGATATGAGAAGAAGTCAAGAACATACTAAAAAAAATACTTAATTATCTCATGTGTTGAATAGAAACGTGAATCCATAGGAACATTAACTTCACCCTAAGAAAGTACAAGTTTCATTTGAGACCATTACGTGACGATATCCTTTGAATTTCATTGGATCATATAATTCATTTATCATAGAACAATGGATCAAATCAAATTAAAATATCATCTATTTCTCTCAATGTTCTAAGTATATAGAGTCCTTAGAGGATGATTCTCGCATGGAGGGAGAATCTGATCAATGTTGTACATCAATTAAGAATACAGATCCCCTAGAAGAATTCGAAGAGATGGAGTGGAAATAATTCTATAAAATGATTTCCAATAAATACTTTACTCACACTATTTGATATAAAATGAAGAGGGATTTTCATGTCCTCATGAAAAAGGTGGAAGAATACATAGGTTTGTATAGATAAAACTTCACAATACTTTAATGGTATGCCTTAACTTTTTCATTAGACCTAAAAGAAAATTTAACTGCTTTTTAGTGGAAAAAATATTAATCTACCAAAATATTTTCAAATTTGTGACATTGATAGCTATGAATAAATTTATTAATGGTACCTCATAGTGTAAATGGAGATCTTATAATCTCAATGGTATCATGATATAGAATATTGGAAGTTCATAATATAATTTTATTCTAGGTAAGTGATATAGAAATCTTATGGTGGTAGGAAATTCCAACATCCCACTTGTGAAATGTGAAGGAAAAATATTCATAGAATGTTTTTTGAGGGGACATAGATATTTTTTAGGTGTGGTGTGGATGGGTACATAACTGGTGAATTTTTATGGGTGAAACAAAGTAATGTTATGAATGAAAGGAAAATATCATTCAACCCTTAGCCTATTGTTAAATAGTAACATTATCAGCTTTGAAATGATAATAAAAAACTCTAATTTTTTTAATTTATTATTATATTTATATGAAAATTTAAATTTTCAATAAAAAAATTATAAATGACTTAAAGGATTCACATAATTTTAAAAACACTCTTAACACTTTGTAATATTTTGTTGAATATATTTAGAGTTAGGTGCATAGTAATTTTGGGATTCAAGAGCTCGTATAGACTCATAATTTATTGAAAAAAATACCAAATATTTTATATCATGGAGAATATATATTTATAAAATAATTAAATATATTCTAATGGGTGTATCAAATGGAAAATATGAGAAAAAAATTATGTTTGAAATGTGGGTATTACCCTAGGCACAACATAACCTTTGTGTGCATTGGCTTTCTAGTTTGACTGCACCCCAATTATATGTTTTCACAATTTTTTTTATTTATAATAAAGAAAATGAATTAATAATTACATATCTAATTAATAATTTTGTTTCATTAAAAAATTTGGTTGGGTGAATATTTTTATCGGTGGTCAAAATTTATAATGGTGATATTATTTCTTATGTAAATAAATGCAATTTTTTGTGTTTAATACAAATGTATTCACTATTATCAATATTTAATAAATTTAATTTTTTAAACTTTTATGGTGTTAATGATGGAGAATATTTAATAAATATTAAACTTTATTGTTATTATTATAATTAAATTTTGAAAAAAAATTAATTTTGTGTGATTAAATTAAAATATATATGTGGGGGGGGGGGGGGTAAATATATCTATATGTGGGTGTGGGTGTGGGTGTAAATATATATAATGTGTATGTATCTATGGGTTATATACATATATTTGTGGGGGTATATATATATATATATATACGAGTGTGTGTATATATTTAATTTGTATATATATGGGTTGAATATATATATATATATATATGTATATATATGTATATATATATATGGGTCTATATATGTATATGCAGGTGTGTGTGTGTGTAATGAGTATACCTATAGATCATTTTTTAATTAACATTAATGAATGATTTAATATGTTTAAGATGGTAAATTTTAAAAAAACTAATGACGAGAATCCATGGGGCACTTCATAGAGAGTTTAGTGTGGATTTAAATGTTTTATGAGTATAAGGAATTAATAGAGACAGAATGTATTAATTAAATAATATTAATATATATATATAATTGTGGGTATGAGAAGGTGCTTAAGGGAGAGCACATGAGTAATTGAGAAAATCCCCACTCCCACCTCTTTCCCTCTCTATCTCTTCTTATTATTATAATTGTTATTCTAAATTTCTCTCATCACTATCTTTTCTAACAGCGACTGAATTGAAGAGTAGTTGGTATCATTGGGTTCTTCTTGATGAGTATAAATTTATCCAATGTTTGTTTTTGATGAAAGTGATATCTTTTATTCGTAATTAATTTAATCCCTTTTCACATTTTAATTATCATATATTATGATAAATATAAATCATTTCCAATCAGGCATCATTCTGGGATTCGATTGTGTAATTTAACTCGAAAGTCAACCCTTACCATCAAATCATTATTGTCATTGTGGTAGGAAGATACTTAAAACTTGGGGATTTTTTTACACATGATTCCATGATATATATATTATTTGATTGATTAATTTATATCTTTTCTTGATTATGATCGTATGTGGGTGTGTGTGTGTATCCTGTGAGACCCCTTGTGATATTTATTTCCATGAATGATGCTAGATTATTAAGTTCCATGTCTTATTGTGATATTATGTTGTTATGTGTTGTAGAATTATTTCTCATGCTAATATTTATTCTATGTATGATCTATCTCATATATATATTACCTTCTCTTGTAGGTTTCATTCTTGGTTCTTGAAACAGGTGTATTTTCATGACATTTTTATCCTAGAGAGGGGGCATGCACTTGTCTTGTGATGGTAGAGACAAAGGACCTGATTCCAAGGTGGAGACTTAATGATAACATGGTATTCCATGTTGGGAATGCACTCAATGATTATGTATCGAGTTGTATGATCCCTAGTTTCTCAATGAGTTTAATTCCATATATTAGGTAGTCAACACTGATTTTCATGCCAAATATCAGGGGATCAATGTAGACTTGAAAGTCATATATCAGGAACTTGATGCTAAGTTTCATTCTATTTATTGATCTCTCAACACCAAATTTCATTACATATATCAGGTGCTTAACATTGGGTTTCAAGTCATATATCGGGCAATCGATGCCTAGATGATTTGTGAGAACAATGATGTACTTGAGGCCTTGGACCGAGTTTCATGCCAATATGATTTCATGGGGTTGATGAGTTCAAATTTTTTTACTCCTAACATCTATTATGATTATCCTTATAGCATGGACCCGAAGTAGGTATAGTCAGGGTTTGTGGTAGCTTTTCTAGAACACGACTGCTCGGTTTTGGATTGTATGTTTTCATACCTGTTATACATTTATTATTATTATAGAATACACTTGTATATATGAAAATAATTAGTTAAGAACATATTGGTGGTGTCCTAGTGAGTCTTGTTCTAACACCCTACTTGTGTATTTTAGTGTGCTTATACATTTCATGACTAGATATACAATAAAGGGAAAGTTCCTTTTGGTGGATGGTTGAGTAGATCACATTAGAGTAGGTATCACATCAGGATAGACTCTAGAGGGACCCATCAATTTTATTTATCTGTTGCTTTATACAACTAAAATTGTTTCCACTTTGGGATCTACTTTTATTTTTATGACAACTATTCCATTTATCAGTTTCCTCATGTTACTATGTTTATATATTATATTTCTTTAGTACCTAATATCTTTTTTTTGACTGGATACTAAGGGTATAGTCAAAATACTGATGGACTTAGATCCTCTCTACTTGTCACAAACCTCTTACAAAGAGGGAGACACACAAGATTTAATGTGTAAATATAGCTCAAACCCTATGATCTAGATAGGATTATACAAAATTATATCAAAGGACACCAAGGCTAACTAATTTGTTTTTCTATATTCCATGATTTAGGATAAGGTAGATACGAGATAAGACAGTTGGTACTCGAGAAAGGGAATTATGAAAGTGTCTGGTCAAAACATTATAATGGACCTTCGAGTTTCCATAATGTGTTGGAAATTGTTCTTGGATGTTAACATTGATTAAATTCATCTTGGGTAGTAAACATGATATTGATATATGATCTTTGATATTTTAGGTCTGTTCATCCATCATGACTAGACACAAAGGTTCATATTCCATATATATATATATATATATTTTTGTGTTTCATAATAGTTCTTTAATTAAATACCCTTATTTTTTCTATCAATTTTGGATAGTGTTTATTTTTATGATATATTTTTGTTGTCATGATTTTGTGCGGAATATTTAATTTCAATTAATTATTTGAACTGAGAAAGATGTTATATTAGTACATATATGATGATTGTGACAAATGTCAAAGGATGAAGACCAATGTTTGTTCTATTAGGGTTATACCATTGGTAATGTGTATAATCCTAGCAGAACCTTATTTGATCCCATAAATACATAGGAGTTTGATGTTTGATCTTAGAGACCTAATTATTTCGAACAAAACTATTAGAGTTAATTATTAGAGACAATAAGTCAATAAAGGGAGATAATTGTAATAGTCTAAATTTTAAAATGATTTTAAAACCGTATTTTTATATAAAATTATGATTATATTTATTTGAAAATGAAAATTTTTAACAAAATTCACTTTATAAATTATTTAAAGGCTTCATATAAGGTTAAAATCCCTATTAAAACTTTTTAATATTCTTGGAATTATTTTATAAGTTAGGTGTAGAGTCTTTGGGGGATTACAAGTCTTCTAGAGACTTAACATTGATAGAATAAAAAAATTTAATATATTCAATCTACACGCATGAGTTTTTTTTAAATAATGGAATATCCCTTAATGGTGTTTCAAATGGGAACCCCAAGTCCACCATTAATTTTTGAAACCATTTTTACCCTAGGTACGACATAATCTTTATGCGTGTCAGTTTTTTGGTTTGATTGCAACCTCATATAGTGTTTTTAAATTTAATTTTAATATTATTTGGGTCAAAGAAAAATAATAAAAAATTACATGTGTAATTAATAATTCTGTTATGGTGGAGAATTTTATTGAGTGAATATTTTTATTGGTGGTCAAAGTAAAAAATAGAGATATGTTTTCTTATGTTAAATAAGTGCAATTTTGTGTGTTTAATAAAAATTTATTATTTATTATCCATATTTTTTAAATGTTATTGTTGAAATTTTTATGGTGGAAATTAGGGAGAATATTTAATAAATAATAAAATTTACAGTTATTATTTTTATTAAATTGGAAAAATAATACTTTCATGAGATAAAATTAGAATATGTATATATATGTGTCAGGGGGGGATAAATATATATGTGTATATATATGTATGTGGGTGTATATATATATAATTTTAATATGTATATGTATTATATATATATATATATGCAGGGGTATATATGTATACGCATGTATGAGTGTGTGTGTATAATGCGTTTGTATATATGGGTTATATATATATATATATGAGGGTGTATATATATATATCTGTGTGCGTAATTTGTATAAATATATGTATAAATATACATGTGTGTGTCGGTGACTTTTTAATATATATTAATGGATAATTCATCATGTTTTAAAATATAATTTTTTAAAAAAACTATAAAGATAATCCATGGGGGTGCTGCATAGTGAATATAGTGTGTGATTTAAAGAGAAATTATGATAAGGTATTAAGAGAGAGAGAAATTATTTATTATTGAATTTTATAAATATATAATAACATTGGGTATGGGGAAACAACCACGGGATTGTACATCAAGAATTGGGCAAAGACCCCCTCATTCCTCTCTCACTCCCATTATTTTATATATACTATTTTCCCCCAAATTCTCTCTTTGATGACCCACCAAACATTTCTAGAGAATATTAAGCATCACATGGGACTTTGTTCCTAGAAGTATCTTGAGAGGCCACATGTACTCTACCTGGTAACGTAGATATTCCATGGGAGGAATGTGACATTAGGGAGTGTAAGGGAGATGAAGGGTATGGATACACACAAATAGAGGTGGTTTAAAAAAGAAAATAAAAGTATAAATGAGTGAAAGTAAAGGAACACACTAAGGATTATAGAAAGGGAAAATAGGATGATGTAATGAGGAAAAGAAAGGAAACATAAAATACACTTGAAGTACAACCTTACTAGTCAACTCTTCCCTTTATAGAAATGATAAGCTATGGACTGTTCAAATAATAATATGAAAAGTTCATTGAAATTTTTAAAAAGTAATACATTAATATTCCATTTACTGAGGTGATCACTTAAATTTTAGAAAATAAAAAACTTCTCAAGGGAATCATTTAATATAAAAAAGGAGGACTTTGGTGTGAGCTCTATGAGTGATGAGTGTGTCACTATTGTTCAAAGAAGTTTCCACAAAAACTTATATATATGGGTATATTTCTTATTACATGAACTATCAGTTTATGCACTTTTAGAAAATTAATTTATTATTTAAGTGTGAGTTTGAACCTTATGTTTTTAAATATATTCAAGAAAATTGGGATATGTAAACCAAATCCGACAAGAGTTTATCTTTAACCAGTATCCCAATCCATCACTTACCCAATCAATATTATAAAGGATTCCTTGGGGAAGGCGTATAAATTTATATTCCCTAATTTTTTTATTTCTATAGATGGATGAAAAGGGGAAGTTAGTGGTCATGAATGTTCATCCTTTCTTAGCCAGGGTGAAAGTGATCATCGATGTCAATCAAGGATCATTGATATTTCAATATAGAGAAGATAAAGTATAATTCGATTTGATAATGGCTATGAAATATAGAGATAAAAAAACATTTCCATGAAATAATAACCACTAAATAATTATATGTATTATAGAAGATACAATCTGAAGAAGAAAAAAAATATAATGGACATGATCACTGAAGAAGATGACAGGAACACTATGGTTAGTGGTGAGAGGATGGAACAAGAGTAAGAATTTAAAATGGTTGAACACCTTTTTAGGTACAACTTTTTTAAAAAAATCCCTCCATTGTGAATTCACTAAAATTAGAATTAAATCAACTCTTGAGTAACTTTAGGTACCCATTCATGAGAGAAAGATAAAACCTATAAATGAAAATGAGTGTTTGGATTTCAAAAGATAAAATAAAGGAAATATTATCCATACATGAGTATTATTATTTTCTGGATGTCACTACTGAAAAAATAGGTAATTGGGAAGGGCTATTTGTGACCCGAAAGAGTCTTATTGGAAATAAGCTTTTATTAACCATTATTTTGTGATGGGAAATCTTTTTCATCACAAAAAAATCTTTGTTTAGAGTTATTTATGATGGGAAATGTTTCCCATTGGAAATACCCTTGGAACACATGCATTATATTCAATGGAAATCATTATTTGTGACGAGTAATAGTGATGGGGAGTTTTATCCATCAATAATAGACATTGATATATATTAATAATAACATATAATGAAATCTGTAGAAAAATATTTTTGAAATTAGTTTTAAAAATTGGGAGAAATCCTTATCTATTAAACAAAAGAAAATAAATTTCTATTAAATTTACATGCACACTTTCTTCTCCCCCCTCCCCTAATTATCTACTCCTTCACGTAGACAATTCTCGTTGCACGACCCTTAGTTGAAACCCCATGAATTCACTTATCACCCCGAATTTTTTTAAATATTTAGGTTCGAATCCACCAACTATAGAATCCATTTCTATCCTCAATTTTTTTGATTTCCCATTCCATAATTTAGAAATTGGTTTGATCAAACACTAGATCAAAACATTTACCTGATTTTTATGGTTTATTTAGTATTTAGGGTTATTACATGTTTATTATTCTCTATTTGGGTTTCCACCATCGAATACAATGTGTTTCACCTCCTCAAAGGTTGATTCCAATTAATTTGATGTATTTTGCCTATATTTAACCATTATATTTAAGATATTTTTTTATTTGGGTCATCATATTTATTTATTTTGAGATATCTCGCCACCCCGCTCACTCCCTATATGCATGTGCATGCCTGCATACATCTGCGCCTACTGACATCTCACACACTCCATATATATATATATATTCAAAATCACATATATAAATGATATATATATATAAAATAAATATTTCATGTTATATATGTATATATATAAACAAGGAAACATTTTAAACAAATATTTATAAATGTTTATTTTTTAGACCAATATATAGATATATATATATATAAATTTGTACAACCTGTGTGTGTGTGTCTATATATATATAATCATGCTAAACATGAATATTGTTGAATTTTTTTAAAGATATTGTCGAATGTTATGACTTATTGTGATTATTTTGAAATCATGCTTATGATGAAAAATATTTTGATGAATTATTATAAAATTTGGATTGTGGTTGTGAGGTTAAACCATGTTTGATTATTATATTATGATTGGTTTCCATTTATTTAATACATGTGAATATAGATTTGTAAATGTTTGGATATAAATATATATTAACATGTGAAAACACATATAAAATTATTTTTAAAAAATGTGTATAGTTATATATATATATATATGATAAAGAAACCATGAAATATATATATCTATATATATATATAATGTTTCAAAAGTAGGAAATGTTTGTTTTATAAAAATGATGAGAAAATCAATTTAAAGAAAATGTTTAAAAAAAATATCTTAAAACGAAGAAATATTTTTATAAAAAAAGAATTATAAAAATTGTTTTAATGACAGAAATTACTATTAAAAATAAGTGACATTTATTAAAAAATTAGTTATTAATAGTTAATAAAAAATTAATACCTTAAAAAATATTAAAATAATAACAATTATTAAAAATTCACAATAATTAGTTAAAATATCAAAATTATTTAAATAATTAGTAATAAACTTTAAATAAATTATAATAATTAATAAATAATTAGTCAATATTAGTAATAATTAGTAATTATTGGTGTTAATCAGTAAATATTATTAATAATTAAAAAATGAGAAAATTACGTTAATTTGTAATAAATTGATAAATTAATTATTTGAAATGCTAATAATTATTAAAAATTAGTAATATTTATTTAATATTCATTTATAATTAATAAATAATTAGTATATCTTAATAAATAATTGTATCAGTTAGTAAAAATTAAAATCTAGTTGTAATAATTTGTAATTTTTTTGGAATACCTTATAAAGAAATATAAAAAATACTAACAACCATTAAAAATTTGCAATAATTTTTTAAAAATAGAGTATAAATTAAAATAATAATTATTAATCATTAAATAATAATTTATAATTAATTAGTAATTATTCATTGTTATTCATAATTAGTAAATGTTAGTATTAATTACTAAATATTATTAATAATTAGTAAATATTAGTAAATTTTGATAATTTGTAATAAATTGTATAAGAATATATGAAATGCTAATAATTATTAAAAATTATTAATATTTATTAAAAATTATATTATAATTAATAAATAATTTGTATTAATTAATAAACAACTGTATTAGTTAGAAAAAAAATAAAAATATAGGAAATAATTAGTAAATATTTGTAAGAATTACTAAAAGGAAATCATAATTTTTAAAAATTAAATTATAATAATAATTTTTAATTATACACAATGTGTAATAATTATTCTTGTTTTAATTTTTTTTATGATAGGTTTTGACTTAGGAATTAGAAACCAGTTCCTATTACATGATCGTTATTAGATATGTCATGACCCCCTCCCTCCAAAGATACCATAATGAAGTGAGAGAGATAATAACCCCCCGAGTCCCACCTCAAGTAGGCCCTAGGTTGGTGACAATCACCTAGCGTATAAAAATATCAGGTATGGGAGGAATTACCCTCTATATTATAAATAAAACTATGATAAAAGACGAATCATCCAGAAACAACTCCAAGACCTAATATAAAAAAATACAAAAATAATCTCATAATGTGTGTATAAAAAGAACTGATACAGATAAAAGTATCCAATGTAAATACCCAATGATAAGCTAAAGCAATGACACAACAGCTATCCAAAGGTCCAAGCTAGTAATGCCTAATAAGATATATGTAATCCTCGAAGAAACCTGAAAATAGTTTTATATAGTTTGGGTGAGTATACAAGTATACTACATAGAAAAAACTAAAGTCTCTCATTCACATGTGAAAGAAGCATACTAATAACCTTTGATAAGACAACCGAACCAAACTGCACCTATATAGGTATACTAACCAAACCCAACCTCCCCAATGGATGCTTACCAAATAATGCAATACATGTCATAAAATATTACATGATCACATTGATAAGGGTACCTCGAACTAGTTTCCCACTGGTATTCCGCTCTCACACCCGACGTAGTACGTCTTGGAACTCCCTTCTCTTCCATATACCACACCGCCCCACATGAACAGTCATAACACACCTCACCCAAAGACACCTGGGATCACTGCCCCACAAGAATGACCACATTACATCATACCCAATAACACCTTGGACACAACACAACCACTACCAAAACTAGAGTAATATTGTATCATGAACATGTAGGATATCAACCTCATTCCCTCCTTCTACCCTACATGAATCCCACCAGAATCCTCCCCACATGCATATTCATATCACTTCCCACCAAAAAACACATGGACCATCACATCTCTCCCACAAACACCTAGGGAATCACATCTCATCCGAAGACACTTAGAACATCACAACCACCATCTAATGAACTAACATACCTCCTACCATAACATCATGTTCCATACATACCTATCCTAGAAGAGAGATAAGTAATGAGAGGTTACCCATCCATCTGTACTACTCACCATATATTGGAAAAAACACCCTCCAAGTGACTTTGCTGGTGTCAGCCCAATGTTCTCAACATGGGTTGGGTGTGTATATAAATAACAATAATATAAATTTTTATATATATATATAGTATAAAAAACTCAAGCCCAACCTATGGTTTCAAAAACCAACCAACCAACTTACAACACCATCACTTTTGTTGGCACCTCTAAATGCATATGACACACAACAAGCCACAGATCCCATTCCACATTCCCAACCAATTCCATTTAATCATTACATTTTTTCATTAGTTTAAATCAAAAAAATTTAACCACAAAACCCACCGTTTAATATTTCATTAACCACTTTCATCTCATTAACCAAACCTACCCATGTTATCTCAAACATTAAACACAATTATTAATTTATTCCATCACTACTTAAGCATCTAGCACAAAGAAAACACCACCTTTCTGCCCAAAAATAATGAAAAAAACCACGTCCTCACCCACCCAAAAGAATGTCAAAACAATCCACCGCCTCCCCACCAGAAATGAATGTCCAAACAAACCAATTGCTCACCTACCAAAAATCATGTCCAAACAAACCACCTCCTCGCCGCCCCAACAGTAATGCCAAAAAAACCACCTCCTCACCACTCTAAAAGCATGAAAAAACATACTATCATCCCCACATTCTGCAACCATACATCATCATTAGACAAGAATTTCAACACATCACAACACATCAAGATCATTTCACAAATTTACAAAGGGGCTTATATCACATTCCACATTATTTTAGGGGCATTATCACAACAGCCAAAGTCCTAGGGAAACCATTTAATTGTCCAAATATAATTAATTAACTAATTTTCATTTAGGGTGATATCATAAGGATTTAATAGTCACAATAGTCACAATAAAAATATCCAGTGAAAACAAAGACCCCAATGACCAAAATTTTCAGTAGGGAATCAAGCTTGTACAATCCATAATATCACAACTAACAAATAAAGATGTAAAAACATGTGAATGAAAACACATTTACCCCATTCAATTAAATTTAACTTATTATTTATCTTTTATTAATCTATAAAAATAATAATCCAATGATAAAATATAGCAAACACCTCCCACATGATAGAAAATAAAGATAAATGGGGGAAACCCTACCTTAAAGAATCTTTCCAACTTATTGTGCATCGTAGGGAAAAGAAGAACAACCAAAAACCACAACTGCACCATGAAAAACCATGTATCAACCTAAAATGTAACCAAAGACCATAAAACGCAACGCAAAAGACACCCCAAACCAACGAAACACCTCTATACTGAATCCTTAGGAGAAGAAGGAAAGAAAACGCACCAAGAAGGGAGAATAACCTTCCATGGATCAACCATATATTGCCAACCAAAAAAAACTAGGAAAAAAGGATCTAAGAGGGAGGAAAAGATTTTGAATAAATTCTCAGGGTGCCTAGGTTTCACCCAAATCGAGAGGAAGAAGAAACCATGACCAAAAAAATGAAGGATAGACCAGAAAAGAACTTTTAAAACTGCACTACATTAGGGGTTTACATGACATGTAATCCCCTTTCACGTCGTGTAATCCTTGGCGTTTAGTTTCTCTAAAAAAACACTTTTCCTTTTTATTATTTAACCTCAATAATTCACATGTCATGAAAAAGACTTGAATAAGATATGAAACCAACCTTCACTTCATGTAATACACTTACACGATGTGCATTTCGTACACTAGTTCTGTTGCACCTCTAGCTTCCACTGAAAACTCCAGAAACCTCCCCTAAACACCTCTAACAACCAAAATTGTCCAAGTAATATACTGAGATAGAATGGACCACTACATAAGATATGTCTCAAATGATTCTCTCCCTTGAGAATCCAAAACCAATCCTATAAGGAAATGGGTCTGAACAACAATCCCACGAGATACCTCTCAATGATATCATCATACCTCAAACGCTAAAATTGGATGAAAACACCAACCCAAAAGGCCAAAAAACACACAACATAACCACATAACCATAACCACAATCTTCCTCCTCTCACATAAATATATCAACCTCCATGAATCCTAAACAAGAAACTTCTATAACCAATGAACTACACCGTCCTAAACACATGAATCTTGGAATTATATCTTCCATGTCAAGAAACTATCCAATATGGGAGGTACTGACTCACCTGAATGAGTTTAACTGCATCACAGTTAATGTTTATCAATTATGAATCATGTTCTACCCTTTTCATACATCAAAACTTTATCACACATCACACCAAAAATATAACAAACCAAGGAAAATAACACATCTCATAACACAAGGTTCAAACACCACATCACAAAGAAAAATAGAGATGAAAAAACTCAAAAAAAACTCCAGTTACTAGGCACACATCTATGTATCTCTCTCCCAGGTACTCTCCTCTAGGATACCATGCCTCCACAAAACATGAAAAAAAAGAAATGGCACATCCACTCTAGTTATTCTCTTTGTGATCCTAGATCTCTACTGATCATTCCACAAACATCTTGTCATTCTCGATATCCAACTCTTCCCAATAAATGACATGTGAGTCATTATGAAGATATCGAAAAAGCTAAGAGGTGTGAAAGAATTTGTGGATCCGATCTATCCTTGTTGGAAATTCCAACCAATACACCACTTTATCAACTCAACCCAACACCTCAAAGGGCCCAAAACCCCTAGGAGAAATCTTACTCCCTCTACCAAACCTCTCCTAGACCACGTTAAGGGAAAATATTAAAAAAAGAATAGTCTACAACCACAAAATATAAGGGCCTTATCTTTCTATAAACATAATATATCTATCAGTCATGTGCTTCTTTTATCCTCTCACAAACAATCTAAACATTATCAATCGGGAATTGCACCACATCATGACCACAAACGGGTTTCTCGCCAACCACTATCCAACACAAAATATGTTGAAATGGTATCCCATAAAAATACTAAAATGGGGACATTCCAATGGAACATTGATAGATATTATTATAAGAAAACTCCACCACGAGAATGTGTCATACCCAATATCCACAAAAGTCCAAGACGCATGCCTCCAACATATCCTCCAGCATCTGGATATTCCATTACGTTTTCCTATCTATATGGAGGTGGAAAGCAGTGCTGGGGTGTAACTGAGTACCAAAAGAATACTACAATCCCCTCCAAACTTGGGAGGTAAAACATGTGTCCTGATCTGAGACAATAGTCCTCAAAACTCCAAAAAAATCACACCACATCACAAGGACATGTTTATAACCAATTGGTGAATGTTTCCAAACTTGTGACAAAACATTTATTATATCATTCGTGCTAAAATAAGCACATGTACTATTGTATTGTTCATAGTTCTAAACAAGTGTAAGGGTATTTCCTACTTTTTGTATCCACATAAAAGGATTGTTTTATGGAGGATTGCCTCAAAAGATACCACAATTAAGGGGGAGAGATAATGACCCTTAAGTCTGACCTCCAATAGGCCCTGGGTTGGAAACTAGCACTGATGGTATAATAACATCAAGAATGGATGCATTGCCCTCTGTAATATAAATAAGGACAGAAGATAAGATGGATCACCCACAAACAACTCTAAGTAATAATATTAAGTAAATCAAAAAAAGTCCCATAATGCATGTATAAAAACAAATGATATAGATAAATGTCTCTAAAGAAAATACCCAAAGTAAAGATAAATTAGTGACAAAATAGCTATCCAAAAGTCTAAACCTATAATTCCCAGTAGAATTCATGTAATTCCCTTAGAAACCTAAAAAACGTTTTATATATGTAGGGTTAGCATAAAAGTATACTCAATAGAAAAAACTCAAGTCTATAATGAACATGTGAAATAAGCATACTAATGAACCTATGAGAAAACATCATAACTAAATAGAACATATATAGGTATACTAACTAAATACAACCTCCCCAAGGAATGCTCACCAAAATAATGTAATTTGTGTAATATAATATAACATTATCACATCAAAAAGGGTACCTCGCACCACTTTCTCATTGGTATGCCACTCTCACACCAAGCATTTTATGTCTTGGCACTCCCATATCTTTCATATACCACACCACCCCACATGCATAGTCACAACACACCTTGCTAGCAGACACCTGGGTATGCCGCCGACAAGCAAATCCATGTCACATGTCACCTGAAAACACCTAGGCCACAACACAAACACTTCGAAAACTATAGTAGTTTCATATCGTTAACATTTTAGACATCAAACTCATTCCCTCATCCATTCATGCATGACCCCCACCAGAAGCCTCCCCACAAGAATGGTCATTACACATCCCTCCCAAAAACACATGGGCCATCACATCTTACCTATAAACACTTGGGCTATCGCATCTTTCCCAAAGACACTTGGGTCATCACAACCACCATCTAATGCACTAACATACCTCTGACTATGATAGCATTTCCAATAACTACCTTTCTCAGAAGAGAGAGTAGGAAAGAGTGGGTACCCATCCATCCATACTCCTTACTAGAGTCAAGAAAAACACCCCTCATGTGACTATGTAGATGTCATCACAAAGTGATAAACGTGGATGGGGTGCTTATAGAAGACACAAGAATATAAAATTAAATATATGTGGTCAAAAAATCTATCCAAACTTATGGGTTCACAAAAAAACCAACTAACTCATAACATCATCACTTTTTATACCACCTAAAAATGCATACAATACATGATAATCCACAAATACCATTCCTTATTTCCAACCAATTCCATTTAATCATTCCATTCTTTTAATTATTTAACATCAACCACATTTAACTGCACAATCCACCATTTAATATTTTATTAACCAATATCATCTGATTTACCAAACCAACCCATGTTATCTAAAACACTATTAAACAATTATTAATTTATTACATCACTACTTGAAAATCTAGAAAAAAGCATCCACCACCTCACTTCCCTAAAAGCACATCCAAACAAACCACCTCTTTAACAACCCAAAAGAAAAACCAAACAAACCACCTCCTCACCACCCCAAAAGCATGTCCAAACAAACCACCTCATCACCACCCAAAAGCATGGACAAACAAACCACCTCCTTGCTGGCCCAAATGTACATCCAAAAAATCCACCTCCTCTCCTCCCCAAAGGAAATGCCAAAAAAAAAATTAGCCAAACATTCCCCAAAAACACATCATCGTCCCCAAATCATGGCCACACATCACAAAACATCAATATCATTTCACAAATTTATAGAGGGAGTTTTATCACATTCTACTTTATTCTAGGGGAATTATCACACAAGACAAAATCCTAGGGAAACCATTTCATTATCCAAATATAAGTAATTAACCCATTTTTATTTAGGGAGATATCACAATAATAATGATAGTAACAACTATGAAAAAAGTCAAAATACATATATCCAGTAAAAACAAATCCACCAATGCTTTAATTTTCAGTGGGGCATCAAGCCCATACTGTCCACAATATCACAAATAACAAATAAAGTTGTGAAAACCTTCGAATTAAACCCCATTTACACATTCAATTTAACCAATGTTTTATCTTTTATTAAGCCATCATAACCATAATCCATATATAAACTAGAGTAAACTCCTCCTATATGATACAAAATAAAGAGAAATGAGGGAAACCCTACCTCAAATAATTTTCCAACTTGCTGTGCATCACCAGGAAAAGAAGAACACTTGTAAATTAAAATTATACTATAAGAAACAATAGGTAAACCTATATCATAACCAAATATCATCAAATTAAACCTAACACACACCCCAAACCAAAGAAACATATCCACAGTGATTCTTTGGGAGAAGAATGGAATAAAAATCACTAGGAAGGGAGAAAAACCTACCACAGAGAAACCACATATTTCCAATGAACAACCACGACGAAAAATGGATCAAAGAGGGAGGAAGTGGGATTGAATAAATCCTCACTATGCCTAGGGATATCCCAACCCTATAGAAAAATCACCACATAGTGGTAGGTTTTTTTTGGATATGGCGGTAGTTTAAACAATCATAATATGCTGCTGCTACAGTTTCAAAAAACCACTGCTAAATTGTGTGTCGACATACAATACATGGTAGTTTCTTCAATTTAGCAGCAGTTTATGGTAACTTTCATAGTGAACGCATAGTTTGGTAATTTTTTGTGGATTTAGAGGTAGTTTTCCTAGACAGAAATGATTATTTTTCATAGCAGTTTAAACCACCACAAAAAAATAATTTTATTTTCTATAGAAAACCCGCTGCTAAAATCAACATATTCTCCACGAAATGATAATGGAAGATGAAAATTGTGTAGAGGTGGTTAAAAATGATGCTAAATTATTGTATTTGGTAGTGTTTATAATTGAAGTCGATAGTAAAATACCAAATTCTAGCGACAGTTTTAACTACCACTAAATATGATCCATTTACATATAAGTGGTTTAAACTACTGCTAAAGGTAGATTTACAAAAAAAAACACAGTTGATTCAGCATCCCCAGTACCAGTTTCCTACATAAAGAACCATTCCAATTTCACATGCACATACATCCTACATCCAAAATATTATAAGGAACCCAACTTTTTCACAATAAAACACACTTTCAAATCCACACACATTTTTCTGAGTATCACTCATTGCATGGTGTAATAATCTTGCCATCAAGCCCATCTATGTGTTCCCCCATAGGAACCAATGTTACTCATATGAAGCTAAATAACCCGAATAGTGTGATCATCAATTTATAACATGTATCCCCCCCGACATAAAAAGTATCAACAACCTATGAGACCATCCTTAGTATTCTGTAAAGAGGAAAACAAGTGTCATTCAAGGTGTAACTAATACATTGATTGTATTTAAGTTTTAAATACTAATGATGACATGTGTAGAGCCACACCATCTTATAAATCAAGTGGATTTAATGTGGTTCACACCCATAATCCATTTCTTTTATAATGTCATAAGGTACATTTAGTAGTCAATCCATGACTCATAACATTTAATTTAATTAATTAGGTAGTCCATTCCATAATTAAATGATTCTGAGAATTGAATAAAATTAATAGGTCCATGTGGACTACCTATAGTAGTTAACATCATACAAGAAAAGGTATGTGGTAGGACATTATAGCATGAATTCCATATGATAACATATAATTTTATCAATAAGACTTAGGCCCTCACCACCTAAAAGAGGGTTTGTTCACTAAGGCATACATAGGGGTTGTCACATCCTAAACAATTCATTTGAACTTCAATTTGATAGTTTAGAAAACAATACACTTAAAAAGGGATATTATTAAAAAAACTAATTATATTAAGTCTTTCAAGGATTACACCATTATGTACGGTTCAAATTGGAGTTCATGGTCCATAACATGGCCAATTTAATAAATAGGGGATACTAATCCTAATAAACTATGTTCAACAAATTAAACAACAAATTCACAAGTCACCGCATGGAAGTCATTCTATAAATAATTGTGACACAATTTATAAGACATCAAGATAGGGAAGTTCTATTGAACTCATACCAAATACAATGGGTGAGTAACATGAAAAATATCAAGGAATTTTTCTATCCATATCGAGAGAAATTCTAGAAACAGATGAATGCCCTGATAATATAGTGAATTTAGTTGCAACAAATAACGCTTCTAGAGAGGAGATAAATGTAGAAAGAAGGAAAGAAATTTCCTAGACTAACTAAGTGATATAACACTCACTTGAAAGAGGTTTAATTCAACACCAGATAATGGGGATTAGTCCAACCGTTTCAGAGGAGAGGTTAGGAGGAGCATTGGTGGGATCCCCCTTGAGCACACGAAGGATAAATAAAGATAAGATGAAAAGAAATAAGGACAGAGGAGAATTTTTGTAATATATAGCCTATTTAATGAGGCACACACTTGTTCTAATTGGTTATCCATACTGTGTGACAACCATTATCATGACACTGGTTATGGAGGGTGTTCACATAGTTCATGAGAAAAAATTAGGAAATTGTGCACAAATTGTTCATTCTAACTCTTTTCAATACCTGCATCATGTTGTATTGGTGAAGGGATATTTGTTTTTTTCACTAAAATTTTGAAAAATATTTGATGACAGTATAATGATCCAGTGGGATGATTTCAAGTGTGGTATAAACCATATATGTCTAAATGTATAAAATTTCTACTATTTTATTCATATCATGACATTGGTGGATCATATAATCTTGGTGAAATTCTAGATCATGCAAAGGACTAGCCTTTTGTTTTGAATGGTGAAACTTGTAAATCATTGTGTCTCTTGTGTGTGTGTGTTGGTTTGTGTTGATCAAAATAAAAAAAATAAAGTGAGTGATATAATAATAGAATCACTCACCTAAATTTGACAAAGTAAGAGTTAATAGGGATTAAAATTTATTAATTGGACTCAACCACTGATTCAATCCCCCTCTCAGTATTGATCATATCCCTCCTTGTGTCCTATAAATTGGTATTAGAGTGTAGGTTCATATATGGCTGAGTTATCTATTGGAATTTTATTCTCTTTTTAATATTTTATGTTTCTTTCGTGATTTATGATGAGTTTTAGTTTTATATAAGAATGATTTGACTTTGATCAGAATTTAGTTTCTTCCATAACTTTGATAAATATGAAAAATAAAGAGAAGAATACAATTAAAAAGATTTCCCTATTGAGTAAGGAAGATGTTTCTCCATAATAGAATGATAAATATTATAGATCTAGTTTATAAAGAGATGTGATGGTGGTTTATTATACTAATAATGAAGTGGAAAATACCTCTACCTTAATAGGATCAATACACTCAAGTGTTCAATATATATTTGTAAATTATTTTCAAAACTATTTTGAATAAGAGGAAATCATAAGTGGGAGTGATCACATTCCAACTATAAAACATGAAAATAGAATACTATAAAATTTTACGAAAGAAGGGTTATCCACTAAAAACAAGTTGAATGGAGTTATAAAACTAGATATTCCCAAGAAAATCAACAAGAAGGTTGATCATTCATCCATGGGTAACAAACCTAATAAATTAATGAAAAATGAATCATAAAAAATGACTCATGACAATAAAAAAACTTAGAAGATTCCATGTGGGAAGTCCCATAAGGATGTAAATATACCTAAATATATTTTTAATGATGTTAGAAATAGAATAATAAACGTCCTCATAATCCTCTACACCATATATATAACAACCTAGAAGTTTTTATACATTCTTATATGAATCAAAAATATAAATATCCAATAATAAAAGATAAGGATCATAAATTCCTAGTGTCATTGTAAGAATGGGTTTATAATACATAAATGGAAACATGAGAAATAAAGAAAATGTTAGGTCATGAAAATGTTAGGTGGAAACTCTATGCCACACATGATACATATAAAAACCAAATGTTACCATTTGTTTTTGCAACCTATCAAAAATACAACTAAAGACATTTCATTTCTCTTTGGGTACCCCATCAGGTAGCTTGTAAAATGAGATTAATATAATAATATATATTTAAATACCATATACTTCTCATCACGATTTCTGTCAACAAAAACATTTCATTGCTCTTTGGGTACCCCATAAGGTAGCTTGTCATACAAATTTTGGGTGGTAAATGAAGTATCATTGACATAAATCCACAATATCCACTTATGGTCTTTATATTTCTTACCAATATTCTTCAATTTCCACTTTAGTGATAGCACATCGACAACCATAAAGTGGAAAAACATTTTCACACCTAAATTCATTTTGAAAATATTATAATTAAATAACATGACATTCAATTACACCTTAATGTATTAAAATTACCACAATATTGTAATAAAAAACGTCATTTTTTCATGTTGAAGGCATATGCCTCCAATCATTATGCAAAATAAGAAGGGAAACCGGCTCTGAGGCCAGCTAGCCTATAATCTGGCCAAGTAATCCTGCAGAATCTTCCCTAGGGACCCCATATGAATCAAATGGGAAAACTATATTCTCTCCGGTCAGATTCCATATATCGGAACTTTTTTTATTTTTCTCCATACTTATATTGTTTCCATATTTAATGAACAAGCAGTTAGTAAAAAAAGTGAAATAAATTTATTCATATTAAAGTTTTTACCTATAACAGTCACCCTCCAGTATCCCCGTGAAGAAGTAGAAGTGACGTACCACTCCCAAAATACTGAGGATCCTGAAGGGGTAGGTGATGGTTGAGATGCATAAGGGACACTCATAGAGGGTTTGAGATATGTTGCAGGGGATATGGTGTAGGGGGAAAGGGAATGGTGGCTCAGATGCCATAGGGAGGGAGGCAGATGGATCTTCATCTGTTGCAGTGGTCAATGAAATAGTATAGCACTTACTCCTTAGCATTGTTGTTATTTAATAAAATAAAATTATGTTCAGAACATATATTTCAAAAAAAAATGCAAAAAATAAAAATAAAAAATTATAACAGATACACAGTACTAACAAACAAAATATACATAACAGTGATAATTAATGACTACACAAATGAAATAAGTGGTAGCTAAATGAATGAATAATTGTACATAAAATCATCTTCCCCTTAAATCATAATGGTTTCCTGGTCCATTACATCAACCACTTCATACATCCTTACTAGAATAATATTTTAGATATCATAATGTAAAAATAAGTCATTTTCTTGTTGTTGATGAGATTCAATGTCAGAGGTCAAATCTTTCACTTCATCACCTATATCATACAAATCTCTTTGTTTTACGTGGGAAACTACACTCCACCATTAATCCAAAACATCATTCACATTATATACCATTTTTTCTTGAAATGATAAGATATATGAATCATGTAGTTCACGATCACCAATATCCATTAAGCGAGAGAAGTTCATAGAAGTGAATTTCATGGAATCTATTTTAACACCTCTGATAATATCAACTTAATTTAATTTGATTAAAACAACTAAAAAATTTCCATTCTAGTTTAATTAAATAATATCAGTCATCTTTCCATTGCATCCCACTTCATTAAATGTAAATATACCAGTATTCTGTGTATTCAAACCCTCTTCTCGATCGAATGTACAAAATCTTAATCCATTCACATTGTAATCATCGAACTTTCTAACTTGTTTTAGAGGACATCGAGCAAGAAACTTCAAATCATCTGACAACTTTACTCGAGTATTAGTATTCATGATCTAAAAAATATACATTATTAGATTTACAAAATATATGTGTCAACCTAATATCTGAATTTATTTCAATATTAATGAACCTAAACGTCGTGGAAACCATTCTAAAATATCTTTATTAATAGATTTCATTATATCATTCTCATTTTGTGTTCGGACTCTCATTCGTATCTTTGTTATTATTCTCAACTATTTAATAAATAGATTTGTACTTTCACTATTCAGCAGCACATATCTATGTGCCTATGATAATTCCATTCTTGTCTGTGTAACATTTGAATTCGTTCCAACGGATTGACCAATACTAAGAACTATTTTTGGTTTACTATGTATTTGAGATTGATTCGATGTGTCGTTAACATGTAATGCTCGAATAAATCTTGTCTAAATATCATCCAAGTATCTATAAAAAAATGTAAGGCACTCCTATTCTAAATAGCCTTCATCAATAGAGCCTTCTAGTTGAGAATAATTTCTCACGTTTGATTTCAAATACCCAATATATCTGTGAAACAAAATAGAAAAACATAATTATGAATTTAATTAAGTGTAATAATTGTTTACATAACTGAAAGAAATACATAAAGTACCTCTCAATTGGATACGTCCATTGATAATGTATGAGGCCTCCTAATTTAGATTCCTCAACCAAATGCACATTTAAATGCATCAAACCAGTAAAAAAAAATGCAGGAAAGATCACATCTATTGCATGAAGTTTCAATATAAACCTCTCCTAATGGTTTTAAAGCTCAAATAGATGAAGATATTTCTCACATAGTTTTCTGAAAAATGTTCTTAATTGGAGTACATGGATAGTAACTTTTTCAGGTAATAATTTACACAAATCCAAGGGTAGTTACTGTTGTAACAAAATATGTGTATCCTAACTTTTCAATCCATGTAACCTATGATTCTTTAATTCAAAACACCGCGATATGTTACTTAAATACCCATTAGATACATTCACATACTTTAAAATTATAAGGAATGTATATTTATCCCTATTTTACATCGCAAAATTTTATAGAGCATACTTTTCATTCTCAATTGGTCAGAGATCACATTTTATGTTCATTACTTGTAAGTATTTCTGAGCATTGAGATGATCCTTAGACTTTAAATTCTCATTAAGCATTGTGAAGATCAAATTGTCATAGAAATGCTTCTTAATATTCATCACACCAAGATTATTCTTCAACAAATTAAATATCCAATATGAAAGTTTAAAGAATATACTTTTTTTTTCTTCCATTGTTGCGTTCTGAATTCACTTGAAAATTCACTTTGAACTTGTTTCCCGCTATAATTCAAATAATAAAACTTAATAAATATTGTTTCAACATTTCCAAGTTGTGTCAATATTTCAGAACTAGTTAACAACTTTGGAGGTGGTCTACGAATAATGAAACCATTAAATTTTGATATGTTCAGCTAAAATCTATGAGATGCATTGAGAAATATATGATGGCACAAGACTAAATATTTTCTATTATGAGGTATTCATTTGAGCTCAAAATCAAAGTTACAAATAGTACAAGCCAAACCCATCTATGTTTTCCAACCAGATAAATTCCCAAGTCTAGGGAAGTCACTAATGGTTTACATTAAAGCAGTATGCATTTTAAGCATTGTTTTAGAAGAAGCATCATATGTCTCAACACCATTGCTCCATAAATCATTTAATTATTAAATTAAAGGTTTAAAGTATACATCAATATCATTTACATGAATTGTTTTCTAGTAATAATCATTGAAATGATAAAATACATTTTTTGTATACACATCCACGAAGGCAGATTGTAAGGGATCAAAACAACTAGCCAAATGATATAACTGGATATTAATGTCCCAAATGGGTTGAATCCATCGGGAGCCAATCCCAATCAAACATTCCTAGTATCAACTGAGAAATCAAGATATAATAAATCAAATGTTTTATACAATTTTGAATCTCATGGATGTCACATTGACCCGTCATTGTTATTATCTAAAGAATGAAACTTTATCTATTCAGTGGTATTTGATAAAATGAATAATCTTTGCAATCAAGGCTTTAAAGAAATGTATTAGAAAATATTTTCAGTTGTGTTACTTTTCTTCTTCTTCATGGTAGTATGTTTATTTAGACATCCAACATCACCCATTGACTGCCATCTAGAAGAAGAACATTTTTTTCAATCTTTTCGTTTTGAATCCTCTCACCAATAAATCATACAATCATTAGGATACACATGTATTTTTGTATAATTAAGACCATGAATATTAACATCATTTTTCATATCATAAAAATACTCAGGAATGTTTGCTTCATGAAATTCATCATGCAACAATTCTGATATCATGGACATTGTCTTATTTGTAATTCCATATAGACATTTGATATGGTACAACTTCCGTAGAAAAAAAAGTTTTGAATATTTCAAACATCCACTAGACAACTCTTGATTTCAATCATCAAAAAAACCATGAAACATATTTTCCTCAATGATGTTTTATCTTACATTAGTCTCCACACAATCAAGATTAGGATCCAATGATATGTTACAATCTTGATCTAGTTGTCATACAATCTCAAAAACATCACACGTCACGTTTCTATTTGTAGTACCCATATCTGGTTGTTCTAATATGTTTTGATGTCGATGGTGGGGTCTTTCAATGCCTAATGCATCATTTATAAGGTTTTTCATTTAATTTTCCATTTACGATGAAGTTGGGAGATCAATATGTGGATTGACATCAGTGTTCAACCATTCTGTAAGGTTCGATTCTCTGTGCCAAATCTAACACAAATATTGAAAATGGAATTTCTTCAATATTAAATGTTCATAAACATCATCTCTCTTCATCAATTTTCTAAATTTACATGTAATACATTGACATCTTATTCTCCCTTAAATGGATCAATTTTAAATTACAAAATCTAAAAACTCCTCCAAACCCTTAGCATACTGAGGTGTGTTCCTCGGTAATGTGATCCATCTTTTATCCATATATATCAAAATGTGCCTACACAATATTAAATACAATTGAAAGACATAACTATTATTAAATAGGGAAATAAATATATATATACTAGTTGAGAAATATATAAATATGTTAAATAATGTTTTCCTATATAAATAAATATGGGGAATAATGAACCCACCCACTAGAAAACCAAATCATGAAAATTAAAAGGATCAACAAATGAATAGAGAGATAATAAAAAAACCAAGATCTAACAAATGAAATATATAATACATGTCAGAAAATGAATACATCAGTTGCAGATTATATACATCAGAATCAAAAATTCTAAAAGACAAAACTAGGAAAACCCTTGAAGATGGTCCCAAATCCAATCCTAGTCACAAACTCCCATGATTTTTCCTAGTAATTAAATCATCAAGAATTGAGCCTTGCCCAAACCCAATCCTACAATCAAGTAGCATCAACTTATGTACCCTGTTCCATGGTATCTTGAGAAAGGTGTGACTATAATTAAATAGGCCACCTCCAATGATATCCATAAATATAACCAGACTATAACAATGTACATATATAAGTGGTATAAATAAAAAATAATAATTTAATTAAAAGGTAGTAAATAACCACTAATGCTTGGGCGCTACGATGACACCTTAGAAGATGATGAAAAAAAATATCCACTATGAATGTAAATGTAATGACTATATGTATTAAATACATTTCACTGAAGATAATAATATTTCATGCATTATCGATCACACTAATGAAAAAAATACATAGAAGAAACAAATGACATTGCTAAAACTGATAGTATATATGATGAAAATGACACTAAAACATTGATGTATTGAATGAAATCAAAGAAACAAATAGCACTAATTAAATGGATGATATGAATGAAATGGTTATGAAAAACAACACTAAAAATTTTGATGATTCCAAGAATAACAACAATTACCATGATTGTGGTGATGTAGTAAAAACCTTTGATGATGAATACCCCAATTAACTGAAGAACCAAGGAAAAAATGATGTTGATGAAAAAACTAATAACCACAATGAAACTAAATAGATAGATCATACCAATGAAATGGATGACATGGACCATAATAATGTAAATTATGAAATAAATAATTTCAATGATGCCAATGAAATCTAATACATCTATGAGTGAAACAACATCGGTGAAACCTATGAGATGGACCATAATGAATAAACTCTTGAAACAAATAAAACATATGAAACCAATGAATCTAAATAAATTGAGGACATAGATCACAATGATTACACTTACTAACATGAGCACATCAACACAACCAATTATGATAATGATTGTGACAACACTGATGACATCAATGATGTTGATGACTCTAATTAAAACAAAAATTCTAGAAAAACTAATGAACCCAATGAGACTGGAGGCACTGATGATATTGGTGAGATAGAAGAGTACAATTACATCTCCATCACTTATGAACCAAATAATGATGATGGCATGGCTGACATTCAGGACACTGAGTACATTGATGATATAGCGGATAATAACCATGATAAAAATATAGTTTTACTTAATGAAACTTAATACATAAACGACATGGGTGAAACTAACAACCCTAAGGAATCTTTTAACATCAATGAAACTAATGATTTTGATGACTTAAATTACGCTAACAAGACTGATGAAACTAATGATATAGATGACCCAAACTAATGGTATAGTTTTACCGCGTCGAGGGCATCGGGGGGGCATCAAGGTCTTGTGGGTTGCTGGGGTTACAGGATCCTAGGGATTTGGGGGGTCATGGGGGTTGCAATGGACGGTGAGGTGCAGTGAGGGATTTAGGAGTTTGCCAGGGTTGCGCAGATCATCAGGTCCTTGGTTTTTGGGGGGTCGCGGGGGTTGGGGGTTGGGGGTGTTGGGGGAGTTAGGGGAGTTGAGGGATAAGAGTTGTTTCTATAAAAAAAATGTTCTGGGGTGGTTTATTAAAAACTGCCACTAAAAAACTTCCGCTAAAGGCTAATAATTTTGTAGTGAAAATTAAGAGTAAGAAGAAACCACGACCGAATGAATGAAGGTTTAGCTGAAAAAGTACATTTAAAACTACACTGCATCTGGGGTTTACACAATGTGTAATCCAATCTCATGTCATGAATCCTTAGGGTTCAGTTTCATAGATAAAAACATCACCATTTTATTATTTAACCCCTAAAATCCATACATTTTGGACAAGTCCTAGAAATGTCGTGAAACCAACTTTCACATCATGTAATACACTTACACGATGTGTATTTCTTGATGCAGTTTTACTGCACCTCTAGCTTCACCAAAAATCTCCTAGAACCTCACCCAAACACCTCCAACAACCAAAACAAGAAAATTAATTGATTGTGAGGGCATATATTGTTACAAGATAAATCATCAAAAAAATCCAAATGGATCTGGTATAAATCACGTTAACTTTGAGTGTGATGAAACATTTATATCATTTACATTGTCAAATTATGAATTTATTTCTGAATGAGTAATTAAATTTCTATGTATGAAATGTGATCTTAAGAGATTTGAAATGCCTAACAATGTTGTACTTCATCTACTACATTTTGGTTTTTCAAAATATTATATTTTTTGTATGAAATTGGTGAACATAATTTCATAGAAAATACAAATTTTTTGGATCTAAATCCATCATTTTAGAATTTAGTAGATGAGAATGTTGGTTTTTATATTTAGGAAACAAAAACTTAGAATGATATTGCAAATACTTAATCAGAATCATATCAATTTTATAATTTGTTGAAATTTACTTAGGAGGTCTTATATTTTGGATTCCAAATAACTAAACTTGAAGCTATTAAAAAATATCTTGCTATTAAATCAGATTTTGGAATGTCAAATAGTTATTTCAATCAAATATTTTTTTGTTAAATCATTTTTTCCTACAAAGACTATATTAACTATGTTTTTTTATGAAAGTAAGAGGATGACCCATTATTTGGGTCTTAGTTCCCAGAAGTTACAAGTGTGTCCAAATGACCAATTAATATATTATGGTGATTATGAATCAGTAGTTAATTGTCCAACATGTTGAGAATCGAGGTATAAAGAGGAAAACTAAATATTATCTAGATTTGTTTTGAAATAGTTGATGTATTTTCCAATTACACCCCATTTATAATATTAATTTACATCTCAATACATTGTTACATTGATGACATGGTATAAATTAAATATTTCCATCAATAAAAGATTAAATTATCCATATAATGGTGATTCATGGAAACACATTGGTCAATTTTATCATTCTTTTCCTTCATAATCTCATAGCATATGGTTGGGTCTTTCTGTTGATGGTTTTTTTCCATTTGGTGCTTTCAAAAGTCAATAGTCTTATTTTACTATTTTCATTACACCATAAAAATTACCACCTTGGATGTTGATTAAGGAACCATATATATATTTGGCACTATTAATTCTATGAAACATGAAAAAGAATATTGATGTTTATTTAAATCCAATAATTAGTGAGTTAAATTCATTATGGAACAATGGTGTGACAATATTTGATATAGTTTCAAATCAAAATTTTACACTAATGGTTGCATTAATTTCATCAATCATTGACTTTTGTGTGTAAGTTTTGTTGTTTGGGTAGAGTACACATGGTCTAAAATCATTTCTGTATTGTATGGCTACAAAAAAATAATTTATGCTTTGTAATGGGAGAAAAAATAGTTATTTTGACTATAATTAGATATTTCTTCCTGCATATCACCCTTTTTGAAGGAATGAAATAATTTTACAAAAGGACGAATTGAATGAAATGAACCTACAATGGTGTTCTTAGGTATTTGGTTAAAATATATAATTTCTACATTATATCAAGTTACTTTTGGACCAATAATAAAAAAACAAAGAATAAATGGTTTTGGGAGAGGTCATAATTGGACTAAGAGGATTATTGTTTGGGATCTAGCATATTGGTTTTATTTTTTGGTTCATCACATGTTAGTTGTAATGCATATTGAGAATATTTTTTTCCATAACATATTTTATACCACATTATACACACACAAAAATACCAATGAAAAATGAAAGTCCTATTTAGATCTTTCCCAGATTTATAGACATCCTGAAATTGAATTATTTAAATATGAAATATAACAAATATTAATAAATCCAGAAGAACCATACATATTTTCTAAAGTAATTCATTTATTATTCTATAAATGGATTTGATATTAGAGGTTACCATATGGTTATTCTTCAAATTTTCCTCATTACAACAGAAATGGACATATTACTAGGTTAAAGTCATAAATTCCATGTCATAATGGAATGATTGTTTCATGTTAGTCTAATAGGGCAGCTTAATTCTTTAATCTAGGACGTGTTGACTGAAGTATCATATTTCATCCCAAATATTTTTCTAGTGACATCATATTATTATTCATTGAGTTTGGTAAAAAATGATGTTTTTTTAATTTTATATAAATTGTGGAAAATATTCTTTTCAACCTTCTTTGTCTCAATGGAACATTTAATATTTCATTTTTTATATAATGGTAAATATATTGGGACAGTACAATTCTAATGGTTGTACCCATTTAAGAGATGTATGAAAAAAATAATGAAGAAATTATATTACAATGAATTAGTTTAAGGGACAATTTTTTAAGTGTAATTGATGGATTAAATTTCAAATTTATAATATTTTTATTTATAATCAGAATATCCATCAAAACATAATCAGATGGATTACAATGAGACACAAGGTGACGTGGTCATAGATGATTAGTTTCTAGTTTTTAATCAGTTGGAGCTTTGTTTTTGTGCTTATCATGAATGATGGCTTCAATATTAATAATTACACAGATCTCATACATTTTTTGTTGAATTTTGAAGAATTAAAACGATTTCTACATTAAGTACTAATTTTTTTTTGATTTTTTAATATTTTTATAGTTGATACATTTATATAATTTTTTTTATAAATTATATGATGACCATATCAAAAAAAAATTATTAAAATTACCTAATAACTCTTGAAGAACATCATCAACAAAATTTTTCCAAATAGTTTCAAATATCGGAATGATCAATTTCTTTTGATGGCACATTATATCAATTTTGTAATGATATCTACTACTAATAATTTTTATTGTTTGTAGGGAACACAACAGGAAAGTAATATTATTAGTTGATTATGTGTACTCAAAAACCCTTCATAGAAATTGGTATAATATTTTATTGGGAATGCGGTTAAAGGATTTGGGTTCCATACATGCATATATGGTGAATGAAATAAATCAATTAATAGTGGTGTTTGTTTGAAAGGATATCACCACAAGAAAAAAAGTGAAGTTGAATTGTTTTCTATTCTATATGAAATAATTGAATTATGTTATATGAGACCAAATTATATAACAATTTTTAAATTTCATCAGTTTTTTCTGATCAAGGGTTGTGAGTTCATCCATAACATGGAGTCATTGATACTAGGTATAGTAGTCTTATTGCATTAAACGAACCATTTATGTTGGAACATCAAAAAAATCATGTATATTGTGAAAATTACTATAATATTTTGAGATATTTGAATGATTGGTAGAGTGTAATAAGAATGAAATCTCATGAAATTAGTTTATTGAAAATAAAAATGGTTTTATGGAAGTGAAACATTTTAAAAGTTTTCAAGAAACATCCCCAGATATATATCTTACCTAGTGAGATATAAATATCTATGACGAACTCCCCCAATTAAAGGCTAATGATATTTATAATGTTGATAATGTAATAAGGGGTGATGAAATTTAAAGTCATATGGAAGTTGACAATATTAAATATGTGTATGAAGACATTGTCCTCAAGGAAAATTAAGATGAATATAATGATTATTATATTATATTTATGATTTTATTAGTTTTTTATATTTGATATTTGTATTAGTAATTATTTATAGGTAATATTGTTTTCTTGATATGGTTGAACCCGATGATCTATTCTATTCCTTTGATAATGCTATAAATTATTAATTTTTTATATTTGATATTTGTATTAACAATTATTAAGAGGTAAGGATATCATATTCTACATGGTATTTATTAGTTTTTTATATTTAATATCTTTATTAATAGATATTTAAAGGTTGCATTATTATGTTCTAGTATTTATTTACATGTAATAATTATATTATTGTATTTATTAGTTTTTTATATTTGATATATATACTAACAATTTCTTAAATGTATGATTATTTGGTTCAGATGTCTAGATACTCCATTGATGATATATTTCATTCTCTCATTTATGTTGTACTTCCTACTTATGAGCCTGATTCAACTTTTCCATAGAATGCTATGCCTATTAGTAGGGGATGTAGTCTTACTTGATTGATGATTTTGGACCTTGTTCAAGAGAGATGCACATATCTTTATTTTGATCCTCATTTACGGAGGTATGTTCAATTATTTAAGATATTTATTTTATATTATGATTTTATATTAAGTTTGTTAATAATAATATGATTATATATTTATATTGGAATATTTTTTATCATTTATCAATTGGGAAGGATAGTGAGATTCTATAAAATTATTTTTCTAATCCATGGGTGTCATGAGATCTGGTTCCTATTTCCATTCATCAGCAGATATTCGACCATGGGATTAAATGTTATTAAAAAATATATATTTTTTTAAAATTTATTTTTGTTGTTGAAATATTTTTTTAATTCTCTTTTAGAATTTATGGTCTCTAATTGATGATATCTTAAGAGCTCTTATCTGATAATCATGGGAAATTTTTATACGTGAACATTTTCATCACTTTTTACAAAACCTCAAAAATCGAGCTATGGATAGAGCTTATACTATTGTTTTTAACCTGTCTTGTGTATCCCATCAACCTGACTATATCTCAGCTCAGGTATGGGGTGGAATTTTGTCCTACTGTCTAGGAGAGAATTTTAGGTGGAGGTCACCATCTAGACCTCAGAGTCGGGGGAGGTAAAAGGTCACACATATGGCTAGAAATAATACATTTGGTATACATTGGCAACATACAGTATGTAATTTTATTTATTAATGTATATATACATTAAATGTAAATTTTTTTATATATTATAAAGTATTCTAATGAACCCTCTATTATGGATTTAGATGTTTATAAGAATATGTAAATTGATCACCTTAAACGAATTATAGGAAACTGACAACGCCATTTTGTGCCACGTAATATTTTAAAAAAATTAAAAATATTTATTTTATTGTTATTATAATATCAGATAATATTTGAAGGAAAATTGTGAGGCTGAAACTTCTCATTCATGAGAGATTCAAGCTGAGAACGAAGCATATTCCACCAGTGATTCAGGTTTTTATGATGGGACTTGGATACATGATTCTTTGCATGGTTCTGTGAAAGGTCGAGTGATTGGTAATGGTTCATTATTGACACCTTCATGTTATTATGGTACTTCTGCGATGTGTTCAACTACCTCGAAGGAAATCATGTATATTTTTCATTTTGTGTACACAATATGAGGAGAGGTTGAGTTCTCAGGATGAGATGATAAAACAGATGCAGAGAGAGAGGGAGGAGGAGCATGAGAAGTAGCATTTGTAAGATGAGTAGATGTTGGAGTATATGTGCCGACTTGTGCGTAGAGTTAGTATAGAGTTTAACCCCTCAAACCGATCGAGTGATCCTCCTCCACCTAATCATACCAATTTATGTTTTATGGTTTTATATGATTGTTTTTTATTTTGTGGTGGTAAACATACTATGCTTGAAATTATATATTAATGTTATATTTAAAAAAAATTGTTTTGTTTTAAATTTTTTTATTATTTCAAACTACATCTGATCTCTTTATTCATCATAGCTGGTTTTTTTTCAAATTTCTTACACATTTGTGATAGACATGGTAGTCATTTCAAATAATTTCATTTATGACGGACCAGTCTAAATTTTTGTTTAGAAAGGTACGATGTGTATTTTTAGAGGATGGAATTTTCATCCCAAATAAATGTTATTTTCAATGTTCCATCAAAAATAAATAATAATTTGAATTCCATTTTCTATTATGGTGAATTAGAGAAGGACTACCTTCACAAAAGATCATTAACGATGGAACTCCATCGCTAATTCACTATCGAGAAAGTGAGAAATTCCATTTGTTCAGGTTCAATTAAGGATTTAAAGAGAGTGAATGGTGGCCTATCATTACTTAGGAATCTTAAGAATAGTAAATATATGTTTCATAACACATTAATATATGAAAAATTAGAAATAAAAAGGCTGAATACAAAGAATGTACATTAAATTAAAAGGAAGAGGAGAGGATCCCATTCCTTGAGAGGGCACTTCTAAAAACATGATAGGAGATTCTTCAATACCTGGGAACACCATGGGAGGGAATTAGAGAGGTATAGGGAGATTAAATTCATGATCAATGGGGTTTTCTAAACATATGTGGGGGTTTGTGTTGGTATTTATACAAAAATATTGGGGAATTATTTATTAATTTCTAAACTTAGGTTTTAGACTCTACATGAAAAAATTATCAAAACCAAAACAAATCCAAGCCTTTTCCCCATGGTTTCTACAAAATACGATTTATTTTAAATATTTTATAAATCCAATAAAAAATATATTAAAATAATACAATGCGTGATGTGTAAGTGAGTCATGTTCATAAATAATTGATTTTACAACCGTAAAATATAATATAGGTTTTGGAGGAATCATTAAAGGATTATAAAATTTATAAAATAACTTCAAAAATATAGTATGATAATGGGAAAATCAATATTTGGTCATGGGCTCCTTTTCTATCATTTATTACATCACTTTTAGGCTATTATTATTTCATAATATCAACCGTATATTTATACTGTCTCTAATTTTTTCATAAAAATATAAATGTATTGGAAAATTAAAAAAATTTTACTATTGGATAATTTTGACATGATTATTTCTAAAATAATTCTAATTTTATAAAAATAAATTTCTAAATATGGAAATTTTTAATTTTACATAAAAATACTTATTTACTGAAAAATACAAGTTTTTACGACACTAATAATATTTATGAAACATAGGAAATTATATTTGACTTAAATAGATTATATTTTAATATATATTTAAATAAAATATATTTAATAACAAAATTTTATTGAAATAAAATTTATTTAAAAAATTATTGAATTTATCAAAGGAGTGACTTAATTGAGACTACATATTTCCCAAAAATCTAATTTTAATTTCTTCGTATGAAAACCTAATTTTTATCAAACTCATATGATAATTATGTATATGTTAATAATAAATATAGTAAAATATAAAAAATCATATTACTAGGGTTTATAAACCTAACCCCTTACTAAACCAGGATATTTTCTGAGGGTAAGGTGTATGATGGTTGTTCGTTTTTTTGGGGTGGTTTGGAAAACATGGTTTGGGTCATAATCTTAATAAGATTGATATTCTCTTATGAATGATTTCAGTTGATATTTAGCTATTTAATCATGACTCTGGCTTAGTCAAGTGTGAAGATTAGTGATGATATATTCATCAATACCTCTGATAGATGGGCTTCATAGGGTACTATTCTACTGGTTGTGATCATCACTTATTCCATCTATATTAATTAGAATTTATCATAACCTTTAATATATAGTAATATCAATGATCATTGTTCAATGTTTATATTATGAATGGTGGATATTCTTAATATTATTTTAAATATGACATGCTATATTTTATAATGGTCTAAAATAAGAAATTTTTTTCATGTGATTTCTATAACTATATTACATAATAAGGCATTTATTCATTAAAAAAAATTCATTTATAAAAGTTTGGGTCATTTCATTCTTCCCACCTTCAAAAATTTCACAATCGAAATTTCATTTCATACAATATAATGGATGAGGGTAATTTTATTTCATTGCCTCTTCTAGTTACCATTTTAATTAGCAACACTTGTGGTTCTTCCGTATAACTTTAACCAAGTGAGTTTTCTTTTTTCATAGAAATTGGTCTCTACGATCTAAGATCTTCACCATCTACTCCTCGTATGAAAGATCATTCTCCAAGGGTATCAACTCTTTATTTAGTACATATGAGGGTCTAGTATATTATTCCTCAATATTGATACATGGAAGACATCATATACCTAGGATAGGTTAGGTGGGAGTTCTAGCAGATATGGAACAACTCTGATGCAATCAAGGATCTCAAAGAGGCTGATGTATCTAGAACTAAGATTTCTATTCTTCCCAAACCAAATAACCTTTTACCAGGATGATATATGAAAGAACACATTATCTCATACCTCAAACTATAGGTTTCATTGATTATTATATATATATCATTTCTACTGAGTTTGTGTGGATTTCATATTACATTAAATGTTTTGAACCATCTATGTCATCTCTTGGATAAGATCAGGTCCCATAAACTTCCACTCTCTAACTTTATACTATCCCGTTGAAGTTTAACTCATCTTCCCATATATATTCCATTAGGTAACATTTTAATTCTAGAATGGAAGCTATTTTACTTTGATAACTTCATCGGGGAAAGGTTCTCATCCCAATATCCTTGGAAATCCATTGACCATCATCTGAGAAAATCCTCTTGAGTTTTAATGGTTCTCTTAGAATGACCATCCTTCTGAGGGAGATAAGCAATAATTAAAATCATTCCTATATCCAATGATTGCTGAAGGCTTCTCCAAATCCTCATGGTAAACCATGGATATTGATCAGGTATAATGTAGAGTGGGAATCCTTTAAATCTTACCACTTCTCTTCTTTATATCTCAGAATGTTATTCAAGAGAAAAATATTTCTTGATAGAAATGAAATGTTTAAACTCTATATGGTTGTTGACAACCAACAAGATGGTTTTACTGCCTTTAGGTATCTTGGGGAGTCCAAAAATTAAATATATGGTTATGTTTTCTCATTTCTATATTGGTATGGTAAATAGTTTTTTCAAACCCTTATACTTATATCTTTCAGCCTTTACATGTTGGCATATCAAGCATCAAGATAAAAATTCTGCAATCTCCCTCATCATGTTATCCCACTAGATGTTTTTCTTCATATATATATATATATATATATATATATATATATATATATATATATATCTTAGTGATTCCCTAATTAACAGAGAATTTTTATTGTTCATGTCATCCATGAGTTCCCTCTTAAACTATAATTTTTATGGGACACAAATCCGATTTTCAAATGTTATAACTCTATCTTTGTTAAAATTAAACTAAGGAATATTTTCCACTTTGTTTTTAGCTCATCATCAACTTTTTGTTCCAGGAATATTGGATCCCTTTGAATCATCAGCATGTATAGGGTTTCTGGATGATTCTACTCAGATCATCTTCCACTTTACTCACCTTTCTAGGATAGTAATAGATTGAACAATCATAATGCTTTTTTATATTTAACCACCATAATTGGTACATATTGATCTCCTTTTTTGTGAATATATACTTTCAGATTTTCTTATCTATATATTTTTCATACTTCAACTCATAGAGATAATGTCTCCAAATATTCAATGCAAAGATCACAGCAGCCAAATGTAGATCATGCATTGGTTATTTCTGCTCATGGATCACTAATTGGAAGGAGGAATAGGCTATCACTTTGTCACCATTCACAATCATAGAACCTCTAACCATTCTAGATTCATAGTTTTATTTCACAAATCATTCCCCACTAGTGGGTAATGTGAGGATAGGTGCAGTGATTGGCCTCTTCTTTAAATCTTTAACTATTTCCTCTTATTTATCATTACTACAAAAACATCACTCCCTTCTGGGTTATCTTAGTTAGTCTGATTGAAAATTGTAAGAATTTTCTCACAAATTAAATATCATAACCTGATAATCCAACTAAACTATAGACTTCTGTCAAAGATGTTAGTCTGGACCCTCCTTCAATTACCTCTATTTGTTAAGGATCCATAGATATTCCTTTGTTTTTTATAACATTCCCCGGGAAGGATACATGATCCATCCAAAACTCGCCTTTACTACAATTCACATTGTTGTATTATTTTTTCAAGGTCTTTAGTATAGAATCAAAATGATACTTTGTTCCTCCTTTCCTTTATAGTATATAAGAACATCATATATACATACTATAAAAAAAATTCAAGGTAATCCCAAAAGTATCCATTCATTAGTTCCTTAATGATAGATGGATAATTGTGAGTCCAAATGGGATCACTATAAACACAAAGTTCCCATAATTTATCTGAAAAGATGTATTGGTGATATCCTACTTCATCACCCATTCATGATAATATTCTAAATGAAGATCTACATTAGATAAGTATTATAATGCACATATTTGATCAAACTAGTCATCAATCTGTGGATGATGATTCTTGTTCATTATCATGATTTTGATGATATCATTATAATTAATATTTTGGGGAATTATCTCATCCTTCTTCTTGATAATGAGGGCTGACCCACCCCATGGTGAATCACTTTCCCAGATAAACCCTTTATCCAGATCTCTTGTAGTTTCTTCTCCATCTCCCCAAGTTCAATAGTGGCCATTATGTATGGAGTCTTTGATAATGGAAATGCTCTGGGTATAAGTTCAATCAAGAACTCTATATCTGGGCTATGGGAAAGACCATGTAACTCTTTGGGAAACACATTAGTGTATTCCCTCATAATGAGCATGTGCTGAAGGATGATAATTTCTTTAGTCTTAATCATTTGAGAAAGATATTTTATATTAGAAAGAAATATTATCCATGGTTAAGATGATGATTACAAAGTAGATTCATCCCCCTTGGTGCACATCAATATAATTGGAGGCCGATTCACAATATAGATGGTGATTTACTTCTCCCCATAATTTATGTTTTCCAAATACAATGAAATCCATCCATACCCAGAATAGAATAAAATTAAACTAAATGAAGTATCATATGGTTTTTTAGGAAATTCATACGACAAATAATGATGTGGTATATGTTATATTCTTGGGATGAAATAATTTCTCCATTTTCCATTTCACTAAAAGGTGTACTTCCCTTTTTTATGGTTGTGTTTAAATAGTTAAACTAAACCTGTTTTATATAAAATATTGTGTATAACCATGATCACATAGGATATTTGAAGCTAATAAATGGGTGATAATCCAACATTTCACAAATTTATTATGGTTCAAATCATTTACTTCATAAAAAAATCAACTTAAGGATAAGAATTTTAAAAATGATACATAAATAGAAGAGAAAGTATAGAAATTTAAGGAATAAATCTTCAATACAATTCATTTATTATCCTATGGATATATAGGTTTCAATCTAAGTTGTCTATGCTCTATTTCCTAACATACTATTTCATAGTCATTTTTGTTCTCTTCATAATGGTTCATAATGAGTTTGTGAATTAAACAAATCATATCACATAGGATTGTAAAACTAAGTGTGGAGAAATATCTATTTATCATACATTGTGTGATGATCAAGATAGTGACCAATACACCATTTCTTGGGTAATTACCCCTCGGTTCAATTGTGTGAGATCCACATCCACTTTTTGTGTCTATATAGGGATTTTATTTCTTCGAAACCACTTACTCTCTAGATTAACACAATTCAGGGATATTTTCCTACTTTTAGTCATATCCCATAGGTTTGGACTAAAAGTTTCTAATCCTAATATTGATAAATAACTATAAATTTCACTAATACCAATTATTACAACCTATATCTTTAATACACCTTAATTAATGATTTATTATATAAAGACACAAGTAATTAATTCCCAGAAGATGGACATTCATAGTGTCTTTGGGATACACTATTATAAAAAATATAATTTACATCGGGGTTTTGAAATTGGTTTTCTTAAAACAAAAACTAAAAAGTTTTCACATTCTTTTATACAAAAATGATGTGAAAACCCATCAATGGGGGGTTTCGATACCAATTTTTTTTATAAATCGGTGTGGAAACCCCCATAGAAGGGTTTTCACATCGGTTTTGTTTAAAACAAACATCAAATTTTTTTTAATTTTAATATTTATTAAAAAATATTAAAAAATTTAACTTCTTATATATATATAATCGATAAAAGATAATTTTCAAAAGCACAGAATCAACATTTAGTTTTTTTCATAGCATAGTTTCAATTTTTGAAATCTTTCCCAAATTTTATGACTTTGCTAGTGACCTTATTTTTTCAAAAATTATATAACATCTCATACACTCTCTTTCAGTATTTTCAGTCCAGCCTTATATGTTCCACGTAAAATATCTATCACTTCTTCATTCAATGTTTTCAAAATGGTATTTATTATTAACATATAGTTTCTTTATTATTTTTTTTCTTCATCGATAAACTTTTTGAGGATTTATTTTTTTATGAAAATTTGGACTTCCTCTAATCAAGTTGAGAAGATAAATGTTATGACCAATAGGGGACTACATAACCTGAGAGGGGGAGGGGGTGAATCAGGGTATGGATATTCTTTTTCAAAGTTCTTCCTACCCCACTGGATCTTGACCTCTTTATTAAAAGGGCCACTTTGTTTTCTCTTGTGTGTAAACTATGATCAATTCTCTACTTATTTATATAATGATGATGATTTTAATGGAATGTAGGGAAGAAAACTGGAAGACATAGAGATTTTTACTTGTTTCACCCTCACCGGGCTACGTCCAAGGAGCATACGCTGACAAGTTTCCGGTCGTACCAAATTCCTCTATTTTTCACTAGATGTGGATACAAAGTTTGGGCTAGATCACTTCTATGCCCAGGCTCACCGCCTTTACAAAGTTTAGGGTTAGCTCACTGCTTTCCCAAAGGTCACTCCCTATTTATCTCTCTTTGGCTCACTGTTGGTGGAGAGGATCACCTTCTTCCCCTTCCTTTTCTCACTGTTCCAGAAAGGATCCACTCACAGTTTATAGACCTGTAGGTCTCTTCATTTGAATGATGGAATTTATCTTCCTCTGTATGTAGATACTCTGTTGAAGTAAAAATTTCACACGTAGATGAATATCTCTTTGCACTGAAGGTATCAGGAAATCTTCCAGCTTCCACGTAGCCCGAAAATCACTGCCAGAACTAAAACTTACTTGGCGCACAAGTCTAAATCGGCGCGCAAGTATCGGCACGCAAGTCACAACTGGCGTGCAAGTCTACCTCAGACACTTGCGCGAAACAACCTTCTTCATCCCAAAACCTGTGCGATTCACTTCCTTTTACACCCAAGCCAATATTGGCGCGCAACTGCCAACCAGCGCGCAACTTATCACTCTAGCACGCAACTTCAACCACTGGAGTGCAACTTCACTTGTGCGACCCACACACCAGTTGCACGACCACCACACCTGCACGACGGGAGCTTTGATTTCTCAAAGTGTTGAACTCTGGTGAAGAATGAAGAGGGGTGGTCCAGTATTTATAGGAAAATTTACCACCCTATGTGACGACGTGCAAGTCACCTGCGCAACCCAGTCTCAGCGCGGAAGTCTTTTGTCCTCCTAGACACTTGCGCGACCAACTCCCAAACTTGCGCGAACCTGTTTCCTTTTCCATATTTTGATCTTCTGATCTTGAAAAACACATGGCACACAAGTTTCCTATACTCCAAGTTCTCGGAGCGCAAGTCCCTTTTCCAAAAACACTTTTCTTCATTTGTTGATTTTTAGGCCCAAAAATTTGGCAAACACTAGAAAACGGCGCCACCTTGTATCTGTTCTCTTATAACGCCTCCAGATCATCCATTCCTTTTGTCGACGTTCTTGAATCAAACATGGATCGTTGACCTCATCTCTTGAACTCGACATTCCATCATGAAATCCTCTTTGTCAACAAATTTGTATGTCATTGTTTTTCTTTGTCAACAATCACCACTCAGATGTCCACTTTTTCAACAAACACAATCACCTCAAAAATGCTTCAATGATTCCTTAAGGGATTTTTGCACAAAAATCTCCCCCTTTGGGTTTGTTGACAACTCTTCCATAAAAAGATACATCGTTGATTATTCAGCCACCATTCGCCTTTTGCGATTCGGATAGCGATCAAGGATTTACTCAACACATACTCTATGCCCACATGAGAAATGCTCAGCGTGAGAAGCTAGAGTAAATGAAAAGTTCATCAATGAATCAATTCATCTCTAACATCCACCGTTGACACCAAACTGATACCAATTTGTACTAAACTGATACCAATTGTTAAAGGACTTGTTGGAAGACCAATTTGTGTTTGGAAATATTTTTACCATATTCCAACACTACTCTTCTGCTTTTATCACGATCCACAGCTGTTGTGATATCTATTCTTTGATCAATAACTTCTAGCATCGTCAGATTTTATACGCTCCCCCTTTCTGCTCACAACATCAACACCTCTTTAGCCCTATTTCCTGTGTTTTCCATGATATGCTCTGGATAAGCACATTCAACTAGCTTCAACTCCCCCTATCTGGGTGCTCCACTGGTCAGCTTCTCCCCGTATCAACCATGATGTATCAAATTGCCACAATGTCTCACCCTTGAATAATCACTATTTTCTCCCCTTTGTCAATGAACCCAAAGGTTACTCCTTTGCAGTCTGTAACAGAGTAGAGAAAACATATCAGCACATTAGGGAAAAACACATCATACCTCGGGGAGAGGGGGGTGGTTCCACATCCAAACTATTCCATGTGCGGGGAATCGACTGAACTCCCAGAGCTAGTGGATGCCACTCAAAAGCTTCATTGGGTAAGGACTTTGTCAGAATGTCTGCAACCTGTAGCTTTGTAGGCACATACTCCAACTTCATGATTCCCTGCTCAACCTTCTCCTTGATAAAATGATACTTTATCTCAAAGTTCTTTTTCCTTGAGTGATGGACGTGATTTTTGCTAGGATTGATAGAACATGAGTAATCACACTGGATTCCGATCGGATACTTCACTTCAACCCCCATATCGTCAAGCTACTGCTTCATCCATAATAACTATGTGCATGGTTGAGTGGCTGCAATATACTCAGCCTCCGCGGTGCTCAATGAAATTTAATCTTGTTTCTTGCTTATACAAGAAATACAAAATCCACCAAGATATAATTCACCTCCTGATGTCGATCTTCTATCATCTGCTGATCTAGCCCAATCTACATCAGTATATCCCAATAACTCTGTCTGAGATTTATCAGTATATGTCAAGATGAAATACACTGTACCCTAGATATACTGAAGTATTCTTTTCACTGCAAGCATGTGGCTTTCATTGGGATTACTCAGATATTTCTCTACTTGGCATGTGGTGAATACAATGTCAGGCCTTGTTGCAGTCAAGTATAGAAAGATTCCAATAATCTGCCTGTATTCTGTAATATTCAATGCCTTTCCATCCTCATATTTTGATAATTTCATCCGGGTAGCAACCAGAGTCTTCATATATTTGGAATTATCCATTCCAAATCTTTCCAAAACCCCATTTACATATTCGGATTGAGAAATGAATGTTCCATTCCTTCCCTGTGTCACCTGTAGACCAAGGAAAAAGGTTAGCTCTCCAATAATTGACATTTCAAACTCATTTTTCTTGAATTAGGAAAACTGTCTGCACTGAGATTCATCTGATCCGCCAAATATTATGTCATCGACATAAACCAACACCATCATCCTTTGAATACTTTCATTGCTGAAATAAATATTGTAATCAACTTCCCCACGCTGAAAACCAAGCTTCTTTAAGTAATGATCAAGTCTTGAGTACCATGCACTTGGTGCTTGTTTCAGCCCATACAAGTCCTTCTTCAGCCTGCAAACTTTGTTCTCATCCTCATGAATGAGAAAACCATCTGGCTGATCAATATAAACCTCCTCTTCTAGAACTCCATTCAAGAATTCAGATTTCATATCCATCTGGAATACTTTGAACTTTCTTTTCACTGCTATGGCCAAAAATAATCTGATTGTCTCTAGCCTTGTAACTGGTGCAAATGTCTCATCAACATCTATTCCCTCTATCTGGGAGTATACCTTGCACACTAGTCATGAATTATTCCAAATCACTGTGCCATCTTCATTCATCTTGTCTTGATATACCCATTTAGTCCCAATGACATTCTTGTCTGCTGGCCTCGAAACAATCTCCCACGTCTGATGCTTCTCAATCTGATTTAGCTCTTCATTCATGGTCTGAACCCAGTTTTCACCTCTAGCTGCATCAGCAAAGCATTTCAGATCAACCAATGATAGTAATGATGTCTTTTGCAGTGATTTCATTCTTCTTGTCTGAACTAAAGCTCACTGATCACTTATGATATTCTGCCTATGAATTTGAGATTGAATCTTTGGCTTTTGTGCAGATAAGGATTTTACTTCCTCGTACTCACCATCAGTATCCTCTTCTGAATAATCTTCATCAACTTCTTCTCTCCCTGAGTCTCTTACCACTTTCTCACTTTTAACAGAAAACTTTTCATTGTGTCGTTGTTCAATGACGTCATTTCTTTGAACATCTTTTGACTAATTTTGTTGACACACATTTGATTTTCTCTAGCAGCTTCTTGGTATCCTAAAAACTATCAGCTAATACCACTTGTTAGACTAAAATATATAAGCATGAGATGCATGATTATTGCTGCTTCTACCCATCATTCTTTCTTCCCTCGATAGGAAACACCTAAGTTGAGTCATCCAATTATTTCATTGATGGCTCTTGCTTCTGGTTTTATTATTGAATGCTCCCCCTATGTTATTCAACACTTCATGGGGTTATTCCCACTATTTACACCCATAACCATTCTTCTCCCCATGCATCATTTATTCTAATCTGGCACTCAACATCGAGCCATTAACCAAATCTCTAAGCCTACTGAGTTGGAACTCGGTGTAGGAAACAAGAGATAGAGTTAATAACACAATCACTTCCTATTGTGCTCTGTTTATCCCTTTCTCCTTCAGCTTTAGTACCTGATTTGAATCAATTGAATATTTGGAGCATATCACTTCTCCACTTTGCATCTTTATATGCCACTTCCCCTTGGATCATATCTCCCTAAACCTGAAACACATTAATCATCAGTTAATAGCATTTATATACATAGGGAGAGGGGGTGTTTCTTGAATCCTCAAGATGAGGATAGTGGTTGATCCAGATGGGTCAAACCATTGATTCTTTCTTGGAGCGCATCACATTCCTTTCTTACTTCCTCCAGCTCCCTGGCCATATTCAACTTCTTTGGCCATATGACTAAGTATTCATTACCTGCATGCTGAGTCTTTTTCTGATATGTAGATTCTGTAGGCCCGACCTTTCTCATCACTTGGGGTATAGATCCACAAGTTCACATTTCTTTCTTTGAGATTCTTCCAAAATTCCATTTTCCTTGATTATTTCTCTAAGCAGGAATCTCCTTGATTGTCTTCCCTTGCTTCTTCCACCATTGCAGGGATTTTACTTTTTCTTCCAGTCCTCTCCGTGGCACCTAACTTGTGGATTTTTCAATGCATTATTTATTTATCTGCGTTTTATTAGATGTCTAAGTCACCACACTCTTTTTCACTGGTGGTGAGTCCTCTATTGAACATTTATTCTTCTTTATCATAGCTTGTAACACCCCAATATTCCACGGTACGTTTCCCTTTGAATAATGCAATGACGTGCATTGCACGCAACTTCGAGATTCTAACACACCACAACCAATCAAACTAGCCGTTATAAATAGTAATACCTTCTTTTTGAAATTTGATAAATTCTATATCTCAAAATGGACTTCATTTTTGGATTTGGAATATCAAAATTATTTTCGGGTGAAATTTTGGTACTTTTCGGATAACTTTCATATTTTGATGAATAGTGAAAATTACTAAATTTTAATTAAAAACAACTTTTTTAATCAAAATAATTAATATTGATAAATTATGAATTTGAGTGGCTTTAAAGTATATTTAGAATATATTTTTACCATTTAATTCAATTTTTTTCATTGGACATAATTTCACAATTAAACCAGACATAAACAAGTGCCGATCTTTTGATAGTTATTATCTCTTAAAAACACGCTTTTTGTTTTAACAACAGGAATTAATTTTAAATTAATTTCTGACACTTCTGTGTTTTGAATTTGGAAAAATGGATTCCATATTTGGAATCAGGATGTTCAAATTATGTAAATAGGTAACTTTTATTTTTAGACATTTTGAATAATTATTTTGGTAAATATTTTATTTACCATGGTTAAAGGGTAAATCCGGTAAATAAGGGTTAAAAATAATATTATAATAATAGAAAATTACCCTAAAATGTGTCCTAACATTATTGGTTGATACATGTCCGAACATGGGCATCTTTGGGTCGATTTTGGGACCCCATGGAGCCACTTGTAAGTGATAGGGACACTTTATTTTAATTATGTTAAAATGAATACAAAAATGACAGAAGCATATATATTTTATAAAAACAATTGTTAAATTGGGTTCTATATGTTGGAATTTCGACTATAAATATTCCATAGAAATATAAAATGATTTCCTATATAATTATAGTTTATTTATAATTTTTAGACATTATATAAGTTTATTTATTTATGAAACAATGGTGATGCAGTAATTACTAAATTAATGAAAAATTAGAATAATTGATATTATAAATACCCAAATAAATGTAATTTGAGACATTTTATGAATAAAAATAATTTTGTAGGATAATATGACATGTTAGGATTTCTTTAATTATCTTTTTTCGAAGTAATAATTCTTTTATAAATTTTACAAAAATCAATTATTGAATAGTGTCTAAATTGACATAAAAGGGTTTTTAAAAAAAATATTATATTATTAATTTATATTAAATTCCTAAAAATCTAAGGTTCGACCAAGAGACTTATATCGTGATAGGTGTATCATTAATTGACCACTTGGGGGTATCTTGGATGTATATAGTATGTTTAGTTACCATATAATATAAAAATACAAAGAGACATTGTAAAAATGAAACTAATTAACTAAGAGTTAATACTTAATGATAAGGTTAATATAGTAACCCAAACCTGTCTAAATCCTATTGGTTGAGTTGTTTTCGACCTATAACAACCATAAACTTTAAATAATTACCTTTGGAGCCATTATAAACCGAATATTAATTTATTATAAAATAATATTTCTAGATTTTCCAAAGGTGCCCATCACCCCTCTTATAAAAGGGAACTCCCCCTTCTCATTACATCACACCTTCAAAGCCTTTTGGTTGGCCCAACCCATGCCCAAATACTCTCTCAACTTCCCTCAATTCATCTTAGAGGCCTTACTTTAGTCAGAAAGCCAACCTAAGGAGCCCTTTTAATCAAATCAAATGGAAGAACCCGAAGAAGAGGTAATGATTTCACCACCCATTTTCAAGTTCATTTCTTCATCCACTTCATCTTTATTTGTTATTTCTATTCTAAAATAATAACTCCAGTATCTTTTATATACTATGATGTTATTGTAAATATGGTACATCCATATTCAGTATTCTATCAATCCTTTGAATGGCATGTCACCATACGTGCGTACGTACGACTTACCGTCTCCACGTCGTCGTGTAATTGTCATTCAATAAATTATTATTTGGATGGGCATAATAATGATGTGTAATTCATGTAAATAATAAATATAACATGATAATTATTCTGTCTATATTATATACCATCCAATTATATATTATTTTAGCATCAAAAAAATGATATTGTCGCTCGTGCGTACGTACGGACTACCGTCTCCACGAACGCAATGAGATTCATTCTCCATCGTATCCATTCAAGTATTATTCTCATTTGATGATTAAAAATAATTTTTAAGGACTTGATACCATTCTGGATATGAATAATATAAATCCCATTAATAACAAATATGGCTCACATAACAAAGAATATAAAGTAAAATGAACCCGTTAACACCCGAAATGACGATAATTCTAAGATATTATGAACAAATAAATGTTAAAAGATCATATATGATATCATATTAATGCATATTATTCTTTTATAATTCAATAAAAATTATTTCACCATTATACAGGAGGTTAACATACCGTCGACCAAGGAAAAAGTACAAAGTAAGGGGTTTCTAATCTCACATTTAATTCAGTGAGATTTCCATTGTTCACCACTTATTTATTGCATGTGGTGTGTGTACTGCCAATGATTGTATTAATTGTGTAATATAATTTAATTTATGGGTAGTTACATCATCATTGTAAGATCCTTATTTCATGGGTGGATGTTTCATAAGTTACCAAATCGATAAGGGAATTTGAAATTTCAATTTCCACTCATTCGGCTTTACGCAGACTTCATTGATTATTTTACTCCATGATTATTTGTGGAATCACTATTCATTTGATTATGTCATAATTTCCACTGCCCTTTCTATGGATATAATTTTTATACACATAATCACTTCATTGATAAATTCTCAAGTCATCGGTATGAACTTGATAAGAGTAATTTTTACTCAATATCGATTTGTTGAGATAAACATCCAATTCATTAGTGTTGTTTTTACAAGAATATGAGTGAATGTCCTTTGATTGTTTTACACTGAATATCCAATCATATTTGGTGTATTTATATTTGTCACACATAATTATGTGGTTGATTTATCCTTATCCTAAGGATACGGCCTTTATGAGATATTTCATCTCAATTTACTTTCCATTGAGACTTCTTTGTTGTTATACACCAAATCACTTTTATGTGGTGTATATAATGTACTTTGACATAGTATATCATGAATCCATTTACTCTCATGATATTACATTGTTTTGATTACCTCAATTATTTGTATTCAAGTGTCTCTCTTTTGGTTAGAAACTCTAACTAAAATACTATTTTTAAATGTTTTAAAGACTTATTCTTATAAATCTTGCTCATTAATGTCCATGTTTTAAAAAATGGATTTAAGGATTTATTTATATGTACGTTAAAGTTTTAAATTAAAACTCCTTTTAAAAGTTTCAAAGTGGTATGAGACACTTTGATTCAAAAATCTATTTTTAAATGGCTTCTTGACAAATAGTGTGACTTTTAAATGATTTCAAGAAAAAGGGGGATATTTCTCTCAAATAGTTTTGATGATTATTTTCATCTATGTCAATATCCTTCATTATTCTGGATTGAGGTTAATATGATACAATACAATATTACATATTGTATCGAATGAGTTATGTTTGACTGTGGATGTGCTATTTTTATACCATTCATGGTTTTTGGATAAGTTATTGACATTTCGTATACTAGTTTTAAAATGAATGCTTATGTTATGTTTAAAACTTTTCATATGAGGAATGCATTGGACTTAATAAGTGACGGGTGGAGCCCGCTATAGCTCCTCGATGCATCGGTAGGTCTCATGAGACAAACTAGTGTCTTGGCACAAGGCCTTGGCAAAATCTTATTTGTAGTCTTGGCACGAGGCCTTGGCAATGCAGTTATGATAGTCTGGCATTATGCATTCCATCATTATGAAAGTGGTTATTGATATTGCATGTGATTTTTTGACTAGTAGAATATCCATGTCAATAAGTAAATGGAATTATCTCATTTTATCTTTTCCATATTATCCTGAAGTTCAAGTTTAAAAGGCTTTTGTTTTAGTTATAAATTGCTTTAAATGTTTATGCTTAACTATGAATGCTTCTGCTATATAGTTATCCTTACTGAGCATCTGAGCTCAACCCTTTCAATGTTTTATTTTTCCCAGGATGTGAAGAAGTAATTTATGAATGACCTTCAGGGATTGAATGAGGGGATATGAAGACAAGATGTTGTTTTAGTTTTTTTACCTTATGATGTAATGTAAGACTTATGGATATATCTAGTGTTTCCAAGACTACGAAACTAATCAGTCTTTCGAGACTTGATCCTTTGTGATCATGCCAATGTCATGTAATAATCCACCGACTTTGGGTATCTAGGGTCGGGGCGTTACAGTTGGTATCAGAGGAAGTTTAGTACAAACCATGGGAGCTAGATTTAGATAAAATCTGATTAGAGCACGTAGACCTAAGATGAACTTTGATGATTAGTATAGAAGAACTTCCTAGAATTTTGGTATTGTATATATTTTTTGAGTTTTCCAAGAAATACATCCCTGTCTGGATACGAGCAGATAGAGGCGGGTCTGGCACAGATGTACCTAGGGGTAAAACCCAAAAAAACTGCTTAGAGCTAGACTCGAACGGGAACTGGTACACAACAACGGGCCTTGCTCCACTCTTGGTTACGACACTCCCGGGGGATATGCTTAGGATAATTTACATTTTCTTTAATAACCTATTTGAAGTATTAAATATATTAGATGAGAGTAAATAACCTTGGTTAATCTTTATGTGTTTCAAATTGAGAATATGGTGACATGTTAATCTCTAAATGATTTTATGACTACTGTTACTCACACAATTCTTTCTGGTTTTAGTCAATGGATGTATTCCAAGGAAGTCATAGTGACTTTGAGAATGATGTACAATATGGGAACAGTGGTGGCAATGAGCAACAAAATGGAATGTTGATAGGCGTAAAAGATATCGCCTTTATACCAAATAAAGTTTCCAAAAATATTATCAATAATATATATATTAACCAATTCCCGGACTCAACAAAGAAGATAAAGGTGATGAATGATAAGAGCTCCAGCAGTGGAGACCATGGAGAAAGGAATCCTCAATTTACATCATATAGGAAATGTGGAAGGAGACCCCCAGGAAAGTGTCTCAATGGGACAAAGAAATGCTTTACATGCGGGAAGGAAGAACATAAAGTGAAGAATTGCCGAAGAAAAATGAAGAGTACTATGGAAGAAGATAAAAACTGTCCCAAGAGTCCATTTAAAGTCATTTGCCGCAAATGTAGGGGACTTGGACATTACTCGAGTGAATGCCCTATTCTATAGGATATTTTCTTGGTCAAAGCAGAAGCTATGTGGAAATAAATGGTTGGAGAAATGTTTAAAAATTATTAGTGCTCCTTGTTGATGGGTTTACTTTTGAATAATTTTCTCTTGTATTTTTAACCCTGTAGTTTTCCATGTGAGAATGATATTTGAGGAAGAATTATCTCTCCTCTTGTGGATATAGGTATAAATAACCACTTGGTTTTATATGATCATTGGTGTTTGAGAGAATTATAAGTTATTATAATTTGGGATGAAAATGAAAGGTATGATATAACAGTTGTGGTTATATTATGTTATGATATTTTGAAGAATTTATCTCATTTTGGTAATGTTATAAAATATAGTTTTTGAAAAAGGACAACACATAGACCGTGTGACAACCCGTCGCGTCGGACAAAGCTGTGGGAATCGAACCCACAACCAAAGTGCAATTGGGATTTATCGCCTAACACTGGACTACGTGAATCCCCTGGATAGTGTGACTAATTATTTTTAGTTAAATGATTTTGTTGATCAATAATAAGTTGATTTGGGTTCTTATGTCTTATTAAATGAATACCCTTGGTATAAGAAAAATGATTTGGTGATTAAGTGATAGATGTTATTTTGGAAGTTGTTCGCTTTGTTGTGAACACTATATGCCCAAGGAAAATAGAATAGTATAGGATTTCATTTGAGGAGTAATGGTGGATTTTTAACTATGTTTTTATTATGGATTTATAGTGATTTGGTTTATTTATGGAAATGATTAGGTTAATTACTTTTAATTATGTGACTTTAAGAGTAATTAATGTCATTTGGAGATACAATTTAACGTGGAAGACTACATTCTTATATGTTTTGGGTTTCAATATTAGTTTGGATTATATTGAAGGATTTTAAGGACAATTGATTATTGAATGGTATTTATTTAACTTTAGGGGTATTGATGGTTTAATTTTATAAATTAAGATTAGTTTTGTTTTCTCTAATGGAATATCCATTTGGGGGATCATCGGATATCATACTAACCATTTTGGTTTTGATTAATCTCTAAAGACAAGGTAAATATATAGTTTATCCTACGTGGATCATGTATTTCTATAGATGTTTATTCTATATCTTCCATTGTGACCAAGTCTTCTTGAATACTCATTGTTCAAAAAAATGAGTTAGTGGTAAAAATTTATTAAAGAATGAAACTCTTCTTAAAAAGTAAGTATATCTATTTTTGTTCTTAGTCAATCTTAGAAAATAATTCCTCGTCCTTATGTAATGTAACTTAAAACAAGAAAATGTTGTCCGTTTACTTTTCCTACTGGGAGACTAAGGACCGTTTGTCCCAACACAAGTTTGTGATTTTCTTATTGTTAACTTTCTCCTAATCATGTTTTATATCCCTCTCCATCAAAACTGAACACTTATTTTATCGTCCATATCCATGTTTTCCTACATGGAATCCTTGTATGGGTTATCTTGGGTGACCCTTATACCTCTCTTCCTTTCTTTTAAAGTGATAGTTTTATTGAATCTTTTTCTGATGTGGGACTTTGCATTATATTCTCAAGCCAAATTTTAGAAAAATTGCGAGGATGCAATTTATTGAAGGAGGGGAGAATGTAACACCCCAAGCTTCCACAGTACGTTTCCCTTTGAATAATGCAATGGCGTGCATTGTACGCAACTTCAAGATTCTAACACACCACAACCAATCAAACTAGCCATTATGAATAGTAATACATAATTTTTGAAATTTTATAAATTCTATCTCTCAAAATGGACTTCATTTTTGGATTCAGAATATTGAAATTAGCCTAGGGTGAAATTTTGGTACTTTTTGGATAACTTTCATATTTTGATGAATAGTGAAAATTTATAAATTTAAATTAAAAACAACTTTTTTAATAAAAATAATTAATATTGATAAATTATGAATTTGAGTTGTTTTAAAGTATATTTAGAATATATTTTTACCATTTAATTCAATGTTTTTCATTGGACATAATTTCACAATTAAACTAGACATAAACAATTGCCAATCTTTTGATAGTTATTATCTCTTAAAAACATGGTTTTTGTTTTAACAACGGGAATTAATTTTAAATTAGTTTCTGCCACTTTTGTGTTTTGAATTTGGAAAAATGGATTATATATTTGGAATCATGATTTTCAAATTATTTAAATAGGTAACTTTTATTTTTAGACATTTTGAATAATTACTTCGGTAAATATTTTATTTACCATGGTTAAAGGGTAAATCCAGTAAATAAGGGTTAAAAAATAATATTATAATAATAAATAAATTACCCTAAAACGTGTCATAACCATATTGGTTGATACATTTCCGACCATGGGCATCTTTGGGTTGATTTTGGGACCCCATGGAGCCACTTGAAAGTGATTGGGACACTTTATTTTAATTAAGTTAAAATGAATACAAAAATGACACAAGCATATATCTTTTAGAAAAACAATTGTTACATAGGGTTATATATGTTGGATTTTAGACTGTAAATATTCATTAGAAATATAAAAATATTTCCTACATAATGATATTTTATTTATAATTTTTAGACATTATGTAATTTAATTTATTTATGAAACAATGGTGATGCAATAATTACTAAATTAATGAACAATTAGAATAATTGATATTATAAATACCCAAATAAATGTAATTTGAGACTTTTTATAAATAAAAATAATTTTCTAGGATAATATGACATGTTAGGATTGATTTAATTAACTTTTTTCGAAGTAATAATTCTGTTATGAGTTTTACAAAAATCAATTAATGAATAGTGTCAAAATTGACATAAAAGAGTTTTTAAAACAAATATTATATTATTAATTTATATTAAATTCCTAAAAATCTATGGTTCGGCCAAGAGACTTATATTATGATAGGTGTATCATTAATGGACCACTTGGGGATCTCTTGGATGTAAATAGTAAGTTTATTAACCATATAATATAAAAATACAAAGAGACATTGTAAAAATGAAACTAATTAACTAAGAGTTAATACTTAAAGAAAAGGTTAATATTGTAACCCAAACCTGTCTAAATTCTATTGGTTCAGTGGTTTTCGACCTATCTCTACCTTAACCTTTAAATAATCCACTTTTGAGGCATTATAAACCGAATATGAATTTATTATAAAATAATATTTCTAGCATTTCCAAAGGTGCCCCTCACCCCTCTTATAAAAGGGAACTCCCCCTTCTCATTACTTCACACCTTCAAAGCCTTTTTGTTCGGAAAAACCCTGACCAAATACTCTATAAACTTCTATCACTTCATCCTATAGGCCTTACTTTAGTCATAAAGCCAACCTAAGGAGCCCTTTTCATCAAATCAAAAGGAAGAACCCGAAGAAGAGGTAATGATTTCACCACCCTTTTCAAGTTCCTTTCTTCTTCCACTTCTTCTTTCGTTGTTATTTCTATTATAAAATAATAAATCCCGTATCTTATATATACTGTGATGTTATTATAAATATGGTACAACCATATTCAGTATTCTATCAATACTTTGAATGGTATGTCACCATACGTGCGTACGTACGACTTACCGTCTCCACGTCGTGGTGTAATTGTCATTCAATAAATTATTATTTGGATGGGTATAATAATGATTTGTAATTCATATAAATAATAAATATAACATGATAATTATTCTGTCTATATGATATACCATCCAATTATATATTATTTTAACATCAAAAGAATGATATTGTCGCTCGTGCGTACGTACGGACTACTGTCTCCACAAACGCGATGAGATTCATTGTCCATCATATCCATTCAAGTATAATTCTCATTTGATGATTAAAAATAATGTTTAAGGACTTTATATCATTCTGTATATGAATAATATACATCCCATTAATAACAAATATGGCCACATAACAAAGAATATAAAGTTTAATGCACCCGTTAACACCCGAAATGACGATAATTCCAAGATATTATTAACAAATCAATGTTAAAAGATCATATATGATATCCTATTAATGAATATGATTCTTTTATAATTCAATAAAAATTAGTTCCCCATTATACAGGAGGTTAACCTACCGTCGACCATGGAAAAGGTACAAAGTAAGGGGTTTCTAATCTCACTTTTAATTCAGTGAGATTTCCATTGTTCACCACTTATTTATTGCATGTGGTGTATGTACTGAGCATGATTATATTAATTGTGTAATATAATATAATTTATGGTTATTTAAATCATAATTTTATGATCCTTCTTTCATGGGTGCATGTTTCATAAGTTACCAAATCGATAAAGGGAATTTGAAATTTCAATTTCCACTCATTCGGCTTTACGCACACTTCATTGATTATTTTACTCCAAGATTATGTGTGGAATCACTATTCATTTGATTATGTCATAATTTCCACTCCCCGTTCTGTGGATATACCTTTTATACACATAATATCTCCATTTATAAACTCTCAAGTCATCGGTATGAACTTGATAAGAGTAATTTTTACTCAATCTCGATTTGTTGAGATAAACATCCAATTCATTGGTGTTGTTTTTACAAGAATATATGTGAATGTACTTTGATTGTTTTACACTGAATATCCAATCATATTTAGTGTATTTATAAATTTCACACATAATTATGTTGTTGATTTATCCTTAACCTAAGGATACAGCCTTTATGAGAGATTTCATCTCAATTTACATTCCATTGAGACTTCTTTGTTGTTATACACAAAATCACTTTTATGTGGTGTATATAATGTAATTTGACATAGTATATCATGAATCCATTTACTCTCATGATATTACAATGTTTTGATTACCTCAATTATTTGTATTCAAGTGTCTCTCTTTTGTTTAGAAACTCAAACTAAAATACCATTTTTAAATGTTTTAAAGACTTATTCTTCTAAATCTAGCTCATTAATGTCCAGGATTCAAAAAATGATTTTAAGGATTTATTTATATGGAGATTAAAGTTTTAAAATTAAAACTCCTTTTAAAAGTTTCAAAGTGGTATGGGACACTTTGATTCAAAAATCTATTTTTAAATGGATTCTTGAAAAATACTGTGACTTTTAAATGATTTCAAGAAAAAGGGGGATATTTCTCTCAAATAGTTTTGATGATTATTTTCATCTATGTCAATATCCTTCATTAGTCTCGATTGAGGTTAATATGATACAATACAATCTTCCATATTGTACCGAACGAGTTATGTTTGACTGTGGATGTGCTATTTTTATACCATTCATGGTTTGTGGATAAAGTATTGACATTTCATATGCTATTTTTAATACGAATGTTTATGTTATGTTTAAAAATTTTCATATGAGGAATGCATTGGACTTAGTAAGTGATGGGTGGAGCCTGATATAGCTCCTCGATGCATCGGTACATATCATGAGACAAACTAGTGTCTTGGCACAAGGCCTTGTAAAAATCTTATTTGTAGTCTTGGCACGGGGCCTTGGCTATGTGGTTATGGTAGTCTGGCATTATGAATTCCATAATTATGAAAGTGGTTATTGATATTTCATGTGATTGTTCAAATAGTAGAATATCCATGTGAATAAGTAAATGGAATTATCTCATTTTATCTTTACCATATTACCCTGAAGTTTTATTTTAAAAGGATTTTTTAGTTATAAATTGCTTTATGTAATTATTCTTAACTATGAAAGCTTCTGCTATATAGTTATCCTTACTGAGCATCTGAGCTCACCCCTTTCAATGTTTTATTTTTCCCAGGATGTGAAGAAGTAATTTATGAATGACCTGTAGGGATATTATGAGGGGATATGAAGACAAGAAGTTGTTGTAGTTTTTTTACCTAATGATGTAATGTAAGACTTATGAATATATCTAGTGTTTCCAAGACTACTAAAGTAATAGGTCTTTCGAGACTTGATCCTTTGTGATCATGCCAATGTCATGTAATAATGCACCGACTCTGGGTATCTAGGGTCGAGGCGTTACATAGCTGGAGTAGGTCTCCCCTTAATCTTCCAGGTTTGTTCACATTCTCTCCTTGAGAGATGTTTTGAGTATAACTAATTAGGTGACTGATACACCTTTTGTTCAGCTCCATGTGATTCCCCTGAGTCTCTAAGCCTATTCTTCTCCTTGCCACTTTGTCTCTCAGTGTAGAATTTCTCATTATGCATCATTGGAGTCAAGAATCTTCTTTTGAGTTCCCTTTACCTTCTTGTGTTCTTCTTGCAACAATTTCTTGCCAAATGCCCATAATATGAACATATAAAACATTTTCCATCAAAGGCATACCTCATTTCACCAATTCTATGTCGAGATGCTGATACACCTTGAGTTCTTCTTCTGACATGGGGCTCTTGAGCTTCCTGACACATACTCATGGTGTGTCCCATTCTTCCACAATAATAGCATCTAATGGATTCTTTCCTCTGAGAGAGTCTTCTCTCTAATTTATCAGGATGATTCTTCTTATTATCATATTTAGTAATGTTTCTGTTTTCACAGCCTGAGATGTATTCCAGAGCCTCTGAACAGAAGCTTGACGTGTGGCCTTGAATATCACATAAAAAGCACATGTCATCACTTCTTTTTGTAACTGTCCTCTTTGGCCTATCTTCAGCACCTATATGTTTTTCTCCACTCCTGGAACTATTCATGACTCGCATTCTATCATGCACGAGAGGAGATTCATCAAATACAATTCCAGATTTTCCCAAGCTATATGGTCTTTGAGCTGAGAAAATATTTTGTTGTTTCTCCTCGGAAATCTCATACTTCCTTTTCACTTTATCATCACCTTCCGAAGGACAATCGAATAGTAAGTTCAGCGCATCCTTCAACTTAGGTTTTCCTTTGTCCCTTGATATCTCCATTTATTTATTGGATTTCTCTATCACTTCCTCCAATTTTTAAATCTTATTATTTCTTGATTCAAGTTGAGCGCTGAGTTATTTTCTGAGATTCTTCCCTCTACTCAACTCATCTTATAGTTCCCATGTGAGCTTTTCTACCATTTCACCTTTCTTCATTACTTTCAATTTTTCCTCAGAAATAGATTCAGTGACAGATTCATTCTCTTGTTGTAGCCTTTGATTCTTTTGAACTTCTTCAGACAATTGTGTTGCTAGATCATCATTTCTAGCTTTCAGATTATGAACTTCATCTGACTTTTGATTCTCTTTATAATCACCAGCCTTTTTTCCCTTTCATTTTATCCACCTTTTGTATCTCTTCACCTTGAGAATAATTCTTCTCCTTTAGGTCAGTAGCCACATTAATAAGCCTTTGATTTAAGCCTCTTATCTTTTTGACCTCAATCTACAATACTTTTATACGGATATCTTTAGATTTGACTTTTTCATCCAATTTCAGGTCCAATTTCTTTGTCATGTTGACAACATATACTGGTGGCTTCCTTCTCAAAACTTCTTCATCATCAGTTGTTTCAGTATCACTTTTATGTTCATGTACATCACTCATTCCTACATCTTGATTGAGTGAATCAATCTTTTCCCTATCAGATTCACCCAGACCTTCTTTCAGTAAGTTGTTTGATTCTTTTAATTAAATCACACTTTTTCCATACACACTTCCACACTGAGGAATACCACATGACTTCTGATTATTCTTTGATGTGTTTCCCTTTTCCATGGCACACCGAGATAAGAGAAGACTGATTCATTAACCACACATATCGACTACACCAAGTTCAAAAAAATCTGATAAAAGCAACCATCCCTCTGATACCAATTGTTAGAACCAATAGGGGCCTATATACCCTGAGGGGGGGGGGGGGGGGGTGAATCAGGGTATGGATACACTTTTTCAAAGTTCTTCCAACCCCACTGGATCTTGACCTCTTTATTACAAGGGTCACATTGTTTGCTCTTGTGTGTAAACTATGATCACTTCTTTACTTCTTTATCTAATGATGATGATTTTAATGCAATGCAGGGAAGAAAACAGGCAGACACATAGATGTTTTACTTGGTTCACCCTCACTGGGCTACGTCCAAGGAGCATACGCCGAAAAGTTGCCGGTCATACCAAATTCCACTATTCTTCACTAGATGTGGATACAAAGTTCGGGCTAGATCAATTCTATGCCCAGACTCACTACCTTTACAAAGTTTATGGTCATCTCACTGCTTTCCCAAGGGTCAATCCCTGTTTCTCTCTCTCTGGCTCACAGCCGGTGGAGAGGATCACCTTCTTCTTCTTCCTTTGCTCACTGCTCCGGAAAGGATCCACTCACAGTTTATAGACCTGCAGGTCTTTTCATTTGCATGAAGGAATTCATCTTCCTTTGTATGTAGATGCTCTATTGAAGTACAACTTTCACCCGTAGATGAATATATCTTTGCACAAAAGGTATCAGAAAATATTCCAGCTTCCACGTAGCCCGAAAAGCGCTGCTGGAACTAAACCTTACTTGGCGTGCAAGTCTAACTCAGTGCGCAAGTATCGGCGCACAAGTCACAACTAGCGCGCAAGTCTACCTCAGACACTTGCGCGACACAACCTTCTTCATCCCAAAACCTGCGCGACTCACTTCCTTTTACGCCCAAACCAATATTGGTGTGAAACTGCCAACCAGCGCACAACTTCTCACACTGGCACGCAACTTCAACCACTGGCGCGCAACTTCACTTGCGTGCCCCACACACCACTTGCGCGACCACCCCACCTGTGCTATGGGAGCTCTGATTTCTCAAAGTATTGAACTCTGGTGGATAATGAAGAGGGGTGTTCCAGTATTTATAGTCAAATTGACCACCTTGTGTGACGGCGCACAAGTCACCTGCGCGATCCAGTCTCGGCGCGTAAGTCTTCTGTCCTTTTAGACACCTACGCGACCAACTCCCAAACTTGCATGAACCTTCTTCCTTTGCCATATTTTGATCTTCTGATCTTGACAAACATATGGCGCACAAGTTTCCTATACTCCACATCCTCGGCGTGAAAGTCCCTTTGCCAAAAACACTTTTCTTCATTTGTCGATTTTCAGGCCCAAAAATTTGGCAAACACTGGAAAACGGTGCCACCTTATATCTGTTCTTTTGTACCACCTCCAGATCATCCATTCCTTTTGTCGAAGTTCTTGAATCAAACATTGATCGTTGAACTCAGCTCTTGAACTTGACATTCCATCTAGAAATCCTCTTTGTCAACAAATTTTTATGTCATTGTTTTGCTTTGTCAACAATCACCACTCAAATGTCCACTTTGTCAACAAACACAATCACCTCAAAAATGATTCAATGATACCTTGAAGGATTTTTTCCCAACAATCTCCCCCTTTAGGTTTGTTGACAACTCTTCCATAAAAAGATACATCGTTGATTCTTCATCCACCATTTGCCTTTTGCGATTCGGATAACAATCAAGGATTTACTCATCACATACTCTAAGCCCACATGAGAAATATTCGGCGTGATAAAAAGAGTAAATGATAAGTTCATCAATGAATTACTTCATCTATGACATCCACTGTTGACACCAAACTGATACCAATTTTTAATAAACTGATTCCAATTGTTGAAGGACTTGTTGGAAGACCAATTTTTGTTTGGAAATATTTTTACCACATTCCAACACTACTCTTCTACTTTTATCATGATCCGCAGCTGTCGTGATATCTATTCTTTGATCGATCACTTCTAGAATTGTCAGATTTTATACGCTCCCCCTTTCTGCTCACAACATAAACACCTCTTTAGCCCTATTTCCTGTGTTTTCCAAGCTAAGCTCTGGCTAAGCACATTCAACTAGCTTCAACTCCCCCTATCTGGCTGCTCCACTTGTCAACTTCTCCCCGTATCAACCATGATGTATCGAATTGCCACAATATCTCCCCCATGAAAAATCACTATTTTCTCCCCCTTTGTCAACAAACCCAAAGGTCACTCCTTTGTAGTCTGTAATAGAGTAGATAACACATATCAGCACATTATGGAAAAACACATCATACCTCGGGAGAGGGGGGTGGTTCCACATCCACACTATTTCAAGTGCGGGGAATCGACTGAACTCCCAGAGCCAGTCGATGCCTCTCAAAAGCTTCCTTGGGTAAGGCCTTTGTCAGAATGTTTACAACCTATAGCTTTGTAGGCACAAACTCCAAATTTATGATTCCCTGCTCAACCTTCTCCTTGATAAAATGATACTTTATCTCAATGTGCTTTGTCATTGAGTGATGGACGAGATTTTTGCTAAGATTGATAGCACTTGAGTTATCACACTAGATTTCGATCAGAGACTTCACTTCAACTCCCATATCTTCAAGCTACTACTTCATCCATAATAATTGTGTGCATGCTTGAGTGGCCTCAATATACGAATCCTCCATGGTGCTCAATGAAATGCAATCTTGTTTCTTTCTTAGCCAAGAAATACACAATCCACCAAGATAGAATGCACCTCCTGACGTTGATTTTCTGTCATCTGCTGATCTATCCCAGTCTGCATCAGTATATTCCAATAACTCTGTCTGAGATTTATCAGTATAGATCAAGCTGAAATACACTGTACCCCAGATATACTGATGTATTCTTTTCACTAAAAGCATGTGGCTTTCCTTGGGATTACTTGGATATTTCTCTACTTGTCATGTGGCGAATACAATGTCAGGCCTTGTTGAAGTCAATTATAGAAAGCTTCCAATAATCTGCCTATATTCTGTAATATTCAATGCCTTTACATCCTCATCTTTTGATAATTTCATCCGCGTAGCAACTAGAGTCTTCATCTCTTTGGAATTATCCATTCCAAATCTTTCCAATACCACATTGACATATTCGGATTGAGAAATTAATGTTCCATTCCTTCCCTATGTCACCTGTAGAGCAAGGAAAAATGTTAGCTCTCCAATCATTGACATTTCAAACTCATTTTTCATGAATTCAGAAAACTGTCTACACCGAGATTCATCTGATCCTCCAAATATTATGTCATCGACATAAACCAACACCATAATCATTTGATTACTTTCATTGCTGAAATAAAGATTGTAATCAACTCCCCCATGCTGAAAACCAAGATTTTTTAAGTACTGATCAAGTCTTGAGTACCATGCCCTTGGTGCTTGTTTCAGCCCATACAACGCCTTCTTCAGCCTGCAAACTTTGTTCTCATCCTCATGAATGAGAAAACCATATGGATGCTCAATATAAACCTCCTCTTCTAGAACTCCATTCAAGAATGCATATTTCACATCCATCTGGAATACTTTGAACTTTCTTTGCACTGCTATGTCCAAAAAATAATCTGATTGTCTCTAGCCTTGCAACTGGTGCAAATGTCTCATCAACATCTATTCGCTCTATCTGGGAGTATCCTTTGTAAACTTGTCATGATTTGTTCTGAATTACTATACCATATTCATTCATGTTGTTGTGATATACCCATTTAGTACCAATGACATTCTTGTCTGCTGGCCTCGAAACAATCCCCCACGTCTGATGCTTCTCAATCTGATTTAGCTCTTCATTCATGGTCTAAACCCAGTTTTCACCTCTAGCTGCATCAGCAAAGTATTTCAGCTCAACCTGTGATAGTAATGATGTCTGTTGCAGTGATTTCATTCTTCTTGTCTTAACTGATGCTCACTTATCACTGATGATATTCTTCCAATGAATTTGAGATTGACTCTTTGGATTTTGTGCAGATAAGGATTTTACTTCCTCGTACTCACCATCAGTATCCTCTTCTGAATCATCTTACACCAATTCTTCTCTCCCTGAGTCTCTTACCACTTCCTCACTTTTAACAGAAAACTTTTCATTGTGTCGTTGTTCAATGACGTCATTTCATTGAACATATTTTGACAAATTTGTTTGAAAAACTTTTGATTTTCTCTAGAAGCTTCTTGGTATCCTGAAAACTGTTAGCTAATACCACTTATTAGACTAAAATAGATAAGCACGAGATGCATGATTTTTGCTGCTTCTACCCATCATTCTTTCTTCCCTCGATAAGTAACACCCGAGATGAGTCATCCAATTATTTCTTTGATGGATCTTGCTTCTAGTTTTGTTATTGAATGCTCCCCCTATGTTATTGAACACTTCATGGGGTTATGCCCACTGTTTAGACCCATAACCATTCTTATCCTCATGCATCATTTATTCTAATATGGAACTCATCATCGATCCATTAACCAAATTTCTAAGCCTACTGAGTTGGAACTCGGTGTAGGAAATAAGAGATAGAGTTAATAACACAATCACTTCGTATTGTGCTTTGTTTCTCCCTTTCTACTTCAACTTTGGTACCTGATTTGAATCAATTGAATATATGAAGAATATCACTTCTCCACTTTGCATCTTTAGATGCCACTTCCCCTTGAATCGTATATCCCTAAACCTGAAAGACATTAATAATCATTTAATAGCATTTATATACATAGGGAGAGGGGGTGTTTCTTGAATCCTCAAGACGAGGATAGTGGTTGATCCTGATGGGTCAACCCTTTTATTCTTTCTTGGAGTGCATCACAGTCCTTTTTTACTTCCTCCAGCTCCCTGGCCTACTTCAACTGCTCTGTCCATATGACTAAGCATTCATTACCTGCATGTTGAGTCTTTTTCTGATATGTAGATTCTGTAGGCCCGACCTTTCTCATCACTTGGGGTATAGACCCACTAGTACACATTTACTTCTTTGAGGTTCTTCCAAAATTCCATTTTCCGTTATTATTTATCTGAGCAGGAATCTCCTTGCTTGTCTTCCCTTGCATCTTCTACCATTGCAGGGATTTTCCTTTTTCTTCCAATCCTCTCCGTGGCACATGAATTGTGGATTTTTCAATGCATTCTTTATTTATCTACCTTTTATTAGATGTTTGAGTCACCACACTGTTTTTTAATAGTGGTGAGTCCTCAATTGAACATTTATTCTTCTTTATCATAGCTGGAGTAGATTTCCCCTTAATCTTCCAGGTTTGTTCACATTCTCTCCTTGAGAGCTATTTTGAGTATAATAGATGAGGTGACCGATACACCTTTTGTTCTGCTCCATGTGAGTCCCCTGAGGCTATAATCCTATTCTTCTCCTTGCAACTTTGTCTCTCAGTGTAGAATTTCTCATTATGCATCATTAGAGCGAAGAATATTCTTTCGAGTTCCCTTTCCCTTCTTGTGTTCTTGATGCATCAATTTATTGCCAAATGCCCTTAATCTGAACATATAAGACATTTTCCATCAAAGGCATAACTCATTTCGCCACTTCTATGTCAAGATGCTGATACACCTTGAGTTCTTCTTCTAAGATGGGTCTCTTGAGCTTCCTGACACATACTCATGGTGTGTCCCATTCTTCCACAGTAATAGCATCTAATGGATGCTTTCCTATGGGAGACTCTTCTCTTTAATTTCTCATGATGCTTCTTCTTATTATTAGATTTTGTAATGTTTATGTTTTCACAGCCTGAGATGTATTCCAGAGCCTCTGAACAGAAGTTTGACGCGTGGGAATGAATCCCACAGAAAAAGCACATGTCATCACTTCTTTTTGTAACTGTCCTCTTTGGCCTATCTTTAGCACCTATATGTTTTCTCCACTCCTGGAACTATTCATGACTCGCATTCTATCATGAATGGGAGGGGATTCATCAAATACAATGCCAGATTTTCCCAAGATATATGGTCTTTGAGATGAGAAAATATTTTGTTGTTTCTCCTCAGAAATCTCATACCTCCTTTTCACTTTATCATCACCTTCCGAAGGACAATCAAATAGTAAGTGCAGTGCATCCTTCAACTTAGGTTTACCTTTTTCCCTCGATATCTACATTTCTTTCTTGGATTATCTATTAATTCCTCTAATTGTTGAATCTTCTTATTTCTTGATTCAAGTTGAGCATTGAGTTCTTTTCTGAGATTCTTCTCTCTACTCAACTCATCTTCTAGTTCCCATGTGTGCTTTTATACCATGTCACCTTACTTCATTACTTTCAAATTTTCCTCAGAAAGAGATTCAGTGATAGATTCATTCTCTTGTTGTAGCCTTTGATTCTTCTGAACTTCTTCAGAAAACTGTGTTTCTAGATCATCATTTATAGCTTTCAGATTCTGAACTTCATCTGACATTTGATTCTCTTCATAATCACTAGCCTTTTGTTTTAATTTCATTTTAGAAAACTTTTGTAGTTCTTCACCTTGAGAATTATTCTTCTCCTTTAGGTCAGTAGCCACATCAATAAGCATTTGATTTAAGCCTCTTAGCTTGTTGACCTAAATCTCCAATACTTTCTTCCAGATATCTTTAGATTTTACTTCTTCATCCAATTTCTAGTCCAATTTCTTTATCATGTTGACAACATCTACTGGTGGATTCCTTCTCAAAACTTCATCATCATCAGTTGTTTCGGTATCCCTTTGATGTTCATGTACTTCACTCATTCCAACATCTTGATTGAGTGAATCAACCTTTTCCCTATCAGATTCATACATGCCTTCTTTCAGTAAGCTGTTTGATTCTTTTAATTGAATCACAATTTTTCCATACACACTTCCACACTGAGGAATACCACCTGACTTCTGATTCTTCTTTGATGTTTTTCCCTTTTCCATGCCACACCGAGATAAGAGCAGACTGTTTATTTAACCACACAGATCGACTACTCCAAGTTCAAACAAATTTGATAAAAGCAACCGTCCCTCTGATACCAATTTTTAGGACCAATAGGGGCTTATATACCCTGAGAGGGGGGGGGGGGGGGGTGAATCAGGGTATGGATATTCTTTTTCAAAGTACTTCCTACCCCACTGGATCTTGACCTCTTTATTACAAGGGTCAATTTGTTTTCCCTTGTGTGTAAACTATGACCACTTCTTTACTTCTTTATATAATGATGATGCTTTGAATGCAATGCAGGGAATCAAACATGCAGACACAAAGATTTTTACTTGGTTCACCCTCACTGGGCTACTTCCAAGGAGCATATGCCGACAAGTTGCTGGTCGTACCAAATTCCACTATTCTTCACTAGATGTGGATACAAATTTCGGGCTAGATCACTTTTATACCCAGGCTCACTACCTTTACAAAGTTTAGGGTCAGGTCACTACTTTCCCAAGGGTCACTCCCTATTTATCTCTCTCTGGCTCACTGCTGGTGGAGAGGCTCACCTTCTTCCTCTTCCTTTGCTCACTACTCTGAAAAGGATCGACTCACAGTTTATAAACCTGTAGGTCTCTTCATTTTAATGAAGGAATTCATCTTCCTCTGAATATAGATGCTCTGTTGAAGTAAAAATTTCACTCGTAGATGAATATCTCTTTGAACCGAAGGTATTGGGCAATCTTCCAGCTTCCATGTAGCACGAAAATCACCGTCGGAACTAAATTTTACTTGGCGCGCAAGTCTAACTCGACACGCAAGTATCGACACACAAGTCACAAATGGCGTGCATGTCTACCTTAGACACTTGCGCGACACAAACTTCTTCATCCCAAAACCTACGCGACTCACTTCCTTTTATGTCCAAACCAATTTTGGCACGCAACTGCCTACCAGCACGATAATTCTCACACTGGCGGACAACTTCATCCACTGGCGCGCAACTTCACTTGCGCGACCCACACACCACTTGCGCGACAACCACACCTGCGCGACGGGAGCTCTGATTTCTCAAAGTGTTGAACTCCGGTGAATAATGAATAGGGGTGGTCTAGTATTTATAGGCAAATTGACCACCCAGTATGACAGCACGCAAGTCACCTGCGCGACCCAGTCTCGGTGCGCAAGTCTTCTGTCCTCCTAGACACTTGCGCGACCAACTCCCAAACATGCGCGAACTTGTTTCCTTTGCCATATTACGATCTTTTGATCTTGAAAAACATATGGCGTGCAAGTTTCCTATACTCCAAGTCCTCGGCGCACAAGTCCCTTTGCCAAAAAACTTTTCTTCATTTGTCGATTTTGAGGCCCAAAAATTTGGCAAACACTGAAAAACGAAACCACCGTGTATCTGTTCTTTTGTACCGCCTCCAGATCATCCATTCCTTTTGTTGACGTTCTTTCATCAAACATGGATCGTTGACATCAGCTCTTGAACTTTACATTCCATCATGAAATCCACTTTGACAACAAATTTTTATGTCATTGTTTTTCTTTGTCAACAATCACCACTCAGATGGCCACTTTGTCAACAAACACAATCACCTTAAAAATGCTTCAATGATGGCTTGAGGGATTTTTTCCCCACAATAAATATTCCATATGAGATTTACCATCCAGAGTTAAAAATTCTTTATCAACCACTATTATGCCTCCCTCATGAGTTCTTTCCTAAAAATAAGAGGAATATCAAAAAACAACATATTAATTCAAACAAAACCACAAAAATAAATGAAATTATGTCGAAGCTTTATGTTTTTTTATATCTTGTTTTTCCAATTTTTAGTTCATATTTTTCATTTTTTATTATAAGAGGCAAGTCCATAATGATTTTTTTTAAATATATTAATCATTCCATATTGTTTATCAAAATAACCAATGTGGAAGAGAATTTAAACATTAGTTATAAAAAAAATTGATATCAAAAGTCAAATGTTTCTCTTTTGACGTCATTTATTTAGCTAATTGACATCGAAAGCCATGAAAATATTTTTTTTAAAATCTGTTGAATCAACTAACATTCAAAATCATACATTTTTATTATAATGCAAAGGAGGGTGGAATAACAGCACTGGAAATACAAGGAACCATCAGGGGAAAAATTGAGGCAGCCTAGGGGAATGCCTTTGGACAAAGGCCTTGCACTCTAAAGGAAGCAACTCCAAACTATCATAAATAGCTCACTCCTCATCTGGCCTCCCAATACAGAAAGTGCATAAATAACCAAATTGGCCTCCCTCTAATTGTGATGAAAAATATGCCCCACGGTTGGCCTCTAATGAACATCCACTGATTACATAAACTAAGTCCCATGGTGCTTCATAAATCCCCTAGACTATCTTTTCCTGAAATTCAGAATCTAACTCAACCTCATAAAATTAGAAACCATAAATCCTACAGACCATGAGGCCAGTAAGCAGCACCAATGCATCTACACCTAGAGAACTACTTGACCCATAGAATGCATGGAAATCCACATGAACCAAACCACTCAAATCATGGAGAACCCCTCCACATCTCATGAGACCATTCGTGAGATATTCATCCACATTAAACTTCAAACCACTGATGGGAGGGCTCAAACTGATCTAAAATCTGCCGGGTCTTCCATGCATGTAGGTTCCGTTAGGGAGATTGAAAAATGAGAGAAAATGTTTACCTCCTTTCAATACCAAACCCAACTTGAAGATTAAAGTTCTTATATTCATTCAAAAATAAAAGACCAAGCAATGGGATCCCAGTATTGTATAGTTTCAGGCCTCCCATATGATCCAGAAAATGGAGGAAATGATTATAGACTGAACCTTACTTCCCATAACCCTAGTCTTCGAACCTTGATACCAGGAAGACAAGAAGCCTTGAAAAGAGAACTGATCGAAGTTGAGGCAGGGTTGAGGTGTGAAAAGATACCATATGCTAGCCTCCCAATCACTATAAAAATGAGATGTGACATTGATTCATTCTACAGACTCACACAATAGAAGAAACATGAAGCCAGGTGGATACCCCTACTTTGAATGTTATCATCCGTTGGTAGAGCCTTGTTCTCAATGCGCCAGACAAAAACGTTCATTTTTGAGGGTATATCCTTGGAACAGACCTTTGTAGGCCACTCATCTAAGACACTCTCTGCCTGAAAAACCCTCATTTACTCTTGAATAGAGAACTTTCCTAAGCTAGAACCCATGTATAAGCATATGTCTGCCTCTGAATTCATGATGATTTTCTCAAACAACTCCTTCTGGTTTTGATTGAGAGATGACCGGATCAGAAAATGATATCCGCTCACTTCCTTAAAGGATATGTTAGGTGTGTGGAAACTTGATAAAAAAGCCTCTCCCCAACCCAATTAGCCTTCCAAAATCCAATGTATCCTCTCCTAATGATCCATTGAGATGAGGCGTGGAGCTCCTCAAGGTGAGAGAACATTCACCACACAAGGTAGGAGAGCTGTGAACTGCAGTTATCAGTAGCCTTATAGTACTCCGTATACCGCACCCTAAAGAATGAAGCCCACAAGGATTACCCTACAATGATATCCCAAGCAAGCCGTGCTTGCATGCCCAGTAAGGATTCGGTAAGATAACGAATCCCCACACCACCCTCCTCAACAGGTCTCGCAAAATGTGTTTAGGATGCCCAATAGTAGTGGCCTGTATGGTTGGCATCCCACAAGAATGTTGTCATAATTTTCTACATACTCACATTGGTCCTTTTTGGAGACTTGATAATAGAAAATACATGCATCAGAATGGTGGTAAGCACACTGTTGATCAATGCAACCCACCCTCCAAATTAAAGGAACTTGTTCTTCCAGATATAAAACCTCCCCATCAGACGATTAGTGATATCATCAAAGAAGTGTTTCCTAATGCATCCAGAGGATAGAGGAAAACTAAGATACATCATATGAAATTTACTCCTTTGGCACCCCAAGATATCTTGAATATCCATGCAGCATCTTCCTGGACACTTGTTGGAGATAAAAACATGACTCTTCCTTGAATTGACACTATGTCCACTCAAAAAACCATACACAGAAATAATCTCCATGAGGGAAAGAAATGATCTCCGCCTATCGTTAATGCAGATCAACACATCATCAGTGAACATCATATGGGAAACACCTTCCCTACCATTCTTTCCATGATATGGAAGCAACCTTCGGCTCAATATGCCTCTATGCAGATTCGGAGAGAGAGTGTCTTGAGAAAAAATGAAAATGTTAGGGGACAGAGGATCTCCCGGGCGAACTCCATGCACAGTTTAAAAGAACCCAAAGAACCTCCCCCTAATAGAGATTGAGATACATGGGGATGGATAGAATATAAAGAAAAGATCACAAAACCATTCTTGGAAACTGAACTTTTGCATCACCTGAATAATGAAGCTTCATTCCACCTTATCGTATTCCTTATCCTTGTCAACCTAAAGGAAGGAATTTGAGCTGACTGATATTTTATTATTGCAATTCACCAGTTTTATAGAAATTCCCACCACCCCTTGAATGCTTTGACCCTTGACAAACTCGTTTTTCTCTCTGGATACCAGACTTGGAATAACCCCCATCATTCTCATTGCAATTAGACTCACCAAGATTGTATAGGACACATTACACATATAGAGGGGCCTATACTAACTAAGACTAGTGGGATAATTAACCTTCAGTATAGGAACCACCCAGGAGGCACGCACACTCCTATTAGTGGTTCCACCTAGAATGAAATCTTGTATAACCTCCACCACCTGATGGCCTACGACGTCCCATATAGCAACATAAAAAACACCTGGAAACCTATCCAGTCTAGGTACACTGTCATGAGGCATCGCAAGAACCGTTCCCTTTATTGCCTTCTAATTAGGAATAGATATTAGGGAATCATTGTCAGAACTCTCCAGCAGATGTGGAATGACCCCCTAGAAGACATCCGCCTCTTCATCACTCTACCTCTCCCCATAACTAGCAGGAACTAACCTAGCCATAAGGCCTTCAAAATGATCCAACACCAAATGACCAAAGACATCCACATAGGAAGTAAACCCTCCATTACCAAGCCTAATATTGAGCCTCATACTGCACTTATCCGTAAAGAATGCATGGAAGAAAGTGTTTTTGCAATCACCCTCCTTCATCCATCTCACGAGAGATCTATTTATAGTCCCTCTCAATCTCTAACAGCTTCTCAGATAGAAAAATGTGATTATCACAATGGATATCAATGTTGTTCTCATCCCAATCATTCTAAAGACCCTCCTCTAGCCTTTCAATATCTTCTTGTATATCATCCACACTCAAATTATCATTTGGCCTATTGGACAAACATCCTTAAATATCCTTCTTCAGGCATTTAAGGTGGATGGCTAGGCCATGCTAGGACCACTCAGTCTTCTTTCAGTCCCATAATCCTTTAATAATTTGCATGAAACTGTCTTCCTGATACCAGTTATTGGAGTAATGGAAGGCATGACACCCAGAAACGTCCCTTATCAGCTCCACAATAAATGATGCATGATCTGAAAGGGGATAAGGCAGATGAGTGATTGTTGTCCGAGTGAAGGAATCTAATCCATGGAGATTTGAAAATCATCTACCGAGTAAGCTCTATATATGACAAGAGCCCCTAAATTTGTTGCACAAGGTGCATCTATTACCAATGAACCCCAAGTCAATGAGTCCCACATAAGATATAAAATCACAAAAGTCCTACATTGCGCCTTTAAACATGGAAGAGCCACCCCACTTCTCTGAATACTTGAAAATTGAGTTGAAATCCCCACCCACAAACAAAGGGAGAGTGCCCATTTGGAAGGACCCCAAAAAGAGCCAATGGTACGACCTCCCATGCACCTCATTACTCGCATAAAAAGGTATTACAACACCTCACCCCCAATACAAGAGATCTTAGTATTAATGCAATTAGACATTCGACTAATCACCTCCACTTTGACTGTATTCTTCATGCATATCCAAATGTGCGAGTTATTTGAAAACCCATGCATGAATATCGGGTATCCCATCCTCCTTTCCAGAGAAGGAAGCATACTTGGATCCTTCTTGGGCTCGAGAATGGAAATAATATACGACATGTTTCCTAGTCTCTGCAGACATGAGTACGCCCTTCACCTATGCCCATATCACGCACGCATTCCATACAATTAGAGAAAACATTATACCATGAATTTCCTGGCCTTGTGACCAGAAGCTCCAGGTGATGGGAATGAGAGAAGCATACCTAAATCCTTCGAATTAGATAGGTTGACTAGGCTGGAGACCCCCTGTGGAAGAACACACTACTTTGGGATGAGTATGTTCTTCTTAAAAGTCAATTCTGTATCCTCAAGTAGTGAAATAGAGACCCTAAGTAAGTGGCAGCAGAGAATTTATCTCTCTCTCCACATGAAGAAGGGACACCATAAGTAAGTGTTGTTGGGAACCCCATGAGGACTACATCTCATTCACCACACCCTTTGGAACCGACTCCATCCGAGGTATCCCTTTTGGGGAAGATGACAAGCTGCTGAAAAAGGAGCGCGGGAGAAAATTGGGAGAATGTTGAGCTGATATCCGAAACACTGTGGAATGGAGCGATAAAGCCCTCGAAGGAATCAAAAGAGAGGAACCCAGAAGATCCCATTGATCCCAAGGGACCCCTACCTCATCCTTGGATGACCTTGTATGAGGTTTGCAGATGGCATCGCTGGGAGAAAGTGACGGAGAAATAAGGTCCATAAAAGGTTGAGGAGAGCCTGAAAGAAGGACCTATGAAGCAGGCAGGCCGACAGAGTCAGGCACCTCAACAGGCTGTCGGCAGTTGTTTCAGGGTGGTGTCGCCCCCTTAATTGTCAAAGGGGACAGCGTGGTGTGTTAGGTGATGGGTGGACAAACCCCCACCAAACCTCTAGTGGGACAAGGTAAGCGGAAGGGGTGAGGAGGTCTATAAAATGAGGCTCTCCCCTCTTCCAAATGGCATCTCATCCGATCATAAGCATTGTCCGATTCATTAATTTTCTAGATATTTGAGCGGTTTTAGTGAGGTGGTTTCTCCACCATATGCAAGAGCGATTTTACGAGGGGTTTATCCTTGTAATAAGTGAGGGAGTGTGTACCCACTTTACCCATAGTGATCCTTATATTTTCCCGTGTTTTTTTAACCCTTCCATTTGGGGGTTTTTCCATGTTACATCTGGTGTCCTTTTTATTTCCGCATTTTTCAATTTATTTTTATCTCGTAATTATCACTGCACTGGTGGGCCAATCATTTACGGTCCTAACAAGTGGTATCAAAGGCAAGGTTCTGGCCCGGTGCTGTTCATGTATACAGGTATTAATAATTCTCGTAAATTTGAGTATGCTATGTGATTGAAACTCCGGTTGATTTGGTACATCAGAACAAAATTATTGAGATTCTTAAATACACCGTTGTGAAATGGAGGAGGTTCTGGACTGACGGCGTGTACAGATGGGGGCGAAATTTGATATTGAAAAATTCAATGGGAATAATTTTTCATTGTGGAAAATGAAGATGCATGAAGTGCTGTGGAGAGAAAATTATCGACTAACAATTGATGAAAGACCGGAATATATGATGATGGAGCATGTTCCAGTGGGAGCCAAAATCATGAAATGGAAAAAAATGTGGCGATTACTTTTGGAAAAGGAGATATACTAGTCAGTGAAGTGGCAACGACTACTGGAAGAAGACAACATCTCGAAGATTCATGGATTATCGACTCAGGAGTAACATGACACATGACCTCTCGACGAGAATGGTTTGACCAATATGAAAACATCCCGAAAGGACATGTGTATATGGGGAACGATCACACTCTGAAGATCGTTGGAGTCGGTACCATCAAACAGAAGATGAATGCTGGCATAGTATGGACCGTCCAAGGAGTATGTCATGTGAAGGGCCTGAAGAAGAACATATTGTCTTTGAGACAATTTGATGACATCAGATGCAAGACTCGCACCGATAATGGAGTGATGAGAATCGTGAAGGGTGTGCTTGTGGTAATGAAGGCAGAGAAGATCTCAAAGAACCGATAGGTGCTTATGGGTGAAACGTACAAAGAGGCGGATATAGTTGTTTCATCAACTACCTCGATGGAAGCGTTGATGACGTTATGACATCAAAAGCTTGGCCATATATCAGAACGAGGCCTGAAGATTCTTGCAGATCAGAAGTTGCTGTCTGGGATGACAAAGGTATCCTTACCATTTTGTGAGCATTGTGTTTTGAGCAAGCAACACAGGTTAAAGTTCGGGACGTCAACAGCAAGAACTCAGGAGATCTTGGAGTAGATCCATTCCGATGTTTGGCAAGCACCGGTTATATCCCTAGGAGGAGCAAGGTACTTTGTATCATTCATTAATGATTATTCCAGGTGATGTTGGGTGTACCCAATCAAGAGGAAGATAGATGTTTTTGAAGTCTTCAAAACATTTAATGCGCAGAAGGAGCTTGACTCTGGAAATAAGATCAAGTGTATGAGGATTGACAATGGTGGAGAATATACAAGTGAGGAGTTTGATACTTTTTTTTTCTACAAGAATGAATCAAAACGCAGTTCACGGTGGCGTACACTCCTCAGTAGAATGGAGTGGCAGAGCAGATGAATAGAACCCTGTTAGATAGAACAAGGGTGATGCTGAAGACTACATGCATTGCCGAAAATTTTTGGGCAGAAGCAGTGAATACTGCCTATTATGTGATCAATCGATCTCCTTCAATGGTGATTGAGCTGAAGACACTGATGGAGATTTGTACTGGTAAACCCACTGACTATTCTCTGTTACATACTTTTGAAGGTCACCGATGGAGATGTGGACTGGTAAACCCACTGACTATTCTCAGTTACATACTTTTGGAAGTCCTGTATATGCATTGTTTAATGACAAGGAAAGATCGAAGTTGGATTCAAGATCCAGGAAATGTATCTTCTTAGGGTACGCTGATGGTGTGAAGGGGTATCGTTTGTGGGATCCCACTGCCCACAAATTTATCATCAGAAGAGATGTCATTTTTGCAGAAGATAAGGTGAAAATGAAAACTGATCGAGACACGGAGAAGGAGAATACAGAAACTAAAACAGTTGAAGTAAAGGAAAAATCCAAGGAAGAACCAGTTTCCTCTGAAGCATTACCAGATCACATTGATTAAGTACTAGTTGAGTCTGGACCACGATGGTCAACTCGGGAGAAAAGAGCACCAATATGGCACTCAGACTATGTCACTGAGAGCAATATTTTGTATTTCTTATGGATGTAGGATTAAAAGCCATCTTCTTTTGTGGAGGCGACCCAGATTCCAGATGTATCCTCATGGATGGCGGCGATGCAGGATGAACTTGAAGCCCTACACAGGAACCTCATGGAAGGAAGGCTATCAGAAACAAAAGGGTCTTTAAGATCAAGCGAGATGGAAAGGACCAAGTGGAAAGATATCGTGCAAGATTGGTGGTCAAAATATTTTCTCAGAAGGAAGGTATTGATTTCAATGAAATATTTTCTCCTGTTGTGAGACTGATGACTATTCGGTTAGTTCTGGAGATGTGTGCATCATACATCTTACAACTAGAGCAGCTGGATATGAAGACTGCTTTTCTCCATGGTGATCTTGATGAAGAGATCTATATGCTCTAACAGGAAGGTTTTTCAGAAGAAATCAAAGAGAAATTGGTTTGCAGGTTGAAAAAATCTCTGTACGGTCTCAAACAGGCGCCGAGGTGTTGGTACAAGAGATTTGATTCCTATATCATGAGTCTTGGATATGAATGAATTCATTTAGATCCTTGTGCATATTTCAAGGGTTCAGATGGTAATGATTTCATCATTGTTCTATTGTATGTGGATGACATGTTGGTTATAGGCCCCAACAATGATCAGATCCGGGAGATGAAGACACAGTTGGCTAGGGAGTTTGATATGAAGGACTTGGGACCAACAAACAGGATTCTTGGGATGTAGATTTATTGAGATAGAAATAATGGGAAGATTTGGCTATCACAGAAGAGTTACTTATAGAGAGACTTGAAACGCTTCGACATGCAAGACTGTAAGCCAATATCTACCCCTCTTCCTGTTAATTTCAATTTATCCTCCACAACAAGTCCTACCAGTGAAGCAGAGAGGATGGAAATGTCTCGAGTACTGTATGCATCGGCAGTGGGTAGTCTAATGTTTGCTATGGTTTATACTAGAACAGACATTGCACATACAATGGGAGAAGTTAGTCGGTATATAGCGAATCCAGGATAGGAGCATTGGAGCACAGTGAAGAGGATCCTGAGATATATCAAGGAGACCTCAAATGTTGCATTATGTTATGGAGGATCAGATTTTACTGTCAGAGGCTATGTTGATTCAAATTTTTCAGGTGATTCTGACTGGAGGAAATCCACTACTGGTTATGTGTTTACTCTTGCAGGAGGAGTTGTGAGCTGGATTTTGAAGTTACAGTCAGTTGTGGATTTATCCATGACGGAGGCGGAGTACATGGCAGCTACACAGGCTTGCAAAGAGGAAATTTCGATGAGAAAGTTGATGGAGGAGCTCGGGCACAGATAGGAGCAGATTCTATTGTAGTGTGATAGTCAGAGCACCTTGCACATTACAAAGAATCCATCTTTTCATTCCAGGATGAAGCACATTGGGGTACAATATCACTTTGTCCGAGATGTGGTGGAGGAAGGATGTGTGGATATGCATAAGATTCATACTAAAGAAAATCTGGCAGATTTTCCGATGAAGGCAACTAACTTTGATAAGTTCAGATGATGCAGATCCTCAAGCAGCCTTGCAGATACTTGAGCACCATGTTTGGCAGATAGAAAGGATGTAGTTATGTGATTGATTCTCAATAAAATCTCCAAGTAGGAGATATGTCGGTAGTTGTTTCAGGAAGGTACTGCCCCCTTAATTATCAAAGGGGGCAGCGTGGTGTTAGGAGGTTGGTGGCCAAACCCCCACCAAACCTTCAACAGGAGAAGACAAGGGGAAGGGGTGAGGAGGCCTATAATATGAGTCTCTCCCCTCTTCCAAAGGGAATCTCATCCGATCATCAACATCATCCGATTTATTAATTTTTCAGATATTTGAGAGGTTTTAGTGAGGCAGTTTCCCCACCATATTCAAGAGAGATTTTACAAGGGTTTTCTCATTGTAATAAGTGAAGGAGTGTGTACCCACTTTACCCCTAGTGATCCTTCTATTTGCCCATGGTTTTTTACCCCTTCCATTTGGGGGGTTTTTCCACGTTACATCTGGTGTCCCTTTTATTTCTGCATTTTTCACTTTATTTTTATCTCGTAATTATCGCTGCACCGGTGGGCCAATCATTTACGGCCTTAACACAGGTATGTGGGACCCACAATATGAATTTTCATAATCTGTCACAATGGTAACATCACCCATCGTCTCCACCGCCGAGGCTGGAGGACCACCATTCCGAGCACCTTGAATCCATGAACCAAAAGAACTATGCTCTGACCTCCTCTTTCTGCTGACCCCCGCCGAATTCCCTTTTAATCCACAAGCCATGCAGAACCTTGGAGGTTCTTTATAGAAGAGCCTTTTCCACCACTTGAATCCATCTCCCTACCTCAATAGAAAATGCCCATGGAAACTCAATAAAAGATCCATCGCCACACATATGCGAGAGATGTCCGCAGCTTGAAGATACACCGTGTTTCCATCAGAATAAATAAATGAGAGAATGGATTTTCCCATGAATTTGTGGATCACTGGATTGTGGAAAGGATGTGAAAGACCCATCATGATGATCCAGACTGCCACCGAGGAGGACTCCCTACCAAAGGGCATATCCCAAGACCATCTAGGCATGGAGAAGTGCCATGACCCACACCTCTGGTCCTCCCGAGCCCATGCTACCACAAAATCATCTTTGGATGAAAAATGGACGAATAAGGCTGCTCTTGAAAGCTCAGAGACAACTGCAGGGAGCCAGAGCCCCGAAGAGTTGACAAAGTCCTTGAACAAGCCTAGTGGAGGCCTGTTGTGATCAAAGCGAGCCAACAGGGTATGATCCTGGAAAGCCGCTGCATCCTGGAGCACCTTCTCTGACAGCTCCACAATTGGGAATCCATCCACCTTGCCAGTAACCTTGGGACTTACCATGATCGGAAGAATTCCCGAGAATCATGTAGAAGAATCAGAGGACGCCTCACCACAAATGTTAATTGATGAAGATGGCTCGCAACAAAGCACATCCTTTACGGACTTCCCCTTGATCCCACCAATCAAATCATCGACCACATCTCTTCAAGGAGGAGAACCTTTTACAAGAGGAAGAACCCCAAATAGGAACCGAAGGAGGGCCTCCAGAAGAAGAAGTAGGGACAGACGGAGGAGGGGGAGCGATTTCTGAAGCAGAATCCATCTCAATGTCCCATTAGTTGTAACAAAAAGTAAATGTTATTAATGAGATCTTACCAATATTATACCTCAACTAACATTCAAAATAACACTTACAATGCTCTTTGAATTAATGTCAGATAGAAAATTGATGTTAAGTGTAATAAAACATATGTTAAAAGTTGTTTTTATGTTAGTGAAATTAAATAAAAAACATAATAAATTGAAACATAGATACAAATACATTATTTAAAACTCCTTCAACATTCTCTTAAAATTCCATCATTCTACTAAAACTACACAAGATAACCTGACGATGTACATAACAAAGAGGTGAGGTATAATTCCCAATAAGGGAACAATCAAATTATAACATGATGAATGTAATACATGTTAGTCAAGAGTTATATTAAGCTGACATAGAAGGGAGGGGAATAAAAAAAATGAACTTTGGATCATGATATAAGATGATATCATCAAAGTAACATATGAGTTACGACATAACATAAAACATGACATCATAAGCATATGTTGGGGATGACCACTAAGACATAATAATATATTCTACTTAGGATAACCTATCATGCATCATACAAGGTATCACGTGAGATAAAAACATTTCCAATTCATTAAAGAGCTATATAATTACTGGAACACCTGTCAAATTCATACCATGTACTTGAATTTGTGTATTACATAGATCTTATAACATAAGAACAACTTTCATCAATTTTAATCCCATTATTAAGGAGTTCATGTAACATACATGGAATTCCCAAATCAAGGAAGTATAGAAACATCTAGGTGAATACCCTTAAGTGGAAATGAGTATGGGTATTCACTACACAGATGCTTGGCATTGAAAGTTGTATGATAATTTTGGTGACATAACAGATGCACAAAAAGGTTTAAGGGAGGATTTAATGAGAGTGAAAGGTGGAATATCATTACTTGGGATTCATAAGTACTGAAAAGGGATGTGTTAAAACACATTAAAACATGAAATATGTGATGTCCAAAGGCAGAGTCTAATAAAAGTACATGAAATAAAAAAAGAATAGGGGAGGATCGGTAACCTTGAGAAGGAGATTCTAAAAGCTTGAAAGGAGCATCTTAAGAGATTAGGAACACCATGGGAGGGATTTAGAGATGGATAGGGAGAGGAACTTATATATCAATTGGTTTTTATTAATGAGGAGTAGGATATTTGATAGGTATTCATAGTAAAAGAGAGGGAAAATATTTACCAATTTATAAACATAAATTTTTGGAAACTGTATGATAAATTAATCAAAACAAAAAACCTTTCAATTGTTTCGTCAAAAGTTGGGCAGTTTTAAAAGTCTTTTAATTTCAAGAACAAATCATATTAAAATAATACCATTGGTTATGTGGAAGTGAGTCATGTTCATAAAGAATTGATTTTAAAACCATAAAATATAATATTGGATTTGAGGGATTCATTAAAGGATTATAAAAATGATAAAAATAACTTCAAAATCACATTAATTTAAAGGGTAAATCTATATTTGGTCATGGATTCATTTCATAGAATTTATTACATCACTTTAGGGCTATTATGATGTCATAATACATACCATATATTTATACCATATTTTGTTTTAACTAAAAATTCTACTGTCTCATAAAATTATGAAAAATTCACAATTGGATAACATTTACATTTTGATTTCAAAATATTATTTAATTTATCAATTTAATTTTTAAATGTGATAATTTTTACTTTTAAATAAAAATACTGATTTTTTTAAAAATAATTCTTTTTGAAACACTAAAAAAATTTCTAAACCTTATATAAATTACATTAGATTTCATTAAATTATATTATCATTTTTATTTAAATAAATATTATTTAATACAAATTTATTAAAATAATATTAATTTAAAAAAATTATGAATTTATTAATAGTGTCATAATTAAGACTATATATTTTAAAAAAAAACTTCGATTTATTCATATCAAAATATAACTTTTATTAAAATCATTATATAATCATTTATAAGGAAATAATAAAAAGGGATAAATATAATCATTTTTTCATTAAAAAGAAAATATAAAAATCAATGTTACTATAGTCTAGATACATAACCTCATATTACCCCAGTGTTTTCCCTGAGTGTATGGTGTGTGATGGTTGTTCTTTCGTGGGGAGGTTTGGAGAACATCGTTCCATCCATGATCTTGATAACAATGGACTTCTCTTATAAATGCTTTCTCTCAATATTTAGTTTTTGAATCTCAACTTAGGATTGGTCAAGGGAAAATCTCTATGGTTTCATCTCCCTCAGAAGATGTGATCTCATCTGTGTCAATTAGAATGTATCATAACCCATAATATAGACAAGTCTTAACAATCACTATACAAAGGATATATTATCAGCTGTTAAGATGCTTAATGGTATTTAAAATCCAATAGACTATATTTTATAATTCTCTAAAATAATTCATACTTTGATATAAGAGTGGTTCTTAAATAAATTTAAAGAGGATAAATGGATAAAACATATATCATAATGATTCTTTTAATAATAAAATATATTATTTTTTTGAATGGAAAAGAAAAATATTCATTTTTAAAAAGAAAAAAACACCACCCCCCTAAAAAATTAAGTAATTTTTTTAATGAAATTATCTCTCCCAAAATCATACAGTAATAGTATGGAAGTAGTAAAATATATTTTAAAAAATATTAACCCTTCTTGATGTTATCTTCTTGAAATAATGGATAATCTTTTCATTTCAATGATGGTTCAACAAGAATTTAGAAAAAATGAAAATCATTTAAAAAAATGATAAAACAGAAGTTTTTAAAATAGTTATGCTTTAAACATAGATAGATATAAAAAATAGATATGTTTTGAAAATCATATAAGTTTTTAAATATAGATAAGTTTTGAAAAAAAACCTTCCCTTTTTTCAAGAGGACTTTTTAATGTAAGGAGATAGTTGTAAATAATAAGTGACTTAAATATCACTTATGTTTGATCATTCATAACTTCTATTAATGAATTAATATTTATCATAAGTTATATGTTTTGTAAAAACATTAGGAATATGATTTTACATTATGATAAAGTCAAGAATAATATCTCATTTTTTATGTGTGATCCCAATAGAAGTGGTGTCTTATATCAATATCCATAAATCATGATTGATTTTTTGTTTTTCTAGATAATTAAATGTCACTAATATTATCATAATGAATTGGATTTCAAGTAAAATTTTAACCAAAAATCTGTGAGTGTGTGTTGCATCCACAACACTTGAGCATAGAAACATCTACTAGTCACATATTCATCTTTAGTAGTGGAAAGTGTTACAGAATTTTGTTTCTTGCTAGACCAGGAGACTAAATCATAATCTAAGAAATGATATATTCTAGAAATATATTTTCTATCTACTCTAAAACCATCAAAATTAGTATCTTAGTAACTTTTTAAAACAAAATTATTTATAAAATAATAAAATAATCATAGTTTTAAAGTTCCTTTACGGTTTCAGAAAATACATTTTACCTATTTATGATGAAATTATTTTAGATTACCTTGAAATATCACACATAAAAATACTAAAAAAATTATTTCTAGTTGACTTGACATAAGATATATTAAACATATTATCATAATTAAATAATTTTTTTGATCTACCGATTTACCAATTTCTTTAAGATAAAGTTTAATTAAAGTTACAGTGGAAGTAATAATATTTGATACATTTAAAAAAACATTTGAGTAAATTTTTAATATACTTATATTGAGTTAAAATATCTCCTTCTAGTTTTCAAAATATATGAAAACCATGGAAAAATTTGAGTTCTACCATCATGATCATTTAAAAATCAATTTTAATAAGTTTAAAAAATATAATTTAAAAGGATTTATGAGTTGAAAAAAATATCATAAATATAAATTAGAAAATAAATATTTTTTTTTCAAGGTTTTATTTAGGAGAAAATTTGGTTCATTATATTCAAAAATAGAATTATTTTGAAGAAAATATCGGGTAAGTCTATCATACCCTAATCTTGGGGATTTTTAAGTCCATAGAATGTTTGAATAAGTCTAAAAAAATTAATAAAAATTTTGAATCCTCAATATCAAGAGGTTGTTCAACATAAACTTACACTAGAAAATATGCATTAAAGAAATCCCTTTTAGCATACATTTTAAATAAATTAATGTTTAGATGATATGCAAAGGATAATAATATCTTTATATATTTTAATCTAGAAACAGGTGCAAGAGTTTCACCACAATCTATGCATTTTTCATGAAAATAATGTTTGGAAACAATTCTTTCTTGACAATTAATAATGTTTCCATTTTTATCGTATTTTTTTCTAGTAACCCATTTTATCCAAATATCAATTGATCTAAAGGACATTCAACTAAGGTCCAAACATAGTTCCTATCAAACCGATTACCCTCTTCTTACATGGTCCTAATCCAAAATTCTAAACCTAAAGAATATTATAATATTTTAGGTTCAAATTTTCATAGGAATGATAATTCTCATGATGATTTCTTAGAGAATTACTAGTTTTAACTGGTTGACTTACATATCCAATAATATAATCTGAAGGATGATTCCTTGGGATTAATTAATTTCTTGGGTAAAGTGGTAAGATGATCTTCAACAAAAGGACGTATATCTTCTTCTGAAGTAGCTTAAGAATATTGAAAATAAGATGATATTACTTCTAATGGATTAATAGTCTGAATCATAGGATTATCTTCTAGAGAAAAAATAGAAGAACTTTTAAAAACATCATCAGAATTTTGAATTTTTGATTATTATATAAAAAGGAAATGTATCATATTAATCAAAATTCACATGAACTATTTCATAAAAAGTCTTAGTTTTTTTGGTAGGAGTAGATTACTCAAGAGGGGGGGGGGAGGTGAATTGAGTATATATAAAAATTTATGGTTAAAAAGTATTTCTAAAAGGTTTTCCCAAAAAGATTAAAAACAACCCAGTTAATCAAGGTTATACTGTTATAAGAGTTTGACTATTTAAATATATTCATAAGATTTATTAGTTCTCAGTAATCATAATGTGGGTTATTAATATTAATTTTGAAGCTATTATACTAAGACAATACAATCATAACTTCCTTCCAAGAGTAACTATCAAAGTGAATTTAGTGATATCTGAATTATATAGTAAAGTAGTAAAACAGAGAAGACTAAATTAAGAATCACAGCGGATATGAAACAAGTGGTTTGGTCTCAATCCGAGACCTAATCCACTCCACTTGGTGATCACCTGCCACCAAATAGTTTATATAAATAAACTTGATGTACACCCTGGATCAGGATTAACAATAGTACACAAGACTATCCATGCCACACAGGGACCACTTCCACACTTATCTATGGGTATACAGAAGTTTAAAAAGATGTTTGAGTAAGGATATCTGGTATCTTTTAGTTTAATGCAGGAGACATAGTGTGTTGTAATAAAAAAATACACACTGATCCAAAGTTAATAAAATGATACACAACAGAGCAGAAATATTGAGATAGGTTTAGAAGTACTCTAAGTGTTAGTCTTTGCAGCTTTGGACTTCTAAGATGAAGTAGATGCAGAACTCAAGTCCTCATATGGAAAACAGAGTGTGACAAGTCAGACTGATCCAGCTTCTGTTCTTCGTGATGTTTGACAGTGCAAATATGTTCTTGGGATTCTAGGATTCCAGTATTCTTCGTGTGTTCTTTATCAGAGTCGAGTTGCATGATAAAATTATCCAGGTGTATTCATGCCCATGCCCACCAACTTGTTTTTATTTTTAATGTCATGCAAATACTCTCATATTTTCCCACTATTTATTTCTGGGCACATTACTCTTTTATCTTGTAGTGAATGTGTTTGAGCCAACATGTTTCATGTATTCTGCACCTCATACCTCGTATTTTCTGATGACATGTCTACAAAAGAAACATTAATTATTTCAATGCATTAAAGTATTCAAATATGACCATTAGAGACTAAATCAAAATACGAAAAAACATATTAGGAAACAGTGTTAGAGTATGTCATGGAAACAGTGTCTCCTTCCCACGATGTCTGGATTGGTCACGGTGTCTTGTGGTCACGGTGTCTGGATATCACAGTGTTTTATTCACGGTGTCTTTTTCATGGTGTTTTCTTCACGGTGTCTTGTTAACGGTGTCTACTTCACGGTGTCTTCTTCACGATGTCTACTTCACGGTGTCTGCTTCACGGTTTCTGCTTCACGGTGTCTCATGGTCATGGTGTCTCATGGTCACGGTGTCTCAGACTTAGGTAAATATCTGTATTCACACTTAAGTAGTGATATTCAGGAAATGAATTAAACTTAATCATTTTTCAAATAAATCCTTATAAAGTGGATAAAAAGATAGTACATAGTAACCATACTGAGTGTATAGCACTTAAGAGATTTGGATAGCTTTTACTAAGCTACTATACATGTGAGATATATTACATAGAGTTAACATGGTTTAGAGACTAAATAAGATTTTTGATCATTAAAACATGATTAATACACGAGGAGTCTAAAAATCTCCCCAATTTTGATGATAAAAAACCATGTATATAAAGAGTGTATATTTGTTCTAACAACATAGTTTGAAAGTGCATATAACATATATAGAGTGAGTGTCCTCTTTTCCTATATTTTCTCCCATATATTTTTCATTTATTTCTCCCATATATTTTTCATATATTTATCCCATATATTTTTCATATATTTCTTCCATATATTGTTCATATATTTCTCCCCCTTTTGGGATTATCAAAAAGTGGCAGGAAAAATAAAGACAAAAGAGACAAGCAAAGTTCATAATGTATTAGATAAAGAGAGGGGAATATCAAAAATTAAAACAAATGAAACAAGATTATCATCCAAATAGAGTAAACATTGTCCTTCACTAGCTGGTATTATCTTTGCCTTTAGCAGTAGCAGTAGAAGATGAAGCCATAGGAGAAGAAGTTGAAGTAGAAGAAGGGAGTGAGGTGGTTGATAGAGAAGGTAAAAGAAGTCCGTCAAATAAAGATGGATCCTGAGTAGGTGCAGTAGAAGACCGAGGCAGTGGTTAATCAAGGATCACAAGACTGATCTGGCTCAGTGCCTGACTGAAAAACATAGAAGTGGAGGCTAGGCAGAGGTGAATCTAGGAAAACTGGGTCTCAGAGGTGCTACCATAGGATCAACAATGGTTGTACTATATATATGAAGATAGGGCCTCAGAAGCTTAATAAAATCCATAATGATCTCTCCACTATACTGTATAGCCTTCTCAAAGTCATCCTTGTTTTCCATAAACTTATCCAATAGAAAAGTGAACTTTGCGGGATTTTGAACTTGGGTCTTGAAAGCTTGAGTAACAGGAGGAATCCTCCGATTTTCTACAAGATATTTAAAATGATTGGTCATTTCAGTCTTTGAGATGATTCGGTTGAAGTAGAAATCCACTTTCTTGGAAATTTCTTGCTGATAATCATTAGCAATTTTTGAATGGATTTGGACCAAATCAAGAACTCTATCAATATTCTTGATAACTTAATATAGATAATATTTATTGAAAACACTAAGAACAATCTGAATTTCTTATTTGACCACTATTCTGAGCAGGTTACTGTCTAAAAAAGATTGAGATGAATGGCCATATTCCTTAGAAGCATTGATAGCTAAGGTAAGATATTTTGGTTGATTTAGAACTTTTTGGAGGAACCTTGTATACTCATCTGTGATCTTGTTAAGATTAATAACAAGATCTCTCATCTCATTCACAATCTGTTTGTTTCTTTCAGTAACCTTTTTAGCTAAGGAAGCTAAATGTGGCTGAATCTGAGGGACAAAATCCTGTGGGATTTGAGGAAAAATAGGTTCCACCAGATGAGAAGAATGCTCTGATCTCAAATGTATATCTATCTAAATTTCTTCAATCATACCTCTTAAGTTCTTCACTTCATCCCTAATCAGTCTATTTTCAACTCTGACTTCCTGAATCTCATGATACATTTTGGGTTGTATCTTCCAAATAACGTTTTCCAACAACAGTGAAGCATATTTATTACTTAGATGTGTTATAAGAGAAGGTTGGGAATTCAGGAGTTTTTCTACTCCAACCAGAATGGTAGCTCCAAAATCTTTCAGATCATCTTTACTTAACAAGGATGGTTGTTCTGATGAAGGTTCAGAGATAGGGACTGAAATAGGCTCAGGTTCCTTTTCAGGGGCAAGAATAGAGACAAATTTCAATGAGAACATAGTATAAAGGTCAAGGCCTTTTACTGAGAATTCCTGGGAGTGATCCACATCATAAAAATTGGGGAATTTATACCGAGTGTCTACAGGGCTTGAATAAATTGGGTTTGGTACTTCAAGGGATTCCAGATTTGGGGTTTGCTTCCCCTCAACAGTTGCATCCTTCTCAGGATTGAGAAGCTTAAGATCCTGATCCATTTCCACAAACTCATATCTTAGTTCCTCACCAATTTCTTGTCTATCAAGCTGAATAAACAACTCCATCCTTTCCTCATCCGAAGGAATGACTTCAGGAACAGATTGTTCCACTGGGAGTTCATCAAGTTCAACTTCTTTCATAGTAGGTAATTCTTCTTCTATAGGTTCTTCCATAGCATTATTTTCGGTTTCTTTGACAACTGATTCTGTTTTAGCTTCAGGTTGATCTTTGAGATTAATAACTTCTTTATAAGTAGGGACTTCTTTTTCACTCACTACATGAGGGACAAAAGTACAATCATCTTTATCAGAAATAGTTTCCCTAGGAGGCATAATAGACTCTTCTTCTTCTTCTTCAGAATACTCAACAACCTAATATATTTCCAAAATAAGATAACAAATATCTCTTGGTAATGAGAGATGTTCCACTAGATTGAATTCTTCATAAATTCTATCATTATCTTCCAGCCATGCCTTTTTCCATCCATCCTCTAGATAATGAATTTCGAAAGGTAGTACTCACAGTCCTTGATAACTTCCTCATGAGGTCCAAACATTACTTTGGAATGAATCATGGCTTAGATAAGCTGAGAATAAAATAGGGAGGTTGACTTAGATGTGGTTTTGATCTTCTCACACATATGGTGTATGACATACTTTCAAAGGTTGATCTTATGGCCATTTTTATATGATGAATCAGAAACACATTCTGATATTTCAGCACATCAAAATCACCTTTTCTAGGGATAATCAGGTTCTGTATAAACTTAAACGGATGTCTTGATTCTCTATCTAGTTCAGCAGCAATGGATCTTCTCTTGGTGCCATTTTCGATCAAGCATTTCAGAGCATCTTCCAACAAAAATAATTCACATGAAGGTGGACGTCCTCTATGATAATCCTCAAAGATGTTTTCATGAGGTATCCTAAGGTATGCAACCCATAACCTTGAAGAGAATGAGCATTTCTGGCCATTTATCTAGCTTCCCACAACATAACCATCTTCAGAATCATAGGGGAATCAAACATACTAATAAAATTGAGCCACTAACTTGGGGTAGATAGGTCTATCTTCCTTCAAAAACCATTCTAACTAGCCTTTCTATCTTAAAATTTTTAAAAATAGAGACTTACTTGATAGAATCCATTTGGGGAAAACCTCTTTCTTAGGTACTACTACTCGGTTTACCAGAGTTTGATTTATAGGACTTTCAGGTGCTAGCATGGGTCCGATTTTCTTCTTCTTTGAGCTACGTTTCTCAGGAGTCAAAGATGAAGGGCGTTTCATCCGGGGCATTCACCGAAGGTTCAAGAGAGAGAGGTATTGAAGGGTTGAATAAGGGTTACAAATTGAGTGAATGGAAGAAATATCGAGTGAAGGATAAGTGGTACTTCCTTTATTTAATCATTTAGGAATACCAAACGTTGTAAAAGTAAAAATGCGGGAAAAGGTGAAATGAATAATTACCGTGATACAGTTTTTAATTCGTAAATAAAGATCATAAAGAATTATTATGATGAGACCATATTAGGTTTTTACGGTGAGACAATGAACGAATGTTATGATGAGATAGAGAATGAACTTCACGGTGATATAGTGAACAAACTTCATAGTGAGACAGTAAACATGAACTTTACAGTGAGACAGTAAACATGAACTTTAAGGTGAGACAGTGACTGTCAGACAGTAATCAAAAAACACTAACTATGAGACCGTAATCATGAAATAGTAAGATATAAAACAGTAAGAGATAAAAAATTAATATATAAACCAGTAAGACAATTACTTAAAATTTATCATGCCTAATTCATGTATGATGTAGTCTATTCTTTCAGAATTTAGTGGTTTGGTGAATATATCAGCAAGATGATACTCAGTACCAATGAATTCCAAAGTGATATCACCCTTTTGATAATGATCTCTCTAAAAGTGATGTCTTACATCAATATGCTTTGTCCTAGAATGTGAAACAGGATTTTTCAAAATATTAATTGCACTTGTGTTGTCACAATTTATAGGTACATGTTTGAATTGATATCCATAATCTAGTAATGTGTGTTTCATCCCCAATATTTGTGCACAACAACTAACAGCATCTATGTATTCAACTTCTGCTATAGATAATGCAACAAAATTTCGTTTCTTACTACCGCATGATACTAGTGACTTTCCTAAAAAGTGACATGTTCCAGATGTTCTTTTTATATCTAACTTACAGCCACCAAACTCAGCATCATAATAACTAAGTAATTAAAATTATTTTCCTCTATGATAGAACAATACTAGATTGGGTGTATGCTTGAGGCATTTGAAAATTCTCTTTACAGCATTTTAATGTCACTTCTTAGGAATTGCTTGAAAACAAGAACACATACCCACACTAAACATAATGTTATGTCGACTAGCAGTTAAGTAGAGTAAAATTCCAATCATTACTCTATAAGTGGTTTGATCAATAGATTTTCGATCTTCATCAAAATCCAACTTACAAGTGGTACTCATGGGAGTGTAACTAATTTTAGTGCTATCCAATCCAAAACGTTTTAGTAGATCTCTAGTATATCTACTTTGAGTTAATATTATACCATCATTATTTTGAAAGATTTGAAATCCAAGAAATAATTTTAGCTCAGCCATTAAACTCATTTCAAATTCATTTTGCATCATTTTAGAAAAATCAACACATAAATAATTTCTTGAACATCCAAAGATAATGTCATCTACATATATTTGAACAACTAAAACACCATTACAAATTCAGTTTTATAAAAAGGGTAGGATCTGCTATTCATTTTTGTTAAATCTTTGGAAATAAGAAAAGTACTCAACCTATCATACCAAGCTCTTGGAGCTTGTTTTAAACCATATAAAGATTTTTGATAATTTAAAAATATGATTTGGAAAATGGGGGTTTGTAAAACCCAGGGGTTGTTCAACAAAGACATCCTAAGATATATAGCAATTTAAGATCTCACTCTTAACATCCATTTGATATAGTTTGAAATTAAGTTGTGCAGCAAAAGCAAGCATGATTCTGATGGCTTTAAGTCCAGCTACTGGTGCAATGGTCTCCTCATATTCAATTCCTTCTTCTTGAATATAACCTTGTGCAACCAATCTAGTATTGTTTCTAACTATGTTACCGGACTCATCTACCTTATTTATAAACACCCATTTAGTGCCTATGGTAAATGTGTCCTTAGGTCTTTTAACAAGTTTCTAAACTTTGTTCCTTTAAAATTGATTAAGTTCTTTTGGCATAGCCATCACCCAAAATTCATCATTGATAGCATTATTAATATTTTTAGGTTCATGTTGTGACTAAAAGACATGTTGTTGAACTTGATTTCTAAGAGAAGCTCTAGTTGGAATTCCTTTGTCTAGGTCTCCTACAACAACATCTAGAGGATGGTTCTTAAGAGTTCTAACAGCTCTAGAAAAGGAGGGACTAGTGATTTCAGGTTCATCAACAGGTTCAGGTTCATTATGGCTTGAGTCTAAGGAATTTCCAAAACAGGGATTCTTCAAAGATTCTTTCACATAAAGGTTTGAGGATTTTGGATTAATGTTCAGATTCAATACATCATCCTCCATATTATCTAGAATGGTTTTAGGCTCATGTGGATCTGTTTCATCAAATTTGACATGGAAAGATTCTTCTAGACATTTGGTTCTTTTATTGAACACTCTATAGGATTTACTAGATATGGAATATCCTAAAAAGATACCTTGATAACTCTTGGATGAAAATTTGTCTAGATTATCCTTAGTATTAAGTATATAGACTTTTCAACCAAAAACATTGAAGAAGTTAACCTTGGGTTTTCAATTTTTCCATAACTCATAAGGATTCCTCTTAAGAATACGTCTGATCAACACTCTATTGATTATATAGCATGATGTATTGAAAGATTAAACCTAAAAATAAATAGGTAGGTCATATTCACTATGAATTGTTCTATAAATATTTTATAGGGTTCTATTTCTTCTTTCCACAACTCCATTTTGTTGAGGGGTTCTAGGGGTAGATAAATTGTGATTATAACCATTTTCTGAGAAAAAGGATTCAAACTCTTGATTTTTAAACCCACGACCATGATCACTTCTTAAGGATTTAATTCTAAGTCCACAATGATTTTCCATAGACTTTCCATATTTAGTAAAATAGGAGTGGACTTCACTTTTGTGAGCCATAATGAAGGTTCAAAAATATATAGAAAAGTCATCTACAAGAATATAAACATAGTTCTTCCTGTTTAAACTAGAATCTCCAGATGGTCCAAACAAATCCATGTGAACCAGTTTGAGAGGTTCAAAATTTGACACTTCTTTCTTTTGTTTGAAGGAAATTTTGTGTTGTTTTTCCCTTTTGACAGGGGTTACACACTTTTTCATTTGGAATCTCATGTTTGGGTAAGTCTTTAACTAAGACTTTTCTAGTTATCTTTCTAAGAGAGTGAATATTACATTTTCCTAGTCTCCTATGCCAGAGCCAAGAATTTTTATGAAATACACTTAAACATGAAGCATTTTGAGAAGCTAAGGAGTCTAAGTTAATAGAGTAAATATTTTCATTTCTTAATGTAGAAAAAACTAATTCATATTTAGAATTAAAGACATTACAAGCATCATTTTCAAACCTAACATGAAATCCATCATCACATAATTTTGAGATACTAAGAAGATTATATTTTAATCCATCAAAAAACTGTACTTTTGAAATTAAAACTGAGTAAGAGTTATCAATCTGTCCTAGGAAAATGATCCTTCCTTTGGAATTGTCACCAAATTTGACATTTCATCCATATATTTTTATTAGATTCTTGATGCATGTGTAGTCTCCTATCATGTGTCTTGAATATCCACTGTCCAATTACCATAAAACTTTACAGGAACTCCTTAAGCATCTTTCCAACAAAATTATTAAGCAGAAACAGATTTTGGTACCCATACTTGTTTGGGTCCAATAATATCAGTAATATGTGCTTTAGGAACCCATATCTATCTCATAGGTATCCTATAATCATTAATTAAAGTATTTAAAAAATAAACTCTATTAGGTCCTGAAAAATTGGATACAGTAAAAGAATTTTGGGAACTCGAACTTGCAGTACAATTCTGGTTTTTTAAAAAAGTAACATATTTCCCATATTTGGATACAAAATGTGATTTGGATAAATTTCTTTGACCTGTTTGATATCCTATCCTAGATGTATTTTTAGGAGCTATTTGTTTACCAAGAATTTGAGTAAGAGTATTTTTTCCATTTGTAATTTTATCTAAGTATTTCTTCAATTGTTCATTAGGCATTTTTAACTCGTTGTTCTCTTTGAGCAGTTGAGAATTTTTCTCCTTTTTAGTTGTAAGTTCAGATTTAGCAGTCGCAGTAAGAACATGTTGTTTCTTCAATGATTTATATTTGTCTTTTAGTTCATTTCATTTTTCTTCAAGCATGTTATAGTATTCAAACATTTATTTATTAGCCATATTTTTAGAGTCACTCTCATTTTTAGAATTGTATGAATTATGTACAGGAGAGTCCAATGTTACCTCAGATGTGTTTTTCATAAAACACATATTGGATTTGATTTCCTATTCATCAAGTGATGTTTCTGAGTCACTTAAATTGTCCTCAAAAGTACTCCAGGTTGCTTTCATGGCCTTTTTATTGTTCCTATCCTTGTCCACATATCTCTTTTTGTACTTGATCTTTGGACAGTCATCCTTGATATGTCCTTTGTGCTTACATTCATAGTATACAATATCATTAGTCATTTCACTACTTTTCCAATCCTTCTTCCAACTTCATTTTTTTGTCATATTTTCCCTTGAAGTTAGGCTTTCGAAAAAATTTATTCTTCTTGTAAAATTTCTTGATTATTCTAGATAATTGAGCCATCTCCTCATCACTGTCAGGTGATGATTGTTCACTACTGGAAATTTCTACATAAGCTTCCAATTTCCCTATGTCTTTGTGTTTGGAGGTGGTGGTCTTGAATGAAATAGATTTCCTCTTTGGTTCATCCTCCTCTTCATTGTTGACTTTAATCTCCTCTTCATACATCATCAGCTTCCCAATGAGTTCTTTTATAGGTAGCATGCTTATGTCTCATGATTCTCTAATAAAGGTAGAGGTTCCTCTCCATCTGTTAGACAAAAATATGAGAATTCTCATGATCTATTCCTTGGCAGTGACTTCTCTTCCAAGAGAAATCATTGTGTTGACAATCTCATTGATCCTAAGATACATGTTAGAGATATGATCATCAGGTTTCATTTTAAAGTTATCATATTTAATAGTATAAGGATTATATCTCATTTCATTTACACAAGATATTCCTTCATGTGAGACAGATAGGGTATCCCAAATTTCATGGGTAGTTTTACAAGAAAAAATTCTATTTAATTCCTCATCTCCTTAGGATAAGTACAAATCATTCATAGCTTTACAATAGTTATTGTAGGTAGTTTAGATAGGTTCATCCCATGTGATTCTATTAGTAGCAGTAATATTATATTCATCTATAATGGAAGACCAAATTTCAAAACCCATACTCTCTAAATGAATTTTCATTTTAATTTTCCACTAAGCATAGTTGGTTCTATTAAATAATGGTGGTCTGTTGGTTTCATCACCTTCCAATCTATTATCTACAATAAATAAATACTTTTAAATAGCTAGAAATTTAGAATTAACAGAAATTTACAAATCTTCAACGTAAAACTACAATAATAGTTGAATAAGGTTAAAAAAAGTCTTAACAAACAACATCTAATACCAAATATTGGTTAGAGTAGATTACTCAAGGGGGGGGGGGTGAATTGATTATCTATAAAAATTTCTGGTCAAAAAGTTTTTTTACAATGTTTTCCCCAAAATATTAGAAATAGTCTAGTTAATCATGGTTATACTATTATAAGAGTTTTATAGTTTAAATAACTTCTTATAAGATTTATTAGTTCTCAGTAATCTTAATGTGGGTTATTAATATTAATTTTGAAGCTATTCTATTAAGGCAAGACAATCATAACTTCTTTCCAAGAGTAACTATCAAAGGGAATTTAGTGATAACTAAATTATATAGTAAAGAAGTAAAATAGAGAAGACTAAATTAAGCAGCACAACAGATATGCAACAAGTGGTTCAGTCTCAATCCGAGACCTAATCTACTCCAATTGGTGATCACTTTCCACCAAGCAGTTTATATAAATAAACTTGATCCACACCCTGTTTCGGGGTTAAAAACAGTACAGAATATTGTCGAAGACACATAGGGACCTCTTCCGTAGTTCTTCATGGGTACAAACAACCACACCACACATGGACCTCTTCCACACTTATTTGTTGGTATACACAAGTTTAGAAATATGATTGAGTAAGGATATCGTGTATCTTTCAGTTTAATGAAGGAGACGGAGTGTGTTGTAATACAAATACACACACTGGTCTAAAGTTAATAAAATTATACACAATAGAGTAGAAATATTAATATAGGTTTAGAAGTGCTCTAAGAGTTAGTCTTTGTAAATATGGACTTTTGAGATAAAGAAGATTTATAACTCAGTCCTCGTATGGAAAACATAGTTTTTCAAGTCAGACAGATCCATCTTGTGTTCTTCATGATGTTTGATAGTGCAAAGATGTTCTCAGGATTCTAATATTCTAGTATGCTTTGTGTGTTCTTCAGCAGAGTCGAGTTGCATGAGACAATTATCTAAGTGTATTCGCACTCATGTCCACTAGCTTGTTTTTATTTTCAGTATCGTACAACTTCTCTCCCTTTTTTCCTCTATTTATTTCTGGACGCATTACTCTTTTATGTTGGAGTGCTTGTGTTTGAGCCGACAAGTTGCATGTATTCTACACCTCATACCTCATATTTTCTAATGACATGTCTATAAAAGAAACATTAATTATGTCAGTGAATTAAAGTCTTTAAATATGACCATTAGAGATTAAATCAAAAGACGACAAAATATATTAGTAAACAGTGTCACAGTATGTCATGGAAATGGTTTCCTTTTCACACAGTGTCTGGATTGGTCATGGTGTCTTGTGGTCACAGTGTATAGATGTCATAGTGTCTTGTCCACAGTGTCATTTTCACGGTTTCTTGTTCACAGTGTCTACTTCACGGTGTCTTGTTCACGGTGTCTACTTCACGGTGTCTACTTCACAGTGTCTGCTTCACGATGTCTGCATCACGGTGTCTCATGCTCATGGTGTCTCAGAATTAAGTAAATATCCATATTTAGACTTAAGCAGTGATATTAATGAAATGAATTAAACTTAATAATTTGTCAGAGAAATCATTATAAAGTGAATCAAAAGTTAGTATATAGTAACCAAACTGAGTATATATCACTTAAGAGCTTTTAATAGCTTTTATTAAGCTACTGTACATGTGAGATAGATTACAAAGAGTTAACATGGTTTAGATACTAAATAGGATTTCGGATCATTAAAACATGATTAATACATGAGGAGTCCAAAACTTTTATTGAAAACTCTATAAACCTTAATAATTTTATAATAACCCATGAAAATTACTTCATCATTTTTAAGATCACATTCAGGTAACTATTTTTTAGTATTCAGAATGTATAATTTACATCCAAGAACTCTAAAGTATAATTTTTTTTAATTTTTTATGCTTTATAACTCATAAGGGAATTTATTTAGAAGAGGTATAACACTATGGTAAAATCAACTATTTACGAGGATTTGTTTATGACAGACCGCATGCATGTCACAAATAGTCCTGTCAATGCGGTTATTTATGATTGATATCCTATTCCAACCTAAATAGTTATTTTATGGAAATAAATTTCATGGCCAATCGCTAATGTTTTTAGTGCACTTATATGCCATCATGGGAGACGATATATATAAATAAGTATATGTGATGGACTGTTAATCTGTCAAAAAAAGATTCAGTAGATGACCTTTTACTATGTGATAGACTATGTTTATATTATCCCACCGCAAAAATTTATTTTATAAAATAACAGGATCCCTTTATTCACCTCCCACTTTCTCTAAACATCTACCCCTCCCTCTGGTTGAAACTCAATACCTAACATCAACCTTTATAACTCCCCCAAAAATACCCATCACGCCTGATTTTTTGCTGATTTACACTCAAATATCCTAGGTACAAATTTTGCTTCAGTCCTCCATTATTTTTTGGGTATTTTGGTTCAATTTTATAAACATTGGTTTGGTTAGAACATAGGACAATAAATTTAGAGTATTTATATAATTTATTTTATATTTAGGGTTAAAATAATTTTGTTATTCCCTATTTTTTGTGTCCAATAGATCTATACGATTTGAATTCATTTGATTTGAGGTATTTTGGTCGTTGGTTTATCTTTAGATTTTATAGATAATTGTTTTTGGTGTTTAGGGTTACTACAAGTTTATTATTTTATATCCGTATTGGAAATATGATGATTATTGAAATTATTTATAGGGATGACCGATATTAAAAAAATTTATATAAATGTGTTTAATTGGTCAATTGTATAACATGATTATATAGATGTAATTTTTGATGAATTATGATAATTTTTGGATTGCGACATTGACTTTAGAACATATTTTTATATTATGATTGGTTTTTATTTATTTAAAACATGTAAATATATTTTTTTAAATGTTTGGATATAAATATATATATACTAACCTGTGAATATACATATATAAATTTTAAAAAAATAACTTGTAAGGTTTTTGATATAAATAAATATGTGTGTGTGTCTACAGGTTTGATATGTTAATTTTTTTAAAAAAATGTGTAAAATAAATTTTATGTAAATAAATTTGATTAAGAAAGTATGTAATATATATATTTATAAAATGTATGAAATAAATATAAATGGGTGTTTTTTTTAAAAATGATGAGAAAATAAATTTAAAGAAAACTTTTTAACAAAACTTTATTTTTATGAAACTTTTTTTATAAAAAGATGTTAAAAAATTGGTTTAATGAAACAAATATTACAATTTAAAATATTTGATATTTAATAAAAATATAGTTAATAATAATTAGAATTGTTTTTTATAATACATTGTAAAGAATAGAGAAAATACTTATATTTATTTAATATTTGAAAATATTATTAATTGTTAAAAATGTACTATTAATTTAAATAATTATTAAAAATTATTAAAGAATTATAATATTTTATAATTAGCAAGTTATTATTATTTATAAACTTTAAATATTAGTATTAATTATAAAATACTACTAATAATTTGTAAAAAAAATATAAAAAATTATAACAACAATTAGAAATTCATGATAATACATATAAATTTTGGATTAATGAAAATAATTTGTATTAACAATTTGTATAATTTTTTTTAAATATATATATGTATAATACAAATAAAATATTAAAAAGGCTACTAATGGGCGTGATGTTACCAAACATCTAACGTGCACAAATATCATGTCACACCTAGGGTAAATCTCACATGTTTGACTGAATGGTGGTCTTGGATTTTTCATATGATAGAAAGTTTAGGAGATACTAGATTTTTTTATAAAAACAATAATAAAAATATTAAATGAATTGCTCTCATGTGCAATGTATCCAAACACCCTACATGCACAAATGTTATGTCTCATCCAGGGTAAACCCCACATCTCGAACCTAATGATGGTATCTTATTTTTCATAAGATACAAAATATCGGAGATACATAAATTGTTTTTCAAAAATCTATAATAAAAATATTAAATAAATTACCATTACATGAGATGTAACCAAACACCCAACACACACAAATTTTACGTGGCATCTAGAGTAAACCTCGTATCCTGGGCCTAATGACAATCTCCAGTTTATCATATGACATGAATATTGGGAGACACTTAAATGGTTTTACAAAAAAATATAATAAAAATATTAAATGAATTATTCTCGTGTGCAATGTTACCAAACACCTAATGCACACAAATTTCATGTCGCACCTTAGGTAAACCCAACATCCCGGATCTAATGGGGGTCTTTAATTTTTCATACGATGCACCGTTATTTATATACATAAATATTTTGAAAAAAATTATAATTAAGATATTAAATGAATTACCATTGTGCAGGATGTTACCAAACTCTTGATGCACACAAATGATATGTCGTGTCTAGGGTAAACCCACACTCTAGACCTAACTGTGGTCTTCAATTTTTCATATGATACACACATTGATATGTACTTAAATTTTTTTTATAAAAAAAGTAATATGAAATTATTAAATGAATTAACCTCATGTGTAATGTAACCAGACACTATTCAATCACAAATGTTATATTGTTCCTAGGGTGACCGCAGTATCTCAGACATAACCCTGGTCTCAGATTTCCCATATGATATACTGTTTGGAAGACACTTCAATTTTTTATAAAAAATTATAATAAAACTATTAAATGAATTACCATCGTCTATGACATTACTAAACACTCGAAACGCACAAATGTTATGTATTGTCTTTGGTAAACCCCACATCTCGAAATTAATGGTTTATTTTTATTTTTCATATGATACATTGTTTGGGATAAACTTAAAACATTTATTTAAAATTATAATAAAAATATTGATTGAATTTCCCTCACATGTCAGGTAACCAAACACCCAACACACACAAATGTTATGTCACACTTTGGGTAAACCCAACCTCCCCAATCTAATGGTGGTCTTGAATCACTAATATGATACAATATTTTGATGATACTTTAATTTTTTTGTAAAAATTTATAATAAAAAAATTAAATGAATCAATATCATTCATGATGTTACCAAACTCTCAACACACACAAATGTTATGTCACGTCTAGAGTAACCACCACATCACAAATCTAACGGTGGTCACTAATTTTTTATACGATACACAATTTGAGAGATACTGATTTTATTTATAAACAAATATAATAAAAATATAAAATGAATTATATGTGTTGAGCCTCTACGGGCCCTAAAATCTAGTACTATCCCAACACCTCACTCTTATCATATTATATAGAAAATTTCAAGGTGTTAAAATATAATAATAATTTAGAATTAGTCAAAATGATAAATAATAATTATTTTTATTTCTATTGTTTTTTATATTACTATAGACTCAGGAAATAGACACCAGTTTCTATTACACAATCATGATTGGATAAATCATCAAAAAAATCCCAATAGATCTGGTATAAATCATGTCTATATTGAAGTTTTTGAAGCATTTATATCATTTTCATCATTGAATTCATATTTTTTTTGAAGGAACAATTAAATGCACATCTTAGAAATGTGATGTTAGGAGATCCAAAACATTGGAAAATGTTGGACTTCATCTATTGCATTTTGGTTTTAGAAAAATTATATTTTTTTGGAATGACATTTTGGAAAGGAATTCAGTATAAAATATAAATATTTTTGTTCAGGATCTGTAATTTTAGAATTTTGTACATGAGGCATCTGGTTCATCCATTCCTAAGACAAAAACATAGAATGATATTACAAATCCTAAATTAGAACCTTCTCTGTTTCATAATTTGTCGAAATATATAGAGCATGCCTTATATCCAGGATCCTAAATGAGCATACATGAAGCTATTAAAAAATTTATGGCTTTTAAATCAAATTTTAGAATGTAAAATAATTGTTTTGATCAAATACTATTATTGGTTAAATCGTTGTTGTCTGATGAAAATACATTACCCATTTCTATGAAAGTGAGAGGTTGGTCCATAATTTGTGTATTAGTTATCTAAGGATTTATGCGTGTTCAAATCACTACATATTATATTATAGTGACTATGAATCCTTGGTTAATTTTCTATCATGTGGAGAATCTAGATATAATGAGGCAAAACAAGCAAAGTTTATATTTCCTTTTATATAGTTGATGTTTTTCAATTACACCTCATTTACTGCATTTATTAATGTCTCACAATAGATCTACATTGATGACATGGAATAAATAAAATATTTATCTCTGTAAAATCTTAAATCATCCATGAGATGGTTATTCATGGAATCAATTTGATCAAATGAAATCTTTTTTTTCTTCAGACCTCATTACATATTGTTGGGTTTTTATACATTTTGCGCTTACTGCAGTCAATATTCTTGCTGGCTTATTTTCATTACTATATACAACTTACCTCCTTGGATGATGATGAAGTAGCCACATATATATATATATATATATTTCACTATTAGTTCTAGTAAATCTAAATAAGAATATTGATGTTTACTTGAATCCACTAATTTATGAGTTAATTTAATTATGGTACAATGATGTGGCTATATTTTATATAGTTTCAAATCAGAATTTCATAATAATGGATGTAGTGATATAGACAAACATTGACTTTCTGGGGTATGGTATGTTATCTAGATAGAGCACACAAGGTATAAAATCTTTTTCATGCTACATTGATGAGAATAAAACATTTATTCTTAGTAATGGGAGAAATACTTGTTATTTTGAATGCCATCATAGATTATATCTTGAGGATAACCCTTTTCAAAGGACCACAAATAATTTTTATAAAGTTGTAATTAAAAGAGAAGAACCTCCAATAGTGCTCTTAGGTATTTATGTAAAATATATCATCTCTTCATTACCTCTTGTTAGTTTTGGACCAACCATAAATGAACAAAAAATAAATGTTTTTGGTAGAGATCATAATTAGAAAAAGCCATTTTTTGATTGGGACCTTCCAAATTGGCTCGATTTTTTGGTTCGTCACTTTTTAGATGTAATTCATATTGGGAATAATTTTTTTATAGAATATTTTATACCTTGTTGGATAGAATCGATAAGACCAAAGATAATGTAATGGAATAGTTATATCTTTCCCAAATTTGAAAATGTCTTGAACTAAAATTATTTTAAGATGCAATATCATGCAAATTAATGAACTGAAAAGAAATTTATAGAATTTCTGAAGAAATTAGTTTATTATTTTTTCAATGAACTTGATATTTGAGGTTAATATGTGGTTATTATTCTAATTTGTCTTTTTGCATTAGAAATGGTCGCATTACAAGTGTAAAAAGTCATGATCTCCATGTCATAATAAAAATATTACTACCTTTTTGTATTAGAGGGATGTTGATTTATTAAATATGGGATGATCTGATGGAAATATATTATTTCTTTCAAGATATTTGAGTATAAATGTCATATTATGATTAACCTAGTATTATATAAAAGGATGTTCTTTTAATTTTATGTAAATTAGATAAACTTTTTCTTACAGGATTCTTTAACCCAATTGTGAATTGTATATTTCATTCGTTGTATGAAGATAAATGGGGAGGACCAATAACATTATAATTCACGTACCCATGTGAAATATGTAAGAAAAATTTAATGAATAAAGTATTTACCAAGGCATCAGTTGATGTTTGAATTGGGGAAGCATACTTGCAGGAATAAATTTTATATTTTTTCTCTGATTATATTCAATCAGAATATCTTTAAAAACATAAATGGATGGGTCGAAATGATACAAATTTTGATTATGTCATAGACCATATATGTTTCATTTTTTAATCATCCCTAGCTTTGTTATGGTGGTTATCCTGAACAATGTCTTTCTGATGAAGAACTCCATAGAGCTCATGCATATGTTCTCATGAATAAATGACACAATTTTCACATTAAGTACTAATTTCTTATTATTTTGTTAAATTTCTGTAAAAGATAACTTTATTTACATGAATTTTTTATATAAAATATATGACTGTAGATTTTGGGCATAATAGATGTGTGCAATGGGACATGCCCAACTTTTCCTTTTTCCATGATCAATGATCAATACGATATTTAAACAATGATAAAAGTTGTGATCAATGGAAATGAATTAAATACTATAGATAAGGGATATAATTCCATAAAAAAGGGAGAGAATCATCAAATATTATTTATAATTAATTTAATTAAATACATAATTACCTTGATGAAATTATTTCTATGTTGATGGATCTGACAATAGATCTGTATTGTTCTGTCATTGAGTTGTAGGAATCAAACTAGATTCACTCTTGTAGTGATCCACATGTGCACCAAAAATCTATGAATGTCCCCATTGTAATCTTCGTGTACTATTACGACACTTCCTAGCACTTGTATCGTCCTCCTTTGATCGCCTCATAAACTGATTCCAAACTGTTCCCCAAGACCCCCCTTGACTTGAGAGTGGGATGTGGATGAAGATCGCTCTCCATTCATGGGAGTGTTCTTGGAGAAGGGATATCTCTAGGTCTTGAGAGGATTCTCTAAAATATATTATGCACAACCAAAAAATATAAAATAACATATTGAGAAAATAATATAACTGTGTTAATATATCTCTAGGGTTGAAATAAAATAATTACACAAGTTCCCTTTATTGTTTATTTAATCCTTGCATAACCCCATGACATATAATAATAATAGAATTATTATTTCTTGGATTTTACTTAACTGGAAACTGAAATTAAATATTATTTAATCAAATAATATTAAATATTTACTATTTATCATTATACCATTAAACTGGGTTTGTCATTCCTCTATAATATTTATTAGTCCTTGAATAATGACTACTAAGTTATTAAATAAATATTGATTCATTATTCGCTAATAAATATATAAATTTTATATTCACTAAATTGAAAATAAATAGTAATGTGCGAACAAGCATACATGAATAATTAGTAAACCACATTCAAGAATAATAATTATTCAACTTGTTCAATAATAAATAATGATATATTATTTAACTAAGATTCTGGATACACTTAGTGTGTGACTCTCAATGCCTCTTTCTCAGTGGAATTAGGCGAAGCATCCTAAAGTACAAGGTTACAATCTATCATCATGCAAAGGAACCCATAGATAAATAATTTAATATTATAATGACATATATCTCATACGAATGCTTACTGTTCAATATAATCCCTTTATCATGATATATCAAGTCAGGCAGGTTGCATATAGGTGCCACAAACCGATGTGTTCGATGTCTCTTTCTTTGAATTTTTGGATATTAAACATTCCTATTGTACACCATGGCCATGGAATTATTTAGGCTATATAATTTATATCAATGGTTTTAAGGTATCAACTTCTGTTAAATAATAAAAGGGACAAACCCTTTCTTGCATTATTCATTAATGAAATATTACTCGTGACACACCCAATATATCCTATCTCAATACGAACACCTGTCTTAACGGTTTTTTTCAATACATCAAAGTACGAGACTCATAATACTAATTAATAATAATCTTAATGTTTGAGGACCAATACACATGTTTACATATAGGAACATCCAATGACACATATAAATGTTGATTTCCTATTGTTGGCTCTCGTTATTATAATATTCTACAATATATTACCAAGGGCGTCCACTATGAGAAAGTGTATCAATGTCCTATGAGCCTCCACCCGTGAAGTCTTGTATCATTTGTGTCTGTCAAATAAAATCATCCAGCCATAGAATATATATTTATGAATAGTGTTGTAGCACTGGTGGGTTGTCATCATAGCAGGGAGCTGTTATGACCTTTTAGTGTGATAGCTACTTTTGGGACATTATCACATACTATATTACGTAGAATAACTATCATAATGTGATAAGAATTTTTTTAATATTAAAATATATGAATACATGTTATCATAAAGTCTATAGAAGTTGGTTCCAGGGAACCAACTCCTACAGACTCCCACTTGCACTAGAGCCAACTCCTTACAACATTCAGTCTGCTAGCTCTCACATGATACTCATGTTTCTACTAAGATAAGAATTTTGTAAATGGTTCCCATATATTATCTCTTTTGAGAACTCTTCTTATTATAACTTTACCCCTCTGATGATAATCCCTCAAGAGGTGATACTTTCAGATAATGTTCTTTTTCTGTCGATGTGACCCTATCTTTTTTTCAAGAGTCATCGTAGTAGTATTATCACAATATAATGTGATAGGGTCTTTACTACTAGGTACCACATCAATCTCATAGACAAATTCATAAATCCAAATGACTTCATTGGCTACATTAGAAATTTCTATATACTCATAATCTACTGTAGAATAAGTGACAACCGATATCGTTGAAATCTTAGATCTCACAACTCTTCTGTTGAGATAGAAAACAAATCCATATTGCAACTTCATATACATATGATCTATCTGGAAACTAGAATCAGTATAACCCCTGATTATCAGCGTCTTTTTTGCTATATACACCATGATTATATCCTTAGTTCTTATCATATACTTAAGGATAACCTTAATAGTGGTCCAATGTTATTCTCTTAGGTCTTCTTGAAATCTTCTTACCATTATCAATGTATAAAAAACATCATGTTCAGTACATAAAATGGAATAAATTATTGATTCTATCACTAAAGCATATGATATCTTTCTCATTCTCTCTTTCTATTGTTGTGTATGAGGACACATTTTCTTTGAATGATGTAAAACATGTCAAACTATAACCAATCTCCTCTTGGATTTTTTTTATACTAAATATCTTTAGTATCTGGTCAACATATGTATTTTTAATTAGTCCAATAAACCTATTGGATATTTCACAAATGATCTTAATCCCTTGAATATAGGTCTCTTCACCTAATTTCTTCAGGGAGAAACACTTGTTTAACAAGTACTTAAATTACTATATGACTGGTATGTCATTTCCATTTAGTATATTGTCATAAATATGTACTACTTGGATAATGACTTCAATTACCCTAAGCCTCTTATAAATACATGGCTCACTTTCATTATTAATGAAATAAAATTATTTTATGGATTCATTAACTCCAATGTTCTTGGACCAAGATGCTTGATTCAATCCATAAATGGATCTCTGCAACTTGAAAATATTATTGGAATCACCTAGAATCACAGAGCCTTTTATTTGTGTCATATAGACATCTTATTGAAGGTTCCCATTATGGAATTAAGTTTTGACACACATCTGATCAATCTCATAGTCATGGTAAGCTTCTATATAAAGTATAATTCTAATAGATTTAAACATGGAATGTTGTTAAAAGGTTTCATCATAGTCAATTACTTTATGTTGTTTAAACACTTTTTTCAACAATCCTCTCTTTATAGGTATTTAATTTACCTTCCATGTCCATTTTCATATAAATACCCATTTTTATCCAATAAGATTTACATCAACTAGCACATCGATGAGAACCCAAACTTGGTTCTGATATATGGAATCCATTTTAGAATTCACGGATTTTTTCAATCTTGTAGCTTCTGATCTCCTTACTACCATCTTATAAGAGATAGATTTATCATTGTACACCAATATTGATTCATCATCTTCAGTGACTAGAAAACCATATCTCCCTAGTTCTCTTACCTTTCCTACATTCCTACATAGTACTTGTGTTCTAAGAACTACTTCTTCCTCAGGGACCTATTGAATATGTTCTTGTACCAACTCTTGTGTATCTTGAGCATCAACTTAATCAATGCCAATATTGGTCCCACTATACTTTTTAAGATGTTATCCCTCTCAAGAAATATGGATTTCATGGTGATAGGCACTTTCTTGACTGAGGAATTGAATAGGTAGTATCCCTTTGTTTCCTTGAGATATTCTATAAAGATACACATTGTGCCTTGGGTTGCTAGTTTATTTCTTAATAAGGCCTTAACAAATTCCTCAGAACCCCATTCATGTGTGTACGATAAATTGGGTTTCTTTCCACTCTATATCTTGAAGGAAATTCCATATTCCACTTTAGTTGGTATTCGGTTTAATGTGTGCGCCAAAATTTGTCATTCATATCCCCAAAAGGATAATGAAAGATCTGTAAGACTCATCATTGTCCTTACGATTTCTAATAAGGAACTATTCCTCCTTTCACTACATCATTCCACTATGGTGTGTAAGGTGATGTGATTTGAGATAGAATCCCAAACTCCAGTATAAATTAAATGAACTCTTGGTTAAGATATTTACCACCTCAATCCTATCGAAGCTTCTTTATCTTATTTCCATGATGATTCTATACTTCCTTCTTGAATTGATTTAATTTATAAAAGGAATTATACTTTTACCTCACTGAGTTAACATAACCATGTCTACTCATGTCAATAATAAAATTATGAAGTAAGAATACCCAACTCTAGATTCTACTAGAAATGGTCCACACACATCAATGTGTACCAATCCTAGAATATCTATGTCTCTTTAACCCTGTCCACAAAATGGTGGGTTGGTCATTTTTCCCTATAAATAAGAATGACATCTTTCTAGTGGTTTTAGCTCATAGTAGTCTAAATATCCATATTAATAGAGAATTTTCAAAATGATTCTTGTTTACATGACCAAGACTATGATGCCAAATAAGGGTGTTATTTGAGTCATGTAAACATGATTCATTATCAATTTCAAATACTTGCTTTTCATATTTTAATACATAAAAACCATTATTTAAATGTGACATACCATAATATATGTTGTCTTTATAAAATAAACATATTTTATTTCCATAGTTGAAAATAAACCCATCTACATCTAGGCATGATATAGAAACTATGTTCTTTGTGACTATATTCATGTAATAAAAATATTTTAAAACCAAAATCATTACCATTGTTAATGAAAGATGGTAGTCAGCAGTAGATATAGAATCCATCCTTTCACCATTAACAGATCTCAAATCCACCTCTCCTCTTGAAATCTTTTGGAATGTACTTGGTTCCAACATTTAGATACAGATGAGAGCAACACAAGCTGTATTTAATACCCAATGTGTAGATATAGAAATATTAAACTTGATAACGAATTCACATTTAGCTTCCCCATGCTTCTGGGTGTATTTACTCTTCCAATGTCACGTCTTTCCACATGAAAAACATACTACCTTCTTTTCCTTGCCTTGCCTCTAGTTCTTAATCCACATTGATGGACAGTTCTCACGATCATTAGACTGTTTGTAGGTCATGGTCCCCCTTTCTTTGTTATTACTTTTCATATTCACCATAGAAACTAGGGTTTATCATACCCCATTTACTTATCCAATTAGAAAATAAAAGTATAATGTTCTGAAAGAAACTTCTCATTTTTTATCATGATATAATTAACAATAAAACTATAGAAGGTATTGTTAAGTGATGAAAGTATGAGATTAGAATGCAGCTCATCTAGGAATTTAATCACTGTAATTACCCAACAGTCAATTTATCAAAAAATATTGACTATATGAGGCCTAGTTGGCGCATAATCTCTAATATTAGTTGTAAACAAAGAATTGGAGACTTTTTCGTCTATTGTATATCCTTTTCTTGATATAGATCTCGAAGGTGAGACACCATGATATACGCATCCATTTACTAATGTTACCTCAAAATCACATTGTACCTGGATGATATCATGAAACATTGAACATATGTGGAATCCTTAAAATGTTTCTCAATGAGTCTTAACTCTTCATCACTAGCCAAATTTCTAGGTTCTTTGGTAAAATGATCTTCCAACACATATAATTTTCTTTCATGGAGAAGTATGACACAGAAGATCCATTGTTATTGATGAAAATTTGTGTCGGTGATAAGTTTTTCCTTCTCAAGTATGAATCAAAATGATATGTTTGATTTCATTTTATTATGGTTTCTACAAATAAGATAAAAATAATTTTATAACATTATCTGATAGAATTTAGACAAATAAATAAATCTTATATTTATTAGTCTCCCACTATTTTATCGAAACAAAATATCCCTCACCATTGGCTTTAGACAAACCTATTTCTTATTTATTCATGTCATAAGGATCCATATTACCCTTCTCATTACCCCAACTTTGGTTTGTCAAGAAACTTGATAGGTTGTAGGTAAGAATTCCAAATAAAAACTTTATTAACTCCCAATTCCTTTAACGACTAAGTGGACTCCCAAATCCTGAAATCCTAAAATTTTATTTCCTCAACCTTTGTCTCTCAGTTACACTAAGTCCTTCTTTGGAAGTCAAACATTGATGTGAACAATGTTAAGTAAACCTAAAACTTAGAATTCTTGTATAATTGAAATTACCCCAACTTTAGATTGTCAAGAACATTGAACTATGGTTCGATTTTTATGGAAGTAGTGGACGAATATACAGACTTAATATATATAATTGTGGGATTTCACCTTTTATGAATAAAGTTCCAATTATTTCCTTTATTACATTCTTGTTAATATTAAGTGTATTTACTAAAGTGATTAACCATTTCATAGATAATATTTATGCATAATCTAATTTATTTTTGTTCTATCTTCAATTCTCATCAATTACAATAAATTATGTGATCCCGAAAAAACATCTATATTGAAATAACCAAGAAACTTGAGAGAAATAGAATAATAAAGAGGTATGATCATGAGTGTTTTCTAATGGTTAGATTATTTAGCGGTTGTGAAACTAACCGCCGAACTTGGGGGAAAACCGCTTGAACCAATTAAGGTTCATGTTGCACCTTTCCACCTATCCAACAATATATCTCTTTTGGATTGGTTTCACCTCAATTCCAAAATTGAACCTCATCCACTAGTTTGGGAGATTTATCCATTTCATATGCTTTTACTCACACACATGTGAGGGAAAAGGCTTTGTATAAAAGAAACCATTGGCAAGAAGGCCTTATATAATAAAAGGATAGAATGAATACATACCATCTATTTAATTTAATAATAAATTCAATAAAACCAATCACACACAATGGTCTGGTCTATGCTCATTATCATCCATATACATGCAACAAATTATACATTTAATAAAAATAGAATTCAATTATTAATAATTCTTATTTATTATAAATCACACACGAATCAATTAATTATCATCTTTAGTTAATAAAATATTTTATCTTAATTCTCATCTGAATTTACTTGAGGTTCTCTTCCATTAAAATTTCAAAAAAATTAAATACATTTATTTAAAATTAACTATGTACATAAATGTACCTGGGATGAAACATGGCGAATACTAATTTGAATCCACCCAACATGTATTATACTCATTTAAAGTTTCACTTTTGTAACATATAGCATACACTACTTATCATGTGCCTTTAGGACATGTATTATCAACTAAATGATTACATGAATTACATGATTTTTTGGTCACATGTTATGATTCAAATCACGTAGAGTAACAACTATTATACCACTCATACATAATATGAAGATATGAAAAATATAAAAATACTAATTAAACATTTATATATATATATTTTATAAAAACCCATCATAGGGAATGTACTATCAACTTAATGACCACATGAAAGAACATGTCTTAAGATTTATATAGTAAAATAAATAAATTTTAAATATGCACAATTTGGTATAAGTACATGGCATGTACAGGTGAGCTACACAATATGTACAACTGTCTCTGTATATCTAAGGTACACACCTAGGGATTCATCATGTAAATCATACCTCATAAAATGCAGTACACAGCATATAAAAAGGTCTACACGGTGTGTGGACTCCGTGTTACATAGTCACTAGTCAAGTAGGCCATGTATGAAATACACAACCCCTTTGTGACTCAAAGAGACTACACACCATGTGCGTCGGATACATGGTGTATACTTTGGCTGACTATATACCAGGCTAGCCTAGTCAACATACAATGTAAGAATTAACTGCACCACATGTCATCAATGCACACACATTGAATTAATTGTAAAATTAATTCCTAATGCATTGAATAAAAGTACAGGACATGTACTCCCATGTTTCTGGGCCCAAAATCTTAGGACCTTCGGATGAATTTCTCAATATTATTTTATTAAGAAAATTAATCAAATCAATTAGATATATGAGAAATGAAGGAGGATAAATAAGATCTCGCAATTCATATTAGAAGAACAATAAAAGATGAACTGAAAAACTAAATCTCAAATGTGTAAATCATCAAAGATCGTTAAATAATTATAAATAATTATATAACCTCACTCTGATACCACTTTTAGGTTTCAGGAACAGCCGAAGCATGTGATGGATCTTCCCAAACTTTTCTTTTTTCCATGATCGATGACCAATCTAATATTTACACAATGATAATCATCATTATCTATAGAATTGAATAAAATAATATTGATAAGGGATAGAACACCGGAACTAACAGAGGGGATCATCACATATTATTTATAATTAATTTAATTATGTAAATAATTTCCATGATGTAATTATTTCCTTGTTGATGGATCTGACAACAAAGATGCATTGTTATGTCATTGTATTATAGGAATCAATGTAGATTACCTTTAACAGTTATCCACACATGTTACAAAAATCTCCAAACATCATAGTAGGAATCTCTAGATGCAATCATGAAACATCCTAGCAGATGAATCGTCTTCCATTGACCACCTCAAGAACCACTTCAAAAGAATTCTCATGGATCTCTCTTGACTTGAGAGTGGGAGGTGGAGGAAGATATCTATGCATTCTTGGAAGCATTATTAGATAAGGGATCTCTCTAGGTCTTGAGAAGATTCTTAAAATCCAATATGAAAAACAAAAAAAGTGACTTGACACATTAAGATAATAATATAATTGTTTTTGTATATCACAAAAGTTAAAATAAAATAATTTCACAAATTCCCTTTATTAATTATTTAATTCGTACGAAACCCCAAGTCAAATAATAACTATAATATTATTAATTCTTGACATGTTCTTAATATTATAATTAAATTAAATATTATTTAATAAATAATATTAAATATTTAATTTTTCTCACTGGACCATTAAACTCAATCTGCCATTCCTCAATAATATTTATCGGCCCTTGAATAATGACTATTTATTTATTCAATAAATATCATTGTATTGTTTACCAGTAATTATATAAATACTATATTCACTAAATATAAAATAAATATTTATATGTGGTCAGGAATACATGAAAAATTATTACACCATATCCTGGAATAATATTTATTTAACCTGTTAAATAATAAATAATAATATATTATTTAACTGAGATTATGGATACACTTAGTGTGTGACCTTCTAGGACACTTTTTGAGTGGCATTAGGTGAAGCAGCCTAAAGTCCAAAGATAGCATCTAGAAACACAACAAGGCACCCATAGATTAAGTAGTTAATTATGAAATGGCGTGATACATCATACAAATGCTTAATATGTAATATGATCCCTTTATCGTGATATCTCATATCAAGAAGGTTTTATGTTGGTGTCATCAACCTATGTGTTCGATGTATCTTTCTTTGAATTCATGAGAATTGAACTTGATTATTGTACACAGTGGTCATGGATTTATTTAGGCTATATCATTTTCATCAAAGGGATTAAGATATAATCTCCTGTTAAAGAATAGAAGGGATAAATCTTTTCTCACATTATTCATTAATGTAATATTACTCGTGATACACCCAACGTATTGTACCTCACTGTGTACATCTATCATCACAGGTTTTTTCAATACATCAAAGTATGTGACTCATAATACATATTAATAATAATCATAAAGTCTAAGGACCAATACATATATCTGTAGATAATAGCATTAAATGACAGATATAAATGTGTATCTCATACTGGTAGGTCTCATTATCATAATATCCTATAGGATATTACCAGGGGTGTACACCACGAGAAGGTTCCTCAATGTCTTATGAATTTCCACCCCTGATATCCTGTATCATTTTTTCCCATAAAATGATATCATCTAGATATAGAACATATATTTAACAACATTGTCATAGCACTTCCTGGTTCTCATCATAGTGGGGAACTACTATGACCTTTTAGTGTAACATCTAGTCTTGGGACATTATCACATACAAGGTTACATAGAAGAATAATCATGATGTTATGATAAGTTTGTAAATATTCAAAACTATTAATATATGTTATCATAAATCACACAGAAGTTGGTTCTTGGGAACCAACTCCAATAATGACCATACCAAAAAAAAATTATGCAAATTACATCAACTACTCTTGAAAAACATTTTCAAAAAAAAATCATATCATTTTCAATGACTGGAAAGTTCAGTTTCTTTTGATGGAACAATAATTGAATTTTTTAATGATATCTATTAATAATAATTTTTATAGTTTATAGGGAACACAACATGAAAATTAAATTGATAGTCAATTATCTGTTCTTAAAGACCCTCCATCAAAATTAAAAAAATCATTTAATGGGTATGTGGTTAATGTATTTCGATTCCAAACATGCTTATATAGTGACTCAAGGAAATAAATGAATAGTGATATTTTTTAAGGGATTTTATCATAAATAATGAGACGTTGAATTCTATGGTATGTTGGATGAAATAATTGAGTTATGTTATCTAGAATCAAATTATGTTACAACATTCAAATTCCATTATTTGGATACTGATAGAGGGTTTAAAGTTCATCCACAACATAGAGTCATTAATATTAGTTTTATTGCATAAAATGAACCACATTTTGGAACATAAATCACATTAAGTTTATTATACAAATTACTATGATGTTTTAAGTGATTTTAATGTATTGTGGAGTGTGATAAAAAGGAAATAACATGACAATCAGTTTATTGAAAATAAAAATGGTTCTATGGAAGTGAAACATAATGAAATTTTGAAAGACACATACCAAAATATATATATTACTTGACAAGATATAAATATTTTTGATGAAATCCCTCAATTAAGGGATGAAGATATAGATAATATTGATTAAGTTAAAAGTGATGATAAAATAGAATGTCGTATGGAAGTAGTCATTACTGGAGTTGAGGATAAAGAAATTATTCTCAATGATAATGAAAAATAATATGATGATTGGTGTATTATATTTGGGTATTTATTAGTTTTTTATATTTTTTATTTTCGTTAACAATTATTTACAGTTAAGGTTATTTATTTCAGATTGATGGACTCGATGATCTATTATATTCCTTCAGCGATGCCAGTAAATAGTTGTTTTATATATATTTGATATTTATAGTAACATTTATTAATAGGTAAGTCAATTATATTATGAAGGATATTTATTAGTATTCTATAATATATATATATATATATTAACAAATATTTAATTTTTAAATTATTATGTTCTAGTATTTATTTATAGGTTATTATTATATTCTGATAATTTTTTTATATTTGATATTTATATTAACAATTTTTTACATGGATGATTATCATATTATGGAATTTATTAGTTTTTTATATTTCATATTTTCATAAACAATTTCTCACAGGTAAGATTATTTGTTTGAGATGGTTGGAGAAGCTCCAGATGATTTTTTTCCTTCCCTCAAAGATGTCTGACTTCCTGCTGATGATCTCGATTCATCTGACCAAGAGTATGTTGTGCCTATTAGGAGGGGGTGTGGTCTTTCTTGATTGATGATTATAAACCTTGTTCTATATATATTACCATCATTTGATTTTGATCCATATTTACAGAGATATGTTTAATTTTTTATGATACTTATTTTATATTAACTGTTTGTGTTAATTTTCATAATAATATTATGTTTAGTGGTTTTTATTTGCACAAGTGTTCACATTTTAAAATTGGGAAAGTTGGTGTGATTCAAATAAATCACTTTTCTGAGCCATGGGTGTCATAGGAACTAGTTACCACTGTTGTGCATTACCAAATGTTTGACCACAGGGTTGTATGTTATTAAATAAAATATACTTTTAAAAATTTATTTTATTTCTAATAAATTTTTTATAATTGTGTTTGAAAATTTATTTTTTATGATTACTGATAGACCGAGTGGCACTATCCAAAAGGAATGAGAGATTTTTATACATGATAACTCTCATATTTTTTTTATAAAATATCATAAAGAGAGATATTGATAAAACTTCTTCTACTATTTTCAACTAGTCTTGCATCTCTCATCAACCCAGCTATATCTCAGCTTATGTATGTTATAGATTGTTCTCCTACTTCCTAGGAGAGACATTTACGAGGATTCCATCATTTGTACATTAGAGTCTGGGAGGAAGAAATTAACACATAGGGTTGGAAGTCATAAATTTGGCATTCATCAATGACATATGGTAAGTGATATTATTTATTAATGTATATATACATTAATTATAAAATGTTTGTTATATTATATAGGGAACTAATGACCCATATATTATGGTATCTGATGTTTATAAGAATCTATATATTTATCCCCATATCAAAGAAGGTGTAGGCAAGTGACAACACCAAATTGTGGTTTGTGATATTTTAAAAAAATTCATGAATGTTAATTTTATTGTGATTATGATTTTTAATTATATTTTGAAGGAAACATATGAGGGTACATATTATCATTAATGGGAGAGTTAATCCGAGACTAAACAAGCTGCCATTTTTTATTTGAGTATTAATGAGGGGGCCTAGATACAGGTGACTATGCATGGTGTTGTGAATGTTTGGTTGATTGGTATTGGTTCCTGAATAACACCTACGAGTTATTATGGTACTTATGCGATATCATTGGTGAGATCGAAGTGAGATCATGGAGAGTTGTTGTTGATGCCTTCATCTGCTACACTATATGAGGATAGGTTGAGAGATCAGAATTAGTTGATATAGAGGATGTAGAGAGATAAGGAGGAGGATAACAACAAGTAGCATCGAAGAGATGAGCATATATTGGAAAATATGTGACGGTTTGTGTGTGGAATTAGTATATAATTTCCTCCTGCTGATCCTTTGAGTGATCCTCCTCCACTTGAAACCATTTGATTACTTTAAATGTTTTATGAATGTTTTATAATTTAGGATGAAAAATATATTATGTTTGAAATGATGTTTTACTTTTATGTTTATTGTAAATTTTTAACTAATTTTAATTGTTTTAATATGTTTAATTGTTTTTTTTAAATTTAATTATTTTTAACTTTTTAAAATAATTTAAAATAATTTAAATTTTAGTATTTTATAAATAATAGATTTTTTGGATAGACTATTCTTTCATCACAAATAATCAATTCATACCAAAAAATGCAATTGGTTATTTAAAAAATAGTTATCCTTTTTGTGACGGATGTGGAATCAGTCATAATTACTCCATATTTGTGACAAACCATCTGAAATAACAACAATTGAAAAGATATTTTTTCCATGGTGCATTAAAAATAGACTCCCATTGAAAATTAAATTTTTCTATAGGAGTCCATCATGAATGGCATGTCACAAAAAATGAAAAATATATTAGTTTAAGTAAAACTTGATTATAGTATAACAATCTATAATCATGGCCTCATCCCAAAAAACAATCTAGAAACAAAATACTCACATAGGAAAGTTAAAGTAATTTCCAAAAAAATAAGCATCTTCAATCAACAACACCATTTTATCCATGTTATTCTTGAGGAAGAAAATTATGACTAATACATTTTTTGATATAAAAAATTTCATAATAAGAATTATAAAACTCAACACCATGATCAACAAAGACAATAGCCAAGGTATGGTTTTTCTCATTTTTAATAGATGCGTGCTATTCCTTAAAAATATTTAACGCTTCATATTTTCCAGTGAGAAAATAAACCCATGTAAATCTAGTGTAGTCATCCACCAATACATATACATAGTATTTCCCCCCAATACATTCGGTTTATGTAGGAAAAAATAGATCCATGTGTACTAATATTAAATCTTCAGTAGTTTAGACTTCAATTTAAGATTTAAATCTTGACTTATATTTTTTACCAAACTGACAAGTATTATAGACTCTTGTTGAATTAAACATATGTTCTGGTAGGTCCCTAACATTACCTTTCCTAGAATGTTTACATTAATGTATGTAATTTAAATTATCATAACCTCTTATTCTATAACAATATAATTCATCAGTTGTACATAAAAAATATAAACTCCAGTCACTTAATTACTCTATGTATAGTGTTTAAAAATTCTCATGTCTATTAAAAAAATAAAATGAAATTATGTTCCAAACATTGAACATTATATTTTTCATTACAAAAGTCCACAACACACCCCACATCAAATAAATAATTGATTCTGATAAGGTTATGCATATGTAATAATACATATAATTTTTTTTTAAATATGATAATTCCCATGAAATCAAATATCATGGATTTTGAGGATTTCACTCTTTGCATTGTCTCCAAAAGTAATTCCTCCTCATTTCATCTCAATGAAATTTCATAAGATTTTATTTTCTGCATTTATATGATGAGAAAAACCACTATCTATGTACCATTTTATTCTACATCTAGTACCCAATATCATTTCCCTAAAAAAATAAAATTACATTTTGGGTTCCCATACATGTTTGAGTCTAGTAATGTTAGCAAATAAATTTTGGGAACCCATATCTATCAAAATATTTTGTTATGTACAACTACTATTTCTTATCAAATAAAAGGGTTATGAAAACAAAAAGTCTAATATTTATTTAAATAACAATATTTACACAAGTGACCACCACTTTGACATTTACTTCAGAATATAAAATTTTTGGTAAACATATTTTGATTGAAAATAATGTTTGTAAGAAATAAATCCTCTTCATGATACGGGATTACCCCCACCCCATTTTTTTGATATAAATATATAAAAAACATAATTAAATAAAACAATACTAATCTCTCTAACAAACCTAATTAAAAGAAAAATAAAATTAGAAAAATTCATGAATAATAATAATTAAAATTTCTCTCCCTTTAAAAAAATAAATAGAGAATATAAAATGAAAATAATAACAAGAAAAATAATTTTTCACAAATTTATCACCATTTGTGATTTGAAAAAGGAAATATAGAAGAAGAAAACAACATGATATTATAAATTTAATTGAGTGTGTGAATTTTCTGTTCATTTGTTTTTGTTTTCTTTGGAACATATTAAACTCTTATGATCATCATAGAAATTAATTTCATCATAATTGATGTAATAAAAATTGCCTACATCAATTTCATTTGGAACATTCTTTCCTATCTGAAAAAATCAGCTTATAAAGTGAGATCAAATTAAACTCTACTTTATCCACCAGTCTTATAGATCTTATTAGGAATCTCCACAAAATAAAATATATGATTCTAAATTATCAGAATTTGACCATTTCCTTCTTTGTCAAAAATTATATATTGTGTTTTAGTAACATTTGATGCTCTTACTACTCTAAAAATAACATTAAAATTCATGGATAGTCTCTACATATTATTCAAATAAACTATTAAAAATATATTCACAGTGAGAAACTTTTTTGTAGAAAGGAGAAACAAATGTGAAATAATCATTGGGATTAAGGACCTTATATAGGAATCTATGACTGCTTTAATGTAAAAATGCATCCTTAGATGTACTAATGGTTCTCAAATACTTTTAAAGAAGATTAAATGTAAAAACATATGTCATAATCATTCTCTTAATAATTAAACCTAGTATCTTTTTTAATGGAAAATAAAAAATATACCTTTTTGAAATTTAATCACCAATCCCCTTATAAATGGTAAAGAAGTTTTTTGAAATAGATTATCCCACCTTAAATTAAACTATAATAGAAAAGAAATAGTGAAATATGTATTTTAATAGATTAAACCATCCTAAATTTATCTTATTGGAATAATGGATAATATTATTCTTTTAAAGATGGTTTAAAAAATTAGATAAATGTTAAATAGTTTATAATAAATGATAAAACATAATATTGAAAAATATTTATATTTCAAACTTGGATAGATTTGAAAATCAAATAAGTTTTGAAAATCAAATATGTTTTGAAAAAAATACCATTTTTTCTATGGTAGTTTTTAATGTAGGGAGATATTTTTTACACGAATTCACTTAAATATCACTTAATGTTGATCATTCCCAAATAATATTTCATAAATTAAAATCTATCAGAAGTTATAGGTTTTTATAAAATATAATCTAGAAAATTTTCTATTGTGATAAATTCAAAAATAATTGTTGGTCGAAGTATTACACTCAATAGGGGGTGCGAATTGAGTTCCTAGAACAATTTCAATCTTAAACAATTTATTTAAATATACACGAATTAAAAAAAATGTTTATTCAACCAAAGTAGTAAATTTATAAAAGATATAATTTTGTGAATGAATTCTCAAATTTTGATTAATTATTAGTTAAAATACTTTGAATAATTATTTTATCTTTTTAATTAAGTATAATAAATCAAATTAAAATACAAAAACTATCTAAGAGTGACTATCAAAGTGAAGTAATGTTTTTTGGTTTGAGTAATGAAAATAGATAAGAAAACTTAACTTGAAATAACACACCAGATTTTAAAAAATAGGTTCAGTCACAAGTAGATACCTAGTCCCCTCCACTTGGTGATCACATTCCACAAAGTGTTTTATATTAAGTAACTTGATCAACAACCTATATTGGGGTTCAAAACAACAGAAAAGGTTGTCCAGGTCCACTAGACGTCTACTACATTTATTCGTGGGAAACAAAATACAACCAGTCCACACAAGGACCTCTTCCACAGTTATATGTGGGAGTAAAAAGGTGTAGAAAGATAAGTGAGTGAGGATATATTTTATCCTCCAGCTTAGCTTAGTAGATATTATGTTTTTGTGATTTATACACACATAATAATCGAAAGAATAATAATAATGTACACAATATAGCAGAAATATTCAGAAAGGGTTTAGAATTTACTATGTGATGTTCTTGATGCTTTTTGACTACATGGATGTGACAAATGTGAGGCTTGAGTCCATTTCTTGAAATTGACACAAAACATAGAGTGTCGTGGATGCCCTATGTTCTAGTTTCTAGTGGGTTGAGATGCTCCACATAGATCCTCTTCACTAGAGTTTTAGGTGGATATTGGCACTTTGATTCAAAGAAAATAATTCCTTGTTCACACCTAGCAGGATGAGTGTTCTTCCTTTTTGTGTGTAGTTTTTATGCTTCGACTTGTATCTATTTTTAAGCTTCTCATATGTCTAATATTGTATTATCGTGTGTTTTTATTTTTATACTGTAGGGGCCAAAAATAAGTATGGTCACTATCACGTGCTGGTACCTCGCAACTCGTACTGTCTATGGACAAGGTCATTAATATTGTGTGAAAAAAATCATTAATTAAATCAGTATCAATAAATAAATCAAATATGATTATTAGTAATAATTTATAATTTAAATGATTATGGAAGAAATGACTAAGTCTGGAATAGTTCCACATGAGTAGTGACTTATCCTTTGTCTCTGGATGGTGTCTTATACTTTTCAAAATATTCAGAATGGTTGGAACTATGTCTGGCCTTTTGTGAAAATTATGAACCTATAGGTCATTACAACAGTCTCCGGTCCTTTGTGAAAATTCTGAACCGGTAGGTCAATACAACGGTGTCTGGTCCATGTCAAGGGTGTCTGGTCCATTGTGTAGAATTAAAATTGGTACGTCAATGCAATGGTGTCTGGTCTATATAAATAGTGTCTCGTACTTTGTCAAAATTCCAAACCGTAAGGTCACTGCAATAGTGTTTGGTCCTTTGGGAAAATTCTGAAACGGTGGGTCACTAAAATGGTGACTCATAATTTATTGATTTATATATTGAATAGTGACTATGAGTCATCTGACCAATGACTGTGAGTTCACCTCAATGAAGACTAATACATGGTCAAATATTTGAAACTAGTGACTTTGAGTTCACCACAACAGTGACTCATACTTTGTCAAATATTTGTAATCTGTCTTTTGAATTAATACATAACAGAATAGTATAAGACTATACATAAACATAATGAATCATGATTAATCATGATTTGTGATCATTAAAACTAGAGGAGTCCAAAAATATCTTCCTTTTTGATGATCACAAATCATGGCATTTACAATCCATACATAATGATCACAGTAAATGATAAATATTTTTATTAATATATTAGACAGATTATGTGAAATGTGGACATAAAAAAAGATCAATTAAATTCATCATATACAGAATAATATCATATAAATCCATTATATTATCAATGAATATATGTAAAATATCAAAGCTCATACTCAAATGTTAGTATTATAACTTAAATATTAGAGGCATGGATTCATATAGTGGAGAATCAGAATACAATAAAGATTATTTAAATGTCATATCTAAGTTATCCCCTATTGGGATTATCAAAAAGAAAAAAAATAAGGGAAAAAATATAAATAAAAATATATTAAAGAATAGAAATATTGAATTTATTTTCAAAATAAAAGTATAGGGGATAAAAGAAAACCAAGTGCACCCCTATTAAGAAGAGATCTAACTAATAATTTTTTACATCTAGTTCTATCACTTCCTTTCACTTATCAGAAGTAGATGAATGAGGAGCAGTAGGCGTAGAAGTGGTAGTGGTGGAAGGGATAAGATCAATAGAGAGTGAAGGTAGAGGTAAGACTTCAAGAATAGAAGGATCAAGGCTTGGTCTAGAGGAGGATCGAGGTAATGTCTGCTCACTTATGACTAGTCTGATCATCCTTAGAGCCTGAGTAGTGGTCATAGTTATAAGTTAAAAAAGGGTCGAAGGAGTCATAGAAGGAGTCAGGCCATGTCTTAGAGGAGCATATGCTGGAGAAATAGTGATTTTGTTCTGATGATGCATGTATATCTTGAGAAGATTAATAAAATCTCTAATTACCTCACCACCATATTTTATTATTTTCTAAAAACCATCACTATTCTCTATAAACTTCTCAACTTTAGGAGTAAAATCCTTCAAATTATGAACTTAATCTTAAAAGGCCTTGGTTACAGGAGAAAGCTATAGACTCTACACCAAGTATTTGGAATTATTGGTTAGTTGGTTCTTAGTATAGATCCTATTAAAATATTAATCCAAATTCTTTGAAATTTCTTCTTGATCATTGGTGGAAGATATTGAGTAAAACCATACCATTTAATTCAAATTCTCATTATAATTTTAAATTTTACAAAGGCTTTCCTGGTTAGAGCCACCAATCAAATCTTAAAACTATTCTCTAATCACAAATCTGATCATTTCACTATCTGATGGTTGTGAGGTCTAAGAAGAAGCAGATTGATATTGAGCAGTTGAGGTGAAGGAATTATGTTTCTTAAGAACTGTATCTAAATACCATTTATATTCACTGGTCATTTGATTGATAGCATAGTCAAGTCCATGCATTTAATTGGATAATTTTGCACTGTTCATGACCACTTATTCAACAACTAAAATAAAATTAGGTTGGATATGAGATACAACCTTTCATGAGAGCATGACAACATCAGCCTCACCTAGACTAGAAACCATAGTTGGAGTAGGAGCAACTTGTAATTCCCTCCTTATTTCCTTAACCAGTGATTTTAAGGACATCAATTCATCACTTAACTGTTTATTTTCAATCCTTTACTCTTTTATTTTATGAAGCATTTTGGGTTGAATTTCCCATATTAACATCTTCATAAGCATTCCAGCATCCCTTTCACTAAGGTTAGTCATAGGAGGAGGCTGCGAATTTATAAAATTTCCAATACCAGATAACTTATTTTCACCAAAATCCTTTAAATATTCATGACTCACATAGTTTGGGGTATTTTATGTAGATGTAGGGATAGGTACATAGATAAGTACTAACTCTTAAATAGATACCACTTATTTAGCTATGATGGGTTTGAGTTGAAGCATGAATGAAAGGTTTATTTCCTTAACATAGGTTCTCTAAGAGTCATAAACATTTAAAAAACTCATAAACATGTACCCGGAATCTACAAAACTTATATCAAGAGGATATGGTACTTCAATCCTCTCCAGAAAGGGGTTTCGATCCCCCCAAACAAAATCTTACCTTTGATAATTAAATGACTCCATTACTGAAACTCTTTACAAAGATTCTACTATCTCTTGATGAACTTTAGCCTCATCCAAATTTCTGTCTAATTGTTAATCCTATTCAATACTTTTTCCAGAAGGTAAATATACATCTCTTTTATTTCCTTCTTCATTATTAGATACATTACCCTCACATGTATATTTTTTATAAATGTTTTATCTTTTATCAAATTCTTTAAATTTACCTACAATGGATTATCCATCTACAGTTTCTCCATCTTCCTCTTTTACATTATTAACAATTTCTTCCACAGAAGATTCTTCCTAAATAGTAGCTTCATCCTTAGCATTATTTAATTCACATTCATCATCATTTCCTTCACTAAGAAGAGATTTTTAATAGTGAATAACATGAGACGGTTAATTAGATTCATGTGGAGGTTCTTCGTTCCTTTTATGAATATCTAGATCACTGCCTTCTCTATAATAAACATTCTCTTCTTCATATCTATAAACATCATCTTCCATTTTCTCATTTGAATAATCTACTATCTCATCTATTTCCAAAACCAAGGTTTTTTATATCCTTGGGTCTCAAGGGATGATAAATATGAATAAAACCCCTATATAAAATTTTATTTTCTTCAACCCATATCTTATTCTAGGGATTGTATCATCTTCATATTTTTTCATATATATTTTTAGAAACAGAAATCATAATCCACAATAGTTTCTTCATAACATATTACCAATCATTTGGCTTGTAACACTACTGAGGTGAACTTTCAATAAAATAGGGGAGTATATTTTGAGGAGGTTTTAATCATATAACACATATGAAAGATAAGATATTTTCACAAGTTTATCTTATTACCATTTCTGAAACGATGTATCAAGAACACATCTTGATACATTAAGGTAGAAAAATTACCTTTCCATGGATAGATAAGGTGTTGAATGAACATGAATAACAATCTGGTTTCTCCATCCAGCTCAGTAGCAATAGGTCTTCTCTTTATTCCAATTCCTATTAAATCACCTAAAGCCTCTTATAGAATATATATATCACATAGAGGTGGAATAACTCCTTTATGATCCTCAAATATACCATTATAAGTTACATTTAAACAAGCATCACATATCCTCAAATAAAAGGAAAATACTTTTCCATTTACCCAACTTCTAACCACGAAATCATCATTGGCATTAAAATAAAACTCAACGTACTGATAAAACTCAGAAACCAGTTCTAGGTATAAGGGTCTCTTGACATTGGTAAAACAATCTATCCAGCACTACACTTCCAATACCCTAAGAAAAAACTTATTACTCAAAAGAATACACTCTACAAATACTTCTTTTTCTGGCATGATAACGTAATCTGTGAGGCCAGGGTTCAGAGGTTCCTCAAGCATTTTGATCATATCGCTTTTCAATATCTTCATTAAACGGTGTTTGTATGGGGTCGAAGAATATGGATACTTCATTCTCACCATTTCTAAAATGTAGAGAGGGTTCAAAGGATAAAGGGGTTCAAGAGAGAAAGGTTTGGTTTTGGGAGTTAAGAGTAGGATATAAGTGAGAAGTGAGCTGCATTGACTAGTTTTTAACATTTAGGTATTTCAAAGTCGTAAATTGAAAATGTGGTATAAAATAAAATGAAATAACTAAAACAATGATACAAAAAAATTAATAAGTATGGAATGGTGGGTCACTATGGGGAGTTCTGATGGTGTGTTGTCAGTGGTATCATCATAATGGTGTGACATCAATCGATGAGAGATCAAATGGTGATACATAAAATGGAGAGACATAAAATGGTGAGACAACTGATAGTGAGACATCAAACAATGAGACATAAAATGGTGAGACATCAAACAATGAGATATCAAACTAGTTACTCAAAATAAATCAATCCCAATTCATGTGTGATGTAAATCATTCTTTTAGAATTTAATGGATTAGTAAAAATGACTGTAATCTGATATTCCATGCCAATGAATTCTAAAGTAATATCACATTTTTGATAATGATATCTCAAAAATTGATGTCTTGCATCAATATGTTTTGATCTTGAGAGTGAAACTGGCTTCTTAGAGATGTTAATAACACTTATGTTATTATAGTTTATAGGGACATATCTGAATTGATATCTATAATCTGGTAAAGTGTGTTTCATCCACAAAATCCAAGCACAACAATTACCTATAGCTATGTATTCAAATTCAGTAGTAGATAATGCAACAGAATATTTCTTTTTAATACACCATGATACTTGTGACATTCCTAAATAGTGACATATTCCATAGGTTTTTTTTCTATATAACTTGAAACCAAATAAATCAACATCAAAATAGCTAACTAAGTCAAATGATTGTTCTCTAGGATAGAGCAGTCCTAAGTTGTTAGTATGCTTTAGGTATTTGAAAATTATTTCTACAGCAATAATAAGTGACTCTTTAATATTTTCATAAAAAAGAGAAAAAATATATACACTAAGCATAATATCATGACAGCTATCAGTCAAGTAGACAAGACTTCCAATAATAACCTTGTAATTGGTTTGATCAACTGATTTTCCATTTTCATCAAGATCAAATTTACAGGTGGTACTCATAGGAGTATCACTACCTTTAGTTCTATCCAAATTTAGATGTTTTAGAAAATATTTATTATATTTACTTTTATTTAAAATAATACCTTCCTTATTTTAAAAAATTTGGAAACCATGAATGAATTTGTGTTCACCCATAAAACATATTTCAAACCCATTTTGTATTATTTTTGAAAAATCAACACATAAAGAATTTTTAGAAGATCCAAAAATAATATCATCAATATAGATTTTAACAACTAAAACATCTTTATAATTTTTTTTTATAAAATGAGTAGTTTCATATATACCTTTTGTAAAACCTTTTGAAATAAAAAAATTGATGCGCATATCATACAAAGCTCTTGGAGCCTATTTTAAACCATATAATGTTTTCTGAAATTTAAAAACAAGATTGAAAAAATGAGGGTTTGTAAAACCAAGAGGTTGTTCAAAAAAAACATCCTTAACTATATACCCATTTATGAAATAACTCTTGATATCCATTTGATATAGCTTCAAATTCAAATGTGTCGCATAGGCTAATTGGATTATAAGGTCTTCAAGTCTGGATATAGGTGAAAATTTTCTTTATTGTCAATTATTTTTCTTGACAATATACTTGTGTAACTAGTCATTTCAAATTTATTACTATGGTGATAGATTCATCCACTTTATTTCTAAACACTCATTTAATGACTATGGTCAAGACTTCTTTGGGTCTATCCACTAGTTTCCAAACATTATTTCTTTCAAACTGGTTTAATTATTATTGCATATCCATTTCATAGAATTGATCATTTAAAGCATCATTGATGTTCTTAAGTTCAAGTTGTGACATGAAGGCTTGATGTTGAACTTGATTTCCGAGAGAAGCTCTTGTCTGAGTCCCTTTATCTAATTCTCCAAATAAATCATCTAAAGGATCATTTTTAAGAGTTCTAACATGTCTAGAAAAAGAAGTTCTAGTCACTTAATATTCTTCAATAGGTTTAGGTTCACTGTGGTAAGAATCTGGAGATCTTCTAGAACAGTCTAATTATTTCATAATAGAATCAAAAGGTCTAGGATTTAATTTTAAACTAGGTAGATTGTACTCGAGGTTTTATAAGGTAGTTCTGGGATAATGTGGATCTATTTCCTCAAATTTGATATGTATAGACTCTTCTAAAAATTTGTTTATTTTATTAAAACCCCTATAGTCTTTTCTAGAGAATAAATATCCTAGGAAAATTCCTCCATCACTTTTAGAGGAGAATTTATCAAGATTATTCTAAGTATTGAGAACATAATCTTTGAAACCAAAAACTTTAAAGTATCTAACATTTGGTTTCCTATTGTTCCCTAACTCATAGGGAGTTTTGTTAATAATTGGTCTGATTTACACTCTATTAATTATATAAAAATCTATATTGATAGCTTCGGGTCTAAAATAAATATGTATGCCATATTAATTAATCATAGTTCGTGTTATTTCTTATAAGGTTGTATTTATCATTTCTACAACTCCATTATACTACGGTGTCCTAGGATCAGAGAAGTTATGACTCTATCCATTTTGTGAGAAAAAAAATGAAAACTCTAGATTTTAAAACTCACAGTCATGGTCACTTATTAAGTATTTATTTCTAAAACCACTTAGGTTTTCGACTATTATATAATACTTGATAAAGTATGAAAAAGATTAACTTTTGTGATCTTACAAAAAGGTCCAAATATACCTAGAAAAGTCATCTACTAGATTATATACATAGTGCTTTACACTTAAACTTGAAACTCTAGAAGTTCTAAACAAATCCATTTGAACCAACACAATAAGTTGAGAAGTTGAAACATCTTCCTTTGGTTTGAAAGATATTTTTTGTTTTTTCCTTTTTGATAAGGATTACATACTTTATCATTTGAAAACTCAAGCTTAGGTAGATCCTTGACTAATCCTTTTCTGGTGAGATTTATAAGTGAGTGAATATTTTAGTGTCTTATTCTCCTATTCCAGAGCCAAGACTCTTTGTGAAAGTCACTTAAGTAAGAAACATTTTGAGAAACTAAGGAATCTAAGTTAACAGCAAACACATTTTTATTTCTAAAATCAGAAAAATCTAAATCATTTTTTATAATTGAATACATTTCATGAATAATTTTTAAATTTAACATGATATCCATCATCACATAACTATGAAATGCAAAGAAAATTGTATTTTATACAATAAACAAAAATAACATTAGAAATTAAAACTGAATTAGAGTTACCAATTTTTCAAAGTCCAATTATTTCTCCTTTGCATTGTCACCAAAGGTTACATTCCCACCATCAACATTGAATATATTTTTGAAGCTTAAATAATCCACTATAAAATGTATTGAACATCCACTATCCATGTATCACAAGATATTACAGGATCTCTTCAAGCATCTTACATACAAAAATTATTTAACCAAGAAAAGACATTGGTACCTAGATTTTCTTGGGTTCAATGACATTAGTGATAAAATCTTTGGAATCCCACATTTTTCTCATAGGTTTCATATAGAAAGTTTCTATGTATATGGAGAAATAAAATTTATTTGGTCTAAAAATAATACCAGAAGTAAAATATTGTCCATTGCTGGAACTAGCAAAAATTTATTAGTTTTAGGCATAAAAACTTATTTTCCAGATTTTGTTGCAAAATTATTCTATCCATGTTGGTATCCAATTACAGTAGTATATTTTAGTGAAAATTGTTTACCAAAAATTTGTGAGATTTTTATTTCTATTGGTAAACTTCTCTACGTTATTTTTCAATTTCTCATTAGATAGTTTGGGTTCATTGTTTTCTTTAAGCAATTGAACATTATTTTCTTTCTCCATAGTAAGATCAAATTTAATAGTATAGGTAAGAGAATGTTGTTTCTTTAAAATTTTTTATTTATCTTATAAGTAATTACATATATCCTCAACAAATCTAAAATATTCAAAAATTTTATTATTAGTTATATTCTCAGAATCAGATTCATCTCCAGAATAATGGGAATTGTTTACATATGATATAAGGGCTACCTCATAAATGTTTGTCCTGAAAAATGTTAGCTTTTTCACCCTTCTCATTATGTGATTACTTAGAGTCACTTGAGATGTCCTCAAAAAGAATCTATGTGGCCTTTATTACCTTTTTGTAACTTCTTTCCCTATATTCATATTTCTTTCTATACATTAATTTTGGATAATAATACTTTAGATTTCCTTTCCTTTTTCACTCATAAAAAACTATTTCATTAGTATTTTCACTTTTTTTCTAGTCCTTTTTCCAGTTACCCGTGTTGTCATATTTTCCTTTGTAGCTGGGCTTTCGAAAAAACTACTTCTCTCTATAGAATTTTTTAATATTCTGGTTATATGAGCCATTTATTCATCACTATCATATGGTGATTCTTCATTTATCAAACTGTGAGAATAGGTTTGGGTCATCTCCTTTTATTGGTGTTTAGAAGTAGTGGTTTTGAAAGACACTGACTTTATCATTATTTTATCATCATCTTACTTATTGTCCTTCAATTCTTTCTCATACATCATTAGATTAACTATCATCTTCTTCACTAGAAAATTATTTATGTCACATGATTCACTTATTGATAGTGGAGTTCCTCTCCATCTGTCTAGTAAACATCTGAGGATTTTCATGATTTGTTCCATGGCTGTAACAGTCTTTCCCATAGAGATTATATTGTTTACAATATTATTGAACCTAATTTACATGTCATAGATTGGTTTATCAGGATTCATTTAGAAGTAATCTTATTTAATAGTATACGTGCTAAGTCTCATATCCTTAACACTGGTGGTTCCTTCATGTGAAAGAGCTCGAGTATCCCAAGTTTCATTGTCTATATTACATATAGAAATCCTATTGAATTCTTCATCTCCTAAATAAAAATATAAGGCATTCATAGAACTTAAATTATTATTTTAGGAAAATTTGGTCGATTCATACCAATTATTCTTAGTATTAGTAGGAATCTTATATTTATCTTTAATTGAAGACTAAATATCAAAACCCATACTTTCTAAAAGCATTTTTATCTTAATTTACTACTGAGAATAATTAGTTCCATTAAAGTAGGTAGGTATGTCGGTAGCAACACCTTCCTGTCTATTATCCATATAAAATAAAGAATTATATCTTTAAAAAACTAAAATTTTAGAACTAATATAAATTTAGAGATCATTAAAAGTACAACTAAAATCACAATTGAAATAAGTGTTTGAAAAATCATTTACAACCACCTCTGATACCAAATATTGGTCAGAGTATGACACTCAAGAGGTGGGTGAATTGAGTTCCAATAAAAATTTATGTCTTAAAACATTTATTTAAAAATCCCCAAATTAATTAAAATTCTAGCCAGTTAACGAATGTAACAAATTTATAAAATATATAATTGTTTGAAATAATTCTCAAATACCAATTCGTTCACAGTTAAAATACATTGAATAATTATTTTAACTTATGAATTCATTATACTAAATCAAATTCAAATACAAAAACTATCTAATATTTACTATCCGAGTGAAATAATGTTTTATGGTTTGAGTAATGAAAAAAGATTAGAAAACTGAACATGAAATAAAATAGTGTATTTAAAAAACAAGAGGTTCAATCTCAAGTAGTGACCTTGTCATCTCCACTTGGTGATCACGTTCCACCAAGAAGTTTATATATATAAACATGATCCACACCAGGGATTGGGGTAGACAATAGCACAAAAGACTGTCCCGGTCAACTAGACCTCTACTAGAGTTATTCATGAGAAATAAAATACCACCAAGCCACATAGGGACCTCTTTTACAATTATAAGTGGGAGTAAAAAGGTGTAGAAAGATGAGTGATGATATCTTTTATCCTCCATATTAGCTTAAGATACATTATGTTTTTTTATGTAGACATACATACTTCTTGAAATAAAAGTAATAATGTACACAAAAAATAATAAATAATGATAAAGGGTTCAGAATACTCTATTTGATGTGCTTGATGCTTTTGGACTTCTTGGATGTGGCAGATGTGAGGCTCGAGTCCGCTTTAAGAAAAAGACACAAAAATAGAGTGTTGTTGATGCTAGGTGTTCTAGTTTCTAGAAGTGTGAGATGCTCCACATAGATCATTTTCACTAGAGTTTTTGGGTATATGGATGCTGGAACATTGATTCTAAGAAGATTCTTCCTTGTTCACACTTAATAGGATGAGTGTTCTTTCTTTTGGTGTATAGTTTTTATTCTTGTTCTTGTATCTATATTTAATCCGCTCACACACCCATACTTTTATTCTCTGGTGTTTTCCTTTTTATGTTGTAGGGGATGACAAGAGGTATGATCTCTATCATGTCCCGGTACCTCGTACCTCATACTGTCTACAAAAAAGGTCATTAATATTGTCTGCAAAAAATCATTAATAAAATTAGTATCAATAAATAACTCAAATATGACCACTGTTAATAATTTTGAATTTAAATGGTAAATGAATAAATGACTAATTCTAGAATGGTGCCATATGAGTGGTGATACTAGAGCAGTGACCTGTCCTTTGTCTCTAAATGGTGTCTTAAGAATGGTGTATTAAACTTTGAAAAAAATTCTAAATTGTTGAAATGGTGTCTAGTTTTTTGTGAACATTATGAACTGGTAGGTCAGTACAATGATGTCTAGTCCTTTTTGAAAATTATGAACCAGTATGTCAATGAACTAGTGTCTTGTCCACATCAACAGTGTCTGGTCCATTCTGAAAATTCCAAACTGGTAGGCCAATGCAACGGTGTCTAGTCCATATCAATGGTGTCTGGTCCTTTGTGAAAATTCAGAACTGGTAGGTCACTACAAGGGTGTCTGATCCTTTGTGAAAATTATGAACTAGTAGGTCACTACCATGGTGACTTATACTTTACTAATTTACATACTGAATGGTGACTGTGAGTCCTTTGATCAGTGACTTTGACTTCACCTCAATGGTGACTCATACTTGGTAAAATATTTTCAATTGGTGCCTGTGAGTTCACCTCAAGGGTGTCTCATACTTGGTCAAATATTTGTGATCTGTCTTATGAAGTAATACATAACATAGTTGATTAATATTGTACATAAATATAATGAAACAAGATACAACATGATTTCTGAACATTCAAACTAGAGGATTATAATAGTAATATCTTCTTTTATGTGTGATCCCAAAAGGAATTATGTCCTATATCTGTTATATTAACTCATTATTTATGTGTTGGGTTTAAATATAAAGAAATAGAACTAGTATTATCATAAAGAATTTGAGTTCAGGTAAAATTAAAACCAAAATCAGTGAGTATGGGTTGCATCCACAACACTAGAGCACAACAATTTATAGATTCTACAAATTCATCTGTAGTAGTGGAAGGTGTTATAGAATTTAGTTTCTTGTGAGACCAGGAGACTATAGATTATCCTAATAAATTACATGTTATAGGAAAATATTTTTTATCTAACTTAGAACCTAAAAATTCATCATCTAAGTAAGTTTTTTAAACATTATCATTTCTTGAAGAATAATATAATCCTTGTTCTAAATTACCTTTAAGGAATTTGAAAATACAGTCTACTACTTTCATATGAGATTCTTTTGGATTATCTTGAAATGTCACATATAAACATAATAGAAACATTATGTCTTCTCGACTTTCAGTAATATATAGTAAACTTGTGATCATACTTCTATAATTTTATTAATCTACTAGTTACCAGTTTCATCAATATCAAGTCTAATAGAGGTTGAAATGGGAACATTGATATTTCATTTTGTTTCAAAAAAAACATTTGATTAAATATTAAATATATTTATATTGAGTTAAAATATTTCCTTCAAGTTTTCGGAATTTCTGAAAACCAAGGTAAAAAGTTCAGTTCTTCCATAATGGTCATTTCAAACTCATTTTTTATAAGTTAAAAAAATTATAGTAGAGAGATGTATAAGTTTAATAAAAAATAATATCATCAATAAAAATTGGAATAATAATGGTGGTTTTGAAAAATATCTCCATGAAAAGGGTTGGCTAAGTACATCCTTTAATGGAATTATTTTGAATAATATATCTGATAAGTCAATAATGCCAGGCTCTTGGGCTTGTTCAAGTCAATGGAGTGTTTAATTAAGTTTAAATACAATTTATGAAAAAAAATATTATCTTCAGAATTAAGATGTTGTTCAACATAAACTTCCTCTTGAACATATTTATTAAATAAAGCACTTTTAAATTTCATTTGAATTAAAGTAATGTTCATATGAGATGCAAAGGATAATAAGATCATTGCAGATTCCATTCTTACTACCAGTGAAAAAGTTTCACAATAATCTAGTCATTTTTCATGATAATAATATTGGGTAACAAGAAAATCTTTATATTTAATAATGATTTTATTTTCATCACTTTTGTTTCTAAAAATCCATTTTACTCAAATTATCATTTGATCTATAAGATGATAAAATAAGTTCCAAACTCAGTTCCTTTCAAACTAATAAATCTCTTCCTGCATATCCTTTATCCAACTTTCATAACAAAAAGAATCATATACTATTTTAGGTTAAATTTATAATTGGAAAACATGGTGATCAAAATTATCTCTTAGAGAACATTTAGTTTTAACTGATTGACATACATCTCCAATAGTATAATTAAAAGGATGATTCCTTGGATGAAATAATTTTATTGGTAAAGTTAAAATATTATATTCAACTAATGGATATACATATTCTGCTGAAGTAGCTTTCAGATATTGAAAATCTGGTGATCTTACATCTAAATGAATAAGATTCAGTATTTGAGTATTTTTTCCAGTAATGAAACATAATAACTTTTAAAAACATCACCAAAATTTTGAATTTTTGATGGTTTTATAAAAATCAAAATGATCATATTCATCAAAAATTACATGAACCAATTTCTCAACAATATTAGTTCTTTTATTTGAAACTCTATAAACCTTACTCATTTTACAATAACCCAAGAAAATTAATTCATAATTTTTAAGGTCATATACATGTAACATTTTTTATTATTTAGAATGAAAACTTTACAACCAAAAAATATAAATTAATAATGTTTTCAATTTATTCTAGTAGAAAACACATAATATGATTTATTAATAAAATCTATATGTAAAACTTCAGTTATAGTACAACAAGTTGTACTCATAGTCTCAACTCAGAAAATATTCTATGAAAAAAAAATACTCACATAGAAAAGATCAATAAAAATCTTGAAAAATTCAATTTCTTCATTCAATAACACCATTATTTTGTGGTGTTCTTGAGGAAGGGAAATTATAAGTAATAAATTTTTTAGTATAAAATGTTTCTAAATAATAATTATGATTCTCACCAACATGACCACTATAGATAATAACCAAGGTTATATTTTTCTTATTTTTAATAAAAGCATGAAATTCCTTAAAAAGATTAAAAGATTCATATTTTTCAGTGATAAAATAAACCCAATTAAATATAGTTTAATCATCAAATAATACATATACATATTATTTTCCAACAATACATTCATTTTGTGTAAACACAAATAGATATATGTGTTCAAACTTTAAATCTTCTATAGTTGAGACTTCACATTTAGATTTAAAACCTGATTTATATTTCTTACGAAATTTACAAGGATCATAGACTATAGTTGAATTACACATATTTTTTCTTAGGTCCCTAACATTTACTTTCGTAGAAAGTGAAGTTTATATATTGAAGTTACATTATTATAATCTCTTATTCAAAAACAACGATAAGTATTCATTTGTACTTAAACAAGACAAATTTTCAGTACTTAATTCTTCTAAGTCAAGTGTGTAAACATTTTCATGCCTATAAACTGATAAAATCAACTGTCATTATAAGATTTTAACAATAAATTTTCATTCCTAACACTCAAAAGATACCCCTCATCAAATAACTAACTTATACTGGTCTAGTTTTTCTTAATTCTTCAAACCTATAAAATATTTGAAATAAGATAATTTCCATGAAAATACATGTCACTAACTCTGATGATTTCACCCGATACATTATCTCCAAAAGTAACTTTTCCTTATTTCAAATTATTGAAATTTAAGAAGTTTATATTGTCTCTATTCATATCTCAAGAATAACTATTATATATGCATCATTTTATTCTTCTTCTAGTACAAAATATATTTCCTATAAAAGATAATATTATGTTTTGGGTTCCCCCACATGTTTAGGTCCAATGACATTGGAAAATAAATTTGTTGGAACCGACATATGTCAAAACTCTTTTGTGTTTTACAACTATTAGTTCTTATAAAAAATAAAACCAAAATGAAAAAAATTATTTGGTGAAAAATATTTACTCTAGTGACATCCTATTTGAAATTTAGTAAAAAAATATTCACTTTTTGGTAAAGAATAGTCTGATTTGAATAAGGTTTATTAGAATTAATACCTATTTCAATTGAAGTTCTAGAGGGTCTTATTTGTTAATACATTTTATTAAAAAAATTATTTAACAAAAAAAAATAAAGAAAATATTTTTTTATTGAAAAACTATGGGTTTAAATTGAACTAAATAAAATTGTGCATGACTTCATATGGTTTATTATTAATCAAATTTTGACCAATAAAATTCCGATAAAAAATATTCTAATGAACCAAATTTCAATCAACTTTATTTCAAATAGAAGAATTAATTTTCATATCTAATTAAGTTGAATGTTTTTAAATTTATGAATTTAAATTTGAAATTATTTTATTATCTCTAATAACATTTTCTTTAGTAAACTACTTGGTATTTTCTAATTTATTATTTTCTTGACTAATAAGGGTTACTTATCATGACATTTCATCTATAGAAAGTAAAGTTTATTCATCTTCCAATGAATCAACTGTTTCACCTTCTAATGGATTATATTTTTCATTTTTTGATTAGGTTGAGTAATCATATTAAGTATTATTATTTACTTTTGAATCAAGGCTTATATTTATAAGGAAATTTATTGTTACCATTACCATAAAGAAATCTTCTTTTCTTATAATATTTTAATATAATCTAATATTTTTCTAACTTTATATTTAACTTTATTCTAATGAGATTTCTAAAGATGTGACACTTTCACTAGTGCTCCATGTATCAAAATATTTCAATCTTTTTTTCTTTTATTTTATAATACCTTCTCAGATTTCTACTTTTCATCCTTATTTTTGGAAAATCAGGTCTGATATGACCTTCCTTCCTATATTCATAACACATAACTTCTAATGAATCATTATTATCTTTATTTTCTATCTTTTCATTATAATAAATTTTTCAAAAGTTTTTATTTATAACATGTTTATTTATCCTTATTTTGATTTGAGCATGTTCATTGTTTCTATCTTCAGAATCACTTGGACCTGAATGCTTACATTTTCTCTTTGAAACAGGTTGTTTATAATTATTAGTATAAACATAAAATGTTATATAATTAGGATTACTTAAGGTATAAAAATTTGACACTCTATTATTCATTTTCCCTTTTTTATAATATCATTTTATCCTGATTTCATATTGTAATAATGTTCTTATTTAGTCATTTAGACATAACATTGTCAAATGAACAGTTTCATTGATAGTTTTCCACTTGGACTCTATTTATTTTGGTGTAATGTATATAATATTTTAAATGAGTTAATATTAAGATAACTCATTTTCACCTAATTATTATAGAATATTTACTATTTTCATAAACTGTTGATTCATGTGGTTATAGTTCCCCCAAGTAGAAAATAAAATGCATGGTAGTTAGCTCTAAACATAGCTTTTTGAGTTTCTAAAACATTGGTATTTCCATAATTTATTTTCTCCATATTATTCGAAAATATATTTAAATTTTCACATGAAGTAGTCTAGCTATATATATTCCTGGTCATATATGTTAATAATGTATTCCAAACTTTATGATTTACCTGATATTCAGGTTTTTTTGTGAGAGAATTGAGTGATTTCCTTCTCATGAAATTTATAATTTCCTATCATCATGATAAATTTTTTAACTCCATTATTAATGATATAGGATTTCATATGATCTAAGTAATAATCATAATCATCTCCATAAAAAATAGGTGGATTGGTCAGATTTAATTGGTCAAGTATTCCATCTAGTACTCCTACAATTACAAGAAAAATATTTCCTTTAATAAGATGGTATGTGTAATGAGACTGAGTAGAAATTGAAATAAACTAATGAAAATAAAAACTGAAGTAAAAAATATTAGAATCAAGTTAAATACCTCATTCAATACCCAATATTCTCCCAAAGTATAGTGGCACATAAAATGAAAGAGGAGGTGTGAATCTTAGTTTAATAAATAAACTTAAAATTTTCATCCACATCGATTATTATTTTGAACAGATTTTAAAAATACCAATTAGATTGAATTTTTCTTTGAGTTTTTTAATATCTATGAGGTTATTGATCTAAGTAATTGAATTATATTTTAATTGAAAAATAGTTTCGCAACATAAATAAGGTGATCGATATTTTTAACTGTCGATGAAAACGTTAATGTAGTGGAACTTTAAACTATATGAATAAAAAAATGAAGTAAGAAACTACTAAACTGAGAATCAAGACATAATACAACTGATGTTTATGAATGAAACATGGAATATTGGTTATAAAACCCAATAGTCCTTTAAAATAAAATTTATTAAAACCTCACTTTTAAACTAAAGAAAAATTTATATTTGTAGACTTGATTTGAGGTATCCACAAATTTCAACCTGTTGCAAGTTATCCATGATTTGATACCAATCAGGTGGTCTAGCTTCCTATCTACATATTCTATAGACTATACATGTCAGTAACAGCTCACTTCCAATCACTAAAATAGCATGAGGTCTTTTGTCCTAACCACAGAATCCCTTGATGATAAGATCATATTTTCTATCTTCCTATCCTCAGAAGCACTCGATCATGTAGGATCAGAATTTGAATGATTACAACCATAATACAAAGATCATCATAAGTAAAACCTCACAAAATAAGTTACCCTTAGTAGAAAAAGTAAGATAGAAAAACTACACTGATCAAAATTTCACTTATAAATAATAAATTGAAAATCTTCAAAACAAATAGAAACTTTCAGAATTCATGATATTCATTTGTGTGATTATTATTCTTGAGGTGTGGCTTCGTTTATAAGGAATGGTTTAACAAAAATCAATTATAAAAGTATTAAAAACATAGGATTCTTTTATATGATATTATTATAATTTATTTTATTTACATATGATCTTAACAAGTTTCTACATCTACTGATGGGTATGATCATCACTACTACATTTCTTTTAAATTAGATGGAAGTAAACTACCATTTGATCTTTAAATCACCAAATTTTCTTTAATCAATTTAGATTTCTAAAATTTCATTTTTCAAACAATCATTCAATATAAACACTATTAATTAAACAAAAACATAATTAAAATCTTTTTAGATCAAGTGTACTTTGTTTTCTAAAATAATTGATGAAGTGAGTTATTAATTTAACAGACTCTATAACATAAAAGGTCATACAAAATTTACTCGGAGTCACCCAAGGGTTGGGAGAAAAAATTGGAACAAGGTAGGGTCTTAAGGGGTTAATTATTTTATAGGTGAACTAGGAAACAAAATACAACATCACAACACCTCTCACTATGATGCAAGGGTATCAACCAAACAACGATGTAAAAGAAGGGGCCACACCATAGTGAGGTTGGTCAAATATGCATCCAGAAAACATAGTGATGTCCATGTTTCAGATCTGATAAATGAAGAAAATGTCCATAATGAATAATAAACCCCCACATTTTAGAACTCAATCACCATGAATAAGGTCACGTTGTAGTCCTATTTTATGGCATAGTTACCCCAAAATTGACATAAACGTAAGAATCCCTCATAATGTACTCCACATAAATTTCTAACATAATTTTCCTATTATTTACACTTCCTTATTTTACTCCCCCTGTAAAAACACTCAACACAGTTGTCAAAAAAAGCCTTGTACCACCATGTTGCTTGCAACCCTCTTTGGTCACCGACATGACCAATTCAAAAAATATCCACATCATCTTTCTACATGCGTCAAACCTGAATTCACATATATTTCCACTAATGTATGTTTATTTAATATAGTGGAACTATACATTCATATTGTACCAAGTTCCCTATAATTCTGATTGAGGCCTTAATATTTTAGCGGTAATGTAGCAGTGGATATATAAGGGAACTACAGTAGGGAATTTTTTGGTACTGTAAGGATATTAGCATGGTCCCACTTACAAGTTAGTGCATATGAATATTTTTGTGATTTTTACTTAAACATGTACCCCCTCTCCATTGATAGTATAGTATTATCATCATCATCAACATAATCATCATCATGATCATTATCATTATCATTTGGGAGAATGATTGAGAGTAGGTTGAGTGAAAATCATATATATGACTCTAACTAACTGATCAGTAAACAATGAGATCAATCATGTAATTATTATGATGTTTTTTGTTATGTTTCATATAAATATTTTATTTTATTAGATAGTCATTTTCAATGTTTTAATTTTAGATAATTTGAATAAATTCAATTTGGAAGGATAGAAAGTCCTTTTCAGAGTTTTTAAAAACAAATTTTCATGGAACCTTTCATGATATAAATGATCCACCGTCAAGAAGAATCATACAAAATGGATCTACTAGTTGAAAAATAGGTCGTATAGGTATAGATTCATTTCTATCATGCCTTGAATCCTCCAGATCCATGAACAAAACTAGTACTTTAACCCTTTCAATGTTAAAAAATCACATTCTCAAGTCTGGATTTATATTTATATTCTCAATTTGATTTATTGGAATTATAAAATCTTATAGTCCATTGAATAATTTTTTTCATTCCATTCAAATTGGGTCATGAGCGTAAAATGGCCCGAATTTTCACTTTTCTAGACTCAATGTGGAAATTAATCTTACTGAAACACTTTTTGAGAAAGTTATCCCCCAAACCATAGAGGATAACCTTAAACTAACGACCCACATTGAAATATTACCCTGATTTTTTATTATAATTTCATTTAGTAGACTTTTTATAATTACATAAGAAAGAAACATCTATATAGGTTTTGTAATTTAAGGGAAAAATATTAGGATACATACAAGAATAAGGATAATGGAAAATAGATATTGGAGGTATGATCCTTCAAAAAGGAACATTAAACCAATGATAAAGGTTGTAATGATAATTACATTGTATATTACCAAGTGGTCTTGGTTTCTAATTCATCACTTCAAATAGAGGTTATCCTAGGTAATCAAGAACAATTCTATAAAAAGGCTATCCTAAGTAATTAATATTTCTTCAAACTAGTACCCATGAAAACTGTAGTTGTCTTAGAGACATAGATTCACCATCCCATTGAGGTTTCCTAGAATTACCCATCAGAATAGTATCCACAAAAAGTTTATACAAACTACTACCATAGAAAAGGGTAGTCATCATGCTTCCCTTAAATCTAATTATCCTATTTTTTATAATGGGAAGGGATTGACTCCACACATTACTCATGAAGAATCTATAAATGAGGAAAATTTCACAAAAGTTTCCTCTACTAAGTCCTCATAGAGGAAGTCTCCAAATAATGCTCAGTCTAACATGAACACCACAATTCAATTTGATATAATCTTTATAAATGATGAGATGAAGAATAAAACTTGGGTTGATGAGGTTTATGGAGTTTATTATGTTCAATTATAGTTAATTAATGACAAATCAATGTCTAATGTTAGTATCCCTTCATAAAAGAAGGTAAAGGGAAGATAAAAGGGGAGAACAACTCATGTTGATGGCTCATAGGGGCCACAAAAGAGGGGAAATATATTTCTAAATGATTATATTTTTTTAGTAATTCCCAAGGTTTGAACAACCAAGATAGGTTCTCAACCCTTAGTCACTACATTAAAAGAAATAAACAACTGATTGTTATCAATGTAAAATCCATTGTGCATTTTGGGATGTTTAACTTCCCTAATTAGTCCCCTATTGGATATAACTTTATTTGGAATCAAATTAACACTAATTCTATGGAAACATTATAAGTTCACAAAATGAAGGATTCTGTTACTTATATTATTCAAATTATACACCAACATATCACTATTTATCTTACATTTGGTGGAATGAATAGTTTAATCTCTACGGTTTATGCCTAAAACTGTTACATAAAAAGGAGGTATCTTTGGAAATACATTTTACATATAACCACCACAATTAAATAGAATTTGGTCTTACTATGTGACATCAACTCTTTTCTTTACCCATTTATAAAAATGTGTGGAAACTTTATCATACATTCCTCCTTAAAATTTCAACATTTCATTTATATGTGTTTTCACTAGAATTAGTTTGGTTGGTTTTGAATTTACATATACAAGGTACAAAATCAATGGGATGAAATCTAGAAAAATAGATAGGGATTTAGCATCAATAATTAGTGACGATCCCTCTGTTTTTCTCTCCAATTTCTCTCTTCCAAGGAATCATTTAGATCATTATCCTATTATTATTTTTATGGGGCTTGATGGTATAAAATTCCCATCCTCACTATTCAAATTTAATAATTCATGGATTGATTTTTAATATCATAGGATAGATAAAGAGGAATAGTCCCATAAACTCTCTTGAAGAGCTTTCCAAATTGTCTCTTTAATAGAAAAATCAATGTTTTCATGTAATATCAGATTACATGAAAATTCAAATCATGTGAAAATGATATTTTTCAAGATGAAATTTATCTTCAAGAATGTCAAACTAGAAGTGTCAATCATATATCCCCATAATTTGTGGAAATCAACTCTAATTCTATATTTTATGAGATGAAAAATGATAGGGTAATGATTTTAGTAGAAATATTGTGCCAGATTTAGGATAGAGATTGGAAATAAAAATTCTTTTATCCACTACACAGAGAAAGAACTCTTAAGAGGACAATATCATGTATATATGTTCATGAAATTGTCCTTAATTATAAAATTAAATTTTTTTAATATTTTAGTAACCTTATTTTCTCACCTATTCAATTTTAACGGTACTTATGGTTACTTTAAATTTAATTATTTCATCCCCAATATGATCAATGACATGGTAAACACATATTTTACCTACATTCCTCTAATATAAGAAGAGAACGAATCTCTTATATAGTTTAATGTTGACTATATTGATGGATAGGATGGCTTTGTAAAAATGATTCTTATTCCCTTTTGGGAACTAATTCAAGAATATACTTTCATTGTTTTAAGGGAAATATTCACCTATGATTTTTTCCCTATTGGTTATAACACCCAATTTATTAACCTTATACCAAAGGTTGATCACATGTTTTACCTTAGAGATTACAGGTCCATTGTGGTGTGAAAGCCTATTTAAAAAAATATCAAGAAAATCCTTCAAGAAGACTTAGGTCTCTAGAAACTAAAATTCTCCATTCCATGAAATATGGTTTTATTTTTGCATATTAGATTCAATATTTTCTTTATAAAACCCCAAAATGTGTTAATCTTCTATAAAGTAAATCTAAAAAAGGTAAAATTTCCTTGAATATTGATATCTTCAAGTATTTTGATACCCTTAAATAGGACTTCATTCACAAGATTCTTTCCAAATTTTGGTTTTCTAATAGATTTAACAGATTTATTAGAACTCTCTTTAAAGATTCATTTTTTTGTTAAAGGATTATTCATTGTTTTATTCTCATGTTCCACTAGTTTTAGACAAGGTTTCTAATTCTTAACCATTTTTTTGAATTTTTGAAAACTATTTTAGCAGCTGACTTCAAAAGGGTGTGGACCATGACCATTTATCCCCCATTTAGTCTAATAAATACCTAAAATTTCAATCACACTTTTCTCACATTGTTGATTGTCTTATGTTTTAAAAAAGTTAGAATGGTTCAATTAACACCATCAAAATTATATTTGTGTATTTTGTTAAGGACATAGTGAGAGTAGGAAAAGTCATATTCTTAAAAAAGTTGAATTTTTTATGTTAGGGATAACCCTTTTAGGATCAAAGAAAACTACTTAGCTGGGATTGCATCTAATATTATATATCACTTGAGTAGATCAAATCAGTGGATCATATCATGAACTAGTAGAATATATATGATAAAAACATTTATGGATTAAAATTCGGTTTATGTCTTTCACATTTATAAATGGACAAGGGGATTGGTCAAAGAGATGGATAAATGATTAGGAAATTTATCTAGACTCAAAGCATAAAAGGAAAGAAACTCATCAATGTGGATTAGAAGAAATGAATAATCTAGTTTCTCTGAGTGGCATTGGTGTCAATAATTTGTACAATTTTTAAAATAATTTGATTAGAAATTTTAAATTGAATCTATTATGTAGTTCTAGGAATTCAAATTGAGTCATTAAGGAAAGGATTTTCAACAAGTTATACAGTGGTGGTGTCTTCTATATTACCTTATCTATCTAGAATAGATTCAGGGACTGATTTAAAGAAATGATACCACATCCTAAATAGGTTTTCTCTAGGATCTCTAATATTTTTTTTGAATTATATCAAGCTTGATAAACATATCTTACTAGAATTTTATATCCCAGGTATTTTTGAAAACATTTATATTTTAGATGAGCTAGGTAGAAATGAGAATGCCTTCAAGTATATATATTCGGATGTTTCCCTATGGTTCTCCTCAAGAATGTGAACCCTCACATCCAAGATTTTATACATTTATCTTTTTCACATTAGTTGTTCAACTCAAAAGTGGAAGAATAAATTTTAGAATAAATTCATTTTAAATTCAATATTTTTCCCAATCTATATAATATGGCCCTACAAGCTTCCAATAGAAGAAACCCTAGATAATATTGGTCTCTAAATTATATTAATATTCCTCCAATATTATGGAGAAATTGAGATATATAACCACATGAGTTTTAAGGTTCCAAGAGAAATGGATGCATTGTATGGGTCATGCCCAACTCAGGTTTTTTATTGAATCTATGACCAATCTGTGATGTAAATCGATGATAAACATAGTGACCAAAGGAATTGAGTCAAATATTAATTGATGATATAAATTCAAAACCAAATAAAATATCATCGCATATTATTTATAATTATTTAAACAATTAAAAAATTACTTTATAATTAATTCTTTCTTTGTTGATGAATATAGCATTGTTTTTATGTCATATCATATTTGTGTTGTTGGAATCAGGTAAAAATTCCCTTCATAGGTGATAAACACATGATATATCAACCTCTAAACATCATCTTAGGAATCTCTAGGTGCAATCATGGTATTCAATCATCCTTACATCATTCAAATTTCATTGGCTAAAGAATCAGTTGAGGAAGGATTATCCTAGATCTCTCTAAAGTTGAGAGTTGGGGTGGAGGAGGATCACTGTCCATTCTTGAGGGGGCTGTTAGAGATGTGATCTCTCTAGGGCCTTGAGATAATTATCCATATGTTGTTATTCACAAAAAATGGCCACCCCTTAAGAAAAAAATTAATTAGGTTTATATACTACGAAGTTCATAAAATAATAATTTCACATGTTCCCTTACTATTTTAATTAATTTATTTAGAACCTCATTTTTATAAAAATAATAATATTATTAATTATTGACATGTGTAAAAATCAAGAATTACATTAAATTTTATTTTTTTCAAATAATATTCAATATATATTATTTTTCATCAGGCCATTAAACTGGGTCTTCTATTCCTCCACTGTATTTATCGAGTCAGAAACAAGTACTATTTTTTTAATAAATAAACATCACTATTTTATATTCTAATAAATAGAAAAAATATTATATTCAGTAAATGAAAAATAATTTTTTAAAATATTCCGCTCAAAAAAATATTTTCCCAAATAACTAGTGATGAGATATGTGTGATTAAGAAAATATGAATAATTATTAAACTACCTGTGGGGATAATATTTATTCAACTTGTTAAACAATAAATAATAATATTATTTAACTCAGTTTCAAGATACGTTTAGTGTTTGACTATCTAGGCCAGTTTCTCAGTGGTATTAGGTAAAGTAGCCCAAATTTCATGTTTGGGATCTAGAAACATGTCAATCCACTCATGGAGAAAGAAGTTAATATCACAACAACATAAAATATCATATGGATTCTTACTGTGTAATTAAATCCATTCATCAAGATATATCTAATCAAGAAGGTTGCATACTAGTGCCATAAACATATGTGATCGATGTATCCTTCATTAAATTTATAGAAATTGAACTTTATAATCAATCACCATGTCCATATATATATTTTGGATATATCATTTATCATAAAGGTCCTGAGATATTAACTTCTATTAAAGAATAGAAGGGATGAATCCTTTCTCGCATTATTTATTAATGAAATATTACTTATAATGCAACCAATATTCCTTACTTCTCTATGAAAATATTTCATTATTGTTTTCATTAATACATCAAAGAACACAACTAAAAATATCCATTAATTATAATCTTAATGTTGATGAATCAATACAAACACTTGTAGATAGGAAAATATAATGAAACATATAAACATTGATTTCCTATTGGTGGGTTTCATTATCATAATATTCTACACTATAAATTAAAAATGGTGAACACCATGTGTAATGAAACAACATGGGTTCCCCTCAAACCTGACATGAGACCCGGTCCATCACATACCTGAAAGGAGGTCTTTATCCCCAAGGGATAGAGACAAGCACCCATGCATCAAATGAATAGACAAAGGGAATAATTTTTTCCAACTTTAACAACCACATAGAATACATATACATATATATATATATATAAAGAAAGAAAGAAAAAAAATAAGAATAAAAAATATATATGTCATAACAGTGATAAATACAATGAAAGCAAACAACTAGAAATTAGTCAAAACTCTAAAGGATAAGTCCAACTATGATGGTTGAAAACCAACAACTACAATAACTAATCACGTAGACTAACTCCCACCATCTCACCACTGGACACCAAACTCAACTGACATGAAACCTCGCCCCCTCACTATGACGCTTTTCCTTTCCCTACACTAGAAGACATACAAATGTCTACGCATTTCTAAATAGGTAGAAAGGGTTTGAGATAACAGGCTCAGTAGGATCCCACCTAGGTGTTCCATAAAAATTCTCTGTATAAAAATTAATGTATTATTATTTTAAATAAAATATGGAATTATAAAAAATATCACAATTTTATAGAAAATATGGTAAAATTTTTTCTTTTTAATTGTTTTAAACAAAGCTAGTATAACATGCATAACAAGGCTAACTCATAAATCCAAACAGTTCAAAACAAAAGCAGCCACATAGTTATCAATACCAAGGATCACTATTATTCATACTAGAAGTCTACTAATACCATAATAAATCAAGTTTAGAATCTAATTCATAGAACATAGGCCTAGGAAGTAGAGGAATACCCCATGATTAAACAGACCAACAATGTCAATATCCATCCCCTATAACAATGGGCATAGGGAAAAGAGGAAAGACACCTAAGAAAATCTCTTATTAATCTTAAAATGTGGATGATGGCCTCCAGGTAAGCCATCCACCATTGTATCCAAGGTAAACCATGTGATAATTTTCACAAATCAATTTCAATATTTCAAAAGAACCAATTTCCTTTTCATTTATCAAAAATCAAGGAAAAATTGTATCCCTTTAAAAACCATTTTTCAAAACACACAACCAGTTGTTCCAATTTGATAAACCAATTTATAAAATATGATAATTGAGGCTAATTATCATAGGTTAGACATGAAACCACCCACCTCAACTTTTTGGTCGCATGTGCCCACAACATGATCCAACAACAATAAAATCCAACAAAACCAGAGAATATCCTATAACCCAATCCATACACCTAAGGATAGACTTAATTTCAAAATAAAAGGGTTTGTAGAGAAGTAGAAACCACATACCTCAAGAACAAAAGCCTGCCTCACCATGACCAATAAGGAATGGACTTTGGAATGAGATCACACAACAAATCTTAGAATAAAACAAGAGGAAACACTAACATAGATCAACAGATCTGATAATGAAACCTAAAGCCACTACTACGATAAACAACAATGAAGAAGTTGAAATTTTACTCTCCTAGAAAGATGTGCCATAATTGAAATGGAGATCGAGTGCCAATAAAATCAATCTAGAAGTATAGTATTATCTCAATAATTACTAGGAATATCATTAGGTTGAGAGATACAATGATCCAGAGAGAGAATCAAACCAAAATAGCCGGTCATCTGTTTTAAAAAATGGACATGGGTTGTTACATGACATGTAACCCGATTACAAAACGTGTAACCTCCATATTCCACATACACTGAAAAACCTATCAACTCTTATTAAAATCTTTTAATTAAAACAATCGTTATGTTAAACCACTATTTATGACGCGTATCCTTTCACAGTGTGATCCTTCTCATGAATTGTACCCAGTAACCATTACACATCATGTAACCCTGTTACACGACATTAAATCCTCCTTAACCATTCAGAAAATGCCGGTTAAGAATACTAGTCCAAAAAAATACATGACTTAACCGTTGTAGGTATCCTTATCATTCCTTTTGGCCCTATTTAGAAAATGAGAATAAGAAAAATACAATGATGTTGAAGGTTTAACTGATGGATCAGTAACGAGATGTTACAAACTCTCCACTATAAAGACATTCCATCCCCAAGAAGTTATGTAGAAGACTTAATCCCTAGAAAAAGATGATATCATTGCTCTGTCATCAATATCTCATATTCCCAAGTATCATGAGAATTTTATCCGTGTTTCCATAGAACTGAAACCATTTAAATTGACTTCCCATACAAGAATTTCTCTTTAGATTCAATGATTTCAACTGGATTCTCCAGAATAGATGCATCTAGTTCAAGCTCAATTTATTCCCAACTCAGAATTTGAGTAGGATCAGGGTGATATGTTATGATATGAGATCATCAATTCCTATCAACTGAATCTAAAATAATAACCGATAAGAAACTTGTTCAAGCCTCTTGGTGACCCCAAATGGTCTTATATATCTCAGAGCCAACTTTACCTATTTTCCAAGTTGACGATGACCAAAATTATGAGAAACTTTCATGAAAACTGAGTCACCTATGGAAAACTCTGAGGTATGACATTATCAATATGTATATGATTTATATCAACTCTAGAATGTAAAAATATTTTTTTTCATATGTCTTGGATCTTCATTGACATCTCTTGAACCAAACTGGGTCCAACCAAAGCTACTCCACCCACCTTATCCCAACAAAGAGGTGATCTACATGGCTGAACATACAATTCCTAGAAGGGATCCATTCATACTAACAGCTGATAATTATTTTTATAAATGAACTCAACCAGTCCCATATGTCTGTCTCACAATCCATCGAAATCAATTATATAGGCAAAGATCATATCCGATTGTATCTGAATTATTGGCTCTTCCTGACCATCTATCTATGGATGGTAAGTTGTTCTTAACTTGACTTGAGTTCCCATTTCTTCTTGAAAAGTCCTCAATAACCTTGAGGTAAACCTGGGATCCCTATATAAAACAATGGAAGAAAGACTCCCATGTAACCTCATGATCTTCTGCACATACAGCTTACCTAGATCTTTAACCTTAGTGGTGTCATTGATCAGAATGAATGGAGCAGAAATTTTCATCCAATCAACAACCACCCAGATAGCATTATTCCCTTGGGGGTCCATGGTAATACCACAAAAAAATCCATGGATACCTTTTCCCATTTCCAAATTGGCACCAGAAGTGGCTAAAAAAACCAGAGGGTTTTAAGTGATATGCCTTTATCCGTTGGTAGGTGTAACTGTGGGACACATAATCTGTAATGTCATGCTTCATAGTTGGCTATAATATTTTTATCATGTCATTATACATATTTTTAAAACCTATAGAAATGACCCACAAAGATAATTGACAATAAAAAAATGTAAAATTGTTGCAGATGTTGCGACAATGACCCAATTCCAGAAGTTGAATATACCATATGAAGAAAGTGACTGACTAGAAATGGTCTTCCCACCATAAATGATTTCTCAAAATTTACTAAACTCATTATATTTTTGTTGGATCCTCAAAATAGACTCTATGAGAGATGATGAAAACTAAGCACTAGTCAGAACCATACCTGAACCATCCTCCTGAGTGTCCAAGTAAAACTGAGAAAAAATCCTCATAAGGTTCCACTCCTCATTCGATTCCAGAATAGTCTATGATGGCACATTCCTGATAAGATCATCTACAACAATGTTCCCCTTCTCTAGGGTGTAGGCGATATCAAAGTCAAAAGTCTGAAGGTATTATACCAATCATCTATATCTAGGATTCAATTACTTCTGAGAAAATATAACACTCAGACTCTTATGATTTGAGAAGACCATGAATTTCTCCCCAAAAATATAGTGCCTACAACATTTAAGTGCATGTATGACTACTGTAAGCTATAAATTATTAGTCATGTAACTATTCTCATGCAGTTAGAGTTGAAGAGAGTCATAATCCAACACATGGTTGTCCTATATAAACATGCATCCCAAAATAGCACCAGAAGCATCACAAAACACCACGTACCCCTTACCAGGATCTGGTAAGATCAGAATATGAGATGATGTCAGAAGTTATTTCAGTCCATTGAAATAAGACTACCACTTTTCATCACATGTTAATTTCACCTATTTCTTGGTAATAGAGCTTAAAGGTGATGCCATCTTAGATAAATCCTTGATGAGCCATAGGTAGTCCCTATCAAGGCCAATACAGTTTCATATTTCAAAGAAATTTTATGGTTCCTTCCATTAAAAAATAGCCTTTACCTTCTTTGGGTCAACTGAAAATACATGCTCAGAAATTTTGTGCCCCAAGAACATCAATTCTTGGAGGCAGAAACTACATTTCAAAAGCTTCCTCTTCAAATGGTGATTTCTTAGAATTTCCCAAACCATATTCAAATGCTGCTCATGCTCACGATTCAATTTCAAATAAACCTGAATATCATCCAAGGAAACTACCACAAAAGTTTCAAGATATTAATGGAGTATTCAATTCATTAAGGACATAAAAACTACAAGATCATTAGTCAAACCAACAGTAATCACAAGATATTCACAGTAGAAAAGAATATTTGGTCTTAACTTTTGTTGGAAAAGGATAATTATCCAAAATATGATATAACAATAACCTAACTAAAGATCAATTTTCAAAAACCACTTTTCCCCCTTCAACTGATCAAACAAAAATTCTACACAAGGAAAAGGATATTTGTTCTTAACTATTACTCAGTTCACCTTATAATAGTCCACAAACATCCAAAGTGAACTATTATCTTTCTTGGAAAATATAACAGAGGATTACCAATGTGAAACACTATAGTGAACAAAACCATTTTCAAACAGGTTCTCTGACGTAACCTTGTGCTCTATCATCTCAGAAGGTTCCATACGATAAGAAGGTATCAATATTATTTACATAACTTGCACCAGGTCAATAGTAAACTCATCCTCTCTCTCTCTAGGGGAAGACTAGAGAAATCATCTTGTAAAACAATAGGAATTTCTTGAACAACAATGGGAAGATCATCAACAGAAAAAAATTCATCGGGATCAAACACAACAAGAGACAAAAAACTCTTGATCTCTAGGTGGGAAAGTCACCCATGACCATATATCATATCCCACTCCACCTAAAACAAAAAAGATCTCCCATCGGCAGTAATAAATGAATCTCACGAACAATAAGAATCAACCTCACCTCAATGAGTGAGAAGATAATACATATTGATGATTATGTTAAATAGATCCAGATCAAGAATGAGATAATATCAGACCAACTCCATATCGACTATCATTAACAAACAAGGACACTGAAACCCATGCTCTTTCACCTTTCCAAGATGTGTCGCTAACTTCATTGACAATGAAATAAGTTCCATTGTAGGATTAATAATATCAACAAAATGTGAAGATATTAAAGACTAGGAGGCACCAATATCAAACAAAGTAATTGCTATTGAAGATGAAATAAGGATAGTACATCTCACTATTGCTGGACCTACATCTACTTCCATTGGACAATCATATAATGTGTGTAAATGATTCACTCCTTAGGCCTATGGCTATATACCTACAGTTTTTTCATGTCTTCACAGGAATAGGACCGGAATGTATGGTGTGTATGACCTTGCCACGCTGATATAAAGTTTGAGGCACAATTTTAGTTGCAAGGAACGGTGTGGAGGAGGTTCGCTGCTGAGACCACCCCCACCACTTCTATGATGATCCTTTTACTTCCACTCCTTCCCATGCATTCCACTGAAGCTATAACTAGATGGAAGAGAATATGTGGTAAAGCTAACCTTGTATTATATATTCATCTCTACCATCATATCTCTATCCACCATCTCCATATTGGTAGAAATCTTTAACATAAAAACCTATGATCTGATATCCAGTCACACACCCTACAGGTACTTTTGTTCTTTCAGCTCGTCATTCTTAAATACGTCCGGAGAAAAACCGACAAGCTCGAAAAATCAGTCTGTGTATGCGGACACTGAATGCTCTACCAATTAAAAGGATGGAAACTACAAAGACTTAGCCAAAATCACTGACTCTGGAAAAAATTTCTAAATGAATAGGGTTTTAAAAACCCTCCAATTTATGTCCACTTGTCTGTCTACCTAGATAATAGAATCCCACCATCTCTTGTTTGATCTCTCGAGTCAAAATGTTTCACACTTTACCTTGATGTTGTCTGGTGCCTCTAGAAATTTGACGATTTGATCAACCCTATCCAGATAGTCCTCCACCATTTTAGGTTCCATCATTCCTTTAAAGGACAATATCTTCTCATGCAAGAATTCCCACAATCTATCTCTCTCTAATCCATATCTTGGTTGTACCTCAATAACTGCATTCTAAACTCGTGGTATATCATGATCAATAGCATAAACTGCCCGTATAGTAGTCTCTTAGAGATTATAATCTATAGGTTGATTCCCCTAAGGATCATCAGTTTCACCTTCCTTAGGAACTCGTGGAAGACGTCTCAGAGACATAGTGATATACAAGGAAACATAAGAACGATTAGACAACAGAAAAAATCTTATTTCAAACAAGAAAACCCATAAGTAAAAAAACTGAGATTTAAAAAAAAAACTCAACACTAGAGAGACACACCCCAACATCCCATGTAAGATTGAGTCTCACCATGAGAAAATCATTCCGAAAACTTATCGAAACATACCTCTCAAGTCCCAAAAATCATATCTCCAATCAAAAAGACATCCCAAGACAAGAACTCTTAGGGATATACCTCCTCTAATACCAAATTGTAACGAACTGATGCAGTTTTTCCTAAAACATAGCACCCAAACCAATCTATCACATACCCAAAGGGCATTCCCGATCCCCATGGTCTAGAAATAAGCACCTGGGCATCAAATAACTAAGAAGAGGGAATGAATTCCCCCATCCTAAACAACCACATAGAATATATATATATATATATAAAGAAAGAAAGAAATAATGGAAGACGAGTGAATATAAATATTTCATAACAGTGAGAAAGATAATGAAAACAAACAACTGGAAACTAATCAAAAACTCTAAAGGAAAAGTCTAAATGAAATGAATGAAAACCAATAGATACTCTAAGTGATAGCGTGGATGAACTCCCACAAACTCACCACCATTCCCCAAAATCATATAACACAAAACCTCACCCCTCACTACATTTCCATGAATTTACCTACACTAGAATACATAAAAAGTTATATGCACTACTAAAGAGGTGCATAGGGTGTGAGCTAACAGGCTCAGTAGGATCCCACTGAGATGTTCCATAAAAAGTCTTTGTATAACAATTTATATGTGCTTATTTTAAATAAAAAATTAAATGATATGTATTAAATAAGTTTTATAGGGAACATGGTAAGTATTTAACTTTTTCACAATTCTAAACAAACCAGGTATAATATGCATACCAAGGCTGACTCATAAATCCATGCAGTACAAAATAGATGCAGTAGCACAAGTATCAGTACCAAGGATCTCTATTGTTCAGACTAGAAGACTACTCATTCCACAATAAATCAAGTGGACAATCTAGTTCATAGAACACATGCCTATGAATCATAGGAATACCACATGAGTAACCCCCCCTGACAATTTCAATATTTGTCCCCTAGAATAATAGACCAAGGAAACAATGGAAAGACCCCTGAGAAAACATCATGATATTCACAAAACATGGATGGTGGTCTCAATCTAATCCTTCCACCAATGTAACCAAGGTAACCCATGTGCTCATTTTCAAAAATCAATTTCAATGTTTTCGAATAACCTATTTCCTTTTCATTTATCAAAAACCAAGTAAAAACCATTTTTTTATAAAAACCCTTTTTCTACACACAAAAAAGCCATTCCAATTTCATAAAACAATTTATAAAGCAAGATAAATCAGGATTATTATCATAGTCTAGAGATAAAACCACCCACCTCAATGCGTGGGTCACACAAAAATGCAACAGGATCCACCAACAAAGAAACTCAACAACACCAGTGGAGACCCTAGAATCCTATCCATACACATTAGGATTGATTTAATTGAAAAAGAAAAGGGTCAACATAGAAGACAAAACTACATTCCTCAAGAATTAAAGCTTGTTTCACCACAACCAATAAGTAATAACCTCCAAAAAGAGATCTCACAATTATTATTAGAAGAAAAGAAGAGGAAACACCAACTTAGTTCAACGTATTAGATAACACAACCTAAGGGCACTACTATGGTCAATAGAAATGATGAAGTGGAAAGGTTACTCAACTGAATTAACACACCATAATTGAAATAGAGATCAAGTGCTAATTGAATTCATCTATATGGTATTAAGTCTCTCAAAAATTCATGGGAATAGCCTTAGGTCCAGACAAATGAAGAGCTGAATAAAGAACAGAAAAAAACATCCACTCGTCTACTTTAAAAAGTGGATGCAGGCTGTTACACAAAGTGTAACCTGGTTACATGAAGTGTAACCTCCATGTTCCAAATACATAGAAAACCCTACTGTCTCATATTAAAAATTTGTTACTTAAAACATTAATGACGTGAAACCACCATTCAAGATGTTTATCCTTTCACAGTTTGATCCCTCTCACGACCTGTACCCAACAACCATTACGTGTCATATAACCTAGTTACATGGCCTCAAATCCTCCATGAGCCTACAAAAAACACTTTTTATGGCTACTAGTCCAATAAATCTATAACTTCACCATTGTATGTATCCTCCCCATTCTTTCTCGGCCCAATTCAAACAATGAAGAAATGAAAACTACAACGAGGATAAATGAATACCTGATGGATTGGTAATGGGATTTAACACTATGAGTAGGTGTCTCAAAGTCTTATGAGCCTCCAAATCATGATAGTCGGTATTATATGTGCCCCATAAAAAAAATCATCCATATATAGAATAATATTCAAGAATACCATTGTGGTACTTCTAGGTTCACATCATAGTGGGGAACTACTGTGACATTTATTTGTAATGGATACTCATACGATATTATCACATACTATGTCCAAAAAAATAAAAAACATGATTTGATAAGTAGTTTATTAAATATTGAAAAGTATAAATATATTTAATCATAAAGTGAACAATATTTGTTTATAGGGAACAAACTCCCACTTTCACAAGACCCAACTACGAAAAAACCTTAAATATGATAGCTCTAACATGATAATCATCCTTCTGTTGAGATAATTCTTTAGTCAAGGGTTCTACCAGGTTTTATTTCATGAAAAATATACTTTCTGTAACTTATCCACTATATGATAAATTCCTAAATAGGGGATACTTTTGAATAATGTTCTTTATCACTTGGTGTGATGTGGTCTCTTTTTTATGAGCGACCACTACAGTATTATCACAATACAATGTGACAGGGTATTTACTTATGGGCACCACATCATGACACTAGAAAAAATATTAAATACAAAAAATATATTTGGCTATATCCAAAGACATTATATACTCAGAATATACTGTAAAAACAACAACAATTAGTTTTTTTTAAACTCCTCTAGCTTATAACTTATCTATTGATACTGGAAACATATCCTGGATGTGACTTTATGGATTGAGTCGTGAACACCCCAAGAAAACCTTAAATATTCCAATGGATATAATCTAGTAATGAGTAGATATATCAAACAAATGGGAGGATTTAGAATATATAACCTGTACACACGCACACACAAACAACTACATGAAACTGTGCAGATAAAATAGGTAACTAAAAAGAAATTCTTAAAAAAAATATCCTAGAATCAGAGTACAATAAGAGTACTGAAATTTTAAAAAGAAAAAAATGCAATAAAACCAAAATATATATAGTCTTACAACCTTCTCCGAATGAGGGGATCAATGTTAAATGCAACTACCAGAAATATCCTTGTCCAAGATCTGATACACACCTTAGTCGATCTACCTCAATAATCTCTGCCTGCTCTGGGTCCTCCTAGGACTCCATTGAAAGGCCTATCATTTTCAAAAGACACAACATGTGTGGGTAAATCTTCTACATATGTGAGTATAAAAATAATCATTAGGATCCCAAAAACCTAAAAGAAAAGGGAGAAACTCAAAGGAAACAATTTTCTCATCCCATCTAGAGGGAACCCAAACGAGAGATAAAATCTATCTCAAACCCATCCCTATCTATACATGACTAGCCATCTCAGTAAAAATGTTATTTCAACCAAGACATGTGAAAAAACCAAAAGAAATCCCAGAATCCAATAGATATAATGGTCTTAGACACCATATATCATGATGTTCCGACCTCATAGCCCACTAAAGGATTCTACTAGAGGCTCAAATGTAACACATGCTTAGGAGAACACACTCCACAAGATCATCCATCTCAGATGGAACTTGTCTGAGACATACAATATATTAGGAACAACTCTACCATCCATGATGGTATTTCTAATAGATCATGCTACATCCGGAATAACACACCAGGTACAACTCTTGTTCCCAGCACCAAAGGTTCTATCACCATTGTCAAGTTCCCTATTAATGCTCATAGAAACCCAAGTGTAGAGGCCCACCCATCCGCTAAATAATATTAAGGGATAAATACTCTAGATCATTCACCATGTGCATCCTCTCTAAGGTGATAATGTGGAGGGACTTTCACCTCATCACTAGCTTGCAAATGAGGGATTACTAGATCCTTACCAACTTGTGAAACCACTAAGTACCTGTATAGAGGGGTCTGCACCTCACCATATCGATGGTTCACTATCTTCTAACTGGGTATTTCACACAACAAGTAGAGGGTCCTGCTCATCATAACTGTGACTAGAGCCGAGGGAGCTCCTACTTCAGTGAAGGTCCTTCTCTCCATCACTACTTGAAAATGTGGGAGTAAAACTTCATAGATGAGGCCCACACCATGCTATAATAGGGTATTACAATCAATATATAGAGTACCCACATCATAAAATGATAGGGGTGTATGAATCTATCACTACTAATATAACTATTATGGGGTACCCACACCCAAAATTTAATGGGTGGTATCGACCCTTGGCTATAGGACCTACACCCTTTTATGATAAGGGAGTTCCAAATCATCCTTAAGATCATGTATAGAGGACCTTCACCCTATATTGATAGTGGTATACCAACACTGAGGATAGAGGAACCACTCCCAAACATGACATGGGAGTACACACTCTATCTATACAACACATTTGGAGGACCTAAATCCTGCTATGATAGGGGAGTACTAACTCTACAGATATACGACCCTCTCCCAAGTACGATAGGGGAGTACCTACTCAATTTAGTCAATGAGTATACAGGGACCACACCCTGATACGATAGGGGAGATCTATCCCAAACTATTTGAATGATGCGGGGGACCTATACCCTGATCCAAAATGGGAGTTTCAACCCTCGAATAATGAATACGTGGGTAGATTACCCACACCCATAGTGTGTGGAGTTGTTGCTCTAATAACCAGAGAGGCAAGGGAAACTCACTGCCTGAGACTATAGGGGAGTTCCATACCCATATTATCTCTAAAATTTCTGCACCGATCTCCATCATTTGTCAAGCACTGCTGAACAGAACATCACACTCATCATAACTCACATTGAAACTCTGGAAGGGGTAGGGGATCTACACCCTAAGAAAATAAGGGAGCAGTACTTTCCCAATCTAAAGAGTATTGTGGACCCACATCCCGAGAGGATAGAGAACGGTACCGACCCTGACATCAACTCAATGATCCACCCTGATATCTCACCAAGATCTATCACTGCTATTGTATCATCAATATTAAATCATGCCACATCATACCTTATAGTCCTCCAAGAAGGCCATCATCATATTCTACATGGAGAAATGCTCTGGATAGGCTACCCATTTTCCTCAATCAGAGTCCTAAAAAAGGATATACACTAGGTTGAAAACTCCAAGAAAGGAGTACACTATGTGTACGAGGGTACACATGGTGTGTTCCCCTACCTAAACACATGTTCATATCCTCTAATATAAGGCTTGGCGGGCCATGTGAGGATACACAACATTTACAGGTTGTACACGGTGTGTCTCACCTCACCTAGGTTCCCGACTGTGTTCTTCCCCATAAATCTCAGCCATTCGTATCTCACACATAGCTTGTAACACTAGTGAAAGTCCTATATTGACTACTCATCCACTTCATTGTGTTTCTTTCCAATGCCTATGTCCAACACTGCATGTCTGTGTAATTTCACCATGTACTTCTACACGGTCATGTACCATTACATGACTACTCTAGCCATGTAATTTGGCTACAAGACCTGGGGTCACTACATGACGTGTAACCTAAGTACATGTATTTCAGTCTTCAAAATTCATCTTCCCTGAATTTAAAGAGCACACCACATGTGAAACTACACTGCACATTGTTTGATCAAGAATTATGAATAGAAGTTCCCTACGAGCCGCCTAAATCACACCGGTTTCCCATGAAACCAATAGATCAAACCTTAAGGGATCTCTAGAATTCATATAAGGGCTCTAAAACCTTAAGAACACATAAAAATGGAAATTGGGACATCAAATTAAAATCCACCTACCTCGTGGGAAAATATAGAATCTTATGGTGTAGATCCATTCTCTGAAGCCACTGCACCACGATCTGTGAGCAATCATCATCAAGATTGAAGATCGGTGGGGCCTCTTCTCCTTGGATATTCCTTAGTCCATCTCTTCCCCTAAAGAGGGGATAAGATTGTTACTCCACTTCGATGCACACACAAAAGGGGGAGGGGAGGTTTTAACTCATTTAATTTCATTAAATCTATTAAAATCCCTTTTTACACCCTACCAACTCACCTCCGACCCTATACATAGTGCTGAAAATTTTATGTTTTGCCTAAGATATACATGAGGTTACAAACTAAATCGAAACCTCACATTTCCAATACGCGACTCCACACATGAGTTATTATAGGTTTTCAATGGATCTTAATGTGCATGATAAAATATATTTTATATTTTTAATAACACTTCACCGAGTCTCTCTGGGCATCAGAATCCCGTAACGACATAGCACCTGGTTTCCGAAATAAGTTTATAAATATTCCAAAGTTTTACAAGTCAAAAACAAAGTCACTAAATCCTACCCACCTTATGTATTTTCATCCTCCATAAGAAAAATCCTAGTAATAAGGAGAAAAATTGATCTCTTTACTGGGTATCCCATGCCATTAAGCTCACTAAGGGTTTTTGTGTAACCTACCAGCTCACACTCAGGGGATCCATGAGGGACAAAACATTGCCACATATAGCTCCAACCAAGTCAGAATCATGAAACATGTGGTAACATATCTTCTTAGTTGTGATAGGTTTAATACACCAATAACCCTGTTCCATCTCTTGTCATATTGTATAGTGGTACAATACCTCACTAACATGGCATAGATACTGGCATAAACCAAAAGTTCACATCAGCCCCTGGATGGAGTGCTCCACAACCTCCTAAAGTGCCTTGTATACAAGGATGGAACTGATTATGCGAGGGTACCAACAAACAACAAAGGGCCTCCCATGTTTGCACACTGGGTCTTATTGTTCCCTCCATCTATGAACGGTCAACTACCACACCCACAAGGGGAAAATAGATGAGCATGTATGATAGGTAACCAATCCACACTAAGGAAACATCATAGTGTCCAAATCTGCTTCTATGGAATGATTTTATGTGAGGATCTCCCTCTACCAGGTTTTGCACACATACAAGTCACGAAAATGGCCCCATTGGTAACATTAGGCCCTACTCTGACACTCCAACATGCAAACATGCCCCGAACACACAAGTAAATAGAACTCCTCCACCACACCTTGACAATCTCCACATTGCGTAACATTAAATCTCTCTCATGGTTTTAATCATGTTAAAAAGAAACATATCTGTTTGGTGGAAACATATTTATTCCTCGTGAGTTTAAATCTATGTCAAAAAACAGCAACACAGGTTTCTAACAATGCCCTTCATCACCCTCGACAAACCTTGAGAAGGAAATGTCATGAAAATAGTACCTCACAATAGTGTCTAGTAATACTAATTTAGAAAGTATAAAGGACACAAATCGTGCCTCTATTCATCCTTGAGGCCTATAGGTCAAAGGCCTATATGGATTTCAGCTATCCTCTCCCCCTCCATCCATCTTCCTGAGCCTAGCACAGACCACCTTGGGGTGGTGGTGGAAACACCTCGAATCGTCTACAACCCCCTTCTTCTCTCCCCACACCACCACATCTTCCATAATGTGGAACTCCTTAATACAAAAATTACCTCTTCGGGGGAGGTCCATCAACTTTATCCCTCTCAGTATCTCAATGGGTCATAAAATATCAAGTAAGGTTTCTCTATCCATCTCAAGTGTAGAACTACCTATCCTACGGATGACTAGGTCCCCGACACAACTGTAATGATAAAAACTTGTGTGCCTGGTTTTGGGTATGGATATTCCTTCTATTCAATGATTTTATTGACTTATGTTTGCCAGCTTCTATAGCTAAATTATCACCACAATCACCACTACAGTTTACATCTACCCAACCCTCCATTAGGAAGCTCTCTACCACAATATATCTCTCTAGTACTCCCGCATAAGAGGGAATAAAAAAGGAGGACACACCTGCTTGGAATTCTCTATGGAGGCCCTTATCAATGTTCCTTGGTATAAAAAATGGATATCGAACTCTATCCAAGGAGTATCATGAAAAGTATATAAATATTACTGACCAATTTTTCCTAAAAATTCTACCCTGCCAAATTTACAAAAGCTCAAGGATATGCACTAATCTCAACATGAGGGGATAAAACTCTTCCTTGAAGAGATACTAAAACGTGACCCAAGTGGGTGTCACCTTGTCATATGTCTATGTCACCAAAATCCATTGTATCCTGGCTGAGCCCTACAAAAGAATTGTTGTTAGGACCACCATTTGATTAGGATGTGTCCTTGCGAGGAGAAAAATGTGTGTGACTGCCTAAAGCCATTCATCAGCTATTGGGGGGTCTGGATCACCCTGATACCTCATGGGTATCTTCATCTAGAGCTCATTTATTGCACTCATCCTACGTACATACTTGGCTTGAACCACTAGTACAACCTGCTTCTCAATGGGTGGTGGCTCAACTAGTGAAACACCTAGTGGTATAACCTCAAAACCAGTGCCATGTACTGAAGCCTCATCTCTGGGTGGATCATCATCACAATCCCATCATGGAATCCTATCTTTAATTCATTGTGGTAGAATACTAAAATAGAATCAAGACACACCACGGTCAAAGAGTATATCTGGATAGTTGGATCAATATGGACATGAAAAAACTAAAACCTAGTCCTATATGATGCATGTACTAGAATTTCTCTATGACCAGTGTCCTAATTTATTGAGTAAAAAAGAATGTTATCAGAGTCTGGGTGAATGGATTTGTTAGAATTAGAGCCAACACCAAAGTCTCAGGCCTAAAATCCAAACTAAAAACACTTTAACACTGTGACTATGCAACCCAAACCAAACTCATGACACTGCAGTCCCAATGTAGAACCCTCTCTGATACCACTCAATCATTACCCGACCCAATGATGCTCGATCCATAACCAAACCAGGTCTTCCTACTATAGTCCAGGGGTTGGAGTCTTGCACCGAGTAGGCATATCAAACAAATGGAAGGCCTTATCCTATAGAACCTGTATTAAGGCACCCATAAACCTCTCCATGAAATAGTTTAGTGATAATAGTAAAGTGAAAACAAATGCATTCATACATTAATCTCACAACCAATGTACAATATAAGTATTGAAATTAAAAAAAGAAAACAATACACACCCACCAAAAACTATATATAAAATTAAACTAGCACAGAAGGAGGGGATCATGGTAAAATGAAACTACTATAAATATCCTCAGCCAAGCTCCTATAAAAACCCCAGTCAGTCCAACTCACAAATATTTTTCTGCTCCGAGTCTCCCAAGACTCTATCAAAAGGCATGTTGTATGTAACAGACACAACATGTGTGGGGAAAGTACATGCATGGGTTAGTATAAAAATACTCAGTAGGAACCCAAAAACCCAAAAGAAAATGGATCAACTGAAAGGAAACTATCTACTTGACCCAACAAGAGGAAACCTAAAAAATAGATAAACTTCATCCATACCCATCATCTTCTATACATGACTAGTCAGCTCTGTTCACATGGGGTGTCAACAAATACATGTGAAAACACCACAAGGACTCCCAGAATCACCCACATATACTTGTCTCCATCTCAAATCATCATGAGGTTCTGAACTCATTGCCAACTATATGATTCTACTCGAGGATTTATGGGAAAAAAATTCCCAGGAGAACACACTCCATTTATTTGGAAATCCTAAACAGAACTCGTCTGAGAGATACTCTCCATCAAGAAAAAATCTACCATCCCTGATTTTTCATCGGAGAGAATTCACCCCATCTGAAACAACTGTCTAGGTCAATCTTTTGTTCCCAACACTAGAGGTCTTATCACTGTTGTCTTGTGCACTATGCAATCTCATAGAAACCCAAGTAGAGAGTTATACCACTCCACTTCATATATCTTAGGCAGAACTACTCCATACCATGTACCATATGAATCCCCTATAAGGATAGAATGTTTGGGGACTCGCACCATGTTGTTACATTGTAGTTGAGGGATTAATTTCTCATAACCATACCAGAAAACTAATGATTACTCATAAAGAGGGGTGCACACATCACCACAATGAGGGATCACTATCTCCTAACCAACTATCTCACACAGCAAGTAGAGGGGGTCACTCCTCATAACTATGCTCCATAGCCAAGTGATATTCTACTACATTGGTTCACCTGCTCCCCATCGCTAATCGAAGATGGGAGATTACAATTCTATAGATGAGGAATTGCACCCTGGTATGGTAGTGGAGTATGACTAAATAGATATAGGACCAAAACCCAATCATGAAAGAGGATTACGACTCAATCAATAATACTATAAATGCTACGGGGGGCCTTCACAATAACTTGGTAGGGAGTACTAAACCCAAGTTAGGGGACCCAAACCTGATACAACAGGGGAGTTTCAACTCTTCATGAACATCGCGTATGGAGGAACTGCGCCCTAGAATGACAAGGGAGTACCAAATATAAGGATAGTGGACACACGACTTGACATGATAGGGGAGTACCCATTCTATCCATATAGAACATTTATAGGACCCACACTCTATTTTGATAGGGGAGAAACATATACATGGATAGAGGACCCAATCTCTGGTATGACAGGGTAGTACCTACTCTATATGTTTAAAAAGTATGGAGGGAGAGAACCAAGATAAGAATGGGGATCTCTATGTCTAACTACATGAATGATGCAAGGGACCTAATCCCTAGTCCAACAGGGGAGCTCTAACCCCAGAATAACTACTTCGTTTGTTTAGTACCTTCCCTCGTGGTGTGGGGATTTCCATCTGTACCAATCAGAGAGTAAAGAAAAGCCTTCATCTTGAGACTAAAGGAGATTCCAAGTCCCATCATCTCACTAAAATATCCAAACTGATATCTAGCATCAGTCAAGCACTACTAAAAGGAGTTTCACTCTCATCATACCTCACGCCGCAACTCTACCATGGTTAGGGAACCTACTCCTTGATAAAAAGGGGATCACCACTCTTCTAGACTAAAGCTTCCATGGGACCCATATCCTAAGATGATAGGGAAGGGTATCAACACCATTATCAACCCAATGATCCACCCTAATCACTACCTAAGATCTATCACTTCTACTATAGTGTCATTCTTTAATCACACCACATAGTACCTCACATGAAACCATGAAGGACACCACCATGTTCTACATGGAAAACTACTTAAGATAGGATACTCACAAACGTAAATCTGATTCTTGATGAAGGATATATTCTAGGGAAAAAATCCAATAAATGATTGCAACACATGTATGGGGGTCCACATGGAATCTTCCCCCACCTGAACACCAGGTCGTGTCCTCGGATACATAGTATGGTTGTCCATGAGATAATTAATGGCATGTATAGGCTGTACATAGAATTTGATACCTCACAAAGGCTCTTGGGCTTGTTAATCCCTTAACTACTTGGTTATCAATGTCTCACAAAAGGTGAACACCCCTAGTACATGACATGTACCGATTATTCAACCACTTTGTCATGTCTCTTTCCAGTGCCTATTCCTGGAACCCTGTGTCCATGTACTTTGGTCATGTACTTCCACACAGGCATGTACCATTATAGGGATACCCTATCCATTTCCTTTTCCCACATGATCTAGGGTCACTACACGGCATGTATCCCTAGTACACAACATGTATTCCCCATAAGTAATCTTCCCCAAATAGGAATAACAAACAGAATGTGACACTACACTACACACTATGTGATTAGGACTTCTGAAAAATAATTCCATGAAACCTTTTGAAATCACCTAAGATTTCCCCAAAACCTATAGATAAAACCTCAAGGGATATATAGAAGTCATATAAGGGCTTGAAGATGATAAAAAATTCCTAAAAATGGATTGGGACTTAAAACTCAAATCCTTCTACCTTTTGGATAAACATCGAAACTTCAGGTGTAAATCCACACTCTGAAGCCACTATGACACAATCCCGGAGGGATCACCATAAAGATCGAAGATCAGTGGTGACTATGCTCTTTGGTTCCACATTAGTTTGCTCATTTCATTAAACCAGGGATAAGGTTGTGACTCCTCTTTCATGCAACCACCAAAGGGGTAGGGGTTTAATTGATTTTATTTCATTAAATCAATTAAAATCCCTTTTTAACACCCCAACAACTTACTTATGACCTACCATCCAGCCTAGAAACATTTTATGTTAGGCCTAGGATGAACACAATGTTCTGAACTAAACTGTGTCCTCAGATTTCTGATCCGAGACTCTACATGGGATTTATTCCTTGTTTTCAATGACATTTCAAGTTCATGATAAAATATTTTTAATATTTTTAATATCACCACACCGAGTCTCTCTGAGCCTAGGAATCCCACTCCGACTCAACTCCTAACTTCAAAAATATGTTTAGAAATATTCCAATGTCTTACAGGACAAATATAGAGTCACTAAATTTAGATCATTCTAATATGTATGAAAACTATCATCATTATAACCCCTAATGACTATCTCCTCATCTCCTCCACACACAAATAATATATCTATATTTCTTATTAGATACTTAAGAATAGTATTAACAGTAGACCAATGTTGTTTACCAGGATCTTCTGGATATCTACCTACCATGCTCAAAACATAGGCAACATCTAGTCTAGTTACTATAATGACATACATGATTGATCCTATCACTGAAGTGTTTGGTATCTAACTCATTATACATTTATCCAATTATGTATGAGAGAACATTTTCTTAGAAATATGAATACCATGTGGCACTGAAACCAATCCTCTATTGGACTGTTTTATACTGAATATCTTTAGTATCTTGTCAAAGTATGCATCATGACTTTGTCCAACTAGATTCTTGGATCAGTCACGAATAATCTTTATCTCTAGAATGTAGGATGATTCATCTAAGTTATTTATGGATAAACACTTCTTTAACTAGGTATGTCATTTCCAATAAGTAATATGTCATATACATCTACTACTAGGATTACTACCGCATTCCCACTAATCTGCTTATAAAAAAATAGATCACATTCATTCTTAATAAAACCAAATTATTTTATATCTTCATCAATCCTAATGTTCCTTGACCCGGATTCTTGCATCAGTCCATAAAATGGATCTCTAAAACTTTCATATCCTTTTGGTACCACCTAGATTCACAAACCCTTCTAGTTGTGTCATACAGACATCTTCCTAAAGGCTCTAATTATGGAATCTTATTTTGACATCCTTATGCCAAATTTCATAGTCATGGTAAGTTGTTATAGAAAGTATAATTTTTTATGGATTTAAACATGCAAAATGGCGAAAAGGTTTTTTCATAGTCAATGTCTTAATAATATTTAAACCCATTATACACTATCCTTTATTTTTAAGTAATTACGTTACCATCCACATCCAATTTTACCTTGAATACACATTTGCACCAAATAGTCTATACATCGACTGGAAGATCGACTATAACCCAAGCATGGTTCTAATACAAAGAATCCATTTCAGAATTCCTAGATTCTTACCATCTTATAGATTATGAGCTATCTACCACCTCTTTTTATAAGATATGTTCATTATTGTCAACAAATAATGATCCACCATATTCAATTAATAGAAAACTATCTCTTTGGTTCCCTTACCTCTCTAGTGCTCTTATATAGTACTTTTATTTCAAGAACTACGCCTTCCATAGCGACCTATGAAATATGTTCCAATACCAAATCTCATGTATCTTGAGCATGAACTTCAATGAAGATATTATTTATCCCATTATAATTAATTAGGATGTTCTCCCTCTCAAGAATGACAGCTTTTCTAGTGATATTAAATTTATTATATGAGGGGTTATATAGGTATAATACTTTTTTTCCTTGGTATAACCTATAAAGACACACTTTGTGCCCTAGGGTTCTAGTTTGTTTCTTAATAATTCCTTAACAAACTTATCACAACCCCATACAAGGGTATGCAACTAAAAATGGTTTCTTTATATTCCAAAACTCAAATGGAATTCAATTTTCCACTTTATTTGGTACTCAGAGTAGTATATATACCAAAGTTTGTAATTTGTATCCCCAAAAGGATAATGGAAGATATATACGACACATCATTGAAATTACTATATCTAGCAAGGTATGGTTCCTCATTTCACAAACACAATTCCACTATAGTGTGTAAGGTAGAGTGAGTTTAGAAAGAATCCTTAACCCTCCTAAAAATTCAATAAACTCTTAGTTAAGATATTCACACCCTTAATCCAATTAAAGATTATTTTATTTTCAATTCAATTCTCTACTTCATTATTTAATTCATTGAATTTCTTAAAGGAATCATACTTATACCTTATAAATTATCCATATCCATATCTACTCATGTCATTATTACAAGTTATGAAGTAATAATACCCACCTCTACATTCTACTACAAATGGTCCGCATATATCAACATGTATTAATCCTTAATTCATTATGGCCCTTTCCCCCATTACACTGAAGGTTGGTTTGGTCATTTTTCCCTATAAAAAACCATAACATATTTAAAGTTATTTTAGATCAAAAGATTCTAAATAACAATCTTGATAGAGATTTTTCAAATGCTTCTTACTTTCATGACCATGACAATGATGGCGTAACTAGGTGTTATATGAGTTGTGCGGACATGATTCATTATAAACTACAAACACCTAGTTTTTATAATTTAATACATAAAAACTATTATTTAAATGTTCCATAACATAACATAATTTTTATTTTTAAATAAAATTATTTTATTTCTAAAAATGAAGAAAAATACATCTATATCGAAGTAGGATAAAGAAATTATGATTTAGGTAATAGTGGGTACAGAAAAATATCTTTATACCAATATCATTTTTGTTGGAAATAAAAGGTGGTAATATAAAATGGAATAAATATCCTACCTCACATCAGTAGAAACCTAAAATCCACTTCTCCTCTATAAAACTTTTGAAATCTCTTTGGTTCCTATATTTAAATACATTTCTGAGCACCACAAGTTGTATCTAATACCCAGCGTATAGATATTGAAATATTGCAATCAATAAAAACACACATTTGTATTCCCCTTACTTTTGGGTGGAGTGCCTCTACAATTGGACTTAGTTTACCAATGTAAAATATACTGACTTCTTTTCCTTTCATTACATCTATATCTTCCTATTCTTGGAAGTATGGTGCATGGGAGCATTAGACTTTTATGATTTTTGGGATCCTTTTCTTTATTATTCCATTTATTATTCACTATAAGGACCATGAGTTTATCACACCCTACATCCTTTCACACTTTCCAAATTAGAGTAATATGTTCTAAAATAATATTCTCATTATTGTTCATGCTATAATTAACAATAAAATTGGATAAGGTCTTCGGTTTTGATAAAATAATGATATTTGTGCACAAATCATCTAAGAAGTTAATCCCTATAATGTCTAAGAATTTAATGTAACCAATAATCTTGAATATATGAGGTCAGGTTAGCACTAACTCTCCAAGAATTCATGTAAACAAATAATTGGACATCTCATATCTCTCTTGTCTCACCTTATCTTGATAGAGATCTCGAAAGTGATACATCATGCTATATGAATCTATGTCATCATATTTCTTTGGTAGGTAATTATTCATGGATGATATCATGTAACATTAGATATATTTGGAATCATCCAAATGTGTCTTATAGAGAGACAACTATTCCTCACTATCTATTTTTCAGGATCTTCAAGGATAGGTTCTTTTAGCACATATAGTTTATTTTCATGGTGTAGAATAATGTGTAAGTTTCTTTTCCATTTTGGGAAATTAGTTATAGTAAAGAGTTTATCCTTATATAGTATATATCATAGGGATATGTTTGAATTCATAATTATTATCATTTATATAATTATGAAAATAATAATTTTAGTACTTTATCTGATAAAAGTAGATAAATAAATATTTTCTTCATTAATATCCCACTATTCTACCAAAGCCCAATATCCCTCACCATTGGGTTTGGAATACCATTTTTTGTATATTATAGTGTTAAGGAGCCATATTATCCTTATCATAACCCATAAGTTTCCTTGAAAAGTTATTTGAAGGGTTTCAGGTAGGTAATAAAATCTCAATTTCATTAACCCATAGTTCCTTGATCTGTTTAGTGAACTTCCCTATCCTAAAATCCTTAAATTATATTACCTCATCCTTTGACTTTTAGTTACACCAAGTCCTTATATGGCAATAAAACCTTGATGTGAACTATAATAAGTTAACCCCAAATATAAATTTACTATTCCCTGATAATTGAAATCACCCTAACATTGGTTGGCCAAGCACTTTGAACTATGGTTCAATTTTAACTTATGTAGTGGAACGAAATACCAACTTAATAGATTTAACTCAGTTATTTTTATCTTCATGCACAAGTTTACCATTTTATCTTTATTATTTTCTCGTTTATATTTTTTTTTTCATTTTTAAGTGATTAACCATGTCTTAGATAAAGTTTATGCATAATAAAAATTATTTTAGTTGTATCTGGCATGATTTTTTATTCATTAATTCATGTGATCATGAAAAAATATCTATATTAAAATAACCATGAAAATTGATAGAAATAAAATAATAATTTTTTATAGTCATTAGATGTTACTAATGGTTATTTTATCTTCCATAAGATAAACTAACTATATACATTTGTGAAACATCTTGAACAATGAAATGGTTAGTGTTTCAGCTTTCCACCTATCCACCCCTATACCTCTTGGATTGGATACGCCTCGGTTAAAAACTTGAACTACCTCGACTCACTTAGGATCCCCATCCAATACATAAGCCTCTACTCACACATAGGTGAGGAGAATCGAGGTATTAGTTAAGGGGTTTATATTAAAGATATAGTGGGCTTGCAGAACCTTACATAATGAGAGGAGGGATAACAAGAAGGCCAAAAATTTAATTTAACAATAAATTAAAATTAAACTAATTACATACAAAGGTCTTATCTATTCTCATGATCATCCACATACATTCAATGAATTACTCATTTAATAAAAAAAGAATTAGATTCAATTAATTTTTTTTAATGATAAATCGTGCTCGAATCAATTAATTAACTTCATTAATTCATTAATTATTTCATCTTAATTATCTTTTGAATTTATCTTGATATTCTCATCCATCATAATTTTAAACAAATTAAATAAATATATTTAAAATTTACTTTATAAAAAATGTTGACCTTGGAGGCAACACGATGAGTACCTGTCTGAACAACCCAACATGTATTATATTCACATACTATTTAATTATGCAGCATGTGGCATACATGACTTGTCACATAATTTTAAGATATGTATATAGCCAAGTAAACGACACATGGGACACATGGTATTTTCAAACTATGTTATCTTTCAATGAATGTAATGCAATGAATTTATTACAACTTATACATGATATGTAGGTAAAAACATTACACATAAATTAATAAGGTATTTAATATATATATATTTATAACTCATAACAGGTAATGTACATAGTCAAATAAATTTCACATAAAACACATTGATAAGCTTCAAGAAGTATAATAAATTAATTTTTATTTTTTTTTATTTTGGTAATATACATGATGTGTTTTATCCAATGTACACAGGGTGTATATTTCTCATAGTCTATCACTGGCACCCTCCTGGAGACTCGGTATATAATAATTCCAAAGAAAATAACAGAGTACACAACATATATATGGTCTATAATATGTGTGGTCTTCAAGGTACACAATTACCAGTCATGTAGTCCATGTAAGAGGATATATGGATCTTATTTGACTAATGGAATACACATCATGTATGAATGTTACACTCAGTGTTGTCTGACTGACCATGAGCTAGCCCAGTCAAGTCTACACATGATGTGTGTTTAGATAAAAAATGTGAAATAAATGCACATGGATTGAATTAATTATTAATTAATTCATGGTTCATTAAACATGGTTACACGGTATATACCAACGGGCTACACGGTGTGTACTCTTATGTTATCCATCCAGAATCCTTGGCACCTTTGGATGCGTTTTTCAAATATTATTCATCCATAAAATTAATTTAATTTGATTTAATATATTAGAATGAAGAGGAATAAAATAATATCTAATGATTCAGATTAAAGTGCGATTAAAATTAATTTTGAAAATTAATGATAAATTAAAAAAATTAGTCAAAAACCTATAATTAATTATAAATAATTATGAAACAACTCAGATTCCACTTGAAGGTTTCAAGAATAATGTAAGTATTAGATGACACACACCCAAATAGGTTTTTTTTGAAAATTGATGATCAATTTATGGTGTATAGCGATAATAAATTTCATGACCAAAGGAATTGTGTCAAAGATTAATTGACAAGAGAATGTCAAAACCAAATGAACGATTATCACATAAAAATTAAATTAAATTTAAATAATTAAAGAATTAAACATTGACTAATTATTTCTTCATTGATGAATATGAAAATGTATCTACATAATACCATCTCTGTGTTATAGAAATCATGTTCATATTCCCTCCAAGGACAATCCACACATGCTCCATGAACCTTTGGATGTCTCCCCAAGAATATTTGGGTGATAGTATGGTAGATCCTAATGTTTGTGTCATTAACCTTTTATTTCCTCAAGAATCACTTGAGGATGGATTCAATTGAACCTCTTTAATGTTGAGATTCATGGTTGGGGACCACACTCCATTCTTGAGAGTGTTCCTGGAGAAGGGATCTCTCTGGGCCCCCAAGAGAATTCTCCATATGTTGTTTTTTATAATAAAGAAAATGGTTTACCCTTAATAAATATTATAATTGGGTTATATACCAATAGACTAAGAAAATAATAATTCTACATGTTCCCTTATTATTTTTCTTAATTCTTTGAGGAACCAAATGTTAATAATAATAATAATAATAATAATATAATTTATTGACTTTTGAAAAACTCATTAACTAAATTAAATATTATTTTAGTCAAATGTTAATAATGTATGTTTCTAAACCCCCTAGTTTTGAAAGTAAAAAATTTCATAACCATGTTATTAAATTATATTATGTATTGACTGGTCTTAAACAAGCACCACATGCTTGGTATGAAATAATTTTGTTATTTTTGTTAAATACTGGTTTAAAGAAAGGAAATATTTATCTAAATATTTTTATCAAAATAATTTCAAATGATATTTTAACTGTACAAATTTATGTTGATTATTGGACTCCCCATGTATTAATCATGTTTTAATGCTCACAAATCTCATTACTATTTAAAAATCTCAATAATAATAAAAAATCTTATTCATCATCATAAATCTCATATATCTTATCAATCATATGTATTTATGTTTCACGTTATATTATACTTTATAATGGTTAAGCTCAATTCATTTTATGCATATTACTATTTATGTCTGAATACAGTTATTTTCCTAAGTACAAGACACCATGAAGCTTAACATAGTAATCCATCCACTGTGAGCAAGACATAGGCCCTGTGACCAATGAGACACCGTGACCACCAGACACTGTGACACCGTGAAGCAAGACACTAAGAACAGACACAGTTAGCCAGACATTCTATTTGGTACTAGACACAGTGAGACAGACACAGCCATCCAGAAATCGTAAGCCAGACACTGTGAAGGACATACCGTGAGCGAGACACCGTGAAGGACACACTATGAAGAACACACCATGAAGGACTTACTGTGAGAGAGACACCGTGAAGGACATACCGTGAGAAAGACACCATGAAGGAAACACCATGAAGGACACACCGTGAAAGACATATCGTGAGCGAGACACCGTGAAGGACATACCGTGAATGACATACCCTGAAGGAGACACTGTTTTCGTAACTACTCTGACACTGTTTCTTAAACTCTTTTTCAATTTTACTATGTTACTTTTTAACGATCATATTTGATGAATTTAATAAACTAACATAAATAATGTTTATTTCTATACATAGTACGAGGTATGAGGCCCAAAATACATGGAACCTGTCAGCTCAACCTCATGCATTTGAAGAAAAAGAGAAGTGTTCCCAAGATCAACAAACACGAGAGACAATACAACAAAGTAAAAAATACAAGTGCTCTATACTGAACAACAAGACAATCCTGAGCACAACAGTGAAGAACACGTTGAAAGATTTTCAAGAATAGCTTTGTCCCATACATTCAATCCAACAATACTGAAGAACGCACGAAGTACATAGGAATCAAGAGAATATCTTCACTCGGGAAGAACACAAGCGGACCCACGATACTCTATTTTTTAACAAAAGAATCAGACAAGGACTCAGAAGCATTTATGCTGAATCAAAGGAGTCCAGAGCTGCACTGCTAATCACTTGAGAATAATAAACTATTTTCTACTTACTCTAAGTTATTCTTTTGTTTACTTTAGAGTAGTGTGTGTACTCTGTATATTTTACATACACACTGACTCATGTGCTGAACTGGAGGATTTAAAAGTCCTCACACCAAACCTTTTACTCTTATTTACCCACGGAAACTGTGGAAGTGGTCCCAGCGTAGCCTGATCATTATATGTTTTCCCGTGACAGCTATGGTAGAGGTCCCTGTGTGACTTGGATAGTGTGAACTGTAGTTAACCTCAATCCAGGGTGTGGATCTATGTTTATTTATATAAACTGCTTGGTGGAAGGTGATCACCAAGTGGAGTGGATTAGGTCTCGTGTTGAGACTGAACCACTTGTTTTACATCTGATGTGCATTCATAGATTATGTTTATAATATACTGTATATTTTATATTCCACTGCTAATTACTTTTAAATACAAATATATTTTAAAGTTACTTTGATAGTTAATATAGTAAGTGTTTGTAACTATTGTAAATCAGTAGGTTAGTTTCAAAAGCTAATTTAATATTCTGATTAAATTAACTAAGACCTAATCAATATTTTGAGAACCTAATTTAACCTTTAAAGTTTTAAAAATTCACTACAGTTTAACATGTTTAATAAATTGGGGATTTTAATAGAATTAATTTTTAATTGAAATTTTTATTAGAACTCAATTCACCCCCTCTTGAGTATCCACTCCGACCAACATTTGGTATTAGAGGAATAATTTTTTATTAAAGGATTTCAAAACATTCTGTTTTTCAACTGTGATTTTAGTTGCATCTTTAAAGATCTTAAATTTTTTTAGTTCTAAATTTTATCTCTTTAAATATATTTTCTAACATCTAGTTATGGATAATAGACTAGAAGGTGCTACTACCAACAGTCCACCTTTCTTCAATGGTAAAAATTATGCCCAGTGGACACTTAATAAAAAAATTTACTTAGAGAGTATGTGATTTGATATCTGGACTACTATAGAGACTCAATATAAGATTCTAGAAACTGAAAGAACTACTTGGGATGAACCTACTAAAATATCCTACAAGAATAATTGTAAATCTATGAATGCCCGATATTGTGCTCTAGGAGATGAAGATTTTAATATAATATCTAATTGAAAAACTACCTATGAAATATGGGATACTTTGGGTGTTTCTCATGAAGGAACAACCAATATTAATGAAATGATATTGAACACTTATACTATTAAATATGATAATTTTAAAATGAAGACTGATGAACCTATTTCTGATATTTATCTCTGGTTTAATGAAATTCTCAACACTCTGAGCTCCCTTGGGAAAGCTGTTCCAGCAAAAGAACAAATTATGAGAATATTGAGATGTCTGCTAGACTGATGGAGAGGCACATCTATTTCAATAAGAGAATCGTGTGACATTTGTGCTCTTCCTGTCAAAGAGCTAATTGGTAAGCTTATGATTTATGAGGAAGAACTCAAGGTGAATAAGGAAGAAGATGATGAACCTAAAAGGAAGTCAGTGGCATTTAAGTCTACTTCCTCAAAGAGAAAGGACAAGGAGAAAATTCACATACCTACTGTAAGCTCAATAAGTGAAAGTTCAGATTCTGATAGTGATACTGAGATGGCTCAAATAGCCCAAAGATTTAAGAAATTATATAGGAAGAAGAAATTCTTCAGAAAATCAAACTAGAATGGTAAATATGACAACAAATTTCATTGGAAAAAGGATTTAAAGAAAGCTGATAAGAGTGATGAAGTTATCTTCTATGAATGCAAGAGAAAAGTTCACATTAAAGCTGACTGTCCAAAATTGAATTTCAAGAAGAAACATGACTCTAAGGACCGCAAGTATAAGAAAGCAATGAAAGAAACATGGAGTGCTTCAAAAGACACTTCAAGTGATTCTAATTTGGCTAAGGATGAAGATTCTCATAAATCTAACATGTGTTTTATGAGAAACACATCTGAGGTAACACTGGACCCTCCTGCTTTAAATTCATACTATTCTGGAGTTGATTCTGATTCTGATTCTGAATCTGAAAACATGAATAGTGAAGAATAATATGAATATTGTAATATGTTATAAGAGACCTGTAATGAACTTAAGGACATGTAAAAATCCTTAAAGAAATAGCATTCTTTATCTATCACTGTTAAATCTACCCATGAGATTGAAAAGGAAAATAATTATCAACTGTTAAAAGAAAAAACTGAACTGAAAATGTCTAATGAGCAACTCAGAAAGGACTTAGAAAAGTTCACAAATGTAAAAGACAATATAACTCAAATTCTAGGTAAACAAGTTTCACCAAAGTATACTACTGGTTTAGGATTCCAACCTGGACAGAGACAGTTTACCAAAAAAAAGATTTATTCCTAAATCTGGACAAAATTCTGCTAGTTCCAGTTCTAGAAATTCATATGCCACAACTAGTTATTCACATTGTTATAGATCAAATAGAGTTTATCTGTTAAAATATGTTGAATATATTAATTATATGAGACCCATAAGACTGATTTGGGTACCTAAATCTTTAATCACTAACCTATCTGGATCCAAGAAGATTTGGGTACCAAAATCATTTTCCATCTAAATCTGTTTTGTAGGAAACGTGCTTAAAGAGTTCCTGTAGGAAAACATGGTACATGGAAATTAGATGTTCAAGGCACATGTCTGAAGATTACTCATTCTTTAAAAGCTTAATAAAGGTTTATCGAGGCTATGTCACCTTTGGTGATAATTCTAAAGGAAAGATCATCAGCCTAGGCCAAATTGGTAACACTAACTCAGTTTTAATTTCTAAAGTTTTATTTTTTAATAGATTTAAATAAAAACTTGTCAAGTATTTCTAAGTTATGTGATGATGGATTTAATGTTAAGCTTGAAAATGATTCTTGTAATGTTTTTAATTCTAAAAATGTTTTAGTATTTTCGACATTAAGAAATTAAAATGTTTATGCTGTTGATTTAAATTCTTTAGCTAAGAAAAACATTACTTGTTTAAATGCTTTTCATAAAGAGTATTGGATTTGGAAAAGAAGGTTAGGACACTGCAATATAAATTCACGTAGAAAAATGACTAGAAAAGGCTTAGTTAGAGACCTACCCAAACTTGAGTTTCCAAATGAAAAATTATGTAATCCCTATCAAAAGGGAAAGAAACATAATGTTTCTTTAAAATCAAATAAAAAAGTTTCAACTTCTGAACCTCTAGAGTTGGTTCACATGGACTTGTTTAGACCTTATAGAGTTTCTAGTTTAAATGGAAAGCACTATGTATATGTCTTAGTAGATGAATTTTCTCGATATACTTGGATATACTTCTTAGCTCACAAAAGTAAAGCTTGCTCTTACTTTATTAAATAATCCAAGTCTGTAGAGAACCTTAGTGGACTTATTATTAAGACTCTGAGAAGTGATCATGGACGTGAGTTTGAAAATCATGAATTTTAGTCTTATTGCTCACACAATGGATATTGTCACAACTTTTCTACCCCTAGAACACCTCAACAGAATGGTGTAGTAGAAAGAAAAAATAGAACCCTTTAGTAAATTGCAAGAACAATTATTATTGAGTATGACCTACCTATTTACTTTTGGGATGAAGATATGAACACAACTTGTTATATCATAAATAGAGTCTTTATTAGACCAATTCTTAAGAAGACCCCTTATGAGTTGTGAAAAAACAGGAAACCTAAGGTTAGTTACTTTAGAGTCATTGGTTGTAAAGTTATTATTCTCAATACCAAGGATAATCCTAACAAGTTTGCCTCCATAAGTGATGAAGGAATCTATTTAGGATATTCTATAACTAGAAAAGCCTATAGAGTGTTTAATAAAATAACAAAGTGTGTGGAAGAATCTGTTTACATAATATTTGATGAAACTGATCCACATGAACCTAAAACTTCTCTTGAAAATCTTAAAGAAGATTTATCTATTCTGAACCTTAATTATAAAATCAATGAACCAGTTGTAAAGACAACCAGTTCTGGAAATATTTCAAAATCTTCTCCTAATGATCCCGAACCTATAGAAGAACCTGAAATTTCTAGTTCTACCTTTACTAGATCAAATAGGATCCTAAAGAATCATCCTTTGGATGCTGTTGTTGGTAATCTTGATAGAGGGACACAAACTAGAGCTTCTCTTAGAAATCAGATTGAACATCAAGCCTTTTTGTCATAGGTTGAACCTAAAAACATTGATGATGCAATCAAAGATGAATTTTGGGTAATTGTTATGCAAGAATAACTTAATCAATTTGAAAGAAACAAAGTTTGAAAACTTGTTGAAAGACTTAAGGGCACATTCACCATAGGCACTAAATGGGTGTTTAGAAATAAGGTAGATGAAGCTGGAAATATAGTAAAAAACAAGGCTAGACTAGTTGCACAAGGCTATAGTCAAGAATAAGGAATTGACTATGAGGATACTTTTTCTCCAGTAGCAAGACTTTAATCCATTAGAATTCTACTTTCTTATGCTGCACATTTGAATCTAAAACTATATCAAATGGATGTCAAGAGTGCATTCTTAAATGGGTATATAGCTGAGGATGTTTTTGTTGAACAACCCCTGGATTTACAAACCCTCATTTTCAAAATCATATCTTCAAACTATAAAAAGATTTATATGTTTTAAAATAAGCTTTAAGAGCTTGGTATGACAGATTAAGTACTTTTCCTATTTCTAAAGGTTTTACAAAAGGAATAGCTGATCCTACCCTCTTTATAAAACGAATTTCTAATGATGTTTTAGTTGTTCAAATCTATGTAGATGATATTATTTTTGGATCTTCAAAATAATTCATTATGTATTGATTTTTCTAAAATGATGCAAAAAAAAATTTGAAATGAGTTTAATGGGTGAATTGAAATTCTTTCATGGATTTCAAATATTTCAAAATAATTATGGAATTGTTTTGAATCAAAGTAAATATACAAGAGATCTTTTAAAATGTTTTGGATTGGATAACACTAAAAGTAGTGACACTCCCATGAGTACCACCTGTAAGTTGGATCTTGATGAAGATGGAAAATCTGTTGATCAAACCACTTATAGAGGAATGATTAGAGGTATACTCTGCTTAACTACTAGGCATACTAATATTATGTATAGTGTGTGTATGTATGCTCATTTTCAAGCAAACCCTAGAGAATCACATTTTAATGTTGTAAAGAGAATTTTCAATTACCTCAAGCATACACCCAATCTAGGATTGTTCTATCCAAAAGGACAATAATTTGAACTATCTAGTTATTCTGATGCTGACTTTACTAGCTGTAAGTTAGATAAAAAGAGCATCTCTAGAACATGTCACTTTTTAGGCAAGTCAATAGTATCATGGTGTAGTAAGAAAAAAATTCTGTTGTATTATCTACTGTAGAATCTGAATACATAGCTACTAAAAGTTGTTGTGCACAAATTTTGTGGATGAAACCCACATTACTAGACTATGGATATCAATTCAGACATATACCAATAAATTGTGACAACACAAGTGCTATAAAATTTCAAAAAAATCCTGTTTCACATTCTAGGAAAAAACATATTGATGTAAGACATCAATTTTTGAGGGATCATTATAAAAAAGGCGATATCATTTTGGAATTCATTGGTACTGAATATCAACTTGCTGATATATTCACTAAACCATTAAATTATGATAGAATAGATTACATCATACATGATCTTGGCATGATCAATCAGAAATATATATGTTACTGGTCATACTGTTTAATACCTTACTAATTTTTTACTTTACTGTTTCATGTTCACGTTTTCTCGGTTACTGTCTCATTATTATGGTCTCATAGTTAACACTTTGTGTTCACGGTCTGTCACTAACTGTCTCACCGTGACTGAATAGTTTACTCACTATCTCACTGTGATAGATCAGACCATTCATTGTCTCACCGTGATAACTACAGACTATATCACCGTGACGACCATCCATCATCGCACCGTAACGAATACTCACGGTCTCACCGTGAACCTTATTTATGCATTTATTTTAACCCGTATCGTAGTAATTTTTATTTCACAACTATTTCCTTTCCCGTGTTTTTGTTTTTATGACGTTTGATATTACCAAATGATAAAACAAAAGGGTTTCACTTGATTCCTCACCCAAACTCTCTCCTACTCACTCTTTCCGAACCCTCTCAACCTTGAAATCCTTCTCTCCTTATCTCTTTCCCGAACCTTCAGTGGATGCCAAGGATGAAGCCTCCATCTTTATCCTCATCTGAGAAGCGCCGCTTGAAGAAAAATAAGAGAGCACCGAATCTTGCACCCGAAGGACCCCTAAATCCAAACCTGGTAAACCATACGGTACTTCCTGAGAAATTAATCTGCCTGAGTGGCTATTGTCTAGAAAATCGTTGGTTTTAAAGGTGGTAAGAGAACAATGCTAGCTCAAATGGTTCTCTAGAAAGGATAGACCAATTTACCCGAGGTTGGTATCTCAGTTTTATCAGTATGCTCAATTTTATTTTGATGATGGTGAATGTTTTGTTGTGAGAGGCCCGATTAATGGACAAAGATGCTCCTTTTCGTCGAGAATATGGGTTTCATGCCTTAGGATTTCTCATGAAGGAGTTTGTGATGATTACCAGATAGACCCTCCTCCAACAACCGATATCTTTGACCTAAGAAATTCTTTGGAAACTCTAACTAGAAATGGCACCAAGAGAAGGGTCGTAGCTGCTGAACTGGATGGGGAGACAAGGCTGCTTTTCAAATTTGTTCAAAATTTGATTAGCCCAAGGAAGGGTGACTTTTCTGTATTGAAGTATCAGGAAGTTTTTATGATTCATCTTATGAAAAATGGACACAAGATAAATCTATGGAAGTATATCATTCACCATATGTGTGAATTGATTAAGGTCACATCCAAATCTACTTCTCTGTTTAACTCAAGGATGATATCAACCATGCTAGTTGTCAAAAGATTAGTTGGACCAAATGAAGAAGTTCTTATGGATTTTGAATTATTCCTATCTAGACCAACTATCAAAAGGATGAAGATCAACTGGAACCCTTGGAAGAAAGAGTGGGTTGAAGATAATGAAAATATCTATGAAACGTTCATTCATGTTGATTACCCAAGATGGCCAAAGGAAATTACTGATCCCGGTTTGGAACCTGATGAAGTTGCAGAGTATCCAAAAGATGAAGAAGAAGAGGAAGATGTAGCTGTAGTACCTCATAATTAAGCATCTCCTGTTGAGAAAGAAATGACTGTTGTCCCTACTATTATTCCTGCTGAAGTACCTAAAAAGGACGTAGCTCATGTTGATAAAGAAAGGAATGCTCCTCCTCATGTTTTTCTTGAAGAACAACCTCTTGTCCCCATAGAATATGTAAATATGGAAACCCAACCTGAGGCTGCAAGAGATTTAGTTATCCCAGAATCAGAGCAGCATGTGATGGAAGAAACAAATCAAGAAGAAATCCCTGAAGAGAAATCTGTTCCTGAGGTTATACCCTCTACTGAATAGAGGATGGAAATTTCCTTTCAGTTGGTAAGGCAAGAAATGTCTGAGGAAATTAGATCTAATCCTGTGAATCTTGAACAAGCCGATGAGCCTCTAGTTCCTGAAAAGGATGCACATGTTGAGGGGGATGAACCTCAAAATGTTGAGATTAATGATGCTATTGATGAAGCTATGTCTGTTGAAGCATCTCCTCCAACTGAGTCTTTTTTTGTATACACTCGGTATGAATTCCCTAGCTTCTATGATGTGACTGAATCTGAGTTGGTGACTACAACTGGGATTGATCTCTCTTCTCTGTTTCAATTAAATTTAGTCACACACCCTGAACCTCAACTTGAAACTGAATCTGAAACTGAACCTGAAACTGAATCTAAACCTCAACCAGACCTTGAACCTATCCATGTACCACTTCCCGCTCCTGCAGATTTACCTGATCAAGAATATTTTGTTAGTAAAAAAGATCTGAAAGTGTTTGGAGATTCTATCTTAGCTGGATTTGAGAAAATTATGTCTTCTCAACATTGTCTTGTGACACAACTAAGTCAGGAAGATGCATCACTTCTTTTGGAAAACATTATTCTGCACATTCAACCCAGGATTATCCATGAAATTCATGAATTCAGAGTTGAAAACATGTTTCTTAGTGCTGATGTTGCAACTTGGAAAGGTATGGTTGAAAACCTCCAGAAAGAACTGCATTCCAGATCAGAGCCTGCACCTATTGCTACTTCTCTTGAACCTTCTATTTCCAACATTTATCAAGATATTGTGTCCCAAATACATCCCTAACTGTTATCTTTTGATTAAAATATTGGAGAAAGGCACACAAAGATGTTACAATGCATGAGAGAACTTGTATAGAACCTGAATAAGCTTACAGATGAATACAGTGGATGTCTTCAAAAAGTCCTGAAACAACTCAAATCTCTAACCGTAGATGTTAAAGCTTCTCCTCCCTCTGATCAAACCTATATTCCTTCTTTGGATCATTCTCTTCTCAGATCTATAATCAAGGAATAGATTCAGAATGCCTTCAGTGGTTTTGATTTGAATCCTTTATCTGAAGTTGTTAAGAACCATGATCGATCACTTGACTTGGTTAAAATTCATTCCAAGATTGCCAATGATGCTCAGTAGGATATCACTAAGAATATAGATTTCTATCTCACCTGGATTTTCTCCAAATCTGATTTGACCAATCACCTTAAATATCTTGTCGAGAATCTAAGAATACCTCTTGTGACTCAGGATTTCAATGCACAAGTTCAAAAACTCACTATGTTTACCAGATTGTTGGACAAGTTCATGGAAAATAAAGATGATTTTGAAATGGAAATGCATTATGGTGGAGAAATTATTACAAACTTCATCAATCTTTTGAAGCCTTAACTTTATGTCCAGAGTACAGTAATAGTTGCTCCAGCTGCTGCCCCTCTCAGACCTGGACTACCTGCTTTAGCCTCAACTGCCATTTCAGTTAGCTAAGATCTTACTCAGATCAGGCCAGTGATTCTTGATCAGCCACATACTAGATCTTATACAACTCCCACTTTGGATCCCTCTGTATTCGAAGGTATACCTTTAACTTCTCTGTCTACCACCTCTCTGCCTTCTTCCACATCAGCAACTACCCCTATGGCTTCCTCCTCTACTGTTGATAAAGGTAAAGAGAAGGCCTATCCATTAAGCTGACCAATGCCTACCTTTTTTTATGGGGATGTCTTTGATTTTTATATTTTTACTGTATGTTGTCTTCTGACCATTTTTAATGACAATTGCACTATTTTTTCTCTATTCTTTCTACTTTTTGATAATCCCAAAAGGGGGAGAAAAAGTAATGTGTTATTCTATAATATTCTATTCTATATGTGTGTTATTATATAATATGTTGTTCTTTATGTAATCTCCTCTATAGTTTCATTTAATTTATACTTTACCTATACATGATTTGTGATCATCCAAAGGGGGGAGATTGTTGGACTCCTCATGCATTAATCATGTTTTAATGATCACAAATCTCATTAAAATTTAAAAATATCAATAATAATCACAAAACATATTCCGGATCATAAATCTCACATATCATATCAATCATATGTATTTATGTTTCATGTTATCCAATACTTTGTAATGATTAATCTCAATTCATTTTATACATATTAATGTTTAAGTCTGAATACAGTTATTTACCTAAGTACAAGACACCATGAAGCTTGAAACAGTAAGTTAGACACTGTGAGCAAGACACAGGCACCTTGACCAATGATACCCCGTGACCACCAGTCACCGTGACACCGTGAAGCAAGACACTAAGAATAGACACAGTTATCCAGACATTCTATTTGGTACCAGACACAGTGAGCTAGACACAGTCATCCAGAAACCGTAATCCAGACACCGTGAAGGACATACCGTGAGCGAGACACCGTGAAGGACACACCGTGATGGACACACCATGAAAGACATACCGTGAGCGAGACACCGTGAAGGACATACCGTGACTGAGACACCGTGAAGGACACACCATGAAGGACACACCGTGAAGGACATACCTTGAGCGAGACACCGTGAAGGACATACTGTGAAGGACATACCATGAAGGAAACAAGGTTTTCATTACTACTGTGACACCGTTTCTTAAACTCTTTTGTCGTTTTACTATGTAACTTTTTAACGGTTATATTTGATGACTTTAATGCACTGACATAATTAATGTTTATTTGCAGTTATAGTATGAGGTATGAGGCCCAAAATACATGGAACCTATCGGCTCAACCTCATGAATTCAAAGATAAAGAGAATTATGACCAAGAGCAACATACACCAGAGACAATACAACAAAGAAAAAAATACGAGTGCTCTATACTGAACAACAAGACAATCCTGAGCACAAGAGTGAAGAACACATTACAAGATCTTCAAGAAAAGCTTTTTCCCATACATGCAACCCAACACTACTGAAGAACACATGAAGTACATTGGAATTAAGTGAATATATTCACTCAGAAAGAACACAAGATGACCCATGACACTCTTTTTTAACAGAAGAACCAAAGAAGGACTCAGAAGCATTTCTACTGAATCAATGGAGTCCAGAGTTGCACTACTAATCACTAGAGCATTATAAACACTTTTATACTTACTCTAAGTGATTATTTTGTTTACTTTAGAGCAGAGTGTGTACTCTGTAAATTTTACACACACACTGACTCCTGCGTTGAACTGGAGGATTTCAAAGTCCTCACACCAAACGTTTTACTCCTGTTTACCCACGGAAACTGTGGAAGATGTCCCTGCATGGCCTGATCTTTATTTGTTTTCCGACAACAACTGTGGTAGAGTTCCCTACATGGCCTGGACAGTTTCAACTGTTGTTAACCTCGATCCAGGGTGTGGATCATAGTTTATTTACATAAACTGCTTGGTGGCAGGTGATCTCCAAGTGGAGTGGATTAGGTCTCGGATTGAGACTGAACCACTTTTTTTACATCTGCTGTGAATTCTTAGATTAATTTTAAAATATACTGTATATTTTATATTCTGCTGCTAATTACTTTTAGATACAAATATATTTTAAAGTTACATTGATAGTTAATCTAGCAAGTGTTTGTAACTATTGTAAATCAGTAGGTTAGTTTCAAAAGCTAATTTAATCTTATGATCAATTAACTGAGAACTAATAAATCTTTTGAGAACCTAATTGAACCTTTAAAATTTTACAAATTCACTACAGTTTAACTTTTTTTATAAATTGGGGATTTTAATAGAAATAATTTTTAACAGAAATTTTTATTGGAACTCAATTCACCCCCCTCTTGAGTATCCACTCTGACCAACATTGATGATATAGTTTTTGGATCATCTAGTGAAATTATATGTAATGGATTTTCTTCTTTGATGTCTTCTAAATTTGACATGAGTTTAATGGGAGAATTGATTTTCTTTCTTGGACTTCAAATTTATCAAAGGAAAGATGGGACTTTCCATAATAAATCTATTTATTATAAAGAGATAATTAAACAATTTGGTCTTCATTTTTCTAAATCTATGAATACTCTTATGGGTAGTTATTGTAAATTAGATATTGATGCATCTGGTAAGTCACATGATTTTAATGTTTATAGAGTAATTATAGGTATCTTATTATATTTAACTACATATAGACCTTATATTATATTTAGTGTTTTTTTCTGTGCAATATTTCAAGTAGATACTAAAGAAATTATTATTAAATGTATAAAAATAATAATAAGATGTGTTAATGGAATTTTTTATTCTAGTTTGTTTTATCAAAAATATAACTGTTTTAATTTAACATCTTATTTATACTCTGATTTTGGAGGATGTAGAATTGACAAAAAAATCACATCAGGTATGTGTTATTTTTTGGGGAAAAGTTTAAATTTTTGGTCATCTAAGAACAAATTATCTGTTGCATTATCTACTATAGAAGATGAGTATATATCTGATTTTATAAGATATGCTCAAAGTTTATAGATTAAGAAAATCTTATGTGATTTTGGTGTTTATCTTGATAAAATGGCTATTTATTGTGATAATACTTCTATAATTTCTATTTCTAAAAACTTCTTATAGCATTATAGAAAAAATCATATTAATATTGGATTTCATTTTTTTAGAGATCATGTGAACAAGGGAGATATTTTTTTAGAATTTATACCTTTGAAAAATCATCTAGTAGATATTTTTACAAATCCTTTAGAATATTCTCATTTTGAAGAAAAATTAAAATTGAACTTGGTATGTTAGAATTTTAACTTTTTATCTCTACATTTGTTTAAGGGGAGTTTGTTTTCACTTTTTTTTTATTTGCAAAAAGAAGGATAAATATTTTTTAAATTTATTTTTAAAATTGGTTTTAAATAGTTTAAAAGTTTAGGTCTTCTAATTAAATAAAATTGGAAGATTATTTTTGTATAGGATACTATTTGTATATGTTCTTGTTGTCTTTTGTTTGATTAAATGTGATTTTATATTTTTTTTTAAACCCTTTCTGTTTTTTTATTACATGTTATTTTATTTTTCTTTTAAAAATATTTTTGTTTTATAATTATATATGAATCTATAGTGTTTTGGATTTTTTTAATTCTTATTATTTTTGATAGATAATATATTTATCTAAATTTCATTAGTTTATTTGGAAGTCTAAAATTCTTTTCTTGTTCTCTAAAAATTCAATGAAGTTGATGCTGCAGTTTTAGAAACTCTAATTTTTTTTGTTTTAAAAATTTTCTATATTTATTTTGCAAAAACTTTTGTATATATAAAATTCGCATGTAGCTTGATTTTATAGAAATCCAACTTTTTTATATAGATTCCATTAGATTTCATAGAATTATAAAACGGACATTTTTTGGTTCTTAAATTATCTAAGGTTATAAAATCTGGTTTTACAGTTAAAGTTTTTCTAGAATTTTTTACTTCTATTTATTTAGGATATTAGAATATGTAGTAATCTTGTTTATTCTATTATTGATTAGATAGAAATATTATAAGTTTTTCTAAAAGTAATTCTTCTTGACCAAATTGTGAAATGAATTATAAGAGCATTTAAAGATTCGTTGAAGTTTGTTAAAGAATTCTGTCAAGTTTTTCTCAAAGTATGGTTCATCAACCCTACTTTCACAGTTGTGAAAAGTACGGTTTGACAACCCTAATTTCGCAATAGTGCAAAGTATTGTTCTGAAACCCTACTTTTTTCATAAACCCTATTCTAATTTGATAAACACTATTCTACTTTGATAAAAGTATGGTTGGGGTTCCTTACATTACTGTTCATACCCTATGATATGTTACTGTTCATACCCAACACTATAATACTTTTCATACCCTATGCTATGTTAATGTTCATTTTCCACAAAGTATGGTTTGGAAACCCAACGTTACTGTTCATACCCTATACTATATTACTATTCATACCCTATGTTGAAATTATTCAATTCCACAAAGTATGTTTTAGAAACCATACATTTTGGTTCATTCCCTACAATAGTATTCATTCCATATATTACTATTCATTCCCTACTTTTCAGTAGCCATTTTGTGTGTTTTTACTGAAAATTGATTTACTGCATATATATATGGATTATTTTAAAAAAAAATCTACTGGACCATTTATCATTAAATCTCAGGATTATGATCATAGAGTTTTTCATATTTTTGGTGAAATATTTAATGAGAAAAATTAATAAATTATTTCAATTTCTTTTTCAAATAATTTCATAGGTTTTATGTTTAAATTAAAATTTTTGAATTTGCATTCAGCTTGTGCTGCTAGTTTTTAAGAATTGTTTTGACTGAATTTAAAGAGGTTTAAATGGATTTAAATGGGTGTTTTAAATCATTGAACCTTTTTATTATTCTGGATATTTTATCAAAGGAAATATTCAATTTTTTTAATGTTTTAATTTAATATTTATTTTATAGGAATAAAGAGGCAATGATGCTACAATTTTTATAGAGACATTTATAAAATCACTTGACTCAATTTATTTTGAATGTCTATAGGAAGCGAGATATGACAACTAATAAATATATATTATATATATATATATGGTTGGAAAAGATATACATATTAGAAAACATATTTGATACCTTTATTCTCAAAGAGAAAGTGTTGTGAACCTTGAACCTATTGGGAATTTTCAATGTCTTACAACAATATGTTTCATCAGTAGGACGTTCCCTCAAGTGCCAGATTATTTATGATTCGACAAGAATTTACTTGACAAGACGATCATATTTAATCTTCAACAAAAAATATTTTGACTCTCAATATTTATATACTTTCATCTGGTTCTAAGTCTGTAACACCATTTCCCATCTCCCACTTACACTCTATTTTTTTCTTCTTTTACATGGAAAAACATTATTTTTTATTCTTTTTCTTCAGATTGTGACAGTCGGATTCTAAAGTCATGATATAATTATTGGGACTCCCTGTATCTACAGTTAGGATTGTTTAGGTTGTGACTCCCATTGTCTAAATTCATTTTTTAAGTGTTATGACTCCCCATAAAAAAGTCAATGTCATGGTTATACCTCCACTAGAAAAGGATTATGTAATTGGGTTATTATTCCCCTAGCAAAATCATTTTTAGTGAACATGTATCCCTCACCTAGTAGAGAGGTCTATGATTAGATTTTTCCCACTTCGGATCGAACTACTATAAAAACATCGTTGTGTTATTTAATTTTTCTACTACTAATTAACCTTAATAATTAACTATGATAATTAATTTAATTAATTAACTCATTTTTTTAAAAACAATTATCGGGTTTACTCAGCCCCCTCTAGACCATCTTCCATTGCACGTTCGGACCCAACATGGACCTCTTGATGAACATTGAAAACATATCATTGTATATTGGTTTCAAAGACTGGTATGTTAAGCTTTTTAAAATGGATCCTTAAATCAATTCCTTAATGATATTAATTATTATTAATTTTTTATTTCGGGAAATAGAACCTGAACGTAAAATTTATAGTCAATTATGTGTGATCAAAAAACCTCCATCAAAATTGGTAAAATATTATAATGGGTTTTCATTTGATGGATTTATATTTCATAAATTCATATATAGAAAATCAATAAAATTAATAAATAGTTGTGTTAGTTTGAAAGGATCTCATCATAAAAAACTGAAGTTAACTTTTTTGGTATGATGGATGAAATAATTGAGTTATGTTATCTCGAACAAAATTATGTAACAATGTTTAGATTTCATCGATTTGATATTGATTGATGGTTTTGATTTCATCCACAACCTGGAGTTGTTGAAATTGAATTGAATAGTCTTCTTACTACAAATAAACCATTTATTTTGGAACAACAATCACAACAATCTTATTATACATATTATAGTGTTGTTTTGAGAGATTTAAATTTCTTGTGGAGTGTAATAAAAATGAAATATCATGATAATTAGTTTCTTGAAAAATAAAATGGTTTTATGGAAGCGAAACTTATGGAAATTTTTCAAGAAACTTCTTTAAATACATCTCTTACTCAGTGAGGTATAAATATCTATAATGAATCAACCTAGTTAAGGGCCAATGATATTGATAATGTTGTTGAATTAATAAGGGATGATAAAGCTAAAATTCATATTGAAGTTGACGATACTTAAAAGGATGATGAATACATCGTCATCGATGAAGAAAAGAATGAAGATGATGAATAATGTATTATATTCAGGTATTTAATAGTATTTTATATTTTATATTTATATTAAAAATTATTTATATATAATATTATTGGTTTCATATGGCTAGATATATACCCACCGATCTATTTCATTCCCTTGTTTGTTTGGGTATTTATGAGTATTTATATATGATATATGTATTAAAAATTATTGATAGGTATGAATATCATATTCTGTAAGTTATTAATTATTTTTATCTATTTTATATCGATATTAATAGTAATTTATAGGTACGACTATTATATTTTGATATTTATTTTTAGTTAATTTTTATACTGTGGAATTTATTAATTTTCTATATTTTATATATTTTTACCAATTATTTGTAGGTAAGATTATTTTATTATTAATTTTATTGGTTTTTTAAATTTTATATATGTATTACAAAAATATTATATGTAAGATTATTTGTTTCAGATGGCGGTAGATTTTCTTGATGATATAGTTCATTCTATCATTAATGTCGGACTTCCCGATGATGAATCTGATTCATCTGACCTGCAAAATGCTTCTATAACACTGCTTATTACGAGGGGACATGACATTGATATATTGATGATTCTAAACCCTATTCTGGAAAAACATCCATATCTTGATTTTTATCCTTTTTTATAGAGGTTCAAATGTTTATGTTTTTTATTTTACATTATGTTTTTATTAATCTTGGTAATAATATTTTGATAATTTGCTTTTATTTTTATTTTTCTCATTTAGCTATTAGGAAGGCTGGTGCGATTCCGAGAAATTATTTTTCTATTCCTTGGGTGTCATGGGATAATTTTTCCATTGTTCTTCATCATAATATGTTCAACTACTGGATTTTATGTTATTAAATTGTATATTTTATTTAAAATTTATCTAATTAGTAACATGTTGTATTTAATTGTCTTGTATAACTTATGGTATTCAATTAATTATCATGAGATATTTTATCAAGGAGACCTAGGAGATTTTTCTACATGAACATTTATGTCAATTTTTTAACAAACTTAGAAAGTGTTCTATGGATTGAGATTCAATTACTATTTTCGACTAGTCTTGAAAATCTCATCAACATTACTACATCTCATCTCATATATGGGATGTGTTGTGATCCTATTGGATATGAGAGACTATTGGAGGAGTTCATCATCTGGGTGCTAGAACCGAGGGAGGTAGGACGCGACATATAAGGCCAGGAGTTGTACATTTAACATTCATCATAAACATATGGTTAGTAATATTCTATATTAATGTATATATATATTAAATGTAAAATGTTTATTATATTATATAGGCTTCTATTGACCCCTCTGTTACAGAGTTCAGAGTATCCAGAAATATTTACATTGATCCCCGTGCATGATAGCTTATCAGCGACCAACAACGCCTTATTGTGGTTAGTAAATTTTTAAAAATAAAATCATTGGTATTAATTTTATTGTTATTTTAATTTATAATTATATTTTAAGGAAATTTATGAGGTGGTGACTTCTAATTCATGAGATATTCAACCTAATAGTGAAGACGATGTCAGTTGTGATTTAAGTTTTAAAGTGGGTCTAGGATATAGGTTGCTTTGCACAATGTTGAGAAATGCCGGGTGACTGGTATTGGTTCATGATTGACACATTCTAGTTATTATTGTACTTCTATGATGTCATCGGTCATCTAGAAGGGAGATCGTTGAGAGTAACCATCTTTATCTTCTGAATAGTATGAAGAGAGGTTATGATCTCTGGATTATATGATCTAGTGGATAAAGAGAGAGTGGGAGGAGGAGTGTGGGTAGTGATATCAGAGAGGTGAGTAGATGTTGGAGTATATGTGATGTCTTGTGTGTGGTGTTTACAAAGAGTTTCTTCCCTCTAGACCTTTGAGTGAACCTCCTCCCCTGAAATCAATTGATTTTGAATTTTTGTATGAAGGTTATGTATTTTGATTTTATAAACCTATTACGTGTGAAATTATTCTATAATGTAATGCATGTTTTTATTATATTTAGAAAAATCTATGTTTTAAATTTTTTTAAATTATTTATTTGTATTTTAAAGATAACTATAATCAATTTAAATTGATATTACTATCCATCAAAATTGTTTTTTAATTATGATAATTATTGGTGATGGATACGTTATCTGTTGCAATTAACAATCATTTGTGAAAATTCATCACAGTTATTTTTTAAATAAAATTCATTATTATTTGTGATAAATACCATATCCATCATAAATAATTCTTATTTTTACTATAAATTCACAATAAATCATTTTTTCAACATCATTTTTGGAAGAAATCCATTAGCAATAGATTCCCACCACTAATGGAAAATCCAAAAATGTAAAACTCGAGTAATGTCGATACTCTGATTATACCCAAATTATAATGTCATCGAAAGAACATGGAAAGACAACAATCACATTCACTTATAGAAACTTCAACCAATGATGTATATCATTTGGTATTTGTGATAAATCTCTAAATTTTTAGTGGTTCATGTGACATATTTTCATTAGATGGGGAAATATTTTATAGAAGTATTATTGGATTGAATTTTCACATATGGAGGATCATTTGAGGTGTGTCTCCAAAATCTTGATTATGAATGGGTGAGATGTAAAGAGACATTACTAGTGCTAAATTAGTAGATTTTCTAGTTTAATTTAAAGGTTGGAATAATGATTCTCTATAGTATTTTAAGGATGGGAAAATATTTGATCATGAAAATAAAAATGTGATAAAGGAATTTCTAGAATCCATAATGGAGAGGGATTTCATGATATTTTTCAAATATACTGGCTTCTATTGGAGGGTTTTCAATGATTTTTATTGAATTTTATGACCCCTTACTCATCCCTTGGAAATGGATGTATAATTATCCTTTTGTGAAATATTCAAAAAAGAATTCAAATATCTGAAGACTAGAATAGTCACATCCCCAATCATGGAACACCTAAATTAGGATGATCCATTCAAGTGGACAACCGATGAAAGTGATTCCATATTAGGGATAGTTCATAAGAAAATAATAGATAAGACAATCTGGTTGATCTTTTTTGAAATTAAAATCCTTATGGAGACTTAGTTCATCTACCTCATGATGGATAAATAGTTAATCACTATGGTCATTAATTTTGAATTTTTTTTACCCAATTTAGTTCTCTTCAAAGTTATGGTTTAAAAAAATCATGATATGTTAAAATATTTACTGAATAGAAAATGATTCCAAACCCTACATAATCTGATGGATTATTTTTATCTAGGTGTTTCATATTGAGAGCAAGGATAAGAAAGTCTCAAAAAAAAATTTCCTTAACTATCATTTTAGGATTGAATTAACAAACCTTAGTGAAGATAAGAATGTTTACATCAAGGATGAGTTTTTGGACAAATATATTTCTATAATGGATATTACAACATGACCATAGTTCATCAGCATTGTTAATTAATTATAAATAGATAAAATCAACCCAAAATTCATATACCAATATAGGAAATAAATCTTATCTGAATTTGAAAACTATTTTTGGGATCATCATTTACTTGATAAATAGTGATGGGATGGGTTGATTAGTCTGTGTGTTCCAAATAATTATATAGATAGAATGTTTGAGTTTTTTTAATCATTTACAATATGGGGAAATAGTGAATAGGAAATAATAGTGTCTATAATCCTTTAAAGTAGATTATTTAGTCCAATAATTTATAAATATTCTAGGATCATCATGGAGATATGTGATCATTTCCAATGCACTATAAATTTTAGTAAAAGTAATGATTTGATTTACCAACCCATCATAGAGGTCGATGTTTTTTATGTATAGGGGATATATTTCATGGGTTCCTTCCCAAATTATTTTGGCCAAACAAACATCATTTTATGAGTTGATTAAAACTCAAAATGTCTTAAATCAGAATCCACATATGATAATAAAAAATAAAGTGAAAAAATAATTGAAGGATAATATATTTTCCAGGATTTGAGTATAGTGTTTTTGGGAATGTTATTCAGTTTCACCAGATAGATATTTTCAAGAAGACATAATTAGAGAAATATGATTGGATGAAGTCCCCACAAATGGTGTTACCCTAGGTGGGACTCAATACATGGGTTGTATGAATGGTGACCAGTATGTTTTGGTTTAATCATATGGTTCAATAGTGTATCAGTCATTTCCAAGAGTAACGGTAGGTTGACCATGAATCTTAGGGGTCGGTGAGACATTTTCACTAGAAAGATATTTATATAAAGGGGTGTTGTTGGTCCAGCTCTCTATGGTACTGTGTGCGGTATTTATATGATGAATAATGGAAGTTTCTAACATAATTTTCAGAGAATTTATTAATTAAATAGAAATTGATCAATGAGTTTTTTATTCTCTTTTAACTCCAGTAATGACAATATATGAATTGTTATCCTGTGGATGTAGGTCCTTGTTTGAACAAAAAAAATATTTATTGTCTGTTTTTTTTAGTTTTTATGTGAAGTGTATTTGTGAAAAAATGGTGATTAGGTAGGATATCATCCTAGTTCTATTACACAAACTTAGTGGAGGTTATTATAATACTAACCTCCATATGGTAACATTGAGGATTTTTCCACCACCCAAGTTGAAATAGGATCAAACAAACATTCATCTAATGTATGTTGTGATTGTAAGGTCTATCTGGTGCAATAAATGTAGTGCTTCATAGGTACTGCTCCCCAAAAATTTGTATCAAAGGCTTGGATCTACTTTAATCACACCATGAGGTTTCTTCTCTCCTTATATTGTAATTTATTTGATTTCTATTGGAATTACTATTATTGGAAGAATGAAATTAGAGGAAGGGAAGGTATGTAATGATAAGTTTAATAGAACATGATTTTTCTTTTGGATAATGAAACTGGAAGACCTATTGATAAAAAAATATTTTTATGATATTTATTTTGTTATAAGTACTGAAACAAAGGAAACTCCCGAATGGGGACATGTGGACAAGATGCCTTTACCCTTGATCAGGTTGTCTCTTGATCAGGAATGTTATATTCCACATTAGAGACAATAAAAATATTTTGAGTGTTATGAAATCAATGAATGAAATGTATGAGAATCCAAAAACTCTTAATTATTTCTTCATGATGAGAATATTTTTCATCATTAGTTTATCATATGGAAGAACTACATCCAATTACATGAATGACTTCAATATGGTCTGAGGGAAACTCAAATTAGTGAAGGAAAATTTCACATATTATTTTTAGGATTTTCTTCTTCTTTCATCACTTACTGAGAATTAGGATTTAATGGTAACAATAATGAGAAAATCTAGTGGGAAGGTAGATCTTGTGTTTTATGAAATTCAAATCATGACCTTAACTAAGGATTTAAGGTGGAAGGATGTTCATACTCTATCTGGAAGTGCTCTTAATTCAACCTAATAGGGATGCTCACTCTAGTAGAAGGATCATTTGATGAAAAAATATTTTTATAACAAATCCTTGATAAGAAGTCGAGGTAAATCGACTGGTCCATGCCTTACATGTAGGAATTTTTGAAATAAAGTACATATCATGAAATATTAAAAGAATCAGATGGAGGTTTCCACTTCCAAACATACAAACATCGTTAGTCTAATGAAAGGGGTTCCATTTTGATAAAAAATATGACCATTTTTGAGTATTCATGGGTTATTGACACAAAGGAATATATTTATTCAATTGGTGATCATGGGTGCATGGTTTATTATGTTCTAGGAAGCTTCTAAAGAGTACATATAGTGAATGATGAGTATATGGATATAGTTTGGAAATGTAATGTTAACATTCAAATGTAAAATGGATGTGTCTTAAGACTGAAAGATGTTGGTCATATTTGAGGTCTCTGAAATAATAACATATTTTTTAGGAAAGGTTGATGATGAAGGTTTAATAATGGGTTTTTTTAATGGAGTTTCAAAGATCAATAGAGGTTCTATAGCGATTTCTCATAGAATAAATAATGGATCCTTTTACTTGAATGGATAGATGGGTTAAGTTGTAGTAATCAAAATAACTTCATTAGACAGTCCACAAAATTGGCATTGTAGGTTTAGTAACCTTAGTAAAATGTATCTGAAGGTTTTGGAGGTGATGGTCATGCTTAAAGAAGATCACAAGGACCATGGAAGATGTGAGAGTTCTATTCTTGGGAAACGGGAAAACATTTACTTCATCTTGGATGGTAGAAATCCATGTAATTTCAAGTTATAATTTTTGATCCCGATGTTTGGGGATGAAACCCGATTCACTCGAATGGAGGGTCATTGTACATTGTGGCCTTCATTGATGATTCTAGTCGAAGTATCTGGGTTTACATGCTAATGAATAAATATGATGTGTTTCAAGTCTTTATTCAGTGGAATGTTTTTCCCAAAAAAGAGTGTGAATGAAAATTCAAATGTCTCTAGAAAAAAAATATTGGGGAGTAAACCAAAAAAACATTAATATCGTTTTTCAATGTAAGGGAATTTAGAATCATGAAACTATTCTTAAAACTCCTCAATATAATGGAGTGGCTAAAAGTATGAATCATACTATGTAAGATAAATATCAGAGTATGAGACTTCACTCAGGAATGCCTAAGGGATTTTGGGATAATGTAATAAATACAACAAATTTTTTGGTCAGAATAGTTCTAGCATTATCTGTTGAAAAAGTTCCATCAAAAGAAATTTGATCTGGTAATAGACCATAGGTGAACCATCAAAATATATTTAAAAGTTTCACAAATGTTCATATAGATGCTAATGATAGAGATAAGTTGGAGGTGAAATACAAGGTGGGTTTCCTCATCGTATACATTGATGAAAAACTTGGATATCATTTTTAGGATGATAAAAAAGATAAGATTCATCCAAACCTAAGGTTTTATTTTCAATGAAGAACTTAGGTGGAAAGATTAAAACTTTCTTGATAATAAAATTGAAGCTAGATCAACTATAAAATTTCATGATGATCTGATAGAGGTTACCACATAGGCTCTCATTTCATAAATTTCATTGTGAATATCATAATTTGGCACTCTAATAGATAGGTTTTCATATAGAGAATGGTCAGACATGATATTTGTTGGTGGAGAATAATCAAAAAAATCCCTCTTCCAAGCAGAGAAAGGTCAGATGGATGGATATCAGATAAATAGATCCAAACATATAAACATGGTATTGTAATGAATAGATCGAATTATATTAGAAAACCAATTCAATGGTTTAGAGATAATATAAAATTTATACTTCTAACAAAACCAAGAGAATCAAATTTTCCATAACAGTCAGCTGCTCCTATACACTCAAAATAATGGGATTTAGCTATGGAAGAGGAAATGAATTCCTTAAATCTAAAAAATACATTTCAGTTGTTTGAAGTACCATAAGGGAAGATATATCATCAAAATAAATGGTAATTTCATTTGAAATAACAATCTCATTAAAGTGAGAGGTGAAAAGAAAGGATGGTGGTGAAGTATTTTTTGAAAAAGGAGGGGATCAAATTTTCTAAATTTTTCTCACCAGTGGTGAAGTACACAACCATTCAAATAGTTCTTAGAATTATTTTTTATAATTATCTACACATAGAGAATATAGATTTAAATACACCCTTTCTTAATGGGTATTTGGAAGAAGAAATTTATATAGTTAAAAACAATATTTATTAACTTAATCATAAGGATCAAATGGTTATAAGTTGAAACAAAGTCTTTATAGATTGAAGAAATCTATAATATAGTGAAATTATTATTTTGACACTTTCATGCTTGAAGAATGTTTTAGTTGATGTGATTCTTATCATTCTTGTTATGAGAAACAATGGGAAGATGAAACATATACCATATTATTGTTTTCTATTGATGATATGTTGATTATTTTTTCAATGTTCCATTGGATTGAGAAAATGAAGAGTAATTTTTCTGTGAGGTTTAAGATGAAGAACCTAAGACAATCTAAGAACATCTTGGTAATGAGAATTGATATTGAGAGAAAAGTTGGATGTTTGGTTTTATCCTAGAAGGTATTCATATATAAGGTCATCAAAAGATTTAAAATGAAAAATTATATACATGTATTGACCCATCTCACTAGACACTTTTGTATTATTAAATAAAATGCATGATAAATATATGGATAAGTTCATAACATGGGGAAGAGGGAATTTCTCTCAACTATAGGAAGTTTGATGTATATGATGGTCTTTACTTGAGAATATATTAATTTTGTAGTGATAGTTGTTAACTATTTCATGTCATATCCTGGAAGGAAACATTGGGAATCTTTGAAATGGATCATTTGATACATGAAGTAGTTAGAGGGTGTATCTTTTTTTTGTTATGATGATTAATTGAAAGGTTTAGTATATGCATATTTCTCTAGATACAAGTAATCATAGAAAAGTACTACAGAATTCATATTTACTTTTAGTGGGATAAAAATTAGTTTCATGTCTTGGTTATAGTCATTTTTTACATTATCTATGAAGCATGCAGAGTATATAGATACTACTAAAGTAGAAGAAGAGTTGATATGGTTGATGTGCATGTTGAAGGAACTTATAAATGGATCGGGTATAGGAATATTATTTTTTGATATTCAGAGTTTCATTCATCTTTCTTGTAATCTAGTATTCCATATAATATTGAAACACATTGTCCTGAATTATCACCGTATTTGAATTATATTGGAAGATAAATTTTTGGAGCTATAGAAGATTTATAAGAAGATGAATTCTATGGATATGTTTACGAAGGCGATTATCCCAAAAATTCTGGGGTAACATTATTCCCCTATTGTAATCAATCGATCGGATTGAGTGAAGAAAATTTCATGAATCAGATAGAGTATAAGACCAGGTGGCTAATTGATAGATGATTAATTAATTATGGAATTTCCAAGTGGTATTTTTTAGGGTTTTGTGAAAAGCAGTTAAGTTTCACCTAATAGATAATTTTGTACAGCGGTCATCGGAGAGAGATGATCAGATGGATTCCTTGTAGATGGTGTTCACTGAGGTGGTGACTCAATGTATGGGTTATGTGTCTAGTGACTGACTATTTAAGGTCTCATTAGATATTTCAATGGTTTATTGGTGGTTTCCCGAGCCAATGGAAGGTTGACCATGAATCTCGGTGGTCGGTGCGGCCTATTCACTAGATGGATATCTCTTTAAAGATAATGTGGTTGTTTTCCTCTATGGGGTACTTTTTGTGGGATTTATATTCTAAACTATTTATCTTTCTGACTTAATTTATTAAAAAAACATAAATTGGGGGGAAATTGATTAATGAGTTTTGTATTAACTTATATCTTCCTTAATGAAAACTTTTGTAGTGCTCTCCCATGGATCTAGGAATTTGTTTGAACCACATAAATCCTTTTTATCTATTTGTATTAAATTTTATATGTGAAGTACATTTTTGAATTTTTTGTGGTGATTATATGGTATATTATCCTTGTTCCCATACACAATCTTACTGTAGGTGATTATTGGAAAACCCTATAATTGGTAATATTGAGGATAATTCTTCTATTGAGGTTAAATATGATCGATAGAATTTATTTTTTGTGTACATTGTGCTTACCAGGTCCTTCCAATGCAACAGATAGAGTGATTCATTGGTTTTCCTCCCCAACAGCGGTCCAAATAGGGTGTGAGATAATACCTAGTATACCACCTCCAATGGTGTCTATAACAATTCCAGTCTATGAATATAAGATGAAGAAATGTTTGAATATAATAGGAGTACAAGTAATAATAAAAGGAACAATATTGTTCAGTCTTTAAATTCAAGAAACCATATCATAAGGGCCAATTGCAATGCACATTAAGCAAAATCTATTACCTATTCCATTTAATAATGTGGCAGACCTACATGGTCCCTAGTCCAAAGAGTATAAATACCCATGGTGTCCAAGTAAGTTGAGTGATCAATTATACAGGATCCAAGTATTATAAATGTACAAGTCATCCTAAGGGGTTAGATATAAGAAGTATAAATGTACACTGAATCACACTAATATAATGAAATAGGATTTGAGGAGTAGCAATGTCCATAACATTCATATAATCTAATCCAAAAAATAGGATCCAATGAGTAGAAATTTCCAAGAAACCCAAATAGGTCGAATCTAAGTAGTAGATATTTCCATGGAATCCTAGTAAGCCAAGTAAATTGTATCCAAGGATTATAAATGAACAAGGAATCCTAACATGACAGGTAAACTAGTTCCTTGGAGTAGAAATGTCAATGGAGTCCAAATAATATGTTTCCTTGGAGTAAAATTGTTTTAGTCATCAAATCCATCCAAGTAAATAGAATCCAAGGAGTAGAAATGTACAAGGCGTCAAAGTGGGTCATTGGTGTCATATCGCAAACCCCATTATCAATGTTACTAATTCATAAAACATTTTATAAACCAATTCATTAATCATCTCACTAATCCCTTCATAATATTTTACATGATAAGGGATTATCCATCCAATTCACACCTTTCATATACAATTGAAAAGGCATCATAAGGTTTTAACAACCTTCAGCCCCATATTAAATTCCCATTAATTTAAATAAATTTCAACACACCCTAATGGTGGAATAATCATAGTAAAAAAAGGAAAATCTTACCCCATTTGTGGTTTGGGATTAGGTTAACTACCTACAAACTAAATAAAAGTGTCACATAATGTTCTAGATATGAATATATCAATTAACTTAATGTTTAACTAATTTTGGAAGCATCACCTAGAAAGTATGACATGAATCACCACAACAAAAGGGTATAATACAACAATAATTTAAGGGAAAAATTATAGACCACATACCTTAAGCCGATATAAATTAATCATCCCATGTCATCTAATGATTTGGTTCATATCAAAATAAAATAGATGAATGGATAGATACCAATAAAATAGTCCATAAGAGCCTAAACCAAAATAGCATCGCCGATATAAAGGAAAAAAGAAAAAGGAGCCTAAGGAAGGAAGAAACCACTAGTGGCAATCCAACAAGATGAACAGAATTAAAATAAGACATCTAATGATGAAATGAAACCAAATCTAAGATTATGATTATGGGAGATATCCTACGGTGGACCTCTTTTGTGTGAGAGAAGGGAGGTTGGGTCTTCTATCAAAATAAGAGTCCCTTTATCCTTTTATGAAAACATTTACCAAGGGAAATACACAACGTGTAAGGTTTACATTTCATTTAATGTTTGGGTTTCCCCCTCTAGGGAAGTAATATTATACTCCATGAAATGGATTTGACTAGCCGAATACACATAATGTAAATCTCATGTATCCAACCTTCAGACCTATTTCATTTTTTTCAATAAAACATGGCAATCAGAATAAAGGGTAGGCTTTGGAATATAATAAAAAAATATAGTTTCAAAAAGGTTTTAATTGAATATTAAATGTATTGATACCTCAAAGAAAATTTGGGTTCTTATAAGAAGTCCCTTGGTTCATGTTTCAGTCCCTATAGATATTTGTTCAACCAACAGACCATGCGCTCATCATTTTTTATAATTAAACCTTCCTTTTTTTCAATAATTTCTTCTTCTTTAAGATCACCATTGAAAAAAAAGAAATTTACATACATTTGATATACTATGTGATGCTTATGAGCTACCACTACCAGCAACATTCATATTATCTCATATCTAGCAATTTGGGGAAATGGTTTATCAAATTATATGTCATCTATTTTTATAATTACCATTATAAAACAAGACATGAATTATTCTATGTGGCCTCAACTTTCTCCTTCATTTAGGTTTTGAAAAACCATTTTGTACTAATCTCATTTTTTTAAAAGGTTGGTGCTGAGACCTCATTTTATTATTTAAATAAAATACCTCTTTAGACTGGGTAGAGGGTGGCCCATTACATAGCCTCAAGGTCCAAGGCCAAGTGGCCTGAATAAAAGGCTTGAAAGCCCGTTTTTTGGCCCAAAGGACCCCTCAGTGAACAATACTACTACAGTACCCGCACTGCTACAATACCTACTACAGTATCACCACTGCTACAGTACCTGCTACAGTACCTCCGTCGCTACAGTGTCCCCACTGCAACAGTTCTGCCACTGCTACCGTACTGCTATAGTGCCCTGCTACAGTACACGTGTTAATTTCATCACAATTTGATTGAGTTATTCATTCATATATTTCACTAACTCATCATGTTCAATATCCTCCACCCCCATTCAAGGTTCATCCTATGATACAAGATCTCTTTAGTTCTAAAATCATAGCCTCCTTCTGGTTTGAAGTGGTGCATTATGATTCTTAATGATATCCTAGATTTATACATGTTTTTATCCTATAAAACTAATTTTTAATCATCACCAATAGCTTCATAATTATCAATATATTATTCTGAATTAGCATCAACTACTTTTAGTCTTATTTCAGAAACTTTTTACGCCATTTTTATAGAATTTTGTTCACTTTTTTCTATGGGATAATAAAAATATAATTGAATCTATTGACTTAGTTTTCCCAAATTATCTTCACTCTATACATATGAACACTAATTTTTTTTATAAAATCTATAATTCTGGAATTTATATCCATTACCATTGGATAAATAGATCATAAAGACTTCAACATCAAACTTTTATTAAAACTTTCTCAGTCTACTTCCTTTGCCTTTAATATAATAAGGACATCCAAAGACCATGGAATATTTCATGGTATGATTATTTTGGCACCACATATCATATGGTGTAGCATGTCTCTCTGGTCTCAAAAGACGCCAATTTTGAACATACACTACATTAAACACTACTTCTCTCTGGATGAATTTGGAAACATTATTCTAAACCAACATTATTCTACCCATTTCTAAAATTCTCATATTCTTCCTCTCTACCACAACATTATTTTGTGGAATATAAGGTGAGCTATTTTTGTACTATATTCCATATTTTGTAAGATAATTTTAAAATTAATCAGTTGTCTACTCTTTCCCATTACCAGATCATAATTTTTTTATACACAAACGAAGATCCTTTTCAAATTGTGTTCTATACATTTTGAACATCCTAATAGCCTCATACTTTTACTTAATGAAAATATATATGTTATATAATTAAATTCCTCGAAAAAAGTAACAAAAATAAAGATCTTCTTGGGTAAATGTAAGATCTCACCCCTCACCGATTAGCTTGGGAAGAGGCAGTGGTTGTCACAATCCTTAGGTGACATCTTCAAAACACCAAAGTCAAGAAAATAATTTTGAAGTCCTCAAGAAAAATTGGAGAACTATTTTCCCATTGAATGAAAAAATCCCATCCACAAAGAAAAAAACAAACCTTTAAAGGATGTTTGAATACAAAATATAACTCAGATAAACTAGAACAACAACCATATCAGAGTACAAGAGGAAACCAAAGACTAACAAAACTCAAAGACACCAAAGACATCAACTCTATAACTCCCAACCTACTCCAAGATCCAACTCAGCAAGACATGCCCACATTATCAAGAATCATCACTAAATAATTGAGATACCTTTACTTTACCTATTTCTCAATAGATGACATCTTCAAACACACAACATTTCCCAAGTAGGGGGTGAGTCTAGACTCGGTATGATTTCTCAAATGACTTCCCAACTCATGGAACTAGGATGAAAACCAATTAAAACAATTTTTAGAAAACAATTCAAAAACATTTACAACATTTAAAAGTGTTTTATATCTAAAAAAACCAATTTTCCATGGATATCAATAAAAAATTTCATCAAAAAATTTCTCATTCAATTTTTTATACTCATTCAATGATTCCACACACAACCATAAATGCATTACTAGATGATAGTTACATACTCATGAGAGGTCTCTCATACATCCACCAAGTCATCACTAGGAGGAAAATCTCATTTTACCCTAATTTAACATGTACCTTATATTGGTTCATGTATCTTATACCCCAATAATACACACCCTTATTCAGGGCCATGTTGAAAGCATGAAATCACAATAATAATGTATTCCAAAAATAATACAAATAAATTTCACATAAAACATTTATTTATTTAAAACATTTTGAGAACCATTTTCCACGTATCAAATCAAAACTCAAATTTTAAAATCACTATATTAGTAATTGTCATCAAATTTTTTTTCCACAAAATCATCAAATTTTCACAATTTCCCAAAACCATAATTAAATTGGTTTCCAAAAAAAAAACTTCACAAATAATTCAAATAAATCATTTATTATAAGTTATGAATTTAATTTTGAATCAATTCCAAATAAGATAGAATCCACATACATCTCAAATGTTAGTGAAAATGAAGAATGGCACCATGATTCTCTGGATATGATAATAAAACAACTTTCATTGCATATATTTAATGATAAAACATCATAATTACCATAAAAGAACAAAAATATAACTATAGTTAACTTAATCTAAGTTCTTGGGGAAGAGAAGGTGAAGAGATCAACAAATAACATCTAAGAACAGAGACTTTCTGGTGAATCTAGATCACCAAAAAACTTAAAAGGACTAAAAAAATTTCATGGATCAAAGGGAATAACCTATCAAACTTTGGGAGAAAATTTTTATATTGGGGAAGATGAGTAAATTAAATGGGTACCCAAGACTTAAACTAAGTTAGATCAATAATTTATTGATCTAAAACTGCATGATAAATGGTTAGGGTGTACAATTAGTCATATCGTTCATGAACTGTGTACAAGATACTATATCAATGATAATAGGCTCAAATGATTCCCCCTAGAAATATATATTATTTTTACAAATTGTGTTCCAATCATGTAGAGATGCTATCCATCCTACCATAAGTCACATGGTTTCTGAGATGGTTTGCATGGTTTTTTCTGACTGTACTTAAACTGTGAACCTATATAAAAGCCTCCAAAGCATAACCAAACTCTTACAAGGCTCCCAAAACATAACCCAATATTTATAGATAATTATAATACAGAAATAATGTTTCAATTACCTAAAACTAGTGGTGATAAATTCTCCCCCACCCATTTTTCTTTCCGTTTATCGAATGTAGAAAACTATAATTGTCCGGAAAGATTTTAGGCCACTATTCCAACATTTTCTTTTCAGGCTCCCACGTTTCTCCCTAAATCTAACCACATTTCCATAAAACCTAAACTATAATGATTATTTTTTCCTAAAATACTTTCCATTTCCTATCCAAAATCCATACCGAAACATAAACCAATGTAGAATCTTTCTCTAGCTCAAGGTGATCCCATAAAATTACATGGTTAGCATTAGGTTTACATATTTTCAACTTATATACATGAAACACATTATTCTCTAAAAAAAACCTTGGTAGAAAAGAAAACTGATATTCCACCTTAGTAACTCTTCCAGTATCTCATAAGGGCATAGGTACTGAGGATACACTTTTCCCAACATACCAAAACAATGATGTCTAAACCATGGAGAGATTCTCATGAACTCATGACGACTTACCTCAAATGAAAACAATCATCAAGGATGATCTGTATATGAATTCTAATGGATTGGATCCATCTCCAACCACTTTATGATCAACTAAATATTTTATATTTTCTCTTACATAAGTCTTGGTTCAACCATTGAAGTCTCACATGTTTCCACCCAAAAATTTGGATAATGATAGGGACACCCATTCAATGCTTTAAAAGGATCCATATGTATCAAGTCCAGATAACTATTGTTGTATGAGAACTACACTAATGGTATCTACTCCCCCAATGAGCCATAAAAATCCATTACATAATCCATTATAATCTCATCCAATGTTTGGACCATCCTTTTAAACTATACATTCATTTAAGGATGATACACCATAGTCATAGTCACCTGAGTCCTAAGGGGTTTCAATGAGAAATTCCAAAAAGGATATGTAAAACATGGGTCCCAATCAGATAAAATTGAGACTATAACTCTATGAAGATTTAGAACATCTCAGATATAGATTTTTGATAAGTCATCCACCGTATAAGATTCACATATTAGGATAAAATGAGCTGACATCATGAGTCGATTCACAATTATCCATATTGCATCATGCATCCAAATCATTCTTGGTAAACTTGTCACAAAGTCCATGGCTGTCTACTCCTTCCAAATAGAAATTGGTAAATATTGTAACATGTCTCCTAGTCACTGGTGTTCTACCATGACCCGATTATAGGTGAGGAATCTCAAATTATTCTCTAGCACTACCCTTTTTATGACCACCCACAAAAATCAAGCTTTCATTACTCTATTAATATTTTGAAATTATAGATGAACATACCATTTTGAATGGTGGTAAGTGTTAATAATTTGTTCTTGAAACCCAAAAGGTACTATGATCAAATATCTAAATTATAAAATAGAACTCTGATCCACCATCCATTCCTCAATCATCTCCCGTTCATTATGTTTTGACCTCATAGAAACACATTTAAAATTAGATACCTAATCCTTGTGAACTGGATCATCCAAATTAAAAATAAATGATACTAAGAAGAAAACTACAACATCCCCTTGGTTGGTACAATACAAGTGCATGTATTCTATTATTGACATCCGATGCCATGGATCCAATTCTTATTTAACTAACTAATAATATGACTTCTATCTTAATGCATCATCCACTGAATTTCCTTTTCTTGGTGTATACACCAAGTTGAATTTGAACATTTTAAGGTGTTATGTCAATATTCATTTCCATTTATTTAAATCTATTTTGGTGAAAATGTATTTCAAGATATTATGGTTTTTAAACATCGTAAATTTCTCACCATAAAGATAATGATTCTATGTCTTCAGAACATGGACAACCACATTTAATTACAACACTTGTGTTCAATATTTTAACTCATGAAACTATAGGTAATGTGTTCCATAAAAAATAACATTATATTTCTACTTGAGAACAGATCCCAGCCTAGATCTAAATTCATCACAATAGACTACATAGCCATGCCCAGACTATGGAAATTTGAGAATGGGTGATGATGAAATTCTAACCTTAAAATCATTAAAGGATTTATGAAATTCATTATTCCATTGGAAAGGATCTATTTTCCTAGTCAAAGATTTCATTGGTGATTCAAAACATGACAAATCACAGACAAAATGTATTTAGTATACTACCAAGCCAAAAAATTACGTATCTCTAAGATATTCCTCTTTGGTTTCCAAGATTTAATGGAATCTATATTATATCAAACTGAAAAAACCTCTTTTTGAGAAATTATATTGACAAGGAAATGTACCTCCTGTATCCTGAAATCACACCTTGATAACATGGAATACATAAGATGCTCCCACAAAATACCCAACACTATAGCTACGTGTTTCTCATAATTCTCTTTTATTATAGAATACACCAGTTTATCATCCAAAAACAACACCACAAAGGAATATAAATACCTTTGAGATATCAGATTCATCAATGCTATAATGATGGTTTCTGCATATATAAGACCAAAAGGCCTAACAATGAACCCATAATAAAAATATTTGCTTCTAAAATCCGCCTTTGGAATATCCCCCTTCTAAAACAACAATCAGTGATATCCTTAACATAGTTCAATTTTAGAGAACCACTCGGCTCCCCTCAAATAATCAAATAGATCAACAATTCATGGAAGAGGATATTTATTCTTTATCATAACATGGTTAATCTTAAAATAATATAAACACATACTAAGTGATTCATCCTCATTCTTCACAAAAAGAAATGGTCCTTTCCATAGAGACATACACAGTTGGATGAACCCTTTACTTTCGGACTCTTCTGACTGATCCTTTAATTCCATCAATTCTTTTGGGATTATTCGATATGACAGAAGTGGAATAGGACTGGTCCCTAGTACTAAATCAGTCATAAACAAAACATCTCATTTGGGTGGGAACTCCAGTAAATTTTCAAGAAAAACAATAAGGAACTAGCCTAATATAGTTAGAAAATAATCACTTGCAATCTGATCGACCATTTCTAAAACAACTACTGTTAACTGGAGATAGATAGTTCCAACTTCCAATACCATGGGCCCTACTCTACATATATCCATTACCCAATATCTATTAAAGAGAGGTCTAAAATCATTAAAATATTGTAAAATCACCCACCATGCATAACGATCTATACGGGCCTCAATATTCATCAACCAATCCATTCCCAAAATCAAGTCATATACATCAATATCTATCACATAGAATTCCCATTACAACTCAGTCCCATTGATTTTTATCAAACATGTTTCAAATTTCAAGGCTCGACACTCTCATTATACCAAAGTTATTTAGAGTTTCAAAATAGAAGGCATCGTCTCAACAATTAAACCCATCATATCAACAACACAAGAAGCAATAAATGAATAGTACATGAAATTTGGGAATAGTATGTTCCCATATCAAAAAAATATTTCTTAAGGGTATAATTAAATAATAATCATACCTCTCACCATCAAAGGTCCCAATTGATCATCCATGATCACTTACTTAGATCTATATAATTTCATACTTAGTTCACTTGGATCTTTATTACCATGTTGAGATTTCATAGGTTGAGGTTTCATGGTGTTTCTAGAATCACCATGGCTTGCTAAGTTCTTATGAGAAGACATATTTTGTTTCACTGGTTCTATCAAAGCATACGATGTTTTAGAAACACGATATGTACCTCTAGAACCCAAACATGGAGAACTGGAATAATAGTGTTGAAGATGTACCATCTTTTTTCTGTTGTTACATGCTCTTGGTGGTGTCTTACAATCTCACTACAAATACTCAAAAGAACCGTACTAATAACATATAGGATTACTCTATGATCATGGAGGAATGTTGACTGATCCTATTGTCTGCTTCTAAGATATACCTCCCCCTTGAGAATATATGTCCTTCCTCCACTTGTTTCCAATATTGGAGTCCCCACCTGTTCCCATAGTAAAAAAACATAGTTCCTCCAAAAAAAAAATACCGAGATGTATCTTTCTACTACCATCTCTTTATTGACCATATATATATAATATGTTATAAAAATCACAACAATCTTTGAGTGAATTTATAGTTTAATCCCAAACTCAAAAAAACATTTCTTCAAGGATGTGCTTACAGAATCTTCTGGTAAAAAACATACTAAACTCATAAATTTATGTGTGTACTCTGTTACTGAGATATTCTCCTACATTAAACTGATGAAATCCATTATTCTAGAAATTATTAACATGTAATAATAAATTTTGTTATGAAAAATTCTTCAAATTCCTCTCATACTATGACTTTATCCAATTAAGCATGAACTATTAAATCCCACCATTGAAATGATAGATCCTATAGCATTTATGTCACCAACTTTCTTTTCAACTCTTCTAGTATCCCAAGGAAATTGAGGATTTGATTCAGCCCATTCATCTAAAAATCCGTTTTTCTTGCTATGAGTCACCCCAAAAGATGGTTGTATTATACTTTCGGAACTAAACCAAATAAGACACTTGTCTTTATTTATCCTTCATGTTCCCTCTATCCTTGAACTAAATATCCTTTATAATAAATGATCAACTATTGTTTCACTAGTTGCTCAGGTGCAACCACATTTTCAGTAGCCTCTTCTAGTTGGCTCCTATGATGCCTACACAGTTCCATCCATTATAAACAACAAAAACTCCATTTAGTCTTAATCTCTATAAACTGAAGGTTGGGTTATTTTAAATTACCATTTAAAAAAGTTCCAAAATCCCCATAATCCATAATAAACTATTTTGACCATTTTTTAAAAACCACCATCAATACATTTTCATAATCACCATTTGAAAATATTTCATACTATTTTCAAAAAGTATTAATTTTACTATTTCCATAAATCATTTACTAAATGATGAAAAATTAATTCCTAGTAGGAAGTCATTCTATCAATGCATTTCATGAAACCCTCATTGGAAAAATCAATGATGATGAGGTGACAACTCACCTAGAAGTTTCTAAAAACACTCATGTACCCAAACTCTCTTGTAACATGAAGTTCAACATAAAGAGGTTTGATAAGCCTTTTTATGCTCTAAATTTTAATTTCAAACAATCCTTCTCTTTACTACCATACTAAGAGACATACCATTACTTTTTCAAACTCCAAAACTAAACAAAACTATTACCCAATGATTGAACAATGTGATAGCATTTATAACAGAAGGACAGAACAAGAAGATACCATTTGTAACATCCTGTCCCTCACCCATTGGCATGCTAAGAGGCGGTGTATGTAACTAGCCTTAGGTATCATCCCCGAGACATTAAATGAATGAAATAAATTCTGAGGTCCTCAAGAATAATTGGTGGATGATTTCCCCTTTGAAATATAATCATCCAAACCACAATGATAAAACCAAAAAAATATATCTAAATGACGCATGAGTAAAAAATAGAATTAAAAAGACTAGAACAACCTTATTTGAGTACAAGAGGAAACTAAAGACAAAAAAACTCATAGACACCAAATACATCAACCCATAAACTCCTAACCTGCTCCAAGATCCAACTCAATAAGTCGCGCCCATGGTATCAAGAAGTATCACCAAATAACAAAGATACATTTCCTTCACCTCTATCTCTATAAATGATATATGAAAATACAAAATAGTTCCCAAGAAGGGGTGAGTATAAAGTCAATAGGATTTCCCCAATTACTTCCCAACTCATGCCACTAGGGAGATAACCTGTTATCACAATTTATAAATTTTTTTTTAAAACATTTCTAATAGTTAAACGTTTTTTATATCTAATCCAAAACATATTTCAATGTAATGAAATAAAACAACCATCAAAACATTTTTCATTCTATTTTTAATACTAATTCCATGGTTCCTCACACACACACATAGCCATTCCTAGGTGAAACGTGCATACTCATGAGTGGTATCTCATCTATCCAGTAACTCTTCAATTGGTGTCCAATCTTTTTATTCACTGGTGGGACATGCACCTTAGCCAGGGTTATGTCTCTTATACACGAATGGTACATGGCCCTTATTTAGGGTTATGTCGAAAGCATGAACTCACACCCATCATGTATTCCAAAAATCATTCCAATCCATATCACATATAAAAATACTTTCTTTAAAACATTCCAACAACCATTTTCCATGTATCAAATAAAAACCATAACTTTAAAATTACGATTTTATGATTTTTCATCAAATTAGTTTTTCCACAAAACTATTCCATTTACACAATTTCCAACAAAAAGAACATAGGAATTTCATAACCATCTTAAAAAGAAATTATTCTAAGCTAAGACTTCAAGTTATAATGAATTGGAATCGAGAGAGAATCCACCTACCTCTCAACGTTATCAAAAATGAAGAATGACACTATGATTCTCTAGAATCTGATCATGAAAAACCTTTTCCTCCCGAGATCCAATAATAAAACTTTGCAATTCCCATCAAGGAACAAGGATCTATCCAAAGTGCACTAGATCTATGTTTCCATGAAATAGTAGGAGAAGATATCAATGAATAATGACCATGAATAGAGACTAACCAGAGAATATGGATCTCCAACTTCATTAAAATGACTAAAACTTTCTCTTGGGTCCAATAGAATCATCTATCAAGACTTGGGAGGAAAAGGAATGTGATATTAGGGATGATTAGTCAATTATAAAGGGTTCTAGGACTTAAAAAGAATTATATACACAATTATTCTATCATAAAACACATTTTTCATGGTTAGGTATCATGATTAGTCAAGATATTCTCTGACCATGAAAGAGTTATTATCTCAATAATAGTAGGCTCAAAAGGTTTCTCCTAAGCACTCGCACAGTTAGTAAGGCTATGTGATAACTATGCATGAGATAATATCTTAAAGACTGTAAGCTTACATAGTTTCTGTTGGACAACTACATGGATTGTCTAAATTATGTTCTGATCATGTAGAGCTACATGACCTCTTTCTACAACCCACATCATTTCCTAGATGGGGCACATGATTTGTACTAACTATGTACCTCTTGAAAATCCTCAAAAGCAATCCAAAACACATATGAACCTAAAAAACAAAACCCAAATTTTATATATACTTAAAATATATAAATAATGGTTCATATACGAAAAAAGGGTGTTGTAGTATACTTCTATCTCTGAGGCCCACAAAGATCTATGTGGACTACTTCTAATAGCCATGTGGAGATAATATCCACATTCTTGTTAGTATTTTCAGTTATCTTTTCTCTCTAATATGTTCGAAAAATTCTATATTAATTACTATTCATATTGGTTAAATATATTACCAATTCTTATTTTAAAACCATTCTTAAGCTTCTCAAGCCATGGTGGCCAAGTATTTTATTCCATAACATGTTCTTATCTTTCATGCTCAAGTAACATGTATTGGAAGGATCACTAATCGAGAACAAATTTACATTTTTTCTAATCCCTTTAGAGATATTTTTTCCATAAATTATGATTTTAATGACATGTGATATTCTATTTAATTATACCTCAATTTAATCATCAAAAACGTTGTAAAACACGAAATAAATTTTGTTTTTCACTTCAACATAATGAAAATCAACTAGTTTCATATTATCATTATCAACTTGAGTTGTTCCAATACCTTTTATTTTCAAAAAATAGTTATTACCAACCTATACTACACCTCCGTATTCTTTATCAATGTTCTTTATAATTTTAGCATCATCAGTCAAGTGTGAGGTACACCCACTATCATGTATTCATGCCCTTGTCTTCTTTTTTTCATTAAAATACACTTCTACAGATCATGAATTTTATTTATTGTGCACTTGAACTAACCTCCCTTTATATTTGAGAGGGATATTACTAGCTAAACAATTCATACATTTCTCTATTTTGTAACCATTTTGATCACACCATCCATGTAGCTTTTAAAGACTATCAAATTTGTTTTGTGTAGTCATCTTGCATCTAGTTTCTATCTTTGCATGATTTATTCTTTAAATTTATTCCTTCTCATGAAAAAATATCCCTTTACCTTATTTAATTCTTTCATTTAAAGGAATTTTATACGAACATGTATATGATTTCTACCCAAACATCTAACAACAACAACAATAAACCAAAAATTTGAATTATCTCAAAAAACCCAAGGTTGTATACAAAACTTTTATATTAAAAAAATTGAAATCTGTTTAACTATTTGGGTTTTATAAACATTTGATTTGGAATTAAAGTGGAGTTAAATATTTTAATTTCATAAACTAATCTTGAAATATATTCCTCTCTATTTTTCTTGTACTATATTTGACCTGAATTAAGATTTGAACATGCATTGTTAGTGTCAGTAGTTTTGGGAATATATATTTTCCTAGGAGGACATTAGTATATATTTTTCAGAATCTATAGAATATTTTACCTTGAAATTAGTGAAAATTTTGGAATCCATTTTGATTTTTGTCATATATTTCTCATCTTCATGACATTTTCACTATCATTGACCATTATTCATCCTTTAGAGAGGATTTCTCTACAAGATCTTTGATCATATTCTCATATTTTATATCATTCAACCTGAGAATTTTAGTTTCTTATATGAGAGTTATCTCCCTTTTAACTTTCTCACTTTTTTTATCAACATATTTTCTTTCTTTAAACAACACTTTATTCTCTTTCTTGGGACCATTTTTTTCAAGACATACTTCAAATTATTCTTTTATCATGTATTCATAATCTATTATTTATGAGGTATCTCTATCACCACTTGATGAATCAATAGTTTTTTGAATAAGATCCATAAATTTTTTAAATTTCTCACATGTTTCTTTATTATAATAATTGTATGATATAATATCAATTTACACTTCTTTTCCCATCAAAATTCTTCTTTTAGTTCTTTGAAATCATTTCTTTATTCCATATACCTTTGAAGCATTTTTAGAATTATTTTTGTACTTTTTCCCTTTAATATTTTCATCATTTTCATATTTTTAATCCACTCCTTTATTCATTGGAAAATTAAATTATTAGTGTCCAAGACCATTACATTTATAAAATCTACCAGAGAATGTACCTTTGTTCTTTTTTTACCTTATAAAATGTTTTAGAAAAGAATGGAATAACTCTTTGAAACTATTCTTCATTTTAAGAATTAATTGATTCCCCAAAATCATCATCATTAAAAATTCTCATATTCCTCAAGTCTTCAAAATCTATTTCAATTTTCAACTTCTTTTTTAATAAAATAATTGTTCACATTTAATAAGCGATGAAAATAATATTCCCCTCCAAAGAGAAAAACATTTGGGATCAAATCTATCTAGAAAATTTCTCATTATCTACTTTATAATTATGGAATCATCAAGTTTCTTAATAAATACTAGAATATTACTCACAATTTTATTTACCCATGTATTGAAATCAATAATACATTCATCCTCTTCTATTTTTATGTCTTTTAATTTTATTCTATAAATAAATAGCTTTGCCTCTTTGATTTTCTCATAGACGTCATAACTACTCTCCAACTTGTCCCATATCTCTTTTATGGTATATAGTCCCATAACTTCAGAGTATATTTTCTATTATAGTTACATGATAATACTAGATTTAAATTTTACATCTACTTCCATATTCTAATTTTTAGAAAACATCATCTGACCAACATTTACAATGGGTGGAAATCCCATAATAGTGGCATCATGAACTTCCAATACAAGAGATAAAAGATATGAAAACATTAGATTCTTCTATATATGATATTTTTTTTAATAAAATATTGGTACACCCAATATATTAACTGAGTTAACACTCTCCATATTCAAAAGATAATTGTTTGGAACTTACAGAGGTAACATTCCCTCTCATACCAACTGAAGTGTCGAAAAAGATCAAATTCCTCCACTGAAAAGGGGAGTTAAATATATGGAGGGAAAATTTTAAAATTTATTTTCAATATAAATTAACATCAATGACTTGTTATATTATGATCCATTAAGAATATAAAGAACTCATCCTGATGTGATCATGAAGAAAATGAAATAGAAAGGAAGTCATAATTTTTACAAGGTTTAGATATTGTATGGAATCATGCATCTTATGATCTCTATTTCTCCCCTCCAAACATATATTATATTCACTATAATCACAAGTGGGTTCCACTTACAATAATTTGTGTGGCATCACACCACACATGTCAGCAGTCACACCCAATATCACACTTTCACACTATAATAAAAAAAGTTTATTACAAAATAAAGAAGGTCATCAAATAAATCAGGTTTCTTCAATAAACAAATATAAAGATACACTTCCAAGATCCTCTATAATATGAAAGAAATAATTAATTGTAGGCAATACTTAAATTTTCCTATACAAATATTCTAGGAAATTAATCAAAATTCATAAAACCAAGAGATTCATCAAATTTTGATCACTGAATATCCAAGATCAACTTCAAACTGCACTTCTTATTTTTCTCACCCTGTCAAAAAACACATCCATAATTTATTTTCACTATAGAACCACACCACTCTCTTATCTATTATAATTAAGAAAAAACGTATTCATAATTACCCCCATTATGTCTATAACTATTGTTAACAACCATAACTATATCCACACTATATTTTTCTTTTTTATAGTATAATTAAATATCCATTTGATTAACATAAAGAAAATAGATTAAAAAACATGCATGAATTAGGGATTTTAAAAATGAATTATATGATTATGGAAGCATTCAAAACCATCAAAGAATCGTCAAAATAAATTAATCCACATAATATTAAAATTCTAGATACCTATGAAAAATTTTCTTTATGTGGTAAAAATTCATAATTTGATATGTGGAGGACAATTAGTAGTATAGAAATTGACTACGTGGTTATCAATTAGCTATGTATAATATTCTCCTATGTGAGTGGGCTCTGTGAATCTACATTTAGCTACTTCGCACAATCAGTTTTATTGTTTTCATTAGGATCTAGCTATGCGACTCAATCCTCTATGTCACTGAATTAGATATGTGGATTCAGTAACATGGTGGTATCATCTATTTTATTTTCCTATAGTTATGAAATGTATATGTGGATTTTCTACATGAAATTTTACTTCACAAATTTGGAAACGTGAATTTAAATATTCTAGATCTCACTCAAACTAAAAAAGCTCCCCTTCAACCGATCACCATTCCTTATCCAAAAACACTGTATAGCATCATAAAACATTATTTCATGATATATAATGTCACAGAAACTAGATCAATCACCTTCAAAATTAATGAACACCTTCATAATGTTTTTCAATAAACATAACAATCCAAACATACTAAGAGTCATGGGATCTTCAATCATTCTCAAAACAGACAAAAAATCCATGGGGTTCTTGAAATGTAATTACTATTTATTAATAAATTACATGTAATTAAAAAATAATCATAATAAGTAATATTTTTTATCAAGTTTTTTACTAAATAATAGTTATAAATAATTAGTAATTAAATAATAATATTTTTTAATAATTAGAAACTAAATAATATTTTTAATTATTTATTAGTAATTTTTTAATGATAATTAATATTTACTAATTAATTATTAACATATTAATTAAATAATAAATAATAATTATTAACTATAATGATCTGAACTTGTATAAATAAAATTCCCTTTGTTATTGAATTTAATGCCCTATTATGGTTATAGAAAACAAATTCAATTCTTTGATACCATTGAGCATCATAACCATTGATAATATAGGGGTTGAATAGGGAACATATGATTAGTGTACATATTGAGTTTTGATAAATCCAATTGTCACAGAAAAATGAAGTCCTGGCCTCAACTAGTGGAATCATGCCATATGAAGCACATTTTTTAGAGCTTCTAAGGGAGATAGAATCAATGATAATTTTCCTTGACCAAGACCAAGTTGAGATCCAAAAACTATAGCATGATCAAAACCATTTATGGGAGAAGTTCATGATCATTTAGATCATGACCCAAACCATGTATGGTGAACCACCCCATGAAAATATCACCGTCACACACCTTATCCTTAGGAGATTTTATGGTTTAATAAATGGATATTTATCAAGACCCTAATAATAAAAATATATATATTTTATTTTCAATAGAGTAATCATTATATTTACTTCTTATTATTGTTACATTATAAATGGTGTTGATTTTGATATGATAAAACACAAATTGTATTTTTGTGTAAAATGAAATTTTAATCAAGTCACTCATTTTTGATGAATTTATAAATATTAAAAATAAAATATATTTTAATAAAATAATAAAACAAATATTTTTTATTAAATATAAATGATAAAAAATTATTTAGTCAAATGTAATTTTTATGAGGGATCAAAAACTGTTATTGACAAAAAACCAAACATTTCTCAATAAGTGTCGATTATTTTTTTAAAGTGAAAATGAAAAAATTTAAAAAATTATTTTGATAAAATAAATATTATTTTTACAATCATCATTTCAAAATTATTCAATAGTGGATTTTTTATAATTTTAGGAAACAATTGAATATTCAACTAAAAATTAAGTTTGTTATAAATAAACAGTGTGTATTATGACATCATAATGACCCAAAGTGACGTAATAAATGATATAAATGGTACAAAAGACACGATATATTTTTACCAATTAAAATAATTTTATTTTGAGGTTATTTTATTAATTTTATAAACCCTTTATGAATCCTAAAAAAACTATATTATATTTTATGATTTTAAAATCATTTCTTAATGAACATGAATCACTTCCACATCACCAAGGATAATATTTTAATGATTTTAGACCTTTTACCTACAAAATAATTTAAAACTCATCTTTTTTAGAAACCATGGGAAAAAATCATGGGAAGATTTGTGTTTTTAATTATTTTATTTTATAGAGTCCAAAACCTATGTTTGTAAAAATAATAAATAACTCCTCTCTCTCTTTCTATATAAACCCAACAATAATCTCATTAATCTTCACCCAAAAACCATGTATCTCATAATTAATATTCTATACTATATATAGAGTCCTCCTAAGGTTCCCCCAAACTCTCAAAAAGCATATCCCAAGCTTTTGGAACCACCCTCTCAAGAAAAGGGACCTATTTCTCTTCTTTTCTATTCAAGCACTGTCATCATATTTAACCTTTTTAATCAAAATTGGTTATTTTTTCATGACTTTAAAAATATCATCTACTATAAAATTTAGGTTCTAATAATTTTATATAATTTATCCCCTCTCATTATAGAATTTACCTAAATTGTTACTATGCCAAATTTTTTGTAAGGGATCTTCTCTTTCTCTTATTTTTTCAAGAACCTTATTTATATAATGAATTTTTTATCCAATTACTAAAGGTGGGATATGATTTTACATATAAAATCTACTTATCTTTTAAAATAAAAATTATTAAAGATATATTTTACTCTCATTAAACTATTTTATGAATTTTTAAGTACCGTTGTTATGCTAATAAAATTTCATTGTTATTTTTTAGGCCAAATGATTGTGTTGTGAATATCCACCCTAATTTACACTCAACGGTATCCACAAATATGCACCTATAATTAATTTATTAGGTAATAAAATGTATTTAATAAAAAAACCTTGAGGTTTGGGTTAAAATTGACGAAATAATTACTTATTTTATATGATCTCTATGACACACTTAATCATGAACATGATATGAAAGTGATGGGTGCACCCGAAATTATATAGTACTCCAATGGATTGGGTGGTGCTTTAGTCTCATGAGATGTCATGTATGGATTTGGGAGTGAACCTAACAGATTATGTAACTTTTTCAACTATTTTATGCTGTCTTGACCAATATCCTTGACCTATGTTTCTGATGACATGTTTAATTTTGTTGCCACATTTCAATGTTGTCTTTATGTAATCATGTTATATCATGCCATATTTTTTATGTTTATGTTTATCACCCCTTTATATCGCATATAAATTCATATTTTCTAACATATAATACTTTTTTAATGTTATTCATTATTTATTCCATTATTGGACTTTATATCTCACCCCTTTCTTATATATGTTCACAGGTTATCCCATTCAGTTTAAAGAATGATGGAATAATATGATCATATTAAAGAAGTTTTTAATAATGCTGATGTACCCCCGATTTTAAGTTTATACGCAATGTACCTAATTAACCTAATACACCAGACATATTGATCTTATAGGTTGTATTATGTGTATTCTTATTTATTAAATCATTAATTAATATGTAATAAAGGCAAGGGTTTTCATAGTTAGTATCAAAGGAGGGTTTTGTTATTTTTGAGATTAATATTAGAAAACTCTAGAAAAATCTTTATAGATAAAACCAAACATAAGAAAAAATCCCTAAATAATTTTAAATTATTGAGTTAGTGGTATCTAGGAAAATACATCCATGCCTATATATTACAACTGGATGTGGCTCTAGAATAGATGTACCTAGGCGTAACACTTGAAAACACCATATTGAGCTAGACCCATTCGGGAACTGGAACATGACCGCAAGCCTTTTTACACACCAGGTTTGAAACTCTCAGGGGATAATATCTGGTATATTCATAAGCTCATTATAAACCATTATTATGGTAAGAAAAATTCCATAAGATTTTATGTTAGGAAACAAATCATGGATAACATAGATTGAATCCTAGAGATTCATAATTTAAGGAAACACAATTCATTTAAAAATTATCCCTTTAATGTTACTATATTCCTGTTTAGGTGTTTAATATTTTAAAATTACACATCCCTAATTTTCCATTTATTCTAAAAAATGGAAGGAAATATGAGGAATCAAGTAAATAACCAATGTCAAAGGTAATGTGATGACTACCCAAATGAAATTCCTAGCATAATGGGAGCAATAATCATGAACATTTTGACAATACTATCTTAGTTGACAAAGGTTATGAATATAAACCTTTAAAATGAATTCCATAATCCACCAAATAAATAACAAGATGCACTTCATAACATTATATTACTAATACCTCTTACATTTAATGAATCATTTGATCTCTTATTCATGGATCAACAGATCAAATCCATTGAGAATATCTTATCCATCCATCAATGTTCCTAGAAAGAGATGATCATACTGGATGTTTATTATATGTAGGGAGAAACTAATCAGTGGTGGAAATTGATCAAGAATACAACACTTGAGAAATGTATTTTAGCGATTGTATAGAAGGAATTATTGAAAATAACTTTTCAAAAATATTCTCCTCACACTATACAAATTAAAATAGAAATGTATTTCCTTACCCTCCACTAAAAAATTTTGATTCCACAAAGGCATATGAGGAAAACATTATAATAATTTCAGGACATGCCTCTAGATTTTTCATTTCCCTTGAATTCAAATTTTATCACTTATTTTGTGGGATAAAATAGAGTCTATGAAAATCCTCGACAATCCATGACTTTGATAGTTATGAGGAAATTATATGATGTCCCCTCAATTTTGAAATAGAGATCAACAAATCTCAAGGATCTAACAGGCATAAGAATGGGAAAGTAGAGATAATTATGCTGGTGTGATGGAGAAATGTATCAATTTTAAGAAATTTCAAAATCCTGACTATAAGGCCCCAGCCTTAAACCTTACTTAATCTTGAGTTATTACAAGATTACACATTGAGGATCTTTTCGGGTTTAGAGTTTTAGAGAATTAGATCATAAAACTTGCATTACATTCCACATATAAACAAAGTGGTTACATAAAGATAGTATTCTTCTTTCCCATCAAAGGAAACATATTTAAAATAAAACATGGATTCTTTCTTGACACTTCCTTGACACTATCATCATATCATGTACCTTTCCCTTGACCTGTGAAAAACATTTCAAAAAACTTGGGATGAGCATGAAAGTATCAATAAGGGATATAAAAATATGGAAAGGAAACATGGGTACGTATATACATAAGAATGAAATCATACTTTTCCCATAAAACATAAGCACTTTAACATACCTCATCAAATCATGAATAAATCATAGAAATAATAAGACATAATGGTAACTTGAGGCATTCATAACATTCTTACGTAGGGAGTAACCCTCTTGGTCAGGTTTGGAATACCCATCACAGTATATTCCCTAAATATCTTCGGAGAAACCTTAACATTTCACTCCTTCGCATTACCCAATGCATTGGAGAGCTATATCGGGCTCACCCGCCCTTAGTTTATCACAGAACCACCCGTCTTCATAATAATGCCCAAGACCCTCAACATAATCGTATCACATAAAACGTGCATAAAGGAAACATAACATTTACACCTTTCAATCACTAGATATCAATAAAACACATTGATATAAAAACATTATGAAAACCATTTTCAATACCAAAATAAAAGAAAAGTAAAACATGGTATTTATTTTTCTTTAAAAAAAGGTATGGCTTGTAGAGGATGCTGAAACTCAAATAATGGCCACGGTGGCGGAGAAGTCGTTGTCGCCGCATACGTACGACAAAAATATTCCATTTTGTCTTTTAGTAAATGCTTCATATAAAAAATATTCCTTTTGAATAAACTTAAAAGTCAAAGGTGTTTATACACCGTATAAAACAAGGTCATGTATAAAACAAAATATGCATCAATGAAAGGAGATTGAGACGAAGTCCCATACCTCGGGTCCGACTTGACTCGATCGTTCTTTAATGTCCTGAATAATAAACTTGAGTTAATTTTTACTTTCTTAAGAACCTTCTTCAAGTTCATTATTCCTTTTATATCACTTAATACCATGTCATGAACACTATGTAATTATTTTAGTTAATAACGGTCGTTTTAACGATCATTGGTACTTGAGTAAAAAATAAACCCTTTATAATTACAAGTTGTTCATGTATCCATTATATCCAGAATTATAATAATGATGTACATATCATATATATCATATATATTCAGTATATACATGCATTTATAATATTACATAATCATTTAGAGGTAAGAAATGAAATGCACCGTTCATGGAGATGGTAAGACGTATGTACGCATGAACGCTACTTTCATTTCTTTGTCATATTAATGGAATTAATAATAATTGAGAGGTATGTATATTTTAATTCCAGAATTATATTCATCATTTAGATGTATCATTCATCATATATATCCATTACATACATGTACTTATAATAGTACATTACATTTGGGGATAAGAAATGAAATGCACCGTTCATGGAGACGGTAAGCCGTACGTACGCATGAACACTACTTTCATTTCTATCTCATACTTTAATGGAAAGAAATAATAATGATATAGGGGTATATTATAATTCTAGTTTAACATCATATATAATAACTTTAAATCCATCCTTTATACGTCCCACATATGGCATTAACGAATCACATCACTTTGAGGGGGCGGTAGTCCGCACATCTTAAATGAAGATATCGCGTTTACCCATAATGGAAACCATAAAGGTACGACCAAAATGAAAAATACAGAATCTTAAGGAAAACATAAAAATATTATATATCATATATAAATATAGTTTCATCATAATGGCCACCTTTGAAGGTGTTAAAATAATGTTGAACAATCATCGTTTCGGGAGGCAGAAACTCGCCATCCACGAAAACAGTATGTTCTTTAACCATTAGATGTAGGTGTGTGTAAGTGTAGCTCAAATACTTATTATAACAAAATCCTAGTATATTGAAGATACTGGAGTTGTTACAAAAGAAATTAATAAAAAGATTTTAGGGGGTTGGAGAAGCAAAATAAAACAAAAGGACTCAAGTGAAGACATTACCTTAAAATCGGGTAACTCTCTTAGATTTGAGGTCAAAGGCTTCCCTGGGAAGACTTCTGCCCAAAGTGAGGCTTCAAAGAGTAATAGAGGGATGTGTAGAGACAAAATGGGCAGGGTTTGGCCGAGCTAAAGAATTTGGGAGTGTGGTTAAGGAGGTAGAGGTGGGGGCCTTTTATAAGAGGAGAGGAGGGGCACTCTTGGAAAGTTACAAAATGTTACTTTATTTTCAAAGGATTTTCGAATTTTAAAGGTCCCACATTGATGTATTTAGAGGATAAGGTGATGAGGGTTCGAAATCCACTCATCCAAAAGGTTTTCGACATATGTAGGTCTTAGATATTAGATTATCATTCCATTTTATTTAAATCGTTAAATAATGAGGTCATCGCTGCATCATCATGATGTCATAAATAATTTAATTTTTTAATGTCCAAAAATTATAAAAAAAATACTATGATGTAGGAAATATTTTTATCTTTCTAATTACTATTTATAGTCAAAAATATGACTTGTATAACCCCATGTAAAAATTGTTTTAGTAAAACATCTCATGTTTGTGTTATTTTTTCTTTTAACATTAAATAAAAAGTTATTTATGTCATTTCCCAACCAAAGTGGCTCCATGGGGTCCCCAAGTTGACACATGGATTGTCTTGGTCGGCCATGACACATCCAATGAGGGTAGGACATGTGTCACGCTCATCTCATATAATTAAAACATTATTTTTACCTTAAACTACACTAATTACCTCTAATCGCGATTAAGAACTTAAAAGTTACTATTCACCAAAAAATTATTTTAATCTCATTGAACCACATTTTACTTCTTAATGACAACCATGTATGTCGGATTTTTGAAAATCAAATCACAGAAGTGGCAACGTTTCATTTAAACGAAAAAATAGTTTCTTTAACTACAACTTAGTGGTTTCACTATTCATCAAAAATTGAAGTTTTTCAGAAAAATTCCAAAACTTCACCCTAAGCTATATTTGATAAAATGAATTCCAAAATGATGTCTATTTTAAAAAATTAAAAACATATATGATGCATTAATTAATTTAATAATTAATTCCCACTGTCATGACAAATAGCGTGTTTTTATGAAACAATTTCTATGAAAAGTTTGGCATTAGTTTATGACCAATTTCAAAGTGAAATTAATCATAATGACCACCATTGGATTAAATGGTAAAAATATATTCAGATTACAATTTAATACCAATTAAAAATATAATCTAACCATATAATTAAATTAAATGAAAAAACAGTTTTGATGTAAAATGCAATATTTTTCACTATTCATTAAAAAATGAGCATTGTCATAAAAATACGAAAAATTTATCCAATGTAAATTTCAATGTACCAATCATAATAAATATGTTTATTTTGACAAATATAGATTATAAAATTGTCAAAAGTTTGATTTAAAAAGGTTTTGCCATCAAAAGGCAGTAAAATAATCTTTTAAGAATATTAGTGTATTCCATGCTTAAGATTGTATTTATTTTCATTTTAAGCCTCTAAAACACTATCTTAATCATTAATAGACATAGATAAAAATATATATTATTAATTACTTACTTGTGATGTTACATCCTTCCCCCCTTTAGAAAATTCCTTCCCCGCAATTTATTTACTTATCGAATAAATGAGGGTACTTATCACTCATTGCATTTTCAGATTCCCATGTTGCCTCTTCCATCATGTGGTTTTTCCAAAAAACCATTACCTGATTAATCACCTTATTTCGTAACACTTGCTCCCTGTGGTCAAGAATCTGGACCGGTTGTTCCTCATAAGATAGGTTCTCTTCCAGCTGTACTACCTCTGGACTCAAAACATGAGATGGATCTGGCATATACTTTCTCAACATCAAAACGGGAAAAACATTGTGTACCTGAGATAAACTCGGAGGTAAAGCCACTCGGTAAGCAACTGATCCAACTCTCTCAAGAATTTCATATGGTCCAATGAACCTTGGACTCAACATTCCTTTATTACCAAATCGCATCACACTTTTCCATGGTGATACTTTGAGAAAAACATGATCACCTACCACAAAAGATAGATCCTTCCTCCTGTTGTCTGCATAACTCTTCTGCCTACTCTGAGCTGTTCTCATGTGTTTCTGAATCAGCTGAACTTTTTCTACCATCTCTTCTACCAATTCTGGTCCGATCATCTTCCTTTCACCCACTTCATCCCAGAAAGCTGGAGTTCGACACCGCTTCCCATATAACGCCTCAAATGGTTCCACCTGTATACTGGAATGAAAACTGTTATTATATAAAAATTCAACCAAAGAAAGATGTTGGTCCCAACTTCCCTGATAATCCATCGAAAAAGCTCGTAGCATATCCTCCAAGGTCTAAATTGTTCGTTCTGACTGCCCATCTGATTGAGGATGAAAACTTATACTAAAATTTAATTCAGTACCCAACGACTTCTGAAGGCCTTTCCAAAAGTTAGAAGTGAACCTGGGATCACGATCAGACACAATGGAGAGAGGCACTCCATGTGACCTGACTATCTCTTTAAGATACAAATGGGAAAGTTGATTTAAGGAAAAATTATCTCGTATAGGAAGGAAATGATCAGATTTAGTCAAGCGATCAACAATAACCCAGATTGCATTATTACCTCCAGATGTCTTCGGTTATCCCACGACAAAATCCATGGATATATTTTCCCATTTCCACTCTGGCACTGGTAAAGGCTGAAGTATCCCTTTCAGTAACTGCCACTCTGCTTTAACCTGCTGACAAGTCAAACACTTCACAGTAAAATCAGCAATATCTCTTTTCATTCCATCCCACCAGTAATACTCCCGCAGATCTCTGTACATCTTAGTACTGCCAGGATGAACTGAAAACAGAGAACTATGAGCTTCACATAACAAATCTCTCTTCAACTGTGAATCCCAAGGCACACACAATCTCTTCCCAAATCTCAAAACACAATCATTATCAATGTTGAATTCAGGCAACTTACCTTTCTGAACTAGCTCTACCTTTTTCTACAACTCACTGTCTTGCTTTTGTGCTTGCTAGATTCTAACTGATAGAGATGATATCACTGATACCTGAAACAAAACAGAAGAACTTCCTACACCAACAACTTCTGTGACAATTTTCATCAAATCCTTAACCAAAGGATCACGTTCCAAACGCAACATTGCTAATGAAGCATTACATTTTCGACTCAAAGCATCAGTCACTTTATTTGCTTTTCTCGGATGGTAATGAATTGTACAATCATAATCCTTGATTAATTCCATCCATCTCCTCTATCTCATATTTAACTCTTTCTGGGTGAATATATACTTTAAAATTTTTTGATCAGTATATATTTCACACTTTACTCCATACAAATGATGCCTCCAAATTTTTAAAGCGAAAAAAACCGCAGCTAATTCCAAATCATGTGTAGGGTAATTTACCTCATGAGTTTTCAACTGTCGTGAAACATAAGCAATTACCTGATCATTCTGCATTAGGACACAACGAATTCCTTTCAATGAAGCATCAGTATAGATAACAAACTCACCATTCCTGGAAGGTAGTGCCAAAACTGGAGCATTCACCAATATTATTTTCAATTCCTGAAAACAATCATCACATTCTTTTTTCCAGATAAACTTAACACCCTTCCGAGTTAGCTTAGTCATTGGACTAGATAACCGTGAAAAATTTCTAACAAACCTTCGGTAATAGCCAGCCAAACCAAGGAAACTATGAATCTCTGTTACATTTATGGGTCTTGGACATTCTTCAATGACCTTTGTTTTTGCAGGATCAACAGTTATCCCATCATTAGAACAATATGACCAAGGAAAGAAATTTGTTGCAACCAAAACTCACACTTGCTGAATTTCCCATATAATTTCTTTTCTTTCAAGGTTTGCAAAATGACCCTTAAATGTCTTTTATGCTCTTATTTACTTTTAGAAAACAACAAAATATCATCAATGAAAACCACCAAAAACTTATCCAAGAACTCATGGAAAATTCTATTCATTAAGTCCATGAATACAGCAGGTGCATTGGTTAGCCAAAAAGGCATTAATACAAATTCATAATGGCCATATCTTGTACAGAACGCGGTCTTCGGAACATCTGCTTCCTTTACCTTAAGTTGATGGTACCCCGATCTCAGGTCAATCTTTGAAAAATACTAAGCTCCCTGGAGCCGATCAAACAAATCATCGATATGAGGAAAAGGATATTTGTTCTTAACAGTGATGTTATTCAAGGCTCTATAATCAATGAAAAGTCTCATTAAACCATATTTCTTTTTAACAAATAAAACAGAATCACCCCATGGTGTTGTGCTAGGTCGAATGAAACCTTTCTCTAATAAATCTTGCAATTGCTCCTTCAACTCTAAAAGTTCAATTTGAGCCATTCGATAAGGGGGTTTTGAAATTGGCTTAGCATCAGGAACAAAGTCAACAGTAAACTCAACTTCCCGATCTAGTATTATTCAAGGCAACTCATCAGGAAAAACATCAGGATACTCATTTACCACTGCCACATCATTAATCTGAACAGTTCCTTTATTTTCAACGATGTGTGCAAGGTAACATTCATTTCCATCTTTTACATGTTTCTTGGCCTCTTTATAAGTTATCAACCGTAAGGGTTAATCTTGTACACAAACTAAAAGTCTTTCTGAAAAGAAAATTCTTTAGCTCTACAGTCAATCTTAGCATGGTATATAGAGACCCAATCCATACCCAGGATAACATCAAACTCTACTAGAGGTAGAACAATAAGGTTTACAAGTAGGTTCTTTCCACATATAAGGATAGGAAGATTCTTATAAAATCTTTTTGCCTCAAAATTTACCCCAGGTGTTTTTACCAAAATTTCAAGAGTCATTTCTTGAGATGGTATTCCCATTTTAATAGAAAAGGTTTCAGAGATGAAAGAATGTGTAGACCCTGAATCAAAAAACACACTGGAATAATCTGAAAAAACAAAAAAATTACCTGATACAACTTCATTTGATGGCCCGACATCTGATAAAGTAGTTGCAAAGGATTTCACCACCCCTTTCTGCTTGTAGTCTAACTGCTTCCCATCACCCAAGCTCTTTTTCGGACACTCGTTTGCATAGTGAACCATCTCATTGCACTTAAAACATTTCACTAACTGTAAATAGAATTTGGTCTTACCTTCACCTTGATCTTTTTCAGTGCAATCACGAGCCTTATGTCCCATCTTACCACATCGGTAGCACTTTCCAGAATTCAGAAGACATTCCCCAGCATGCCTTTTCCCACATTTATCACAAACTGGAATCTTAGATTTCTTACCATCAAACTTTTTTGAAGAATTCTTACCTTTTTCTGGCCACCTCAGTCTCTTCTTCTGTTGGCTGTTATAGAACACTTGGTCATCAACAAACTCCATTTCTACCTTCTCAATACATCGAACAAGCTTTTAATAACTTTTAAACTAACGAGATGCTAATGCCCTTCGATATTTTGTCTTTAATCCTGAGTAAAAACGATTGATTTTACTATCAAGGTCTCGGATAAAATTTGGAGCATACCTTGCCAATCGAGTGAACCATTCTTCATAGGTAGCCACTGAGTCTCCCTCTTACCTCAATTCCAAGAATAGTTTTTCCATCCTAAGTCGAACAGCCTTAGGAAAATACTTTTCAAGAAACATATCTTTGAATTCATCCCAGTCGAGAGCATCAATCTCATCAGCGTCCCTGATATTTTTAACCATAGACCACCCCTGATCTGCTTCACCCTCCAAACGGTAAATAGCAAGACTAACCTTTTGATAGTCTAAACACCCCATGACATCGAAAATCGTCTCCAGTTCTTTAATCCACCCTTCAGCTAGGACAGGGTTAGATGATCCTCTAAATGATGGGGATGTTTCCTCATGAAATGTTCCACCACTGACATGTTCCTCTGCGGTTGATCTGGCTGATCTCGTGGATGGATACCACCACCATTTATCGCTTGAGTCAACAGCGCCATTACTGCATCAAACTATTCAGTTCCAATTCCGACCATCTCGAGATGCTGATTCAAAAGTTTATTTCCTTCTGTATGCCTTCCTAGCACTGCTTCCCTGTTTCCTCTGTGGAAAACCATTTTGAACAAACATGTCTTAGATGAAGCAACATGGTAATCTTCAAATTCTATATCATTTCAACTTGACCATAAAAAAAATATTTTTTGATAATCATTTAATAGAATTCTAACTCCTAAAGTTATCTAAACCGACCTATGATACCAACTATAAGGCCCCAACCTTAAACCTTACTTAATCTTGAGTTATTACAAGATTAAACATTGAGGATCTTTTCGGTTTTAGAGTTTTAAAAAATTAGATCATAAAACTTGCATTACATTCCACATATAAACAAAGTGGTTACATAAAGATAGTATTCTTCTTTCCAATCAAGGGAAACATATTTAAAATAAAACATGGATTCTTTCTTGACACCTATTTGACACTATCATCATATCATGTACCTTTCCCTTGACCTGTGAAAAACATTTCAAAAAAATTGGGATGAGCATAAAAAGCTCAATAAGGGATATAAAAATATGGAAGGGAAACATGGGTACATATATACATAAGAATGAAATCATACTTTACCCATAAAACATAAGCACTTTAACATACCTCATCAAATCATGAAAAAATCATAGAAATCATAAGACATAAAGGTAACTTAAGGCATTTATAACATTCTTACGTAGGTAGTAACCCTCTTGGTTACGTTTGAAATACCCATCACAGTATATTCCCTAAATCTCTTCGGAGAAACTTTAACGTTTCACTCCTTCATGTTACCCAATGCATTGGAGACATATATCGAGGTCACCTGCCCTTAGTTTATCACGGAACCACCCGTCTTCATAATAATTCCGAAGAACCTCAACATAATCGTATCACATAAAACATTTGTAAAGGAAACATAACATTTCCACCTTTCAATCACAAGATATCAATAGAACACATTGATATAAAAACATTATGAATACCATTTTCAATACCAAAATAAAATAAAAGTAAAACATCGTATTTATTTTCTTAAAAAAAAGGTATGGCTTGTAGAGGAAGCTGAAACTCAAATAATGGTCATGGCAGCGAAGAAGTCGTTGTCGCCGCATACGTACGACAAAAACATTCCCTTTTGCCGTTTAGTAAATGCTTCATATAAAAAAGATTTCTTTTGAATAAACGTAAAAGTCAAAGGGGTTTATACACCGTATAAAAGAAGGTTGTGTATAAAACAAAATATGCCTCAATGAAAGGAGACTGAGACGAAGTCTCATACATCGGGTCCGACTTGACTCGATCGTTCATTAATATCCTGAATAATAAACTTGAGTTAATTTCTACTTTCTTATAAACCTTCTTCAAGTTCATTATTCCTTTTATATCACTTATTACTATGTCATGAACACTATGTAATTATTTTAGTTAATAACGGTCGTTTTAACGATCATTGGTACTTGAGTAAAAAATAAACCCTTTATAATTAAAAGTTGTTCATGTATCCATTATATCCAGAATTATAATCATGAGGTACATATCATATATAACATATATATCTAGTATATACATGCATTTATAATATTACATAATCATTTAGAGGTAAGAAATGAAATGCACCATTCATGGAGACGGTAAGCCATACGTACGCATGAACGCTACTTTCATTTCTTTGTAATATTAAAGGAATTAAAACTAAATGAGAGGTATATATATTTTAATTCCAGAATTATATTCATCATTTAGATGTATCATTAATCATATATATCCATTATATACATGTACTTATAATAGTACATTACATTTGGCGATATGAAATGAAATGCACCGTTCATGGAGACGGTAAGCCGTACGTACGCATGAACGCTACTTTCATTTCTATCTCATATTTTAATGGAATGAAATAATAATGATATAGAGGTATCTTATAATTCCAGTATAACATCATATATAATAACCTTAAATCCATCCTTTATACGTCCCACATATGGCATTAACGAATCACATCACTTTGAGGGGGCGATAGTCCGCACTTCCTTAAATGAAGATATCGCGTTTACCCATAATGGAAACCATAAAGGTATGCCCAAAATAAAAAATACAGAAGCTTAAGGAAAACATAATCATATTATATATCATATATAAATATAGTGTCATCATAATGACCACCTTTGAAGGTGTTAAAAGAATGTTGAACAATCATCGTTTCGGGAGGCATAAATTCGCCATCCACAGAAACAGTATGTTCTTTAACCATTAGATGTAGGTGTGTGTAAGTGTAGCTCGAATGATTTTTATAAAAACATCCTAGTATATTGACTATATTGGAGTTGTTACAAAAGAAATTAATAAAAAGAGTTTAGGGGGTTGGAGAAGCAAAATAAAACAAAAGGACTCAAGTGAAGACATTACCCTAAAATCGGGTAACTCTATTAGATTTGAGCTCAAAGGCTTCCTTTGGAAGACTTATGCCCAAAGTGAGGCTTCATAGAGTAAGATAGGGATGTGTAGAGACAAAATGGGCAGGGGTGTGCCGAGAAAAGGCTTTGGGAGTGTGGGTAACGAGGTAGAGGTGGGGGCCTTTTATAAGAGGAGAGGAGGGGCACTCTTGGAAAGTTACAAAATGTTACTTTATTTTCAAAAGCGTTTTGGATTTTAAAGGTCACACATTGATTTATTTCGAGGTTAATGTGATTAGTGTTATAAATCCACTCATACAATAGGTTTTGTACGTGTGTAGGTCTTAGATATTACATTATCATTCCATTTTATTTAAATCATTAAATAATGAGGTCATCGCTGCATCATCATGATGTCATAAATAATTTAATTTATTTAATGTAAAAAAATTATAAAAAACTACTATGATGTAGGAAATATTTTTATCTTTCCAATGACTATTTATAGTCAAAAATATGACTTGTATAACCCCATGTAAAAATTGTTTTAGTAAAACATCTCATTTTGTGTTATTTTTACTTTTAACATTAAATAAAAAGTTATTTATGTCATTTCCCAACCAAAGTGGCTCCATCGGGTCCCCAAGATGACCCATGGATTGTCTTGGTCATCCATAACACATACAATGAGGTTAGGACATGTGTCAAGCTCATCTCATATTATTAAAACATTATTTTTACCTTAAAATACACTAATTACCTCTAATCGCGATTAAGAAATTAAAAGTTACTATTCACAAAAAAAATTATTTTAATCTCATTGAACCACATTTTAATTCTTAATGACAACCATGTATGTCGGATTTTTGAAAATAAAATCATAGAAGTGGAAAAGTTTCATTTAAATGAAAAATTAGTTTCTTTAACTACCACTTAGTGGTTTCACTATTCATAAAAAATTGAAGTTTTTCAGAAAAATTCCAAAACATCACCCTAAGCTATATTTGATATTCTGAATTCATAAATGATGTCTATTTTAAAAAATTCAAAACATATAAGATGCATTAATTAATTTAATAATTAATTCCCGCTGTCACGACAAATAGCGTGTTTTTATGAAACAACATCTATGAAATGTTTGGCATTAGTTTATGACCAATTTCAAAGTGAAATTAATCCTAATGACCACCATTGGATTAAATGGTAAAAATATATTCAGATTAAAATTTAAGACCAATTAAAAATATAATCTAAAAATATAATTAAATTAAATGAAAAGGCTGTTTTGATGTAAAATGCAGTATTTTCACTATTCATTAAAAAATGAAAATTGTCAGAAAAATACCAAATATTTATCCAATGTAAATTTAAATGTCCCAATCATAATAAATATGTTTATTTTGACAAATATAGATTATAAAATTGTCAAAAGTTTGATTTAAAAAAGGTTCTCCATCAAAAGGAAGTAAAACAATCTTTTAAGAATATTAGTGTATTCCATGCTTAAGATTGTATTTATTTTCATTTTAAGCCTCTAAAACACTATATTAATAATTAATAGACATAGATAAAAATATCTATTATTCATTACTTACTTGGGATGTTACACTGACCTTCAAATTTGTGGAAATAATAACCTTTGAGATTTCTTAAACGGGTGAATAAATGATTTAGGTGTAGGAAGGAAGGGAACCTAGCTAGAGGTTTCCAAGGGGATATACCCACTAATGTGATGGAGGAGTGTAATTACCTAGTCAATCCTCAATGTATCATTCATTGTTTAATTCATTGTTTCAACCAAAAGAAATAAGTAAGCTTTGAAAACCAATTCACTAATCCAAAGTTGGTTGGATTCAATCAACACCAACTACCCCAAAGATAGCAAGGGTAAGAATATGTCATCAAAACCATTTAGTTGGATTCCAACAATGAAGTGGTGATAGGTATGATAGTTATTCATTCAAGAATAGTGAATTTACTTTTTGATTCTAGTTCTACGAATTCATTCATATCAAAAAAAGATTTAGTATAACTATTCAAACACCACCGAAGAACATGGAAGTAGAGTTTTCTATGAAAATGAAAAATGGATTAATTATCACATCCCAAGTATATATCTCCCTCCTATAATAATTTGTGAGATTAAATACTTAAACAACATTTTCATACTCCATTAAGTGTAATTTAATGCAATTTTGGGTATGCATTTCCTTACCTTATTTATAAACAACATAAATTTCTACAAGAAGGAAATCACTCTCCATAACGTGAATTATCCTCTAATTCTATACATGAGAAAGGAGGAGGATGAATCGCATTTAGCACCAAAATATCATGTGTGAATATTTTTTACCTATAAAAAAGTGTATCGAGATCAAATGATTGAGTCTAAGGAAATAATAACGATTGAATACATTCCATTTGTTAGAGAATACACTAATGTGTTTCCAAAAGAATTATTTGGTCTTACTAATAGCCAACACGATTAATTTTCAATAAAGCTTATACATGGGGATTTTCAAATATCCAAGACTCTTATAAAATGGTTTTTATGTAACTTAGTATCTAAAGAAACAACTGCAAAAAAATTTGGATATAGGGTTCCTATGCCCAAGTGCATCACTGTGGGGTGAACCAGTCCACTTCGTTAAGAAGAAGGATAAGCCAATTCTCCTTTGAATTGATTATCATGATCACAAAAAGATCATGATAAATAACAATAATCCTCTACTATATATTGATTAATTCTTTTATAAACAATGTGGATCCCAATAATTCTCTAAGTTGGATCGTCATTATAGGTATTATCATTTAAGGTTAAATAATGAGGATATCCTAAAGACTTATTTCCATATAAGGTACAGGCACTATGATTTCATTATAATTCCATTTAGACTCAATAATTCTCTAATTATTTACATGGACTTGATTAATACAGGCTTTAGATATTACCTTGGAAAATTTTGGTTTTCTTTACAGATGATATTCTAATAGACTCTAAAAGTAAGTAGGAGTATTATAAGAATCTAAGCATTCTGCCAAAAACCTTATAAAAGAAGAAGATTTATGAAATGTATAAGAAGTTTGTTTTTTGGGTGAAGTAAGTCTCATTATTGGAGAGTATTATCAAAATAAATGGTATATTTATGGACCCTTAAAAATAGAGGCAATTTAAGGATGTCCAAGACAAACCATTGTCATAGAAATCCGTAATTTCCATGGATTATCTAGGTACTATTGTCAATTTTTGAGAAATATATCATGATTTTAAATCCCTATAACCAAACTAACTCAGAATGGAGTCAATTTGTTTTAGAATAATGAATATGAAAAGTGATTCAAGGAGCTAAAAAAGAGTCTTATCATTTAACATGTACTTACGCTACCCACAAGTGGGGAAATTTTCATGATATACAATGATTATTTGAAGAAGGGAATGGGTAATGTACTAGTGTAGAATGATAAATTGGTAGCCTATTCATCAAGGTAATTAAAATTTCATGACTATAACCACACAACACATTTCTGGAGTTGAACATAGTAACCTTAATGTTAAAATTTTTGAAGTATTATATCATTGGGGAGAAGTGTGAAATTTATACAGATCATAAGACCCTCAAGTATATTTTCACACATAAAAATATAAATATTCACCAGCGAATAGGGTTAGAGATGATTAAGAACTGTGACTACTCAATCCACCACCATTGTGAGAAAGAAAATAAAGTTTCAGATTCTTTAAGTAGAAAGGCTAGAAAATTTTTATAATTGATGAGAATTGAGAAGGATGTGTTCTTTTTATAATTGAAAAGGATGAACATGGGAATCATAAAGGAAGGATCATCATTAATTCTATAAAAAATTATTGCACAACCATACCTTATGGATACGATAAATTATGATCAAATGGAGGATGTGGAAATTCAGAATATGGTGGAAGCTATAAGAAAATGGAGATAATTGGAGTTTGAAATTAATGAAGGAGTTGTATGATTTTCATCACTCATATGTGTACCATAAAATCTTGAGTTAAATAATTATCATTAAGATGATTCAATCCATACATCCATTGATCAAAAGTAGGTTACAAGATATCTGAGAGCACTATTAGTGGGACAATATAAATATGGAGATCACAAAACATACATCAACATGTCTTGCATGTCAGCAAGTGAAGGATGAAAAGTAAAATATAAGGGGATGATGCAACCATTTCCCAAACCTACATAGAAATGTGGAAACATAACCATGGATGTTTAAATATTCTTAAAAAGGAATAAATAAAAAATAATTATATATGGTTTTTAGTGGATTTTGTTACAAGGACTACTCACTTTATTAAAATTTGAGAGGACATCTCACTTGATCAACTTTATAGGATATACATTAGAGAAGTGGTGAAGTTTTATAGAACACCACCATTCTTTGTATTTGATAGAGATCCAATATTTAAATCCACGTTCTAGCAGAGTATGAAACAAGATATAAATATTATGTTGAACTTCAGCATGAATTATCACCCTCAAATTGATGTCAAATCTAAGAAAACTATCTAAAAACTCGAGGATATTTTGAGATCAAGATCGATGGACTTATAAGGAAGATGGGATAAACATATTATTTTGGCCAAGTTCTTATATAATAATAGTTTTCACTCAATAATAAAAATTTATCCCTGTAAATATCATTCTGTTATGAGATAATGATCAACCACATGTTGAGATGAAGTTGGTGAACACAAACTGATGGGTCCTGAAATGGTTGAGGAAATGGTAGAAAAGGTCAAGACCATTCAATAGCACATTAGGGATTCTCATAGTTGATATAAGAGTTTTGTTGACAATCATCAAAGATACCAAAAGTTTTAGGTTAGAGATAAGGTATACCTCTTTATATCTCTAGTGAATAAATTCATGATATTTGGGAAGAAGGGAAATCATAGTACAAGATACATCAACCCCTTTGAGATCCTAATTGTGTCGGAGTGGTAGCCAATTGAATAGAAATCCCTCCAAACCTATTTCAAGTGCATGATGTGTTCCATGTATCCCACTTGAGGATGTACATACCATACCCCCAACATGTACTCAATCTAGTGGTGGTATCATTGGAGAATGATTTCTCATATGAGGGGAATCTAGTGAAGATCTTAGATCATAGAGACAAATTTCTACGAAATAATACAACACACATTGTTAAAGTTCTATGGGGAAACCCCAAGTTCGATGAAACAATGTGGGAAATAGATGAGGTGATGAAATAGTATTACCCTCATTTTTTTAGTATGTGAAATGAAAATTTTGAGGGTGAAATTTCTGAAGTGGGGAAGATTGTAATGACCCAAACATTTATAAATAAAATTTCATTTGTGATTGAATTAAATTTTATATTAGGGTTATTGAAAACATATGCACTTATTTGGAATATTATATCCTATTGGATTTAAAATATCATTGAGCATCATAATTGTTGATAATATAGCTATTTAATAGTTATAATATGATTAGTATAAATATATGGTTCTAATAAATCTAGTTGAAATAGAGAAAGGAAGTGATGGAATCAACAATTAGAATCATACATTATAAAGTGAATTTATCAGAGTTTTTGAGGGAGATACCATCACTGGGATTTTCAATTGAGAAATACTAAGATGATATCCAACAGCTATGTCTTAATTGAAACCATTTATGGGAGAATTTCAAGATCTTTGAGATCATTACCCAAACCATGTATTGTCGAACCACACCATTAAAATATCACCACCACGCACCTTACCGTTAGGGTGAATGATGGTGTAATAAAGATATATTTATCAATAGAATTATAATATTAATATGTATATTTTATTTTCCATAGAATAATGGTTATATTTACTTCCCATTATTGTTTCTTCATAAATGATTTTGATTTTTATATGATAAAACAAAATTGTATTTTTGTTTAGTATACAACTTCAATTAAGACATTTATGTTTTATGAATTCAAAATATTTAAAAATAAAGAATATTTTAGAAAAATAATAAAATTAAATATTTTTTATTAAATATAAATCATAATATAATTTTTATGAAATCAAATATAATTTTTTTATAAGGATTCAAATACCGTTATTGTAAAAAAACACTACATTTCGCAATAAGTGTATATTTTTTTATAAAAGTAAACATTTAAAAATTTAGAAAATTATTTTGATAAAATTAATATTATTTTTTAATTCTACATGTTTAAATTTTCCTATAGTGAATTATTTATAATTATTTGAGATAGTTGAAGTTTTCGTAAAAATTCTATATGATAATAATATACAGTGTATTATCACATCATAATGACCCAAAAGTGATGTAATAATTACAATAAATAGTATAAAAGACTAAATATATTCTTTCACATTAAAATAATGTTATTTTTAGGTTATTTTTTTAATTTTATATAGCCTTTATGAATCCTCAAAAACTTATATCATATTTTAAGTTGTTAAAGTCATTTATTTATGAACATTGCTCACTTTATCATCACTAAGGGTAATATTTTAAGGATTTTTCCCTTTAACATATAAAATAATGAAATAGAATAATATTTCATAGGAAAAATTTGAAAAAAGTATGGTAAGGTTTGTATTTTTGATTATTTTATTGTATAGATTCCAAAACCAAACTTTGTAAATAATAAAGAACTCACATATCTTATCCTATATAAACCCCCCCATATATCATTCCTCTTCACTCAAAAACCTTTTATAATTTCCTCGATCTACCCTCCCCTATTTTAAGTACTCCCAAGGTTCCCCCAAACTCTCAAGAAGAATCTCCCATGCTTCTGAGATCACCCTCTCAAGGTATGGGACCACTTTCTCTTCTTTTCCATTCAATCACCTTTTTTTTGTTTAGTCCTTTGAATATAAATTGGTTATGTTTTCATGAATTTATAAATATAAATATAATTTAAAATTTATTTCATAATAATGATAGAACATTTATACCCTCTCATTATATAATTTACCTAATCTGTTACTATGTCTAAATTTTAGTATGGGATCCTCTCTTTCTCCTTGTTGTTCAAGAACCATATTTATGTAATTTATTCTATTATCCAATTCATAATATTAGGATATTATTTTCTATATCCCTATTACTACCTTTTTGGTATCAAAATTATGGGAGACCTCTTTCACTATCATTAAACTATTTTATGAATCTTTAATTTTGGTCCTTATGCTACCTAAATTTCACGGTGATTTTTCATGCCAAACGACTACGTCGTGAAACACCTCCTCCATTTACACTCAAGGGTATTCACCTAGATGTAATTATTCTACATTTACTAAGGTATTACATGTATTTTACCCACACTCCTTGATCTTGGGGCTTAAATGATGAAATACATCATTTTTTTTGTATGATCCATGTGACACACTTATTAATGTACATAATGTGAAAGCGACGAGTGCAATCAGAATTATATAGTGCTCCAACGCATTAGGTAATCTTTCATTCTCATGAGACATCATCTATTGGATTATGGATTGAGCATAATACATTATGGTACTTTTTCCACCTTGTTATGATGCCTTGGTAGTTATCATGGGCATATGTTTATTAACTCATGTTTAATGTTGTTGCCAAATTTATATGTTACCTTTATGTTATCATGTGATATCATGCATCATTGTTAATATTTATGACTCTCATCCCATCATATCCCATGGAAGTTCTTATTTTATAATGTATTATACTTTCTTCATGTTATCATTTCTTTATTCCCTTGCTGAGATTTATAGTTTTCCCCTTTCTTTTGTATATATCAGGTTATCCCATACAATATTGAGAAAGATTGAATAATATGAGCATGTTAAGGATGTTTTCAATAATTCATATGTACCCCATGTTTTATATTGTTATATAATGTACCTAATTATCCAAAAGCACTAGACTTCTTGAACTTCTAGGTTGTATTATATGTATTATTATGTAAGAAATCATGAATTAATGTGTAATAAAAATAAGGGTTGACATATTAACATAATAATAATTTTAAATATTTATTACTAATGATTTTAAATTAGTAATTTATACTTATTATTAATTAATATTATTAATTATAGTTAATATTATATTATTAGTGAATAATTTTTAATTAAAAATTACTATATCTGATCTTGATTATTATTGGTTATTTATTATTTAGTTATTATTAATCTTATTTATTAGTAAATAATTAGTAAATAATTAGTAATTAATATTTATTATTAACTAATTTTAAATTATTAATTATTTATTATTATTAATAATATATTATTATTTTTATGTAGGAAGGGGAAAGTTTAATCCCAAATTGGAAATCCATAAGGATTTAGAGGGAACCCTCCATTATAAAAGGGTGATCTGGGTGAGAGTTTTACTTATATTTTTAGATAACATTAATATAAGTAATTTTTGTTTTAATAGTAGTTAAATTTTTCTAAAACAATTATATATATATATATTTATAAAATAGTACAATAAAATTAAAATTGAAAAATTATTTTTTAAGGAAAATATAATTTGTGGGATCATCCAATGAATTTTTCCCTTAACCTGGGATAAAGAAATTCAGTATAGGCTTATAGGTTTAGCTATTTATTGGATTCAATACCGCTTCTATAGGAGCATGAGAGCTCAGGTGGATCGACATGCGACATTTAGTAGGTAGCCTTGGGAGAGAACTGCTTCATACCAACCCTTATTCTAGGACCGCCTCCCATTGTTGCAAAATATAAATATGTGTCTCTCATTCTAACCAGTGTGCAAGAATTTTCAACCATTTGGATTTAAAATCCGAATCAAATAGAATTTCAAATCATTTTTTTGTTCATAATCCTTTCCCTAGAGTTCACCTTCCTGGCGTGATAGTGTCTGAGAGGATCTTGGTCCCAACTATCAAGGGAGGAGAGGCTTTTGATCCAGTTCTTGATTCCTCCATATGGTTAGCTAAAGATGTGGATGCAACCAAATATTATAGATCTAAATAGATGAGGTCATTTACCTTTTCACTGGCAGAAATTCATCCCCTAGATTCCTTAGCATCAATCTTGGAGGAGGTAGGAAAGGAGGGTAAAGAGGGGGAGGATGGAGGAGGTCATCACAGGGAAGAACTGATATTCCTTAAAAACATAAAATAAATTGGTCTATTTCAAGAAGGGTTGGATCGAGAGGCCCCACCTCTCAGTTCCATTATAGTGGTGAGAAGGTTCATTTACCCTAGCGTTATCCAAACAACGATAGTCTAAGAACATGTGACATTGATTTATTTCTTGGATAAAATCCCTCATGACATAGATTGTATGGGGGAGGCTCAATGGAAGGCACCCTTGTCCCCAAATTCAGATGGAGCCTGGCTCACCCAAACCAAATGCAGAGCGGCTTTGGCCCTCAGTGATTTTTCGAAGTTGACCAATGAAAGTGGTCGTAAGGCTTTACCGAATAACCTTTACTTATTTATTTAATATTTTTAAATTATAGAGGCATGTGTCATCATGTGAAGAGTTATTTCATTGTTAATTATGTTTTTTGACAGCGTGCTCAGTTACTAGGCATCTTGGAACCGAAGTAGAAGGAGTTTCAAATTTGAGACTTTTCAAGAAGGTTAGGGTTTAAGAATTGAATGCATGGGTGCCTTACCAACACACATATCTTGATTTTATGTAAGAGGGAGATTGGTTTTTATCTTTTGGATTCTTTGTTCCAATACGTGACAACAAGAGTTTTGATGTGAGGTAAGGAGATTTTCTTCTCATTCATTTAAGCTAGTTGTGATGATTTAGAAAGAAAGGAACTCTGGGAGGCTCTTTCGAGGTTCCAAGACAGGGTGAAAGCGTGGTTTTAATCTAGGTATTTCAATACCATGATCGAAGTCACCGAGAAGAGAGGATTCTCTATGGTTTCTCTTAGCTCACAACAGGATTTTCGTGAATTCCTTTCTTCTAATAGGCTAATGGATCTTGGATTCTCATGATCCAAGTTCGCATAATGAAATAATCATAAAGGAAACCAAATAATATGGTTCCATACTAACTGATGTATTACCAACCTTCACAGAGTATATTTTTTCTTTTTTTCATATGTCATTCATCTCACTCACTATATGTCAGACCATGAACCGTTACTGATTTAACTCAAAGTAGGAGAGTCTAGTCCTCCAAAATTATCATTCTCTAGCACCTGGTTTTAGTTTGGGGAATTCATGACAGTGGTTAGGAAGTCATGGGATAGAAATTTGTGGGGTTGAAGATGGTTGGGGCTAGATAATCACCTTCTCTGATTAAGAAAATACCTTCAAGCCTAGTTTTAGAATTTGTAGTGTCCAGATATATTTGAAGACATCGAGGTTGAAATTCAGAATCGGGAAGATGGTTTTCAGGAGGGTTGGGATGGGGTGAATTTCAAATATCTATTGGATAGGTAGGACAATCTAGTAGAAAAGCTCCTTCAAGTGTAAAGATCTTGTAGCCTGAAATCTAGAGCCTTTTGGTACAAATAAGGGGACTGGAACACCGTGTTTTTTAGGCCTATTTCCGAGGGATGAAGTGTAGTGCGAGGATTAATATTAAGTGGGTGGAAGGTTATTTAATTATTGATATTGAGGAGCTTTTGTGATGAAGTAGCGTCATTTCAGGGATCTTCTAGCAGATTTGGGGGTTTTTATGGATGGGGAGCGAGTTGGGGTGGTAAGGGATGTTTTCTACTAGGATGGCTTACTAAGGCTCCTTCACAGTGGGGAAAATGCTACCTTAATCACTTTATCGGGCCCGAAGAATGTCAAGAAGGATGTGTATTGCATGAACATAGATAGTACACCAGGGAAAGATGGGTTCCCAAGGGCCTTCTTTGTGCCTAATTGGGATATTGTTGGGGTCCAAGTGGTAGAGTCAATCCAGTAGTTTTTCAGGGGTGGATGTCTGAATAGGGTCATGAGTGCTTCCAGGTTGGCCTTCATCCCCATGGTTAAGGAGCCTTCTATAATTAGCTAGTATAGACCATTTTTTTGTTGTAAAATTTCATGTATAAGATCCTTTATTGAAACCTTAATTATAAACATGTTAATTTTCTTCTTATTCTCATTTTTAAGTAGCAACGTGGTTTCATCTTGGGGAGGATTATTCATGGTGCTATCAACATTTCCAATGAAATGGTTGGAGATATTGATAAAACGGTTGAGGGGTAAATATTGATGGTGATGGTAGACATGGAAATAGCCTATGATATTATGGAATGAATATTTATTATCAAGGTAATGCAATGATTTGGCTTCTCGGAGTGGGTTTGTGATCTTTTCATTAAGTGTTACACTTCTCCGTGGATCTATATTTCTCTCTCTAGAAGGGTGTTTAGTTTCTTCAAGTCTGTGAAAGGGTTGCACCAAGGTGACCAATTGTCCCCCACCCTCTTCATTATCCATTATGAGGATCTTTCTAGGATATCAAATTCCATGTGGAGGAAGGGTCTATTGTTCCTTTCATATCTAGGACAGGGACCCCTCCTATATCCCAGTTGATGTTTTTTCGGATGATGCTCTTTACTTTCTGAATAGGATATATAAAGAAATGTATTCCTTCATTAGCATCTTGGAGTATTATGGAGTCTAAAGTAGATATTATATTAACAATGGTAAAATAAGTGTGTTCCTTTGTAGGAAGTGTTTAAACTGTACCATTAAGTGCATTCAGTAGAGTTTGGGGATGCTAGTAAAGTATCTACCTATTATTTACCTGGGAGTTCCTATTTATGATGGTATGATTTAGAAGATGTTGAATTATGTAGTGATAAATATTATCACAGGGTTATTTCAAAACTAGAAGAATATATTATTATCCTTTGGAGGTAAGATCACTTTAATCAACAGTGTTTTGCCTTCTGTTCCCATGCACACCTTAGCGGTTGTTAAGCCTCCCAAGGGGATGGTACTTCTTATAGAGAGAGTTATGGAAAGAATTTTGTGGGAAGGACCAAAATCTATGAAATTTCATTGGGAATCATAGTAAATGTTGGATAGATTTATTTATTCAAGGGGATATGCCTTCATAGCTTGCAAAAGACCATGAAGGCCTTGTAAGACAAACTCGTTTGGGACATTATTGAAGGCCGGTAGCTTTAGGCTAGGTTCATACAAGATAAGTATGAGGATAAATAGATGGTCTGGGTCGACAATACAAGGGTTATTTTGAGTCTTTTAAAGGGTATAGAGTCATTGAGAGAGAGGGTTAGAAGGGTTGTGGGGAGCAGGGACATCTGCTTATAGAAAGACAATTGTATTGGTGATGATCCGCTTTTCATTCCAGGGTACCCTTTTCTTGGAATCTCTTTCAGGGAGGTGATCCATCACCAACAATTCATTTACGCTACTCTTAATTCCAACCAAAAAATTATTTTGGATAGCATCTCATTGGGGGTTGAGCAAGATAGATTTTCTTTTATGGGATCGTCGATAGGTTTCATCAATAGTAAGGTGTTTTATGAGGACATGCATGGGAATACTATAGCGGATGCCTTAGATTACAATATTTGGGGAAAGGATATTTCATTTAAAATGAAATTCTTTATGTAGAGGGTGAGTAACCTTGATACCCCTACATATGATAACATCTAAGGGCGATGAATTCACTTGTTCTCACAGTGATGGTGCAGCGATGCCCCGAAAGCGGAGCCAATATGGAACCTTTTTTCATGAGCTACTGGATGAGGTTTATCTGGTATTTGTTTTGTGAAACATATTGATCCTTACTTTAATAGGGACTATTTAGGTGAGTTTTTAGAGTCTTGGTTCTAGGGGTAAATTGGACAGCAGATGCAGATCTCGGGGGTTTGGCTGTGATAACAGTGTTCTGCTGGGTTATTTGGGAGCCTTGGAACTCTATGAGGAATTGATGGAAGACTTCACTTCTGAAGTTTAAGATTTACTTGGATACTCTATTAGTTGATATTGGGTCTCTCATAAGTGGAAGGGGTCATGGATATGATGAGGATCCTTTCCTTGAGATCTTTGAGGGGTCCTCTGGGCAACTGCAATTCTAGAAGGGGTTGATGGGTCAGGTGGCAGGCACCCTTACAGGGGTTGAAGGTCAATGTGGAAGGATCCTATATGCAGGGGCTCATGCTTGGAGGAGGGATGGTTCATGATAGAAATAGATCTATTTTTTTGTTCAGCCTATTCTTTGGTCTAGGGAATGTAGTGGGCACTGAATTGAGGGCCTTGCAAAGTGGACTCATGTTGTATAATCTTTATGGATTCAAGCTCAATTGGGTGGAGACTGACTCCACTATCCTAAGGGGATTTGTTTGCAATAATAAAACCACCCTGTGGGATCTGTATTATATTTTTTTAGGAAATAAGGGGGTGGATCAATGGTGGGTTAGAGATTATACACACCCTAAGGGAAGTAAATCTAGTGGAGGATGATCTGGCCAGGTGTCCAAGTACAGAGGAGAGTATTTTTCTTTATCATAGCTTTGATTACTTCCCCTCCTGAAGTAAGGGAATTATTTGTGGTTATTCTCTAGTATTACACCACTACCGCCCACCATTACTATCTGTATGAGTGTTTTTCTCCTTGAATAAATTATAAAATGAAGTTAGCAGTAGAGTGCATGGTATAGGGAAAACTATGAAAAAACCCCTTTCTTTGCACTAGTTAACCCTTACGCTCAATCTATTTTGAATTTTCATGGTTTGGGATGTATTATTAGTGAAATGGTTGTTCCAAATCATGTTATTTCATGTAAAAACCATATATGTCCTTTTCAGGGATAGAGTGTTGATGAATAGCTTGAAAAAGATTTGGTAAATCATATGAAAAACATGTAAATTATATATAAAATATGTCAACACCATTAAACTGGAATGGATCATGGTTTTTTAAACCATGTGGAGTCCCAGGTAAATCGTGTGAGTGGGTTTTAGTCTAAGAAGTGGCCTACACATGGTTGGCACACTGTTTAGTAAATCATACGGTAAAATTGTGTGATCTGTCCAAATTTATTAAAAGGTGAATTTCCTTATATTTTCTTACAATATTTTAACCCTCTAACCCCTCTTTATCTTCTTCTCATTCAATCGGACATGGTGCACCACCAATCTTAGGAGTATCCTCCCTTATCCTCCAATTTTGGTGGTCCTACTCCTTGGTTTCAAGTGTATTTGTCCATGGTAAGTCCCTTCCTCTCTTATATTCTTGCTTTTCCACTTGATTTATCTTCCTCCTATGAAACCAAATGTTAATATTGACCAGTTTTATGGTTATTATTGGGTTCAATCATGGGTATATTCTATTTAAGGTGTTTTAAGGGTGCGTCTTGGATTGTTGGAGTGTTTACAGTCATAGGAAATGAACTCCAACTTGGTTTTCAATGAACTGAGGTAGGTGTTCTTTTATGTCATATTATATAAAATGTAAATGGATTCTTATTGATTTTAAAATTGTTTCATATTAAAGATATTCCTATATTTATGACCCATGTGGGGCCAAAGTTGTTTTAAAATAGATTTAATCTGTGGAATTGAATTAGATTCCATGACAAGAGTTTAAGAATTTTACTAAATGGATTCTGAAGTGTGGTTTTGGAATTAGTGATGGTGAGCACTAGATTAAGGGTTTTACATGTTTTCTTTGGTAAAATTGAATCTCAAACCATGTTTTTGATATTTTTTAAAGAGTTTAAAATGTATGAAATGGGATTTTTGATTTGAAAACATTTTTTAACCTATGTGAATTATATTTTGAAATTCGTTAGTGGCTTTGAAACATTTCAAATGTGATTTAAAGGGGAGATTGAGTTCCCATTTGGGTTTTAAAATTTTTTTAATTAAATTTAGTCCCAATTGTTGATTGGGATGATTTTGAAACAAATGAGGGGTATAAATTAAATAAAATTTATGAAACATAGTGGGCCTTATAATAGGTTCCATTAGCTCCCCTGAGGAAGGAGTAGTAATGGACCAATAATGGTCAACCATGTGTGTCACCTTAGAATCCAGATGTGAAATTTTTTGGGATTAATGAATCATTAAATCCATGGGATAGTTGATTAGTGGTAGGGGTGAGTGATCCTCCAATGCTCTCATGTGCGTACCCAGGTTATCATTAACCAGCCAGGATACCTTGGTACCCTGATACCCAAGAAATCATTGACATGGCCCAAATGGATTTCCTGAACCCCATGGACTGGTGACTAGAACCTGGCATCATAGAAGAGAAAAAGGGAATGTATTTTCCACAAAACTGAGGAATATAAAGATAAAAGTCATTCTACTCAACACTCAAAAATGAGAAAGTAATATAAACCAAACAATTATATAAAAACCCAAGAATAATACATTTCCCAAGTACTCAAAAGAAAGACAAACATCCCTATACAATACATCACTTAAATCCCAAAGGATCAAGAACATACACCTATTCAAATATGTGTATTCCCTTTTCTAAAACCAAGAAAAAATAAATCTACAAATGTCTAAATGTAATGTTAGTGTGTGAGTTGTAAAGCTCAGTAGGGTCTCACTAAGAGTTCTATAACAGATTCAGTAATAATGAACCAAATCATGATTTCAATTTATATATAATAGTGTATGAAAATGAAATTTTCATATTTAAAACAAAACTTGTATTCATTTCAATTTAATGGAGAACATTCCAAACATGGATCAAATAAGAATTTTATATAAAATAGTTTATATAAATCGGCTGGAAAGAGTACAACAGTATCATAATCAATGGAATAAATTAAAGAATTATCGCAACAATCCCCATGGTCATTTGACGCGTGGTATGATAGTTTATAATTACAAGATCATCACACATCTCATATCAGTGATCATTGAAATATGTTTACACAGGTCCCTTAGGCTCAGGACAAATAGGAATCATAAAAATCCATTGGGGATAATTAACACCAAAATTGATTTTTTAGAGTTTTCACTAACAATCCATTTCTAAGGAATAGAAATACTATAATTATTATCCTAAATAACACACTAACTACCTAGGCTTGCTTGTACAAAATCAATCAATTGATAAAGAGAAAATCATCTCATTTCAAATCAATCATCATCCATAGTTTAATTTTATACTTTTCCTTTTCAAAATGCCAGCTCACTTTTAAAACCAAAACATGGATTTTACATCATTTCATGCATTTTCAATAGAAACAAATCATAAGTTTTTATCAATTAAATTAAATCCATTTTTTAAAGACCAATTCTCAAATCAAATCATAAATCCCATAACTTTCAAAATACCCTGCAAATTCCAATTCCAATAAGATTTGGGGTTTTCCACAAAATCCAAAAAATATAAAATTCTAATAGAAATTTGAATTAAATTAAGATTTTATAAATCAATTGAAATATAATTTAAAAATAATGAAAATCATGTTTTAGTTAAATGAAACATCAAAAAGGAATCACCAACCTTTAAACATGTAATCATAATGCACAACACCCACAATTGGGAACACCAACAAAGAAAGATAGATAATGAGATCAAGAATAAAAACCTAGAATAAAGTTCCTTTCAAATAGGGTTTAGATTAATAAAACATGTGATCATATAAAAATTTCTATGGAGGATATAAATAGAGAGTAGGGGAGAAATAATGGGAGGAGATCCACGTACTAGAGAGGGATCGACTCTTCCATAGAAGCTTCGAATCATCAAATATGGGGTCTAGAAGGTAAAAAATGGTTCTTGAGAGCCTCCGAAGCACTTTAATTCAAGATATGTCAATTTTGGGTTGATTAGGGGCTTAAACAAGGGTTTTTGAATTTTTTAACAATTTTAAAAATTTAAATTTACCATGTGCATGGTTATCTGGGTGGGGCCACACAGTTAGAAAAACTATGTGCCCTAACCATGAACACATATACATGGGTGAACTATTTCTACTAGGTGGGTGAAATATTTTTAAAATAGTGTAACAACCATGAAAACCCTCAGTATATAGGGTTTCATAGTTTTCAATTGGGGGTCGCATGGTTTGGATAAACCGTGATCCAACCATGCACATCCCAAAAACATCCAAAAAATTAAAATTTTCACCTAAAACAACCCCCAGAAAAACCCTAACCAAATAAAAAAGAAAAATAAGTGTCAAGGAATGCCAAAAATGAGTAACAAGATGTTACAAACTACCCATCATAGAATCTTTCTCTCTATAGAAATCGTATCACGAAGTTTCCATTTCATAAACATGTGGTCATTTCTCTCCCACTAGTACCTCCCAATCCTACGTCTGATGCATATCAGAACCATGTTTCCATATCTCATGGACCAAAGGTTTCATCCTCTTAAAAATTACCTTTGTATCAGAATCAACTATCCAGAATGGACTCTCAATCACGGATAAATTAGGCTCAACATCAAGATCACTCCAAATCAAAACATGAGATAGATTAGAAAGATACATTATTAGATATGATACATGGAACACATTATGTTTTGAAATCATCTATGGTAGAATTATGAAATGTTAAGCCACATTACCCACTTGATGAAAAAACTCAAAAATAACCACAGAACAAAAATAAATCTTATCCAACCTTCCAAGCCATTAATTACCCACACATGGTGAAGATTTCAAAAACATTTGGTCACCAACTAAAAACTCTAATGGTATATAAAGATGATTAGCTTAAGATTTATACTAGATCTGTTCCATCAAAATTCAACAATGGATCAAATGAATCTTCATTTTCATCTCTTGGAAAGAACACGATCTAACCAAGGAAGTTTCTCTAATATTTGACCAACACAAAAGATATTTACAAGTTCACCCATATAAGGCATCAAAAATATCCACCTTGTCTCAAACTAGTAACTATTTTTATATGCATACTCAACTGGTCCTAAATAATCATCCAAAGGTCCACCAAAATCAATGATAAAGGCATGAATCATATACTTAAGAATCAATATAGTTCTCTATATTTGTTCATCTGTCTATAGATGGTATGTCTTACTAAAAAAAACATGAGGTCTCATTGCCTCTTAAAGGCCTCTCTAAAAGTGATAATTAAAATGGGGATATCTATCAGAGACTATAGCATGTGGAACTCCATGAAAAGAAAAATATATTTTACATAGAGATTTCCCAATTCCACAACGTTGGATGTATCACAAATGAGTATAAAGTGATCTGATTTTATCAGAATATCGATCACAACCCATATCACATTATTCTTCTGAGGGTTCTGCAGAATCCAAACCATGAAGTCCATAGAAATCTCATCCCACTTCTAAGTCAGCACAGGAAGTGGATGAAGAAAACCTAAAGATCTCGGGTTCTTATACATGAAATGTTGGGAAGTAGAACAATGATAAATAAAATTTGAAATGTTCCATATAATACCTAGACAATAGAATAAATGTCGTATATCATAAAACAAATTTATGGTTACTGGGTGAAAACACCACTGGAAATTATGGAAATCCCCCATTATAGATTCTCTCATTGATAATGGAACAATAAACTAATTATGAAAACATATAATACAATCTTTGGAAAAAGACCACTCATTCATGGTCTCCCCACCATAAAGATAGTTTCTAATGCTACAGAATTAATCATCAAGCTTTTGTTCCTAAATAACTATCCTAAGAAGAGCAGTGGTCAACCGATCACTATCCAATATACCACATAATCCCCTATTTTACAAACAACTATACGAACCTATGAAAAACGATCCATCAAGTTCCACTCTTAGGATGATTCCTTCATGTCCTGGGGTGGATGTTTCCTACTCATTGAATCATTAATGAAATTCCCATTCTATATGGTATAGGCTATGTCAAAATAAAAATACTTTAGGTAATTCACCCAATTCCTCTAGCATGGATTCAAATAATTATGAGAGAAGATATAATTCATGGTCTTGGGGTCAGAAAAAATGGTAAATATTTCCCTGAAAATGTTATGTCACCAAATAATAAGTGCATGAATCATGGCTACATGGTCAAGGTCATGGGTCAGATAATTTTTATCATGTGACTAAAGCTATTGGGATCCATATGAAACAATGTGATCACCCTCTATTATAATATAGTCCAAAATAAAACATGATATGTCACAAAAGACCACATAACCCTACCCATCCCCTATAAGATTCAACACCAGTGAAAAATCATAATATTCTTCATCTCAACAAAAGAACTCTGAAATTTCTCATCCTAAGAAAGCTTCACCCCCTTTTGAGTGAGATTTTTCATCGAAGAATCCAACTCTGTTACATCCTTTATAAACTATCAATAATACCCATATAAACCCAAGAATCTATAAATCTTGAAAACATTACATGGTAGACCCCATTTCATAACATCTTTCACCTTCTCATGATTAATTGAGATACCAAGTACTGAGACTAGGTGTCCCAAGAACTTGACTAATTGAATCCAAAATTCAAATTTTGATAGCTTGGAATGAATTCAGTGATTTCTCAAAAATTATAGAATAGCTCTCATATGATCCACATGATTCTCCTAAGACTGAGAGTAAACTAGTATTTCATCCACAAAGACCACTATGTGCATATCAAGATACTCATGGAATATACTATTCATCAAAGCCAAAATACTACAAGAGATCTTGTTATAAAAAAATGAATGATGAGATACTCATAATGGTTATACCTTCTCTGAAAGGAGGTTTTTAGAATGTCCTACTCTTTTATTCTCACATAGGGATAACCAGATCAAAGAACAGTCTTAGAGAACCACTTATCCCCTTTCAATTGGTCAAATATATCATCAATTCAATGCAATGGATACTTGTTCTTTACTATAACTCGGTTGATTTATTTGGAAATCAATATATAAGAAAATTTATCCAATAGCCTTATTTAAAAAATAATAGGCATTACCCATAGTGAAACACTGGGGCCCAAAAATAATTTCTCCATGATATCAACCAAATTATTCTTTAACACTTTCATTTTCTCTTGTTCCACATGGTAGGAAGGTATAGATACCTACTGAGTTCTACGCTCTAAATTAATTGATAAATCTGCCTCTCATACTGGTGAAATACTAGATAAATTAGAAGGAAACCTTAGTAAACCTAAATAGAGCAGGTGGGAGATCATAACTCAAATATTCCCACTCCAATTCAAAAGATAACATCAATATTTCTTTCCACAACTCGGGATAAGAAGGTTTAGATCTACTCGACCTTGGGTCCCATTCTCCCTAAAAGATACAGCACGCCCCATCGGGCATGGTAAAGGAGACACATTGAAGATAGTAGTCAATTCAAGACTTATTAGAAATGATCCAATCCATCCAAAAAATAAAATCAATATGTTTCATTTCAATAACTATAAAATCCCGGGTAAGTTCAATCTCTAATAAAGAGAAGACACGAGCAAGACAATGGTGAAAATTCTCTCTCTTCGTTCTGAGGGGTGTATCACTATCCATCACATAAAATAAAATATCTATAGGAATATATATCATATTAAATATACGAGTCAATATAAATGAATGATATTCACCACTGTCAAATAAAGCATTTACAAAACATAAAGAAATAGTGATGGTACCACTCACATTCACTAGACTTGTATCTGCTTCCTCTGGAGACTCTTCCACTATATAATGAAGCTTGATTCCAAGTTCTTATGGATGGAACCCCTTGGTTGATTAAGAATTTTAAGCCACCATAAGTGTGGATGAGAGTGTTCCTCTATGTGGTGTAGAAAAGATATAGTATAAATTTTTCATGTAACCAGATCATCCATAGTACCAGAAAATATTGGGTATCTTAGTGAAAACTTGTTTTGAATTCCCAAAATTGACACAATAAAAACAATTCAAAGGGCCTCTTCCAGGAACTACAGTAGGTTAGGAATAACACTGAAAGTGAGAACCACTATGAGACTCATCACTCTTTCTCTTTCATTTTTTGTTACACACAGAACTACAAGTCGGAGAAAAAGGAACTCCTATCAACCCTGACATACCAACTAGGTCAAGCTCAACTATAAATTCCCTATCTAGAACTTTATTATAAGAATAGATCTTCAGAAAGAAAACTTGAGAATGAATATTAGGTCAAATGACCATCTCAAAAATTTATGTCTTTATCTTCTCATTCGAAATAACCTCAGCTGAAAACTGAACAAGCTCGGTGAAACGGTTCATATATTTTTCTTGGTCCAATCAGCTTGCTCATGTTTTACAAACTCCATAGCCTTAGTCATCACCATAGACTCTCGATATAATTGTTCATTGAAAAGAGCAGTAAATTACTTCTACTCTAATCCCTTGTTCTTTTTTTCATCATCATCGAGCCCCACCATCTCCTGCAAGGTCCCTCTTGCTTGAAGGTGGCACACTTCACAATTATGGAATCAGGTGTTTCAAATAATTAAAAAAAATCTATCTTTCCCAACCAATTCTTAGGATCCTGAGGATAATTTGAGCCTCAGAATGCTAGTGTATTTTGGTGAAGGAAATCCTGAGCACAATTTCGGGATACAACCCTTTGATTTTCTACAACTTGATCCTGAATGGGAATTGTTGAGGGTGTTTGTCCCAAAGCTTTTACTGTCGAGTCAAAAGTTTTATTTTGACTTTTTTATTCATTTTTGTTTTGAAAATCACAAACTATATTTTCAAAATAATTCATATATTTTACTTTATTTAATAATTTTTTTAATTTTCTTCATTATGATTATTCATATGAATATGATAATAATTGTACCCATAAGTATTACTATATTACAAGATTATCTTTATGACCCCTATAAAATTTATATCACACACAATGAATACATTTTTCATCAGACATGCCAATTATGTTTTCCATTTTACACACCATTTAGTATCACACAGACAAGAGAAATCATATTCACTATCTTAACTAAAATCATCAAACTCATTTACTGTTCACATTCTATTTTATCAGAAGAGTTGAAATTCTTTTGGACTCATTTTATTGTATCCAGATAATAGTATCATATCAAAAAGAAAACAATTTAATCAGAATGATGTCACATAGTATGTCTCAATATGTATTATAAAATGATGTCCCTGTTTTAGTAATAAGATGATCATTGGAATACCAAGTGTCCAAGTCCCTCAGAATTTTTAGGAGAAAATTTGACCGTTGGAATCCAATATAACCATTGGTACGTTGGAATATAAATACCAGATCCTTTGAACATGCTCGATGTTGAATTGCTGCTAAAATTCTGTTCAATTTGAGAGCTCTATCAAATTACTACTTTGTGTGAAAGACTCTTAAGAGTTCAAATTGTAAACAGATCATTCTAGATACTTGTGAATTTCAAGTGTTTTGAATTTCCTAATGCGACACCAATCATTGGTGATTACAGTCTATGGATTCTATGCATTGGAATACATATGAACCAATATTTTGTTGATCAAGGGATTTTGAATCTTGGAAGATAGAGGTGCCAATCACCTTATTGAATGAGGGATTGTGGGGATAGCAAGACAGAAGCTGATCTTCATATCAAGGACTTACCCTAGTGTGGGAAAGACATAATTTCTTGAAAGTATATATCAAGGAAAATCTATCCAATGTTATTGGATACCCTTCTCTTTTGGTTAAATGAATTGTATTCTTTTACATTTATATTTCTTTATAATATGATGTGAATTGTATTTTATATTCATTTTCTATTATTTAATTTATGATTAAAATTTATATAATTAATATCTTTTCAATTACTCAATATGATTAAGTACTCTTTATGATTGAATCATTGTATTGTATTACTCTGATCACCGTAACAATAGAGATTAAAATATTTTACTCCCTTATTTAAATCATTTCAATTGTGTATATGGTTAATTTCATTTAAGACTAGTGTATTACATTATCATAATAAAATCAATTACAATAATTATATAACTAGACTTAGGACCCAATTTGATTAATGTTTCAATATATTAAGAGGTATTATGAATTAAATTTGTTTAAAATATTTAAAAATAAATCCGTTACGGATAAAAATGAAGTGGTTATAAACCTAAAATTCACCCACACTCTTGTATTGTTCCATCTGAATATACATTACAATCCAAAAGTTGGTATAATAGGAGGTTTCCACTACTTATATATCAGCTTATATTACTCTTTCAAGTTAGTTATATTTCTTTTAAAAACTTTTTGTTTAAAAATCATTTTTATACTAGAATATATTGTGGAAAAAGAAAATTTGTATTTTTTTAAAGATGTCAGTATTAAATGTCGGTTCAATTGAAAATCAAAATCATACTGGACCAAATTTTTTTATGGAAATGATTATGAATATTGGAGAGATTTAATGAAGACTTATATAATCAACATTGGAGTTGATAACTTTGTTATGATGAAAAAAGAATATATAATTCATGAAACATAATTTAGAATATTTACCAATCAAGAGAAATATTGGGCAAAAGTGTTTGGAAGAAGCTATAAATTACTCATTTTGGTACATCTAAAGTGGTAGAGACTAGAATAGTTATATTAAGAGAATATTATTAGGATTTTAAATTTCATTATAGAGAGCCTGTTTGAAAGGTACAACAATGACTTTTGAAAATTTTGAACAATTTACAATATATGGAAGAGAAAGGAATAGATGATGAAACCCTAGTTGATAACATTAAAGATATCATTTGAAATGAGTGGGAACCAAAAACAGCTGATGTTGATTAATCAAGAAAGGCTAAAAGTGTTACTCTTGTTGAGTTGTTTGGAATTATTTTTAAACAGGAAAAAATATTGAAAATAGATGCAAATGATGAAGATAAAAAATAATGGGGGACTTTTTTTACTTATTATTCAAATAAAAATAAATACTAGACTCCTAATAATGTTATTAAGTCTATAAAGACAATGAAAGTTATAGTTAAATCAGACTCAAGTGAATCATAACATTCAAACAATGAATTGTCCAATCTTTCTCAAAGGATGAACAAGATTATTGTAAAGAAATATTATCATTATCAATATTGGACATGTAACAAGGATAAGAAAAATACTAAAGTTACATATTATTAATTCAAAAATGTTGGACATATAAGACCTGATGGTCCAAATCTGAAAAAAGGGCAGAAAATAAATACATTCTGAGTGGAATTAGAAAAACTATTACAATCCAAAAAGAAAGAATGTATTAAACTGAAATGAATATTAGAGGGCTAGTGGAGGAGACTCTTCTAATGAATCTTCAGATAATGAAAATTATGGATTGAGGAATATTGGACTTCTTTCTAGAATACCTATTGAAAATCAATGTTTCATGGAAAAGGTACACACTGGCGAATCCTTAACCTATGCATATTTATTTGAAAATTATCCAGATGAGAATAATTCCTCATATTTAGATGAATAATAATCTTCATAAAGTGATAATAATACTTTACCCTCATATTAATAAGTTTCTTGATTTTAGAAATTACTTGAGACTGAATACTAGAATGTCAATAAGAAACTTGACAAGGAAAATTCTAGGATAATTATTTTATCAAAAGAATCGTCAGATATTATTAAATTCCATGATAAAAAAATATTTGAAATTGATTATATTTCAAAAACCTTGAGTAATCTAATTTTGAGGAGTAAATTCTTTCTATGGATCTTGAAAAATCCATTTCTAAAAAAATGTTCTTGAAACAAAATTCAATTCCAAAACTAATATCTATGAGTATAAAGATTTAGTTGTGAAAATAAATTTTGAAATTGTTTCCCTAAGAAAAAATTTATCAAATTATACTTATGGAAATGAAGAATGTGATAAAATTTATAAGAAAATTCATCATATTATGAATAGTTTGGGAATTGGTTACTCTTTTACAAAAATTGTTTTTATTAATAACTATTTTATTCCAAAAAATGCAATTTTCTGTACCAAATGTTAGCATAGTGGGAATTAGAATAAAAAATATTTCTTAAATAAAATAAATATTTATGGTTCCACAAATTCCATTTTTTGAAACAAATGTTGGTTCCCAAAATTTTTCTTTCTAGGATTTTTGGATCCAAGAAAGTTTGGATTTCAAAAATGTATTTTTTTTATTTTTTCATGAAAATATAGGAAGTAAAAAAATATATAGTACATGGATAGTGGATGTTCTGGGTCCATGGTTGGTAACAAAGACTTGTTTGAAAATATTATTGAAATAAAAGGTTAAAGTGTTACCTTCAGAGACAATGCTCAAGGAATGATCGTTGGTATAGGTAATATTGTTCTTCTTGGAAAATCTTTGATTCCAATTGTTTTATTTGTTAATGGTATTAAGAATAACCTTATAAGAATAATTCAATTATGTGATAAAGGTTATTTTGTGAATTTTAGGAGTGATAAATGTGTAGAACATAATTCCAAAGATGAATTCATTCTTTCTTACAACCAATATGAGAATTTATACACACTCAACTTAAAAATCCTTAGGATCTAAGAGTTACATTTCTCGAGTGCAATGTATGATCAACCATGGTTATGGAATTGAGTATTGGAACATTTTAACATTAGGAAATTATATAAATTTTCTAAGAATTGACTTGTTAAGGATATACTAGAACTTAGATTTGATTCTTGAAAAGTCGGTGATCCTTGTCAATATGAAAAGCAACATAAGTTAAGCTTTAAATCAATTAGTGGCATTTCAACTTCTATTTTATTTATAGTTTGTGCACAAAATTTTTTTTGGTACTACACAAACTAGAAGTATTGTAGGAAAGTATTATATATTTGTTTTAGTTGATGACTACACTAGATATACATGGTTCTATTTTCTAGAAAATAAATATGAAGCCTATTGTTATTTTAAAACATGTGTACCCAAAGTTAAAAATGAGTGAAACCTTCCATTGATAAATATTCGTAGTGATCATTGTGTATAATTTGTAAATTATAATTTTGAAACTTTTTGTATTAAGAAAGGAATTAAACACAACTTTTCAACTCCTATAACTACAAAAAAAATGGTGTTATTAAAAGAAGAAATCATATTCTTAAAGAGATCACAATAAACATATTGAGTAAATATTCTATTGAAAAATATTTTTGGGATGAATATTTGAGTACTACTTGTTATACTTTAAAAGTATTTATAATTATACTTTTTCTTAATAACACACCTTATGAGTTATGGACCGGCTAAAAACCAATATTTTTATTCATCAAAGTATTTGTATGAAATGTATTCATGTTGAACACAAAATATAATTTACATAAATTTACACCTGAATACGATCAAATTATTTTCATAGGCTATTCCACTACTTCTAAGACTTATAGAGTTTTTAATAATAATTCATGTACGGTTGAGGAAACAATGCATGATAAATTTGATGAAACTAATCTATTTGTTTTTAAATAACCCCATCCTATATCTTCTGATGTGTTTTCAAAAATTGATTATCAACCTTTGATAAAATACTCTTCTAAAAATGAAATTACTCAAGAAATTGTTTCTTAAGTATTCACTCCATAAGACATTCTATCTTATATTGATGAATAGGTTTACAAAACCCAATTCATTTGTTTCTTATGAATCACCCCACTGATAGTATCATTGGTGTTGTAAATGAACCTTTAAAGACTATAAGTTATTTGAGAAATGAAGTATAACATCTAGAATTTCTTTCAACGTTAAAACCTAAAAGTCCTGGTGAGGCTTTAGGTTATAAAGATGGTATTAAAGCAATGCAAGATGAACTAAATGAATTCGAAAGGAATAATGTCTGGACCTTGGTTGAAAGACCAAAAGAAACATATGTAATTGAATTAAAATGGGTCTTCATTAAAAAAATGTGTTGAAAATGGAATAATTGTATGAAATAAAGAAATACTAGTTTCTAAATTTTATAATCAATAAGAAGGAATATATTTTTAAGACACCTATGATCTAGTATCTTGACTTGATTTTTTGGAAATTATTAGTCTTTGAAGCATTATTTAATTTCAAACATTTTCAAATAGATGTGGAGTGTTATTTTCTTAACGGATATGTTCAAGATAATTTTTTTGTTGAACAAAATCATGGTTTTATTGACAAAAAACATCTTGAATATGTTTTCAAACTTAAAACAGAGTTATATGGTCTTAAAAAAGCCCCAAAATCTTGGTATGATAGATTAATATGATTTTTTCTTCAAATTGTTTTTTATGGGAACTCTAATAAAAACTTTTTATAATGTAAGAAAAAAAAAATATCACTCAAATTTATATTGATGATATTATATTCGGATCAAATCATAAATGTTTAACATATTATTTTTCAAATCTTATGGAATAAGAGTTTGAGATGAGTATGATGTGTGAGTTAACATTATTTCATGGTTTAAAAATTTCTCAAAAACAAGAAGGACTTATATATCCCAACATATGTATATTAAATATCTTCTTAAAAATTATGGTTATAACAATATTAAAAGTATTAGTACCTCAATTGGTACCTAAAATAAAAATGAAATTGATGAAGATGAACAATGAGTAAATAAAAAAAATTAGAGGGATAATAGGAATCTTATTATACTTAACAACTAGTCATCCAGGCTTAATGTTTTTAGTATTAATATGTGAAAGGTATCAAGAAAATACAATGTAATCCCATTTAAAATATATTAATATAATTTTTTTTAAAGGGTACTATGGATTTGGGACTTTTTTATTCTTCTTAAAATGATTTTGAATTGAAAAGTTTTTCAAATGCTGACTTTAGTGGTTGTAGAATGGATAGAAAAAGTACATCTAAAACTTTTCATTTATTAGGTGATTATTTAGCTTCTTGGTCTTGTAATAAATAACACTCAGTAGCACTTCCACTGCTAATGCTGAATATGTGGTAGCTGGATGTTTTTGTGCTAAAGTGTTCTGGATGCAACACACACTCACTTTTTATGGCATGAGTTTTACAAAAAATCAAATAGTATGTGATAAAATTAGTGTTGTAACTCTAGGAAAAAACCAGTAACATCACTCACATGAAAGAAACACAAATATTATGCATCACTTTATTAGGAATCACACACTTAAAGAAGATATGATTTTATAATTTATCAAAATGCAAGAACAACTTGGTAATATTTTTACAAAACCATTACGTTATGATAGATATGAATAAATTAAATTGAATATAGGAATGATAAATATAAAGTAATCATTCATATCTAATTCTAATTTAAACAATCTCTTTACATTAAGTTACTTTTTTCAAAGGGTTAGTACATATGTTTTTTTTAAGAGAACTTTTATTTATAAAAAATTAATAGTGCCAAAAATTGTTTTTAGGCACCAAATATTTTTTTCCAGCACCACAAAATGTTTCGACAGAAGAAAATTTCTTTCGGCACCAAATTTTTATTCTAGAACCAGAAAACTTTTTGACCTCAAACATTCTTTTGTATTTAATTTTTTTATTCCTCTTCAAAGTTTTATTTTCTCTTGAAGAACAATTTATTGAAGCTAGTAAATCTATCTTATGATTCAGAAAGGTACAATTTATTTTAATTTTCAATATGTTTTCAATACATTTATGATTTTTTGTAGTCATTTTAAAACATTATCGATTCAACCTTAATATGATTAATTTTAAGAAAAAACTAAAAAAATTTAAAAAAACTCAAGAGTTCATCTAAACCATTGGATCTCTTAGATCTAATCTAAACTATATAAGTTCAATGGTTATATTTCTATCACCAATATAAAGGGATCCCCCTCCGGATCCCATATCGATGGTCTCTTTTATTTTTGATGAAGCTCTATTGCTCCTCAAATAGTCATGACCAAGGATTTCCATACTTTGTGCATTCAATTGTACTCATGTCTCAATCAGTAGCAACTTCTCCAAAAGAAATGGCATCGAAAGATTACTAAAAAATGATGTTATTTCAAGGATGATTGCTCACCATATAATTTTATTACAATTATGATTTGTCTCTAAAGATAATCATTCAGTTTCAAGGATGGGAGTCAGTGTGTGTGGAGAAACCTAAAATCCAAGATCTCATCACTGTGGATTAATTCATTCAATTCTATAAAATTTTGAAGGTTGATAAAGACTTAAAGTTATATTTTTATATTTATGATATTAAAATTAGTATGTCAGCTAAACAAGCAGCAATTTTTCTTAATGTTCCATATAAAGGATAATATTTTTGTCCCTCTCATAAGTTTCCAAAACAAAATTGAACATTTATAATGGAAAGGGACGACCAATCACTTTTTGAGATCCGTGAAGATAAATGAAAAAACACTCATCTTTTAGCCAACAATAGACAAACTACACTTTGGATTCAGGGTTTCCTAATCCCTAGGAGTTAGGATCAATTAACTCTCAATGTTTTAGATGTATTTACACTCGATTATCTTGTGAATATGAGGAAGGTAAACATAATAGGTTACTTTGTTGAATCCATAAATAATCTCATGTTTGGTTCAATCAAGTCCTAGTTGATCATGTTTCCCAAAATCCTGAGTACGTTCATTCATGAAAGTTTAAATTTTTTCAATATTCCTCTTAAGTTAGTACTAAAAAATTTGAGAATTATTTGGATTAGTGATGATACTGTAAAGAGAATGAAATTTCATTTTGTTCCAGAATCTAAAAATTTTGTTAAGGATGTTGAACCTAAAACTCCAAAAGAGATAGTTTGAGGAATCCAAGGAATTCCAAAACAATCTATATCGAGTCTTTTAGAAAAATAAAATAATTCCAAGTCTAATTCTATTATAAATATAAAGAATAAAAGTTTATATAGAGAAAAAATAGAATCCATGCGGAGAAAAGAGAGAGCTGAAAAGAATGAAATAGATCTAGAATTTGGTCTCAATCCTGCTTAAGCTCTTGTTAAAAAGATCCAAACTGATATGATTATAAATTAAAATTAGAAGAAAAAGAAACTAATAAATATAAAGGATAATATCTTTGACATTGATAAGTTAATGAAAGGAGTAGAAAAATAAAGTGCCAAAATAAATATCAGGGAATAGATTTTTGAAGAACCAATTACTCCATCTGTCCCCGCAAGATAACAAGGAAAACAAATAATTGGTGAATTGGAATCACCAAAATATTCTCTAAAAACGTATTCAGGAGAAAAAGAAGACACTGAAAAAAGAGAAATTTATGAATACGTTAGTGAAAAAGAAGGAAGTGAATAAGTAATTTTAGAGGAAAATAGAGATGAAGAGGGATACAAAGAAGAAAATGAGGAAGGTGAAAAATAAAATGGGTATGATCAAAAGTATCAGTCTGATAAAATTCCTATGAGATCTTTAGAAGACACATCTTGCATGACACCAACACCATGAATAGAGTCCTAAAAGTAGGATACTTTGAGAACACATGCTCATAAAGTAATTCATATCATAGATAAATTATAAGAGAGAAAATTAAATATAAATCGAAATCAAGAATCAAATAATTATAATAATTTTGGAAGTCATTCTTCAAAAATTGCAGCTTATGAGTAAGATAACGATTTTGATCATGCTATCTCATTTAAAAGAGATCAATATGCTGTCGAAGCTTAAAGAAGAATTGAAAATGAAATTCTATATTTACCAAGAATTGAAGGGAATATTGATTTTTTTACAGATAATTGAAACAAAATATCAGACTCTATCATGCTTCAAAGAAAATGACTAATGAAACTTGAGGCTGACTTTAAAGTATTGGAAGATATCCCCAAGGAACACAAGAAGGATTGTAATAAAATAGTGAAGTGGTCTCACAAGTCTAAGGAAAGTATAAAATATCATGAATACTAAATATATGATATCAAAAATCTTGTGAATGAACTCTCCATTTCATTCAATAAGTTGTAAATTGATACTACTCAAAAATTAAAAGCATTCATAGGTCTAAATTAAAGCAATTCAGAAGAATTTAAAGTGGTTAAAAATAAGCTGAATGATATTCAATCTATGGTTGAAAAGCTATCTTTATATAAGGATGATATTATTGAGATAAAAAATCAAAAAATATATATGACCAATATAATTGAAGTTCATGAACAATTAAAAAAGTCCTAAGAAGAAAACATTCATACACTAGAAGAGAAGATAATATCCTAGGAAGAAATTATTCATAACCAAGATCAATTGTTTTCATATCAGCAAGAGATGCTCCAGGCTGAACAAGAGTCTCTTGATAAGTTAATGGAAGACAGGTTGGAATTCAAGAAAATGAATATTGTTGTCTTAAACCTCATAAATAAATAAAAGGAGATGGAAAAGGAAAAGAAATAAATTTCTTGAACTCTTGTTGTAATTTTTGAAAGTATAAATGAAAGTGTTTGATATCTATATTTCTTTTTATTGAATATTTTCCATTTTCTAGAATAATTTTTCTTTCACTTTTAATTGATGAACAATTATTTATTTCATGGTATGTTTTTTTCTCTTAACCCTTTTCAAGTATTAGAATATCTTCCCTATTACTTTTTGAAAATCACAAATGGTGAGATAAAATGGGGAGATTTTTTTATAGGGGGTGTTTTATATAAGGGGATAATATATTCAACAGGGTTAGAAATTATCATAAAAGGAATAATGGGGGAATAATTATTGAAAAAGGAAAATTTCTTTTTAGAATATTGTCCTTAGGGATTTTTTATCTTTAGGGGAGGATATTCATATTCAAATTATATTCATAAGAGTTTTAAAGAACAAAGGGATATAATTACAAGTGTTCATTTGTAAATACAAAAATATTCAATTTTGTAATCCTTTATTTGTTTTAACATGAGGTTTGTGCTTTCAAAAAAGGGGGATATTGTTGAGTCAAAAGTTTAGTTTTGGATTTTCTATTCCTTTTTGTTCTGAAAATCACAAAATCTATTTTCAAATGAATTCATATATTTTATGTACTGTGAGAATTTTTGTTTTACTTTTCTTCGTTATGATTTTTCATATAAATACAATAATAATCATACCCATAAGTTTTATTATTTTACATTATTATTTTTATGACCCTAAATACAATTTACATCATACTCACTGAATATATTTTTCCTCTGTCATGCCGATTACGATTTCCATCATACACACCGTTGAGTATTATAATGATAAGAGAAATCATATTCACAGTCTTAACTAAAATCGTCGTAATAAAATAATGTTCACATTCTACTTTATTGTAAGAGATAAATTCTTTTCAGAATCATGTTATCATATCCAGATAACATATCATAAGGGGAAAAACCGTTTTAAAAAAAATTTGTCGTATATTCTGTTTTTATATGTATTATATAATGATGTATTCGTTTCAGTTATAAGATGATCATTGGAGTGCTAGGTGTCCATGTCCCTCTGAAGCTTTTGGAGAAAATCCATCCATTGGAATCCAAATGACTGTTGGGACATTGAACTATAAATACCAGATCATTTGAACGGGATCTATGATGTAGTGATACTAAATTTATGAAAAATTAAAGAGCTCTGTCCAATTGTTGGTTTGTACGAAATACTCTAAAGTGTTCAAGTTGTGAACTGCTCATTTTACATACTTATGACTTTCAAGAGTTTTTCTTTTCCTTGTGCGACATTGATCACTAGTGATTATGGTCGATGGATTTCTTGTATATGAAGATAGATAGTTTATAAAACTATAATTCACCCACACCCCTCAAGTATTACGCCATCTGCATATACATTGTGATCCAATATGGACATCATGAAAAATAATCTTAATGAGATTCTGGTCCATGAGAGGATTTGCTCCATGTGGTTCATCATAATCTTCCTCATGGAGATTATTTTCACATATTCTCGAAGGCATGGTGTTATACATAAAAAAACATTAATGACATTAAAATATCACCTAGATCAATAAATCAAACAAGAGAAATGGGAAAATAAATCCCATCATAAAAGATATCATAATTTGGATTTCAACCTATCCAAATCAAAATATGGGAAAGAGTGGAACTAGATCAAATTATTTCTCAAGACACCTTTCCAACACCATGAATGGTGACTTAATTCTTGTTACGATGCGATATGGATAGTAAATCTCTCACAACTACCTCCTAAGTCATAACAAGACACCAAAAGTTTCATACTATCATCAAAGAAATATTCTAAACTAGCACCTTTGATGCCACTTTTCCATGGACCATCCTGGATACCCCGGTACCCTGATACCCTATCTAACACTAACATGCCCTGATGGGAATTACCAATACACAATATATGGTGACTAGAATTATGTATCATACAAGATAAAATAGGGAACATATTTTCCACAAAACAATACAAGATAAAGATATAAGTCATTATACTCAACACTCCAAAAAGAGAAAGTACCACAAACCAAAAAGGTATATCAAAACCCAAAAACCTTAAATCACTAGTGTGCTCATAATAATGACAAAAATTCAAAAAGGAAACACCACTCTATGAAAAAAGGATCAATAACATCTACATCCTCTAAGAGGTGTTGTCCCTTTCCTCATACATGGTATAAGGAAATCTATAAATGCATTAAGGAAAATATAGGGTGTGATCTATAAAGACCAATAGGGTCTCACCAAGAGTTCCATAATAGATTCCATAATAATAAACCAAATCATTATTTCAATTTAAATAAAATAGGGCATGGTAATATGATTTTTATATTTAAAATAATGCATGATTTCATTTCAATTTGATGGAAAATATTTCAAACAAGAACCAAATAAACATTTTATATAAAATATTTTATATAAATCAACTTTATTGATTAAAATAGTTTCATAATTAATGGAATATATTTCAAAATAATTACAAAAAGAACCATGGTCATCTGCCATATGGTGCGATAGTTTCTAGTTATAGGATCCTCACACATCTCATATCAGTGATTAAGAAAATATGGGTACACACATCCCTTAGGCTCAGGCTGGATATGACTCATCAACATCTCATTAGAGATATGATCTTCTTAACTAGATTTTTGTTATAGTTCTCATTGTAAATAAATTGATAGGGTATAACCATCATATTATTCTTGTCCTAAATAACTGACTTACTACCTAGTATCACTTGTTCTCAGTCAATCAGATGAAAAATGGAAAATCATCTCATTTCAAATCAATCATCATTTAATGATTAATTACCCACTTTTCAACATCAAAATGAAAACTCAATTTTAGAACCAAAACATGGATTTGTCATCATTTCATTCCTTTTCCATGAAAAAACAATAATATATTTTTATAAATTTAATTCAATCCATTTTCTAAAAATAAATTATCAAATCAAATAATCAATTCCATCAATTTCAAAACACATCCAAAATTATAATTCCATTAAAATTTTATGGTTTTCAAAAAAATCATACCATATAAAATTTTAATTCCAATTAAAATCAAATTGGGTTTTCATAAATTAATTTAATGATAATTCGGAAAAATCAATAAAATCAAGGTTTTATTAAATGGAAAATCTCAATGAAACCACCTACCTTTAATCATAAAATCACAATGAAAAACACCCACAATGGGGAACTCAAATGAAGAACGATGATGATAGAGATCAAGAAACTATAATTTCGATCTATTAAAATGTATTTTATATCCATCAAACACATGATGATCTAAAACTTTCTAAGGAGGAAGGAAAACAAGAGTGGGAGAGAAAGAATGGGAGGAGATCCACTTATGAGAGAGGGATCATATCTTTCATCAGTTATTTTATTCCTCAATGATGGGGTTTAGAGGGGCCATATATTGGTCTTTGGAGCCTCTAAATCCCTATAATTTGAGATAGTATGAGTTAGTGTTGAGCGGGGAATCAAATATGGATTTTAGAGTCTTTTCAACAATTTCCAAAATAAAACTTTATCGCGTGTATAGTTAGACAAACTGTGTACCCTAACCACGTGCCACTCTACTAGGGTGCATGGTTTCTACTAGGTGGTAACATGGTTTGACAAAATGTGTTCTAACCATAAAAATCACCACTATCTGTGTTTTCATGATTTGGACTAGAGGGTCACATGGTTTGGGAAAACCATTTTCCAAATGTGCAAAACCCAGAAACATCCTAAAATTTCGACATTTCACTTGAATCAAATAGGGACAAAATCCCAACCAAATAAAGATCAAAAGAAGGGTAGAGGAATACCTAAAATTAGTAACAAAATGTTACATTAGTGGGTATAACTTAGGAATATTTTTGATATGTTGGATGAGAGAACCAACCAGGGAAAACCATTGGGGAGTGATATGGGATTTATATCACCTCCCTAGTGTGGTTCATCATGACATTACATATGTGGACAATGGGGTCATGATATTATTACAGTGTTTATGTGGAACTATTTTCCATTCTTATTGATAGGTAAGGGCCAAGAGATGAGAATTAGAAAGAGGATCATGTGGAGGTTTTCTGGGTTATGATGAGACTCGGGGGAACATAGTGGGTTCCCCCATGTAATGTTGACCTTTGAGTGGGTTAGTGTTGGGGAATAAGCATTTTAAACTTCAAGTGTCACCTTAGAAACTAAAGGTCGACAATGTGAGACAGATGTGGATATGGTGATGATGAAGGGTTGGGTTCCTTAAGGGAAAAACATGGAATTTTTTGATGGGTTTGGACATTTGGGAAACCTTTGGTTATTACTAATGACATTAGATATTTTGGGAGTGATGAACGTCCCTTGAGTTTTAATGAATGATACTCTAGGGAGACACACTAGAATTCGGTGTTTTCACCCGATTATATATGGAATTCCTAGGATATCACCTGTTATTCTGTTTTTATGCCTATATGGAATGTTTAGGATATTACCTAGGATTTCACGATAGTTCTTATATGGTAATACTAGGATAAATTTTTAGTTCTGGTGATTCTAACCTGCTACTATTGATAAGGCCCGACCATGATCAATGTATCAGGGAGAGGCGGAGCGGGTGAATCAATGATATAATTATCTTTTATGTTATCTTTATTGTATAATAACCTTCACCTCATGTTAAATAATTACCACTTTACAAAAAACAAAACATTGACACATCCACATGAACATAAGTATTTACAAGTTTCACTACTCAATAAGAGTAGCTAATCCTTAGCATGGTTTAGAAATAATACAATACCACATAATCCAAAAGCATAAATTCTTTTTGTGTAGATACAACAAGTAGGAAGTACCCTTACTCTTGTGTATCACTATGATCAATACCACAATTCATGTTCTTAATCTAGAAAAAATGATGTAAAATAATATTTGTAACATGTTTAGAATCCTTCACTAGTTTGTTCTGAATATGTCATTGTGTGGCTTCAACAACATCCACTTTTCTATTTCATCAACAAAAATAAGTATTCACTTTGTTACCCAGTATCAGGTATAAATAACTTCTCTAGACATTGTATTAAAACTAATTATGATTCCTTATTAGGATTTCTTTGTTTGATTCCTTAGTTTGAAAAGAAATAAATGGATAGTCTAGAAACACTTCTAAATCCCATCATTCCTTCCCCATAAATTTCAGTCTAATTGATCAGTCTGGTCCAGAAAGTTCTGACCAATACCTCTTATCTACACTTATTTAGTCTGTAAAAATAACTTCATGAAATTCTATCTGGAAACCTTCTAATCCAAAATTATCCTTAAAACCTCAGTTCTATCTCTCTCTCTCTCTCTCTCTCTCTCTTTCCCATATATGAACAGTGTCAATGTACATTGTACTTTTACCTCTATTTATTGGTTCTCCAAAAATGGAATGGATATGAATCCAATTTTATTTTCCTGCTCATCCAAATTCTGGAAACATGAATTTAACTTACATTTTCAGATTCATTTTTGACCATTTCATCACTTCTCAACTCTTTTAGGATCTTCTCAAATCTTCTTGAATTTTCTCATAATTTTATCCTTCTTTATACTTGAAAACTTCTTTTCAGTCTGATACAATTTTTCATTCTGATACATTTTTTTCACTTGGATTAAACATACAAAAGACTGAAGAAATTTTATTTAGATTCTCCAAACCAACTGAAACAAATTTCTATAAACCTTATTTTTAATTTTGTAACTTTGAAACCCCTTGAAAAATCATTACCAGTAGCCTCAAAATGGTTCTCATTCTCTTCATTTGTTGAAAAATTTCTAAAACTGGTGAAAACGGTATCTGATGAAGTACAACACCAAATAACTTATCAGAATCATTATGCATCAGTTGAATCATTCTTTGATTCCTATTCAATGGATCAGAGTCAATTTTTTCTGATGACACTAGACCTAATAAAAATAAATCATGACTTTTGTTCTCAACCAACTGAAAACAAAATGACTTTGATACCATACTTTGATGCTTAAATTAAAATGGTTGAAAAACTTATTATGATCAGTCTAATTGATAGGTATCTAATCTCACCTTATTAATCGGTCCCAAAAACTCAATAACTATTTTATGCCTATGAAATGACTATGTATCTGATTTCTTTTTGATACCAATAATTTTTCTGATGGATTTGTGGAAGACCTCTTCTAATGGATCAATGGTACACTATGTCTGATGGACTAATATTAACATCAAATTATTTCTTATCCTCAGTAATTGAAGGTGAATTAAAAAAATCATTTTTTATAATGGGTTGGAGCATTTTATGGAACAGTTGATCAGTACTTCAATAAAAACACTAAATTTATCTTATTCAATCATTCTACTCACCAGATAAATTCAACATCTGGTAAAATTCAAACTGATGATCTACAACCATAAAACTTCAACTTCTTTTTTTTTTCTTCTAGAAACTCTTGGTTATATCATGACCACTTCATTATTTTGGGAATATTTATATCAATATAGCATCATATGGCTTAAAATATCAAACACATTTTCTACCCCTTTACTTCACAGAGCGAGGATCACAAGTTTTGATTAACTTATGATGTTTGAGAACTTACAAAATAAAAAAACATCATCATAATTTATGTTTAACATCTCTAAATACATTTAAAATAAAAAACATCACTCCTGACAGAAAGTGAGTACGAAAAAACCTTCATCCACAAGACATCACTAGAATATAAAACCAAAATCGATAAACTTTCTTATGAAGTTTGTATCTGATTTTCTTGGTTTGGTACTTCTTTTGTCTGATCAAAAAATATTATAAAGTGAATTTATTTTTCATAACGACAAAAAAAACACAAAACAAATAGCAAAAATTCTTCCACCATTCAAAAACAACTTCCATCCAACAAGGTCCCTACAATATCATCCTTTGGATTTTGTTCTCAAACAAGGTTTATAAATTAGTGAAACTTTTTAACTCAAGATGAAGATCAATAATCAACAATTCTAAGTCAATGTGAGTGAGCTCATTGTAGGAAACAAGAATCATTTATGGAAAAACCGTGTTGTCCAAAAGTATTTACTTATGAAACATTTATTTGAACTTCATACTTTATTCTTCTTCACATATTTCTTTATCCATATAAAATAAAGTTTCCAACAACCACATCAATAAATTGTAAGAATATTTCACAAACATATATTTTGATTTAATATCTTACCCATAAATCTCCCTAAATACATGATTCTTTAAAAGGTTTAGCACATACCAATGGATAGATTAGTGAAACAACATTTTTATACTCCTTGAAAAAAAATACATATTCTAGATGAGAGAGGGGATAAAAAACATACCTAAACCTTATAGAGAAATGGGTTGGATTATCATGTTCAACCTCAATTTAAAAAATGGTTCATTTTGTAATGGTTTTGTGAAAATACCCGCAACTTGTTCCATTGTCGAAACATACTCCAAATTGAGTTCATTATTCTCCACATGTTCGTTGATGATGGGATATTTGATATCAAAATGCTTTGAATGATCATGTTCTACTATATTTCTTTTAAGTTTAATATCACTTTGATTATCACAACCGAATAGAAGAGGTGACTTAACATCAACAGGTAAGTATTCCAACCGAGTCTTCATCCAAATAAGTTTAGTTGAATCCTGAGGGGTGGAAGCATACTCAGATTTATCAATGTGAAGATTAAAATACTTTTTCTTTTTAGTATCCCAACTAATGAACCTTTCTCCCAGAAATAAGACTCCATCAAATGTGGATCCTCTATCATCAACACTTCTTTCCAAATCAACATCTTTAAACCCAATCAAATCCATTTTCTTGAGTTTTTATATCTGATTATAAAATATGTTGTGCCTATGTTATATCTAAGAATTATTTTACCATATAAGATATTTCTTATAGAGAACTTTAGAACCTTGCACATAAGGTAACAACATAGAAAATATCTGTTCCTAAAGCAGTCATATGTAACATACATCCAATCAACTTTAGAAATTCGTTAAAATAAACATACCTTCCTTCTTTATCATTAAAAAAAATTGTTCCCAATTAAATTGAGGTCGAGAGTATTTTTAAATTCTCTATTACAAACAACTTTATATGTTCCTTATTATACTTATCTGGATATAGAAAAATGTAATTCTTCTTTTTTTGGGATTCTTAAGCGAAGAAATTATTTCATTTCACCAAGATTGGAAGTTTCAAACAACTTCTTCATCTCTTTAGAAAACTTTTCACAAGTTCTTTCATCATTAAAAATAAATATAATATCAACAACATACAAAATGAAAATGAGATAAATCTCTTAATTCACATTGATATTGATATTATTATCAACTCTTCCCTTATTAAAATTCAACTTCCTTATACCGGTATCCAATATAGAGCGCTAAGGTCTTAGAGCTTGATTTATCCCATACAAATATTTATTCAACTTTTTCACATAAATTCCATCCATTACAATACAAATCCACTCCATTTTTCAATATAAACATCTTCATCAAGATACTTATTCAGAAAAGCTGACTTAACATCTATCTAAAAAAATTGTAACTTTATTATGTGGAAATTGCAAGAATGATTATAATATTTTAAAACCATTATACTAGAGAAAAATCATCATCATAATAAATGCATAAAATTTGTGACTAACCTTTGCACACCAATTGTAATGGCCCACATTTTGAACTGGATGAAAATTTCTAGTGGAATTTAAATTTTTTTGATTACTAGATAGGGAATTTACAAAACCGACCATCAGAATATATTATTTCCGAGAGTCAGAACATTGTAAAGCGTATATTTTAAGAAATTAAATTAATTAAATTAAAATAAAAATGGATATAAATTAAATGGGTGAAACAGGAAATAAAACATAAAAATAAAGAAAGTTTTATTATTGTTATTATTATTATTATTACTATTATATTTGTAATGTACTGGCCCATATTTCCATAAAACTGATTGTTGAACCAGTGGGTCACATGACCTCAAGGGTATATCCCCAAATTTCAGAGGCTATCGACTAGAAACGAGGTCCTAGGGTGTGACATTGGAAAGACTGTACCCTCATATATCAAAGTTTCACAGTGGTATAATAATTATAAAACAACCAAAAGTGGAAGTAGTAATAAACAATTGATAAAGCAACTGAAGACAACTACTAATAATTTAATAAATTTATGCAACACCAATTTATACAAAACATGATTGCATGCCATTGTGATGAAACATAACTGAAAATAGTAAAAAATTTTCCTGATTTACAATTCAGAAAAAAGTAGGACTGAAGAAAAGAAAAGAACTAAAAATCCCAAAGGCAATCTCCTCAAGCATCCTGATCAAGAGCCCAATTCTATGCTCCCTAGCTACCATGTATGTAACACTGAACAAGAAATCAATCTAAGGACCTGCAAGCATGATGGACTACTCGGGTACCCCAGTTCAATGGAATCCCGAGTAGGGTGTGACACATAATCTTAGTAGGCCAACACCACCAGTGTCTGGCCCAATCCAAACAATGAAATATACATTAAAAAGTGTTCCATATAAAATAAATTATGAGTGATAAAAAGTTAATAATAGAAACTTGGTCCAGGTTTCTAAATGAACACCCATCTCATACTACATATTTCAAACTAAGCTAGAAATTAGAAAGGAGGTATGTGTGCAAGTGAAATATATGTACCTGTGCCAAAAGTAAACAAGGAAATCAATAAGGTGCACCCCTAAACATGTTTATAGGATAGGGGTCAATTTTTCATGTCATCAAATAAGTATTATAACAAGATAGAGTGAAAATTCACAAGTGCGTGATCTGATATAAATAGAATCAATAAGTATAGTATAAGAAATTAACAAAACCAATCAATCAATGCAATTCAATAAATATGTTAAATCCGATAGAGGAGTCCCATGCCCATCCCAGGAGATATATAAATAATCCAAAGTATAACAATGGGAACATCCAATAATCCAATACCACCAAGCCCATCCAAGGTGACCCTTACATCGTCCAAAGTATCTCAATGAGGCATGGTAAGACTTAGTATCACCCAAAGTATGGTGTGGCCATCTAGAAAATGGGTATATCTAGGGTTTCTACCCTATGGAACCGATATCACTCGAGATTATAAACATCTTCCTAGGAATCCCTCACCTAGAAATACAAAGAATCACCCCAGGCACTTTGTGGTATAACCACTCAAGCTCAAGAGTCCATCCATGTTTCATTAATGAGAAGCTCATGTTCTCACTCAACCCGTATCAAGAGAACTGAGTCACCTAGTCACATTATAAGGAGAACATAATGTATATTTCAAGGAAATGTAAATACATAAATATATTCCAACAATTTCGATCTGAATAATGCATGATTTCCATTAACCAAGCTATGAAATCCAAGCCCAACAAAAAAGGAACATCTCATATAGCAAGGAAAAAACAACAAATAATAGAAAGCATGGTATACGGTATAAGCTACGAGGTATAAGACTTAAACAATTGCATGTCCTCAAATAATAATCATAAATCCAAAAGCTATTCAAGCTATCCAAACAATATACATTAATCCATCAATACGGAATAATCCATCTAGAAAAAAATTAAACTCAAAGTTCCAAATCATGATCCCAAGGAAAGTATATAAATGAAACCACAAAATGTGGGTGTAAGCATTATGAACTTGCATAATAAATAGGATAAAAGAAAAAGTCATATGGAATCAACATCCCACCCCCATGAATTTCATTTAATGAAATTTAAATAAAATAAGATAACAAGCCTGTTTAATCATGGAATTCAATTCAATCCATCACATTACATTTATAAAATAATGAATAAAAAAAATCCTTTGCATTCCAATATTTACATGAAATTCCATTTAATATATGGAAATCAATTTATTATGACTAAACCATTTATTCAAGGTATTCCATTTGGTGTGATCCATCATACTCAAGGTCATCTCACCCATTTTTCCTAAACAGGGAAATTTGATTTTAGATACAAGATTCAAAGGAAGGGATCATGTTCAATACCCTTAAATGATGGTACTATCTTTCATAATCCATTCTAACCCTTCCAAATCCCTTATACAAAACATTAGCTCACCCATGAGGTGGGAACGCCACATACAAATCCCAAGGGTCAATTTCAAGGAAAGGGTCTTAGAAACAACTCAATTACCCAATCGGGTAATTCTAAGTCTAAGAGGAAAAAACTCTCCAAGGTGTCCTGGGTTCATTGAAACACCCAAGAGATAAGGGTCACTTAATTTAAAATACATGTCAATCTATTCCCTTATAAGGTGCATCAGTTACATGAACATTTAATAAGAAAATGGGGAAACTCGTTTTATAACTTCAACAAAGGAATGATCCCACATTCCATATACCAAACATAACATCAATGCATAAAAGAATAACCAAGACAAGAAGGTAGGTAGGAATATAATTCTACTCACGTTTTTTAGCATAAAGGAAGTACACCTCCGTTGGAGGGACTTTATTATAAAAATCATGACATTTCTTATCAAATAATCATTTATCACATTTAAACATTTCATTAACTCTATCAAAAGAATAATTTAATTTAAAAAACATACATTATTAATTAAAAACTAAGAATGGTATGATAAGTAATTAATTAATGCATCACAAAAATTAAAGGTAAAAGGAAATGAGACCCTACCTCAAGAAGATACCAAGCCAAACACATTGGCACTATGCACCTTGAGTGGTGACCACTCGAAGCTGCTCCACACTTGCATCCATATACATTACAAAATATATACGTATATACCGGTTAATACAATGTACATATTCCCCTCACCATGAGGGAATATGTACATGGAAGATATATATATATATATACATACATGCCTCTCTATGTGAGCGCACACCCTCAAAGGGGATAAAACCCCACTATAACAAATAATAGAAACTCAAAAACACTACAAAAAGGATGAACGCACTTAAAAAATTACTAGATACTCGAAAAAACATAAAGATCCTAAATTAACATGTGAGAAAAAATGCAGCGGAAGTAAAACCCTACCTCAGACAACAACAACAACACGAAAAGACACGGTACATCCCAATACACTGCCAATAAATTACTAGGGACTCAAAAACACTTAAAGTCCATAATATAAATTGGGTAAGATAAGGAAGTGGGTAAAAACATCACCTCAGATAGTGGGGAAAACCCTAAATCACATGGAAAGGCCGTCAAACTTAAAAAAAATACTAAGAACTCATAAATCAAAAAATGGCCAATTATAAAAAGGGAAAGATCAATGAATGATGGAAAAACCTACCCCAAACCATTGGCAGTGAACCAAATTGAACCAATCTACCTCACCTTTAGCAGAAGATGTCAGAATATGAACCATGGTGTCTGAAGAATCCTTTCTTGCAACCTATAAATGGAAGAAAACCATAAATAAGATTATCCCAAAACCTTAGGGTTCTCCTGAACCATATCGGGTGACAAGGAAACCAAATATTTTTCAAAAGATGAAGAGGAGGGAGTGGATATACTTACCTAGACGGATTGGAAAAGAATCCCCCAAAATTCAGTGAGAAATTATGAACGAATCTGGGATCCAAAAGGGGGTCATGCACACGCCAAGTAGATGGGGGAGGGCTCGCATTGGACAATTAAGGGAGACCCCTTAGAAGTTTTTCTTAAAACCTAAAACATAAAAAAATTCTAATAATAATAATCATCATCCCCATCATCATCATCATCATAATATTATTTTTATTTTTAATATTTTTTTTTTAAATTTCCTATTTTCCCCATTTAATTTATTTCCATTTCCATTTTAATTTTATTTATTTATTTTCTTAAAAGATAAACATCACAGTGTTCTGAATATTAGAAATAAATATTTTCGGATGCGTGGTTTTAAAAAGGACCCATCCAGTAAACGAAAAAAATTAAATTCCATTGGAATTTTTTGCCTAGTTCAAAATGTAGGATTTTAAAACCTCCAAACATTAAAAATTCTCGTCCCTATGAAGCCTTCAGGAACAAAAAAACATCACATAACCTACAAGGTTCATGAATTCTCACTCAAATGGTCGCGTTGAATTTCCTCATTCCCAACGCACCTTTAAGCATTGGTTAGGCAAGTTGCACTTAAGCCATTAAAAACCAAGTAAACACTCATTTTCCAACCAAAAAATTGAAATATTTCTTACCTGAGCCCATTTAGCTAGAGAAATGCTCATTTCATCATCTCATGAAATAACTAACTAGTGGTTCTCCCCAACATAGGTCTAAAGGTTTTAAAATATTTTGATTTTTTTGGGTAGTTATTTTTCGATGTTTTACTCAGCAAACATGGTTCTTATCATGGCATGGTGGTTCGGAGTGACCCTTGGGTTCCCAAGAGGGAACAACCTTAACAGAATCCTGGACACCATGTAATGCCTAGACCGTAGTTACTTAAATTCGGTGCATTATTACATAACACATTCATGATCAGATGATATAAATTCTCTAAAGAATGATTATTTTAGTAGCCTTGGAAGTACTAGATACATACATAAGTTTTACATTACATTATGAAATGTAAAAACAACAACATTGTGTCCCCTCTGAACACACACATATCCCATAGCCTATCCCTACGGGTTAATCATAATATACTTCTTCCCATCCTAGAAAAAATAAAACCCAAGAAAGGGGTGATCTCAGATGCTCAGTAAGGATAATAATATAGTGGAAACTATTATAAATAAGGATAAACATTTAATGAAATTTATAAGACTATAATACAAGGCTTTTAAAAATAAAATTCAACATAATATGGAAAAGATAGATAAAATAATTCCATTTATTATTTACATGGATATTCTACTATCCAAATAATCAAATGTAGTATCAATAGCTAGTTTCATAATGATGGAATGTATAATGTTGGACATCATAACCACATAGTCAAGGACTCTTGCCAAAACTACAAATAAGATTTTGTCAAGGCCTTGTTCAAAGACACTAGTTTGTCTTATGAGACCTACCGATACATCGAGGAGCTATAGTGGGCTCCACCCGTCACTTACTAAGTCCAATTCATTCCTCATATGAAAATATTGAAACATAATTTAAACATTTTTTTAAAAACTAGCATACGAAATTTTAATACTTTAACAATAAACCATGAATGGTATAAAAATAACACATCCATGGTCAAACATATCACAAAACCTTCAATACAATATGGAATATTGTATCATAATAAACCAACTTCAAAAAAGTGTAAAATCCTCTAAAGGAAGTTGACATAGATGAAATCAAAACTATTTGAGAGAAATATCTCTCTCTATATTAAAATAATTTAAATGTCACATAATTATAAAAGGAAATATATATTTTTTAAAATATTCTTATAATATTGTAAGGGAAGCATCGAATATCTTATAATAGAAGAAAATAGTTTCACCCACCATATTAGTTAAAAAAACATTCTTACCTTAATTCGTCGAAATGGTCAAAAAGTACCTTGTTCGAAAAATGACTAAAAGATTCCTTTGAAAACATTTCACAAAAATAAAAAGAAGGTTATAAATGAATTTAACCCATATTATAGGAAATTTTAAAAATATTTTTAAATACATTTTTAGGAAACCCGGATGTGGATGATAAATAAGACTTAGTAGATACTTACATATAAACAACCTCAGATAAGTAAAGAGATTGTAAAATTTACCCTTACCATGTAATTTTCCTCGGTCGAGGGTAATTTAACCTTCTGTATAATAGTTAAATAATTTTTATTAATTTATAAGAGAACCATATACATAAATATGATATCCTATATGATCTTCTAATATTATTTTTTTAATAATATTTCAGTAGTATCATCATATCGGGTATTAACTAATTTGTTTTACTTTATATGTTTTGTTACGAAAGACATGTTTTTTATGGATATGATGTATTTTATTCATATCAAGAATTATATTAAGTTATTAAACATTATTTTTTAATAATAAAATTAAATTTATTCTTTAATGGTTACGATGGGGAACGAATCTCATTGTGTTCGTAGAGATGGTAATCCGTACGTACGCACGAGTGACAATACCATTCTATAGATGGTGGAATCATATGTAATTGGATGGAATATCATATATAAAAAATAATTAACATGTTATATTCATTATTTACATCAATTATACACATTATTATACCCATCTAATTAATGAAGTGTTGAATAACAAACTACACCATGACGTGGAGACAGTATGACGTACGTAAGCACATATGGTGACTTTGTCATTTATAGGATGGATAGAATAATAAATATTGTTGTACCATATTTATAATAACATAAAAGTATGTAAAAGGTATTGGAGTTATTATTTTGGTATGGAAACAAAAAAGAAAGATTATGTTGAAGAAGAAAAGAACTTTGAAAGAGGTGATTAAATTATTACCTCTTCTTCAGGTGCTTCCTTTTGATTTGATCAAAAAGGGTTATTTAGGTTAGATTTATGATAAAATTAAGGCCTCTAGGTTTAAGTGATGGTTGTTGAGAAGATATTTGAGTAGGGGTTGGCTAAGACAAATGGCTTTGGTGGTGTGAAATTAAGAGAAGGGGAAGTACCCTTTTATACGAGAGGTGAGGGGCACTTTAGGAAAAGCATGAAATATTAATTTATTCTAAAATCATATTTAGTTTATAATGGCTCCAAATAAATTTATTTATAGGAAATAGTGGGGATGGGTCGAAATATTCTCAACCAATAGGTTTTAGACAAGTTTAGGTCACCATATTATCCTTATTTTTTAGATTTAACTCTTGGTCAAATAGTTTAATATTTACCATGTATCCTTGTATTTCTATATTATATTGTTAATAAACTTACTATAAAATGAAAAGAGAACCTAAAGTGGTTCATTAATGACATATATATCATTATATAATTCCTTTTTCCGAACCTTATATTTTTAAGAATATTATATCAATTAATAAAATAGTATTTGTTTGAAAAACACATTTTTGTCAATTTTGGCACTATTTAGTATTTTTTTTAAGTAAAAAAACAAGATTAATTGGAACAAAATAAATTAAATAAATACTAACATGTCATATTAACCTAGAAAATTATTGTAATGCATCAAAAGTTTCAATTTACATTTATATTGATATTTATAATATCAATTATTTTAATCTTTCATTAATAAGGTAATTACTTCATCATTATTTTGTCATAAATAATTTTAATTATTTAATGTATAAAAATTATAAATAAGATATCATTATGTAGGAAGTTTTTTTATATTTCTAATTAATATTTATAGTGTAATTTATCTTATGTATAACCCTATATTGAAAATGTTTTATTTATTAAAATTTGAATTTAACACTTTTAACTAGTCTTTAAATAAAATAATTATAAATGTCCTAATATAATAAATGTTGATAAAAAATGATCATATTTTATTCCTAAGGTTGATTTAGGTCTAGATGAACTTATCCAATAGAATTAAGACATGTGTTTGGATAATTATAACATCATTTTTACCTTTAATTGCCCTATTAACTTTTAACCGTGGTAAATAAATTTCAAAAGTTACTATTCAGAAAAAATTATTTTCATCCTATTGAACCATATTTTACTTACTAATGTCAACCGTGTCTCATGTATTTTTTTAATTCAATTCGCATAAGTGGTAAAATTACATTTTATGAAAATTTGCTAACGTGCCTAGAAGGTTGGTGAAAGATGTTAAAAAGATCAATAACATTATATATATATATAATCTTATCATAAAATGACTCGAATGAATTACACTGTAATAATATTTTTATTATTTATATAATTTTATATTAAAATAAATTTAAATAAAAATAATCTTTATTTAAATAACATTTGATTTTAAACAATAAAATAGTGTTTTTCACTATTCATTAAAAATTGAAAGTTTTTCAGAAAAAGACCAAAAATTAAACCTTAGATAATTTTGATATTATGAATTCAAAAATGAAGTCTATTTTTTATAAATTCAAAACATATAATTTTCATTAATTAATTTAAAATTGATTCTCGTTTTCAAAACCAAAAAGCGGTTTTTAAAAAGTAAAAACTATCAAAAGATTGATATGTGTTTATGTCCAATTTAAATGTGAAATTACGTCCAATGACCAACATTGGATTAAATGATTAAAATATAATCTAATTATACTTAAAACCCATTTTATTTTATAATTTAACACTATAAATTATTTTGATTAAAAAAGTTGTTTTCAATTAAAATTTCTTATCTTTCACTATTCATCGAAATATGAATGTTATCAGAAAAACACCAAAAATTTATTCAAACTAAATTTTTATATCCCGATTATAAATAATAATTTAATTTCATAAAATTTAATTTATAAAAGTGTCAAATATAGGATTTATCAGGGGTTCTCCATTAAAAGGAGGAAAAACTGCATTTTTTGAAAAATAATTTTTTTATCTGAAAAATTTATTTTTTCCTTATATTATGTCTAAGAAACACAAAATATGAATGTTAAAATTATATGGGATATATATAAAATTCCAAATGTGGTTATTACTATTCATAACTGCTTTTTAAACAGCTAGTTTGATAGGTCGTGGTGGGCTTGAACTCGGTGTTGCGCACATTGCATGCTATTGTATTATTCAAAGGGAAGCGTACCGTAGAATATTGGGGTGTTACATTCTTCCTTACTTAAATAAATTTCATCCTCTCAATTTGAAATTTTTCTTCCAAAATAAAAGGTAAAAAAAATATAAAATACCTTTGTGGAAAGCCCACATCAGAAATAGGCTTAATAAAATTTAGTCTTAATAAGAGGGAAAGAGAAAAGAAAAATTCACCACCAAATTAGGATTTCAAATAGGATAAAATTGGTTGAAATTATATTTGGAGGAAGAATGTAAATATTTATAGGGATTGATTGAGATCATCAATCACTAACAAGTGAATGGAAAATTGAGGGCCTCAAAGCCATAAATCTATGATGATTTAAAATATCACCAATTCAACAAAACATAAGGTATTAGGATAACAAATTTTTGGTTTTATGATCACCTCCCTAAAATTTAAGAATTAATTTATTCATAAAATAAGAAAAAAATAATACTTCATAAGTAGAGTTCCATCCTTTAACTAATTTATACAACAAACTCATCTTTAACTCCAAAAGATAATAGAACTCAAAAATATTCTATTTATCCTAATCGTATAGGGTTCCAAACAAATGAATTTATTATTAATCTATTAGACCATTTAAAAAAAATTACATTATAAAAACTAGGACATCACGTAGGCCAGTGGTAGGTGATGAACCCTTGTCACCCTTCGGTTGCGGGTTCAAGTCTTGCGGCCTTGCCAGATGTGACGGGTTATCGCCCGACCTCCAGGTTGTCCTTTTTATTAAAATCCTTAAATAATCATACGAAATATTTTAACCTTAAACAATATTATCCAATATCCAAAATAATCCATTCCAACCTTTACAGTTATCCAAAATACTTCTGTCCAAAATCTCACTAAAATTTCCCTAAATTCCAAAATTAATTGTAATATCAGATTCCCCAAACAATGTAAAGTTTCTCTTTTTATCACATACTAAAAATATGATTACCTTCATCATATTACAACCTTAATAAAAAAATGTATTTCATTACAATCCTTATATATATCACATTATTCTTATAACCTGAATATAATTATTGAATCCAAAAACAAAAATACATTAATTATTCCACTTCAACTATAGTAACATCATAAGCTTAGAATTTATCCCTTGGAATTTTTTGAGGTAAGTTTATTTGTAACTTAGGACATTCATTTTCATAATACCCAATTTTCCTACAATTATAGCATTCAACATTGACAGCCTCTTTCTTTCCCTTGCAATCACGAGCCTGGTAACCTTTTTCAACATATATAGAAAACTCCCATTCCTTTTAGGCAAGTATTGGGGAGTTTATTCCTATTATTATCACATAAGAAAAAATCCTTCTTTCCATTTTTCCATTTATCTGTCTCTTGCTCCATCATTCTCTTCTTATATTGCTTTACTTTATTGTCATAAGACTTAGAGAATTCTTTTTCTATCTTGATATCACACGAGACTATATCTTCGTTTTATGAGAAGGATTGTGAGACTAATGCTCAATAGAGAAATAGTTTTAATCCATCAAATAATTGAAGAATCCTACTTCTTGGGTTATATATATAAACTGGATCATGCCTTTCTATCCTTGTAATGTTAGCCTCATACTTTGCAACATTCTCATCCTCCTTTTGCCTCTAACTCATAAATTGCCTTTACATATCTGCTCGATGGTCACAAGGAATGTATTTTTCTAATAAAATATCTTTAAACTCCCTCCATTCCATATTTGATACTTCTTCATCCTTATTTTTTTTGAATTAATGACCACCATTCATCAGCATTTCCTATCAGGCGATAAACTTCCATGAACAATTTTTCCTTTTTGCTACTCCCCAAAGCATGAAATGTTTTATATAAGAAACTTGTCCACTGCTCAGATACAAATGGATTTTTAGCCCCATTTAATGTTGGTGGTTGCTTCCTCATGAAGTGGTATAACATTGATCTTCCACGTTATGGATCACGGTGCTCTATATGGGTAAGGTTTTATTCATAACCTGAGTGAGTTCGCCTAGTATGGTTATAAGCTGTTCTACACCAATTGCTTCACAAGCTCCCCTATAACTATCTTGAGTAGGATGGAAATCCTTACATGGATTACGTTCATTGGTAAGTTTTCATTCCTTCCACTAGGCACCATTTCTAAATAATGGCATACACTAGATTAGTTTATGAATCGCAATACATAATTCCAAACAAGTAAAACACTTATCATAAATTGAATAGTTTATGGATATTATCTATAATCATAAAAATGTTTTCATTGAGGAAGTATTTACTCAAAAATACATCATAAAGATTTTTAATGAAAATGGGAATTATCCTAAGCAAATCCCCTAATATTGTCATAACCAAGAGTGCAGCAAGGCCAGTTGTCATGTACCAGGATACTCCAGGTCAAGCCCGAAACTCCTTTTTGGAGTTTTCACTCCTAGGTACTTCTATGCCAGAGTCGCCTCTACCTGCTTGTATCCATACAGAGATTTATTTCAGAGAAAATACACAAAATCTCTACATTACCAAAATTCTAGGAAGTTCTTCTATACTAATCTTAAAAGTCTATCTTAGGGTAATGGTCTCTAATCAGAGTTTTTATAAATCTATCTTCCAAGCTTTGTACTAAAATTTCTCTGATACCAACTATAACACCCCGACCCTAGTTACACAGAGTCGGTGCATTATTACATAACATTGGCATGATCACAAGAGATAATGTCTTGAAAGACCGATTAGTTTAGTGGCCTTGGAAGTATTAGATGGATACATAAGTTTTACATTACATTATGAAATGGAAAAACAACAACATTGTGTCCCCTTTGAACACACACATATCCCCTAGCCTATCCCTATGAATCAATCATAATATACTTTTTCGCATCCTAGTAAAAATAAAACATAACAAAGGGGTGAGCTCAGATGCTTAGTAAGGATAATAATATAGCGGAAACTGTCATAAATAATAACAAACATTTAAGGTAATTTATAAGACTAAAACACAAGCCTTTTAAACATAAACGTCAGGATAATATAGAAAAGATAAATCCAATAATGTCATTTACTTATTTACAAGTATATTCTACTAGTCTAATAATCAAATGTAGCATCAATAACTAATTTCATAATGAAGGAATGCATAAAGTCAGACATCAAAACCACATAGTCAAGGCCTCATGCCAAGAATACAAATAAGATTTTTTCAAGGCCTTGTTCCAAGACACTAGTGTGTCTTGTGACACCTAACAATGCATTGAGGAGCTATAGTGGTCTCCACCCAACACTTACTATGTCCAATGCATTCCTCATATGAAAAGGTTGAACCATAATATAAACATTCGTATTAAAACTAGCATATGAAAAGTCAATACATTAACCATAAACCATGAATGGTATAAAAATAACACATCCAAATTCAAACATAGCACAAAACCTTTAATACAATATGGAATATTGTATCATAATAAATCAACTTCAAACAAGGGTAAAATCCGTCAAAGGATGTTGACATAGATGAAATCGAAACTATTTGAGAGAAATATCTCTTTCTATTTTGAAATCATTTAAAAGTCACATAATTATAAAAGAAAATATTTATTTTGAAAATATTCTTATAATATTTTAAGGTAAGCTTCAAAGGTGTTATAACAGCAGAAAATATCCGCACCCACCGTAGAAGTTAAAAAAACATTCATTCATTAATTTGTCGAAAAGGTCTTAAAGTACCTTGTTTGGAAAACGACGGAAAGATTCCTTTCAAAAAATATCATAAAAATTAAAACAAGGGTATAAATTAATTTAACCCATATTATAAAAAAATAGTAAATTTTTTTTGAAATACATTTTCAAGAAACACAGATATGGATGATAAAGAAGTCCCACTAGATACTTACATATAAACAACCTCAGATAAGTAAAGAGATTGTAAAATTAACCCTTACCTAGAACTTTTCCTTTATCAAGGGTATGTTAAAATCTTTTATAATAGTTAAATCATTGTTATTAGATTATACCAGAACCATATACATAAATATTATATCATATATGATCATCTAATATTATTTTGTTAATTATATTTCAATAGTATCATCGTTTTGGGTGTTATCTAATTTTTTTTCTTTATATGTTTTTTTTACAGAAGTCATTTTTTTTATAGGATGTATTTCATTCATATCCAAAATTATATTATGTTCTTAAAAATTATTGTTTTAATCATAAAATTAAATTTATTCTTGACTGATTATGTTGGGGAATTAATCTCATTGCCTTCTTGGAGACAGTAATCCGTACGTACGCACGAGCGACAATACCATTATATTGATGGTGTAGTAATATGTAATTGAACGGTATATCATATATAAAGAATAATTAACATTTTAAATTTATTATTTACAACAATAATAATCATTATTATACCCATCCAAATAATTAAGTTTTAAATAACAAACTACACCACGATATGGAGACGGTAAGCCATACATATGCACGTATGGTGACTTTGTCATTCATAGGATGAATTGAATAATGAATATTGTTTTACCATATTTATAATAATATAACAGTATGTATAAGGTACTGGAGTTTTTATTTTTCTATGGAAACAAAATATAAAGTGGAAGTGGAAGGGGAAAAGAACTTTGAAAGAGATGATGAAATTATTACCTCTTCTTCAAGTGCTTCCTTTTGATTTGATCAAAAGGGCATCTTAGTTTGAATTTCTGATCAAAGTAAGGCCTCTAGGTTGAATTGGGGGTATTTTGGAGGATATTTAAGTAGGTTTGGCCAATAAAAATGGCTTTTGAGTTGTGAAATTAATAGAAGGAGAAGTACCCTTTTATAAGAGAGGTGAGAGGCACTTAAGGAAAAGCTTGAAATATTAATTTATTCTAAAATACTTTTCAGTTTATAATGGATAAAAATGGAATTATTTAGAGGATAAAATGGGTATTAATAGAACTATTCTATACCAATATGTTTTATAAAATTTTAGGTTTACATATTAACCATATATTTTAGATTTAACTCATGGTTAAATAGTTTAACATTTACCATGTCTCCTTGTATTTTTATATTATATGGTTAATAAACTTACATTAAAATGCCAAGAGAAACTCGATTAGTTAATTAATGAAATATATATAATTATATAATTCCTTTTTCCGATCCTTATATTTTTATGAATATTATATCAATTAATTATATAGTATTTGTTTTAAAAACTCATTTATGTCAATTTTGACACTATTTAGTATATGTTTTTTTTAAAGTAAAAAAAATTGATTACTTATAACCAAATAAATTAATAAATCCTAACATGTTATATTAACCTATATAATTAGTTTAATGCATCCAAAGTTTCAATTTACATTTATTTGGATATTTATAAAATCAATTATTTTAACCATTCATTAATAAGGAAATTATTGCACCATCATTGTGTCATGAATAAATTTAATTATTTAATGTCTAAAATTTTTAAATAAAATACAATTATGTAGGAAATAATTTTTTATTTGTAATGAATATTTATAGTTGAATTTATCATATGTATAACCCTATATTAAATTTTTTTTAGTTATTAAAATTTGAATTTAATACTTTTAACTCTTCTTTAAATAAAATAATAATAAATGTCCTAATCTGATCCAAGTGGATAAAAAAGGATCATATTTTATTAATAAGGTTGATTTAGTTTGAAATACAATTATCCAATATAATTAGGACATGTGTTAGGGTAAGTATAATATCATTTTTACCTTTAATTACCCTATTTACTTTTAACCGTGGTAAATAAAATTCAAAAGTTACTATTCACCAAAAATTATTTTTATCCTATTGAACCAAATTTTACATTCTAATGTCAACCGTGTGTCTTGGATTTTTATAACTCAATTCATAGAAGTGGTAAAATAATGTTTTATGCAAATTTGCTAACATGCTTAGAAGGTCAGTAAAAGACGTTAAAAAGATCAATAAAATTTTATATATCTAATCTTATTATAAAATTAATCCAATGAATTACATTGGACTAAAATATGTATTATGTATCTATTTTTACATTAAAATAAATTTAAATAATAATAATTATTACTTAAACAAAATTCGGTTTTAAATAATAACACAGTGTTTTTCACTATTCATCAAAAACTGAAATTTTTTATGGAAATACCAAAAAATCACCCGAATATAATTTTGATATTCTGAATTCAAAAATGAATTCTATTTTACAAAATTTAATATATATAATTTTCATTAATTAATTTAAAATTAATTTCCATTGTGAAAACCAAAAAGCGGGTTTTTAAAAAGTAAAAAATTTCAGAAGATTGATATGTGTTTATGTCCAATTTAAATATGAAATTACTTAAAATGACCAAAATTGGTTTAAATGATAAATATATAATCTAATTATACTTAAAAACCATTCAAATGTATAATTTAACACTATAAATTATTTTTATTAAAATATTTGTTTTCAATTAAAATTTAGTATCTTTCACTATTCATCAAAATATGAATGTTATCAGAAAAACAACAAACATTTATCCAAACTAAATTTATATTTGATTCTTCTAAAGAAGAATTTAATTTCATCAATTTGAATATATAAAAGTTTCAAATATTGGATTTAGAAAGGGTTCGCTATTAAAAGGCTGAAAAACTTTATTTTTTGAAAAATTGTTCTTTTATATAAAAAATTCAATTTGTCCATATATTATGTATAAGAAACAGAAAAGTTGATTGTTTAAATTATATGGGATATATATAAAATTCTAAATGTGGTTATTATTATTCATAACCTCTTTTTAAACGACTAGTTTTATTGGTCGTGGTGCGCTTGAACTCGGTGTTGCGTACATCGCATGCTATTGTATTCTTCAAAGAGAAGCGCACTGTGGAAGCTTGGGGTGTTACACACTAGCTATTTCCTTTGACTCAACTTCCAGGAAAATGATACTTTTGGCTCAACCAATGATCTTTTTTGAAATTTTTTTTAGTACCAATTTATCACTTGTAATCATGGAGTGTGAACTACTTTGGTTAGTTTCATTGAATCTTGTTCAATGAATCCAAGGTTACCTGAAACATGTTATTGAGTTACAAAGTGTTATTTAAAAAGGGGTGATGATTCTAGTGGGTTGGATCAGGATTAAACTCTTGTTCGTACTCTGGAACAATAGTTGAATATCTAGGTGGTTTTTTGACTAGGAAATATTACAAGAAGCCAGATATGGACTCTAGTGAATGTGTTCATTGTAAACAAAATATTTCCATAGAGAAAGGCATTGCAGCTCTATTTTTAGTGCATTGACCATCTAATCTAGGTGTTTAAAAATAATTTATTTGAAGTGGCTCGACCTTTTTCCTTCTCATTTAATTTATATAGTCAGTGAAGGATTGTTTTTGGGAACATCATCAAGTGGAGGTGAGTGCGGTATGTAGAAAAATCGATTATGAATATAAATATTTTTGCTCATTTTCTCCTATAAAAAATAGAGATAAAGACTATTCTCAATCAACATTACATTCCCCATTTCTAGCATACGTCTATTATTCGTTTCAACAATTCCACTCTTTTATGGTGTGTATGGTGATCTAAACGCATGATGAATTCTATGTTTTTAGGATATTTTCTAAACTCTTCATTCTTGTATTAACCACCATTATCAGTTCACAACTAATTTATAGAATACCCTTTTTATTTTTCAGCTCTTCTCCTAAAACTCTTAAACATATTTAGAGCTTCCAGTTTATGTTATAAATACATAATACAAGTAATTCAAGTAAAATCATCCATAAAATAAATAAATCAAATATCTATGAAATTTTATTGTTTACTCATTAGCCCAAAAATATCATAATGAAATTATTCCAAGGGATTTATTGGACGAATTTCAACATTATTATGCACTGATTTTATAATCTTCCCTTTCTAGAAAATTGAAAAGCACCAATCTATTCTTCTTTTCATATCAAGAATATCATCAACATTTTCTCACTTCAATAACATTCACATGTTTCTCTAAAACATATGACCTAACCTTTTATGTCAAAACTGATTTTCTTCCATCATGATTAGATAAAATGAATTTAGTATATAACAAACTCAAAACAAGTTTCACTTTATCTGTTGGCATCTGACAACAAATTACCCATTATCCACTCTTCTTACAAAAGAACACAAATTTTCTAAAAAAACATTATTGACTTCATCAAAAAGTTGTGAAACACTAAAAAAGTTGTGTTTCAACCCATCAACAAAAAAATCCTACATGGACCAAAGTCATTCTTCCCTAATAAAAGGATATAAAACTCCTTTGATTATGAGAGATTTGTTATTTCAAAAAGTAATTATTCCTTCTTTAAATTATTTTACATAATTTAATATCATCAAATATCGAATCATATGGGAGGAGCACCCACTATAAAAAAAATCCAAAATCATTCTCCCTTTGTAACTTTTAGAGCAATTTCTAAAACAAGAGATGTATCTTTTAATTTATCTTCCTTCACATTCATATTTTAAAAATTTTATAAATATTTTCTTACCTATAGAAAAACAAGACATATTTTAGTGAGATGTTTAGGTTGTTCACATATTTCACAAATATTATTCAATGGTTGAAATATATTTACAAATTTCATACCAACTTTATCATAATTATTTCATTGAGAGGATTGAATCCCCCTCAAACTTTTCATGGGATAATTGTAGTGTTTTTTATTGAACCAACACATATTTTTTTATTCCCAAATACACCATTATACCAATATTAACCATAGAAGGAATAATTTCATTTATAACAATCATACTATCTATAATTGTAATCATGTTTTTAAAAAATATTATTTTCTTCCACAACAGGACTTTTTTAAGGCCAAAACTTTCTCTTATCATATGGAATCTTCTTATTCATTTCAAAATTATTACCAAATATATCAAAATCAGAAGTAGTAGAAAACATTTTATTGGGATCAGAAAATTTTAGAAAATTTTGGATTCTCAACATTGTTGGTTTTGGAAACATACATGATTTTATCAAGTTTCTTCTTCTTATGAATAACTTCAATTTTATTTTCCACCTTTTAAGATAATTTTTTTTATATTTATTAAGATTATACTTACCATAAATTCCACCAAAATTAGAGATAGATTTTTTAAAACTTGTAAATCCCTCCACAACATTATAAAAATTTTACAAAAGAAGTTCCAACTCTTCCTCTTTTGATATTAACTTAAGTTCAAGATGTTCATTCTGATTCTTTTCTTTTTCAATAGACTTCTTAAAAAAATAAACCACTTACATCAACTTAGTTTTCTCTTTAGAAATACATTCTTGATTGTTTGTTATAGAGAGTTAATTATCCTTCTTCTTTTTTTCTCATTCACGTCTTACTATCTTTATAAGACATTATTTCAAATCACTTCTCACATGAGACACTAAATCAGTGTCTCCTTATTCATAACTACTACTTTCAAACATTTCATCATTAACTATTGTAATAAACATATTTTATCCAGTAACTTTAATAAATTTTTCAACCTCAACTTCATTGTATTTATCTTTACCATCTTTAAAAAAAATGTCATATTGGATTTGGAGGAATTTTTATCTTACTCTTGGAATAAGATTATGAATTTTCCACCTTTTTCTTCCAATATCTTCTTGTCCTTCTATCACCTTCATCACTTTCATCTTCATTATTTATTTGGGGGAATTAATTGAAAAATCCCCATCAACTCCACATTAGAGATTTTTAAATGATATATTCCCTTTTGTACTTTATTGTACCGTTCTCAAATTCTTAGAAAAAAAGTATAAGAATTCATCAAGAGTTTTATTAATTTCCTTTTCAGATTTAAAATTAACGACATACTTTTCTTTAAGACTATTCTTATACTTTCTTTTCTTGGCATCCTTGAAAGAAATTTATCAATTATATTTTTAATTACTTTTCAAAACATTTTGGCTTATTTTATTATATGTAATGAGAGAACTATGAAGGTCATCCAAATATATAGTTTTAGGATATCTATCTTCCGAAGATGAAACATTGGCATCAAACATTTTAGTAAGAATTAATAAAATATTTTCAACAACATTTTAATATTTTAACTTCTCACCAAGATATTTTATGATAATAACTATATCATTAACCCTTGTAAATATTTCACCAATAGATTCATACTCACCCATTTTGATATCATTATACTTTAACCTCTAGATTTGTAACTTTTCCTTCTTCACCTTCATATTTCCTTTAATTTTTTTTAAAACTTTCACTAGATACCATTAGTAGTTTAAAATCCATTCACTCTAAGGAATTAAATTTCAAAAATTGATGAGGTTAACTAATTCTTATATATTTTATAATTTTCAATATTATTTTTTTTCCATATATGTAAGAGAAACATTTTCAACAAGAGAATAAAATATATCTATAGCAGCTTCCAAAACATCATTACCAAGAGACATAAGTTATGGTATCATTAGATCATTCCATATATGAAAGTTCATTTCCATTGATGATTGAAATAACCTTGTCTCTCACACAATTAAAATTCTCCATAAAAACATATCTTCGAAAACATCCTCAAAGAGTAAACAAAGGAACCTTTCTAGGATACCCATTGAAAGGGACCAACCAGAATCAATGTATCACAATGGGTGAGTGGGGGTGAATCAATGATATATTTTTATTTTATATTATAATTATGGTATAAAAAACTTCAACTCCTACAAAATAATTTACACTTTACTAAAAACAAAATGATCACACATCCATAGGAACACAAGTTTTCTTTACGGTTCACTACTCAATAAGAGTATCTAGTCCTTGAAATGGATTGGAAATAATCCAACACAACACAATCCACTAGGAAATATTCCTTTTGTGTGGATAAAGTATGTAATAAATACCCATACACTTGTGTACAACTATGATAAATACAACACTTCATGTGATTCTTCTAGAATGAATTATGTAAAATAAGTTTGTTAAAAGTCTAGAAACTTTAAATAGTTGGTTACAAACATGTCACTACATTTCTTCAATAACTTCCAATTTTTAAATGATTCAACAAAAACTTTTTTTCACTATCTTGACCAGTGTAAAGTAAAAAAAAATTCTCCAAAATTTGAATGAAAACACAGTCTGATGGCTCAATCTAATTACATAGTTTACTTCCTTAGTCTTGAAAAAAAATTAATAGATAGTTTGAAAAAACTTTTGAATATCTTATTCCATTCCGAGGAAATTTCAGTCTGATTTCTCAATCTGATCTAGAAACTTCTGACCACTACTTCTTCTTCACATTCTTCAATCCACAAAAGCTCTCTTTAAGAAATTAAATCAGTAAAATTTATTATCCCAAAGCTTAATTAAAAACATCATTATTCTCACTCTCACCTACATGTGAACAATTTAAGAGTACATTTTACTTTGACCTTTAGGTGTGGAAAAAATGGAATGGGTGGGAAACCAATTTTATTTTACCACTCAACCAAATTCCAAAAACATGAATTTCACTTACATTCCATATTTATCTTTGACCATTTAAATTCTTTAATCTCCTCTATATTTTTCTAGAATCTTCTTGAATCTTCTTACAATTTCATCCTTATTTATACTTATGAAATTTTTTCAGTATGGAAAAATTTATTATTCTCGTACAGATTTTCAGTTTGATTAATCATATGAAAGACTGAAGACTTTCCATTACAATGCATCAAACCAACTGAAACACATATACCATGAAAATTGTTGAAACATTTGTAGACTTCAAATCCCCTTGAAAAAAAATTATTAGAAACTTCATAACATTTCACCTTTTCTCAATCTGTTAAATATTGTTTTAGACCAATGAAAAACTACATATAATAAAGTCTAGAAGCCGATGAATTATCAGTGTCATTATGTGTCTAATAAATCAAACTCATATTACTATTTGGTGGATTTGAGTCATGTATTTTCTGATGACTCTTGACACAATCAGAACACCTCATGACTTATTTTCTTACCCAAATTAAAACAAAAAAAAAACAATGAGAACACACTATGATGCCTAGATGAAAATGGTTAAATACATTTTTGTGCTTTGTATGATGGATTGATCTTTGATCTCATCTCATTTATCAAACCCAAATACTAAATAACTCTATTATTCTCCTGATTCAACTCTGCATCTGATTCCCAATTGATACTAACAATTTGTATGATGGATCGGTGTCAGAAATCCTTTGATAGATTAGTGGCACATCAAGATCAATGAACCACTATAAATAGTAACTTCTTTATTATCCTTAGAAACTGCTGGTGAATTAGAATAATTGTTCCTAATTATGGGTCAGACCGTCTGATGGCACAATCGATCATCACTATAGAAAAAACTCTTACGTCGACTCATTCATACTTTCTAGCCACCAAACAACATCAACATCTTGTATAACTAACACCAATGATCAGAGACTAGATGAATTCAATTTTTTATTATATATTCTTCTAAAAACTCTTTCTTGTATCATGACATCTTCATGATGTTAGGAACATAAAGATATACATAGTATCATATGAATTAAAATATCAAACACATTTTCATCCCCTTATTTCACAGATCTAGGATCACATGTTTTGATTAACTTACGATGTTTAAGGACATATAGAACAACAACAAATCATCAAAGTTTATTTTTAACATATTTAAAGACATTCAGACTCCATAAAACCGTCTCATTCCAATCAAAAACTTCATTTTGTACATGTCAGTGCAAAAAAATTCATCTAGAAAACATCTCCATAACAGAAAACCAAAAATGATGGAATTTCTTAAGAACTTTTCATTTGGTTTTCTGAGTCTGGTACTTCTTTTTTCTAATTTCTAAAACTCAAAATGTGAAATGATTTTTATAATTATAAAAAAATATAAAACAAACAAGAAACACTTCTTCTAAAATATGAAAACAACTTCTAGACAACTTGGTCCAAATAATATGGGATACCAAGGATACTTCCTAGGATCTAGTGTTTCCCTTGATGATATATGGGATTAATTGGATAGTTCCTAGGATATGATGATTCTCACCTATTACTATGTGTGATTCCTAGGATAATTACTAAGATCATGTGTTTACACCTAATGTGTTTCTGTTGTATTATGAGATAATCAGGGTAGAAAACTCTCCCTTCTGAGTGATCAAATACACTTATGATGATATTATGGGTGAGTGTTTACCCAACCCTTGAAATGATTTTTCTATATTCTAAATGACACTATGGTACTGGATAAAATATGTATAGTTTATTCAATGGTTTACCTTAAAACCCGAGGATTGATGGTGATTATTTTATTATGCTTTCCCATTATATTTTTTTATTTTAATGGTCATATCATATGTTAATATACTGCAAAAATAGTTATATTTGGGAACCTGCTGCTGGTGACCTACTGAGTTTTACTCACACCCTACTTGAATGGTCATGGAACTTGGGTACCTAATTAGACCACATGTTTACAGGTTCAGGTAGGGTAGAGGCCCATTATTGGATTGTTCATCTAGATATCATGGAGGGGAATTTGGATACTAGGATGAAGTGAGGATAGGGGATGGAAGTAAAGTCTCATGAGTCTTTTAATGCTTTTGATTATTTATATATGTGATCATAATAGTAGGAAATCAGTTGATAGATGACTATATTATTACACATTACATTTGATATAACAAGTTCCTTATTTATTGATTATGCATACTCCGATTATCTGTACTAGATTATGTTTGGTTATTTTTAGGGATATAATACCTAAAGTCTTATATATATATATATTATATATAGGGAATTTTCATGCATGAGTTATATAATTTTTTTTGAGGGATTACATTATATGATTATTTTTTTTATTCCCATTTGTCTATAATTAAAAGTATATTTCTAAAGTTGAAATATACAAGATAAGTTGCATCCATATGATGTATACACGAGTTTCTTAAAAATAATTTACTCTTGAGTTATAAATGAATGAGTAAATGTAGTATCCTAAAAATATTTCTCCTCGATTTAAATATCATTTCCACTCAATGGTAGTGAGGCATAGTGCTTCACTGATTCTTGGATTAAGCTCCTCAATACTTGAATACTCTCTATATCCTTACCTTTTTCATTAGAGGCTCTAAAAGGTTGTGAAGGATGGATATATCTCATATGTATATCAAATGATTATATCAAATCATGGATACACTATAGATAGGGTATGTCTTCTAGCTTCAATTTTTTGATATTTAAAAATCACGTTCAAAGTTTATTAATGGTGCAGATAATATATTGGTTTCTATTTGATATAAGTTAGACACATTTATAGAAATTCTTAATTTTTGGTTTTATCACATTTTCATTTATATTTTCATGGTAAATCCTTGGAATAGGGATTACATAACTTATTCATGTTCTAATAATCATTATTAGACTCATCTGAAACTCTTCGGTGGTATTAGAGTGAGTATATGGTTATGTTTTTTGAAAACATGTGTTGAAATGAAGAGGAAATGAAAATAGTGTAGCATTTTTTATTCTAGAAATTCATTTTCTATATACAGTTTACCCATCCATAGTAGGGATACATAAGGGTAAGTAATGTGATTCCTTTACATATATTGGATAATAAATGTTAAATAATGCATTTACAATAAATGAAGTCTACATAAAGTTATCCATGTTTCTATTAAGGCAGCCTAAAGGTAACCAATGACATACCTTTACGTGAAGGAGCTCGGGTAAAGTTAATGTCATGTTTTAAAGGCCCATGTAAATGTAAATAATGGACTATATAAAGGTCTTTAATTTTTACCATTATATAGCATAAGGAATTTTAATGTTACACTTACATAAATGAGTTTGATGTAAGGGTCTCCCAATCTACCATTACACAGTGGGTTTTAGCTAAATTGTGAGAAGATAGTACAATGTTTTTAAGTCATGTATAAAGGTCTTCATGGGGTTACATGAACGTGAGGGTATCATGTAAATGAAAGTGAATTTGTGCTTATATAGAATGGTTATGTGTAAAGATAAATGAAATTACTATAACACAGAATGGGTTTCATACATAAAGGTAGTGAACACTTTAAAAATTAATTTTTTCTAAAGATTACTTATAATTTATAAATTGTTTACAAATTATAACAAAATGGAATTTAGGGAGTATTTTTAATTAATAAATGGGTTATTAATTAATTAATTAGAAATGGTTTATAATTAATTAATTAATGTTTATTAATAATTTATTATTAAATATTCCTTACATATTATATGTTAATATTAAAAATACCATTTAACGAACTATATGGAATGGATTACTATATAGAAATAAAAGTGTGTATTTTGAAATCATAAGTGATATTTTATAAAGTTTTATAAATTATGAAATGGGGTCTAAATATAAAATTTTCATATTTAAATTATGAATTTTTCAAAATTAATTAATTTAAATTGTTCAAATTAAAAGTGTATTATTTGAATATTATTTAAGCAACATAATTTTTTTTATGAATGATATAATCAAGGTGTAAAATAAAATTTTAAGTATATGATATTTTGATTGTTTAAAATTATTAAATAATAAAAATAATTTTAAATGATTTATAATTCATAAAATATCTTATATTTGAAATGAAAATTCCATATAATAAAGAATATGAAAGATTATATATATTGGAATAAATATAAATTTTATATTCAAAATAAAGTTGAAATTATAAAAGGGTTTATAGTTAGCTTTTATTTATGAATTGTTCATGAATAGTTATCACATGTTTAAATATTTGAATTGATCTTTTATTTAAAAGGTTATTCTCTGTTATATTCAAGTTTAGTAAATTGTTAAAAAATGTGAATATTTTGTAATATTTAGTTTCAAATATCAAATTATTTCTAGGATAGTTTCTTGCATTAAATGTTAGTTATTATTATTTAATTTAATTTTTCATTTACCATGGCATTAGTTTTTATTTGGAGTTATTAGCTTGAATTTAGTAGTTGGGCATAGTTTGTTCATACTAGGTATTTGTATTATTATGAATTGAATTTTATCTTGAGTAATGTATCCTTAGGTAGTGGTGCATAGGGATAGACTACCAACTTTCTTAGAGGTTTAGGCCTTGTCTAGGTTGGTTAAAAGGGTTTTCTATCTGTCTCTCCAGGCTTACTCATGTGAATATTTTCAATCACATAAAATAATTAACCATTACAATAAGTTTTCAAGTACATTATACATATTATGAATTCAAATATGATTAATATACTTGAATTATAATTTTTGTGAGTATCACAAACATATGGGCTGTATAAATAGTTACACATCAATATGTTTTGAACATATTGATTTACTAGAGGGGATAGGATTCCTAAATAAATTACTAAAAGCATGCATACATAAAAAGGGATAACATGAGATAAGATAGTGCGGTTAAACTTCCCTTCAAATACTAAGTGTGAGATTCCATCCAAAGAAGCACTTTTAAATACCTCAATAATTAAACCAAGTATTGTTGAGATTAGCATGTGTATCACTATATTATCTTATATAAGGAAGTAATGTTATGAGTAACTCGAGATTATTTTTTTAGGTATTCTTGATCTTAAATGTGTTCCACCAAATTATTCTTTATTAGCTTATTCTTGGAATATAATTTCGGTTACCCTGGCCAGGAAAACATAATGGTTAGGATTCTAGAGAAATAGAGTTTATAATTATCTATATGATATATTGGATAAATATTTTTCCATTAACTATCCAAGTTTCATAAATGATATGATTGGAAACTATTTTCAACTTGATATAGTTGTGAGTTTTTTATGTGATAAATTCTGCAATTCATGTTGAAATATGCATCCTAACCCACTAATGTTCATGATGTTTTTAATGGGGTTTTCTTTTTAGTTTGATACCATTTAATAAAAATCATTTTTGAATAGTTATAAAACATGATACTCATATGATAAAATCAATCATTGTAGATAACTGGAATTATCATAAAGATAATCATTGTGATCAATACATGATAAGGTGAAACTTAATGTATATATCTCTTAAGACTACTAACTTTATAAAATATCTTAATAAATATTGGTTATTTAAGAAATGTTATTACATAAAATTCTTGGTTTAGAAATAGTTTTTTCTTGGGTAACTAAGTGTTGAACTTATTCAACAAGTGAATCTAGATGTCTATGGAAGCATAGAGTTATTCATATAATTTTTCAAAATACTTAAACTCTAAATGACCAAAGGAATCTTATTATCCACTCATATTATCAATATTATGGGTTTCATCAATTATTTATGGAATTTTGTCTCACATATTCAATTTGATTCGGTATTTCAAATGATATTTAATGTGATTGTATGTATTAATGACTCGATGAGACTAAAGTTTTCCATAAATATTTATTGGTTATAGTAATCAAATTTACTATTTTGAAAAATATATGATATCAATTGTATTCTTTACAAGGTGTTTTAAGTTTATAAAAGTTTATAAGATGAAAAGAATTGAATCTTGAAGTTTACTTTCAGGTAAATCAGAAAAGGATTTGTTGAATTGATAACTATGATACTTTGATATTAGATAAAATTTCCATATGTTTTTTATTTTTATCTTGATAAGAGCATGTAAATAATAGTTGAGATGATATGGGTGTCTTTAATACATATTTCTTATGATTTATTTAATTTTATACCATGCTATAAAGTGGATACTAAAAATGTATTTTCTAGTTATAGAATTTATCCTATTGTCATATATGAAAATGTTATGACAATATCATTGAATTTAAAGAATGTTTATATATGAACTATCCATATGTTTACCATGTTCTAATGTATTTTATATATAGTACAAGTAGGTAGAATTTGAAATGGAAATAAGAAATGTTTAATTAAAAGATCAAGAATGTTTTTTCAAGAATCCAATCAAGTGAAATGCATCATAGGGTTATCAGAAAGGAGGATTAATAATTATATATGATAGGATTATTATATATTCATGAAGGAGTTTTTTAAACTTTATGGAATTCCCATTTTTGTTATGGATGTTATAGAAATTAATTCTTCTATTTTGAAAGGAATGTGATGCGGAATTTATATTTTATAATGTTTTGTAAATATGTAGGAGATCAAAATAAAATAAACAATTTATTGAGTTTTTATTTTATATTCATGAGATTAAGTAAATATTTATTACACTGAGGATTTAAATGTAAAGGGTTTTATGAAGCTCAAATGAATCTAAGAAAAATTTGTGTATCGTCATCTCATTTTTATTATGTGATAAGAGTGTATTTTCAATAACAAAGAGTTATTTTGAATAAGTATGAGATGATTATATGTATACATATGATTTGTGGTTCATAAATTTCTATAACATGTTTTTATAAGTATATATGGACAAAAATATTTTATTTAGTATAAATTTTGAATCCAATTTGTTTAAATGTGGGAATGTTCCCCTACCACTCATTGGTGGTATATTTTAATAAATTATTCATTACAACTAAAAAATGTTCCAAACACATATAATACCTTATATTATATTAAAATAACAGTTAATTTGTAAAATATTACCATCAAATGAAAACATGTGTTATTTATAAAAACAAAATATGGTTTCTTGAATCTTAGAAAAAATTTCGAAAAGGAATGTAGTGTCTAAGAGGATTTTGGGAGTTTGTTTGGACTAAATATAATTAAAAAGTTAAAATATTATTCTATTATTTGTTTAAAGATAATTTTACTTAATATCATGAAAGAATTAGAATGTAGTAGAAAATAATAATGTGTGTAGTAACAATAATTCAAGGAAATATTTGATGGAATAAAGTTCCAAGTATAATGATGATGAACTTAAAAGGTTTTATTTTGACTACATAATTTGAAATTATAACATTTGATATTATGATGTTAAGTGGTTTGAATTTGTCCAAGTAGTTAAAAAATAGGAATATGATTCCTAAGTCTAATCATTATTCAAATTATCTTACTTTATAGATGTTTCTCACTAAATATTTTACTATGAGGGTTTTATCTGATGGTCATATAAGGATGTGATTGGAGTTACATATGATGTAATGAGTTAACAAAACCCAAAAATATCTAAAAAAACAAAAAGATGATCCAAGATTTTATCATATATGATATGATAAAACGATTCTTATGTTAGGTTTCTTAAATATTTTTAAAGTGTTTAGGAATATTAAAATTTATCATAATAGAGGCTATATCCAATTTATCATTCATTCATGTTGGATGTATAAATGTATATATATATATATATTTCATGAACTATAATGTTAATTGGCCTCTAAAAGTATGACTGTGAGTTATCCCTAACTGATGTTCATCATGGATTATTATAGGTTTTGGGAAAACATTATAGTTAGCATGAGTATGAATGCTATACAGAGATACAAAATATGTTCATGAGACACAAAACAAATAATATGATACTTTGTGTGAACTATATCCCATGCTAATTATACCACATGGAGCATCATACAGATGTACCAGGTATACTAATGCTGAATGGATCATATTTTAGTCACCACTAGATAATTTTGGAAAGATACCTGGCATGAGAACCTTCATACATTGATACCCTACTTGTGCAGGTCTATATATTGACTTGGCTAATATGACGGTGGTTGGGTATGTTGATAATTGTGTTGTCAGTTGGAGCGTAACCAAGATGTGATTTTTCCTCTTGTATGATGAGTATGATATTAGGGACATTGATTGATATAGACTATGGGAGTGTGCGACCACACCTAGACATTGTATATATATCTTGATAAGAGAAATGTGATGTGTTTATCCATAAGGGTGAATGGAATGTGATTTATTCATAGATCAAGTTGTTTTATACTCTAACAATTGAGAAGATATGAGTTTCCTATGTTGTATTGAGGTGTTTGGTATCCCATGGTCACTTTATGTCTTGGAAAAATGGAAAATCTGAGAATGCACATTATCATATAATGCATACTGGTTAACATAGGTATTTAGATACATGTGTTTGATGGAGGTTACACCAAATACATTTATAGATTGAGTGGCATTGAGTCATTTCTAGAGACCACCGTTTTCATACATATATAGATCCATATATTCATTTTCCCCAACACTATAAAGTCTCATAGGGTCACACTTTATGGTTGACTAAATGGGGATTGATTTTGACTTAGAGAGATACTCTAAAAATATTTTAGAGTTATTTCAAAAGTTTTTTGTATGTGAATTCACAAGGTATTTTATATGATGTGATAAAAGGTGAAGTTTATGATGTATTTCCAAAGGATTTTTGGAAAATATCCAAAAGGATTTTTTTTGATATGATTTCACATGTTATTATATATTATTTAACATATGGTGAAATGACACAATGTCTATATGTATTTAGTAAAATATGGACATTCATGGATATATGTACTAATTCCTTATATATATATGATATATATATATGTGTTGTTTCCATGAATGGGATGTATCATTTTTGTTTGATTGTTTTATGAGATTCTTTCATTTTGTGTTCCCACATAAGCTATCATTAAAGGATTGATTCATAAGATGAAATGAATATGAGAAGTTTCATCCATATGATGGATGCATGAGTTTCCAAATAAGTGTTTACTCTTGTGTTACAATTGAATGAGTAAATAAATTACCCTAAGTATTTTTCTCATAGATTTAAATTTCATTTTAATTCTATGAAAGTGAGGCATGGTTCTTACATGATGCTTGGATCAAACTCCCTAGTACCCAAATACTCTCTTTATAATTCTCCTTTTCATTAGATGATCTAGAGGGAAGTGGAGGAAGGATAAATCCCATAAAATGTCAGATGAGGGTATATTCTCCCCATAATAACTCCCTAGACCCTCACTACTAATTAAAAATATTTGGGATATAGGGATGTATGCTTGAGGTCAAGTAGTACTGCCGGTTTAGACACTATAATGTGGTCTTGAGAAAATATTTTATTACTATGGATGTATCCCTTAATTCAAAATTTCATCCACTAAACCCTCCCTTGATAAAAAGAATAATTTAGATAAAATAATCTAAAAATAAATATTTTTAATGGTCAAAGGAACCAGGAAAATTTTTCAAAGAAATACAAAGTCACAACGCGACACCCTAGGCCATGAAACAACTATTTTTCTCACATAATTATATATGTGTCATCTTGGTGATATATATATATATATATTGTCACACAATATGCTTAAATAGAACGAGAACATAAGGATAATTAATTTTTTATATGGTTCATTCTACACCACAATGGCCACCTAGTAATGAGAAGAGGAATCAATAACAAAGGAAACATGGAATAATGTAGGAGGAAATAACACAATTCTACAATTGGAGAGAACCAATCCAAATAAAAATTTCCACAGGAAAATAGTTCATATTGTATCCCTATTATGATAAGATATAAATATATTGGTCATAAAGAAATCATGGTGTGACTATTTCCATCACAATACAAGTACTTAAAGTAAGGATAGACTATAAGACACTAAATTTCATCAGCTTCGGCGACACAACAGGCATGTCTGTGATTAACACCATTGAAATACCACACCTAATAGTTACATTGTGTACCATCACCCCACACCACAACACCTCAAAGGATTAATGGTTTTTAAAATTCATATGGTTCATTAAATATACCTTGTAAACCCTAGTTTCTATCATAACCATTCAACTCTCCCTCTTTTTTCTTCAACCTTGGATGAATCCAGACCAAATTACCTCTCTTGTACTTATATTGACTAGGTATTGTATTTAGAAATTATTTTTTTGATTTTATAAACACTCATATTCCTTTTACATTCCAAAAAATACCCCTTTTTTCAAGATACACAAAAACTCTCATTTTATATATCGAACCATCATCACCCCTCTCAAAATCTACCATCACTTTCTTAAAATCCCTATAAACCACTGATAAAGTTGTCACAATCCCCTCCCTCAAAATGGTACCCCATTAGGGGTAAAATTGAAGGAAGATAGAAAATGACCCTTGACTCCTGCCTCCAATAATCCTCAGGTTGGTGGCTTGCATGAAGGGTACAAAATATCAAATATGGGAGGCATTACCCTCAAATATGATAATTACTGGGAGATAGGAAGAATCAACTAAAAATAAACTTATTTTCATAATATAAAAGAAACCCAAAATCTATCCCATAATGTATGAGTAATGTCAAAAAATATACGTCAAAGTATCAAAATAAATACCAAATACATGTCATATAGTAGAGAATCAATAGTTTCTCTAATATCCAAACTAGTAATGTCCAGTTCGGTCCCTAAAATCCTCTTAGAAACCCAAATAATGGTTTATATATACATGGGTTGAGAATAACATGTATACTTAGTAGGATCATAATCAAGGTCACTTCTGTACACATGAGAATTGAATACTAATGCACTAGTGAATAAATAGAAAAACCAACATGCACCTAAACAAGTCAACTAACCAATTTTGACCTCACCATAGAATGCTCACCAAATAACCCATCTAATATAATAACCTAATATAAAAATAATATAAAATAAAGGCACCATATAATTACTTGACTACTAATATTTCTCTCTCAAACCCCAATATAAAACATCATTTTCTCCCATCCCTTCCATGAATATGTCATCACATGTCCAATCATCTCTAATATGGGATGGGATACTTCCCAACCTATCCCAACCTCTCGTAGGGTCTTGCAACTGGTGCTAGAATTAGTCATCATTGCATCACAACCTCATCCACATAACCATGTATCATACCCAAGAGAGTATAGTATCATTAATATGACTGATATCAATATTATTCCCTCCTCCTGCCACACATATTTACCCCCATCACATATCACAAACTCATCATCACAGGGAGATCTCCAACACCAACCTTTCATCATTGGGTGATTTCCAAAACCAACATGTATCATCATTACATGATATCGAACGCAAAAACATATCATTATTATCACTAATAAATTGAAATCAAGTAATATGGGGTAACTAGACATATGATTCACCATCATACAATATATTTGGGACAACACCCAGAACCCAAAATATTTAGGCATTGGTAAGTAATCTAACTCAGGTGGGGTGTGTGAAGAAATAACATAAATTATATTATAGAGATATATCACACAATACCTAAATATTGGGTTACTCCAACTAAACCTACATACTCTATATCACCACCACTACACTATACAATATCCTTTGCAACTGGTTACACCACAAAATTCATCACACCGACCAAACACCACAAATAACCACACAATTCCACTTTCAATTATAGGTTCCACAATTTCTAGATTTTATGATTTTCCACTATCTCCCATTTTATGAGAAATTTATTTCCATTATCACAACCCATTCCTTCATCTTTAAAATCAATTATGCTAATTAAAAAAATCAATTTTAGATCATTCTTATTTATTTACCAACCCATATTATTACAGTTTTAGAATTTCAATTCTTTTAATGGTTAACTGGGAAAGTAACTCAAACACACCACACAGTGGATCATCCACAACACATAAAAACTCACCAAACACAATATACCCGAAGAAATATCACCACAATAACCACTAGACATCACCCTACAAAACATCCAATGTCAACCAACCATCATTCTACTTCCCAATACATTCCACACCCAAGAAAGTTACCAATACCACCGCACAAGACATAACATGGTTCACATAACCACCAAAGATTAACAACAAGTACACCAACACACACAAAATTTCAACTTTTATATTTTACAACAATTTAAGGTTAATGGGATTTCACATAGCTTAACTTGTTCTTTAACATGAGTATTATCACAAAAAATATTGATATCCATGGGAAGAAAAACAATTAGCCATATATAAGTGATTATAAATTTCATACATGGTGAGTTCAAACAGTAATAAAAATAAGGGTTCCACATATATCACAAATACAACACATGCAAGGATCCGAACATTTGTTATTATTAGCAATGGAAACATGCACGTATAATCACATGGGGAACATTACAAAAAAAAACACGTGAGTAATCACATTTCACATTGAATTTAACATTTAAACCTTTAATTATCTTGTTAATATGACACATAATATCGAACCAAAGGAATAAAATTCATGAAATCCCCACACATGAACATAAATAGTGAGATAATGAACATCCCCTTCCTCAAATAATCATTCTAAATCTCCATGAAAGGACAAAATAAAAAGAAGACAAATGATATGCACGGTAATGTAATAAATCACCTTGATAAAACTAGGAAATAGAAAACCTTTAAATCTAAATCCATCGCATCTAAAAAAAATCCATCTCCCAAAGTATAACCTCTTTTAGAATAATAATAATGGAAAAAATGATAATAGAGAGGGGGAATAACCTTAGAATTGGCCATGATCAACCACCATATTCCAAGGATCAAATCCCATAATGAGATGATAAAATGACCCCAAAAAACACTTTGGATTCACCCAAGTGTTGAGATACAATACTAGAGGATGTTTGGGTTCAAAGAGTTTTATGAATTTATAGGTAAACTGTGAAACAAAAGACCACTACACAACACTATTCACTATAGCACAAGGGTGTCAAAATAGGGAAAACCTATGACATAAAGGTAGGTACTACACCATAGTGAAGATAGTAAATGACGAATCCAATAATCACATATTGTTCCACACCATAGATAGGATAAACCAATAAAAGGGCCATGATTCAAGAGAAACCACTATTCTATATAATAAAATCCCCAGGATGTAAGCCACACCGCAACCTTTCTATTTGGTGTAACTACCCCGAAATCAATTAAACCACAAGAATACATAATCCTAGACTTTGTTTCAAAACCCATATACCCACAACACTATTATTACAAAGATAGTGGAACTATAAAAATTCCACCTCTAAGGCCCTACACTATAACCAATATTTCTATGCCATAGACACCACCTTTATGATGCAGCATAAGCCTCCAAGACACAAAATCCTTCTCTTGCTACAATTTCAACTAAGATTCAACCATCCACTCTTCAACTCCTATATAAAATCCCTCAAACACCTCCATCAGCAGAATTCTCATCAAGAAATGAGTTGGAAAGTCTGGACTGTTACATTAGATACCTATGAAGCAATTCTTGTTCTCATGAATACAAACCAAACTCAAGAAAAAGGGAATGGAATGGGGTCTAAACAACCACTTCACATGATACCTCTTAGGGATATCATTATAAATGAAACTCTACCATCCCCTCACACCAGCCTCAAGCCTCATTGCTTCTATATAACTACCCACACAACTATTTAATCCTCTACATAGCCTAATCTAACCACTACTATAAATGGCACACAAAACTACCCTATGTTCCCAAATAAAGGAAACCCACCATCTTTATCAAGATATTGTATACTTTGGGAAAAAATAACTCACTTATACGGTTTTAAAACACATTGTTAATATAATTTATCTTAATTAGAAATGGGTTTCCCCTTCTTCATAATCTTTAAACCGTAACACACTCCACTGGATAGGGAAAGGTCTCATCTCATAAATCAGTAGGATTCATAAAACACATTATCAAGAAAAAATAAAATAATGAAATTCAAAAAAAATTAGGGTACTAGGATTGGATATACATATCATGTTCTTACATGTTCTCCTACAACACACTATGATTCCACATCACACAAACGAAGGGTATGGTTATCCCATGAAAGACTTTCTCTAAATGATCCTAAATCTCCACTAGTCACTCCACAAACATCGTGTCACCCTTGATATCCAACTCTCCCAGTCAATGATGTGGGAGTAATCATAAATATAACAACAAATCTAGGACATGTAGAAGCCATCTAGGATATTTTCTGGACACGGTGGAAGTTCCAAATGATAATCTATCTCACTAATGCTCTCTAAGACCTCAAAGGACTCAACGAACCATATTTAAAGCTTACTCGCTCTTCCAAACCTTGGATACCCTCAATGAGGGGAAATGATCAAGAATGCATGTTCTACAACCTCAAGCTCTAGGGGCCTCCACCTATGATCAATATAGTACCTCTAATGATGTTTCCCACCTTTATCAATTCTTAAACCATCATGATCTTTTTGATCAATATATGTGCTACATCAAGACCAAGAAACACTAATTATCCAACCTATAACCAAAATATTAGATAATGACACAAACACCCATACAGTGTCTCAAATAGATCCATGCCAATATATTAGTGAAGGCTATTGTTATAGGAAAACTCAACCAAAGATATGTGTTTCATCACTAATCCACCGGAATCCAAGACCCAAGATAAAAACATTTCCTCTAGTGTCTAGATGGTCTACTCCATCATCCCATATGTTTGAGGATGAAAAAATGTGCTAAAGAGTAACTGAGAGCCAAATGCACTCTAAAATAATCTATATACCCGCAAATTAAAAAGAGGATCCTGATTAAAGATAATGGTCATTAATACCTTATAAATTCTAACCACATTATACAAATATTTCCTTTCTAAAAAATCTATGGAAATCGTTTCATGGATCACCAAAAAATGATCCAACTTCATCATTTGGCTCATAATAACCCAAAACTACATCACATACTTTCGGTTCCCATGGAAACTCGGTTACAGAATCCATCAAAATGTCCTCTAATTTCCACTCAAAGAATCTAAAGGATGCAATGATACTCCAAGAACATGATGCTGGGAATTTATATATTGATATACTAAACATCAAGCCATGAACTCTGCTACTGGCTGCTTCATCCTGGACCACCAGAGCTACCTCCTCAATCCATGATACATCTTAGACACACTAATATTCACCACTAGTGGTGATCTGTGAAACATATGGATATCCCCCTCACACATCTGTTATGAAAAAATAGTCTCATTTATATAACATCTAGTTTTGACCATACTTTTACCATCCTTCTAGATCATCACAATAGCCAATACAGTTACACATCAAATGTATATATGATTCTCCCCACAGATACTCCTCTACTCAATACATCAAGGATGATTCCATAACCATTTGATAATGATACCCTCTTTCACTAGATTCCCCCACATCAAGATGCAACAATAAAATCTCCTCCATACCACTCTAAAAATCCACAGACACTCGAACCAAATCACCTTGATAATTTCAACTCAGTGCATCAGAAAAATCATTCCCCTTTCCTAGAGAATAAAAAATCTAAAAATCATAGTCAAGGAGAAAATTTATCTAAATCCTCTAGGATAAATTCAGATATTGCTGATAGAATACAAATTTTAGGATCTTGTGGTCCATGAAAACAACAAAGCGCTCATCTGTGAGGTAACGCAGCCATAGATTCAATGCAAACATGATTTATTCTAGATCTATATCATGGTTAGAGTAGTTATTATTGTGGGGGAATAATAATCTATACATATAAGATATTAACTCCCTCTAATAAATCAATATGTATCCCAATCCTAAATAAGATGTTTTAAAGAAAACCTCAAAAATCACACCCTCCATGGAAACTAAAGCATCGAGGAACTATTCATTCTATCCTTTAGGTAATTGAATTCCAAATAAACCTGATCATTTAAAACAAAATAATGGACCTTCCATGTCAAATAATTATGTGGGGCTAAAATCTGAGAGAAATCAGGAAAAATACTCTAATGGTTAACCATGAGACCAGGGAAATTGAAGACGTATTCCACATTCTTGGATTCTTCCCAAGAAACAACTTACTCAACCTTTGATGGTTCCTTGACCACACCCTACTGAGACCCCATGTGTCCAAGGAAATGGAACTCTTGTTTATAGATCTTACACTTGGGAAGCTTTCCATGGAGTCGATGGTGTTGATGGACGTGCATCATATCTCTGAGATGATCAATATGATCCTCTTTAAACATTGAATAAATAAATATTTCATCAATGAACATAACTAAACAATGATCTAGTAACTCACAAAACATGGATTTCATGATCCCCATGAATATAAATAGTGTGTTTGTGACATCGAATGACAATACCTTGAACTCGAAGTGCCCATACCTGCACCTAAATGTAGTGTTTAGGATATAATTATATTTCACCCTCATCTAGTGATATACAAACTGCATGTTTATCTTAAAAAAATGGATCACTTTATCAGGTCATATATATAATCAATCCTCAAAAGGGGGTAATGGATCTTTATTGTCACATGATTCAACCTCCAGTAGTCTATTCACAACCTCATATTACCATATTCTATCCTAGTGAACAAAACTAAAGAACCCTAAAGAGACACACTAGATTAGATGAAAACCATGTAGATTAGATCATCACTATATAGACTCAACACATGCTACTCCATAGGATCTATTAAATAGGGGGCCATCAAAAACAAATATAAACCCAGTTTTAAAAATATCCCAAACTTGAAATTGAATCGAGTGGGTATTTTCATAACATCATCTGGGAAAACAACAAAAAAAATCCTACACAACCCTAAGAACAACTACTACATAATCTTTTACATATATCTTTGCAATCTAGGATAATAGGGATTTCACTTTCCTACCACCCATCTGATAACCTAACTCTCCATCGAACGCCACTCACTAGACCTCCACATTAGAAAATGGAAATATTATATAAAATAATTTGATGCATGAATGCATATAATACCTATAATACAATCCAAGGATAAAATCATATGTTTGGAAAAAAAATCCCCCACTGACTAGTGTTTCCCCATAACCAGTCTACATCCCCGACGCATATCAAAAAAAGAATCCTGAACTACAATTGGCATAGATAACACTAGGATCCTAGGAAGTCTCTCTAACACTAGTCCCAAATAATAGACTAGATTAGGAGAAACAAATAAGTGTTCAGCTCTCGAATCAAATAAGGAACAAAAAAGGTAGATGATAAATTGATCATACCTCAGATAACCTCTAGGCCTACTAACACTGGTACCTCCATCATGTGCTTCTTCCCATGCCAAGCTCTTCATCCTCTCTCCTAATGATCTACATGACTATGCTTTGGTTAGGACCCCTAAGGTTGAGAACCATCACAAGGATTACCTCTACAAACTTCACCACCCCCTCATCTATGGAGAAAACATAGGTTGTCCCTACTATTGGTACTGCCTCTGAGGAAACTGTTTCTTCTACTAAAAAGGGGGAATCACCACCCATATGATACTAAACTCACTAAGATGTTGAGTATAGAGACTGATAGTGACCACATCCCCCATAGATGTAAAATGAAAATGGGAATCCCTCGACAGGTGGTCAAGAGCCAACTACCCCAAAATAATGGAAAAAGGTACGTTGAGGTTGGTTCCCCACCTATCAGAATTCCAACTATCTCGACACCCAAGATCCACTTCCTAAATCCTTTCTCCTCAAGATGCACTACTGGACACTACCTTGAGGACCACCTCTCAAATAAATAATCTACTTGATAACATCCAATTTTTTATGAACCTATAGTCAAATAGGAAGCATAAATGAGGTTACTAAATAACTAATCATTGGGATCAATGCCACCCAAAAACGTAATGATTAAGACTCCTCATATTGAAATTAATTAGGTAAAAATGCATGAGGTCTTTTGAACTTGATCCCAAGTTCCAACACACTTAAGTTATTCTATTATAGATAAACTCCTACCATTTTCTACCTTCATAATCGATGATAAAAACTCTAGTTGAAAATCATTTTGGAATTTTTCCCATGAAACATATTCCTCCTCCCATTCTATAAGATAAAGCATCTACCACTGACATGAAACTCTCGCATCTGGATCACTTTGAATGGCACCCAAAACTCATCGTGAGATTAAATCAAACCAAAATCAATATCAAGATCCTCCAAATAGTACATCATCTCTAGATTAGAGATGATCCCCTAATACATACAAATATCTTCCGCTAAAAAGAATGAAAGTCCATCTTCTATGGACCACCCCCCTATATTGGGTTGATCCTTCAATGATCAACCAGTTCTGCATATTGAACCTCTTTCGTTAGAGCTACACATCAACAGTCTCCAGGTGATATTCCTAAGAGATGAGGAGAAATTGTAGTCTTAATAGCATGAAATTATTATCAAGGATCATTTAATTAGTTTCATTTAATTCCTATATCGACACCAATCTACACATGAATATAAATGAGTATGACACATATACCTCTCTTAGGTCTTTACCCTACAGACAGAACCACCTCACTTGGTCATTCAATAATCTTAGAGTCCTTGCATCAGATCACAAGTCCCTAAAATCGCATGTCCTGACCAGTCTCCCTTTCTTATGTCATGTAGCAAGATCAACTGGAATTTCCATCGTACCAACCCAGACATTCGTCATACGGCCTAACTATAAAATTTATCCTATATCCCAACCAAAACCTTTGATAGCACTCTATCATGACCCCCCTTCCATGGTGCCTCTCTATGGCTAAAAATGAAGGAAGAGAGATAATGACCCCTGAGTCTCACCTCCTATAGTATTTTTGTTAGACTACTAAAAATTTAAGCTATTTCCATGGTTTATAACCACAGTTATAGGTAATATCCATAGTTTGGGGAACTGTAGATCCTATTCATAGGGAAATAGGACTACGACCATAGCCAGGGTTTCAATCCATGGTAATAGACCTATAGCCACAATTTGTATTGTGGCACTAGACCTATAAACATAGTTTTCAATCGTGACTAAAGGCGATTCCTTTGAAAGCTATAACTATTGTTTGAAACCATGGATATAGCTATAGTTCCATGATGAAAACTATGGAATTATAACTATATCCATAGTTTTCACCATGGATATAGCCGACACTTTCTTGAAAAAAAAATCAAGGAATCATAGCATGCACAAAGCTTGTCCTTGGTTCAAGCAAGTTCATTTATAATGGGTAAAAAGAAAATATGTATATTTTCTATATAAAATTACAACTATGTGATTACATCAATATAAAAATAATCCTCAAATATTTATAATTGCACTTTACATGAACCATCTTATCCATTTCAATTCCCCCATCATGTACTCACTTGACTTCTGCCACCATTCACACTAGCCATTCAGAAACCATGGTTCCTTATATCCTTCTAGACGCAACCCAGAATCCCTTGATGGATGTGATATTCAAATATTTTCCTCTTGAATAAAATTTATCATGTTCAGTCCAGAACAAGAAGAACAAAATAAGGGGAAACTTCTTCATTTAATCTCAACTAATTTATGGATTCCTAAATTATTTACCGGACTCACAATTGAATGGAGTGGGAGGGTGTTGTAACTATATAATAAATAAATGAATGCACTATAAAATGTTACAAATTCACTTTCGATGGATAAAATATCCAAAGGAAAAAGAAATCTAGGGTAAGATCTTAACCAATGACAAGTATTAGAATAATGAATCCATATTTTCCCATAATGCTCGAGTCAAATCTATATTGAACCTATAAATCAATTATAACCATAGTTTTTTATAAATAGAAAAAAATATATAAATTAAAATAATTTATTTAACCATATTTAAAAGAAGATATCAAACTCAAAAAAATTATAGAACAAGATTATTTGAATCAGTATGAGAAAAAGTATGGGGTGGTGGTACCAGTAGTCATCCAATGGTTGAATCACCAAATCTCCTTCAATGGATATATGTTTCTCAAAAACTTCATAGACCATATCATTAATCACATTATATAGTTTAGTACCCACAGAAATTAAATTTTGTTACGTGGGTTTAATGAACAATCACTAAAACAAGTATATAGTTCATAGGAATGTGCATAGTTATTAGATCATTAAAATGATAGGTTACAATACTAACTGAAAAGGGAATTAAGGATATCTAAAAATATTCATGGCAAATTTCATAGGAAAATAAGAATGTGTAATCTTTTGACCTATTTCCATCTTTATTAACATTAGGGTAATCTAGTTTCCATACCATTCTCTCACACATACATGAATTGAATAATTGGAACATGTTGTACGTTTTATTTTAAAGTTATTCCACCTCACTTCTCTCTTGTTCTCTCCCAAATTTGATTCTTCATTTGAGTGAAAGTTTTTTTAAGAAACAGAACAAATTCCACTTTTTTTTCTAACTGCTTATCAAAAGTGATAAATTCTATAAGTATTTTACAATAAATGGTGTCAAATGAATGGTAATGCATAACATGTGAAAATGATAGATCATATAATACATAATCAAAATAGTTTTAGGGTTGAAATGTAGACCCATTCTACTATCATCTAGCTGGTAATAAGATTGTTATAGTTACAACATGAAATTTAATTAGTTTTAGGAATATTAAATAAGAAAACTTGGGTACATCCATGTGTGAGTGAGACAAAGTGAGTAATAAATAATAAAGAGAATCATGTATGAAAGAAATAATATGCTTACCAGAAACATTGAGGAACATGAAAACCACCCAAAATAACCATAGATACCAACTAAAATTGAAGAAACTTGATAAATAACAAAACAACAAAAATAAAATTTCTTAACTCATTTCAAGAATGTAAGACATTTCAAGAATGAACTCATCTGCTTTAGCCAGTCTTATTGACTTAACAAGCATGTGTAGAAGCTCTGAATTTATTTCTTCATGTATTTTGTGCCTTCATCCAAGCTATGATTTTCTAAACATCATATTTCTCTGTCCATATCTAGTAGTAGATCCCCCCATCTTCACTGCTACATCTTCCATCTGACTGAACATGTCCCTCTTCTCATCATCACTAACACTTGAAAAACTCCTTGGTAAAAAAATAATAAGAAAATTCTATAAAGTTAAAAAATTCCTAAAAATAGGCAATGAGAAATATGTATGAAATATAAAATGTTTCAATTAGGAGTAACATGACTCATACAAACAATGAAAATGTACAATAAGAATAGATCATCAGAATATCTTTTAGTACCTATAGGAACCTTCAAGTTAGACAGAAAAACTACTTATCCACCAAAGTACACCTATAGAGTTTGATCATATAATACTAGTTATAAAAGTAACACGTTTTTAACATATATAAAATACATGAAGATGATAAATTTACTCATTTATAAGAATATATATGAAAAAAGACATCTAGCTATCAATAAAATCATATTAGAAGTAGATAATGTAGTACATTAAAGATGGATGGTGAAATCGTTGCATAAAAAGATCAACAATACCAATAAATCCACAAAACATTATTAGTAAATTATTATGAGTACTGAAGCATCAAAAATACTAAATAAGAGAAGGAAACACAAAATCAAAGATCATAACTTCAACATAGACCATCCAAAGTATCGCAATTAGTTCATTTGTAAATTATATCAATTTGGATAACAACCTCAAAGAAAAGAAAATGAAATCATAGTATAATTTGGAAGGAAACTAATATGAGAATAGAAGGAACAAAAGTAAATAAGAGGATATATAAAAAATTGGTTCATAGAATCAGGTGAGACCATCCAATGTATCTTAAGTTTCTAATTGGTAAATTATAACAACTTGGATAGCAACCAACAATGTCAAGAAATGTAAGCACAAAAATAAACAGTAATTTTATTTAACATACCTCTATATAATGTCTATGAGCATAGTGTAGGTTGGCATCGCCAACTTGAAAACTTCTTATATTGAAAGGATCCATACCTAACATACCATCACTATTGTTGTCATCATATCAGTAAAATAGAATTGGAATACCATTAAGCTGACTATCACCAGAATAAGGAAACAAGAATGAAATAGAATGAAAATCCTTGGAGAAATCATAGAATTAATCTAGGGATAAAAGAGTCTCACCCTCCTATAAGGATATAATAGTGAATAAAGATTCATGAAATTCTATCAAACCAATGAGATCAAAATATAAGGTTAAAACATTTTCTAGTAAATCAAAAAATAAACTACTTGCTTCTAATTATGTAGGTCTAAATTCAAAATCCAGACATGTATGAGCCTAGAGAAGTTATGAGAAACCCTCCTCTATATAAAAAAGAGAAAATAATGTCTCTAGAATGTGAGTATCCCCAGAAAAATATAGGATTAGAATTTATGAACCGGAAAAACAATATTACAGATAGAACAATTATCAATATGGAAGAAATAAATTCATATTTTATTGCTAGTACTATGTGATTTATTAGAAAAAATCTTACTCATGCATCTTAAAATTTTCATTACCAAGGAGAAGTCATGAATTGAGGGGGATAAATTATGAAAATTCAAAAAAAATCAATGAAATTTTCAATGAAATAATAATAGGAATAAATATAAAATAGATCTATCTAAATAAAATAATTATGATTGTTATGATGTATTTTATGGCATGTGTGACCAACAAGGTCACTATGTTGAAGAAATCATGGCCAATATTCCTAAACAGATTTCCTACAATGAAAAACGAATGGGAATTCTGAAGGGGATGAAGGAAGAAAAAATAATCATTATATAAGTTTCATTAAAAGTATATAAGAGAGTTAAACCATTCATTCTAGACAGAGAAAGTTCCTTACATATTCTTAGTCACACAAATATTTTTGTAAATATTAAATAACATGATGTAGTTGAAATTACATAAGGATGTGATATATAGCTAAAAATAAATGGAGTTGTAACTACAAAGATAAAAAATAAATGGTAAAATTTAAAAGATACACTCAAATTAGAAGTGAATAAAAACAATCTATTAAGTGTGAACCAATTGTGTGATGATGAAAATGAAGTTTTTTTTAAGAAAAAATCATGCATCATCATGAATTAAAAGGATGGAAGAGTCATAACCATTGGTGAGTGAACAAGTGGAAGCCTATTCCAAGTTGGTGATCTAACTAATTATCTCTACTTTAGTTCCAAATATGATAAAAAATTATGTCATAGAATGATTTTCTATAATTTTAAAAGTATCATGAGAAAAATCTCAGAGAATGATTTTTTTGGTACCAAAAAATGCCAATAGTATGATATTTCAAATTATTTTTCATCCCAAGAATTATAAAAATTATAGATGAATATATTGAAATTTTTTATTAGAATGTTGAGGAGGGTATATTTCTTAGGTTTCAATTTAATGGAAAAGGTTACTATTGTTAGAGTAGAAGACTTCATAAAATGGATTATTATTAGATATAAATGTCATTGAAAACCATCGTAGACATAATATTCTATATGCAGTAGATATCAATGATATATGAAAATATTGTGTATATAAATCTATAGAGAACAATAAAATATCTTAAGGATGAATAGAAATCCATAGAGTGGGTTAAAGAGTTCCTATTTGTATGACTTTTATCTATAAAAATGACAAATTCTATATCCATATAATGGTATATGCACATAAGAAGTACGATGTAAATGGATATTCATGTTAGAAGATCCTTGTATGAAGATTTACAAGTCTACAGATTCCCACATAAATGGATCTTCATGTAATAAGATTCATTTTTTAGTTGATTCTTCTGCTCAAAGTGAAAATATAAAATAAATTACATTTGATTATTATAATAGAAAGTAGAATGATTATATGGTCCTTAATTTTACTTGTGTTGTGGAGTTGATGGGTAATAATGATCCATGGTCTTTGGGGAGTGAAATAGTGGTGGATCTAGCTTATCTATATGAAGAGGAATTTATGAACTCTAATAATACTAAAGAAGAAAATAGTATAAATATTGTGGTTTTATACTCACATATACAATTAAAGATGGTTAAATCTCAAAAGGATACTAGTTTTAAATCAATGAATGGTGTTATAATTAGGTATATTTATTAGGTTACAAATTCAATTATAATTTAAATGTGGAAAGTTATGGTTCAGAACCCCTCTGCCTTATTATCATCTATAGATCATCCAATATTGGTTATGACTGCTCTTAATGAGTTTAATCATTCTATAGGATCTTATTTTACAAATAATAAGAATATTTAAAATGGAAAATAATTTCATGGATAGGTTCTTTAGTTAACACTAGTGGGTGTCATGGGGTGGGTAAGAAGGTTATGGGTTGAAAATATCCTTCTAATTTTGTTTACATGAATTCTTCCCTTTGTGTATATGAAAAATGTGTAACTTTTTTTTGGAAACCAAGAAGAATCTAGATAAGGATAGGGAGAATATATTTTTTTATTTCTAAAACTATCACTTATAAATGGGAGGATTTAAAGGATTCAAAGACTGCTGATATAGAATTGGTTTTCTAAGAAACATATATGCATTTATATAATAAGGTGATTTACATAACATTAGCTGGTAATGACATTAAGTTTTATAATTATTTTATGGATCATGGAAATCCATGGAAAATGGTTAAACCATAGAGGCAAGGTTGATATCCATATGGTTGGGTTATTCCTCATTATATATTAACTAATTCATATTCTAATAAAAGTTAGTGAATGTTGAAACATATATTGGTGATTTTCCCTGGGGAATTATGTTTGAGGCTTGAAACAATTGACATTAGCAATTGGGTGGATGGGAGGGATTTATTTTGGGGTATATATATATATATATTCTTCGTAAGAGACTTCATCATGAGGATTCTATGTTATGGATGTTCTAGATCTAGTTGTTGCTACAACTTAAAGAGTGATTTGGCTTTTAAAGGATATAGTTATTTTATTAAACTATATTTTTCATTATTTTATCAAGAATTTTATTTTAATTATTGGTAGAGTGTGTTTTAGTTTATTTCCATAATAGAAATTGTGATTATCTAAAAAATTTAAAAATTCATTTATTGATCAATGTAGTTACTGAATCGTTATATGATAACTTCTGTCTATGTTTCTATGAGTGATTAGTGGGAGCTGTATTGCTTTATAGGTTAAATATGTTAATAAAATGTGGAAAAAAATATAGTATACATAAAATTAGTTTTATCTAAGAGGAAATTTATTTATCAAATAAATGATATAATTTTTTAACCAAATTACTAGGGAATATGATCTTCTATGATAAATATAAGAAGATGTATTGACTCTGTCAAGGTATATATATAGTCAATTATTTGAAAATAAAAAATATAGAACAATCTAAGAACAAGTTCTCACTTGTATCATGTAACACCCCAGGTAAATAAAGAATATGACATCTTTATATTTATCCATATTTGTGAATCAAATATTAATATTACATTAGAGGGGATGTTATGCTCTATGGCATACCCAATACGTAACAACGAGTTTCTTGGGAATCTTACATTGCACTCTAATAATAAAATAATATTATTTTAAATGGTAGTTAACACCTTGTCGTTGTAATGGTGGGAATGAACAGAACTAACTTAAAAGTGATTATATATGTTTGTCAAATATTTTTACTCTTTACAATAAATGTTAGAGGATTAAAAATGAAAATTAATCCAGTTTTAAGCGTAAACATTCTAATATTCTTTAAAAGGTCGATTAACCGCCTTTTGATGGAGAACCTCTTTTAAATCCACTTTTTGAAAATTTTAAAAGCTCTATTTTTCAAAATAAACATATTATTTATTATTGGGACATTGAAATTTACCTTTGGTTAATTTTTGGTATTTTTCCGATAAAGTTCATTTTTTAATGAATAGTGAAAAATGTTGTATTTAAATTCAAAACCACTTTTTAATCTAATTTATTTATATTATTAGATTATCTTTTGAATTGGTTTTAAAGTGAAATTAGAATATATTTTTACCATTAATTCCAATTGTGGTTGTTGGAATTAAATTCACTTTGAAATCGGTCTTAAACTAGTGTCAATCTTTTGATACTTATTGTTTCATAAAAACACGCTATTTGTCATGACAATGGGAATTAATTATTAAATTAATTAATGTGACTTATATGTTTTTAATTTTTTAAAATAGACTTAATTTTTGAATTCGGAATATCTAATATATCTTAGGGTGATTTTTTGGTAATTTTCTGAAAAACTTCAATTTTTGATGAATAGTGAAACCACTAAGTGGTACTTATAAAAAACTGATTTTCCGTTTAAATGAAATTGTGCCACCTTTGTGTTTTGAATTTCAAAAATCCAACATACATGGTTGTATTTAAGAAGTAAAATGTGGTTCAATGGGATTAAAATAATTTTTTGGTGAATAGTAACTTATTAAGTTTTTAATCGCGATTAGAGGTAATTAGTGTAGTTTAAGGTAAGAATAATGTTTTAATAAACTAAAATGACCTAGACACATGTCATACCATCATTGGATGTCATGGCCGACAAAGAAAATCCATGGTTCAACTTGGGGACCCCATGGAGCCACATTGGTTGGAAAATGACATAAATACCTTTTTATTTAATGATAAAGTAAAAATGACACACACATGAGATGTTTTACTAAAACAATTTTTACATGGGGTTATACAAGTCGGATTTGTGACTATAAATAGTCATTGGAAAGCTAAAACGATTTCATACATCATAGTATTTTGTTTATAATTTTTAGACACTAAATAAATTAAATTATTTATGACATCATGATGATGCAGCGATGACCTCATTATTTAATGATTTAAATAAAATGGAAAGATAATGTAATATCTAAGATCTAAACATGTCCAAAACCTATTGTATGGGTGGATTTCGAACCCTTATCACCTTATCCACGAATTATATAAATGTGGGACTTTTTAAATCCGAAACTCATTTTCAAATAAAGTAACATTTTCTTACTTTCCAGGAGTGCCCCTCCTCTCCTCTTATAAAAGGCCCCCACCTCTACCTCCTTACCCACACTCCCAAAGCCTTGGGCTTGGCCAACCCCTGCCCGTTTTGTCTCTCCAATTACCTATATTACTCCTTGAAGCCTCACTTTGGGCAGAATTCTTCCCAAGGAAGCCTTTGAGCTCAAACCAAAGGGAGTTACCCGATTTTAAGGTAATGTATTCACTTGAGTCCTTTTGGTTTATTTTGCTTCTCCAACACCCTAAAATCTTTTTATTCATTTCTTTTGTAACAAATCCAGTATCATAAATATACTAGGATGTTTTTATATGAAGGATTCGAGCTACACTTACACACACCTACATCTAATTGTTAAAGAACATATTGTTTCCGTGGATGGCGAATTTCTGCCTCCCGAAACGATGATTGTTTAACATTCTTTTAACAACATAAAAGGTGGCCATTAAGATGACACTATACTTATATATGATATATAATATGTTTATGTTTTACTTAAGCTTCTGTATTTTTCATTTATGGCATACCTTTACGGTTTCCATTATGGGTAAACGCGATATCTTCATTTAAGGAAGTGCGGACTACCGCCCCCTCAAAGTGATTTGATTCGTTAATACCATATGTGGTACGTATTAAGGATATATTTAATGATATTATATATGATACCATACTGGAATTAAAATACTATTATGTATCATTATGTTTTAATTCCATTAAATATGAAATAGAAATGGAAGTAGCGTTCATGCGTACGTACGACTTGCCGTCTCCATGAATGGTGCATTTCATTTCTAAACTCTAAATGTTATGTAATATTATAAATTCATGAATATACTGGATATATATTATATATATGATATCTACATCATGAATAAAATTCTTGATATAATGAACATTTGGCCACACGAACAACATGTAATTGTAGGAAGTCCACTTCCGACTTAAGAACCAAATATCGGCAAAACAAATATTATTAACTTAAATGATTAAATAATGTTTATGACATGGTAATAAGTGATATAAAAGGAATAATGAACATGAAAAAGGTTATTAAGGAAGTAGAAATTAACTCAAGTTTATTATTCAGGAGATTAAAGAATGATCGAGTCAAGTCGGACCCGAGGTAAGGGATCATATTCCTCTCTTTTTAAGTACACTCTTTTATGTCATTCATTTTAAGCTCATATTTCTTGTGATTGGGATGTTATTTTATATTAATCTTACTGTAATTATTATGTTCATATGATGAGAGACCCTATTTCCTCTTATCAATCCATTTTGGAAGTTTTAAGTGGCGCCGTTAGGCTGCCGAGTTTTCGTAAGGGATTTTTCATCTCACTTTTATTCCCGTGAGATTTATGCTACATTTGCCACAATTTTCTTTGAGTGGTGTATGTACTGCCCATTATTATACACTTTGTGTAGTATAATTTCATTTATGGGTATTCACATCTTCATTGTATGACCCTTCTTCCATGGGGTGTACGTTTCGAAAGTTACCCAAGTCGGTAAGGGGACCTTTCACCCTCCTCTTTTTAAAAGACGTCTTTTGTTATGTCTTTTAATTCACATACTATTATGTTGGGATATGTTATTTTATATCCTTATTGATATAAATTGTATGTCCAAGTGATGATATTCCCTTTTTATCTCTCATCAACTCATTTTCTGAATTTTTAAGTGATGCCGTTAGGCTGTCGAATTTTACCAATGGAACTTTTTAACCAAATTTCGATTTCTTTGGGTTCAACATGTAGTTATTGAATATGTCATCTTTTGAATATGTGTGAATTACCTTTTATTGTTTTACACATAATATCCACTTATATTGGGTATATTTATATTTGTCACACATAATTTTGAGATTGAATTATCCTTAATTTAAGGATACCTTCTTTATAAGGGAATTCATCACATTTGACATTTCTACTGAGACTTCATTGTTGTTATGCACCAATTAACTTTTATATGGTTTATATACTGTCCTTTGGAATATTATATCATGAATCCATTTATTCTCATGATATTATAATGTTCTGACTAAATGTTATTCCTCAATTATTGTATTCAAGTGTCTCTAATTTTGGTAGAACCCCTTTAACCAAAATATCGCTTTAAATGTTTTAATTATTTATTCTTATTAATATCCATGTTTTCAAAGTGGTTTTAAGGATTTATTTATATGGATATTATTGGTTTAAAATTTTAAAAGCTTCAAGGTTGTATGGGACACTTTGATTCATAAATCTCTTTATTAAAAGTTTTAAATGGTTTTGGAAATGGTTTCTTTTTGAATGGATTCATTATTTCAATATCCTAAAATGTTATATTTTGATTGAAATGTGGAAATGTTATGTTTACTTTATGCATGTTTTATGTGATACGTTTATGTTATGGTTCTTGGGAATTGTTATGAAAAATGGGTGGTTCCTTGATAAACTAAGGGCGGGTGAGCCCGATATAGCTCTCCAATGCATTAGGTAACTCGAAGGAGTGAAACGTTAAGGTTTCTCCAAAGAGATTTAGGGAATATACTGTGGTGGGTATTATAAACGTAACCAAGAGGGTTACTCCCTTCGTAAGAATGTTATGAAATCCTCAAGATACCTTTTATGTCTTTTGATTTCTATTATTTATTCCTGATTTTATATGCCTATGTTTTATGGGTAAAGTATGATTTCATTATAATGTATATTTGAACTCATGGTTCCTTTCCATATTTTTATAACTCTTACTGATCTTTTTATGCTCATCCCAAGTTTTTGAAACGTTTTTCACAGGTTAAGGGAAAGGTACATGATGTGACGATAGTGTCAAGGATGTGTCAAGAAAGAATCTGTGTTTTATTTTAAATATGTTTCTGTTGATGGGAAGAATGAATACTGTCTTTTATGTAACCACTTTGTTTAAATGTGGAATGTAATGCAAGTTTCATGATCTAATTCTCTAAAACTCTAAACCTGAAAATATCCTCAATGTGTAATCTTGTAATAACTCAAGATTAAGTAAGGTTTAAGGCCGGGGCCTTATAGTTGGTATCAAAGGCCGGTTTAGATAACATTAGAAGTTAGGGTATTCTTTAAGCATAAGTGACGTTACCATATTGGCTAGGATTTTAGAAAGTGTCATAGTTTTTAGATAAAGTGAATGAGTAAGTATATCTTAGTGTTTATCTCACTCATTAGTACATGATGGTTACGTTGATATACTCACACTGAACTTTCTGTTTTTAGTGAATGGATAGATCTATCAGGCACCAAAGAGACAACAGGTTTGAAGGAAACTGTGGTGGTTCTCTGTTTAAGATACTAGATAAAATGGGGGGTTCAATGGGGAAACTCATGGTTGTTCTAAACCAACTATCAAGGAGTCATGATCAACCACTTGAACCTTGGTATGTTCTGTAATGCATCATGTATGAGATGACCAATCGATGTGGAAGTTCAGTTAATAATTATAAAGGTAACCATTAGAGTTTATATGATCCTTACTTTTGAGGTAATTATGGGTTACTATATGTTATGATGGAAGTGAAAGGAATGAGATAAAATTGAGGTTAAATTATGTTATGGTTATTTTTGATGATTTTATCTCTTTTTGGGGAATGAATTGGGAATTATATAGTTTTGGAAAAAGGACAACACGCAGACCGTGTGACAACCCGTCGCGTCGGACAAAGCTGTGGGAATCGAACCCACAACTAAAGTGCAACTGGTATTTATCGCCTACCACTGGACTATGTGAAGTCCCTGGTTAGTTTGACTGATTCTTTTTAGTTAGACGATTTCATGAATTAAGAGTAAGTTGATTTTGGGTTATCTATGGATATTTATTAACCTATCATGGAGGATATGTGATTAGGTTAATTACTTTTCAATACGAGACATTAAGAGCAACTGATGTTGTTTGGAGATAAATGTTATGATTTAACTTGGAAGACTATGTGACTAAATCCTTCAAATATTTGGGTTTTAGTCCTAGTTTGGTCTACTTTGTATAATTTTGTGGACAAATTGATTATCGAATGGTCCTCATTGAACCTTGGGTTTTGTTGGACAAATTTTTGAGGTTAAGAATAGATTTTCTTTTTATAAAGGGTTATCCTTTTCTGGATTATATGATCTTGTAATAGCCTTTTTGGTTTTAGTTTTGGTCTAAAGACATGGGAAGTATATAGATCTCTTTTGTGGATTAGGTGATTCTCTAGAATTTGATTATAGTACTCTTAATGTGAACAAGTCTTCCTAAATACTCGTCTTTTGGAGAAAAAGTAGAAAGTCAACATGATAAGTGATTATGTTTCCTTATGAATAAATTCCTCAATGAAGAGTAACTTAAAACAAAAATGTTGTCTGTTAACTTTTCCTACTGGGGAATCGAATACCGTTTAACCCATCATAAGTTTGTGATTTTCTTGTGGTTAAATTTCTCCTAAACATGTTTTCTATCACTCTCCATTAGAACATGACCCTATGTTTTCTCCTCCATGTCCATATTTTCATACATGGAATCCTAGTATAGGTTAACTCGGGTGACCTTTGTACTTATCTTTATTTATTTTAAAGTGATTGTTTTACCGACTCTTGTTCCGATGTGGGACATTCAAGGATGTTTCCAAGCGCAATTTTAAAATTGCGAGGACGCAATTCCCAAAAGGGGGGAAGGATGTAACACTCCAAGTAAATAAAGAATATGACATCTTTATATTTATCCATATTTGTGAATAAAATATTAATATTACTTTAAATGGGATGCTATGCTCGATGGCGTACCCAATACGCAACAACGAGTTTCTTGGGAATCTTACGTTGCACTCTAATAATAAAATAATATTATTTTAAATGGTAGTTAACGCCTAGCCGTTGTAATGACGGGAATGAACAGAACTAACTAAAAAATGATTATATATGTTTTTCAAATATTTTTACTCTTTACAATAAATGTTAAGGGATTAAAAATTCAAATGAATCCAGTTTTTAAGTGTAAACATTCTAATATTCTTTAAAAGGTCGATTAACCTCCTTTAGATGGAGAACCCCTTTTAAAACCACTTTTTGAAAATTTTATAAGATCTATTTTTCAAAATAAACCTATTATTTATTATTTGGACATTGAAATTTACCTTGGGTTAATTTTTGGTATTTTTCCGATAATGTTCATTTTTAATGAATAGTGTAAAATGTTGTATTTTAATTCAAAACCTCTTTTTAATATAATTTATTTATATGATTAGATTATCTTTTGAATTGGTTTTAAAGTGAATTTAGAATATATGTTTACCATTAAATCCAATAGTGGTTTTTGAAATTAATTTCACTTTGAAATCGGACTTAAACTAGTGTCAATCTTTTGATACTTACTGTTTTATAAAAACACGCTATTTGTCATGACAACGGGAATTAATTATTAAATTAATTAATGTAACTTATATGTTATGAATTTTGTAAAATATACTTCATTTTTGAATTCGGAATATCAAATATAGCTTAGGGTGAATTTTTGGTAATTTTCTGAAAAAATTCAATTTTTGATGAATAGTGAAACCACTAAGTGGTACTTATAAAAAACTGATTTTCCGTTTAAATGAAATTTTGCCTCCTTTGTTTTTTGAATTTCAAAAATCCTACATACATGGTTGTAATTAAGAAGTAAAATGTGGTTCAATGGGATTAAAATAATTTTTGGTGAATAGTAACTTATTAAGTTTTTTATCGCGATTAGAGGTAATTAGTGTAGTTTAAGGAAATAATAATATTTTAATAAAATCAAATGACCTAGACACATGTCCTACACTCATTGGATGTGTCATGGACGACCAATAAAATCCATGGGTCAACTTGGGGACCCCATGGAGCCACTTTGGTTGGAAAATGACATAAATACCTTTTTATTTAATGATAAAGTAAAAATGACACAAACATGAGATGTTTTACTAAAACAATTTTTACATGGGGTTATACAAGTCATATGTTTGACTATAAATAGTCATTGGAAATCTAAAAATATTTCCTATATCATAGTATTTGTTTTATAATTTTTAGACATTAAATAATTTAAATTATTTATGACATCATGATGATGCAGCAATGACCTCATTATTTAACGATTTAAATAAAATGGAAAGATAATGTAATATCTAAGACCTAAAAATGTCCAAAACCAATTGGATGGTTGGATTTAGAACCCTTATCACCTTATTCACGAATTATAGCAATGTGAGACCTTTTAAATTCGAAACTCATTTTCAAATAATGTATCATTTTCTTACTTTCCAAGAGTGCCCCTCCTCTCCTCTTATAAAAGGCCCCCACCTCTACCTCCTTACCCACACTCCCAAAGCCTTTGGCTCGGCCAAACCCTGCCCATTTTGTCTCTCCAATTCCCTCTCTTACTCCTTGAATCCTCACATTGGGCAAAAGTCTTCCCAACGAAGATTTTGAGCTCAAACCAAAGGGAGTTACCCGATTTTAAGGTAATGTCTTCACTTGAGTCCTTTTGTTTTATTTTGCTTCTACAACCCCCTAAACTCTTATTATTAATTTCTTTTGTAACAAATACAGTATCATCAATATACTAGGATGTTTTTCTAAGAAGGATTCTAGCTACACTTACACACACCTACATCTAATGGATAAAGAACATACTATTTCCGTGGATGGCGAATTTCTGCCTCCCGAAACGATGATTGTTCAAAATTATTTTAACACCTTCAAAGGTTTCCATTAAGATGACACTATACTTATATATGATATATAATATGTTTAAGTTTTAATTAAGATTCTGTATTTTTCATTTATGGCACACCTTTATGGTTTCCATTATGGGTAAACACCATATCTTCATTTAAGGAAGTGCGGACTACCGCCCCCTCAAAGTGATTTGATTTGTTAATACCATATGTGGTACGTATAAGGGATATATTTAATGATATTATATATGATACCATACTGGAATTAAAATACTATTATGTATAATTATGTTTTAATTCCATTAAATATGAAATAGAAATGGAAGTAGCGTTCATGCGTACGTACGGCTTACCGTCTCCATGAACGGTGCATTTCATTTCATAACTCTAAATGTTATGTAATATTATAAATGCATGAATATACTAGATATATATGATATATATGATATCTAAATCATGATTACAATTCTGGATATAATTAACATTTGGCTACATGAACAACATGTAATTGTAAGAAGTCCACTTCCGACTTAAGAACCAAATATCGGCAAAACAAATATTATTAACTTAAATGATTAAATAATGTTTATGACATGGTAATAAGTGATATAAAAGGAATAATTAACTTTAAAAAGGTTCTTATGGAATTATAAATTAACTCAAGTTTATTATTCAGGAGATTAAAGAACGATCGAGTCAAGTCGGACCCGAGGTAAGGGATCCTACTCCTCTCTTTCTTTTTAAGTACACTCTTTTACGTCATTCATTTTAAGCTCATATTTCTTGTGATTGGGATGTTCTTTTATATTACTCTTACTGTAATTTTTATGTTCATATGATGAGAGACCCTATTTCCTATTATCAATCCATTTTGGAAGTTTTAAGTGGCGTCGTTAGGCTGCCGAGTTTTCGTAAGGGATTTTTCATCTCACTTTTATTCTCGTGAGATTTGTGCTACATTTTCCACAAATTCCTTTGAGTGGTGTATGTACTGCAAATTATTATACACTTTTTGTAGTATAATTTCATTTATGGGTATTCACATCTTCATTTTATGACCCTTCTTCCATGGGGTGTACGTTTTGAAAGTTACCCAACTCGGTAAGGGGACCTTTCACCCTCCTCTTTTTAAAATACTTCTTTTGTTATGTCTTTTAATTCACATACTATTATGTTGGGATATGTTATTTTATCTCCTTATTGATGTAAATTTTATGTCCAAGTGATGAGATGCCCTTTTTATCTCTCATCAAGTCATTTTCTTAATTTTGAAGTGATGCCGTTAGGCTGTCGAATTTTACCAAGGGAACTTTTTATCCCAATTTCGATTTCTTTGGGTTCAACATGTAGTTATTGAATACGTCATCGTTTGAATATGTGTTAATGACCATTTATTGTTTTACAATTAATATCCACTTATATTGGGTGTATTTATATTTTTCACACATAATTTTGAGATTGAATTATCCTTAATTTAAGGATACCTTCATTATAAGGGAATTCATCACATTTGACATTTATACTGAGACTTCATTGTTGTTATGCACCAATTCACTATTATATGGTGTATATAATGTCCTTTGGAATATTATATCATGAATCCATTTATTCTCATGATATTATAAAGTTCTGACTAAATGTTATTCCTCAATTATTGTATTCAAGTGTCTCTAATTTTGGTAGAACCCCTTCAACCAAAATATCGCTTTAAATGTTTTAATTATTTGTTCTTATTAATATCCATGTTTTCAAAGTGGTTTTAATGATTTATTTATATGGATATTAATGGTTTAGAAATTTAAAATCTTCAAGGTGGTATGGGACACTTTGATTCAAAAATCTCTTTATTAAATTTTTTAAATGGTTTTGGAAATGGTTTCTTTTTGAATGGATTCATTATTTCAATATCCTAAAATGTTATATTGTGATTGAAATGTGGAAATGTTATGTTTACTTTATGCATGTTTTATGTGATACGTTTATGTTATAGTTCTTGGGCAATTTTATGAAAATGGGTGGTTTCGTGATAAACTAAGGGCGGGTGAGCCCGATATTGCTCTTCAATGCATTGGGTAACGCGAAGGAGTGAAACGTTAAGGTTTCTCCGAAGAGATTTAGGGAATATACTATGGTGGGTGTTCCAAACGTAACCAAGAGGGTTACTCCCTATGTAAGAATGTTATGAATGCCTCAAGATACCTTTTATGTCTTATGGTTTCTATGATTTATTCATGATTTGATATGCCTATGTTTTATGGGTAAAGTATGATTTCATTCTAATGTATATATGAACTCATGTTTCCTTTCCATATTTTTATAAATCTTACTGAGCTTTTTATGCTCATCCCATGTTTTTGAAATGTTTTTCACAGGTCAATGGAAAGGTACATGATGTGATGATAGTGTCAAGGATGTGTCAAGAAAGAATCCGTGTTTTATTTTAACTATGTTTCCGTTGATGGGAAGAATGAATACTGTCTTTTATGTAACCACTTTGTTTAAATGTGGAATGTAATGCATGTTTCATGATCTAATTCTCTAAAACTATAAACCTGAAAAGATCCTCAATGTGTAATCTTGTAATAACTCAAGATTAAGTAAGGTTTAAGGTCGGGGCCTTATATATCACATGACATAAATCTATCTATGGATATGTTCCCTCAAACACATTAAGAGGGAGAATGAATGAGTATAATCCCTTACACCTTAGAGATTGGGCCTACAATTATGTCATGATATGTATTAGGAATTATGTTTTATTTTACTTGGGTATAGTTGTTATATATCAATAAGGCCTAAGAGAAAAAAAAATTTTGGTTATAAAGACTATATTGAATTGCCTTAGGTTATAAAAGGACATGTTAATTGTTTTAGTGGTGCTGATAAACTAGTTATGAGGGGGTATATAGAACATGATATCAATAAAATCATAATTATCTATAGGGGCAATCATGATATGACTTTTTTCCTCAATGTAGGAGTTTTGAGATAAAAGTGTTCTAAGAAACTAGTCGTCATCTATTAGAATATAGACTCTCAATATATTATAGATTTGGATTTTATTAAAGAAGAAGTGAGAAAAGGAATTTTCTTCCTTGATATTGGCATTATACCTATAAATAATCATCTTATTAACTGGTATTGTAAAAATAACACAATAGGGGTTTCATCTAAAGATACATGGTTAAAAAAGTGGATGAAGTATATACTTTAGAATTTTCACAACTTGAGTTATTTTATTCAAAAGGGTAAAAAAATTTCAAAATGATGTAGTTTGTGTTCTGTTTATAATAAGTGAAAAATAATTAATTTAATGGTTAAAAATAGAGTTATCTCTAATGTGATATGAAATAGAATATTTCAATCCTTTATTATTGAATTGAAACTATTAAAAAAATCAATTTCTATTTTATTTTACAATAAAATTTCATTTTTTGGTTTTAGGTAAGATTTGATATGAAACTATAATAGGTGATAATTTTAAAATAAAAAAATAACAAACAGTCATCGTAGTCTTGTTTCTGTTGATTAGATGATATAATCTTATAATAAAATCACAGTACAATAGAGTAAAATATAAATCTATGGAGAATAAAACTATTGGTAGTTGAAAAATAGTTCATCAAATATAATGAAAATAAGAGAAATAATAAATAAAATGAAATATAAAAAAGGAAAATTTATTTAGTAACAACCCAAATATCCCAAAAACAATTAATTAACAAAAAAAATATAACTATGAAACCATTCACTTTTAGAACTATGTCAAAGGTGATTCATAACCTACACCAAGGTATCTCAATTCTTCCCCAAGATGTTCCTCAACTGAAAACCCATTGGTACGTATCAACTTCCAATACTTGTACACATTACTCTCAAAGATTTTTTTTTTCAGCCAGTCTAATAAATAATAAATGTACTACTAACCATTGAATTTGATACTCTCAATGGATCAGATGAACTCTAACCTCCTATCACTAGTATCCCTTGATCATGATTGATCATAAAAATCTGGTTCTATCCTAGATCAAATTTTACTAAATAATTGGAAAAGAATAATTTCAAGAAGAAATAATTATAAATTTTACAATGGAAACATCACAAGTGGATTGTCTATGAAAATATTCTTAAGGAAAATAAAATCAAAATCACTCTTGGAAACAGGTTGGTCGAAACATGAAAATGATTAAAAAATTCATATCTCTCGTGTTTCAACTAAATTTAATCTAACACTCATGCCATATTTATGAAAATCCATGGTAAGAAACAATAATTATTGAATTTTGATTTCTATTGGATCATTCAAAAAAAATCTGATGTATCCTTCCATTATTGGATGGATTTAACTTCAAACTACATAGTCTGATGTTTTCAATAAAAATCTCAATCACAACGCACCATTGTATATAAGTTGTTAGTCTACATAGAAATATAATGTATCATAACATTAGTACATTTTAAAATATTAACATAAGTTATAATTTCTTACTATAACTCTTCACATCAAAAACTCAAATAATTATTTCATATTAATTCAATCCCGAATTAAATGTTTTGTGATTTTTAGAAAAAAAATATGGATAAAAATATGGGTTTTAACCAAATAATAACCACCTATATGATAATCACAAGACACAAAATGAAAGGTTTTGATTGACTAGATTTTAAATAGAAAGATTATTTATTATTCCAATATAAAATAAAATTATCCAATTTTAAAAAAAAAAAAATCATACCATAAGGCTTATCATATAAAAATATTCTATGAAAAAAACTAAAGAAATAACTTATCAAAATTTTACCGCATTCTTATTTTCAAAATAAAATCTATAATAAATTAAGAAAAATTAACGTCTAGGGCAATTATAAAGAAGAAAGAAGAGATAATAATGAATATGGAAAAAATAATAAAACTCCCCCATTATTTTTCAATGAAATCGCCATTTATATAAACTCCTCCATGTTGAACTCATTAAAATATTATTTACAGAATAATTCATTGATGTATTAAAAATAAAGTAGAAAGATACTACTACTTTAAAATAAGAGCATCATAAGTAAAATAAAGGATTTGAAATTTAATTCCTTTTATAATTAAATATAAATAGATTCTTCTATGGAATCTATTAGATATTAATGTTCATGAAAATAAAAAATAAAACAAGAAATACCTAGATAATTTACAATGAATATCTTAGATTTTTTTTATTTTGTCAGAAATAAATGAAAGGTAGATGATGATTCATTATGATATGGGTAAGTGTTAAAAGATAGGTATTTTCAGAAATAAATATGTAATATTCCTTTAGTGGATATGCATCATTCATATAAAACAAATGAAAAATTCATATAAAACATATATAGTTTTCATATACAGTATGCCCAATATGAAAATCCCAAATATAGAGTATGTAATGGGAATAAGAATATAATTTTTTTTATTAAATGAAAAATTAAATAGTGGTAAAATAGATGAAAAAAGATAACTCACCTGCTATGTTGCAGATTATTATGTTGCAGACTACTATGTTGTTGAAATATCTATTGCATAAATTTGGTGGAAGAGTTCATCCATGAGAGCATGGAGTGGGTAGGGTTCCTTTGATAAATTCGAAAAGGATAGGATTCCTTTGCATGACTCGATGTGAGACTGCAGGGAGAAAGGGAGTGGGTAGGGTTCTTTTGCGTGAGTGTGAGAGCAGTGACCTGATCAGTTTCTTGGCAAGAGAATATTGTAGGGAAGGGTGGTTAGATCATGCAGAGGATGGGGAGCTAGATCACAAATAGGGGAAACACCATATGACACACTGAATGGAGGAGGAACTCCCAAACAAAGGTAAGGAGAAGGGGAAGAATGCATAAGGGATGGAGGAACTATGAATAGAGAATCTACAAATGGAGGAACCGTGAATGGACAAGCCATGAATGGAGGAGCTGGTGAGGGATGGAGGAATCACAAAGGATAAGTTGGAAAGGATCACATGAGGGATAAATTTGTTGGTTGATGATTAGAGGATAAGTTTTTTGAGAGAGGTATTGGGTGAGTGGGTGAGTGGGATAGGAAATCCACAAGTGAGGATAACAACTGAGGGAAGCTATTTCCATAGGCGATGATTTTCATATTGGTATATCTATTCTTAATCCACAGTTTTTAAATGAATATGGCTATATTTTAACCTATATTCAAGGATCAGTTAAAATGTTGCTATAGGTATGTGGCTACATGTCATTTTTTAGTAGTGAGACTAGACCCAAGGGTATAAAAATTTAACATATTAGAGGCATTACCCTCAAAGATGATAATGATTGGGATATAATATAAATCAATTGAAAATTAAATTTATCATATAATATAAAAGTAAACCTAAAATCAACCAACAATTCATGAGAAATGTCTACAAATACATATAAATTCCTCTAAATAAATATTAAAGACAAGTCTTATAGCAGTTACTAAATGGTAGCTCTAATATCCAATCTAGTAATGTCCAAATTGGTCCAAGAAATCCTCCTAGAAACCTGAAAAATATATTATATATACATGGGATGATCATAACATGTATACTCAGGAGGATCATACCCAAGGTCTCTCATGCACATTTGAAAAGAGCATATTAATGCACTAATGAATAAATGGAAGAAAAAATATAAACTTAAATAGGTCACCTAAAAACCAAAACCTCGTCATAGAATTATTACTAAATAATGAATCCAATGTATTAAGATAATATCAAAATAATATAAAACAAAGGTTCCCATTAATCACTTCCTCATTGATTTTATACTCCCACACCCCAACTTCAAATTCCATGTGCTCTTATCTCTTCAATAAATATCTCATCACATGTCCAACCAGCTCTGATGTAGGTTGGGATGCTTCTTAACCCATCCCAACCTCCCATAGGATCTAGAAACTAGTTATAGAATAAGTCATCATCACATCACAACTTTAACACATCACAACCTCATCCAAAAAACCATGTCTTGTATATAGGGTAGTAGGGTATCATGAAAATGAACGGAATAAACCCCATTCCCTCCTTCTACCATGAATGGATCCACCACATATTGCATCCTCATCATAACTGGGTGGTCTAAAACACCAAATCAGCATCACTAGGTGATCTCCAACACCAACCTATATCATCACTGGGTGATTTCCAACACCAACCCATATTATCATCGCTACTGCTGAAGGGATGTAAGGGAATATGGGGTAACCATCCATCTGATTCCTCAACATCCTGGATGTTGGGTGAAACACCAATAACCCAAAACATTGGGTATTGGTAAGGTTATTCAACTTGAGTGGTGTGAATATATAAATAACATAAAGTACATGATATATCAATAGAAAAAAATACACAAACTATCGGTTAACACCTATTACACCAGCATTCTCTACATCACCACCACTGCACCACATGACTTTCTTCACAAAAGTTTCCCCCACTAAATCCATCACACCACCCAACCACCACACATATCCACACAATTCCACTTTCAATTACATGTTTCAACATTTTCCAGATTTTATGACATTCCATAAAATACCATTTTCTAATCCATTTATTTCACATTAACACAACTTATTCATTTATCATCTACATCATTTAAGCTAACTACCACTCATAAATTGTTTCCCATGTTTATTCACTTATAAATCCATATCATTTCTGTTACACTGATGCTTTCTCCGGGGCGCGCGCATCCGTCTGTGGGGAGGACGCGCTACTTTTTACCCCGCATTCCCGCTTTCCAAAGGCGAGCGACATCCGTTCCTTGTTCAGGGAAGTCTTCTCCTTGATCGAAACAGGGATGATGGGATGTCGGTTCTTACGTCTGTGGATTCCTCCTCGGATCTCATCACCTATTCCGGGTCTCCCTCATAGATTTAAGACGGGTTCGTGAAGCTCATTCCCAGTGCCATATCTACATGGACGCCAGTTAATTACGCCTCTTCCATCGAGATGATCCAAGGGGTCTTTTCAGGGAAGTAACCTTCGGTGAGGAGAATGGTCGCGTAGGGGTGTCGTTGGCATGTCTGTCTTCAGTCCCACGTCACAGGGCCTCTCGAGGGCACGGAAGCCCGAGACATCCCACATCAAACGCGAGGAATGTGTACCATCTGAGGTTTTCCTCATCTTCCCATGTTTAACACGGGGTATGTCGCGAGTTTAACATCTTGCGGAGATGGATCGGGTTGAAGGACCCCTTGGGGGTACACCGATGTTGGGGCCAGCACGCGGGCGGCTTCCCAGATGTCATGGCGTGGGATGGGATGGCATGATCTTACCGGGATGTGGCGGCCCGGGTAAGAATCAGGATGGATGGTGGAGTGAGACATGAGGGTTATATTCTGAGACGACCCAAGAGGGGGAATACAGTTTAACGTCATGAGGGACGAGATACAGTTTAATGTCATGCGAGACGAAATAAATTTTAACGTCATGCGGGATGAAGGGTTTGGGGCTTACGCTCTGAGGCAGCCCAAGAGGGGGAATATAGTTTAACGTCATGCGAGATGAGATACAGTTTAGCATCATACAGGACGAGATACAGTTTAGCATCATGCGGGACGAGATACAGTTTAGCGTCATGCGGGACGAGATACAGTTTAATGTCATGCGGGATGAGGGGTTTGGGGCTTACGCTCAGAGGCGAAACATGGTGGTCAGGAAACCAACGTGGAGAGGTCGGGATGACCGAGTGGTGGGCTTGAATGTCGTAGAGGCTTCCTACTTACCTTGTGTTAGCACGGACAAAGTCCATGTAGTTTGCTGGAATGGGGCTTACGATCTGAGGGAGCCGATTGGGGTGTCATGGTCAATGTGCTCTCTAAGCCCACGTGAGTCATGATCGGTGTGAGAAACAAGAGGCAGTAGAGACTAGATGATCACGTCGCAAAGGGTGCGTCTATGAGAAGCGGAATGGGGCTTACGCGTTGAGCGGCCCAAAGAGGAAATATGGGCTTACACGTGGTTAGCGACCCTTGGTGCCGGTTCTTACTCCAAGGTGGAGGCCCGTGGTGCGACAAAGCACAGTGGGAAAGGGACTCCGCTGGCCTTGGCAGGGGGAAGTATGGAGATGCATGGGTGAAGTCATCCGTTGAGAGGCTAGGGGCTTACGCTCTGAGGAATCCCTTCCCCCGAGGACAAACGCCACTCCGACATGGAGGATCTAATTCCATGCAAGGAGGAGTCCATTCCCGTGGAGATGAGTGGGCGTAAATAATGCCCGAGCTGGGGGGACCCTACGTGCAAAACACGGGGTCGGACCACAGTTTAACGTCATGTGTTGAGGACGAGGTGCTTATCAGTTTAACATCTTGCAGCTTTGACGAGGTGGGTTCGCTCCACACCCCGAGGGCTTACATGCCCAACGCCCTCTACCCCTTGTGGGAGGGAAGGTATCGAAAAGGCCGTAGTGAAGGGGGGATGTAGGGCGAACCATTGAGGGGTCCACGTTAGCGTGGCTATGTGAAGAATCAATAGCCGTTAGCGTGCCTATGTGGAGAAGCACAAGGCATAGCAACACAACGCAAACACCACCCAAGGGACCTTGAGGCTACTTCACACGAGCCTAGACAGTCGTATGGTAAAACAACACATGGCGCGCATGCCCGGCAGAGGAGACATCAGGTGTCGGCGTAGAGAGGCAGCCAAGGGGCGTCAAGGTGAAGGGTCCCGGGTTCGCTGCACAAAGAGAAGGTTTGCGTGCAAAACACCGGGACGACGCGTAATTGGAGAAAGGGAATTGCGCACGGAGAGGGGATTGCGTGCAGGGTATTGCGCACCTGGAAGGGGATTGCGCGCACGGGACATGGATTTCAAGCAAGGAAGGAACCCAGAGGAGGGGGAAAATTCACTTACGCCGGTGGAGTTGCGCGCAAAGGCGAACCCCGGGGCAAGGTTGCACGAAATGGGGAATTACCTGGAAGTCATCTTGCACGTGGGGGGAGTCGAATTGCGCGCACGAGAGCCATTCCGAATTCCATAACCCCCAAACTGTTCAGGGTCGCCTTCTATTTATAGGCATCGGTCGACGTGGAATCCAGGCAGCACGTGAAATCTTCCGCGCCGGGAGCCATCTGCGTGCAAAATCTCGCCGCGAAGAACCAGAGCACACAATTATTGCACGCCGCATCGGCTCGATTCCGCAAATCCCAGGGATCCTTCATGCACATAATATTTTTGCGTGCGGATCCTCCTTTATTTCATGCACCACTTCCCGGGCCTCCAGATCGGGCATATGATTCCGAATATGAATTCGCTTCATCATTTCGAAACTCCCTCCAGGAGTTACGGACTCTTTCAACATCTACAAATGAGCCCTTGGAATTGGATCGGCGAGAGGTCACAACGATCGGATTCCAAGGGAAACACCGAAATGCCGAAGCAGGGCCCCTCCCGGGTGTGTAGCGTGCCACAACCGATTCGGCACGCCAAAGAACGGATCCGCAGAGAATTTTTTTTCCGTACGGCGCAGAACCCTAGCTGCGCCTATAAAAAGGGGCGTGCAGTCGCGAATCCATACCAAAGCTTTTCCGCGCGACAGGCTGATCGCTCTCATGCGCGAAATTACTCCCGTGACTGCGCGTAAAAATGTTCTGGAAGCGCGGAATTTCTTCCGAATTTTGGCCGTGTTTCCGCGCCAGCTCGGGAAATTCCGTGACTAGCGTGCCAATTGCGCACCCATGTCCTGGATTTCGCGCAACTAATTCAGATTTTTCATGCAACTCTCCGATTCCACGCACTGCATCTTGATTTCGCGCAACTCCCGAGACATTCGAGATGGCCACAAACCTAGTTGATGAGGGGGAAGCCGCTGCTCGTATGGGAAAAATGGTGGCGAACGAGGAGGTTTATGGCTCCAAGGTGATTGTTGCCAACAACCTGACCTCATTCAATCTGCTTACTCCAGCCTAGAAGACGTATCCCCTGTCTGAATACCGCCCTCTTTGGAACTTTGGCATCCTGGAGGAGGTGCCCCTACCAAGCTTCTAAGTGGACACGCCGCGGTCATGGGTGACCCGGGAGGATGAGCTTCCATGCTACAACATTTCCAACAATGGCCATCCTGCTAGGGAAACCTGACATATGGACGTATATGTCCGGAACCCGAGGACTAGGACCATTACCGGGGATGAGCCTATCACAGAGAATTCTCCAGCCCTCTACGCGAGCACGTTCCGTCAGAGAGTCACTGATGACACGAAGGGCTGGCTGAAGGATTGGGACCTCCGGTCCGGGGGAAACTTCACTAGAGAATGGGCCTGGGCGTTCTGGGTTCGCCATACCTGTGACCAGTTCAGGGATGAACTGCAGTATATCGGCCTGTTCGAGGCGGTATGGACATCGCAGTTCCATTTCCACCGCCATCCTAAACTCAGACCGAAGCTATTCACCCGATGGTCTCCTGACACCAACACATTCCACCTTCATCATGGGGAAGTCGGCATCAGTCTCTGGGATGTTCACTACATCGGAGGTATCCCACTTGAGGGATACCAATACGACGAGTTCGTTACTCCAAAGAATACATGGGGAGACAGGTCGCGAACACATATGCTGACGTCGCACCTGTTGGAGCTGGCCAAAGAGAGGTTGGGGGTCAAGGAATTCTTGAAGGACATTGCCTACAAGGGCTTGTTCAGGCTGTTCCTTGAGAAGGATCCGGAAGTCAAGATGCCGGGATGGGGAAAACGGTGTCCAACTGTGGCTCAAAGGAGCAGGGACGGGTCGTACTGGAGGACCCTGGAGGCGGGGCAATACCAATCATGGGGCTATCGTGTCATCGAGGCCCGAGACCCGAATGTACGATATGCCAGGTTCCTTGTTGACATCTTGAGAAGGTGGCTCCTACCGGTGCGGGACGCGAGGATGGGTGTCCTTCCAGCGACACTGGTAATGGCGGGTACCATGGTCACCAACGAACGGTTCAACTTGGGCATCCCTGTACTGGCCATGCTGTATTCCATCTTGGGACGCATCTCACGAGGGGGGTCGCCTCGGAGAGTATGTGGTCCCTGTCAGATTATTCATGGCTGGGTGGCGGCTCATCTCGGTGGGTACACTTTGCCAAATGTCGTCCGTCCTCCAGGAGATGGTCTGCGACCGTCCTTGCTAAACATCGTAGGGGTGGCGCTGATGATGCTCAATGAGGAGGGCAAGAGGATTCGCATTGGAAACCATGCCAACTTCAACTTAAACCCATTCCCCACCCTAGTTGGCCATATGGTGGAAAACAGGTGAGTCTCGCTGGAAAAGTAGGAATATTTCTAGAGCATTCAGGGTGGGGTGCTCGTGGCTCGGATCAATGGGAAGGTGATCTGCGAGCCTTACGTGCCATCCAGATTCGCCAGGCAGTTTGGGTGCCTCGAACGAATGCCAAAGAAGGTATTCACGGCTGTCTGGCAGGAGAAGAATCCCTGCGTGCTGCGCCAGATGTGGTTGATGTTTAACACCTTCGGCTCATGCGATGTCGTTACTCTTCCTCCCATCAGGGTCAACACCGGCTTAGCAACCGAGTATGTCGAATAGTGGACCATCGCGTACCCTGAGGGGATTTTATGCAAGAGAGTCCGGTAACTCGAGGTTACTTGTGCGGAAACTGGGTGATGGGAAAGAAGGAAAGGTACCGCCAGAAGGGGGGAACCAAGGGCGTGTCAGGTAGCGAGGCATGCACAGGCCGGGACTTCGGCAGCGGGAACATCACATGGTGCCGCCACGTCCTCGTTGCCCGTAGGGGGGTCATATGAGGAGGCCAGGGAGCTGCCCGAGAAGCAGATAAGATACCTTCTCGAACCATCCCAAGATGCAATTCCCCCAGCACTGTGGTCGACTTGGATGACCCTGCGGCAATCGTTGAGCGTTGAAGTCATCTGGAAGAAGATAATGCAGAACGGGATCCAACTTCCAGAGGTTGGGCTCATTCGAATTACTGACCGAGTAAACTTCCATCGGCGGGAAGCTTATCTAACGGACATGGAATCATACAGACGCCAAAGGGGTCGCCGTGCAGAGCCACCTTTCCTAGTGAATGTGATGCTCGGCCAGGAGCATGATCCGGAAGCGATGCCGCTTGGAGAAGGAAACAGTGATGAGGAGTCGGAGGGGGATGAGGAAACCGGAGAGGACGAAGGCGAATGAGAAGACGATGAAGAAGATCCTGAAGGTGAGGGGTCGCAAGGGTCGACCTACCAAGGGAGTCTCCGAGAGAGAGGAGTGATTGTCAAATCTGATCTCAACATAACCGAGATACTCGAGGTCTGTATCTATCTCCATTCATTTTCCTTATTTATACATTCTCATTTTCAACTTCTAACCCATTTCTCCATCTCACTCAGGAGCAGTTGAGCGTTGGACGGGCGTCCCCACCAGAGGAGGGAGGAGAGGAACCGGGGAGACATGATGGATATCCGACACCCATCATTGAATTAACAAGCGCAGAGGGGTCTCCCATCATGGCGGCTCCTATAGCGGCCGAAACACTGGAGACCGACGCTCTGGATTCATGTAAGTCTTATGCTTCACTACTGGTGCTTGGTGTCAAGAGATCCCAACTGACCAACGTATGTCTTGCACAGTGATCTCAACATTGGAGGCACGCCAGGCTGCAGAGCCTGGGCCGTCCGTGAGTGGACCAGTGGCAGACATACCACCTCATTAGGAACATGTTCCCTGCACTGAGTCGGGCCCGTCAATTGATGAACAAGGGGCGGCAGTGGAACTATTCCTCAAACAATGTCAGAAGCTGATGGAGGCATCGTCGCTTCTGGGGCAAGAGAAGAAGGTCGCCCGGACGTCGAGGATCCAATTCCTCATGAAGGCGTCCCTATGGCGGATCCCGCTGCCGATCTGCTGGCTGCCTTCCCTATATACCGACCCGATGTCCCTGAGGAGATAGATGACATAGACTTAGAGGTAGCCGAGGAGAGCCGGATGACACGATGCAAAGGGTGGAAGTGTATCCAATGCTTTCTCAGACAGCCCCAGTCGGATTGGCTAAGGCGGATGGGATCACTCCAGACCTAGCTGCGCTTCCTGTACGCCGGAGGGGTCGACGCTCAGCACCTTCATCTAACGGTCCGTGATTACATGGCCGAGAAGATACACGATAGCAGCCGGAGCACTGACGTTGCCCAGTGCCGGGAAGGATCGGCGAGCGCTCAAGCGTTGCTGAGGGCGGAGCGGGAAGTCTGGAACATCGAAGGGAAGGCAGCGGATAAGGAGGCCTTCATTGCAACATGCTCGGAGCTTGTGGAGCAGCTGACGACCCAGTTGGCTGACGCGTAGGAACAACTGATGGAGGCGAGTCACCAGATGACCGTACTTCGAACTGAGTGGGTGCAGGCACAAGCTAGGGTTGGCGAGCTGCGCTCTGTGGTGGCTGATGAGGAGAGAATCATTAAGGAGCGAGAAGCAGTCCTGGAGGCTACCAGCCAAAGGGTCGCAGTGCTGGAAAGATCGCTTCAGCACGCTGATCCCCAAGGGCTTTGTTTTGGCTATCTCATGAACTTATTGCTTGTACTGCTCATCATCTCAATCCAATACAAGGCCAAATCCATCCATTTGTACCCTTGGTTTAATATGCTCAACCATAGTTCTGAAACGAATAACAACTCATCCCTAGGCTCCTGTGGGTCGCGCCCAATGCGAGAAGCAAAGGATGCTCGTGCCATCATTTCGTCCAACTGTGGGGAATTGAGCAACCTTCAGGCATCCGAAATTGGGCCTAGATTTTTGAGGAGGCCACATACCAATTGACGTGTCAACTTCTCAATGTGCTCGAACACACGAGTGGGGAAATGCCGAGGGCATTGAAATCCATCCGAACATAGGGAGATGGAGAGGAAGGGTGAATCACGCTGCCCAAATTCGGAATATGACAGGGTGCAACGATGGAGGATATCTGTCAACCGTGGCGAAAACACAACATCCATATCGTGTTGGCCTGGAATGGGGACAATAAATGAGGGCTGACCGCTGACCATGTTCGCAACATGGGGCCTAACTCAAATATCTTCAGTCAGTTTCCTAGAACATTTGCCAAGGACAGTAGGCAGACCATATGTCTACCATCCATACAGTTAAGGGGTCCCATCAAACATGACCAGCCCTCCGGAATGTTGGCCCAGGACAGTAGGCGGACCATAGGTCTATCATCCATACTATTAGGGGTCCTGTCAAACATGACGAGTCCTCCGGAACGTTGGCCCAGGACAGTAGGCGGACCATAGGTCTATCATCCATACTGTTAGGGGGTCCCTCCAGACGTGAAAGAAGATGAAGATCAGAATAATGGTGGCACACAAAGCGTGGAAGGTAGAGTGGTGGTATGTTTGAACAAAGTCCAACACTCCCGAAATTGTGCCACCATGGAAAAGGCTCATTAGGCAGACATACTGACCTGATCACGAGTCGTCCCAATTTCCAGACAGCACCTCTTTGGCCAGATAACCGCCGCTTCCCATTATTACCATTGGGCATCCCAAACCTACTCAGGGTAGATGTCTTGATTACACCACTTCCCATGAAGTCGGGCCGAGGGGCCGATAATAAGGAGGGACGTGGTTTGGTAATACCTAAGGCTGGACCCAAGAAGAAATGTCCGGGCGTTCCTACATATCTCATTAGGATGAGAATCAAGCCACACATAGTTCTTGAGACACATTTTAACGTCATGTAGGACAAAATACAGTTTAACATCATGCGGAATGAGGGACATGTCTCATCTGGGGATAGGCACGGCATGGAGAGCAACCCGACGTGGATGAGGACATAATCCCATATCACGCCGCACAATCCCACAAGAGAGAGCGAGTCGTAGAAAGCCAAAGAAATGATCTTAGTTTTAGCTCTTAGAATTCGGACCACATGACAATGGGGATGAGAGACACACGATAAAGCGACTGCAAAACCCAACGTGAATGGGGAAAAACCCCGCTTACTATGTGCTCCCAGGGACGCGTTTAGACCGAGAGACCAAGCGCGGAAAGTTAGGCTGGGCCTGTGGGGAAATTCCTAGGCGCTCCTACGTATCTCATTAAGATGATAACCAAGCCATACGTAGTTCTAGAAAGTCAGCATGACGCAATGGGGTGCCTGCACAAAGAAGTCGTGCGGGTCTAGCCGTCGCACCAAAAGAAGCGGCATTTGATATATCTTGTTTGTTCTTGAAGGTGAATGGTTTTTCTTTTGTGGGGAGATTGGCCTAGGGTAGGAATTCTTGGAGTCTCCACAATAATCAATCCATAACAGGCATTGAAAAGCGGCATTGTAATCAACCAATACTTGGTGTTATGTCCCCCACGGGGAGGCTACCCCAATGCAGTGCCATTTTTTGTCAGGCGGCCAAGAGGATATTATCACAGTTTAAGGTCATATGGTTTGGACCAACAACACCGTTTAAGGTCATATGGTTTGGACCAACAACACAGTTTAAGGTCGTATGGTTTGGACCAACAGCATAGTTTAAGGTGATACCATCACTGCGTGCGATCCCGAGAGAGGCGCCTCGGGCCAAGGGGCCGGCGAGGGTCCAACCATTAGGAGGGGGACAGGGGATGCTAGCTCCCAGCTGTGCTGGGCCCAAAATGCATTTTCCGGGGGACACCTCGTTTCCCATGGGGATGAGGGTCAAGCTGCACACAACCTGCAAAGAAGATACCCAAGCACATACTCTAGCGCTCAGATCGTGGGAGCCCCGAGAGACACCGTTACGCAGCTTGGTCTGTCTGACATGTGGGGGTGTACTGAGGGTTAGTACAAGGATTGTCGAGATTCCACCTTGACACGGTGGGGTGGAACATGACATGAATAATGCCACCAACATTCAGGGCCCAGGGAAACCGGTATAATGACTGAGGATTACTGCTGACCATGTTCGCAACACAACATCCTGTCGTGTAAGCCATGGGGACAAACAAATGAGCATCAATAGCTGACCATGTTCGCAACACGAGATTTGTAGCAATGTTTTGTCTAAAACCCTCGGGGGTGTTGGCCTGTGACAGTAGGGGAGCCCTTGGGCGTTGTATCCAGGCCGTTCTTGGGGGTCCCTCTGGGTGTGAAGGATGACGGGGGCCCGAATGAAGGGGAACACGAAGCTTGGAAAGTAGATGGAACTTTCCTAAGTCGAATCTAGCACTCCAAGTCCTAGACTAGAGTACTTTGAACACATTATCAGACCACTGGAAAGGGTCAAAGGGATCAGTCTGAGAGCGACCAAAGAATGGCGGATCCCCAGGCAAAAGAGGGGGCGTAATGCCAAACACCCTGGAAAACGGGAGATCGTGGGATCTCCTAAGAGATGGGGCTGGACCTGACATATAGGTGTTCAAGAGGTCCTATGTATCCCATTAATATGGGAATCAATCCATACGTAGTTCTTGAGGGATCCTTTTAATGTCATGGGGAACATGACCTAGGAGTGAAATCTTGAGGACAGGGTGCACGTGGTGCATCTATTGCAAACCCGACGTGAATGAGAAAATAATCCCATACCACGCCACACGATCCTGTGGTCAAGGCCCCAAAGGCGAGACAGACGCGATAGCGGACCTCATGCTGGACCCAAAGACAAAAGGTCTGGGTGTTCCTATGTATCCCATTAAGATGGGAATCAAGCTAGACATAGTTCTTGAAACACAGTTTAACGTCGTGTTGTACGAAATACGGATCTTAGTTTTAGGTCTTAGAACTCAGATGAAGAGGATCTTAGTTTTAGGTCTTAGAACGTGGACCAATATGATCTGAGTTTTAGGTCTTAGAACTCAGACCAATAGGATCTTAGTTTTAGGTCAAAGAACTCGGAGCAATAGGATCTTAGTTTTAGGTCTTAGAACTCGGACCAATAGGATCTTAGTTTTATATCTTAGAACTCGGACCAATAGGATATTAGTTTTAGGTCATAGTACTCGGACCAATAAAAGAAGACGTTTAGGCAAAATACCATTTGAAGAACCTGGCGTTGGTGGGAGGAGTGACATGCTCACCATCCATATTCACCGGGGAATACACGACTTTGGGATAGACCTAATGGACAATAAAAGGCCCCTCCCACTTGGGATCCAATGTGGGTGGTTTCCTGCCGGGAATCATTGGTGCTCTGAGAGCCATCACCCAGTCACCTTGCAGGGAGGAGCGGAGCCAATCCTTCTTATTGAAAGCTCGAGCCATCCTGCTCTGATGCCTTTCCAAGTTATGTAAAGCGCAAAGCCTACTTCCATTCAGTGCTTCCAATTCGGATAAACAGATTTCACCAACTCTGTCTGGCGCTTGCTGGTAGTAGACCGTCGTGTGCAATGAGGGCAGCTGGATCTCGATGGGAAGGACAACCTCAGCTCTGTATACCAGGGAATACGGAGTCACCTGGGTGGAGTTACGAGTCGTTGTCCTATAATCCCTGAGGGCATTAGGGAGTTTGTCCGGCCAACTTTTCTTGTTCTGACCAAGCATGTTTTGCATAATGTTAGAGAGGGCTTTGTTAAACGCCTCAATCTGTCCATTAGCCTGCACATGATAGCGGGAGGTGTGGTTAGAGCGAATGTTGTACATGGAATACAATTTATTCAGCTCGGCCGCTCGGAAGTTGGATCCGTTATTCTTGAGGACAACATGAGGTACCCCAAACCGATAGATGATGTTGGAGCTCACGAAGTCAGCAATAGGAAAATCCTTGACTTCCCTGAGCGGTATTGCCTCTTCCCACTTTGAGAAGAAATCTGTAGCGGTTAAGATGAACTGGAAATAGCGGGCCGTCACCGGCAGGTAAGGCCCTACGACATCCAACCCCCAGAATGCAAAGGGCCTAGAATACTTGGTCGTATAGAGAGGCTCCGGTGGCTGATGCACAAAGTTAGAACTAACTTGGCATGCATGAAATCTCTGGGAATACTCGATGCAATTGTGGATCATGGAGGGCCAGAAGTATCCCAACCTCCGAATTTGGTGAGACAACTACGACCCGGCCTGGTGGGCACCGCAGGAACCAGCATGCACTTCTTGCATGACCTGTGGGATCTCGACAACTTGGAGACAACGGAGGAGAACACCATCAAAACTATGCCTGTAAAGGAGATGCTCATGGCTAGGACCACTTTGAATGGTGAACTGCGGCACGCGACGTCAGATTCGTTATCGCTCCGCTCGGCCCAGTGGAAGATTTCCGTGCCAGAGATATTCAACCAAGGGCGTCCTCCAGTCAGGAACTGTCTCGATCACCACGCCTGAAGCCCCTGAGGGTCCTGGCGTAGGTAATCCAGTGGTGAGATGGTTCACTCGTGGTCCACGATCGCTCTCTGGCATAGAAGGAGCAATGAATCTCCGGTGTTCCACGTGGATGATTAGGTCATCCTGTTCAAGCTCCGCAAGTGATGCGGCAAGGCTGGCCAAAGCATCTGCTCGACCATTCTGCGACCGGGGAATGTGAACGACATCTGGCCAGGAGAGGAACATAGCCGTTAGACGGAGGGTGAACTCCAGCAATGGCATGAGTTCGAGCTTTCTGACAGCATAGTCACCATTTACCTGCTTGATGACCATCTCAGAGTCCCCTTTCAATCAAAGATGGGGTATGTTAACCTGCAGATCCAACTCGAAGCTAGTGATGAGGGCATGATATTCTGCCTCAATTTTGGTGCATCCTTCTAACAAAAAGAATGAATATGGTAGAATGGATTACTCCGGTGTGATGACGATGATACCCAGACCCACTCTATTAAGCCTAGGATCATTGAGCCTTCTACCGGTGGGGCTTCGGGAGGCACCGTCAAAGTGCATCTGCCAGCATGGGATAGCATGATCGACTGAGAGGATTGCCTCATCAGGAATGCCTAGATCCAATGGCTGGTCCACAGAGGTTGGGTGGGCATCTAAGAAGTCTACCAACGCCTGTCCTTTGACGGCCTTCTAAGGTACGAACCAGATGTCGAACTTCTGGAGGATCACCGGCTAGTGTGCTAATCGGCCGATCAACATAGGTCGGTTCAGGATGTATTTCAACGGGTCTACCGAGAGACCAGTTGTACCTCGTGGTGCTACAAGTAGTGCCGCAGTTTCTGTATGGAAAATATGAGTGCCAGGAAGCTCTTCTCAATGGGAGAATATCTCACTTCCACGTCGAGGAGCATGCGGCTGAGGTAGTAGAGGCTATTATTTATTCCCTCGTTGTTCCTATGGGAGAGAAGGGCGCCGAGGGATCGTTCTAGGGAAGTCACATAAAGGACCAGCGACTTTCCAGGAATGGGTGGCATCAGGACCGGAGGTTGAAGCAGATACTGCTTGATTTCCTCAAAAGAGATCTGACACTCTTCATCCCACCCATAGGCGGCACCTTTCTTCATGAGCCGAGAAAAGGGATTAAACTTACTGGCCAGATTCGCAATGAATCAGCGTATATAGCCTAAGTGACCTTGGAGGCCTCGAAGCTCCCGAATATTATTTAGGGGAGGCATCTGACTGATGGCTTGATCTTCTCTGGGTCGATCTTGATGCCTCGATACCTAACAATGAAGCCAAGGAACTTTCTGGAGGTGACCCCGAAGGCACACTTCAACGGGTTCATCTTTAAGTGGCGAGAACGGAGGAAGCCGAACACTTTCTCAAGGTCTTTGAGATGGGCCTGGCGCTGATGAGATTTTACCACCAGGTTTTCTACGTAGCACTCCACCAGTGTCCCGAGGATCAGCTTGAATATGCGGTGCATAGCCCGTTGATAGGTGGCACCCGCATTCTTCATGCCGAACGGCATAACCCGGTAGCACAAAGTATCTTGGGGGGCCCGGAAGGCAGTGAAATATTCATCCTCGGGGGCCATCTGGATCTGGTTGTACCCAGAGTACCCATCCACGAAGGAGAGGGCTTGGAACCCGGCCGTTGCATCGGTCAACAGCTATGTCATGGGAAGGGTAAAGTCATCCTTCGGACAGTGGTGATTAATATCGCGGAAGTCGATGCAGACCCTGATCTACCTATTCTTTTTCCTGACTGGCACGATGTTGGATAGACACCTGGGGTACTAGACTTCCATTACGATGTTGTCCTTGATGAGATTATCAACTTCGGCCTCAACCACGGCACCATGAGAGGGGTGCATTTTTATGGGAGGCTGCTTGAACCCGTGATGGTTTGCTGGGAGGCCAAGGTGGTGGATGGCTACCTAGGGGTCTAGTCCTAGAATCTCATCATAACTCTAGGCAAACACATCATGGTGCTGTTTGAGGAAGTGTATGTACTATTGCCATTCCTCGGGGGGCATAACGGCGCTGGCCAATGTGGGTCTCGGGTCCGCCTCGCTACCGAGTTTCACCTGCACTAACTCATCGACCATGGTGGAGACACCCTCCTCAAAGGCAGGAGGAGCATCTTCCATGTCCTCCTATCCACTTGTAGAAGGATCATCCATGGGGGAAGCCACTTCAGGGCGGCTTGACCATGATGGGGAGCTGATGCTGGCTTGGGCGGCAGAGGTCATCACGACGGGAGACTCATGCACCACAGAGACCATGGCGACGAAGGCGGTTGATCCAATCCCATCTGGCCTTCGGCCCAAGGGGCCACGCTTTACGACATCAAAGCAGTATTGATGCGTTGTCTTGAGCCGGTCTATTTCGGCCCGGTGAGTCCCGATATCGTATAGGGGTAGGAGGCTCGGGGATCACCTGAGCCTGGTTGGTGTAAGAGTACGAGGTGATTTACCGCCGTCACTCAGACCCGAAAATAGGACTTCCTCTGCTACTTGAGACAACAAAGCACTCTCCAATATCAGGGGTCATGGCCTCCAACCAATGGATTGGGAAGACATATGCATCAACCAAACTTACCTAGGGATCACTTGTGACAGCGGCGGGCTCGACCTCACCTGCCAGGATCTGCTTGTCCCTGCTCTTGTAATAGTCAGCATCCAGGTAACGGGCTTCTCAAGAGGCAAACGTCGACGCATCTCCTTGGAGCACGCCCTCTCGACCCTTAAGGGAGTATTTGAGGCACTGATGGTACGATGAGGGGACTGCTGCGTGAAGGTGGAGCCACGACCTGCCCATCAACGCGTTTAGGCGGTGTCCTGAGAGACAACCATGAATTCAGTATTGGCAATTAGGCCGTCGAACTGGGTCTTCAGACAAATCTTGCAGAGTGGAGTTTTCCCAGTCCTATCATACCCCTGGATTCTAAGGTCAGAGGGAGTTAAATCATCCTCGGACAACCCCAGTTTCTGCAGTGTCCGATTTGGGATCAGGTTAATCTCGGAACCTGTGTCGACTAGATAGCGACGGACATCCACGCCATTGAACTAGCCAGTGATGTATAGTTGGTGGATGTGCCCCTGTATGGGAAGGTCTTCATCTTCACCGGAAAATGAGATAACCGCCTGACATTCAGCATCCTCAATCACCTCGGTGTGGAAGGCTTCTGCAGCCGCTACCTCCGTTTCAAACTGGAGGGGGCTCCTTAGAGCCTCAGCGAGCACCTCACGCATTTCAGATGACAGGAGAAGGGCCTCAAGGATGGAAAGACTTGCCGGAATGCCGTCTAGATACTTCAGAACATCATACTTTCACGCCTAACGTGAGCTTCTGCTTACAGGAGGTCGCTCTGCGATTGGGGGAATGACGGGCCCTGCTGGCAGGACCGGTGACTGACTGGTACTAGGCACGTCCCGCAGTTCACTAGCCGAAGCCCGGGAGGTGGCTGTCGTGCTAGGTCCGGAAGGTCGTAGTCGGCCAGTGGCGGGGCATGGCAAGTTACAACACGGACAAGGTGGTTCTACCCGATACAGCAGCTCAAACGGTGGTGGAAGCGAACCTTTTGACACCGGGTGAGGGAGCCGGGAGTGCTGCTCTCTGTACCGGGCTTGCTGCCTGGTCTCGGTAGCATGCATGACCTGACTAGAGGAGACGAATTCCGTTCCCCGACGATTCACGTAGCCATGGATCCACCAACGTTGGCGATGGTTGGGGACATTGGGGAGGTCCACCTGGCACTCCTCATTGTCGGGAGTCAAAAAGGGATTTAACAACTCTATGGTGTTAACCGAAGCGTACCTCAGGCTTTCACTCGAGGAGTCATCCACTACCGGACGTGGTCTTAGAGGGATCACCATTTCTTGGGGAATGAAATCACCAATCGTGCGGGAAGATGACGACAATGGCAGGGTGCGTTCTTTCTTCTTTCACCACCGCCTGCTCTTCTGGGAAGAGGTAGGATGGGATGTCGATGCCAAAGCGGCCCTCGCAGACTCCGAGGGATCTGGCTGGCTCAGGTGGGAACAGATGATGCCATGTGCACGGGCGACCGTCCTCCGGGCCATCCAGTCGTTATACTTCTGGGACCCACGGTCGGAAACCTGTTCCCACTCATCCCCGTTGTCACTGCTGCCATCTGATCTCACGAAGACACCTGCCACCTGTGCCGGGGCTGGGCCCAAACTAACTATGTTGTTGTCAATCGGGTCTTGGAGCCAGTCCATGAACACATAGCATTGATGGATGGTCTGTCCCAGGAACCGGTGATAAGGGCAGTAGTTAGGGTGATCAGTGAGACATGCCTCTTCTGGCTTCCGGCACTCAGGTAGCCGCACGATCCTCTTCTCCAAGGCACTATGGAAATAACTGGGGACCTGGGCCTCGCCAAACGAGTAAGTCTAATTCCTTCTGTCTGGAAAGGGGGATCTTAGGGGATGACCATGTCCAGGGGCCGGAGGAGCAGGCTGAGGAGGCAGAGCCGGATTACCTCACCTATGTGGTGGCGGTGCGTTACGTGGAGGCGCCTGCCGATTTTGAGGCGGTCGCTGCTGGGCCGGAGGCGGTGCCCGTGGGGGTGGACCCCTATGAGCCTGCTGAGCTGGCGTCACTGGAAGCAACTCTAGCTATCTGGGGGCCTCTATCTGGGCAACAACAGAGGGCTCGGCTCTGGCGTCTCTCCTTGCAGAGATTACAGGAGGCAACAGGTGTGCCTGATCGGCCTGTTACAGGGCTTCTTCGAGGGGTTGAGCCTTGTCTGATAAGTCCCGGAACCCTCCGTGGTAATTCTGTGTGATCAGAGAAAGAACCAACTCTGCCTTGACGTTCCCTACACACATCGTCAGTAATTTCTCCTGAGTCAGTGGCATGTCAAGGGAGTATGTGAGCCCCTTCAACTGGGTGATGAAGTCCATGACTCATTCATCGGGCCTTTGTTTTCACCAGAAGAGGTCTGCAATGTCCGTCTTCTGGGTTTTGGAACTGAACTAGTAGAGGAATTGCCAGTGAAGGTCCTCCTAGGTAGTCACAGATCCAACATGGATCTGGCTGTACTAGAGGAATGTTGGCCCTTCCAGTGTCTGAATGAAGCAACGAAGCTTGGAAACCTCCTACTCCACCGGAGTCCCTAACATAGGCCCGCACCTTGATTTGAAGTGGGCCAAGTGTTGTGGAGGGTCTCTGGTCCCGTTGAAGGGGTCAAAATTGGGGAGCCCAAATCCCGGAGACGCCTGCATATCATCATCCCATGCTGGGTATGGCTTGCCGTCCGGTGGGATTGCCACCTTCCGAGTTTCCAGGGCCTCCAAGCGGGCAATGAGTACTTCCATCAGATCATCTGGATGCAGATTTCTGTCCTAACGGGGATCTCTATCCATGAGCACATTTCCAGACTCTTCGATATGTTAGTCACGCTCAGAGGCTCATGGGATGGCTGGCGAAGCGACTCTCGGGGCGGCGAGAGGAAACCAAGGAGGGTCTCCCAGGTGGTCCCGCCGGTCGGGGTGGTTCGACAAAACATATTGTGCCCTCTTTCCATGGGTGCCAGCGTCTCCCCTGTCGGTGAACACAACATGGTCATGGTTGCCCGCGGGGAATCTCGGGAAGGGGTAGATGCTCCTGCCCCTACTGTCCTGGTCTAGGGTTTCTGTAGTCAGGCCGCCGCTCTGCAATGCGTTCCGCCAAGAGCTCATCAACCAGTCTCTTTTTCTCAGCAAGTAGTTGGCATAGCGTGGCCCTATCGGGATCTTCCTCTACCTTCTGCACCGAGGCAGATGGGTCGGTGAGTTTGACAGACCCGACGGGCTCTTTACCCTTCCCGATGTTTCGGCTCAGTTTCAGTGCCTTCGTGGGTACAGGGAGACCTAGGATGCTCCTCTGTTGGTGATTAATCCTCCCAGATGGGTCCAGTAGCGGCTTGTCCTTGGGGTGGGGGGGGGGGGGTTGAATCCTCGTCGAGGGGATCCACACCATTTCCCTCACCTGAATGGTCAACCATGTTGACTGCCACTGCCCATGGCAACGTTCCCTCAGGGCTACCCAGTGAATCGGGCTATCAGCGGATCGCACAGAAAAGAAGAGCAGCATACTTCCCCTATTTGCAGACGTGCACGTGGGGGTGGATTCCTAAATAACGTTGCGGAGTACTTGAAAACTTTGGACGCATTGTTGCTGGAGGGTGTCGTGGTGGCCCAACGACTCGGGGTGCCAAACCACAGGGAGTGCTTCTAGGTAGATTCAACGACACTACTCACCGATATCCTTGAGATGCGCTTGCCTCCCGGGATAAGGCGCTAGATGATGGCGAAGGCGGGAGTGGGTCACCCGGAGGGTCTGGAGGAAGCATTCAAACTCTCCCATGGTGAGTGACTCTGGCACATCAAAATCTGATTCTGCGACCGGCCAAAACTTATCAAGGAATTGGCCTACTGCATGAACGGTCCAGAAGCTCCATGAATCTAGTTCGGGGTCCAGACCTTGCTGCCTCTACTTGTCCGTCGTGAATAGTCGGGGAACTAGAAATTGCGCCGAGGCAGGCCGCCGGGCCGGTGGGATGGCCGGCGGGGAATACGGCGAACAGGCCGACTGGCCGCCGATCCCTGTGTCATCCTCCAGGGGTTGCAGTGCCCTGGCTGCCACGTCGCGAGGGGATGGGCCGGCGAATGGGCCTCCTTTCACAGCGTCGGTGCTTGCTGGGGGTGTGTCATTTCATGGATCTTCCAGCGGTCCCCATAAAAGTTCCCCACCCTCCCTGACAGGGGCGGAAGGTGCTTCTGGGGGGGCCAGTGGCAACTGCGGGTTTGACCCCTAGGGGTACGCCGAGTCCTCTTCCTCCTGGATATACCTCCGGAGGGAGGAGGGAATCGTATGGATCTCTCATTAGTGGAGTACGAGACTGATGCGCTGCATCCCCATCCCTTCCCTCAACTCGAATGGATGGGGGGAAGGTTCCATTATCGAGACGTACTCCGCCTCAGAATCCGAGAAACGGACTGGTCTAATTTCTATCCAGACTCCCCTGATATTCCTCCTACGGCGACGACGCCCGGCCTTCCTGCCCCTGGGTGGCTCTTTAGGGTAAGGATGATTTCTCTCAAGGGGTCCCCCGGCCGCAGTAGAGCTGGGGTAGAGGGGACTGAAGGCCAGGGTGTGAGATGCACCGGGACAGATGTCGAAAGGGACATGGGGAGGACCTCCATGCGAGTGAGCGACTGGATACACAATGGCTCCATACTCGCGACCTGTAGTAGGGGGAGTGACCTCATACCCGATGCAGTGGGCACTGGAAAGAGTCACACCCGGAGAATAGCCATTGTGAAGAAGCCTTCGTCTTTCCAGATCAGTGGCACGGAATGAGCCTTCATGGTGGGTAGCACTACCGTGGATTGGTCCGCGGTGGCCATTGCCAGTGCCCTCGACCAGGAGATTCGACCCAACTCGCCTACAGGGCTGTCGGGGTTTCTATCCCAATCGGGCATGTGGCTGCCCCTGCTCAACGCGTGCGGGGGTCTGGTAATAGGAGTCAGCAGTGGCTCGGGCCATAGTGGTTGCTGATGTTGGTGCCCCAGGATAGGCATTCTCTTCTGCTCGCGCCCGACGCTGGCGTCGGGTCAGATGGGTCGGAGCCGGTGGTGCGAGCATGAAGATTTCCTGCTCCCCGGCTCTGGGGGTCGGACGGCGGCGTCGACACAGCCTGGCAGGGGTACTTGCCGTTGACCCCTGGGACGGGTCTCCGATCGGGCGGACCCGGACGTCCCCCAACTCGTTGGCACAGGGGAGGGATGTGTCAAGGCACTCCGGGGATAGGCTCCTGAAGCGGTTGAACGTCGGAGTGGGGAGTGACGGCTCCCTGCGCGGCCCTCGGGGGCGGCGATGGTGGTGAGGCACGGCCGCCTCTAGATCCAAACGGGCCATATCCCTAGTGGGGATGATCCCTTCCGCGTCGTACATACGAACCAGGTCATTGGTCACCCTCCGTTGGATGATTTCCGATAGGGAGAGGGGGCGTGAGCGCCCGGATGCTATGGCGGTCGAAGTCGAAGCGACTGTGGAAAAGGTGGGACCGCGCAGGGTAGCAGCGTCAGTGATGCCCCTTCCCCTGCGCCGGTGGGTAGGTGGAACTCAAGCTCCAAATGCAGTGACCTGATCCCTGGAGGCAGGGAGATGAACCCATTAGCATCAATAAGAAAAGAGATCAACAACCAAGGCCCAGCGTCATTCCGTCTTCCATAGTCGGCGAGAGGGATCCATGCTGACGACGTCGCAGAAAGGAGTGGTCAATGTCCTGACGGCCTCGACCCCAGGAGGGTTTCATTTCCCGGTGAGGGTTACCTGGACCTAGTGACATGCTAATCTTTCGTCACCCCGACCGCTACCATTCCCCGTATTGAGGAGAAGAGGTTCACGTCGGGTTCACCATTTTTGTTGCTCCGATGCTTTTTCCGGGGCGCGCGCATCCGTCTGTGGGGAGGACGCGCTACTTTTTACCCCGCATTCCCGCTTTCCAAAGGCGAGCGACATCCGTTCCTTGTTCAGGGAAGTCTTCTCCTTGATCGAAACGGGGATGATGGGATGTCGGTTCTTCCTTCCGTGGATTCCTCCTCGGAGCTCATCACCTAGTCCGGGTCTCCTTCATAGATTTAAGATGGGTTCGTGAAGCTCATTCCCGGTGCCATATATATATGGACGCCAGTTAATTACGCTGCTTCCGTCGAGACACTCCAAGGTGTCTTGTCGGGGCAGCACCCTTTGGTGAGGAGAATGGTCGCGTAGTGGTGTCGTTGGCATGTCTGTCTTCAGTCCCTCGTCATAGGGCCTCTCGAGGGCACGAAAGCCCGAGGCATCCCACATCAAACGCGGGGAATGTATACCATCTGAGGTTTTCCTCAGCTTCCCATTTTTAACACGGGGTATGTCGCGAGTTTAACGTCTTGCAGAGACGGATCGGGTTGAAGGACCCCTAGGGGGAACACCAATGTTGGGGCCAGCACGCGGGCGGCTTCCCAGATGTCATGGAGTGGGATGGGATGGCATGATCTTACTGGGATGTGGCGGCCCGAGTAAGAATCAGGATGGATGGTGGAGTGAGACATGGGGGTTACATTCTGAGACAGCCCAAGAGGGGGAATACAGTTTAACGTCATGCGGTACGAGATACAGTTTAACATTATGCGGGAAAAAATACAGTTTAACGTCATGAGGGACAAGAGGTTTGGGGCTTACGCTCTGAGGCAGCCCAAGAGGGGGAATACAGTTTAACGTCATGCGGGACGAGATACAGTTTAGTGTCATGGGGGACGAGATACAATTTAGCGTCATGTGAGACGATATTTTTGCGCGCGGATCCTCCTTTATTTCGCGCACCACTTCCCGGGCCTCCGGATCGGGCCTCTGATTCCAAATATGACTTCGCTTCGTCATTTTGAAACTCCCTCCGGGAGTTACGGACTTTTTCGGCGTCTACAATTCCAATTTCAGTATTTCAATAAATTGTATGGATAACTAGAAATCAAACAAAACCAAGCCACAAAATGAATTATTCACCCCCACATCAACTATCACTATAACACAACATGATCCAATCCATATAACTATAACAACCACACATCACAACCACCCCCATCATCCCACAAAACATCCCAGTTCAATCAACTATAAATCTATTTCCCAACACAATACACGCCCAAGAAAGTCACCACTATCACTGCATAAGCCCCAACAGGGTTCAATGACCACAATAGATTCACAAAAAGTACACCAACACACAATAATACATTTAATCATCCATGTTTGACCATAATTTCATATTCAAGGGATTTCACATTACATCACTTTTTCTTTAGAATGGGTATTATAAAAAAAAATCAATATTTCAATGGAAAAAAGTACATTATCCATATATAATTGATTATCCTTTTAATCTACAGTGAGTTCAAAGAATCATCACAATAAGGGTTTCATGGATATCACAACTTCAACACAAGCAAGACTCCCAATTGTCGTGATTTTAAACAATGATAAAAAGCATGTATAATTTCATGGGAAGAATAAAAATCAATAAAACATGCACGTACCCCCCTTTCACAATCAATTTAATATTTAAAAAATTAATTATATAATTAAGATTTTCCATAGAATCCACCCAAAGGAAGGAAAAACCATGTAATCCCCACATATGCTCATTAATATGTAGAGAATAAAGACCCCTTACCTCAAAGAATCTGTCTAAATCATTATGAAAGGATGAAACTATAGGAAGATAACCACCATGAACCAAAAAATAAGGAAGAACCTCGATCATCTAAGGATACAGTAGACCCATAAATCTACAGAAACCAAATCCCACAAGCCATCCAACTTCCCAAGCACAACATCTTCTAGAATAAGAAAAATGGAAAACTGTGAATGAATAGGGGAGAATACGCTTATAATTTCCATCCCTCAACCATTATATACCATGGATCAAATCCCACAATGAGAGGATGAGATTTTGTCCCAATGTACGGTGGAAAATAAAATAAATGAGGGGGTGAATTGTAGTTTAAAAAATAAACATAAATTTATTTTCCACTTAAAGTATTATGTTGAATGGTTTTTTAAAATAATGATTAAATCAAAGGTTGATCTAATTTTTAAAATACCAATGATGTTAGATATCAGAGTAATGATACCATATACTGTATTAAAATACCCTTTGGATAGAAAAAATAATATGATCAATATTTTTAACTATCGATGAAATGGTTAAAGTAACTAAACATTAAACTATCAAAATAGATTAAAATGAAGATAGAATTTACTCAACGAAAATTTATAAAATAATTAAACTATAGTAAATAAAAAAATCATAGTGTATTGTTTAAAGAACCAAAATATCCTTTAAAATGATGTTTTTTAAAACCAAACTTTTAAACCAAATTAAATGTTTGATCTATAGATATGGTATAAAGTATACATGAATTTCCACTTGTCGCAAGGTATCCCCAATTTTGTACCTATAAAATGGTATGTATTCCTATCCCCAGAAGCCCTTGACTATACCTGTTGGTAGTAGATCACTTCCAAACACTATAAGTACCTTATGTATATCTACATATCCATGGAATTCCTTGATCAAAAGATCAGATTTTACATCATGTTAACCCTAGAATACCCCAATCATGAAGGATAATAATTAGAACTATTATAACAAAAATACTAAAATATTTACATGTAAAACTTCACATAATCAGTAAATCTTATTAGAAATAAGTATAAATAAAAATTACATTGATCAAATGTGAACTCAATAATTAGAAAATAAAAATCATCAAAATGAAAAAAAAAACTCTTAGAATGGTCAATTATCATCTATGCACATCTTATTCTTGTGGTGAAGCTTCATTTATTGGTAAAGTTGTAACAAACTCCAATGGTCGAATTCAAAAAACCTTAGGATCAATTACAAAAAAATATATAAAAACTTCTTCATTTATATATGAGATCAAAATGTTTATTCATGTTTCTATGGGTTAGATCAAAACCACTAAAGTATTTTTAAATATAATTAAAGTAACCTTTCATTTTATCTTTAGGTCACCAGGTTTCCATAAATCTATTTTCAGTTCCAATATGTTATTTTTTGGAAATTAATTCTGTATAAACATATCTAAAACAAAATATTAAGGTAGATAATATTTATATGAAGTGTACAATGATTTATAAAATCAAGAAAGAAGTGACTTATTGAATTAATAAACACTACAACAATATCCCCTCTTTTGAGAACACAGATTATGCATAAAAATTTTAAGAGAGGAACAAAAATTAAAATGAAATCCCTATGTAATATTCATGATATGGACTTTATCCCCCCTTTTTTTGATACAAATATTGAACAAACATTATTATAGAAAACAAAACTAATCTCCCTAACAAACTTCCTTAAAATAAATAGAGAATTAGAAAAATCAAATAATAATAATTGTTTAAATTTATAACAGTTTAAAATAAAAAAATAGAATATAAAATGAAAATAATGAAAACATAAAAACAAGAATTTTTTTTTGTTAAATTTCTATCGATTTTTTATTTTAAAAAAAGAAATCAAAATGAAAAAAACAATATGATACTAGAAATTTAATTCAGTTTGTGAATTGTCTAATCATATGTTTTGATTTTCTTTGGAACTTCTGAAACTCTTCAGAACATCAAGGAAAATAGTTTTTTTATATTTTTTGTAATCGAGTATGTATATATGGATTAAATTTTGACCATGCCTTCCTATATGACAAGATATTCTTATAAAGTGAGATCAAGTTGAACTGTACTTTCTCTTCCAGTTTTAGGGATCTTAATAAGAACCCCCACATAATAAAATCTATGATTCTAAATTATTAGAATTTGTACTTAACATTCTTCACTAAGAATTAAAAACTATATTTTGGTAAAATTTGATGCTCTTACTACTCTAGAAATGGAATTAAGCTTCACATGCATTCATTTTATCTTATTCAGATAAACGCTTAGAAATAATTTTTTGATGATAAATATTTCAGTAAAGAAGAGAACTAAATTTGAAAAAAAAATTGGGATTATAGAACTTTTATAGGAATTTAAGGCTGATTTCATCTAAAAATACATCCATTGATGTATGAGTATTTCTGAAATACTTTTATAGAAGATGAAATTCCAAAATATATGTCATAAATATTTTCTTAAGAATGATATTTAGTATATTTTTAATAGAAAATAAAAATATACATTTTTTAAAGTTAATAAAAATCCCCTATAGAAAAGTCATTAATTTTTTTAAAAGAAATTATCTCACCCTAAATTAATCTGTAATCGCAAGGAAATAGAGAAATATATAGTTGAAAATATTAAACCTTGTTGAAGTTATATTCTATGAATAATTGATAATCTTCCTCTTTCAAGTATGGTTCAATTTTTTTTTAAAAAATGTAAATATTTTAAAAAAAATTATAAACCAAAAGTTTGAAAAAAATTACTGTTTTAAACATGGATAGATTTTAAAATAATATAGGTTTTAAAAATCATTTAAGTTTTGAAAAACATTTCTCCCCTTTCTTCTAGAGGGGTTTTTAATAAAAAGAGATAGCTATAACAAGAAGTGACTTAAATATCAGTTAAGGTTGATCATTACCAACATCAATTTATTTAATTTGAATCTATTAGAAGTTAGTGGTTTTTTAAAAATATTAGCATACTGATTTTCTATTTTTATAAAGTCAAGAATAATATCTCATTTTTTTGTGTGATCCCTAAGGAAATGATGTCTTATATCTATGTTCTTAACTCATGATTGATGTGGTTTCTTTCTAGATAGAGAAATGTAAGTAGTATTATCACAAAGAATTGGAGCTCGTGAAAAAGTATAACCAAAATTTGTGAGTGTGTGTTGTGCCCACAACATTATAGAACAACATCTTCCAGCTGCTATATATTCATCTTTAGAAATGAGAATTGTTACAAAATTAATTTTATTTTTTTAGCAAGAGAATATAGATAATTTTAGTACCCCAGTTTTCTGGTATATAACCCTAACTTAATTATTTTCATGGTTATAAAGTTTAAGGGTGATGGATGGGAGAGTTTGGAGAACATTGGAGGTGTTTTGTGGTAATTTGGAAATCTCACTGGCGACGCATAGTTTGTCTCACCGTGTGGACAAACCGTGTGTAATTGGTTGTCTTGAGGCAATAGATCCTGCACAGTAGGAGCACATTTTGGGAGGCCGTGTGAGGAGTCCATGCGAGGGTCTACCTAGGTAGTGGCTGACACACGGTTAGTGCACAGTTTGTCTAACCATGCGAACTAACCATGTGGGAACTTAAGTGAGATTCTAAAAAAGTGGATATCACACGTTTTTGCCTCTATGTTTGTCATTTTTTCTCCTAAGAGGCCATAACTGATTATTTTTCTTCTCTTAATTTCAAAGAAGGTTCTTCTATCGATATGGAGGTTATCTGAAGACTTCCCTTAGTGAATCGATGTTGGATTCTTGAGGTATGTGATCATTCTTCTTTGTTCTTATTTAGTTTCTTAGATATACTTAGATATACTTCTCCTCTTCTATATTTTTCATAGATATACACCTATTATGGGTAGATAAACGTGTTAGGATTCATAATATAATGATTTTTGATCTCGTTCTTATTAGTAGAAGAGATCTAAGGCGGGCTCTTGGAGAATCGACCCAGTTTTCTTGAGTGTTCTTCGTTCGTCGTGGTTTTCATCAAAATCTTGGAGGTATGAGGCTTCACTCTTGATACCACTTGTTAAATTGATTGGATTAGTTTCAAATTGGTTTATTTGAATTTAATTTATTGTAAGTATCATGGAATAAATCTTATTTAGTGATGATTTATGGTACCAGTGAAATGGTGAAATCTTGGTGATGTTTTGTGCAAAGTGATTTAGCTTCTTGAATTTAAAATGATGATTTTAAATTATTGATTTTTTGGAATTGTTAAATGGTTTGATGAAAAATGGGTTTTCAATAAAAATGGTGTTTTATTAAAATGGTTAGGCATTGAAATGACTTTGATGGAATTGGTTTTCAATAAAAAGGAGTTTTTATTGAAAGGGTATTTTGGAATGATCCTTGGGCATATTGGTGTGTGAGTTCATATTGCATTTCTGGGGCATGGTTGAAATACAAACTTGTGAATAGTGAAAAAGGTTAAATGTCACACAAGATATAAATTTCATATTTAATTTGGGATAGATAAGGGTTATGGTCAGTTGTGTTGAAATTTCATATTGGTGTGTGAGTTCATATTGCATTTCTGGGGCATCGTCAGTTGTGTTGATATTTGGAATAGTTTCACCAAATAAAATGTTAAATGACTTAAATGTTTGGTTATGTGCTTTCCTTGGAAAATTGTTTTCTATGGCTTTAGTTTATATTTAGTTATAAACTATTTTGAGAAATGGTTTTATATAAAATATTTATATAATTGTTTCTAAATATTCTATACTAGTGGCATGAGTAGGGATTTCATTTGGGGAAAACCTACTTAGTTTTATACTCACCCATGCTTTGGAACATTGGTGCTTTTGCATATGCTATTTTCTAGGATAGGGTAAAAGGTAACGTTTCCCACGTTCTTAGCACTATTTCGTGATGTTTGAATATTTTGGTGATTGTGGAGCTTGGAGATTATGGATCATAGAGTCTTGTGTTATTTTGAGAGTCTTTATTTTTTTATCCGTTGTGTACTTTGATACTAGTTTGGTCTTACGCTGTTTCACACTTTGATGTGGTCTTGAGATACATTAAGTTGTTAAGTTGTCTTTAATTTTTTGATGCATCATATAATAAATGTTGGTTATGGTTTATTGGTTCTTTGGTTTATTTATAAAATGGTAAATCATCACCCCACTTGTATGTGAAACCCTTCGACATTTATTTCCAGCCTTTTGCATCTTGGGGAAGTCGCTTAAGGATTAGTAATGAATCATTGTTCTCTCAAGCCAATGATAATTGGAGGGTCATTACAATAATCCTTATAAATGAAATGTTTCATAAGTTTATTTTCTATCTAACCTAAAACATCAAAATTTAGAATCTGAGTAAATTTTTAAAACGAAATCATTTCTAGAAGAATAAAATTATCATAATTCTGAATTACCTTTAAGGTATCTAAAAATTCATTATACTACTTTTAAATGAGATTATTTTGGATTAACTTGAAATCTCACACATAAACATACTAAAAATATTATGTCTGGTCAACTTACAGTATGATATGGTAAAATTTTGATCATAATTCTAAAATGTTTTTATCTACCAATTACTGGTTTCATCAAGATCAAGTTTAATAGAAGTTATAATAGGAGAACTAATTTTTGATTCATTTTACAAAAAAAATGAGTAAATATTTAATATATTATATTGAGCTAAAGTATTTCCCTCCAATTTTCAAAAAATCTAAAAACTAAAGAAAAATATGAGTTCCCCCATCATGATCATTTCCAACTCATTTTTAATATGTTAAAAATAACATCAGAAATAGATTCATGAGTTGAAAAAAATAATATCATCATAATAAATTTGAAAAAAATGGTATTTTTTAAAATTTTCTTTAAGAATATGGTTCGGTCAATACATCCTTTAATAGAATTATTTTGAATAAAATATCTGGTAAGTCTATCATTCCATTCTCTTGTGGTTTATTTAAGTCCATCGATTGTTTTAGTAAGTTTAAATACTTTTTATGAATGTTTTGTATCTTCAAAATTAAGAGTTTATTCAACATAAACATGATTTTGAACATATCAATTAAAGAAAGAAATTTTACTATCCATTTGAAATAAAGTAATGATCAAATGAGATATAGTAGTAAATAAGATCTTAATATATTCCAATCTCACTACCGATGATAAGGCTTCTTCATAATCTAGGCATTTTTATTGAAAATAAACTTTGGAAATTATTATTTCATTATTTGGAATACTTATTTCATTTTAATCAATATTGTTTCTAAAAACCCATTTTACTCCAATTATTAGTTCATCTGATGGACATTCAACTAAGATCCAAAGATGGTTCCTATAAAACTAATTGTTCTTTTCTTGCATTGACATTATTCAAAAGATGTACATATTCCGTCGAAGTAGCTTATAGATATTGAAAATCTGATGATCTTACTTATAAAGGATTTACAATCAGTATTTGAGTATTATTTTACAGTAATGAAATAGAAGGTATTTTAAAGACATTATAAGAATTTTTAATTTCTAATGATTTTATAAAAAACCAAAGGATAATATTCGTCAAACTTTACACAAACTGTTTCTTCAACAATATTATTTATTTTATTAAAAACTCTATAAACCTTACTAGTTTTAGAATAACACATGAATATTACTTCATTGGTTTTAAGGAAAAATTTATGTAACTGTTTTTTAGTATTCATAACGAATACTTTACATCCAAAAACTTTTAAGTAAGAATGTTTTGAATTTCTTCTAGTTTACAACTCATATGGTAATTTACTAAGAAATGGTATAAATAAAACTTTATTTATAGTATAACAATCTTTACTCGTAGCATCAACCATAATAAATTTCTAGCAATAAAATAATCACATAGAAAAGATCAAGTAATCTCTTTAAAATTTCAATTTATTCATTCAACAACACCACTTTCATATGGTGTTATTTGGGAATAAAAATTATAATTAATACCTTTTTACTATAAAAAGTTTCAAAATATGATTTAAGAAACTCACCATCATGATCACTTTAGATAATAATAAAGGCTATGTTTTTCTCATTTTTAACAAAATCATGAAATTTCAAAAAAAATATTAAAAGCATATAATTTTTAATTGTGAAAATAAACACAAGTAAATCTAGTGTAATCATCGACCAATACATATACATGGTATTTTCCTGCAAGAAATTTAGTTTTTTTAGGACCATGTAGATCCATGTATACTAAATTTAAATCATTTGTATTTGAGACTTATCTTTTAGATTTAAAAGTTGACATATATTGCATACCAAATTGACATGGATCCCAGACTCTGGTTGAATTAAACATATGTTATTGTAGGTCTCTAACATTTCATTTCATAGAAAGTGTAGTTAATGTATGAAAGTTACATTATCATAATATCCTATTCCATAAAAAATATAAGTCTTCATTTTAATTAAACAAGAAAAATTATAATTACATAATTATTCTTTGTAAACATTTTCATGTCTATCAACCGATAAAATGAAATTACCTTAAGAATTTTGAATAGTAAATTTTTCATTATTGATGTTCAAAAGATTCCCCTCATCACATAAAAAAATTATATTGATAAAGTTGTGATTAAGTCCTAAAACATAAAAAACATTTAAAATAAGATAATATCCAAGCAAATAAATATCACTGATTCTGATGATTTCACCATATGCATTATCTCCAAAAGTGACTCCTCCTCATTTAAATGTACAAAAATTTCAGAAGACTGTCTTGTATAAATTTATATAGCGAAAAAAACCACTACTCATATACCATTTGATTCTAATAATGGTAATAAATAACTTTTCTGAAAAAATAATTACATTTTTGTTCCCCCCACTTGTTTGGGCTCAATATCATTAGTAAATAAAACTTCAGGAATGCACATCTATCAAAACTCTTTCGTGTTGTACAACTACTAGTTCTTCTAAAATAAAATGTTTGTGAAAACCAGAAGACTGAAATTTATTTAAAGATCAATAATTACTCTAGTTACCTCATCTTTGATATTTAGTAAAAAATATGTACTTTTTGGTAAAAAATAGTCTGATTGAAAATAAGGTTTATCAGAAGTAAAATCTATTACATTTAAAGTTCAGGAGGGTCTTATTTGTTAAAACAATTTATCAAGATTTTATTTACCATACGTAAAATTGAATAAAATATTATTTTTTTAAAAAACTCCAAATTTATGTTGAACAACCAAATTCTGATTTCCTTCATTACATTTTTGATTAGTGATCTTCTGACCAATAAAATTATAATCAACAAAATTATAATCAACTGAATTTTGATCAACCATATTTCATTCAGGAGAATTACTTTTTAATTACAATTCATTTGTAAGTATTTAAATTTCTGATATTTGAACTTCTTTTATTATCTTTAATAATATTTGATTTAGTAAGCTGATAGGTATTTTTCAATTTATTATTTTCTCGACCGATAAGGGTTACATATCTATATATTTATACTATAGAAGGTAAAGGTTCTTCATTATATAGAAAATAAACGTTTTCAACTTTTTATGGATCGTCCTTTTCATATTTTGATGAAGTTGGATAATGATATTTAGTATTATAAGTAAATTTAGAATCGAGTATTGTATTTTAAGGGATTTGACTATTAGAGCATGTGCGGATTACAACTAGTGGTATTCTAGTTTTGATCCTCTCAAGCACAATGAGGTAATCTGGAAGGGTCATTCTGGATGATCAAAATCATCAATGAAGAAAATACCAACGATCCATGTATTCTTTTATTTATGAAATTAATGAAATTATTTAAAAATATGATGTACAAGATTCTCTCTAAAGGATTCAGGCCTCTTTTTTATTTATCTAAATCTTTGATCCTATTATGTGGATGCTTGTGTTCATTTTCATATTAATCCTGTAATAATCATTGATCATGGTAAAAATTAAAGTTTGGTTCATCCCAACCATCCTTCCGGTGTGCCCAGAACCAATAGAGGATCACTCTTCATTCTTGAGAGTGTTATTGGAGAAGGGATATCTCTTATGACTTGAGATAATTCTCTGTATGATCTTGTTCACAACAAAATGAATAGAAACCCCTTAATAAATAATTTAATTTGGTTTATATACTACTAGGTTTAGATAATAATAATTTCAAATGCACGCTTATTATTTTTATTAATTCGTGCAGAACCCCATGTCTATAATAATAATAATATTATTATTTATTGACATGCATAATACTCATGAATAAAATTAAATATTTTTTTCTATTCAAATAATATTCAATATATATTATTTCTCCCCAAACCATTAAAATAAGTATTCCATTCTTCCACAATATTTATCAGACCTTGAATAATGACTATTTATTTAATAAATAAATATCACTATGTCATATTGCAATAAATAATTAAATAAAAATTTTATTCACTAAATATGAAATAAGTATTTATTAAATATTATGTTCACCAAATATTTATTTTGATAACTAGTGATGGAATATTTATGATTGAGAAAACATGAATAATTATTAAACCATGTGTGGGAATAATATTTATTCAAATTTTTAAATAATAAATGATAATATTATTTAACTAAGGTTGTAGATACACTTAGTCTGTGACCCTTTATGCATATTTCTTAGTAGAATTAGGCGAAGTAGCCCAAAGTCCTTGTTTAGCATCTAGAAACATGGAAAAATACTCATAGAGAAAGAATTTTATTTCAAAATGACATAAAACTTCATAAAGGTACTAATTGTGTCATAAAACCCATTCTAATAATTTCAATAATCAATTAGGTTTCATGCTGGTGCCATCAACCTATATGCTCAATTACTCTTTCCTTGAATTTTCATAAATTTAACTTTACTAAAGAACACCATAGCCATATATATATTTATATTTAGGCGCTATCATTTTGATTAAAGGGAATGAGATATCAAATTCCATTAAATAATAGAAGGTATGAATCCTTTATCACATTATTTAATAATGAAATATTACTCATGTTGCACCCAATGTATCCTACTTCAAGTTTTAACTGGTTGACTTGCATCTCTAATAATATAAATAAAAGGATGATTCCTTAGGATTAAATAATTTTTTGGTAAAGTAGTGAGGTGATCTTAAACTAAAAGATGTACATATTCCGTCGAAGTAGCTTATAGATATTGAAAATCTGATGATCTTACTTATAAAGGATTTACAATCAGTATTTGAGTATTATTTTACAGTAATGAAATAGAAGGTATTTTAAAGACATTATAAGAATTTTTAATTTCTAATGATTTTATAAAAAACCAAAGGATAATATTCGTCAAACTTTACACAAACTGTTTCTTCAACAATATTATTTATTTTATTAAAAACTCTATAAACCTTACTAGTTTTAGAATAACACATGAATATTACTTCATTGGTTTTAAGGAAAAATTTATGTAACTGTTTTTTAGTATTCATAACGAATACTTTATGGATTAATACATCAAATCATGTGACTAATAATATCCATTAATAATATTCTCTATGTTTATGGATTAATACACACATCTGAATATATGAAAATCCAATGACACATATAGATGTTGATTTACTACTGATTGGTGTCATTCTCATAATCGCATACATTAGAAATTACCAAGAGAAAATCCTAAGAGAATTTGTCTAGAAGTCTTATGATCCTCATACCATTGATAGCCTATATTATCTATGTCCCATCAAACAATATCATCCATATATAGAATAATATTCAATAATATTATCATGGAACTTCAAGGTTCTCATTAGAACGGGAAACTACTATGACCTTTCTATGTAACGACTAATCTTAGGGAAATATCACATACTATATCACACAGAAGAAAAATCATGATGTGATATGTAGTTTATTAAATATTAAAATGTATGAAGAAAGGTAATAATAAAGTAAATAGGATTTGGTAATAGGGAACCAAATCCAACATACTCCCACTTGCACTAGATCCAACTACTAACAACCTACAGTCTGATAGCTTTAACATGATACTCATGCTTGTGCTGATAGAATGATTTATTCAAGGGGTCTTCCACATTTTTATTCATGGAAACTCTAATTACTGAAACTTTACCCCTATGAGAAAAGTCCCTCAAGAGGGGATAATTTCTTAGAATGTTCTTTGTCCCATGTTGTGATGTTGTCTCTTTTGTAAGAGTGACCACTGCAGTATTATCACAATATGTGATGGGGTAATTACTAGTAGGTACCACATCAAGATCCTAGAAAAATTTTCGAATGAAAAAAATATTCTTTGGCCACATCAGAAGACACTATATACTCATACTCCATTGTATAAAGGACGACGTCTAGCTACTTTGAACTCCTCATACTCACAACTCCTACATTGACACTGGAAACATATCAAGACTACTACTTCATATCATTATGATATGTTTGAAAACTAGAATTAGTATTTTACCCAATGACTAGATCCTCATCTCCTATATACACAAGGAATATATTCATAGTTATTCTCAAATACATAATGATATCCTCAATAGCAGACCAATGTTGTTCACCAAGATCAGCTTCATATCTACCTACCATGCTCAATACATAGGCAAAATCAAGTCTAGTACATATCATGACATACATTATTGATCCTAATACTGAAGAGTATGAGATATTACTCATTACATCATTCTCCTATTATATCAAAGGGAACATTTTCTTGGAAATATGTATAGCATGTGATTGTGGAAATAAACCCCTCTGGGATTGTTCTATATTAAATTTCTTTAGTTTTTGGTCAATGTATGTATCTTGACTTAGTCCAAGAAGCCTCTTGGATCGATCATGATTCATCTTAACCCCTATAATATAGGTTTTTTCACATATGTTTTCTATGGATAAGCACTTTTTTAACCAATCCTTAATACACTATAAGACATATAGTTCATTTACAATATGTAATATTTTATAATAATATACTACTAAGATAACTACTACATCCCCACTAAGCCGCTTATAAAAAATGGCTCAAATTAATTCTTAATGGAACCAAATTATTTTATAGCTTCTTCATACCTAATGTTTCATGACCTAGATGCTTTCTTCAATCCATAAATGGATCTCTAAAACTTACATATACATTTGGAATCTCCTGGAGTCACAAACACTTTTGGTTGTTTCATATAGACATCTTTCTAAAGGTTATAATTAAGGAAATTTGTTTTGATGTCCATATTCCAAATTTCATATTCATGGTAAACTGCTATAAAAAGCATAGTTTTTTTATGGATTTAAACATGGAAAATTGTAAAAAGTATTCATCAGAGTCAATGCATTGATGCTGTTTAAACCCTTTATCCACTATCATTTCTTTATTGGTACATAATTTACTATCCATGTCCATTTCTCTCTTGAATTCCCATTTAAACCCAACATGCTTTACATCAACTGGAAGATCGTCCAAAACACAAACTTAGTTCTGATATAAGGAATCCATTTCAAAATTCATGGCTTTTTTTCTATATTGTATCATCTGATTTCTCTACTACCTCTTTATATGATAGAGGTTCATTATTTTCAAGTAGTAATTATTCACCATATTTAGTTACTAGAAAACCATATGTCTCTAGTTCTCTTACCTCTCTAGTTCTCCTATAGAGTACTTTTGTTTCATGAACAACATCTTCCATAGTGACATGTGGAATCTGTTCTTATACCAACTCTTATGTATATTGAGCATAAAATTCATATAAGTCAATATTTCTCCCACTATCATTCATGAGGACATTCCCCCTCTCAAAAAAGATGGTATTTTAGTGACAATAAATTTATTATATGAGGTGTTTTATAGGTAGTATTTCTTTGTTTCCTTAAGGTACCCTATAATGATTTACTTATGCTTCAAGGTGATAGTTTGTTTCCTGAGAAGACCTTAAAAAATTCCACTCAACCCTATACATGTGTATGCAAGAAAACATGTCTCTTTCTACTCAATAACTCAAAGGGAATTATATTTTTCTCATTATTTGGTACTCAGTTTAGTGTTTATACCACAGTTTGTAATTCATATCCCCAATAGGATAATGAAAGATCTACATGACTCATCATCGACCTTACGATGCCTAGAAAGGCATGGTTCCTCATTTCACTAACCCCATTCCACTATGGTGTGTAAGGTGTAGTATGTTCAGAAAGAATCCCAAACTCCAATAAAAGCCAATAAACTCTTCGTTAAGATATTCCAAACCTCGATCTGATCTAAGTTTATTTATTTTATTTCCAAGTTGATTATTTACTTCATTCTTGAATTATTTTAATTTATTAAAGGACATATACTTATACCACATCAAGTTGATATATCCATATCTACTCAAGTAATTGGTAAAACTTATGAATTAATAATATTCATCTACATATTCTACTAGAAATGATCCAAACACATTAGTGTGTACTAATCCTTGAAGATCTATGTCCCTTTATCCCTATCCACTGAATGTTGGTTTGGACATTTTTTCTTATAAACATGAATGAAATCTTTCAAGTGGTTTTATCTCAAATAACTCTAAATAAAAATCTTGATAGATCATTGTCAAATGATTCTCATTTACATGACTAATATAGTGATGCCACAACTAGGATTTATATGAGTCATGTGAACATGATTCGTTATTAACTTACAATACTTGGTTTTCATAATTCAATACATAAGGACTGATATTTAAATGTGTCATACCATAACATATGTTTTATATATAAAAGAAACATATATTATTTCAAAACATGAAAAAAACCATCTGTATCTGGGTAGGATATAGAAATATTGTTTTTGGTAACAATAAGAACATAATAGAAATATCTTAAAACAAATATCATTCAAGTTAGAAACAAAAGGTGGTAGTCAATAATGATAAGAGTATCTATCCTTGCACTATTAAGATCCTGAAAATCCACCTATCCTCTATTAATCTTTTCAAAACTATTTGTTTTTAATATTTTGTATACATATGTGATCACCAAAATCTATATATAATACCCAATGTATAGATATTGAATTCTTACACTCAATAATGAACGAACCTTTAGATTCCCCTATCTTTTGGGTGAATTTCCTCTTCCAGTGGCCTTTTTTCCACATGTAAAACTTACTGATTCATTTTCCTTTCCTGACCTCTGGATCTTACCCAACGTGGAAGAATATTTCATGGGAGATTTGGGCTTATTATCACTATTAATCCCCTTTTCATTGTTCTTCATTTTCTTATTCACCGTAAGGACTGCAGGATTGTCACACCCCATGCCCTCTTACCCATGGTGAATGAGATTAATAATATATAAAAGACTCTATTTATTATTTATCATGTTATAATTGAATATAAACTTGGATAAGGTATTTATTGGTGACAAAAGTATGAGATTTATGTGAAACTCATCAGGGAATTTTATCCCTAATATCTCTATGTGTTCTATGTATCCAATAAGCATGACTATATCAGGCCCTAATGGCAGGGAATATCCAATATTTCTTGTAAATAAATCATTGGAGATCTCATATCTATTTTTTTATCACCTTTACTTGGTAGATATTTTGAAGGTGAGACACCATGATATATGCATCCATTCCATCATGTTGCTTAAGAATCTCATTAGTCATGGATTATAGAATTAAACATTAGATATTTGGGGAATCATCCAACGGTTTCTCATTGATAGAAAACAATTCCTCAGTAGACATTTTTCCATGTTCTTTAGGAATAGGTTCTTACATCAGATATAATTTTATTTCATGGTGTAAGATAACATGTAAGATCTTTTTTCTATTCATGGAAATTAGTGTTGATGAGAAGGCTATCCTTATCAAGTAGGGATCACAACAATATGTTTGATGTCATATGTATTATCATTTCTACAATAAAGGAAATCATAATTTTAGTACTTTATCGGATTAAAGTAGATAAATTTATATTTTATTAATTAATTTACCACTATTTTATTAAAACCCCATAATCCTCACCATTGGAATTGGAATGTTGTGTTGATTGTAAATGTTAGTGGTAAAGACCCATATTACCCTTCTAAAAACCAAGACATTGTACATAAAAGTTATTTGAAGGGTTTCAGGTAGGTAATAAAATGAAGACTGCATTAACTCATAGTTCCTTGATCTATTGAGTGGACTCCCTAATCCTGAAATCCTTAAATTTAATTTTCTCAACCTTTTCATCTTAGTGACACCAAGTCTTGCCCTGGAAGTCAACCATTTATGCAAACTATGTTATGTCAACCCAAAACAACAAGTTAGAATTCCCTGATAATTGAAATCACTCCGACATAGTTCAGTTAAGAACTTTAAATTATGGTTAAATCTTAACTTAAGTAGTCAAAGGAAATGCCTAATATATATATAAATGAAATATTTTTATATATATGTGTATGTTTACTATTTTATCTTTATTATATACTCATTAATATTATATGGATTTTATCAAGTGATTAACCATGTCTTAGATAAGGTTTACACATTAGACAATTTATTTTAGATATATCTTGCATGATTATTAAATCATTAATTTATGTGATCATGAAAAAAATCAATAATTAAGTAACCATGAAACTTGATAGAAATAAAATAATAAAGTGGTATGATCATGAAATTTTACTAATGGTTAGTTTATCTTATTGATGATAAATTGACCATCAACCTAGGGGAAACACATTGAACCATGAAATGGTTAGTGTCGTAGGCCCTTAGATAATGATAGGAGAGATTTTGTGTAGGCCATAAGTTTAATTTAATAATAAATTAAGACGAAACCAATTACATACAAAGATCTAGTCTATTCTATTGATCATCTACACACATGAAACAACTTACACTTTTAATAAAATAGAATTCAATTCTAATCATTCTTATTTAAAATAAATCACGCTCAAATCAGATAATTATATTCTTTAGTTAATTAATTATTTTATCATAATTCTCATATGAATTTATCTTGGTATTCTCATCCATCATAATTTTAAACATATCAAATAAATTTATTTAAAATTAAATTTATAGAAAATGTGTACCTTAGATGAAAAACGATGAGTACCTATCTGAACTACCCAATATGTATTATATTCATATACTGTTTACTCATGAATCTATGGAATACACAAATTATCACGTAATTTCATCGTATTTACTAAGAAAAATAAATGAAACATGGAATCTATGGTATTTACGTAGCGTGTTAGGTTTCAATTCATGTAATGTAATGATTTTATTATGACTTATACATGATATGAAATACCAAAAATTACACAAATATTAATTAGACATTTGATATGTATATATATAACCCATTAAATGGAATGTACATAGTTAAATAAATTAAACACATATCAAATGTCAATAAGATTTAAGCTGTATAATAAATTAATTTTAATTTTTTGTAATTTGGTAATATACATGGTGTGTGCTATCTGGCTACATGGCATGAATATTTATCACTATCTATCCCTAAAACACTCCTAGGGACCTGGCGTATAATAATTCTATGGAAAATAATTGATAATATGGCATATACATGCGCTACACTACATGTGGTCTCTGAGTTACATGGTCACCAGTCATGTAGGTTGTGTAAGATAATACACAATCAATCATTGACTAATGGACTACTTGTCATGTATGAATGTTACACTCCATGTATTCTGACAGACTCTGTTCCCACATGGCCTGGTCAATATTTGTTGTGTATTTAAATCCACCATGTGTAAAAAATTCACTCATCATGAATTGATTCAGAATTAATTTATGGTGCACTAAACATAGGTACACGACATGTACCAATGGGATTGACATTGTTTACTCTTTTTCTATTAATCTAGAATCCTCGACAGCTCTGGAAGAGTTCTTCAAATTTTATTAATTCATAAAATTAATTGGTTTCGAATATTTTTTCAAGAATTAAGAGGAAGAAGTGATTATATAATGATTCTGATTAAATAACCCTTTAAATAAAATTGAAAATTATGATAAATTCATAAATCAATCAACAATCTTTAATTAATTATAAATATTTATGTGACTGATCTAAATCCAGTAAAAGGTTTCAGGAAAAATGGGAGAAATGAATTATAAGGCCCCGACCTTAAACCTTACTTAATATTGAATTAGATGAATAATTCACATTGAGGATCTTTTCAGGTTTAGAGTTTTAAAGAATTAGGAAATAACTATTACATCTCAAAAGATTACAAAGTAGACACTTCTACTAGGTTTCCATAAAATAAAAAAAACTCTTAAAAAGAGACATGTCTACTTAATTGTTTTATATAGCATGAGTTTCCCTTGATCTCGTCCTTGACCCTATTCCACATTAAGTCCCGTGAAAAAAATTTCAAAAAAACTTGGGGTGAGCATAAAAAGCTCCGTAAGGGATACAAAATGAATGAAAACTGTTAGTTTTTCAAACATCACGTAAACCATGTATACTTTATCAAAGTAATACCTTCACCTTCATGAAGTAGTAAAAAATCTTCACTGAATAAAATATCATTACTTACCCTTTTGTAACCAAGGGATTACCATAAAACCCATATAAAGAACACATAACATATAAAGGTAACTTGGGACATTTACATACTTAAGTGGAATAACCATACGGTCGACTTCCACACACACCACTTAATGGAATAGCCATACGGCCAACTTCCATACATACTTAATGGAATAGCCATACGGCCGACTTCCATACCCAATGCATTGGAGGTTATAATGTAACCACCCGTCCTGGTATTCACGGCACCACCCGTCATATGGTTTATCACGTAACCACCCGTCAAATGTCCAAGTACCAATATAAAAACATAAAACATAAAACCAATATAAAGGAATGATAACATTTCCACATTTCAATCAAAATATATTATTTAAATATATTTAAATAATAGAATCCTTTATCAAAACCATTTTCAATACCAAAATACATAAAAGAGTATATGGTATTTAATTTTTTTTTAAAACATTACGACTTGTTGAGAAAGACAAAGACCAAATAATACTCATGGCGGCGGAAAAGGTCGTTGTCACCACGTACGTTAAAAAAACATTCATTTTCGTCGTTTAGTAAAAAGCATCGTAGAGAAAGATTCCATTTGTATAAAAGTAAAAGTCAAAGGGTTTTATACACCGTATAAAAGAAAGTTCTGTATAAAATGAAATATGCCTCAACGAAAGGAGATTGAGACGAAGTCCCTTACCTCGGGTCCGACATGACTTGATCATTCTTTAAGGTACTGAATAATAAACTTGAGTTAATTTCTATTTGATTAAGAACCTTTTTTGAGTTCATTATTCCTTTTATATCACTTATTTCCATGTTATAAACATTATGTAATCATTTAAGTTAATAATTTTTGTTTTGTCGATATTTGGTCCTTAAGTCGAAAGTGGACTTCTTACAATTACATGTTGTTCGTGTGGTCAAAGGTTCCTTATATACAGAATGAAATTCCTGATTTGGATATCATATATATCATATATATCCATCATATACACGTATTTATAATATTACATAATCATTTAGAGGTAATAAATGAAATGCACCGTTCATGGAGACGGTAAGCCGTACGTACACATAAATGCTACTTCCATTTTTTGTCATATTAATGGAATTAAAACTAAATGAGAGGTATGTATATTTTAATTCCAGAATTATATTCATCATTTCGATGTATAATTCATCATATATATCCATTATATACATGTACTTATAATAGTACATTACATTTGGGGATAAGAAATGAAATGCACCGTTCATGGAGACGGTAAGCCGTACGTACGCATGAACGCTACTTTTATTTCTATTTCATATTTTTATGGAATGGAATCATAATGATATAAAGGTATATTATAATTCCAGTATAATATCATATATAATACCATTAATTAAATCCTTTATACATCCCACATATGGCATTAACAAAATCAAATCACTTTGAGGGGGCGGTAGTCCGCACTTCCTTAAATGAAGATATCACATTTAACCATAATGGAAACCATAAAGGTATGAGAAAAATGAAAAATACAGAAGCATAAGGAAAACATAAACATATTATATATCATATATAAATATAGTGACATCTTAATGGCCACCTTTTAAGGTGTTAGAAGAATATCGAAAAATCATCGTTTCGTGAGGCAGAAATTCGCCATCCACGGAAACAGTATGTTCCTTAACCATTAGACATAGGTGTGTGTAAGTGTAGCTCGAATAATTATTATACCAAAATCCTAGTATATGGAAGATACTGGAGTTGTTACAAAAGAAATGAATAAAAATAGTTTAGGGGGTTGGAGAAGCAAAATAAAACAAAAGGACTCAAGTGAAGACATTACCTTAAAATCGGGTAACTCTCTTTGGTTTTAGCTCAAAGGCTTCCTTGGGAAGACTTCTGCACAAATAGAAGCTTCAAGGAGTAAGATAGGGAAGTGTATAGACAAAATGAGTAGGGGTTGGTCGAGCCAAAGTCTTTGGAAGTGTGGGTAATGAGGTAGAGGTGGGGGCCTTTTATAAGAGGAGAGGAGGGGCACTCTTGGAATGTAATAAAATGTTACTTTATTTAAGAATGAGAATAGGATTTTAATGGTCCCACTTTGATGTGTTTCAAAGATAAGGTGATAAGGGTTCGAAATACACCCATCCAATAGGTTTTGGACATGTTTAGGTCATATATTTTACATTATATTTCCATTTTATTTAAAACCTTTATTAATGAGGTAATCGTTGTATCATCATGATGTCATAAATAATTTAATTTATTTAATGTCTAAAAATTATAGAAAACTATCATGATGTAGGAAATAAATTTAGATTTCCAATGATAATTTATAATCAGAAATCTGACTTGTATAACCTAATGTACAAATTATTTTAGTAAAACATCTCATGTTTGTGTTATTTTTTACTTTAACATTTAATAAAAAGTCATTTATCTCATTTCCCAAACAAAGTGGCTCCATGGGGTCCCCAAGTTGACTCATGGATTGTCTTGGTCAGACATGACACATCCAATGAGGGTAGGACATTTTTCTAGGTCATTTCATTTTACTAAAACATTATTCTTACCTTAAACTACACTAATTACCTCTAATCGCGATTAAAAACTTAATAAGTTACTATTCACCAAAAAAATTATTTTAATCCCACTCAACCAAATTTTACTTCTTAATGATAACCATGTATGTCGGATTTTTTAAATTTAAAACACAGAAGTGGTAAAATTTCATTTAAACAAAAAATCAGTTTTTATATGTACAACTTAGTGGTTTCACTATTCATCAAAAATTGATGTTTTTCAGAAAAATACCAAAAATTCACCCTAAGCTATATTTGATATTCCGAATTATAAAATGAAGTATTTTTTAAAAAATTCAAAACATATAAGTCACATTAATTAATTTAATAATTAATTCCCGTTGTCATGACAAATAGCGTTTTTTATGAAACAAAAAGTATCAAAAGATTGACACTAGTTTATGTCCGGTTTCAAAGTGAAATTAATTCCAATGACCACTATTGAATTAAATGGTAAAAATATATTCTAATTTCACTTAAAAACCAATTAAAAAGATTATCTAATTATCTTAATAAATTAGATTAAAAAGAGGTTTTGAATTAAAATACAACATTTTACACCATTCATTAAAAAATGAACTTTATCGGAAAAATACCAAAAAATTTACACAAAGTAAATTTTGATCTCCCGATTCTAAAAAAGAGTTATATTTGGTCCAATAGAATGTACAAGAGTGATCAAAACTATATTTAATGACGGTTCGCCATCAAAAGGTGATAAGTGAACCTTTAGTGAAAATTAGGGTATAAATGCCTAAAATTGAATTCTTTACGTATTTTAAGCCGTTATATTTTATTGGATAAATGTAAAAACATTTAAAAAACATATATAATAATATTTTAGTTATTTCTATCCATTCCCGCCAATACAACGGCTACATGTTAACTACCGTTTAAAATAATAATATTATATTACTAGTGTGCAACGTAAGTTTTCAAAGAAACTCATCGTTGCGTATCGAGTACGCAATCCAACATAGCAACCCCTTTAAAGTAAAATTAATATTTAATTCATAAATATTAATAAATATGAAAATTCATTATTCTTCATTTACCTGGGATGTTACATCCTTCCCCCCTATTGAGAATTGTGTCCTCGCAATTTTATTCACTTATCAAAATAAGTGGGGGTATTTATCCATCATAGAATTTTCAGATTGCCACGTTTCCTCTTCAACCATATGGTTTTTCCACAAATCCTTTACCTGGTGGATTACTTTATTTCGCAAAACTTGCTCTTTTCGGTCAAGAATCCGGACTGGTTGTTCTTCATAAGATAGGTTCTCTTCTAGCTGAACTACCTCTGAACTCAAAACATGAGATGGATCTGGCATATACTTCCTCAACATCGAAACAAGAAAAACATTGTGTACCTGAGATAAAATCGGAGGTAAAGCCACTCAGTAAGCAACTGATCGAACTCTATCCAGAATTTCATATGGTCTAATGAACCTTGGACTCAGCTTTCCTTTCTTAACAAATCTCATCACACTTTTCTATGGAGAAACCTTGAGAAAAACATGATCACCTACCTCAAAAGATAGATCCTTCATCCGGTTATCCGCATAACTCTTCTGCCTGCTTTGAGCTGTTCTCATGTGTTTCTGAATCAACTGAACTTTTTCTGCCATCTCATCTACCAATTCTGGTCCCATCAACTTTCTTTCACCCACTTCATCCCAGAAAGCTGGAGTCGACACCGTTTCCCATATAATGCCTCAAATGGTGCCATCTGTATACTGGAATGAAAACTGTTATTATAAGATAACTCAACCAAAGAAAGATATTGGTCCCAACTTCCCTGATAATCCATCGAACAAGCTCATAGCATATCCTCCATGGTATGAATTGTTCATCCTGACTGCCCATCTGATTGAGGATGAAAAGCTGTACTAAAATTTAATTCAGTACCCAACGACTTCTGAAGGCCTTTCCAAAAGTTAGAAGTAAACCTGGGATCACGGTCAGATACAATGGAGAGAGGAAATCCATGTAACCTGACTATCTCTTTAGTTTACAAACAGGAAAGTTGATCTAGTGAAAAAGTATCTCGTATAGCAAGGAAATGAGCAGATTTAGTCAAGTGACCAACAATAACCCATGTTGCATTATTACCTCGAGATGTCCTCGGTAATCCCACAACAAAGTCCATGGATATGTTTTCCCATTTCCACTCTAGCACTGGTAAAGGCTGAAGCATCCCTTTCGGTAACTGTGGCTCTTCTTTAACCTACTGACAAGTCAAACACTTCACAGTAAAATCAACAATATCTTTTTTCATTCCATCCCACCAGTAATACTCCCGCAGATATCTGTACATCTTAGTACTGCCAGGATGAACTGAAAATGTGGAACTATGAGCCTCACATAACAACTCATTCTTTAACTGTGAATCACCAGGGACACATAATCTCTTCCCAAATCTCAAAACACAATCACTATCAATGTTGAATTCAGGCAGCTCACCCTTCTGAACCAGCTCTACCTTTTTCTACAACTCACTGTCTTGTTTCTATGCTTGCTTGATTCCGTATGATAGGGAAGATGTCACTGATACCTGAAACAAAACAGAAGGACTTCCTACACAAACAACTTCCATGCCAAAGTTCATCAAATCAAAAACTAAAGGATCTCGTTCCAAATGTTGCATGGTTAATGAAGCATTACTTTTTCGAATCAAAGCATCGGCCACTTTATTTGCTTTTACCGGATGGTAGTGAATTGTACAATCATAATCTTTGATTAATTCCAGCCATCTCCTCTATCTCATGTTAAATTCTTTCTGAGTGAATATATACTTTAAACTTTTGTGATCAGTATATATTTCACACTTTACTCCATACAAATGATTCCTCCAAATTTTTAAAGCAAAAACAACAGTAGATAATTCCAAATCATGTGTAGGGTAATTTACCTCATGAGTTTTCAAATGACGTGAAGCATAAGCAATTACCTGATCATTATGCATAAGGAAACAACCAAGTCCCTTGATCGAAGCATCACTGTATATAACAAACTCATCATTCCTAGAAGGAAGTGCCAAAACTGGAGCATTCACCAATCTTCTTTTCAACTACTGAAAAAAATCATCACATTCTTTTGTCCAGATAAACTTAACACCCTTCTGAGTTAGCTTAGTCATTGGACTAGATAAACATGAGAATTTTCAACAAACCTCGGTAGTAACCTTCCAAACCAAGAAATCTACAGATCTCGGTTACAACTGTGGGTCTTGGCCATTCTTCAACAACTTTTGTTTTAGCAGGATCAACAGTTATTCCATCTTTTGAAACAATGTTACCCAGGAAAGAAATTTGGTGTAACCAAAACTCACACTTGCTGAATTTTCCATATATTTTCTTTTCTTTTAAGGTTTGCAAAATAACCCTTAAATGTCTTTCATTCTCCTCTTTACTTTTATAAAACACCAAAATATCATCAATAAAAACAACCAACATTTTTTACCTGAGTTAACTGAGCCATCACTGCAACAAACTGTTTAGTTATGATTCTGACCATCTCAGGATACTAATTTGAAAGGTCATTTCTCTCAGTATGCCTTCCCAGAAAAGCTTCTATGTTTCCACTATGGAAAACCATTCTTATCACAGAAACACCTTAGGTGAAGCAACATGGTAATCTTTAAATGCTATATCATTTCAATTGTACCATAAATTAACTTATAATTTAACACTTTTCTAACTCTTAAAGCTGTCTAAACCGACCTATGATACCAACTATAAGGCTCCATCCATAAACCTTAATTAATATTGAATTAAATGAATAATTCACATTGAGGATCTTTTCAGGTTTAGAGTTTTAGATAATTAGGACATAACTATTACATCTCAAAAGATTACAAAGTAGAAACTTCTACTATGTTTTCATAAAATAAAAAAAACTCTTAAAAAAATACATGTCTAGTTCCATGTTTTATATAGCAAGACTTTCCCATGATCTCTTCCTTGAACCTATTCCACATTAAGTCCTATGAAAAACATTTCAAAAAAACTTGGGGTGAGCATAAAAAGCTCAGTAAGGGATACATAAAGAATGAAAACTGTTAGTTTTTCAAACATCACGTAAACCATGTATACTTTATCAAAGTAATACCTTCACCATCATGAAGTAGTAAAAACACTTCACGAAATAAAATATCATTACTTACCCTTTTGTAACTAAAGGATTACCATAGAACCCATATAAAGAACACATAACATATAAAGGTAACTTGGTACATAAACATACTTAAGTTGAATAACCAAACGGCCGACTTCCACACACATCACTTAATGGAATAGCCATACGACCAACTTCCATACATACTTAATGGAATAGCCATACGGCCGACTTCCAAACCCAATGCATTGGAGGTTATAACATAACCACCTATCCTGGTATTCACGGCACCACCCTTCATATGGTTTATCACGTAACCACCCGTCAAATGTCCAAGTACCAATATATAATCATAAAACATAAAACCAATATAAAGGAATGATAACATTTCCACATTTCAATCACAATATATCATTTAAATATATTGACATAATAGGATCCTATATCAAAACCATTTTCAATACCAAAAATACATAAAAGAGTACATGGTATTTATTTATTTTTTTTTAAAAACATTACGGCTTGTTGAGGAAGAAAAAGACCAAATAATACTCGCGGCGGCGGAAAAGGTCGTTGTCACCGCGTACGTTAAAAAAACTTTTCTTTTTTTCGTTTAGAAAAATGCTTCGTAGAAAAAGATTCCTTTTGTATAAAAGTAAAATTCAAAGGGTTTTATACACCGTATAAAAGAAAGTTGTGTATAAAACGAAATATGCCTCAATGAAAGGAGATTGAGACAAAGTCCCTTACCTCGGGTCCGACTTGAATCGATCATTCTTTAACGTCCTGAATAATAAACTTGAGTTAATTTATATTTTCTTAAGAACCTTTTTCGTGTTCATTATTACTTTTATATCACTTATTGCCATTTTATAAACATTATGTAATCATTTATGTTCATAATGTTTTTTTGTCGATATTTGGTCCTTAAGTCAAAAGTGGACTTCTTACAATTACATGTTGTTTGTGTGGTCAAAGGTTCATTATATCCAGAATGACATTCCTGATTTGGATATGATATATATCATATATATCCAGAATATACATGTATTTATAATATTACATAATTATTTAGAGGTGATAAATGAAATGCACCGTTCATGGAGACGCTAAGTCGTACGTACGCATGAATGCTACTTTCATTTTTTGTCATATTAATGTAATTAAAACTAAATGAGAGGTATGTATATTTTAATTCCAGAACTATATTCATCATTTAGATGTATCATTCATCATATATATCCATTATATACATATACTTATAATAGTACATTACATTTGGGGATAAGAAATGAAATGCACTGTTCATGGAGACGGTAAGCCGTACGTACGCATGAACGCTACTTTCATTTCTATATCATATTTTTATGGAATGGAATAATAATGATATAAAGATATATTATAATTCCAGTATAATATCATATAAAATACCATTAATTAAATCCTTTATACATCCCACATATGGCATTAACGAAATCAATTCACTTTGAGAGGGCGGCAGTCCGCACTTCCTTAAATGAAGACATCGCATTTACCCATAATGGAAACCATAAAGGTATGCCAAAAATGAAAAATACAAAAGCTTAAGGAAATAATAAACATATTATATATCATATATAAATATAGTGACATCCTAATGGCCACATTTGAAGGTGTTAGAAGAATATCGGACAATCATCGTTTTGTGAGGCAGAAATTCGCCATCCACGGAAACAGTATGTTCTTTAACCATTAGACGTAGGTGTGTGTAAGTGTAGCTCAAATAATTTTTATAAAAAAATCCTAGTATATGGAAGATACTGGAGTTCTTACAAAAGAATTGAATAAACAGAGTTTAGGGGGTTGGAGAAGCAAAATAAAACAAAAGGACTCAAGTGAAGACATTACCTTAAAATCGGGTAACTCCCTTTGGTTTGAGATCAAAGGCTTACTTGGGAAGACTTATGCCCAAATTGAGGATTCAAGGAGTAAGAGAGGGAAGTGGAGAGACAAAATGATTAGGGGTTGGTCGAGCCAAAGGCTTTGGAAGTGTGGGTAATGAGGTAGAGGTGGGGGCCTTTTATAAGAGGAGAGGAGGGGCACTCTTGGAATGTAAGAAAATGTTACATTATTTTAGAATGAGTTTGGGATTTTAATGGTCCCAATTTGATTTGTTTCGAGTATAAGGTGACAAGGGTATGAAATCCACCCATATAATAGGTTTTGGACATATGTAGGTCATAGATTTTACATTATCATTCCATTTTATTTAAATCCTTTATTAATGAGGTAATCGCTGCATCATCATGAAGTCATAAATAATTTAATTTATTTAATGTCTAAAAATTATAAAAAACTATCATGATGTAGGAAAGCTTCTTATCTTTCCAATGACTATTTATAATAAAAAATATGACTTGTATAACCCCATGTAAAAATTTCTTTAGTAAAACATCTAATGTATGTGTTATTTTTACTTTAACATTTAATAAAAAGTTATTTATGTCATTTCCCAAACAAAGTGGCTCCATGGGGTCCCCAAGTTGACTCATGGATTGTCTTTGTCGGACATGACACATCCAATGAGGGTAGGACAAGTGTCAAGGTCATTTCATTTTATTAAAACATTATTCTTACCTTAAACTACACTAATTACCTCTAATCGCGATTAAAAACTTAATAAGTTACTATTCACCAAAAAATTATTTTAATCCCATTGAACCACATGTTACTTCTTAATGACAACCATGTATGTCGGATTTTTGAAATTCAAAATACCGAAGTTGTAAAATTTCATTTAAACAAAAATTCAGTTTTTATAAGTACCACTTAGTGGTTTCGCTATTCAACAAAAATTGATGTTTTCAGAAAAATACCAAAAATTCACCCTAAGATATATTTGATATTCCGAATTCAAAAATGAAGTCTATTTTACAAAATTTAAAACATATAAGTCACATTAAATAATTTAATAATTAATTCCCGCTGTCATGACAAATAGCGTGTTTTTATGAAACAATACGTATCAAAAGATTGACACTAGTTTAAGTCCGATATCAAAGTGAAATTAATTTCAACGACCACTATTGGATCAAATGGTAAAAATATATTCTAATTGCACTTAAAAAAAATTAAAAATATTATCTAATCATCTTAATAAATTATATTAAAAAGAGGTTTTGAATTAAAATACAACATTTTACAATATTCATTAAAAAAATAAACTTTATCGGAAAAATACCAAAACATTTACACAAAGTAAATTTTGATACCCAGATTCTAAAAAAGAGTTATATTTGGTCTAATAGAATGTATAAGAGTGATAAAAACTATATTTAATGATAGTTCACCATCAAAAGGTGATAAGTGAACCTTTAGTGAAAATTAGGGTATAAATGCCTAAAATTGAATTCTTTCCGTATTTTAAGCCTTTATCTTTTATTGGATAAATGTAAAAACATTTAAAAAACATATATAATAAAATTTTAATTATTTCTATCCATTCTCGCCAATACAACGACTACATGTTAACTACCGTTTAAAATAATATTATTATATTACTAGTGTGCAGCGTAAGTTTTCAAAGAAACTCATCGTTTCATATCGAGTATGCAATCGAACATAGAAACCCCTTTAAAGTAAAATTAATATTTAATTCGTAAATATTAATAAATATGAAAATTCTTTATTCTTCATTTACCTGGGATGTTACATCCTTCCCCCCTTTTGGGAATTGCGTCCTCGCAATTTTATTCACTTATCAAAATAAGTGGGGGTATTTATCCCTCATAGCATTTTCAGATTCCCACGTTGCCTCTTCAACCATATGGTTTTTCCACAAAACCTTTACCTGGTGGATTACCTTATTTTTCAACACTTGCTCTCTTCGTTCAAGAATCTGGACTGGTTGTTCTTCATAAGATAAGTTCTCTTCCAGACGAACTACCTCTGGACTCAAAATATGAGATGAATCTGGCATATACTTCCTCAACATCGAAACGTGAAAAACATTGTGTACCGGAGAAAAACTCGGAGGTAAAGCCACCTGGTAAGAAACTGATCCAACTCTCTCCAGAATTTCATATGGACCAATGAACCTTGGACTCAGCTTTCCTTTCTTACGAAATCTCATCACTTTTTTCCATGGAGAAACCTTGAGAAAAACATGATCACCTACCTCTAAAGATAGATCCTTCCTCAGGTTATCCGCATAACTCTTCTGCCTGCTTTGAGCTGTTCTAATGTGTTTCTGAATCAACTGAACTTTTTCTACCATCTCTTCTACCAATTCGGGTCCCATCAACTTCCATTCACCCACTTCATCCTAGAAAGCTGGAGTTCGAAACCGCTTCCCATATAATGCCTCAAATGGTGACATCTGTATACTAGAATGAAAACTGTTATTATAAGAAAACTCAACCAAAGAAATATGTTGGTCCCAACTTACCTGATAATCCTTCGAACAAGATCGTAGCATATCCTCCAAGGTCTGAATTGTTCGTTCTGACTGCCCATATGATTGAGGATGAAAAGCTATACTAAAATTTTATTCAGTACCCAACGACTTCTGAAGGCCTTTCCAAAAGTTAGAAGTAAACCTGGGATCACAGTCAGATACAATGGGGAGAGGAAATCCATGTAACCTGACTATCTCTTTAAGATACAAACGGGAAAGTTGATCTAGTGAAAAAGTATATCGTATAGCATGGAAATGAGAAGATTTAGTCAAGCGATCAACAATAACCCAGATTGTATTATTACCTCGAGATGTCCTCGGTAATCCCACAACAAATTCCGTGGATATGTTTTCCCATTTCCACTCTGGCACTGGTAAAGGTTGAAGCATCCCATTCGGTAACTGCCGCTCTGATTTAACCTGCTGACAAGTCAAACACTTCACAGTAAAATCAACAATATCTCTTTTGATTCCATCCCACCAGTAATACTCCCACAGATCCCTGTACATCTTAGTACTGCCAGGATGAACTGAAAATGGGGAACTATGAGCCTCACATAACAACTCATTCTTCAACTGTGAATCACCAGGGACACATAATCTCTTCCCAAATCTCAAAACACAATCACTATCAATGTTGAATTCAGGCAGCTTACCCTTCTAAACCAGCTCTACCTTTTTCTGCAACTCACTGTCTTGCTTCTGTGCTTGCTTGATTCTCTCTGATAGGGAAGATGTCACTGATACCTGAAACAAAACAGAAGGACTTCCTACACAAACAACTTCCATTCCAAAGTTCATCAAATCAAAAAACAAAATATCTCGTTCCAAATGTTGCATGGTTAATGAAGCATTAATTTTTCGACTCAAAGCATCAACCACTTTATTTTCTTTTCCCGAATGGTAGTGAATTGTACAATCATAATCCTTGATTAATTCCAGCCATCTCCTATGTATCATGTTCAATTCTTTTTGAGTGAATATATACTTTAAAATTTTGTGATCAGTATATATTTCACAATTTACTCCATACAAATAATGCCTCCAAATTTTTAAAGCAAAATCAACAGCAGCTAATTTCAAATCATGTGTAGGGTAATTTACCTCATGAGTTTTCAACTGACGTGAAGCATAAACAATTACCTGATCGTTCTACAAAAGGACACAACCAAGTCCCTTGAACGAAGCATCACTGTATATAACAAACTCACCATTCCTAGAAGGAAGTGCCAAAACTGGAGCATTCACCAATCTTCTTTTCAACTACTGAAAACAATCATCACATTCTTTTGTCCAGATAAACATAACACCCTTCCGAGTTAGCTTAGTCATTGGACTAGATAACTATGAAAAATTTTCTACAAAACTTCGGTAGTAACCTTCCAAACCAAGAAAACTACAGATCTCGGTTACATTTGTGGGTCTTGGACATTCTTCAACAACTTTTGTTTTAGAAGGATCAACAGTTATGCCATCTTTTGAAACAATGTGACCCAGGAAAGAAATTTGTTGTAACCAAAACTCACACTTGCTAAATTTTCCATATAGTTTCTTTTCTTTTAAGGTTCGAAAAATAACCCTTAAATGTCTTTAATGATCCTCTTTAATTTCAGAAAACACCAAAATATCATCAATAAAAACAACCAACATTTTTCACCTGAGTTAACTGAGCCATCACTGAAACAAACTATTTAGTTCTGATTCTGACCATCTCAGGATACTGATTTGAAAGGTCATTTCCCTCTGTATGCCTTCCCATAAAAGCTGCTATGTTTCCTCTATGGAAAACCATTCTTATCACAAAAATACCGTAGGTGAAGAAACATGGTAATCTTTAAATGATATATCATTTCAATTGTACCATAAATTAACTTATAATTTTACACTTTTCTAACTCCTAAAGTTGTCTAAACCGACCTCTGATACAAACTATAATGCCCCGAACTTAAACCATACTTAATATTGAATTAAATTAATAATTCACATTGAGGATCTTATCAGGTTTAGAGTTATAGAAAATTAGGACATAACTATTACATCTCAAAAGATTACAAAGTAGACACTTCTACTATGTTTCCATAAAATAAAACAAACTCTTAAAAAGAGACATTTCTAGTTCCATGTTTTATATAGCATGACTTTCCCTTGATCCCGTCCTTGACCCTATTCCACATTAAGTCCTGTGAAAAACATTTCAAAACAACTTGGGGTGGGCATAAAAATCTCAGTAAGGGATACACAAAGAATGAAAACTGTTAGTTTTTGAAACATCACGTAAACCATGTATACCTTATCAAAGTAATACCTTCAACTTCATGAAGTAGTAAAAACTCTTCACCGAATAAAATATCATTACTTACCCTTTTGTAACCAAAGGATTACAAGAAAACCCATATAAAGAACACATAACATATAAAGGTAACTTGGGACATAAATAGACTTAGGTGGAATAACCATACGGTCGACTTCCACACACATCACTTAATGGAATAGCCATACGGCCAACTTCCATACATACTTAATGGAATAGCGATACGGCCGACTTCCATACCGAATGCATTGGAGGTTATAACGTAACCCCCCATCCTGGTATTCACGGCACCACCCGTCATATGTTTTATCACGTAACCACCCATCAAATGTCCAAGTACCAATATATAATCATAAAACATAAAACCAATATAAATGAATGATAACATTTCCACATTTCAATCACAATATATCATTTAAATATATTGACATAATATAATCTTTTATAAAAACCATTTTCAATACCAAAATACATAAAAGATTATATGGTATTTTTTTTAAAAATATTACGGCTTGTTGAGGAAGCCAGAGAACAAATAATACTCGCGGCGGCGGAAAAGGTCGTTGTCACCACGTACGTTAAAAAAAACATTCCTTTTTTTCGTTTAGTAAAATGATTCGTATAAAAATATTCCTTTTGTATAAAAGTAAAAGTCAAAGGGGTTTATACACCATATAAAAAAAAGTTTTGTATAAAACGAAATATGCCTCAATGAAAGGAGATTGAGACGAAGTCCCTTACCTCGGGTCCGACTTGACTCGATCGTTCTTTAACGTCCTGAATAATAAACTTGAGTTAATTTATATTTTCTTAAGAACCTTTTTCGAGTTCATTATTCCATTTATATCACTTATTTCCATGTTATATACATTATTTAATAATTTAAGTTAATAATGTTTGTTTTTTCGATATTTGGTCCTTAAGTCGAAAGTGGATTTCTTACAATTACATGTTGTTTGGGTGGTCAAAGGTTCTTTATATCCAGAATGAAATTCCTGATTTGGATATCATATATATAATATATATCATATATATCCCGCATATACATGTATTTATAATGTTACATAATCATTTAGAGGTAACAAATGAAATGCACCGTTCATGGAGACGGTAAGCCGTACGTACACATGAACACTACTTTCATTTCATTGTCATATTAATGGTATTAAAACTAAATGAGAGGTATGTATATTTTAATTCTAGAATTATATTAATCATTTAGATGTATCATTCATCATATATATCCATTATATACATGTACTAATAATAGTACATTACATTTGGGGATAAGAAATGAAATGCATCGTTCATGGAGACGGTATGCCGTACGTACGCATGAACGCTACTTTCATTTCTATTTCATGTTTTTAAGGAATGGAATAATAATGATATGAAAGTATATTATAATTCCAGTATAATATCATATATAATACCATTAATTAAATCCTTTATACATCCCACATATGGCATTAACGAAATCAAATCACTTTGAGGGGGCAGTAGTCCGCACTTCCTTAAATGAAGATATCGCATTTACCCATAATGGAAACCATAAAGGTATGCCAAAAATGAAAAATAAATAATCTTAAGGGAAACATAAACATATTATATATCATATATAAATATAGTGACATATTAATGGCCACCTTTGAAGGTGTTAGAAGAATATCCAACAATCATCGTTTCGTGAGGCAGAAATTCACCATCCACAGAAACAGTTTGTTCTTTAACCATTAGACGTAGGTGAGTGTAAGTGTATCTCAAATACTTATTATAAAAATATCCTAGTATATGTAAGATACTGGACTTATTACAAAATAAATGAATAACAAGAGTTTAGGGGGTTGGAGAAGCAAAATAAAACAAAAGGACTCAAGTGAAGACATTACCTTAAAATCGGGTAACTCCCTTTCGTTTGAGCTCAAAGGCTTCCTTGGAAAGACTTCTGCCCAAAGTGAGGATTCAAGGAGTAAGATAGGAAAGTTGAGAGACAAAATGAGAAGGGGTTGGTCGAGACAAAGGCTTTGGAAGTGTGGGTAATGAGATAGAGGTGGGGCCTTTTATAAGAGGAGAGGAGGGGCACTCTTGGAATGTAAGAAAATGTTACTTTATTTTAGAATTAGTTTCCGATTTTAATGGTCCCACTTTGATGTGTTTCTAGGGTAAGGTGATAAGGGTTCGAAATCCACCCATCCAATAGGTTTTGGACATATGTAGGTCATATATTTTACATTATCTTTCCATTTTATTTAAATCCTTTATTAATGAGGTAATCACTGCATCATCATGATGTCAAAAATAATTTAATTTATTTAATGTTTAAAAATTATAAAAAACTATCATGATGTAGGAAATATTTTTATCTTTCCAATTACTATTTATAATCAAAAATCTGACTTGTATAACCCCATGTAAAAATTGTTTTAGTAAAACATTTCATGTTTGTGTTATTTTTACTTTAACATTTAATAAAACGTTATTTATGTCATTTCCCAAACAATGTGGCTCCATGGGGTCCCCAAGTTGACTCAGGGATTGTCTTGGTCGGCCATGATACATCCAATGAGGGTAGTACATGTGTCTAGGTCATTTCATTTTATTAAAACATTATTCTTACCTTAAACTACACTAATTACTTATAATCACGATTAAAAACTTAATAAGTTACTATTCACCAAAAAATTATTTTAATCCCATTGAACCACATTTTACTTCTTAATGACAACCATGTATGTCGGATTTTTTAAATTCAAAAAATAGAAGTGGTAAAATTTCATTTAAACAAAAAATCAGTTTTTAGAAGTACAACTTAATGGTTTCACTAATCATAATAAACTGACGTTTTTCAGAAAAATACCAAAAATTCACCCTAAGATATATTTGATACTCCGAATTCAAAAATGATGTCTATTTTAAAAAATTCAAAACATATAATTCACATTAATTAATTTAATAATTAATTCCCATTGTCATGACAAATAGCGTGTTTTTATGAAACAATAAGTATCAAAAGATTGACACTAGTTTAAGTCCGATTTCAAAGTGAAATTAATTCCAATGACCACTATTGGATTAAATGGTAAAAATATGTTCTAATTGAACTTAAAAACAAATTCAATAGATAATCTAATCATCTTAATAAATTATAATAAAAAGAGGGTTTGAATTAAAATACAACATTTTACACTATTCATTAAAAAAATGAACTTTATCGGAAAAATGCCAAAAAATTTACACAAAGTAAATTTTGATGTCCCGATTCTAAAAAAGAGTTATATTTGGTCCAATATAATGTATAAGAGTGATCAAAACTATATTTAATGACGGTTTGCCATCAAAAGGTGATAAGTGAACCTTTAGTGAAAATTAGGGTATAAATGCCTAAAATTGAATTCTTTCCGTATTTTAAGCCTTTATCTTTTATTGGATAAATGTAAAAACATTTCAAAAACATATATAATCATATTTTAGTTATTTCTATCCATTCCCGCCAATAAAACAGCTACATGTGAACTACCGTTTAAAATAATATTATTATATTACTAGTGTGGAACATAAGTTTTCAAAGAAACTCATCGTTGCGTATCGAGTACGCAATCGAACATAGAAACCCCTTTAAAGTAAAATTAATATTTAATTCGTAAATATTAATAAATATGAAAATTCTTTATTCTTCATTTACCTAGGATGTTACATGAATGGCGCATTCCCAACTCTAATTTTTGTCATAATTGGTGACTAATTCATGATGTACATCGATGATAAATTTCTTGACCAAAGGAATTGAGTTAAATATTAATTAACAAGAAAACACAAGAACCGAATATAGTATTATCACATATTATAGATATTTAATTCAAATAATTAAATAATTACCTTACGATGAATTATTTCTACATTGATGAATCTGACAATGTATCTATATCGTATCATCATTTCGTTATAATAATCAAGTGATGATTACCACTAGTGTTACCCAAGCATGCTACAAAAACCTTTGAATGTCGCTATAGTAATATCCAGGAACTAGTATAGTAAAACCTAATGTTTGTGTCATTCGCCTTTGATCACCATGAGAATAACTTGATGAAGGATTCTCTTGGATCTCTTTAATGTTGAGAGTCATGGTGGAGGATCACTCTCTATTCTTAATAGTATTATTAGAGAAAGGGGATATCAAGGGCCCTAAGGGAATACTCTATATGTTGTTGTGCATAATAAAATAAAAAGACACCCCTTAAGAAATAATATAATTGGGCTTATAGAACTGGTGAAAGAAAATAATAATTGAGCATGTGCCCTTATTATTTTTCTTAATTCATGCGGAACCCCATGTCTATAAAAATAATACTATAATTTCTTAACTTTCAAAAAACTTATGAATTAAATTAAATATTATTTTATTCAAATAACATTCAATATATATTATTTCTCATTAGAACATTAAACTAGGTCCTCAATTCCTCCACAATATTTATCATGCCTTGAATAATGACCATTTATTTAATAAATAAATAGCACTTCATCATTCACTAATAAATTAATATTATATTCAGTAAATATATAATATAAATTTATTAAATATTATATTCACCAAATATTTTATAAAATAACGAGTAATGAATTACATGAAATCAAGAAAACCTGAATAATTATTGAACAATATGAAAGAATAATATTTATTCAGCTTGTTAAATAATAAATAGTATGACAATTTAACTGAAGTTCTTGATACACTTAGTGTGTGATCCTTTAGGAATCTTTCTCAGTAGCATTAGCGAAGTTTTCTAAAGTCTAATGTTAGTGTCTAGAAACACAACATGGCACCCATAGAAAAATAAATTAATATCAAAATGGCATACAACCTCATAAATATCATTTCTATTTAGTATAATCCCTTTATCACAATATCTCTAGTCAAGCTGGCTATCTGTCAGTGCCATCAACCGATGTTCTTAATGACTCATTCTTTTACATTCTTTAAATTGAACATTCCTAGAGAACATAATGGATATGGATTTATTTATGCTATATAATTTACATCAAAGTTCATGAGTTATCAACTTATGTTAAAGAAATGAAATGAACAATCCATTCTCTCACTATTCATTAATGAAATATTTCTTTTGATGCACAAAATGTACATACTTATTCACAAACATATGTCACTATAGTTTTCATCAATACATAAATTTAAAAGACTCCTTATATCCATTAATAATAATCATAATGTATAAGGAATAGTATACATGTCCACAGATAATAACATTCAATGAAACACATAAAAGTGTATTTCCAACTAGTGGGTCTCGTTCTCATAACCACCTACACTAGAAATTAACAAGGGAAAACACTATGATAAGACGTATCAAAGTATTATTATCCACCTACAAATAATAGTATGTATTTTATGTGTCCCATCATACAATATCATCCATCCATAAAATAGTATTCAAAAAATACTATCATGGCACTTCTGGTCCCTCATTATAGTGGAGAACTACTATGACCATGTAGCGAGATAGCTACTCTGAATACATTATCACATACTAAGTCACAGGAAAGAACAATCATGATGTGATAAGTATTGTATTAAATATTAAAAACTATGAATAAAAGTAATCATAAAGTACACAGAAGTTGTTTCTAGGAAACAACTATATCAATTTTATGAATATAGGTTTTTCAAGTCTATGTAGAGTTATGTCTTCATCAAATTTTTACTTAATTCCATAGAAGATAATGACATAAACTCATTCACTTACATGAGCCATAGTGATATTGATTGCAACATTATAAATACTATTATTTCTTTAACCATGTAATAACATTAGAAAATTAGTAATGTTATTTGGTTCGATGCCTTATGTTATATCTCTAAATCCATTTTTATTTATATCAATAAAGATGTCAAGAATATTTCTAATATATAATATAGATATATGAGGAATACCCAAGTGACCCATTCACAAAATAACTCATGGTGTTAATCCTATTCCATGATGTTCACTGATGATGAAATTTATAATATGGATTCATCCCTTACCATCCTTGATTAAGTTCAACATTGATCGTATGACTCTTGGTGCTCCAGGATAAGTTGTTTGTAATAAAATATGTTGGAATTTTCTTGAATTTGTAAAATATTCCTTTTCTAAATTTCTAGGGAATATTATTTTCATTGAATATAAACTATGGGATTTATTCCTTGTGGTGATAAATTCAAAACATCCTGGATGGAAAAAAGATTTTGATTGAAAATGAATATACATGTGTGGTCTATGATAACTTATATCTTTAATAAACATTAATTGTCGATTTATTACCCAAATACACACATTATAAAATAAAAAAAATATCCAAAGGCCAACTTTATTTTTGTAATTAAATACATAATATAAGAACTAAAAATAGGGATACAAAAACATTAATCAAAACTCCTTAACATGCTTTAAAAATTATATTATTCTTATAAAACTTCACAAAATAACTTGAGGATATTCTTAAGAATAGGGTGAGCTATAAATTCCCATAAAGAAAATAATCAAAGAAAAATAGGGTAAAAGTAACACGTCTTAGTCAAGATGCATATCAAGTTAAAATAAAATGGTCTAGTATCATAAACATGAACATTAAATCCTGATATAAGATGATAACATTAAGGAAACATAAAAATGATCCAACAACATTAAACCTTACATCATAAAAATAAGTCAAGGATAACCTCCGAGACATAATAAAATTTTGTTCTTAGGATAACTTCTAGTGTACCATACATGGAAACTCTTGAGATAAAATCATTACCTAGTTCATTGGAGGGATATATAATTTCAGGCCCAACCATCACATTCGTATCGTGTACATGCATTTTTGTGTCACATAGATCTTACAACATAATCAATAAATTCATAACATTTAATACCATTATTAAAAAGTGTTGATTAATACATGGAAGTCCTCAATCAATGAAGGATAGGAAAATATAGTTGAATACCTTTGAGTGAAAATGAGGATGGGTATTTAGAACATAAATTTCTGGCTTTGAAAATTGTAGGATAATTTCGGTATTATAACGGATTCACATGCAACATTATAGAAAAAATATATAATTATGATGGCATATTTGTGATGGTTGTTTTACCCTTAACAAATAGTCATATATAAGGAGTTATTTGTGATACATATTGTCTTTTTCAATAAATAAAAAGTATTTACAATTGCAAATCCTTTCCTGTCACAAATACATTTGGAGTGCTTGTGTGCTTTTGTGCTGAAGTACTATTAGCAATGGCTAACAACTATGGACATATTTATATATAAAAAAACTGATTTTTTTTGACAAATTTCATTATCCGTCATAATTGTGTTTGTATAAAACCTTTTGTAATAGGATAAATTTATTCTCTATTAGTCCATCACAGAAATTTTTTTTAATAAAATCACATGACTCTTTCTTCTCCTCCCCTAATTCCTTATCCAACCCGCAAAGCCGGGTGATGCAAACACATTTGATGACCCTTCTGAAAAAGGCCTTTCGTTGTTAATTTCTTGTAGATTTAGGATTGAATCTCTTAGGTAGGAAGTCATATTCTCTCATCCTTCATTATTTTTGTGAATTTCCTTTCAATTATGGAAAAATTGGTTTGGTCAAACCCTTGGTGAATAAATTTACATAATTTTTCAAGGTTATTTGATATTTAGGGTTATTGTAGATTTATTATTCACTATTTTGGTGTTTACTGTCTCCACATGAGTTGATTTCAATTGATTTGAGATATTTTAGTCATTTTTTGGCCTTTAGATTTAATAGATTTTAATGTTTGGTATTTAGGGCTACTGCAAGTTTATAATTATATATTATTATTAGAAATATGATGATTATAGAAATTATTTATATGGATGTTTGATATTTATAAAGTTTATATAAATATATTTAATCGGTAAATTGTATTCCATGGTTATAGTGACATAATTTATGATGAATTGTGATAATTCTTGGATTTTGAATGTGATGTTAATCAATGTTTTATTGTTATATTATGATTGGCTTTCAATTATTTAAAACATGTAAATATAGTTTTTAAAACATTTGGATATATATATATATTGACATGTTAATATACATATATAGACATTTAGACAAAACATATATAATTATTGATATATATATATGTATGTAAGTATGTATATATTTGAATGTATGTATAGTTTTGATATGTATATATTTGTTAAAAATGAATAAAAATATATTTAATGTATACATTATTATTTTAAAAGGTAATCCCTAGGTGTGGATTTTTTGAACCCTCAACACATAGAAACCCCCCTCCATATGAAGAGGTCACTCTGCAGATAGACCTTACTAGGAAAGAGCAGTTTCTAGTCGAGATGACAGAGTGTACTGGAGGGTTAAATCCCGATTGGTGTTGGTTTGACACCCCAATACATTAACATGGGTGGGTGGAACCTCACCCCCCGAATCTGGGATCAGGTGACTCAGAAAGACGAGTGGATCCAGGGGAAGGAGAAATTTTCCCAAGACCGAGCTCATAGGTATCAAACCCTGCTCCTCCCAAAGAACACCATTTATTATACCACTATCGGGAACTATTGTGCCACCACTAAAGTAGAATTAATGTATTTATATATTTGATTAAGAAATATTGTAATATATATATATATATAAGGAAATAAATAAGAAATGAGTTTTTTTATAAAAAGGATGATAAAATAAATTTAAAGAAAACGTTTGAACAAAATTGTTTTTATAAGAAAAATTTTTACAAAAAAAACATTATAATTTTTTTTGATGAAAAAATAATATATACTAAAAAAGATGAAGCTATAATGATTACTATTTAATAGAGTATCTTTTTAGCAATGATTTTTTATGGAGATTCATAAATGGTTTGAGCATTCTTTATTAATGTATAATAATTTTTCGGATTCATTAAAATAAAAAAAATTAACAGTAATAATAAATAAGTTTAAATAAATTGTATTATATATAATAAATAATTATTTTTAGATAATTATTTGTAAAAAAATTAAAAATACCAAAAGAGTTTAGAAATTCTCAATAATTACGAAAAATGTATTAATAATTAAAAAACATTATTAATTAATAAATTATTTTTATAATTAATAAAAAATTATTAAATATAAATAATAATTATTAAATGTTAATAAATTATGATAATTTGTAATGTATATATATAATATTAAAAAATATTAAAAATGTTACCATCGTGTGTGATGTTACAGTCACTCAACATGCATAAATGTTATGTCACACATACGGTAAACCCCATATCATAAATATAACAGCGGTCTTTGATTTCTCATTTGATACACTATTCATGAGATACTTCAATTTTTTATAAAAACTTATAATAAAAATATCAAATTAATTTCCGTCATGTGTGATGTTACCAAACACCTAACATACACAAATGTTATATATATCCAAGGGTAAATCTCACATCCCAGACATAATAGTGGTCTCTGATTTCTCATAATATACACAAATTGGGAGATAATTCAATTTCTTAATTTTTTTAATAAAAATATTAAATGAATTTCCCTAACGTGAAATGTAATGAAACACCCGACACACAAAAATGTTATATCATGCTTAGGGTAAACCCTATAACCCTAAACTAACGCTGGTATCAAATTACTCATATGAGACGCCATTCAAGATATATTTCATTATTTTGGTAAAATATTGTTCATGTAATATAATATATTTAATATATTTATTCTCTTAGTGTCGAGACTCTACGGGTCCCGAAATCAAGTTCTAACTCAGTTCCATAGTCCAAACATATTTTATTTAGTATTACATTGTGTTAAAATATAATACAAACTTATAATTAGTCATTATGTGTAATAACTATTCTTATTTTTGTTGTTTTTTAGATAACTATGGACTCAAGGAGTATACATCAGTTTCTATTACGTGATTATGATTAGATAAATCATCGCAAAAATCCCAAAATATCTGGTATAAATCCTATCAACATTGAGGGTGTAAAAACATTTATATCATTTGCATCTTCAAATCCATAAGTGTTTTCTGAAGGAACAATTAAATGTCCATGTAAGAAATGTGATCTTAAGAGATTCGAAATGATTGATAATGTTGGACTTCATCAACTGAATTTTGGTTTCCATAAATATTACAGATTTTGATATCAACATGGTGAACACAATTCAATAGAAAATAAAAATATGTTTTTTTAGATCCATCATTTCATAATTTAGTACATGAAGCTGTTGGATCGTTAATTCATCAAAAAACAACTTAGAATGATATTCCAAATCCAAAATTAGAGTGTTCTATATTTTACAATTTGTTTAAATCTGCTGATGTGGCATTATATCACGGATGTCAGATAAAAAAAATTCAATTTATTAAAAATATATGGTTATTAAATATTTTTAGTAATGTCAAATAGTTAATTTAATAACATATTATCTCTTGTTAAATCATTGCTTCTTGATGGAATACATTACGTGCAAGTTTCTATAAAAGTAAGACGTTTGTTCATAATTTGGGTCTTAGTTATTAGAAGATCCATGCATGTTAAAATGACCATGTATTATATTATGGTTATTATGAATCCTTAGATAATATTTCAATATATGGAGAATTGAGGTATAAATAGACACAATAAGAAAATCCTATATTTCCTGTGAAACAATTGAGATATTTTCCAATTACACCTTGTTTGCAAAATTTATTTATGTCTCACAACATAGATCCATTGATGACATGACATAAATCAAATAATTACACTAGTAAAAGCTTAAATCATCCTTGTTATGGTAATTTATGAAGAATATTTGATAACATGTATCCTTATTTTTATTAAGAACCTTGTAATATACAGTTGGGTCTTTCTACTGATGTTTTTTGTCCATTTAGTGCTTACGACAATCAATATTATTGTTAGCCTATTTTCATTACTATTTATAACTTACCTCCTTATATGTTGATGAAGGAAACATATATATATTTGAAACTATTAATTCCAGGACATATAAGAGCAGAATATTGATGTTTATTTGAAGCCACTAATTGACGAGTTAATTTTATTATGGAATAATGGCGTGATAACATTTGATATAGTTGTATATCTGAATTTTAAACTGAAGGATACATTAATGTGGATGATCAGTGAATTTATAGTGTAATTACACATGGTAAAAAATCATGTCCATACTTCATGGCTGTTAATAGATCACTTATGTTTGGAAATGGGATAAAGACTTGTTATTTTAACTTCATCGGTGATTTATTATAGTGGATGACAATTTTCTAAGGAATATAAATAATTTTAAAAAATTAATAATTAAAAGAGATGAACCACCAACAGTTATATTAGGTATTTAGGTAAAATATATCTTCTTTACATTACCTCATGTTAATTTTGGACTAACCATAAATGAACAAAAAATAAATGGTTATGGGAGAGACCAAAATTAGATAAAGAAAAGTATTTTTTGGGATCTACCATATTGGTCTAATTTGTCGGGTCATCACTTGTAAGATGTAATTCATATCGAGAATAAATTTTCTAATAACCTATTCACTACTGTATTGGACACACATTATAAGACCAAAGATAATGTAATTCCATGGTAAGTGCTTTCCCAAATTTTCAGATATCCCAGACATGAATTATTTTAAGATGATATACCACAAATATTAATGAAACTAAAATCATCTTACAAACATTCTAATGGAATTAATTTATTATTCTATTAATGGATTGGATATTTGAGGTTACTAGATGACTATTCTTCTACGTTTTCTCACTGTGTTAGAAATAGATATATTATGAGGTTAAAAATTCATGAATACCATTTCATAATGGGATGATTTTTTCCTATTGGTATTAGAGTGAAGTTTAATTATTCAATCTAGAATCCGTTGACCAAAATATCCTATTTATTTCACGATATTTGTGTGAAAAAATAGGATTATGATGCATTGAGTATGCTACAAAGGGATTCTATTTTAATTATATGTTAATTAGATAAAATATTCCCAGCCATCCTTCATTGACTCAATGGAACATTTCATATTGCATTTTGTATATAAAGATAAAAGTGGAGGCCCAGAAAAATTCCAATGGATATACCCATTTGAGAGATACATACAAATATTAAAGAATAAATTTGTAAAAATGCATTAGTTGTGTTGGGACCACTTTGTATATGAAGATTGTATTTGTTGTCAACTGTTGTCAATGCTGGTCAAAATGAAGAAGGAGATGAAGAAGGACTCCAAAGTTAATGGAGATCGACTGAAGTGAGGATGCCTGTAGCATTGTTATGTAATCATAGCATTTAATGTCAGGCTTGGGCAACACTTCATGAACCGAAATCAGACGATGCTTTGCTGGTATGTATTTCACACAAATCATGAGTTAGGAGAACTTGTGATGCAAGCCTTATGAAGGAAAGGGGGAGAAATGATGATGCCAGTCATATAATGTTTTGATTGGAAGGAATGATGCTGCTGGAAGATAGGAAAGATTCAGTTCCCATTGCAACTCTGACGATGCTTAAGCTGATCTATCAAAGGATAAATATCATGACAGTGGGATTCGTGATAAGAGCAGAATAATGGTTATGGGAAGCAGTAAAGAGATAAAATGGAAAAGCAATAGACAATCTGGGGATGGCAGAAAAGCACAGTTTAAGGTGTCGCCGTTTTCCAGTGTTTGCCAAATTATAGGGCCTGAAAATCGGGAGATGAAGAGATGTGCTTGGAAATGGATGTTGCGCATAATATTGAAGATGGTTTATACGTGAAAAAGAGTTATTCAAGGTCAGAACGTTGAAAAATGACAAAGGATTGGAGTGCGTAGAAATTTAGGCATGTTTCGCGCAAAAATAAAGTGGTGCGCGCAATATCTGCGGGATGCGCGAAATAGTAGCGGGTTGCACGAAATATCTGCGGGATGCGCAAATATTGGCATGGTGCGCGAAATTGAGGAATGAAGTTTTCGCGCAAATGATGGTTCGAGATCAGAAGATCAAAAATTGGCAAAGGCATAAAATGCGCGAAATATTGGAGCAGTGCGCGAAATCTGATGTTGCAGGAAAGATTGGGTTTGCGCGCAATATAGAACGTGGTGCGGAATTTTGCGCGCAATTGGTGGTTCATGCTTAGAAGGATAAAAAATTTCAAAGGCATGAGGTGCGCGAAATATTGAAGCATGGCGCGAAATATGAAGTTTCATAAAAGAGTTTTTACGCGCATGGAGGAGGTTTTACGCGCAGGAAGAGGTTTTTATGCGCAAGGTCAAAACTGCCTATAAATATGGGGTGAACCCCTCTCATTATGTGAGACTCGACACTTAGACAAATCCCGAGCTCTGGCGTGCGGAAAATTGTAGTATAGATCATTGTGCGAAAAAGAAGAAGTGTTGCACGGAAAAATAATTGTTGCGCGAAATAGGATGTTCTGCGCGAAAAAGAAGAGTTGTGCGCGAAAAGGGTTTTTCGCGCCAAAAGGTGTTTTTACGCGCAAGGCTTGAATCTTATGTGCAAGCCACCTAGAAGGTTGCGCGAAAAATTTGAGGGTACCGCAGGCCTTTGATAGGTACAGAGCACTCTCGAAGCAGCCTTGTGGAAGAAAAGAAACTGTGAACCATTCGGTTTCACAAAGAGAAGTTGAACCGCACTCACACGACTGGTGTTTAACACTCTCGTTGTGCTTTGCGAAGTGAAGAAGAACTAGACGTGCAATTGAACTCATATCTGCACTAAGGAAGAATTCAGTATACCAATACACTCAGGTGTTGGTATTGAGAAGAGAAGGAAGAGAAGAAGAAGAACAGAGTATGCCCAACTGAAGGCTGACAATTATTCAGGGTAGTTTAATTCAGATGATGCTTTGTGAGCAGATCTTCAGTGATTGAATAATCACATTGGTGTATGTGATTCTAGCTAAAGAAAGAAGGTGATTAGTGCAATCAGTTGTGGCACTAAGAAGAAGGAAGAAGAACTAGTGCAGTTTGTTTTTGCACTAGAGAAGAAGAGAAAGAAAGAAGAGAATTGCTTGCCTACTGCTTTGAAAGTAATCAAGTGAAGAGCACTACAATAGATCAAGAGCAGAACCAACCTTTTGAAGAAGGAAGAATACTGTCTCGATAGGCAGTATAAAGAACCAGCTAGAGGCTGCAAGTTGGACTTGGCTTTCACCAGTCCAGGGAAGATGATTGTTTCCCACCCCCCTCCAAAGTGTAGGGACTCACACTGGCTAGAGGATTGTTTTCCTAGCCACTCCATTGTAACAACATTTTACTTTATAGTGGAGAATCCATGCAGTGGTCATACCCATTCATAGCAAGGACGTAGCTACTCTTATTGAGTGGTGAACCTTGTAAAAATATCGTGTGCACATTTTTACTACTTTCTATTATTGCATGTGACAGGGAAAAGAGAATAAGAGAATCAAGATCCTAACAGGTCTAGAGGTACAGGGATAAAAGTTGGAATTGGTTTAAAAAGTCCCCAACACTGATTCACCCCCCCTCTCAGTGTTAGGTATATCCCAAACTGGTCCTTTCAAGTTGAAGGGTCAATTGTAGAAGCATCCTTACAGAAGGAAATTTCAAATTTATTCACTTATTATTTTCAATCATAATATATTTCAAAACATAATTGGATTGGTTATAATGAGAAAAATGTTGTTGATGTCACGGAGCACTAGTTTTCAGTTTTTAATCATCTCGATCTTGGTTTTGGTGGTTATCGTGAACCATGAAATTCAGATGATGAATTGTATAGAGATCATATATATGTTCTACTGAAATATAAATAAATGAAATGATTTGTGTAGTAAGTACTACTTTTTATTATTTTTTTAAATTTGATAATCAATTCAATTATTTATATTATTTTTTATAGACTATAGGATGACCATAAAAAAATAAATTTAACAAATGAAATCTGATTAACTTAATGAATGTCATCAACAAATTTTTTCATATTCATTTCAAAGGATGGTCTTTTAAATTTATTTCAATGGAACATTAAATTAATTTTTTAATGATCTATCTCACTAATAATTTTTATTGTTTATAGGAAACACAACGTCAATATAAAATTTATAGTCGATTATGTGTTCTAAAAAAATCTCCATTGAAATGGGTAAAATATTATAATGGGTATGTGGTTAAGGGATTTCAATTCTATACATGCATATATGGTGAATCAAAGAAATCAATGAATAATAGGGTTTGTTAGAAATGATATCATCATAAATAAAGTGGAGTTGTCTTTTATTGTATTCTGGATGAAATAATTATGTTATTTTATCTTTGACCAAATTATGTAACAATGTTTAAATTCCATTGGTTTTACACTGATCAAGGGTTTCAAGTTCATCCATGACATGTAGTCATGGATTTTAAATATAATAGTCTTCTTACATCAAATGAACCATTTATATTTTCACATCATGCACATCATGTTTATTATGCAAATTAATATGATGATTCAAGTTATTTGAATGACTAGTGGAGGGTAATAAAAATGAAATATCATGAAAATCATTTTATTGAAAATAAAAATGGTTCTTTGGAAGTTCAACATTTAGAACATTTTCATGAAAAATCCCCAACTATATCTCTAACCTAAAAAAATATAAATTTCTATAATGAAACCCTTCATTTAATGGCTGAGGAAATTAATAATCTTGATGAAGTAATAAGTGATGATGAAACTAAAAGTTGTATATAAGTTGATGATGCTGGAGATGAGGATGAATACATTGTCCATAATGATTATTAAGAAGAAGATTATGATCTATATATTATATTCAATGTTTTATTAGTTTTTTATATTTGATATTCATATTAATAATTATTTACGGGTAATATTTTTTATTTCAAATAGGTGGACTTAATGATATATTATTTTCCTTTTATGATGCAAGTAATTATTAGTTTTTTATATTTTATATTGGTTGTTCCCAAATATACCCAAGTTATAAGGTGTAAGTGGTCTCTTGTAATATGACTTGGGTTATCGAATCCACAGGGACCGAAGAAGTAACCTTGAGACACTATGATTAGATGCGGGACTGGCTATGAAGTGGCCAGCTGTGGTGTTGATTGATTTGAAAAAAATGGTGATTAGATTTGAATAACAAAACAAAAAAATGACTTTAATTGAAACAATTAATTAAGATGAGCCAATCCTAGGTTGTCTCTAGGTCTTGATTGGGTGTAATTATTTTTCTTTGAATTTTATGTTCATCGGTTCAAGTGGTATCCATTAAATGAAATAATTCATCAATATCATTATACGATTTAATACACACACAATTTCAAACCCAATCACCAATTCAGTTAGAGTATAACCTAAATGATCACTCCAAGTAATTGGATCGTACAAGCACTCAAAATGTGTTGTCATAAAAGTCAGTGAAGACAAAGAAGAAGATAAATCAAAGAAAGGAACTCTTAAAATGAAGAACAAATTTAAGAGTTTAAGAACATCAAATAAAATTCAATACAGACCATGCAACTCCCAAGGATCATTCCATAAATGTCTATCCCTCCATTGGTTCTATTCTATCAATGGAACGAGAAGTCGACTTAAAAAAGTGGGATTAACGAAGGAAAACATTAAGAAAAATGTACACTCCACCGTAGTGTAAGGAATTCAAAAGTGTTGGTGTAAATATATTCACACCTAGATTCAATGGAATCGACGTGTTAATAAAATTAAAAGAAATAGTAAAGAATAAGAATAACTTTTATTAAGATACTCAACGTGAAAGAAGAACTTACATGGGAAAAATTGACGATGCGATTACAAAATGAAAGCAGAAAATTAAAATTGAATGGAAAATGTAAGATGATTATTCCATTCACAAAAATCTCCTTATAAATTCATATTATGAGTCCTAGGTCCACCCCCACTTTAAATGCATCACCCAACAATTATGTGAGTCAAAATGAGTGTGAATAATCAAAAGGAAATTGATGTTTCGAAGTTGACCTGGAAAACTGTCCAGATTCATCCATCATTTTTACGTTCGGATATGACCTTAAATATGACAAAATCATCAATGTTCGTAGAAGAAAAATATATTCTTGTATGTTTCTTCTAGTAACTGTAAACATTTCAGGAACTTTGGCACAACCGTTTGGATGTTATGGGCGATATGGTGGGACGACTTTATGTGCAATTTTTTCGGGCCCACCATTTAAATGTAAACTTTGGATCCATATATCTCCATGAAAACTTCATAGTTAGATCTTTCCAAAGTTTAATAAAATTATCATCATATTTGTCTCTTTATACTGTAAAAATTTGAGCTTTATTGGGCTTGTTTTGTGGGCCCCACATTAGTTTGATGGGCCTTGGGCCCATTATGATTTCTCCAGAAAAGCTCTGCATTCGTCCCCAACAATTTCCATCTTCTCTTGAGATTCATCCATAGGACCTAAAAGATAAAATGTTCCAAATAAAGTGATAAATCATATAACAAAATATAAGTTTAAAATTATGAACAATGTATTTTTCACAAGTAATTTATTGAGTGGGCCCAAATTGGAATTTTAAGCATGAATTGCACAATGATGGGAAACGAAGTTCAATTTATGAATTGGACTAAAATTGATGTTTATGCACTTTCTAACACATTAATATTAAGATGTAATCAATGAATATTATCCACTTTTAGTGACTAATCACACCCCTCCACTTGAGTTTTTCTAGTCCCGAGCAAAATATATTACAAATATGAAATTCGAATCCCCTTTTCCAAAAAACATTTTAATACACATTGCTCACCCAAAGACCTCATACCAAAAAAAATTATGAAACCCATTAAAATCATTTAAAATGAACTAGGTTCATAAGAATATCCCAAGCCCAATCCCATTCCTTTGTTCAAATTCATCGCAACATTTCATCCAATATCAATTAAGTATGATAAAGTGTTGTGCATCACAAAAGATATGGGGCCCATTTTATTGTTCAAGGGGAGAAAAATGGAAGTGCTAGGTGGGAATCACATTAAACCTTAAGATTAGTATCCAATTTTGTTTAGTTTTTTTAACCACAATAGATATGAAAAGACCAACTCTGGGCAAGACAACTATGGAGTCATGATCCCCAAGTGTCGGATGCCACACATATTGTCAATTGCATACTCTATGATAGAGATATAAAGCCTAACTCTATACAAGACAACTATGGAGTCATGATCCCCAAGTGCCGAACGCCACAAATTTGGAAAAACATTGCTCTATGTGGTCTTATTTTTTTTCAATTTTTTTGTTGTTTTTTTGGATACTCAAATTAAACTAAAAGTGACCCCAGAACCCTATGATATAATTAAATGGACCAAGAACTCAAATTTACACCCAAGATCCAGTAGACGTGCATTGTGGAATTTTTATTAAAAGGATGAAAATGTAAACTTTGAAAAATCACATCGGACAACCGCACTTTACAAAAACTATGCTCATGAACATAAACTTGCATTAAAATAAAAATCAAGGCATGAAAAATTATTTGATATCCAATTTCAGAGTTTTCAATGTGTGTTATCATGTTCAAGGTTAATGGAATTTTTCTTTCCATGCATGTTCTTTTTAAAAAAATCATTTTTTATTTCAACTCCCCCCAACATAGAATAACATTGTACCCTATGTTTAAAGACAACATAGAAGGGGGTAGAAGAAGATGATAGGTGTTATAAAAGGAAATTGAAACAATAAAATGGATCAAATTCACCTAGTTTTTGAAGTTGAAGATCATGATACTCCAGATTACTCCTTTGATCTCTTGGGAGTTGTAGGAACCTCCTTGATCGAACATGTATCACCCAAAATATTTCCTGAACCATACAAAGAAGAACAAAGAAGACAAAACAAACAACACAAAAATTTATTTAAATCCATGTATCAAAATTTTTATGGTTTTCCTTGTTTTTTTTAATTTTAAAAATCAAGATGATGATACATTGTCTTTTGTATATTTTCTGGTTAAGGTATTACTCAGGGATCACACCACATGACACGGATGAATACGGCACTCCCATTTTATAACCACCCTTACTCATAAAAGAAGAACATGTCAACAATCTATGGCAATTTATTATATGAAAAGAAAATGATTCAAAATTATTGGAAACATGAAAACCATGGGTTGCCTCCCATGCAATGCTTTTGTTTAATGCCGTTAGCTCGACTTGAACCCCCCAACTTATCCAATTCTAACATTCAATATTTTAATGAACCCATATTTATCTACTTCAATAAGATTTAGATTGATTGTTTTTTTGAATCGTTTCCTTGTATAAATCCATGTTCAACAATGAGTGTGAAAATCCAAGGAATTTCAGTAATGGTTCATCCAGTTTCTTCTACATTCTTTCCTAATATTTCAAGGGTGATTCCACTTTTTTGGGATTCTTGATTAAAATGGATGATAATTTAATGTTCTAGGTTATCATAAATAAAGGGATTATTGAGTTGGTAAGGAAGTATCATAACAATGAGTTCATTTTGATTGAATATTCCTAAATAAGAATGAAAATTTGAATCAAAAAATGTTTCTTCTTCAAAAAGATTTGAAATAATTGGTTCCTTTTAAAAATATTATTCATCCCCAAAAGTGTCTAGTTGAATTTCAGGAGTGTTTATGGGATCAATGTTTGGTATTTCACCCAATTGTTCAATGATTGGTATTTTTGAAAAATCATTATTAGAGAAATATTCAGGACTCTCCATCCACAATGTCAAATTTCCCTCTAGTGAATACAAAAAATCATTTTCCATTTTATTTAAGCACCCATCAACAATTCTTTTATTATCTTCAACTATACCAAATTTAATGGTTGGTTCTTCAATAAATTCATGTGAGGATTTTGGGAGAGAATATTCTTGTATTAGTGACAAGGAAGAGACAACCTGAGTGGGAATGGGTTCCACAACCATTTCAATGATTTCTAGTTCTACTCTTAAGGATGAAACTTCTGAATTCATTATAACTATTTTTTCACAAAAATGTTCAAGAAATTTTTAAGAATTTGGATTGATATATGTTTGTACTTCATTAACTTCATTAAGTTTGATATCTTCAATCATCCTCGAGAGGTATGGAAATTGATCCTTTAAACAATCAGCATCCCATTGATTGTACATCTCATCTGGTGTGGTGTATTGAATTAAAGTTTGGTCAATGAAATTCCTTATGCGAGGTGTTTCCCAATATTGATTTATGACTTGATTACAACATTGGTTTATGAAGGGGTATTTTGGAGGATAATCCATTGGAGTTAATTGAAAATTGATTTTGGGATTTTTTTTGGACAGACAAAAATATAAAGGGGAAAAGAAAAGATAAATTAGGGTGAGAATAGAGAATTTGGGGTGATAAAAGAAGATGAGTATCTAAGGTACTTACTTGGGTCCCTGACAACGGCACCAAAACATGGTTGCACCAAAATTTGGTTGCACCAAAATTTACCCACGTTATAAGGTGTAAGCAGTTTCTTGTAGTAAGACTTGGGTTATCGAATCCACAGGGACCGAAGAAGTAAACATGAGACACTATGATTAGATGAGGTGTTGTCTATTAAGTGGGAAACTATGGTGTTGATTGATTTGAAAAAATGGTGATTTCATTTATAGAATAAAACAAATAAAATTACTTGAATTAAAAAAATTATTTTAGATGAGCCGTTCCTAGGTTGTCTCTAGGGCTTGATTGGATATATTTATTTTTCTTTGAATTTTATGTTCATCGGTTTAAGTGGTATCCATTTAATGAAATAATTTATCAATATCATTCTTTGATTTAATCCAAACACAATTTCAAGGACAATAACCAATTAACTTATTAGATCACTTAAATGATTACTCCAAGTAATTGGATCGTACTAGCACTCAAAATGTGTTGTCATTAAAGTCGGTGAAGACAAAGAAGAAGATAAATCAACGAAAGGAACTCTTAAAATGATGAAAAAATTTAAGAGTTTAAGAACATCAAATAACATTCAATCCATCCCATGCAACTCCCAAGGATAAACCCATAAATGGTTATCCCTCCATCGGTGCTATTATATTAATGGAAGTTGGAAGTCGACTTAAAAAAGCAGGATGGACGAAGAAAAACATTAAGAAAAATGTACACTCCATCATTGTGTGAGGAATTCACAAGTTTTGGTGTGAATCAATTCACACCTAGATTCAATGGTATCAACCTGTTAATAAAATGAAAAGAAATAGTAAAGAAGAAGAAAATATTTTATTAAGATACTCAACATGAAAGAAGAACTTACCTGGGAAAAAATGACAATATGATTACAAAATGAAAGCAGAAAATTACAATTGAAAGGAAAATATCAGATTATTATTCCCTTCACCACCATCTCCTTATATATTAATATTAGTAGCCTTAGTTCCACCCCCAAAATCAATTCAATCCCCAACAATTAAAGGAGTCAAAAGGAGGGCGAATAATCAAAAGAAAATTGATGTTTCAAAGTTGACCCGGAAAACTGTCCAGATTCGTCCATCATTTTGACGTTCAGATTTGACAATACATATGGCCAAATCATCAGCATTCATAGGAGAAAAATATATTCTTCCATATCTCTTCTAGTATTTTTAAATCTTTCATGAACTTTGGTGTAGACGTTTGGAAGTTATGGTCGAAATGGTGGGAGGACTTTATGTATATTTATGTCAGGCCCACCATTTAAATGTAAACTTTGGATCCATATATCTCCATGAAAACTTCAGAGTTATCTCTGGACATAGTTAACTAAAATGATCCTCATATTTTTCTCTTTTTACTGTAAAAATTTTAGCTTCATTGGGCTTGTTATGTGGGCCCTACATTCGTTTTATGGGCCTTGGGACCATTAGGCTTTCTCCAGAAAATCTCTGAATTCATCCCCAAAAATCTCCATCTTCCCTTGAGAATCATCCATCGGACCTAAAAGATAAAATATTCTAAATAAAGTGGTGAATCATATACCAACATTTCAATTTAAAATGATCAAAAATCTATTTTTCACAAGTAATATATTGAGTGGTCCCAATGTGACATTTTTAGCATGAATTTCACAATGATGGGAAATGAATTTCAATTTCTGAATTGGACTACAATTGTTGTTTATTCACTTTTGAACACATTAATATTAATATTTAATCAATGAATATTATCCACTTTTAGTGAATAATCAGATATCTATATTAAAAATTATTGACATGTATGAATATTATATTCTATATGGTATTCATTTGTTTTTTATATTTGATATATATATATATATATAATTATTTATAGGTTAGATTATTATGTTCTAGTAATTATTTTTAGGTACTTATTATATTATGGTATGTATTTGTTTTTTATATTCGATATTAGTATTAACAATTATTTACATTTAAATATATTAAATTTAGGTATCTATGAGTTTTTTATATTTTATATATGTATTAAAAATTTCTTATAGATAATATTATTTGTTTTATATGGATGTAGATGCTCTGATGATCTATTTTGTTTTCTTATTGATGGTCAACTTCCTATTGACGAGCCTGATTAATATAATCTAGAAGATACTGCACCTACTAGGATGGGTCATGGTCTTGCTTGATTGATGATTTCAGACCCTATTCTAGAGAGACACCCATATAATTATTTTTATATGCGTTTATTGATGTACGTTCAATTATTTTAGATATTTATTTTATATTAATTTTTTAATTATATTTTGATTGACTGTTTTTATTTTTATAGTTTCTCACATTTAACTATTGGGGAGCCCGATGTGATTCTAAAAAATTAATTTTCTAATTCATGGGTGTCATGGGATCATGTTTCAATTTCCCTTCATCAACATATATTCTACCACGTGATTGTACATTATTAAATAATATTTTTTAAAAAATTATTTTGTTATTGAAATATTGTTTTTAATTGTCTTATAGAATATATGGTCTTCAATTGCTAATAATATGAGAGCACCTATTTGGTTGGAGGGATATTTTTATATGTGAGTGTTTTATAATTTTTTACACAACTTCATCAAGTGAATTATTGATAGAGATTCTTCTACTATTTTTGACCAGTCTTACATCTCCCATCGACATGAATATATCTCAACTCATGTGTGGTATGGATTGTTCTCCTACTGTCTAGAAGAGACTTTTAAGAGGAGGTTATCATTTGTAAGTCAGAGCTGGGAGAGACATGAGATCATACATAGGGATGGAAGTCATAAATTTGGTATACATCAATGATATATGGTAAGTTATATTATTTATTAATATATATAGACATTAATTATAAATTGTTTTATATTATATAGGATAATAATAACCCCTATTTTATGGATTTTTAATTTTATAAGAATAAGTACACTGATCCCCATACAGGAAAACTTGTAGGTGACTAACAATGTCATATTGTGGTTAGTAATTTTATTATTATTTTTATTAATATTTATTTTACTATTATTATAATTTCTAATTATATTTAAAGGAAATATATGAGGCTTTTACTTCTCATTCATGAGATATTCAAGCCGAGAGTGATGTACCATCCACTATTGAGTCACGATTCAATGAGGGGGATTGGATGCAAGTAACTTTTCATTAGATTCTAAAAAGGCTGGGTGATCAGTATTGGTTCACAACTGACACCTACAACTTATTATAGAACTTCTACGATGTCATCGATCATCCCATTTAATATCCTAGCCTGAATGACCACTAAACCAGTAGTTGAACAGATGGGTCACATGGCCTCAAGCGTGTCTCCTCGTATGCTATAGGCTGTTGAATATCAGTGAAGGTATTAGGAGGTGATTGTGAGGAGACTATACCCACATGATTAGAGAAGCACAAAAGTATAATAAATAAAGAAAAAATATCGGAATTGATGATAAATTAATGATAGAGAAGTAAAAGAAAAATATATACTAAATACAATACGGCGAATGCTAATATACAACAATGAATACATGTCCATATTATGATACATAAGCTAAAATAGAAGAGCTATAATTGGAAATATGGTCCAATGGAATATATAAAAAATAAAAGAAAGAAAATCCACAAGGGAAAACTCCTCAATAATCTTGAGCTCTAGCTTAGTCATGCACTACTAAGTCCTAGGTACAAAAAAATCAGTACAATCAATAATCTATATTCCTATGAACATGAGATCTACTCGGCTACCCTAGTGTAATGGTGGTCCGAGAAGGGTGTGACATATAAATCCAGTAGGTTACTTCCCATGGATTATACAACTGAAACCATTCCATGAATATAAAGTAAAGTAGTGTGGAGGTAGAAATAAATAATAAAAAATACCAAAATTAATTACCAGTCCACACAGGTTCTTAAGGGACACCTGATGGCTCTACCCGCTTCGGCTCATGGATGGAAGAATGTATGATCAGAGACTATATACATATATATAGTAATAATATATATAGTAATATATTGCATCCACCTATATGGACCAAGTGTGTGCCGACGCTAATGGCTATATACCTATAATACTAGTTGTTGGATTGACTGAGGCATAACTCAATCATCTATAACTATTCTAAACAATCCTATAAGTTCATGTAATAGGGTACATGCCCTGAAACTCATAATGATTGGGGTACATCAAGCTCTTCACTCAAGATGGTGAGTGGGATGTCATGCCAAAAATCAAAGTCGTGATTGTTCTATAATGCCATCACTCAACAAGGTTTGTGGTCTGTCATGCCCACCTTCCAAATAATGTCACTCATATGGGACATCATGCTCAACACCCAATGTAAGTGAGGGTGATACCTTCATGATCGACAGAACCCTTACCATTGTTCCATAGCCGATATCAAGGTGCAATCATATTTTTAATATTATCCATTAGGAATTACCTCTCATTATTTAAATTCATTAATCAAAATTATAAAAAAGGGATTAATAATGATAGCAATTAACATAATACATGCTTATTCAGTTATAACAAGAGGTGTAATCATAATACCCAAATCAATCCAATTTTAGAAAATCTATTTAAATTAATTCAAGGAATAAAAACCATCATGAATAATTCATTCCATTTAACATGTGCTATTTATTCAATCAAATATAGAAATTCATTTTACAAGGCTCATGAAGGCCCCTATAAGGTATCATGGTAAATTGGGAAATTACCTAAATACGAAATCCAATTTGTAAATCAATCCATTCCCTTATGAGGAGCTTGGTTCATTGATCCTTTAGATTAAAGAAGCCAAGCCATTGAATTTATAATATGATCTAAGTAATTGGAGGGTGATTTGGTTCGTTAAACATTTATATACAAAAAGAAAAATGAGGGATAATACATTTAATAACATGAAAGAGGATATGTAATAACATGTCACATATCAAGCATGATATAATAACAACTTACCGCATTGTAATTTAGAAGACAACACACCTCATCCGATGGGTTTTATTATAAAAACATGACATTGTTTATCAAATAATTCATTGAGCACAATCAAGTATCAAATACAAGATTCAAAACTCAATTAACTTAAAATAATTATTTTTGAATAGATATCAAACATGAAAGAATAGTATAGAGTCTCAATATAGCACTTAGGAGGTTCTGTTCATATTTGGATAGATGCCTATAAGAGAAAATTGTATTATTAACATAATATTAATGTTTAAAAGGAATTTTGGGAATAAAAAAATTAATCAAAAAGGGAAAAATAATTGAGAAAACCCAAAGGGGTGTTCGTGATAGGGATTGACATCCTCAATTAACTTAATAAGGCTCAATAGGAGGAAAAAAAGGTGCAAATACAAATTTAAAATGAATAACTCTATTCTAAGGTAGTGTGTGGAAAATGTTGGTGTGAGGCACAATAAAAAAAATTATAATTTCATAGAAACATTAGGAAAAAGCCATAGAATACCTACCTCAATCTCAGGATTCTTTACATGTCAAATATCAAGGTCTCATTTGGACTTTTTTGGAAGAAAACTAAGAAACAAACATCCTCCATGAAAATAGGTAAAAGGAACTTGCTCCACAATAAAATGGTCAATAGGAATATAAACAGAGAAATAAAAAAAGGAATGAATATCTTACTGAGAGGAATCCATAGAGACTGATGTTTCTCAATTTTGATAACAGACTGAATAGAACTATCATATCTTATAGGTTATGAATGAGGAAGAACCAATTGGTGCAAGGGAAGAGGAGAAACCCACTAGAGGAGAATAAAATAAAGAAATAAATAATGGGTTTAATTGGTATCATTCAGGGAAAAGGGTAATTTCACCTTAAAATTTTAGTCGAGCGGTTTGGCTACACGGTTGGCCAAACCATGTGCCAACCATACGGCTCCCACTACATAGGAACCAGAAGCCTGTATAGTGTCACTTACAGTTTACCCTAACTGTGCTCCAACCATGAGATGAGTAGTGAAATCATACTGCCTAAGTGGAACTAAGCATGCGGTATAGGCACATGGTTTTACAAACCATGCGTAGCCCATTCACACCACATCTACTCACCTACCCATGTCGCATAGTTTCTTACTCGAGGGGCACACAGTTTTAGACAAACCATGTGCCCCTATCAATATTCTGTAGTTTTGAGTTTCCAAGGTCAAACACTAACAAAACTCAACAGAGGACCTGAGGAACCCCTAGGGTCATATCCAAGTCTAAAAAAATGTTTTTAATCATTCCAACTCTTAGAATTATGTTATGAATCTTGGTTTAAAGAACATCCTATCCTCCAAGTGAAAAAATTCAAATTCCCGTGGAATTTTATGTTGGCTCAAAATACGGGTCATTACAAAACTCCGAAAATTAGAAGTTATCATCTCTAAGAAGACATGGGGGTCCAAGAAAAACATCACCCAATCTAAAATGGTTTTTAAGTCTCATGAAAATTACCGCATTGCATTTCCAATATCCCAACGCACCTAAAACTATTACATAAGGATATGATGCTTAAGACATTAAAACCCAAGCCAATGCTCATTTTCCAATTGAAACACTAAAAAAATGATTAAAGTTAGCCAGTTTAGCTAGATACTTGATCACATTGTCATCTATTTAAGGTTTTTGAAGATGGTACTCCCCACCTTAGTCTTTAACATTTAATGGCCAATTTTGAACTGTGCTACACCCCACCATCAGAATTGCCCACAAAGCACACCCTATGCTCCTATTGACACTCCCTACATGATTTATTTAATGGGTTAAACTTGATTAATTCCTTGTTAATACTAGGGACATAATCACAAATAAATCACCGAATTAGAATAGACCTAAATGAAACTGGTCATAAAAGATTTCCTAGAAAGAAACAACCGACCTTTAAACCACACCTGCCTTAACCTGAAATCATGAATAAAATGGTTATTTTTTACCGTATTCATCGAAAAAGAAGGATAACAAGTTAGGACCCTCTGTACGACTTCTTCTGAAAACACCCATCCTAAACAGCCGACATATTACAAACTGAAATGTAGTGCCTTATTCAAAGAAATATTTCATTTATAATAAGCATATTCACTGAAGGCCATACCTGACTTCTGATGTCGTTCTTAGGTCAAACCATCACTTGATCATTTAATTTTCATGCCTCAACATGAAAAGGGGTGCAACCCAGATCTAGGACACTTGAATAACCCCCTTTAAACATCACCCATAATCCTAACAACATGTTTGGGATAATATTAGACTCATTAAACATGATTCCAAGTAACTATACCAAGGAATTAAATACTCCAATTTTACATTTGATATGTTTGTACAAGGCCAAGACACACACATTAGATCATTGAATAAGCCCAAAGTAGCATCCTATTAGTGGTACAGTCAGAGGAGAATGACTAGTGTCCAAGAGTCCCTCTAAGGAATTCTTACATGGTAACCTATGTATCACTTAGGACTAACCATGCCCCAAGAAAAAAAATTAAGTGTAGTCAAACTAATATTGGTCAACTTCACCTACCGACACATCATCATTAACTGATCATAAGCCTTTACCATCTAAGGCATCCTGCGATCACCCAATCTTAACCACTAAAGTCCATCGATGACCAACAGTGTTTCTCAAGGGTTTCATACACAATTGATCACATCAGTGTGATGTTTTAGAACAATCACCAAAATGTTTCAAACCATTCAAGGCCCAAGGGAATTCAAGAAAGACTGACTACTTTTAGAAGGTACTCCATTTTTGTGTCCCTTCTTCCAGGAAGGACTCGCATTAACTTGCACTAACATGACACTCCCCACCCAACCACTCGTAATCATGCTAGATTAGATTCAAAATAAATAATGTGTGAAAATTCACCAAGTCATGACTAAAAAACCATAACATTAGGCATAAAAACTAAAACCAACCTAAATGACATGTGGAAACACCCTCTCCTCTTGGAAGACCATCCCGATCATTGGGAGAAAATTTTATTCCTTTAACTCCCATGTCACTCTATTCCATGTATGACTTAAGAATGTACATAACAACCCAAGGCTCAATGATTCCACAGAAATCAATGGGTTTATTAAAAAATAAAGGAGATCAATTGATACTGTGTATATGATTGCACACAACCCTGAGGATACATGAGAAACCAGCACATCCCGAAAATTATCCATATGTTTTCCATCCTATGCATCTAATTATTACGTGGTATGTGTAATGCCCCGACCTCAGTTACCTAGATTCGGTGCATTATTACATAACATTGGCCTGATATAAGGAAATCATGTCCCAAAAGACTGATCAGTTTAGTAGCCTTGGAAATACTAGATGCATTCATAAGGTCAACATTACAACATGAAAAGAAAAACAACACCAAATTATTCCATTAGAAACATCCAAGACTCCAAGATTATGCCTGCAAGTCACTCATAACTAACTTCTTCACATCCTGGGAAAAATAAAACATAGAAATGGGTGTGATAAAATGCTCAGTAAGGATAACAATATAGAGGAAACTTTCACAAATAATCATAAACATTTAAGACAATGTATAACTACAAAAAATCCTTTTAAACTTGAACTTCAGCATAATATGGAAAAAAATGAAATAATTCCATTTACATATTCACATGGATATTCCACTAGTCGAATAATCCAATGAAATATCAATAACCACTTTCATAATGATGGAATGCATAATGTTGGACTATCATAACCACATAGTTAAGGCCTTGTGCGAAGACTACAAATAATATTTTGTCAAGGCCTTGTTCCAAGACACTAGTTTGTCTCATGAGACCTACTGATGCATCAAAGAGCTATAGCGGGTTCCACCCATCACTTACTAAGTCCAATGCATTCCTCATATGAAAATATAGAAAACATAACATAAAAATTCTTATTAAAACTAGCATACGAAATGTCAATACATTATCTACAAACCATGAATGGTATAAAAATAGCAACTCCACGGTAAAAAATAAGTCATACAATTCAATATGGAAGATTATATTGTAACAGATTAACCTAAATCGAGAATAACGAAGCATATCGACATAGATGAAATTAATCATCAAAACCATTTCGGAGAAATATCCCCCTTTTTCTTAAAAACATTTAAAATTCACAATATTTGTCAAGAAGCCGTTTAAAATAGATTTTTGAATCAATGTGTCCCATACCACTTTGAAACCATAAAAAAATTTAATTTTAAAACTTTAATGTCTATATAAATAATTTCTTAAAACCATTTTTAATACATAGACATTAATGAGAAATATTTAGAATAATAAATCTTTAAAACATTTTAAAATGTTATTTTAGTTAGATTTCTTAACAAAAAGAGAGACACTTGAATACAAATAATTGTGGTAATCAAAACTTTTTAATATCATGAGAATATAGGGATTCATGATATACTATGTCAAAGTACAATATATACACCATATATAAGTGATTTGGTGTATAACAACAAAGAAGTCTCAATGGAATGTAAATTGAGATGAAATATCTAATAAATTATATATCCTTAGGTTAAGGATAAATCAATGACATAATTATGTGTGAAAAATATAAATACACTCAATATGATTGGATATTCAATGTAAATCAATCAGATGCCATTCACACATATTCTTGTCAAAATAACACCAATGAATTGGATATTTAACTCAACAAATGGAGATTGAGTTATAATTACTCTTATCATGTTCATATTAATGACATGAGAATTTATCAATGGAGTGATTATGTGTATAAAAATTATATACATAGAAAGGGGAGTGGGAATTATGAAATAAGAAAATTAATATTTATTCCACACATAATCTTGGAGTAAAATAATCAATGAAGTATGCGTAAAGCTGAATGAGTGGAAATTGAAATTTCAAATTCCCTTATCGATTTGGGAACTTACGAAACATACACCCTTGAAAGAAGGATCATACAATGATGATATAAATATATATAAATTAAATTATATTACACAATTAATACAATCATGGGTATTAAACACACCAAATACAATAAATAAGTGGTGAACAAAGGAAATCTCATGGAATTAAAAGTGAGATAAGAAACCCCTTACCTCAAGTCCGAATTGTATTGTGTGTTCCTTTTTTTCTTGAATAAAAAACATAAGTTAATTTATACTTGATTAAGAATAATTTTTGATTTTATTATGCCTTTTATATCACTTATTACTTTCCTATAATAATTAGTTAATTATTTGAGTTCATATTGGATATTTTATTGATGTTCGGAACTTGAGTAAAAAATGAACTTGTTATAATTACAATTTGTCCATGTGGTCATAAGCCCATTATCTAAAGAATGATATAAATGATTTAGATATCATATAAATATTATATATCCAGTATATATATGTATTAATAACAGTACATAACATTTTGATATAAGAAATGAAATGCACCTTTCATGGAGTCGGTAAGCGTATGTATGCATGAACGCTACTTTCATTTCTATTTTTTATTTTAATAGAATTAAGACATAATGATACATAAGTATATAATAATTAAAGTATAATATCATAGGATATGTTTTTTAAATAATTCAATTAACTCAATCCTTTATACGTTCCATGAATGTCATGAACGAATCATATCACCTTGAGGGGGCGGCAGTCCGCACTTCCTCAAATGAAATTATCGTGTTCACACATATTGGAAAGCATATTGGTGTGTTTTTAAATGAAAAATTACAGAAGAATAGAGAAAAAAAATACATAATATACATAATATATAAATGCAGTGACTTCATAATGGCCACGATAAGAGGCGGTAGGAGATAATCGAACAATCATCGGTTCATGAGGCATTAGTTTCCCATCCACAGAAACATTATGTTTTTCACCCATTAGATGGAGGTGCGTGTAAGCGAAGCTAAAAAACTTCTTATAACAACATCCTAGTATATTTAATATAATGGTGTTGTTACAAAAGAAAAGAATAAATATATTTCATGGGGTTGGAGAAGTAAAATAAAAGAAATGAATTTATAAGAAACTGTTATCTTTAATTTGGGTAACTCCCATTGGCTTGAACCAAAAAAACGTCTTGAAGTGCCCTCTTCCTAGGATATGGCTTCTAGGTGGAGGTGAGGGATGTAGGGAGCTTAATTGGACAGAGTTTGGATGATTCAAAAGGCTTGAGAGGTGTGACAAATTGGTTGTAAGTGGTCTCTTTTTATAAGGGAGAGGAGGGGCTCTTTAGGAAGGTGTGAAACTATTATTTTATTATAAAATTATCTTCATTTTTAAAAGTTCCAAAACACATTAAAGTCAAATATAAGATAGCTAATATTCGAAAAAAATCATCCAATCAGAATTGTACATGTTTAGGATAATATTTTAATCATTATAATCTTAATTATTTAAATCAATTATTGACGAGGTAAACACTGCATCATTATTGTGTCATAAATAATTTAATTTATTTGATGTCTAAAAATTATAAAACAAATACCATGATGTAGGAAATATTTTTATATTTCCAATGAATATTTATAGTCTAAAATATAACTTATATAACTCCATGTAAAAATTAATTTACTAAAAGATATTTGGTTGTGTCATTTTTGTCTTTACATTAAATTAATTAATCTAAAGAGTCATTATCACTCTAAAGTGGGTCCATGGGGTCCGAAAATAGACCGAATGATGCCCATGGTCGGAAATTACTCATACAATAAGGTTAGTACAAGTGTTAAGGTAATTTTGTATTATTATAATATACTTTTTACCTTGAATTACCCTATTTACCTTTAATCGCGGTAAATAAAAGTCAAAAGTGACTATTCACCAAAAATTATTTAAATCTTATTGACCCACATTTTAATTCTTAATATTATCCATGTCTCATAGATTTTTTAAATTCAACTCACAAAAGAAGTAAAACTTCATTTAAATGTAAAAGTCACTTTTTTAACTACTACTATGTGGTTTCACAATTCATCAAAAATTGAAGTTTTTCAAAAAAATACCCAAAACTCAGCATAATATTTATTTGATATTATGAATTAAAAAATGATGCCTATTTTTCCAGATTCAAAACATAAAATTTTCATTAATTAATTTAAAATTAATTCCCATTTTTAAAACAAATAGCATGATTTTAAGAAATAATAACTTTCAAAAGATTGACACTTATTTATGTCCAATTTCAAAGTGAAATTAATTCCAAATACCAAAATTGGATTAAATGGTAAAAATATATTCTAAATAATCATTAAAAATAATTACAAAGATAATCTAACCATATAAATAAATTAGAACGAAACACAGTTTTGAATTAAAATAAGTATTTTTCACTATTCATCAAAAAAATGAATTTTATCAGAAAAATACCAAATTTTACCCAAAGTAGATTTTGATGTCCCAATTATAAATAAGAATTTTATTTTTGTCAAATATAACATATAAAAATGACCAAAACTATATTTAAAGAGGGTTCCCCATCAAAAGGCAGTAAATCGGCCCTTTAATGAATATTAGAGTATTTATGCTTAAAATCGAATTCCTTTCTAATTTTATGCCTATAACTATTATTGGATAAATGTAAAAACATTTATCAAACATATATTATAATATTTTAGTTATTTTTATTCATTTCCACCAATACAATGGCTCAGCGTTAAGTACCATTTAAAATAATAATATTATATTTTTAGTGTGCAACATAAGATTTCAAAGAAAACTGTTGTAGTGTATCGGGTAAGCCATCCAACATAGCATCCAATTTAAATTAAAATCAACATTTAATTCAAAAATATTAATAAATATGAAAATGTATTATTATTTATTTACCCAGGATGATACATCCTTCCCCCCTTTTGGGAATTGCGCCCCCACAATTTTAAAATTGGGCTGGGAAACTTCATTAAAATCCCCACATCGGAAAAAGAGTCAATAAAACTATCAATTTAAAATAAATTAAGAGAAGTAAAAAAGTTTACCCGAGAAAAATGATACAATGATTCCATGAAAACATGGATATGGAGGAGAAAACAAATGGTCAAGTTCTGATGGAGAGGGATATAAAACATGATTTGGAGAAAGTTAACAACAAGAAAATCACAAACTTGTTATGGGATAAATGGTTATTAGTTTCATAGTAGTAAAAGTAAACAGATAATGTTTTTTTTTGTTTTAAGTTCCACTTAATAAAGTTGATGAATTTATTTATGAGATTGACTAAAAACATAAAGAGATATACTTACTTTTTAAGTAGAGTATCATTATTTAATAAATTTATACCACCAAATCATCTCTTTTTTCAAACGATGAGTATTCAAGATGTCTTAGTGACACCGGAAGAGCTAGAATCAAATCCTAGAGAATCACATGATCCAAAAAATATAAACAATATATTGACCTTTTATTTAGAGATTAACCACCACCAAAATGGTTAGTACAAGATCAGATAATCCCCAAAAAGGATAATCCTTTAGATAAAGAAATGCTAATCTTAATTTCCAAAATTAAACCAACAATTCCCAAAGTTCAAGAAATACCATTCAATAAAAAATTGTCTTTAAAATCCATCAATATAATATAATCTAATTTTGAAACCCAAAACATAGAAGAATTTGATTACACAGTCTTCCACGTTAAATTGTATCACCGAATGATATCAACTACTCTTAAAGTCACATATTTAAAAGTTATTAACCTAATCACATATTTTCTATTATAGGATAATCATTTCCATAAATAACCCAAATAATTATAAATCCAGAATAAACACATAGATAAAAATCCACCATTACTCCTCAAATAAAATCCCATAGTATTTTATTTCCTTGGGTATATAGTGTTCTCAATAAAGCAAACGTCTTCCAGATAAAATTTATAAATTAATCACCAAATAATTTTTCTATACTAAGGGTATTCATTTTATAAGACATAAAATCCCAAATCAACTTATTATTGATCAATAAAATCATTTAATTAAAAAAAATTAGTCACACTAACGAGGAACATCATGTAGTCTAGTGGTAGGGAATAAATCCCAACCGCACTCTGGTTATGGGTTCGATTCCCACAGCTTTGTCTGACATGATGGGTTGTCACAGGGTCTTCCTGTTGTCCTTTTTCAAAAACTATATTCTATAACATTACCAAAATAAGATAAATTCCACAAAATAACCGAAACATAATTTAACCACAAATGATATCTCATACCTTGAATTTTCATCCCAAAATATAATAACTTGTAATTTCATAAAACCCAATGATAATATTAAACCAAATAGATATTTATAACTATATCCACAAGAGAAAAGATAATTCTTCCTCAAGTATCATTTTCACATGACAAACTACAGGGTTACAAACAAAAGAGAAAATTATTCCGAAGTAATCACATCAACAAGGAGTACTAATACATTTATAAATTTATCCAACCATTTATTTCCATATAGATTCTTCTTTGACCAAGAAAATATCCTATATAATAGAGAATTCACTCGGGTAATGGCCAGGTCCCCTACATTTACGGCAAATGACTGTAAATGGATTTTTGGGACTAATTTTTTTTCTTCCATAGTACTCTTTATTTTTCCTCGGTAATTATTCACTTTATGTCCTTCTTTCCCACACGTAAAGAATTTGTTTGTTCTATTGAGACACTTTCCTGGGTCTCTCCTTCCAAATTTCCTGCATGATGGAAATTTAGGATTCTTTTCTCCATGGTCTCCACTGCTACAACTCTTATCATTCATCACCATTATTTTCTTTGTTGATTCCAGGAGTTGGTTAATATATATGTTGTTGATAATATTTTTGGAAAACTGATTTAGCATGAACATGATATCTTTTATGCCTATCAACATTCCATTTTGATTCTCATTTCCACCATCTTTCCCACCTTGTACACCATTCTCAATGTTACTATGACTTCCTTGGAATCCAACCATTGACTAAAACCAGAAAACATTGTGTGAGTTAGAATAGTCATAGAATTATTTAAAATATTTAATCACACCTTATTTTCAATCAGAAACACCCTATTATTAACCAAGGTTATTTATTGTCATCTTATATTAAAATCCTTCAAATCAGTTTGTAATGAAAATTTAAATTATCCCAAATATATCCCCTGAGAGTGTCGTAACCAAGAGTGCAGCAAGGCCCGTTCTCATGCACCGGTTCCCATTCGAGTCTAGCTCAAAGTGGTGTTTTCGAGTTTTACCCCTAGGTACATCTGTGCCAGAGCCGCCTCTACTTTCTCGTATCCAAAAAGGGATGTATTACTTGGAACACTCACAAAATCACTACAATACCAATATTTTAGGATGTTTTATATACTAATTCTCAAAGTCTATCTTAGGGATATGTTCTCTAATCCATGTTTATCTAAATCTAGCTTCCATGGATTGTACTAAACCTCCTATGATACCAACTATAACCCCCTGACCCCAGTTACCCAGAGTCAGTTCATTATTACATAACATTGGAATGATATAAGGAATTCATTTCCCGAATGACCGATCAGTTTATTAGCCTTAGAAATACTAGATACATTCATAAGGTCAACATTACAAATTCAAAAAAAAACACTAAATTATTCCATTGGAAACATACAAGATTCCTAGATTATTCCTGTAATTCACTCATAACTAACTTTTCACATTCTAGGAAAAATAAAATAGAGAAAGGGGTGAGCTCAAATGCTTAGTAAGGGTAAAAATATAGCGGAAACATTCAAAAATAATCCTAATCATTTAAAGAAATGCATAACTAAAAAAGACATTTAAACTTGAACTTCAGCATAATATCGGACAAAAATGAAATAATTCCATTTACTTATTCACATGGATATTCCACTAGTCGAATAATCACATTGAATATCAATAACCCCTTTCATAATGATGGAATGAATAATTCCAGACTATCATAACCACATAGTCAAGTCCTTGTGCCATGACTACAAATAATATTTTGTCAAGGCCTTGTACCAAGACACTAGTTTGTCTCATGAGACCTACCAATTCATCGAGGACCTATAGTGGCATCCACCCGTCACTTACTAAGTCTAATTCCTTCCTCATACGAAAAGTTTGAAAACATATTATAATCATTCATATTAAAACTAGCATATGAAATGTCAATACTTTATCTACAAACCATGAATGGTATAAAAATAGAAAATCCACAGAAAAAAAACTCCTTCAATACAATATGGAAGATTTTATTGTAACAGATTAACCTCAACCGAGAATAATGAAGGATATCGACATAGATGTAAATAATCATCAAAACCATTTGAGAGAAATATCCGTCTTTTTCTTGAAAACATTTAAAATTCTCACTATTTGTCAAGAAGCCGTTTAAAATAAATTTTTGAAACAAAGTGTCCCATATAACATTGAAACTTTAAAAAAAATCAATTTTAAAAATTTAATGTCCATATAAATAAATCCTTAAAAATATTTTTAAAACATGGACATTAATGAGGAATATTAAAAATAATAAATCTTTAAAACAATTTAAAATGATATTTTAGTTAGAGTACCTAACCATAAGAGAGACACTTGAATACAAATAATTTAGTTAATAAAAACATTATAATATCATTAGAATAAAGGTATTCATGATATAATCTGTCAAAGTACATTATATACACCATATAAATGTGATTTGGTGTATAACAAAAAAGAAGTCTCAATGGAATGTAAATTGAGATGAAATCTCTAATAAAGACTGTATCCTTAGGTTAAGGATTAATCAACGACATAATTATGTGTGAAAAATATAAATAAACTCAATATTATTGGATATCTTGTGTAAATCAATCAGAGGACATTCACACATATTCTTGTAAAAACAACACCAATGAATTGGATATTTAACTCAACAAATGGAGATTGAGTTAAAATTACTCTTATCAAGTTCATATCGATGACTTGAGAATTTATCAATAGAGTGATTGTGTGTATAAAAATTATATCCATAGAAAGAGGAGTGGGAATTATGACATAAGAAAATGAATATTTATTCCACACAAAATCTTAGAGTAAAATAATCAATGAAGTATGCCAAAAGCCGAATGAGTGGAAATTGAAATTTCAAATTCCCTTATCGATTTGGTAACTTACAAAACATGCCCGAAATAAAGAAGGATCATATAATGATGATGTAAATATCCATAAATTAAATTATATTACACAATTAATACAATAATGGGAAGTACACACACAACATGCAATAAATAAGTGGTGAACAATGGAAATCTCACAGAATTAAAAGTGAGATAAGAAACCCCTTACCTCAAGTCCAAATTGTCTTGTGTGTTCCTTGTTCTTGCTTAATAATAAACTTAAGTTAATTTGTACTTGATAAGAACACTTTTCAATTTTATTATTCCTTTTATATCACTTATTACCTTTGTATAATAATTAGTTAATTATTTGAGTTTATATTGGATATTTTATTGATGTTCGGAACTTGAGTCAAAAATTAACTTGTTATAATTACAATTTGTCCATGTGGTCAAAAGTACATTATCTCCAGAATGATATAAATGATTTATATATCTTATAAATATTATATATCCAATATATATATATATTTATAACAGTTCATAACATTTGGAGATAAGAAATGAAATTCACCTTTCATTGAGATGGTAAGCCATACATACGCATGAATGATACTTTAATTTCTATTTTTTGTTTTAATGGAATCAAAAAATAATGATACATAGGTATATTATAATTACAGTATAATATAATATGATATATGTTTTACATAATTCAATTAACTCTATCCTTTATACGTTCCATGAATGTCTTGAACGAATCATATCACCTTGAGGGGGCGATAGTCCGCACTTCCTGAAATGAAATTATCATGGTCACACATATTGGAAAGAATATTGGTGTGTTTTTAAATGATAATTAAATAATCATAGATAAAAAATAAACATAATAAACATAATATATAAATATAGTGCCATCATAATGGCCACCATAAGAGGCGTTAGGAGATAATCGAACAATTATCGTTTCGTGCCATCCACAGAAACATTATGTTTTTCACCCATTAGATGGAGGTTTGTGTAAGTGTAGCTCAAATAAATCCTATAAAAACATCATAGTATATTGAATATACTGGTGTTGTTACCAAATAAATGAATAAAAATATTTCATGGGGTTGGAGAAGTAAAATAAATGAAATGAATTTAAGAGAAACCGTTACCTTTAATTTGGGTAACTCCCTTTGGTTTGAAACAAAAGGTCTTTTTGAAGTGCCTTCTGCCTAAGGTAAAGCTTCTAGGTAGAGGAGAGGGATTTAGGGATCTTAATTGGGCAGAGGTTGGATGATCCAAAAGGCTTGAGAGGTGTGAATAATTGGTTGTAAGTGGTCTCTTTTTATAAGGGGGAGGAGGGGCTCTTTAGGAAAGTCTAAAACTATTATTTTATTATAAACATATCTTCGGTTTAAAAAGGTAGAAAACACATTAAAGGTGAATCTAAGATGACTAATATTCAAAATAAAATCATCCAATCATAATTGGACATGTTGTGGATATTATTTTAATCATTATAATCTTATTTATTTAAATCATTTATTAATGAGGTAAACACTGCATCATTATTGTGTCATAAATAATTTAATTTATTTGATGACTAAAAATAATAAAAAAATACCATGATGTAGGGAATCTTTTTATCCTTCCAATGAATATTTATAGTCGAAAATATATCTTATATAGCCCCATGTAAAAGTTAATTTACTAAAAGATATTTGTTTGTTTCATTTTTGTCTTTACATTAAATTAATTAATCTAAAAAGTCATTATCACTCTCAAGTGGCCCCATGGGGTCCCAAAATAGACCCAATGATGCCCATGGTCGGACATGAATCATACAATAAGTTTATGATAAGTGTTAAGGTAATTATGTATTATTATAATATTCTTTTCACCTTGAATTATCTTATTTCTCTTTAACCGCGGTAAATAAAAGTCAAAAGGTATTATTCACAAAAAATTAATTTCATCTAATTGAACCAAATTTTACTTTTTTATATTAACCATGTCTCTTTTATTTTTTAAATTCAACTCATAGAAGTGGTAAAATTTCATTTAAATGTAAAATTCACTTTTTAACTACTACTAAGTGGTTTCACAATTCCTCAAAAATTGATGTTTTTCAGAAAAATATCCAAAATTCAGCCTAATCATTATTTGATATTCCGAATTCCAAAATGATGTCTATTTTTCCAATTTCAAAACATAAAAGTTTCATTAATTAATTTAAAATTAATTCCTGTTGTTAAAACAAATAGCATGTTTTTAAGAAATAATAACTATCAAAAGATTGACACTTGTTATTGCCCAATTTCAAAGGGAAATTAATTCCATTGACCAACATTGGATTAAATGGCAAATATTTATTCTAATTAAACTTTAAGACAAATTAAAAAGATAATCATACCATATTAATAAATTAGATTAAAACACAATTTTGAGTTAAAATACAATATTTTTAACTATTCAACAAAAAAATGATTTTTATCAGATAAATACCAAAACTTTACCCGAAGTAGATTTTGATGTCTCGATTCTAAAGAAGAATTTTATTTTGTCAAATGGAACATATAAAAATGAACAAAACTATATTTAAATAGGGTTTTCCATCAAAAGGCTGTAAATCGGCCCTTTAATGAATATTAGAGTATTTCTGCATAAAATTGAATACCTTTCTTATTTTAAGCCTATAACCTTTATTGGATAAATGTAAATACATTTAACAAACATATATAATAATATTTTAGTTAGTTATATTCATTTACACCAATAAAATTGGTCGGCATTAAGTACCATTGAAAATAATTATACTATATTATTACTGTGCAATGTATGATTTCAAAGAAACCTGTTGTTGTGTATCAGGTAATCCATCGAACATAGCATCCCCTTTAAATTAAAATTACCATTTAATTCAAAAATATTAATAAATATGAAAATGTCTTATTCTTTATTTACCCAGGATGTACAATATGGATAAGATATTTCACCTAGAGTCATATTACCCCATATAACCATTAACCTGGATGACAATGTACCATGTCATCCATCTATGAGGAAGGAGATATGGTCACATGACCTACTAAGCAGTCGGCCATACCCTGGGCATTCCTAATCCTCTAAAACTGAGCATCCCTTACTGCTCACAGCCATAAAAAAGTCTAGGATACCATGAACACCCATCCAATAAGGTTTTTATTTAGAATATAGGAGTCTTAATAGGAAAAAATGCACCTGAACAACACCTAAAATCAGAAAGTTCACAACATTTATCATGAAATTTAAGCTCTAAGGGTGCTACCTACCTCAGGCTAGCCCCTTACAAAACATAAAACCTATCACTAGTTCACACTAAATAGATTTCTCTAGGACCTTTTCCTATAATTTAATCATTTTTAAGTAAAAAAAGGCCTATGAAAAACACTCACATTTCTATTCAAAGGCATCTCAAAAAGACAAATAAACTACCCTTACATGAGGGTTTAAACCATGGTTACCACCTAAGTCTATATTTTAAAACATTTAATTGATTCACACACAATATTTAAAATCTTAAAAGAGTTAAAAAAGAATATAAATTACTAATTATAAAAAAAACATGGTAATAGATAAGGCGACCTATGAAGGCCCCGTTACGAAAATCAGGGTTCATTAGAATGCGATCCGATAACAGTTGTAAAATTATCAAAATTTTAACACACCTGCATTGGGTTATATCATCAGAAGCATACCCCAAATTAATTACTTGTGTCTAGTTCATCTTTTTTGAATTTTTCCATATGGGTCATTAATACCAAGTAATAGATCTATAGGTTTTATAAGTAATTGTTTTCCTACGTTTATTCATCCATTATTTTCCTGTTAATTCAATGGGTCATACCACTATAATTTCAATTTATAAATTAGATAACCATATCTAGTCATGTATTGGTTCAATTATTATAGTGTTCATTACCAATTTATAAGGTTCCCATACACCTTATAAATTAAAATTTGACTCCTGTTTAATTTTAATCCCACACATCTCAGTCTATGTAACCAATGGTTTATGACTCCCATGCGTGGTAATTGGTTAGTTAGTGCATATCACCAGAATACGTATTAAAACACTGTTAGTTTCTTATAGGTACCCTAACTAACCAGTTATATACCTTTATCATACTGAAGGATATACTCTTTAGTAGATTTTTTACAATTTATCAGGGGAATATAGATATATTTACAAAGATCAAAAGTTGGTTTGACTACACATGTTTCCTTTCCCCAATTATAATGCACCCATACAGCAATATATTTAGCACATGAAACCATTTATATAAAAAAACTAGCATGTCATCATGAGCAATAAACATATAGAAACATGATAACAAGAATAGAGGAACTATACATAGGAAAGACATTCTAAATAAATAGGTAGTATGAAATATAATCACTCAAGGGACATAATAAAAAATTATCAGGCAAGCTACAATGCAACAACATTGCATAACATATGAATGACATGTAAATTTATATGTATATATAATTAAGAATGTAGTTATTCATCATTTAAACACCAGGCTATGGGTAAAATATCATAAAATTTATAAATAAATAAGAAACTAAAACTACACCAATCACTCAAGGTGAAATCAAATGAACGGTAATAATGAATAGTATGAACAACATTCCCATCCAAGGACATTTGTAATTCACCCCATAACTGGGTTGATCACTCCATGGAATGGTTATTTACCAAGTGCCAACACATTCATAGTCTCCTTTATACCAACCCAAAATAGTAAGACAAGGGGAAAAAAGAATGTCTATGATACCCCTTTGTACCATCCTGACCAGACTGGACACAAAACCAATAGCTGGAACAGTGGGTCACATGGCCTCAATTGCCCCCAATATTCCATAGGCTACCGACTAGCAATGAGGGTCATAGGAGGTGATAGTGGGGAGACTATACCCTCATGAATAGAGTAACACAATCGTATAATAAATAAAAAAACAATAGTGGAAGAATTAATTACAAAAAAGTAGTGGAAGAATATTATAAACTGAATAAGAGAGGGAAAATGAAAATATACAACAATTCATGCATGTCTATAGGGTGATATATATGCTAAAACATCCAACCTATAGTAGACAATATGGTACAGTGAAATACATGAATATATAAAAGAAAGAAAATAATCAAGGGAAAATCCTTGAGAATCTTGAGTTGTAGCTTAGTCTTGTATTCCTAACTCCCAGGTATAAGAAAATTCTCACGATTAATAATCTATGGTCCTACGAACATGAGATATACTCAGGTACCCCATTGAAATAGGGTCCCAACCAGGGTGTGAGATATAAATAATAATAGGTTACCACACACAATGTCCACAACTAAAACAAGTCTATAAATATAACGTAATATAGTGTGTAGGTAGAAATAAATAATAACCAATACTAAAATAAACAACCATACCACCCAAGTTCCTAAGGGACACCTAGTAGCTCACACTACTTCAACTCATGGATGGAAGAATGTTCGATCAGAAAATATGTTCATATATATATAGTAATAATATATATAGTATAGTTATATATTGCATCCACCTATATGGACCAAGTATATGTAAATACTAATGGACATAACTAGGAATACTAGTTACTATATGGATTGGGGCATAACTTAGTAATCTATAACTAGTCTAAACGAGCCTATAAGATCAAGAAATAGGGGCCATTCCTTGCATCTCATAATGAGTGGGAGATGTTATGTTCGTCACTGTAGATGGTCATTGTTCCAACATCTCAACACTCGAAGTCGTGAGTGTGACTTCATGCCAACACTCGACAAGGGACATGGTTCATCATTCCCACTATTTAAATAGTGTCACTAGTGCAGGACATCATGCTCAACTCCTAATGTAAGGGAACCTGATACCACCATTCTTAACAGAACCCTCACCATCATTCCATAGCCTATATCAGGGTTCAATAATATTTATAATATTATCCATGAGGCATTTCCTCTAATGTTTTAAATTCATTTAGACAAATTATAACTGAGGAATTCATAATTATTACAATTCACATAATCTATTCTTATTCAATTATAACAAGATTAATGGTCGTACTACCAAAATCAATCCCATTTTAAATAATCAATTTATATTAATTCTAGGAAGACAACCCATCAGGAACATGTAATTCCATTTAACACGTGAAATTTATTTTATATAATCTAGAAATTAATTTTATAAGGCTAAAGAAGGAAATTAGAAGCTATCATGGTCAATTTTGAAACTACCTATAAAGGAAATCCAATTTATAAAATAATCTAAGCCCTTAGGATCTTAGTTCACTGATCATTTAGATTGGAACGGACAAGCCATTCAATTTATAGGACAAGCCAAGAACATAGAGGGTGATTTTGTTGATTCAAAATTTATATATTAAAATAAAAAGGAGGTATAATTAATTTAAGAAAATAGAAGAGACCATGTACTAACATACCACATGTCAAGCATGACATAATAAAAATTTACCACTTTGTAATTTAGAAGACAACCAACCTCATCAGAGGGGTTTTATTATAAAAAAATTGACATTATTCATCAAATAATTAATTGATCATAATAAATCCTCAAATACAAGACTCATAACTCAATTCACTTTAGATAATAATTTAATAATAGCTACCAGACATGGAAAAAAATCACAGAGTTTTAACATTACACTTAGGAGGTTCCATTCTCAGCTGGATGGATGCATATAAGAGGAAATTACATTATTAATCTACGATAAATTCTTAGAAGGAATTTTAGTATTTTAAAAAATTAATCAAAAGAGGAAATATAATACAACACACCCAAAGGGGTATTCACAATCATGGTTAACATCCTTAATTAACTTAATAACACTCAATAGAAGGAAAAAAAGGTGCAAACAATAATTTAGAACTAACTCAATTTTAAAAAAGCAGGAGGAAAAATATTGCAGGTGGAATAATAAAAATAATTATAATTCAATATAAACTTTAAAAAAAATCCCTAGATCACCTACCGGATGCATAGGATTCTATACTCATTAAATATAAAGGTCTAATTTAGTTTGTATTGGAATAAAACAAAGAAATGGACATCTTACCTTAAAATAAAGAAAATGTTCTTTCACCATAATAACATGGTTGAGAGGAAACTAAATGGATAAATACTAAAAAGGAATCTATATCTTAATAAGAGGAATCCATAGAGACTTAAAACGCCCGAATCTGATAATAGACGGAAGAGATCTACTAAAGCCTAGGTTAGGCTTGAGGAGGAGCGCATAGTGAAAGGGAGGATGGGACACCCACTTAAGGAGAATAAAATAAAGAAAGAAAGGGTTTAATTGGGTTTATTAATGGAATAAGGATAATTTCAGCCTAAAAACAGAATCACGTGTTTTGGATAGATGATTGGAAAAACTGTGTGCCAACCACGTGGCTCCCATTGCATAAGAACCCTAACACCACATGGTTGTCCCGAACAGTTTTTGTAACCATGTTCCAATTATGCGATGAATAATGAAAGAATACTATCTAAGTGAAACAAAGTGTGTGGGATATGATCACGGTTTGATAAACCATGTTCACCCCATGAACACCACATCTTATCACCTAACAAATTCACACAATTTTATGCAAAAGGGTCGCACAAATTAATAAAAACCCTGCACCCCTATTAGTCTTCTCTGGTTTAGATTTTCTAATGTCTGATGCTCCAAAAACTCGACAAAGAACCTAATGAACCCGTAGGGTCTCATCCAAGTCTAAAAAACATTTTTAAGCATTCTAACTCTCAGAATTAAGTTTTGAAGCTCAGTTTAAAGAAAAAAAATGTCTACCAAGTGCAAAAAATTCAAATTCCATGGAATTCTAACTCGGATCAAAACATGAGTCAATACAGCCCGAAGGGAGTTTGTGGAGAGTCATCATCAGCCAATGTACAATATGAGGAGAGGTTGAGAGATAGTGATGATATGATATAGCAGATGCATAGAGAGAGAGAGAGAGAGAGGCTGGATAAGTGTCAGCAACATCGTTTGAGAGATGAGCATATATTGTAGTATATGTGATGACCTGCACATAATTTTGGTATAGATTTTCTTCCCTTTGACCCTTTGAGTGATCCTACTCCACATGATCTTACCATTTTAATATATGTGGTTTTTAAGAATGTTTTTTATTTTTCGGTCATAAACATACTATGTTTGAAATAAAGTATCAATGTTATTTTTTTTATTTTTAAATATTTGTATTTTTTTAAATTTTATGTTCTTCAGAATTATTTATACATTTTTTTTATTTTTTATTTTTATAAATTTTCATAGATCTCTATATCCATTAATTTTTTTTTTAAAAATCATATACATTTATGTTAGACATGGTAGCTATCATAAATAATTTCATTTTCCACAGACTGGTTGCAAATGTTTATTTTAAAAATGGTTTGAGGATTTAAGGAAGTAGTATCTACCAAGAAGAATTGTTTTTTTCAATATTTCATCGTAAATAATAATAATAATTATAAAACCATTTTCTCTGATGGTTCATTATCAACATACTCATGTCGCTAAGAATCATTAGCGACATGACCCCATTGCTAATGCACCTTCATAAAACCATCACATTTCAGTAGTGAAGGCTCATGGGAGGATTTAAAGAGAGTGAATGTTGTCCTCTCATTACTTGGCCATCATAAGGAAAATAATGGGATGTCTAAAAATACATTACTACATGAAAAATTGGAAATCAAAAGGCTTATTAAAAATAATGTACTTTAATTAAAAAGGAATAAGAGAGGAACCATTACCTCGAGAGGGAAATTATAAAATCTTTAGATGTGCTCCTTAAGAGATTTATAACACCGTGGGAGGTATTTATAGAGGTACATGGAGATGAAATTAATGATCTGTGGGGTTTTAGTGAAGAGGGTTGGGAGGTTTCAAGTGTATTTATAGAAAAATAGACGGGGATTCTTTATTAATTTCTAAACTTAGGTTTTAGACTCTATATGATAAAATAATCAAAACAAAAAACCATCCTAAGGGTTTTTACAAGAATATAAACCAAAGAGGAGTTGTTTTAAATATTTTATAAATCTATGAATATAAAATATTAAAATAATACCATTGGTGATGTGGAAGTGATTCATGTTCATAAATAATTTATTTTGAAATCATAAAATATAATATTGTTTTTGGAGAAATCATTTATGGATTATAAAATCAATGAAATAACTTAAATTTTTTTATTATAAACAAAAAATGTATATTTAGTCATGGATTTGTTGTATATAATTTATTACATCACTTTAAAGCTATTATGATTTTACAATACTAACCATATATTTATATCGTATTTAATTTTTATCCAAAAAATTCGACTGTGTTAGAAAATGACAAAAAATTCCCAATTGGATAAGTTTGAATTGATTATTTAAAAAATAAAATTGATTTTATCAAAATAATTTCCTAAAAATGATAATTTTCACTTTTTTAAAAAATCCTTATTTATTGAGAAATACTAGTTTTTACGACCCTAAACAACTTTATGACCCTTATAAAGATTACATATCACATCAATAAATTATATTATTGTCTATATTTAAATAAAATGTATATAATAAGAATAATTAATTAAAATAACACTTATGTAAAAATTTATTGGATTTATCAAAGGATTGACTTATTTGAGACTATAAATTTTCCAAAAAATATAATTTTTATTTCTTCATTTGAAAATATAATTTTTATTAAACTCATTGTATAATAATTTATAAAGTTATAATAGAAATGGAAAAATATAATCTTAATTTAGTAAACAATAAAATATAAAAAATCATTTTACTTGGGTCTATATATATAACCTCTTATTTGAGAAATGTATTCCCTAATGGTATGGTGTGTAATGGTGGGGTTTTCATGGGGTGGTTTGTCTTACAGGGTTTGAGGAGTGATCTCAATAAGCTTGATCTTATACTGTGAATTTTTCTCTTGATATTTTGTTATTGAATCATGACTTGGGGTTGGTCAAAGAAAATATTTAGTGATTCCATCTCCCTCAAAATCTCTGATAGATGGGCTTTAGAGGGTATGATCCTACTAGTTGTGGCCATCACTTCTTACATATTTATCACTTAGAATTTATAATAACCCTTAATATATATTAATATTAATTGAGCCTGTACAATAGAAATATTATAAAACATTGAGTAGCACAATAGTATTTTAAATATGATAGGATATATTTCATAATGATTTAAAATAAATAAATTAGTGCATATGTTTTCTATAACTATATCACTTAATGAATAATTTATTCATTAAAAAAAGATAATTTCATTTCTAAAAGTTTTGGTCATTTTATTCTTCCCACCTTTAAAAATATCAACCTTGAAATTTCATTTCATACACTAAAATAGATGAGGATAATTTGATTTAATTTCTTATTTCGATTCCCATTGTTCTTCCTCACACTTGTGGTTCTATCACAAAACATTAACCTGGTGAGTTGTATTATTTTTTAAAACGTTTTGTCTATGATATAATATTTTCACTAACTACTCCTTGTATGCAATATCACTCTCCAAGGTTACCACACATAGATTTAGTACATATGAGGATTCTAGTATATGTTTTGTCAAGAGGGATACATAAAACACATCATACTATTGAGATAGGTTAGGTGGGGGTGTTAGTCGATAGGTTAAATATCTGATGTGATCTAGGATATCAAATAGGCTGATGTATCTTGGAATAAGAATTCCCTTCTTGCTGAACCTTGTGGTTTTCTTCCCCAAAGATATATGGAGTACATTATCTCATACCCCAAACTCAAGGTCTCATAGATGAATGTATTCATAGAGTTTCTATTGAATTTGTGTGGATTTCATATGAAATTGATTGCCTTGAACCTTTTATGTCATCTATTGGATAAGATAAGGTCCCATAAGCTTCCACTATTCAACTTTACACCAGAATATTGGTATTTGACACCCCATCCCATACAAAGCCTTATAAGGTTCCATTTTAATTCTAGAATGGGATCTATTGTAATATGAGAACTACACTGGGGAAAGGTATTTATCCCAATATCCCTGAAAATCCATTTAACATGATATCAACATATCCTCTAGAGTTTTAATGGTTCTCTCAAAATTACCATCCTTTTGAGGGAGATAAGAAGTATTAAAACTCATACCTATATCTAACACTTGTTGACAGCTTCTCCAAAACCGTAAGGTAAACATTAGATCATGATAAGTTACAATGAATAGTGGTAATCCATGATGTCTTACCACTTCATATATGTATATCATAGCATGTTATTCATGTGATAAATATTCCTTCATAGCAATGAAATACATCGACTTGTTAAGGTGATCGACTACCACTAAGATGGAATTATTTTCCATATGTATCATGGGGAGTCCAACAAATTAAATCCTTGGTTATGTTTTCCCATTTTTATACTGGTATGAGAAATGGTTCCGTAATACCCTTATAATTCTAACATTCAACCTTTAATTGTACACATACCAAGCATTGAGATACAAATTCTGCAATCTACCTGTTTATGTTATCCCACCAAAAGATTTTCTTTCAGATCTCTATACATCTTAGTGATTCTTGGATGAATATAGAAGGATGATCTATGAACATCATCCAAAAATTTCCCTGTTAAAATATAGTTTTTATGGGACACATATATGCGTTCAAAATATTATAACTTCGTATTTAGAAAATTTAAACTAAGTAATATTTTCTACCTTGTTCTATAGCACCTCATCATTATTTTGCGCATCCTTGATCTTCTTAAGAATGAATAGTTGATAATTTATATGATAAAAGTAGGATGGATTTACTTTTATTATTTCTATGTAAATATTTTTCTTTTCTAGGAAGATTGGATCCCTTTCAATCCTCATCATGGACATGTTTATTAGATCCCTTCTACTCATAGAATCTGACACTTTTTTTTACTTTTCTTGGATAGTAATGGATTAAACAATAAAAATCCTTGATCATATTTAACAACCTTCATCGGAGAATATTGATATCCTTTTGTGTGAATATATACTTGAGTATTTTTTGGTATATATATATGTCATACTTCTCCCTGTAGAGATAATGTATCCAAATCCTTAATGTAAAGATCACTGCATCCAATTCTATATCATTAATTATGTAGTTTTTCTCATTGATTAATAATCTGTAGGAGTAATTAGTTATAACCTTTTAATATTTCATGATCACACAAACTTATACCTTTTGTATACATCATTATAGATCAAAAAACATTTACCACTAGTGGGTAATGTGAGGATAGTTTCAACGATTAGCTTCTTCATTAACTCTTTGAATCTCTCATTATATTTATCAATATTGACAAACTTTACTCCCTTATAGGGTTTATTGGTTATCGGTATCAATAATTTTGAGAAGTTTATCACAAATTGATGTTGATACACAGCTAATCTATGGAATACGGAGATTTATATCACAGATGTTGGTATAGATCATCCTTCAATTGCCTTTGATTTTTAAGGATCCACAAATATCCCTTTTATGGTGATAAAATGCCCCGAGAAGGATTGTTTCTCCATAAAAACTCACATTTAATATAATTCATATACAATTCTTACTTTTTTAGGGTCTTTAGTAGAACATTAAAATTTTCCTCATGTTCTTCCCTACGTTTAGAGTAGACAATATTATCATCTATAAAGACTACAATTTTTTTATCAAGGTAATCCCTAAAGGATCTATTAATTATGTCTGTGGAGATATATGGAGAATTAGTGGGTCCAAATAGAATAACAATGAACACGTATTAATTATTCCTTATATGAAAGTAATTCTTATGGACATCCTCCTTTTTCACCCTTAAATGAAAATATCCTAACCAAAGATTAACCTTAGATAAGTATTTGGCTCCACAAAGTTGATCAAACTAGTCATCATTCTATGGAAGAGGATACTTGTTCTTTATCCTGATTTTGATGAGCCCATAATAATCAATGTTTTTGTGCATTATCCCATCATTTTTTCACGATGAAGAGGACTGACACACCCCATAGTAAAACACTTGGGCATATAACCCCTTTATCTAGATCTCTTGTATATTAATCATCATTTCCTCAAGTTTAATAGTGGCCATTATATATGGAGTCATTAATATTGGAAAATATATGGGTATAAGTTCAATATGGAACTCAACATCTTGGCTAGGGGGAAGACTAGATAATTATTTGGGAAACACATAATTGTATACCCTCACATTGGGCATGTGTTCAAGGATGATATTTTGCATAGTCTAAATCATTTTAAAAAGAAATTATAGCTCATAGAGAATTATTTTCCATTCATGAGACAATGATTATAAATGAGATTCATCCTCATACTTGCACATTTATATAATCAAAGGGAAATTCATGATGCATAGGGTGATTTACTTCTCTCAATAATTTATATTTTCCTTATACAATTAAATCCATCCATACCCAGAATTGAATCAAATTCAACTAAATAAATTATCATAAGGTTTTCTAGGATATTCATCCCAAAAATATGGATAGGGTAGAAGTTATATACTTGGGAGAAAATAATTTCCCAATTTTATATTTTCATTTAAATTTCCAATTCCATGTTTTAAGAAAGTGTTTGGATAGTTATACTAAATTTCTGCAATATGAAAGAATTCATCTAACCATTATCACATAGGACATTTTATATACATTAATGGGTGATAAGACAATATTTTACTATTTGATTCTGGTTTTAATCATTAACTTCATCAAAAATCAACATTAGGATGAGAATTTTTAAAATATTGAACATATAAAATGGAAAATAAGAAACTTTAAGGGATAAATAATAGAGAAAATACATTCCTTATCCTATGAATTTATAGGTTTCAATATATGTTATCCATGTACTATTTCCTAACATAAGATTTCATAGGAATTTTTGTTTCCTTTATAATGGTTCGTAAGGATCTTGTGGATTTAACAGAGCATATCCCTCAGGAGTGTCAAACTAGGTGTGCAGCAAGATCTATTTATCATACACTGGGTAATGATTAATCCAATTCCTAATATTCCCTTTTTGGGGTAATTACCCCTTGGTACAATAATGCCAGATCCAAATACACTTGTAGTATCTGGATAGGGTTGGTTTTTCTTAGAAACTACTTATATTGTATTTTAAAAAAATTAGGTCTATTTTTCTATTTTTAGTCTTATCCCTAAGGATTTACTAAAATTTTATAAATATAATCCCCAAACATAACTTCATGTTACAGTGATACCAACTATTAAAACCCAAATCATAAATACACCATAAATCATGAATTATCAAAAAAAGACACAAGTAATAAAATCCCATAAAATTGAATGTCCTCATGTCTCTGGGTTACAATAGTATAAAAAACATTAATTTTGGGGTCTTGACATTGGTTTTCTTAAAAAACACTAATTTTTTCGCATCAGTTTTACTCAAAACTATTCCAAAAACTTTTATACAGTAGGTTTCTTTTCCTATTTATTTATAAGAACGTATGAAAACCCCTTACAAAAGGGTTTTCACATCGGTATTGTATAAAAATGACATTAAAACTTTCTTTTATTATAAGTTTTAATAAAAAAATATTAAAAACATTATTTTATCATCAATTATATATACCAAAAATTAAAATTAAAATTTCAAAACCATAAAATAGATATATCAAATTTTCCATATTGTAGTTTCAAATTTTAAAATATTGCCTAAATTTTATTACATCTCCACTAGACATATCTTTTTCAACCATTATATAACTTCTCAGATGCTCTTTGTAAATATTTTTCTTCTAGTATTATAATATCGACATATATTTTTCATCGGTTCTTCATTAATGATTTCAAAATGGTATTTATTATTATCATCATGTTTCCCTACTATTGGGTTTCATCATTGATAAAATTTTTATGATATTTTTTTTTATGATGAATTATAATTCCACTGATCAAGTTATGAAGATAAATATTCCACATGAGATCTACCATCTAGAGTTTGAAATTACTTATGAACTACTTGTGTGGCTTCCACAAAAATTTATTTCCAAATAAGAAGATGAATATCTAGAAACAACATATCAATTCAAATAGACTTACCACAAGTAATGAAATTAAGTTTAATATTATGTTTTCATTATTTTTTATTTGGTTTATTAAATTTTTAGTTCATATTTCTCATGTTCTATTCCAAGATACAAGTCGTCAAAGTTGTTTTTTAGAAAAAAAATTACACTTTCGAAGTCTGTTATCAAAATAACGGATATAGAAGGCACTTTCAACTTCAGTTATCCAAAAAAACATTTAAATAGTCATATGTATCACTTTTTAAATTATTTTTTTATATAATCGACATTAAAATCCATGAAAATAAAATTTTAAAAATATTTTAAATAAACTAAAATTCTAAATAAAACTTACAACACCATATAAATTGAGGTTGGATAGAAAAATGATGTTAAGGGTAAACAAAATCAATGTGAAAAGCTATTTCTCTACGAGTGTAACTAGATGCATAATATAATAACTTATAACATGGATATAAGAACATTATTTAATACTCTTTAAAAATATATTAAAATTCCATTACTCTTCTAAAACTATATTGAATAACATGGGGACACACATAAGAAATATGTGAGGTATAAATCCCAATCATGGGATAATCAAAGAATAAAATGATGAAAGTAATGCATGTTTTTAAAGAGTCATATCAATGTGACATGAAAGTGGTGAGAATTATAAACATGAACATTAGGGAATGATATAAGATGACAACATCAATGAAACATAGAAATGTGGAAACAATATAAAACATGACATCATAAGAATAAGTCAGGGAAAACCAATGAGATATCATAATATAGTATTTTTGTGGATAAACTCTCATGAATCATACCAGGTATCACATGATATAAAAACAATAACCAATGCATTGAAGGGATATATAATTATGGGACCAGTAGTCACATTCATATCATGTAAATGCATTTGTGTGCCCCATTGATCTTATAACATAAGAACACCTTATATCATTTATAATAAAATGATTAAGAAGTGTGGTTTACATACATGGAATTCCCTGATCAATTAAGGATAGGAAAGTCTTGTTCAATACCCTGGAGTGGAAATGAGGATGGGTATTCTTTAAAAATATGTTTGGCAATAAAAATCATAGGTTCAATTTGGAAGAAAAAAAAGTACAAAAAAGGTTCAAGATATGATTTAATGAGAGTGAAAACTGGTATATAATTACTTCGAAATAATAATTACTATAATGGTATGTGTAAAAACACATTACAACATGAACACTTTGAAATTAATAGTCTTAATAAAAACAAAGTACTTGAAATAAAAAGGAATAGCATATGATCACTAACCATGAGAGGGAACATATAAAAGCTTGAGAGGGGAATATTAAGAGTTTGGGAACACCATGGGATGGAATTAGAGAGGGATAGGGAGAGTAAATTAGATATCATTGTGTTTTGAGTGGAGGAGTTGGTGATTTGGTGGGTATTTATATTATAAGATAGGGGAATTATTTATTAATTTATAAACAAATGTTTTGAACTTTATATGATAAAATATTAAAAACCCCAAACCTTCCCATGGTTTCTTCAAAATATAAGTGGTTTTAAATATTTTTTAATTCCATGAACCGAACATATGAAAATAATTCCATTAGTGAGGGGGAAGCGAGTCTTGTTTATAAGAATTGATTTGAAAACCATAAAATATAATATTGGTTTTGAAGGATTCATTAATGGATTTTAAAATTAATAAAATAACATCAAAGTCGCATTATTTTAAATGATAAATCTATATATGGTCATAGAAAAGTTTTATAGAATTTATTACATCACATTTGGGCTATTATAATGTCATAATACAAACCATTTATTTATACCATATTAAATTTTTACCCAAATAATTGTGTCTTTAAAAATTTTGAAAATATAAAAATTGTATAATTTTTACCTGATGATTTCAAAAATAATATTTATTTTATCAAAATAAATTTCTAAATATGAGAATTCTTAATTTTAAATAAAAATTCTTATTTATTGAAAAATACATATTTTTAAAACACCAAAATTTTTTTTGACCCTTATAAATATTACATTGGACTTAATTAAAATATATAATCATTTAAATTTAAATTAATATTATTTTATAAGAATATCTTATTAAATTAACATTTTTTTAAAATTCATGAGTTTATCTAAAGTTTGACTTAATTGAGACTATATATTTCTTAAAAATAAATTTTTAATTTCTTCATATCAAAATCTAATTTTTAATTAATTCATTATATAATCATTTATAAAGTAATAATAAGAAGGGATAAATATAATCATTATTTTGTTCAAAATCAAATATTAAAATCCAGATCACTATATTCTAGATTAAAAAACTCTTATTAAACTAGTTTATGTCCTATGTGTAAGGTGTGCGATGGTGGTTCTTTATTGGGGTGGTTCGATGAACATGGTTTGATCCATGATCTCGATAAGCTTGAAATTCTATTATAAATGGTTTCACACGAGATTTAGTTGTTGTATCTCAACATGGGAATGATCAATGGAAAATCCAAGTGATTCTATCTCCCTAAAAATCTCTTATATATGGACTTTATATGGTATGATCCTACTATTTAAGGTCATCACTTCTCATGTATGTGTCTAATGGATTTTATAATAAACCTTAATATATACTAATCTTAACAGTCACTATACAATAGCTATATTATCAATGGTTAAGGGGCTTAATGGCCTTATAAATATGTCATGATATATTTTACAATGGTCCAAAATAACCAAATTAGGGCATGTTCTTTCTAATTACATATTACTTAGTAAGTAATTTATTCATTCAAAAAAGGGAATTTCATTTATAAAATTATGGGTTGTTACGTGGTCAACCTTATAAAAAAACTAAGAAATGTTTTATGGATTATTTATATGGATTGGATTGAATTCCTCAAAATCATTATATATTTCTAACTTATGTTATATTACATTTACTATAAATGGAACATGGTTAACAATACGATTTCAATGGTTGTAGTAAAATATGAAGGTTATAACCAGTTTATTAAATAATTTGGTAACTTTTTGATGATGCATTTTTAAAATGTTAGATGCGATGTCTACAATCACCTCTACAACTATCTATTATAGTGTCTATTTTTTATTTTATATATTTTCTGGATATTGGTATTTTATACTCATATCCTTTTCATAATTGGTCATTATTTGGTAATTAAATTGAAGAGGAAAATTCCAATTATTTTTTTGTGGCTCAAGTATGAGAATGGTATCTACCCCTATATTTCCCCTATAATAGATTTTTTTCTTATTGGTTAATATAAAATTGAATTTCGAGGCCAAATAATGGTGAGACATGTAAGATCCCATAATTTTGGAAAAGTATTGGCCATTCGAATTTTAGTCTAATCTTCTGTTTTTTCATAATAAAAATGCTAATGTGTTTAAGTATGGGTTATGGAGCATCTGGGGCTTCTTTGGAGCATAGAACTCCAGTTTTTGAAGAAAACTATTAAGGAAAATGGTTGAACATGGTTAATAAAAACCATGATACAAAACCAGGTGGCCTAAAGAGAAGGAGCATTATTTTTTTAACCTCTCATGGGATGGCACTTGGCCCTGAAAACCCTACATTAAATTTCAAGTATCTTGTGAATGGTTTGAAAATTGTTTTATTAACAATGATCATAACCATATAAGGGGGATGATAATGATGGAATGTTCCAAATGAATGGTTTGAACAATTTTTGTCTAACTATGGACATTAACTATGTGAGGGGAGTGCTTATGCAGTATACCACGCATGGATAACACCCAGTTTGTCCAACCGTAATGACAAACTATTCATCTCTTTAAAAAGAGAGAAATGCCCATTTCCCCCTATATTCTCTTAATTTAATGTCTCCATTATTCATTATCTTTTTTACAGTGGACAACAAATTGGGATAGCTCTAATATTCCACCCCTAGGATTTATGAAATCTTCTCTATGTGAGCTCTGAATCAAACACCATTCATCATGTTGGATCCCCCTGGGTGAGTCTATCATTCATATTCCTTATAATCTAATTTTATTTTATTGTCATTAGTGTTATATTCATGTGAGTTATTTTACACAATTTTCTAGGATTTTATATATTTTCTTCATTTTCTCTAATTCCATCCAAAATCCGAGGCAGTTACTAGATAGAGAGTCACCTACTAATGTATAGTAGGTGCTCTAGTTTTTTCCCCTAAACTATTTGATGTATATATCATGAATTTTCATGTCATGCACCATACTTTTATACTTCACCAATTAAATGTGAAATTAATTAAATTAATTACTAATACATTGTGTTAGTTAGTCCTTGTGACCTAATTCTATCATTGGGGGTTGTCTACCACAATTAAAACAAACCTTTGGGGTGTATTGTTTAAAATGATTTGAACACCATACCTTTCAATGAATTTAATCTATATCCTGAGGTGTGTTTAACTATCCATCGTGAATGAGATATTAAATTAAATTAAATGAATCAGTATGACATGGTGCTTGGACCTTTTTCCTTGGATATGGAATTGAATATCCTTAAGGGCGGATTGACATGTACTTTATAAATTAAATGGATAGTTGAATGAAATGAAAGTGAATGGTTAGACCATATCACTTAGAATTCTCAATTACGGCATGTGCAATTTTATATCATTATTATTATTAATAAGATAACTTGATTATATATCTTATCATTCCCTAAGAGATACATGGGTTCTAGTATAGATTGCCTTGGACAGGGTGACATGGTAAGTGAAATCACGTTAGACCTTGGGTGAAACTTGGGTTTCGATTCAGAATGAATTAGATGTGAATATAGGACATGATTAAAAAAAAGAATTATAAATGATATTATACTATGCCTAGGGTGATACATAGATTAAAAATTTAATACATTGGATAGGATCATTGCGAAATTTTGATTATGATATGCCTTGGGTGATACCTAGGTTCTGATACAAAATTTCTTGGATGAGAACATATGATTAATGAAAATATATAATTTATTGAGTGATACATGGAATCAATTTATGGATTTCCTTAGATCTAGTCAAGATTTCAGCTTATTCACAGTCACATATCCCATGACAAAGAACATTCATGGATTTTATCATCATATTATATGAATGAATTCATTATTTTACCTTAGATTGTTAAGTATTAAATTCCAACGGACTTATTGATACCATATTTATTAAAATAATACATTGAAGACTTGGTGTGATGCCTTGGGTCCCAAACATGTATACTTATAATATATAAAATACTCAAATACATTACAGGTCAGGCTTAAGCATGTGGAGTTGTATGGATTTACAATGATGAACTCTGATTGAAATATTTATTTATCTACTATCTTTATATTTTATTTCCTAAACACTACTAATTTTATATACAATGACTATAGTTTTATACACTGTTAGTGGTGGCCATATGAGTTTTAATCACTCCTTGTTTGGGATGCTAATTGGTACATAAACATACTTTATGGATTTAGGTAGAGGCAAAGGGAAGAACCCAACTATGGATTCTTGATTTGTTGTATTGGGATGGAGTACGAGAGAAGAGGACCGAGATAGTATTCATGACACTATTAGAGATACATTTTAGTCTTTTTTTCCTTTTTATAGCATATTTGTATATGTCTCCTTCCATGTTTCCCCTTTTTATCCATTTTTGTAGAGGGTCATGGCATCCCCATTTTTTATATGATACTGGATATGGCTTTTCTATTATTTTTCCTTCCCTCTTATTTATCTAGATGTTTACTTATACAAATTCTTTACTATTTTTTGTTTCACTATTATTTCATTCACTATTTATCATTGTTCCACTTTGATAAAAGGGCATATAGTCTCCCCGCCATAACATTATAGAAGCTCATTGCTAGTTGGAAGCCCCTTGAAAGAGGGAAGGTGTGCGTGAGGCTATGTGACCATCGGGTCAGGATACTTATGAGTGACTCAATATCAGGAGGTCACAAAGTGTTATCAAATTTGTTAATTTCATTTTTAGTTTTTCTTAGTATTTTTTGTGGTAGATAGAAGGTTAGGACATTTCATAATTTGGTAATGATATTGGTTATGAGAGTAGTTAAACATGTATGATAGGAAATCCAAATTACCTAGGATGGGAATTTATGTTTTGGGTTCTGCATATTATAGTTGTACTACTTCAACACTGAGTGACACACATTATATATGATGTTATCTTATTTTGTTAGATTTTCTGCCTTGGATGGTTATGTCAAGGATATTTTGATGTATGAATCGTCATAAGAAATTATGGATTCACATGTCATTCATAAAACATTATTTATAAGTGTATATATTAGCTTGAATTTCCTGTATTGCATGTTATTGTTAAGTTTGCATTGGTTGTTTCATATGACTATGCTTCTAAAACATTTTGTAGGGTTGGTAAATTGGTTACTTAAAGTTTTTGGATCAACTTATGTGTTTTATTACCACCTAGCACGATGTGGGAACCTTATTTAAACAAATTTACAGATGATAAATTATAAAACCGTGGTTTCATAAAAAAAGATTTATCATTGGATGTAGTTACATGAATGTAGATTGTAGTTTATAAGTATTGTGCCTCTATAAATTTGGAATGGTAATTCATATAATTGACCCATCATATATAGAACTGTTAAATTTTATGATTAAATATAAAAGTTTGGTTATAGTTACATGAAGTGTCAATTATAACTTATAAAGTATAGATCTAAATAACTTGGGAATGGTAACTCATCTAACTAGACACTAATATATATATATATATATCTATATATATATATAAAAAGATTCATATGAACTATTGAGTATGCAAATTTATGAAAAATGGTTACCATTGAATGGGGATCCCAATTGAAACATAAATGATTTTTCCTTTATAACTTGCAATTGAAACTCCATATACCAGAACCTCTGATGTGAGACTTGAACTTTGACTCAAACTCAATCTTTTTAGTGGGTAGTTAGGAATTGAATCGTATATATGAAGGATTTACATGACCGATTCTTTTACCAGTGATCTTTTCTATTGTCGAGTTATATTCAGAGGTAGGTGTTTGGAATTATAGAAATATGCCACCATGGAAGCCTCTGGTTTAATTTGAGGTGAGTGGAGATGAACATGATTTGGAGGAGGTGGGACCTAAATCACTAGTATTACCTCATGTAGCATCACCTATGGAACAACCTTCTATTCCAGTTTTTTTGCATCAAAGAACAATTTAAGGAGAGTTTATTATATCTAGTACAACCTATATAGGGATCTACATGACCTTCCCCTTCAATGGTAGAGTTTACTAGAGTGTTCTAGTAGTAAAACCCACCTAATTTTCTAGAGAAGGAGGTCCTTAGGTTTTTGAGTCATGGTTAAAGGCCATGCTATCTATCTTCAATAATTTAGGGATAACTCATGAAAAGAGAGTGAATATCACTACTTACATTCCTTTTGAATATTCCAAGACATGGTGGGATGTTATTATGTAGAAAAATAAATATTGTTTTATGGTATAGAGGTATTTATACACTACCATATATGAATAATTCTATCCCTAGTCATTGATAGTTGACTGATCTTGGGAGATTATGCACATGTAGCATGGAACAATGTCTGTTACGGATAATTCATCTCACTTTACTGAGATTTATTGCTTCTAAAAAAATTCTTCTAGGATATGATCAGTCTATGGGTAGGTGTTTTTTTGAAGGGATAATGTATGATATTTAATCATAGGTGAACATATTTAGGTTGACTTCCATGTTTGAAATAGTGAACCATGCCCTCATCATCATGAAAAATCTAAGGGAAGATGAAGGTGTGGTCTATAGTGGTTTAGAATCTAGACCATGAAGTAATTTGACCTGTAACAAGAAGCGACTCTTATGTGTTTCTCACCATGGGTGGTGGTCAGGGTATCCACATCAATAGTAGTGTGGTATGCCACAAGTGTGGGAGTCTAGGTACACGGATCACTAGTGTATTATAGAACCCATTGAGTTTCTGTCTTTCAGAAAGAAGGGCCATGTTTAACAGTTTTGCAATAAATTCACACTAGTGGCTTGTGAGAGAGGATATATACCAACTCTAGGTTTTGGATATGGATTTATTGCCCCGTGTGAGACAAAAAGTTAGACCCCTACCAAATGATTAGGCTAAAGAGGTGGTTATCTACGAGGGAACCAAAATTCTAATATTCATCACCATAATAGTATACCTTATCAACATAGTCATATGTTAGACCAGGATCACAGATCATGTGAGAAATATTATGTACAACCTACACCTGAGGAGAAAAGTGTCATGACTTTTATAGTTCGAGTTATGATTTTAGTAGCCTCTTTGTTAATATCCACTTTATTGGACACAATTTCATCAAATTCATTCATATATTTAGAAATTATGGAATGCCTTGGCCTCATGATAGAGTATTTTCATGGAGTGATGACACTCGATACTCTTTGTGGAATTTGATCGGAGAGTGTACACTGATGTATGGAATTCACCATTGAGATAAGAGGCTATCATTTCATATGCTGACTTTTTTGAATTTGAGATTATGTGTCACGCCCTAAGAATTTAGAATATAATTATATTTAAATATATTTCATTTCTTTGAAATCTTGTGTTACATACAACATAGAGTTTAAATGGACAATGATATAATATTAAAATATTATTATTTAAACATGATTTATATAAACTAGACATTAAATTGGATGTTATGAATAGTATTAAACAATTTATTAAATATATATATAGTGCCTACTCAATATTATTTTATTTACAGATTCTTAATAAATAAGCACACAACATTAATAAATATATTCAATTATAAAAAAAATATGTTTCCTTTAAAAATAATTTTTATTCCTTTTATGAGAAAATATTATAATTAATTTTTGAAAAATTATCAATTTTATTTTATAAAATTAACATAATATTGACATTTACATATAGTGAATTTTTTTGATGTTTAGGAAAATATCGATTTTTCATGGAATAGTAAAAATACTGATTTTTGGTATAACTATAATTTATTTTTAATAAATTAAGTAACATAAAAGTTAAATTATTATTTCAATTTGATTTAAAAATAATATAATTATTCATTAGTTAAATTTAATCCAATTAAATTCATTGAAATAATATTTATAATGGTTTTATTATAATTTATTTTTAGGATTTAAAACACATTTTTCTAAAATCTATTTCAAAGAATATTATGTTTCACCGCTTTAAATAATTAAAACAACCCTTAATAAGAAATTATTTAAATGATATATATAGAATAAATAAATAAATAAATAAATATTAATTTAAATTCATTTAATTTTTATTACTTTTCATATAGTAACCATGATATAATTTTTTACTAAAAAAATGCATTATTTAAAAATCTATTTTTTTGACATGTCTCCGAGTTTAATTTTATATTAAATTCTATCAATTATATTATTTAAATTTTTAAAAATATATTCCATATTTGAAATAATCAAAATTTATATTTTTTGATAATTTTAAATTAATAGTTTTACAAAATTGAATATTGAAAATATGAAAAATCATTTACTGCAGTTAAGGTTTAAATCTGTTTACTGAGGGTTAAACTAAAAAGATAATGGTTAAAAATAACAAAAAACTAGTTTAATTACTATTTTATGGTCATATATATATATATATATCTTATCTCTTATATGGTTCGAAAATGGTCTATTTTGGTTCCTTTTTTAATGATAAAAACGTGGGTGGAATTCATTCTTTACATAAATTCCAAGCATGTCCTCCCCCCACATATAAAAGGCCACCCCTCTGCTCTCCTATTAAAAATTCCAAAACCAATTGGTTTGACCAAGAACTAACCAAAGAAATTAATCAATTCTCTCACCTCATCCTGTAATCCTTTTTATCATAAATACAACCTAGGAAGCCATTTGTTGCGTACCTAAAGAAGTTGTCCAAAGAAGAGGTAACGTCCTTAACCGAGTGTTTTATTTTATTTATTCTCCCACATCCTTCAAATCATATTAAAACATGATGATATAGTAACCTAATTATTTTACATATACATAGATTTTTTTATATAAAGGTAATTACCTAAAACTATCTCTCCCCTTCAAATAGTAAATATATTCATTGATCGTGTTTACGAAGGACTGCCACCTCACAAACCAACATAATTTGTTTTCCATCACCGCTTCTCATAGATAGATATAATGATGTATTTAATGATTATATATAACACCCCAATATTTAATGGCATGTACTTCTAATATAATTTCAACTCATTAGATAGCTTACAATGCATATAACACCAAGTCTCTATGAGACGAACACTTTGCTATAACCTATCCATTATTTTTAATTTTTCCACTTTTATTATATTAATTTTCAATAAATGGACATACACAGTTGTGATCAGCATGATATTTAGAATCTGATAAGATAAACTTATTTTTTGGTGAATAGTAACCTACACTTATGAATAGTAACCTACCCTTGTGAATAGTAATATGACCCTTATGACTAGTAAATCGTCGAAATGAATAGTAACCTCACTCATGAATGTAAAAATAGAATTTAGACACCTTATAAATAAAGGTGAATATTTTTAATTAAGTGTTGGCATTTTTGTGAGTAATAAATATTTAATTACAATTTTATAATTAATAAAATGATTTAAAAGATAATTCATTTTTATAAAAATGTATTCATGAATGAATATTTTGTTTCCCTATGATTATAATATAATTTTATGAGACCCTATTTAATTTTTCAAAGTGTCATAAAATCAGTTATAATATTAAAATTGGTATTTTTTATGTAAATGATGAATTTAATTAAAAATTAAATTTCTTATATTTAGAAAATTATTATCATAAAATGGAGTTCACTAATGGATTATACACACCATAAAATGGTTAGGTTGAATTTTTTGGAAATTTTATGAAATACTTTAATTTTTTATGAATAGTAAAATATGATCATTAAAGTATAAAAACATTATGAGATAAATACACTATTCCTTGCATCATGGCTGATATAAGATACCATTAGTTAGAACTCACATGAACTTAGTACTATTCTTGGTCCCAGTAATCAATACTATAGCTTGTCCTAAGCAATATAATAAAATAATGAATAAAATATTGAGAAATCACTCATCTCCTTCACTATATAAACCTCCCTCACCGCTTCTTCTTCTCACACCTATCAAGATTTGAGCCTTGAATAATTTATACCAAATTCCCTTCCAAAGCCCTCCCCCTATTTCCAAGACCATATGGTCTCCCAAAATTCCAAAAACAAATGCCTTAAAGAGATTCCCAAGGAGGAGTACTCAAGAAGTAAAACTCTCATCCTTTTCCTTTCAACTTCTTTTACAAGTTCCATTTTTTTGTTTCTCTCTTTTAACCATCCCTAATAAAAATTATTTGATATTTATATTACCTTTAATTTACTATAATTTTATTATTTTAATGGAATATTTCATCATCATGTCTCTTTCCCCCACCTATTATACTAAAAATAAAAACAATGTTCGATATGTGTTAATTTATCACATTCAAGGATGATGGGTTTTTAATTTTTATTACCATCTTAAATTATATTCACGAAACCGTTTTTATGGTTGATACAAATCATAATATATTTACTATATAATATTTAACATTTGGGAATAATTTTTTACAGATAACATTTAATTTTAAAACAAAATGAGTTTGTGGTTATTTGAAAACGCATCAAAATAATCCAAGAGCTTACAATTAAAATTTTATATAATGATTCATCCTCAAACCATAAAACCAAATGATATGTATATTCAATTTGAAATATATATATTTATTAACAATAATTAATTTCAGTTCTGGACAGTTATATCAATTCTAAATGAACTGCATTACTCATAGTCAAGTGAACTGATCATGAAAATAAAGAAAACGAACACTCCAGAATGATGGAATTCAATATTATAACTTATCTAGAAGACCATAAATGAACTTAATAAAACTATAATTAATTAAATACATATATATAAGGATCTTAATTCATTAATTATTGTATTTAATTTCACTATGCAGGATATTAAGATCAAAGGAAGAACACATTATGGAATAAGGTAAGGGGTTTCTCATCTCAATTTTATTTCTGTGATATTTCCACTGTTCACAACTTATTTACTTTATGTGGTGTATATTTACTAAAATTTTATATATAATATAATTATTTTTTTTATATTCATGGTATTCAGTGATTCACTTGATGATTATTAACTCGATTGATTACAACATTGTATGGGAATTTGTTTCAATTTCGATTTTCTTGGTATTTACATGGTATTGTGCACCAAATCATTCTTATGATGTGTAAAAAATTCACCTTTGAGATCAATTATCATTTGAAATTGTTATTAAATTATATATCCATATTCTTGTAACATGGATATGATTATTTTCTGAGTGTTATAACATTTTACATTCTGTGTTTATGTGAAATGTTGTTTTAACTATGGAAATATCGATGAATCTATATCCTCTAATCAATAGGGATATAATAAAGGCATATTGTTCTTGTATTAAAGATTTTTATAGATAATTATTTGGATTGAAGCGATGTTTGGGGCCTGCTATATCCCCTCAGTGCACTGACAAGTCTCATGATACAAATCATTTAGCGATAAACCCTTGAAGTTTGTTTCTAAAAAATCAGATGGGTTTCTACCCACAAGCATAAAACACCTAGATGGTATAATGGTTTATGTGCCAGATACATCATATTAGAATAATAATAATTCTCTTTATTTAGTATTCAGTTTTTACTTTCCTTGAGGATTCCACTATAAAAAAATTCATGGATAAATTTTTATTCCCAATTTATTAATGGCATGTGTTTTCATTTATTCACCATGCCACATTAGTTATTTAGAATTGATTATGATACACTTATTATTGATTCATGATTCCACTATGTGTAACCCATAATGAGAATTTTAACTCACCCTTATTAAGATTATTTTCCCCAGGTTATGAATAAGAGAACCTTGAATAAGCTTTCAAGGAGGATGTTTATTTTAGTTTTTTATGTATCATGTTTTTTTCTATCTTTTCAAGATTACTATGGGCATAAGGTATGTAATCTGGTCTTCTAAAACTACTAAACTAATCGGCCCTTTTGGATTTGATTTATTGTAATCATGTCAATTTAATAAAATAATTTTATTGCTCCAAGTTTCTAGGGTTGGGGAGTTACATTATATATATGAAATTTATAATATAATATTAAATCAAAAATTATTATATCACATATTCCTTCATAGTTTCCATTCCTTAGGAAATACAATAACATCACTCATTTATACGGCGGACTAACGCCTCACGAAGTGATGTTCTCCTTTTCCACCTAAAATTTACATGGAAGGAAATAAAAATTAATTTAATGTTTATATAAGATAATAATGATATTTTAATCCTTCTATAAAAGTAATATATCATATAGTTTCTTACATTACCATCCATTTAAAATGATAACATCATTCATGTGTATGGAAGACTACTACCTTGTGAAGCGATGTAATTCATTTTTTAAAATTTTATTATTAAAAAATCTAATGGATTTTATATTTAAGGGTATTTAAAGAAAAAATATTCTATTTTTGACATAATTATATAAATTTAATAATAAAATAATTCTTACCTTATTTCCATAATGATCATAAAAAATGGAAAAGTTACTCATGCATACATACGATCTACCATCTCTATGATTGTAACGTAGTTCATTTTTCATAACCATATTTCATGATTGGTTTTAAATGTATAGTTTATGTAATAAGATAATAATTATTTCATTATTAACATTATTTATATTATTAAATAATAATCACTTTGACCTTAGTCCACTTACCAATGTGATTTTGGATATATGTGTTGTTTAACATTAAAACGTCTAATTTGAAATTAATTGGTTAAGTAATTGAATATAACATGGTAAAAAATAAAATAAACCGAATAATAAACTTGAAAAAGGTTCTTAATAAAATTAATAATTAGCATAAATTTATTCTTTAGAATGAAAAGGAACACAAATGATGATTTAGGATCGATGTAAGGGGTTTCTTAACTCAATTTCAATTCAATGCATTATATATCTACTTTCACAATTATATTATGGAAAGATTATGTGTGAAATGAAATTTGATTTGTTTATATTTTATTTACACTTGTTTCAATGTGGATATAAATTTGTTACACATAATAATTTTATTAATTAAATGTCACCTCATTGATATGAACATTTTAAAGGTTTCCATCTAAAAACAACCTTCTTTGAGGTGAAAGTTATTTTATGAACCCAATTTCTTTTAAATGGTGTATATACTTCCCCTTTACATACTTTATCATAAATACTTCCTAATTAATGATATTTTAAGTTACAAATGATCCAATTCTTTCTTGGTATGTTATGATTCAAATGTTACCAAAGGAGTGAGGGTCTATGTATCACTCTTATTTTAATTGGGATTGTTTATGCTTTAATTGGAATAGTACATGTACTACCACGTAACAAAAATAGTGTAAAACATTTCTGCGTAAAAAAAATGTTACCTATGATTCTTTTCAACTTCCACAAATGTATTCTTTTGAAAATTATTCTTTAATTTAATACCTAGATGATGGTAAAAACTTCATGGGCTTTGTTAAGGAAAACTCAGTCGGATTTTCTGAGTATGATTCTTCTAATACAGTTCTTATTATATGATTTTCCCCGTATGTAAAATGTTTAACCTATTTATATTTTGATAGAGATAAATATGCACACTTCAATTCTGAGTACAAAAAACTCATTCTGACATCCAATCTAGCATAATATGATAATTAGCTGAATACAATGATTTAGCTGAATAAGATTATATGTGCTTAATAAAATCTTCTCATCTTATGTCTAGAAACAAATAATTCTTTAAGAAAGCACAATATGGAAAACCGTATTCACTTTAGTGAAATGTGGAGCTTCTCTCTCCTATTTCTCGTGCAAATAATGTCCCAAAAAACACATAGTGTTCTCCTCCATTTATACACTTGGTAAAATAGTTTAGGTGAGATTCCCAAAAAAATTATTCTGCTTCACTAAAGTTATATATTCTTCAATTTTATCAAAAATATTGGGTCTTTATTTGACATCTTTAGTGAATTCTTGAATATTCAAATATCATTAAACCTTGGATCAATTTGGACTTCATCAATTCCATTGAATTTCAGATCTGCCTTTGACTTATTCAATGCTTCAAAATTTCTTGAAAAACATCAGTTCGATTATGATTCCTACTAAAATTTTTCATTAAGAAATCCTAGTTTGATTTTTTCTATAAGAAATACCTATATGATTTTTTCCTTACAAAATCACAGTATGTTTTTTTATTTAAAAAATCCTAGTATGATTTTTTTCTTTAAAAAATCCCAATATGATTTTTTCCTTACAAAATCTCAGTACATTTTTTTCCTTAAGAAATCCCTGTATGATTTTTCCTTAAGAAATTCTAGTATGATTTTTTTTCTCATGAAATTAAATTATAAATATATGAGTATGAGAATATCAATATGAAAATCCCCAACAAAAATCTCTGTTTGAAAAAATCAGTATGAGAATATCATTATGAAAATATTTGTTTGAAAATCTCAGTATGAAAATCCCAGTACAAAAATATCAGTATGGTATTTTTTCTTTCTTAAGATCAACAAAATATTTTCCTTCTTGACCCTCATCAACATATTTTTCATCTCGAGCCTCATCAACATCTTTTCTTACTCAACATTACTCAAACATTTTCCTTCCACAACTTTTATTAATAAACCTTGTATCATAAGTTTCACAACTCACTTATGATTTATGAGAAATACAAATTACCAAAGAATCATCATATTTACATTGGAAAGTATCATAAAATTCCATTCATTTCAGCTGAATTCTTTTTTTTTTCTCATCCTGAGTGTAGTCTTTCTGAGTACGGGTGGCCTAGATACAATTATTTTAGGTACAATCATTATGGGTATTATCATTCTAGGTACAAATTATTCCTTGAAATTTGTTTTACTAAGAATGAATATGATTTTATCCCATTCTTGACCTGAGGTTAGTCCGTTTAGAAATACACAACCTCTTCTCATTATGATGGACATTCATGAACAATGTGATTCTAATTTTACATAAAATTATTTGTGAGTCCATTTTTCAACTTATATATGTTAAGGTTATTTTCTTTCTTCAAAAACATTACTTGATAACGAAAGACAACACTTGAATATAATCACTTTTATCATCAAGTTAGTACAAACAATCTTCCCTTTTGAATTTCATTGTCAACCAAGTTCATGTTGTACTGAAAATTTCATCCTCAAGTAATAGATTAGCAATCTATAATTCTATTCCTATGTGAGCTGACTCACTTTAAGAAACATTAATCATTAAAAACAAAACCATGCTGTCAAAAAAACGTTTTTGTGAAAACTTTCTTTATCTTCCTCTGCTCTTCTTCCTCAGCCTTTCAACCTTCCTAGAATATAAAAGAATTTTTTTCCTACAACCACTTTAAAAAATTGTTATAATAGTTCTCTCATAATACAATGTTAAATTCATAGCTTACCCACAAGTCCCTATTTTTACATGCATCAATTGGATAGTTTTATGAAACAATTATCCCCCTTGGAAACACTATCCAAATGTTAGATGAGAGAGGGAAGGGAAATACATACCACAACCTTGATGAGAAAGAGTTTTGACACCCATGTTCAACCTCAATTTAGAAAAGTATTCATTTGTTAAAAGTTTTGTTAATATGTCAGCAACTTGTTACAATGTCGAAGCATATTCCAGCTTCAATTCATTATTCTCCACAAGCTCTTTGATAAAATGATATTTTATTTCAATATGTTTTGAAAGATAATATTGAGCATGATTCTTAGTGATATTAATTATACTATGATTATCACAACCCAAGAGAAAGGGTAAATTAACATTAAAAAGTAAATCTTCTAATTGATTTTTCATCCATATAATATGAGTAGCTACTTGAGTAGAAGAAATTTACTCATCTTCAACAATAATGAGAGTTACTAAATTATATTTCTTTGAATGCCAACTAACAAAATTCTTTCCTAGAAATAATACTCCACTAGATATGTATCTTCTATCATCAACATTTTTTACCTTATCAGCATTTGAATACCCAAACAAATCAATACTTTCTAAGCTATCATACAAGATTCTGACATTAGTTGTGCTTTTGATGTATCAAAGAATTATTTTTCTAAAAATTAAATCTGATTCTTCTGGGGAACTCTTAAATCTTTCTCATAAGGTAATAGACAATTTCGGGTCTAGAGGTAGTAAAATATAACAAACATCCAATAATATTCCAAAATTATTTCTAATCCACATATTTTCTTCCTCTATATTTATAAAACATTTATCTAATTGAAAAAACTGTGGAAATAGGCTTTGAGTTCTCCATACTTAACCTCTTTAGGAGTTCCTTAACATACTTTTATTGAGAATGAAAAATGTATTCCTTACTTTGTATTATTGGTAACCTAAGAAAGTATTTAATTTCTCAGAAACAATAAATTTAAAATACATTTTTCAATTATTCATGAAACCTGTAACACCATCTTTCATCATTACAAATAAAGATAATGTCATCAATCTAAACAATTATAATGAGGGAAAACTATTGACTTTATCTGAAGTAAATATTTTTATCCACTCTTCCTTTATTAAAATTCATTTTCCTTAATCATGTATCTAATTTAGAATACCATTCCCTTGAAGCTTATTTTAGCCCATAATAAATCTTTTTTAATCTACAAACATCACTTTCATTATTATAAATAATAAAGTCACAAGTTTTTTCAATATAAACATTCTCATCATGATCACCATTTAGGAATGAAAATTTGAAATCCATATAAATGATCTTGTAATCTTGTTGTGTAGTAATAGAAAGAAATATTCTAATTGTTTTAACCTTTCCATAAGAGAAAAGGTTACATCAAAATAAATACCTTCAATTTGTGAATACCCAGTGAAAACCAATCATTATATGTTTCTTATCACTTTAGCTTCTTCATTCATCTTATTCCAAAAAATACACTTTGTAACAATTTTTTTTAGGATTGCATACGAGTTCCCACGTATCATTATTTTTCATATGATCCAACTATTTATTCATGTCTTGAACCCATTATGGATAATTAGAAGCTTATTTCACATCATTCAGTTCCACTTTGGAATAAAAATAAGTATGTGTAATATAATTCTTGGTTCATATTTTTTGAACCTTTTGATGTTGATCACCAATTATATTCTAAGTTCCACTTGCTTTCCCATCCTAGGATGAGATTTTTGAGTATCTTCCTCATCACTAGAAATAGTTGAGTTTGATTATTCTTTTTGATAAGGATTATAATTGTCTGTATCTTTATCAGAATTCTTTTCTTTATCTTGCTCAACTTCCTTCTCTTCATGAGCATGTTTTTCTTCCTTAGATATTCTGATCACATTCACATCAATATATCCAATAATTATTCATGTTTAATTATTTAAACAAATATATCCTCTTCCTTACGGAGCATAGTCAAGAAAAATTCCATATTAACCTTTATGATCAAACATTTCAAGCATTCCACATTTCTTTATAATACATGGACTCCTAAAAACTCTTGACTCTTTCAAAAATAGAATTTTTTCATATAAAAATTCATATGGAGTCATATCTAATTGAGGCCAATTGAAACAATGGTTTTGAATATAAACATCATTAATCATGGATTTCCTCCAAAAGTAATGAGAAATAACATGTTCAAGTAGCATGGTTCTTCCCATTTCCACCAAAATTATATTCTTTCTTTCATCAACCCCATTTTGTTGAGATGTTTATAGAGAACAACACTTAGGAAAAATTCTATGCTTCACAAGATAAATTTAAAATTCTTTACTTATTTATTCACCAACATTGTCTATTCTCAACTTCTTCACTAAATATTCACATTCATTTTCGGCTTTCCTTCTAAAACATTTGAAAATTATCAAAGAATATGATTTATTTTTCATCTATATAACACATGTAATGCGACTAGAATAATCAATAAATGTAATGAAATAAATATCTTTTTTTATTACTTTCTCATTGGTCCAAAAATATCATAATGAATCAGCTCCAGGTGTTTTCTTGAACAAATCAAAAATTTCTCATACATTGATTTTATAATCCTTCCTTTCTGAAAAATATTACAACACTAATCTCTTCTTCTGAAAAAATAAAAAATGTATCGGACACTATCACTCTTTGATAACTTTCTCATGTTTCTTCAACACATGTTTCCCAACCTTTTATGCCACAATTTATTATCTTCCACCATACTTATGTAACAAATTTTTTTGTATTTCACCAATCTAAAATAAATTTCCTTTTTGAACGTTTTCCTCCAGTAACAATCTTTACATCTTATTTACTTTTCATGAAAACCCATATTTTCTAAAGATAACAATTTTAACCTCATTACAAAATTGTGAAACAATTAGAAAATTGTGTTTCAGCCCATGTGCATACAAATTTTTTCCTGGATTTCATATTTTCTTTTTCAATGATGGATAATCCAACACCTTTGATTTTCAAGGATTCATCATTAAAAAATATCACCGTTACTTCTTTAAAATAATTCACATTCTTAAAAAATTCCAAATCTCTTATCTTGTGGGACGAAAACCCACTATCTGAACTCCAAGGTTGTTCTCTTTTTGTAGATTTCAATGCAATTTCCAATACAAGATCCTTTTCATCTTTCTTTTCATTCTTCACATTTATATTATGAGATTTGTTAAGAATCATTTTATATGTTGATAACAAAACAGGACATCCTTTTCCAAGGTTTCTAGGTTGATCACATCTTTTACAAATAGTTTCCAATGGTTGGAACCTATTTTCAACCTTAACTCCAACCTTCTCATGTTTCTTTGAAAAAACATTCATAGAATTATTTCTTTGGGGAGATTGACTCCCCCTCACACTCTACCTCTCATACCATGTGGAATAATTGAAGAATCATGCTTTGAAAACATTCTCAGAATCGCCTCTATCTCCTTTGACTTTTACTTCTTAATATCCTTGAATGAAATTTCTATATAAACATCTGTTTTTATTTTCATATCTTTATCAATTTTTATTTCATAAGTTATGTGAGTAATATATAAATCATCAAGAGATAGTGTTTCAAAAACTCTATATTCCAATGATGAAACTTTTTCATAAAATTTTTTAGTAAGGATTTTTAAGATAATTTCAACCACTATAGAATCATATAACTTTTCACCAAGACATATGATAGTACTCACAATGTTATTTACCCTTGTAAAAAATTCCTCAATATATTCATACTCATCTATCTCCAAATATTAAAATTTGAATCTTTATATTTGTAACTTTTCCTTCCTCACTTTTTTATTTCCTTCATATATGTTTTTCAATTTACCCCGTATACCTTTGGATTTGGAATCTTGTTTCACCCTTAAGAATGCACTTTTAGAAAGAGATGATAATATAACATTCTTGTCCCTTCATTCTTTCTCAATATTATTCTTATCAGTAGATGTAATTGGAGTTTTATCATCTATAAGAGTAAACCCAATAGTTTAATCTTCAATAAAATCATATCTAATAAAAATGTGTTTTGGAAGCATTCTATCTCTATAGATATGATAATTATTTCCATAAAAAACTAGAATACCTTTACTATTCACATAATAAAAATTTTCTATTAGTGAAGAAAAAGTGAAGGGAAACATCAACTCTAATACCAATTGAGAGTGACTAGTTTGTTTTGTTATATCAATAAATGGGTGAGGGGGTGAATCAATTATACTCTTTATTTTATGTTTTCGTGAAACAAACTTCATCTCCTATAAAAGATTTCAATTCCCTGCTGAAAACAATTCGAACACACATCTACAAGAACACAAGTATTTACAGGGTCAAATATCCAATAAGAATATCTACATCCTTAGTATGGTTTGGAAATGATCCAATAACACACAACCCACTAGAAAAATATTCCTTATATTAAAATGAGTAGGATAAACCCATTTACTCATGTAGCACTATGGAAACAATTCCAATAGTGTGTGTAAACCCTGCTAGAAAAAATTGGATAAAAAATTTTTTGTAACAAAGAATGTTACTTATGATTCTTTTAAACATCCAAAAATGCATTCGTTTGAAAAAAATTCTTCATTTTCTTACCTAGAAGATGGTAATAACTTCCTAGAAATTATTAAGGAAAAATGAGTCCAATTTTCAAAGCACGATTCTTCCAATAAGATTCTTCCCGATATGATTCTCCCATGTACTGAAAATATATAACATTGTTAGAGTATGATAGAGGCGAATCTGCACCACTTTTATTCTGAGTACGAAAAACTCAATCCAACTTTCAATCCATTAGAATATAATAATTAACTAAATATAATGATTTAGCTGAATATTATTATCAGTGCTGAATACAATCTTCTCATATTCATTCTGGAAATAGAAACTTCATTAAGAAAGAAAAATCTTGAAAACTTTTTTCACTTGCTAGTAATGAGGAGCTTCTATCTCCTCTTCCGTGAGCAATGAAAAACCCAAAAAACAAAAAGTTTGCTCCTCCTTTTGTAGGCTTAGAAAAATATTTTAGGAAGGATTCCCAAAATAATTTTCCCTCTTCACTAAAGTACATGAATCATTAATTGATCCAAAAATCTCTGGTCTTTCATTGACTTCTTCAATACTTTCTTGAATCTTCAAATTTCCTTAAATATAAAATCAATCTTTACTTCTTCAATTACATTGAATTTTTGATATTCCTCTGACTAATTAAACACTTCAAAATTTATGGACAAACTTCATTATTATTCTGATTCCCACTATGGTTTTTCATTATGAAATCCCAATATGTTGTTTCATTAGTAACTAAATATATGATTTTTTTCATTAAAAAATCCCAGTATGAATTTTTTATTACGAAATCCCAGTATTATATTTTCCATACAAAATCCCAGAATGATTTTTCCATAAAAAATACCAGTAAAATCTTTTCCTTAATAAATCCTAGTACACGTTTTCCTTAAGAAAATATAAATACAAATTTTTCCTTAAAAAATACAAGTATTATTTTTTTTCTTAAGAAATACCAGTATAATTTTTTCTTTAAAAAACCACAATATGATTTTTTCTTAAGAAATACCTGTATAAAAATACAAGTACAAAAATATCAGTTTGAAAATCCCAGTAAGAAAAACTCAGTATGAATATATCAATATTAAAATATATGTATGAAAATATGAGTACTCAAATATCTGTTCGAAAATATTAGTACAAAAATCACAGTACACAAATCTCTATATGATTTTTTATTTCGCATGATGAACAAAATCTTTTCCATTTTGAGCCTCAATAACATATTTTTCTTTATATGCCTCATCAATATTTTTTCTCACTCAGATTTCCTCAAAACATTTCTTTCCTCAACATTTATTCAAAAATATTGGATAATAAGTTTCACAACTTACTTATGACTTATGAGAAATACAAAACACAAAATCATCATCATATTTACATCGGAACATATTGTAACTTTCCATTAATTCCAGCTTATTTTTTTCCTCTCAGCTCAAGTGTGACCTTTTTTGTACAATTGGCCCAAATACGATCATTTTGGGTACGATCATTCTGGGTATGATCATTCTCAATATGATCAGTATAGGTACATTCATTCTGGGCACAATCACTATGTGAATGATCATTATGGGTACAATTAATTTTGGTACGATCATTCTGGGTACAAATTCATCAGTATAATTTATTTCTTCCTGATCCTAAGTACGATTTTCTCCCATTTCAAACCAGAGGTGATAATGTTCAGAACCATACAAACTCTTCTCATTACGATGGAATTTCTTGAACAAAGTAAGTCCAATTTTACTGAAAAAAATTTCTGAGTCTGATTTTCAAGTTATACAAATTGAGGTGATTTTCTTTCTTCAAAAACATTTCTTAACAAAAAAAAGACAATACTTGAATATAATAACCTTTATCATCATCTTCGTCCTAACTTATTCTTGCAGTTTTAGGAGTTCAAATGGATTTATGATCTCACTATGGAGAAAAAAGAAAAAAATAACATGGATACCATGTTTTAGTTCCCACTAATGTACTATGATCCTATTATTCCAAATATACTAGGCCTTTTTTATCCTTGGTTTGTATTTAATTGATATTTATGTTAAAAATAAGGTAATAATATGTGTAAAAGGGGTGGATTTCTATAGTCAGTATTAGAGGAAAGGTTTAGTTAACCTTTGGAAACTAGGATAAGAAACCTTCTGTGAGAAACCTTGGGATGATTCAAAGAATAATACTAATTATAGAAACATTTCAAGGAATATTAATGAAGTATAGAGTTTTTGGTTTTTAATAAAATTCATCCTAGTTTGGATACTATAAGTGTATTTGGATTTGTTATAGTTATACCTAGGGTTAATAACTCTAAAAATGGTGTATTGAGACAGACTCGATCATCTCCTAGTTCACAAAAATGATCCTTGTTTCACACCTAGTTTGACAGTCCCATGAGAAAAGTTTTGGAAAATAAAAAACTCTTTACAATCCATTATGAATGGATTTAATGAATTATTATATTAAAAAACCTAATAGGAAACATTACGATGGATTGTGTAGATTGAAACCTAGAGGCACATAAGTTTGTACATACTTACAATTAATATGTTTTTATTTGAACCTTTATTAGTTTCCTTATGGTATGTTAATTCATTCCCATCTTATTTGTCTTAAAAATTTTAGTTAATGGGAAATATGAGAAAAAACACCAACGATTAGTGTCATGGGAAATTTTATTATTTCTATAATGATATGAAACACCTATCGGGAAGAGAAGTTAGAAATTTTATGATTATTCCAAATGAGATATTTTAAATTACGGAAAAAACTAGAATATAGTTGAATTTCAAAATCGATAGAAAAAGATGGTGACTTATGGAAGTTAAAGTGATAAAGATGAAAAATAAAAAAAGATTAAATTTTGTAAATTCTTAAAATATGGGAAGAAGAACCTTATAAAAATCACTAAAGGGATTGGAAGATTCTTTAGGTGTGGAAAGGTGTGTCACAAAGCAGCTAATTGAAAAAGAAAAATGAAGAGTCTTCTTAACAAGATGTAGGGAAATTAATTTCAACCTATTAAACCACTAATAGTTTGATGTCATAAATGTTAGGAAACTAGTCATTATATGAGTTAATAACCTAATAAAATTACTAATTTCTAAGGTCCAATGAAAAGAATGTCATTTAATTGGAATGATTTAAGTTTTTATGTGTTGTAAATTGAGAATCATATTTTTGGAGTATTTGTTTATCAAAGGAATTCTGGTTAAAAGAGTCATGATACTTATAAGGAATCTTCGACAATAGTTATTCTTTAATTATTTTCCAGAATATGTTTAATAAGTACTATTAAATTAGAAAGTTGATTTAAGGGAAATGTGATAATCTATATAAAAACACATAATTGAGGAAAATATAATCTTTGAGATGTGCTCGATGTTGAGGTAATTATAGTAAATTAAAATTTGTTGATTTTATACTAAATAATGAACTATATAGAAAACCTTAATGGTTAAAAAACCGATTTAATAACTAATTTATTTTTAAGATGTTCTCCATATTATTGATAATTTGATAGTATTATGGTGAATTATGAATACTATTATCACATATGTTCGTCCATATATTTAGAAAAAGGACATCCTGAAAGTTGGGTCACAACTCATTGCATCCAGCACGATCATAGGGCTTGAACCTACAACTAAAGGAAGAAAAGGGTATAGTTCCTACCATTTGCTTACATGACATATTGGTTAGTATGAAATTTGTTTTAAATTAATGTTTTGGTTGACAAATATTAATTTTATTTCGGTAAATGTTTTATTTGGTGGAGATATATATAACCTTTTGGTTTAATATGATGGATTATTTTAGAATAATGTTAATATTTTTTGGAGATATAACTTAAAATGGTATAAGAAAACATTTTAGGTAAAAACCAACTATAATTCCACATTTATTAAGGTTATTTAGGATATAATCTTATTTATTTATTGAATGATCTTTGTAAAACCTTATGTTTAATTTTTGAATTTTGGAGATTAATATATTTATTTTCATTTTGGGTACTGTCTTACATTATGCCTACCATTTTGGTTTTAATAAATATATAAGGAATATCTCGTTACTTTTTTATGGATCTTATGATTTGTTAAAAGTAAATTTTTGTTATTTAGGAAAACAGAATTCATATTTTTAATGAATTTACTTAGAGTAAGAGTAAAAGTGGTAATTAATCGAAGAACAACTAAAGGATGAAATTTTGTTTTTGAAGTTTAAATATATCAAGTATATTTTTTTGGTAATATTTATCTTTAGAAAAATATACATCAACTCTAGGAAAAAAAACTTGAAAAAAATTTATCTTATTAACTTCACATCCAATGAATGAATGGTCTTTTAATTCATCATAGATTTTTTGTTTTATGGTTGTTTAATTTCTCTTAATCATTCACTTTCATGTGATAAATTATCTCTACCACTTTTCATAATTATTTACCCTTTTCTTCCATGCCTATATTTCAACGTCCCATGATGTTATATAACTTCAAACACTAGTTATGTGTTATTCTAGATAAGCTTCATATTTTCCATTCTATTTTTGTAAGTGGATGTTTTATTAATCCTTGTTTTGTGATTTTAGTTTTCTATAAAGGAATTTCTGAATGCCAAAAATTTATTACGGATTAAAAATTGAAATTTATAGGATGAAATTTATTTAAGTGGTGTATAATGTGACACACATTGAAATTATAATTTATTTATTATTAAATAAATTTTATTTCTTTTATATTTTATGCTACATGAAACATTGAGTTTAAACGAACCATGATATAACATTAAAATATTATTATTTAATTGTGAAATATATATTCTAGCCATTAAATTAGAATTTATGAATAGTATTATCTACTTTATTAAATATATTTAAATTTCATAGTCAATACAATTTTATTTATAAATTTTTAATCAATAATCATTCAACTATAAGAAAAATATTATATCAACAAAAAGTAAGTTTCCTTCAAAAATGTTTTTTATTTCTTTTATGAGAAAATATTGTAATTTATTTTTTATAAATTTTAGAAAAATTATATTATAGAATTATAATCATTATATAAATTATAATAATGATATTAATATAGGGTGAGTTTTTGGGAATTTTCAAAAAATATTGATTTTTTAGTGAATGGTGAAAATACTTATATTTGGGGAAACTGTAAATTCTTTTTAATAAATTAAGTATTTTAAAAGTATCATTATTAATTTAAATTTATTTTAAAATTATTTAAATATTCAATATCAAACCAATTAATTACATTTAAATAATCTTTATAGTGTATTTTACTATAAGTTTATTTTTAGGATTCAAAACAAATATTTTCTGAAAAACAATTTAAAGTGCATAATGTCTATCCCCTTAAATAAATAAAATAACCCTTAATGAGGAATGATTTAAATGAAATAAATATATATATATATATATTATAAATTTTAATTTAAATTCTTTTATTTATGATTAATTTTCATTTATTTAATATGAGACTAGATTTTTCCTAAAAATAAATTCTTGAAAAAATCGTTTATTCGACACGTTTGTGGGATTAATTTTAAATTAAATTATACCACTCATATGAGTTGAATTTGGAAAAATGGATTCCCTATTTTGAATCAAAATAATTTAAATTATTTAATAATATCATCTTAATTCTTGGCCATAATGAATAGTTAAAAGAGTAAAATTTATTTACTACAGTTAAGGTATAAATGGGTTCACCGGGGAGGTTAAAAAAAATAATAAGGGTTAAAAATGACCCAAAACATGTGTAATTACTATTTTATGGTCCAATTTAAACTTTATATCTTCTATTTTTTTAAAATAGTCTATTTTAAGCATTGTGGCACGGGAAAAAGGTGTGTGCAATTCTTCCTTTTCAAAAATTCGAAGTGTGTCCTCTCCCCCACATCTAAAAGTCCACCCCATCTCATATCCTCTTCACAAATAAAAAATACATTTTTGGCCAGTCACAACACAAATAACATTATTAATTAACTAAACTCATCTTTTAATCCTTTTTTGATCATAAATCCAACCTAGAAATCCTTTTATTGCAAACCTAAAGAAGATGTCTGAAGAAGAGGTAACGTCCTTAACTGAGTGTTTTATTTTATTTCTTATTCAAACTCCTAAAATTATTATTAAATAATGATGATATAATAGAATATGTGTATTAAATACAATTATATGTTATTATATTAGGTTAATTACAAAAAAACCATATACTCATCCATCAAATGTGAAACAAAACCACTGATCGTGTGTACGACGAACTACCACCTCGTAAACCGACATAATTCATCTTCCATAACCACTTATAAAAACTAGATATAATGATTTATTTAATTCCTATGTATTATATTTATGGTATAATTATACTTATATAGTCATAATATCATATACACCTTATTACTTTCCATTCCTTAGAGATTATGGTCACATCACTTCTATATACGGTTGACTACCACCTCACAAAGCAATGTGATTTGTTTCTCTCTTATGCTTTACATAGAAGACAATAAGGACAAATTTACTTTTTATATATCATAATAAATAAAAATAATCCATTATTTAAAAGTAATATATTATATATTTTCTTACTTTACCATCCTTTGAAAATTATAACTTTTTTCATGTGTAAGGAGGACTACCACCTCACGAGGCGATGTGATTAATTTTTTTTAAAATTTATTATTACAGAATCACATGGATGGAATATGTAAGGGTATTTAATGAAATGATATTATACTTATGATATAACTATCTTATTATAAAATTGAAATAACACTTGTAATGACCTGATATTTTTCAATGAAAATTCCTTTATTACAAATTTGTCATAATCACATGAAATCACAACATAATTAACTACTAAGTGATATGTGACCCTTAAAACATAAGTTTGTATCTTCTCTCTTGTGAATTTCTAAAATCTATCATAGACGGTTGTGATCAATAAGTAAGTTGAAGTACGATAAGAAATACATTATTTTTGGTGAATAGTAACATACCCTTATGAGTAGTAACATACCCTTATGAATAGTGATATACCATAATGAATAGTAACTTTACCTATGATTGTATATAAATAATATTAAAGTATAAGTACGATATACCTATGCTTTGGAATAAATAAATAAGTTTTTAAGACCGTTGTTTCTATAATAAATTATGATTTTAATTAAATATTAAATTAATCATATTTAGGAAATTATTTTTGAAAAATCAACTTTATGTTTGGATTCTACACATTGAAAAATGGTTAGGGTAATTTTTTGGTATTGTTCTTAAATACTCAAATTTTTGATGAAGAGTGAAATACAGTAAAATACAATATATACAAATTATCAATTAAATACACAATTTATGACATTACAAGTGATGTAATACCACTTGGTTTGAACTCACATAAATTTATCACTATTATTGGTCATATAATCATCACTATTTTGGGTCTTGAGGGAAATTGATAAACTAATGATTAAAAAATTATGAAAACTCTCCTCTCTTCCAATATAAAACCCCCTCTAACTCCCTCATCTCTTCACTCCTCTCAACCCTTATGCCTTCTCCAAATTTTTTCCAAATATCCTCCAAACCTTCTCTCCCACATCCAGAATTCCTTGTTCTCATAAGAAGACCAAAACTTCTCAATTAAAGAGTCTCTCAAGGAAGTTTTGTTCAACAAGTAAATTCCTCTTTTCAATTCATTGTCTTTCCATTCTAGTTTAATTGTTTTCTTTTTCTGTTATTACCATTTCATATCCAAATGTTTTGATGAATCCAGTACCTTACATGTAATGGAATGTTTTCATGATAGTGGAATAAGTTATCATCATCTCTTCATTTTACCTTCTTTTATACTAGTAGCAAGAACACTATCCGAGATGTGTCAATTTACCACATTCAAGGACGATGGGATTTTGATTTCTATTATAATTCTCCATTCTGGTCATGAAACCATTATTGATATGGTTTAACCAGATTATTATATATGTAATATACCATATTTAAGGTTCTGTAATCCCTTTTTACTAATGGTATTAAGATATAAAGAAAATGATTTCATTGTAATCAAAACCCACAATTTAACCGAAACCGTTTTCATTAAAGATCTATATATTAATTCATTCTCATGACATGAAACCAAATTATATGAATGATTTCTAAAAATATGGATTATAATAATTAATATGATAATTCAATTCTGGATATTTACATGAACTCCATTACTTAATAACAAGTGAATCAATTATGAAAAGAGAGAAAACGCACATTGTATAACGACAAAATTCAATGTAACAACTTATCAATAAGGGCATAAATAAACTAAAAAATTTATGATAAACTAAATAAATGTCTAATTGGTTCTAAAATAAGTTATTAATAAGTATAATTTCATATTCCAAGAGCCTAATTTCTAGAGTGGAACATGTTTGGAGTTAAGGTAAGGGGTTTTTCCACCCGAACATCCATTTTCATTCGGGTTACTTTTATTATCTAATTACCACTATTAAACTCTTTTGTATTATTATGTAATCCTCAAAAATTTTTTTTTTGGGTTATATATATGTTTAGAAACCATAATATTTCTTTATTTTAGGGATGGTTACATGTTTTAAAAGGAAAATTCAAAATTGTTTCCGAAATACAAGCCCGATCCAAGGGAATTTCTCTAATTCTTACATATTTTCAGAAGAACTCTATAATATGTTTTTTTGGAACCATTATCTTTATAAAATCAATAATTTTATCAAGAAAACACAATATTACTTATCTTCTAGTTTTTACAAATAATTTTCCAAAAGAACTATTTTTTAAAGTAAAAGAGTAGTTATCTCAAGATTTACTCGAAGATTTTATAAGAGAATTATCATCTATTTCAAAACTCTTTTTCATTATTTTGTATTTTTGGGATTAGTATTCCATTTTATCATCTACAATATTTAAGTTAATGTTTTATTATGGTTACTGTTTATGATTAATGTTCAAGGTATGTTATTTTCATTTCATATATTATTTTCAATATGTATGTATATGTTGTTTATGTTTATCCCAGTTCATATGAGGAATTAATTAGACATAGTAAGTGTAGGGTGGGTCCCACTATATCCCCTCAGTGGATCTATTGGTCTCATGAGAAAAACTATGGTCATGGAACAAGGCCTTGACAAAATGATTATTTATGGTCTTGGCACAAGGCCTTGACGGTAGGGTTATATTGTCCCTCATTACACATTCCCTCATTATGAAAATAGTATGGATGGTTCATGTGGTTATTCAACAAGTAGAATACCCATGATTATGTTATGTTATAGAAATATTTACTCAACTCATATTTCACCATATTATGTTCTAGTTTATTTTTAAAGGCATGTGTTTGTAATTATTCACCATGTCTAATGTTTGTCTTATCTTCCACTATATTGCTTACTCTTACTGAGCGTTTGAGATCACCCCTTTATTATGTTTCAATTTCTCATGACCTGAAGAGTTTTTTTTTGATTGACATACTAAAATAACCTAGGAGTTATGGATGTGTCTAAGGAGTTTCTATTTTGTTTTCATTTCAAGTTGTAACATTGAAGTTATGTTTGTATCTTGTTTAAAATAATAATAAACTACTCGGTCCTTTAGGATTATTATTCCTTATTGTATGCCAATATAATAAAAGAAGGTATCTGCTCTGGGAAACTGGGGTTGGGTCCTTACAGCTGTTATCAAAAGAAGTTTAGTAGAATACATAGAAATTAGATTTAGAAAATTTAGATTAGGAATGAGACCCTAAGTTAGTATTTGAGGATAAACATACAAGAATGTCCTGTTATTTTGGTAAGGAAAAGATTATGTGAATCTTTCAAGTAATACATCCCTATCTGGATACGAGTAGGTAAAGGCAGCTCTGGCACAAGTGTACCTAGTACTGAAAGCTCCAATAATGATTTTTGGGCATGACCTAGGGTATCCGGGTACACGGCAATAGACTTTGCTATACTCTTGGTTACGACACTCCTAGGGGATATTCTTAGGATAATTCACATTTTCTTTACAAGCCATAATGAAGGACTAAAATGTTAAATTTTCCATAAAGAAATCATTTTTATGATTATGGGATTAGCTATACATAGTATTTCAATTTTAGCTAACTATTTTGTTATGTTAATATTATACAATATGATTCATAACCTAATATAGTGTATGCCATTATCTATAGATATTTCCTAGTGGAAGAAATGAAATCCAGACGAATGCACGTGTCCCCCATAGGGATTTCCCTCCGATACAAGATAATGATGTTGGATATGCTTCTGTGACTGGTGCTAAGAAACTCATAACTATACTGTTACTACTTACTCAGGTTATGAAGAATAACCTTACCCGTATGGAGCATTTAGATCCACCATGTGGAGGAGCTATGTTAGATTAGTTTATGTGAAAAAAACCTTAATTATCCAATTGGACTACAAACCCATTTGTATCAGAGTAGTGGATATGTTCCCTAGAGAATATATTTCTTGCTTTGGGATGTAATGAAACAGAGAAGGTTTTCATGGTAGTTTATAATCTAACAGGAGATGCGGATTAGTGGTGGTCATTAATCCAAAACACAAAAAAGGAGGAAGAAATAGGAGATATGGAATGGAGGGATTTTAAAGAAATATTCTTAGAAAAATATTTCCCTCATGAACAGCGATCAGATATGGAGAGGAAGTTCATGAATCTGAGATAGAAGGAGGATGAAAATGTTTCCATGTATGAAGCTAACATTACAAGGCTGGAAAGGCATGTTGTGGACTACTTATGTAATCCAAGGAGAAAAATTGATCGATTCTTTGATGGTTTAAAACCATTCCTCCAAAGGTATATAGTCTCCCAAAGTTTCTCATCATATGAAGATATAGTCTGAAGTACTATCAAGATAGAAAATGAAATCTCTAAGTATTAAGACTTTAAGGGAATGAAAGAGAATAAGAGAGATGCTGAAAACTATGGGAAAAGAAATAAGAAAATGGGGAATAAGAAAAGTGTTGAATTTCCATCATGTTTTAGTTGTGGGAAGAAACATCCTGGCACTTTCCTGAAGGGAATGGGAGTATGTTACATGTGTGGAGAAAAAGGCCACATATCTCGAGATTGTAAGGGAAAAAAAGAAGCTACAAATGTTTTGTGATAGAATTGTAGGGAGATGGAAAATTATTCACATGAATATCCTAAGGGTCAGGGAAATGTTCCCCAAAGAAGACCAAGGGAGCAAGACCAAGCTTATGTAGTAACAACTATGGAGGATGAAGTTCCAATGAAGTGGTGTCAAGTACATTTATTGTTTCATCAAACTTATCCAATTCTTTATTTTCTTCTGGATCGTCGCATTAATTTATATCTTCCCAGATTTCTAAGAAAATTAGATATGTTCAATTTGATTTAATGAGTGAGTTATCTGTCAAAACCCCTACTGGATATATCATTGGAACAAAGGCGTGCCAATTAGTCCCACTCATGACTCATAAATATAATTTAGTTTCTAACCTTATCATCATACCAATGGTTTACTATGATATAATTCTTGGTATGAATTGGATATCCAATTATGATGTGAAGATCTACTGCAATAAGAAGAAAGTTACAATTTTTGAGAATGGTGTATAATCCCTAGTTTTTAGAGTCGAATCCTCGCTAATTGATTCTTACATATATCCACCCCCAGTATCTCTACTTAATTAAATTATTGCGGAGTAAGGTAATGAAAAAAATAGGGGCGACGAGAAGAATGTATAGACCGAGGACGTACCTATTGTGAAAAATTTTACTGACGTCTTTCTAAAGTATTTACCTGGACATCCTCTAGAGTGAGAGATTGAGTTTTCCATTGACTTAATTCCTGGTTCAAGGACCATATCAAAGAACCCTTATAGAATGACCACTATCGATTTAGTGGAACTAAAGAAACAAATAGAGGAATTGAGTGATAAAGGATTTATTCGACCTAGTGTTTCTCCATGGGGAACCCCTGTCTTATTTTTAAAGAAAAAAGATGGATTCATGAGGCTATGAATTGATTACAGGGAAATAAATTCTATTAAAATAACGAATAAGTATCCTCTACCACAAATTGATGACTTATTTGATCAAATTATTGGATCCCAATTTTTTCCCAATGATTGATCTTCAATATGGATATAATTGGTTGCTTGTGAGGAGAGAATACATTGCAAAAACAACATTTTGAACCTGGTACGAGCATTACAAGTTTATGGTAATGCATTTTGGACTAACTAATGCACCATCTATTTTTATGGATTTGATGAATAGAGTTTTCAAGGAATATCTTGATGAATTTTTAGTGGTGTTTATTGATGATATTCCGGTATACTCCAAAATCCATGAAGATCATGAAAATCACTTGTTCACTATTCTGAAGACACTTAGAATAAATGAATTTTATGGGAATATTAGAAAGTGTGATTTTTGGCTCTAATTAGTTTCTTTTCTGGGTCACATTTTCTCTAAGGATTGAATATCTGTAGATCCTCCGAAGATAAAGGTTGTTCAAGAATTACCTACTCCAACGAATGTAACTAAGGTATGTAATTTTTTTATTTTAGCATGTTATTATCGGAATTTGGTTCAGAACATCGCCTGTTTGTCCAACCAAATGACCAAGATCACACGAAAAGGGGTTAAGTTTGTATGGACAAAGGAATGTGAAGATTTTTTTTTAAAAATTGATGAGAAGGTTAATGAATGATTCGATCCTAACCCTACAATCAGGGAATGATGGGTTTGTTATCTATAGCGATGCATCAATGAAAGAACTCGGTTTTTCCCTTACAGAGAATGATCGAGTGATTTGCTATGCATCTAGGAATATAAAAATTAATGAACAAAACTATCCATCTCATGATCTTAAGTTACCAGTGGTAATCTTTTCTATAAACATTTAGAGACATTACCTCTATGGAAAAAATGTGAGATATATATAGATCATAAGAGTTTTAAATATATATTCTCACAGAAAGAACTCAACGTGACATAAAAGAGATGGATAGAGCTATTCAATGATTATGATTTCCCAATACACTACCACCCCAAGAAGGAAAATATGGTAGCAGATGCTTTGAGCAGAAATGATCATAGAGTTATGAACAAGATGGGAGTTGAAAGGGGTCCTTTGTTCATAGATATAGTAAAAATGGATATGGGAATTATCAAGGATGGTAACACTTCCCTACTTTTTCAAATAGTTTCCAAACCTTACCTAGTGGAGAGGATAAAAAGTTATCAGGCAAATGATGAGAAATTTAAATAGAAAATTTATGTTTTAAATGTTGAGAAGTTGACTGACATCATATATAAGGTGTAATTTTGAAATATGGGAAGAGGTTTTGTGTTCCCACTATTCTTGAGCTAAAGAGGGAACTATTGGATGATTCACATATCTCTAATTTCTCTATACACTATGGTAGCACAATGATGTATCCTGATCTCTGAGAAAAATTTTGGTGGGATAATATGAAAAGTGAGATTGCTAAATATACATCAAAGTGACTAGTATGTTAAGAAGTGATGGTTGAGAGGCTAATTTCCACGGGAATGATACAACCACTACCCATACCGACATGGAACTGGGAAAACATTACCATGGATTTTGACAATGGACTTCCATGGACATCCAGAGGAAACAATGCTATATGGGTCATTGTGGATCATCTTACAAAGACAACTCACATTATCGCGATTCCAGAGGACTTCTCATTGGATAAACTTGCATGTATTTACATAAAAGAAGTGGTAAGGATGCATGGAGTTCCATTGTCTATTGTATCTAACCTTGATCCTAGATTCACCTAGATGTTTTGTAAAAGTATCCAACATGCTCTAAGCACTAAACTGAACTTCAGTATGGCCTATCATCCTCAAACTGAGGGTCAATCTGAGTGGACTATTCAGAAATTGGAGGACATGTTAAGAGCATGTTCTATGAAATTCAAAGGGGGATGGGACCAACATCTTCCACTAGTTTAATTCTCCTACAATAAAAGTTTCCACTCAAGCATCCAATTGGAACCATATGAATATTTTTATGGGAAGAGGTGAAGAACCCCGATGTGTTGGGATGAAGTCAGTGAGTGTAAGCTTCTAGGACCTGATATGGTCAAATAAATGGTGGAGAAGGTGAAAACTATTCAACAACATATCAAGGTTGCCCAAATTCAATAGAATATTTATGAAGATAACCATCGACGAGACCTTGAATACAAAGTTGAAGACCTATTATTTCTATGCATATCTCCATGGAAGAAGGTTATGTGGTTTGGGAAGAAAGGAAAGATAAGTCTCAGGAATATCAGCCCCTTCAAGATCGTTGATAGAGTCAGAGCTGTGGCCTATCGACTAGAACTTCCACCTACCCTACCGAATGTACATGATGTCTTTCATGTATCCCTCTTAAGGAAGTACATAATAGACCCTTCACATGTACTCTCTTCAGAGGTGGTACCGTTGGAGGATGATATTTCCTATGAGGAGAAACCAGTGAATATCTTGGATCGTAGAGGCAAAGTTCTATGCAACAAGACAACTCATCTGGTCAATGTACTATGGAAAAACCATATGTATGAAGAGTCAGCATGGGAACTGGAGGAAGATATGAAGGAAATGTACCCCCACCTATTTTTGGCCTAGAGTGTAAAATGAAATTTCAAAGGTGAAATTTCTAAAGGGGTGATGAATGTAACGACCTGATATTTTTCAATGGAAATTCCTTTCTTATAAATATGTCACAATCACATGAAATCACAAAATAATTGACTGCGAAGTGCTATGTGACCCTTAAAACCTAATTTTGTCACTTCTATGATGTGAATTTCAAAAATATGACATACACAGTTGCAATCAGTAAGTTATTTGGAGTCTAATAAGAAAAACATAATTTTTGGTGAATAGTAACCTACCCTTATGAATAGTAATATACCCTTATGAATATTGATATACCCTAATGAATAGTAAATTTTCCTATGACTGTATATAAATAATATTCAAGTGGAAGTATGATATACCTATGATTTGGAATAAGTTAATAAATGTTTTAGGAATGTTGTTTTTAGAATAAATTATGATTTTAACTGAATATAAAATTAATCATATTTAGATTTTTTTTTGAAAAATGGACTTAATTTTTGGATTCTAAATGTCAAAAAATGGTTAGCGTGATTTATTGGTATTTTTTCTGAAATACTCGAATTTTTTATGAATAGTGAAATATGGTAAAATACCGTATATAAAAATTACCAGTTAAATACACTATTTATGACATCACAAGTGATGTAATCTCACTTTTTTCTAACTCACATGCCTTTATCACTATTCTTGGTCATATAATCATCACTATTTTTTGTCTTGAGGGAAATTGATAAACTAATGATAAAAAATTATGAAAACTCTCCTCTCCTCCACTATAAAACTCCCTCTCACTCCCACTTCTCTTCACTCCTCTCAAGCCTTGTGCCTTACCCAAATTTTGTCTAGATATCCTCCCAACCTCCTATCCCACATCCAGAAATCCTTGGTCCCATAAAAATAACCAAAACTCTTCCTTAAATAGGCTCTTAAGGATGTTTGGTTCAAGAGGTAAGTTACTATTTTCAATTCTTTATCTTTCCTTTCGAGTGCATTTGTTATCTTTTTTTATTATTACGTTTCCTTATCCAAATTTTTTGATGACTCCAGTACCTTAAAAGTAATGACATTTTTTCATGATAGTGTAATAAGTTATCATCATCTCTTCCTTTAACCTTTTTTATACTAGTAGTAAGAACACCATCCGAGATGTGTCAATTTACCACATTCAAGGACGATGGGATTTTGATTTCTATTATCATTCTTTATTCTGATCAAGATACCATTCTTATTAAGATTTAACCAGATTATTGTATATGTAATATAACATATTTATGGTCTTGTAATACCTTTGTACAAATGGTATTAATTTATAAAGAAAGATGAGTTCGTTGTAATCAAAACCCATAATTTAACAGAAATAGTTTTCATTAAAGATCTATATAATAATTCATTTTCATGCCATGTAACAAAATTATATAAATGACCAATAAAACCTATGGATGATTATGAATAATATTCTAATTCAATTCTGTATATTTACATGAACTCCATTACTTAATAACATGTGAACTGATTATAAAAATAAAGAAAATGAACATTACGGAATGACGAAATCCAATATAATAACCTATCAATAATGCCATAAATGAACTAAACATAATTATGATAAAATAAATACATGACTAATAAGTTCTTAAATATGTTTTTAATAAATATTTTGTCCTATTACAGGAGCTTAAGTTCAAGATAAGAACACGTTTGGCGTTAAGGTAATGGTTTTTCCACCCGAACATCCATTTTCATTCAGGTTACATTTATTATCTAATTACCAGAATTAAACTCTTGGGAATTATTATGTAATCCTAAAAAATTATGTGTGTGGGTTATATATATGTTTACCAACCATAATATTTCCTTATTTTATGGATGGATACATGTTTTAAAAGGAACGTTCAAAATTGATTCTGAAATACAAGCCCGATCCAAGGGAAATTCTCTAATCATTACTTACTTTCAAAGGAACTCTATAATATGTTTTTGGAAAACCATATAGAAAAACAATTCACCCATATAAAAATTGTGAAATTTACATTTTCATTTCTCTTATCTTATCCTAACGACCCCATTATTCCGTCTCTTTCGAACAATGTATTTCATATTTGGAGAGATCCTCAACCCCCCCGTAGGATTTGTAATATCTCCTCTATCTAGGCAACAAATAAAATGTTGTTCATCATGTTGGATCCCCCTTGATTATTTTATCATTCCTATTCCTTATTATCTTATTTTATCTCACCATCATTGTCATTATCTTTATGCGAGCTCTTTTACCCTATTTTCAAGGTGTTTGTCTACTTTCTTCATTTTCTCTCATTAAATCCCAAATCAGAGGATGAAACTAGACTAGGAGTCACCTACTAGTGTAATGTGGGTGTTCTAGTTCTTTTACATAAACTTTTTTAGGTCTATAGGATGTGTTGTCATGTTTCATGTTGTAATTTCTATGTATTGGACCATAAATGTGAAATTAATTAAATTCATTATTGATTCCTTGAGTTAGTTAGTCCTTCTGACCTAATTAGATCATTGGGTGTTGTGTACCTTGATGTGAACCACCACTTAGGATACATTGTTTAAAATATTGTGAACACCATGCCATGTTATGTATTCAAAAAACATATTGATGTTAATTGAATTTTACCTCACAAAAGAGATGTTAAATTAAATTAAATTAATCAGTATAAAATTGATTTTGGACCTTATACATTGGATATGGAATTGATCCTCCATGGGGAGGTATTGACTTATCCTTTATAAATGAAATGGATAGTTGAATTAAATCAAAGTGAATGGGAAGAACATATCACTTTAACTTTTTAATTATGTAATGTGATATTTTTTATCATTTTTATTATTATGAGAAATTGATTATCTATCATTTTCAGGCCATAAAAGATACCTGGGTTCTAGAATGGAATTACTCGTATGGATCATCAGGTAAGTGAAATCGTGTTAGCCCCCTGGGAAACACTTGGTTTCTAATTCCGAATGCCATTGATGTTCTCACAAAAAATGTTTCAATAATTGAATTATAAATGAGATTATACTATGCTAACGGTGTTACTTTTATTCCTATAAGTAATTTATTAGACCGGATCACTAAGAAAATGCGATTTAACATTCCCTCAGTGATACCTAGGTTCTAATATTGATGTCCTTAGATGGTAGCATTGGGTGAATGTAAATATATCATATCTCGAGCCATACATGGATTGAATTTTTGGAATTCCATGGATAGGATCAGGATATTGACTTATTCATTGACATGTGTAACAAGTTAAAGAATAGTCTGGGATTTTACCAAGATCATATATGAATGCATTCCTTGTTTTAACTTATTTTGTTAAGTATTAAATTACATGGGACTTATTGATCTCATATATCACTACCATAATACATAAATTCATTGGTGTGATTCCTTGGGTCTCATAATCATAAACATATAAAATATAAAATGATCAGAGACATTCCAGCTTAGGCATAAGCATGTGGAGTTTGATGGGTGTTCCATGTAGAACATAAGCCAACATGAATTATTTATTTACAATCAATATTAATTATTTCCTATACACTTATAATTTTATATTTACAAAATAAATAATTTTAGTAACCATTGGTGGTGTCCTACTGAGTTTTACTCACACACTGTTTGGGATTCTAATTGGTACCTGAACAAACTTCATGGATACATGTAGTGATAAAGGGGAGAACCCAATTATGGATTCTTGATTTTCTATACTGGGATGGAGTATGGGAGTGGAGGAACAAGCTTGTTCTTGAAATTATATTGGATATAACTTTTGGTCATTTTATTTGTTTTTTATGGCATGTTTATATATGCACACGACTCTGTTTCCCCTGTATTCCCCACTTTTGTATACCATCATGACATCACCATTTTGAATATGATACAAGATATGGTATTTTATTGTGGTTTATAACTAGTTATTTATCTAGAAATTTAATTATTTTGATACCTTACTATTATCTATTTATGCATCTATTTTAGTAATTATTTACCATTGTGACTCTTTGATAAATTATGGTATAGTCACCCCAACATACCATCATAGACCCTTGCTTCTAGTCAGCATCATCTTGCATACTGGGATACATGCTTGAATCCATATGGCCACAAGGTTTGGATACTTAGGGTGAGCTTGGCTTGGGGCATCACATGCCTCTTCTTCCCCTACCCCCAATTCCATCCTCCCACTCCTCCATGTTTTTTAACATATAATTCCTAAAAACAATTTATTTTAGGTTTTCATTATGGTATAGAAAATCCTTCAATTTCAGGGATGTATTTATCCCTATGATGAAAGAAAATATCAATCATAACCCCAAAAAATGTGTGTAAAAATGAAAACTATGGATTTATAATTAAATAAATAGTGTTTTTATGGAATGTTTTCAAATGATTTAAAATGATTTAATTTTGTTGATTGAGAAATAATTTTCATGAACAAAGGATATTTTTTCATGGTTAAAGGTGTTTATTATGTTTGTCCACTTCTTTGGTATTGTTTTATGTTCAAACATAAAATGAAAAACATAGATTTGTTAATAAATAATTGTGAGGTATTGATTAAGGGGATATTTGATGTTCTCATCTAAAATTTATATGAACCCCTTGATTTCAGGAAACATCATGGGAAACCTATGCTATATATGTGAAATTATAGGATAAGTACCTATGTTCGGTGTTGTTACAATATTAGGTACATGGTACTCCCTAATAAAACAAAACATAGAAGCATAAAACCCTATTTATAAAAACAAAACAAGGGTACATGGAACTCACTTGTAAATAAAGTCATAGGTACATGGTTCTCCCACATAATTTAATGCATGTGGACATTGAAGATCTATGGTAATAATACCCTAAAGACATGGAACTGAGAATAGGGGTTCCAAATTTTCATTTCTGTAGACTCAAAAGTACCCTCACATGATACCTCTACTTAGTATTAATTTTAAAATAATTTATTTTCAAGTTCTTAATCATGTACATGTTCATTTTGGTACAAAAATATACATATTTTTAATTACATGATACATTTTATTTTGAAGGAAAGAATAAAATTATCTAATCCACTTTACTTCTTTCTCAAAAAAATAAAATAAGAACATTTAATTTTATAGTTTTATTTCAAACTAGCTTGATCATTTTTCCTTTGAATACAATTATGATAATCCCTTTGGGTAATGTTTTACTAGGTATGTGTATACTCACCACCAAAATTTTCATTTCTAATTGATATACTGATTTGTTTTCCTATTTTTAATTCTAGGTAATACATGAGAATCATTTATATAATTGTTCATTAATGGGAAATTGGCCCCTTATAAAGTGTGGATATGAGCCGGTGGTGGTATATGGAGTATGTTTTCCATCTTAGTAATGAATATATTTTTTTTCATTTTCATAAAACAAATTATATTAATTTTTTTTTAGATTGAAGTCATCATATATATAAATTCATGGTATTTTTTATCTTATATTTCTATACGAATACAATTTAAGGATTAGTTTCATTTGAGGGAAACTGTTCCCCCATGTTGCAATGCCATTCATCACCCATTTTTGAAAACATATGTAATTATGTGGGGGAAATCTTGGGCATAGTGCAGAGCCTTCTCAATTTCAAGGTAAATTGAGATGGTTTATGAATTTTCAATATTGATGAAACTTGCCTAAAAAATCTATATTGATGACCCAAATTAAAATATACCATTCACAAATAGATGATATGTAAAATTCATATAATGATTGTCTATAAAAATAAAAACATGGTAATGTGGATCATAGAGAATAATTGAATAAATGGTAAATTTTGGATGAACTATAGGACATGAAACATGAGAATATTATTTTGGCACTAGTTGAGGACCATATAAAGTTGGTGTTGTATTTATTGATGAATTTAAAGTATTATCATGATTACATGCATTACATAATAGGTAAACATAACTGAATTTTGTCTTTGGTAAATTTGTTTTTGGGATTGAAATTTAAAACCAAGATTTTAACAAGATCCAAGAATATATTTATCTCATTATAAGGATAAACAAGGATATTTATTACCAAACATGGTTGTCTATGGAAGTCGACCTTTTGTGTAAGCATGGCATAACAAATACTATGATCTAGGAGATGTTTTATGATGAAACCCACAAGTAACCAATTATTGGCCATTTTAACATACACAAGCCCTATATTTTGAGTATGGAGATATTGATTTAGGAATATCCTCTCAACATGATCCCCTAGTTGATGATAAATCAGCTATCAGTGTTGATTCTATTCAAAATCTTTGGATGACCATTTCGATGGTATCAATTCCATTCAATACTCCACCAGTTGTACCTCTATTAGGGATTAAGCTTATCCAGACCAAGGGATTTGGGAATTCCATTCCACTAATACTTGTTCATATATTATATATGTGGTTTCAAAACATTGATACTACTACATTCATGTGATTATTATTTAATCCTTGAGAGGGACCTTCCCCATATGAGATGGCTACTTAGAAGTAGCCTAAAGTATCAACATGTGAGGACACATATCCCAAAGAGGTAGAGGAGGTTGTAGAATGAATGGAATAGTATCTAAGGGAATTTATACAATCCATTAATGAACCCCCTAATGTAGAGTAAGATGAGGATAATTAGATGGATAGGGAGGAATTTGAAGAGTCTTAGGACATATGTTCCACTATTGTTTTGTTTGGTTGATATCTTTCTATAAATTTTCAACTCTTATCCTAAGCATGTTTTTATTTTATATTTGAGAATATTTTGTATAATTATGTAATTCATAAAAAAACTTGTAATTTTACCTTTTTATAGAAGAACTAATTTTTTTATCATTGACCCATAATTTTTAACTTACAATTTCCATGGTCATGATCATTTTGAAAGAATTTATAACAACCAACCCTCTGAAAATGAGTAATGATTTTAATGAAAATAATATATTTTAAAGATCAAATAATTTCGACTATATTTATCTGGGAAGATCTCAATTTCTATCTTACCTTTTTATGACATTATGTTTTTGTAGTTAAATTCATATTTACATATATCACTCTCACGTAACTTAAACATTAATGAAAATATTTAATTATGTTTTATGAGAGGGATCATGGGATCCCATTTTATATTTTTCTCCTTGTTAATCTTTGAGACATCACCATTTAAGAAAAATGATATCATTTATGAAAAAATTTGATTCATGGTGCATCTAAAAAATGAAGACATAGGTACTAATTATTGAATGATTTATGCACATCCAAACATCTATCTATTCTGAAATAATTTATGATAATATTTTTATCGTTGAATCTAATAATTATAAATTCATATTATTTAAACTAATTTCTAGTGTTCATACCATGATGTTTTTTATCAATATTTTTAATTTACTTTTTAAGATAGGTACTCTAAACCACTTTGACATATTATTCTAAGTACGCTATTTATTGAGAAAACATGGGATATTCATCAGTACTCGGACATTTTTATTTATTCATTTTCAAATCATTGTAATTCTGAACTATATTAAAATTATCAAGTCCATAAATTTATTCATTTTATACAATTTTATCTTTGGACCTACCTTGTGTTTGATCCTTTTACAAACTCATGGATACCATAAACTAACCTTTTGTAAGACACATTGTAATCTAAATTTCCCATCCTACCATGAATTCTTTGGAATTAATTTCATGTTTCTATTAATCTCAAAGAGGTGTAGTTTTGAGTTTTTTGGTTATTCTAATTGAGAATACCATAAAAATAAAAACATGAGAGAGTTCCATTGGTTTTTGGAAGAAGGTTCTCAAACTATTTGTGATTGTGTATTCATGAATCCTATTTTTTCTAAAATAAATAAATAAAAAATTATAAGAAGATGAATATTCCCCTCTCTTTTTAATGATTGATTTTTGATACCATGGGGAATAGGAGAAATGAAGTGTTGTTTGAAAATATTATAGTAATTATAATGAGAATTTATTATTCACTACCCTTAATTTAATATCATGAATTTTTCATAAAGAATCTATCCATACCTTTTCAAGGTTTTTTAAAAAATATACATTTTGAACCACCCACTATAAAACATAGAATTAACCCCTTGAATGTCTTCTTGATTTTCTTGGTTTGATTTATAAGTGGATATTTATATAACTTACAAGCCTTTAGAAGGAGTCCATATTATTGAGAATGATAATAACTCTAATTAATTGAACTTCAATGATGAGTGAAAGGTTATTCATTAATATAGATCATAAGTGGTATGAATAAAAATGAAATGATAAATAATGTGATAATAATATGAGAAGATTAATGAATTGAGATTATATATAAGGAATGATTGTGACTCTCTTGATTAGATGGTTTTTATGACTTTTAAAATCTTAGTTATGACTGGATGTTTATTAGCATAATTCATTAAATTTTTCCCTTCTTGAAAGTTGGATTATTTTTGTCTTGATGTTAAGATATTTATTATGTATAAACAATTGTTCAAGTGTTGGAGAATTTGATAACTCAAGATTGTGTTTTCAATTTTGGTCATACTTCTCATTGGTCTTTGGGTTAAATATTTATTAATTGTTATTGTTTTAATGGTTTTTGGTAAAAAGGATATTTTATAGACATTATAGTATTTTTTGAGGAAATTACTTAATGGAAAACAAATCACACTGAAACATATTTAATTATGATATGGTTATATTCAAGAGTTTATGAAAATTGAGATCAATAAGGAATGATGGCCCAAACTCATTGTAGTGACCCTATGTATGAATAACATAAAAAATATTAATAATTTTTTACATAGTGATGATGTTTCCTACAGTGCGACAAATCTATGTATAAATAACTTAGAGAAATGAAGAGGACTATTTTTGGTGATTTTACCCCTTACATTGCGAACAAAGAAGTAGAGATAACCATAGTAAAACGATTGTCCTAGATTTTTTGTTACGATGACTCAAGAGGTGGGTGAATTGAATTTTTGATTTTCACCAATCCTGTAAGTCCCCTCCCCATTTGGAGCTATGAACCCATTTTTAATTTTAGAGGAACCTCTTTAAGACTTTGTTTTGGCTTGGCCTTGGGGTTAGAGAGGTCTCATAAGTATTTGGGGTATAGGGAGTGATTGAGGCCTCCAACAAGGCTGTTACAATTCCAATGGCTTGGTGATTGTATGACAGTCACCCAGGTGGGCTAGTGGGATCACCGACCAGCCACTGGTCCACTATCTCGATAGTGGATTCCAGAGATGTTTTTTTAATTGAAAATTTAGTACTTTTTTCTCTTGCCCATTTTTACCCCTTACTCAGGTTCATGCCCTCATTTTGGGATAGTATATCACTTTTATTCACTCTCTCCCTCTCATCTTCTCTTGATTGAGCTTCTTTTGTACGGATTTGAGTAAACATTTGGCACGATATAAAGCTATGGGTAAGGATTTAACTCCATTACCTTACCTTATTTGTTTATTTCATAGTAAAGATATCTATTGATGTTTATGTCTAATGTGGAATATTTTAAAAGATTTTTTTGATTTATTAATTTCTCTAATTTTAGGCTAAAATGGAGGCTAATATTGGATGAGTAGAATTATTTAATAAAATGGTAGCTGGATAATAGTGAATATTACCTATTTGACCAACTACATTACCCGATCCGATGTTCCATAAGGCCTCAAGCACACATCTATACATGCTATAGGCTGTTGACAAGTGGTGAGGGTCTAACAGATACAATGGTGAGACTACACCCTTTGTCTAGGGTAAAAGAAAAGATGAAATAACTAAAAAATCCAAATGGATAAACATAAAAGCACAAAAAAATAATTAAAAAAATAAACTAAAAAAATATCATAATACAATAAATGAAATGTGGCATAAAGTCATATATACTCACAAGCATGAATAATAAACAATATTATGTCACCCATTGGGTTGACCTCATATAAAAAAAATAATTAGGAATAAATGTGTATTCAATTTATTCCAACTCTTATTTGAACTAAATACCTGGCCACCATGACTCTTTAGCTACACTATCTTGATCCTAAGACACCACCTAGGTGACCCTACTCGATTTAGAAACACTAGGTATCTACCTGATCCACTATGAATCTTGTGCTCCAACATGAAAGAAAAAAGATGGTATGAAGACACACTGATGTTCATGTATATGGGGTGATAAATAAATCATCATAGGTCACCCCCAATGATTAACCAATAATATATGGTGATATACAATTGCATAAAACGTGATTTTCCCACCCTATCCAATAATTAATAACTAATGGTATAAAATAAACATTTGTACAAAAAAGAAGATGGACAACCTCATATTCTAGACTAATACCAGACGTAATTATATACCTTATTTAGCCCGGACCATAAAATTTATAGCACATGGCTCACCCAAACACGTGACATTATTAATGTCTTCCAAATCTACACAAGATCACAAAGACATCTGAAATGATAAGAAATAAATGTAAGGCTTCAAGGTGTAACAATCTGTATCCAAATGAAAACGTACAACTAAAAAGATATAAGACTCAATTGGAATGATTTGAAATAGTGAAGAGACACTACATTGAGCCAAAAATAATTTTTCATGTCTTGAAAGTCCTACAGAACAAATTGTGATCTAAATGAGCGCTCAAAAAACACACTATCTTAGGGGTCCCTCTATTTATGGGCACAACATATACAATATCCCATGGTTTCACTTTTCTATGGGGTCCATCCATGTAACCAATAGCACTCACCATGCACAACTAGTAACCTATAGAAAGGGCATAAATCTTAGCTAGAGGAGTGAACTCATCCAGATCTCCCATTATCTTTTTGATCTCATCTAACCACAACAATCGAATGGAGTCGAGAACAAAATAAAAACTCATGGATAACAATCGGTCCAAGATATCCCATGGGTCTCCTCCCCAACCAAGTCTTAAGTAGATACTTCCTAATACATCATGGCCAAATGCCACATTAATGTGGGTCAATTCAACTCTCAAACCCAACATTCAAAAAGATGAACTAGAATCACTGATCAACTACCAACTTACAAAAGTCTACTCTCCCATGATCCCTAGGGTCTCTTCATACAAAAATCTACAATAAGATCTCATTGACACTCCTCAGTGGTAAAATATCTATAGGATCTCATGGTCCCCAACAACAAAAAACAATGTGAATTCCTAATCCCCTACTACACCCACGCCCTTAGTCCATGACCATATAAGGATATTCAATGGTCCAACAGGGCACAGTAAGAGTAAGAAATCCTATGAAAGGTTCTTCTATCTCATCGAAAAACTTGATCCAACACCAACATGAGAAACATACTCAAACATCCCCTAGGGGTCTCAAATTGATACTTGATCAATAACACATCACAAGGAAATTAAAAATAATTAGAAACTTAAAAGGGTATTCTAAATAGTCTTAATGAACAAATAAAAATTAGTAAACCCTACAAGGGATCCTTAGTACAAGAAAACCTTAGGGAAAATACCATTGTATGAAAACCACAGTTGGGATCCCCAACAAATAACCAATCCTTAGGTACTATCTCACCCAAAATAGTATTCCAAATGGGTCACTGAGACCCATATCAATATTATAATGACACATTTCCATGACCTCCATACAATAACATCCACTATTTTGGAAGCTAGCAATATCTATGATAATAAAACATAGGATATAAACCTCAACTGTTCTAATATTGAGCAACTAGTCTTGATATCTAGGTACGATCCAATATATCCTTAGAGATACTACTCGATCCAACCTTCTTGGATCCACTTAAAAGAACCTAAAAAAACGACCAGGAATTCATAAGCTCTAGAAACTAATCATCTCTGAACCCTCACCCGTGTATCACATCCTATAACCCAACCATCTAAGGAATCTGAATAAAAACCTCAAATAAATACTCCTACAAATGCTCTCTAAATCCAAAACCCCATCCAAATGTCCTTTATAATAAAAAATTATTCAATCCTAATGATCTATGTAGAAGAAATGATCATAAAGGACTACTCACATGTCCAATTATTCCTCCACATATAAAAACAAGAAAAAAATATCAATAAAGGAAAAATATACTGTGTGTACTTAGAGTACATGACGTGTACCCCAAAGGTCATCCCTGACCATGCATCCTAGAATGACATGGTGTGTACTTTCAAAAGTACTCAACATGCCTACCCTGTACATGAAATATACCCCACAAGGGGTACCGTCCCAGGTGACTCAACCCAAATCGATGTGTAAAATGGAAAACTACAAACAGTGTACAAAACAGAAATGGAATATCTCTCACATGGGGTACCTGGCCGTGTACCCTACACAGGTTCTGGGAAAGTATCGTATATGGGGTGTCTAGAAATTTCCCATAACACACCCTGAGTCTCCTCTACATTGAGCCTCTTCACCTCACCCAAAATTAATAATACATGATGTGTGTTCCCTAAAATACATTCCATGTACATGGATTTTCCCAAATATAAAACCCCAATATAACCAAAACTCCAGATTTTACCAAAATGTCCCAACCTGTTCCCTGGGGCTCATGCTGTGACTACCCCAAGCCCGCCTTCCATAGGCCAGGGGTTGGAGACTAGCATCGAAAGGCGTATTACCTAAAACCGGGAATGAATTTCCTTTATATCCTGTAAACACATACAACCAAGCACACAAAAAGATACAAAAACAGATACTATGAAAGAGAAAAAAAGAAAAACAACTAAGGAAAGAGAAAAACAGATACTAGGTCATCCTTTATGATTTCTTCTTGAAGGGTAGGTACAGATTTCCTTTTTAGCATTCCACTTCCGTCCGTATCCTATTCATACCGATACACCCTATGGTCCACCTCTAGGCACCTTCTAGTCCTGGTACCCTCATCTTCGATCAGCACTATCAGTCGTCTACACCAAACACTATAAGGTGCGGGCATAGCCCATGTAGGGGTGAGTAAAACTATACTCAGTAGGGACCCCGAGACCCTCAAGGTCTCCCAAAATCCACAAAGGATAAACCACAAAGCATGAAATCAAATTTCAACCCTACTTAGTTATATACCCATACATATTCCTATGTTATCAAGTATTCTCATCTCAATCATGAGGAAATATAGAGTCCAAATCAAAAGCCCAAATATTTACTGTTCCAAAAAGTAAGGAATTCCACAAAGGTGAGAACCACACAATTATGCCACACAGAAGAATACCACCAAGGTATTACCATGAACGAAAGTACAACACAAGTACAAACTTAGCTCACACTAGGAATATCTTAGGTACAATAGTAAATATGATTAGATGTAACAACTGAATCATCTTACTCTGTTAAAAGGCAGACCCACAAAGGATCCTAAATCATCATCAGATCCACAGAGGATCGTATGACATCGTCAGACCCACACATGATCCTAGTACCTCTTCAGACCCACACATGATCCTAGTACATTGTCAGTACGTCGTCAGACCCACACAGGATCCCAGTACATCGTCAGACCCACATAAGATCCTAGTACATTGTCAGTACATCGTCAGACCCACACAGGTTCCTAGTACCTCATCAGAACCACACAGGATCCTAATACATCGTCAATACATCGTCATACCCACACATGATCCTAGTACATTATCAGTAAGTCATCATACCCACACAGGATCCTAGTACATCGTCAGACCCACACATGACCCTAGTACATCATCAGTACATCGTCTGACCAACATAGGATCCTAGTATATCGTTAGTACGTCTTCAAACCCACACATATTCCTAGTACATATTCAGTACGTCGTCCGACCCACATAAGATCCTAATACGTCGTCAGTACATCGTCATACCCACACAATATCCTAGTACATCACCAGTAGGTCGTCAGACCCACACAGGATCCTAGTAAATCATCAGTACATTGCTAGACCCACAAAGTATCCTAGAACATCTTCAGTATGTCATCAGACCCACACAAGATCCTAGTATATCCTCAGTATGCCATCAGACCCACACTGGATCCGAGTACATCGTCACATCCAGCTACAAGGTTCCCCGCACTAGGCTCGCTTTTCTCCGGGAGGGTCCTCTCCTCAAGCCATTGGTCGATACTCCAACTGTCTCTAAGTCCCACTAAGATGTATCCCAAAATAATGCCTCGTCATAGGGGTCTCAATGCAATAGAAAGTGCGTCAAACATATGTCCGGTCAGTATGTTATTAGCCTTTTAATCCTGAGGCCCCGGTTGGATTTGTGCTCGATCCAACCCAACCATTCCCCAATTTTATCCAAATCTCTAGTGGGGTATACCAAAGGGGTCGTCTCACTCCAAGGTTTCCAGCACCATAGATGGTTTGTCAAATGGACACTCGGTGCCAAAGATATGGCCAAAAGAGCGGAAATGGGTTGAAGCTAGTCCGAGTCCAGTTCAACTCAGTCGGATTGACCGGGCCCGACCCGGACTTGGCCGACACGACCCGGTTAAGGTCGACCCGGCCCGCTGGGTCTGGCCCGACTTACTGGGTCCAGCCCAGCTCGTGCTGGGTGGTGGGGTGGTAGTGGGGTGGCTGCGGTGCGGTATGGTGCCTGGATGCGGGGGGCGGCCGCGATGTGGCAGGGTGGTTGCCGCGATGTGGCGGGGCAGCCGTGGTGCGACGGGCGGCGTGCACCATGGTGCGGTGGTGCGGCGGTCCGTCTCGGTTCTCTTCCGTCAGGTGGTGCGGTTGCGCCGTCGCCTTCATTGAGACCGATCGTGGTACTAGCCGCCATTCCCGTGCCCCACATGCGTCGTTTTCTATTCTCATCCATCGCGAAGAACACAAAAATATTATCAAAGGATTTGTGGATTTTTTGGGCTATTTTTTTGGCCCGAACCCTCCACGTTAGAGCGATAGTAAGTGGCTCAAATATTTCTTGAATCACGAAGAAATGTCAAGAACGGGTAAGGGGAAAAAATTCAAACAACCACCTTACCTTGATGGTTCATTGATGTTGATGTGAGAAATAATTCAAAGATGTCGACGTTCATCGTGCCCACCACACGCCTCGGATCCCAGGGTCATTCATCAGTACGTCGGATAATCGTTCTTCGATGGAGTTTTTTCTTTATTGGAGAGAATTTCTCCAAGCTCTCCCCTTCTCCTTCACAAACCAAATCCTCTCAAAGTGAATAGGTGCCAATATAATTTAATTTGGGTAGATTAATTATGTTGGTATGTTGGCATAATTAATTGGCTCAGTTAAATGAAATGTGTTGGCATAATTAATGTGGGAGGGATTCCATGGGTTAACTCTTCATTAATGAGTGATTTCAAGGGGTTTCTCCCATTAAGAGGGTTCGGGTGTTCCCCACCACTAGAAATTCAAAATGGGGGTTTTAGGATCGGTGGTCCCCACCTCCATAACCTTCATTTGGGAGGTTTTAGTTCAAGTGGTCCACAACTTTATAACATCCACATAGGAGGATTCAAAAAATAAAAATGTTAGAAATTTGTATTTTATTTTATTCTTACATGGAAAACAAAGAAACTAACTTTCACCCTCGACCAACTACTATTGAGGTGAAAGTCCCCTTATGCGCATACCGGCGCTGCGAGTTCAACGGTGTCCTCAGATTTTAATTTCGAGCACCGGTTCAGAATTTACAAAAACCCACTCACATGTTTACTGAACGTACCTGAACAAAAAATTCAGAAATTCATTCCGGGCACACCGGGCCTCGGAATCATGTGCCATCAATTTTTGCGGACTCATAATATTCCCATATAATTAAAAAAAAATACATAGAATTTCTAGGTCTTTAAAAAAATTTACCATATATTGACCCTCAAGGGGTCCCTAAAACCAATAAAAGAATTTAAAACATAAAAAAACTACACTACATTGATTTGTGACAAAAAATATAAAGGCCTTTGTCTTGACATAAAACTATGTAGCTTTACACTAGATCCATTACACACACCCATCTACACCCAATATACATCTAGATGAGCTCCTTAAGTTGTGCCTCCTCTTCCATTTAACACTTCTCCCACACTCCCTATCTTGACCTCGTGACACATGAGCTCAATTCAAGTACATGATAATTGAAATTGAAAAAATTAAAATATTGAACGAAAAAGGTAAATGGGAAGAAAAATGAAAAATAAAAGAAAAGGGGCTCAAGACTGACCCCAACACCCATGACAGGATTATGCAACATATAGGGAAACCACCCATTTTGATCTTGGTTATGGAGTACAAAAATCAATCTAAATCTACATTTATGATTTATAATTGGGAAAAAATCATGAATAAATTACTAGTTAATTAGTTAAATATTCTATATTCCATGAAATTTGAATGTCTGAGGTTTCAATCAAACTCCTATCATAGGGTGAACACCATTTACCCAGAACAAAATATTGCTCAAAAAACTATCTATGATCATCTCACAGGACAAATTTACATTTTTTACCTTAAACACTCTTGAGAATTTTTTTCAAATTTCTATGAATTCTCTATAACCCGTGATTACGCGATTCATTACAAACTCCCACCACAAATGCAAATTACACCCAAGAAGCCTCTATGGTCAACCTATATCCAAAATATCACTCTATGTATTTCTATAACTAATTCTATATCAACCATCCAATGACCAAACATACAGTGCCTAAAAGTCTCTAAATATGATATACATCTGCCTATGACTTAATCCACCCTACTATAAGATTATCCTTATCATAGTCATACTACCCAAACTACAAACTACATGACCCATGATATTTTGATCACCAAATGCAATGGATAGACATGGACAAACTACTTATTCCTGAGCGACAACATAAAATCCAAAAAAACTAATGCGTATTCACATCTCAAACATGAAAAAACCTCCATGATAAAAAAACACTAAAATAGGTTCACAACATCCAACATATTACGCTGTTCTCCCCAACATAATTCTTCCCTTAAACTGCTCTTGAATGTGCAAAAAAATCATGATCGCATGAGCCAAGTCCTATAAAATCTAGGATAATGTGCCTAAAACCACTGGCTATACTTCTCTAATAGGTCAATTCCAACAAACTGGAGCACCCTTGTCACTATTCTTGATATTTAAGGTATCTTCCTCATGAAAATATTAACAATATGAATACCTTCCACTCAGGAATTAATATGAATCCATAAGCATCATACCACAATCTCTCCACTCTACCTAAAGCATTACCAAAATGAACAAGGCTAGGTGTCCAACCAAACATTCCCTCTTAAGTTATACATGAGTCTAAGAGAACTCCCTACACTCCACTTATAAAAAACTTTGATTCCTTATACCTAACCACACCATGGTATTAGTGTAGTTCAATAGACCCACCAAGAGAGAAAAACTACACCTACCAAATCCCTCAGTGATAGCAGGGACAGAAGCCCCAAGGAAAGACCCAACAGAGAATACATTGAATGAGAATATCCTCACCATGTAAATCTAACTTGGGAATTCAAGGAAACTCTAGACTCAGGGAAACTTAATCATGATCCGAACATATATCAGGTGTCCTTTCCCTATTTAGCCACTAATAGAGAACTTAGAGCCCACATCGACCCACAAGGGTCTCCATGAATTCTTTAATAAAGGTAATACATATCCATCACAATAGAAAATATCCCAATAATATTCACATGAACCTTCATCACATGAAAATATATATACATGCAGTTTAGTTGAGTAAAATTCACCCAAGGATCTTTATGTGATACACCATATAGGTTGTTTCATACAGTTTTAAAAAATAAATCTTCATCACTATTAAAATCACACAGAAATAGGAATAATTCATGTGAATCCTACTACCTATAATTATGCATGAACACTGACCCCTTACCCACATCCCAAGAGCCAAAAACTAGTATAAACCATAAATCTGCAAACCCAACTATACCACACTGGGTGAAATCACACAACCATAAAAATAGAAACTAAAAACAATAATTACATTCCATTAATACTTATAATTCCTATAAAAAAGGTGTTCAAGACACACCCATCCGATATCCATCATAAGTTTCAAAAAATTCCAAGACCACCTATCTAAAAACATCCCAAATCATAATACATGACAATTATGATACTATTTTATAGTGAATGAGCTCAGGTTGAACAGACACGTTACCCAATCCTTTCCACCACAAGGCCTCAAGTTCAACTACCTATATGATATAGGTTGTCAAATAGTGGTGAGGGTCTAACAGATATGGTGGGTAGTTTATTTCCTATGGTTAGAGTAAAATAAAAGTATAAATAACAAAAATATATACAAGGACAAAAATCATAGGATTAGAAATAAATAATCTACAACTAACACATACTATAATAAATGAAATTTGGAATACAGTAATATTGACTCAAAAGCTTGAAAACCAAAAAAACAATAGTCTCCCACTTGGCTAACCACATACATAAAATAAAAGATGGAAAATAAATATACATGACCCCTCTACCGACTCCATGATAAACCACATACCAAGTCTCAATGACTCTGGAGCTAAACTATCCCAATATTTAGACTCCACACAAGCGACCCCACTTAGTCATGAAATACCAAGCCCTTACATGACCTTTTGTGAAACCTACACTCCAACATGAAATAATATGTATGATCTTTATGTAAATTTAGGTTAATGTACATGGGGGGAGAAATAAATCTTATTAGGACACTATAAATGGTGAATCCACAATATGTTTTCATTTAAAAGTTCACACACAAGTGATATGCCCAAGATAGATGAAAAATAATATCAAATTGCTTAAAATAGACTACTCCATAAAAATAAAAATATGTATAAATATGAAGAAAGTAAAAGGCCAACGTCATGCTCTAGATTGACACTCAAGGTAAAGCTACCACCTCTATTGTGCGTGCCATAAAATTTATAGCACATAGATCACCTGTTCACATGATATGACGTGAATCTAGTTGATATATTTAATAGCTCGAAGACCTATAAAACAAAAATTCATGAATGTCATAACCTAGGGAATAACCATAGGAATCTACAAGACAACATAAAACTACTATACTCTCGGACCCCAATGGAACGACCTGAATTGGTGATATGAATGTAATCCAGACCCTATACAACCTTTCATATCCTAAATGTCCTGCATAAAAAATTGAGCTACAAATGAGGGCACAATAGATACATGAACCCAAGGGTCCCTCCCTCCATGGGTCCGATAGATCCACTATCTCAAGTGTCCCATCAATTCATGGACCTGATAGATGCACTGTCTGAGGGATACCATCCCTCCATGTTCCCAATAGATGAAACTGCGATCACACAACATACATGGAAATTAAATTCTATACATAGTGTAACACTCAACTAGAGGGGTGAACTCATCGAGATCTCCCATTAACTGCCTTAGCTCATCTAACCATAGCCAGATAATGGAGGAGAGAACCAGATAAAAACTTAAGGCCAATGAATGATCCAATATATCTTAAGGGTCTCCTCTGGACAAGTCCTAAGTAGATACTACCTGAAACATCTTGGCCAAAGGACACTAGATCATGGGTCAATCCAACTCCCAAACATAACATCCTCAATGCTAAACTAGATGTATTGATAAACTCTTGGCTAAAAACCAACATAACATGGGTTGATATATCTCTCAAAACCAACATCTAAAAAGTTGAGCTACCGGTGTCAATCAACTCTTGGATCACAAAACTTAGGTATCCCACTTTTCTTAGGGTCACCATGTCCAAATAGGTACCACATTCTCTCATTTAATATCCTCAGTGTCAAACAAAACATAGGGTTCCCAGAGTCCCTCGGGTCACAACAAAAACTAACATCATAATAAGAGATCCCCTAATTAACCCATGATCTCAATCCATGCCTATCAAATGATCCTAAAATTTAAAAAAGGCCATAAATAGAGGACGAAACCATATCAGGGGTTCCTCTTTCTCATTCAAAATTTTTGGCCAATACAAGCACATGAAATATCCACAAGGGACCTTAAATCGCCTCAAACTGATCATTGATAAACAACTCACTCGAAGGTGAATCCAAAAGCATTAGAAATCATATGAGGGACTTCTAAATAATCTTAACAAGCACCTAAAAAGTAGGACACCTGATAAGGGATCCTTAAAATAAGATGAAACAAAAGGAAAATTCCATTATAAGAAAACTTCATCCATATTCCCTATAAAACAAACAATCCTCGGGTAAAATATTACCCAAAATAGATTTTAAATGGGTACCACAGACCCATCTCAACATCATAATGTCACCCATTAATAAATTTCATCCCATGAACTCAATCGTTCCTAATGTCTATAACATATTTGATCCTAAAAACATGATCTAAACCTCAATTTCTGTAGCCTCAAACAATCAGTCTCGATATCGAGGGATGATTCGAGATATCCTCAAAGACACTAGTTGATCATGCCTTCCAAGATCCATATAAAATATCCTCAAATAAAACCTTCCTAGAATCTAAAATACATGAAAAATAATGAGATCATTAACCTTACTAAGGTATCACATCCCAAAACATAGACCACTAGAGGACTCTGAATCCAAACCATTATGAAATCCTATTGAAAATGTTTTCCAAATCCAAAACCACATCTAGGAGGCCTCCAAAATTTTAGAGGATTCAATCACCTTAAACTATGTGGGAAAACACTCATAATGGACTACTCACATGTCCAATTATGACTCCAGAGTGAAAAATAGGAAAACACACAATGGAAATAAAAGTACATGGTGTGTACTTTGGGTACATGGCGTGTACGCCATATGGTCCTCCTTATCCATGTATCCTGGTATGTTCATGCATGTACTTTCATAAGTACATGGAGTTCCTTCCCTATAAATGGTGTTCACCCACATGGGGTACCTTCATATGTGCTTAATACCATCTCATCCTGTAAAATTATAGAAAACACATAGTGTAAAAAACACACATGGTGTATCTCTAGTATGGGGTAATAATTTTTGTACCCTTCATGGGGTTTGGCCAAGTACCCTATAAGGGGTATCCGACCATGAATCAGGCCAAAACCTGAGTAACCCCAATTTAGTGTGTCTAATATGACTACACATTGTGTATTACATTCTTCATCACCTTTCTTGAAAATAATGACACATGATATGTAATATTTTAACTACACACAATGTACAATGATTTTCCTATATAGAAAACCCCTAAAATGGAACCCCCCCAATTTTCACAAAGGACCACATATCGACACTCAAGGGATCTCCAGTGACCCATAAAAGGATTTAAAACATAAAAAAATATTATATAGGTATTTTTGGAAACTAAAAATCCTACCTCGATGAATAAAATTCATTAGCTCCACACCAGATCCACACCACAGACCCACCGATTCCTGATCTAACTCTAAACAAGCATACCAGAAAGAACCTCCCCCTCCCTTTTCTTTTCTATTCTTTTCCCTACCTTGGACACATAAAACATTAGCCCAAGGGGTGTACACAATATTCCAATGAGAAGAAATGAAAAGAAAAAAAAAGAAAAACGAGAAAAGGAAGAAAAAATAAAGAGAAAAGAAAAGGATTCTTGGGCCATCTGTGATGCCCGTGATGGGATTATTACTTTCCATGGAAAAACCCTCTATTACAAAATCAACTGTAGATATGAAATATAAATATGATTCTCTATTCAGAATATATCCCCAAATGAATATTCATAAAAAAATTAATAATTAAATTATTAAATATTAAATATTCTATGAAATTCAAACATCTCATATTTCCCAAAACCTCTTATCCTAGGGTAAATACCATATTCTGGGATCAATGGTGTCGTAAAAAAATTATCTAAGATCATCTCAGAGAAAAAATTACAATTTTATTCTTGAAACCCTTCCAGGAATAAGAAGTTCAATTTTTTTCATCTTTTCTACAACCTGCAATTACACGTGTTGTCACATGGTGCTTATATTTTTATTTTGGCCTCACTTTACTTTCAATCATATAAATGGTGTGGTCACACTGGTTTTTTTAGGTGAACTTAACCTAATTAAAAGATTTAAGTTTGATTTCATCATGTTATATTATTTATTTAAATGAATTAATAAACCTAATTACGGGGAGATTTCAAGGGGATACACTCACATAATATTAATATATGGATTTGGTTAAATGGATAGGTAATTTGGGTTAGCCTTCCAAAAAAATGGGATGTGAGACTTGAAATTTTATTATTTTATTAACAGATAAAAAATAGTTTTAAAAGGTAAATTACATGAGAGTTTTGAAATGGTAAATAATTATTTTTAAAGAATTGATATGTGAATTATGAATTGAAATCATATGTTAAGAAATTGAAACTTGAATGGCCTATTTGAAGTGTAATATGGTTTGGAAAATGAAATTAGCTATTTGAATTGATTGGTTATATTTTTTAAAAGGTTAAAGGGAAATTGTAAGTTGATTTCATGGTTATTAATGGTAAGTGAACATTATTTTGTGAAAAGACCATTGAGAATTAAAGTTAACTTAGATAGTGTAAAATAAGAAACCATATTTTGTAAACTATAAATGTTATTTTGATAGTTGTGATAATTTTTGGCTATTAGTGAATCGAATTATTAAACCATATGGATGTTTTTAATTTTTTTTATATTTTTTAGTAATAAATGTATTGTAACACCCCGAGATTTGATGAAAAATATTCTTTTAATTTCATTAATGTCTTGTGTTGTATGCTACACCAAGATTACCTTGCGCTATACGCAACACCGTATTATCTTGCAGTATACGCAACAGAATTCTTGGATCGTGTTATACACAATTTCATGTTCATTTGATAGAAGTTATTCTACTCAACATTGAGTATATATATATATATATATATTCAATGTATAAATGAAAAATGGTTGGATTCTGTTATAATGAAACAAAAAAGGATTCTTTCACTATACACAACCCTAACTTAGCTTGCATTACACGCAATCACGACCTTCCTCGATATCGTGTGTTGTACGCAATATCATGTTTTACTAAACAACGATATATTATTATAACAATATTATGAACTAGCCGTTATGAATATTATTAACTAAATTTTTAATTTTTTAACATCATTATTCATCTTACACATTTTCTTGAACATGGTAAAAGAACAAAATAATTTTTTCGGGTAAAATAAGTATTTTTCAAAAAATGCAGTTTTGTCGCCTTTTGATGGCGCACCCACATTAAATCTCATTTTGACATGTTTATAATTAAAATTTGAAAAAAATAAAATTCATATTTGGAATCAAGAAATAAAAATTTAATTTGGATAAATTTTTCATATTATTCAGGTAACTTTCATATTTTGATGAATAGTAAAAACACACTATATTTTAATTAAAAACAACTTTTTTCATCGTAATAATTTATATGGATAATTTATAATATTGAATGGTTTTAAAGTATAAATAGAATATATTTTTACCTTTTAATATAATTTATGTCATTAGCATTGATTTTACATTGAATTCATTGGTTAAATCAATTCAATCTTTTGCAATGTTTTAAACAAAAACTTGTTTTCATTTGACAACTGGATTAATTTTAATTTAATTTCTGCAACTTATTTGTGTTGAATTTGAAAAAATGGATTCCAGATTTGGAATAATTGGGTTTAAATTATGTTTATAGGCTAATTTTTATTTTTGGGAATTATGAATAGTAACTACGGTAAATTTTATTTACCATAGTTAAAGGTAAATCGGGTAATTAAGGGTAAATATAATATTATAAAATTACCCTAACACATGCCAAAATTATATTGTATGGATAAAAGTAGACCCATATCACCTAATTATAATATTATATTCATTTTATGGACTTTTGACTATGAAAATAATTTAATTATTATTAAAACCAAAGAAAGTGACAACATGTCACTCTCTTAAATCTGATAAGTATAATAATTTTAATTTAGTGATAAACATAATAAAACATCGAACATGAATAGTCTCCAGAAGTCTAATAAATGTATTGAAATCATGATAATTTATTTATAATTTTTAGGGATTAAATAATTGTCATTAAGGGTGATACATTAATGATGAAAAAATTATTTATTAAGTGAAAAATCAGTAATATAGTTTTTATTGAAATAATAATACCCATTAAAAGGCCCACAAACTGGAACAAAACTTATTGGTAGTATATATCGATACCATAATATTCAAATTACCTAATATATAACATTTTGGAGTCTTATAAAAGTGATTATGAAACTTATATTATTTTATTTTAAATGATGCCAAAGTTGTCACCTTCATAATTTAATAAATATAAAAATTTAAATATTGTGATATTAAGAAGATAAATTCGAGTAAAAGTATTATTGTGAAATTTAATAGATTTATCGTCATCATAGCATTTTATTTTTAATTTTTATTCAACAAATAAGTATATTAAATAATTATACAAAAATGTTGTAGTAATTATTTTATTAAGAGATAAACCAAATAAATGGTTTTAAAAATAATAAAATAAATATTATATGAACTATTTAATGTGCTACAATACTTTTATAGATACATATGACCTTTTATGAATCTATTAAATCTTTTATTTTGAACATATCTTCTGTATATATATTATTTAAATTCTAATAAATGAATAGTGTCAAAATTGACACTATTGTTATTTTATTAAAATAACATATTATAAAATTGTTTAAAAATCAAAAAAATATTTAAAAATTATAAATTTAAATTTATATGGTCTCAAATGTTATAAAGTATCCAATAATAGAAAATTCACAACAAATAAGTATTTATTTGTTATAATATAAAATTTAGAATGTTATTACCACATATAAAATTAAATTGATTATGTAAGGATAAATCAAGTTGATAATGTTTAAAATAAATTCCTAACATGTCTAAATTTTATTGGTTGATGACATTACAACCCTATATCATCTAATATTCTAATATGAGTCATTTTTGGAGGTTTTTAAGTGGGTTTAGAATTATTATAAATTAATATTTTTAAGATTTCCAAAGGTTCCCCTCTCCTCCATTATAAAAGGGCACCTCCTCCCTCTCTTCCTCACACCACATTGAGCCTTCAAGCTCGGAAAACCTCCACACAATTCTCTACTCTACTTCCATAGAAACATCCTAGAGGTTCTGGTCTTCTTCAAAGACCAATTTTAGTGCCCTATGAGGAGGTCTCATAGAGGCGCTTCAAAGAAGAGGTAATGTCCGTTACAGATTCTTTCAACTATATTTCTTCTTCCACTTCTTCTTCTTTAGTTGTTTAATTATGAAGTAATAACATCAGTATAAATCATATAATGATATGTTATTATAATTATTAAACAACCCTATTTCACCATCTATCCATCCTACGGAAAACAAAATCATCACGCGTGCGTACGTATGAAATACCGTCTCCACGTCGTGGTGAAATCTGTTTTTCCACCAACACCATACATGGATGGGTATAATGGTGTAAATAATAACTATATATGGTTATTATAAAATCATAATGATTCTGATATATTATACCACCCACTCCAATTCTACTCAATAATTTTGGGAACGATATCATCGCTCATGCGTACATACGGACTACTGTCTCCATGACGCGATGAGATTCATTCTCCATGTTAATCATACATGATTGATCATAAAGTTTATTTAATGAATAATAATGAAATATATGAAATAATAATTCTACTAGATTTATTTATATATATATATGTTTGTATTTCTTCAATTTAGTTTCATTCAATTCAATAAGGAAACGAAAACAACGTTCATGCGGACGTACGACCTATCGTCTCCATGAACGGTGTATTTCATTCCTTTTGTCAACATATAATATATATATTTATATGTTGAATATATATTATATATAAATCATGTTTTACATTCTGGAATTATGTAAATCATGATATAAGTAATAATATCAAGAACGACAAGTCGAAACACATACGATAAATGAAATGATTTTACACAAAATACTGCTTTAATATTGAATTTACAAAAGAACGGGTAATATAAAGTCATAAGTGAAACATATATGATATCATAACAATGAATATGATTCTGTAATAAGTCAATGACATTATTTAAATCATTATACAGGAGGTTCGGATATGTACGAAGCATATCGGACCTAAGGTAAGGGATAAATTTGCAAATCGCATTTTTATCCGAGATTGCTTATTCGTAAGTATTTACTGGGGTTATTGCTATCATCCATGTCCATGTTTTATAAAAGTTTATTCATGTACTTTTAAAGTCATTTTTACCCACATGGTATGTAAGGAATCTTTCTTTTTTTTACGTGACGAGGTACTTTTTGACTTTTCCGACAAAAGTACGAGAAGAATGTGTTTTTTAATGTATACGGGATGAAAGGATTTTAACCATTGTATAAAGAATTATTTTCATGAAACTTCCTCCAAAATATTTCATGACTACTTTAAACAAAATCTTATTCTTTTAATATTGCATGGAATTTTGTGAAAAGAAAATGATTTTGAAAAAGAAAGGACATTTTCCTCAAGAATTCATTTCAAGTGTTTTATCAAAACCATTTTTCATCTAAGATGACATTATTTCATATGTGTATGTTTCAAGTATAATGTCTCTATGATTTACATGGTTCCAATTCTCTTATTATGAAATGATATCCATTTCTTTTATATGGATTATGTGATGATGGGATGATGTTTATGAAACCCATTTTATTTATTGGGTTTTTATGAATGATGTATGTTTATTTTGTGGCACAAGTAATAATGATTTAATTATGAGATGGGTGGGACCTATATCTCCATCCAATGAATTGGGTAATGATTTATATCTCATGAGATAGATAGGGCTAGAACGACAAGTAAAACTGGTTCAGTAATACAGGACTTGAATGAGAAGTAAACTCTATTCAGAAAGGGTCTTTGTCCACTAAGATGGTCTTGGAAACAATGCCTTGGATAATATGGAAATCACATCATGTGCTTAATGGTTTCCACAATTACATGTTTTATTCCAATGCTATTTTATCATTTTTAATGTTTCTTTATGATATATGCCTTACGTACTTCCATGTTTTATGTCATTTCTCAAGCTTTTGATGTTTAAACATTATGTTCATGTTTTTAAGCTCAAATGTATATGGTATGTTTTATTTTATCCATGCTTACCCTTACTGAGCATTTGATCTCACCCTTTTTATGTTTTATTTTCCCCAGGATATAAAGAAAAGGTTTAGGTAATAATAAAAAAAGGGGAAGATCTTTATGGGAGATGTTGAAGACCTTTTACCACGATTAGAAGATTACGTGCCATGTTTCCAAAGACACTAAAATATTACGGTCCTTATGTGTCTGTTTTTTTATGTATTAAGTTTTCTACTAAATTAATTTAATGTCCATGTACGTCAAGCTTTGGGTCTCTACAGTTGTTATCAAAGGAAAGGTTTAGTCAACCTTTGGAAATTAGGATGCGAAAACGTTAGTGAGATCCCTAGAGATATTTCTAAGGTACGTCTAGGGATGTCCCTAAGGATAAGTATACGTATATGATATAGTCCTAGAACTATGGTAACGATCTTAGAATTTAACCTAAGATGTTAGATATTGAGGTACTCCCCCTTTACTATGTTTTTTTCCCAATCAGGATTTCTGCCTCTCCTACTATTCTTTTTGGGTTTTAGAAAATGGATGGAAACATGAAGATTAACGATAATGGAGGATATGACAGAAAATGGAATGATATTCTTCATGAGAAACCAAATGAAATGGGATTTGGAAGTGCAAACATCGTTATTATGCCTAATCAGCAATCTCGTAATATGATCAATAATCTCAAATTTGGTATGTTTCCTGACTTAGATAATAAGAGAAAGATTTAGTTTCATGATGATCATAGAGGAAAGAAAGTTAAATTTCCCTCATGTAAATCATGTGGGAATAGGCATCGGGGAGATTGTTTTAAAGGAACTGGAAGATTCTTTAGGTGTGGAAAAGAAGGACACAAATCTAGTAAGTGCAAAGGAAAAGGCTCTGTTAACACCATGGACAAGGATAATGGTATTTCTACAACATCTACAATGATTAGATGTTTTAAATGTGGAATGCACGGGCATTATACAAACCAATGCCCTAGGGGAAAATCTCATGAAGAGAATCATCATGGTCATATGGGTAGTATTTATGTGGATGATGATGAGGAGACATCAAATGATATATGAGATGAAAGAAGTGTTGAAGCTCAGTCAGTTGTTTAATAAGGTAGTGGAATGATTGTATGTTTATCAAGAGTTATGTTTTATAGTTAATGGTACTATGGAATAAAGAGACAACTAAGGATTGTTACACTGTTGTCTTTCATTAAGTTTTGAAAGTATATGATGAATGGTACCGGTGACCTTGAAAGTTTATTCAGATATTTTTGGAAAGTAGATGATATGCGCATAATGAAGGGATAAGGAGAAAATTAAATGTTTGATAGTATTCAGGAGCTCATGACTGATATTAGGACAAGGTTATATCATGGTTTGAGTATATAGAATTTTTAGATTTTGGAATTTGGAAAGAGTAAACTTTTGACAGCATTCATGTTTTCACTAAGGTTTAATTGGTATTCATTTTTTAATAGAATACATGATTAAGGTATTCACATGATTGGAATCTGACCAACAAGATATATGGGGGATAAATGATGGTATTCACATGCTTGGGAGATAACATTTCTAGTAATTGTTTTCTTTATACTATGATCTTGGACCAAAGTATTTTAGATAAGCTTAAAGATTGGAATGGATTATGTTGTACATAAGTTATTATTGGTTAAGGATAGAAGTTTTTTCGATATTATTGATGGGATGTTATAGTAATGTAGTTTTATAAAAAGGACAACCTGCATGTCGGGTGAAAGCCCATCGCGTCGGACAAGGCTGTGGGAATCGAACCCACAACCGATGTGCGACTGGCCTTTATCACCTACCACTGGCCTACAGGAAGTCCATGGTTAGTAGAAACTAGTTTTATTTTATTAAGCTGTATGATATATGAAGTATAAGTTCATTTTTTGAATCATATATGATTAACCACACCATAGATGGACTTATGTATATCTGATAACTTTATCTAACCTTTTGTTTGAAATAGATGGAATGACTCATCATTCTATCACATGATCTGCTAACACTTCATGAATGGAAAATTCAACTTCATTTATTTAAGAGATTAAGTGGAAATTCTTCATGGCCCGAACAACGGTGAGATTGTACAAAAATCAAGTATTTATTTTGATTCAAAAAATCTTCAAAACTAGAGAAATGATCTTGAAAACCAAAAATGTTTTCCTAGTGCTCTTATATCCGATGAATCAGATGATACCTTAGAGCATCTCAAATCTATGGCATTGTGATTGATGGCTTTTTCATAGACATGTTCTCTACCACTCTCCATCAGAACTTGTTGGTCAGATTTTTCTTCCATATCCATATTTTTACCTGTGTTATCCTACGTGGAAACCCAGTGATGAGTTAATTTGGGTAACCGTTACATTTCATACATTAGTTTTTAAAGACAAGTTTTGGTATTCCTTTTTACGATGTCGGTTTCTATTAAACAAAATTTTGAGTAGTAAACCATTTATAACCCCGACAAATTTCGAGGAAAAAATTCATTTTAAGTGGGGTAAAATGTAACATCCAGAGATTTTATGAAAAATATTCTTTTAATATTATTAATATCTTGTGTTGTGTGCTACACCAAGATTACCTTGCGCTATACGCAACACAGTATTATCTTGCAGTATACGCAACACAATTCTTGGATCGTGTTATACACAATTTCAAGTACATTTGATATAAGTTATTCTACGCAACATTGAGTGTGTATATATATATATACATATTCAATGTATAAATATAAAATGGTTGGATTATGTTATAATGAAACAAAAAAGGATTCTTTCACTATACGCAACCCTGAATTAGCTTGCATTACATGCAATCACGACCTTCCTCGATATCGTGTGTTGTACCCAATACCGGGTTTTACTAAACAACGATATATTATTATAATATTATTATGAACTAGCCGTTATGAATAGTATTAAATAAATTTTTAATTTTATATCATAATTATTAATCTTACACATTTTTTAGAACATGGTATAATAACAAAATAATTATTTCGGGTAAAATAAGTATTTTTAAAAAAATGCAGTTTTGTCTCCTTTTGATGGCACAACCACTTTAAATATAGTTTTTGAAATGTTTATAAGTTAAATTTGACAAAATAAAATTCATCTTTGGAATCAAGAAATAGAAATTTACTTTGGATAAATGTTTCATATTATTCTGGTAACTTTTATATTTTGATGAATAGTAAAAACACGCTATATTTTGAATAAAAACAAATTTTTTCATCGCAATAATTTATATGGTTAAATTATAATATTGAATGGTTTTAAAGTATCAATAAAATATATTTTTCCCATTTAATATAATTTATGTCATTAGCATTGATTTTACATTGATTTCGTATGTTAAATCAATTCAATCTTTTGTAATGTTTTAAATAAAAACCCGTTTTCATTCGACAATGGGATACATTTTAATTTAATTTTAGGAACTTATTTGTATTGAATTTGAAAAAATGGATTCCATATTTGGAATTAGTGGGTCCAAATTATGTTAATAGGCTACTTCTTATTTTTGGGAATTATGAATAGTAACTACGGTAAATTTTATTTACCATAGTTAAAGGTAAATCGGGTAATTACAGGTAAATATAATATTATAAAATTACCCTAACACATGCCAAAATTATATTGGATGGATAAACGTAGACCCATATCACCTATGTATAAGATTATATTCATTTTATGGACTTTTGACTATGAAAATAATTTAATTATTATTAAAACCAAAGAAAGTAACAACATGTCACTCTCTTAAATCTTATATTTATAATAATTTTAATTTAGTGATAAACACAATAAAACTTCGATCCTGAATATTCAACAGGAAGATAATAAAATTATCTACATCATGATAATTTATTTAGAATTTTTAGGGATTAAATAATTGGCATTAATGGTGATACATTAATGATGCAGAAATTATTTATTAACTGAAAGATTAGTAATATAGTTTTTATTGAAATAATAATACCCATTAAAAGGCCCAAAAACCTGACCAAAACTTATTTGTAGTATATAGCTATACCATAATAATCCAATGACCTAATTTATAACCGTTTGGAGTCTTATAAAAGTGATTACGACACTTATATTATTTTATTTTAAATGATGCCAAAGTTGTCACCTTCATAATATAATAAATATAACAATTTAAATTTTTTTATTTTAAGATGATAAATTATAGTAAAAGTATTATTGTGAAAGGTAATAGATTTATCTTCATCATAGGATTTTAGTTTTAATTTATATGCAACAAAAAATTATATTAAATAATTATACAAAAATGTTGTAGTAATTATTTTATTAAGAGATAAACCAAATAAATTGTTTTAAAAATAATAAAATAAAAATTATATGAACTATTTAATGTTCTAAAATAATTTTATAGATAAATATGACCTTTTATGAATAGATTAAAGCTTTTATTTTGAACATATCATCTCTATATATTTAATTTAAATTCAAATAAATTAATAGTGTCAAAATTGACACTATTGTTATGTTATAAAAATAACATATTATAAAATTGTTTAAAAATAACAAAATTTTTTACAAGTTATAAATTTAAATTTATATGGTCTAAAATGTTATAAAGTATCTAATTATGGAAAATTCACAACAAATAAGTAATTATTTTTTATAATTTAAAATTTAGAATTTTATTACCATAAATAAAATAAAATTGATTAAGTAAGGATAAATCAAGTTGATAATGTTTAAAATAAATTCCTTACAAGTATAAATTTTATTGGATGATGATATTACAACCCTATCTCATCTAATATTCGAATATAAGTCATTTTTGGAGGTTTTTAAGTGGGGTTAGATTTATTATAAATTAATATTTTTAAGATTTCCAAAGGTGCCCCTCTCTTCCCTTATAAAAGGGCACCTCCTCCCTCTCTTACTCACACCACATTGAGCCTTCAAGCTCGGCCAACCCCTGCCTAATTACCTTCTAAACTTCCATAGAAACATCCTATAGGTTCTGGTTTTCTTCAAAGTCAAATTTTAGTGCCCTAAGAGGAGGTCTCATAGAGGCGCTTCAAAGAAGAGGTAATGTCCGTTACGGATTCTTTCAACTCTATTTCTTCTTCCACTTCTTCTTATTTAGTTGTTTCATTATGAAGTAATAAAATAAGTATAACTCATATACAGATATGTTATTATAAGTGTGAAATAACCCTATTTCACCATCTATCCATCCTACGGAAAACGAAATCAACATGCATGCGTACGTACGGAATACCGTCTCCACGCTGTGGTGAAATCTGTTTTTCCACCAACACCTTACATGGATGGGTATAATGGTGTAAATAAAAACTATATATGGTTATTATAACATAATAATGATTCTGATATATTATACCATCCACTCCAATTCTATTCAATAATTATGGGAACGATATCATCGCTCGTGCATATGTACGGACTACCGTCTCCATGACACGATGAGATTCATTCTCCTTGTTAACCATACATGAATTATCATAAAGTTTATTTAATGAATAACAATGAAATATATGAAATAATAATGCTACTATATTTATGTATATATATATATATATGTATGTCATCTATTTAGTTTCATTCAATTCAATAAGGAAATGAAAACAGCGTTCATGCGTACGTACGGCCTACCGTCTCCATGAACGGTGTATTTCATTCCTTTTATCAACCTATAATATATATATATATATATATGTATATGATGAATATATATTATATATAAATCATGTTTTACATTCTGGAATTTTGTAAATCAGGATATAAGTAATAATATCAAGAACGACAAGTCGAAACACATACGATAAATGAAATGATTTTACCCAAAATGATGCTTTATCATGGAATTTACAAAAGAACTGGTAATATAAAGTAATAAGTGAAACATATATGATATCATAAAAATGAATATGATTCTGTAATAAGTCAATGAAATTATTTAAATCATTATACAGGAGGTTCGGATACGTACGAATCATATCAGACCAAAGGTAAGGGATAAATTTGCAAATCTCATTTTTATCCGAGATTGCTTATTCGTAAGTATTTACTGGGGTTATTGATATTATCCATGTACATGTTTTATAAAAGTGTATTAATGTATGTTTAAAGTCCTTTTTACCCATTTTTTACTTTTACTACATGGTATGTAAGGAATATTTCTTTTGTTTACGTTACGAGGTACTTTTTGACTTTTCTGACAAAAGTACGAGAAGAATGATTTTTTAACATATACAGGATGAAAGGATTTTTACAGTTTTATAAAGCCTTATTTTCATGAAGCTTCCACCAAAATATTTCATTACTATTTTAAACAAAATATTATTCTTTTAAAATTGCATGGCATTTTGTGAAAAGAAAATGATTTTGAAGAAGAAAGGACATTTTCCTCAAGAATTCATTTCAAGTGTTTTATCGAAACCATTTTTCATCTAAGATGACATTATTTCATATGTTTATGTTTCAAGTATAATGTATCTATGATTTACATGGTTTCACTTCTCTTATAATGAAATGATATCCATATCTTTTATATGGATTATGTGATGATGGGATGATGTTTATGAAACCCATTTTATTTATTGGGTTTTTATGAATGAAGTATGTTTATTTTGTGGAACAAGTAAGAATGATTTCATTATGAGATGGGAGAGACCTATATCTCCCTCCAATGCATTGGGTAAATATTTATATCTCATAAGATAGACATGGCTGGAATGGCTAGTTAAACCGGTTTAGTAACACAGGACTTGAACGAGGAGTGAACTCGATTCAGAAAGGGACTTTGTCCACTAATATGGTCTTGGAAACAATGAATTGGCTAATATGGAAATCATATCATGTGCTTAATGGTTTCCAAAATTACATGTTTTATTCCCATGCTATTTTATCATTATTAATGTTTCTTTATGATCTATGCCTTACGTACTTCCATGTTTTATGTCATTGCTCAATCTTTGGATGTTTAAACATTGTGTTCATGTTTTTAAGTTCAAATGTATATGGTATGTTTTATTTTATCCATTATTACCCTTAATGAGCATTTCAGCTCACCATTTTTATGTTTTTATTTCCCCAGGATATAATGAAAGGTTTTTGGTAAGAAAAAAAAGGGGAAGATCTTTATGGAAGATGTTGAAGATCTTTCACCACGATTAGAAGATTATGTGCCAAGTTTCCAAAAACACTAAACTATTACGGTCCTTGTGTGTCTGTTTTTTTTATGTTTTAAGTTTTCCGCTAATGTAATGTAATTTCCATGTATATCAAGCTTTGGGTCTCTACATGTATCATGATTAGTTAAATAAACATCATGATGAACAATAATGATCCATGAATTAAAATGTTGAATTGTGTATTGATAAAGAAAATTCCCATTAAGGTAGTTTTGATACTAAACAACATAACAAAACTTGAGTTTCATTACCAATATCCAAAAAATAATCCTGATTTATCCTCTAATCCCTAAATTTTTCATTGCATGTGCAACCTCTGTGAATCCTGGGGTTTAATCAAGGTCGAACTTTCCCAAAAACGGTGATCCTTGGACCTGTAGTCCAAAAGTGAAGTCCATGAAGGTATATTTGGGAAAATCACAAAACAATGTGGAAAAGTTATTATCCAGGACATCATAGGAAAATAATTATATTAGAGATAACTGAGGTGAAAAATAGGGCACAACAGATAATAAATCGAATAGAAATTTTTTGTCTGATACACAGATACAAGAAAAGGATCAATCTAAACATAGATCAAAGAAAATTATTTTGATCATGCTCAATATTTAAATCATAAGGTAAACATACAAAAAAAAAAATTCATACTCCGTGGATGGACCATTCTTTGGTGAAGAACACAACTTCAAATAATGGGAAATATCCATTGTGTTCGTTGCGCCTCATTTCGCCTGGATCTGGAAGCTCATCACCATAAGATCTATATTTTACAAAATAGAGTGGTATAACCATGTCTCAATGATCATAAGGTTATTCGAATAACCCTACAAATCCACCATAATGGAATATTTATTGAAGGAATCATTTAGATCATTTAATTTAAAATAAACATTTTCTTTTAATTAAATACACTCGCTAATGGCTGCTTTATCTGAATGTTATTAACTAAAAAACATTAGGTCTCACATAGGCTAAATCGCATGCTTTCGATTCAACCATTCTCTTAGATTTCCTCTTTGAGGCTCCATTTATGATATATCTCATTATTTTTCTAAAAAACTATGGATTCTTAATATATAATATATTTAATATTTTTATTAAAATAATTCTAGGCACACTAGGACTCAAAATCATGTATCACCTCATCTCTTGGCTCCAATAATATTCCCTAATATATTTAAATGTCTTAAAAGGATAAAACAAGGACTATACATGACATTTAATTCAGCTAAAAACAAAATAAATTGTATTTTTATATTGTTTTTATTCTCCCTTTTTAATCATACTGTAAATTAATATTGTATAGTAGAATGTACAGAAAAATAAAACAATTCATAGCATGAAAAGTATCACTTATTAAGTGTCTTATTTATTTTATTTCTATTGAGATAAAATATGTTAAATATAAGAAATTAATGGATTCAAAATAACTATTGATATTTTGTTGAAAATAAAAAATATCTAGTCGTTACGCTTCATTATTCAAGAAAATATTATCCTAAATACTAGGTCAAACAGCTCTTGAAATCATACCTTTGAAAAAAAACTACAAATAATTTGGGATATATTCTATTTTAAAATAGAAATAGAGAAGTCTCGATGAGAAACTATGAAATTTGAACACTACTCCATAGGTAAAATTTTCTTCAATGTTGATATCATGACTAACATTTTCTTCAATTTTTATGATCTTCCATTAAAAAATAAATAAATATTTCCATGACTAAAATATTTTATCAACATATACAATTTTATACTTAGGAAAAATCTTGAAACTACATATGTAATTTTCACTGGTCCATACATAATATCCTATTCTTTTTCAACATTTTATAAGTATTTATAGATTATAAATCAGACTAAATATGTAATATAAATATCCACATACATAGTAATTATCCTTTGTTAAATATCTGATATAAAAGAACATTTTCCAAATGTTACAGAATATGTAAAAAATACTCTTTTGTATAAAATATCAAGTACATGAAAGTATTGTTCAACTTAAAACATGATAATATTAGAATAATAATTCAACATTGAGAAACATTATAAAATATTTAAAAATAAAATAAAATCCACTTTATGTAAAATTGTTAATAAAAAATAATGGATATTGTGGGCATAAAAATTTATAATATATGACAGTATATTGGTATAATACAACTGTCCAACAATCACCCAAACTTTGATGAACGTAGAACATATAATATTAAAATATATAATTTTATTGATAAAGAACCTATAAATAAAAGAAAAATGAATCAAAATAATATTAATTTTTCTTAGTTTCACTTTTAATACTTATTCTCACACATTTTCTAAGATTAAAATGTATTATTAGGAGATGGTATGGAATAATTAATATGTCACACTAAAATGAAAACTATTTCAATACAACACTATAAATATTATGAATTGGGAACTTATTTGTATTAATTTGTGATAATATAAATTCATGGTCAAATCATATAGATTAATTATTAAATATAAAATAGAAAAATATTAATCAATTTGCCTTGGAATCTAGTTTCTAATATATAGAGGGTTTATTTTGTGCATGTGTGGGTCTTATTTCTTATTAAAATTTGTACTATGTTGGGTTAAATGTTTATGTGAAAATGAGTAAGAACCAAAATACTATCATAAATATTCAATACGTTTAGGTTTATCAGTAACCCTTCTCACTATTTTCTTAATTTATGAATTTACTTGATATATTTATTTTATTTTATTTTATTTTTAACTCTCTTCCATAGAATAGATCACTTTAGGTTGAGAGAATGTAGGATCAATGCTTATAGATGACCTTGGTGCAGCATGTTGCATAAATAATAAGTCATCGAGAGTCACTAAAGGATACTTACCCTCTGAGAGGGATCTTATCCACTAATAATTAGGATCATTTGTGGATGTCTTATGATATGACTTGTGCAACACCAAAATATTTTTTAATTATGCTTTCAATTTGTTCAGTGTGTTAAGTAAAACTACTCCATGATTCTTTTTTTATGATCATATAAATTTTTCTTAAAGGAATATAATATTTATACAATTTCATTATTGTTATATTCAATCATAGATTCAATTCCTTTACTTATATATATTTTTATAATTCTTATCTTTAAAATATGTTCATAGAGCGAGATTCTCCATAGAGGTTGGGGGTGGTTGAATCAATACATGAGAGGTATTATTAATTAAAACAAATTCACTTTTAACTCTCACCGTCCTAAGTGGATATTAACCTCTCAATATTAAGGTTCACATAGCATAATATTTTTCATAGGTGATGACTAATTCAATTAAATTTACCAACCCTTTTAACATATATCCTTTAAGATTGCTTTTACACTCTTTTAGTGTGAATGTATAATTTAAATCGGGAAATGGGAATTTATTTGGTTCACCCTCACTGGGATAATCCAAGGAGTATCAATAAACAATGTTTCATGAAAAAAATTAAGGTAAAGAAAAATTCTATTCATAAGGGGTTTGTGCTAGGTTAATCCTTTCCTCGGATCACTATCTTACAAATATTAGGGTCAAATCACTATCACCCAATGCCTACTATTGGGTCACTACATTCTTCTTCATCTTTTGATCACTGCACAAAGGTAGGATATATATATAGTGTATGGACATGAAATTCCCTTAACAAACATCACATTCATGGATTCACTAAGTTTTGATTCTTTCGATTTAAGCTCTATTATTACTCTTCATATACTTTTTGTGATCTCCACATGAAGAGCGTTCTTCCTGATTCAACCAAAAAATATGGAATGTCACCTTCAATTCATAGTGGTCTCCTCTCCCTTTTCCTTTATAAGAGTCTTAAATGTGTTAAAATTCCATGTTTTTATTTTCAAACAATTTATTGTTACTCCTCACATTGAGATCCAAATATTTAACATCTATATGCTTCACGCTTTCACAACATCCCTTCTTATTCTAGTAGACCACTTTCAAAATGAGGGATCATTCCCAAAAAAATAAAACAACAATTACCATCATTATGGGATATTAAAATCACCCATAAATAACTATGAATTCCTTAATGATATCTTTCACTACAGTCCACTATAATCTGCTTCATGGAAAACATTCCAATTATGCAGCAAAGATTAAATATCTATTTAATAAACTTGGATAATTATATATCAACATTTAAATATAGATTTAATCATGGTATAAAATCATGGAACATGATGTTTGAAGCATTGATGATCCATTCAGCCATCATAAAAATCAAATCCTCTGAACTTGGTGAGGAAATATAAATGAAGCATGAATAATGAAGTCCAGATCCATTGAGGATTTCTTTCCCTCTATTGATCATATCTAGATCATCTGGTTATAGTGGTTCTAATTGTGTAAGAATAATCAAATTAAAGACTTTATCATGCTCATATTCTTTGATGTTGAAGTTAGAATTCTATTTATGATGAATTGGGATTGGTTCTAGTGATCTTTGGTGTGAATACATAATTCCATGATGAACCTTTTCAATTGGAATTGATAATCAGGAGATAACAATTCCTTACCATTTTTCACCATTGTATGGAGTTTTAGGATATAATATGCATGTAAGTGTGTGAATAGACCAAGAGAACCTTTTTTTATATGAGTTACTTGTGGGTGTTTGCATAGCCTATAAGTCCATTTCATGATATGATCCGCATGTGGGTATGTGTGTAGTCATAAGAACATATTTGGTGTGACATGAATATTTACTTGATTAATTATGTATAGATGCATGCATGGTTTCTATGTGGTTGATTTAAAGGTACCAAGTTAATCTATATTGAATATTTGGGCACATAGAGGGGGAGTGTCACTACTGTGGCTAGTATGTTTTGACCTTACCTTGACAGGTGACTTGAGGTAGTGCAGATTTCCCCAAATTAGAATATTGGGTTGACACATGTGATGTGGCTTTCCCCAGAGCTAGATATTTGTACAATTATTGGTTTTGTGACTTTCCCAAGAGCCAATAATTAGGTTTACTTTTAGCATTATTTCAATAAAAAATGTGTTAAACCTTTCCCAAATGGTGTAATGTTGATGTTGAATATATTTTATGAATTTCTTAAGAAAACATGTAGATAATTTATCATGATATGAGTCATGGAATGACTTTTTTGGACTTTCCATCTAACATAGGGCTGATGTTGATAGTTTTTGGGTTCATGGTATATTGGTTAGAACATTATAACCCAACACTTTATTATTGTTTTAATAATTTTATATTTATCATGGAAGACAATTTTATATATTGTTTCACTTATGTTAAGGATTCATTTTTGGTTCCCTACTAGTTTATACTCAATCCCTCAATGGATATCATGATTTGTATGCATATTTCCTAGTTAATGATCCATTCAAGGGTAAGGTATCTTTTTTGAGAAGCTGAGTAGGTAGAGATTTGATGATAGAGACAATATTGGTGGTGCCCTACTAGTTTATACTCAATTCCTCAATGGAAATCATGATTTGTATCCATATAAAATAAATGTATAGGGGTAATATGGGAACCTATACCCATGGTTTCCCAAAACCATAGGTATTGGTCAACTATACCCGTAGTTTTCCAAAACCATAGGTATAGGTCACCCTGACCCACAGTTTTGGGAAAAATCGTGGGTATAGGTTTTTTTGAAGACCTATTCCCACGGTTTTGAAAAACTGTGGGAAAAAAGTTAGCTACACCCACGGTTTTGACTAAAACCGTGGGTGTAGGATGTTTTTTCAAGACCTATACCCACGGTTTTACTGAAACTGTGGGTATAGGATTTTTTTAGAAGACCTATACTCACGATTTTATAAAACCGTGAGTATAGAATTCCAGCGTTTGGAGGGGAAAAAAATTCCGCGGGACACAAATAATATTTGGTGGGAAAACCTATCCCCATGGTTTTACCACCTATATCCATGGTTCAGATTAATATATTTGGGAAGATACAAATTTTCATACATAAAAAACATCATAGGTGAGATTGTGAGGTGCTGTTTGTTATTCGTTGCATCATTGGTTCGAACCTGGCAAACATATATTTTTTCTAATACACGGAGTGAAATTAATATATTAGAGTAAATAAAGATATACTATTATAAAATCAAACTAGGTCAGTTTGTTTGGAATTCAATGTAGGAATATAAATATGCGGTATCAACACCTGCAAGACTTTTTTTTCAATAGAGATGTATAGTAATATATTTCGAAAAATAAAGATATATATAGCTATAAGTGACGTAGCTTCAGTGGTGAGTTTCACCAATTTAGACAGCGTGGCAGTAGGATGTGAGTCTTTTCCATGGTGGAAAAAAATCTATGCCCACGGTTTGCAAAACCATGAGTATAGGTTGGGGACCTATCCTAATTCCTTGGTTGCCCATGGTTCCCAAAACTGTTGATATAGGCTATACCCACAGTTTTGGGGGCTCTACCCACAGTATTGAACCACTGGTATATGTCAAATTTTTATTAGCATTACCTTAGTAGAGAATCTCACATATTTCTTTATTCACCATTAAAACATCATATTTTTTCCTTTTAGTGTTTTTTGAAATAACACTTAGGAAACTCTCTTCCTTTATTTCCATGATTACTATATTGGATTCAATCTTACAAGGGGTTCTTCTTTACTTTCACCTCATTCACAGTTGAAAAAAATACTTATTTTTTCTTCCATATTTTTATTCTTTCCTTCCAAGATAGTTTTTATGAGTGAACAAATATTGTTTCATGATGTAATTTTTTGAGGCTCACATTTTTCTCTAAATCATTGAATTTTATTTACAACATAAAATTTCTTTTCCTTGGAAAAATTCATTCTTTGTATATAGTTGGGGTGGAGTGTCGCCCAATGACTTATATTTCCTTCCATGAATTCCTTAAACTGAAATACCTTTTCATGTGATCGATGTTAGAACCAATAAATAATTTACCAAAATAATCATACCACATGTGGACTCTCCTTGATTGATATATTTCAAACATTGGAGTTATTCTACCATCCTTTGACTTTTTATCCTTAAAAAACAAGCTCACAATCTGCTAAAACCATCTATAGTAGTAGCACATTAGCGCCTCATTCTTTTATGGAAAAAATATTTAAGATTTATCATGGATATTCTATTTTATTCTTGATTTCATATATAAAATATTTAATCTTATTGAGGCTACTTTTGGATGTAATTTCATTTTCTTATTTGTAGTATTTATCCCCTCCCAAAGTTCTCTTATCTTCTTACATTTTTTCTTCAATAGAGGAGCCAACACCTTTATACTTGACGAAGAATCTACACTAGTTTTTCTTCTTTTATAAAGTTGATTATTGAGTCGTATTATGCTTTCCTTTAAATAATTCTCTATGTCTCTTTTCTTTTGTATTTATAGGTAATTCTCTTCAACCATATCTCTTTATGTCTTCATCTTTATTCCTATTTTATTTAAAATACATTCAAGGCCACTTATTCTATCATTTTACTCTTTTTCTAAGGAAAATATCTTAAATCATAAAATAATAGACATCAGGAATTAATTTCTATTGTTCTACCATCTCCTATATAAATGGTATATCCTTTTTAACATTTCATGAAAACATTCTTCATGAGAAACATGATATTGTGTCCACTTCACTAGATTTACACCACTTTGTCATATTTATAATAGAGTTAGAAGCACAATATTATTTTCCAATCCAACTTTAGAATCATATTTATTTATAGATTAAAAAATAACCTTGGTTAGAGAACTCAAATATAGAGTTTAATTCTTCTTATTATTTTTCTTACTTCCTTTAGACATAAGTAAATTATCATCAATCCTTTGTTCTGTTCCATGTGAATCTTCAAATTACATCTACATACCTTTAGAGAATCTATAATGGTAAATATACTTATACACTTAATACTCAAGAGAATACTTTAATTTATTTTTGACTGAGGCATCAATTTGAATATATTTTTGATCTATCTCAAATATAACTCCATGAAAGCTTAATAGAAATATTACATCTAAAACAATATCTCAAGGAACTCCAAGTGAATCTTAAATAAAGGGAATTAACTCAATTTTCCATTATTTGACATCATTTACATCAACAATGAATCATTTATTGTGGATGTAATTTCCTTTCACAATACTTTAAATCAAATGAAAGAAATTAGAAATTCAAGAAAAAATGAACCTTTCTTTTGATACCATTTTTAGTCCCCTAATTGGGATTTAGAGTGGGATTTCTCTAAGTGGGGTGGGGGGGGAATTGGGGTATGCAATGTCTTATGAAATTAAAAAACTTTTTATTTTTTCTCTAATTTACCTAAATGGATGTTGAACCATAAACTACTTGGGTCTCTTTATATACTCTTTTTAATAGGTGGTGATATGATATAATTCCCTTTACCATACCTTTTTCCAAATATCCTTTAATATTCCTTTTACCCTTTTTTTGATTTCATGTTTAAAGTAAATAGGGACATGATAATTTACTTGGATAACCCTCACTAGAATACTCTAAGGATCATGCATTATTGATGTTCAATGCACCAAATAAATATATTGATCACTAATATTTCAATGGGTTTTAGACTAGGTCACTCCATGAACAAGCTCACAACCTTACAATGTTATAGGGTAAACTCACTGTCTCCAAAAGACCATTGTCATCACATTGACTTCATACTCATCCATTACTCAATGTATTGTGTTAGGATCTCCACATAGTTTATAGACAAGTATTCCCCTTCACCAGTATCACTTGTATGGTTTCACTGAGGATTTATTGGTGTCATTGAATCTCTCTTAATTCTCATTAAAAAATAATGTTGATCTTCTATTGAATATCCTTCTTCCTATTTCTAGACTTAATTACATAATTCCAAAATCACTACACCTCATCGATGCCTCGATTGTTCTTTCAAGAAGTCTTCAACGAGGTCCAATTCCTCCTTATTATTTAAATACCCTCTCATAGAACTCCTCACATAGAGGTTCAATAATTCAGTATCTCTAGATATCTCACTTTATATAAGGCCCTCCATATTTCGGTCAGACCCATATAAAATTAGGGGTATAATGGGATTGTGTGTAGCTTACTTTAATTGAATGAAACATTTTGGTCAGAAGGAGTGGTTCTAGATGATCTTCATTTGTTGAAGTGGTTGTGGTGGTTGAGTTGTTTCTGTTTAGCATTTTAAAATGTAGAAGTTTTCAAGGATTTAATTTTGATGGTATCAACTCCAAGTGATATTGTTCAAAAATATTATCAATGACTCTTTAAAGGTGGTAGTTTTTCATTTTTTATATCTTGAGTTTCGTGGATTACTGAAATTGTTAGACATACTAGAAACTATTATAGGGGGTTGAGAGTTAGAGAAGTGTAACAGATTGACTCACAGACTTATCAGAGGTTATTTCAACCAAATTAATAGTTTTATCTCTCTTTATTAACGAGATTTGAATTTTTTTTAGATAATCTAAATGTAATTTAAATTTACTATCTTTAGTAATCCATATTGAATTATATATTGCTAAGTTGTAATATTTTCTTTTTGTAGAACTAAAAAGTTTTAATGTTTCTCTTGAGGATGTCTAAAACATAGTATGAACAATGTAAAATCAAAATTTTCTTTTCTTTATTACATTTATTATTGTGTTTTTGTATGTTTTAATGAGGATGAAGTATCTTGGATTAATGTGGTGATTTGGGTGAACTCTTTTTCTACCAAGTTTAGAATCATTAATGTTCGATATTTCCATTTAAAATTTATTTACACTAGGTTATTTTGGAATGATTACATTGTATTGATTATTATAAGGATATAATGGATGGGGAAATATCAATAAGTGGTATTAGAGAAATTAGTTCTCAGGAGTCTCACTATTTTATTTAGTAGTATAGGTAACAATATTTTTCCCAAACATTTTTTGATATTCATTTTGATACAATTTTTCATAAGGATAACATATGGAGAAGGATAGGGTTAGATCAACAATTTTTATTGAATAAATTTTTGTTTATAGAAAAATCAGATAGAATATTTTCTCATTTAGATGGATCTAGATCTTATGTTGAAGGGTGTCAAATTCGAGTAATTAGAGAAAGGTTAATATGAAAAGTTAGATCAGACGGTCTTGGTTTGATATGAATATATTTAGTCAAAAACAAGGCTTTGAACATTCAATATACGTAAAATAAAATAGAGTTTATGAAAACCATTATAGATATGTATGAGGCACCCACAACACTAAATACAATGTTCTTGATGTAGAGGCTATTCAACATGACGTTATCAGAAGGAAGATATAAATTTGATCTATTGAATGATTTGAACTTTATAAAATTCTAATTGGAGTTTGAAAATGTTACATTTTAATATGATGTTTAGGTTATTTTTTTATTATCATCTCCACCAAAGTCTTGGGAAGCCATGGTTACAATTATAATTAGTTTTAGTGGAAAGAGTTTTGTGATTATCACTGATGTTTGGAACTTGATTCTCAATGTGGAGCACTTATGAAAAAAGAGTTCTACCTATTTTGGTGATGTATTAAATATATAATAATGTGACATTCACATAACTATGAGAATAAAAATCAGTTAGATAGAAAATCAAGGGAGAATAGAATATCAAATTAATAAAAAAGATGGACAGTTCATTGGAATTGTGGAAAGAGTTTCCACCACAAGAAATATTTTCATGACAGGAGGATAATTTTTAGAGAGTAGAGTGTGGTAGAATATAGTAGTGTAAATATAATTTCTAATGTTTCTATACATTTTGAATCATGTATTATAGATTTCAGAGATTAAATCCATTCCACATCAGAAATAGAGTTATATAAAATTATGTATTCAAATTTATTTGGTAGAGTATACCAAGATGATAATGAACCTCATAACATTTTTAAAAAGAGAGAAGTGAATTTTCTGTTGAATAATGAGAGTTTTCTGGTACTAAATGAAGTTCTACATGTTTTTGGACTTTATAGGAACCTCATTTCAATGGGTAGAATATATGAATCATGTTTTCAAATGATTTTAGTGGAAGGAGTATGGAATATTACACATGGTTATATTATTAATTCCATAGGAGTAAATGATGGGTCATTGTATATGACTAGAAGGGAAGTGGGATAAAAAATCACCGAAATAACATATTTTGGGTGTTTATAACTTTGGAATAATTACTTTGGGAACCTCAATGACAAAGGTATAATGATTATAGAAAATATAGGTGTACTAAAGCTGGATTAATCATATTTTTGATGATGTGAGAGTTGTATACTTAAAAAGTATTGGGAGTTGACTTTTGATCATTCTAGAAGAATACCAAATTTTTTAAATATTGTATTACAAAATAAAGATGTTTGGGGACCTAACCCTATTTTTATTATGAAAAATCTAGGAAATTTGTTTCCTACATTGATGATTTCATAAAAAGGGTATGGTTATACTTTTTAAAAAATAAAAGTTATTTTTTCGGAATATTTTTTCATTAAAAGTTTCTAGAAGAAATTGAAAAGGGAATAAAGTTTATATATCATATATCAGAAAATGGGGTTGAGTATACTAGAAGGAGTTTCCATAATTATTACAAGAAAAGAGGAATCTGGAATGATAATACTATTCCATGAACACTTGAAGAAAATAAGCAACCCAAAACTATGAATTAGATGCTAATAAAAAGGATAATATGTTGGGGAAAAATCCCTCAAGGTAACATTGCATCATTTTTGGGTTTGATTATGTTTGATGACAAAGAATGTTTCCATGGAGAATTGTTGAGTTCCAGATATGTTGTTTACAATCCATGCTGACGAAGAACCATGACAAAGGATTGGACGATCTGGAGGCGATACAAATGAACAGCACCAGGTGGCGCTGTTTTCCCGTGTTTGCCAAATTTTTGGGGTCCAAAATTTGGAATTTGGTGAGCATCACGAAAAGTGGATATCCTTGTAGATCTCAACAAAATATGGGAAAGTCATGAGTTTAGAGAAGATATGATTCATGGATTTGATTTTGCGAAGACCAAAAATATGATGGCAGTGATTCTTCGTGATTACGTCAAGCTTTGCGAATAGAAGAGGTTGAAGTGCATTGCTGTGGTGAAGGAATTTGTTAGGGAGCTTCATGGTGAAGGCGTTAAGGGATTTTCAGTGATTCTTAAAGATTACATCAAGCTCCGCGATAGGAAAATTTCTATGGTGCTTCACAATATTGAGAGAATTTCAGCGGGAACTTCGGAGCTTCGTGATTTGAGATGACGTGGCATTGAATTTGCACGGAAAGTTTGAGGGATGGTGGAATCGCTTATAAATATGTCATGACCCCTTCAAGTGAAGAAGAGGAGAAGAGAAAGCTTTCAGATAATATTATTTTCTTTTAGTTCGCGAAGGAGGTTTACGAAGGCAGTGTGCTTCGCGAAAGAAGAGCTCCGCGACATCTAATCTAGCTCCATGAAAGTTGCGAGCTCTACGTTGGATCAGTGAGCTTCATGAGGTAATTCTCTCTGAGATGACTTGAGCTTCGTGAGAGTGCTTCGCAAGAGTGCTTCGTGAAAAGTTAAGAGCTTCGAGAAATTGGGAGCCTCGCGAAGTAGGGTGCTTTGCGAAGGTGTTTCCAAAGGTAGTCGCCTAGTGTTTAGAGGCAAAGTAATATTCATCTGTGGATGAATGTTGGACTTCAACAGAGCATCTATCAATAGTTGAGGATGAATGTATTCATGCAAATGAAGAGACCTATAGGTCTATAAACTGTCAGTTGATCTTATGAAGAAGTAGTGAACTCACTTCAGTTGAGAGAGCAGTGAGTTCTAAAATTGTGAGTTGTTGTAAACCAAGAGGGAGAGTGAGTCCACTTCGAACTTGTAAACAGCAGTGCGCTTATAATTGAATTGGTACATCAGAACACTGCCGGTGTATACTCCTTGGATGTAGCCCAGTGCATGTTAACCAAGTAAAAATCGTTGTTTCCTATGTATGCTTTAATGTTTGTTCATACATTACATCGGGAAAGAGAGAGAAGAGGGTTTTTTCTAAGAGCAAAACAAGATCAAAATGGGCATTTGTTTTAATCTTTCATACCCTGATTGATCCCCCTCTTAGGGTATCTAGCCTAGTGGACCTAACATAAGAAGTATGGTGCTAAATTCTATAAACCTTAAGGAGTTATGGGTGGATGTAGTAGGGAAAAACATACTTAATTAATAAATGTTCATTACCGCTATTTGGTTAGAAATTACTAGAGGAACATTGTCCTGGAATAGTTCTGGAAGTTTCTTACCCCTTAGGTTTTTGTAATTTTGGTGAACATGCTTGTGGATGAAAAGGAAAAAGTAAATCTTGAATATAAATACCATGAATAATTTTTCATAGGCCATATAGATGATTTCGTTAGTTTTCATCATTGGGATGATGAAAAGAAGATTTTTTTTTAGAATTTGGAATGTGCTCTTCAAAGACAGAAACTAGTATAAAGATAAAAACTTGAAAGTGAAGGTAGATTAGGATACAGATAAAAATTTAGTTCAAATTAATATAAACAATGGTTCTAAAGGAGCACATGTTATGTAATGTCGAAATGTATCTAAATATATTAGTAGTATTTATATTTTAGAAGGAATTTAATAGGGTAGTCTAAATTGTTTAGATGTTCAATCATTGTAAAAATGATCAATAACAAGGGTATATTGATCAAATGTTCCAAAAGAAGTAAATATTTAAGTGACAATTTTAGAAGAAGAAAAGTCATTGGTTAATTTATGGATATCTTCAAGGATTTGATGTCTGGTGAGGAGGAATGGACCTGATATAAGATTCTTAATTTTAATGGATATATGAGAACTAGAGTGTCTAGAAGAATAAACTACTCCATGTGATTCTGAAGGGTGGGAGTAATCAATACGTGAGGAATTGGATTATTTAAGAGTGAATAACACCTAATAACAAATGGAATTACTATATGGGAAGAAAAATCTTGAGAATAAGTGGTTTTTTAAATGAAATAATATACTAATTGATGGAAAATATATACATCTTGGTCGGTCAGGAAAGGACTTCAATAGAAGGTAGGTACTGTCTTCTCTGAGATATTCTCTCTGATTGTAAAACATAATACCATATGAATTATGTTATGTTTGGTTGCATTTGTAAATTTTTACCATGAAAAAATGGATGTGAACACATATTTTCTTCAGGGGGATTTAGAGGAATAAATTTATATAAATAGACATATTGGTTTTAAGGACAATCAAGATTAGTACATGGTGTGGAAAATAAGATAAAGTCTTTACTCTTTGAAACATGAAATGAGATGCTAGAACCAGAATTTTGATTCCTCATGGATGAAAACAACTTCATATGAACTAATTATCATTATTGTTTTTTACAAAATAGAGTTCAAAGGAAATGATTTCATCATATTACTTTTATACATGGACGATATGTCATTGGTAAGTATGAATAATAAGATGATATAGAAGTTGAAGGGAGAATTATCTATAATGTTTGAGAGGAAATATCATAGAAATTATAATATGATTTTTAGAAGAATGATTGGTCATTATTGGAAAACTAGCATATCGTTTTTATCATAAAATTATTACATCTTGATGATTAATGACAAATTCTTAATGAGTAGATGTAAGATAGTTTCAACCACTCTCACTGGTCACTTTAAACGTTCGATGAGGAAGGAACCATGGAAAAAAATGTAAAGTTATACATCGATAAAATTACTTTAGCCTTATCTGTGATATTTTTGATATATGTTTTAGTATTTATACATCTGAGTATTTCTCATGCGGTGGGAGTGGTCATCTAGTTTATAGAAAATCCAGGAAAGGTTATTTATGAGGTTGTTAAATAGAATATTTGGTATCTTATAGGAACCCATAGTAAAACTCATTGTTATGGAAATTATGAAATTTTATTTAGGTTTGTAGATGAAGACCTTTTGGGGTATTATGATTCTCAAATAATAAAACATGATATGTTTACATTTTTTGAGGAACCATGGTCAGTTGGATGTATGTGTTACAACTGATGATATCAATTTTTTTAAATGTAATGAAGTTTATGGCTATTATGGAAGAAATAATGGAGATGGTACTGTTAAGGTATTTCATTAAATATCTAAGTTGTGGATAGGAGAAAGTGTTTTTATTATGTGATATTCTATGTATAATACATTTGGATAAGAATATGATGTTTCATTAAAGAATGAAACACATTTATATAGAATACCATTACATTTTAATGATATTGAAAGATGATGAGTTGGAGTTATTGAAGGTTTTCATGAAACATAATTTAGTGGATATGTTTACCAGGAGTTTAGGTCCAAAATACTGGGGTAACATAAATATACAGTTGGGATTGGGTGAACATAATGAGGTGGGGAATCATTGTATGTGGTGGAACCAAAATGATGTTTTGTGGAAGTTGATGGTGATTCTGTGAGGATTTTTTTGAAGTAGTATTCAAGTGGGTGATTTTTTAGAATGTGTGAAGACTAATTAAATTGATTAATGTTTTTACCAGATGGAGTGGTTCCAAAAGATTTTTTTTATTTAGGGGTTATAGTTGGGTTTTTTAGTGTTTTAGAATAAATCATTTTGGAAGTATATTCTTCTGATGAGATTAGATACAGGTGATATTGTTTTGGAAGTTCAGCTGAGACTTCATGAAAGTGGTATTTTTTTAGTGTTTTTGTGTTTAGTTTTTTGGTTTACTAAAAGTTACATTCATAATGAAGACTATTATATGATATCTCAAATGAAAGTAGTAGAGTAGATGTACTCCTACAAGTTTAAAATGTTAGTTAAACTAGATTACTAGATGATTATCTCTTTATTTAGGGGGTGGGACTATTTTTTCAATTATGTGAATATAATTGAGATACATTGTCTTTATTAATTTCATTGACTCATAAGTCAATAAGTTCTAATGGTTTCTCTCTGAAGAAATTAAATGATTAAATGTTTCTCCTATAAATGTAGAACTCTTAGTCCAAACCACATGAAACCAAAGTGTTATTTTATTACTTAAATTTTCTCTCATTACTTGAATGTTTTTTAGAGTGAATATGGATGAGTTTTTTTGGACATATTTTTATGATTTTAGTAAACCATTATTATACTATGATTCAAAAAATTATGTTTATAGAGTTCCATCAAGAATCTGTTTCTACCATGTGATTCTATAATGACTAATTCTAATTAAAAATTTTAATGATAAAACATAAGTAGTAATTATCAATAATAACATACACAAAACATTAGACACTTTTTAAAATCATTATGGGATATTCAAATCTCCCATAACACCCCACTATTTCCTCCATAAATTTCCTCATGATCTCTATAAGTGTACTTTACCATTACTACTTTATGGTCAATATTCATATTTTATATTATTGATTAAATCTCTATTAAATACACATGGGTAACACTCCAATCACCTACAAGTATATCTTGGATCATGGGGTAAAACTAATTCTCTTGATTTATGAAGCATTGATAATCCTTTAAATCATGTTCATAATCAAATCCTTTAAATTTGGTGCATCTTTAGCAGACATGCCAACCAACATGTATTTCCATAGAACACTATGTTTTTGTCTTTGTATTTTTTGGCTAGAAAACCCATCAACACTCAAAACTACATGGTCTATTAAATAAAAACTACCACTTCTTTATTCCAAGAAAACCACATCTCCATATTCATTACCACAACAATAATGATCCTTCTTGTGGATCATAGGTCGAATTTCAAGATACCATGGTCATAACCACACCATGGTAAGTTTCCCTTGGTAATGTTGACCACACCATTTTTTTAATGTATAACAACTTATTGACCATAAAGACTTATCTATGATGTGGCACAAAAATATTTCCTATATTCCACTCACCATGACTTGTACCTTTTCACCATGTTTGGGACTCATAGTTTTTCACAGGTTCTCTAGAATTCCATTATGGGGACCAATGCAGCATGGCCCATTCCAACTTATCCATGTTAGGAATATCCTTCCCTTCCATTTGAATAGACCATGGCATGTTTACACCTTCCTTATTCTCTATCTTAACCATACCCAATGACCACAACATGGTATTTCCTATGTTAGGAAACATCTTTAACATAATTTTTCAAATATTCCTTCAACATGTATACGATCCTTATGTTCCCCATGTAGGATCCTTTTGGAATTTCTTTATACATTCGAATTGCCTCCATACTATATCCTCTTTATGAGTACTATGAACCCAGCACAAAAACCTTGGGGATTCATTGTCAAGAAATACAACATCAAGAAATCAAGATCATGGATAACAATAATCCAAGAATCACCTTGGCCATCTTCCTTTTTATCAGAAAGTCTAATACTACCCTTTAGGATTCCTAACATAAATTCTGTATTCCCTTTTTATCTTCTATCCCAATATAATTATTTCGTTAATTGTTCATTCATGTATACCTTTTTGTTTTTAATACTTTTCATTAGTTCATTTAAACTCTTTTTACCAAATTGAGACAATATATATATATAGTTAGTCATTAATTTTGTAGTATGCCTGATCTATTTTAAATCAACCATTTTTTAATAGATGACATTATCATTTATCTAATTCCTCAATATAGTCAATGTTTTCCAAGACACATGGGATGATATAGTAGTTGTTGTCTCAATAATAGGGTCTTAGTAAAGAACAATCTAATTTACTTTTACTAACACTTCTATCTTTTTGTATTTATACAATTCATTTTCATTTTTATAAGATTCCAATTTAATAAAATAAAAAACTAAAATATTGTTTACAATCATTTTCATTATATTTTCAAAAAAATAGAAAATTTTTATTCAAAGGGACTTCCCATTCTTTCAACATGCCTCTTATTATTTGAGACTCTTCAATATTATGGTGTAAAGTTTCTTTCAATAGTGAAAAATTATGTTTAATATCTACTATAAAATCGTTCAATAAAACTATTATAGTATTAAGATATTTATGATATTTATCTAGTTTCGAACTGAAATGAATTTGAAATTTGAAATATTTAATTTCACATCCTGTGATCAATAGAAAATTTACAGAATTGATTTCTTATATTATCAATTTCTTAGACATAGTTTGTATCAATTTTCTAAAATCATGAAATTTATCTAAATTTATAGTAATAACATAAAATTAATAAATTCTTTTTTTCCATTTCTATGTCAAATTTTGAATTTGATGTAGTTCACTGATCATTTATAGATTGAAACTATCCTAAAATAAAAAGAGTTATATCTATTTGAATAGAATGTATTTCCTTCAACAAAACATATTGATCCATTAACTTGTCTCTAGGATAATTTCTTAAAGAATCATCCAAACCTAATTTAATATATTTTTTTTCTTTTAGTATTTATGATTGAGAATGTATAAAATATCTATGAAAATTATTGAATAATCATTCCATTCATGCCTAAACAAGTTTTTTATTCTTCATTATTTCTAATTTTTCCATTAATAACTTTTTAAATTGATCCAAATAAAAATTTCAAACCACCCGATTGTTCAATACATTAATTTTTTATTTTAAAAACGAATTTTATTTCCATTTTCAAAATAATTTATACTTTCCCTTGAACTATGTTTCAAATTTTTTGTACACGGATTTCAATTATTTTCCTCACAGATTTCTTCAACAAGAATTTCCATTCTATCATTTATCAAATGAGTATCCATCAATTATCATCTCTATTAGTTTCATCTCTAAAAATTATTCTATCATTAGAATTAAAATAAATGATATAATTAAGTTTTAAAGGAAAACTATTATCAAAACATTCATTTTAAACATTTAATCCAATCACGTCATGTTATTCATCAGGTAGAATATCTTATCTCGTACTTACTCACCTAATACTTATTTAGGATAAGAAAAATATTTTTGCCAATAGATTCAAACTCAATGTTTTTATACCATCATGATTCTCCACCTCAATAGTAGTATGGAATTTTTCATTCTATCATATTCTCTATTATGTTTCCACCCCATGGACTCTTTTAATATAAAATAATCTCTTCATTGATACATTCCAAGTACATCCATTCTTCTTCATAACTCGAACAACCATGATTTTATGTTTATTGCACGTAATAACATACAAATCATACAAATAAATTTATTTATTCTCACGAAAAAAAATAATTCTACTTTTATAATGGTATAAATTGAGATTTTTATACCTTGGCTAAAATGGTACATGTATATGAACCTACACATTGGAAGGTTTATTTTCTTCTCCTTCAATAGAAAAAATAGATATATTGTGAATCAAATTTCTCAAATTCTCTACCACTTTATAATATTACAGTTTGAAAAAAAATCCAAACATTCTTACTTTAATGTTATAGATCCTTGTGAAACTTATTTCCAATATTTATAGTGCAAAAATGGTAGATCATAAGGTCTGCATGACTAATATCATCATCACTAACCAAATTATAACTGAACATTAAAATTTAAAAATTAATAAAGTATAATGTATCAGTCATTTAAATATATTTAAAAGGTAACTATTCTATTTACCTCTTATTTAATCAAATATTATGTATTTTCAAATAATAAATAATAATTATGGTATAAATACAGGGCATCATTTTATATAAAAATCATATTTTTTATCAGAAAAATGTAATTATATTTAAAAAAATGAAAACAAACTTAAGAACTATATTTATTTTATTAATATATGAAAAATAAGTAGATTTAATAGGAAGAACTATTCTTTTTGAAGATTTAGTTATAGATCTCTTGCTTGCTGGTGAAGATCCAGTATTAGTCCGCTATGTTTTTCCCATATAAAGCATTAAGAAGAATGGTTGAGTTTTATGATATGGAAATGAAAGTGAAATTCATAGGTTTCAGTTGAATTTAGTTTAAATCAATAAAAATGATCAATTGATTAAAAAAATATTAAAAAATATATTTAAATTTCACTTTGATTTTCATTGCATCAGGTTGATAGTGAAGTGATTTTTTTGCAAGTATTTATGGGTGGTAGGACTCAAAGAGAGATTGGTGTCCTTGCACCAACCATATTGTCATCCTTTTACGTGTTTGTCTGGTTTTGGATGGGTTCTCATTCATGTTGTGCTGGAACAACACAATATAACTTATTGGAAGGGGAAACACATATTCTTTGACTGATCTCACTATTGCATTTACTGGTAGGGGTGATGAGAATTTTTCTTATACTTGTATTGATGTTTTCTTCCCTTTGAACATTCAGGTCCATGTTATAGCCTTTGGGTCATGTTTCTTTAAGTCATCTATGCCTATTCCATGTAATGTGTTCCTTATTTTCCAAATATTCCAAAGGATTTTACTTTTTTATGTTAAATAAAGAGGTACTGACCTTCAACCTATTCAAAAAATAAAATAACAAAAATAATTGAAACTGATTTGAATTCATATAATCTATACTCTCTTTTATTATAATCAAAATGATTAAGATTAACGGTATTAGTGAATATATCTTCTAAAATATGTTCATGATCAGTAAACATAAGATATTTGCCACTCTTTTTTGTATAGTGTCTCAAAAAATGATGGCTTATATCAATGTTCTTAGTATATGAATATCTCATTGGATTTTTTTTGAATGTGGATATAAATTTTGTTGTATCATTTTATTGGAACATGTTCATAATTGAAACAAAATTTTATTAAATGTGTTCCATCCACATAACTTATCCACCAAAATAACGAGTCACAACATTCTTAGATTCTAGAGTAGATATGGAAATTGGGTGTTGTTTCTTACAAAAAAGATAAATTAAAAATCAACCAAATAAGTGCAAAGATCATAAGGTTCTCTTTTTTTCTAGTCTAAAACCCAAAAATTCAGTATTATAATTTGAAATCAAATCAAATAAAGTGTTAATAGGATAATATAAATAAAGAAAAATTGAACCTAAATGATATCTTAAAATCATTTGGGTAGATTTTAGATGAGATTACCTAATGTTTTCTTGAAATATAGCATTGATACATACATTAGAAATGATACCTTGTCTATTTGTAGTTATATATAGTAGGATCCCAATTATTTCTCTATATAACTTATTATCCACTTTTTCCCAAATTCACCAATATCATGTTTTTTATTAAAAATCATAGGAGTTTTATAAGATTTGTTATTTTGGAGTCCAATTTTTTTTACTAAGTCATGTATCTACTATATTTGACTTAAAAAATTCCTAAAATCATTATGAAATATTGAAAATCCAAAAAACAATATCAAATCACCCAACATGCTCATTTCAAAATCTTACTAAATGAGTTTAAAAAAACAATTAAATGAATCCTTGCTTGTTAAATAAAATATAATTTCATTAAAATAAATTTAATCTAGAGAAATATATAAAGATGATGTTTTTTGAATATTTTCGGATCTTCCAAGCCTATAAAAAACCATTTGATAAATTAAAAGAGTAGATTTTATTAGACTATGCTCTAGGTGTCTGTTTAATATAATATGAATCTTTTTTATGTTTGGAAAAAGAGTATTATTTAAACTAGAAAATTATTCAACATAAAATTCCTTTAAAATAAATCCATTTTAAAATGATAGATTTAAAGTAAATTTTAAAAATTTTGAAATTTATATTTAATGAACGGGATAATATAATTCATATTAATGTTAATGTTGAAGGTTTCAGATGTAGTAAAAATGCTAATTGAGGCTTGGACAAACTCAAGAATTGTGGGATTCAATGGATGTTTTGCGATGTGATTGAAATTGAATCCATTATCAAAAAAAATTTCTAATGAATCATGATAGACGCATATGAACTAAGAGGATCTTTAATTTCAAACTTATAATTAATCTAAATAGGAAGAAATAACTAATACATTGGTCTAAGATCCTTCTTCAAAGAAGATTTAGATCATCTAAAACCCTTTTGTTCTACTATCATTGAACTTAAAAGATCCATGTATAAAATCCATCTCTTTCATATCCACACATGCCCCTTTGATCTTTGAACAACATCTATGAATTTTTGGTTACTAATGCGATGTTTGTATCAGCTTGTCGTGTTCACCGTGATTGCTAGGATGATTCCTTTAGGCTTGATGAATCATCCTTTCATTATCATTTTTGTGAATATAGAGGAGGGGGTAAATCTCTCAGGTTTAAGAGAAGAAAACCTATATAATTCTTTGGTCTTTAGAGACAGATATCTAGTTTTCATTTTGTATAATGATTCACTAATAATCTATCAACTATGAAAAAATCAACATTGTTGCCTACTTATATATTAGGGTTAAGGTTAAAATATTATTTAATTTCACAAAGTCCGTAAATAATATATCAAACCTTTAAATGACACCATCTCATGCAATAATAATAATAATAATATGTTCTCATGGTGTTACCTAACTAGCGCAATGTTAAATATTATTTTACTATCTTGAAAATTAATATTTATCACCTGATATCATATTAGTGCACTCATCCTCCTTAGTATTTATCGAATACTCAAATAAATATTATTATTTAATATTTATTCAATAAATAAATAAATAAATAAATATTTTATACCCATTTATTTAAATAATTACCTTGTGAAGAAAAATTTACTTAATTTATGTTATCAACAAATCTAGATATAAATTATTCTTTGGTTAGGAGTTTAATATTTTTTCCAATAATTAAATAAAAATTGAATTTAATTGAGATAAGTATAAAAACATAGTTTGTGACCCTCTAGGGTTCTTCCTTTTTGGAATTATGAGAGAATTATTGAAGTCCAAGATTACTCTCTAGAAACAGGTCAAGAAACCCAATAAGAAGAAGTTAATTTCACAGTGTCGATGACCACATATGAGTTCACATTGTGTAATATAATCCCTTCATATCAAAATATTATAAAGAAGGGTTTATAATTGTGCCATCATTCTTAATGCTTGAAAAATATTTCATTGACTATTTGGAATGAATATTTCTTTATCACCATATCCAAGGAATTTATGTTGATAGTTCCATTCTAATCAAAGGGTTGATATATCAACTTACATTAATGAAATGGATAAATACTTCAATGAATTACTCATTAATAACATACTAATCATGATGTACCCAACATATCCTACTAATAGATAATATATTGTGTCAAAGGTTTCATCAATACATATAAGTACACAAGGCATGATATGTATTAATAATAATCCAAATGTCTAAGGACCATTATACCCACTCATAGATAGGAATTCCATTGACATGAAAACATGTGGGATTCCTATTGGAAATTTTATCTTCATAATCTCCCATATTAGAGATTATAAAGGGAAAACTATATAATATGAATCGACATATTTTTATGAGAACTCACACCTGAATGTAGACAACATTTTTTCCCCGTCCCATTAGAATAGGAAAAATAAATATAAGATATATCATCATAACATCTCTATGATTACATCATAGCATGGAACTTCTATGTCCAATTTAGATGAGCCAATTAACCTAGGATGTTATCACATTAAATTAAGGAAAAACAATGATCAATATATGATAAGATATATTAAATATCAACTTCATTGAATATTAATTATAATCTAAAGTACATTTTTTTGGTTCTTGGACACTAACTCCAATAAACTCTCAATTTCCCTAAAGCTAACTACAAATGGGTTTTAGTATACTATCTAGAACATGAAGATCATTTTTTTGATGAGATATGGATTTTGTAAAAGGATCAACCAAATTTAATTCTATAGAAATGATTCTCCTTTCTACTTTACCTATTTGAGAAAAAAATTTCAAGAGATGATACTTTTGGATTATGCACTTCATCCACAGATGTGACCCGGGTTCATTGTAGAGAGACACTATTATAGTATTATTATAGTAAAATGTGATAGGATCTTCAATTCAAATTTCCACATATAGATTTTGTATAGAATTTCATATCCACACTTCTTATTTATCTATATAAAGAGCCACAATATACTCAAAATTTGTAGTAGAATCTGAAAGCAAGGCTTGCTTTGAGCTCTTCCAGCTCAAGATCCTTCCATTGATGTTGAAGAATTATCCTGAATGCAACATCATATTATCTTTATTATTTTGGAAACTAAAATTTGTTTATACCTTGATGAATATATTCTTATCCCATCTATATATTAGGGAAAATCCTTTGTTTACATTAGATAATTGAGGATAGTTTTTACGTCCATCCAATTAACTAGTCATAGATCTCCATGATATCTACCTATATCAATTAAGGTGTAAGAGGATTATGGCTTAGTATACAACATGACATACATGGTTGGATCAATTGTCAAGGTATATTGATGGGTTTCCATTATTTATCTCTCTTCATGTGTATAAGGACACATTTCATTTGAAATATGTATACCGTGTGGTATAAGAAATAATCCCCTCCTAGATAGTTCCATATTGAACCACCTTATTATCTGGTCCATATATGTACCCTCTCTTAGACTGGCCATCCTCTTGGATCTATCATTATGGATCTTGATCTCGAATACATATACATTATCACCAACATATTTCATGGAGAATAATGAATTTAACAACATATTAGTGGTCTATAAGATAGGTATATAATTTATAAAAAATAATATATCATTGATATATATTATTAGAAAAATAACCACACTCCTACTAAATTGTTTATACACATAATTCTCACATTTATTTCTTAAGAAAGTAAATTTTGTTATGTATTCATCAAAACAAACGTTCCATAACCTGGTTGTATTCTTTAATCTCTAAATGGATCTTTACAGCTTATATAGTTTATTAGCATTACCTATATTAATGAACCCTTCTAGTTGTGTCATATAGACATATTCTTGAATATTCCCATTAAGGAAGGCAATTTTTACTTCCATCTTCCAAATATCATAGTAATGGAATATTATTATTTCAAGTAGAATTAAGATGGATTTAAGTATGGTGATTGGTGGAAAGATATCATTATAGAGAATTCCTTAACACTGTTTGTACCCTTTTGAATCCAGTCGTGCATTATAGGTACTGAATTGACCATACATATCTAGTTTCTTCTTGAATACCCATTCGGATCCAACGATTTTTACAATCACATGATGATTCACCAAAATCAAGAATTATTTTGGGTACATGGAATATATTTAACATTTTATTAAATCTTTCCATATGGAAGAATCTGTGCCACTTACTGATCCCTTGTTGGATAAATAATCATTATTTTCTAAATATAATTAGTTTTCATCCTCAGTGACTAGAAAACTATATATATAGGTCCTATAAAATCTCCTATAATTATATGAAACACTTTTTTATCTAGAACATATTTGTATAAGGGTATTTATATAACTTATTCATGTACAAACTCCTATGTATCATAATGTTGGAATTCATCGAAATCTATATCGCTCTCACTATCACTATTAGATATGTTCTCATTATAAAGGAAAATGGAATTTATTATCACTATTACCTTTTTATATAAGGGTTAGTATAGGTAATATACCCTTTTTCCTTTTGTTATCCTATAAAGATACACTTTGTGCCTTAGGGTGTATGTTTTTTTCCTGAACATGCCTTAAAAAATGATTCAGGTCCCTAAACATGAATGTATAATAATTAATGTTCCATTCCACTAAATAATTGGTGTGTAATACCTTTTAAATCTTTATTTGGTACTTGGTTCAGTGTTTACATTAATTTTTTTAATTCATATCCCAAAAATGATAGAAGTAGGTTTTCATGACTCATCAGTGACCCAACCTTTTCCAACTAGGTATGGTTCCACCTTTTAAAAACACCATTAAACTGTGATGTATAGGGAGGATTGATTTAGGATAAAATAAAAAACCCACATAAATATTAAATGAAGTATCAATTAAGATATTATCCACTATGGTTTTTGTGGAGTTTCAAAATCTTATTACCAAGATAGTTCTCAACCATATTCTTGGATTTCTTGAATTTCCTGAAGGAATGTAACTTTTACCTCATTAATTAGATATATCTATAACAAACAAAATCATTAATAAAAGTTTTTATTTCAGAGTACCAACACATATCTTTAATTGGGAATGGTCCATTCATATTACTGTGAATCAAAAATATAAACTCTTCGGCCCTTTAAAAATTATTTAAAAATAAAAAGTGGTTATCGTTTGAATGAATCTAAATAATCCTATTGATGTAACTTAGTCATGTATTTCTTATTTACATAACCTAAATGGTCATGCTAAAATTGAGTTTTTCATGAGTCACGAGAACCATATTTTTTAATTATATTAAATAATTGTTTCTTATAATCTAATACATAAATATTATTATATAATTGTTCCTCACCATAACATATTATTTATTTATAAATTAAGATAATTTTATTTCCAAAAATGAAAATATAACCATATATATATAATTTAGATATGTAAATAATATTTTTTGTAATTCCCAAATCATAGTAAAAAATATGAAGATGAAAGATTATTATCATTGAAAAAATGAGGTGGTAGTCGCCAGTGGATATTGTTGCCAACTTAGCTCTATTAACTTCCTACAAATCCACCTCACCCCAGAATTTTTTTTAAATATACTATGATCCTGTAATTTTATAAAAATGTGATATCTACATGCTATATCAAATACCCAATTCATAGAAAATTAAAGGTTACACTTGAAAAATTACATAAAGAACCACCTTATTTCCTTCCCACTATATTATTTTTCATCCATCGACCCATATTACCTCATTTGTAATAGAGATTATCCTACTCACTCACTTCACCTTTGAAATTCCTTTTATGGGAAGGGTGGTGTGTAGAATCCTTAGACTTAGAATATTTATTAGTTCTCTTTTTCTTGAAATTAATCTTATTAAACTTATATAAAGAATACATTTTATGATTTAGTTCCTCATAAGTCAAGATAAATAAGGTGATGAAATACGGGAGTGAATTACCTATATTATTCTTGATGAAATTTACAATAATTTTATATAATCTTTGAGGGATTTAGGTGAGAATGAGATCAATGAATAATTTATTAAGTTGTTTAAACCCTATAATTTCCAAACACAAGGTGTATCCAATCATTTTGATTTTGTGAGTTATAGCTGGTGCTCCCTCTCCAAGCATTCATGTGATGAGTTACATGGAGATCCCAAACCATTTATATCATTCTATATCCTGATAAAGATCATGGAGATGACTGAGCATTGCATATAAATCCATAGTCCAATGTGATTTTTGTAGTTCAATGGACATGGACGATAAAATTATGCATTGGAAACCTTGAACATCATCTAATTATTTTTCATAGACAGGTAACTATTCCTAACTCACCTCCACAACAGGAAGATAAAAAAAAGATATTCTATTACATAGAAAATTAGTTCCACGTGCAGTAAAATTCAAAATCCCCTATATGATTCTTGGAAGTTAATGTCTATAAGGATATTGTATTTATCCATGATAGTTCACAGAGATATAGTTTTTATTTTTTATCTTTCCATTTTATTCTAAAGTTATATAAAGTATATTATAATTAAATTATCTGATTTCAAAAAGAATGAAATGATAAATTTCATTATGTTTCTCCCACTATTTTATCAAGTCCCAACATCCCTCACCATTGGACTTAGAATTTATTTTTACATGGTCATTTTAGTGGAGAGGATTCATATTCCACTTCTTAGAATATAAGTGAGGTCATATTTAATTCATTTATTGTATTTTGATAGGAATATCTTTTCCAACTATGGGATTTTATCTCCATGATTCATTGAGTGGAATTTACAATCCTAAAACTCTCTATTGGGTTTCCTCAACACTTTTCTCTAAGTAACATCAAGTATAGTTAGGGATAATTCTCTTTATGTATACTTAGTTATGTCAAACAAAAAATTTTATAATAACTCATCGATAAAAGCATGTGTACCAAGGAGGGTAGGACTGACACTAAGTTCAATGGTTTCATTCACAATCATGTGCTGGAAGACATAGTTTTACTTAATATTTAGTTGAGGGATTTTTTTGCATAAATCTTTTTATTTTATACTTTTACATGTTTTTTAATATTAATTGGATATTTCCAAAGCGATTAGATATATTACACTAAAACATTTACACAGAATACATTTATTTTCATCAAATGTTTTCATATAAATCTATTTATATATGTGATTTCGGTCATGCATCCATATAAGAAACCATGCATAAAATAGTAATAACATAAAAAAATAAATAAAATGATCATGAGATTATATAATAATTTATTTAATGAGAATATGATAAATCACCTATGAGCCTAACAAAAAGTTTTTGTTCTAGTATTGGCATGAGTTACAACATCCCATCAGTCTAGCAATGTTTCTCTTATGTTATCTTTGGAAAATTTCTTCCTTGAATAACCTCTACCTCAGATCCACCTTGAACCAAATCCATGTGCCCTATGATACTCATTTTATTACTAATGTTTTATAACATACATGTAAGTGAGGGGATAAAAATGATTAGTTAATGCGAATTACAAAAAATATCCTTGTATATGTAGGTCATATGTAACACCCCAAGTTTCTACGGTACGCTTCTCTTTGAATAATGTAATAGCGTGTGTTGTACGCAACATCGAGTTCTAAAACACCACAACCAATCAAACTAGCCGTTATGAATATTAATAACTACTTCTAGAAATTATATATATTTTATATTTCAAAATGGACTTCATTTCTGTATTCAAAATATCAAAATTATCCTAAGTTGAATTTTTGGTATTTTTCTGAGAACATCAAATTTTTATGAATAGTGAAAAATACTTAAAAACAACTTTTTTAATCAAAATAATTTATAGTGATAAATTATAATATTGAGTGGTTTTAAAGAATAATTAGAATATATTTTTACCATTTTATCCAATGGTGGTTATTAGAATCAATTTAACTTTCAAATTGGACATAAACAATTGTCAATATTTTGATATATATTGTTTCTTAAAAACACGCTATTTGTTGTGACAGCGGGAATTAATTATAAAATTAATTAATGAAACTTATATGTTTGTAATTTTGTAAAATAGAAATCATTTTTGAATTCATAATATAAATTATAGCATAGGGTGAAATTTTGGCATTGTTCTGAAAAACATCAATTTTTTATGAATAGTGAAACCACTAAGTGGTAGTTAAAAAAATGAATTTTTCATAAAACAAAATTTTACCACTTCTGTGAGTGGAATTTCAAAACTCCAAGAGACACGGTTAATATCAAGTAGTAAAATATGGTTCAATGAGATGAAAATAATTTTTGGTGAATAGTAACTTTTTTACTTTTATTTACCACGGTTAAAAGTAAATAGGGTAATTAAGGTTAAAAATGATATTAATATTACCCTAAGACATGTCCTAATTCTATTGGACAAGTTTATCGCGACCAAAAACAACCTTATGAATAAAATATTATCATTTATGTCCACTTGGATTAGAATAGGACAATTATTATTAGTTAATTCAAAGTAGAGTTAAAAGAGTTAAAATCAAAGTTTATTTACTAAAACATTTTTAATATAGGGTTATACATAAGATAAATTCTATTTTAAATATTCCTTAGAAATATAAAAAGATTTCCTATATAATGATATTTTATTTATAAATTTTAGACATTAAATAAGTTAAGTTATTTATGACACAATGATGATGCAGTAATTACCATAATAGTCAAAAATTAAAATAATTGATATTATAAATACCCAAATAAATATAATATGACACTTTTTATGAAGTAAACTAATTTTATAGGTTAATATGACATGTTATTATGTACTTAATTTACGTTTTTCTAAGTAATTATTCTGTTATGATTTTCACAAAAATCAATTATTGAATAGTGTCAAAATTGACATAAAAGAGTTTTTAAAACAAATATTATATTATTAATTGATATTAAATTCATAAAAATCTAAGGCTCGGCCAAGAGACTTAAATCATGATATTTGTATCATTAATGGACCACTTGGGGCTCACTTGAATGTATATAGTAAGTTTATTAACTATATAATATAAAAATAAAAAGTGACATGGTAAGTGTCAAACTAATTAACTAAGAGTTAAAACTTAAAAGATAAGGTTAATATAATGACCCAAACCTGTCTAAATTATATTGGTTAATGGTTTCCAACCTATACCCACCTTAAACTTTAAATAATCCACTTTGGAGCCATTAAAAACCGAATCTTAATTTATTATAAAATAATATTTCTAGATTTTCCAATTGTGCCCCTCATCCCTCTTATAAAATGGAACTCTTCCTTCTCATTAATTCACACCTTTGAATCCTTTTGGTTCCTCCAAAACCTGCCCAAATACTCTCTCAAATTCACTCAATACAACCTAGGAGCCTTATTATTATCATAAAGCCAACCTAAAGAGCCCTTCTGATCAAATCTAATGGAAAACCCGAAGAAGAGGTAATGTTTTCACCACCCTTTTTCAAATTCATTTCTTCTTCAACTTCTTGTTTCTTTGTTATTCCAATTATAAAATAATGATTCCAATATCTCCTATATACTATAATATTATTATAAATATGGTAAAACCATATTCAGTATTCTATCTATCCTTTGAATGATATGTCTCCATTTGTGCGTACGTACGATTTTCCATCTCCACGTCGTGGTCTAATTGTTATTCAATATATTATTATTTGGATGGGTATAATAATGATTTTTAATTCATTTAAATAATAAATATAACATGATAATGATTATGTATATATGATATAACATCAAATTATATATTATTTCAATATCAAAAGAATGATATTGTCGCTCGTGCGTACGTACATACTACCGTCTCCACGAATGCGATGAGATTCATTCTCCATCGTATCCATTCACGTATAATTATCATTTTATGATTTAAAAATAATGTTTACAGACTTGATATCATTCTGGATATGAATAAGAAACAACCTATCCATGAAAAACATGGCTTATGTAACAAAACATATAAAATAAAATGAGTAAGTTAACACCCGAAACAACGATAATTATATGATATTATTAACAAAGCAATGTTAAAAGATCATATATGATATCTTATGAATGTATATAATTATTGTATAATTTAATAACAATTATTTCACCGTTATACAGGATTTTAACCTACCCCCATCCAAGGAAAATTATATGGTAAGGGTTTATTTCACAATCTCTTCATTATTCGAGGTTGTGTATACGTAATAATCTACTGGGATTTCTTTATCATCCACATCCATGTTTCTTAAAAATGTAATTCAAAACTTCATTAACTATTTACTAGAATATGGGTTAAATTCATTTATAACCTTGTTGACTTTTATAAGTGGTTTATAATTGAATCTTTAAATCTTTTTCCAAACAAGGTCCTTTTTATCCTTTTCGACAGAATTAAGGTAAGAATGTTTTTTTAACTTATACGGCGGGTGCAGCTATTTTTGGCCGTTATAAAATAGTTGAAGCATCCCTTACAAGATTATAAGAATATTTTCAGAGAAAATGTTTTATTTTATAAATATATGACTCTTAAATTATTTCAAAATAGAAAGAGATGTTTCTCTAAAAAGAGTTTTGATTTCATCTATGTCAACATCCTTGGATAGATTTTACACTTATTTGAAGTTGATTTATTATGATAAAAAACATATATATTGTATTGAAGGTTTTGTGATATGCTTGACTGTGGATGTGTTATTTTTATACCATTCATTGTTTATGGATGAAGTATTTACATTTCATATGCTTGTTTTAATACGAATGTTTATGTTATGTTTAAACCTTTTCATATGGGAATTCATTGGACTTAATTTGTGACGGGTGGAGCCCGATATAGCTTCTTGATGCATCAGTAGGTCTAATCAGACAAACTAGTGTCTTGGCACAAGGCCTTGAAAAAATCTTATTTTTATTCTTTGCACGAGGCCTTGGATACGTGGTTATGATAGTCTGGCATTATGCATTCCATCATTATTAAAGTGGTTATTGATATTGCATGTGATTATTCGATTAGTAGAACATCCATGTGTGTAAGTAAATGGAAATATTTCATTTTATTTTTTCCATACTATGTTTAAGTTCAAGTTTAAAAGGCTTTTGTTTTAGTTATACATTGCCTTAAATGTTTATTCCTATTTATGAATTTTTCCGCTATATTCTTATCCTTACTGGGAATTTGTGCTCACCCATTTCAATGTTTTATTTTTCTCAGGATATGAAGAATTAATTTATGAATGACCTGTAAGGATAGTATGTGGGGATATGAGTGTAGACTATGAAGAAAAGATGTTGTTGTAGATTTCATTTTTATGATGTAATGTAAGACTTATTAATATATCTAGTGTTTCCAAGGCTACTAAACCAATCGGTCTTTCGAGAATTGATCTTTCTTGTGATCATGAAAATGTTATGTAATAATGCACTGAATCTGGGTAACTGGGGCCGGGGTGTTACAGTTGGTATCAGAGGGAGGTTAGTAAAAATCTTGGAAGCTGGATTTAGATAAACTCTGATTAGAGCACGTAGACCTAAGATGAACTTTGAGGATTAGTATAGAAGAACATCCTAGAATTTTGTTATTGTAGAGATTTTTTGAGTTTTCCGAGCAATACATCCCTATCTGGATACGAGCAGGTAGAGGAGGATCTGGCACAGATGTACCTAGGTGTAAAACCGGAAAACACTGCTTTGAACTAGAATCGAAAAGGAACTGGTGCCCGACAACGGGCCAAGCTGCAATCTTGGTTACGACACTCCCAGGGGATATGCTTAGGATAACTCTCATTTTATTTAAAAATCATTATGAAAGGTTTATGAGTATATACATTCTCAAAGAAAACATTTTTATGACTGTAGATTATATCCATAAATAGTTCAATTTATGTTAAGTGTTTTCTAAGTATGGAATTATGTATTTTGATTCGAAAAATGATCTAGTTTATGCCTTTTTTTAGAAATGGCGCCTAGTTGAAGAAATGGAAACCGTATCAATGCACAAACTACAAATAGGGATTGCCCTCTTGCTCAAGATAATTATAGTGGAGCTGGTGATGCAACTGGTTCCGATCAGCTAATCACCATACTAGGACAACTCACTCAGGTTATGAATAATAACCTTACCCATATGGATCACCCTGATCAGCAGCATGGAGGATCAATGTCAGATCGCTTCATGAGGCAACAACCACCAACGTTCAATGGGATTACAAATCCCTTAGTAGTTGAGCAATGGATAAATTCACTAGAGAATATATTTCAGGCATTGGGAAGTAGTGAAATGGAAAAAGTTATCATGGCAGTTTACCGCCTCACTGGAGATGCAGATCAATGGTGGTCATTGATTCAAAAAATGATGGAAGGTGATGAAGTATCAAATATGGAATGGAGGGAGTTCAAAGATCTATTTTTATAAAAATACTTTCATCGCGACCATCGAGCAGATATGGAAAGACAATTTCTGAGTCTGAGACAAAAGGAGGATGAGAATGTCACAAAGTATGAGGATAACATTAGTAGGTTAGAAAGGTATGCTGGAGATTATATACGTAACCCAAGAAGTAATATTGATCGTTTCTTTAATGGGTTAAAACCATTTCTCCATCGATAATTATTCTCACAATCCTTCTCATCATACGAAGACATTGTCTCATGTGCTATCAAGACCGAAAAGGAATTCTCTAAGTCTTATGACTTTAAAGCAATGAAAGAGAAGAAGAGATCTGCTGATCAATCTAGGAATGGAAATAAGGGGAAGAAGGGAAAGGTTGAATATCAATCCTATGGTAAATGTGGGAAGAAACACCTCGGTACGTGCTTGAAGGGAATGAGTGTCTGGTACAAGTGTGGTGAAAAAGGCCACCAAGCTTGTGATTGTAAGGGGAAGAAGGAAGCTACTTATGTTTAGTGCTACAATTGCATGGAGATGGGACATTATGCAAATTAATGTCCTAAGCGTCAGGGGAACTTACCTTAGAAAAGGCCAAGGGATCAAGGCCAAGCTTATGCTATCACTACTACTGAGGTTGAAGCTCCGAAAGACGTGGTGGCAGGTAATTTAATGGTTTCCTCAAGTTTAGAAAATGCATTATTTGATACTGGATAATCGCATTGTTCCATATCTTCCCAGTTTTCTAAGAAAATTAGATATTTGCAATTTGATTTAACAAGGGAGTTGTCAGTTAAAACTCCTAAGGGAAGTATCATTGCAACAATGTTTTGTGAATCAGTCCCCATTAGAGAACATAAATGTTCGTTATCTGCTGATCTCATCGTCATACCCATGATTGAGTTTGATATAATACTCTGTATGTATTGGCTTTCAGACTATGATGTGAAGATTCATTGTAAGAAGAAGGAGGTTACGATTTTTGATGATGATGACAAGGAACACTTTATATTTAGAGAAGAATCGTCACCACCTAATTCTTATCTACATCCACCCCAAGTAGCTCAACGAAATTAAATTATTAGGGAGGAATAGAATGAAATGATTGTGGGTGAGGAAAGGAATGTTCAACTAGAGGATGTACCTATTGTGAAAGAATATGTAGATGTATTTCCGAAAGATTTACCTGGACATCCTCCAGAACGAGAAGTTGATTTTTCCAATGATTTAATTCCAGGATCAAGGCCTATATCGAAGACCCCTTATAGAATGGCCACTGTAGAATTAGTCGAACTACAGAATCAACTAAAGGAATTTCGTAATAAGGGATTTATTCCCCCTAGTGTTTCTCCATGGGGATCCCCTGTTCTTTTTGTTAAAAAGAAGGATGGGTCTATGAGGTTATGTATCGACTACAGGGAGATCAATTCTATAATAATAAAGAACATGTATCCCCTACAACGCATTGATGATTTATTTGACCTACTGCATAAAGATCAATACTTTTCAAAGATTGACCTTCGATCTGGATACCATCAGTTGTGTTTGATGAAGGAAGACATTCCTAAGACAGCATTTCGAACCAGGTACGGGCATTACGAGTTTATAGTAATGCCTTTCGGATTGATTAATGAACCATCTGTATTCATGGATATGATGAATAGTGTTTTAAAGGAATATCTCGATGAATTTGTGGTTGTATTTATTAATGATATCTTGGTATACTCCAAAAGCTACGAAGATCATGAAAATCACTTGTGCATTATCCTGAAGACTTTGAGAAGACATGAATTATATGGGAAGTTTAGCAAGTGTGAATTCTGGCTTCAGGAAATTTCTTTTCTTGGCCATATTGTCTCTAAAGATGGAATCTCTGTTGATCCTTCTATGACAAAGGCAATCCAAGAATTGCCGGCACCTACGAGTATAACTGAGGTACGTAGTTTTATTGGTTTAGCAGGTTATTATTGACGTTTTGTCCAGAATTTTTCCCGGTTGGATAACCCATTAAAAAAGCTCACACGTAAAAGGGTTAAATAATTTTGGACAAAAGAGTGTGATGAATGTTTTGAAGAACTAAAGAGAAGATTAGTCAATGATCCTATATTGACTCTACCATCGGGGAATTATGGGTTCGTTATTTATAGTGATGAATCAATGAATGGACTTGGTTGTGTCCTTATGCAGAATGATAGGGTTATTGCCTATGCATCACGATAGCTGAAAATTCATGAACAAAACTATCCTACTCATGATCTCGAGTTAGCAGCTGTGATATTTGCTTTGAAGATATGGAGGCACTACCTCAATGGAAAAAAATGAGAGATTTATACTGATCACAAGAGTCTGAAGTATATTTTCTCTCAAAATGAACTCAACATGAGGCAATATAGATGGCTTCATTTACTCAAGGATTATAATTGTACGATATACTACCACCCAGGGAAAGCAAACAAGGTGGCAGAAGCTTTGATCAGAAAAGACCATGGAATTTTGAACGTGATGAGAATTGAAAGAGATCCAATTTTCATGGAACTAGTGATGTTGGACATGGGAATACCTAGGGAAGGTGGAACATCAATGCTTTTTCAAATGGTTGCCAAACCTTGTATACTATAAAGAATTAAGAGTTCTCAGACCGACGATGAAGAATTTCAAAAGGGGATTAAAGCTGTGAATGATGGGAGATTGAGAGACTTTGTGTATGAAGATGGAATTTTGAAATTCGGGAGGAGACTCTGTGTTCCCGATATACCTGATCTAAAAAGGGAATTTCTGGATGATGCACATAGTTCCAATTTCTCTATACACCCTGGGAGCACCAAACTGTATAGAGATTTTAAGGAACATTTTTGGTGGGACAACATGAAGAGAGAGATTGATGATTTTGTGTCAATATGTATGGGTTTTCAACAAGCGAAAGCTGGAAGGCAACAGCCTGGAGAAGTCATGCAACCTCTTCCCATACCGGAGTGGAAATGGGACAATATTACGATGGAATTTTTCATGGGGATACCAAAGACTCGTAGAAGGAACGATGAAATATGGGTTATTGTTGATCGTGTTACCAAGTCAGCACATTTTCTTGCTATAAGAGAGGATCTACCACTGGAACGTCTAGAAAGACTATATATTAATGACGTTGTGAGACTTCATGGAGTACCCCTATCGATTGTTTCTGATCGTGATCCCTGTTTTACTTCTTGATTCTGGAAGAGTCTTCAAAAATACCTGGATACTAAACTTCATTTGGGAACTGCCTACCACCCTCAAACAGATGGACAATCAGAACAGACTATTCAAACCACAGAAGACATGTTGACATCTTGCTCACATGACTTTCAGGGTATGTGGGATCAATATTTACCTCTAATAGAATTTTCCAATAACAATAGCTTCCATTCGAGTATTCAGATGGCACTATATGAAGCATTATACGGAAAGAGATGTCGCACACCAACCTGTTGGGATGACGTCGGTGAAAGAAAACTTGTAGGTCTAGAACTGGTGGAGGAAACGATGGAAAAGGGGAAGGTAATCCAAAATCACATCAAAGCAGTTCAAAATAGGCAGAAGAGTTATGCTGATAATCGAAGGAAGGATTTGGAAATTTAATTTGGTGATCATGTTTTCCTGAAGGTATATCCATGGAAGGGAGTCATACATTTTGGTAAGAATGGTAAATTGAGTCCTAGGTACATCAAACCTTTCAAAATTCTATAACGAATTGGGGTTGTAGCTTACCGATTGGCAATGCCGCCAAGTCTCTCCAAAGTTCACGATGAGTTCCACGTATCTCTATTAAGGAAATACATGCCGGACCCAACACATATACTCACATACGAGGAATTAGAACTGGAACCCGATCTGTCTTATTGTGAAGAGCCCGTCAAGATTCTTGATACGAGAGAACAAGTGCTGGGAAACCAGACGACGCGTCTGGTAAAAGTTTTGTGGAGAAACCATAAGATGGAAGAGGCAACGTGGGAACCCGAGGAACTTATGAGGAAGAAACACCCGAGTATTTTCATGAGGTTTTATTCTAGAAATTTTGAGGACGAAATTATTTGAAGGAGGGGAGAATGTAACACCCCAAGCTTCTACGGTACGCTTCTCTTTGAATAATGTGATAGTGTGTGTTGTACGCAACATCGAGTTCTAACACACCACAACCAATCAAACTAGACGTTATGAATAGTAATACATACTTTTTGAAATTATATATATTTTATATTTCAAAATGGACTTCCTTTTTGGATTCAGAATATCGAAATTATCCTAAGTTTAATTTTTGGTATTTTTCTGAGAACATCCAATTTTTATGAATAGTGAAAAATACTTAAATACAACTTTTTTAATAAAATAATTTATAGTGATAAATTATACTATTGAGTGGTTTTAAAGTATAATTAGAATATATTTTTACGATTTTATCTAATGGTGTTCATTAGAATAAATTTCACTTTGAAATTGGACATAAACAATTGTCAATCTTTTGATATATATTGTTTCTTAAAAACAAGCTATTTGTTGTGACAGCGGGAATTAATTCTAAAATTAATTAATGCGACTTATATGTTTGTAATTTTGTAAAATAGACATCACTTTTGAATTTAGAATATCAATTATATCTTAGGGTGAAATTTTGGCACTGTTTTGAAAAAATTCAAGTTTTTATGAATAGTGAAACCACTAAGTGGTAGTTAAAAAATGAATTTATCATAAAACATAATTTTAACACTATTGTGAGTGAAATTTCAAAAATCTGAGAGACACAGTTAATATCAAGTAGTAAAATGTTGTTCAATGAAATGACAATAATTTTTGGTGAATAGTAAATTTTACTTTTATTTACCACGGTTAAAAGTAAATAGGGTAATTAAGGGTAAAAATGATATTAATATTACCATAACACGCGTTATAATTCTATTGGACAAGTGTATCTCGACCAAAAACAACCTTTGGAATAAAATATTATCATTTAGGTCCATTTAGATTAGAATAGGAAAATTATTATTAGTCAATTCAAAGAAGAGTTAAAAGAGTTAAAATCAATGTTTATTTACTAAAAAAATTTTAATATAGGGTTATACATAATATAAATTAGATTGTAAATTTTAATTAGAAAGATAAAAATATTTACAACATAATGATATTTTATTTATAATTTTTAGACATTAAATAATTTAATTTATTTATGACACAATAATGATGCAGTAATTACCATAATAGTGAAACATTAAAATAATTGATATTATAAATACCCAAATAAATATAATTTTAGACTTTTTATGAATTACACTAATTTTCTAGGTTAATAAGAATTGTTAGGATTGACTTAATTCACTATGTTTGAATTAATCTTTCTGTTATGATTTTCACAAAAATCAATTATTGAATAGTGTCAAAATTGACATAAAAGAGTTTTGAAAACAAATATTATATTATTAATTGATATTAAATTCTTAAAAATCTAAGTATCGGTCAAGAGACTTATATCATGATAGGTGTATCATTAATGGACAACTTGGGGGTCTCTTGGATGAATATAGTAAGTTTATTAACTATATAATATAAAAATACAAAGTGACATGATAAGTGTCAAACTAATTAACTAAGAGTTAAAACATAAAGATAAGGTTAATATAATGACCCAAACCTGCCTAAATTATATTGGTTGAATGGTTTTTGACCTATCCCACCATAAAATTAAAATAATCCACTTTGGAGCTTTTAGAAAACAAATATGAATTTATTATAAAATAATATTTCTAGTTTTTCCAAAGGTGCCCCTCACCCCTCTTATAAAAGGGCACTCTTCCTTCTCATTAAATCACACCCTCAAAGCCTCTTGTTTCGGCCAAAACCTACCCAAATACTCTTTCAACTTCCCTCAATACATCCTAGAGGCCTTAGTTTGATCATAAAGCCATCCTAAGTAGCCTTTGGATTAAATCAAAAGGAAGAACCCGAAGAAGAGGTAATGTTTTCACCACCCTTTTTCAAATTCATTTCTTCTTAAACTTCTTCATTCTTTGTTATTACCATTATAAAATAATTAATCCAATATATACTATATAATTTAATATTATTATAAATATGGTACAACCATAATCATTATTCTATCCATCCTTTGAATGACATGTCACCATACGTGCGTACGTACGGCTTACCGTCTCCACGTCGTGGTGTAATTGTTATTCAATATATTATTATTTGGATAGGTATAATAATGATTTGTAATTCATGTAAATAATAATTATAACATGATAATGATTCTTTATATATGATATACCATCCAATTATATATTATTTTAATATCAAAAGAATGATATTGTCGCTCGTGCGTATGTACGGACTACCGTCTCCACGAACGCGATGAGATTCATTTTCCATCGTATCCATTCAATTATAATTATCATTTGATGATTTAAAAATAATTTTTAAGGACATGATATCATTATGGATATGCATAAGATACAACCTATCCATGACAAACATGGATTAAGTAACAAAACATATAAAATAAAATGAGTAAGTTAACACCCGAAACAACGATAATTCTAAGATATTATTAACAAAGCAATGTTAAAAGATCATATATGATATCATATGAATGTATATAATTCTTGTATAATTTAATAAAAATTATTTAACAATTATACTGGAGGTTAACCTACCCCCAAACAAAGGAAATTACACAGTAAGTGTTTATTTCACAATCTCTTCATTATCCGAGGTTGTTTATAGGTAATAATCTACTGTGATTTCTTTATCATCCACATCCATGTTTCTTAAAAATTTATTTCAAAATATTTTTTACTATTTACTAGAATATTTGTTAAAGTCATTTATACCCTTGTTGACTTTTATAAGTGGTTTATAATGGAAGATTTACGTCATTTTCCAAACAAGGTCCTTTTTAACCTTTTCAACAGAATTAAGGTAAGAATGTTTTTTTAACTTATAAGGCGGGTGCAGCTATTTTCCACCATTATTAAATCGTCGAAGCTTCCCTTACAATCTTATAAGAATATTTTCAAAGAAAATGTTTTATTTTATAAATATATTACTCTTAAATGATTTCAAAATAGAAAGAGATATTTCTCTAAAAAGAGTTTTGATTTCATCTATGTCAACATCCTTTGATGGATTTTACACTTATTTGAAGTTGATTTATTATGATACAAATCTTATATATTATATTGAAGGTTTTGTGATATGTTTGACTGTGGATGTGTAATTTTTATACCATTCATGGTTTATTGATGAAGTTTTTACATTTTGTATGCTAGTTTTAATACGAATGTTTATGTTATGTTTAAACCTTTTCATATGGGAATGCATTGGACTTAATATGTGATGGGTGGAGCCCGCTATAGATCCTCGATGCATCGGTAGGTCTCATGAGACAAACTAGTGTCTTGACACAGGGCCTTGGAAAAATCTTATTTTTAGTCTTAGAACGAGGCCTTGGATATGTGGTTATGATAGTATGGCATTATGCATTCCATCATTATGAAAGTGGTTATTGATATTGCCTGTGATTATTCGATTAGTATAATATCTATGTCAATAAGTAAATGGAAATATTTCAATTTATTTTTTCCATACTATGATTATGTTAATGTTTAAAAGGCTTTTGTTTTAGTTATACATTGCCATAAATGTATATTCTTATTTATGAAAGCTTCCGCTATATTTATATCCTTACTGGGCATTTGAGCTCACCCCTTTCAGTGTTTTATTTTTTCTAGGATATGAAGAAGTAATTTATGAATGACCTGGAGGGTTAGTATGTAGGGATATGAGTGTGGACTATGAAGAAAAGATATTGTTGTAGTTTTCATTTTTATGATGTAATGTAAGACTTATGAATATATCTAGTGTTTCCAAGGCTACTAGACCAATCGGTCTTTCGAGATTTGATCTTTCTTGTGATCATGCCAATGTTATGTAATAATGCACCGACTCTGGGTGACTGGGGCCGAGGCGTTACATCATACATAATAATAGTTAGAGGGGTGACACACAAGCCACTATATTTAATTTAATAATAAATAATTTCAAACCTGTGTAATGAAATAAAATTATGTAGAACCAACACATACATAAGGTTGGGCAAGGATCATTATTGGTCATACACAAGAAATGAATGAATATTTAAAATAACTAGCCAATGTTTATTTCAATAAATTATTTGATAAGATAGAATATCGATGAATTAATTTGATTAAATGTATCCTTAATCAATTAATTAAATTTATCTGATTTAATCCAATCATCTTGGATATTCTCATATTCTATGATTTTAAATAAAATAAATTATTTAATTTTATTTACAATTACTAAAAATAGGCACTTGGATTTTTACATGGAATAACTCGGTGAGTGCCGGTCCGGAATACCCTATATAGTTAATATTGTATACAATGCACTCACATGACATATTTCATACAAAGAAACTACTGTAATTACAAAGAATGTACTTTCATATTAATGACACATATGACACATGAAAATTACATTACCTATATGAGTCAATGTATGATGATTCTTTAGTATGAAATGAACCTATATGGATTATAGTTTTAAATAATAAATGTAATTAATTAATAATTTAATATCATATAAAACCTAATTGACAACATGAAGAATCAATTAATTGAATCATTTAACTCAATTACATGAGTTTTAAAGGAGTAATTAATTAATTTTATTATTTCCACATAAATAGTTAATATACACAACAGGTGCAGACTGTCCACATGATGTGTATGGTTATGTGGTTGATGTTTAATGTACATGCCAAGGGACTCAGTGTGTACTTCCAAGGGAAATTTAGCTGGAACAAATCAGGTAGGAAGGATAATCAATGTGTTACCTCATAGTTACATGGGTTTCATACTGTACACATCATCTATTAAATACACATGATGTATTAATTACACAATGCATCTTGACTCTATATTTTTCTCCATAAAAACACATAGACTTCGTTACATGTATAAAATCTACACAATGTGTTTTTTGGGAAATAAATCTGCTAGCCAAGATGGTCTACATATAGTGTGAATTTAATTCACATGAAATATAGCTGTTACTTGATGACCTGATGTCCAATTGGGATTCCTAGTGCAATGAACAAGGATACACAATGTGTGACAAAGAATTACATGCCATGTAAGCTATTTTTATCTACATAGAGATCTTAGAACATTATTATGGGTTCATCAAACATGTTCTTCATCAATTAAAAACAAATATCTATTCAGTGAGCGATATTCAAAGAGGTGGAAGAAAATATTTCAACAAAATATTAAGGATGATTTAAAACTTGAATTGAATTATAACATTATAAATCATAAATGATCAATAATCATTAAATAATTATAATTTTGAATGTGACTTCTCTAATACCAATTGAAGGTCTTTACTGTAGTGAAAGCACTTATTGATGCTCAACACAACTCAGAAATTATTTCATTCAATGGATATATTTGTGATGTATATGACATGGAATCCATGGACAATGAATGTTTTTCCAATGAAAATTGATAAGCACCCCAGAACCAAGATGAATTTCATGTTAAATATTTATTTAATGTAAATGGATGTGAAGAAAGAATACCTTGATCATGATAGATTTAATAGGAGATGATGTTGATCATCACAAACCATTTCAGTCCACTACCATTTAACTTTCAGAATAAAAGGGTATAATCCCTCTAGCGGTGATTCACATATGCTCATTTGATCCTTGAACAACCCCGATGCATTTTCAGGTGCTTGCATGGCTGATCAATCATCTTGTTGTGTTCTACTTGATCACTATGAAAAATTATATGGTGTTAAAGAATCACACTTGATCATTCATTATTAATATGGTGGAGGAGAGAGAATAATATCTCTATCTTGAGAGAAGAAAACCTAGAGGATTCTTCAATATTGAGGTAAATCAATCTCTATATTTTGTTGTGAAAAATTATTTTCCAATAATCAATTGACTTCAACATATTAGAATTATTCATCATTTTATAGATTCGGAGTTAGGGATAAAATATTATTTAATTGAACAAAATAAATTAATTATATATTAAACATTTAAATTCACCCATAATAAGTAATAATAATAATATTATTAGTATATTATCATGGTGTTTGCTAACTATTGAAATGAATATTATTATATTACCATCTTGAAAATTAATATTTATCATCAAACCTCATATCTTCCTTCTCATCCTTCTTTCTATTTGTCAAATACCCAAATAAGTTGTATTATTGATTTTTTTCAATAAATAAACAAATATTATATATCTATATAATTAAATAGTTACCAAGTGCATGACTATTTATTTAATTTATGTGATTAATAAATATAGAATAAAAAATTACCTCAATATTTAGAATAATATTTATTCCAATAATGAAATTCAAATTGATATCAACTGAGATCAATACAAACTCTTTGTGTGTTACCCAATAAGCTTATTCTTCATTGTCATTAGGCAGGATTGCATGAAGACTAAGATTATTATCTAGCAATGGGTTAAGGCACCTAGTAATTAGAAGTTAATGTTACAACATATTCAACCAAATATGAGTACAAAATATATATTATAATCACTATATCTTGAATATCAACAAGCATGTTTTATATTAATGTGATCATTCTTAATCCTTGGTATATCTTCCTTTGATTATCCAGAATGAAAATTTCAGCATCACCATGGCCATGAAATTTATTTTGAGGGCTCCATTCCGATCTAGAGGCCAAGATATAAAATTATAAAAATAGAATAAACAAATAATTTTTTTCTTATTCATTAATACTGTACCGATCATGATGCAACCAATATATCATACATATAAAGAACATAGTGGTTCAATGGTTCCATGGTTTTTTAATTTTTTTATCAATTTTTCATGATGAATATAAATTTTAGAAATACCCACTCACATGTCACAAGAATCCACTATCCATATACCATTTAAATTTATTATTTTGTGGCTTCTTCCCTTCAAAATTATCTGAAGAATAGATATTTTGGTAAACATACACTTTTGGTTAAAACTATGTTATCAATTAGAGACATTTGTTACCAATATATCGGATTTGATAAAAAATCATTTTTAACAGTCAATATTTTTTTGAAATATTGACATGTTTAACGCCACATATTTATGGAAATTTAATGTAGAAATTACTATCATAATTTTTAGTATCACTATAATAAAAACACATAATAGTAGATACGTTTTTTTATTTGAACCTAGAATAAATTATTTTTTATAATGTTTTGGATTTTGACCAACACTTCCTACTAATTTTACTTTAATATACATTTGAATACCAATAATTTGATTAATTATTTTCTCACATTGAGTAAAATTTCTATAATCCATTATTAAAGTAGAAACATCAGTATATAATTCATTACCTTTAGTATTTTTCATAGAATATTTAGTTTCATCTTTATCAAATTTAGATTTTAATTCTTTAATCTGATTAGATAGAATATATATTTTTATGAAATAATAGAATCGTAATATTTAATAAGAGATTTATGGTTTTACTATAATGTATCATATTTATCCTAATTAATAGAATAATACTCCTTGATATCATCCAAATAGTAATTTTAAAATTTAGATATAGGTGAACATAATGATTATACCTCTTCAGTTTGATCCATTAAACATAATTTAACGTTTTTGGTTTGATTTCTTATATTTATAATTTTATTAATAAGTAGAATCCTTATAATCACTCCAACTTTACTTAATAGCTATGGTTTTCCTTTATTTTTTATAGAATGGTTTTCATTTAAACCTCTTTTTAGATCTATTCTTATATTTTACTTGAGGTAAGTCAAGATTTATAAGATAAAGCTTCTTACATTCATAATATTTCACTTCCTTCGTATTTCCATTATCCTTTTTTAAAATTTTAAAGTAATTTAGAAATCTATTTATCCTCTTTTTAAAATTGTTGAATATTTTAGAAATATAAATGATTTCATCACTAAAATTTTATCTTCTAGATCCTTTTTCATTAGGTGAATCAAAAAATAATTCTTTGGAATGTTTATCATCCTTCGAAGCATTGAATTTGAAAAAAAATTATCTATCTTGATTAAATTTTGATCATTATTTTTGTTTTCTTGTCAAATTTATACATCATATATCCTATAATAATATTTTTTAATTTGATATATTTTATAGGTGTTTAAAGATTAATTTCAGTATAGATATCACTCCATCTTCAAGGTAAAAATATAAAAAATTTGAAATAATGGATTGATTCTATTATTACAGTTCCCAATTCATAATAATTAATAATATTTTGGATAATGTCATATCTATTTGAGTGATTATTTCTCTGTAAAAAATTATAAAAGATTCATATTTTAATTTTTTAGTATTTTATATTAACCATCAAACATTTTAGTGACTTTATATGAAATAATAATTGTTTCCCACATATTATAATCCATAAAACATTGAGAATCTTGGTTGAACTCACCAGGTCCTATTCCATATATTATAACATTCATTTTGGAAAAAATTAGATCATAATATGCATCTTAATCAACACTCTACAAGTCTTGTTCATTAGAAGTAACATTATAAGTTTTATCACATTCATGTAAATTTTCAAGATAATATTTTTTAGTTTGATAATAAATTAGAATTTCCAATTAACAAAGTTTTTAGCATCAAAATATGGTGATCTTTCTATTGAAATTATTTCTCTTGTATCATCCATTGTAATAATAAAAGAAAATTTTTATGCTTTAACAAAACAGCATAGATAACCAAAAATATATGCTCTAATTCCTATATTTTTCATAGATTTAGTTACAATGACTTTATAGGGGGTGAGTTTTATTTAGGAATTCACCAAAAAAAATTATAACCTTTTAAACTTCCCTCTTCAATTAATTTTTCTTAGTATTTATTTCTTCATCAAATTTGATTATGAATTAGGAATTAATAATAGAAAATAAATTGTATATTTATATATTTTTTAGTGTTTTTAAATAACATCCCCTACTCGAATTAACTAAAACCAAATATTGGAATCACGTTTTTTATTTACATACATTTACATGGGATATCATAACTATTTGAAAGAAAATGAAACATATTTAATTAAGAATTATAACAAGATATTTTTCATGTACCTCTATCATAAAGATTTTATAAAGCCTCTCTCCCACACATATTACAAGATGTGTGAACGTTATAAAATTTAAAATATGAATATTCAAAACTCTATATGATAGTTTACAATTTTCATAATATATAATAGATGATAAATATTCTTTATAAGAAAAATATATCTTTGAATTATTTCTATAAAAAATTATTCAATCGTAATTTAATCTTTAAGGAAGTACCTATCATCTACAATAGTTTTTCTATATTTATATTATATATTTTTAATCTTACTTTAAATAAAACTCAAATAGAAAATGTCTATAATAATTAGAAAAATCATTGAAATTTTTTTATGTATTTTATGTCTCGTGTATTTTCGTTTTATCTATATAAAATACAAAAAATATCTTAAATTAATTGAGTTAGAATAATCATTGATCTTCTCCATAAAAATTGGAATATTCAGAGCCATTACTCTTTATAATTTTAGAAATAATAGTTCATTAATAGATGGTCAAACTGTTCTAAAAATCAAACTATCGAAAATGTACTAATTCAATGTTAAGAATTATTCTCCTTCTGGATAGAAGTGGAAAAAATTCCCTGAGAAAATATAATATTTGAACTCTACTTCATATGTAACTTTTTATTCAATCTAGATAACATACATAACATTTCTTAAAACATTTTGATCTACCATTTAAATTATAACAATTATTCAATATGTGACATATTATATCAATAAAAATGATTATATACTTTGTAATAATATCAAAACTGTATATGTAAGTTTTACTAGTCCATATGTAAAATACCATACTTTTTCAATTTTTAATGAGTAATAATAAATTTCCACACTTACTGAATACATAATATAAATATCATTATATTTTTGTTTTTTATTTTGAAAATATCCAATATATAAGAAAATTATTCAAAATTCGTAGAATACATAAGAAATACTCTTCTATATGTAATATCTAGTAGTAGGTCAAGTTTATTGAATTTAAAATATAATAGACATAGAATAACAGTTACATAGTGACAAAATTATAAAACATTAATAAATATATTGATATCCACTTTAATATAGAATCATTAGTAAAAAAATGTATTTTAGGAGAATCCAAACATTGAATATTTAAAGTGTAATATGTGTTAATCCCTGACACATACACATAAGATACAATTTTCAAGCCATGACACATACCCATGAAATGTGACATAGTTTGGATCACTAAACATTTAGTGTTAAAAATATTTTATACAGAAGAGAGGATTTTAATGATTTTTGCTATTGGGTCCATGTTGAGATGAAAAAGGTATTGAGGGGGTGAATATAACAATTAAAAAAATTAAAAAGTTGAATAAAATATCTATATTAATTAGAGTTAAAATAATTTATCAGAGATAATTTATCAAAATCAATTATCTTACTCCTGAAATAGTAATAATCTGCACAAAATTAAAGAGATAATGTAGTCACTTTTGAGGGTAATTAATGTCAAAGTGATCATAAATCTTCTTTCCATACCCCTATAGTCTTTGAGAGGTATGATATTTATTAAGGATCTAATTTTTAAAGGTGATTCATAACCCAATTAAAACTTACCTTTTCTAGTGGGGGACAATAAAAATGATAACACGAAATTTAAAGAGAAATTACCACACATTACAATAATGATGTTAGATATCCAAAGTCACAACCCAAAGATCATAAATTTAGAGTCTTGGATTCATAACATGAGAAGAAATATTTCTTTTGTCAGGGAATGTGCAAACTAAACATTTTTGGAACATGTGATAGAGATAGAAAGAATTAATATATTCTCAAATAGAAAAAGGTAGAATAATTAAATTTATATAGATGAAGTACAACCATTGGTTCTTAAGTGAAAGATCAATACTTATATTCAAGGAAATAATGGTCATATAATATTAATTTCTTATTGAGATTCCTCAAGAATATATAAAATAGTTCAGAGGAGATCAATTTTATATTCATAGGGTATTTCTTGTATGAGTATCTCAAGAGTTATTATATCCAAAATAGTGTACTCTATAATAATTATTGATCCCTTAAAATTATACTAAACAATTAATAATCAACATCCATAAATTCAGTTAGATAATTCAGTATAATAATCATGATGATCAAGAATTATCCTAAAGAGAGATATTATCATTCAAAAAATATCATTGATATTTTAAATCTAAATAACAGTTAAAAAATTAACTTCATCATTAAATATTATGATATATATCCATTATAATTGAATTTTCAAACTCTTTCATGAATGCTTGGATAACCCAAAAATCTCATATCACCCATTTTTCCTCTATAAATTTTAAATTCTAAATACATTACAACTATTTGATTGTAGGTACATAGAAAATAAAAAATCAAAAACACTGCATTAAAACTCATAAAATACCTTTTAATATGTTCATAACCATTAAATATTAATTAATAAATAGTTGATTTAAGTCATCTTATAATATATTCAAAATTTTTGAAATACCAGCTACATGTTAATTTGATAATAAAGAAAAAAATTAATTTTTATTAAAATATATTAAAAATATTCCAAAATGACTTATTATAGATTATATATGATTAATATGGATTTTTGGTACAAAAATATCAGTTAAAACAAATATTTTAATCCTTTAGTAACTCAAACTATCAAAATAAATGAAAAAAATTATCATAATTATAGAAATAAAACAAACAGAATGACCAAGAGTGTTGATATATGGAGGTTTACTTCCCCATGAAATTTTGAAAATCAATGTACTACCCCATCGGTTCATAAAATTCACAATTTAGGTACGTTTTTTTAAATAGGTAGACACTTAATCTAAAATATCTTGCAATACGGTGCAATTTAATATCACTGGTTGTTATAACACTTGTGTGAGGGTTAGTCATTTTATGTTTCATTATATTCATAGTGTTATACATCATGCGTAATGGTAAGTTCCAATATATCAGAAATTGTGAATGTAATATCAAAACAATGATCACTAAAACATAAAAATAAACTATATGATGTAAGTTTAATTCTCACATAAAGGAGATTTATGTTATGGTAAGTCTTCCATAATTTTAATATGTGACAAATATATAAAGGCAATGTATTTTGTAAAGGTAATCAATAATCTAACATAGAGGCATGATAATTATACTCATGTAAGGGTAAGATTTAACCTAATGAAATTTAAAATATAGAACATAAAAGCTACATAAAGTTAGATTTAAAATGTATATAGGTATATATTAACTTCCATGGGCTATGTAATGGTAGAATAAAATTTATGTAATGTTAAACAACAAGTTACATAGGCTATGCAAATAAATAATACACATATAAAAAAATAAATCTACAAAAAATAAGATGAAAATAATTATAAATAATTATATGAACAAATGAAGAATAAATAAAATAATAATAATTACATAATATTTTAAACAATGAAAAAAATAGAATTAATTAGTGACTGTCTAATATTAAAAATATTTTTATGTCTAGCCACTAGAAAAAAGATAAATTTCACATTAAGTTTATGATTTTGTAAGAAATTATAAATATCCAATGAAAATAAAAATCATTTGGTGTATTTATAATATTAAAAAACAGAATATATAAAAATTAAAAAATTAATAAAAACAAACTCCAAGAACTAAAAAACTCCCCTTTTTGAAAATTACTGAATTGAAACAAAATTTTACAAAATTATTCCTCCTTTTGAATTTAAAAAAAAGATAAAAAATTTAAATACAAATTAATAAAATAATTAAAAAATTTAATCACTCCCCCTGAATAAGTTCATTCAAAATAAAAATAATTCATTCACAGTTCAAACACAATTTTCTTCAATTTAATTATATCCAAGAGTTCATAAAAAATATCCATAAATTTAATTTCAGTTGGATTATATTCTAGAATAATATATCCTTTATTAACATTATCTATTATGAAAGGAAATCTAATGCCAACATAGTTTGTTCTTGAATGCTGTAAATAGTTATTTAAAATTCAAAAAGATAAATATTTTTTAGAATAAAGAGGAATCTTTTACAAAATAAAACCATAATCATATATTGTTTCTTTAATCCAGAAAGATTAAAAAACGTAATATGGTTGAAATATATTAACATTAATTATTAGATAAAACAACTAAAATTTTTTTCCGTGAACTCTAAGACCTTAATTTTTTACCAACCAAATGACACATTATTAAATTACTTTTTCAATCAAATACTCATCCTCTAAAATTAGAATCAAAATAACTAATAAAATCAATGAATTTTGGACAATAATTTGATAGTTTACAATTTATAGTTCCTTTAACATATCTTATAATTCATTTAATATCATTCAAATGAGATTATATATGATCAGATTGATATATTTCCCATAAACAAAAGCTAAAAATAATCTCAGGTACATACATAATAAAATATGATAAACTTCTAATCTTGCTTATAAAAGTTTTAAAATATATATATTCTATAGATTTATCAAATATTTATTTAAAATTAGTACTATTTATGGTTTTAAAAGTTTTACAAGAATCTAAACCAAAAATCTAAATTAACAACTTATCATATTTAGTTTTACTCTAAAGTATTACATCATTTCATTTATAAATTTGATGTCACAAAAATAATTTTAATTATCACATTAAACTGAAAAGAAATTAATTAGTAATAAAAATTAAAAATTCATTACAATATCATTCACTTGAAGATACAAATGAAATATCATAAATTTTAATAATTAAAATATCATTTGAAACCATTCAAATAAATAGTTTTGGATGAAATTTACCTTTCTAAAAATAATTTTTATTTAAAAGTAAAGTAAGTGTGTCATACCAAGAACTATGATATTCATTAAGACCATATATTTAATTGAGAACATAAAAACATTAATTATAAAATTTTCATTTTCAAAACCTGTTGGTTGGTTAACATAAACTTATTTAAAAATAAAACCATTTAAAAAATCACTTTTACCATCTATTTGAAATAATTTAAAACCTTAAAAAGAATAAAAATATAAAAAAAATATAATAGTTTAGATCACAGAAATAGGTGAAATAGTTTCATCATAATCCTTTCATTCTTATTAATAATAACCTTGATATATAATTTTAGCTTTATTCTTAATCATTTGACCAGATTCATCCATTTAATTTCTAAAAATACATTTCATTACAATAATTTTATCATTAGTGGAATTAATTATATTGAAAATATTTTTTCTTGAAAATTTATTAATTTAATCTTTCATATAAATTATCCAATAATATATTTTTAAATCACATTCAATATTATTAGCAACAAAATCAGAAACAAAAAACTTTTTTTTAAAATTTCTTGAATTAAAATAGAGTTTCTAGTTTTAATTATAGTTTCAATATTTGTAATAACTTTTTCAATTGGATGATATTTATGAATTAATCTTGATTTTTCATTAGAATGAGAAGAAGTATGCTCCCCCCGAACAATTACATTATTTTCTTTATGTTCTTCTTCACCAAGATTAAACAATCTAAATTAATATTCACGATCTACTAAATTTATTTATTTTAGTTTATATTCACCAATTTTATCATGAATATATTTTTCTAAAATCACATAAAAAATAATTTATCACATTTAGAATAAAATTTATCCAAATTATCATTAGTATTACAAATAATAACTTTACACACAAAATCATTGAAAAAACAAAATTTGGATTCTTTTCATTTAACAGTTCATACATAGTTTTCATTAAAAAAATGCATTACATAAGTTATGTTTTACAAATAAAAAACTATATGAATGATCCTTAAATTATCTAATAGTTTTAATTATATTAATATATTGAAAACTAACTCTATTTATTTTACCTTTTAAATTAGAATAAAAAATAAAATTCTTACTAATTTTCAAATCATGTAGTTATTGTGCTTGTATTTTCTTTAATAGTTTGTGTAACAAATGAAATTTCACATGTTTAATCCTATAATTAAATAAGATATTATTTTCTATATAGCATTAATACACTTAAAATTTTGGTCTACTAACTCAAAGATATAAATAAAATAAATATTTCCTTCTAATTAGCATAAAATAAAACAGATTCATTTTTGAAAACTAAAAATCTATTATCTTAAAAGATAAAACTAATTCCATAATCTCATAATTATTAAATATTAATAAAATTTTGAACACCCTAACCCCATTATCCTAGATTTAGTGCCTTACTTTATTATATTGGTATAATAAACAATGAAGTCTCATCTTGAAGAACCGAATAGTTAAGTAACTTTATAAAAATAAATACATGTATTTGTTTTAAATTTCAAAATGAAAGGAATCAAATATTGAAACTCAAATGGAAACATATATAAACTCATAAATTATCCCTATAATTCACTCATTATATACATCTTCATATCCTAGAAAAAAATAAAACTTAAGAAAGAGGTGAGATCAGATGCTCACCAAAGCTATACAATAAAATAGAAGCTAATATAAATACAAAAAAATAAGGCATGATGAAAAAGTAAAAAATCATGCCATCAAAAATAAACTTGGGCATATTATAGTGGAATAAATGCTGAATAAATAATTACCTATAAATAATCACATGAGTATAAAACATAACCATTGATATTCTACTAGTCGAATAACCACAAGTATTGTAAATTACTAATATTATAATGATGGAATTACTAGTTATGGACATATAAAACATACCATGAAGGTATCAAAAAAGTCATATGATAATAAATGGTAAAGGCCTCAGCCAGATCCACAAAAGAAAATAAATGGGCAAGGCCTCAGACAAGTCCATATCTGGTATGTCCCATGAGACCTAACGATGCATTGAGGGGATATGGAGGTCCCATCACATGAATTAATAAGTGTAAATAATTACTCTTATGGGTGGGGTAAAATATAAACAACATATACACACTAAATGTAATTAACTTTTCCCTAAATAGTAAATATAATCGTTAAGCATTCTGTGTAATATGGTGAATGGTATCAAGATAGCACATCCACAGTCAAAATGATCATAAACCATTTAATAAAATATGTTATATGACATCATTAAAGATCAATACCAATTAAAAATATTATTTAATAGGCGTGTTAAAATATATAAAAATACTCTAATAAAATCATCGAGAAATTCATGAGGGAAATACAGTTTTACTTTGGAAAAATCAGTTGTATCTATAATAAAATTTTATTTTAAACATGTTTATATAAAAAAAGGAAAAATAAGACAATGAAATTATTTTTAGGCATAAAATATTTCAAACTCATGTGAAATCATGTAAAAAGAGTTTTTAATATCTTTTGAAATGTGTTGCTTTAGTATGATTTAACGTAAAATATATAGGAGTCTTTAAAGTGGAAAAAAATTATTTTGTTAAATATAACTTGAAAAGATCTAAGAATATTTTCATGATAAAAATATTTATTTATAAAATTATTGGTGTTATATAACCTATTATAATGTGTACTATAAAATGGGAATAAAATTGCGATGTTTTCTTTAATCTGGCTTGCTTATCAGAAGGAATTGAAAATGGAACCTTATGAAACATGTATTATCCCATCAAAGGAAAATGAAATGATATGGATAAATTATTTTTTAATATATAATAAAAATTCTAGAATAATTATGTAATAATAATGAATAATTACATTGATGTAAAGAGATATAAGAGGTAACCTGAATGAAAAATGGAGGTTTGGAAAGAATCCTTACCTTATGTATGAAAGATTTCTGCACTTTAATATCACATCTTGGATAATGAAATTAGATTAATTAATAATTTAAATTATAACCCATTAAACATATATTTAATTTATTTAAATTTTATTATGTTCATTTATATTCTTTTTGATGAGTTATAAGATTCAATTTTGTCATTCAGAAGTGTTTTTTTCCATGGTTTTCATGATTGGTTCATTTGTATACATGTACAAAAGATCATTTGAAATGTGAATAGTTAACAATAATTGAAATTAGATGATATTAATGAGATTACATAATATTTAAGGGTTTTATATATCATTTTCTTCCTGATATGAGGATGATACATTAAATAAAACATTAATGATAACTGTTTGGGTTATTTTGTTGTTTTTCGATAATCATGAACTATTTTTGTTTTATGTGTTAATATTATGTATATATACCTATTCAAGAACATTAAATAAGTTGTATTAAATATATTAAATTATTTTTTATCCATAAAAATGTTTTTATGACCATCCTTGCTGGGAGAATTATAAAAACTCATCATCCACGATTGTGGTAAATCGGTACCTCATGGATGATGTTTTCATATTTAGAATAAAAATGGGAATATAAAATAATTGATGGTGGAAATAACATTATCATATTAAAATTATAGTATATATGAGATACTGGAATTATCATGCATGTTTTATAGATGTTTTATTGAATGGATAATATAAGAAATGAAATAAAAAAAGAACGGAAGGGAATTTTACTGCTTGAATCCCTCTCCTTCAGAACCTCCTTAAGAAAATTTGAAATGAATAATTTGGGTGATACTAGAAAGGATAGAAAATTTTGGATTGTTTTGGGAGAGGTATTAGTCAGAAATTGAACAATATCAAAGGCTTTTTTGGTGTGAGGAGAAGTGGTGGTGATGGGTGGTATTTATAGTGGAGGAGAGTGGTGTTTTTGTTGATTATTTTATTCATTAGTTTATTATTTTGGCTCAAGAAAATCAGTAGTTTGAACCTTATAAATAAATATATTAAATTAATGAATGAGATTTTAATATTAGGGGCTTACATTATCCATACATCATCAATGACCCAATAATTTATATATTTTTCAAATACTGTAATTTATCATATTTCCATATTTAAAAAATTCAACTATTTTAGAGAAATCCCAAAAAATTTCCCTAACCATTTAACAATGTGTAGAATTAAAATTTAGTCTCTATTTTATTAAAAATAATTTTCTAAATTTGAGAAATATAATTCTTAAATAAAATCATTATTCACTCTATTTTTTTTAATATCATAATTGTTTTTATGACACTTTTAAAAAATAATAAACGTCTCATAAAATTATCTTGTAATCATAAGACAAAAAAATATATCTTTATGAATCTTATTTTTTGAAATAAATTTTCTTTTAAATGATTTTATTAATTATAAAATTTTAAATTAACATTTACATCTCACCAAAATTCCAATACTTAATTTATAATTTTTAAAACATTTATTTACTTATTACATGATATAAATAAATTATATTTTCATTTACGAGATAAAAAAATTTTATGTATAATTTCATAGGTCAAGTTACTATTATATTGGTCATATTTATTCTTAATGGTCACATTACTATCCCAACATTCATATTTAATAATATATTCCAGTTTTAGACTCTGTTTTCTGTGAATAATACACTACAAAAGATGTTAATTTTTAAAAGAGACATACCATGAAATCTTGGGGTGTCACATTCTCCCCTCAAAAAAATTCATCCTCTAAATTTCTAGAATGTAACATCATTAAAATAGTTATGTCGTTATTTATCATAAATTCATCTAGTTCACACGTCATCTATTTAATTTTATGATTTTTCCAACGTACATTTACAAACCAAGAGGTCTGATTCCTCCACACATGCTCTCCAGTGTCCAGAATCTAGACAAGCTCTTTAGAGTAAGATAAATCATGTTTCAGTTCCATTCCCTTAGAAGAGAGGACTTGTGTTGGGTCTTTCATGTACTTCCTTAATAAAAATATTTAGAACACATTGTGTACATTATAAATGCTAGGTGGCATCTCAAAATGATAATCCAAAAATCTAATTCCCTATAGGATTTCAAATGGACCAATTTACATAAGACTTAGTTTCCATTTCATTCCAAATCATATAACACCCTTCCCTAGCGATACCATCAAGAAGACATGATCTCCCACTTGAGACTCCAAATCTTTCCGTCAGTTATAAAAATATCTCTTTTGAATAATTTATAATACATTCATATGTTATTGAATAGTATTTACCTTTATTTTTGTTTCCTCCATTATCTTTAGTCCTAAATGATTCATTTCACTAACTTCATCCCAACAAGTTGGTGTACGATATCTCTTTCAAAACAATGCTTCATATAGTTACATTTTAATACTTAAATGTTAAATATTATTGTAGTAAAAATATACCAAAGGAAAATACTAATCCCACATGCCATTAATGTCATTTTAGAATTATCTAAACATTCTTTGTAAGGTTTGGATCATCCTTTCCGACTGTCCATTAGTTTGAGGGTGATAAGCAGTACTAAAATGAAGCATAATATTCAACTATTTCAGAATAATTATCAATAATTTCAATATATATCAATGATAATTATCATAAAAAATTGAAATACGTTTTCTATGATGTCTTATAACTTCATTAATATAGTGTTGTGCAAGGTGATCTAGTGGAAAATCCCACCTTATAGTGATAAAATGTTCATATTTGGCAGGTCAATCAACAATTACCCATATTGAATCAATTTTTCTTGGTTTTTTGGTAATATAGTGGTAAAATCTATTATAATGTCATCCCATTTCTATGTAGGAATAGGTATATGTTGAAAAAATTCTCTAGGATGTTTCCTTTCAGCCTTCACATGTTGACAAACTAAACATTTTGATACATAATTAGAATGTTCCCACTTTATATTATCCCACTAGAAATGTTCCGTTAAAATAGAAATACATATTAGTGATACTAGGGTGTGTTGAGAAATTAAAGATATGGGAATCATAAAATAACTCATTTTCTAACTCGGGTATAGAGGGAATATAAATAAGGTTCCAAAATTTTAGAATTCCATCCTCATACGTGTAGTTTGTGAACTTCCCATCATTCACAACTTTAATTTTCCTATGAAAATTCTCATCAACAGACAGAGAAATTTTAGTCCTTTCCAATAATGATGTTTGGTAAACCAATTAAAAAATTAATTATGTTTCACAATCCATGATAATTACCATATCCATGTTCACTAGATCGATGAAAACAATACCCCTTTCAATCCACATTTTTGATTAGAACTCCATGATCCTTTCTTATTAATGCATTTTCAACCTTATTCCCCCTTGGTATTAGTGTATTGAAATATAATAATCCTTTTGTATCTCAATCCATCACCATTGTCTCATGTTGAGTTCTTTATGTGAGAAGATATATTTCAAACTCTTGTGATCTATATATATCTCACATATTTGACCACAGAGGTAGTATTATTATATTTTCAGAGAAAATATTATACCTTCTTACTCAATATCATGAGATGGATAGTTCTATACAAGTGTTCTTAATTTACATGATGTATATATAATAACATTGTCGTTCTTCATAAATACACAACTAATTCCTTTCTTTGATACATCATTATAAATCACAAACCAACCATTTTTTGGGTAGAGTCAAGATTGGAGAATTCAGTAATCTCCACTTCAATTCTTAAAAACATTAATAACATTCATTTTTTCAAAAAACCTTAACCCATTTTCAAGTTAAATTTTTTAATAGTTTAGATAATTAAGAAAAATTATTAATTATATTCTTATATTAACCTGGTAAACCAATGAAATTACGTACCTTGGTTATGGTCCTTGGTGTATTTCATTCCTGAACTACCATGATCTTCGCAGGATCAACTGAGATTCTATCCTTAGAGACAATATGGAAAAGAAAAAGGAATAATTTTAATCTAGAATTTAGACTTCCTAAACTTCACATATAACTATATTGTACTAAGTGTCTCTATAAAAATATTCATTTTATTCTCACAGTCCTCATAACTTTTTAAATATATCAATATATTATCAAAAAATACTACAAAAAATCATCAAGATATTCCTTGAACACTATCTTCATTAGATCCATAAAAACATAGGTTGAATTAGTCAATACAAATGGCTTTACTATAAACGTGTAATGTCCATACCTACTTCATAATGTTGCCCTTGGAATATCTTCCTTCCTCACATGAAATTGATGATAACAAGATTTAAGGTCGATATTCCAAAAATATTAAGTTATGTGTAGTTGATCCAATAAATCATCAATGAAAGGAATATTATACTTGTTATTTATGTGAATAACATTGATTTCTATATATTCGATGGAAAAATTCTTGGATCAATATTTCTTCATGATAAAGAGAACAGGGGAACCCCATGGGGAAACACTAGGGAAAATAAATATCTTATCACTCAACTATTCTAGTTATTTCTTCAGATCCACTAATTCCATAATGTGCATTCTATATGGGTTATTGGATATTGACCTTTAATCAGATATTAAATCAATAAAAAACTCAACTTCTGGCTTTGGAGTATTTCTAGGTAAATCCTCTATAAATACAACAATTTTTTTCTATAAAAAAGGTACGTCCTCAATTTGAAGATTTCATTCCACATCCATAGATGGTGTTTTCTATTATACCCCAAGAATTTCATTTAGAAGAGATACTATAGGTGGATATAGATATGAATCATATGATTAATTCTCCCCTCTAAAGATGAGAAATTCCATACCTTCATCATGAATCATAATTTCCTTCTCTTCAAAAAAAATTCATTATATTTTGAAATCTAGTCCAAACCAAGTATTATATAAAAATAAACCATTGGTATGATGATAAAATCAACAATTAGGAAAAACTTTGTGTCATAATAGGAACCCCTCAACAAATATTTGTTGAATTAAGGTTTCTATTATGAGTATTTACTAACAACTCCCTTATAAATCTGAATTAGAAATATCTAAATTTTAAATAAAAATGGGAAGTTACAAAGAAGTGTGATGATCCATAATGAAATAGGTCTTTAGCTAAATTTTTGGAGATGATTAAATTACCTTCCACCACATCATTAAGAACATCAAACTCAGTTGTTGTGATTAAATAAGATTTTCCTTGATCCATTTTCCAATTCTAGGGAATGTTTCTTTGACTCTTCAGAAAATCATTTGCATATTTTCCCATCTCTGTACGATTTTTGCATTGAAAATTGGTTGCTTGTTTCCTTCCCTTAAAATCATAGGATTGGTGATCCTTTTATCCACACATGTATAAAACAACGTTTTATTTTAAGAATGCCCAAGGATATTTCTTTCCACATGTATTTCACATTGAAAAATTATCTTTTTTATTCTTCCCTTTATCCATAATTTACCCACAACCCTCTTCTTATCTTGTTTTACCTTAAATTTTCCAGACTTGGAGAATTATTTCTCTATCTTTATAACACATGGCACTATATCTTTGTATGATGGGAAATCTTGGAATACCAGTGCCCTTTGAGGGAATGGTTTTAACCCATCTAATAATCGATCAATCATGCCCTATGGTTTATGTATGTAATATATAGAAAACCTTACTAAAATTATACATTTGGATACATAATTGTCAATGTTTTCATCCCATTTTTATCTTAGGCATAATAATTTTATCTCTATATATGCTCACTATTCCCGAGGGAAATATTTTCTAAGAAATTTCATTAAAATACTTCCATCCCATATTCAAATTTCTTCCTCCTTTGAATTTTGAACCAATGACCACCATTGATCATCATATTCTAGGAGATGATAATCTTCCATGATAACCTTATCCATTTTATTACTTAAAAATTTGTTAAATATATTCTCTAAAAAACATAACCATTTATCTGATAAAAATAGATTTATATACCTATTGAATGATGTAGGTTGATGTCACATAATAAATTCTAACATCGTTCCTCCACATTGTAGATTATAATTCTATATATGGGTAAGGTGATTGTTCATAACCTGACTTAGATGTGACAATATATTTATATGTTTCTCAACATTAGTTGAAGCTCCTACTCCATCATCAGTATCTTTCATAAGAGGAAAATTCAGACATGAAATATGTGTGTTGATACGGTTTCTATTCCTTGCACTAGATTTGATTTCTAAATAATGAAATATGCTAAATTAGATTATTAATCATATTGTATAATTTCAAACTAGTAACACTTAACATAAATTGAAACTTTTATGCATAAATAATGTCATAATCATAAAAATGGTTTCTTTTGGGATATATTTACTTCTTAAATTCCTTATAATGGTTTGTAAAGAAAATTGGAATTTTCCTAAGTATATCTTTGGGTAGTATCAAACCAAGTGCACATTAAGGCCCATTGTTAGGTACTGAGTTACAAAGAGATATACCCAACACACCTTATCATAGTTGTTAATCCTAGGTATGTCTATTAGAAAACTATGTCCCCATGCAGTATACATATATGGATGTATATCTAGGAAAACCCACATAATATATACCTTACCAAAAATCATGTTTTTTCTTCTATGATTATCATCAAATTCTACCACAGGGTTATGTTCCCTAATATATTTTCCACATATTCTACTAAAATTTCTCTAATACCAACTGTTGACACCCAAACCCCAATACCTAGGATTCGATTCCCTACATTATTATATTTTTTAATAAAAAAAAGTCACATACCAAAGGAACGAATAGTTTAGTACCTTTTCAAAAGTTAACATAAACATATGTACTACATTGTAACATGAAAATAAAAAAAACACATCAACTCCAATTGAAACATCCATAAAATCTTAGATTATCCCTCTAAGTCATTCATTATAAATATCTTCACATCCTAGGGAAAAATAAAAAATAAGAAATAGGTAAGATCAGATGCTCAGTAAGGGTAAACAATACAATGAAATATAAAATAAACATAAATAATAAGGTACGTTAAATAAGTAAAAACGCATTTCATTAAAAAATAATCTTGAGAATATTACGGTAGAAAAAAAATCTGAATAAATATTTACCCGTAAATAATATAATGAGAATGAAACTTAAACATGGATATTCTAAAAGTTTAATAAACACATGGATTATCAAATAATAAAATCATAATTATGGAATGCCTAATGATTGAAATTAGAAATATAACATTGAGGCCTCAGAAAAGACATCTGAAAATAAATGATTAAGGTCTCAACCAAATCCATACCTAAAAATAAATGGGAAAGGCCCCATCCAAGTCTGTATCTGTTTTGTCTCAGGAGACATATCAATGCATGGAGGGACAACAGAAGGCCTAACCCATCACTTACTATGTCCAATTCATCCCTCACATGAATGGGGTGAAACATAAACAATATATACTTATGAAATGTAATTATCATCATCATCAGTTATTTATTTATTGGTAGAAGGAAAGTACAAGTCAAAGAAAGGGATGACAAAAGATAAGCTAGGCTCGAAAGTAATGAAAACCAAGGGTATCCTCTATAATGATGCTAACCACCTCAGGGACCAAAAAATTCAGGTCATAGAAGCAAGACACGCCGAGGTTATGACCCGTAAGAGAGGCAAGGTGATCCTACACTTTATTACCCTATCCCCATGTGTGAACCATTCAAATGTTGGTGGATAGCGTGCCTCAACATTTCCAAATGATATAGGCAATCAACCAGGGATTAGACCTGATGCCTTGCAGGGAATTGAGGAGAATGAGGGAATCCGTTTTATTTTTAGCTTCAACGATGCGGAGGTTCCCTTGGCGGCATTGGGAAAGACCAGTGAGGAGGGCATCAGCCTCTGCCTGTAGAGAAGACCCTCAACCAAAGTGAGCAGTGAGTGATAAGATAACCAAGCCTCTGGTGTCGTGGAAAACTACTACACCTTTGATAACTCCTAAGATGCATGACCCCTCTATATTGAGCTTTAGGCCTATATGGGGAGGAAGCCATCAGATCCATTTTCCTTGCAAGGCAGAGCCACTGGGTAGAGGGGCTAGGATGATTGAAGAACATTAGAAATGGGCCATTTCGGTGCGGTTTGATGGAAAATATATAAGTTTATTTAAAGAGGAAAAATGATTATTAACTTACATGGAACCATAAAAGTGATAATATAGTCTTTTAGGATAAAAATATTGACCATAGAAAAATATTTGTGTCTCATAATATATTATGGATTTTACACGAAAATGTGTAAGAAATTGGGAATTATTATTTAATCAGGATTTCTTATGAGGAGGAATAGAAAAGGGAAACTTATAAAACATGTATTATACCATAAAATAAAGATGAAGGTTCTAGATACATTATTTTAAAACATAAAAAAATAATTTAGAATAATTATATAAATATAATGAGTAATTACATTGGGTTAAAGAAAGAGAAATCATAACCTGAATGAAAAATAGAGGTTTGGGAAGAATCCTTACCTTATGTGTGAAAGCATTCTGAATTTATACTTAATGTCCTAGATAATAAAATTATGTTGATTAATAATTTAATTTATATCCTATTTAAAATAAATTTTATTCATTATAATTTTATTAAGTTCATTTTTGGTCTTTTTGGTGAAATATAAGATTCAATTTCATTGTTTGGAAGTGTTCATTTCCATGGATTTCACGATTGGTTCACTTGTGTACATGTACAAAAGATCATGTGAAATGGGAATAGTTATACAGAATAGAAATTATATGTTATTAATGAAATTAATGGATATATATTGTTCTTATATATCATTTTTTAGATATGTGGGTTATTCATTAGATAAAATGTTAATGATAACTGTTTGGATTATTTTGGCCTTTTTCAATCATCAAGAACTATTTTTTTCATTATTTATTAATATTATATATATATATATTCTTCCAAGAAAACTAAAAAATGTGTAATACATATACTAAGTTATATTTTATCCCTTAAAATTGTTTTATGACCATACTTGAAGGTGAAATTGAAAAATGAAAACTCGTTGTCCTTGAGGGTGATAAATGAGCACCACACACATGATGTTTGACTTTTTATAATAAAAAGGGTAAGATAAAAAGAATTTTTGGTGGATAATATATTATCATAAAATAAATTACACTATATATATATATATAATATATTAGAGTAATAATGTATGTTTGGATAGATGATGTAAGGAAATGATAAGAAAATAAAATAAATCAAAATAAAATTAAACGTATGAAAGGGGATTTTACTTCTTAACTTTCTCTACTTGAGAAACTCCTTAAAGAATATTGAAATGATATTTTTTGTGAGAGTATAAATACCATAACATGGTGGAGAGGTTTTGGTAGAAGGATTGGGAAAAAATTAGAAAAGATTCAAGGATTTCGAGGTGTGAGGAGAAGAGGTGGTGAGGGGTGTTTTTAATATTTTATTCATTGGTTTTTTTATTTTAGAAGAAAACTATAAATAGTTTGAACCTTATCACTAAATATAATATAATAATAATGAGGATTCCGATATTATGTTCTTAAATCACCCATACATCATTTTTTACAAAATAATTCATTTATTTCTTAAATATACTAACTTATTGTATTTCATTATTTACCAAAAATTAAACTATTTTGGAAAAATCCCAAAACATCACCCTATCCATTTTTAATTGTGTAGAATTAAAAAACTCTATCCATTTTATAAAATAATAATATTATGATAAATTTATTTTATAAATAAAATTACTATTTACTCAAAAAATACCAATTTTAATAATATAACTATTTTAGAGACATTGAAAAATTAATTAAAGTCTAATAATAGATTTTAATAATAATAATAATAAATATTAATTTATTAATATAATTTATTAATTTTTTTAAATAATTATATTAATAATAAAATTATAAATAAACATCTACGTCTCACAAAAAATACCAATATTTAATTTATCATTTTAAAACATTTATTTACTTATTAAGTGATATAAATATATTATATTTTCATTAATGAGAGACCTAAATTTTATGTATACTTTCATAGGTGAATTTACTATTATATTGGTCATATAATATTACTGATGGGAATATTACTATTCCTATAGTTATATTTAATGTTATCTTATAGTTTGTAACTCGGTGTTGTCTGATGAATTAACAATCAAAGTTGTTAAATTTTAAGAGGCATACCATAAAATCTTTGGGTGTCACATAAATTATGTCTTAATCCTTTAACCTATAATACATTCAAAATTATAATATTGTTAGATACATCGATATCCCCTAATACCTTAACCTTTCCTTTTTTGTTATCAGTGAATGGAAGAAAGGCACCATCTTATTGATTTTAAAATAAAAAATTTAATATATCTATATTCATGTATATGGATAATATGATTTCCATGTACTGTGTATATTTAATACTCTTATGGAACATTTCATAACAATATTTTCTATATATAATTTTTTGTACCCATGTTATCTTTGGCCTAATTGGGGTAGAATAATAATTCTTAGGTACCCAAACATATATTAAACATGTATTCTTTTATATAAGAGAATTTAAATTCTTATAATTTTTTTAGTATAGCCTAAATACTAAGAAAATATTACTGAGCATTCATTAGCATAATTTTCATTCATTCCACTTTTGAATCATGTGACATTAGATATACTCCCTTTAGAATTTATAACAAGTACATTCTTATAAAAATTAGAAATTTATTTATTGTATCCAAATATGATCCTTTATTTATTTGGTTTCACCATTGACATCATTTTATCAAACTTTTATTGACCTGGAACAAAAGTAGATAAACTTCCCTTCAATCTTACAATTTTTTTCTTCAAAATTTCATTCTATTTTTTTGAAATGTTTAAATTTGTGTAACCTTTTTCTTCTAAACAAGAAGTGAAATTTTTATGAAATTAATTTTTTAGGTTGAATTATTTTTTATAAGATCTTTATATTATCATTTTAATTTTTTCTACGAACAAAAAATTATGAAAAAACATTTCAATTTTTTTTTCATTTTATTAAATTAGTTCTTTTATACAATGTTTTTAAAATTAATTATCATAATATAAACATACATAAGAATAAATACTATCATCATTTTTTACATTGGCCCACTAACAATAGGTTATATATTTCCTTTTCACTTTTATTTTTATCACTTAAATCAGATTCTTCTTTAAGAATACATCCAACTATCAAAGATCTTTTATCTTTTTTATTATATTTATTATATTTTATTTATTTCTATAGTTCTGGATAGTAAATCGTTATGTGTCCTTACTTTTTCACTCATGGAATGTTTGTTTAGAAACATAATTATAATTGATAATATTACCTTTCATATTTTGATCATCATTATGATTATCATTTCAAAAACATTTCTTGAATCTTCCTTTTTATTTTATTCATTTTTTACACCTTTATGAAGGTTGGATATATCATTCTTTCCATCATATGATTAAGAATCATAAGAGTTAGTCAAAATAGTTATATTTGAATTAAATGAAAAACCATTCTTTTTGAAGTCTCCTCTTTAGCTATATTCTTCAACTCTAATTTTTAATGATGTAATGAACAAATTACTTCATCTAACATATATTTTTTATAAGTTTTTTATTATATCAATTTCATCTTTCATTGCATGGTACTTCTTGGTTTTAGCTCTCAAAACTCCTTAAATATGTATGGTATTCCCCAAATAGAATTCATTTCTTTCAAAATCCTAGTGAATCCATGGAACATCTTGTAAACACATTCATCTTCACCCATCTTGAAATATTACTAATCAACATGAAGTATTAAAATATTAGTTCTGATAAGATTATTTGAGCCAAATTTATTGAGTTGAATTTTTTTATAAATTTCATAAGTTGTTTTATAAGCTGATACATGAATAAAAATATATCGGTTAATAGAACAATACAAAATATTTATAATTTTTTAATTCCAAAAAATATTTAATAACATTACTTATATTAAATTTTTCTAGATTTTAATCAAGTAGCGTATAAGGTTTCACCATTATAGTCCAATGATCAATACATTGTTTCTGAAGGTAGGATTCCATTTTAGGATTTCAATTATGAAAAATTTGTTCCATAGAAATCAGGTGGTTTATGCAGAATCCATCCATCATTTATGTTCATTCCTTCTATCTTACAAATATTGTTTTCATCATGCTATTTGGTCTCGTATATTCAGTTTAAAAAAATAAAATATTAGTAACACAACCTATATATAAGAGGAATAATATTATATAATAACTGGTAGGTCTATGATAAAATGTAAAAGGCCTAGTGTGGGGGGTGAATGTACCAATTTCAAAAATTAAGGAGTTTAATATTATTTATATTTCAATCAAATTTATGATTATCTATAAGATTTAATTTATTAATGTTAATGATAATGCACATTAAATGATAATAAGCAATGTAAAATTAAAGAGTGAATGCAATATCATTTTTATAATTGTTTGAATAAATGTGATCTAACATATACTCTTCACACCCCTATAATCATTGAGTGGTATAGTATTTACTAACAACATGATTTTTAATGGGGAACAATAATCAAATTACAAACTACCTTTTCTTATATAGGAACAACAACAAAGGATACCTGTCTTTTAAAGGGGATTCATAGACCATTACAATACTACCTTTAGGTACTAGGAGTCACAACTTAAAGATCCTAACATTAGAATCTGGGAGTCAGAAACTGGGAATAAATAGTGATTTTTTTGAAAATAATAAACTAAACAGTGTAACCATGGGTGAGAGAGATATAAATAATAAATAAAAACTCAAACAAAAAAAGGATAAATGTTTTATGTATACAGATGAATTTAAACTAATGGTTCTTATGTTAATGATCAGTATGTAACTTCATGGAATTAATAGTCATAGAATATTAGTTTCACATTAGGATTCATCCAACAAATGTAAAATAGTTCACACACAATCACTTTTATATTAATAGTGTATTCATTATATGAGTATCTTGAGTGTTTTTGTGTCCATAATCAGTCATTATCTAAGTATTCTTAATACATTTACATACGACTAAAATATATCTAAACATAAGTCATAGCGTCAGTTATATAATTAAAAATAAAAAAATTAATGATAAAGAATTATCATAGAGATAGATATTATCATTATAAAAATATCATTTATATTCAAAAATTAAGAGTCGTTCAAACGGATTTAAATTCATCCTTAAAAAAATCAAAGTATCTTTATAGTGATCATATTTTAAAACTCATTCAAACAAGTTTTAATAAACCCTATGTATCACATCAATTGTTTCCCTATGCAAAGATTAAATTTGAAATACATTACAAACATTTTAATTGGGATATATAGATAATAAAAATTAAAAAATAATTAACTAAAACTATTAAAAGATATTAATAAGTTCATTAATATTAAAAATTAATTTATAAATGGTTAATTAAAATTAACTTATAATATAATCAACAAATTGAAATACCTACTGATTGTTCTTGCGATAATGAAAAAAAATTAACCATCATTTAATTATAGTAAAAACATTACAAAATAATATTTCATATCTTCTATAAGTTTAATTTTAAATTATGGAACATATAAATCTATAAAAACAATTAGTATAATCATGTCATAAATCATACTGTCAAAATATGTAATGAATGTTTGCAAAAATAAAACAAATAGTCTGGCCACAAATATAGATGTGCTGTAGTTTTCCCTCTAAATCCATTTTGATGATCAATGTAGTAAAAATTGTGTCATGACCCATCCCTTTAATGTTTACACCTCTTGGGCATGCAAGGAGAGGTGAGAGATAGTGACACCCAAGTCCCGCCTCTAGTAGGCATCATGTTGGCGATTAGCACCGAGGGTATAATAAACACACCAATAGGAGACATTACCTTCTAAGAGGACAGATTCGAAAGAGAGAGATTTGATATACACCAACCAACATCTACTCAGACAAAAATATAAAATATATATCAATTACAAATATGTAATGTCATGTAAAAACAACATCAACTGAAAGGAAAAACATAAAGTAGCAAAAGAAAGTAAAATAGTAGCGACCACAAAGCTCGAACAGCTCTAGAAACCCCAAGATAGTAGTAACCAGCATGATCTCCAACCATCTCCAAGTGACATGGAAAATATTTTATATAAATTAGGGTGAGTATAATAGTATACTCAGTAGGATCCTCCCCGATGCCTCTCATTCAAAAGTAAAGAAATTCTAGTAAATCATAGTGAACAACAAGTAAAACTAACACATCACCTAAACATGTATACTATGTTCCCAGCCTCACAATGTATACTCTCATAAAGTATCGCATACAAGGGTATATAATATAATAAAGAATGTCAAGGTCACCCTGCTAAAACTTCCCCACTGGTTTTACTCATTTCCTCAATGTCGCACGTCCTAAGCATCTCTCTCCAAAATGAATTTCCTTCAGACGCCTCGGTGATGCACCAAAACATGTAAGTCATCTAACACACCCACCACATCCATGTAACCAAATTAACCAGGTAGTTTCTAGGAGCCACCACATATTTCATAACATGTATCATACAATGGGTATTATACCTCAAGCCATTACAAACTATACACCGAGTAAGGATACTCAAGCCATCACATCCTATACATATTAAAACTATAGTAGTCCATATAAATCTATATCAAAATATATATGTGTGAATAACCACAATCCAATACATCCCTCTACACACATATATTGGCAAAACTAACCACTGTGCCTACCATCACATGTAACTAACAAGAGAAGAGAGTGGGACCAAAGGGGGTAGTCAACCATCCATCCTCCCATCAGGATGTTGAAAAAAACACCCACCCCAGGGCTCAGAATCCCCGAGGTTTCAGTCGCCATTACCGACATGGTGGAGTAGCATATAAAAACACAGCATGTAAAAAAATATAATATATCTCACAACCACACTATTGGAATAACCTTGTCTTAGACTCACCTACATCTAACGTCTCTTGAACTCTCAACTGTCACTACAAAGACTAGGTATCCTATAAGCAGAGAACCATTTAAGAGCTACATTAGATTCATTTATCCATTTATGTCAGTTTCACTTTATTTTAATTAATTATTTAACCATTATCATTTCCCATTACATTTCATTTTCATCACACCAAAGATCCATTCCCTCCAACCATTACCAAACCAAGTCTACAGTTTCTCTAAAATTAAAACCTCAACATTGCATTTGTGCATGCTACAAATCCATTGGATAACATCATTTATTCAATCATTTATTAAAAACATTATCACTTTTCCATAATTATAGGTATTCTAAAAAAACACTTAATAAGAATCCAAACACAACAAGACCAACACAACGAGTAGATGAACTACCCATCTAGTCTTTGAAATATATATATCTAGAGAGTAGGTCAATAGACCCCTGAGAAACTAAACTTGGAATGATCGTGGCATAATGATCGAACCACGATTCAGTGCATTACTTCACCCTTACATCACTATTTTAAAATATTTTGTATTTAATATTACAAATATTATATCAAATTGAACATCCAATTTGATTAAAAAAATAAGTTTTTATCATTTTTTAAAATTTCAATTATATCTTTTTTGGTGAATTTCTTGTAGGTGGAGATGATTTTAATGTCCTAGAGTTGATCCACAAGGAAAATGGGCAAAATTGCATGGACACCCAATGAAACCTATCCAGTATTTTGCACATTTATAACATTAAGTGACTCAAAATTCGATAAACTATTGTGGGAAAATCCAAAATATCATTGGCTACAACTCATCTGAAGGAACTGAAGCCGAATTATTTCATTAAGGGGTCCATCCGAACTAATCAATCCAAGGGACGTAATCTGTACAAAGTAAATGGTTTGGTTTTCTATTTAGGCCATATCTTTCATTGTAATCGTCTATGGGATGCAAAATTTGACATAGTGATATCAAATATTCCGGCCTACAACATTTATATTATATCCAACTCGAAATAATTCCATTTTTAAACTCAAAACTGATAGAAAATTGGAATCTCAAAATTTGGGTGCCAAAAACCAGTTTCCATTTTGGCTATAAATTGACACCTTGGGAACCCCATTTGGAATTTCGGCTATGCAGTGAAGTGTTATCATTTTGGAGTTATATTGGAGTCCTATCACCACCTTATAGGTTTTGGAACTCCTTATACTCATAGGGGGATCTCTAGAAGCATGGATCCCTTCATCGAAGCCTTCCTCTCTTTCTTTCTTTTTAATATTTATGTTTGCATAATAAGCTTCTTTCTTACTCTTCTATTTATTATATTTTCTTTAGTATTACCCTTTTTTACTTTGTTTTATTCTTCCTTTATCATCCTATTAGGTCTATAAATCGAGAGTAGAAACAATATTAGGTTATACACTTTCTAAACCTTTGCAAATGCATTATGTTTTTATGATGACTACACCACACAAGGAACAGTAGTTATTTTAAGTAATCAATCTTACTATCACCTTATTTATTAATTTATTTTGAATCAATGAGATAATATAATTCAATTATTATTATATTTTAATTGAGTTTTTAAATTGGAATAATCAAGGAAACAATTTAATAATTAACACAAAAACACGTGAGGTCGAGATTTTGTGTAAATTGTGAGAGTGAGATCTTAATCGGTAAAAAAACCATACATGATAAAATTTTAGAGTTAAAATGTAGCACTTAAAATCAATTAAAACCTTATTTCCATAATATAATTATGCTTTAATTTACCAGTAACCATAATCTATCCTTATAAAGACAATCTAAGTAAGGTGCTGTGATTGCATGTTCCAAAGTTAGTCTAGGGTTTTACTCTTTTCATCTTTGTGGTAAAATTAATTTTCATAGGGTTTGTGGGTTAAAAAACTTAGGGGATAATTATTAAGTGGATGTTAATTTAAATTATAATTAATTATAAATAAATGAATAGTTGGAGTTAGATCAATAATTCTATATGAAAATAGCTTTCAAAAATTAAATATCTTCTTATTGTGTCTTATTAATATAATTTCATTTCAAAAATAAAAACAAAATTTAATTAAATATTCTTGAAACATACTTAATCAATTTTTATAAGTGGTAAAAAATCCCCCATCCTTTTTTTGTAATGTATTTTATTCTCTATTATTTTATTTTTATAATACCTTTAAGAAGTTATTTCAATTACTGCCTCTTTAAGAGGCAACCTTGGTCATCCACTCTACTACAACTAAGTACCTCAAAAACCACTAATCATTTGAGGGATCCCATGACAAAGCCTTTCAAATTGTAACTTTTTCTAGGGAGGAAAGTATTTATTTCAACAATTTAGAGGTATTATTTTATTTTTCATTTTATTCACTTCTTTTCGTCCTTCTTCCTTCTTTACCCAATCTGAATTTTTCATCTTCTTTTATTTTCTTCTTCTTTTTCTAATTTTTGGACCATCAATTAAAACATCTCTTTTTTATTTTATTACGGTCCACTTTTTTTGTTTTAAATTTTATTTGATTTATGGCATGAACTAATCTCTATGATCTCTTAGATATTGACCCTGAGATTGAAGGTAGGCTTATGGATCAAATCAGACATTCTCAGTCTATGATAAATTTTAACATTGAACTAGTTGGAGAATTCCTCCACTCCAAGAACATTGAAATTAGAAACACTTCTAAATAAAACATAAAACAATAACCAAAGTTTGTAAATAATAACAATAAACATAATATAACCATTCAAGAGTTGGTTTCACCGTATATTAACAATCAACCAAATTGTATTATATATCGAACTCTTGAATTAGACATTGAACTAAAATATTGGTTAATTCATCTTCTTCCAAAATTTCATATATTATCTGGTGAGCTTCTATAAAAACAGTTAAATTAATTTAATGTTGATTTCTCAACCCTTAAACCAATAAATGTCTCTAGAGATCAGATAAAACTAAGAGCTTTCCCATTTTCACATTATGGATCTCTAAAGGATTAGATGTATTATTTTAAACATAATGATGTAACATGTTAGAACGATTTGAAATGTGTTTCCTTGTAGATATTTTTTCCAGCATCAAAGAACACTTCCATTCAAAAGAAGATTTCAGGGATCAAGAAAGCACAAGGGGATTCAATGTATGAGTAGTGGGAGTGATTCAATAAGTTGCGCGCAAGCTATCCAAATCAAAAAAAAAACAGAGAGATACTCCTCATCGAGTACTTATATGAAGGACTCACACATATGGATAAGAGCATGGTGGATTTCGCAGCAATATTAGCATTGGTATACTAGACACAAATAGCCAAACATGTATTCATCGACAATATGGCACAAAACTCTCAATAATTTGGCAATCAAGGTACCCACATGTTAAAGGACTACATCAGGTAAGTCCATCATTTCTTAAAATTTATTTATTGATACTAATTTGGAATAATTTACAACTATGGTAAGAAATATTGCTTGGTCTCAAAATAAATCCCAACCCTCTCCTTTAAGGCCTTGTTGAATTTATACTAAGACAAACCACCCAAATGACTGTTTCCCCCAACTACAAGAAACAGAAGATTGTGTCGTAGTGTTTCCTGGGAGACCATGTCATTAGAAAAAACAACCATATCCCCCAAATAAGTTTAGTTCCTTTAATCCAACATACAACCAAGGGTGTAAAGATCAATCAGACATGAGGTATGCCTCTGGAAATGAACAAAGTCCCCCCCTTTCAGCAAAACGTCTATCAGACTCCATCTTACAAACAAGGTTTCCAACAACCCCAATGGTGATTTGAAGCTCAAGTATCAACAAGTCAACAACAAGGTACTTCTCAACAAAAGGTAGATTATAACACTGATGACTATTTGAAACAAATTTTTCTTAATCAATATAATGAGCTAAAGAGTCAAGGTTTAGAGTTGAGAGAGTTGAAGACTCAAATGATCCAGATTTCCACTACCGTCCATTAACTGGGAAGTAAGAATTCTTGAAATAAAGCTTTAGAAACTACTCTAAATCCAAAGGGGAATTTCAGTTCCATCACATTGAGAAGTGGGAAGAAAACAACTAATGATTCTACACCTACCATTCCACCAAGATTCACGTCAACTTCGGAGATTCCCAATTCAAGAATAACTGATGAGAATCCCATAGAGAATGAAAAAGGTAAGAAAAATATTGATGATGTTACTCCAAAACCCCTTCCCCTACCAAACAAAGTGGTTCAAACCAAAAATATAGTTGAAGAGGCGCTGCAAAAAGAGGTTTTGGATACATTAAAGCGTGTGGAGATCAGCATACCTATACTAGAAGCCATCAAGAAAATATTAAGGTTTGAAAAATTCATAAAAGATATTTATACCAATTTAAGGGGGCTCAATGGAAATGATAGGATCAATCTTGGAAGTAATGTGTTAGCACTCACTAATCAATATCTAGCAATTCCAAATATGTGCAAGGATCCCGGGACATTCATCATCCCATGAACCATAGTGGAGTTTCACTTTTCTAATTCTCTTTTTTGATTTAGGAGCTTACATAAATGTGTTTCCTCACTCTGTATTCTCTTCTCTACAGGTTGGGGAGTTTAAACTGATAAGAGTAATGCTGCAATTGGTGAATAGAGGTAAGATATACCCAGATGGAGTGCTTGAGGATATACTTTTTTGGGTAAGAGACATGATCTTTCCAGCTGATTTCTACATTCTTAATAGGGAGGAAGATTAGGTAAATTCACATGTTCCCATTATCTTATGTAGGACCTTCCTCAAACCTGAAAAAACTATCATAGATGTTCATGATGGTACACTTTTTATGGAGTTTGGATATTAAGTTGTGATATTTAATATTATGGAAAAAAATGAAATAACCTCATAGGACCATTCTTCTTTTGTAATCTCCCATTTTGAACCACCAAATAAAAACTACCTGGAATTTGATTATCCTATGATTAGAATGATTATGAGTATTGGTTCTAGTTTGATCTCTAAGAGTACTCCCACACCTATTTCTAATGCACAAAACTCTCTTATATTTGATTTTGAAATGGATTTATATTCCGATTTTGATAATTCTCACTCTTATTATGACATAGTGGTTGATTAAGTTGATGGATTTGATGCTTTTTATATAATTCTGATGATATTTATTCTGATATAGATGTTCATTGTGCACATATTTTAGTTCCTTATATTTCTCCATCAACACATCACCCCTACATTAGATCTCAAACCATTGCCACCAAATCTAAAATACTCATAATTGTTAAGTGGTAAGAAATTACATGTTATCATTGATCATAGTATCTCTTTTGAATATAAACAAAAACTTTTGAATATTTCGAGGGAGAGCATCAGGGAAATCTGGTTGACCTTGGATGACATATCAGGAATTATCCCCTCTATTTGAATTTGGAGGATTCTTTTAGAGGATGGGGCTAAACCAGTTAGGCAGTCACAAAGAAGACTGAATCCAACTCTTCTAGAAGTTGTCAAAAATCTAGTTGAAAGCTTTCTTGAGGTAGGTATAATTTATCCCATTTCAAATTCCTAGTGGGTATGTCCTATTCAGGTTGTGCCTATAAAAAGTGGTGTTACTGTTGTTAAAAATGATAAAGAGGATTTAGTTCTAATGAGGGTGAAAAACAATTGGAATGTGTGTATTGATTTTAGGAATTTAAATCAATCAATGTGTAAGGACCATTTCCCCCACCCATTTATTGATCAAATGCGTGTGAGATTAGCTGATATGACACACTATTTTTTCCTGTAAGGATTTTCAGTATATTATCAGGTTCTTATAGCTATGGAGGATTAGGGGAAGACTACATTAACTTGTAAATATGGTACATTTTCCTACTAAAGGATTCCATTTGGACTTTTAAATGCCAGCAGTTCCTTCTATAGATGCATGGTAAGTATTTTTGTAGATTTCATTAAGATGTTCATGGTGGTATTTATGGATGATTTTACATTGTATGGGTCTTCATTTGATGAATGTATAATTATTTTGGGAAATGTGTTGAATTATTTTATTGAGAAGAATCTAGTCTTGAACTTTGAAAAGTGTCATTTCATGGTAGATCATGACATTGTTTTAGGGAATGTAGTTTCAAAACATGGGATAGAGGCAGATTGATCAAAGGTAGATATTATTTTATCCTTGCCCTATCCTTCAAGTGTGAATGATGTTTGATCTTTCCTAAATAATGGAGTCTTTTATCGAATTTTCATCAAATATTTTAGTAAAATTTCTCTTCATTTATAGCGATTACTTAAAGAGGATTAGGATTTTGTGTTTGATGATTTTTAAAGGGTATCATTTGATCAGTTGAAGAAATGTCTGACCACTCCACCAATCATACAGCCCCCGTGATGAGATATTCCATTTGAGCTTATGTGTGATGCACCTAACATTGCGGTTGGATATTTATTATCTGAGAGGATGGAGGGACGTTCAAATGTGATTTCCTATACTTAAAGGACATTGGATTCTTCAAAATCAAACTACACAACCACATAAAATGAGTTTCTTGCCGTTATATTTTCTTTAGACTTTTTTTCATATTTATTTGTCTCTAAATTAATTGTTTTTTATGACCACGTAACTCTGAGGTACCTCTTGAAGAAGACAGATTCCAAGACTAGACATATCCAAAGGATTCTCATTCATCATGAATTTTATATTGAGATTAAAGACATGATGGGGCCAGAAAACCTGGTGATAGACCACATGATTTTGATTACTCACACACTAGAGGCTGACACATTGGACTTGGTACCACATTAAGAATCTTTCCCCAATGAACATATTTATTCAATCAGAGCTAAACATAAATGTTATGATCACTTAGTGTACTACCTTTTTTAATCTGAAATCTCAAAAAAAATTAAAGAAACACCAAGTCCAAAAATTAAAAATTGAGTCTTGGTATTACGCATGGGATGATCCCTACCTCTGTCATATGTATATTGACGACATTATTAGGAGGTGTGTTCTTGATCATGAGTTTGAGTCTGTTTTACATATTTTTCTTACACTTTCATGTGGAGGACACTTTAGACCCTAAATAAAAACTAAGAAAGTCTTATACCTAGATTATATTGTCCAAGCTTATTCCATGATTCCTATTTGTTTTGTTAGTAATGCTCACGTTTCCATCACACTGACAATATTTCTTGGAGACAAGAGATGCCCCAACAACCCATTTTATTTTGTGATATTTTTGATGTTTTGGGTCCTTTTCCTAGTTCATTTAGTATTTTTTATATTCTAGTTGATGTTGACTGTGTCGGCAAATGGGTAGAGGCCAAGGCCAACAAGACTGACGAATCTCATGTTGTTGTCGATTTTTTTAAGGCACAAATTTCTTGCAGGTTTGGAGTACCAAAGATTATCATTAGTGACCCAGGGACACACAGCTGCAATCACAATTTTGCCTCCCTCCTTCCAAAGTATGGGTTGACACACAAAACATCGACACCATACCACCCCCTAAAAATGGACAGAATGAGGTTTCATATTGTGAGTTGAAAAGAATTTTGGAGATAACTGTGAAACTGAATAGGAAGGATTGAAGAAATCACTTGGATGATGCTCTATGGGATTATAGAACATCATTAAATACTCTAATTGGTATTTTCCCATTTTGTATAATCTTTGGGAACGTCTTTCATCTCCCCATTTAAGTCGAGTACCATGCATATTGGGCTGTAAAGAAGTGCAACATGGATTTGGCACAAGCCAGAATTCAAAGGAAGCCGCAAATTCAAGCTCTTGAGGAGATTAAATTATAATCATATAATAACTCAAGGCTCTATAAGGAAATAACAAAAGTATATCAGGACATAATGATCCAAAAAAAAGAAGTTTCATGTTAGATAGAAAGATCTACTCTACAGTTCAAGACTGAAGTAGAGGCCTGATAAGTTGTGTTCCAGATGGTTAGGTCCTTATATTGTATCTAATGTTTTTCTTTATGGCATGGTGGAGATTATGAAAGCAGATACTGTAAAGATAATCTTAGTAAATGGGAAATTCTTGAAGAAGTGCATTTAGGGGCTTCCTACTGATGTGGTGGATTTCATCACACTGTATAACCTCATCATGACTTGAGCATATCAGGTTGTTGCTAACCCTTTCAATTTTATATTATTTTTCCTATTTTAAATTATAAATTTCATGTACACATATCATCTCATATGTTTACATTAAGGACAATTCAATAATTTATGTGTGGGGGAGGGGACAATGTTTTGGGATAGTTATTTAGAATTTTCATTTCTGTGTTTTTGTGTGTGTGTTTTCTCTTATGTTTTTTGTTAACATTTTCAAAAAAAATCAAAAAATAAACCAAAATAAAAAGACATATCAGGTAATATTCTCATTTAGATATGGAATATATTTAAAATTCAGGTTATCAAAATTCATTCATGGCATGATAAACATGAGAAATATTTCTTCATCAAAGGGTTGATATTTATAAAAATTGAAGCGGTAGATGATATGAATGGTTGTGTCATTATAAAACATTTTAGGATTGGAACCATTGTTTGTAATATCTGTTTCGGGTGAGTTGTGTCATTAATTTCTTTACAAATCTTCTCACTCAACCATAACTTGTGAAATTGTTCCTACTCAATTGAAGGTATATCCATGTTAGGTAAAAAAATTATGCTTATATCAATGGTGGGTCCATATGTTTGTTTCCCTTCCGATCAATTTTATCATAGTACTGAATTGACTTATGTGTTTATACCTTTTATCTGTCAATTATAAGCCCTAAAATAATCAATTATATGGGTTTTTTCTTTTCCAGGTCAAAAATCACTCTTCTCCAACATTTGATCTTGTTATAACTATTATAATTAGTGGCATGAGGAGATCAAACACGAGTTGAGAGTTGAGTGTCATATTTGTACCAAGGACAAAAAAAAACAAAAAACAATAATAAATGAGGGAATTAATGAAATGTAAAACACATGGGGATATCTAGGCTAGAATCTTACGGTTTGACTTTCAGGAATGCTTAAGTGAGTGGGACTTGAAATCTGAATGGAAAGGAATGTCGTACAGGTTTGGGGAATTAATCTAGGTAAGAAGAATTGTTTAACTTGACATGAATATAGAGAATAAAGGGTGGATATGAACTTGAAATAGTTGGCACACACAAACACGTGTAAAATTAGTGTAATGTTACACCCATGACTTGTTTCCCTATGATTGGTGTTATGAATCTCATTGGATTTTATTATGATACAATTTATGAGACAATGACTTTAAATTTATTTATATTGACTCTTGATGGGATTATTTCTTTGCCTATATTTCCATTGAGGATTGAGAATTATGAACATGCATATGTTTTCAACGTTTTCTATAAATAAATGATATGAGGTTTTTCCCAGGTGTGAAAAAGGATAAGTGTGGGGGTGTGATCGTACCATGAATCACTGCATTATTTCACCGTTATATCACTATTTTAAACTATTTTGTATTTAAAATTAAAATTATTATATAAAATTTAACATCATATTTGATTAAATTATTAAATGTTTATCACTTGAGAAAATGCCAATTATACTTGTTTGGGTGATTTCGTTGTAGGTGGAGGTTATTTGATGGGCCCGAAGATGATCCACAAGGAAAATGGGCCAAAATTCATAGAATCCCAATGACACATGTCCACTGTTTTGAATATTTCGAAAGATCCATGCCTCAAAATGGGATGAAATTTTATGGGGAGATCCAAGACCTCATGGGAATCTATCCAAATCAAGGATCCAAAGCCCAAATTATTCAATAATGGGTCCATTCGAGCCAATCTGTCCAGGGGACATAATCTGCATGAAATTAATGATTTAGTTATGTATTTTAGCTATATCTCATTCTTTCATCCTATATTGTCCTTCAAATTTGAAATAGATATAGGAAAGATTTTGTCCTATAACTTTTATATTTTTATAAACTCTATATAATTCTATTTAACACATCAAAACACATACACAAGTGGTATATCGAAATATGGGTGCCCAAAACCACTACACATTTTGGCTATAAATTGACACATTGGGCACCCCATTTGGAAGTTAGGATAAGGAGTGATGTGATGCAATTTTGGAGTTATAGAGGAGTCTAAACACCACCTTATAGGTTCTGGAAATCCCTATACTCATAGGGGATCTCTTGAATAATTGATCACTTCATAGAAGCCTTCCTCTCTCTTTTTAATTATAATATGTATGTTTCCATAATAAACTTCTTTGTTCCTCTTATATTTATTATATTTTATTCTATATTCCCCTATTTTCATCTGATTTATTCTTCCTTTATCATCTTATTTTGGCTTTAAATCAAGAGTAGAAACATATTGGGTTATAACCTTCCTAAACCTTTGCAAATACAATATGTTTCTACGATGACTACACCACCCATGGAAGAGTAGTTATTTTTAGTAATAAATCTCACTATCACCTTATTAATTAATTTATTTTTAATCAACGAGCTACTGTAATTCAATTAATATGATCGAGTTTTTAATTGGAAGAAACTATGAAATAAATATAACAATTTTCCCACAAACACTTGAGGTTGATATTTTTTGTAAATTGTGAGAGCACGAACTTAATTAGTAAAACAAAACCACATGGGAGAAATTTGTAGAGCTCAAATATAGTACCTAAAATCTATTAAAACCTTATCTTGAGAATGTATTTATGTTTTAATTTACCACTGACCATAATCAATGCATAGGATGACAATAAAAGCAGGGTGATATGATTTCATGTTCCAAAGTTATCCTAGAGTTTAACTCTTTTCATCTGTGTGGTAAAGTTAATTATTACAGGGTTTTAGGGTTAAAAATTAAGGGATAATTATTAAGTGGATGTTAATTTAAATTATAATGATTAATAAATAAGTGAATAGGTGGATTAATGTTGATTATACTTTATGAAAATAGTTTTCAAAAAAAATATTTCATGTTGTGTCTTATTAATCGAATTTCATTTAAAAAAACCAAAAAAAAAAAGAATTCCATATTCTTCAAACATACTTAATCAAGGTTTATATGTGGAAAAAAAACCACCATACTTTTTATGTAGTGTTTTTATTCTCTTTTATTATATTTTCATAATACCTTTAATAAGTTGTTTCAAATATTTCCTCTTAGAAAAAATAATAAAGAAATAATCAAATATTGCCTCCTTGAGAGACAACCATGGTCAACCACTTTGTTTCACCTAAGTAGCCCAAAAACCACTAATTATTTAAGTTTTCCCACAACATCACCTTTCAGATACCCCTTGTGAAGACTCATAGAACTTTGAGGCACCTTCTCAAGGCGTGCGCCCTTGTGAATATCCAAGAGGATATTATGAGAACGAGACCCGCCAGTAAGAAATACACATTTCATAGTGTCATTGGATGTTCCTATCTGAAGACGTGTATATTGGTCCTTAGACATTAAATTATTATTATTTGGTATTAAAACTCACACACTTATATGTATGGACAAAAATTGTGACTATACACTGTTCGCAGCGAGGTAGGATACATTGGGTGCATCCTGAGTAATAAAAAATTAATAGATAATGCGAGAAAGGATTTGTCCCTTCTATTCCATAATGGAAGTAGATATCTCAGTCCCATTGATGGAATTGATATAGCATAAAATCCATGGCCATGGTAAGGTATGGGCGAGTTAAATTCTTCCAAGTCAAAGAAAGAATAATCGAGCACATGGGTTGATGGCACTAGCATGCAACCCTCTTGATTCGAGATATCGTGAAAAAGAGATTTTATTACATGGAAAGCATTCGTATGAGGTGACACATAAATGAGGCATCAACTTCTTTCTATTGGGTGCCTTGACCCATCTCCTGAAAGTAATTTTTGACTTTAGGCATGCCCGCCTAATGCTAATGAGAAAGAGGCCTAGAGGGTCACACACAAAGTGTGTCCTTGTATCTCAGTTAAATATTAATTTAAATAGTTAAATAAAGATTATTTCTGAATGTGGTTTAATAATTATTTAATGATTTTGGATCACATTTATTTCTACACTAGTTATTTGGGAGAATATATTGTGAACAATATAATATATATTTATTAGCGAGTAATATAGTTAAATTTATATAAGAAATAAATAGCCATTACTCAAGGACTAATAAATATGGTGGAGGAAATAAAAGAAAATGGAAAATAAAATTACACACTGTGTATATTGAATATAAACACCATCTAGTTTTATAGAAAACAATTATACTCCATGTATTAATGATTGCACGGCGTGTAGTTTTTCCAGTCTGGATTTTAAGGAAATAATATCGTTTTATTCAATGATATTTATTATAATCAGCGTGGGCACATGTCAAGGAATTAATCATTCAACTTTGGGATTTTAAATAAGAGTTAATGAAATAAATAAAATGCATAACACATTTATTTATTTTCATAACTCTATAACCTCAAAACCTATTATAAATATCCTCACAACCCAAACACTTCCCAATCTTTGTGCACAACAATTTTGGATAATTCTTTCAAGGCCGAAAGATATACTTCCTCCAAGAACTCTATCAAGACTGAGAGAGATCCTCCTCCACCGGATAAAGGAGATCGAAGGTGGATATCGCAAGCGAAGGTTCTTCCACACTAGCACCCGAAGATCCCTTCGGAGACGTCAATAGATATGTGGCACATGTGTGGATCACCTCTAATGGAATCTTAAACATGGATTCTATGACGCAACGACAGATCACACAATCATGACCAGAGAAATCAACGAAGAAGGAATTCTACCTTGGTAATTATTGTGAATTAATTAAATTAATTATAACCAACATATTATTATCCTATCTCTATGGTTATGGGACTCCATCTTTTGTTTTTAGTTCTTCATTCTATTCTGATGACCCGACATTTTATATCGTGACGAATCTTGGTTTAAACGTTGTTTAATTCTAAAATCAATGTTGGTCACTCCCACCAATGTGCTTCCACTATGCCCGGAACCTAACAGTTGTATAAGAGGGGTCATATCATTGATTATAATTTTTTAGTTTTTCATCGGTGATTTACACATTAAATAATTTAGTTGTCTCAATTCATGTTAATCATTCTTTTAAATCTGAATCTTGAGATCTGTTCCTCCCCTCTCGTTTCTCGTTCACCTTACAGAAATGAAGTTTTCTTTTAATTTTTATTAAAATAAAATAGAGGAACTCATATGTAGTTTCCAAAAGTTCCTATCAGTACAACACCAGAATACACGGTGTGTATTCTTAAGTAAACGTCGTTTAGTCTAGGTTCAACGCATTGGACTAGTCCTCCAAATCAGGCCATGTATTAGATCCTATCTATGTAATTTATGACACTGTGTGTTGACCAGGAACAATTGGCACATGGTTTCTGGATTGCACACCATGTGGTCCACTGAACACAATGTGTAGTCCCTTCGGGTTAGGGTTAGTTGTGTACCCTGTACACGGCTTTCCCAGCTAGAAACCATGTAACATGGAAACTACACGGGATGTGTCCCACTGAACACGCCGTGTACTATGAAAGTTTCCGAAGTACATTAACACAACATGTAGTTGGAACTACACATCATGTACTCACCCAAATTATGTAGATTTCTTAAAATTTATTATAATATTATACCAACCCATGAGACGTGTACCATGGCGCAGGCGTAAATATGAGGCACAACACATGAATGGTTATATATATATATATATATGTGTGTGTTTAATTTAACATCTAAGTAATGAAAGGGAATTCATCGGGTTGCCTCCAAGGTACAAGATACGTATAAAAGATAATTTTAAATGAATTTATTTGTCTAAAATTATGATGGATGAGATCTGAAAGAAATTGAGAAAAGGTCTTTGAGATAAAACAATTGATTAATTAAAGATAATTAATTGATTGGAGAATGATTTATCTTAAACAAATTAAACAATTTAATTCTAGTTTTATTTATGAGTAAATATTGTTGCATTTATGGATGATAATAATCTAGAACAAGGCCTTTGTATGTGAATGGTTTCTTTAATTAATTAATTTAAATTAAATTTGTTGTCCTGCGAGCCTTCTCCTCATTAATATGTAGGGTATGCACACCCAAGTATTCTTTTATGTAAAACCCCCTTTTTACCCCTCACCTACATGGGAGATAAATGCATATGTAATGGATGGAGCTCCCAAGATAGTGGAGGCAGCTCAAGTCAGGAGCCAAGGCGAAGCCAATCCAAGGGGATACAAAGGTGGACATGTGGAAAGCTGTAAACATGAACCCGAATGGTTCAAGGTGTTTCTCCCCTAGGTCTTGGGTTAGTTTATCAACCGCTAGATAAACTAACCAATAGAAAAAGATCATGATCATACCGTTTATTTTATTTCATTAAGTTTCATGGTTTATTTAGTTTGGGTGTGTCGTCACGATCACACAATTAATGAAATAAACAAGCATTCAAGATATAACTAAAATAAAGACAAGCTTATGCGTAAATATTATCTTAGAAATGGTTAATCAATTATGTATATCCCAATTAATATTAACAAGCATGTAATAAAAGATAATAAAATCGTAATATACATATAAGGATAAAATCCATCAAAGAAATATTAAGTTGGTATAGACTTCCATAATCTTCGTTAGAATCAAACCATAGTTCAAAGTGCTTGACTAACCCTAGTTGGGGTGCTTTCAATTATCAGGGAATTCTAATTCAAGGTTTTGGGTTGACGTAACTTGGTTCACATCAAGGGATAACTTCCAATGTAGGACATGGTGTGACTAAGAGGCAAAGGTTGAGGAAATCCAAAATAAAAGGATTTCAGGATTTGGGGGGGGGGGGGTCCACTCAATGAATCAAGGAGCTGCGAGTTAATGCAGTGGGCGTTTGGAATGCCTACCTAAAAACATTCAAGTTTATTGACCAAACATATTTGGGGTAATGCAAAGGGAAATATGGATCATTTCCAAAAGAATATTTAGGCAACAGAATATTCTGAAGTCAATAGTGAGGGCTATTTGATTTTGATAAAATAGTGGGAGATTAATAAGTATTAATTTATTTATTTGTCTCAATTTTATAATAAAGTAATAAACCTCTGCGCATCTTAATTTGTAAAAAATGAAATAAAATGACTTCAAACATATCATTAAGGACCATACATGAGAAAGAAAACCTTCTCACCAGCACCAATTTCCAAGAGTGATAGAGGTGTTCACGCATCATCCTTCGCCATGAAAGGAAATTGTCTATGCTGGAAGAGCTTTTTCCAGTTGCACCTGGAAAGGAGGCAAGTGATGAGGAACTATATATATACATAAAACACATGGATTATGCCAGAAATGTCTAGTGTTTCATGCTATCGGCCATGTATAATGAGCTCTTAAATCAACATGAAAACATGGACGCCTATAGCATGATGTCTCACCTTAAGGATCTCTACTAAGAGAAGGTGAGACAAGAGAGATATGAGATCTGCAATGCGTCGTTTACCACTAAGCTTGGAGAGTTTGTGCCAGCAAGGCCTCATGTAGTCAAGATTATTGGATACATAGAATGCATGGACATCTTAGGGATTAAATTCCTGGATGAGTTGCGTACAGATCTCATCCTATTGACACTACCCAAGACCTTCTCAAGCTTTATTGTCAACTACAATTGGAGGAATAATGACAAGATTCTATCAGAACATCTGACATTGATTCTCCATGTGGATAAGGACATGGGGCGTGACAAACCCATAGTTCTTATGGTGAATAAGAAAAGGAAGGATAAAGAAAATGGGCCAAAGACTTATAAACGGTCTGAAGCCCCCGAGAGTTGTGCCTCCAAGAAGGGGAAGATCCAGAGGCAGGTCAAGGAATGGGAGGCAGTGTGTTTTGCATGTGGTAAGTAAAGCCACTGGAAGAGAAACTGCACCCAAAAGCAAGGGGATGCTAATGGTGCATTCGTTATCGAGTGTAATCTTTATATTTCTACACATTGGGTATTAGATAAAGCTTGTTGGGATCACATTTGTATTCAAATGCAGGAACCATGTAGATTTAAAACGATTTCCTTAGGAGAGGTGGATCTTCGAGCTGTCAATGGCGCATGGCTGGTTGCATTGGCTGTGGGCAATTACCACCTCTCACTACTGACTGGGATGATTTTGGATTTTCATAATTGTTATTATGTTCCTAGTGTTACCAAGAATTTAATTTTTGTATCTTGTTTGGATATAGATTGAATTATTTTCAAGCATGGAAATAATGGTTGTATATTTTATAAGAACAACATATTTTATGGTATAGAGCATTTAAATAATGGTTTTTATGTATTAAATTCAGAAAACCAAGTGTTGGAAATCGATAACAAAACAAACTCACATGAATCATACATCACCCATTTGTGGCATCACCCTCTCGGTCATGTAAATGAGAAGATCTTGAAAAATCTCTTCCAAGATGGATATTTAGACTCTATTGAGCTAAAACCACTTGATAAATTTCATGCTTGTTTACAAGGTAAAATGAACAAGCCGCCTTTTGGTGGACAGGGTGAAAGGGCCACAGAACTTCTAGGATTGGTGCACAAGGAAGTTTGTAGACCATTTCCAAGAGAAGCTAGAGGTAGATATTCTTACATCATTACTTTTACTAATGTTTCAAGTAGATATGGCTATGTATACTTAATGAGGAATAAGTCAGATTCCTTAGATAAATTTAAGGAATTCAAGAATGAAGTGGAGAATCAGGTTGGTAAGAAGATAAAGAATCTTCGATCGAATTGAGGTTGATAATATCTTACCCAAGAGTTCATCGATCCTCTACGGGAGTCTGGGATTCTATCCCAGCTCACTCCTCCTTATACACCATAGTGGAATGGTGTTAGTGAAAGGAGGAACCACACCTTATAGGACATGGTGAGGTCAATGATGAGTCATGTAGATCTTCCATTATCCTTTTGGGGATATACATTACAAACTGCAGTATAAACCTTAAACCGAGTACCAACTAAGGTGGAATATGGAATTCCATCCGAGTAATGGAATATAAAGAAACCAATTTTTTCACAAACACGTGTATGGGGATGCGAGGAATTTTTAAGGACTTCTTAGGAAACAAACTAGCACCCCAGGGCAGGAAGTGTATCTTTATAGGATATACCAAGGAAAATAAAGGATATTTCCTATATAACCCTTCAGACAAGAAAGTGATTGTCGCCAGACAAACCGTCTTTCTCGAGAGGGATCAAAACCTAAAAAAGGATAGTGGGAGAAAGATTTCTTTGACGAAGTTTATGCTCAAGATACACAAGATTTGGTACAAGAAAATGTTCCACAGGTCCCCATGGAAGAGCTTCCAGAAACACAAGTACTGTGTAGGAGCTCATGAGAGGTAAGGTAACCAGAGGTTTGGATTCCTAGTAACCAAGGATGGTGAATCATTATTGTTGGACAATGATGAACCTCCCTACTACAAAGAAGCAGTAGAAAGCTCAGAAGCTGCAAGATGGAAAGAAGCTATGAATTCTGAGATGGATTCCATGTATGAGAACCAAGTCTGGATTCTGGTCGATTAGCTATTTGATGTAAAGTCTGTTGGATGAAAATGGGTATTCAAGAGAAAACTGGACATAGATGGTCTAGTTAGAACCTATAAAGAATGGATAGTGGCTTAATGATTCAGACAACGTTAAGGAATTGACTATGATGAAACCTTCTCTCCAGGTTCCATGTATCAATCCATAAGAAACATACTTGCCAAAATAGCTTACCATGACTATGAGATTTGGAAAATGGATGTCAAAACATCATTCCTTAATGGGATCCTTCATGAAGATGTATATATGACATAACCAGAAGGGTTTGTGACACCAGGTGAAGACAAACGTGTTTGCATGTTGCAGAAATCCATTTATGGATTAAAGAAAGCATCCAAGTCATGGAACATTCAATTTTATGAATCCATAAAGGAATTTTGTTTCATTATGAACGAATGTGATCCTTGTGTTTATAAGTAGTTTTATGGGAATGCGATCATTATCCTAGTAGTACATGTTGACGACACATAGCTTATTGGAAACAATGTACCAGTATTACTGTTAGTTAAGGATTGGTTGAACAAGTGTTTCTACCTGAAGGACGTAGGTGAAGCAGTCCACATTCTTGGGATCAAGATCATTCGTGATAGATCCAAGAGGCTTCTTGGACAAAGTATGTAACACCCTGAGATTTTATGAGAAATATTCTTTTCAATTTCTCTGATGTCTTTTGTTGTATGCTACACCAAGATTATCTTGCACTATACGCAACACCAAATTATCTTTTAGTATACAGAACACTATTCTTGGCTTGCTTTACACACAAGAGAAACCTTCCTCAATAGCTTGCATTGTACGCAATACCGAGTTTCACTAAACAACGATATGTTATTAAAATATTATATAAACTAACCGTTATGAATAGTAATACCCACCTTTTGAAATTTTTTAAATTTTATCATTCAAAATGGACTTCATTTTTGGATTCCGAATATCGAAATTAGCGTTGGGTGAATTTTTGGTATTTTTTTGAAAACTTTCAATTTTTGATGAATAGTGAAACACACAGAGCTATAGTTTAAAACCGAATTTTTATTTAAGTAATTATTTATTTTATTGAAATTTATTTTAGGTTAAAATAGACATATAATTCCTATATATGTTCAATGTAATTCATTGGAGTCAATTGTTAATAATTTATGATATATTAAAATTTTATTTAACTTTTCACTGTCTTTTACCCACATCCAAGGAAATTTGCAAATTTACATAAAACCTAATTTTACCGCTTCTGCGAGTGGAATTTTAAAACGTCCAGAGACAGGTTTAATATCAAGGAGTAAAATGTGGTTCAATAAGATAAAAATAATTTTTAGTGAATCATAACTTTTTACTTTTATTTTCCACTGTTACAAGTAAATAGGGTAATTAATGATAAAAATGGTATTATTATTACACTAAAAAAATTTTTAATTCTATTTTATAATTTTAATTCGACCAAAAACAACCTTAGGAATAAACTATGAACCTCTTTGGTCCACTTGGATTAGATTAGGACACTTATTTTTATTTTTTTTAAAGAAGAGTTAAAATAGTTAAAATCAAAGATTAATAACTAAAACATTTTTAATATAGTGTTACACATAAGATAAATTTGACTATAAATATTCATTATAAATCAAAAAATATTTCCTAAATAATGTTATTTTATTTATATTTTTTTATAAATTAAATAATTTAATTTATTTATGACACAATGATGATGCAATAATTACCTTATTAATAAAATATTAACATAATTGATATAATGGATACCCAAATAAATGTAATTTCAGAATTTTTATGAATTAAACTAATTTTATAGGTTAATATAACATATTAGGGTTTTTTAGATGAATATGTTTTTGAAGAAATAATGTTGTTATGAATTTAGAGAAAACAAAATACCAAATAGTGTCAAAATTGAGATAATAGAGTTTTTTTTAAAATATTATATTATTTATTGATACAATGGTCTTAAAAATCTATGGTTCATCCAAAATACTTATATAATAATATATATGATATTAATGAACCAATTGGGGTTTGATTGGCAGTTTATAGTATGTTTATTAACCATATATTGTAAGAATACAAGTAGACACTAATTCCGACGCATTCGCCGGGGCGCGCGCATCCGTCTGTGGAGGACGCGCCGCTGTTGCCCCACATTCCCACTTTCCAAAGTCGGGCGGCATTCATTCCTTATTCAGGAACGTCTGCTCCTTGATCGAAACAGGATGATGGGATGTCGGTTCTTCCTTCCGTGGATTCCTCCTCGGAACTCGTCACCTAGTCCGGGTCTCCCTCATAGATTTAATACGTTGTTCGTGAATCTCATTCCCGGTGCCATATCATCATGGACGCCGGTTAATTACACTACTTCTGTCAAGACTTTCCATAGGGTCTTGACATGGTAGCGACCTTCGGTCGGAGTAGACGGCAACATCAGGAAGGTCTGGGCATCTCTGGGTGCGTGGACACAGGGGAACCTGTATTCTTCCTCATGATAGGGCATCTCAAGGGTGCATAACCCGAGGCATGTATCTGAGGTTTTCCTCAGCTTCCCATGTTTAACACAGGGTATGTTTCAAGATTAACGTCTAGCAGAGACGGTTACACAAAAGGTGTTCCATCTGAGGTTTTCCTCAGGCATCTCATGTTTATCACAAGGTAGGCCGCGAGTTTAACGTCTTGCGGAGACGGAATGAGGGTGATCAGGACGTCCCATAGAGATGGACCAGATTGGAATATCCATAGGAGGGAACACCTGGAAGGATTACCAAGGGGATGGATCAGAACGCCCAATGAGGACGGATCCGAGGTGGTGCACTCCCTAGAGGGGAGATGTCACACCGTAATGGCTGATCTGAACACCACTGAGGGCGGATCAAGGGAAGTGCACCCCAGGATGGGGGACACCATGGATTACCATTGGTTGGGATTGAACCTCTTGGAGGTTTCCTACGTACCCTGTGTAGAGGACAGGGATCAAAACCCACGTAGTTCGAAGGGGTGATGAATCGGGGTTTACACAGAGGACAACGACCCGAAGATATGATGGGGATTACGCATAGAAAGCGGCCCATGCGCCGCTAGGAGCAGCGAGGAGGTGGATGGCACGATCCCACCAGGATGTGGCGGCCCGGGTGAGAATCAAGATGGTTGATGGATTGATGAATGAAGTGGATGGGGAGTGAAATGGGACCATCGCAAGGGCGACGGTGAAGTTGGGCTTGAGCCTTGAAGAGGCTTACTACGTATCCCCGTGGGAGGGAATCAAAGTCTGCGTAGTTCGGGTTGACGTCGATAAGCTGACGTGAAGGTGGACCTTGGTCTAATGAGCATCGTCAGAGTACCGACGTGAAAGTGGACCTTGGCCCGATGGGAATCATCAGCGTACCGACGTGAAAGTAGACCCGTGGGTCCAATGGGTGGTGGGCTTGAACCTTTGGAAGGCTTCCTACGTACCATGACATGACATGGATCAAAGACCTCGTAGTTCAAAAGGGGCTTTGTCGGCGAACCGACGTAAAAGTGGACCTTGGTCCAATGAGTGGTGGGCTTGAACCTCTGGGAGGCTTCCTATGTACCATGACTTGACATGGATCAAAGACCTCGTAGTTCGGGGGGGTCACAACGGCTTGCCGTCGGACGGGAATTGCAATTTAGCGTCGTGCTAGACGTGAGTGTGCAGTTTAACGTCATGCTGGATGCGGGTGTGACCCGACGTGAAAGTAGACTCATGAGTCCACTAGTGGTGGGCTTGAACCTCGTAGAGGCTTCCTACGTACCATGCCTTGACATGGATCAAAGACCTCATAGTTCAAATGGGGTGTGTCGGTGAACCGACGAGAAAGTAGACCTTGGTCCACTATTGGTGGGCTTGAACCTCGTGGAGGCTTCCTACGTACCATGCCTTGACATGGATCAAAGTCCTCATAGTTCAGGTGGTGGGTTGCAATGGCTTACCACTGGACCAGAATGGGACCCGACGTGAATGAGCGACGGGTGGGCTTGAACCTCGTGGAGGCTTCCTACGTACCATGCCTTGACATGGATCAAAGACCTCGTAGTTCAGGTGGGGTGTCAGGGTCGGTTCTCACTCTAAGCCCACATGAGTCATGCTCGGTGTGAGAAACAAGAGGTTGCAAGGACCTGACGATCACGTCGCGAAGGATGCGTCCGTGAGAAGCGAAGAGGGGCTTACGCGTTAGGCGGCCCATGGTGCTGGGACTTACTCTAGGATGGAGGCCCAAAGAAAAGGATGATGATGATTTTGGGCTTGAGCCTTGAAGAGGCTTCCTACGTACCATGCCTTGACATGGATCAAAGACCACGTAGTTCTTCTCACAACGGCTTACCGCTGGATAAGGATGTCAACGGCTTACCGCTGAATGGGGTCGCAACGGCTTACCGCTGGATAGGGATGTCAACAGCTTACCGCTGCATAGGGATCGACACTGGTGAATGGGGCTTATGCAAGAAGCTGCCCAGGTGCAGTTATGGAGCGGCACTGGTGAATGGGGCTTATGCAAGAAGCTGCCCGGGTGCCGCTATGGAGCGGCACTGGTGAATGGGGCTTATGCAAGAAGCTGCTCGGGTGCCGCTATGGAGCGGCACTTGTGAATGGGGCTTAGGCTAGGAAGCTGCCCGGGTGCCACTAAGGAGTGGCACTGGTGAATGGGGCTTATGCAAGAAGCTGCCCGGGTGCCGCTATGGAGCGGCACTGGTGAATGGGGCTTATGCAAGAAAGCTGCCCGTAATGTCTTCCTCATGTCTTGCCATGAGGGCATCCCAACTCACTGGTGGGTTGAGGTATGTGCCTATGCGCAAGTGCACAAGTGGGATAATGCCAAGGGTGTTGGAATCAGCCTAAACAAAGGGACATGAAAAGTGTGAATCACATGCCCGGCATTCGGAATGCGATGAGAGTGGCATGGAGATAGAGGATAACTGCTGACCATGTTCGCAACACAGCATCCTATCGCGTTAGCCTAAAATGGGGACAAACAAATGAGGTGTCGACTGCTGACCGTATTCGAAACACAGGACCTCAAAGTGTCACCCGAAGCCTTTTGGGGCGTTGGCCCAAGACAGCAGGGGGACCATGGGTCTACCGTCCATACTATTAGGGGGTCCCTTCAGACTTTGGAAATGGATGCAGATCCGAATGAAGGACACGCAAAGCGTGGGGTGGAGTGCTGGAATGTTTGAACGGATTCCAACGCTCTTGAAACTATGCCACTGTAAACATGGCATTAGGCATCTTATGCTAGGAGCATAAGGCATCTATCGTTTAGGGAAAGAGGCATCCTATCATTTGTTAGATAGGGATAATGCTACAGTTTAGAGTCATGTAGGTAGGACTATTGGCATCTCATGCAAGGAGCATAAGGCATCTCTTGCTTGGAGCAAGGGGCATCCTATGTTTGGAACATAAGGATAATACAGTTTAGAGTCATGTAGAAAGGACTGTTAGCATCTCATTCTAGGAGCATGAGGCATCTCTCGTGTATGACAAGAGGCATCCTATGTTTGGAACATAAGGATTACTACAGTTTAGGGTCATTTAGGTAGGACTGTTAGCATCTCATGCTAGGAGCATGAGGCATCTCTCTTGTAGGGCAAGAGGCATCCTATGTTTGGAACATAAGGATTACTACAGTTTAGAGTCATGTAGGTAGGACTGTTTGCATCTCATGCTTGGAGCATAAGGCATCTCTCTTATAGGGCAATAGGCATCCTATGTGTGGATCATAGGGAGAATACTACAGTTTAGAGTCATGTAGGTAGGACAGTTGGCATCTCATGCTTGGAGCATAAGGCATCTCTCGTATAGGGCAAGAGGCATCCTATGTTTGGATCATAGGAATAATACTACAGTTTAGAGTCATGTAGGTAGGACTGTTAGGCAGAAGGTGCCTAGAAATGGTTGGTGTTGGGACTTATGCAAAGCAGCCCTTTCTGGTTCAACCTGGCATGGGAGCCAAGTGATCGGGTTTGGAGGAGTTGCCTGAGGGATGGTTCGACTCGAGGTACTCGGGGAATTGATGATGAGAATCTCGACATACGACATGGAATGAAACCCAGAGAAATATGTCGACTCAAGGTGTTTCACGGTGTGTGGAGGGGTATCTCAAATCATGGTGTTCCATAGGTGGAAGGTGGGGGCGCATAAGGGCGCAATGGGAAATCCCGGCATCCCGGCCCAAAAAGTTTGCGGTGCGACTCTCCATTTTTCATGGGGGTCTGTGACGGTAGCGAAGGGACCAGCCCGGAGGGCCGGGACCGCAGCCCGGCACTGACCTCGAGCGGGGGTGCGAAGGTGGGATCCCCGCGAAGAATAAGTCTTCGCGAAGTAGCTTCGCGGAGCATGGCCTCGCGGAGCAATAGTCTCTCGCGGAGTAATGGGGTCTCACGGAGCTTGGTCTCGCGAAGTAGCTTCGCGGAGCATGGCCTCGCGGAGCAATGGTCTCTCGCGGAGCTTGGTCTCGCGAAGCAGCATCGCGGAGCATAGGCTCGCGGAGCATGGACTCATGGAGTCTCTGCTCGCGGAGCAGCAACGCGAAGGAAGCTGCTCGTGGAGCATAGCCTCGCGGAGCCGCAATGCGGAGCTCCGCTCGGCCGCCCAAGGGGCAAAGTGGCCGTGGCCGTCCTCCTTGAGAAGGGGGTGAGCTGGGTATTTATAGGAAGGGGCGCCGCGAAGCAGAACTTCCACGCCGCCTCAGGAGCTTCGCGGCGCGCTCGCGAACGTCAAATGCGTTCGCGGAGCATCACCTTCTCAGGAGCTTCGCGGCGCGCTCACGAACGTCAAATGCGTTCGCGGAGCATCACCGCCTATGGAGCTTCGTGAGGCCGCGATGGTCGGGGCGCTTCGCGGCGGGGCTTCGCGGGACCGCGCTGCATGGGTGCTTCGCATCGGTGCTTCGCATTAGTGCTTCGCGAGGGGTCTTCGCGGCGCATCGCAAACGTCAAACGGGTTCGCGGAGCCTCTCGCCTCATTACTTCGCGGCGGCGCTCCGCTATCACGGAGGGGGGCTTCGCGAACCAAATTTCCAGCCAATCTTCAAACGTCCAGAACTCCTAATCCGTAGCTCCGTTCGGGCCCTACGACCTACCAAATCGAAGCTTGAGAAATGGAATACGATCTTGGATCATGTATGGAAGCATTTGGAAAATTCTTGGGATGCGTTTTCCAGGGTCTACAAAAGCCACCCCTAAGAACGGGGTCCCACGAGGACGAGAAGGGCGAGGCGGACCGCGTTTTGAGGAAACGACTGAGGAAAACACGTGCATTGGGGTCCATTGTACCTCGATCGCATTGAGGATAATATCAACTAAATCTCTAAGCCTGCATGAGCTATGCTCTGTGCAGGAAACAAGAGATAATATGAGCTCCTGTACGAGAGTGTAAAACAACGGAAGGTGCGGGGGGATCGACATGGGACATCAATCACCATTTGGGGGAATCCAAAAAGAGAGAGGGGTCACGGCTGGAGAGTATGTCTCTCTGAACAGCCGACCTGCTTTTCCCACCCTGCTCTGGTGCACGAGCGGGGTAACGCCAGGGGCGTTAGAATCAATCCAAACAGAGGGAAGTGGGAGGTGTGAATCACAATACCCAAAATCCGGAACACTATGGAGGCGGCGTGACAATAAAGGACACCCGTTAGCCGTGGCGGAGAAACGGTATCCTTACTGCGTTAGCCTGAAATGGGGACAACAAATGAGCATCGACCGCTGACCATATTCGCAACGCGGGATTTTATCAATTTGTTGTCGATCAATCTTTCGGGACGTTGGCCCAGGATAGTTGGTGGACCATAGGTCAGACATCCATACTGTTAGGGGGTCCTTCCAGACAGGACCCGTCTTCCGGAACGTTGGCCCAGGACGGTAGGTGAGCCGATGCGGCATGAGACCAGGCCGTTAGGGGGTTCCTTCAGACATGAAAGGGGACGAGGGTCCGAATAAGGGGCACGCAAAGCGTGGAATATGGAGTGATGTTTTGTTCGAACAAAATCCAACACTTAGGTAGTTACACCACCGTGGTGGGAGTACGTCTGATAGGCGCATCGGTTTGATCATGGATCATTCCTTCTTCCAGATGGGGCCTCTCTGGCGAGGGCTGGAAATGGGGAGGAATAGGATTTTGCGATTCCTGGGGCTGGACCCTAGGTGAAATGCCTGGGTGTGTCTACGTATCCCATGAAGATGGGAATCAAGCCATACGTAGTTCTGAAAGCGCAGTTTAACGTCATGCAGGACGATGAACAGCCCGACTGTATTGGCATACATCCTACCAAAACTACTAAGCCCGCGTGAGTCATGCTCGGTGCGGGAAACAAGCAGTAGTGGCGGGAATCTCCTAACACAAAAGGGGCAGGTAAGGGCAAAGGGATGCTCGGTGACTACCGGCCCAATGATATTAACATGATCAATTAGCGCACCTAGATGCGCGAAGAGAAAGAGCCAAGTATGATGGAGTTCCACTTGAACATGAGGGAGTGGAAATGTGTGAATCATGACGCTCGAGATTCGGATCACGATGGTGGCGGCGTGACGATGGAGGATTACTGCTGACCATGTTCGCAACACAGTATCCTGTCGCGTTAGCCTAAAATGGGGACAAACAAATGAGGGTCGACCGTTGACCATGTTCGAAACACGGGACCATGTCACAAATGTTGTAAGATATCCATAGGGACGTTGGCCCAAAATGATTGAAGGGCCCTTAGGTCCAGCATTCATGGAGAGCCCTTAAGCTTAGTATCCACGTCGTCCGAGGGTCCTTTTGGATGTCGAAGAGGATGAGGATCCAAATAGCGAGCTCATGAAGCTTGGTCAGGGGATGAGGGGAATGTTCCTGTGAAAATCCCACGCTTCGGGCTCTTTGTCAAAAACACATCTGAATACGGCAACGAAACGTATTAGAGAGAGGGAGCAGATTCCTTTCCCTTGGGGTGATCATAGTTTTGGGTCATAGAATTTGGACCATGGATGGGAAAAGGGATCAGGGGACACATGACATCAAAACCTGACGTGAATGAGGACATAGTCCTACTTACCATGCGTTCTCTGGGGAAATGCTCGAGTCGAGGGACCGAACACAAGGGTTAGGCTGGGCCCGCGGGGAAGTACCCGGGCGCTCCTACGTATCTCATAAGGATGAGAATCAAGCCATACGTAGTTCTGGAAGGGACATGGTAGGATACCAGTTCCAGGGGAAAAGGGGAGTGCGGACGTGGCCCTTGCACTAAAAGAAGCGGAATTTGATGTATCTTGTTTGTTCTTTAAGGTGAATGTTTTTTTTTTGTGAAGCGACAGGCCTAGAAAAGTAGGTCGTGATGTCGCCACAAGAATCAAGCCATGATGGGCGTTGACAAATGGCATGGCACATGACCAATACCCAACGTGATGTCCTCTACAACGAGGTCACCACAATGCGGTGCCATTTTTCGTCGTGCGGCCAAGACGATAATGTCACAGTTTAGGGTCGTATGATAGGACCAAGCATGCATTTTATCGTCATGCAGTGAAGACGTAGTAGAGACGATGCTAGGCGGGGAATGTGCACAGTGTTATAAAACACAATTGACGGAGACATGATCCCACATCAGATTCTACGCCATCTGGAGAGGGAAACCTTAGGCCGAGGGGCCGATACAGAGGTGAAACAGGGAGAGAGACTGGCTTCCTGAATGGGTTGTACCCGGAGACAGGGCGTCTGGGCGGTCCTACGTAGCCCATGAGGATGGGAATTTGAACGTAGTCCCGAATGGGTCTTAGTTTATGGTCTTAGTGCTCGGACCATGGGAGTCCCAAAGGATGCCAGATTGCAGCTTTGTCCCCCTAGAATGCAAAGGTGCACTGAGGGATAGCGCCAAAAGTGTCGAGATTCCACCTGGACATGATGGGGTGGAAGATGATGTGAATCATGTAACCAACATTCAAGGACTGAAGGGGCTGGCGTGACGACAGAGGATTACTGCTGACCATGTTCGCAACCCAGCATCCTGTCGCGTTAGACTGAAATGAGGACTAACAAAACGAGCATCGACCGCTGACCATATTTGCAATGCGGGATTTTATCGATTTGTTGTCCGAAACCCTGGGGGGAGTTGGCTCGTATCGGTAGGAGAGACCTTGGGCGTAGTATCCAGGCCGTTCTTGGGGGTCCCTCCCGGTGTGAAAGATGATGGAAGTCCGAATAGAGGGGAACACGAAGCTTGACAAGTGGAAGAAACTTGATCAAGTTGAATCTGACACTCTTGGTCCTAGACTAGAGTGCTCTTAATACATGGGTGAACCACTGCAGGGAGTCAAGGGACTCAACCTTGAAGGTGATTGAAAGACGACAGATTCCCAGGGGAAGGGGGCACGGTGCCCAAAACCTTGTATCATAACTACATGTCCCCCTTCTGGAGAGGGATAAACCAAGTGGCCTAGGTGACTGGGAGATCAAGAGATCACCAGGAGGTGGGGCTGGACCCGAATCTTAAACATCAAGGTGGTCCTACGTATCCCATGGGGATGGGAATCAAGCCACACGTAGTTCTGAAGGGTGCCTTTTAACGTCATGCAGGACAAGGAATAGGAGGGCTGAACCTCAGAATGGGGGCGTGCGTGGTGCAGCTATTGCAAACCCGACATGAATGAGGACGTAGTCCTACACTGCGCTACGCAGCCCTGTGATCAGGGTCCTGAAGGCAGGATTAGAGAGGTAAATTTGCTGAACTCATGCTGGGTCCGGAGACAAGGGGTCTTGAACGTAGTTCCAGATGAGAGTCTTAGTTTATGGTCTTAGAGCTCGGACCGTGGATGGTGACAACTCCCGAGTAAGAACAGATGTCAACCCAATCCCTAAGCCCACGTGAGATAAACTCGGTGTGGGAAACAAGGGGGGTATCCTCATCGCAATACTTGGGGCGTCCACCAAAGGGGAGTTAGCAGATAGTTCTGAAGGACACTTTTGATGTAGCTTGTTCCTCCAACGCGCAGACGTGCACGAGGGAAAAGTACCAAGAGTTCGGAGACTCTACTTGGACATGATGAAGTGATGAAGGGTGTGAATTATGTACCCGACATTTGGGATTAATGGGTTAGCGTGGCGATAGAGGAAGACTGTTAACCACGGTGGAAACACAGCGTCCATATCGCGTTAGCCTGAGGTGGGAACAAAAAACGAGTATCGACCGCTGACCATATTCGCAACGCGGGATTTTATCGATTTGTTGTCCGAAACCCTGGGGGGCGTTGGCCCGTATCGGTAGGAGAGCCCTTGGGCGTTGTGTCCAGGTCGTTCTTGGGGGTCCCTCCGGGTGTGAAAGATGATGAAAGCCCTGATGCGGGGATACGAAAAGCCTGGAAAGCAGGTACGGACGTGTCCGAGTAGAGCTTGGCATTCCAGGTAATAAACCAGAGTACTCTTAAGCACATTCGTGAACCGCCGAAGAAGGGATCGACGAAACAACTCAGTAGGGGGGGGGGGAACATGGCGTGGTCATTACGAGACTGTCGTGAATGAGGACATAATCCCACATCACACCATATAATCCTCTCGTGGAGGAAGGATAAGCCAAGGGGCCAGGATGGGATGAGGATTCCCAAGAGATGGGGATGGACCCGAATCTTAACATCCAGGTGGTCCTACGTATCCCATTATGATGGGAATCAAGCCACACGTAGTTCTTGAAATGAAGTTTAACGTCATACCAGACGAGGAGGGGAGTAATATACTCTGAAACAAGGGAGGTGTGCGGTATGGCGAAGAAGCCGACGTGAATGAGGACGTAGTCCTACACCACACCATACACCCTGGGTAATAGGGGACCTGGGCCGTGGCCCGGAAAGGCCAAGAGGCCTAAGGTCAGGCATCAGTCAGGGAGGCCTGACTGGTTTGTAGTTTAACGTCTTACATGAGGACGAGGGGACAGGGGCCCAAGGAGGCCAAGGGGCCTGAAGCTGGGCCTCGCAAGGGGGGTCGTACGGCATGGTACATGATCCCGACGTGAATGAGGATGTAGTCCTACACCACACCGTACACTCCAGGTGAGAAATTGGGGATACGGCCCAGGGGGCCTAAGATCATGCATCAGTCAGGAAAGCCTGACTGGTTTGTAGTTTAACGTCTTACATGAGGACGAGGGTCGGGGACCCGAAAAGGCCAAGGGGCCTGAGGCTGGGCCACGTATGGGGGGTCGTACGGCATGGTACATGGTCCCGACGTGAATGAGGACGTAGTCCTACACCACACCGTACACTCCTATGAGGAATCGGGGCCGTGGGCCCGATCGCTAGCACCACCTGGGGAAAGTTTGTCACCTCGGGATGGGGCAGAATGAATCACTGTTCTTGATGCCTGGGACATCTCGGGGTGGACCCAAAAATCCAGGACACTGTTGACCATATTCGAAACACAGCGTTCCTTTGGTGACCCGCATGGGGGCAACAAATGAGCGTCGACCGCTGAACAAATTTGTAACGTGGGACTTGTATCGATTTGTTGCTTGAAAACCCTCGGGGGCGTTGGCCCGTATCGGTAGGAGAGCCCTTGGGCATTGTATCCAGGCTGTTATCGGGGGTCCCTCCGGGTGTGAAAGGTGACGGAATCCCAGTCAAGGAGTGGGTGAAGCTTAGTTGCATCCATCCATGAAAGGGGCAAACACCTCCAGGGGGGAATGTGCAGCCGGGTCGAGGCTTTCTCGACGTGGGTCGGGGCAAAAGTGTGCACCCTGCAATGTCTTGACCCGAGGGGAAGATTTTGGCTTTTGGGCTGGGCCAATGGACGAAATGTCCGGGCATTCCTACGTATCTCATAAGGATGAGAATCAAGCCATACGTAGTTCTTGAAGGCCATGCAGTTTAGCGTCATGCGGTGAGGACGTGGGAGGATAGAAGATCGGGAGTGGGCGCATGGTGCGACCTTTACAATCTTTGCGCGAGTGGGGTTACATGAGCGGGGCCAAGAAAGCCTAATCCCTACTACACAAAGGTCCTCCAAGGAGACTATTCCCAGGGGGAATAGCGGAAGAGAAAAGCGTAGGACTGGGCTCAAGACGAGGCATCCGAGCGTTCCTACGTATCTCATAAGGATGAGAATCAAGCCTCACGTAGTTCTAGAAGTGCAGTTCAATGTCATGCAGGACGATAGGAAGCAACTCATTTGGGGATATGTACGATACGACAAGTAATCTGACATGAATGAGGACGTATTCCTACACCATACCGTACAATCCTGCAAGAGGGTAAGTCTGAAAAAAAAACAGGGGGGCCTAGGGGCCAAACCGCGGTCAAGGAGACCTGACTGGCTTGCAGTTTAACGTCTTGCAATAAGGACGGGCCCGGGGGCCCGAGGAGGCCAAGGGGCCTGAGGCTGAGCCTCGGTCAGGAAGGCCTGACTGGCTTGCAGTTTAACGTCTTGCAGTAAGGACGGGGGCCGGGGGCCCGAGGAGGCCAAGGGATCAGAGGCTGAGCCTCGGTCAGGAAGGCCTGACTGGCTTGCAGTTTAACGTCTTGCAGTAAGGACAGGGATGCAGTTTAGGGTCGTGCGGGACCATTTTGCAGTTTAAGGTCGTGCAGGACGATAATGATCATTTTTACGTCATGACGGACGAAGATGAATAGTTTTACGTCATGTAGGACGATGATGAGCAGTTTTACGTCATGCAGGACGATGATGCAGTTTAATGTCGTGCAGGACGATAATGATCAGTTTTACGTCATGACGGACGAAGATGAGCAGTTTTACGTCATGCAGGACGATGATGCAGTTTAATGTCGTGAAGGACGATAATGATCAGTTTTACGTCATGACGGACGAAGATGAACAGTTTAACGTCATGCAGGACGATGGTGATCAGTTTTACGTCATGACGGACGAAGATGAACAGTTTAACGTCATGCAGGACGGTGATGCAGTTTAATGTCGTGCAGGACGATAATGATCAGTTTTACATCATGACGGATGAAGATGAACAGTTTAACGTCATGCAGGATTATGGTGATCAGTTTTACATCATGACGGACGAAGATGAACTGTTTAATGTCATGCAGGACGGTGATGCAGTTTAATGTCGTGCAGGATGATAATGATCAGTTTTACGTCATGACGGAAAAAGATGAACAGTTTAACGTCATGCAGGACGATGGTGATCAGTTTTACGTCATGACGGACGATAATGAATAGTTTAACATCATGCAGGACGGTGATGCAGTTTAATGTCGTGCAGGACGATAATGATAAGTTTTACGTCATGACGGATGAAGATGAACAGTTTAACTTCATGCAGGACGATGGTGATCAGTTTTACGTCATGACGGATGATAATGTGCAGTTTTACGTCCTGACGGACGAAGATGAACAGTTTTACGTCATGCAGGACGATGGTGATCAGTTTTACGTCATGACGGATGAAGATGAACAGTTTAACGTCATGTAGGACGATGATGTAGTTTAATGTCGTGCAGGATGATAATGATCAGTTTTACGTCATGACGGATGAATATGAACAGTTTAACGTCATGCAGGACGATGGTGATCAGTTTTACGTCATGACGGACGAAGATGAACAGTTTAACGTCATGTAGGATGATGATTCAGTTTAATGTCGTGTAGGACGATGATGGTTATGCAGTTTAATGTCATGAAACTAGGACATGGTTGTTACGCAGTTTATCGTCATGCAACTGGGACGTTAAACCACACTAATTGTGTCAGTAGAGGAATGGTCATCTCTACCCCATTCTAGTTGTTTGGGATGGGGGGGATCTATATGAGGGGAATTCCTTAAAATCCCCTGATCATGAAGATCCATCCACAAGCTGGTTTCAAGGCCACATGGAAGACATATGTGGATGATGCAACGTGGTAGTTGGGATGACACAGAGTGTCATAAGGGTAGTAGGGATGACTACATTACCTCAACCTATAGTGGAGAAGAAGCCAGGAGCGTCGGTACGACGGGGCAATGGAACCCGGAAGGCATGGAAGCCTGGACGTCGGTGTGACGGGGCGATGGAGCCCGGAAGGCGTGGGAGACTGGGCGTCGGCACGACGGGGTGATGGATCCCGGAAGGCGTGGAAGCCTGGACGTCGGCACGACGGGGCGATGGAGCCCGGAAGGCGTGGAAGCCTGGACGTCGGCACGACGGGGCGATGGGGCCCGGAAGGCGTGGAAGCCCGGATGTCGGCACGATGGGGCGATGGGGCCCGGAAGGCGTGGAAGCCTGGACGTCGGCACGACGGGGCCATGGTGCCCGGAAGGCGTGGAAGCCTGGACGTCGGCACGACGGGGCGATGGGGCTCGGAAGGCTTTGAATCCTTCGTTCCGAATGGTGGTAGTACGGGGAGCACCTCCATAATGGCTGGAGATAAAGGTGTAGGGTCGAAAAAGCGCCGACGGAGTTGGGGATGGATTTCCCCTACGCGGCCTCTTGAGGCGGCGGGAGTCAGCGAGGAGCCGATGGAGACGGGTGGCGGAGCCACCTGCGCGGCCTCTTGAGGCGGCGGAGTCGGCGAGGAGCCGATGGAGATGGGTGGCAGAGCCACCTGCGCGGCCTCTTGAGGCAGCGGAGTCGGCGAGGAGCCGATGGAGATGGGTGGCGGAGCCACCTGCGCGGCCTCTTGAGGCGGCGGAGTCGGCGAGGAGCCGATGGAGATGGGTGGCGGAGCCCCCTGCGTGGCCTCTTGAGGCGGCGGAGTCGGCGAGGAGCCGATGGAGATGGGTGGCGGAGCCACCTGCGCGAACTCTTGAGGCAGCGGAGTCGGCGAGGAGCCGATGGAGATGCGTGGCGGAGCCACCTGCGCGGCCTCTTGAGGCAGAGGGAGTCGGCGGGGAGCCGATGGAGATGGGTGGCGGAGCCACCTGCGCGGCCTCTTGAGGCGGCGGAGTCGGCGAGGAGCCGATGGAGATGGCTGGCAGAGCCACCTGCGCGGCCTCTTGAGGCGGCGGAGTCGGCGAGGAGCCGATGGAGATGGGTGGCAGAGCCACATGCGCGGCCTCTTGAGGCGGCGGAGTCGGCGAGGAGCCGATGGAGATGGGTGGCGGAGCCACCTGCGCGGCCTCTTGAGGCGGCGGGAGTCGGCGAGGAGCCGATGGAGATGGGTGGCGGAGCCACCTGCGCGGCCTCTTGAGGCGGCGGAGTCGGCGAGGAGCCGATGGAGATGGGTGGCGGAGCCACCTGCACGGCCTCTTGAGGTGGCGGGGTCGGCAAGGAGCCGATGGAGTCGGGTCTTCAAACACCGAATGTTACTCATCCTCTCACATATAATGGAGAGGGAATTCACATGGATGATGCCTCAATCATCCAGACACATTTGTTATACTTACTATTGAAGGAGAAGACTTTCACGTCGGGTTCACCATTTCTGTTTCCGACGCTTTCGCCGGGGCGCGCGCATCCGTCTGTGGAGGACACGCCGCTGTTGCCCCGCATTCCCACATTCCAAAGGCGGGCGGCATTCGTTCCTTATTCAGGGACGTCTCCTCCTTGATCGAAATGGGATGATGGGATGTCGGTTCTTCCTTCCGTGGATTCCTCCTCGGAACTCGTCACCTAGTCCGGGTCTCCCTCATAGATTTAATACGTTGTTCATGAATCTCATTCCCGGTGCCATATCATCATGGATGCCGGTTAATTACACTACTTCTGTCAAGACTTTCCTTAGGGTCTTGACATGGTAGCAACCTTCGGTCGGAGTAGACGGCAACATCAGGAATGTCTGGGCATCTCTGGGTGCGTGGACACAGGGGAACCTGTATTCTTCCTCATGATAGGGCATCTCAAGGGTGCATAACCCGAGGCATGTATCTGAGGTTTTCCTCAGTTTCCCATGTTTAACACAGGGTATGTTGCAAGATTAACGTCTAGCAGAGACGGTTACACCAAAGGCGTTCCATCCGAGGTTTTCCTCAGGCATCTCATGTTTATTACAAGGTAGGCCGCGAGTTTAATGTCTTGCGGAGACAGAATGAGGGTGATCAGGAAGTCCCATAGAGACGGACCAGATTGGCATATCCATAGGAGGGAACACCTGGAAGGATTACCAAGGGGATGGATCAGAACGCCCAATGAGGACGGATCCGAGGTGGTGCACTCCCTAGAGGGGAGATGTCACACCGTAATTGCTGATCTGAACACCACTGAGGGCGGATCAAGGGAAGTGCACCCCAGGATGGGGGACACCATGGATTACCATTGGTTGGGATTGATCCTCTTGGAGGTTTTCTACGTACCCTGTGTAGAGGACAAAGATCAAAACCCACGTAGTTCGAAGGGGTGATGAATCGGGGTTTACACAGAGGACAACGACCCGAAGATATGATGGGGCTTACGCGTAGAAAGCGGCCCATGCGCTGCTAGGAGCAGCGAGGAGGTGGATGGCACAATCCCACCGAGATGTGGCGGCCCGGGTGAGAATCAAGATGGTTTATGGATTGATGAATGAAGTGGATGGGGAGTGAAATGGGACCATCGCAAGGGCAACAATGAAGTTGGGATTGATCCTTGAAGAGGCTTCCTACGTATCCCCGTGGCAGGGAATCAAAGTCCGCGTAGTTCGGGTTGACGTCGATAAACTGACGTGAAGGTGGACCTTGGTCCAATGAGCATCGTCAGAGTACCGACGGGAAAGTGGACCTTTGCCTGATGGGAATCGTCAGCGTACCGACGTGAAAGTAGACCCCTGGGTCCAATGGGTGGTGGGCTTGAACCTTTGGAAGGCTTCCTATGTACCATGACATGACATGGATCAAAGACCTCATAGTTCAAAAGGGGCTTTGTCGGCGAACCGACGTAAATGTGGACCTTGGTCCAATGAGTGGTGGGATTGAACCTCTGGGAGGCTTCCTACGTACCAGGCCTTGACATGGATCAAAGACCTCGTAGTTCGGGGGGGTCACAACGGCTTGCCGTCGGACGGGAATTTCAGTTTAGCGTCGTGCTAGACGTGAGTGTGCAGTTTAACGTCATGCTGGACGCGGGTGTGACCCGACGTGAAAGTAGACTCGTGAGTCCACTAGTGGTGGGCTTGAACCTCGTAGAGGCTTCCTACGTACCATGGCTTGACATGGATCAAAGACCTCGTAGTTCAAATGGGGTGTGTCGGTGAACCGACGAGAAAGTAGACCTTGGTCCACTATTGGGGGGCTTGAACCTCGTGGAGGCTTCCTACGTACCATGCCTTGACATGGATCAAAGTCCTCGTAGTTCAGGTGGTGGGTCGCAATGGCTTGCCACTGGACCGGAATGGGACCCGACGTGAATGAGCGACAGGTGGGCTTGAACCTCATGGAGGCTTCCTACGTACCATGCCTTGACATGGATCAAAGACCTCGTAGTTCAGGTGGGGTGTCAGGGTCGATGCTCACTCTAAGCCCACATGAGTCATGCTTGGTGTGAGAAACAAGAGGTTGCAAGGACCTGATGATCACGTCATGAAGGATGCGTCTGTGAGAAGCGAAGAGGGGCTTACGCGTTAGGCGGCCCATGGTGCTGGGACTTACTCCAGGATGGAGGCCCAAAGAAAAGGATGATGATGATTTTGGGCTTGAGCCTTGAAGAGGCTTCCTACGTACCATGCCTTGACATGGATCAAAGACCACGTAGTTCTTCTCACAACGGCTTACCACTGGATAAGGATGTCAACGGCTTACCGCTGAATGGGGTAGCAACGGCTTACCGCTGGATAGGGATGTAAACGGCTTACCGCTGCATAGGGAGCGACACTGGTGAATGGGGCTTATGCAAGAAGCTGCCCGGGTGCCACTATGGAGTGGCACTGGTGAATGGGGCTTATGCAAGAAGCTGCCCAGGTGCCGCTATGGAGCGGCACTGGTGAATGGGGCTTATGCAAGAAGCTACCTGGGTGCCGCTATGGAGAGGCACTGGTGAATGGGGCTTAGGCTAGGAAGCTGCCCGGGTGCCACTAAGGAGTGGCACTGGTGAATGGGGCTTATGCAAGAAGCTGCCCGGGTGCCGCTATGGAGTGGCACTGGTGAATGGGGCTTATGCAAGAATGCTGCCCGTAATGTCTTCCTCATGTCTGGCCATGAGGGCATCCCAACTCACTGGTGGGTTGAGGTATGTGCCTATGCACAAGTGCACAAGCGGGATAGCGCCAAGGGCGTTGGAATCAGCCCAAACAAAGGGACATGAAAAGTGTGAATCACATGCCCGGCATTCGAAATGCGATGAGAGTGGCATGGCGATAGAGGATAACTGCTGACCATGTTCGCAACACAGCATCCTATCTCGTTAGCATAAAATGGGGACAAACAAATGAGGGGTCGACTGCTGACCGTATTCGAAACACAGGACCTCAAAGTGTCACCCAAAGCCTTTTGGGGCGTTGGCCCAGGACAGCCGAGGGACCATGGGTCTACCGTCCATACTTTTAGTGGGTCCCTTCAGACTTTGGAAATGGATGCAGATCCGAATGAAGGACACGCAAAGCGTGGGGTGGAGTGCTGGAATGTTTGAACGGATTCCAACGCTCTTGAAACAATGCCACTGTAAACATGGCATTAGGCATCTTATGCTAGGAGCATAAGGCATCTCTCGTTTAGGGAAAGAGGCATCCTATCATTTTTTAGATAGGGATAATGCTGCAGTTTAGAGTCATGTAGGTAGGACTATTGGCATCTCATGCAAGGAGCATAAGGCATCTCTTGCTTTGAGCAAGGGGCATCCTATGTTTGGAACATAAGGATAATACAGTTTAGAGTCATGTAGAAAGGAATGTTAGCATCTCATGCTAGGAGCATGAGGCATATCTCGTGTAGGGCAAGAGACATCCTATGTTTGGAACATAAGGATTACTACAGTTTAGAGTCATGTAGGTAGGACTGTTAGCATCTCATGCTAGGAGCATGAAGCATCTCTCCTGTAGGGAAAGAGGCATCCTATGTTTGGAACATAAGGATTACTACAGTTTAGAGTCATGTAGGTAGGACTGTTAGCATCTCATGCTTGGAGCATAAGGCATATCTCGTATAGGGCAAGAGGCATCCTATGTGTGGATCATAGAGAGAATACTACAGTTTAGAGTCATGTAGGTAGGACGGTTGGCTTCTCATGCTTGGAGCATAAGGCATCTCTCGTATAGGGCAAGAGGCATCCTATGTTTGGATCATAGGGAGAATACTATAGTTTAGAGTCATGTAGGTAGGACTGTTAGGCAGAAGGTGCCTAGAAATGGTTGGTGTTGGGACTTACGCAAAGCAGCCCTTTCTGGTTCAACCTGGCATGGGAGCCAAGTGATCGGGTTTGGAGGAGTTGCCTGAGGGATGGTTCGACTCGAGGTACTCGGGGAATTGATGATGAGAATCTCGACTCACGACATGGAATGAAACCCAGAGAAATATGTCGACTCAAGGTGTTTCACGGTGTGTGGAGGGGTATCTCAAATCATGGTGTTCCATAGGTGGAAGGTGGGAGCGCATAAGGGCGCAATGGGAAATCCCGGCATCCCAACCCGAAAAGTTCGCGGTGCGACTCTCCATTTTTCATGGGGGTCTGTGACGGTAGCGAAGGGACCAGCCCGGAGGGCCAGGACCGCAGCCCGGCACTGACCCCCGGGCGGGGCTGCGAAGGTGGGATCCTCGCGAAGAATAGGTCTTCGCGAAGCAGCTTCGCGAAGCATGGCCTCGCGGAGCAATAGTCTCTCGCGGAGTAAAGGGGTCTCGCGGAGCTTGGTCTCGCGAAGTAGCTTCACGGAGCATGGCCTCGCGGAGCAATGGTCTCTCGCGGAGCAAAGGGGCCTCGCGGAGCTTGGTCTCGCGAAGCAGCATCGCGGAGCATAGGCTCGCGGAGCATGGACTCATGGAGTCTCAGCTCGCGGAGCAGCAACGCGAAGGAAGCTGCTCGCGGAGCATAGCCTCGCGGAGCCGCAATGTGGAGCTCCGCTCGGCCGCCCAAGGGGCGAAGTGGCTGTGGCCGTCCTCCTCGAGAAGGGGGGTGAGCTGGGTATTTATAGGAAGGGGCACCGCGAAGCATAACTTCCGTGCCGCCTCAGGAGCTTCGTGGTGCGCTCGCGAACGTCAAATGCATTCGCGGAGCATCACCGCCTCAGGAGCTTCGCGGCGCGCTCGCGAACGTCAAATGCGTTCCCGGAGCATCACCACCTCTGGAGCTTCGCGAGGCCGCGATGGTCGGGGCGCTTCGCGGCGGGGCTTCGCGGGACCGCGCTGCACGGGTGCTTCGCATCGGTGCTTCGCATTAGTGCTTCGCGAGGGGTCTTCGCGGCGCATCTCAAACGTCAAACGGGTTCGCGGAGCCTCTCGCCTCATTACTTCGCGGCGGCGCTCCGCGATCACGGAGGGGGGCTTCGCGATCCAGACTTCCAGCCAATCTTCAAACGTCCATAACTCCAAATCCGTAGCTCCATTCGGGCCCTAAGACCTACCAAATCAAAGCTTGAGAAATGTACTACGATCTTGGATCATGTATGGATGCATTTGGAAAATTTTGGGGACGCGTTTTCCGGGGTCTACAGACACGAAAAAAGTTAAATTATTTAACTTAGAGTTAAATCTAAATTATAAGGTTAAAATGGTAACCTAAACTTGTCTAAACCTATTGGTTGAGAGGGGTTCGACCCATCCCTACCCTAGCCTCGAAATAAGTAACTTTGGATCCAGTATAAACTGAATATGAATTTATTTTAAAATAATATTTTAAGTTTTTTCTAAGATGCCCCTCTCCTCCCTTATAAAAGGGCACCTACTCCCTCTCCTCTTTACACAATTTTGAGCCTTCCAGCTAAGAAAACTCCTACCAATTTCTCTTCTCAACCTCTGTAGTTATATCATCGATGTTCTGGTCTTTTCAAAAGACCAACCCTAGTTCTCTAAGAGGATGTCTAAATGAGGCACGTCGAAGAAGATGTAATCTCTTCTACCGATTCTTTCAAGTTCCTTTCTTCTTCCACTTCCTCTTTATTTGTTGTTTCCATTATAAAATAATAACTCCAATATGTTATATATACTGTGATATTATTATAAAAATTGCACAACCTTATTTGTTATTTTATCCATTATATGAATGAAAAAGTCACCACATGTGCGTACGTACGACTTACCGTCTCCACATCGTGGTGTAGTTTTTTATTCAAACATTTCACCATTTGGATGGTTATAATAATGAGTATAAATGATATAAATAATAAATATAACATCATTATAATTATTTATATATGATATACCATCCAATTACATATGATTTTAATATCAAAATAATGATATCATCACTCGTGCGTACGTACGGACTACCGTCTCCACGAACATGATGAGATCTGTTTTCCATGATTAACCATTCAAGTATGATTATAAAGTATATATAATAAATATTCATGAATTATATTACATAATAATGATACTGTATTTATGAAAATATATGTTTCATTTACTTAATTCCATTCAATTAAATAAGGAAACAAAAACAGCGTTCATGCGTACTTACTTCCTACCATCTCCATGAACGGTGTATTTCATTCCATTTATCAATAAATCATATATATTTATATGATGAAAATATATTATATATAAATCATTTTTTAAATTCTGGAATTAAGAAAATAAGGATATAAGTAATAATATCGAGAACAACAAGTCAAAACACGTACGATAAATGAAACGATTTTACCCAAAACACTGCTTTAACATGGAATTTTCAAAGGAATGGGTAATATAAAATCATACGTGAACCATATATGATATTATGACAATGAATACGATTCTATAATAAGTAAATGTCATTATTTAAATCATTATATAGGAGGTTTGGATACATACAAACCATATCGGACTTAAGGTAAGGGATAATTTTTCAATCTCATTTTTATCTGAGATTGCATATACGTAAGTATTTACTAGGGTTATATTTTTCAACCATGTCCATAAAAATGTTTTTTTCATAAAGTGTTTAATATTCTTACATGTATGTTTAAAGTCATGTTTACCCCTCTTTGACATTCACTTTGTGTTATGGATGTAATATTTCTTTTTTTACCACACGTCGTACTTTTTGACTTTGCCGTTAAAAGTACGAGGAGATTGTTTTTTTAAATTATACAGATTGAATAGATTTTTATGATTTCATAACACCTAATTTTCATGAAGATTCCCTTACAAGATTTCATGAATGTTTTCAACAAAATCCTTTTCTTTTAAAATTTCATGGAATTTTGTGAAAAGAAAATTATATTGAAGAAGAAAGGATATTTTCCTCAAGAATTAATTTCAAGTGTTTTATCAAAACCAGTTTACATCTAAGATGACATTATTTCATATGTGTATGTTTCAAGTATAATGTCTCTATGATTTACATGGTTTCACTTTTCTTATGATGAAATGATATCCATTTGTTTTATATGCATTATGTTATGATGGGATGATGTTTATGAAACCCATTTTATTCATTGGGTTATGATGAATGATTTATGTATATGTTGTGGCACACGTAAGAATGATTTAATTATGAGATGGGTGGGACCTATATATCTATCCAATCAATTGTGTAAATATTTATATCTCATGATACAAACATGGCTGGAACAACATGTTAATCTAGTTCATTGATACATGACTAGAACGAGGAATGAACTCGATTCAGTAAGGGACTTTGTACACTGGGATGGTCTTGGCAGCAATGCCTTGACTACTATGGAAATCATATCATGTGATTAATGTTTTTCCACAATATAATGTTTTATTCCCATTTTATTTTATCATGGTTAATGTTCCTTTTTGATCTATTCCTTACGCACTTCCAAGATTTATGTCATTAATCATGATTTTGATATTTTATATTCATGTTGTTAAGTTCAAATATTTAGGGTTTGTTTTCTGTTCACCATGTTTACCCTTACTGATCATTTGAGCTCACCATTTTTAAGTTTTTCCCTAGGATAAAAATAAAGTTTTTATGTAAGAAAACAAAATGGGAAGATCTTTATTGGAGATGATGAAGATCTTTCAGCATGATTAGAAGATTATGTTCCGAGTTTCCAAAGACACCAAACTAATACAGTCTTTGGGCGTCAATTTTTTTCATGTATTAAGTATTCCGTGAAAGTTATGTGATTTCCATGTGCGTCTAGCTTTGGGTCTCTACAGTTGGTATTAGAGCGAAGTTTTAGTTAACCTTTGGAAAATAGGATGTGAAAACATTAGTGATATCCCTAGAGATCTTTCTAATGTATGCCTAGGGAAGTCCCTATGGTTATGTATAAGTATAGGTTATAGTACTAGAATTAAGGTTACGATCCTAGAATTAAACCTAAGATGTTTAATATTGAAGGTACTACCCCTTTATTATGTTGTTTTCCTAGTATGAGTTTTGCCTCTCACACTATTCTTTTTGGGTTTAAGAAAATAACTACAAAAATGAAGATTCATGATAATGGAGGATATGATTAACAATGGAATAATATTCTTCATGACCAAAAAAATGAAACGGTATTTGGAAGTCCAAACATCATTATTATGCCTAATCAGAAATCTCATAATATGATCAATAATCTCAACTTTGCTAAGTATCCCGACTCAGATAATAAGAGAAATATGGAGTTTCATGATGATCATAGAAGAAAGAAAACTCAATTTCCCTCATGTAAATCATTTGGGAAGAGGCATCCAGGAGAATGTTTCAATGGAACAGGAAGATGCATTGGGTGTATAAAATAAGGACACATGTCATGTAATTGCAAAGGAAAAGGTTCAATGAACACCATATACAAGGATAATGGTATTGCTAAGACATCAACAATGATTGAATGTTTTAAATGTGGAATGTACGGGCATTATGTAAATGAATTCCCTAAGGGAACGTCTCATGATGATAATATTGATGGTCATATGGTAGTATTTTTATTGATGCTGATAAAGAGAATACAAATGATATGTGAGATAAAGAATTGTAGTAGCTTAGTCAATGGTTTAAGAAGGTAGTGGAATCATTTATGTTTATCAAGAGTTATGTTGTATAGGTAATGGTACTATGGAATAAAGACACATCTATGGATTTTTACACTATTGTTTTTCCTAAAGTATTTGAAAGTATATGTTGAATGGTATAGGTAAAATGAAAGGTTATTCATATATTTTTGGAAAGTAGATAATATGCGCATACTGAAGGGATAAGGAGATAATGATATGTTTAATAGTATTAATGAGCTCATGACTGATATATGGAAAATGTGATATCATGGTATGAGTATATAGAAATTTTGGGATTTTGGTATGTGGAAAGAGTTATCTTTGGACAGCATTCATGTTTTCACAGTGGTTCTATGGAAATTCATGTTTCAAAATAATACATGATTAAGGTATTCACATGTTCGTAATGTGACCAAGAAGATATATCTTATGATATATGGGGGATAAATGATGGTATTCACATGCTTGTTATGCGACCTTTCATGTAATCGTTTTCTTTATACTAAGAGCTTGGACCGAAGTATTTTGGATAAGCCTACATTTGGGAATGAATTAAGTTAGACAAAATATAGTATTGTTTAAGGATAGAACTTTTTTTTGATATTATTGAAGGAATGTTATAATAATATAGTTTTATAAAAAGGGACAACCTACAGGACGGGCGACAACCCGTCACGTCAGACAAGGTTGTGGTAATTGAACCCACAACCAAAGTGCGACAGGGCTTTATTTCCTACCAATGGCCTACAGGAAGTCCCTCGTTAGTAGAAAGTAGTTATATTTTATTAATATGTATGATAGATGATGTATAAATCCATTTTATTAATCATATACGATTAATCTCACCATAGATGGACTTATGTATAAAACTTTTTCTAACCTTATGTATGAGATAGATGGAATGAGCTATCATTCTATCGCATGATCTGCTAACAATTCACGGAAGACAAATTCAACTTCCTTTCATTAATAGATGAAGTGGAAATTGTTCAAGGCCCAAAAAAGAGTGAGATTGTACCAAAATTAAGTAAGTATTTATTTTAATTTAAAAATTCTTCAACATTAGGGAAATGATCTTGAAAACCAAAAATGTTTTCCTAGTTCTCTCATATCGGATGAATCAGATGGTACCTTAGAACATCACAACTTTATGGCTTTGTGATTGTTGGATTTTTCATAGTCATGTTCTCTACCACTCTCCATTAGAACTTGATGGTTAGATTTCTCTTCCATATCCATATTTTCTCCTATATTCTCTTATATGGAAGCCCAGTGATCAGTTACTTTGGGTATCTGTTATGTTTCTAACATTCCTTTTTAAAATGATGATTTAGTATTCCTTTTTACAATTTTGGTTTTTATAAAAGAAAATTTCAAGTAGAAAACCATTTATAACCCTGACGAATTTCGAGGGCAAAATTCATTTTAATGGGGGTAGAATGTAACACCCCGAGATTTTATGAGAATTATACTTTTTAAATTCTTTGATGTCTTTTGTTGTACGCTACACCAAGATTATCTTGTGCTATACGCAACACCATATTAGCATGTAGTATATGCAACACTATTCTTGGCTTTCATTACATGCAAGAGAAACCATCCTTGATAGCTTGTGTTGTACATAATACCGAGTTTCACTAAACAATGATATGTTATTAAAATATTATATAAACTAGCCGTTATGAATAGTAATATACAATTTTTAAAATTTTAAAAAGTTTATCTTTCTAAACTGACTTCATTTTGGGATTCATAATATCGAATCTAGCCTAGGTTGAATTTTTGGTATTTTTCTGAAAACTTTCAATTTTTGATGAATAGTGGAAAACACTGAGTTATGGTTTAAAACTGAATTTTTATTTAAATAATTATTTATTTTCTTTAAATTTATTTTAGGTAAAAATAGACACATTATACCTATATAAGTTTACTGTAATTCATTGTAGTAAATTTATATTAATTTTGGATATATAAAAATTTTATAGAACTTTTCATCGTCTTTTACCCACCTCCTTGGAGAATTTCCAAATTTACATAAAACTTAATTTTACAGCTTCTGTGAGTGGAATTTAAAAAATCCAAGAGACATGATTAATATTAAGGAGTAAAATTTGGTTCAATATGATAAAAATAATCTTTGGTGAATAGTTTCTTTATACTTTTATTTACCACAGTTAAAAGTAAATAGGGTAATTAAGGGTAAAAATGATATTATTATTACCCTAACACATTTCCATATTCTATAAGATAAGTAAAATTCGACCAAAAACAGCCTTAGGAATAAAATATGAACATTTTTGGTCTACTTGGATTAGATTAGGATACTTATTATTATTTTATTTAAAGAAGAGATAATATAGTTAAAATCAATGATTAATAAATAAAACATTTTTATTATAGGTTTATACATAAGATAAATTCGACTATAAATATTCAATGGAAAGATAAAAAGATTTCCCACATAATGGTATTTTATTTATATTTTTTTAGACAATAAATAAATGAATTTATTTACGACACAATGATGATGTAGTAATTACCTTATTATTGAAATATTAACAGAATTGATATTATAAATACCCAAATAAATGTAATTTGAGACTTTTTATGAATTGTAATGATTTTATAGGTTAAAATAACATATTATAGGTAGTTAGAAGAATTGTTTTCGTAGTAATAATTCAGTTATGAATTTAGAGGAAACAAAATACAAAATAGTTTCAAAATTGACATAAAAGAGTTTTAAAAATATATATTATATTATTAATTGATATAATGGTCCTAAAAATATAAGGATTAACCAAAAGACTTATATGATAATATATATGACATTAATGAGCCAATTTGGGTTCTATTGGAAGTTTATAGTAATTTTATTAACCGTATATTGTAAGAATACAAGAAGACAAGGTAAAAGTTAAATTATTTAACTTAGAGTTAAATCTAAATGATATGGTTAAAATGGTATTAAAATAGACTAATACCTATTTGTTGGGAGGATTTCGACCCATCCCCACATTAGTCTCAAAATAAGTCACTTTGGAGCCATTATAAACCAAATATAAATTTATTATAAAATAATATTTTATGTTTTTCCTAAGGTTCCCCTCTCCTCCCTTATAAAAGGGCACCTCCTCCCTCTCCTCTTTACACAATTTTGAGCCTTCAAGCTCAGCCAACCCTTGAAAGTTTCACTTCTAAACATCTCTAGTTATATCATATATGTTCTGTTCTTCTCAAAAGACCAAACCTAGTTCCCTAAGAGGATGTTTAAAAGAGGCATGTCGAAGTAGAGGTAATATCTTCTAAGGATTCTTTCAAGTTATTTTCTTCTTCCACATCCTCCTTCTTTGTTGTTTCCATTCTAAAATAACAATTCCAGTATATTTTATATAAATTGATGTTATTATAAAAATTTTACAACCATATTAGTTATTTTATCCATCCTATGAATGAAAAAGTCACCACACGTGCGTACGTTAGACTTACTGCTCCACGTCGTGGTGTAGTTTGTTATTCAAACATTTCATCAGTTGGATGGGTAGAATAATGAGTATAAATGATATAAATAATATATATACCATTATTATGATTCTGTTTATATTATATACAATCCAATTATACATGATTTTAATATCAAAATAATGATATCATCGCTCGTGCGTACGTACGGACTACCGTCTCCACGAACGAGACGAGATTCATTTTCCATGACTAAGCATTCAAGTATGATTATAAAGTATATATAATAAATAATCATGAATGATATAACATAATAATGATACTGGAATTATGTACATATATATTTCATTTACTTAATTCCATTCAATTCAATAAGGAATCAAAAACAGCGTTCATGCGTACGTACGGCCTACCGTCTCCATAAACGGTGTATTTCATTCCATTTATCGATCTATAATATATATTAATATTATGAATAAATATTATATATGAGTCATTTTTTACATTCTAGAATTAAGTAAATCCAGATATAAGTAATAATATCAGGAAAACAAGTCGAAACACGTACGATAAATGAAACGACTTTACAGAAAACCCTGCTTTAACATGGACTTTACAAAAGAACGTGTAGTATAAAGTCATAAGTGAATGATATGTGATATCATAATAATGAATATGATTATGTAATAAGTCAATGACATTATTTATATCATTTCACAGGATTTTCAGATACGTACGAATTATATCGGATCTAAGGTAAGGGATAATATTTCAATTTCATTTTTATCTGAGATTGCTTATATGTAAGTATTTAATGGGGTTATATTTTTCATCCATGTCCATAAAAATGTTTTTCATAAAGTTTTTAATATTCTTCCATGTATTTTTAAACTCATGTTTACCCCTCTTTGACTTTTACTTTGTGTTATAGAAGTAATCTTTCTTTTGTTTACCATATATGGTACTTTTTGACTATTCCGTTAAAAGTACGAGGATAATGTTTATTTAACTTATATGGTATGAATGGATTTTTACGGTTTCATAATGCCTAATTTTCCAGAAGCATCCTCTAAAACATTTCATGACAATTTTCAATAAAATCGTTTTCTTTAAAAATTTCATGGCATTTTGTGAAAAGAAAATGATTTTGAAGAAGAAAGTATATTTTCCTCAAGAATTCATTTCAAGTATTTTATCAAAACCATTTTCCATCTATGATGACATTATTTCATATGTGTATGTTTCATGTATAATGTCTCTGTGATTTACATGGTTTCACTTTTCTTTTAATGAAATGATATCCATTTGTTTTATATGGATTATGTTATGATGGGATGATGTTTATGAAACCCATTTTATTCTTTGGGTTATGATTAATGATTTATGTCTATGTTGTGGCACACGTAAGAATGATTTCAGTATGATATGGGTGAGACCAATATCTCCCTCCAATGTATTGGGTAATGATTTATATCTCATGAGATATTCATGGCTGGAAAGGCAAGTTAATCTGGTTCAGTGATACAGGATTGGAACGGGGAGTGAACTCAATTTAGTAAGGGACTTTGTCCACTAGGATGGTCTTGGAAGCAATGGCTTGGCTACTAAGGAAATCATATCATGTGCTTAATGGTTCTCCACAATTACAAGTTTTATTCCCATTCTATTTTATCATCATTAATGTTCTATTATGATCTATGCCTTATGCAGTTCCAAGATTTATATCATTACTCATGATTTTGATACTTTATGTTCATGTTCATACGTTAAAATGTTTAGGGTTTGTTTTGTGTTCTCCATGTTTACCCTTACAGAGGATTTGAGCTCACCCTTTTTATGTTTTCTTTTCCCCAGGATATAAAGAAAGGTTTTAGGTAAGAAAACAAAAGGGGAAGAACTTTATGGGAGATATTGAAGATCTTTCACCCTGATTAGAAGATTATGTATTGAGTTTACAAAGACACTAAACTAATATGGTATTTGGGTGCCTATTTTTGTCATGTATTAAGTATTCCACAAAAGTAATTTAATTTCCATGTACGTCAAGCTTTGGGTCTCTACAAAGTCAGGGTACATGCATTGACCAGATAATAAATAGATTCAGTATGGAACAATCCAAGAGGGGATTAGTTCCAGTGTCACATGGCCTACATCTTTCTAAGAAAATGTGTCCATAGACACAATAGGAGAATGATAAAATGAGAAAGATCCCATACATTTAGTCTATAGAATCCATCATGTATACCATGTTATGTACCAGGCTTGATGTTTCCTATGCACTGAGCATGGTAGGCAAATATCAAGTAGATCCAGGAGAACAACATTGGGCTGCTGTTAAGACTATCCTTAAGTATCTGAGAAGAACTAAGGATTTGTTCCGGGTGTATGTAGGAGACAAGAAGGTTCTCATCAGAGGGTATGATGATGCTGGTTTTCAAACAGATCAGAATGATCTGAAGTCACAATCGAGATATGTTTTCTACTTAAATGGATGAGTTGTGAGCTGGAAGAGTTCAAAGAAGCCAGTTGTCGCTGATTCTACAACGGATTCTGAATATATAGTGGCTTCTAATGCAGCCACGAAATCTATCTGGATTCAGAACTTTGTCCAGGATCTTGATATGGTTCCTAGAAGTAAAGAACCTTTCACATTGTATTGTGATAATACTGCAATGGTGGATTTTACAAAATAACCAAGGTCACATCAACGGAAAAAAGCACATACTCTGGAAGTATCATCTCTTGAGGTATTTCTATTAGAGTGGTGAAGTTGCATTGAGTAGAGTTTCCATGGAAGAGAACGTGGCAGACCCCATGACTAAAGGCCTATCTCAGAAGAAGCATGCATATCATGTGAGAGCTACTGGGTTAAAGGCTGTTAGCAGTTGGCTCCAGTCAAAGTGGTAGTCTCTTGGAGTTGGTGGCCTAGAACTAACTACATTTTACTTTATTCATTAATAAATACCTTATCACATCTTGATTTTTCTTCTGCGTGACAATGAATGTGATAATGTCCTAAGAACAACTGTTTCATTAAAGGGTCATAGCGGATCCCTACTATGATGAGAACTCGGAAGTTCCATAACACTATTCCTGAATGTATGTTATATGGCCGGATGGTGTTATTTGAGGGACACAAATAATACATACCATTAGGGGTGGTGAATCATAAAACATTAAGGAACCTTCTCGTGGTGTGTTCCCTTAGTAATATCCAGGAGGATATTATGAGAACGAGACGCGCCAGTATAAAATCTACATTTCATAGTGTCATTTGATTTTCCTCTCTACAGATGTGTGTATTAATCCGTAGAAATTAAGATTATTATTAATGGGTATTATAACTTGCACACATAGATGTATTAACAATAACTATGAAGAAACACTGTTCGCAGCGAGGTAGGATACGTTGGGTGCATCACAAGTGATACTACATTAATAGATAATGCGAGAAAGGATTTGTCCCTTCTGTTCCATAATGGAAGTAGATATCTCAGGCCCTTTGATGGAATTGATATAGCCTAAAATCCATGGCCTTGGTAAGGTATGGGCGAGATCAATTCCAGAAATTCAAAGAAAGAATAATCATGAAAATGGGTTGATGGCACTAGCATGCAACCCGCTTGATTCGAGATATCATGAAAAAGGGGTTATATTACACTGTAATTGTTCGTATGAGGTGACATGTCAATGCAGCGTCAACTTCTTTCTCTTGGGTTCCTTGAACCATTGCTATACAGTAATCTTGGACTTTAGGTAAGCCCACCGAATGCCAATGAAAAAGAGGCCTAGAGGGTCACACACTAAGTGTGTCCATGTATCTCAGTTAAATATTAATTTAACAAGTTAAATAAATATTATTCCGGAATGTGGTTTAATAATTATTTAAGGATACCTAATCTAATTTATTTCGACACTAGTTATTCGAGAGAATATATTGTGGATGAAATAATATATATTTATTAGCGAGTAATGTAGTTACATTTATTTAAGAAATAAATACCCATTACTCAAGGACTAATAAATGTAGTGGAGGAAATAAAGGAAAATTAGAAATAAAATTACCCATGTATATTGAATATTCACGTCATGTAGTTTAATGGAAAATGAGTACACACTATATATTAATGATGATATGGCGTGTAGTTTTTCCAGTAGGGATTTTGAGAAAATAATATCATTTTATTAAGTGATATTGATAATAATCAGCATGGGTGCATGTCAAGGAATTAATCATTCAACATGAGGGTTTTCAATAAGAGTTACTGAAATAAATAAAACGTGTAATGCGTTTATTTATTGTCATAAATGTATAACCTCAACCCTGATTATAAATATCCTCACAACCCCAACACTTTTTCCCAATCGTTGTGCACAACAATTCTAGAGAATTTTCTGAAGACTGAAAGATCTACTTCCTCGAAGAACGCTATCCAGAGCAAGATAGATCCTCCTCCATCTGATCAAGGTGTCCGTTGGCGGATATCGCAAGCGGAGGTTCTTCTGCGCTAGCATCTGGAGATCCCTTCGGTGACGTCTTGAGATATGAGGAACATGTGTGGATCACCTCAAGAGGAATCCTACACTTGGATTCTATGACACAATGACGGATCACACGATCATGACCGGAGAAATCAATAACGAAATAATTCCACCAAGGTAATTTTTGTGAATTAATTAAATTAATTATAAGCAACATATTATTATCCTATCTCTATGGTTCCAGGACTCCATATTTTGTTTTACATTCATCATTATATTCCAAAGATATAGAGTTTTATATCGTGACAGATCTCAGTTTGAACATTTTTTAATGCTAAAATCAATGTTGGGCACTCCCATCAATGTGCTTCCACTATGCCCGGATCCTACACCTAGGTACACAAAAAACCACTAATCATTTGAGGTCTCCCACGAAATCACCTTTCACATACCCCACATGTATTCACCTCTTTTGGACGGAGTTTAAGAAAGAACATCTACCTCAAGAAGTGGGAAAAATAAAGTAGATAAACAAACAACAATATTCAACAAGAATCAAGAATTCACATCCAACCCGTTCCATCATTTTTAGTGTCCTCCTCGACACCCACATGCATAAACAGATGCATATAAACCCTTTAGGCGTCAAATGCTTCTACCACAACCACTGGGCCTTCCTTCCCCCACATACCACAACAATCCTCGAAGGCTTATCCATACCATGCTCACAACACAACACAAGCAGCAGGAAACAAACAACATAGCAACTGGGCTCTGGGCCCTAAACAAGGCATTCATCCTTCACACACTACGAGCACCCCAAACTCTAAAGAATAAGTTTCCTAGCATTTACATGAAATGGGGAAAATATTAAATCGCCAAGGAATTATCTATATCACACAAACAGTCTCTTAATCCCAATTGAATTAATATATTTAATTAAACATGCCTATCTACATCCATTTTATTTATCACCAAACACAACAACTACTACCAGATTAACTAAAATGACTATTTATCTTTGGAAAAATAAATTTACAATTAATATCATCATCAAATTATTTACCAGTTTCCCTCAAGAATGAAATTTTAAACAATAAATTCATAGATATAATCCTATCTATAAAATCAAGAGGAAAACTGTTATCATGGTGTAATGCAACGACATATGATCGATACCAATTCTTTACTTCTATTCAAATTTTATTATGTCAATTTCATTATGGTCCAATTTTTAAAACATGTTAACACTAAAACATCATGAAAAATAATATACAATGCATTAATCACCTACATCAAAAGATTTTATATGTTCTTTACATGAGAATGGACAAACAAAATAGATCATGATCACCTCTTTCGTAATGACTATATCCACCCAAGGACGTTGTGACACAACTACATCAACCAACACCCAATAAAGGACCATTAGAAACATGGAGATCACATGCCGTAACATGGAAAGGATAACATGATGAAATATATTGAGGAACATAGAAGAACAAATGTATAACATACCTTATATCAAATATGTAATGACACTTCTTGGTTGCACCAAGACAGGGGGTGGCATGCACCAAGAAGAACTCCAGGGAAAACATGATCCAAGGTCCACACCACAATCACACATATCATCAGGAAATAAATGTTTTGTGTTCCTTATACTAAGAGTAAGGATAATAAATTAATGAAGGGAAGGTTATCATCTTTTATGGATCTGATCCAGGACTCATAGAATGTGAAATGATTTCATTTACCTTAAAGCTGTATCTCTATAACCCATGCTGATTGACCAAGTAAAAACCTCAGGAACCTTAGGGATTTAATGGTAGGAGTTATGTAATTTTAATAAACCATAAATATATTAAAATGAGGCATTGAATGAATTTTATGTCAATGAAAATGTCAAACATGGGAAACTATAGGAATCTGGAAACCATGTTCACTGATTAATCTGGAAGCACTGTAGTACCTACTGATAGATGACTCCCTAAAAGATGAATCACTCACTAATAGAGGACTCACCGATAGATGAATCACTAATATATGAATCAATGAATGATGAAGATGACTCACTGATAGATGACTCACTAGTAGATGACTCACTGACAGATGACTCACTGACAAATAAATCACCGATAGATGCCTCGCCAAAGAATGACTCACTAACAGATTACTTGCCGAAATATGACTCATTGAAAAATAAATTGCTCATAGATGACTCGCTGATAGATGAATCACCGACAGATTACTCACTGACAGATGGCTCATCGACAGATGACTCATCGATAGATGACTCACCGAAAGATGACTCACTAATATATGACTCACAGATAGATGACTCACCGACAAGGGGCACACCGACAGATGACTCAACAGAAAATGACTCCCTGACATATGAATCACAAAAATTTGAGGATGAATCCCCAACAGATGACTCACCGATAGATAACTCATTGACAGATGACTCGTCAATAGATAACTTGCTGAGAGATGACTCACTGACAGATGACTCACCGACAGATGAATCATTGATAGATGACTCCCCAACACATGACTCCCCGATATATGAATCACTGACAAATGACTCACTGAGATATGAATCATTGATGGAACTCTTCACAAAACTGGAAACATTGTTCACACAACTAGAAATTTTGAAATGTGTTTGGAATAAGTCACCTTGACCACCCAAAACACTACAAAAAACAGATTTCAAAAAAGGATTGGACCAGAGGGGTCCGATCCATTACATCAGATACCTCTCAAAACATTATTATTCACCAGAATCCAAAAAAACGTAGACAGTATGCAAAAAAAGAGTCCAAATGACTACCCTTCAAGATTCTTCTCAAGGTCTCACCCCCAAAGGATCTTATCCACTTCATCAAATGAACAAAAAAACCACATGAAAACTACAACAAACTCCTATAAACTCTCCCAGGTGAGATACCTCACAAAAGAGGGCTAGAAACAACAAGAAACAAGAGAATCCATCTCATAAAAAGTAAAGTCCTACGACCATAATATAAACATCATTACAAGAAAAGGTCTAAACAGCAAAAATCTTAGGGTACTAAGAACATATATGCGACTCACATTCCCAAGTGCTCTTATCCATGCCACCACGCCACCATAAGACACGATCCAAGGGGATAGCATGCCCACACAACTCGTTCTCCATGCGGTCCTGGATCTTAAAAATCCACTCCTTGAAGGGCGCATCAACATAAATATTGATCTCTCCCCAATCGATGATGTGAGAGTCATCATGAAGATAAAAATGGAGCTAAAAAATGTGAAAAAGATCATGTATTCTACTCAATTGTGGGGGAAGTGGTACCCGATAATCCACAACTCCAACACAATCCAACATATCAAAAGGCGAAAAAAGAAAGAGAGAAAGCATACTCCCATGACCAAACCTTTACTGCCCACGATGGGGATTCACCTTTAGAAACATAAGATCCCCAATGTCAAACACTAAACATCTCCCCCTATTACCATAATAGGACTTCGGATGATATTGAGATGCCTTCATCCTCTCAAGAATCACCTAAACTATCTCTATCATGTTTTGTACTAGTTTCAGCATGAGAATTGTTGACTCTCCCACCCCAGTCCAGTACAATAGAAAACAGAAAGGTCATCCATACAATGCTTAAAATGGAACCATATAGATGGTGGAGTGGAAACGCTTGTTGTAGGAGAAATCTACAAAGGGTAAGTGCCTCATCTATGAACCTCCAAAATCCAATACATAAGAGCGCGACATGTCTTCAAGAGTCTAGATGGTCCACTCTGTCTGACCATCCTTCTACTGATGAAAACCAATGATAAGGAATAACTGAGAACCAAAATCATGTTGGAGACCTCTCCACACCATGGAGGTAAAATGATGATCGTGATCGTAAATTAGCATCCTAGGGATCCCATGGAGTCTCAAAACCTGCTCCAGATATTGACACAAAACAACCACAACTAAGCTCGAATCCATGATTGCAATAAAGTAGGATGATTTCATCAAACGATCCCCAACTACCATTATACCATCATAGCCTCTCTAAGATTCAGGTAAAATAATAACAAAGTCTATCATGATGTCCTCACACTTCCACTGAGGAACATCTAATGGCTTGAGTATCCCACCATGAACACAGTGCTCGACCTTCACCTTTTAGAAGAAGAAACATCGAGACACAAACTCCAAAAATGCAAGCTTCAACCCAGGCCACCAAAATTGACACCTCAAATCTTGTTACATCATTGTTACTCTTGGATGTACTACTAATGGAGAACTACAGAACTCCCATAGGACCATCATAAACATCTCTAAAGGAACATAAATCCTTTTCAAAAACAGCACTTGATGGTCTTCATCCTCAGACTAGCCATCAGGGGCATCACCACAAACAAATCAGTCTACGTAGACCTCCACTCAAAGATACCCAAACTAGGAATCTTCCACCTACTAGAAAACAAGAATTCACAATCATATAAAAAAGATAACCATTACCCAAAACTTCTCCCATATTGAGATATAATGCTAAAAGTTATTCCATTACTCTCTAGGAATCACCTGATTCCTGCACTACGTCGCTATGTGAATTCATGCTCAGTTCATCACCTAAAACATTCCACTTACTAGGTGTATATGATATTTCTATGTCCTAATCCTGTAATAACTCCATCCAATGACCATTTTTCATGTTCAATTCACGCTAGGAGAAAACAAACTTAGGATTTTATGATTGGTGAAGTCCCCGAAGCGCTCTTTGATGAGGTAGTGTCTCCACATCTTCTAGGAAAACAACAACACTACTAACTCTAGATCATGGGTGACATAGTTACGCTCATTGGGACATTAAATCCAAGACACATAAGAAAAAAATGATCTCTGCTGCATCAGAACACATCCTAACCCCATATGTGTAGCATCACAAAAAATGTCAAACTAATCTTCTTCTTCTAGAAGACAATGAATCAGAGCACTAACCAAAATCTTCTTATGATAATCTAAAGCTACCAAAAACTGATCAGTCTATATGAACGCCTACTAATTTATGGTCAATGCTATTAGAGGAGTTGCAACTTGAGAGAAATCGACTACGAACCTCCAGTAATAGCCAGCGAGACCAGCAAAACTTCGCAACTCCACCACTATCTTCGGGGGATTACCAAGACAGAACTGCTTCAAAATTTTATAGATCCACATCTAATCCTTTATGGGATGCAAAATTCCCCTATAAATAGACGTCTATATCTCAAAACTCACACTTTGACAACTTCCCAAATAGTTGATGTCAATGAAGAACTCCCAAAATGGCATGCTGATGCTCTGTATGATCCTCCTCAGGCACAAAGTACACAAGGATTTCATCAGTGAATACCACCACAAAATTATCCAGGAACTCAAGAAACACAACATTCATTATCCCCATGAACACAGCTGGTGCATTTGTCACACCGAACAACATCAAAATGAACTCGTAATTTCCATGGCGTCAATAGAAACCAATCTTCAAGATATCCTCATTCATCACACACATATGATGATATACTTACCATTATTTGATATTTTGATAACCAACTTTCACCCTTAATTTGATCAAATAAATCATAAATCTATGGACCAGGATATAGATTCTTCACTGTCACTTTTTTCAAGAAATGATAATCGATACAAAACTGGTAACTATTGTCAACATTCTTTATGAACAAAAATGGTGTGACCCACGATGACACACTCGGCTGAAGAAAACCATACTATAATAGACCATTGAGCTATATACACATTTCCCAAAACTCATAAGGGTACATCCAATATAGAGACAACAATATAGGATAGGATCCTTGTTGTAGCTTAATACCAACCATGATCTCTCGTCAGGGGGGGGGGGGTAATGATACAACCTATTCTAGAAAGACATCAGGGTAATCTTCCATGACCCTATTAAATTAAAACTTCTCAACCTCTGATGAAATCAACATCAACTCTTCCATAGAGGATATCAAGGATAGAACATGCCTCTGGACCATCTGAGGGTATCGCTCACCAAAAAATACCACTGGCTCTCCATAAGCATCGAAGTTAACCAACTACCTCCTACAGAAATCCATGATAGCCTACAATGAATTCAACCAATCCATGTTCAGGATTACATCATATGGTTCTGTCTGAAAACATAGAAAATATCCCCAAGAGTGAAGCTTCCCCAACACTAGCTCATAGTCTCTACATACTTCAAACAAGTTATCTCAGCCTCCAACTCGCATAGTCAATTACAAGGGAATTGGAAGCCTATCTACCAAAAGTCCAAATGAATGGAAAATGGTAGGTGATATGAAGGATTGAGTCACTCCTAAATAAAATAAGGAATTATCCCATGTACAAAAGAAGTAAAGGGTACCCTGAATGATTTCTGGCTCTCCCGATGATGGCAATGTTAAAGCATGAAGCTAACTACGACCTTCTCCAATGACTATCTGCCCTTGATGATGACCAAAACCATGGCCTCACTCTGCTCCCTGAGGATGGGGAGCATCCTGGGGATGCCCACTACTAAACCCATATGATCTCTACTAATATAAATATTGTGAAACCTACTACTGCTGCATTGACTGAAATTGCCTCAATAGATGAACTTGAAGTGGAAGACTAGACACACACTGATTTCTTTAAAAGGTCAGGAAAATTGATTTTGAAGACCTCAACCTCTATAATAAAAACAAGTGCATGATCCCTTAGCATAGGCCTAAAATCCACTTCCCCTAGAGAAACGAGATACTGAGGGCTAGGACCAACACCCAACCAAATAGATACTCTACTCCCTAGAAATTTGAGAACCCCAAGCCATAGTTCTACTTCATGAGGAATCGTGATGACTCCCCTCTTGTGATGATCTGATTTTGGATAATATTCTATTGATGACTTATTCCCTCAGAAACACCTCAAGATATGTCTTCATTGTAAATTGGGTGACCTGGTGTGAGATCTATGGATGTAGAGCCTCCTTTAAATGCCTCACCCAGGCCTCCCCATATGGAAACTAGTCCGAAGCATATCATAAGAGGTTGCTGTAATGGATTCCAAACTATTGCACACTGGACCTCCCCTGTCAAAGGGTAAGAAGCTTCTAGAGACTACCATCATTTGTAGTCGAAGAAAGAAACTCGACACTAAACATTTCTCGGATCTCCTACAATGAGATTACCGACTCCTAATGATCCATGTGTAAAATAACCCCCACTCACTTGCTTCCCCACGCAACATCATCATAACTAACGACACCCATTTCTCTTCATGAAAACAAATTGAACTGAAATTTATCTCAACCTACACCGACGAGTCTTTTGTGACTGAATCTGAAACATTGACCTTATACTTTTTCAGAATATGACACTAAAACACTCGAAGTGTCCTCCTACATGTGCCATCATCGTCAACCTATACTCTTCGGGGATTGGCTAGCACAACCTGCTGAACATCGTATACATGAACCTGACTAGGACGTTTGACCTGGAACCACACCTATAAAATAACAAATTATTAGATCTCTTAAACCTATAATATTGAAGACTCAACAATAATTAATTAATTGTGTTCTCTTATTCATTAAAGGTTAACCTATCCCAAGGTACACTTATTCAATCATAGGACCAATGAACAATGATGCATGATCCTTTCCTAGGTCTCTAACTTGCAATATGTATTACCTAATTTTTAGCCACTATAAACATAAATTTCTATGAATCAGATCATAGGGGGCCTAATTACCTCTGTCTCAGTTGGTCTATCATGTTTACATTGCTTTCTAAACTTAACGGACTCTGTTTCCCTACCAACCTATACAACCTCACTTATTCCTAACTACGAACTCAATCCTATCCCTCAACCAGAGCCTTTGAAAGTACTCTACCATGGCCCCCCACTCAATTTTTACCCCTCCTTGGACAATAATGAGAGGAAATAGATAGAAACACCTGATTCCCACCTTTAGTGGGCCCCAAGTTTGAAACTAGCGATGAGGGTATAATAAACACACAAATGGGAGGCATTACCCTCTACGAGAACTCATGCGAATGATAAGGATAAGTCATACACAAACAAACTCTTGCTCAGACTAAAATATAAAATAAATACCAATTAAACATATGTAATGTCATGAAAAAACTACCACCACTAAAAGGGAAAACAGAAAGTACCAAAAGATAGTAAAATGATAGTGACCACGAAGCCCAAACAACTCCTAAAACCCCAATATAGTAGTAACTAGACTGATCTCCAACCTCCTCCAAGTGACCTCTAAAACAACTTATATAATGTAGGGTGAGTATAAAAGTATACTCAGCAGCTCTCCTGAAAAAGTAAATAAAGCACGGAAAATCATAGTGAATAATAAGTGAAACTAACTCATCACTTAAACATGTATACTATATTCCTAGCCTCACCATGGATACTCTAACCAAGTATTTGATACAAGGATATATAATATAATAAAGAAACTCAAGGGTAATTTGCTACCACTTCCCCATTGGTTTTCCGCATTTCCCCAATGTCGCACGTCCTAAGAATCTCTCTCCAAAAAGTCTTACATGCAGACACCTAGGTAAAGCACCACAACATGGACCTCATGCAACACAACCACCATGTCCACATAATAGAGGAAACCAGGAAGTTTTTGGGAGCCACCATAGCTTGGATAATGTGTAACATACATCAGGTATTATACCTCAAAACATTACAACTCATAAATCATGTAATGATCTTCAAGCCATCACAACCTATACATGTTACACCTATAGTAGTCAATAGAAAACTATATCTAGAATATATGTGTGTGAATAACCACAAGCCATTACATCCCTCTACACACATATATGGGGAAAACTAACAGACATGCCTACTAGCATATGTTACTACTAAGAGAAGATATCGAGGCCAAAGGGGGTAGTCATCCAACAATCCTCCCATCGAGATGTTGGGTAAAACACCCCATAGGGCTCATAATCCATGGGGAGTCAGTCACCATAACTGAAAGGGTAGAGTATCGTATAGAAACAAAAAATGTATAGAATATATGATAGCTCAAAACCACACTATAGGGATATCATAGTCTTAGAATCAACTATAACTAATTTCTCTTGGACTCCCAATATCCATGGCAAATTATAGGTATCCTATAAGAGAACCACCATTTAAAGAGCTACATTAGATTACTTTATCCCTTTTTATTAGCATTAATTTTTGTTAATTAATAATTTATCCATTAATTAACCATTATCATTATCCATTATATTTCATTATCATCACACCAAAGTTCCATTCCCTATAGGAATAACTAAACTACGTCCATAGTTCCTTAAAAACTACAACCTCGGCATTTCATCCCAATAAGCTCTAACCCCATGGTTTAAAATCATTTATTCAATCATTTATTAACATTATTATCACTTTTTAATAATTCTAAGTGTTATAGAAAATAAAATTCTAAGAATCCAAACTCATGTGGCTCAATACGGTGAGTAGATGAACCACCCATCGAGTATTTGCAACATATAGCTGGAGCGTAGGCTCATCCACCCTCGAGAATCCAGACACAAAAATCACATGCCATACCCCCACATCTTTTCTTCTTTGGAAGGAGGGTAAGAAATACCATCTTCCTCAAGAAGTGGGGAAAGTAAAATAGATAAATGAACAAAAAGGTTCAATAAGCATCAAACATTCACATCCAACCCGTTTCATCATCTCCGATGATCTCCCTGAAACCCACAAGCATAAACCGATGCATCTCACCACTTTAGGCATAAATTTATACCACCACAAACACTAGTCCTCCCTACCCTTACATACCACAATAACTCTCTAGGATCGTACACCCCAGGCTCACACCATAACACAAGAAGTAGGAAAAAAATAGCATAGAAACTGGGCTCTTGTCCAAAAACAAGGCATTCATCCATCACACACAAGGATCACTCATAGCTCCAAAGAATAAGGCACATGTACTTTAAAATAAAGAGGGTAACTGATAACCTTTCGAGTAATTATATTTTTCACACAACTGGTCCTTCATTCCATATTGAATTAACTAATTCAATTAAACATGTGTATCTACATCCATTTGATTTATCACCAAGTAAAATAATAATAACCTGATTAATTAACCTGAATCATTATATTTGGACAAATAAATTTACAATTAATATTTGATTTACATTATTTACAACTTTATGTAAAGAATTAAATTCTAAACAAGAAAGTCATAGATATCACACTATCTATAAAATCAATAATCGAACCGTTTTCATGGTACTAAACAACAACATGTGGTCGATTCCAATTCTTTACTCCAGTTCAAATTTTATTATTTCAATTTCACTGTGGTCCAGTGGCTAAAACATGATAACTCTATATATGGACATAAATGAATATAGAATCCAAAAATCCCTAGCCTCAAAAGGTTTCATCCATTCATTGCATGACAATGATCCAACACAATAGATCAAGATCACCTATCCCAGAATGACTGCATCCACCCAAGGAAACCATGAAATAACCACATCAACCAACACCGATGAAAGCACCATTAAAAACAAGAAGATCACATGAGTTAACAGTTAAAGGACAATGTGAGGAAATAGAACATGTAACTTAGAATAATGGAGGTATAACATACCTTATATTGAAGACAAATCGAAACTTCCTAGTTTCACCACGATAGGGGTGCACATATAGTAGAAAAAACTCTAGGGAAAACACGATCCAAGGTCTACACCAAAATCACACGTCTCCTCAGGAAATAGTGATTCTGGGTTCCTTGTACCAAGAGAATAGATAATAAAAAAACAAAGGTAAGGCCACTGACTTAGAAGGATCATATCTGAGACTCACAGAATGTGAAATAGTTGAATTTCCATTAATGTCGGATCTCAGTAACCCATGCGGGTTGAATAAGAAAAAAAACCTGGTACCATTAGGGATTTAATGATAGGATTTATGGGATATGACCTTAAATACGTTAAAACAAGGATTTGAATTCATTTTATGTCAAAGAAAATTTCAAATAAGGGAAAATTATAGGTTGTTGGTAATACTATTCACTGGTTGATTTGGAAACATTGTAGCACCTACTTATAGATGACTCACCAATATATGAATCACTCACTGATAGAAAACTCATTGATAGATGACTCAGCGACAAATGACTCACTGATCGATGAAGATGACTCACTAAAAGATGGATCACCCATAGATGACTCACTGACAGATGGCTCACCCTCAGATGGATCACCGATAGATGACTCACTGACAGATGACTCACCTATAGATAACTCACTGATAGATAAATCTCTAACATATGACTTGCTGATAGATGAATCACCGACAGATTACTTTCCGACAGATGACTCCCCTCCATATGACCCACTGATAGTTGACACACCAACAAATGACTCATCGATAAATGACCCACCAATAGATGACTCACTAACAAATGACTCGCCAAAAGATGACACACCGACAGATGACTCCCCAATAGATGAAGATGCTTCGCCGATAGATGAATCATCTATGACATTGTTTAGAGAACTGGAAACACCATTCACATAACTGGAAATTGGCTATGTTTTGGGAATAAGTCTCCTTGACCTCCCAGAACACCTCAAACACCAGATTTCAGCCAAGGAATGGACCAAAGAAGTCTGTTTCATTACAATGTGGTTTCCCAAAACACCCATTTTATATATTTTTACATTGGTAGACACTAATTTAAAATTGGTTGAACTACGACATGGTTTAAAAACATTGTTCAATTGAGTTTCTGTATGAGGTTATTTCATTTTTATTATAAGCATTTTCATAAAGGTAAACTTAATGTGTAAAGGTAAGTTTCATCATATCCATATTTATGAATGTAATATAAAAAATTATGATCACAATGGTGAAAATATAAACACTACTATGTAATGGTAATTATAATGAAAAGGTAATTTGTGTGAAGGTAAGTTTTGAGTAAAATTAGTACTTGACATCCACATAAGGCTAAATAAATCATTCAATGTTTTGATGAGAGTTAACTCATAATAATTTATAAAGGAATTGTAATTAATCTCCTTTATGGATAATATTTAACCTATATAAAGGTGAAATAACATAACATATAAGGTGAATATAGGTGGAGCTTTACTTGTGTAAAGGTAAGATATAACTTCTATGTGCTACATAAAGGTAGAATAGAATTCATGTAAAGGTAATAAAAAAGATACATTGCGGTGTAGAGGTATAATATACACTTATAAAATTAATTCAACACAAAATAATACCAAAATAATTATAAACAATAATATGAATAAATGATGAACACATAAAATAATAATTAATGAGAAATTTAAACAATGAATAAAATATAATAAAATAACAAATACAAAATCCTAAAAACCTATGTGTATAAGAAGCATAATAAATAATAGTTACAAATTATGTATATTATTCTCGGAGAAATCATAATTATATAAAAAAGATGTTTTATATATTTTTAATACTTTAAAATATAAAATATAAAAATTTCAAACATAAGGAAAAAAAAATCCAAGTACTAACACAAACAACTCTAGGAAGATTAATATGGGTAGATTATATTTATATATTTGACATATCTTGACTTTTAAAGATAATTGGATATTTTTTTGATTTTTTCCATGATTTATTCTCTTTTCTTATTTCCTTGTATATTTTTCATGCCTCTTAAGATCAAGTTTTCACTCACAATGTATTCTAACACTGTCAAGAGTGAGTGATCACTAATGAGATGACTGATTAAGTGTAGAAGGATAATAGTTTTTATATATTGATTTATTTATATTTTGGAATGATTGTTTTCAATTGAGTATAATATTTCAATTCAATTCATACATCATTCATTATTCATTATTTGAGAAAATTTATGATTAGAGGAACAACAATACAATAGGGAAGAAAGGTATTGTGAGAGTAATCTTTATTTTTCTTTTGAAAATGAGATTGGCACTTAATTTACTTTATTTTAATTAGATTTCTTTGGTCAGAAGAATTGTATTTAATCATATTTGTATTAATTTTACTTGGTTTTTGGATTAGTGGTTAGCACCCCATAATCCTATATGAAAAATGGGGGTTCAAAACCCATTGGGTGAGATACTGTAGCAGTACTGGAGTGGTACTATAGTAGTGGAGGCACAATAGCGATGGTGTCCACTATAGCAGTGGAGGACACTATAGCAGTAGCAGGTACTATGTGGGCACTATAGCAGATAGGTATTGTAGTAGTACTATTCATAAAATGGTCCTTGGGCCAAGAATTCGGGCCTACCATCCATGTAATGGGCTACATGCCCACTGAGCCTTTGTGTTATATAATGGGTCTCCCTCTACGAAATCAAAGGAGGTCTTTGATTTTCTTTAATAATAAAATGAGACTTCATCCCCAACCTTTATAGTTGTATTAATTAACACTTAATTTATGTGGGTGTCTCAGTGTAATTGTGAAGACGCACCTAAGAGGTGGTGAATCAGGTATGGTCAAATTATTTTACCAAAATAGAAAATATTAATTTAAATCATTTTCCTATTTTTTTCATTAACCTTTGATTCTCATAAAGACATATGGATCTTTTGTTTTTCATCTTAGCATGCACCCATATATAATGATGCTACTGAATGTCAAGTTTCACATATGATTTTACAAGGTTCGGTCTCAACATGAGCCTACACATTTCTCCAGTCAGTCGTTATCTCAAGCTACACATTTTTAAACTCTAAATATTATTATAAATAAAAGTGGATAGTGGTATATTGTTATCCTTACTCTCTTTTTCCATATTACATTAGAAATTGATCTCCATATTACTCAGGAGATAAACCCACATTGTATTATTCAAGAGAAGTATTTTTTATACTGCATCCTATAGTCTTCAAACTGGAATTGCACAAGTTCTTTTTATTATATTTATACCGAAAATTGAATTAGATCAACATGTTTACTAATGGTGTTTCTACACCCAAAAAATAGATCTGATTCCTCAAATTTGAGTGACTTCGACTTCCTTGGAATCATTATAGCTATCTATACAACTCAGCCTCTAAATTTCTACACATCCTCATGTTCTTTAGAAAAATTATTATTTGAAACATTGAAATAAGTCTTATTTCATCATAAAAATCACTATATGAATGTGAAAAAAAGTAGATGACTTACCCCTCATCTATAACAACTCCTCCTTATTTCTTCTTCCTCGATTGTATCAAACCATTAGTAAAATTCAAACTCTTATTTCTTTATCTTATACTTTGAAACCCAACTGGTTATAACGTTACCACTTGATTAGAATCTCTACCATTATTTTTCCTCAAGATTATAGTTCTATAATAATCAATTTTTTCATATTCTTCCTTTAAGATCTATAATTTTCCCTCTTAACGCTCATCTATAACACACTTCAGTAGCAGTATATTCCTTTTATTTTCCCTTTTCTTTATCCTTAATTTACATAAGATCATTTTCATGTGTAGCTCTATTAAATTGATCATATCTATTCCCATATCTATAAATTGGATACCCAGAAGACTTTTTGATTCCAACTAGAAATCATGGTTTTAAAATGACCATATTTTGGTTTCAATGATTTGGTTTTTCAGCTTAATGGATGTTCAAAAAATTCCCTTATTTGTTTCAACTCACATGGATAAATATATTTTTATTTGATATTAAATCAAAATTATCTTCTTTATATTTAAAATTTACTCATACTTTTTCCCAAAATTAAATCATTTAGGTTCTGTTAAATATACAAACACAGTAGTACATCACTTTTGGAGCTTCCTCATTTGTCTTGAGTAACACTTTTAATTTTGAGAATTGATTCTATTTATAAACACAACATCAATCACCTTCAACTCAGAATTTTTATTATTACCTTATTTATTTTTAATCAAAAATGGGTTTTGATATTTAATCATTGATGAACACAACCCTTTCATAAGTAGAAAGTGAATTTATAGAATAATTTTAATCATTAATTCTTCTCATCTCATTCATACAATTATCAATTCATTTTTTTATCATGGTTTAATAAATCTTCATGAATTTAAAAACTCCAAGGAACATCACTTGTATTATCAGATGTCACTTCATCAGAATTAGAAAAATTCCGAATACATTATTTCATACTTTAAAAGTATATTAAAATCTTCTTCTTTGATCTTATTATCAATGGATTAAGACCATGTCCTCTGTAATTCATTTCATGTATCACACACTATTTGAGGTGTTTTTGATGTTTAACCTTTTAAATAACAATACTTTCATCATCTTATATGTATTCCTTCTTCACATATTAAATCTAGAATATAATATTTTCATTTTTTAGTATATCTATGTTTTTTAAGTTTATAATGACATATATATAGATCCTAATGAAATTTATTCAGGGAAAATCACTCATAAATAACTTCTAATAACTCAAAAATAGATCTAGATAACTCAAATAAAACTTCAAATAACTCATATGTAGGGAAAAATGACTCATACATAGCTTCAAATAACTCATATATGGAGTGAAAATGACTCCTATGAAAGTGATGAATTTCTGAATTTTCAGTACCTGGTCTGGAAATAACCTATAAAAAACACTAGGAATACTCATACACACTTTAGGAATTACCCAAGTTAGCCTCAAGCCTCAAAATATAGATTAATTTTTAAAAGTTTAGAATCATATCCGAGTTATCTTATGAATTCTCTAACATGAATCTTATAGTATTTTCTCACTAATATCATTATAAAATATCCTAAAAATTTTAATGATCTATATTCCAAAATCCATAGCCAACTAAGAATCTTCCCACTTATTTGATTATTCCAAATCACATACCAGTTGTTGTGGAAAGTAATCCACATCCATGCTACTTGACATGGACATGAAAACAATATATCTAATTAGAATATGTATACTACAACCTAAAATATTTCTAATGAGGTCTTCTTAAGAAGTAAAAACTTCTTCTATTCAGTCTCACCCATATAAACAAGGCCTCATGATAGGGTGATGATCACACCCTTTTTATTAGGCACACACAATCTACTCCACTCCCCAATGTGGGATTCATGGCTTACTAGTATATCAAACCCCCAAGAAGCAGGGGTTAGTGCTAGTTGTGAATCATATGGTGAAAAATGGATAACCGCAGGTCTAAAAAAATGAATATTAATTGCTTTATGAGAATGTTTTATCTAATTTAATAAATAATATATATTTAATATAAAGAAATCATAAATTTTAGTTTAACCACCATTTGAAATTATTCCATTATATCTAATTTTTAGTAGAGATGTATCCTTGGTGATTATATTTCATTACATAGTTTTTCCTTGGGGATCAATCTCATAATTTTCATTACTATAAAATTATTCAATTTTTATGGTTGTGAAAGGGATACAAAAACAGATCTAAAATTTTATCAATTCCCTTGGGATATTATGATTCCTAGGGATGTGTCATCATGTATACTTTTACTTGGCTAAATTTATGTCAATATTAATATGGATTTTAAACATTCCCTTTAGCACCTAGAAGTCTCTCTCACTAGGATTAAACCACATGAACATGTCTTTTTTATTGTTCAGGTTTGTTATAAATATAGACAACCTATATAATTCTTAAATGAATCTCTAGTAGTATCCTTCCAATTGAGAGAATCTATGGATATAAAATAAATTCTTGGGTCACTCTAAATGAACTATTTTATAATCCATTATAGGGTTTAATGATATTACATCTTTATATATGATGTGACTGAAGTGTATGTCCATGATCTAGAAGATTCACTATGAGATATTTGAATAATGTAGACTCTCTCTCAGACTGTTTAAAACAAATTTTAATTATCATCCACAATTCCCCTATTTTTGGGTGTTCACTGGAATTTCATTGATGTATATGACCATAATAGAATCCAAATATGGATTGAATACCTTATCCAAGGGGACCAAAAATAACTATATCATGTAATTCCATTCAAATTGAATAACAAGGAAATCATATATATTATACCCTATATAGAATAAAGTATGAGTTGTCCATGCCCATAATTGATGATATACGAACCTGAAATAAATTTTGGGGAACCACTTAGCTTCCCCCAACTGATGAAATAGATCATCAATGTGAAAAATGGGATAAAATTTCTTTATCAACACCTAATTTATCATTTTTAATTCAAACATTGGAATAAGGTTTCATCTCCCTTATTAGTGAATATACATGGATAAACCTAAGGGGACATGTTCGGGAGATTAAATCATTTCTATTCTAGCTCCTCCAACTGGACCGTAAACTATATTATCTCTACTAGTTATATTATATATAAACATATTGATATCGTCTTCATACCAAACAAAATTTTAATCATGAACTCGACCTCCCTATTAGGAAGTAACACTGATAATTCATTAAGAGACACATTATGAAACTAATCCATGATATAAGGAAAGGCCAATTTCCTCATTTCCTCCTCATCCAAAGGTATTCTATAGACCTAGATGATGATCAAACTCAATGGACTATTGTCATGTCCCGAGTTTGTTTCTTATGAATCCAAATCTTCAAAAATTAAAAAAAACACCATTAGAAGAATTGAAATGTTTCCATCCATTGTAGAATTCAATGTGTAATCCATAATGAATAATCCAATATATCCCAAGTATCATATATAAGATACTCATACTGATCTCCAAAAATTTCCAAAAATTATCATATCTACTCACAAACATGATACATCTTGAATAATAATAAATAACTTCAAATATATTTTCCAAATTTGTGCTAAGGATTAAATTCCCCATTGTAAACTCTAATTTCAACCCAAAAACACTATATAAATATAAATAAATAAAAGTCTAAAAATCAAAAAAATATAATAAAAATAATTCCAAGGTGGAATTCAGTAAAATAAAATATCATGGGGTCATTTTCCCCACTCCATTTTCATGTAGGGCTTGCTTAACTAGGAATATCTTCCAAAATCTGGAGTCTTTCCCTAGCCTCTTATCACAATACCACCTTTAGAAGTACTAATATATTTCCTTTTATACCCCATCCCCTCAGCACTGTATCCACCTCTATATATATAATTTTTAGAAAAAACCCCTATTTCTTTCCTGAGATGATGTCCCTAAACATGTTGTCAACCATTGAGACTATTTATCTCCTCAACCTCTACCAAAGTAGGAAGAACTTTGAAGACCCATTGCAAATGTCTTGTCTTCTAGTGAGAATAACACACGATCGACGATCAATGATACTATGATCAGGTATGTTTCATCCCACCACATTTATAACACTAGGAAAAATTCCCCCTCATGTGAAAAGAGATGAGCCTTGCATGACACATTCCCATCATGGTGTGTGAAAAAGTTTCCTATGTTAAAATGCATTAACGTTTCTAACCAAGGTTTTCTCTAAATAGGTGCACACAATAATCTTGTTTTGTCACTTTAAATTTGAGAAATAAGTGAATATTGTTTTTGAAATTGTTTGATTTTTAAAGAAAAAAATTGCAATAAAAATGAATTTTGAACCCAAATTGATGAGTAGAGTGATGAGGTCAAGGTAAGATCACAATTTTCAAAGTCATCATGATCATAAAAAATAGTCCCCCTCTCATCATACTGAATGATAAATTAATGAATCCTCAATCAAGTTGTCGATAAAATTTGGCTAAAGGAATCAATGGAAACCAATTCTATGTGCATGAAAATTCTAAAACTGTTAGGACCAAAAGGGGATGAGATACCCTGAGAGGGGGGGGGGTGAATCATGGTATATATATTCTTTTCAAAATTACTCCTACCCGTTGGATATTGACCTCTATATTATAAGGTTACCTTTTTGCTCATATGTTGTTAATGTTTATATTTTTCTTTACTTATTTATTTAATAATGATTCTTTGGATGTAATGCATGGAAGAAAATAGGCAGACACACAGAATTTTACTTGGTTCACCCTAATTCGGCTACATCCATGGAGCATATGATGACGATGTACCAATGTACCAAATCCACTAAAGATCATTATCAATTTAAAATATTCAAGATAGATCACTTATATTCCCATGCTTACTGCCTTTATAATGTTTAGGGTTAGCTCACTGCTTTACCAAGGGTCACTCCCTATTTCTCTCTCTCTAGATCACTGCTGGTAGAAAGGACCACCTTCTTCCTCTTCCTGTGCACATTACTCTGGAAAGGATACACTCACAGTTTATAGACCTATATGTCTCTTCATTATCACTAATGAATGCAACCTCCATTTTTATAGATGATTTATTGATGTTCCACTTTCATCTGCTGATGAATAAAGCTTTACCACAACATTACCGGGTAACTCCAAATATTTCGTGCAACCCTTACTACGTCTTGTGGGAAACATTAATTCCTTGCACGCAAGATTCCACTTTTTTCGCAAAACACCCCATGAACACAACTTCAATCTTACATGAAACTCAAATATTATGCACAACTTTATTAGCTTGCGCACAACTCAAAATCTTTCGCGAAACTCACTTTGCGTGAAATTCTTACGTGATCGGGTGCTCAGAATTTCTCTAAGTGTTGAGCTCTCTCGAATGGGGGGGACACCTCTTATTTATAGGCATCGTAGAACCCTATATGTAAGATTCGACTTTTTTTGTGCAAGTTCCTCTTTGAGCACACAAAACCCCCATTTGACATCACATTGGGTGTGCATGTTTCTTTCACTCAAACTCATATTTCGTGCGCATTTTAAAATATTTCACGCTCTTCATGGCTTTTCCATTTTTCGACGTGCTGCTCCTTAAGAATGACTTGCGCGCACGTTTCCAAACCATCTTTAATTTTGAGTGGAAATTCCTTTTCCAAAAACATTTATCTCAATTTTCTGATTTTGAGGCCCAAAAATTTGGCAAACAGTGGAAAATGGCACCACATTGTATCTGATATTTTTGTACCACCTCCATATTGTCCATTCCTTTGTCATCATTTTTTGTCAACATATCTTGTAAAAAATATCTCTATTACTCAAAATATCACCATGGAAACCCCCATTTTCAATAAAATGAACATCATTGTCTTCTTCGTCAATAAACACAACATAGAGGCCAACATTTTCAATAAACACAATCACCTAAAAAATGCTTCAATGATACCAAATTTTTTTTCCTAACATAAAAGAATTCCAAAAAAAATAAAGTCAAGTCCTAGTTATGAATTATTTCTTTTTATAAATATAGAATTAATTCACTTAATCCAAACACGTACTAATGATCGCTAGACACTCACCACCTAACACAATATGCTTGATCGAGACAAACTGCACTAGGTGGAGGGAGATAAAAGATATTTAACCAAAGATATAGATAAGGAATGAAACTGAATAAAAAAATATGATCTAATTAAGAGAATTTGGAACCAAAAAAATATAAATCATTTAATAGAAAAAAATAATTTTAAATTAATGTATAATACTATGACATTACAAATGGAAAACTCCAGCTTTCCCGATCACTCAAAATATTTCCCCCTCCTAATAAAGGGTAATAGAGTTGAATGGGGAAGAATAGAGAATTATGAAACTTGTAAAAGAAAAAGTATAAAATCAATGTCTCTTAAATATTACAATCCTCCATCACAACCCCCCTTCTCCATCTTTAACACCCTTTAATAGAAGCGGATGCACATATTAATAGGGTTGAGATGTGGAAACATTTCCCTGTAAATTCATTCATATTAATGAGTGAGTTTATTTACCATATTAAATGACTGAATATATGGAATGTGTATTCCTAAGTGTTGATCCTATCTCTTTATTTTTTAGTTTCCAGTAAAATCACAGATCATTTTGAAAATATTCCATAAAGTTATTACCGAATTAATGAAGAAGACTTTTTCTGACAGAGGAGACTTCCAAATTCCCTCCAAATTGGCGCATTCAATAGATTCAATAATGTCTTATATTATCCATAAAATTAAATTTTAAAATGGGTATAAGAGTACCTTTTGTAATATATCTAGAATCAACACATTTTTATTTCTCTAGGCCTAGATATTTATCCATTACTAATGTGGGGTCCATTATTTCTTCAATAAAAATTTCTCCAATTGATTGATTTTTCTAGGCCAGTGTGTTTTGAATTAGATCTGGTTATAAATGAAAATTTGTTTCCCCACAAATAGAGAGTACCTAAAAAAGGACCACTACAGCTGTATCAAAATTATAAAAGTTATGGTTGAAATATAGAACTCTAGAAAACTGTTAAATTTCCAGAATTAAACAATTTGCACAATTAAGCCCAAATTTTACAAAATATACTAAAATGATAAAAATACACTTAATTTAATTAAATAGAATGAATTAAATAATTAAAGAATATATAAATAATTATGAAAAAATTAGCTGTATCAATTCCCCCTCACTTATCACTTGGACTCGAGGTTAATTCAACAACAAAATTGAATTAAAGAAAATTCAAAACACATTCCCATGAGATAAACTAATTCCACACCAAAAAACAAGACATATCATACATAATAAAAATAAATTATTTAATGTTCTCTATTTAGATCATTAAATATATTTCCACTTTATTTCTCCTCCCATTCACACAAAACAACTACCTCATAAGAATTTTCTCTTATCTCACAAATTTCGATTTTAAATATGGAATTTATCATCTAAAATCACGAATGGTTGTCCATAGGCTTAATAAATTCTTAATTATCTAGTTGGTAGGATTCATTAGACTTTAATTATGAGGCCGAATAAGGATGGTTTTTCTCTTTTTGAAGAAAAATTGCATGATTATAATTTTTACTCAACTATGGTATCCTACTCACTCCATTCAGTAGAAAATCAGATCCATCATCATGAAAAAAAAAGAAAAAGTTTACACCATTCAGAATTTTAGTAAACAAATTCAATATTCTCAAAAATAATTTTTCTTGATATCTCTATATAGGCACAACGTTATCTCTCCTTTGGAAGCTCTAGAATAGAGAAACTTATTTTATCATGAATGATCTAGAAATGAACAACATAAAAAAAACTAAATTTATCTCAGAAGAAAATACATATCTTCAGCTTTTTATTTTCCACCAAAAGTATTTCAAAATGATGTAGCACCACACAAGACTACATTCCCGTACTCTTAAGTTAAACTAGATCATGTAATTTCACATCCTGAGCAAGTTGGATTGGGAAACGTATCTCGTAATGTGGAAAACCTAATAGATTGTTCATGAATTATAAGTTAAAAAATGATTAAATTTACAAGGAAGGCCAGAATAAAAATGATTTTCTTCAAATGGGTCTTTAAAAACCAAATAAATTCCTCTATCATTTAAAACACAACTACCTCAAAACCTCATGTTTTGAAAGGAATAAATCAAATTCTAGTAAAAATAAGAAAGTTATGGTTATCTCAAGATGTGATGGGAATGAAAATAATATGAATGAAATGGTTTATAATCCTCATAAGAAAGTGATTTCAAAGATAGATATAGTGAGATGTGGCATGAGATTTAACAGACATTGTACTTTTCATGAAATTACCAAGGATTTGAAATCTGAACAAAGTCATATTAATTATTAATTTAAGATTGGTTTCATGAAATAAATTGGTTCACTCATGGAAGAAGTTTTTGAAAATTTAAAGGACAATAATTTAAGATCACAAAATTCAAAAAACACACCAATATTGAAAAATAAACATTTGAAAATTTGGAAAACACACAATATTTTTCGAAAAGCAAAAAATTGAAATTTTTAGAATTCCAAGGTTCACTCCACCATACATAAATGATGTAGTGTCATAATGAATTCGAGGGTATTTAACAAGTAGATAGTTACCTTAATCACAAAAAATAATTAATTGGTAAGGAGAGGTATGAACTAATGGCTTATTGGTAGTTAACCATTGAGTTAAGCAACTACGTGCTGCACAATGAAAACCTACAAGAAAAAGAAGAAAATATAACATAATAAATATATTTAAAGAAAATGACATAGAAATATAATGATAAAATAAGGATAGATATCGGTTTAATCCCCATTGTGGGATTTGGGTTTTAACTACTTATAAATGGGTAGTTCCATTTAGTTTTCCCTAGTATAAGGGTGGGTGGAGTTTCTTTGAAATAAACCACCAACACTTATTATTTACATATTTCAATTATTCCTTTTTATTGATGAATATATGTACATAGTATAGAAAATACATCCCCATGGTAATTAGATAAAACATTAATGGTGGAGGTAGGAAAAATAGCGAGTCTTATACTTTCTTGGTTTCCACTTCCACCTCCTCTTCTTCATTCTCCAGTGTTTTCATAAGGTATGTTGCATTAAAGGAATAATAAAAGTGAATGTTAGAGTGTAATTATATTTGAATAAAATTAAATAAAAAATATTCAATATCAAATTCTCCTGTTTTAAATAAAGCATGTTGTGTCTCCATTTCCTCAGGAAAATCCACGTTGGTAACCTCTTAAACTCCATGTAATTAGTGTTCTAAAAGTTCAGGGAGCCCAAGATGTTCCTCATCTTGGGCATCTTATTTTTCTTCCTCATCCACCAAGGTAGTATAAGTTTTTTCTAAATATAAAAGTTTTAAACAAGGGGAGGTAATGATCAATTTAGCTTTAATAAAATTTGAAGATAATGGCTTCTAAAAATGATGATCTCCCAAAAAAAATTTGACTTCATTTGATTCTTCAGTTGGAGGTATTTATTGTAGTTTAATTTCACTAGATATAGGTAGGTAGTTATAATACTCTACATTCTCTTAAAATTTAACCATTTAAGTGGTATATTACTTCAATGGTGTCAACTCTTCTAATCTTTAAGGAATATGGGTATCAATTAGTTCATCAAAATCATACCAAAATAAATTCAGATTATTTTGATCTCCCACACATAGAAAAAAAAGGATATTCAGCCTCCTTGGCCTTCCTAGTTTTTTTCTTTGGTTCTGATTTCTTCATCAATGCATTACCATATTCAAATACCATTATACTTTTCTTTCTATTTGTTCAATGTATTTTCAATGTTTTTCACCAGAACATTATCATAACCTGTATCTTCTTCTTATTTCACATAACCCATTTCTTGATAAAATTATGGGATGTTCTCTAGGAGTTTAATTAATTATCTAGCCAATCCTTCCAATAATGGGTATTTAAGGGTCACTTTAAGGAATTAGATGAGATCTATGAATTAATCACTCTTGATGATTTATATTTGAGCTCCCATAATCAATTTTACATGTAAATAAACTCTATCCCCCATAGACTAAGGTGAGGGGAACGTTTTTTAATTTTTTTAAATTTAAAAAGTGTCAAACATTTACAATTTGATTTTTTTCACTACCTCCTTGAAAATGATGCCAATTATTGGCAAGTTATTGTCATGGTATCTGAAAAAAAATATTTCATATGTTAAAAATGTAGTGAAGTGGTTAACCAAGGTTTTATCTAGATGTGATCTCACAATAATCACATTTTCCAGTTGAAATGTGGGTAATAATTGAATATTGTTTTTGAATGTTTTTGAATTTTAATATAAATAAACTAATAAAAATGAATTTTGAACCCAAATTGATGAAGAGATTGATGGTTTCAGGTTAAGATCACCTTTTTCAAAATTGTCATGGTCATAAAATTAGTCTCCCTTATCATTCTATAGAATGATAAATAAAAGAATCCTTGATCATGTTATCAATCACCTTTGTTCAAAGGAAGAAATTGAAACCACTCTTATTTGCATGAAAATTCATAATCCATTCGAAAAAAGATAAGGTAGGTCTTGATTGGTATTTTTTTATCCTTATAAATCTATAAATAATTCATTTATTCCTCACACATTTAAATGATTTCTAGACACTCACCACCTAACACAATCTGCTCGATCGAGACAAACTGCACTAAGTGGGGGGAGTTTAAAGATATTTATCCAAATCTATATATAATGGATAACACTAAAACCCAAAAAAACAGTCCCACTAAAATAATTAGTTAATAGTAAAATTATAATAGAGTTTAATGAGGAATAAGAGATAATTATAATGTTTAATGAGGAATAGGAGATAATTATAAAAGTAATAATAGAAACAATTTAAAATAAAAACCACTTCAACATTCAAATCATCAATAAAATCCCATACTTATCCTTCTTCAAAACCCATGAAAAGAAGTGGATGCACATATTTCCAAGGAAGAGAGGTGTAAACATTTTCCCTCCAGATTAATTCCTAATTTTTTTTGGATTTATTTAAAATAAATAATAATAGAATATTGGGAAAGTGTCTTCATAAAAGGTGTTCCTCCCTATATTTTGTATGTAAACACAAAATATCATCTTATTTGGGCAAGTTTCATGAATATTATTCCTGAATTAACAAAGAAGAATGTTTCTTCCCAAGGATACACTTTAACTCCATCCACTTTTTCATGTTCACTGTATTCTTTAATGATCAAAATTTTAATTAAATTATAGTTTGAATATGATTCATAGAGTCCCTTTTCAAATAAATTTAGGATAACAACATTTGGATTTCTCTAGACCAAGATATGCATACATTACTAAAGTGGGGTCCATTATATCATCTAGAAAAAATTCTCCAATTAGTTGGTTTTTCTAGGCCATTGTGTGTTTGAATTGGATTTGGGTTTAACAGAAATATTTTTTCCAAAGAACATAGATATCCTAATAACTCATTTCAATTGGTTCAATATTGTAAATGTTATTATCAAAACATAGAATCTCAAGAAAACTAATAAGTTTTTAGAATTATACAATTTTTACAATTAAGCCCAAAATTCAGTAAAAAAAATAATGTTATGAAAATAATCTCAAATTTATTAATTTAAAGGGATTAATTCATTGAAAAAATATGAATATTTGTGAAAATATTTGCTCTATCATCAGCCCTGGTCATCCTACCCATTACCGCACTACTTATATTGTAAAATAAATTATTCTTACCCAAAGATGACTAACTCTCAATTCTTGAAAAATAACTAAGATAGCTTGGAATTACATCCCCAACTAGGTTACTCTCAATGATAAGGATATGGTCATCACATAAATAAAATAGTTTTTGTAAAAAAAATATTCACCTAAATTTGTACAATACTACAAGTTATTCATAAAACATATCACTATGCTAGTCTTATCACAATAAAAAATTTATAAAAAGAAAATAAAATATATGAAATATACATAATAATATATCACTGACATATCCCCTAGGAAAATATTCATAAAACATGATCCATATCATAACATTGTGTCTCAAAGAATAAAATCTCAAATAAATGAGCTTGGAAATCATTTCAGGATAAATACATGCCACTAGTGTTTAGTTGTTCCTCGTAGAATATATGTATCCAAATTTACCCTCCTCTCAGGTGGTATCTCTATATGATTGAAAATAGTCTAGAAAGTCTTAGTCAAAAACTCTATAGCTTAATGAACATCCTTATCTATGAAGAGGGGTGGGTACTATATACGAAACTATCCCATCAAATTAGACAAATATGAAACAACTCTTAGATCCCAATAATATATGGAATATATAAAATAAACAATACTATATCAAACCTTTTAAAATAGAGGATTCTATTGCTACACACATTATAAGGATTTCTCATTTATTCCCTCCCAACACTCTACTAGAGTCCATTAAGGCGGCACATCATTAAAATACAAAATTAATTTCATAGAAAAATTCTATCATTGTTCATGAAATCATAATTTTGGAAAAGTAGTAATAGTTTTAGAATGAATTATATGTATCATTTGATTTTAGAGATGGTTTTAGAAACCATTAATAAATTTTAATCCAATAAGGATTCTTCAATATTTAAGTGGAACTATTAAAAATCACCACAAGATGTTTCCTCTAATTTCATTTTTAAATAAAATACATAAATTTTACTAAATTAACAGAACTTTTTTACAAAAATATAACTAAATGTTAATAAACAAACCTTAATCCCTAAATTAATTCCAAAATTAATCCCTAACATTTCCCCATCTCTCGATGTTTCACTACCCTCCCTCCTCATCACTCCACCCAAGCCCTCCCACCCTAACACCTCTTTCCCTCCCCATTGTCTCACCCTCCATATCCTCTACCCCCATAATTACCTCTCCTTCAACCCTCCCTACTTGTCTCCACTACCTCCCCATAACTCATAATCCTGGTCCTACCCCATCGTGATGCCCCCTTCCTATATTTTTCACACCCCACTGTCCTCATTGTCCATCACCACAATCAACCATCACTTATTCCCTTTTTACCATCAACTCCTCCCATATGATATGATTTATTGATTCCTCAAATTTTATATTATTTTTTTTTCATTAATTCTGTATGATATATTATACCCCAATTTTTATATTTTTTTTCCAATATTCATATCATTGGGTAATGAATTTCAAAAAATGAATAAAAAAACAATTAACACATGTAATTTTCTTAATAATAAACATATTATCAGTGCATAGATTAATGATCAATAATTATTTATTTTAAAAGTTTTTCAATATATAATAACATTATATACAATCGTATAAATAGTTTCCAATTTAATTTTAATGGTACTACTATTTAGGAGAATAACTTTTAAGAAAATTTATAATTATACAGTATTATATATTTATACTACATAATTAAATTGAAAAAAATCAATGGGTCACACAATATGTGAATATTTATTACACTAAAAATGAGGGGGTATATTCACATAAACTTATGTGATAATTTATTCTATTAACATCAATAAAAAAATGTGTCTTGATTGAAAATAATTAGACAACAACCCAACTAAAAAAACAACAGATTAGTTGTGGTTTTTAGAGGGGGGTTATTTACAAACCCCTCAAATTTCATTTTCGATGGAGTTATTCACAACCCTCTTTAATAATAAAATTTAGAGTGGGTTGAAGACCCCCAATAAAATTATAAGCATTATTTGTTTAGTATTTGTTTTGATTTTATAGGTGGTTATGTCAAGTCCTCCACTAATTTAACAAATAGTGGTGTTATATATTCAGTTATATTTTAGAGGATATATATATATAACATTTTTTTAGATATATATATATATATAATTTATTTTTTAATAGGAAATAGTGGCAGTCCACAACCACCTCTAATTTAAGATCTAAGAGGGGGTTCATGAACTACTTCTAATCCATTACAATATAGAGGGTTTTGAACCCCTTCTAATTTATGAAATTTGAGGGGGTCTTGAACCTCCTCTAATTGATGACATTTGAGGGTGTTTTGAACCCCCTATAATTGATAACATTAGAGGGCGGTTTTATCACCCAATTATTTAATAAATTTTATTTGGGTCATGAATCAACACTATTCACTTTGATTAGAGGACGTTTTACACCCCCTCTAATTTTTTTTCAAATAAATCTAATATAAATTAAAATTTTATAATATATATGTGTGCATGGGAATGCGTGTGTATATATATATATTACATAAAAAATTATATGAATGTATTTAAATACATTATAAACAAATATTTATAAATATATAAGGAAATTATATAAATACTTAAAATAAATAATTATACATATAACCAAATTTATAAATATATAAATATTGGTGTACATAATATAAATGTAAATATAAATATATTTATTTGAATTTATAAAATTTATATATGGTCTTATAAATACTATACCCAAATAGTATAGACCATGGAAAAGTCCATGATCCAAGAATTTTATTAAATAAAAATGTATGGAATGATAAAAGAGAGATTTGCAAGTAAGAGTGGAAACAAACCACTAAAATATAGTTTATAATTTATTTCTACCACCCCTCCAACAAAATCCATCACAACCTCTAGGGTGTCTCCCTCACCTCCACTACTTCAGGGTCTTCCATACACCAAAATTAACATTAGTATTCATCATTTCATTAGCTACTTTATTTCCTTCGATATCATTAACCACTTCACCACCATTATTCATATATTTTCCATTCCATAGAGTCTCCAATAGGGAGATGTATATCCTACATCTAATTTGAATCATCCTATTTAGACATCGACAGACATATATTATTCATGTGAGATGTTGTTTTTTTGTACCTTTTCTCTCATAGATTTCTTGGTAAATCATATCAAATTCTAGAGAGTTTATGGACTCCAGCATACTGAATAAGTTTTTGGTTCCTAGATCTATTATTAGATGAAGTATCAAGTGTTTCAATATCATACGAGGTCACCACTGAAACTACAGGTTCAGAACTAGGGTCATGTGAAAGTCATGCATTCCTCTAAGAGTTTATACCCTATAAAAGTTCACACCGCACTTATTCAAATGGAACATCAGTTATCAAGATAGCTTACTTAGATGCATCATAATCATACATAAGAGAGTCAGCAATAGTAGTTCCATAAAGAAACACCCCCATTCACATGATATGTTTGTTAAAAAAGTCTCCAAAGACATTCTCTGCCTCACCCAATCTCACAAATTTAACAAGTGACAGGGAAGACTACACACAATGTTGAGATCCTTTAATAACACACAAAGGTGTACCTGGTAGCTTAGAGGCTTGCATTTTCCACCCAATTGCACAATAAGAGTACCATTGAACATGAATAGAAATAGAATTGATTTTCTAATTCGATAGGAAATTATTTTATAATAAAATTTCATGATCCATATCATCAAAACTAGAATAACATTCAACATAACCCTATTTAGAAGAGGACTCTCAATGAATCATAAGGGGGAGATTGTGTGTGGAGGGTTCACATGGACTATGATTCAGGACACCCTCACCACCATCAATATCATGTTACATACCAATATTTTTTTCCCAACAACAACATCACAAAAAGAGGGAGGCCCCTAATTTCTAGAGTTGATGTTATTAATTAGGATCCCCTTAATGGTTAAAGGTGGATAATCCATCATCCAAACAAAGGTAATATTATTCCCAAAAAAAAAAAGATTAGCATCACCAGTAAATGGGATTTTAAACTTACTCTTTTCTGAAATATGTCCATATCTTTTGCAATTTGAGAACCTCAGTCCTTTTTGACAGTTTTCCTTAGCATGTACAATTGTTGAAAAATTAGTGCAAAACTATAGAACATGTTCAAACCCAATGTAAAGTTCAAACTTAAACTCACCAGTAGGAATGTAAACAATCTCACAAAGGGGAATCAACATTTCAAACTGAGTCAAAATCTGAGCCAAGTGACCATACTGAACAGAAACAATATATTTATCATATTATATTGGAATTCCAACAGCCAAAACAACATCCCAAAGTATACTTAGATCCCAAAATACCCAATTTAATCCCATAACATAGAACCTAGTCTGGACAACAGTATTCCTGGCTTGAAGAGGATCAAACTAGGGATCCTAGTTATGAAACCTTAAAATCCCAGGCGAGAGGTTGACAGATTCACAACTACAATATTTCAATTACATTTCATTTCATTGAAAAGTTATGTGATATAAATTCATAACAAGTGATAAAATTCACCATTCACTAAATCCACATGTATGAAGAAGATGATCCCTTAGATCATCAAGCTTCCAGGATTTTTTCATTTGTGAATTGAGGCGAGAAATAATTTATTATTTGTGGTCACTACTACAAATACGACTTTTATCAGTGCTAAAAATGGAATTTAACAGCATTAGAAAAGTTCTATTAATGACTTCAAAGGTAAGGGGGGGTCTCCTTTATCAGCACTCAAAAAAGCGCTGATAAAGACCCCATTTATCCGTGCTAAAAGAAAGCGCTGATAAAAGGGGTCTTTTATCAGCGTTAAAACAAAGCACTGATAAAAGGATCCTTTTTGAACTCTTTGTTTGAGCACTGATAAAAGACCCATTTAATAGTGATTCCTTTATCAGCTCTTTTTTAAAAGCACTAATAAAAGGTAAAAAAATTAAAAAAAATTATATAATTTTAAAAAAAATTTAAAAAAAATAAGAACTACTGCCAATCAGGGGGGGGGCTTTTATTGCGCTTGAGCCCCCACCCCCTTTTACAGTGCTTTTCCACTCACCTACAGTTCTCCATGCACCCCTCCACCATTTAATAGTTCTTGCTCCCATATTCCCACATGTGCGCGCGCCCCTGCCTCCACCAGGATTTGAGCTCGAGACCTCCCCCATGTGTGCCTAAGCCCTTACCACTCCTCTATTTTTCATTTTTTTCCAATTCATGATATCCATATACCTATATATGTTGATATATTTAGTTATTTTTTCGTATTCTAATATATATTTATAAATATATATATATAGTTATAGTTATATTATAATAAATATATAGTTATATTATTATATATATATAGTTATATTAATATATATCTCTATTTATATATATATATTTAGTTATATTTATTTGTATAGTAATATATATTTAGATTAATATATATATATATATAGTTATATTAATATATATATAGTCATATTAATATCTATATATAGTTATATGAATATATATATCTATTTATATATATATAGTTATATTTATTCAGATAGTAACATATATTTACATTAATATATATATATATATAGTTATATTAATATATATATATAGTTATATTAATATATATATTTATAGTGATATTAACATATATATTTATAGTGATGTAAATATATATATTTATAGTAATGTTAATATATATATATAGTTAGATTAATATATAGGTACATAAATATTCATATATTTTTATTTTAAATAAAATAAAAATTAGTTATTATTTAGATAAATCTAATATATTTTATATGTAAATATATTTTATTATTTATATTTATAATTAGATTTTTATGTGTGAATATATAAAATATATGTATATATTGTTATATATTTGATTATAAATAGAAATTTATTATAAAAAACGATGAAATTTCAAATAAATAATATCTATATGAATGTAATAACTTAGAATAAATTCATTCCTCACCAAAAAATCCAATAATACCCCCTTAAACGAGGCTGAAAATCCACAAAATTTTAAAATATCGGGGTATCCCGACTAAAAACTCGGTTTTATAGGCCTTATAGTCCCTCTATGGCCCTAGAAAAACCTTAATTGGGGTACCCCTGGGTCACAAAGACGTATAGATCATTGCAGGCTTCAATTTGATATGTGGTAGAGCTCAAACGGACACCTGAATCAAAAGTTATGGCCGTTTGAAGTTCGAGTTGCATTTTCAACATATTTTGGATCTTTTTTTTAATTTTTTTTTATTTTTTACTCTTCAAATTGTTAATAAATGACTATTAATTCATAATAATTAGAAAATTATTAATTACAAATATTTTTTTAACTTTTTTGTATGCAATTTTCACTAAATATATTATATATTAAGTATATTAAGTGTAAATGTATAATTATACTTATCTAAAATATATTTTATAATTATATATTATATATAAATCAATATAACTATATTTAAATATTAATATATTAATATTTTATTTTTAATTAATTTTTTTTGAATTCGACCCTTTATCAGTGCTTTTAAAAGCACTGATAAAGGCCCCCCTTTATGAGCACTAACGAAGATGTGCTGATAAAGGGGGTTCCTTTATCAGCACTAAAAAAACACTGATAAAGGGGATACCATTATCGGTGCTAAAAAATCGCTGATAAAGGGGTGCTTTTATCAGTGCTTTTTTAACATTGATAAAGGCACCCCCCTTTATCAGCGCTTTTTCGTTAGCGTTGATAAAGGTTGGTGCTAGGAAAAACTGTTTTTTTGGTAGTGGGGCATTAATACGTTTTAAAAAACATTGGGGTTCACTTCGACAAACAAAAGCATGCCACTCCTCAAGATCCTATTATGAAAGATGGAATCACCACTCTCAGATACATGGAAAATAAATCATCACTTTTTAGTAGATCTGCTCAACTAGAAGATCTTCCTAAATTAGAGTACTTCAAGGGTTCATTATCATTCGATGGGTCCACAACCAGTGCATTAGTTTCCTTCAAACAAGAGCCCTTCTTCTTTGAGGGGATAAAAATCCATCTGTGGGATCAAAATACTCATGAAGGGATGGATTCATTGGAAATGGAAGACCTAGATGCCATGGTCGTAGAGCGAGAAGCTCTCTACCCGTGACATTTCCCTCCCCCCTCTTCGATAAATATTATACATTTATATTATGATTTCTATTATAAATATATTATATTAAATAGATTTTTATTCTATATTTTTATTTAAATACATTTATATAAATTTATGTATACAAATAAATATAATATAGAAAAAATTAAATATAAATATACATGTATATTATATAATTATATTATATATATTATATTATAAATGTTTAATTATATATAAATTTATATATATTATAGTATTATTTAATATATATTATAGTATACCATATTAATTAGAAATTAATTTAGTAAATATATATATATATTAAATTATATTATATATTTCCAATTATATGAATGTATTTAGTTTGTGTTTATATATATATATGATATAACATAAATGCATATAATCATAGACATAAATATATTATATAAGTGTATTTAATTTTTTTATGTATAATATAAATCATAAAATATATAAATGTATAGTCTATATAAAACACAGATATAATTTTTATAGTTTAGAAAAAAGTGTAATAATAATAATTAAAAATATTATTGTTACACACACATTCTGTGATGACTTAACCTGGGTGCCACTAAATGGAACCCTGGGCTGGTTGGCCACATGCCCTCAAGCGCGCCACCCTGTATGCTAGAGGGTGTCAACAATAGCGAGGGTTTGGTTTGTGAGTATTAAAGATATTATACCGTCTTTTATCAGAATAGAACACCAACGAAATCAAACAACAATAACCAAGTTTGGACGAAAAAAAATAACCAGAATAGTACCACGTCATATGATATTCCAAACAAGAAAATAAAATACTCAATTGAAAGGTAAAACATGCTATGAAAATGAAAATGGCAAGTCCCTATGATGAAAGTAAAAGTAAGGACACAACGACTCCCAAGTGGGCCCCAAACAACGTCTGGTTCCCTCTCCCATGATCCAATCCCAAACAATAACCTACCATAGGGCATTGACCTTGTCCTGTCCTACACCAACAAAGTCTACTCGTGTGATGATTAGGTGGCCCGAATTGGGAGTGATCACAACTCATAAGGCCACCTCCAATGGTGGATAAAATAAGTCCACTCAAAAGATAGTGTATGCAATTTTATAAAGCAATAAACACAATTCATAATTAAATTGTTATCACATTGTCAATTAATCTTTAATCATCACATTAATCCCATTTTCAATTCTTGTTTTCAATTTGAATCATCATTCATTATTGTCATTCATTAAGTGTTGAATGTCATTTAGAGCACCACAAATCTCATTCAGTGTAGTTCTCCATTCCTAAGACTCCAAATCTCATTCGGTGTAGGTATTCATGCATAGAACCCCAAAATCTCAATCTTGGATAACTGTTGGGGAGGAACACCATGTCCAAGTCCCATCTTATAATCCATATAGAATGCCATGTTTGAACCACAAAAATCTCATCCATTTAATCATTTGTTTTCTTAAGAATTATCCAAATCATTCCATTACTAATCCAATGATTACATATACATTTCAAAGGCCATTAGTTAACTCAACAATTAACTAAGCACATAACTCATTAATTAATTTGTCAATCAATTAATCAATCAACCCATTTTTTATTCCACAATTAATTAATCAAAATTAATTATCTATATCAAATATCAGCTTTTCATAATTAATTCTCATAATTAATTATCTTTGATCATCATCATGGATCTTAATTAATTCTCACAATTAATTATCTTACATAGCCAATCATCATTTCATAATTAATTTCCCCCAATTAATTATCTTAACAAAATCAATTCAATATCACAATTACAATATTTCAACCCACAACTAATCTCCCAAACAAATATCTATTTTGTTAACCACACTCATTTTTTCCAACATTCGATAATCAATTAATCACCAAGGTAATCACAAGTCAATTCCACATTCCTAATTACTCCGATTTAAAAAATAAATTATCCAGTGAAGCTCGAAAATCCATAAAATCGCTTTCAAATATCAAATACATGACTATGGGAGTTCAATTTAGATGACCTACCTAATTTTATTGACGAATGTTAGCATAATGGAAATCCCCACTAATATAGGGGCACAACACCGTCGATCATGTGCTAGATCTAAATCTCTAAACAAAAATTAATATCAAAGGCATCAAGATCTTCATAATATAGATCTAGATCCAAAATCATAGATATAGATCTCAACTCATAGATTTAGATCCATTGAAATTGTGGAGAACTTATATGAAATATTCAAGGAAAGATATATGAATGAATAGAAGATAAAGTGAGATAAAATCCACTTACCGGGAAGAGAGTGGATCTTTAATTCTGGATTTCGATCTCAATGGAAGATGTTTGAGTCACCTTGAAATCCCTCTCGAAGGCTCAGGGATAACCTACAGTTTTTAAGCCCAATATAAGGTCAAAATATGGGAGTCTCAGGGGTTTGGGTGGGTTTTAAGAAGGATTTTCAGATAATTAATGCCACACCCACGATTACCTGCGTAGGGGTAATGTTTTGTGCAAACCGTGAGACAACCATGAAGACCTCTTTGTCCGAGTTTTCACGGTTGGCATGGTTCAATTTCACAAATTTTCAAACCGTACACAAACTGTGTGGACCTATCTATCCATGTTTTCCTGATTTAGTCACACGGTTTTTCAAACTGGGCACACAATGTGCACCTCCCAGTCTCTGTTAGTTTTTATTAAAAAATTTCCCAAACGTACCCCAAACCACTACTCCAAAACAATGGTACTTAAAAACCTCTAAAAGTCAATGAAAATGAATCCTAGATGTCTTTGGAAATGGATGGGGTTTTACAATTTCACCTCCTTATAATAGCTCATCCTTGAGCTGCACTCCTGAACTTCTATAAGTTTCAAAGGCAAAAATATTGTTCCATAGATCCCTCATGTATACTTACCGTTTCAATTTTCCTATTGAACACTTCCATGTTTCCCCAACAAATAAACTAACGACACTGTATTTCTCCATAACACTTTCTCACTATGACCCAACACACATATCAGATTATCCTCAAATAATGCATCTATCTTGAGGTCAACCTCTTCCACATCAATCACATGAGAATTACTGGGTTGATACTGTCATAGTTGTGACACATGGAAAATATAATTCATAGTGCTGAATTTCTGTGGAAGGTCTAATCGGTACTCCAATGGAGCGATTATCTATAGTACCTAAAATAATCATAAAAACCTAGGTTCCAACCTACCTATCCTTTGTATCATACGGTTATCTAATATAGGGAACACCAAAATGAATACATGATCTCCCTATGTAAACTCTAGGGGTCATCTCTGTCAATCAGTATACGACTTCTGCCTACTCTGAGCCGTGGACATGCGTTTGTAAATAAATGCACTTGATCTGATGTCTTTTGAATGAGACTTGGTCCCAAAATTTCTGACTCACCGTCCTCTAACAAAAAAAGTAGTGGTCTACATGGTCTACCATATAGTGCCTCATATGGTTCCATTTTTATAGTTTCTTGATAACAACTGTTTTAGGGAAACTCCAGTAAATCTAGGTGCTTCTCCTACGAACCACTAAAGTCAAGCACACATTCCCACAGCACATCCTCTAACACCAGTATGGTACGCTTTGACTGCCCATCTATCTATGGGTGGATGGTCATACTTAACAAAACTTGTGTACTAAGCCCCTTATGTAGTCCCTACTAGAAGTATGAAGTAAAGTGTGAATCGTGACCGAAAACTTATATCTGAGGCACCCCATGTAAACAAAATATCTCTCGTACATATAGTTAACCCAATTGTTTTATGGTAAAAATTTACCTGATATGTAATAAATGCACTACCTATGTTAGTTGATCCACAACAACCCAAATAGCATACATCATGCTAATTGTCTTTGGAATTCCTACCAAAAAATACGTAGTCATGTCATCCCACTTCTATTCCGGAATATGTTACAGATGAAATATACCTCCAGGTCATTGATGCTCTACCTTCACCTACTGACAGGTGAAACATCTTATTACGAACCCCACTATCTACTTTTTCACGCCTTGTCACCAAAACTGTCATCGTAGGTCTTGGTAAATATTTTTCCCCACAGGATGTACCACTGACTTTGAGGTACGAGATTCTCACAGGAGTTCATCTCACATACTTTTAGGCACAACAACATGAATTTTCACATTTATGATTTCATCCTCATCTATTATCTATTATGAAGGTGTCTCCCAACCATCATGGCTCTCCCTTAATGCTAAACACTCCAGATCCTCATACTGCCTTTCCATGATCTTTCTCAAGAGTGTGGACTCCACTACTACAGAAACCAAAGTCATCCTCTCCTGACTCCCCTGAACTACTATATACATTTCAGCCAGTAAAGTCATCTTATTCCACTCTTTACTCAACCCATGTACCAGTTGAGTTTTATTTTTCCAGATTAAGGTATTATCCACACTATTCCCATTTCCAGGTGTATATGCCAGTTCAAAATCAAAGGACTACATATACTAAACCAAGCCTCACTTTCAAAGATTCAATTTTCACTGAGGAATGATATACTTCATTCTTTTGTGACATGTAAAAATTGTAATCTTTTGACCCAAAAGATAGTGTCTCCAATAATTAAGAGCATAAACCACTACTGCTAACTCAAAGTCATGCTTATGGTAATTCTTTTCATGTGGCCTGAATTGTCAAGACCTATAAGCAATGAATTGATCCCCTTACATCAATGCAGCTCTGAGTTCGATCCCAGATGCATCAAAATACACCGTGTACTCCTCACCCGAATCAGGTAAGATCAAAATTGGTGTCGATGTAAAGCGCTTTTTAACTCCTAGAATGTATTCTCACATGCTTTTGTCTAATGAAACTTCATCCCATTCTTTTTCAAACCTAAAAGTTATCCTATCAATCTAGAAAAGTCTTGGAGGAACATCTTTTAATAACCAAATAATCCCAAAAAACTTTAGATACCAAAACAATTATTGGGATGCTCCTAAGATATCACTACGTGCAATTTTTTTGGGTCCAATGCCACACCTTCTTCCAAAATGATATTTCCCAAAAAGTGTACCCTGTCAAACAAAAAATGACATTTAGATATATTAGAATATAGATTATGCTCTCTCAGTGTACCTAAGATGATGTCAAGATATTGGGTATGACCTTCATGAGTATTAGAGTACACCAAGATGTTATCCACAAACACCCCCACAAAACAATCTAAGTACGGATGAAATATCATGTTCATCAAATCCATAAGTACTACTGGATCATTTTTCAACCAAAAAACTACTTCTAAAAGTAGTTCTTATTAAATCAATGGTCTAAAATCTCACATGATGCTACACTAATCTCTGATCGATCTTTGAGAGCACCCAGTCTCCCTTCCGCTAGTCAAATACATCATCGATACACGGAAGATGATATTGGTTCTTCACGGTCATTTTATTCAAATTCCTGTAATCGACCCACAAGTGTAAACTCCATTAGACCATCTTTACAAACTATAGAGGTGATACCAAAGGTGAAATAATTGGATAGATAAACCCTTTATCCTCCAACACCTCCAACTATGTTTTGAGATCTTAAAGATCAGTCGGGGCCATTATTTAAGGTTGAATAGATACCGGCTCAGCCCCCGACATGATCTCAATAGTGAATTCCAAATCTCTCTTAGGCGGAAACCTTGAAAAGTCTCCAGGAAAGGCATCTTGAGACTGTTCTACTACTAGTAGGAGGATGTATTGCCTACCACTCCGATCATCCAACAAAAGACCAGAAATGTGGGCTGTGAGCTCTCCCAGTTGTTGAGTAATTGGCCCAGCTCACCCTATATGGATATCCCATTATCCATGATGAACATACTGGTCATCCTCAATAGATACAAAGGTCACTCTCTTATGGTAACAATATATAGGTCTCGATATGTGACTAGCCAGTCCATACCCATAATCAGGTTCAATCCCGTAATATCAAGGACATAGATATCACAAAGAAAATGATAATATTTTATCTCTAGATAACATTCCTTACATAAAAATATATCCCTAGACCGTGCTCCTAATGGTGTATCTATATTCATCACCCATCTTATAGACTCCACTTCTAGGATCAAATCATTAACAGTATTTGCAGATATAAAGGAATGAGAGGAACCCGTATCAAACAAGATAGTAGATAAAGTAAAAGAAACTATAATAGCACCTATCCTTATTGATGAACCAACCTTTATCTCCACAAGTGTAGGCTACACTACTTGTAACTTTCCATCCCCTCTTATATGTGGTGTCGTCTGACTCCCTCGAGTTCCACCACTCTGATGATACGAGTTGTCATACCCTGAAGCACCACATCCACTACCTCTACCACATATACCCGTAGTGCACCAGCTGGCAGACCTATATGGTGTAGAAGACCCACTTCCCACACTTTAACACTGAGTAGCTACTCCCTCATCACCATTTCGCCACTACTTCCTACAGAAAATCTACAGGTGACCCATCGTTCCAAAAAATTGGAACTCCACTAGTGGTCGGGGACAATGTGTATGATAGTGTTTCTCCCTTCCACACTGGTGCCGAAGCACGTGAGTAAGATCTAGTGCAACTATTCCTCATGGTTGTCCAACTTCATTTCCACTATCTTGACTAAGGTTCTTGTAATGACGCTTCATGCTCTCAGAAGGAACACTCCATGATCTTCTAGTGACAACTACATGTCTAGTACTAGAAGCCTCCTTTAGTTACCCATTTGTAATGAGATCATGATTAAACACTTATGTGAATTTCATTGGCCTAAATATATTTACCTGGGACTAAATTTCACACCTAAGTCTACCCTGAAATGATTTTTCTGAGGAAGCCTCATATACCACCAAAGATGTAGCAAAAAACTATAAATATGTGAAACATTAAGCATAATCCATCATGGACAAGATTCCTAGTGTTAAATGCATAAACTATAAAGCCTTCTCCTATCTTAGCATGTCTAGATAGTAGTGATCCAAGAAAATCTCTAGAAATTCCTTCCATAACATATCATCAGTCTTTCCAGATCATACCTGAATGTCACACCAGTACTTCACTGACCCTCGTAGCATATAATCATACAACTTGACCTTCCACCTAGTAGGAGTATCAAAATGGTCACGTATCATCTCTCTGGATTCAATATAGAATTCAGATCCCTCAGGACCACCATCTCCAGTAAAAGTATGCAGGTGATGAAGCTGAAACTCCCTTGTCAACTCAAACATTCTTTTCAGAACCCACCATGGGTCTATCTCCTACAATTGCATGAAATGAGAAAAGTTATCTCCAAACTATTCCCATTCCTTCTCAACATGCACCAATGGTGCCTCAAGTTCCCTATATGGAAGTTTTTTCTAGCCATACCACTTGTTATCTCCCTCAATAAGCATCGTGTAGGCATATCACTATAAATACAAACACATGAATTAGCTCTCATAACACAACCTTATAAAATTTACATTAGAGGGGAAACTAACACAACAAGTTTCAACATGTCCTTTCCCGTTTTTTTCTCTACAAGGTAAACACCGAGGCCTTATCACTACCCTTAACCATCCTACTACTTGTACTTGGTTAACAAGGGTAAATACATTATCACTAATTAATTCAATCATTAATTAATCACATTATCTCAAATTAATTAATTAAAAAAATTTATAAATAATTATACTCATTTCATCAATAAAGGTTCTCATTAGACACCCATTTATTCTTATTTTCATCATTATTTCTATCTCACAATAAGGAAAAACATATCAAGTTCAAAAACATACCCATAACCCATTTCCCCATGAGTTCCTAGAATGATGCATGTCACAAAGACCTTGAGTGGCATGAATTATGCATGCATGATCAAGTATTGTGCCTCTTTAGGAAAAAATTAAAATTCAACAACTGTCAAAACAAATATCACATCACATCACAACTGCATCACCCAAGGTGAAATAAAATCCAATTGTAACAATAAACCACAATCACAATAATCCCACCCTGAGTAGTCGGATTTTCTCTCATATAGGGGTTTTCAAATCCTATGCACGAGATCATTACCAAGCCTCGACTATTCCTAGTCTCCTGTCTACCTTTCCCAAAACATTATGACCAAATAAGAAGAATGAAAAGAAAACTCTTTTGATACTACATTCTCTTGTCCCAACCAGGGTTCCAATAAACAGTGCCCTGAGTCGGTTGGCCACATGACCTCAAGTGTGCCTCCCCATATATCAGAAGTTTCTGACTAGTAGTGAGAGTCTGGTAAGTCAGTCATGGGGAGACTATAGTCTCTAATATCAGAATAGAACACCAAAGGAATCAAACAAGAATAATTAAGTGCGAAAACATATAAATAAATAGAACCGTGACATGTTATATGATATTCAAAATAAGAAAATACAATACTAAACTGAATGGTAAAACATTTCATGACAATGATAATGGAAATTTCCTATGATGCAATTAAAATTATAGACAAAAACGACTCCTAAGAGGGCTCCGAACCATGTTCAATTACCTGTCCCATGCTCCAATCCCAAATAGAAGCCTATACCAGGGACATTTCCTTGTCATGTCTTGCAACAACAAAGTCAACTCTAGTTCCTATCAGGTGTCCCAAATAGGGTGTGAGCAGAAATAAGTAGTCCACCACCAATGATGTCTAAAACAATTTCAGTAAAAATAGAGTTTATTCCTGTTTTATGAAGCAATAAATACAATAAATAATTAAATAGTTTTCCCAGTGTCATCTATTCTTTAATCATCACATTAAGCCCAATTTTAATTCATGTTTTATATTTGAATTATGATTAATTATTATAATTCATTTTGTGTTGTAAATTATTTCAAGCACCCCAAATTTCATTTAGTGTAGGTTTCCATGACTAACATGCCATACCTAATTTTGTGTAGGCCGTCATGCATAGCACCCCAAAATCTCAAGATTGGATTAATATTGGGGAGGAACTCCATGTCCAAGTCCCATCTTTTAAACAATCAAGAATAGAATGTGTAGCACCACAAAAATATCAACCATTTAATCATTCTTTAATTCATAATAATTAGCCACATCATTCTGTTACTAATCCAATGATTAGTTAAACATTCCAAATGCCATTAGTTAACTAAAAAATTAACTAATCAAATAACCCATTAAATAATTCACCAATTAATTAACAAATAAACACATTTCTTATTCCATAATTAATTCTTCATAAATAATTATCCATACCAAATCATAACTTGTCATAATTAATCCTCAAAATTAGTTATATTTTATCAACTTCATGGCACATAATTAATTCTCACAATTAAAGATCTTACATAGCCAAACATCATTTCATAATTAATTTCCCCAATTAATTATCTTAACACAATAAATTCAGTACCTCAATTAAAATATCTCAACCCATAACCAATCTCTAAACCAAATATCTATATGGTTGAACCCACCTTCGTTTGTTCCGTGATTTAATTATCTATTAATCTCCAATGCAATCACAAGTCTATTCCACATTCTTAATTACTCTAATTTTGGAAATAAATTATCAAGGGAAGCTAGGAAATCCATAAACTCACATTCACATATCAAATCCACATCATTGAGAGTACTATTTATACCACCTACCTTGGTTTATTGATGGATGTTAGCCCAAAAAAATCACAAAAATTCAGTGACACAATGTGATTGATCAAGCTCTGTATCTAAATACCTAACACAAAATTAAGATCAAAGGAATCAAGATATTGCAAATCAAGATCTATATCCACAATCCCATATCTAGATCCCAACTCATAGGTTTCAATCCATGGAAACAGTGCAGATCTTCATTGAAAGGATGATGGAATGATAGTGGAATGAATGGGGGAAACAACGGGATGAAATCCACTTACCAGTAAGAGAGAGGATCTCTAATCTGGGATTTTGATCTCAATGGATGATGTTCTAATAACCTTGAAATCCCTTCAGAAGGCTTTGAGATCACCTAGAGTTTGTTAATCTTGAGCCAAGGTCGAAATATGGGAGTCTCGAGGGTTTGATTTGTTTTAAAAAACGATTTTTGGATAATTAACCCTGTGTTCTCGGTTTCCTGGGTAGGGGTGCACAGTTTGGGAAAACCGTGTTCCAACCGTGTAGACCTCTATGTCTAGGTTTTCAAGGATTCCATGATTTAGTCACATAATTTTTCATACCGAGCACAAACCATGCATATCCCACTATCCATTAGTTTTTCTTAAAAAATCACCCAAACCACAAATCAAAAACAAAGGTACGTAAAAATCTAAAAAAGTTCCCAAAAACGCACATGAGATGACTCGAGAAAAAGACGGGGTCTTACACGTACATATATACAAATATATAAAAAGGATTATATAAATATATAGACTATAATTATTTTATATCTATAAATATTATATAAATACATAAACACACACACACAAATATAAATGTATTTAAAAATATATGTATAAGTATATATTTGTAAATGTAAATATAATTATATATATATTACATATAAAGATAATATATATATACGATACACAAATAAATTATATATTATATAATATTTATGTATATAATATATAATATATATATTATATACAAATATATACATAAAATATTATAAAAAAATATATTATATATATATATTATAAATATATAAATATATATATTATCATACAGAAATATATATTATAAAAAATTATTATACACAAATATATCATATATAAATATATATATCTATATAAATATTTATTTAATATATATTTATTTGAATTACCTTCCTAATATGTGTGTATATCTATATATAAATGTAATAATGTGTAATTAATATATAGAAATAAGTTTGACATAATGGAAAAGGGGGCGGGCGATATAGCCCAGTGGTTAGAAGTCCGTTACTCAACTGGTTTATATTTTACAAAGGGAATGATGGGGGAAATTGGAGGATATTGGAGGCATGCCAAAACACAATGAGAACAAGGGAAACCTGAGGGTAGGGGGGTCCGACGAACAGGTGGGGACCGGGACGAGATGGTATTAGAATGGGGGGAGTGCGGAGAATTGGTTGGTGGGGGCTGAACTGAAAGGAATTTTGTGGGGGTGGGAGAGTGGAGGGGGATATAATAAGAGAGAGGTTGGGTAATAAATTAAATAAATAAATAAATAATTAGATATGTTTTACATAGCTTCCTAAAATTTTTCCTCTATGATAGGGGGTTAAACTCCACAAAAATTTATCCTTAAATAGAGGTGGTTTTGAAAATTGCCTCTAAATGAGGACATATTAGTCAAATTGTGGTGGTTTCCAACCATTTATATTTTACAGAAAAGATAATCTAAGATTCCATGATGAAATTAGAGGTTGGGGGGTTAACCTCCAGTAATCTGACTACGACTAATCTACCCATTACATTACCAATGGTTAATTAAAACCATGGCTAACACTAGTAGGCAGACACATTGGCGGTGGTTCGTCATAACGACCGCAAATGTGTTTAGATGGGGGTTATAACCTATTCTAAACTAAAAAAAACTTCCTCTAATCAGGAATTTTTTTGTATGGTTTCATAAATATAATATTTCATTTCCCAAACTATAGAAAGCATAAACATTTTTTTGAACACTTATATATGATTCTCAACATAGTTTAAATTTTCTATCAACCATTTCTAATAGACTACTAAACACAAAAGAATATGTAGACTATAATAAAAACGTCAATTAATGTCTTCTTGTGTGTGTTAGCGATGTTCTAAAACATTGCTAGTTGATATTATATATATATGTTTATATTTTAACTTATTAAAAAATTAGTATATTATACATATATATAATTTTATATATTAATATATTAAAATTAATATATATATATATATATATATCTGTGTGTTTATATGTTTATATTTTATGTTTATATATATATAAGTTTATATTATATTACATATATATATTCTTATATTTTACATATATGATTATATTTTATAATATAAATATATATAAATATATATGATTATATTATATATATAAATATATTTATCTATATTTTTATACTATATATATATCACAAGTTTATATTAATATACATATATATATATGTTCATATTTTAAACTATTAAATAAATTAATAATATATATATATATATTTCTATATCAATATTCATATATTAATATATATATATATGTATGTTTATATATTATTTATTATATATATAAGCCTTATATATATATATATATATTATTCCAATATGTTTATATTATATAAAAATATGATTACATATCTCAATGTTTATATTTTATATAATATATATATGTGTTTAAATTAAATTTACATAATTTTTTTAGATTTTATATATATCATATGTTTATAATAATATATATATATATATATGTTTAAATTTTAAACTTTATAAATAATTAATATAATATATATATAATTTTATATATTAATACATATATGTGTTTGTGTATATATTTTATGTTTTATGTTTATATATACGTATATGAGTTTATATTATATTATATATATATGTTTTCATTTTACATTTATGTTTATATTTTAGATTATATACAAGTGATTATATTATATATTTACGTGTTTGAGTTTATATTTCTATATGTTTATATTTTATCTTATATATATATATTTATATTTTACGTTATATATATCTAGTTTTATTATATATATAATATGTCAATATTTTATATATATTATATGTTTATATTATATACGTATAATATGTTTATATTATATATATATTATATGGGTGTGTGTGTAAATATATATGTGTATGTATATATATATATAATTATATGTATATATATAATTAGCCATATTTTAAAACCTCGGTAAAAGTGTCACTAAAATAGACACGATTTCTTAAAAATGTGAATAAATTTAAATATATATGTGTTTTTATATATAAATATATGTGTATATATATATATAGTTATATACATGTATGTGTGTGTGTTTATATATATAAATATATAAATATATATATACATATATTTACATGTTTATATATATTTTTATATATATAAATATAAATATATATTAACATCGACGGGGGAAGATGATATGTATATATTAATCAAATTTTCCTGAAAAACATATCTTTAATAGCAATGTTTCCAAAAAAACATTGCTAAACTAGCGATGTTTGGTGGAAACGTATCAAAATTAATGTTTTGTTTTTTATGGTACCTTTGAAACATTCCAAGGGGGATCTTTAAAATACAAACACAACAATATATGATATTTTCACATTAGTACCACATTTTTATCTGACCTGACCATGGAAATGGTCTTCTCAAGTATAAAACCTTAATATTGAGAATATATTAATAAAATTAATTCTATGAAATCATTTGTAAAATAGTATTTAATTTTTTTTTCGTCATCCAATCTATTTTTAATGAAGGATTTAATTTATGAATTAAAATATGAAATAAATTCTAGTACTAAAATCAATATTTTATTTATATATAATGTTATAATAAAAAATAAAAGATATAATTTTCTTAATTTAGAAATATATAACAAATGAAAAAATATAAAGATATTATTTAACATAAAACTCTCCAAACTCAAATTCAATAGTAATAATCATAACTATAACATGTATAAAATTTGATGTTGGTGAATAATATATGTAATAATGCATCAGCTAAATAATCAGTTTTAAAATCTAATTTTTAGAAAGATATTTAAGAAAAAATATTATGTTATTTTCAACTGTAGTGTGTATAGAATCATAAAAATATGATTCAAAATAATGAAAATGTTGATGTTTACATAGTAAAATGATTATGATAATGTTTTTTCATTTAGTCCTTGATTTTAAACTTTTTTCCCTTGATTCAAACTTATCTTTTTAAAAACATAATTTTATTTTTTATTTTCATTAATTACTTTAATGTTTAACAAATATTATATGTGAATTATAAATGAAGTATTGAATGAATTAAATAATTAAAGTAAAATTATTCGATGAAGAAATTTATATATTAGGTGATGACATGTGATTTTCAATAACTTTTTCGTAGTTTTTTGTCAAATCAAACTAACTCACCTTGAAACTTGAGTTCATTTTTGTAATAAGATATCTTTTTTCCATAGTAATTATAATTGATAAAAATAAATATATAACCTTCTATATTTTTCATTGATGATAATTATTATAGATAAGGTATATTTTTATAAAAAAAATAACTCATGTTTCTTAGTACAGTGCTTGGGTTTGACAAAAACTACCAGCTAGCTATAGAAAATACAATAAGAACATGATTTGTTAGGATATACGACCATAATTTTATATATTTGGGATTCTAACCAAATCTTGATTTGTAATTATTGAGTGACATTTTTTATCACTCTTTTAATGATGTTATTTTTATTCATGATATTATAAATGTTATTTCAAATTTGGTTTCTTTGTGTAGAACATATTTTTTGTGTATGTTTTAGGATTTAAAATTCTACGAGTGACATAATCTTAATGATGTGTACATTAAGTAAAATGTAATATTTATTTAGATAAACTTATATAATTTTATTCTTTATTTTAATTTTCATTCAATGGATTATTTAAGGATAATATTTGAAATATATTATTTTAGAGAGAACATTAGTAGGTTAATATTATTGATTTGTTTATGGATTTAAATATTAAAAATAGATCTATTGATAGAGAAATAAAATTTCCATGTACTAAATGTTAAATAATTTTTTGGTTGAACATAGATAAAGAATTTTAGAAGCTGATATTGAAATAATTTTCTCCGAAATATGGTGATGGATTTGGAATGGAGAATATAACATTATAGAATGTTTGAGTAGTGATGTTCAACACCAGAATAAACATGTTGATGACCCAATAATGGATAATTAAATTCCAAGATTGATCAATGTTTTTTTATTGTAGGGTAAATCCTTCATCATGGAATCACATTAGTTGATCAATGTGTTAATGATATAGATATTAATGATGTTTTTAAAATAGAGGAAAAACCTTTTCAAGTTGATAACATATTAATGGAAGATGTTACGGAAACTGATACAAGGCAAAACCTAGATAATTATAGATATTCATATTTTAATATAATTAAAGAGATAAATCTATAATTTTATGAAGGATGTGATAAGTATTAAAAAATAAAATTCTTGTTGATGTTATACAACATAATGTGTCTTTTTTTGAATTAAAATTAATGTAATTTTCATGATATTATAATTGTTACATGATAAAGTTTCATATGCCAATATCCCTATATCATTTTATTTGATAAATAAGGTTATTATCAATATTGGAATCAGTCATTCAAATATAAATACATGTACCACTTATTGTGTTCTATATTTGTGATAATATTTGAATATAATGTAGTGAAAAAGTTTTTTTACTTACAAATGGAAGCCAAAAAATCATGATGTCTGATTAAATCAATGCATTGTCATGAATAAATAAAAAAAGAAAACACTAGTGTTGTTTTTAGATTTTTTTCCTTTAAAACCATGATTTTTTAGACTGTTTATTTCTTTTAAAATATCTGAGAGTATCTGGTGGTATGCTATGTATAATAATAATGATGTGTTCATATGTAATCAATGAAATTCAAAATTATATAATATGTTCAAATAATATTATCTATACTTATCCAATACCCTTATAAATACCTTCTTGGGATTAGAAAGTGATTGATTCTACACTTTGGGGAAATTAGGTTAAAGTTATGACATATAATTTTTTTACCTTACATTCTACATCCTTGAATGTTCTTGAAATAAAAATCGTTTATCATGTCAATGATTTTTTCTTGAATGAAAATTCCTCAAAATGACATCAAAATCTGCCTTTATCCTTTAATCCTAGAATTTCCGAATATAAAGAATGATGTTTTAAAAACACATGGTGCATCAATGTTTAAACTATTCTAAATTAATTGCCCCTATTATAGACAATTAGTGACTTTATATGACTAGGATATTTAGTTAATTGGAATACACACAGTTTGGTTTGTCTAGTTTGTGATTTTTATCTTGGTCCTCTATGACTACCTTCTATTATAAAGTAGTGTTTCATGTGTCATTATATATTTCTCGATACATTAAATCAATTCGAGTGTAAAAAATTAAATGTTCAATGGAAAACTCGATTAGAGTCTTCCACTAAAATTATTATCTAGATCACATACCTTCGTATAATTATAAAATTTCAATAGAGTTTTGAAAAGGTTTTCTATTGAATAATGGTAATAAAAGAGCTAAAACTATTTTATATATTGTTGGAATATAAAAATAGAATAAAAGGAGTATAATTTTTATAGATTCATGAAATAATTCATTGATATCATTAAAAATGATGATTATAAGACAAACTTTTATTTCAATACCCCTTTTCTAGTGTTGGGGGATTTTCATGAGAAGATATACATAATTGATTTAATTAATTTGATAAGAACTATCTCACACTTTCATTAAGCCTTGATCAATTTCCACTTTAACTATTACTCTATGAAATGAATGTTAATTTTTAATCCCTAAGGCACTAAGGGATCATAAGATCCATAATGAATTATAATTCATTCCTTTTTTTAGATGGAGCTTAAATGTTTATTTTCAAAATCACTTTTAAGGAAAAAGTGTGAAACCTAAGAGGTCTAAATCATAAAAACATTATGCAAGGAAAACCATTTCAAATTATTCTCTTGAAATAAAAATTACTGTAATACCTTATTGGAAATATACATGCTTCCTCAATCCTTAAATAAAACAAAAGTTATTGGATATATTCCCTAAATCCAAAAATGTTATAAAATCTATCAATGATTTCATAAACCAATTTTAAAAAAAATCATTAATCAATTCAAAGTAAATAAATATTATCTAATTTACTATATCCAAATCAATAATCTGTTTATCAAAACATCATTATCTCAACATCGGGAAATTATTAATGGTTTTATTCAAAATAACACCTTTCAAAATAAATCAATTTTCCATTCCATTAACATCATTTTACATATAAATTCAAACACTTAATTAAAAACTTATACTGAACAATACTTATATATTTTGTGATTAATATAACATAATCATTGAATTCCAGTACATAAATACTTCATTCATCACACTTACTTCTCAAACCATTTACCAGGCTTCACCGTATTATTCCTTAAAACCTATTTCTATTCATATTTCATTTGTAGTCACTTCATCATCATAAATATAACCATTTCTCATAAAACATTTCTGATTTTATTCTTGATATTTACCCTTAGGAAATAGATTTTCATAATTCTCATAATTTACAAATTTAAATTAATCACCATTCAATGATATATTAGGGATACTGTTATCCTCATCCATTGTGTTAAATAACTTTTAATTTTCCCTTTTATAGTTACTTACATTGTGTCCTTCTTCTCCATATCCAAAATAACATCTTGATCCTCTAATAAATCCGCTAGGGTATTTATTCCCACATTATTGACACACAAAAAAACCAAATATTCTTTCCTCCATTGTCTCCGCTACCCAAACAATCAGAAAAAAGTTTCCTTCTCTTCTTTGGTGAGTTTGAGAGTAGGTTAAGGTACGCATTGTTAATAATGTTCCATGAAAACTAATAAGGCATAATCACAAAATCCTTCACTAAAATCATTATCTCATTTGGATGGTAATTACGAAATCATATTTCATTTTCAATGTTAACCCAGTTCCTTCTAGTTCGCACAATTGACGAAAACCAAAAATCATGTTGTGAAAAATTGTAATCATAATGGAACATCACATTGTCAGAAAAGTAAATTAGGAGGTATAAATCAAGAAACCTTATTTTTAATCTATGACACCTAAGATTTATCCTATATTATTCATATTAATCATCTATTTAAATCTTTCATGATGGTTTATAAAGAGTTTGAAAATTTCTAAAGAATATCCCCCCAAGAGTATTAAACCAGGTGTGAAGCAAGGCCCATTTTCATTTACCAAGTGATGATCGAGTCCTAATCAATGTTCCCTTTTAAGATTTTTTACCCATAGGTACCTCTATTTAAAATCCAAACCCACTCGTAGTATCTAGATAGGGATAAAATTTCATGATTCCACTTACCCAATACTTTACAAAAACTCTTTGAATTGTTCCTAAAAGTTTACTAATCCTTAGAATTATCCTTACAGATCTACCTAGAAATATCATTATAAATATCACTATGGATCTAATGAATTTTTTATCATCTTAGTTTACAAAGGATGAGTAAACCTTTCATATGATACCAACTACAGAAACCATGGATTCTCAGACATGGATATTATATATTTTTAGATGGAAATACATTACATTACATAAACATATCCATGAGGATAATATTATTTTAATTCCTTTGGAAACATAGAACATGATATTCTTAATTAATGAAATATCTTCAATGTATTTCATAAAGATATTACCCCTTTTTAATCCTACTTGAAATCATTCTTCATTACCCGTGGAAATGAAACAGAAGAAAGGGTGAGATCCAATTATTAGTAAGGTTAAGCACATGATATACATAAGTATAACATGAGAATAAGGGTATGAGTACCTGAGTATATAATTTAGAAACCATACCTTACAAATTAAAGATCATAATCTTCAGTCTTGAAATAAATAATGGGTGTTCATAATACATGAATAATATGGTAATCAAGAACATGATCCATGAGAGAATAACATTGGCATAAGAAATAGACTTGTGGAATAAACATAAGAATAGAAAATATTATTTAATGGCTACACACCAATACATTCATAACATGTTAGGGTTGTGTTAAACACCTGTGTACCTTATGGTCCTGGGCTAACCACAAGTGTACCCAATTTTAAAGATTGGGCTAACCACCAGTGTACCCTCCTCTTCAGGATTAGGCTAACCACACATGTACCATCTAATATAAAATAACATTTATCATTAAACAATTAATTTGAGGGAGAAATAGGTACCACCCGTCACATAAATATAATCATACATATGTGTTCTAAAATATCAAACAAAATTAATCACATCATAACCCATGAAATGAAATGGGTTTCATAAAAATTTCATCATATCATAACCTGTGGAAAAGAAACATGTTTCATAATAAATTCATCATTTCTTCATAGCATAAATCATGAAAAAAGGGGATTTTATCATAATTCTATCATGGAATAACCTATGTAATACAAATATGTTTCATAAAAATTTTATCATGGTATAACCCATGGAAGATATATTTGTTTCATACAAATATTTCATGATAAACCATTCAAAGAAAGACTAATAATGGTATCCTTGGTTAATATCCCCAAAAGATCTTAAGTTATATCAATGGATATCATCTTAGATGGATAAGGATTTTGAAATATCAGTTGGAACATTTCTTAATGAAAATAACCATTATTTGAAAATGTCTTTTTATAACATAAAACATTTTCAAAACCATTTTTTAGGGGAATAACATTTAAAACTTATAAAAAAATCTTTAAAAATAATTTAAAACTTTTATTGAGTAAAATAACCTTTTTGATTCAAAAAAATAATATTTAATACATAAAACATTTTGAAAATTAGTTTCATTAATATTAAACATGAAAATGTAAAATGGAATATTTAAATATGATAATGGTCATGATGGAAGGAAATTCCATTTATGTTATAGACTTTAAAATAATGATTCCTTTCACATCTTTAGTGTAATCAGGATGTGAATTATTTTTTAAAAGAAAAAGAAAAAGAAAATTAATTTTTTTTGTAAAAAGTAAAAAAAAATTAAAAAATTAGTTATTAAATAATTTTAAATAATTGTGAAAAAAATCTTTTGAAAACATTTTTATAAAATGTGGGTTTGGAAGACAAATGGAACTGAAAAGATTATTTTTCTAAAAACATTATTTTTTAACTCTTGAGTACATAAAGACAGGAAAATGAAGGTGGAACATATATCGTCATGACATAACCATGGTGGAAGAAAATTTATGAGTCTTTTGAGAGATATATCATATTATTTCATCATTGGAAGTATAATAATAAAAAATATTAACAAATGAAGAGATTGTAAGATAAAACTCTTACCACTTTGGTAACATTTAAACATAAGACCCCGAAAGGAATAAAATATAATGGAAATTAAAATATCATGAGGATAAAAAATTACTTATATTAAATATCATATGGTATGTATATACACCTTGTGAAATAATATGCATGTATAACATAACGTACGTCTCAAAGAAGAAAAATTGAGACAAAACATCCCTTACTGCATTAGTAACTTTTGAACCATAAGCCCCCTATAAGAGAGATCTTAAAATTTATATATAAATAAAAATAATTATAAGTATAAGAATAATAAAATAAATTTATGTATATTATATACCACACATTACAGAAAAATGTGGTGAATATGACATGTGTCTCACATAAGTAAAAAGTGAGATGAAAAACCTTTACAACATTAGTAATATTTTGAATCGTAAGAAAAAAAATATATCATGAAATTAATTGATATTTTAAATATCATTAAAATAAAGATATTAATAATATAACACGCAAAATTGTTAGTATGTACTCCACTAAAAAATGAGTGGTGAATTTTCTTATGTCTCCCAGAAATAAAAGAGACTAGACATCCCTAACAATAAGTATCGACTTCCTTTATACTCATCTTAACCTCCAATATAATTAATATTATTTTATTATAAATATATTATATAACAATAATTATAAAAATAAAATCATATATGATATAATTTTATCATTTTATTACCTATTTATTTACAATTTTATGTTAATGTCATGTTATATTCAATAACCTGTTTGTTTTTGTATATGACTTGTTTTTTATTGTCAGTTCTCATACTTTTATCATTGTTAAATAATATCAAAAATAATAATCATGAAAAATTATCATATTTATACATCATTTATTATTTTAATACAAATAATGAAATATGGTTTTCAGAAATGAAGTACGATACAATTATGGAGATGGTAGGTCATACATACGAAGGAGTAATGTTTCTATTTTTCAACTATCATTATAGAAAGAAGGTAAGTAATATATTATCATTATTGAATTATAATAATATCATAAATAAAGTATTATTTATTTAAATTTACTTATAAATATCATCCATGTGATGTGGTGATGAGAAGAGTGTCACATCGCTTTGTGAAGGCGGTAGTCCACACACACACAAACGATGTTATCATCTTTCAATAAATGAAATGGTAAGAAATAAAATGATATATTACTATTTAATAATGATAAATATTTCATTAATATAATAATTATTTTATGTATATCACATATATCTATCCATAATATATTCCATGAAAAGTATTAGTGAAAAACGAATCACATTGCTTCACGAGGCGGTATTCCACTATACAAATGAACAACGTTAGCATGTCCCCTAAAGAATGAAAAGTAAAACGTTAAATATTATATAATGAATCAAAAAGTATAATTATTTTATAAATATAATATATATACTATATATATATATTATCATACCCAACTGTGAGAGGTGGTAATGTAAAAATGAATGACATCAGTTTCTAAGGCGATAACCCATCTTATAAACGAACGAGGATTTCATAACCCATTTGGTAGAGGTATAGATACTTTTAGGTTATTTAATTTACATAAAAACAACAAAATATTTGTAATATACTTAGGGTATTATATAATATTTATTAAATATTAATTTAATTGTGTGTAGGAAGATATAAAACAAAAATTCATGTTGAAGATCGTTACCACTTCATTGAGTAACCTCATTAGGTTTTCACCAAGAGACATAATAGGATTTATTTCTTCAAAAATAAATATTATAATATGTTAGTGTGATTATTTAGGTTATTTTGGTTAGCATTGGATGATCCAAAATGGTATTAAGGTGTGAGGAATAGAGGAGAGGGTTTGCCTTTTATAAGAAAGGTGAGTGACACACATGTAATTTTTGAAGAGATTCAATCATTACCGTGTTTTTTGTAATGTCCCAACCCGACTCACCACTAAGACAGTGTCCTGACCGGTGGGTCAAAAAACCTCAAGCACATCATCCCAAATGCCAGAGGCTTCCAACTAGTAGAGAGGTCCCTTTTTGTGTTTATGGGGGAGACTATGTACTCATAAGTAATAGATAATATCACAGCGGAAGTAAACGAAAATAATTAATAAATAGAGGAAGATTGTGAATGAATAAACTAAATCTGATGAAATAAAAATAAAATCCAACTGAATGATAAAAACCATGTTCGGAAATTCAAAAAATGAGTTTCATGCCATGATATGAGTCTAATCAGAAAGTACGATAAATAGAACTCAAACACACAGTCAACTAAAATAAAAGACACAAGTAGAAACTGCATCGTGAGAAAGGCCCGGTCCACTGCCTGAGTATCCATCCTACACATTAATGAATAGTCAAGCATCAAAATTATCATGCTTCCCCTTTTCAATACCTATGAGCATGTAATCTACTCGGGTGTCGAAGACGCCTGACTAGGGTGTGAGATAAAATCCTAGTAATCCGGCACCCACGGTGTCAAAACCATTCAATTTCATGCAGCAATAAAAATACAGTATTCCATTACATAATAATTTCTTATAATTAATTTAAACGCAATGAATGAAATAATATGGCTTGGGTTCCAAATGACACTCATGCCTAATCCCCTGCTTCAGCCTAATATGGTAGTCTGAAAAGGAACCTGTCAGCAGAATGCACAAACACATATATTTATAAAACCTTGTAAAGCAAGGTAAATAAGAAAAAGGTATACCCCAAGCTTGTACATTGACTTGGGGTCTAAATCCAATGTCTACTAGGTGGACATTAAAATATTAGATGGACCTATCAATTCTCAAGAAAAATAAAATGGAAATAATATAAACCTTAAGTGCAACATTGTTAAGGTACAAGTTGAGAGTTGGAGTCTGAGACCGTCTCGAAGGTATCGTTATGGAACATCTTACAATTTATCCAATCCCACCGAGCCTATCCACAGAAATATTTCCAAAGACTAAGTATCGCATGAGGCATGTCTTTACCCTAAGTCTGTCATGATCTCGCAAAAAGGGGTCAAGTGTCATACGAATCGGGATAAGCCACATTCCCATTGGATCTTCCCTAATGGTCCCTTTTGGAACCGGTATCACTCAATAGTATTAGAATGTCCGGGAAAGTCTCAGTATAAGAAAGACAATGAAACCACTCCCGAAACCTACTGGTAACCCATTATGAAGGGATGATCTAAGAGTGTCCCTTAATACGAGACCCACCTCCTTTCCCCACCCTGAATTTTATTAATGTTTTCACAGCAGCAGATGTGACATAATCAGCATATAATGTCGTATCATGAAAATTAACCAAATATACCCAGGCATCACAAGGGAAGAATTTAACATTGCAACACAAAAACTTGAAAGTAAATATACATATCATATCAATCTCAGTGAATAATGCACATTTAAATAATCAACAGTAACAACATGAAAGGAAATATAAATATCGTATCAATATCAGTGGATAATGAACTTTTTAAATAATAAACATTTAGGAAAAACAAGTGCCAATGATTCAAAAATTCAAATTCATGTTGAAAGAAACTATTTATTTAATTTGATTACAATAAAAAGGGGATTTTAAACACATGAAATTAATCAAACTGTAAACTTGGCTGATGGAAGAATACACCAAACATTTCAGAACACCCAAAGGGGTGTCCAACATTGTTTCAATAATTCAAACAACTATTCATTTAATATAAAAACAATAAAAAGGGGTTGTGCAATACTCGAAACTAATTAAATTAATAACACAACTAATAGAAAAATACACCGACTATGTCGGCACACCCAAAGGGGTGTCCGATCATGTTTCAACCATTCAAAAAAATTTATTTAAGAATATTAAGATTATAAAAATTAAGTAAAACCATTAAAATAATTAAAATGGGTCAAATTACACAATGCCGCTAGGTACCAACTAACGGCACAACAGTGCGTTTTTAAAATCACAATGAAACAGAGGGAAAGTGAGTAAAAACCCTACCTTCTAGTTGTAGATGACCCTAAGATCCACAGTGGTCTTTTATTTGACCTAAAACAGATGAAAACGAAGGATTTTAGAAAAACCCAAAAATAGGGTAACAATCTTCCGTGATGAACTACACACAGATTACTTAACAAAAACACACTATTCCAATTGAGGAAAGTTAGCCTTTCCCTATGGTTTACTTTTCACTTGACGGCGAAGGAATCAGACGTTGGACGGTGGAGGAGTGGCCTTCTGAAGGGGCTGTTGGTTGGGGTGACAGGATTGTGGGGTGAGACGTGTTAACTGGGAGAGGGAGAGAGGAGAGGAAAAAAAGGAAAAGAGAGAAAATAAAAAAATAAATGGAGAGTCAAATAAGGGAAAAATAAAAGATAATGAAAAAGGAAATAAAATAAAAAGATAAAATAAAACAAAGTAATGGAAATGAATAAAAATCAAAATAATTAAAAACCTGAATCCCCTATTTTAATTATTTTCATTTATCCTGTAACCTCCAATTTATATATCTGTCCATTATTGCTTTCTTATAAATCTTCTTTAAATATCTTATTACTATTTTCCAATCCTTAATTATTTTTTAAAAACTCAAACACCGCGCCAAAGCACTACGTGACATTTTTCATGAAACGTCTGCAATTATTTAAATTGAATAAATAGCTATCTGGGACCAGTAGCGAGGTGCGCAGGAACGCACCCCGAGTCGTTTAATTAAATATACGTCGAAAAGTAAAAACGGTATGTACCGGATTATGGCTGGGACGTTACAACCTCCTCTCATTAAGAAAACTCTTCCCCGGGTTTCCCTTCTGAGGATAGTGGAATGTCGCTAGAGAAGTGTTCTGACAGCTGCACACGTACATACGTCTCTTGCTCCCTGGTCTCGTCTGGAATGCATCCGTGTTTCCACAACACCCATACCAGAGGGGATGACTTGCCTTAGTGGAATTTGATTCTATGGTTGACGATACAGATCAGATGCTCCGCAAAGGATGCATCATTTTCAAGCTTGATGTCGTCAATGTTAAAATAATGAGACGGGTCTGGATGATATTGTCGCAGTTAAGATACATGGAAAACGTCATGCATTGCATGGTACTAATGAGGTAGCCGTAACAGATAGGCTTCCGGCCCAAATCACTCCACTATCTCGAACAACCCGACATATCTCAGTGATAACTTCCCCTACCTCCGGATATTCATGTGACCCAACCTCAAGTAAACACGCAGAAAGACTCGATATACCACCTCAAACTCCAAAGGTCTGCGGTGGCGATTGGTATATGAATTTTTCCTAGACTGAGTTGTAGTCATATGAATCTGAATCAACTGAACTTTCTCAGAAGTCTCCTGAATGAGATGAGGACCCAACAGAGCTTCTTAACATGCTTCGAACCCGAATAAAGGTGAACAACATTGTTTACCATAGTGAGCCTCGTACGAAGCCATTTTGATTGTTGCATGGAAGATATTATTATAGGTAAACTCTACAATAGGTAAATGCTTCTACTAGGAACCTTAGAAATCTTGGATGAAAGACCGTTACATATACTCTAACACTCGTATAGTTCTCTCAGACTACCCATCAGTCTGAGGGTGATATGCAGTACTCAGAAGTACCTATGCGCCCATTGCCTTTTTCAACCCTTTCAAGAACTGTGAAGTAAAGTGAGCATCCCTATTCGAGAAAATAGAACAAGGTACACCATCAAGTCTCACAATTTCCGGGATATAGATCCTTCTTAACTAATAAATTTTAAAGGTCTATCAGATAGGTAAGAAGTGAAAAACCTTGGCCAACCTATCAATAACCACCCATACTTCATCGCTACTTCAAGGAGATCATGGCAACCCTCTAAGGAAATACATGGTGATGTCATCCCATTTCCATTCATGAATGGATAGGGGTTGTAGGTGTCCAGCAGGTCACTGGTGCTCTACCTTCACCTGTTGGCAGGTAGGGCACCGAGTGATGAAACCTCGTATCTGATTTTTCATACCAGGCTACCAATACTATCGACACATGTATCTATACATCTTGGTCAGCCCAGGATAAAATTACAAAATAGAGTTGTGAGATACCTTCATCAGCTCTTCTCGCATACCTAAAGGTACCCATACACAGCCATGGTAAAGGAGTGTTTCACTAACATCAACAACACAACTAGGAGGTGGATTCTCTCCTGTAACACTTTCCATCAAAACAAGACCCTCAGGGTCAATAAAATGTTTCATGTGGACTTCCTCCAAAATAGAGGGCGCCACTATAAGAGCTTCTAGAACCGGTTTTCCACTATTCTCCTGAACGTACATATTCATCCCTAAAAACAAGGCCTTCATCTGCCACTCACTGTTGGCTACCTGCACGGCTTGTGTCTGTGTCTTGCAACTTAAAGCATCCACCACAGTATTACCCATACTAGGGGTATAAGCATGCTCAATGTTGAAGACTACAAGTATTCGACCCACCTGCATTGGCTTGTGTTCAAGTCTCATTGAGTGGAGATATATTTCAAGATTTTATGATATGTATAAAATACTAATATCTCACCCAAACAATAGTGTCTCCAACAGCATAGAGCATGAACAAGAGATACCAACTCATTGTCGTGTGTAGGATAGTTCCGCTCGTGAGGTCTCAATAGGCGGGATCCATAAGCCACGACTCGATCACCCTATATCAAAACTACACCCAGTCCAATTCCGGAAGAATCACAATAAACAATATATCTCTTAACAGGTTTAGGCAAAATCAAGATTGGGGATAAGTTTAGCCTTCCTTTCAATTCCTGAATAGTCTTTTCACAAGCTTCTGACCAGATGAACTGCACACCATTCTTAGTCAGGGCTGTAAGAGGCACTACTAAGCGGGAGAAATCCTAGATGAATCACCTGTAATAGCCAGTGAGTCCCAAGAAACTGTGGATGTTGAAGACACTCTTGGGATTCTCCCATGAAACCATAATGCTCACTTTTTTGGGTCAACCGATACCCCTTCTTCAGATATATTATGACCCAAGAAGTGTACCTTATCAATCCAGTAGTGGAATTTACTGAGCATAGCATACAGTGGGTGCTCACTCAATGTAATCAGTATGATCTCAAGATGGTTTCATGGTCGTGTCTAGAATTTAAATACACTAAGATGTCATCCATGAATACTACCACAAAAGAAAACAAGTCACTAATGAAAAACCCAGTTCATCAGAGCCATGAAGACCACTGGTGAATTCGTGAGGCCAAATGGCATAACCAGATACTCGTACAAGCCATACCTACTTCGTAATGTTGTACGTGGAATGTCATATGGTTGCTGTAACACCCCAAGCTTCTACAGTACGCTTCTCTTTGTATAATGCAACATCATGTGTTGTACGCAACATCGAGTTCTAACACACACCACAACCAATCAAACTAGCCGTTATGAATAGTAATACCGACATTTTGAAATTTTATCTCTCAATATGGACTTCATTTTTGGATTCGGAGTATTGAATTTAGCCTAAGGTGAAATTTTGGTACTTTTCGGATAACTATAATATTTTGATGAATAGTGAAAATTACTAAATTTTAATTAAAAACAACTTTTTTAATCAAAATAATTAATAGTGATAAATTATGAATTTGAGTGATTTTAAAGTATATTTAGAATATATTTTTACCATGTAATACAATTTCGGTCATTGGAAATAATTTCACAATTAAACCGAACATAAACAAGTATCAATCTTTTGATAGTTATTATATCTTAAAAACACGCTTTTTGTTTTGACAGCAGGAAATAATTTTAAATTAATTTCTGCCACGTCTTTGTTTTGAATTTGGAAAAATGGATTCAATATTTGGAATCAGTATATTCAAATTGTGTAAATAGGTAACTTTTATTTTTATACATTTTGAATAATTACTTCGGTAAATATTTTATGTACCATGGTTAATGGGTAAATCCGGTAAATGAGGGTTAAAACATAATATTATAATAATAAAAAAGGACCCTAAAACGTGTCCTAACCTTATTGGTTGATAAATGATCGACCATGGTCATCTTTGGGTCGATTTTGGGACCCCATGGCGCCACTTGTAAGTGATAGGGACACATTATATTAATTAAGTTAAAATGAATACAAAAATGACACAAGCATATATCTTATAGACAAACAATTTTTAAATAGGGTTATATATGTTGGCTTTTCGACTATAAATATTCATTAGAAAGATAGAAATCTTTCCTACATAATTGTATTTTATTTATAATTTTTAGACTTTAAATAATGTAATTTATATATGACACAATGGTGAAGCCATAATTACCATAATAGTGAAAATTAAACAAATTGATATTATATGTACACAAATAAACATAATTGGAGACTTTTATTGTATTACAATAATTTTCTAGGTTAATATGACATCTTAGTATTGATTTAATGGAATTTATTTGAAGTAATAATTCTGTTATGAGTTTCACAAAAATCAATTATTGAATAGTGTCAAATATGACATAAAAGAGTTTTTAAAACAAATATTATATTATTAATTGATATTAAATTCCTAAAAATCTAAGGTCCGGCCAAGAGACTTATATAATGATTTCTGTATCATTAAGGGGCCACTTGGGGGTCTCTTGGATGTATATAGTATGTTTATTAACCATATAATATAAAAATACAAAGAGACATTGTAAAAGTGAAATTAATTAACTAAGAGATAATACTTAAAGATAAGGTTAGTATAATGACCCAAACCCGTCTAAATTCTATTTTTTGAGAGGTTTTAGAACAATCCCCACCTTAAAATTTATATAATCCACTTTCGAGCCATTATAAACCGAATATGAATTTATTATAAAATAATATTTATAGCTTTTCCAAATGAGCCCATCACCCCTCTTATAAAAGGGCACTCTCCCTTATCATTAACTCACACCTTCAAAGCATTTTGGTTCGGCCAAACTCTGCCAAAATACTCTTTCAACTTCCCTCACTTCATGCTAGAGGCCTTAATTTACTCTAAAAGCCATCTTAAGGAGCCCTTTTGATCAAATCAAAAGGAAAAACCCAAAGAAGAGGTAATGATTTCACCACCCTTTTTCAAGTTCCTTTATTCTTCCACTTCTTCTTCCTTTGTTATTACCATTCTAAAATAATAACTACAGTATCTTATATATTTGGTGATTTTATTATAAATATGGTACAACCATATTCAGTATTCTATCCATCCTTTTAATAACATGTCACCATACGTGCATACGTACGACTTACCATCTCCACGTCATGGTGTAATTGTTATTCAATAAATTATTATTTGGATAGGTATAATAATGATGTGTAACTCATGTAAATAAAAAATATAACATGATAATTATTCTGTATATATGATATACCATCAAATTATATATTATTTTAATATCAAAAGAATGATATTGTCGCTCGTGCGTACGTACGGACTACCGTCTCCACGAACGCGATGAGATTCATTCTCCATCGTATCCATTCAAGTATAATTCTCATTTGATGATTAATAATAGTATCTAAGGACTTGATATCATTCTGAATATGATTAAGGTACAACCTATCCATGACAAACATAACTTACGTAACAAAACATATAAAATAAAATGAGTAAGTTAACACCCAAAACAACGATAATACTAAGATATTATTAACAAATCAATGTTAAAAGATCATATATGATACCATATTAATGTATATGATTCTTGTATAATTTAATAACAATTATTTCACCATTATACAGGAGGTTAACCTACACCAACCATGGAAAAGTACAAGGTAAGGGTTTATTTCATAATCTCTTCATTATCTGAGGTTGTTTATACGTAATAATCTACTAGGATCTCTTTATCATTCATGTTTCTTAAAAATGTATTTCAAAATATTTTTAAAATTTACTAGAATATGGGTTAAAGTCTTTTATACCCTTTTTGACTTTTATAAGTGGGTTATAAAGGAATATTTTAGTCATTTTCCAAACAAGGTCCTTTTTAACCATTTCGACAGAATTAGGTAAGAATGTTTTTTTAACTTATACGGCGGGTGCGGCTATTTTACGCCGTTATAAAATCATCGAAGATACCCTTACAAGATTATAAGAATATTTTCAAAGAAAATGTTTTATTTTATAAATATATGACTCTTAAATTATTTCAATATAGAAAGAGATATTTCTCTCAAAAGAGTTTTTATTTCATCTATGTCAACATCCTTTGATGGATTTTTCTCTTATTTGAAGTTGATTTATTATGATACAAAACTATTATATTGTATTGAAGGTTTTGTGATATGTTTGACAGTGGATGTGCTATTTTTATACCAGTCATGGTTTATGGTGAACGTATTGACATTTCGTATGCTAGTTTTAATACGAATGTTAATGTTATGTTTAAACCTTTTCATATGGGAATGCATTGGACTTAATATGTGACAGGTGGAGCCTGATATAGCTCCTCGATGCATCGATAGGTCTCATGAGACAAAATAGTGTCTTGGCACAAGGGCTTGGAAAAATCTTATTTGTAGTCTTGGCGTGAGGCCTTGGCTATGTGGTTATGATAGTCTGGCATTATGCATTCCATCATTATGAATGTGGTTATTGATATTAAATGTGAATATTCTATTAGTAGAATATCCATGTGAATATGTAAATGGCATTATTTCATTTTATTTTTGCCATACTATGTTGAAGTTCAAGTTTAAAAGGCATTTGTTTTAGTTATACATTGCCTTAAATGTTTATTCTTATTTATGAATGTTTCCACAATATTGTTATCCTTACTGGGCATTTGAGCTCACCCATTTTCTATGTTTTATTTTTACCAGGATGTGAAGAAGTAAATTATGAATGACCTCCAGGGATATTATGGGAGGATAATAGTGTGGACTATGGATACAATATGTTGTTGTAGTAGTTTTTCACTTGATGATGTAATGTAAAACTTTATGAATATATCTAGTGTTTCCAAGGATACTAAACCAATTGGTCTTTCGAGATTTGATCTTTCTTGTGATCATGCCAATGTTATGTAATAATGCACCGACTCTAGGTAACTGGGGTCGGGGTGTTACAGTTGGTATCAAAGCAAGTTTAGTACAGACCTTGGAAGATAGATTTAGATAAACTCTGATTAGAGCACATAGACCTAAGATAGGCTTTGAGGATTAGTATAGAAGAACTTCCTATAATTTTGGTATTGTAGAGATTTTTTGAGTTTTCCGATAAATACATCCATGTCTAGATACGAGCAGGTAGAGGCGGCTCTGGCACATATGTACATAGGGGTAAAACCCAAAAACACCTCTTTGAGCTAGACTCGAATGTGAACTGGTGCACGACAATGGTCCTTGTTGCACTCTTGGTTACGAGACTCCTGGGGGATATGCTTAGGATAACTCTCATTTTTTAAAAAAAATCTTTATGAAGGGTTTATGAGTATATACATTCTCAAAGAAAACATTTGTATGATTATGGATTATATCCATAAATAGTTCAATTTATGTTAAGTGTTTTATAAGTATGGGATTATGTATTTTGATTCATAAACTGATCTAGTTGACGCCATTTTTTAGAAATGGCGCATAGTGGAAGAAATGGAAACTGTATCAATGAGCCAACTCCATGTAGGGATTACCCTCCTGCTCAAGATAATTATAGTGGAGCTGGTGATGCAACTGGTGCTGATCAGCTAATCACCATACTGGGACAACTCACTCAGGTTATGAATAATAACCTTACCCGTATGGAGCACCCTGATCCACAGTGTGGAGGATCAATGTTAGATCGATTCATGAGACAACAACCACCAATGTTCAATGGGAGTAAAAATCCCTTAGTAGCCGAGCAATGGATAAATTCCCTAGAAATAATATTTCAGGCTTTGGGGAGTAGTGAAAGGGAAAATGTTATCATGGAAGTTTACCGCCTCACTAGAGATGATGATCAATGGTGGTAATTGATTCAAAACATGAAGGAAGATGATGAAGTATCAAATAGAAAATGTAGTGATTTCAAATATCTGTTTTTATAAAAATACATTCCTTGTGACCATCGAGCAGATATGGAAACGCAATTTTTGAGTCTAAGGCAAAAGGAGGATGAGAATGTCGCAAAGTATGAGGCTAACTTTACAATGTTAGCAAGGTATGCTGGAGATTATATACGTAACTCGAGAAGTAAGATTGATCATTTCTTTGACGGGTTAAAAACATTTCTCCGTCGAGCATTAGTCTTACAATCCTTCTCGTCGTACGAAGACATTGTCTCATGTTCTATCAAGACAGAAAAGGAATTCTCTAAGTCTTATGACTATAAAGCAAAGCAAGAGAAGAAGCGATCTGATGATCAATCTGGGAATGGAAATAAGGGGAAGAAGGGAATGGTTGAATATCCATCCTGTGGTAAATGTGGGAAGAAACACCACGGTACTTTCTTGAAGGGAATGGGCGCCTATTACAAATGTGGTGAAAAAGGCCACCAAGCTCGTGATTGCAAAGGGAAGATGGAAGCTACCAATGTTCAGTGCTAAAATTGTAGGGAGATGGGACATTATGGAAATGAATGTCCTAATCGTTAGGGGAACAAACCTCAGAAAAGGACAAGGGATCAAGGCCAAGCTTTTTCTATCACTACTGCTGAGGTAGAAGCTCCCAAAGATGTGGTGGTAGGTAATTTAATGGTTTCCTCAAGTTTAGAAAATGCATTATTTGATTCTGGATCATCGCATTGTTTCATATCTTCCGAGTTCGTTAAGAAAATTAGATATTTCCAATTTGATTTAACAAGGGAGTTATCAGTTAAAACTCTTAAGGGGAGTATCATTGCAACAAAGTTTTGTGAATCAGTCCCCATTAGAGCACATAAATCTTCTTTATCTGCTGATCTCATCATCATACCTATGATTGAGTTTGATATAATCCTCTATATGGATTGGATTTTGGACTAACACCTTATCTTTAGAGAAGAATCGTCACCACCTAATTCTTATATAGATCCACCCACAGTAGCTCAACTAAATTCAATTATTGGGGAGGAAGAGAATGAAATGACTATGGGTGAGGAAAGGAATTTTTAAATAGAGTATATACCAGTTGTGAAAGAATATAAAGATGTATTTATGGAAGATTTACCTGGACATCCTCTAGAACAAAATGTTGAGTTTTCCATTGATTTAATTCCTGGATCAAGGCCTATATCGAAGACCACTTATGGAATGGAAACGGTGGAATTAGTCGACCTAAGAAACAACTAGAGGAATTGAGTAATAAAGGATTTATTCTCCCTAGTGTTTCTCCATGGGGAGCCCCTGTTCTTTTTGTTAAAAAGAAAGATGGATCTATGAGGTTATGTATCGACTATAGGGAGATCAATGCTATAATAATAATAAACAGGTATCCCCTACCTCGCATTGATGATTTATTTGACCAACTGCATGGAGCTAAATACTTTTCAAAGATTGACCTTCGATCTGGATACCATCAGTTGTGTGTGAAGAAGGAAGACATTCCAAAGATAGAATTTCGAACCAGGTACGGGCATTACGAGTTTACAGTAATGCCTTTTAGATTGACTAATGCACCCTCTGTATTCATAGATCTGATGAATAGGGTTTTCAAGGAGTATCTCGATGAATTTGTGGTGGTATTTATTGATGATATCTTGGTATACTCCAAAATCTACAAAGATCATGAAAATCACTTGCGCATTATCCTGAAGACTCTGAGAAGACATTAATTATATGGGAAGTTTAGCAAGTGTGAATTCTGGCTTTAGGAGATTTCTTTTCTTGGCCATATTGCCTCTAAAGATAGAATCTCTGTTGATCCTTCTAATACCAAGGCAATCCAAGAATGGCCATCACCTACGAGTATAACTAAGGTACGCTGTTTTATTGTTTTGGAAGGTTATTATTGACGTTTCATCCAGAATTTTGCCCGATTGGCTAACCCATTAACGAAGCTCACACGTAAAGGGGTTAAATTTTTTTGGACAAAATAGTGTGAAGAATGTTTCGAAGAACTGAAGAGAAGATTAGTCAATGATCCTATATTGACTCTACCATCAGGGAATGATGGGTTTGTTATTTATAGTGATGCATCGAAGAAAGGACTTGGTTGTGTCCTTATGCAGAATGATAGGGTTATTGCCTATGCATCACGACAGTTGAAAATTCATGAGAAAAACTATCCTACTCAAGATCTCGAGTTAGCAGTTGTGATCTTTGCTTTGAAGATATAGAGGCACTACCTCTATGGTGAAAAATGTGAAATTTATACTGATCACAAGAGTTTAAAGTATATTTTCAAACAAAATGAACTCAACATGAGTGAAAGGAGATGGCTTGAATTACTCAAGGATTATGATTGCACGATACACTACCACCCGGGGAAGGCAAACAAGGTGGATGATTATTTGAGAAGAAAATACCATGGAGTTTTGAACAATATGAGAATTGAAAGGGATCCAATTTTCATGGATCTAGTGAAGATGGACATGGGAATAACCAGGGAAGGTGAAACATCAATGATTTTTCAAATTGTTTCCAAACCATCTTTACTAGAAAGGATTACGAGTTCTCAGACCGATGATGATGAATTTGAAAAGAAAATTAAAGCTGTGAATGATGGGAGATTGAGAGACTTTGTGTATGAAGAATGAATTTTGAAATTCGGGAAGAGGCTTTGTGTTCCCGATATACCTGATCTAAAAAGGGAATTGTTGGATGATGCTCATTGTTCCAATTTCACTATACATCCTTGGAGCACCAAAATGTATAGATATTTGAAGGAACATTTTAGGTGGGACAATATGAAGATGGAGATTGATGATTTTTTGTCAAGATGTATGGTTTGACAACACGTGAAAGCTGGAAGGAAACAGCATAGAGGAGTCATGCAGCCACTTCCCATACTGGAGTGGAAATGGGACAATATTGCGATGAACTTTGCCATGGGGCTACCAAAGACTCATAGAAGGAACGATGCAATATGGGTTATTGTTGATCGTCTAACCAAGTCAGCACATTTTCTTGCTATAAGAGAAGATCTACCACTGGAACGTCTAGCACGAATATATATTAATGAAGTTGTGAGACTTCATAGAGTACCCCTATCGATTGTTTCTGATCGTGATCCCCGTTTTACTTCATGATTATGGAAAATTCTTCAGAAATCCCTGGATATAGAAATTTATTTGAGCACTTCCTACCACCCTCAAACGGATGGAAAATCATAACGAACTATTAAAAACTTAGAAGACATGTTGACATCCTGCTCACTTGACTTTCAGGTTATGTGGGATCAATATTTACCTCTGGTAAAATTTTCCTATAAAAATAGATTCCATTCGAGTATTCAGATGGCACCATATGAAGCGTTATACGGAAAGAGATGTCTCACACCAACCTGTTGGGATAACGTTGGTGAAAGAAAACTTGTAGGCCCAGAACTGGTGGAGGAAACGATGGAAAAGGTGAAGGTAATCCAAAATCACATCAAAGCAGCTCAAAGTAGGCAGAAGAGCTATGCCGATAATCGAAGGAAGGATTTGGAATTTCAAGTCGGTGATCATGTTTTCCTGAAAGTATCTCTATGGAAGTTAGTCATACATTTTGGTAAGATAGGTAAATTTAGTCCCAGGTACATCGGATCTTTAGAAATTCTAGAACAAATTGGGGCTATAGCTTACCGATTGGCAATGCCGCCATGTCTCTCCAAAGTTCACGATGTGTTCCACGTATCTCTATTGATGAAATACATGCCTGACCCAACACATGTACTCACCTATGAGGAATTGTAACTGGAAACCGATATGTCTTATTTCGAAGAGCCCTTCAAGATTATTGATATGAGAGAACATGTACTGAGAAACCGGACGACGCGTCTGGTAAAAGTTTTGTGGAGAAACCATAAGATGGAAGAGGCAACGTGGGAACCTGAGGAACTTATGATGAAGAAACACCTGAGTCTTTTCATGTGGTAGTATTCTAGAAATTTCAAGGACAAAATTATTTGTAGGAGAGGAGAATGTAACACCAGAAGCTTCTACGACACGCTTCTTTTTGAATAATGCAATAGCGTGTGTTGTACGCAACATCGAGTTCTAACACACACCACAACCAATCAAACTAGCCGTTATGAATAATAATACATACATTTTGAAATTTTATCTCTCAAAATGGAATTCATTTTTGGATTCGGAGTATCTAATTTAGCAAATGTTGAAATTTTGGTACTTTTCGGATAACTTTAATATTTTGATGAATAGTGAAAATTACTAAATTTTAATTAAAAACAACTTTTTTATTAAAAATAATTAATAGTGATAAATTATGAATTTGAGTGGTTTTAAAGTATATTTAGAATATATTTTTACCATTTAATACAATTTTGGTCATTGTACATAATTTCACAATTAAACCGAACATAAACAAGTATCAATCTTTTGATAGTTATTATATCTTAAAAACACGTTTTTTGTTTTGACAGCGGGAATTAATTTAAAATTAATTTTTTCCACTTCTGTGTTTGGAATTTGGAGAAATGGATTCCGTATTTGGAATCAGGATGTTCAAATTGTGTAAATAGGTAACTTTTAGTTTTAGACATTTTGAATAATTACTTCGGTAAATATTTTATTTACCGTGGTTAAAGGGTAAATCCGGTAAATGAGGGTTAAAAAATAAATTTTAATAATAACAAATTACCCTAAAATGTGTCCGAACCTTATTGGTTGATACATGTTCGACCATTCGCATCTTTGGATCGATTTTGGGACCCCATGGTGCCACTTGTAAGTGATAGGGACACTATTTTAATTAAGATAAAATGAATAAAAAAATGACACAAGCTTATATCTTTTAGAAAAACAATTTTTACATAGGGTTATATATGTTTTATTTTCGACTATAAATATTCATTAGAAAGATAAAAATATTTCCTACATAATTTTATTTTATTTATAATTTTTATACATTAAATAATTTAATTTATATATGACACAATGGTGATGCAGTAATTACCATAATAGTGAAAAATTAAACTAATTGATATTATAAATACCGAAATAAATATAATTGAAGACTTTTACTGAATTAAAATTATTTTCTAGGTTAATATGACATCTTAGTATTGATTTAATAGACTTTTTCGAAGTAATAAATCTGTTATGAGTTTCACAAAAATCAATTATTGAATAGTGCCAAAATTGACATAAAAGAGTTTTAAAAAAATATATTATATTATTAATTGATATTAAATTCCTAAAAAACTAAGGTTCAGCCAAGAGACTTATATCATGATAGGTGTATCATTAATGGACCACTTTGGGGTCTCTTGGATGTATATAGTATTTTTATTAACCATATAATAAAAAAATACAAAGAGACATTGTAAAAGTGAAACTAATTAACTAAGAGTTAATTCTTAAAGACAAGGTTATTATAATGACCCAAACCTGTCTAAATTCTATTGGTTGTGTGGTTTTAGACCTATACCCCCCTTAACATTTAAATAATCCACTTTGTAGCCATTATAAACCGAATATGAATTTATTATAAATTAATATTTCTAACTTTTCCAAAGGTTACCCTCACCACTCTTATAGAAGGGCACTATCCCTTCTCATTAACTCACACCTTCAAAGACTTTTGGTTCGGCCAACCTATTCCCAAATACTCCCTAAACTTCCCTCACTTTATCCTATAGGCCTTACTTTAGTCAGAAATCTATCTTAAAGAGCCTTTTTGATCAAATCAAAAGGAAGAACCGAAAGAAGAGGTAATGATTTCACCACCCTTTTTCAAGTTCCATTCTTCTTCCACTTCTTCTTCCTTTGTTATTACCATTCTAAAATAATAACTCCAGTATCTTATATATTCTGTGATGTTATTATAAATATGGTACAACCATATTCATTATTCTATCCATCCTTTGAATAACATGTCACCATACGTGTGTACGTACGACTTACCGTCTCCACGTCATGGTGTAATTGTTATTCAATAAATTATTATTTGTATAGGTATAAAAATGATGTGTAACTCATTTAAATAATAAATATAACATGATAATGATTCTTTATATATGATATACCATTCAATTATATATTATTTTAATATCAAAAGAATGATATTGTCGCTCGTGCGTACGTACAGACTACCGTCTCCACGAACGCGATGAGATTCATTCTCCATCGTATCCATTCAAGTATAATTCTCATTTTATGATTAATAATAGTATCTAAGGACTTTATATCATTATGGTTATGATTAATGTACAACCTATCCCTGATAAACATAGCTTACGTAACAAAACATATAAAATAAAATGAGTAAGTTAACACCCGAAACAACGATAATACTAAGATATTATTAACAAATCAAAGTTAAAAGATCATATATGATATCATATTAATGTATATGAGTTTTTTATAAATTAATAACAAATATTTAAACATTATATAGGAGGTTAAACTACCCCAACCTAGGAAAAGTAAAAGGTAAGGGTTTATTTCACAATCTCTTCATTATCCGAGGTTGTTTATACATAATAATCTACTAGGATCTCTTTATCATCCATGTTTCTTAAAAATGTATTTCAAAACATTTTTACTATTTACTAGAATATGGGTTAAAGTCATTTATACCCTTGTTGACTTTTATAAGTTGTTTATAGAGGAATCTTTCTGTTGTTTTCCAAACAAGGTCCTTTTTAATCTTTTCGACAGAATTAAGGTAAGACTGTTTTTTTAACTTATACGGCGGGTGCAGCTATTTTCCGCCGTTATAAAGTCGTCGAAGCTTCCCTTACAAGCTTATAAGAATATTTTCAAAGAAAATGTTTTATTTTATAAATATACGACTCTTAAATGATTTCAAAATAGAAAGAGATATTTCTCTAAAAAGAGTTTTGATTTCATCTATGTCAACATCTTTTGATGGATTTTACGCTTATTTGAAGTTTATTTATTATGATAAAAAACTTTTATATTGTATTGAAGGTTTTGTGATATGTTTGACTGTAGATGTTCTATTTTTATACCATTCATGGTTTATGGTGAAAGTATTGACATTTCGTATACTAGTTTTAATACGAATGTTTATGTTATGTTTAAATCTTTTCATATGGGAATGCATTGGACTTAATATGTGACGGGTGGAGCCCACTATAGCTCCTCGATGAATTGGTAGGTCTCATGAGACAAACTAGTGTCTTGGCACAAGGCCTTGGAAAAATCTTATTTGTAGTCTTGGCACGAGGCCTTGTCCATGTGGTTATGATAGTTTAGCATTATGCATTCCATCATTATGAAAGTGGTTATTGATATTGCATGTGATTATTCGATTAGTAGAATATCCATGTGAATAAGTAAATGGAATTATTTCATTTTATTTTTTCCATACTATGTTGAATTTCATGTTTGAAGGGCTTTTGTTTTAGTTATACATTGTATTAAATGTTTATTCTTATTTATGAAAGTTTCTGCAATATTTTTATCCTTACTGGCCATTTGATCTCACCCGTTTTCTATGTTTTATTTTTCCCAGGATATGAAGAAGTAAATTATGAATGACCTGCGGGGATATTATGAGAGGATAATTGTGTGGACTATGGAGACAATATGGTGTTGTAGTAGTTTTTCACTTGATGGTGTAATGTAAAACATTATGAATATATCTAGTGTTTCCAAGGATACTAAACCAATCCGTCTTTTGAGATTTGATCTTTCTTGTGATCATGCCAATGTTATGTAAAAATGCACCGTCTCTAGGTAACTGGGGTCAGGGCGTTACAGTCGCACACGCACCTGGTGATATCCCGACCACATATCAATCTTGGAGAAAATAGTTTCTCCATGGAGATAGTTAAAGAGATCATCTATACGAGGCATTAGATATCGATTCATTACCGTGAGCTAGTTGAGTCGATGATAATTCATGTATAACCTTAAGGTACCATCTTCCTTCTTGTAAAAAAGGACAGGTGAACCCCAAGGTGATGTGCTAGGTCTGATGACACCCATAGCCTCAAGGTCTTCATGCTAATTTTTATGTTCATGTAGCTCTATTGGTGCCATCCTATAGAGAGGAATAGACACTGGTGCCACACCTGGTATGATCACGATAGTGAATTCCACGTCTCTCATAGGAGGAAATCCATACAAATCATCAGGGAAGAAATCCCTAAAATGGTCCGCCACTAGAGGGAATTCATCTAGTTGTGTTCCATAATCGCTCATGAAGAGACATGCCAACTAAGCAGCCACTATGCCCAACCCTACATATTTAGGCTTAGCTCGGTCTGCTTGTAGATTTCATTCTCCTTTGTGAAGATATGTGTCACCCTTAGGGGATGTAACGGAATCCCGATAGGGATGAAAATCCACTTGGGCATGATATGAAGAAAGCATGTTGATACCCAGAATGACTTAGATGCAAGAAATGTCGAGGATATATAAATTCAAAACAATGCGATACCCAACTATCTTGAGGGGGCACTCTTGGCACTAGTGTACGCCCTCTGTTCTGACCCCAAGAGGAGTGTCAAGAGACATGATGCCTCAAAGGTACTAAATTGAAAAATGAAGACATTAAACAATATCATCAACTATAAAGGAGTGCAATGTGCTGGTATCAAAAAGTGCGGAAACTAGTGTAGAAGCTACTAGAACAGTATATCTTACTATAGATGGTCCTGTACACTACTCCTATGGTGCTGATTTCACTGCATACATGAGTCCTAAGTCACGACCCTGATGCACTACCTGGTTGGCCGGAGCAGGTCCACTCCACTAATGCTAATAATATGGAACATGATTTCCTTGACCACGACCTCCAACATTACCTCGACCTTATTGACCGGTAGAAAAATAACTTTCAACCTGCTGTGGAGTCATAGATCCCATACCTGATGGAGGTGCAGGCGAAGATCCTCTAACCCTGGATGCTGAAGAGATGTAATGACATAAATGGTGAAGGTGACCCATCTCACTATAAGCTCGACACTCCTTCGGGTCTCTCGTGCACTACGACTTCTTGTGACCATCCCTACTGCACAGATAACATGTGATAGAGCTATCAAGACGTTCTTTTTGGCTAGGATTTCCCCCAAATGAACATTCAAAACAGCATTTCCTACTGCCAGGAAAGCCATCACCCTCTCTCATAACTGAACCACCATGGCTCACTGGTTTAGCTTCCCTGACATTTCTCAATGAGATTAGAGCCTGGTTCACAATCTCCGTAATAGTGGGTAAACGGAAGATGTTCACATGTGAGCATATAGTATACTCAAGTCCATCCTCAAATCTCTTAATGATAGTCTCCGCATTGCCAATCAGAGATCGGGAAAACACTGATGTTCTATGAAATTAGTCGAATACTCTAACACAGCCATAGAGCCCTGCTGAAGATGTAGGAACTCCCACGCATGATCATCTCTCAGAGTCTATGAAAAAAAGTGGTTATAGAATGCTTCTTGGAAGTCATCCCACGCAATGTCACTAGTCTTCTCAACCTGAGAAACAATGTCCCACTAGCGTTTGGTGGAGTCACGGAGCATGTAGACTGAAAGATTGTCTCTTCGCTCCGGAATCGTCTCAATATGGTCGAAGATAGACCATATAACATCTATCCATGATTCTGCAGCATCAGGGTCGCCACTACCCGAGATGGTGGGAGGGTGTTGCTGCAGAAAGTCCCACGTAAGGTCTGCCATAGACAGGGTAGGTCTGGGGATATTCTGAATCGAATGCATAAACCTGAGGAGACTCTCCCTGAACTGAGCTTCAGGGTCCCTCGAAGGATCAAAAGGAGGTAGTTCCATAGGAGGCTCTACAAGAGGTACCACGGGTGGTTCCGGACCCACTATCCCTGGAATGTTCTCATTGCCACCCTCCGGAGGCACATCACGAAGACATCACCGTGGAATGTTTCTACAACAACCAAACACAAACCCTTAGACTAGAAGTAAAGAAGCTGAGAAAAACAAGTAAGGCACAAAATAGGTTAGGTATGTACCCTGCCTCTAAGCACTAAACAACACACAACCCACCCCAAAGGCTAGGTTTCCATATGGAAGAGAAATATCAAAAGGATTAGTAAACAAGTTCTATAGTCCACTCCACAGTTAAATCAGTCTAACATTTAACAGACTGTCACAACTTTATAATCAACAATCCAACATTTCAAAATTTCACCACTAGGCACAACTACACTCATATGCAAACATAAATATGCACACTGAAAGTAGATATGGCATGGAAATATGAATGAAATTTAAATCCTATAGTGACTATTATAATGCATGGAATTTATTTCCCTCGTATCATCGGGATGCAATGATAAACCCATAATTTCAACAATACCAACACAATCACAACACAATACAAGTGAGTCACCCAACAGTGAAATCATATCAATAGTAACTGGCATAATCAACAACTCCAATCTCAACCCAAGAATTTGGGTTTCCCCTGTACATGGGTCAGCTACGTCCAAGCATAGTATACATTCCAAATCCCTATATCCCAGTCTCTTATCTAACCCAAACAGTAAGACAAAAGGAAAGACCACCGCAGATACCCCTTTGTAATGTCCCGACCCGGCTCAACTCTAAGACAGTGGCTTGACCAGTGGGTCACATAACCTCAAGTGCATATCCTTGAATTCCAGTGGCTACCGACTAGCAGCAAGTTCCCTTTTTTGTGTCTGTGGGGTAGACTATGACCTCATAGGTAATAGATAATATAACAGTGAAAGAAAATGACAACAATTAATAAAAAGTAGAATCACATGAATGAATAAACTACAGTAGAAGAAATATAAATAAAATCCAACTGAAAGATAAAAACCAATTGCGGAAACTCACAAAAGAGTTTCATTCCATGATATGAGTCTAAACTGAATGTACAGAAAATAGTACTCAAACAAATAATCAACTAAAAGAAAAGACACAAGTAGCAACTACCTCATGAGCGAGGCCCGATCCTCTTCCCCAGTCATCATCCTAAGAAGTAATGAACAGTCAAGCATTAGAAACATCATTCTTCCCCTTGTCAATACCTACGAGAATGTATTCAACACGGGTATCAAGGATTCCCGAGCAGGATGTGAGATAAAATCCCAGTAGGCTGACACCCACGGTGTCTAAACCATTCCATTTCTTGCTGCAATAAAATAAAATGTGCCATTACTTAATAATTTCATATAATTAATTTAAACGCAATGAAATAAATAAGACAGCTTGGGTTCTAAATGGAACCCCTGCCTAATCAACTACTTTGTCCTAAAATAGTAGTCTGAAACGGAACCTTTCAGTAGAATTCTGGAACACGTATATATATATAATCCATAAAATCTAGGTAAATAAGAATGAGGTTTACCCCAAGATTGTGCTTTGACTTGGGGTCTAAGTACAATTTCAACCAGGTGCATGTTCACATATCAGAAGGATATCTAAATTCTCATGAAAAATCAAATGGAAATAATGTGAACCTTAAGTGCATCATTATTAATGATCAAGTTGAGAGTTGGAGTCTCAGCTTGTCCCAAAGGTATCGCTACAATACATTCGTCAATTTATCCAATGCCATTGATCCCGTCCAAGGAAATCTTTCGAATGACCAAGTATCACCTAAGGCATGTCTTTTCCCTGAGTTAATTCTAATATCGCAAAATGGGATCGAGTGTCATCTGAGGCTGGCTTAGCCACATTGCCAACAGATCCACAATGATGTGCCCTTTTGGAACCAGTATCACTCAAAAGTCTTAGATTGTCTGGGGAAGTCTCGGCCTGACAAAGATAACTCACCCCTCAACACCTATAGGTAAACTGTGAGGAACAAAGGATCTAAGCGTGACACTTAATATGAGACCCACCACCTTTCATAGCCGTGAATTTAATTAATGTTTTCACAGCAACAAATATGACATAATCAGCATATAATGTCGTGGCATAAAATCTAACCAGATACAACCATGCATCAAAAGGAATAAATTTAACAGTGCAACACGACAACTTGGAAGGAAATATATATATCATATCAACCACATCAGATAATTAACATTTAAATAATTGGTAGTTCAGTATAAAAACTTGCAAGAAAATATACATATCATTCAACATCAGTGGATAATGCACTTTTTAAATAACAAAATGTTCAGCAAAACAAGTTCCAATGATCCAACAATTCAAGTACATGTTCAGATAAACTATTTATTAAATTTGATTACAATAAAAAGAGTCTTCACAACACATGCAATTAATCAAACAATAAACTCAGCTAATAGAAGAATACACTGATCACGTCGGAACACCCAAAGGGTTGTACGACTTTGTTATAGTAATTCAAAAAAACTATTCATTTAATTTAAAAATAATAAAAAGGGGTTGTGTAATACTCGCGGTTAACTAAATTAATAGCTTGACTAATGAAAAAATACACCGCCTATGTCAGCACACCCAAAGGGGTGTCTGATCTTGTTTTAACCATTTAAAAAAATTTATTTAATATGATTATGGCTGTAACAATTAAGTAAAACCATTAAGGTTATTAAAATGGGTAAAATTGCACAAAGCCGGTAGGCTCCGACTAACAGAACAACGGTGCATTTTTATAAATCACAATGAAATGAAAGAAAAACCAGTAGGCACCAAACCTTGTAGTCATAGATGGATCTATGATCCGCGATAAGCTTATATTTGACCTAAAACAGATGAAAATGAAGGATTTTTAAAAACCCCAAAATAGGGTAACAATCATCCACGATGAACTGCGTGCAGATTACTCAACAAAAACGCAAGATTCCAATTGGGAAACATTATCCATTCTCTAAGGTTTATTGTGCACTAGACGGGGAAAGAATTTTACATCGGGCAAAGGAGCGGCGACCTTCCAAATGTGCTGCTAGTTGGTGTGACGAGATTGAGGGGTGCGAAATGATCAGTGGGAGAGGGAGAGAGGGGAGGAAAAAAAGATATGGAAATGAAAGAAAAATAAAAGAAGTGGAAAATAAGGGAAAATAAAAGATAATGAAAAAATGAAATAAAATAAAATTATAAAATAAAACAAAATAATAGAAAGGAAAATAACAAAAATAATTTAAAACTGGAATCCCCAATTTTAATTATTTTCATTTTTCCCATTACCCCCCCCCCCCATTATTTTATTTCAGAAGTTCTTTTTATCCATTCTTTCTTTCTTGTAAATCTTCTTTACAACTCTTATTACTATTTTCCAATCCATAATTAATTATTTAAAACATGAACATCACGCCAAAGTGAGATGTGACATATTTCATGAAATGTCTACAATTATTTATATTAAATAAAAAGCTACTCAGGACCCGCTGTGAGGTGTGCAGGTGTGCAACTTAGTAGCTTAATTAAATAGACTACAAAAATTTAAAATGGTCTGTACCTGATTAAGGTCAGGAAATTACATTTTTATCAGGAAAAAAGACTAAAAATTAGTCTATTATCAAACCTAAAATATATAAAGTTTCTATAATTCCATCCAATGGGTGTTATAATATTTGTTAGGTTCTTTTTAAGCCTTATATTATTAGTTTAACCTTTGGTAAATCTATTTTTACCTTAACTATGGTAAACAATTTAAATATTTTTTCAATTTATTTTGGTCTAAAATTAAGTTGAACAAAATAGATAATATAAATTATTCTTATTTCAAATATTTAATCCATTTTTCGATATTAAATTTACATAAGTGAAAAAAATTTATTTAAAATTAATCCTGCAGACGTGACGATAAATCTTGTTTCTAAAGAGGAAATGTTCCAAAGTTTACATAGTTCGTATATGAAAATTAAATATAAAGTTGATTTTAATGAAAGAAATTATATTAATGGATTTATAACTGAAATTTTTTTAAATTATAACTTATTTAGAATATAGTGTATCTTTTTAAATTTAGTACATGAAAACTAACCATTCAATTAAAATTCAGTAATTTCACTATTCATTAAAAAATTATACATTTCAGAAAAAACCAAAAAACATTACCCTAAGATGATTTTTAAATAATTAATTTAAAAATAGAGTTTATTTTATCAAATAAAGTTTCTAAAATATTTAGAAATTAAATTTTAAAAAATCAATGAGACAGGATGAAAAACAGGTTTTCGAGAAGTCTATTTTATATGCACAATATGATTTATTATTAACTCTAAGTATGATAATAATAATAGTATTAATATAAATTAAAATATATTAATATCGAATTTATTAACATAATTTAAAAAATTACTCATTAGGGGATACTATAATTAATTAAAATGGATTAACATTAAGAACATTTAAAACAGTTTTTAGAGAAAACCCTTCTTAAACCTATAAAAATAAACTTAAACTAAAATCCATTATAAAGTTGATTAATATGAAATTGAGTTTATAATATATAACTGAATAATAATTATTTTATTTTAAAAAATAATTTGGAAGTTAAAATTTTTAATTTATTGAATGGAAATGATAGTTTTACAAAAATCGATATTTTTTACCATTAACTGAAAAATAAATATTTTCCAAAAATTCCCAAACACACACTGCAAGTTAATTTTGATATAGTAAGTTTAAAAATAAAATAAATCTAATAAATTAAATTAAATTTAATAAAATAAATTTTATAAAATATCTATAAATTAATTATAATATTTTTTCATAAAAAGCATTGAATTTCATTTTTGAAGAAAACATACTTTTGATGAATATAGTTATGTTCCAAAAAATGAATTTATTTTTTCCTAATAATTTTAAAAAATATATATATATATTAAGTAGTAAATTTATATTTATATTTCATAAACTAGGTAATATAATTCTTAACCACCAATTTAAAAGTCATATTTTAAATAATTTTATTTTATTGTTTGCAGAAGCTCAATATTGCTAGTAACATAAGATAAACACAACGGTGTGGGTAACATAAAATATAAAAAAGCCTGAATATATTTGAAAAACATATGTCCAAAAATCTCATGATGTTTTAGTGATGATTCATTTGACTGTCTATTTTTCCAAGGAATATAATCTTTGATTACCCATACACTATTAATGGATATATCCAATTATGATGTAATTAATTTCAGTTTTCTTTTATTTATTTTATTTTGCATTTTGTGTTCAATAATAACAATAATAATTTCTTAATTTCTTAATCTTATATATTATCACTCATGGTTATCTTATATAATATGTGATAAATAAAGCTCATCCAAAATGTTTTTTTAATGAACATTACATAGTTTAAGAGTGTCTAACCTTCTATTCAAAGTTTTTAGATTCTATAGAGATAAGATTAAATCATGTGGGATGTGTTGATGATAATATAAATCATTATCTAGATAATAATAAATCATTAATATTTCTTAATTTAGGATGACAAATTGGAAAAGTATTTACATTTAGCTTAACTATTTTTTTAATACATGCACAAAGATATGCACTACACAATTATGATATTATTTATCCACATATCAAAAAATTGTTGAAATAAATGAAATTAAACCTTGGAAGTTGACTAGTAAATAAGACAAAGATTAAAAAATTAGTTAATAAGTATATTATGGAATGGTTTTTACACCATGAAATTTCTTATTCAAATACTTATTTTGAATATGTTAATGAATCGATAGTGTATGTAATCATATTTTATATCAATTTTAATATAAATAAATGTTGATAATCAAGTAAAACTATTAAAATATTGATTCAATTAGCTCGAGGTACTCATAATCAAGTTAGGATATTAAATAATTAAAATATTGGTGGTTTAATGTTTCATAGTATTAATCAAGAAGAATGTTTGAAAATGAAGAATACCCATGTGTTTACTGTTATGGAACAAATGTACAATGAAATATTGGTTGATATTATTGAGCATAAGTATTATGGAAAATATTTAGTTATTTTATTAAAATTTGATTCTGTCAATATTAATAGGGCTATAATAAGTGATTCGTTACATTTTACCTTGATAAAATTCTCTTAGCTAAACAATTCTATTGAGCATGAGGAACACAATCTATATATTTGGGATACCCAAGAAAAAAATGTTATAATTTTTTGATGATATAGTTGAGTATAGGTTAAGTGTTTTTTCCACATGAAACCGAGGGACATTTTTTATATGGGTGGTGAAGATGAAGTAATTTTTGATAGTTAACCCCATCAAAAAATAATATTAAATTGTTTCCATATAATGAATTTGAAGATTTTTGTCTTACAAGGGTGGATGGAGAAGAGAAAGAAAAAGTAATTTTAATGATAGAAGGTGGTAATAAAAAGGCCAATGAGAAAGAAAAATATTATAAGCTATATAAAGGGTTTTAATATTTTATTGTATATATATAAGTGATTACATGTAGCTATTGTATTTTTTTGTAAAAATTAAATATAATGTTCATGATGAATTTCATATAATATATGCATGGTATATTTTTTCATGTTAGTTGAATTCATATAAATGTCATAATTTGTAAATTGAAATATAGGTTTAACTGAAATATTTTATTCTTAATATTTTTATTGGAATGGTGGTATCAAAGAATTTTAGAGATGTTTTTCACACTAGGGTTTTAGATAAAAACTCTATATTATAGGATAATAGTTCTCCCCATACTAAATAGTGTACACTTTATCACAGACTGTTCATATTTATTTTAGTAGTGTTTTGAGTTACGAAAATATACATTCATTTGTAGATAGGTTGGATATAGTGCATCCCAATTAAACTTATAGGGCGACTTAGTTACCATTAAGATTATTTTATAATGTTACCACTAACAAAATAAACTTCATTATGATAATATTAGATTCCAAAATATTTTTCTTATATATTAATTAAAATGGTACATATCTAAAAAATAATTTAAAGGGGTTAAAATATTAGTTATAATGGCAATTTAAGTGATTTATAATAATTGTTTTCATTAATTTTTCATTAAGTATCATTTAACGGAAAATAAGGGTTTTTTCAATTTAATATATATATTCTCAAACATGTCATAAATTGTTTTATTTTTTTAATCTTAGTTACATTATTTGGTTAAATGAATTGTTGTTAATTTAAATGTTGTGAATATCTATTTCATAATTAAACGAATTATATTTTTTAAATATGTTCTTTTAAAAGTTGAATTTAACTTTTTTAACCATTAATATTAGAGATGGGAAGGTTAAATAATATTTATAACCAACAAAAAATGTCTGGGGTAAGTGAATGGGATCTATAGTAGTATAGTGTCTGATTTTTTTGTAGATGTTTTATGGATTATAGTTTTAATGACCATATCTATTGTGCATATATTTAATCATTAAATTTAATGTATTATTTTTCTATATATTTTTTTATTGTATGCTTATGGGCTAAATCAATTCTTATTGTATTATATTGGCTGAATAAATTATTTATGTTATTGTGTTTTTTTGTTATAGGGAATGAGAGTGAATAATGGGAATATACAACATTTTCAATTAAAGCATCATAATTAAATGTGATTTTAACCATCACTAATTCACTAAAGTTATTTTTAATAATTATTAATTTAATAGAGAATGGTTTAACCACCACCCAGTACATAAATTCCAAATATATATATATATATATATATATATATCCATTTTTAGGAGTGTTTTCAGGAACTGCAACTAAAATGTACACTTACTTAATTGGATGTGGTTTTATATCCAAGATTAAAATATGATAAATACACTAAATATATGAACAAAATAGAATAGTTAGTTGACTTAATATTTTTCAATAGTTTCAAAAACCATGGATAATAGAAGGAAACTGATTCCAAATAATGGCATATAAATGTTATAAAATAAGAGTTGTGAATTAAACAATATTGTGAATTCAACCCTAATGATGAAATAAGGTGTAGTTTAAATATAACACCATGAAATGAATTATCGGAGGTTAAAACCATCATCAATCATTAAAATAATACTACTAAATTCTATATTATGTTGCAAATGCATCACATCTAACTCATCTATACAACCTAATCCTATAAGGATCTTATGATATCTTGTATTACCATATCCCATATACCCACTCTTAGGATCTATATTTTAAAGACCTGGAACATCCATGATTTGTTTTTCAAATAAATGGTAATTTTATGAGTTCGCGAAATCTGACAGCGCTCGATTCCGAAGCCCGAATTTCCCAGAATGACCTGTCGATGTTTTGTTAAGCTTAAGTTAACACTCGTAAGAAGTTTTCCTGGAAAAGTGGAATTACTCTTAAATAGTTACACAGATAAAAAATCTGAGGGCACTGTTGTGCTCAGGATGGCAGGTTTACCCTAGGTATGACTTAAGATTAGTCGGCGTGGGCCTTCGATGAGAAAACCCAAAAATGGCATAATCATAAATAAAATAATTTAAAAAAATTATTTTATTTCTAAAATTTCTATATCTCACAAACGGTAACTTAGATTAAAAATCTGAGACCACCATTGGACTCATGAAGGTATGCTTTCTTTAAGCAGATAATAACTTTGACCAGTGCAGGCCAACGGGTAAAGTTAGTTTTTGGATGCAAATAAAATAATTAAGTGAAAATTATTGTATTGAAAAATTCATAACATCTAAAAGGTATCTTGGAATGAAAATCAGAGATTATCGTTGGGTTCCTTAGGACTTGTTTCACCTAGACAGAGCCTAACCTCAACCGGCGCGGGTTGAGGGTGACTTATAATAATTTTATGAACTTTTTTTCATGTATGTTCAGTAAACGCATGAGAGGCGTTTTATAACATTTGAACTGATGATCGAAATTGAAATTCGTGGGCACCTTTGATCTCAGAGCGCCAATATTTTCTTAAGGATACTTTCACCTCGATGACCGATGGTCGAGGGTGAAGGTTAGTTTTTGGGTTTTTCATGAAAGAATAAAAATAAAAATACTAGTGTGTGGCACTTTATTTTTATTTTCATCACCCATGTGGGTGTTGGAAGGTGGGGTCCACTGGAAATAAACCTCCATGTTGAAGTTGGAAGTGGGGACCACCAGACCTCAACCTCCCTTGAGAGGATAGGGTGGTGGTGGCCTCCCAAACCATTACCTCACATGAGAGGTTAAGGTGGTGGGCACCACCCGGGATTAAACATCCTTGAAACCCCCTTTAATTGGGAGAAGCCCAAAAATTTTCCGTTAAGTGTAGGAGAGCCTCTCCAACTCCCCTAACACATAATTTGCCAAATCGTCCTCATTAATTAATTGAGCCAACACTTTTAATTAATTAACCAATTTTAATATTGTGCCAAAAATTAAATAATAGATAAACATAATCTATTACTTTGCTTAGAATTTGTCTTTTGGTGGAACTTGGGAGAAGAGAGAGAGCTTTGGGAGAAAAGCTCTCGCCAAAAAAGAATGAAGAATGCGTTCTTCCAACGAAGAATGCCGGTGAGGAGCGTGTTCGACTTCCTTCCTCGGAACCTCATTCAATGTAGGACATCCTTGACTGTGACGAGCCGGCGCACAAACCAATGATCAAGGAAAATGTCGATGACACAGACGTCTCTCTTTTCCCAACGATCCATCTTCTCCCTCGCAAATCTGTTGACGAACTATGAGCAAGGTAGGGGATTAATTTTTTTTAAATGCCATGTTCTTCCATTATTTTAAAATGATGAAATATGATGTTTTCTTTTTGCAGGTGGGTTGTTGTGCTTTGTTCTTATGAATCGATTGCTATCACCCTAAATGTAGAGGGTACAGGCTAAACTAACATGGCCCGACTCGCTCTGTCATTCTTTTTTGTGATGTTTTTCACCATGGCGATGAAACGACGAGGTGACAGAGTCGACATGCAACGACTGCGCTACCCGCAGTCTCTGCAACGCGCGTCGCCCTTAAAGTGCTCTGGCCGAACCGTGCTGACCCACACAGCTAGGCTCCCGGTCGCCGCCAGCCTCACGTGTGCCCCGACTGAACCACGCCAGCCAGCGCCTCCCGGGCCGAGCCACTCAAACCGGACCTGGCCTCCCGGGCAGAGCCACCTAAACCGGCCCTAGCCTATTGGGTCGAGCCCCCCAAACCACTCCCCTTGCGATGCTCCGGGCCGAACCGGCTCCGTGCCACCGTGTTGAGATGCCTATGTGGCCCCCTCCAGGCCTAACCGCCATGCGAACTGCTGGGATGGGCCCAGCGGGCCGGGCCAAACCTAACAGGACATCCTCCCCAATGGGAAGGACGTACCCAATGGGTCTGGCCGGGGTGACCCAAACCAGGTCAGCCCAGACTAAGTCGGGCCGGGTCGGACCAGACATGGGCCTACTACCGACCCTTTACCTTCTTTTGGCCAAATCATTGGCACTAGACATCCGTTTGATGAACCGTCAGCGACGATGGTAATATTGAAGTTTGATGGTCCCTTTGAGTATAACCTACTATATTTTGGGGTATAGTTGAGATACAGTCAGTTTTCCTCATGGACGAATCCAACTGTGCCCCCAGGACTAAAAGGCTAATAACTCTTAGACCGGGCGTCTGATTGACGTGCCTTCTGTTGTGTTGATACCTATTTGAAGTATACTTACTACTATTAAGGGATACTATGTGGATTCTACAACTCTGATTGCTGTTCCTGGATCCTATGTGGGATTGACATCTCTATCTACTCTTCCTGGATCCTACGTGGGTTCGACAGCTCTAACAACTGTTTTTGTATCCTACATGGGTTCGACAGCTCTGACTACTATTCGTAGATCCTATGTGGGTTAGACAGCTCTGACTAGAGTTCTTGGATCCTACGTGAGTTCGACAGCTCTGACTACTTTTCTGGGATCTTACGCAGGCTCGACAGCTCTTACAACTCTTCATGGATGCTACGTGGGATCGACAGCTCTTACTACTATTCCTAGATCCTACATTTGTTCGATAGATCTGACTACTGTTCCTGGATCCTATGTGGGTTAGATAACTCTGACTACTTTTCATGGATCCTACGTGGGTTCCACTGCACTAACTACTGTTCCTGGATCCTACGTGGGTTCGAAAACTGTAACTACTATTCCTGGATCCTACGTGGGTTCGACAGGTCTGACTACTGTTCCTGGATCCTACGTGGGATTGACAGCTTTGAAAATTGTTCCTGGATGCTTTGTTGGTTTGATAGCACTGAATACTGTTCTAGGATCCTAAGTGGGTTCAACAGCTCTTACTACTCTTTTTGGTTCCTACGTGGGTTTAACAGCTCTGATTTTTGTACCAGGATCCTATGTGGGTTCGACAGGGTAGATGACTCAGTGGCTACATCTAATCATCTCTATCTCTCTACATAAGTTGTATACCTTTGTGAGATGAGTCATAAACTTCTGTGTTTACCTCATGATTGAGATGGATTACTCGATAACTTAGGTATATATATGGGCATATACCTAAGTGGGGTTATCTGTTTATTTCATACCATGTGGTTTATCCTTGTTGGATTTTGTGAGACCTTGAGGGTCTCGGGGTCCCTACTGAGTATCGTTATACTCACCGTTGCACTGGTTATGCCTGCATCTTATTGTGATGGATGCTGACGATGGACAACGCATATCGAGGCTGAGAGTATCAGGACTGGATGATACCCTAAGGTGGACCTTATGACGAGTCGATATATTGAGGAGACTGACAGATGTGAAGTGAAAAGGAGGATATCTGTACCTAGCCTTAAGGTGGGAATTTCGGAGGACGACGCAACTGTAGTTTTTCTTTTCATCAGTTGTACATGTACTACCAGTTCCTTGTACTTTACAGTTGGGCCTGTATTTCTGTCCCCATTACTTTTCATCACTCTTTGTTATATAGTTTACCTAGTGTTTTGTATCTAGCTATGTGCGTTTATAGTTTATAAAGGCGATGACTTCCCAGTTTTAGGGAATTACGCCTTTGGTACTAGTCTCCAGTCCCTGGCCTATAGAAGGAGGGATTGGTGTAGTCACAGAACATGCCTCAGTGGACGGGTCGTGAAAAATTGGTATCAGAGGAGTCGGTTCTACTGAAGATTATAGGACTCTGATATTTTATGTGAAGTAATAGTGTTAAGGGTACAGAGTGAGGTTTTCAGTTCAGAAAGTCTAGTGTTGGTGTGGCGGCCGACGCATCCATACACTAGGACCCTGACTTTTGATTTCTGACTCAGTGCACAAAAACACTGATTGCGTGTGTGTTTTTAAAAGTTTTATTTGAGTCCGCTCACCATGTATAACTTTTACATCATGGAACATCTGTTTATTTTATGTTGCCTCCACGTAGAATACCAGTTTGAGTTCCGATCGTTGTATGCATTGATATACCACTGAGAGACGAGTCTCCAGTGCAGGGACCTCTTACTATTTTGGAACCTTCTAGTGGGGTACCAGTAGCACCACTACCCGTTGGGAAACAGATACCACTAGCCACACTGGAGTATGGTGCCCGACAACTGAACGCATTGCACGAGTTCTTATAGTATAGGCCTTTGATGTTTTGAGGTGAGACATATTTCTACACAGCCGAGGGATGGCTAGAGAAGATTTCAAGAGTTTCCCGTATAGTTGGGACATTTGTAGAGCTGACAATGATATTAGCTACTAGTAATTTTCAGTGAGTGACCATGAGGATGTTCCGCTTAGTGACGAGGCTTCGGTATGTGGAATGTTTCATGAGATAGTACCTTTGTGTAGTATTCCAGCTATATCACTACCCGTTGGTCACCAATTTCAACCGGTGGTACCAGTAGAGGACACATGTAGGCTTAGTGCCTTACACATGTTTCAGCGTCAGATACCCCTTAGGTTCTGAGGCAAGCCCGAATCATAAGTAGTTGAGGACTGACTCGAGGTGGTGGCTGAGAGTTCTCTAGAACTTATACATATTCATCACGATGACATGTCGGTATCAGAGTATTCATCGATGCATACCGATATTTCCTGGTACTCGATGAATATGATATGATCAGTGTTTCAGGGATCGAACTTCCAAGCAAGGTGTGTTTAAAGGACATCTAATCCCATAATATTTTTTCTATGAATTCCTACTCATGTTAGGGTGCTTGAGTGATCCTTTTTGATTGAATTTTCATTGGTTGAGTGAATACAGCCAAGGAATGTTTGCAGTGGGAAAACAGAAAACTGGTGCCAGTATCAGAGACTTGGGGCAGATGAGTCTGCAGGGCAGTAAACGTGGAAGCAGAGCTAGGAGAGCAGCATGAGGTGTTGTACATTTCGACATGTTACAACTACCACCTTTTTTTGGACCCCACCAGTCTTATGGAGTTGAAGGAAAGGGGAAGAGAGTAGTTGAATGTGGTCAAGGAATGTGACCCAAGGGATCTAAAAATGATTCGGGGTATAGTCTAAGTCTACTAATAGCTGCCGTATCAATAGTCATAGGTACCAATCATACATTCCTTCCACGAATCATGTCCAGGACCTAGTGATTCTAGTTAATCCATTGAATTGACCCTCACGTATGGTGATATCAATGGGAGGAGACTCAATAATCACACATACATCGACGGTGTGATCTAACCATTGAGGATAGAGTTTCATTTAAAACCTCTTGGTGGAAGCGTCGAGGCCTTAAGACGTTAGTTTTGGTTTGGACATGACATACACAGTTCACACTCAGATTGATTGTATAAGGAAAAGAGGATGTGGTTTATCTACAACATTGGAATTGGGTTTTCCTTGGTCAGAAAAAAAGGAATCCCAGGAAGAACAGGATAAACTCATGCATAGGAGGGTGCAACCAATCACTATTGAGTCAGTCAACCTCACACTCGTGGTAGGAAGAGTTGACTTTGAGATAGTATATACTTCTGGAAAGGGGAACATGGTAGTAAACACACTCAGTAGGAGGTCTGGCTTGCATCTGCTGAGTGAAGTGATAGAGCAGCTAGCCGCATCGCTGATATCCATTGTGGATCGAGAAGGAGCATCTTTCCTTCAGTATCTTATAGTCACTCCCCCACACCTTCAGCGAGTCCGAGAGGCACAACATGAAGATACTGACTGTGAGACATGATGTTCTCAAATATCCACAAGACATGCATATGATGGATTTTATGAAGCTGGGGAGCACATCATCCTCTTCAAAGGACGTAACTTGGTAGTAGTGTCACTTCAAGAGGAAGTGTTGAGGGAGATCCACAATCCCCTCTAGCGGTACATTCACGATTGGCAAGAATGTACCAGGACCTCCAACAATAGCACTGGTGGCTGGGAATGATGAAGGAAATAGTAGAGTTTGTCTCTCGATGATTCACTTGTCAGCAAGTGATGGTAGAGAATCAGGTACCAGCAGGCTTGGTTTAGACTTTAGGGGTCCCAGAGTTGAAGTGGGATGGGATATCCATGGATTTCGTGATAGGACTTCCACGTACATCAAGAGGTCATGACTCGATATGGGTGATCGTTGACTGGCTCACCAAGTTGGCCCACTTCCTACCCATCAGAGAGTAGGGTTCAGTAGATAGCGTGGGATGCCTCTATGTGCATGAGATTGTGCATCTACATGGAGTACATTTGACAATTGAATTTGACCATGACACATGATTTACATACTAGCTATGGATGGGGTTACATGAAACTTTTGGGATGCGACTTCATTTGAGCACTGCATTCTATCCTCAGATGGATGGTCAGACTAAATGGACCTTTCAAACCCTCGAGGACATGTTGTGTGCTTGTGTACTCGACTACGGTCGCATCTGGGAGACCTTTGTTAGAGTTTTCATACAACAATAGCTATCACTTCACCATAGGGATGACACCTTTTGAGGCATTGTACGAGAAACCATGCAGATCACCTCTATGCTGGACTGACCTTGGGGTGTCAACACTAGTGGGACCAGAGATGGTACGAGCTACCACATAGAAAGTGCAGATCATCCAGGAGTGGATGAAGAGTACACAGAGCAGTAAAAAGTCGTATACCAATAGAAGATGAAGACCTTTAGAGTTCGAGGATGGCGACCACGTCTTCCCAGAGGTCTCACCCCGATGAGGTCTATGAATATTGGATGAGGCGGAAAATTATCTCTGAGATTTATTGGACCTTTTCAAGTCCTCAACAGATTTGGCGAGGTGTCTTACTGCTTAGATCTTCCACCTTAATTTCACTGGGTGCATGGCGTTTTCCACATATCCCTGCTGAGGTGATACGTGCCTGACCCTTCTCACGTCATCAACCATGGCGAGATGGACGTCAACAACGTGGAAACCTTTACAAAGGTTCTAGTGGATATTGAGGATTGAAAAAAGTGGGTCATTCGCAGATGATCAACACCTATGGTGCACATTCATTGGTAGCACATGAACCTCCAGGAGAGAACATGATAGCGTGAGGCTCATACGTGTTCTCAGTACCCCCACTTGTTTACCTAGATGATTTGTGGCTTACGGGGTCGTAGAACCCTGAGGTGGGGAGAATGTAAAGAACCAGAACATCCATGAATTTTTCTTTCAAATAAATGGTAATTTTACGAGTCTGTGAAATTTGAAGGCGTGTGATTCTGAGGCTCGGAGTGCCCAGAATGATCCGTAGAAGTTCTGTTAAGCTTAAGATAAAGTGCGCAAGCAGTTTTCCTAAACAACTGGAATAAATCATAAACAGTTACTTGGATCAGAAATCTGAGGGCACTATTGTACACTTGATGGAAGGTTTACCCTAGGTGCGACTTAAGATTAGTTGTCATGAGCCTCCCTTGAGAAAACCCAAGAATTTAATAATCATAAATAGAATAAGTAAATAAATTATTTTATTTTTAAAATGATTATATTTCACAAAAGGTAACTTGGATTAAAAGTATAAGACCACCATTGGACTCATGAGGGTATGCTTTCTTTAATATGGAAGTAACTTTGGCTGGCACGGGCCACCAGATAATGTTAATTTTTGACCAAAAATAAAATAATTAAGTGAAAATTATTTTGTTTTAAAATTCATAACTTCGTAACGGTATCTCGGATTGAAAAAAATGAGAGTACTGTTGGGTTCGTTGGGGCGTGTTTCACCTAGGCATAGCCTAACATCAATCGGCTCGAGTCGAGGTTGACTGATAATAATTTTCTGAACCTTTTTTTCGGTTACATTCAGTAAACACGCGAGCGACTTTTTGTAACGTTTGAACCAGGGATCAGAATTGAAATATGAGGGCACTATTGAACTTGCAGTGCTGGTATTCGCTTATGGATACTATCACCTCGATGGTCAATGGTCAAGGGTGAAAGTTAGTTTTTCGGTTTTTCGTGAAAAAAAAAATTAAAAAAAAAAATTGTGTGGCACTTTATTTTTATTTTCATCACCCATGTGGGTGTTGGGAGGTGGCCTCCACTGGAACTAAACCTCCATGAGGAAGTTGGAAGTGAGGACCACCAAAACATTACCTCTCAGGAGATATTAAGTCGGTGGGGACCACTATAACCATAACCTCCCATGAGAGGTTATGGTGGTGAGGACCACTCTGGATTAAAACCCCTTGAAATCCCCCTTTAATTGGGAGAACCCCTCAAATTTTCAATTAAGTGTCAGAGATCCTCTTCAAGTCCCCTAACACTTAATGTGCTAAATCCCCCCAATTAATTAATTGAGCCAATGCATTTAATTAATTAACCTATTTTAATTTTGTGTCAAAAATTAAATAATAGATAAACATAATCTTTTATTTTGGTTAGAATTTGTCTTTTGGTGGAACTTGGGAGGAGAGAGAGAGCTTAGGGAGAAAATCTCTCACCAACAAGGAATGAAGATCGCATTCATCCAACTAAGAACACTGGGGAGGAGTGTCTTCAACATTATTCCTCAGAGCCTCCTTCTCTGTAGGACATCTCCGACTACAACGAGGCAACACACAAACTGACAATTGAAGAAAATGCTAACGACACTGACACCCATCTTTTCCCAAAAATCTGTCTTCTCCCCCGCGACTCCATCGACAAACTACAAGTAAGGTAGGGGTTTAATATCATTTAAGTGACATGTTATTCCATTATTTCAAAAGAATGAACTGTGATGTTTTCCTTTTGTGGGTTGGTTTTTGTGCTTCGTTCTTATGAACTGGTTATTATCACCCAAAACAAAGACGATGCTGGCCAAACTAACATGGCCCAACTCCCTCTGTCAATCACTTTTGTGATGATTTTTGGCATGGAGAAGAAACGACATGGCGACAGAGGAGACATGCAACGACCTTGCTACCCACGGTCTCCAAAACCCGCGCCGCCTTTGCGGCACTCCGGCAGAATCGCGCCGACCCGCACCGCCTGGCTCTCAGCCGTCGTCGGCCTCCCATGTGCCCCGGTCGAACCACGCAGGTCCGTGCCTCCCAGGTCGAGCCACCCAAACTATCCCAAACCACCTGGGCTGAGTATCCTAAACCAGCCCCGACTTCTTGGGCCGAGCCGCCCAAACCGTGCCCCTCGCGGCGCTCGAGGCCGAATCGGCTCCGCTCCACCTAGACTAGCCCACTACATGGCCCCCTCCAGGCCAAACCACTATCACTGCCGGATGGCCTGGACAAACAGGCCGGTCCGAACCCAACAGGCTGGCCTACCCAACAGGAAAAGCTGGTTCAACCCGAACCAGGTCGGCCTAGACTAAGTCGGGCTGGGTCGGTCTTACCAGGTCGGACCGGACCCGAGCCTACTACGGACCCTTTGGTTTCTTTTGACCATATCGTGGACACTAGACGTCCATTTGATGAACCATCAGGGGAACTGGTAATACTGGAGCTTGACGGTCCCATTGAGTATACCCCACTAGTGTTTAGGGTACAGTTGAGATACGACCAGGTTGGATCGTTTATGATTCCAACCAGGCCCCCAAGACTAAAAGGCTAATAACTCTCAGACCGGACATCCAATTGACACAATGTCTGTTGCGTTGAGACCTCTTTGACATGGACTGACTACTGTTCATGGATCTTACATGGGATTGAAATCTCTATCTAATATTCCTGGAACCTACGTGGGTTCGATAGCTCTGACTACTGTTCCTGGATCCGACATGTGTTCGATAGCTTTGACTACCATTCCTGGATATTATGTGAGTTCGACAACTATGACTTCTGTTCCAGGATCCTACGTGGGTACGACTGCTCTGACCACTTTTCATGTATCCAACATGTGTTCAACAACTCTGACAAATGTTCTTGGATCCTACATGGGTTCGACAGCTCTGACTACTATTTCTAGATCCTATGTGGGATCGACAGCTCTGACCACTATTCCTGGATCCTAGGTGGGTTCGACAACTCTAACTAATACTCGAGGATCCTACGTGGGTTAGACATATCTGACTAATGTTCCTCGATCCTACGTGGGTTTGACAGCTCTGACTATTGTTCCTGGATCATAGGTGGGTTCGACAGCTCTAACTATTGTTCCTGGATCCTACTTGGGTTCAACAGCTCTGAATAATGTTCTTGGATCCTACGTGGGTTGGACTGCTCTGACTACTATTCCTAGATCTTACGTGGGTTCGACATCTCTGACTATTATTCCTGGATCCTACATGGGTTCGACAGCTCTGATTTCATTACTAGGATACTAAATGGGTTCAACAGAGTATATGATTCAGTGCCTACATCTAATCATCTCTATCTCCCTAAATACGTTGTATACCAGTGTGAGTTGAGTCAGTAATTTTTTTTAACCTCATGATTGATATGTATTACTTGATAACTTAGGTATATGTATAGTCATATTCATAGGAAGGGTTATCTTCTGATTTCATACCTTTTGGTTTATCCTTGTTGGATCTTTTGAGACCATGAGGGTATCGGGGTCCCTACTAAGTATCATTATACTCACCACTATACGGGCTATGCCCGCACCTCATTGTGTTGGATGCAGACGACGGACAACGCTGATCAAGGCAAAGAGTTTCAGGACTGAATGGTACCTGAAGTTGGACCTAATGAAGTTTCGGTACATTGAGGAGATTGACGGTCATGGAGTGTTGAGGAGGATATATGTACCTACCCTTCAGGTGGGAATCTCAGAGGATGACCCAACATCTATGTTTCCTTTCTTCAGTTGAACTTGTACTACCTGTTCCTTGTACATTACAGTTGGTCTTGTATTTCTAGCCCCTTTTCTTTTCAGCAGTCTTTGTTATACAGTTTACCTAGTGTTTTGTATATATCCATGTGTGTTTATAGGTTATAACGTCAATGCCTTCCTAATTTTAGGGAATGACGCCTTTGGTGAAAGTCGCCTGCCCCTGGCCTATGGAAGTCAGGTTTGGGGTAGTCATGACATGGGCCTTGGGGGATGGGTCATGACATATATATAGTGTATATAAGACTGAAATAATTAGTGATCAGACAATAGTAAAAAAACAACCAATGACCATAAGAAATATTATGTAATGCGATAATAATATCATATGTACGAAAATCATATCTAATGTATTATTGGTACTTTAACCAACCAAAATAGTTCTCATAATCTGGTGGTCAATCATTGATATGTACAAACAATATCATATAAATCCTACATGAAAAATATGGTACATGAACTCACACCCTCTTACCACCACTGACCAAGAGAAAAATAAATAACTATAAATAACACATAATATTCTTTCAAATACTAAAATCCAAATATATAAAAAAAGAAAAAAATACTATGGACTGATAACTTGGACTCTCTCACTAATATTATTAGCTAGGCACAAGAATATGGTCTTTTTCTTATTATAACCAGTCTAAATCTTCAAAAAACATATCTCAAATAGTATGTCAAATCCAAATAAGTATTTGATACCACTTTTAATCATCACCAACCTTGTTAGCCCAAATATCTCTATGATTGGTGAGTTTTATGACATTAGATGTGCATCCACACATGTTAAAAGCTACCGATTAGTTGTTAAAGTAAGTAGATATTGTGGTGAGAATATACTAACTATCAGATAGCCATAAACAATAGGACAAATAAATATAAACTATCATCCACATAAGAAAAACACAATATAGATATTATAGTGATAATATAACCATAATAAAATAACACATGTTATTATATAATTTAAAGTTACATAATGTCATAAAAGACATAAATCATGTGTAAGATCATTAGATTTCCCAATTTTATTCAAAACTCATCTAAGATATTATGTAAATAAAGACATAGATTTAAATTAGGTCTAAGGTTCCACCTGATCCCATGTCCTAATTATAGAATTCATCAAAACTCATTCATCTACCGCATGACCATTTCCCATACATGCACCCCTAATCGCGAAGTCTTTGTGCCCACCAAATTAAACATACTAGGTTTGTGAAAAAGATACTTAGTTGATGCCACCAAATATTCCCTCAAAAAATATATAGTTGCGTGTATAATATGATTTGACAACAAAACAATACATGTCAAATTATGGGGTATTTTATATCCACCCTAGTGAATGATTTTACCTTCTTCACCCAATGTCATAATGGTATGATTACTCTTATAGATTGATCAAAATAAGAGTATGGATGGGTTTTGACCTCTAAAAATAACATAATAGGTTAATGGAGTATCATTGAGTAGAATATTATGTGTGTATGAGTCAACACCAGTCATGGAACATGAATAACACAATGATAATGTTGAATGGGCTATCACTATAATAAAAGACAAAAAAGGTTAAAAGGTTATCAAAAAACTTAATCTATAAATGTTAATGGGTTATCATCTGATAAATAATGATAAAGATGAATGATTTATATCTATAATAAGTAATAATAATGGTGAAAATTTTATCAATATAATCATGAATAATAAAAGGGGATGGAGATCACCTCTAACAAATAGGGTATGATTGAATGGGTTATCCATACTCCAGTAATAACCATGGGTGAATGAGGTATCACTATAATCATAAAAAATCATGGGTAAATGATTTATCATAATAAAAAGAAATGTATCATGGGAAATGGGTTTTTATTCAATCATAAAATTAACATGGTTCAATAGGTTTTCACTAATATCACAATCAAAATCAAGGGCGAATGAATTATCACCAATAGTTTAATCATAAACTAGGTGAGAAAATTATCACCCATCATATAAATAAAATCCTAGAATATGCCTAATTATGGATAATGAGTCATTACCATAGTCATTTGTATAACCAGTCCATACCATCCAGTAGGTTACCCATACTCATGATGTTTTACACCTATTATACATATAGAAATTCTGGCGTCTTTTTTCATATATGAAGATCCCAATCAATCCTACCATCTCAAAATGGTAACACTACAGTGGCCACTAACTATGAAAAATACCCATGGTAAGGATAAATCACTATTAACCTAACCTATATATTCTCTTCCATAATAAAATTATTCTGTAAGATTCCCCCCAAGGATCCCTTACTAATGTCATAAATAGGGAAACCATATATGTGTTCTAATTCCATGATTTCTTTAAAATTTTCCAACGTTACAATACCACTACATACAATCTATTCAGATCATGTGATTTAGAGAACCTATAATAACTTATATCGTCAACATATATCATTAAGTTAGAAAGGAAACCACATTTGGTTTAATTTTGGGTCACTAGCACACCTACGTACACTCACATACCATACGACATAGGGAACACAAATAAAATGGACGTGGAATTTTATGATCACTTACCTTGTAGAAGTATACACCTAGTTATGAAATTATAGGATTTAATAGTTCTCAATCAACAATAGTACATAATTTAAATAAAAACAAACGATTTAAAGATTTTTTCAAAACTATCATTAGAGTTGTGAAAGAAAACCACAATAAAAGAATGATGGAAGTTATCCTTACCTCTAAAAAACCATTACGATAGATAAAACATAGATCAATGCTTGGGTGGTGAAGAAATTAAGGATTGAAGGAGAGAAATATGAGGAAATAAGGGTTATAGTGGGTCAATTCATGAAAGGGGTGAGATTTTTTTATAACATTTTAAAACATATTATTAGTTCTAATAAATAACATATAAAATCATAGTATAATGACATCAAGAACCCTATCCAATTAAAATGAGTAATGAATATCTATTTTATTCCTTCCCAGTTGAAATTAAGAGGTCGATGGCCCACTTAGGCCACTACCCCTTATTACCTATTCAAATGGAACCTAGAACCATCCAATTGTGTACCCAGTGATATATATCACAAATGAAATACTTTGAAATATAGTAATTTTACCTCTTTTTCAGTCCTCGATGAATCTACCATAAAATATCTAAAATAGATAGGGATAGAAAAATTTAGGTCAAATATCTAGCTTGGTATGCAGGTTTCATGACAATATTAAACCCCTCATCTAAAAATGAATTCCTCAAATATCTCATTCTTCCATCATATATAGTTAAGTAGGCTATGTATACATGTTTTCATTGGTGTGGAAGTAAAGTTATAAATAAATTTACTATTACGATCCTCTTAATAGGTAATGTCTCTAGTTACCATTATTTTTTACCTAAACTTTTTTGGGACTTCAAAATTATATATAAAACAACAGAGCTTGGTTTATACATATTATTCAAGGGTTCCTGACATCATTCCACATTATAAAGATAAATTATTAAGGTATTTATTTGATTCTCCCATTTTATTAAATGATGAGAAGTTTGGAATTCTAAAATTTTGTAGTGGTGAAGTCAATACCACACGGTAAGTGTATCACTTCTACTCTAGTTATATCGAGGGCCACAAAGATTATATTACCTATAATTGAGAAGTAAATGCATTTTAGAACTATTAATATGATGATATTAATTATGATAATGTTTTTCTTGGATGAGTCACCCAGTATTGGGATTTATAGAATCACAGATTAGGGTACTTTAGGTAATCTACTAGTGTATTGATTAATTATATCGGTAGATGCGACCTCAGGTATGTTAGATAAATCAATTTTTGATTTTGAGGGTTAATTATTATTCTTTGACCAAGGAGGTTTAGGAAAAGCTGGTATGTGTTTATCTTCGATGTCATCTTCAGAGGAATATTTTCCCTAAGAATGTAAATATTAGTATTATTGAGTCATTCTAATTTATCCTTCAACTAAGTGATTTTCCCATTAACTTTTTATGAAGTAGGTGGGATGAGGATATGGGACCACCTTTTCATTTAACTTCACATCTAAAAAATTTATTAGTTGGTAAATAAAGGTAATAAGGGGATACAAAATCTTTCTCCTTCATTTGATAATGACTATTTACTCTTTCCACATGTACCTTAGATTAAGTGAAATTTTTTATTGATTACTCTCCTTTACTTTTTCAGTTTCAATAATCTATTCTGTAATAATGCTAGGTTTATGAGTGATAATATTTAAAAATAGTAATCCTACACTGGAAATAGTCTTTTAATTGTATAAGAGATGTACGGATCCTTATCTACTTTAGTATATCCAATAAGGGTTTTGACCATAGCTAACCCTAATTAATGATCTATTAAAAGGATTCATAGTATCTGCTCCCGGGTATTTTAATATGGTGATTTGGGTCAGAAATCAGGTCAACCTTGTGAATCTATAACATTTTGAATATTAAGGGATTAATTCAATATTAAATATAATAATGGTGATATTTTAATTTCGTCAGATATTTAAAAATAAAATTATAATGGTATTAGATCTCTTTAAAATGCTTCAGAAGATTTGGATAATTTTTCGTGATTTTTTTTTATGTTATAGATTTTATAAATTTGGATATGTGTTAAATAAAAATAACATCCCATATCACTAGAAGGTAAAAATTATGTTATGTGTGCTTTTAAAAATGATACACATGATAAAATCATCCAATTAAGGGATTTATAAATTTTTATTTCATATGTGAACTTTTCTTTAGATGCATAAGGTTATTATTCGAGTACTGACTAAAAAACAAGCATTAGAAAACTTTTATTGTGAAAAAAATATACTATATATGGATTAATATAATACATATGATGAAAAATAAATCATATATGGTTTTTTATTCTAATAGAAAAACATTATATGAGGATAAATATGTTACATGTCATATTTCCTTATGGAAAATATGTTATATATCGAGTTTTTATAATGACAAAATGACACTTAATAAAAATATATTATGTACTGATGTAATATATTACATATAGATTTTATATTAAGGAATATATTTTATGTATTGAATCTTTCACTAATAGAAATATATTCCATATGAGAACATATTACGTACCAGAAGAAATTTGTTACATATTTAAAACAATGTTACCAATAATATTTCGGATAAGGGGAAACCAATACATGGAGATGATTTATATTATATATATGATGCATAAGGTTTTTAAAAGTTATATGTTGGTCTATTTATAAAAATGTTATGTATGGTACTTTAAAAGGTTTGTACATATTGTTTTGGTTGGTAATTCCAATGTTTGTTATATTTTTACTAAAAAACAATATCCACATTTTTTAATGTTTTTTGAAATTGATATATTAAATGGGAAATTTGTTATTTGAAGGGAAAATAGGGGTTCCATGATTGAAACACAAAGAGAACATCTAGTATAGCTATATAATTCTTATCATATTATTTAAGGGAATTCATAGTCTATTCTTGTCAGTTTATCATGTAGCCTGAAGAAGGGAGAATCTATGGGTAAGGGTAGAAGTCTGTGTGCATTTATATCTAGGTTTCTTTCATTTGGCCTTTTGTTTTTGAAAAACTCCAATTTTAGGGCCTTTTAAAATTATAGTAAGTCTTATGAATGAACCAAATTTTTTCTCGAGTTATTCTTTGAGTGGATTCTTGTATACTCCATTTAGGAGGTTTCAAACTATTTTTTGTGTTTTAAATTATTTATGAATTTTTAATTATAGGAATGGTTTGAGTTTTCTACGTGTGCTTGAGAACAAAACAACTTGGGGTTTCGATTGTTCACCAATGATACTGATGGGTAGTATTTTTTTGAAATTGGTGGATATGATCTGGTATGGAATGGTTGATGATTATTATAGGTTAGATCTATTATGGGAATGGTGAAAAATAATGAATACAGGTTTTTAATTATTTTTGATGTTTGTGGTGGGACCTTGGGAAAGCGTTGGGTGTATCACATGTAATTATGGGTGATATTGATCACTTGGTATGAGGTGATGATGTTTTGGTATGTTGCAGATGGTTTTGACCATTTACATGGGTGGAGATGGAAGCTTGCTGATGATGTGGCCTAGGATGTTGGTGTTTCAGCTCACCATGAATGATGATTTAATTGTACTTGTGTTCGCATTGGACATGGCCCATGAGGTGGGGTTTCCACTCATTGTGGCTGGTGATTTTTATAGATTTAGTAACATAGGGTGATGTTGTTGATTATTAAAATAAATGATTTTCAAACCATAAAAGGACATGATTGGCGGTATTATATTCCCTAATATGGTAATGTATTTATGGCGTTATAGTTAATTTAGAATCATGATTCCATGTAACATAGAACTGATCGCAGGGAAAAGGGAACATATGTATTGATAGAATATGGATGTTTCTTTCCACTCTAGTACTAGTTGAAGATGGTAAAGGATCACTTAGTTCTATTCAAGAATGAGTGAAGATAGATTTTTAATATTTCAGTTTAAATTTATTGTGTTTTCTATACACTAGTTTAGGATGGGGATATTAGTTAAGGACACTATTTGTAATGTCTTACTGAGTTCATACTCACCCCATGAACCAGACCACTGGGATGCATGTAGAATTTATGTTTATTGCATTATTTTTACATGTAAGTGACAAGGTATGAAATAAAGAACCAAGTATAGATGGGAGTTCAGATGGTGCACGAATTAGATAACATGGTTTTCATACAGGTTGATGGTTCCTTGATAGTGAGATGATTTTTTATATGATTACATTTATACTTATAAATGTGTTATTATTCCAAGGAATTTGTTTTCCTTTTTTATGATTTATAGGAAATGGTGTATGTTAATTATAGTTTCTTTATTTTAATATTTGTTTAATGTTTCTTCTTATTTTAAAATCATCCACTATCTTGAGTTTGTAAGTTCCTAGTATTTAACAGTATGTTTTCTTTTTAAATAAATTCAATAGCTTGTGTTGCAAGAAACCCTGAGTTCGAGTACACCAAGATCTGTTAACCTAGTAATCTAAATAATAGTTAGGAATAGTATTATCCACGTTATTAAATTTATCTATATTCCATATAATTATTTTTATACAATTATATAAGGAAAATTCGATTTTATGCATAAAAACTATTTTTTAAGGGGAATTTATTCACCTTTTTATGGTGCATCTATTTTAAAACTATAATTTGGAAATTTTATATATTTTATTTTTTAAAATTAACATTTTTTTTGAATTTATGATATAAAAATTATCTTAAGGTTATTTTATAGTATTTTTCTGAGAATTTTCATTTTTTGATGAATAGAAAAAAATACAGAATTATAGTTAAAAAAAGGATTATTGTTTAAAAAATTATTATACATTAAATTTAGTTTTTTATAGTATGAATATATCAATAATAAATTTATTATTTTAATTTATGTTATTGGAATAATTTTATATTAAAATTAGATATGTAACGCCCTGACCCCAGCTACCCAGAGTCGGTGCATTACTTCATAACATTGGCATGATCACAAATGATCAAGTCTCAAAAGACCAATTAGTTTAGTAGCCTTGGAAACACTAGATACATTCATAAGTCTTACATTACATCATAAAGTAAAACAAATCTACAACATCTTCTATTCATATCCCCTTATATTATCCCTTCAGGTCATTCATAATATACTTCTTCACATCCTGGAAAAATTAAAACATTGAAAGGGGTGAGCTCAGATGCTCAGTAAGGATAAAAATATTGCGGAAGCTTTCATAAATAAACATTAACAATTAAGGCAATGTATAAATAAAACAAAAGCCTTTTAAACATGAACTTCAACATAATATGGAAAAAGTAAAATGAGATAATGCCATTTACTTATTCACATTGATATTCTACTGGTCGAATAATCACATGCAATATCAATAACCACTTTCATAATGATGGAATGCATAATGCCAGACATTCTGAAACATTTTTTCAAGGCCTCGGCCAAGACTTCTAAAATGATTAAGGCCCCGGACAAAACCATAAATCAAATTGGGAAAGGGCCTCGGCCAATTCCACGTCTAGTTGTCTCATGAGACCTACCGATGCATCGAGGAGCTATAGCGGGCTCCACCCGTCACATATTAAGTCCAATAGATTCCTCATATGAATAGGTTTAAACATACCATAAACCATAACATAATCGTATCACATAAAACATGTATAAAGGAAACATAACATTTCCACATTTCAATCACAAGATATCAATACAACACATTGATATAATAAAAACGCTTTCAAAACCATTTTCAATACCAAAATAAAAAGAAAGTTAAAACTTTGTATTTATTTTTCATTAAAAAAATGATGGCTTGTAGAGGAAGCCGAAACTCAAATAATGGTCACGGCGGCGGAGAAGTCGTTGTCGCCGCATAAGTACGGAAATAAAAACATACCCTTTTATCGTTTAGCAAAACGCTTCGTATAAAAAAATATTCCTTTTGAATAAACGTAAAAGTCAAAGGGGTTTATACACCGAATAAAAGAAAGTTGTGTATAAAACCAAATATGCCTCAATGAAAGGGGATTGAGACGAAGTACTTAAAAAGATCATTTTTTTAAATAAATTACATCTATAATGTGTATTCACTATAAGTACACATAAATAATGTAAAAATACAAGATATGACATAATAATATCATGACATAATTTGAAAGTAGGAGATTAACCCAAAGAATAGAAATTGGGTTAAGAAGTTCCCTTACAACGATCATTTTTAAAATAAAATAGATCTATTATCAGATTTCAATATAAGTACACATAAATAAAGTAAAATACAAGATATGACATACTAATATCATGACATAATTTGAAAGTAGGAGATTAACCCAAAGAATGGAAGTTGGGTTAAGAAATTTTCTTACCTCGTGTCCAACTTGACTCAACTGTTCTTTAACCTCCTGAATAATAAACCAGTGTTAATATATACCTTATTAAGAACCATTTTCAATTTCATTATCCTTTTTATATCACTTATTACAATGATATGAACATTATGTAATTATTTAAGTTAATAACGGTCGTTTTCTCGATATTTGGTACTTGAGTCAACAATAAACTTCTTATAATTACAAGTTGTTTATGTGGTAGAATATCCATTATCTCCAGAATTATATTCATTATTTAGATGTCATATATATCATATATATCCAGTATATACATTAATTTCTAATATTACGTAACATTTAGCGGTACGAAATGAAATTCACCGTTCATGGAGACGGTAAGCCGTAAGTACGCATGAACGCTCATTTCATTTCTATTTCATATTTAATGGAATTAAATCATAATTATATAAAGGTATAATATAGTTCCAGTATAATATCACATATAATATCATTTACTCCATCCTTTATACATCCCACATATGGCATTGATGATTCACATCACTTTGAGGGGGCGGTAGTCCGCACTTCCTAAAATGAAATTATCGCGTTTACCCATAATGTAAATCATAAAGTATGCCATAAATGAAAAATACAGAAGCATATTTAAAACATAATCATATTATATATCATATATAAATATAGTGACATCTTAATGGCCACCGTTGAAGGTGTTATATGAGTGTTGAACAATAATCGTTTCGTGAGGCAGAAATTCGCCATCCACAGAAACCGTATGTTCTTTAACCATTAGATGTAGGTGTGTGTAAGTGTAGCTCGAATCCTTCTTATTAAAACATCCTAGTATATTTAGGATACTGGTGTTGTTACAGAAGAAATGAATAAAAAGAGTTTATGGGGTTGGAGAAGAAAAATAATACAAAACAACATTAGAGATGACATTACCTCAAAATCGGGTAACTCTTTTGGATTTGAGCCAAAGGCTTCCTTGGAAGTATTCTGCCCAAAGTGAGGCTTCTAGGATTAAGAGGGGGAAGTTGGGAGAGTATTTGGGCAGAGTTTGGCTGAGCCAAATGGCTTGGAAGTGTGAATGAGGTGGTAGATGTGGGGGCCTTTTATAAGTGGAGAGGAGGGGCACTTTTGGAAAGTAAAGAAATGTTATTCAATTATACAATGATTTTAGGATTCTAAAGGTCCCACACTTGTATAATTCGAGGCTAAGGATATAATGGTTCTAAATCGCCTCATCCAATAGGTTTTGGACATGTTTAGTTCTTATATATTACATTATATTTCCATTTTATATAAATCGTTAAATAATGAGGTCATCGCTGCATCATCATGATGTCATAAATAATTTAATTTATTTAATGTCTAAAAATTGTAAAAAAAATACTATCATGTAGGAAATATTTTTAGCTTTCTAATGAATATTTATAGTCAAAAGTTGGATTTGTGTAACCCCACTTAAAAACTGTTTTAGTAGAACAACTCAAGTTTGTGTCAATTTAATTTTAACATTAAATAAATATATATTAATGTCATTTTCCAACCAAAGTGGCTCCATGGGGTCCCCAAGTTGACCCATGGGTTGTATTGGTCGGACATGACTCATACAATATAAGTAGGACAAGTGTCAAGCTCATCTCATATTATTAAAACATTATTTTTACATTAAACTACACTAATTACCTCTAATCGCGATTAAGAACTTAAAAGTTACTATTCACCAAAAAATAATTTTAATCTCATTGAACCACATTTTACTTCATAATTACAACCATGTATGTCGGATTTTTGAAAATCAAATCACAGAAGAGGTAATATTTCATTTAAACGAAAAATCAATTATTTAACTACCACTTAGTGGTTTCATTATTCATCAAAAATTGATGTTTTTCAGAACAATGCCTAAATTTCACCCTAAGCTATAATTGATATTCCGAATTCAAAAATGATGTCTATTTTACAAAATTACAAACATATATGTTGCATTAATTAATTTTATCATTAATTCCCGCTGTCACAACAATAGCGTGTTTTTAAGAAACAATTTCTATCAAAAGATTGGCAATTGTTTATGTCCAATTTCAATGTTAAAATAATTCTAATGACCACCATTGGATAAAATGGTTAAAATATATTCTAATTATACTTTAAAACCACCAAATAGTATAATTTATCACTATAAATTATTTTGATTAAAAAAGTTGTTTCTAAGTAATTTTCACTATTCATAAAAAATTGGAAGTTCTCAGAAAATTACAAAAAAATCAACTTTGGAGAATTTCGATATTACGAATAAAAAATTGAAGTCCATTTTGAAATATAAAAATTTCTATAATTTTAAAAAGTGGTTATTACTATTCATAACGGCTACTTTGATTAGTCGCGGTGTTTTAGAACTCGAAGTTGCGTACAATGCAAGTTATTGCATTATTGAATGAGAAGCGTATCGTGGAAGCTCGGGGTGTTACATTCTACCCTACATCAATAAATTGCGTCCCCGCAATTTGATATTTTTCTTTGAAAATAAAAGGTTGAAAATAGAAAATACCTTTGTGGAAAACCCACATCAGAAATAAGGTTAATAAAATTTAGCCTTAATAAGAGGGAAATGGAAATATGAAAGTCACAACCAAATTATGATCTCGATAAGGAGAACATTGGTGGAAATTAGAGACATATAATTGTAGGAAAAACGTAAATATTTGTAGGGAGTGATTGAGGTCATCAATCACAATCAACTTTCAAATTGAGGGCCTCAAAGCCTTCAATCTATGTTGATTTAAAATATCATCAGTTAAACAAGACATAAGGTATTAGGATAACACATTTTTTTTAATATCCCTTTACTAAATATTAAGAATTAATTTATTCATTGAATAAGAGATAGGTATATATATATTTATGCTTGACAATTAGAGTTTCAACCTTCAACTCATCTTTCACTCAAAAAGATAATAGAACTCAAAAATATTATACTTATCCTAATTGTATAAGGTTCCAAATGTTAACACATACCATTTAGATTAGTAAAATTATTTTTTAATAACCAGGGACTTCCTGTAGGCTAGTGGTAGGAAATAAAGGCCTGTCACACTATGATTGTGGGTTCGATTCCTGCATCTTTGTCCGATGCGACGGGTTATGCCCCACCCTGCAGGTTGTCCTTTTCCTAAAACTATAGTATCATAATAATCCAAAAATAATCTTCATAATTTTTTTAACCTTAAACAATACTATCCAAATATCAACTTAATTCACTCCAACCTTTATAGTTATCCAAAATACCGCTGTCCAGACTTTCTCTAAAAGGTCTCTTAATTCCATAATCAATTTATCAGATTCCCCAAACAAAGTAAAGTTTATCTTATTGTCACATACTAAAAATATAATTACCTTAATCATATTAAAACCTTACTGAAATCAACAAGTACTGCAGTACAATCCTTATATATATATCACATTATTCTAATAACCAGAATATAATCCATGAGTCCAAAAGCACCAATACATTAGTTATTCTGCTTCAACTGTAGTAACAGCATAAGATTTTCCTTGATCCCTTGGCCTTTTCTGAGGTAAGTTTCCCTGACTCTTAGGACATTCATTTGCATAATGACCCATTTCTATACAATTGTAGCATTCAACTTTGATAGCCTCATTCTTTCCCTTGCAATCACGAGCCTGGTGACCCTTTTCTCCACATTTATAACAAACTCCCATTCCTTTTAGGCAAGTACCAGGGTGATTCTCCCCACAATTATCACATAATGGAAAATACTTATTTCCCTTTTTCCCTTTATTTGTCTCTTGTTCCACCGTTATCTTCTTCTCTTGCTTTACTTTGTTGTCATAAGACTTAGAGAATTAATTTTCTGTCTTGATAGCACACGAGACAATATCTTCGTATGATAATAAGGATTGTGATACTAAAGCTCGACGAAGAAATGGTTTTAACCCATCAAAGAAACGATCAATCTTACTCCTTGGGTTACATATATAATCGGCAGCATGCCTCGCTAACCTTGTAAAGTTAGCCTCATACATTGCTACATTCTCACCCTCCTTCTGCCTCAGACTCAGAAATTGCCTTTCCATATCTTCTCGATGGTCACGAGGAAAGTATTTTTCTACGAAAAGCTCTTTGAACTCCCTCCATTCCATATTCGATACGTCATCATCTTCCTTTGTGTTTTGAATCAGCGACCACCACTGATCGGCATCTCCAGTGAGGCGGTAAACTGCCATGACAACCTTCTCCCTTTCGCTACTCCCCAAGGCATGGAATATTTTCTCTAAGGAGTTTATCCATTGCTCACCTACTAACGGATTTGTACCCCCATTAAATGTTGGTGGTTGTTGCCTCATGAAGCGGTCTAACATTGATCCTCCACGTTGTGGATCAGGGTGATCCATACGAGTAAGGTTATTATTCATAACTTGATTTAGTTGTCCCAGTATTGTAATATGTTGATCAGCACCAGTTGTATCTCCAGATCCACAATAATTATCTTGAGCAGGAGGGAAATCCCTACACGGAGTGCGTACATTGATACGGTTTCCATTCCTTCAACTAGGCGCCATTTCTAAACAATGGCATAAACTAGATTAGTTTATGAATCAAAATACATAATTCCATACTTGTAAAATACTTAACATAAATTGAACTATTTATGGATATAATCCATAATCATAAAAAGGTTTTATTTGAGGAAGTGTATACTCATAACCGTTCATAGTGGTTTGTAAAGAAAATGAGAAGTATCCTAAGCATATCCCCCGGGAGTGTCGTAACCAAGAGTGCAGCAAGGCCCGTTGTCGTGCACCAGTTCCCATTCGAGTCTAGCTCAAAGTGGTGTTTTCAGGTTTTACCCCTAGGTACATCTGTGCCAGAGCCGCCTCTACCTGCTCGTATCCAGACAGGGATGTATTGCTTAGAAAACTCACAAAATCTCTACAATAACAAAATTCTAGGAAGTTCTTCTATACTAATCCTCAAAGTCTATCTTTGGGCTATGTGCTATAATCAGAGATTATCTAAATCTATCTTCCAAGGTTAGTACTAAACTGCCTCTGATACCAACTATAACGCCCCGACCCCAGCTAACCAGAGTCGGTGCATTACTTCGTAACATTGGCATGACCACAATAGATCATGTCTCGAAAGACTGATTAGTTTAGTAGCCTTGGAAACACTAGATACATTCATAAGTCTTACATTACATCATAAAGTAAAACAAAACTACAACATCTTCTCTTCATATCCCCTTATATTATCCCTGAAGGTCATTCATAATATACTTCTTCACATCCTGGAAAAATTAAAACATTGAAAGGGGTGAGCTCAGATGCTCAGTAAGGATAACAATATTGCGGAAGCTTTCATAAATAAACATTAACAATTAAGGAAATGTATAAATAAAACAAAAGCCTTTTAAACATGAACTTTAACATAATATGGCAAAAGTAAAATGAGATAATTCCATTTACTTATTCACATGGATATTCTACTGGTCGAATAATCACATGAAATATCAATAACCACTTTCATAATGATGGAATGCATAATGTCAGACATTCTGAAACATTTTGTCAAGGCCTCGGCCATGACGTCTAAAATGATTAAGGCCTCGTCCAAAACCATAAATCAAATTGGGAAAGGGCCTCGGCCAATTCCACGTATAGTTGTCTCATGAGACCTACCGATGCATCAAGGAGCTATAGCGGGCTCCACCCGTCACTTATTAAGTCCAATACATTACTCATATGAATAGGTTTAAACATATCCTAAACCATAACATAATCGTATCACATAAAACATGCATAAAGGAAACATAACATTTCCACATTTCAATCACAAGATATCAATACAACACATTGATATAATAAAAACCCTTTCAAAACCATTTTCAATACCAAAATAAAAGAAAGTTAAAACATTGTATTTATTTTTCATTAAAATAATGATGGCTTGTAGAGGAAGCCGAAACTCAAATAATGGTCACGGCGGCAGAGAAGTCGTTGTCGCCGCATAAGTACGGAAAGAAAAATATTCCCTTTTATCATTTAGCAAAACACTTCGTATAAAAAATGATTCCTTTTGAATAAACGTAAAAGTCAAAGGGGTTTATACACCGTATAAAAGAAAGTTGTGTATAAAACCAAATGTGCCTCAATGAAAGGGGATTGAGGCGAAGTCCTTAAAAAGATCATTTCTTTAAATAAAGTACATCTATAATGTGTATTCACTATAATTACACATAAATAATGTAAAAATACAAGATAGGACATAATAATATCATGACTTAATTTGAAAGTATGAGATTAACCCAAAGAATAGAAATTGGGTTAAGAAGTTCCCTTACAAAGATCATTTTTAAAATAAAATAGATCTATTATCAGTATTCAATATAAGTACACATAAATAAAGTAAAATACAAGATATTACATACTAATATCATGACATAATTTGAAAGTAGGAGATTAACCCAAAGAATGGATGTTGGGTTAAGAAATTCCCTTACCTCGTGTCCGACTTGACTCAACTGTTCTTTAACCTCCTGAATAATAAACTAGAGTTAATATATACCTTATTAAGAACCATTTTCAATTTCATTATCCTTTTTATATCTCTTATTACAATGATATGAACATTATGTAATTATTTAAGTTAATAACGGTCGTTTTGTCGATCTTTGGTACTTGAGTCAACAATAAACTTCTTATAATTACAAGTTGTTTATGTGGTAGAATATCCATTATCTCCAGAATTATATTCATGATTTAGATGTCATATATATCATATATATCCAGTATATACATTCATTTATAATATTACGTAACATTTAGAGGTATGAAATGAAATTCACCGTTCATGGAGACGGTAAGCCGTACATACACATGAACGCTCATTTCATTTCTATTTCGTAATTAATGGAATGAAATCATAATTATATAAAGGTATAATATAGTTCCATTATAATATCATATATAATATCATTTACTCCATCCTTTATACATCCCACAGATGGCATTAACGATTCACATCACTTTGAGGGGGCGGTAGTCCGCACTTTCTAAAATGAAATTATCACGTTTACCCATAATGGAAATCATAAAGTATGCAATAAATGAGAAATACAGAAGTATAAGTAAAACATAAACATATTATATATCATATATAAATATAGTGACATCTTAATGGCCACCTTTGAAGGTGTTATATGAGTGTTGAACAATCATCGTTTCGTGAGGCAGAAATTTTCCATCCACAGAAACTGTATGTTCTTTAACCATTAGATGTAGGTGTGTGTAAGTGTAGCTCGAATCCTTCTTATAACAACATCCTAGTATATTGGGGATACTGGTGTTGTTACAAAAGAAATGAATGAAAAGGGTTTAGGGGGTTGGAGAAGAAAAATAATACAAAACAACATTAGAGATGACATTACCTCAAAATCGGGTAACTCTTTTTGATTTGAGCCAAAGGCTTTCTTGAGAAGTGTTCTGCCAAAAGTGAGGCTTCAAGGAGAAAGAGGGGGAAGTTTTCAGAGTATTTGGGCAGAGTTTGGCCGAGCCAAATGACTTGAAAGTTTGAATGAGGTGGTAGAGGTGGGGGCCTTTTATAAGTGGAGAGGAGGGGCACTTTTGGAAAGTAAAGAAATGTTATTCTATTATACAATGATTTTAGGATTCTAAAGGTCCCAAACTTGTATAATTCGAGAATAAGGTGATAAGGGTTCGAAATCTCCTCATCCAATAGGTTTTGTACATGTGTAGGTCTTAGATATTACATTATCTTTCCATTTTATTTAAATCGTTAAATAATGAGGTCATCGCTTCATCATCATGATGTCATAAATAATTTACTTTATTTAATGTCTAAAAATTATAAAAAAATACTATCATGTAGGAAATCTTTTTATATTTCTAATGAATATTTATAGTCAAAATTTGGACTTGTGTAACCCCACTTAAAAACTGTTTTAGTAGAATAACTCAAGTTTGTGTCAATTTAATTTTAACATTAAATAAATATATATTAATGTCATTTTCCAACCAAAGTGGCTCCATGGGGTCCCCAAGTTGACCCATGGGTTGTCTTGGTCGGACATGACTCATCCAATATGAGTAGGACAAGTGTCAAGCTCATCTCATATTATTAAAACATTATTTTTACCTTAAACTACACTAATTACCTCTAATCGCGATTAAGAACTTAAAAGGTACTATTCACCAAAAAATAATTTTAATCTCATTGAACCACATTTTACTTCTTAATGACAACCATGTATGTCGTATATTTGAAAATCAAATCACAGAAGTGGTAATATTTCATTTAAACGAAAAATCAGTTATTTAACTACCACTTAGTGGTTTCATTATTCATCAAAAATTGAAGTTTTTCAGAACAATGCCAAAATTTCACCCTAAGCTATAATTGATATTCCGAATTCAAAAATGATGTCTATTTTACAAAATTCCAAACATATAAGTTGCATTAATTAACTTTACAATTAATTTCCGCTGTCACAACAATAGCGTGTTTTTAAGAAACAATTTATATCAAAAGATTGGCAATTGTTTATGTCCAATTTCAATGTTACATTAATTCTAATGACCACCATTGGATAAAATTTTAAAAATATATTCTAATTATACTTTAAAACCACTAAATAGTATAATTTATCACTATAAATTATTTTCATTAAAAAAGTTTTTTCTAAGTAATTTTCACTATTCATAAAAAATTGGAAGTTCTTAGAAAATTACAAAAAATTCAACTTTGGATAATTTCGATATTACGAATACAAAAATGAAGTCCATTTTGAAATATAAAATTTATATAATTTTAAAAAGTGGTTATTACTATTCATAACGGCTACTTTGATTAGTCACGGTGTTTTAGAACTCGAAGTTCTGTACAATGCAAGTTATTGCATTATTGAATGAGAAGCGTATCGTGGAAGCTCGGGGTGTTACAAGATATAATAATTTATTGAACTTTTGAATGCTCCATTTTACCCACTTTCTGGCCACATCTGTGATATTAGTTTTAAACATAATTTAGCCACTTCTTTTAATACAATTTGAGAAAAAAGATATACATAGTGGTAATAATTGTGATATTTAGTGTCTAATAGTATCTTCTTAATTTTTAATATTAGTAATAGTATGTTGAGTAAATTTTTTATTTACCATAGTTAAGGGTAAATTATGTAATTAAAGGTAAAAATAAAATTATAAAATTATAATATTACCCTAAAACTTGTCAAAATATCATTGGATAAGTGGGTTTTGAACTAAATAATCCTTAGGATAAAATAATTACTATTTTATAACATTTGGGTAAGAATATGGCATTTATTATATTTTATTTAAAGATAAGTTAAAAATGTCATACTCATAATTTTAATATGTAAATAAATTTTAATATATGGTTATAAAGAAATATATATTCAAAAATAAATATTCAATTCAAATCTAATTTATATATCTTAATCATGATAATTTTTTCTTATTTTTAGAGAAGGAAACATTTAATGAATGGATTTCATAATAATGGTGAATTAATTATATAATCAATGGAAATATAAAATCAATGATATTAAAAATATTGAAATAATTATAATATTACATAATTAATGAAATAAAAAAATTCTATAGATAACTTAAACATGTTATTAATATCTTATAAGTTTTTGGTTCGAAGTTATCATGTTGTTCGGATATTTTTTAAAAGACAAATAATGAATTGTTTCAAAATTGACATGAATAATACTTTAATATAAATATTATTTTATTAAAATATTTAAAATTCAAAATAAAATATAATTTGAACAAATGAATATAATAATTCTAGATATTTCATCAATTATCCATTTCGGGTTCTTTAGAAATTTCATATTAACAATATTAACCATAAATAGTAAAAAGCCATGTTGTCATCGTTATAGTTAAAGGGTTTAACTAGGGGATAAAACCAAAATATAAGGTCAATATTGTAACCTATACATGTATAAAATTCATTGGTTGAGATTATTTAGACCCATAATTATATTATATTTTAAATTACTCACTTTATAGCTATTTGAAATTGAAAATCGATTTATAGTAATTTAATATTTTGAGAGTTTCCCAAAGAGAACCTCACCTCAATTATAGAAGGGCATATCCTTCCTCACTTTCTCACACCAATTGGAGCCTTCTTTCTCGACCAAAACATAACAATTTCCCTTATATACTTTCCTATTCACATCATATAGGCCCATGTATTCTAAAAAAACTGACCCTAGTGACCCTAACATGATATCCAAAGAAAGTCCATCAAAGAAGAGGTAGTTATTTTACAAACTCATTAAAGTTAGTTTATTCTTCTAAATCATCTTTCAATGTTGTTTATATAATAAAATAATAAATTTAGTTTCATATATATGATTACATGTTATTATTATTATGGTAAAATAATAATCCTCCATTTATCCATCCTAAGAAAAATAATATTTCGCATGCGTGCAGGCGTAAGACTTACCATCTCCATGTTGTGGTGTAATTAGTTTTTCATCACCACTTTATTTGGATGAGTATAATAATGAATATAATGGATATAAATAATAAATATGACATGATATTGATTATTTATAATTAATATAACATAAAATTTATTACCACTTTACCATTAAGGGAATGATATCGTCACTCATGCATACATACGACCTACTGTCTCCACGACATGATGAGATTAATTATTCACATTAACCACTCAATAATTATTATAAAAGTGTATATTATGAATGAATACAATATTTATGAACTTAATATAATTGTTTATATGAAAAAATATATCATAATCTAAATAAATAAGTCTTACATGACAAAACAAACATAATAAAATGGAGCAGTTAACACTCAAAACAATAGTAATAATGAAATATTATTATCAAAATTATATAATAAGATCATATATGATATAATAAATATGGATATTGTTCAGGTATAATTTAATAGCATTATTTAACAATCATATATGAGGTTAAATCACCCTCAACTAATGAAAAGTACATGGTAAGGGTTGATTTCAGAATCTCATTATTACTTGAGACTGTTTATATATAAGTATTTATTGGGAAATATTTATTATCCATTTAAATGTTACTTATTTTTTTAATATAATTTTACTATTATCCTACAATTTTTAAACACATTTATAACCATGTTTAACTTTTTTAAATGATTTTTTTAATCATTTTCTTTACGAGGTAATTTTTCTGACAATTTCATAAAATTACATGAATAGAACTTCAATTACAATATTACAAAATAAATTTCATTGAAATTTTTTTCTTTAAAAATTTGTCTCCCTTTTTAAAATAATTTCTATATAAAAATGGGTATTTCTTTGAAGAAAATTTTAATGATTTCTTATTATATTTTCATATATGTCAACATTATTTATTGGATTTTATAATTAATTGATGTTAGTTTCTTATGATAACTTATTCCATATTTTATTGAAGGGTTTATGATTATTTTCACTATGGATGTATTATTTTTATACCATTCATGGTTTATGGTGGATGTATTCACATTTCTCAGGCTAGTTTCTCAATATGAATGTTTATATTGTTTCTGTTTCACCTTTTTAATATGAGGATTATATTTGAATTATTAAGTGACGAGTGGGGCCTGCTATAGCCCCTTTATGAATTTGTAGGTCTCATGAGACAAATCCGATATGGGTTTGGTCTAGTCCGTGACTATTTTTTTTATATGTCTTGGTCGCGGTCTCCACAGTATGTTTCATATGTTCGACATTATGCATTCCCTTATTATGACATTAGTAATTGATATTCCATGTGATTATTCGACTAGTATAATATCAATTGTTATGATTTCTTGATCATGTGATTATTTTATATGGAATTATTTATTCATTCCATATTATTCTGAATATTATGTTTAAAATTCTTGTGTTATAGTTATACATCTTTCGTTAAAATTTTATGCTTATTTATGATAATTTCCACTATATTGTTTATCCTTAATTAGATTTTCACCTCCCCACATTCTTATGTTTAATGTTTTTCAATATGAAAAGATATATATTATGATTTATATTCTTGGTTAATCTAGGATAATCATGATGATCAAAGGATTATCTATGTTGTAGTTTAGATTTTTAATTTTAATGTAATGATCATATATTTAGTCTATTTTTCAAAACTACTAAACCGATGACTGCTTTAGCATTTGACACATGCATCTATAATAGTGTAATATATTAAGGCACCATCTCTAGGATACAAGAATTGGGGTAATTACAGATGGTATTAGAGTGAGTTTAGTATTAATCATGGAAACTAGATTCAGAAAACATAGAATATAGAACATAACCCTAGGATAGATATTGGGGACATGTATATAAGAATGTCCTAGAATTTTGGTAAGGTAGTGATTATGTGGTTATTCCTTTAAATAAATAATTTTCTAGATACTAAAAGTTATTGTGGTTCTTGCACATATTGACCTAGGAGTAACAACTCTGACATGGTGTGTCAGGCCTGACTTGACGTAACCAAGTAAACAATAATGGCGTTAATGTACACCTGGTTTCATAATCTATGGGGATATTCATAGGATAATTCATGTTTTCTTACAATCCATTTTGAAGTATTTTAATTTAAATATATCCCAAAAGAAACATTTTATATTATTATGAGATTAGATATGCATAAAATTTTCAATTAATGTTGTGTATTTTTCTAGTTTTTTATTTTGCATTACGATATGATCTAACCTATTGTATGTATTCATTTATAAATGATTCCTAGTGAAAGGAATGTGAACCACACTAATACACATGATCTAAAGAGTAATTAAGATCATATCATTCATGGGTTTAAGATAATATTTTTAAGGGAAATACTCTCCCAATCATTCTCGACATTTTAGGACGTATAATCATTTGATAATTAGATAGGTAATGTGTACTCTTATTATTAATGATTCAGACAGAGCATGAGAATAATAGTATTGTTGGTCAAGATATATATTAAGGGAAGAAGGGAAAACCTATTTTCCCACATGTGAAAATTATGGAAAGAAACACGATGGTACTTTGTTGAAGGGAATGAGAGTATGTTGCATGTGTCGAAAAAAAGGCCACCATGTTCATGAATGCAAGAGAAAGAAATAAAATTTCAATGTACAATGATTCCACTATAAGGAGATGGGTCACTATGCAAATCAATGTCTCATTATTCAAAGGAATATACTGCAAAAGAGGCTAATAGATCATGGTCAACATTATGCTACTACCGTAGATGAAGAAGAATGATTAATGTGATTATGTTTAGATTCAAGAATTATTTAATTTTTATGTTTTATCAAATATGAAATGGTTATAAGAATTATGGAATAGATGAGGATTGTACTATAATACTATTTTATTAAGGATTTGAGATCACATAGTTAATCATATGTATGGAAAAGAAATGTGACTCAATAGAAAGTTAAATGGTTTAGAAAACATATAGTTTAGGGAAAGATAACCCTTAATACACTCCTCATACCATGATAATAATGTCGGAATAAAGATAAGATAGATTTGGATAAAGTAAATTTTATAGTAATGACTAGCATGGAACTTATTCATGGTTTATTGAAAATCTAGTTTTTCCAGAATTCATTGATTTTAAAACATTTCTTTATTTAAGGAGTATATCTAATTATTTGTGCTTTATATAAGGAACAAAGACATGTGCATGTGTTTTATAATGTTTTATTGTAACAAAATGTATTATCATGTCTGAAGAGAATACATGATGAAGGTATTAAAAAGTTTGGAATGTGACAAATAAGAGTTGCTTCATGTTATGGAAATATTAATGATAAGTTCATTTTAGAAATGTTAACTATTTATGAAATGGTTTAAGTTTATCTTTAGAAAAGGTTTTAGAGGATAATTTATTACATCAACCTATGATACAACTTGTGCTATGAAATGAAGTATAAACTGTTAAAGGCACAACAAAATGATAATATTGTGTTTATAAAAGCTTATCAATTAATTATATTTTCTTACATTATTATACAGTGAAATAATTCCTCAACTCTAGGGAAATGATCTTGAAACCAAAAATATTATCATAGTACCATCTATACTGATGAATCAAATGGTCCATTAGATAATTATAGATTTATAGATTTGTTATTTTAAAATCTCTACTGACCATGTTATCTTTAACTCTTCATCAGAACATGATGGTTAGATTTCTCTTCCATGTCTATTTTTTCCTACAGATAACCCTAGAGTGTGTTATCTTTGGTGTCCATCGTACTTCTCTTTATTTATTTTGATGTGGATGTTTTATCAACCCATGTTCTAATGTAATTTTTCAACAGATATATTTTGAAAATTTAGAACCCTACTTTTAAATAATGAGTTTGAATTGCGAGGACATAATTTATTAATGTAGGAAGGAATTTAACTCCCAAAGATTTCATAGTACATTTTCTTTTTAAATAAATTCAATAGCCTGAATTGCAGACAACATTGAGTTTGACCAAACCATGATCTATTAACCGAGCAATTTAAATAAAGGTTATGGACATAATTAACCTTATTATGAAATTTATATATATTCTATATGATTATTTTTAGACAATTATATAAGAAAAAATCATATTTTTCGCATAAAAACAGTTTTTTTAAAAAGGGGAGTTTCATCAACTTTTTATGTCTCGCCTATTTTAAAAATAAAATTTTAAAATTTTATAAATTTTATTTTACAATATTATTACTATTTTTTAATTTATAATATCAAAATTATATTAGGGTGTATTTTTGGTATTTTTCTAAAAGTTTCATTTTTTGATGGAGAGTGAAAATACTACATATAGATAAAAGATTAATTTTTTGTTTAAATTATTATTATAATTTAAATTAATTTTTTTAATTTAAAAAAAGATCAATAAAATATATATTAATCCAATTTATTTTGTTGTAATCATTTTCATATTAAAATTACATATAAGAATTTATTAAACTTTTGAATGTTTCCTTTTAACCGTTTTTTCGCCACATATATGGGATTAGTATTAATCACAATTTAGCCACATATATGAATTGAATTTGTAAAAATGGATAGAAATAGTTCTAATAATTATGATATTTATATTATAATAGGATCATTTTAATTTTTGATATTATTCATAATAATATTAGTTAATTTTTTATTTACCACGGTTGAGGATAAATTAGGTAATTAAAGGTAAAAAGAATATTATAATATAATAAAATTACCTTAATAATTTTTATAATTTTATTTGAAATGTGGGTTTACACCAATATCAAACTTAGGAATAAATTATAATATTTTTATGCCACTAGGGTAATAATATTACATTTATTATATTTTTTAAAGATAAGTTAGAAATTCCATACTCACAATTTTAATAAGTAAATAATTTATAATATAGGGTTATACTAAACATAAATTCTAAAATAAATATTAATTTTTAATGTAATATATTTATATTCATAATAATAATTTATTTTTAATTTACATATAGTAAAAAATTTAATTAAATTATTTCATAATGATGAAGTAATAATTACTTAATCAACGGAAATATAAATTAATGATATTTAAACTATTGAAATAAATATAATTGCACATAATTAATGACATATACACATTTTATAGATAAATTATTCATGGTTTTGATATATTATAATCATTTTTTCTAAGTTATCACATTTTTATGATATTTTTAAAATGATAAATAGTGAATACTATCTAAATTGACATAAAGACACCTTAAAAGAAATAATATTTTATTAAATTATACAAAATTCATAAAAATATATAATTCAACCATATAAGTATAATAATGCTAAATATTTCATAAATTATCTATTTTTGGTTCTTTTGGAATTTTATAGTAACTATATTAACTCATAAATTGTAAAACGATGAGTTGTCACGATAAGAGTTAAAGGGTTTAACGATGGGTTAAAACCAAAAGATTAGGTTAATATCATAACCTAAATATGTCCAAAAATATTTTTAGAGAGTATTTCGACACATAATCATATTATCTTCTAATCAAATCACTTTTTATCTATTTGAAGTCAAAAATTAATTTACATTAATATAATAGTTTTCATAGTATTAAAAAGAGACCTTCACCTCAATTATAAAAGGGCACCTCGTCCCTCACTTTCTTACAACACTTTGAGCCTTCTTGATCGATCAAAACCTGAATATTTACCTTATCAAATTTACTATAGACATCCTAGGGTCATTTTTATTCTAAAATCATCAACCCTAGTGTCAGTAAAAGGAGATCCAAAGGAATTCCATTGAAGAAGATGTCTTTAAATTACCAACTCATTCAAGTTATTTTCTTCTTATAATTACTATTCCTATTTTATTTCCATAATAAATTAACAAATCCAGTACCATACATATCCTAATATGTTATTATGATTAAGGTATAACCATATTACTCCATTTATCCATCCTATGAAAAACAATATCACCATGCATGCATACGAATGACATACCATCTCCACATTATGGTGTAATTTGTTGTTTCACTACCACATTATTTTAATGGGTATAATGAAGAATATAATTTATATAAATAATAAATATGATATTTTATTTATTCGTTAAAATTAATATACCATAAAATTTCTTATCACTTTATCATTAAGAGAATGATATCGTCGCTCGTTTTGACATGCGACCTACCGTCTCCACAACACGATGAGATTAATTTTCCATGTTATCCATTCAATAATGATTATAAATGGTTATATGGTGAAGGAATATAATATTTATGAACATATTATCATTCTATATGTAAATAAAATATATCATATGCATAATAAATATGGAATACATGGCAAAAAATCATAGTAAAAGGATGTAGTTAACACTCGAAAGAATAGTAATAATGAAATATTATTAAAAAAATAGTATAAATAAGATCATATATGACATAATAAATATGGATATAGTTAAGCTACATTTGAATAATATTATTTAACATTATACATGAGGTTAAGACACCCTCAACTAATGGAAATCACAAGGTAAGGGTTGATTTCACTATCTCATTGTCATCCATGATTGTGTATATGCAAGTATTTATTAGGAAATATTTAACACCCATGTCCATATATCTTAAATATGTTTAAATTTTTTTTTTCTGTTATGATAAAAATTATTAATGATATTTTTACCATTGATAAACTTTTTTAAAGGAATATATTTGTCATTTTTTTTGGAGGTACTTTTTTTGACATTTTTGACAAAGTACAAGAAGAGTTTTTTTATCTTATAAGATATGAGCGAAACTTCCTTTAAAAACTTACAAGCTTATATTCACTAAAAACGTTTTATTTTAAAATTTTCCACCTTTTTAAAATAATTTCAATACAAAAAGGGGTATTTCATAAAATAAATTTGTAATTATATTTTTAGATTATTTTCATCTATGTCAACATCCTTTATGGGATTTTATGCTTAATTGAGGTTAATTTTTTATGACACATTTTACTATGTTTTATTGAAGGCTTTATGTTCAGTTTGACCATGGATGTAATATTTTGATTCCATTCATGGTTTAGGGTTGAAGTGTTTGCATTTATTATGATAATTCCTCAATACAAATGTTTATATTATTTATGCTTCATGCTTTTCATATGAGAAATGCATTGGAATTAGTAAGTGACGGGTGCATACCACTATATCCCCTTGATTCATTAGTATGTCTCATGAGACAAATTATATATGGTTATGTATTAGGCCTTATCCATTTAATTTTAGATATTTTATACAAGGACTTAGTGGTATGTTTCAGATATATGGCATTATGAATTCCCTCATTATGAGATTAGTTATTGATATTTCATGTGATTATTTCACTAGAAGAATATTCATGGTTATTATTTATATCTCATGTGATTATTTTATATCTAATTATTTATTGTTTCCATATTATACTCAAGATTATGTTTCAAAGTCATTTGTTTCAGTTCTATAACTTTCCTTAAAATTTTATGATTATTTATGATAACTTTCACTGTCATATTTACCCTTACTAGGCTTATGTTCTCACCCCTTTCTTATGTTTCAATTTTACTAAGATGAAAATATATATATAATGATTGATATGCAGGATTAATAAGAAGAATCATGATGTTCAGAGTATTCTCTATATTTTAGTTTAGATTTTGAATTGTTTTGTACGGATCATGTATGTAATTTATTATCCAAAACTGTTAAACTGATAAGTCCTTTTAAATTCAACACTTATATCTATGAAATTGTAACAAACTAATTCATTGGCTCTAGGATAATAGGGTTGGGGTCATTATATAGTTGGTTTACTTATTAATATCCTAAAATGGTATGTTCTCCCCATTATTACCCGGTAGACCCTCACTACTAGTCAGCAGCCTTTTATATATAGTGAGGAACTCCTAATGTCAAGTAGTGCATCACTCTAGTTACTATGGATTCGGCCAGGTTGGGACATTACAATGTTGTATCAAAGAAGGTTTGTTACTAATTCATAACACCATGTCATATTAATGCAAATTTGTTACACATGTCTCTTGAGTTTATTTTTATTTGGGATATGGTAGACTTGAGGTCTAATGATGTGTTGAGAATTGCTATGGATGTCATTCTATTTTCCAAGAATACACAACTATTAGATAATTTCAATGTTACCAATGGTGTTTGGATTGTTTTATTCTATTTTTTTTGGTTATAACTAAATTATTTGATATAGATAAATTTTTATTTTATGTTAGTGATTTTTATTATATACTCTTGTCTCTAAGAGGAATGATAGAGTACTCATGCATCTTGTTAGGCCTATAGGGATCACATGAAATGTGTTTGATTTCTTGTGGTTGTTTTTGTTATTTTTATATAGGATTAAAGAAAGGGTTGATCTCTTTAAAGTGAAAAAAATATACTAAACAATGTTTTCCTACATAGTCTATTGGTGAAATTGTACTCAGCTAAAATAGAAAGGGTGTTTATTGGTACTTTTGCATTTGGAAGGGAAAAAGTTTTTTTCTACTTAAAGTGTTGCCAATGACCTATATTGTGTTCACATATAAAGACTATTGGTATAAATCTATATAAAATTAATGGTGATGGGATTCATATAAACAATATGTATGCGGATCTTTCATGTCTATGATGTGTGTGTAAAAAGGCCCTGTTATGGGAAGGAGGGGTTCTGAGTCTGAATTGTATGTTACTTAGGTATGGTATGAGAGTGTAAGAGAGATTGGGTTGTGCTACCCAATTAAATGTTACCTTTATGTGATATCTAGACTATTAAATCTATGTTGAGAATGATATTTGGTTTTATCTGAGATGACACTTAGATTAATTCTGTTATAAAATTAGGATGAAAGAGATATGATGTTGAAAAGGAATGCATAGGATAAATCCACTGGGGTAATAGGTGAGAATGAGTCAATGGTAGAGGATTCATAACTGGCTGGATATCTATTAAGGCCGAAGGAGTTCTGGTAGTGGTTGGATGAGAATCTTAGGGTGATCTTTGTGTAAATTATCCAGAGTAAAAATTAGGGATCTTAGGGAGTTAAGACATCTATGGAATATTTTATTTGGGGGTATAAGTAAAATAATCTATAACACCCCGAGATTTTTATGAGATTTTTTTTAATTTAATTGATGTCTTGTGTTGTACGCTACACCAAGATAAGCTTGCACAATACACAACACCGACATAGCTTGCGGTATACGCAATCCTATGCTTGGATTGTGTTACACAAAATATTAAGTTACTTTGATATAATTTATTTCATGAAATAATGAGTATAATTAAACAAATAAATATTATTATGTTTCATTATAACCTACTCATTATAATCATGAGTATGAATAGTATTAACTTTTTTCTAAAAAAAATATTTAAATGAAAATAACGGAGTTTATAAAATAAAAAATCACTATTTTTGGATTTTATTAAAAAAAATTTAATATATTCAATATTATTTTTAAAATTTATATTATAGGTTTTCTAGACATGAAATAAGAACAAATTTAAATTTTCTAAATATAAGAATCATTTAAAAAATGACGTTTTACTTCCTTTTGATGGCCCACATATTTTAAATATAGTTTTCACAGTTTTATATATTAAATTTTGAAAAATAATCTTTTTATTTTAATTCAAAAAATAAAAATTTACTTTGGTTGAATTTTGGGTACTTTTTTTATAACTTTCAATTTTTGATGAATAGTGAAAATACTGATATTTATTGAAAATGTTATTTTCTTTTAATGCGATTATACAGTAAAATTATGTTTTTGATTATTTTTAAATTTTAATTTGTTAATTTTTATCCAATTATGGTTTTTATAAATTATTTTATACATGAATTTATTATGAAATTTTATTCCACTTAATCGGACATTTTTCCAAAACTATTGTTTTTCATGACATTTTACCGATTTTATTTTAAATTTAACTCTACAACTTATGTGTTTTTAATTTTGAAAAAATGTATGTAAAATTTGGAATCATGAGGTCGAGATTTATTAAGTAAGTACCTTTTATTTTTGAATAATATGAATAGTAACCATGATAAATTTTGTTACCAAAGTAAATGGTAAATTCGATAATTTAGGATAAAAATAAAATTATAATGACTATAAAAAGAACCAAAAAATGGAAAAATATTAATTGATGAATTTAATTCGAATTCTAACAATAAAGTATTAAAATTATGCAATTTAATGGATACTTTCCCATGAAAATGACTTAAATAATATATAAATCAAAGAAAGACACAAAATTTCATTTGGATCAGATGGTTTAGCGCCATCTACCTCGTCCTCGGGTCGACATCATCTCGGAAAATCCTAGATCGACATCGAATGTATTCCTCATCTTCATCGGCTTCTCTAGGGTGGCATTGGGTGCCATTGTCTCCGCAACAGATGTCTTGACCTTGCTCGGTGTTAGATCTGACAGATCTCAGCTCGTCGTTGGATCCGGTGTTGACCTCGTCAGCTTTGGATTTGGAGTCCAAGGATCCAGTTTTGCGATGGCATGGTAGCGGCTGGGGGATGGATTCAATGTGGAATCCACTTTGGAATGTTAGGTTTGCAGTGGCGTGGCCCGGTGACAGCTTCAGCGTGCATTGTCACTCCAGAGTGTCTCGGCATTGGCATCTGAGTGAATCATAGGGGGGGGGGGGTGGAACTGGTTTATGATTTCTGTGGTGGTCTTGCAGATAAATGGTTTTATTGTTTGGTATTTCTAGAATTTATTTTTGTGGTATGGTGTGTATATTATTTGTGAAGTTCCTCTTGGATTTTCTGGATTGGTCCCTTGTGGCCTTGGGATCAGCATCACAACATGGTTGTTTTCTTGTCCACTTGAATGGTTTATTATTCGATGGAGGGAAGTTTGTGATCCATATGAAATCATAAATAGACTTTAGAGGAGGTTTCAGAGATGGAACCTCATCTTTTCTGGGTTTTTTGTATTCGGTAGTTTGAGAGGGTATGGCATCAGCCATCAGATCAGGCCTATTCTAAACATAGGACACTTTCTTGTTGATTAGCCTTGTAATGGTGGAGTGTTTTTTCATGTTCAAATGCTGGGGAGGAGCTGTTTAAGGATGTCGTTCTGATATTTTATTCTTCATATCCTTTGAGTGTATTGTATAATTTCCATGATGTCTTTGGGTTTTCGCACCCTTTTTCCCTTAAAAGGGGGATTTATCATATAATAAAAAATTTGATGTCCTTTGGGCCATTGGAGGAAGAATATCAATTATGTGTCAACATATGAACAAATTGGTATTATCAACCAATATAAATGGCAATTTTTGAATTAATAAACAGATTTACATAATATAAATTTATATTTGATGTTTTGGGGCCATTTGAGAGATATTACAGTATTTATAATTTTTTAATTAATGAAAATTTAAAGATGTCACATTCATGTTTTAAATAATATATCATTTTTTAAATAATATATCAATTTTTAAATAAGTCTATACAAAATAAATAATCCACTATATGTAAAAAATATAATGATAAAATGTTTTTATTTATAATGTTAATTTATTTTTAGTTTTTAGGGAATAAATAATTACCTTAATGGTTTATATGTTGATGATGCTGAAATTATTTAATTGATGAAAAATCAATAAACTAATTTTTATTAAAATTTTAATATCCCTTAAAAGACACTAAAACATGAAAAAAAATATTATTTATATATTATATAATTACCATAATCATCCAAATGATGATTTATTTTCCATTTGGAGTCTTATAGAAGAGATTATGACACTTATAATATTTTATTTAATGTGATGTTAAACTTGTCACATTCACGTTTTAATAATTATAAACTTTTTAATTGTAGATTTTCTAGAAAATATATTCTACTAAAAGTATTATTTTTAAATATAGTATATTTATCTTCATCATAATATTTCATTTTTAATTTTTTCCTCAAAATAAGTATATTAAATAATTACACAAAACAAATGTAGTAATTACTTTATTAATGGAGATTTCAAATTAATGTTATTAATAATATTAAATAAATATAGTTTTGGATAAGTAATATATCCAATTAATTTTATATTTTTCATAAACACAATATGGATATAATAAAATAATTTTTCCTAGTATAACATATTATTTTATATTTTTAAAAATCCAGGAATTGAATAGTGTCAAAATTGACACAATTTTTGTTTTTTCAAAACTATTTTTTGTTAAATTTTTTAAAAATCGTAATATTTTTTAAAAAATATATAATAATAATAATTACATGATCTAAAATGATCAAAATTATTTATTTAAGATTTAATTTAATTTAGATAAGTAAATAGTTTACCCTTTTAATATTGAAATAATTGTTACGCAAGTTAAAATCAAATAGAATAAGTAAGTATTAAATTAAAATGATAAGGTTTATATTGATATAAAAACATGTACAAAATTTATTTTATGATTATATTAAAAACATATCTCATCTAATCATCTAAAATTTGACATTTTTTTGGTTTTTCTGGATGTGGTTTCAATTTTTTATAAATTAATATTTTTTTGATTTTTCAAATGTTCCCCTCACCTCAATTATAAAAGGGAGCATCCTCCCTCACAATTTAAATTCAATTTGAACATTAAATCTAGTCCATCCCATGGACATTTCCATTCAAAAATTCCTTATTCAAATTAAATAGGATCATTTTTATCAATAGAATATCTATAGTGACTTTAAGAGTAGAGTTAGATGGAGCTCGTTGAAGAAGAGGTAATCAAATCTACCAATTCATTCAAATTATTACTTCTTCTAATTCTTCATTATGTGTTGTTTCAATTATAATTTAATTAATCAAGGAACACTTTTATACTTATATTTTATTATGATTATGGGACAACCATCTTCCACCATTTATCCATCATATGAAAAATGAAATCACCTCAATTGCGTATGTACGACTTACCGTCTCCGGGCCGTGGTGTGATCTATTTTTCACCACCTCTTAACATGTACGGTTATAATGATGGAAATAATAACTATATATGATTATTATATCTAATTATTTATTCTGAAACAATTTATATACCATCCAATTTCATACAATTTCATAATTAAAGGAATGATATCATTGCTCGTGCGTACGTATGGCCTATAGTCTCCAAGATGAGACGTGATTCATTATGCATGATATCCATTAATTCATGATTATATAAATTTAAAAAAAGATATATATTATGTTAATATCATTTTTAATGATATAAATATGACCTAAGAAGGAGAAACGGTATTAATTCAATAGAAAATGCATAAGAAAATGATGCAGTTAATACCCAAATAACGAGTAATAATAAAATATTATTTCCAAAAGGATGATAATATGATAAAATATAGTATCATAAAACATAATATGATTATATAATAAGATATTGAAATTATTCAAATCATTATACAGAAGGTTTGGATACATATAAAGGATTGCAAACCTAAGGTACGGGATAATATCGTAATGTCATTATTATCCGAGAATATTTAAACGTAAGTATCTACTAGAAAATATATATAATCCAAATCAACATTTCATAAATATTTATTCCAAAACATTATTTATATCCTTAAAAAGTTATTTAAATTTAATTTTACTAATTAGTTAATATTTATTAAATTTTATGATATGGATATTTTATCGTTATTCGATACGATATACTTTTTGACTTTTTCAGAAAAAATATGAGGAGAATGTTTTTTTAAACATATATGGAATGAATGGATTTTTATGTAGTAATAATTCCTTACATGATTATTGTTTTACAAGATTTCATGATTATTTTTAATTAAATTAATTTCTTTTAAAATTTTGAGTTATTTTGAGAAAAGCAAACGTTTTTAAGGAGAAAGAATATTTTACTCAATAATTAATTTCCACTACTATATCAAAATTATTTTCTATCTATTATGTAATTATTTAATAGTGTTATCTTACAAGTATAATATCCATATTGTATTGGTTATTTTATTACGTTTCTAATGGAATTATATTTATGAAATCTATTTTTACAAGGATTATATTATGATGGAATGATGTTTAAGAAACCCATTTTATTCCTCGGGTTACGCTATGTTGAATGATTTATATTTTGTGGAACACATAAGAGTTATATAATTATGAGATGGGTGGGACTTATATCTCCGTCCATTTAATTGGGTAACTATTTATATCTAATGAGATAGATACGACTAAAATGGAATTTAAAACTGGTTTAATAATACAATGCTGGAAAAGAATGTAAATCTGGTTCAGTAATACATGGATAGAACTAGGAGTGACTTTGATTCAATAGTGAAATTTTTCTAATATGGTGGTCTTGGAAATGATCCTTGGTTAATATGGAAATTATTTTCTATTCTTTTGTTTTTTCTACAATTCCATGTTTTATTCCGATTCTATTTTATCATAGTTCAAGTTACTTTATGATTTATTCATTACGAAAAACTAATATTTATTTCATGACTCAAGAATTTAATATTCAAAATTTAAATTCCTATTTTTAAATTTTTATGTTTATGTTTTTTTGATGCTCTCCATGTTTACCCTTAATGAGAATTTTAGATCAGTGTTTTTATGTTTTACTTTCCCCATGATATAAAGAAATGTTTTAGGTAGGAAAACTAAAGGGGAAGATCTTCACGGGAAATGTTGATTATATTTCACCATGTTAGCAGAATATGTTCCCAATTTCTGAAGACACTAAACTAATACAGTGTTTGGGAATATATTTGTGTAATGTATATTGTATTCCATAAAAGTAATGTAATTTCCATGTACATCATGCTTTGCATTGTTATAGTTGGTATCAAATTGAAGGTTTAGTTAAACTTTGGAAATTAGGATGCAAAAAATTTAGTGAGATCCATATATATATTTCTAAGGATATTTATAGAGATGAACCTTAGGGTATGTGAAATTATAGGTTATAATAATAGAATAATGGTAAAGATCATGAATAACCTTGGATTAAACCTAATATGTGAGAGATCGAGGGTACTCCCCCTTTAATGTGTTGTTTCCATAGTATGATTTTTTACTTAATTATTAATGCAATGGGAAATGTAATGATTTTACTTATGAACAACCAAATGTTATGGGATATGGAATAAAAATTCTTATCACTATACTTACTCAAGCTATGAATCATTCTAGACTTCCAAATGAGCAGAGAAGGATACAACATTATGTTGAGAACTTCTTGAGGAAACGTCCACCTTCATTTAGTGGGTATTCTGATCCAATTGTTGCTGAAAAATTGATCTGTACCATTGTAATGATATTTTCCATCCTTCACTATTCAGAATATAAAAAACTCATTTTAGCTATTTATCATTTAGAAGGCGAAGTGGACTAGTGGCAGACTCTAATCATGAATACAAGGTAGAAAGATGAAATTGAATCCATCCAATAAGATAAGTTCAAGAACTTATTTTTCAATATGTACTTTCCTCGTATTATTGGAATGAATATTGAAAAGGAGTTATTTGAGCTTAACCAAAAAGATGATGAATCTATTGGTACATACAAGGAAAATTTTACAAAACATGGAAGGTATTCTTCTAGATTTATCATCCAACCTGAATGTAATGTTGATTTATTCTTCAGTGGCTTAAAACCAAGTCTTCTAAGGGAGTTATCTATAAGATACATTAGTATCTATGAAGATATTATGCATTGTTCTATCAAGGTAGAAATTGATGTTGGTGTTACATATCAATCTCATGGTTTTGACAATAATCGGACGATGGAGTTCTAGGGAAAATCTCAAAGTAGGTGTAAAAAGAAGAAGATTGTTTCCTTGTGCTCAAAGTGTGGAAAAAATCATGTTGGAGATTGTCTTAAAGGGACTAGAAAAAGTTTTAGTGTGGAAAAGAAGATCATTGGGCAGATTAGTTCTGATGTAATGACACAACGGTAGAAAATGATGAGAATAAAGAAAAGTCTATAAAGAATGGACCACCCACACTTCAATGCTATAAGTACAATGAAATGGGTCATTATGCTAACAATTACCCTAATCTAAGGGTTATCAATGATGATCGGCATCAATAAAATCTTAAGGCCAATGACAAAAGAAAATCACTTGTGATCACTATGGGCGATGTTGAGTATGACAATGAAGTGGTGGATTGATTGAGTGTTTATGTAATAGGATTCCATAATAATGTTGTAGAATCTATTTTATAGTATTATGGGATATTGAAATATCTATGTATTGGTCCATTATGGTTTTGAATTTGTATATGGTACCTATAACAATGAAAAGTGATTGAAATATTTTTAGAAAACTCTTGATGTGTGCATAATGATTGGATTATGAGATAATCAGATGTTGGATAGAATTAATGACCTCAGGACTAATTTAAGGAAAAATTTATATCATGGTTTTATTATATATAATTTTTGGGATTTTCTTATGTTGAAGGATATAATTTTTTATAGCATTTATGTTTTTAATAATGATATTTGGTCATTCAAGTTATTAATGTGTTTCAAGAGAATACATGATTAATTTATTCACATGTTTGGAATGTGAAAACCAAGAACTAAATTATGAGATAATGGAGATAAATTTTAAGACGATTTAGTTCACCTCTATCTAAAGTTTTTTATATTTATCTTTTAGAAGGATTATAAGGATACAAATTTATGGAATGTTTATGTTAAAATTGGATGGAGTTTGTTAAGAGAAATTATTTTCTCACCATAGGAGGACTTTCATATTTTATTAATAGTGGTAACATTTTTGTTGTGATAAAGGAAGATGGAATGACCAATAATTCTATTTATGGATCGAATGATCTGCTAACACTTTAGGAATGAAAAATTCAGTTTTATTTATTTGAATAAGATATGGATCAGAAATTGTCCATGTCATTACCAATGGTGAGATTATTCTATAATCAAGAAAGTATTTTTCCTTATGTTCTACAAATTTTGGTAAACGATCTTGAAAACCAAAAATGTTATCCTACTACATTCTAATATGATGAATAAAATTTCCCCTTAAATCATCTCAAATTTATTGTTTTAGGATTGTTAACTTTCTCCTAAAATTGTTATCTATCACCTCCATCAGAATTTTATGGTTATATTTTTTTTCCTTACCCTTGTTTTCACTTCCCACCTATGTTCTTTTATGTGGCAACATAGTGAGGAGTTACTTCAGGTAACTGTTTTGTTTCCAACTTCCCCGTTTTAAAACAATGTTTTAGTATTTTATTTACGATGTGGGTTTCTATGAAAGAAACATTCTAGTAGTAAACCTTTTATAGCCATGAGGAATTTAGAAGGATAAATCCATTTAAGGGGGGGGGGGGGGTTATAATGTAACACATCAATATTTTTATGCGATATAGTTTTTTTAATTTCTTTGATGTCTTGGGTTGTACGCTACAATAAGATAAGCTTATGCAATACACAAAAATGACTTAGCATGCGATATACACAACTCTATGCTTGGATTGTGTTACTCAAAAATTTAAAGTTATTTTTAACAAATTCATTTCATAAAAGACAGATAATAAGTGAACAACTCAATATTATTGTGTTACCTTATCGAATAGTCATTATAATGACGAGCATGATCAATTTTAACTTTCTTATGGAAAAACAATTTAAATGCAAATAAGAGTGTTTATAAAATAATAAAATCACTATTTATGGATTTTATTAATGAAAAATGTATTTAATTTATTAAATTTAATGTTTAAAATTTATTTTATATATTTTCTAGACATGATATAACAACAAATTTATTTTTTGGATAAAATAATAATTTTTTAAAAAAATGCCATTTTTCTACATTTTGAGGGTAAAACTATTGTAAATCCTGTTTTAATACCTTTTTATATTCAATTTTACAAAATAAACATCTTATTTTAATTCATAATATAAAAATTTACTTTGGAATATTTTTTTTGTATTTTTTTGATAAGTTTCATATTTTGATGAATAATGAAAATGCTATTTTTTTTAAAACATTACTTTATTATAATTTAATTCCAAAGTAAAATTATATTTTGGATTCATTTTAAATTTTAATTAGATATTTTTTATATGATTATTCTTTTTGAATGTTATTTTGTACATGAATTTTTTATAAATACATTTTCCATTTATAAAGGGTCATTTTTCCAAATAAACTATTTTTCATGACATTTCACCAGGTTTATTTGAAATTTAATTCTTCAAATCAATTGATTTGAATTTTTAAAAATGAATGTTAAATTTGGATTTATGAGGTCCATATTTTTTATGTAATTCCCTTTTATTTTTGACCAATATGAATAGTATCCATGATAAATATTTTTATCTTGGGTAAGGGTAAATTAGGTAATTTGGGTTGAAAATAAAATTATAATGACTATGAAATGACCAAAAAAGGAAAAAAAATATTTGATGAATTTAATTCAACCCTTAACACTTAAGAATCAAAATTATATCATTTAGTGGACACCGGTATGTGAAAATGACTAAAATAATACTTAAATTAAAGAAAGACACAATGTGTTATTTTCATTGTCTTTCTTATCTATTATGTGTCCACATATGGGAAAATGGGTGGTATCAATGAATATAATTGGTATTTTTTAACTTAATAAACATATTTCCCTAAAATAAATTTATATTTGATGTTTTCGGGCCATTTGAGAGATATTATGGTATTTATAATATTTTATTTAATGAAAATTTAATGATTTCACATTCATTATATAAATAATATATCATTTTCAAAATAAGGCTATATAGAAGATAAAATAAACTATAAATACTCATTTTAAATATAAAATATTATTATTCATCATGGTAGTTTATTAGTAATTTTTAGGAAATAAATAATTACCTTAAATGATTATCTATTGATGATGTAGAAATTATTTGATTAATGAAAAATAAATAAACTAATTTTTATTAAAATTATAATAACTTTTAAAAGGCTGAAACACTTAAACAAATTATATTGGGAATATATAGCTCTTCAATAATCATCCAAGGGTCGATTTATTGACCATTTGGATCCTTATAGATGAGATTATTGTAATTATATTATTTTATTTAAAGTGATGTTAAACTTGTCACATTCATGTTCTAATAAGGGTAAAATTTTTAATGATGGATTTTCTAGAATATATATTTGAATAAAAAAATTGTACAGAAATATATGAGATTTATATTTATTAGAGTATTTTAGTTTTAATTTTTACCCAAAAAATATTTATTGTAAATAATTACTCAAAATAAATTTGGTAATTACTTTATTAATGGAAAAATTACATTAATGTTTTTGAAAATATTAAATAAATATATTTTTTGAAAATTAATTAACCCTATGAACTTTATAGATAAATTGAACACCAGAGTGATATAATAAAATATTTGGTTTGTTGATAATATCTTATCTTGATATTTGTAAAAATCCATGAATTGAATAGTGTCAAAAATGACACTATTGTTGTTTTGTCAAAACAATGTTTTATAAAATAATTTAAATTTAATAGAACATTTTAAAAAATACATAATAATTTTGACTTGGTCAAAAATTACCCAAATTGTTTATCTATAATTTCTGTTACATTAAATAAGTAAATATTTTACACTTTTATTATTGAAATAGTTATTACCTTAGGTAATAAAATGAAATAGAATTACTAAGTGTTAAATTAATATGATAAGGTTTAAATTGAGATAAAAACATTTCGATTATTTATTGGATGATGATATTAAAACCTTATCTCATACCATATTCTTAAATAAGTAATTTTCGAGGCTTTTGGATGTAGATTGATTTGATTATAAATTACTATTTATGGAATTTCTAAATGATCCCCTCACCTCAATTATAAAAGGGTAAATCCTCCCTCACAATTTAAATTCACTTGGAGCCATAAATATCATACATCATCTCCCCATTTACCTTCTAAATATCCTTATTCACATTATAGAGGTTCAGATCTTTTCGAAAGACCAACTCTAGTGCCTTTCAGATGACGTCTAAATGGAGCTCTTCGAAAAATAGGTAATCTCATCTACTAATTATTTCTAATTATTTATTATTCTACTTCATGTTCATGGGTTGTTTCCATTAAAAATTAATGAATCCAGTTTCACTTTTATATCAAGATGTTGTAATGATTATGGAAAAACCATATTCTACATTCTATCCATCGTACTAAAAATTAAATCACCACGCTTTCACACGTATGGATAACCGTCTTGTGTGTCCGTACGACTCACATGCTTATTATTATAGGGTTGGAAGGAAATTTAAATCTGGTTCCAATGTTAGAGTTTGTGTCTTGAAAGGTGGTGAGATATCCAATTGTTCACATACATCTTACAGTCTCGTATGACTTACCATTCTTGGAGGATATCATGTTACTGAGTGATCTTATTTTGTACCATCGAGTAACCAATATTCTATGTACCTTTGATGTTAACTTCCTACCATTCATTCTCATCTTCTAGATCAGTGGCAGAAGCACATGCCACTTGAGTAGGTTAATGTCTTAGATTTACATTCCCGGTATCCATCATCTTTTATAGGATTTATTTGAAAAAACTCCTATATGTTGTTCCATATTACTTTTTTGGAAGTATTTTTTTTGGATATCTTATTAACCATTTATCTAGGATTCATGGGATTTGGAAACATGATAGTGTTGTTCTCCAATGTCGATACGAAGTATCCGAGGCCCTGGTCATTTCAAAAAAATAGAACATGTTTTTTATAACCTCAAACTATTTCTTCCTATCTCTCCTTGATCATCTTGATGAGGTGGGAGTTATTAATGACTCTAAGGGGGGAAGTAACACGATATAGTGCTGGTTTTCGATTGGAAGAAAGTATGTGGGTCTGCTAAGATGCAACAATAGAGGCCTCTTCCTTCCATGTTCTTCTTACTTGAAATGATGTAATTATCTGGATTTATATTTGGTATATAAAATAGAATATTCAAATCATCGAGTGATCAAAAATAGGATAGAAAATCCTCCTATGTATTTTATAGGGATACGTGGTGTCCACAAATAGTCATAATGATTTTCTATAGAGATGGACAACGTGACATCATGTGGGAGCATTAGTTTTAAGGATTATGTAAAACCTTTCCTTTGGGAAATTAAATATGAGAAACTTTCATTTTCCCACTATTTTCAGTTTGAGAGATTGAGGATTATTGCCTTCTATAGTGTTGAGAAAAAAATGAAGAGAAACATATGATGGAGGTCTTCCCATCCCGTAATTGATTGATCCTGTAAGCTAGTTTACCATAAAAATTTTGGTCCCAGTAGTGATTGCATAAAGCACCCAAGTCTCACTGCCTCATGTTGTTCAGGGGTCCCCATCATGGGATCACAGTGAGAGACATCATGCATCAGATGCTAATCTGAGTCTCCATATCCATTAATATTGGTAAATGTTGGTTTTTTGATGTTCAGAGGGGGAAGATATGGATCTAACCATTCAGTGGAAGTATTATTTTCTAGTTTTATAAGCTCCCTCCATTCCTCCATGACTTTAAATCGAGTCATGAGTGACTCAAGGGGATTCATGATCCATCAGGGAATGTATGTATGAGTTGAAGATTGATTAGGTGCAATAGGTAGTAGAGCCGTAGGTTGTAAAACCACTACTATCTACCATGGGTATCCCATAGGGCCAGTCTTATAGGAGTGGTCCTGGCCTTGTCCTCAATATGCAACCAATTGAGGGAATTACTAACCATCTACAATGTGATCCAAATATATTTTTGGTTGGAATCCCACATTGAGCGGGTATTCTTGGCCCACTTCAGTTGATCTGTCAAACCCTACTTACTGAGGTAAGATAGTTGGGATTGTTACCTGAGGATCTTATGGCAGATTATATCCTATAGGGAGGATACCTCAGATTAGTCCGGCATTGAGTGTCCTCGATTCTTTCATATATTCATTCTAATTGGAAACTCTTTCTTCCATAAATGGGGGTTAACCTCTCCAATAGGTAGGTGAGGAAAAAATCTAACCCTTTTCTTTATTGGGATCCTTTTGAGGATATAATTCTATATTACGTAAGGGGATTCCAATATTTAAGACAATCATTTGGTTCTGTGTAAGCACACCTCCTTCAATTGTTTCAGTGCTGACCACATTTTGAACAAAAAACATTCTCTTCTAATTCCTCCTCCGAATTAGCCTTGGGTTCCATAGGGTCTCTAGGGGTAGTGTTAATTATATTTACAAATTTATAATTCATGGAAGAAATCATGTCAGCGTCTTTTCAAGGATATATTTTTTTACACCCTCCATGAGGCCTCATCCTTTACTTTTCTAATTCTATAGGAGTGCTTAGTGGAAATTGATCTGAAGGGAATCCATAGAGCGTTCATTTGTTCATTTTCCTAGTGAAGCAACTGGGTGACATAATTCAGTGAACAATAAGGATACATTATGAAAAGTTTCCCCTAATATAGAGAAGACTAATTCCCACTAAGGAGGAGGTAATTAATGTGAGAGAGACCCCATCCCTAAGGGTTGGGGCTGTTCCCATTCCATTTTCACAATTCTTCGAGCCTAGTTTTCAGACCTCAATGGTTAGGTTATAAAATCCCAAAACTGTGCAGGTCGGGGTTTCTATTGAACATCTGTGGATTTTACTTCTGCAACAATTATTTTTTATTTTATAGCGTTTTTTTAGAACATGGGATGTATGGAACATTTGTTATGAACTTGAATCACTCACTTCTGAAGTCCTTTGCACTATTTCTGACATTTTCACTATCTGGTGGCTATCTTTTTCCAAATAAGATGTTTTCTCAATATTTTCTGATTCTTGATAAAAAAGACTTTGAATATATTCTTCTTTTATGGAATATTGTCGATGAGATCCTTAGTTGTGAATAGGGTCCATTTTGTAAATCTATCCTAAAGCTAAGACATTTCATGATTCCAGTTTTGACAGGCCTTATTGGTTAGGGTACAATATGAAATTTAATTATTCTTGTGCAGCCCATCCACATATATGAACACACTATGGGGAATCTCTGACCAATTTTCACAATATTTTTAATGCACGGAGGCATGCACATTGATTATCTATTTGTGTGTATCTGGATTTCATGTATTTAGGAGAGCTTGCAAGTGAATCTGGTGTTTCATACCTTGTATTAACTTGATATGACATTGATACTCATCATTGGGAAATAATTGTTTCTCAAGCGATGAAGAGTTTTACAAATATTAAGGCGGATTTTGTACACACAATCTTTCGAAAGGGCCTCTAGAGTGCTATATTCAGGGGTGGCTATGGGCCATAACATCATTTCTATGTCATCATTTTACAGTTTTTTCATGTTTAGCATGTTATCTTAATATTTTGATAGAGGTTACTTTACCAGTTCTGAGTAGAGTGGGTACTTTCCTGCCACTTTATCATAAGAAACAATATTTGTATGGACTTCCTCTATTACACTGGATGGCAGGTGACCCAAGGGTGGATTAGAAAATGACCATATCCTACAAATTTCTTTCTGCTGAGATTGAATTTCACCTATCACTAACAATGAATTAGACATGACTAGCCTTTTTTCACATGTTCCTCACGATAGGAGGTCATTCCTATAACTACATTTCTAAGTGTAAGATTCACTTAACAATGTGAAATAATACTTTGTATTGAACTTTTTTATTGATTGAAATCATGGAGAGGATTAACATGGTGGATTATATTAAGGTTAAACCCTATTTCTCCATACTAATCTGTGCATTTGGAGGACTACCATGAATCTTATCAAGATACAAGATCTCATGATCAATCAAACTATGGTCACAATGAAATAATTCATGGTGACTTGTTCGAGGGAGGTATTGGTTGTCACATTCTATGATAAGCAACCGAAATGGTTGAATGTAGTCATTGGTTCTATCATCTTCAGGACCACCTATTGTCACTAACTGGATGATCAGTTCAGCTTGGAAAGTTGGAGGTCCTGTTGGGCAGCCTCAAAGGTGGGGATTATACAATTCTAGTATTACTCCCAGACAAGTGAATTTGAGTCCAAGTGTTGAAGACACTAGGTTGGTGATGAAGTCCTTTGCTTGTACGAAGACCTGAAATGAACAATATTTGAGGCATGAATTGGTGAAATATATAAGGATTCCATTGGATTGATGGATTCAAGAGAAGAAGTATTTAAAAATATGACAAACATAAACTAGAAAAAAATTGTCAAAGAAACAACTCCTCTAAATGAACCCAAAAATTATGGATTTTCTTATGTGGACCTCTTTCATTTTGAGATTTAAAGGGGAATAATAGGTCAGTGACACTATCATTTTGGGTTTGGATTCATGAATGGTTCACCATTTTTTGTTTCTAAGGAAAACATTTCTCCATGATGATTTATTGAGGGGTGTTGAATTTCACAAAATCATTCATTTAGGGATGACTATTTATGAATGGTTTCCAAAAGGTTTTTTTCATGGAACCCGAAACATTCAATGATTCTATATCCTTGAAGGACATTAATTCCGAAGGTAATTTCGTATTGGGGTGTTTGGCCAACAATACTTAAGGGCCCACATTGGTCGAGAGGATAGAAGGTTGGGATCATCACACGCTTTTGGGGGGAATTATTTCATACTTAGAGACTCTATTATATATTTAAGATATGTTCATAAATCCTTTATTAATTCCCAAGTATGATGTGGGAAACCCTTTATGTAACAATCAATTATCTGCATTTATGGAGTTTAGAATCACCTGTGTGTATCTTAGGTTCTTCACCAATGAAGATATCTATATCGATATGAGGTTATCCACAAATTGTATCCTCTTACGTATTGATTAGTTATTTTTGGTTGTTAATATTTCACCAAGGAAAAAGAGTGTGACCCAAAAACCCTCATCATGGTAGGTTCAGAATGCTTGATGGTTGATTGTGGAGGGTTTAACTCATGCACAATCATTATCATTAGTTTAGCATTATCTCTCTATAACAAAAACTCCCAATGGTTCCCCCATCCCTAATATGGTACATACCTACTTTCCATTGGAAGGAAGTCACTAGGTTTTTCAGGAACAGTGACATTTGGGGACTCACATTGGGAAAGAGGACAAGAGGTTCATCTCATCTCACCCTTTTGGGAAGAATTTTTGTCTACTCCCAGACTCTCTTATAGATTTAAGATATGTTCGAAAATTTCTCCCAAATTTTGATAAGATACTGGTTATCCTAAATTATAATTGGTTAAGTATCTATATATTAAAAAGATAGGAATCTCACATATGGATAGTCTATATGGGTTCCCCATAGAAAATCAATCTTATTGTATTCGAGGTTTTTATTTAATTAATAGTAATAAAAAACAACATATCTGCTGAAGCTATTAAACTAAGATATTAAGAATTTTATACCACATAGGGATACTATTAATATCCTTAGGAGGGTATTGAGACATTATGAGGTGTCTTATATATCCTGAATATTTAAAAAAATTAAAATCAATATAGTTTGTTATGCCCATGATGTTTAACATCTTACAAAAATGACATATATGAGCGGGCTCTTAGGCACCAAGTATTCAAGATCGGGTCTCAAAGAGATGTCTTACATATCCTTGTTATGAAATGAATTAGTGTTGTCATAGTACATTTGGTTTCTTAGTCCACTGGAAGATTAGGTACACTAATCACATCATATTAATGATTGGGTCTCAATGGTTGAGGTGTTAGCGACATGGGGGGACTTATATAGAAGTGGGTTCAAATTTGGTCTCATTTCTTATAAATATATCATATATCCTAATTAATATAGGAATTTGAGTTCTTATAGTTCATTCAAACCCTTGGGACTAGACCCAAGGCAGATATCCTCATATGGGGGAGGTTTTAATCATGACACTAATCAGGGATTTCATACAAGACTTACCATAGATGATAGGGATTCATGATGCGAGTGATGTGGTTTTTGCAACTCCCTAAGCCCATGTGGGCTATGATCCATGTGAGAAACAAGGGATAATAATTAATCATTCTTAATTCATAAAAATGTGGGGATTATGTTCCAAGACTACCCTTATGAGGATTAATTTAAGCTCAGGATTTAGGGCAGAATCCTTAGTATTCTTGTTATGGTAGGAATCAATGATATTGTAGTTTAGTTAATTTATTATTCTATTGATTGGTGAAGTTGAATGATCAACCCATCAGAATAATTAGGTCATAATTATTGAATCATCCGATACATGGTGGGACCCCCACAAAGGTGGATTCCCATTTGAGTATGGGATCATGACTTTGGATTTCATCTAATATATCTTGGATATGATGGGTTTTAGATTATTTATAGATTAGTTTATTAGAAAACACAAACTAACATTTCTCATATCCTTGTAGGGTTATATGGTCTAGATGATATGATAATTAAAACTCCCTAAGATCATTTGATCCATGCTTTTGGTGAGAAAAATTGGATGGAAAGAAATTAATCTAATTGCTTGTGGATGTGAAAGTTATATGCTGGGAATTCCCTTGGAATATTAATATAGTGCTAAAACCTGTATAAGGTTTCCTACTTGTCCTATTTATAGAAGGAATCATATTCATTGTATTTCCCTTGACCAGGGCATACACGCTGACATTTCCTTTCTATGTAGGATATTTCATATTATGCTACTAATCAGGGCATACACTCTTAGTATTCTCTAATAATTGGGGAATAACCACAAAGGATGGACAAGGTCATCAAAACATGGTATAACTTTGATTTGGAATGATTTCCTATTCGAAATAATTGTATGGAGAACTGCACATAATTTTGATGGAAATTTGGATGGTTTCCGTATGATCAAGGCTTTCTTGTCTAGAGGACATCACAAGACTTGGGTGGTTGACCATGGGATCCATCTCATTACCTGGATGACTTATCAATAGGTTTTCACATGATCCAAATTACTTTACCATGTATCATATGAAGATAATGATGACACATATAGAGGGAATCACAAGAGCCAATGTGAAATGTCTTAGAGGGTGTTAGATGTTCTAAATGACATGATAGGAGGACATTGCCAAGCCAAGTAGTCATGTCTGAGGGACATCACAAGAGTCACATGACATGCCCAGCTGCTACCATGAGACTTAGATAAAATGTGTTAGTTTCATTATATGAGTGAGGATACATGTCAAAACGACATTATGATACTTTAATGGTGAGCCTTGGGGGTTTTTAATGACTTTGGTGGTATGCCCATTGTGTACTATGTGACTTGGTCTAATATTTCCAAAGGACATCACATGACGCAAATAGTACACAAAACGACCATTGTGAGATCTGGGTGACATTTCATAAAGTTTTGATGTGTCTTGGATGGTTCATGTGAAGTTCTTGAGGATCAATTTATATGTTCATTACATAAGTCTCCCACCATGAGTCTTTGTGTTATCCTTTATATTTAATATGCATTAGATTTGTTCAGTGTTAGATTATTTTAAGTCGTACCTGATCTAGAAGATTTTAGGGGTGTTCATTGTGAGTCCTTACTGAGGTCTCTCATATGATCAATTGTAATCATATAGATTTATCATGCACACTACATGGTTAATCCAATTATTCTCCTGTAACACCCCATGCTTCCACGATACGCTTCTTTTTGAATAATGTAGTACCTTGCGTTGTACGCGACTTCGAGTTATAACAAACAATTACAAATAAAACTAGCCGTTATTAATTGTAATACCCACATTTTGAAATTTTATAAATTTTATTTTTCAAAATGGAATTCATTTTTGGGTTTGGAATACTCAAATTAGCTTATGGTGAATTTTAGGTATTTTACTGAAAACATAAAATTTATGATGAGTAGAGAAAAAATGCATTATTGTTTAAAAGTGACTTTTTATTTAAATTATTATTTATTGTATTTAAAATTTTTGTTGGTAAATATAGATACATTATACCCATATATGTTCTACATAATTCATTGGAGTATTTTTATATAAAAAATTAGATGTATAAAATTTTATTTAACTTTTTACCGTCTTTTACCCACCTTCTAGGCACTTTTTCACATTTCCATAAAACATAATTTTACCGCTTCTGTGAGTTAAGTTTTAATAATCTGAGAGACATGGTTGACATCAGTAAGTAAAATGTGGTTCAATAAGATGAAAATAATTTTTGGTGAATAGTAACTTTTGGCTTTTATTTACCACGATTAAAAGTAAATAGGGTAATTAATGGTAAAAATGATATTATAATTACCCTAAAACATGTCATAATTCTATTGGATAAGTTTAAATCGACAAAATAACCTTAGGAATTAAATATGATCCTTTTGGTCCAGGTTGATTAGATGAGGACATTTATTATTATTTTACTTAAAGAAGAGTTAAATGTGTTAAATTCAAAGTTTAATAACAAAAAATTTTAACATATGGTTATACATAAGACAAATTAGACTATAAATATTAATTAAAATGATAAAAATATTTTCTATATAATGTTATTTTATTTATAATTTTTAGACAATATAAAATTTAATTTATATCTGACACACTGATTATGTAGTAATTACCTTATTAATGAAATATTAAAATTAGTGATATTATAAATATCCTAATAAAATTAATTTTAGACTTTTTATGAATTAAAAGAATATTATAGATCAATATGACATGATAGGGTCGATTCAATTAATTCTGTTCGAAGTAATCATGTTGTTATGATTTTCAAAAAAACTAAATAGTAAATAGTATCAAAATTGAAATAAATAATTTTTTTAAAACAAATATTATATTATTAAATGATATAATATTTAAAAAAATCTAATGATTGGTAAAAGGATTAAATATGGTTATATATATCAATGAAGAACAACATGGGGTTCTATTGGCTATTTATAGTATGTTTATTAACCATTTATTATAACAATACAAGAAGACATTGTTAAACTTAAACAATTTAACTAAAAGTTAAATAAAAAATATAAGGTTAATATGGTGACATAAACCTTTCTAAAACCAATAGGTTGAGAGTAATTTGACTCATCCCAACATTATCCTTCAAATAAGAATTTTTAGAGCCATTATAAACCGAAAATGACTGTATACTAAACTAATATTTCAAGCCTTTCCGAAAGTGACCCTCACCTCTCTTATAAAAGGGTACTTCTCCATATCTCAAAATCACACCTCCCAAGACATTTGGCTCAACCATACCCTGCCAAAATATCCTCCCACAATCTCTAACTTCAACCTAGATTAATGTTTTGATAATAGATCCAACCTAAGGAGCCCTTGTGATCAAATCAAAAAGAAACACTTGAAGAAGAGGTAATTATTCTGTCACCACTTCCAAGTTCATTTCTTCTTCCACTTCCTATTTATTTGTTGTTTCCATACCAAAATAATGAATCCGGTAACTTATACATATTTTGATGTTATTATAAATAAGTTACAACCATATTCATTATTCAATCAATCCTATAAATGACAAAGTCACCATACGTGCGTACGTATGGCTTACCTTCTCCACGTTGGGGTGTAGTTTTTCATACAACAATTAATTATTTTGGATGGGTATAATAATGAGTATAATTGATGTAAATAATAAATATAAAATTTTAATGATTATTTATATATGATACAGCATCCAATTACATATTATTGCTCCATCAATAGAATGGTATTGTCGCTCGTACGTACGTACGGATTACCGTCTTCACAAACGTGATGAGATTCATTCCACAACGTAATAATTCAAGAATAATTTTCATTTCATGATTAAAAATAATGACTAAGAACATAATATATTATGGATATTAATCAAATACATTTAATCCATGATAAACATGGTTTACATAACCAAGTATATAATGGAAAACGAATCAGTTAACACCTGAAGCGATGATACTATTGAAATATTATTGACAATGCAATATTATAGGATCTTATATGATATCATATTTATGTATATAGTTATTTTATAATTTAATAACAATGTTTTAACTATTATATAGTATGTTAACATACCATCGACTAAGGAAAAGTACAATTTAATGGCTAAACATCACAATCTCTTTATTATTCGAGGTTGTTTACCTGTGAGTATCTACTTGGACCTCTTTATCATCCACATCTGTGTTTCATAAAAATTTATTTCAAAACATTTTTTATATTTACTAGACTGTATATTAAATTCAATTATACCCTTATTTGACCATATATGTTTTCAGAGGAATCTTTCCGTCGTTTTCCAATCTAGGTACTTAATGACCTTTTTGACAAAATTAATGTAAGAATGTCTTTTTATAAATTAAATGGAGCGTGCATCTATTTTCTGTCATTATTACATCGTCGAATCATCCATTATAAGCTTATAATATTATTTTCAAAATGAATATTTTCTTTTATAATTATGTGACTTTTAAATGATTTCAAAATATAGAAAAATATATTTTTCTCAAATAGTTTGGATTTCATCTATGTCAAAATCCATTGATGGATTTTACACTTGTTCAAAATTGATTCATTATGATACAAATATTCCATATTGTATTGAAGGTTTTGTGGTATTTTTTATTGTGTAGTGTTATTTTCATACCATTCATGGTTTATGGTCAATGTATTAACATTTTTTATGCTATTTTTAGTACAAATGTTTATGTTATTTTTCAAACATTTCATATGAGTAATGCATTGGACATAGTAGGTGACGGGTGGAGCCCACTGTAGCTCCTCAATGCATCGATAGGTCTCATGAGGCATACTAGTTTCTTGGAATATGGCATTGACAAAATCTTATTTTAATTCTTGGCACGAGGCCTTAAAAATGTGGTTATGAAGTTTTCCATTATGCATTCCATCATTATAAAATTACTTCTTGATATTACATGTGATTATTCGACTAGTAGAATATCCATGTGAATAAGTAAATGGAATTATTTGACTTATATTTTCCATATTATGATGAAGTTTAAGTTTTTAAGGCTTATGTTCTAGTCTTATATGTTTCCATAAATTGTTTATGCTTATTTATTAAAGTTTTCGCTTTATTGTTATCCTTTCTGAGTATCAGAGCTCACCCGTTTATTATGTTTTATTTTTCCCAGGATGCGAAGAAATATATTATGACTGACCTATCGGGATAGTTTAATGGATATGAATGTGATCAAAGGAGACAATTTTTTTTCTTGTTTTTCATTTCATGATGTAATGTAAAACTTATGTATGTATCTAGTACTTCCAAGGCTACTAAACTGATTAGTATTTTTGGACATGATTCATTGTATCATGCGATTGTTATGTAATAATGAAATGACTCTAGGTAACTAGGGTCAGGGAGTTATAGTTGGTATTAGAGGAAATTTAGTACAAACCATGGAAACTATATTTCAAAAAACTCTAATTAGAGAACATTACCCTAAGATAGACTTTGAGGATTACTATAGACGAACTTCCTTGAATTTTGGTAATGTAGAGATTTTTTGTATTTTCCAAGAAATACATCCCTTTCTAGATACGATCAGGTAATGATGGCTCTGGCCCAAATGTGCCTAGTAGTGAAAACTCCGATAGGGAGTTTCGGGATTATCCTGGGGTATCATGGTACACGACAATGGGCCTAGCTGCACTCTTGGTTACGACACTCTCAGGTGATATGCATAAGATAATTCACATTTTATTTACAAACCATTATAAAGGATTTATGAATATATATTTCTTCAAGGAAATTTTTTTTATGATTATGGATTATAAACATAAACTATTCAATTTATGTTAAGTGTTTTACAAGTTTGTAATTATGTATTGTGATTCATAAACTAATCTAGTATATTCCATTGTTTAGAAATGGAACCTAGTGGAAGGAATAGAAACCATATCAACAAGCACAATCCATGTAGATATTTCCCTCCTAATAAAGATAATTATAGTGGAGATGGTGATGCAACTAGTTCTGATCTTCTAGTCACCATACTAGGAAAACTCACTCATGTTATGAATACTAACCTTACCCGTATGGAGCACCCTGATCCACAATGTGTAAGATCAATGTTAGACCACTTAATGAGGACAAAACCCCCAACATTAAATGTGAGTACAAATAAATTGGTATCTTAGCAATGGATAAGATTATTATAGATGATATTTCATTCATTGGGGAGTAGTGAAAGGGAAAACACTTTAATGGTAGTTTGTCGCCTCATGGGAGATGCAGATCAATGGTGGTCATTAATCCAAAACACAAAGGAAGATGAAGAAGTATCAAACATGGAATGGAGAGAGTTTAAAGAGATTTTCTTAGAAAAATAATTTCCTTATGACCATCAAACATATATGGAGAGAAAATTTCTGAGTCTAAGGAAAAAGGAGTATGAGAATGTCACAATGTATGAGGCTAACTTTACAAGGTTATCAAGGCATGCAACATATTATATACATAACACAAGGAGTATGATTGATCGATTATTTAATGGGTTAAAACTATTTCTCTGTTGATCATTATTCTCACAATCCTTCACATCGTAATAAGATAGTGTCTCACGTGCTATCAACACAGAAAAATAATTCTCTAAGTCTTATAACTTTAAAGCAAAGCAAGAGAAGAAGAGATCTGTTGAAAAATCTTGAAATGGAAATAAGGGGATGAGGGGAAAAGTTAAAAATACATCTTGCAGTAAATGTGGTAAGAAACACCCTGGTACATTCCTAAAGGGAATGGGAGTCTGTTACATGTGTTGTGAAAAAGGCCACCAAGATCAAGATTTTAAATGAAATAAAGAGGCTATCAATGTTGTAAAATACAGTTGTAAGGAAATGAGGCATTATTAAAATGAATGACCTGAGCCCCAATGAAACTTAACTATAAAAAGTCCATGATATCAAGGCGAAGCTTATGCGATCACTACTACTAAGGTGGAAGCTCCGAAAGACGTGGTGGTAGGTAATTCAATGGTTTCTTCAAGTTTAGCCAATGATTTATTTGATTCGGGATCATCACATTGTTTCATATCTTCCCAGTTTGCTAAGAAAATTAGATATTTCAAATTTGATTTAACAAAGGAGTTGTCAGTCAAAACTATATAGGTAAGTATCATAGAAACAAAGCTTTGTGAATCAGTTCCCATTAGGGAATATAAATGTTATTTATCCGCTGATCTCAACGTCATACCCATGATTGAATTTTATATAATCCTCGGTATGGTTTGGATTTCGGACCATGATACAAAAATGTATTGTAAGAAGGAGGTTAAAATTATCGATGATGATAAATAATACCTTATCATTAGAGTAGAAACACTAGCATATGATTCTTATCTATATCAACCCCCAATAGCTCTAATAAATTCCATTATTGGGGAGGAATAGAGTGAAATAACAATGGGTGAGTAAACTAATGTTCAAATAGAGGATATACCTATTGTTCAAGAATATGTAGATGTGTTTCTAGAGGATTTACTTGGACACCCTCCAGAATGAGAAATTGAGTTTTCTATTGAATTAATTCCTGGTTCAAGGCCTATATCAACTGTAACGTCCCGGTTTCAGGTGCCACTCAATGAGTACCCCGAACCCGGTTCGCCACGTGACCTCAAGAGCATTTCCCCAAATGCTAGAGGCTGCCGACTAGCACGAAGGGCCCATGTCTGATAGTGGGGAAAATATACCATCATTTTTTAAAGTGTAGCGTAGTGGAATAAAATAAAAGCATACTACAACAGCGGAAGGAATAAACCATACACATTTAAAATAAACAGCTATAGTAAAAGATAACCAACAGTTATATAGAAAATAATGCAACATGTCTCAAGTTCAAATAAAATAGCCAGAACATGTTACACAACAATACAGTGCAGTACAATACAGAGTACAACAAAACAAAACAAAACAGCCGGTAGCATCGCGAGCCAAGCTCGGTTCGATGCTCCCCTAATTCCCAGCAATAATCAAGTACCTGTATAGGGACCCTTGCTGTTATCCACACCTGTAGAAACGTAATCTGTTTGGGCCTAAGACATGACCCAAACAGGGTGTGAGAAATAAATCCCAGTAGGCACCCACGAAAGGCCCATGCCCAACTATGTGAAAAGAAGCAACAATGGTGTGCAGTAGTAAAATTAAATAAACTAAGCAGTACTCAAAATTAACTAACTTTACCAGTTATATTTCCATTTTATTATTCTTTTAAACATTCAATTTAAGATATCACCACAATGAATTTCTATGTAAACAGTCAGTGTACTCAAACATGCAAAACCTTACCGTCAAGTAATCAGAAACGTAACCCGCATGTAATTTCCCACATGCATAAGGGATATTTCCCTCAGGCGTACGAAGTGTCGCCCTTTGGCACAAAGTCTATTGACCACAGGCATGGAAGAACTTTCCCACAAGATAGGTATTACATTGCCCACAGGCTAATCACAGCACTTCACTCGGGCTAAACAAGTAATCGGGCCATGAAAATTATGAAAACAAGCAATATACATGCAAAAAATTAAAATTTCTCTCAAGGAAAAACTATAATAATTATTCTAAAGGGATACCCTCGAGTGTCCTGGCCAAATGGCTAAACATAGAAACGCATCCCCGGGGAGGTCCAGGATCCAAGTAGTGATCCCAAAAAATTGTTTATTATCACATTTAAATTACATAAACAATTCTAGGTATTTAATTCAACAATTCCTCAGCCATACGACACCCCATTCATGGGTGTGTATGACAACGGTACACAAAACGCACATCAGTTGGAAATTAAACACCAAGCCACCTACCTTAAACACCCACGAATGGTATATGCGTACATCGATTCCAGAAACACCCAAAGACAACTTATATATGGGTTAGAAGAAAACCCGTTCAAATGTAAATAACGTTACATTGTGAAAGAATTGGTAAGAATGTCTTAAGAAGAGCGGATGGTCTTACCTGTGCGGTTCCAACGAGATTGTCGACAGAAGAATCTGATTCCCGACGTGCGCTCGGCGGATCCCCAAAGCTCTGGCCTCCTCTCCAACTCCAAAATAAACCCAAAATCCTCCTATTCCAAATGGGGAGGCTACTATCTGTTTTAAGAGAAAAAAACAATCTACAAAGTGTGTACTTCAAAGTACTTGGCATTTACTTTTTCATTTAACTGTTCCTCTAGCGACACTACCAAACTGTTCATCCATCAACATGAGTACATGACGTGTATTCTTGACTACACGGCGTGTACTATCACCTAGCTGGTGGAGGCTTCCACCACCTTACTGTTTCCCCTACCGACTGACTACACAGCATGTAAATACCACTACACAACATGTAGTCGGTTGTTACACCCTTCGTCGCCGACATGGCTACAAACCCTGTGTATTCATCCCACACAGCCAAGGTACATGATGTGTGGAATAGTACACAACGTGTTGTCACAAAATTTAGTATTTTTCCCCAATTTCTTTATTTTCTAAAAAACACTTAAGGCAAACAGAAAAGAAGAAACCCGTACCACAAAATAAGAACCAGGTTCTTACAAACTTCCCCTTAAAGCAATTCTTCCCCGAATTTCCCTTCCAAGGGTGGTGAAGATATAGCCGTGAACAACACCGAACACTGAGCATGTATGTCTGTATCCTACTCCCAAGTTTCATCCTGCATGGAGTCATGCATCCATATAACCCGTACGAGAGGAACTAACCAGCCTCAGAGAACCTTCGTGATCCTATCAACGATACAAATCTGATGCTCCTCAAAGGACGCATCTAACTCAAGTGCAACCTCATCGGGCTGAAAAACGTGAGAGGGGTCTGAATGATAATGGTGCAATTGAGATACATGGAAGACGTTGTGCATAGCTCGGTACCTCTATGGAAACTACAACTGATAGGCAACCGGCCCGACTCTCTTCAGAATCTCAAATGGCCCCACATACCTCGGTGAAAGTTTACCCTATCTCCTGATCCCCCTTTTCCCCAACCTCCGTGAATCACGTATGAAAATCGGATCCCCAACCATGACCTCCAAGGGTCATCTCCGACAATCAACACAAGGTTTTTGATAAGACAGTGCGGTTGTCATCTATTTCTGAATCAACTGAACCTGCTCAGAAGTCTCCTGCACGAGACGTGGTCCCAATAAAGCTACCTCACCTGCATCTAACCAGCACAAGGGGGATCAGAATGGCCTACCATATAAATCCACATAAGGTGAAATCTCAATAGTTTCCTGAAAACTATTATTATAGGAAAACTAGACTAGGGGTACATGCTTCTCCCAAGAGCTCCCAAAGTCTAGGATTCATGAAAACAACATTTTCTCAAGAACCTGTATCGTACGCACTGACTGACCATCGGTCTGATGGTGATAAGCTGTGCCTAGAAGCACCTATGTAACCAGTGCCCTCTGAAAACTCTATCAGATACGAGACATAAAATGGGTGTCTCTATCTATAACGAAAGAACAAGGGACCCCATGAAGACGTACGACCTCTCGGATATACAACTTCCTGAGCTCGTCAACTCCGACGGTCTCCTTGATCGGAAAAAAGTGAGATACATTTGTGAGTATATCCACAACAACACACATGGCATAATTGCCTCAAGGTGACCTCAGCAACACAGTCACGAAGTCCATCGTGACATCATCCCATTTCCATGCTGGAACGGGTAACTGCTGCAAAAGCCCAGCTGACCTCTGATGTTCTGCCTTCACCTGCTGACAGGTGGGACACCTCATAACAAAACCAGCTACATCCCTTTTCATTCCTGGACACCAGTATTGAAGTCTTAGGTCTCGGTACATATTCGTTACCCCAGAATGAATTGCCCATGCTGAAGCATGAAAATCCCACATTATCTCCTCGTGTACATCCCCTGAAACCCAAATTCGTCCACAAAAATGCAATACTTCATCATCGTCTACATACAACCAAGAAAAGGGTCCTCACTGGTCACCGACTACCGTAGAACTAGGCCCTCTGAGTTGATAGTTGTCTCATCCTCACTCTATCTAGGAGGATAGAAGTCACACCTAAAGATAAAAGATAGGTCTACCCCTCACTGTCGTGCACCTCCAAATGCATCTCAGAGAACAATGCCATAAGCTTCCATTCACCACTGGCCTCTTGCACTGCCTGTATCTGAGTCTTCCAACTTAGTGCATCAGCTACTGGATTTCCTTTACCAGGTGTATAGGCAGACTCAAAATCGAAGGACTGAAGGTATTCAACCCACCTTCGTTGTCTCAAGATCAAGTCATGCTGGGTAAAGATTTACTTGAGACTTTTTTTGTTTGTGAACACCACAAAATGTTCTCCCAAGAGATAATGTCTCCAACAGCACAACGCATGAACAACTGCAACCAACTCAAGATCATGCGTCGGGTAATTTTCACATGTGGCCTCAACTGCCGAGACCCATACGCAACTACTTGATCGCCCTACATCAACACAGCTCCTAGCCCAATACATGATGCATCACACTAAACTGTATAGCTATTCCCCTGATCTGCGAGTATCAGGATCAGTGTTGATGTCAACATTCCCTTAATCTCTTGAAAGGTTGTCCCGTAAGCTTCTGACCAAACGAACTTCACACCCTTCTTAGTCAAAACCATCAACGGCGCAGCAAAGAGGGAGAAGTCCGGTATGAAGCATCTTTAGTAACCATACAACCCCAAGAAACTCCATATCTCAAACACATTCTTGGGCTGCTTCCAGGAAACTACTGCTCTCACCTTCTCTCGGTATACTGTTACTCCTACCTCCAAGTTGATATAACCTAGGAAGTGAATCTTGTCCATCCAAAAGTGGCACTTTGAGAGGTTAGAATATAGTAGACTCTATCTCAGTGTACTCAATATGATCTCCAGATGGGTGGCATGGTCATGTCGAGTGTGAAAGTACACCAAGATATTTTCCATGAATACTACCACAAAAGAATCCAGATAGGGATGGAACACACGATTCATCAGAGCCATGAAAAATTTTGGCCATTAGTGCATCCGAACTGCATAACTGTATACTGGTATAGACCATACCATCTCCTAAAAGCTTTGAGAGGTATATCAGATGGTCTAACGTGCATCTGATGATATACTGATCTCAATTCAATCTTCGAGAACAATCGTGCCCCATGAAGTTGATCAAAAAGATCATCAATACTAGGAATGAAATATCGGTTCTTAACCGTCAACTGGTTCAACATCCGATAATCCACATAGAGTCTGAGAGTACCATCCGCCTTCATATCAAAAAAGGACAGGATAACCCCAAGGAGATGTATTGGGTCTGATGAAACCCTTTGACTGTAACTCCTCTAACTGCATTTTGAGCTCCTGCAACTCAGGCGCAGCCATCCTATAAGGAGGAATGGACGCCGGTGCTGCTCCTGGCACATGGTCAATAGAGAAATCCACCTCACTCTCCAGAGGAATACCTAAAAAGTTGTCTGGGAAGACATCCCAGAAAAGATCAACCAATGGTGGGAAATCCTTCTGAAAAGTCCACTGGTCGTCCAGATATAAGCTCGCAATCTGGGCTGTGACACCACCTCGCCCATGATGCTCTGGTCTAGCTCGACTCGCCTGAACATCCCACTCGTCCTTGTATAGAAACTCAACGCCCTCTGGTGATGTGAAACTCACGTTGCGATCATAGAAATCCATAAAAGCTCGAAAGGGAACCAACTAGTCCATCCCAGGAATGACATCATAGCTCATCATCTCTAAGAAATAGAGGTCCCAAGGGAAGTGATACACACCAACCTCAAAGGGGCACTCCTTGAAATGATTCACACTAGCCGTTCTGGTCCCCAACGGAGTGTATAACATCATAACAGCAGAAGAAGAAAAAACACATAACCCAAGGCTCTCCACAACGGGTACAGATATGAAACTATGTGTAGCGCCCATATCAAAAAGCACTATAGATAAAAAAAGCTACTAGAATAGTACCTCTGATTGTAGAAGGTCCGGGATCCTGCTCCTGATGGGTCTGTTGCACTGCATATGTCCGCCCAGTGTCGCGACCCTGCGACATAGCCTAGCTACCCTGAGCTGTCCCACCCAGTCGCCTCTGAGATCCTTGTGTCTAGCTACCACGACCACCTCCAACAACCCTACCTTCACAACCTGATGTATTTCAGTTCCCCTATAGGTAAGAAGATGCTAGTCCTGGCCCGACATGTGGAGTCTTCACAGAACCCCTCTCACTAGACACTGTGGGAAACGCCCTACAAAAGCGATGCTGATGAACAATCCGGCCACAATATCGGCATTCCACTGGGTCTTGTGGACACTAAGGTCTCATGTTCCCTTCCTTACCATACTGTTTGCACATGACCTGGACACATGAAACATTCTTTTGACTGGTACTGCCACCCTTAGAGAAGTCCATCTGTATCTTCCTCTTGCCAATAGAAATAGTACTAGAAACTGATGATGAATCGCCCTGGCCCACACCACTAGCTTCCCGCAGGTTATTTTTGGTAATCAATTCCTGGTTCACAATAGAATGTATTGAAGTCAACCTGAAAACATTCACCAGTGCTCGGATTTCATATCAAAGACCATCCTCAAAGCGTCTGGCTCTCAGTGTCGCATCACCCACCAGAACGGGTGAAAAACGCTAAAGTTCGGTGAAGCGAGTAGAATAATTCTTCACCGACATAGCGCCCTGCTGTAGATTCATGAACTCTCAAGCTCGATATGACCTCAGCGTCTCTGGGAAGAAGAAGTCATAGAAGGCTGTCTGGAAATCTTCCCACGCCATGTCTCTGTGATGCTCTGACTGGGTGGTAACATTCCACCACCTCTTGGCGGAATCACGCATCATATATGTTGTGAGCTTGACCCTCCACCATGGAGGTGTCTCAAGATACTCGAAAATAGTCTGCATCGACCCCATCCAAGACTCCGTAGCCTGTGGTCCTCCATCCCATGAAAACGTAGGCGGATGCTCCTCCTGGAAGATACAAGTCATCTCAGCCATAGAAGTGGCAGCTGGCGGTGCTCCCTGAAAGGTCTAACTGAACCGCATAAAACCATCATGGAACTTCGCCTCCATGCCTGTGTCTGGTATTACGGCTGGTTTCGCATCTGGCTCTGCTGGAAGGTCAACTTGTAGCCCATGGACCACCATCTCTAGAGTATACTCGTGGCTGATCTCCTAGAGAACAACGCATGATCGTCTTGGCGGCATGACACCACAAGGTCAAACGCACACCTTAGATATAGATTATCAAAGTATGATAAAAAATAAACCAAAAGGGGAACAGGAGGAAGAATACATTTAAGATTTCATAGCAGGACTCCAAGAGGTGTATACTGACTACACGGTGTGTACATGTCTTCTCTTCCCTACTCGGGTCCTTTTACACGGCCAAGCCACATGGCTCCTGTTGAACAAAACCACACGGCGTGTATATAATCTAAACAGTGTATATTTTGTAATTCTATAACTTCCCGTGTCATTTGTGACACGGCCGGCTACTCTGCTTGAACTACACCACGTGTTACACCCACACACGGCGTGTACACTACCCTGTCTCCCAGCCACACGGCTATGTCAACACAGTCTGTCCTCGGACAAGACTACACGGCGTGTCCCACAGGTGAACGATGTGTACTAGATGAGATTCTCTAACCTGTATTGTTAGTTACACGGCTGGATCCAGGTCAAACTACACAGCGAGTTTCATAATAGACACAGAGTGTATGTCCTAAGGTCTCCTCCGTCCGTGTTGTTAGTTACACGGGTGGACTCCGGGTCAACACTACATGACGTGTACATCTGGTACACGATGTGTTCACCCCATGATTTTCCCTTCCCCGTGTCCCAACCCACATGGTTGATGACACAAGAAGGGATACATGGTGTGTACTTAGGGTACATGGTGTGTACTCAAAAATTTTTCTTTTATTCCTGAGCAAAAGAACATACACGACATGTTTAAGGCACTAAATGGCGTGTATACCGAGTTTCTGGATAGTATGCCTCAGAAACATCTCTAAAACCCAGAAAATACTAAAACAAAACACCTAAGTGTCAAATTACGATCTGTGAGGGCCCATACTCCCCGCGAATACAACTTTGACATCTTATATGTGTTATAACCGGATAAAATATCAATGATGCACCAAATTACGGTTAATGAGGACCCATACTCTCCAAAAAACCAAAGTTTGGCATCCATTCTATAAACAGGTTCACACAATAATACCCTATCAAACAACAGGTATCTATCAAAGCAGTTATCACAACAATATGCTTTTACTAGCACAACATCTATCACAACAACATGAAATTTCAAATGCACCTACATGGCTTGGAAACTATGCATGAAATGTTGTTTCTAGCATGTGCCTAAATGATGCATGAGATGGAATAGCCAAATCTCATTGGGATGCAACTAGATATAACCCATGAATAAAATATAAACAACACAATTACAAGTGTGTCAACCTTCGGTGATAATAAATTCCACAGTAAAATTGCTAAATCAGAAAAATTTCAACATGAGGTAAATTGGATTTTCCCTGTACACAGGTTAGCTACGTCTGGGAAAAACTTATTACAAACTACCATTCTCATCTTATCCCTGACTAAGGCTCCAAATAGTAAGTCGAAGTAAATAACCTCTTTGATACCACTTTGTAACATCTCGGTTCTGGGTGACACTCAACGAGTGCCCCGAACCCAGTTCGCCACGTGACCTCAAGCGCATTTCCCCAAACACAAGATGTTGTCTACTACCAGTGAAGGCCCAGGTCTGATAGTGGGAAAACTATGCCCTCATTTGTCAAAGTGTAGCAAAGTGGAATAAAATAAAAGCAAACAACAACAGTGGACGAAATAATTCATACACATTTAAAATAAACTATTGCAGAAAAAGATAACCAATAGTTATATAGAAAACGATGCAACATGTCTGAAGTTCTATGAAAACAGACAGAACATGTTACATAATAATACAGTACAATACAATACAACGTACAACAAAACAAAACAAAACAGCCGGTATCATCGCGAGCCATGCTCAGTCCCATGCTCCCTTACTTCCCTGTAACAATCAAGTACCTGTATTGGGACCCTTGCCCTTATCCACACCTATAGAAACGTAATCTGTTTGGGCCGAATACATGACCCAAATAGGGTGTGAGAAATAAATCCAAGTAGGCTCCCACCAAAGGCATGTGCCCAACTGTGTGAAAAGATGCAACATCAGTGTGTAGTAGTAAAATGCAATAAAATAAGCAGTACTCAAAAGTAACTAACATTACCAGTTATGTTTCCATTTTATTATTATATTAAACATTATATTTGAGATATCACCACAGTGAATTTATATGTAAACAGTCAGTGTCCTCAGACATGCAAACCCTTACCCTCAGGTAATCAGAAACGTTACCCACAGGTAATTGCCCACTTGAATAACAGATATTGCTCTCAGGCATACGAAATGTCTCTCTCAGGCATAGAGTCTATTGGCCATAGGCAGAGAAGAAGTTTCCCACATGCTAAGTAGTACATTTCCCACAGGCAAATCACAACACTGCCCTCATGCTAAAAAAGTAATCGGGCCATTACCAATATGAAAAAATCAATATACATGCAACACAAATGCAATTCTTCTCAATGAAATTCTATAATCATTATTATAAAGGCATACCCTCGGGTATCCTGGCCAAATGGCTAAATAGAGGAATGCACCACCTGGGTGGTCTTGGATCCAAGCAGAGATCTCAAACAATAGTTTATTATCCCATTTAAATTACCTAAACAAATATATGTATTTAATTCAACAAGTCCTCAGCCATATGAAACCCCATTCATGGGCGCATATCACAATGATACACAAAACACACATCAGTTGAAAATTAAACACCCAAACACCTACCTTAAACACCCATGAATGGTATACGCGAACGTCGATTATAGAAATGCCCAAAGATGAAATAGATCTGGGTTAGAAGAAAACCCATTCAAACGTAAATAACATTCCCTCAATAGTGAATTGTTAAGAAAAACTTAAGGAGAGCAGAGGGCTTACCTGATTAGTTCCAACGAGATCATCGGCAGAAGAATCTGATTCCCGACGTGCGCTCGGCAGATCCCCAAATCTCGGGCCTCCTCTCTTTCTCAAAAACGAACCCAAACGCGTCCTCTGCCAAATGAGGAGGCTACGTACCATTTTAATTGAAAAAAACAAACTACACGGCATGTACTTCCAACTACATGGCGTGTAATTTTTCATTTAATTATTCCTTTGGCGGCACTGCCAAACTATTCATCCATCGACATGAGTACACAATGTGTATTCTTGACTACACGGCGTGTACTATTTACCAGCTAGAGGCAACTTGCACTGCCTTACTGTTTCCCCTGCCAACTGACTACATGGGGTGGAAATACCACTATATGGCGTGTAGTCAGTTTTTACACCCTTCATCACTGACATGGCTACACACTCTATGTACTCATCCCACATGACCAAGGTACACCGTGTGTGGAATAGTACATGGTGTATAGTCACAAAATTTAGTAATTTTCCCCATTTTCATTATTTTCTCAAAAATTATTAAGGAAAAGAGAAAATAAGAAACTCGTACCTTAAAATAAGAACCGGGTTCTTACAATGTTCCCCCCATAAAGCAATTAATCCCCAAATTTCCCTTCCAAGGGTGGTGAAGATATTTCCATGAACAACTCCAGCCACTGAACATGTACGTCGGTATCCCGCTCCCAGGTTTCATCCTACACTCGGACATGCTCCCATAGCTGTCGTACGAGAGGAACTGACTAGACTCGGAGAACCTTCATGCACCTATCAACGATACGAATCAGATGCACTTCAAAGGACACATCTATAACTTAAGCTCAACCTCCTCAGGCTGAAAAACATGAGATGGGTCTGAATGATAATGGCACAACTGAGATACATGGAATACGTCGTGCATGGCTCGGTACCTCTATGGAAACTCCAACAGATAAGAAACCGGCCCGACTCTCTCGAAAATCTCAAACGACCCCACATACCTCGGTGAAAGTTTACCCTATCTCCTGATCCGCCTGTGCCCCAACCTCGGTGAAGCATGTAAGAAAACCTTACCCCTGACCACGAACTCCAAGTGTCGTCTGCGGTGATCAGCATAAGGTTTCGGAAGAGACTGTGTGGTAGTCATCCATTTTTGAATCATCTGGACCTTCTCAGAAGTCTCCTGCACGAGATGTGGTCCCCATAAAGCTGCCTCACCTACCTCTAACTAGAACAAGGGTGATAGGAATGGCCTACCATATAAATCCTTGTAAGGTTCCATCTCAATAGTTTCCTGAAAACTAATATTATTGGAAACTCGACAAGGGGTATATGCTTCTCCCAAGATCCCCCAATGTCTAGGATGCATGCACGCAGCATGTCCTCAAGCACATGTATCGTACGCTCTGACTGACCATCGGTCTGTGGGTGGTAAGCTATGCTCAGAAGAACCTGTGTACTCAGTGCCCTCTGAAAAATCTACCAGAAACGAGATGTAAAATGAGAATACCTATTTGAAACGATAGAATGGGGGAACCCATGAAGACGTATGACCTCTCGGATATACAACTTCCCGAGCTCATCAACTCCGAAGGTCTCCTTGATCAACAAAAAGTGAGCTACCTTTGTGGGTCTGTCCACAACAACCGACATGGCATCTATGCCTCGAGGTGACCTCAGCAACCCAGTCACGAATTCCATAGCGACATCATCCCATTTCTGTGCCGGAATGGGTAATTGCTGCAAAAGCCCAGGTGGCCTCTGGTGCTCCGCCTTCACCTGCTGAAGGTGGGACACCTCGTAACAAAACCAGCTACAACCCTTTTTATTCCTAGCAACTACTACTGACATCTAAATTCTCGATACATCATGGTAAACCTAGGATGAACTAACCAAGCAGAAGCATGAAACTCCCACATCATCTCCTCGCGTATATCCCCTGGAACCCACACTCATCCATGAAAACACAATACATTATCATCGTCTATCGTCCAACCAGGATAAGGGCCCTCACTGGTCACTGACTCCCGTAAAACTATGCCCTCTGAGTCAGATAGCTATCCTATCCTCACTCTATCCAGGAGGATAGAAGTCAGAGCTAAAGATGAAAAATGGGTCTGCCCCTGACTGTCATGCACCTCCAAACGCATCATAGAGAACAAATTCATAAGCTTCCATTCACCACTAGCCTCTTGCACTGCCTGTATCTGAGTCTTCCTACTCTGTGCAGTAGCTACTGCATTATCTTTACCAGGTGTATATGCAAGCTCAAAATCGAATGATTGAAGGTATTCAACCCACCTTCATTGTCTCAGGTTCATGTCAGGCTGGGTAAAGATGTACTTGAGTCTTTTGTGGTCTGTGAACACCACAAACTGTTCTCCCAAGAGATAATGTCTCCAACAGCACAATGCATGAACAACTACATCCAACTCGAGATCATGCGTTAGGTAATTCTTCTCTTGTGGCCTCAACTGCCGAGACCCGTACGCAACTACTCGATCACTATGCATCAACACAGCTCCTTGGCCAATACCTGATGCATCACAGTAAACTGTATAGATCTTCCCCTACTCTAGGAGTATCAGGATCAGTGCTAATGTGAACCTTCGCTTCATCTCCTGAAAGGCTGTCTGACAAGCTTCTGACAAAATGAACTTCACACCCATCTTAGCAAAACCCATCAACGACGCTTCTAAGTAGGAGAAGTCCTGTATGAAGCGTCTATAGTAACCAGCCAGCCCAAAGAAACTCCGTATCTCAAACACGTTCTTGGGATGCTCCTAGGAAACTATTGCTCTCACCTTCTCTGGGTCTACTGCATGTCCTGCCTCCAAGATGATATGACCCGGGAAGTGAAACTGGCCATCCAAAAGTGGCACTTTGAGAGCATTGCATATAGCTGATGCTCTCTCAGTATACTCAATACAATATCAAGATGTGTGGCATGGTCGTGTCGATTGTGAGAGTACACAAAGATATCTTCCATGAATACTACCCCAAAATAATCCAAATAGGGATGGAAAACACGATTCATCAGATCCATGAAAACTGCTGGTGCGTTCGTGAGTCCGAACGGCATAACTGTATACTCGTATAGGCCGTACTTACTCCTTAAAGTTGTGAGAGGTATATCAGATGGTCTAACGCGCTGCTAATGATATCCTGATCTCATGTCAATCTTCGAGAACACTCATGACCCACAAAGTTGATCACAAAAATCATCAATCCTAGGCAACAGATATCAGTTCTTAACCGTCAACTGGTTCAACTTCCGATAAACCACACAGTGTCTGAGAGTACTGTCCACCTTCTTCGCAAAAAAAGACAGGAGAACCGCAAGGAGAAGTACTGGGTCTGATGAAACCCTTTTACTGTAACTCCTCTAACTGCCTTTGAGCTCCTACAACTCAGGCATAGCCATTATATATGGAGGAATGGAAACCGGTGCTGCTCCTGGAACAAGTTCCAAAGATATATCAACCTCAAACTCTGGAGGAAGACCTGAAAAGTCATCCGGGAAGACATCCCTGAAACGATCAACCAATAGAGGGAAATCCTTCTGAAAAGTCCCCTGGTCATCCATATATAAGCTCACAATCTGGGCTGTGACACCACCTCACCCAGGATGCTATGGTCCATCTCAACCCGCTTGAACATCCCACTCTACCTTGTATAGAAACTCATTGCCCTCTGATGACGTGAAACTCACCCCATGACGATAGCAATCCACAGAGGCTCAAAAGGGAACAAACCAGTCCATCCCGAGAATGACATCATAGATTTTCATATCTAGTACATAGAGGTCCCATGGGAAGTGACACCCAGCAACCTCAAGACGGAACTCCTTGCACTGACGCACAATAGCCATTCTAGTCCTTAACGGAGTGTCTAATGTCATAACAGCAGAACAAGAAGAAACACAGATCCCAAGGCTCTCCACAATGGGTACATATATGAAAATATGTGTAGTTCCCATATCTAAAAGAACCATAGATAAAACAGAAGCTACTATAATAGAACCTCTGATAGTAGAAGGTCCAGGATCCTCCTCCTGATGGGTCTGTAGCACTGCATATGCCTGCCCAGTGCCTTGGCCCTGTGACACACCTTGGCTACCCTAAGCTGTCCCACCCTGATGCCTCTAAGATCCTGGTGTCTGGATACCACGACCAGATCCACCATCCCTGCCTGCACACCCTAATAATTTCCAGTTCCCTGACCGGTAAGAATCTGCTGGTCCTTGCCCTGCACTTGGAGTCTGCACAGAACCCCTCTCACTAGCCACTAGTGGAAATGCCCTGCATAAGCACTGTAGATGAACCATCCTACCGCAAGCTCAGCATTCCACTGGGTCTTGTGGACATTGAGGTCTCTTGTGACCTTCCTTAACACACTAGTAGCACATTCCCTAGACACCTGAAACATTATTCTGAATGCTACTTCCACCCTGAGAGAAGTCCATATATCTCTTCCTCATTCAAGTAGAAATAGTACAAGAAACTGATGTTGAACTTCCCTGGCCCCCACCACTAGCTTCCCGTAGGTTCTTTTCGGTAATCAACTCCTTGTTCACAATAGCATGTACTGAAGGCAACCTGAAAGCATTCACCAGTTCTCGGATGTCATATCGAAGACCATACTCAAAGCGTCTGGCTCTCAGCGTCTCATCGCCCACCAGAACGGGTGCAAATGCTTATGCTTGGTGAAGCGTGAAAAATAATCCATCACCGACATAGATCCTTTCTACATATTCATAAACTCTCAAGCTCGATATAACCTCATCATCTCCGAGAAGAAGAAGTCATATAATGCTATTTGGAAAAATTCCCACACCATGTCTCCGTGATGCTCTTATTGGGTGGTAACATCCCACCTCCTCTTGGTGGAATCACACTGCATATATGTTTCGAGCATGACCCTCCACCCTGGAGGTGGCTCAAGATGCTCTAAAATTGTCTGCATCAACCCCAGCCAAGACTCCGAATCTTTTGGTCCACCATCCCTTGAAAACATAGGCGGATGCTACTGCATGAAGATACGAGTTAGCTCAGCCATATATGTGGCAGCCGGCGGTACTCCCTAAAAGGTCTACATGCACTGCATAAAGCCTTCATGGAACTGCGCCTCTATGTTTGTATCCGGTATTATAGCTGGCACCGCATCTGGCTCTGCTGGAGGATCAACTAGTAGCCCATGGCCCACCATCTCCAGAGTATACTCATTACCGCTCTCCTAGCGAACAACACATGAATGTCTCGGCGTCATGACACTACAAGGTAAAACACACACCTTAGATCAATATTATCACAGTTTGAAAATGATGGAACCAAAAGGGGAATATGAGGAAGAAGGCAATTAAGGTTTCACAATAAGACTACATGGCGTGTATATTGACTACAGGTCATGTAACTGACTTCTCTTCCCTCCCCGAGTCCTTTTACATGGCCAGGCCACATGACTCCCGTTGAAAAAAACTACACGACGCGTATATAATCAATATAGTGTGTATGGTGTAATTTTCCAACTTCCCGTGTCGTTTCGGACACGGTCGACTACTCGGCTTGAACTACACAGCATGTTACACCCACACACGGCGTGTACACTACCCCATTTCCCAACCACATGACTATGTCCACACGGTCTGTCCTCGGACAAGACTACATGGCATGTCCCACAGGTACACGACATGTACTAGAAGAGCTTCGCTGACCCATGTTGTTAGTTACACGGCTGGATACAAGGCTCCAACTACACGGCGTGTACACAAAATGATTACACCGACCCAGGTTTTTAGTTACACAGCCAGATCCCAGGTCAGACTGTAGGGCGTGTTCCATAATGGAAACAGCATGTACACTATCCCATTTCCCCGCCACATGGCTAAGTCCACATGGTCTTCCCTTATACAAGACTACATGGCATGTCCCACAGGTACACAACGTGTACTAGACGAGCTTCACCGACCCGTGTTGTTAGTTACACGGCTGGATACACGGCTCCAACTACACGATGTATTCAATATACACACGACATGTACACGAAAGGATTACACTGACCCGTGTTGTTAGTTACATGGTCGGATCCCAAGTTATACTATAGGGCGTGTTCCATAATAGACACGGCGTGTGTGTCCTAAGGTCTCCTCGGTCTGTGTTGTTAGTTACACGGGCAGACTTCGGGTCAGCACTACAAGGCGTGTACAACTGGTACATGGCGTGTTTTCCCCAAGCATATCCCTTCCCCATGTCCCGGCCCACACGGTCTATGACACGGGAAGGGCTACACAACGTTTACTAAGGGTACACGGCCTGTAATTAAAAAGTTTTCTTTTCTTTTCAAACAAAAGAACATACACTATGTGTTTAAGGCACTACACGACGTGTACACTATGTTTCCAGACTATATGCCTTAGAAAAATCTTCGGAATCTAGAAAATACTGAAAAAACAACACCTAAGTGCAAAATTCTATTCCGTGAGGGCCCATACTCCCCGCGAATCAAAGTTTGACAACTTATATGGGTTATAACCAGATAAACTATCAATGATCCACCAAATCCTAGTCAATGAGGTCCCATACTCCCCAAAAAACCCAAGTTTGGCGTCCATTCTATAAACAGGCTCACACAATAATACCCTATCAAACAGAAGGAATCTATTAAAGCAGTTGTCACAACATCATGCTTTTACTAGAACAACATCTATCACAACAACATGCAATTTCTAATTAACCTACAGGGCATGGAAACTATGCATGGAATGTGATTTATAGCATGTGCCTAAATGATGCATGAGATGTAATACCTTCATCTCATCGAGTTGAAACTAGATAGAACCCATGAATAAAATATAAACAGCACAATCACCAGTGTGTCACCATTCGGTGAAAATAAATTCTATTGTAAAATTGCAAAATCAGAAAAATTGCAACACGAGGTAAATTGGATTTTCCCGGTACAAGGGTTAGCTACGCCCGGGTACAGCTTATTTCTGACTACCGTTCTCATCCAATCCTAGACTAAGGATCCAAATAGTAAGTCAAAGAAAAGAACCCCTTTGATACCGCTTTGTAACATCCCGGTTCTGGGTTCCACTCAACAGGTGCCCCGAACCCGGTTCACCATGTGACCTCAAGCGCATTTCCCAAAATACAAGAGGCTTCCGACTAGCAGCAAGGGCCTTGGTCTAATAGTGGTGAAACTATGACCTCATTTGTCAAAGTGTAGCACAGTGGAATAAAATAAAAGTATACAACAACAACGGAAGCAATAAAGCATACACATTTAAAATAAACAACTGCAGTAAAAGATAACCAACAGTTATATAGAAAATGATGAAACATGTCTCAAGTTCTATGAAAAAAGCCAGAACATGTTACACAACAATATAGTACAATACAATACAGAGTACAACAAACCAAAACAAAATAGCCGGTAGCATCGCGAGCCATGCTCATTCCCATAGTCCCCTAATTATTATAAACAATCAAGTAACTGTATAGGGACCCTTTCCCTTATCCACACTTATAGAAACATAATCTGTTTGAGCTGAAGACCTGACCCAAACAGGGAGTGAGAAATAAATCCCAGTAGGCACCCACCAAATGCATGTGCCCAACTATGTTAAACGATGCAACAATAGTGTGCAGTACTAAAATGCAATAAACAAAGCAGTACTCAAAAACAACTAACTTTACCAGTTATATTTCCATTTTACTATTATTTTAAACATTCAATTTAAGATATCACCGCAGTGAATTTCTATGTAAACAGTCAGTGTCCGTAGACATGCAAACCCTTACCGTAAGGTAATCAGAATCGTAACCCACAGGTAATTGCCCACAGGCATAACAGATATTTCCCTCAGGCGTACGAAGTGTCTCCCTCAGCCACAGAGTCTATTTCCCATAGGCACGGAAGGAGTTGCCCACAGGCTAAGTAGTATATTGCCCACAGGCTAATCACAGCACTGCCCTCAGTCTAAATAAGTAATCGGGTCATGCCCAATATAGAAAAAAGTAATATACATGAAACACAAATGAAATTCCTCTCATGGAAATTCTATAATCATTATTATAAAGGCATACCCTCGGGTATCCTAGCCAAACGGCTAAACAGAGGAATGCACCCCCGGGGTGGTCCTGGATCCTAGCAGTGATACCAAAAAAACCGTTTATTATCACATTTAAATTTCCTAAAAAATTCTAGGTATTTAATTCAACAAGGCCTCAGCAATAAGACACCCCATTCATGGGTGTGTATCACAATGGTACACAAAAGGCACATCTATTGGAAATTAAACACCAAGCCACCTACCTTAAATACCCACGAATGGTATACACGAACATCGATTCTAGATACACCTAAAGATGATGTAGATCTGGGTTAGAAGAAAACCAGTTCAAATGCAAATAACTTTCCCTGGGTAAATAATTGGTAAGAACGGCTTAAGGAGAGCAGAGGGATTACCAGTGCGGTTCCAACGAGATCGTCGGGGGAAGAATCTGAATCCCGATGTGTGCTCGGTAGATCCCCAAAGCTCTGGCCTCATCTCTTGCTCCAAAATGAACCCAAACACCTCATCTACCAAAAGAGGAGGCTAATTCCCATTTTAATAAAAAAACTAACTACACAGTGTATACTTCCAAGTACACGTTGTGTACTTTTTCATTTAAATGTTCCTCTGGTGGCACCGCCAAACTGTTCATCCGTCGATATGAGTACACGGTTTGTATTCTTGACTACACGGCATGTACTATCGCCTAGTTGGCAGTGGCTTCCACCGCCTTACTGTTTCCCCTACCGACTGACTAGATGACGTGTAAATACCACTACACAGTGTGTAGTCGGTTTTCACACCCATCATCGCCGACATGGCTACACACCCTATGTACGCATCCCACACTGCTAAGGTACACGGTGTGTGGAATAGTACACGGCGTGTAGTCAAAAAAAATTATGATTTTCCCCATTTTTTTATTTTCTCAAAAAAACATAAGGAATAGATAAAATAAGAAACATGTACCTCAAAATAAGAACCAAGTTCTTAAAAACTTCCCCCCTTAAAGCAATTCGTCCCCGAATTTCCCATCCAATGGTGGTGAAGATATAACCGTGAACAACTCCAGCGACTAAGCACGTATGTCAGTATCCCGCTCTCTGGTTTTATCCTGCACTCGGCCATACTTCCATAACACCCGTACGAGAGGAACATACCGGAATCAGAGAACCTTTGTGCTCTTATCAATGATACAAATCAGATTCTCCTCAAAGGATGCATCTAACTCAAGCTCAACCTCCTCAGGATGAAAAACGTGAGATGGGTCTGAATGATAAAGGTGCAACTGAGATGCATGGAAGAAGTCGTGCATGGATCGATACCTCTGTGGAAACTTCAACCGATAGGAAACCAGCCTGACTCTCTCCAGAATCTCAAATGGCCCCAAATACCTCGGTGAAAGATTACCCTGTCTCTTGATCTGACCGAGCCCCAACCATGGTGAAGAATGTAAGAAAACATGATCCCCAACCACGAAGTCCAAGGGTCATCTGTGGTGATCAACATAATGTTTCTGATGAGACTGTGTGGTAGTCATCCATTTTTGAATCAACTGGACCTTCTCAGAAGTCTCCTGCACGAGAAGTGGTCCCAATAAAGGTGTCTCACCTGCCTCTAACCAGCACAAGGGTAATCGGCATGGCCTACCATATAAAGCCTCGTAAGGATCCATCTCAATAGTTTCCTGAAAGCTATTATTATAGGAAAACTAAACTAGGGGTATATACTTCTCCCAAGAGCCCCCAAAGATTAGGATGCATGCACGTAGCATGTCCTGAATCACCTATATCGTACGCTATGACTGACCATCGGTCTGAGGGTGGTATGTTGTGCTCAGAAGCACCTGTGTACCCAGTTCCATCTAGTAACTCTGGAAGAAAGAAGACATAAAATGGGAATACCTATCAGAAATGATAGAATGAGGGACCCCATGAAGACGTACGACCTCTCGGATATACAACATCCCAAGCTCATCAACTCTGAAGGTCTCCTTGATCGGAAAAAAGTGAGCTACCTTTGTGAGTATGTCCACAACAACCCACAGGACATCATTTCCTCTAGGTTACCTCAGCATCCCAATCACGATGTTCATCGTGACATAATCCCATTTCCATTCCGAAATGGGTAACTGCTGCAAAAGCCCAGATGGCCTCTGATGCTCCACCTTCACCTGCTGACAGGTGACACACCTCGTAACAAAACCAACTACAACCCATTTCATTCTCGGCCACCAGTACTGACGTCTCAGGTCTCAGTACATCTTGGTAACCCAGGGATGAACTGCCCAAGCTGAAGCATGAAACTCTCGCATCATCTCCTCGCTTATATCCCTTTGAACCCTCAATCATCCTTGGAAACACAACACTTCATCATCATCTATCATCCAACCAGGAGAAGGGTCCTCGCTGGTCACCGAATTTCGTAGAACTAGGCCCTCTAAGTTAGATAGCTGTCTCATCCTCACTCTATCTAGAAGGATAGAAGTCACAACTATAGATGAAATATAGGTCTTCCCCTGACTATCATGCACATCCAAATGCATCTTAGAGAACAAATCCATATGCTGCCATTCCCCACTAGCCACTTGTAGTGCCTGTATCTGAGTCTTCCTGCTCAGTGCATCAGCTACTGCATTACCTTTACCAGGTGTATAGGAAACCTCAAAATCGAAGGACTGAAGGTATTAAAACCACAATCATTGTCTCAGGTTCATGTCACACTGGGTAAATATGTACTTGAGACTTTTGGGGTCCGTGAACACCACAAAATGCTCTCCCAAGAGATAATGTCTCCAACATCACAACGCATGGACAACTGCATCCAACTCGAGATCATGTGTCGGGTAATTCTTCTCATGTGGCCTCAGCTGTAGAGACCCGTATGCAACTACTCGATCGACCTGAATCAACACAGTTCCTAGCCCAATACCTGATGCATCACAGTAAACTGTATAGTTCTTCCCCTACTCTAGGAGTATCAGGATCGGTGTTGATGTCAAATTTCCCTTCAGCTCCTGAAAGGTTTTCTCGTAGGATTCTGACCAAATGAATTTCACACCCTTCTTAGTCAAACCCATCAACAGTGCTGCTATGTGGGAGAAGTCCTATATGAAGCATATGTAATAACCAGCCAGCCCCAATAAACTTCGTATCTCAAACACTTTCTTGGGATGCTCCCAGGAAACTACTGCTCTCACCTTCCCTGGGTCTATTGAAACTCCTGCCTCTAAGATGATACGACCTAGGAAGTGAATCTGGTCTATCCAAAAGAGGAACTTTGAGATCTTAGCATATAGCTGATGCTCTCTCAGTGTACTCAATACGATCACTAGATGGGTGGAGTGGTCATGTCGAGTGTGAGAGTACACCAAGATATCGTCCACAAATACTACCACAAAAGAATCCAGAAAGGTATGGAACACACCATTCATCAGAGCCATGAATACTGCTGGCACATTCGTGAGTCTGGAAGGCATAACTGTATACTCGTATAGACCATACCTACTCCTAAATGCTGTGAGAGGAATATCCGATGGTCTAACATGTAGCTGATGATATCCTGATCTCAAGTCAATCTTCGAGAACATTCATGCCCCATTAAGATGATAAAAAAGATCATCAATCCTAGGCAGGGGATATCGGTTCTTAACCGTCAACTGGTTCAACATCCGATAATCCGCACAGATTATTAGAGTATCGTCAGCCTTCTTCGCAAAAATGATAGGATAACCCCATAGAGAAATAATGGGTCTGATGAAACCCTTTGACTATAACTCCTCTAACTGCCTTTTGATCACCTCCAACTCATCCATAGCCATCCTATAAGGTGGAATGGACACCAGTACAGCTCCGTCCACAAGCTCAATAGAGAAATCCACATAACGCTCCGGAGGAAGACCTGAAAAGTCATTCAGGAAGACATCCTTGAAATGATAAACCACTGGAGGGAAATCCTTCTGAAAAGTCCCCTGTTTGTCCAGATATAAGCTCACAATCTGAGATGTGAAACCACCTCTCCCATGATTCTCTGGTCCAACTCGACTCACCGAAACATCCCACTCTCCCTTGTATAGAAACTCTCCACCCCCTGGTGGTGTGAAACTCACCCTGCGATGATAGCAATCCATGAAGGCTCAAAAGGGAACCAACCACTCCATCTAGATAATGACATCATAGCTTGTCATCTCTAAGACATAGAGGTCCTAAGGGAAGTGACACCCACCAACCTCAAGGGGGAACTCCTTGAACTGACGCACAATAGCCGTTCTAGTCCCCAATGGAGTGTCTAACATCATAACAGAAGATGAAGAAGAAACACAGAGCCCAAGGCTCTCCACAACGGGTACATATATGAAGCTATCTATAGCAACCAAATCAAAAAGCACTGCAGATAAAATAGTAGCTACAAGAATAATACCTTTGACAATATAAGGTCTCAGATCTTTCTTCTGATGTGTCTATTGAACTGCATAAGCCTGCCTAGTGCTGCAGCCCTGCGACACAACCTGGCTACCCTAAGCTGTCTCGCCCTACTGCCTCTAAGATCCTGGTGTCTAGCTACCACGAACACATCCACCATCCCTGCCTGCACGCCCTGATGTATTCCAGTTCCCCGACTGGTAAGAATCTGTTGGTCCTGGCCCCACAAGCGGAGTCTGCATAGAACCCCTCTCACTAGCCACTGGTGGAAACGCCCCCCAAAACACTGATGATGACCCATCCTACTACAAGCTTGACATTCCACTGGGCCTCGTGGACACTAAGGTATCTTATGACCTTCCTTACCACACTGGTAGCACATGACCTGGACACCTGAAACATTTTTCTGACTGGTAATACCACCCTGATAGAAGCACATATGTCTCTTCATCTTGCCAGTAGAAATAGTACTAGAAACAGATGCTGAACCGCCCTGGCCCACACCACTAGCTTCCCGTAGGTTCCTTTCGGTAATCAGTCCATGGTTCACAACATCATGTACTGAAGGCATCCTGAAAACATTCACCAGTGCTCGGATGTCATATTGAAGACCATCCTCAAAGTTTCTGTCTCTCAACGTCTCATCGCCCACCATAACGGGTGTAAAATGTTGATTCTCGGTGAAGCGAGCACAATAATCCATCACCAGCATAGCGCCCTACTGCAGATTCATGAGCTCTTGAGCTCGATCTGCCCTCAGCATCACTGGGAAGAATAAGTCATAGAAGGCTGTCTGGAAATTTTCCCATGCCATGTCTCTGTGATGCTCTAACTGGGTGGTAACATCCCACCACCTCTTGGAGGAATCACGCAACATATAAGTTACGAGCTTGACCCTCCGCCTTGGAGGCGTCTCAAGATGATCGAAAATAGTCTGCATCGACCCAATCGAATACTCCACAGCCTATGGTCTTCCATCCCCTGAAAACGTAGACGGATGATGCTGCTGGAAGATACGAGTCATCTCAACCATAGTTGTAGTAGCCGGCGGTGCTCCTTGAAAGGTCTGCATGAACCGCATAAAGCCTTCACGGAACTGCGCCTCCGCGCCGGTGTCCGGTATTACGACCGGTGCCGAATCTAGATCTGTTTGAGGATGAACTGGTAGCCCATGGCCCACCATATCTAGAGTATACTCATTGAAGCTCTCCTGTAAAACAACGCGTGAACGCCTTGGAGGCATGACACTACAAGGTCAAACACACACCTTAGATCAAGATCATCACAGTCTGAAAATGAAGGAACCAAAAGGGGAACTGGAGGAAGAAGGCATTTAAGATTGAACAACAAGACTACATGGTGTGTATACTGACTACATGGTGTGTACCTGACTTCTCTTCCCTTCCTGGGTCCTTTTACACGGTCAAGCCACATGGCTCCCATTGAACAAAACTACACGGCGTGTATATAATCTACACGGCATGTATGGTGTAATCTTCCAACTGCCCATGTCATTTGTGACACGACCGACTACTCGGATTGAACTACATGGTGTGTTACACCCGCACATGGCGTGTACACTACCCTGTTTCCCAGACACACGGCTAAGTCCACATGGTCTGTCCTCAAACAAGACTACACGACATGTCCCATAGGTACACGACGTGTACTAGACGAGCTTCACTGACCCGTGTTGTTAGTTACACGGCCGGATACATGGCTCCAACTACAATGCGTGTACAATATACACACGGAATGTACACGAAAAGATTACACCAACCCTTGTTGTTAGTTACACGACCGGATCCCAGGTCAGACTACACAGTGTCTTCCATAATGGACACAACATGTATGTCCTAAGGTCTCCTCTGTCCGTGTCTTTAGTTACTCGGGCAGACTCCGGGTCAACACTACACGACGTGTACATTCGGTACAGGATGTGTTCACCCTTACCATTTCCCTCCCCCGTATCCCTTCCCACATGATCTATGACACGAGAAGGGCTACACAACATGTAATTAGGGTACACGGTTTGTACTAAAAAAGTTTTTGTTTCTTCAAAAATAGAAGAACATACATGGCATGTTTAAGGCACTACACGGCATGTATACTGGGCTTCCAGACAGTATGCCTCAGAAACTTATTCGGAACCCATAAAATACAGAAAAAACAACACCTAAGTGCCAAATTTCGATCCGTGAGGGCCCATACTCACCGGGAATCAATGTTTGACATCTTATATGTGTTATAACCGGATAAACCATCAAATATACACCATCTTCCGATCAATAAGAACCCATAATCCCTTAAAACCCATATTTTGGAGTCCATTATATAAATAGGCTCATACAATAATACCCTATCAAATAGAAGGTGTTTTTCAATGCAGCTATCCCAACAACATGCTTTTACAAGCACAACATCTATCACAACAACATGCAATTTCCAATGCACCTACATGGCATGGAAACTATGCATGGCATGTGATTTCGAGCATGTACCGAAATGATGCATGAGATGGAATACCCTCATATCATCGGGTTTCAACTAGATAGAACCCATGAATAAAATATAAATATCACAATCACAAGTGTGTCACCCTTCGGTGAAAGTCAATTCAACTGTAAAATTGCAAAATCAGAAAAAGTGCAACATGAGGTAAATTGGCTTTTCCCTGTACATGGGTTAGCTACGCCCGAACACAACTTATTACCAACTACCTTTCTTGTCCTATCCTTGAATAAGGCTCCATATAGTAAGTCAATGAAAAGAACTCCTTTGATAACACTTTGTAACGTCCCAGTTCTGGGTTCCACTCAACGGGTGGCCCGAACATGGTTCGCCACGTTACCTCTAGCGCATTTCCCTAAACGCCAGAGTCTTCCAACTAGCAGCGAGGGCCTAGGTCTGATAGTGGGGAAACTATGCCCTCATTTTTCAAATTGAAGAGCAATGGAATAAAATAAAATCATACAACAACAACGAATGTAATATGTAAAGTCCCATAAAAATCAATGGATGTTATTTTTTTCTCTTAATTTTCTATGGGTTTTACAAGAACGTAGTTTCTGATGGCACCTGATTCAAAAGCCCGGTGTGCCCGGAATCAATTTCTGATGTATAGATCAGGTATGTTAAGTGAACGAATGAGCGGGTTTTCCTAACTTTTGAACCAGTGCTCAGAATCAAAATCCGAGGACACCGATGAAACCGCAGCACTGGTAACTACTTAGGAACACCTTTTCCCGAGTTTCGTTGCTCGGTTGAGGTTATTAAATAATGTTTTAACTAAAGAATGAAATAAAATATTGTGCTACAATATTATTTCTATTCTGGTTAGTTTAAACCTATGATGGGTTGTTGGAGTGGGATACACTAATATCCTAACTCAACCAGGTAGGATATCAGTGAAGTGGGGCCCACACGAGCCCCACCCCTCCAATCCCTTTTTAACCACCCTCCCGTGCTTTTAATATGTAACTCACCCGCACCCCGATTTAATGGAAAGTCAACCCAAAAAATTAATTTGAATATTTAATGCTCCTCAATTAATTCAATTAATTGAATGAAATTTGTTTGATTTTTAAATTAATGACTTGTGTGTGTTTTAATAAAATAAGACATGACTTATTTTATCAGGGGTTGATTCGTTGTGCGAAAGGAAGGGAGGACTTTGGCGCTCATGAGAAATATCTTCTTCCTCCTTGAAGAACGTGAAGAACACAACGTCATTGATGAAGAACGCCGACCTCCGACAAAGGAGGATGAATAACGCTGATTCATCGGAGATCAAAGACGTGACGCTGTGTACCGCGACACCAACGGTCCTCTTTTCCGTGACGCCCTATACCGCGGCGCCGTGTACCGCGATGCCGACGATCATCCTTTTGTGATGTCGTCTTCCACGACGTCTCTTTCCCGCGAAAAACCTCGTTCGATGACTTCATCGTGTTAGGGGTTTGATTTTTGGTTCATGAATTTTCTTGACTGTCCAAACGTCTTTTTCTTAGCCGCTTGATATCGGATTAACGGGAGGGGGCCGGACTGCACGAACATGACCGACTCTCCTCCCCCTTTGATGATGTGTTTGTCGCTGCATGATCAAAGGTAGAGCAGTGCAACAACACCACACAGATACAAAGAATAACGGGTGAAGAAGCGCGTCCCCATCGGACCACACTGTTGAGGCCGAACGAAACCGCGACCAGAGTCGGGGCCGCAAAGGCGATTCGAAGACTCTACAGATTGTTTATTTGACGTGCAAATCGACGAACGATGAAGGAACAATCCACAGAGGTGATTCGATGATTCCGCAGTAATGTGCGGGGCCTGAGATGATCACTAGCGCATACGTAATTGAAAACGGACCACCGGATCAACTTCGGTGGCCCGCAGACATCACTGGCGGCGCGGGTCGCCAGTGCGGTGACTAGCACCAGCCAGCCGCTCGGAGGCGGCGGCGCCCCGGCGCGTTTCCAGGCTGAACCGCCGTGGTTGATGCCGCGGTAGCAGGCAGATGGATCCCTTGGCCGTGCGGGATCCGGGGGAGCAGAACACGGCGCTCACCGCATCCGCGGAGCGCGAAGGCCACGGGGGACCACCTCCTCCGCTCGACTCGCTGGATTAGCCGGCGCGATGCCCGGTCATGTCGGGTCGGGTTTCGCAGACCGGACCGGGAGACACCCCGCCGGGTCAGACCCGGACTCGGGTTGGGTCGAATCGGTTTGGGCCGACCCAGGGGGATTGGGCCGGGTCAGGCCTGGCCCAGACCCCCCATTTTCAGACCACTTTCGATATTTTTCACATAACATGGGCTACAGACCTCTGATCGACGCACCGTCAGTTGAGTGGAGGTCCTTGGATCGAGACAGTTGTTTCGGTATACTACACTCCAGGTTTCAGATAACTTTGGGTATGGCCGGGTTGGTTCGAACACAAAACCAACCGGGCACTCGGAGTGGAAACAATTATAACATGAGATCCGGACGTCCGATTGATGTGTCATAGACTTTGTTGGATTCCTCTTAGTGAAAAGAACCTTTTGTCTTACAACGCTTGAGGATTGGATGCATTTGGCTTACGGTCGGGTTAGTTTTGACTTAAAAACCTACAGGGCCACTGGAACGAAAAATCCATTCACTCTCAGACCGGGTGTTCGATTGACGTGACGCCTCTCACGTTGAGTTCCTATCGACGAGGCGGAACATTGGGATACATCAACTCCGGAAAATGTGTCAGTTGATGTATCGACCCCTTGGATCATAGAGTAGACCCTCCCGGAAATGAGCATGCTATGTACGAGAACCCTAGTGCGGCTGCGACAACGAAGACTATCATACATGAATCCTCCGTGGGTTCGACGTGAAGACTTTCTTACTGAAATACTCTGTGGGTTCGATGAAGAAGACTGCACAGAAATCCTCTGTGCATTCGGATGTGACGACAACTGTACTGGAATCATCTATGGGTTCGATAGTGAAGACTTTCATACTGGAATCCTCCGTGGGTTCGACGACGACGACTGCACTAAAATCCTCCGTGGGTTCAGGAGTGACGACAACCGTACTGGAATCCTATGTGGGATCGATGTGAAGAATTTTGTACTGGAATCCTCCATGGGTTCGACGACGACGACTACACTGAAATCCTCCGAGGGTTTGGCAGGGATGACAACCTTACTGGAATCCTATGTGGGCTCGACGTGAAGACATTAATACTGGAATCTTCCGTGGGTTCGATGACGACGACTACACTGAAATCCTCCATGGGTTCGGCAGTGACGACAATCATACTGGAATCCTCCGTGGGGTCGATGGTGAAGAATTTCGTACTGGAATCATCTGTGGGTTCGATGACGACGACTGCACTGAAATCCTCTGTGGGTTCAGCAGTGACGACAACTGTACGGGAATCCTCTGTGGGTTCGACGGTGAAGACTATCGTACTGGAATCCATCGTTGGTTCGACGACGATGACAACCATACTAGAATCCATCATGGGTATGGTGGCGATGACTAGAGTGCTTGTATCCTATGTGGTTCCCAACTAGATGAATCAGTAACTACATCTGATCATCTCCTTTTTCTTTAAAAATGATTTGTACCTATGTGAGGTGAGTCTTGACTTTCAATCATTATCTTCGATATGATTGACTTGCTTTCTTGTGTGGAATGTGTTGTGCTCTACTATGTGGACATGAAGTATTCTCCTGTTTGGACTATTTTGTTCTCTCCTATGTGGACTTGTAGTGTTCTCCTGTGTAGACTGTGTTGTTCTCTCCTATGTGGACTTGCAGTGTTCTCCTGTGTGGACTGTGTTGTGCTCTCCTTCATGGAATTGTAGTGTTCTCCTGTGTGGAATGAGTTGTGCTCTCCTATGTGGATTTGTTGTGTTCTCTTGTGTGGACGTGAATGAACTTGGGCTCGGATGTTTGAGCCAAAATGAAATTGATGACTCAGGTATATGTATGGGCATATACCTATGTAGTGGTGGATGTTACTTCGTGATTGTATCTTTCTTTTGTGGATTTTACTTTGTGGATTCTGGGAGACCTTTGGGGGTCTTGGGGTCCCTACTGAGTAGTGTATACTCACCCCTACATGGGTTATTCCCGCACTACGTTGTGTTGGATGCAGACGATGGACAGTGCTGGTCGTGGTTGAGGCTTGTGGAGGAGTCAGTACCTTGAGGTGGACCACTGGGCGGGACGTACACGGAGTGGATGAATGGACCCGTGGAGCTGTGGTGGCTATCTGTACCCACCCTTCAGGTGGTACATCCAGTGGACGGCTTGACGTTGCTGCTTTACTTTCAGTTTTTGTACATTCTTTCTAGTTGTACTTTACTTTCAGTTTCAGATTGTATTCTGGCCCATTTACATTCCGCACATATTTTTTGTACCCATTTTTACTTAGTGTTTACTTATGCTGGCTTACTGAATGGTGTTTGTTTAATTTATAAAGGAAATTCCTTCCTTTTGTTGGGATTTACATCTTTGATGCTAGTCCCCAGCCCCTGGCCTATGGGGGGCAGGCTTGTGGTAGTCACGACACGGGCCCCGAGGACGGGTCGTGACAAATTGGTATCAGAGGAGTTTGGTTCAACCGAAGAACTCAGGAATCTGATATTTCTTCTATGTGAAGCAATATTGTTAAGGGTATTGAGTGTGGTTATCAGTCCAAGGAGTCCAGTGTTGGTGCGGCGGCTGACGTATCCATACACAAAGACCCTCTGACTTCTGATTTTCGACTCAGTGCACGAAAACCTAGATTGCATGTGTGTTTCAAAAGTTTTCTTTGTGATTACTTTGTGTCAGCTCACCAGGTATAAATCGTTGATCGTGGTGCACCTATCTCTTTTCAGGATCGCCCCACGACGACAGCCATCTAGGGTTCCAAGTATTATACAAGATGACGGCCCACCAAGAGATGAGGTTCCGGTGCGGGGCCCTGTTACTATGTTAAAAACATCGGGTGGGGTACCAGCAACACCACCACCTGTTAGGTAACATAGGCCTCAGGTATTTTGAGGCAAGAAAATTCCCAAATAGTATAGGACTAGATGGAGTCGATTGCTAGAGTTCTACACATAGTGTAGACCTAGTAGAGCAGATAGTGATCTTAATTACTGGTGTTTCCCAGTGAGTGACCATGTGGTTGGTCCGCATTGTGATGAGGCTTTGGTACGTGGACTGATTCCTGATATAGTACCTTTGGGTAGTTTTCTAGCTATATCACTACCTGTTGGTCAGAAGACACTACCGGCGGTACCGGTAGGGGACACATGGAGGCTTAGTGCCTTAGATGTTTCAGCACCAGATATCCCTCAAGTTCCGAGGCAAGCCCAACTCACAGGCGGCTAAAGACTGTCTTGAGGAGGTGGTTGAAAGATTCCAAGAGCTTATACAGCATCGAAAGGACGACGTGTCGATAGCTGAGAATTCATCAGGGCATACCAAACCATTCCTGGTACTCGATGACTACGATGCAATCGGTGCTTCAAAGCTCGGACGTCAGAGTGAGGTGTGTCTAAAGAAATTCTGAGCCAACACTTCTTTCTCTATGCATTCCTACTTATGCTAGGGTGCTATAAAGAACCTTTGTGGTTGAAAATTATTTTTCTAAATGGATGTAGTCAGTGAAGGTTAGCAGTGGAAAAGAAGGAAACTAGCACAAGTCTCGGAGACTTGGGTGTGTAAAATGTTTCAAGTAGAGGAAGTGAAAAGGACAGATGAATCTGCAGGGCCACAGACATGGATGTGGAGCTAGGAGAGAAGCATGGGGTGGTGAACATTTTGACATGTTGCAACCACCCGCCTTTTAAATCACCGCTAGGATTAGGGAGATGGGGGGAAGGGGACAGAGTAGCTACATGTTGTTAGGGAGTGCGACCGAAAGGGCTATAAGGATGATTCGAAGTTCGAACTGTGTTTTCCCCAAGATGTCGTAGCAACAATACATTGACATGAATCATCCCTTCCTTCCATGAATCTTGTCCCAGACCTAGAGTTTCTTTTTAAGCCATTGACTGGACCCTCACGTCTGGAGATACCCCTGGGAGGATACTCGATAATCACACTTATGCTAACAGTGTGATCTGACCCTTGATGCGAGAGTTTTGGTTGGGACCGCATGGTGGAAGCGTCGTGGCCTTATGACGTTAGTTTGAGTATGGACTGCGCAATCACAATTCATACACAAACTGACGGTATTTGGTAGATGTCGGGATGGGTTTTCTTTGGTCGGCGAAAAGTAAACCTCATGCAGCACGGGAAAAACTCATGCACAGGAGGGTGCGGTCGATCACTTTTGAGTAGGCCAACGTTACCCTCGTGGCTGTAGGGGTTTTAAGTTTCATTACTAATCTGGAAATGATGGCCTCTAGGGTTTGAGGATGGAGACCACGTTCTTATATGGGTCTCACCTCGACGAGGTTTACGGAGATACATCCGAATCGGCGAGATATCTCCGAGGTTCAACGGACCTTTCTAGGTCCTCAGCAGGGTAGGAGCGGTGGATTACCGCATTGCTCTACCACCTCAGTTGCACTGGGTGCACGACGTCTTCCACATATCTCAGCTGAGGAGATACATGCACGACCTGACACATTCATCTACTATGGGTAGCTAGACCTTGATGATGGGGTGACTTTGGGGAGGTTCTCGTGGAGATCGAGGATCAACAGGAGAAGGTCCTACGTGGTTGGTCGATTCCATTAGTGTGCATCAGATGGAAGCACGAGAACCTCTATGAGAGCACTTGGGGGTGGGAGGCTTAGATGCGTGCACAGTACCCACATTTTTCCCCTATTTTATGATGTATCTTTACGGGGACATAAATCTATGTGGTGGGAGTAATGTAAAGACCCATAAAATTCAAGGGAAATTATTATTATTTTATTAAATTTCTTTGGTTTTTTACCAGAACGCAGTTTCTGACGGCACCTAATTCCTAGGCCAGGTGTGCTCAGAATCAATTTATGAAGGTCAGCTCAGGTACGTTCAGTGAACAAATGAGCGAGTTTTCCTAACATTTGATTTGGTGCTTGGAATCGAAATCCAAGGACACCGATGAAACTGCAGTGCTGATAATTGCTTAGGAACACCATTTCCAGAGTTGTGTTGCTCGGGTGATTTTATTAAATAATGGGTTAACTAAAGAATGAAATAAAATATTGTGCTACAATTTTATTTCTATTCTGGGTAGTTTAATCCTACGCTTGGAAATGGAGTGGGAGCCACTAATATCCTAACTCCACTAGGTAGGATATTAGTGAAGTGGGTCCCACACAAGCCCCACCCCTTCAATCCCTTTTAAGCATCCCTCTCATGCTTTTAATATGTAACTCACCCGCACTCCGAATTAATGGAATGTCAACCCTAAAAATTAATTTGAATCATAAACTATTTATCAATTAATTCAATTAATTGAATGAGATTTGTTTGATTTTCAAATTAATGGCTTGCGTGTGTATTAATAAAAGAAGACAAGACCTATTTTATTAGGGGTTGATTTGTTGTGAGAAACGAAGGGAGGACTCTTGCGCTCTTGAGTAATATCTTCTTCCTCCTTGAAGAACTTGAAGAACACATCGTCACCGACGAAGAACGCCGACCTCTGACGAAGGAGGATGAATAACGCTGATTCCTCGGCGATCGATGACACGACGCCATGTACCGCGACGCCGTGTACCATGACGCCGGTGATCATCCTTCCGCGACGTCCCTTTCCCGTGACAAACCTTGTTCGAAAACTTCATCGAGGGAGGGGTTTGATTTTTGGTTCATGAATTTTTTTGACTGTCCAAACATCATTTTCTTATCCGCTTGATATCAGATTAACGGGAGGGGCTGGACCGCACGAACACAGCCGACTCTCCTCCCCCTTTGATGAAGTGTTTATCGCAGAATGAACAAAGGTAGAGCGGTGCAATGACACCGCGCAGAAACAAAGAAGAAAGGGCGAAGAAGCGCGGCGCCATCGCGCTGCGCCTTTGAGGCCGAACGAATCCACGACTGGAGTCGGGGCCACAGAGGTGATTTGAAGACTCCACAAATTGTTTATTTGACATGAGGATCAATGGGCGATGACAGAACGGCCCGCAGAGGCGATTTTATAATTCCTTAGAAAAGTATGGGACTCGAGATGAACACCGGCACAGACGGTATTGAAAATGGACCACCGGAGCAACTCCGGTGGCCCGCAGACGTCACCGGAGGCGGCACCTCGGCACGCCGCTAGGAGGAGCTATTGCGTCCGTGGAGCGCGAAGGCCACCGGGGACCGCGTCCCCCGCTCGGCTCGCTGGCCGAGCCAGCGCGCCTCCCGGCCGAGCCGGGCCAGGTTGCGTGGACCGGACCGGGCCAGGTTGCGTGGACCGGACCGGGCCAGGTTGCGTGGACCGGACCGGGCCGCGCCCTGCCGGGCCAGGCCACGCCCATCCGGACCGAGCCGCGCCCCGCCGGGTCGAACCCGGACATGGGTCGGTCCGACTAGGTTCAGGCCGACCCTGGGGGGGTTGGGCCGGGTCAGGTCGGGCCCAGACCCCCCATTTTTGGACCACTTTCGGTCTTTTTCCAATAACATGGGATATAGTCCTCCAATCGATGCACCATTAGCTGAGTTGCAGTCCGTGGATCAAAACGGTCATTTCGGTATACTACACTCAAGGATTCGGAGAAATATGGGTACGACCGGGTTGGTTCAAACACGAAACCAACCGGGCCCTCGAAGCAGAAACGCTTATAACTTGAGCTTTGGACGTCCGATATATATGTCGTAGACTTTGTTGGATTCCACATAGTGAGATGAACCTTTTGACTTACTCGGCTCGAGGTTTGGACACAGTTGGAGTACAGTCGGGTTATTTTTGACTTAAAAACCAACCAGGCCCCTGGAACAAAAAAGCCATTAACTCTCAGACTTGGCGTCCGATTGACGCACCGTCTGTCATGTTGAGTTTCTATCGACGAGGCAGAATGTTGGGATACATCAACTCCGGACTACGTGTCAGTTGATGTATCAGCCCCTTGGCTCATGGAGCGAACTCTCCCGAAAATGAGCATGCTGTGTGCGGGAATCCTAGAGCTGGCTGCGACGACGAAGACTATCGTACTAGATTCCTCTGTGGGTTAGATGTGAAGACTTTCGTACTGGAATCCTCTGTGGGTTTGATGACGAAGACTGCACTGAAATCCTCTATGGGTTCGATAGTGACGACAACCATACTGTAATCCTCTATGGGTTCGATGGTGAAGACTTTCGTACTTCAATCCTCCGTGGGTTCGATGACGACGACTACACTAAAATCCTCTGTGGGTTTGGCAGTGACGACAACAGTACTGGAATCCTCTATGGGTTCGACGTGTAGAGTTTCATACTGGAATCCTCCATGGGTTCGACGACGAAAACTGCACTGAAATCCTTCGTGGGTTCGGCAGTGACGACAACCATACTGGAATCCTATGTGGGTTCGACGTGAAGTCTTTCGTACTAGAATCCTCCATGGGTTTGACGACGACGACTGCATTGAAATCCTCTGTGGGTTTGGAAGTAAAGACAACTGTACAAGAATCCTATGTGGGTTCGACGGTGAAGACTTACGTACAGTAATCATCCGTGGGTTCCACGACGACGACTGCACTGAAATCCTCCGTGGGTTCGGCAGCGACGACAACCGTACTGGATTCTTCTGTGTGTTCGACGATGAATACTATCGTACTGGAAATCTTCATGGGTTCGACGACGATGAAAAACGTACTAGAATCCTCTGTGGGTTTGGCGGCGATGACTACAGTACTTGTATCCAATGTGGGTCCTAGCTAGATGAATCAGTAACTACATCTGATCATCTCCTTTTGCTTTACAATTGATGTGTACCAGTGTGAGCAGAGTCTTGACATTCAATCATTATCTTCGATATGATTTAATTTCTTTCCTGTGTGGACTGTGTTGTGCTCTCCTATGTGGACTTGAAGTATTCTCATGTGTGGACTATGTTGTCCTCTCCTATGTGGACTTGTAGTGTTCTCCTGTGTGGACTGTTTTGTGATCTCTTATGTGGACTTGCAATGTTCTCCTGTGTGCACTGTGTTGTGCTCTCCTTCGTGGACTTGCAGTGTTCTCTATGTGGACTGATTTGTGCTCTCCTATTTGGATTTGTTGTGTTCTCCTGTGTGGACATGAATGAACTTGGGCTCGGATGTTGGAGCCAAACTAAAATTTATGACTTAGGTATATTTATGGGCATATACCTAAGTAGTTGTGGATGTTACTTCGTGATTGTATCTTTCCTTTTTGTATTTTCCATTGTGGATTCTAGGAGACATTCAGAGGTCTCGGGGTCCCTAATAAGTAGTTATACTCACCCCTGCATGGGTAATGCCCACACTACGATGTGATGGATGCAGATGAAGGACGACACTGATCATGGTTGAGGCTTTTGGAGCAGTCGGTACCTGGAGGTGGACCACTGGGCGGGATGTACACAGAGCGGATGACTAGACCCGTGGAGCTGAGGTGGCTATCTGTACCCACCTTTTAGGTGGGACTTCTAGTGGATGGCTCGACATTGTTGCTTTACATTCAGTTTCTGTATATTCTTTTCAATTGTACTTTACTTTCAGTTTGGGTTTGTATTCTGGCCCATTTTCTTTCCCCACTTACTTTTGTACCCAGTTTTACTTAGTGTTTACTTCTGCAGGCTTACTCTGTGGTGACTGTTTACTTTATAAAGAAAAATCCTTCCGTTTTGTCGGGATTTACGCCTTTGGTGCTAGTCGCCAGCCCCTGGCCTATGGGAGGAAGGCATGGGGTAGTCACGACACGGGCCCCGAGGACGGGTCGTGACACAATAAACCATACACATTTAAAATAAACAACTGCAGTAAAATATAACCAATAGTTATATAGAAAATGATGCAACATGTCTCAGGTTCTATGAAAATAGCCAGAACATTTTACATAACAATACAGTACAATACAATATAGAGTACAACACAACAAAACAAAACAGCTGGTAGCATCGCAACCCAAGCTCTGTCCCATGCTCCCCTACTTCCCGGAAACAATCAAGTACCCGTATAGGGACCTTTTCCCTAATCCACACCTGCAGAAACATAATCTGTTTGGGGAAAATCCATGACCCAAACTGGGTGTGAGAAATAAATCCCAGTTGGAACCCACCAAAGGCCTGTGTTACTAGTTATATTTCCATTTTATTATTCATTTAAACATTCAATTTAAGATATCACCACAATGAATTTCTATGTAAACAGTCAGTGTCCTCAGACTCGCAAACCCTTACCCTCAGGTAATCAGAAACTTAACCCACAGGTAACTGACCACAGGTATAACAGATATTACCCTCAGGCGTACGAAGTGTCTCCCTCAGGGACAGAGTCTATTTCCCACAGGCACATAAAAGGTTTCTCATAGGCTAAGTAGTACATTTCCCACAGTATAATCACAACCCTTCCCTTAGGCTAAACAAGTAACCGAGACATGCCCAATATGAAAACAAGAAATATACAAGCAACAAAAATACAATTCCTCTCAAGGAAATTCTATAATAATTATTATAAAGGCATACCCATAGGTATCCTGGCCAAACGGCTAAACAGAGGAACACACCCCTACGGTGATCCTGGATCCAAGCCGCGATCCAAAACAACAGTTTATTATCACATTTAAATTACCTATACAATTATAGGTATTTAATTCAACAAGGGATCATCCATACGACACCACATTCATGGGTGCGTATCACAACATTACACAAAACGCACCTCAGTTGGAAACTAAACACCAAGCCACCTACCTTAAACACCCACGAACGGTATACGCGAACATCGATTCAAGAAACCCCTAAAGATGACATAGATCTGGGTTACAATAAAACTCGTTCAAATGTAAATAACTTTCCCTCGAGAAAGAATTCATATGAATGGCTTAAGGAGAGTGGAGGGATTACTTGTGCGATTCCAACCAGATCGTCGGCGGAAGAATCTGATTCCCAATGTGCGCTCAGCAGATCCCCAAAGCTCCAACCACTTCTCCTTCTCCAAAACGAACCCAAATGCCTCCTCTACCAAATGAGGATGCTACTGACCATTTTATGTGAATTAAAAATACTACATAGTGTGTACTTCCAAGTATACGACGTGTACCTTTTCATTTAACTATTCCTCTGGCGGCATCGCCAAACTGTTCATCCGTCAACATGAGTACACGGTTTGTATTCTTGACTACATGGAGTGTACTATTGCCTAGCTAGAATCTACTTCCACCACCTTTCTGTTTCCCCTGCCGACTGACTACAAGGCGTGTAGTTGGTGTTTGCACCCTTCATCGCCAACATGGATACACACCCTGTGTACTCATACCACACGGCCAAGGTACACGACGTGTGGAATAGTACACAACGTGTAGACACAAAATTTTGGATTTTTCCCATTTTATTTATTTTCTCAAAAACACTTAAGGAAAAGCGAAAAGAAGAAACTCGTACCTCAAAATAAGAACTGGTTTCTTACATCAAAGACCGCTTATAGAGTTTCCACTATAGAATTAGTGGAACAAAAGAAATAGCTAGAGGAACTGAGTAATAAAGGATTTATTCACCCTAGTGTTTTTCTATGGGGAGCCCCTATTATTTTTGTTAATAAGAAAGATTAATATTTGAGGTTGTGTATTGACTACCGGGAGATCAATGCTATAAAAATAAAGAACAAGTATCCCCTACATCGCATTAATGATTTATTTGATCAACTTCATAGAGCTCAATATTTTTCAAAGATTGACCTTTGATTTAGATACCATCAGTTTTGTGTGAAGAAGGAAGACATTCCAAATTCAACATTTCGAACTAGGTACAAGAATTACGAGTTTACAATAATTCCTTTTGAACTGAATAATGTATCCTATGTCTTAATAGATATAATGAACAAGGTTTTCAAGGAATATCTTGATGACTTTGTAGTGTTATTTATTGATGATATCTTCGTATACTCAAAAAGTTACAAAGATCATGAAAATCACTGGCGCACTATTCTGAAAACCCGAAGAAGAAATCAATTATATGGGAATTTTTTCATGTGGGAATTCTGGCTTCCAGATATTTATTTTCCTCTTTATATTATCTCTAATGATAGAATCTCTATTGATCCTTCAACGATAAAGGCACTACAAGAATGAACAGCACCAATGAGCATAACTGAGGTACATGGTTATATTTGTTTAGCAGGTTATTATTGGTGTTTCATCCTTATGTAGAATGATAGTGTTATTTCCTATGCATCCCGATTGCTAAAAATTCATGAATCAAACTATCCTAATCATGATCTTGACTTAACAGCTATAATATTTTCCTTAAAGATATTGAGACACTATCTCTATGGTGAAAAATGTGAGATATATACCGATCAAAATAGTTTTAAGTATCTTTTCCCATAGAAAGAAATCAACATGAGGAAAATACAATGGATTGAGCTACTGAAGGATTGTGATTGCACTATACACTACCACCCAGGGAAGGCAAAAAAAGTGGTAGATTCTTTGAGAAGATAAGATCATGGAGTCTTGAACAAGATGAGAGTTGAAAGGGATACTATGTTCATGGATCTAGTAAAGATGGATATGGGAATAATCATGGAAGTTTAAACATCAATAATTTTCAAATGGTTTCCAAACCATCTTTACTAGAAATGATAAAAAGTTCTCAGACTGATGATGAGGAGTTTCAAAAAAAATTAATGCTATGAATGATGGGAGATTGATTGAATTCATATATGAAGATGAAATTATTAAATTTTGAAATAGGCTTTGTGTTCCAAATATACCTGACCTAAAAAGGGAATTTTTAAATGATTCTCATAGCTCCAATTTCTCCTTACACCCTAGGAGCACCAAGATGTATAGAGATTTAAAGGAAAATTTTTTGTGGGTCAACATGAAGAGGGAGATTGCTAATTGTGTGACAAGATGTATGGTTTTTCAACAATTTAAAGATGGTAGGAAACATCTTGGACTAGTCGTGAAACCTATTCCCATACCTGAGTGGGAATATGCTAATATTACAATGGAATTTTTCATGGCGCTACCAAAGACTCCTATAAGGAATGATGAAATATGGGTTATTGCTGATCGTCTTACCAAGTTAGCTCATTTTCTTTCTATAAGAGAAGATTTACCACACGAACGTCTAGGAAGACTATATATTAATGAAGTTGTAAGACTTGATGGTGTACCCATACTGATTGTTTCTGATCGTGATCCCCATTTTACATCAATATTCTGGAAAAGTTGTCAGAAGGCCCTGGATACTGAACTTCATTTGAGCACTACCTACCTCCCTCAAAAAACTGATGGACAATTAAAATGAACTATTTAAACCTTAAAATACATGTTGAGATCTTACTCGCATGACATTCGAGGTATGTGGGATCAATATTAACCTATATTAGAATTTTCAAATAACAACAGCTTCAATTCAAGTATTCAAATGGCACCATATGAAGCATTATATTGAAAGAGATATCGCACACCAACTTGTTGGGATGATGTTTATGAAAGCAAACTTGTAGAACCGGAACTTGTTGAGGAAACAATTTAAAAGGTTATGATTATCCAAACCCACATCAATGAATCTCAATGTAGGAAAAGAGATATGTTGATAATCAAAGGAAGAATTTGGAATTTCAAGTAGGAGATCATGTTTTCATAATGGTATCTCTATAGAAAGGTGTTATACGATTCAGTAAGAATGGTAAATTGAGTCCTTGGTAAATTTGACCTTTAGAAATTATAGAATGAATTAGAGATGAAGATTACCCTTTGTAAATGCCTCCAAGTCTCTCCAATGTTCATGATGTGTTCCATGTATCACTATTGAGAAAATGCATGCCAGAACCAACGCATGTACTCACCTATGAATAAATAGAAATGGAACCCGATCTGTCTTATTGTGAAGATCCTATCATGATTCTTGATACCGAAGAACAAGTGTTGAGAAACCAGGCGAGTCATCTGGAAAAAGTTCTATGGAGAAACTAGAAGATGGAAGAGGCAACGTGGGAACCCGAGGAACTTATGATGAAGAAACTCCCAAATATTTTTATGCAGTAATATTCTAGAAAATTCAATGAAGAAATTATTTTACGGAGGGGATAATGTAACACCACATGCTTCCATGGTACACTTCTCTATGAATAATGCAGTAGCTTGTGTTGCATTCAACATCGAGTTCTAACACACCACAACCAATCAATCAAGCCATTATGAATAGAAATACCCAATTTTTAATATTTTATAAATTTTATTTTTTAAAATGGACTTCATTTTTGGATTCTTAATATTCAAATTAGCTTTGGGTGATTTTTTGGTATTTTTCGGAAAACATTAAATTTTTGATGAATAGTGAAAAACACTACTTTATTGTTTAAAACAGACTTTTTATTTAAATAATTATTTTTATATTTACATTTATTTTATGTAAAAATAGATAAAAAATACCTGTATATGGTCAATGTAATTCATTAGAGTCATTTCATAATAAAATTATATGTATAAAATTTTATTGAACATTTTACCGTATTTTACCCACCAGCTATGCACTTTTGAAAATTTGCATAAAACATAATTTTATAACTTTTGTGAGTTTAATTTAAAAAACCTGGGAGACACAGTTGACATTAGTAAGTAAAATTTTGTTCAATAAGATAAACAGGATTATTGGTGAATAGTAACTTTTGAGTTTTATTTACCATGGTTAAAATTTATTTGGGTAATTAAAGGTAAAAATGATATTATAATTACACTGACACATGTCCTAATTCTATTGGATATGTGTAATTTGACCCAAAAAACCTTAGGAATAAAATATTATCCTTTTGGTCCACATGGATTATATTATGACATTTATTATTATTTTATTTAAAGAAGAGTTAAAAGTGATAAATTCAATGTTTAATAACTAATACATTTTTAATATAGGGTTATACATAAGATAAATTTGACTATATAAATTCATTATAAATATAAAAATATTTCCTAAATAATGGTATTTTATTAAAAGTTTTTAAAAATTATATAATTTAATTTATTTATGACGCAATGATGATGTAGTAATTACCTTATTAATTAAATATTAATATAATTGATATTATAAATATCCAAATAAATTTAATTTGAGACATTTGATGAAATACTAAAATTTTCGAGATTAATATGACATTTTAAGGTTTATTAATTGGATTTTTTAGTAGTAATCATGCTGTTATGATTTTCACAAAAACCAAATACTAAATAGTGTCAAAATTGACATAAATTAGGGTTTAAAACAAATATTATACTATTAAGTGATATAATCTTACTAAAAAAATAAAGTTCAACCAAAAGACTTAAATAAGGTTAGATATATCAATAATGAACCAAATGGGGTTCTCATGGATTTTAATAGTATGTTTATTAACCAATTATTATAATAATACAAGAAGACAATGTAAAATTTAAACTATTTAACTATGAGTTAAATCTAAAATATAAGGTTAGTATGGTGACCTAAACCTGTATAAAACCTTTTGGTTGAGAGGAAATCTACCCATACCCACTTTATCATCGAAATAAATCTTTTTGGAGAATTTATAAACCGAAAATGATTTTATAATAAACTAATATTTCAAACTTTTCCTAAAGTAACCCTCACCTCTCTTATAAAAGGGTACTTACCCTTCTCTCAAAATCACACATCCAAAGCTAATTTTCTCGACCATACCCTACCCAAATATCCTACCAACTTCCCTCACATAATCCTAGAGGAATTACTTTGATCATAAAGACAACCTAATGAGACCTTTTTATCAAATAAAAAGGAAACACTTGAAGAAGAGGTAATTATCCCATCACCCCTTTCATGTTCTTTCCTTCTTCAACTAACACTTTATTTGTTGTTTCCACACCAAAATAATGACTCCAGTACCTTATACATACTGTGATGTTATTATTAATATGATACAACCATATTCATTATTCTATCCATCCTATAAATGACAAAGTCACCATACGTGCGTACGCACGACTTACTGTCTCCACGTCGTGGTGTAGTTTGTCATTCAATACTTAAATATTTTGGATGGGTATAATAATGAGTTTAAATGATGTAAATAATAAATATAATTTGTTAATGATTCTTTATATATGATATACCATCTAATTATATACGATTCCACCATAAATAGAATGTTATTGTCGCTTGTGCGTATGTACGGATTACAGTCACCACGAATTCTATGAGATTCATTCCCCATCGTAATAATTCAAAAATTATTTTCATTTTATGATTAAGAATAATGTTTAATAGCATAATATCATTCTGTATAAGAATCAAATACATTTTATTCATAACAAACATGGATTATGTATCCATGCATATAATGGAAAATGAATCAGTTAACTCCCGAAATGATGATAATATTGAAATATTATTAACAAGGAAATATTACAAGATCATATATGATATCATATTTATGTATATAGTAATTTTAAAATTTAATAACAATGTTTTAACTATTATATAGGGGTCAAAATATCATCAAATATGGAAAAGTACAAGGTAAGGGTTAAATTTCACAATCTCTTTATTATTCGAGGTTTTTTATACGCGTGTGTCTATTAGGGCCTCTTTATCATCCACATCCACGTTTCATAAAAATGTATTTCCAATCATTTTTACTATTTAGTAAACTATGGATTAAATTCATTTATACCATTATTTGACCTTATATATTTTGAATGGAATATTTCAGTCGTTTTCCAAACAAGGTACTTTATGACATTTGTGACAAAATAAAGGTAAGAATGTCCTTTTTTAACTTATACGACGGGTACAAATATTTTCTGCTATTATAACATCATTGAAGCTTCCCTTATTAGATTATAAGAACATTTTTAAAAGAAAAATGATTTCTTTTATAATTATGTGACTTTTAAATTATTTCAAAAAAGAAAGAAAGAGATATTTCCCACAAATAGTTTTGATTTCATCTATGTCAATATCCTTTGATAGATTTTATAGTTGTTTGAAATTGATTCATTATGATACAAATCATCGATATTGTATTGGAGATTTTGTGATATGTTTGACTGTGGATGTTTTATTTTTATACCATTCATCGTTTATGGTAAGAGTATTAACATTTCGTATGCTAGTTTAAATATGAATGATTATGTTATGTTTCAACCTTTCATATGAGGAATGCATTGGAATTAATAAGTGATGGGTGGAGCCCTATATAGTTATTCGATGCATCGGTAGGACTCAATAGACAAACTAGTGTCTTGGCACAAGGCTTTCACAAAATCTTCTTTGTAGTCTTGGCATGAGGCCATGACTATGTGGTTATGAAGTCTGGAATTATACATTCCATCATTATGAAATTTTATATTGATATTAAATTTGATTATTTTTCTAGTATAATATCCATGTGAATAAGTAAATGGAATTATTCGATTTATATTTTCCATATTATTCTGATGTTTACGTTTAAAAGGCTTATGTTCTAGTCTTATACATTGCCTTAAAATGTTTATGCTTATTTATGAAAGTTTCTGCTTTATTGTTTTCTATACTGATCATCTAAGATCACCCTTTTATTAGGTTTTATTTTTCCTAGGATACGAAGAAGTATATTATTAATCACCATCAAGGATAGGCTATGGGATATGAATGTGTACAATGGAGACAATGTTTTTGTTATTTTTCATTTCATTATGTAATGTAAAACTTATGTATGTATCTAGTACTTCCAAGGCTACTAAACTGATTGGTCTTTCAGGACATGATTCCTTTTATCATGACAATGTTATGTAATAATGAAATGACTCTGGGTAATTGGGGTCAGGGTGTTACAAAATGTATATCTTACCTGATGTAAATCTTTCTTTTCATGAGATCCACAACATCAAGAAATCCTCTATGGTGCTTGGATGAAAAAGGTCCAAATTCCCATATGGAAAATCATCATCTTCGTACCAATAGTTAGTGGTCCATTTTTCATGCAATGGTGGGGGATTTATAGGATTTTATACCCTAGTTGTTTTCCGCCTTGCAGGGCACATATCAAGTGGATCTAGGAAGGAGTCAGTGAAGACTTCAGCATCACGTGTCCCCGTGAGTCTCTGTCATTGATCTCTTCTGGGTTATTGTCTGATTTTTAATGACAACAAAACCATCCCTTAAACACCCCTTTTACTATATTATCATCAATTAATGGGGACTTGATGAATCTTGCGTATAGTATTATGGAATTTTATATTGTCATATTGACATGTCCAAGGGACATTGCGAGATGATGATGCATATCAGAAGGTTTTCACGTGATCTCAGGTGACCTTCCTGGTATATTCCTTGAGACAAGGATGGTTCAATAAGGGGCCTTCATGGGATTAAGAAATCTTGTCAAGGGATCTTGTGAGACTATTTTTTAGACATCCTAAGCACGTTGTAAGAGTTATTTTACTGTGAGAGGCCCTCATATCCTTTTATTGTTATTACCATTGTTTATTTTATAATGGTTAGGAGTCATGAGAGATATCATGAGTAATGTAAAAGGAAAATACTCTACCTCTTAGGGATGTGTCACAAGACCAAATAATTTTCTTTGGAGATGTTTGATAATTTCATGGACAACTTCATCCATATATCATTATGGATCCAAAAAGGGAGTGTGAGGTATCTTAGACATACCTTGGGATCTTCATAGAATGAGTATGGCATAATGGTAGACTTCCGAGAGGTGTGGTGGAAATTTCCCAAGGGTATCATAGTGTCATATAGATCTCCAGGGGTACATCATTTGACTTTTAGGACCATGAGTGTCTCCCACCTCATTCAATTTTATTTCCTGTATTTTATTTGGAAAATTATCACGGGTCTCATGATTTTACTTGAATGTTGATGGGGAAAACCATTCTTTCAATTGGAGATCCATCACGCATGTTTTACAACCACAGGAGGCCGCCAAATTTTTTATATTTTCCTTCTATTTTTTGAAGGATTTACAAATGGGTTTTCAAGCGGTTTCTTATTGATAAACAGTTTAACCTAGAGGTTCTCGTCCAGTGATTTTTATGGGACCACTGATTGTATGGGGAACCTTCATGAGAGAGGAAGGTATACATTGAAGGGAATTAATGGTTCCATATTTCAGTTATTCGATGTCCATGGTGCCTTCATGTGACCTGACTATGGTCACACAATACCTTATCTCTGGGAGGATCATAAGATTCATGGTTTTTTTCCACCTTATTATTCAATCACTTTTGTAGGGAAAATAATACCCATATTCATTTATTTCATCCTTTGTGAATTTTCTAATGCTAATTTCATGGGAATCAAAAAATGAACCCCTTAGTATAGATATCCTCACTAAAAATGTCTCAATTAAGAGTAAAGTAAATGATCATCTGAGTCGTTGGTGTTTCTGCCAATTGGTTTATTGGGAAATTAACCACCAACAATACCCATCCGTTGTATGCTATCATTTAAAAATAATTTTATAGATCGGAATATTTAAATCATAATAGACCATTCTTAGGAAGTGGTCATGAATTCCAAGGAACATGATATTTCTTAATAATATATCCACTCCAGCTATCATGGAATTACTTGATTCAAGAAGGATAATTAAGTAGAATATATGTCTGTATGGGAGATTCCCCTATCGTTTTCCTAAATCCGATATCCTTGGTGAGATTATCTTGATTTCTATCAAGGCCATATGGTGGGGATTACTATATTTTTCATTCATATAGGATAGATTGATTTCATTCTATAGTTTTGGGTCTTTTATCTAATCCCTCCATTAAAACAGTTTAGGTTTTTTTAGATCATACCTTCAATGGATTTAGTTTAGTTAATTTTATCTAAGTCCTTTTGTCACATTAGTTTATGGTATTTTAGCTAATACGTTTTAACACTATATTTTAGGGTCTTTTATCTCAAACCTTATATCACTATAATTTTGGGTATTTTAGCTCGGACCTTTTGTTTTTATAGTACAGTGTCTTTTATATCAGACCTTCTTTTTCTATAGTTTAGGGTATTTTAGTTTGGACCATATATCAGTGTATTTTAGGGTATTGTAGCTCCGAACTTCTATTTATGTAGTTGAGTGTCATTTAGGTCAAACATTCTATCACTATAGTTTAAGGTCATTTTTCTCAGAAATTTTTTTATTTAGATTAGGTTCTTTTATCACATACCTTTTATCACTGTAGTTTAGGGACATATAGCTCGGACCTGATCAATGATTATAGAATATGGTGCAAAAATGATGAGAATGACCAAAAACACTCTAGGGTGCTGGGTTCTACTGTGGTGTTGTCGAGGCTCCTAATAAATAGAAACCCCCTTTTGTAGAGTTTCACATTTGGTTATCAACCATAGGAATATATGTAGGAGACATACGCATACATGCATAGTCAATAAAGGGGTCACTTGAAGTCAGGTTACTTTTCAAGGGTCTATGGAATATTGATCTAGGTAAAATTAGTTACGGGAAAAATACTAGGGAAGCTAGGAATTCTTCGATAGTTGGAATATGGGTGATTTAAGTAAAAACAATGATTTTTATTCCAGGATTATGAGATGTGACAGACATACCAGGTATGTCCTCTGACATTTTGAGATGCCAGGTTTGCTGTAGTGTTGATAGCGCTCACATGAATTGAAGATCCTTTCTAAAAGGATGATTTTCCTTTAATGTTCAAGGCCTTTATAAATAAATATAATGGTTGACTAAATGATGATCTACACTCCATTATATGGGTTGTGAAAGATTTTTGAAGATGCAAGAATCTAGATGATAATGTTAGAAATACGGGAATGGATATCGAGTAAGGGTTCTAGAACACTTGGGAAATTCATAGTTTGATTATGAATCTCATGCCATATGCACTATGGTTTTGAATCTTGAGGTCTGGGCCACCAAATATTTAGGAATGGAGTGTCACATTCTGTCCTTGATAGAGGGTAAAAACACATTGACATAACACTGAGAATGTTGAATATGATTAGATAGTGTTGTATAGGGTTTCTAAATCATGGTTAAAAGTGATTGGATCAAGAGATTGATATCGAAAAATCACACCGGGAATGACCCAAAACATGATGGAATGTTGGGTTCTTCTTTAGTGATGTTAGGGCCCAAGAGGATTAGAAATCCCTTTTTATAAAGCAATACATTTGGTTGACAAGAATAAGTGAATATACAGAAACCATAGGCAATCTTTCATAGTCATGAAAAGTTTCCTTAAATCCGAGCATCCTTTTTAGGGGTCTTGGAAGATGTCAATGATCCGAGACACTCAAATAACGAAGTTTTACTTGTGGAAGTGTAATATCAAAGAAGGATTCAAACACCCTAAAAGTTGTGTCACTACCTAGAGATCATATTCTTATGGAATGGAGACAAATAAGATCATTAATCAAACTGTTTATTAAACAAGGGGGTCTATCGAGCATAGCATGTATTTTACTAGGGATAAATAGTTCACTCTATGAGATCTACTCCTTATTAATTTTCACTAAAAATTTTACCTAAACTATGGAGACAAGGAGTTAAGCGAGATAAGAATTGAATTTTTCTCATGCCTCTCTTTACAGGGTTTCAAACTGAAAAGTTTTTTGTCTCATTCAAAGGAAGTTCAAGGTATTTCTATTTGGACCATTATAGGCTATATTTTAAGGCTTTACAGCTTTGACTAATGTGTAGGCAGTTTTGGGTCATGACACACATCGACCAAGTATGTAGGATAATGCACAAGAGTCCTATTATGATACCTAGGGCCAGGAGTACCCCAAAATACATCTATGTGGGAGATAAAAATTTGTTTAATCATGGAACGAGGTATCTAGGTCATGAGTAATGATATAGAACAGTCTTACATGGAGTATTTTAGATAACACATAGGTTTTGAGCTATTCCACTGTGATGTTGGGGCTCACAAGGATCAAAAATCCATTTTTTGCAAAGTGTTGCATTTGGTTGCCGACCATAGGAACATTTTCATGATCTATAGACATACATGCATAATCAAGGAACGGGACCCATGAAGCCATGTATTTCTTCCAAAATCCATAGAAGTCTTTAGAGAACTGAGGAATTCAAGATATCAAGTATGATTTAATGATTGAGGTGCTTTTAAAATATGACAGAAGCACCCCATACTCTGTATGACTAGGGTAAGACTCTTGTTTTCCGCTAATAGGGGATAAAAAATGGGTGATAACATGAAAGAATTATCTTTATTTAGTATGGAATTATTCTATTTAGTTTTATTTCATCCAGTAAGGATAGACATTAAGCAATTTACCATCATGCGTTAAGGGCATGCCTTGCTGTTTAACACCATGCTGCAAGGGTGGGGGAACCGACGTGAAAAATTTATGTTTGATATATCATATAAAATATCAATCCATACATAGATCTGTCTCATAAATAGGAAAAATTAAGCTTTTGTGACGTTGGTCCATTGTAGTTGGAGTGAATTTCTTATCGGTTATTACAAATAGGCCCAGGATTGGTGATCTACACGTCACTACGTATCTTATAATGACAATAATCCTCCCACACATAGTTCTTGAATGGGAAATACACTATGAAGGTCTTACCCATACATAAAGGTGGCAATTAATTCCATTGATTATTGTATTTGGTGTTTTGATTGTAGATCTATGTGTCACTATGTATCATTTAATGACAAGAATCAAGCCACACGTAGTTCTTGTGGAACTTTGCAGTTTAACATAATGCAGAAAAGGATGTTTGAATCTCGACATGAGAAGTGGTATCTTGGCTAGGTTTAAGGATAGAAATATGGGTGTCACTATGTATCCTATTATGATAGGGATCAATCCATACATAGTTCTTAAGTGAGGACCTTCCTGTGCATGTCCAGCCTATAATCTAAGATAGAGTAATTTTCATGTTGGTGGTGACTGGACCCATGATTCTAGGGTCTGAACATCTCAATATATAATGTGATATAAGGAATCAATTCATACATACATCATGAATAAAGGGGTTGTAGGAAACCAAAAAAAATAGTGGCCCTCTTAGGCGAGGTCCACTTTAATGTATAGTGTTATGTAATGCAAGTGGAATTAACCAAACAGTTTAGCCTCATATAGTGTAGAATCATTGTATGAATTTTATGGTCTTTCATTAAAGACCATAATGAACATACCATAGTCATTAAGGCTTGTTTGTGTATGGAAGCGCTAAATATAATTCTTAAGCTCTTGCGATCTATTCCTGATGTTGGAAAGACATGATGAAAAGGGTTCGACTCACTATACAATAAAAAATATGGATATGAAATGGATATTTTGAATCATATAGTGTCTCAACCAAGATATATGATTGAGGAAACCCAACATATCTCATTCAAAATTAGAATCCAGTCATACATACTTTTAGTGATACCATGTAGTTTAATGTCATGCAAAAAAGTCATTAGACATTCAACTTTACATTTTGTAGTGAGGACACAAATCATCTAACATGAATGGGGAAAGGAACATTGTGGATCTATATAGTTTTATTTCAAGTTATAAGGATTAGGGTCACATGACAAGAAAGAAAATAAATTTGGTATTGGGATTAGGATTAGAGACTTAGGTGTCACCGCAAATCCTATGATGGGAGGAATCAAGAAACATGTAGTTTTAAAAACCATTGTAATTTTAAAGTCATGCGGTGAGGACATACACAATGTAGTTTAAAATCATTTTCTAAGGATGACTTTATACATTTTAACATCATGTGACATGGAAAACATTTTCACAACTTAACTTCATGTAACCACAATGAATGGATGGACTTACACTGATGTGGATTCCCATCTGAGGACAGCTATGAAATGTATTTCATGGGAAATATCTCATTGGTGGGAGGTGTGACACACTCCCCATCCATGGTGGAAAATAAGTAGGCTCAATTATGATAGAAATTACATATGATATAAGTCCCTTCCCACTTGGTTACTATTTTTGGTGGGTTCTTCCCTTGAATAATATGTGTCCTGAGATCCAACAGTAGTTTTCCATGGAGGAATGAATGTCATAATACTATCTTATTAAAGGCTTGTGCGATCCGATTATGAGCAACCATAGGGTTCTGAAATGTGTACAACATTTACTCATCAAGAATCTATAGCTCATCCAAATTATTTTTTGATTTATCATCATATGAGTGTTTTCCAAAAATGGCTATTTGGAGTGAAGGCAGCTAGACATCTATGGGTTACACTATCTCGGTCTCATACACCCATGAGTGTGGCCATTATTGTGTAGAAGTAAATATGGTGGTATGGTAGGCCCATAATCCATGGAGAATATTGTCTAACCGTGACTTTTATTTATCCGTGTTCACCATCTGTTGGTATATATTTAATAGATAATTATTAAAGGCCTCTATTAGTCTATTTGATGATAACATATTGAGGACGAGTTAGCAGGATCTATATAGTACTCATGAAAAAAATTCTTCAATGCTATATAATAAAGCTTGGTTTCATCGTCTGTTAATATTGTGTGAGGGAATCCAAACATAGTGATGATGATGGAATTTACCATTTTGATGAAATTATTTTTCCTGATATCTTTTAGGGTTATTTCCTCATCTCATTTTGAAAATAAGTCAGTATTAACAAGTATATACTAGAACTACTAAACTGTGGCTGGGGGATATAGCCCCACAATATCCATTCCCCAAACAAAAAAAGTTAAGGATTATTTATTTTTATTCAGTAATTATAGGGATTGTTGGATAAAGTTTTTATTGATATAGAATACATGTCATTTCTTGGTTAATTATGTACAATCCTATATCATGTACCTCTAATAATACCCTAGCCTCCTAATTTTGCGGGAGAGCTAGTTCTCAGATTTATGGGCACCCCAAGAGCTGGTATGAACATTCTCCACGATAATGAGAATCTCTCTGTTTTCTTTGTATCTGAGTAGGATTCCATCAAATCATTGTTTTTAATGGGTTGTTTTGCTCATTTGGGCTATCAAATAGGGTAAAATTCACCACACGACGCTGAATCTTTTCCATTTTAGCACTATCTATATAAAGATTCCCATTTGGAGATAACTGGTTCTGTGATTCATCCATCTAGGGTGGATGTTGGTTCATCAAACTATAGGGTAGTGCTAAATTGATTTATTTCTCCCATATAACATACAATTATCGATGCTACAATTCTTATATGTGGGATGTAGAAGATTTCTTCTTATCTATTAGGTTCATCTAGGACTGTGGCTGGATTTTCCAATGTGTTGGAACAAATATTCTATGATTAGAGAACATGATGTAATGTGGGATCAAAGGGGAAATATTCCATCTATCCTCTGACATAGATGGTGAGAGGTTCAAATTATTCATTTTTAGGGAATATTCTCAATTTATCTTATTTATCAATATTTATGAATCTCCAATGATATTCAGGTTTTCTATGTGCAGCTGTAGGGCTTGTTCCAACCTAGCAATGGGGATTATTATTTTTACCCATTATTGGTGCAGCCTTTATATAGTTATGAAGTCTAGGAAAAACTAATTTTTCTAGTGAGACAAATACATCCCCCAACCCACCGAAATGAACCTCGAGTTTTCCGTCCATTTACTAACATGACTTTGGGAGGTTCTATCCAAATACATGTCCAATTTATGGAGACTATCGTTGGAATGAAAGACCAATGCATTTGGAATCTCTATGTCTGCTAGTGCCTTTTTTATTGTAGGATTTACTTCAAAGAAATCATCAAGGTATTTCTCTTTCACTAACTTTGATGACAAAAACTGAATATATTATTGCTTCATAATGACCACCCATCAGGATGGACACCCAACAAACATAGGATGGGAAAGGATGTACTTGATCAGATCAATATGAGAGTTCATGTGGAATTTTTGGGGATGAAAGTAATGACTTATATTTTTCACTGTGATTATGAGTTTAAGGCATATCTTCCCAATATCAGAGTATCGAGTCTCAATACCTTGTATAGTCTGGTCAAGGTAGTAGAGGCTGTTCGAGCTCCCCACACCATTTTCTATGCGAGGAGGGTCCCTAGTGAGTGTTCCATGGTGTCCACATATAATATGAGTTTCATCCCTTCCACTAGAGTAAACAAGGTCAATGGTTGTGATAGATACATCTTGAGAGCTTCAAAGTTTTCTTGGAAATCATCTTCCCCTTGATAGGAGAATCCATTCAACATTGTCCATGTAAAGGGGAGAGGTTTTCAAGAAGGGTTTTTAATGAATCATTGAATATAGGCGAGGTTACCTTAGACCACCCTCATTTATTTGAGATTTCTATGAGTGACATTGCTAAGATAGAACTAGTCTTCTACAGGCCAACCTCATTGTCGTGGTGGTGTAACAAAAATCCAAGGAACATACCTAATGTTTCTCAAATTTATAATTTCAATGGAATCATATTTATAATATTCAATCACATGTCGTCAAATATTGTTTGTAGTTTCAAGAAATGTTCACATCATTTTTGGGATTTTACCACCATTTTGTCAACATAACATTAAGATATATTTCCCATGAATTTTTTAATAATATGATACACGTTGCATTGATATGCGGTTTCATCATTCTTCAAGTCATAGGGCACAAATTGAGAGTAGAAGATCTCTGGAGGCCCTATGATGGTAGTGACTTCTTCATATTTAGGGGATATATTTATTTGATTTCACCATAAATACTCATCCATGAATGACATGTATTGGAAGATAGCAGTTGTATCGATCAAGAATTCTATGATTGGAAATGGGAAATAATACGATGGTAAATGATGATTAAGGTCTCTAAAATAGATTTGGACACTAATCCATCCATTATTTTTCTTAATAGGGATGATGTTTTCAAGACATAATTGATAATTCACTTCTTTCAAAAAGGTTTGTTTGATAAACATGTCGACTTCTTCCCCAACATCGGTGTCATGATTGGGGTGCATCCTCTTATATGCCTACTTGAAGCCTTAATGCTCATCTGGTAAGCTGAGATGGTGTGTAGCGATATATGGTTTTAGTTTGAGAATTTATGTGTAGTTACAGGTGAACACATTTAACAGCTAGTTTACAGATTCTTTGAAAATATCATTCTCTTCATGGGGAATGGAGACACTAGTCAGAGGAGGTCACAGGTCTTCTTCAGGGACCCGATTTCTCTACAAGATCTCATCGATGGAGGTATAATCACCTACCTCAAATGTGGGAGGGGATTTCCTAAGGTCATACTCACCCTATTATAGTTCTGATATTGTGGGTAAATTTTCAAAAGAATATATAAATCCAGGTGCTTCTCTATCACCATCAGGGTGGGAGGGTCCATGAGAAGTGACATTATCATCACCTGCTGCTTAAGTCGTTTTAGGGAGATACTAGAGATAATTGTATTATTCAAAGTCACTGGGAAAAGAAGGCTCTTGGACCTCTAGGGTCAAGTCTATAACCTCAACTAGATTTATTGGGTGCACAATTTCACTACTGATCACAGTCCATGGATTTTCAAGTGTGATCCCCAAACTGTTGTGGGCTGCAACCTATTTTTCATCATCCATATTGGTTATTTTACTCCATTGTTATAGAACTATTATTCATCATATTTGGATCCACAAGTATATAATGGGGATCTTTCACCATACAGTGTGCCAAAATTTCCATCTATGGGGCATTTCACAAATTAATGGAATGTTGAAGGTTCTTCAAAGTGAATGTGTATCCAAGGCCTTGCAAGAAGGAAATTATATGAAGTGTATTGCTGGATAACCATAATTTCAAAGTCAAATATAAGATCCCAAAACTATGATTTGGGTTTGATTTTATAATAGGTATTTTCTCAGGCTTATCATCCACTTTAATGGTCATATTTGTGTGATATAGGTCCCCTTCTTCATACCCAAAATGTTAAATGGTTCTAACATAGATGTGTTTGATCCTAGAACCAATACCAATTAGTGCCATTTGGATGTTAAATTATTTAATGTGTCCCAAAAATATAGGGGTATGACGTCACATTGGATGACCTCTTCCCTACCATGTTTAGTGAACAAGATGGATACATTGAATTCTACTAAAATGGTCTCTACTTGATAGACCACAACTGTAGTGACTTCTATCTTTATTTTTTTTGTGGGATTTAGTGGGATTCAATGAGTGTATCATTGAGTTATTTTAAAAAACGGATCACATTTTGGATGGAGAGATTTGATGGGATAAATGCCATCTTTTTCAGAACATCATAGATTTGTGCTAGAGATACATGCTTTTTAATGTGAGGTTTCTCCTAGAGAAGTGGATTTGGAGTTAAAGAATATTATGTGTACAGTCCCAGTGGTTATGATGAGGTTGATGTATTATATTCTACTAATAGAAAAGGTCATTACCACTATCCTAGTTTCTTGGATTGATCAGATAATTGAACCCCCCCATAAGATAGTCATGTAAGGAAATTGGGTGTGAGTGAGTACTGGAGGGTTCAAGGTCACATACATTACTTATTTTGGTCCTATGGGTTAACTTTACAATGAGTATCAACCAAATATATATATCCCCTTGGGGGATGTGGAAAAAATAATAGGTTCAGCAACCCCCAACTTGTCCCCTGTATCCTCAGTTCCTATGCATGCAGCCTATTAGTTCTCAGTTATGTGTGGGATGTAACGCCCCGACCCGAGCTGCCCAGAGTCGGTGCATTACTTCGTAACATTGGCATGATCACAAGAAAGATCAAATCTCGAAAGACCGATTGGTTTAGTAGCCTTGGAAACACAATATATATTCATAGGTTTTACATTACATCATAAAATGAAAAACTACTACAACAACATAAAGTCTCCATAATCCACACTCATATCCCCACATAATATCCCTGCAGGTCATTCATAATTTACTTCTTCACTTCCTGGGAAAAATAAAACATATAAAAGGGGTGATCTCAAATGCCCAGTAAGGATAACAAAATAGCGGAAACTTTCATAAATAAGAATAAACTTTTAAGGCAATGTATAACTAAAACAAAAGCCTTTCAAACATGAACTTTCAACATGGTATGGCATAAATAAAATGAAATAATTCCATTTACTTATTCACATGGATATTCTACTAATCGAATAATCACATGCAAAAATCAATAACCACTTTTATAATGATGGAATGCATAATGCCAGACTATCATAACCACATAGCCAAGGCCTCGTGCCAAGACTACAAATACGATTTTGTCAAGGCCTTGTGCCAAGACACTAGTTTATCTCATGAGACCTACCGATGAAATTATTTTTTTCAGAAGATACTTACGTTTAAAATTGCTAAAATATACTACAGTGTTTTTCTGAAATCATTATGAAAGCTTCTAAAAACAAAATAACTAATTCTGAGACTACTCGACTAGTTGTAGGCCATGATGGGTCGACTCCCAATCCCTTCCTATCTACCACACTCGAGAGTCAGGTTTTCTAAAAACATTTTTAAGCTTGCGTTAAATACATATACATTTGCACTGGATTTTCATATTTTTGAGAGAAATATATCTTTTTTTGAAATCATTTAAAAGTCACATAATTATAAAAGAAAACATTTAATTTGAAAATATCCTTATAAACTTGTAAAGAAAACTTTGAAGATTTTATAACGGTGGAAAATAACCGCACCCGCCGTATAAGTTAAAAAAACATTCTTACCTTAATTCTGTCAAAAAGGTTAAAAAGGACCTTGTTTTGAAAATGACAGAAAGATTCCTCTTATAAAAAGTAAAACAAGGGTATAAATGACTTTAACCCATATTCTTATAAAAATGTTTTGAAATACATTTTGAAGAAACATGGATGTGGATGATATAGAGATCCCAGTAGATATTACGTATAAACAACCTTGGATAATGAAGGAGGTTGTAAAGTAAACCCTTACTCAATTTGGTAACTTATGAAACATACAACCCATGAAAGAGGTATCATACAATGAATATGTAAATACACATAAATTAGAGTGTATTACACAAAGAATATAATTATGGCAGTACATACACCACACAAAAGGTGATGGTGGCAATATGACATGAATCTCATGGGAATAAGGAGTGAGATGAAAAACCCTTACCTTGTACTTTTCCTTGGTTGGGGTAGGTTAACCTCCTGTATAATGGTTAAATAATTGTTATTAAATTATACAAGAATCATATATAATAATATGATATCATATATGATCTTTTAACATTGATTTGTTAATAATATCTTAGAATTATCGTCGTTTCGGGAGTTAACTTACTCATTTTCTTTTATATGTTTTGTTAAATAAGCCATGGTTGTTGTATCTTATTAATATCCAGAATGATATCTAGTCCATAAACATCATTTTAAATCATCAAATGATAAATTATACTTGAATGGATACGATGGAGAATGAATCTCATCGTGTTCGTGGAGACGGTAGTCCGTACGTACGCACAAGCAACAATATCATTCTTTTGATATTAAAATAATATATAAATGGATAGTATATCATATATACAGAATCATTAAACATGTTATATTTATTATTTACATGAGTTACACATCATTATTATACCCATCCAAATAATATTATATTGAATAACAATTACACCACGACGTGGAGACGGTAGTCCGTACGTACGCACGTATGGTGACATGTTATTCAAAGGGTGGATAGAATACTGAATATGGTTGTTACATATTTATAATAACATCACAGTATATGTGAGATACGGGAGTTATTATTTTAGAATGGTAAGAACAAAGGAAGAAGAAGTGGAAGAAGAAATGAACTTGGAGAAGGGTGGTGAAATCATTACCTCTTCTTCGGGTTCTTCCTTTTGATTTGATCAAAAGGGCTCCTTTGGTTGGCTTTCCGATCAAACTAAGGCCTCCAGGTTGTAGTGAGGGATGTTGGGAGAGTATTTGGGCAGAGTTTGGCCGAACCAAAAGGCTTTTAAGGTGTGAAGAAATGAGAAGGAGGAGTGCCCTTTTATAAGAGGGGTGAGGGGCACCTTTGGAAAAGCTAGAAATATTAATTTATAATAAATTCATATTCGGTTTCTAATGGATCCAAAGCTTATTATTCAAAGGTTAAGGTGGGGATAGGTCGAAAACCACTCAACCAATATAATTTAGACAGGTTTGGGTACTTATATTAACCTTATCTTTAAGTATTAACTCTAAGTTAATTAGTTTCACTTTTACAATGTCTCTTTGTATTTTTATATAATATGGTTAATAAACATACTATATACATCCAAGAGACCCCCAAGTGGTACATTAATGATGAACCTATCATGATATAAGTCTCTTGGCCGAACCTTAGATTTTTAGGAATTTAATATCAATTAATTATATAATATTTTGTTTAAGAACTCTTTTATGTCAATTTTGACACTATTCAATAGTTGATTTTTGTGAAACTCATAACAGATTGATTACTTCGAAAAAAGTCAATTAAATCAATCCTACTATATCATATTATCCTAGAAAATTAGTTTAACTCATTAAAATTTTCATATTATATTTATTTGGGTATTTATAATATCAATTATTTTAATTTTTCACTATTATAGTAATTACTGCATCATCATTGTGTCATAAATAAAATAAATTATTTAATGTCTAAAAATTATAAATAAAATATAATTATGTAGGAAATCATTTTATCTTTCTAATGAATATTTATAATCTAAAATCCAACATATATAACCCTATGTAACAATTGTTTTTCTAAAAGATATATGCTTGTGTCATTTTTGTATTCATTTTAACTTAATTAAAATAAAGTGTCATTATCACTTACAAGTGGATCCATGGGGTCCCAAAATAGACCCAAATATTCCCATTGTCGACCATGTATCAACCAATAGGGTTAATACACGTTTTAGGGTAATTTAGTATTATTATAATATTATGTTTTAACCCTTATTTACCGGATTTACCCTTAACCATGGTAAATAAAATATTTACCGCAGTAATTATTCAAAATTTCTAAAAATTAAAGTTACCTATTTGCACAATTTTAACATCCTGATTCCAAATATGGAATCCATTTTCCTAAATTCAAAACACAGAAGTGGCAGAAATTAATTTAAAATTAATTCCCGCTGTCAAAACAAAAAGCGTGTTTTTAAGAGATAATAACTATCAAAAGATTGACACTCGTTTATGTTCGGTTTAATTGTAAAATTATGTCCAATGACCAAAATTATATTAAATGGTAAAAATATATTCTAAATATACTTTAAAACCACTCAAATTCATAATTTATCACTATTAATTATTTTGATTAAAAAAGTTAAAACTTAATAATTTTCACTATTCATCAAAATATAATAGTTATCCGAAAAGTACCAAAATTTCACCCTAGGCTAATTTTGATATTCTGAATCCAAAAATGAAGCCCATTTTAAAATATAAAATATATGTAATTTCAAAAAGTATTTATTACTATTCATAACGGCTAGTTTAATTGGTTGTTAGAACTCGGTGTTGCGTACAACACACGCTATCACATTATTCAAAGAGAAGCGTACCGTAGAAGCTTGGGATGTTTCATTTTAAATTTTTGAAGTCCCCATTTAGTCAAAAATTTTAAAATATTGTATTTAAAAAGGTTTCACTATCAAAAGTTGATAAAAGTGCAATACTGAAAATGAATCTGTTCTTGCATTATGACTAAGAAACTCATAATATGGATTCTAAAATTATAAGGATTATATAAAGTTAAAAATGTAGTTAATGCTATTCATGACCTCTTTTAATGGCTTTTTTTTGGTAAGTCATGGTCCAATTGAACTCGGTGTTGCGTGTAGTGCAAGTTATTGAATTATTTTGAAGAAATAACACACTATGAAATCTTGGGGTGTTACATTCTCCCCTCCTTCAATAAATTGCGTCCTCGCAATTTGAAATTGCTCTTCGAAAATAAAAGGTTGAAAATAGATAATATATTTGTGGGAAACCCCACATCGGAAATTGGGTTACTAAAATTTAGTCTTAATATGAGGAAAAGAGAAATGAAAGGGTCACCACCAAATTATGATCTCGATTAGGAGAACATTGGTGGCAATTTGAGACATATAATTGGAGGAAAAACGTAAATATTTATAGGTAGTGATTGAGGTCATCAATCACAAACAAGTATAAAATTGAGGTCCTTAAATTCATCAATCTATGATGATGTGAAATACCATCGGTTCAACAAAACATAGGGTATTAGGATAACACATTTTTGACGTTTCAAAATATCTTAGTTGAAATCCCACATCGAAAAATGAATTAATGAGGCCTCTATTTAAAATAAAGAGTCGAAAGTATGAATATTACCAAAAATAACACATACTAGGGTTCCATGTAGTAAAATATGGATATGGAAGAAAAATCTAACCATCAATTACCTGATGGAGAGTGGTAGAGAACATGGATATGAAAAGGCCAACAATCCCAAAGCCATAAATTAGTGATGATTTAAGGTACCATCTAGGAAAACATTTTTGTTCTAATTTGCTTTTCTTAATATTGAGGAATTTTTTTATGAGATTGGCTAAGATCATATAGAGATATACTTACTTTATAATTAGAGTTTTATCCATTAATAAATTTCTACCACATACTCATCTTTCACTCTAAAAGATAATAGAATGTAAAAAACATTCTATTTACACTATTCGTATAGGGTTCCAAAATAAACGAATTTATAATTCATCTAAAAGATCTTTTAATAAAAACTAAATTATTTAATCCAGGACATCTCGTGGGCCAGTGGTAGGTGATACACCCTTGTCGCCCTTTGGTTGCGGGTTCAAGTCTCACAGCCTTGCCGGACGCGACGGGTTGTCGCCCGACCTCCGGGTTGTCCTTTTATGGAAATCCAAAATAATCCAAACTAGAACTATCCAAAATACTTCTATCCAAACTCACAATCCAACATTTATAAGGAAGGTAAACATAATATAGATCCTTTTTACCCCGTAATAGCATATGAATACCTTCATCATGTATTTACCATATTCCTTATTGATTACATTCATGTTCCCTTATTCCATATAGAATGCTGGATATACTTCATTAATCCAAAAATGTTTTAAACCCCAACAATGATTGAATATACAAATCATTAATCAGCTTCAAGGTAGTCAATAATATCCAATATAATTTATCCAAATCAATCATGTATTATTCTAAAATCACCACCTCGGTATCTGAACCATATTATGGTTTATCTTTCTCTCAACCATATATTTTCCAAACATTTAACCTGCTACTGAGTCACTTTTCTTTGTTCCACACCATCTCAAGTCCTTAATGAAATAGTACTGCAGTACAATCCTTATATACTCCATAATTATTATAACAAGTACATTGTTGATACAACACTCAATTGATATAATCAACATAATAACTCTAATCATTCCTCTTAATCTGTGGTAGTATCATAACTTGATTATTATCCAATAGCATCATTTGCGGCATAGTCTGATGACTGGGACATAGGTTCGTGTAGTGTCCAAACTCCTTGCAAATGAAGCATTGTACATTTGAAACCATTTTATTACCCTTGCAGTCATGTACTTTGTGCCCTTTTCCTCCACACTTATAACAAACTCCCATTCCTTTCAGGCAAGTTCCAGGGTGTTTCTTTCCACAGTTACCACATATGGGAAAATTCTTCTTTTCCATCTTCCCTTTATCCATCTTTCTCTCTTCCATCCTTTTCATCTCTTGCTTCCCTTCAAAGCCATAGGACTCAGTAAACTCTTTACTTATCTTATCAACACATGATATTATTTCTTCATATGATGATAATACATGGGAGACTATTTCTCTTATAAATTCTAGCTTAAGACCATGAGAGATATGATCCTTCCTTCTCTTTGAATCATGTGAATTTCTGGAGTTATCATTCCTTCTACTGGGTGCCATTTCTAAACAATGGCATAAACTAGATTAGTTTATGAGTCAAAATACAGAATCCCATACTTATAAAACACTTAACATAAATTGAACTATTTATGGATATAATCCATAATTATAAAAATGTTTTCTTTGAGGAAGTATATACTCATAAACCCTTCATAATGGTTTGTAAAGAAAATGAGAATTATCCTAAGAATATCCCCCGGGAGTGTCGTAACCAAGAGTGCAGCAAGGCCCGTTGTCGTGCACCAGTTCCCGTTCGAGTCTAGCTCAAAGCGGTGTTTTCGGGTTTTACCCCTAGGTACATCTGTGCCAGAGCCGCCTCTACCTACTCGTATCCAGACAGGGATGTATTGCTCGGAAAACTCACAAAATCTCTACAATACCAAAATTCTAAGAAGTTCTTCTATACTAATCCTCAAAGTTCATCTTAGGTCTACGTGCTCTAATCAGAGTTTATCTAAATATAGCTTCCAAGGTTTGTACTAAACTTTCTCTGACACCAACTGTAACGCCCCGACCCCAGCTGCCCAGAGTCGGTGCATTACTTCGTAACATTGGCATGATCACAAGAGAGATCAAATCTCGAAAGACCGATTGGTTTAGTAGCCTTGGAAACACTAGTTATATTCATAGGTTTTACATTACATCATAAAATGAAAAACTACTACAACAACATAAAGTCTCCATAATCCACACTCATATCCCCACATAATATCCCTGCAGTTCATTCATAATTTACTTCTTCACTTCCTGGGAAAAATAAAACATATAAAAGGGGTGAGCTCAAATGCCCAGTAAGGATAACAAAATAGCGGAAACTTTCATAAATAAGAATAAACTTTTAAGGCAATGTATAACTAAAACAAAAGCCTTTCAAACATGAACTTTCAACATGGTATGGCATAAATAAAATGAAATAATTCCATTTACTTATTCACATGGATATTCTACTAATCGAATAATCACATGCAAAAATCAATAACCACTTTCATAATGATGGAATGCATAATGCCAGACTATCATAACCACATAGCCAAGGCCTCGTGCCAAGACTACAAATAAGATTTTGTCAAGGCCTTGTGCCAAGACACTAGTTTGTCTCATGAGACCTACCGATGAAATTTTTTTTTTCAGAAGATACTTACGTTTAAAATTGCTAAAATATACTCCAGTGTTTTTCTGAAATCATTATGCAAGCTTCTGAAAACAAAATAACTAATTCTGAGACTGCTCGACTAGTTGTAGGCCATGATGGGTCCACTCCCAATCCCTTCCTATCTACCACACTCAAGAGTCAGGTTTTCTAAAAACATTTTTAAGCTTGCGTTAAATACATATACATTTGCACTGGATTTTCATATTTTTGAGAGAAATATATCTTTTTTTGAAATCATTTAAAAGTCACATAATTATAAAAGAAAACATTTAATTTGAAAATATCCTTATAAACTTGTAAAGAAAACTTTGAAGATTTTATAACGGTGGAAAATAACTGCACCCGCCGTATAAGTTAAAAAAACATTCTTACCTTAATTCTGTCAAAAAGGTTAAAAAGGACCTTGTTTTGAAAATGACAGAAAGATTCCTCTTATAAAAAGTAAAACAAGGGTATAAATGACTTTAACCCATATTCTTATAAAAATGTTTTGAAATACATTTTGAAGAAACATGGATGTGGATGATATAGAGATCCCAGTAGATTATTACGTATAAACAACCTTGGATAATGAAGAGGTTGTAAAGTAAACCCTTACCAATTTGGTAACTTATGAAACATACAACCCATGAAAGAGGTATCATACAATGAATATTTAAATACACATAAATTAGAGTGTATTACACAAAGAATATAATTATGGGCAGTACATACACCACACAAAAGGTGATGGTGGCAATATGACATGAATCTCACGGGAATAAGGAGTGAGATGAAAAACCCTTACCTTGTACTTTTCCTTGGTTGGGGTAGGTTAAACTCCTGTATAATGGTTAAATAATTGTTATTAAATTATACAAGAATCATGTATAATAATATGATATCATATATGATCTTTTAACATTGATTTGTTAATAATATCTTAGAATTATCGTCGTTTCGGGAGTTAACTTACTCATTTTCTTTTATATGTTTTGTTACATAAGCCATGTTTGTTGTATCTTATTAATATCCATAATGATATCTAGTCCTTAAACATCATTTTTAAATCATCAAATGATAATTATACTTGAATGGATACGATGGAGAATGAATCTCATCGTGTTCGTGGAGACGGTAGTCCGTACGTACGCACGAGCGACAATATCATTCTTTTGATATTAAAATAATATATAAATGGATGGTATATCATATATACAGAATCATTAACATGTTATATTTATTATTTACATGAGTTACACATCATTATTATACCCATCCAAATAATATTATATTGAATAACAATTACACCACGACGTGGAGACGGTAGTCCGTACGTACGCACGTATGGTGACATGTTATTCAAAGGGTGGATAGAATACTGAATATGGTTGTACCATATTTATAATAACATCACAGTATATGTGAGATACGGGAGTTATTATTTTAGAATGGTATGAACAAAGGAAGAAGAAGTGGAAGAAGAAATGAACTTGGAGAAGGGTGGTGAAATCATTACCTCTTTTTCGGGTTCTTCCTTTTGATTTGATCAAAAGGGCTCCTTAGGTTGGCTTTCCGATCAAACTAAGGCCTCTAGGTTGTAGTGAGGGATGTTGGGAGAGTATTTGAGCAGAGTTTGGCCGAACCAAAAGTCTTTTAAGGTGTGAAGAAATGAGAAGGAGGAGTGCCCTTTTATAAGAGGGGTGAGGGGCACCTTTGGAAAAGCTAGAAATATTAATTTATAATAAATTCATATTCGGTTTCTAATGGCTCAAAAGCTTATTATTCAAAGTTTAAGGTGGGGATAGGTCGAAAACCACTCAACCAATAGAATTTAGACAGGTTTGGGTACTTATATTAACCTTATCTTTAAGTATTAACTCTAAGTTAATTAGTTTCACTTTTACAATGTCTCTTTGTATTTTTATATAATATGGTTAATAAACTTACTATATACATCCAAGCGACCCCCAAGTGGTAAATTAATGATGAACCTATCATGATATAAGTCTCTGGGACGAACCTTAGATTTTTAGGAATTTAATATCAATTAATAATATAATATTTGTTTTAAGAACTCTTTTATGTCAATTTTGACACTATTCAATAGTTGATTTTTGTGAAACTCATAAAATATTGATTACTTAGAACAAAGTCAATTACATCAATCCTACTATATCATATTATCCTATAAAATTAGTTTAATTCATTAAAAGTTTCATATTATATTTATTTGGGTATTTATAATATCAATTATTTTAATTTTTCACTATTATAGTAATTACTGCATCATCATTGTGTCATAAATAAAATAAATTATTTAATGTCTAAAAATTATAAATAAAATATAATTATGTATGAAATCTTTTTAGCTTTCTAATGAATATTTATAATCTAAAATCCAACATATATAACCCTATGTAACAATTGTTTTTCTAAAAGATATATTCTTGTGTCATTTTTGTATTCATTTTAACTTAATTAAAATAATGTGTCATTATCACTTACAAGTGGATCCATGGGGTCCCAATATAGACCCAAAGATTCCCATGGTCGACCATGTATCAACCAATAGGGTTAATACACGTTTTAGGGTAATTTAGTATTATTATAATATTATTTTTTAACCCTTATTTACCGGATTTACCCTTAACCATGGTAAATAAAATATTTACCGCAGTAATTATTCAAAATGTCTAAAAATTAAAGTTACCTATTTACACAATTTGAACATCCTGATTCCAAATATGGAATCCATTTTCCTAAATTCAAAACACAGAAGTGGCAGAAATTAATTTAAAATTAATTCCCGCTGTCAAAACAAAAAGCGTGTTTTTAAGAGATAATAACTATCAAAAGATTGACACTCGTTTATGTTCGGTTTAATTGTATAATTATGTCCAATGACCAAAATTATATTAAATGGTAAAAATATATTCTAAATATACTTTAAAACCACTCAAATTCATAATTTATCACTATTAATTATTTTGATTAAAAAAGTTGTTTTTAATTAAAACTTAATAATTTTCACTATTCATCAAAATATAAAAGTTATCCGAAAAGTAACAAAATTTCACCCTAGGCTAATTTTGATATTCTGAATCCAAAAATGAAGCCCATTTTGAAATATAAAATATATATAATTTCAAAAAGTAGTTATTACTATTCATAACGGCTAGTTTAATTGGTTGTTAGAACTCGGTGTTGCGTACAACACACGCTATCACATTATTCAAAGAGAAGCGTACCGTAGAAGCTTGGGATGTTTCATTTAAATTTTTGAATTCCCCATTTAGTCAAAAAGTTTAAAATATTGTATTTAAAAAGGTTTCACTATCAAAAGTTGATAAAAGTGCAATACTAATAATGAATCTGTTCTTGCATTATGACTAAGAAACTCATAATATGGATTCTAAAATTATAAGGATTATATAAAGTTAAAAATGTAGTTAATGCTATTCATGACCTCTTTTAATGGCTTTTTTTTTGGTAAGTCATGGTGCAATTGAACTCGGTGTTGCGTGTAGTGCAAGTTATTGAATTATTTTGAAGAAATAACACACTATGAAATCTTGGGGTGTTACATGGGAACCTCATATTAGGAGGAATAATAATCATTGGATTAGGGGTTATTTAAATGTAAAATAATGATATAACCAAATATGAGATCATCATCTGATAAAGATTCCATTTGGTGGGGAAGAAGTGTACAATAGTTAGAGAATGTTTTGGATTATAATATGACTACACCTCTTCATTTTTATCATGATTATTATAATCTCTTTCATCTTCATGAGGAATACTTTTTGTTTCTTCCTAGTGTGGTGGGGAAATACTGGGTCTACATATCTTTACTCTTATGATGGATTGAGATTAGTCCACTATGTTTCGAGTCACCCCATTGTTGACCATGTACTCACGGTTGGCCAGAACTGCCTGCTAACCATCCTCTTCTTCTGATTGTGGAATGGTTATGTTGGAAAGTCACTCTGAGGAGTAATGTAACACCACCTTTCCAAAATTAACCATGACTTGAAGGACATATTTAAATATGAATAAGTCCTAGATATTATAACGATCCTTATATGGAATGTGAAGTCATTATGATGGTCCTTGAGGTTGACCTCCTTGGGATTCTTGGGATGTGGTAGTATGAGCATGATTATTTCCATGGATACCATGAAATAATGATGGACATGTTCATTTTATAAAGTTTATTATGCATTCATCTATTACTCAAATCCTAGGACACCATTATTTCTCTATTCTTTTGGTCTAGGGTGATTTTGTTGTTGTCACTACTCAACAGGAGGTGTTGGGTGGCTTAGGACCTACCTAGGTGCTTCAATGCACTACTGCTGGCTTGAGAGTAAAACTCGCAGCTTCATCTTTGAATTGAATTTTCCCCTATGCCATGGTCTTTATTTGAGTTTTAGATCGAGTATGATGAATAAAATCTTTATGACGTTGTTCATGTTCTAAAAACATATGGAACCCACATGGATACTACATTTGGATCATAAGTTTCTACAAATCGTCTTGAAGATATTTATTATAGGCTTCCAACAGTTTCTCCTATAATAGTGGGATACTGAGTGAATAGGATAAACCTTTCAACCTAAATATGAATTCATGAACCCTATAATTTTCAAATTCTATGTAGTTAATTAGGTCGACAATCATCATTTTCATAAGCAAGATCTAAAATGATAAATTAATTAATGATGTAGGTCTTCCCATCATTTAACGGATCCTAATGGAAAGATTTTATACCATAAAATGTCTGGCCCTATCTGAGTATATTGAAAAAATGTCATTTTTGTTGATGTTTTTTGATCCCAAGGGACCATCATCAGCTCACATCGGAATAAGAAGTGTGTGAGATGTTGTTTGGGGCCACCTATACTATCAAAAGTTTAGAAGGTAGGATTCCCAAAATTTGTTGGAGGTGGATTATAGTCCACCCATTCGGGATATGGATATATCATAGGCTTCACATGTGTGTGTCACCCTTCCATGACTTCCATTATTTTATCTAGGGATGCATTGATGTTATGAATCTCTAGGGAAACTGTTGTATAATATATCTATAGTATATTGGGAGTGATTGCGGCTTCATGTGATGGCCCTACCTATGTCTCCTTTTCAACCTTATTTTTCCTAATAAATAATGATTTTCCTAAAGAGGGAGTGGTTTTTTCTATAATGGTGGGAATCTATAATAATTTTTTACTTTCTTATTTATGTATAATAACTTCTTTGATTTAGATCTAGTATGATACCAAAATATTGGTCTTTCTAGAAGATCAGCTACAAGAGGTAGAATATTCCTCTATGGATGAAGATGACACCTACTGGGAATATTGACCTTGATTATCTCCTAGTTCAGTTTTTTGTGGGGTTTTATTTCACTCTAATATTTTGAAAATTGTTCCTTCGATGTAGAAAAATCCACTATTTAATTTTTTGATTAGAACATTGCTACACCTTTCCATTTTTTCTTTGGAAATGTTCCACTATAAAGGTGGATACTTAGTATTTAGAGGTCCCATATTTTGGAACCATCTCTAGTTAATGGTGTGTGTAGCCTCCTTTGGTGTGTCCAAATCACCATCCTACTTGGGGGAAATTTCCATGTTTCATCCCTCAATATTTTAATCTTGATCCACAATTTATGTCTTGTTTATAGAGAAAATATTTAGAAATAATACCAGGTAATGGTAGTTCTACCATTACTTTTTATGAAATAAGCTGATTCCTCACTACCTTTATCATGGTTATTATTCGAACCCTTGGCCATATTGGGTCATTTCGGCCAGCGACCCCAGTGGGGTCTGATCACCTTTTTTGTATGGGCCTCTTGTCTTGATCTATGAATAGTGACATTGAGGTAGTTTTCAATCACCGTTTCTAAGTGGTCCTCCCCTATCAGAGGTTTTTCTAGTAGTGGGAGGAACAAGTGGGGTGATGATCAATGATTTTCCCCCCCAACCAAGAGAATACTAAATCTATTTTAAGGTGATGATGTTGGAGAAACTTCCCCCAACACTATCAGACATGTTTTATTCAAGGAAACAATTGGGATTGATTGGTTCTATTATTTTGGATTCAATGATTTTACTTGGGGATTTGATGACTCTAAAGATGGATAAGATGATATAAATACCCTTAGTCTATCAGTGTGGGGTAGATCAGGAATCACTACAGATTTCCCCAAGACCCTCTTAGGGGATAATCAATCTAGTGACGGTGATTAAAATATAAATTACCAAGCCCAAAGATATGGGGTTTGTTTGTGGCTACTATTAGTATGTCTTTAATCCTATTTATAATTAATGATATGATAGGTGGAGGTGGTTGGAGATATTATCCAAAAACTATGTGTTGAGATCTCTACTGGACGACTAATATGGAAGCTGCTACTAGAACAAATTTGATATGGTGAATTCCTAGCCCCCCCACAGGAGTAGGGTGCGATGACAACCCATGAAGGGATCATTATTCACAAGAAGATTTCTAGTTGATTGAAACATCATTATTTGTGAGTGAAATGAATTTCCATTTCATTTTAGGGCCCATTTCAAAGAATTTTCATATATCCTCTCCCTCCGTTCTTGATTTCTGGGAATCATTGAAGTAGGGGAATTCTGTTTTAGTGACCAATAAGCTTGAAAGATACTTGGTCCCTTGATTTTATAAAAGTATATTAAATTACAAGAAGTCATATCAAATGGGATCTGCTATTACAGGGGTGCTTCAAAGTGAAACACTCTATACTCCCCCTATCCATGAATAGGAAATCATGAAATAGATTCAAGGATCTGCTATCGAAGGGTTGCGATTCAATAGAGGCAATATTTTTTCATATTTTCATAGTTCTTTCTGGTTTTGGATCCCAATCCATGGAGATAGCATCTAGGTTTAGTTGCTAATTGAGAATACTAATTTTATGAAGGGGAACTCATATCTTTCATAAAGGATATTTTAAACTTTCAGTCACTACTGATTAGCTCAAATATTTTTTTCATAGAAAAGGAATGAAATCCTTTTAAAGATCATCTAGGATCTCAAAGTTATAAGTGGTGTGGGCCAAAAAATGATGTTGTGGTTGTTTCTAGATAACTCTCTCTATATTTCAATGTTGGAAAACTCTTTATCAAACTTACATGCCCCCATCCTGTCAGGCTATAGAAGATATTTCTGAGGGTTTCGTGGAGGCTGGAGTTGAGTGATTCATGAAGGTTATGGGGGAAGCGTATAATGTTAACCTATTGTTTCGAGCACCTCTCAATATTAAGATGTTGTAGTTTATAACACCTATCTATATATAGGGTTCTATTAAAGGGGATAATTTCTTTATATGTGGGAGATATCCTAATGGGGAGGTTGACCATGGTGTATTATTGGAGTAGAGTCTATATGATCCATGTTCACTCTACCACATGGAGAACTATCTTTATAATGATCATATTCATCTTCTATGAATGATTCGATGGACCATTTTGGTGTTGAAATTTTGTCTCTAATGACCCCAAGGACTCTATAATTGATATGATTAGGAATATGGGTCATTTAACACATCGTGGTCATAATATATTTATTTGAATATTGGAATTATATAGGGATACACGCCTACTACATGCTAGTTTTCAAAACATGTTTTTACTGTATGTCGATGTGGTAATATGAACCCATTGATAAGAAGCTTCATAAATATGTCAATGATCTATGTTATCTTTTTTAGTAATATGATCTTGTATCGAGGCATGTGACATTCTCACTTGGTAAGCATCAATAATAGTGAGAGTATGTGCCCAATTAGGAGCCTTTGGGATATTCTAATGGTCTTCGTTACCAAGGAAATGAGCCTTACCTGAGGCATGTTCCTCTCTCAACTGGTCTTCCCCTTTTGGAAGAGGAATATGATAATGATATGAAAATTCATTCCATGGCCGAATATATCGATAGACCACTGAAATGAGAGAAGGGATATGATCCCCCTCTTATATTTCATTATAATGATGTTGGTGTAGTCATTCATCAATGGAAGTGGGAATATGCATTTGGCTTCCATGATATACTATAATATTCTAGGAAGATCCACTAACAAGAATATGTTCATTCCCTGAGTTTTGTACCATTTTCACTTGGTTATCCACAACCAGAATAAGGATATATTCCTTATCATGGGCCATTGGACAATATCTCTAGACATTTTCCACATGAATATATGCCTATCCCAATGCATGTACCTCTCTCAATTGGTATGCCAAAAATATAATGGGGATATGATCGTTATTTTGGGCCTTTGCAATATGTCTCAAGAAATTTTCGATAGGACTGTACCCCTATCCGGATTAATTTTCTACTCTCAACAAGGGAGCCTCAGTTGGAACATAAATATGATCCTAGTTTGATGTGTCAACCATTATCAAAATCTTTTATAAATCCTCCTAGATGATAGAAACAAGTTATGGTGAAACAACTTGTTTGTGATGAACAGATTGTTGAGCTATCTTGGCTGTAGGGATATGAATATGTTCATACACCTTTACCTACAACAATTCTAGAATATACTGGCGTAGGTCTTCATCTATTTCTAAAATATATTAGCATTTAATCAGAGTGTGTGAAAGGATATAATACTAGAAATTATCCTTCTCTATTATATACTGGAATATTTCTTTAATTAAATTGGGGATGTGTCTCCACTTATATCCTCCTTGTACCACTAAAATATTCCAATGGACATTGTGCATGGGGGTTGGAATATGGGTCTCACACACTCCCGATACAAGAATGTGGTCATATAATATTTCTAAGTGAGCCTGGAAATGAGCCTCCTTACTAGTTTCTACCAAAATATGCCTCTACAGATCATAATCAGGAGTGGTAATATGACCCATCCCCTGTATATCTAGTACCATTATTTCATGATGATCATTCTTTATTTCCCATGAACTGGTGTCAGAGTCAGTAGTGTGTTAGGTGGTACCCACATTAGGAAATTGGTGGTTTCAAGAGGGATGATGCTGGTGATGGTAGTTGACAGGTTCCCACCTCAGCAACACCTAAACTAGGTCAGAGTCATGTTTCACATCCTTTTCCACCTTCATTAAATATTTAATGTGGAAGTTGTCACGCTATAGGGATAAGCTTCTAAAGTGGTTGGATGTGGCGATGAGGGCCACTAGATAAGTTGAATGTTTCCCTAGGCAATGAAGAATCACTAATTTTTGTTCTTAAAGAACCTCATGGGTAGTATCCATTGTAGGTATTGTATAGCATTAGTGTAAATCCCAGACCCTCATGTTCACGACCTGTAAATAGAGTTTTATAGTAGGTTAGATAATTTTCAGACCTATGGGGTTTGTATCTATATCTGATTTTATTGAATAACCATTATATGAAGAAGACATCATCTCAGATCAGAATGCTATTGATGAGAACAATATTTTAACTCATATAGAAAATAGAGAATAGAATCACTGGTTAGTGCAATATTTTAGGGAAGATATGATCAATCATATATGCATAGTAAACACAATTATACTTTTATTTCTAACCCATCAATTTTTCTCATGTGGACTTGTCAGCATGAGGATGGAATTATTTTGTGAGAACCTTGGTTACAATGGAAAACCTCTATGAATATTCTATTCTTAGTATCTTTTTTTTAATTGGATATGCAGAATATTGTGTATTTACATGTGATTAATCAGTAATTCTTTTATTTGGGGGATTCACATTGGGATCACCATTTTTTGCATATAGTGTGAAAATAATATGGGATGGCCAATAATAATACAATATTTTATTTATTAGAGAGATTCACGTATGGTTAACCATTATTGATTTCATATAGTTTCCAAAAAAAATTATCGATGGATAATAACCCAATAATTATCTATTAAAGATATTCACATCATGTTCACCATTTTTTTCATATAGTGATGAAAAAATTTACTAAAATATCGTAACGCAACCATTTTGTTATTTTAGAGATTCATGATAGGTTTAATATTATTGTTTTATAAGGAATTATAGTACTAACTATAAAACCACATTGTGGCTGGTCCGATGCGGCCTGATAGTTTATTGTGGGGGTTTACCTCATGAACAATCATTATAATCGAGGTACCGTTGTCACACATTAAATGAAACTTACAATGGTTCCCCCATCCATAACTGGATACAGATGTTTCCAATGGCAGTAGGTCACCTAGGTTTTCAGGCCTGTTGGAACTTGTTGACTCAAATTGGATGATAGGATGTGAGGTTAGGGTCATCGCACCCTTTTGGGGGGATTGATTTCCTACTCCAAAAATCTCTTGTTGATTTAGGATAAGTTTATTAATCCTTTTCCTTATCCCAATACAAGATCATTTACCCAAAGAACAATCATTGATTAACTCTCTCTTTATGAAAAATTCTATGATCTCATTTTTGAAATGAAAAAATGGGGTTATCTTTATTGAATACATTTCTATGTATCTAAGGTTCTTCATCGCTTTCCTAGTAATGAACAACTGTTTATATGTTGAAGCCATATCACATGGTGAAATATAATTTTCTTCCACACATGGAGGTTGTTAATATTCCAAGGAGGGTATTGAGCCATTATGATGCACCCTATGTATCCTAGTTATTGATTGAATCAAAATCCATGTAGTTAGTTAAACCCATAATGTTTAAGATCCTATAAAAAGACATATATGAGTCAGTGCTTAGGCACCAGGTATTCAATCTCTGGTCTCGGGGATATATCCTACACATCATGGCTACGATGAGAATGAAATTTTTCATAGTTAATTTGGTTTCCCATTAAACTAGAAAATGAGGTAGAATGATCATACCCTAAGATTGATTGCGTGCCGATGGTTGAGGGTTTGGAGAAATGGGAGGACTTATAAAAAAGTGGTACCTATTTGAGCTTGAGCTATAGAAAGTAATCCTATGTATTATGGTTATTTCATGATTTAGTGTTATCATAGTTGTTTTGTGATCTTGGGAATGGCCCCATGGTAGATGCCCTCAAACATGGGAGGTTTATATCATTCCATTTATTAGGGATTACGTGCTACCATTTACTAGGATAGTGGGGATTTGTGATGGAACTGATGTGACTATTTCATCTCCCTAAGCCCACGTTATCAATGATCAACATGGGAAACAATGCATAATAATTAATTAGTATTAATGCATACAGATTCAAAGATTATGTGATGGGACTATGTATGGGATGTTCAATATAGATCTCATGCCATAGGGAGTCATCCTACATATACTGGTTATGGATGAAATCAGATTCATCTTAATTCATATAATTTCCCAGACCATTTACTGATTAGGTAGAGTAATCAACCCATGAAAATTATTGGTTATTGAGTGTCGAATTGTCATAGGCATGGAAGGAACCACACTGATGTTGATTCTCACTTCAGTTCAGGCTCAGGCATTTAGAAGGCATCATACATATCCTGGTTATGGAAGAAATCAGAGTCTTCTTAGTTTATTTGATTAGGGACTACACACTAACATTTCCCATATCCTTTTAGTGGTTTTCATTGTAGATGATATAATTATTTCAACTCCCTTTGAGAATGTGATATATACTAATTTAAAACAAATGGATTTGAGGTAACAATGTCATTTCCTTTAGATGTGGGGATTATACACTGGGAATTCTCTAGGAAGATTAATATTATGATCAATCCACAAGGAGGTGTCCTATATATCCTAGTTATTTGAAGAATTAGATTCATTATAGTTCCCTTAATTGGGGCTTACACACTGAAATTTCTCTTGTATTTGGAACACATCATATTATGCCACTAATTGGGGGTTACACTTTAATGTTTCCCATATAACTAGGGTATACACCCCATGGATGGATAAGGTCATCAATCCATGGGATTCCCTTTATTTGGAATACATTCCCTCCATTCACACTTTTATGAAGGACATTCGATAACTTTCACTAAAGTTCAAAAGGTTATCTCATTAATAAAGCTGGCATATTCAAAGGACATTGAAAGACATGGATGTTTGACCCTGGATGCCATCCCATGACCTAGATGAATTTTCCAGAGGGTGTCACGTGATATAAAAAAACATTATAAGGTGTCATCTCATGTGACAAATGAAACATATAGAGTGTGTCTCTAGAGTCAAAGAGACATTACTCAAAGGCTGTTAAAGGTCCTCACTGACATGTTTAGAGGACATCACAAAGCTTGTCTTGCATGTTTGAGGGATGTTGTAAGAGCCTATTGACATGCCCAAGAGGTACTATAAAACATAGCTAACATTTTCATGTTTTGTAATACGATTCATTTGATATGTATGAGGAAACACATGGTACTTGAATAGTGATCATGGAGTGTTTTGAAAGACTTGGGTGGTTTTCCCGAGGGGTACCGTGTGGCTTACTCTAACATGTCTGGAAGACATCGTATAACCCAAATATTGTACTGAAGAAGCGTCATGAGATCTGGGAGACATGTCTTGGTGCTTTATTGTGTATTATATGGTTTATTTGAAGGTCATTATGGTAAGCATATATATTATTTTCATAAGTCTCCAACCTTCAGTCATTATTTTTTTCTCTTATATTTTAAATTCCTTATATTATTTTAGTTTTTTCTCATTTTAAATCTCATGTGATCTAGAATATTTGCATGATGTTATTTTCATTTCATGCCAGAGGTACTTCATGTGATCTATAGGGATCATGAAAAGTAATGATGAATGTTTCCCGGTTTATCCAGCCGTTCAATGGTTTCTTCAATAATGGGAAGCTTTTCGATCGTGATATCCATCACTCCATGAAATATGAAATGATTCATAGATCCAAAAGGGACAACATATCGCTCAGAGAATCATCCAAATCAACATATTAGGTATCGGTCCATTTTTCATAATGGGGTGGGGGATTTAAAGGCCATTCCACCCCATTTGTTCACCAGTTTCTATGGTGCATATTACGTGGGTCTAGGCTAGAGTCACGGAAGGATTCAACGGCACATGTCTTCATGAGTCTCCCTAATGGATCTCTCTAGGATCATTGTCTAATTTTTAGTTACTTTTAAATAATCCAATATATTCACCTTTACTGATTATCTCCATTTAAGGGGGACTTGTAGTATCATACATTCATGAAAGTGGAATTCTATATTGTTATATTGAATTCTTTAAGAGGGTTCACAATTTCAGGATGTTGTTGAAAGGTTTTCTCTTGATATAATATGACTTTTATTGGACTTCCCACAAGTCTAGTATGGTTTGTTAAGGGTATTTTTTTTGATGAAGATGACTTCTAAATGGGACTTGATAGACCATTATGTGGACATCCAATACACATCACCATATTTTTAAGACCCCAAGAGGCGATACCTAGTTTTTATTTCCTTATTTTATTTTAGGAAGGTCGAGAGTGTTGCACGATATCTTGAGTAGTGTTAAATTAAAATACTCTTATATATACTCAACCCAAAAAATGTAGACCTAGAGTCTACTAACAATAAATTGGCATGATTACAAGGAATCAAATCATGAAGGATCAAAGTGTTTAATAGTCTTGGTAAACAAGATACATAATTGATTCTTCTTTTACAAATTTATATAGTAATTACAACATAAATTTATTCTATCAAGGATAAATTTCTTCCATCTACCACATCCCTAAATATATTTCACAGTACACTTCTTGGGTTGATGGGAAATGAATGAAATAAGGGTGGCCTCAAATTTACAGTATGATTATTGTATAGTGGAATAAATAATGAATCAATGAGAATAATAATTATTGAATTGTTAATAATTGAATAAACATACAATGAAATCAAAAAACAAAGAAATAAGTGAATAAATAATATATCATGGTAATAAATGGAAACACATTCCATTACATTAACTAGATAATGAAAAATAAATATTGAAATGTAAGAAACTGAATCAACTTTCATTTAATAATTAAACTAAGAATGACATGCATCCATATAATTTTTCATAGTGAAAATATCATGGATAATAAATAACAATTAAAAATAAAGGAAATTTTTAATTATTGGGTATCATGTTAAATGAATATGAAATCCTCTACAATCAAGATCCAACCTACAGAATGTTTAAAACAATTGGTGGAATCCAATTTAATTTTCTTAACTATTTTATCTCATGGGAACCTGTCAATGCATCAAGGTTATATATAAAGTCTGTTACCCACCTGTCACTGCGTGTCTAAATAATTCCTCATATTGATCAATAGATTTAATTAATAAACAATATGCCTTATCAAATATCCATATTATATAAATTATATCGATTTATCAATATTTCCCAAAATAATCAAATAAATTAAAATTAAAGACCATATGAAAATTAGAATATGGTTCAAGAAATAATCATATCCATGAAAAATGGTATGGGTATTTTTTGGAAATTCGTTATCAAATTATCATAGGACATTTAATATTTCAAGGGTAATAAATGGAATCAAGGAAGTGAATATCAATAACATCCTTATCCATATCAATCATAAACCATCCATAGGAGTAATAAGGATGGTATCGATACAAAATATCCCATGTGGAGAAACAATAAAGGGTTATTATCATTGATGAGTAGAAATAATATAAAAATATCATTTATTCCTATGGAAAATATCATATTTTTTAAAAGACCTTATGGAAAACATTTTCATTGAAAATAAAATTTTAAAAACTTTCTTTCAAAAAAATTGTTTACAAAATCCAAATGAATCATCAAAACAAATTTGGAATATAAATCATTACATGTTGTAAAATATAAAAAGAACATTCCTTTTGCGTGATAAAAACGAGAGAAAAATTCCTTGTTCAGAAAAAGATAAGAAAATTCATTTGAAAAAAAGATTAAAAGAAAAAAGGGTACAAATTTATTTTACAAATCATTTTATAAATTTGAAAAGTTTTTTTGAAAACATGGTTTTCAAAAAAAAGGTTCTCTGACTAAAGATAGAATGTTGTTTGGTTTCCTTAAAAACATTTCTAAAATATTTTGAGTTGAAATGATTGAAAAAATAAAAATAATACTTTAAAATGTTCACGAATAACCATAGGAGGGGAAAATGGAATGGTTTATTAAATAATGGTAATATAATTTCCTTAATGGGAATGAGATATCATCAAAATTACCCTTGAGGAAAATAATAATTAAACATTCCCAATTATCCCAAACCAATTTGTAACATTTTAAATAATAATACACTTGAAGTAATAACATCAAATTATTGTTTTAAATAAAATTATGATAAAAGGATTAATGATATAATATATAAAAAGAGTCATTATATATTCTACACAATGTAATTATATTGTGAATATGACATTTATCTCACAGATGTAAAAAGTGAGATGAAAATCCCTTACGTTGTGTTTGAATTGTATCTTGTTTTATTTATATTCTTGATTAATAAAAATATGTCAACTATTTAATTTATTCATAAACAATTTCATGTTTATAATTAATTGTGTTTCAATTATTAAAATATTGTATACAAATTTTTATACAATTAATTTTATGTCGTGTGTTTTGAATAAATTCTGTTTATGTGTCAAAAACAACTTTGGTAAGTAAACTATGGTCAAAGGGGTTATTATGTAACATATATGAAATAATAATAATGAAATATTTATTATATTTAGACATAAATTATACTTTTAAAAGAAGTTATTAAATATTGGTATGAGAAATAAACAAACATTACAATCATGGTGATAATAGGTCATACATACACATGACTAACATTCACATTTTTTAATGATCATTATGGAATGATGGTAAGTTACATTAATATTTAAATAATGATCATTATGTAATTAATTCCAAATAAATTATTAATATAAACATATATATATTATACTAGTGATGTAAAGGTATTCACATCGTGTCTTGGAGGTAGTAGTCAATAAGTCCATGAATAACGTTATCATTTTTAGGTGTGTGAAAGGGTAAAAATGAAAATAAAAAATATTTTATTTCTAGATAGGTAATTATTAAATTAATATCATATAGAATTTTTATGCCACACATTTTAATTAAACCCATATTTTATACATTCCATCTATCGGGTTGTCGAATCACGTCGCTTTTAAGAGGTGGTAGTCCACACTTCCCCAAATGATGTTATCATATTTACAAAAAATGGAATGGATAAAGGTATTATATATTTATATATATAAATTATATAAGAATAAATAAATTATAACTGTAATATATATCATATATAAATATTTTATTTGTCATTATTCCCACCATGAAAGGTGGTATTGGAAGAACAAACAATAATTGTTTTTTAAGGCAGGAGTTCATCGTACACATAAATGATAAGTTTGTTTCCCATTAGATTGAAGTGTGTGTAAGTGTAGGAATTACACTTAATATAAAAAATATAATTATATTTAGGATAAGTTTTTTTATATAATCATGGAATAAGGATATTTGAGGGTGTGTATATTGTAAATAAAACAATAGAGATTGAGGAACAATGTTACATCTTCTATGGGTAACTCCTTTTGGTATGCATAAAAAGGGATCCTTGGATGGATTTATATAATACATGAGGCTTATAGGATGAGAGGATATATTTTTATGAGCTATTGGGGTAGATATGGGTTGATTTAATATGTCTTGAGAGGTGTGATGAAGTGGGGGGGGGGGGTGAGTGCCTATTTATAGTGGTGGAGGAGGGAAACTCTTGTATATTTTGAATGGGAAATCAATCCACTTTTTCCCATGTAAAATGGTTATAATAATGGTACAAATTATATATTGGAGAGTTTCAGGTATATATATGACCATAAAATTTATTTTTTACATTTTTAAATTTCATTTTGGTATCTATGTTTATGGTTTGGTCCCTTGTTAAACATTATTTCACCTTAATCATTGTAATTATTTATAAATACTGTAACAAATTTTTTTGGTAAAAAACTACTTTAAATTATTAAAAATTATAAATAATTATAATTCCAAATATATAATCTATTTTTTCAAATTAAAATCACATATTTGGTAGAAATTAATTTAAATTTATTTTCATTGAAGGGACAACAATGCGGGTTTTTAAAGTAATAATGTTAAAAATATTTCTATGCTTTTATATCCATAGTCATTGTAAAATTTATTCAAATGATAGAAATTAGATTAGATTATATAATATTTATATAATTAATATTTCAAATACATATAAAATATATTTTTACATTATAAATGAATGATACAAAAATGTAGCATACAATTAAAATTTACTTCCTTCAGTATTCATTCAAAAAAAATTAAAATTCACATAAAAATATTACAAAGTCACCCCAAAATAATTTTATGTTATGATTTAAATGATTATTTTTTTAGATATAGTATTTATTAAATTTCAAAAAAAATATTTAAAATAGGTTCTGCAGTAAAAGGTGGTAAAAGCGCCTTTATAAAAATATATATTTTATGCAAAATATTAGGTTTGTTCTTATCTAATGGTTATCAAATCTATTGGATGAATGTGAATTTTATTATTGAAGATATAAAATATATATTTCTTTAATATCATTCACGAAATTTAATTTATTTAATTTTTTAGGATAAAATAAATTTTTGAGCATAACAAAAGTTTTCTATAAAAATATTCCCTTTATATTCAATTGGTTGTTATATTAATATATAATTAATTTATTACCAATGAATTCATTTTATATTTGTTTAAACAATAGATTTTAAAGATTTAGTTAATACTATTCATCATCTCTAATTTAATAGCCCGGTTAATTTTTATTATATAATATAAATATATATTGGTGTTTATTAAAACAAGATTTTGTGCATAACACAAGTCGTCAAATAAACTCATTATTCTGTGAGACACACCTTAAATTTATATCACATGCATTTCATGATATACCACGTACTGAATGTAATTAAATTAGTAAATATATTATAATGTCTCTAGATAATACATTCCCTTACACACTTGGGGATGTCTATTATACACGCTATAGAATACAGTGTTATATTTTTAGAATTTTGGGTTGTTACATTCTCTCTACCATAATTGAATATCATTCTGAAAATTTTAACATGATATTAGAAATATAGGATATTATATATGAAAATTACCTTTTTGGAATCCCATATCATGATAAGAGTTAATAAAACAACTTATTAATAAGATAAAGAGATGTGAGAAGGTCACATGGACTGACATTTGACTTGGTGTTTATGTAGAAGAACATTAGTGAAATGTGGGGATACATGCATGGTGGAAAAAAATAAATATTTAAATGGAGCGATTTAGTTCATCAATCACAAAAAATTGAATGATTAAAGGAATTTTTATAATCTCAAAGTCATAAATCTAAGATGGTTTAAAAAAACACTTTTCCAATAAAAAACAATGTATTATATTTTTTTTGTTTTCTGACACTTACATGAAATATTTCTATAATGAAAATTATCTTCCTTTGTTTTTTACTTTGGAAACATTCTACTTCATCTATTTAATCCATGAAATGATTATTAAAAAATTAACTTTGATGCTCGAAGCACTAAAATATAATTTTAATAGATATTAGGGGTTTTAAAAGCATGAAAAGTATAACTATTCTCCAAATACAGTTTTGTTAATAAATTAAACTCTAATCATAATGATTAATAGTAAATTTTCATCATTAATATTTATTAATGAAATTTTTTAACTAAAAAATGACATATTAATGAGGAAATTTTGTAAGATAGTGGTTCATGGGAAACCATTATCATCCTTTAGTCATGGTTTGAAGATCTACATTCTTACTGAATAGGATTGGTTGTCAGCTGACATACATGTTTCCCTTTTATAAAACAAAATTAATATATTTTAAAAAATAAATAATATGTACATACATGGAATATTATTAGTCACTAAATATCATTTTAAATATTTTTTTAAATAGAACACCAATATATAAACTAATCATCTATTAATTTCTTCACATGAACATCAATGGTAAGTTGTATACTATTTTGAAGAGGGAATGGACTCAGGTAATGTCTATGTTCACCCCATTTATAGAAATGAACTACAAAGGATTCGTTTGGATGAGTTTATTTTATTTCCATTAAACTTTTAATTTTTTCTTGGAAATTATTTGCCTTATGTCTTACTTTCGCACACATAATGAATCTCAAAATTCCATTTAGAAACATTACCGGGTCTCTCCTTCCATATTTCTAGCATGATGGAAACCGAGCAATCTTTTCACCATAGTATCCACCATTGGAACTCTTATAAAACACCATCGTTCTCTTATTTATAGAGTTTTGAAATTGGTTTAGGTATATGTTGTTAATTATATTTTGGGAGAATGAATAGATATAATGTCATGACCCGTCTCCCGGGGCCCATTTTTTGACTACCCGAAGCACGCTTTCCAAAGCCTTGGGGATGACAACTAGCACTGAAGGCGTATTCCAAAAAACTGGGAAGGCATTTCCTTTATAAAATGAAAACTCACACAACCGAGAACAATTTATTATACTAGAAGAAAGTAAAATGTATAGTAAAAAGTGTGTGTAATGTAGGTAAAGTGGGTCAGAATACATGCCCAACTAGAAAGTACAAGTAAAACTGAAAACAACTCCTATGAACACCCACAATTGATCCTACCTGAAGGATAGGTAAAGTTCTCGAATGGTATTATCTGCGGTACACCACATCTAATTTCCACCTCTGAGCATCCTCTAGTCCTGGTACCCTTGTCCTCGGTCTGTGTTGTCCGTCATCTGCACAAGACACAACAAGTTGTGGGTGAAGCCTATGCAGGGGTGAGTATAACGATACTCAGTAGGGACATAGAGACCCCTGAAGGTCTCTTTAAATACCCAAAGTACATACCACAAAGCATGGAAAAAACAGTCAACCCAATAAAGGTATATTCCCATACATATACCTAAGTTACCAAATATACACATCTCATCTACGAGGAAATAGAAATCCCAACTCTTTAGCCCAAAGCTCAACTATTCCACGAAGGAATGGAATACCACGAAGGTAACACCACAAAGGGTAAGTAACATAAAGGTAAAACCACACATTAGAATACCACAAAGGTAAATCCACTCAGAATAATACTAAAAAATTAAGGACTTATCTCACACCATGTATAACTTAGGTACGATAGTAATGATAATTAGATGTAACTACTGAATCATTTTACTTTGTTGAGAGGCAGACCCACGTAGGATCCTAAACAATCAGACCCACGCAAGATCCTAGTATAGAAGACCCATGTAGGATCCTAGAGTAGTCCCACATGGATTCCTAGAGTGGATCTATGTGGGACCATAAAACACAGACCCACGTATGATCCCAAAGCACAGACCCACGAAGGATCCCTTCCTCATGTTACAACCAGCTACATGGTTCCCGCACTAAGCTCACTTGATTCTGGGTGGGCTTTCTCCTCAAGACATAGGTCGCCACACCAACTTCCCCAAAGTCCCACTAGAATTATCTCAATGTACTGCATTGTAAAAGGGCTCTCAACACAATAGAGGGTGCGTCAATCGGACGCCCGATCTATAAGTTATTAGATTTTTAGTCCCGAGGGATCGATTGGATTCGTGTTCAATTAAACCCGGCCACACCCAAACTTTATCCAAAACTCTAGCGGGGTATACCAAAAGTACCTTCTCGATCCAAGATTTCTATAGCCACAGACGGTTCGTTAAATGGATCCTCGTAGTTCATGTTATAGCTGAAAGAGTAAAAAGGGGGTCGAAGCTGGCCCGGGTCTGGTCCGACCCAGCATGGGCCGACCCGACCCGATTTGGGTCGACCCAGACTAACCCGGGTCTATCCCTAGGTACAAACCGGCCCACTGGGTCCGGACCGACTTGTGTGGTCCGGCCCGGCCCGCCGGTGCAACTCGGTTCATCGGCGCGGCCCAACCCACTGGGCGGCCCACTGGGTGGCCCGCTGGGCAGCTCGCGGTTGGGTGGCCCCGCAGTGGGTTCTACCCAAGACACCACCAAAGGGAGTGGCATCCCATGGGTACCCCGAATGGATGGGGTGTTCGAGTTGAGTGGCCGGTTGGCCAGCGCCACGTGGCGCTGACAGCTGGTACGTGGGACCCGGGGTCCCGCTCGGCTACCAGGCTGGTCGGACAGCCAGCCCACTAGCTCGAGGCTGCTGCGGGCCACGCCACCGCTTATGGCCAGCAGTGATCCTACTACCCAACCTTCACACCGCGGCCTCATGCCACGACCTAGGCATGCCGGGCTGGGCGGACCTGCATTACCATCACATTCACGCTGCTGACCGAGCGCCGGCTACCGCCCTTACTCCGCTGCGGCCGATCGGCCACAACCCTTCTCTGGCGGCACGGTCGCACAACCGCCATCATCACGACCGACCCGAGTGATGAACACTACACTCGAGCCCTTTCGACACTGGTCCCTAGCATCGGTTACCAGAGACGTTCCTCAGGTTACCGGGCGCGCCCTGATGGATCGTTCTTCATTCTGTAGACTCTCGCACTCATCTTGGGACGTCTCCATCGTTTCAATACCACCAAAATTTGTAATTTCTCAACCCGAAAACAAGCCATGAAGAACAAAAATATCCAAAAGGTTTGCAGATAGGTCTGGCCATGTTTGTTTGGACCACACTCTCCACGTTAGAATGTTAGCAAGGGGCATAGTTGTTCTTGAATCGAGAAGAATGATAAGAACAGGTAAGGGGTATACAAAAGAAAAAATCCCTACCTCAAAGATTCGTTGATGTCAGTGAGGAGAGGAAAATATGGATGTTGGTTCATCATCACTAAAGACTTTCCCCATTAGAGATCCTTCGATGGAGTTCTTCGTTGGAGAAATGTTCATCGAAGGAGACAAGTTCTTCTACTATGGGGGGTTTCCTCCAGCAAAATCCTCCACCAAGAGCCTAATCAAGGGGATGAGGAGCCTCCCCCTTAATTGATAGTTTTAATGACTTAATTTAATTAAGTAATTAAATTTTGGGGGTTTGGCACAATTAAAAATATGTTTTTAAGAGTTTGGGTGGTCCCCACAAAGAATTCAAAAGAATTCAAAATCTAAATACAAATAAATTAAGTTTATTTTTATTTCAACTTTTTTTCCCACGATGGGTAGAAAAAACTATCTTCCACCCATGACCAGTTATAGCTGAGGTGAATGTCTCTTTAAGAGAATACAAGAATTGTGAGTTCAACGGTGTCATAAGATTTCAATTTCGACCACCAGTTCAAATTTTACAAAAACCCGCCCACACGATTATTGAACGTACTCGAAAAAAAGTTCAAAAACTCATTCTGGGAACACCGGGCCTCAGAATCATGCCCCATAAATTTTCACGGACTCGTAAAATTCCCATATGACTAAAAACATTACATGAAAATATCCAGGTCTTTACATTCTCCCCACCTCAGGGATTTTCATCCCTAAAATCTGCAACACAAACTAGGGAAACAAGTGGCGTGTACTGAGCACGAATTTGAGACTCTATCTTCCATGTGATCTCCTAGAGGTTCCCGTGCTACCAAAAAATGTGCACTAAAGATATCAACCACCCATGAAGGACCCGATCCCATAGATCCTCAATCTCTACTAGAACCTCCAAAAATCTCACCCCATCGTTGTCGTCCAGCTCGTCGTGGTTGATGATGTGAGATAGGTCATGCATGTATCTCCTCAGTAGTGATACGTGGAAGACGTCTGCACCTGGTGCAACTGAGGGGGAAGTGCTAGGCGGTATGCCACATCACCAACTCTACTAAGGACCTGAAAGGGTTTGATGAACCTCAGAGATAACTTCTCACCCCGACAAAATCTCTGCAGACCTCATGAGGGTGAGACTCGAAGAAAGACGTGGTCACCATCCTCGAACCCCAGAGGATTCCATATCCTGTCAGCCTAGAATGTCTACATACTCTATGTAGTCTTCATCCGCTCATAGATTATGCAAACCTTCTCCATGTTAGCATGTACCATCTCTGGTCCCATGAGTGCTGACTCCCCTGGGTCAGTCCAGCAAAAAGGTGTTATGCAAGGTTGTCTATACAGAGCCTCGAATGGTACCATCCCAATGCCGGGGTGAAATATGTTGTTGTATGAAAACTCCACCAAGGGAATATGATCCTCCCAGCTACTTCCGAAGTCGAGGATGCAAGCACGCCACATGTCCCCGAGGGTCAAAAGGGCTTGCTCAGTCTGGCCATCCGTCTGAGGACAGAAGGAGATTATCAAACAAAGCTACGTCCTGATAGCCTCATGCAACCCCTTCTATAGCTGGGAAATGAATCATTAATCATGATTAGAGACAATTGTCGAGGGTATTTCATGTACCCGCACAATCTTTTTCATATAGATTCATCCCTTTCTCTCCATTGAACCCATCTCTCTACTCGGTAGGAATTGGGTCGACATGGTGAGTCACTCAATGATCACCAAGATAGAATCATGACCCCTGGATGTATGTGGATGTTCTGTCATGAAGTCTAGGGATATCCCATCCCACTTCCAATATGTGACCTCTAAAGGCTGAACTATGCCTGCTGGTACATGATGCTGCACCTTTACTTGCTGACAGGTGCGACACTGAGAGACAATCACTGCTACTATTTTCTTCATTCCTATCCACCATGACTATCGTTGGAGGTCCCGGTACATATTCACCACTCTTGGATGTACCGCTAGATGGGATGTGTAAAACTACCTCAACACTTCCCCCCGGAGTGAAATTTTTACCATGGTATGTCATCTGGAAATAATGACGTGCTCCCCACCTTCATAAATTCCATCAGGTCTCTATCCTGTGGATATATGAGCACATCGAGCCTCACAGTCAACATTCCCATGCTGCGCCTACCTGACTCACTAATGACGTAGTGGAGTGACTTTAAGAGACTGAAGAAAAACTGCTTCATTTCGATCCAGAAAGGATATCTATAAAGCGGCCAGCTACTCTGTTGCCTCACCTAGAAGCTGTATATCAGATCTCCTACTGAGTGAATCTGCTAAAACATTCCCCTTTACAGGAGTATAGACTATCTCAAAGTCATAGTTCTTAGGGAACTCAAGACAAAGTCATTGTCTCAGGTTTAGGTCCTTCTGGGAAAAGATATACCTCATACTCTAGTGATCAGAGTAGACCATAAAACGCTCACCCATCAGATAGTACCACCACATCATCAAAGCAAAGACCATTGCTTCTAACTCAAGATCATGGGCAGTAGAGTTCTTATCAAGTTCTATGAGCTGTCAAGAACCATAAGTGATAACTGCTCATTCCAACATCAGGAAACATCTGAGCTCGGTCCCTGATGTGTCGCAGTAGACTACGTATCCAACGCCCTCCTCTGGAAGCATCAAGATGGGGGCACTAGTCAGGCCTTGGCTCAGATCCTGAACACTCTGATGGAGTCTCTCTGACCATACAAAGGGTTTCCCATTCTTCATCAATGCTGATAAATGTGCTGTAACTCTAGAAATATTTGGTATAAATCTCTGGTAGTATCCAGCCAAACCCTGGAAACTCCATTCCTCCATCACACTCATGGGTGGCTCCCAAGAAAGCACCGTTTCAATCTTCGCAGGATCCACCGCCACATTTGCCTCCGAGATGACATGTCCTAGAAAGTGAACCTCTTAGATCCATAATTGGATCTTCGAGAGCATACCATAAAGGTGGTTCTCTCAGAGTGTGTCCAAAACAACCTACAAATGATAGGAATTCTCCTCCTCAGTTGCCGAGTAGAACAAAATGTCATCGATGAAGACTACTACAATGTGATCATGGTATAGATGAATGACCCTTTTCACGAGTCTCATGAACACTGCTAGAGCATTCTTCACGATAAATGGAATGAAAAAAAACTCATAATGGATGTACTGACATCTGAAATCCATCATCTTTATGTCATTATCTTGTACTCTGAGCTGGTGATAGCCTGACCTAAGGTATATCTTCGAGAACCGTCGTGATCCCTTTAGTTGATCAAATAGGTCTTCAATCCTCGAGAGAGGATACTTGTTATTGAAGGTCACCAGGTTCAAGTGTCGATATTCAACACGAAGTCTCAAGCTCCCATATTCCTTCTGGGCGAACAAAATCAGGGCTGCCAAAGGAGAAACACTGGGCTAGATGAAACCCTTCCCTTGTAAGACATACATACGCATGAATGGTATTTCCGTATTTTTTTCATATTGATAGAATGAATGTAAATGAAAAATGTATATATAAGAATGTATAAAATTTTACCACTATTAAATTATAATTAATATATTATTTATATCATATTAGTTCATTAAAAACATTCTTAACACATTCCATTTAGTGTATGAATGAATCACATCACTTTGATGGGGCATAGTTTACACTTCCTCAAACAGGATTATAATATTAACACCAAATGGAAAGTAAATATATGTGTATTTAAAATAAGTAATGATCATTAATTACATAGTAAATATAATTTATGAAATATATAAACATATTTTCCATCATAATGGACCCCATTATTTGTGGTGAAGGAGAAATGAACAATCACCATTTAGTGAGGTAGTTGTTCGCCGTACACCGAAAGAGTATGTTAAACATACATTAGATGGAGGTGTGTGTAAGTGTAGATTAGAACCATTGAATAAAAAAATCATATTATATCGATGACACTTGATTTTTCACTAATTAATTTAATAAATAGAGTGGAGGGGGTGGAGACGGAAAATAAAGGAGTGGATATTGAGAGAAGACAATACCTCTAAATCGGTTAAATTTTTTTTGTTCATGCAAAAAGGATTCCTTTAGAATATTTATGCCCAAATAGATTCAAAAAGGTAAAAGGGAGGATTTATGTGATTCTTATTGTTCAAATATTGGAAAAACATAGAAAGTTTTAGAGTTGTGAGGAATGAGTATAGGTGGTGTCCTTTTATAAAGAAGGAATATGAGTCATTTGGAATATCAAGAAAAAAGTTAGGTGTCCACATGTTATTACATAAAAAGAACATAAAAACCCAAAAACAAACCAGTAATGGATGATTTATGGAAGAACTATGGAAATATAATGGGTTTTGGACAATTTTATAGATCATATGGGCCCTTATTTTTAATGTTTAGTCCCAAATTAAGATTAATTTGGAATTTACTACTGTTATTAATTTGAATCACATTTACTAATCATTTTGGGTAAACATTTACATGGTACTATTATAATCAAAATAATAGACTAAATATAATGGTGTTTGTCAGATTTTTGAATTTAAATCACATAAGCAGAAAAATTACGATTAGTGTTAATCCTGCAAACGAGATGAAATAATGAGGTTTTAAAGTAGGAAAGGTTCAAAAGATTGTTATGATTTTATATTCATTTTCAAAGTAAAATTGATTAAAATGAATTAAGTTATATTAATAGACAAAATATTAATCTAATGAGACATTAAAAAATATTTACAATATCATTTATCATTAATAAATAATTATACAAAAGTTAATTTTTAGCTAAGTATTAGTATTTTTCACTATACATGAAAAAATGAAGTTTATCTGAAAAATTCCAAAAATTTAACTTGGCCAATTTAGATGTTCTGAATTAAAAAACGAATTTTAATTTTTCAAATTAAATTTCTAAATGTGTATAAAATTACATTCATTATGATAAGCAGTTTATTCAAGAGAAATGTATTTCTAACATAAAAGGCCATTAGCGAAAATATTATCTTTCATTATCAATATGTTATATTTATTTAAAACAATTATAACCAATATTTATAAATTATTAATTAATATTAATATAACTGTGTTTAATGTGTATGTTCTAATTATATCATTTAATTGGTTATATATATATATAAATGATTCATAGAAACTCAGTGTTGCGTGCGTCGTATGCCAAGCCGGTGTTGCCAAGAGTGCAAGCCAAGTTGGTATTTCCTGTAGTGAAAGGGAAGATGGTATTGAATGTGAAATGAATTTATGAATTAGTGTTTGAATATATATATATATATAACTATTTCCAGTTTCATGTGAAACTAAAATATTGAAAAGATAAATTAATTTGAAAAAAACTCTCAAAATCTAATGTGTGGAAAATGAAAGGAATACATGAAATATTAATAAGTAAACATATGTGAATCAAAATTTATTATATATATTAGATAATTATCATTTAATATCCTCATTAAAATTTCTAGCATAAAGAATCTTGATTAAAATATGATTTAAACATAAATCCTTTAACTCAAGTCTCACCTTTCCTTGTTCGCAATCTAACTTCTTGTATATTAAATATATATTTATTATAAATTTATTATAGAACAATGTTAAAATATATAAAACCATTTATTATTTAATTGTGAAATTATATCAATACGTCATTAATTTATTTTATTAAAATATCTTTTATCGGTTATGACATCTTTGTTCTTCAAGCATGCTTCAGTTCGCCCGTCCTGGTCCTTATACAATGTACATGGTTCTATAATTTCTATATTTTAAATAATTAAATTAAATAATATATACCCAATATATATAAATATATTTATTTATATTTAATAATAAAATTTATATACATAAAAATGAATTATACTATTCATGGAAATGATAGGTTGTACGTACACAGAGACATTGTTTTCACCTTTTTAATGGGTGGAGTAAAAGAAAGGCAAATAATACACATTTCAAGAATAATTAATATATAATATAAATAAAATATACTCAAAAAATCCATTTTTATTACCATCCATTTAAACCAGAGATGATAAATGAATCACATCACATTCGGGAGGATGCATTCCACATTTACGCATGAACGACATTATGGGTTTCCATTGGTTTGGAAAGTAAGAAGTTACACATGATATTATAAATATATAGAAATAATTATTCCATCAATATAATAAATAAATTTAAACTAATAAAAATAATGACACTTTAATGATGGTGAGGGAAAATTAATTGTATCATGACATGGAGACGGTAATCTGTATATATGCCCGAGCGAAACAGTTAGTTCACATTTGATGGAAAAGAGGGTAAATAAAGGTTTATTAATAATAATAATAATAACATTTTACTATATTAATTTTATTTAATATCTTATTCAATGAATAATATAACATATTTATAGGAGGTAAAATAATTATTCAAAAAGAAGTGATCGGTTAAGTTAGTTGCCTCTTCTTTGAAATTACTCCTTCAGATATCCATTAAGGACCGTGGAGTTTTTATTTTGGAAAGACCATAACCTATTTTGTTTTTATATGGGAGTTTATAATGTAATTGTTTTGGGTTTTATGAGCTACAAGTATGAATGTGGTGTGAAGAAGATAATATATGGGTGACATGGTGTAATTGAGGGTGGGGGACTCTTCGGAATTCTTAAGTGATTAATATATGATAAAGTTATTATCATTCCAAATTATTCCAAATATATAGGTATTAAAATATAAGGTTTTATAAGGATCAAATACCACTAAGAAGAAAATTTTTATTCATTTATATAGTGTTTTAAACCTTATCTATTGATTTAAACCCTTTGTAAACCTTTTACAACCTTAACCGTTTTAACGTCTTTTTCAATCCGAAAGTGTTATAACATTAATTATAAGATGATAATTGGATGATAAATGGAAAATAGATGAAATTTTATAAATTTTATAATTTATATTGTGATGTTTTAAAAAATATATATTCTTTAACAATTTAGAAATATATAATTTTGATATAACATTTTTAAAGACAATTTTGACTCTATTCAATTAATTTGATTTAAAAGTCGAAATGTGATTAGTTTAAATAAAATATATTCCTATAACACAAAAAATTATATTTCATAATGTTATATAAAATTTATAGAAAACTATAACTCATTCAAATTATATAACTTTTAATATTTTTAATATTATTTATTTTATTATTTAATTAATTGAAGAAATAATGCGTCAACATTTCATAAATATCAATGGTAATTTTATAATTAATTAAAATTAAAATAAATTCCCAAAACTAAAATAATTCCATTATACTCAATATGGTAATTTATATTCGTTTCAAACATTTTTTCCCTATGTGAAAAAATAATTGATATTTAAAAGTAAAAGAGTGATATTTTGTATTTTTATTATCATTAAATATTAGACATGTCATTTTCATAGACATTTGTCCTTTAAAATATAAGATTTTTGGCCTAAGTTTAAATTTTTTAATTATCTTCATCTATATAGAATTAATATTAAAAACACTAACCTTAATATTAAGGTTTAATCTAGTTTAATCTTATTTACCAATTACTGAGGTGATAAATTTTACCATGGTTTCTATTCATAATTCCTAAACCTAAAAGATAACTATTTTTCAAATTTGTATCTCGTCATTAAAAATATGGTTTTCATTTTTCATTATTTTATTTATAAATGTGGAAGAAATTAAATTTAAAATATATGTGGAAAACCTGATGAAAAGCGCTTTTTAAAAGAATAGATTTTTTGAATAAAACATGCTTTATTCATATCCCAAGCCTATAAAAAATTAGATGAAGTTTAAAAACATTTATTGAATATATTTTATATTAATTAAATTAAAATAATTTACTAATTTTGATTAATTTTATTTATTTATAAAAAAACCTATTGTGTGCATGGAAATTTTTTTTTTCACAAAGGCATCTCTTTTATTCTAAAGTGAGTTTTTAAATTTAATTTAAATAATTAATTACCCATGAATTTATTTTATATATTTGTTAAAGATAGGATTTTATATAATTTATGTTGTCTTATTCATAATAATAAATAAAACACTTAGGTGATAACCAACACACTATATAATAATGTTTTAATAGTATATCGTGGTTTACATAAACTCGGTGTTGCATGTAGCACATGATATCATGAACGTAATTAATTATAGAGAAATAACTAAAAAAATATCACTAGTGTAAATTAATAACCAAACTGAAACATGATTGTAAGACTTAATTAATGACATGACAAACATCTATATATAAACACATTCAGTGAATAATTTATCCCATGCTAACAATGATTCTATAAAAAATGTAACATCATCAAAATTTGTAGATGAACTTCCATATTTTTATTTTCAAAACCACATAAAACAACTTCCCATTTATAATTATGTATATAAAATATCTAATAGATCAACACCAAGTGTCCTTCATCCTTAATCAAACTAGCATTATCATCTTTGATGAGTATCTAGCAATTCCAACCATCCACCTTAGGGTCTCTTAGTTTGGAATCAATTAGGTATAGAAAAAAAGGTTACTATAGAATTATATAATATAAAAATATCCACTAAAATCAACATAAAAATATAAAAACATGGTTGTGATATATTCTATTTTATTATATTAATCAGATTATTATTGAGAAGCATTTTGATAAGAAAATAAACAAAAAGTGTTACCTAACATGGTTTCATTTATTGTATATATATGGACTTAAAAATCACATTTCTAAAGTAATTAATTAAATATATGTTAGAAAATATTCAAATAATTTTATACTAATAAATAATATAAATTCAATATATTGGTAGAGACTATATAATGTTCAAATAATAGTCACTATGCTCAGACAAAAATGAAAAAAAGGTTTCAAGATGTAGTACATGTGTATCATAATTATATTCATGGGTTCAAAACTAAAAATATCCATATTAGATGACTAAATTATATTTCACTACCCCGAATCCCAAAGCACGATATGATTCATTATATTAAAAAAGAATCTAACACATTTTTTAGAGATATGAATGATTAAGAATTTTGTTATTTTTTACTTGATTCATTCAAATAAATCTTATCATTTCTCCATCTACAAATAAGCATGGAGTTTTTATTCATAGTTATTAAAGGGTTTATATTTATAAATGGTAAAAACTACTTATAATATCCTTCTAAATTAAGGAATTTACACTCCTCATCCTTGTTCTTATGTACTTAAAAATATATAACTTCCTTGTTCAATGATAAATTGTCTAATAGAGTCTTTTGAGACATAAAATGTCATAGTAATTGAACAACCCATGTCCAAAAAATTCATAAGAACATATTACTTTAGAAGATGAAAATGAAAATTTTCCAACACTATTATTAAATTATATACATGATATTATTTGGGAATCAAATATGTCATAATATTTTCAATTAAATACACAAACAAAAAATGAATGTATGGATAAAACACTAAAATATTCATCCATATAAAAAATCATTTTTATTCATAACATCTAACAGAATTAAAATAAATCAAATAATTTCATAAAACTAACAAAATTACTTATTAAAAAATACCCTCCTCTTTAAACATAATTTGATGGTATTTGGACAACATTCCACATTTGGAAACATTGTAGATCCCTTGAAATAATTCAATAAATGAAAAATTCTTCAAAAGGGATATTGGTTATCCTATTACATGACTGAGTCATTTATAGTTGATTGAATACATGAAGACTCTATCAAAAACTCATAGTAAAAATTCCAGGAACCCCCAAATGAGAAATACTTTGTTATATAAAATACTCCAGTTTGGATACAAAAATTCATAAATATCTATTAGAAGTATTCTGTAAGGCCAAAAATGAAATAAAATATATACATTATTAGAGTTCCATAATAAATTTATTATCAACATGAAGTGGTAATTACATATATTCATTTGGGATAACATATGAAAAATATTCCGATTTTTAGGAACTCCTTACATAACTCTTTAACTCAAAAAATTAAAGAACTAAAATTTGAAAGTATCATTGAGGATACAATCTATTGGACCATCCTATTCTTTGAAAAACCCCATATAATCCACTTTAATTTCTAAAAATTGACTCAATCCCAATAATTATATAAATTGGATTACATATAATATAAGAAATCTATTTCAAGAAATATATCGCAGCTCTATAATAATAGATAGACAAACTCCCATATTGAACAGTATCTCTCCATACCATATGTGCATTAAAAAACATTGATCAAATTAGTATGACCTATATTATGAGTAGACTGAACCAGTGTTTTATAAATTATATCTACAATTAATTAAAACACAGAAGGAAATGATAGTTAATCAAAACAATGGGAACCACCAGTATCAATCCATATAGGAGCCAACATTATGTAATAGAAAATGATACCTTGAATGTACTTTAGTCATTCTAGAGTTTTCACACTATTACACGTAACTTAACACCATTATATCATATTTAATGTAATCCCAGATTTCTACCTAAAACTAACTCCGACATATATCATGTTTTTTATATTAAGGAATATTCATCCTCATACATCCTCTTATACCACCCTTAATTATTTACCTAATTACTCATTATTCATAATACTAAGAATACCATCGTGGTGGTAATGATTGTTATAGTGATATAAGATATTTATGTAGTTAAACCACTATAACACTTCTATGAAATTAGTAGACACTATGATTGGAAGTCTATAAGAATTTTTGACATATTTTACTACCATAGTTATAAATTGTTTCCCAAATATTCAATAGTGGTTTATGAAATGACATCCTTAGATAAATGGGAAATGTATTTTTACTAGAACTCATAAATAATTTTAAATATTAATTTATTGAAAAAATAGTATAACTATATGTAGTACCACGTCATAGCATTCCCTAATAACTATCATCTCTTTCCACGTCTGAATAATCTATAGTCTTCTAAATAAAATATACATTTATCCCATATTCATGTAGGTATTCAATATGATAAGACTAATACAACACTAGGTTTATTGGTGAATAACCATATCATAATATCACATCCTCACATATTCATCAACTATGAAATATTTTAAAAAATAATATCAAATTTATAAATAATTATTTATTTTAATAGATTCTCCACCTCCGTTATATGATGACTGATAACTCATACCACTACTATAACCTGAGGATTTATAGAAGGATATTTCTCATAAAGATGCTATGAAATATATCACTTTTAATCCAAGAACAATATTAGTAAAATATATATATAATTTTCTAGTTTTAAAATTTCACATGAAGTAAATTGACGAACAATTATATCTAATTCATTTGTACTAACTGATGAAATAGAAATAAAATTTCTAAATCTTATAAGCTTTTACTAGATTAACAAGAGGTAAAACCCCTCATATATCTAAATATATCACTACTAAATTTATTTTAGGGTAACCCTCAATGTTTCATTATATTTTAGATAAAACATTTATGTAAATAACCCTGCATCACACTACTTATCCTTGAATCAAAACACATGTGGTCATCAATCACTAAATCTATCTATAATATTTTTTTAAAATATATTATACATAAACATAATTATTTTACAATTAAATACTCCATTTATATTATTAAAATATTAGTAATTTTTTAATCATCAATATTTAGTAGAATATAAATCTTATACACCCTAAAATAATAAAACAAAAATAGTAAATCAGAACATATATAGTGTTATAAGAAAATATGGGTCCTTGAATAGGAATGCATCAATATTCACACTATTTCTTAAGTTAACAAATTAAAATGACAAGATACGCTCAAACATAAAGGTACCAAAAAATTTTAATGAAATTATAAAGAGTTTCTACAATAAAATCCATAAAAACAGTAATAAAATTCCAATATATTACAACCCAATCCTAAAAAGACTCCATCTGAGTTTGTGATGAGATAAATAGTGTTGAATGAACTTTTTATTATGTTGTATATCTTTTAAATAAGTATGAAGTTAATATGTATGATATCATTATGTTATGAATAATAATAACCTGAAAATAGATTATATTTCCAAGCCTTATTAATGTGAAGATATAATAAATTTACATGAAAATATGTTAATATAATTGCATCATTACACAAGGATTGAAGAAACATATAAGGATGGGAATGGTCAGTTTCGTCCACAATTCTTGTGGAAAATAACGTGACGTAATTTTAATTACTTATATAAGAAATTTAAATGATTCCATTGATTATTATTTTATATTCAGCCACATGGAAGATCTAATTAGTGATGTTTCAGCATCATATTTTATTTGTGGAATCTTTTTACGGATGTTTTAAGGAGTTGAAAATGTTATGTTTAATATTTTTCTTTTTAATCAATTTTATATCTCATTAAAAAATATTCAAAGTTAACGGAGATGTTCTACCGTAAGGTTTTTTTATAGGAGGAAATGTTAATGGATGATTCATAGAGAATGGGATTTTAGTTTTTTGGTAATATTATTGGTTATGGAATATAAAATATATATAAAATAGTTGATATGTTAAATATCTCGCAACATCATAAATTTGGTAAATGATAGAACCACTTTGAGAAGAAATATATATTATTTTTGGTTAATGAAATTGTCTAATATTTTAATCGAACGAAGATATGTATGAATTATATTTTAAATATTGTATATAATTTGTAAAATATATTGGATAACATGATGATATATATAAAATAATGAATATTATATATAATATATCTAAAATATGATTATGGAAATACTTAGTCACTATAGATATGAATAAAATAATTAATATATTACATAAGTATTTTTTCTCAAAGTGAACTATGAATTCAGTAACATGATGCTCCATGTTCCAAGAAGAATAAATCGCCTTCCCTTAAAAGAGTAATTTTATCCACTTGTAATATTCTATTAGATTTTTAGTTCATGAATAAGTAAAAAATAATGTATTAATTTTGAATGTAAAATGGTGATTTCATAATAGTAATTGAGAGGAAAATCTCTTGATTTTTAGAAATTTCTACAAGACATTGTGAGAATTATATTGTGCAGTTGGAAAAATATAAAGAGTCAGTATAGTGGTTTTCAATTCATTTCATAATTTCATTTGTTAAATTTAATATTTTAATTTTGTTATGATATATAATATAGAAAGATTATAAATCATTCTATAATCCAAAAATATAATTTTCTAAATTGTGAGTCTTCCTAAAATTAGAATATAATATTTATATACTAATATTTAAAAAGGTGAGTTTGAAGGAGAGTAAAATTTTATATTTTTTCTATTATTCAATTATATGAATACCATGATTACAAAATTTATACCGTGATTGAAGATATTCATTTTCTTGATGAATAATATGAGACAATATTTTCACCCTGAAGAGAGTAACACACTGTAGTGAGTGGTGAAGATGATAATTGAAGTAGATATTCATATTTCAACCAAATGTTCGTTGACTTTGAAAGAAATAGATCATTTATTCTTATAATTTTTATGATTTAAATTCTTATGAACGTTTTGGTTATTTTTTTTCGAGGTAAGGACATGAATTTTCTTAATATATTTGCTTTCCAAATTACCAATACATTTTGAGAAGTTAAAGGGAGAATATCGATGATTTATTTAAAGAAACTTTAAGACTAGAAATAATATAAAATTTAAATTATAGTACATAATAATGATATATTTAGAGGGAATGTTTTATTAAATTTTTTTTTCCAAAAATTATTGAGAAAATATTCACTTGGTATTTTTTATAACAATAATGATGATAAAAAAGAAGATAACTGTGAGAAGGAAGACGATATTGTAATTCTTAAGAGAAATCAATGCATCAAAGAGACAAGAAACATGAAAATTTATATCATAGTGAATATATATTTCATCAAATAAAAAAAAGTTCTAATACATATACAACAGTTCATCGCTATGTGTGGATAATGAAAAGGAGAATAGTGAGTTTGACATTATATCTATAGGAAATCATTCAGTTCCATGAAGTGAGAAACATAGTCTATGATATCCTAATATAATAAGGTCTAAAATATATAACGTTAACCGTTCTAATTTATATCATTAGATTATGTAGATAATATTTATTATAGTATAATTAAAACACTACATTTATATTAATAAAATCTTTATGAGGTGAATAATGATGAAATATAATCTTTAAATAAATTCATTGTCTCTTTTAAATCCTAAACTAAATTTTGGTTATTGTGTTATACCTAGTTGGTTCCAGGAATACAGCCCCCAAGATATTCCCTTTCTCGATCTTCAAGTTCATAAAATAATATTATATATGTGTATGTGTAATAAAAATAATAGTATATTGGGGACACAGTAATCCATATTAGAATCGGTCCTTGTTAACAAATAAAATTTTCATTACTATTTTCTTCCCAAGTTATATTATATAAATGAAATCTAAGGATGAAAAATTCTTGAAAGAGATCCATTCACTAATGAATTTAAAAGGAATGTAAGGGATAATTTTTTTATTGATAAAAATACACATCATTAATTCACCCCTCACCCTCAATGTTATATGTGTCCCAAAAGATCCAAACAATTGGTACTGGATCATAAGCTCTTCCTCTGATTACATTCTCAAAATTTGAAAATTTTATGATTTTGAATTTTTTAATTTCCCTTTTGAAATTCATGATGATGTGCAGGCATGGATTTGTATTATCTACTGCTGAACGAAAATATAGCTTATGAAAAACACTAAAGAGTAAAAAGAAGAATGAAATAAATTATAGGAGAACGAAATCCCTCTTATGAAAAGAGGTAGGGTCATTATTTTTTAAAATTTATTATTTAGATAAACATGAATATGGAATGGAGGATAAAGAATTAGCGGTTACATAAAACACTAAAGAAATAGAAAATCATTTAACATATTTTTTTACTGATTTTATATGGAGCTAAAGGAACTATCATTTATTTTCAAAATTTTCCCTTTGATAAATTTATAAAATTTAGGGAAGATCACATCTATAAAGAATTATATATTGAAATTTTTAATACTTACAATGTTTAATTAATAAAGACCTTATATAATATTCAAAAATATGTTGACACATTTATTTAAGTGTCTTGTAGATGTTTTATCAGTAGATCACCCATAATAAAGAAGATGTAGATATAATATAGGAATCATCATATCATACGATAATTTTATAAATTAGACTCATGTAAAAATTTAACACCTAAAGTGATTCAAATTTAATTCTTGTATGCCATTACTCCAAAATATAGAAGGATAGAAAAAATGAAATATTATAAAAGGAAGAATCCTATAAATGTCTAGGAAAAATTTTCTACGATGTCGAGGAGTACTAAAAGTCATTTATTGATCTAAAAAATGTTCTCCTTCATATCAAAGAAAAATATTTAGATGATTTATGAAATTGATTCCTGAGAATAGGAAATCAGATGAGGAAATTATGGAGAAAATAAGAAGGGAGTTTTATAAAAAAGTGATATTAGTTAAGGATGTGAATATTTTGATAAAAAAAAAACATGTTTAGAGTTAGAGGTAAAAATGGAAAATATAGATGTCACACAAGATCGATCATTTCTATAATATGATAATAGAATTTCTATAAAAAGAATAATCAAAAATGAATTTTTTTCTAAAATATATTTAACCACTAATAAGAAAGTATTAAAAATATTTAATAATAAACAAATAATTGTAAGAAAGTAAAAGGTTCCATTGATTTAATAAAATATTATCTTTGAAAATAATTCTTCTTAAAAATAGCACAAATATAGAATTAATATTTTGATAAATTTGGATGAATAGAAATAGTGAAAAACTAAATATTATATGTAAACTATATAGAATCAAGTGCATGAGGCGGAGTTCCCCAAATTTCCTATATACAATATGATAAGAAAGGAAAATAACATCCTATAAAACTAACTAGAATTCTAGTTAAGGGAATATAATTAAAATAACTAGATATTGTAGCTGATATTGATGATTCTGGCACATTGATTTGGATTATTTGAATAATTTTATAACCTTGAGAAAAAAGGAACCAAATTTCAGTAGGATGCAAATATCTAGTGAAGAAAATTACATATAGAAATAAGAAAAATCTAGTTACCTCAAATATGTTAGGAATATTGAGAAATATCATTGTAAATTTCATTGAGAGTGGTCATATAGAATGATAGTTTTATTATAATACAATAATGAATGTTTTAATTTTTTTAATGAAATCTGATCACTAAATCTTATTAAAAATGGGGCTTCCTTGGGAATAAAGTAGATAAATTATCTTAAAAGTAATCCTTTGAAGATTAAGAAATATGGTTCCCTATTAAAGAATATTTTTTCTTAGTTGTGAAAAGGATACGTCCTAGATCAGTGTATGAATGTTCTGGTAATTGATATTTATTAAAACAAGTAGAAGAATAAGAGAAATATATTTCAAGAAAAGAACAGAAGATCTAAATCAATGAATAATATAATTCAAAAGTCATGCGGAAAATACAAAAATGCTGATCATGTTTCCTAACAATGTATGATTATTTTCCTTAATATAATTGAAATAGGGAAAAAATTTATGATCTTAAGAAACAACTATTAAAATGTAATATAAGTCATTCCACATGAGGAAGAAACATTTTATGAGAGTTTACCATTAGTAAGGGATAAAAGAGTTAATAAGGAATTTAATGGAATTTGAAATCAATATGGTAGAATCTCAAAGGATTATTTAATAATTATACCATTTCAAGATGAAATTCTAGAGAAGATAAATCTTTCACCAATATAATCTTATGGTTTTTTGACTAAAACATAGAAGGATATTCCACATAATGTAGGTGTTAAAAGTTGAAAAGTAACCATTCTTTCTATAGATAATAAGAAATTGTAATTTCTATGATATATTAAGAAGAGTTTTTCCACAAATAGAGGTTGATTGAAATAAATTTATTTGTTGAGAAGTAAATATCAACCTTATTTATCTCATGAAAGAGACAATGAGTTCAACCATATTATTATATATGATGTGTTTGTTTGTTCTATACATGAAATTGAAGGTGATCCATCAGTTCAAGGTGAGAACCAAGGAGTTTAAATGGTTGTGCACTGTAAATAGTAGTTAAGACATTAACATATCATAAATTATACAAAATTTTATTTCTTGAACTATATCTGAATAATTATGATATTTCTTCATGAAGGGAAGTTCAAATATATCCATTTAGTGGGATAAATATTATAATGTTAAAGTATTATCTTTAAAGAAAATATTTTTTCTGGAAATTATATAATACTATTTCATTGAAAAAACGTTTTTTTAATATACCATTAATTTTTTGAAAAAATGCACTCTGATTTTAAGGGGGTGGAGTTTTTATTCAATGAGATAAATATTATTATTTTTTATGTTCAAGGATTATTACTAATGATTAAAAAACATTAGGATTTGAGTGTTTTTTAATACGTGTGATATTATTATTGTTGGATTTCTCGTTGCAATTATAAAATTAATATATTTCTAAATTTAAATAAATTGGTTCAGTTAGAAAATATTTTTGAACATACCATGGAGAAAAATATAAATTTCTCTCATATTAAAATTATTTAACTAGAAACTATTTTTTACTAGATTAATCCATATTCATTTCTACAATTAGTATCGATCAAAATGACTTAGAGTGGAGTGATAAATTTAAAATTTCATTAAATGAATTGAAACCATCTTCAATCATGATATTTTTAAATAATTTCAATAAGGGGTGATAAAATAAAATAAATAAAAGATATGGAACAAAATTTTCAATAGATGGCATTGAAAACAAAAATAATGGGGTAGACTATGGAACCCAAATTGTGTTGTGTTGTATTTATTATTAATAATTATGATGTAAATATGTGAATAAGATGAATATCTCAGAAGAATATCATAATTCCCAATAATGTTAATGAGAAGATTAAATAATGTCCCATACAATGTGTCAGTTTATGTTAAAGACATTGAATCATTACATGAGGATTGAAGACACCCTAAGATATTTGATGAGGAGATGCTTAAAATATTAATCTGTAAAAGGAAGTGATGTAATTTTCATAGATCATAGGATATAGTAAGATTTTTTCATTGGTTATTATCAGATATCTAGTAATTATAAATGTTTTCTGAAGATGTAGATGATTAATATTTTATATTATGAATCTGTTTAAGAGGATACAAAGGAGTTAAAGAAGTTATCATCAATAGCTTTTTATTATTAATGAATTTTGTATCTATAAAAGAATATGGAAATCTAAGAAATAAAATTCCACATAAAATATTGGTCACATTAAGATATGTAATAAATAAATAAATATTCATGGAATATTTTCATGAATTAAATCCAACTTGATTTTTTAGATTCTAGATTATAGGATGTAAAAAATATGATAAAATAATTGACATGTAATGTATTTCATAGTATAAAGAACATATGAATGGATATAACCACCGTAATGTGTGTAATATATTCTCTTAATTTACAAAAAATTATAATGTTTAGACTCTTATAAAGATACATAATAAATATCTATTTATTGTATCATCAAGTTAAAAAATTGACAGGGCTCAAACAAAGAGATATATAACATGTTTAATATGTTATGTAATATTTACGAAAGTCCTTAGATCCCATATAAATGTTAAATATATTTAATATATTTCCCTTTTTAATACTCCAAGATAAATATGAGTTAATTTTACATGAGTATTCTTGTTCCTTGTATAGGTATTAACCTTGAATTATATGAATAATTTTATCAACTCATAACCATCATTCAACGTTTAAGATAAATAATAATTAAAAAATCACGGATTCACTGTAAGTTTCATTTATTGATTTCAAAATAGTATCCTAAGAGAGGAAACTCATTTTTGGAATTTTCTAGATGGCTCATTCAAAATTATAAGGGTTATCTAAGAATATAATAGAGATATCACAATTGAATAAAGTTCATTTGTAATGTCTCTAAGAGTCAATTTATCTATTGAGAAGTTATAGATAGAAAATTTTTGAAAGTGAAGAGTCATACTAAAATCATTATTAGTAATTTAATTTTCCATGTTTTAGGTCTCTTAGAAATTAGAAAAGAATATTTAGATGTTAAACATAGCAAGGGAGGAGTTTGATGGAGATTAATCATTTATGATATTATGGTATTCATAAATTTATATATCTCATTATTATTCAATTTAATCCATGATTCACGAAAACCATTGTAGTGATGAAGAATATGTACTGATCTTTACTCCATGAAAATAGTATCACACTATAGTGTGTGATAATGTAGGGAACTTTATGAGAAATCCACACCACAATAGAACACATCACAACCAACACACAATTTGATTAACGTCTTTATACAATTACAATGTTTTAGATGGAAGTGGTATTTATGGAATATTTAATGATAGATAAGAACATGTAAAATATTTTATTGTATTGAGTATAATGCTTGATAATTTATAATAACATTATGGATTTATATATATGATTGAATTATTGTAAATTGAATATTGAAAATAATTTAAAATAAAAATTGGAAGAGAATAATTAAGACATGCAGTGATGTGTTTTTTAAAAATTAATTTTTTTATATAATTAATATAATATTAACATGGTTTCTATGAATATATATATATATTGTGGAGAAAATGATGAAAAATGTATAAAGGAATTCTATACTATAATTCTTCATATAATTCCTTGTATTTAAGAGAGAAACATACATGAATATATTATCTCCATGAATATCCTCTACATAGAAGACAAATTGAGTTCCAACCATACAAGAATATTTCATTACTCCGAGTTGTAGTAAAAAGTGGAAAATAGTGAGTTTATATATAATTTTATAGATTATAATTTTGGACCAAGAAGTGAGGTCATAATCATATGATATAATTTTATCAATTGGTATCAAGAATAAAGTGGAAACCCTTTTTATTACTTCCACAAAATTAATTAGATCGTATTTTTTATATTATTTTTAATAGACTCAACATACACTACAAATAAATTTAAGAGTTAAAGACGGATTAACTATATTCTATAGATAAATTAATTTTTGGTTCCAAATCCCAAACTATAATATGGTGATTATGTTTTACCTAGTTAGTTCCATTAATGTGAGTCCAAGGGTATTCCTTTTCCTTAGATTCATCTTGATAATAAAAGTGGAGCTATGTGGTTGTGGTATAACAACCATCATATATTGGGGTTATGGTCTGCCACATTGGTTGGGAACATCATTAAAAATCCAACATTACAAGTTTATTTGTGTAAAACATCAATTAAATTTATTCAAACCAAATATGTGAAAAATTTAGAGGGATTCAATCACTAATGAAGTCTAAAAATTATGAGGGTACAATAATTTATTTGACCAAACATCACCAAAATTGATAAACCAACCACCCTATCAGTGGTAGAAATATCCCAAGTGATCCTAAAATATATTAACCCCTATGATCCTAATTCATGTAAAATACATGGTGGGGCCTAGTAACACGGGTATAAAATTCACAATATGGTACATACTTCCTATCAAATATTTAAATTCTATGTATAACTATCTACGACGTCAACCAAAATGAAGATACAACCACATGGAACTGAACTAAAAGATTAAAATAATACTAAATATTCCCAATGAAAAAGAAAACATATATAAGACCTTATTAACTCAAATTAAACACCAAGTTTATTTATAAAATAAAATATTAAATAATCTCCAACTTATTCATGCATTTTGATGAATGATAAAAGTTAGGGCGAGTACAGAAAAATCCATAGAAGGTTCATCTAAAAATTCACCCTTTTCCATGTGCATTAAACATAATAAACAAAATATAATTGAAATAAAAAATATTTGCAGTTTATTCTATCCATGGGTAATTCTAAAACATCATATCACACCATAATCAGTCTCCCTTAGATAGAATAACTATTCTTTATATAAAATATTGTAATAAAATTAGTACTATAATTTGGTCCCAAGTAACCCCATCCCACAAAAGTTACCTGTAAAGGATCATGACACAATATGGGAATATAAAGTTCAATAAATATATGTGTTTGTTTGATAAGAAGCCTAAAGCAGAGTATAATATAACTAGGAATATAAAAAACTTTTCCGACTATCAATTAAGGGAAATAGATGAATTTTTATATAATTTTGTAATTAGGGTGAACTTAGAATAAAATAAAACAACAATATTATATCCTATAATGTTTAACTCAGGTCGTGTACCAAATGAAAATTGCTAATAATTCATATCATATAAGGGCATTATATAGTGGTATATAAATAATAAACCCAACCTCAATACTTAACTCTACAAAAAAATAAATCATTTATTCCCAACATAATTCACTACACATTTATTTCAATATTATACATAACATAACAATAATTTAAATATAAATATTTTATCCAATTATATATAATATTTCGATATCCTAGTATTTAGATTGAACATGAAATTTTAAATCTATGACCAAAATATAGTTCTGTAAAATTAATTCCCCATTCACATATCAAACCACATTGTCACATAGTTCACAACGGTTCAACTCAACATCACTTTTCCAAATAATTTTAAAAATACCACATTTGTTCACCTTTCTGCAAGACTGTGTAAAAACAATATCATTATATTACTATATCTATAACACCAAGATATTTTAAAAGAGAACTATGTTTGATACTATATACGACACAAAACATATAACTTAAACGGAGAATGAAACAATATTATTTAAATTTGACTAATATAACCTAGATATTTAATTTGTGAATATGAATATTATTGATCATAATATGAAATATAAATAAAATATTTCAACCCAATTCAAATTAATTAAATTATTATTATTGAATAAGCACTTAATTTTCGATTTTGTCATTTCATGCTTCAAAAATATGTTATCTTCAAAAAATTATTATTATTAATTTTTTTGAGTGAATATTATATTATATTAATGAAAATATATAAAATTTTATTTCATAAAAAGTATATCGTCTTATTAATTTTTACATCAAAATTAGCTTTGTTTAAAATTCTGGGATTATTCTAATATGTTTTATTTCTTGTGAAATATCAAAAAATACCAATTATTATAAAATTGTGAATAATTTTATTTGAAATGAACAATTATTATTTTAATTTTATATTATTTAGAAAAATCCCCATTTATTTATAAATAATATAATTAATTACTTATGAGTTATCTTTATCCTTGATTTTTGTATATGTACATTGTTTAGCTTAAAGACACATTTTTTCAAAAAACACTTTTTTATTATGATTTTTAAATTTACCTGAAAATTATAATTTTCAACATATAAAAATTGAATCTTGAAAAATTGATTCCATTTTTTTAATTTGGAGGTTCATATTTTATAAATATACCCTTTTATTTTCAGTCATTTCGAAAAGTCACATTTGTAAAAATGTTGTCACCACAATAAGGGTAAAACGAGTAAAACATCATTAAACCTATGGGATAAGACATTAAAATAACACTAAAACAATTTTTTACTATATTTTATGAGTGATGTTAAATCAATCTTATCCATGATTAAAAAATTTCGGAATTTGTTTCTATGATTCATAAAAAATGACTTATATATTATTTTTTGCAAAAAAATTCCAAAATATCAGTCTCTTGATTTTATTTGTTCTTATATGATAAAATTTGGATAAAAAGATGTTTTTAATGAATATAAATAATTATTTCTTTCATCATTAATTTATTTTTTATAGTAATTTATTTTTAATTATAATTGATTTGAAAATTACCATAAATGCTTACACAACCCTGACATAGTACTTGTGTAAATAATATTAAAATGAAAGTAAATGATTTTAAAATATCTAAATTATTATTATTTGGATTAATTATTGTGTCACATTAATTTTATGATTAATAATAATGAATAATTTATTTTTCAAGTAGTCTATATTGTAATTTCATATATTTCTTGATGTTTTTAAATTTTAAATATGTGAAATGTCCTTAAAATGGAATTAATAATGGTTTATATTATATAATATTTTATTAGATAATTAAAATTTTATAAAAAATATAAAATAGGACACTTGGAAGGATAAATGTTCCTAAATATCATCCATGTATAGTTTATCAACCAATTTTTACCTAATAAGTAAATTTATAATACATAATAATGGAAAAAGGTTTCAGTGCTGTTATGGATAAAAATGGTTAACTGGGGTTGAAATAAATAGATACGGGTTACAATGAATTAAACAAATGTATAAATCATAATGTATGAGTTTAATTCTATACTATATCATATTTAATTATAAATTAATCTAATTTGGAACCACTTATATATGGTTGTGGCTTTATCATATATTAATGTTTTGAAAAATTACTAGAGTGTGCCTCCCCTCACTTATAAATGGTTACCTTATCATTTATGTAACTAAAATTATCTGGCACTATATATCTGAAACTCTATGTATAAATACCTTCCTAACCATCATCTAAAAAACTTATAGGCACTATTCCTATCAAAAGAACAACATGGAATGGTTAAGGTGTAACGAAAGTTGGATTTCCAAATAAGAGGAATGACTCATAACTGATAGTTCACTCTTTAAATAGTCTTAAATCTACATAAAATCTTCTTGAAAATGATGTTATTATAACAAAACTATATTAAATATATTGAAATTTCAGTATCTCCATAATAAAACCATTTTTTATCTCATTTAACATCAAATGATGAATATGAACATCATTCGTGCATATGTGTGAACTACCATCTCCACGAAGTCATTTATTTTGTTTTCCATCACCAGCCACCGTGACTATATATAATTATGGATTAAATTTATATATATGATATTAATTACGTAATTATTTTTTTAAAGGTAAATTATCATCTCTTTTATTACCCATCCACTTGTCAGAAAATTGTAATGTCGCACATGCGTACATGTGGAAAATGACATATGTAAAGTGATGTGATTTTTTTCTTGTAAAAATTTAATATGTGGTTCAATAATATTATTTAATTTATTAAATGATATTTATTTGATTATTATTATTCTGGAAGTTGTGGAATAATTATGCTTTTGACCATGGTCAATACACCAATGTCATTTTGCAATTATGAATCAAACATCCTTAAAAAAATCACATGGAATTAATTGATTAAGTAATTAAATATTTCAATAAAATAAATTAATTAAATTGTTTAATTTTAAGGGAATAACCGAAGAAAAGTTTCCTAACTACGTAAATAATTAATATATGTTTATTAAAAAGGAATCAATGAATGTATGCAGCCAGCCATGACTCAATGTAAGGGGTTTTTTAGATCAATTTCCCTTAATTAGTTTATAATTTTAATAAGTTTAATATTTTATACCATGATTATGTGTTAAATAACCAATGATTTTTTTTATTTCTACATGTTTTTTTGAGGCTTTACAATTATTACACATAATCCATTTATTAAATAATTATATCTCAAATGAAACTATATCGTTATGGATTATTCATATAAATATTGTTACATTGATACATACATCAAAATATACAACTATAATAACACCCTAAGATTTTAGAAAAGAAATCTATATTCAATAGTGTATTCAATACACAACACCGAGCATAAAAAACCAACTAAATATATAATAGTTATAAAAAAACCATTAAATTGGTGGGTATGAATATTTACAATTACATTATGATATATATATATATATATATATTTCCTACTCAAAATAAATTATTGATAAATGTTTGTTAAATAATCAATCATCTTTTAGTAATGTAGTTTTAATAATCAAAAATATGTTTTATTCAAAAATGATTTTTATTAAATTTCATGAAAAAAATTATAATTAATTTTTTTAATTTTCAGAATCTTTATTAGATTAATTTAAATTAATTTTTCAAATCCAAATATCAAAATTATCTTTGTTCGGAATGTTAGGGTTTTTTGAAAAAATAATTTTTTTAGTGTATTGTGAAAAATACAGATTGTTTTAGAACTATAATTGCTATTCAATAAATTAATTAATTTTAAACTAAAATTATGTTATAAATATAATTTATTGTAAAATTAATTTTATTTCTTAATATTTATTCCTCCCAATAATGTTTTAATCATTTTTTTATTTGATATTAGTGTAAGTTTATTTTTTCGGTTTAAAACATGAATTTTCTGCAAACTGTTTTAAAGTGCATAATGATTCTCCATTTTAGTTAATTTAAAAAAACAATATGGAATATTTTAAAATATGTTTTTAAAAAAATTTATAAATATTAATTTATATTTATATAATAAGTATTATTATTCATTGAGTTCATATAAATTCATCTTTTCATTGAAAAACACACTTGATCAAAAACTCACTTTTTCATCATGTTTTTGAGGTTAATATAAAATGAAATTTAACCACTTCATTGAAATGAATTTAGTAAAATGGATTCCATATTTATAATCATAATATTTATATTATAAAATTAGTCTAATATAATTCTTAACTATAAATAATATTGAAAATAGTAAGAAATAGTTACTGCCGTTATGGTCAAAATGGATTTATAAAGGTATAAAATAAAATGATACAGTTAAAAATGACATAAAGTTATTAATAAAAACAATTAAAGGAATTAATTTGAACAAATTATGTATATATTTTGATAATGGTCCATTTTGGGGCCTTTGGGCATGTGAAAATTTGGGATCACCTTTTTATTTTAAAAAATAACAAGTGTGCCACTAACATCACTTATAAAAGGCCACCCTATCTTCTCTCCCATTAAAACCTTCATTGACCATTTTCTATGCCAAGACAGAGGCAAAAGAAATCCTTACATCCCTAAAAACATTATATATTCATTATTTGGATCTTTAATCCATCCAATGAAGGATTTTGGTGCATACATAAGGAGGTTGTCCGAAGAAGATGTATCATACTTAACCATGCGCTTTTTAATTTCATCATACACTTACTTAAAATATTTTTCAAATATTATTATATAAAATTAAATGTATCTCCCACATATTTATTTTTTATTATATTAATGATATCCCCAAAATATATTTCCTCTTACATCAAATGTGATATCAAATCATTATTCATGTGTACGATGGACTACAGACTTACAAATTGATGTCGTTCATTTTTAATAAATTTTTCTCACAACATATTATATTGATGGATTTAATGTGTGTGTATATATATATAAATTATATTAAACATATTAAAAATTATGGAGTTTATATATCACATATACCTTCTGAATTTATATATCATGGGGGATAATATAATGTCACTAATGGGAACGGAAGACTACCGTCTCGCGAAACGATGTGATTTGTCTTTCACAGGCGATTTATATGTAATTTAATAAGGATATATTTTATGATTTAATGGGATATAAATTAAAAAAAATTATATTAAAAACATAATTAATATTCATTAAATATAATATATCAATTTCTTTATTAAACTGAAAAACTATGATGCCATTAGTGCGCACGTGTGGAACATAACCTCTACGAAGTGATGTAATTATTTTTTCATCACCAAAAAACATGAATGAAATCTATAAGTATATAAGATTGTATAATATTGAATTTATGATATGATTATTATTATTAGGAGTTAAATTATTACTTACCATCTCTCCATAGTTATTGATAAAAAATGGAAACATTACTCGTGTACATGTACGACCTATGGTCACCATGATTGCAACATGGTTCATTTTTCATAACCATATTTCATTATTAGTTTTTTTTTTCAGGATTAATAATATGGATATTTTGAAACAATCACATCATTGACCACATTATACAAAAGAACTATGTTTTGAATCAATGAATCGAACATCCCGAAAACACACGATGTAGACTTAAATGATATAGTATTAAAATATACCATTAAAAAAATAAATGGTTTTAGGAAAAGGTATTTTAATTAGAATATTTTTAGGAAAATAAATAATTAATATAATTTTATTATATATTAGGATTTGACACATATGAATAATCTCAGACCAGAGGTGAGGGTTTTTCTAATCTTTCTATTTATTTCTATGATAAATATGCCATATTTAACACATGTTTTAGTTCTTTTATGGGGAATATAATGCAACATTACTTGTAATAATATCAATACTTAATATATAGTTATTTTCTGAGGTTCTAATTGAATTTTTCCATTCAAGGGTAATTGAATTTATATTTACTAGGTGGAAAATAATTAACTAACTCAATTTCATTTCATTGGGTTATATTACATCTTCGTTGACATTCTTACGTCACAATTTTGTTTTAAATAAATTGGTATTAATATATGTTTTATTTCATGTTATTTTATGTGCTTTTAAAATTGATATAAACAATCTATTAATTTATTTATTTTTAAATTCAATGGAATTATTTGTGTAAGGGTTATTTGTCTTAAATTTTCTTTTCTCGGACATAAGTTTCTAAAATGAACAAATATTCATTTATGGGGTGTATATAATACCCATATTACATGTTATATAATTAGACACATTATTTTTATTATATTAAATGTAAAATTTTATCTTATTTTTTCACAGGTCTTATAATTGAAGAGTTACCAATGTGGAATAAGATTTATGTTACAATCTCTTTTCATTCAAGGTTTCTAATGATCATTTTTACATTAATGGAAAAAAAATATAATCTTATTTTATTTTAAAAAATATATTTCTTATAAAGAATTATTAATGTGTTTATCATTTTTTATTTCCACTTCCATCCTTATTTATTAATGAAATGTCCAGAACGTAATCGGTAAATGATATCAATATTGTATTTTTTTTAAAGAAGTTAGCTTTCTCTTTCATATCCATGTTTTAAAAAAATCAAAAATGAACATTTATAAAATTAAATTATTTTTTAAAGCCATTTTACATAATCTATTACTTTACTTAATATTTTTTAAATGGAAATTTCATAATGTTTTAAAAAATGCAATCTTTTTACTAAAAATTTTAATATTTTTTGAAAAGAAACTTTTTGTAACACTTATGGACTGAATTTATATTCCAAATTCCATTTCATTTATTTTCGATGATGTTTCCTTTATATTTTTCGATTTTCGGTTTCAATTAAATTTATTTTTGAAATATTTTTAAAATTTTTCTTTCAAAAAGTAATTTTCAATGTAAAAAGTATATTTACCTTTAGAATGGGTTTAATGATCATTTGATAGTATTTCCATTCATCAGTGTCAAAAAATATTAATGTTATTTATTATACCATAATAATAATTTGTCATTTTACAATTTTCATTCATTCTATGGATGGATTATTTTTTAAAAGTGATTATCAGGGAACCAAATTCTTTTCCTTGGGTTAATCATGTTTGAAAGTCATTTTCATGGAAACTGCTTTTTTTCATGGGTTAATGAATCTACGAGAATAATTACTATTATTTATATGAGTTTTATGATTAGATTAAAGATCAATGTACTATATTAATTGGGTGGTTATTTTATGTATTTTATATGATTGGTGTTCCATGATAGCGGCAGTTGATCCCGATATAGCCTATAAAATGTGTGCACCCAGATAATTCTCTAATACATTGGGTAATGATGATGTTCTATGGAATTTTTTTTATAATTAAACCATATGTTTATTCCAATTTTATTTATTCTTTATGGGTTCTATTAATATAATTTTCATATATACAAATAAATTTTTTTATGCATACAATGGGTTGTAAATATTTCCTTTGGCCAACATTTATATAACTTGGATCATGATTATTGATTATGATGACTTTGCCCTTTGTTAAATCCTTTTTTAAGGCATTAATATTTGATTATCTAGGTATTGACTCCAATGAGTTGTCTTAATTTATTATCATTCACTTTTATTATGTCATCATACAATTATTATCATTTTATTCACACCGACGACATTCAAGTGTTAATGCTTATGTTTACCCTTACTAAAAATTTATGCTCACCCTTATTTTTTTTCTTATTCCCACGGTGTCAAGAATATTGATAAATGAATTATGAATATAATTTTCTCTTATTAATGACGATGATGACCTAATACGGGACATGAACATCTAGGTATAGTGGGAAATGATGTTCATACTTATAAACAAGTTGTATATTAATCCATGAAGTGAAAAGTTTGTCATAATTATTATGAACTATAAATTGAAATGAACATAAATAATTTAACTAATATAATTTTTTTTGATTTTTTATGTTTTGGTAGGAGATAATAGGGTCACCTTCATCAGCATAAAATCCAAAAATTAATTGTTTAGTGTTTTAACATCATATTCTAGAGTTCAAGTTCATAGATTTTATTCATAGTTCCTTTTATATGATTCATATTCTATAGATTAATATATTATATCCTGAATTATTCCATTCTATTGATATTTAAATTTGATTTGATGTTATATATTTCACAAGACATTGAATAAGAATTTATAATAGCTGAAAGGGTTTTCATAGTACCAATTTAAATTTGATAAGACATAATTCATGTTATGCACCATGTTTTATTTTTATATGATTTATTTATTTATAAATGAATGTGTTTTCGAATGATATTTTATGGAAATTATAATTTTTAGTAAATAATCTTATTTTATTTCATTCAATGACTTTTTGATTCAATAATTATCCTAGTTTTAGGAGTTTTTCATCTTAAAGATCCTTCTTTGAAACATATTATGATTGATTCACCTATATTATTTTATCTTGTGTATACAATAACTCTTGAATTTTAATTTCATGAATATTGAAATAATAATGGTAATTTATTTTTCTACTTATGTTCTTTCATTCAAATGGTTTTATGTTTTAAAATATCACAAAGGGATTTTAATAAAAAATGTTATTTTAATGCATTTAATAACTTTTAATAAAAACACTTCTTCAAAGTTCTTTAACTTATATCAATAATTTTTTTTTCTAAAAATATTTATTTTACTATTTTCCAAGATCTTTTTAATTATTTTAATAATTTTTAGAAGTTAATTTATCAACATTTTATATATGTGTCACTTTTGACTCTCTTCGTAAAATCTTGAAAAGAATGAATATTTTTAACATTTTTAATATGAAATTATTTTTATTTATCATAATAATTTTATAATTTTAACCATATTTTGAATGCATCCATGTTTATTTTAAAATAAAATATTTTTCCTTATAATTGTTAAATCTTTAGTTTCTAAACATTATTTCCAAAGTGGAAAGGGCATTCATCCAAATGAATTTTTTAACGATTTTTTAATTGTACTTCTATCCATCAATAACAAAAAATCATTATTTTAATTATAATACATTGGGTATATGTTATAATATACTAACCAAATTCATTTTCTATAGATATTATGATTTTTTAAAATATATTTTCATGTAACACATTTCTTTTCCATAGTTAAATCAACTATGAAAGACTAATGGTTATTATTATATTGAATTATCCAGGTTTATAATTATTTTTCTCATGATATCGTAATAGAAAATTATTTAAAAAATGTAATTGGGGAGTGACCCAAATATATAAATTAAATTGTATGATATATTTGGGTTGGGTACGTTATATCTCCCTAATCCATTAGTTGAAGAAGAAAATTTAACCTGTTACATGTTTCTCCTAATGGATTATAAGAACTTAATGGGTAGGTTGTTTAATTTGTAATTTTTTTTGAAAGAGTGGTTGTAATAGTAACATGATAATAATGTTCCAAGATACCAACACATTTTTCTATATTTCCTTTGAGTTTCTAATGGAACATTTATTCATGCATTTATTTTACATGGTACGTGATTGTTGACTTCTATAACTCTTATATTATGTAATTGGTTTATTACATGTTTCATGAATTATGATATTTGTTTTTATGGGCATGAATTATCTTATGATACATTAAAGAAATTTTATAATTTCATCATATCCTTAATCTCATATTATTCTAACTGATTAAATTTAATTTTTAATGATTATATTTACCATTGTTGAACATTTCAACATACATTTATTATGTTTTATTTTCCCATGATAGGAAAAATGACGTTAAATGAAATATTTATAGAATGTATTATTGTTTTAATAATTTTTTTGGAAATGATCTAGTCATAATGTCTAAGTGAAAAATCTTGGTATAGTGGAAAAAAATACTCACTCAGTGACATAAGTATTGGTATATCAGAGTTTGTATTAGTTATTTATAAATCTAATCCTAAAATTTCCTTGGGTATGTAAGGGATATAATATTTTGGTTTTATTTTTAATTTTTTTATGGATATAACTAGCTATTTAATTTTGGTATCAAATATAGAAATGTATTGATTTTTTATACCAAATCTGAGAGTACAATTCCACTGATATTATAGTTAGTATCATAGTAGGGTTTAGATAACATTTTTTATTATAATGGTTTCATGTGATTTTACCTTATGAGTTATGGATACAATAAATGGTTTAAAATTATATGGTTGATCATATTATAGATAGAATATACACCACTTTTCAGGTTTTAAGTAATTTTTTTAAGTTATTATTGAAATTTTAGGGGTCATTTTATTTTAGTGAGGTGTGTGATACCGTTATGTTTATTGTTATGGATTATTTTAGTAGAATTATATTAAAATTTATAGAGTGTATACTAAATGGTATGAGGAAAATGTTTGGGTTAAAACATTCATTATTTTTAACGGCCTGAATATTTATATATAAAATTACATTATGAGTGTATTGAATTTTCTATTCTGTACTATTGTTATTGAAAACACATGCACTTATTTGATTTTATTATATCATATATATGTTTAAAAGGAAATTATTCATTATAACCATTAATAATATTATTGTTGAACAATGACATATGATTTTTCTAAAAATACAATTTTGATAAATTCAATTGAAAAATAAAAAGGAATTGATGGCCTCTAGTAGTAGGATCATTCCCTATGAATCCCATTTATCAATGATTACAAGGAAGATAGACTCAAAAGGATTTTTAATTTCCTGATCCAAAATTGGTATCAAAATACTAATTCTTTAGATAAATTGTATACAGGAGAATTTCAAGCTCCACGAGATGACGACCCAATCTATGTACAGTCAAAAACCCATGAAAATATCACCATCATACACCTTACCCTTAGTGAGTTTTCCAGTATAATTAAAGGGATATCTATAAATAAAATAATAATACGAATATATATATTGTTTTCTAAACAAAAAATTGTTATATTCACTTTTAATTTTCGTTATTTTACAACTCATATTGATATTGATACGATAAAACCCAAATTGTATTTTTGGGTAATATAAAAATTTAAGTAAGAAATTACTTTTGTTTTATTAAAGTGTTTTTGAAATGAATCATATTTAAAAAATGATATAATTATTAAATAATAATTATTAAATATAAATGTTAATAAAATATTCCTGATTTAAAATGTAATTATATAAGGGCTCGAAAATAGTTACGAGAAAAGACCCATAATTTCTCAATAAATTTCGATTCAATTTTTAAAGTTAAAATTCAAAATTTTTAGAAAATAATTCTCCTAAATTAAATAATATTCGTTTAATCAGCATTTCAAAATTATCAAATGGTTATGTTTTCATAATTTTCTGATAGAATAATATTTTCAGGTGAAAACTAAATACGATATAAATATACCATGTGTATTATGACCTAATAATGAAAAAAAGTTATTATGATCAATTTTATAAAAAGGTATCCAAGACCAAATATATGTTTCTACATTAAAATGATGTTTTTTTTACTTTATTTTAATAATTTTTTTAAACCTGTGTGAATCCTCCAAAAACCTATAGTATATTTTAATGTTTTAAAATACATTATTAATGTTCATGACTCACTTCCACATCACGAAGGGTAATATTTTTTGTATTTTGGACCATGAACTTATATAATATTTAAAATCACTCCTTTGTGGAAGAAACCATGGGAATGATTTTTTTTATTAATTTATTTTGTAGAATTTAAAACATTTGATTGGGAAATAACAATGAAATACCAACACTTTTCTTATATAAACCTCCCCAATATTCCATTTCCCTTAATGGAAAAACCATTGAGCATATACTTACACTTCCCTACACTCTCTATAAAACACTAAATGTTCCCGACGATCTTATTATGATCCTACCATGATTTTTAATCAACCTATCATTTTAAGGGATCCTCTCAAAATACTCATTATTCAAGCACCTATTTCATTTTAAGGAAACTTATTTATAATTACTAATGATTCTATATAGCTTTACACATTACTATTACTTTCCATTTTATTTCCAAATTATGAGATAACCATTTCACACTCAATATACCATTTTATGAACCATTATGTATTGTCGTTATGCTGCCAAAATTTCACTATGATTGTTTTCCATGCCTAATCTTTTGGTTGGGAATACCAGTAATATTTCGACTCAAGGGAATTCACTTAGACATGCCTATAGTTTAATTATTTTAGAATTCCATGTATTTGTTCTATAGTACTGGATTGTGGAATTAAATTTTATAAAATATGTTCTTATGTTATACGTTCTATATGACACACTTATACATGTATAAGATATGATTATGATGGGTGCACTCAGTTAGTTCTCCAATAAATTGGGTAATGTATAAATCTCACGAGATTACATTTATGTTTCTGCAGTGGTTATCCAAATTAAATAATGTTATTAATTATTTTTTATTAACATTGAATTATGGTTGGGATGTCATGTTTAATGTTTTCCACTTTCACATCATTCCTTTATGTTATCAGTTTATATAATGCCTCTTTGTTAATGTTTAACATGGAAACCTCTTTAATACCCCCATTGAAATTCATATTGTCTAATATTCCAAACATTATTCATGTAATTATTTCCTAATTACAGTACTTAGAATAATATATCACACCTTTCTTTTGTATGTCCCCCAGTTATCATAAGAATATTTAATAATGATGGAATAATATGAGAATAATAATGAAGTATTCTATAATTTCAATATAACCCTATTTTAAGTTGTTTTGTAATATACCTAATTCCCAAAGACCCCAAACCTTTCAATTTTATGGGTTTTATTATGTGTATTCTTATTTAGAAAATCATGACTTAGTGTGTAATAAAAAAACAATTTTCATAGTTGGTATTAAAGAAAAGTGTTGTCATTTAGGGGATTAAAAATTAAAAACTCCAGAGAAAGAGTTAAGGATAATACTAAATATAATAATCCATCCATAAATTATGATAAATTATAGAGTGAGTGTTGTGTAAGAAAATTCATCCATTTTTTGATTTAATAATTGGACTTGTATTTAGAATAGATGTACATATCATTAACACCAAAAAACATTGTATTAGGATAGAATTGATTGGGAAGTGGTGCTCAAAAATGATAATTTCTACACACCATTTTAAACACTCCGGGGGGATATGATCGATAATATTCCCAATCTCATTATGAAATATTATTCGGTGATCAAAAATAATTCCATAAAAGGTTTTTTAAGAAATATATCTGGGTTACATAGATTTAATCCTATAAATTCAAAATTTATAAATAAATGTAATTTATTATTTATCCTTTTACTTCTATTTTAAATTCATTTTTTGTGATTAATTGTTTAAGAATAATCATACATAATATTACCATTAATCTAGGAAATTGTCAAAAATAACTAGAACAGAGTAAACAATCAATATGAAGGGAAAATAGATGAATTCCATAATGATATACCTAACCCAATTAGAACAGGAATCATGGAATTTGTGATGATACTCTCTCAACTGACTTAGGACCAGAATTAAAACCTGGATTTGAGGAACACTAAAATCCACTTATGAAATAACAATATTTAGTTAAGACCTTTATATGATAAATTCCTCTAACTTTAAATGGATCATATAATCACATAATCATTGAATAATGGATCAAATTCATTGATATGATCTTATCCATCCTTTAATGTTATGTGAAAGAGAAGGTTATAAATTTTTTTATAGTACTAGTGGTGGACATTTATCATGAATATGAAACACAAGGAAATAGATCGATACGATATTTTGGAAGGAATTCTAGAAAGTGATAATCAATAAATATTCCAATATCACTCTCTAACATAAAATATAATGGGATTTCCTTTCCCTCAGGATAAAATATGATGAATTCAAAAGGGAATACATGAGAAACATCCTATGTTCTACACAATACACCTTGGTATTTATCATTATGAATGAATTCAAAGTAGACCTCTTATTTAGTGGTCTAAAAACAAGTCTACCAAAATTCTTCCTGATCCAAGACTTTGATAGATATGTGGAAATTAATCGGTTTTCCCTCAATGTGGAAGTATGGATTGGAAAATATCAAGGGTTTCATAGGGATAAGAAGAAAAAATATCATTTTAATACTAGGGTGATGATGGAGATATTTAATGGTGGAATGGAATTTCAACATCTCTATTTTAAAATGTTTTGAAAGAAGAACCCCATAAACTACCTCAGGGGGATGAGAAAATGCATTGGTTTTAGAAAGGTAAGGATCATAGTTTTTGATTTATGAAGAGAGAAATAAAAAAAATTAATATAAGAATTTAATGATATAGTATACCCTTAGAATATTTTCCAATATTCTATCTACAAAAAATATATGAATTATATGAACCAATACCTTAATTTATGGGTTGTCGGAGATAATAAATGACGATAACGAGCAAGGATGAAAGTGAGATCTTATAAAATAACAACTACTAAGGTGGTTTTAGAAAAGGAATTGGTGACATGTTTTCTAGTGATTAATTCAATAATATAAAAAAATACTTTTTATATGGGTTCTATTAATTCATTCATATCATGCATGTTTTGTAGAACTACTCATACATCATAAAAAATCGTGGAAGTGGAGGTTTTTTTTTGGAAATGGAAATTATGGTAAATATTTCACCCCAAGTATATAATTCATCCCCAATCAAAATTTATGGGTTGAGCTTCGTATAAAACCATGGTATACTCGCTTTTTTGTAATTTGATTCAATTCTGTTTATGGATTGGGTTACCTTATATTTAGCCAATGTAAATTTCCAAAAGAAGTAAATCCCTATCTGTAGCTCAACTCATCCTCTGATTCCATACAACTACAAAGAGGAGGAGGAATATTTTTTTTTCACTAAAATCTAAATGATTTATATTATTTCCTTAATATTAGTAATTTATTGATAAAATGATTGATTATAAGAAAAATATCATCTTTAATGAAATGAAAATTTAAGAGAATACCTTAATGTGTTTCCCAAATTATTTTATTGTCTTTCTCCTAATTGAAATGTTTAATTTTCAATGAATCTTATCCCTCTGGTGTTTCCATTATGAATTTTTATAGAATATCTATTATATAACGTTAGAAAAAAAAGATACAACTATATGAGAATTTTTATAAAGGGTTAACATGCACATGTTCTTCACCTAGGGGTGAACTAGTCATCTTGTTTAAGAAGTAGGATGGGTTAATCTGCCGTTGAATTGACTATAATAGGATAAAAAAGATAATGATAATACATAATTACCAACTTCTATTGATTGATGAAATATTTGATCTTCTTCATGGGGCCCAATACTTATCTAAAGTGGATCTTTGGTTTAGGTATTACCAATTAAGGGTGAAAAAGGAGGATATCTTCAAGTCTACTTTCCATTCAAGGGATAAGAAATTTGAGTTCAAATTAATTCCATTTAGACTCAATAATGTTCCAATAATATTGATGGAGTTTATTAATAGAGTATTTAGATATCACCATTAAATGTTTTTCTAGTAGTTATATATGATATTCTAATGTAATCCAAAATAAAGGTGGATCATGTGGAGAATTTTTTTAACTATGATTTATACCATAGGAATAGATAAGAAATAAGAAAACACCATACAATTTGAGTTTTAATTTAAGGAGTAATAATTCTTGGGATGTGTTATCAATAGTAATTGGATATATATAGACAATTCATAGATAGATTCAACTGAATTATGGATGAGGCCAATGTCTATGATAGATATCCATAGCTTATATAGAAAATATAGAGACAATCGATGTTTTTTATGGAAAATTATAATAATTATAAAAACCTCTAAAAAATATAACTCAGAAAGGAGTCAAGTTTGTTTGAAACAATGAATTTAAATAGAGCATCATGGAGTTTAAAAATATTCTAATCACTACACTTGTACTTAGACTACTCACAAATGAGGAAAATTGCTTGGTATACAAAGGTGATTCAAAGAATAACTTGGGATGTGTAATAATGGAAAATGGAAATGTGATAGACTATGCCTCAAGAAAATTGAATGGTCACAAAAATAATAACCCAACAAATGATCTGGATTTGAATTAATGATCTTCACGTTCAAAATCAGATTGAATTATCTATATGGGGATATGTGTGAAATATATATAGATCATAATAGGCTTAAGTATATATTGAAAGAAAAATAGATGAATACAAACTAGTGAAGATGATAATATTTGATTATGTACTATGAAAACCAAATCAATAACAATATAGAGTAAAAGTTTTGAATAGGGGAATATTGAAATGACCCAAAATTTTAAAAACTAAAATTCACTTTTTTATTGAGTAAAATTACATATTATGTTTAATAGTTTTCGAAAAATATAAAATTATTTGCTTTTATTATATCTTGTTTATTTTAAAATACTTTTTAGCATCATAATCATTGATAATATTGACATTGAACAAAGATAATATTAATATTATAAATATAGGTTTGTGATAAATTGAATTCAGATAAACAAAGGAATTGATGGGCATGACTAAGAGGATAGTACCCTATAAATCCCATTTATCAGATCTTTCAATGGATATAGAATCATTAGAATTTTCTATTGACAAAAAAAAGATAAGATCTAGTATCTAAATCACATGAGAAACCATTTACTAGAGAAATTGGGGCACCACAAGTTCATAACACAAACTATGTATACTGAACCACACCATAAAAATATAACATCACACACCCTATCCTTAAAAATATTTTGCAATTTAACTCATGTATATGTATCAATAACCTAATAATATGAATAATGGTATTTCATTTCAATAAAAATAATGTTTATATTGATATTATATATTTTTATATTATAAATTATTTTGATTTTGATACGATAAAACACAAATGGAATTTTTTGGGTAGAATGCAATTTTAAATTTGAAATATATTTTGATGAATTAATGTATTTTTAAAATAAATTATATTTTATAAAAATATTATTATTAAATATAAATGATAATATACTTTTTAATCTATGGAATGATTTTTTATAAGGAAACAAAAGACTTCTTGTCCAAAAACATTAAATTTCTTAATAAATTTCAATTCTATTTTAAAAGTGAAAATTTAAATATTTAGAATTTTTTGATAATTTAAATATTATTTGTTAATAATCACATAAAAAATTATCGAGTGGTTAATTTATCATAATTTTCATAGATAACTAAATTATAGGACCAAATTTAAATATGGTAAAAACATATAGTGTATATTATGACATAATAGTGACCAAAACGTGATGTAATAAATGATATTAATGTTAATCATGACTAAATAAATTTTTCTCCATCAATTTAATGTGTTTTTACATTATTTTATTAATTTTATAGAGACATTATGAATCCTCCAATGACCTATATTATATTTCGTTTTAAAAACCATTTTTTATGATCACAAATCACTTCAATATGACAGAGGGTAATATTTTAACGATTTTGGCCACTAGTATTATAAAATAACTAATATCACTAGTAAATGGTAGAAACCATGTGATGAAATTTGGTATTTCTTACTTTATTTCATAGATTAGCAAACCTATGGTTGGGAAATAATAAATAACTCCTCAGTATTTTCATATATAAACCCACCCAAGCTTCCCTTACCCCTGATAGAAAAACCTAATACCGCATCATTAATCTTCTCTATACTCTCTATATTCCACCTAAGGCCCCACATTATGTTAATAATCTCCTACAAATATTTTTGAATCAACCTCCAAAGTATGGTATCCTCCACTTATCCTCTTTATTCAAGCATCTTATTCATTTTGTGCACATTTATTTCCAATTCATAATGTTGGTATACATTTTTACACACCCAAGATTCTAAAAATTTTAATCCCAAGTGATTAGATAACATTTAACTATACTTAAACCATTTTATGAACATGTATTTACTACTATTATGTTTCCAATATTTCACAGTAATTTTTCTATGATTTTTGTTATTGTTGTGAATACTAATTCAATTTCTATTCAAGGGTATTTTCCTATAAATACCTATACTTATTTTATTGGGGAGTTCAATTTCTTCATTACTCAATATTTTATTTGGGTATTAAATGTGATGAAGTTAGTTCTTACGTTATGGATCTATGTGGAACACTTATGCATATACATGATTTTATTCTGATGGGTTCACCCAGATATCACTCCAATACATCTAGAAAAGATTTAGTATCATGATATTCCTTGTATGGTTCATGAGATTTTATCTATATCACATTATTTTATGATGTCTTAATGGTATAAATTGACTTGTTTTTATGATTTAATATTTATGTTTGATAAAAATTTCTCATGTTTCCATTATGTTATCATACCATGTCATGGCAATTTTCTCTTTTTTATGATTTTGACCCATTTTATGCCCCATTGAGAATCCAGTTGTCTAACATCTAATACCTTCTTCATTTTATAAATTTCTTATTCCCATAAAATTATTTATAGTTCACCAATTTCTTATGTATGTGACTAGGTTATCCCATGCAGTTTTAAGAATGATGGAACAAAATGAACATGTTATAGAAGATTTCTATAATGTCGATGTACCCACTATTTTAATTTGTTATGTAATGATCCATGCTCCTAAGGAAACAAGAGTTGTTTGTCATCTAGGTTGTATTATATGTATTTTTATATAATAAATAATGAAGGAATATGTTATAAAAACAAAGGATTTCATATGTTTTTTGATGTTATTAATGGAAATTGGGATATAAGGTTCTTTATTTATGGAATGATGTATGTTGAACCATTGGTTTTATAATTAAATTTCAGATATTAATTTATTTTTTTATTATAGAAATGATTATTCATTTTGGGTATTTTTTATCATATATAAATGAATTTCGTTTTTGTAATGTTAGTAAGAAAATATTTTACCACTTTATTATACCTCATAGCCATTCAGAAGTTGATTTTAGATCTTCCATTAATGAATATTCATAATCATCATATTGAGTAAAAAATGTTATAGTAGTGGAAAATGATTAAAAAATTCAAATGTTGAAATTGAATTTATGGATTTAAATAAAATCAAGTAGGTATATTTGTTTTTGTTCTTTTCAAGATATAAAATGAATCCACCATATGAAGGAAAAGGTTCTTGAAACAAATATGTTATCCTATTGAATTTATTTTTGATGAATTTATAGTTTTTTATCACACTTTATTAGTTTATGTTATCAGGGTAATTGAGTTTCTTATGATTACTCACTTTCATTTGATCAATTTTCTTTCTAAATCTTGATCATTATTTTGACATTATTTTTTCCTACAGATCCAAATTATCAGTTCCCACTAATTTTTTTCTATTTGGAATTTCAGTTTATATTTATTCCAGATGAAAGTCATATTTCCCACCCCATCTTTTCAAAAAGATATTTTATTAAAACCTTTTAAGATGTGAGATTTCTATAAAGGTATTCTCAAATGTAAAACTCTTTATTACTGAGATCATTTTTAAATTAAATTGTTTCAATTAAATAATGGTGGATAGAATGAAACACATTGAGATTTTAAATACCATATAACTCATATATTATAAATCTAAAATTAATTTTGACACTCCTTTCCATCACATAGATGAAAAAGTGACAAGAAATTCCTATGAAAAAGGAGGAGAAAATATATAGAGAACTTCAAGATTTGAAATGGGTAAAACATATTAGGTCACCCAAGGTATCCAGAATCACAGGTGTTGTGAATGTACATACACTCAACTAACTTGCACACCACCTCATCATTTTCATGGCATGTAACCATTCCTTATGGTACCATATTGGCCTATAAGTAGACCCTTGATGCCTTCATTTGTATTTATGAATTTCCCTGAAGCGTGATTACTTATTAAATCACCCTAGTGCTTTGCCCAAGTCCTTTAGAACCTCCATAACATTTTCATAACACCTAAAGTGAGTAAATTAAATGGGGATAGTGAGAATTAGGTTCTCCAAGATTTAAAGATCAACAACACCTTCACAACTCATTCGCCCAACCCCCTAATTTGAGAACCCTTGCATGAATTCCCTTCCGTAAATAGAATGTTTCATGCCCCAATTTAGGGAATTCCTTTGAACACTCTTGAATTATTTAGACAAGCATGACCCAAGATTAATATTCTAGGTTTTTTTTCACCTATTTTGCAACCAATTCACCCATGTATACATTCACACCACTTACATTCATGCCGCTTACTTGTGTTTCCATTCTTGGTTCACCTATACCCTTCATCCTGATTGATCCTTTCATGAATCCACCTTTCAAGTAACTCATGGTCGGGACTTTCCATCATTAGATCCCTATCTTGAAATGGATTATTTTGAAACATTCACCAAGACCTCCTGATTTACCAATCATTAGGGAAATCTACATATGCGTGTCTCCCATTTGGACATGGATATCTATGGTCAGGTGTTTCCCAAGCTTTTCCTACTAGAGGGTAAGGGTCCTCTGGGTGTATGTGGATTTGGATATTTGTGGTCACATATAACCTTAACCTAGGGACCATGTTGAGGAGTTCCTGGTCCTGGATTCTGAGGATAGGACTTTGTCCTCCCATTTTCGTCACTAAGACCTGGAGTCTCTAGTCTATAGTAGGGATGGTATAGATAATAATTCCTTATATTTTTAGGAATAGGATAAGTCTCCCATCCCACTATGGGACCCATTTTAGGGCTTCTATCCAATTGTAGTCCCCTATACTTTCATGTAGGAGGTTCCAATCTTTCTCTTCTCTACTTCCTTCACCTTAACTACTTCCTTACAATAGACCCCCATCAAATGTAATCTAAATAGAGGGATGGTTCATTGTTTCAAACTGTTTCATCGTATCCTTGACCTCTCCCACCATTACCCCTACCTCTCTCGTCATAGGCCTATTCTCTTTCATTAAGGGGGAGAAAGCATGTGTGGTTTATTAAACCTTTCACATCCCCTTTTTTCTCACACCATGAAAGAATCACATTGGCTTGACGATTTGTAATGATTTCAATAGCCTCACAATCCACCTGATGGAACGAACTATGAGAAATATGATTCCAACCATAATTGGGTTACATAAGTAGCCTTTTCATAGGTACCAAGCTCCTTGGACATCCTCCTTATTAATCTAACCCAAATTCACTTAATATGGGAATCCCCCTTTGGAGTAACCCCCAAATGAAGTCCCCCTTAAATATCCATGAGTTAAGACATATCTCATGGGCCCTATTATAATGAAATCCTCCTTAGGAGTAATCCATAACCTATTTGTCCCAATGGTCCATGTTTTCCTGTGGGACATACTGAACAACATCAAATTTGATTACCATCCAAATGGGACATATAGGTGGTCTCCATGAGGTTCAATCCTAATATCAAAAATCAACACTTTTCTCTATGGTCCACATTCCTTACAGGGTGTAATCCCACTTAGAAACTAATATTCTTTCCATGTTTTGTGGGATTCTTCAGTATAAGTCCCACAACAATCATTTGATATGTACATTATTCCTAGATGTACTTTCCACGTAACATTAAAACATATGGTTGGGTCCTTATTACATGATCTTAAAAGGTATGATGTGTCCCATTAAGTGGTATCATACTACATGAGTTTTGATTCCTTTCACAAGAATTTGTTGGAAGCCCATATATGGATGTGATCCAAAAATTAGAACAACTTATGTCTCCCAAGATGAAGATAAACTCCAGAGTAACCTCTATTTATTAAGATTATTATAAAATCATGATTAAATTCATGACGCTCTGTATTATAATAATTTCGAGAGCGGCATTTGTCTACATGGATGACCATAAATTCTATAGTTTCCCACTAAGTTTCTTAAAAAATAGAATTTCTATAATAACAACCAACTAATATCTTAGTATTATATAAAAGTATACCATCTATGGATAACCTCAAATACATACAAATATCTCCATAGATGAATAACCCTGAATACACACAAGTGATTCTAATTTCTATACATGGTAATAACTGATTGTAAATTTCTATGGAAACCAACATTATGCTTGTTAAATTAATAATGATTTATGAACATATATTAAATCAAAAATAGTGTCATGGAGTAGGCAATAATTTTTCCCAAAACGGTGCGATGAGGATACCTCTAATCTGCTCAAACAATGTGAGTTATTAAGCATCATGGGCCAAAATATTTAACGAGTATGTGCCTTGGGAAATAAATTCCATTTGGATACGTAACCGTTTGGTGTTTTTGGTTCCATCAAAAATCCATTGGAAACTGTTAAAAAATAGTGATTCCTAACTACAACACACATTTCGAGGGAAATAATAAAATGGCGAACCTGATGTGAGTCCCTAACCAAGTGGATAATGTTTCCTATTTTTAGGCAATAATCAATTGATAAAGAGTTTCTAGACAAGGTAATCAATCATGCATGTGTTCATGCAAAAGGAGATGATTTATGGTAGTTCAATGTTTGAATTTTTCATATTTATAGGAACTTACATCCAAAAACTCCCATTATTCTAAATAGATTACTTCCTATTCTCACTAATAAAGACCTCAGCTACTGATCAAGTTGGATCATCATCTTCCTGAAGGATAGCATCATTGACTCAGTGTATTCAACTCTAGGTCTCCACTGCACTTGTATGATAGTACCATCAATGTGGTTCTTTCCCAACCATGGAGTCCTCCCAATAGGCCCTCCAAATAAAAAATAACCCCTGGTCATCTATTCAACGATGACCAGTGGTCAAGAAGAAGATGACACCAACCACTAGCTTCATGAGTTTCTAGAGTTTATCCTTGGAATAAAATCACAAATCCTTTCCCTATTAAAGAAAGGATGACCTAGAGACCACTAGTGTCTTCTTTCCAAAGAAATAAGAGTCCTTCCTGAAGGCACTTGTAAACAATCACCACCGCTAACATCGTGTGGCAGCAAACCCTCTACCTGATGAGGGTGTTATCTTCGGATGTCCAGCCTAAGTGCCTTAGACTTGGGTACACAAGAAAAACCATATGAGACAAAAATAAGATAATAAGGAGAAGTTTATTACCTTTTCCACCTCCAGAGAATCTCACCCACCTAGTTTTGTGGAAAATAGTAACCAAACTCATACACCCATCTGCCTTAATTCCACTAGCTAGCAGACTCATCCGGTGGGACCCAACCAATTCCATCTTCCAAATATGATGTATTTCTTTGAAGAAGATCATAAACATTCATAAAATCATTCAACTAGTTATGAAAATAATCTAGATTCTTTTAAAGAATCCCACCAACCAAATTAGGAAGAAATCTGCATGCACCAACATACACTTGCTTAAACTCACCAATCCTACCAGTAGTCTCATCTGGCAGAAGATAAAGAAATACTCCAACTAGGATCAGTGGAAAGTATCCTCCAGGAACATAAAATTACCATCTTCAATCAATCCCTCCAATAGTCTCATTTGGAAGCACCTGAAAACGTCAGTCGGAAATCTTTGACGACAAACATTGGGAAGACTCAACTCTCTAACCCCACACATGAGTACTTTCATTATCCAATGATAAAAAGGGATGAAAAGATAAGGTACATACAACTACTCCAGATATGGAATGGATGTTTATTACCATTCTAGTTTCTGAAGTCTTCAAACACATTTGGGAAATGGTGAAAGGGTGGACACAAATTCCTGCCCATATCTAGGAAGCTTTCTAGAATATCATAATGAAAACATCTGTAGTACTAGTGGGATAAACTCATAATTCAATCCCCATACCTAGGATGACTCATAAGAATTATTAAATGAATTATATTCATGTCCCTGCCCTAGTCTAGGACGGTTATAGGGGACACACCACCATGTCATATAGATAACCTGATGGGGAACATACTCTCATTCAAATTAGAGATAATCAGCATATTCGAAGGGACACTCCAAGTCAAGAATATAAACCTACCAATGATGACCATGTCTCCAAAAAAGTGTCCCAAAATACATGTAACAAGGTGACTAAGAAGAAGTCTCACCAAGCACGGTTGGAGAAACTAGATTCAATTTATAATCTGGCTCATTGTAATGATGGAGTTCAAGAATCCCTTAGACATTTATCTATTGCAGCTCAAGATCCTACCCACCCATTACAAAATTATAAGAGTTTTAGCAAAAATTATGAAGTTACTCATTAGAAACATCATCATTAAGTCTTGATTCATGAAAATTAGGTCACTCTTTAGAACCTATCTATCGATGAGAGCCACGATCAGCCATTATGTGGCCAGAAGACCAAGAAGAAAGAGGATTTGTCTCTTGTTGTATTCCACCATAGTGGTCCTCCCCATAATTTCATTTGTTAAAAAATTTATATCTTTAGTAGTGTTTTGCATTATCAAATGAATTCTCTAATAACCAATATAGGGACAAGAAAACCCTTTTATCTTGAGTCAGTTTCAAACATAAGGTCTTTCATGTCTGATGCCTTATTACTCGCAGGTGAAACACTTTCTCATCCAAGAGACAGTCCAAGGTGGAAATTATTCTACAAACCTCCATTGAGTCATTTTTTATAATATAGTAGAGGAAACACAAAATGATCACATTTACTATGGTAAATCTATTTATAAGCATCCACTCTAGTAATACTACATTAAGAAACCTCTACTAGATGATTTTGTGGATATGTTGAAGAAGAGAAAACAACTGGATAATGGAGAAATAACAGAAATGTGTTGGCCTTAGGCCACCTCTCAATATAACATTCCAGAGATGTTGGATGACGATTTTATTCCTGATATCCATATCAATATATGAAAGAATCTTCATTATATTAAAGAAAAAGTATTAGAGTATAGAGAATATCAATGTATTTTCATGGTAATAAAATTGTTTTAGTGCCAATTTGACTTGGAATCTATCTAGGGTTACTGACATCTAAATATCAACAAGAAACAGGAGGTAATTAAATGTGAAATCCTAGATGAATTAAATATTTTGAAACAATTGATTACGAAAATCCTATCTATAGTTCATATTAGAGGATGAGGTCCACATGGAGCATTGAATTTCACTGCACTCCAGAAGAAAAAAATCATTCTAAAAGTGGCCTCATGCAATGTTATTTCACCTGGTTACCTACAACAAGAAAATTCTATTCATGACCGAAGAGATGCTCCGTAAGAATAAGCCTCGACTGGTATTCACAACAGTCAAGCCCAAATAGAGAAAGATATTGAAATAATTTTGAATCAAACATATGAGAACATTAATAAGGCCTCTAACCTAGGTGATGTCAGGCATCAGATTACGTAAATGTCTGAAATAAGAAAACTATCTTCTGACGAAGTCAATTTAAGTGACTGATGGATAATGATCTTAACCATTTTTTCAGACCAGAATTCATAAAATCAAAAGAGTTGTTGTGATGATATCATTCATAGTAGTTCACCATCCACTCTATCCCATAGTTCCATGGCCATTCTAACCCCAATCCTCAAAGACAACAAACAATGCTTGAAGGGTTGAGCGAGAATAATAAGAATGGACCAAGACTCCAGGGCTAGGGGATTTTTCACATACACAATGCCCTCCTCAGTGGAAGTCAGTTTTCTCCAAATTAGGGAAGAGTCTGCAAAATGAATTCAAGCCTAAACTATTTGAGGATTCCCATTAGGTTACTATCTTCCAAGCAGTTCCCAGGGTAAACAAATTGGGGAAAATGTCTCACCGATGGTGCATAATAATGATATCTCACAATGATAATGACAGAATACCAACAATCCATTCTGCATTATTGAATGTCATCAATGATGTCATGGAAGATCCTCAAGAATATGAAACCATTTCATAGGAGTCATTGTATGATGCTCTTATTAACAATGTGGTCTACACTAAGGAAAATGTAGGAGGTGTGTGTCCCCAAAATCAGTGGCTTATACAAAATGTAGGTTTCTCCTCAATAAATCAACTACAACCTCCTAAAAAGGCACCTAATAAATGAAAATGTAATGTTTAGACCATGTATCACTATTCCCTCAATGAAGGTCAATCCATTTTGTTTGGGGAATGATTTTCTCACCAAGAAGAGGGGATGTAAGAGTTGAGAAGACTCACTGCAGAGTTACTCTGAAGCTGTATTCCTTCCAAACATGCTTCATTAGAAGATCCTCAGATTCCACTTCCAGTAGGATCACCTCAACAAAGAGGTTTTACCACAACCACTGGTGTAGATAATGAATTCCCTCAATTGAAAGTATATAATGAAAAGGGTCAGACACTTCCTTATAGGTCTGTCCCCATGGGATATCCATGAAAAATACCACTGGTCCTACCAATTCCCACTTCATTTTAGGCTCTATATTCCATACATGTTTAAGTCTTTGGTCAACTATATGTTTCTTGAATTCTTATAAACTCAATTGAGTAGCTGAAATCTCGATTGGAAGATATAAAAGGATAGTGTTCACCAATATAGCCTGAAAAGTGATTTACCCCAAATGGGTTGATCCGAACCATCCCCCGCTAAATTTTTGGAATCCCACATTTCCAATCATTAATAAATCATGATACATGGATAATCATTTGATTCATTTTTTTCCCTCACTATGATCCTACGTTGGGGACCCCCAAGAAATATGATGTAGTGAAACTCAAATGCTTCGTAAAATCATTGCATGGGATAGAATTTGTTTGGTACAAAAATTTTCACTCTCAATTAATCATTGGATGATAATATCATTGAAAGAAGTTCCTTTTCCAGTTCATCTAAACACTATAGAAGGAAAAATTCTTTGATCTCAAATACTGATAGAAAAGGTATAATAAAAGTGTTTTAACTTTCATTTCATGGTGGAAATGATAAATGTACTCATTGAAAATAGAACACCATCACGAATATTTTCTGCCCATTTTTGTAGAAAATCTATGTGAGTGATATTTCACCCCATTAATCCCTATGAAATATATATATATATGAGGGTTTCAAGATATGTCCTCGATTTCTCAACAAGTGGTAAACTCAATAACAGATACTGGAGCAAAATCATGAGTAATCCCATTAGCTCTAGAAAAAAGAATTGGAAAAGAAGAGGTCATTATAGTTACACTTTAGTAGTCCCTTTTACCCATTCCCATTTTAGATCTCTCATATTACCATAGGGATCCACCTCCTGAGAATTAGTAGTAATGAAAACTTCATTAAGATAATCAAAAAGATCAAAGGTAGGGACAATTTGAGGAGTTGAAAAACAAGGTCTATTATTTTCTAAATGATCAAGTCTCAGGATAATTCTTCTCATCATTAGAAAAAAACATAGATCAATTTTCAAGGACAAAGAAACCTAAAAAAGTAGGAGATGAGGACCTCTAAAACTATTTGAACTACAATAAAATTTGGGGGGACACCATTCAAGAATTTTTTATTTTTAAGGACATCCTAAAAAATATGTTAGACTCCGAGAATGTGAAGTTGAAAAATTAACCAGCCCATGCAGCATGTGTTATTATTACTAATATAGAGGGGGAAGGTGAGAGGAAGAAAGTCAAAAGTATTAATTCTCAGAAATTAGATGAATCGATAGTTAGGAAAACAAATAACCAAACTCATTACATTATATAAACACAATTGAAACATCCAATTGTTACTCTTACAACTTCCGTTAAAGTAACAACATCTTCAAAAAAATAACTATACATTGAAGGCAAGCCCCCAAAGAAGAAATATGGCTGGAAGAATAAAGAGGAATTAGAAGAAAATGAGTTTGTGTCAAGGACAATTTTTTCCTTGGAAATTGTGTATTTCATGCCAACCATATCGAATTAATGGGCACCGATCCAATAAATGAAACAATAAGAACTGATATGTCAGGCATTATCTTAATCAGATGAATAGATGATATTCAGTCCTGTTAATGTTATTCATTAAAAAATCCCTATGAAAATTATGATTCTTATTTTGAACCTGAGTTCCCTATACATAATTGGGGAATAGGGGAATGCGGCCTTTAAGGTCAAGGATATTTTGGAAAAAGTAGTTATTCCATAAGCCCCTAGATCAATTACACCCCCATTTAAACAGTCTACATGGCTAAAAATTGTGTGGGAGACCTCTAGTGGGCTCAACATGAACAAGGTAACTCTCTGATACATGACCGAGTCTTCCCTAACAAGATCATCTTGGAAGACCAATTAAAATCTATACCACCACCTCCTTAGAAATTGGGACAGCTTGTCCAGCCAAATCCACCAAGAGCATAAGTATTTTCAAATTCTGCCCAGACAAGTGGTCCATCCACATCAGGATCATTGGATTCCAGAGAACCTACAAAACATCAACACCATACTGGAAAACACATACCTATGGATAAAAATTATAATGTGTTGAAGAAATTAGCCCATGAATTGGCCAAAATATCAATCCTGGATGCTTTGAATTTGTCAAAATATCTCCAAGAAGCACTTATTTAGTCATTATGAAGCCCTTAAGAGTTTGAAAACGAGGTTGCTATGAAATATGTTTATCATGTAGATAATGACCCAACAAATTCCATGTAGTCATATCTTTCACAAAAAAGGATGCGGATAATATCATACATGAACTCATTAAACCCTTTTATCCATCTGGAATGATAAATGATATTGAAATACAACAAGCCTTCATTAATACTGTATTAGGGGTCAACCTCATTCCCATCCATAATCTTCACCAATTGGGCCTCACAGAATCCCACTTGTCTCCCTAGATTTTCTGTTTTTGGGTAATTAAAATATTGATCAAGATCGTCTTAGAGAGATTATGCTCATAACTTAGCTTGGGGATCTCATATCTAATTCAGAGTTCATGGTTTTTTGGTAGGAAAAAACTTTCAGCATTCTATTGGAGAGATCTTGGATATATCAGCATGAAACTACTCTTTCATAATACTGCAAATATCTCAAATATTATGTCAATGGTAAAATTAGTACATTTCATGGTCATAATTAACCATTAAAAACATGTAAATCTTAGTACATTGATGAAGAGTTATATAACATGAATGAAAAATAGTCAATGGAAAATGATGTTACTAAAATTAATGCTCTGAATGGTATGAAAAAAATCCAAGCTAACCCATTAAATAATCCTAGTGTAGATTATGTGTAACCCATTAATAAAATTTATATGGTTGGCCCAATTCCAATAACTTTTTCAGTGGAATCCATAATGTAAATCGTGGCAATTGATCCTAATAGCATTGGAGAAATCATTGATTCATGGAACATTGTTAAAAGCCTAAATGGAGATGTAGTAATTCCATCTACTAAATATCCACAAGTCACTGCATCATCGTCTAGGCTAGATGAAGTTATTTCAGTCATGGGAAAATATATAAATGATGATTCATGTCCCATCATCTTCCCTTCAGAACTTCAAAAAGATCTTATATCATTAGTTGGGTTGGAGATGGTTTCCTCCTCTTAAGGATGTCTAAATACTAACTCCTATCCCAACTTTGAATGTCTTGATTCATCACCTACCCTCTGAGTAGAGGTAGAATGAAAAATTCATGAAGAAGAGAAAGAAGATTAAATCCTTAGTGACACACCTCCATCATTTGAGGACGTCATCTACACCCCTGTGAAGAAAAACAGATAACGAAACATCGGTACAAAGGAAGACCAATCCCCCACTCTGATTACTGTGTCAATGACTTAAGAAGTGAAAGATGTGTATAAATCCTTTCTAAAGAAACAATAGGATGTGTTATCAAATAATTAAATAGAGATTCCAGATCTTTACCCTGAGGTAGCACCCATCATTTGTTTTTATAGAAGATTATTAGGGATACAAAAAAGCACCAAGAATAACACACCCAACTCACACCTCGAAAAATGAGGGTGAAGTCGTCATTATTATCAAATACTACATCATTTGAGTGGTGTAATATCCAATGTGGTTAGCCAATATTGTCCTAATAGAAAGGAATAATAGTAAAATTAGAGTATTCATTGATTTCAATGATCTCAATTGGCATTGTCCCAAACATGACTTCCCAGTTCAAATCACTGAACTCTTGATTGATGCAATAGTTGGCTATAAAGAACTCTCCTTCATGGTTGGATAATCTGGGTATAAACAAATTTAGATATAACCAGAAGATTAGGGTTCTAAAACCTTCATATCCCCTCAAGGATTATTTTTCATTCAGGTAATGCCCTTTGTCTTGAAAAATGAAGGTGAAACATATCAACGGGAAATACACCAAATTTTCAAACCCTTCATGGGAAAATTTATTGAATACTTTGTTGATGACCTAGTGTCCAAATACAGAAATTTTTTAAATAACATGAGTATGTTTCAAACCATATTCAGCCATCTTTGATAATATATTCTAAAGATGAACCAGTTGAATTTTATTTTCAGTGTAACGTAAGGAAAATTTATCAGTTCTTTATACTCTATCATGACATCAAAGTTGATACCGAGATTACTAAAGCTATACTTGAAATTTCCCCTCCTTGAAACATGAATGAGTTTAGAGGAATTTAAGAAAAATTGGACTATCTCTTACATTTCATAGCTAATCTAGATGGAATGTGTTTTCTCTTCACAAAATAGATGAATAAGGGGGTCACATATTAATGGACTGATGACTTCCAGGAGGAATTTGATACCCTCAAGAAATACCTCTTGAGTCCACTAGTAGTGATGACACATGTTGAGGGAAAACTTCTCATACTTTATTTTAAAAACATGGAGTGTTGACTTGGTGCCTTTCCTGCACATAAGAGTGATATTGGAATTGAAAAAACCCTTTATTATCTTAGTCAAACCATGATCGTAGTAGAGACTAAATATTTAGATATTGATAAGGGATTCCTAGTGATAATCTTTGCAGTTCCGAAGTTGAGGAACTACTAGCCGCATAATGAGGTCTGATTGGTCTCTTAAAATAATCTGCTCTAATTTATCCTCATTAGTTCTATGTGTACAAGATTTTTGACATGGTTAGAAATTATTATACAGTAGTTTGACATAGATTTCATTCCTCATAAATCTGTAAAAGACCATGCATTTGTAGAATCCCTTACTGAACACCCATCTGTGGAAGAAACACCATTGAATACTAAACATCCTGAGGATGGAATATTATCTATATAAGATAGTCCCCAAACATGGGAAATGCACTTTGATGGTGCTACCATATGTCCAACAGCGAAGAGAATGGAAGAACCAAAAATAACCAAAGTTGGGTTTGGAATTGTACTTATTTACCCAGAAAAGGTGTTGTCAACATACTCTTTCCAATTATCAATAGGTGATACCAACAATTAGATATAATACTAGTCTCTCACAACAAGACTGAAATTAGACCTCCATGTATCATTGGATCAACATGAGGTGATGAGTGATTCATAATTGGTAATCAAATATATCAATGGGGATTACTACATTAGAAATGAAAAACTAGTCCACAAGCTTGATTATATCTAAGGGTTATTGGAAGAGTCTCGCTTTGATCCCACATTTTCTCAGGTCTTGTGGTCACAAAATGACCAAACTGATGTATTAGAAAATATAGCTACAACCCTGGAAGATCCAATATGGGAAGAGGAAATCATTTTAATTTCTCATCATCATGTGGTTTCACCATTTATTCAAATTATAATAGTGGAATGAAATGAAATCATTCCCATTCCCAAACCATATGGTCATACCACAAGATTGATGACGCCCATCATGGGATATATTTAAAACATTGTACTTCTATTGGATAGAGATGGGGAAGAGAAAGTCCGATAATGAGTAGTTAATTTCACTCTTTTTTATGGACGAACTCACTAGAAGATCCTAAATAGATGAGGCTTTGATTGAATTTACATAGATGAATTGATGGGTATGAAACCAAAGTTGTCATAAAATAGTACATGTAGAAGCCTATAGTGCTCACTATTATGGGAATATGATTTCTGATCAAATTTAAAGTCTTGGATACTTTTGGCCTTCGCTGACACATGATTGCACATATTTTACTAAGAAGCATCATCCTTACCCTGTTGATGCTAACTTTCTTCATCATCCCCAAAGTTTCTACATACAGACAAATACTCCTAGCCAGTTTCTATATGGGGAATGGATATAGTAGGACCTTATACCTCAGATACGGCCAATAAGTTCATGTATATCCTTACTACAACCAATTTCTTCTCTAAATAGGCAGAGGCAAAAACTCTCAATGAATTCTGGGCGAAAAAAATTATTAGCCTTTTCAAATATAATATCATTACTATATTTTGTGTCCCTCATACAATATTGATGGAAAATAGAACCAATTTATATTTTTCTATGGTAGGGATGTTATATTAGGAATACAATACTAAATCCAACCATTTATCCTACTATCATGTAGTGTTAAATAGACAAATATAGTATTTTATCACAACCTTGAACAACATACTCAAGAAAATGATGGATACAGACAAACATTCGTGTCCTGATAAACTCTTGCATGCCTTATGGGATTATAGGGTTACTACCCATACCGTAACATGGTTCACTCCATACTCATTGGTATACAGAACAAAAAAATATTTCAAATTGATGTTCAGTTTTCTTTTATTCTGGATCCCTATTTGTGATCAGTTATCTACACATGAGAAGTCTCATAAGAATCTAGATGAGTTGGAGAAATTGGTTGAAAAGGGATTTCATACCATGCATCACCTGGAAGTCTATCAGAGCCAGATAACATGTTCTTTCAACAAGAAACTTCACCTCTCTTCATTCGTCTAAGGAGAATTGGTATTGGTCCTTAGGACTCCAATGATACTTGGAAAGAAGCCTCCAAATCATGATCCAAATTGGGAAAGACCTTACTACATTCAAAATGTTTACTTTAATGAAGATTATTCTTTACTCTCAATGGATGAATAACTCTATACAACACCAACCAATGCAAGGTTCCCGAATAAGTACATTTTTTAACCATAAAACGTTCTTCATATTTGTATGGTGATAAACTACATAACCATATACATCCAAGTTGCATGATGTTACGCTTCATAGCACCATATAAATTTTAGTTCCATTAATTTAAACTTCATTGAACCACATACACCCTAGATTCTTAACATTAAACTGCCTAACACAAAATTCTTCCTAGTTGCATGACATTAAACTTCATAGCACCACATATGTCCAAGATGCATGATTTTAAACTTCATAGCACCACAAACATCTATGTTTTCTAATTTTAAACTTCATAACATTTTCATTCTTATTATACGACATAATGTTAAATGACATGAGGTCTTAGTCACATAACTTGCAACTATAAAAACCCAATTTCCCTCACCACACGACATTAAACTGTATAGTAAACTACTTCTCAAATTTATACTAATAAATGAACCCAGATTACACAACTTGATATTCTTCGAGGTCCCTTAAAATATGAGTATCATTAATGAATAAGAATTACCCACATAATTTATTCTCCATAGTAGCACATGACCCCCATTTCGACCTATGTTGGAATTAGATCATTATAGGGACCCATTGTTAAGAACTACATGTGGCTTGATTATCATAAAAATGAGATACGCAGTGACACCCAAATATCCTTTCTTGGGCCAAACCACAACCATAAAAGAAACCATTTACCCTTTACTTGTATATTATTTAATTCTATACTAGTAACCATTCAATGAACTATGGCTTGCTTCTCATAGCATCTTGTAATTTTGGCCCAACAACGGTTATATAAAGAATTAAATCCATCATTTCGCACATCACTTTTCAATTGGAGTGAGGAACCATCCTCAAGAACTACATGTGGATTGATTATTTCCCCAATAAGAGATGTAGTGATAGCTAGGTAATATCCCCTAGTCCAGTTGTAATATTTCCATTTTTTCATATCAGTTTATCTTTGTCTATACAACATGATGTTAAACTTCATAGAAAATTTAAAGAAATATGTGTGGCTTGATTTTTGCCTCAGTAATGTTTGTAGTGATGTTGGGAGCTCCAATATTAGGTTCAAATGAAATGTTGAAAATGCCTCTTCACCCCCTGTGTGTATAATTCAAATCTATATATGGATCACCTTTAAGAAGAAATTTTGGATTGATTCTTTCCAAAAAAAGATAAGCTGTGATGCACAGATCTCCAATCATATATCCATCCATGATTAATGATTAATCCCATTTACTTCATGTGTATGAATCAAATATACATAAGGAACATATCAGGAAATACATGTGGCTTGATTCTTGACCCTATCAATATGTGTAGTGATGCTTGTGTCTTATACCCTAGTCTATCCACAATGTTACGTTCACATCAGGTCACCCAAATCCTTCCCCCATGATGATAAACTACATGGAAACAACAACATGTGGATAGATTCTTATCCCAATGAGATACATCTTGATTCACATATCTCTAATCCTAGGTCCAAGCATGATTTTGGAAGGAAAATACCCCTTCCTTTTTCTCATTCATGAGTCAGATCTACGTAGGGATCTCTTTCAAGGCTTGTGAGTTGATTATTATTATAATACAATACATGGTAATGCCTAGAATTCTAGAATTAAGCCAAACAATTAGCCTGGAAATCATAAAAATCCATCTTCCACATGTCAAATCCATATCAATATGTGGAACACATTCAAGATCTATGTGTGGCATTATTCTTGCTTCAGAAAGATACATAGAGATTTTAGGATCTTAGACCATGGATAATCCAACACATAATCATCATACCCCTTTCTTTTACTTGCGTTAACATTGTGTTGTAGAATAAACCATTCCCTCTCCTTGTTTCTCACATCTATCATAACTCACGTGAGCTTAGGAATTTGGTAAGGAGTTTCCATCCATAAATAAAGTATTTCAATTAATATTGGGGTTATTAATGGTCTGGTATATTAGAACATAATAGGAACACTATAGCCCACCCCACATGATGTTTAAATGAACTGTATTAATTGAAATACGTATGGATTGATTGTCATACTAATTTAGATATGTAGTGAAAACTGGGACCTATATCCTAGTCCCTGTCAAGGGATATATGAAAATTTCCCCCTCTTGCATATGATCAAAATAGACACATGATATTGTATTTTTTTCCATCTCCATAGATAAGACATCAAGGAAACCAGATATGTCCCCTTATATATATATATGAGTCAGATCTAGGAAAGGGACAAAAAATTCATGGTCAGTATCATTACAAGAACTTATGTTAAACATTGGACAATTCCCCTTTCGAATTTCATACTCTTAATCTTGGATTCTTTCAGTTCTTCATAATATTTCTGTAGTTTTCGGTGGAAGAATGTCTGATATCTGAGATCCCTTTTTCTTGACTATCTAGTACATACCCCTAGGTGGCCTTGCATTAGTTTTCCATATATCAGGACTACCAGTAAAAGGATGCCACTGATTGGCTATACACCACATGCCCTAGTTGACCCTACATAATATAGCCCCCATAATGGGTTTTTCAAATAATGGTAACATTTTTATTAGGAGAATCCTCTTCTATCCCTATATGCTTTAATGACGGTATCCAGGGACCCACACTTTATTATTGTAATCCTTTGTGTATTTGTCTCATATCCATTATTATGACCTGAAAGTATTCAACACTATGGTTTACATTTTCCATCTCTCTATTTTCAAAGAATATTGTAATGAAATTAGGCCATTTCAAGACATATCATTTATTATTTCCATAATATTGTGGTCTTACTTGTATGAACTAAAACTATAGGCACCATACTTCCTACGTTTTGGTAAGACTTTTCTAGAGAGTCTGTTTTTTGATTTTTTGGAAATCATAACTAGAAATAGGTCTTATTTATTCATGTAATTGTCTATATAATACAAATATATGTTCTTGGGAATATAACAATCTATATAAAATATTCAATAGTTTTTAGTAATAGAATGTCTGAATTCATGGGAGCTCTTTGGCTTGACTATGTATTATGTACCCCAATTGACATTGCATAAAATCCGCTTATATAACTTTCATGTCTGCCTATATATTCAATTATTTGGCTATGTAGGACATTACCATGTTGTCCCAACATAATATAACCCCCATAATGGATCTTTCAAATACTTGTAACTTCATTCTTGGAAGAGAAAACCTCTAAATTCTACCATATATTTTCCCATGTGATTCTTAAGATTCAGAAATCACAGAATCACAACATACAATTCTTTTTTTCTATACCTGATTATGGAAGAAAATTTCCAAATGAATTACTATGAATTAGAGAACCGTAAAATCTAAAGACCTTAAATTAATGCCCCATAATGTACTCTCTACATGGCTTTAAACTGCAGTTCCCTACAATCTCCTTACTGTATGAAAATAAACCGCATGGCATAATGTACTTGATACATGACATTAATCTACATAGACACAAAATATCCTTATTTCATGACATTAAACTACATATCATATTATCACAAATCTTTTAATATCCTTACCTCACATCTCAAAACTGCCCAATGTTATATTAGAAACCCCCTTTCTGACAATTGTGCCTTCATTCCCACACTAAATTTGTGTAGGAGTGGTTCCTCGTTCATAGTGTATATCAGCATAGATAGAACCCTTTATTTTTTTGATACATTTCGTTAGAAAATCCACCCACTATGGTCTTGAGATATCCAAATATTAAACTCCATTGATTATCACTAGTAAAATGTCAGAATTGTTGGTAAATCCTTTACCTAATTATGTAGTGTGTTCGCCTAGTTGGCCATGCATAGTGTCACTATCATAAGAGGCCTATAAGATTAAGAATGCGACTGTTTAGTTATGAAGTACATGCCCTAGTTGGACATATAATACATCCACCATAAAAAGCTCTTCAAATAGTGGTATCATTTTTCTAATAAGAGACCTCATCGATTATTATAATTCAAATTTTAGATCTAATGACCATAAAAATCATGACACAAGATTCCATTGGAAAGTATCTATAAAAAAGATATTAGGAAATTCCTTGAAATCAATCCTTGTTTAGGTTTATCTTCAAAATTCATGGTCCAATCAATTTGAGCTAAAACATTATCTTTATTAGTCCTACATGCAGGACTTTAAACCACTCCTAAAAAAGACGTAGTACTCAAAAGGCTAAAAATTTGAAAAGGGAACACTAAATAAAAGTCTATTCTTAGTTCACTGAACCAACAGTCTATCTGTTCGATGAAATATCTTGTAATTAAAATATAAAAAGCCAGAAAATTTCTAGGTATTTCCATATGACCCTATAAATAGTCAAACTACACTCACTAGGCCCATTGGATTAGGAAAAAATAATTGCTTATTCCATCATTATCATTGTAATTATTATTGTACAGTATAAAAATGTAATGTTCTGACAATCCTCTTCAATGTTACAATAAAACGTGTGATGAAGAAATAAATTATTTGAAAAAAATTATTTTCATTTTTGAATAAAAAAATCTGTTTAGGAACATGTACAAACTGGATTCTCTTTTTTATAAATCACAAGAGGCCTTCAATAGTGTTATTCATAGTAGTATCAATATTTCTTCCAGATATCATTATTATAATAGCTTCTATAAATGGATCTACACATTCCAACATAATTTGTTTAGGAAATAAAGTATAAAAATTTTTATTATAAAAACAATAAAAACTAACATCCATTTGGTTATATATAAGGGAATTAATCTTTTTAATTAGTGGGAATAATAACTTGTTCTAGTACTTATTCTAAAGACATAACAAGATTTATCGTAGATTATAATGACATCCCAAGCCATGTGGCAGTCTCAAATGAGGGAATACATGGAGTGGTTGGTTCATGACCCTCCTATGATGACGTTATACCCTAAAAAACCTCCTCAGTGATAGCCTTTAGGTCAACATTAGTCATCACATGATATTTCGGTGCATGTGCTAAATCTCCAATATTAAAAAATAGAAGTCAGTTGTTGTTATATATAGATTATAATGATGTCATTCAGACATACTAGATGCCTCCTCTCTCACTATAAAAGAGATATGAGCAGTGATGGGAGTATATATGGTATTCTATTGAAAAATGCTATTTGTAGTCAAAGGATCCACTTCAATGGTAAGAATATTCACTTGATCGAATATACCATCTTTGGTTCTTAGAGGCTCATTATTAACATCACTAAGGGATTAAATATATTTATTTCACGTAATTCCAAAATGATTAAATAATTTTTATGGATGAAGATGACATTAATACTAACAGGAAGACTTACCACTACTGATAAATAATTTAGCTGCAACATTCTTTCTTCGGTGTCTATGATTACAATACTTCTGGGGGGACTAGCATGATCATCTCAAAAAAAAATTATTGGAGAGCATAAGATTTCCACCATCTCATTCGCCATGGAGTGTCATCCTGGATATATCTCCCTCGATTCATGGGGTGACTCAACAACTCCAATCACGGTACCACTAGGGCTATAACGTGGTGATGGAAATTCGTTATATTTTCACTTTTCAGCAGCAATTAAAAGATGATACATCCCCTGAGTAATAATGATTTGACTAAATCTTATTGTAAAAGTAAAAAAGAATATGAGAATAAGGAAACTTACATCATTGGGATTGACAAAATCACACCATTCCTCAGTAGGTGAAGGGACTATCCCGTTAGCAGGTCCATTATCTACCATTAACTTCACTGGTTTTGTGGTGGGGATTTAATTATCGATTTCATATATATGAATTTTGATCTCTCAGATATGAAATATAACATCATTAGGATTATTATCAATGTGATTATCATATGAGGATCAATGATTTACTATTCCTAGAATATGAAACTCCTCACATAATTGATCTCTTATATTTTAATCATTACTAATCATATTCTCTCATTCTTGAACCACATCTAGTCATACATATTCAGATTACTTTCTATCTTTCTGTGAAGATGACCATGTAACTTTATACATGATTGAATTCCCTAACCGTACCGTCATAGATGGTGGATGAGAAAAAGGAAATTGACTCTCTTCTGGGCGATGACGACTGGACTGCCTTGGTGAAAATTTTTTTAGTGATTCTTGTGTAGCATTATTGAGTCTGATGGGTGGATTAAATCATTCAAGAGGTAGATTGGGTGAGCATTGAACCACATCATCCTCACCCAACAACTACGAGGAATCATCCTTTAAATATGTGGAAGCACCTTGCAAATGTTATAATTTCTTCATACTCAATCTCTTTATTCCGACCCGTGGGATGACATCATTTAGTTCCACTTTAGGGTATGATGTGACCCAATTCTCAGCATATGATATAGTCAATCAACTCTATGTATCAAATATAGGATGTTTAAATAATACTCCTTTATTCTCCATAGTTTTCATAAACCATAGCAGTCGAGCCACTATCAGATGTTGTTCTAGTCTAGCATGCACCAGAAGAGATACATTCATCTATTGCAGACACTTGAATTGAAATGCTAATCTTTTAGGAGCATAGGCCTTTCATATAATTTCACCATTAGACCTTGTTGATAGAACACCATCTCTACAAGCTATCATATACACCCTGAGCTCTAAATTTGTTATCATGTCAACAACCACCCATCCCATAGGTGGATTATCATATTTAAAGAAGCTACTCCTTGAACATAATTAGTGTTTCCATATATTAAGGGATGTTAGGAACATAGGTGGAATACTAGAGAAATCATTAAAAAATGGTTAGAACAAAATCCCTACAAATTGGTTCCCACAATATGTAGAATATGTTCTGAAGTGAGTCATGATCCATCCCCACAAAATTTCGGATGGTCTTTTAATTATGAATGTAGACTTCCATATGTTAATATTAAAACATTTCCATTGAATCTTCCCTAGAATATGGGTAGCTAACCCCACCATCTTCCTCCCTTCCAACTTGACCACTATATAAATGTTCGAGGCCTTATACCACCCTTGGAATCTCGGATAAGAAATTGGTATACACTGATCCACATGGCCATGTAACCCTCAAGATCAATCTTGGAAGGAATATTAGAGATGAATTCAAAACCCCATGTTTAAAATTATTCTTTATCTAGGGTTCTCCAGAAGGTTCCAATCACACCACTCTTTTACACCATGAGTCAAATTATTATATGCTTGTAGGTGAGACCATTCTACTTTTCTTCACCAGAGATATTTCCAATCACTCATTTGGATGAATATCCCCTCTTGGATAGGGATTTTAAAACATTATCTTGTGATATATCTTCAATAGATCATGTGTAAATTATGGTATTTTCTACATCATTCCATGTTGCCTTTGGAGGAATAAATATATCATAATAATCTATGAGGATCAGAGCTCCAGAGATCTCATAAACATCCCATAATGTGATTCCCACATATATATGTGTCTGATGGAAGGAACACATCTCTAGACTCCATTGACTAAGAAGCTCTAGAAAAAATCATCAATTTTATACACATAGGATTACCCTAAACCCACATCTTAATTAATTTTAGAGCCTTTAAGATCTTCTTTAAAATGAAAAAATGTCCTATAAACCCAGTACACCTATATCCTTGTGTGTTTCAAACCCCCTACTATGGGAAATTCCCAAATTCTCTTCCATCCCTTCAACATATCTGTCTAAGAATATCAGAACAGTAGTGTGTCTTTTGTTCGACTATGTGTGGCTTCAAATTTGGAGCACATGTGAGGTGATGCATAAAAATGGTTTCTGCTACCATTATATCATTAATATAAGAGCTCTCACAATAAATTATGATATATGAAAAGTTCTTGTAGTCTTGAAACTAATGGATTGGGAAATATTTCTTTAGATCTGATATGCAGGGTTCATGTAGGTGACCATAACCATAAAGTGGAAAATAATTAATCTTCGGAATGTCTCAGTGATACTTATTTAAATTCTTTTACGAGTTAAGAAGACTTGTTTCACATAAATTATTGTAATAATCCCATATATTCTTCATCATGTCTTTAGTCCACTTACTAGTCAATTCATATTCCATAACGATTCTCTTTGGAGCCATCAAAACATATAAATAATTAACAAATTTATTTCAGAGTAGGTTCCATTTGAAAAAAATTCAAATAAAATCAAGAAAATTTGACAATGGAATTAAGTCACAAATGTAAAACTGCGACACACAAGTATATCAGTGAAGGTTTTCCATAAAATTATTAAACATAACGTACTTGTGGGAATAAGAAAATATTCATAAAAAACAAATGTTTTCACCTTACAGTTGTGTGTGGAGAGCCAAATTTTATGAATCCATTGTGTTTTCACTGAAATGATAGTCTTATATACAGAAAAAAAGAGTAGATTTGCGCAACCATCATGCACGACTACCTGAAAACAAAGGAGACCCATTTCATTCTTCAACCCATTTTACCTCAGAATTATCCCCTCTTTTCTATTCGGATCCAATCCTTATGGTGGATTTTTTTCTCACCCAGTTCCATCACATGGATGAAAAAGTAACGAAAGGAAATGAATTTGAAAAAGGGGATACAATACTTGGAGAATATCAATTTTTGAAATGGGTAATAAAATTAGTTCTCCCAAGGTAGCCCGAATCACCGATGATGTGTGATTAGATGAACACCCCTCACTTGTGTTCCATATCATAACATACGTGCCACATCTCCATCACTCAGGGTACCATATTAACCAATAAATAAACCATTGAGGCCTAAATTTGTATGTAAGAATGTTCTTGAAGCATGATTGATTCTATGATCTCCCTAGTTCTTTGCCCAACTCCTCAAAAACCTCAAAGGTAGTTTTATAACTCCAAATATGAAGGAATTAAAGAAAGATAGAGAGACATAGGTGATCTATGCTTTATGAATTATAAACAGTTGTGAAACTCATTCACCCACCTAATTTGAGAACACATACGTGACTCCCCTTCCTCAAATAAGAATTTTTGTTCCCCACTTCAGGGAGTACGTGTAATTACTCTTGAAGGAATTAACCATGTCTCTCCCTGGTATATAAATCTTGGTTGTTCATCACATAAGGTGCAACAAATTCACCCATGTCTACATGTGTACACATACTTACGTGCCACTTACATGAGAACCCGTTCTTGGTTCACCTGACCCCTTAAGTCTTCTAAATCCTTTCATGAAGCCTCCTTCAAATCCACTCATGGAAGGACCTCTCCTTCATTGTTCTATTTCTTGAAATGTATTATATTGAAACCTCCAACAATAATTCCTGATTTACCAAATATTATTGAAAGACACATCTATCTCTCTCACATTTCAATTTCGATATATGTGGTCAGGGGTTTCCTACACTTTTACTACTATAGGGTAAGAGTCCTCAGTGTATCTGTGAATTTAGATATCTACAGTCACATAGACCCTTACCCTAGAGAAAGGGTTGAGGAGTTCCTAGTCATGGATTTTAGGGATAGGACTTTGTCCTCCCTTTCATGTCTCTAAGATATGGAGCATTCTCTCCCTAGTAGGGAGGGTGAGGATCGACATCCTTTTCCATTTGGATGAAGGAGAAATCCCGCTCCCCACTATAGGACCCAGTTTAGGGCATCCATCCTAGTGTAATCCCCTATTCTTTCATGTAAGAGGTTTCAATATTGCTCCTCTATACTTCCTTCACCTTCACTACATCCTTATATTAGACCCTCATATAATGTAAAATGAATAAAATTAATGTTCATTTCTTCGACCTCTTCTTCCGTAGCCACGACCTCTTCCACTGTTGGCCCAACCTATTCTACAGTAGGCCATACATCTTCTATCAGCGTAGGAGAAATCATGTGTGGTTTGTTGAATTCTTCACATCCTCTTGTTTCTCACACTGAGCATGACTCATGTGCTCTTAGATGTTTTTAATAATTGTAACACCCACACAATAGACCTAATGGAATGATCTATGAGGACTCTGATTCCCACCATAAATATGATTTGTAGGTTCCCTTTACCTAGGTCATGAGCTGATTGAACATATTTCTCAAGAATTCAGCCCTAATTTCATTAATATGAGCATCCTCATTAGGAGTACGCCCCAAATTAAGACCCCCTTAAGCCACCATGAGTTAAGAGATATCTAATGGACTCCGTTATATGGGAATACTCTTTAGGTGTATTCCCAGACCTATATCTTTTAAATGGATAAATTTCCTTGAAAGATTTACTAAACTATGTGGGATTTGATTCCCATCCAAATGGGATATGTAGGAAGCCTCTCTAATGTTCAACCCCAACATCCCAGATCAACCCTGTTATCTATCGACCACATTCCCGATAGGGAAAAATAATACTTCAAAACTCATATACTTTACAGGTTCCTTGGGATACTTCGGTACAAGTCCTGCACCAAACATTGACTAGGAACCTTCATACTTGATGTCCTTGACACATGTCATTAAATGGAATGGTTGGGTCCTTATTACATGACCATAAATGGTATGATGTATCCCATTAAGCGGCACCAAACTATGTAGGTTCTATTTCATTTCACACAGATACATAGAGAACCCATCTACCGATTTGATCCCAACATCAATACAACTTTTTTCTCCCTGGATGATGATAAACTCTAGAGTAACCTCTATTTTTATTGATGACAATAAAAAACTAGAGTAAATTTACATCTCCTTCGATGAAAATAAATTCCAGCGTGACTTTCTTCTACATAGAGGACCATAAATCCTAGAGTTCCCCACAGAGTAGCTTAAAAATCATTATGGTCATAATATAGACCAATGAATCTCTAAGTAGTATATGAGAGGATACCATTGATTGAGAACCTATAATACATACAGATATACATATTGATAAAGAACCTCAAATACATACAAATGATTCAGATTTCCATACATGCTAATAGTTCATTTAAAATTTCTAGGGATAACTATATTATGATTAGTAAATTCATAATTATTTGTGAACCTATCTTAAATCTATAAGAGAGTCCCAGAGTAGAAAATAATTCCCCTCTTATGGGTGCAATGAACTCAACCACCCTTCCTATTGACCTATGTGAGTTCTTAATAATTGTGGGTCAAAATAAATAATGATTTTTTGCCTTTGGAAAGAACTTACTTTTGGATACAAATTAGTTGGGTGTTTCTGGTTCGATAAATAAATCTATTAGAAACCATTTGGAAATAGTTATTCGTAACCAGAACACACATTCTGAGGAAAATAATGAGCAATAAAATATTATTGATTTTATATGGTCATTATTACATAGTTCATGGACAATAATATATGAATATGAGTAAATTATTAAATATATTGAAAATTTTCATATCCAATAGAAATGTATTGATTAATTGTTAGTAAAAAAGCATTGAATTTTCAGTAGAGCTATTTTATGCTTCAAAAATGTATTTTCATCCAGAATGAGTTTAAATTATTTTTTTGAGTGAATATTATACAATTTTTTCAATTTAATAAATTTTAATTATTTTTTTAATCATTTTTTATTTTAATATATCAATATTATCATTGGGTGAAATATTATTATTTTTCTAAAATGATTTCTTTTTCAATGAACATCGAAAAATATGAAGCATTTTAAAACTACAATTTTATTTAATTGAAATGTCCCATTATGTTTTTAATATGATATTTATTTAAACTAAATCTCATTTATTATAAAAAGTTTTAATTAATTATATATGAATCTTATTTACACTTAATATTTCTATAATTTTAATTTTGGGGTTGAAAATGAATTTATCTAAAACCATTTTTCATTGTATTTTTCACATTCACATTGAAAAAAATTTCCTCCATATAAATAAATTAATTCATTAAATGTGGATTCCATATTTTTAATCTTGTGGTAGAAAATTTTGTTAATAGGATTATTTATTTATCATTATGAACAGTAACCTTACTAAAAACGTTGTCGCCTCAATATGGGTAAAACATGTAAATAAATATTCACACTATAGGAAAATTATTTTAGAAAACTATAAAATAAATATTTCATATATTTCATATGTGTGGTTCAACTATAATTTCTCAAGATTTGAATTTATGACAATTTTTCCCCTTTTCATTTAAAATGAGTTGTATAAAATTAGAAGTAAAGGAAAATTAAAAAAGTTCATTCTATTAAATTTTATTTATACGATATGTGATAATAAGGATATAAAATTATTATTAAAAAAATCAAATTTTATTTTGAACATAACAATTTTTTATAATAATATTATTTTTAAACAAAATTATGCTGATTGATTATTACCAAAAATGCTTACACAACACTAACATAGTTCTTATGAAATCAGTTACAAAATAGAAGTAAATTAAGATAAAAATATATAAAGTAATATTTTTTTGATTTAATTATTAAGATACATGAATTTTATGTTCAATAATAGTATATAATTTTTTAAGCATTTTTATTCAAATTCAATACCTTTCTTTATTTTTTAATAGTCAAAATATGTGAATAGTTCTTAAAATGACATTATTGATATTTTATGTCAACTAATATTTTATTAAATTATTTAAAAATAATATAAATTAAATAGGACGTTTATAATGGTAAATGGTTGAAAACATCCTCCATGTACCATTTATGAACCAATTGTTAGCTTAGAAGAAAATTTATAATGATTATTTATTAAAAAATGTGGTACTACGGTTATGGGTAAAATGTGTTAATGAGGGTTAATATTAGGAGAAAAGGTTCAAAATTACCTAGAAACATTTCAAAATCCAATTTTTAGATGTTTTTAAAATCTTATATCGTCTTAAATTCTAAATTTATCCAATTTGGAATCACCAACCCATTATGTTTAAAAAATGAAAGATTTCCCATCACCTCACTTATAAAATGGAACCTCATATCCTCTTTTATTCATACAATGAGAGAACTACATATCAAGAATTTCATGTCAAAATCCTATGAACCAGATGATGTGTTATTTTCAAAATACCAACGTTGAAGGCTTAATATGTAAGCCAAATGTGGTTTTCTAACGAATTGGAATGACTCAAAATTAAGAGATTTCATTTTACTTATTCTTCAACCTCCTTAAAATATTCTTAAAATATTATTATACAATATAATAAATATATTCAATATAAAAATGTTTTTATTACAACTATGTTATAAATTTTTTTAATTTATTTTTACATCCAATGTGGAAAAAACATCATTGTTGAGTACATATGGATGACAACCTCCAAAAAGTGATGTTTTTTATTTTTCATCACCATCTCAGAAGGATATTTATAATGATTTATATAATTCATATATTTTATATTCATGGAATATTTATCACACTAGAAATAATATATTTCATCTATTTTCAAACTCTTCCATTTCATAGAAAATGGAAACGTCACCCATGCGTGCGTGTGGAATACCACCTCTATGATGTGTTGTGAAGCATTTTTCATGTACACCATTCATGGATGGTTTTAAAATCATATTTAATGTATGAAAAAGAAAATATTTCCATTATTTTTATTTTTGAAGTGATGTAAGATATTCCTTTTTTACCATTGTCAACATACCGAACTTGTTTGGAAACTAAGAACATAACCTCATCCAAACACTCAACATTGACTAAACTGGTTAAGTAATTAGACATTTCAATGAAATAATATAATTATATTGTTTAGTTTTAAGTTAATAATGATATAATATATTCCAAAAATGCAAATAATTAATATATGTTTCCTATACATGAGTTAAATATTATACGTAGAAAGTCGGTACTCGAGGTAAGGGTCGTTTTAACTCAATTTCCATTCATTAGGCTATAAATTATCACAATTTACTATTTCATGCCACGATTATGTGTTTAATGACCTATGATTTTATTATATTGTATTTTCACTAGATTTTTTTTGGATCACAATTTTTACACATAATCACTTAATAGATTAATTAGTTATTCAATGATATGATCTTTGTATGTATTATTCATTTAAATATTGTTTCATTGATATAGGTTTTCTAATATGAGCCTAAATCCTTTTATATGGAGTATATTCTTCCTATTTAGATATTATGTAATGAATTAATATTTTTTCATGATATCTAATTTTTCTTTTCTATTCTCTCTTTTAGGATATATTGAATCTATTTTCATAATACTTTTAAGTGTTTTAATGGCATACATTTAAATTATTTAAGACACAATTCTTGTCATACACCATTTTTTATTTCATATTTTGTACTTATGACCATAAGAATGTGTTTCCACATATTATATTTTAGTAATTATGAGTTTTAAAGAATCATGTTATGTTCCTTCATTCAGTTAATATTTTATTCAACCATTACCCATGTTACAAGGGTTTATCTTTTAATTATAACTTCATTGAAACATGTTTTTATTGACAAAACTATATTTATTTATATGGTGTACACAATGAATATTTACATGTAATATCTATAATAATTTTATAATATTTGAATCTTATGTTCTTTTTTATGTTATTATTTCAAATGGTTTTTTGTTTCAAAGGTATGTAAAGGGGTTTTCTTAAAAAATATAGTTTTATTGATTTTAAAGACTTTAAACCAAGAATTTCATCAATGTTATATATCTTATTTTAGAAATGTTTCTTATAAAAATAAACAACTACCTAAATTTGCTTTCCAAGATCATTTTCCTTCTTAAAAAAATAAAATAAAATTTCATAATCTTTTCCACATGGGTAAATTTTGACTATCTTTACAAATGTTTTAAAATAATGCTTATTTAAAAAATCTACTAGATGAATGTATTTACCCACAATCACAACTATTAATCATATTAATGACCCATTTGAATTTTTATTATGTAATTTTAAAAATAATCGTTTTTATTAAAATTATGTGATTTGTTTCTTTTTAAGGTGATTTTCAATGAGGAATTAGTATTTTCCTAATGAATGTTTTTAATGGTATGTTAATGATATTTTTATTCATAAATAAAAAAACAGATTTTACATTTTCTCTATTGGGAATAAATTTTAATGATAACATCTTTATTCTTTATATGGATGGATTATAACTATTTCAATGAGATTATCATGGACCCGATTTCATTTCCATGTGTAAATCAAGATATGAAAGACCAATGTATATTATTATATAGGTATGTAGAATATTAAAATTGGTTTTATCATGATATAGTAAATAGAAATTATAGATAAAATATGAACTAGGTATTGAACACAAATCATTAAAATAAGTTGTTTGATATGTTATATCATGGTCTGTTATATATATCAATTGAATTTGGAAAAAATATAGAGTTAAAAATTTGTAGGATGTTCCTTAAATATTGTTAGAATTTACATGGTAGGTTATTACATTTTATATAGTGATTGTTATCATTATATGATAATGATATTTAAGGATACAAACATTTTTTATCTATATAATCTATGAGTTTTTTATGGATCCTTTGTTCAAGTATTTTATTCACATGACACATGATTGTTGAATTATATGAATTTTGTATTACATTAAAGATTCATTACATCTTTTTCTGTTTATGTTCCCTATTTTTATGGGAATAAATTATCTTATGTTATTCTCAAGATCATTAATTAGGTCATGATAACCATATTTTCATCTTATTCTGACTAATTACATTCAATTTTAATTGCTTATGTTTACCCTTAATGATAATTTTAGATTAAAATTTTTTTGTTTCAATTTTTAAGGGTTATAAAAAATTATTTTAAATTAATGATGTTTTGATAGGTTTTATGGGGGAACAATTTCATGGGAGATTTTGAGGACATTATATTGAATAATAAAATTTTTGAATATTAGGAAAAATAATCAATTTATGAAATGTTTTTTGTTATGTTATTGTTTTTTCCTAGGTTTCTACAACGCGAAACCTACTAGGTACTTTCATATATAATTTATCTAATATTTGTGTTTTATGTTTTATGTTTTGGATATCTCAAACTTGTCATATATTTTTGGTATAAAATCCATAAATGTAAATATAATTTTTTGCACTGGATTCTGGAGTGCGGGTCTGGGGTGTTATAATGTTTATTTTTTCATTAATATGTTATAGGATACTCTACATGTAAATTTGTTTTTATAATAAAAAATTTAATTAATATTTTAAATTATAATATCCAAATAGTTCTTCTTGAAAACTATATATAATCCCTCCACAACATAATATAAATGAAAATTCAATATGTAAAACAATATCTCTTTCATTCATGGTATTAAACTCACTCACATCAATATCATTATAATAAGATAAATATATAATGACACATTCACATACAAACACACATGAAAACATTCATATAAAAGCTGGTAAGTTAATAAAACAATTATAGATCTTACTTAATTACATTCACCATAAACATAACATGATATCCATGTTATACTATCTAAGCATATGTTCTAAATAATGAAAAATACGTATTAAACATATTTAAATAAGGGTTCCCCCTCAACTCAAAAAATATTTATTTAAAGATAAAAAAATGATTAGGAGGAATAACATAGGTCATAAAAATTTAAAGACTTCAATGAAAATTAGCTAATCTGATTTATACAATCCTTATATCCCATCCAAAAAATAAATTCATTTCAATACGTATTATCATCTAATACCAAGAGATATGGATATGATGATGAGTTACTTCAATCCATTACATTAATAGATTTCTATTTCACTAACAAGCGATTCATATATTTATCCAATCACTCCCATAAAGAAACCTATAATAAAATCCCCAAAATATCATGAAAAATATTGAAAGTGTCATAGAGTACATATATTGGTAAAAGAGAAGTAATAATAAAAATAATTTAGGGTTTACAAAGTATAGTGTATTTTTAATCCATTTTAAAAAGAATCATTTTATGTCTTCTAAGAACTTATTGTGTTTTCTCTTAAAATGTATGGTCATGATTTTATTACATGTATCATATTTTCACATAAACTATAAATATTTTAATTATTTAAAACAAGAACTTATATTATTAATAAAATTAAATATTTAGTAATCTTTACAGTAATTTATAAATTATTTTAAAATATATAACATAAAATATTGGCATAATATCATACCTCATTTTGATCATTAAAATTTTTAAAATATAAAAACCAATTCTGATGTGCTACATTTATTATTTTATCTATCCCGACTTCTCGGATCATCTTTATGACTCATAAATCTATTCCAACAGACTATAATTATTACATTAAACCAAATAGCGGTTAAAAAAACAAAAACTAATTTGGATGTATTATTTCATTAGAATGTATCCTTAATAGTTTTCTCATACAAATTATAATAGCATAATTTATTTTATGAATTTTTTAAAAGCCAACCCATAAAATAATGGCATGTTCTCCTTCCTATTATCCTTCATTAACATTCCTATAATCTTAACAAATATCACAATGATGTGTTACATTTCTTATTTTATCCATCCATGATTATAGTATCCACTCTAAAACTCTCTTTAATCTATTCCCATTGACAATTATTATCTTATTAAACCACCATATATATTAATAAATTATAAATTATTTGGTATAACGTTTTAAAAAAATTTTCTTCAATCATTGTTTTATCCAAATAATTTAACCTTATTGAAATTATCCAATCTTAAAACTAACCACGGTATATTTTTATAAAATATAACACATGTTTCAGGAGAGATTTAAATTTATGTAAACAACAACCTTTCATCTTAGACTTAATTCTAAAATACACTAGAAAAAAATGAAAATATATAAAAAACTCATACCTCAATAGATAATCTAAATTAAATGAAAATAGATTTTGTGAAATTAAAAAGAAATTAAAATAATAATTAGTTGGGCATGAATTAATGCATAAAATTTATATAATAATAACTAGATGATTTAAATAGAGTCTTTTTAAAAAAATTAAAAAAATTGATTGGTTAGAAGATTTAATGAGGAAGTCAATAAAATTATGATTCTGAAATATTTTTTGTATACACTGTTCTGATGATAGAAGATCAAAACAAATATTATGGGTTAACAAAGATAGTAAGGAGAAAGAAAAAAATTCTCCATAATAGGAAACAATATTTTAAGGGGAAAATTATTTTGGGAATAAAAAATATTTAAAAATTACCTAATAGTTTTCTTTTAACAATGATAATGTAACACACTATAAGTATAATAAAGGGACATAATAATATGAACATAGAAAATCAAAAAAGTAAAAAATCTAACATAATTTTACAAAACTAACATGAATTTAATGAGGGACACATGGTAAAAAAATGAAGGTGAGCCGACATATAGATAACTTGATGATGGAAAAGAGACTTCATTGGAATTTTTTATGGAATATTTTGATTTAAAAGGATATTATAAATCCTAAATTAAAAACCATTTAGTTAAATAATTATATATTATATGAAATAATATTCATGAAAAATTAAAATATTTATATACGTATATTGTAAATTTAAATAAACATTTATTATATAAGAGTATAAAAAATAAAGGAAGAAGATTCCTAATAGAAGGAACAAAACCATGTATAATTAGAAAATAGAACTAAATAAATTATAAAACCTATGGATTAATTATACATGTGAAAAGAATTTTTATCTAAATTTAAATTGTAAAATAAAATTTTCAAAAATTCATAGAGTTAAAAATATCCACTAAAACTAAATATTTTATTAGATATAATTGATTAGATATAATGTAATATTAGTGTTATGTTGTTATGAATTCCAATCAATAATTTGTTACTGTAAATTTTTTCTCGTTTTTGAATCATAAAAATTATGGTAATAATTTATATTGTAAAAATTAAATAGTCTTATGGAATAAATGATGTTTTTATCTACTGTATATTATCATAAAATTAAAAATTTATTGAAAATTTCTATATACATAACTAATGGTATTATATCATATCGTATTAGACCATAAAATCTATGTGGTTTATAAATAATTATTAAATTTAAACTCTCAATGAATAATATCTTATAGTTCTGAAAGGTGAATATTAATTCTTGGAAAATTGATGCTTATGGAAAGAGATTTTAGAAAGTAAAAATAGTTTATTATAGTCAAAACGAAAGGTTATAGTAGTGTAAGTCTATTTGAATATAATATTATTACAAAAATTTTATTATTGAATGAACTAAAAAAATATTTTCCAAAAATATAATTGTTTAATGAATCATGAATCATAAAAGCTGAAAACCCTTATTTATGAGAATAATAAATTGGAATCATTTATTTTTTATCTTTATGGAGATAGTATAGTACTTAAAACAATAATTTTAGATGATTCTAGTATCAATAATTCCAAATGATTAAGTGTCATTGATAATCATTAACATGTAATGACTCTAATTTTTTTTTTGTGATTTAGATTTATTTTATAGTTAATGTGATTTTAAAAAAATATTAACAATTTGGTGTTTTATGTTGAAAAGAAGTGTTTGTAAGAGAACAAGGGGTGATTATACTATATTAAAGGGGTTGATATCACAAAATGTTCAATGTGTTTTTTTCTTGAGATCCCATTAGAAAGATAAAATATTATAATAGTTTTAGACTATAATCTTGGATGTTAATTGATGAAACTTGATGGTCTGTGGTCTTCAAGTGGTTGGTTGTCATTCATGATATACCTGATGGAGTTGATTGACATTATTTTTTTTCAAGTGAAATTTAGAAACATTCAAGTTAGGATTTATTATTTTATTCTTTTATTTTATATTCTAATAATAAATGTTCCATTATAAGTTTTCTAGATTATACCTAGCTTCATTCCATTTAAAAAAAATGGAAATATTATATTTATTCTTTATAATAATGATGGTGATAATATTGAAATCCCTATGGATAGTTTCTAAGGTGATGATGAGTCATTATATTTTTTATAATAATCATTATTTCACATATTATTTTGGTTGATCTTTTAAATTTTGTGTTTTAGGAGGAAATGTGTATATAATTCTTTTATAGATTATTGATTGATTACAAATTATGTGATAACAAGTATCTTTATGATTTTAATGAATAATATTTACATTATTTTGTTGATAGTATGATTTTATTTGAAATTATAATTTTACATTTTATAAAATTATAAATTATTCAATTATAAATTAATAAGGTGAAATATTTTTAATTATTTTTGGAAATTAAAGATGATTTATTATAATAGATACGTGTTTTTTAATTAAGTGATTAGAATTTATTATTATAAAATAAATATAGTGATACATTAATATTTTAAAATGATAATTAATTTTAACGGTTGATTATTTTGTCAATAAAATTTATCTTTAAATTTTAAAATCATTGATAATTATTTTATATATTTTTAAATTGAAATAAACATATTTTCCTAGATTAAATGATGCCTTATTAATTACAAAGGGATAAAGAGGAATGAAAATGACATTTCCTATAAATTGTTTTCACTGTGTGTTTGAAATTAATAATGAATTATGATGTGGGGATGTTAGTGAACCATTACTAATTTATAACAGTGTTAAATAAATTTAAATACATTTTTGAATGAAGTAAGAATTTTTTTTCAGGGGAATATATATTTTTATTAGACATTGAATGTTTTTTTAATTGTGATCAAATAAATAATTATTTGATGTTATTGAAATAATTTCAATATAAATGAAAATGGTTTTGTGTATTATAAGTTACGATTTAAAAATTATCCATATGTAACAATTATTTTAAATATAGGGGTAATTAGCTTGTTGTTTTTAAAAAATACATCATTATTTTTAAAGGGGTAATTTTCTTATAAGAGATGATTAAATGCATCAGTTATCATTAATTGGTGTGTTGTAATTTTTAATTATGCTTATATAGCATTATATTCTGTTTGTGTTGTGTAAAAAATATCGTTACCATGGGGTTTTAAATGAAATAATTGGTTTAGGGTAATATATGACTATATGTTTGGTCCTGATATAAGATAAGACTAGTGTTATTTTGTGATAAGACTGAGCATGTGTTTGATTAAGAATTTATTTTTTTATGATTGGATAATATCGAAGTTTTAATATTCCATGATTTAATATATAAATAGTTCATACAAATGTTTTGGAATTCCATGTGTTCATTTATATATATATAATTAATTTATTTGTTTATTTCAAGACTTCATATATATGAAAGATAAAAGATGTGTTATGATGGTAAGGTTTTTGAATATTATCCTAATTAATCCATGTGTGTAATGGGTAATGTATATGAACATAATTAAAATTATTATTTTTAGTTTTCAATGAATTCATTGATAGAGGCATCTAATTTTCACTTTCATTGACCAAAGAGGATATAAAATGGTTTAATGCTGGATATGTAATCACTTAATGATTCATATTTTTTTATTTATATCAGATGTATGTGAATAGATATTAGGTATCACTATTCTTGTGCAAAAAAATCATAGAAGGTGCCCTATTAATGATGGATATAAGTCCATGGGTGATATTATATAAGAGTTTCTATCTTAGTGACCTATTATGTATAGATATCACAGTGGTTCGTAGTGAGTTGATGAGTTGTCAGATCTGATTTTCAGAATTTTTTAGATGATTAACTCTCTAGGGAGTAAGAGGGTTAATGTACCCATGTGATTGATTATGAAGCTATGAGTATGTTATGATTAAATAAGTTTCACCTTTTTTACAATTTCATATTATATATCAACATCCATGAGTATAAAGTGATGATCCACTCATTATTGAAGTCTCACCCTCACTCATATGCATAAAAAATAAAAGTCACATAATGAGTAAAATATTTTCACCGTTTTTATCCATAATGGTGAATAATATGCATTTCTATGTTAATGTCGTATTCCAGAAACTTATATATCCCTATAACCATTAATTTATTATAATAGGGAAGGTACCAACATTATCCCCAATGTGTTTCCCTAAAGATAAGTCTCAAAAAATTTATTTATAGAGGAGTCATCTAGTTTTTCAAAAAAGGTTCCAAAAATATTTAATTAATAGTTGTTAAACTATAGGATAGTACCACATCATGGAAAAATATTATCTCAATCTAGTTGAATATTCATGATAAATGGTTTCTATATCTTTCATTAAGTACTCAATATCTAAATATTCCATCAAGTAGAAGTAGAATATCAAACTATTCTCAAATCCATAATTATTTACAATAATCAGAAACCTATATTTTCGTTGTATCTATATTCCTTTATTTAAATCTACAAAATATTCACATAGAAAATTTCCATAATATATTTTTTAAAACATTAATGAAAATTAAGACACGGTGATCTCTAATTTAAAACCGTTTAAATATTAGTTTTTAAATTTTATGTATTTGATCCTTAGAATAAGGAAATAAAAATTAATTTCATGAATCCCCATATTTATATTTCACGGATCCAATCAAATATTTTTTAAAATAATCATTTAAATCTCTTTTAAAATCAACTACATCACATAATCATCCTCGTTTTTTATTCCGTATAATATGCAGCTTTTATTTAAATGTATAAATTATCACATTTTAACTGCTGATCAACTTACATCTTCCTCCTATATATTATTAAAATATACAATCTTGAAATATAGTCTAATTAATAAGAACCATGATATATACAGTTTAAATACAAAAATTTAATCATATTATTTGATCAAATATTAAAATATAGATACCCAAACATAACATTCATTAACAACAAATCAATTTCTTAGAATATTTAATACATTACACAAACATAAACCAAAATACCATATTAGTTTAGGGCATTTGGAAACACTGAAATGAAAATACTTACACATAAGTGATCTGCATTGACATTCACTAGTTTCTTCACAACAAGAACCCTCCTTATACCCATACTGCATAATACATATCATCATAACTTGGGGAGAGGAAGAATAAAAATGAGTGAGCATATATGATCATTAATGGTAAATAATAAATTTATGTTTGATTAATAATGAGAATGAGAATATCTAAACGTGATCATAAGAATATAAAATCATACCATGCATATCAAATATCATAATAATGAATCATGGAATAAATATGGTCTGTTGAAATGGAATGAATCATAAGGGAATAAAGAGTATAATACATGAAAGCATAATAACGGAATATGAAATGGAATTAAGATAGGATGATAAACATGTAATATAATTCTCTATAATTCAGTGAGAATTTCCAGAACATATCAGGGAACTTCATTGGGAATACACTTACTAGGAGGGACACACCACCATCCTCAGTAGTAGTCATTTCCTTTTGAATGATCATGTTCCCCATATCCCCATAGTGGCTTAGCTTTCGACATCTTCCCATTGTGGATCATGATTCCTTATCTACCCATAGTGGATAGAGGTTTCCCATCTTCCATAGTGGATCAAGGTAATCTACTTGATTCCCATAATTATCTCATGAGATAAAAATCTTTTCCGAATGCAATGGAGAAGGCATAATCCCAACCTGTTTCTGAGTAAAATCATATATAAATGTTCAAGAAGCTAATCAAACTTTCATCATATCATGGAATATATAAATATAGGGGTTTCATGAACATCATATCATAACATAGGACATTAAATTGGTATAATAATCATGTCATCATATAATAAACTATAGAAAAGATACAACTATCATAATCATTTCATCGAATCATAAACCATGAGAAGATGCAGGTTTCAAAAGATTAAGTTTCATTGAAAATAGGTCATCGTAAACAAAAACAATTAGAATATTGAATAAAAATGTTTTCCTTGGATCATATCCATAGTATGTAATAATATATTTCAACGAATTTCATATTATAAACAAAATTTATTTTGAAAAAATTTCCTTATAAAAATGACCTTATTTTAATGATTATTTTTTGAGAACATTAAAAGAAATATCATCTGAAAATATATTTGAAAAACATAAAAAGTTTTTGAAATAAATTTTTCCTTAAATATAATCGAATAAATAAATAATTTTATTGATAACATACTTGAAAACACTATTTTAAAATAAAATAGATTTCTAGTCCAAGAGAGATATAGGGTCATATTCTCATAAGAATATTTCCATACTTATTCTCAGTTCCAAAGTGTGTAATAAGGGTACAAATAAATGAATATATCATTAATAACCATAGTATATGAAAATTCATGTCAATATCTCATTAATTTAATAATAAATGTAAATAAAATTGATAAACAATGAGATTGTAACAATAAACTCTTACCACTTTGGTAACATTAAATCAATATACTGATGAGAGAATAACATTACATGAAGCTTATAATATCATGAAAACAAGAGTATTTAGAAAATAACATCTCATAGGTTTATTATATACACCTCATAATATAATGTAGGTGCATAACAAAACACGTGTGTCAAATAATAAACATTGAGACAAAATTACTACAATGATTTTGTAACTTATGAACTATAATCCCCATGAAAATGAAACCATAAAATGGATATATAAATAAAAATAAATTTAACTATCAGAATCATATTATACATTCATGGGAAGTATATAAACCACACAATATAAATGGATTGTGAATATGAAATAAGTTTTGAAGAAATAAAAGTGAGACTAAAAATCCCCTTAACTCATGTCTTTACACTCATAATACTCGTTCAAACCTCATATAGAATAAATAAAATAATACAAAAAATATAATAAATAAAAATATTAAATTATATCATACCATATATTATTTACTTTTGAACTTATACTACCCGTCTCTTAACAATTTCTTGTTAATTTTTCGTTTAATGTAATAACCTCTTTGTCCTTCACATGTGTTTCGATTTATTATATTTTTGGTACTATGACTTATATAATGATTTAATCATATCATGGAATATAAAAATGATTAAAATATTGTATATAGATTTATTATATATGGATTTACAATAATATATAAAATTTAGAAATGGAAAATTAAATACATCGTTCAGGGAGACGGTAGGCCGTACGTATGCATGAATGTTTTTTCAATTTTCTTAACATATTGAACGAAATAAAGTAAATTACATATATGACTGTATATGTATAATATAATATATTTATAATTATTATTTATTATATATATTATAAGTTCACAAAACCCATCTTTAATAAATTTCATGTAAAGTGTGAACGAATAACATCACTTTGGGAATGTTGTAGTCCACACATCGACAAAAGAAGATATCGTATCAATAAAAAATGGAATGCATGAAGGTATTCGTTATATAATAATTCAAGAAGAATAAATAAATAATAAAAATAAAATATATCATAAAAAATAATTTTTATCATTATTACCAACCTCGAAAAGTGTCAATTGAAGAACGGAGAACATTGGTATGCCAGGTAGTAGTCTGTCGTATACATGAACGATGATTCAGTATCCCATTTGATGGAAGTGTGTTCAAGTGTATATTTAACCCTTAATGAAAAAATATTAATTTATATAGTATAATTATGTTATTATTTAATCATTAAATAATAATATTTGATGGTGTCTTGAAAGAAATAAAAACAAATGGCTTGTTGAATGATATTACCTCTTTTTTGGGTTACTTCCCTTGGTTTTCCCAAATGGGATTACATGGATGGATTTAATAACAAATGGATGCTTCTAGAATTATATAAGGGTAGTTTGGAGTATATTTGGGGAGGGTTTGGAAGATCTAAACATCTTGAGAGGTGTGAAGAGATGGGGAGTAGAGGATCCCTTTAATATGTGTGGAAAATGACATGTTGGGTATTCTTGAAAGGATTTGAGTACTCCCAACTTTTTATTTGTATCCCAATGGTTATAATTTACCATTATAGATTACTATAGTTTTAGAGGTCTAAATATTTCTTCCAATAAAATTTCATACCGGTTTAGGTTCATTTTTAAAACTTATATTGTATGTTTATCATCAATTACCCTAATTTTTACATTAATCATTGTAAATAATTTTAACTGTTTTCATTAATCTTATTGGTATAAAAGAATTTTTATGTAAATATAAAGTAGAAATTATTATTATTTCAAATATTTATTCCATTTTTAAAAATTCTAATAACATTATTGTATGAAATTAATTTTAAAATTAATCTCATATATGATATGAGAATATGAGTTTTTAAAATAAAAATATCCAAAATATTGAAATGTTTTAATATCCACGGTCAAAGTGAAATTGGTTCTAGTGACCTAAATAAAATTTATTTATAAAAATATTATATAATTATACATTAAAACTGAAATAAAATACAATTTATGTATATACAAAATTTAGATGAAAAAGTAGTTTTGAATTTTGATTTTATATTTTTCACTTTTCATCCAAAAATGATGTTTTTCCAAAAAAACTAAAAAATTAATCCTATGATAATTTTTAAATTATGAATTATTATTTTTATTTTATGTAATTAAATTTCCAAATTTCACTAATATAAAATTTATTAATATTCATATACGGACATGAAAACGTTTTCATTTACGAAAATATTATTTTCAAACATATAAAGACTTTATCAAAAATTATATTTTATTATATTAATTAAATTTTATTTGTATAAAACCATTATAAATAATACATTAAAATTATCTACTTAAATTTATATTACTATGTATAATGGCTATGTTATGACCATATCATTATTCTAATAAAATGTATTTTAAAAAAACTCAGTGTTGCGTATAACACAAGTTAAGCCGATGTTTCATGTTTAGTAAGATTAACTTGGTGTATCAAATAATGAATGTTTGAATTAGTGTAGCATGAAAATTAAGACTTAAAATAAATTTATTTTATTCTAAAAAAGGTCTATAAAAATTTGGGGTGTTACATTCTACCCCATTAAAATGAATTTCTCCCTCAAAATTTATTATTCTAACAAAAATAAATGAGAATACATATAACTCAGAATATCCTTATGTTACCAAATCACTACTTCTAATTGTAACTTTCTCCACAAAACTCTAACTAACTGAGTGTTCTTGTTTCCTAGAACCCTCTCTGTGTGATATTAAATTGAAACTAGTTTATCCTCATAAGAATGATGCTGCTCCAACAACATGACCACTGAATTTAGTACATGTGAAGGGTTAGATATATACTTCCTCAAGGGAGATACATGGAACACATGATGGACTTGTGAAGGATTTGTAGAATGTTCTCATCAATATTATACTATCTTGAAATGATCAATAATTTTTTAGGGACCGATATACCAATTGATTAATTTCCATCACATCTCTAATATCATAAAAATCTTCCAGGGAATGATTAGTAGAAACACATTCTACCCAAATTAATATTATTGATCATGTTTAAGATTATCAACCAAACATTTCCTTCCACATTGGGATACATTGATATGTTGCTAAATGGTTATAACCTTCTCGTCCATTTTGTTAGTGATATCAGTTTTTTGTATCTTTCTATTTCCAAATTCATCCATACACATTGGAGATCTATGTTTTTCCCATAGAGGAAATCATAATGAAATATATGAATTTTAAATTGAAATCTGTCATTGTAAAAGATCAAAAATAGTGGTAGGTTTTGATCCCAACATCCATTGAAATTTAGAGAACATGATCTCAATATATCCTATAATGTATCAAATATTCTTTTAGACAACCCATCCATTTGAGGATGACAAGCAGTGGTGAAACTCAATTTCATATCAATTTCTTGATGAAAAATTCTCTAGAAAGTTGAGATAATCCTTGGATCATATGAGATTCAATGGAATTTGGAACTCCATGAAACATTATGACTACCTTAATGTATATTCTATAAGTCTGGTTTTGAGAGAAGCCGTCTCTAATAGCGATGATGTTTGCTCACTTAGAAAGGAGATTTACTATCACCCATATAAAATTAACCACTTAAGAGGTTATCGAATGTCCGACAGAAAAATTAATTTTTTTACTCCGATTTCCATTCAAGTATATGTGATGGATGAAATTTCCCCTTAGGCTTTTGTCTTTATATCTAAAATTTCTATAATACCAAGAACTATGATACAAACTCCACGATATCTATCTTCATTCCATCCCATGAGAAGTATTCATTCCTGTCTCTATACATCATTGCACTACTCGGATGAATATAGAATGATGAACTATGAGCTTTCATTAATAAATCATTCTTAGAATATGGTATGTATTGATCAATTACATGGTTCCTAATAATTATCATTCCATATTGATTAAGGTTAAACTCATTAAATTTTCTAAACTTGTTTTTTTCTCTACCTATTAATTCCACACCTCTTTAATCTTCACTTAAATATAGATTTGACCATCCAATTGACAAAGATATGATTTCCTCCTACCAAAAAGACTTATGTGTACATGCCTTTCAAATCTATAAATATTAGATCCTTTGTGGTCCTAATCATGGATAATCATGGATGATCCTTTTGACTCAATGAAATAACCACCTTGTTCACTTTCCTAGGTTGTTAATGTATTGAGCATTCACAATTCTTTATCGCTCTAACCATATCATCAGGAGAATGTTCATCTTATTTTGTTTGAAAATATATTTCAAGCATTTAAGAATGGTAAATATATATCAGACTATTCTCTAGAAAAATAATTCCTCCATATCTTTAACCTAAAATTACTATAGCAAACCCTAAATCAAGATTTCGGTACTTTTTGTCAGATTTCGTCAACTGTCTCTAGAAATAAGTGATTAAAATTTTATTCTATATAAGAAAGAATTTCAATACCTTCATGGATGCATCACTATATATTACAAAATCTTATCCACTATAGTGTAATGTAAGGATAGGTGTTTGGACTAACCATTTCTTTATTCCTTTGAAACATTCCTTACATTCATCTCTCTATAGGAACTTGGAACCCTTCCGAGTTAACAATTTTAGAAGATTAGATTTTCATAAAACATCTTCCACTCACCAACGATAATATCTATCTAAACTAAGAAAAATATGGATATTAGTAAATGTTTTTTTTGTCAAGGAAAATAATCAATAACCCCCTTATTTTAAGGATATACTATTATGCCATCTCATGAGATTATAAGACCCAAATATGAATCCTTTGTCATCCAAAATTCATAATTTTCAGATTTTACATATATGTTTTATAATGAACCATATATTACATACATTGTTATTACTTCAGAATTGAAGTATACTTATTACAACATATAACAAAACCATGAAAGGACCGTAAAGGTATAGTGTCTTTAGAAACTGGGAAACACAAACAACTGATTCATAAGTCATCTACACTGTCTCCCTTTTATTTTATCATATCTAGAGTCCCTTTTGGCATATATTACATAATACCCTTCTTCCAGACCTAGTGAAAATAAAACATACAAAAGGGTGAGCTCAAATGCTCCGTAAGGGTAAACAAAATAAATATCAATCATATCATATTCTTAAGAACATAACATTTTGAAAATCTTATCCTGCAAAAGAGATCATAATATCATGACATGGGATCAATCATAATTGTGAAATGTAATCTAAATAATCATAACATAAAACACGAATCTTGGTGGCATACACACATAATCATAGATAATCATTTCTTATTAGTCAAGACTCATTTCCAAGACTATCTTAGCAGACAAATTCCATTTCTGATCCGAGTTCACTGCTCGTTTTAGTCCTGTTTCACTGAACCAGATTAAGCTGCCGTTCCAGCCATGTCTATCTCATGAGATATAAATCTTTACCCAATGAATTTAAGGGAGATATAGGTCCCAACCATCTCATAATGATACCATTCATATGTGTGCCACAAGAACATAAATCATACATAATTGCATAACCCATGTAATAAAAATGGGATTCTTAAACATCATGCCATCATAACATAAATCATATAAGATAAAAGGTCTTTATAAAAAATTATTCCATCATAACATAATAAAATCAGTGTAAAAATATGTATATAAATAGAACCCTGTATTATCTTACATGGAAAATAATTTTGATAAGACACTTGAACTTGTTTCTTGAGGAAAATATCCTTTCTACTTCAAAAACATTTTTCCTTTCTTAACATGTCATACAATTTTAAACTTAAAGAAGTTGGTTAAAAATAAACTTGAAAACTTTTAAAGGAAGATTCATGGAAATAATTTTCTAAAAATCTATTCATGCTGTATTAGTTAATGAAAAACATTCTACTTGTTCTTTAGACAAAAAATTCATAAAATAACCTCGTACAAAAAAACAACAAAAGATCCCTTTCATATCTTTTACTGAAAACTCACCGAAGAGTAAAATTGGATTTAAACAGTTTTAGTAGGATATAAATAATATTACATATTGAGGAAACACGGATATGGATGATAAATATTTCCCAGTAAATTCTGAAGTATAAACATTCTCGGATAAAAATGAGATTGTGAGATTTTCCCTTACCTTAGGTCTGATTTGCTTCGTACGTGTCCGAACCTCCTATATAATGATTTAAATAATTTTATTGACTTATTCCAGAGTCTTAATAATTGTTATGATATCATATATGGTCATATTCTTATCTTCTTATTTTTAATATTTCATTGCTACTTGTTATTCGGGTGTTTATTGCTTTTTGTTCTTATGCATGTTTTGTCGAATAAATTATAATTCATAATTTTAGGTTATAGTTAAATCATTTAAATAATGGTATTAGTGTAACATATATAATATTTATTCATTAAATTCATTTATATGATCATTATGCATTGAAGATCATGTAGAACTAGTCGCATCACATCGTGGAGACAATATTCCGTACGTACGCACGAGCAATGATATCATTACCATGATCGTGGAATTTTATTGAAGTGTATGTATACTATATCAGAATCAAAATCCCTTTACAATAATCATATATAGTTATTCTTTACACCATTATACCCATACTAGTAAGGAGTTGGTGGAAAATAGATTACACCACGGCGTGGAGACGGTATTCCGTAAGTACGCACGCGTGATGATTTCATTTTCCGTAGGATGGATAGAAGGTGAAATAGGTTTGTTTCATATTTATATTAACATATCAGTATATGAGTGATACAGATGTTATTACTTCATAATGAAACAACTAAATTAGAATAAGTAGAAGAAGAAATAATGTTCAAAAAATCGGTAAGAGACATTACCTCTTCTTTGAAGCACCTCTTTTTAGCCTCCTCTTAGGGCACTAAAATGGTTCTTTGAAAAAGACCAGGACATCTATGATGTTCCTACGGAAGTGGAGAAGAGAATTGGGCAGGGGTTGGCCGAGCTTGAAGGCTCAATGTGGTGTGAGGAGGAGAGGGAGGAGGTGCCCTTTTTAAAGGGAGGAGAGGGGAACTTTAAGAAAAACATAAAATATTATTTTATAATAAAGTCATATTCGGGTTTTAATAAGTTCAAATTGATTTATTTCGAATCTAAGGTGGTTATGGGTCGAAAGACTCTCAACCAATAGATTTTAGACAAGTTTAAGTTATTATTTTAATCTTATCTTTTAGATTTAACTTTAAGTTAAATAATTTTAATTTTACCGTGTCTTCTTGTTTTCTTACACTATATGGTTAATAAACATACTATAATTAGAAAAATTAACCCAAAGTTTATTATTATAAATATATGTAACACCCCAAGCTTCTATGGTATGCTTCTCTTTGAATAATGTGATAGCGTGTGTTGTACGCAACACTGAGTTCTAACACACACCACAACCGATCAAACTAGCCATTATGAATAGTAATACCTACTTTTTGAAATTTTATATATGTTATATTTCAAAATGTACTTAATTTTTGGATTTGGAATATCAAAATTATCCTAAGATGTTTTTGTGGTATTTTTCTGACGACTTACAATTTTAATAAATAGTGAAAAATACTTAAAAACAACTTTTTAATAAAAATAATTTATAGTGATAAATTATATTATTGAGTGGTTTTAATGTATAATTAGAATATATTTTTACCATTTTATCCAATGGTGTTAATTAGAATTAATTTCACTTTGAAATTGGACCTAAACAAATGTCAATCTTTTGATATATATTGTTTCTTAAAAACATTCTATTTGTTGTGACAGCGGGAATTAATTATAAAATTAATTAATGAAACTTATATGTTTGGAATTTTTTAAAATAGACATCATTTTTGAATTCGGAATATCAATTATAGCTTAGGGTGAAATTTTGGCATTGTTCTGAAAAACTTCAATTTTTGATGAATAGTTAAACTACTAAGTGGTAGTTAAAAAACTGAATTTTTTCATAAAACATAATTTTACCGCTTCTGTGAATGGAATTTCGAAAATCCTAGTGACACGGTTAATATCAAGAAGTAAAATGTGGTTCAATGAGATGAAAATAATTTTTGGTGAATAGTAACTTTTTACTTTTATTTACCACGGTTAAAAGTAAATATGGTAATTAAGGGTAAAAATGATATTAATATTTTCCTAACACTTGTCCTAATTCTATTGGACAAGTGTATCTAGACCAAAAACAACCTCATGAATAAAATATTATCATTTATCTCCACTTGGATTAGATTAGGACATTTATTATTATTTAATTGAAAGAAGAGTTAAAAGAGTGAAAATTAATGATTATTTACTAAGACTTTTTTAATATAGAGTAATACATACGATTAATTCGATTGTAAATATTCATTAGAAATCTAAAAATATTTCCTACATAATTATATTTTAATTATAATTTTTAGACATTAAATACTTTAATTTACTTATGACACAATGATGATACAGTAATTACCATAATAGTGAAAAATTAAACTAATTGATATTGTAAATACGCAAATAAATATAATTTGAGACTTTTAATGAATTAAACTAATTTTATAGAATACTATGACATATTAGGATTGATTTAATTGACTTCTTTCAAACAAATAATTCTGTTATTATTTTCACAAAAATCAATTTTCCAAATATTGTCAAAATTGACATAAAAGAGTTTTTAAAACAAATATTATATTATTAATTGATATTAAATTCTTAAAAATCTATTTTTCTTCCAAGAGACTTATATCATGATATGTGTTTTATTAATGTACCACTTAGTAGTCTATTGTAGGTATATAGTACGTTTATTAACAATATAATATAAAAATACAAAGAGACATTGTAAAAGTGAAACTAATTAACTAAGAGTTAATACTTAAATATAAGGTTAGTATAATGACCAAAACTTGTATAACATCTATTGGTTGAGTTTTTTGAGACCCATCCCCACCTTAACCATTAAATAATCATCTTTGGAGCCATTATAAACCAAATATGAATTTATTATAAATTAATTTTTCTAGCTTTTCCAAAGGTGCCCCTCGCCCCTCTTATAAAATGGAACTCTCCCTTATAATTAATTCACACATTCAAAGCCTTTTGGTTCGGCCAAACTCTGGCCCAATACTCTCCCAACTTCCCTAAATACAACCTAGAGGCCTTAGTTTGATCAGAAAGCTAACCTAAGTATCCCTTTTGACAAATCAAAAGGAAGAACCCGAAGAAGAGGTAATGATTTCACCACCCTTTTCCAAGTTCCTTTCTTCTTCCACTTCTTCTTCAATTGTTATTACCATTCTAAAATAATAAATCCAGTATCATATATATATATAGTGATGTTATTATAAATATGGTACAACCATATTCAGTATTCTATCCATCCTTTGAATAACATGTAACCATACATGTGTACGTAAGGCTTACCGTCTCCACGTCGTGGTGTAATTGTTATTCATTAAATTATTATTTGGATGGGTATAATAATGATGTGTAATTAATGAAAATAATAAATTTAACATGATAATGATTCTCAATATATTATATACCATCCAATTATATATTATTTTAATATCAAAAGAATGATATTGTCACCCGTGCGTTCGTATGGACTACCGTCTCCACGAACGTGATGAGATTCATTCTCCATCGTATCCATTCAAGTATAATTCACATTTGATGATAAATAATAGTATCTAAAGACTTGATATCATTCTTGATATGACTATGATACAACCTATCCATGAAAAACATAGCTTACATAACAAAACATATAAAATAAAACGAGTTAGTTAACACCCAAAACAACGATAATACTAAGATATTATTAACAAATCAATGTTAAAAGGTCATATATGATATCATATTAATATATATTATTCTTGTATAATTTAATAACATTTATTTCACCCTCATACAAGAGTTTAACCTAACCCCAACCAAGGAAAAGTACAAGGTAAGGGTTTATTTCGCAATCTCTTAATTATCCAAGGTTGTTTATACGTGATAATCTACTGGGATCTTTCTATCATCCACATCCATGTTTCTTAAAAATGTATATAAATGTTTTTTAATATTTAAAATAATATGGGTTAAAGTCATTTATACCCTTGTATTACTGTTTATAATTGGTTTATAAAGGAATCATTTTGTCATTTTCCAAACAAGGTTCTTTTTAACGTTTTCGACAGAATTAAGATAAGAATGTTTTTTTAACTTATATGGTGGGTGCGGTTATTTTCCGCCGTTATTAAATCTTTGAAGCTTCCCTTACAATCTTATGAGAATATTTTCAAAGAAAATGTTTTATTTTATAAATATATATAACTCTTAAATGATTTCAAAATATAAAGAGATATTTCTCTAAAAAGAGTTTTTATTTCATCTATGTCAACATCCTTTGATGGATTTTACAATTATTTGAAGTTGATTTATTATGATACAAAACTTCTAATTTTATTGAAGGTTTTGACTGTGGATGTGCTATTTTTATACCATTCATAGTTATGGTGAATGTATTGACATTTCTTATGCTAGTTTTAATACGAATGTTTATGTTATGTTTATACATTTTCATATGGGAATGCATTGGACATAATATGTGACGGGTGGAACCTACTATAGCTCCTCGATGGATCGGTAGGTCTAATGAGACAAACTAGTGTCTTGGAACAAGGCCTTGGCAAAATCTTATTTTTAGTCTTGGCACGAGGCCTTGGCTATGTGGTTATGATAGTCTGGAATTGTGCATTCCATCATTATGAAAGTGGTTATTGATATTGCACGTGGTTATTCGATTAATAGAATATCCATGTGAATAAGTAAATGGAATTATTTCATTTTATCTTTTCCATACTATGTTGAAGTTCAAGTCTAAAAGGATTTTGTTTTTAGTTATACATTGCATTAAATTTTTATTCTTATTTATGAAAGTTTCCGCTATATTGTTATCTTTACTGGGCATTTGAGCTCACCCATTTTCTATGTTTTATTTTTCTCAGGATGTGAAGAAGTAATTTATGAATGACCTGCAAGGATAGTATGTGGGGATATGAGTTTGGAATATGGAGACTATGTTGTAGTAGTAGTTTTTCACATTATGATGTAATGTAAAACTTTATGAATATATCTAGTGTTTACAAGGCTATTAAACCAATCGGTCTTTCGATATTTGATCTTTCTTGTGATCATGCCAATGTTATGTAATAATGCACCGACTCAAGGTAACTGGGGTCGGGGCGTTACAATTGGTATCAGAGGAAGTTTAGTACAAACCTTGGAAGCTAGATTTAGATAAACTCTGATTAGAGCACATATACCTAAGATGTTTTTTCAGGATTAATATAGAAGAACTTCCTAGAATTTTGGTATTGTAGAGATTTTGTGTGTTTTCCGAGCAATACATCCATGTATGGATTCGAGCAGGTAGAGGCGGCTCTGGCACAGATGTACCTAGGGGTAAAACCCGAAAACACCGCTTTGAGCTAGACTTGAACGAGAACTAGTGCATGACAACGGGCCTTGCTGCACTCTTGGTTACGACACACCTGAGGGATATTCTTATGATAACTCTAATTTTATTTACAAATTATTATGAAGGGTTTATGAGTTTATAATTCCTCAAATAAAACATTTTTATGATTATTGATTATATCCATAAATAGTTCAATTTATGTTAAGTGTTTTATAAGTATGGGATTATGTATTTTGATTCATAAAAAATCTAGTTTATGCCATTGTTTAGAAATGGCGCATAGTGGAAGAAATGGAAACCATATCAATGCACGTACTACATGTAGGATTTCCCTCCTAGTCAAGATAATTATCGTGGAGCTGGTGATGCAACTGATGTCGATCAGCTAATCACCATACTGGGACAACTCACTCAGGTTATGAATAATAACCTTACCGTATGGAGTAACCTGATCCGCAGCGTGGAGGATCAATGTTAGATTGCTTCATGAGGCAAAAACCCCCAACGTTCAATGGAAGTAAAAATCCCTTAGTAGCAGAGCAATGGATAAATTCCCTAGAGAAAACATTTCAGGCTTTGGTGAGTAGTGAAAGGGAAAAAGTTATCATGGCAGTTTACCGCCTCATTGGAGATGCTGATCAATGGTGGTCATTGATTCAAAATACGAAGGAATATGATGAAGTATCAAATATGGAATGGAGGGAGTTCAAAGATCTATTTTTGGAAAAATACTTTCCTTGCGACCATCAAGCAGTTATGGAAAGTCAATTTCTAAGTCTAAGACAAAAGGAGGATGAGAATGTCGAAAAGAATGAGGCTAACTTTGCAAGGTTAGCAAGGAATGCTGGATATTATATACATAACCCAAGAAGTAAGATTGATCGTTTCATTGATGGGTTAAATCCCTTTCTCTGTCGAGCATTAGTCTCACAATACTTATCGTCGTACGAAGACATTGTCTCATGTGCTATCAAGACCGAAAATGAATTCTCTAAGTCTTATGACTTTAAAGCAAAGAAAGAGAAGAAGAGACCTACTGATCAATCTGGGAATGAAAATAAGGGGAATAAGGGAAAGGTTGAATATCCATCCTATGGTAAATGTGGTAAGAAACACCCCGATACTTGCTTGAAGGGAACGAGAGTCTGTTACAAGTGTGGTGAAAAAGGCCACCAAGCTCGTGATTGCAAGGGGAAGAAGGAAGCTACCAATGTTCAGTGCTACAATTGCAGGGAGATGGGGCATTATGAAAATTAATGACCTAAGCGTCATGGGAACTTACCTCAGAAAATGCCAAGGGATCAAGGCCAAGCTTATTTTATCACTACTACTGAGGTAGAAGCTCTGAAAGACATGGTGGTAGGTAATTTAATGGTATCCTCAAGTTTAGAAAATGCATTATTTGATTCTGGATCATCGCATTGTTTCATATCCTCCCAGTTTGCTGAGAAAAATAGATATTTCCAATTAGATTTTACAAGGGAGTTGTCAGTTAAAACTCATAAGGGAGGTATCATTGCAATAATGTTTTGTGAATCAGTCCCCATTAGAGAACATAAATGTTCTTTATCCTCTGATCTCATCGTCATACCTATGACTGAGTTTGATATAATCCTCGGTATAGATTGGCCTTCGGATTATGATTCGAAGATTTATTGTAAGAAGAATGAGGTTATGATTTTTGATGATGACGATAAGGAACACCTTATCTTTAGAGTAGAATCATCACCACCTAATTCTTATCTAGATCCACCCCCAGTAGCTCAACTAAATTCAATTATTGGGGAGGAATAGAATTAAATCACTATGGGTGAGGAAAGGAATGTACAAATAGAAGATGTACCTATTGTGAAAGAATAGGTAGATGTATTTCCGAATGATTTTCCTGGACATCCTACAGAATGAGAAGTTGAGTTTTCCATTGATTTAATTCCTGGATCAAGGCCTAAATCGAAGACCCTTATAGAATGTCCACTGTAGAATTCGTTGAACTAAAGAAACAACTAGAGGAATTGAGTAATAAGGGATTTATTCGCCCTAGTGTTTCTCCATGAGGATCCCCTGTTCTTTTTGTTAAAAAGAAAGATGGATCTATGAGGTTATGTATTGACTACAGAGAGATCAATGCTACAATAATAAAGAACATGTATCCCCTAACTCGCATTGATGATTTATTTGACCAACTTCATGGAGATAAATACTTTTCAAAGATTTACCTTCAATCTAGATACCATTAGTTGTGTGTGAAGAAGGAAGACATTCTGAAGACAACATTTCAATCTAGATATGAGCATTACGAGTTTACTGTAATGCCTTTTGGATTGACTAATGCACCCTCTATATTCTTGGATCTTATGAATAGATTTTTCAACGAATATCTCGATGAATTTTTGGTAGTATTTATTGATGATATATTGGTATACTCCAAAAGCTACAATGATCATGAAAATCATTTGCGCATTATCCTGAAGACTCTGAGAAGACATAAATTATATGGGAAGTTTAGCAAGTGTGAATTATGACTTCAAGAGATTTCTTTTCTTGGCCATATTGTCTCTAAAGATGGAATCTCTGTTGATCCTTCTAAGATCAAGTAAATCCAAGAATGGCTAGCTCCTACGAGTATAACTAAGGTACGTAGTTTTATTGGTTTGGCAGGTTATTATCGATGTTTCGTCTAGCATTTTGTCTAATTGGCTAACCCATTAATGAAGCTCACACGTAAAGGGGATAAATTAGTTTGGAAAATAGTGTGTGAAGAATGTTTTGAAGAACTGAAGAGAAGATTAGTCAATGCTCCTATATTGTATCTACCATCGGGGAATGATTGCTTCGTTTTTTAGAGTGATGCATCGAAGAAAGGACTTGGTTGTGTCCTTATGCAGAATGATAGAGTTATTGCCTATGCATCATGACAGTTAAAAATTCATGAACAAAACTATCCTACTCATGATATCTAGTTAGCAGCCGTGATCTTTTCTTTGAAGATATAGAGGCACTACCTCTATGGTGAAAAATGTGAGATTTATACTGATCACAAGAGTTTGAAGTATATTATCTCACAAAAAGAACTCAATAAGAGGCAAAGGAGATGGCTTAAATTACTCAAGGATTATGATTTCATGATACACTACCACCTAGGGATGGCAAACAAGGTGGCAGATGCTTTGAGCAGAAAAGACCATGGAGTTTTGAACAATATGAGAATTGAAAGGGATCCAATTTTCATGGATCTGGTGAAGATGGACATGGGAATAACCAGGGAAGGTGAAACATCAATGATTTTTCAAATGGTTTCCAAACCATCTTTACTAGAAAGGATTAGGAGTTCTCAGACTGATGATGATGAATTTCAAAAGAATATTAAAGCTGTGAATGATGGGAGATTGAGAGACTTTGTGTATGAAGATGGAATTTTGAAAATTGGGAAGAGACTTTGTGTTCCCAATATACCTGATCTAAAAATGGAATTACTGGATGATGCTCATAGTTCCAATTTCTCTATACACCCTGGGATTACCAAAATGTATAGAGATTTGAAGAAAAAAATTTAGTGGGACAACATGAAGAGGGAGATTGCTGATTTTGTTTCAAGATGTATGGTTTGTCAGTAAGGGAAAGCTGGAAGGAAACACCTTGGAGGAGTCATGAAACCTCTTCCCATACCGGAGTTGAAATGGGACAATATTACGATGGACTTTGTCATGGGGCTACCAAATAATCCTAGAAGGAATGATGCAAAATGGTTTATTGTTAATCGTCTTACCAAGTCAGTATATTTTCTTGCTATAAGAGAAGATCTACCACTGGAACGTCTAGCAAGACTATATATTAATGAAGTTGTGAGACTTCATGGAGTACCCCTATCGATTGTTTCTGATCGTGATCCCCATTTTACTTCAAGATTCTGGAAGAGTCATCAGAAATCCCTGGATACTGAACTTCATTTGAGCACTGCCTACCTCCCTCAGACAGACGAACAATCAGAATAGACTATTCAAACCTTAGAAGACATTTTGAGATCCGGCTAACGTGACTTTCAGGGTATTTGGGATCAATATTTACCTTTGGTATAATTTTCCTATAACAATAGATTCCATTCGAGTATTCAGATGGCACCATATGAAGCATTATATGTAAAGAGATGTCGTACACGAACCTGTTGGGATGACGTTGGTGAAAGAAAACTTGTAGGTCCAGAACTGGTGGAGGAAACGATGGAAAAGGTGAAGGTAATCCAAAATCACATCAAAACAGCTCAAAGTAGGCATAAGAGCTATGCCGATATTCAAAGGAAGGATTTGGAATTTCATGTCGGTGATCAAGTTTTCCTGAAGGTATCTCCATGGAAGGGAGTCATATGTTTTGGTAAGAAAGGTAAATTTAGTCCCAGGTACATCAGACATTTTGAAATTATAGAACGAATTGGGGCTGTAGCTTACCGATTGGCAATGCCGCCAAGTCTCTTTAAAGTTCATGATGTGTTCCACGTATCACTATTGAAGAAATACATGTCTGACCCAACACATGTACTCACCTATGAGGAGTTAGAACATGAACCTGATCTTTCTTATTGTGAAGAGATCGTCAGGATTCTTGATATGAGAGAACAAGTACTGAGAAACCGGATGACGCGTCTGGTAAATGTCTTGTGGAGAAACCATAAGATGGAAGAGGCAATGTGGGAACTTGAGGAGCTTATGATGAAAAACCACCCGAATCATTTCATGCGATAATATTCTAGAAATTTTGAGGACTAAATTATTTGAAGGAGGGGAGAATGTAACACCCCAAGCTTCTACGGTACGCATCTCTTTGAATAATGTGATAGTGTGTGTTGTACGCAACACCGAGTTCTAACACACACCACAACCGATCAAAATAGACATTATCAATAGTAATACCTACCTTTTGAAATTATATATATTGTATATTTCGAAATGGACATCATTTTTGGATTCGGAATATCGAAATTATCCTAAGATGAGTTTTTGGTATTTTTCTGAGAACTTCTAATTTTTATGAATAGTGAAAAATACTTAAAAACAACTTTTTTAATCAAAATAATTTTTAGTGATAAATTATATTATTTAGTGGTTTTAAATTATAATTAGAATATATTTTTACCATTATATCCAATGTTTTTCATTAGAATTAATTTCACTTTGAAATTGGACCTAAACAATTGTCAATCTTTGGATATATATTGTTTCATAAAAACACGCTATTTATTTTGACAGTGGGAATTAATTATAAAATTAATTAATGAAACTTATATGTTTTGAATTTTTTAAAATAGACATAATTTTTGAATTCGGAATACCAATTATAGCTTAGGGTGAAATTTTGGCATTGTTCTGAAAAACTTCAATTTTTGATGAATAGTTAAACTACTAAGTGGTTGTAAAAAAACTGATTTTTTTCATAAAACATAATTTTACCACTTATGTGAATGGAATTTCAAAAATCTGAGAGACACAGTTTATATCAAGAAGTAAAATGTGGTTCAATGAGATGAAAATAATTTTTGGTGAATAGTAACTTTTTACTTTAATTTACCACGGTTAAAAGTAAATAGGGTAATTAAGGGTAAAATTGATATTAATATTACCCTAACACATGTCCTAATTCTATTGGACAAGTTTATATGGACCAAAAACAACCTTAGGAATAAAATATTATCATTTAGGTCCACTTGGATTAGATTAGGACATTTATTATTATTTAATTTAAAGAAGAGTTAAAAGAGTGATAATTAATGGTTATTTACTAATACATTTTTAATATAGGGTTATACATAAGATAAATTCGATTGTAAATATTAATTAGAGAGATAAAACGATTCCCTACATAATTATCGTTTATTTATTATTTCAAGACATTAAATAATTTAATTTTTTTATGACCCAATTATGATGCAGTAATTACCATAATAGTGAGAAATTAAAATAATTGATATTGTAAATACCCAAATAAATATAATTTGAGACTTTAAATGAATTACACAAATATTATAGGATAATATGACATATTAGGATTGATTTAATTGACTTTTTTGGAACTAATAATTCTGTTAAGATTTTCACAAAAATCAATTTTCCACATAGTGTCAAAATTGACACAAAAGAGTTTTTAAAACAAATATTATATTATTAATTGGTATTGAATTCCTAAAAATAAAAGGTTTGGCCAAGAGACTTATATCATGATATTTTTATTATTAATGGACCACTTGGGGGTCTCTTGGAGGTATATAGTATGTTTATTATCATATAATATAAAAATACAAAGAGACATTGTAAAAGTGAAACTAATTAACTAAGAGTTAATACTTAAAGATAAGGTTATTATAATGACCCAAACCTATCTAAATTCTATTGGTTGAGTGTTTTTTGGACCCATACCCACCTTAACCTTTAAATAATCAACTTTGGATCCATTAGAAACCGAATATGAATTTATTATAAATTAATACTTCTAGCTATTCCAAAGGTGCCCCTCACCCATCTTATAAAAGGGCACTCCCCTTATCATTACTTCACACCTTCAAATCCTTTTGGTTCGGCCAAAATATGCCCAAATACTCTCCCAACATCCCTCAATACAACCGATAGGCCTTTGTTTGATTAGAAATCCAACCTAAGGAGCCCATCTGATCAAATCAAAAGGAAAAACCCGAAGAAGAGGTAATGATTTCACCACCCTTTTCCAAGTTCCTTTCTTCTTACACTTCTTATTCGTTTGTTATTACCATTCTAAAATAATAACTCCAGTATCATATATATACTATGATGTTATTTTAAATATGTTACAACCATATTCAATATTATATCCATCCTTTGAATAACATGTCACCATACGTGCGTACGTACGGCTTACAGTCTCCACGTCGTGGTGTAATTGTTATTCAATAAATTATTATTTGGATGGGTATAATAATGATGTTTAATTCATGTAAATAATAAATTTAACATGATAATGATGCTTTATATGTGATATACCATCCAATTATATATTATTTTAATATCAAATGAATGATATTGTCGCTCGTGCGTACATACGGACTACCGTCTCCACGAACGCGATGAGATTCATTCTCCATCGTTTCCATTCAAGTATAATTCTCATTTTATGATTAAAAATATTTTCTAAGGACTAGATATAATTCTTGATATAATTAATATACAACCTATCCATGACAAACATAGCTTACATAACAAAACATATAAAATAAAATGAGTAAGTTAACACCCGAAACAACGATAATACTAAGATATTATTAACAAATCAATGTTAAAAGGTCATATATAATATCATATTAATATATACGATTATTTTATAATTTAATAACTATTATTTCACCATTATACGGGAGGTTAACCTCCCCCCAACCAAGGAAAAGTATGAGGTAAGGGTTTATTTCGAAATCTCTTCATTATCCGAGGTTGTTTATACGTGATAATCTACTTGGATCTTTTTATCGTCCACATCCATGTTTCTTAAAAATGTATTTCAAAACATTTTTAATATTTACAAGAATATGGGTTAAAGTCATTTATACCCTTGTTTGAATTTTTATAAGTGGTTCATAAAGGAATCTTTCCGTCATTTTCCAAACAATGTGCTTTTTAACCTTTTTGATAGAATTAAGGTAACAATGTTTTTTTAACTTATACGGCGGGTGTGGTAATTTTCTGCCGTTATAAAATTGTCGAAGCTTCCCTTACAAGCTTATAATAATATTTTCAAAGAAAATGTTTTATTTTATAAATATATGACTCTTAAATGATTTCAAAATACAAAAGATATATTTCTCTAAAAAGAGTTTTGATTCCATCTATGTCAACATCTTTTGATGGATTTTACGCTTATTTGAAGTTGATTTATTATGATACAAAACATCTATATTGTATTGAAGGTTTTGACTGTGGATGTGATATTTTTATACCATTCATAGTTATGGTGAATGTATTGACATTTTTATGCTAGTTTAATATGAATGTTGATGTTATGTTTAAACCTTTTCATATGGGAATGCATTGGACTTAATATGTGACGGGTGGAGCCCACTATAGCTCCTTGATGCATCGGTAGGTCTCATGAGACAATATAGTGTCTTGGAACAAGGTCATGGTAAAATCTTATTTGTAGTCTTGGCACGAGGCCTTGGCTATGTGGTTATGATAGTATGTCATTATGAATTCCATCATTATGAACGTGGTTATTGATATTGCATGTGATTATTCGATTAGTAGAATATCCATGTGAATAAGTAAATGGTATTATTTAATTTTATCTTTGAAATAATATGTTGAAGATCAAGTTTAATAGGATATTGTTTTAAGTTATACATTTCTTTAAATGTTTATTCTTATTTATGAATGTTTCCGCTATATTGTTATCTTTACTGGGCATTTGAGGTCACCCCTTTTCTATGTTTTATTTTTCTCAGGATGTGAAGAAGTAATTTATGAATGAACTGCAGGGATAGTATGTGGGGATATGAGTGTGGAATATGGAGACTATGTTGTTGTAGTATTTTTTCACTTTATGATAAAATGTAAAACTTTATGAATATATCTAGTGTTTCCAAGGCTACTAAACCAATCGGTCTTTTGATATTTGATCTTTCTTGTGATCATGCTAATGTTATGTAATAATGCACCGAATCTAGGTAACTGGGGTCAGGGCGTTACAATATACATAACCTTATCTAGGTAATTTCGCTGAAACATATATTTTTAGGAATAAAATAACTATTAATAAAATAATATTTGTTTTAAAGACTATTTTTTCTCATTTCTGACACTATTTGGTAATTGAATTTTGTGAAAATCATAACAGCCTGATTAGTTCTAAAAAAGTTTATTAAATCAATACTAATATGTCATATTAACCTATAAAATTTATTTAATTCATAAAAATACTCAAATTACGTTGAATTTTTATATTTATAATATCAAATATGTTAATATTTCTTTAATAAGGTAATTACTGCATCATCATTATGTCAAAAATAAATTAAATTATTTAATATCCAAAAATTATAAATAAAATACCATTATGTATGAAATATTTTTATCTTCTAATGAATATTTATAGTCGAATATATCTTATGCATAACCCTATATTAAAAATGTTTTAGTTATTAAAAATTGATTTTAACAATTTTTACTATTTTTGAAATAAAATTATAATAAATGTCCTAATCTGATCCAAGTGGAACTAAATGGTCTTATTTTATTCCTAAGGTTGTTTTCGGTCGAATTAAACTTATCCAACAGAAATAGGACATGTGTTAGGGTAATAATAATACCATTTTTACCCTTAATTACCCTATTTACTTTTAACTGTGGTAAATAAAAGTAAAACTTTACTATTCACCAAAAATTATTTTTATCTTATTGGACCACATTTTACTCCTTTATGTTAACCGTGTCTCTCAGAGTTTTGAAATTCCACTCAAATAAGTGGTAAAATTAAGTTTTATGGAAATTTTCATACTCTTATAGGAGGTGGGTAAAAGACGGTGAAATGTTCAATAAAATTTTTATATATCTAGAATTATTATAAAATGACTCCAATGAATTACATTGAACTTATATAGGTATTATGTAATAATTTTTACCTAAAATAAATTTAAATAAAATAAATAATTATTTAAATAAAATGTCGGGTTTCAAAAAGTAACACAGTGTTTTCACTATTCATCCAAAATTGAAAGTTTTCAGAAAAATACCAATACTTCACCCTATGTTAATTTCGATATTCCAAATCCAAAGTCCATTTTGAATGATAACATTTATAAAATTACAAAAAGTGGGTATTACTATTCATAACAGCTATATTTAATGATATTTTAATAGCATATCATTGTTTAGTGAAACTCAGTATTGCGTACAACACAAGCTATCGAGGAAGGTCGCAATTGCGTGTAAAGCATGCCAAGCTAGTGTTGTGTGTAGTGAAAGATTCCATTGATGATGTATATAACATAAAAAAAATATTTCTCATATACATATTAGGTGTTACATTCTACCCCCCTTAAAATTAATTTCACCCTCGAAATTCGTCACCTTGTAAGAAAAAGATGAGGATACCTCTCCCTCATCATATCCACAAGCTCCCATGTAGCTTCTTCTAATTGGTGGTTCTTACATAAAACTTTCACCAAGCGAGTGGTCTTATTCCATCGAACTTTTTCTCTATGATCTAGAATTTCTATCGATTTTTCTTCATAAGAAATATCATTATCTAGCGATACAACTTCTGAGCTAAGTAAATTTGAAGGATCAGGTATGTAGTTTCTTAGGAGAGATACATGGAACACATCATGAACTTGAGAGAGATTCAGTGGAAGATACAATCGGTAAGCTACCTTCCCAACACGATCCAGTATTTCAAAAGGACCAATATACCTAGGGCTCATCTTTCCCTTATTTCCAAATATCATTACACTCTTCCAAGGAGATATACGTAAGAACACTTTATCACCCACTTCAAAATCTAGGTATTTTCTTCAGTTATCGGCATAAATTTCTGGTCGAATCTGAGCTGCACTTATGTGTTGTTGAATAGATCAAACCTTTTCTACCATATCATCAACAAGTCAGGTCCCAATATCTTTCTTTCTCCAACTTCATCCAAGAAAGTTGGAGTACGACATTTCTTTCCATAGAGAGCTTCACAAGAAGCCATATGAATACTGGAGTGAAAGCTATTATTATATGAAAATTCCACCAAAGGTAGGTGTTGATCCCAACTTCCATTGGAATCCATAGGGAAAGATCTCAACATATATTCTAGAATTTGAATTGTCCTCTTAGACTGACCGTCTGTCTAAGGATGATAAGAAGTGCTGAAACTCGACTCTGTATCCAGATTATGCTGAAGACTTTGCCAAAACATTGAGGTAAAACTTGTATCCCGATCAGATATAATGGAAAGTGGTACTCCATGCAATACTACCACATCCTTTACATATATCCTGGAAAGATGATCCAAAGAAAAATCTTCTCTAATATCAATGAAGAGTGCTGACTTCGTAAGACGATCAACTATGACCCAGATTGCATTATTGACTATAGATGTTTTAGGAAGTCGGGTGACAAGGTCAGTAGTGATGTTTTCCCATTTCCATTCTGGTATAGGTAATGGTTGTAACATCCCCTTAGACTTCTGTCTCTCAACTTTAATTTACTGATAAAACATGCATCAAGAGACATATTCAGAAAAATCTATTTTCATGCCATCCCACCAGAAGTAATCTTTCAGGTCCCTGCACATCTTCGTGCTTCTAGGATGAATAGAGAATGATAAACTATGAGTCTCATCCATCAGTTACTTCTTCAATTCTGGGATGGGAGGAACACAAACCCGATTCCTGAACATTATTATCCCATCACAATCAAGGTTGAATTCAGGAACATTTTGCACCTTCTTTTGTAACTCTACATCTTCTTTCTGTGCCTCTTTAATCTTCACATGTATTGATGGTTGAACATTAATTTTAGAAAGATACGATTTTTCCCTTCCATTATAATTCCAAGATCCATCCTTTGTAAATCCATAAATATTGGATCTTTTGTGATCGTCATCATGGATAAGATAGCATGGTCTTGTCAACTCAATGCATCTGCCGCCTTGTTTGCTTTCCCAGGGTGGTAATGAATTGAGCATTCATAATCCTTAATCAGCTCCAACCATCTTCATTGGCACATATTCAGATCCTTTTGGGAGAAAATATACTTTAAACTTTTATGATCAGTATAAATATCACACCTTTCACCATAAAGATAATGCCTCCATATTTTTTATGCAATGATTACCGATGCTAACTCCAAATCATGAGTTGGGTAATTTTCCACATGGGTTTTCAAATTTCATGAGGAATATGATATCACCATATCATTTTGCGTGAGAACACACCCCAATCCCTTCTTGGATGCATCAATGTAGATCAAAAATCATTCTCCACTACAAGGTAGTTTGAGAACAGGTTCACTAGATAATATTCTTTCTAACTCCTTTAAATTCTCTTCACATTCCTCTGTCCAAACATACATAACTCCTTTCCGAGTCAACCTGGGGAGTGGATTAGATAATCGTGAAAAATAAATCACAAAATGTCGATAATATCTAGCCAAATCAAGAAAACTTAGGTTCTCAGTTACTGTTGTTGGTCTTGACCATCTTTCGATAACCTCTGTTTTTGCTGGATCCACAGATATCCCCTATTATGAGATTATGTGACCCGAAAAGGAAACTTTTTGAATCCAAAATTCACACTTGGTAAATTTGGCATAAAGATTGTACTTTCTCAGGGTCTTCAATACAATTCTCAACTGATCTTCATGTTCTCCCTTTATATTTGAATAGATAAGAATATTATCTATAAAGACTTCCACAAACTCATCAAGATAGTCTCTAAAGACACTATTCATTAGATCCATGAAGATATCAGGGGAATTAGTAAGATCAAATGGCATCACTATAAATTCATAGTGTCCATACCTTGTATGGAAAGCCGTCTTTCATATATCCTCCCTTTTGACACTTAATTGCTGATACCCTGAACAAAGATCGATATTTGAAAAGTATTGAGCTCTTCGTAGTTGGTCAAATAAGTCATCAATGCATGGGAGAGGATATTTTTTCTTGATAGTGATCTTGTTATGTTCTCGATAATCAATGTAGAGTCTCATTGATCCATATTTCTTCTTGACAAACATAACTGGTGCTCCCCAAGGTGATGCACTAGGGCATATGAATCCCTTATCAAGATTCTCTTGGAGTTTCTTCTCCAATTACTGCAACTCAATTGGGGCCTTTCTATAAGGTGTCTTTGAAATAGGTAAATCACCCGGTATGAGTTCTATTGAAAACTAAACATCATGATTTGGTGGAAGACAAGGAAATCCCTCCAGAAAGACATCATCAAACTCCCATAAAATGGGAATATTGTAAATCATGATTTTCTGTCCAACCATTTGAGATAAATAACCTTCACATAGTGGAATCAAGACCCATAAGATGGAAGAAATTTCCACTGGAAGGTTCTGTTCATCCTTGCATCGATAGAAAATCATAGATTGATCTGGAATATGAAATGTGACTTCCCTTCTTTGGAAATTGATATGAGGTCCATATAATGAAATCCAATCCATTCCACGTATCACATAAAATTCCACTATAGGAAGGATCACAATATTTTCAGGGGGCACTTTACGACAAACATCAATTGGAGAAGAATTGTAAACTTTTGATGCGACTGTTGTGCCATTAGGGTTTGTCATAGCAAACTCAACATCTAATTGTTGAGGTAATACTAGGATACCATTTGAAAATTCTTCAGAAATAAAAGAGTGGGTGGATCCAGAGTCAAATAAAACATTTTCTACTTTAGAGTGGATGGTATGTGTACCTTTCACCACTTCGTTATCATACTCCACAACACCGATAGAAATTTCATGTGATTTTCCATAGTCTTTATCCTTAAGATTTTGTTGACAATGATCATCATCAAGAATCCTTAGATTAGGGAATTGATTGGTATAATTCCCCATTTATTTGCACTTGTAACATTGAAGTGTAGGAGGTGCACTCTGTGTAGCCTTTTCTTTGTTTTCATCATTAGACATCTTCTTCCCATCATTACGACATTCAAATGCCTGATGAACTTATTTTCCACATTTGAAACATTTACTTTTCCCTTTAATAAAACTCCCTCCATGTTTTTTCCACACTTTTAGCATAAGGGAAAACTCATCTTCTTTTCAGCGTGCTCTTTATATTTCCCTTTGAATTCCATTTTCCTCTTCTTATAAAACCCATATAAATGATGGGTTACTCCAGTCTCTATATCATCCCTTAGAGCACATCGAACGATTTCCTCATATCTATTGATGTCCCTTATGGCTAATTCCCTTTGAAGACTTGGTTTTAAGACACTAAAGAATCGATCGATCTTACTCTCCGGTTGGATAATAATCCCAGAAGCGTACCTTGCTAGTCTTGTAAAGTTTTCTTCATATGTACCAACTGATTCATCATCCTTTTTCTTTAGTTCAAGAAACTCCTTCTCCATCTTTGTTCGAAGAATATGGGGGATGTACTTATTGAAAAATATGTTCTTGAACACGCCCCATTCCATGGACACAATTTAAACTCATGGACTCGTATTCTTGATAATATTTCACCATTGATCAGCTTCACCTTCCAAACGATATACTACTAAGATGAATTTATCATGTTTAGAACATTTATGAACTAAAAATATCTTTTTAGTATTACTGATCCATTGTTCAACAACTAATGGATCAGTAGAACCACTGAATGAGGGTGGAAGCTACCTCATGAAGGATTCAACAGACTGTTGCTTCTTCCTATGCTCGTTTGGAAGTCCTGCATGATTCATAGCTTGAGAATGTTCTGTGACCATGGCTACAAGATTTTGCATTCCAGCTCCCATAATTTTTGGTTGCTCAGGGGGACAATCATTGCATTGCTCGTCGTATCCCACATTAACACGGTTCCTTTGGGTTCCATCCATTGACTAAAACCAAGAAGAATAGTGTGAGCAATACTAATTATAATAGGAAAACCACTTAATAAAGATAAAATTTCACACTTATGGTCTTATCATAGGTTGTTCATGGACATATCTAAAACACTAAGATTGTTCTATGCTTAGATATATCCTTAGGGTTCTTACTAAGGCATTCACATCCGAGTTTCCAAAGGTTGACTATACCCTTCCTCTGATACCAACTATTACGACCCATACACTAAATACATTGTTGTTACTTCAGAATTGAAGCATACTTATTACAAAATATAACAAAACCAAGAAAGGATTTTATAGGTATAGTGTCTTCAGAAACTGGGAAACACAAACAACTGATTCATAAGTCATCTACACTATCTCCCCTTTATTCTATCACATATAGAGTCCCTTTTGGCATATCTTAATTAATACCCTTCTTCTAGACCTGGGGAAAAGAAAACATACAAAAGGGTGAGATCAAATGATCAGTAAGGGTAATCAAAAGAAATATCAATCATATCATATTTTTAAGAACATAACATTTTGAAAATCTTATCCTGCAAAAGAGATCATAATATCATGACATGGGATCAATCATAATAGTGAAATGTAATCCAAATAATCATAACATAAAACATGAAATTTTTTGGCATACACACATAATCATATAGAATCTTTACTTATTAGTCAAAACTCATTTCCAATACTATCTTAGCTGACAAAGTCCATTTCTGAACCGAGTTCAATCCTCGTTTCAGTCCTGTTTCACTGAACCAGATTAAACTGCCGTTCCAGCAATGTCTATCTCATGAGATATAAATATTTACCCAATTCATTACATGGAGATATAGGCCCCACCCATCTCATAATTATACCATTCTTCTATGTTCCAAAAGATCATAAATCTTACATCATAGTATAACCCATGTAATAAAAATGTTATTCTAAAACATCATGCCATCATAACATAAATCATATAAGATAAAAGGTCTTTATAAAAAAATAATTTCATCAAAACATAATCAAATCAATGTATAAATATGGATAGAAACAGAACCCTATTTTATCTTAGATGGAAAATAATTTTGATAAAACACATGAACTTCATTCTTGAAGAAAATATCATTTCTACTTCAAAACCATTTTTCCTTTCTCAACATGTCATACAATTATAAACTAAATGAAGTTGATTAAAAATAAACATGAATAATTTTAAAGGAATCTTGATGGAAATAATTTTCTAAAAATCCATTCATTCTATATAAGTTGAATAACAACATTCTCCACATACTTTGACTGGAAAAGTCAAAAAAGTACCTCGTACAAAAAAATGACAAAAGATTAATATCATATCTTTTACTAAAAACTCACAGAAGGGTAAAATTGGATTTAAACCATTGTAGGAGGATGGAAATAATACTAAATATTTAGGAAACATAGATGTGGATGATAAATATTCCCCAGTAAATTCATAAGTATAAACAATCTCGGATAAAAATGAGATTGTGGGATTTTCTCTTACCTTAGGTCTGATTTGCTTTGCACGTGTCTGAACCTCCTGTATAATGATTTAAATAATGGTATTGAATTATTACAGAATATTAATCATTGTTAAGATATCATATATGGTCATATTCTTAGCTTCTAATTAGTAATATTTCAAATCTACTTGTTATTTGGGTGTTTATTGCTTTTTGTTCTTGTGCTTGTTTTGTCGAATAAATTCTTATTCTTCTTTTTATGTTATCGGTAACTCATTTACATAATGGTATTAGTGTAAAATATATCATATTTATTCATTAAATTCATTTATATGATCATTATGAATTGAAGATAATGTATAACGAGTCGCATCACATCGTGGAGACGGTATTCCGTACGTACACACGAGCGATGATATCGTTACCATGATCGTGGAATTTTAATGAAGTGTATGTATACTATTTAATAATCAATATCACATTACAATAATAATATTTAGATATTATTTACAGAATTATAACCATCCTTGTAAGAAGGTGGTGGAAGACAGATTACTCAACGGCGTGGAGACGGTATTCCGTACGTACGCATGTGGGGAGATTTCGTTTTCCAAAGGATGGATAGAAAGTGAAATAGGGTTGTTTCATATTTATAATAAAATATCAGTATATGAGTGGTACTGATGTTATTACTTCATAATGAAACAACTAAAGAAGAAGCTGTAGAAGAAGAAATAAAGTTGAAAGAATCGGTTTGTGTGAGGAGGAGAGGGAGGAGGTGCCTTTTTATAAGGGAGGAGATGGGCAATTTAGAACAAACTTAAAATATTATTTTAGTATAAAGTCATATTTGGTTTTTAATAGCTTAAAATTGATTTACTTCGAAGCTAAGCTGGTTATGGGTCGAAATACTCTCAACCAATTGATTTTAGACAAGTTTAGGTTAGTAGTTTAACCTTATCATTTATATTTAACTTTAAGTTAAATAATTTTACTTTTACAATGTCTTCTTTTTTTCTAACACTATATGGTTAATAGACATACAATAATATGCCAAAATAACCCCAAGTTGTTTATTATTAATATATATAACCTTATCTAGGTCATTTGGCAGAACCTTAGATTTTTAGGAATAAAATAACAATTAATAATATAATATTTGTTTTAAAAACTATTTTATGTCAATTTTTAAACTATTTGGTAATTGATTTTTTTGAAACTCATAACTGCATTATTAGTTCTAAAAAAGTTTATTAAATCAATATTAATATGTATTATTAACCTATAAAATTAATTTAATTCATAGAAAGTCTCAAATTACATTTATTTGGGTATTTATAATATCAATTATGTTAGTATTTCCTTAATAAGGTAATTGTTGCATCATCATTGTGTCATAAATAAATTAAATTATTTAAAGTCTAAAAAGTATAAATAAAATACCATTATGTAGGAAATATTTTTAGCTTTCTAATTAATATTTATAGTCGAATTTGTCTTATGTATAACCATATATTAAAAATGTTTTAGTTATAAACATTGATTTTAACTATTTTATCTATTCTTTAAATAAAATAATAATAAATGTTCTAATCTAATCCAAGTGTAAATAAATGGTCCTATTTTATTCCTAAGGATGTTTTTGGTCGAATTAAAATTATCCAATAGAATTAGGACATGTGTTAGGGTAATAATAATACCATTTTTACCCTTAATTACCCTATATACTTTTAACCGTGGTAAATAAAAATAAAAAGTTACTATTCACAAAAAAATTAATTTTATCTTATTGAACCACATTTTACTCCATGATGTAAACTGTGTCTCTCTTATTTTCTAAATTCCACTCAAAGAAGCGATAAAATTAAATTTTATGGAAATTTTCAAACTCTCATAGTAGGTGGGTAAAAGACGGTGAAAAGTTCAATAAAATATTTATATATATAAAATTATTATAAAATGACTTCAATGAATTACATTGAATTTATATATGTATTATGTATTCATTTTGAAATAAAATAAATATAAATAAAATAAATAATTATTTGAATAAAATTTGGGTTTTTAAATAGTAACCAAGTGTTTTTATTTTCATCAAAACTTGTATGTTTTCAGAAAAATACCAAAAATTCACCCTCGGCTAATTTCGATATTCCGAATCCAAAAATGAAGTCCATTTTGAATGATAAAATTTAAAAAAATTCAAAAAGTGGGCATTACTATTCATAACAGCTAGTTTAAATAATATTATAATAGCATATCGATGTTTAGTGAAACTCGGTATTGCGTACAACGTAAGCTATCAAGGAAGGTCGTGATTGCGTGTAAAGCAATCCAAGTTAGTGTTGTGCGTAGTGAAAGATTCCTTTGATGATTTATATAACATAAAAACAAAATATTTCTCATAAAAATTTCCGGTGTTATAGTTCCTCATTCATTAGAGTCTTTTTTACAATTCTCAAGTGGTCTTCATGCTCCTACATTCTTTTTTTGGGTTGATAATAATATAATCTATAAAGACAACCAAAAACTATACAAGGTATTCCTTATGGAATATATTCATCAAATTAATTAAGATATAATGGGAATTAGTAAGAACAAAATTAATCACTATATATTCATAGATTCCATACCTTTTATGGAATTTCATCTTAGGTATATCCTTCTTCTTGACTCTGAATTGATGATTTATTGAATAATAGTTAATAGATGAAAATCCGTTATCTCTGAGCAGTTGATCAAACAAGTCCTAAATAAAAGGAAGATGATACATGTTATTTATTTTTGTTAGATTTAACTCCTAATAATCAATGAGGAGTCTCATTTATCAATATTTGTTTTTCAAGAAATGAATTGGTGTACCCCTAGGTGACACATTTGAAAATGGATCCCTTATCAAGGTTTTATTAGTGTTTCTTCTTTAATTCTTGTAACTCGATTGAGGCCATTATATGTGGAGTCTTTGAAATTGGGGTGGAACCATATATGAGTTTGTTTGAGAACTCTACTACATATTTTGGTTGAAGGCTAGACCACTCTTCCAGAAATACATCCACAAACTCCCAAACAATATTCCTACATTTATTTTTCAACCAATTGAGGGAGAAAATCATTCTAAATGGGATGTAATACACATATAGTGTATGTAATCTCTATATGAATTTCATATTTATCATTACATTGATATTTGATCATAGGTAGGTTTTAAATTTCTAACATAACTTCCTTTTCTCAAAAAATTGATGTGGGATATATATAGAAAAGAAAACACATTCCTAATATTCCATAATATTCAAACAGAGTATGGATGGAAATATTCTTAGGAATCACATTACTAAAAAATTCAACTAAAGAGAAATCATAGAATAGAGACACAATCATCATACCATTAATCATTTTCACTGCTAATTCCATATTTAATCATTTGGGAGGAATATAAATACCCTTAGAAAATTATTTTTATTTGGAAGAGTGGGTAGATCCATAATGAAATATAACATAAAAAATTATATATTTGATGGTAAGTGTACTTTTCACCATGTCATTATCAAATCCCTCTTCAGAAATGGTGAACCAATTAGACTTCCCCTTGTCCCTCAGCTTAAGAGGTTGGTGATTCTGATCTTCATCACCAACCCTCGGGTTTTAGAACTGGTTAGAATAATGTCTATTCATCATAAACATGAATAAATAAAGGGTCGAAGGAGAGTTATAGATAGGATTCCCTCTATTCGCATCATTAACAAACATATTCCCATCGATTTGGGAATTAATTTCCCAAAGGGATTTCCTTGCACACTTAAAACATTTATTAGACCCCATAAGTTAACTTCCTCCTTGATTCTCCCCACAGATAAAGCATAAATGAAAGTTCATCTTATCTTCTCCATGGTTTTTAGATTTTTATTTTAAAAACATAGAGGCTGAAACTTAAATCCAACTTACATTTCAACCTCGGTCACAGAACACACAATATATTCTAATTTACTAAATTCATATATACATAAAACCATTATAAGTCTTGGATTTCTAACATTGAACATTCATTATGCCAGAATTTCTGGTTGGATAATAATACCTGAATCGTACCATATAAGTCTCGTTTAATTAGAATCATCCGTACCAAAAAATTCATTATCATTTTTCATTAACTCAAGGAAATAGTTATCCATACTTTAATGAAGAATATGAAGAATGTAATTGATGAATAAAAAGTTATTGAACTTTTCCCAATCCATGGAATAAGTTTTATATTTATTCCTAATATTATAGATAATATTACATCATTGGTTCACTTTCCATTCTAACTAATAAATATCAAAAATTCATTTCTCATGTTCTGAATACCAGAGAACAAAGAATATCTTTTCGGTGGTACTAATCAATTTGGTTAGAATGTAGTGGATCGAAATACACATTGAAATAATGGAAAAATTACCTCATGAAGGGATCATGAAAATGTTCATTCCACCTTTTCTCATTTGGATTTCCATAATGATTCATAGCTTATGAAATTTGGGAGAGCATAGAAATTATATTTTCTATTCCATTGCACATAGAATTCAGTTTCTTAGGGAGGAAATCATTCAATTCTCTCATAATCAACATTTACACAGTTTATTTGGGTTTTAGCGATTGACTAAAACAAAAATCCTTACAGTAAGAAATACTTATCATTGTGATGAACCTTATTATCATGAAAAACCACTTATATGACATCTAAATTACGAAAACTTCTTTAATATATGAAAACATAGGTTTATCCTAGGTTATTAATATCCAAAATATATTTATATTCTTGATAATGGTTGGTGAATGCATTATGAATTCATATAGAATATCCCTCAGTAGTGTCAATCCTAGTGTGCATCAAGGCCCACTATCAAACACCAGTTCTCAATTGAGTCTTTCTCAGTATGGTGTTTTTAGTGTTTTTAACCCAATGTAAATCTCTTCTAGATACACATCCACTTATAGTACAAAAACATAAATATATTGCAAGGAATCTACTTTCCCTATCCATTACTAACATCTTCAAAATTTTCCTATGGGTTTATTCATCCTTATTCTTATAATTTAAAACTTCCATTGGGTTATAGCTAGGGTTTTCTCATCCTATTTTAAAAAAATTGACTAAAATTGTTCTTTGATACCAACTTTAGTAAACCCTGACTAACATTAATTAACATTACATCATTTTTCAGAATACTTAATACATTTCACAAATAGAATCCCAAAGTCTGTATTATTTTATTTCATTGGAAATATAGAATGAAAACCATGGTAAAAAAGTGAACTAAATTATTTTCCACTAGGTTTTTAAAGGCCAACACACTTCATATACAAGTTATAAATAATATATATCAAAATAACCAGTGGAAACAAAACATAAAAATGGGTGAGCATAGATGTTCATCAAGGGTAAACAATAGAGATATGTAAGAATAATCCTGATAATAAGGGTACGTGGACGTTATCAAATGATTAAAAGATAATACCCTACATATTAAATATCATAAACATGAATCATGTATTAAATGTGGGTTGTTCATAAGGCATGAATCATAATAGAATCAAGATCATAATCCATGAAATCATAACCTAACAATAAGACGTGGAATTATTGAAGACACATAAATATGTAATATTATTCCATATAAGTCAAGGATCATTACCATAACATATCAGGGCACTTCATGGAGACTACACCTACTATGTGGGACACACCACCATCCATAGTCATACTCATTTTGTTACGAGGGATCAGGTTTCCCCATCTCCCAATATTGAATTGTGTTTCAAAATATTTCCATGGTGGATCGAGTTTCTTTATCTGTAATAGTTGATTAATATCTTCAAATTGGTTCCAATAATTATTTAATGATATATAAAACTTTACCCAATTCATTGGAGGGGTATGTTGGTCCCATCCATCACATAATAAAATCATACATATTTGTGTCGTAAGATAGTAAAACTTTCATCATATCATGACTCATAAAAAGATATGGTTTTCATAAACATCCTATCACAGCCCATGAGATTTAATTAGTATTTTAAACAAGTGATAATATCATAAATTTTGAAAAATTTATAGATCTCATAATCATTACATCAAATCATAACCTGTGAAAAAAGAGTGTTTCAAAAGCATAAAACCTCTAGAAGAGGAATATGTGTCCCAAAATCATGTTAGCTTAAACCTAAACCATTGGAATAAAGAGTAATAATGGACTCCTTATATAATATTCCTATTAAGGGAAAAACTCTTTCAAATTTTTTCATCTTAGATGTAAAATATCATTTGAAAACATTTCTGGAAGAAATATCCTTTCTTCCTTAGGTAAAACTATTTAAAGCATAAAATAGTTTTAAAAGAACTTTTTCCTAAAATAGCTTTAAAAACCATAAAAAAATATTAAAATAATTTTTTATTGTAGATCATTTAATAAATAATTTTTTTAAAACATTTTTGAAAACATATTTGAAATCATTGTGTTGAAAGAAAACATATTTTTGATCTGAGAGAGAAATGGGGTAAGATATTAATGAATACATTTACATACATAACATAATTAAAAAAAGTAAAATAAAAGTACCAATAAATGAATATATCATATATAATTATAGAAGAAAAAAATAATGATAATATTTCATCAAAGGATGAATAATCATAAACAATCTCAATAAATGATGAGATAATATTAATAAACGCTTACAACATGGTAACGTTAAATCATAGTAACCCTGATGGAATAATATTTCATGGAAATTATAATATCATGAAAATAAGATGATTCATGAAATAACATGTAAAATGTATAGTATTTACACCTCATAAAAGAATATAGGTTCATAAAAACATGTGTCTCAAAGATGGAAAATTGAGACAAATTTAACTTAACGATTTGGTAACTTTTGATCCACAAACCCATTGAAAGTGATATCACCAAATGGGTAAGAAAATAAAAATATATATAAGGAAAAGGGTAATTTATTACATTAATGGGAAGTATATAAACCTCTTAAAATAAATTTGTTTTGAATGTTGTATAAGCCTCCTATAAATAAAAGTTTGACCATATGTCCCCTTACCTTATGACTTTTCTCCCTTCATATGATGTAGCCTCTTATATAAATACATATAACTTCATTATAAATACATTAAGGAACCATATAAAATTATATAATACCATATATGATTTATTAATGACCTTGTGCTACCTATCTACTAACAATAGCATGTTAATATTACATTTCAGGTAATTACCGCCTCACATTCGCTTGAGTTTTTATTTTTTATATTTCTGTACTGTTACTTATATCATGACTTCATAATCTCCATAATGATAAAAATGATAAAACTTTCATATATATTAATTATATATGTATTTTTAGTAATATATAAAAGGTATAAATATAAAATTAAATACACATTCCATGGAGATGGTAGGTCATACATATGTATGAACGTTATTTATATTTTTATTCATATTGAATGAATGAAAGTAAATTACATATATATATATAATATTATTCAACTAGAATAAATATTTCATATAAATAATATAATTTTAATAAAACACTCTTTAATATAATCTATGTAAATTGTAAATGAATAATATCACTTTGAGGAGGCAGTAGTCCACATGTCCACAAACAATGTTAACATATTTACAGAAAATGGAAAACAAGAAGGTATCTATTATATAATAATACCATGAGAAAAAACAAATCATAAATATAAAATTTATTTTATTAAAGAATAAATTACATCATTATTCTCAACCAATAAAGGTGGACATGGAATAACAAACGACATCAGTTCGTGAGGTAGTAGTTCTACATACATATGAAAGAGGATTGTACATCCCATTTGATGAAATTGATTTTGAGTGTAGATAATAATTTTCATATAAAAAAATATATGTATGTTTAGGATAATTATTTCATTATTTATTCATGTAATTAAAATATTTTATTTGGTAGAGAAAGAAATAAAAACAATTTTCTGGTTGAAGTATGTTACCGCTTCTTTGGATAACTACTTTTTGGTTTGCTAAAAAAGGATTACTTGGTTGGATTTAGTCCAAAAGTAAGGATTATATTATGATTGAAGTGGATATAGAAGGATATTTGGGTATTTTTTTGTTGACAGAAATGGATTTAGAGTGGTTTAAGATTGGGGAGGACTAGTGACCTTTTATAAGTGGTTAAATGAAAATCACGAGGTATTATAGAAATTATTTGAGTACTACCCACTTTATACTTGTCATCAATGAGGTTAAAATTAGAACATTATAAATACATAAATATGAAGGTTTCTAAATATTTCCATAATTTTTTTACATGTTTTGGTTCATTTGTTCAAAATATATTAGAACTATAATCATTAATTTATCTCGGTTTTACCTTCATCACTGTAATAAATTTTAATTACTACCAATGATATTTTTTTAAAACTATGTTAAACATATTAGACATTATAAATTTTAATTATTAAAAATATAGAATTAATTATTCCGAATTATAATCACATAAGTGACATAAATTAATTTAAAATTAATCTTGTAGATGGGACGAGATGGCAGTTTCTAAAGTTAAAATGTCCAAAATATTTAATTATTTTTATATGAAATTTAAATGTGAATTTTGATAAATTGGACTAAATTGGATTAATTAATGTATATTTTATATAATTATACTTTAAAACCAAGTTAAAATATAATTTAACTATATAAATAAATTTTATGGAAAATTAGGTTTCAATTAAAATTCATAATTTTTCATTATTCATCCATGAATGATGTTTTTGTGAAAAATTCCAAAATTTCACCCTAAGAAACTTTTTAAATTTTGAATTCAAAAATGGTGTTTTTTATATAATTAAATATCTAAAAAATATTGCATGTAACTCAAGACTAACTTGGTTTAGTGTACAATTTTTTTTTTAAATTTGTTTGGAATAAAATGAAAGAAAAAATATAAATTTAATTTAATAAAAAAATGTTGATAATAACATGGTGGTGTTAAACCATCTAGGAAGACCACTTTAACCCTACATGATCTTAAAAAGCAATTTCAAATTACTAAAATAGTTGGTTAATTTTACCCATGCCCATTTTTTATCTTATACATTAAATTAACCATTGAAATTAATTTAAAAAACCTCCAGATTAATCATATTTACAATATACGTGACTCTTACATATAAAAATGTATATTAAATGTTATTCTTAAATATATTTAAATTTGGAAATTTTTTGCATGACCATACATATCATCGATGAGATATTACGTATCCATTAAAAATGAAGAGATATTTTAACACATGGTTAGGTTACTCATATTTAAATAAATGAATTTTTAATTTATAAGAAATTTGAAACTCTAAAAATATAGATTCATGATCTACCCTACTTAATCTCTCATCCAAACGACATCATCCACTTCAACATGTATAAAAACCTTACCAATAATTTTATCATGATCTTAAAAAGCGATTGAAAAAAACACTACAATAGTTAATATATTCCATAAATTCTTATATATCTTCATTTGGATTTGTTTTAAATTATAATAACTCACAAATCCAAATTTAATCATATCCTTTATCAAAGAGAAATATCTTGGAACCACAATACTAAAAAAGTATTCCAGCCTCACATTTCTATTTGAAAGCATCTCCATGGTAAAACAATATTTGATATCAATATATATGGATCAAGAGTGTTTCAATACATTCATAGATATATCAACTCTACTTTCATTATTATATGAAATTATTAAGGTATTCTCAGCTATTACCTACATATATTATATTTTATCTTTTATAAATATTATTTGAGTTTATAAACAGGCATAACCCACATCCCCATATTCAAAAATACATCAATTTATGGAATTATAATTATTTAAATTTAATTTCAGGAACGTTATTCCCTTGAAAAATGTATCTTCTAATGTTTATGTGCTATAATATAAATCATTAAATCATTCAAAATCATTATACCCTTACAATTTTAATTATTTATCTCCAAATTTATAATATACCATAACTCAATGTTCCTTTTATGCATGTTAGTATTATATTTACATAAAAATGATAAATTCTTTTGTATTACATTTATACCTTTCAAGTAGGGTTACTATATAGAAAATACCTAACAGAAAAATATTTAAATATAACAAACAACAAATAATAATTATAAATACCCTTTAATTCATAAATTTCTCTATATAATCCTTACATAGATTCACTCACACTTTCACGGGTGCATAAATGTATTTAAAGATATCAATTCCAAATATATTTATCTATACCAATACTTTTTTTCAGATAAAAAATATATTTATTTTTTTTATAACATAATATCCCCAAAAGAATCTCATCTCACCAAGATTAAAAATCTCAAAATTTCTCATATTCTAATTTGAAAATTCCTGAATATCTTATGACAAGTCATGTAAAATTAGTCTTTGATATTTTTATTCATTAACAACGAGAGTACATGTTATCCCTTCCTTCACATATAGGATATCATTTAGCTTCCCGGTAAAATTCAATTCACTCAACCAGCTTTCCATCTTGGAGTTGCAAGATTAATATGCTAATTATAACTCATGGAGAACATTATTAAACTCTCAAACCATTCTATAATCATTATATAGGACACATCCTTCATGTTTCTCAATATACACTTCTACCATAAGACCTCCATTCTAGAAATAATATTTTCTTATTCATTTTATAAACATTATACTTATTATATTTCATAAAAAATTCAATTTATTGTAATATTGAAATAAGTTATATTATATCTTGAAAGACAAAAAAAATAATCCTTAATGTGTAATTTGATAATAATTGTCTTGATTCATGAAATTTGAACATTTTCATTGAGATTTTGTATGAATATCCACTAGGTTCCAATGACAGAAATTCCTTTATTTTATATATCATGATCATAAATTTGAATCTATTCATAATTATCTAGCTCTTCATTTATAATATCTAATGAGTTATTTTGATCAATATCTTCAATAATTGATTTTATTTTAGTTAGCGATAGTATTACTATTTTCTTATTAAAATTCATATCTCCTATAGTCTATATTAGCGAATTTTGATTTCCAATAATATTAATAACATCACAATATTAATATAGCCTATGATACTTATATATTTCATATTTAGTATCAACATCATTCTAACCAGTTTGAACTAAATCAATTTTATCGTGGATTGATTTATATCTCACTCATTCTTTATTTACATTTTCAAAATTTTATGTGATGTCTTATTTTGAATTATGAAAATTTACGTCATGAATGTAACTTATATTTTTATTATTTACAATTATCCTAAAAAATTTAGTCTAATGTATCTTTTTTTTCTTTTATTATAGTATTTTATCCTCTCCCAAAAGACAAATAACCCCTTAGAACTCATTCCTCTTCTATTTAATCAATTTTCCCAATCCAATTTTTTTAATTTTCATAAACCATAAAATACTTAATATTTTTAGATACATAATAGTGGGGTTTTCCTTATACCTAATATAATTAAGAGTTACATTTTACTCAATACATTTAAATAATCTATTTTTAAGATGGATTAATTTACTTACACCTTTTCTCTAGAATAATTTTGAATGATTTAATTCTAAAAGAAGAGTTCCACATATTTTATTCAAACCAATATTATCACTTACTACAACACCATTATGTAGGGGAGTATGATGAAAATTAAATTTAATTATAATCCAATTCTTAAATATATATGATTCAAAACAATTTCCAATGTACTCTATTCTATTTTTAATTTTTATCATCGTTATAGAGACCCCAAGTTATTTTTCAACATCACATTAAAATACTTTGATCACTAAAAAATCTATAAACTATTTTTTATGAACACCATATTAGTAATTCATATTATTTAATCAATGAAAGTAATACTATAAATACCACCATTTTTATGTTAATGTTTCATTGGCCCAAATAAATCAGAATGTGTTAATTTATGTAGTATATTTGACTAAATTTACAATATTTTGAATTATTCTAACCAATTTCTATTTTTTACATTTTTGAAAATGAAATATCCTTCTCTATTTAGATAGTTAAATTCTCTCACCGTATATCACATTGAGAAATATCTATTACACCTTTATCTATGATGGAAAAATATTATATAACTGTTTTTATTTTCTTATTTTAAAATCAAATAACAATAATAAAAAAATTAAAATTTTAAAAAAGTTACAACATGATCATTATCCATTGTTCATAAGTAATTTATATATTAGTCACTTATTAACACATGAGTTCCATTAAAAAATGTATTTATTACATCCAATATCAAATTTTATAAAACTTAATTGATTATTTTAGATCCCATCAATAAATAAAGAATCTTTGGATTTTAATCTTAGAGATTCATTCTTAGTTGTACGAATTCCTTTACATTTCAAGGGGATATATTTTCCAAAATTAAAAAAACATCATTATAATATTTTTATGTTTATGAAATTTTTTCCTCTTATCATATTATGTGGACATACACTATTATTTAAAATTGTATTACTTCTCATATAATATTTGAAATCAACCTAAAATAAAATATTTACTTCTCAATTTATTATTTTCTCTTAAATTTATGAATTATTGTTGTTTTATGTGATTTTAAAATAATAATAGTCATATATTATTCCGAATAATGAACTATTTCATCACATCTTTGACAAATATATCCTAAAAAATCTATTATTTAATGTATAGATTTGGATTATCTATACTCATCAATTTCCATTGTTCATAATTAGTTGCCTTATTTATAAAAGAGAACCATTTTATTTGTTCATTAATTTACCCCAAATAATATAAATGTTTTACTAGTATAAATAGACCTTATGTCCATATATTCCAAAAAACAATAGCCCTTAAATATGAATATTTCATGATTGAATTAATTCTAATGATAAGTTATTTCGTTATCCATACCCATTTTAAGCAAATTTTTACTCTACCATGATGAAGTATAAATTATCTAATTTTCATAAAACCCCTCCATATAGGTGTCAATTATTGATGATTTTTATTTACTAAAACATTCATATTTTTTAAACCATAATTCTAGAATAAATAATTTGGTCAATTATATTCACATTATGAGTTGAATTTACCATAATATATACAATATATATATAATCATATATAAATGTTTAAACATATATTATAAAATATTTTTTAAAATACTATCTCATATTCCTTAATGTTTTTATAGAATCAAGACATCTTTATTGTTCTTTATTAAAGTACACTACCATCCTTGTTGTTTATTCATCAAAAATATTCCACAATTTATCATTCTATAAATTTTCACTTTAAGATGGTTGAGTTCCTCAATAAAATAAGATATCTTTTTGGGTTATTTATAACCAATTCTTTTTATCATTTTATATTTCATATTTAGAAATATAAGCTTTTCTTAATCTTGTAGTTTTACTCAAGAAACTATTCATGATCATATTTGATAATATGTTCAGTGTAATTTTATTTACCATTTTATTCACTACTTGTAGGTTTATTATGATATCGAACATTCTATAATTTTATTAAAATATTTTTCATTCTATTTTAAAAATTTATTAATTTAAAATGATAATGATTTATCTTAATTATTAAATATAATTATTATTTATCATCTTTTTAGAATTTTTATACTCTCAATATATTTCTTAATTTCATTAGAGATTATTTATAAACGTTTTTCTTAAAATTGTATTCATTATGATCATGATGAAACAGACCACAATTCATATTTAAAAAACAAACTAAAATGTGTCATATTCTAGAACCCTTTATCCATTTCTATGGGAGATTACATTTTTATTTACTTACCTTTTATAACGATTCTTTAAATTTGAGATATTATTCTCTAATAATGTATTCCAATTTCATCATCTACAGATTACTATGTTGATTTATCTATCCATTCATTCAGTTTAAGATTATTCAGGCCACTGAAATCCATTTATTTATCTTCCATGATCATAATTGAGAAAATATTATCTTGTATAATTTTATAATAAACAATAATCTTATTAAAATTTTGAATAAAACTTTCTTCTCTATTTTCCATGGAAGAATTAATTATATTAAAAAATAACATAAGTTTTTAATTAATATCATGAAATTTATTTAGACTTCAAAATTTTATCCAAAAACCACAATATTGAAAACTGTCTCATCCTCTCTTTATAATAGGTTATCAAGAGGTACATCATAAGTCATTCTATCATATTCAAATAGATATCTTTTAATTTTTAATATCTATTTATTTTCATTAACTTTCAAAAAACTATAGGTTCAATATTATATAAAATATTAAGGGATGTTTCATTTCTCATAACCTTATTAAACACCTAGTCAGATAAGTAAAAGTTTATTTACATCCTCCCATTTCCTTTAACTTCTAAATACCTCTCATCAGCATTTTACCATTGGATATATTTCTCAATTTTTAAAAAATAGTACTGAAGCATTAATATCATATATGTCATGTGAAAGATGATTTGGGAACAAATTATTCATCCATCATTGATAATTTTTACGTTAAAATGTTTGTATAACTATACTATATAGATAATTATGATTCACTATATTATATTTATCCAGTATAAGATCATTAAAATGGAGTCTTGGTTTGATATAACCTTCACTAATCGATGGATAAATGATGTAAAATTGTGATGGTGGGGGTCCTATTGGTTACATTTTATTGTAATTTATTTTCTAAAATCAACATATATAAAAAATTTATGTCATGATATATTTATTCTTGGTCTATCATTATAACCAATATGAATAATAAATAAAATGAACATAAAGAACACCAGATTTTGGTAGATCATTCTTCTAATGTGGTTGACTACATCCTTGATTTGTTCAATTTGAGTTTGACATAAATATATAAAATTATATCAAAAATCTATTACAAGATTGTATTTATCATCCTTATACTAATTATGTTTCCTAACACTGATATCTCATAAATGTTATTTATACTAGATCACTCTTGTTTATAAAACTATGCTCAAAAAAGAATTTACTAATTTTCAATAAGTATAAATATATTCTAGAATCCATAAAATATTTTTTATTGGGAATTAAAAATATTTATTATAATCCTTTTCCCTTCTTTCTCACTAACATGATGCCCATATATACCAATAAGAAGAAAAAAAATCATCATTTTCATTTAAACAAAAAAATTATCTATAATACTCATCCCTCTCTTTTTTATGGAATCAATAATCATATATTTATATATCTAGTATGATCAAAATTATATTTTTCATAATGTAAATATGGAAGTTCCTAATAAAATACTAGAATCTATATTTTCATTACAAATATCATAAAATATTTATCATGGGAATCTCTAGAATCAATCATATGAATAAAAAATTATTTTTTTAATCATCATATTTATATTTCCTGAATCCTATAAAAATTTTAAAAAACATTGTTACTCTTATATCGAAGACATTTATTTTAATGGAGATGATTAAATCAGGTTAACACAGATTAAACCACATAGTTTCTTTGACAATGATATTTTTCTCTTGATACATGGATCAATCCATTTATTTCCATTATGTTATCTTGAAATATTATGAAATTATTAAAAAAAAGAATTTTACATTGTTCAAACTTTATGGGATATCATAAGGAGAGTTTTATTGATGATGTATCAATGTAATAAATAATAATTAACATTATTTTATTTGGATTACATGGAGGTGTGGTCTCACTGGCCCTCTAAACACCCTGTCCAAACAATATAAGAATGTTTACTATCTCTCAATATAAAGTTTAACTCACTATTCCCTTTGTCAACACCTTGATATTATTCAAAACATTTATATTTAGATAATAAAATTAACAGAGTGTGTGTCTTATAAACCTTCTATGAATTTTCTTATGAGATGAAGCTCCTGGAGATTCCTTATTCTTAATTTCTTGAAATATTCTAGAAAAACACATGAGATCTTTTACGAGGGATATAAGTCTGTTTATAAGAACTATTATTCCATTCATTTAATTCCATTGGTTATTATTAAATTTCATATTTATAGGATAGTTCCTACTATCTCTAATATTTAATTGGACTATAATGGTCCATTAATCTATATTATATACCGTATAGATCCAAGTAATAACACCTTCTTTCAATTTCTCAATGAATTTAACAACATAATGAACATGCATTACTATGGAATTCTCTAATATAATAAGGAATATAATTATATTTTTTCCATTTAATATGGTTCATAAATATTAACTAGATCCAAATTTAAATTTTCTTAGACTTCACTACAACATTGCCTATCACAAAATCTTGTGGGAAACTATTATTGACTAGATAAAAAAGAATATGCATAAACTCTTCCACTACTCCATGTTCTCCCAAATGGTCATCATATAACTCAATGATTAACTGAAATATCTATGGTGTATCAACTTATAATATGTTGTGTCCTATATAATTTTAGATGATAACAATTTCTAATTCTATTAAATATTGACCTTCCCTGAAGAAATACATAATTATAAAATGGACATATTATTTTACATAACGATATATAGTGTATATATATATTACTTATGTGGATTCCTATAATTTTATATTTTCAACAAGAATCCTAAAAATTAAACATTAAATGATCTTACAACATGGTTTAAATAACAATGGTATGGTGAAAAAATTCAGTGTCCCACATCAAAAATTCCTCAAGAATTCGGGTGTTGAATAAGACTAGATGATTCATGGATACTAATTTGAGCAATATTACCTATAGTTATTGATTATATCCTCCCATTCCAACCATAATTTGGGAGACTAAGAATAACCTCTCATGGATGCACTTATTTTGTGTCTTCCCCTCCAACCTACATGTGCCTACATGCATGGGTGCTCACATGCACATCCCTACAAGCCGACATGACTAAATGTTTCTTATTCTCAGCCACCATCCTATAAGGAGGTTTCAAGGGTACTGAACATAAGTGTAATTGGATATATTTTTTCATCATTCCATACATTTATACAACAAAAACATTGTGACTATGATATGTAAAAATATTAATGATATATTCCTAAATTTCTAATATAGTTTAGTTGGTAGTTGTATGGAGTAAATATTCTAAAATAAATAATAATATATGATGTGGACATAGATTTAAGGAATGAGCTATATATTTTAATTATAGGAAAACCTATACAACTTCCAAGAATTATTGAGTTTCATTCATTACTTTTTCATCATACATAACACTAAAAACATCCAAATGGACATTCTCATACAATATCCCCATGGTTTATTAAAAATTCCAAAAAAATAGCATAATCCTTAAATTCACCATTCCTTCACATAGTGCATCAATTAATCATTGATCATGAAATAAAATATCATTTAAGATAATGATCGATGTGGAAATCATTAATAAAAGTTGATAATTATCATATGATTTGACATTATTTCATTTCACGTAGAAAAACACTATCACAAGAATTAACCCCTGCAAATTCAAAAAATAAACCCTCCCCCATCAACATATTCTCCACATAAACATATATTCCCCCCCATTATTCAATGAACTGAATGTTCACTTCATTTGAGATTGTTAAAATAGTGTTATAAGAACTTAACATGAACGGTGGTAAGAAATCATCCCTTGACCATAAAACAATTATTGCATCAGAGTGGGGATCCTCTCCCAGACTCTATTTTGAGAGATGGATTAGTATGGACTCCAATATGAAACTGATTTCATTGAAAATATATTTTTGGAAATCCTTTTTTCATGATATCTATAACTTGATACGGTTTCAGCATATATTACATCCTGGAAACATGTTGCTTATCTTTATCCTTCATGAAATGGTACTTTATTTCATTGTGATTTATCATAGATTATTGGATGGGATTTTTATTATATTTAAAGAACTAGTTTTTTAACACATAATCATAATCAAAGACCCCACATTTATTAAAATTTCTACATGATAATGTTAGATCCTTATTAGATGAGTAATAGTATGAATTTCAGCCATATATTATCCCTATATAGTGATTAAAGATATGCTATCCTTTTTCATTCATTTTCTATGAAATAAAATATCTAATAATTTAAAACACCTCTTATGAGGTAAATTTTTTGGTTATATACCAATCCTTCACAATAGAAAAACATAAATTCGACTTACTGTTATTTTGAATTTCTATAATAATACATATTATATTCCACTATATCATTGATATAGTGAAGTACATATCTCAAAAAATTCATGTTTATTTCTATGGGAACAATTTGACATATTATAGAATGAAATTTCAAAAATATGATTTATGGATGAGTTTCAGTAAAGTAGAGTAGGATGCTAATAATTTTACAATAATTTGTAACACAGACTTTCTCACCTTCATTATCTTTGGAAAATCTCATTTGGGTTCCCATTAGTGCTTCAATTGTTTTGTAATTTTCCATTTGAAATCATTTCAACACCTCTTTGGAATATTTGGGTTGGGATATAAATGTATATTTCTTATTTTGAATCAAATATAACCCATTTCATAATTATAATGCAATAGTTAAAAATGTATTTAATTCTTCCCTCAACAAATCAGATAAAAAATTTCATTAGATTCTATCCAAGTCTCCAAAGATGATATCATCAACATAAATAATAATTAATATCTAGTACAATTTATCATTAATTATATAGATAATGTGATCAACCCCTCTTTAATGATAACCAAGATTACTTAGGTACAAATCCTTCCTTAGGTACTAATCCAATTGTACTTTTTTAGACTATATATAAATTTCATCAGCCAGAATGCAATTATAACGAGAATAGTATTTTAGTGGTTACCCCTATGACTTATTTAGTCTTCAACAAAGCCAATTTATTTGAGAAATCCAGTATAATATTTGGTGAAAAGACTCTATCTTTCTCCGCACACTTGCACCACCAAGACATGACTTATTCATTAGGCTCTTTAGTCCTCTTGAATATTTCTTTCATTGAATTAGTCAATCCATTATTGAATTGTTCATGTTCCTCCAAATTTATCTTTACCATAAATTTCTTTCTCATGTTTCCAAGAATTATATATATCCATTTTTTTAAAACAAATTTTAATTATAATTTATATTACTCTTATTATTGAATACAACGCATTGAATCTTGAACAACTAAATTTTCCTTCCTTGGTTTAGCCCTCCATTTTTCATGTTCTTCACTGGCCATCTCATGCTCAAAAATCAGATCAATTTTCTCTAAAATGACATTGTTTTTACGTCACACTCATTAATTTTTTATCTTTCAATAACAACCACTAAAGTATCTTCACCTATGTCCCCACAATCCATAATATCATAAATTGTAGACTTATCTTAACCTTCATCATAATTGGATATTGGATTATTCCCGATGAAGAATTTATAATATATTATTATCCTTAATTTATGTATGTTAGAATATTTCATCACCGATTCCCCATCATCATCTTCTTGGAAATTTTTAATACACTTAGTAGTGATTCGACCTACCTAGCCATATTGGAGTCAAGAATGTAGAAATTTTCTGTCGAACACTGTTTTTAACCTCTTAAGGTTATAATAAATAAAATACATCCCACTATCAACCTCATACTCTTCAAGATATAAATTAATAGTGAAATTACTCATATCCTTGAATGAAACATCCTGCGAGTTTTCCTTTACTCTATATTCAATTTCATCATTTCTCATTTCATATGTGACATGCGTGATGTGAAGGATATCCAATGATATAGAATTTGGATCCATGTTTTCTATATAGACACATTTTAATTTTATTATAGTTTCATTCTCTTAAATATTCATTTCATTATTTAAATATTAACAATATCCTCTCCAATACCATTTAATTCATAAAAAATAGTTTATAGATGACCAAAAAATCTATCAGCTGTTTCGGTCAGACTCATCTATAGGTCTTCATATTTATTACATAACCCATGGAACTTTTTATATTGATATTTGGAATGATATTTATAATATTTATTTTTTTCTCATTTGGTATTATAAGTTTAATAGGACATTATCTTCTTGTAAATAGGGTTGGACAAGGATCCCAATGATGAAATTTTTCAACATTCACCTATAAACAGTTATTTTTTGTCTCCTCTGGATATGGTTTTAGTTTACATATTCTCTCTATCTATATGGAAAACTATTGTGTACCCTTACATTCAAAATGAGCTGATGTAGTACTACACCATGTTCTTCCATAGAAATAAATTTTCCTTTAGAGATAGGAATTGTTTTTGATACGCCACAATTTCCATTTCCATTTTCTATGAGAGAAAAAACACCCTTGATACCTTCCCATTAATGACAGTTTTAATCCATTTAATACATAATTTTCTATTGATATGATGAACAATCATTTTCTAACCTTTACATTCTTTAGAAATGGTATGTATAAAAATATTGTTTAAAAAATTATCTAGTTCACTCTAATTATATTAGACTAAAGATAATGAGATTAATGATGTATCAACACACCAAAATAATAGAGCTTACTACTTCATATAGATTATATAATGGAGACGTCTTACAGACCCTATTAAATATGTAATAAAAAAAGATGAGAAAGCTCGCTGCCTCTGGAAAACATGATGAACTTATTGATCCCTTTTTCACCTCCTTGATCTTCATCATTAGAATATTATTTAGATAATACAACTGACATGATATGTATCTTCTTCACCATCTGATAATGTTCTAGTGAGATGAAGCTTAAATAAATTCAACATTATAATAATCTCTCAATATTTATGAAAAAGTAAATAGTGTATTCTCTCAATTTTCATGGAATAGTGTATTCTTATAACCTCTTATGACACACCACATGTGATAGGGTAATATCATCATGTAATTCATTCACCATCACCTTGGAATTCCATCACATAGACCTATTCCAACAAAAGTGAGTAAAATCACACTATTATCATCCCACTTGGCTAAATAGAACCATAACTCGGCACAAACTATTATGAAGTCTTCTTGGGTTCTAATATCAGGTGATATTGGTAATATTGTTTTCTATCGATCCAAACATTTTAGCATTGTAGCATAGTAGAATACAATGTGCACTAAATTTGATGACACCTTCCATCATGTCCTCTATAATGTAGAAGGTAGTGATATGTAATGGTATTATCAAATAATCCCCATTCTATGACATGTATAAGGATGTTCATTGAGGGATTTGTTTTTCTAGAAATGAATCCTCTTTAACATATTCCAATAATTCACGAGATTCCTCTACATATTATCAACAAACACCACCCTCACATCCCAATAAGGAGCCTTTTTTTAAAAAATAATTTATATTTAAACATATATAAAAACCATCTTATATCTATAATAATCATAATATGGTCATCCATATAATCCCTTGATTATTTTCCATATATTATTGACGTCATATATACTACTGTTCAGGATAATTATTACTCCTTCCAAAATGCAGATTTAATAGATTTAATCATAACCTAATAAATAGAAATAATTATATTTATATGTTAATTATATGAAGAGGATTGTTTTATTCCATCTTATACAACACTTGAGAAAATATTTTTTAATTAGTTATGAAATTTAAAAAGACTTCTCTTATTATAATAAACCATGTTTTAATATTATGTATCATTAAAATTAATCATATACACTATATTTACCATCATCTTAAATCATATATATATATTTGGATAAACCTCATTTATACTCTAAGTTACTCCAATGTAATAAATTTCTGGATGTATAATTATTTTTCTTTCTTTAATAATTATGTAATTTTTCTGAATGATCTTCTATATCATATGTGAGATGTTATATATCATATAGTAATAAAGAGTTATTCGTACATGTGATAGTGTTACTCAAATATAATAAAATAAACTTGAAAATTATTAAATACCTCTAACAGAGAATATTAATAACTCAGTTCTAGCCTATATAAACTCCATTTAAAGCAACACCAAACACTTCAACTTAGTTAAAAAAATTCTTAATAACATCCCAATTATCCTCATGGACTATTATCAATGAATGAAACAATCCATAAACAATTTTATGTGTTCTTCAAAGTTAATGTTATTTGAATATATAATTCGAAGGATATTAAAATTATTGTGGCATATCCTTTTATTGTTTATGAAATCCAAAGAGATGACATAATAGGCGGTATAAAAATTAATTAAATTTTGTTCTATCTTGAGATGCTTATAATGGATAAAGGGAATGAGTGTTTGAATTTTAAATTCAGAGACATGGATATTATTTAATATATATTTAAATTTAATAATCTTATCTATTTATATCCCCACATGGGAGGCCATGAGTTATAAATGGATTAGTGAGTTGTGTATATTTTAAAAGAAAAAATTATATTGTAGATATGGTTTCTTTATTCACCTAAAACGATGAGGTAGTTAAAATATATTATATTATAGAGTAATCATAAGGAGAAAAGGGATTTTTTTATTAAATTTTAATGTAAGGGGATCAATTATGGGGTATAGAGAGGGATTTTTCATCTCATTATTCTTCAATGAGATCTATATCAGAGTGTAATTTGGATGGTAAGATAGTACATACTCGTTGGACATTTTTAGGTGAGATGAATAAGTGGATATTGTTTAATAATCTTTGATGTGTTAGATTATTTTAAATTATGGTGAATAAAAAGTGTGGGGAATATGGTTTTGAGTCTTTTATATCTTCAATTTCATTTATTGGGGGAGATCAATAGGGAATTAATTGAATATAATTTGTAGGATCTGGATAGTGTTTGGGATATGGTATTACAACTTATCATTATTAGGCTTTCATGGATTGGGTATCCAAGTGATAAAGGGACACCACCCTAGGGTAGGTTCTAATAATTAATTTTTAGTGATTACAGACCGTTGAATGTTATTGAGGGGAATTTAAAAGGGTGACAAATGATTCTAGGAATCATTACATTAGTAATGGTTTTTGTTGATTTAATTGTATCTCCTTGTTTTATTGATTATAATTTTATATTTTATTAAGGTTTTATTGTGGAATTAGTATATTTTATTATTACAATTAATACATTTATAAGGAAGAATTATATTAAAATAAAAATAAATATGACTTGTGTGACTATCATGAATTGATATAGATATTGTTTTATTACAATACATTAGAGCTATAAACCATTGGAATAATTCTATGAATAGAGTAACAAATACATTTTTGCTGCATATTAGTTGTTTTTAGATATATGAGATTTCAAATTGAACTGAATATGCTTCTTTTAAATTCATTAGTAAATGATATTTTTATCCCATTTGAAAAAGTTTTAATTTATAGAGATTAAGAAATTATTTCATTAAATATTATAGGAGTAGTTTTTGGTGAGGCTGATAAGAATATAATCCTCCTTTTCAAATTACTTTTGACTATTTAATTCATGAATTTACTTAACATTTATCAGAGTTTATACGATATAAGGAGGATGATATCATGACAAACATAACATGAAGTATTGAATTATTTAAAAAATTATTTGGTTTACTCAATTATTTATGTGGAACATCTAGTTTGTGGATTCAGAGTTGTAACAGTCTTTTAATCATGTGAAATTTTATAATTAAATATAAAATATTAAAAAATGAATCACATAATGATTAATTCCTTATATAAATTAATTCATATTGATGATATTTTTATCCTATGATGGGAGACTGCAATTGTTTAATTTACATCTTTATTAAAGTTATCATTGTTTAAGGGTTTTGATAAAGATATTCCAATGATGGGGTTCTAAAATTGACAATGTGCCAATTCATTTCATGTAATAATGATCTGTCAGAGGAACTCACATACTACGTATATGAAATTAAACAACAATACATTTCAACCGTATTTATACACTTTCATGTTTTTATTAATTAAGAAAATATTGATATATTCTTGATCTTTTGTAGAGATTGGTGACCATTTTCTTATTTCATGGGAGGAATTAAAAAGTATTATAATTTGTTCTATATTTCTAAAAAAACATAGTCCACATTACAGTGGTGAACATACAGGACCATGTTTTATTAGAAATGTGAAATCCATTAAGTGCTAATAAAGTGATATCAGTGATATCATAGGCATTACAAATGAATGTATTTGAGATGTGGAGTTTTATATGAATTGATGGGTGTTATCAATTGTTAAATATGTAATTTTTACATTTTGAAGAACTAATGATATCATTAAATAATTAATTTCATGTAATTCATATTGTATGATAGATATTAATTATCTTTTTTAAGAAAAATAGATGAGTTTAAGGGCAACACCCATTCATCTTTTTTCTGATATTAGTAATTCAAATGGTTTCTTTTAATGAAAAGTATTCTATATAAAAGTGAAAGTATTAAGAGGTCCATTTTTATTCACTAATATTTGTTTTTGGAGGTGTGTATATGCATATTTAGTGAGTTATTTATTGTTTCTCTCAGAATCATAAGCATCATAGTAGAAATAAAGCAAACCATGATCACAAGTTAGTGGAATTCATTCACGTGTTTAAATGTTGGGGAAATTATTTTTTTAGTTTAATATTAAAAGTTAATATTGAATATAATAATTTACAGTATTAATTTTCATAACAGGAAATTAATATTTGAAAAAAGGGGATGAGTAGAGCGTCTCAACTAATTTGAATTTTATATAGTGTATAATTTTAGAAAGGTGAATATTGTACTACATGGGATGATAAAAAATTTCCCTTTGAGGTTCATTAATAATACTTTGTTTTATGATATCACATGATTTATCAATGTTATATAAATAAAAGATTGGAGAGTATGGTAATGCCGAGATATCCCATTAGACTATTACAATACCCTTTATGGAGTTGTGATGGAGAGTTATTTTTAGACAAGGAGTGACATATCATTCCTAAAATGATAAGATGTAGGGTAAATGTAAAAAAATATACATGAATTGATGATATGATACTATATATGTATGAGTGATGTATAGTTACATTATTTATAAGGTAATTGGTGATAAATGATTTTACTGTATCTCAATTGGCGGATCACCCTTTTTCAATATAGATATATCAATGTGTTTGATGAAATTCTAGGTAGATAATGATAAATATGGATATTATATATATTATCTCAAGATGTATTTCATATTATAAGGTTAACATCGAGTATCAGAAGATAGATAATATATTCTATTAATTAACCACTAAAATAAATAAATGTTACGAGACACTAATATTTTTTATGATGTTTCTTCTATGATCATCCTATATCAGTGACACTGTACGAGTGATTATTGAGAAACATATTGATATTTCTCATTTAAAGATGATTTGGAAGTGATAAGCATTCAATGAGTTCGTATAGGTTCACCTTCCTATAATAACTATATTTCATTAGGATCATTTGGATTTGTGATTCACTATATTATTTAGGAAGAGGATTATGAGGGATTTGGGTACTAGTTTTATGATGAGTGTGGTTTATAATTCACAAACCTATATGATATAAATTATATATATTAATATTTTGGAGGATATACAAAATTCATGAATTCTTATTTTTGGGAATTTCATTGGAAGAAGAATATTTTTTATATAATAGTGGATATTATCAATAGATTTACATAGAAGCATTTGATGATTTACATAGTATACCATATATATTTACTTAGAGTTGTATTATAGTGGGCGAGACATCACCACCATGGTATGCCATTGTAAAAGAGACTATTTTTAGAGTTTATCTCATAATAAATGTTTTATCTCTGACTTATCATTGGTCTAAATTCAACATAGGTAGAAGACAATAATTGTTTTCTAATTTTTGGTGATTATGTGTTAATTTAGGTTTTACTATGAATAAGATAGAAGTGGTGCATAAATGAAGAGATTTTTTTACATAATTTATTCATGAAATTTAGTATTATTGAATTGATTCGTGAGGTTGAGTATAAGTTGATGTTACCTCTATGATTAAGTATAATTAAAGAATGTATATCGTGCATTGTAGCTATAAAGATTAAAATTGTTTTATATCCAGTCAAATTTTGAGATTCCCTATAGTTTGAGGTATATGAATTCATTTAATAACATTTATTATATAAAATTTTTCATAGTGAGAATCTTTTTTAGGGGAATATAATCTTTGTTAACTTTCTTTGTAACAGCATGGTCATATTCTGGATAATACCTAAAATCGTGAAGAGTATTTGGGATCTCAGCGGTTGTAGTTATTCAAATGAGATCCTCAGTGATATTTCTTTGATATGAGAAGTCATAATGTTTAGATTTTATAATGAATTCATGTTTCTCATATTTGATTCAATTTTTTTTTCAAAATATGGGTTTTATTTAAAAAATTATAATTTTGGGAGAAAATAATAGAAATTAATGAATTTAGATCATTTTGGTGTCATTGTAGATGGTACCACTATGTACATGGTGGGTGTGTACTGGGTGTCTGTTAAGTGACATAGAAAATGATAATGGTTCCAGATTGATAATAGAATGGTTAACCATTAACACTAAATAGTTGATGGAATTTAGGATGCAATGGTTCATTCATTGGATTCCCAAGAGAGCTACCAAATTATATTTTTTAATAGACTATTTTTTCCCACTTTTATGAAATGTCTGTGTTTTTTAAATAGTTTTAGAGCTATGTATAAGGTATAAAACTACATGATTCATAATGTAATTTACAGTTATAGTGAAAATATTAATATATCTATTTTTATTTTTAAGGGATATAAATTTTGATTTTGTAATTTTTTCAATTCAGAATTCCCATTTAATTTTCCTGAATCACTAATATTCTAGTTTTGAGGAGGAATTGCTCATTTGTTTCTGCATTATACTCTATATTGATTACTATGAGGGTTATATTGGACCTCTATTGGAGTTTAATTGGTTTCTATTTCTACATGTCACTAATGTTAGGATTTTTATTAACTATAGGTTGTACAAATGGAATGATAATGGAAATTAAATCAATATAGAGTAAAATAAAAATAATTATTATGAATTAATTTATTAAATTAAAAATGATTTATTCTAAAAATATATATGTTAATTAACTAGGTGAATGGTATTCCCAATGATAATTTTACCATAGAGATGAAATAATACTCTATAAAGAAATTTAATAATAATTGATGATTACTTATATATGAAATTATATATGGAATGTTTCAAATCTTTGATGATGATTTATTAAATGATTTATGAGTTATATAATAAGTACTTATGAGTTTAAAATTGGTGGTAATGATTAAAATTATATAAAGTGATAATTTAAGGATTTTTAATGAGTGTTTATGATGTATAAATATGGAAAAAATATTTAAATACACTATAAATAATTTTTATAGTGATAAATTTTTTTTCTTATTAGACTTAAGTTAAAAACAATTAATGATGCAATTAATTTCTATTTTCTCTTTGAAAACAACTAATTTTTTTGTGTGAAATACTTCAATTTAATTCTATATTTATTTTTATTTTTTACATGATTATAAAATAATTTTTTATTGATATATAATAATTTGTTGTATGAAAACAATATATTTTAAAATTAGTAATGATCTATAATAAATATATGTTAATTTATCATGTGTTTGTCGAACAATGATCGATGATTTTAAAAAAGGGTTATTGAATTATAAAAGAAGATTAAATTCCTGATTCCATATTGTGTATTGTGGTAGAAATTATAGTTTCAGTTATATAATAATATTATATGTTTATGTAGTATCAAAAAAACATGTGTTTAGTTATGTTGTATTAATATATTTTAATTATACTATAATAAAATCACATGTTTCGTCGTGATATGGGATGATCATTGTGTTAGGAAGTAATGATATTTCACCATGAGTTTTTGTGACATCATAGCTTGGTATAGATTAATAGTGTTTGAGTTGGAGCACTACATGAACTTTTCTTGAATCATCATATGATATAGTATATTGACTAAAGGGGAGGATTAAGTATAATCATAAAGTTAGTAAGCCCATAAAATAAATGCATAATGGAAAGTGTGAAAATAAATATAAAACATTGTATGCTTCATCAATACATTTAATAAACCGAATACATATAGGCATAAAATTGGGATCCATAAGTGAAATATAGTAGTAAAATTTATAATAAATAGTATATGTGGTTAAATAATAAATAATGCATAAACAGATATGATATATAAGAAATTATTCTCAATAATATATAAATAGTCTTACCTCAGGGAAAATATATAAAATAATATTAAATTATATAACATAAAATAACATACAGACCAAATCATTAGACTGTTGTTTGGACAAAATATCATAATTCCAATCGAACAATATATCCAACAGTAAGTTGATACCTATATCTTCAATGAAATTTGAACGTATACACATGTACACTAAAATCCATTACATGTACACTGGAAGGGGTTAATCTAATATGTTAATATGATTCCCCCACACTCCTTGACACAATTAGTTTGTGTGATCCAATTGATGAATGTGAATGTCTCTAATGTGTATCACTAAATTAACCTAGAAACATAATCCATTAACGCTCACAAAATTTAATTTTTGTATTCAATCATATTGAGTAAGAAACATAGACCCTAAAAAGACCTACTAATATTTCCCCATCAAGGTCTGGAAAATATTCATATTACCAATGCACTATATAATCCTATAATCCAATTAGGTATATTATAAATCTACATTGTCATTAATTATTATTATCATTAAGTTATATCACCATATATCAATTATGGCTTACGTAGTGGAAACAAATCTGATACACTGGTCATATCACTAACCATAAAATAGATAAACCATAAATATCATGTCGAATGAAAAATGTAATAATAAGTACAATTATGGGTAATAAAATAGAGGCCGACCATCATGCCAATCATTAAAATCTAATAAAAACTAAAAAGGGTCGTCAAGGAGGGATAAATGAACCAAATAATAATAGAATGAGAATATCATGATATAAAAATGGGAAAATAAATAATGAGGCCCAATTTTAGGACATATCAAACCCATGTCCTATGTCATTCAAAAACTGACATCACATATACTCATTATAACTATATTCTAGACTATCCATATTAGATATACTACTCTATTCCATGTATATCAGGTTTAAAAAGAGGATAGATCTCATGAATGGTCAATTAGATCCATGGGTATAAATTTATTTCATATAATAAACATTAGGTATCAAAATAAATATCTCTTACATCATGTCAAAGGTCATATTATGTAAAAAATATAGAATATAATCCTCCTTTAGGTTAATAATTTTCCATTCCATCAAAAAATATCTTTCTTTCATAGAGCCGATGTAGCTATTGAACTACATATCAGAATAAATGAGAATGATCACTACTAGAAGATGAACTGTTATCTATATGGAATTCCATAATCCATATATGACACCTCACTTGAAGAATCATATACCACACTTTATTTATTATGATCGAATAAGTATTCACATACATTTCATTATCATCAGGTTGTTATCTTAATCTCAAAGTTCTTACAAGACATGGCCTCTATTTATTAGGACCACGATAAAGTCAATAATTACCTTGCATGATATATGATCAGTCTCTCTAATTCACACCTTAACAATGATTACATCGTAATGAGGAATTTTCTCTCTCTATTTACCATGATATCAATCCTGAGCATATATCATTATATACTATAAAAAATCTCCAATATTATGGAATCAGTTTTAAATTTAAATTATTATATGTATATACCACACATAGAAAAACATTTACCTCAATTTATATATTGAAAAATCATAACAATACATGGTTAATTAAAATATTCTTACACCATAGAAATGTAATTCTATAAATTTATCACAACCTAATTTTCATCACTCATAATGTCTCATTAGGTTCCTACAATTTAGTTTAAAGACATCATTGACATTAAGAGTCCTAGACACTTTTAGAACACAATGGTACCTTCTAAGGTCCCCCTAATAGAAAAATAACCATAACCCACTACACGTCTCATCTTAGTTTTTCCATTCAATATTATATTTGAGGCTAAAACAACTAACCCTATGTTATCATGGATTAGAGGATTAAATATCATGAAACAAACAAACAATAGATCATAGATATATAAATATTAATTATGAAAAATTCCCAAAAAATGATTTCAATATGATAAAATTATATCATAATAATATATCTTTATTTTTATCTGTATTCATAAATCAAGTATGTTTTTAAAAAATAAAGGAGAAAAAATCTTGTTTTTTTCTTTACACACATGAAGGATGTAACTAGTAATGTTTAAAACTAACATTGGAATTCCCTTATATTCTATATGATATTGTATTACAAATTTAATACTTTAAAATTCCCTTTTCTATTAAAATAATATTTTAAACTAATTACCATCTGTAAATAATATTTTAAAAGGTCAATTTTTTGGAAAACAAAATATTGACTCAACTCACACCATTATGAAAGCCATAATACATGACACCAACACCCGGTCAACCATGAAAACCTTAAACAAACCAATTTGAAAGAAATACAATACATCTTGTACTATTAACCAAACATTAATTTTTGTTACATTTGGGTGACATGATTCCATGTTATACGATAATTTTCCCTATTATGATAATAGTATGAAAAGCATCTTATATTATTTATGTAATATAATACTTGATAAAATGTCAAAATAATGAAATTATAAAGTACAAATTTCACATATCATAATCTAATAATTCACTTGGTATGGTACATACCACTATTTAATATAACAAGAACCTATCTCATCATTGATCCTCAATTTTTAATTATGGGTTCATTTGAAATTAAAATAATGTCATTAAAAGAGGAAAGTTTTTGACATGGTTTCTAATTTCCATGTATTGGAATGGTAACTAGTATCTATTTATAACCAAAACAATTAAAAAATACTTAATTTATTAAAAAAATTAACTACATATTTTTTTAATTCCACAAAATCATATTAAAAAACACCATCCATCATCCATTAAGCAAAATGTTGAGAAATAATAGGAAACTGTCATTTTTTAACCTCTACTACAGACCAGACAAGAAAGAATCATTCAATATATGTGATTATAGCATGAAATAATGAAATATACTCTCATATATCAAATCCCCTTCATGAAAATAAATGAAAATAAATATTATAGATAAGGAATGTGAAGAAGGAAATCTTATTGTTGATTGATTTAATAGATCAATTCCATACCATCCTATATTGTGGGGAAGAAACCAAGGAATGAGAGATAGAGGAAGGTATAACTCCCATTTTCATGAATTTTCCCAAGAGAAAACCTCTATATAGGATTTAAAAAATAGATAATGGAAATTATCCTTTTTAAATATATCCTATAAAATTAGAAGAAAAAATGGATTGTGATGGTTTATATAGAACATATGGTACAAAAACTGAGGTCTGAACAATCTTCAACTAGATATGTTGTTTTATAGGTAGTGGTTCTATACTACGTCAAAAAAAATCAAATCTTAGATACACATCAACTATGTTTTAGTGTAATAATGTTGTAATCCATCAAACCCAACTTTATTGGGATCTAGTATATTTCAGTATTTATACATTTCAACATGAATATATATATCTAATAATTATATATAACATTCCCAATGACACCAAAATGTATTCAATATGAATCTGTTGTCCAAATTTAAAATTTATACTAACTATAATTCAACTAGAGTCTAACATTACATTAAATTCACTAATAACTGATGATTAAGACCTTTATACACCCCATCATAATTATTTTCCCACACATAATTTTAAACTAATTGGTTGAAAGAAAAATGTAATATTAACATATATAATTCATCACATGATCATGATTTATATCCTTGAATTCCTGTCACACATCTAGTTCACAACTAAAAAAATTGTGTGTTCAATAACATGGATTCAAAATCATCAATTTTATGTGATAGAAATTGGTTTTTCATGATTTTCATCACACCAAAAATATTATTTGACATATCACTATCTATATCTCCCATCAATGAATAATTATGGCCACTAAGAACAATATTTATATTTTCTATGGGGATCCTAATAATTTTTCTATTCTACTTAGTGATCTGTAACAAATATGGAAAATCTATAAGGGGACTTATAAAACTCATCATCAATTAAATAGAATAGAAAAAAATCCAATATAAAAAATGGGTCTCCCTTCCATTAGACTCACTAAATATAACACAACTCACTTGGTGTAACTACTAAACTAGTGTTTCACATATCTAAATTCACTACACCATTACCAAACTACTATACATCAAGATTAAATTACATGTAAACTCTTTAAATTCATGGAAAACAAATCTTTAAACTTGTAATTAATATACTAGTGTCACTATTTATTACAACCAAAGGTTTTAATATTTTATTTATTATTAATTCAACGTCAGTTAGAATTCAAATGAAGTGTTTCATTGTTTATGTAAATTACTAGAGAGGATTGATATATATAATAAAAATAACATGTCTTGTGATGACTATATCAATTACACCATGAATTTGTTTTAGTTATAATAAAAAACAAAGTGTTGTTATAAAAAAACATGTATTTTGTCAATAAAATAAATTTTATAAAATAAATTTATTTTGTCATAGTATGATATTAAAGGTAACTGCAAAAATTGAGAGATGACTAGAAATTAGAAAAATCTCTTCATTCATTAAATGATTTATTTAGGTTGTCTGTAAGATAACCTGAATTTCCAAATTTAATGTCTCCTATTACATGTTGAGATGAAATATGTCCTGAAATGAATGACTTTTGGGATAAATTCAGTGCTTATGGGGTGTCATATTAAATACTTCTAAAAATACCATTTCTATAAAGGATGCTCCAGAATATTTCATTACATATGGATATCTAGTTCTGATTGCATGGAAGGTATATCGTGATATCGCTGATTCTACTATAAAATACACTTAATTTTATACCATCTTTGAATAACATATAAGAAAATAGACTAGTCCATGAATATTTAAATTTTTTATGATTAAATTTTAAATTTAATTTTCACCATGAAGGTTCATGGAACACCATAACTCATTTGACATCTAAATAAAGCAGAAGGATAAACCGACCTATCACATCACAAGGTAGGATGTCACATAAAGATTATATAAATTTAAATAATTGTAATATAAATGATGATGTGTTTAAATTGGGATGAATAATTAGTTATATTTTTTAACCACTAACTACCTATCTGATTTTTTATGGTGGATATTGACTGGGTTATATTCTAATGGATTGATATATTGAAAATAAAATATAAAGATGGTTTTGATATTTTTAAAAAAAATTTAATTTCCAAAGTAATATGTATATAGAGGATATTTTATTGAATAAGATGAGTATCACACATTGAAAAGAAAGAGAGAAACTCAAATAATTGAAATTAGAGGATTATTAGTGATGTTAGTTGAAAATCATGAATTGTATAGAGAATTGTATTTAATTTAAATAACATTAATGACCTGGATTATGATAATGAATTATTTTACACAAATATAAAGAACTAGAAGTGAAAAACATAGTCATATAGAATATACATTCCTAATTTATTTTAAATATTTATTTATATCATTGTGAGTATAAACAGTGAGTCAATTTTATTTTGGTAACCCTCTTAAAAGATATTAGTAGAAATGAATAAGAGTTAGTGGGAATTTTATGAGAAAATAGAATATCCCAAATATTATAACAACATATGAATGCAGTAGTGGTGAATTTTCGTATCAATACATCATTTATATGTGCTCCAAGAATGAATCCCGTAAAGGGTAAACCATATAATATCATGTTTCCAGACTCTTATACATATATATATGGTTTTTCTACATTTTTAACCATCATAAAATATTCAAGGTGATGTTTTCAAGGAGAATTCAAATCCAATTAGATTAAAAATTATTATATTTTTTATTTCATTCTAACATACCCACCACTTAAGGTGTTTAGTGGGACTATATGGTACAAATTGTGGAATATAAGACATAGTTTTTTCTAGAATATATAGAAGTATAATTGATTTTGTGGAGAATTTTTTAAATACAATGAAATTTTACTTAATTTATGATTGTAATTATCATGTATGGATGCATGAAATGCGATCAAATTTAAAATATATTTGACATTATTTTTATTAAGGAAAACTAAATGTAATTCTTGTATGTGATTTCACCAAAAGATCAACATTTCATGTCAATAACATGTTATTGATTAATTATGTTTTGACTCATAATTATCTGTTGGGATTATAATCATACTGATAATATGGTGATATATATTAGCACAAATAGAGATTAAATTAACTTTATAAAATCTATAAAGGTGATAATAAATTGAATGAATTAAAAATGAAGGTTTTGAGAATATGTTTTGATGTTCTAATGAAGAGTTATAGTGAAAATGATGGAAATTTTTTACTTATATTATGGAATTATTTAGATTAATATGTGGACTTCGTTATGAAATCAAGTATTATGATATTTTAATGTAAACCAATTGAAATTTACCACTTATGTATAACCCATGGGTTTTATCACATGTATAAATTAACCTTGTAAAATTACTCATTGATAATTTAAACTATAATAAGGTTGAATATGAGTTTCTAGTGGACATTGTGGGATCATTAGAATATTTTTCTAAACTATTAACATTCAGTATAAGAGATAATTAAATGGTTAAGGATGTGTTAAATTAATTTTATGCCATTGAGGAATTCTTATCACTTGTGTAAATATAATTTAAAATAGGCAATGTGATATTGGGGGGGGTGAAATTACCATTGAATGTTTTCATTGTGGTAAGATTGGTAATATCATTTCTATATCTTGAAATAAATTTGATAAAGTGGATATTTAGTTTTTATTATATGCAAAATAAAGGAAGAAGCTATCATGTAGAAGAATCATTAATTCAGTTAGTATATGTATGATCCTAACCTTTCTTGGAGATATATTGTTCATATTTATAGGTATTATTTTTTATATTATTTAGTATAACTTGTTTTGGACTTAACTTGGGCGTGTTATGGAAATTAGAGAAATTTTGGAGGAAAAGATTATATGCATGGTTGGCACAATATTTTCTTAAAACGTACACACAACCTAGAAAACAAAGGAAACGTAGACAATGTTTATTCATATAGCTAGCCCATATTTTGTCAAACTATGAACCATTTTAAGAGTAAAATCATACCCCCACCCCCACCCCTAGAAGAGGTTAATGATTAAAGCACATGGTTTGAAAACCCATATACCCCTACCTAGGAAATCGTGCATGCAGTTATAATTAGCCTAGAAATTATTTTAATAATACATGAACCACGATATTATCCCCAAACTGACCCTAATTTAACCCTAAAAAATTTAACTCGTTTTTTAGGCTCTCTTAAAAATTAAAATGTTTCCCTTCCATCATTTTTCATGATTTAATTTCTTGATTCATGATATGGACCTCTCTTGGTAAGTGAATCTTATCCCATGTGGTTTCTTCTTTATTTATCATTTTTCACTCATCCTTTTTAAGGGTGTTTCCCTATTATTGTGTGGATATAGAGAAAGGCTTTATGGATATTGATTTTTTAGTTCTTCGATCTTAGACTTGGATCGTGATCTCATTGTTTGGGACATTTTTTATCATTCCTCTTAAATTGGGTATTTTTACTATATAGAGTTTGTCGATGAATTGAGGTATGTGGTTTAAATTCCAATTCCATAGTTATTATTTAATTACATTTATGTAATTGAAATAATTAAAATTTCAATGATTGGGAAATTGAATCAATATTTTATTCTATTTATTTTAATTCCCATGTGTTAATGATTTAGGTTAATTGGGTAAATGGAAAAGTGAAATTGAATTAATTAATGGGATACAGGGATTGTGAAATTTGATTGGACTGAATTAATTAATTAATTATTTATTTAATGGATTTTTGTTAATTTTAAATTGAATTAATTAATTGATGAATTGATTAACGGAATTTGTGATTGTGGATTTGAAGAGATATTGAGATCCAAAAATTTATTAGAATAATTAATTTTTGAGTTAATTATTGGGTTATTCAGATTGTGGAATTAGATTAATTAATTGTTGAATTAATTAATTGTATTTTTTTGGTTTTGAAATTGATTTAATTACATTAATTAATTGGTGAATTAATTAATAGATTTCTTAATTGTGAAATGTGATAAGAAGGTTAGTGTTGATAAATCATGATTGATATGAAATATGTAATAATTTAGTCAATTGATAAATGTGCGTGGGACATGGTCTATTTCTTCCACAAGACATAGTGATAAATTTATTGATAAATGTGTGTGCGACATGGAATGCTACATCCAAATAAAATAGTGATAAATTTATTCATAAATATACGTGGGACATGTTCTTCTACATAGAAATTCCATAGTTACAATTTTATTGACAAATGAGTGTGGGGAATGGATAGCTTCTTCAAAACTCCACATTGTCCTAGGCATGATGACCTAGATCCAAAATATTTTCATTATTCCATTATTCTGATTTGAAATATTATTTATTGAAATGTAATGGACGATGAAATCATAAGTGTTATACAGAATTGTGAATTTAATGTGTGACATGGTTAAGAATCCAAAATGGGATGAAGCTAGTATTGAGAGTTTGGGTGTCCTCTGGATCTTGGAGGTTGTTTGGTTAAATAAATTTTAATTAAATAAATGTAATATTTATTTATTTATAGCTTTTTTTAGTGTTCATACAATGACATTCACTATTATTGACTTGATATTGTTGAATATGTTGTCGATGGTGGCCTATTGAGTTATAGTTACACCCAACTCTAGAATCTTGATTGGTAGTAGAATAAATATCGCGGTTTCATGATAAGTTAAGGCCAAGGATTCAATATTATATGGATTAGTTAGTATAGATCATGGATACATGAACCGTACATGGTTCAGAATGTTTCTAGGAGTTGTTAGTGTAATTATTTATTTTGGATTTTTCATATTGAGACATGACACATATTGGCATGAAATATATACTACTTAGTTTTAGATATAGTATTTTTATTTTTGTCATCATGTGAGACTGGTTTAATATCATTGTTGTTCATATATATTTTTTTATTTTCTACTTACTCTTCCATTTTTAAATATTTTTTAAGAGCGTAACATCTACCCATGATCAATATTTCACCCTCATTGATAAATGGCACCCTCTGGAATATGAGGGGGGGGGGGGGGGGGTTCACCTGAGGTCATTTGACAAATGTCTCGGGGTGTCGATGTGTGACACCTAGGACGAGATTTTATAATGTGGTATTAAAGGGTTTTATTTTATTTTCCTTTTTCTTTTATTTTGGATAGATAAACATGAGTGGAGGATGAGTAAATACTTCATTAATAGCTCATGCATGGTAGTAGCTAATCAATTAATGGGTGTAAAATCCCAGTACTTGGGTGGGATTATTTTTATTGATGTGTGTTGTCATAGTTGATTCCTTTCACCCCGAGTGATGAACTTATTGTGCGATGTGATTTTTTTCTTATTTTTTCAATGATTTTAAACATTTTCTAGAATATAATGAGAGTTCATTATGAATTTTTCATTCTATGAACTCAGGATTATTTTGTGACATGTATCATTTTAGGCATGTAAGCTAAAATTGGGTTTTGTGCATTTTCTAAAAATTGAAATGATTTGCTTCCTTTTGTAATTCATATGAAAAAATGTGACTTCAATAAAATTGAACTGAGAAATGATTCATAAGACGAAAATCGGTTTCTAATGTGAAAAATGTATAACGATAATTTGTTTAATATTTTTTAACCATGAACAAGATGTAGAATATTTAAGGGTAGTGATAACACCTCAATTTTTACTATGTGGAGAGGATTGGGGAAATGGCTTGTTGTGGCTTATTTTTATTTTCATCTTATATATTTGTGTTAGTGTTTTTATTTTGTGTCCTAACAATTTTTTTTGAATTCTTGAGATATAAAACCATGACGAAACATGTTTACAGGATGCAGATAGGACATGTATGGATGTACTTCTCTATTATTGGAACTTGAGGCCTCGTTAGTGATATATTAAAAAGTCCTATATTAGTTCCAAGAGAAATTTATCGACTAATGAAATTCATTAAAAGATACACAAATGGGGTTTTTAAAATAATATCTAATCTAACAAGAGAGATCTTGTTTCAAAACCATCTAAATTTCACTAGAGAGGGTGTAATGAGGAAACAATTTTCTGGATTGAGTCTATACATACCACACTGGACCACTTGCAGAATCCTACAAATAGGAGATTAAAATTAGTTATTTACATGTTATTTTGTCATGATAAGTGTGGTGGGACATCCCAAAATGGGATTGAAAGATAGATAATATAGAATGGAATTACATCAGGATATTTTTTTGGAGAAATTTTATCCTGATACACTTAGGAAGGAGAGAGTTGCTGAGTTCATATGGATGACTCTAGGGAGTATATCAATGATAGAATATGCTCTATGCTTTACAGATTTGTTGTGATTTCTTCTAGTGTTGGTGGGGATGAAATTAATATGTTAAAGTTGTTTTTGGATTGAGATAAATAGAAAATTAAATCCCAGGTGAATATCTTTTAGCTGAATATGTTTTCTAATGATGTGGTTTAGGCTCTGATATCTGAGGGGAACCTGAAGAAGGATTGTAGTGGGGAACATTTGGTTTCTTCTTGAGGGTTATTAGGTATGACTTCTAAGAGAAGTAAGAATCAATACATTAATTTTAATGAGTGTTAGAGAAATAAGAGTAGATAGGTGGAATGATTTAGTTACACATGACATTTTACATGTGATATATCACTAGTGTGGTAGTTCAGTACTATTTTAGATATTTTGTCAGTGACCACCAATAGAGTGCCAAATCTTCGATAGGATGAGACGTCTATAGAGGATATGTCAGAACATGGGTTATATGTGTAGTGATGGAGCACCTAGAAAGAGTTAGAGTGTAGGAAGGGGTTCTTCTACATCTTATAAAATAATAATGTTGGAGTTCTTCTTGTCATGGAGGTAGAAGAAGTGTATGTGGAGATTTTGGGAAAGAGCAGCTGTATCTACAGAGTGGTGTAACTCACAGTTCTCAATCTTTATCAAAGGAAGGATGGGAATGATAGATACATGCCACTCAACCAAGACTTGTTGATAGTGTGTCTGGACCATAAAAAATAAGTGGTCCAATTCTTTTATAATATACTCTATGTAGTGATTTATTTGATTTTGATGCCTCTCATCCTTTTATTTTTGTACAACATATGAATTTTTTGATCTTGGAGGTGGAGTTCGTGTGAGGGGTGTTGATTGTATATACATATTTGGGTGTATGGGAAAGAGACATCTATTTGTGAAATGGGTTTTGTAGAGACCCGAAGCTTAACGTACATGGACATTACATTACTTTTGCGGAATGCTTAGTACATAACAAAAACACACACACAAGGACCGTAATAGTTTAGTGTCTTTGGAAACTCGGAATATAATCTTCTAATCGTGGTAAAAGATCTTCAACATCTCCCTTAAAGTTCTTCCTTTTTTTACCTAAAACCTTTCTTTATATCCTGGGGAAAAGAAAACATAAAAGGGTGAGCTCAAATGCTCAGTAAGGGTAAACAAAAGGAATATCAATCACATCATATTCATAAGAACATAACATTTTTGAAATATTAACCTGCAAAAGAGATCATAATCTCATATCATGGGATAAATCATAGTAGTTAAATGTAATCCAAATAATCATGACATAAAACATGGAACTTTGTGGCATACAAAAATAATCATAGAGAATCTTTTCTTATTAGTCATGACTCATTCCCAAGACTATCTTAGTGGACAAAGTCCATTTCTTAACCGAGTTCACTCCTCGTTTCAGTAATGTTTCACAGAACCGGTTTAACCTGCCGTTCCAGCCATGTCTATCTAATGAGATATAAAATCTTTACCCAATGAATTGGAGGGAGATATAGGTCCCACCCATCTCATAATGATACCATTCTTATGTGTGCCACAAAATCATAAATCATACATCATTGCATAACTCATGTAATAAAAATGGGATTCTTAAACAACATGGCATCATAAAAAAAATCATATAAGATAAAAGAATTCATAAAAAGAATTCCATCACAACATAATAAAATCATTGTAATAATAGGTATAGAAACATAACCCTTTATTATCTTAGATGGAAAATAATTTTGATAAAACACTTGAACTCCATTTTTGAGGAAAATATCCTTTCTACTTCAAAAAACACTTTTCCTTTCGTAACATGTCATACATTTCTAAACTAAAAGAAGATAATTAAAAATAAACTTGAAACTTTGTAAAGGAATATTCTTGGAAAAATGTTTTAAAAATCCCTTCATGCCGTATAAGTTAAAAAAACATTCTTCTCGTACTTTTGTTGGAAAAGTCAAAAAGTACCACGTATGAAAAACGAAAAAAGATTCTTTTCATATCATTTACTAAAAACTCATCGAAGGGTAAAATTGGATTTAAAAAATTGTAGGTGGTTGGAAATAATATTACATATTGAGGAAACATGGATGTGGATGATAAAATAGACCCCAGTAAATACCAAAGTATAAACAATCTTGGATAAAATGAGATTGTGATATTTTCCCTTACCTTAGGTACAATTTTCTTTGTAAGTGTCCAAACCTCATGTATAATGATTTAAATAATGTCAATGACTTATTACATAATCATAATCATTGTTATGATATCATATATGGTTCACTTATGACTTTATATTACCCGTTCTTTTGTAAATTCCATGTTAAAGAGTGTTTTGGGTAAAATCGTTTCATTTGTCATCAGTGTTTTGACTTGTAATTATTCACATGATTACTTAGATCATGATTACTGAATTCCAGAATATAAAACACGATTTATATATAATATATATTCAGAATATACATATATATAATAGATCAGTAAATGGAAATAAATACACCGTTCATGGAGACGGTAGGCCGTGCGTACACATGAATGTTGTTTTCGGTTCCTTATTGAGTTGAATGAAGTTAAGTAGATGACATAAATATATATACACATAAATACAGTATCATTATTATGTCATATATTTAATGATTACTTATTTTATATACTTTATAATCATTCATGAATGGTTAACGTGGAGAATGAATCTCATCGCGTCGTGGAGACGGTAGTCCGTACGTACGCACGAGCGATGATATCGTTCTCATGATCATGGAATTGTATTGGAGTGTATGTATACTATTTCAGAATCAATATCACATTACAATAATCATATATAGTTATTATGTACACCATTATACCCATCCAAGTAAGGTGGTGGTGGAAAATAGATTACACCACGGCGTGTAGACGGTATTCCGTACGTACGCACGCGCGGTGATTTCGTTTTCCGTAGGATGGATAGATGGTGAAATAGGGTTGTTTAATACTTATAATAACATATCAGTATATTAGTGATACTGATGTTATTACTTCATAATGAAACAACCTAAGAAGAATAAGTGGAAGAAGAAATAAAGTTGAAAGAATCGGTAACGGACATTACCTCTTCTTCGAAGTGCCTCTTTGAGTCCCCCTCTTAGGGCACTAAAATTGGTCTTTAAAGAAGACCAGGACCTATAGGATGTTTCTAGGGAAGTTTAGATGATATTTTGGTAGGGTTTGGCCGAGATTTATGGCTCAAAGTGGTGTGAGGAAGAGTGGGAGGAGGTGTCCTTTTATAAGGGAGGTGAGGGGCACCTGTGGAATAACTAAAAATATTATTTTATTATAAAGCCAAATTCGGTTTTAAATAGCTCCAAATTTAGTTATATATAAGCTAAGGTGGGGATGGGTCGAAAGCCTCTCATCCAATAGAATTTGGACAATTTTAGATTACTATTTTAACCTTATCATTTAGTTTTAACTTTAAGGTAGATTATTTTACTTTTACCGTGTCTTTTTGTGTTTTTACACTATAAGGTTAATAAACATACTATAATAAGCCAAACGAACCCCAAGTTGTTTATTATTAATATATATAACCTTATCTAAGTCATTTTTCATAACCTTATATTTTTAGGAATAAAATAACAATTAATAATATAATAGTTTTTTTAAAAACTATTTTATGTCAATTTTGACAGTATTTAGTAATTGATTGTTGTAAAAATCATAACAGAATTATTAGTTCAAAAAAAGTTAATTAAATAAATAATAACATGTAATATTAACCTGGAAAATTAGTGGAATTCATAAAAAGTCTCAAAATACATTTATTTGGGTATTTATAACATCAATTATGTCAATATTTCATTAATAAGATAATTACTGCATCATCTTTGTGTCCTAAATAAATTAACTTATTTAAAGTCTAAAAATTACAAATAAAATGTCTTTATGTAGGAAATCTCTTTATATTTCTAATGACTATTTATAGTCTAATTTATCTTATGTATAACCCTATATTAAAAATGTTTTAGTTATTAAACATTGATTTTAACTATTTTATCTATTCTATAAATAAATTAATAATAAATGTGCTAATCTAATCCAAGTGGGCCTAAATGGTCATATTTTATTCCTAAGGTTGTTTTTGTTCGAATTACATTTATCCAATAGAATTAAGACATATTTTAGGGTAATAATAATATCATTTTACCCTTAATACCTTATTTTCTTTTAACTGTGGTAAAAAAAAGTAAAAAGTTACTATTCACCGAATATTATTTTCGTCTCATTGAACCACATTTTACTTACTCACATCAACCGTGTCTCTCAGATTTTAGAAATTCCACTCAAAGAAGCGGTAAAATTATGTTTTATGAAAAATTCATTTTTTTAACTACAACTTAGTGGTTTCACTATTTATCAAAAATGAAAGTTTCCATAAAAATAACAAATATTAGGCCTAAGCTATATTTGATATTATGAACTGAAAAATGATGTCTATTTTACCAAATTCGAAACATATCAGTTCATTACTTAATTTAAAAATTAATTCCCGTCGTCAAAACAAAAAACGTGTTCTTAAGAGATAATAACTATCAAAAGATTGACACTTGTTTATGTCTGGTTTAAAAGTGAAATTACATCCAATGACCAACGTTGTATTAAATTGTAAAAATATATTCTAAATATACTTTAAAACCACTAAAATTAATAATTTATCACTATTAATTATTTGGATTAAAAAAGTTGTTTTTAATTAAAATTTAGTAATTTTCACTATTCATCAGAAAATGAATGTTATCCGAAAAGCACCAAAATTTCTCCCTAAGATAATTTCGATATTTTAAATCCAAAAATGAAGTCCATTTTGAAAATAAAATTTAAAAAATTTCAAAAAGTGGTTATTACTATTCATAACGGCTAGTTTTAATTATATTTTAATAGCATATCGTTGTTTAGTGAAACTCGTTATTGCGTAGTACACGCGCTATCGAGGAAGGACGCGATTGCATGTAATGCAAGGAAAGACAAGGATGCGTGTTGTGCAATCTCCATATGGTGTAGCGTACAACACAAGACATTAATGAAATTAAAAAGAATATATTTTATAAAATCTCGGGATGTTAACTTCTACCCCCCTTAAAATGAATTTCGCCCTCGAAATTCGTTGGGGTTATAAATGGTTTAATATTCAAAAGTTTCTTTAATAGAAACCCACATCATAAAAAGGAATACCGAAACCAATCTTTAAAAACAAAGGTATGAAACGTAATGGTTACCCAAATAAACTAATCGCTGGGTTTCCACATAGGTGAAAATATGGCTATGGAAGAGAAATCTAACCACCATGTTCTGATAGAGAGTGGTAGAGAACATGGCCATGGAAAAGCCAGCAGTCACAAAGCCATAAATTTGTGATGATCAAAGGTACCATCTAATTCATCAGATATAAGAGCACTAGGACAACATTTTAGTTTTTTCAAGATCATTTCCCTAAAGTTGATGAAATTGGAAATAGAAGAAATAATTTCGTGATTTTGGTATAGTCTCGCCGTTGGTCGTTATTTGGACAATTTCCACTTCATCTCTTAAATAAATGAAGTTGAATTTGTCATTCGTGATGTGTTAGAAGATCATGTGATAGAATGATGGGTCATTCCATCCATCTCAAACAAAATGTTAGAAAAGTTATCAAAACATACGTAAGTCAATCTATAGTGATATTAATCATATATAGTTCCTAAAATAGACTTATACTTTATATATCATACTGATTAATATAATAAAACTAGTTTTTACTAAATAGGGGCTTTCTGTAGGCTAGTGGTAGGCGATAAAGGCAAGTCGCACTTCGGTTGTGGGTTCGATTCTCACAGCCTTGTCTGACGCGATGGGCTATCTCCCGTCCTGCAGGTTGTCCTTTTTCTAAAACTACATTACTATAACATCAAAAAAAAGTTCTATCCTTAAAAAATACTAACTTATGTCCAACATAATCCATTCCAATCTTTAGGCTTATCTAAAATACTTCGGTCCAAGCTCATACTATAAAGAAAATAATTACTTGAAATGTCATCAACCATGCATGTGAATACCATCATTTATCCCCCATATATCTTGTTGGTCACATTCCAATCATTTGAATACCTTAATCTTGTATTCTCTTGAAAAATGAATACCCATTAAACCATAGTGAAAACATGAATGCTGTCAAAAGTTAACTCTTTCAACATACCAAAATCCAAAAATTCTATATACTCAAACCATGATATCACTTAGTCCTTATATCAATCATGAGCTCATGAATACTGTGAAACATTTCATTTTCTCCTTATACCTTCATTATGCGCATATCATCTGCTTCCCAAAATATATGAATCACTTTTCCGGGTTACCGGTACCTTAAAATTATTGAAAACCACAATAGAATAATATAAAAATATTCTAATACACAATAAAAGTACCTCAACAAAATTATTCTTGAATACCAATACATAAACACTTCAATCAATCCTCTTCAATTATTGTCCTGGAATAAGTCCTTCCTTGATTTAGAAGTAACTTTTTTGGTCAGGGCATTGAGTTGGGTAATGCCCATGTTCTCCACAAATAATACATTGAACTCCATAACAGTCTGTCACTCTCTGACCCTTTTCTCCACACAGCTAACATCGGTCCCTCCATTTGAAGTATTCCTCAAGGTTCTTCTTCCCTTCTTTAGAAATCTCAATCTTCCTTTCTTTATGCTCCTCAACAAGCAAACATGCATAATAGTATATCTTCATCTTCTTTGATGAATTAGGCATACCACTAAATTTCCCCTTGTTAATCATATATCGCGATGGCTGATTCGGCATAATCGATATATATTTCTCTCTAGGCATTACACAATTTTGTTACTTATAGTGACCAATTTTTCCATTAGATTCAATGTTAACCGAATTCCTTCTGGTTCCCTCCATTAACTAAAATAGAAAAAGAATTCTGTGAGAGACAAAAATCATGCTAGAGAAAACAACATAGTAAAGGGGGAGTACCCTCAATATCTAACATCTTAGGGTAAATTATAAGATCGTTAGCGCAAATCTAGGACTATAACCTATATGTTTACTTAACCTTAGAGACATCCCTAGACATACCTTAGACATATCTCTAGGGATCTCACTAACGTTTTCACATCCTAGTTTCCAAAGGTTGACTAAACCTTTCCTCTGATACCAACTGTAGAGACCCGAAGCTTAACATATAAGGACATTACATTACTTTGGCGGAATGCTTAGTACATAACAAAAACACACACACAAGGACCGTAATAGTTTAGTGTCTTTGGAAATTTGGAATATAATCTTCTAATCGTGGTGAAATATCTTCTACATCTCCCATAAAGATCTTCCTTTTATATTACCTAAAACCATTCTTTATATCCTGGGGAAATGAAAACTTAAAAGGGTGAGCTCAAATGATCATTAAGGGTAAACAAAAGGAATTCAATCACATCATATTCATAAGAACATAACATTTTGGAAATCTTAACCTGCAAAAGAGATCATAATATCATAATATGGGATAAATCATAGTAGTGAAATGTAATCCAAATAATCATAACATAAAACATGGATGTTTGTGGCATACACACATAATCATAGAGAATCATTTATTATTAGTCAAGACTCATTGCCAAGACTATCTTAGTGGACAATGTCCATTTCTGAACCGAGTTCACTCCTCGTGTCAGTCCTGTTTCACTGAATCGGTTTAACCTGCCCTTCCAGCCATGTATATATCATGAGATATAAAATCTTTACCCAATGCATTGGAGGGAGATATAGGTCCCACCCATCTCATAATGATACTATTCTTATGTGTGCCGCAAAATCATATATCATACATCATTCCATAACTCATGTAATAAAAATGGGATTCTTAAACAACATGACATCATAAAACAAATCATATAAGATAAAAGAATTCATAAAAATAATTCCATCACAACATAATCAAATCAATGTAATAATAGGGATAGAAACAGAAGCCTTTATTATCATAGATGGAATATAATTTTGATAAAACACTTGAACTCCATTCTTGAGGAAAATATCCTTTCTACTTCAAAAACACTTTTCCTTTCTTAACATGTCATACAATTATAAACTAAAAGAAGTTGATTAAAAATAAAATTGAAATCTTTTAAAGGTATCCTCTTGGAAAAAATGTTTTAAAAATCCATTCATGCCATATAAGTTAAAAAAAATATTCTTCTCGTACTTTTGTTGGAAAAGTCAAAAAGTACCTCGTAGAAAAACGACAAAAGATTCCTTTCATATCATTTAATAAAAACTCATCAACGGGTAAAATTGGATTTAAAAAATTGTAGGTGGAAGGAAATAATATTACATATTGAGGAAACATGGATGTGGATGATAAAATATACCCCAGTAAATACCAAAGTATAAACAATCTCGGATAAAATGAGATTGTGATATTTTCCCTTACCTTAGGTCCGATTTGCTTCGTAAGTGTCCGAACCTCCTGTATAATGATTTAAATAATTCCGTTGACTTATTCCAGAATCATACTCATTGTTATGATATCATATATGGTTCACCTATGACTTTATATTACCCCTTCTTTTGTAACTTCCATGTTAAAGAGCGTTTTGGGTAAAATGGTTTCATTTTTCATCCGTGTTTTGACTTGTAATTATTCATATGATTACTTAGATCATGATTACTTAAATCCAGAATATAAAACATGATTTATATATAATATATATTCAGAATATACACATATATAATAGATCAGTAAATGGAAAGAAATACACCGTTCATGGAGATGGTAGGCCGTACATACGCATGAACGCTGTTTTCGTTTCCTTATTGAGTTGAATGGAATTATGTAGATGACATACATATATATACATATAATTACAGTATCATTATTATGTCATATGTTTAATTATTACTTATTATATATACTTTATAATCATTTATGAATGGTAAACGTGGAGAATGAATCTCATCGCGTCGTGGAGACGGTAGTCCGTACGTACGCACGAGCAATGATATCGTTCTCATGATCATTTAATTGTATTGGAGTGTATTTATACAATTTCAGAATCAATATAAATTTAAAATAATCATATATAGTTATTATGTACACCATTATACCCATCCAAGTAAGGTGGTGGTGGAAAATAGATTACACCACGGCGTGGAGACAGTATTCCGTACGTACGCACGCGCGGTGATTTCATTTTCCGTATGATGGATAGATGGTGAAATAGGGTTGTTTCATACTTATAATAACATATCAGTATATGAGTGATACTGATTTTATTACTTCATAATGAAACAACCTAAGAAGAAGAAGTGGAAGAAGAAATAAATTTGAAAGAATCGGTAACAGACATTACCTCTTCTTTGAAGCGCCTCTTTGAGTCCCCCTCTTAGGGCACTAAAATTGGCCTTTGAAGAAGACCAGGACAACTAGGATGTTTCTAGGGAAGTGTATAGGAGAATTTGGCCGGGTTTGGCCGAGCTTGAAGGCTCAAAGTGGTGTGAGGAAGAGAGGGATGAGGTGCCCTTTTATAAGGGAGGTGAGGGGCACCATTGGAATATCAAAAACTATTATTTTATTATAAAGCCAAATTCGGTTTTAAATAGATCCAAATCGACTTATTTCGAAGCTAAGGTGGGGATGGGTCGAAATAATATCATCCAATTGAATTTGGACAAGTTTAGATTACTATTTAACATTATCATTTAGTTTTAACTTTAAGTTAGATAATTTTACTTTTACTGTGTCTTTTTGTGTTCTTACTCTATAAGGTTAATAAATTTACTATAACAAGCCAAACGAACCCCAAGTTGTTTATTATTCATATATATAACCTTATCTAATTCATTTTGATGAACCATAGATTTTTAGGAATAAAATAACAATTAATAATATAATATTTGTTTAAAAAACTATTTTATGTCAATTTTGACACTATTTAGTAATTGATTTTTTTGAAAATCATAACAGAATGATTAGTTCTAGAAACGTTCATTAAAGCAATACTAACATGTCATATTAACCTATAAAATTAGTTTAATTCATAAACAAATCTAAAATTACATTTATTTGGGTATTTATAACATCAATTTTGTCAATATTTCATTAGTAAGATAATTACTGCATCATCTTTTTGTCATAAATACATTAACTTATTTAAAGTATAAAAATTACAAATAAAACATCATTATATTTGAAATCTTTTAAGATTTATAATTAATATTTATAGTCGAATTTATCTTATGTATAACCCTATATTAAAAATAATATACTTATTAAACTTTGATTTTAACTATTTTAACCCTTCTTTAAATAAATTAATAATAAATGTCATAATCTAATCCAAGTGGGCCTAAATGGTCATATTTTATTCCTAAGTTTGTTTTTGGTCGAATTGAATTTATACAATATAATTAGGACATGTTTTAGGGTAATAATAATATCATTTTTACCCTTAATTACCTTATTTACTTTTAACCGTGGTAAAAAAAAGTAAAATGTTACTATTCACCAAAAATTATTTTCATCTCATTTAACCAAATTTTACTTACTGACATCAACAGTGTCTCTCGGATTTTGTAAATTCTACTCACATAAGCAGTAAAATTTAGTTTTATGAAAAATTCATTTTTTTTACTACCACTTAGTGGTTTCACTATTCATCAAAAATGAATGTTTGCAGAAAAATACCAAAAATCAGGCCTAAGATATATTTGATATTATGAACTCAAAAATTATGTCTATTTTACCAAATTCAAAACATAATAGTTGCATTACTTAATTTAAAAATTTATTCCCATCGTCAAAACAAATACGTGTTCTTAAGAGATAATAACTATCAAAAGATTGACACTTGTTTATGTCTGGTTTAAATATGAAATTACATCCAATGACCAACATTGTATTAAATTGAAAAAATATATTCTAAATATATTTTAAAACAACTTAAATTAATAATTTATCACTATTAATTATTTCGATTAAAAAGGTTGTTTTTTATTAAATTTTAGTAATTTTCACTGTTCATTAGAAAATGAAAGTTATCTGAAAAGTACCAACATTTCACCCTAAGCTAATTTCGATATTCAAAATCCAAAAATGAAGTCCATTTGGAAAATAAAATTTGAAAAATTTCAAAAAGTGGTTATTACTATTCATAACGGCCAGTTTTAATAATATTTTAATAGCTTATCGTTGTTTAGTGAAACTTGGTATTGCGTACTACACACGCTATCGAGGAATGTCGCGATTGCATGTAATGCAAGGCAGGTCAAGGATGTGTGTTGTGCAAGCTCCTTTTGGTGTAGCGTACAACACAAGACATTAATGAAATTAAAAAGAATATTTTTCATAAAATCTCGGGGTGTTACAAGTGTTCTATTGAGGTTGTGGAATATCTTTTTCTGTGGGGTATTTGTATTCTTTACATTTTTGGATTTATCCTAATTTTGATTATGGAATAGTTATTAGAATAAAAATACAAAAATTATTGTTACCATAGGAAAGTGAATTTTACTTCTTTTAAGGGTGACAATTATATTCACTAAGGAAATTGAGATATCTAGGAATTATATGCAAGCCTAGTTCATCAGCAATTAGGGGAGATCAACACTAAAGTTTCTAGTATGTTTCTGGATGATGATAGTTTAAAACATGGTGTCTTTCCACTTATATTTTATAGGTTTTAGGATGTGTATCCAAAGTACTTCTCAGGGATTCCACATAAGAGATATGTGGAATTTTCCATTTTTCTCATTCATGGGGATGAGCTGCTCTTTATCCCACCCTTGAAAATAGATCCAAATGATCTTTCGGATCTTAAGACATAGTCAGAAGAGTTAATGAATATGCTGTTTTTCAATCTAAGTACATCTCTTTGGTGTTATTTTGTTTTTTTTTCAGTAATGGCTAATAGGACTATATATTTATGTGTTGATTAATGGATGTTTAACATTGTGACTATAAAAGAACTGATATCCTCTTCTACATATTGATGATCTCTTTGAATAGCTGATGGGAGCATGAATATTCCCAAATATTGAATTCAAATAAATCTATAATTAGTTGAGGGTTTTACCTTCTCATGTACAGTTGATTGGTTTTAGTGGCAATTATTGAAATTACGAGTTCATTATGATTCTGTTTGGCTTAAAAAATGCATCAACAATATGTATGATTTTATGAACGAAATATTCCACTTATAACTTGATCAATTTGTAGTAGTGTTAGTGGATCCCGTATTAGTGTTCTCTAAGACCCATGATGATCATTCCAAATATATTGACATCATTTTGAGTACATTGAGAGAGCATTAGATATAGACCATTCTATTTTAGTGATATTATTCAATTTTTATGAGACACTTATTGGGTCCCATCATCTCAGAGGAATATGTTTATGTGTACCTGGAGAATGTTGAAGAATTTGTTTCAGGGGAGTAGACTATGAATGTTTTCGATATTTCTAGTTTTATGGGGTAAGAAGGACAGTATTGGGGATCATCCATGATTTTTCCGAATTAGAACAACCATTATCAGGCTTGACCATGAAGGTGGTAAATATTGAATGGATCGAATAATGTGAAAATTTCTCTAACGAGTTGAATAAGAACATGACATTGGAAAACTTTTTAATACTACCAGATCAAGGTGAAGAGTATATAATGATTTTTGTCACTTTTGAGATTTAACCTGGAGTAGTGTTGATGATGGGAGATCATGTTGTGGTGTATGTGTCTCATCAATTTATTCTACATGAACAGAACTAACATAAACATGACATAAAGTTATAAGAAGTTGTTTATTATTTGTGGTGTTTGTGAAATTATCTATCGGGAAAAAGTATAAATATTTATAAAGATCAAATGATCATAAATTATATCTTCTTGTAGTGATATTTGAATCTCCTAGAGCATATATGGGTTGAGTATATATTGTCAACTTATTTTGAGCTAGCATATACACCTTGAAAGGGAAAAAATATTGCTGGTTCATTAAGAAGGAAAACTAAAACTTAGGAGGTTTAGGAGTTTTGTACTAAGTGGAATATGATGTCATGCCATGCTTATATATATTTATTAGTTTAGGAGATTATGAAGTAGATGAATCTCATATCAGTTTTAGTGGATTCAAGATTTTTGAGTCTGATTAAGGGAATACAATATCATGATCCAGAATGGTAGTCTTGATGGAAAGCCTTGAATGTGGATAGTAACCTTCAAATTGGATCATTGATGTAGATATGATCATATATGTAATGAATTTTTTTATTATTCCCCTGATAATTAATGAAGATATGAGGTCGTAAATTCATTCCTCTATGTGGGTGGTGCATCCAAGTGTGAAAAAAATGTTCTATGACCTATGACGATAATGTAGGGTGTCAGGAATAAAAAACGAGTAGAAGGGTTTGTGACACAATATCTCACCTTCCAATTAGTTAAGGCTGAGAATTAGTGACCTAAAGGTTTATATAGTTGTTACCCATTTTTAAATGGATGTGGGATGTAATTACCAAGGAATTTTTGGTGGGTATCCCGAATATTCCTCAAAAGACAGATGTTATTTGTGTGGTTGTGGACCAACTGATGAAAATAGTGAATTTACTTCCTATATATAAGACTTTATCAATAATATTGTTGGGATATTTGTATGTTTGGGAAATATTTTTTCTTCAGAGGGTTATATGGAATATTATTTCATATCATGAATCACATTTTACTTCATTTTTTTGGCAGGGAATGCAAAATACACTTCGTATAGAGGTTTTACAAAATCTGTATTTCCAACCAAAAACATATGGTTAGAGAGTGAAAATGATACATATGCTTTGGGATATAATTTTAGTGTTTTTCCTAGAATTTGGTGGGTCTTTCTAGAAGCACCTAGCTTTGGAGGGGTTTTCCTAAAATAACAGATTTAATAAGAATATAAAAATGGAACCACATAAAGAACATTATGTTAGGCCATGTTGATCACCTCTATGTAAGATTGAGGTAGGTGAACCAAAGATGTTAGGACCGAGTCTCATAACAAATACATTGGAAAAGGTTTAGTTGATTCCTAAACTTGTTGATATATCCTAGAGTTGATATAAGTCATATGATGATAGATGTCAATGAACCCTAGAGTTTTCAGAGGGTGATTATGTATTCCTTTGGGTGTTTCCTAGATTGGGTCACCACAAGATATGGGGACATGAAAAGTTGGTGAACTATTTTGTTGGACTATTTGTTATTGCGAAGAGAATCATGCTAGAAGAATACCGACAATATCTTTTCTAGAGGAAATATTCTATGCAAGATTTTTCATGTATCATAACTTTGGAGGCATCACCCTGACATTTCTCATTTGATTAATGTGGATGATTTTGAGTATGAAGTTAATGCGTACTTTGAAGAGAATTTGATATATGTGTTAGATCACAATGAGAAATTGAATTGGGGAAAGACTGTGACATTAGTTACATTATTTTGGAATCAAGGGATTGTGGAAAAGGAAAAATGGGAGAGAGAAGAAGATATGCATTATTAGTGGTCTGATCTTTTTATATCGGAATCTCAAAGATTCTTGGGTGTACAACCCTTGAAAGAGATATAAAACGGTTGGTATATAATAATATCCAATCCTTTTGGAGAAATTTTCAGCTCATTTATAGGTATTCATCTACCTTGTTTTGAGCGTAATTGTTTTGGTCTTATCTTGGGTGAAATTTGGGTGAACATGGGGAATATTTTGAAGGAGGAGAGGCCATTCGTAGTTAGTAGATGGTTTTTCTGAATTCTATGTATAGACCAGAAACCCTTATAATCCCAAAAATAGGGGATTATTATAGTTGTTGCAAGAATTTTATAAAAATTTTCCCTTTTAAGAGTAACCTTTACTTCCCCCAAAAGAGGCACACAGTTAAGGTGCACAGTTTGGAATACAGTGTGTCCCAACTGAGAAAACCATTCGTGCAATTTTAATTACACCAAAATTTAATTTATTAATACATGAACCCCTAGTATATAACACAAATCAACCCTATGTAGACCATAAACAATTTCTATCATTTCTGGAGGTTCTTGGACAAATTTCTTGGTATACTGACCTCGTTTCGTCTAGATCTAATGTCCGAATTAATTATTTTCACCTCATTAAGTGAATATTATCACTTGTGGTTTTCTCCCTCTTTCCTAATCTTCTATCATCATATTTAGGTGACATGTTTCTATTTTATGTTTTGATCTATATCTCAAATTTAGGTATATTATGTTTTTGATCTGTAATTTAGGATTTAAATCAAGATCTTGTCCTTTTTCACATTCTTGATAACTCTACATAAATTATGGATTTCTATTGGTGGGAGTTCATCTATAATTTCAGATAGGTTCTCTAAATTCAAGATTGATAGTTATGATTTAATTATATGTATGTAACTCTAATAATTCAAATTTCCATGATATAAAAATTTCATTGATAATTGAATTGAATTGTAATATTTTCCTGGTGATAATGGTCTTGGTTAATTGGGGAATTTCAAGAGGGAATTGAATTAATTAATTGTTTAACTAATTAATGGGATAAGAGAATTGTGATATTGGATTGAAATTATTTAATTAATTGTTGAATTAATTAATGACTTGTTCTGAATATGAAATTGAATTAATATATTGTTTAATTAATTAATTGAATGTGTGATTGTGGAATTTATGAGACATCATAAATTTATAATTTATTATAATAATTAAATATTTAATTAAATATTAGGTTATTTATATGGTGGAATTACATTAATTAATTATTGAATTAATTTATTGTAATGTTGAGATTTTTCAATAGATTGAATTGGATTAATTAATTGTTGAATTAATTAATATATTTCTTGAATGTGCAATGTGATAATATGGTTAATGCTGATTACAATTTATAATTATGATACATTTGATATTATAGTTCATTGATATACATGTTTGGGGCATGGTCTGCTTCTTCCAAAGCACATAGTGATAAATTCATTTATAAACATGTAAGGGAGAAAATATACTACATCCAAATCCCATAATGATATATAGATTGATAAACATGTGTGGGACATGGTCTACTGCTTTCAAGTCCCAAAATTATAAATTTATTGATAAATGTTTGTGGTGCGTGGACTACTACTATAAATTCCAACGAGGTCCTAAGAAAATTAACCTAGACCAAAAATGTTGTCATTAGACAATGGTTCTAATTGATTGTATTATGAATTGAAATGAAATGGAAAATAAGGACCTCATCTTATAAGGAATTTTTAATTTAATTAGTGACATGGTTCAGAATTCATCTCTGGCCAAAGAAGGTATTGAAAGTTTGAGTGTCCTCTAGGAGAAAGGAGTTATGTTTTTAAATAAAGAAAAATTGAATAAAAGTAATTTTTTTATTTATTTATTTTGTTAATTATTTATACTAGTAAATACAATTTTCTTTGACAAGACATTGTTTTAGATGCCATTTGTGGTGGCTTAATGAGTACTAGTCCGGCCACACTCAGGCTTCCTAATCAGTACTGAGATAGATTTCATGGTTTCAAGATAGGTTTTGGGAAATTGCTCTATGTTAGATGGATGAGCCAGGATATAGCATGTATAAATGAACCATATGTAGTTCAGGACCTTCTTGGGAGTTGTTAGTGTTTATATGTATTTTGGGTTTTTTATATTGACACGTGACGTATATTGGAATTATATATATTCTATTTAGTTTTGGATATTGTATTTTAATTCTGTTCATTATCTAAGAATGGTTTGTTATGGTTATTGGTTATATATTTTGGTTATTTTTTATTTATTCCTCAATTCTTCAACTTTGATAATGAGGGAATAGTTTCATAATGAACAGTATTAGAAAATTAATACTACTTGGAGGCCTTTGGTATAAAAGGAGTCATACTTGAGGTCATGTGGCTGACCAGCTCAATGAACTAGTGTGCAACAACATGGTCGAAATGTGATAGAAGAAGTGGAAATGACTTATTATAGAATGTCTTGGTCAGATAAGGTTAAGAATATGTAGAGTAAGAACCCCAATAAGTCATAGTGACTATTTTAATTTTTTGATATATAATTTTAAATGATGTATTCATTAAATATTTCTAAAATTTAAGTAGAATAAAATGATTATATTTGGATAATTGTTTTCCACATAGGTGAAGTTAAGGGGGATCTTGGAGAGGCAAATCTCTAGAAAATGAATAATAGATGAATTTTGTGTTTTTATAAGGGGTCTTCAAGTGATATTGTTAAAAATAAAGTGGAAATTTATTTTTCATGAAAATGAACCATAAAAATGTGATTTAATTATGATACATTTTTAAAATATATGAATTATAGATTTAATATTTAAGATTCTACAATATCCATTGATTATAATAACATATTTTTCAATGTGGAAGTCATGTAAATTGAAAAAACACAAGTAGGAAGTTGTATCATTGAGAAATATTCTTAATATAGAGTTTAAAATAGATTTTTAGAAGAAAAAAATCAATTCGGGAAATAATTACATGATTTTTTAGAAGAATGAGATGTTTACGGCATAAATTTAATAAAGGAAATTCTATGATATCAAAATCTAAGTGTTATGGGTAAAAATGGTCTTAGTTATTATAGTAACCCATAAATGTAAATGTTAATAAATATGAAAAATATAGGGAATCATGTAAATGTAAAAAGTGCCAACTATCAAGAGATTAAGAACAATCAATGAGGTATTCAAATGAATAATATTTAAAGAGAAATTAATTTATTGTGAAATTTTCATTGAGAAAGTGTTATTTTTTTAGTTTTTTATACTATTTCCTATCATGGATAATTGGAATTATATTCTTTTGAAGGTCAGGAATGGAGAGTTAGAGTATACAATTTATTTTATTGGATGAATTTTTTCAATTGACACTATTTTAATTTCTCAAAATTTATGCCTAAATCAATAGATTAAAGGAGTAAAATATGTTTGTATTCTTATAGAAGAAAAGTTAAAATCGATTCATAATAATACCATTCAATTACATTGAGAAATATTGTCTACCCTCCTAGTGAATATTTTGTTACTGATATATTATAGTGAAGAAAAGGAGAAGAAATAAAAATATGATAAAATAATTTTGAATTTCCTAGAATGATTGGAAGAAATTTGAGGAGTGTTTGGATGAAGCTTCATTAAAAAAACCAAATAATATTAGCATATGGATATTTAATAGCGGGTGTTTATCTCATATGATATGTAATATGTATATGTCAAATATTATCATGGAAAGCGTTTATAGATTTCTTTGGATATGATGGGTTGTAAAATATTTAATGAAAGTGAAATATTCAGTTGTTTTGAGGTGAATTGAATATTTATTATGTACATTATGTTTATAGACATTATTATAATTTATTTAGAGCTATTTATCATTGTGAAATAGTTTGGGATGTCAAATTATATATGGAAAGCTGTAGCAGCAAAGGCAAGACTAGGAGTTCTCTTATGAATGGATGGACGATAAAAAAATCTTTATTAATTAGATAAAATTTACAATAAATAAATAATAATAGTATATGGTGAAAAAATTTATCACACCACATAATAAACTATATTCATTAGTATACTATTGACAATATACTAATGTTGAATGCTAAAATTGTAAATCAATTCTTAAAGATAAATGTTTGATTAGAAAAAATAATTTTAAATAAGGGATGGAAATTATACTCCAAGAACTATGAATATTTTGATATCATATAATGGAATATATTAAACATACTATGAGGACACACATTACATTTAAAATAATTTCTATAATCATGATGTATCATTGGTGATAACTCCCCAATGGAATGGTTTTATGGAAATAAATTTTTTTACTGTGAACAATATGAAAGATTCATTCTTGAGAAAAAGTTTGATCTCATGTCTCTATTGGAATGATGTAGAATAAGTGGATGTGTATACCCAAAATAGTTAATTACTCCATCTAGGAGTTGAGAAGATTCCATATGAATTTTTGAATGAAATTAAGGTCTCACTGATGTACATCAAGGTACTTGAAATAAAATTATTTTTCTAAAATAATGAATTAAAATGATGAGATTACATTAATAAATGGATGAAATAATTTTCCAAGGCTACAGTTCTAATAATAATTCATATATATGTTTTAATAGAATCAAATAAAATATTTTTGTGACAATTTGTGTTTACATTTTTTGAATGTAGAAACATAAAATTCAAGGATGGTTTTAGTTAATGACGAACATGAAGAAGATGAAGGGATAAATATGGGCTCTATAGAGAGTCAAAATATTAAGGTTTATGAAGATTATAAATTAGAGCAAGTAAATAATATAGGTGACGAATAAATTCAACCAATGACCTAATCAAGAAGTAATAATGTTCAAATTAGTATAATAAATAAAATTAAAGACAAATTTGGCCAATTATAGACTTGATGGATAAAAAGAATATATCACACTACACAATTATATGAGATTCAAACAACCTTATTTGAATAACAAATAAAAGATTAATGGTGAAAAAATCCATGATTAAAGAAATGGATAATATTTTTAAATTTGAAATAAGAAAATTTATGATAGAATAAAATATCCTAATGTGGTTTCTAAAAACTACATATTTAAGAATAATTTTAATGTTGAAATAAGTGTGTTTCAAAATTAATCAAGGTTGTTATATAAAGTATGTTGTCAGTTACAAGGAGTTGATATTGAATAAACATTCATTATAGTGTAAAATTTGATTATATTATAATTTTAATTATTGGTTCTACTCAATGAATTTTTATAATATATCAATTGAATGTGGAGAAATTGTTTTCCAATGTAGTTTATAATGATAAATTTTTTATAGATTATATTTTTGGATTTTTGGTTACATGTGATTATTAAAATATTTTGATGTTGAAAAAATATTATACATCATAAATCAAGAATGTCAATCATGGTATGAATGATTTGATGCTTTATTGAGGAAGATAGAGTTCTATAGTGGAGCTGTTGACAACAATATTTAGTAGTAAAATTTATAAGAATAATATATTTTAGTTATGGTGCATGTAAATGATATATTAATTAGAGGTAACAGGTGAAATATAGATGTTATGTTTTCTTAATTAATGAGTTTATTATTTTTGATATCATTGATATGAGAATTTATCTAATTCTTAGGGATCCAAACATATTAAAATTAATATAGATAATTTATATGATAGGAAAAATATAAAAGAAAAGTTCTAAAGTAACTAATAATGGAAGAATGAAATATAGTTCCAGATTCTATAGAAGTTGGATGTAATCTAAAAAAACTAAATATAGATTGGGGGTACACATGACACTATATAAAATAATAATTTTTAGTTTTATATATCTTCATTTAACCAGGACATAAATTTTAAATGATGTGTTATCAGCATTTGAGATTTATTAGAGTCCTAAAATGAAACAAATATTAATAGTTAAGTGAACAATAATATATATTTCATGAAAAGTACATTTTTTTATATTAAAAAACAAATTTTTTTTTGATTTATTGTAATATTTAAATGATGATTGGTATAATGAAATTGTGGATTGAAAATTCATATGCTTTGGATTATTTTATATTAACTAATTTTTTTTCAAGCAATGTATGAAATAATATTTTATTATTTAGTTTTAGGAAAGTTGTGTTTAGTTTTGTTTAAAATGCTTTTGCAAATATTATATGGGTGAATAAGTAATTTTATGATGATTTTGAAATGGTGAAACATAATATTTTGAGAAAAAATTGTTCCATTTAATTAATGAATAATTCTATATAATACTCTTACATGAAAAATCAAAGATTAGATTTCAATCATAAAATTTTATGTTTAGGAAAATATTGTGAAATAACAATTTATTGAAAAAATAACAGGTGGTAAGAAAACCATTTTCTACCTATGTCTTTAGGAAGAATTCCTAGAACATTACTTTTTTAAAAATATCTTCCAAATGAATACTTCTGTGTTTCTATTTCCCCCATTTTATTATATGTTATCCTCTACTATTTTTTCATCTTGAGTGGAGTGATTTTTCTATTTATTACTTTTTGAAATGGATACAGTCATTCAATAATGGAATAATTATGGTGACATAAGTTTCACAAAAAAACTTATTATATATTTTTATGTGAAAATTCATAATTATTCACAACAATACATTCTTGAGAGTCAAAAAGGTTTATCATCTTTGTAGATAATATACACAATTAACTTATTTCCAAAAAGATATTGAATATCACCAAGAATTTTGCTTCTCATATATTACCCATCATATAAATCTACTGCTTAAAACCTTAATTATAAACCTTGGTAATTGGAAACATGAGAAAGGGTGACCTTAGATGTTCATTAATTGTAAACAAACAATATATCACTAAAAATATCATATGTGAGCATAAGATGATAATAATGGTATTCAAATATAATTATGCACATAACATAAAATTATAATACATTGAAGAAAAAAACTCTTAACTTAAGGTTCATAACATATAAATAATTATAATAGGAAGAATGATTATCAAAAAACAACAATCATCATGATCTGTGAGAAACATAACATAAATATATTATACAAAAGAAGAATGTTGTATAATAATAAGAATAAAAACTCAAAACATTGTGGATCATGAATCAAAAATAGAATCCCATAATGTAGTGGATTTGTAATCATCACCAGAATCCCATATCATAATCAATTAATTAGAATCACTATAATCTCTTAGTATAAAAGACCAAGAATCATTTCCATCCTCCAGTAGTTTACAAGACAAGGGAGTATTACCATTTTCACTTTGTATATGGGATTAGTAATTATTAGTAGCGTATAATAGTAATATCATGATATATAATACCTTCATAAAATGTATTGGATTTCTATAATAGACCCACATATAAAATAATGATCAAACATAAAAATTATATTCTTAAATTACAACAAATCAACTGGGACACTATATAAGGTTTTTTAGAAATTAGTGCATAACTATGTATTAGATTTTGCGAAAACATTACATAATGTGTTTGGGGAAGAATACTGAACTCCTTAGTAAATACGTAAAATTTTGAAAAATAGTAATATATTCAATGAAGAGTTTCTCCCCAATGATTTTAGTTAAATATCTCTTCTGTATATGTAATAAGACACATATAATTGAAGTAATATCTTTTAGACGTTAAAACTCAACATATCATGATAATCTGTCTTATTTTTATTTGAAATATCAAATGTGAATTTATTTCCTTGAATATTCATATGAGATATATGTAGAGGGAGACGATCAATTCCCAAAATCACCTTAAATTAAATTATAGGTAAAAAACATGATTTTCAGGTATAAAGTTTCATACATATTATATCAGATTGAAGCTATGTAATTTAGATCAAATCATCAAAACATTAACATTTTTCAATTATTAGAAAATATCTAACCAATGAGGTGTTGACTAAATACTCTAGAAAATTATCTATATTTAAAACAGAATGTAGAACCGGAATCAAATAAGGAACACATAGTTCTATAGTGGATTATATTTGTACCATTTGTTGTGTTATTGAATTTATAAACTTTAGAATTTGTGATTTATTTTATTCCATTTTATCTATTGACTTACGAGGAGGCCAAGGATTATTATCCACATTATCATTTAGAATATGGAATGGATTCACATAATTCCAAGAAAACATGAATCTAAAATAATGAATTTCATTAATTGGAATATTCTTATCCAATTTTTTTTTTGAATTTTCATATCTATTGTAAAATCATGTGCCAAATGGATGAACCTCTAATGTTCTAATAATCATTAGACCCCTTTGAGATAATTCCCAATGATCTTATTTCTACACTATTGGAATGTTAAATTTTTTCTTCCAATTCCTTTATGAGATCCATTATTTGAATTCAATTGAAACTTGTTCTTGCTTTTATTATAATAATAACTCATGAGATTTTTATTGAGTTTATAGGTTCCATTTAAAACATGAGAGAAATTAAAATTATTTATTGAAATTCACTAAAGTCTCATCTGGATAACTCTTTTTGGAGAATTAATTTTAGGCCACAAAAGAACCGATAAATTATTATTTTAGTTTTAATGATAATAATAGAATCATAAGTTTAATGTGTTTTTAATTTTTATTCATAGGTACTTATGGATTCATCATCCATATATTTCAGTTCTAGATTTCCCCTCTCCATTTTTCAGGAATTTTTGTAGTAAAATACTTATTGATAAATACCATCACAAAATCATACTCTTCCATGGATTTGATTTATTCCAATGATAACATATTCATAATAGGATTCCACCTATTACAAACCTAATTTATTTTTCACTATATGGTTGAGACCAACATTTCATGGTCTTAGAATTGGTGGAATAAAAATTTCTTCTGCATTAAATTGATTAATTATTCAATAATTTGTGTCAGTTGGGACCCAAATAAAAATATGGAAGTTTCACCATAAAAGACATAATGGAATTTGTATCCTTCATTTATTCATTTAGAATCCCAATATGGATCACAATATTACCCATTGTATGATAATGTTAGGCATGAATTTCTATATATTTTTCTATTCCATCTTCTATTCCATTTGTTATATCATAAGGGATGCCATTTCATTACTATGAACATTTATTTACTACAAGATTACTCATAGTTCCAACCATTTACTAATCCAAAATGGTTCACATAAGTACTCGAGAAATAATCAATAGATTGATTAATCATATATTCAGAAAATAAATCATTACATATATTAAATGATGACATTAACTTCAACATATGAAACTTTAGATTTATACTAAAACACATTTGGATTAACATAGGTTTTTTTTGGTTCCATACTCACATTATGTATAATATAATCAAAAAATAACTAACCCCATACCTGATACCAACTATGTAGACCTAAGTATAAAATACATGCCTATAACATCATTTTATATGAATATTTATTAATTTTCTTCAATACCACACACCTTCGATCTATAATGTTGTAGTGTTATTATAAGGCCCCAGCCTTAAACCTTACTTAATATTGAATTAAATGAATAATTCACATTAAGGATCTTTTCAGGTTTAGAGTTTTAGAGAATTAGAACATAACTATTACATCTTAAAAGATTACAAAGTAGACACTTCTACTAAGTCTCCAAAAAAATAAAAACTCTTAAAAATAAAGATGTCTAGATTCCATGTTTTAGATAGCATGAAATTCCCTTGATCCCATCCTTGACCTTATTCCACTTTAAGTCCTATGAAAAACATTTCAAAAAACTTGGGGTGAGCATAAAAAGCTCAGTAAGGGATACAAAAAGAATGAAAACTGTTAGTTTTTCAAACATCAAGTAAACCATGTATACTATATCAAAGTAATACCTTCACCTTCATGAAGTAGTAAAAAAAATATTCACTGAATAAAGTATCATTACTTACCTTTTTGTAACCAAAGGATTACCATAAAACCCATATAAAGAACACATAGAATATATAAAGGTAACTTGGGACATAAACCTACTTAAGTGGAATAACCATACGGTTGACTTCCACACATATCACTTAATGGAATAGCCATACGGCCAATTTCCATACATACTAAATGGAATAGCCATACGACCGACTTCCATACCCAATGCATTGGAGTTTATAACGTAACCACCCGTCCTGGTATTCACGACACCACCCGTCATATGGTTTATAACGTAACCACCCGTTAAAATGTCCAAGTACCAGTATAAAATCATAAAATATAAAACCAATATAAAGGAATGATAACATTTCCACATTTCATTCACAATATATCATAAATATATTGACATAATAGAATCCTTTTTCAAAACCATTTTCAATACCAAAATACATAAAAGAGTATATGGTATTTATTTTATTTTAAAAACATTACGGCTTGTTGAGGAAGCCAAAGGCCAAATAATACTCGCGGCGGCGGAAAAGGTCATTGTCACCGCGTACGTTAAAAAACATTCCTTTTTGTCGTTTAGTAAAATGCTTCGTAGAAAAAGATTCCTTTTGTATAAAAGTCAAAGTCAAAGTATTTTATACACCGTATAAAATAAAGTTGTGTATAAAATGAAATATGCCTCAATGAAAGGAGATTGAGACGAAGTCCCTTACAAAGATCATTTTTTTAAATATAATAGTTCTATTATGTGTATTCACTATAATTACACATAAATAAAGTACAAATACAAGATAGGACATAATAATATCATGACATAATTTGAAAGTAGGAGATTAACCCAAAGAATGGAAATTGGGTTAAGAAGTTCCCTTACCTCGGGTCCGGCTTGACTCGATCGTTCATTAACGTCCTGAATAATAAACTTGAGTTCATTTATACTTGATTAAGAACCTTTTTAAAGTTCATTATTCTTTTTATATCACTTATTACCATGTTATAAACATTATGTAACCATTTAAGTTAATAATGTTTGTTTTGTCAATATTTGGTTCTTAAGTCGAAAGTTGACTTCTTACAATTACATGTTGTTCATGTGGTCAAAAAGTTCTTTATATCCAGAATGAAATTCCTGATTTGTATATCATATATATCATATATATCCAGCATGTACATGTATTTATAATATTACATAATCATTTAGAGGTATTAAATGAGATGCACCGTTCATGGAGATGGTAAGCCGTACGTACGCATGAACGCTACTTTCATTTCTTTGTCATATTAGTGGAATTAAAACTAAATGGGAGGTATGTATATTTTAATTCCAGAATTATATTCATCATTTAGATATATCATTAATTATATATATACATTATATACATGTAATTTTAATAGTACATTACATTTGGGGATAAGAAATGAAATGCACCGTTCATGGAGACGGTAAGCCGTACGTACGCATGAACGCTACTTTCATTTCTATCTCATACATTGATGGAAAGAAATAATAATGATATAGAGGTATATTATAATTCCAGTATAACATCATATATAATAACTTTAAATCCATCCTTTACACGTCCCACATATGGCATTAACGAATCACATCCCTTTTAGGGGGCGGTATTCCGCACTTCCTTAAATGAAGATATCGTGTTTACCCATATTGGAAACCATAACGGTATGCCAAAAATGAAAAATAAAGAAGCTTAAATAAAACATAAACATATTATATATCATATATAAAAATATTGACATCATAATGGCCACCCTTGAAGGTGTTAAATGAGTATTGAACAATCATCGTTTCGGGAGGCAGAATTTCGCCATCCACGGAAACCGTATGTTCATTAACCATTTGATGTAGTTTTGTGAGAGTGTAGCTCAAATAAATATTATAACAACATCCTAGTATATTGAAGATACTGGTGTTGTTACAAAAGAAGTAAATAAAAAGAGTTTAGAGGGTTGTAGAAGCAAAATAAAACAAATGAACAAGAGAGAATGAATTACCTTTAAAAGTGTAACTCCCATTTGATTTGAGCCTAAAGGCTTCCTTTGAAAGGATTCTGCCCAAAGGGAATCCTCTAGGATGAGGAGAGGGATGTGGAGAGAGTAAATGGGCAGGGGTTGGCCGAGCCAAAGGCTTGAGAAGTGTGTGAAATGAGGTAGAGGTGGGGGCCTTTTATAAGAGGAGAGGAGGGGCACTTTTGGAAAGTAATGAAATATTACTTTATTCGAAAATGTGTTTCGGTTTTAAAAGGTCCAAAATTGATTTAATTCGTGGCTAAGGTGATAAGGTTTCGAAATCCACTCATCCAATTGGTTTTGGACATGTGTAGGTTTTAGATGTTTCATTATCTTTCCATTTTATTTAAATCGTCAAATAATGATGTCATCGCTGCATCATTATTATGTCATAAATAATTTAATTTATTTAATGTCTAAAAATTATAAAACAAATACTATGATGTAGTAAATCTTTTTATATTTCCAATTAATATTTATAATCAAAATTTGGACTTGTATAACCCCACTCAAAAATTATTTTAGTAAAACTATTTATGTTAGTGTCATTTTCACTTTAACATTAAATAAAAATATATTAATGTCATTTTCCAACTAAAGTGGACCATGGGGTCCCCAAGTTGGCCCATGGCTTGTCTTGGTCGGCCATGACTCACCCAATAGGTGTAGGACAAGTGTCATGGTGTTTTCACATTCTTATAATACCATTTTTACCTTAAACTACACTAATTACCTCTAATCGCGATTAATGAAAAAAAGTTACTATTCACCAAAAAATTATTTTAATCTCATTGAACAACATTTTACTTCTTAATGACAACCATGTATGTCGGATTTTCAAAATTCAATACACATTAGTGGTAAACTTTCATTTAACTGAAAAATCAGTTTGCTTGATTACCACTTAGTGGTTTTACTATTCATCAAAAATTGAAGTTTTTCAGAAAATTACAAATAATTCCCCCTAGGCTATATTTGATATTCCGAATTCAAAAATGAAGTCCATTTTACAAAATGCAAAACATATAAGTCAAATTAATTAATTTAATAATTAATTCCCGCTGTCATGACAAATAGCGTGTTTTTGTGAAACAATAAGTATCAAAAGATTGACACCAGTTTAAGTCCAATTTCAAAGTGAAATTGATTCCAATGACCACCATTAGATTGACTGGTAAAAATATTTTCTAATTTCACTTTAAAACCAATTAAAATAATAATCTAATCATATAAATAATTTTGATTAAAAAGAGGTTTTGAATTAAAATACAACATTTTACACTATTCATAAAAAAAATGAACTTTATCAGAAAGGTACCAAAAATTTACACAAAGTAAATTTCGATGTCCCGATTCTAAAGAAGAGTTATATTTGGTCCAAAATAAAGTATAAGAGTGATCAAAACTATATTTAATGACGGTTCACCATTAAAAGTTGATAAGTGAACCTTTAGTGAAAATTAGAGTATATATGCCCTAAAATTGAACTCTTTCCGTATTTTAAGCTATTATCTTTTATTGGGTAAGTGTAAAAACATTTAAAAACATATATAATCATATTTCGTTATTTCTATCCATTCCCTCCAGTACAACGGCTACTCGTTAACCAACATTTAAAATAATATTATTTTATTACTAGTGTGCTACGTAAGTTTCAAAGAAACTCATCGTTGCGTACCGAGTACGCTATCGAACGTAGAAACCCCTTTTAATTAAAATTAATATTTAATTCGTAAATATTAATAAATATGAAAATTATTTATTCTTTATTTACCTGGGATGTTACATCCTTCCCCCCTTTTGGGAATTGCGTCCTCGCAATTTTATTCACTTATCAAAATAAGTGGGGGTATTTATCCCTCATAGCATTTTCAGATTCCCACGTTGCCTCTTCAATCACATGGTTTTTCCAAAAAACCTTTACCTGATGAATCACCTTATTCCGTAACACTTGCTCCCTGTGGTCAAGAATCTGGACCGGTTGTTCCTCATAATATAGGTTCTCTTCCAGCTGAACTACCTCTGGACTCAAAACATGAGATGGATCTGGCATATACTTTCTCAACATCGAAATGTGAAAAACATTGTGTACCTGAGATAAACTCGGAGGTAAAGCCACTCGGTATGCAACTGATCCAACTCTCTCCATAATTTCGTATGGTCCAACAAACCTTGGACTCAACTTTCCTTTCTTACCAAATCTCATCACGCTTTTCAAAGGAGAAACCTTGAGAAAAACATGATCACCTACCTCGAAAGATAGATCCTTCCTCCGGTTATCCGCATAACTCTTCTGCATGCTCTGAGCTGTTCTCATGTGTTTCTGAATCAACTGAATTTTTTCTGCCATCTCTTCTACCAATTCTGGTCCCATCAGCTTCCTTTCACCAACTTCATCCCGGAAAGCTGGAGTTCGACACTGCTTCCCATACAATGCCTAAAATGGTGTCATCTGTATACTGGAATAAAAACTGTTATTATAAGAAAACTCAAACAAAGAAAGATGTTGGTCCCAACATCCTTGATAATCCATAGAACAGGCTCGTAGCATATCCTCCAATGTCTGAATTTTTCGTTCTGACTGCCCATCTGATTGAGGATGAAAAGATGTACTAAAATTTAATTCAGTACCCAACGACTTCTGAAGGCCTTTCCTAAAGTTAGAAGTAAACCTGGGATCACGATCCGATACAATGGAGAGAGGAACTCCATGTATCCTGACTATCTCTTTCAGATACAAACGAGAAAGTTGATCAAGAGAGAAAATATCTCGTATAGCAAGGAAATGAGCAGATTTGGTCAAGCGATCAACAATAACACAGATTGCATTATTACCTCGAGATGTCCTCGGTAATCCCACAACCAAGTCCATGGATATATTCTCCCATTTCTACTCTGGCACTGGTAAAGGCTGAAGCATCCCTTTCAGTAACTGCCTCTCTACATTAACCTGTTGACATGTTAAACACTTCACAGTAAAATCAGCAATGTCTCTTTTCATCCCATCCCACCAGTAATACTCCTGCAGACCTCTGTACATCTTAGTACTGCCAGGATGAAAAAACAACTCATTCTTCAACTGTGAATCACAAGGAACACATAACCTCTTCACAAACCTCAAAACACAAAAACAAACTTATCCAAGAACTCATGGAATATTTTATTCATAAGGTCCATGAATACAGCAGGTGCATTGGTTAACCCAAAAGGCATAACTACAAATTCATAATGGCCATATCTAGTACGGAACACAGTCTTCGGAATGTCTGCTTCTTTTACTTTCAACTGATGGTACCCCGACCTCAAGTCAATCTTCGAAAAACACTGAGCTCCCTGGAGCTGATACCACTTCATTCGATGGCCCAACATCTGCTGAAGTTGTTGCAAAGGATTTTACCAGCCCTTTCTGCTTGTAGTCTAACTGCTTTCCCCCAATTGAGTTCATCATTGGACACTCCTTTCCGTAATGACTCATTTCATTACACTTAAAACATCTTACCGTTGGATTTTCATTGCCTACTTGATCATTTTCCTTACAATTACGAGTAATATGAACAGACTAACCACACCGAAAGCACTTACCAGACTTGGATAAACATTCTCCAGGATTCATTTTACCACACTTCTCACAGGATTGATATTTGGTTTTCTTACCTCCTTTCTTCTTTGATGAATTCTTCCCCTTTGCCTGCCAACTAGACCTCTTATTCTGTTGTTTGTCATAGAACACATGATCATCGGCAAACTCCATTTCCACCTTCTCTGTACATCGAACAAGTTTTTCATAACTTTTGAACTCACGAGAAGCTAAAGCCCTTCGATAATTTGGCTTTAACCCTAAGTAAAAACGGTTTATTTTACTATCAAGATCTCGTATGATGTTTGGAGCATACCTTGCCAGTCGAGTGAACTTTTCTTCATAAGCAGCCACTGAATCATCCTCCTGCCTCAATTCTAGGAACTGTTTTTCCATCCTAAGACGAACCACCTTAGGAAAATATTTCTCAAGAAACATACATTTGAATTCGTCCCAGTGAAGATCCTTAATCTCATCACTATCCCTTATATTTTTCACCATCGACCACCACTGATCAGCTTCACCTTCAAAACGGTAAACAGCAAGACTATCCTTTTGATGTTCTGAACACCCCATGACATCAAAAATCTTCTCCAGTGCTTTAATCCACCCTTCAGCTTGCACAGGGTCAGATGATCCTCTGAATGATGGGGGATGTTGCCTCATGAAATGTTCCACCACTGACATGTTCCTCTGCGGTTGATCTGGCTGATCTCGTGCATGGATACCACCACCATTTATAGCCTGAGTCAACTGTGCCATCACTGCAACAAACTGTTCAGTTCCGATTCCGACCATCTCAGGTTGCTAATTTGGAAGGTTTTCTTCCTCCTGATGTCGTCCTAACATAGCTGCTTTGTTTCCTCTGCGGAAAACCATTCTGAACACAGAAATATCTTAGGCGAAGCAACATGGTAATCCGTAAATGCTATATCATTTCAATCATATTATAATTTAACACTTTTCTAACTCCTAAAGTTGTCTAAACCGACCTTTGATACCAACTATAAGGCCCCAGCCTTAAACCGTACTTAATATTGAATTAAATGAATAATTCACATTGAGGATCTTTTCAGGATTGGAGTTTTAGAGAATTATAACATAACTATTACATCTTAAAAGATTACAAAGTAGAGACTTCTACTAAGTCTCCAAAAAAATAAAAACTCTTAAAAAGAAAGATGTCTAGATTCCATGTTTTAGATAGCATGAAATTCCCTTGATCCCATCCTTGACCTTATTCCACTTTAAGTCCTGTGAAAAACATTTCGAAAAAATTGGGGTGTGCATAAAAAGATCAGTAAGGGATACAAAAAGAATGAAAACTGTTAGTTTTTCAAACATCAAGTAAACCATGTATACTATATCAAAGTAATACCTTCATCTTCATGAAGTAGTAAAAAAAATATTCACTGAATAAAGTATCATTACATACCTTTTTGTAACCAAAGGATTACCATAAAACCCATATAATGAACACATAGAATATATAAAGGTAACTTGGGACATAAACATACTTAAGTGGAATAACCATACGGTTGACTTCCACACATATCACTTAATGGAATAGCCATACGGCCAATTTCCATACATACTTAATGGAATATCCATACGGCCGACTTCCATACCCAATGCATTAGAGGTTATAACGTAACCACCCGTCCTGGTATCCACGGCACCACCCGTCATATGGTTTATAATGTAACCACCCGTTAAAATGTCCAAGTACCAGTATAAAATCATAAAATATAAAACCAATATAAAGGAATGACAACATTTCCACATTTCATTCACAATATATCATAAATATATTGACATAATATAATCCTTTTTCAAAACCATTTTCAATACCAAAATACATAAAAGAGTATATGGTATTTATTTTATTTTAAAAACATTACGGCTTGTTGAGGAAGCCAAAGGCCAAATAATACTCGCGGCGGCGGAAAAGGTCATTGTCACCGCGTACGTTAAAAAACATTCCTTTTTGTCGTTTAGTAAAACGATTCGTAGAAAAAGATTCCTTTTGTATAAAATTCAAAGTCAAAGTAGTTTATACACCGTATAAAATAAAGTTGTGTATAAAATGAAATATGCCTCAATGAAAGGAGATTGAGACGAAGTCCCTTACAAAGATCATTTTTTTAAATATAATAGTTCTATTATGTGTATTCACTATAATTACACATAAATAAAGTACAAATACAATATAGGACATAATAATATCATGACATAATTTGAAAGTAGGAGATTAACCCAAAGAATGGAAATTGGGTTAAGAAGTTCCCTTACCTCGGGTCCGACTTGACTCGATCGTTCTTTAACGTCCTGAATAATAAACTTGAGTTAATTTATACTTGATTAAGAACCTTTTTAAAGTTCATTATTCTTTTTATATCACTTATTGCCATGTTATAAACATTATGTAACCATTTAAGTTAATAATGTTTGTTTTGTCAATATTTGGTTCTTAAGTCGAAAGTTGACTTTTTACAATTACATGTTGTTCATGTGGTCAAAAAGTTCTTTATATCCAGAATGAAATTCCTGATTTGGATATCATATATATCATATATATCCATCATGTACATGTATTTATAATATTACATAATCATTTAGAGGTAAGAAATGAGATGCACCGTTCATGGAGACGGTAAGCCGTAGGTACGCATGAACGCTACTTTCATTTCTTTGTCATATTAGTGGAATTAAAACTAAATGAGAGGTATGTATATTTTAATTCCAGAATTATATTCATCATTTAGATATATCATTAATTATATATATACATTATATACATGTAATTTTAATAGTACATTACATTTGGGGATAAGAAATGAAATGCACCGTTCATGGAGACGGTAAGCTGTACGTACGCATGAACGCTACTTTCATTTCTATAGCATAATTTAATGGAAAGAAATAATAATGATATAGAGGTATATTATAATTCCAGTATAACATCATATATAATAACTTTAAATCCATCCTTTACACGTCCCACATATGGCATTAACGAATCACATCACTTTTAGGGGGCGGTAGTCCGCACTTCCTTAAATGAAGATATCGTGTTTACCCATAATGGAAACCATAAAGGTATGCCAAAAATGAAAAATACAGAAGCTTAAAGAAAACATAAACATATTATATATCATATATAAAAATATTGACATCATAATGGCCACCCTTGAAGGTGTTAAATGAGTATTGAACAATCATCGTTTCGGGAGGCAGAATTTCTCCATCCACGGAAACCGTATGTTCATTAACCATTTGATGTAGTTGTGTGAGAGTGTAGCTCAAATAAATATTATAACAACATCCTAGTATATTGAAGATACTGGTGTTGTTACAAAAGAAGTAAATAAAAAGAGTTTAGAGGGTTGGAGAAGCAAAATAAAACAAATGAACAAGAGAGAATGAATTACCTTTAAAAGTGTAACTTTCTTTTGATTTGAGCCTAAAGGCTTCCTTTGAAAGGATTATGCCCAAAGGGAATCCTCTAGGATTAGGAGAGGGATGTGGAGAGAGTAAATGGGTAGGGGTTGGCCGATCCAAAGGCTTGAGAAGTGTGTGAAATGAGGTAGAGATGGGGGCCTTTTATAAGAGGAGAGGAGGGACACTTTTGGAAAGTAAAGAAATATTACATTATTTGAAAATGTGTTTCGGTTTTAAAAGGTCCCACATTGATATAATTCGTGGATAAGGTGATAAGGGTTCGAAATCCACTCATCCAAGTGGTTTTGGACATGTGTAGGTTTTATATGTTTCATTATCTTTCCATTTTATTTAAATCATCAAATATAGATGTCATCGCTGCATCATTATTATGTCATAAATAATTTAATTTATTTAATGTCTAAAAATTATAAAAAAACTACAATGATGTAGGAAATATTTTTAGCTTTCCAATGACTATTTATAATCAAAATTTGGACTTGTATAACCCCACTCAAAAATTATTGTAGTAAAACGATTTATGTTAGTGTCATTTTCACTTTAACATTAAATAAAAATATATTAATGTCATTTTCCAACTAAAGTGGCTCCATGGGGTCCCCAAGTTGGCCCATGGCTTGTAATGGTCGGCAAGGACTCACCCAATAGGTGTAGGACAAGTGTAATGGTGTTTTCACATTCTTATAATACCATTTTTACCTTAAACTACACTAATTACCTCTAATCGCGATTAATGAAAAAAAGTTACTATTCACCAAAAAATTATTTTAATCTCATTGAACCACATTTTACTTCTTAATGACAACCATGTATGTCGTATATTCAAAATTCAATACACATTAGTGGTAAACTTTCATTTAACTGAAAAATTAGTTTGCTTGATTACCACTTAGTGGTTTCACTATTCATCAAAAATTGAAGTTTTTCAGAAAATTACCAAAAATTCACCCTAAGCTATATTTGATATTCCGAATTCAAAAATGAAGTCCATTTTACAAAATTCAAAACATATAAGTCAAATTAATTAATTTAATAATTAATTCCCGCTGTCATGACAAATAGCGTGTTTTTGTAAAACAATAAGTATCAAAAGATTGACACCAGTTTAAGTCCAATTTCAAAGTGAAATTGATTCCAATGACCACCATTGGATTAACTGGTAAAAGTATTTTCTAATTTAACTTTAAAACCAATTAAAATAATAATCTAATCATATAAATAATTTAGATTAAAAAGAGGTTTTGAATTAAAATACAATATTTTACACTATTCATAAAAAAATGAACTTTATCAGAAAGGTACCAAAAATTTACACAAAGTAAATTTTGATGTCCCGATTCTAAAGAAGAGTTATATTTGGTCCAAAATAAAGTATAAGAGTGATCAAAACTATATTTAATGACGGTTCACCATTAAAAGGTGATAAGTGAACCTTTAGTGAAAATTAGAGTATATATGCCCTAAAATTGAACCCTTTCCGTATTTTAAGCCATTATCTTTTATTGGGTAAGTGTAAAAACATTTAAAAACATATACAATCATATTTTAGTTATTTCTATCCATTCCCGCCAGTACAACGGCTACTCGTTAACTAACATTTAAAATAATATTATTTTATTACTAGTGTGCTACGTAAGTTTCAAAGAAACTCATCGTTGCGTACCGAGTACGCTATCGAACGTAGAAACCCCTTTTAATTAAAATTAATATTTAATTCGTAAATATTAATAAATATGAAAATTAATTATTCTTTATTTACCTGGGATGTTACAGTTATAGGAGACTATCTAAATAATGAACTTATTTTTTTAAATAACTTCCACAAATATAAAAAAGTTATTCTAATATTGTACCATTCATATAAATATCCCATTTAAAAAAATTTCTTCATAAAATATGGATATAGAAATATAAGAAATGGTGGTAAATGAATATTAGAAATGGAAAACATGGATGATTTCATTGAAATATAATAAGTGATCATAGGTTTAGCATAAGGGAACGAGAATATATTCATGTTCATAGCATAAGAGAATAATACCTAGAATAAAATGGATCATAACATAAGTGTAATGACATAAAATTCTTCATTAAATGTTTCATGTGTTTCAAAACAAAACCATCAACATGATACATTGGAAACAAAACATAATAATGAGGAATAATATAGTAATATTGAATATACATAATTATAGAAAATAATAACACTCTGAATCAAGAATCACTACCCAAATCTCAGGACACAATGGATTAGGAATCATCACTAGAACAAAATATAATAATGGAGCATGTAGAATCAATAGAATAATTTATTATAATGTATTTTGAATAATTAGAAACATCCACTAATTCATTGGATCATGAATAATTATGAACACCCCTTATAATATTGGATAATACATTATTAATAGTAAACCATAATATTATAATGAGATATAAAACCTTTAAAAAATTTATTGGAGGGCTATATCTGACCCACCAGTATTAGAAGATTAAAAAAACATGTTTGTATGGTAAAAATATAATATTTATTCATCCACCATCACTTAATTTAACCATTAGGGAGACACATGTTCCATGAAAATATTAATAACACATAAACATAATCTATATAGAGAAAAGATATGTATGGTATCATTATATCATATCCCAATTGATGCATATCAATTCCTAATAGATATTGATATGGTTACAAAATTACTTTTATTATGGAATTTGTAAATATCAGTCAAAAACAATAAACAAATTTCTCTTTATTTTGGTTACTATTTAAAAATAAAAATTATGAGAACAATTTTCATATGATTTTCTTTGAAAAAAGGAATCATGTAAGTTAATATTTATAATGAAGAATGTATGTTAGAGTAATAAAACAGTTTCATTTTTTATATGTTAAAAATAAAATATTCTTTTTACACTATTGTAAAAATTCAAAAGTTACTCATAAAGAGAAAATTATAAAATATTCATTTTAATAATTTTTGTAGGATGTAGAAGCTAGTATAAAATAATTTTTTCAAACATTTTGGTGAATATAAAGAATCTTTAAAATAGTTTTTATGAATATCGATATTATGGAAAAATGTTTATCACATTTCCGTAGTGATACAATCATATTTTCTGGAAAAAAAACCATGTGGTATTATTGAGTACCAAAGATAATGAAATGGAAATAGAAATTAAATAAAAATAAAAAAAAATACAATTAAAAAGATGGTGTTTATGATATAAATTATGTCAAATTTCTGATTAGGTAAATGAAAACATAAAAAATCCAAAAAATGTTAGATTGTAACATAAACCATTACCTTATATCCCAAATTTATTTGTACGCACTATAAGAAATAAAAAATAAAATTTATATTTATAGTAAATATGTAGTATTAATAAATTTGAAATTAAATTATTATATATATCATTCCTTTATAATTTTCTAATTACCCATTAATCAAAAAATTCTTAATTTAAATCATCATTGAAGTTGTTAACTATGTTATTTCACATGATTATTTCAGTGTGATGATTCTAGTCAATTAACATTGGTCAAGTTTACATCATCTAAAAGATCATAATCCTTTCATAAATATCATACATATTTATTCTATACACATTGAGATCAATAAATTGAAATAAATGATGAAAAATAAATCAAATAACTTCATGAAGATGGTAGTATGTACATACGCATGTAGGATTATTCTATTTTTTAAATGATTAAAATAAAAAAAGATAAATAGTATAAATCATTAAATAATAAAAATTATAAAAAATATATTATATATTATATATATATTATGAATCAATCTATAAAACCATCCTAGATGTATCGTGATGAAAAATTATTTTCATCAATTCATAGAGGTTTTGGTCTTCCCAAATGAGTGAGAGATGTTTTCATTTTCACATAAATGGAAATTTGATAGAAAATGGTTGTATAATTAACATAAGTTTTTTTATTATATTAAATATACTAATGCCGCTATTTTTTATGGTTATGGAATATTATCATGAGGTGGAAGAATAAATTACCTTGAAATATCTCATTGATGTCGATTATTGCTTCTATAGATATGACTATTTTACATACACTAGAAGACTCCTTTGGTTAGAATTTTGGTGAGACCAGGACCAATAAGCATTGGGAGAAATGTTGAGATGTGATTTGGTAACATTTTGATCAAAATAAGACACTCAATGTGTGTGAACAAGTGTAGAGAGTAGGTTCTCTTTTATATGTGATTGGAGTTGAATATTTATAAATATTATGAATATATCAATATATTAAATTTCATTTTCATTGTAATGTGGTAAAAATTGGAAAAATTATGAATATTAGGAAAGAGGAGGTGTAGATACAATCAACTCATTACATAAATATAATTTTTTTGTGATATTAGAATCCTACCCCATTAGTTTAACCCCTTTAAATCATTTTAACCTATAGTGCGACAACTTAATTTTGAAAATAGTAACTATTAAATTTTGTTAAAAATAAAACAATGATTATAAACAAATTTAGACTTATGGTTATAAATATAGAATTCATTTTATCATAGTTAATTTCTATGTTTGAGAGAATATAATTCTTATATTCATAGACAAAAATCATAAAAACATTTCTAGACAAAATTTCCTTTTTAATAAAACAAATAATTTTATCCCAATTCCCTATATAAGAAAAACCCAAATATTAATGTTATTTTTTTAATATATTATCTAAAAATTTTATTGAAATCATTCATCCATTTTTATTAATTTAATTTATTTAGATAAAATACATTTCACACAATAAGAAATTATTTTTGAAATATTTCTATTTTTACAATCAAATTCATTTATCATTAATGTTAATAAATTAATAATGATGGTATAAATTATTATTCAATTTTTTATATAAAATATTAATATATTTCATAATTTATTATTAGTTACTAATATATAATATGTAGGAAATTTAGTTATTGATTTTTTTTGCCTTTTATTATTTTAATATTTTCTTTAAATTTTGACAAATTATTTCGGAAGCATTAATCAATAGAGGTATATTAATAGTAAAATGTCTCTATATATTTTTTTATGGTAACTAATATTCCTTGTTACCAATTAATTTCTTGGTTATTACTATCACTTTTAGTAATTTATCATGTTTTTTGTAGTCATGATGTTTCCTGTAACGAAAGGAGTAAAATACATAGAATTTATTTTAATTGGAAAAATATTAAAAAATTATGGTTTGTTACACATATATGTAGTTTAATTTCTTGAGAATGTGGTTTATTATTTAATTAAATTAAAGTAGTCAAATCCTTATCTTATTTCTTACAAGGAGGTATTAATCATGCTGGCATAGAGAAACTATTAAATGATAATTTATTATTTTAGAACAATAAATAATTAATAATGATAGAATTGATTAGATATGTGGAGGATAATCATTTTAATTTTTTAACAAAGAGGGAGAATTAATAAAGGGGGAGAGTATCTCATACAGAGACATAGACTAACTAGAGGGGGGACTATGAGAACTATTAAGAATATGGAAGAAGATATATTTATGTTTGACCAAAATAGATAATGTTTGAATAAAATAAAATGGGGTTTATTTTTTCAACAAAAAAATATAAAATTAAATATATTGTTAATTCGGAGTCATTTAGATGTCATGTGATGTGTTTTTATGTTTTGAGAGATATACAGAGATATCATTTGAAGATTATGAAAATAATATTTAACACTGTGATTACACATATCATATCTTGAATGATAATTAATTATAGAAGTTGAAAAAAGTTTTGATTCATATGAATCATGGAAGTTATTTTTAAAAGATTCATGTGGAAAAAAATATTATCCTTTCATGTGGTGAGATTAATGGTCTTTCGTAAACAAGAGTAATGACTAGAAATTGTAAAATTCTTTTCATATGTAATATCATTCATTCAGGATTTTTGCAAGATAACTTATTTTTTAAAATTGGGTGAATCAGGTAACACACCATGATGAAATATGATTCACTATGGTGATTTGATTAGAAAATTTGTATCATTATAGAGTTTCAAGTCAAAATTCTATAGACTGATGTGACACTGCGAAGGATGATTGAGAATATTTCATTATTTCTTGTGATTTGGTTCTCATGACAGGGGAATAATGTCTCGACGTAACTTTTTCGACATTAAAGTTATATTAAAAGGTCTTATTTCATGACTGTTATCCATGAAATATATATAGTTACCTGATTTTTAAATCCACAAGATTGTTATCACTAGAACATCATTCCCACCACGGTGGTTTATGCCATGTCATTAATCATCAAAAATTTAAAATTATATGATGTAGAAATTTATATGTAACATCATGAAGTAGTATTTCAGACCATGATGATAAACATATAGTTAGATCAAATATATATTATGATTTGGTGAACTCATAAGAGTTTTTGGTTACATACGAAAAATATTAACTACCCATATTAGTATCTATTATGGAAATTGACTAGGTAAAATACAGTGTGTGGTTTTGAATTAGTGGAATTTCAATGTTGGTCGTTTTATAATCTTCAAAATTTAAATTCATAAATTATCTACATCTAGAATACATTTCTATTCATAATAAATGTATCACACATAATTAAAAGTGAGATGAATATTAATGATTTGATAATATATTGTTTGTTCCAGAAATCTCCATATACGAGGAGAAATGGATTCCATGAATTTTTTATAGGTGGGAAAATTTAGAAGAATGGATTAAATAAAAAATCCAATGGTGAAGTCACAAAGAAGGATTGGCCCACATTGTAAAAACCCCTCAAAAAACTATACTACCATAGGGTGTCCCATGAACAAAATTTTTTGCGGGATGAGACATTACCACCGATTACCATGAATGAAACCAAATCTTTTTTAGGGATAAACATTAATTCTTTTTTCTACCAACAATAAGCCCCCACAAATAGTAAATTCATTTAAGGTATTGAACCATATTTTCCATCCCCATGAAAAAAATTATTCATGGGTTGTGATGTCCTTATTAGGATTAAAAAAATGAAACCTCATGGACCAGTATAGATGATAGAACATAAAATAATCGGGTTCTTTATTTATTATATGTATTTCCCTTAAAGGGAACCAAAAAAAGGGATGCAAAAGATCCAAAACTGTCTGATAATTTTTATAATCATGAGAGAGACATATATTCCCTATATGTAAACCCACCATATAATATTATGGAATAAAAGAAATTAATTTGAATTTCTACAAATCCAAGAACCCTTCGTGAATACCATTCCATGATGCATAAGTGTATGTCCAATTTTCATTCCACCACCTCATGTAGTAAAAAGATACATAGTGGGATCCCCACTCAGCATAGAAACAAATTATTCTATATGAACATGATCCCACATTGAAAAATGCTACATGTGAAAAATGTAGCCTAACATAGCAAAAAACAATGCTTGCAGATCCCGGTTCTATATAATGAAACACTATACGAACAACACCCTCTTCTATTTAGAATCATTGTACATGAAGGGAACCCTATCTCACGTAAGAAAATTATATGTGTAATGGGATATCCGAGGGTGTTATTCTCTCTATATCCCATCACTTACATACTTCACATAATCGACCCCCAATATGGATCCTCCATGAAACAATCTAATAGAATTAGCCTAAGTCCCCATCTAAAGATGTACTATACATTCGATTTGATCATTGTATGAATCAACATTTCCTCTCCATTCTATATTCCCATGGTAATAAGAGTTATTTTAGTAACCATCATGGTCAGAAGAACCCTCAAAATTTCTTCAAGTCTACCTTACCATAATAATGAGGGTCTTGACCATGATTGTGCTCATGAGGACCTCCCCATTTTAATCAAGGAAATGGGGGAACTCAATTTTGTTTTCCTTAGAGTTATAGAGGCGTATACTCCATTCTTCCATATGAAACCATCAATGGAGTCCCTCCTGGAGGTATAATTTATATTGTCTTGTAGGAGGTGGCACTCTTGTTCTTCATTGCATACTCGGGTCATAACAAGACATATCATCATATGTGACTATCCTATTAATAAAAATAAAATATGAGAGAGAAAATTCAAATCCATTTCTATTTCCTTTTAGGACCCAATATCCACCCACAAGTGGAAAAAGTGGATCATGTGATATTTGGATCTACATATTGTTGTTTCTCACACTGATAATGGCTCATGTGGGCTAAGATGTTTTTGGTGATTGGGAAATCCGAATGATCCAAAAACACTTAGGGGTATCTTACAGAGTGTAAGTCACAACCAACCCTCCAAATCACCATGAGTTAAGATTTTCCTCATTGTTATAGAATCATGTTCCACATAATTTGTATAATAATTGACCATACTCACTCAAACGGGCATCCTATATAGTGTAATCCTTGATACCATGCCTCAACCTTCAAAGGGTCAAATTCCCAATGAAGCTTCACCCTAAGAAGATCCTTTATTGCTGTAATCCCCATCAATTCTGAACTAAATTGGATTTTAATCCCAATTAACTAGTTCATGTAAGAGACCAATTTGAGGTCCAATCCCAACACCCAAATCCCTTCTTCTATTTTGTGGTCCACTATCACAGTATGCTCAAAGCCCACAGGGAGGGACATATTACTTCCAGTTCCCTTTCATCCCCATCTTTATTTGGTCATATCTCTAGTAAGATCATTCCCCAACCTAGGAGATCACATCTCTTACTAGTCTGTATAACCACCACAACATAATTCTCACACCATCCCCTGATTGGAACCGTTCTCTTGAACATGTTTTCCTCATGACGTTAAACATCATTGTTTAGTCCTCATCACACAACCAAAAATAGTGAAATTTCTTATTACGTAGAACTGAAATATATAGGTTATAATTCCTTTTGCAAGGATATATAGGAATCCAAACATATGGGTTTGATCCCAAAATAAAAATAACTTGCATCTCCATAGAAGAATGTAAACTACAGAGCACCTCACTATATGTGTTAAAACTAATGTCATAATGAAAAACTGAACATGAATCTATGATCCCTATATAAAATTGCTCAATTGATGGAGAGCCTTAAATAAATTTGGATCCCTTTATTGATGGATAACTTATGATACATATATTTAATTATGAAACAATGCATGATAATGATTAATAGTTCATATAGGGTGACCAACATCATACACGGTGATGAACAAATGATTCATAAAACATGAATCAAATCATAAAGAGTGTCCCAAAATTAGAAATAATTCCCTCCAAAAGGGTGCTATGAGCTCGACATACTATCCCCTTGAACAATGTGATTCCCTAATCAATTTAAGCCTATTTCTCAAAAACCACTTACCTTTAGAAAGAAGGTTCTCGAAGTATCTTGAATGGGGGAACTATTGGGTGTTTCTAGCTCCACGAATAACACATCATTTTCTATTTGATAAGAGTAAACCCGAATAGAATGATGGTGAAATATTAAAACCCCAAAAATTAGTCATAACAAGGAAAGGATTATTTTCCTCAGAAATAGAATAGTAATCATGATGTGAAATCATTTAACAGAGGTATCTCTTTGACATGTAAAAAATGATAGAATTCCTAGTTCTCATCGAACCACTTTGTTCTTACCAAGAGATCCCTCTTCATTTTTTTAGAAGTATAAACGGGGTACCTAATTTAAATCCTTAACCGTATTAGAGGTTTCAAACACCCGTATGTCCCCTTTCTCTCTTAAAATGAAATTATTACAAACAAAATGATTAATGGAATATGTGTTCATTTATTAATATTCTTATTTGATGGGGTATTTTTGTGTGTTTTTTTCATAATTATAGGAATGTTTCACCAGAACTCTCTTCAATCCAATGTGGTCTCACAAATTATAATAGTTATTCATATTCACCACTACATAGTCTAGAACATCATCCAAAAATAGGAATCCATTTTCCACCCAACTTCTTCAACATTGGCTTTCCAATGCATTGGTTAAGGAGTACCAATAGAATGGTACTCTCCAAACCCTATAGGTATCTCAATAGACCCTTTATCTTATGAAGCCCCTCTATCCATCCAATAAATGATGATTGAAGGTAACAAATAAGATGGAACCATTAGCTATCTAAAACCATTTCAGGATCTTGTCCTCGTAACACGATAAATGTTTCAGAAATTACCTTAGGGAGGATAGTGAACTGATCACCGACAACTTCATCCCAAAAACATAGGGATACAACACAAGGTAACCTTCAAATAATTTACTCAATAATTGTTTTGTGTCCTAGTATCCTCGCCATGAAGAGGATACCACCCCGTGGTACCCAGCCGAAGTCATTCAGAACTAGGTCCCCAGGGAAGATCATAGTGGGAGATGATGAGAAAATATAGAATATATCATCATCCATGTTCCCATATAATAATAAATATATGTAAATATAGAACAAATATATGAGTAGAGGAAAATTAAAGTTCATTAATATCATGTTCTCGTGTCAAATATTGTTTAAAAATACATGGATATTTGAATTTGTGTGGATACCTATTCGGAATGCTAATGAAAAATGATAGAAAACTGTGAGAAGATAAAAATTATCACTCATTCAAATCAGTCATAGTAGTCAAATACAACATCACCCAACTAGAAGATGCAAATAAATATAAGGGCATATCAATCCCCCAAATAAAATATCATGGAAACAAACAAAATAATGAAATACCTACTCCAGTATATCTATAACATCATTAAAATATAGAATAAATTATAGAAAGAAACTAGAATATTCCAATTATAATGTAGGGTAATATTCAAATGTCCACCCCTATACAGAAGGAATGTCAGTTTTTACGAGAAAGAAATAGAGGATAGGAGATGGAATATCTCCATTATCAATAACCAAAATGGAAATATATGCCCATTACCACCAAGGAAATCCCTCACAACATCTTAGAAATGATTGAGGGCCAGATTTCAATCCCTGACCATATCCTTAAAACATGATAGGATATAATCACTCCAGTAGTAATATCTATGAGTCGGGTATACAACCTAAAATCCTAAATAGGGGTGAATGATGAAAACAATAGGATGGTAACTCAATAGTAGACATGAATACCTGATCAAATCCAAGTGGGATTTTGAAATTAGTCAATACGGGATCAGGCACAATTACTTATTCTAACTAGGGTCGCCTATCTACTCCATTGATTACTCAATAGTTGGCATATATCCATGGTAGAATTCTGATAACTATCTATAAAATCCCAAAAGCAACACAACATCCACATGAAAATCCACCTATTTATGAAGGTTTTCACATAGCACAAATTTCCCCAGTCAACTGCAATAGAGTTCCAAATAATAAATCACATCAATGATGACATATAAATGATGATTAGACTCATAACAATGATCTTATGTAATATAAAGTTTATCAGGGCCATCAAAAATCTATTAGTGGTAGTTTATGATGTTTCCAAACCATTATCCGATAATTGATGTGGAAAAAGAAGTTGAAAAGGTCCTCCCTATAAATTTTTTACCAAAAACTCTATAGGTCGTCCGTAGAGGATTTACCATGAAGGATTTCATCATGGGAATAATATAATTGATCATTAGAGCATATTTCCTGATGAAAATCATGGTATCCATCCTTGTGGATATATGATCAATCAACAAGAAGGTCTACACTTTTCTACCAACGGACCTATAGGTCAACCATAGGGTGTGTACTGCAAAAGTTCTCCCTTTTGATGAAAATCTAGAAATAATGGTAGTTCAACCCTTGATGGATCCAACTTTTAAGGTCCTCCATACATTGAAATTCAATTTCGATAAGAAGGTTCTCACACTTAAGAGTCAATTATAAAAAATACCTTATATTTGATTGCTCTTGGAAAGATGGGGCCTATCCTACTAAACACCATATAGTTGATACGTGACATCATGTATCAACCAGAGGATAGCGTGGGGAAATTTTCATTATATGAACATCCTCTAGACTATTTCCATGCCAATAGGACCCCCACTATTCATACTTCTGATTAAAAAAATATCAAGAAGTTCTCATGTAGGGATAATTATTTTGAGGAGTCTCTATTATAAAAAAAGGTTATGTTTCTCATGATAAAAAATTGGACTAGTATGATATACCAATCATGTTTTCCCTAAACAACTTCTCCATTATATATCCCATAGGAATTGTTAGAATAATGAATAAACAAGAACATTAAGTATCTATAAGAATCCTCCCACTACCTAAAATAAAAATTCATTCTTCATAATGGTTATAAATACCATTTTAAAATATATGGATAGATTCATCCAAAATATGACATGGGATCCATTCTATCTGTGTTGAAATCACAATCAGATAACATAATGAAAGATATTCAATCAGCATGCCCCAATGGTTTCATGGGATTCATCTTGTAATTGACTTTCCACACACTGTTCATATACGGGGATGGGGGAACATGGTGATTTTAATTCCACTCCATACCCTATTTAGTATATCCTAATTGAAATGACTTCCTATAATTTCAGTACTCTATGGACACTATTAAGTGAGACCCTAACTCAAGAAATATTTCATGATCAACAATAATTAGACATGAATAAGTCACAAAAGTTCCATTACCAATTAGATAATGTTGATGAATGAATCATATACCAGTGAACTGAGAATATTAGTAGGCTTATCACTTAAGGAAATCCAGAAAACTTATAGTACTGATGTCCTCATAAGAAATAAATCAATATGTAGATCTGAAATTTAACCTAGCTCATGATCAAACAAATAATTTTGAGATAAAGAGAGTAGTTGAAGTAAAAGTATCCACAACAATATGAGGTTATACACATACCATAAGGCTGGGGTAATTTTTAACACAATACCCCTTCTAGAAAAAAAACTTTCCCCAAGGCACTGAAACAAAAAAAACATGAGAAACAATAGTCTAGTGGGATGGTGGATTTTTTTATCTCTACCTACCCTTGAAGAAAATTTTTATTTTACCATCTAGTGGGGATAAAAAGATGTAAAGACTCAAAAATTTTCCCATATCATGGCTGATTTTCCCTAAAAGGGAAGATTATGACCTTATTTTGTGGATATTTCCACCCAATCAAACCTCAAAATGAATCTCTTAGCGGACTGAGGAAAAGAATATAGAGGTTCGTAAAAGGTAAAAACAACCCACATATCATCTAATAGCCAGTATGTTGCCTACACTACAATATTCATGGGTGAACATTATGGAAATCAATCCTACAATGACACCAAATATGATATAAATGTAGAGGAATAAGGATAGGATTGTTCCATCTGATATTTGGTGAACAATGAGTCAAATGAAGGGGTTTTCTGTACCAACAACTTGAGACTCACCTAAAATATGTATTCCCCTTTGATCCTCAGTAAACCTTCAACTTAGAAAAGGATAAATGAAAGGCCGTACACAATCAAACTCCTCCCCTCAAAGAGGTTGAGCTCCTCAAGATCAATGAAATATTCACTCGATAGGAGGAATAAATGAAAAATATGAGAAGAATCAATGACTAAATACTTTGAGTAATAATTCCCCGAAAATATGTTTAACACAAATAGCTTCAATGTACAAATATTTTCGTTACACCTCAACAACACTGGTTCGTCCCTTTTAAGGAAGTGGGGCCAGGAAATCTACCCAACTCAGCACCAGGACCAACAATTTAATTGGAACCAATTATAGATGGATATCAATATTTCTATTCATTAGGTATAAAATAAGAATGAATTTATGAAAATCCTTAAATTTTGTCCCAAAAACTGATATCAGCTTCAAATAATGTTAGTACTAGTTTATAAATTTCCTCATATTGTTTCACATATTGAATTTCATGTTCAAACAAACAATCATCTGGGACTCATAACCAATATTGAATAATTGTAAACTAAATTGGAAGTGGGTCAGTTGCGGCATGAACTAGTATAGATAGAATAGAAACCTTAACCTATATGGTTGAACAAGACCCCTCATTTTCAAAATTTTGAGTGTAATCTGTTTTGGATATTAAATGGATGAAGATACCTATAATAGAATATGACACACAATTCCTCCCATTGTGATCCATTGTTATTAACTACACCATAATAAGAAGTAGTAAAAATATGATTCTTCATGCGAACCATGCAAGCGTCAGCCTTTGTATGGTACACAAGATTTCTAACTTAGAAAATTGCAGGATTGGAAGACCACAATCAAAAGTTCTTATTTCAATTGATCTCAACACTATTAAGACCACCATTCTTAAACAATTGAATTATAAATAATGAGAGAAAAATATAATATTCGATTTCATTTCCAGATGGAATGGGTGACCAACTCCTTAAACCTAGAACGTCCCTAAGAAAATATGCTCTCTCTTTCCATATAGAACATATGAGATGATCTACGAAAACCACTCATCCTGACTATCTATACAAGTGTGTTTCATGATTTCACCTCCATTTACAATTAAATTTATGATACCATACAATGGACTCTGATAAAGTCCTGAATGACTCCACTAGTCATGAGGAAAGTTAAGTAATGGTAGTTGTGGCTTTTTCTACACTTCACCCACCTTTATAGGGACCCTCACTTGAAAAACATTAATATTACATATCTTTTGCATAATACTTAAATTATTATATAATTTTATTACAAAATATTTTTAAAGCCCAGATCCTTTGGAAACATGAAAACATAAACACTAGTACATAAATAAGATACATTATATCCCACTAGGTTATTCTTGTCATGCACCCTCCTTAGACACATGAAACATAATACATATCTCAATAACATGGGAATCAAACATACAAATGGGTGATCTCAGATTCTTAGTATAGATAATCAAGGAAGATGTGTAAGTATAATCATGATCATAAGGGTATGAGAACATGATCAAGAAAATTGAATATCATAGCCTGTATATCAAATGTCATAAACCAAAAACATGGAATTATTATTTTCATTTCATAAGTGATTAATCATAAATAAATAAGAAACATAGGCCATGAAAAAATATCATAGGAATAAAACATGGAATTTTGGAGACAACATAAGTATAATATATGATTTCTATAGTAGTCAGAGCATCATTTCCAAGTCCATATTTGAGGAGAAAGATCATTACTGAACTAGGATCACATCATGTTCCAGCCTTGTATTATTGAACCAAGTTCACTGATCATTCCATCGATGTATTACAACAATAAGCTCACCCTATTTACATCCATGTATGTCTCATGAGATATAAATCATTACCCAATTCATTAGAGGGATATATAGGTCCCACCCATTCCATAATGAATCATAGAAACATGTTCCACAAGATAAAAAATAATCATATCATGACCCATCAAATGAAATGGGTATTATAAATATGTAATCATATCATTACCTATAGAAATGATAGGTTTCATAATAATTTCTTCATAAAAATTCCTGAATAAAAGACGTCAGTTTCAAAGGAATATAACCCATGAAAGGGAAACCAGCTACAAAAACATCAAGCCATAAAAATGTAATCCATTCAGAGAAAAATATATTTCCAAACATTAAATCATTTCACTATAAAGTAATGAGTAACACAATAATATGTTATCCTAAATGGGAAATAATTTTGAATGATCTTTTAAAAATATTTAATGAGGAAAATATTTAGAAACCTTTTTATTTATAAGTATACTTAAATCCTATAAATGAAGTTTTAAAAACCATAAAAAATGTTAAAAATAATTTCCTACTTTAAAATGATCTTAATGTATAATTTTAAATTTTTTCTAATTTTTGGAAAACATATTTTTGAATAAATAATATATTCGACCAATGAGAGAAATACAGTCACAATGTGATAAATACATTTTAGTAAATATCTTATGTACAGAAGAGTGAAAAAATGGTACTAAAACATTAATACATCATGAATAAGTATAGTAAAATAAAATTAATCTATGTTTTTGAGAGATAGATAATAATATTTTAAAAAATGAAGCCTAATCATAAACAATCTCGATAAATGATGAGATTGTGTTAATAAACTATAACCACTTGATAACTTATGATTATACTATCCCTGTAAGAAAATAGTATTAGATGAAGAATAAAATATCATTAAAATATGTAAATCCATGATATAACATGAAGAAGTGATGTATATACACCTCAAAGAATAATATAGGTGCATTACAATAGATTAAATTGAATGAGGGGAAATTGAGACAAATGTATTTTACCGATCTGGTAACATTTTAAACATAAACCCAGTGAAATAAATATCAAACAATTTATATAAAAATAAATATAAATTTATTAATTAGAATAACAAAATTCATCCCTAGGTATCGTACAAACAACACAAAAGGAATGGGTGGTGAATAATGCATGTATGTAACAGAAATAGAAAGTGAGATGAAATCCCCTTACCTTGTGTCTTGACTCTCTTCGTACTCATACATGATCATTGTATTATAAATGGATTTTTATTATAAATCTTCTATATTATAATATTATTATATCTAATACCATATATAGTTTTATTATGAACTTATATTATCCTACTGGTAAAAATATTATGTAAAGGTTCACTTCCAGTAATATTCACTTTGTTCTTTTCATGTGGCATAATTTGTTATATATTTTTTCCTTATACGTTTATAATTATTTTAATAATGTACACCATTATATAAAAATACTTTATATATATCGTATTTCTATTATACTAATATATATAATATATAAGTATGGAATGTAATACACTATTCATGGAGATGATAAGTCGTACATACGAATGAATGTTGTTTCTTTTTTTATTATCATACCGAAAGAGATAATGAAAAATAAATATATGAATATATTTTATAAATATAGCATCTTATTATTTAATATATATTATATACTTTCACTAAACTAATCTTTAACACATTAAATATAGTGTTTGAACGAATCAAAATGCTTTGAATGGAGGTAGTCCACACCCCCTCAAACGAAATTATCACATTTACCCCAAATAGAAAGTATAAATATATATGTTAAAGAAGAATTAATGAATATTATGGAAATAATAAATATAATTTAAAAAATTATAAAATCATATTTTCAAACATAATTTCCACCATGATAGGCTCTAAATGAAAAACGAACAATCATCTTTTATTGAGGTGGTAGTTTGCCTTTCACGTAAAAAGCATGTTCATTTCCCATTAAATAAAAGTGTGTGTAATATTAGGTGAAGAAATTATCTTAAACAAATATTAGTATATTTAGTATACTATTTTTTTATACGATCTTGGAATAAGAATATTTTATGTAGTGTAGAAATTAATTATAATAAAATAGTTTGGGGGAGGGTGTTACCTTTTAATTGGGTAACTCCTTTTGGATTACACCAAAGATATTATTTCGAAGAATTCATTACTAAAAGTAGGATTAAAGGAGAAAGGGAGGATGGTTGGGAGGATATTTGAAAAGATCATGGCCGATCCTAAGTTGTTTGAGATGTGTAAATAAATAGAGGATATGAGGACTTTTTATAGCATGGGGGAGTTTCACTCTTGTAAATATTTGGAAACGGAATTTCAACCACATTTTCCTCTACTAATTTCCTCCCAGAATAGAAAAAAGTAGAAAACATGGAAGTTTGGGTCATAATATTTCAAAAACATGGATATTGAAAAAGTGTCTTTATCATTTTGTTACATAAATTTGATGTTTAGTAAATAGTTAAGATTAAATTTACCTTAATCCATTTAGTAAATTTAATTAAATTCATGAATTATTTTGGTCAATAGATATGCATACCTTATTATAAATTATAAATTATCATAATCACAAATATTTAATCCATTTTATCAAATTCCAATCACATAATTGAATGAAATTAATTTAAAATTAATACCTCAGTCAGTTCGACAATGCGGGTTTAAAAAGTAAAAATATTCAATAGTTTTCAGAGTTTTTATACCTATGTTCAAACTAAAATTGATCTCAATTACCTATATTGTATTAAAATATAAATATATTATATAAATAAACTTTAAATAATTTTAAAATATAATTTATCCTTATAATGAATTGATATGAAAATACAAATTTCAATTAAAATTTAGTATTTTTCCTGAGTCATAAAAAACGATGTTTCTCAAAACAATAATAAAAGATTACCCTAATATTATTTTATATTCTAAATTAAAAAATTGTATTTATTTTTTTCAATTAAATTTCTAATTTTTTTTAAAATTTATCATATATTATTTCATAGAAGGACATGAAATTTTTTTTATTTGAGGAATATTATTTTTAAACATTTAAATACATTACCAAAATATTTGATTTTATTTTCAATATATTCTATTTATATAAAACCACTACGAAATATATTTTAAAATACATTATTTTTGTTCATATAATAATGTTTAATGACTAGGTTATGGCTATATCATTTTAATAATTATAATAATAAAAGTTATTTTGTAGAAACTTGTTGTTTACTGTACCATATGCTAAGTCAATGTTGCGTGTAACAAAAAAATCATGTGTTTCATGTAATATAGGCCAAGATAGTGTTCCATGTAACCAATGATGAATCGGTGATTTATATTCTAATTAAGTACCATGTTAACGAGTATTTTAATTAGTTAAATGCATGAAATAAATGGAAATTAATTCTTTTGAAGAGAAAAAAATGCTCCATAATAACCCATGGTGTTACATTCTACCCCCTGTAAAATGAATTTTTCCCACAAAAGTAATCATTCTGGTACAAAAATGATGATTCTTATTCTTCATCATATCTTCAGGTTCCCAAATATCTTTTTCTATATGGTTATTTCTCCCCAATACATTGACCAAGTGAGTGGTTTTGTTACATATAACTTTTTTTGATCGATCTAGACAATCAACAGGTTTTTCTTCATAAGAAAACTCATGCCCTAGAAGTACAAAATATGAGATTAGAAAATTTTAAGGTTCTTTTACATACTTACTTAGGATATATACATGGTAAGGATCATAGAGTCGTGGGATATTTGGAAGAAGTTCCAAGTGATATGATAACATCCCAATATGATCAGGAATTTCAAAGGGACCGATATAACGAGGTCTAAGTTTCCATTTCTTCTTGAATATCATAACGTTCTTCCAGGTTTAGATTCATAAAAAAACATTTTCACCAAATTCAAATTCAATATCACACTATTGGTTATCATCATATCATTTCTACCATCTTTCATTTGTCATGATATGTTGAAGAATAACTCTAACATTGAATTCCATTTCTTAAGTGACATCAGGTCCCAATAGCATTACTTATCCAAATTCATCCTTGTATTTTGGAGATCTTAATTTCTTCCCATTAAGGTCATAATAATTCTTTAGTGTAACCAATTTTTGTAGTAAAACTCAATTATTGGAATGTGTTGATCCAAACGACATTTGAAATGTAGAGAACAAGATATCAACATATTTCCTTGTTTTTGAATTTTTTTTGGACTATCCATCTTTATGAGGGAGAGAAGGATTACTAAAAATCAATTCTGTATGAATGTATTTCTGAATAATTCTCAAAAAAATTTTGTTAATCCTCAGATCCTAATTTAATATAATAAAGTGTGATACTCCATGAAACCTTACCACTTACATAATGTATATCTTGGAATGTTTATCTGGAGAGATGTCTTCTCTGATTGCGATGAAGTGTGTTGAAATAGTTAGTTAATATACTACCACCTACATAGCATTGAAACATTTATAGGGATTGGGTTGTTTAATGAAAAAATCTATAGTTATGTTATCACATTTCCATTTAGATATGGGTGATGGATGCCAGACCCCCTTTGGCTGTTGTCTTTTGGACAACACTTGTTGCAATACAGAGCACTGTGATACAATATTTCTGATATCTTTCTTCATTACATCCCACCAGATGTATTCTTTCATGTCCTTATACATCTTCGTTCTTACTGGATGAATAGATATGGATTAATATGTGCTAAATCTAATAGCAAATTTTTCAGATCTGTTATGGAAGAAACACAAACACAGTTTCTGATTCTTTTCATTTCGTAATAATCAAGGGTAAACTCAGAATTATTTCTGACATTATTGTTCATATCTTGATCTTCATTTTTCACCTCCTTAATATACACATGTATGGAAGGTTGATCATTCATTTGTGAAAGATATTATTTAACCCCTTTATCATGATATCTAGATACATAATTTTTGAATAAAGATATATTGAATCATTTTTATCCTTCTCATGGATAAGATATCATATTCCTTTTGACATGAAGCATCGAGCACCTTATTCACTTTCCCTAGGGTGTTAATGAATTGAGATGTCAGAATACATCATCATGTCTAATGAAATTATCTATTACATGTTCAACTCATTCTATGTGATTATATATTTCTGAATTTTATGATCATTATATATATCACAATTTTCTCTATAAAGATTAATACTATGTATATTTAATGAAAAAATTTCCATTGCTATCTCAAAATCATGTGTTGGTTAATTTTGACAATGAATACTCAACCAACTTAATGCATAAGTGATAACCATGTAATTATGTATATGAATACAGCCCAATCACTTCTTGGATGCATCACTATAGTATACAAACCCTTCTACACTATAAGGTAAAATAACCATATGTTCACTGAATAACCTTCTCTTCGGTTTCTTTAAATTTTTAGAACATTCATCTATACATAAAAACATAACACCCCACCATGATAACATGATAAGAGGGTTAGATAGTTGCGATAAATTCTCCATAAATAGTTAATAATATCCATTGAAACCAAGAAATCAAAGGATTTCACTCAACATGGTTGGTATAAGATAGCATTCAATAGCCTTTGTCTTTGATGGACCTGTTATTATACCATCTCATAAGATTATCTGACCCATAAATGAAACCAATTGCAGCAAAAATTCATAATTTTTATGTTTTTACATTGTTTCTCCATCTTTAGGTTCTTTATTACAATTCTCAAATGTTTTCAATTCTCTTACTTTATCTTTAAATAAATTAAAATATCATATATTGAGACTAACACAAACTTATCTAGGTAATATCTAAAGACTCTATCTCTTAAATCCATGATGATTGTAGGGGAATTAGTAAGAGAAAAGTGCATCACTGTATATTCATTGTTTCCAAACCTTCAATGGAATGCCGTCTTGGGTATATCCTCTTTCTTGTCCCCCAGTTGATTATGTCCAAAATGAAGGTCAATCTAGGAAATGTATTGAGATCCATTCATTTGATTAAACAAGACATAAATATAGGAAAGAGGATGCTTTTTCTGGATTGTAATCTTGTCCAACTCTCGATAATAATTGCAGAGTCATATTGATCTATATTTATTCTTCCAAAAAATAATGGCTGAAACCCATGGTTACACACTAGGATGAACGAATCCCTTATAAATATTTTCTTGAAGTTTCTTCATTAATTTGTGCAACACAATTGAGGCCATTCAATAAGTAGTCTTTCAATTTGATGTGGTAATAGGTATGAGTTCTCTTGATAACTAATATTCATGTTTTTGGGGAAGGGTAGACAACACTATGGGAAAGACATCCACAAAATCCTGGACAATAATAATATCATCGATGTCGATTTTCTCCCCATCAATTTTAAATATAAACCCTTTTTAGAGGTAATTACAACCCATACATTGGATGTAATATTTATTGGATGTTTATACTTATCATAACATGGATGGATTATCATAGGAGGGTTTGAAATATCAAATGTAACTTCCTCTCCTTGAAAATCGATGTGATTCATATTTATAGAAATCCAATCAATGCCTAAGATGACATCAAATTCAACAAAAGGATGAATGGAAATATTTTCAAGAAGCACATTCACACAAACATAAACTAGAGAGGATACATAGACTTGGGATTAAATCATCGTACCATTTGGATTATACACTTATAATTCCACATCTAATTGTTTTGCTGGAATCTTAAGAACAATAAAAAATTCTTTATATATGAATGAGTGGGTAGATCTAGAATAAAATATGATAATAGAATTTCTATATTTTATGATATGTGTACAATTATTCACATCATTAACACACACCTCACTAGAAATAATGATTTCATGATATTTCATCATTCCCCTCTGTTTAAGAGGTTTCTGATGTCGATCATCATCAACAACCCTTATTATTGGGCACTAGATAGAATAATGGACATTCCCCTTAAACTAGTAGACATGAAGAGAGGGAGGTACATTTTGTACATCATTATCTCCATTATAATTTTGAGATAACTTCTTATTATCACTTCTACAATCATTTTAAATTAGAAATTCCTTACCACACTTAAAAAATTTGTTGACCACTTGATAAAAATTCCACCATTCATAATCCATCATTTATAGAATAAATTAAATCTCGTCTTATTTTATTCTTGGCTTCTATATTTTCCATTGAACTCTGTATGACTTTTATTTTCAAAACCATGAGATTGATATGTGACTCTGGCCTCCATTTAATCCTTGATTTCCCAACCAAATATCTCTTCATATCTACTATATTTACTTATTACCAATTTCTTTTTTTGACTTTTATTTAAGCCACCAAAGAACCTATCAACATTAATTTTAGGTAGGAATATAATTCCTAAAGTGTACCATAGAAGTCTTGTGAAATTTTCCTCATAGGTACATAAATTTTCATAAATTTTTTTATTTAACATAGGAACTCATTCACCGTGTTGGTATAGAGAATCTGTGTAAAGAACGTATTTAAAAATATGTTATTGAAATCTTACCAATCCATCGATTAAATTTTATACTGATAATTTATATTCTTAATTAGATTCCACCATTGGTACACTTTACCATCTAAATGATAAACAAGTAGAATTAATTTCTCATGCTCTATCAAATGGTAAATGGAGAATATATTTTCATTAGTATTGATCCATTTTTGACCAACAAGTTTACTTTATGTGCCTTAAAAAGATGGTTGAATTTTCCTCATGATTGATCTAATAAAATTTTGTTCCCTCATTTTATCATTTGGGAGTCCACCATGATTCATAGCTTAAATGTTTTTTAAGAGAATTGAAAGATGTATTTTTTATTCCTACACCCATAGCATTTGGTTTCTCTTGAGTAAAATCATTTCATTGTCCATTTCAATAACCATTAATGTTATTCCTTTGGGATCCAGACATTGACTAAAACCAAAATCATAGAGTATGAAACATTTATCAAGTTAGGGAACCAAATAAGAATGCAATGTCACTTATAAGATGTATAAATAATGAGACATTATTTAATATATGACACTATAGGTTTGTCCTAGGTTCTTCTTAGCCAAATTATAGTAAAAATAATTTTGATGGTTGTGAAGTGTTTTTGTAATCTTAAATCATATCCCCCAAGAGTTTCAAACTAGGTCTGCAGGGAGGACCAATTTTCATTACCAGATTACCCCATGTCAGGACAGGGACACCATATCAGAGTAGTAACCCATAGGTACATCTATGATAGATTCAAAACAACTTTTGGTATACATACGAGAATAAATTTCTATGAAACCAATCACTATATCATTTAAAAAAATTACCTAACATTTCCCTATACATTTTCTTATTCTTAGACTAATACATAGTGATGCGTTTAGGGTTCTCAATATTTTTCTCTCATTCTGGATTCCAAATATTAAATAAAAATTTTATTTGATACAAACAATAGATACCCTTTCATGATATACACTAACGTTACATACTACTTCAATATACTTGAAACATTATACCAATAGATACCCAAACATTGTACATGTATAGGGAATTTGGAATGGACACATAAAAACTGGTAAATAAATGATATGTGTTATCTCCCACAAGGTTTTTCTTGACTATAAACCTTTTTATACACTTCAAAAGTAATACATATATTCATAAACTCGGAATGGAAACATAAAAATGATTGAGAAAAAATTCTTAGTAATCCTAAAAAGGGAGAACTGTAAGCATAGTCATGAGAATAAGGGTATAAGTACATGATCAAGAATATATAAGATCATTCCCTATATATCAATGATTCTAAACATGAATCATGGAATATTTCATAGAAAAAAAAATACATGAATCATAAGGAAATAAGTAACTGTTTCGCGCGGAATCCGGGGATGACCTCCTGGACGGGAGATTCAAACGTTCCGATCGGTTTCTAACGGGTTTGTTCGTAGAACCGGAAACATCCAATGATTCCACATCCGTTTGGACCTACTTTCCAAAGGCAGGCGCTCATTAGCTTGTGGGCTAATGAGGCTTAGGAATTTGCATTGGTCGAGAGGATGGGAGGTCGGACTCATCACACCTTTTTGAGGGGAATTATTGTCTACTCCGGGACTCTCTTTATAGATTTAAGTTAAGTTCGTGAATCCTTATTACATTACCAAGTATAAAATGAGATTTCCTTTAGTTTTAACAATCAATGATTAAATATGCAAGAAATTTAGAGAATCTTTTATATGTATTCGAGGTTCTTCATCAATATAGAATCATCTATATTTGTTTAGAGATTCTTGGTCAATGGTATCCTTGAAAACATTTATATAAAAGTCTCTTGGTCATTTTGATGACCAGGCTGGTTTTAAAGCCACTCAGTGGGGCCCTTGAAGTTTATCGTCATTCAGAAGGACAGAGATTATTTTAATGTTGGGATCGAACCCATAAATGGGCTACCTACGTATCCTTTGTTTTGAAAAAGGAATCAGAACCCACGTAGTTCGAGGAATGGGATATGATGTTTATGATTGATGGCTCAAAGATGAATGTCATAATTACTTTTACACTCTAAGCTCACGTGAGTCATGCTCGGTGTGAGAAACAAGAGGTATTGGTAAAATTTGGACAATTGTGCCATAAAAGATGCAATCATAAGAATTTGTTTTGGGGCTTATGTATAGATGACTGCCCAGATAGACGAAGGTTTAGGATTTACTTTTAGGGAGAAAATCCAAGAACAGGGTCCACAATGTTATATGTGCTTCATGGAGATTTGAATACTCTAATCTTGGGGCTTACTCCTAAGGAGGATGCCCAAGTTAGGAGGGGACTTATGATTGGGTTTTATTCCTGAAAAGGAAACCCAAATCAAAGGTAATTTATGACTGGTTAAGAGAAGTTTAAGGGGACTTGGGGCTTATTCCTGAAAAGGAAGCCCAAGGTTATGACTGAGTCTTATTCCTGAAACGGAGACCCAGGTTAAGGATTAAGGTTTGGGGCTTACTCCTGAGGAGGATGCCCAAGATTAAAGGACTTGATTGGGGCTTATTCTTAAGAAAGATGCCCATATTTGAGGTTGGGGCTTATTCTTAAGAAAGATGCCCAAGATTAGAGGACTTTGATTGGGGCTTACTCCTGAGGAAGATGCCCAGATCAAAGGTTTTATAACTGGGGATTATTCCTGAAAAGGAGACCCAGGTTAGGATTTTCTCATCTTAAAGGATGAGTTTAAATGAATGAACTCTCTGTATTTTAGTGACATAAAGATGTTTAAATTACTAGGTTTTGAGAGGTATTTCACAGAATTCCTTTCAGATAAGGATGTCAAATCAAGAAATCATGCCATAAATGGCTTTGAAGAGTATCTTGAAGACTGAATCTTGAATAGGAAGGGTGAAATGGCTTAAGAGGGGTAAAAATGGGCAAGATGGGCACCCAAAAAGCTAGGGGCGCGCAAGTCTTGAAAGGCGCGCAAGTCCTGCGGCGGCGCACAAGTATTGGTCGCGAAAGTATATTTGCGCGACATTGGGGGTACTTGCGCGATTTTCAACCAGTATTGAAATGCTTGAGCGACTCTTTATTAAACCCTTTACCATCCTCTTGAGGTTCTTCTAGAAGAGGGACACGCAAGTTATATTGATGGAATTAAGTAGGCGCGCAAGTGTTTGATAAGTTTCAACACTTAGGCCTTCCTTTTTCTCTTTAGATCTTCCGTTCTAGGTAAGAAATTACCTTAGAAGTGTTCTGGAAGCTTTGAGAAGAGACTTGGGCGTCGGGAGCTTCGATCTGAGTTTCTGGAAAAAGATCCTCTCAAATGGGGGGCCCACAGGGTCTATTTATAGGCAAAAGAAGACCCTGGGCGGTTACCGGGCGGTTACCGGGCGGTTATCACTTAGGTCGCGCAAGTCACTTGCACGACCATAAGGCATCGCGCAAGTACTTGCACAACCACCAGGCGGCGCGCAAGTGTACTTGCGCGACCATGAGGGATCTTGCGCGACCTATGGGCAATGTTCTGCTAGTTCATCCCTTTGTCGATTTTTTATGTTTCTTCAAAGGATGAATCACATTGGACTCAGATATTCCCCTTTTCCGATCCTTAGATTCTGTGACGAAAGGAGCATCAACAAAAGTCCCCCCTCAGAGTTGGATCCGGAGAGAAATGAGGATTTGACTCTGAGGAAATTGAATCCATCCAAAGGAAAAGGGGACGCGCAAGTCTTCAGGGCACAGAAGGCAGCACGCAAGTGTGCTGGAACTTGAATTTTATTCAAAGTTCCTTTGTCTTTTGTGTGGGCAGTTTAAAGTCATGCACACCGAACATAAAGGGGCTAATGTTTAAGGTCGAAATAGCTTTGACCGAAATGGATTAAAATGGATTCAATTCCTTGACAATTTATCTGAAAACATATTACCATACTCAAGTATGAGGTAAAAAATGTAAACTATGGCTTAAGAATATTTGAATCTGAGGAATGATATGAAAAAGAGCTAAAAGGCATTAGAAGAAGTATTTTCCAAGAATGAAGTTACTATTATTTAACAAAACCCGTTAGGGGGTTGAAATATGCAGGGCCACCTATGGGCATTGGCTGCATGGTCAAATAAAATAGCATCTTTTGGCTGACAAGTCTGTTATGTGGACTGTTTATGCAAGGCCACCTATGGGCACGTGCTGCATAGTCAGGCAAAAGAAATCCCAAAAATTTACTTTCCTAGTGCTAAAAGCCAGTGAAAGTTTATGGAGATTCAAATTTTCTAAAGCATAGAGTTTGTTGTATGGAAAGAGGTACTTGAATATGGAGAAGATATTTCCAAACAAGAATATCGAAGAACTAGATGAATATCACTCCTACGAAGGTCTGACCCAAACATAGGGAAGAAGAATAAACCATAGACTTGAATACTTTCAGATCATGAAAAAGGATATGGGACAAATATGTTAAGGATGGCTATTTTTGCGGATCCCTACATACTGTCGTTTTAAGACAAATAAGGACAAAAGAGGCATTCTTCCCAAGAATGAAGTTACTATTATCTAACAAAACCCGTTAGGGGGTTGAAATATGCAGGGCCACCTATGGGCATTGGCTGCATAGTCAAATAAAATAGCATCTTTTGGCTGACAAGTCTGTTATGTGGACTGTTTATGCAAGGCCACCTATGGGCACGTGCTGCATAGTCAGGCAAAAGAATTCTCAGAAGTTTGACATTTTTGTGACTATAAGTCATGAAAAGGGTTATGAAGATCTGAAAATATTTAAGGTTAGGATTATAATACATAAATATGGGTATTTTCCAATGTATATAGAGATACATAGGTCAATGAAAACCATAATCATGTTGTGGTTGGGTCCTCAATTGAAACTTGGACTTCACTACGTATCTCATAAGAATGAGAATCAAGCCATACGTAGTTCTTGAAATGCAGTTTAACGTCGTGCAGGACGAAAGTATGAGTGATCTTAGTTTAGGGTCATAGAATTCGGACCATAATAATGAATACACAGTGTGTGTTTTCATGAAGACTTTTCAGCCAAGGGACTGAAAGTGAAATTTGGGGTTAGGCCCAAAAGACTTGGGACTGGATTCGAGGGACACTCGAATGTTCCTACGTATCCCATAAGGATGGGAATCAAGTCCACGTAGTTCTAGATCTACCCTTTGTACAAATTTGGTTCGTACATGTGAAGGGTGAAAAGGGGACTTTAGTGCAATGATGGTTTTAACCTAAGATAAAAAGTTTAGGCATTACCATGTATGTACGTAGTCTTTTGAAAAATGAAAACCATGATTGAAAAAAGAATCAATGTTAATAATGGTTCCTTCTCAAATGAGGAAATCAAAGAATATTGTAGTTTATTGTCGTACCGGACAAAAGTGTTGTATAGTTTAACGTCATATAACAAGGACGAAAGTGAATCAATGTAAAGATATTTATTCCAGGGGTGGTTTCACAAATCATCATCATATGAGATGGTGGTGAACCAATGTGAAGAGATTGTATTTGGGCTTGAACCTTTGGGAGGTTGCCTACATACCCAGCCTGGAGGGCAAGGATCAAAGTCTATGTAGTTCAATTAAAGAATGAATTAATGATCAAGTTGTTCTTTTGGACAATGATCTAAAAAAAATATTGTTGGGACTTACACATGGTTAGTGGCCCAAAGGGAGTGTTATGGTTGATGTTCGCTCTAAGCTCACGTGAGTCATACTCGGTGTGAGAAACAAGAGGTAATAACAACCTTAACGATGCACAGTTTAATGTCATGTAGGACATATCAAGGACTTTCTGTACAGTTTAGCGTCATGTAGTTAGGACGATGGGGACAATACAGTTTAACGTCATATTGGACGAATGGGGGATTGTGCAGTTTTAATGTCATGCTGGACTTTTGATGATTATATAGTTTAACGTCTTTCCGGACGTGAGGGACTTTTTACAGTTTAACGTCATGTTGTACGATAAGGGAACTGACACAGTTTAACGTTATGTTGGACGATTAAAGTGCCACACAGTTTAATGTCATGTTGCTAGGACACAATATAGTTTAATGTCATCTCGGACAAAATATAGGAACTTCTATACAGTTTATTGTCATGTAGGACAGAATCAGGGACTATGCAGTTTAAAGTCTTGCAGTTAGGACTATTGGTGCTGCACAGTTTAGTGTCATGTTGCAGGGACATAAGTGCGAATAGTTTAAAGTCATATGCATGGACCGTACAGTTTATCGTCATGCTGGACGTATTATAGTTTAATGTCATCTCGGACAGAAGTGTGACACAGTTTAATGTCATGTTGGATGAAGTTGTAGTTTAAGGTCATACTGGACCATTGCTGTATGAACCAAATGTAAGAGTCTTGGTTCTGAGAACAATATTTTGTATTTATACAAAATACTTCTTCAGAAATCTGGCATTAGTTGGAGTCGTGATGTGTTCTCCATCCATTGAAATCAGAGAATACGCTCCTTGGAGTAGACCTTATGTATTGAATAAGGTCCTTCCCATTTTGGTTCAAGCTTGGGAGGCTTCTTTCCTAGTATCATTGGTGTTCTGAGAACCAATACCAATTCTCCCTGAATGAATGAACGAAGACGAACTTTTTTGTTAAAAGCTCGTGCTATTCGATTCTGATAGATTTCCAAGTGGTGCAAAGTGCACAATCTTTTCTCATCTAACTGTTCCAATTCATTCAACCGCTTTTGGGATTGCTCATCTGTTGATAACTGATCACAAATGGCTATTCTGAGTGAGGGAAATTGAACTTCAATTGGCAAGACTGCTTCTGTTCCATATACCAATGAATATGGAGTAGACCGCGTTGCATTGCGAGTGGTAGTCCGATAAGCCCATAAAGCATGATAGAGTTTATCAGGCCATGACCTCTTATCTTTATCCACCATCTTTTGCAGTATATTTGAAAGAGTCTTGTTGAAGGCCTCTATCTGGACATTAGCCGCTGCATGATATCGAGATGAATGGTTGGACTTAATGTTGTATTCTTGATACAATCTCTTTACCTCATAAGAGCAGAAGTTGGTTCCGTTGTCTGTCAATATGGTATGAGGGACACCAAATCTAGTAATGATGTTAGACTTGATGAAGCTAACAATGCATTTAGAACTGACTTCTTTGAGAGGTACTGCCTCTGCCCATTTGGAATAGAAATCAGTAGCAGTAAGAATGTACTTAAACTGCTTGGCCGTAGCTGAAGGGTAAGGTCCCACCACATCCATTCCCCATGTGGAAAATGGCCATGAGTATTTAGCTGTATGAAGCAACTCTGGAGGTTGATGAATGAAGTTGGAATATACTTGGCATGAATGATACTTCTTTGTGAAATTAACACAATCTTGTATCATTGAAGGCCAGATGTATCCAAGCCTTCGAATTTGATCAGACAATCTATGTCCAGACTGGTGGGCACCACAGACTCCTGCATGCACTTCTTTTATGACAGCCATTGTCTCTTCACCATCAATACATCTGAAGAGAACTCCATCAAAACCACGTTTGTAGAGAATTTTCTCGAGGTGGTTTGGACCATCATAAAGAGTAAAATTGACCACACGTCGCCGAATTTGTTCTCTCTCGGCTCTATCAGGTGGAAGTGTTCCATTTTGAAGGTATTCCCTGATAGGTGACATCCATCCTGTAGTATGACCATATGGTTCAGGAATGGGACTAATTTCATTAATTTCCTCTGTTCTGACTTGAACATAAGGTGAAATTGCACGACGGTGGGCAATACAGATGGTTGTCTCGTCCCGATTTGGATCTGCTAAAGCTGTGGCTATATTAGCCAGTGCGTCAGCTTGAGCATTTTGTGATCTTGGGACATAAGAAAATGTCGGTTCTGTAGGGAATTCCGACATTAACTCTCTGACGTAATCATACAAAGGGATTAATTCTTCTTTTCTGATGGAATAATCCCCAATGATTTGTTTGATTACCAGGTCTGAATCACCTTTCACCTTTATGTGATTCACTTGTGCTTGAATCGCTAACTCCAAACCTGCAATGAGAGCTTGGTATTCAGCTTCATTATTGGTACCACCTTCCCACAACAAAAAGGAATAAGGTAATACTGCCTTATCTGGAGAAATGAGCACAATTCCTAAACCAACTTTGTTGAATTTAGGATTTTCCATTTTCTTCCCTGTTGGACTTCTAGAAGGACCATCAAAATACATTTCCCATGTTTGAGGACTCTCTTGAATAGAAAAAACTTCCTCATCAGGGAGTTCGATATCTGAATACGTGTCTTCCACTGAAGGGTGTTCAGCCAGGAAATCAGCCAGAGCTTGGCCCTTAATTGCCTTTTGAGACACATACTGGATGTCGAATTGCTGTAGAATAACCGCCCACCTTGCCAGACGTCCTGTAAGCATTGGACGACTAAGGATGAATTTGAGTGGACTATTACGAGATACCAATTGGACCTCGTGATGTTGCAGTTAGTGTCTCAGTTTCTGAACTGCAAAGATTAATGCTAGGAAGCACTTTTCAATACTCGAATACCAGGTTTCTGCTTCAAGCATAGTTCTACTGAGATAGTAGAGACTATTTTCATTCCCAGCATCATTCTTTTGAGCGAGAAAGGCACCCAATGATCGCTCTAAAGCTGTCACATAGAGGATAAGAGGCCTACCCTCAACAGGTGGCATGAGTACTGGTGGACTTAAGAGGTATTTCTTGAGAACATCAAATGCTTCTTGACATTCTTTAGTCCACTGTTAAGTGACTCCTTTCTTCAATAATTTGGTAAAAGGTAAACTTTTGCCTGCCAAATTGGCGATGAAACGCCGAATATAGGCTAAGTGTCCTTGAAGTCCTCTTAATTCTTTCAAATTCTGAGGAGGTGACATACCAAGGATTGATTTGGTCTTCTCAGGATCGACTTCAATACCACGATGGCGTACAACAAAGCCGAGGAATTTTCCTGAGGTTACCCCAAAAGCACATTTTAAGGGGTTCATCTTCAAATTATGTTGTCGAAGCTTGTGGAATATGACTTCCAAATCAGCCAAGTGATCAAAACGTTGTTTGGATTTAACCACCAGATCATCTACATAGCATTCAACAAATTTCCCTAGAAAAGGTTTGAAGATACGATGCATGGCGCGTTGATATGTTGCACCTGCATTCTTTAAACCAAAGGGTATCACCCGGTAACAAAACACACCTTGAGGAGCTCTGAAGGCTGTATATTCCTCATCTTCTGGGGCCATTCGGATCTGATTATATCCAGAATATCCATCCATGAAAGAAAGTACTTCATAGCCAGCCGTCGCATCAATTAAGAGTTCTGTAATCGGAACTGGAAAATCATCTTTGGGACAATACCGATTAAGATCTCTGAAATCGATGCAAACCCTAATTTGTCCGTTCTTTTTCTTTACTGGGACAATATTAGCCAACCACTTGGGATATTTAACTTCTCTGACGAAGTTAGCTTTGATAAGCTTATCCACTTCAGCCTCGATTTTGGAAGCATAGGTTGGGTGTGTTCTTCTCGCGGCTTGCTTGAATCCTCGATGTTCTTTTGGCAAACCCAAGTGATGGGTGGAAACATCAGGATCAAGGCCAGGCATCTCTGTATAATTCCAAGCAAAAATATCTTTATTTTGCTTTAGAAAAGAAATATACATCTCTTGTTCTTCAAGGGTAATGGCCGCACTAATTAAAGTGGGGCGTGGATCTTTCTCTGTACCCAGATTTACTTCTCTGAGTTCATCCACAGTGGTAGAGATACCCTCTTCAAATGCTGGAGGAGCATCTCTAAGATCTTCCTCTTCTTCCTCTTCATGTGTTATTTCTTCCGTTTCTACTTGCAAAGTAGATGAAAAAACGAAATTCTCATGATCATAAGAGATGTCAAAATTTTCACATTTTGAAGAAGAAGCTTCCATTTCCGAACCTATTGATGAAAAAGGGTCTTCTTTGGGAAATAAAGAGGAGATGATGGATTGAGAATCGACATCAATATTCACCTCTGGTGTTGCTAAATCTTCTTCTGGCCTGATTAGCGAAGTATAGACTTGTTGGATTTCAGCAGATGAAATGAAAACGTCACCACTTATGCTTTCATCACTGCTTGGTAAGTTACCAATTTCTCCCATGTTGTCTGGCTCGATTGCCGTAATTGACATTATGGATCTTTCCATAAGAGTATTTTGATTTGGGCCTATTTTGTCAATTTGACTGATAGGTAACACATAATCTGTACTCACATGTGAAAATAGATTTATTGGAATTTTTTCCAAACCATATGGAGCATTAACTTTGGTAATTTCCTTCATTGTAGATTTTTCTCTTCCCTTCATGTGATAAAATTCCGCCTCAATGTATTGAGACTCACATGTCTTGAACGGGGCCTTATCACCATACAATGTTCCAACTTGACCATCGAAACAGTATTTGAGACATTGATGGTATGATGACGGAATAGCTGCATGCTGATGTAACCAGGGTCTTCCAAGCAAGATATTGAAAGCTGAGTCTTGATCAACAATCATGAAATCTGAATTGGAAACAAGATCCCCAAACTGAGTTCTGAGCGTAACTTCTCCCAGTGGTTCTTGTTCATTTTTATCATATCCTTGCAACATCATGGTAGAAGGAGATAAATCAGATTCCGTGAGGCCCAATCGACGAAGTGTACGAATGGGCATGAGGTTGACCCCAGAACCATTGTCAATAAAAGCTCTTCGAACATCTATACCATGGACTTTGCCAGATAGGTACAAAGGTGTTATGTGCCCATGCACAACATCATCTTCATCTTTATCAGTAAAAGATATCACTGCATGACATTCTGCAGGATTATTCTCTATGTGATAAATTTCAGCCGCAGCAATTTCAGCTTCAAACTCCTGAGGACTTGACAAAGCTTCGATGAGTGCTTCCCGAAGATCTTTTGATAGATTCAAAGCATCCAAAATTGATAATTTGGCTGGTACTTGAGCCAAGTGTTTCAATATATCATACTTTTGATCTAGAGGCCTGCGTTTCCCAATGGGAATATGCGGTTTAGCAGGTACCTTGGAAGCAGATGCTTTGGAAGCTGATGCATCTTGTATTGAAGTTGGCAACATCTTTGGTTTTGGAAAATTAGACTGATTAGATCCATTTACTTGCTGAGATAAAGAAGATGGAACCTTTAATCGGTCTTCCAAAATAACTGTGCCGAAGATGAGTTGGCCATTGGCAGAAGAACTTGCTTGTTCTTTTTGAGCTCGCTGAAGGGCTCTACCACGAGTTTCTGCTGCATATACAGTGCTAGCAGGGGTAGAATTAGAGTAGTGGCTTCGGAAAGATCCACGTCTTCCCCTATATCCTGAACCTCTAGAACTTCCTCGGGTTCCTTTATTTGATACAGGGAATTCAGGCTCATCAAGACTGGAATATGAATCTGTTAATTGAATCATATTAACAGAACCAAAGATTAACTCTTCGTCTGATAAAGATTCTGCCTGGTTAGCCTATTTAGGCTGTGCCGTTTGGTGGGACGGTGCCCGTTGCTTTGAAGTAGATGGCATGAAATCTTCCAGAGTCAAAGACAATTTAGGCTTTGATGCATACTCATCTTCTCCTGATTCCTCTTTCTTCTTTGAATTGTGCTGCCCTTTTGAGGATTTGTCTTTTGATGGAGGCTTTACTGCAGCTTTTGTTGGAGACACAATTGGCTTCTTCAATTGTGTTCGCAAAATGGAATGGGTCCGATTGATTGTCTTTCTGACCATCCAATCATCATATTTTTTCGCAGTTTTGCTTTTGACTTCCTGCCACTCACCTCCTTCTTCTGGATCTGTAGCGGTAATACACGCTACATGAGCTGAAGAACCCTTCAATTTGACTTGTCCCAAGTCGACCATCTTTTGTAGGAGGTCTTTAAAGACAAAACACTCCTGGATGGGATGTCCCAACATTTGATGAAAGGGACAATAATTGGGACGGTCTTCATCTCCTTCCTTGTTTGGTCTCTTCGGCACTGGTAATTGAACCAAATTATTTTCCATAGCTGAAATGAAGTAACCAGGAACTTGCTCACTTCGGAAAGAGTATGTTTTACTCTTCATATCCTCAAATTGTTTTCGTCGTTGATCGTTTTGATCATTTGGACGAAACAGCCTTTGTTGTTGGTGTTCAGGAGTTGGAGCCCTTCGAGAAGATGAAGGTTTTGAAGTAGAAATAGGTACAGGTGTCTGTTTAAGCATAACTGTAGCAGTTTCTGCTTTACCCATTCTTCTTCCTGGAGCTGATGGAATTACACGAGATTTAACCTTAGCCTGCATAAGGGAATCTTCAATCTGTTGAGTGATTGAAGTAAGGTCTCGAAACCCTCCTGTGTATTTCACAGGGATCAATGGCGTGCGTAATTCGTCACGCAAATTTCCCACACAAATTGGCAACAATTCCTCCTGAGGGAGTGATAAACTCAAGGAATACGTTAATCCCTTCCAATGAGCAATGAAATCAGAGACTCTTTCATTCTCCGTTTGCTTGCAGTTTGTAAGATCAAAAACTGTTGTTTTTGGCAAAGTTGAGCTAAACTGAAGAAGGAATTTTTGACGAAGATCCTCCCATCCGATGACTGACCGGGATTGCAAGCTTGTATACCAGACAAAAGCTGGTCCTTGAAAGGTTCGCACGAAGCATCTGAGTTTCACTGCTTCTTGTTGCTCTGGAGTTCCCATCATAGGATCACAACAAGACACGTAATGCGTCAAATGTTGTTCAGGGTCGCCTGATCCATTGAAAGTAGGGAAAATAGGGTTTCCAAAACTGGATGGAGGAGAAATTGAATCTACCCATTCAGGGTAAACTTTCTTTTCAGGTTGAACTTGCGCCCGTTTCCCTTCCATAGTTTCTAACCGAGCTGTTAATGACTCAATAATAGTTATTAACTTTTGAGAAACGTCAGGTAGAACTTGGTTTTGGGTAGGTGCAATGAATGGAGCTTGGACAGACGTGGTGGTTGGTGCTGCAACTGATGGTAGTGCTGCCAACCGTTGTAGCGTTTGACCCGTAGGATTAGACCTCTCTGGGTGTACTGACAAAGGAGGATATTCTTGATCCATCTCAGTAGTTACAACAAATTCCTTCGGCTGTCGGACTTCAGCATTCTTAAGAAGAAGACTACTCTGAAGTAGTTCTGCATTCAACCTTCTTAATTCTTTCATTTCTTCCTCCTGTTGTGCAAACCTTTGCTCTAATGAGAGCGATTGACCTCCTTCAGAGGAAGGGTGAGAAGTAACCTGATTCTTTCCATTCCCCTTATTGGATCCTTTTCGGAGAGGGGGAAGTGGGTTACTTGAAGGAATACCCAGATTTTGGGTAAGCCTTTGATTACGTGTGCGCACACCTTCTTCATTTAGGTCTGTGTGCGCAACTTCTTGAGCAGGAACCTCTTCGTCTGATCCCTCTGATTGAGCCTCATCTGGTGAATCAGCAGCAACGGCAGTGATGACATTAATGGATGCATATTGCATGGAATCCTTTCTATCAGCATTTCTGTGATATTGTATCCTTCTATGTCCATGATAAGACATGGCATTCCGTTGACTTGATCCCTCAGGAATTTCTTGGAGAACCGCCAATTGGAGAGAATCTCCTGACATCTTGGCTCTTAGTTCCTCTTGAGGCTTATTCCCTAATCGAGAGAATACTGACTTTCTCTGAGGGAGGGATTGAAGATTTGAAAAAGTCCCCAGTCCGGTGGACTGGGGGTGTTCCTATTGCTTCCGCTCAACTCCTCGAATCCCATTCGTTGATTCTGAGGGTTGGGTTAGAGAAGTCCCCAGTCTGGCAAGCTGGGGTGTCTCTTGACATGCTATGTCTGAGATCTTTTTAAAATCTCTCTTGATCTTGCGAATCTTAGTTCGGAAATTAGCTGGATGCATTAACCTGTATCCACTTTTATCACCTGGTTCAACAGACCGTTGGATGATTTCCGAAACTTCTGTCATTTGATGACGTGTTTTCTCCAGACGAGAGGCTTGTGCAATATTCTCGCCTGCTTGATGTAGGAGCAATTCAAAAACTTGTTCTCTATATACTTGAATTTGAGAGGAACTAGTTGAAGCTTGATCTCGAGCAAGCTTTTGATTATGAACAAAACCCATTGACTGTGGCCGGCCATGGGCAATAACATTGCATGAGACCATTTTCGGCGGGCTCTGCTGACCGGAAAGCACTGTGAAATGTAGTGCTCCGTGAACACCCCATCCTCTGATATGATCATTAGATGGAGCATTGGAAATTAACTGACGCAATCTTCTTAGTGCGCCAAGGCATGAACGTTGAAGGGTTCTCTGTTGCTTTTCAGCCTTCGGATACCGAGAGACTGATAGAGATGCCAAATCAATCTGGCGTTGTAACCCTTCTATTATCTTAAGATGATTTTCATATTCATCGTAAGATAATACCTTCTTCTTTAATTGACAAAGAGTTTTCCATATGTTGAGACGAATATCATGGATTCCATCATCCGTCAACATCTTTGGAATGTCGTACTGGGAGTCAGCCAAAGGCCAAAACATGACTGGTACTTCACCTTTTTCCAGTTTTTTCCTCATGTTCAGCATTTCCTCTTTATCATTAAATGATGATTCTTCTACCTCTTTGGACCAGAGTTGGTGTTTCCTTGTTGCTTCATTGGATTCAACAAGATTGGTAGAGGAATCACTATTCATGCTGGAAGATGAATGACCCAGGGAAGGTTCGGAGAATAACCTGAACCCCAGGTTATCTTCTGATGGAGAAAGAGTTTCACCTGCCGATAGTAAAGCATCAGACATGACTGGTTTTACGTTTGCAAGTGCCTCGAGATAGGAGGGCTTTCTCGTCACTACATTGCCTTCTGAAGAATTTTCGAGACAATGTGAATCACTACTGCGGAGAGGACTTTCGCAGCGAAGTTCATCACCATGAGGAGGACCATCATGATGGGTTACAGCAAAAGATGAAATCTCTTGCTCCTTGGCCTTCTGACCACACAGAGGGTTCCTGTGGCTCTCATCTGAAGAAGAAACTTCAAGATTGACCGAATTTTCATGAAGCAAGTCTTCATGAGGAAGTGTCTGTTGAATACCTTCAGGATTAATGTTCCTGATATTGGGAACTGAGGGAGTAGAATCTTGAATTCCGACAGATAAATGTCTGAGGGCTTCAAGTACTCCAGCATCGAGCAAGGCTTGGTTGCAGATTGGCCTTTGATCTCCTGACTGTGCTAGGCAGATCTTTTTCTTAGATGCCTTCTTACTCGCTTTAGAAACCACTTGATGACGAAAGTGATTGCTCTGAGCAGGTGTATGTGCCTGATCAGGAAAGATGGTCAGGTTAGGATGACAATCATCGCTCAAATCAGGTGTATGTGCCTGACTTGGTTGTCCGTATCATATGGGGGAGTATGCCCCATAACCCTCTTGGACTGGAACAGATGTGTGTGTCTGTTCCGGAGTGAATTGTTGATGTGTCACTCCACTGCTAGGGATAGATTTATGTGTCTGTCCCTGAGATGATGCTGAAGCTGTTATGATATCCTGGCAAGCATCCAGAATATGAGCAGGAATTTGCTTCTGCTCTTTCACTATTGACAAAATATGTTTGGTGACTTCAGCCACCGGAACAGGGATATACGTCCATTCCGGGCTTGGAGTAGGTGTATGTGCCTGCTCCTGTCCTCCTTTTCCTGTCAGTGAATTCTGACAGTACTCAAGTGTGGAGGCAGAGAGTTTAGTCTGCCCCTGTTTGTTGTCGGGACTTTCCGACTGACTTCTCCGTGCGCTACCAAGCGAGACTGTTGGTAGGCCTGATTAGTATTAGCAGGTGTATATGCCTGCTGATTACACTTCGCCAAACGCGGTTGACGAGATCCATCATATGTAGTCAGACGAGACTGCTGACTAACTGCTGATGTATAAGCAGGTGTATGTTCCTGCCTATGGTACTCCGCCGGAATTGCCTGGCGGGATCGGCTTGATGCTGCCAGACGAGTCTGCTGGACAGCGGGATTAAAACGAACAGGTGTGTATGCCTGCTCGTTATTTGCCACCAAGTTAGGTTGGTGGACTTCTCCGGAGATGGCAGGGATGACAACCTGCCTATTGTTAACCGGGTTCCGTCTCTGGCGGTTCATCTTGCCTGCTCGGGTTCGAGGAACCTGAGCTGAATGGCTGGAGTCGGTACCCTCATCATGTTGAGGGCGCACTACCGCACGAGTCTGGCGGCGATTGTTGATGGGAGCCCTTGATAAGGACTCCTGTCTTTTTGAATTAAGGTCCTGCGGGACCTGCTCATTCACTTCCTCGGAGTAAGGGAGTGAATGGAAATTGCGTTCCGGGGATAACGACCCGAAACGGTTGGAGACGGTAGTCAGCACCGCCTGCTTCTTGATTGCTGGTCGCCGTTGTCCGGACGACCAGGTAGAATTTTTAACTTGGAGGGATTGACGAGCGGCCTCCAGAGTTGGGATAGTACCGTTGCGACGATACTCCTTAACCAGTGCATGAGAAACACAGCGTTGAAGACGCTGTGTTGGTGATGTCATCCTCAGAGCGGATGAAGTTCCAGCAGGAGTAGCAGCATTGGTTTTCACGGCAGCAGACCTCACAGTAGAGGTGTTCCCAGCAGCAGTATTCACAGGGGTGAATTTAAGGAAAGCAATTTTTGTAGAAGATCTTGAAAAAAGAGTGCCTGTTCCGTGTAACAGACATAATCAAGATGAATCCGGCTACTGCATCTTTTGGATGACCATATGTCAATGATTGCCTTGTTGGCCCAAAGGGCCTAACAGATAAGAAGAACATCACTTTAACTTGGTTAAGGATTCACGTCGGGTTCACCATTTTTGTTTCGCGCGGAATCCGGGGATGACCTCCTGGACGGGAGATTCAAACGTTCCGATCGGTTTCTAACGGGTTTGTTCGTAGAACCGGAAACATCCAATGATTCCACATCCGTTTGGGCCTACTTTCCAAAGGCAGGCGCTCATTAGCTTGTGGGCTAATGAGGCTTAGGAATTTTCATTGGTCGAGAGCATGGGAGGTCGGACTCATCACACCTTTTTGAGGGGAATTATTGTCTACTTCGGGACTCTCTTTATAGATTTAAGTTAAGTTCGTGAATCCTTATTACATTACCAAGTATAAAATGAGCTTTACTTTAGTTTTAACAATCAATGATTAAATATGCAAGAAATTTAGAGAATATTTTATATGTATTCGAGGTTCTTCATCAATATAGAATCATCTATATTTGTTTAGAGATTCTTGGTCAATGGTATCCTTGAAAACATTTATATAAAAGTCTCTTGGTCATTTTGATGACCAGGCTGGTTTTAAAGCCACTCAGTGGGGCACTTGAAGTTTATCGTCATTCAGAAGGACATAGATTATTTTAATGTTGGGATCGAACCCATAAATGGGCTACCTACGTATCCTTTGTTTTGAAAAAGGAATCAGAACCCACGTAGTTCGAGGAATGGGATATGATGTTTATGATTGATGGCTCAAAGATGAATGTCATAATTACTTTTACACTCTAAGCTCACGTGAGTCATGCTCAGTGTGAGAAACAAGAGGTATTGGTAAAATTTAGACAATTGTGCCATAAAAGATGCAATCATAAGAATTTGTTTTGGGGCTTATGTATAGATGACTGCCCAGATAGACGAAGGATTAGGATTTACTTTTAGGGAGAAAATCCAAGAACAGGGTCCACAAAGTTATATGTGCTTCATGGAGATTTGAATACTCTAATCTTGGGGCTTACTCCTAAGGAGGATGACCAAGTTAGGAGGGGACTTATGATTGGGTTTTATTCCTGAAAAGGAAACCCAAATCAAAGGTAATTTATGACTGGTTAAGAGAAGTTTAAGGGGACTTGGGGCTTATTCCTGAAAAGGAAGCCCAAGGTTATGACTGAGTCTTATTCCTGAAACGGAGACCCAGGTTATGGATTAAGGTTTGGGGCTTACTCCTGAGGAGGATGCCCAAGATTAAAGGACTTGATTGGGGCTTATTCTTAAGAAAGATGCCCATATTTGAGGTTGGGGCTTATTCTTAAGAAAGATGCCCAAGATTAGAGGAATTTGATTGGGGCTTACTCCTGAGGAAGATGCCCAGATCAAAGGTTTTATAACTGGGGATTATTCCTGAAAAGGAGACCCAGGTTAGGATTTTCTCATCTTAAAGGATGAGGTTAAATGAATGAACTCTCTGTATTTTAGTGACATAAAGATGTTTAAATCACTAGGTTTTGAGAGGTATTTCACAGAATTCCTTTCAGATAAGGATGTCAAATCAAGAAATCATGCCATAAATGGCTTTGAAGAGTATCTTGAAGACTGAATCTTGAATAGGAAGGGTGAAATGGCTTAAGAGGGTTAAAAATGGGCAAGATGGGCACCCAAAAAGCTAGGGGCGCGCAAGTCTTGAAAGGCGCGCAAGTCCTGCGGCGGCGCGCAAGTATTGGTCGCGCAAGTATATTTGCGCGACATTGGGGGTACTTGCGCGATTTTCAACCAGTATTGAAATGCTTGAGCGACTCTTTATTAAACCCTTTACCATCCTCTTGAGGTTCTTCCAGAAGAGGGACGCACAAGTTATATTGAAGGAATTAAGTAGGCGCGCAAGTGTTTGATAAGTTTCAACACTTAGGCCTTCCTTTTTCTCTTTAGATCTTCCGTTCTAGGTAAGAAATTACCTTAGAAGTGTTCTGGAAGCTTTGAGAAGAGACTTGGGCGTCGGGAGCTTCAATCCGAGTTTCTGGAAAAAGATCCTCTCAAATGGGGGGCCCACAGGGTCTATTTATAGGCAAAAGAAGACCCTGGGCGGTTACCGGGCGGTTACCGGGCGGTTATCACTTAGGTCGCGCAAGTCACTTGCACGACCATAAGGCGTCGCGCAAGTACTTGCACAACCACTAGGCGGCGCGCAAGTGTACTTGCAAGACCATAAGGGAACTTGCGCGACCTATGGGCAATGTTCTCCTAGTTCATCCCTTTGTCGATTTTTGATGTTTCTTCAAAGGATGAATCACATTGGACTCAGATATTCACCTTTTCCGATCCTTAGATTCTGTGACGAAAGGAGCATCAACAGTAACACAATCCATGAAAGCATACCATCGTAATAAAAACTGTAATTTTATAAAACACATAAGCATATACTATTATTTCAATAGTAGTAATGGCATTTCTGCTAAGGCCATCCTAGAGGTAAAATTATTTTACTGAACAATGTTAACACAACATTACAACCCGGTATTACTAAATTGAGATCACTCCTCATTCTAGACCATTATTACTGAATAGAGTTTACCCCTCATTCCATCCATGTCTATCTCACGAGATATAAATATTTACCCAATATATTCCTGGGATATATAGGTCCCACCCATCTCATAATAAAATAATAAACACTCATGCCACAATATTAAAAAAATAATGTAATAAACCATAAAATGAAATGGGAATTATAACAATAAAATCAAATCATAACCTATTGAAGAATATTGGTTTCATAATCATTTCATCATAATCATTACCCATGAAAACAAGTCGGTTTAAAAATCATATAACCCATGAAAGATAATTGGGTTTCATAATCATCATGCCATAAAAACATAATATGTTCAGAAAATCAATATGAATTGTAACTTTTAATAATTTCCACATAAAGGCATGAGTGAAAAAAAATTGATGTTATCTTCTATGGGAAATAGTTTTTAATGAAAATTAATAAACATTTATTGAGGAAAATATTCTTTATGCATTGAGAAATATTTTTGAAAATCATTCTCATTATAAATATATTTGCAACTTATAATGGAAACTTGAAAGCCATACATTTTTTAAATCCTTTATTCCATGAAACTTTTCTTAAAGTATGATCTAAAAATTTATGAAAATGTTTTTGAAAACATGTTTTTTTGAATAAAACATATATCCAAATGAAGAGAGAAATATTGTTAGATTTTCATTATTGTTTTCCTAAGTTTTGTAAGTGTCAAATAGTGTAAAAATACGTACTAAAAAATAATATATCATTAATAACGATAGGTGAAGTAAATTAAAGTATTTCTTTCACATATGGATCATAATATTTCAATAAAGAAAGCATAATCATAAATATTATCAATAAATGATAACATTATTACAATACAAACATACCACATTGTATCTTGGGATCGAACTCTCCATTCAAAAAAATAGAATTAAATTAAGAATAAAAAATTATAAAATTATGGATATTCATAATATAATATGTAATATTTATGCATATAAACCTCAAAAAATAATATAGGTGCATAACAAAACAGGAGTCTCAAATAATGGAAATTAAGACAAAACTATTTTAAAAATTTATTATCTTTTGAAACAAATACACAACAAAAGAAATATAATAAAAATAATATATGAATTAATATAAATTTATGTATAAGAATAATAAAATTCATCGCTAGTTAGTGTAAATACTGTAATAAAATAATAGGCGATGAATAAAGCATGTATCTCACAGAAATAAAAAGTCAGATGAAATCCACATACTTCGTATCTTCACTCTCTCCGTACTCATACAAGATTACTCTATAATAGATGTAATTTTACTAAAATCATTTTATAGAAGAATATTTTTATATCCAATACCCTATATTTTTTTATTATGACCTTATATTACCCACTTTTTAACAATCCTATGTTAATGTTTCAGTTCGAGTAATATTCACTTTCATTTTCACATGTGTCTCAATTTGTTATATCTTTTGTTGTTATAATTATATCATGATTTATAAAATAAAACCCATGATATAAATATAATTTATATCATTTTTATGTGTATCATAAAACTATATACAATATATACGAATGAAATGGAATACACCGTTCATGGAGATGCTAAGTCATACACATGCATGAATTTTGTTTCAGATTTATTGTTGTATAGAATGTAATAAAAAAAATGAAATATATGTATATTTATTATATAAATAAAGTGGAACTATTATTTTATATATACAATATAATTTAACTAAATTCATCATTAATAAATTCCATGTTGTGTATGAATGAATCACATCACCCTGAGGGGTAGTTGTTCACATTTCCTCAAACAAAATACTCATATTTACCCAAAATGGAAAGTACAAAGATATGTTTTTTGAAGAATAATGAAATCTTATAGAAATAATAAAAATAATATATAATATATATAAATCAACATTCCATAATAATTTACACCATGAGAAACAATAAATGAAAAATGAAAAATCATGATTTAGTGAGTTGTAGTTCATTGTACATGTAAATAGTATGTCAATTTCCCATTAGATGGAAATGTATGTAATTGTTGGTTGAGACCATTGTATAATAAAATAATAGTATATTTATGATAAATTATTGATTTAAAATATTTGATGAAGAATATTTTAGTCAGTGGAGAAATAAATTAAATGAAATGATTTTGAGGGTGGGTGTTACTTATTAATCGGGTAACTCCATTTGGTTTAAACCAAAGGTATTCCAAGGAAGAATTTCTTCCCAAAGGATGGATTCACAGAGTAATGGATTAATTTTTGAAGGATAGTTTAGTATATATTTTCCAAAATAATGTGGTTTGAGATGTCTAATGTAGTGGATGAGAGGAGACCATTTTATAATGGGTCAGGAATGGCAATCTCGTAAAACTATCGAAAAGAAATTACAACCACGTTTTTCCAATTGAAAGTGGATAAATAATTGAAACAAATAGATAAAAGGGATTATAGGGACTAAATATGGCCATTAAATTATTTTTGGAAAATTTTCTATGTCATTTTGAGTCTATATTCAAGGTTTAGTCTTTAGTTAAGCTTAATTTTACCATAATCATTGTAATTAATTTTAATTACGTTCACTAATAATTTTAGTAAAAAACCAAGTTGACCATGTTATACATAATAAATTATTCTTATTCAAAAAATTAAATCCATTTCAAAAGTTCCAATCATATAAATAGTGGAAATTAATTTAAAATGAATCATATTGTTAGGTCGACAATGTGTGTTTTTAAAGTAAAACCATTCTAACATTTGATACGTTTTTATACCCATGTTCAAAGTGAAATTAATCATAATTACATAAATTTAATTACTTTAAAATTTATTATCTAATTAAAATATTAAACTAATTTAAAATATTATTTAAACTTATAAATAAATTAGATAAAATGTTGTTTTGAATTACAATTTAGAATTTTTCACTATTCAACCAAAAAATATGTTTTATCTGAAAAATCCCAAATAATAACCCTAATATTATAAAATAGATATAAATTCATAAATGAAGATCATTTTATAAAATTTAATTTCCAATACTTTCAAAATATAATTTTATTTTTCTTCACAAAAGGACATGAAAATCATTTTATTTTAGAAAATAGAATTTTTTTACATAAAAATACATTACAAAAAATTATATTTTTCCATATCAATTTTTTCTATTTACAAAAAATAATTGTGAAAATTAATTTAAAGGTATTTATTACTATTCATATTACTCTTTCTAATAGATTGGTTATAACAATATTATATATAGAATTATAACAATAAAAAGGTGTTTCGTAGAAACTATGTGTTGTGTGTAACATATGCCGAGTCGGTGTTGCGTGTAGTGTAGAACAAGTTAGTGTTGTGTGTAACATATGGAATGTCAGATTTGTGGGTCACATACTCTGAATCAGTGTTGTGGGTGCCTATTTTTTACTGTGTGAAAAGAATGTTTGGCATAGTGTAATGTAAGACATCAACAGAAATTAAATCATTTGAATTAAAAAAATAGTCCCTAAAAACATTGGGTGTTATAGACTCCATGGTAATACCATCACAAAAAACTACAAAATATCATGGCTCAACCAATGGGCATCATCAAAAACCCCCTCTTCACCAGAAGGAGTTTAGGGGAGCCATGAAGAATTCAATTCGATTAGAAAAGGAACAAATATTACCTGTTCTGAGATAATCATGTCCGTTACTATTTTATAGAAGCTATGGGAAATGATTTACTATAACTTTAATAGTCCAAGAGGGGTGAATAGGTGGGAATTGAAGACCAAAATAATTATTTCCCCATCGATAGGATGATGGGATACACCATTCAGGAATGATTCATCTTCAATGAAACCCTGAAAACAATTATGGTCTCTGGGTAAGACAACATGAGAATGCTTCCCACACAAGTAGCACATATTTCCTCTACTACCCTGAGGATGGAGTTGTGTGGAACAAATTTATTATCATAAGGGAAAAAAGTTCCTGATTGTATGAAATTAAATAAAATTAACAGATCTCATTTCATTCTCTATTCATAGTTGATGAAACCAACTATACCCCTAACTACTTCTACTACAACACAATATATGACATCGACACCACAAACCTCCTAAATGAGAACATTAAAAAGATGGGATATCCATAAAGGTAGGTATAAAAAACATGAGCATGAACCTACATTAATTGCATTATTTTATCTAACCCTCGCTAACATTATGCCTTTATATTTGAGACAGTGGGTATCGCCTCGCAAAATGGAACCGTTAAGAACGTTTTCCACAAAAAAAATTTACTGATGAGGAATTAATCATGGGAACCATAATTTTGATCAATTAACCAGATAAATTCTTTGATTATGGGTATTTCTATGAACCTAGTTCCCATCACCCAATTGGGGCACTAGAGGAGGAGGCCTCGAGAGATGAGGATACCAGGGAAGGCATAGTCACAACATGAACCAGAAATCCAGCCACATCACTACATAGGGATCCAATGATGATGAAACACATTAAATAAACCATTATTTATTCTAACATGGGAAATAAAATCACTATGAGTCTATAAATATGAACCCTAACCCAATCACTATGGAATATCAATTATATGGGGTACAATTGTTAGATCACACTTGGTAGTAAGACATGCTTTTTCATCCTAACTAACGAAAAATATGATCACCTTCAAATACGATTTCAATGATTGGTACATCAATGTCAAGTAATCCATACCCTAGAGATCATGTGAAAAATCACCCCCACACTAGAAAGCATAGGAATTTTGACTACATGTATGATATCAGGAAATCGTAATCCATATTACCATCCATGTAATGAATTATAAATTCCATGATATTATCAAAATACCAAAGAGAGGAACTTGTGGAGGATTTTTTAAGCCACAATTGGTTTAAAGATGAAGTCTCCAATGATAATGTCTATTAATAGGATATTGATCCTATAGAATTTAATCTTGATATAAACATCACAAATGAATATGAATACATAGTTAAACAGGGAAACAACACACGCTTTAACATGGAAGATATGGTAAATGGTGTCGATGTCAAAAAAATTCATTCAGTATGTATCTATAATTAATCTAAATAAAATACGAAGACATTTCTAGATGGGATACTATAAGGATAGAAAAGATCCATTCTCTATGAAACTATAGGGAAATGAAAAAAGTGATCAAAATAAACATGGAAAAATCAACCACAATGATCAATTTGGAGATCACATATTCGACTCTGAATTTCTAGCTTTTCAGAAGCATACAACCATATACGTCTTTCTATAATGGCAATAGATTTAAAAACATGTATAAATCCCTTCATATAACCATCAATTCATAAAATAAAAAGTTAATGGAAAAATTGGGACCTTTCACATTAAAAATTCCCCATTTGAATCATATGATTCCAATTTTATTGATGTAGAATTGTATCATAGGGAAGGTAAACAATCCCTGATTGATGGTGTTTCTTAGTTGATGACCTCGAAGAGTAACATACTGAACAAACTCACCTCTAAGATGGTGGCTGGACTATTGGGTCACATGACCTCAAGTTCATGTCTCTGTATGCTATAGGATACAGAAAAGGAGTGAGGATCATGGGAGGTGATGGTGGGGAGACTATAACAACTTATTTGAGTTTCATAGTCATATAATAGAATATTAATAAAATATAAGTAACAGAAGCAGTAAATAAATGAATGTATAATAATAGAAAATAAAATTAATTATTGACAATGTTGTGGAAGTCATTATTTATCTACTTAATAAAAGTGTCCAACGCCCAATTATAGAATATATGAATAGATATCATGGTGATGATACATATTAGAAAGAATTAAACAATAAAAAATTCATGAAAACATAGCACAATAATAAATAATGAACAGAAAAGACCCACAAGTAATCTCTAGGAGCATCCAGATCACCTTCTTTATTCTTTTCTCCTAAATCCTAGGTACAAGAAATATTTCGGCCAACCTAGATCCTACAAAAATGTGTTCTACCTAGGTACCAAGGGTACTTGGGTAGGGTTTGAGATATAAATCATAGTATTTAAGAACCCATCATGTCTAGCCCAATATAGGAAATGCCATATAAATTAAAAAGTGTCCCATATAAAATAGATCATCAGTGATAACTAGTAAATAATTTCTACTAGGTCAAGGTCTCTAAATAGACACTCATCCCATACAACCTGCTTTGTCCTAAGCTTGAAATTATAAAGGAGGAACCTGTGATAGCATGATATGTGTACCAGTTCCAAAGGTAATAATGGAACTCCAAAAGGTGCACCCCCAAACATGTACTTAGTTTTGGGGTGTAATTTTTATGTAATCACCTTTGTTTTCTAATAATAAAGAGATAAAATTCACAAGTTCATGCTATAATATAAATTGAATTAACTTGTATAGCACAATAAATTAACCATATTGATCAATCCATGTAATTCAATCAAATTAAAAGGTGGAGTCTGATCCCCTCCACGATGTATCATTATGATACATCCATTCAAAATATCCAATGCCACCGAGCCTGTCCAAGGTGATCCTTTTGAAGGTCCATGTAACGCCTTTATCATGGTAACTATGATTCCATCTAGAGTATCACACATAAGTGATAGAGTATTACATGTGTCTTGGCATATCTATCTTTCCGATGGTCGAGTCCTCGATTTCTACATAGGGAACTGGTATCACCCAATTGTATAATAGAATGTTCGGGGGAGCCCTTGCCTAGAGAGGCCAAAACACCACTTCCCCAGCATGTCATGGTATAATCACCAGAGCACGAGAGTCTATCCATGATTATTTAATATAGAACTAATGCTTTCTCTCGGCCCATTCCAAAATATTTATATCAAGCATGGAATATATCACAAGGCAATTCATTTATAATATTTCATACAATTAAATAAACATCTCAAGCCATCAAAATAGAATAAGGTATTTTAAAAAATTCAAGAATCTAATAACTACATTCCATTATTAGCATTTTAATATCAAAATCTATCAAGAAGAGAATATATATATATATATGTATATATGTATATATTCATTAAAACTGGGCATATTTAGTAGGCACTTGAATAAGAATGGGAATATAAATAAAATCACATGTCATCAACATTCCTCGAATCATAGGTTATCAAAGTCAATAAATAAAATAAGCTAAAATATTTCCCGGGAAAAACATTAAATAAAAGGTTTTCCCAATCCACCCACCCCATTTCATTCCAATTAAAACACAAAATTCAATGAAAATGGAATTCATGATGAATATACCCCTTAATCAAAAAACATGTCATTAAATTCAACTATGAATATAAATTTCAGTTATTCTAAGAAGGTATTATCATTTTAAACAATCAAGGAAATTCCTTCCACCATGACAAGACATTCCATACAAATAATATTATTTACTTTATCAAAACAAAGAGATTGGATTTAATGTGGCATGAAAGCACATAGAATGTGAAATGGTGAAAAGAAAAATTATTGACTAGGGTGATACCTTATATAAAGAATGTCAAAAACTTATGAGGTGTTTGTTTATAATTGGACATTTACCAAATTACCTTAATATATTTAAAATATGGAGTGCAAGTCACCATGAATATGGGACTCTATTTATTTCATGCAATCCAATTAACCATTAGATAGGAGGCATAAACATTTATATAATTCACTACATGAGGCATTAACTATCAATTTCCAGGTTCATTATTGTTGGTTCCATTTACCTCATTCGATTTATTAGAACATGTAAATACCATTTGTAAGATACAAATGGGGTCAGTTAGTGGTGACTAGGTCATTAATGCACTTTCCCAATTGGGACATTCCATTTTAAATGTATGACAAAACATAAAGGGTGCTTTGGTTCGAATAAACATTTTAATAAAAATAAGGCAACACCCTTCAAAGATTTAAAATGTGCTAAGAAGGATGTGTGATTTAGGAATAACAACAAAAATAAAGTATAAGGAAAGCATAAATGAAATAATACCCCAAATTCTAAATAATCATAAACTATCACTTTGAGTTTTCACAGACAACGAACCACCTTTGGATGGGTATTGTTACCAAACCATGACTTTTTTTAAAATAAAACAATTATCTTAAATAAAAACTTAATAAAAAAAATAAATTCAATATAAACAAGTATACATTAGAAGGAAACTAAATGATATTTAAATCTTTCTTGAATTAAATATGCTTGGAGAGGGGCCCTGCCTAAATGAAACATAGCTGAAAACTATGCACATGACATATTTATTGACGACCACTTGGAACTACTCTCCAAAAATTCACACACATAACTTCATATATATATATATATATACATATATTTAACAAATTCAAATATTCCCCATTCAATGAGGGAATACGTATATGGATGATATATATATACATTACATTGTATATAGTGTGCATGCCTTCAAAGTTGGCCAAAACCAGTAGAAACAAATACAATAACTATAAAAACCAAGTATACCGGTTCAACACAGCTCAACTAAATTATTAAGAACCGATAAAAATATTAATACTATTAAATAAAGGGTATGAAACCAGTCAGCAGGATTAAAACCTTACCCCAACCAACTACAACAAGATAAAATGGACCCATATTCCTCGCTTTCAATGGAGGATGCCGAAACACAGACCCACAAGTCCCGAGGGAGCCTTCACATGCCCTAAAACTGGAAGAAACCACAATATTGAGTTTCCTCTTTGACTAGGATTTCTGCCAAATGGTATTGTCTATGAAATGACCAAAATCTGCTAAAGTAATGTTTTAGAAGGAGGTAGAGTGACCTACCACCTCAAGCTGACCATGGATCACATGAGATTCATGTGATGAATATCATGGAAGTATGTATCTAGTTGGAAGCTCAATCACGCTTGGAAGATGTAAATAGGTAGTGGGTCAAACACTTGTAATGGGATCCATGAGGGTGGGGGTGTCGCATTGAAAAGCAGTTTAAGAGGGGAGAGATACCCTGTTAATTTCTTTTCTACAGAAAACCATAATGAAACTCATAATAATAATAACAACAAAAATAATAATAGAAATAATAATAATAATAATATTATTATTATTATTATTACTATCAGAACATTTTCTCATTTAAATATTTCTATTTCATTTTTTTATTAATTAAATTAAATTTATATAAAAGGCATATTGCATTGTCAAATCTCCGAATAATAGGTTCTGTTATTCGGTTTTAAAAACAATCTACCAAGAAAATGGAAAATTTTAAATTCCCATTGTATTTTTAATCCAGTTCAAAACCCAGTATTTTATAGCCTCCCCACATTAGAACTTCTAGTCCCTGAGAATCCTTCGAGAACAATAAAAACAACAACCAAACTACAAGGGATATGAAGTATCACACAAACTGTTGCATTATGTCTTCAAATATCCAATTCACATTCAAGTATTATTCAGACAAGTAGAACTTAAGCCATTAATATCTAAGCCAACACATATTTTTCAATAGAAAAATTGAAATAGAACTTACAAGAGCCTTTTTAGTGAGAGACATGGACTTCCCATCATCTCTTCAAACAAATAACTAGCGATGCTCACCACCATAGGTCTTAGCATTAGAAGGGGTAAACTCCAAGACATGAAACATTCCACCATCTAATTCTACTAAAAGACACACCCTTATGCATTCTAGTGACACTTAATGCGTGATTTAAGAAATGGTTAAAATGATTATTTCCCCATCAAACTCAAATCCCAAGTCAAGTCAGAATTTCATGAAAAATATGGCCAATGAAATTTTCAATTGTCTCACGTGATGAAAAGCCAAAAATAGTCCTTCTCTGACATATCAATTGAACATGAGAGACAACTAGTTAAGCCACTCCGGCCTACCATTCATGAAGATGCTCAACTTAGATGGATGATGTTTTATAAATAGAACTGTGAGTAAACTTACAAGGAATACTGCATTCTACATGAACTCATCTACCAATATACACAAAATACCTCCAATGAAATTCCTAACCAACCCACTAAGGAAACCATGAATCACATTTAAATCACTATAATAACCAATAAAACAGGCCCAAAAGAACTATATCATTGAAAAAGACTGATAATCTCTTAGTATACCTACAAATTATCAAAAAAGGGTATATCCTAATCACTAAGAATGATAAACTAAGAGGATTCATGTGTTTCCAGTCGAACTTAACAAAATTGGAAATAAGAATAGGCAAACCATAACTAGTCATCTCATATTGAAAGAAACTCGGCCTCACCTATTGACGCACTATCATTAACCAATTACAACGCTTATACCACCTGATATAAAAAATAATAATTCAAGAATAACTACCTATGTCCCCCATGACCAACAACATATCTCAAGGGTTTCTTATGCATCAAAACTCATCAACATCATGTTGTTGAGAATCACTAACGCAATTTATTGTTCACAATCTTCACAACAATTATGTCAGCCTAACCATTCTCTAATGGTCATTTATTTTTTTGTTCCTTCTACTCTGGAGGACACATATTTAACAAAAGCTACATGACACGCCCCACCTAAGGAGTGTCCTAATCAATAAATGAATATATATACTAGAAGTACAAAATCATTCCAGGTCAGAATCTCCATAATTGGAAATGTATAAAAAATTTCCATTAGAATAGAAACCAAATCGACCGGTGATTCAAAACACTTGATTCTCAAGAATTTCCTTCCAATAATTGGGAAAACTCGTTTTTTAATGATTAGGTCATTGTAGTCTCAAGATGACACGAGACTAAACTCAGATACACTATGTTTTCCATCACTTCGGAATTAGAGAGTTTCAAGAAACCTATGAATTAGCCAAACATGACCAAGGCATGTCTAACCAGCTGGAAATAAACATAACTTTGTGCTCATACCCATAAAAAATGCCAAGAAAAAATTGTAGACATTTATGAAGAAGGGTGTCATTTTAAGAAAGGGGTCCAACTAGGGATAATTACTTGTGAATAACACCAAAATGAAGAAAACTCATGACATTAGAATGGTTATTAATTTATAATTATAAGACAAACAATGGTTTAACCCTTTACAAGGAAAAAGAGTGGAACCTAACACTAGGTCATGCTAAAAAAGTCCCTATTCTAAAAATCTAATCATTTAAGCGATTATTAAAAGAAAGAGTGCCTACAAAAAATGCTCACACTATTATTCCAAGGAAACTCAAAGATTCTTTATCTACCATTACACAAGTGTATTAAATAGAGGACACCACTATAGGTTCCATTTCCAATACCATTACTTGTAATACCATTTCATATTAAAACATGCATATGTTCAATAATCCCATCATATGGGTGACCATATGCCAACAAACAAAGTACCCATACACGTTATAGGTGGTTTTTAGCACTTATTTAATTACAAAAAATCCATTTAGAAAATGTAATAAATTACTTCAAAAAAACACTAATGTCATCACAAGAATCTAACATAGTGAAGAATTGCTATAGGTATAGAAGCATGTCATATTAACACATAATAAATCTTTACAAATAGAAATTTTAATAAACATAACCACATGGCATAGAATTCAAGGCACTCAATCATATTAGCAGGACACTAATGAATGTATCTCCATGGCATGTCATATATAAGACATATGAATCCCTATTTGAATATTATGATGCATATAAGGAATTTTCCATACCTTATCAGGTCGAGGTTAAAATACCATAAACTCCATTAGTCAAGAAGAATAAGAAATTTCACCAATAATTTGAGGTGAAAGTGTATCAACTGTAATATCAAAAAGTAATAACATCAATTCGAAACTCTGACCAATTGTTCATTTCCCGTACATGGGGTGATCAATCCCATGAACGACTATTAAAAAGGTGCTGAAAAATTACTAGTATAAAATATAGAAACCTAAAATTGTAATAAAAAGGAACATAACTCCATCTAATCCCACTTTGTAATGTACGTCCTGACTCACCTCAAAGATGGTGGCCGGACCGGTGGGTCACATGACCTCAAGATCATCTCCCCATATTCTAGAGCCTACCGAGAAGTAGTGAGGGTCCCTGGAGGTGATAGTGGGGAGACTATACCCTCTAATTAGAGTTTCACAATAGTATAACATCATATAAATAGAAGACAAGGAGAGGGAGCATAAAATAAATGAGAAGACAACAGTGGAAATATAAAAAAATAATTTACAAAGCAGTGAAAGAAAATATTTAATAATTTAATAAAAGTTACCAATGCCAAATTATAGAACAGTTGATTTCACATCATGGTGATGATACATAACTGAAATCATCAGTCAATATGGAATGCTTGAAAACAAAATAAGTTAATATATAAAGGACAACAATTCCTCAATGGTAATCTCTATGAGAATCTTGAGATCCAACATGGTCTTTTTCTCACAACTCCCATGTATAATTAATACAGTGGAAAACATAGATCCTACAAATATATGGTATACTTGGGTAACAAGGTACCTGAGCAGAGTGCGTGGTATAAATCTTATTAGTCCAACACCCTCGGTGTATAGCCCAATCTAGATAATGAAGTATAAATTAAGAAGCGTTCCCTATAAAATACATACAGAGTGATAACATGTTAATAATAGACTCATGGTTTGGGTAACTAAATGAAAACCTATCCCATATCACCTGATTCGGCCGGGGCGAGAACATGGAAAAGAGGTACCTATGGAAGAATAATACGTGTACAATTTCCAAAGGTAACAAGACAATGAAAAACGGTTCCCCCACAAGCATGTACTAAGTCTTGGGGTCTAATTCCTATATCATAACCTATGAATGATAATAAGAAAGATAAAATGTCACAAGTTCATGATTTAATATAAATAGAAGCACCATATATAGAACAAAAAATTATCCAAACCAATCAATCAATGAAATTCAATCAAAGCCAATGGTAGAGTAAGAGCTCGTCCTTGAGGAATCACTAAGGTAAATACATTGAATATATCTAATTATACAATGCCCATCCACAGTGATCCTTTATAATGAACAAGATTCACCCATGGCATGGTAACTGGGATTCCATACTTGGTATCACACATAAGGGACCAAGTATTACCCGAGACATGGCGTAGCCATCTTTCCAACAGTTCCATACTCGGTTTACCCATATGAAAAATAGTATCACCCAATAGTTCAATAGAAAGACCATGGGAGATGTTTTCTAGTGAACCTAAAACACCACTTCCCCGAAGCATCGTGGTATAACCACCCAGGCACATGAGTCCATCCATGAGTCCTTAATATGGATACCATTCTTTCCCTTGTCCTGTTTCTAAAGTTTCATATCATTAAAGGAATATATCACAAGGAAATGAATTTATAATTTTTTATACCATTAAATAAACATCTCATGCCATAAAATTTCCTAAAGAATATAGAACAAAAGAATGCATAAAATAATTGCATTCCACTATTAGCATTTTAATATCACATGATAATAGGATTAGAACATACATATTTATATATAGATAGTAAAATATAGAATAATCATTAGACACTTTTTTAAGTAGTCCAATATATTCAAATTCGCATGGAATTGACATTCCTCGAACCATAGGTCATTAGTGAAAATAATTAAAACAAGAAAACAATATACTCTATGAAAAACATTAAATAAATTGGTTTCCCTTGGCACCCACAACATTTCATTATAATTCATCCACTTAATGAATTGTAAATAAATTCAATATAAAAAACCCTTGTAATCAAAAGAATGTCATTAAATTCAATTAAGCATAGAAGTTAATTTTATTCTAACTAGGTACTCTCAATTTAAATAGTGAAGGAAATTCTTTCCTCCGTGATAAGACATTTTGTCCAAATAATTATAATTACTTTGTCAAAACAATTTGATTGGATTTAAAGTGGAATGAAATCAATTAGAATATACAATGGTCAAAATGGAAATTACCTAATTTGGTAATACCTTATAAAAATCAAGTTATAAAATTAGGATGTGTTTGGTTATAATTGTAGAATTAAAAATTTACAATATGAAATTTCAAATATAGAGTGCAATTCACCATGAATAAGACACTCTTATTATTTCTTGCAATTGAATTAAACTTTATAAAGGAGGAATAAAAATTAAAATAATTTACTTTGTGTGGCATTACTTATCATGTTCCAAGTTGACCACTTTTAGTTACATTTAACTCATTAAATTTATTAGAACATGGAAATACCATTTATAATATAAAATTCTAGTCACATAGTGGTGAGATGGTCATTAAAAATTCTAACAACACATAAAGGGTTCTTTAGTTCAAATAATTGTTTAAAAAAGGGAAATCCCTTTAAGAGATACAAAAAGTTCCATTTATGATGTTTACTTTATGAATAGAAATGGTATAATGTGTAAGGATATCATCTATGAAATAATACCCTACAAGAAAAAATTGCATAAGCCGTCACAATGATTTTTCACAGACAACGCACCTCTATTGGAGGGGTTTTATTAAACAAACATGACTTATATATCAATCAAAAAAATTATATTATCTTATTCAATAAAAGAAAATCTATATAAATAAACAGAATTAAGAATGAATATAAATGATATATAATTAATTATCAAATTAAACATGCTATTAGAGGGACCCTACCCCAAAAAACCAACCTGAACACTCTGCACATGTCATAATTTTTTGCAACCACCCAGAACTTCTACACACACATGCATGCACATACCGTCGTATATATATATATATAACTCAATGAATGGATTCTTTGTATGATATATTAATATGTACATAGAATATATATATATATATATATACTATTTATGTACATACCTTTTTATATGTGTGTGAATGCCTTCAATATTTTCCAAACCCCACTAAAAAAATACAAGAACCATAAAAATCAAAAGTATGGTTAAATTAACCCCAACTAAATTATTAAGAACCAATAAACACCTATATAATCTCAAATAAATGATGTGAAAAAAATCAACAGGTTTAGAAACCTACCCCAATCGATGGTGGAAAACCAAAATAGACCCATCAGCTCACATTCAACAACAGATGACAGAACATGGACTCAGAGTCCTGAGGGAGCATTCACATACCCTAAAACATAAATAAACCACAAAATTTGAGTTAAACCTTTGACTAGGGTTTCAATAGAATGGTATTGTCTATAGAAAGACCAAAATCAATAAAAGCGATGTATGAGAAGGAGGGAGAAAGAGGTACCACCTCAAGCTGACCAAGAATCCCAAATGTTTCTGGTAAAGAATATCGAGGAAGGATAGAGCCGGAGGGAAGATACCATGCTCTTGGAGGTTCAGTTGGGGGAAGGGGGTTGCATGTTGGTTAACGATCTAGGATGTGGGGTGCTGCATGGAAATAGAGGGGAAGGGGAGAGAGATAATCCTTTAGTTTTTTCAAAAATAAGCTAAATTAAATTCAAATAAATAATAATAATAATAATAATAATTGTTATTATTATATTATTATTATTACTTCGATTAGAACATTCCCGTTTTTAATTTATTTCTATTTAAATATTAATTAATTTAATTCAATATCATTAAAAGATAAATCATAGATCTAACTCATGGAAAATATGTTCTGAAAGTCGATTTTATTAATGTTATAACCTAAAAATGAAAATATTCAAATTCCCATGGAATATTTCATCTAGTTCAAACACAATACGTTACATGAATAATCCTGAGATGATCCCATCCAATCCATGCAAATATATTGGTGAATAATAAATGTCACCCATGAATGATTTCAAGTATATGAGTCTAAATTTATGTTCATATTTTGTTATTTTCATGAAATCATTCATGATAACATATTGTAGTCGTGTTGGGAAGATTTCGAAATACCTAGAAAATGTCTAATGATCAGGTGAAAATGCCTTCTGACAATCCACAGAGCTCCATTATATCCCTGCCTCACCTACTAAATTAGAAGTTGTTTTCTCATCACCAAAAAATGATGAAGACACTATTTCTCCATCCCTCACTCTATCCTCTCAATTGTTTCAAGGAGGCCCCACATTGTCTTCTAGGTTAGAAGAAGTCACATCATCTTTTGACTATCAAGATATTGAATCCTATACTAACTTGGGAGATCATACCACACCACTTTCTCCCCTTATGGGACAAGAGGAATTAGATGAACATGAGGAAGAAGAGGAGGAGGTGGACCTTAAGTATGTTACTAGAATTTATGGAGGACATCTATACCACCATTTTTGAACATAGAGAATTAAATATGGGTAAAAAAGAATACCCAAAACCCACATTTATCAATGTGTGAATGGATTCATAATAAAAATAGGTAAATAACTCCTTCCAGAAGCCACATAATGATTTTTTCACATGTAACTACATAGAAATATAGGTCCTTAACCACATGGTCAGAAACCCATCACATGGTCCTACAAGAGGAGCAATGGTGTCATAAGCATGCATTTAGATAGATGCAGCCATCACACTGTGCCAAAATTGTAGCTGATGTTGTCAAGATCATTAGATATGAAATCATTAGAGAGGTTTAATATCTGAAAGGGTTGGATAATATTGACTAAGTTAGGATAAAAATTTGATAATGAAAGTCATCAATGATTTCATAGATCTCATATAGCACTACTGGAAGGTTGATTTCCCAGTCCCTATCATAGAGCTACTGATCATTTCAACAGATGTATATCAGGCCCTCTCTATCATGGATTTATATTTGGTATACAATAAATTCTTAATGGAAGGAAATATTAATAATCCACCATCATCGGACCCCTAGAGAGTATTATTCAATCTTATAATTCTATTTTGATTTAATATTGATGGGGATATATACAAATGATCCATGCATCACATCATTAAACCCTTTCATAGTAATGTTTGTCGAATTACATGTTGACGATATAGTCGTTAAATAATGGCAACGCTTAGACCACCTAACTGATCCTGAAAAGTTCTTCAATTAATTATAACAGAACAACCTAAAAATGAACCCTATAAAATGTAACTTTGATGATACCCTAGGGAAATTACCTGGATCCTTCATTATCCATCATGCAATCGAGGTTGAACATAGAATGTAAAATTACATTATTAGTATGTTTCCTCCATTAAACACTAATGATTTGAGGGGTATTCAAGGAATCATGGCCTACATGCAATAATTTATATCCAACTTTTCTGGAAAATTCATTCCCATAACCCAATTAACGAAAAAGTCAATTACATATAAGTGGAATCACAATTTTATAGAAGAATTTGAATGCATAAATAAATAAATTTTTATCCCACAAGTCCTATGCCACCAATTTTAGAAATGACACTTATTTGTTTTGTGACAGCATTACATTAATCACATGGATCCTTCCTCACACAATATATTGACAATAGAAGTGAAAAAATGATTTATTATCTTATTCAAACATTGATCGATGTTAAGAATAATTATTCTAATACTGATAAGATATATATGGGGCTAAACATTGGAGTCTTGAAACAAAGGCACTACATGTGGGATCAAGAGGTCTATTTGGTCTCCCGTAATAAAATATTCAAATACATTATAACTTATCTGATGTTGACTGGGAATCTGTCAAGGAGGGCTGTCATCCTGTAGTAATTTATAATTTATTTTGTCCCTCAGAATGAGTTTAGAGGTCCGAAATTTTCAAATTTTCTGGCACAACACCCCTAATAAGAAATGATTTCATTGGATAAAAGTCCCCAATGAATATGTCCTTTCAATTAAAGTGGTTACCAAGATATGGGGGATGTATTTTAATTGAGAATATAGAAGCCCTACAAGGAGGAGGATGGAAGATGCCATGCAAAAAAAATGTGGGGCTGAGATTCATGCTCATTTCATCAGAAAAAAGTAGTCATACCGTACTACTTCTTACCATCTTAACAGTGAACAAATAATGAAGAAAATTACGAGGATTTGATAGTTAGTCTAGAGATCGAACATCATAACAATAAAATCACATTAAGATAAAAGGAAGAAGGTTAATGATGATTATGGCATAAAAAGGATTGATCTAATGGCCCTACTACTTAACATATTGTGAATAATTGGGGGATTCACTTTGGGGATTTCATTGACTAACATTCCATGTTCTCAAAATTCCTAGGCTGAATCCTTGAAAAATGTATCCATAACTCGAGTAGATCTAGAGCATGATGAAATAGTCAGTAGCAGTGTGCACTTCCAGATGATCTTTTCTTTTGTTTAATCCAACATAAAAGAGAAAAATAAGGGTAGTCCCTTCCTTAAACCATATATTCACACCACCAGAGAGATGACACCCTTGGTTGACTAAATTTAAAAAGGAGAACTCCCACCAAGTAGAGCTGGGAAAAATAAAATCTGATAATGAGAAAATAACATTGTTACATATAATAAAATAAATCACCAAAATATCCTCTATTATCGGGGAATTGATGCGGTACTTCTCAATTACATTGATTAAAAGGAGACCACTACTATCTTGAAGGAAGTACACACTAGAGAATGAGGTACTCACTACTCTATGTTCAATATTTTCCATCATATCTGAAGTCTTGGGTATCACTAACCCATTATAATGTAGAATTGAATGAAATTTAAAAAAACTTCCATTCCTTCTAGGTTCACTCCAAATTCATTAACCAACACCCAAATATTCTACCCAAAACCAAATAATCCTATCCATTTTCTATATAGGTAAGGGATGTCATGGGACCATATCCTCCCACAACGGCCAAACAGTTCATATAGATTCTTACAATGAATTACTTCTTCATCATGTGGTATGAATCCATACGACTCAATGAAGTCTAGGAAATGAAAATTATCAGATTCATGAAATCCCACATTGTCACTAGATTTTGTGTTCCTCATACAATACATTAGAACAATGACACCATTCTTTGTTCTTTTAAATCAGATAATCTAAACCAGGAGTATGACATTAATTACACCCATGAATGATTCAACCAGGAAGTGTCTATTGGAATTATAGGGGCCATTAACATCACCCTATTGAATATACTCTACAATATGATAGATAAGAATAAAAAGTATTTTTTGGAAATGATCTTACAATCCTTGATGGATTACTAGACCATGAACTGTCCTATCACACAAGAGTCCCCATACTCACTAGTATACGACATGGAGGTGGTCCTACCCATAAATGTTTAATTTCCATCACTCTGCATTCTCAACTATCATCCTTTAACCATAGAAATGAAATAATAAAAAACATATGGATTAATTAGAGTGACTGGATGAGAAAATATTTCATTTTATCCATCATTTTCATGTCCAAAAAATCTAATTGCACAATAATTTTTTAAAAAGATTTCATGTGGTCTATTCATGAGGGAGAGATGGTATTGGTCATCTAGTATAGATAGATACCTTGAAAGAAACCTCTAATTATAGAGATAGTGTCTGAAGAACTGTACTTCTTACATAAGGGATACTCCATTGATGTTTATTCCTTTATTAAAACAGTTATAAAGATCACCACAACCCCTAAAAAACATGGGGTTTCTCAAGAAACAATTCACAAAAAATATAATTCATCTCTTCTAGTCGAAGTAAAAATACATAGAATGTCTTGATAAAAAGAATTTAAAAGGTGGGACACATTGTCCATTTAGAAATATGATAAATTGCAGGTAACTAACGTCCTGGTTGCATGATGTTAATGTATATATCTTATCATTGTCACATGAACTTCAAATCTTAACATGATATCCATGTTGCAGGATGATAAACTGAATGCCAAAAATTTTCTTACAACATGATGTTAAACATCTCAGTAAATCATCGCCTCAATGAACCTTCCCCACATGTGACCTAGATCTATATGAATGAAAGATGAAAATCCCTAGACTATGCGTGAGAGTCAAATACACATAGAGAATATCTTTATTCAAGAACTATGTGTGGCCTGATTTCCACCATTATAGGATATATAGTGATACTATGATCTATGAAATTGGGCCTAGAAATATTTCTACATTCCATCCACATTAGGTGAAACACATTTTTACCACAAGATGTAAAATTTAAGGATTGAATGGCCTTACTGCATAAAATTAAACTGCTTGGGTCCTCTAGAACAATGCGTTTCTTGATTCTCATTCCAATGCGATATATAGTGATTCATAGACCCTAGGTCTAGGTCCCTACTGTGATGTATTAAAAATTCCCCTCCCCTGTCTTTGATAAAAATCAACACAGGGGACTCCAAAGCTGGTCCATCCATTTAAATATTCATTTATTGTAAAATTTCCTCTATCTAAACATGGGTAAAATATGTGTTAGGATGAATGTTCAAAACAAAATGTGTATTTATTCTTATTGATATATGATATGTAGGAATGCCCCAATCTATAATATTGGTTCCGGATACAATAATCAATTCAACCAAATTGAAAATTTTCCACCCTTATGTATAGATCAGGACTGAGTCAAGAGTTCTCAATAAGATCTATTTTTGTCTTGATTCATGTCCACAAAGGATATTTAGTGATTCCCAAATATCTAAAACATGGACCAACAACAACAATCATTATAACCAATATGAATAATTTCATCCACCCTCAGCATATGTTTCAGACCTGCATAAAGAGTTCCCATTCAGAATTATGTGTGTCATGATTCCAATCCACACAGGATATGTAGTGATGCCCAGATCTCCAATCCTGCATTAAAATGAAAAAAGATATATCCAATGGACCCCCTCTGTATATGGATCAGACATGTGTAGAGTTTCATCATTTAGTACAACCCGTGGCTTTATTATTTTCTATAAAGGACACTTAGTGATGCCCAGATCTTTAATCATGGGTAAAACTAATAAATTCAATATAACTAGTGGAAAAAATTCCACCCTCTAGGTATGGATTAGACATGAGTAGAGTGTTTACATTTAGAATTATGAATGGCCTGATTACTACCAGACAGATCCATAGTGACACCTGGATCTCCATATTGCGGTCCATCTGCACTAATCAATATAAGCAATGGAACAAATCCTCCTACCCCTCAGTATATAGATCAGACTTACATATAAATTTCCAATTTAGATGTATGTGTGGCTTGATTGGTATCCACACAGGATCTGTAGTGATGCCTGAATCAACAATATCAGGTCTATCCACAACAAAAAATAACCAATAGGAAAAATTTACCCCTCCATGAATAAATTACACCTTTATAATGAGTCCCCATTTAGAACTACACGTTGATTGATTCCTATCCACACAGGATACATAGTGACACTTGAATCACTTTTCTTGTTCCCCACCACATTAATATATTTAACTATTAGAAAAAATACACTCCTTGTTTTTTGGATCATACCTTCATAGATATTTCCTATATAGAACTAAATGGAGATTTATTTTTATCCATACATGATATGTAGTGATGCTATGATATTCGAACTCATGTCTTACTGTAGTATGAAATAGCCATTAGGAATAATTTCACCATCTGTATATGGTTCATACCAACATAGAGAGTTTCCTTTTAGAATGACATGTGGCTTGAATCTTTTTCGAATGATATTTGTAGGGATTCTAAAATCATTAATCCCGACTCCATCCAGAACAATCAATATAAAAAATGGGAAAAACTCTACCCTATGTGTATGGATTAGTCCTATGTAGAGAGTAACCATTCAAAACTATGCTTGACTTGATTTCTATCAACATGGGATATATAGTAATGACAAGATATCGAATCCTAAGTCTAACTGAAACATGTTTTATAACAAATAAAAAAATTCCCCATTATGTGTATGGATTAGAAATTAAAATATCTTTATAATTTAGATCTGTGTGTGTCCAGATTCATCTCCAAATAGAAAATGTAGTGACACCTGGGTCTCCAATCATTGGTCAACCTTGAAAAGCAATAATGAAAGGGAAAAATTACCCCCTCTATGAATGGATCATAACTTTTTAGAGAGTTTCAATTATAATCTACACATGGATTTATTATTTTCTAGACAAGAAATGTAGTGATTCCCAGGTCTCCAAACATGGGTCCAGCTGAAATAGTAAATATAACAAACAGGAAAAACTCCCTTTTATGTGTATGGAGAAGAACTTCATAGAGATATCCCATTCAAAACTTTACATGTCTTTATTCCTATCCATAGAGAATATATAGTGACACCAGAAACCCAGATCTTGGGTCCATCATAAAATTGAAATAACAATGGGAAATATCCCCCCTCTATGTATGGATTAGAAAAGTGTAGAGAGTTCACATTTAGAGCTACATGTGGCTGGATTACAATCCCTAAATTAAATTCATTTATGCATGGATCCCCAATACTATGTTTAGATGCAACAATCAATATTACGTATGTGAAAAATTCCCCCTTAGTGTATAGATTGGACTAGTATAGAGAGTTCCCATTCAGAACACCACAAGACATTATTTCGTTCAACACATGACACAAAGTGATGCTTGACTCTCCAATCTTGGGTCTAACGACAAAAAGAAATATAACTAATTGGAAAAGTGACCCCTCTTTTTATGGATCACACCTACATAGACAGATCCAATTTTGAACAATGCATGGATCGATTCCTCTTCACACTTGATACATAGTGATGTTCTGATCTTCAATATCAGGTCCACTAGTAACAACCAATATCCAATAGAAAATATTCGACTCAATCAATATGGATCAGACCAGTATTGAATGTTTCACATTTAGAAATATTCATGGCTATATTCCTATCCACATTATATTTGTAGTAACCCCTTAATCTCTGATCTTCAGTACATATGTAACAATCAATAAAACCAAGGGGATGAATTCCCCCCCCCCTCTATGTATGGGTCAGTTCCTCATAGGGTAATACCATTTATAACATCACATTGATTGATTCATGTCCATAATGAATGTATAGTGACACTAAGATCACCAATCTCAGTTCTATCAACTATAATAAATAACCAATAGTAAAAATGAACCATATGCATATATATCAGACTTCTATAGAGAGGTACCATTTCAAACAATGGATGGATAGATTCCTATCCGCACATGATATATAGTGATGCTCATATCTCTAATCCAATATCCATCCACAATATTCAATAAAACCATGTATAATTCCCCCTCCAAAAGAATGATTCAAACCTACAAAGGGATAAAATTCAATATCTATGTACGACATGATTCTCACTATAATGAGATATGCAGAGACACCTAGATCATACATCCTAGTACAAACACAATAAAATCAATAATACCCTTTCCATCTCTTCTTTTTGGTGGAATAAACCTTTTACACCAAATGTTTCTCACACTGAGCATAGATCATATGGTCTTAGAATATTATGCAAGAGATTCCTCGCATGGTCAAGTAACGTGAATTCATGATAGGGAACCTATGTCCTTACAATATGACATTAAACTACATGGTTCTTCAAGAACTATGTTTGGCTTGATTTTCACTTTAATGATATAATTAGGTACCCCTAGACCTCATGTCCTTGTCCCAACCAAGGGGTAGAAAATTTGTCCCTATCTCTGACATACTAAAAAAGGTATATTTAGGTGGTCTTAAATTTTTGTTACCCATCCTGGGATCCATCAAGAAAATATAAAACACCCCCTATATATAAGTCAGATCTGTGTAAGGGAATTTAAACTAAATGGATAATAAAAGTCTAAATGTATCTTACACAGTCATACACATTTTTTCCATTCATCATAATTTATTCCCCAAGAAATTTCTGATCCCAATAATCTTTTAGTGGCCATTGTAAATTGTGGTTTTGTTTTCTATGGAAACTTTTTTTTGACTTTGAAAAATATTCTCTAGATGTATTTGTACACGAAACCCAAATAAAAGGGATACTAACCAATAAGAAATTCATAGCAAGGGGTGGACTCTTTTATCTCGATAATACCCAAGGACCCATTGTTCCCCAATTGATTTCTCCTGATCCATGAACCCTTAGAATAATAGTATACATTTTCATTCCCCCTAACATCCAAGGAATGTCCAAACATCCTAAACCAATGAGGATTTTATTAATAATCTTTTTTGTGATATAGGGTCCCTAATATATGAAATAAATCTACAAGACCCCATTTCATTTTTACCACATGATGTTAAACTACATGGATTCCATCAAAGTCATCTAACTCTAAATTTCATGATTTACAAGAAGTCGATATCGATTTATTCTTATTGTCACATGATATGTATTTATTCCCAAATCATCAATCATGAGTCAAACCCTAATTTTAATAGGATATCACTATCCAATATATGTTTCATAACAACATAGTAAATTTTCAAAAAAGAAATATTTATGGCTGGATTATTAGGTTAATGAGATACATAGTGACACTCGGGTCCTACATCCCAATCAGGCCCAAAAAATTAAAATAATTCCCCCAACCCCCTATACATGAGAAATTTCTTCATTGGAGGCCCAATATGCATCTCACCATGCTCTTTTTCACCTATTAAAACGAAAATGTGTCATCCCCACACAGAAGATTGATTGATGTACGTGGATACTTACCCAAAACTATGTATGGATTGGTAATCTTTTCAAATAGATGTATAGTAGAATTAGAACCCTATATATCAAGGAAAATTATAATAAAAAATCCTTCTTTTATGTGTATGGATTATACCTCTATGAGGGAAATGTTTCGACATATTATCAGTAAATTTTACTATGATATGATCCTTTCAAATTCGGTCAAATTCCTTTCACAAACCAAACTCTGTGTCTTAAGAAGTCCAAATATACATAAACCTACATAGCCAAAAAAATTGGGGTTCAGTGTCTTCAAGGCATCTATTTTGACCCCGGTTAATATTCCATAGTTGGAAATATATATGTCACCCACAGAAAATGCCTACCAATTAATGGAGAGTTTTTCCTCATGAGATATTTGTTATATCCATATATTACCCAATGACTTTCCTTATCCCACATCACACTATGGAATCAGAAACCCCCAGATTACGACATAAAAAATTTCCCCTTTATTCTTGAAGATGATGGAATATTCTTAGACAAATTACTATTAAATGAGGAAATAATTTATATCTTAGTCAAAGATGAGTGACCTTAAGCTGTATCCCACAAATTTCATTTCCAAAATACGTTGAACTACATGGACCATACCCTACTTGCAGGACATTAAACTTCACAATAATCCAACTATACATTACACAATCCACATTTATGTAAAATTGGTTCCTTATTCATGGATATTACTGATACAAATTACCATGTCATTTTCAGGCATCATCCCCTGGAAAATACACCAATCATGGTTTTAATAAATCTAATGTTTTATAAATTACATGTTCATCAGAAATAGAGGGTTTGTGTCATGAAGAAACCTTTTTTCTCTATCTATTAGGCCCTAATTGTCTCTAAATAATTTTTCCAGAAAAAGGACTATCAATAAATGGCATGTTCATTCATGGAAGATACCTCTTATATCTAGGTTCGACCTGGTACCATCTTTCTAGAATCAATTTTTTGTAGTTACTCCTCATGTACTATTCCAATATCTTGATTCATATCCAGAAATCATAGAATCAGGCTATAAAAATCCCCCATTAATGTCCAAAAAGTGTTGGGATATTCTAGAATAGTATGCCCTTTTGGTTTCATCACCCCATAATTCATGGTCAATGATGTTTGACCTAAAATATATATCACATTTATCTATCTTGAAAAGATTAAAAATCATAAAAAATAGACAACTGACTTTCTAGTTTGGAAACCGGAAAAGGGAACCCTAGATAAAATTTGAGTTGAAGCTCACTAAACCTATGATTTTCATGGTTTAAGTAAACAATAGACAATTCAAAAGAGAAAGTCACAAAACATGTGTGGTCAAAAACACACAAAGGGAGTCCTATTGAAAAGTAATGTAACACCCAATAATTCTATACCATAATAGATAGAAGAAAAAATCAGGGTGGTAGAAGAAAAGACACAATGTTTATAGGAGTTTCCATGTAACAGTAGTAGTAGTCAGAAGGATTATTATTGAGACCCCTAGATCTGATAAATATTAAACCATTAGATGATCATTTAAACTTTTTTATATGAGGTTCATATTAAAATTGTTACCCAACGATTATACCATTCTTTTTAACTAGGTTTTTATATTTCCAAAGACAATGAAAAATATGATTGTTTGACATGACATGATAAATAAAATGATAAGTTGTAAAATCAGAACAACATTTCAATGATCTATTTAATGAAAAGAACTAAGGACCATCCATATCCCCGAGTATCTTCCTAATGTTAATAAAAAATATAATGGTAAATAATAGATACGGTGAAACTCTCATTTCCATATTCTATAGATCAGCTAGAGTATGAAGTGAGCCATCGAGGGCCTACTCAAGATTAGTTTATCTCCCTCCTCTAGATTCAACTACCAAGACCATTTTTATAATGAAGGCCATTATCTCATGACATTTCTATTTGATGGTTACCAGTTCTGTATTTGTTGATGACATTTGTGTCTTTAACCTAGCATCATGAGCCTCACATTCTCATATATTAATAGTCTACTAATCCAACTAATAATAATCTTGTGTATCTTCAGAAATAGAAAGATGCAACTTGGTAAAAGTATACTTTAGAGAATCCACCTGACAATTATATGCATTAAATTTCATAATCATGCATCAATACATAACCAATTATTCTCTATAAATTAGAATATAGTGGATAATGACATGTACATTCTAGTAATGAATTCCTCCCTTGCTAATAAAATCAATATATGATGGATACTGTCTACATTATCATCGGCATTTGTTAAGGGGGTCTCTATGAAGGGAGTTATAATTTGGTTCCAAGAACATTTTCATACAGCCTAATATTCAATATCAACATTGGGATCCTATATCGGTCTATCTGTTTCTATGGATAATTAGATTGGGATTACATTATTGGAATACATGATTTTATTTATTATGACACATAGGTAGAATTATCCTACATCTGATCTTACTATTCAATCTCAACAAATAAGATGATAGGTTTGGCATCAATCGATTTAATGGTTGATAATGTCCCACTCAGCAGGGTTTCCCATAGGGATGATCAATGGTATGGGGTCCTCAAAAATCCATATAAAAGTAATACCTATGGTGGAAGTTCCACTGGGACTCTCATGAAGATAGATAAAACATCTTCCTCCTGCAAACAAGAGTATGGATGGATCAATAGGGAAACAACTAGGAGTGGCTAGTGGATTATTCCCCTGTCAAAATGAAATAAAAAACACCCTTTTTGGATAGTACTAAACCCTTATTTAGGCACAAACCCATGAAAATTTAGTTAGAGTTTTCATGGGATGTATTTTATTTTCATTCCAGAATCCTAGCACATCATCATTAGACATAATTAGGGAATAATAAATGGGTGTGATTATTTTTTAATATGGGTAGGAGGTTGATATGAAACCTATTGTAGGTATCAAAATTACTGTGGTGTCCTATGATGAAGATAAGGTTCAAAATGGATACTCCATCCACCCATTTGGCCAAAACCCCTTCTCACAACTAGATAATTTAGGGGTTCTTTTCTAAAGAACCACCACCATTATCTATAACTTCTTCATGGGGTGTCGGGTATGAAGTGAAATAAAATTAGGAGAAATCATTTAACAACTCAATAGCACCTTTAATACATAGGGATGTTGAGTGAACATTAGTTATGTTGTGAAGTGTATGGTGAAAGGTGGAATGGGGTTTTATTATGGTGTACTGACAATCTTATAATCGATAGTGTTCTTCCACCTAGGAAGATAAGAATTGAAATGTCCCACTAAAGAGATACAGGGACCAAACCTCTTCTATTTTGCACCAAAATTCATTTATACTAGAAAGGGTTGGTATTGAATCATTTTTAGGTTTTACCTCTAACAATGTAGGTACCATCATAAAGGCGAATACTTTAACACTAATATTAACATTAAAACATGGAAATAACCATCTTCTCAAAAACAAGTTAAAAAATGACGCCAGTCTAAATTATAGAGATATGTCTAGCGGGATTATATAAACCTATGTAGTATGTTTACCAACATCAATGGTCTCCCATTAGAAACAATAAATACCATGTGAATACTGAGGTAGGTGATTCTTGGAATGTCAAACCATCATCCTTAGCCCACTATCTAACAAAAGTAGCATTACTTAATCGCTTAATAAAATTAATAAATTAGTATTAACTGGATGATCTAATTATTTCTTTGTAAAATTTAGTAATCCAATGGATAATAGTGATTCCTTTTGGGTAAATTCATAATAATTTTCCTCAAGAAGGAACTAATCAAACATATTTCCGAGAATGGGGATTCCCCCTAAATTGTGGATATCTCGTAAGCTGACCTTAGCATCACCATGTTATAAGTGGAAAGTGTTGCTACTCAACCGCCAAAGAAGGATCAATTTAGGAATCATCATTGTCATTGAATAAAACACAATATGAGAAACACATACTTCCTAGTCTAATATAATTACAACCAATTACTCAAAAAATTCATTTAAATTCTAGTGCCCTCAAAATACCCAATCCTATTTAGGTGAGAAACACCCTAAAAACTGTACATATTACATATATCTCCACCTTCCATTTAGATCACCACTCAAGAGGTTGATAATGGATTAATAGTCTTGAATTCTAAATTTCAAGGATATGTTATGACTGTGTTAGTTGCTTTGAGTCCACAAAGAACCATTCAGAATAGAGACTTTCTCTTGGAAGGACTCATATATAATATGTCATGAATTAGATAATTTCACATGGAAATGATCCAAAAACACCTTGAACAAAGGAGATGAAATAGTCTTGTTATCCAATGGATGGAAAGAATCATCTTGAAGACCAATTTTTTGCTATGGTACTTTTTTGGAAAATTGTAAAGTTATAAGATCTTGTGAAAGGAGATTCTTCGTAATACCATCTTGACGGATGATGTGAAGTCAAAGACCATCTTCGATGCTAATAGTGATTAAAGGTCTTATATTAATCATATTAATTTAATTGGAATCGAGATCCATTTTATCCGTATAAAAATATCTTAAAAGTTTATGATATTCATTGAAAATGGTTCATTGTAGTGTTCAAGACTATATGATACTTCACCCACCGAACATATACCCATGAAACTCCACTGCAAGAGTAATTTCAACTCATGATGTAATCAGTCTGTGACACCTTCAGACTATGAATCACTTGATACTCAGTCTACGAAACAAATATATTGATGAATGGATTTCTCGGTAGGTGATTGTAATTATCGTTCACTAAATATGAAATCTAGTTTAAAGAAATTTCATCCACAATGTACAATGCTACGAATAGGAAGAATCATGTGGGTGAGTTTGTAGAAGGGATAGCTTTTAGTGATGTCTTGGTAAATGAAAAATACGTTGGGTCCACCATCCCCCCTTTTATAGCTGTGGTCACCCTTTATGAGCCTACCTTTGTACCACATACTAGTTGAAAATAGGTCTTTTTTCTTTATCAGAACTGCATCCTCTTCATCCCTATTCGATCCCATTACAATGGGGTGAATTTTTATATCTCGAACACTCTATTCACAAGGATAATAGTATTGAATGAATTTGTAAAATGTGAAGAAAATCAAAAGATTTTTCTAAATAATGTTTTCAATGGCGGAGAATCCAAAAAAGAAGGATTTGACCCACATAGAAACAACTGCTATGAAAACATCCACACTATATAGAATCCCAGGAATAAAGTCATTTCCGTGGTGAGATGATACCAATGAAACCCCATAATGATTGTTTTTGTTACAGATAGTTCTTTCAATATTTGAAAATGAATTCCTTGTGAATGATGAATCTTTTTTCGGTCTAAATTAAAATTTTCATCCCCATGAACATAATTTTCCATCAGTCAGAACAACCCAATTGGTCTCCCGCAAATGAAGCCTTGTGACCTATTGAGTATGAACGACCATCCATGTATTTGGATACTCTATTCTTCTATAGAATAACCGTAATGGGAATCGAAAAAGAGAGACACAAGTGCTGAAACATCGATGTGAATTGGGAGAAAGGAATGAGAGATATCGATTCTCACAAGGAAAACCTACCACACAAAATTAAGGAATAAATGAAATTCACATAGTAATCACAAACCCAAGATACCTTGGAGGAAACCATTATGTGATGAATAAGTGGTTGGTCACCACGCCACATAATAAAAATCTATGAAAAGGGATCTCAAGCTCATGTAAATATGTATTCAATTGTGGAATTCAAGCCTTTGTAACAAACTGATATGCAAGATAAACCAAGCCCAATATAGAAAAAAACAATGTGGGTAGAACCCAATTCTACATAGTTAAAGGATTTGTAGATGACACACTAAGCTTCACCGAATCATGCTATACAGAGGGAACCCCATCTGATATAAGATATGTCTTCATAGAATAGGGAATTCAATGGTTTTTTGTTCTCCGACCCCCATCACATCCTTCTATCGTACCAGAAATCCTCAATTTGGACCATCTATGTACTACATTAACTAAATTTGTCCAAGGGATCTTGAAAATCTATCTAAGAGTTATGGTCATATCATTTGGCCCAATAATATTTTCCCTTGAGTCTACATACACATGGTATGCCGAGTCCTGTTAGTTTCCAACTTTACATGGAGAAACACAAGAATTTATCAAAGTCTACTTCCCCACGGAAATTAGGGTTTAAACCATGGTGGTGTTCATGTTACCTCCACATTTTAAGACTATAGAGGGGAGGATCACAATTTATGTTCTTGTTGTGGTGTAATGACTTATTAGCCTTTTCCCCTAGGAAAAATTTGATGGAATCACTCATAGAGTAAGCCCCTAGTTTTTCTTATGGGAGGTTACACACAATATCCAGTTCACTTTCCCAAGTCATAGCTAGATAGATCAATATATGTGACTATCCCAATTAACAAAATATATGAGGATACTGGAAAAATTAAGTCCCTTTCTATTTCCAAATGGGATCTAGTATCAATCCACTAGTAGAAAAAGCTGATTTTGTGATATTGAGATATACTACTTTCTATTGTTTCTCACAATTATCATGAATCTCGTGGGATTAGAGGGTAGTGGAGATCCTAACATCCGCATGATTCCAAACATTAGATAGGAATCCTCTAGAGTGTCATACTAGAACGAAACATCAAATCACAATGAGTTGAGAATTTTCTCAAGGTTTATAAATCATGGGCCTCCAACTTGGTATAACCCCCAACCATACTCACCCAAATGGGCCAATTATATAGTGCAATCCCCAAAACCATGACAAAACCTTCAACATGCCATATTCCCAATGAAGCTGCACCCTATGGTCCTCCATAGGTGGAAGCCCCATACATTCCAAACTACATTGTAATTGATTCCAAATTCACTAGGATACATATGAATCATCATTGTGGTCCAAAACAAACACACAAATTCACCATAATATTTTCTAAGACACAATATTGATAGGGTCATATCCATCTTAAAGGTCCATATTTCATCCATGTAAAATTTATCCCATTTCTTATTGGGTCATATCACTGGTAAGATGATGAACCCACCTGGGAGGCCACATCTCTTCGAATTACATCATCCTTCCATGACATAAGTACAATGAAATCCTTGGATAAGTATTATTCTATTGTATATCCATAACATGTGTTCATAAACTGACACTCTAAGAAAATGGCCAAGTAGAGGATTTTTTTTGATTTGGTGGCGGTTTAAACTGATGCAATATGGTTATGAGACAAATTTAAAAAATTGTTTCTAAATCCAGGGTCAACATCCAAGATGCGATGGTATCTTACATTTATCAGTTTTTGCTAGTAAGTATCGTAGAAATATAGTTGTTTGAGATTAAAACCAACTCTAAATCCCAAATAAAATTCCCCCATAAAAAGCGCTGCTAAAACGATTACCACTACCACTAAATAATAATATGTCATATTTAGCATTAGTTTTATCTACACCAATAAAAAGACAATCTCATATTGTAGTAGTGATTCTAACCAACATGAATAAATATTTTCTATATGTATTAGTGGATTAAAATTATGCTAAATGTTTATTTACAAAAAATGAATGATGCATCTTCTACTGCCCTAGAACTACAAAAACAAAATTCAGACCAAGTGTGTCACCTATCAGTAACAGACATAATATCTATCAAAAGAACAGAAAGTCACACATATATGACAAAAATGGAATCAATAAAAAGTTATATTATTTCACAAAAAACCATAAATTTTTTTAGGTTTTTGTCAAAAATAATACATAAACAAACCCTCTAATTTCATATTAGTTCAGAACATCAAAAAGACCACTAATCAATGCTAGTTGAACTCTGCTTGTCACCCTCTCCATCTCCATATCTATCTTCAGATCTATCTCTACATCCTACTACCATAAAAAATAAGACAATTATATAGAAAATTAAATATTATTTTATATTTATATTTATAATTAAAACCAAAAAATGTTTTTATATAAATACTTTTTATGTTGTGTGATTTACATTTTCACCACCAGTCAACAATGCAATATCACTAGGGATAGATCTGGTCGTCTATTCGTATATATCAACCAATTATTTCAATTTCCACTTTCATTATAGAGCCTCACCAATGGGAAAGTAGAAAAAAATCTGTACATTGAGATTCATTTTGAAAATATTAGAATTTAATAACATAATGACATTTTATTACACCATAATGTATTTAAATTTCTATCTATGAATCGAGGACTTAATTTTTCCAAGATGAAAGAATATGTCACTAATCATCATATTTAATCGGAAGGGTAACTTGATCCACTACTATCTATACTAGAATCTTGATAAATTATCCCATGACATCATCCTTAGGGACCCTGTAGTAGTCAAATGGGGAAATTATCTTTATTTTGATCAGATTTCAGACCTATGAACATTTAATATTTTTCTTTGTAGTAGAATTGTTTCAATAATTTATGAAAAAAAAAAATTTAGTAGTATAAAACAACTATAACAAAATTATTCATATTCAAATTTATACCAATAATAGTCACCCTCTAATATCCTCATGATGAACCTGGAGTGGCCTACTGCGTCGTTGTAGAGGGTCGACTGGTATCGTTATAATGTTTCCTATACTACATTCCTATCATTTAATCAAGTAAAAGTAAATTGATAACAAATAATTTAAAAAATTCATGTTGAAAAAATTATAAAATTGAACAAATGCATATTGATGGAAAAAATGTACATAACTATGATAATGAATGACTACACATATGACATAAGTGGCTGATAAATGCAAGGAGGACTGCATATACAGTCATTTAATCCTTCAATAATGTCATTTTACTACTCCTCCATTACTTAATATACTTCAGTTAAACTTGAAAGCCTAGTATTTTCAATATCATGATGAAAACCGATGTTTTTTATTTCTGTTGATGAGATTTATTGTTAGAGGTAAAATATTCAACTTCATCACCCATATAATACAATTATCTTTTTTTACATGAGAACATATACTCCACCATAAATCCATGACATCTTCTATATAATATAACATTTTTTTGTGATGATATGATTGATGGATCCTGTAATTCATGGTCACTTTCATCCATCAAGAGAGATAATTTCAAAGAATTAAACTTCAAGGAACCCCTAAAACAATCGTCCTAATTGAATTTGAATTAAATAACTGAAAAATGAACATGGTAGTTTAATTCACTAATATCAGTCAACATTCCATTGTATCCATGTTTGGAAAAATTATATATACCACTATTCAATGTTTTCAAACCCTCTTCATGATCAATTATATTTAAATCCATTCACATTGTAAGCATTGCACTTTCTAGCTTGTTTTAGAGGCCCTCAAGAAGGAAACATCAAATATTCTGACAACTCCTATATAGTATCAGTATTTATGATCTAAAAAATTATTATATATTATTATATTTAAAAAATTTATGTTTCAACAAAATTTATATTTATTTCAATATTTATAAGCATACACATTGTGAAAACCATTCTACAAGATCAGTATTAACTACATCTGTTTTATCTTTATTATTTCATATTTAGCCCCTCATTTGGGTCCTTATTTGAATCCTAATCTATTTAATTAATAGATCTAAAATTTAATTATTCAACAAAAAATATCTATGTTCCTATGATAATTTTTTTTTATCAGTTTTGTATTTAAGATCCCCTCAACTAATCGACCAATAGTAGGAAGGATTTTTGATTTCCACGATAGTTGAGATTGATTTGATATGTCATCAACATGTCCAACTTAATTGAAACTTGTCTCAACATCATCAATGTATCTAGAATAAAAGGTAAGACACTCCTTTTCCAAATAGACTAAAGAAATAGATCCTTTAGGCTGAGATTTATTTTTCACGTATGATTTCAAATTCCTAATATATCAATAAAATAAGATTAAAACCAATTGAGTTTTTAATGATGTTCCAATATTTTTTTAATTAAATGAAAAACATATTATTGAAGTAACACTCACTTGTATACATCAATAGATAATATAAAGGCCTCATAATATAGCTTTCTCAACCAAATGCAATATAAAATTCTTCATGACGGTAAGAAACGATTGAGGAAGGGTCATCTCCATTGAACAAAGTGGAAATAAAAATCTATCTTGAAGTTTTTCAAGATCAAACGGTTTTATATTTTTCTCACATAGTTGCCTAAATAATTTGAAAAATTCAAGTATAATAACAGTATCCTTTTCAGGTAATAATGTATGTATAGAAAATGGTAGAAACTTATGTTAAAAAATATGTGAGTCATGAATTTTATATAAATGTATCCTATGATTAAAGAAGTCAACAATCCATGAGATGTTACTTTAATATCCATCACATACCTTGATATGTTTCTAAATTTGATAGAATGTATCTTTATCCCTATTTATCATTGCAAAAATTTTAGGGGAATAGTTTCCATTTACATTTGTGCTGAGATAACACTTTATTTTCATTACTTTTAATACTTTTTGTTCTTTGAGATAATCCATTGATTTTCCATGATCAATAATCAATGTGAAGATACAATTTTCACAAAAATTTATTCTCAATTTTCATAACACCAAAATTATGTGAAAACAAATTAAATTCCCAATATAGATGTTTGAAGAATATAATTTTTTCTTCCATTGCTGCATTTAGATTTTACTTGATGAAGAACTTCAAACTTGTTTCCCACTATCATTCAAATGAAACTCCTTTCCAAATTATTTTTCAACATTTCCATGTTGTTTCAATCTTTTACGAACCTACCATTAACATTGTAAGTGGTCTACAATCCATGGAACCTTTGAATTTTGACTTGTTCAACTGAAATATGTGAGATAAATCAAGAAATATATGATGTCATAAGATGAACCATTTTATTTTGTGAGGTAGTCAATCAGGATAAAATTCAATTTTACAAATAGTGAACGAAAATCCTATATAAGTGTTCTAGAAAACTAAATTCCCATGTTCAGGGAAGTCACTAATTGTCCACATTAGAGTATCTTGCATTTTGACCACTATTGTAGAAGATTCATCATATGTCTCAACACCGTTTCTCCATAAATCCTAAAATTTAGCAGTTAAAGTATTCAATAATAAATTAATATCATTTAGAGGCATTGTTTCCCATGAATAATCATCAAAATGAAAAAAATACATTTTTTCATACACATCCACGGAGGTAGATTGTAAGGTATCGAAACAACCATCCAAATACTATAATTGATGGTCAATGTCCAAAATGGTTGAATCTATCAGCATACAATACCAATAAAAAATTCCTAGGATCAGATTATAAATCTCGTTTTAATGAATCAAATGCCTTCCATAATTATGAATCTCTTGGATTCCGCATTAACCCATTATTGTTATTATCTATGGAATGACACATCAGGTGTTCAACTATTTTTAATGACATGAATAATATTTGCAGTCTACATTTTAAAGGAATGTGATGAAAAAACTTTTGAGGTTTGTTACATATCTTATTCTTTATAGTGGCATGTTGATTCAGACTTCCAATCTCACTCGTTCACTTCCGTAAAGAAAAAGAACATTTTTTAAATCATGTCTGCTTGAATCCTCTCCATAATAAATCATAAAATCATTGGGAATTGAATGTATATCAGTATAATTCAGACCAAACTTGTTAGAAACCTATTTCAGATCATAACAAGACTGAAAAATATTTTCTTACGAAATTCATCACGCATGAATTCCAAGATCATAGACATCTACTTATTTGTAATTTCACATAGTCATTTTTATGGTAAACATTCATAAGAAAATAAGGTTTTGAATATTTCAAACATCCACTATTAATCTCATTATTTCCATCATCAACAGTGCCATGAAACACATATTTCTACATAGTGATGTATTCTCATACATTACTCTCCCGAAGATCAATAGGGGGATCCAATGATATTTTACTATCTTGATCTGGTTTTCCTATAGTCTCAAAAACAGTCGTCATTACATTGCTATTTGTAGAAATGTCTTTTGGATGTTCTGATAAATTTTTATGTTGATGTCATTGCATTGTAATTTTGACTACATCATTAATACAATTTTTCATTTCATTGTCTATTTTCAATGAATTTTGGAGCTCATTCTATCGATTGACGTTAATGATAAAGGATTCTATATCATTCTATTATCTATTTCAAATGAAAAAAATGTTGAGTAGGTAATTAAATCAATATCATGTATTCATAATCTTCATATATCTTCAATCATATTATAAATTTAACTTTAAGACACATACATCTTATTCTCTGCTAAACAGAATGAATGGAAATTGAAAAATCAAAAAAATCATCCAAACCCTTAACATAATGAGGTGGGTTTGTCGATAATGTGATCCTGATTGTACCCATATATTTCAAGATGTAATTTCACATATTTAAAATAACATACAACACATAAATATTACTAAATTTGAAAAGAGATAAATATAAGGGGAAGAACAAGAACTCAAGTAGTTATAAGAAAGTTTATATTAGAAGAGTCACATAAGTGCTAAAGGGGATGTCACATAATGCTTCCTTAGTATTTCTAGTGGTGGTGAACCTATGGAATAAATTACTAAAATATTCTTTTTTAACAACATAATTTATTCTAGTAATCATTATATTTACAATAGACGTAACTATATTCTCTTCTACTAAATTTTCATTATTAAATGTTAATGATATCATAATATGACTACTTAAAACTTTATAAATTATACTTTTATTATATTTTATGCTCTAAACTTACCTCTTAAAATATAACTAATCAATGATCATTAATTTAGATTCAATGATTATATTTAAATATGTACATAAATATCTTCTAGAAATTCACGGCTAAAACTAAAAGTTTTATAAATCTCTTTAATTATCATTTCTGAGAGGAAATCAATATCAATACTAATTGATAGAAATCATGTTGAAAAATAATTCTCAATAATTTATCAAGGTGATCAAACATATTATCATAAACAAAAAAAAATTGTAAACGGTGTATAATTTATATTTAATAATACTATATTTTTAGGATAAATGAGTATTACTACTCCAAAACTATACATAATACTATGTGATCCTATTCGAAAACTATATTTAGTACTATTTGAACCTATAAATACATATTATAAACAATTAAGAATTTTAAAAAAGATAATTTAATTGAATAAAGTATAGTTTTGGGTAAAATAGTGAGTACAGGAGTTACAGTTTCCATTTTAAAAAAATTAAGAAACCCGAGAAGAAAAATACATGTTGAAATCCATTTTTAATAAAAATATTCTTTTATGAAATCATTAAAATTGGATCACAATCCAATTTTAATAATTGATATTGAATCTATGAGTATGTAAAATGTACCTATGAGAAATACGTCATATCAAGGACGAAACATTGGTAAAAAATGTAACTCATAAAAATCAAATAGATATAATAAAGGTGATTAAATGTGGAAATTCTAGTGTCTAGTAACTATCATGTGATCAGAGTTTCGAAAAAACTACAAACTACAAGTGTTGTGGTTATATATCATTGGATAGTTCTATTTAAATTAGTTACACCATCAATGAAAAAATATTACAATTCGTTTTTTACATTCAAATTTTATTTCTATTATATACATGAACTTACGGGCTCAGATCACACCTACTTCCTCATTGCATGTCCTTATAATTAATTCAAATATAATGTTAGATTATAGTGAGTGTGTGAGTTTTAAAAATCATAGAATACATAGAAATGTTGATATGGATAGAGATAGTTATCATACCCCCTAGGGAATTCGACCAAACGATTACCACACACACTACTTGAAATAGAACATCACAGCTCACAGTTCAAAATAAAAAAAACTATAAGGAGAAAATCCACAATAAAATACTATTTTTAAAAATTAAATATAAACATCAAAAATAATTTATCCACTTAATACATATGGACAATCAGTTCCACATTTACAAACATAAAAAAATTAATGAATCCAACTACGAGAATTCTTAACTGATGATAAGAATCTCATCCTACTAGTCAAGTCATCACATAAACATGAATCCATGGTTACCTTATCTAAAAAAACCTTTTTCGAACTCAAAAATTATATAAAATAAAAAAATAAAAATAAAAGGATTAATTACCTAAAACTAATTAGTGATAGTTCATCAACGTAGCGATGAAGAAGGGAGCCGACGGTGCCGGAGATGATCTGGGCTGGAAATGAGGGGCTATGGTTCGGCTGGTAGGATTCAATGGTGTCAGGGACAATGGAAAGGGGATACAGTTCAAAGATTTTAAGGGTACAGTGGTAAGGGGAGAGTGTATGATGGGGCAAGGGTATTGATGGGGTTCAGGGCTGGACCTGATGGGTTTGACAATGTCGGGGGTCAGCGACAAGGGTTTCGATGGGATTAGGTTCCAATGGAGAGGGCTTCAATGGAGAAAGGGGAAGAGGGGTGGGGGTTTCGGGCATGGGGGAGGGGTGGGGGGGGGGGAATTTCATTCATTAGAACAACCTTTTTACAGTGGTTTCTTAAAAACCATAGATTTCATTTTGAAAAAAATTAGCAGTGATTTCCGAAACCACGGCTAAATACTAAATTTGATGTGGTGTACGTGGTTTTGTACTCATAAAATGTCCATAAAAGGTGATGTGTCCTACTATGTAGAACTAAACTAAATGAGTTTTTATTCTTTTCTTATGTATATTTTGGAAACCCCTCTTATCGGTCCGATCTTGACATAATAAAATATCGATATACCTAGATGATAGAAAACTGTAGATAATTTCACTATATGGATTAAATCCATCATCATAATGATTTCATTTTTAGAATCTACGATCAATGTTTAAAATGGTACTATTTATTGAGAACCTAATATACATATAGATCCCACCACTAATTGAGAACCTCAAATATATACTGATGATTATGAAACCATGCATGCGAATAATTAATCATTAATTCAGGGTTATCCATTTCATATTTGGGAATGATAAAACGATTCATGAACATGTCTGAAATCTATAAAAGAGTCTTAAAATAGGTAATAATTTCACAAAAAGGGTGTGTTGAGCTTTAACTTTATTACTCTCGGCCAAAGTGACTCCCTTTGTGTTGTAAGGGAAATTTAGAAACAATCACCAACCTATGAATTATAGGTTCACAAAAAATATCTAATGGGGGAACCATTGTGTGTTTCTAGATCCATGAATCTCCTGATATAATTCATTTGAGAATAGTGAACCCGAGTTGAATGTTTGTGTAATATTCTAACTCTACAAAATAGGTAATGTAAGGGATATACTAAATTTCATTGGAAATATAATGTTAAAACTGGTATGACATAATTTATCTTCGATATCTTCGTACCATGGAAAAGGGATAGAATTACTATTTCTCATTAGTCCAATTGGTTCTTTATAGTGAAACCCTCTTCAATCTTGTTGGAATGAAAGATATTTATCAATGAATTTAAATGAATAATTATTATTTTATAGTGAATTGTCGACAATCTAAATTACATTGATGGTCATGATTTAATGAATTAAATTGTTTGAATAACTATAAATATTGGGAAGTAAAGAATTGACAATCATGGAGAACACCAATTGTTGATTGTTGATAAATCCTGATTATTAGCTTTGTGAGTTTTAAATTTTTGGTAATTATGTTCTTGTAACCCTCTTGAATCCTATGAGGGGAATATAGGACTTTTCCACAAAAACATTATGAGTAGTGATATTATCCTCAATATTATAATCAAATAATAGTGAAGCGGCTGTTAATTTTCATATCAACACATCACTGATATGTACTCCATGGATGTAGTCCTCTATATGTAATCCATGAAAAATCAGGCATTGATACTCTTATAAATTTAAATTAGGTTTTTATATTTTAGTAATCATCATAATGGAATTCTGGTTTCCTTTATTCTATTAGGATAAGATCCAATTAGATTGAATGAAAAGTTAATTTATTTTAATTCACATTAATTCACGAACATTAAGGGTATGTATTGGCACCATAGGGTACAACACTATTAGTAATATTATTTTAATGTTGTAATCCATTTAAACTAACTAATTAAATATTGTAAATGTTCAATCAAAATTTTTCCATACACCAAACAGAATATAGTTTTATATTCCCCTTTACATCTATGAGATTTATTTCAATATAGTAAATTTCAAAATCACTAGACTTGTAATAATTTTCATGAATAAATTTTTTATTTTAGAATATTTTGTAACACCAAATTTAAAAAATCATCCTAAATTTTTCCAAAAAAATTGAACCCAATTCTCAATTTCAATGAATTTTTCAAATCCACATTAGATACCATTTTAAAGTCATTCTTTAATTTTACAAAACCCTTTATAAAAATCTTGTCATTCTGTATAACAATAAATTAACAAAATACATTATCATATGGTATTGAGTTATAGTATCCATAATGATGTTTGATAGGGGGGTGTGGGTTTTTAGTAGAAGGATCTAAATTGGACATGTTCAAAGTGTTAATTAATGTTATATTCATCATGGGGATATATTTTTTTTATATCAAATGAATTTTTATCATTCACATGTAAAGTATAGTAATAAATATTTTTTTGTAGTTTTTAATTTTAATATAGATTTTTAGGACTATTTTTATTTCATAATGAATATTATACTAATGTTTTCATTTTAAATAGGAAATTATCAGACAATATTAAGTGTTATTGATCAATAATTTTTTGTATTAGTTGCAGAATTGTTTTAGATAAATATTTTGATGAAAGGATTGTTAACCATGTTATGATTTTTTGGTTGGAGGAAAAGCATCTTGAGATGTTATTAATTAAATATGTATCAAATTTAAATAGTTGATTCCATTTACATGTGTTCACATTGGTAATTGATAGGATTTGGTCATACTATAAAAAAATATAATTATTCCATAAAGGGTACTGATTGTGTTATGAATGAATAATGTGAACTTTTTTAAAATGAGGACATGTATCACTACCTAAAATTACATGGCACTTTTATTAATTAATGACATTGGTGTTATAAATAACACTTTTTAATAGGATTATGTTGTTATTATAAAGGAAAAATGAAGGAGAAAACAATATTATAATAAAATTGTAAATGGTATAGTGAATTTTTATTATATTATGTTTTCTATCTAATTAAATTATAATTTAGTTTTATTTAAATATGGAATAAAAATTTTAAGATGATATTTTATTATTTTTTTAAACATATTTTTAATATCTAAATATTCCCATGAAAATGAGGATCTGTGATGATTCATTAAAACAATTAGAGTTGAGAGAAGTATGATTGGTAAAAGTGTGAGGAAAACATAGAGATGTAACATTAATGAAAAAAATAAATTCATATTGATTAATTGAGTGAAATATCATGAATTCATATTTTTTTATTCATCATATAAAAATAATATAGTAGAGAATTAGAAAAAAATATAGTGAGAATATTATACATCATTTTCATGTTTGAAGTATGAATTAACACAACATTGTCTTATATTGAATAAGTAAATATTATCAAAACAATTCATTAATTTAATGAACTATAAAAGATCAATAAATATTTAGATTATAATAATAAAAATATGTAATAATGATATATAACTACACCAATAAGAAAAGATGATGATATTATAATAATATTAATTAAATATGAAAATACTTTTTATCTTGGGTTAGAAGACTATATTGTTTATTGATATTCATATAAAGAGAATTTTTTTTTGATATCCTGGAAAAAATTCACTAAATGTATTCTACATATTAATTTTAGTAGAATATAAACTATTGGATAATATTATTAAATATCGAAAATGTATCCATTTATTTTGAATGGGGGACCAGTTAATTAATATATTATATTAGTAGATACTTGTGTTTAGTGTGTGAGAGTAATAATAAGGCGATTCATCAATATAAAAAGTAATATAGGTTAATTTTAATGAAGTCATAAATGTGGAAATGAAGCATTATTTTGAAATTCATCACCTAAAAATAGTGAACAATCAATATGTATCATCTACTCAAAATTTATTAATGAGTATAAAGTTTTTCATCTGAAGAACATAATATGTTACATATTGCTATTGTCGTGTTTTTTGTTGTTGTTTGATTCATGAATTTGTTTAATAAATAGGTTTATAGATAGTTTATATGTTATATTTTGAATATTATAAAAATATTTGATGTTGAAGGTCTCAGAAGATGTTGGAGTTGGATGATAAAATAATATATCCATCAAAATTCAAGTTAATTTAGTGAATTGAAATGATTTACCCCATTTTAAAAGAAAAATACAATTTTGTTATGGAGATAATAATAGCATACATATTGTCATTTTAAATATATGTTATTGGAAATTAATCTAATGGTTTCATGCCAATTACGTGTCATAAATTTATGGACTCATATTCTAGTCAAAATAACTAAATTGATTGTCATCTATTCTAATGATTCTTCCCCTCTCATTAATATTTGAATGAAAATTCCTTTATACATTATGTTATTTTAATAGATTGAAATTATTTTTATAATATCATTCCCTAAAACAATACTTTTTTATTTTACATCATATACCTCATTCATAGGAAATATAGTATTTATGAAAGGGATGAATTTATGTTACTATTTTGAAGAGAATTTTATGAATTTAATTAATCAAAAGTTTGTGTAATGGGGAGTCACATTACTATTATTATTGTCTGTGTTAATGATTAATCAATAGTTTAAGGATGTATATGATAGTACTAACTAGTTTATCACCATACAAGAAGTAATTAAAGATAAACTAGCATAATTTAACAATATATGGGTTAGAATGAGGGTAATTATATATATTTTTGATATAAAGAAATGTAAATAAGGTTATACTAGGATTTAGGTTCCCTTAATAATAGTTAAGTGTGTAGTAGGGATTAGTTAATTCCCGGAAGGAAAATTGGTTTTCATTGTGATTTAGGGTCACCATGAAGATATAAAAGTATGCCAAAGTTCAGTTCCATCATGAAATAAAAATTGAGTTACCCAAGTATTTTGGTCCCTTAAGGAAGACAGAAGAGTATGATGATGTTTAATATCATTTAGAAATACTAAGGTTCATATGTTAGGAAATAGGATTTCATTAGAATGATTATGAGTAAAATTCATACAATAATAGAAATAATTTCAACATATTATGTAATCCGATTGAAAGGATTATTTATATTTGTTCCTTTAGGATAAAATATGGTGTGAGTGGACTAAATTATTGGTGTAGTGTGCAAAAAAATGACTAGGTTCATGATTTTACCTGAATGTTACATGGGGTGCATAAAAAGTTTATTTTGAATAATCTAAAAAAGTGTAGGAGTCCCAGGAAATGTGGGGTGGTGAGTCTTGAAGTTGGAATTTTGGTACTGAGCCTTATCAATTAATACCGTATTGACTTTGAATATTTTTGGGTTATAGGGTAGAAGGATGATGTAGTGAAAATATCATGTGAATATGTATTTAATATAACCTCTGGGATATGGATCACCTCATTCATATCATATATATAATATATATATAATAAAAGCCATAAATGTTTTTACCTCCAACAAATTAGTAAAATGTAGTTTAGTATCATTTATTATGGATAACTCGGATATGATGTCTAATAGGGCCCCTCATGAATATGTAATGGTATACATGAATATAATATCATTAAGGAATGAATAAGTGTTCATCTGTGGATTTATGTTCATCCAGTAAGCCTAAATATTTTGTTATATATTAGTTCCATCCATCAAGACTTAAGGGTATTTTATAAAATTAAGGGTCCTCATGGAAGACATAATAGTATGTTTGATTTATGTTCCATCCAATCAAGATTAAAATTTGAAAATGGTTTCATGGTTCAATAGTGTAGGGAGTATTGTCGTAAATGGATTCCTAGATTTACCCTTCAAGGAAATAAAAAAACACAATGTTTGATTTCACAATTAATATCCATGTAAAAATGGTATGGTCATCTTTAAAAGATTTTGTTATATTTTTTGTCTAGGAAATATGTTATACCATTAATTTTAACCCCTTGTGATCATGGTGTATCGAAAATATAAAAATACTGTGATGAATTAATGTTTATGTCCTTTTAATGTCACACATTCAATATAACTCCTTGAATTTTATAGTTATTTACTACAAACAAGTATACATTAGTTTAATAATGTATTAGTAATGTAACAACCTAGGTAAATAAATAAAAATATATTTTCATATTTATTTTCATATTTGTGAATGAATTATTAATTTTAATTAAAGGGGATGCTATGTTCGATTGATTACCAGATATGCAACAACAGGTTACTTTGAAATCATACGATGCACACAACATTGGGTCAAACTGAAAAATAATAATATAATATTATTTTAAATTCTAGCTAACGCCTAGCCATTGTATTAGCCAGAATGAATATAACTAACTAAAATATGATTATACTTGGTTGTTAAATGTTTTTACATGTATCCAATAAAAGTTAGAGGCTTAAAATATTAATTAATCTAATTTCAAGAATAAATACTCTAATATTATTTAAAAGGACAATTTTCCACCTTCTGAAGATGAAAAATCTACAACTCTAGTTTTAGTCTCGTTTATATGTTCTATTTGAAAATATAAAATTATTCTTTAGAATGGGGATATAAAAATTTACTCTGGGTAAATTTTTGGTATTTTTCAAATAAAATTCATTTTTTAATGAATTGAGAAAATGTTGTATTTTAATTCAAACGTTCCATTTAATCTTAATTATTTATTTTGTTGTATTATCTTTTTAATAGGTTTTAATTTTTAATTAGATTATATTTTTACCATTTAATCAAATGTTTGTCATTAGATGTAATTTCACTTTGAAATTTGACATAAAAAGTGTCACTCTCTTGATAGTTATTATTTCATAAAAATATGTTTTTTGATTTGGAAAAAGGTATTAATTTTAACTAAATTTCTACCACTTCAATGTTTCTAATTGTGAAAAATGATTTCTTATTTTGAATCAGGTCATCCAAATTGTTCAAATAGGTAACTCTTATTTTTAGTCTTTATTGATATTTCATCGGTAAATATTTTATTTACCATGGTTAAAGGGTAAATATGATAAATAAGGATAAAAAAATAATACTATAATCATACAAATTACCTAAATATGTGTCCTAATCCTATTATATGAAAACTTTCTGACCCTGGGAATCCCTAGGTTGATTTTGGGACTCTATGGAGCCACATGAAAGTGATAGTGACACTTAATATTAAATAATATAATGTCAAGTCAAAAATAACAAAAACATATATCTTTTAGAAAGTCAATTTCTACATGGAGTTATGTATGTTATATCTTTGACTATAAATATTATGTTTAAAGATAAAAATATTTCTGACATCATGGTATTTGTTTGTAATTTTTAGATATCAAATAAATAATATTATTTATGACACAATAATGTTGCAGTACATACCTCATTAATGAATGAATAACATAAATAAGATTAAAAAAATGAAAAAAATATCCAACACTTATCCAATTCTTATGAGATGATTTTATTTGGAAAATTCTTCATCTTATATTATACTTTAATGAATCCTGGACCTTTATAAATTGAAAATAATTATATAATAAAATAATATTTTCAATCATTCCTATATAGCCTCTCCTACCCATTATAAAAAGAAATCATTTCTAACCCATTCCTCACACTTATAAAGCACACTATCTCATCCGAATTATTAATAATTAAGCTCCCTACATTCCTATATTCCTTCTATAAGCGTTCCTCTAGATATAAGGCAATTCCTGTAAACCGTTTGGTTTAATACAAAGGGAGTTACCAGATTTAAAGGTAACGTCTTCTCATAACTTTTTTTCTTTTATTTATCTTTTCCAACCCCATAAACTCTTTTTATTAATTTATTTTATAACAGAATAAGTATCCTCAATATACTTGGTTGTTTTTATTATATTTTTTCGAACTATACTTACACTCACCACCATCTAATGCATACAAACATACTGTTTCTGTGGACGACAAACTACTACCTCACGAAACGATGATTATTCAAATATCTCTAACCTCCTCTCATGGTGGCCATTATGATGGAACTATATTTATACATGATATATATGATATTTATATTTTTATTATTCTTCTATATTTTTCATTTATAGAATACCTTTATGGTTTCCATAATGGGTAAATATGATAATTACATTGGAGGAAGTGCGGACTACAGCCCCCTAAAAGTGATATGAATCATTCATGCCATACATGGGATGTATAAAAGATGGAGTTAATAAAATTATATATGATATTATACTAGAATTAAAATATACCTATGTATAGTTATGTATAAATTCCATTATAATATGAAATAGAAATGAAATTAGCGTTCATGCATACGTATGACATACCATCTTCAGGAACAACACATTTCATTTCTTATCTCCAAATGTAAGGTACTATTACAAATACATATATATACTGGATATATATGATATATATGATATATAAATCATTATTATAATTATGGATATAATTCCATTTCAACCACATGGACAATTTATAATTATAACAAGTTCATTTTGTAACTCAAGTTTTGAACATCGAAACAATGTCTGTTACGAACTCAAATAATTAAATAATTTTTATAGAAAGGTAATAAGAGATATAAAAGGAATAATAAAAATGTAAAAGGTTCTTATGAATGTATAAATTAACTTACGTTTATTATTCAGGAAATTAAAGAATGAATGGGTCAAGTCAGACATGAGGTAAGAGAACTTCTTAACCCAATTTCCATTCTTTGGGTTAATTTTCAACTTCTTGAATTTTGTCATTATATAACATTGTGTGAAATTAATTTTGATATAATATATTGTATTTATACATTTTTATGTGTAATTATAGTGAATACACATTATCGATCTATTTTATTTTCAAAATGATTTTTGTCAGGGACTTCATCTCAATCTATATTTATTGAGGAATGTTTTGATAATATACACCTCAGTCTTTTAAAGGGTATATAACAAAACCCTTTGAATTCATACATATGTAATCGTTTTATTCTCTACGATGAGTTTTACTAAACAAAAAAATGATTGTTTTAACGTTTGCGGTGACAATGGCCTCTCCACCTCTATAATCGTTATTTGGATTCCTCTATGAGACTTAATGTTTTTGAAAATGAAAAAGATAATCCCTTATTCTATTTTGGGGTGTTTTAGTATTGACAATTATTTTTTTGAAATTGATTTATTATTAAAATATCCTGAAATGATTTCCTGTGATTGAAAATTAAATGTTATTAGTAAAATGTTGATATTTTCAATATTTTTTGAGGTGTGATTTTATAATGGTACTTGGACATTTGAGGGTTGGTTATATGAGAAACCAAATGATTGGTGGTGTAGTGATAAACAATTTTGGGTGGTAACATTATAACCTCCAATGCATTGGGTATGGAAGTCGGTCATATGGTTATTTCATTTAGTGATATCTGTGGATGTCGACCATATGGTTATTTCATTAAAGTATGTTTATGTCCCATGTTACATATATATGTTATGCACTCTATATATGGGTTTTATGGTAACATTTTTGATACAAATGGGTAAGAAATGATAACTTCTTCAGTAAAGATTATTTACTACTTCAGAAAACTCAATATTATAACTTATGTTAATGTATTCATGGTTTACTTGTTGTTTTGAAAAACTAATAGTTTTTCTTCTTTGTGTAACCCTTACTGAGCTTTTTATGCTCATCCCATGTTTTTGAAATGTTTTTCATAGGAAAATAAGGAGAATTGGGTCTATGATGGGATCAAGAAAAAGACATGTTGTTTAAAATACGAAACAAGACATGAATCATTTTTAAAGTGTTTTTATTTTATGAAAAAATTGATACTGAGTAGAAGTGTCTATATGTAATATTCAAGTTTTTATGTATATGTTATGACCTAATTCTCTAAAGTTCTAAACCTGAAAAGATCTTTAATTGGAATTATAAACATAAGTCAATATTATTTAATGTTTATGGTCGGGGCTTTATAGTTGATATCAAAGGTCGGTTTAGGAAATATTAGGGGTTATAATATTGTTAAATAAATTATTGGTATGATTTGAATGATATAGAATTTATAGATATCCATGTTTCTTAGCCAAATATATTTCTCTATTAAGAATGGTTATCATTAGAGGAAATAGGTTAGCTATGTTGGGAAGACACACAAAAGAGTACATCCTTCTAAATCAGCAACATGAGATGGTCTGAATCGGAACTGAAAAACTTTTTACAGTAATGGAATACTTGAATTATGATATAAATGATGGTGGTTTTCATGGACGATATCATCCGGAACAACCAAAGTGGGACATGTAAGTATTGGATCATTTCATGAGGCAATGTCCCCCATCTTTCAAAGGATCATTTGACCCTATTCAAGATGAAGGTTAGATCAAAGCACTAGAGAATATTTTAGATGTCATGGGGTGTTCAGATCATCAAAAGGACAGTCTCACTATTCACTATTTTGAAGGTGAAGATTCTTAGAGGTGGTCTGTGGTGAAAATATCAATGATGGTGAGGAGAGTAATGCTCCTTATTGGGATCATTTCGAAGGTATAGTTCTTGAGAAATATTTTCCTAAGGTGGTTTGACATAGGATGGAAGCAATTTATTGCAATTGAGTCAGGAGGATGACTATATGGATTCTTTTGAAGAATTGTTCACTCAACTAGCAAGGCATGCTCCAAATTTCATCTGAGATCTTGATAGAAAGATAAATAGATTTTACTCGGGACTAAAGTCGCGATATCAAATAGGGTTAACCTCTTGTGAATTAAAAAGCTATGAAAAACGTGTAAGATTTTCCTAGAAGGTAAAAATGGAATTTTCTGATGATTAGGTGTTTCAAGAGAGTAAACAAAATAAGAGGTCCAGATGGTTGGAAAAGGGAATGAATTAATTCAATAATCATGTAGATAAGAAAACTAAATATCCATCTTATGATAAGTGTGGTAAAATAACCCTAGACAATGTTTATCAATGTTTGGAAAGTTCTTCTATTGTGGTATGTCTATTCATATTTCTCATAACTGAAAGGAAGATGATCAGGAAGGCAATGGAAATCCAACTGTAAGCTGTTTTAACTCAACAGAGGGAAAGAATCCTAACTAGAAGTAGAAAGGGTTGGTGAAATCCTCTCCAACAACTACAATAGATGTTGGGCAATAGAATGAAGTTGTATCAGGTGTACTGTTAGTTTATTTGGATTATTCCAATGTGTTGTTTGATTAAGGTTCTACACATACATTCATTTCGTAGAAGTTTTCAACTAAATTTGGAATTAATATCAAGATATGAATCCTGAACATATGGTAAAAACTGCAGGGGAAATGATGTGGCAAAAAGAAATTATAAGAACCTTCATGTCCTTGTGTGCAGAAAGTATCTACTTGAAAACCTTATTGATTTGCCTCTATTAGAGTTTGATGTTTTTTTGGGTATGGATTGGATTTCATTTTTATCATGCTATGATTGACTTCGGAGCTAAAGAGGATTATTTTCATAATGCTTTTCAGTTTGTGTACAAGAATGAAATCTTAATTTTGATAACAGATTTGGAAGCTGAGAAACTAATAAAAGATAGAAATGATTGTAACATTGCACATATTGTTGAAAACAAAGGAACATTTCATATTAACGATGATCCATTAGTAAATGACTAACTTGATGATTTTACGAATGTGTCTCCTGATATTTTACCTGATTGGGAAGATAAATTTACAATAGGCATAGTTCCTGATGCTAATCCAATTTTAAAACCCCCTTATTGAATGGCTCAAATGGAACTTTTATAGTTAAAGAAGCAATTGGATGAGTTATTATATAAAGGTTTCATTTGACCTAGAACATCAACATGGGGTGGTCCTATCTTGTTTGTTATAAAGAAAGATAGTTCAATTAGATCTTGGATTGATTATAGATAATTGAATAACATCACATTTAAGAACAATTATATTTTTCCTCATATGATGATTTGTTTGAACAGATCCAGGGAGCTCAGTATTTTTCAATGATTGAATTGAGGTCAGGGTACCATTAGTTGAATGTAAATGAAGTAGACATTCCAATGATTGCATTTTGTACTATATATGGCCATTATGAATTTGTAGTTATGCCTTTTTGGTTAACCAATGCACCTGTTGTATTCATGGGTCTTATGGATAGAATTTTTTGTGAGTTCAAGGATAAATTTTTGGTTACATTATATAATGATGTTTTGGTTTATTCTGAAAGTAAATTGGAGCATGAGAGTCATTTAGGTGTTATCTTTCAAACCTTTAAAGAGATGATACTGTTTGGAAAATTCAAAACTGTGAGTTTTGATTACCAAAAATTTCATTCATTGGTCACATTGTTTCTTATAAGGGAATAAATGTTGATCCTAATAAAACAAAAGTTGTTAAAGAAGGGCCAAGACCCAGAAATATAACTGAGCTCCATAGTTTTCTTGGATTGGAAGGTTATTACTGGAGGTTTGTTGAAATTTTTTCACAGTTCTCTAGCCCAACTTCTAAGATAACATGAAAAGGTGTAATGATAATTTGGACAAAAGAATGTGATGATTTTTTAGGAATTGAAAAGACAATTGGTGAATGCTCCTATTTTGGAACTGCCTTCCATAAATGGTAATTTTGTTATCTACAACGATTCTTCATTAAAACGGCATGGTTTTGTTCTTATGAAGAATAATCAGGTAATTTCTTATGCTTCATTTCAGTATAAACCTCATGAGTTAAATTACTATACACATGATTTGGAATTAGCTTCTGTTGTTTTTTTCATCAAAAAATTTGGTGGCATCATCTGAATGGAGTAAAATGTGAAACATATACTTACCACAAAAGTTTGAAGTATATATTCACTACGAATGAATTAAACATTAAAAATAGTAGATCGTTATATTTAATCAATTATTAATATTGTAAGGTCCATTTTAATCATGGAAATGATAATAAAGTGGATGATACTTTGAGTTGAAAAAGTAATTCTTCATTAACCATGCTATGTTTAGAATGAGATCATTTGTTTTCTAATTTGATGAACATTGGAATCAAAATTGGTGGTGCATGAAATTAATCTATTTTGTTCCTAGTGTTAGTGAAATCATTTCTATTTGACAGAATTTAGCAAGAGAAAAAGGGAGATAGTGAGTTGAAGAAAACAGTATAGTTGGTTAAGAAGGGTTAGCTGGATGATTTTAACATTGATAGAGATAGTATTTTGTGATTTAGAAAGAGATTATGCATGCCTTGTAATTCAAAGTTGATGAATGAGTTGTTATGTGAAGCTCATAGTTCCCCATTTTCAATTCATCCTGGATGTACTATGATATACAGATATCTTCAAGAGTATTACAGGTGAGATGGAATGAAAAAAGATATTTCTAACGTTACTGTGAAGTGTTTGAGTTGTCAACATGTTAATGTAGAGAGACAGTTCCGGAAAGGGATGCTTCAGAATTTAACGGTGCCAATGTGGAAATGGGAAAATAAATACATGGACTTTTTTGTTGGGTTACCAAATATATCGTGAGTTAACATTGAAATCTGGGTTATTGTTGATTGATTCACTGAATCTACTCATTTTATTCCTATTCGAGATACAGAATCTCAAGATGAAATTTCTCGATCGTATGCTAAAGAGATAGTCATGTTACATGGAGTTCCTATCTCTAGTGTATCTGGTCATGATTCCATGTTTACTTCTAACTTTTATAAATTTCATTAGACATCATTAGGTATTGAATTAATTTTCTCTACAGCTTTTTAGCCTCAATCAGATGGGCAGTTAGAATGAACAATTCAAACATTGAAGGATATGCAATGTCCTAGCTCAGTGGATTACCATGGATTTTGGGACCAATATATTTCATTGGTTGAATTTTCTTATAATAACAGTGTTAATTCGAATATACATATGGCTCCATTTGAGGCATTATAAGGAACGCATTGTCAAAATTTATATTTCTCGGATGAAGTAGGTGAAAGGAAGCTCATGGGACCTGAATTGGTAGTAGACATGGAAAAGAAAGATCAGTTAACTAAGAAGAATATGAGAATAGCTCAGAGAAGGTAGAAAATTTATGCAGATAACCGGAAGAAGGGTATTTATTTTTAGGTAATAAATCATGACTTTCTCAATGTTTTCTAAGGAAAAGTGTGATGAGATTTGGTAAGAAGTTAAAGCTAAGTCCAAGGTTCTTTGGACCATATGAAAGCTTAGAGAAAGTTGGATTAGTTTCCTATATAGTGGCTTTACCTCCATGGTTATCCTAAGTATACAATGTTTTTCATGTTTACATATTGATAATGTATATGCCAAGTCAATCTCATGTTTTGAGTCCAGAGGTAGTTCAATTGAAAGAGAATATCTCTAATGAGGGACAACCAGTCTAGATTCTGGACCATAGAGAGAAAGTGTTGCATAATAAAGTAATTCATCAGGTAACGGTTTTTTGGAAAATCCATATGGCTGAAGAGGCATCATTGGAATATAAAAATTATATGATGGATAAATACCCCCACTTATTTTATAAGTGACTAAAAATTGCGATGACAAAATGTCCAAAAGGGGGGAAGGATGTAACATCCCCAGTAAATAAATATTAAGAAATTTTCATATTTATTTTCATATTTGTGAATTAGATATTAATTTTATCTTAAAAGAGATTATATGTTAAGTGTCATACCCAATACGCAACAACGAGTTTCATTGAAATCTTACATTATACACAATGTAGGGTTTTACTGAAAAATGATAACATATTATTATTAAAAATGGTAGTTAACACCTGGCTGTTGTATTGGTGGGACTGAATAAAACTAAGTACAATATAATTATACATGTTTTTATATGTTTTTAAATTTATCCAATTAATGTTAGAGGCTTAAAATGTTAATGAATATAATTTTTAGCATAAATACTCTAATATTATTTAAAAGATTGATTTACCGCCTTTTGATGGTGAACCCTCCTTAAATCTAATTTTGGTCACTTTTCTATGTTCTATTTGACAAAATAAAATACCTTTTTAAAATCCAGACATAAAAATCTAAATCGGGTAAAGTTTTGGTATTTTTTCGATAAAATTCATTTTTTAATGAATAATGAAAAATATTGTATTTTAATTCGATGATGCCTTTTAATAAAATTTATTTATATGGTTATATTATATTTTTAATTGATTTTAATGTGTAATTATATTATATTTTTACCATTTAATCTAATGTTGGTCATTAGAATTAATTTCAATTTTAAATTGGACAAAAAAAGTGTCATTCTTTTGATAGTTTTTATTTCTTAGAAAAAAACTTTTTTTTGTTTTGAAAACGAAAATTAATTTTAAATTAATTTTTTCCACTTCTGTATTTTGAATTTGGAAAAATGGATTCAATATTTGGAATCAGGAGGTCTAATTTGTGTTAATAGGTATCATTTATTTTTAGACATTATGAATGTTTACAACTATAAATATTTAATTTACCATGGTCAAAGGGTAAATCTGGTAAATAAGGGGAAAATAATAATAATATAATAATATTAAATTCCCTTAACATTTCACCTACTCCAATTAGATAATACATTTCGGACTCTCGGCATCCTTGGGTTTATTTTGGAAAACCATGGAGTCACTTAAGTGAGATAACGACACTTTATATTAATTAATTTAATGTAAGGATAAAAATAACATAAACATATATCTTTTAATAAATAAATTTTTACATGGTGTTATATGTGTTATCTCCTCGAATATAAATATTAATTTTAAAGATAGAAAATTTTGTAATTCATGGTATTTTTTATAATTTTTAGACATCACATAAAAAAATTATTTATGACACAACAATGATGTAGTGTTTACCTAATTAATGAATTATTTAAATAAATAATATTATAAAAATTAATAAAATATCCAAAACTATTAAATTCATATTGGATGATTTTTATTTCTAACATGAGTCATATTATATTCTACTTTATTTAGTTTTGGACCTTTATAAACCGAAAATAATTATTTAATAAAATAATATAGTCAAACATTCCTAATGAGCCCCTCCTCCCCATTACAAAAAGCTATCACTTATATCCCAATCCTCACACTTATCAAGACCCTTTCTTCATCCAAATGCTTCCCAATTAATCTCAGTACACCCATCATTTACTCCTAGAAGCCTTTCTCTAGGCTGAAGGCAACTAATGGATACATTTTAGTTCTAACTAAAGGGAGTTACCCGATTTAAAGGTTACGTCTTCTATTAAGTACTTCTATTTTATTTTACATCTCCAACCCCCTAAACACTTTTTATTGTTTTATTTTATAACAAAACCAGTATCCTCAATATAATAGGTTGTTGTTATGAGAATTATTCGAACTACACTTCCAAAAACCTCCAACTAATGGATACGAACATATTGTTTTTGTGTATGAAGAACTATTGCCTCATGAAACGATGATTGTTCAAATATATCCAATCGCCTCTCATGTTTTCCATTATGATGGAACTGTATTTATATATGATATATATTATGTTTTATTTTTTTAATGATTCTGTATTTTTCATTTATATCGTACCTTTATGGTTTCAATAATGGGTAAATATGATAATTTCATTTGAGGAAGTGAAGACTAAAGCCCTCACAAAGTGATATGGCTCGTTCATGAAATGCATGGGACATATAAATGATAGAGTTAATTAAATAATATATTATATTATACTATAATTATAATATATGTAAGTAACATTATTGTTTCATTCCATTAAAATACTAAATTGAAATAAAAGTAGCGTTCATGCGTACGTACTGCTTACCATCTCCATGAAAGGTGCATTTCATTTATTATCTCTAAATGTTACATAATATTTTAAATAAATATATATATATATGAGAAATATATGATATATATGATTTCTAAATCATGAAAATAATTTTATATAATGTAATTTTGACAACTTGAACAATTTTTAATTATAACAAGTTCATTTTGTAACTCATGTTCCAAACATCGACAAAATGCCGATATGAACTCAAATAATTAACTTATTTTTATATCGAGGAAATAGGTAATTTATATAAGGCCCCAGCCTTAAACCATACTTAATCTTGAGTTATTACAAGATTACACGTTGAGGATCTTTTTAGGTTTAGAGTTTTAGAGAATTAGATCATAAAACTTGCATTACATTCCACATATAAACAAAGTGGTTACATAAAGATAGTATTCTTCATTCCCATCAATGGAAAACACATTTGAAATAAAACATGGATTATTTCTTGACACTTCCTTGACACTATCATCATATCATGTACCTTTCCCTTGACCTCTGAAAAACATTTCAAAAAAACTTGGGATGAGCATAAAAAGCTCAGTATGGGTTATAAAAACATGGAAAGGAAACATGAGTTCATATATACATAAGAATGAAATCATACTTTACCCATAACAAATAGGCACTTTAACATACCTCATAAAATCATGAATAAATCATAGAAATCATAAGACATAAAGGTAAGTTGAGGCATTCATAACATTCTTACGTAGGGAGTAACCCTCTTGGTTACGTTTGGAAAACCCATCATAGTATATTCCCTAAATCTCTTCGGAGAAACCTTAACGTTTCACTCCTTCGCATTACCCAATGCATTGGAGAGCTATATCGGGCTCACCCGGCCTTAGTTTATCACGGAACCACCCATCTTCATAATAATGCCCAAGAACCATAACATAATCGTATCACATAAAACATGCATAAAGGAAACATTACATTTCCACATTTCAATCACAAGATATCAATACAACACAAAAACATTGTGAAAACCATTTTCCATACCAAAATAAAAGAAAAGTAAAACCTGGTATTTATTTTTCTTTTAAAAAAGAAGGTATGGCTTGTAGAGGAAGCTGAAACTCAAATAACGGTCACGACGGCGTAGAAGTCGTTGTCGCCGCATACGTACGACAAAAACATTCAATTTTTTCGTTTAGTAAACGCTTCCTATAAAAAATATTCCTTTTGAATAAATGTAAAAGTCAAAGGGGTTTATACACCGTATAAAAGAATGTTGTGTATAAAATAAAATATGCCTCAAAGAAAGGAGATTGAGACGAAGTCCCATACCTCGTATCCGACTTGACCCGACCGTTCTTTAATCTCCTGAATAATAAACTTGAGTTAATATATACTTTATTATGAATCTTTTTCAACTTCATTATTCCTTTTATACCATGTTATGAACATCATGTAATCAGTTAAGTTAATAATGTTTATTTTGTCGGTATTTGGTTCTTAAGTCAAAAATAGACTTCTTACACTTACATGTTGTTAATTTGGTCAAAGGTTCATTATATCTAGAATGGTATTCATGATGTAGATATCATATATGTCATATATATCCAGTACATACATGCATTTATAATATTACATCACATTTAGAGGTAAGAAATGAAATGCACCGTTCATGGAGACGGTAAGCCGTACGTACGCATGAACGCTACTTCCATCTCTATTTCATATTTTATGGAATGGAATCATAATGATAAAAGAGTATATTATAATTCCAGTATAATAACATATATAATATCATTAACTTTATCCTTTACACATCCCACATATGGTATTAACGAATCAAATCACTTTTAGGGGGCGGTAGTCCGCACTTCCTAAAATGAAGATATCGTGTTTTACCCATAATGGAAACCAAAAAGGTATTCCCAAAATGAAAAAAACAGAAGCTTAAGGAAAACATAAACATATTATATATCATATATAAAAATAGTGACATCATAATGGCCACCTTTGAAGGTGTTAAATGAGTGTTGAACAATCATCGTTTCGGGAGGCAGAATTTCTCCATCCACGGAAACTGTATGTTCTTTAACCATTTGATGTAGTTGTGTGAGAGTGTAGCTCAAATAAATCTTATAACAACATCCTAGTATATTGATGATACTTGAGGTGTTACAAAATAAGTAAATAAAAAGAGTTTAAGGGGTTGGAGAAGCAAAATAAAACAAATGAACATTAGAGAATGAATTACCTTAAAAAGTGTAACTCCTTTTGATTTGAGCCTAAAGGCTTCCTTTGAAAGGATTCTGCCCAAAGGGAATCTTCTAGGATGAGGAGAGGGATGTGGAGAGAGTAAATGGGCAGGGGTTGGCCGAGCAAAAGGCTTGAAGAGTGTGTGAAATGAGGTAGAGGTGGAGGCCTTTTATAAGAGGAGAGGAGGGGCACTTTTGGAAAGTAAAGAAATATTACATTATTTGAAAATGTGTTTCGGTTTTAAAAGGTCCCATATTGATATAATTCCTGGCTAAGGTGATAAGGGTTCGAACCCCACTCATCCAATTGGTTTTGGACTTGTGTAGTTCATAGATTTTACATTATCTTTCTATTTTATTTAAATCGTCAAATAATGATGTCATCGCTGCATCATTTTTATGTCATAAATAATTTAATTTATTTAATGTCTAAAAATTATAAACAAAATACTATAATGTAGGAAATCGTTTTAGCTTTCCAATGACTATTTATAATTAAAATGTGGACTTGTATAACCCCACTTAAAAATTGTTTTCTTAAAACAGATTATGTTTGTGTCATTTTCACTTTAACATTAAATAAAAAGTAATTTATGTCATTTCCCAACAAAAGTGGATCCATGGGGTCCCCAAGTTGACCCATGGAATTTCATGGTCGTCCATGACACAACCAATGAGGTTGGGACATGTTTCTAGGTCATTTCATTTTATTAAAGTATTATTTATACCTTAAACTACCCTAATTACCACTAATCGTGATTAAGAACTTAATAAGTTACTATTCACCAAAAAATTATTATAATCTCATTGAACCACATTTTACTTCTTAATGACAACCATGTATGTCGGATTTTCAAAATTCAGTACACATTAGTGGTAAACTTTCATTTAACTGAAAAATCAGTTTGCTTGGTTACCACTTAGTGGTTTCACTATTCATCAAAAATTGAAGTTTTTCAGAAAATTACCAAAAATTCACCCTAAGATATATTTGATATTCCGAATTAAAAAATGAAGTCTATTTTACAAAATTAAAATCATATAAGTCACATTAATTAATTTAATAATTAATTCCCGCTGCCAGAGCAAATAGCGTGTTTTTACAAAACAATAAGTATCAAAAGATTGATACTAGTTTAAGTCCAAATTCAAAGTGAAATTGATTCCAATGACCACCATTGGATTAAATGGTAAAAATATATTCTAATTTCACTTCAAAAACATTTAAAAACATAATCTAATCATATAAATAAATTAGATTAAAAAGCAGTTTTGAGGTAAAATGCAGTATTTTTCACTATTCATTAAAAAATGAACATTGTCAGAAAAATACCAAAAATTCACACAAGGTAAATTTTGATGTCTCAATCATAAAGAATAAGTTTATTTTGACAAACATAGTTTATAAAATTGTCAAAATATAGATTCAAAAATGGTTTTCCATCAAAAGGCAGTAAAACAATATTTTAAGAATATTAGTGTATTCCATGCATAAGATTGTATTTATTTTCATTTTAAGCCGCTATAACACTATCTTAATCATTAATAGACATAGATAAAAATATCTATTATTCATTACTTACTTGAGATGTTACATCCTTCCCCCCTTTAGAAAATTGCGTCCCCGCAATTTATTTACTTATCGAATAAATGGGGGTACTTATCCCTCATTGCATTTTCAGATTCCCATGTTGCCTCTTCAATCATGTTGTTTTTCCACAAAACCTTTATCTGCTTAATCACCTTATTCCGTAACACTTGCTCCCTGTGGTCAAGAATCTGGACCAGTTGTTCCTCATAAGATAGGTTCTCTTCCAGCTGAACTACCTCTGGACTCAAAACATGAGATGGATCTGGCATATACTTTCTCAACATCGAAACGTGAAAAACATTATGTACCTAAGATAAACTCAGAGGTAAAGCCACTCGGTATGCAACTGATCCAACTCTCTCAAGAATTTCTTATGGTCCAATGAACCTTGGACTCCACTTTCCTTTCTTACCAAATCTCATCACACTTTTCCGAGGAGAAACCTTGAGAAAAACATGATCACCTGCCTCGAAAGATAGATCCTTCCTCCGGTTATCCGCATAACTCTTCTTCCTACTCTGAGCTCTTCTCATGTGTTTTTGAATCAGCTGAACTTTTTCTGCCATCACTTCTACCAATTCTGGTCCCATCAACTTCCTTCCACCCACTTCATCCCAGAAAGTTGGAGTTCAACACCGCTTCCCATATAATGCCTGAAATGGTGCCATCTGTATACTAGAATGGAAACTGTTATTATAAGAAAATTCAACCAAAGAAAGATGTTGGTCCCAACTTCCCTGATAATCCATAGAACAAGCTCGTAGCATATCCTCCAATGTCTGAATTGTTCGTTCTGACTGCCCATCTGATTGAGGATGAAAAGCTGTACTAAAATTTAATTCAGTACCCAACGACTTCTGAAGGCCTTTCCAAAAGTTAGAAGTAAACCTGGGATCACGATCCGATACAATAGAGAGAGGAACTCCATGTAACCTGACTATCTCTTTAAGATACAAATGAGAAAGTTGATCAAGAGAGAAAGTATCTCGTATAGCAAGGAAATGAGCAGATTTGGTCAAGCGATCAACAATAACCCAGATTGCATTATTACCTCGAGATATCTTTGGTAATCCAACAACAAAGTCCATGGATATATTCTCCCATTTCCACTCTGGCACTGGTAAAGGCTGAAGCATCCCTTTCGGTAACTGCCGCTCTGCTTTAACTTGCTGACAAGTCAAACACTTCACAGTAAAATCAGCAATGTCTCTTTTCATTCCATCCCACCAGTAATACTCCCGCAGATCTCTATTCATATTAGTACTGCCCGGATGAACTGAAAACGGAGAACTATGAGCTTCACATAACAGCTCTCTCTTCAACTATGAATCACAAGGCACACACAATCTCTTCCCAAATCTCAAAACGCAATCATTATCAATGTTGAATTCAGGCAACTTACCTTTCTGAACCAGCTCTACCTTTTTCTGCAACTCACTATCTTGCTTCTGTGCCTGCTTGATTCGATCTGATAGAGAAGATCTCACTGATACCTGAAACAAAACAGAAGGACTTCCTGCACCAACAACTTCTATGCCAATGTTCATCAAATCGTTAACCAAAGGATCACTTTCCAAACGCAACATTGTTAATGAAGCATTACTTTTTCGACTCAAAGCATCAGCCACTTTATTTGCTTTTCCCGAATGGTAATGAATTGTACAATAATAATCCTTGATTAATTCCAGCCATCTCCTTTGTCTCATGTTTAACTCTTTCTGAGTGAATATATACTTTAAACTTTTGTGATCGGTATATATTTCAAACTTTACTCCATACAAATGATGCCTCCAAATTTTTAAAGCAAAAACAACAGCAGCTAGTTCCAAATCATGTGTAGGGTAATTTACCTCATGAGTTTTCAACTGTCGTGAAGCATAAGAAATTACCTGATCATTCTGCATTAGGACACAACCAAGTCCTTTCAATGAAGCATCACTGTATATAACAAACTCACCATTCCTGGAAGGTAGTGCCAAAACTGGAGCATTCACCAATCTTTTTTTCAATTCCTGAAAACAATCATCACATTCTTTTGTCCAGATAAACTTAACACCCTTCCGAGTTAGCTTAGTCATTGGACTAGATAACCGTGAAAAATTTCTAACAAACTTTCGGTAATAGCCCGCCAAACCAAGGAAGCTACGAATCTCGGTTACATTTGTGGGTCTTGGCCATTCTTCCACAACTTTTGTTTTTGAAGGATCAACAGTTATTCCATCTTTAGAAACAATGTGACCAAGGAAAGAAATTTGTTGTAACCAAAACTCACACTTGCTGAATTGCCCATACAGTTTCTTTTCTTTTAAGGTTTGCAAGATAACCCTTAAATGTTTTTCATGCTCCTCTTTACTTTTAGAAAACACCAAAATATCATCAATGAAAACCACCACAAACATATCCAAGAACTCATGGAAAATTCTATTCATTAAGTCCATGAATACAGCAGGTGCATTGGTTATCCCAAAAGGCATTACTACAAATTCATAATGGCCATATCTCGTACGGAACGCGGTCTTCAGAATATCTGCCTCCTTAACCTTCAGCTGATGGTACCCCGATCTCAAGTCAATCTTTGAAAAAAACTGAGCTCCCTGGAGCTGATCAAACAAATCATCGATATGAGGCAAAGGATATTTGTTCTTAACAGTGATATTATTCAAGGCTCTATAATCAATGAAAAGTCTCATAGAACCATCTTACTTTTTAACAAATAAAACAGGAGCACCCCATGGTGATGTGCTAGGTCTAATGAAACCTTTCTCTAATAAATCTTACAATTGCTCCTTCAACTCTAAAAGATCAATTTGTGCCATTCGATAAGGGGGTTTTGAAATTGGCTTAGCATCAGGAACTAAGTCAACAGTAAACTCAACTTCCCGATCTGGTATTATTCCAGGCAACTCATCAGGAAAAACATCAAGATACTCATTTACCACTGGCACATCATTAATCTGAATAGTTCCTTTATTTTCAACGACGTGTGCAAGGTAACATTCATTTCCATCTTTTACAAGTTTCTCGGCCTCTTGATATGTTATCAAAAGTAAGGGTTCATTCTTGTAAACAAACTGAAAGTCTTTCTGAAAAGAAACTTCTTTAGTTCTATAATCAGTCTTAGCATGGTAAATAGAGAGCCAATCCATACCCAGGATAACATCAAACTCTACTAGAGGTAGAACAATAAGGTTTGCAAGTAGGTTCTTTCCACAGATAAGGATAAGAAGATTCTTATAAATTCTTTTTGCCTCAACATTTCCCCAAGGTGTTTTTACCAAAAGTTCAGGAGTCATTTCTTGAGATGGTATTCCCATTTTACTAGAAAAGGTTTCAGAGATGAAAGAATGTGTAGACCCCGAATCAAACAACACACTGGCATAATCTGAAAAAACAAACAAAGTACCTGATACAACTTCATTTGATGGCCCGACATCTGCTGAAGTAGTTGCAAAGGATTTCACCACCCATTTCTGCTTGTAGTCTAACTGCTTCCCATCACTCAAGCTCTTTGTCGGACACTCGTTTGCATAGTGACCCATCTCATTGCACTTATAACATTTCACTAACTGTACATCAAATTTGTTCTTACCTTCACCTTGATCCTTTTCAGTGCAATCACGAGCCTTATGTCCCATCTTACCACATTGGTAGCACTTCCCAGAATTCAGAAGACATTCCCCAACATGCCTTTTTCCACATTTATCACAAACTGGAAACTTAGTTCTCTTACCATTAGACTTTTTTGAATAATTCTTACCTTTCTCCTGCCACCTCGGTCTCTTCTTCTACTGGTGGTTATAGAACACTTGGTCATCGGCAAACTCCATTTCCACCTTCTTAGCACATCGAACAAGCTTTTCATAACTTCTAAACTCACGAGAAGCTAATGCCCTTCGATATTTTGGCTTTAATCCTGAGTAAAAACGATTGATTTTACTATCAAGGTCCCGGATAAAATTTGGAGCATACCTTGCCAATCGAGTGAACCTTTCTTCATAGGCAGCCACTGAGTCTTCCTCTTGCCTCAATTCCAAGAATTGTTTTTCCATCCTAAGTCGAACAGCCTTAGTAAAATACTTCTCAAGAAACATACCTTTGAATTCATCCCAATCAAGAGCATCAATCTCATCGGCGTCCCTGATATTTTTAACCATAGACCACCACTCATCTTCTTCACCCTCCAAACGGTAAATAGCAAGACTAACCTTTTGATTGTATGAACACCCCATGACATCAAAAATCTTCTCCAGTGCTTTAATCCACCCTTCAGCTAGCACAGGGTCAGATAATCCTCTGAATGATGGTGGATGTTGCCTCATGAAATGTTCCACCACTGACATGTTCCTCTGCGGTTGATCTGGCTGATCTCGTGCATGGATACCACCGCCATTTATCGCTTGAGTCAACTGCGCCATTACTGCAACAAACTTTTCAGTTCCAATTCTGACCATTTCTGGATGCTGATTCGGAAGGTTATTTCCTTCTGTATGCCTTCCTAGCACTGCTTCCCTGTTTCCTCTGCGGAAAACCAATCTGAACAAACATGTCTTAGATGAAGCAACATGGTAATCTTTAAATGCTATATCATTTCGAAAAAAAATTTGGATAATCATTTAATAGAATTCTAACTCCTAAAGTTATCTAAACCGACCTTTGATACCAACTATAAGGCCCCATCCTTAAACCATAATTAATCTTGAGTTATTACAAGATTACACGTTGAGGATCTTTTCAGGTTTAGAGTTTTAGAGAATTAGATCATAAAACTTGCATTACATTCCACATATAAACAAAGTGGTTACATAAAGATTGTATTCTTCATTCCCATCAATGGAAAACACATTTGAAATAAAACATGGATTATTTTTTGACACTTCCTTGACACTATCATCATATCATGTACCTTTCCCTTGACCTGTGAAAAACATTTCAAAAAAACTTGGGATGAGCATAAAAAGCTCAGTATGGGTTATAAAAACATGGAAAGGAAACATGAGTTCATATATACATAAGAATGAAATCATACTTTATCCATAAAACATAGGCACTTTAACATACCTCATAAAATCATGAATAAATCATAGAAATCATAATACATAAAGGTAACTTGATGCATTCATAACATTCTTACGTAGGGAGTAACCTTCTTGGTTACGTTTAGAATACCCATCACAGTATATTCCCTAAATCGCTTCGGAGAAACATTAAGGTTTCACTGCATCGCGTTACCCAATGCATTAGAGAGCTATATCGGGCTCACCCTCCCATAGTTTATCACGGAACCACCCGTCTTCATAATAATTCCCAAGAACCATAACATAATCGTATCACATAAAACATGCATAAAGGAAACATAACATTTCCACATTTCAATCACAAGATATCAATACAACACAAAAACATTGTTAAAACCATTTTCCATACCAAAATAAAAGAAAAGAAAAACCTGGTATTTATTTTTCTTTTAAAAAAGAAGGTATGGCTTGTAGAGGAAGCCGAAACTCAAATAACGGTCACGACGGCGGAGAAGTCATTGTCGCCGCATACGTATGAAAAAAACATTCTCTTTTTTCGTTTAGTAAACGCTTCCTATAAAAAATATTCCTTTTGAATAAATGTAAATGTCAAAGGGGTTTATACACCGTATAAAAGAAAGTTGTGTATAAAATAAAATATGCCTCAAAGAAAGGAGATTGAGACGAAGTCCCATACCTCGTATCCGACTTGACCCGACCGTTCTTTAATCTCCTAAATAATAAACTTGAGTTAATCTCTACTTTCTTATGAATCTTTTTCAAGTTCATTATTCCTTTTATACCATGTTATGAACATCATGTAATCAGTTAAGTTAATAATGTTTATTTTGTCGGTATTTGGTTCTTAAGCCAAAAATAGACTTCTTACACTTACATGTTGTTAATTTGGTCAAAGGTTCATTATATCCAGAATGGTATTCATGATGTAGATATCATATATGTCATATATATCCAGTACATACATTCATTTATAATATTACATCACATTTAGAGGTAAGAAATGAAATGCACCGTTCATGGAGACGGTAAGCCATATGTACGCATGAACGCTACTTCCATTTCTATTTCATATTTTCTGGAATGGAATCATAATGATATAAGAGTATATTATAATTCCAGTATAATAACATATAAAATATCATTAACTTTATCCTTTACACATCCCACATATGGTATTAACGAATCAAATCACTTTTAGGGGGCGGTAGTCCGCACTTCCTAAAATGAAGATATCGTGTTTTACCCATAATGGAAACCATAAAGGTATGCCCAAAATGAAAACAACAGAAGCTTAAGGAAAACATAAACATATTATATATCATATATAAAAAAGTGACATCATAATGGCCACCTTTGAAGGTGTTAAATGAGTGTTGAACAATCATCGTTTCGGGAGGCAGAATTTCTCCATCCACGGAAACCGTATGTTCTTTAACCATTTGATGTAGTTGTGTGAGAGTTTAGCTCAAATAAATCATATACCAACATCCTAGTATATTGATGATACTGCTGTTGTTACAAAATAAGTAAATAAAAAGAGTTTAGGGGGTTGGAGAAGCAAAATAAAACAAATGAACATTAGAGAATGAATTACCATAAAAAGTGTAACTCCTTTTGATTTGAGCTTAAAGGCTTCCTTTGAAAGGATTCTGCCCAAAGGGAATCCTCTAGGATTAGTAGAGGGATGTGGAGAGAGTAAATGGACAGGGGTTGGCCGAGCCAAAGGCTTGAAGAGTGTGTGAAATGAGGTAGAGGTGGGGGCCTTTTATAAGAGGAGAGGAGGGGCACTTTTGGAAAGTAAAGAAATATTACATTATTTGAAAATGTGTTTCAGTTTTAAAAGGTCCCACATTGATATAATTCGTGGATAAGGTGATAAGGGTTCGAACTCCACTCATCCAATTGGTTTTGGACATGTGTAGTTCATAGATTTTACATTATCTTTCTATTTTATTTAAATCGTCAAATAATGATGTCATCGCTGCATCATTTTTATGTCATAAATAATTTAATTTATTTAATGTCTAAAAATTATTAAAAAATTACTATGATGTATGAAATCTTTTTATATTTGCAATGCCTATTTATAATAAAAATTTGGACTTGTATAACCCCACTTAAAATTTTTTTTCGTAAAACATATTATGTTTGTGTTATTTTCACTTTAACATTAAATAAAAAGTAATTTATGTCATTTCCCAACAAAAGTGGATCCATGGGGTCCCCAAGTTGACCCATGGCATGTCATGGTCGGCCATGACACAACCAATGAGGTTGGGACATGTGTCTAGGTCATTTCATTTTATTAAAGTATTATTTATACCTTAAACTACCCTAATTACCACTAATCGTGATTAAGAACTTAATAAGTTACTATTCACCAAAAAATTATTATAATCTCATTGAACCACATTTTACTTCTTAATGACAACCATGTGTGTCGGATTTTCAAAATTCAGTACACATTAGTGGTAAACTTTCATTTAACTGAAAAATCAGTTTGCTTGATTACAACTTAGTGGTTTCACTATTCATCAAAAATTGACGTTTTTCAGAAAATTACCAAAAATTCACCCTAAGATATATTTGATATTCCGAATTCAAAAATGAAGTCTATTTTAAAAAATTCAAATCATATAAGTCACATTAATTAATTTAATAATTAATTCCCGCTGCCAGAGCAAATAGCATGTTTTTACAAAACAATAAGTATCAAAAGATTGATACTAGTTTAAGTCAAATTTCAAAGTGAAATTGATTCCAATGACCACCATTGGATTAAATGGTAAAAATATATTCTAATTTCACTTCAAAACCAATTCAAAAAATAATCTAATAATATAAATAAATTAGATTAAAAAGCAGTTTTGATGTAAAATGCAGTATTTTTCACTATTCATTAAAAAATGAACATTGTCAGAAAAATACCAAAAATTCACACAAGGTAAATTTTGATGTCTCAATCATAAAGAATAAGTTTATTTTGACAAACATAGTTTATAAAATTGTCAAAATATAGATTCAAAAATGGTTTGCCATCAAAAGGCAGTAAAACAATCTTTTAAGAATATTAGTGTATTCCATGCATAAGATTGTATTTATTTTCATTTTAAGCCGCTATAACACAATCTTAATCATTAATAGACATAGATAAAAATATCTATTATTCATTACTTACTTGGGATGTTACAATTTAATAAGTATAATAAACATGAAAAAGGTTCTTAAGTAAGTAAAAATTAAATGAAATTTATTATTAAGGAAATTAATGACTGAATGGGTCAAGTCGGACATGAGATATGGGATCTTCGTAACCCAATTTCCATTCTTGGGGTAAAATTTTAAACCTGGAATTATTTTGTTCTATGACTATGTGAAAATGAATTTTGATATCATATCTTGTATTTATTATTTATTTATGTTTACTTATAGTGAATACACATTATATATCTATTTTATTTTCACAATGATTTTTGTATGGGACATCGCCTCAAACTCTTTTTATTGGGGCATGTTTTGATAATATACACCACCTTCCTTTATACGGTATATAATAAAAACATTTTGACTTCATTAAAATGGATTTTATTTTCTACGTATCATTTTAATAATCTAAAAAAGAATTTTTTTAACTTTTCTTTCAGTAATGACCTCTCAACCACCGTAATCGTTATTTGGCTACCTCTACAAGAATTAATCTTTTTTGAAATGAAAAAGGAAACCCCTTATTATGTTTTTGGGTGTTTTTGTACTGATAATGATTTAATTTTGAAATGTCTTGATTATTTAAATATCTTGAAATGATTTCATTACGGTTGAAAATTCAATTTTATTATAAAAATATTTATATTTGCAATATTTTTTGTGTTATGATATTATAATGGTACATGGAAATTTGATGGCTGGTTACGTGATAAACCAGATAACGGGTGGTGCAATGATAAACCAGGATGGTTTGTTACATTATAACCTCTAATGTATTGGGTATAGAAGGCGGACCATATTTCTATTCCATTTAGTGATATGTGTGGAAGTTGACCATATGGTTATTCCATTTAAACATGTTTATGTCTCATGTTACCTTTTATATTTTATGTGTGCTTTATATTGGTTTTAAGGTAATATTTTGGTTAAAAATTGGTAACTGATGATATTTTATTCAATGAAGAGTATTTACTACTTTATAAAGGTGAAAATTATTACTTATGATAAGGTATTCATGGTTTACTTGTTGTTTGGAAAAACTAATAGTTTTTCTTCTTTATGTATCATCTACTGAGCTTTTAAGGCTCATCCCATGTTTTTGAAAAGTTTTTCTTTGAACATAAAGTGGAATAGGGCCAATGATGGGATCAAGGAGAAGTCATGCTGTCTAAAACATAGAACTAGGCATGAATTATTTTTTAAATTATATTTAATTAATGAAAAATTGGATACTAAGTATAAGTGTTTAAATGTAATATTGATGTTGTTAAATATATGTTTTTAACAAATTATATAAATCTCTAAACCTGAAAATATCCTCAATGGGAATTTTTAAATTCAATATTATGTAATGTTTATGGTTGGGGCCATATAATTTATATCAATGGTCGATTTGGACAAATTTTGGAGTTAAAATATTGTTAAATTAATTTTTGGTATGATTGAAATGATATACCACATACAGATTAAAATTTTACTTCTCCTATGATATTTATCAGTTGAGAATGTTTTTCCACAGAGGAAACATGGAATCTATGTTGGGAAGGCATACAAAAGAGAAAAACCATCAAAATTATAAACCTAAGATGGTCAAAATCTAAACTAAATAGTTTGTTACAGTGATTTCATAGTTGACTCATGCTATAAATGGGAGAGTTAACTATAGACGAGATCAGCCAGATCAAACATTGATGAAATGTCAGTAGTGGAGCATTTAATGAGGCAATGTCCCCTATCATTCAGAGGATAATATGACCCTATTCATGATGAAGGGTGCATCAAAGCAGTGGAGAAGATTCTTTATTTTGTAGGGTATTCAGAGAATCAGAAGGAAAGTCTCACTATATAACATTTTTATGGTGATGCTGATTATGGGTGGTCGATGGTGAAAAATATCATGGATAGTGAGGAGATTAATGATCTTGATTGGGATGAATTCAAAGGTATGATTATTGAGAAATATTTTACTGTGGTGGTTCAACATAGGACGGAAAATAATTCTTGTAATTGAGGTAGGAGGATGACTCAGTGGATAATTTTGATGAAATGTCCACTCTACTTGCAATGTATTCTCCAAATTTTATCCGAGATATATATAGTAAAATAAATCAAATTTACTTCGGACTGATGCAGAGATATCGAAGAGAATTAGCCTCTTGTGAATTAAAAAGATTTGAAAAACATGTCAGATGTTCCGAGAAGGTAGAAATAGAGTTTTCTGATGATCAGGTGTTCCAAGAGAGAAAAAAAAAGAAGAGGTCCAATGGGCAGGAAAAGGGAAAGAATTCATCAAAGAAGTCGGGAGGTAAGAAAATTAAAAATCCATCTTGTGGATAGTGTCGTAAAAATAATCCAAGAGAATGTTTATCGAAGTATGGAATGTTCTTCTGGTGTGGTAATTCTAGTCATATTTCTCTTAACTGTAAGGAAGATGATCAAGCAAGCAATGAAAATCCAACAGTAAGATGTTTTATGTGTAATTAAAAGGCTCATTATGTAAATGAATTTCCAATGAAAAAATAAATTGAGGGAAATAATCCTGACTACAAGATGAAAGGGGTGGTGAACTCCTTTGCAACTACTTCATCAGATGTTGGGCCATCGAATGAAGTGGTATCGGGTACACTGTTTGTTTATTCATATTATTCCCATGTATTGTTTGATTCAGGGAATAAACATTCGCTCAGTTCTGAGACTTTTTCTAGTAAATTGGGAATACCATCTCAATATATGAATCCTAAACATTTTGTGAAAATACTGGGGGAAATTTGGTGACAAAAACAAATAATAAGAATCTTCCTGACCTTGTTTACAGAAAAAATATACCTGCAAACCTTATTTTATTCCCTTTAGAAGAGTTTGATGTTATTTTTTTTATGGATTGGGTTTCTATTTATCATGCTAAGATTCACTATAGAGCTAAAGAGGTTTCTTTTCAGAAATATTTTCATTTTGTGTACCAGAATGAACCCTTACTATTGATAACATATTAAGAAGTTGAGAAACTATGAAAATATGGAAATGAACGTTACCTTGAACATATATTTGAAAATAGAGGAACTATTCATATTAATGATGTGCCAATAGTAAATGAGTACCATGATGTTTTTCCTGATGATTTTTTTGGTATTATACTTGATCGGGATGTTGAATTTACTTTTAACTTAGTTCCTGATACTAATCCAATTTCAAAACACCTATATCGAATGACTCAAATTGATCTTTCAGAGTTAAAGATGCAATAATATGATTTATTAGATAAATGTTTCATTCAACCTAGCTCATCACCATCTGGTGATCCTATATTGTTTTTTTAAAATAATGAAGGTTCAGTGAGACTTTGAATTGATTATAGATTATTTTATAACATCAATATTAAGAACAAGTATCCATTGCCTCTTATCGATGATTTGTTTGATTAGATCGAGTGAGGTTAGTATTTTTTAATGATTGATTTTTAGTCTGGGTACCATCCGTTGAAATAAAAGGAAGAATACATTCTGAAGACTGTGTTTCATAATAGATATGGGCATTAAGAATTTAAAGTTATTCCTTTTGGGTTTAAAAATGCACTTTCTATATTCATGGATCTTATGAATAGAATTTATTGTGAGTACTTGTATAATTTTATGGTTGTGTTCATTGATGATATTTTGGTTTATTCGAAAAGTAAATTGGATCATGAATGTCATTTAAGGGTTGTCTTGGAAACAATAAAGGGAAAAAGAAACTATATTGAAAATTCCTCAATTGTGAGTTTTGGTTACAAAAAATTTTATTCCTTGATCACATTGTTTCTAAAAAGGAAATAAATATTGATCCTGCTGAAAAAAATTATTAAATAATGACCATGACCTACAAATATTACCGAGATCTATAGTTTAATTGGTTTGGAAGGATATTACCAGAGGTTTGTTGAATTTTTTTCATGGTTATCTAGCCCAATGACTATGTTAACTCATGAAGGTGTAATGTTAATTTGGAAAATATAATGTGATGATTGTTTTCTGTAAATGTAAATAATATTGGTGAATGCTATAGTTTTGGAACTTCCTTCTAGAAATAGCGAGTTTCTTATTTATAGTGATGCTTTGTTGAATAGACATGGATATGTTCTTATGAAGAATAATGAAGTAATTTATTATGCTTCAAGTAATTTGAATCCTCATGAGTTAAATTATCCTACACATTATTTGGAATTAGCTGATGTTTTTTTCTTTTAAAATTTGGAGGAATCATCTATATGGGGTAAAATGTAAAATATATACTCACCACAAAATTTTGAAATATATTTTCACTCAGAATGAATTAAACATGAGACAAAGGAGATGACTAGAATTAATCAAAGATTATGATTGGACAATCAATTACCATCCATGAAAATCAAATAATGTGGCTGATGCATTGAGTCCAAAATGTATTGCTACATTAATTATGCTATGTTTGGAATGAGACCCTATGGTTTTTCATTCGATGAACTTTGGCATAGAAATTGTGGGTGCAAGAAATTACTCTATTTAGTTTCAGGTGATAGTGAAATAAACATTATTAGATAGAATTAAGCAAGCATAGATGGATGACAGTGAGTTGTTGAAAAAGGTTGAGTTATCTTAGAAGGGTAAGTTGAATGATTTTAATATTGATAGAGACTGTGTTTTGAGATTTGGAAAGTGATTATTCATGCCTTGTGAGTCATTATTGAAGAATGAGTTGTTGTGTTATGATCATAGTTCTTCGTTTTTAGTTCACCCTGGTAGTACAAAGATGTAAAAAGATCTCCAAGAGTACTATTGGTGGGATGTAAGGAAAATATATATTAGTGAATTTATTATGAAGTGTTTTACTTGTCAAGTTGTAAAAGAAGAGTGATAGTTACCCAATGTGATGCTTCAGTATTTACCAATTCCAGAGCGGAAATGGAAAAATATATCTGTGGACATTGTTGTTGGATTACCGAATACATCTCTGAGTCACAATGCAATCTGGGTTATTGTGGATCCATTGACTAAATCTAGTCATTTCCATCCTATTTGAGATACTCTATCTCTAGTTCAACTTTATCGATAGTATGTTAAAGATATAGTAAGGTTACATGGAGTTCCTCTCTCCATTGTATCTGATCGGGATCACAGTTTTACTTTTATCTTTTGGAAAGGCCTTCAGAAGTCATTGGGTACTGAATTAAATTTTATTACCACTTTTCATCCTTAATCAAATGGGCAGTAAGAACGAACAAGTATGAAATCAGAGGATATGTTATGTGCTTGCTCAATGGATTACTATGGACGTTGGGAACAGCATCTTCCTTTGGTTGAATTTTATTTTAATAATAGTTTTCCTTCTATTATACAGATGGATCCATTAGAGGGATTATATGGAAAGTGGTGTCGAACAACATATTTTTGGGATAAAGTAGGTTAAAGGAAGTTGATGGAACCAGAATTTGTATAAGAGATGGCAGAAAATGTTCTGTTGATTCAGAAGCATATGAGAATAGCTCAGAGCAGGGAGAAAACTTATGGGGATAACCATAGGAAGGATCTTTATTTCAAGGTAGGTGAGCATATATTTTTCAATGTTTCTCAATGGAAAAGTGTGATTTGTTTTGGTAAGAAGGGAAATCTGAGTCCGATGTTAATTGGACCCCATGGAATCCTAGAGAATATTTGATAAGTTGCCTACAAAGTGGATTTACCTCCATATTTATCCTAGCTACACAATGGTTTTTCATGTTTCCATGTTTTGAAAGTATATTCCAGATCAATATCTTCTTTTGAGTCTAGAGGTAGTTTAGTATGAAGAGAATCTCACTTATGTGGAACAAGCCGTCAAAATTCGTGACTGTAGAGAGAAAGTGTTGCTGAAAATGGTAATTCATAGGGTAAAGGTTTTGTGGATAATACATATGGTTGAAGAGAAAATGTGGGAATTGGAATATACTATAATTGATAAATACCTCCACTTCTTTAATAAGTGAATAATAATTGTGAGGATGCATTTTCCAAAAAGGGGGAAAGATATAACATCCCATGTATTTAAATAATAATAAATTTTCATATTTATTTTCATATTTCTAAAATATATATTAATTTTACTATAAATGGGATTAAATGTTCGATGGCGTACCTGATATTCAACAATGGGTTTCTTTGAAATCTTACGTTGCACACAAAGTTTGGTCATACTAAAAAATAATAAAATATTATTATTTTAAATAGTAGTTACCGCATTGACATTTTATTGGCGAGAATAAATAGAAATAATTACAATATGATTATATATGTTTGTTAAATGTCTTTACAATCATCCAATAAATGTTAGAGGCTTAAAATGTGAATAAATCTAATTTTCTGAATAAATACACTAATATTCTTTAAAAGTTTGATTTACCACATTTTAATGGAAAACCCTATTTAATTCTATTTTTTTTCAATTTTATATGTTATATTTGATAAAATAAAATTCTTTTTTAGAATCAGGATATTAAAATTTATTTTTTGTAAAATTTTGGTATATTTCTTATAAAATTCATTTTTAAATGAATAGTGAAAAAGAATGTATTTTGAATCGAAAATTCCTTTTAATAAACTCTATTTATATTGTTAGATTATATTCTCAATTTATTTTAAAGTGTAATTAGATTTTATTTTTACCATTTAATCTAATTTTGTTCATTGGATGTAATTTCCCTTTGAAATTAGACATCAAAAAGTGTCAATCGTTTGAAAGTTATTATTTCATAATAACACATTTTTGGTTCAGAAAATAAGAATTAATTTTAAATTAACTTCTGATACTTTTGTCTTTCAAATTTGAAAAAATGGATTTTATATATGGAATTAGGAGGTCTAAATTCTGTAAATAGGTATATTTTTTTAGATATTATGAATATTAACTTCGGTAAATATTTTTTTTACCATAGCTAAAAGTTAAATCTGGTAAATAAGGGTACAAAATAATATTATATTAATATTGAATTGTCCTAACATGTGTCTTAATCCTATTGGGTGATATATTTTCTACCATCGGCATCCTTAGGTCAATTTTGAGACCCCAGGGAGCCACTTAACATTGATAATGACACATTATATTAATTAATTTAAAGGAAACACAAAAATGACTTAAACATATATCTTTTAGTAAATAATTTTTTAAATGGGGATATATAATTTATTTATTTGACTATAAAAATAAATTTGAAATCTAAAATGTGTTCCCACATCATGGAATTTGTTTATAATTTTTATACATCACATAAAAAATTATTTATGACACAATAATGACGTAGTGTTTACCTCATTAATGAATGATTTAAATAAATATGATTATAAAAATTAAAACTATATCCAAAACCTGTCCAATTCTTAATCGATGATCTTATTTAGAACATCAGTCAGCATATCTTCTACTTTAATTTGTTTTGGATCTTTAGAAACCGAATTTCATTGTATAATTAAATTATATTTTCAAACTTTCCTAAAGAGCCCCTCCCCCCTTATAAAAAGCCATCACTTATAACAAATTCCTCACACTTATCAAGACACATGGATCATCCAAATTATTCCAAATTAAGCTCTCTACATTACTCTATTCCTTTTATAATCCGTCTTCATGTTAGAAGTCAATTTAAGTAATCCTTTTAGATCAATCCAAATGGAGTTAGCTGATTTAAAGGTAACATCTTCTCTTAAGTTCCTTTAATTTATTTTACTTCTCCCACCCCTAAACTATTTTTTTACATTATTTTATAACAACACCAGTATCTTCAATGTACTACATTATTTTTATGATAAAATTTATAACAACACTTCCACACACCTCCATCTAACGGATACGAACATACTTTTTCTATGGACGACGGACTATTGCCTCAGGAAATGATGATTGTTCAAATATCTCCAAACACCTATCATAGTGGCCTCTACGATGGAACTATATTTATATATGATATATATAATGTATATGTTTTCATTATGATTGTGAATTTTACAATTATATCATACCATTATTGTTTCCATAATGGGTAAATACCATAATATCATTTGAGGAAGTGCGGACTACCGCCCCCTCAAAGTGATATGACTCGTTCAGGCCATACATGGGATTTATAATGGATTGAGTTAATGAAATTATATATGATATTATAATGGAATTATAATATACCTATTTATCATTATTTTTTCATTCCAATAAAATACTAAATAGGAATTAAAGTAGTGTTCATGCGTACATACGGCTTACCGTCTCCTTGAACGGTGAATTTCATTTCTTATCTCTAAATCTTACGTATTATTATAAATACATATATATATATATATACTGTATATAAATTATATATATGATTTCTAAATCATGAATATCATTCTGGAGATAATTTAATTTTGACCACTTGGACAAATTATAATTATAACAAGTTCATTTTTTAACATTGGTTCTAAACCTAAAAAATTATCCCATATAAACTCAATTAATTAACAAATTATTATAGCAAGGTAATAAGTGATATAAATGTAATAATAAAAATGAAAAAGTTTCTTATGAAATTAGAAATTAAATTTAGTTTATTATTCATTAAATTAAAGAACGAACGGGTCAAGTTAGACATGAGTTAAGAGAATTTATTAACCCAATTTTTATTCTTTGGGTTTATTTTCTGATTCTTGAATTATGTCGTGCTATGACTATGTGAGAAATGAATTTTGATATCATATATTGTATTTATACTTTATTTATGTGTAATTATAGCGAATACTTATTATCAATATATTTTGTTTAGAAAATTATTTTTGTATGGGACTTCATCTCAGTCTCCATTTATTATGGCTTGATTTGATAATATACACCTTTTCATTTTATACGGTATTAAATAAAACCCGTTTAATTTTAATTTCATTCAAAGGGATTTTTTATATATAAATATTTCACTAAATTACAAAAGGAATGTTTTTAACATTTTTGGCAACAATGACCTCTCTACCACTGTAATCTTTATTTGGCTTCCTCAATAAGATTTAATGTTTTTTAAAATGAAAAAGGAAACCCCTTAATCTGTTTTTGGGTGTTTTGGAATTGAAACATAATTGTTTTTGAAAAGGATTGATTATTTAAATATCTTGAAATGTCTTTTTGTGATTGAAAATTACATTTTATTTGTAAAATGTTTATATTTTCAATATTTTATGTTTAATGATTTTATAATGGTACATGTACATTTGAAATGTGGTTACATGATAAACCAAATGACGGGTGGTGCTATGATAAACTGGGATGGGTTGTTACATTATAACCTCCAATGCATTGGTTTTGGCAGTAATCAATATGGATATACCATTTAGTAGTATGTATAGAAGTTTACAAAACAGTAATTCCATTTAAGTACATTTATGTCCCATGTTACCTATATATGTTATGCGTGCTTTCTATGGGTTTTATGGTAATATTTTGGTTACAAATGTGTATGCAATGATATTTTATTCAGTGAAGAGTAATTACTGCTTCATAAAGGAGGGAATATTTACATATGATAAGGTATTAGTGGTTTAATTGTTGTTTTGAGAAACTAAATGTTTTCTTTCTTTGTGTAACCCTTACTAAGATTTTTATGATCATCCCATGTTTTTGAAATGTTTTTCATAGAACATAAAGTGAAATAATGTCAAGGATGGGATCATGGAAAATTCATTCTGTCTAAAACATGGAACTAGACATGACCATTTTTTTAATGATTTTTTAATTTATGAAAAAATGGATACTGAGTAGAAGTCTCTTCATGAAATATTCATGTTGATATATATATATGTTATGGCCTAATTATCTAAAGATCTAAACATTAAAAGATCCTCATTGTGAATTATTAACTTAATTCAATATTATGTATTATTTTAGTCCGAGGCCATATAAGTAATATAAATTTTATTGTTATTTATGATAATGATTTTATCATGAAAATTATGAATGGTTGACCCTCGAATTTAATTTAATTAGATGGATTTGGTGATGGTGTTGGGATTATTGCACATATCAATTCAATAATAAGGAAATATAAATGTTTTATGAGGTTGAAACATTGTGATATTAATAAAGGGAGGGACCCAATATTTGGAAATATTACTCACTATCATATTGGTTACCTGAGATAGTATTATATATAAGATTGACGAACAGGGGGTAATGTAAATTCCTATCTAAAACTTGAATGGTACATGAATAAATTATACATAGAATTTTAGGATTCTAAATCAGTAGTAATGTTGGAATTATGTTGCGGGATTTATACTATATTATATTTATTAAAAAAGAACCATGTTAAAAGGGGTATAATATTTACCAAAAATGAGGAACTTAAAGAGTAAGAAGGAAACACATGGAGAAATATTTAGAAAAATATGAAATATAATTTATTTAAAGGATATGGAATTGTACATGAATTTAAAAATATTTTATTATCACTCATATGAAGAGGATGTTTTTGGAATATGTGAAATATATAAGGTTTAAAAATGCAGTTATATGGTCAATAAATGATTACATGAAATAGTATATTGTTAATAATATTATTTCCATATAATAACATGGAATTTTAAATGCAACCACATTTAACATATCTATATGGTATTTGTTAATTTTTAATGAATTGTTTTGTATATAGAAGTCTTTATCCTAGGTGGTTTTTATGTGATTGTATGAGTGATTTTCAATGAAAAAATTCCTTATTAAGTATTTAATCTATAATTCATGGAATATATAGTTTTATATCAGATGGGTTTATCTTACATTCCAAGGGAATTTATGTACTTTTTAATGTCTACCTAGTCATCCATGAATCGTGGATGTTAATTGGTAAATGGTGTATTTTAAAATGAACTCCTATTTTTGTGCCTTAATATCTCATAGGTTTTACTATGACATTTTGTATATATATTGTTTTTATAAAAATCATGTAGATTAGATAAATAAATTTAATATGGTTTCCCAACTCACCCAATGGAATTGCATCTATTTAGAGATGCCAGTTTCAGTATGGATTTAATATATAGTATTCATCTTTTTTTTTCAGGAAAGGGACCCTCTCAAAACATAAATTCTTCTATATACTCTTGGGGTATATTTTTGGTCAATTGATATATTATAAATTATAGAAATAAAATGCATTCTGAGTTCATGACCAAGTATATTGTTCCAGTCTAGTATTAGAGGACAACCATTTTCAATGGTTCACGTAGAGATAATAGATACATTGTGGAATCCATCTAGGGTGATGTTTAAAATGTTTATAAAATCCTATTTATGCCAAATATATGTTTTGAAGTGGAAGTTATATGGTGAGAGAATGATTATCGTGTCGAAGGATTATGTAGTGGTGACTTAAATCAATGGAAATGTAATATTTGGAGCCCATGAAACAAATCATTTTTCATGGTAATATTGATGATGGTAATGATTAAGGTCATCACTACCAGGTGATTGTTTAGATGAATGGAAATACAATATTATTTTATACATATGGCTAATAATTATGCATGAATACACACATATTTGGATCACTCCCCCTATAAAATACTTTTCAACCAATGTGATTCAATATTATTTGATTAAATCCATTAATTAATACACAAAGAAAATATTTAAGGATATAGTCCCCAAAAAATATATGTATCCTACGCGTAAATTGTTTTTGTTTCTTTTGGTGGAGGATGGGTGATAATCCCAGTAAATATAGTGAAGGAAGTAAGCCTTATATTAAGAAAACCATCTAGTTAATTCTGTTTATGGGTCCCAATTGACTACATGACAGGGTTTAATGGTATAATAAGAGGCACCTGCAACAATCAAGGAGGATCAACCGATGATATAATAAAATTTCATTATAATATTTCTTACATTTCTTGAGTTTGGTTTCTTCTAAAAGTTTATATAAAAAATTCTCCCCATTCTAATAAATTATTAAAAGCTAGGAGTGAGGAAAATTTGGACCACCTAGATAAAATAATTCCCCTAATAAACCACTATCCATCTATTTTATTTGTATTAGAGATCCCATTGATAAAGGATATCATAGAACCCATGAAAATAAATATCCATTATCATCAGATCGATTATTAGGCTGATGTTCATGAATGTAGTTAGTGGTGTTGTTGCTGGGTGGGGAGGACCACATAATAAATACGGTTCGATATCATTAAGGAGTAATTGTCTCCTTAGAATACAGGGAATCATATGGAATATAGAAAGTTTATTTTATTACATGAATTGGTTGAATGATATCTTTAGACAATAATTTAAATTCAAAATTTACCTCTTTTTTAAGGTAATAGGTATTAAGATCATTTTGGTTTTTTTCCACCATGTATAGCAATGGAGAGGTGTTATTTGAGAATAAAGTCACCTCTAATGGTTATATTGATAGCATTTCACTCAATATTATATCCATAGTGGGTTGAAGAACATACCCAATTTCTTCTAGATGAATTTACTTGTGGGTAGAGAAACTTATTTCATAGTATCACTAGTAGTTTAATGTTTTTATCAAATTTTTTATTGAATTTCTCACCATGGTTGACCACCTTATAGTATATTACTCTAACTTTCATGAATATATTCCTTAATTTGGATAGATTTAATGGGTCTAAACTCTAAAAAATGGTGGATTGTTCATATATTTATTATTCAGTTTACCTATAATTTATATTTATTTCTATTTAATTTAATAACAATATATTATTCAATAATAGGTTTATATTTGATTTTCCATATATTCATGAACCAATACAAACTCATGGAAATATTAATTGTAAAAGGTGAAAGGGTGAAATTCCTGCCAATACCTTCCTTGTTTAGATCATTTCTGTCCATTATGATGGAAAATTTATGATGGAAAATGGTAGTGGGGGTGAATTATGCCATAAAAAAATTAAAACCAAAGATACAACTGATTTATGTAATTGAGAAATAAATTAAAATATTAAATGTAAGCACTATATATATTTATAGTAAAAAGGATGTTCAGAAAATATATGATAAAAATAATTAAATGAGTAATGAATTTATATGGGATTGATATTATTTTCTATTTATTCATTAAATGAAATAATGTGATTAATAAATAAATAATATAAAATTTAAATAAGATGATCCACAAAAGTTATTAAGAAAGATTGTAAATATCTCAATAATGATCCTTTACATATCCAAGATCAATTTCTTAAGGATTAATTAAATAAATCCCCTCAATTTATTGGTTCGAATGAGGATGTGAAAAAGTAATACACTTCAATTTAGCCAAATAATTGTTATAAACTAAGAAACACATTTTTTTTAATTGGTGAAATAATAAAAATAAGAGAACATTAGATATGGTTGTTTTGCAATAACCAAAAATAAATAAAGAAGTGAAGGTTTGTTTGGAACCACACTCACTGAATTGTGAAATAATATCTAGATAAGAATGAAAATCAAGATCATGGGGGCTAGATATAAATGATAATAGAGGATTATTTAATATTAGATGAAACTTTTGATTCCAATTTAGAGTCTAATAAAAACAGAGGCAAATTTGAGATATTTATCATTCCAAAATAATTAATAACACTCTTTTGGTTTTATTAATATGATCTAAGGGATCAACGAATCTTCTATAATATAATTAGAGTCAATGAATCCATTATAGGATGAGTCACGGAAAGTATGATCATCACCAAAACTGGGATTGACTTGTCTTCGGACACCATCAAGTACCATGTGCTACTACTTTGTAGCTATTGAGATACCTATAGGTATGATATTTTCTATATATCACATGGGATAGTCCATGGGATTTATACTACTAATATGGTTCAATCTAGTTCCACTAGAATGCTTGTGACACAATACTATGTATCCAGTGGACCTCCTGATAATCCGGTGCTTTAATTCAATGAAACTAGATATCCATGGGTAACAAAATGTGTGGTCTTCAAAAATGGACTTCCACAATGGTGTTTTTCCATTTTTTTCCATTTATAACCTATAAATAATAATTAAATATATATATATATATAACCAACATTAATCGGCTTGTTAGAATATAAAAATGTGTTCTAAATCACTAAAGCACATCAAAGAGAGTGATTTATAATAATATCCCCATTTCTGATGATAAAAAACACATTGAAAAAGAATATATAAAAAATTAATTTAAAATTAAGGCATCCAAGGACTTTTCAAAATGAAGGTTAGAATTTCATAACTAAATTAAAAAAAGATGTAGCATTATAACCATAATTTATATTCATTGTGAAAAAAATAAACTCCACATAACTAAAAGGATTTAAGAAAAAAATTTCCATTTTTTATTATTAGATGTAACCCATACAATGGTATATAAAACTCCCCCTTTTGATGAACAAAATCACTAGAAATTAGTACAGACATGAAATTATTTTTAAATGAATACTTCCAATGAATTTTCAAAAATAATTTCAAAATTAATAAAAACAATTTATATAATATTAATTTTTTATCCCATAATTATCCCTCTTCCCAAAATAAACAAATAACACAAAACCAATGTACATTACCATATATTATCTTGTAATTAATTTTTTTTAAATCAATTACTTTCTCTCAAAAATTTAACCCCCTTAGTGATTACAAAAAAGAACTCAGAAATAGTGGTAAATAAATAATGTTTAATATAAATATATCAATTTTACAACTGGGAAAAATATTTTAATATATGAGAACAATATTTTTTTTAATTTTTAAAAGCCTTTAATTTTGGAATAGAAAATAAAAATTAAAAAATTTGAAAAGTTTCATCAAAACGATTGATTATAGCAGGATGCTTTTTTTAATATAAAAAACGGTGGGATCCCCCTTAATTAATGTTTTATATAAAAGGATCCAAAAATAGAATTAAATTCATGTGTAAAAAAATAGTAAAAAACACATTAAAAGAAGAAAATGAAATATTGAAGAATTGAGAAGGTGATTTAAAATTCCAATCCATTGTTAAGGTTATGTAAAAAATGAGTATAAACTAGGGCATATTCTTCAATATTTTCAAACCAATTATATAGTAAAGTCCCAAAACTCATTTCCAAGGTGAGGATATGATTAAAAATATGACCGTCCATTTTAGAGGTTGTTGCCTCTGGGTGAATCTACACAAGAATCCCATCCACTTATTTGTCTCTGGAAAAAAATTTAAATTTAAATAAATATGAAGCTCACTTTAAATTATATGTATTAATTTAATATTTGGAATAAATTTATATATGAATATATTTTATGTAAATTTTAAAAATAAGAGATTTGGAAATAATTCCATTTTATAATATATATTGAAATAAATTCAAAATTTAGGACATTATAATCTAATTTCAATATATAAATGAATTTGAAAAAAATTGATCTTTTAAAATATTTAGAAATAAATAAATTTTATAGAAAAATATAAAAATTATTCAAATAATTTAAGACTGAAGTAAATATAAAATTATTTTTTGTAATAAAATATTGGAATTCTATAAAAAATTAATCAAATGGGGAATCTCAAAATCAAATCCAAATAAATCCTATAGAGAAATAAAATATTACCATTCCCCCATTGTAGAAACCCATCATTTTTACATTTATCAAAAAAACTCCTGAATATTTTAAAATAGATAAATTTTATATCGAAAAATATATACAAGTATAAATCCTAAAAAAACAATCATATCCAAAAAACATCATAATTGGGATTTCAAAAATAGTGTACGAACATAATGGTAATTTTGAATCTCATTGTATAATGTATAATATCAATGGAACTAATCATGAATTTTGATTTAGAAAAGTATATGAAGGGTTAAATCACAAATAATGATCAAAATATTTACATAATGAAAGTCACCAGATTTTTAATTTTATTTTATTTATAAAGAAAAAAATTATAATAATTCTAAAATTTAATTTGGAAAGGTAATTTTTTTATTAAAATATAATAAAAAATTATATATTTTTAAAAAATAAAAAATGATTTTTGCAGTGACCTGGCCTTAGATATTCAGGAGCTGATGTCTGCTATCAGTTACATTCGCATGATTTCAAAGAATAAAGCCCCGAAGAACTGATCAGTTTATAAGTATTGGTAAATTAGATACATAAATGTGTATTTTATTACAAATGGCTACACTAATTACAACATAATTTCTTTACTACTTTCTAAATAAATAACAATGAGGTTAACTATAAACCATATCATAAATCCATGCATATATCTCATTGTAAGACTTATGGATATCCAGGGAAAGAAACATGTTAAGGGAGAGATGAAGTGAAAGTAAAGAGGAAACAATAATGAATAAATGGGAATAAATTAACATGGTATGTTAAATAATGTATAACAAATTAGTTTCAAATTACTAGATAAGGAAAAATAAATATGACAATATAAGAAACTGAAATAGATTCCATATAAATAATTAAAAATTAAATGTTTATATAGATATTTCAATAAAAACTCAATAGATCAATAATAAATGAAGCATGAAAAGGAAATACATCCATAGATACATCAACAAAAAATCTCATGGATGAATAATAAATGAATATGAATGAGGGAAATGTTTTATTATTAGACATCGTGTTTTCTGAGAACATGATAACTTTACCATAAAGAGACAATTTTAACATTTCAAATTCTCACATCTAATTCATCTCATGAGAATAATGATTTATCAAGGAGGTTTCATTATTCGATCCCTAACCCATAGATCTTTCCTTAACCAGTCTCTAACCTATTGGGATTGAATTAACCAGTCCACAACTTATATAGATCTTGTACAAATCATTTAAATAAACTAAATTCCTTATAAATAATCTATGTTAAATAAATGATATCTGTTACTAAATATATTCCAAAATAATATAATAACATTCAAAGTAAAATACTTATGAAATATGGTATATAGTTCATTAAATAATTATATACATGAAAAATTATATGGATTTTTATTGGAAATTAAATGTTCAATGATCATAGAAAATCGAATATATCTGGTGAAAATGGAATTAAAGAGTGAATTTTAATACTATCCTTATCCAAATCAATCATAAACCATACATATAAATATTAAGGATTCTATCAATTCTACACAACCTATGTAGATTAAAATAATGTTTTTTGTTATTGATTAATGGAATTATTTTAAAAAAAACTTTTAAAAAAATCATGAGGAAAAATCATTTTGTTTTGAAAAAACTTTTGACAAAAATTTTCATTGAAATTTTTTTTTAAAAAACACTTTGATTTAAAAATTAACATTCTAAACATGTAAGTGGATTTTTATGGGAAATTATGGTGGGTAAATATTTACATTCCATATGAGGTAAAATGAATAGTCAATTTTCATGATTATAGGTAAAAAATTCCCTTGTTTGGAAACTAAAAAAATATTCCTTTGTAAAAAATTGGTAAAAGAAATAATTTTTAGTCATTGATTTACTATGTTATTTTAAAAATAATTTTGAAAACATTTTAATAAAAATAGTTTTTAGAAGAAAGCTAGTTCTCTGGATAAAGAGAGATGTAATGCCTGGTAATCTAAAAATACTTTTTCTAAAACATCTTGAGTACTAATGAGTGGAAAATGGTAATAACAAATGGAAATGGAAATGAATACCTATATGATATAAAATGAATGTTTCTTTAGAAAAAATTGTCATATATTTTCCTCAAATGGAAATACCATCGAAATATATTTAATGTTATCATTGTGGAAAATATTCTTTAAACCTTCTGAAGTGTCCCATAGCACATTGAAACATTATAAATCATACTCCTCATGAAGGAATAAATTTATTTTTATTTTTAAAATACTCTGTGGATAAATGTAATTCATGATATAAAATATAAAAATGGGTAGTAGATACACCACAAAAAAGATAGTGGTGAACATGACATATATCTTAGAAAAGTAAAAAGTGATATGAAAATACCTTACCAAATTGGTAGCAATTGAATTAGAAAACCCATAGGTAATAATCATTAAATAGAGATTATAATACAATTAGGAAAATATATTTCACACTTATATATGTCAATGTAGTTGTATGTACATTATATATAAAAAAATTAGGAGCAAAATAATAAAGTATGCTTCACAGTAAGAAATGTGAGACACAAATCCCTTACATATGAATCAAAATACCAAAAAGTAATAATAATTTATTGAAACATATAAATACAATGAAGGTAATATAATTTCAGATGTTACATGTCAATGTAGAAGTATTAACACCATATATAATATATTATATAAAAAACAATAAAGTGTGCCACACCGAAATAAAAGCGAGACAAAAATACCTTATACTGTGTTTTCATTAGGGTGAAAATACCTTAACGTAATATATAATAAACATATGTTAATATTCTAATTTCTTGATAATATTTCACATGTTTATCATTACTATTATATCACTTATTACTATGTGGTATATAAATACTTAAACAATTAAAGATAATTATTTATATATAAATTTTATATTAACAGAAATTTATTTATGTCATGAATATCATTTAGGTGTTTTCTATGTTTCATATGCTTAATTATAATCATATTTTATACATTCCATGGATCTTGTGAATGAATCACATCACCTTGAGTGGGTTGTAGTCCAAACTTCCTCAAACAATGTTTTCATATTAACAAAAAATGGAAATTAATAAAGGTATTTAGTATAAAAGGATTAAATAATTATAAATAATTAATAAATATTATATATATTATATATAAATATAGTTTCCATCATAATGGCCAATAGTATAGGTTGTAATAGTAAAATGAAAAATAATCGTTTCGTGAGGCAGTAAGTCATCATACATAGAAACAATAAATCTCTTACCCATTATATGGAGGTGTGTGTAAGTGTAGTTAAAATGATTATCATAACTATATAATAACATATTTAGTTTATATTTTTTTAAAAAAATAATAGAACAATAATATATGATGTGTTGAAGAGTGGAAATAAAACTAAAATGCTTATGGAAGGATGTTACCTCTTAATCAGGTAACCACTTTTGGTTTGTCCAAAAAGACTTCCATGGAAGGTTTTAAACACAAAGGGAGAACGAAACATTGAGGGGATGTATTTTAATAATAAATAGGGTCATATCTTGGGCAAAACAAAGTGGTTTGAATGGTGTGACTAATTGGGATAGGCATTGACCTTTATTGGTAGGAAAATAACTCATATGGAATTTTTGGAAACAAGTTTTCTGTATACATGAAATCCATAAAAAACCGAAAAAAACTCAATAATGGAAGGTTAGTGGAAAAATTATTGAAATAAAATGGATTTATGACAAGTTTCTAGGTAATTTGGTTCTTTAAATTAAATATTTAGTCATTTATTTAACATATTTTTTTCATAATAATTATAATTAATTTTAATTACATTCACTAATATTTTCGATCAAAAACAATGTTTCTATTATTACAAATTATAAATTATTCTAAATCAAAATATATTATCCATTTTTAAAATTCCCATCATATAAGTGGATGAAATTAATTTAAAATCCATCTCACAGTCGGGATGACAATGTGGAGTTTTAAAGAAAAAACATCTAAACTTTTTCATTGATTTTATTATCAATTTCATCTTTGAATTGACTCCAACAAAATAAATTATATAAATTGATAAATTTTTTGTCTAATTAATCATTAAAACTAATTAATAGTATAGTTTAACCATATAATTAAATTAGATGAAAAAGCAGTTCTAACTAAAATATAGTATTTTTACCAATTCATTAAAAATTAAAAATTTTCAGATTATTATGATGAATCCTCCAAAAACTAATTCATATACTCTTATTTCAAAAATAAAGATTATTATGAAATATTAAATAAATTAATCTATAAAAACACTAATTTAAAATTTTTTTCTCCATTCAAAGGCTGTAAAATAGCCTTTATAAAATTATATATTTTTGTATTATTAGTTGTGTTCTATCATAAATATTTCAAACACAATGGGTGAATATAAAAAGTATTTTATTGAATATATAATATATAATAAAAATTATTATCACTCAATAATTATAATAAATGTAATTTTTTATCGTAAAACTACATTTTGAGAATAAAAATGTATTTCTATAAAAACAAACACTTTACACCCAATTGCTTCATATATTAATTTGTAATTAATTTGTAAAAAATTAGTTCAATATATCATTGTATAAACAATAATTTTCATAGGTTAGTTAATAATTTTCATAACCATGAACATAAAAACTAGGTTATATCATATTGTACTAAATAATAATATTTTAAAAATATATTGTTATTTGGTGAATCCCGATCTTTTATGTAACACAATCTATCGAGGAAGGTCACTATTGCGTGTAACGTAAGCTAACATGGTATTTCGCTCATTACAAGATATTAAATTTATTGAATATATTCAAAATATTAGATATATAGTAGTGTCTTGGGATAATATATTTCCTCATGTTATTGGTTTAGTGTTTAGTACACAATATCGAATAAAAATTTGTACTTTTGAATTTTGGGGTGTTATGTTCTCTCCACCTTATTTAAATTTTATCCCCATAATTTAAACTTGATCATGGTGATCGAATGTTAGATACTACCACTGTTTAAAATCCCACATCATGAGAAGTGTTTTTAATTCATCTATTGTAAAAGATACATTGGAAAGTACAAATGTCACATGGACTACCATGTATCTAGGTATATATGTAGGAGAAAATAAGTGGAATGTGAAAATACATACATGATGAAAATGATTAAATATTTATTTTCTAGTGAATGAGTTCATCAATAAAAAACTTGTTAATGGTGGATATAAATGTGGGGTCCTCAAAGACATAAATTTTTAATGATTTGGATGAGTATAAGTTCAACACAATTTAAGGTATTTTGACAAAATTTTATTTATAGGTCATTTTACTTGTGTTGGGTAATTCTATTAATACCTAATAATATAAAGAAATACTCTTAATTTAAATTTAATCAATATCATATAAAAATCATATTTATTGGTTTAGTTTTGATCATATTCTAATTCCCCACTTTACTCCCAAAAATTAATTAAGAAAAATTATTTTTCCTAAATAACTAGAAGAATCCCTCAAAGGATCATAAGGCCGATAAAAGAAACGAAAGACTTACTATTGGTCTCTAACTATATTCGAAAACCTATATCGTTTGTAGATTATACTATAATCCTAACAACTGTTAATAATATTTCATCATTAACATATTCTTATCAATTTATTATGACCAATAACAATGAAAACCTAACCAATACATTCCATATATCAGTGGTTGGCATGAAACCGTTATATTTCATTGGTCATGGGTTAAAGTCTTGTGAACATGCTAGATTTGATTGGTTGACACCCGACATACATGGTTTCATTTTATAAAACCAAATTAATATAATATCTAAAATAAATATACTAGACATCATACAAATAAGGTTAATCATTAAATATGCTTTTATCTATGGTTTTCAATATGATCTTAATACATAAATTCATCATCCATTTATTTTCTCAAGGGTCCTTCATTTATCTAGAGATTATCCATAACATCATTTATATAATTTATCAATCATGACATCTTTTTTCAATATATAAAAGCTTAAGATTAACCTATGATATTCATTTTAAAAATCCATTACAATGACTTGTAATGGAAATGTGAATTATCCTAAGAATACCCCCAAGAAAGTCAAACAAGATGTATAACAAGGCCCATTATCTGGTACTAGGTTATCATGAGTTATGCTCAGTAATCCTTTTCAGAGTCATTAATCATAAAAATATATATTCTATAACCACATATTGTTTTATTATATATACATGGATTTATTTATAATAATACCCATATATTCTCTACATTAAAAAATATACAGCATGTTCTTCTTTACTTATCATCAAATTTTATGTTAGGGTTATGTTATCTAACATATGATTTATTAAATTATGTTCCCAAGGTTGATACTAAACTAACTATGATAACAAATATGGAAACTGAACACCATATATCCCAAAGCAAGTGTCTACTATCAATAACATTGACATGATTACAAGGAATCAAGCCCTGAATGTCAGATCAGTTTAGTAGTCTTGGTAGTCTAGGTACATAAATTAGTATTGTTTTATATGTGAATATAATAATTAAAAAATATTTTTCTTCTTCTTCATAAATAAATAAATTTTATAACAACTCTACACCATCTATTAAATCCATTCATATACTTCATTGTATAATTCTTGGATACTTGGGGAAAAAAACATGATAAGGGGGAGCTCAGATGCCGAGTATGGGTAAGTAAAGTAGAAGAAATAATGAATCAATGGGAATAAATTAACATTTAAAGGTAAATATCTGATAACAGAAGCCATTAAAATAACAAGATAAGAAAAAATAAATTTGTAAAGGTAAGAAACTAATACAAATTCTATCCAAATACTGGAAAATAAAATAAAACCATAGATATGTTGATAAAAAATATCATGGATGAATAAAAAACGAAGCCTAAAAATGGAATACATCCATAAATATGTCAAAAATATCAAATATGAATAATAACACAATATAAAAGATGTAAATTATTTATTAATTAATGTCATGTTTTCGAAAAACATGAAACCTTTACCGTTAAGAGACTGTTTAAACATTTCCAATTTTAATAACTAACTCTTCCCATGAGACTATCGATGCATCTTAGTGTTTTCAGTACTTATTCCCCAACCTATAGGACATTAATTAACTTTGGTCTAACCCGTAGGGCTTTCATTATTCAGTCCTCAAACTTTTTAGTGCATCGACAAGGCCGTTAAATAAACTTAGTGATTTAAAAAATAACCATATTAAATAATGGATACTAGATTATCAATGTTTCCTAAAATAATAAAATAAAATTCAAATTAAATACCGTAAAATAAATGGAATATAGTTCAAGAAATAATCATATTCATGATAAATGATACGGATATTTAGGGGAAATTCAAGGTTCAATGATCAATAGTAATTGAATATTTCAAGGGACAAAAGGAATCAAGGAAGTTAATATTAGTTCTATACTATGAAAAATATATCATAAACCTTAAATAAGAATATCTATGATGATATAAATATAATATAACCCATGTGAAGTATAATAAAGTGTTGTTGTTGATAAATGGAATTGTTATAAAATGAACTTTTAAAAACATTTTTAAGGAAACTATCCTTTTGTTTTGAAAACCATTTTGAAGAACTTTTCATTGGAAGTAAATTTTAGAAAATATTTTCATAAAAAATTATCCTTATAAAAATTCAAATTAAGCTTCCCTGGGAATGATTTCTAGTAAATCTGTAAAATCCATAAGAGTAAAAAAACATTTCTTTTTGCACGGTTATAGGTTAGAAAAATGCCTTGTTTGCAAAGAAAAAAAGAATATTCCCTTGAAAACATTTGGTAAAATAAATAAACAGGTAAATATTTTATTACCAAATAATTTTAAAAACATTTATGAAACATTTTTATAATGTATGGTTTTTATATAAAAAAGGTTCTTTGAGTAATGTGAGATGTAAAGTCAGGTTTTCTAAAAATCATTTTCCAAAACCATTTTGAGTTCCAAAGGGTGGAAAATTTAAAAATACATGAAAATGTTCATGAATAACCAGAGGATGTAAAATGAAATTTTTTATTGTAAAATGTTCTTGTAATTTAATTTAAAGTAAATACCATTGAATGTTCTTGAATGTTATCATTGAGGAAAATAATTTTTAATAATTCTAAAGATTCCCATACCACTTTGAATCATTTTACATCATAATATTCATGAAGGAATAAAAATAAAGGGAATTTATAAATTCCATGATGAAAAAAGGAATTTATGATAATATATTTGAAAATGTATAGTATATATACCACACAAATGAATTTTGTGGTGAACATGATAGTTATCTTATTGAAGTAAAAAGTGAGATGAAAATCCCTTACCAATGTGGTAACAAATGAATTAGAAAACCCAAAGGAAATAATCATTAAATGAAATATTTAAATACCATTAAGATATAATAATTAATTATAATATATATTTCAATGTGGTAGTATGTTCACCGTAGATAAGAAATAAGGTGCACAATAATAAATTATGTCTCATAGAATGAAAAGTGCGGCAATAATCCCTTACATATGAATCGAAACTCCCAAACGTAATAGCCATAAATTGAATCTTCTAAATACCATGAATATAAAATAATTCATTATATCCCTTGTCAATATGGAATTATGTACACCATATATGAGAATTTAGTTTCACAATAATAATTTTTTCCTCATAGAATGAAATGTTAGATGGGAGTCCCTTCCTTGTGTTTCCTTTTGGTTGATCATCCTTTAACCTCTTGTATAATAATATTATGAAAATTGTCTAATTACATGAGAAATTTTTTCAATATTATCATTAATTTTATTCCATTTATTAACATTATTAATATGATTACATAATCAATTATGTTTATATAATGTGTTTTGTCCAAATTCGGTTGGTCTGTAAAAAATAACTTTGGTAGGTCAACTATAGTCAAATGGATCATTATATAACATCTAATGTATAATAAAAATTACATAATTAACATATTTTTAGATAAAATATAATTTAATAGTAAATCATTAATTATGGTTATAAAAAATGAATCAATGTGATGATCATGGTGATGGTTGGCCGTATGTACACATGAGTAATGTTCTCATTTTTAAACGATCGTTATGGAAATAAGATAAGTAACACCATATATGTAATGAATGACAATTATATCATAAATAACATATTATTTGACAATTTATACTTATATTTATAATTCTTATGATGTAAAATGAATCACATCTGGTCGAGGAGGTGGTAACCCACACATCCACGAACAATGTTATCACCTTGTTTGTGAAAGGGTTAAGAATTATATATTTACTATATTTATAGAAATATAATTATTCCAGGAATATAATATAGATGTTTTTCAAGTCTTATATGTTTAAATATAATCATCCATTATATATTCCATTGATCATGTGAAATAATCATATCTGTTTGATGCGGCGGTAGTCCACACATCCTGAAATGATGTTATCATATTAACTCAATATGAAACACATTAAATGTTTGTGTAATAAAAGGATTATATAAATATAATTGAATAATAAATAAAATATTTATAATATATAAATATATTTTCCTTAATAATAATCCCCATTAGTGGTGCAAATAAAAAATGAACAATCATCCTTTTGTGATGCGGTAATTCACCATATAGAGAAATAATATGTTATTTACAAAATATAAGGATGTATGTGTTAGTGTAGTTAAAACCCTTAACATAACAACATACGAGTATATTGAGGATATTTTTGGTTTTTAAAAAAATACAATAAGAATATATTTGCGTTTGGAGAATTGATGTAAAACTAAAAATCCTAAGGAAATATGTGACCTCTTAATCAAGTAACTACTTATGGTTTGTAACAAAAGGATTACATGGAAGGATTTGTTCCCAAATAGAGGCTTAAAAATAGAGAGGATGGATTTTTGGAAGATATATGTGTTTATAATTGAAAAAACTACTTGGTTTTAGAGGTTTGGGGAATGGGGAGAGCCGGTATCCTTTTATTGGGAAGGAAACATACTCTCATGGAATATTTGAAAACAAGTTAGATATACACATGTTATTACATTAAAAAAACATTCCAAAAAAACAACTCAATGAAGTAAGGTTAATGGCCTATTTATGGACATAAAATAAGTTTTTCAGAAGTCTATAGGTAATTTTTTCTCTTATATTAATCGTGTAGGCCTTTATTGAGATTAAAATTTCTTTAATAATTATAAATAATTTTAATTTCATTCACAAATATTTTTTCTAAAAAACAATTTTTCTGATATAATATTTTCTATATTAGGACTATTAAAAATATGAAATATATTTTTACAAATTATAATCACAGAAGTGGTAGATATAAATTAAAAAATTCATCTTGGAGGTTGGATGAAAATGGGTTTTTTAAAGTAAAAATGTTCAAAAGATTGAAAAGATTTTATTATCAATTTCAAAGGGAAATTGACTCCAATTTAAAAAAATTGTTAATAGATAAAAATATGATCTAATTAAATATTAAAACCAATTAAAATTTTAAATTATCCTTAAAAATAAATTAGATGAAAATTTAGTTTAGGGATAAAATTCAGTATTTCTAACTTTTCTTTAAAAATGAATTGTTTCAGAAAAATATAACAAATTAACCATATATTAATTATTATGTTTATATTAAAAATATGAAGTTTAGTTTGACATAGTCAGTTAATAAAATTTAAAAAAAAATTATTTTAAAAGGGTTCTCCATTAAAAGACTTTAAAATTACATTTATAAATATATATGTTTTATGTGAAAAATAGGGTTTGTACTTATATTTTTTTTTAAAAAAATCCAACGTATATGTATCAAAAATTCTTTATCGAATATAATATATTTATGTATAACAAATTAATTTCACTCATTAATTTTAATTAGTTTAATTAATTATCATAAATTAACCTATTTAGAATAAAAATATTTTCTATATAAATAATAACTTTATACTCAATTGCTTCTTATATTCATTTATAGTTAATTTATAACCAATTAAATAATTATATAATTGAATAAAAAATAATATTCATAATTTATTTAATACTATTTGGAACCTCTATCATAATGGTTAGGTTATATAATATTATATTAAATAATAATAATTTTATAATGCATTGTAATTTGGTTAAACTCTGTCTTTCGTGTAATGAAAGCTATCGTGAAATATCGTTATTTAATGAAATTTAAGACAACATGGGTTTTCATTTATTAAAAGATATATAATTTATTAAATATATTTAAAATGTTAAATATACATTATACTCATAGGAAATTATATTCCATTATGTTCTTGGTGATTCTTGTCCTAGACGCAATCGAATAGAAATTTGTACTGCGAAAATTCAGGGTGGTAAACATTTATAATGATATAGGATTTGGAAACAATATCTATTTCAAAAAATAATTTTTTTAAAATAAAAGATCAATTAAATTTTGATAATATTTAAAAAATTTATTAAATGATATAGTTAATGCGTTAAAGGTATGAGTTAGTTTAAAAAATTACTAACATAAAAGATATATAACTCAATACTTCTTAAGAATTCATTCTTGATAAATGGGTTTTGTGAAAATATATATTTATACAAGAAAATGTTTTAAAAAACCAAAATATAAAACATAATTAATAATTATAGAACACAAAACAACCAAATTTAACAATTCCAATTTTCTAATTCTTTTAGTTAAACATTAATTATATGTTGCACATTTGTCTCAAACACCTTATATCCAAGTAAAATGCAGCATTATGTGACATTAAATTGAGAAATATTTTCCAAAAAAACATGACACTAAATATTTTGTTACCCAAAATGTGGGTATGAAAAAGTTATCCAAATTTGATTTCAGAATCGACAATTTCATAGAATAATATCATCCATTAGAATTTTGAAACAAATAATTATTAAGTGAGATGAATTGATTTAGGTATACTATAGTGGGATTTTTGTAAACACATTAATAAAAAATTTTCTCATGCGTTATATAATTTTTATAAACATTTATCTTGGTATAAAACTTTAAAAAAATATCTTTTTTGAGGTTCTATATTGATTTAGAAAAATATAACCAGAATTATTATTTATATTTTATTGAGAACCAATATTTAATTTACATTTTTTTCTCCTTATATAAACATAGAATGATAATTTTTTGTATCCTTAACAGTTGATTCTAGTTTCTCATTATTGTTTATTTCTTTTAATTTCTATGGAAAATCTAAATTTTATATATAATGTTAATTATATTCAAGAAAAATATTATTATTATTTTTTATATTCATTGAAAAGGTAACTTAATAAAAATCTAATGAAAGATGTCCTATAACACATTTAGGATAATAGTTTTTTTATTTAAGAGTTTAACAATATGAGGTTGAATAAATTTAATTAGAATAAATAAATTCATAACATTAATAACTTTTAGCCATTAAAAATTTTGTGTAATCATCACTTGAGTAAGAATATGATAAGAAATCGTCACTTACTCTCAATGATGAAACGTTGATAAATTTCTTGAATTTTTTATTTCCCATAATATTTTTTTTGTATATGGGATAGTTTATGTTGATATGGAACTCTTTTTGTAATGATGAAATTATTTCTTAGATTCTATTCATTTATTCTCATTATTTTCTTGTTGGAAGGATTTCAACCATTTCATGTTCTTGTTAAATTTCCTCACAAGGTGTAAAAAATTTTTTTTCACTTTCAGATGAGTTACCATTTATTCCATTAAAATAAATTTTCATCTTCAAATCCTTGAATTAGTTATATTATTTTTTGGATTATAATTTCATTGTTTTATCATAGGTCTTGAGTTATCCTATTGGGTCTTCAATCACTATGCCCTATATATCTCTATATTCTTAAATTTCCAATAACATGGGATCCCAAGTATTTATAAATATCAAAAGTTTATTCATTACAATAATTTCTATATTAATATTATTGAATGATATTTTAATCCATTATATATGTTATAAAAACGTGCAATAAACTTGTTAATATATTCTTTAGGATGTTTACCAAAGAATTCAAAATATATTTTTTACATAAAAATTCTATTGTTATTAACATTATTAGACTTTTGAGTTAGTCTATTACATAAAATAAATGGGATCTAACTATTAAGATTCATTCTATATAACCTATATTGTGAATGATAAAAGCCATATTTTAATGATCTTTCCATGAATCCTATTGATATTTTTCATAGAGGATCTAAACAAACATTGAAAAAAGGGTCAACGAATCTTTTAATGAAATTCTAAGATAAAATTTGAAAACAATGTCTCATTTATTACATATTGGTCAATGTATGAAGGTATGTGTATGGGGTGTGTTTGAATTTATTTTTAAAACATTAAACACAAATATATGATAGATTTATATAATTGAGTGATAAATTAGAACAATCAAAGTAAGTATAATATATATATATGGTACAATAATATACAAATAAGAAATGATATAATTGGATAGCTATGTGATTTATTTATATGATATTGATAATGTTATATATTAATTGATTAAATGAAATAAAGTGATTAATAAATAAAGGATACAGAAATAAAAAAAATATAAACCACACAATTTGTGAAGAATATTCATAAATAGAACCATAATGAGCCTCTATGTATACCTCATCAATATCCTGATGATTTCTAAATTAAATACCATAATTTTAGAAGTGTATAAGAAACATTTAAAAATGGGTAGACATTCTTTTCAATGGATGAAATAAAAAACCAACAAACCATTAATTAATAGCCGTATAAAGTAAGAAACTAAAATAACATTGGATTAATGGGTTTTAGAATAAATAAAAATAAATTATTTAGAGAATATCTATAAAAATATTTGTATCACATTATCTAATATCTTGATAATAATGACCGATAATAACAAAAGACACAACGAGAAATTTGAAGAGACAATGATTTACATTGAGTGCACACATTTGATTCGAATTGAGAGAACAAGTTTAATTGGTATAAATTTGAGATCATTGTAACATGTGAATAATTTTTCAGACTCCCTAGGTTTTATTTATAGGATCCTTGGACTTAGAGTACATTTTAGAATTGAGTGTAATTCAATGGACCTATTAGAGGATGAGTACATGAATATATCCCCATAATAAATGTAGCCTTTGAATTGATGTTCGGACACCACCTGAGATCTTTTAGTTGAAAATTGGTAGCAAGTGGGATACTTTTTGGTCTATAATTATTTATAGATCTCACCTAGTACCTGATGAGATCAACCAGGTATCTGAGGGGATTAGTGATACTAATATGGTTTTTTCTAGAGCAGTTTTTATCCAATGAAACTCTTCCATGTAGTTGGAAGACCCCATGTGAATACATTGCTTTATTCTAATTCCATTTATTGGCTAGTGGGATTCTTAAGGAAAGATAATAGAAACAACTTAGGTGGCATTCTCAAATATGAATCTACATATATTTTGATTCCATTATTCGGTCTATTGACAACCTATTAAGAAACATAAATAAGAGAGAGGGAAACACATGAAAAAATATTTTAAAACTCCAAAAGGTGTTCGTGATCATTAAAAAACATATAAGAAAGTGATTTTATAAAATTAATATGGATATTTTCATATACACTGTAGGTCATGTTGAGGAGAAAATAAAAAATAATGGGTTTTCTCTTATTCTATGACAAAACCCTTGAATACTAATGTGAAAAAAAGAAATTGATCACCTATTATTGATTATTATAATATTGAAATAAGATGTGGTCATAACCCACAATCTGGAATGATTATTTACCATTTTAGATATAAGTTCCTTTCTTCAATTAATAAAAACTGTAGGAATTTATTGATCAAAATTCATGGCCTTATTTATAGTTTCATAAAGGTTGGGGAGAATATTATTGTTACATTGAATTCTCAATGTGTCATGGTATTGCAATATTAATCAATGTTCTTGAATTATCCTGAGTTAGACATAGAGGTTACAAAATTATACCAAGTGATTAGAATAAAATCATTATAAAGCATCCATTATAGGATTATATTTATCTATTTTAGAAGATTATATTAATAAAATTGTGTGCCTATTTGATATTTTTTGAGCTTGATAATTAATGAGTACAACTATCATATCATTCATGAAGATACCCAAAGCTTGACGTACATGGAAATTACATTACATTTGTGGAAAACTTAATACATGACCAAAATAGGCACCCAAAGACCATATTAGTTTTGTGACTTCTAAAACTCTGAACAAAATCTTCTAATCATGGTGAATGATCTTCAACATCTCCCATAAAGTTCTTCCATAATTTTTTTACCTAAAACATTTATTTATATCTTGTGGAAATGAAACCATAAAAAGGGTGGGATCAAAGTCTCGGTAAGGGTAATCATGTAGGACATAAAACAATCCATAATCATTTGAATGTAAAAACATGAGCTTAAAATCTAAACATCAAAATCTCAAGTAATAACATAAAACATGGCAGTACATAAGGCATATATCATCAAGGAACATTAATCATTATAAAATAGCATGGGAATACAACATGGAATTGTGGAAAAGCCTTAATCACATGATATGATTTCCATAGAAACCAAGGCATTTTTTCCAAGACCATCATAGTGGACAATGTACATTTCTTAACCGGGTTTACTTGCTGTTCTAGAAATTTCTATCTCATGAGATATAAATCAATACCCAATGAATTGGAGGGAGATATAACTCCCACCCATCTCAAATTGAAATCATTTTATGTGTTCCACAAAACAATCATAAATAATTCATCATAACCTAAAGAATTAAATGGGTTTCATAAATATTATACCATCGTGACATAATCCATATAAAACAAGTGTTTATCATTTCATCATAATAAAAATAAAAACATGTAAATAATAGAGACATTATACTTGAAACATAAACATGCTAAATAATGTCATCTTAGATGGAAAAATATTTTTTATAAAACACTTTAGATGAATTATTGAGGAAAATATCCTTCTTCAAAATCATTTTCTTTTCACAAAATTCCACACAATTTAAAAAAAAGTATTTTATTGAAAATAATCATGAAATATTATAGATTAAAATTCATGAAGAAAAGGTGTTTTCAAACCATAAGAATCCTTTCCTGTCGTATAAGTTAAAAAAATATTCTCCTCATACTGTTACCAAAAAAGTCAAAAGGTACCTCGTATAGTAAACAAAAGATAGATTCCTTCCATAACAAAAAATTAAAAGTCAAAAGGGGGAAACATGACTTTAAAAATACATAGAAGAATATTAAACACTTTATGAAAACATTGTTATGAACATTGATGAAAAATATAACCCCAGTAAACACTTACATATAAGAAATCCCAAATAAAAATGAGATTGTAAAAATATCCCTTACCCTAGGTCTGATATGCTTTTTACGTGTCTAATCCTCCTCTTCTTCGACGCACTTCTTATTTACCTCCTCTTAGGGCACTAAAGATGGTTTTTGAAGAAGAACAGGACCTCTAGTAGGTTTCTAGGGAAGTGGATAAGTGAAATAGGCAGGGTTTGGACGAATTTGAAAGCTCAAAATGTTGTGAAGTGGAGAGGGAGGAGGTTCCCTTTTATAATGGAGGATAGGGTCACCTTTGGAAACCTAAAAAATATTAATTTATAATAAAATAAAACCCACTTAAAACCTCAAAAAATGACTTGATTCGAATATGAGATGATATAGGGATGTAATCTTATCAACTATTAACATTTAGAAAAATTTTTATGTTTATTTTAAACCTTATCATTTTGATTTATCCTTATTTTATCTATTTAATATTATTTGTGGTAATAATAATCTAAATTTTTAATTGTTATAATACATACTTATATGTTGTTAATTTCCTATAATTTAATACATTATTATCTTCCCAACCATATAATGTTCAATTTGTAAATTTTGAATATTTTTGTGATTTTAATAATTTAATAATGTGCTATTTTTATAAAATACCAATCATGTAAATTTTGACACTATTCTTTGATTTGAATTTAAATAAAATACAAATAGAGAATATATTCGAAACAAAATATTTAATAGGTTCCTAACATGTCATATTCTTCTATAAAATTCGTGGAACATATTAATTAGTTCATATAATATTTATTTTAATATTTTTAAAAACATTTATAGAAGAATATGACATGTTAGGAGACAACTTTTAGTCCAATTTATCTTCTAAAAAACCCTACTTTTAAAATGTTATGTTTATCAAATTATGAAGGAGTCAACATTGAAATCATTTAAAATAAAATAATATAGGTGTCATAATCACTTTTATAAGGCCTAAAATGGTGAACAATTCGACCTATGGATGGTTATGGTTTATATGTACACGAAAAATATGTTTTTTTCAGGTTTTTGGGACATTAAGGGGTTTTATTAGTTTAATAAAAACTATATTATTGATTTTTCACTAAGTAAGTAATTTCTGCATCATTAATATATAATCTATTAAGGTAATTATATATTTCATAAAAATTACAAATAAATTACCATGATAAAGAAAAATATTTTATCATTCAAATGAGTATTTATAACAAAAATTATTTTTTGTATAACCTTATGTTAAAAATAATTTAATTATTAATGGTTGAGTGAGACATATTTCAATTTCATTTAAATAAAATAAATTAAAGGTCTTAATCACATACAAGTGGATTATAATAGATACCATTTAGTCCCAAGTATATTTTAGGGTGAAATATAATAATCAAATTATTTTCATACAAGTGTTAGGATAATTTTATAATATTATTTTTACCCTTAATTACCTAATATACCTTTAACTTTGGTAAATATAATTTACCTTAGTTACTATTCATGATTCCAAAAAATAAAAATTTTACTAATAACACAATTTTTACATACTAATTCCAAATATGAAAATAATTTTTCTAAATTCAAAACATAGAAGTTTAAGTAATTAATTTAAAATTAATCCCACTGTCGAAAAAATGGGTTTTTGTTTAAAACATTGCAAAAGACTGAATTGATTTTACCTACAAATTCAATGTAAAATTAATTCTAATGACATAAATTATAAATAATGGTAAAAATATATTCTATTTATATTTTAAAACAATTTATTATTTTAATTTAACCATATAAATTATCACGATGAAAAAATTTTTTTAAGTAATATTTAGCGCGTTTTTATTATTCACCAAAATAAGAACGTTGTCAGAAAAATATAAAATCTGTATCCAATGTATATATATATATCCTGATTCAAAAGAAGAAGTTTATTTTTTAAAATTGAACTTATAAAATTTTCAAAAATTAGATTTAAAATTGGTGCGCAATCAAAAGGTGGAAAAACTGCATTTTTTGAAAAATATTTATTTTACCTGAAAATTTTATTTTCTTCACATACCATGATCTAGAAATTTTTTAAAATGAATGATAATGTTATAAAATTCAAAATTTATTCATTACTATTCATAATGTCTAGTTCATAATAATATTATAATAATATATCATTTAGTCAAACTCAGTATTGTGTACAACACACGCTATCGAGGAAGGTCACTCTTGCGTGTAATGCAAGCCAAGTAATTGTTGTGTGTAGTGAAAGATTCATTTTTTATTGTGTATAACATAATTAAAATATAGTTCATTTATACATTGATCATAATCTATACCTGGTGTTGTGTAAAATTTATTTTATTCGAAAGAACTTGAAATTGTGTGCAACACAAGCCAAGATTAGTGTTGTGTATACTACAAGAAAATATGGTGTTGCGTATAGCACAAGATAATCTTGGTGAAGTGTACAACACAAGACATCAAATAAATTAAAAATAATATTTCTCATAAAATCTCGGGGCATTACAATTCATTTCATCGCGTAGAATATAATTAATTTACAATGGTTTATAGAAGAACATAATGTTCATTTTCATTAATTTGACCCTATTACATAATTTAGTATATACCATGAATCAATCTTTTAAGTCATAATGCCTAAAAATGATGTGGTATTTGAAATTTATTTAATTTTTTAGGAAAAACAATACTATAATGTTAATAGAATACAAACTAGTGGTTAATAAAAGAAACAAATACATTATCTTCATCAAAGGCTGAGAGTTCTCGATTTAAAGTGTCTATCATAGATATATAAACAATTCATATATGACCGAGGGTACATTTTGTGAGAGTAAATATGAAATGAATATATATATTAAATTAAATACCTATTATAGTGGATTATTAACATATAAAATAATATGGAGTAAGACATATCATAATTAAATAAAATTATGTAATTTGTACTTTATCTGTTTGTGTTAATTTTATTGAAAGGGTTTAATCAATATAATTACATATATACTATTTATAAAATAATTAATATTAATTTATTTAAAATAACACCTATCTCATGACACAAATTCCCTCATTAATGCTCTTCTTATGTGGGTGTGAATGAAAGGGACTATAATTCATGGTCACGAATTATGTGAAAATTATCTCTTTGGTGTGAAAAAGTATAAAGGGAAAACATAAAGTCCCCATATTCATAGGGTGGCATGTTACAAAAGGGATTTAATTTAAATTTTATCCCATAAATGTTCATATAAATGGTTTATGACTTTCAATTTTTACTTATTCATTTCTTGTGAACAAAGTTGTATTTTCTTGGAAAGGGATTGGTCAATGAATTTTTAGTCAGTATATTTTCACATGGATGGGTATATATTTGTCATACGTTCTTATAAATATAATAAAAAGAAAGTTTTATCCTTTTTAATTTGAAATATGATGATTTCATTTAGTATATGTAAACATATATAAGAATTGGAGACACATATATAGGGTGAATGTTCTATTATCATAATCAATGTCAACCCTTTAGATATTAATTATAATGATGATAATGGTATTTGAAGTCATAATGTTGGTCTAATTGAGGGAATTATTTTTCCAAGGGGGGTTTTCTACACAATGATGATATCACCCAATTTATCCAAATCATCTAGGAAAACACTAGTTGGAAATAATTATGTTTTATAATTTTTATGAGATCATCAGACCTAATAAAATTATATTCAATTTTACTAAAAGAATTAAATATTCCCATGATATTTCTTCTTATTTCATTAATATGCCTTAATATTTCCCTAAATATCATGAATAGTTTATAATAAGTATTTAATTATTCTTTTAACTCTATTTATAGGGTTTTAACTGGATTATTATCTTGGTGTATTATAATATAATTTAATGAATTATAAATTTAAATATTCAGTTCTTGGATTTTAGGGTATTACAATATTAATAATTTGGGGTTTTTTAGTTTAGGGTCTCAAATCTCTGATAAAAATTCATTCCAAAATGTTAGTGAATATTATATATATAATTAATTTTAGGTACATGAAATATATATTCATAAAATAGTGTTTATTGAATAAATAATTTAATAATTTTTTTAATAATATAAATTCCATGCATATGAATATATCTTAACATGATAATTATTTCAATAGTAGTTAGTGTGAAGAATGAATATTTGGCAACTTAAAATTTTGAGAACATAAATAATGATCATTAAAATCTAGTAATATAATTTTGTTTCTTTATTAAATTCACTATATTAACAATTATGATATATATGAATGTAATATCATCAGTAGATATAGTGACTCACAAATTTCAATATAAGGCAGAGATGTTTGTATCGATGGTATTACAATTAACTCTATAAAAGTGCCCAAATCTGCTTATTGGAGTTTGTCACAAAAAATGATATAAATATATTTTGAACTTTTATCATCAAAAGAGGAGTATAAATTGGTAATTTTAAATTTTGCATATCATTTAATAGTTGTGAAGTTTTATATTACATATAATTCTTTTGATTAGTGAAATTGTTTTCTTTATGGGTGTTTTTACTAAGAAATAAATTTGTGATGTGATTTATTATAGATATCATGGGATTTAATTTATAATTATCTTGTTTCCAATACTTTATAGTCAATGGATTCTAGGGAGAAGAAGACACATATACCTTCAATATATGTTAAAGATTCACCTTACACATTAGATTAAAAGTATGTATTTATTATATCCTCTCAATGAGTATATTTTATTAATCACTACAACACATTTTTTAAATGTCTTATATTTTTTTATTAATTTATATTGTGTAAAGAATATTTTGGTTATTGATAAAATAAAAATAGTTTAATTTACGACACATTTCCACTATTAATGGTATTTCTAATAATACTTATTTATATATTTTTATTATGTACACATTTTATTGATCAAATATTATATATATATATTTAAAATTCATATTCTCCTAGATTTTAATTCCTGAGGATGAAAAAAATAGAAATTCGTTTTAAAAAATTACATCATCTCTTGTAGACATTTTCCTATCCATATAATAGAGAAGATTTTGGAATTAAATCCTATAACTACATGAATTTGGGATTAATTATTTTTATTATTGAATGATACCAATAGTTGGTATCATAACATAGCCATTCTAGGTTATGATATTTATTCAATTCATTTTTCCATTATAAAAAAATTTCATTTCAAAGAAAGTCTCCATTAGGTTTGGATTTCGACAAAATTTATGGTTGTTTTTCATAATTTTATTCTTCTATTTACAAACACTAACTATATTGTAAGAGAATGATTTTGTCTTTGGTAATAGTACTTTTCGTTATAACATTTAAAAATTTTAAACCCCATAGAACACCAATTCATTTTGGAGAAGATTTTGAATATTGGAGTGATTTTATGACTTCTTTTGTCAATAATATTGGACATGATAATTTTTAATGTTGAGAATAAAATATAATGTTCCATAGATATAATTTGGTCACTTTTCTTATTAATAGGTTTCTTAATATCATGTACATCAAAATTGTAATGAAATTTCTTCCGGTATATGATTAAGAACATTTATAGTCATATATAATATTATAAAATAATTAGTGTTGTTTTAAATTTTCTAGATGTAACTAATGTTAAAACATATATGTATTTAAAAACTCTAAAATAAATTATTGTATTAGACTATCAAGATTTTGGATTTTTGTTATGGGGGAACTCGTAACATGAATTCAATAATTATATATTCATATTACTAATAGTTTAAAACTCTTTAGGTGAGAAATAATTGTAAAATGATTTTTTATCTGAAATATTACTGATATTATGAAAACATTATAGGAACCAATAATATCAAATATAGATGATACTAAATATGAGACTATTCTAAGTATAGTTAACATAATTGCTACATTAGAGCAATACAAAAACCTACTGATAAGTTATATTGATAAAGAGAAGAGAATGAATGTAGTTGAATTTTCATCTACTTATGTTAATACAACTTCTAGAAATTTTAATTATATTACTTATGTTTCTAAATAATATGATTATAAAAATATTAGTAATAATTTTTATCAAATTATGTTATAAGGTAGATATAAATATCTTGCTTAAATTATAGAAGAATTTAAAATATTATTAGTACTAAGAACTTATAGTATACACATTATACTGAAAAAAAAGTTATATATTACCTAAAGTTATACAATATTATTTACTTTTGAATATAACATGATAAGTCATATTAGATACGATTTTTATAATTTAATAACAAATTCAATAATTCAAAATCATAAAATAAGATTAAATGAAAAATAATTTTGAATTATTTTAAAACCTAAAGTTTGAGTTATGTTGATATATCTACTGATAATTCGTCATAATAAAGTGACTGTAACATTAATATTTTTTTTTGAATTTATAAGGAAAATTATAATGATAATAAACGATACAGAGATATGGTAAATACTAAAACAATGTAAAAAATATCTTTATAAACTAAATTTACATTTACATGTATGGATTATAATTATACTTCACCGAATAATGAAAAGATACATCATCAGATGATGAAAATGATACTTCATCAGATGATGAAAATTAAAATTCATCAAATAATGAAGATGAGATAATTTCATTTAAATTAATGGATACATATATAAACCATAAGGGGAAGGGAAATAAAAATCTGAAAAAATGTGATCTTACTAAAAAACATATTATATTTAATAAATAAAAGTTAAAATTTACCCCCAATGTTTTTAAATTTCAATATAACTATATTCAAAATATAGGTCAAGTTTAAATTTCAATAATCAATATTTTTATGACTACAATTTAGTTCTAAAAATTAAATCCAATTATCAAAGATTAATGTTACATTTAATGACCATTACTTTTAATAATATATTTTTGTAAAATATATTAAAAAATATTATCATCTTGAGCATCTAATAGAATATAATTTAATTTCGATATAGAATATTTTCAATCAAAAGCTTTTAGACCGAAAAGTACACCTTATTAAATGAAATTTCAGAGGAGAGATCATTGGAGTAATTTATTTATTTAAACAATGATCAATAAGAAAGTTTCAATAAATCATTTATTTATTAACAACTAGACATTATTTAATATATGAGATTTATATAGATGTGGGTTCTTATGATTTACATTCCAATAAAACTGGACCCAAGATATTTTGGGTTCTAAAAACCTATTATTATATATTAAGTAAGAGTGGTTGAGTCCCAGAACCTATAAAAAATGGAAAAGGAATAGTGGTTTCTCTCAACAAATGATAAGAGAAAATTATAAATTCTATAATTTGATAATGAGGAATAGAAGAAGATTCCCTTTTAGTGAAAATTGATATGGTGAAATATTCATAAATAGGGTTCATTATATTTCTATAAAAACATTAATTTAAAATGATTCATGGATTTATAATAACCATAAAAGTATTAATCATCTATTCTATGAGAGTTATCTTATGAATTTCAAGAATGATAAATGTAATGATAAAAATTTAGAACTTAAATTCATTATATCCATTGATAAGTAAGTGAATGTAGTCAAACTTTTCATTAAAGACACAATACATTATAATTTAACATTTTTTGTTTGAAACTTGGGGTTTATCATTATTATGGAATATAGTATGAGGTTATTTTTACTTTTATACTATAACAACACTTTTCATTAATTTCCATGTTTTGGATCCCCCAAAACATTAGTTTTTCTCAACTAGATTTTATTCTCCCATATAATTTTGTAACATAAGCTTATTTTTAAAAATAAAATTGATGTATCAACATATGAAGAATTATAGTTAGTGTACATGGTTTTTTCTTTTTGAACAAAAAATATAAGTATTGAAGGGAAAAAAATAATTTTATATATTGGTTAATGATAAGAGTATACTTACATGATTTTATTTTCTCTCATGAAAATCTCAAATAACTATATCCATATTAGATATTTTATTATTCTATTAAATATAAGAAAAATATACATTTGATTTCTATTTAGAGTCCTCATGGTTGTAATTTTTTAAAATAGAATTTTAAATATTTTTATAGTAATAATTGTATTACCCATAATTCATATAAACCTTGAAAAGTAACTTAAAATGGTGTTGTTGAATGACGAAATATAATTACTTAAGAAATTAATCATACTTTTCTAATTTAGTATTCCATTACTAGACATTTTTTGTGGCTATGATCACTGATTCCTATAATGGAAATCATGTTTTACACATAGCATTTCTTAATAAAACTACTCATGGGTTGTAAAGCCGAATAAAGAACACATTCTTTAATATAGAATCTTTATATATGAATAATTAATTTTGAAATTTAATGATCAACTTCGTAAATTTGATCCTAAGGATGATGAACAATATTTTGTTACTAATTCTATATCTAGTAAGGATTATAGTGTTTTTAAAAAATTGAAAAAATAGTTAATGACAACATTCAATTTTTTTAACGAGTACATTAATATTTAAAAAACCACCAAAAATACATTCTTAGGATGCTGTTTTTTAAAATTTATATATTTAATTAAAAAATATGATGTTTAAAATCTCGTATTAAATCATATGGATGTAATAAGAAGGTTTAGGAGACGGCCATGCCTGCTCCTAAAAAACTATTATAAAAAAATAGTACCAAGAAAATCAGAACAAAGGGGCATTACAAACCCGAGTGTGCACCTCACCACTATAGACCATCTGTGGCAGAGTAGAACCATAAATTGGAAAGGAGAATGGAGAAATTGAACTAACCTTCGAAATTTCACTTTTGGAATGATAATTAGCAACCTGGTTTCCCTCTCTATAAACATGGGAGACAATAAGAGAGATGGACTCTGCAGGATGACGACAAGCAATCCATTGAGACGACATCCTCCATAAAACATTCCTAGACCGATCTTTGAGAATTTTCACAACAAAATATGAAACTGATTCAAGCAAAAATATATGCCAACTGTAATGGACTGCATACCTTTTCACCTTTATCATCACCCACAACTTAACTTCAAATGAAAATCCACTACCAATTAAATGGAAAAAAATGCCCTTCACGAAGCCCCGATGGGTGCGAAAAATGCCTCCATAGGCAGCAATGCCCAGTGCACCAGAGGCTAACCCCATCAACATTTACTTTAATCTAATATAATATTGGTCGAATAAATCATATTTATTTCACCAGACGTTTTTTTATCTCCCTTTCACTAACACCAAGAGTCCTCAAAAAATAAGGTTAGATAAATCAGTATTCATTGATCCGGTTTGAATTTTAGAGAAGAGTATGATGCTACGATGAAGGACCAAGACACTATCATGGAAGGAGGGTTTGAAATTGATAAAAATATGATTATTCCTTGCCTTCAGTATATATGATAAAATAGTGATGTCTGCAGAATGCAAGAGGGATTGCACTTGGTCACTACAGCCCACTTGGAAAATGGAGATTAACTGCATCTCAATAGACATAAGGCTAAAGCAACACCGAAATATATCCTACACATTTCCCCACATCCTACTGGTAAACCCGCAAGCAGAAAATAAATAGAGGAGAGACTACTCAACAGTGAAATATAAGTGGAAAACAGGGGCATGATACATCCCAGTACATTGGAGGAGGAACTGGATAGGTAAACATTGTTTCCAAATATTCGAGACTAGTAGAGAATCAATATGGTACATTAAAGTCTTGTGAAATCCAGCCACCCATAAAGGTATCCCAGATGAAATACCACATTGAAACTCATAACATTCACATTTTTAAAACATCCCATCATGAGCAGGCATCCAAACCAATATATCACACATCACATAATTATATTTGGATATCTCCATACGAAGTGGACTACGCAGAAATCCATGAGTATTCAGGTTACCTAACAAGTCCAAGATTTAGAGGTTTTTCATTGGTGGGGGGATAACAATAATATCCTTAATGGGGAATGAAATCCAATGGGTCATCCAGTAGTTAATGTGAGAGTCAGTACATACCATCCATTATAGTTTTCCCAGATCCTTGAATAATTCTTCTTGATCGATGGCCAAAAAAATGATTGCGAGTAAAAATCATGCCCTATATATATAATGTTAACAAATATGGTAACTAGAAAATCCAATGAGAAATCAGTCATGGAAAGAATTGTCCATGTAATGTTCTGGAGAAATGTGTCATTAAAAATATTGATGCTTTAATTCCCATTCCACCAAATCCCACCGGTTTAATACACTCTTTTAAGGACACCGTGACAAACTTCCTTTCATAGTTTGAACCATTCCAAAAAATGTTCTCTATCCTACCACTCATTTAATTAACTATGGCCCTAGGCCAACTGCACAATGATAAATAGTACACAAACATTGAGGTAATGATAGAATTGACAAGAAAAATTCTACCTACATGATTCATGGACTTCCCTTTCCAATATGCTAGTTTTTTAGTGATTTTTAAAGAAATGATCTCAATGTTTAATCATTTCACCCTGTCCCAAAATAAAGGAAGTCCATGATAAGTGATGAGAAATGATCCCCTCTTAACACCAAGTCATCGAGAAGCCTTGTTATTCATCAAAATGTGAATTCCTTCTCCAATGATAGAAAAGGACTTATCCAAACTAATTACTTGACCGAAAACCTCTTCATAGTTTGAAAAAATGTTCTTAATGAATGATATGGTTTGTATTTCAGCCTATCATAATAACAATACATCATTTTCATAGAGAAAGTTCCAAGGTGAAAAGCAGTTCCTTCTATCCCTCATTCCGTAATACAACCCAGAATTGACAAGATCATGAAGTCATCAGCTCAGATAATCCTCAGAAATAGAAAATAACAATACAAATAAAGGTTCACCCTATCCAACTCCTCTTGAATGCTGGAAAAAACCCCTTGGGGATCCATTAACAAGAGTAGAATGTCTGGGACATTCCAGGATGGAGAAGAGCATACCAGTAACCCTTGATGAGAAACCATTCATTTTAAGGATTGAAAAGATAAAAAAACCACTTTATTGTGTCATAGGATTTGGAAATGAAAACCATCAATTCCATATTACCTTCTTTGAACTTCCTCATCATAATGTTAACAGAATAAAAAATATTAAAAAGGGAAATTCTTAATATTTCTTCCAGGGAAAAACCCAAACTGATTGACCAATATAAGGTCCTTGGCCACATCACCCAGCCATTGTGCCATGATTTTACAAATTACCTTTGGAATATAATTCACAATATCCAGAGGCCTAAAATCCGTAAAATCCAGGGAATTTTCTTTCTTTGGAAATAGTGCAATGAAAATGATATTTATCACCAACGGTTTTGATGAATTGAGAAATAATTCCCTTACAACATTTATCACCGCAGCCTAACCAATGTCTTATTTTAACATAAAAAAATTATTGGTGAATCCATCACGGCCAGTAACACTATCCATGTTTAATGAAAAGAGGGTCACATGTATTTCCATTGACCTAGGGATCTCGTTTAAACTTTTATTTTAAAAATCTCCAACACACGGATCAATGCACTTCAGCTATTTTTTCGAATCCTCTACCCAAGAATATGAATATAACTTTTCAAGTAGCAGGTCACAACATTTGCAATATCATTTTTAGAAATGATCATGCTTCCATCAATCATTAGAGCATTTATTTTCTTCTTGACATTATTCTCCATGTGCATGAAGTGGAAGAATCATGAATTTCTGTTCCTTCCTTCAGTAACCTAATGCTGAACTGATTCCAAGTAAGATTGTCCTTAAGGGCCAAGAGATTATCCAGATTTTCAACAGCTCGTATCCCATCATGAGTGGGAGCATCCTAAGAAATCTTACCTTGTCAGAAATTAAGTAAATAAGATTTAGCATATTTAATGTCACCATCAATATAAGAAAACTATTTTTTTCTCTAATATTTCAATCGTTCCTTCACTATCTTTAGTTTACAAGATATGATGTACAGAGGGATTCCCAAAAAAATAACATTCTAGGAATAAATAACTACTTCTATGCATCCTATAACAACCAAACACACAATATTGAATTTAAAAGGAAGGGGGATAACTTTAATATATTAGAGCTGATATCATCTGGAAAAGGGTTATGGTCAGAATGTTGACTGGGAAGAGTCAAACCAGTTACTTCCACTATATCACTATTCTCCTCTACTAGCACCAAGAACATGTCCAACTTACTATCCTGTGATTCATTTAGGGTGTACCTGCTCCAAGTGAAATTAGAACCAGATATGGGATCTTCAACCAAACCACATTGATCAATGAAAGAAGAGAACTCATTGGTAGAGGTTCTACAGAATTTAGTCCCAATTTTTTCCCCCGGCCAAAAGATATAATTAAAATAACCAATCAAAATCTAGATGGTAGTCATGTTCATAGAGATGGAGACTAGATTTCTCTAGTGATATCTTTATCTAGTGCATTAATTGAAAGCGTACACAAATGTCACAATAATAGAAATAGACTGGAAGGAACAAGAAAGGATCACTGACTGATGATCTGTAATGAATGAATCAATCATTACACTATTGTTCTTTATGACCCACAAGGATTCTATGTCATTATCAAATTGATTATTTCCCATAATGGAATATTCCACGGTGCTCCATTTGAAAGCCATACATCTCTTAAACTTCATTATCAGATCTGCAATTCCACGTATCATAGGATTATGTGTCATAATAATATGCCTAAGGATTTTAATTGTGGGAGAGTTCCCTAACGCATGGAAATTCTAAAATAGGGCCTTCATTGATTGGATGTCTGAAGCCTAGTGAAAGGGCCAACATAAATTTTTGTTATTAATTTTTATAGTTCTCCATATTCAGCTGGAAATGTATCCGGAGAGGATATTTAGGACATGTATTTCCCATCTTCCTCCCCGAAAGGATGTTATGTGTTAAGAAGGGGGAAACTGTTTTCTAAAACATTGGGCATCAACAATAGGGTAACATGTAAATTCCGCCTAGTGGCATTATATGGTGGGACCTGGGAGAAAGAACCTGGGACCTGCCTGTCATCTGCTTATATGCCTTGGTTCTACCTGATTAAAGATCATTCCTAGCAACCCATGAGACTGTAGATCTTTTTTGGGGATTCCTATACAATTGTTTGATGAGTAACATTAACTTTCACTGATTCTAGTAGATCCTGAACATTATCAAAACCAATATCCTTCATTGTTCTGTCAGAGACAAGATCAAACTTATAATGAAAATCATATATAATATGAACCATACCGGGAGAATCATTTATATCAGCACACTGAGCATGTTAAATCTCAGCATCAGAAGTAGAATTTGAAGTTCCAGAAGGTATCCTAGTAGTTTCATCATTATCAAAAATTACAGGTGAAAAAATATCACACCATGCACAGTCATTAGAATCATTTTTATCAGCACACTTAGCATGTTTAATATCAACATCATGAGTAGCATCGGAAGAGTCAGATGGTATCTTAGTAGTCCCATCATTCTTAACAATCACAAGTGCAGAAAGATCACACCTTACACTAGTATTATTTTCCTTATCCACGGCCACTGGAGCAGAAATATAACCCAATGCACTCACATTTTTATACCAATCATCATCAATGGGAGCTGAATTTGAACCATCACTAATCACATGCACTTAAATATTAGAAGGACCCAACCCAGAGGGGTGCTCCATTTCCTTTAAATGCTTCCTCCTACAACTAACACTCCCATGAACCCTGATATTGCATAAGGTACATAGCTTTTTTACTTTTTCATTCAGTAATTATATGCCCAAATTGTTGAAAATTCAAGAAAAACTTTGGTTTTATTGTATAAAAAATCTCACGTTTAATGCTTCACCACGAGTGGGGAAAACAACATATTACAGTAATGTTGTGGATATATCCACTTCAACAAGGATCCTGACATTGTTCTTGAAACATGTATTGCCATTCTACCTACCAAGCTCAATAGGATTACCTACGGATGAGGCAATATCCCACTAGATTTGGGGGTGCCAGTATAACCAAATCTACTTGAAAACACATTTCCAAAATTGAGAAAACATGTTCTGAACAGTAATGGGATCAATTTTTTTGTCCCATTCATGAATATATAGAATCCCAAGTTCGAGAGGAATGGAACCCAATCACTAAGCTCGTTGCTTAAATTCATCTGAAGGAAAAACAATGTGTTAAAAACATCACCCCAGAGCAGTAATCGTCCATTCAATGTAACTATATATCTCAGAAATCATGTTGATTAGATCATAGAACCTCCAAGGTCTCACCCATATTGGAATCACAACTCAGGCGATGATGGAGAACATACAAAGCCTCAACCTCTCATCAACATCATCTTGATTTGCTGATACATGAAAAACATGACCTTTTCTAATGATCCTTCCTAACGGATCCGATTCACTGTCCTTGAAAGACATATTACCAGCATGTTTGGCCACATATGCGAATATTTTCCTGAAACCTGATCCTTCTTGAATTGGGTCAGAATTTTTAGAATTATGTTTCACATAGATGCTAAACAACTCCTTATGCCATATCCAATCATCAATGACCACATCCTGTCCGGCTCTCTCCCCGGAATTTTCGATTACTGAGAAAGTATTCAAGTCACGCGAACATGGATTTTCGCACTTCTCCCCTCTCTAAATCACCATCCACCCAGAATCTCATATGGATGTAAGATTAATGTATTATTCATGTTTAGTGGTTACTTCAATAAAAAGAGTACCACCATTAGCTGAGGATCAATTTACCATTTTAAAAAATAACAATTTGATTTTAAAGATTCATACTAATAATAATAATAGCATTGTTGTAAGTCAATAGGTTTAAAATGTATGGTCTTAATGAAATGAATTTTATATTTACTCATTCATATCATAATTTGGATATAAAACAACAAATTTATTTCTAAGGAGATGAAATTTGGATAACATCCATGAAAAAATTGCTCATTCAATTTGAATGAAACCATGTTTGGAACAGAGTTGATAAACCTAAATATCATAATGTATTTAGTGTAATATGGGTTTGTATAAAAATTTTACCATAAAGTGGAGGTCATTATAAATAATTCTAGACTGAGATATAAGCTTTATTATCATGAATAATGTAGAAGGGATAGTGATAAATTTCATTTGGTAGCTAAACATGATTATATCTGAGTATTTCTATCCATATAAATAAATGTTAATTTTTAGTTATTTCAAATGGTTCTTAAAGGTGATTTTCCTAAATGATTTGTATTGGAGGAATTTAATGTTGAAAAATAAAATGGTTTTGTTGATACAAATTCATGAAAATTGGTTTCAAATATAAAAAATCACATTATCGAAAAATGTAATCCCATGGATTTTTGTATGATAGAATTACTCGATATATACATTAAACAAAATGTTATTAAGGAAGAATTGATTCAAATATTGTTGTAATTAATTTTTTAACACTCCACAATTTTTTGAATTTATTTTGATGGCGTTATTCATGGTTAAAGTAAAAAAAATATTTTAATTTTTTTTAAAACATATAAAAAATGAGATAGGAATGATAATGAAGGTTAAACATAACTATTTTCTTGGGTTTCTACTTTTATAAAATATAGATGGAAATATATCAACCCAATATAAATATAATATAAATTGATTATTTTTTTGAATAATGATTCAATTATAAGTACTCTGATATAAAACTATATTAAGTTTATTTGGTCGAATATAGAAAATTTATTTCTAAGAATTCAATATTGAAATTATGATTATAGGTTCAGTATATCATATAAAATGATAACCAAACAAAAATTCTTCAATTTTTCATGTGATAATTTTAGAAAATATTAACAAATCACATTTAAATGAAGGGAAAATAATTATCTGATAGCATAATTGTAATTTAGAATTTATTTTATTTTATATATTGGGAAATTATTTTTTCATAGAAGACACTAATATTATGAATTTAGAGGTTGAATTTTAGATATTAAAAGTACCATTAAAATATTTCATTAATTAGTAAAATATTCAGTTTCCTAATTTTAGTAGAATACATATTTATAATCACTTTTCACTAATAAATTTGAATATTTAGTAGTTATATGTTATTATTCTCAAGCATTTTGGATGAAGAAAACATAGTCACATAGATTTTGGTTTGAGTTTTACCTAATATCCAATTCTTTCTGATAAGAATAAAAATGTTAAATTATCTAATAATCTCATGAATCACTCATGTACAAAGAACATTGATTTTAGATAACATTTCCTCAGGTATCACCAACAAAAATAGTAATTGTTCTTAAATTTTTCAGGACATTAAATTAAAATACATTTATTTTACAGAAATTAGCTTGATTCGAATATATTATTTAGAAGTCAAGAATTTTCAACCTAAATTGGTCTTTAATATAATTTGTAATATCATTATTTACAAAAATTTAATTTTTCTAATGATAAAGGAGTGGATGTTTATAATCCATATAAAATTAATTTTTATTTCATCAATTTTTCATTTACATAATTGGGTTTTCATTTTTACCTCATGGCATTTTTTATTTTAATTTCACCACCTTTTTATTTTTATTCCATCATGTTTTCATTTTTATTCCCACAAAATTTCATTATTATATCATATATTTTTCATTATTATTTAATATAATAATAATAATAATTATTTTTATTTTTAAAAAAATCATATAGTGATATGAATATTCAAAGCTAACAATTTTAATGAACCCTTCTCAAAAGATTAATATCTTATATTTTTATAGGAATATATATTCTGGATGTTTTTACTTATAATAACATTTTCTAGTATGAATAAGATTAAAAATATTTTCTTACGATCATGTTTTCTAATAAAAGGTTAGTTAAATATATTCATGGGGGATTTTTCAACTTTATTCAACTTATATAAATTTGGATTAGTAATATTTTTTTTCTCTTTCTCTTTCTTAATATTTTTTTAAAATCACAAAAGGGAGAAAATTATAATAAATTTCCATTCACTTTGAATTTTTGTTTTGATTGTTTTCAAAATTAATTGGGTGGGAATTTAATGTTATTTGGGTGAAATTGTATAGTTTGGTTTTAAGGCAGAATTGATTTAATTAATTTTTCATTTTTTTATATAGGGTGAGATATTATTATGTTGTTTTTATAATAAAATATTTTGGTTCTCAATAATAATAAGAAATCAAATAGAAATTTTATCTATTAAAATATAAATTGAGTTTTCTTTTAAACTCAAATAAACTACTAAATTTCTTGTCTATTTATTGTTTTCCTCAATGGGAGAAATTTTAGAGTTAATGAATGAATTTCTTACTTTATTTTAAAAATCATTATATTCTTCACATAAATATGAATTATATGGGAATATATTTAGTTATTATTTTTTCATAATTAATTTCCAATAAGTGAAATTCCAAATAACGTAATTAATTATTGTTCAAATATACTTATATGATATTTTATGAGAGATTCAATTCACTAGATTAATAAGACCGATAGCGGTGTATATAACTTCACTGGTATATATAGTGAGATTTTCCATTCATTATAATGGTGTGATGGTGCTAGTACTATTGTTAACATTAACTCTAAATATTGTGGAAATCATACAATTTGAGCTTGTTATAAAATATTCTATAAATAAAGCCAAAAATTTGAGAATTAAGAGGGGATTATAATTTAATAATTATGGAAGTCATTGTTTTCCTAAATGTTGTATAATTTATTATTGATGAGAGTGATCCCAATAAGTGTAATTGTTTTTCTATGAGTGTTTTCACTAAGAGACTATTTTTAATGGATTTTGTTATGATTATCTCGGTATATTTTTTAAATTGTTTATGCTAACAATGCTAAATGATCGAAGGACTCTATAGTTAAGAAGATAGGGTGTTTACAAATTGAACACTATAACTATGAACATGCTAATTTGAGGGAATCCATGGATATTGAAAAATGTAACCTATGAAAAAGTTTATGTGAAGGATATATGAGGATAATAATATAAAGATACATTAGATCTCGTCAAAATATACACTATAAACATTAGTTTGAAATTCTGGATTTACTGTACCATTGAAAATATTATTTTTTATGAACCATTACTCTTAGTTTTCATTTAAAAAATTTTCATTCGTATTTTTGGTATTTTTGATGTGTGGATAATGTTATTTATTTTTTATAAAATAATGATAGGTAAAAATTTTCTTTGTTAAAACACTTAGTAGTAGATGTAAATGTATCAATTGTTCTATTTAGACAGCATGTAGTTTTATTTTACATTGATATATTATGGGTAAAAAAAATGTAATTTATATATTTTTAATGATTTAACTGTAAAATATTATATGTTTTTAATATTACAACCCACCGACCTCTTTTAGGGAATTTGTCATCCATTTCGTAGAAGCCACATAAACTGAATGAACTATTAGACAATTTTCAATTTAGTTTTTATTGGAATTTGAACATGTAATATAGATATAAACAAATTTATTCTAACCAAAATGACAAATAAAATGATTCTATGAACCACACTATGGGGTAAGGAAATATAAATATAGTTTAATTTCATACATTCCCTAGAAGTTTTTTAACATTTTTAAATTATCATAGTGTTATATCTAGATTGGGTGATTGAGTTTTATTTTAATGAAAATGCAATTAAATTATTAATCAAAATATTAATTTTATTAAACAAATATAATAATGATTTAATTCCTCTTTAGTATGCATATATGACCCAACATGAATGATAAGTAATGAATAATTATAAAAAATAATTTTTTGGTTAAATGGGTAATGTGAATTTAATTTTGGGTCATATTATAAAGCCCAAAATGTGAACTCATGGGGCAAGTGAAAAAAATACCCCAATAGAAGCTCTGATAAAAAGTGATATGATACAATAAAATATACATATATTTAAAATCATTTTGAAACGACAACTAATTCATTTCATAATAATTTCAAAATCTCAAAAATAAAAGTTCTATATTGTTTTTCGATTGGTTACAAAAGAAACTCATGTTAGGAAAATTCTAAACATTTATCTATAATTGAGACACACATGACTGATGGCCTCACCAGTTCTAAGATCTCGAGAAATGGTGACTCCAGCATTCGGGACGACAAGGGTTTTAGCTCATGGGATTACCACACTTTTTTTTGGATCAGATCTTTTTTAGAAGTGATGCTAATGAAGGGAATCACAGATATGTTGTGATTGTTAGGGTGGATTTTAGATATTGAAGAACTGTATTTACTAATATGAATCAACACTATTTTCTCATTGTAGAACAAGTGGATACATTAGTGCATGATGAGGTTAACATGTCTCGATTGAAGATGATACTAACTACCGAACTGAATATAGATCATCGATTTGAGGTGGTGGTGAATGAGGTAAAAGTAAATCTGCAGACATTGATGGTTTTAGTGGGAACTATGTTTAGGTATACAAATGGTGAGGCTGACATAAATATGATATGTACTACTATGACCATGCTTGAAAAATGTGCTTGTCGATTTTTAGGGAGTCATATAACTATAGTGAATCTATATTTTTTGTTGCTAATGTGTGTAGACTGTATCGAAATGATACTAGGTTTATGGTGGTTGAGGGACAGAAAAATACATTTTTTGGTCAATCTAGTACTTGGAGGGTTTTGGATGACTATAAAAGGATGAATTTCTCAAATTATATTCTTGTAGAAAATTCAAAGGGCTCAAACAGATGGAATTTTTCATTTCAAGAAAAAAAAAATCTATTTTGGAGCATATTTTGAAAAAGGGAGACACATTCATTGTAATTGATAAGAGGGATGACATTTTGTACTGATTTAATACTTGTGAGCACTCCATCATTGCTAGGTTCATTCTTCCCACTGGTGGAATGCTACAGAAAATTGATGATTTATTTAATAAGCTGTAATTTATATAGGGGTTTCTAATTGGAGATTTATTCCAAGGGAGAAGTTCTTGTTTTATATAATTTTAACAATAGCCTATATGATGATAACTATGTGAGTGATTGGTTTAATAACATTAATTCCATGTATGGCATGCTTTCAAGAATATGATTTTCAGTATAATCAATTTTCTATATAAATACCAGTGATCAAGTTTGAAAAGCAATTATTTGACTTAGTTAGATCATGGGGAATCCAAATATTTTAATTTATACTTCTTATTCTATTGAAATTACAATAAAAATTAATATTAATGAAGTGGTTTCCATTTTTGGATACTATTATAGGGTATTTTTAGAGATTTTTTAAAGATATTTCTTGATTTATAATGTAGTTCTGGAAGCATTGAATCATGATATCTCTTTAAAAGTGTAATATTGAAGACTTATTGATTCATGTACATATTGTCAAAGTATAGGACATGTGAAGGATAATTGTCACAAAAATATGTTTTTATAACACTATTCCATTAAAATGGAATCATGATGATTCTTATATAAAGATATTTTGGAGGGAGACAATACTAAATAATGTGACATTTTTTGGAAATATGCAATACACTCTTGATACGGGAAATGAGAATGTTAGTGTTGTTTCATCACAAATTATTGATGATTAGTCTATGAAGTTGTAATAGGTGACTCAAGAGGATCAGGATAATGTCCAGAATCCTAAGCATGTCCAAGTGGGGGAGGGAAGCATGAATCATAGGGATCGATGTCCACAGAACATCACTGTTGAAAATTAGGGGTATTCAAATTCTGGTTAATGTGACAATCTCAACATCATCTAGGAAGAAATCATTAAATTGTGACAAATAATGGGAGTCCATGAAAAATGGGATGATATAGATAATGATTCTCCCATGGTTACTAGGTCTCGTGACCCAAAGAGTCTATATCCAATTGGAATGTTGATTATAATTATTTTGAATCAATTTGATTATGATTTATGTTATTTGGTTATCATGGGGGAATAAATTCTTGTATATCCCCATATATTTTATCTTTTCCTCTAATTTTTTTTAAATGTTTTTTTCATTTTTTTGAAAAAAAAATAATTAACATATAAATGAAACCCTTCCTGCCATTTAATAAGATATAATAATGTTCATAACATGTGCAATTGAATAATAATAAAGGGGTGAGCTAATACCCTCTATAAGGAAAAATATATCAATATGATATCATGGGTAATATCATAATAATATGAGAAAATATGACAATGATAGAAATATCTTATTAAAATGAACACGAAACAAAACAATTTATCAATAAGTCATAATTAGAGAAAATGAAATCTGGAATGAATCAAAACATATCATGGAATATTATTGAGTGATAATAATAAAATCAAGGCATAATACAATTATATAATATATTTATAGAACAGTAAAAATATAAAAACAACACAAAACATGACATTATACTAATAAATAATAGTTAACTCCCTTGTTATTCATCATATAAGAGACATTTTCCAATAGTGTTTTAGGTTAACTCCCTAATAACATTTATAACATCACATAAGTTATAAAGTTGTACAATGTCATTAAAGGGATATAAAATTCTAGTCCCACCCCTATCATAATGAGAATCATACCTACATGTGACACATGATTAAATCATAATATAACATACATGGAATGAACAAATGGGTTTTCTTATCCATCTTAAATGAAATTAAATAATTTAAATATTCATAAAACATACCATAATCATATATTAAAAAACACAAGGAAATTAAATATGTTTCCAATGAAATAAATAACATTTGTGGTAAATATCATTCAATTCAGATAGAAAATAACATGATATGTAATCATTATTTTTAAAGGGGATTCAGTTTAGATAAAAGTTACCATAATAAATTGTTGTATAGGAACTTTTATGATTAACATTCAATCAAATAAATGAGATATATAAAGTTCATTAGAAAGGAACTGGAAAATAATCTCAAGCCCTTATATACTGGATGATTAGATAAGTTAAAGACAGTGATGTATCAATCAATTGATAGAAAAACCAGTACATAATTTATCCACAGAAATGATATGTATGTAAAAATATAGATAATATCCGCAATTAATATATAATATAACAAATGATTTGGACTGATATTGAAGCCTTTTTTGGATAATTATGACCTATGACTTCAGAAATAAGAAACATCCATGAAATTATTGAAAAAAATTATTTTAATTGAAATAATTCATAAATAAAGATTGATAAGATTTTATTTTAGAATAATATATATTTATTAAAGTAATCACCAAATAAAATAAAAAATATTATTTAATTTTGTGTTCACATGAAAAAAGTTAAAAAACTATTTTTTCTTTTGAAAACAATCAATAAAAAATATTAAAATTGGCACTAAACAATTATTGAAATTAAAAGTAGTTGAAAATGAACATAAAAAATTATCGATGCATTTATAAATAAATTATAGAGTCTTCCAAGGAATATAGATATGGTAAAGAAATATTTTTGAGTGAAAAGAAATTGTGGGGACATTTTTCATAAAATATGTAAATAAAGAGCCATGAGGTTAAAAGAAATAGTTATAATATGTGATTCCAAATAAAAATAACTATATGAGAAACATATTTCAGGGAGTTTTATAAATAATGAGTATAATAATTACAATGATGTATTATAATTCAGAAAACCCCAGATTTGAAATTAATATTACTTTAGAAACCCTAACAACAATGGTAAAATAAGAATAAAAAGAACATAAATGAGTTAACATGAAATATACAATCAAATTTTATGAAATGAAAGTTATTAACTATAATTTTAGGATATTTTTTATTAGCAAGCTATATTAAATAAATTAATGATCACTATATAAAACATGTATCTTGGGAATGAAAATAGAGACAACTAAATTTGATCTCAAGACTTGATATACACCATGCAAGAACATAAATTCTTTTAAAAATAAAATTTATTATTTTATTAATATTAGTAATGAAACTTTTCATTTTATTTCAATTTATGAGTTTAATTTAGTGTCAATGTTTATTCCATTATTAAATAATTTTTACTAATGTTGTATACATGAGCTGGTTCAGTCAATTTATCTAATACTTCTGTATTTTTACCACTATCAAATGTATTTTCAAATATATTCATAATATCTAAAATTTTATAGGATTATGTTTTGTATTATTCCATTAAAAAATTATTTATTAAATAACATTAGATTTAAAAAATGGGCACAAATAATGAAATCCACCTTTATATGTTATGTTTAGGTGGTTAAGTGTTCCATGATCATTTTTTTTGTTAATATCACATATAATATCCAAAGTTAAACATATAGATTATTGATAGTTCCATAGATAAAATTAATATTCAATAAATCTATTTTTAAATTCCTTAGGTAGTAATGAAATATTAAATTCACTGTTCTATATAGGTGGAAGACTATATATACACATGTATGAATATTTTGTTTCACAAAGAGAATAATGATGATTAAAAATAAAAAAATAACATTTTATAACAATAAATATTTTATAAATATTAATTTTTCTTAAAAAAATAATGTTATGCAGTAATTTAAGAATCATATGTAATATAGGACAAAACATTCATTAAGTTTATAGTTCAAACAGTTTTGTGGAAACATATTCATTTTTTGAACGTGTTTGGAGGAATATTGAAAAGTGATATTCCATTAGTATAATATCATTTCATAATTTTACTAATACTGATTTTATTACACACTCTTGTAATGAAATTATATTGGGGGTTATTAGAACTAGTAATTAATATATCATAATTGAGACTATTAAATCTAGTTGTAGAAGTTCTCAATTAAGAAACACATTATTTGTCTTTAGCTCAATCTTTTAGAAATACCAGGGCATCCAGTACATGGGGAGAGGTATAAAGAAATATTAGGGAAGCGATTTTTTAAATTTAATGCATAATCATTTTTAATACTACCTTTTAACTATGTAATTAATTTTTTACTAATTATTTAATATAACCCATATTACCAACTGTTTATGTTAAGAAACTAAATTTTTAACCCATTAAATATAAATCCATTTCTAAATATGTGTAAATTTATTTATAAATTTAATCAAAAAATATTTAGAGATGTTAATTTTTATAAAAAATAATGTTTCTTAAATTCTGTTTCCTAAAAAATATGAAACAATATTTTCTAATAAAATGAGTGATAATATATTTTTTATTTATGTTTAAAAAAATTCATTTCATAATATTGGTCTATTTAATTTATCATAAAATATTACCCAAATTTTATAAAAGGTTTCATTGAAAATAACCATTTTACAATTATCTAGAAAGTTAATTTTATTCATAGTAAGCATACATTTATAACTAAAGGTAAAAATGAAATTATTATAGAAAGTAAATATGTTGATATAAAAAATGAAATCTATTTTTTATATGTAATTTATTTAAGCGATGAATACGAGTTTTTAGTATAAGAAAAGAAAATCTGTTTTTATAGAAATACATTACTTATGTTTACAAAATGTTAAACATGGGATTTATAAATCAAACAAATATTATTAATCAATGATTTATTTTAATTTAAATATAGCTTTTATATATATAAATCTGTTTCAAAACCCAATAATTATTTCTTTTTTTTTTGATAATTTCATAAAGATGAAAATATTAACGAATTTGTTTTTTCATAATTAACATAAAAAGAAACTATATTAGAAAAATATAAATTTTTTATCTATGTTTATTTTTAAATTATGATCTCCAAAAATATGTTCATTTTACAAAAAATGAAAATCTAAAATTTAAGCAAAAATCAACAAAATGAAAATTCAATATACTAATAAATCCAACATTTATTAAAAATTCACTTCTCAATATTTAATTATTATTAATCATATTTTGTATTATTTTTTAATTGATTACTATATATTAATTTAAAATATGTTTACTTACTCTTAAATTGGATTAATAAGATACTTCTAATAAGTTGATGTTAATTCTTGTTTGATTGTGTGTGTGAAAAAAGCTACTATCACATTGTTTATTTAAAGGAAACTTATTTGCAAAATAATGGGTTATTAAATTCTCTCATTTTAAATAAATTATATTCTCATAATTTAAAGTTTCACTAATTAATATTAATTTATAAGGTTATTTTGAAGATAGTGATGACTCAATGTAATACTTCAAGTGAAATATCAACCTTACAATCTTATTAAACATATTTTATCTCTACAATTATTCTTTATTTTTTATTTTTTATTAATTATTTGAGCTAAAAATACCTCAATATTATGTTTCATAAATCACATAATAGAATTAATTTTCAAAGAGATATCATTCATACTTGAACAAATAGATAACTATAGTTCTGTTTAACATGTGAAATGTAATGAATAATATATATTATTTGTATAGTTTGCTAATAAATTTCCATTTACTCATTAAAAATATCAAAATGATGGATAAAAAGTTTTGAATTAATTGTAATCTGAAAAACATAAGTAGATTCATATACCCTAGAAAAAATACCAATACCTTCAAATGTTTTTATTTATTATTTAATATCTAGTAGATGGTTAAAACTCACATGATATAAGACATATAATAATAGGGTGTGATTAATAAGGGTAACAGGCACCACTTAATTATCGGTATCCACTTTACTAATAGTTAAAATATAGGATTTTTTTGTTCTCAAGGTCTAGAAGGCTCTGGGAGTGGGTTTTCATCATAATCTCCTAGGTTAGTATGATGGTTTTCATAATGCACAAATTATTCAAAAAAACATATAATTTCTAGTTGATGCTTAAGAATAACACTATTTTTCACTATCAGGGTAAATAAAATCTTCATTTTTTCACAGAATCTTGTTTCTTTATACATTTTCTTTCCATAGATAATTATATTCCAATTCCTTTGAGATATTAACCTGGGAACATCTTCCATTATTCCTTACAAAAATGAAGTTGATTTTAATTTCATTACTCATCATCAACTCTTAAATATTCATGATAAATTTTACCTTTCTCTTATTGTGTGTTTGGAAACTCAACTAATATCACATTGTTAATCATAATTCTTAATAGATGATTGGTACAGTTAGAATGTTTCTCACAAAAGATCTTACCAATCATAGTTTTGTGTTGTGACAATTTCCATATTGTCTTGGATATCCATCATTATCTTGGTTCCATGAGGCATATAGAATTATTAAAAAAAATGGGTCCACATCAGTGATGAATATATAACATTATAAAATAATAATTTTATGACTATTATATGAATAATTCGACAATAATAAGTATTAGTTTTTGTTATCATTGTTTTAGTTTATATATCTTTTATGTGATGACTCAGTTAGTCCTCCAGCAACCTTTTTAGGGTGATTACCTATTGGTGTGTCTTTTACATTGCTGCATCGACATTATAGTTCAAGACAAGGATATAGATTATAATAAATCCACATACTCAAAACATCACCAAAACTTTAGGATGTTACACTATAGTTAGATTTATCCCATAGACTTATCAATCGGGTTTTTCTCAAATATTATCCTTTAATAATAAAAAATAACTCTACGATTCCCCCAACATAACTAAAGAAATCCAAAAATAATAATTAAATTATATGTTGACACTAACTATAAATCCTCAAACCCGTACTCTTGGTTTTGGTGTTGAAAACTCTTTATTTAAACATTATCTTTAATTCATACTTAGATGAACGAATTGAAACACACACAGATTTATATAATATCATATTCAAAATAAAAAACATTTTACAACAATCTCACTCTCCCATGAATTTAAGGAATATGGTATATGATGATTATTGATAGGAGAATATCATTTTATATCACTTGTAAAACATTCTGCACATTTTTTCTAAAGTAAATTCCATCCTAGTTTTATTATACGTTAGTTTCATAACATAGGAGAAGGAATCATAAGAATTGGGTGAGAAAAAATTGTTAGTAAGGGAGAAGTTATAAAAAGGACATAAATTTTAGATGAATTGAACATGAGAATATATGAATAAAATCTAAATATCATATAATAAAGAATATGGATTAAAAAGAGTTTTTCATAAGTCATGATAATGAAATAAAAAATCAAAAATGAATAAACATATACCACATTATAAGAGTTTTATATGTTAATAGAGTTATGGAATAAGGGAATGATATCCCAAGTTTATAGAATAAAATATATATGGAAAAAACATAAAACATTACATCATAATCATAATCAATATTATGACCATCATAATATATTCTACAGGTTTCCATAGTTTATTAGGTTCTCTCTTTAACCCCTTATATAACATCATATAAGATATACAGAGTTACCTAATACATTCTATGGATATGTAATTTTAGACCGAGCTGTATCAGAATTAAAATAATTTCTATGTGTTCCATATGATTCAATTATCATATAAATCCCATTTAAAGATAAATAAATATTTTTACAAATCATTCAAAAATGATATCAAATAATTACAATATTCCTCATTCTAGACATAATTATTTCATGGTAATCCTGTTAAAATTAAAGAGGTATTTAATGGAATCAATTAACACTCTACATAAATACCATTAAATTAAAATAATAAAGCACATGTTTTTTACACCATATAGATCAAGGTTATAAAATTTAGTAAATAATTTCTCTATAATCAATGTATTGGTACATAAAAAAACACTATTCAATCAACGAAATGAGGTATATGAAATTCATAGATCAGATGAATTTTATGAAAACTCATGCATATACATAGTTGGTGAATAGATATGTTAAAGGCAATGATGTATCATTCCTTTGATAGAGGGAACTATTATAGAAACCATCCATATAAACAATATAGATGGTAGAAATTATAAAATACCCTTTATCAAGCTTAAGGTATCTAAAATGATACGGTAATAAATGAAAATAACTTATTTAGACTATTAGGACATATCACTTAAGAAATTAGTAAAATAAATAAATTATTAGAAAACCATTATTTAAGTATATTTACATTATAAATAAATTAGAATAATATTATCTCTTGAAAAATAATTAAATATTAGAATGGAATGTTTACATAAAATTGAAAAATTAAAAAATATGTCCTCATGTATGAAATGTTTAAAATGACTCTTTTTATTGACATATATCCAAACATAAATAATTAAAATTTCCCTTAATACATTAAATGAAAGTAAAATTCATTTGAAATTACATCAATAGATTATTTGGGAATATATGAATAACTTTATTGAATTATCCAATGAATATAGACATGGTAATGAATTATTTTTTGTGGAAAAATTTCATAGGGTCTGTTTTCTTATAATGGTTCAACAAATAGACCAATTGTGATATGTTATAGTGGTTATATATAATAAAACCACAATAATAACCATATAATTATATAATTATGTGGGTTGAGTTGATTATAAGTAACGAATTTACAAATTCCATGTAGGGGATATCTTTTTTAAAAAAAATACATATTTTAATTTGAGATTGATGAAGAAAAACGTCATATAATGGTGATGTAGCAATGAAAAGAATATAAGTGGGTTAACATGAAATTGAAATTAAAATATCATTAAATGAAATATATGAATTAAAATTAAATTAAATAGGGATGTAAATAATCTATATAAAATAATTTATCATCTAAAATATAAAAAATGTCACTTGGAATTGAAAATAATGAAAAATATTCCCATCCACAGGTCCTAATTTTCTCTACACGTGCTCTTATAATCCTAAAAAATGAAATTATTTTTATTAGTAACCTTTTTTGAACTTTTTTATCTATATTTTATTTGATATGGTATTCTTATTATCATGTGTTATTCTTTTCATTAATCGATTTTTTACATGAGTTACCTGAGGTGGATCAATTAATTTCTCTAAAGTATCATAGGTATTCGAATATTTTATTGGTTCATTTAATTTTTTTAAATTTTAAAAAATTATTAGGTATTATAGGATTTCCAAAATGGGATCAATTTAAAAAAGGTTCATTGATTCGATAATTTTATGTGGTTAAATATATATTGACCATTTATTATTAATATCATATTTAGAATGTCCAATACTTGTTTTTTAAAATTTTAATAGTGTCATAAATATTATTATTATACATTAAATAGCTTAAAAAATTCATATATGTTTGGTGATAATGGAATATAAAATGTATCATTCTACTGAGGTGGTTGTAAATATAAACACAGAAATTGCCCACTCATTTTTGATAGATTAAATGATAGGTTGTAGATAAAATAATTTATCAATTTAGAATTTATAATGTTTTATAACTATTATATTTATATGTTAAATAAATGTTTTAGTAATTCAAGTAAAGTTTATATTATAAAAATAACACATTTTATATGGAGGGGGTGATCCACATGTATATCTTCATTTATTGAATCCTATTTCAGAAAGGTATAAATGTGACATTACATTAGTATAATAACATTTAATAATTCCAATAATACTAAATTTAGCATGATTTCATGTATATAATATATTTTTCTTGGTAAAATAATAAATAATTAAAAGTTATTGGTTGAGAGAATTACCTCTCAATTTGGATGTTATCCCTTGGTTAACACAATAATGATATGAAGCATGTAATTTTTGAAAGACTGGTGGTTATAGGATAATATGAGTTGGTTCATGTTATATATGGAAAATTTTTGTTTGAGGAGAAGCTATGTAATTAGTATATAAATGTGGTGGATGGGATGCCCTTTTACAAGAGAAGAAAATGGAATATTCATAATTACTCATTGCTTTACTATAACATCCTACAATTATTCCAAGGGAAAAGGCATATAAAAGGAAATAATTAATTGGGAGATTATTTGAGAAAAATAATACTACCACCATTAATTTTGATCCACAATTTAAAAAAGTTATTATTCTTTTAACTATATAGTTTTTAACTATTACATTTTTTGTTTTTTAATTTGGTAACATGTTTTAACCTATGTAGTTAATTTTTTGTATAAAACATAGAAGATAAAATATCTTACAAAATTTTAATTTATAAACCTATATATATAATCCATTAAATATATATCAATTTTAAAAAACTAATATTTATTTTTTAAATAAAAAAATATTATATAGAAAAGTTGTTATTAATAAAAATGATGTAGTAACCACTAAGTGATGTTAATCATATACAACAATAATTATCCACTAAATGGGTAATATTATACTTTAATATATGTGTAAATATTAAAAAAGATTCATTATAAATTATAAATGAATTTAATTTAATAAATAATATATTCACAACAACAATAAAACAATGATTTGAAAATAACCCCTCAGCCATTATCCTTATCATTTGAATTAGTCCAAGTTATTGTATTTTTAAAATGAAAAAAATGAAAATAAAATTCATAAAAATTATTTAAATAAAATTTTAAAATTTTTAACATATTTTTTTATATTTAATTTCAACTTTCTATAAAAACTAATATTCAATATATGTCAATAAAAATTATGTTCAGAGTAAAATATTTATGATGTTTATAAAATAGAAAACATGCATTTTATAAATTAATCATTGTATTCCAAATTGCTTGTTTGACATTATAAAATTTCATAAAAATTATGATATTTGAAAAATTATAATTTTTCACCATTCATGTAAAAATAAGTTATTTCTTAAAAATATTATAAATATACCTTAATTTAATTTTAGAATTATGAAATAAAAAATGTTTTTTATTAAAAAATCATATTTTAAAATTTATAAAAAAAGATTTTAATTGAAAATATGGTATATTATGGAAGAAATTAAAAATGATCCTTTAAAACATTATTTATTCTTAATAGAAAATGATATTGTAAAATCATGGGTTATTAAACATACCACATCGACCTATTTATGTCTCATGGCTTAGGATCATAAATATTATAATAAAAATATGTCATTTTCAGAACGTAAATGTATCCAAATCAACATGAATAATGAATTGAACCTAAGTTAAAGTTCCCCTAACGTTTATAAAATGGGAATGATGTACATATCCTATGGTTTTAATAACTTTATAAATTTATTTTTCTTAGCAAAAGGTATTAAATATTAGAGAAAAATGTCTTAAATTTTCTATTCACATGATATTAATAAATGTTAGGATTAGTTTTATGGATTTATTATTTAATCTTATACATGGTAAAATACACTAAAATAAAAACATATGGTTTGAAATGCCTCAATCATTTTCCTAAAAATATAGAACATTATTTCATTGATTAAATTTTCATATGGATAGATATTGATCCAATGAGAGATATATCACCCCTCATTTTTACTCAAAATTTTCGTAAATCCTTAATAAACTACACATAATGAGTAACATCCTGATTTTTAATCTATTCTAATTTTAATATTTTCAACAACATAGTTCTTTTCAATGCTTTCAACGACGTTTTTTCTTTTCAAAATTTAGACACTAAAGAAGTTCTTGAAATTAAATATAATATCTTATATAATGAGTGAGATATTTTATGTTTATAGTTATATATTTTGGAACATTTAATGTCTATTGTATTGGAATGATAAATTTTATTCTAAAATTTTAAATATAGTTAAAGGTTATAATGTTTAGACCAAAATGTGGCCACTTACCCAATATAGATAACAATAATCTGATGTTAATGCTAAGAAGGATTATTGGGTAGCCAACCATATTGTTGATATTTGGTAACCATACATTTATTTTTATGTCATGCTACTTGGAATAAATTAATGTTCTCTTATTTTATTGTTTTATAACATAGAATAAAATATTTCGTTATTTGTACTCATGTGTCATGAAGGAAATCAAAATTACAACGCCGCTCGTAAGGAATCTAATTAAAGTGAACCATCATGAATGAGAAAGGATCTATAGGTAGGTTGAAAGCCTATAGGAATAGGATCATCTTCAATTATTTAATAAATAAATTTTAGGAATATGATTTAAACAAAGGAAAAGGATATGATATCCCTATGTTACTATGTACACTATATGAAAATGAACTAGGACACACATTAAACAAAATATAATTTTGGATTTAAAATAGGAAAATATGTTATTTTCTATCTTCATGGTCACACACAATGACAACCTAAATGTTGGAAAGTGGAGAACCGTAAAACACATGCTGTAAATTTTCATTTTTTAAATAGATTTGGACGAAGAATTTTTTTTAATGAATGTGGTAACATATTTATGTTTCCATGATGGAATATATGTGAATTAATGAGTATCTTGTTGGGATTTGAATTAAATAAAAATTCAAATACACTCACATGGGTGATGGTATAGTGATTAAACCCGTACATGAAATAATTTAGTATTCATTGAAATGATATATTTTGTGAGGGCTTTATATTTTTGACATATATCACACATATAAATAGTATATGTTTTAATAATTTAACATCACTCTATGAAAATGGTTTTTTATGAAATATAGATTCATGAGTTAAGGAATTATAAATCAAAAATAATTTCATGATATTTAACTATTGATCACAATTTTCAATTAAATCTACATATACCAAGATCAAATTAAAAAAAGAATGGGTTTATTTAATTTAAAATCATTTGATAATGAAATTTTATTGGGTGGATTATGTTATTGTGATAAGGAACATGTCATAATGTTTAACATCAGTGTAAGAATAAAATATTTCATGTTTTTAATTTATTAAACGATTAACTCAACATAATGTACTTTATGGTCTCATGATAAAGGCCACATTCTGTAGTATTAATGGTTATATTAAAATGTAACAATATTTTACTATATATGGTCATGTTATTAGAACCCCATTCTAACCAATTTAATGTTACATTTAAGGATCCATTACTGTATAATTTATACTTCTTTGGTAAGCACCCTATATTGTATTGTTTATGGTAGTGTGTTAAGTAACTCATCAGGAACATAGAATAAATTTTTCTCTGAATTATTTGTTTGAAACCCACACTTTTGTGGGATGAATGACACACATTCCATATAGTATAATAGGGGAATATATATTGCTAGATTACACATTATGTATTATGTATGTCCCCTCATACCTGGTCTCCAATTTGGGAGGATTATTCTGGTTTATATTTTGTATTATAAAATATAACACCAATTATACAATAAACATAATCATTTACAAAATCTCATGCTGACCACCTTGGTTACTATATTTTTGTGTTGAACTAGGTTATTAAGTTCCCCTAATATTCATTAATTCTGGAATTCTAAATCATTTAAATAAACTAGTGACCATTTATTTTCACTAAACCAGTCATAAAACCCATTCATAGTGAAGTTAGTTTTTTTAAAGGTTGGGGCCAACCTCATTTATTATTAAAGGAAAGCAATGACTTCTTTTAACTGGGTAGAGGGAGAACCATTACATAGCTCGAAGGCCTAGTGGCCATTTAGCCCATTACATGGCACATATACGCATTTTTTTGGCCTGAAGCCCATTCTGTGAATAGTACTGCTATAGTACTTGCACTACTATAGTACTCTGACGCCGCTACAGTGCCCTGGAGCCACTACAGTGAACGTCGTTGCTATAGTACGCCACTTCTACAGCACGCTATAGTACTGCTACAGTACCTGCGCCCAATGGGTTTTGAACCCCCATAGTGAAGTTAGTTGAACCTCAATTGATAACACTAATTCCCTTCAAGAGACAATGGTATATGGTGTCACTGGGATAGTGTTCATGTGGTGGTATGATAAGTACTTAATGCATTAAAATATTTTTTAGGTCATTATTCATTACTAAATACATTATTTTATAGAATTATATTTTGTAGGATCACATTAAACGATTCTTTCTATTTTTTAGTTTCATGAAATCAAGACATGTGGGTGGATTGGATAACATATTTCTTATGTGAGTTTCATAACCCATACACATATAATTTTGACCCATTATTCATGAGTATATTATGAGTACATGAAATCAATTAATGACATGGGATTTAAGAATTCAATTCTAATGTTTTTCTTAACTTCATTAAAGGAGACTGTTTTATCCCACTTTGAGAATCAATCGTTGTAATAGAGAATATAATTAAACTACTAAATTTTTACCTAAGGATACAACCCCCTAACTAACTTCTGTTAAATGTAATGTTTCGATGATAAATTTAAAATATTAAATAACACCATTTTTATTGAATTATGTGATTATAAATTCTATAAAAATAAAATTTCTTTATGAAATTCACACAATCAGACATAATTGATGGAAAAAAGTATACATGACACTAAATTTAATGGGAGATAATGTTTCATATTGTTTTATCAAGAAATATTACTACATGGGATTTTTTATACTCCAAGGGTCACTCTTTCATTAATGATACTAAAGTGAATCCCATAAGAACCATAGATTCTATGAAATGTTATGGAATTTGGATAATCAAAGATGAATATGTTTTTTAATCTCCCATGGATTTTTTCAAATTATAATTTATTTTATTGAATACTTTTATATTTGATACAGTTTATGTCTAGGGATATCCATGTGATCATTTACTTCATTTATGTAGAATAGTTTTCTATCTATGGAAGGGTCATGTCAATATCAATTTCTTAATATATATATATTTAATAAAAAAGGGATCCATAAATCAAACTTTTTCTACATGGATATTAAATATTAAATAATACAGTTCCTAAACATCAGTGGATAAATATTATAGTGTGTTGTCATGAGAAATGTATATGTGTTTGAAGTATAAGAGAAGTGGATCAGTTGGAAGACATGTCGTCAAATATTGAGTGAAACCCAATAGGGGACAACCCTAATACTTATTAATAATCTACAATCTAAAAACTCTCTTGATCACTAATATGAATTCTCTATTTACATTGAGTAATGTGATATATATTTAGTGGGGTAATTCTAGTGTGATGATTAAATCCTAGTACAATGCTTCATTATTGTTGTACCAAATTGATAGGAGGAATGTGTTTATACAGGTTAACATTGAATAAGAGAAAAAACACGGTGGATGAGCATATTATTATTATTATATATATATTAATATTTTAATGTAAGATTCATTATTAAAGTATGTTTTCTATTCCGGGGTGGCTATAATGATTGAGAGGACATCTTTATTGGGACGGTTCGTGTCTAGGGGTGATTTCATCGATTTTAAATGGGTGTCCATGAATCTATCAAGTTTATGTACCTATATTTTATTCATATAGGTAATTTTTTTGAAATATTACTATATAATAATAGCCCAAATTCCCAAATGGTTGGTCAATATGGGATACTTGAGGATGAATTTTAGGTGATACATGTTGGAGACCGGGTGAACCTCGTAATTCTATATGTAAGGAATTTTTTTACTATAAAAAAATGATAGTTAATTTTTCTAGATAAATGTGTATCTACTCCCATATAACATAAGTTTTCATAATAGGTAATAAAAACTATTTTACCTATCATCATCATTTTTTTATCCATGTAAAATTTTAGGAAACTACTCGATGGTTCTTCATAGAAGATAAGAAACATTCTTCCATGGGTCAGTGTCAAAACTAATGGTTGTAAGAGACAATACATGATACAATCAAGCATACTTAATTATAGATAGGTTTCAAATTTGTTTATTAGTTTTATCAATGGTGGTAACATACTATAATTTTTTATAACATTATTATTTACATTGTTAAGTAATCATTAAATTCGTATTAAGGAATGGATGATCTATGCATTATTTATATAATGTATCCCTTTGGTGATAAATAATGATTCAAGAAATTTACCATGAAAATAATGATATAATTTATTATTCGATTAAATTTAGACAATTGTGAACCACAATACATTGAAAATATAAAAATTTGATCTCCATATTTTTTATGATTACTCAATCAGTGAATAAGTGAGATTCTGTAAGACCTTATTAAATATAGAATTATGGGTATAATGTTCTCCACTAAATGTTAATATATGGATTCTATATCTATTAAATGAAATGCCTACCAAATATTAAGATTCATATTAAGTATATTATAAATTTCTTTCATCCATAATATATTGATGTTGTAGTTATGCTTCATATCCCTGTGATATAACTGTCTAGTAATACTTATTTTAGATCTCTTGGATCTGAAATTCTCTCATTGGTCAATAGTTAAAATAATTTTTTGTTAAAATAATTTTTTTATAAATATAAAGGAAAATGAAACACAATTATAGTTGATTATGTTTTCAAATCCTCAATTATTAAAATTAGATCAGTGTTGACACAATGCGAGGAACAATAAAATTGGAATAACACTAAAAAAATTCTACCCTAGATTTAAAGGCCCTATACTGTTCTACAGAAATGGAACAATGATGAATATATTTTTCTCTATAGGACTTTTTTATATTTAAATAAATAATTCATGATTCATGAACAATGATGGTGTATGATTTTAGGGCCCAAATATCATTGATGATATGATATTAAAAAGACTAGATTTATTATAAAATACACACATAGTTTTTCATAAAAAATGGAATACCATCTTAACATATTATTATAGTGGAAATACAACACCACATTTAAATCTAGAATGTAGGTTTTATGTAGATATGAAATAATCATGGTTGATGTTTATTGCTTTAATATCATGTATCCATGTGAAAAAAATGAATTAAATAAAATAATTAATTTTATTGTCATTATTTTCCAAACCCTAAATGAAACCTCTATATAATCCATATTATTGAGATTTCTCTAGGGCTTGCTACATAACTCTATAGGGAATGAGAGGTTAGAGCTCTGGTGGTGAGTGATTCTATGGACATTGTAATGCCCCGACCCCAGTTACCCAAAGTCGGTGCATTATTTTAATACATTGGCATGATTACAAGGAATCAAGTCCCGAAGGACCGATCAGTTTAACAGTCTTCGAAAAAATAGATCACATACATGAATGTTACATTTTCACTTTATGAAATACAAAACAACAGAAATAATCTTTATGAACACCATTATTCCCTTGGATTAACCTTTCATATCAATCACATTACACTTCTTGTAATCCTGGGAAAAATAAAACATAGAAAGAGGTGAACTCAAATGCTCAATAAGGGTAAGCAATACAGTGGGAACTTTCAAAAATAAGCATAAACATTTAAGGCAATCTATAAAACTAAATCAAAAACCTTTTAAACTTGACCTTCAACATAATATGGAAGAAATAAAATGAAATAATTCCATTTACTTATTCACATGGATATTCTACTAATCGAATAATCACATGCAATATCACTAACCAATTTTATAATGATGGAATTCATGATGTAGAACTTTAGTTTCTGTGTCGAGGCCTCGTGCCAAGACCTAAGGGATAACTGTAACCGGGACCCAACCCAGAGAGCCTCTATAATAGGACTGCATCCCGGAGTGCTTCTAATAACCAGACACCAACCCGGAGTGCCTCTAATAACCGGACACCAACCCGGAGAGCCTCTAATAACCGGACACTATCCCGGAGGGCTTACTTTTACCGTTCCCCAACTCTGAACATACAAGTCCAACACATTCATCTTAAGAAGTAGATGAAATATAACATAATCATTCGTATTAAAACTATCATACAAAATGTCAAAACATTAATCATAAACCATTAATGGCATAAAAATAACTCATCCATAGTCAAAAATATCACAAAACCATAAATACAATATGGATGATTTGTATCATAATAAATCAACTTGAAACAAGTTTTAAATTTCTCAAAGGATGTTGACCTAGATGAAATCAATACTATTTGAGAGAAATATCTCTTTTTTTTCAAATCATTTAAAAGTCTCAAAATTATAGAGAAAACCTCTATTTTGAAAATATCTTTATAAGCTTGTGATGGAAGCTTCAAAGTTGTATTAACAGCAGAGAATAACCACACCCGCCGTATAAGTTAAAAAAAAGACATTCTTACCTTAATTTTGTCAAAAGGTTAAAAAGGACCTTGTTTAGAAAACGATAGAAAGATTCCCTTATAAACATCTTATAAAAAGTCAAACAAGGGTATAAATGTCTTTAAACCATATTCATGTAAATTGTAAAAATGTTTTGAAATAAATTTTTAAGAAACATGGATGTGGATGATAAAGAGATCCCAGTAGATTATTACGTATATACAACCTTGGATAATGAAGAGATTGTGAAATAAACCCTTACCAATTTGGTAACTTAAGAAAGGTAAAACCCATGAAAGAGGTATCATACAATGAATATGTAAATACACAAAAATTAAAGTGTATTAGAAATATAATATACTTATGGGCAGTACATACACCACACAAAAGGTAATGGTGGCAACATGGCATGAATCTCACAGGAATAAGAAGTGAGATGAAAACCCCTTACCTTGCACTTTCCTTTAGTCGAGGGTATGTTTAACCTTTTGTACGAAGATCGTAGTATGATATTAAATTATACCAGAACCATATTAATATTTATTATATCATACATTATTCATTTATGACTTTATATTAACCATTTAATAATAATTTCCATGTTAAGTTAATATTTCGTGTAATAATCACTTTCTTTATCGTACCTGTTTTAACTGGTGACTCTTGGTTGTATCACTTAGATCATGATTTAAATAATCCAGAATATAAAACAAGATAAATATATCATATATATTTTGAATATAGATATGTATAATAGACATATATATGAAATGGAAAACACCATTTATGTAGACGGTAGTCCGTACGTACGCATAAACGTTGTTTCTGTTTTCATATAGTATTGAACGGAATTAAGTGAATACGATATATGTACGTACATAAATCCTTATATATATATATATATATCTAGTAGAATTATTTTTTCATATATTACATACTTATTAGTAATATATATTTTTATAATCATCGATGAATGGTGAACTTGGAAATGAATCTCACCGTGTCGTGGAGACGGTAATCCGTACGTACGCACGAGCGAAAATATCATTATTTTGACAATAAAATAATATTTAATTGGATGGTATATCATATATACAGAATAATTATCATGTAATATTTATTATTTACATGAATTACAAATCATTATTATATCCATCCAAATAATAATATATTGAATAACAATTATACCACGACGTGGAGACGGTAAGTCGTACGTACGCACGTATGGTGACATGTAATTCAAAGGATGGAAAAAATACTGAATATGGTTGTACCATATTTATAATAATATTAATGTATATAGGAGATACGGGATTCATTATTTTAGAATGGTAATAACAATGAATGAAGAAGAGGAAGAAGAAAGGAACTTGAAAAAGGGTGGTGAAATCATTACCTCTTCTCCGGGTTCTTCCTTTTGGTTTGATCAAAAAGGCTCTAAAGTATGGATTTCGGACTAAAGGAAGGCCTCTAGGATGAGGTGAGGGAAGTTGAGAGAGTATTTGGTCAGGGGTTGGATGAACCGAAAGGCTTTGAAGGTGTGAATTAATGAGAAGTGTGAGTGTCCTTTTATAAGAGGGGTGAGGGGCACCTTTGGAAAAGCTAGAAATGTTATTTTATAATAAATTAATAATCGGTTTATAATGTATCAAAAGTGTATTATATAAATTTTAAGGTGGGGATGGGTCGATAACTAGTGAACCAATAGAATTTAGATAGGTTTGGATCATTATATTAACCTTATCTTTTAGTTTTAACACATAGTTAATTAGTTTGACAATTACCACGTCACCATGTATTTTTATATTATATAGTTAATAAACATACAATATACATCCAAGATACCCGCAAGTGGTCCCTTAATGATACAAATATCATTATATAAGTGTCTTGGCCGAACCTTATATTTTTAGGAATTTAATATCAATTAATAATATAATATTTGTTTTAAAAACTCTTTTATGTCAATTTTGAAACTATTAAAAAATTGACTTTTTTAAAACTCATAACAGAATGCTTACATCGAAAAAAGTTAATTAAATCAATCCTAATATGTCCTAGTATCGTAGATAATTACTGTAATTCATTAAAAGTCTCAAATTATATTTATTTGGTTATTTATAATATCAATTATTTTAATTTTTCACTATTATGGTAATTACTGCATCATCATTGTGTCCTAAATAAATTAAATTATTTAATGTCTAAAAGTAATAAATAAAATTACATTATGTAGGAAATCGTTTTATATTTCTAATGAATATTCATAGTCGAAAATCCAACATATATAACCTTATTTAAAAATTGTTTTTCTAAAATATATATGCTTATGTCATTTTTGTATTTTTTTAACTTAATTAATATAATGTGTCATTATCACTTACAAGTGGCTCCATGAGGTCCAAAAATCGTCCCAATGATTCCCATGGTCGGAAATGTATCAACTAATAAGGTTAGGACACATTTTAGGGTAATTTAGTATTATTATAATATTATTTTTTATCCCTTATTTGCCAGGTTTATCCTTTAACCATGGTAAACAAAATATTAACCGAAGTAATTATTCAAAATGTCTAAAAATAAAAGTTACATATTTACACAATTTGAACATTCTAATTCCAAATATGGAATCCATTTTTCCAAATTAAAAACACATAAGTGACAGAAATTAATTTAAAAATAATTCTTGTTGTCAAAACAAAAAGCGTGTTTTTAAGAAATAATAACTATCAAAAGATTGATACTTGTTTATGTCCGGTTTAATTGTGAAATTATGTCCAATGAACAAAATTTTATAAAATGGTAAAAATATATTCTAAATATACTTTAGACCACTCAAATTCATAATTTATCACTAATAATTATTTTGATTAAAAAAGTTGTTTTTAATAATAATTTAGTAATTTTCACTATTCATCAAAATATTAAAGTTATCCAAAAAGTACCAAAATTTCATCTTAGGATAAATTCGATACTCCGAATTTAAAAATGAGGTCCATTTTGAGAGATAAAATTTCTAAAATTATAAAAATTAGGTATTACAATTCATAATGGCTACTTTGATTGGTCGTGGTGTGTGTTAGAACTCGAAGTTGCGTACAACACACGCTACTGTATTATTCAAAGAGAAGCATACCGGGGAAGCTCAGGGTTTTACATTCTCCCCTCGTTTAATAAATTGCATCCTTTCAATTTTATATTTTTATTTGAAAATAATGGATGAAAATAGAAAATATCTTTGTGGAAAAAACCCACATCGGAAATTTGGTTAATAAAATTTTAGTATTAACAAGATGAAAAGAGAAATGAATGGGTCACCAGAAAATTATGATCTCTATTATGAGGACATTGGTGGAAATTATAGACATATTACTGGAGGAAAAATGTTAATATTTATAGGTAGTGATTGAGGTCATCAATCACAAACATGTTTAAAATTGAGGTCCTTAAATTTATCAATCAATGATGATTTAAAATACAATCGGTTCAACAAAACATAAGGTAGTTGGATAACACATTTTTGACATTTCAAAATATCATAGTTGAAATCCCACATCGAAAAATGTATTAATGAGGCCACTATTTAAAATAATGAGAGGAATGTATGAAGATTACATAAAATAACACATACTAGGGTTCCAGGTAGGAAAATATGGATATGGAAGAGAAATCTAACCATCAATTATCTGATGGAGAGTGGTAGAGAACATGGCTATGAAAAGGCCAACAATCCCAAAGCCATAAATTAGTGATGATCAAAGGTACCATCTAGGACAACATTTTTGTTCTAACTTCCATTTCATAATGTTGAGGAATCTCTTTATGAGATTGTCTAAGATCATAAGGAGATATACTTACTTTATAATTAGAGTTTTATCCATTAATAAATTTCTACCACAAACTCATCATTCACCCCAAAACATAATACAACTCAAAAATACTCTATTTATCCTAATCATATAGGGTTCCAAATATAATGAATTTATATTTCACATATCAGACCCTTTCTGTAAAGAATCTACATTATACATTCCAGGAACATCATATAGCTCAATGGTAGACGATAAATCCCAATTGCACTATGGTTGTGGGTTTGATTCCCACTGCTTTGTCTGACACGACGGGTCGTCACACGGTCTGCGTGTTGTCCTTTTATAAAAATCCAACAAACTAGCCTTTCAAACTTAATCCATTCCAACCATTAGACTTATCCCAAATAATATTATCCAAAATCACAGTCCAAAACATAAAAGGAAGTTAAACATAATGAGGATCCTTTTTTCCATGCAATAACTTGTGAACGCCTTCCTCATATATTCTTTTAAAACACCACAGCATCCTAAATTACCAAAATCAACAATCTCTTATTCCAAAATCACTACCTCAATATTAGGACCATATTAGGGTTTATCTTTCCTTCAACCATGTAACTTCCAAAAAAATTAACTCACTTTAGAGTCACATTTCTTAGTACCATGAAATATAAAATCCTTAATTAAATAGTACTGCAGTACAATCCTTATTTATTTCCAGAACATCATTGATGCAACACTTAAATGAACTAATTCTAAAATAACAACATAAGAACACTAGTCATTCCTCTTCATCTGTGGTAGTATCATTACATTATTATTATCCAATAGCATCATTTGTGGCATAGTCTGATGACTGGGACATTGGCTCGCGTAGTGTCCAAACTTCTTGAAAATGAAGAATTGTACTTTTGAAACCATTTTCATACCCTTGCAGTCACGTACTTTTTTCCCCTTTCCTCCACACTTATAACAAACTCCCATTCCTTTCAGGCAAGTTCCAGGGTATTTCTTCCCACAGTTATCACATATGGGAAAATTCTTCTTTTCCCTCTTCCATCTATCCATCCTTCTCTCTTCCATCCGTTTATTCTCTTGTTTCCCTTCAAAGCCATTAGACTCTGAGAATTATTTACTCATCTTATCAACACATGATACTATTTCTTCATATGATGACAATATGTGGGAAACTATTTCACATCTAAATTCTGTCTTAGGACCACGAAGTATATGATCCTTCTTACTCTTTGGATCATACGTAATACGGGAGTTCACATTCCTTCTAATGGACACCATTTCTATACAATAGCATAAACTAGTTCAGTTTATGAATTGCAATGAATTATTACCAAACTTGTAAAATACCTAACACAAATTGAACAGTTTATGGATATAATCCATAATCATAAAAAAATTTTCTTTGAGTAAGTATATACTCATAATCCCTTCATAATGGTTTGTAAAAAAAATGAGAATTATCCTATGTATATCCCACGGGAGTTTCGTAACCAAGAGTGCAACAAGGCCTGTTGTCGTACACCAGTTCTCGTTCGATTCTAGCTCAAAGCGGTGTTTTCAAGTTCTACCCCTAGGTACATCTGTTCCAGAGCCGCCCTTACCAGCTCGTATTCAGACAGGGATGTATTGCTCGGAAAACTCACAAAATCTCTACAATACCAAAATTCTAGGAAGTTCTTCTATACTAATCTTCAAAGTCTATCTTAGGGCTATGTGCTCTAATCAGAGTTTATCTAAATCTAGTTTTCAAGGTTATTGCTAAACTTCCTCTGATACCAACTTTAATTCCCCGACCCCAGTTACCCTGAGTCGGTGCATTATTTTAATACATTGGCATGATTACAAGGAAACGAGTCCCGAAGGACCGATCAGTTTAACAATCTTCAAAAAATAGATCACATACATGAATGTTACATTTGAACTTTATGACATACAAAACAACATAAATAATCTTTATGAACGCAATTATTCCCTTGTCTTAACCCTAAATATCAATCACATTACACTTCTTTGAATCCTGGGAAAAGTAAAACATAGTGAGGGGTGAGCTCAAATGCTCAGTAAGGGTAAGCAATATAGCGGAAACTTTCAAAAATAAGCATCAACATTTAAGGGAATGTATAAAACAAAAATAAAAGCCTATTAAAGTTGAACTTCAGTATAATATGGAAGAAATAAAATGAAATAATCCCATTTACTTATTCACATGGATATTCTACTAATCGAATAATCCCATGCAATATCACTAACCAAATTTATAATGATGGAATGCATGATGCCGAACTTTAATTTCTGTGTCGAGGCCTCGTGCCAAGACCTAAGGGATAACTGTAACCAGAACCCAACCAAGAGAGCCTCTGTAACCGGACTCCATCCCGGAGTCCTTCTAATAACCGGACACCAACCCGGAGTGACTCTAATAACCGGACTCCAACCCGAAGTGACTCTAAAAACCGGACACCAACCCGGTGGGCTTACTTTTACTGGTCCCCAACCCAAAACATACTAGTCCAAAACATTAATCTTAATAAGAGGATGAAATATAACATAAACAATCGTATTAAAACTAACATACAAAATGTACAAACATTAATCATTAACCATTAATGGCATAAAAATAACTCATCCATAGTAAAAAATATCACAAAACCTTAAATACAATATGGATGATTTGTATCATAATAAATCAACATGAAACAAGTTTAAAATTTATCAAAATATGTTGACATAGATGAATTCAATACTATTTGAGAGAAATATCTCATTTTTTGAAATCATTTAAAAGTCGCATAATTATAGAGAAACCCATTATTTTGAAAATATCTTTATAAGCTTGTGAAGGAAGCTTCGAATGTGTAATAACGGCGGAGAATAACCGCACCTGCCGTATATGTTAAAAAAAATTCATTCTTACCTTAATTTTTTCAAAAGGTAAAAAAGGACCTTGTTTAGAAAACGACGGAAAGATTCCTTTATAAACCTCGTATAAAATGTCAAACAAGGGTATAAATGTCTTTAACCCATATTCTTGTAAATGGTAAAAATGGTTTGAAAAACATTTTTAAGAAACATGGATGTGGATGATAAAGAGATCCCACTAGATTATTACGTATATACAACCTTGGATAATGAAGACATTGCGAAATAAACCCTTACCAATTTGGTAACTTACGAAAGGCACAACCCATGAAAGAGGTATCATACAATGAATATGTAAATACACATAAATTAAAGTGTATTACACAAAGAATATAGTTATGTGCAGTACATACACCACACAAAAGATAATGGTGGCAATATGGCATGAATCTCACGGGAATATGGAGTGAGATGAAAACCCCCTACCATTCACTTTTCTTTAGTCGAGGGTACATTTAACCTCCTATACGAAGATCATAGTATGTTATTAAATTATACCAGAACCATATTAATATTTATGATATCACACATGATTCATTTATGACTTTATATTAACCATTTAATAATAATTTCAATGTTAAGTTAATATTTTGGGTAATAATAACTTTCTTTATCGTACGTTTTTTAACTTGTCACTCTTGGTTGTATCACTTAGATCATGATTTAAATACTTCCAGAATATAAAACATGATAAATATATGATATATATTTAGAATATAAATATGTATGATAACATATATATGAAATGGGAAACACCGTTTATGGAGACGGTAGTCCGTACGTACGCATAAAGGTAGTTTCTGTTTTCATATAGTATTGAAAAGAAGTAAGTGAATAAGATATATGTAAGTACATAGATCCTTATATATATATATATATCTAGTAGCATTATTATGTCATATATTACATACTTATTAGTAATATATATTTTTATAATCATCTATGAAAGGTGAACTTGGAAATGAATCTCATCATGTCGTCGAGATGGTAATCTGTACGTACGCACGAGCGAAAATATCATTATTTTGATATTAAAATAATATAAAATTGGATGTTATATAATATATAAAAAATAATTATAATGTTATACTTATTATTTACATGAATTACAAATCATTATTATATCCATCCAAATAATAATATATTGAATAACAATTATACCACGACGTGGAGACGGTATGCCGTATGTACGCATGTATGGTGACATGTCATTCAAATGATGGATAGAATACTGAATATGGTTGTACCATATTTATAATAATATTACAGTATATAGGAGATACTGGATTAATTATTTTAGTATGGTAATAATAAAGAAAGAAGAAGTGGAAGAAGAATGGAACTTGAAAAAGGGTGGTGAAATCATTACCTCTTCTTCAGGTTGTTCTTTTTGATTTGTTCAAAAGGTCTCCATAGTATGGATTTATGACTAAAGGAAGGCCTCTAGGATAAATTTGGGGAATTTGATAGAGTATTTGGTCAGGGGTTGGCCAAACCAAAAGGCTTTGAAGGTGCTAATTATTGAGAATGGTGAGTGTCCTTTTATAAGAGGGGTGATGGGCACCTTTGGAAAAGCTAGAAATATTATTTAATAATAAATTCATATTCGGTTTATAATGGCTCAAAAGTGGATTATTTAAATTTTAAGGTGGGTATGGGTATAAAACTACTCAACCAATAGAATTTAGATAGGTTTGGGTCATTATATTAACCTTATCTTTTAGTTTTAACACTTAGTAAATTTGTTTGACACGTACCATGTAACTTTGACTTTTTATTTTATATAATTAATAAGCATACAATATACATCCAAGATACCCCCAAGTGGTCCATAAATGATACAAATATCATTATATAAGTGTTTTGGCTGAACCTTAGGTTTTTAGGAATTTAATAAAAATTACTAATATAATATTTGTTTTAAAACTATTTTATGTTAATTTTGACACTATTCAATAATTGACTTTTGTAAAAATAATAACAGAATTCTTACTTCCAAAAAAGTTAATTAAATCAATCCTAATATGTCATAGTATCCTATAAAATTACTTTAATTAATTAAAAGTCTAAAATTATATTTATTTGGGTATTTATAATATCAATTATTTTAAATTTTCACAATTACGGTAATTACTGCATCATCATTGTGTCATAAATAAATTAAATTATTTAATGTCTAAAAAATATAAATAAAATACCATTATGTAGGAAATCGTTTTATCTTTATAATTAATATTCATAGTCGAAAATCCAAAATATATAACCCTATGTAAAAATTGTTTTTATAAAAGATATATGCTTATGTCATTTTAGTATTTATTTTAACTTAATTAATATAAAGTGTTATTATCACTTACAAGTGGCTCCATGGGGTCCACAAATCGACCCAAATATACCCATGGTCGGACATGTATCAACTAATAATGTTAGGACACGTTTTATGGTAATTAAGTATTATTAAAATATTATTTTTAACCCTTATTTACCAGATTTACCCTTTAACAATGGTAAACAAAATATTTACCGAAGTAATTATTCCAAATGTCTAAAAATAAAAGTTACATATTTACACATTTTGAACATACTAATTACAAATATGGAATCCATTTTTCAAACTCAAAACATAGAAGTGATAGATATTAATTTAAAATTAATTCCCGTTGTCAAAACAAAAAGCGTGTTTTTAAGATATAATAACTATCAAAAGATTGATACTTGTTTATGTCTGGTTTAATTGTGAAATTATGCCCAATGAACAAAATTGTATTAAATGGTAAGAAAATATTTTAAATATACATTAAAACCACTCAAATTCATAATTTATCACTAATAATTATTTTGATTAAAAAAGTTGTTTTTAATTGAAATTTAGTAATTTTCAGTATTCATCAAAATATTAAAGTTATCCAAAAAGTACCAAAATTTAACCTTAGGATAAATTCGATACTCCGAATCCAAAAATGAAGTCCATTTTGAGAGGTATAATTTCTAAAATTATAAAAAATAGGTATTACTATTCATAACAACTACTTTGATTGGTCATGGTGTGTGTTAGAACTCGAAGTTACGTACAACACACGCTACTGTATTATTCAAAGAGAAGCGTACCATGGGAGCTCGGGGTGTTACAGACATATTTGGGGTTGTGGATAGATGATCGAAGTACCATTTGGATAATAACCTTTTATGGAGTTCTTGGATATCACCAATAAAAATGATATAGAAAGTATATTCATTAGTTATCGATAAAACCTGTCGTGGGGTTTTTTAATTTGTGGTTTCATCCCCATTTATGGTTTGATACTAACCGAGATTAATTATTTTTAAAATTATCCCATGGATCAATATATTCTATTTGTTTTAATGAATATATTAAATTCCTTATAGTTGGAAATAGAGTTATGTTAGTTGTTGGATTTATTAATTTGATAACATGTGTCCTTATAGGTTTTTTCGACAATTAAAAAACAAACATGGTTATCGATTGTGGATTACATTTTGTTTGTGTTCCTTTCTCCCACCATCCATTATGTTCATCAACAGAATTTCATTGAACATTGATTTAATGATAACCAAGTGGATCAATCTTGGTGTGTTAATTATTTGTATCAATAGATCAATATCATGGTTTTAGATTCATGTTTTGGGTGGTGTGATAGAGTCATGGGGATGAAACAAGAAATAATTTACAGCTGATTTAATGATTTTTTAACAGGATTGATTAAGGGAAACTCTTTTGGAGATGTAGAGATGGAAATAACCTGATAATAGAGTAACTAAAATATGACCACTAATGAAGATGATGACCAGATGATAGTGTATACATTGGTGTTCTTATGGTTTGGCTTGCAAGTATCTTTAGAATGTAAAACTACATGATTTTCTAGTAAATTATGACATGACTCCAGCTCCCATATGGTCGTGGAGGGTGGTCAACCAAGATCCAGGCATTTTAGTGCAATTCACAATTAAATTTTATACATTGGAGGAGACATGGGTTATTCCATGTGGAGAAACATGGTATTTTCTAAATCCCAGACAAAAAAGACATTTATGTACGTAACACAAACCATAAAGTCCCATAACATTGACATATATGGTTTCAGGTGAGATAAATATCACACACTATGTGTTCTGAACTATAGTTAGTGTGACCCTACATGGAAATCGAAACCTCATTCTTAAAGAAAATACTGAGGAATCCATTCTATTAGAAACACTATAAACCCTAGAGTAAATTATGTGTACGTGTACATGACGTGATGAAATATTTATCTTGGGTGCATTCCCAGTGCACTTAGGCCCATTAGGATTACATGGCTACAAGGAGGAGTGCACAGGCATACCACTAGGCAGGAAATACAGTTTTTGTACCACGTACACATGTCGTGTAGTTTTATATGGATTCACAATATCTGTCTAGGTGTGAACATGCCTGGGTGTCCTAGAAAGGTCACACACCATGTAAAACTATGTACACACCATGTACCATACTAAAAAACTTCCACCTTATATACCTTCTTCTATTGAGTCAGATTTGATCCCATGAGTATCTTATACAATGTAGTTTTCCATGTAAAATGTGATAGTTTCATCCATTTTGGTAGTAGAGATACAACACCAGGTTATGCAAGATGGGTACCTCTCCTAATAATTCTTATTAGGTATTATAAATCAGTTGAGATCATTGGATTGTTACCAGGTTTGGAAACATCCCCCCTCATAAAATTAGGCAATGGGTTCCCCATACGCTTTTCATGGGTAGGGTTGGGAAACCCACATAGTACTTTGGGAGGTGGTCCCCTATGTATAGAGTGGCATCACCTGTCTTCGCGCTGCGAAAACTTTGAGTCCCCTAAAATGTAGACTGACGTGGCAAGGATAGTGTCCTCCATAGATATTACTTTGAGTTTTCATGTGACTTATGCTAAGGATACAGTTCCCATTATACAGGGACCATGGTGGAATGGTTCATTCCCACCACAAATATTCTTGTATAGCGTCACATCAGACTGTGTATCAGAGGTGCACCTTTGGATATGAAGGATGACTCGACTATATTTTCTGGGCAGTAGAGATAAAGATACCCTTTCTCTCTTGGTTTAGTCTTATTATAGATAATAACTGGTTATTTATTATGGTTATTGTATCATATTCTCTATGACAGTCATTGGTGGTGGTGATATGACTAATCTCTCTTGATGCTTTATGTAGTGTAATTTTGGGGTGTCATACTTTCTATATATATATTCACCACTATATAGGATCATCCAATATAATTCATGGATTTAGTAGATTATTTTCCAATCATTCGAGTCCTAGGTGGATCAACGGTAGAAATAGAACATTTGAGAAAGATAGATTGTGGTTCATACCTAGTTTTTATTTTGGGTAGCTACCCTCATGTTTTCATTAGTTTGGGTTCATTATAGTTTATATGGGATTTTACCTTCCCTAGTATCCATTCACTATAATTCTTTTTGTAATATTCAATAGGATTGTTGTTATACATGGTTTTACATGTATTTTTATTTACCTTTCATAATTATACTCATATTTGGAGATATGTTTGTGTGTGTGTATACAGTACGTTATGGATTACCATGTGTGAGATTTTCATATCTAGTGAAATTCATCATCCCAGGCCTATTAGAGGTGGTCATGTTGTGTCATTCTTGGTATAACACCATTTGAGTAGGCCCCGCTTGGTCGAGTCATAAAAGAGTGGTATTAGATGAGTTATAATTATGACCATATTTGAGGAGTTTCTAGATGCGAGGATTGGTTTCTAATTGTGGAATATATTTATAGAGAGTATTGAGTTCATATTTTAGGGTAGTAAACCTAGAGTTGGAATGGAAGCCAACATATCCATTTAGAAGTACTCTGAAAAAAACTTATTGATTAATCACATATGGGCACTAGTTGTGGGAAAAAAATTGGAACCTACATCATATAAGAAGGAGTTGTGGATTCTATATAGTTCATGAGTTTTCTCAGTATATACTCTCTTTGATAGTGGTACATAATAATAATTTTCAAGATGTCACTATGAATTTATCTTGCTTTTATTTCAAAACAATGTCATATGATGTCTAGTTGAGTGATAGGGCCTATGTTTAGGGACCCATTCATGGGGTGATAATCCAGTTAGGCACTAAGTAGTGTACCACCTGTTGACCAGTGCATGGAACCACCTCATGTGTCCTAGTAAAGTGACCCATTACATGTTAATAAGTATATGGATTTATTAGGATATGAGGACGGTATGTGTTTTCATAGAACCTTGTGCAATTTATAGTGATAGAGACCTATCCAGATATGTGGTGATCCAGACCTCGGTTAGTATAAGATTGGATCATGGTAATTGTGTAAGTTATCTAGATTATCCAGACCCCAAATGAAAGGATGGTTGTTCTTAAAACCAATATTCATTATAGAGATGTTGTTGGTACTGATAATACGAGTAGATCACACACCTTTGTGGTGTGTTCTCCATGAGTCTCATAATTAGAGATCAAATATGTATTTTGGTTATCTAGACTACCTTATAAGGTGGTAGCATAAAAGCATGAGAATGTGGTGTAAATTTTCATATTGTATAGGACCCCTTTAAATGGTTTTATTACAAGTGATTCTTATCTTGGGTGAAAAATTGAATCAGTATATCCATATGTTCTGGATGTTTGACATGGATTAGGATATTCATGGAAGGGGAAAAATTCTACCACCATTATTCATTATGGTGATGCGATATATAACCGTTCAGGAATGGGAGTGATAACCAAAGAGTATAGTGTTAAGGAGTATTATAATAGTTCATTTGAATAATATGATTGAATATATTTTGATTTACTAAGATGTTAGAGTGATCCATTTTTTATTGAAAATGCAGAAAAGGGAAAAAATAACTGCAAGAATTAGTGTCTTGTGACCCCAAGGCACCTAGTTTGTTCATGATAATACTTGAGTCTTTTATTCACTAAATATTGTCTTGGTAAATGATCAAAAAACATGTTTCCATGGTCATATCACAAGTATGAGTCCTAGAAAAACCAGTGGATCTGTTTACCTTCTTTTTATTTAAAGGATCCTATAAAAAGGATTAGTGATCACACACATATATGAGTTACATAAAATCACTTTGATAAAGAGATAACCACACATGGAACCCTTACATTGTGTTAAGGGAACCCAATAGGGTTTTCCTTAGTATAAATTGGTTGTTTATCATCTATTACCAGTTAACTATTTTCATTGATGTTGTAATGTGTAACATCCTAACCTAGCTTACCATTCAACCTAGTAGCCAGACCGGTTGCCACATGGCATCAAGCGCATGTCCCCAAATGTCAGAGGCTGCCGACTAGTAGTGAGGGCCTAGGTGAGTCTATGGGGAGACTATTCCCTCATTACCAATGTATCATATTGGAATTACAAACATACAATAGAGGAAGAAGGTAACCATTAGACAACACACAGACAACAGAAATATATAACAATAGATGGATATGATATATATGGAATGTTTCATGTCAATAAAATACTGTACAAGTATACAAAATACCAAAAAGAACCCAAAATGTTTCCCCTTTCGCATCACAAGCCTCAGCTTGGTCCTGTGCGCTCCCACTCCGAGCAGCAAGTCAAGTACCTGTACATGGGAATTTCCCCTTCTCATTACCTGCAATCAAATAAATTGCATGGGTCCAAAAACATGACCCAAACAGAGTGTGAAATTGAATCCTAGTAGGAAAGCACCATAGATCCATGCTAATATGTCATTGAATATATAAAACTGCAGTGTAATATTGAAATTAGCAAACAAGCAAGACCGACCCAAGATTGTGCTTTGGCTTGGCGTCGCTTCACGTATTCATTCCCTTCATTAACCATTTCATTAATGTGTTCAACCATTCCTTGATCCCATTCCTGGAATACTCAATTCGGAAACCAGGCATATTTTAGGGAGAAAATCTACCAACACCCTACAAGCTCGTTCCGGTGAACCTCTAAGACCCAGATATCGCTCTACAAGCCCGTTCAGGTGAACCTCCTGGGTACCCAGCCTCGCTCTAGCTGTGGTATAGTCTGTCATCTAAGCCTTTCCCTGAGATCCTATAAATAGGATCTGGGTATTGCCCAATACATATGATTCCCTATTGAGTCTGTCCATGGCATCTCACGTGGAATCCATGATTCACTCAGCACTTCATTAACAAGTCTCGTATGAGTCTGTCCATGGAAACTCACATTGGTTCCATGGTTCACCCATGACTAGGTTTCACATTTAAAATAGCTCAATTTTTTTTACTCATGTGGGCTATAAATTCAAGAATTTGCATACAAGGGTCCAGGGGAAAAAGTCCATCCCATAACCAAAACCATTTTAATTACAATTTCATCTTATTTCAATTCCAATCATTTTCAATTTCCATTTTTATCAACCCACAAGGAAAAGGAAAAACATGCATCAAAGGCATCCTGGGTCAAAATCCATAAAAGAGTCATTCTAGGAAATGCACCCAAGGGGTGGTTCTTGTTCAAGGCATAAAACCTAACTCATGCTCATACCAACCTATTTAGATTACCTACAACATGCTAGGTAATAATAGGGTTAAATTTCAGGTTCAAGCGACACCCCAAAAGTGGGCGCGCGACACTCTGGCATATATAAAAGGCTTGAAAAACTGTAAAAAGGACGAGACCACCTACCTTAGGATCGTAATAGATAGGTCATCCAGTATCAGGCTCTGATTCACCCCGGTTTGGGAGAAATCTGAAGAATAGACAAAGAACAAAAAATTAGGGCATATGAGCCTTAATCCAAAATGTTTTCATTATATGCAGAAGAATCGATAAGTATTAAAAAGGATTCCAGGACTTACCGTTGCATATCTAATGAGAAGAACGACTGTTGAAACAATGATCGAATGAAGAAACTAGATTGAAATCATTCATAGACATGTTTGAGAGCTCCCCCCTATTGTGCTGTTTGAAGAAACGGGTTGGGTTTATGTTTTTATAAAAATTTAATCAATTTAAATAAAAATTAAATATATTTCAAAACACAGCAGGTCGCACGGTTTCCCCGCATGTCCGGGCAAACCCTACGGAGACAGTTCGGACCTTCCTGGAAGGCAAGGGGCAATCGTACGGCCACCCTGCATAGTTTCCTCAAACTATGTGCAGGCCGTAGTCCAGCCTCTTCCAAACCTTCACAAAGTTGCACGGTTTACAAAGGTCGTGCGCAGGCCATGCGCAAACCATGTGTCTGGCCTTTTCTAGGCTAAAAATTCGTTCTCGGCTACGAACAAGCCCCCGACCCCTCCGTAACACCCTCGGTCAAGATAGGCGTCCACACTAGGCCTCAACAGAAATGTTAAACTGAAAAGAAAAGGATCTGTACCTAGTATGAAAACACAGTTTCTTACAATCATCCCTCTTTTTAGAAATTCATCACCGAATTGCTCTTTGAAGGGTGGTCAGGATTCATCTGTGAACAGCTCTAGACACTAAGCACGTACGTCAGCCTCCTGCTCCCAAGTCTTGTCCTATAAACGGTCGTGCTACCATAGAACCCATACTATAGGAACTTACCGGCCTCAGAGAATCTTTGTGATCCTACCAACAATACAAATCAGATGCTCCTCAAAGGATACATCTACCTGAAGCTCGACCTCCTCAGGCTGGAAGGTATGAGATGGGTCTGAATAATATCTTCGTAATTGAGAAAATGGAAGACTTCATACATGGCTTCGTACCTATGTGTTAACTGAAACCGATAGGCTACCATCCCAACCCTCTCCAGAATCTCAAAAGGCCCAACATATCTTGGCGATAGCTTACCCTATCTTCTGATCCGCCTGTGTCCCAGCCACGTTGAAACACATAAGAAAACCCGATCCCTGAATTAAAACTCAAGGGGTCATCTGTGGCGATCAGCATATGTATTCTGACAAGACTGTGTGGTAGCCATCCACTTCTCTATCAACTGGACCTGCTCAGAAGTTTCCTGAACAAGACACGGTCCCAGTAATGCTTCCTCACCTACCTCTAACTAGCACATGGTTTATTGGCATCGCCTACCATATAGAGCCTCGTACGATTCCATCTGTATAGCCTCTTTATAACTATTTTTATAGGAATACTCAACTAGGGGAACATGACTATCCCATGAGCCCACAAAATCCAGGAGGCATGCTCGTAGCATGTACTCTTGCACTTGTATCATATGCTCTAACTGGCCATCAGTCTGAGGGTGGTATGATGTGCTCGGGAGCACCTGTGTACCCAGAACCCTCTGAAGACTCTGCCAGAAACGTGATGTAAAATGAGCATCCCGGTCTAAAACAATGGTGCGCGGGACCCCGTGGAGTCGTACTATCTCCCAAATATAAAAAAATCCAACCTCATCCACACTAAAGGTTTACTTGATTGAAAAGAAATGAGAATCCTTTGTGAGCCTATCTAACACAACCCACATAGCATTGTTACCATGAGGTGACCTCGACAAACTAGTCACAAAGTCCATCACAACATCATCCCATTTCCACTCAGGTATAGGTAACTAATGTAAAAGCCTAGCTGGCTACTGGTGTTCCGCCTTCACCAGCTGACAAGTGGAACATCTCGTAATGAAACTATCTACTTCCCTCTTCATACCCGGCCACCAGTATTGTCAGTCCAAGTCACAATACATCATAGTGACTGTAGGATGAACTGCCCTAACTGAATCATGAAACTCCATCATCACCTCCTCTCTAATATCCACCAGAACCCATACACGTCCATGGATACAAAGAAATTCATCCTTGACTATCGTCAAACTAGGAGGAGGGTCCTCACTTGACACACCTTCCCATAGAACTAGGCCTTCTGAATATGATATATGTCTCATCCTTGCTCTGTCCCGGAGGGTAGAGGTCACCGCTAAAGACGTTAGAAAATAATTCCCTTGGCTATTCTTCACATCAAGAAGTATCTCAGAGAACAAGGAAATAAGATTTCATTCGTTTCTAGTGTGTTGCACTACCTGTATTTTAGTCCTCCTGCTCAATGAATCGGTGACAACATTTCCCTTACCAGGCTTATAAGCTCGCTCGAAATAAATGGATTGTAGGTACTCCACCCACCATCGCTGCCTAAGATTCAGATCACGCTGAGTAAAGATATATTTCAGGCTCCTTTGGTCTGTGTACACTACAAAACTCTCTCCTAATAAATAGTGTCTCCAATGGTTCATTGCATGAACAACTTCTTCTAGATCAAGATCGTGCATCAGATAATTCCTCTCGTGTGGCCTCAGTTACTGAGATCCGTACGCCATGACTCGGTCGCCCTATATCAACACTTCTCCCAACCGAATACCTGATTCATCACAATAGATCATGTAACTCTTGCCCTACTTTGGCAGTATCAGTACTGGTGCTGATGTCAACCTTTATTTCAGCTCATGGAAGGCTACTTCACAAGCATCTATCCATACAAATTTCACACCCTTCATAGTCAGGGCTATCAACGACGCTGCTAAGTGTGACAAATCTTGTATGAAATGGCGATAATCATCAAAAATCCATACGAAACTCTATATGTCAAAGACATTATTGGGTTGTTCCCAAGAAACCACAGTTTTATCCTTTTCTGGGTCTACAGACACTCCTGTCTCAGATATAAAGTGGCCCAACAAGTGAATCGGATCCATCCAAAAGTGGCACTTAGTAAGCTTTGCATATAGGGAATGCTCTCTTAGTGTATTCAGGATGATTTCAATATGGTGGGTATGGTCGTTTAGATTTTGAGAATACAAAAAAATATCTTCCATGGAAACCACGACGAATGAGTCCAATTAAGTATGGAACATGCGATTCATCAAATCCATGAAAACTGCTGGTGCTTTTGTGAGACCGAACGGCATAAACATATATTCATATAAACCATACGTGCTATAAAAAGTTGTATGAGGTATGTCTATAGTCCGAACACACATCTTGTGATACCATGATCTCAAATCAATTTTTGAGAACACCCTAGCTCCTTAAAGCTGGTCAAACAGGTCATCAATCCATGACAAGGGATATCGGTTTCTAACCATCAGTTGATTCATCTTCCGATAGTCCATACATAACATAACATTCTCGTCCACCTTTTTTTTCAAAAAGGACCAGTGAACCCCACGGAGAAGTACTGGGTCGAATAAACCCCTTTGCCTCCAATTCTTGGAGCTTTTTCTTGAGATCTTGCAACTCCGTCATAGTCATCCGGTAAGGAGTAATGGATACTAGTGAAGCTCATAGCACTAGATCAATGGAGAATTCTACCTCTCTCTTAGAAGGTAAACCTGAAAAGTCTCCATGAAAAACATCAGTGAAGTGCTCAACTATTGGAGGAAGGTCCCTCTGACTCACTCCTAGATCATCCAGAAACAAGCTATCGATCAGGGCTGTCATCCCGTCCAGCCCACGATGCTCTGGTCCAGCTCGGCTTGCCTGGAGATCCCACTCACCCATAAGAGTAAACATTTCACCCTCTAGTGATGTGAAAATCACCCTCTGGTGGTAACAATCAACGTAGGCTCGGTAAGATACTAGCCAGTATATACCGAGGATGACATAAAAACTTGTCATCTCGACAACATAAAGATCCCAGATGATGTGACACCCACCTAACTCAAGGGGCCACCCTCTGCACTTACGTACAAACTCTTCCCTAACATTTAGTGGTGTGTCTAGAATCAAGAAATCATTCAAAGAAAACACAACTAGCCGAAGGCTTTTCACTAGAGGCGCAGATATAAAACTGTGTGATGCACAAGCATCAATGAGGGAAGATGAAATAATAGATGCTACTAAGATCGTACATCTCACCGTAGACAGTCCCGCTCCCTGATCCTCGGAAGTAGGGTGCACTGAATACATCTGGCCTGAACCATGGCCCAGTGATACAACCTCACTACCCGGAGCTGGACCACTCTGACATCTCGTTGTACCCTATTCCTGGATACCCCTTCCATGACCACTACCTCGGCCTGATCGGCTTCTCGCACCCCAACTCCCTATCTGATGAGAAGCTTACAACTATACTCCTGCATGTGGAGTCGGTGCAGACCCTTCATCGCAGGCTGCTAGTGAAAACGTTCTGCAAAAACGTTGATGATGACCCATTTTTCCACATGTTCGACACTCGACTGGGTCCCTCAGACACTGCGACTTCATGTGTCCTAGCCTACATCACTGGTAGCACCTCCGATTGCTAACCGAAGATAGGTTCTGACTACTAGAATCATCGTGTAGAAGCTCTAGATGAAGCTTCCTACTAACAGTCATTGTAGTACCTGATCTTCATGCCGAACCACTTTGGCTCGCACCTCTTGCCTCTATCAGGTTACATTCTGTGATTAGAGAGTAGTTCACATTTCCAGAAACGTAAGTCAACCTGAAGATATTTACCTAAGATTTTATGCCATATCTCAGACCTTCCTCAAAGCACTTTCCCCTTGACAGATCATCTCCCATCAGGATAGGTGCAAAGCACTGAAGCTCAGTAAAATGGTCCGAATAATCCATCACTGATAACACGCCCTCTTCCAGATGCAAGAACTCCCGGCCTTGATCGGCCCTCAAAGTCTCAGGATAAAATAAATCATAGAAGGCCTTATGAAACTCTATCCAATCCTTCTCCCGATGATAATCCGACTGGGTGATCAAGTCCCACCACCTCTTCGCGGAATCACACAACATGTACATAGCATGCTTGACCGTCTTCTCCGGAGGCATCTCTAAATGATTAAAGATAGCTAGTATCGCCTCTAACTAGGGCTCTATAGCCTGTGGTCTGCCATCCCTTGAAAACGTAGGCAGATGCTACTGATGAAACTCACGCGTCAACTCTTCCAGAGTCGGTGCAAGTCGCGGTGCCCCCTGAACGGTCTATATAAAACACAAAAAGCTCTCACAGAACTGTTCATTAGCACCAGTGTCTAGTAGAACCACTGGGGCCGCAGCTGGCACAACTGGAGTTTCCTCTAGTAGCCCATGTCCTACCATCTCCGAAACATGGTATTCGCCGCTCTCCTGACGTACGATTGGAGGTCGCCGTGGTGGCATGACTCTGCAATGCCAAACACACGCCATAGTTCGAGATTTTTAATGATATTCGAAACTCACGAGCACAAGAACCAAGATGGGGCGAGTCAAGAACTTCCTAAAAACCACATCAACCCACAGCCTGCATCTAAAGCTAGGACTGTATAAGGAATAGCCACCAAAATCGATGAGATTCACTACCTCTTGACCACTCATAAGTTGGGTCTAGGTCAGGCTCTATTTTCAACATTCACTCTTTTAACATACCTTTGTTCAATAGATTTAACCAATGGTCCACCACGTTTAGATCCCTGAGGTCCAATAACACATCATCATTCGACATTTTATTCCCATATATCCATGAAATTCAATTTCATTTAGAATTTAAATCCCATTGGTGCGTAATTTCCAAATACATAAGGGCCCATACTCCTTATGAATTGAATGATGATGTCACTCTTCATTCATTGAACCAAATATAACACAACAGTAGGCACACTAACTAATCAACTATCGAAACAGCATGCAATTGTTATGAAAACACCTATCATAACAACATGAAATATCTAATGCATTCTAGATAGCTTGGCATAATGCATGACATGTGATTCCTATCTAGGTTCTTATATGATGCATGAGATGGAAAACCCTTATCTCATTAGGATGCAACGAAATAGAACTAATAGTAATATCAATATTATTAGCAAAACCCATGTGCATAACCCAACGGTGAAATCTGAACAACCATAATAATTAAAACCAGAAACACAATTCCACACGAGGCAACTTGGATATTCCCTGTGCGCGGGTTTGCAACTCTCGGGCACAATTTATTACCAAATTCCCTTCCCTCCCTACTCCTGTCTATTGTTACCAAAATTTAAGTCAAATTGTAAAAGGAAAAACACCCTCTGATACCACTTTGTAACATACTGATCCGACTTACCATTCAACCTGGTAGCCGGACGGGTCGCCACATGGCCTCAAGCGCATCTCCCCAAACACCAGAGGTTGCCGACTAGCAGCGAGGGCCTATGTGAGTCTGTCGGGTGACTATTCCCTCATTACCAAAGTATCATAGAGGAATTACAAACATACAATAACAGAAGAAGGTAACAAGTAGACAACACATAGACCACAGAAATAGATAACAATATAAGGATCTGATATATATTGAATGGTGAAAGTCAATACAATACAGTAAAAGTATACAAAATCCCAAAAAGAATCAAAAATGTATCCCATGTTTCATTACACGCCTCAGCATGGTCTCGTGTGCTCTCAATCCCATTAGCAAGTCAAGTACCTGTACAAGGGCCTTTTCACTTCTCATTAACTACAATCATATAATATTCTTGGGTCCAAAAACATGACCCAAACAGGGTGTGAGATTGAATCCCAGTAGGCAACCACCAATGATTCGTGCTAATCTGTCAGTGAATATATAAAATGGAAGTGTAATATGGAAAGCAGTAAACAAGCAAGACCGACCCAAGATTGTGCTTTGGCTTGGCATCGTTTCAAGTATCCATTCCATTCATTAGCTATTTCATTCATGTGTTAATTCATTCCTTGAACCCATTCCTATAATACTCAAATCAGAAACCAAGCTTCGTTTAGGGATAAAATCCACCAACACCGTACATGTCTGTTCCGAAAAACTTCTAGGACCCCGACATCGCTCTACAAGCCCGTTCCGGTGAACCTCCTAGGTACCCAACCTCGCTCTAGGTGTGGTATAATCCGTCATTTGAGCCCTACCCCGAGATCCTATAAATAGGATCTGGGTATCGGCCATGACATATCATGCCCTATTAAGTCTGTCCATGGCATCTCACGTGGGATCCATGATTCACTCGGCACTTCAGTAACAAGTCTCGTATGGGTTTGTCCATGGAAACTCACATTTGTTCCATGGTTCACCCATGACATGGAATCACATTTAAAACTGTTCAAATGCATTTAACTCATGTGGGATAGCAATTCAAGAATTGGCATACATGGGTCAAGGGGAAAAACTCCATCCCATACCCGAAACCTTTTCAATTAAAATTTCATCATATTGAATTTCCATTCATATCCAATTTCCATTTTAAAAAACCCACAGGGGAATGGAAAAACAAGCCTCAAAGGCATCCTGGGTTAAAATCCATAAAAGTTTCATTCAAGGAAACACACCCAAGGGGTGTTCCATTTACAAGGAACACAACCTAACTCATGCACATACCATCCTATTTAGATTACCTACAAAATGGTAGGTTATAATAGGGTTAAATTTCAGGTTCAAGCGACACCCCAAAAGTTGGCACGCAACACTCCGACATAAATAAACAGCATAAAAAACAGTAAAAATCATAAGACCACCTACCATAGGCTCGTACTAGATAGCTCATCCTGTATCCGGCTCTGATTTGTCCTGGTTTGGGAGAAATATTAAGAACAGATGAAGAACGAGAAATTAGGTCTTATGATACTTAATCCAATATGTATTTGTTAAAACTAAAATAATTGATAAGGATTAAAAAGGAATTGAGGACATACCATTGCGGATCTAACGAGACGAACAACGGTAGAAACAGAGATCGAACGAAGAAACTAGATTGAAATCCTCTGTAGACTCATTTGAGAGCTCCCCCCATGTCGTGTGGGTTGAAGAAAGGGGTTAGGTTTACGATTTTATAAAAATTTAATCAATTTAATTAAAAATTAACTAAACATAAAAACACAGCAGGTCGCACAGTTTACCCGCATGGCCTGGAAAACCGTGCGGAGACCGTGCGGACCTTCCTGGAAGGCAAGGGTCAACCACACGACCACCCCTCACGGTTTCCTCAAACCCTGCACAGGCCGTGCTCCAACCTCTGCCAAGCCTACACAAAGGCACAAGGTTTACCCCGGTCGTGCGCAGGCTGTGTGTAAACTGTGGGCCATGCCATTTCCAGCCTAAAACTTTGTTCCGAGCACTGAACAAGCCCCGAACACCTCTGTAACTCCCATGGTCATGTTAGGCGTCCACAATATGTCTCAATATAATAGTTAAACTAAAAAGAAAAGGATCTGTACCTCGTCTGAAAACATGGGTTCTTAAATAAACTATTTAAGATTTGGAATAGATTTTTCATCCATTGGTATGGATTGATCCCATGCATAGAATATAGGGATTAAGTGTTGGAGGAAACTATATATTTCATCTAAATTGGATGGTATAACCCTTGTATTAGTAGATTATATGAGATTATAGTTCCCTTTGGTGATGTAGGTGTATGTGGGTGTCTCACCTAAACATGTTCTATACATACCTCAGGATTAAATGTTTGTTCTTTACATTGAACTACACCCATGTAAGACCCAACATCTTTGATAATATATCAGATGGTCTCATATAACTGTAGGAGTTAATAGTTTTGTTGGAGAAATATGCAGAGTAGGGGATTTTTAGACCCAATGTGTTCTCCTGGTTAGCCATTTGTTTCTTCTAAGTGTTCAGAGATTGAGGTTAGGTACGGATTACTTTCTCCAAGTCTAAGAGACTATTAGGGAGGTGTATCTACTAATAATAATCAATTACTTATTTAAATAATGGTTAGGGGTGAGGTGGTTCAAAATGTTTGGACTTAGATAAGGTTATCACCTACTCAATGTATGAGAAATGGATGTACCAAAGTTGTCATTCTAAATACATTAAGTTTTCATTGAGTTCATGGTGATACCTTTATTTATTTTGAAAACACTAGTGTGTTGTCAGACAAGAGGACTAGGTTATTATAAATTTCTTAGTTCAGTTTTCGGTATTATTTTTATAGGGAACCCTCAAGTACTTAACATTATAGGTGGAGAACGCAAGACAGTTGAGGAAGGTTCTATATGTAATACCTCAAGATTCCATGGTATGTTTTCTTTTAAATAAATTTGATATCCTATTTTTCACATAAAACCAAGTTTGTGCACACCATAATATTTCAAACAAGCATTTTTGATATCACTAATGAATAGTATTATCTATATAATAAAACATAAAAATTTTATTTTTCAAAATGGTACACATTTTTAAATTTGGAATATCAAATTTATCTTATTGTGATATTTTTGCATTTTTTAAAAAATTACAATTTTTTAGTAATAATGAAAAATATTGCATTGTTGTTAAAACCAACTTTTGTATTTAAATAATAATCTTACATTAAATTTAATTTTAATTCACAATAGATAAATAAAACATATATAAATCAGATATAGGTAATTAGAATCATTTTATAATAAAATTAGATATAAAAAACTGAACTTTTAAATGTCTCTTTTACCCACATTCTCACCACATTATCGTCAACTTTAATTTTTCCAGTTTTGTTGATTTAAATTTAGAAACTATTACATAATTTTTTATTATTAGTATGGAATCTCTTATCAAATATGATGAAAATAATTTTATTATGAATAATATCATTACAAAATTTTATTTATTTATTGCTATTAAGGGTAAATTGTGTAACTAAAAGAAAAATATAATATACTATTATTATAAAATTACAGTGCTGTTTGTCATAATTTTATTGAATAAGTGTGTTTATACCAAAATCATTATATTTTTGAAAATATGATCCTTTTTGAGAAACGTGTGTTAGAATAGAACACTTATTATATATTACATTAAGAAGATTTGAAAAGTGTCATAATGAAATTATAATAAATACACCATTTTATATGAGGTTGTATAAGTGATATGGTTTATTATAAATAGTCTCTAGAAATATAAAATGTTTTTAAACATCATGGTAAATGAATTATAATTTCAAAATATAAATAATTAAATTAAACGGTGACACAATGATGATGTAGTAACTTATTTTCCAAAGGAAATATCAAGTAAAATATATTAAAATATTTTAAATAATAATTGTTGAATTAGTTAATATGACCACAAATACTCTAGTTGCCTAAGATATGTTATGAGTGTAATAAATGGTCTTTTTGAAGTTATTTTTCTTTTTGGTTTTTGTTTAATGTAATGTAATGAATAGTGTCAATATTGACACAATTGATATTTTATGAAAATAATAATTAATTAAATTAATTAAAAATCATAAAACTCATTAAAAAACAAAATGATTGTTATATTATCTATGATCTAATTACATGACCATTTATGGACAACTAAAACCATATAATTAAAAATTTATAATATTTTAGTATTTCAAATGTCATTACCACAATTAAAATTAAATTGATTAATTAAGGGTAAATGAAAATTATAATGTCTAAAATAAAACAAAAAAAGGAAAAAAAATTATTGGATTAGGTAGATTCAACCCTTATCACATTATGATCTATGTTGATATTTTTATTGGAAATTTGACCAAGAAAATATGATAAATATGTTTAAACACAAGATAGTTACAAAATATCACAAATCATGTATTTAATATCATTAAAATGTCTACATAGGGATAAAATCAAGATATAAATGAATATACATGTTTATTTTGATATAAATGAAATTGTTTTCATAATAAAAAAATATTTTGAATTTTTTGTTGTTATATAATTACTTTAATAGTATCTTCAATTCTAAATCAATATTTATTTAATTAACATAAAAATAGAACAAATGATTTTAGTAATTTTAATTTTGATATATTTTTCATTGATTAATATGTATAAAATATTTCCTGGTTTTATAGGTTATATAATAAAATTTTGGAAGAATTTTATTCGATTTTCCATTTTGGCTTGATTTATTTTATGTCAAATTAAATCAATAGTATTAAATTTGATAATAATTAAATCTTATTGAATTAGTTTATCAATAGGTAATTTAAAATTAAAAAAATGCTAAATAATCAAAATGGAATATTATATAGTCCAAAATTCATTTTATTTTTTATATGTGGTCCATTGGTAGGGTTTTGAATCATTAATAGTCTTATTATATTTTAATATTTTTACAGTTGCGTAAAATCCCATCCCATCTCTTATAAAAGAGAACCTATCCAAAAATTTTATTCACACCTATAATTAAATTTTTATTAAGAAAAACCTATATATTTATCCTTCCATGTTTCCTCACTTCATCATAGGGGCCATACATTGGGTATAAAGCAATCCTAGGAAGTCCTTTTGTGCAAATCAAAAGGAGATATTTGAAGAAGATGTAATTTTTTACCAATCAATTTCAATTTATTTATTTCATCGACCTTATATTCCTATGTTAATTACATAATAAAGTAAAAATTCTTGTGCCATAAAAATACTGATATGTTATCAAAATTAAGGGACAACCATATTTTTCTTTTTATCCATTATATAATAAAATATTACCATGTGTGCGTACGTATGACTTACCGTCTCCATGTCATGGTGCGATATGTTTTTCAACAATACCATATTGGGATGAGTATAATGATGAATATAAAGTATATAATTAAGGAATATGAAATGATAATTATTATTTATAATTAATATTCCATCCAATTCTATACAATTTATCCATTAATTAAATGATACCCTTACTTGTGCCAACGTACAACCTACCATCTCCACGACGCGATGAGATTCATTCCCCACATTAACCAATAAAGAATGATTATAAAATTCATATGATGATTAAATATAATATTTATTATATTAATATAATTCTGGATAGGAATAAAATACATCCAATTTATATGATACATGACTTAAATGACAAAACATTTAGAGGAAAACGATGCATTTAACACCTGAAACAATGGTAATATTGAAATATTATTACAAAAAACGGTATATGATGATCATATATGATATTATAAATATCTATATGGTCCGATTATAATTTAATAAAATTCATTAACAAATATAATGTAGGTTAACTCATCCTCGACTAAAGGAATGTACAAGGTAAGTGTTAATTTCAAAATTTCAATATCTTGAGAGATTGTTTTAATGTAAGTATTTATTATAGAATATTTATGATCCATGTACATGATTACTAAAAATTTATTTCATAATATTCTCATTGATCCTATAATATATTTTAAAATAATTTTTCCCATGTTTTACTTTATATAAAATTGTTTGAAAGGAATATTTTTATGATTTTCCAAACAAAGTTCTTTTTGACCATTCTAACAAATTGAGGAAGTAATGTTTTTTTAACTTATGCGGTGTGAGTGGATTTTTTTTCATCATGACACCTAAATGTTTTTAAGATTCCCTAACATGATTAACATGCTTTTTACCCAAAAATATTTTTTTATAATTTTCTGGATTTTAAATGTTCTCATCGTAAAAAAGATGATTTTATCTCAAAGAGTTATAAGAATTATTTTCGTATATGTCAAACAATTTTGAAAAATATTATTTATAATGATTTTATATTATTATGATATTATATACCATTTTATATTGACTTTTTATTATAATTTAGACTGAGGATATTCTATTTTATACCATTCAAGGTTTATGGTTAAATTATTATCATTTTGTAGGCCAGTCTTAATATAAATCTATATGTTGGTTATGTTTCACACTTTTTATATGAGGAATGTATTGCACTTAGTAAGTGACTGATGGGGTCCGCTATATCCGCTGGATGCATAGATAGGTCTAATGAGACAAATTAGTTTGGTTTTTTACCTGTTAAAGCATGGTCCTGGCACGAGGCCTCGATGATATGGTTTTGATGTTCACCATTATGAATTCCCAAAATATAGGATTAGTTGCTGATATTACATGCAATTAATCAACTGCTAGAATATCCCTGTGTATATTTATATTGAATTGTATTATTTATTTTGTCTACATTATGTCCATGATTATGTTGAAAAGTGTTGTGACTCTATTTTATACCGTCCATTAAATTTGTATCCTTATTTATTATACCTTACACAATATTGATTACCCATATAAAGCATCTGAGCTCACCCCTTTCATAAGATTTACTTTCTCAAGATTCCAAGATCTGTATTATGACTGATATTCAGGGTTAATCGTAGAGAATAATGCAGTTCTAAAAGTATTATCTATATTTTGTTTTATGTTTTTAATTGAAATGAATGGTCCAGGCATATAATCTATTTTCCAAAATTGATAAACTGATTGTCCCTTTGGGATTTGATTCATTTTAATCATTCCAATGCATAAAAATAATGCACCTAATTTGGGTTTTTGTGTTGGGGCATTATAGTTGGTATCAGAAGATGTTTAGTACAATATTTGGAAACTAGATATTTGAAAATACTATAATTAGGGAAAATTAACTTATAAAATACATTTAGAATAATTATATAATAACATCCTAGAATCGTGGTAAGGTAGATATTATGTGGTTATTTCATTAAATATATCCTTTTTTGGATACTACATGTTTATTTGGTTCTAGAATAGATTAACCGAGGGGTAATAAGTCTGAAAAGATTTTCTAGGCCTGATTCAGGGTAACCAGGTACACAGCAACATTCTTTATCGTTCACCATGATTGAAACTTCTTAGGGATATGTATAGGGTAATTAATATTTTATTTAAAACCAATTAAATATGATTGCAAAGTAACTTTTATTTCAAAGAAACCCTGTTTATGAATATGAAATTATACATGTATAATCTTTTTAATTTATGTTAAGAATTCTGCTTGTTTAGAATTATGAATTATGATTCATAGCTAAATCCAATGAATGAAAATGATTAGAAATGGTCCCTGGTGAAATAATTGAAAACCCAATCAATGTACGTAATGAATGTTGGGATTTAATTCCTATGAATGATAGTGATTTTTGATGAGGAGCGATAGCTATTTATGAAACAATTATTACCAAACTAGGATAACTGACTTGGTTTATGAATAATAACCTTACATGTATGGATCATCCCAATCCATAACATGGATGAATAGTGTTACACCAATTCATGAGATAAATATATAAAAAATACAATGGGACTACAAATCCATAATTTTCTTTGCAATGGATATGTTCCTTATAGAAAATATGTATCCCTTTGAGATGTAATGAATGGTATAAGGTTAGCATGTAATTTTATCACATCTATGGAGAAGCAGGTCAATGGTGGTCACTAATTAAAAATAAGGAATTGGATGAAGCAATTAAAATTATGGATTGGATTCATTTTATGGAATATTTTTATTGAAGAATTTACCTCATGAAGAGTTATAGGATATGGAGTGACAATTCATGAATCTAAAAAAACAGAGGATGAGAATGTTGAAATATATGAAACCAACATCAAAATATTAGAAAGGAATTCTACTGACTATATACGTAACCCATGGACTGCGATAGATAATATATTTTATTATTTAAATCCATTTCCCTGAATTTTATTGGTCTCCCAAATATTCTCAGCATATTAAAATATTGACTAATGTGATATCGATACAGAGAAAGAATTGTCTTTCCCTTATTACATTAATGCATAGAAATAAAAGATTACAATGGTGGATAAAGACATGGATAAAGGGAAAATATAAAGAAGTATTTTCCCATATGTGGTTATTGTAGGAATAGAATCATAGATTCTTTCTTGAAATGAATGTGAGTTTTTTAGCAGTGTGAATAAAAATTCACTAGGATCTTGGTTGTAAGGGAATGAAAGAAGCGGTAAATGTGAAATTCTATAATTATAATGATATGGGACATTAATCAAATGATTGACCAAATCGTCAATTAAATATATCTCAAAATAATAAATGGGATCAATGTCAAGATTTTCCTTTTACTACAGTAAAAATGGAATATTTAATGTATTTAAAAATTATATTTTTATATTCTAGTTATGAGATTCATGAGATATATAAGGATTGTAATAGAATACTTTTTCATTATGGATTTTTAATCATGAACGTTTTATTTAAGGATATAATGTGATAAAAGTAGTCATACATTTGGTATGCGATAATATTTTAAATAGTATGTTTTTGGAAAATTTTATGTTATGTTTTATTTTAGAAATTTAGATATCATTTTACACTACTAATTTAGAAAAAAGAATTTTGGAAAATTATTATGATAAGAATGGAGTAAGTTTAAAATTGTGTATTATTTTTTTGGTTAATAAAACTCATAAGATTATTTTTGTTATTTTATAACAATATAGTTTTAGAAAAATTACAATCCACAGGTCGGGTGACAATCCATCGAATCTAAAATGGTCGTGATACATGAACCTGCAACTGAAGGACAATATGGGTGCATCACCTACCATTTCTCTATAGGATTTCCTAGTTTATATAACTTATTTTTATTTATTTAAACTATATGATATGTGAATTTTAAGTTCATTTTTGGAACCCTATATGTTTAAGATAAATATAATATTTTTGAATATTATTACTCTTGGATAGAAAAATGTTTTTGTGGATGAAAATAGTTAAACGTCTACACTCTACATAAAAATATTGTATGCTTAATTTTATTATTATTATATAATGTAAATTAATTCTTAAACTCTAGGGAATCAATCATGAAACACAAAATGATATCCTAGTAATTTTTCTAATGAATCAAATGTTCCCTTAGATAATTAAATATTTAGAGCTTTTTTGTTGTCAACTTTCACCTAATCATATTCTCTATCACACTCTGTTAAAACATAATGGTTATATTATTATATCATATTCATTTTTTCCTATATCAAAACCTTTCATGTGTTATCACTGGTATCCTTCTTACAACCCTTTCTTTATTTTAAATTAGACCCCTTATCGACCCTTATTCCGATGTAAGATTTTAATAATGTTTATTAATAGTTATACACCAATTTTTGAACCCGAATTTAAAAAATTATGAGTTTTAAATTTTATGAATGAGGTTATAATATAACATGCAAAGAATATGGGTATGTTTCTTTTTAAATGAATTCAGTAACAAACGATTCATGCAATACTGAGGTCAAGCGCTCCCTGATCTATCAATCTAGACGTTGGAAAAATATTTATGAATATTATTAACAACATTTGAAATGTATAAATTTTATTTTACAAGATAGAATATATTTTTGAATTTAAAATATGAAAATTATATTACTTTCAAATTTTGGTATTTATTTCGAATGTTTAAATTTTTAATGAATAGTAAAAAATACAGCATTTTTGTTAAATAACCACATTTTTCATTTATATAATAATAATAATTTCATTTTATTTTGAAGTCACAATATATTAGTAATACATATGTTAATAATATTTAATTAATTGGAATACTTTTATAACAAAATTAGAAATATAAAAAACTTACTGAACTTTTGAATGTCTCTTTTACCCAACTTCTCGACACATTAGAGTTGAACAAAATTTATCATTTTTTATATGAATTTAGAAAGACTGCATACATTGATGTAATTAATGTGAAATTTTTTATCTAATTGAATAAACATAATTTTTTGCTATAACTAACTTTTGTAATTTTATAGTTATTTACCATGGTTAAGGGTAAATTGGGTAATTAGAGGTAAAAATATTATAATGTTATTATATCATTACTCTAACACTTGTACTACTTTTATTGGTTAATTTTTTTATCAAATATAATCCTTAGCATGAAAATATGACACTTTTAAGCCACTTTTGTTATATTATGACATTTATTTTATTTTATTTCAAGAAGAGTAAAAATATCATATTATATGTTTAGTAAATATATCATATTTAATGTGAGGTTATATAAGTAATATGGATGACTAGAAATAGTATTTAGAAATATAAAATGTTTATATACATCAAAGAAATATATTTATAATTTTATAATATAAATAATTAAATGAAATGGTGAAACAATGATGATGTTGAAACTGATTTGTTAAAGGAAATATCAAGTAAATGATAACAAATGTATTAAAATAAATTGAATTTGAATTATTTAAGGTGTCCCAATAATTTTCTAGGTGAGTATTACATATTAAGGGAATATTAAATGGTTTTTTTTTTGAATTTATCATTTTTTGGATTTTATTTAAGGTCAACGCATTGAATATTGTCAGATTTGAAACTATTGATTATTTCTGAAAGTAATTTTTTAGTAATTTATTTAAAAATAATAAAAATAATTAAAGAATAAAATTATATTATTATATGGTATAAAATTTCATAAAATTTCCATGTATGAAAATTTTACTACAACTAAGTAAAAATTTATTACCTTTTAATATTTAAATTTTATTACCATAATTAAAATTAAATAGACTATATATGGATAAATCCAAGTTATATGGTCTATAGTAAAACCAATACATGTAAAAATTGATTGGATGAAGAATATTTGACTTGTATTATATTATGATCTATTTTGAGTTGTTTAGTGGACACTTTTGTAGAGAAAAAATGTGATATATTATTTAAATCAAAGGTATTTAACAAATATCACATTCTGGAATTTAATATCTTTTATGTGTCCACAAATGAGGATAATAAATTTAAAAACAAATATAAATGTATATATTGATATAATTTATATTATTTTCATTATAAACATTTAATTTTAATTTCTATATGTTATATAATTACCATAAAAGTCTCTACAATTCTACACGAATATTTATTTAATTAACATAGTAATAGAAAAAATGATTTTAATAATTTTATATTTGATATGTTTTGGATTTATTAATGCAAAGAAATACTTTTATAGATAAATAATATATATTATAAATTTTTAAAAATATTAGATTCTAATTGTAAAATTTTGTTGATGATTTTTAATCAAATAAAATGAATGATATTAAATTCTACAATAATGATATCTTGTTGAATTAATTTATTATTAATTTATATAAAAAATAAAAAATTAAAATAATAACAATGGGATAGGAAATGGTCGAAAATGTTTTATAATTTTCATTTGTGGGCCATTTTTATATATTGTTATTTTGAATGGTCTTATTATATTTTAATATTTTGAGAGTTTTATAATGTGCCCATCCCCTCTCTTATAAAATTGAACATCCCCTTCTGTTTTATTGACACCTATAAATCCATTTTTTCAAACAAAAAAAAAGGATCATTTCTCCTTAACACTTACCTCACTTTATCCTAGAGGCCATAATATGGGATGAAATCCTACCTAATAAATCCTTTTCTGCAAATCAAAAGGAAATACTCGAAGAAGAGTTAATTGTTTTACATATTCAATTCAATTTCTTCTATACTTCTAATACATATTCCTATTTTGTTTCCAAAATAAAGTAATAATACCAGTTTCATCCATATAATGATACATTATCATGGTTATGGTACAACAAAATTATTTTTTATCCATTATACTAAACAAATATCACCATGCATACATGTCTACGACTTATTGTCTCCATGTCATGGTGTAATCTGTTATTTAAAAATACCTTATTTGGATGGTATAATATTTATTAAAATGGATATAAATAAGTAATTAGACATTATAATAATTCTTTATGACTAATAAATCATCAACTTCCATACCATTTAACTATTAAGGGAATGATATCCGTGCTTGTGTGTACATATGGCCCACCGTCTCCATGACGTGATGAGATTCATTCTCAACATTAACCGTTAAAATTTATATTATGAGTAAATATAATTTTTATGAACTTAATATCATTCTGTGTATTAATAAAATATACCTTCTAGATAAGAAATGTGATTTACACGACAAAACATTTATATGAAAATAAAGCGGTTATCAATTGAAATAATGGTAAAAATGATATTTTATAAAAAATATATATAATAAGATCATATATGATATTAGTAATAAGAATATGGTATTTATATAATTTAATAACATGATTTAACCATTGTACAGTAGGTTAACACACCCTTGAAAAAATAAAAGTACTAGGTAAGGGTTAATTTCAAAATTTCATTATCATCCGAGATTGTTTATACATAAGTATCGGCTGGGGTATCCTTGTCATCCATGTACATGTTTCCTAAACATGTATTTAAAATTTTTATTAATATTCCTTTAAATTGATTAATTTAATTTTTATTATTGTTTAAATTTTCTAAAATTATTTCAAAGTAATATGTTTTTGTTTTCCAAAAGAGGTACTTTATGACCTTTTCGAAAAATTATTGAATGAATTTTTTTTAAAATTTTTGTATATGAAAGTGTTTTTATACCTTCATTCCACCTTAACATTTTAAAAATTCCCTTAAAATTTAAAAATGTTTTTTATAAATAAATGTTTTCTTTTATAATTGTGAAACTGTTTAATGATTTCAAAGAAAAAAAATAGATATTTCTCTCAATGATATTTAATTACTATTTTCATCTATGTAATCATCCTTTGTTGGATTTTATATTTAATTGGGGTACTTTTTTATGATACAATAATCCATTTGTGTTGATTGATTTGTTATATGTTTTACATTAGATGTTATATTTTTATACCATTCATGGTTTATGGTTAAAGTATTAACATTTCATATATCAGTTTTAATATTATTTCCTATATGGTTATATTTCAACCTTTTCATTTAATGAATGCATTAGACTTTTTATGTAACAGGAATGGGAAACTATATCCCATTGATGCATCCACAGTTATCGTGAGACAAACTAGTTTGGGTTTTTACCTATTAATGTATGGTCTTGGAATGAGGCCTTGATGAAATGGTTATGATGTTAGACATCATGAATTCCCTCATTATGAGATTAGTTGTTGATATTACATGTGATTATTCTACAACAAGAATAACCATGTGTATGTTTAAATAGAATTATTTTGTTTATTCTTACATATTATTCTAAATATTATGTTTACAAGTCTTGTGATTCAATTTTATACCTTTCCTTAAAATATTATTATTATTTAGGATATATTATACTATATTGTTTACCCTTACTGACCATATAAGTTCACCCATTTCTTATGTCATAATTCCTCGAGTTTCAAAGATGTGTATTATGAATTGTATGTAGTGTTGACCTAAGATAATATTGTATTTCTCTTTGGATTATCCATTTAGTATATTATATTTTGAATTGAAATTAATGGTTCATGTATGTAATGTATTTTCTAAGAAATTTTACACGATTGGACTTTTAAGATTTGATTCCTTGCAATCATTCCAATGTATGAAAATAATGCACCAGATTCAGTTGTCGGGGGTCAGGGAGTTACATTAGATATACATCGTGGGTATTATATTAACAAGAATCTGTTGAAGTATTTGTGCTATATATAGTAGTTCCACTTCATGGGATATTTATTCTCAAACATGGGTGTTATTGTGGAACCAAAAAGGGTTAATATTTTTTTATCTTGAGAGTCACTCAAGGGTGTGGACATAGTAGTAGAGGCATGCTATAAGGTTTTCCATTCTTTATATTTTAGCATGGTGATGGAGTTTTTGACCTCTTTTTAATAGAACTGTGAGGTTGAGGATTATAGAGAATAACTATATTCGATGGTTTTATCCCTCTAATTCTTCCATGATATGTGGTGGAACAACTAGTAGATATCAATTGTGAGTTTCTGTTGAATTAAATACAGATCAAACATGTTCTTGGTTGATTTTCATAAATAGGGGAGTACATAATCCTTTTAAGGATGGATGAGGACCCTAGTTTCATAATTATAGGAGGTGATCAGGAGTTTCAATTCCATTAAAAATACATCTAGGAAAGATGATGACATAAAAGAACCTATTGGAATCAGGTTTTGTGGCCAGGGATGTTTAATCATATTATTGAGATTTACTCTTAACGTCTCACCTATCAATATGAAAAGGCTATGGTGCCAAAACTGAAGTGGGAATCATATAACATCTTTGTCATTTTTTTCTACAACTTCTATTATTTGTGAGAGGTTTCATTTTAATATGATTGATAAACTAAAGAATCACTCATTTGGTACACATTATTACCATATGATGGCAAATCTTTGTGGATATATTATGATCCTTATGTATGGAAGAGGATTTTTGAAATCAATGAATTTCATCAATGATCATTATGAACCATGATTCTCACTTGATATCATAATTATAGGGAGGATGTAGACAGTTTTAGGAATGTGTTATGTTTGAGCAATATTTTCTACCCAATACAGGTGGATAGATAAATAGACCATTATGCTTCTTGAAAAAATTCATTTGTATGGCATTTTAGTTTTAGTTTACATATTTGAGGATCATATACCATCGATGTAGTTTACACATCATAATACATATCACTCCATCATCTGTGTAGCAACTTTTTAGGCCATTCATGAGAGAACCTGTAGGTTATCATTGTACTAATGAGATCTAGTGGAAAACAGTACTAGTGGGTCTAGATTTGAAGATAGTTATTATTGTGATGGTTTTGTTCATCCAGTGGTGGATGATAACATCCCAAAAAACATTTGGTATCATTTATGAACTGATGATGGTACCATTTGTGGTTCCTAAATGAGATCATGTGTTCTAAAATATCACACTTAATCATGTTTTGGGGAGATTTAGCTGGTATAATAGTGTATATATGAGGTTTAGAGGCGTTTTTCCAAAAACATTATTAATTTGAAAATTTTACACACCTCTTATCCATATGAACATAGTTAGACTGGGGATTATTATATTAAACATGTCATTATTGAGAAGATATGTGCATTAATCCTCATTTTATGTCGACTATGGTGAGCTTGAAATTGAGGGTGGAGTTAATATTTCCTGGAGTTTGTGGAGCCTCATGGTGATTGATTACTTACCAAAGAAGTTCTTTCTTGAGAAATTGTTTCCCCTGGGTGTGGGTTTGACGCTAGAATGTGATAATTAAAGAGATCTCATGTGTGTGTGAAACCCAGATAAGAGCATTGTATCGTCACACATGAGTTTGATTTCAATTTTTGAAAAGGAAATCCATTACGGTGGATAAAATATAAATACTATTTTTAATATATTTGTAATTATTTGGAGTATTTCAAGGAGTAATTTCAGAGTCTGGAACTATGTTGGTGTGAGATTTCATGGCCCCATGATCTTTTGTGTGGTGATATTGAGAAAATTATACTTACTATATCACACACTGACATTTTCTTTAGAAATAACAGTATATATACTGATTGGAGTCTCATGTTGAAAATATGATACATCTTTTATGATAAAAATGCAGGTTTTAAAATAGCCATGACATAATCTTTGTCTGCATCAGAAAATTTTATAGATTATAGTCATGGGGGAATTAAATGAAATAAATTAATCAAATCAATTATTTATTTTATTCGTCGTTATTTTTCAAACCCAAAATAAAACAACTTTAAAAAACTATAATATAGATTTCCCTATAAATAGCATCATAAATCTAGAGAGGATAAGACGGTGGAACTATTATTGTGATTGTACTGATGGATGGTCTGGTGATAATGGAATGAAGATCAACATACTGTTAAGATCATTTCTATAGATGGATTTCATAGAACTCACCAATGTAAAAAATTTAGAAATGTTTTTCATTAGGGATTAAACCAAAAATGAGGTAATTAAATTATTTTATCCCCATTTATGGTTTGAGATAATAATGATTAATTATCTCCACATTAAATCACATATAGATCTATGTTAGTTGGTCCAATGATTGTTTTCTCTTCTTTGATATTTTAACTGGAGTTCTATTCATTTTTGTATTTATTCTTTTGTTAACCAATCTCATTCTCAGATTCCACCAATGATGGCCAAATGAAAACAACTGTCAGTTAAGACATACATGGTTTTTTACTTCCTTTCCCCCTATGTTCTTTAAATTATTCATTATTATTTTTTAATATGATTAATTGATGATAAAAGATAGGATCAATCATTATGAATTATTTATTTTTCACAATAGATTGAAGACATGGTTTTAGATTTAATTTCATTACTATATGATAGTGTTTTAGGGAAAAAATGGGAATTTGATGATTGTTAATGTATTTTATGTTTTCCATGAAGCATTATATTTATCTCTTCATATGAGAAGTGACAAGTGAAATGAGATAAGGTTAGACGGAATCTGGACACCGGCAATGATGGTGACCTGGTGTTGGTGAATGTAGTGGGTTCCCTGCAGGTTTGGAAGTGCGATTATTTAGGATGAAACATTGGGTAATGGTCCAATGAAGGATGGATTGAATATTTATTATGATCAGTTATGGATAGTTCTAAACCCAAATATAGGTTTTATTGAATTACTCCTATATTAATCAAAGGAATTAGTGTAGGATATGATGAATCCATGTGATGAAAATTATTTTATTGGAAATTTCCAACTTACACAACATGTATTTCAAGAAGTCACACTATGTAGTCCCTTACATCCTTGACTATTTTTTCATGTGAGATATATACCACACATATTGTGGTAATAACCACACACCTTGTGAGCCTAAAATAAAATTCATGTCATGTTCTGAAGGCACACACCCAAGAACCAATGTAGTTAGACAATATTTTTACCCAAGAGGATCCACCACGTATATGTACTTGGCTTGAAAATCTATGTAACCTAGCCTTATGTAACGTCCTGAACTATAACAAATAAAATACTCATTTTGATTTATTTTAAATATATTATATTGTAATATGGTTATCGAAAATAAATAAACTTATTTGGTATAATTATAAAATACTATTAATCATAACTACCTTTGATAATATTTCTATTGAACATTGATCACAAGATTAGTATAAATATAACGTCTTAAAAATCTAATTGACATGGAAAATGGAAGTGATGACCTCAAACAGAAGAATCGTACCATTTGAATACCATTTATAAAATATTCTAATGTACATGAAATCTATAGGATTTGACCATGACCAATCTAATGTTGAGATCCAAAAACATTATTATCAGATAAAATATTTATGGGATATGTTCAAGCTCATCACGATCACAACCAAAACCCCATATATCGAACAACACCTTAGAAGTCTCAACATCACGCAACATAATATTTGGGAGATTAATATTGTATTATATGGTTATGTATCAAGATGATAATAATATGAATATGTTTATTTTATTTTTTCATTTATTAACGTTAAAATTTTCTTCTTATCATTACATTATAAATGATTTTGTTTTTTGTACAATAAAACAAAAATTGTATTTTTAATTTATATTAAATTTAAATTAAGACTTTTATAAGGATGAATTATTTTTTTTATAAATAAATAATGTTATTTAATAATTTTAATCAAATATAAATTATATCATAATTGTTATGAAGAAAAATGTAACTTTTTTAGGGATAAAAAACCGATATTGTCAAAAAAACACAACATTTCTCAATAAATGTCGATTGTTATTTTAAAAGTGAAAATTCACATATATTGTAAATTATTTTAATAAAATTTATATTATTATTATAATTAAAAATTCAAAATTATCCAATAGTGAATTATTCATAATTGTTTGATATATTCAAATTTTCAGGTTAAAATAACCATATAAACATACAATGGGTATTACGACACCAAAACGACCCAAAATTGATGAAATAAATACTATAAATTGTTTCCCCCAATATATATATATGTAGGTTAAATTTAAATTGATGTGATTTTATGTTCATTTTTATAATTTTATAAATCATTTGTAAATCGTACAAATCCATTAATAAGTTTTATTGTTTTAAAATCATTTCTTTAGAATCATGAATCGATTTTTCATTTGTAAGGGAATTATTTTATTAATTCCATCCCTTTTGATTATAAAATAATGAAATAAAAATCTATTTTGAAGAAAAAATGTGTAAAACCCATGGTATGGTTTTTCTTTTTGGTTATTTTATTGTTTAGATTCCAAAACCTATTAATTTCTTATAAAAAACCATCCATGGTCCCATTTCTCTCGACTAAAAACATTGGATAACATCTTTACTCTTGAATAAGCCTCTCTAGTGTCCTTCTATGGTCTTGTTTTCTCCCAAGAGGATACATCAAGTTATTTTTAGTCATACTCTCAAGGCAATGGATTCTTTCATTCTACCCTTAATTAGAATTTATTTATTATCATCTCGATTCAATTTAAAATTCCCGATTATGGTACATATCTTTTCATGTCCCTATTACTAAGTATTTAATTTCTAAATGATGATAGAAACCTTTCTCACTCATCAAACAAATTTATTTATTCTTAGGTGACTCTGTCATGCTGGTGAAATTTCACCATGATTTTCCATGAAAAAACAATTATGTTGTGAATACCACACACATATCCTATCAAGGGTATTAACCGTTATACATTTATGCCACTTTCACTTGAGACTGACGTATATTTTTTCCACAAACAATGATCATTTAAAACAATTTTACGAAGAATTAATCCTTTTTGTATGACATATGTGGAATACATAATCTTGAGAATGAAAGGAATGTGGTGGGTGCACCAAATATTATACAGAACTCTAATGAATTGGGTAATGTTTACAACCATGACACATCATGTAGGCATAGCAAGTAGCTAGATTCTTTTATGGTACTTTTCCCATCATGATTTCTTTGTATTTATCCATGACCTATGTTTATGATGAAGTTTTTAAAGATGTTACCCCATTTACCATATTTTCATTATGATTATCATGATATATCATGTCTCATTGTTTATGTTTATGATTCCCACTCCTTTTACACCCCATTTATTAGATTATTTCCTAAAATGTATTATTCCCTCCATGTTATGTATTTTTAATAACTTACTGGGCTTTATATTTCACCCCTTTTTTATGTATGTCCTAAGGTTATCCCATGTAATTTTTTGTTTGAAAAACTATTACGAACACGTTATGGAGGGTTTCATAAAAGAATATGTATTTATTGTTTTAAGTTGTTAGGTAATGTAACTAGTTCCCAATGATAGTAAACATCTTGATCTTCCATGTTGTATTATGTTGACTTTTATGTAATAAATTAAAAATTAATGTATAATGAAGACATATTTTTTGTATTTTTTATAAAATTAATGGTTCACTTATTTTGTAATTTGGATTAGAAATAAAATATTGCATAAATTTTGGATAATAATTTGTATAAGAAAAAATATCTAAATCATTTTAAATATTGAGTATATGGTTTATTAGGAAAATACATCAATGTATGGATACTATAAGTGGGTTTGGATTAACACAAAGGTACATATGGGAAATTCTTGAAAACTCTGTGTTGAGATAGAGTCGACTGGGAACTTGTGCAAAACAATCGGGCTTACTGTACACCTAGTTTGAAACTCTTGTAGGATATAATTTGAAAAATTCATAACCTCATTAAAAACCATTATTAATGGATAAAAACACCTATATGAATATATTTTTGGAAACATATCATCAATAATAGTTATTGAATCCTATAAATTCATTAGATAATGGAATACATATTATTTATAAGTTATCCTATTACAGTAATTGAATTACCATATATGTGATTAATATATTAAAAATAATCATCTCAAATTTTTCATTTATTCTATCCAATGGATGGAAATATGAGTAATTCAGGAAATAAACATTTTGATGGGAAATTTGATGACTATTCCAAATAGATTCCAAACCTGATGGGAGTAGGAATTTTGAAATTTATGATGATACACTATTAGATCACTCATGTTGTGAATAGAAATAGGTATTTGTAGGAGAATCCAAATCCACCTAAGAATGAGAAATCTATGATTGATACCTTTATAAGACAAATTTCCATAATTTTGAGTGGATAATATTTTCCCTAAATCATATAATAATGGGACAAATACATTTATAAGATATTCTCAATCCATTAATCTTATAATTACGAGAATGTTCTACAGGGTGTTTATTGTAACAATGTAGAAGCCGGTCGGTGGTGTACATTAATACGAAATAAAAATAACGAGGAAGAGATCGAAGTGATGTGGTGGAAGGAATACTGGGCAATTTTATTCGATACATATTTTTCTTGTACTATCCAACATAAAATGGAATGGTATTTCATTTCCCTTAAAAAAATATAATGAATATTTCATGGAGTATGAGGAGAACCTCACAATTTTTTCACGATACACCTCTGACATTTTATTTTCCCCCAAATAAATGTTTTACCACTACTTTGTTGGGAGAAGACCTGGTCTACAAAAAAACCATTGCAATCCAATCCTTTGATGTGTGTGATGAAATTTTCCATTGTTACCACAAATTCGAGATGGAGATTGGTGAATATCAATGTTATCACGAGGATTAGAAGTGGAATGTGGAGTTCAATTATGGTTGTATGATGGATATTTCTAACAGTTCCATGAAATTTCAACACCAAAATTGTCAAAAATGTGGAAAGAAGAACCATATAAATTTCTTATAGGGCTTGAGGAAATGATTTAGGTGATGGATGAAACAAAACCTAGTTAGAAATTACTAAAAAGATAATCCCAACAATGTGGTGGAGGAAACGAATAATATATTTAACCCTGAATGAATTGTTCATTTCTTAAAATGCAAGGAACAAAGGAACATTCCAAACCAATGAATTAAGTTAAGTGTTTTTTGAGAAATCCAAAAACCTCTAAGGCATAAAGGGAGTTCTTTTCCACCACAACCACTGAGGTGGATTCTAACAATGAAGTGGTGACAAGTACAATGGTTATTTATTCAGTAATAGATAATGTAACTTTTGATTCTAGTTCTACATATTCATTCATATCACAAAGGGTTAGTGTAATTATTCAAACACCACCACACATCATGAACGTAGAGATATGAGTAAAAATTAAAAATGGAGAAATTATTGAATACCAAGTTTAAAACTCTTCCCTCATCACAATTTGTTGGATGGACTTATGAAAAAAAACATGTCATTCCCCCATTAGTGTACATTTATTCAATGAATTGGATGCCCCTATATAGAGGCAACATAATTTTTCATGAGAATGAAACCACTATATGTATCGTGAATTGTCCTAGGATTTTATAAATGTTCAAGGAAGAGGTTGAATATTATTCAGAACAAAAAAATAAGGCCAGGATGTTATTTTACTACAATAAATAATTTATTTCTCAAAGGATTGATTCTATAGAAATAATTGTCCTTGAAGACATGCCCGGTGTGATCGAATAATTTGATGTTTTTACTAAAGAATTATATAGTCTTTCTCATAGCTATGTTGTTGAATTTTCATTGAATCTTAAACATAGGGAATTGATATTATCATGAATCCATATAAAATACATGTTGGGTAATGTGATAATAAGAATAAATAACTATCATAGAAACTTGAAAAGGGTCATACAACCAAGTACTTTAACAAGGGGTGTATTAGTAGTCTTCATCAATAATAATGATGTCTCAATGTGCCTTTTCTTTTGTTATATTTATCTGAACAAGATCATGAAAAAAGAAAAAGTATCATCTTCCATGGATTTATGACTCCTTAAATTAGTTATGATGAGCATAATACTTCTCCAAGGTGGATTTTCAGTTCAAATATTATCATGTTATGGTGAAGAATGAGGATATCCCAAAGACTACTTTTCGTACAAGGTAAGAGCACTATGAGTAGATAGTAATTCTATTCGGACTAATTAATGCTCCATTAATATTTATGAAAAATATTAATTGAGTATTTATGGATTACCTTGATAATTTTGAGGTATTATTTAAGGATGATAATCAAATTTACTCTAAATAATAGGAGGAGAAAGAGGATAAAATGAGCACTGTGATAAACATGTTATGAATGCTGAAGCTATATAAAAATTACATAAAATGGGAGTTTAGGTTAAATGAAGTCCCATTATTGTAGAATAGAATCATAATAAATGGTTTATCTATTAGCCAATAAAAAAATAGTAGCAACCTAAGGATGTTCAAGGATTATATTTGTGAAATATATTTATAGTTTCCGTGGATTATCTTGGTACAATTGCTGATTTGATAGGAACTTCACATGATTTTTAGACCCTATAACCAAGATAACATTAAAGGGAGTAATGTTTTCTTGGAATGATAAATTTAAAGAGATATTCAGGGAGTTAAAAGGGAGTCTCATCACTACACTAATACTCACACTACCCCAAGGTGGAGAACTTTTCATAGTATTTATTGATGTTTCAATGAGGGGATTGAGATGTGTGTTAATGGAAAATAAAAATGTTATAGCCTATGACCCATCATAGGCATAAAAAAATTCATATATAATGGTTTATTACGAAGACCATAAAATTAATTTCAATTAATAAGGAACACATTTTTTTATATCATAACATATCGTATATTACCATATATTTCCCAAATTATGTTAGGCATCCCTACATATTTGAAATAGTGGATCCATCACATCAACTTGAATCCAAAAATTATCTTATGAGAAACAAAACATTACCCAATGCATTTTTTAGACATGTAACTCTCAACCGATAATTTATATAATTTAAACAATATATAACTACACCAAGAATCCATATCCATATTTCAACCCATCCCAGCACATTGTCACTACTCGCTGGCCCTTGTTGAGCCTTGGCTCACAACACCACGCCACCCCTCGCTACATTTTTCCTTATAATCAGTTACCTTTCCACCCATATCCACCCATCATTTGTATTCTTTCATTTACAATATTATTATAGGTTTTATAGCCATATATGAAATATATAAGTTACATTTAAATGAATTTATGTTTATATGGACTGTTATGATTCCACATTTTATGATTCGGTGTTTACCTATATTTAAAAAAATATTTGTTAATCATTTACCATAATTCAATGATTTTGAAAGGAGGTTAGAATTTTTTAGAATATATGGTACATTACCCTTATATAGTAGTTATGGATGGATGGTACCCTAATATTTTACGAGATTTACATAACAATTCATTACTAAATATGAAAGTATATTTCCTTACTTTATTGGTTTTTTAATTTTCCCTCGTTGGTGGACTTTGAGAAAAGGTTATCTTATAAAATTCTATTTGGTAAATATGATTCACCTAAGAGTGACTTGATTTATGTAAGAATGAGTTATAAGGTTCCTAGTAAGAACCTTGTTTCATTATAGTGGTTTTAACCATATTTTTTGCATCACCCAAAAAAAATTGATACTGTTTTTCTATTATTACATATTTGGAATGGTATGAAACACTACAAGACCCTTACAAATGTATATATTATTGTACCACTAATGTTGTTCAGGATATATAAGAGGAACTCATTTGAGTATTTTATACCCACACCCAACATGTGTACTTTACTTGTTTGTGTAAAATTTATATATCATGATTTATATAAAGGAAAGGTCCAAATGATGAATGGTGGTGTTGATGAAAGTTTAGAAGAAGTGTGTGAAGAGAGAAATCATATTTTACATTGAGTACTATTTTGATGGCTCTAATATCTATATATTTACTATTTTTGGGAACATATTTCTATAGATGATTAACCTAATGTGAGATATATAAGAATGTATAAAAATTAATCTTTATATATATTACATATATTACGTTTTTGGATGTGTTTCCATACGATCATAGTTTCTTTTCCATTCACTCTATACACGAGGAATGTTTTTTTTTATTTTATATTTATTCATTTTTTATTCCATCATTCTCTCTTTGTCTTATAAAAATTATGTAATAAAATAGCCAGGATTATATAAGGATCTCTCGTGGGTTTCTATTGGATTTGTACCTATTTATTTAATCAAATTATTCATTCCTATGTAATGAAACCGACATTTTTGATGGAGAAAATGATTGTATTTTTAGATATCCATTTATTTATCAACCAATTATGTCATTTTTGTAGTCATTCATTGACATTATTATGTATATTTTTTTGTTAGTATAGTTCATCTGTTATGATATATATTTTATTATGTATAATTATTTGAAATATATTTTATGAAAAAAATTTTATTTTATTGAATGATAGGAATGCCAAGGAGGCAGAGTTATACTTCTCCATAGACCACACCGATAGATGAAGGTCCCTAAGTCCCCCACCATACTGAACTGAGACACTATCTACTTTCCCCCAGCATGATCTCTCATACCCTCTGTGAACATTGCATCAGTAGCTCAGTCGAGGACCTCCCATTCCACAACCTCAGTAGTGAGTTAGTAGGGCGCCACTCCTAGATCTTCATGCAAATATTGGAGTTTGACTATTTTAGGTAAAAAATATATATTAATAAATGTCCTTATCTTTTTTTAAACTAACTATTTATTCATAAAATATTAAAAAAATGAAAATATGGAGAAAAATAGAAAAAGATCTGATGAATAGAATATATTCGAGTTGAAGATTGTTATCTCATTTGATTCCTATAGGGTAACTGTGGACAATACCACTAGATTATTTGGCCAGATTCTAGGTCAACTAGTTGTAGATTTGGTGTCCCTTCCGATTATGTACAATTATTAGAGGCATATGCCTTCATCTTGAAGAATTGATGTTTTTATTCAAAAATAAAGGTAATTTTAATAAATTATGTAGTAATATATTTTTATTATGTTATTAAATTATAATATTTTCAAAATGAATTTATGTGTAAATATGATTTTATACTTTATGGTTTCTGATGTGCAACACAAGAGTGGACATTGAAAAATACGGTCAAGAAATTTAATGACTTTAAATAGAGTTTATAGGGCGATGTCAACGATACGTCAATGAGTTCCCAATAAATGTTTGACAAGGTACCCAATGTGGTTCCTAGAGACCAATGGAATGTTCTTATTTATAAACCTTGTGATGAGTAGTACAAGTTATTTAAATATATATTAATATATTAATATCATTTTATGATTATACATGTACATGAAAAGGATTTGACATTTTATACATTACCATCAAATGTATATTTTTTTATTTCAGAATATTTCAAGGAATAATGCATCGAGCCGGGAGAAGAAAATCATCCCACACACTATCAGGTCAAAGAGTTTCTCGAGAAGCTGATTGACTCTGGTAATATTTTTCTTAGTTTGAAAAATTTTATAAGACAATATTAACTTTTTAATATATTAAATTGTTGATTTATCATTGTTTAATGTAGTCACTGAGTTTAGGGAACCATGAATCCCTAACAAAATTTTTGTTTGACGGTTATAGATACTTTTATGGGTGTTTTGTTAATGATCCTATCAAACAAGTTGGGATATGAATTCATTTTTCATTATAATATGTTATTATTAGTTTTCACTATGTTAATATATATTTCTTCTAATATGACTAATATATGATTTATATGTATATTTAAATAACTATTGGATTCCAGTCCTACACAGTCCTACTTTGTCTCTGAGGATGACCCAATTGGTAATGTGCTAGGGAAGAAGCATCATGGTCTGGTGCATAGGTTGGGTTTGGGACTCTTACCATATAAGGTCATTAGCATACCATCATGGATTGATGCTGTATCTTCTCAGAGTTCTAGTCACACGCTACACTGGTATTCTCAGAGATATTTTTTTCTATGAAAAATACAATTTCAAAATATGGGGCCCAAATATCCTCTTGCGTAAAGTGTTGGTTGATTTATATCAGAAGGTTACTGGATTTTTCCATGGCGATATTTCATAAATGATGGGTGGTGAAAAGGTAAATCAAGAAACATAAAATTCATTTAGTTTGCGACCATTTTTGAGTACTATGTTTAAAATTAAATATGATTTTTTTTAAATTTTCAATATAATTGACTTATAAGTGCTGGTAGTAAGAATTACAGATGGACATAGAGAGGGTGACATGCAGTGTTCATAATTGGACAATGATTACAAGTCTTGTTTATATGTTGAATAAATATGGAGATAAAGGGTTTTTCATGTATTATGTGTGGAACAGAGTACTCACCTAACATTTTCAGGACCAAACATGTTCATGATGTCCTTTGCTTGATAAAGGTAATGGGATTTGATATATCTTGATGATTTAGTAAGGTAGTGAGTCTAGAATTAGTGTATATGAAGTTGGTGGAGTATGAAGTAATATATGTTCCAATAGAATATAGGGATAAATAATATTTTAATTTGAGTTATCTTAGGATGTGTATATTAGTTTTTTGGACTAACTATAATGTTGTTTATATGATTCATTTAATTCATGTTGGAGAAATAACCCCATAAGCTTTTCATTCAAGGACATACCCCCCAAATGTTGGGTCGACCATTGAACACATTTGAAACATGGGAATTATCACTTATCACCAGATATCCTATCAAGTGTGTGTCCATGATAGTATGCAAGCCTATTTTGGCAACACACCATTATTATATGGTAGAATAAAACTTGGAGGATAATAGGGATCCAAATTTAGGGAGACATAATGATTGGAGGTGAACATTATATGAATTTTGGGTAGATTTCATTACATTGGGAGCTACGACACTCTGTGCTTGAGGACATTGAGGGAGCCTATATATAGGAGAGATTCAACCCCATTATCAGGGGGAAGGACCTATGATTGGTCATTGTTTGGGACGAGACTAAGATATGAGATTTTGGAATCTCCCTGTATCACATGAAACATAAAATCAAGCCATATTTATTTGTTAAAATTAGTGTTTTAGATGACCATCATTAGAATAGAAAGTACAGTCAGGAAACAGATATAATGTCATGATCATTACATAGTGCTTCGAGAAGGTTAGTTTTAGGCTATATAGATTAAAATCTTATAGATCATAATTTCTTTCTATGTATTTTGATAGATTATATCTCAAATGCTTGTTCTATACAGTTTGAAGTCTTATATTCAAGTCTATGAAACATTGTTAGATATTTTAAATGCTATGGCATTGATTATTCTGTTATATATTCTCTGTACAAAGATTATTTATGAAACATTCTCAGATTTTTGAATACTAAACCTTGTTATATGATTTAGATAACTCTATTATATGTTCTCTACAAATGGGTTTTTAATGTATTTATACTGGTGCTGTAGAACCTCCCTCATTTTTTTATTTGAGAGTTTAAATTTAGGGGTTATTTAAACCGCCGATAAGGAAATTAAAAAAATATTGAGGTGATTTAAATTACTGATATATGTTGATATTTTCTAATCGTGGGTAGTTAGAAACACCACTAAATAAATTCGTGTTATTATTTAGTGGCAGTTTTTGTTGTTTTAGCGGCAATATTTATGTAAAAAAATTACGGTGGTTTAAATCGCTACTAAATAAATTTAATTTTTTACATTAAAACCACCATTAAAATCACCATAACCACTGTTAAATATGTTTACTAGGACACTTTCTAGAATCCACAGCTAAATTTAAGAAACTGCCGCATGTTGGATGCAGATACCCGATTTAGCAGTGGTTTTATGAAATCGTTGCAGAAGTATATGGAGTTGATTTAAACACCCACCATATTAAAAAAAACACTTGTATGAGGTGGATTCTTATAGTGTATATTCATGGTCAAATATCATATAACACTCATAATTTCATCAAAGTGTAATATATAGAAAAGAAATATTTTTTAGAAAAATTTCATTATTTTATCATAGCATGAACTATGAGAAATGAATGGGGTTGTAAACATCACATCAACATAATGTTAAACCATCCAGAGAAAGTATAATTATGGAATCATTTTACCATATCCCTATTATATCATAAATAAAATCAATGTATGCTTTAATAGATTAAAAATAAAACTAAAATATCTCTGAAATATTTCTTGAGGAAAATAACCATTTCATTATGAAATAAAGTATTTGAAATAAAAAACTACCAAACATATTATTGGAAAAAATTAATTTTAAGATAACCATGGAAACTTATATAGGATAGTTAAAATAATTGGGAGGTTATGATGGTGGTAAATTCTTTTCATACTGTAATCATTAAAATAATGATTATTCACACCTTTATAAGAAGTTCCTCGTTCTGAAAATGACACAAAGAGTATCTTAAAAATTTTAGTAAAATGAAAAATGTGATTACAAATTACACTAAAATATCATTGATGAGAATCGAAAAAACATTCTAAAGAACATTTTAGAAGACATATATATTGAATAAAAAGTCATTCTAAATAAAAGTGGATAAATAAGTAATATTTTTAGAAAAAATTTTTAAAAACAAATTTTAGAACAAAAGGGAAAGAAATCATAAAATAAAATTAAAATTTTAGTAATAAATAGATAATAATAAAAATTAAAATGACTTATTATATAATTATCATATAATTTATTAAATTTAAATTTGATAGTAATCAATCTTGATTAATATGGGATTGAATTAAAAATATGTTACCTCACATCTTCTCATTCATCATCCCTGAAAAATCCTACTATATAATAATAACTATTTACACTACATTTATTCCAAATCCTTAATCTAATTTATCACAAAATATATGATTCAATTGTAACATATTATATCACATTTTATGTAAAATTTGTTATTATAATCACTATTCCCAATGATAACTACTTTGTTTCTAATTCCGATATTGGTACGAAAGTCTCGATCATTGAACACTGATTATTATTACATAATATTCCTAATATCAATTATGATATAAATATTATATATATTTTTTATATATTGATATAAATTAATCTAGTAAATGTAGAGATATGAAAATAAATTTCACCATTTATGGAGATGATATTCAATACATACACACGAAAACTGTTTTCACTTTTTGATGAATAGTATGAAATAAAGTTAAATAAAAATATAAATTTATAGAATAATTATTATATAATTTAAATAATATATATTCATTAATTTTATCCATATTATCAATCATTTAAATCAAAAATAATAAACGAATCACATCGTATCATGGGTGTGGTAGTTCGCATGTAAGAATGGATGATGTTACTGGTTTTGAATGGATGGGAAGGTAAGATGGTGTATATGAGATTATTTTTTTCAAATAATAATTGTATAATAAATATTATATATAAACATAATTTCCATATTTATAACCAAAAAACTAAATATAGGGTTGAAAATTGAGTTACACTACTTGGTGGAGAAGGTAATTCGTTGTATGCACTCGCAATGTTTTTATATTAATTGTAATTGAATGGAGATTTTTAATGTTTGTTCCATATTAATAATTATTATTATATAAATTTATTATGTCAAATTAATAATTTTATAATGGATACCATATATTTAATGTGGTAGAATAAGAAATAATATTCAATGCACTTATTTTAGAGTTATACAACTTATTTGAAAACCTCTTTTGGCAGACGCAATAGGATTTGAAATGATGGAATTTTGTAAAGAAATGAAGATATAGGAAATTGGGGATTAATATAAGAAGGTATTATGATTGGTATTGTTTGATACATAAGACTCATGAATTGTGGAGAAGAGTGGGTATGTTGTATCCTTATAAAAGATTGGGAACAAAATCACACGGAATCACATAAAATATTAAATAATATATATCATAATAATGTGAAGTTGAAACTATGAAACAAAAATTAAAATATATAATGGTATATAAAAGATTAAAACTCAAAAAATTCAATTTTATCATGATTTATATATATTTTATGAATCATATTCATGTTAAATAACATAAAAATATTTTCAAAACTAACCGCGAGAACATGAATTTTTACAATGACAACATAATTATATGAACAATAAATAAATGGAATTTATAAATAAATTTTTACATAATGTTTTTATATTATTAATACATTTTACCAAATTTTACTTCTATTTGGGGTACATATAAGAATTTATAAAAGAAAAAAAAATGCATGAATTTGTTTTACTAAAATACTCAATTTATGAGTAAAAATAATTTGACCATGAAATATATTAAGAAATTTGAATACAATTATTTTTTGTTAAGTAAAAAAGATGTAGATTTTTATAAATTTATGGAAATCAAAAACAAAATGGAATCTTATAACCATTACATAAAATGAAAAGACCCAAAAATAGTTATTAATTTGAAAAAATGAATTTTTTTCTTCAAAAAAGTTAATATTGGGTTCATAATTTTAAAATAATTATTTAAAATACATTATTTAACTCCATATAAATATATTTTTTCCATATCCACTTGTAAAATTGGATAATTCTACGTTTTAGAGAGATTTAAATGTTTTTCCTCATGCTTTAGCACATCTTTACCCATTTTACTAAGGAGCCAAAAATTTACATGGTTTCAATTCATTATGAAAAAAAATTAAGTTGTAATTATTAAATTAAAATAATTATGTTATTAAAAAAAATAACTTCATTTTATCACACTGAATTCACAGATGTAGAAGAATTTAATTTAAAATTAAAATTGGAAAATATGAATAAATATAGTCTTCTAAAAAGAAATCATACGTTAACAATAAAATGTTCCCACACTGAATAAAAGCTTACATTTTTTTATAATGACCATAAATGGATTATTCATAATATAAATGAACTAATTTTAATTTTTGTTCTATAATAGTAAATTAGAAATTTGTAATTACCATGAACGAAAAGTCAGTTATGAATAAATATTTCTTCTCTATTCACCAAAAAGTAAATCTTTTACAATATTTATATGATATTATCTATAAGATAATTTTGAAATGACTATTTCAAAAATATATATTCTTTTTAAAATAAATTTTATTTAACTGGATGAAATAGATTATTATATTCATTCAAAAAAAATTAATAAACCCATTTTTTTAAAAAATAATTTTTAACGCATATAATGAAATTATTAAAAATATATTTTCTCTTGATGAATTCATTTTAATTTTTCAAAAAATATTTTTTAAATCATATTTATAATATATATTTAACGTCCAATTTATAATGATATGCTATATTATGGACCATTTAGACCCAGGATTGTTTGTATCGTAAGCTATTTAACAAATCGATATAATGTATTATATTTTACGATATTTGGGTGTTAAAATATACCCCCTTAGAAGAGTATTAAATTAAATATTAGATAACTTGGATACAAAAAATTGAGGATAGTTCTACCTCATCACATCTTCCGAATCCCACATAGCGCCACTAATTTGCAGGTTTTTCACAACACTTTAACTATGCAAGTGGTAAATTTTCATATAATATTCTATCTATGATCCAAAAACTAGAATGATTATCCCTTTTAATATTGATCATTAACTAGTGGTATGACCAATTAGTTTATTATATATGAAGGAATATGAATAAACTTCCTTAAGAGAGACATATGAATGATATCTTGAAATTGAGTGAGGTTTTTAGGAAGTTATGAATGACAATATACCACCCTAATTAGATAAAGAATATCAACAGAACTGATGTATCTATGTTGCAACATTACATTCCTTCCAAATCATATAACCTTTTTCAAGGGAGATCTTCCTAGGTATAACTTGTCACCGACATCGTAAATAATATCTCACCGATTATTGGGACTATAAATTTTCTTTTAACTCAATGCTTTTCTTATGTCATGTCGAATAGATCTAATCTAATATACAATTTCTTTTACTTGATCACATCTCAGTATATTTTTTTCTATAAATTCTCCCTGAAATTTTGTTTTTCTAAAATTATTTCAATACAGGGGTTCATAAAGATCTATGTCATTGCTTGAGTAAAGGATTATTTTTTATGAAAACTCTACCAAATAATGGTTTTGATCCTGAACACCTTTCAAATTTATAGATAATGTTCTCAATATGAATTATATAGCATTACTAGTCCCCTCAGACTAAATTATTTTATGAGGATGATATTCAGTATCAAAACTCAACTTTGTATCTAGATCCTATAGAATACTTCTCAAAAACATTTAGGTAAACCTAAAATCCTAATCAGATAAAAAAATTTGAAACACCATGAAATATGATAAATTCATTAATGTATAACATTTAATGTATAACATGATTGAAATTATATCTGATGGAAATTATGTGTGCATTAATTATAATGTGATCAACTATAACAATAATTATATTGTCCCTTTAGATGATTTGAGGTGTCCAACAATGAAATTCAGGGTAATGTTTTCCCATTTCCATTCAGTATGGGAAATGGTTATAACATCCCCACTTGATTCCATCTCTCTTAATTAACATGATGAAATACTAGAAATAATTATACACACTCTAACATATCAGTTGTCAACCTCCCCCTCCCCAATATTCTTTCATATCTCTATAAATCTTCGTACACCCAAGATGAATAAAGATCGTTGAACAATGAGTTTCAGTTAACAGTTCCCTTGTCAATTCAGGTAGTAAATGGACAGATTCATGGTTCCTATAATATATTTTTCCATCATAATATTGGTTTAATTACGGAACAGATCTCACATTATTCAACAGTTTTTAATCTTCCCTATGTGCCTATCCAATCCCCTCATGAATATGTGATGTTATTCATATGAGGAATATATGATTTTTCCATTTCCTCGATATTTAATGTCATGTATTCTATAAATACATAAGTATGTGATCTCATTAAATAATAATAATTGGTAATCAAGTAGAGTACTTCGGAATCAAATCATCTTCAATATTTTTCACCTTCTTATGGAATTATGATACTAGGTAGTCATAATCCTTAATAAATTCCAAATATCTTCTCTATTGTATATTCAACTATTTTTGTTAGAAGATAAAATAAAATCTTTTTTGATTATTATGTATGTCACACCATTCACTATAAAGGAAAATACTCTATATATTTAAAATAACATTAACACTTCTATATCCAAATATTGATTCAGGTAATTTTGATATTGAATTTTCAATTTTCATGTAGCATATTATATCTCCATATAAAATTGTATGAGGACACCTATCAATCCATTCATTGATGAACCACTATATATCACAATGCTTTTTCCACTATAGGGTAGTGTAAGTGTAGGTGAACTAGAAAAAATTCTCTTTAGATCCGTGAAATTATTTTAACATTCATCTATCCATAATAATATAACCCCTCCAGACTCTACACAGAATGTGTATTTGATAATCATCATTATTATACCAAAAATCATTATTAATTTAATGAAAAATGATTAATAGTATTGATATTAATAATTATGGTTGGCCTATTTAAATATTCTATAACTTATATCTTTTAGGGATCCACCAATATACCCTAACATGATATTATATAAAAAATATTGAAACATTCTAAAGTGAAAATGTAATCTTTGAAAACATTTCATTCAACTTAGAAATACCCATGTTATTCAATTAAATTGTCAAATGATATTCATGATCATCGATATGTTAATATATAAAAATATAATCTATAAATTATACCCAAAAAAATCAATGTAACCGCCAAAGAAAATATTCCTTAAATAAATGAATATATTAGGGTCATTAGTAAGCGGAAATAACATCACTGTAAATTCATAGTTTCCACACATTTTACAAAGTGTTAACTTAGGTATATCCTACATATATTCCATTAATTAATGATACCCAGTAAGAATTTCAATCTTGTAAAAGTATTTATCCTTACAAATTTGATAAATCAAGTCATCAAAATGGGTTGGATGATACTTATTATTGATAGTGATCTTGTAACATCCCAATAATCAACGGAGAGTCACATTGAATAATATTAAAAAATGGGTTCACCCCAAGGATATTCTATCAGGTGTTTAAATCCCCTTTCATGATTTTGTTCTGGTGTCTTACACCATTATTGTAATTAAATTGGGGTTATTCTATAATTTTTTTTAAATTGGTTTAGTACCATGTATGAATAATATTCAAAACTCAACTTCATGATTTTGAGTAAGAATATGTGAATTTTTTAGAAATACTTAAACAAACTCACAAAAAATTGTCATATACACAATTTCATGGTTTTTTTCTAACATCATGAGATAGATACACTTCATGGATAGAAATTAATACCCATATGATATAATTAATTTTTATTTGATGTTTGAATTCATCCTTGCTCGAATAAAATAATAAAAATATATATAATGTGACTCACTTACTTTCAAATTGATATGTGATATATTTTAAGAGATCTAATACTTTCCTAGAATCACAACCAATTAACCCAATGGGAAAATTAAAAGATTTTCCAAAATAACATTCCCAAAAACATAAATAAGTTAGGATATATAAAAATGATATGCTACCATCATACCATTAGGGGTTTATCTAATAGCTCAGTGTCTAATAATCTATGTGTTATCTTGATACAATTATTAAAGTACATATATTTAATAGAGTTTTTATATCCATAGGAAAATAATAAATTATAAATTATAGAGTGTATGATATGTGTACCTTTCACAATTTCATTCTTCAAATCCACATCAATTGTTTGGATCAAAATAGATTTCCCATATCCTTTAGGATTAAAAGGTTCTTGAAACTGATATTCTCTATAAACCATTGGATTCAAGCACATATTACTGAAAATATCATACTTATTTCATGTGAATAATTGGAGTGTGGTTATTGTATTCATCGGTGTCATATTTTTTTCAATTGAATTAATTGTACTATTCATCACCTATCATCATCTACAATTATTACAACTATCCATTCCATGTTTAATTTGTTTCCTTATTCTATTAATGTAATTCCATTGGTATTTATTATGAAATTTATAGAATGTATGTGATTGGAATCTATTTCCACCATGTTATTTATTCAATTTTTATGAGACTCTATCTTAATTTTCTTCTAAAAAGTGTCGTAATAAAGGAAATCTATAATATCTAATTTTTCTTGAGAGCAAATCGAATGATTTCTTCATTTCCACTAATGATTCATATATCTAATTCTATTATGATAATTCGTTTTATCCAACTAAATAATTGATAAATTTAACATGGAAGATTGATGATTAAACCATAAGCATACACTGAAAGCCTTGTAGAATTGTCTTTATATCCACTAATGGATCTTTCATCCTTGTACCAAATCATAGGGATTTACTTCTTCATTATTGAATATAGAATAATATGATTATAAATAAAAAGTATCCTCTTAAACTCATCCAATTAAATAGATAAAATTTCGTCCAATTTTTTCATATTGTTAACAAGATTCCATAATTTATATGCCTCACCTTAAAAATGATAAATGAAAATGACATAATTTTACTTTTCTATGCATTGGAGAAAATTAAATATTTTATTAATGGTGTTGATCCATCAATCAACAATTTATAGATCAGAAGACTCAGTAAAAGAAGGTGGATGTATCCTAATAAATGACTCAATAGAATATTTTTCCCATATTTCCTATTTTTTATGATCATCATGACTCATAACCTATGAAATATATCTGATCATAACAACAAGTTTGTGCACTCTAGCTCTCGTGGATTTTTTCAGGTGAACAATCCTTGAATTTTCAAACATAATCATTTGTAGTACAATATTAAATGGTTCCAATCAATGAGTAAATCCAAAAAAGAGTAGTATAGGAACATTGTTTTAATAATCATAGTGATCTGTTATATAATCCTCATATATCAATAATTATATTTCTAAATCATGACACCTTCTACTTTATCTATTGGTCGTTAGGTTTAGCCTCAGTTTCCAATGCTTATTAACAAAATATTAGAATGTTTTCGTATAATTAAAACTATCCCCTTGGTTATAATTAGTGTTTCTTAACCATAATTTATATGAAATAACTAAACCATTCTATGATACTAACTATAGTGACAAATATATTTTATACCGAAATATGACATCATTTTAGATTAATAATAAATACTTAACATTAAATTAATGTAGTAATTGTTGAGTTTTAGTGTATTTGGATACAAGATTCATAAATATTTTATTTATGTTAATTATTTAACATCGATAATAATGTTCCTATTACTTTATACACTTCCTAACATACTCTAAATGAAACCATATATCATATCATTGGGAATGGAAATATAATAATGGCTGAGATAAGATGATATATTTTGGTACACAAAAGAGATATCAATTTAAGTTCATATGATAGAATATTTTTATAAGTGATTTAAGTAATGACTATAACATAAATGTTTTTTCATAATATAACATAGATCGGGAAAATGATTCATGTTTTAATGAATTTTCGTTTTCAAAACACATGAATCCAAGTACTAATGAATCATCATAAATCAATTAGTGACCATAATTTCATGTCATAATGATAAGAAAATACAAAAAATTTATGAAAACATAATAAGAATATATAATATTTCATATAAAATGTTTAAATACCAATGTTATAAAAGCATAGTGGATTAGGAATGAAAAAAAGTTCAATTATAACGAAGGATTAGACATCACCAACTATTTTATATAGTACATCATGCATCCCTATGTATATTTAATAATTCATCAAACACATCGAATAATTTCCCATAACTATTAAATAAAATATAAAATTGTATCCAATAAATTGGAGAGAAATATAATTATAGTCCAAAATATAAACTAATTAAAACAAAAAAATTTGGTTCCAAAATATCATGAAATATTCATCATTAAATTAAATAATATTAAACAAAAAATATGCTACAAAATTATTTCATCTTTTCATCGGAGTGTAACCCATGGTTAATGAATGTGGTTTATGAACATATCATCATTGTAATCATAAAATATAATTTGAAATAACATAGATGATAAAATTAGATCACATATCCAAGAAATAATAATAACACTAAATGTTGTTATTTTAGGTAAAAATTTATCTTTAAAATATCATCGATGCATTTAAGGATAAAAATGACCTTTCTATTGTAAAAATGAAATATTTAGAGTACAAAAATTTTAATAATATAATAGAAAACAATTGTTTGAAAATAAACTTCGAATAAATAAAGGAAACTTCCATGCATTGACCAGTAATGAAAATAAGAATTCTATTCATGTCGTAATTTCTAAAACCAATATTTTGTTGAAACCGTCAGTAAAAAGTATCTCATTAATAAAATTATTAGATATTTCATTTGAATTTTTTTTATAAAAATTATATTATGGAAAAAAATTAATATCTATTATAATTTTCTAATATATATATATTTTTTTAAAATGGATATGGTAGAAAAGGTGTTCCTATACGAGAGTGTAGAAATAAGGCCGACTTATCTTAAAAATATTTAGTTGAAAAATTTTGAGTACTAAATAGATGAAAATGGATCTAGACCCCCAAATAAAAGAAATAGACAAAGTAATGGAAAATTTAAATGGATCAATTAGATACATATCATATTATTCCATCAATGAAAAATTTAGAATAATCCATCCTGATTCAAATGAGAGGAAAACAAAACTCCCTTACCTCAAGTATTGTTCTTTATCATATGAGTTAAAACCACCAGTTAAATAAAAATAGATTTATTTTACACATATTACTAAACCTTAATCGTATATATAATACCATAAATGATTTAATTATAACATATTATCAACTACTTGTTAACAATTTGAATTTAAAATAACTATTCTTGGTCAAAAAAGATTTGTTTCTCATGCATATTTCAGTTAAGTAGTTCAAGTACCTGTAATTGGATTATTGTTAAATTACACACATTATTTTTTTCATTAAATAAATATCACATATATTAATTACATATATTTTTATATTCATCCATGAATGGTATAAATCGAAAAATTAATTATACTATTTATTGATGTGGTTAGCAATACGTACACACGAACATTCTTTTCAATTTTTAATGGGTGTAATGAAAAAAAAGGTAAATACTAATTCACCTTCATTGAAAAGTTATAATAAAATATATATAACATATATTAATTAAATATATATTTACTAAAATCATTTTAAATAAAAAATGAAAATAATCTGATTGCTTCCTGGAGGAGGTATTCCACAGTATGAATGAGATACATTATCTTTGTTCAACATATTTCAAGGTAATAAGAATGATATGACATTATAACAATATTAGAATAATTATATAATAAGTATAATATATTTACATTACTTCCATATTTATAACTATTCATGTAAATAATGATGATGAAAAATGAATTACCCAACTACATTGTGACAGTTAGTCCTATATATGCATGAGTAATGTTTTTATCTTCCATATGATGGAAGGGAGTTCGATATTGTTTTATAAATAATAATAATAAACTTTAATCATTATTAATATGCAGAAATTATTATTTTATAATGTATAAAATTAATTTTTAGGAATTAGTATATGGAATAAAATTGAATGTACTTAGTTAAGAGTTATAAATCCTATCGAAAACAATATTTTCATTTACATATTATGCCTCAAAATGATAGTCAATTAGAAATACTAGAATTTATAATTAATGGGGGAGGAATCCTTAAATATATCATGTCATGGATTTACTATGATATAAGGATCATGAAGATTGGAGATGATAGGAGAGGTGGTATCCTTTTATAGGGGATAGAAATGACACATATTGAATTATATTATATATTATATATTTATTTATTTATATTTATATCTTTATCATGTTAATTTTAAACAAGTGTCCAAAAATACAAATATAATATGATATAGGGTTGAATAAGAAAACTTAATTAAATTTGGAATTTTTTTGGATACATTTTATGCAATATCTTCAAGTTAAACAACGTCAAGACCATTTTATCCTTAACTATGAGAACATTATGTTTCACCATGATAAAAATATTTTATGAATAAAAATTAATGTAAAAATATAAATAAAATTTTATGTGAATATTTTAAATTTTTAATCCATTTTATTAGATTTAATTTATATTGGTGGTAGAAGATAGTTTTATTATAAGAAGACAAAAATCATTAAAACAATTTTTTAGAAAATTTCTTTATTTAAGTGTAAAAATAATTTAACCTTTGAATAAAATAATAAATTAGATTCCTTGAATTTATTTTGTTAAATAATATATAACTTAACATTTTTGTAATTTTGAGTCAAGATAAATTTGAAAGGATTCTTCCATCGATTGCTTCAAATTCATTGATCCAAAAATAGTTTTTTAAATTTATTAAAATATAACTTATCTTCCAAAAAATCTAGGTTGGGTTCCCAATTTCAAAATAATTCTTTCAAAAAAATTATTTATTTATTTATTCATACAATTAGTCTAAAAATACACATTAAATTTGATAAATTTATGTGTAAGCGATATTTTATTGTTTTACCACATGGTTTAACCAAATATTTCTCATTTTACCGAGTTAGAAAAAAGTTTCTATAATTACTATTCACAATGAAATAAATTTATATTCCCCAATTATATTATATTTACAATTACACAAAATATATAATACAATCTAAAATATTCAATTCATAAAATTTTTGGTATTTATTTTGAAATTAAACTAGTAAAATGTGATATAAAGTTATTTTCGAAGAAATAGATTTCTTATGATTAAATGCCTTTTATAAAAAATAATGAATAAAATTGATTCCAATGTAATTAAATATTTTAAAAATAATATAACTGAAATAATTTTACTTTGATAATATATTATAAAAAAATGAACCTTTATTAATACTTTGAATAGAAAGGCAGTTTCCAATAAAATCAGAATTGTTTCACTATTCATCAAAAAATCAATTTTTTCTTAATATTTAGAAACTTGAAATTTAAAATATTGCAAGGATTTTGATTTTTAAAAATATGTATCTTTTATGAAATAAATTATCAAAATGTTTCATATATTAAATATTCTTTTTTTAAAAAATATAAATAAAATAAATTTCAGGGAAATGGTATTTGTGAAGCCTATAATGAATTTAATAAAAATAGGTATTCATTATCTAGAAACATTTTAAATATTTAATTTCAAAATAGGGTTATTAAAATTTAATCCATTGATTCGACATCTATTTTATAACAATATACTATATTACAATTCATTTAGATTTTCTTTGTATCACATGATATCGAAAACAATCAAATTTATTAATATATCATATAATATAGCGGAATTATAGAGAATTTAAAATTATCATGCATGTATACATATGTGTTATTGTAGTAATATATAATATCAGTTTTTTTCAAATGTTAAGGTAAAATTTAAGGTAAATTATATATGTATGGTTAATTTCAACGATACATGAGTTGCATATGGTGTTTTCTCATGATTTGTAAGAGTCACATTGAGGTGTAAAGTGATTTATTTGGGTTACTTTTTTAAAAAAAATAAGAAATTTGTAGAATTAAATTGGGTTATTAAGAAGTTTTATTTATGGATGATACAAATAATTTAGAATAATAAAACCTGATAAAGATGATTTTGTTCTTCCATGGAGGTAAATTTTGATACAAGCTATTCAAAAATAATAGCCTTATCATGATGATGATAGTGATTTCGAAAAAATACATTGGTGAAGTCAGTCCTACAACCACCTGTATAATTTTATAGATAGTTATACCCTATTAGTAATTCCACATAATTGTTTAAAATTATCTATGTTATGAAAGATAGATTCATTCCATGTTACAATGACAAAGAAGATAAATTACACACAAACATAAGGACAGAAAATAGATTAAACTATATTGAGATATCTTATTCCCAAAATAAATACGTTTTTAGAGAATCAAGATCATGGAATTATAACCATAAATGGTCAAGAATAACAGAATATTACATATCATACACATATGAAGAAGAAGATTATAGTTAAATTTTGGTTCATATCTAAATTTTAAAAAATAAATTTTAAATCAAATTGTGATTCAGACCTTTTATTGTAAAAGATACAATTGAACATTTGATTTTCATGGATCACTAGGACGAAATATAATGATATATAGTGAAAAAAGATAGATTTTAAGGGTTTCAATAGAGAAATACACATATAAAGAGAGGAGAATAAAAAGAATAAGAATACCTTAAACTATTTAGGTAGAATAAAAAGTATATTAATACTACACAATTGGTTTATGTATCAAATAATCAAACCAATGTCTTATATAGAGGAAGAAGAAATTAAATTTTTTTATAGATCATAATGTTATGAAGTACAAAAAAAATAAGTTTTACATAAAATCAACTATGAGAAGAAGGAAAATATATACCTCAACAAAATAAAAGGCAATAAGTCAATTTATTGGGAGGATTATTTTAAAAAACAATATTTTTTATATTAATGTATTATGAGTAATCGATAAATTTTTATCATTTATATCCAACATAGGGATTCAAGTCGATTATACGATCTTAGGTGATTGTGGAACATTCCTAGGATTATCATATCATTTTGAGTAGTTACCCATTTATGTTAGATGTCCTTTTTTCTTTCTTACCTCAATTTTTATGGGTTACGTAGTGAAATTACTCACTCTATCATGTGATGATGGTTTATTTAATAATAAATTATAAATGGAGAAAAATATAACTTTTCACAGATTCCCTCACCACACGTCCTATAAAACTATAATACAAATTCAACCATTACCACATGTTTTATAGATTTCTGGGATCCTTTTAAAGTTTGAGATGTTATGTGTCTACTGCTATGAATAATGTTGAACTCGGTTTTTGTATGGGTTTTTCAATATTTCTATAATTTATAATTTAGACTAATGTGTTTTATTATTTAGAATATTAATTTTTATGAAAATGGATAATATTAATTAGGTAACCAAAACTCAGATTCTCAAATTAGGTTGAAATAATTATTATATATGGAAGGCTCACGTGCTTAAATGTAAATTCTCTATCAATATAAATCTAAAACATGATACCATTGATTTTTTCCCTCACACTAAAATCAGTATGATGACTCTAGTGGATAGGATGAATGTAGATAATAATTTTCATACTCAAGATACTATCATGTAATAGTCTAGCCCTTCCAAGATGTTTAAATTGTATTTTTTCTGTATAAAGAGTTCTAGGAGGAGGGTAGAAGAAGATTAGTTGAGGATAAAGTTGCAAGAGTACTATAGCATGTGGTTCACAATGTGAACAAAATCCACATCATGAAATTTTGGTTTATGGAATTAAAATATTGTTGGTTTAAAAAATTTGTAAGCCTTAGGGGTGGTCTATGAAATTAATTCTTGTTTTGAATTATGAATTCATGATTTGTAATTAAATCAATCTAACGTGAATTTAATTTCATTGGACGATTGAAATACCATATATTCATTCCTAAAAATAAATTTCGGGCTTGTAATCCATTACACCCTATAAAATGTGTGACATTAATATATAAATTATAATGTGAAAGGGGTATATTCTTGGTATTAAATTTGGGTTTTGACATATTCTACAACTATTTTTATGTATCCTCTTCTTCTCCTTCTGTGATGAACCTTGTTCAATTTTTTGAGACTGTCTATCTCGTATTCCCACACAACAATTCTTAGGTTCCATTTAATATTTTTCAGTGATTTTTGGTGATTTATTATCCATTATCAGCATTTTTTATCGGTTATTATTCCATGATCTATTTGGGATATATTGGTTTTGGTTTTGGGTGTTTTATGGGATCTGTTTTGATGATCCCTTGATGTGATGTAGGTTGATCCATCATATCCCTATATGAAAATGTGTTGTGGGATGCTTCTCTTTTTCACTTTGGTGCACAGTGTGATCGAACATCTACCTTGATATAGGGGATCCTTTTCCTTAAACTTTTTACATGATATGTGTGGGATATTAATGGTTTTTCATTATATTGTGTCAATAGTAAGGGTCTTCATAATAAATATAATTAATTATTATAATTGAATTGATGGTATCAGGTGAAATCATCTATTTTACATATTTGATATTGTTTCTATTAATATTATGTATTTTTGTTGCCTCATTTAGAATTACAATCATTGGGATTTTTGTTTTTATAGTATATGATATATTCCAAGACCCTTTATATGTCGTTGTTTGATCATTCCCTAGGTAAATGGTTAATAAATGTATATATGTATAATAAAATGGCCTCATTTGGAATATGTTTTTTTATAATACCAACAATAATTATATAAGTAATTTAATAAAAGGACTTTAAAAAATTTTGGAATAAAAAATTTGTAAAAATTTTTTTTGTTTTCATTTTTGTGTTTCTTAGTTTTTTTTGGGCCATTATATGGTGGTGGTTATAGCTATCTAGGATTTTTAGAGAATGGGGATATGTTGCGATGTTGTTAGTTGGAATAGACATGATGTGGGATGTTTTGCGATGTGGTGAGGTGTATAGTGGTTTTAGTGGATCATGGTTATAGTGAGTGATTGTAATGATGTGTGGTGGTGATTTCTTGTAATTGTGTGTGGTATTTATGTTGTGATATATGATTTAGATGTGTGATGTGTGGTTTCTATGGTGTGTTGGTTTGTCTTGTATGGTATGGAGATGATGGTGGATGGGTGGTGTTGTAGTTATGGTATTGTGTGATGGGAAAGTTTAGTTGTGGAGTAGTTCAGTTAGATACCTTGTTAGCCATGTAATACATTGGTTTGGTAGAATGAAAAATTATGGAACCTAAATGAGATATTCTTGAAATTGATGTCTGATAAATAGATTAAATCAATTGAATGATAAATCAATTGGTGATGTAAATGTGAACGGAAGGGCTTTTTAAATATACATGGGTGTATGTGTGACTTCTTATGGTGGTGATGTGGTGTGTTTCATATAGTAGTGGTCATTATTGTTACATTATTTGTGTGGAGTAGTTGTTTTGGTCCAGTTTCCAAGTGTATTTTTTGAACCCATATGTTTGGTATTTTGTATTATCTATATCAAATATTTTAAATTATTTAAAACAAAACACCACTCGAGTTAGAAAACCTGAAAGCGCATAGTGCTTCTAGGTTCCAGTTTTCTTTCCCAACATTTGGGATGGTGGTTATAAGGATGGATGGATACCTCCTCTTTCCCTATCATCCTTCAAAAATGATAGAATAGGTGTTTTTAGGACACATGTGGTGTGATAGACCATGGGTTTTCAGGAGAGATCCTATGTGATGATTTTGTGAGGAGATGTGACATGTGGTGAGGGTCATGCATGGTTGGTAGTGGGAAAGTGGTTGATTTACATCAAATTCAAGATACTATATATCTCTGGTTTTATGGTTGAGATGTGTTGTGTTGGCTCAACTGTGTTCGGGAGAGATGTGATTTGATGGACCATGTGTCTACGTGAAAGATGATATGTGATGATTATTAAATCTAGAAATGTATGCATTACCATGTGTGGTTGGGGTATGTTTGGATGAATCCCAAAAAACATTAGAGATGGTTGGTATGTGATGTGATGATATGCGATGTGAATAGAATGGATGACATCACATGAAATTTAATATTGGGGTTGAGGGTGGGAAAACGTAGAGAAAATGTTGTGGGTTTCCATAATTTATTGTGATCATGATGTGGTACTACTATATTGAATGTGGGATGTGATGAGTGGGAAATGGTGAGGATGGGGTGGTTAGTTGACCTATTTAGGATCAGACAGGTTTTACCATTTTTTCAATGGTGGATAAACATAATATATTCACTTTTCAACAAGATACCGTGTTTATATCCATATTAAATATAACTTCTATACACAACCTACTTATATAATCTTTCACTTAGTTTTATTGGAGCCCTTTGGGGACTCATCTAGAAATTTATTGTTTGTTTTTGAAGCAGTAGTTGTGTCAATTCCCTATACTTTTCCTTTTATGTATTTGGAGACATGTATTTGTTCATTTTATTCATGCATCAGGGGTTTATTTTGGTTTATCCTTTTTTATAGACCTCGTGAACTTTTCTGTAGATGTTACCTCAGATGATGTGTCTAGAGCGAAGCATCTAGAGGAGGATTGGGGACTAGGGATTAGGTATGTATTCATTCTGTTTAATATTCATTTCTATATGGAGGAACATAAGAAGGATTAGGTAATTGATTTTATGCTTTCCTTGAGGGTTTATCCTTAATATATTGTCCAATATAGAATCTTGTCGAGCAGGGATTTAGGTAGATGTCCATTATAATTTAGGCAGTTATGGATTCAACAAGTGGTGGATCCGACCATTATAGAACTTTTTCCCAATATTTTAGTGATGGTGGATTCCGTGAACCTTCATAGGGGATTAAATTTTAATGACATGTTAATTAGGGGTAGGTCTACTACCAGGCTCAATGTCTGACCACATTGAGAGGCCAGTTTTAGTTGGGCGGTCAGGCCGCTTTTTGGAAGAAATATATGTTTACCCTGATATTTTTCTAGTATAAATTAACACCACTTCTTTTTAAATGGGCGATAATATTTAGATTTAAAATAGTGAATCCTAATAATAGTCCCCATATAGAGATACCATGACAAGAGTTTTGTCATGGTGGTTGACAGTAGAGGGGAAGAGGAGTTGTGAAAGGTTAGATGAACACATTAATAGTAGGATTTCTGGTAGATCAAAGAGCTTTTCTAGGAATGCATAACTTATCATCTTCACATGGGTGTTATTTGTTTGATTTTTGAGTCTCTCACTACTGTTATACTCCCTCTGCAGTCTATGTTTTTTTCTGAGGTGGAGAAGCTTCCAGCAACCCATGTGTTATCAATTTTAATTGGAGGGGAGCCTTATTTGTTTGATTTTGATGGGGTTATATAATGGTGATGATATAACAACATTATGTCTTATATTTTTCTTTATATAGATAAAATATATAATTTTTTATCTTCATGGATTATCTACAATCCATGCGTCTATTCGTTGACTGATTTTGCAGGAGAGTTTTTTTTACTTTTGTGAAAGGTTAGTGGGTGGCATTCATTGGGGAGAGTGATTATCAGTTGGGTAGTAGGATAGAATATATTCATCTTCCACTATTAGTTGAGATGTTAGTGGATGGATTGGTGGGGTAATATTCAAGTCTTATGAATGAGTTCTTATATGTTTTCCCATGGGAGTTCATGAAACATAACCCTCCACAAAATGTTGATTTAAATATTGTGTTATAGCTGGTCACATTTCATATTTCAATAGATCTCTATCAGATAAATAATATGTATGTATGTGATTTGGGGATGCATGAGTAAGATATGATGTTGATGGATTTTATCTAACCCATTATGTCCATGTGGGGTTCTCCAGTATTTTTTTCTAAGAAGGAATATGGTAGTTTGAATTTATATATAGACTATTGGAGTTTGAATTATGTAAAGGTAATGAACCATTACCCTTATATAGTCTTGAAATACAATTTGACTAGATGAAAGGAGTTAGATGGTTTTTTAATGATGGTATTCTATTTTTATATCACTAGCTCAGTGTGTTGGATGAAGATATTTCAAATTCCACCTTCAGGTGTAGATATAGTCAATATAAATTAATAGTCATGACATTCTGTTTTACTAGATGACAATCCATGTTTATGTGGTTTATGAAATTTATTTTCCTTGAGTTATTAGACTGAATCACCATCATATTAACTGATGATATGTTGATCCAATCAAATTCATAGGATGAGAATGTCATATATAATAGAGTAGTTTTTAGGTCTTATGACACCACCAACTCTATGGGATGTTGTTGATGTGTGTATTCAATATGTGATAGGTGTACTTCCATAGACATGTGGTGTTAAATAGTGTATAAAAGTGGAACCATAGACCTTCAGTGTATATATTTCATGCGAATCCCCAATTAAGATTTTAGTGATCAAAACTTCCATTGGTATTATTGTTTATTACTAGATTTTGTTCCAAATTTCATTCATGTTGTGTCCCCACTAAAAGCATTTACTAGGAATGAATATGATTTTTTGAGTGATTAGTTTCATGATTCACTCAGTTACCATAATGATATATTTTTTGAGTTCTCTAGTTTCTGAGTAGCCTAAGGAGTGTGTTTTTCGGTGGTTTTCTATGGAACATCATGTCTTGGTTTTCGATGTATTTTGATGAATTATTGTGTGATGAAATATTATGGGTATAATTAGTTATTTCAAAATGAGAATAACTATTAACCCAATGAACTAGTGTAGGAAACAATTTTTTTTTATAAATCTGTGGTGGAATTACATCTTCAGTTAGTTCTTTGTGTATTTTATGAATCAGAATAGCCTAAAGTTTTTTTTCTCTTATTGGGATTTAAATAGATACAGGATGAGCTTGAAATATATTCTTTCAAATTATAAAAATTATATCCAGTACACACAATCAATAGGGAATGTGGTTGACTATGTGTTGGGTTAGAAGTTCCAAGGAGATATGGCTGGGAGTCTTCTGATTTTTAAATATGGATAGTGGATATTTTGTTGATGAATTTTTACATCATAGAGAGATGTGGGGACGATTTACTCTATCAGATGACTATGGATTCATCTATGAGGTGTTAGGGGGATGTGTCTCAAAGGGGAGATTCAAATACAAAGGGGATCTATGACAATGTCTAAAATAGTGATGCTCCTATGGGATTGTTTGAGTATGTTCAAAAGTCGGTGTTACATAAGAGAACTATGTTCACTATGTAGGTGATGAATGTGAGAGTTATACATGATTTTCATTGTTCACCTTTAACAATACATCATATTGTGACCAAGAAGTATGATATTTCGATGAGGAAACTTTAGTGGGTAAGGATGAAATGGACTGTTGAAGGTTTTATAGTGATATGCCTCAATTTTTATATGGTGAATGTAGAAACCATGTTCCTAGAGGGTTTTTGTAGTCCTCATAAATCCCCAATATTAAATGGGTTGATATATCAATTGATTTCATCACTAGGCTACCCCAATAATAGGTAGGTTGTGATACAGTATGGGTACTAGTGGGCATTTTTAAAAATATAGGTGATATTTTGGAATTCCATGAGATGAGTTCTATGTATATTTTGGTTAGGTGGTATATGGATGATTTGGTTTAGAATCATGGAGTAATGAGTTGAAAAATGTTTTATTAGGATCCTATTTTTACTTTTTGGTTATATAGGGGATTGAAAACATTAATTCAGATCCCATTTTTACCTTAACATTGCATTTCACCCACAAAAATATGGAAAATGGACCATAACATCTAGAATCTGTATGATATATTGTGACCCTGCATCTTGGAATTTGAGATTTTGTGGGTATGACACATGCCTCTAGTTGAGTTTTCATACATTAAATGCTATTAGTCGTCCATTGACGTGTCCCCATTGGAGGAATTATAAGAGTATCTATTCATTGAATGTTGTTCTAGTGGAAGATGGGGAATTTAATGTTCCTGAACCTAATGTGGTACAAACCACAATTAAGATGATCCATCTAGTTTTTGAGTGGGTTTGGTGTCATAGGGCCAGCATTAGGCCAATGTTGATCGAAGGTGGAGTCACTTAGATTTGAGGTTGGACACTATGTGTTTCTTGGATTATCCCTTTAGTGTAGACCGTAGAGGATTGGAAGGGGGAATAAAATTTCTTTACGGTATGTTGGGACTTTTTAAGTGTTGGGGTGAGATGGTGACGTGGCATATGATATATCATTCCATCATAGTTGGAGAGGATACAAACCTTTTTTTCATTTCCCACTTCATTGGATTCACCATAATGGCTATTAAATCATATATTGGGGTTGTTTCAATATTAATCATTTTTTGTAATTCATAGAGAATCTATTAATGATCCAGGATCATCAAGAAATAATGTTATGTTGAAGACCCATTACATTGGTTTGTGTATTTTAGAGGAATAGTTGCAAGGAGGAGAGTACATTGGAGTGAGAAATGTATATACATTCACAATAGATGAAGATTGTTTTTATTTTATTTTTTTACTACATAATTTAACGATTTTATATTTTTATTTTATGATATTGAATGTTTTCATGATGTGTGTTGTTTGATAACGCAAAAAATATTTGAAAATAGGTGAACCTAAATGATAATCTGGATGTGTTATACTCTAAAACAATAAAAAACCTGCTGGTAAGTTAGTGATATATAAAGTAAATAATATTTTGACATGGAATATGTAATTATATAGTTTTTGTACTCGTGGTTGTCTTCGGTGAGGGTTTTGGTAGTGGTTGGTCTGGTCCCTATGTAGGTTGATATAGTCTTTGGGGAATGTGGTGGATTATGTCCAATATGTGATGATGAGGTGTTATGGTTGTTGAGAGGTGGTGAAATGGTTTTTTGGTGATATGGTCGTATGTAGGGTTTTATTTTGTTGTGTTTTACTGGTAGTATCATTCAAGGTGTAATAGGAACCTTGAAAGGTATATTGCGAGATGATTTTTCAGACCCCTTTCTTGACACATGAGTTTGGTTTTGATTCATGAGGATGGGAATCCTTTAGAAGGTATTGTATGTATTCATTCATAATTTAATAGACATGTAAATTTTTTTTTGGTTGGAGAGTGCTAGGAGCATGCTAGAGGTCGTTAGATGGAGGTTTAAGCTACAAGAGTAATGTGTTAAGTGGTTCATGACATGAACCATATTCACGTTGTTACACTCTTTTTTGCAGATTGTATTGTTTGATGGTTTCAAAATAGTGAATTAATTAGGGTTGGTCAATGGAATGAATTCATTTTGTGAAAAGTGAATTCATGACGTGTAAATTAATCAATCCAACAGGATGTGAAATTTGATATTATATATAAATATTGGAGATTCACTGTCGAAATTAGAATCAAGTCTTATAATCCTTCTCCCCCATGGAATTCATGGAATGAATATATAATTAACAACATAAAATGGGAAGATTCAAGGTTTTAAATTTGTTTTTAATGAATCTCTATCCATTCCACCAGTTCCTCCCCCTTTAATTATATGATTAACCCTAGGTTGTTTTTGGAGACTATCATGCCTAGCATATCTCACCTCAATCTTTGGATTCTCGCGATGGTGTTTGAATGATATGTGTTGATTTATTATCTTATATTCATGTTTCTTCTTCTATTCTTCTTTTGGGTCCATTGTGGCCACATTGGCTTTGGATGGGGGGTTGTTTGTTTTTTGATTGACTCTTAACTTGGTTTACATTGATATTCTATTTCTTTATGTAGTTATGAGTTTTGAGAAATTTCATCTTCACCCTATGGTGTATATCAATATCAGAAAGCTTTTTTTAGAAAGGGGATTCATGTTCTCTTCATGATTACACTGTATGTGTTGGATATACATATTTTTTCAATCCATTTTTTGTATTGTAATGTTATTAATAATATATATAATTAATGGAATAATTGAATTTATGGGTATGGAGAAAAATAACATGTAATGACTTCTCTGATATTATTGCGTATAATATAATTCTATATTGATTCCATTTGAAAAATAACAAGGGTTGAAATACCTATTATAAATATATAATTACTATTCTTATACCCTTGCTGATTTTTTTGTTTAATCATACCATGAGTAATAGTTTAATTAATGCATATGTGGGTAATAAAATTGATTCCATCGAAATCTGGTTTGTGTAATAATACGCATTCAAATTTAAAAAGTCTTAGGATTAAATACAGTGAATAATTGTTTCAAGATGAAATGTGTTGTTGTGGGTAGTTTTTTTGTTTTTCCATGTATATTGATAACCTTTGTAAGGTGGTGGTGATAAACATCTTGTCTTGAAGTATGGGGTGTTGTGACACAATTTAGTTGTTTGTAATGCTTGTGATGTTGGATGATGTGAAATGCGGTTTTTAGTTGTTGTATAGAATAGTAGATGTGGATTATGGTAGATATGATGTGTGGTGGTGATTTTTTTTTTCTGTGTGGAGTTGTGTTGTGAGATGTTTTTGGGATGTACGATGTCTGGTTTATTTGGTGAGTTCATTTGGCTGGTATGTTGTCTCCTTGATTGTGTATTTCTGTTAATATGCAAAAGGTATTGTGAGATGGTGCATTTCTATTATAGCTTGTTTTTGTTATATTATCTATTATCCAAGTAATAAATTATGGTAGTAAATTGAAATAGTTTGGTAATTAAACTATATTTTTATGAATGGGATGTGTGTTAAATGGATTAAATGAATTGAATGGTAAATTAATGATTAGTATATATGAAAAAGAAGGTGGTTATTAAAAAAATTGGGAGTATATTTGGCTGTGTCTTTTTTGTGTGTGTGTTGTGATTCATATAATGATGTCAATAGTTCCGATGGTGTATGTTTGCTGTAGTTGTTATCATTGTTTCCACTAGTTTAATTGTTTTGAACCCATAGGTTAGGTATTAGATTCTATCTATATCATGTATTTTATTTTACATCTATACGCATAACACCTAAATTGGATAATCTTACTAACACATTTGGTTTATGATAATTGGTGTTTTCTACCAAATCTGGTAGAGTGGTGATATAGATTGGTAGATACCCTCTCATACCTCCACTTATATCAGTAATGATAGCTTCAGAGTTTTCAGGTGATATGTGTAGTGATAGAACATGTGTTTTGGTGATATTTGTGATGTGATATTTTGTGATGAAATATGACATGTTGTGGGGATCATGGGTGGGAGGAGGTTTGTACATAGTTGAATTCCATCAAATTCATGATACCCTACTACAATGGTAATTTATTTGACATGTCCTATTTTGAACCGGGTGTCTTCCCATGAGGTGTGATGTGATGGACTAGTTGTACACAAATGAGATGATATGTGATGATTCGTGATGCTAGCACTGGGTGTTGGACATTGTGATGGTGGGGTAGTCATTGATGAATCCTAACCAATATTAGATATGACTGTAATTTGATGTGATGTGATGAAATGTCTATGGAAGGGATGAAAGAATATGACATTCAATGTAGGGTCATGAGAGTGAAAAATTTGTGGGGATGTGGATATGGGGAACCATTATTTTCGATGATCTACATGTTATTAAACAATATTGGATGCATGATTCTATGAGTGAGATATGGTGAGGATGGTCTGGTTAGTTGACCAGTTTAGGTGCCTGTTGGTTTTAAAAAAAATTCACAGGGGCATTTTAATGTTGTTTTCCCATGTGAACATGAGACATTGGTTATGTACCTATGGAGTAAACATATTATTTTCTCCATATTTATATGTATAATGTTTTTCCGATTTCAAGTAGAAAATTGGGGATTGATGTAGACAATTTTAGTTTTGGTTTGAAGGTGTTGTTACATCATTTTTGTAGACATTCTTATCGGTATATTTGGAGACTTTTAAGCGGATCAATTTACATTATTCATGTAATGCTAGATAATTTTTGGGATACCATTTATTTTTTTAGATATAAATTCATGGTTATTTTTTATCTTATATAATAATAGTTTTCTACAACATAGATTGTAATGTCTCCCATTTTTGATATTATTACACCCTTGGTTCTAGTCTTCATAAAATGTAAACCTAGAAGTGTGAGCTGAAATCAATATCTCTCATCCTTCATTATTGTATCATTGAAGGTAGGGGTTCATGATACATGCTATTATCTCTTGTAGAGAAATATTTTCTAGATATTAATGTTATCAAGACAAGTAACTACATTTCAGATAAATTACAAAAACATTTTCAAGGAATTGTGAAAATTAAGTAAGCTATGATATATGATTATATATTAATATATAATGATGAAATGGTGTACAATTAATAAATATTTGATATATTCTATACTAGATATAATGTAATTGTAAGAAAAATTATATGTCTCGATGATATGGGAAAATATTTTGTAGTTGTTAAGAAGTTACTGTTATATCTTACAAGAAAAAATCCATACAATGTTTTTGAAACTAAAAGATATTGAAGTGGGTACACATACATTGGGTAAATAAGAATTATTTATTATTTATTATTACACAATTAAATGATGTTTCATTAATAATAATAGACAACCCAATGGTTAATTTTCGTTAAAAAAATTGATTAAAGGGATGTTCATGAGAAATCATGATGAAGATAGGGAAGATTTTTTTGAGGAAGAAGATTTTGAAAGGGAATTTTATAATCTTATTATATTAATTTAAGGTTTTTTAGTGAAAATAAATTTTCGCAATATATGATTCCACATAAACTTTTTTACTATTGAGTTGCATATCATCTTTATAAATACTATTCAATAGGGAAAGAATATAAAGATGAAGTGTGTGAAGAAGTGGATGAAAAGTTAATGAGTCTTATAAGGAAAAATGTGTCAGAATATTAATTAAATGATAATGTTAAAATTTATCTAAACATAATATGTGGAAAATATTATCTATTTATGAAGGTGATAAATGTTTTTTGGATGTTGAAAACATGCCGAGGATTAATTATGTTATTGAAGGTATTAAAATTATAAATGTGAATGAAGAGTATTTTAAACATTAATAGTGGAGAAATAATAAAAGTAATGGAAGTGAGAAAAAAAGGATTTTATGATAAAATGGGAACATTGGGAGTTTATATTGAAAAATTTTATATTATAAAAAGTATAAAATGGGTTGATATTGTATTTTTAATCATGGGTCAAAATTAATTGATTAGCTTTCATGAATGTGTCAAGGTTTAAGAATGAGATGTTAAATTTGAATATTTTTCTTATAAAAGATAATAAGATGAATATTGGAATAGAACTGAAGTATAAATAAAAGGGTAAATATCTTTTAATTTTCTAATTGAAATTGATTCATGAATAAATGTAATTTGACAACCCCAAATACAAATTTCGAAATTTATTTCCTGAAATTAGTGTAATCGCAAAGTATAAGATTGTGGATGGAGTTGAAGACATATAGAATGATGAGATTCATGTAAACTAATAAATATCACATTCAAAGGATTAAAAATATCATTTTTTTGATTATTAATTTTTTTTAGAGGCACATATAAATAATGTTCTGTTTATTGAAAAAGAAGATGATTCCCTAAAATCAAGAAATTTTTGGAATACTAATTTATATGTATAGAATGATAGAAGTAAATATTCTTAAATTTATAGAAACATGTCCATATTTAAGAGGAATGTTTTTGGACTATAATGAAATGTTTATTCACATTATATATTCATAATAGATGGAAAAATAATTGAAGAACTGCAGTGGTGAACATATACACAAATAGAATAATTTAAAGGAATGTGTGTTTTTTATGGATACTATTGGTACTATGGAGGAAATTTTAATATGGAAATAAAATTATGGATTAATTACCTATATTACTATGATATCATAGGTATTAGAGGTAATATAATATTTGGTGTCAACTCACTCAGTGGAGAAGTATTATGATAAAACATGAAAATTAAGGACATACGGTTGGGAAAATCTTCTAGCTAGAGGATAAGGTATGTGTAACATTTTACAATATAGGCCACCATTTTTGAAAATTTTATGTACATTATTCATTCCAAAATACATATGATTTAAAAAACGCAAAATTTTATGAAGAACAAATTTAAAGAAAAATAGAAAGAATTATTTGTGGATGTTACACATAAAGTATAAAAATGGAAATATCACTGGATTGTGATTAGTAGATTATCCTATACTATGATAGGAACCTTTTCATTCACTAGTGATGGTACCTTAGTATCCATATAATTTAGCCAGACCTGTCCTAGCCCGACAGGCATCTCTGATCCCCATGGGTCGGTGACTAGCACCTTGCATCTTACAAAACCAATGTAGTGACGATTTTACCACAAACATTGAACAAGAAAATAAAAAAGAATATATGAATTCAATAGAAACTCTACTAGGGTTAGTGTACCAAAATTCAAACATGATTAATATCCTAGAGTACTACAAATTATTACCAGAAAATAGGAAAAATTGCCCAAGTCACAATGGACGTAACTCTCCAAGTCCGTAGTTCTATACCTAGAACCACCTCAAAGAGATCATTTTCCCTTTCCCAAAGATGGTCTGAAATAATCTTCAAAAACAAGATGAAACATGTAGGGTTTGAGACAAATACCAGTAGTAGTTTACCAAAATATTCCCTAGAAAGAGATAAATATCAAATTAACCAAGAACATACTTTCAATTTTCAAATAAAAATTATTTTCATTTCAAAATCATATTTAAAAAAATCATTCTTTACAATTAAAAATATGGAAATAATTTAAAAATTCATTCTTCACATTTAAAATAATGAGAAAACTAAAAAAATGATATTTACAAAAATTTAACCTTTTCAAAATTGGTAAAATAAACACTATTATATAAAACAGTTTATAGAAATTCATAAAGCATGTAATATAGTTTAGAGAAATACATATTTTCATTTGAAATACAAACAAGTGATAAACATGGTAATATTACACATAAGGTACAATAGTTCCTTGCTATAGGGACCCCACACACTTTGTGATATATAAAATATGTGAATACTCCCCTTTGAGCAAAGGCCAAAGGGATTTTATCACTACCACCAAAGGGATGTGATGTGACAATATGATATTTTATAATGTTTTAAATTATGAAGTGTCATCCAAATAAGCCATTAACTACCTAAGTATTTTCTGTTCTCTAAAACAATACAATTATGAGAAATTTATATCAAGACAAAAAAAAATAGAATTAAATCCCATTTTCAATTACAAATATGACAATTTTTCATTTAAACCCCATTACCGGTTTTTTTAAAACGTGTATTTTCACAAATATAAAACCATATGGTTTCTATTAAAAATATTTTACATAATTTTCACAAATAGGGATTTAAAATATATTTTCTATTAAATTTCACAATCTAATTCCAAAATTAAATCCAATAATATAATTTTTAAAAAATTACAGCAATTTAATAAAAAACTCCCAATTCAATGGAATTGGCATTTTTAAAACATTTATATCCAACCCCTTTTCCATAATTATTTTAAATAAATTTTCGAGATTATTTCCAAATTTAAATTTAAACAATTTAAATCTGAAAAATTTCTATGCACACAACGTAAATCAATGGAATTGGGGGGGTTTTCAATTTCATTCAAAAAACCATTTTTCTTAAACCCCCAATTTTATGGAATTGGGTTTATCTACAAAAATATTGAATTTTTTTTATGAAAACAATGAAATTTCATGTCATTAAAAAATTCTAAATTAGTAAAGGTAATTTAGGGTTAGCTTAACATGTCCATCATAACTTAACCACCTAACTCGGAGTCGCTAGATCTCGATGTGTCATACCCTAATCAGGATTTGCTGAGGAAGAAAAAAAATAGAATCCATGGAAATGATGATCAAACATAGTTTTATAACCCAAAACAATTTTTATTTGTTATAAAAATAAATAAATGGATCAAGTTAACCCTAGTTTGAAAAAGACATATCACTAGAGAATAAGAACGCGAGGAGGAAACAGATTGGAAAAGGATCCACCATCTTTATTATTTATTTGGATCTCTTTTGGGTGGGATACTAGGTGGAAAACTCCTCCGGGAAGATCCAAGTAATGGAGAAGTCTTTTGTAGGTGGTACCGATCAATTGGGGGACTAAATGTGTGGTTCCAAAATTTTAATCAAAATTTAGATCACCTAAAATCACATCTGTATAGTTTCCTGGGTAGAGGTGCAAGGTTTAGGGAAACAATTCCCAATCCTGGAGCTTGTGAAAAATGGACCACAAGGACTATCCTAATTTGGAACAAGGCTATAATAATAATTTTCCAATTATGAAAAATACCAATACAATGGGATGCTTGATTTTCTCTGATAGGGCGTAGGGTTTTGGGAAATCATGCACCAAATATGCAGTAGCACATAATTTTTAGAACTCTTAAAAATTTAACATGAATTCACTACAATCATGAACCAAATAATTTTATATATTAATAGGGGATTAGGAATAACTGAAAATAGTTACATGATGTCATGACCAAACCAACTTATGAACATTATATACCTAGAAATCCAACTTATAAGCTCACATTCCAAAGAGATGAGTCCACAACTATATAATAAGTGCCACCCTCTCCAACATTTAAAAATTATCAGAACTGTGCTTTCATTAAATATGATCTAAAGGTATCATCCTACCATGAAGAATTATGGTTTTAAAATCAACTGTCCAGACAAGTCATTCAGCCAAAGATAAATGAGGTTCAACTACAAGAACACTATAACAAAGACGATGAGATGGATCAGATAGATACCCTGTTAGTTGTGATACGTTGAACACATCATGTATCAATGTTATCTTTAGTGGAATAAATATACAATAATCAAACATACCCACCTTCTCAAAAACATCTAATTGTCCCACAAAATGGGGAGAAAGTTTCCCTTGCTTGTTAAGTTGTCGATGACCCAAATGGGGTGAAACATTCAGGAACACCTAGTCATCAACTAAGAATTACAAAGGTCTATGAAATTGATCAGCATAATACTTATACCTTCTTTATGCTATCAACATGCTCTGATTAATTAACTGAATCTTTTTTTTCCGCTCTTAAACCAGGCTTCGTCAAACCAAAGAACATTCCCCAACTTCTGACCAATACAACATATATCTACAAGGCCGGCCATACATAGCCTAAAAAGGATCCCCTTTGATAATGGAATGGTAATTGTATTTTTTAGAATACTCAAACATCCCAATAGATCTTCATAATCCCCATAAATGTTGTGAACACAAGGGTGAAGCATATCCTCAACAATATGTATAGATATTTCTGTACAGACATTTGACTATTGATAGTATTCCATACTCAAATGGACATTAGATTCCAGTGCCTCCTAAATGCCTATCCAAAAAACAAGAAGTGAAATGAGGATACGAATTAGAAACTATAGAATATAAAAGTACATAAAAATGAAAAAAATATTTCACATATAGATGTTATAATTCTTCAACTTTGGGTGTATCATGAATAGTTATAAATTGTGCGAATTTGGTCAGCTTTTCGATCATAAAACATATCTCATTATATTTTTTATGGGTACACAGAAAAAAAAATCTATAAATATCTCATCCCACTACCAATTTGGGGCTATAAGTGGTTGAGGAAAACCCAAAGGCATATGGTGCTCAACATTTACCATATTTGATATATAACATCAAGAGAACAACTCAACAATTCCACATCACATACCTAGACACCATAGCTACTACCACATCCCATAAAACATAATTGTGGTTCCTAGTTTCTCTTCCCATTGGGAATTATGACAATCCCCCATCACATTGTTCCTTTTATCTAATGGAACCACAAATATATTCTTGTATCATAGAATGACCTCTTTGGAGAATATCTACTCTGAAACAGTCTCCCCACCATTAGACGATTATTTAATGATATGGAACTCATCCTCAATATATACGTCCAGAATAATTATTTTGAGAAGATCGTATTTCCTCTAGAAATTGGATAATTAATCCTCATTTCCTAATTAGTGGACTATAATATGTAACTGTACAAAGAGATCCATCAAGATCCACTCTTCCGATGATTCTTTCACTTTATAGGTTAAATGTTTTTTCCTCAATGAATCATCAATTACATTCCCGTTATATGGGGTATAGTGATGTTAAAATAAAATGACAATAGATATTACACCCAACACCTAGGGTGGAGATTCATATTATTTTGAGAGAAGATATAACTCACACTCTTGTGGTATGAAAATGGTGTAAAACATTCTCAATAAAGGCAATTCCTCCAACTCAAATGTGTGTTCATAATATCTACGAGTTCATGTTCATGGATCTAATAATTTTATTTGCATGGAATATGAATATGGGAGGAATAACAAATACAAGATCACATTGAATTAGAAAACAACCCAAGCCTGAACAAGATGCATCAAAAAATACAATAGAGACCTACCCAACCACTAGAAGAGTCAACACCATCGATGTAGTAAAAATTAATTACAACTGAAAGAAACAATTCCAATATTTATAATTCCATGTAAATATTACTCCCTACCATGTTATAGTAGTCATCATAGAAGAAATCTTCAAGAATTAATTAATGAACCATGGATAATACCCAGCTAAACCCATCAATCTCTGAATTTTGAAGACATTTAATGGTTTCTCCCATGAACATCACTTCCCAAATCAAAACAAAATTAGATTTGATGATCTTGGGATAAATTTGGAGATTTCTCAATACACTTTAAACTATTCTAAGATTAGGCACATTACCCTTCTCAGACATATATTTAACATGGACGCCATCAAGAAAGACTACAAGAAAGTCATCTAGAATGACATGGAAAATTTTATTCATTAATGATATAAAGACAACAGGAGCATTGGATAGACTGATGGGAATTAAGTGGTACACATAATGACCATAACTACTTTTCATGGAGGTTTTGGGAATGTCATATTCTTTTATCTTCAAAATGTGGTATGCATAGTGAATATCAATCTACACTAACCACATCTATCCCTTCAACTAATCAAATAGATCATCAATCTAAGGAATTGACTCTTGTTCTCTACCTAAAATCAATTTTGATTTTTTTAATCAACACATAGGTGAAGTAAACCATAATATTTGTTATCAAAGAGAGCCATAACAATCCATGGAGAATACTCAGACATATAAATCCTTTCATAAGAATATTATCTGACTAGGACTTCAGGTCTTTCATTTCATCCAGTTCTATGAGCCTTGAGGGAATAGAAAATGGTTGAGTTCCATCCATTAAATCAGGGGAAAACTCAAATCCCTTATCACTTGTAAACTAGATATGTTATAAGGAAACAAGTAGGGAAACTCGACAAAACCTAGAGGGAGATAACCACTCAAATACTCAAACTCCATGTTGAAGGGAAATATATATATCACTATTACAAACTCCAGATAAAAAGGCCTTCCTCTTCTCAACCATAGATCCCATTATCTTTTAAAGACATAGGTTTTGTGAAGGAGACCCATCAAAGATAACAATAAATAAAATATTTATATGAATTGAGCCAATAAATCTAAAAAAATACATCAAGAGGATTAGTTTCAAGAACCAAATATCTCAATGATTGCTTGTCTACTTATAGAAGTAATATAGAAGTAGGAATACATAAACATGACTCTCTCATCATACTGAGGGGTGTAGTAATATCTATAACATGATATAGAATCTACGTATGATTATTTATCATATTAAAAACAGGGGTTGAAATAAATGAATGAGATGCAATATTATCCAAAAATACATTCACTGATGATGAAGCTATTGTAATGGTTCCTCTTAGGGTCACTGAAACAATATCTACTTTCTCTAGAGACTCTTCCACTATTTGACGTTCTTACATTCTAGATTCCTTTGGATGGGTCCCTTTTATAGGCGAAGTATCTAATTTACATATATTTTTAGAAGGATTTGATGATATCTCTCTACTATTAAGAGTATAATAGATATGGAATAATCTCCATAAGTCCCTATAGAATTAGAAGGATCCACAGTTCTTGGGTCCCTTAGTGAAAACCCTATTTAAATGTACTTGTTTTCCAATCATGTAGGGAATAAAAGTATGTATTCTGTAAACTATTAGAGGTATTCAAATACCCTAATATCAAAAAATTCCACTAGAACCATCATTATTCCATTTAACTATGGAAAATATCACACTACACTTGGGGATAAATAAACGACAAATAAACCTGACATTCCAATAATGTCTATCTCAACCATTAGTGCTCTATCCATAACATCAATATAAGAAGGTATATTCAGCAAGAAAACCCGGTAATGAATTAACTCAAGGATTCCCAACTCAAAAATTCATTCCATTTTCTTTTTATTTAATACAATCACAGGTTTAAAATGAACAAGCTGAGTAAAATGGTTTTCATACTCTATCATAGTCTTGTTATCCTGGTCATGTTTGGAAACTCAGTATCCATTCCAAAAACAACTTACCTGGGTAAAAATAGTTTGTGATAATAACATTTAAGTATTTCAACTCTAATACTATGTGCTTATTTTTTATCAACATAGAATCCCACCATATCCTCCTCGTTTCTTCCAACATGAATGTATCATTCTTAAACATTATTTATTCAAGTGTTTCCATTGTGACATCATAGTTCTAGGTTCCACCCATAGTTTCCCCATACTATGTTGTTCAATGACATCAAGCGCATTTCCCCAAACTCCATAGACTTCCGACTACCAGCGAGGGCCATGGGTGTGATAGTGGGGAAACTATTCCATCATCGGAAGAGTAACACACCAGGATAACAACAATATACAAATGAAGAAGCAATAATACAATTTAATAAGAAAATAGTGGAAGAATGAATTTAGATCAACAACTAGTGCACATATATAAATGATTCTTGTCATATATGTCTTGGAAAGAGGGCAAACATGTCACAATGCTTGAAATGTAGTACTAAACTAATGTAAAAAGAAAACAAGTACACTCCAGCTGCATCACAAGACTTAGCTTGGTCCCATGATCTCCAGCTCCACAACTATCATGTACCTGAAGTAGACGGGAGATTTACCTTGTCTATACTTACAACAATATAATATTTTGGGGCCCAAAATCATTACCCAAAAGGGTGGGGGATGAATCCCAGTAGGAAACCAACCAAAGATCTGTTCTTATTAATTATTAAATATATAGAAGGGAATATGAAAAATGAAGTAAAAAAACAAGATGTACTCCAAAGTAAGAAATCATATAGTTTTAACAATATTCATTTACATTTATTAGATATTCAACCAATCATTCAAAATAAACCTTCTAGGAATGTTCTCATAGTCTAACCCCTCTATTTCAACCTAGACAAAGACTCTCTAAGTAAGAACTCAATGTCAATTCTCCTTGTGGTCATTTAATGATAACTACAAACTCTCTGAGGAACCACTCAACATCCATTACCCATGTGGTTTCATAATGATATACTATCGAATCTTTGAGGTATCAATCATCTTTCATCCCCTCTATGGTATCACAACATAAAAAGTTTAACAAACACTCTTGGAAATCCCTCAATGATAATTCCCCCTAAGGTCTAAGTACACCATGTTCTCACAGCCCTATCTAATAAAATCATGCACAATGTTAACCAATAGCCAATGTAATGTCATCTACTACAAATATAATCATCTATAATTCATATCACAAGTATTAAATATAATATTAACTCCATCCTAAAAACACTATCCATGGAAACTAAATAGCCTAATAGGTAGTTCTAGTCCCAACAACTAATATCCAATAAACATGGAAAAAATATCCAAAAAATGGAAATAAACCTAATACATAAAAAAAAACCTTTCTCAAGAAATAAAAAAATGATAGGGATCAAGAAGCATTCGATTTCAATGTACACAATACCCTAAACTAGTATATTCAGCACATTTTACACATATAATCCAAATACAACTACAGAAAGTCACAAACCACCTTCCTCAACATTTTACGATTGATATTGTTAAACCTTTGCTTTTGAACCGACTTAAAACATCGTAGATCTACAAATACATAAAAAATGATGAACCTAGAAAATCTCATGAAAGAAAAGAAATTAGAGGGAGAGGCTCTAGAAGAAAGAAGAACTCTCCAAGGTGATTCCAACACAATCCATGGTTTTATATTATGATAATGGATGACAGATCAATGGCTCAGAGAATAATTGTCGCTCCTGATTGCTCTTGGAAAAGACCGGGTTAAAAGAAGACAATTATGGGAATATTTTGTGTCACTAGTCTGATTTAACAAATAAAAATAATTGAATATGATGCGTTCATTTTATTCATATGTTGTGTACATGCCTTCACTGGCCCCAGCTTAGGAGGCCTCTAGGTCACCTCACACAACTGTGAACTCGGCCGTTACGTAGCTAGTATATGAATACCCATAGAAACTGGGTATATAATGTTTACATCTATATACACATTGTATACTTATAAATTTTCTAAATTTTCCCATCTTTCTAAAAAACACCAGAAATCATGATCCATACCTGAAATGAGGATCTGGGCACATACATATATGAACCCGACAAAATGTTCCATCATGATCAACCATTCCTAATCCTCTTGAGGATCATTTGAGACTTTAAATAGTTCTAGATTCTGGAGAAAGAACTCTTGATAATTAATCTTGATAATGCCCCTATGAGGTTCCACATTTGGAGCTTAGAAAAGAACTGGAGGTGTTTCCAATCCTAGAGCATGGAAAGTGAGAAAAATCACCACTAGTACATTCAAATCTACAATATGGTTCACTCATTGAGGTTTAGCAGCATCATTTTCTTGATGGATCTAATTTGTTTGTCTTATCAAAGTCAAGATGCAATTTAAAATCACCAAACAACAACAATGAAATCATATTTACATAAAATAGAGAATCAGGGAATATAATCCCAATGGATAGAATAAACATGATTTTTATTTTACTTTAACCCAAAAAAACAATGAAATACTAGAACTAATCCAGAAGACATATTTTCCTGACCACCAATAGAAACATAAGGTCCATTCTAGTGAGATATAACAAGGTACTAAATAGAAAATACATCTTATGTCCTGATGATATTTCACAAATTCATACTGACTTCAAGATAAAAGCACTACTTGAACCATTAGAAACCAATTTTTCATGAACCATCCCATATACCCCAATAATAAAATAACTGATATGGCATTGTTGTAGCCTAAATGGCATTCCGGATCCTTAGAGGAATGTGAATAGTACCTATCATATGATGAAATGAATGTGGGAATTATTTTTACACAAACACTGTAGAGGAAAATAAAAAATACAATATAAATACAAAATAAACACTACTCGGAGTAATGTACTGGAATTCAAACATGCATAAAATCCCATAGTAAAAAAATAGTACCCAGAAATAGGAAAAATTCCTAATTCTCAATGAATTAAACTCTCCATGTCCAATATTACACAGCTAAATCCCCAATCAAGATATCCTTTTCCATTAATCGAATATGTATTGAGATAATGTACAAACACCCGAAGGAATAAGTTGGTGTGATCTATGTTCTAGTAGTATTTCTTCAATTTATTCCATAACATGATGACAATATAAAATTAATCAAGAAAGTTCCTTCAATTTTTTTAAAAAATATTTTTGGAATTTCAAAAATATATTTATACAAATCATTTTTTACAAATAAAAATATAAAAATACATTATCAGGTAAAACATCACATTTCAAATTAACGATGTACATTAAAAAAAAGTAGCATTACAGAAATGGTTAATTTTAAAAATTTCATTAATAAACACATTAATATAAATTGTTTTTATAAATTCATAAGGATTGTAAAATAGTTTACAATAATGAGATATATTTATTTGAAATATAATCAAGGGATATACATGGTCATATGCATAATTGGGTATGATAGTTCCATATTATAGGGACCCCACACTCAAGGTGATATGGAAAATATTTACATACGCCCCTTTGAACCATGGACAAAGGGTTCTCATCTCCATCGCCAAAGGGATGTGATGTACTAATATGATTTTTTAAAACATTGTAAATTGTAATGTTTTATTCAAATAACTCACTAACTACCCATGGAATACATGCGATCTAAAACAAAACAGTGATGAGAATTTTATTTTAAAACGTTTTAAAAGAAAATTAAATCCCATTCCCCTTTTCAAATATTTCAATTTTCCATCTAAAAAAAATAACTCGTTTTTTAAAAAAATCATTTCTTTTTCTCCAAGATAAATCCATAAGGTTTCTATAAAAAATTAATCCATTCACAAATATGGATTTGATATAAATTCACCATTAATTTTTAAAATCCAATTCCAGAAATATATTATATAATTTCATTTTCAATCACATTCCACTAATCTCATTACTAACTCAAAATTCAATGGAATTTGGGTTTTCCAAAATTTTCCATCAAATCATTTGGTTTAAAATTAAATTGATCAATTTAATAAAAAATGATTCACAATTTATATTTGAAAAATTTTTAATCTAAAAAATTTCCATAAAGGAACCCTAATTCAATTTAATTGGGGGTTTTTTCAATTTCATGTCAAAAACCAATTTTTCTTATAAAGCCTTATTCGATTTAGTTGGGTTATTCCAAAAAAATTAAACCATTTAATCAAAAAAATATTTATTTTAAATACAATGTTTTAAATTGAGAAAAATATTTAGGGTTAACATAAATTTAAAATTACAATGTAACTACCTACCTCAAAGTTAGTAGATAACAACGCATCAAAACCCGATCAAGATTTTCCGAGGAAGAATAAAAATAATGGCATATTGGGAAATGAGGATCAAACGAATATTTATAACCCCAAAATAGTGGGTACTAGATCCAAAATTAAATATAAATATTCACATAATAATACATAGGAAAAGAGAGTTCACCAGAGAATAAGAACATGATGAGGAAACGAACAAAAAGATGACCAATCATTGTTCTCCTAGCATCAGATCATATAAAGGAAGGATAATTGGGGGATAAATCTTAAAGGGAGATCCAAGGTATGGAAAAATCATTTATAGGTCATACATGTTTATCAAGGGTTTCAAATAAGGTATAATGAATTTTAATCAAAACATTGATCACATAAAATCTTGTCTGTACGGTTTCCATAGAAGAGGTACATTGTTTGGACAAATTGTGAACAAGTTGTGCACCTGTGTGAAATGGTGAACATGGTATATCCTAATAGAAAACAAGGATTGAATAAATATCTTAAATCCATGAAGAATAAAATTTTCATGGGTTGTAGGTTTTGGGAAAACAAGTCACATACCGTACACTTTCATTGAATGTTCGAAAATCTTAACACATTATCCTGAATTCACCACAAATGAGACCCATAAAAAACAGTTAAAATAGGGATTTCAGAACAACTGAATATAGAGACAGGATGTTACAAAATTTTAGTATGAATAATTGATTTTTGGAAGAGCATGACATGATTTATGACCACTAAATATACTGGTGTCATAAAATATTTATAGATATGGTTGGTTAATCATTAGAAAAAAATAAGCTGGTATTGAAGAACACATTATTTTTGGAATGGTTCATATAGTATTTATTAAGTGTATCTTAACTCTATAATTAATTCAAATATTTTTTTCAAAAGAATTATTTTTTTAGGATGTGGTTGAATGATTCATGTGTTTTCATTGGAGGATAGAATAATCTAGAACTTATTTAAATAAAGTTAAATAGTCAATTAGAAGACACTTCACCAAGAAAACTAGAAGAATTTTAGAGGCCATTATATATTATCAACTATAATATGGGAATAGAAACAAGTATACTGAAGAAGAAGGATAATGAATTTACATCAAGAAGATGCTATTATAGGATGATTGATGAGGAATGTGCTTCTATTTTTAGAAAATAATACTAATTATTTAAAAATTAATAATTAATGATAATCAAGAATAATTTAGAATTATAATCTCATATTACTAAATTAAAGATGAATTTGAGTTATCAAATTTAAATATAGGAGTATTATAAAATTTTTGTAGATCAAATTGGGTGTTATTCAACGTGAGAGTTGAATACCAAGCCATGGATGTCAAAAACTAAAGGTGAGCCTTCAATAATCCAATGAATTTGCAATGAAGCTTTGTCACCCCCTCACTTTTTATTTGTATATCTTTTTTTAATGATATATGAAGAAAAAATAAATATATATTTTTTTAATTCCATAATGTATTTAAAAAGATAGAGAAAATTAACATGTTGTGATAATAAAAAGATATTTTTTTCATAATAGGGAAAAAATATCTTATTTTTTGGGTATATATATTTTGATGTAATATTTAAATGGGGTAAGATATGAATTAATTATGGTTGAGAAATTTTCTGACATGTTTCGTATGCATTATTTCAGGATCTTCCTATATATAAGACTAATGGGAAAAAATTCAGAAGGGGAAGAAAGTTTGTAGTTCATGATGTTTTTATGAAGTACTATCAAAATCAATGAAGAAGTAGACGTATGTAACTATATTGGACACATTTATATTATTTTTACCTATAATGAGGTTAATCATATAGGAAAACAATTAATGAATGATTCATTTTCACTGAATGTTGTGATTTTTAAGAGTGGTTTATATTAAAATGTATCGAACAAAATCCATGTGTTAGATTGTTCATCCCCTAGAAGAAGAAGTTGTTTAGAAGTTAATGAATTTGAATAAAAATAAGTAGTTAAGTTGGTATTGTTTTTCTGTCTTCAATAAAAAAATCAGGTTCATAATCACATGAAATAATGTGAAATATGTGGGGTTAAGTCTATTTGATGTTTATATGTGCCTAAAATATGTTTATAATAGTTAATAAGAAGTCCTAGTATGTCTTACTCCAGTAGATGAATAATTCCTCATTTTTAGAGATATATAAGACTAAAATATTCATATTTTGGATTAAATATATGATTTTGAAAATATATTAAAATAAATATCTTGAACTAGTTCCATGTTATAATATCAGTGGCACTATGGAAGAATAAATTTGAAAAAATAAAATAGTGTGTAAGAATATTATCCATGTGTTTACATACATATTTATGATTGATTAAAAATTCATGCGTTCTGTATGAATAACTTATTTTAGAAAGGGATATACAAGAGGGTTATTCTGGGAGCTACTGCTACATGTTTTATTCGTACGTTCGTAAATTGAAACTAAGTCACATAAATTGAATCCAATCATATGTCGTCCTAGATTAAATCGGAAAGATATTGAAGCTATGTAATAATTAATCACAAAATACATAAGAGTATCTCTTAGTAAAGAATCCAAAAATTTGGAAAAGTTTTTTAAAACATAAAGGTAAGCATATATTAATATTTTAATATTATAAAAGATAAAACAACTTCCCTATATACATAATATTTATTTCCAAAAATTCGTAAGGTTAATTTTTCTAAAAGCTAAATCTTTTCCCATATAAAAACGTAATAACAATGTTTCATTTTGATGAAATGATATATGATTTTTCCCATTATTATTAAGAGCTATTTTAACTTATATAGAAATATATAAGAGTAATAAACATTACAAAAATATGAGATTTTGGAAGTTAACATAGATATATAGAAGTTATATTCCAGGAGGATAAAGAGATTTCAGAATAATAAAACATGATGATAGTAAATATATATATTCATGGATAAATTATCAGAATGAAAATTTCTACTAAAAAATATTTTAGAATAATGGCCCCGATATGATGACTATATTCACACTATAATGAAAGACATAGATAAAGAGAAGCATGAATATTCCACTATGAATTGAGATATAGTCATTCCTTATTATGAAGACCACACTATTGTATGAAATTAATCCAGGGTTTTAATATGGAATAGAATATATTATGTGAATCTATGGATTCTATGTTGCATAAGTTAATATGGTGGAATCATGAATTTTTCAAGTTGACATTTTTATGTCTAAATAAAGAAAAATAGTTTGAGAATAAGTTTCATGTCATGATAACATAAAAAGATAAAAAAATAGAATAAAAATTCAGGGAATTTGAAGATGAAGCAGAAAGTAGTTGAAGGTTGTTATTGATCTGTATTTAAAACATGAAGTTAAAATTTGAATATGTAAAGTATTTTTCTATATTACAATATAAAATAAAATAGAAATATTTTGTGGATATTTTAGAGGTGAAATAAATATATGGAGTCATAGAATTGGTAGTGAAAGAGTATATAAAACAATGATCCCATGTCAATATATTAGAATAATAATAAGAAGAAGAGTTCTTATATCTATACAATTAGAAGAAAACAAGAGAAATAATACATTTTTAGTTATTTTTTGTAATCGCCATGTTTATGTAATGGGTTGAGGAAGAATAATGTCACACTAGTTTGACATTATCCAGAAGCACAGGGGTACTATATTAATGTTTGGATACAATCAATTAATAGGATATAGGTAATCCCTATCTTAAAATATTATAAGAGTGTAGTTCATCTTATCAATCAATATATCCGTTAATAGAACCTATTATATTTCAATAATGTTGTTAAAGGATATACCATATTTGTTTGTGTCCACCATGGCAATTCTTGTGTATCATTCATAGTATAGTTAATCTAGATTTATCTGTGGATTAGATACTTGTTGTGAATAGTGAATCATATATATTAGGCGTCCTTCGTTATTTTCATAACTTGGTTTGTGTGAGTTAACTTGTGGAATTAATCTCCAAAATAACTGATAGAGGTTTATTTATCAATAAATAATTAAATACGAAATAAATTACTATCAACAGATTCTTCATCCCAATAGTGAAAATATATTTTGGTTGGATCCACTAATGTAACCATAGACACACATTCTTCTGTAATTATTTTGATATACAAAACAACATGTTTTGGAGAACAATTGAATTGAATATACTATTCATATATATATATATATCATAATTTCTATATATCCATTTTATAATAATTATTTTCCATATGATAGTGGCACGAGATGATAAATAAATCAGTATTGTTATTGGGAAGGATTGGAAAAACACATCATAGATATATAAGATCGTTTTGGTATATATAATTATTGTCTTCTTTTCGATATGTTGGACAACCATCGACTAAGTCTTTTTATTTACAAACCAGATACACAATAACCCACTTCATTCTCATACGGGAATATAATGAAAAAGTTATTGTGGGAGGAAACATTGTGAAAAAATGGATTGGTATTTTTGATAGTCACCCATTTTTCCATGATGATAGAATTAATTTTATTAATATCCAAAAAATGACTCCAAATACACATTCCCACAGGTCATCTTTATTTTGGACAGTATGGCATGGAAAACACAACATCATGATTTGTAAAGTTATAAAATTATTTTAATTATTTAATTACCAAGTCATCCACATATAGTTCCACTATTTTATACATAAGGTAATTAATGATGTATTGAATTGTTCATTGGTATATGGATATATCATTCCTTATTATAAGGGAATATATGAATAGAATTATAGCACATGGGTTTCTTTTATTATTATAAATTCCCCATCCTTAGGGATCTTCTTGAATTATTTGAATCTATAAAACATAACCCTGATGGAGAGGGATTAAAATAAAGATATTACACTGACAATTACATTTCTGATTTAGGTAAATAATTCATCTATTTAAAAATTATGGTAGTGGTCCTGAAATTCAATAATGGATTTTAAATTTTCACTATACTTATTAAAAGTGATAATATTTATCATATATTTGGGATATTGTACCTCCCAAATGAGGTGAACATTGATAAAATACCCCACTTCAGATTCCACCATGTTTCTATGGGATCGATTCAACATCCTTATAGCCCATTTGAATCCATAAGGGTTCGTTGGAAGTATATCTTGGTTAATATGATTCTAAGGGTCTAATCATTGATTTTTTTGTACCTTGAAGAAACAATTTCCAATTATTACTTGATTAATTATGCTTTATTATTCAAATGAATGAAGTAAATATACAAAGTAGTTTATATGGGTTGTGGAAATTATTGATATTGATATTTTTTATGAGTATATCATTTATGGATGAAATACCTTATTAAATAGTTGGAAGAGAATCATCATGATACTCTACATAATGTTTAAGGGATACAATGTATTGATTTAAATTTTCATAATAAATTATCTTTTCTACATTTAATTCACTGTATATAGGCTTTGACCATTATAGTTTAATGGTGGACTATCAGCTTCCGTGAAGATCTTGGGAATAGTGATGGAAGATTATAATCCTTGTATACATTATTTACAAAAAAAATTGTGTTTAAAAAAATACATTAGTTGGGTTATATAAGGGTTATCTTACTTATGTTTTAGTATACACATAACTAATTAGGTTATTCTTTTATTGGTTATACATGGTGATCACTTTTCTCACCTGTAAGTGGGGGGGTTTTAAAAAGTACTTTTGGATTCATATAATACATGTAATTTTCATGGGGATTTTCAATTAGTATAATATAAATTATATATATGAAATTATAGGTTTATATTCACTCCCTTAATGTAATAAATTGGTATTATAAATATTTCAATCAAATAATTCTGGGATTTCACATAGAAAAACATTTATTTAATATAGGATGGGATCCAATATGTCCTCTTCAATTTAGATATGATACTATATACATTATAGTATGTGGAGTCAATATATGATGTCTTATCGGTATATTAGTGGGTGTAGTCACTATAGAGGACTTATTCATTCCTATTAATTATGAATTTCTATTATTAATGGTATAAGGAGGTAATTAAGGGATGTTTTTGTATGTGATTTATTATTTATATGGTATTGGATACTATATCCTAATTGAAAACTATCAATTTTTTTGTTTGAAATAAGGTATCCATTTAGATAATCATCCTTATATTTCGATTGGTATTATTTTATATTTAATTATATCCTTGAATATTTATTTTTAATGAGATAATGTAGACCAATATTTATTTTATCTAGTAGAGGGTTTAAAAATAATGATGATGTCCCAAGATACATTTCCATACAATGAAAATTGGATACACATATTATTGTGATTAAAAAAAATAAGGAGGTATAATGTATCCAAGAATTTATTCTCTATGGTAATGTCATATGAATGAGATGAATGCAAGGAATTTGATTTTTTTTTTTGGAATGATATACATATAGGGTAGAAAAATTAGTGTATGACTCCAATAGGATAATCAGTGATTTGATGAGTGATTATTTGAATTTTTTTCTAGTTAAATATAATCCCAAATTAAGAGTCACACCATTATAAGGAAGTGTTTTTTCAATATATCATATTTTATATGTTTAAGGATAGGGGCTTATACAATATGAATACTCTTGTTCTTGAAACATATATTATCAGGTAGACAATAAAAATTTTTCCCTTTAAATTTATAGTGGTAGTAACCTTGAATTAGGTAGTGTGATTGAACTAGAACACTTGGAAATCATAATTGACGAGGTCATGGTGATCTAGATTTCTATAACACCTTATAGATTATGGAAAATAGATTATTGTACATCCCAAAACTAGACCATTAATCTTATTGGTATCATTAAATACTATATATCTTGATCTTTGTGGAATAGGTAATATGATTTTAAAATAATAAATTACACTTTTCCATTACATGATTGGGTATTATGCTACATTATCTGACACTTTAGTGATTTTTTCTATGGAAATAATATAAATAAACCGCATCTTAATCAATGTATTGGTATATCAATAAGAGATATTAACTGAGGAAAACTATACTTTCTCATCAAAAGAGGGTTATATATTGATGGATGGTGTCTATTCTACAAATTATAAGGAAATTAGTTATCTAATGGTCATGATAGGTTTGGGGACCCATGGGTGGTTCTAACTCATTATATTTAACGCACTAGTATGGATTACCCAAAAGTTAGAATGTATTAAAATATGAATATATCACTTCTGAGTCTATGGGAGAAATTGAGGACCTAGATTGAAAACATGATAACGGATTGGTAATGAAAAATTAAATATTGATTGATATTATGATGAAACAATAATCAATTTTATTTACATATTTATGGACACATCCTTCCATATTTTTCATCTTCTTTGAGATGGGTGGTAGACATGTGAGTCACATGTAGCAAGGTCATAAACAATTGAACTTATCTCAAATCTATAATTATCTTGAGAAAATCATTAAAGGTGAAACATTAAGGAATAATGTATCCAAAAATAATGTGATAATAGAAATAATTAGGGTAACCATTAAGAATGTAATTTCTATGTTTTTTGATCTTGGAGAGTTTTATTAACATTTTCTCAATGATAGAATAGAAATATCATGATTATATATAGAATGAATACAACCTATTATTATTTGTTTAAAAGTACCAATGAGTCTTCACCATATAATTATCTTACATGTTTTGGTTATGGAAAACAAATTTTCATTATTTTTAAAGTCTAGGTGATTGTTTCACTTGGTACCTAATGATTCACGAAGATAGGGATAATTATACTATGGGTTTAAGGTTAACAATTTCTAATTACATATTTATTTATTAAATTTTTTCTTTTCAATGGTTCATATAGATATAAAATCTTATTTAATAAATTAAACCCATGAGGAATTCTCTTATTTTTTACATATTTAATATTTAGCTAAAGAATTTGCATTTTTGGGAACATTTTATGCATTTTTTATGGAACAAAGTTGATAAATCTCTCATATTCCATTCTATTAAATTTGAGAGCATTTAAATGTTTTTTTACATAACATAATCCAATATAGAGGAGTGTAAACATAAATTATTAAATTTTAAAATTTCTATAACCTTTCACTTTTTTCTCCTTTGATGTTGGACTATTCTTATTGGCCTCAACCGCTCATTATGCCACAAGACTGAATTAAGAAATCTCAACCCTTTGTGGTTGTATTACATTATAGGTGGATTAATATAATTTAATCTGAAAAATATTTTTATAGGATCATGTTCCCCATCACATTATAATATATCTTGGTTGGGAAGAATGAGAATAAGTTTTTAGGATACGTGGATGTTGCTGATGTGGTAGTGAAAAATGAAAACAAAGTATTAGTATTGGAATTATGGGAAACATAAGCCCTAATGGATATTGGTGGTCCAAAATACGGGTCTAGAGTTACAATAGTTATCATCATTTAATTTTATTTACTTTTAGAATCTTAAAAAATTGCATTCATGTGAAGAATCAAATGTAACCATAAAAGGAAAGAAATATATTTTTTATGTAAAGGATTCATGTGTGGTTTCCTTTATTTATGATATTAATTTTTATCCCCCATACATTCCTACGTGATTTAACCTTTCATTTAGGGTAATTAGTAGGATAATAGTATTATTGGGTTGTACATACTTCAACTGAGGAGGTCCAATCATATAATAAAAGTGATTATTTTCTTCTTTAAGACTCTAATATATATTTAAGACACGTTTATGAAATCCTTCCCTTTAACAATATTATATTTTTGTAAAACGTTTCCACCATTTAGTGTGACCACATATTATATATGGGGCCTATTGAGGAGTATTCAATTTATATTCAATTTATCTGATTTAAGTAATCTTATTTTCTAGGTATGAGGATTTCATTCTTAAACGTGAAAGTGTATGTATGATAACCCTTTAGTTTAAGACCATATAACAAGGAACTCTATATCATAACACATTAAAAAAGGTCTAAAAGAGAGTAAATTTTATTTTTATTCCATATATTTTGATATTTTTTCTACAATTATGTTTACAAGTATTTAATAAGGTAATTTAGGTCCATCTAGGATTTAGGGTTTCCTACTAAGACTTCTTATTAGAATGTAATTTTGTGTTTTCTTGAATGGTGAATGGGGTTATATTGATTTTTTGGAAACCCTAAAATGTCTTAAATAAACAATATGGTTTTTTCATAAATAAAGGCTTATGGGATAACAATTGGATTTAAGGCCCCCTCATAATAATTAAGAGTATTATTAAGTATAATTCCCTCTAGAAAATAAGAAAAAAATTTATTTTTAGTTTGAGTCCCATAAGACTAATTTAGGGTATGGGGTATATTTGTTTTTTCATGGATGGTATAGTGGTTTATAGTTGGATTTTGGGTCCCCCAAGAATGCATAAAAGTACATATGTGTTTAATGTAACTAAAGAATGAAAATTGGGAAATGAGTGGAATTATGAATCCCAAGGAAGAATAATGATTTATAAAATAATTTATCGACATAGGAGAAGAAATATGTGTTTATGATAAGATTTAAGGTCCCCATGAATATGTATTCCTTAAACAAGTGTTCAGTTTCAAATATGAAGGAATAATGGGTTTTATTGATTATTATTATAATACATGTAGCCTTACGTGTAGAATGTTGTGGAATGAGAAATATTTTTAAGATTTAGACAACAATGGTCTACATATTTATTCAATTTAAGATAATTAGAACCGAAATATTCTATTTTTACATTTTGATGCTATTTTTTGGACTCCTCAAGTATTAATCATATTTTAATGATAAAAAAATATCAATAATAATTACAAATCTTATTAAAGATCACAAATCTCACAATTATTATCAATCATGTGTATTTATGTTTCAAGTTATCTCATAATTTATAATGGATAATATCTATTAAATTTATGAATATTACTATTTATGTCTGAATACAGTTATTTGCCTAAGTACAAGGCACCGTGAAGCTTGACACATTAATTCAGACACTGTGAGAAAGACATAGACACTGTGAACCAGAACACTGTGATGAAGCAGACACTGTGAAGCCTATGTCTCAGACACCATGACCAATGAGACAACGTGGCCACGAGACACTGTGACACAGTATGCCTGACACCGTGAAGAAAGACACTAAGAATAGATACTGTAAGACAGACACTCTGTTTCCCTAAGTGCCAGACACAGTTATCAAGACACAATCATCAAGGCATTGTGAATCTAGAAACTATGAGCAAGGAACTGGGAGCTAGAAACTGTAAGAAAGTCACCGTAACAAGGAGACAATGTGACAGAGAAACCATGACAAGGAGACATCGTGAAAAAGACACATTTATGGAGACACTGTGACAAAGAGATACCATAGAGAAGACATAATTTGCATAACATACAATGAAACTATTTCTTAACCTATTTTTCCATCTTCCAATTTATCTTTTTAATGCCCATATTTTTCATCTATAATGCACTGACATAATTAATGATTATTTGTAGACATATTATGAGGTACGAGGTACGAAACATATTGAACCTATCGACTAACCATCATGCATTCGACGATAAATAATGTAGAGTGTCCAAGAGAAAGTAATATACAACAACGGAAGAAACACGAGTGCACCGTACTCAATAGAAAATAAAACCTGAGCATAACCGCAAAGAACACATAGCAAGATCATAAAAGAAAGCATTGTCTCATGCATGCAATCAGACTCTACTGAAGAACACATGAAGTACAGTAGAATTCAGAGAACATCTTTACACGTGATGAACAGAATATGAATCGAGACACACTGTTTTTCAACACAAAAACCAGAGAAGGACTCATAATCATTTCTGTCTTTTCCAAGGAGCCCATATCTACACTTCAAATCACCAGAGTATTCTGAACTCACATATACTTTCTCTCTTAGTGATTTCCTTATTTTTCTTTTGAGCAGTGTGTGTACTCTATATATTTTACACACACACTAACTCTTGTGCTGAACTGGAGGATTTCAAAATCCTCACACCAAATCTGTTACCCTTTTTACCCACAAAAACTATGGAAGAGGTCCATGTGTGCCCTGGTGATCATTTTGTTTACCCACAAAAAATGTGGATGAGGTCCCTACATGGCCCGGACAGTCCATGTATTGTTCTTAACCCTGATCCAATGTGTGGACTAGAGTTTATTTATATATACTACTTGGTGGCAGGTGATCACCAAGTGGAGTGGATTAGGTCTCTTCTTGAGACTGAACCACTTGTTTTATATCTACTGTACTCTTTAAATTTATTCTACTCTGTTTTAATTCTATAATGCATAATCCAGAAAAACAAAAAATTCTCATTGATTTTTAGTCTTGGAAAGAAGGTATATCTAATTTGTCTTCGTAGTATAACTTCAAAAGAAATTTTATTAATACCAATTATGATTACTGAGAATTAATAAATCTTCAAAGAAGTAGTTTATATAGTCAAACTCTTATAATCGTATAACCCTGATTAGCTAGGTTGTATCTATTTTTGGGGAAATAATTATTTTTAAAACTAATATCTTTTAAACAGAAATTTTTATATAGTTACTCAATTCACCCCTCCCCTCTTGATTTAACTACTCCTACCTACATTATGTATCAGAGGATTCTTTATTAGGACTATGTGTAATCTTATTCAACTGTGAATGTAGTTTTACTTTAAAGATCTGAAAATTTACATTAATTCAAAATTTCTAACTCTTTTAATTACATGTGTTAGTATGGACAATAGTTTGGAAGGCGATGAAACTAATAGACCACCATTCTTTAATGGAATAAACTATGCTCAATAGAAAATTAAAATGAAAATGTGTCTAGAGAGTATGAGTTTTGAAATCTGGTCATCCATTATAGATGAATACAAACTTCTTGTGATTGATATAATTACATGGGATAAACCTACCAAACTTTCATACAATAACAATTTCAAATATATGAATGCCTTGAACTGTTACTTAATAGATGAATAATTTAATAGGATTTCATCTTGTAAAACTACCCATGAAATTTGGGATACCTTGTCTTTCTCACAAGAAGGCACATCTAGTGTAAAGGTAATGAGACATAATATTTATACTTTAAAATATGATAATTTTAAGATGAAACATGATTATCCTATTTCATATATGTATCTTAGGATCAATGATATCATCAACACAATGATTTCTCTTGGAAGAGAAGTCATTTCCAAAGAACAGATCATGAGAACTCTCAAATGTCTACCTGACATATGGAGGGGAACCTCTGTCTTAATTAGAGAGTCATGCGACATCAACAGGTTCCTGTAAAGGAACTCATTTTGAAACTGATGTTGTATGAGGAAGAGCAGAAAGTCAAAAAAGAAGAGGAGGATGAACCAAAGTGGAACTCTGTTGCATTCAAGACCTCCCTCTCGAAGCACAAAGACAAAGGAAAACTGGAAGATTCTATAGACATTTCCACTACTGAATAATCATCACCAGATAGTGATGAGGAGATGGCTCAATTGTCCATAATATTCGAACAATTTTAAAAAATCAAGAACTCTTTCAGAAATCCTAACATCAAAGGAATGTATGAAACAAAAGGAAACTATAATAAGGACTGGAAGAGAAGTGAAAAATTGATAAGATTGTATGCTATGAATGTAAGCGCAAACGACATGTAAAGGCTCACTGTCCAAAGCTCATATATAAGAAGAAATATGAGGATAAGGACAAGATGTAAAAAATTACAATGAAGGAAACCAGGAGTGCCTCTGAGGATAGTTCAAGTGACTAAGACACATCACATGATGAACAGGATAACAAATCCAAACTGTGTTTTATGACAAATACATCTGAGGTAACACTAAAACATTTTGTACAAAATTCATATTATTCTGAAAAGGAAAGTGACTATAAAAATATGACCAATAAATAAATGTTTGAATATTACATCATGCCTAAAGAGACATGCAATTAATTAAAGTATAAATATAAATCATTTAAGAAACAGAGTGCTCTCACTGAAACTGTTAAATCTAAACTTACTACTGAAAAAGAGAAAAATGCTCAACTGGTCAAAGAAAACAATGAACAAAAAATTTCTAATGAGCAATTAAAAAGTGACATAGGAATGTTTTCTAATGGTAAAAATACCCTTACCAAATTCTAAGAAAACAAATTTCTCTTAAATATAATACTGGAATTGGTTATCAAACTGGTAAAAGAAACCTTGGTAGAACAAATTTTGTTTCAAAGTATAGGGCATATAATTTTGTTCCTAGTTCTAGACATAGCTCAACTAGCTCGATTCATGATACATATTATATTGTTTCATGTTTTTGTGGACCAAATAGAGTTTATTTTTCAAATACATTACATAATGACAATAGGAAACCTATGAAACACACATGGGTTCCCAAAGCACTTATTACTAATGTTACCGGACCCAAATAAGTAGGGGAACCAAAATATGTCATTGCTTCATCATGTTGTAGGAAAGCTACTTAAAGATATCCTGTAAGAATATATGGTACTTGGATAGTGGATGTTAAAGGCACATGATAGGAGAATACTCATGCTTCAAGAATTTGATAAAAGTAGATGGAGGACATGTCACATTTGGTGACAATGCCAATGGGTAAGATCATTGTCTTAGGCCAAATTGGTAACTCTGATTTGATTCTAATTTCTAAAGTTCTATTTTTAATGGTCTAAAATATAATTTTCTTAGTATATAAAAATTCTTTGATGATGGATATCATGTTAAATTTGAAAATGATGCATGTAATGTCCTTGTTCTTATTGATAAATTAGTATTTTCCGCATCAAGGAATAAAATTTTTTATTCTGTTAATTTAGATTCTATAGCTTCTCAACATGTTTCATGCTTAAGTGTAATTCATATAGAATCTTGGCTCTGAAATAGAAGACTAGGACACTGTAATGTTCACTCCCATAGAAATATTACTAGAAAAGGCCTAGAAAAAAACATACCCAAATTTTAGTTTCCAAATTACAAAGTGTGTAATCCCTGTCAAAAGGGAAAACAACAAAAAATCTCTTTCAAATCAAAGAAAGAAGATTCTACTTCTCAACCTCTTGAATTGGTTCACATTGATTTTATTGGAACATCTAGAGTTTATAGTTTAAATGGGACGCACTATGTTTTTCTTCAAGTAGATGATTTCACTAGATATTCCTGGACCTGTTTCATGGCTCACAAAAGTGAAGCATTCTATTATTTTACTAATTATGCCTAGTCTGTAGAAAACCATAGTGACCTTAAAATCAAATATTTAAGAAATGATCATGGTAGTGAGTTTGAAAATCAATTGTTTGAATCATTTTTCTCACAAAATGGTTATAGTCACAATTTCTCTGCCCCTAGAACACCTCAGCCAAATGGTCTTGTAGACATAAGAAATAGAAACTCACAAGAAATTGCTTGAACAATGCTTAGGGAAGATGACCTACCTATTTACTTTTGTTCTGAAGCTATTAATATAGCATGCTACATAATCAATATATTTTTTATTAGACCAATTCTCAAGAAGACCCTTTTGATCTCTGGAACAATAGAAAGCCTAAGGTTAATTATTTTACAGTTTTTGGTTGCAAAGTCTTTATTCTCAACACTAAGGATAATCATGAAAAAATTTAATCCCAAAGTGATGATGTAATTTTCCTAGGTTATTCAATTTCAAAAAAATCTTATAGAGAATTCATTAAGATAACTAAATGTGTGTAAGAATCTATCCATATAAATATTGATGAAACATATCTATATGATCCTAGAACTATCCTAGAAAACTTGTAGGATGATGTATCACATCTAAAAATTAACCCAGAATCCTCAAATACATCTGTGAAAAAATCTATGAAAACTTCCAATTTTAGAAATTCTGTGAAATCAAGTCATAATGAACCTGAATCTATTAATGAACCTGAATTCACTAGTCCCTCATTTTCTAGAAAGGTTAAAACTTTTAAAAATCATCCCTTAGATGATGTTGTATGAGACTTAGATAAAGGAATACAAACTAGAACTTATGTTAGAAATCAGGTTGAACATCAAGCCTTCATGTCCCAACTTGAACCTAAAAATACTTATGATTCAATAAATGATGAATTTTGGGTAATTGATATGCAAGATAAACTTAATCAGTTTGAATGAAATAATGTTTGGAATCTTGTTGAATTACCCAAGGACACTTTTATCATAGGCACTAAATGGGTGTTTAGAAATAAGGTAGATGAATTTGAAAATATTGTAAGGAATAAGGATAGATTATTTGCACAAGTCTATAGTCAAGAAGAAGGAATTGAATATGAGGATAATTTTTCCAGTAGCCATACATGAAGCCATTATAATTATACATGCTTATGCTACACATCCGAATTTCAAACTATATCAAATCGATGTTATGAGTGCATTATTAAATGGGTATATAGCTGGGGATGTTTTTTTTTGAACATCCCCTGGATATACAAACACTCATTTTCAAAATCATATTATTAAAATATCAAAATCATTATATGGTTTAATGCGAGCTCCAAGAGCTTGGTATGACAGATTAATTACTTTTCTAATTTCCAATGGTTTTACAAAAGGAATAGTTGATCCTAATCTCTTTATAAAATGATTATATAATTATGTTTTAGTTGTTCAAATTTATCTAGATGATATTACTTTTGGATATTCAAAAAATTCAGTATACGTTGATTTTTCTAAAATGATGCACAAAGAATTTGAAATGAGTTCAAACGGTGAACTAAAATTCATTTTTTAATTTAAAATCTTTCAAAATAATGATGTAATTGTTTTGACTCAATGTAATTACACTATATATCTTCTAAAAAGTTTTGTATTGGATAACACTAAAAGTAGTGACACTCCCATGAGTACGACATGTAATTTGGATCTTGATGAAGATGGAAAATCTGTTGATCAATCCACTTATAGAGGAATGATTGGAAGTCCAATATACTTAACTGCTATCCATCCTGATATTATGTTTAGTGTGTGTATGTGTGCTCTCTTTCAAGAAAACCCTAATGAATCTCATTTAAATTTTGTAAAGCGAATTTTTAAATACCAAAAGAATACAACCAATCTAGGACTGTTCAATCTTAAAGTACAATCATTTGAAGTAGTTAGTTATCCTGATGCTGACTTCGGTGGTTGTATGTTAGATAGGAATAGCGCCTCGGGAACATGTCACCTTTTAGGCAATTCACTAGTATCATGGTGTAGTAAGAAACAAAATTCTGTTGCATTATCTACTGCAGTAGCTTAATACATAGCTGCTGGAAGTTGTTGGGGACAAAATTTTAGGATAAAACAAACTTTACTAGATTATGGATATCATTTCAGACAGGTACCAATAAATTGTGACAACACAAGTGCTACTAAAATTTCAAAAAAAATCACGTTTCACAGTCTAGGACAAAACATATTGATGTAAGACATCACTTTTTGAGAAATCATTATAAAAAAGGTGACATCACTTTGGAATTCATTAGTACTGAATATCAACTTGCTGATATATTCACTAAACCATTAAATTTTGAGAGAATATATTACATCATAAATTATCTTGTCATGATCAATCACAAATAGATATCTTACTGGTCTTACTATTTAATCTATTAATATATTTTACCTTACTTCTTCATGTTCACTGTTTCTCGGTTACTGTCTCTCATATTTACGATCTAACCATTAGCACTTTCTATTCATGGTCTATCATTTACTGTCTCACCATGGCCGAATAGTTTACATACTGTCTCACTGTGAATGAACCGACCATTCACTGTCTCACCATGACGACCACTGACTGTCTCACCGTGACGACCATTTACCATCACACCATAATGACTATTTGTGGTCTCACCGTGAAAATTATTTATGCTTTTCATTTAACTCGTATTGCGGTAATTCGTTTTTCACCTCTTTTACTTTTCTGCGTTTTTATTTTTGTGACGTATGACAATCCCAAATGATAAAACAAAAGGGTTTCACTCGGTTCTTCACCCATAGCATCTCCTACTCAATCATTTCAAACACTTTCAACCTTGAAACCCTCTCTCTCGAACTTCAGGGAATGGCAAGGATGAAGCATCCATCTTCATCCACACATGTGAAGTGAAACTCGAAGAAGAAGAATATAGCATTGAAGCTGGCGCCCGAAGGACCCTTGAATCCAAACCTGGTAAATCGCACTTTCGTTCCGGAAAAAGACGTTTTCCCAGAGTGTCTTTTGTACATAAAGTCTCTGGTTTTGAATGTTTTAAAAGAACAAGTCTTTATTGAATGGTTCTCAAGGACGAATAGACCTATTTATCTAAGGTTGGTAGCTCAGTTTTATCTGCATGTACAGTTTTATTTTGACGAAAGTGAAAACTATGTTGTGAGGAGTTGTGTCAATGCACAAAGCTGGTCATTCTCTTCAAGGATCTGGGCTTAATGTCTTAGGATTCCTCATGATGAAATTTTTGATGATTATCAGTGATATCCACCACGTACAACTGATTTTTTTTACCTGTAAAATGCACTGGAAACCCTAAATGGAAATTGCACCAAGGGAAGGGCCATAGATGATGAACAAGATGGAGAGTCAAGGATGTTTTTTAAATTTGTTCAAAATATGATTATCCCAAGGAAAGGTGATTTTTTTGTCATAAATTACCAATATGTGTTCCTGATTCATCTTATGAATAATGGACACAAAATCAATCTGTGAAAATAAATCATTCACCATATGTGTGAATTGATCAAGGTCACATCCAAATAAACCTCTCTGTTTTACTCTAGGCGGATTTCAACAATGCTTGTTGCAAAAGGAGTAGTTGGACCCAAGGAATAAGTACTTATGGATTTTGAATATTATTTATCTAAACCTACCATTAAGAGGATGAAGATAAACTGGAACCCCTGGAAGAAGGAATGGGTTGAAGATAATGATATAATTTATGAGAAGTATAATCTTGTGGATTATCTAAGATGGACAATGGACATTTCTGATCCTAGTTTGGAATCATTTGAAGTTGTGGATTATTTAGAATATGACGAAGAAGGGGAAGAGGAATTCGATGTACCACATAGAGAAGAGGCTGATATACCTCATGGGGAAAAAAAATTTATTGAGAAATAAAGGACTGTTGTTCCTCCTGTTTTTCTAGAAAAGAAACTCTTTCCCATAGAGCTGTTTTAAATCTGGAAATCTAATTTGGGACTACAAGAGAATTAGTTGTCTTAGAATCTAAGCAGCAAGCCATGAAAGAGGTTGTAGTAGGAGAACTCCCTTTTAAGCAAGAAGCAACTCAAAAAGAACTACCTGTTATCCATGAAGAAAATCTGGAAGACCTTCCTGTGGAACGATATGTTCCTGAGATAATACCCACTACTGATGAGAGGATGGAGATAGCCTTTCGGTTGGCTAGGAAAGAAATGGCTGAGGAAATTAGATTTGAAAAAATCGATTTAGAACAAGTACCTGATCCTCAAGGTCCTAAAAAAGGGAGCACTTATTGAGAGAGAGGAACCTCAAAATCTTGAGACTGGTAAAGGTGAGTATGTTGATGCATCTAAACCAAATGATTCATATTCGCTGGACACTCGGTATAAATTCCCTTGCATTTATGATGTGAGTGAATCTCAATAAGTTACTACCACAAGGATTGATCTTTCTTCTTTGTTTCAACTGAAATCTATCAAATACTTTTCACATGAACATGAACCTCAACCTAATCATCAAGCTAAGCCTACACCTATACCACTTCATCCACCTGCACCTTTACCTGAACAACAATATTTTGACTTTAAAGATGATCTGAAAGTCTTTGTAGACACTATCTTCAATGGAGTTGAGAAACATACATCCTCTAAACCTCATCTTGTGACCAAACTAAGTCAGGAAGATGCCTCACTACTTTTAGAAATGATTATCTGGCACATTCAACCCAAGATGAGTCAAGAAATTCAAGAAGTAAGGGTTGAAAAAAAGTTTCTCAATAATGAAGTTGCAAATCTTAAAGGCATGATTGAAGACATACAAAGAGAATTTCATTCCAGATCATAGCTTGCAACTGCTTCTCCTGAACCCACTATTTCTCATATTTCTAGAGTTATTGTGTCCCAGATTCATCCATTCCTCTTATCCATTGATGGAATTATTAGAGAATGGCAGAAAGATATGTTTCAATGCATGAGAGAGATTGTGGAGAACCTTAATAAGATCACAGATGAATATAATAGTTGTCTTCAAAAGGGCCTAAAACATCTCAAATCTCTGACCATAACTATCAAAGCTTCAACTTCCTCTGGAAAAACCTCTACTACTTCTTTGTATAGTTCTCTACTCAGATCTATAGTCAAGGAAGTGATTCAGAATGCCTCCAATGGCTTTGATATGGTTTCTTTATCTGAATTTGTTATGAACGGTGATAGATTGCTTGACCTGGTTCAAACTCACTCAATGATTTCCAATGATTCTCACAAAAAGATCTATATGAAAGTTGTTTTTTATCTCAATTAGATTTTCTCCGAAAATGACATGACCAACCACTTCAAATATCTAGTAGAAAATCTGAGAATACCTCCTATGACTCAAGCCTTCAAAACCAAAGTCCAGAAGCTAACCGAGTTCACCAGATTATTGGAAAAATTCATGGACAAAAAAGATGACATTGAAAAGGCCATGCAATACGGTGGAGAGAATATTACAGAATTTATTAAACTTATGAGGCAGTATCTTCATGTTCAATGTAATGTGTTTTTTTCTCTAAAAGCTTCCCCTATCAGACCTGGGCTGCCTGCCTTCGCCTTTTCTACCATGTCAATTAGCCATGCCCTCACTCATATCAGGCCAATGATTCTTGATCATCCACATCCTAGATCTTCTACAGCTCCAACATTGGATCCCTTAGTCTTTGAAGGTCTCCCTTTACCTTCTCTATCTACCACCTCCCTGCCTACTTCTACATAAACCAGTACCCATATGGCTTCCTCTTCTGCTGGTGATAAAGGTAAAGAGAAGGCACATCCCTGATGTAGACCAGTGCTTACTACGTTTTGATGGGAATGTCATTGATTTTTTGTATTTCTACTGTATGTCGTCTTTTGAACACTCTTAATGCCATATACATTTTTTCCCTCTATTATTTATGCTTTTCGATAATCCCAAAAGGGGGAGAAAAAGTGAGAAGTTATCTATTATTCTATATGTTATTTTCTCTATAGATTCATTCAATTTACCCTTAAACTCTACTTGTTTTGTGATCATCAAAAGGGGGAGGTTGTTGGACTCCTCATGTATTAATAATGTCTTAATGATCACAAATATCAATAATAATTAAAAATCTTATTAATCATCACAAACCTCACAAATCTTATAAATCATGTGTATTTATGTTTCAAGTTATCTCACACATGATATTGGATAATCATAATTCATTTTATGCATATTACTATTTAAGTCTGAATACAGTTATTTTCTTAACTACATGACACCGTGAAGCTTGACACAGTAAGTCAGACACTGTGAGCAAGACACAGACACCATGAACAAGAACACTGTGATGAAGCAGACACCATGAAGCCCAAGTCTCAGACACAATGAACAATGAGACACCATGACCATGAGACACAATGACACAGTAAGACTGAAACTGTGACACAAGAAACTGAGAACATACACCGTAATCCAGAAACTCAGTTTGCCTAAGTGCTCGATAATGTTAGCAAGAAACTGTAATCAAGGCACTGGGAATCCAGAAACTATGAGCAAGGCCCCGGAAGCTAGAAACTATAAGCAAGACACTGTGATAAGGAGACACTGTGAAGGAGACACCGTGACAAGGAGACACCGTGAAGGAGACCCAATGAAGGAGAAAACGTGACAAGGAGATACTGTGAAGAATACACTATTGGCATAACATACTGTGAGACTGTTTCTTAACCTATTTTTTCGACTGTCAATTTTACTTCATAATGATCATATTTGAAATATTTAATGAAATTACATAAATAATGTTTCCTTGTTGACACAGTACGAAATACGACACATATGGCACATGTCGTCTAACCCTCATGCATTCGATGATAAAGAATGCAGAATGTCTAAGAGCAAGTAATATACAACAACGCAAGAAATGTGAGTGCACCTTACTCAACAGAAAAGCAGGACTGAGCATAACGGCGAAGAACACATTGAATGATCTTAAAAAAATCATTGTCTCATGCATGAAATCTGACACTACTAAAGAACCCACAATGTACACTAGAATTCAGAGAACATCTTTACTCGTTAAGAAAAAAAGCTGAATCGCGACACTCTATTTTTCAACACCAAAACCAAAGAAGAACTCAGAAGAATTTATGTCTTATCCAAGGAGTCCAGAGCTACACTAATAATCACTAGATCATTCTAAACTCATATCTTCTCTCTCTCTCTCTCAGTGATTTCTTTATTTTAAATTTCATCAGTGTGTGTACTCTGTATATTTTACACACACGCTGACTCCTACATTGAACTAGATGATTTCAAAATCCTCACACCAAATTCATCACCCTTGTTTACCCACAACAACTGTGGAAGAGGTCCCTGTGTGGCCTGGTACTTATTTTTTTTACCGGCAAAAAATGTGGAAGAGGTCCCTGTGTGGCATGGACAGTCCATGTACTGTTGTTAACCGTGATCTAAGGTGTGGATCAAAGATTATTTATATAAACATCTTGGGGGTAGGTGATCACCAAGTGGAGTGGATTAGGTTTCATCTTGAGACGGAACCAATTTTTTTATATCCTCTATGCTATTTAAATTTAGTCTACTCTATTTTACTGATTTACTACATAATCAAGAAAAACGCTAAATTCACTTTGATAGTTAGTCTTGGAAATAAGTGATATGTGATTTTTCGTAGTAGGATAACTTCAAAAGTAATTTTCATAATACAATTTATGATTACTGAGAATTAATTAATCTTCTAATAAGTCGTTTAAACAGTCAAACACTTATAACAGTATAACCTTGATTAACTGGGCTATGTCTATTTTTTGGGAAATCATTATTTGTAAAACTAATATATTTTTAATAGAAATTTTTAGGTAGTTACTAAATTCCCCCCTCCCCTCTTGAGTTAACTACTCTGACCAACACTATTTTACATGTCCAAAAACATTTCCTATAAAATTGTGGATTATAATTTAAGGATTTGTAACAAGGAACACCATGAATTTATATTCCATAAAATTAGAGAACAAAATATTTTGTTTGTGTGATATAGACCAATGTTTTTCCCTCATTTTTATGGTTCCATGATAACATCATACATATTTGAATCGTGGATAGCTGGAATACAAATTTCAATTTATGGTCTCAAACATTGATCAAATATGAAATTGATTCCTGTAAATGGAGAGAATGTGGTCCTTACACCATAGTGTACCTAATATTTTATTTTATTAAAAATACTATATAATGGTGTATGGGTCACACCATTTAGAACATTCATTAACCTATAATATCAATGGTGGTTAGTTTTGAAAACAATATTACTTCCACTAAGAGATTAGATGAATTGTAAAAAGACTGAAATAGAGTCCATATTATAGAAAGGAACTTGTTTTTTTCATAAACTAGGTTGGACTCCTTAAAAAATCCATACAATGGGGTGGTTGAAATATGGTATTTTCACCAAAAATATAATGACTTTGTTTATGTTTAGTCAGATATCAAATTATAACAAAACAATATAATAATTAATTCTTCCAATTCAATAATCATAATTGTACTTAGACCAATAAGAAATACTAGGATTCCTCAAGATAGGCGATCCTTATTAAAAAATGGTACATGATTGACCATTCATTGGGGAATAACCATAAAAATTATAGCACTAAAAATGAAATATTCTACAAGACATGGAAACTCCATTATAAAAGTGGTAAATGATATGAAAGGATTATTAATAACTATTGACCACTAATTAATGTATTTAAATATATTTCAAATCATAGACCCAATAAATACATTTTTATTGAAATAAAATACATGCAAAATTAGAAATGTAAAATTCATTCCTTTAAATGTTAAAAGATAAAATTTATTCCAATTATATGTGTATGTTATTGATAATGTTCTGTATGAAAACAATAAAGGGTTCTTCCCTCTAGGTTTCATATATATGAAGAACCAAATAATCCAAACAACATTGGGATGGAACTTTTTAATATTATTTAAATATTTGTATCTTGACATAAAACAAGAATTCAAGAAGTTATTTGAGTGATATAGTGTTTTCTAGAGGATTTTCGGATAATTTAACACAATATTTCCAAGGTCTGGAATCCTTTATTTAGGCTGTAAAAATTATTCTAGATAAATTCTTCCCCAATCAGAATTTACTTATATATTTCTATAATATAACTATAATTGATTCAGTTACATAGAAGCTAACTATCATCTATAACTCCGAAATCTATTTAAGGGTATGAAATGTTTATTCAAATATAGATGATCTATAAGAGAAAATGATCATTATCTAAACAACTTTCAGGTGGATGCATGTATCAGTTAATTTCCATGATTATCAAACTAATTGATACTAGGAACTATTACATAAAGATATCATTCATTATATTATCCTTGAAATGAATATGTTTTCGATTAGCATATCATTAATTATTATATTAACATAGTCTTAAATTACAAATTTGTTTTATATGTCCATCATACACAATAATACAACTAATCATAATTTATTACATTCCATGGAATTTGGGAATATTCCTTAAAATATCCCACTTTCAGTAAAGCCCAGTAGAAATTTATTATATATTACTATATATCATATAATGTATGATAATGTATGAAATTATATTCAATTTTTTAAGATATCCTATAAAATTATTATGGAATGTAATCATTAACATAAAATTATATTTCATTATATATAACACATTGCAACGAATACCATCCAAAATAAAATTGATTAAAAATCAAAAAACAATTTGAAGATATATCCGAGTCTAACTCAATCCCTAATTAATATAATGAAAAGTGTTTCCTCATGTGAATTTATTGTATTATTTTTTCCTTATACCACTTGATTAATGAATTTATTTAAGCATTTGAATATAGAAATAAATCCTTACTACTCAAGATACAAATACATCGGGTATGGTGTCCATCAAACACATATATCTCTATACATGTTTCCACCTTCAAAATAATATTTTAAAATTAAATTTTAAATATTACTTTTTTCAAAGATATATAGTCGCCATGGAAGTTACTAAATCTCAAAACCATATATAATTCTCATACGTTCTTATTTATTATTATATATAATACCTTGATCAATGACTAAATCACATTTCATTTTTGTAGTATATCAACACATCACAGACTCGACAACTAATTAAAAAGTAACATCATGTGTAATGTATAATAATTTCAATACATATCCATAGTCTAACTCAATTGAGGTCCCATATTCCACAAACATAATATGTGACTAAAATCCCATCATCATTGAGTTTCAACTGATAAACTGATCAACAACCTATCCCACCACCATCAGAATAGCTAGTCTTAATGGCTAGTATAATAATGTTATCAATGATCAGTGATTACAATTCATGGCATCTCTACAACCTTAGGTTGTTGGGACTCTAGATATGGATAATGTTCCCATTCTATACCAATTACTTAGTCTATACCATTTTATATGGTCTACTTTATAGGTCATCTAGACCAAAAAATACTTTTTATATTCCTCATGAGAATATTCTAGATCTCGAGTCTGGAATCATACTCATAGTAATCATAACATTTCATTATAACCTGTATAGTCAATGACGAATATCAGTTATGGAAGACATAAAGTCATTATCTGAGTGGATAAGTATCATCAGACATAATGAAATATATATATATAGTTATACAACCAAAAATAAGTATTGATAAAGTGGACACTTCCTTTTGTATGATACATTTTATACTCTTAAATCACTTTAATGAAAACATATCAAAACTCAATATAAGTTCATCTATATCATATCATATTTGATTGCATAAAAAATCAACCTTAAGTTTGTTTTACATTATATGGATTTCATAACAAACTATATCTATATATAATTATCATCACATAACTATATGTACATTTAATAAAAAACCTCACAATAAAATCTATAGTGAGAAAACATTATGATGTCAGATAGTGTGAATTATAGGGAGACATAGGAAGAATATTTGTAATGTTCAATTCTTTAATAATATTCAAACTATTTAACATCACAATATCCAAAATTAAAATGTTAATAACTTATATTTTATTCTTATAACTTTTCTATGTGAATCTCTATAATTCATTGAACCATTTCCATTTGTATCATTCCATTAAATCTTCTCATAAATAATTTTACTTATACATTATAAAATTTTCTATAATTTTTATGATATTATGCATTGTATACATTGATATTGTATCTATTGTAACTTTAACATTATTTTTCACTATCAAAAAGTAACGATTTTATGAGATAAACTTGTATTTTCATTGAATATTTGTAGTAATCATCGTTTATTTTTTATCTTTGAACTTATATAAGTCCAAAAATGCTCCTAAAAGTCTCATAAAGTCTACATCATTATCATATTATCATATTATGAGAATTCAACACATTATATATTAAAATAAAATTTAATTCCTTTTAGAGGTAATGCCTAACAAATAAATTATAATTTTAGTATCATATATTTTATTCTATGTGTTTGAGAATTTATTAACTGAATAATTTCTCAAATTTTCCACATTTAGTTATAGAATCATATTCCATCATATTATAGGAAAATAACATTAATGAGGTAATACTATTATATCTTTGTTTTATTTTCAGGTTTATTATTGATTTGGAAGAATAATAAAACATGTGTATTAAGATCATGAATCTCATTTTTTAAAAAAGAATCTTTTAACTAGCTCTTGAAAAAAGTGAAAAATGTGACAAAGAACAGATATCTTTTATTCAATTGTTTGCATAACTCAAAGTACATTAATGAATCCAACATCTAAATACATTAACTCCTTTTATCTATTAGTAACATGAAAAACATAAACCTCTCATCCTCAATATATTATTTAATTATGATCACTAGTATATTGACAAAAATTGTAAAACATACAGTTTGCATAATATACAATTAAAAATAAAAAAATTGATTCTTATAAAATTAATACATGATGGTGAATATCCAAATGAATTTTTACAGTATTTTAGGTATTATAGATAATTCCATCTCCAATAGTCAATCTTTACATAGTGAAAAGGATATTTTTCATCCTTTTCATTGTTTTAGCTTGTGGTACACACTCTCCAATACCAACTTTATTCTCTATATTGACAAAACATTTACCCTTCATCTTTTCCACCAACAACATGGAACATGATCTTGGGACACATTTTCCACTGATTTCCTATTATGATATCATAAATATGCTGAAGAGATTTGGTAAAATTTTGTTGAATTGATTAATGTTATAATTCATAATGGACTATCATAATGTTCTCAAAATTTATTACAAAATCAAATCCATATCCTTATTGAGTTTATGTGTTAAACCCAACTACTCTAAGTCATTAAGGTAACCAATAATATTAAGTCTGTGAGTTAATACTAAATATCTATCACCAATGATTCACTGAAAAAGATCCTTTAGTAACTCATGTTGTCTAGTATTTTATTTTTCATTAAATTATAGTCATTCTTGGACTCATTTTGTTTTTGGAACACTTCATTCTTGGTAAAATTATTGGGAGAATGTATATTTAAATCCTTTACATATAGATCAGATGTATATGAGTATATCGATTCAATGTCTTGACCATCTAATATTTTTTGAAGTTATTCTTATTACATATTAAAATTTACCTCTTACTTGAGAACTATTCTCGCGTTTTTATTATAATAAATGAATCTTAAAGTTTTTTTGAAATTAATCATCTAAAATTTATCTCAATGTTAAAAATGAAGTTCAAGATAAAATAATTAATAATAGGATTTTTATTCAGATGATTAAAATATTTTATATTCATTTAATAGTTTTTTTTAAATTACCCAATCTAAAAATGATTAAATCTTGAATCATGTCCATTTACTATTCCATGTTCCATATTTAACTAAAAAATAAGAGTTTTTTGGTATTTTTCTCTCTAATTAAAATATTATGCAATGAAATAACCCAAAAATATCAATTGTGACTCTTTAAATATAATATGGGAAACAATTTTTCTAGACTATTATATAGATGAACACAACAATATTCCATTTGTATCCTTTTTATGGTTTTCCCAGTTATATATATTTAAAAACTCACGGTTGTATTTAATTACCAAAATATTTAGGTTATCAATTTCCACCATTCCATATAAAATAAAATCTGTGGTGTATAAAACCAAAATTTTATCAATATAAATTCCATTCTTAGAATTATATTATATAGTATAAACACTATAAAATCACTTTGGGAACCAAATAAAAATATTATAAATGAAGAATGTATGAAATAAGTGGAACTTATAGAAGTTAAGGAACCTATCCTAATGGAATAATATCTTGACCTTTCAAACAATAATGTGATCATTAAAAATATTAATTCAACCAATTGAATTTTAACCTCATATATGAAAGTGTAAATCTAATTTTGGAATTTCATAATTAAAAATATTATATAATTATATCATAGAATATTTAAATAAATTATTTAATAATTATTAATTATGTGTTTTAATTTATTAAAAAAAGTTTATTTATAATTTTATAATTAATATAATTATTTAAAAAAAATTATTTTCATAAAATAGAATAATAAATTAATATTTTGTTTTCTTATGTTTATATGATAATTTTCTGGGACATTAATTACTTTTTCAATGTGTTATAAAATCAGTTTTAATTTTCAAATATGTACTTTCTGAGTAAATGATTATTTAATGAAAAATAAAATTTCTCATACATAGAAAACTATTTTAATAAAATTGAGATTATTTTCTAATTCTAAACATAGAAAAATTGTTAGGGTGAATTTTTTTAATTTTTCTAATATGCTCATATTTTTTGGAATAGTAAAATATGGTAATTTATAGAAAATATACATTATAAGTTTAATAATATGTTCCTCAATTCATCACTGATTTAAACAGCATAATCTCGAAATTCCCTACATTATTTTAGAATATTTTGTGGTAATTCTCTAACTACTCCTTATATTGGTCCAAAATAATAAACTAATAAAGAAAATAATGGAAAAACATCCCTCTCATCCCCTATAAATATTACCCCTCACCACCTCTCCCCCTCAAATATTTAAATATTTGAGCCTTATTTGAATTATTTCCATTACTATTACGAACCGCATACCCCATTTCCAAGAGCTCTTGGTCTCAACAAAAGGTGAAAACATTTTCCCTAGGTAGGTTCTCAAGGAGAAGGATTCAAGAGGTAAAATCTACATTATTTTATTTTAATATATTTTTATGTTAGATTCTTTTCCTATAATCTCCTCATCTCACCTAAAAAAATGGAATGATAACTCCACTACCCTAAATATAATGGAATGTTATTTTCCTAATATTTATATCCATCATCAAACCCCTTCCACTCTCTCTCTTATTCCAAAATAAAACATTATCTGTGGGGTGTTTATTAATCGCTTTCCAGGATGAATTGTTTTCATTTATCCTTATCGCCTTTATGGATGGACATTTTACCATTTTTATTATTAAAAAAAATTTAATATTCAGTTTATAATCCATTTTATGTTCTATAAGTAACATATTTTTATAATACTAATTATAAAAAAACAATTTCCAATACATTGTCTTGAAGCTATGACATAGCAAGTGCTCGTAGACTAGTACCAAGGGAGAGGTTCTTCCTAAGGCAGGTGTATCCTAGCTCAGTAAACATGTGGTATTTCCCTAACCAAATGATATCAATAGCATCGTATCACTAATCATAGGTGTTCATTTCAATTGAAAACATGGACAATGACCTGTACGACCAATCATATGATTCCATGACTTTTTTCCGTTTGATAGATCGTTTTTTCCATAGCCCTCGTTGATTTGATCCTCCCCCCATGGCTAAAGGAACTGAACACCTCAATTATGCTACCTTTTTTTCGATACCGCATACTGACCAGCTTCTTGTTGTTGGCTAAATGTGAGGCCTATTTGTGACCTTGGACCATTGCTGATGTTGAGGTCCGTACGAAACACAACAATCGTGGTTGGGTTGATCGTTGAGAGATGAGACACACGATTCCATTGCCCATGCTAGGATTGTGCATGGCATAGTTTCTTACTAGTGCCCAAAACAAGTTGATTAGATGGGAAAATAATGAAGGGGATGGTCGAGCGGGTGACATTTTTTTGACGGTTTCCTGATGTGTTCTCAACTTGACCATGCATCTCTTTACTAGATGGGTGAAGACCGATGTGATTATCCTCAACAATACCATCAAAATTTGAAGATGATCATTGGGAATAATCATAGTAGATGCATCCATCTCATGACTCGTTGTACAACTAGTTCAGTTCTAAATGGTTTCATCATTGTAGATGCGGTATCATTGGTTCAAACTATGTTCATCAAACATTGATTGTTGTGAACCATTTTTATTATTTATGGATTGATCAAAAATGTTGATGACTATCGGCAGATGCATAGACATGGGTGTTAATACGGTGAGTGAACGAGGCAAATTTTTGTTCAGGCTCTGGAGCACAAGGGGTGGAAGAGACCTGAATTCCATGCACCGGTAGTCTACACGTGATCCAATGTTATATGGTTGTGTGGGATTATGATCTAAAACTACTGTAAAAATATAAACGATTATCATTAATGTATTATATAATGATTCGACCTCATACCATATAACCAATGATATATATAACAATTTAAAATTATGTATGATAATTAATCACTTCAAATTTAAATACATGATACTTATTCCAATTATTTTTGGACATCCCTACTTATATAAAAGTAACCCGATCATGAAAAACAAAAAAAACAACACTCCCGAATGATGATATTAATCTATATAAATCATTAAGAATCCCAAAATTGAGTATAAGTTATCTGTAATGAAATAAATAAATTTAAAAAAGTTTTTTGATTTTTAAATTAATGAATTTAATTTTATGATCCATGATGTTATAGTGAATATATAATTTTTACCTAATGTATGGGGATTCTCGAACCCAAGATTATTTCATTGGGATTTCCCCCTTTTACTACATTTTTTTGTAAGGATGATCCATTATTTTTATTTATATATAATTTATTTTCCACCACTTTTATTTATATTATATACATATTTCTTATCTACCTTCCGATAAATGAAATAAATTTTAAAAAATTACACTTCTTTCTAATGCTATATCTTTTACTTATCATGATATTATTTCTTCTTCACTGAAGATTATTTACTGTTATACCGATTATGTTATTCCTATTTCATTTAATGACCTAATATTTTTTCATGAATATAGTTTATGTTAAGTGAATACCATTACTTTACATGGGTTATTTTATATTGATGACTGATATATGTTCTATGTGGCTTGAATGATAATGAATATATTATGATCTGATAGACTATATGTAAATGTCAGGATGTGATGGTTGTTCCTATAATTATAAAGTTATCCAATTCATTGGGTAATGTGATGTATCTCATGAGAAAAATTGTGAATGTGTGAACATGATTATCGCATTGTTCACAATTTTTTTGGTATTTCACCACTAAGACATGATGTCTCATTTTTATCAATTTCCACATTCCAAATTATTATCTAATGTTACTTCTCATTATTATAATGATAATCTAATTTTTATGTTATAAAGATAAATATTAATCTCACAAATTCTATATTGATTCATGTTCTTATATATCCTATTTCTGGAAATTTAGGTCACCCATTTTTGATGTATATCCTCATTTTCATACTTGTAATAATGAGAATACAAGGGCCAATTTGATTCTATAGAATAAATAATTAAATAAATTTTTATGTTTTATTATGGAAATTTTTTGTATGGTTATAATTTTCATGAGACGCTAAACCTTTGGATCCTAGTATTGTAACTCTATTATTTCATTTTTTTTATAGAGTGATATAATTATAATGTTAGAAAAATTATGGTTTCTATATTTCATATTAGAGAATGGTTTTTTAATTTGGGTGTTAGTATTAGAGAACATATGTGAAAAACCTTAGTATGATAATAAGTATAAGCAAGAACCCAAGATGATTTGTTTTTGAAAAATTCTAATCATAGGGATACCACAAGAAAAGTATTTAGAGGTAAATTGAAAGAAAAAAATTACTTATTCATGAATTATTGACTTATGTTTTTCTCTAACCTTTTCTATTTCAGAATATGGTGTAACCCATAAGAAACCCAAAGAACAACCCATTTGAGGGACAATGAAATGACTGCCCGAATGACATCCCCAATTCTTGGGTAGGTGGTGTTCAAACATTCATGGTGATGCTTAACTTGTAGACTTATGATACGAAAAATAACCTGAATATTTTGGAACATACTCTTTAACATAATAGTAAGCAATAAAATATCAAGTACTTTAGGTGGAAAAACAACAATTTTTTAGTGGATATTCTGATCCACTAGTCATGGAATAGTGGGTCATCTAAATGGAGAATATGTTTTCCATAATTCACTGTTTTGAGATGTATACATTGACTCTATCCATTTATTATCTAGTTGGAGTGGCTGAGCAGTGTTAGGAGTTGATTAACAACACCATGCTAAATTAATAAATTGATAAAATGGAGTGGAAGACATTGATATAATTTTTCTTAATAAGTATTTCCCTTGAACTCTTCATTAAATGATGTAGAGAAAACTCATAATGATGAATAAAAAGGAAGGTAAATCTATAACGACAAATGAAGAAAATTTCACATGCATTTAAAGGAACACTTCATGCTTGGTTATCAAAAAAGATAGAATTTTTTTAGATTATTTAATGTTTTAAAACCACTCATTCGAAAGGCTCTATAAATTTGAGACATTGGTAGTAAAAAAGAAGTAGTTTGATGTTCACTAAAAGTGGATGTATAGTTTGGCAAATAGTCTCATGGGATTGGTGATACTAAACTAAAGGCAAGGCTTCATGATTAAGGATCTAATGAGATAGGTGGAAATAAAACTCAACCACCCACATGCCAAAAATGTGGTAAGAAGGATCATGGTAATTGCAAAAAAGGGACTGGGAAATTCTATATGTGTGTGAGATAATGCCACAAAGGCCATGAATATCAATGAGACATTATGATTCAAGACAATGTTGTGGACGAAGGACACCACCATCCATGGTTTAATTCTTAAACTATAAGGAGAAAGTGAATTATGAAATCCCAGGAACTAAACCCCTAGTCTTTGTGGGTAATCAATGTTATCAACCACTAATTCCAAATCATAATGTGAAGGATTATTCCATCACTACTAATAAGGTGGAAAATGAAATTCATGTGGTGATAATAAAATTATTTTTTCATTCATAAATAGAAAAAATACAATTTGATTCTAGTTCTAGGAGTTCTTTCATATCATGCATGATTTGTAGAACTGTTCAAACCCCACCTTAAAATTTGTAGGTTGATTAACCAGTGAGAATAGAAAAAACATAAATTATTGAATCCAAATTATATAACTCATCAATTTTTTATTTTTGTGGAATCAACCTCCTAAAAAATCATGTATTACATCATTGGTGGAGTTTAGTCCTAGTTTGAGCATGGATTGACTATCATTATATAAATAAAACATCAACTGTCAGGAAAGGGAGATCACTCTTCAAATCTAGATTCATCCTCCAATTTCATAAAAGTGGATGTAGGAGGATGAATATTCATTCAGATCCATCATCTAATGTGCGGATATTATATCTTTATGATCAAGCATATCTTACTCAAATGACCAAGAAAAATGAGAGAATAATGATAAAAGAAATTCACATTGTGAGGAGTTAGACAGATGTGTAACCCAAAGTATTTTCAGGACATCCTCATGAACGATAGGTTGAGTTCTCAATTGAACATATTCTTGGATCTGTTTTTATATCAATGAAACCATATAGAATGACAACCATTGAGTTGGTATAACTAAATAAGAAGTTAACAGATAATCTAGACATGTTTTTTATAACCTTGAATTCATAACCATTGGGCGCACCAGTCATCCTAATTTAGAAGATTAGTTCAATGCAAATCTATATTGATTTTCGTGAGAAAACAAAAACTATGATGAATAACAGGTATCCCCTTCAAATGATATATGAATTGTTCCTTCAACTACATGGTTTTAAGTATTTTTCTACGGTTGAACTTCGATTTGTATACCACCCATTAATAGTGAGGATGGAAGATATTCCCAAAATTGAATGTCAAATGATGTATAGAAACTTCGAGTTCATTGTTAAATCATTTGGATTTAGTAATTATCCAAAAAGATTCATGTAATTAATTATTATATTCTTTATAGACTATATAGTCAGAATTGCAGTAGTCTTTATTACTAATATTCTGATAGACTTTAAGAGGAAGGAGGAACTTGAGGAACATTTTAATATTTTTATCTTGACCTTGATAAGTGGGAACATTTATGAAAATTATAGTAAATGTGAGCTCTATATGGAGGATGTATCATTCTATGGGCATGTTATAACCAGTAAAATATTATATTTCAACCCTTCTAGGACAAAGGAAATCAAGGAGTGGCCTGGGAAAACTTCTTAAATAAGTATACGTAGTTAACATGGTCTATTTGGGTATTATCAATGATTTTAAAGAACATATCATGATATTACAATACACTAACCTAGCTGACTCTAAATGGAGAAAAAAATGTGGACAAGTAAATGTGAAGACTTATTCAATGAGTTAAAAAAAGGCTTGTCACCGCATAAGTACTCTCACTTCAAACAAGTATGTAACTCTTTGTCATATAACTCATTTCTTTAAAAAAGGACATAGTTTGTGTATTGATTATAAATGATAATGTAACATTATAATCCTCGAGGTAGTTGTAACTTCATTAGAATCATTATCCCACTCATGATCGAGAGTTGACAACTGTGATGTTTCTATTGAAAATCAAGAGGTATTATTTCTATAGGGAGATCTGTGAAATATATACATATCATAATAGACTCAAATATATGTTTATAGCTAATGATATTAATATGAATCAATGAATATGGTCAGATCCCATCAAGGTGTATGACTGCTCATTCCATTGCAATCCTAATAATGAAAATAATGTGGTGTATGCTCCATGTAGAAAGGATCCTACAACATTATCAATAATGTGAATTGAGAAGTACCAAATATTATTTTATTTTAAATAGATAGAAATGATAATAATTAAAGAAATAACATAACCAATCCTTTATAGAATGATTTCTCAACAATCCCTTATTGAGAAAATAAACGATGGTTTACGAAATGATGTATAAATTCAGAGAAAGATGAAATTGTCGAGAAAAGGGAAATCTGTAGAGGGTAAAATTGATGAGTAGGGTGTTGAATGATTTGGGTCATGATTATGTGTACCATTTGATGAAGTGATAAATAAGGATCTTATGATTGGTACACATAGATGAATCATGTCAATTCTCCTAGGGAGCACAAAGATGTATTGAGATCTCTAAGTGTAAAAAAGGTGGGACATTATGAAGAAGGATATATCTTAATATACATCAATGTTCCTAGAATGTCATCAAGTTAATGTAGAATTAACAAATTATAAGAGCATGATACAACCATTACCTATCCCAAAATGGAAATTGGAAAACATATCCATGGCCTTTGTCACCAGAATTCCAAATACATCAATAAGAAACATCACTATATGGGTTACTGTCAATAATATTACAAAGATTGATTATTTATTACAATTTGATTTGAATTCTCACTAGATAAACTTGAATGGATATACATCATATAAGTGGTAAGGCTACATGGATTACCACTAATGATTGTATCCAGTTGAGATCCAAGATTCATTTCATAGTTCTAGATATATATCAAACATATTCTAAATGATGAGATGTTGGCTGGGAGATACAAACATCTACCACTAGTTGAGTACACCTAAAAAAATAGTTTCCACTCGAACATTAAGATATCTCCATATAAATCTTTTTTTGGTGAAAAGAAATAGAACAGTGGCATACATGGATGAAGTAATAGTATGTAAGCTTATAAGACATAAATGGTTGAAGGAATGGTGGAAAAGGATTAAAACATTTAGTAGAACAAAAAAGAATCCATAATTCGATATAATTGATATAAAGTCAAACATCAATAAGATCTTGCGATTAATGTTAGAGAGACAATATTCCTCCACATATCAATGTGGAAGAGGATAATGAGATTTGGGATGAAGGAAAATCTAAGTCCTATGTACATCAACAGATTTATTATTATCGATTGATTCAGTGTTGTGGTTTATCTACCTACACATGCACCCACCATGACTCAGGTACACAATGTATTCCTTTTATCCATCTTCAGAAAGTACATACTTCATACCTCATATGTACTGAATCTAGAGGTGGTAAAGTTGGAAGATGAGCTCTCTTATGAAGAGAATTTGTTGAAGATATTTGACTGTATAGATAATTTTATATCAAATGACTACTTACATAGTCAATTTACGATGGAGAACCCGTAAGTATTAAGAGGAATGATGGGAACCAGAGGAAGTTGTAATGGAGATATACAACCAACTATTTTCAACTTTGAATGTAAAACCAAATTTAGAGGGTGAAATTTCATAAGGGGGTAGAATGTAACGAATCCATATTATTTCTATGGAAATTTCCTTCCTATAATTATTTCACCTAGTATAAACCACATTAAATAACTTTGAGAACACAATAAAAACTATATAAGTGAATAGTGAATGAAATAAGAGGTACTACTAGAAGGTAATGAAACTATCCTAATAGAATAGTAACTTTGTATTTGGAATAATAATATAACCATTAAGGATTCTTCTCAATAGAATATTATCCTAATCTATGAATGTTTATATAAAACTAAGTCTTCTCATAAATTAAATTATGATGAAACTATATACTAGTATTAGAAAATAAATGTCCTAAAAATTATTAATTTAGTGTCAGTGTTTTTATAAAATACAAAAACTCATTTATAATTTTATAATTTATATAATTATTTAAACTTATATTATCTTCATAAAATAGAGTCATAATTTAATATTTTTTTAATTATGATTATTAGATAATATTAAGAGGCATTAATTATATTTTCAAAGAGTTATAAAATTAGTTATAATTTTAAAATATATATTTTTTGAGTAAATGATTATTTTCATAAAAAATTTAATTTCCCATTCATTGAAAATTATTTTCATAAAATTTAGATCATTATTTAATTCTACATGTTGAATAATTGATAGAGTGATTTTATTGGATTTTTTATTAAATTCGGTAATTTTTGGTGAATAGTAAAATATAGTAATTTACGGTATATATATATTACAAGTTATATACATTGTTACTTGAGTCATCACATATGTAAGAACCATAATATCAAACCCAAGTCCATTTTTTTAGTATATTTATGGATAATTTTTAAACTATTCAAAGTATTGGTCACAAATAATAAACTAATGAATAAAATAACAAGAGAACATCTCTGTCCACCCCTATAAATAAAACACCTCACCACCACTTCCCCTAACATCATACAAGATTTTATCCTTCACTAAATTCTTACCAATAATCATCCAAAGACGAATCCCCAGATAAAGGATCTATTAGTATCATCAAAATACCAAACCCTTTTCCTTAAGGAGTTTCTTTAGGAAAAGGATTCAAGTGGTAAAATCAACATTATTTTTTTTTAATTTGTTTTCATGTTCATTTATTTTCTTATTATATTCTAAACTACCCACATTTGAATGGTATTAAAAATAAAATAAATTAAATAAATAATAATTTTATTATTCTATTTTAAAAACACATCATCAAAACCCTTCTTATCTAAATTTTATTCATATAATGGAAGCATTGTCCATGAGGTGTTGAATTTTAGCCATCAAGGAGGATATGTTTTCATTTTCACTTACTAACATTAAGTCTAGTTTGGAATTCATTTTAATGGTTAAAAACTAACATAAAGTGTATATTATAACCCCTTTTATATTTTTAAAATAACATATTTACATAATACTAAATGATAATCAATGGAACTTGGTTGTGATTAGAAACCTCCGTAATAAATCTAAATGATTATCTCTATTATGTTATCTAATTATTAAAAATCATAAAATATATCCATTTAAACATATTAATGGTTATTAATTTCTTTTAATTTTAATTATTTAGTGTTATTTTAATTGTACAGGAACTTCCATACTTATATACTAGTGAACCAATCACAGAATCAAAAAAAAAACACTCTCAAATAATGAAATTGAACTCTATAACTCATTAGAAATCCCATAAAAGAACATAATAAAATAATAATGAATAAAATTAATTTATAAAAGGTTATATATTTTTAAATTAATTAATTTTATTTTAATATCTGGGATATTAAAGTGAATAATACAATCTTACATAAGGTAAGGGGATTCTAAAACCCAACTCTATTTATTTATGTTTTACATCATTCACTCTATTTTCAATATGGATGATTATATATTTTCCATTAAATATTATTTCTATTTTCTTCTCCATTTAAATTTTTGGGATATAAATATTTCCAATATTTTTTTAGATAAATGCAATGAATTTTCTAAAGAACACTTCTTCCCAAAAAAACATCTTTTACCCATGGTGAGATTGTTTCTTCATCACTCAAGATTTCTAATTATTATACCAAGTATGTTATTCCCTATATAATTTTATAACCCCAAAATATATTTATAAATGTTTTATATTTTGAATGAAACTATATCCCATTACATGGGTTATTTGATATTCAGGATTGATATATGTTATACGTGGCATGCATAAAATTGTAAATGTTATTATATGACAGGTGTACCAAGAATATTATAGCGTAAGTAAGTGTTGTGATTTTAAGATTGCACCGAAAATTATATAGAGATCTAATGAATTGTTAAATTTGATGTATCTTATGAGAATAACATAAAATTCATGAACATGATGGTATATTTTTTAACAGATATGTGTGTTATTTGGCCACTAAGTCATGATTTTTCATTTTCATACTGATATATTTATTATACTCAATTCCTAAATCTATAATTTTACACTCATTTCAATTCTAAATGGACATTTTATAATCATCAATATAAACACATTATATTCATTATATATGAACATCATCATATTATATATTATTTTATATTATACATTAATATATAAAATTTCATGAAATATAAAATTTTTAAATTTCAACATCTATTATGGGAACATTTTTTATACTCAACATATCACATATTAGTATTATTTAAAGCATTGATCGTATCGTAAATAAAAATGATTTCAATACATTTAAAATGATTTCCAAATAAATCCCATTTAATTTTAAATATCAACATTTACCATATTAACCATTAACTTATTTTTTAAAATTTTAAACTCTTTATATTTTTTATTATTTTTTTTAATTTTAAAACATTTAATAGATTACTCTTATTTTTTATATATAAATTATTTATAAAAAATTATATGTATTGTTTTTTTAAAATTAATTTTAATATTAACCCTTATATTTTTGGAATATTTATTTATAAATTATCTATAAATATTTAAATGATTAATTATAAACTCTTTATAATATATTATTTTAAAAAAAATTACAACTAAATATTATTGTTAAAAAAATATTATCATTGTTTACAAACAATTTATAAATAATACAATTTAATTCATAGTTGGAAAAAACAAAAAAAATAATGATGAATATATTTTACAATAAATTGGATTTCATACATTAAGATTGATAAGAAAATGACACATGATTTATTTACACACTATTAGCCATACATTTTAACTAATATTTTAATCATTAAATATTATAGAAAAAAAATATATTAAATTACATTGGGATACCAAATGTGTAATACAACACACAGTTTTTGATACCCATGGGAGCCAATAATGGCATATGATATACTAATATTGTATACAATGACCTATACAATAATGAGTTATTTGAATTATGTCATGGATTATAGAAATTGTACCATATGAAATATGGAAATGAAAAAGATCATTTCTCTAATGATTTATGCATTTCAACTGCATGGAATTTCACTTATGGCACACTATGTGGTTATAACACCTCACATATATGAACAAGTCCAATGTGACATACTTATGAAGATATAAATATACACCATTACAATGAAAAAAATTGTTCTATTAAACTCTTTGTCTTATTATTGGACTTATTATATGGATAGATTCACATAGAAATCACTCGTGCATGATAGTGATTATTTACTAACCCCTTTTCCATTACATTAATACCACTAAAATGATTTATAGTAATTATCAATCCGTAATAAGAGTGGGTGAAGTGGTTTAGAAAACATAAACCACTAAAAATGGGATTTTTATAAAAGATCATATAATAAATTATAATTGAATAATTGTCCTTTTAAACAATAAATGATACTATATACTAGAATTATATTTACTATTGATTGGTGAAGATCACCATGGAATATAAAAAATGTTTCCCCTAAAAATTTTGTTTATTATATGATCTAAATCTCTAAAAGAAACTAGTACGATCATTTCAAATCTTCATGATATGAAGGTATCTTGAGAGAAAAGATGAATGGATGTAGAGACTCAAATGATGAATGTTTTTCCACTGGCTGTAAGGATAATTTTAAGAAAAATCCAATCCCTAGAATCATATATATAGGATGCATTAATTCTTTATAATATGTGAAAATTTTCCAATAATTTACTGATACATTTTAGAAATGATTGAGTAGTGTATCACCTAGATTAAATGTAACTATTGGTGATAAATATGCCATTGGTTTCATCCCATGAAATATTTATTTAACAACAAAAGATTTGTTGATGATCTTGATAATAATAATTATTATATTCATTTATATGATTGTGTCAGACTACTTAGAATTATATCAGACCAATTTATACTAGATGTAATAAACCTTTTTATCTTAATTATGGATCCTTTTAAATATTTTTTCATTCTTTATTTCATACATATGATGGATTCCTAAGGATTTTGTGGGTGTTTTGGGGTTGTATGTGATTTTTCAAATCCTAGAACAAAACTATTTTTGAAAAATCATAATGAGTGAATGATTAAGAGAAATCTTATGGGATAGTCCCCATGATTTCACCTAACCATGTTGTGCCTGACTATGAGTAGCAGGAGGAAGCATGTTTTGAGGAAAACATGTAGATTGGGATGGACACCCCAGAGGGATGTATAAAGATTTTATAAGATCTGAATTCCATTTTTTGTGTATGGATTCCCTTAATGTGTGGCCTAACCATAAATGTATCCTTTTTTAGACAATGAGTTAAAAATGGTTGGTGCACAGTTTTTCCAATCATATAACCGAGCAGTGTGACCTAAAAATTATTGGGTGAACTGACCAAATTTCTATTAATGATTTTTTAACATTATCTTATCTTCTAATTTCCTCATTAAATTGGACTGGAGAGCCTTTCCTCTCCAATTTTGTGATCCCAAGTCCTTCTTAAAATTTTTTATTCCTCATACTACTTCTGATGTCTGATTTGATCCTCATTCATCTCATTGGATTCACATTGGTAAGTACTCAATTCATTTTGATTCATTTGCTGCTTTTCTTCTCCTCTATGAAACTATTTTGATGTGGTCTCATATAATATATTTTTAGGATATTGAACCATTATTCCAATTTCATCCAATATCGGCCAAAATAATATCTCATACTAGATTTAAGGACTGTTATAGGGATAAGGTAGGTGATCTATGACTCATCCCTCTAGTCTCACTATTTTTAACTTTCTTCATTTCACACACACCAATTTCATTAATTGTTACTGATTAAATTAAAATTAATTTCTTCTAATAACCATGATTTAATTATAGATACCTTGATATATATATTCATTAGATTGTTGGAGGATAATACCTCATCTTATTCAACCCCATGTAGAGAGATTCCTTAATTATTCCTTGGTACCCCATGAACGGTTACCTATTATACCGTTCTGGTGTATGAATTGACCTTGTTAGTGGTAATACCTCATAATTTAAATGAATTATTAATTTCTAATGGGTATAATGTTATGATTTAGTTTAAACATTGTAGGGTAAGTGGTTGAACTTAAAAATTGAATATAAAGAGTAAATGGAAGTTTAAAATATATATCACTTGGACTAATCCTGTAACACCCCAGGTAAATAAAGAATATGACATTTTCATATTTATCCATATTTGTGAATAAAATATTAATATGACTTTAAAGGGGACGCTATGCTTGATGGCGTACCCAACACGCAACAATGAGTTTTTTGGGAATCTTACGTTGCACTCTAATAATAAAATAATATTAGTTTAAATGGTTGTTAACATGTTGCCGTTGTATTGACGGGAATGGATAGAAATAACTAAAATATGAATATATATGTTTTTAAATGTTTTTACATTTATCCAATAAATGATAAAGGCTTAAAATATGGAAAGAATTCAATTTTTGGAGTATATGCCCTAGTTTTCACTAAAGGTTCACTTATCGCCTTTTGATGGCGAACCGTCATTAAATATAGTCTTTTTCACTATTATACAATCTATTGGACCAAATAAAACTCTTCTTAAGAATTGGGACATCAAATTTTACTTTGTGTAAATTTTTGGTATGTTTCCGATAAATTTCATTTTTTTTAATGAATAGTGTAAAATGTTGTATTTTAATTCAAAAGCTATTTTTAATCTAATTCATTTATATTATTAGATTATCTTTTTAATTGGTTTTAAAGTGAAATTATAATATATTTTTACCATTAAATCCAATAGTTTTCGTTGGAATTAATTTCACTTTGAAATCAAACTTAAACTACTGTCAATCTTTTGATACTTATTGTTTCATAAAAACACGCTATTTGCTTTGACAGTGGGAATTAATTATTAAATTAATTAATGTATTTTATATGTTTTGAATTTTTTAAAATAGACTTCATTTTTTAATTCAGAATATCAAATATATCTTAGGGTGAATTTTTGGGATTTTTCTGAAAAACATCAATTTTTGATGAATAGTGAAACAACTAAGAGGTACTTATAAAAACTAATTTTTCCGTTTAAATGAAATTTTCCCATATTTGTGTTTTGAATTTCTAAAATCCGACATACATGGTTTTCATTAATAAGTAAAATTTGGTTCAATGGGTTAAAAATAATTTTTTGGTGAATAGTAACTTATTAAGTTTTTAATCGCGATTAGAGGTAATTAGTGTAGTTTATGGAAAGAATAATGTTTTAATAAAATGAAATGACCTAGAAACATTTCCTTCCCTCATTTTATGTCTCATGGCCGACCAAGAAAATCCATGGGTCAACTTGGGGACCCCAAGGAGCCACTTTGGTTGGGAAATCACATAAATATCTTTTTATTTAATGTTAATGTTAAAATGACACAAACATGAGATGTTTTACCAAAACAATTTTTACATGGGGTTATACATGTCATACTTTGGAAAATAAATATTCATTAGAAAGATAAAAAGATTTCCTACATCATATTATTTTTTTTGTAATTTTTATAAATTAAATAAATTAAATTATTTATGACATCATGATGATGCAGTGATTTCCTCATTATTTACCGATTTAAATAAAATGGAAAGATAATGTAATATCTAAGACCTACACATGTCCAAAACTTATTGGATTAGTGGATTTATAACCCTTTTCACCTTATCCTAGAATGATATCAATGTGGGACCTCTTAAATTCGAATATCATTTTAAAATAAAGTGACTTTTCTTTACTTTCCATGAGTGCCCCTCCTCTCCTCTTATAAAAGGCCCCCCACCTCTACCTCCTTACCCACACATCCAAAGCCTTTGTCTCGGCCAACCCCTGCCCATTTTGTCTCTCCACTTGACTCTATTACTCCTTGAAGCCTCACTTTGGGCATAAGGTCTCCCAAGAAAGATATTGAGCTCAAACCAAAGAGAGTTACCCGATTTTAAGGTAATGTCTTCACTTGTGTACTTTTGTTTTATTTTGCTTCTCCAACCCCATAAACTCTTTTTATTAATTTATTTTTTAAAAAATCCAGTATCTTCAATATACTATGATGTTGTTATAAGAATTATTCGAGCTACACTTACACACACCTGCATCTAATGGTTAAAAAACATTCTGTTTCCATGGATGGCGAATTTCTGCATCACGAAACAATGATTGTTCAACACTCATATAACACCTTCAAGGGTGGCCATTAAGATGTCACTATATTTATATATGATATTTAATATGATTATGTTTTACTTACGCTTCTGTATTTTTCATTTATGTCGTACCTTTATGGTTTCCATTATGGGTAAATGCGATATCTTCATTTAAGGAAGTGCTGACTACCGCCCCATTAAAGTGATGTGATTCATTAATGCCATATGTCGGACGTATAAAGGATGGATTTAATGTTATTATATATGATGATATACTGGAATTATAATATAACTCTATATCATTATTATTTATTTCCATTAATGCATGAGATAGAAATTAATGTAGCGTTCATGCGTACGTACGGCTTACCGTCTCCATTAACGGTGCATTTCATTTCTTATCCCCAAATGTAATGTACTACTATAAGTACATATTTATAAGTTATGTTACATATAAATAATGAATATAATTCTGGAATTAAAATATACATACCTCTCATTTAGTTTTAATTCCATTAATATGACAAAGAAATGAAAGTAGCGTTCATGCGTACGTACGGCTTACTGTCTCCATGAACGATGTATTTCATTTCTTACCTCTAAATAATTATTTAATATTATAAAAACATGTATATGATGGATATATATGATATATATGATATCCAAATCATTAATATAATTCTGGATATAATGAACCATTTACCACACGAACAACATGTAATGGTAAGAAGTCCACTTTTGACTTAAGAACCAAATATCGACAAAACATACATTATTAACATAAATGATTATATAATGTTTATAACATGTCAATAATTGATATAAAAATAATAATTAACTTGAAAAAGGTTCTTAAGAAAGTATAAATTAACTCAAGTTTATTATTCAGGACGTTAAAGAACGATCGAGTCATGTCGGACCCGAGGTAAGGGATCCTACTCCTCTCTTTCTTTTTATGTACACTCTTTTATGTCATCCCTTCTAAGCTCATATATCTTGTCATTGGGATGTTATTTTATATTACTCTTACTTTAAGTTTTATGTTCATATGATGAGAGACCCTATTCTCTCTCATAAATCCATTTTGAAAGTTTTGAGTGGAGCCGTTAGGCTGCCGAATTTTCGTAAGAGATCTAACCTCTCTCTTTCTTTTAAGTACTCTCCTTTATGTCACTTCTTCTAAGATCCTCTTTTTTTATGATGGGGGATGTTTTTTTATATTCCTGTTGTTGTAAAATTTATTTTAATGTGATGAGATACCCTATTTGATCTCATCAATCCATTTTTGGATGTTTTAAGTGGCATCGTTAGGCTGTAGAGTTTTCGTATGGGATTTTTCATCTCACTTTTATTCCTGTGAGATTTATGCTAAATTTTCCACAATTTCCTTTGAGTGGTGTATGTAATGACCATTATTTTACACATTGTGTAACATTCTTTCATTTATGAGTATTTACATCAATGTTGTATTGTCCTTCTTTCACGGGGCGTATGTTTCGAAAGATACCCATGTCGGTAAGGGAACCTTTCACCCTCCTCTTTTTAAAAGACTTCTTTTGTTGGGTCTTTTAATTTACATATTCTTATGTGGGGATATGTTCTCATATATCCTTATTGATGTAAATGTTATGTCCAAGTGATTAGATACCCTTTTTTTGATGTGACACCATTAGGCTGTCAAGGGAACTTCTTAACCCAATTTCGATTTCTTTGGGTTCAACATGTAGTTATTGAATATGTCATTCTTTGAATATGTGTTAATGACCTTTTATTATTTTACACTTAATATCCACTTATATTTGGTGTATTTGTTTGTCACACATAATTATGTAATTGATTTATCCTTAAACCAAGGATATCATCTTTGTAAGGGACTTCGTCTCAATCTCCTTTCATTGAGGCATATTCTGTTTTATACATAAACTTCTTTTATACGGTGTATAAACCCCATTGACGTTTACGTTTATTCAAAAGGAATCCTTTTTATACGAAATGTTTATTAAACGAAAAAAGGGAATGTTTTTGTCGTACGTATGCGGTGACAAAAACTTCTCCGCCGCCGTGACCATTATTTGTATTTCAGCTTCCTCTACAAGACATACCATATTTTTAAAAGAAAAATAAATACCATGTTTTACTTTTATTTTATTTTGTTATTGAAAATGGTTTTCATAATGTATTTATATCAATGTGTTGTATTGATATCATTTTCTTGAAAGGTGGAAATATTATGTTTCCTTTATGCATGTTTTATGTGATACGATTATGTTATGGTTCTTGGGCATTGTTATGAAGAAGGGTGGTTCCGTGATAAACTAAGGGCGGGTGAGCCCGATATAGCTCTCTAATGCATTGGGTAACGTGAAGGAGTGAAACGTTATGGTTTCTCCGAAGAGATTTATGAAATATATTGTGGTGGGTATTCCAAACGTAACCAAGAGGGTTACTCCCTACGTAAGAATGTTATGAATGCCTCAAGTTACCTTTTATGTCTTATGATTTCTATGATTTATTCATGATTTTATGAGGCATGTTAAAGTGCTTATGTTTTATAGGTAATGTATGATTTCATTCTTATGTATACATGTACTCATGTTTCCTTTCCATATTTTTATATCCCTTACTGAGCTTATTATGCTCATCCCAAGTTTTTGAAATGTTTTTCATAGGTCAAGGGAAAGGTATGTGATGTGACGATAGTGTCAAGAAAGAATCCATGTTTTATTTTAAATTTGTTTACATTGATGGGAAGAATGAATACTGACTTTTAGGTAACCACTTTGTCTAAATGTGGAATGTAATGCAAGTTTCATGATCTAATTCTATAAAACTCTAAACCTGAAAAGATCCCCAATTTGTAATCTTGTAATAACTCAAGATTAAGTAAGATTTAAGGCTGGGGCCTTATAGTTGGTATCAAAGGTCGGTTTATATAACATTAGAGGTTCGGGTATTTTTTAAGCATAAGTGACATTACTATAATGGTTAGTATTTCAGAAAGAGTCATAGTTTTTAGATAAAGTGAATGAGTAAGTATATCTTCCTCATTAGTAAATGATGGTTCTGTTGATCTACTCACATGACATTTATTTTTTTAGTGAATGGATAGATCTAGCAGGCACCAAAGAGACAACGGGTTTGAAGGAAACTGTGGTGGTTCTATGATTAAGATACTAGATAAAATGGAGGATTCAATGAGGAAACTCGTGGTTGTTCTAAACCAACTATCAAGGAGTCATGATAAACCACTTGAACCTTGGTATGTTCTGTAATGCATCATGTACGAGATGACCAATCGATGTGGAAGTTCAGTTAATAATTATAAAGGTAACCATTAGAGCTTATATGATCCTTACATTTGAGTAATTATTGGTTACTCTATGATATGATGGAAAATGAAAGGCATTAGATAACCTTGAGGTTAAAATATGTAATGATTTTTTTGAAGATTTTATCTCATTTTGGGGAATGTTTTAAGAGTTATATAGTTTTGGAAAAGGGACAACACGCGGACCGTGTGACAACCCGTCGCGTTGGACAAAGCTGTGGGAATCGAACCCACAACCAAAGTGCAACTGGTATTTATCGCCTACCACTGGACTACGTGAAGTCCCTGATTAGTTTGACAGATTCTTTTTTGTTAGATTATTTTATGAATTAAGTGTAATTTGATTTTGGGTTGTCTATGGAAATATATTAACCTATCATGGAGGATATTTTATTAGGTTAATTACTTTTCAATACGAGACATTAAGAACAACTGATTTGGTTTTGAGATAAATGATACGATTTAACTTGGTAGACTATGTGACTAAATCCTTCAAATATTTGGGTTTCAATAATAGATTGGATTACTTTGAAGAATTTTATGGACAAATTGTTTATCGAATGGTCCTCGTTGAACTTTATGTTTTTTTGGACAAATTTTGGAGAGAAAGAATAGATTTTCTTTTTTATAAAGGGTTATCCTTTTCTGGATTATCTGATCTTGTACTAACCTTTTTGGTTTTGGTTTTGGGTAAAGTATAAAGACATGGGAAGTATATAGTTCTCTTTTGTGGATTAGGTGATTATCTAGAAGTTGATTATAGTACTCTTAATGTGAACAAGTCTTCCTAAATACTTGTCTTTTGGAGAAAATATGAGTTTGTGTAAGGAATCTAATAAAAGTTGAAAGTCAACATGATAAGTGATTATTTTTCCGTATGAATAAATTCCTCAATTAAAAGTAACTTAAAACAAAAATGTTGTCTATTAACTTTTCCTACTAGGGAATCGAATACCGTTTAACCCATCACAAGTTTGTGATTTTCTCGTGGTTAACTTTATCCTAAACATGTTTTCTATCACTCTCCATCAGAACATGACCCTTTTTTTTCCTCCATGTCCATATTTTCATACTTTGAACCCTATTATGGGTTAACTTGGGTGACCTTTGTACTTACCTTCCTTTAATTTAAAGTGACTGTTTTACCGACTCTTGTTTCGATGTGGGGCTTTCAAGGATGTTTCCAAGATCAATTTTAAAAATTGCAAGGACGCAATTCCCAAAAGGGGGGAAGGATGTAACACCCCAAGAAAATAAAGAATATGAAATTATCATATTTATCCTTATTTGTGAATAAAATATTAATATTACTTTAAAGGGGATGTTATGCTTGATGGCGTACCCAACACGCAACAACAATTTTCTTAGGAATCTTACGTAGCACTCTAATAATAAAATAATATTATTTTAAATGTTAGTTAACATGTAGCCATTGTATTGAAGGGAATGGAAAGAAATAAGCAAAATATAATTACATCTCTTTTTAAATGTTTTTACATTTATCCAATAAAAGATAATGGCTTAAAATACGGAAAGAATTCAATTTTAGGCGTATATGCCCTAGTTTTCACTAAAGGTTCACTTATCGCCTTTTGATGGAGAACCGTAATTAAATATAGTTTTTTTCACTATTATACAATATATTGGACCAAATAAAACTCTTCTAAAGATTTGGGACATCAAAATTTAATTTGAGTATATTTTTGGAATCTTTCCGATAAAGTTCATTTTTTTTAATGAATAGTGTAAAATGTTGTATTTAAATTCAAAAGCTCTTTTTAATCTAATTTATTTATATGATTAGATTATCTTTTGAATTGGTTTTAAAGTGAAATTAAAATATATTTTTACCATTAAATCCAATAGTGGTCATTGGAATAAATTTCACTTTGAAATCAGACATAAACTAGTGTCAATCTTTTGATACTTATTGTTTCATAAAAACACGCTATTTACTCTGACAGCGGGAATTAATTATTAAATTAATTAATATAACATATATGTTTTGAATTTTTCAATATATAATTAATTTTTGAATACGGAATATCAAATATAGCTTAGGGTGAATTTTTGGGATTTTTCTGAAAAACTTCAGTTTTTGATGAATAGTGAAACAACTAAGTGGTACTTATAAAAACTGATTTTTCCGTTTAAATGAAATTATGTCATCTTTGTGTTTTGAACTTAAAAAATACGACATACATGGTTGAAATTAAGATGTAAAATGTGGTTCAATGGGATAAAAATAATTTTTTGGTAAATAGTAACTTATTAAGTTTTTAATCGCGATTAGAGGTAATTAGGGTAGTTTATGGTAAGAATAATGTTTTAATAAACTGAAATGACCTAGAAACCTGTCCTACCCTTATTGGATGTGTCATGGGAGACCAATAAAATCTATGGGTCAACATGGGGACCCCATGGAGACACTTTGGTTGGGAAATGACATAAATATCTTGTTATTTAATGTTAAAGTAAAAATGACACAAACATGAGATGTTTTACTAAAACAATTTTTACATGGTGTTATTCAAGTCATAGTTTTGAAAATAAATAGTAATTGGAAAGCTAAAAAGATTTCCTACATCATAGTAGTTTTTTTATAATTTTGAGACATTAAATAAATTAATGTATTTATGACATTATGATGATGCAGTGATGACCTCATTATTTAACGATTTAAATAAAATGGAACGATAATGTAATATATAAGACCTAAAAATGTCCAAAACTTATTGTATGAGTGGATTTAGAACCCTTATCACCTTATCCTATAATTATATCAATGTGGGACTTCTTAAATCCGAATATCATTTTAAAATAAAGTGACTTTTCATTACATTCCAAGAGTGCCCCTCCTCTCCTCTTATAAAAGGCCACCACTTCTACCTTGTTACCCACACACCCAAAGCCTTTGGCTTGGCCAAACCCTATCCATTATGTCTCTCCACTTCCCTATCTTACTCCTTGAAGCCTCACTTTGGGAAGAAGTCTTCCCAAGTAAGCCATTGAGCTCAAACCAAAGGGAGTTACCCGATTTTAAGTTAATGTCTTCACTTGTGTCCTTTTGTTTTATTTTTCTTCTCCAACCCCATAAACTATTTTATTCATTTATTTTGTAACAAATAAAGTATATTCAATATACTAGTATGTTTTTTTAATAATTATTCGAGCTACACTTACACACACCTACATCTAATTGTTAAAGAACATAGTGTTTTCGTGGATGGCGAATTTCTGCCTCACGAAACGATGATTGTTCAACACTCATATAACACCTTCAAAGGTGGCCATTAAGATGTCACTATATTTATATATGATATTTAATATGTTTATGTTTTACTTAATCTTCTGTATTTTTCATTTATGGCATACCTTTATGGTTTCCATTATGGGTAAACGTGATATCATCATTTAAGGAAGTACGGACTACCGCCCCCTTAAAGTGATGTGATTCGTTAATTCCATATGTGGGACGTATAATGGATGTATTTAAAGTTATTATATATGATTTTATATTGGAATTATAATATACCTCTATATAATTATTATTTCTTTCCATTAATGTATGAGATAGAAATGAATGTAGCGTTCATGCGTACGTACGGCTTACCGTCTCCATGAACTGTGCATTTCCTTTCTTATCCTCAAATGTAATGTACTATTATAAGTAAATATTTATAATGGATATATATAAGTAATGTTACATATAAATAATGAATATAATTCTGAAATTAAAATATACATACCTCTCAGTTAATTTTAATTACATTAATATGACAAAGAAATGAAAGTAGCGTTCATGCGTACGTACGACTTACCGTCTCCATGAACGGTGCATTTCATTTCTTACCTCTAAATGATTATGTAATATTATAAATATATGTATATTCTGGATTTATATGATATATATGATATCCAAATCATTAATATCATTATGGATATAATGAAACATTGACCACACGAACAACATGTAATTGTAAGAAGTCTACTTTTGACTTAAGAACCAAATATAAAAAAAACAAACATTATTAACTTAAATTATTACATAATGTTTATAACATGTCAATAATTGATATAAAAGGAATAATGAACTTGAAAAAGTTTCTTAAGAAATTATAAATTAACTCAAGTTTATTATTCAGGACGTTAAAAAACGATTGAGTCATGTCGGACCCAAGGTAAGGGATCCTACTCCTCTCTTTCTTTTTAATTACACTCTTTTATGTCATTCCTTATAAGATCATATTTCTTGTGATTGAGATGTTCTTTTATATTACTCTTACTGTAATTTTTATGTTCATATGATGAGAGACCCTATTCTCTCTCATCAATCCATTTTGGATGTTTTGAGTGGCACCGTTAGGCTGCCGAATTTTCGTAAGAGATCTAACCTCTCTCTTTCTCTTTAAGTACTCTCCTTTATGTCACTTATTCTAAGATACTCTTTTTTTATGATGGGGGATGTTCTTTTATATTCATGTTGTTGTAAATTTTATTGTAATGTGATGAGATACCCTATTTTATCTCATCAATCCATTTTTGGAAGTTTTATGTGGCACCGTTAGGCTGCCGAGTTTTCGTAAGGGATTTTTCATCTCACATTTATTCCTGTGAGATTTATTCTACATTTGCCACAATTTCCTTTGAGTAGTGTATGTACTGACCATTATTTTACTCATTGTGTAATATTATTTCATTTATTAGTATTTACATCAATTTTGTATTATCCTTCTTTCACGGGGCGTATGTTTCGAAAGATACTCATGTCGGTAAGGGAACCTTTCACCCTCCTCATTTTAAAAGACTTATTTTGTTGGGTATTTTAATTTACATATTTTTGTTTGGGTATATGTTCTCATATATCCTTATTAATGTAAATTTTATGTCCAAGTTATTAGATACCCTTTTTTTATGTGACGCTGTTATGCTGTCAAGGGAACTTCTTAACCGAATTTCGATTTCTTTGGGTTCAACATGTAGTTATTTAATATGTCATCCTTTGAATATGTGTGAATGAACTTTGATTATTTTACACTTAATATCCACTTATATTTTTTGTATTCTTTTGTCACACATAATTATGTAATTGATTTATCCTTAAACCAAGGATACCGTCATTGTAGGGGACTTCGTCTCAATCTCCTTTCATTGAGGCATATTCTGTTTTATACACAACCTTCTTTTATACAGTGTATAAACCCCTTTGACTTTTACGTTTATTCAAAAGGAATCCTTTTTATACGAAGTGTTTATTAAATGACAAAAGGGAATGCTTTTGTCGTACGTATGCGGCGACAACGACTTCTCCGCCTCCGTGACCATTATTTGAGTTTCGGCTTCCTCTACAAGCCATACAATCTTTTTGAAAGAAAAATAAATACCATGTTTTACTTTTCTTTTATTTTGGTATTGAAAATGGTTTTCATAATGTATTTATATCAATGTGTTGTATTGATATCTTGTTATTGAAAGGTGGAAATGTTATGTTTCCATTATTTATGTTTTATGTGATAAGATTATGTTATGGTTCTTGGGCATTGTTATGAAGATGGGTGGTTTCGTGATAAACTAATGGAGGGTGAGCCCGATATAGCTCTCCAATGCATTGGGTAACACGAAGAAGTGAAACTTTATGGTTTCTCTAAAGTGATTTAGGGAATATACTGTGGTGGGTATTCCAAACATAACCAAGAGGGTTACTCCCTATGTAAGAATGTTATTAATGCCTCAAGTTACCTTTTATGTCTTATGATTGCTATGATTTATTCATGATTTTATGAGGTATGTTAAAGTGGTTATGTTTTATGGGTAAAGTATGATTTCATTCTTATGTATACATGTACTCATGTTTCCTTTCCATATTTTTATATCCCTTACTGAGCTTCTTATGCTCATCCCAAGTTTTTGAAATGTTTTTCACAGGTCAAGGGAAAGGTACGTGATTTGATGATAGTGTCAAGGATGTGTCAAGAAAGAATCCATGTTTTATTTTAAATATGTTTCTGTTGATGGGAATAATGAATACTGTCTTTTATGTAACCACTTTGTCTAAATGTGGAATGTAATGCAAGTTTCATGATCTAATTTCCTAAAACTCTAAACCTGAAAAGATACTCAATGTGTAATCTTGTAATAACTCAAGATTAATTAAGGTTTAAGGATGGGGCCTTATATATCCAATGTAATTTAATGACTTGGATGTATGTACATAAGAAACATTGACAATCCTAATGGTCAATTGTATTGTGAAACTGATTAATGAATAAGAAATATATGTAGTGAAAGGTTTCATGTCCATGTTAACCCATGTCGGAATAATTGAAGGTAGTGGAAGGAACCAATTAAATTATTAAAAGGTAGGATTATTAACTGTCCTTAATTATATAAAAAAATTAAGTATTGTAACGACCCTAACATTTATTAATAAAATTACCATTATTTTAATTAAATGTACTGTGGATATAGAAAAAACAAGAACTCATTTTGTTTTATTATATCCAATTCGATTTAAATGACTGTTATGTTGGATCTGAATCTACAGATTACACACAAGAGGGGGGGTGAATTGTGTCTTTTCAAAATTATTACAATCTCTTCAATTTAGACAAATTCTGTCCACTATGCTTTAGCACGATTAAATATGCAGCGGAAAAAGTAAAAGCATGAACACACGGATGTATAGTGGTTCGGGGAACAGAAGGCCCCTAGTCCACTCCACCAATGCTCAAATCCACGAGCTTGGCGATTTTCACTATCTGGTCCTCGTTTCCACAGACCTGTTCACAACTGAGTACAGGCAGTTGACACCTTTACAAGTTTCAGGCAAACACAGCCTTCCTGGTTCAAACACGAACCCACACAGCTTAGAACGAGAAGCTGATCACTCAAAAATAAAAAGGGTTTCGATAAAGAAAACACTTCTCCAGTTGTTCTTCACAATTGCAACAGAATGCAATTGACAGTAGATAGATCGTCGTCTTCAGAAAATAAAGATCTATAATCAAAACAGTTCTGAGTCGATCCAGTTGCAAAAGATATTACAAGAAACTTCACAACTTCAGCAGTAGTAGATTCACAACAGATAGTCGATGTAGAACACGTGAATCTGCTATCAAGATCTTCCTTCGGTAAAAAAGGTTTTACACTTCTTCTCGATCACCAGAAAAGAACGCCTTCACACAGTCTCTGTTTCTTGCTTGTTAAAAGATCAATCTATATATTTCATACACTTTCCTGTGTATATATATATCCGAAGTTTCCAAGATAGAACATATATATTCAAATCTGAGAAAATCTTCCGCATAAACAGATCCATGAAAATCTCCTTTAGATTCGCTATATTAAAAAAAAATTAAATAACAGAGCCGTTGTAACTCCCCTGAAGAATCGGCATAAAAAGCTCCGTTTAAATCAATCATTAATCCGTTGAAAATCGTCTTTGATTCAGTCAAAGTCGTACTTAAGAATCGGCTCGAAATCCGCTTAATAATCCGCTTGTTTGACCAATGCAAAAGGAAATATCGTCTGTCAAAAATATCCCGACGCCAAACGTAGGGTTGATGACGTGGCTCCAAACGTAGGGTTCACAAACGTAAGGTTCACAAACGTAAGGTTCACAAACGTAACGTTCAGAACGTAAGGTTCAGAACGTAAGGTTCAGAAACGTAAGGTTCAGAACGTAAGGTTCAGAACGTACATACTTTCTCTTCAGCATTCAAACGTAGGGTTGATCATCCATACTTTGTCTTGCTTCAATTCTCCAAAGAACGTACGGTTGATTATAAAAGTAAGGTTGATGATCCATACTTTTGAGAAACAAACTCAACACTGAAAACTAACGTACGGTTTCTCTTCCATACTTGTCCAACAACAAAAACGTAAGCTTCCTTCCAAACGTAATGTTCTTCTTCCATACTTTTCAACAACATAAGGTTCATTAACCATACGTTTCAAAATAACGTAAGGTTCCTTAGCCATACGTTTCTTTTAACATAAAATGTAAACTTTTCATCCATACGTTACGTTCATCAACGTAGGGTATGAACAGTGATTCCAGTACGCGCTAAAACTGATCTCGCGCTACAGTGATTCCAGAACGCGCTAAAAATGATCTCGCAATAAATGAAGTATGAAATCTCGTTGTATGAAATAAATAAATAAAATAAATTCCTGCAAAATACTCAACGAAATAATTAGTAAATAATTAAGGGTATTTGTGAGCATCAAAATCATCATAAAGAGACAGAGTATTATTTAAAATAATATCCCCCTTTAAAAAACATTATTTTGAATTGTTTGAAAACAATACATTGCTCAACAATCTCCCCCTTTTTGATGATCAGAAAACCCATAAAATAATAGAACTAATTTAATTTCAATCTTTATTGAAAAATTAGTTTTATAAAATTTTAGAATTTTGAAAGGATTAAAACAATATTTAACTATAATAAAATTTCTCCCCCATAAAAATAAATTTTCAGCTAAAAATAGATAAAATATAAACGTCGTATATATCCAAATTCTCCCATATATCCAAATTTCTTCATAGGAAACAAATGAATTTAAATGTTTTGTCTATACAAATTCTCCCCCTTTTTGTGATATCAAAAAGAATGAAAAATTACGGATTTGAACATATTCAATATTGCACTGAACTATAAGTAAATGCTATAATTAACTGTGTATGAATAAGTGAATTTGTTATACTGGCTAACTCAATCATAAATAAATAAACAACAAAACAAAAAAGAAGTAAGAAAAGAATTTTAATTCACAAGCTGTTATATATAAACGATTGTGATATACAGAGGAATCAAGGTTCATAGATAAGACAGGGAAAAAGGTGTCTATCTCCTTTGAATCGCGGTCTTTATCTCTGTAAACTGTTCTCTGAGCCTCTTCATCATCCCATCTCCTAACTTGATGATAAGATCTCTGTTCTCTTGAGTCATATGAATATCTTCAATCAAATTAACTCTGAAAAACTCATCTATTCTTTCTTCTTTTTCAACAAAAAGAGCCAGTTTTTCTGATAACTGATTCAAAAGAATCCTAATCGGTTTCTCTCCAGATGTCAACTGATCCACTAAAAATCTCTGATTATCTAGCAAAACTGACAACGGGGCACTATTACACTGAAGATCGTGTAATCTTTCACTCATATTTCACATTGCTGCAGTATTTGCTTGAAATTTCCGAATCAAATCAGGTGAAGAGCCTGATCCACTCACAGCACTGTTTGCAACAGACTCAAATTTATTCTTCATGTAAATCTTCAACTCAGACAAATCATCTTTCTTTACCATCTCTGATTTTAATTGATCAACAGCATGCAGCATATCAGTCTTAAACAAATCTACTTCCTGTCTTGAAACAGTACATTCTTTCAGCTTCTGAAACTTCAACTGCTCTAAGATCAGAGAATTTCTGAGACTAACATTCTCAGATTCTAACTGAGAGATACGCTTGTACAACTCAACAACTTCTTCATTTCTTGAATCAGTGGAACCCTGTGCTCGATTCTCATGTCCAGAATTAGGTTGATGAAGCAGGGCAAGTGGTAAGGAATCTGCATCTGACTGTTCTTTGTCCTTGTCCTGACAAGGTTGATCCACTAAACTATCATTTGAAGCCTAAAACTCTTCCACTGAAAAATCTTCCTGAAGTACCTCTGTATTAGCTTCAGAAGTATGTTCATCACGAACAGTAGTTTCTCTGACTTCTACTGATTGGTCAAGAACAATATTTTCATGTAAATCTTGAGGTCGGGCCACTTCTTCACCAGGCACTGCCTCCATATGTTTTTCTTGTTGAATTACTTTTTCAACAGCCACAGCAGCAGATTGAGGTTCTTTTTGAGTTTCTGTTTGAGCTGCTGGTTCCTCTATCGGTGCAGTCTGCTCAACAACAGCTTCTCTCACAAATGTATAAGAAAATAACGGTTCAGAGGATTTCAAGGCAGGAGAGATAATTTCTTCATCAATTGACCTCTTCCTTCTAGATTGAAGTCCTTCTTGACTTCTCTCTTCCTCAACTTCCTCCATCTCAAAACGAATTCTCCTTGCCACTGTACTAACTCTTGATTCTGCTTGTCCCTCCTTGGACTTAGCCGGTTGAGCCTGATCACTCTCCGAGTTTTCCTCAGCTCCAACAGGTAAGAGTTTTCCTTTAATAGTGCTCCAGAAGTATCCTACTTTCCTCAAAGTTCCAGCATTAAAAACATTACTGTGGTGACATTTCACCCCAGCATCTACCAATCTGATCATTCCTCTTTTAAACAAAAACAAAGAAATGAACCTTCCATAAGGGAAAAAGGTCATTCTTGCTTCACTCTGACAGCAGTAACTCAGATATCTTATCATAAACCGAAGAAAATTAAACTTAATATCACACATCAGAAGATAAATTATGTACATGTCAGGGTATAGGATTTTCTCCATCTCAGCCATTCTTGGTGCTAAACCATTCTGAACAAATTTTACCAAAATTTTCTGATCGGGCTCCAAATCCTTAATAAACATCTTCTTTATCACTTTGGTTCCAAACAGAAAAGACATAATGTCTTCAGACTTATGTACAGAATCTCCAATATTCCGTAAATCTAAATGAAAAACTCCTTCATGAGGGCATTTAAGAATTTGACTTATCTCTACAGATGATATTAAAAAGTCCTTATCCTCTATTTGAGCCAATAAACTATCCTCTGTATCTCCAAGACTAAACTGAACAGTTCTAAAGAAATGTCTCATTTCTGCCTCATATAGAAACTCATAATTTTCACTATTAAAAGCTTGCTGAAGGCTTTGAAACGACAACGCTTGCTTCAACAGTAAATTAGTTTCAAACAGCCACTCTAAATCTATGACTTTACCTTGCAGTATTTTCCGACTAACTAACTTATGTTTCTTTGCAGCACTGCTCTCGGCTTCATCTGGACGCTTAGTCTTTGCCATTCCAACAACGATTTCTGAAGGTTCGTAAGTTTAGGGTTTGAAGATTCAGAAAAGGGTTTTGGAGCAGATGTGCGGTTTTAGGTTTTCGAAAGGGTTTCCGAAAAAGGTGAAGCAGTTTAGAAGGTGAAACGGTTCTGACAGCCTTGATTCCCGTGTAATCACTAATCATTACTTTTATTTAAAACAAAATAAAATTACTTATAGCGGAAAACAGAAATTAAGCAGAAATCGAAAACAGAAAAAGATTTAAAAAAAACTATTTAAAATTAAATAAACCTAACTCCCCCTTAATAAATTCAAACCTTGCCATGGGAAGTGGTTTAGTAAAAATATCTGCTAATTGATTTTCTATATTTACAAATTCTAAAAATATATCCTTTTTAAACACATGATCTCTTAAAAAGTGATGTCTTATATCAATGTGCTTAGTTCTAGAATGACTAATAGAATTTTTGAAATATTAATTGCACTAGTATTATCACATAAAATAGGTGTATTATTGAAATTTAATCCAAAGTCCATAAGAATGTTTTTCATCCACAACACCTGTGCACAGCAACTACCTGCAGACACATATTCTGCCTCGGCTGTTGACAGGGCAACTGAGTGTTGTTTCTTACTAGACCATGATACTAAAGACTTCCCTAAAAAGTGACATGTTCCTGAAGTACTCTTCCTGTCTAATCTACAGCTTCCAAAGTCAGCATCTGAATATGAAATTAAATTAAAATCAGAGGTTTTTGGATAAAGCAGAGATTGATAAATAGTACCTTTTAAATATCTAAAAATTCTTTTAACAGAAGTTAAATGGGATTCATTGGGATTTGATTGAAATCGAGCACAAAGACATACTAAATACATTATATCTGGTCTACTAGCAGTAAGATATAACGAACTACCAATCGTACCTCTATATAACTTGTTGTCCACTGATTTTCCAGTTTCATCCAAATCAAGTTTTATATTAGTACACATAGGAGTTGTAAATGGCTTGCTGTTTTCAAGTCCAAATTTCTTAAGTAAATCATTAATGTATTTGCATTGATTTAAAACATTTCCAAAATCTTTTTGAAATATTTGAAGACCCAAAAAGAAAATTAATTCTCCCATCATACTCATTTCAAATTCTTTTTGCATTAATTCTGAAAATTCATGACAAAGAATTTTATTGGTTGATCCAAAAATTACATCATCAACATAAATTTGAACCAACAAAACATTATTTTTCACAGTTTTCTTAAAGAGTGTTGGATCTGCCAGTCCAACAGTAAAATCATTTTTCAAAATAAAAGAACATAGTCTTTCATACCAAGCTCTAGGTGCTTGTTTAAGGCCATAAAGAGATTTAGTAAGTTTGAAAACAGAATCTGGTTTTTGAGAATTTTCAAAACCAGGAGGTTGCTCAACATAAACTTCCTCCATTAAATAACCATTTAAAAAGGCAGATTTAACATCCATCTGAAATAATTTAAAATTCATATAAGATGCATAGGCTAAAAGGATTCTAATGGATTCTAACCTGGCTACAGGTGCAAAGGTCTCATCATAATCTATTCCTTCTTCTTGATTATATCCTTTAGCTACTAATCTTGCTTTATTTATAGTTATTATCCCTTGATCATCCTGTTTATTCCTAAAGACCCATTTAGTTCCTATTACTGGATAATCATGTGGTCTTTCAACTAATTCCCAAACCTTATTTCTCTTGAACTGGTTCAATTCATCCTGCATTGCTATTACCCAGCTCTCATCATTTAAGGCTTCTTCTATGGTCTTAGGTTCTTGTTGGGATAGGAAAGCAGAGAATTCAACTATGTTTCCAAGGTTTCTTCTAGTTTGAATACCAGTCTCTAAGTCACCTATCACAGATTCTAAAGGGTGATTCTTTAAGGTTCTAGACTGTCTAGGCATTACATTCAAAGGTTCTTCAGTGTCATGTTCTTCTGAACTGGACTGAATTTCTTTTATATCATCTTCAAAATCATTCTTTAAATTCTCAAGTCTCATGTTTTCATTAGAATCAGGTTCATCTATTTGTTCTATCCTTTTCTCAAAAGGATCAGATTCATCAAATTTCACATGAACTGATTCTTCAACAATCCTTGACTTTTTATTATAGACTCTATAAGCATTGGAGGTTGCAGAATATCCTAAGAAAATACCTTTATCATATTTTGGATCAAATTTACCAAGATTATCTGTGGTATTCAAGATGTAAACCTTGCATCCAAAAACTTTAAAGTAATTTACTTTAGGTTTTCTGTTATTCCATATTTCATAGGGTGTCTTTTTCAAAATAGTTCTTATTAAAATTCTATTCATTATATAACAAGCTGTATTAACAGCTTCTGCCCTGAAATATATAGGTAGGCTATATTCCTTTAACATAGTTCTAGCCATTTCTTGAATAGTTCTATTTCTTCTTTCTACAATCCCATTCTGTTGAGGTGTTCTTGGAGCAGAGAAGGTGTGTTTAATACCCATGTTTGAGCAAAAGGAATTAAATTCCTGGTTCTCAAATTCTCCACCATGATCACTTCTCAATGAGATTATATTAAAACCTTTTTCATTTTGAATAGATTTACAAAAACCTTCAAATAAACTAAAAGCTTCACTTTTAAATTTCAAAAAGAAAATCCAAGTAAATCTAGAATAATCATCAACTAATACATAAACATATAATTTACCAGCTAAACTTGCTACTCTTGAAGGTCCAAACAAATCCATATGGATAAGTTCTAGAGGTTTAGTTGTAGCAACATTATTAACAGATTTGAATGATGATTTGTGTTGCTTGCCAAGCTGACATGAATCACAGAATCTATCATTTTCAAATTTGAGACTTGGCAAATCAGAAACTAGATGTTTCTTAGATAATTTATGTAAAGCATATATATTGCAATGACCAAGTCTTCTATGCCAGATCCAGGATTCACTTATATTAGCAGTTAAGCAGTTTACTTGTTGTTTACACAAGGAATACAAATCCAAAGTATAAACATTATCAGTTCTTGGTGCTCTAAACTTAAACAATTTATCTTTAGAAACAGTACAAATATTGTTAGTAAAATCAACAGTGTATCCATCATCACAGAGTTGAGAGATACTTATTAGATTGTGTTTTAACCCTTGTACATAAAGTACTTTGTTGATTGAGACTGTCTCTAGATCTCCAACTGTTCCAATACCAATAATCTTTCCTTTGGCATTGTCACCAAAGGTGACAAGTCCTCCTTCCTTTCGAGTAAGAGAAGAGAAATTAGCTGAAGTTCCACTCATGTGTCTTGAGCAGCCACTGTCCATATACCATATTTCTTTCTTTCTTTGGTGACATGCTACCTGCAAAGACATTCAAACAAATTGCTTTGGTACCCATATTTTGTTGGGTCCGGGAGTGTTAGCAAGCAGTGATCTGGGTATCCAGATTTGCTTTGTTTTCTTAAAATTGATTGAATCATATAGATCATTGGAAATATAAGCTTTCTTAATTCCACATATTTGAGGTTGTCTTAGAAAACAGTTCTTAGCTATATGACCTTTTGTTCCACAGAAGTTACAAATAACCTGTTTAGTGCTAGGAACAAAATAATTTTTGTATAACTTAGGTTTTTCTCATTTACTTCCAATTACAAACCTTTCCTTTTTAATTACAGTTTTTCCAAGTATCTCATTTAAGGCGTTTTCTCCTTTTGTAAAAACTAATGCTACCTTTTTATAAGATTCTACTTCATCCTGTAGAGTTTTTATTTTTGATTCAAAATTAATTTTATTTGAGTCAGCAGAGTTGTATTTGTCAATTAATTCCTTAAGTTGTTTTAGCAAAGTATTTCTCTCATCTGAAATAGCTTTATGCAAGTTCTTTATAGATTTATATTTTTTAAATAATGAGTCATACCTTTCTTCAAGCATATTGCAGTAAGCTGCATGTTTTTTATTTGAGAAGCTTGTTTCAGAGTTTGATTCATTATTTGAGTCAGAGGAGTAGTATGAGTGTACCTCATCAGTTTCAGCCATGAAACCCATATTTGCTTTTAAATTGGATTCCTCCTTCTCTGAGCTTGATTCAGAAGAATTACTTGAGTCTTCAGAAACACTCCAAGTAGCTTTCATAGCTTTCTTGTCTTTCTGCTCATAATCATCTATTTTGAAGAATTTCTTCTTCTTTGCATCTTTAAATTTTGGGCAATTCGGTCTGATATTTCCCATCTTTTTGCATTCATAACATCTCACTTCCTTGCTATCCTTCTTGAAGGATTTCTTGAAGTCTTTCTTCTTACTGTAGAACTTTCTGAATTTTCTGGCTAGCTGAGCCAGTTCTTCATCTGAATTTGAAGAATCAGAGCTTTCTTATTTAGCACTTACTTCTCTGTTCTTCATCTTTCTATCCTTTTTTTGAGAAGTCACTTTCAAAGCAGTATTTTCCCTTTTTATGTAGACTTTATGCTCATTTACCTCATCTTGCATTTCAGCCTCGTACATCATCAATGTACCAATCAGCTCTCTCATAGTTAGATCTTTAACAGAAGTTGATTGTCTGATTGCTGCAGAGATTACATTCCATCGAGTAGGAAGTACTCTCAGTACCTTTAACGCTTGATCAGCCTGCATGATTGGTTCTCCTAGAGCTGTTATATTATTGACAATTTCTGTCAATCTTCCATTCATCTCAGTGATGCTCTCTCCTTCAATCATTCTGAAAGTATCAAATTTTAATTTAGCAGTTGCATATCTCATCTGTCTTACATTATCTGTTCCTTCATAAGCAACAGCTATTGTTTGCCACATTTCATATGTAGTCGGGCATTGAGATACTCTGTTAAATTCATCCGGTCCTAGACCACAGATGATTGCATTCATAGCTTTTGAATTCATGTCATACTCAGCCTCTGTAGCAGCACTCCATGTATCGGGATTTTCAGGAATTTCATAGGGAGTCAGAATCTTTGAATAGACTTTGTAACCAAGATTTTTCAGATAAATAATCATACGTGATTTCCAGCAGCCATAATTATCTCCATTAAAGTAAGGTGCTCTGACCATTGACATTCCCTCTCTCGTGTCAGCCATGATACACTATGTATAATCTTTAAATACTTCTAGCTTGATAAGACTTTAAAAATAAGAAGCTCCTCCTCTGATATCAATTGTTGGATCTGAATCTACAGATTACACACAAGAGGGGGGTGAGTTTTGTCTTTTCAAAATTATTACAATCTCTTCAATTTAGACAAATTCTGTCCACTATGCTTTAGCACGATTAAATATGCAGCGGAAAAAGTAAAATCATGAACACACGGATGTATAGTGGTTCGGGGAACAGAAGGCCCCTAGTCCACTCCACCAATGCTCAAATCCACGAGCTTGGCGATTTTCACTATCTGGTCCTCGTTTCCACAGACCTGTTCACAACTGAGTACAGGCAGTTGACACCTTTACAAGTTTCAGGCAAACACATCCTTCCTGGTTCAAACACGAACCCACACAGCTTAGAACGAGAAGCTGATCACTCAAAAATAAAAAGGGTTTCGATAAAGAAAACACTTCTCCAGTTGTTCTTCACAATTGCAACAGAATGCAATTGACAGTAGATAGATCGTCGTCTTCAGAAAATAAAGATCTGTAATCAAAACAGTTCTGAGTCGATCCAGTTGCAAAAGATATTACAAGAAACTTCACAACTTCAGTAGCAGTAGATTCACAACAGATAGTCGATGTAGAACACGTGAATCTGCTATCAAGATCTTCCTTCGGTAAAAAAGGTTTTACACTTCTTCTCGATCACCAGAAAAGAACGCCTTCACACAGTCTCTGTTTCTTGCTTGTTAAAAGATCAATCTATATATTTCATACACATTCCTGTGTATATATATATCCGAAGTTTCCAAGATAGAACATATATATTCAAATCTGAGAAAATCTTCCGCATAAACAGATCCATGAAAATCTCCTTTAGATTCGCTATATTAAAAAAAAATTAAATAACAGAGCCGTTGTAACTCCCCTGAAGAATCGGCATAAAAAGCTCCGTTTAAATCAATCATTAATCCGTTGAAAATCGTCTTTGATTCAGTCAAAGTCGTACTTAAGAATCGGCTCGAAATCCGGTTAATAATCCGCCTGTTTGACCAATGCAAAAGGAAATATCGTCTGTCAAAAATATCCCAACGCCAAACGTAGGGTTGATGACGTGGCTCCAAACGTAGGGTTCACAAACGTAAGGTTCACAAACGTAAGGTTCACAAACGTAAGGTTCAGAATGTAAGGTTCAGAACGTAAGGTTCAGAAATGTAAGTTTCAGAACGTAAGGTTCAGAACGTACATACTTTCTCTTCAGCATTCAAACGTAGGTTTGATCATCCATACTTTGTCTTTCTTCAATTCTCCAAAGGACGTACGGTTGATTATAAAAGTAAGGTTGATGATCCATACTTTTGAGAAACAAACTCAACACTGAAAACTAACGTACGGTTTCTCTTCCATACTTGTCCATCAACAAAAACGTATGGTTCCTTCCAAACGTAATGTTCTTCTTCCATACTTTTCAACAACTTAAGGTTCATTAACCATACGTTTCAAAATAACGTAAGGTTCCTTAGCCATACGTTTCTTTTAACATAAATGGTAAACTTTTCATCCATACGTTACGTTCATCAACGTAGGGTATGAACAGTGATTCCAGTACGTGCTAAAACTGATCTCGCGCTACAGTGATTCCAGAACGCGCTAAAAATGATCTCGCAATAAATGAAGTATGAAATCTCGTTGTATGAAATAAATAAATAAAATAAATTCCTGCAAAATACTCAACGAAATAATTAGTAAATAATTAAGGGTATTTGTGAGCATCAAAATCATCATAAAGAGACAGAGTATTATTTAAAATAATCTCCCCTTTAAAAAATATTATTTTGAATTTTTTGAAAACAATACATTGCTCAACATGTTAAGTATCCTTACAATTGATACTAGAGCTATTGAATAGTTATCACATGACAAGTATAAACATAGGGTTTTGAAAAATCCTTTTGGCACAGACAATGGGAGTGAAAACCTCAACCTATAGGATCAAACCCTATGGATCTCAGTTGTTGGAGCTTCTGAGTGTTATATGCTTTTTGCTATTTTCCATAAGCCATTCCCTTACTAAGATCCAATAACTTGGGCATGAGAGAAACTTTTTACTAGAGAGATTCATGCTCATTTAGATTATGTCCCAAATGATGTTAGCCAAATGGCCCCAAAAAAGCCACACCACCACAAACCTTACTCTTAGGGAATATACTGGTGTAATAAAGGGATATGTGACATGATCCTAGTATTATGATTATGCTCATTATTTTCATATAGGATAATGAATATACTTTCACTCTGTTATGGCTACATTTTATATGATTTTCAGAGAACAAAACATACTTTTCTGTTAATATTAGAATTCAATTAAAAAATATAATTTGATGAAATAATGTATTTTTAATTAAATAATATTTTAAGGAAATATAATTATTTAATTATTTTTATTATATAAAAATAATCTTATAATTTTTATTAATTCAAATGTGAAGTTTATTATTGTTTGAAAACATTTTTTGTCAAAACCCGTCAATTTTCAATAACTGTTAGTTATTATTTTAAAACTAAAAATTCACATATTTAGAAAATTATTCAGTTAAAATGAATAAAACTCTTGAAAGTAGGATGTCAAAAATTTTTAATAGTGTTTTTTTTGTAATTGTTTGATACATTAAAATTTATGTGTAAAAATTAACTACCATATAAATATATTATGTATTTTATGACATCATAATGACCCATTATTGATGTAATTAAATACATTTAAAGTTATATTTGGCTAAATATATCTTTTTTCCTTTAAAATAATTTAATATCAAATTTATGGAATTTATTTTATAAATCATTGGTGAATCCTCCAATACATATAATATATTTTATGATTTTAAAATAATTTCCGTGAAAGTGTGACTCACCTCATTATAAAAAGGGAAATATTTGAATATATTTGGTACATAGTCCTATAAAATATTGTATACCACACCCCTTTTCCAGAAACCATCGATAAAAGCCATGCTATATTTTGTGATTTTGAATATTTTAGTGTGGAGTGTCCAAAAACCAAAATAATAAAGTATTCCCCCACCATTATTATATAAACCCACTGAAGCACCAATTTCTCTTCACTCATTATCTTTGAAGATCTAACATTCTCTTTCCCCTACTACCTAGAGTCCTCCCATGGTTCCCCAACCTACCATGAAGCCCCCCTAAGCTTTTGGGATCACACTTTCATGTAAGGAATCTCCTTCTCTCCTTTTTCACCAAGCACATCGTTTATTTCATGCCTTTATATTTCCATTTTCTTGATTTGGAATATGTTGTTAGATACTTAATTAATATACATTTTATGTATTCATGATGGGATATTACTTTCACTCCCATTAAACCCCACTATGATCCTTTTAACCCAGCTGTTACTATAATGAAATTCTGCAAGGGATTACCATCTTCCCACTTCCATTAAAGCATTTTATTTTATATTATCAATATAAATTTCCTTTAACATGATGGGATATATTATTACATGATCCCCTTGTTATTCATACCAATTTTAAATTATTATATACCCCTTAATATCTTATCAACAAAATTTATTAATTTCTATATGACAGAGTTATGCTGTAAAAATTGCACATCGATTTTCCAAGACAAAATCATCATGCAGTGAATACCATACCCAATAACCTATCAAGGGTATTAACATTTATGCACACATACATATCAAATTGTGTCATACATGTATTAATTATTCATTTTTTTAAAATTTAATAAATGAACATTTGGAATGAATCCTTGTTATATGATCTATGTGCAAACATAAGTACGAGATAGAAATGATTATGAACGGTTCACCCTTATAGATCTTTTATTCATTTGGTAATGTTTATAATCATGATACATATTGTAGGGATAATGGCCTTCCTAATTCCTTTATATGTCTTTCTTCCATCATGTTGGGATAGAGGTTTACCAAATTATTTTATGTTAATAATGCAGTGTTTTATGTTTTATAACACATTTCCATGTTTTGATAATCTTGAAAAATCATGCCTTTATGTTCATGATTTTCTTATGATACATTGATAAGACTATTTCCTTTCTTGGATTGTATTATTTATGTTAGGAATTTTTTAATTCCTTACTGGGCTTTATAGATCACAATTTTCTTATGTATGTCTTTAGTTTATCCAATGGAATTCTATTTACAATGGAATGTTGTGGTAATGTAAAAGAAATTTTCAATAAAAGAGTGTATTTAATGTATTATGTTGTAATATAATGTTCTTATTCCCCAAATACACTAGTCCAATCTATTGTATGAGTTTTATTATGTATAATCATATGAAATACATCATGTTTAAATATGAATTAATGATCTGTCCAGTTATACATGGTATCTAATGATAAGTTTAGTTATTTTTTGGATTATGGTTATAAATATGTAGTGAAAGCCTTAGGGATAAAACAAATTATAATAAAAGTATACCTAAATTTTTTTGAGTATATATTAAGTGGTTTATCAAGAAAAAACATACCTTTCTGGATATGAACACGTAGAGGTGGCTCTGTCACAGATGTATCTTGGAGTAAAACAAAAAAAACATCTTTGAGATAGACTCCCTCGGGAACAACTACATGATAATGTGCATTGATTTTCACTACATTTAACACTCCCATGCGATATTCTATGGTAAATTCATAAAATAAAAAGATATATTTAATTTATATGTTATCCATTTTGGTCATTGGATCCCCCTTTTTGTGTTTAATAGTTTTAAATATTTACATCTTATTTTACTTTTATTCTATCCAATGGATGGTAATAAGAGGAATCAGAATAACAACAACCATAATGATCAATGTGATTACTTCCTTAATGATATTCCCAATTTGATTAGAGTCTGAATCACAAACATTTCCATGATACTTTCTCAGTTAAAGAAAATTTTTAATAGAAACATGTATTAAGAGGAGGTTCTGATCCCCCCATTATGAATGAAAAATTCACAATCAACAGTTTTAGGAGACAATGGCCTACTAAATACAATGGATCATCTGATCCCTGAATCACTGAAAAAATTATCACCTCCATTTATAAGATCTTCTCCATGAATAAACTTTGTAATTAATGGGTGTTTCTTTTGCATTATTATCATATGGAGGGTGAAGGTTATCAATTTTGTGAATTGATTAATAATAAAAAGCCCGAGGAAGATATTGAGGTAATGGGTTGGAAGGATTTCCAGAAAATGTTTTCAATAAATATTTTCCCCCAACCTCCATCAAAAGATGGAAATATATTTCCTTTCACTCAAGAAAAATCATGATTAATATTTGGGAGTTAATGAGGTAAACATCAAAACACTTGAATGATACACCTACAGTTTTTTCATTACCCAAAAATGCAAGGTCGATAGCTTCTTTGGTGTGATAAAAAAACCTGCAGAAGGACCTTGAAATCAACGACATTGAATGCTTTGAGGGGTTTTTATGATGTTCCCTCAAATTTGATATGGAGATTGGAAAATCTCATGGGTATCTTGGGCATAATAATGGGAATGTGCACATTAATTCTAGAGGTCCAATTGATAAATCCAGTGGTGCTAAAACATTCTGGTACCCTTCTTGTCAAAAGTCAAGATATAAGCACCAAAAAAATTTCCTAAAATGGATGAAAAAATGATTTAGGTGTGGAAAGGAATGGAACGTAAAATGTGATTATCCACATGAAAAAACATGCAACTGTGACAGAGGAAAGGAATGGTCTGTTTGATCCTCAATGCATTGTTAATTGCTACAACTTCCAAGAACTAGGGACCTCAAAAAACTAGTGCCCTAACCTTATGGTTTTAAGAGGAAACCATCAATATACAAGGTAGAAAGGGATGTAGTTTTACATCACTACCACAAAAATGAATCCTGATTGCGAAGTGGTGACACGAACGCTGGTTATTTATTCAAGTATAGTGAACCATATTTTTTATTCTGATTCTACCCATTTTTATATCCCAAAATCATAGTAGAACAATCCAAACACCATGAAAAATCATGGAATTTGAGATGTTGTTAAAAATATAAAATCAGGAAATTATAGCATCCAATGTATATGAATCCTACCCCATCACAATTTGTGGATTGAGCTTCCCAGCGAATGTCATCCTACATCCCTTGGTGGAATTTTTATACAATTATTGGAATGGATTTACTTTCCCTATATAGAGAGAACATTAATTTCATAAAGAGGGAAATCACTCTCTATATGGTGAATTGTCCCATGATTCTATACATTGGAAAAGAGGATGATGAACCTTATTTAGAACCATCATTTCAAGCTTGTATATTATTGTAATATGAGAATGTGTATCCTTCTCAGATGATCGAGTCTAATGATGGAACCATACTCGAAGACATGCCTATTTTGATGGAATTTGATGATGTGCTTCTCAATGAATTTCCTAGTCTTCCTCATATGAGATATTTCAAATTCTAAATTGATCTTATACCTGGGACATTTCTTATGTCCATGATTCTATAAATAATGGTTGTTGTCGAGAATGATGAGATAAAGAAAAAACTACATGAGAATCATGATAAAGGGTTTATACGCCCAAGTGATTCACCGTGGGGTTCACTAATATTCTTCATTAAGAAGAATGATTTGTCAATATGCCTTTTTGTTGATTATAGTGAGCTTAAAAAAATCACGATGAAGAAAAATTATCCTTTTCCATGATTTGATGACTTATTTGACAAGCTATGTAGAGAAGAATACTTATCAACGGTGGATCTACGTTTGGGATATTACCAATTACGGTGAAGAATGAGGATATCCCCAGGGTTTCTTTTCATACAAGGTATAGAAATTATGAGTTCATAGTTATTACATTTGATCATAGAAAAACTATAGGAATATTCATGGGTTTGATGTATAGAGCCTTTAAAGATTACCTCAACATATTTGATGTAGTCTTTATAGAATATATTATATTATAATAAAAAACCAAGTAGGAGCATGAGAAGAATCTAATCATTCTTTTGGAGACATTCCGAAAGTATATGCTCAATGAAAAGTACATCATATGTGTGTTATAGTTTAAGGATGTATCATTAATGGGGAATATCATCACAAGAAATGGGATATATGTGTATCCTTCCAAAAAAATCAATTGAGGGATGGTTTAGGACGATATCTGTGATGGGTATCCGTCTCATCCTTGTTTTAGTGGGATATTATTGGTGAATTGTGAAAAATTTATCATGATTGTCAAACCCTCTTACCAAGATAACTCAGAAGGGATTCAAGTTTTCTTGGAATGATGAATGTGATGATATCGTCATGGAGTTGAATGAAGTGGCTTGTCACTGCCCCGATGCTCACACTACCAAAAAGTAGGGAGCTTTACAAAATCATCAGTGATTTATCAAAGATTTGAATGTGTTTTGTGTTGATGTAGAATGTAAAATTCATAGTCTATGCCTCAAGGAAGTTGAAACTTCATGATAAAAACTATCACATTCATGATCTGGAGTTGGTAGATGTAATCTTTGCATTGAAAATATAGTGTAATTATCTAATTGTGGATATGTTTAAAATATATATAGACAATAAAATTATAAAATATATATTCACAAAAAATGATATGAATATGCATCAATAGATATGGTCAGATCTCAGCAAGGATTATAGTTTCTCAATCCATTACCACCGTGGTAAAGAGATCATTGTGGAAGATTCTCTAAGTATAAAGGACCCAATGATTCTATCATTTATGATAATTGAAAATGACTAAATCCTCTTGTATTTGATGAAGATGGACCGGGGAATAATATAAAAGTGAACATCATCAATCCATATAAAAATTATTAATCAATCTTCAAATTTTCAAAGGATAAAGGATTATCAAAAAGATTATGTGGCAATTCAAATGTAAGTGGAAACTATCCAAAAAGAGAAATCCTTGGAGTTAAATGTTATTGAATCAGGAGTTTTGAGATTTGGGTCACAAAATTGTGTTCCATAAAATCTATAGATAAAGACTCTACTTTTGGATGATGCAAATAGTTCGGATTTATCCATTCACCCAAGAAACACAAAGATGTATCAGGATCTACAAGATAAATATTAGTTGGATAACATGAAGAAGGAGATTTCTAAATATACATCAATGTGATTTGAATTTAAACAAGTGAAGGCTGAGAGGCATGAGTCTATGGGGATGATGCAACCATTACCCATAAACACATGAAAATGGGAACACACCACCATAGAAATTGGAACAAGAATTCAAAATATATCCAAAGGAAAAAATGTAATATGGGTGTTTTTGGATCATCTTGTAAAGACTGCACAATACATTTCATTGAAGAGGATATCTCACTTGATCAAATTGCATGGATATACATCAAATAAGTGGTAAGACTACAAGGAGTACCACCATCGATTTTTTTCAATCAAGATCCAAGATTCACCTTTATGTTTTCGACGAGTCTCCAATAAACTCTGAACACTAAGTTAAACATCAGCATGGCCTATTACCCTTAAACTGATGGCCTACATGAGTGGACAATAAAGACACTTTAGTACATGTTGAGAGCATTCTTAATGGACCACATGGGAAAATGGGACGAACATATTCCATTGGTGGAGTTCCCTTACATCAATAGTTTCCACTCAAGCATCTAAATGCCTCCTTATGTATCCCTCCATGGGAAGAGGTGTAGAACACTGACACGTTGGAATGAAGCCAGGGAACAAAAACATCAAGGTGTCAAAATGTTAAAAAAATGGTGAAGAAGGATAAGACCATCCAGCGGCACATCAAAGCGTCCGAGAGTCAAAAAAAGTGATATGCTAACAATCATCGATGAGACCTAGAGTTTGATGTTCGACACATAGTATTCCGCCACATATCTCCATGGAACAGAATTATGAGATTTTGGAATTATGGAAAGCTTAGTCCATGGTACATCAAACAATTTGAGATCCTTGATCATGTCGGAGTATTGTCCTATCAATTAGAACTCCCACAAAACCTGTCTCAAGTACATGATGTATTCCATGTATCACTCTTGAGGATGTACATACATGAACCATCACATGTACTCAATCCACAGATGGTACCATTAACAAATGGCCTCTCCTATGAAAATAATCTAGAAAAGATAATAGATCCCAGAAAAAAAAGTATATCGAAAAAATACAATGCCCGTTGTACAAGTGTTGTTGAGAAACCACATGATTTAAGAAGAGATGTAGGAATTTGAGAAAGTGATGAAGCATGGATACCCTTATCTGTTTTAGTTTTGGAAAAAAAATATTGAGGGTGAAATTTATTAAGGGGGGAATGTTGTGACGACAAAAACATTAATGAATAAAATTACATTTCTTTAAATTAAATTTATTATAGATATAAGAAAAAACATGCACTCATTTTTTTATTAAATATTATTAGATTTAAATAAATATTAAGTATTCGTACCATTGAAAATATAATCGATGAATAGTGATCACATGACAAGTATAAATAATGGGTTTTAACAAATCCTATTTTCACAAACAATGAAAGTGATAGCGTCAAACAATAGGATCATACTGGATGTATCCTATTTATCAAATCCGTTGAGGGATATATCATTGTTATGATTTTCCTTAGACCATGATCAAGCTATTATTTGACATCATAAGAATGATATAAACCATTTATGGTAGAAGTTCAAGATCATTAAGATCAGGACCCAAACTATGTTCCACGAGAAACCCCACGAATGCCCCACCATTGCAAAAATTACTATTAGAGAGTATGGTGGTGTAATAATGTGATATTTAAATGACCCTATAAGTATTATTATTTACATTTTTTTATTGATAAATTAATGTGCATTTATTCTATTGTGGTTACATTTTAAATGATTCTTGAAGAATAAAAAGAATTTTTTTATTGATATTCAAATTCAATTACGAATTCTATTTGGATGAATTAATGGATTTTTTAATTGAGTAACATTTTATCCAAATATTATTATAAAATTAGTTTAATTATATATAAATTATCATATAAATTTTATTCATTCAAATGTAATTTTTATAAAGGTTTGTAATGTTTTTTCTCAAAACCCATCAATTTTCTTTAAATATATTTTATTTATTTTAAATGGTAAAATTAACGTATTTATAAAATTATTTAGATGAAATGAATATTATGTTTTTGAATCATGATATCCAAAATATCCTAAGGTAATATTTTATGATTTTATGGGACAATCAATTATTTGCGAAAAACAATTAAATATCGTATAAATATATACTGTGTTTTATTTTATCATAGTGACCCAATAGTGATATAATAAATTATTATGAAAGTTATGTCAGGAAAAATATATGTCAATATTTTAAAATAATGTAATTTGACATTTATTAGATTTATTTTATAAAGCCTTAGTGAATCCTCGAAGAGATAAATTATTTTAAGATTTTTCAATCATTTCATTGAATGTGTGACACACCAACTCATAAGAAAGGGAAATATTTTAATATATTCGGTATTTATCCATATTAAATAATGTGTACCAGTACCCTATTTTAGAAACCATGGGAAAAAACATGGGATGGTTTTTGTTTTTGAATATTTTATTGTGTAGAGTCCATAAAAAATAATTTAGAATTTCAACACCTTTCTTATATAAAACCACCCAAGAACACATTTCCTTTCACTCAATCTCTATTAAGCTCTACCAACATCTTACCCTACTCCCTAGAGTCCTCCCAAGGCTCCCCCAAGTTCCAAGAAGCCTCCCATAAAGCTTTGAGATGACACAACATATTAAGGGTTCACCATCACTCCATTTTCATTAAGAACCTATTTTTTAGTCATGCCTTTTAAATTAAATTTTATTGATTTGTGATATGTTATTAAATACCTCCTTAATATCCATTTGGCGAATAAATTGTGGGATATTCCATTCAATCCCATTATTCTACCTTATTATCTGTTAAACCCAGCCATTACAGTGCTGAAATTCCACAAATGATTTTTCTATTCTCATTTACCATCAAGAAACATATTTTATGTTATTCAAATACCATTTCACATTTAGGGATATTATTTTCCATGGTTCGCTCACATTACATCCAATGTATAAATTATTATATAACCCTTTCACTCTTGTCAACCCAATATATTAATTTCTCTGTGATGCCATTTTTCTTGAAAAATTACATCGTGATTTTCAATGCCAAAATCATCATGTAATAAATACCATTCCCATTACTCTATCAAGGTTATTCATATTTATTCACACAATCATATCAAATAGTGACTTACATGTATGAACTTCCCATTCCATGTTCATTGAAGAAATGTTGATTTTGATTTAATCCATGTTATGTAATCTTTGAGGCACACTTAACCATGATATTGAAATGACTATGAAGGGCGAGCCCGCATAGCGGTCCAATGCTTTGGGTAATGTTTTGTATCATGATCTGTCATGTTTGAACAAGGTTTTTCCTGATTCCATTATAGGAATTTTTTCATCATGTTAGGACTGGGGTTTACATCATTCTTTTATGTAAATGGTGTAGTGTTTTACGTTTTTTCCAAATTTCCATGTTATGATAATCATGCTATACCATGCCTTTATGTTCATGTTTCTGTTAGGCGCCATTGATATGCCTATTTCATAAAATGTATTGTATTCTTCATGTTATGCCTTTTTTACTCCCTTAATAGGCTTTACAAATCACCCTTTTTTTATATCTACCCTCAGGTTATACCGTGCAATGCTATTTAAGAATGAATGTTGTAGTGATATAAAATAATTTATCAATAAAGATGTGTATTTTATGTTTTATGTTGTAATGTCATTTTATTAAGCCCCAAATACACCAGACCTCTAAATATTCTTCGATGTATTACGTGAAATTTTAATTAATAAATAATGTTTAAATATGAAATAATTAGTAGAGTTATTATATGCATAGGGTGACTATTTCATATGGACCAATTAATTTTTGAAAGTGTTTTTAGACATGAGACAACCTTATATTCCTAAATGATTTCTGTGAGCAAAAAAGGATTCAAAATATGATTCAATGATTCTAGTTTCAAAGAGAGATTCCAACCTTGGAACTAGACCCTTTTCAACTAATGGAAGACTAGAGTGACACTATAAGATCCCTTCATTATCATTTATATATAATGATTCCTTAGATACACACCTTGGATTCAGCTTTACATCTTCTGAAATGAGGCATCGTGGATACGTCCAATGACAACAATAATTTCTTATACAGTTTTACCTTGGATGAGATCATTTCACTCGATAACAATTGATATTATAGGGGAATTCTTTGGGTCATTCCCCTTGTATTACACACAAACCCCTTTATCTAGGCTTCATATTATTACTGAGTTGGATAGAACCCTATGGTAATAGGGTTCTGTGGTTATTACATTGGATCCTCTTCCATTATTATTGAAATGATGGATGTCTTCATTATTACGTTAGATCATGTGTTATTGTAATTATTATACGATTAATTAGACATAAATTTGATCATCTTACATCATTTATCAATTGTAACATTAATATTTGAATAAATATATGTTTTGAAATGAGTTGAGGCTAAAGTAGGCGCTGAAGTATTTACATTATTGAACCACTATATTTTTTATACATGCCTACACACTATTATTTTATATTTTCATGATGGATGGAATAAAAAACATTGTGCGGATTAGTTAGATATTTCTCACACTGTATTTGGGATTCCATTGGAAACTGTGTAGATTATACGTATGAAGGTTTTGATAAGGGGAAACATCCCTCTTTGGACATAATGTCTTGATTTATTTCATTTGGAAAGAGATTGGTAGTCAATTACTGAGACAACACTCGAAATTATGTATTGTTATTTCTTTATCTTCCTCTGTTGTATAGAACATATTTCATGCTTAAATTTACACCTATTTTCTAGTTATCTATATAAATGGAATGTATCATCATTATTTTTATATGATTTTGTTCCATCTTTTGATTAATATTTTGTGCTTGGATTTTTTTCCATATCTTATGTTGCATTTTTTTATAATTATAATGGCCGCACTAATTATTTATTATTACATATCTAGTGTTCTATACTATAGTAATTATGGAATATTCTCCCCATATACACACCCTAGGCCATCATTTTTAGTTGAAAGCATCTGGCATATCAGAAGGAGTGCATGTGTCTATGTGGCCTTCCAGGTTCGGGGCACCATTGAGTGGCACCTGTGTCTGGATTTCCCAAAGTGGTATTAGATTAGTTTTTATAATGTTTTGTCTTATTTGTTTTTGTAATATTGACAAGATATTATGAACATTAAGGTAATTGGTTATAATATGTGCATTGTGGTAGCTAACCCATGCTAACGGTAAAAACTAAGATTTCTATCAATGTGAAAATATTGTTTTGTATTTTTTATATTATAGTTGATATAATTTCACCCTTGGGATGTTATCATGATTTTCAGTTTTGAAATTATATATTGATATATATCCTCATCATGATGAGATGAGGGAAAGGAATCATCTTACCATGCATCATTATAGGCATATAGTTTTCAAATGCCATGCATAGTCCAAGCCATATAGTGTATTTATTTTCTTTAATTAGTTGAGTTTCTTGTTTTTGTTTCATGAGACATGATTGATCTATATTATTTTTCTTATAAAATATTATATAGGGTACTGAGTAGGTTATTTAATGTTTCAATATTGATCTTAATAGTTTTTTCCTATATAGGTTAACAGTATAATCTTAACTATCTTGTTTCCACCCATGAAATCTATATACCTCTTGTTGCATGAGCTGCTCTTCGGTTGTGATTGAGTGATTTCACATTTCAATTCATGTAGTGTATGGTTTCTCATGGGATTTAATGGGTAATTAATTGATTCAATCCATTATATTGAAAATACAGGAGTATCAATTTCATTGATAAGGTGATGTGACCCTATTCATAGGGAATGCCCATCTATTGTAATCAGAACATGATATATCTAAACAAAAAAACTGTAAAAGAATATTTTTATTATTAAAATTGAATGGTTACCAATAAATGAAGAGTAAAAATATGATTGAAACATCTCCTTTTGGAATCTGTCTAAATTAAAATTAAATTCTCACTAAAAACATATCCTTATATATTAGTAGATGGGGTAGTACATCTTGGGTAGTTATGCCTTATTCATTTGTTGTACTTTCACTCTTAATTATATAATTATAGAAAATCCTGATCTCTGTCATGTTCTTGGAATCTATAGAGTTATTCCAACATGAAATCTCAGTGTTGTGTTCTTAGATACTAGTGACAGCGATGCTCTAGGCACGGTGGGCCTAAGCCACTAGTATTAATACAATAATTTCCACATGAAGAACATCATGTTATTCTTAAACAAGAAAATGATGCTCAGATTCATGAGGGTTTCATAAAGATGATGTAATCCTAGTTTGGTAATCCTTGACAGACACCTAATATTGATATTCTAACATATGAGTTTGATTACGACAATCCTCCCATATTATTGATGGATGGAGGACCACAAGATATTGAGCCTTGGCAAAAGGCCACTCTATCTATATGTGAACATATAAATACACCTCCAGAGTGGAGGAAAGTTATTTCAACCTATGTGTCTCCTGATTTATCCGAGCACTGTTAGGATTTGATTACCTAGGATGGTTGTCATAAAGTCATAGTCCGGGCCTTCTTATAGACATCCTTCTATGATCACTTCTTTCCTTATAAGATGATATATTACAAATCTAGATAGTTCATGCTTCTAGAGTAGGTTTCAATGTTACTTATGGATTATTCAGTGTTTTTTAGAGTTATATTACATCAAACAGTTTCACACTGGTGATGATCTATTACGGGAAATAGGTTTCAAAGATAGTCTTAATTTTTTCTTCAGTTCTCAAGTTAATGTACATTACCTAACTAATTTTTCTACAATAGTCAATCCAATACTTATCAAAGATCATAACAAGAGGGAAGCCGATAGTTCTTGGCACAGAGGTCCAGTGATGAGGTGGGATTGTAGTTGCTCTTGTAGCAGGAAGCATTCCCTAGAGGATTCTCATCGGAGAAGAATCAGTAAAATTAACCACTCCAACAACTATTTTATATTCTATTAGTTTGGAAGGTGGGGACATTTGAAGCCTATGTGTGATAGATTCCCTTAAAAGTGTCGTTCTTTTGGGAATATGGTAAATCATTAGATATTGTTTTGTAACATTCCATCAACTTCCAATAGAGGTGTCTCCACACCATCTCTATCATTGGGGGCATGATATTATATGCCACACCAGGTGGGGAGTTTTAGTAGCATTGGAAGGAATACCCAAGGAGGAAGTAATTGTTGTGGTATCCAAACACTTGATTGTCATCTCCAATTGAGTTGACCTACACTGTGTAGTCCAGTGGTATCATAGGGTTGTGGATCATGTTATTATCATTCCTTATGGATGATACTCAAGGATCAAAGTGAATGTCCAACTTTATTATGTGGTACTATTCTAATATCCTCCACTATTGTTTCTACATTTTTTTATATAGGTATTTCCAAATCCATTATCTCTTTTTTTACCACAAATAGTATCAGGTGATAAATTTAGTTTTGAAATGGTGTGATGACTCTAGATATGCCATTGACTGTTTATTTTTAGGTTATACACCAATGTGGGACTTCCCACATGATGTAGAGATTTATCCACTATTATAGGCCCTCTTTATCCACAAGATAATGTACTTATATGTCATTTTCGCGATGGATTAATTGGTTTCATATCACATCTACATGTAATTCTATCACTATAGAGTCTTGTTTACTTCACTAGATGGATGTAGTTATCTCCACAATGAAGAGTGGGATATATGGGATGATTGAGATGGACTCGAGAATCATGGGCGAGTTAGTTTGACTGTCTCTTTTTTAGGTATCTTCATGGAGGAGCAAGGAGTACACTTAGGAGATTATCCTCCAATAGGAGATCCTTCCTAGGATATATTTCCTAATATTTTTTTGGATTAACACTTGAGAGATAGGTAGGGTTTATGGTCATTATTGGTCAATGAGTAGCTCTATTGTCCATTAATCCATATATAATGGTACCTACTAAGCCCCATGATTCCATGTGAATGTTGTAGGATCTGGAGTTTAAATGATTTTTTGACAAAATACTTCTCATTGGGGTTCACCCAATATTTTCACCAGGAATATGGATGAGACAGTGAGTATTTTCATGTATTACTAATGGATGAAATTGATTATAGTCAAGAAATGGTATACACTACCTTGTATAGATGATATCATTCAACTACTTTGGGGAGGTAGGGTGTTCTCAAAGATTTACATGAAATCCAGCTATCATCAGTTGCATGTCAATCCTTTAGATATACCTGATATAAAATTTTATGTTAGCTATGGTGTGTATGATTTGATTTTAATATATTTCGATTAAACAAACAATCCTGAAATTTTATCATCTTTTATTAATAGGGTACTCCAACCACATTTTTATTCCTTCATACTGTTCCTTTTGAAATACATCTCAGTGTATTCTCACACTCGTAGTGACCATGATAAGAATGTTGAGAAAGTTTTCAACACAGTAAAAGATAATCCTCTATTTGAATATATTTCTAAGATTCACTTTTGGATAAAAAATATTACTTATTGGGTTATATTATCTCATAATTATAAGTGTCAATTAAACCAGAGAGGGTGAGTGTTTTGGTTTTAGGGAGCATCCCAATAACATTTTGATATAAGGAGTTTAGTGGGGATGGATAAATATTATAATAATTTCATATGATACATATAATTACTTTATTTATCTCTTACATGTCTTACTAATAATAGTGTCATGTTCTTTTACCCTGATGCATGAGATAAATCCATTTAGGAGTTGAAATAAAGTCATATCACAATAGTGATTCTGATTACTTTTATACCCTATAGAGGCTATACACTACTGTGTAATGAATCAGGAATCAAACTAGGTGCAATGATATTGTAGGAGGATAGTTTCCTTGCATAAATATATTTTAGGATGAGGTACCTTGATGGAAATTTAACAACACATGACCTTGAGCTTGTAGAAGATGTCTGTCAATTACATTACTGGAGACACTATATAATGGGTGAGTGATTTGTGGTGTATAAGGACCATAAGACACACAAATATATAGTTTCATAGCCTAATCTGAATCTCCGATTTTGAATATTGGTTGAATACATTTAATCGTATTATAATGATATTTTCTATATTCCTGGAAAAGGCAATTTTGTAGTGGAAGATCTATGTTGGAAAACACAGTCACAGGATGTGTAGGATGCCCATGATGAGTGGAAATTGATGGCCCTATTTTCTATGATTTATATATAGTTTCATGATAGACACAAAAGGAATTATCTCTCTTATTTGATAGTTACCTCTTCTATCCTTGATATGGTGAAGGGGATGATGTTTGTAGATCCTAAAGGCTTGGAGCTCCAAGGTAGTATTCCAGGAGATGACTGGCCACCAGATTTGATTGTGTAGAGATATGACATCCTATGTATTAATAGGTGTTTTTAGGTTTCTATATACATGTGAGATGAACTGATGTGTGAGTTCAATAATTATAATTGTTTAATTAATTACAAAATCTCCAAGATGTGTCATGATTTGTGATTCCAGTAATGGGGACATGGGAAGAAATGTCAAATAAGAGGATTTATTGAAAGTTGATCAACCAATCAATAGGAGAAGGTAGAGAACCAATGACCTACTATATAATCTCAGCCATATCGATCCAAGAATGGAAATGGAATGTTATTTCTATGGATTCTTTCATCAGCTTACTAAGGTCACCTCAATGTGGTAATGTATTTTGGGTTATCATGGATCTAATGAAGAATGTAGCACACTACCTTCCTATCCAGGACACATTCTCTATTGATGGTATTGAAAGACTGTACGTCCGTGAGATCTAAATATTTAATGGGGACCTCATATTATTGTTTTAGATAGGTACACTTATTTTACATCGAGTTTCTATTAGAGTTTATATAGAGATAGGTGTACAAATGTTCATTTTAGCACCTCTTTTTACCCTTAGACCAATGGCCAATCCGAACATATAATACTGGGTTTAGATAACATTAGAAAAGAAAGTTTCCATGATTTCAATGGTTATTGGTAGAATCATATACCTCTTATCATGTTAAACTATAATAATAAATTTCTAGAGACAATTCGGATGGATATTTTTGAGGCCTTGTGTGGTAGGTCATACCAATCACACTTGTGCTGGTTTAAGGTTGGAGAGGCAGGTATACGGGGACTAAATCTCTTGTTGTAGACTTAAGAGTAGGTTTAGTTGAATATGTATCATATATCTATGGATCAGTGTAGATATTGATCATATTTTGGTCACCATTAATGACCTCAGGAGTTCTATATCATGGATCATGTTTTCCTATAGGTATCTCCACATATTGGGTGTAGATACATATGGATCCAAGGGAAGATGTCATCACACTTTGTGTCCCACTTCAGTTTTTTGAGAGTATCATTAAAGTATCCTATCAGTTACTACATCCATGGAGGTAATGTTACTTGAATTAAATTTTCAATATCTCATAGCATATACATTATTATACTGACCCATCTCAAAATTTTTATCTGAATGTGGTTGTCTTACATGTTGTGCCTTTTTTTGAGGATTATACGAAATGCATCATTGACTATATCATGAAGGATATACGAGGATGGTTTATCTATTAAATATGTGTTCCATGGAAGAATATCCAGGTACATGAGGATACCTAGGAGTGGTAAGATGACATATTTCCTTAGTGGCTAGAGATTTTCTCAAATGATGTTTCATCGCTCATGGAACATGACCTCAAGGAAGAGTTCCTTCAAGGGGGAACACTGTAAGAACCACGCTTTTCTATTAGGAATGGATTATTTTAAATCAATTCTAACAATATATTTTGGAATAAATATGGATTCATAATGAGTTTGTAGTGTGCCAGGCGGGTTCGGGGCTTGTTCAAATATCAGGGTCAAATGTTTTTTCGAAAATAGGAAGGGAACACTATTTTGAGAAACATTGTGGGGGTAGGATACAATGTTACCCATAACCATGTGAGGCTTGATAATGATTATAAGGAGGATACATGGTTTGAGGAAACTATGAATATTAGGGACCATGCCTTTATGGATTTTTGAAGCTTTTAGAAGAGCTGAATTGTACGATTGATGCATTGAATCCCTAACTATGTGTCCAAAATGTGTGGGTCCCCTTTTGACATAGTGATCCAGGAATAGTTGGTGCATGGCCTGTCCAACAGTGCGTCCGAACATTTCACCCATAAATTTTATTGGTGAAATGAATAAATATACCTTAATGATTTAATATTTTAACTAGTATTATCCTTTTCACATTCTATCATACATGAGATTCTTTCCTCTCCCATTTTGAGATCCTAAAGAAATATTTCATAGTTTTTGATCCTGATCAATTGTTTAAAACCTGATCCAATCATTCATCATCTCATTGGATGTGCATCAATACATTCTTGATTCATATTGAGTTTTTCATTATTTTTATTCAACTCAATGATGCATTTTTTTATGCGTGATCATAGGCCCAATTTTTAGGTCATTGATCTATTCTTCATATTTATTCTAAAGTTGGCTGAAATAAAGTTTGATACATTATGAGGAGTGTGTTGTTGGGATAAGGTGGGTGGTCTCTGACTTATCAATCTAGTATATCAATTTTATATACATCAATCATTGTGATAAAACTGATTTCATCTGATGTTATTGATTTAATTCATATTCCTTACTATAATCATCATCCTTGTAATCTAGATGGATTTCTATACATGATGATTACACTGTTTGAGGTTGAGACCTCAAAAAATTATACCCCATGTAGGTTAATTCCTTAATTTTGTGTTGGTAACTTATGTGGAGTTACATATACCACTATTTGGGTGTGCGTATTCACCATGAAAATGGTAATCCATATTTAATTATATGAATTATGAATTGCTTATGGATAGCATGTGTATTTTCCACATTACCATTCGGAGGTAATTTTTCAACGTAATAAATGAATAATAGTTATAAATTTATAGAAACATATATGTATAAATTTCCAAATTTATTTTAGTTCATCTACTTAGTTAAGCATTCATATGACACAATTCCATTATTAATATAATGAAGAAAAGTTATCTTAATTACTTGATAAGTAATCAATTTATTAAATGGTGGCATGCCCTTATTATAAACATTCATACTAATGAATGGTTGTGGAATAGACCAATTTAATTATTAATGGGAATGTGTATTACATGGACACAGTTAAATTATAAATTAATTATATGGAGCCTATTTCATATGGACCTATTTATTATTATTAAAGTTGTTAGACATGAGAAAACCCTGAATTTCGGAGCGAATGCCTTGATAACTCAGATGATGTCATTCTGATCCAAGTATGACAAATTGAAAAGGATATACCCACATTTTAACATGATGATTTTCTACTATAGGATACCCAACATGACACAGTATGATTCCTTAATTATCATTCATATATTTGGAATACTTAGATACGCTCATTTGATCCATCTTGATGTATTTTAACATTTGATGCCATCGACACACCCAATGGGACCAGTCATTGCTTATTATATTTTACCTTGGCTGAGATCGCTGGAATCAGTTAGATTCATTATTAATGTGGAATTCCAAGGGATATTTCCAAGTATTAAACTTATACCCTTTTAGCTCGATATAGATTATTACTAACATAGCACGACCATTGAGGTCATAGGATGCCTTGATTTTTACCTTGGATCCTCATCCATTATTTTTTTAATGGATTCCTTGGGTTTTAACATGGATCCTATATTATTATTGTTATTATTATTACTATAGGACTCCATATTCATACCTTGGATCCTTTTACATCATTAAAAAACTATAATACAAGTAATTTAATGATTACATATTAAGAAAACTGATGGGGCTAGAGCAGGTGTCAGCATATTTATATTTATATATTGCATAATTCTATTTAAATGTACTCATGTTGTCTGTTTATATATCATAAACTAGATGGTATTGACGTTGTTGGTATTGGAATTATAAGATTTATCTCACACCCTATTTAGGCCACAATAAGTGCCTCTTCATATTATATGTTTGTAGGTGTTGATAATGAAAATCATTCCACTTAGGGAACCTGATCCATATTTTCATGTTTTAAGGAGTTTGGTAGTAGATTACTTAGTGAGCTCTCATGATGCTATATTGTTTTTGATATATTTATCCATATTTTTAGAGATTTTATTTCCTACTACCATGTATACCTATTTTCCTATTTTATAGAGACATGACATTTATCCTCATTATTTTTATATGATTGAGTTAACTATATATTTCTATTTAGTACTATGATATTTATCCTTATCTTTTTTTCTATGTTATTTATTCATTTCACTTATTCACCTATTTATCTATTGTTTATTCTCCACTATTATATACTCTGGTGATGAAGGAATAGCCTCTCCACAGAGACACCCTAGGCCATTTCTGTTAGTTGGAAGCATTTGGCATATAGGGAGGTACGCTTGAGACCATTTCTCAAAAAAGGATTGGGAACTTTTGAGTGAAACACAGAACTAGATTTCATACTATGAATTATGAATTAATGATATTTAATAATGTGATATGAGTAAAATTACAACATAATATATAACTATACTCTTAAATATTATATACTAATAATATTAAATTTAATACATTGTACTTTTTAATTTATTACTCTTTGATACACATAATCATAAATTATTATGTTTCAAAGAATTAAGGATGATTCTATTCTTAATAATGTAGGAAATTATTGGATTTGGTTAAAGCTCATTTGAAGAGGATTCTTTATTAGAATAAGTGAAATTTTGGAGGTTCACCAATAAGGGTAACTGGATGAAAGTTGTTTTCATTGAAATGGGATGGGAAGTAATGTATTTGGATGAAAGGTCTTGAAATATTTGTTATATATAACCATGTAATAATCCAATAAATGTTACATGATTTTACATTAATTAATATTTGGGTATGTGAATACATATATAGTAGGTGGTGGGCATGAATTCACTTGTACTATAATATGTTAATTGGTATATTATGTATAATCAATTCTCTAATTCATGGGTGGTGTACATTTGTAATGTCACATGGATTAATATAAAAATTATAGTAAACTAGTGAAATCCATATAATATACACCCAAATATCCATCAATTATAGATCTCAAATGGTGTAAAGGGTTATGAGAAATGATTTGATGATTTCTTGGTTTCATATATATTGGTTTTTAATACAGGTGATTGATAATTACACAAACGGTCAAAATAATATTTTTGGCAGTGTGACACTTTGAATTCCACTATAAATTTCAAATCAAAAAATCTTATAACTATGTAGTTAATTATTGGTTAATCATATACTAATATATCTAAGGAGGGATGTATATACTCAAGTAGGCTTGGGAAGAGGGAATCTCAACTATATAACCCAGACTTTTCTAAAATTTTATTTACCAATATTAAACTTTTCAATCATCTCATTGTTATTCATATTTTTATATAAACAATATTTTAGGTTTCTACATCCTATAAGGAATTATATACATGACTAACATTCGATAAATAGATTAAAAATTATTGGGTTAATGATAGGGAAAGGTATTTGGGACAAACTATAAAATATTCATGAATGGAATTATAGGTTGAATAAAGAAAAATAATAAATCATTAATTTTGAATTGAATAATATAAATTAAATCGTAGTATAAAGAAATAATTTATAACTTTTAATTAATTTTTATATTGGATCCAAGTCATAAAACAAGATATTTCATACTTATTTTTTGGTTTATCCATTAATCAGATGAATTTATTATAATTTTGAAGAAAAAATGTAAAAAAATACACTATGGTGTTCCATGATCCCAACATGCTACTCTCATCATTAGATCACCTTGAATCAGATAATCTAGTGTAAATCATGTCTAGATATTCTACATGTTATCCAAAGTTATGTTTTACACATTTCATGATATTCATGAACTAGAATGATCAAACCAAATTCATTACTATTTCCCTAATAAAATGTGAACATGATAAACATGAATTGTAAATGTCAAGTCAAACATTCATGTAATTTCAACATGTGTCTCTCCCAATAATATGTGGGAGAGGAATGGAGTATTTAAAAATCATGAATTCCCTACAATAAACTATTCATGGATCCAGAATGATCTTCTATAGTGACTTTTATGTTTTTAAAATATCTTTTTGGTCATTATAGAAGATTAGCCACTTAAAATGAAAAAAAAATTACATTAAAAAATTACAATACATATTGAATGCATCAATGACTAATAATAGTCTCTAATGTTATATTATAACATATTGACCATTCATATGGATCATTCTTCTTGAATAAATTTATATGACCATGAAAAAATAATATGTGTTGAAATTATATTTTTCCCATTTCAATTATTATTACATAAATTACATGTGAATATCATAAAAAATAAGTATAAATTTTTACATTTAAAATAAGATTAAATAATAATTGGATTTATTAAATATTTACCTATGATCATTCAAACTAGAATTTTTATTTTCCCTTAGACATGGGGAATCATTTTTCCAAGATAGAAGTTCAATGTCCCTTATTTATAAGAACAATAGATTTTATTTTTTTAAGACCCAGAGGTATCAATATGGTGATAAGTGTCCCTTCAAAAATGATATATTTAATTTTTTTGACAGTTCTTTGACTAAACATGATGTCACTAATTCCTTTATGAATTTGATCAATTCTTTCATTTGTAAAGTATTTTCCTTCATGTGGTTAATATTTCCCTTTATTCGATTAGTCGGTTGGTCATGTCATCTATCTATCACTTCATGCATTGAATCCATTCCTTTTTTTGATTTGTTGGTTGTTCGTGTTGTTAGTTTTTGTTCTTTTTATTCATCTATTCATTCTCATAGTCGAATGACGTGTTTGATTTACCATTTTTTGAGATCTACCTATTCTATCAATTTATAAGGTCAAACCTCAAAGTAGGTTGACCCTTTGTATAAGAAAATGATAATTTTGTTTAAAAATCCCAAAATATTTTGAATGAAATAAAATCCAGTTTTTAACAAAAATATATAAACAAAGGCTTCATTAAAGGGATTATAAATCTGTAAAAATAGATTATATCATATCATTGACTCAAATTAACAAAAGATATTTTAAAAAGTCTTTTTGAAGGAATTATATTAGAATAAAATTAAATGTTAATTAAAAAGAAATGTTAATTGTTAAACCTTTAGGAGATTTTATAATATCTATATCCTACAATCTAATAGGATTTTCTCAAATTTGAGTCTTGTTTGTTTCCCTTGAGTTTTCAGGATTCTAAACCTTATTCCAGATCCCTAGGATTCATCCAAATTACTTCAATCCCTTCCACAATACAATTTTCAAGAATGTTCATTGTCATTATTCTACCACATTTTTCAGAAGAGGGTAGTGTATAAGGACATGTTACCATCTCCCTATTTTTTATTTTTTTTGTAAAGCATGATTTAAAAAATGTCTCTTGGTATGTATCTTAGTTATCCCTTTATTTTGATATTTTTTTAATTATAGTGATTTTTCCTGTTGGGTGGATAGTGTGTCCTAACTAATAATGATAAGGAACTAGTATAATTCAATTGAACTAGGATAGGTTGTATTTATTTATGGTTACTAGTTTTCTAATTATACATTTAAATAGTACTTATATCAAACATGAATAATGTACTTATATGAAGGTAATGGATGCTATAAAATTGTGTAAAATTTTAATGTTTTATTATGTAAACATTCATTTTAGAAAATATTAATCATGTATATTTGGTTTTAAACTTGTTATGTTTGAATTTTGAATTTTTTTGAAAATACCCCTATAATATATGGTTTAATATTTTAAATTATCTCTATAAATTAATTATTGTGAAATATATGAACCATATTCCCATTATTATGAGTTTTTAATTTTTTTCTCTATTTTCCTTATTGCTGAAATATTGTTTTTGTTATGACAAGGATGAGTTACAATGATGGTTTGGGATAGAGATGTGATTGTTATGTTGCATAGTGGCTAGGTTATTTTTTTGTAGATTTTTTTCCATATTCTTACTTTTTATGTAAGAAATGTTTTAATGATTAAATTTAAATGGGTAGGGATGAAAATTAGATGACTGTAGAAATTAAATTCTTATATGTTAAATAAATTATTAAATTTAATTTTTAAAAATGGGATAAAAATTGTTGAAAATTAATGTAGGTCATGAGTATAGTGGTTTATTATTATATATATAACTAAATAAAATTATAATTTATTTATGGTTGCTGATATGATAATCTACAAAATGGATGAATCATTAAATGAGAGAAACAAACTATGGGATATGGGTTTTTATTATTTCTGTTGTGTTTCATTTTGTGGTGGAAGTTTGGGGTAGAATTAGTATGGCATTAATGGTTGATAGTGATAATAGATTATTGATATTAACAATTAAGGCTTGGTTGTTGCGTGTTTTTCTGTTTATTTTTTTTATATATTTTTTGTGATTAATATATTTAATCCAATCTCATTTTGTAATATGTAATAACATGAATATATTTTGGAAAACATAATTTCTCTTATATCTAGGATGGTGAAGAAAATGTTAACTGATTACCCACCCTTCCCCAAACATAATTCATTACTGGAATGTGTTGGTGGTACCCTGTTGGTAGAGATTATTGACTAAGGATTTTGTTTTTGTAGGTGATTCCTTGTGATGAGTGGATGTGACATGTAGTAGGGGTCATGTATGATAGGAGGAGGGAATGAGGTTTCATTCCTTCATGATTATAAAACATTAATGTCCCATTTATGTGGTTCTTGTTAGATATATGTTGACACAAATAATTATGAGGCATCGAAAAGTGAGGTTTTGATATTTATTGATCCTAACAAACGATGATTCGAATTGTGGGAGGCTGTGTTAGTTTGATTTGTAACCTGACCCACATTAGATTTTACACGACTCATAGTGGAAGGTATATATATAAGGGATAATATAACTTGACATTTAAAATTTGGGAGTTGGAGTAGAAAATCAGTGGGGAAGTGGATACAGGGAAACTTTATCAATATTTTAATTATATAAATTAACTAGTTTTTGTTTGAGTATTTTTTATTTATTATTTAGTGAATTTGGGGAGGTTCGTTGAACAACTTATCATTAGGTTATTTCTACTATTAGTTCACTAGTTCACTATTATTCTATTTTAACATTTTCATGAGATATATAGGTTTTGAACATACATTGTATTAGTTTCTAGCTCACATTGTTTATATAAAACTATATTTTAGGTTTCAAGGAGGGATTAAAGGAATAATTTCCACATTTCATGTTTGGTGGTAGGATTTACTAACATAGGATTTCCTCTTTTTATATTACATTGGAAAATTTTATTTACATTACCTCACATATATTATAGGTTATATGTTTCTATTATATTAGATTATTGGTGATCTTGGTGTTTTTAACATATATCTTGGCCATTCTCATATTGTTGGGATAACATCTATTTTAGTGTTTTAAACCCTTGGTGCTAATTTCTTTCCCATGTCCAACTAAATGTAGGAATCGAGGCCTCCCTTTATTTTTTATTCCATTGATGAAGGTGTACCAATGTGGAGTGGGTGGTGATAGAGTGTTATCAGAGTTAGTTGTTATATGATATGGGGTTTAGAGATTTTAATTTGTGAGACTTACATGGTTTTGTAGTAATATAATGTCAATTAAAATAATATTGTGGTGTAGAAAAAAAGACCGAATTGGAAAAAGGTATTTGGAGCCAGCTGTGATATTAAGTAAGAACCATAAGCTTAATGAAAACCCTAGGTAATATGATATTGATTTCATGGAAGACACATAATATAGGTACATTCATAAGGATTTTCATCCTTTCTATAATACTAGGAGACATCAAGTAATTTAAATGAATTTAATTAAATGAATCCTGATAAATTCTGTGATAGGGGATTATGTTTTGCAATTGTGTTTTCAAAGATAGAACCTACTCATCATTTACATGTAGTTCTTTATGAAGGGGTTTCACAATTTTACATTTAGATGTACGAAGGTAGAGCTGGTAGAGGTCTCACCAATAATGGTTATTGTCCTCATTGAACAACAAAAAACAGTTTTTCTAGAGGAATATTGAAGTACGGTAGAGGATTGTTCATTGTAATATAAATTATATGGATATTCTAACAATATAGAGACAAAAGGTAGTTTGAGGTATTATTAGATTGTATATTACCTTTTTTGGTACTTTTTTGATTTTATAGACAGAAAATCCATTTTTTATCTCTCCTTGGTCATCATTTTCAGACTAATGGAGGAGACATTTCTGGTTCCCATGTTCTTATCCACATCAGTAGGTTTGAAGTATTTATTATTTAATGTCTTTCATATAAGTGTACTAATAATAGGGAAACATCATTCGTTGGGGTATTCCTTCTATTTTTATATACAACTGTCTGATTTCATCATTTTCCGAGATTATATTTATTCCCTGTGAACAGCAATTGATTTATTTTACAGGAGGGTTATTTTTTTCAGGTGAAAAGTTATTTAGTTGTATCAATTTGTGAATATAGTAATCACAGAGCCTATATAAATATAAAAACTATTTTTTCTTAGTTGGATGAGTTTTTAGAGGTGGATAAGGTGGTGGAGGTTCCTAGAGTTGTTAAGGAATCCACCAATGCCTTCCTAGATGAGATTGTGAAACTACCCCTTATAGTGATATCAAAATCATAATAACATACAAACATGGAACGTCTCTAATTCCAATGTATACCTCTCATATGTAACCCATTTACCTATAACAGTTGAAAATATAATTCAATTATTTCTGGAATAAGGTATTTATCAAGACAAATTTATATCTGTGTGGTAATCCAATGTTTTTCTCCAAGGGGGTAGACGATTATCCATGATTGTGCATGGACTGCCAAAATTTGAATTAATTGTTGGTCAAGAATTTTTATCCACTTATAAGTGAAGGTGACCATTTTGACTAACTAAATGTATTTAGTTGGTTTTGGAATGTTATTTTTATTTCTAGATGTCACTAGATGTGGGTGAATCTTGGAGATTCCCCAAAGGCATCTTTCTGGTGTTGATGTGGAAAATTCATTTTTTGTTCATTCCATTTTTTGACATGAATTCTCCATTTATTCTCTTAGTTATTATAAAAACTCGGTGTTGGGAGTTCCTAGACTATTTCATAATAATTTTCATCAATGAAATCATTATATAATAAAGGTTCATGGTGGATAATGTTGGGTATCTCATAGTTATCCTATAGTTTATTTGACACCATCAACTATACTAGAAGTTGTCCAAATGGATGCTATGCACATATGATGTTTTTTTATTTTAGTAAATGTGTTGTCTCTATATGGTGTGGCCAGAGTTCCATCAAATATTGAGGAAGTTGTCTATTTGAAAGCACCAAATAACATGGTAGACGTCAATAACATTCATGGTCTTATAGAAATTACCATAGTTTTGTGTCTAATTTATTTTGGATTGTGACCACATTAAGATATTTCTCTTAAACATTTATTAATCTAGATTATTGTTCCCATATATATTTCACCCTTCTGAAGGATATAATGATAAGTCCCCTAGCTCTTTCACATTCTGAATAATGTGTGGTGTTAGAGTTTATTTACAATGATTCCTATCTAGGATACAGATTCATATTGTTATAGTAAATTTTAATGACCTATTATAGATCCATGAAGCTACATCCTCAGGAAAATAGTTATACAACCCATGATCTAGAGTTTCTAGAATTAACGTTTTCCATATAACCGTTGTTAAATTTCATCATTATTGAGTGATTTTTGTTCATCAGATAAAACAAATCGTTCAGTTATGTTTTACCTAGAAGTATTTGAACCTATATCAATGGGGTGAGATGGATATTCTCTAGTATTATGAGTTTCATATTTCCTACACTTCATAAAAGTGGAATTTTTTTCTGACTTTTTATGTAAAAAGTCCTGATGAGTTGTTTTTTAAGTGTTCGATGATGTTTTGAAAGTAACAGCAGATTTGGAAGGGATTTATCATAACATAATATAAAATTGTGGATTAATATCTCTTTATTAGAAAATTTTGGACTAATATCTAATACAGTAGTTAGAGTAATATCACTATGGTAGACTCTAAGGTGGATGTGGTAAGAAAAATGATTTTCATAGTGATGCTCCAAAGGGGTGGAACGAGGATTGTTTGAATCATATGTTATTATAGGAAATGTTTTTTTATGTTGGCCTTGAATGAGGGAATTATATAGGAGTTTCTCATATCCCCATAGAAATATATCTAAGAATGTGGAACTTATACATTAGGTTATGGATTAAAAATTAGTCACAATTAATTAATTGGTTAGCCGATGTGCTCATATCAAGATTATTGATATTTCACCATGTGAAATATGTTCACCATGTTCTTGGAGGTTTCAATAAATCATCATTGTCCTTTAGTGAATGTGTGAGGATTTCATGATGTATTTAATCACTGATTTAGAATGTTAATAAAAATCTTATGATCCCATTTCGGGTGATCATGGAACCAGTAATAAAGACGATCCATTTTATGAAAATCGGGTAGTCATGTTTTAGTGATGATCTAGCTGGGAATTAGGTTATCGTGGTGGTCAAATGTCATAGGGTAATAAATCCCATAGTATATAACCAGGATTTTTTTTTATCTCAAGAGTCTAGATATAATTTTGATATTATTTCTCCACCCAATATTTCTATAGCACATCTTTCCACCACCAGACAGAAGAGAATACATAGCAGACCATAAAGATTCCAAATGATATGATGGGGTCTTTCATATTTCATTTTAGTAGTCCATATATAAATAACCATACCATGGATGAGTATGTTATATAAATAGTTATCACATATCTATCTTGATGTCTGGATTTTGGGATTATTTATTAGGAAATTGTGGATTACATCTTTATAATGTACTGAGATTGGTTGTTGGGAGTCCATAGTTCAAATGTAGTTTTAACCATGATTGAGAAGAATTGGATGGTCCAAGTGTGGTTGAAGTTAACTTTCTAACATTATAAGTCATAAATAGATTATGGGTGGATATCCTTATAGTTTTTTAGTAAAATACAATTTTTTATTGATGGAGTACCCACATTAGGGGAGGAAGAGGATTGATATTTAGAGTAATATTTACCATAGGTTCATTGAGACTTTTAACCTATTCATGAATGCTTCCAAACGGTGTTATCCGTTAATTCTAATACTACGGGTGGATGGATCTTCCAATATCATCCATGTAACCCAGATTCATCTGTATGAACCTATGGCAACCATATAATTAACGGAGAAGAGTTTGACATTGAGAATGACATGACATTCACAGTGAGGCCAGTTGAGATGTCGGATTTTTTTGGAGAATGTACGATGGGTGAAGAATATAAAAATGATTCGGGAAGTATAAAGGTCTAATAGTTTAGATGATATCAATTAGGAGTGGTAGTCATATATGCATGATCAATATTTTTTTTAATGCATGGTTTGATCCAGGATATGACGATGTGTTTGGTCTTATGTTGTTTTATGTGTTTTATATCCTTCATTGGTTAATGATGTTATGCATTTGTGTTACTTTTTCAAATGATGTGTTCTTATGTTTATGTTATAGTCAGATCCTAGATTTTTATCTCATTAGGTCATTATTCATAATACTTTCCGTTTTATTTTTGTGTTTTGATTTTATTTTCTAGGATGAAACTTTTTTATGATGTATCTGATATATTTTCATGAATTTTTAGGATCAATAAATTTCAATTTCTAGATACCTATATGTGTTAAGAGTTATCTTATAGTATTTTCAACTTTAACATTTTTATGTTTTCCCTCATGGACACTTCACTAGCCATTTATTATAAATTTATTTAATTTGGTTAGTTTATTTATACATTCGGTCATCATATTATTTCCAATAGATGATCCTTTCCATCATCTGGTTAGGTGATTAACCTTGTGGTTGTGTTAGTACTTTCTATTATATATTTGTTCTGTCATGTGGTCAGTCAATTTCGTATATTGTTAGTCTATGGTCAAACTGTTGATGTGATCCCTCATTAATTTAGTAAGTGATTTTGATTAACCAGTACTTGTGGTCCATCATTGTAGTCTCTTATTAGGGTTTTCCATCATATTAGGTTGGCCTAGACATAATAATTGAAAAAATTCATGATGTTTTCATCCAACACTATCAGATCCAAATCCCTATTTTTATCATACAATTATAAATTAATGATAATGTAAAAAGATATAAAATATATTAAAATAGATTATATCATATCGACATATGGCCTAAATATTTATTAGTTTTAATAAGTCTTTCAGAGTGAATTAAACCAGAATCAATTTAAATGGGAATTAAAAATAAATGTTGACCATGCTATATATCAGTGATATTTTGTTATCTATGTCACACATTTTATGAAATAAATGGATCTCCACATATTTGAGTCCTTATTTGTTTTTCATTGAGTCTCAATAATTCAAAACCAAATTCTTGTGTTGTATGATCATTCCACCTTAACATTAAACCTTTATGCTAATGAGTTTAAGCATCTTCACCATCATTCTTCTCCCTTTATTCTTACAATTTTAAAATACTTGGGTACAATAATTCGTATGACACTTTCCTCAATTTATTCATAAACACAATATTAATATTCTTCTCTAGTAAGGGATCTATGTTCTCTCTTTCTTGTCTAAATAAATGTAATTATCATTATTTTTTACATTGGGTGGATATTACAGATTAACAAATTATGAAAATGAACATGAATAATTGAATTTATGGGGGATGGTTTGTAGGCACCAGTAGATACCAGTCATGTTTTTAATTCTATTTATAGTCCACAAATAATTTATGAAATATTTTATTATAAACATATCAGGGATATAGTAAACTTGGGAAAAAATAATGTATTGGAATGATTTAACTCACAATTAATAAACTATTAAGAACATATATTTGGGTATGAATTGTTTATCATAAATATGGAACTATGAGTTGTGTGAGTATATATATATATATTTATTTATTTTCCATGGAATTATATATACACCACACCCATATCTAGTACAACGTATTGAAACCTAGATGTGTGTGGGGTGGGAGGGAGGTCCAACATCCATGATGTCAAGGGAATATATGTCTAATTACCCATCTTCCATTCTATCCCTTGATAAATGGAATGTGGAAGAGGTACCTAGTTTGTGGTAATACTAACCAAGGAGGAAACCATTGACAGTGATGCCTGGTGATGAGAGGATGTGACATGTGGAGGGGGTCAAGCGTGGTTGGGGAGGTAATGATGCTGATGTCCTTCAAAATAATGATATCATACCACCATAGTTATGATATTGGGATCAGACACGTGGTGACAAAATTGATGATGTGGCATAGAAAAGTGAGATGTTGATATAGGCTAATGTTGGTACAAGATGTTAGGCCCTATAAAAGGATGGGTAGGTGGGGTTGTAACCTGACCAAAGTTAGAAAAAAATTTAATTGTGGGGACTTGTATACATTGAAGGTATGAGAGTATATAACATTTTTAATTGATGTTAGAGAGTAGAAAAAAGTTGGTAAGTTGATGAAAATTTCTTTTATCTATCTTATCTTCATTTTATTTCACTACGTTGGATGGGTTTTTTTGTGAGTGATCCCTGGTGAGGCTGGAGTGTTTTGATGACATATTTTGGGGCATGTTAGGTTTTATTCTTTTTCATTGATGCATTAGAAAAATAATTTTATATTTTCATGAGATACCTTTGGCATGTTCCAAATGAGTTCATATTTTATTCTAACAGTATATTAATGTAAATTAATTTTATGTTTTCTCATAACGTTTTAGGGACCATGCTAAATGGTGGAGTTTTTATGGAGTAACTACCATAGGATTTACATTGGCTATTTTACGTTATATCATTCTATTAATATTTATCGAAATGCATTATGGGTTTCTAGATTTTATGATATAATATAATGGGGTTATTGGGGGTGGTTTATGTTATCTCTTAATCCCTTCCATTTATTTAAAGTAATATATCACATTTGGGTGTTCTCTACCATGGTTGAATGCCACCAACCTAGGTCCTACTATATCAGGTAATTTGGAAGGGGGACTCCATATCTTCACTCTCAGACTATGAGGGGTACCAGTGTAGGGGTGGGGACAATAAATCATCTTAATTAGAGGATGTTATGGATACAAATTGTGTTTCCCTTATCTCATTAGATGTGATTAATACTAATAGAATAAGATAAAAATGAATAAAATAATAAAATCCTCTATATATATGAATATATTTCTAATCATTATAAGACCACAATGAACACATAATGTGTATTATAATCAATTTGTGTTGATAAATATTATAATGTATGAGGCATACTCTTTGTCATCAACTTGTTGTGTTTAATTTATTATTCTTGGGCTATATGAGATAAAATTTTCATATTCTTCCAGGGTTACGGAATTATTTAAGGCGTAACGATCACTTTTAAAAGGTAAAATATACCATTTTTTCACATGTGGAAAAAAAATATTATCTCAATCATTCCATAAATGATATACAACTAAAAAAACATCCCAAATATAATTCCACACAAAAAACATAAACTATCATGGTTTTCATCATTCAAAAACATACTGAATGAAATGATACACATTGATAATGATATCAATTTCTTAGACTAGTATACATGTATATTGATATAAGCATCTACAAACACCTGAAACATGAAGGTGTTATATTTTCTCATGATTCATAATGATCTTCTTCTTTGAGATCTTCAAGTGAAAAATTATGGGATGAAGTCTAAATTCTTATGATCCTATGAAGCCACATTGGATTAATAATCTGTATCACTTTAGTATTCTATATCTAGAACATTTGAAATATTTTTAAGGTTATTATCATATTATCTTGAGGGTATAATTATAGTTGGAAACACTGATAACCATTCGATAATATACATTGTCCCCATAAATTTTTATTATAATAGCATAGGTATATGTAATAACATTGTTATATTAATAAAAGAATAATTTATAACATTCTATCATCATGATATAGTAATAAAAATATACTAATCTTGTTTCTTTTAGGGATACCACTATCAAAACACTCCCCCTTTAAATATATACAACATGATATTATTACTCCCATCAACTCTCATAAGATATTCACACTTCATTGAGAAATGATTATAATCACTGATATTTCCAAATATAACATTCTCACAATATTATTTTAGGATTCCTCACCACTTTGAATGAGATTATTTTTTTAATGATATTAAAAATATTATGTTACTATAAAATGTCTTAATTTGATTCACATATTTATTTGGGAAGACTAATCATTACACTAACTACTTTTAACATTGAAAACCCTTCTGATTATAACATATTTTTTAAAATAATTCTTATTTTAACCTTTATTCTCCATATATGATTTTAACAGAATCTATAATTATATTATGAAATGAAATGGCTTTTAATATATCTTATGATAATATGTTTTTTATAGAGTCCACATATTTAATTTTGTTATTCCTTTAAAAAAACATTCCTTATAAGTACTGTAATTGAACATCACATACAAATTTTCTAGAATAAAATTTTAAAATTATTGGGAGATTCATTAGCTAGAGATATTATAATATTTTAATTTTAATTTTAGTATTTCAAATCCATTTCAGAATTCATATCCGCATTCCAATTTTTATTTTATTTTCCATTAACTACTTCCTCGTATGATAAAGATTCATTATTCTCAATGGATAATATACAACCTTACTCAATAGAAATAAAAATATATCCCATTGATTTTATAACATTACTAAACAGGTTTTATGCCTAATGTTTTATTACATAAGCTCTTATTGATGTTTTTATATAAAATTTAATAATAAATAATTATAAATTACTTTATCAAAGTATATCATATTCCTACTATCTCAATTAAGGTTGTTAAGGGTTTTATAGAAATACTATATTTCACTTCACTAGTACTTTTCATGTTTAGGGATTTATGTAATATATTTTATAACAGAAAATAATTCATATAGATTCAATTTTTTTGGTATTGATGCTAGTTTATTTGTTCAATTATTATTAATAAACACATTGCATCTCTACCGATGAATTTTCGACAGGCAATTTTTTATATTACAACTTATATGAGACAAATATATATTTATATTTCTCATATATTTTATTGCTAACAATGCACTTTTTAAATAATTTCCATAAAAGGTTAATTGATGACTTGTTACATATAAATGATTCATTATCATTCTCACCATTATGATATTATTTGAAAATAAACATTTACTTAAACCATTAATAATAATGTTATAAGAAAATGTGATTTTAAGAAAAATATTTTCTCTATAATTAACGAATAATCATTTATTTTTAAGATATTATTCTTCTAACCTATGATATGAATCATTTATCTTACGAAAATGATGATTCTCTACATCACTTATTCACTACTTAAATAACTTAATAATATATTAATAACTATGTGATATTCCTTTCAACTTCTATTATAAATAATACGCATTTATATTAGTGGGGAAATTCTAAAATTATGTTATTATTATATCCTTTAATACCAAAATATCAATTAGACTTATAGATTATAATCAGCAAGTTCAAGTGCCTATATGTTATATCTAAAAAGTCCCATAATCACCATAATTGGTATATCTATGACATTTCACTTTTATTTTAATTGAAAAATCATTTTCATCACAAGACATGGTATTATTGATGTCCTATATTTTAAATCCAATGTTCATTACCAGCATATTCTATATATGTATTTATTTTATAGTTCAACCATAAATAATTTATGGTATACTATAACCAAAATTAATTTGTTCAACCCACATAACAAAGATGATGTTTTGTAAATAATTAATAATGTATTTTTTTCAAATGATAGAATCTCTTCACTGGGTAATGTGATTGTAAAATCATCTCTAGTTGATACAGGAGTTATGATCAATCAATAAGATGAAGATCCACTTAAACTATTATAATTATTTGAAACACAATTTATCATTGTATTTGGATATAAATGTGTGGGTTATAAATAATTTTTTTAATACTGATGAAGTTGAAAATAAATATATTTTATGTAATGGTGAATATACATGATTTATAGTATTCTACTTTCTTATTTTCATTTCATCACAGTTTCTGTTCATCGGGTCATTCATTCAATATATTATACAACAAACCACTGATTCATTTCTCTCCTTTTTCATAATTGATTTCGTATAAGTGGGTTTCTAGGGTTCATTTTGTATTGAACATTCATTCTAATTTACACAATTCCTTTATTCTCATTCACCATAAGTGAAAAATATTTTATTTTATTTTAATCCATACCAAATTATTTATGCTTATCCTTATTATATTGATGTTAGTTCTTAACAGTTTCCTTTATAATATTCAATTAATATTTAAAAAATTGATGATAATTTTGTGAGTATGAATAGAATAGAAATATTGTAATCCAACTTAAATCCCAACAATTGAAATTGATGAATATACATTAACATCTTGTGTATATAAGGACATACCTTGTTCTATATTATAATACACGTGTGTTTACTGTAATAATATTATAAATTTTTTACTAAATGTTTTTCTAATATATTTTTTAGAGATGAGATAACATTGGGAAACAATCCATCTTTTAATGTCGGTGACATTGGAAAGCAAATCAGAATCCATGGATGAGACCACTACATGACTTTATTGACTTTCCATTATAACTATATGATAGAAAAAACTATTTAGGGACATTAATAACCATTGGGGATTTATTTTACATTAATTAAACATCTAAATATATGATACGAAAAAGAGTTTCATTTAAAAATAAAAAACCTCATTAATATAACATTTAATGTAAAATAAAAACCAGGTACATTTACATAGAAAAAAATTACACATGTATTAATTATTATCAATATATAATGACAAACCAATTACATCTAGCTACTGTGAATCATTGAACTCCCCCTCTAACTCAATATATCCCACCACCACTCCCACCTTGAAAAAAATCCTATGATCAATCCACCAAGAAAAAAGGATAACCTTACCCACATCCAGATAATGAAAATATATATAATTTTATTATTTTCTTAGGGGAGGAGGGAGTATGAATTCTCAATATGATTTCACCTATTTACTCTCATGAAATCCCATATAATTCTAATTCCCATCAATATATCCAATGTCATTGAAAATTTGTTAGTTCTTTTATTGAAACATGTTATATCACTAATTTAGTAAAAAAAAGTAATATGTGATATGATATAGAACATAAATTACCGAACAAGGAATTGATTATTGGATCTACCCCAATTTTTATTTAATAAATAACCAATTAGTGTTAAGGATACATGAGAAATAAAGAAATAAGTAATATAAATTCTTTGGTTTGATTATATCTTAACCTAATCATTGATATTCGGTCACCTGAGTGATTTCTTTAATTTCCCTAAACATTATATACATATTATATATAATTATAGAACATCGTTTCAATCCTATAAAATTTTCCCTTTTATATATACTTGACACATCATAGTAATTTTCCATACTCAACAAATTAAATTATTTAAGCAATTTTATTCCCAAGAAAATGATTCCCCCATAAATAATCCACTAACGCTGGACCACACATCCATTGATATAAGAAAAATAAAATTTTATTTCACCAAAACAATTTCAATACAAAACATAATTTATATTAAAAATACCGAAAAATGATTATATAACGAAAACTAATTTCTCATGTACTATTAAAAACTGAATAAACAAATTATCAAATAAATTGAAGAAAAGAATTTAGAATTATGAAAATTGTAAAATGGAATAAAATTAAAATAATCATGTTATTGGGTTTCTTAATATTAGAAGGTGAAAAATAAAATAACCATACATAAAAAATAATCACATAAAAATCATCGAAACCGTGATTTGTTAGTAGAAATTATGATGCAATCTTAAAAACCCAAGAAACAACAACCCTAAATCATGATTCATCCATTGTTAATTTAGAACTATAATATACATATCTATATCCAATTCTATGTTATATATGTATTCGTGTATGAATAAATTGAAATTGATAGTAGGATACCGATGAAATAACGCATGATACTATTGTTATCAAACCACAAATTTGTAGTTGATATGATCCTACCATGATAGAATGGATTCGTTTGTTGATAAAACATCATCAATTTTTATACAGAATGAATCACCAGGTAATATTTTGTTGATTCATGGCATAAAATAATACATAAGGAATGATAACCACGTATTTATAACTCAAAACATGAATTTAGGACACGATGACATGGTAATGCCTCATGGTCAGCTGATACCACACACTAATCATGTGGGAACCTCTCACAAAAAAAATAGTAATACACAATTACCCTTTATATCACCCAAAACTGTGTTCTTGCCTCTTATGTCCTGCATGACCAGTACAAACATATAGAATGGACTTTAAGACTATGCACTACGACCACACATGGTTCACAGTACCAATAAAATCTCAATAACCAAATCCCATTATCAATAAAAAACAAAAGATGATATATGTTAAAATCCTGATATTTCCAACATGTACTCATGTTTTCATTAAAATTGTGGTGTAATACGAGGTCCCACTAAAAATCCCAACATGTGTGTTTCAATATCATGAAATTTTAGATTTCGTATTTTCATAAATTCAATTGGATATTGTCTTCTAATTATAAAAAACACCTGGAATATATCATGTTAATCAGATAGAAAGGCAATCTAATTTTTGAATATAAACAATCATGGATAAGAATATTATTAATTGTTTTATTAGAACTTCGATAAACCCATAGAGAATTTTTTTAATTTATTATTATACATAATAATCATTACTAAAATGGTTTTTCATTCTAGTTTTTTGGATAGGACCACTACTCATACATGGTTTATGAACTATTCCTCTCATTTACCCAAAACATTCCATGATGGTTAAATAGTTATATAATCTGAGCACATTTAAAAATACAAAAGATGAATTTTGTAGATATTTAAAAATAAAATAATTGGTTTCTTCAATGATGTATTTATTTTACTACATGTTCTCTTATAATATGAACAAAAACACTTACTTATAATCCTTATCTTCAACGAATTTTAAATTCACTCACTCTTCGCATTATAATAACAAGTATTGAATTAAGATCATACGAATTCAATATTCTTTATCATCCTCATGATCATAATTATTCCGTACTTCCCTACTATTTATGATAACTTATTCTATATAGATGTTTCCAAAAAATAACCATGGAATTTTTATAATCAAATTCACTGTTAAGTATTTGAATAATTTCTATCTTCTACAACAAAAAATATAATAATTGTATCATTTACTAGTAGATATTCATCATTTAACCCCATTTCATCTATTAAATATCAAACCATATCCTTTAAATGATTAAATCATATAAAAATCATTAGGTTTGTTTGTAACCTATAGTTATCAAACTCTATAATGTCTATTAAATTTCAAATTACCATATCAAACACAACATCAGACAGCCCATAATGTTTTAGTGTAATTACAATTAAAACATTATTATAAAAAATATTTATTTTGATATGGAATTCATCATGCTATTATTCTTGTTTAGATTCCATTTTACGTATCCTAATACATAATATTTGTTCTTCTATGACGTGGTACTTCAATAGGACCCATTTTAGAATAACATCACAAATTTAAAACCTTAGGTTGAAACAACCTCCTTAATTTAGTTTTTTTCAATCCATTCATGGTTTATTTATGATAGTTTATCCATACTCTACAGATATATGGTCCGCTATATTCTCCCATTTAATCATTCTCCCCCTTAGATAATAAAATTTAAAGGGATTATCCACAAAATTACATCACATCACATACAATAATACAGAAACATTCCCTATGTCAAAACTATGTAAGTATACATTACTATAGTTCTTAATCATATTTTATTCAATGATCATTCTAAGAAACATGAATTATTTTGATGTCTACATCAATATCTATTTTTTTCTTTTGACCATGATATTTTTGTTATAAATTTTCCATGGATTATTTATCACAATAGATTTTTTATAATCAGTCAAATATAAATGAATACAAGAAAAAAAATACAATTAAATTATTATATACATTGGGGAGAGGGGATATAAAAAACCATTATTTTTCTTATATTTATAAAAATCCTTGGTTTAATAGATATTTATCAAACTTAAGGGAAATAAATGGTTATATATAATATATAATATTGTGTAGAATTTTTTTGACTTCATAGTTTTTTCCTCTTCCTTATCCTTTCTAATATGGAAATAGATCTAAATATTGTTTTTCAAATAATATTATACTAGATTATTTATTCACTCAATGGCTCAAAGATTGTTGTAAAAAATCCACATTGGTTTTCATTCCACTTTAATATAATATTTTAATTATTTCATCAGTTATATTATCTATATAAAATCATTGGTAGAAAAAATTTATTCTTCATATACATTTCAGAATGATACATAATCCTTCTTCATACACCAAAATCAAACTAAATGTCTTCTAATGAGGGAATATTTTCATATTTGGATTTTTATCCAACACACGTCTAGCCCAATCACTATCAGAATAATCCATTATATCATAATATTCTCTAACTATTAAAACCAATCCATAGTTCAATGATATGTATATAAATGTAAATATATTTTTCACTACTGATCGATTCTCTTTTTTTACATGTAAAAATTACTACCAAGAATTTATTAGAGAACATTTCATTACTCTTTGTTTTATGGTAGGATATACTTCATCAAATTAATCCTTATAATGTTTATTCTAATCACTCATTGTCTACATTATTTGTAAGTGTAATTCTTATTAAAAATAATGATTAAAATCATTTTCCTTCATATTGTATGTAATCTTTTTCACACACGTCTTAAAAGAGTCCCCAGTAAAACATGAAATAAACAATACATTAAACCCATATTTAAATAATACATATAAAAAATAGTCACACAAAATAAGCACCTCATGTTATACCATGTTATATATTAGCTATAAAAACATTTTATTTTATAAAATTGAAAACATTTTAATATAATAATTTACCCATATACCCTTTCATTGAAATATCATGTTATATGTTAGTACTCATAACTTGGTTAATAGGAATATAAGGTAGAGGTGAGATTAGATGAGTTTTAAGGGAAAGACATATCATAAAATTAAGGAGAACATTAGAAACACATAAATAACCTAATAAAAGATTAAAAACCTTATACAATAATCATAAATGATTTTATAGTAAAATTGGTTCACAAAATGATCCTTAATGAATCACAAAATATTTCACCTAGTTGAAAACAAATATCAATAATCATATAACATGTAAGGATGAAATCAAAGTGTAGAATACATTAATAATAATGTATAATCTAGATAACATGGAATTTTCTGGAAATGAAATGCATCTTGAAAATTTTGAATAACATGATTTACAATATGAGAAAGCTTCTCAACATTAAGAATAAGGAAACCTATGTGAGAAACCAATTATTCCCATTATTATTTGTAAATACCATTAAGACTATATATGTAAATGCGAGTAAACTGTTCATAACCATGCATTTATGAAAATCACATCACATCCACATCTAAATTTCTCTTGATATATAAACATAAACCATTGAATTTTATGGATATATAGAACCCTGTACCTAATCATCCATACATATTTGTTCCACTTAAAATCAATCATCATAACCTAATAATGAATATATGGATAAAATGTGTTTCCTAAAATTTTCAGAAACCTCACATAACATAGACATAGAAAATTTTAAAATATTAAAAATATAGTTATTCAAATTGAATAGTCTCAAAAAAATATAGATTTTTCAAAAAATCAATTTATTATAAATAAAACATAGAGAAAAATATAAGTGAAAATATGAAAACTTATCAAAATAATTTTATTATTGTTATAAAAGATAAATTAAAAATTACATTAAAAATGTATTTTTAAGTAGGTAAAGAGTATACATTTTGAAAACATTATTATACAGAGTTCTAAATGGATGATTCTTAAAAATACAAAAATTTTATAAAAAATTTGTAGTGGATGATAATTTTTTTTTAATTGATGGAAAATAATATTTTTAATCTTTGGAAATACCATTGTTTGGACATAAAAATTACTAAAAACTGTGTTAAATTTTTGTTTTGAAAAACTAAAAATATTTTTTTTAATTTATAGAAAATTATCCTTATTATCTTTCCCAATGGGAAGAATTTTTTTTGGTATGTAATCAACATGGATATGGGGGATGATAAATTGAAATATATAAGAATTATTTTTTAAAAAATACCTTTTAAATTAAATATACAATAACAAAGGATAAAAAAATTGATGTGAAAAATTATTTTCCAAAACATATTGTGTATTTATATCCTAAAATCTGTATAGTTTTTAATAGATCAATATTTAATGATAGTTTACATAAAAGTGTAATTAGATCCCAAGGAAAAGATTTGATTCACGAAAATATGAAAATATTATTCCAATGTAGTCTAATGTGGTCTAACTAGTTTAAAAAAAATAATATCTTAATATACTATTAAAAAACTAAATACATAACTATATTTATATATATATAGTACTCACCCATGGGTTTGCATGGAACAATCCTGCGTTGCTTATTTTAATAAGGGATTACTATTTTGGCCCTTATTCTTTATTGGGGGGGGGGTAAGGGTGGGGAGGTTTTGTGTTGTGGTTGTGGGGTTGAGTCCCCGGGAAAAAGCTTCTCAATATTTAATGTAACGCCCCAACCCTAGATACCCAGAGTTGGTGCATTATTACATGACATTGTCATGATCACAAAGTATCAAGTCTTGAAAGACCTATTAGTTTAGTAGTCTTGGAAACATTAGAAATATTCATAAGTCTTACATTACATCATACGGTAAAAAAACTACAACAACATCTTGTCTTCATATCCCCTCATTCTATCCCTGCAGGTCATTAATAAATTACTTCTTCACATCCTGGGAAAAATAAAACATTGAAAGGGGTGAGATCAGATGCTCAGTAATGATTACTATATAGAAGAAGATTTTATAGTTAAGCATAAACACTTAAAGCAATTTATAACTAAAACAAAATCCTTTTAAACGTGAACTTCAGTGTAATATGGAAAATATAAAATGAGATAATTCCATTTACTTATTCACATTGATATTCTACTAGATGAAAAATCACATGCAATATCAATAACCACTTTCATAATGATGGAATGCATAATGCCAGACTATCATAACCACATAGCCAAGGTCTCATGCCAAGACAGAAATAAGATTTTGCCAAGGCCTTGTGCCAAGACACTAGTTTGTCTCATAAGACCTACCGATTCATCGAGGATCTATAGCGGGCTCCACCCGTCACATACTAAGTCTAATGCATTCCTCATATGAAAAGTTTTAAACATAACATAAACACTCGTATTAAAACTAGTATACGAAATGTGAATACTTTATACACAAACCATGAATGGTATAAAAATAACACATCCACAGTAAAATATAACTCATTTGATACAATATGGAAGATTTTATTTTATCATATTAACCTCAATCGAGAATAATGAAGGATATTGACATAGATGAAAATAATCATCAACACTGTTTGAGAGAAATATCCCCCTTTTTCTTGAAATCATTTAAAAGTCACACTATTTTTCATGAAGCCATTTAAAAATAGATTTTTGAATCAAAGTGTACCATAACACTTTGAAACTTTTAAAAAGAGTTTTAATTTTAAAAAATTAATCTCCATATAAATAAATAATTAAAACCATTTTGTAAAATGTGGACATTAATGAGAACGATTTAGAAGAATAAGTCTTTAAAACATTTAATAATGGTATTTTAGTTAGAGGTTATTACCAAAAGAGAGACACTTGAATACAAATAATTGATGTAATAAAAGCATTTTAATATCATGAGAATAAAGGGATTCATGATATACTATGTCAAAGTACATTATATACACCACATAAAAGTTATTTGGTGTATATCAACAAAGAAGTCTCAATGGAATGTAAATTGAGATGAAATATCTCATAAAGGCTGTATCCTTAGGTTAAGGATAAATAAACAACATAATTATGTGTCAAAAATATAAATACACTAAATATGATTGGATATTCATTGTAAAACAATCAAAGGATATTCACAATATTCTTGTAAAAACAACACCAATGAATTGGATGTTTATCTCAACAAATGGAGACTGAGTAAAAATTACTCTTATCAAGTTCATACCGATGACTTGAGAATTTATAAATGGAGTGATTGTTTTTATAAAATGTATATCCACATAAAGGTGATTAGAAATTACGACATAATCAAATGAATAGTGATTCCACACAGAATCTTGGAGAAAAATAATCATTGAAGTATGTGTAAAGCCGAATGAGTGGAAATTGAAATTTCAAATTCCCTTATCAATTTGGTAACTTATTAAACATGCACCCATGAAAGAAGGATAATAAAATGATGATGTAAATACCCATAAATTAAAGTATATTACACAATTAATACAATCATGGGCAGTACACACACCACATGCAATAAATAAGTGGTGAACAATGGATATCTCACTGAATTAAAAGTGAGAGTAGACACCCCTTACATTGTAATTTTCCTTGGTCGACGGTATTTTAACCTCCTATATAATTGTGAAATAATTATTATTGAATTTTAAAAGAATAATATTCATTAATATGATATCATATATGATCTTTTAACATTGATTTGTTAATAATATCTTAGAATTATCGTCATTTCGGGTGTTAACGGGTTCATTTTACTTTATATTCTATCTTATGTGAGCCATATTTGTTATTATTGGGATGTATATTATTCATATCCAGAATTATAACAAGTCCTTAAACATAATTTTTAATCATCAAATGAGAATTATACTTAAATGGATATGATGGAGAATTAATCTCATCGCGTTCGTGGAGACGGCAGTCCGTACATATGCACGAGTGACAATATCATTCATTTGATGTTAAAATAATATATAATTTTATGGTATATCATATATACAGAATAATTATCATGTGATATTTATAATTTACATGAATTACACATCATTATTATACCCATCCTAATAATAATTTATTGAATGACAATTACACCACGACGTGGAGACGGTAAGTCGTACGTACGCACGTATGGTGACATTCCATTCAAAGGATTGATAGAATACTGAATATGGTTGTACCATATTTATAATAACATCACAATATATAGATGATACGGGAGTTATTATTTTATAATCGAAATAAAAAAGAATGAAGAAGTGGAAGAAGAAAGGAACTTGAAAAAGGGTGGTGAAATCATTACCTCTTCTTCAGGTTCTTCCTTTTGATTTGATCAAACTGGCACCATAGGTTGGATTTATGACAAATGTAAGGCATCTAGGATGAATTGAGGGAAGATAAGAGAGTATTTGGGTAGGGTTGGGCTGAACCAAAAGACTTTTAAGGTGTGAAGTAATGATAAGGGGGAGTGCCCTTTTATAAGAGGGGTGAGGGGCACCTTTGGATAAGCTAGAAATATTATTTTAAAATAAATTCATATTCCCTTTCTAATGGCACCAAAGTGGATTAATTAAAGGTTAAGGTGGGTATTGGTCGGAAACCACTCAACCAATAGGATTTAGATTGGTTTGGGTTACTCTATTAACCTTATCTTTAAGTATTAAATCTTAGTTAATTAGTTTCATTTTTACAATGTCCCTTTGTATTTTTATAGTATATGGTTAATAAAAATACTATATAAATTCAAGAGAACCACAAGTAGTCCATTAATGATACACCTATCATGATATAAGTCTCTAGGATGAACCATATATTTTTAGGAATTTAAAATCAATAAATAATATAATATTTGTTTTAAAAACCCTTTTATGTCTATTTTGACACTATTCAATAATTTATTTTTGTAAAACTCATAACAGAATTATTACTTATAAAAACGTATATTAAATAAATCCTAACATGTCATATTATCCTAGAAAATTATTGTTATTTATAAAAAGTCTCAAATTACATTTATTTGGGTATTTATAATATCAATTATTCTAATTTTTCAATAATTTAGTAATTACTTCATCACCATTGTTTCATAATTAAATTACATTATATAATGACTAAAAATTATAAATAAAATATCATTATGTAGGAAATCCTTTTTTTCTAATGAATATTTATAGTCTAAAATACAACATATATAAACCTATGTAACAATTGTTTTTCTAAAAGATATATGCTGGTGTCATTTTTGTATTCATTTTAACTTAATTAAAATAATGTGTCCCTAACACTTATAAGTTGCTCCATGGGGTCCCAAAATCGACCCAAAGATACCCATGGTCGGACATGTATCAACCAATAAGGTTAGGACACGTTTTAGTGTAATTTGTGATTATTATAATTTTATTTTTTAACCCTATTTACCGGATTTACCCTTTAACCATGGTAAATAAACTATTTACCGAAATAATTATTTAAAATGTCTAAAACTAAAAGTTACCTATTTACATAATTTAAACATCCTGATTCCAAATATGGAATCCATTTTTTCAAATTCAAAACACATAAATGGAAGAAATTAATTTAAAATTAATTCCCGTTGTTAAAACAAAAAGCGTGTTTTTAAGAGATAATAACTATCAAAAGACTGTCACTTGTTTATGTTTGGTTTAATTGTGGAATTATGTCCAATTACAAACATTGAATAAAATGGTAAAAATATATCCTAAATATACTTTAAACCCACTCAAATTCATAATTTATCAATATTAATTATTTTGATTAAAAAAGTTGTTTTTAATTAAAATTTAGGAATTTTCACTATTCATTAAAATATGAAAGTTATCTGAAAAGTACAAAAATTTAACCCTAGGATAATTTCGATATTCCAAATCCAAAAATGAAGTCCATTTTGAGATATAGAATTTATAAAATTTCAAAAAATAGGTATTACTATTCATAACGGCTAGTTTGATTGGTTGTGGTGTGTTAGAATCTCGAAGTTGCGTACAATACACGCCATTGCATTATTCAAAGGGAAACGTACCATGGAAGCATGGGGTGTTACATTGTCCCCTCCTTCAATAAATTGTGTCCTCAAAATTTTTTTAAAATTTCCCATGAGAATATAATGGAATGTGCCACATTAGAAAAAGAGTCAATAATACTATCACTTTAAAAGAAAGGAAGAGAGGTATAAGGGCTACCTAAGATAAACCATACTAGGATTCAATATAGGAAAACACGGATATGGAAGATAAACTAAGTGTTCAGTTTTGATGGAGTTGGATAGAAAACATGATCATAAGAAAGTTAACAATATGAAAATCACAAACTTTTGTTGGGAAAAATGGTCCATAGTCTCCCAGTAGGAAATGTAAACGGACAACATTTTTTTAGTTTTAAGTTACATTACATAAGGACGAGGAATTATTTTATGATATTGACTAAGAAAATAAAGAGATATACTTACTTTTTAAGTAGAGTTTCATTCTTTAATAAATTTTTACCACTAAATCATTTTTTTGAACAATGATTATTCAAGAAGACTTTGTCACAATGGATGATATAGAATAAACATCTACAGAAATACATGATCCACGTAGGATAAACTATATATTTACCTTGTCTTTAGAGATTAATCAAAACCAAAATGGTTAGAATAATATCTGATGATCCCCCAAATATATATTACATTAGAGAAAAAAACTAATCTTAATTTCTAAAATTAATCCACCAATACCCCAAAGTTAAATAAATACCATTCAATAATCAATTGTCCTTAAAATCCTTCAATTTAATCCAAACTAATATTGAAACCCAAAACTTATAAGAATGTCATATTCCACGTTAAATTGTATCTCCAAATGAAATTAATTACTCTTAATGTCACATACATAAAAGTAATTAACCTAATCATTTCCACAAACAACCCAAATAACTATTAATCCATAATAAAAACATAGATAAAAATCCACCACTACACTTCAAATGAAATACTATACTTTTCTATTTTCCTTGGGCATATAGTGTTCACGACAAAGCGAACAACATCCAAAATAACATTTATCACTTAATCACCAAATCATTTTTCTTATACCAAGGGTAATCATTTAATAAGACATAAGAACCCAAATCAACTTATTATTGATCAATAGAATCATTTAACTAAAAATAATTAGTCACACTATCCAGGGGATACACGTAGTCTAGTGGTAGGCGATAAATCCCAATCGCACTTTGGTTGTGGGTTTGATTCCCACAGCTTTGTCTGACGTGACGGGGTTTCACACGGTCTACATATTGTCCTTTTTCAGAAACTATATTTTATAACATTACCAAAATGAGATAAATTCCTCAAAATACCATAACATAATTTAACCACAAATTTTATATCATACCTTTCATTTTCATCCCAAATTATAATAACTTATAATTCTCTCAAACCCCAATCATCATATAAAACCAAGTGGTTATTTATAGCTATATCCACAAGAGAAGAGATAATTCTTCCTCAAATATCATTCTCACATGGAAAAATACAGGGTTACAAATACAAGAGAAAATTATTCCAAAGTAAACCCATCAACAAGAAGCACTAATACTTTTTAAACATTTCTCCAACCATTTATTTCCACGTTTCTTTTTCTTTGACCAAGAAAATATCTTATTGAATAGGGTATTCACTCGGGTAATAGCCATGTCCTCTAAATTTACGGCAAATGACTGTAAATGGACTCTTGGGACCATTTTATCTTCTTCCATAGTACTCTTCATTTTTCTTCAGAAATTCATCACTTTACGTCCCTACTTCCCACATGTAAATCATTTATTTGTCCCATTTAGACACTTTCCTAGGAGTCTCCTTCCATATTTCCTGCGTGATGGAAATTGAGGATTCCTTTCTCCACGGTCTCCACTGTTGGAGCTCTTATCATTCATCACCTTTTTCTTCATTGTTGAGTCTGGGAATTGGTTAATATATATATTGTAGATCATATTTTTGGAAAATTTATTTGGCATAAAGACGATATCTTTTACGGCTATCAACATTCCATTTTTTTGCTCATTTCCACCATTGTTCCCAACTTGTACATCATTCTCAATGTCACTATGACTTTCTTGGAATCATGCCATTTACTAAAACCAGAAAGAATTGTTTGAGTAACAGTAGTCATAAAATCATTTAGAGATTAACATGTCACCATTTTCTCAATTTGAAACACATTAGGTTTAACCAAGGTCATTTACACTCATATTATATTTTTAATACTTCAAATCGGTTAGTAAAAAAATGTAAATTATCCTAAGCATATCCCCTGGGAGTGTCGTAACCAAGAGTGCAGAAAGGCCCGTTTTCGTGCACCAGTTCCCGTTCGAGTCTAGCATAAAGCGGTGTTTTCAGGTTTTACCCCTAGGTACATTTGTGCCAGAGCCACCTCAGCCTACTCGTATCCAGACATGGATGTATAGCTTGGAAAGCTCACAAAATCTCTACAATACCAAAATTCTAGGATGTTGTTCTATACTAATCCTAAATGTTCAACTTAGGTATACGTGATCTAATCAGAGTATATCAAAATCTAGCTCCCAAGGTTTGTACTAAACTTCATTTGATACCAACTATAATGCCCCGACCCTAGATACACAGAGTCAGTGCATTATTACATGAAATTGGCATGATCACAAAGGATCATATCTCGAATGACCGATTAGTTTAGTAGTCATGGAAACACTAGATATATTCACAAGTCTTACATTACATCATAAGGTTAAAAAACTACAACAACATCTTTTCTTCATATCCCCTCATACTATCCCTTCAAGTCATTCATAAATTACTTCTTCAAATCCTGGGGAAAATAAAACATTGAATGGGCTGAGCTCAGATGCTCAGTAAGGATAACTATATAGAAGAATATTTCATAGTTAAGCATAAACACTTAAATCAATTTATAACTAAAACAAAAACCTTTTAAACTTGAAATTCAGGAATATATGGAAAAGATAAAATGAGATAATTTCATTTACTTATTCACATGAATATTCTAGTAGTCGAACAATCACATGCAATATCAATAACCACTTTCATTATGATGGAATTCATAATGCCAGACTATCATAACCACATAGCCAAGGCCTCATGGCAAGACTACATATAAGATATAGCCAAGACCTAGTGCCAAGACACTAGTTTGTCTCCTGAGACCTACCGATGCATCGAGGAGCTATAGCGGGCTACACCCGTTACTTACTAAGTCTAATGCATTCCTCATTTGAAAAGTTTTAAACATAACATAATCTTTCGTATTAAAACTAGCAAATGAAATGGCAATACTTTATCCACAAACAATGAATGGTATAAAAATAGCACATCCACAGTCAAAAATAACTCATTTGATACAATATGAAAGATTGTATTGTATCATAATAACCTCAATCGAGAATAATGAAGGATATTGACATAGATGAAAGTAATCCTCAAAACTATTTTATAGAAATATCCCACTTTTTCTTGAAATCATTTAAAAGTCACACCATATGTCAAGAAACCATTTAAAAATATATTTTTGAATCAAAGTATACCATACGTCTTTGAAAATTTTAAAAAGAGTTTTAATTTTAAAACATTAATGTCCATATAAATAAATCATATGAACCACTTTTTAAAACATGGACATTAATGAGCAATATTTAGAAGAATAATTCTTTATAACATTTAAAAATGGTATTTTCGTTAGAGTTTCTAACCAAAAGAGAGACACTTGAATAAAAATAATTTAGGTAATAAAAACATTTTAATATCATGAGAATAAAGGGATTCATTATATACTATGTCAAAGTACATTATATACACCACATAAAAGTGATTTGGTGTATATCAACATTGAAGTCTCAATGGAATGTAAATTGAAAAGAAATATATCATAAAGGCCGTATCCTTAGGTTAAGGATAAATCACTGAAATAATTATGTGTGAAAAATATAAATACACTAAATATGATTGGATATTCTGTGTAAAAAAATCAAAAGACATTCACACACATTCTTGTAAAAACAACACCAATGAATTGGATGTTTATCTCAACAAATCGAGATTGAGTAAAAATTACCTTTATCAAGCTCATAACGATGACTTGAGAATTTATCAATGGAGTGATTATGTGTATAAAAAGTAAATCCACATAAAGGGGAGTGGAAATTATGACATAATCAAATGAATAGTTATTCCACACATAATCTTGGAGTAAAATAATCAATAATGTATGTGTAAAGACGAATGAGTGGAAATTGAAATTTAAAATTCCCTTATTGATTTGGTAACTTATGAAACATTCACCCATGAAAGAAGGATCATACAAAGATTATGTAAATACCCATAAATTAAATTATATTACACAATGAATACAATCATGGGCAGTACACACACGACATGCAATAAATAATTGGTGAAAAATGGAAATCACACGGAATTAAAAGTGATATTAGAAACCCCTTACTTTGTACTTTTTCCTTGGTCGATGGTAGGTTAACCTCCTGTATAATGGTGAAATAATTTTTATTGAATTATAAAATAATCATATGCATTAATATGATATCATATATGATCTTTTAACATTGATTTGTTAATAATATCATAGAATTTTCGTTATTTCGGGTGATAACAGGTTCATTTTACTTTATATTCATTGTTATGTGAGAACTATTTGTTATTAATGAGATGTATATTATTCATATGCAGAATTATATGAAGTCCTTAAAAATATTAATCATCAAATGAGAATTATACTTGAATGGATACGATGGAGAATGAATCTCATCGCGTTCGTGGAGACGGTAGTCCGTACGTACGCACGAGCGACAATATCATTCTTTTGATGTTAAAATAATATATAATTTCATGGTATATCATATAGAAAGAATAATTATCATGTTATATGTATTATTTACATAAATTACACATCATTATTATACCCATCTAAATAATAATTTATTGAATGACAATTACACCATGACGTGGAGATGGTAAGTCATACGTACACACGTATGGTGACATTCCATTCAAAGGATTGATAGAATACTGAATATGGTTGTACCATATTTATAATAACATAAAAATATATAGAATATACTGGATTTATTATTTTAGAATATAAATAACAATGAAAGAAGAATTGGAAGAAGAAAGGAACTTGAAAAAGGGTGGTGAAATCATTACCTCTTCTTCGGGTTCTTTTTTTTGATTTGTTAAAAAGGGCTCTTTAGGTTGGCTTTCTGACTAAATTGAGGCCTATAGGATGAATTGAGGGCGTTTTAGAGAGTATTTGGCCAGGTTTTGGCCGAACCAAAAGGCTTTGAAGGTGTTATGTAATGAGAAGGGGGAGTGCCCTTTTATAAGAGGGGAGAGGGGCACCTTTGGAAAAGCTAGAAATATTATTTTATAATTAATTCATATTTGGTTTCTAATGGATCAAAAGTAGATTATATAAAGTTTAATGTGGGGATAGGTATAAAACCACTCAACCAATAAGATGTAGACAGGTTTGTGTTACCATATTAACCTTATCTTTATGTATTAACTCTTAGATAATTAGTTTCATTTTTACAATGTCTCTTTGTATTTTTATATTATATGGTTAGTAAACATGCAATATACATACAAGAGACCCCCAAGTGGTCCATTAATGATACACATATCATGATATAAGTCTCTTTTCTGAACCGTATATTTTTAGGAATTTAATATCAATTAATAATATAATATTTGTTTTAAAAACTCTTTTATGTCAATTTTGACACTATTCAATTATTGGTTTTTGTAAAACTCATAACAGAATGATTATTTCGAAAACAGTTAAATACATCAATCCTAACATGTCATATTATCCTATAAAATTATTGTTATTTATAAAAAGTCTCAAATTACATTTATTTGGGTATTTATAATATCAATTATTATAATTTTTCATTAATTTAGTAATTTCTACATCATCATTGTTTCATAAATAAATTAAATTATATAATGTCTAAAAATTATAAATAAACTAACATTATGTATGAAATAGTTTTATCTTTCTAATGAATATTTATAGTCGAAAATCCAACATATATAACCCTATGTAACAATTGTTTTTCTCAAAGATATATGCTTGTGTCATTTTTGTATTCATTTTAACTTAATTCATATAAAGTGTCCCTATAACTTACAAGTGGCTCCATGGGGTCCCAAAATCTACCCAAATATGACCATGGTCGGACATGTTTCAACCAATAAGATTAGGATACGTTTTAGGGTAATTTTCTATTATTATAATATTATTATTTATCCCTTATTTACCGGATTTACCCTTTAACCCTGGTAAATAAAATATTTACCGATTTAATTATTCAAAATGACTAAAAATAAAAGATACCTATTTACATAATTTTAACATCCTGATTCCAAATATGGAATCCATTTTTCCAAATTCAAAACACATAAGTGGAAGAAATTAATTTAAATTTAATTCCCGTTGTTAAAACAAATAAACGTGTTTTTAAGAGATAATAACTATCAAAAGATTGACACTTGTTTATGTCTGGTTTAATTGTGAATTTATGTCCAATAAATAACATTTAATTAAATATTAAAAATATATTCTAAATATACTTTAAAGCCTCTCAAATTCATAATTTATCAATATTAATTATTTTGATTAAAAATGTTGTTCTTAATTAAAATTTAGTAATTTTCTCTATTCATCATAATATGAAAGTTATCCGAAAAGTACCAAAAGTTCACCCTAAGCTAATTTCGATATTCCGAATCCAAAAATGAAGTCCATTTTGAGAGATAGAATTTATAAAATTTCAAAAAGTAGGTATTACTATTCACAACGGCTAGATTGATTGGTTGTGGTGTGTTAGAATCTCGAAGTTGCGTACAATGCACGCCATTGCATTATTCAAAGGGAACCGTACTGTGGAATCTTGAGGTGTTTCATTTTATCTTTTGCATAATGTTTTTCTTCCGAGGTTGTAACAAATTTTAAAAATCAACATAAAATAGTTTTATAAATTAAATTTTGAGTAGTAAAATTAAACACATTTAAATCACTAATAAATTGTAGATATTATTAGAATACCTGTTGATAAACTATTAAAGAATCATTAAATAAAATAATACATTAAGTATTAATATAAAGGAATGTACATTTAAATTGATCATGGTTCATTACATTTTTTTTTGAACGAACGATGGTTCATTACATGAATAAACAAAAATGTTAGATAATAAGGACAAAAATATTGTATTTTACAATGAATTTGACAACTAAAAGAGAAAACTATAAGGACCTTGCCTTTAAACATTACATAATCGTGAATTAAATGAATAATTCACATTGTGGATGTTTCCAGGTTTAGAGTATTATATAATTAGTACATAACTATTATATCTCAAAATATTACAAATTAGACACTTCTACTCAGTTTCCTTTTTATTCACAATAAAAAAACTCTTGAAAAAAAGAGTCACGCATAGTTATATGTTTTATATAGCATGACTTTTCCTTGATCCCATCTGTGACCCTATTCATGTTTAAGTCTAGTGAAAAACATTTCAAAACTTGAAATGAGTATAAATAGCGTAGTAATGGTTATAAAACAAAGAATGAAAACAATAGTTCATCATTACATACATAACTTATGATCTTTAACATACCTCATGATATCATAAGATTTATGAATAACCCATAGAAACATAAATCATAAAGTTAAGTTTTGGCATCCGTATCATACTTACATTGTAGTTATCACAGCTACATAGGGAGTTATATTTGGAATACCCATCAAAGTGTATTCTCTAAATCTATTAGGAGAAAAATTCACATTTACCTTCATCATGTTACCCAATGCATTGAAGAGATTTCTCGGGCTCACCCACCCAAGGTTTATCACGGAACCACCCATATACGTAAACAATGCCTGAGAACCATAACATATTCATAACACATAAAACAAAAATAAAGTAAAGATAATATTTCCATAATTTAATCACAATATATTATTAAAATATATTGACATAAAAAATCCATAATCAAAACCATTTTCAATACCAAAATACATAAAAGAGTATATGGTATTTATTTTCCTTTTAAAAACATTTCGGCTTGTTAAGAAAGACAAAGATCCAATAATACTCACGATGGCATAAAGGTCATTGTCACCGCGTACATTAAAAAGAATTTTTTTTTTATCATTTAGTAAAATGATTTGTAGATAAATATTCCCTTTGAATGAAATTAAAAGTAAAATATATTTATACACCGTACAAAAGAATGTTGAGAATAAAACAAAATATGTCTCAACAAAAGGAGGTGGAGACGAAGTCCCTTACCTTATGTCCGACTTGACACAATCATTCTTTAATATCTTGAATAATAAACTAAAGTTAATTTACATTATCTTAAGAACCTTTTTCAAGTTTATTGTTCCTTTTATATTAGTTATTACCATGTTATAATCATTATGTAATCATATACGTTATTAATAGTTGTTTTGTCAATATTTGGTACTGGAGTAAAAATAAACACCTTATAATTACAAGTTGTCCATGTGGTTAAATATCCATTATCATAAAAATTATATTAATGATTTATATAACAAATATATCATAAATATCATGTATATACTTGTATTTAATTTAGTACATAACATTTAGAGGTAAGAAATCAAATGCACCGGTCATGGAGACGGTAAACCGTACATACGCATGTACCCTACTTTCATTTCCATCTTTTATTTTAATGGAATTAAAATATAATTATACCTTTTTATATTATAATTCAAGTATAATATCTTAAATAATATCATTTACTCCATCTTTTATACGTCCCACATTTGGAAGTAATGAGTCATGTCACTTTGAGGGGGCGGTAGTCCACACAACCTAAAATGAAATTATCACCTTTACCCATTATGGAAACCATAAAGGTATGATATAAATGAAAATAAATAATCTTAAGGAAAATATAAACATAATATATATATATCATATATAAATATAGTTCCATCATAATGGCCACCATGAGATGTGATATGAGATAATTGAACACTCATCGTTAAATGAGGCTTTAGTTTTCCATCCACAGAAACAATATGTTCATTACCCATTAGATTGTTGTGTGTGTAAGTGTAGTTCTAATAAATCTCATAAAAAATCCTAGTATGTTGAGGATACTGGTGTTGTTACAAAATAAATTAATAAAATGAGTTTATGGGGTTCGATAAGTAAAATAAATCAAAAGAACTTAAGAGAATACATTTTCTTTTAATCAGGTAACTCCCTTTTGTTTGAACCAAAAGGGTTTCTTGAAGTGTTTTCTACCTATGTTAAGGCTTTTATGTTTAAGAGAGGCATCTTGGGATTTTATTGGAGCAGAGTTTTCCTGAGCTAATGGCTTTAGATGTGCGAGAAATGGGTTAGAATTAATGGTTTTTTATAAGGGTGTGGAGGGGCTCTTCATAAAAGTTTGAAACAATTATATTATTATAACCTCATATTCTTTTAAAAAGGTAAAATATTTGATAAAATCATAGTTAATATGAGTCATTGTCAAAATAAAATAATCCAATAATAATTGGACATGTTTTTTATATTTTTTTAAATTTTTTTAATCTTATTTATGTAAATAATTTGTTAATGAGGTAAATATTGCATCATTATTGTGTCATAATTAATTTAATATATTTGATGTCAAATAGTTATAAAAAAATACAATGATATAGGAAATAGTTTTAGATTTCCAAATAATATTTATAGTCGAAACGATAACTTATATAACCCCATGTATAAAATGATTTACTAAAAGATATTTTGTTATGCCATTTTTGTATTTACATTATATTAATTAATATAAAATTCCATAATTACTCTCATGTGGCTCCATGGGGTCCCAAATTCGACCCAAGTATGAACATGGTCGAAAATGTATCATCAAATAGGATTAGAACACATTTTAGGGTAATTTAATGTTATTATAATATTATATTATACATTTATTTAATATATTTAACCTCTAATCATGGTAAATAAAATACTTACTGATGTAAATATTTAAAATATCAAAAAATAAATGTTACCTATTTACAAAATTTGTACCTACTAATTCCAAATATGGAATCCATTTTTCTAAATTCCAAACACTGAAGTTGAATAAATTAATTAAAAATTAATTCCCGTTGTCAAAACAAATAACATGTTTTTTAAGAAATACTAACTATCCAAAGATTAACACTTGTTTATGTACAATTTCAAAATATAATTACTTCCAATGACCAAAATTAGATTAAATGGTAAAAATATATTGTAATTAAAATTTAAAACAAATTAAAAAGAAAATCTATCCATATAAATAAATTATATTAAAAGGCGCATTTAATGTAAAATATAGTATTTATCACTATTCATTGAAAAACAAACATTATCAGAAAAATACCAAAAAATTACCCAAATTAAATTTTGATGTCCCGAATCTAAATAATAATTTTATTTGATAAAATATAACATATAAAAATGACCAAAATTATATTTAAAGAGGTTTCACAATCAGAAGGCTGTAAATTGAACTTTTATGGAACATTAGAGTATTTATGCATAGATTCATTTACATTTTAAGTCTCTAAATTTTATTTGATAAATATAAATAAATTTAGACAACATGTATAATAATGTTGTAGTTAGTTCTATTTATTTCCTCTAATACCATGGCTAGGCGTTAACTATCATTTAAAATAAAAATATTATATTATTAGTGTGCAACGTAAGATTTCAAAGAAACCCGCTGTTGCGTATCAAGTATGCTATCGAACACAGTATCCCCTTGAAAGTAAAATTAATATTTAATTAAAAAATATTATAAAATCATTCATAAGTATTATTCTTTATTTAATTGGGATGTTGCATCCTGACCCACTTTTAGGAATTGCATCCTCGCAATTTTATTCACTTATCAAATATGTGGGGGGCATTTATCCCTCAAAACATTTTCAGATTCCCATATTGCCTCTTAAAACATACGGTTTTTCCACAAATACATTTCCTGAAAAATCAACTTATTTTGCAACACTTTCTCTTGACGGTGACGAATCTGGACTGGTTGTTCCTCATAGGAGTGATTCTCTTCCTACTGAACTACCTCTGGGGTCAAAACCTGAGATGGATTAGACGTATACTTTCTCAAAATTGAAACATGAAAAATAGTGTGTACCTGAGATAAACATCGGGGTAATGACACTGTGTCTGCTATTTCTCCAACTTTATCCATGATTTCATAAGGTACAATAAACCTCAGACATGGCATTCCCTTCTTACCTAAACACATCACAATTTTCCATGGAGAAAATTTGAGAAAGGCATGATCGCCTACCTTGAAAGATAGATCCTTCCTCCGGTTATCCGCTTAAATTTTCGACCGGCTCTGAGCTGTGCACATGTTCTTCTGAATCAACTAAAATTTTCTACCATCCCTTCTACCAATTCCGGTCCCATCATCTTTCTCTCACCTACTTCATCCCGAAAAGCGGGTGTTCTACTATTATTTCCATATAATGACTCAAATGGAGACATCAGTATAATGGAATTAAAATTGTTATTATATAAAAATTTAACCAAAGCAATATGTGGGCCCCTACATCCCCAGAATCCAGTGAAAAAGCTTATAGCATATCCTCCCTGGTCTGAATTGTTCATTCTAACAACCAATATTATTGAGGGTGAAAAGTTGTACTAAACTTTAATTCAGTACCCAATGACTTCTGAAGGCCTTTCCATAAGTTATAAGTAATCATGAGATCTCGATCAGATACAATGGAGAGGGTAACACCATGCAACCTGACTATCTTTTTAACATAAAACCAATAATTTTGATCTAGATACAAATTATCTCAAATAGGAAGGAAATAATCTGATTTTTTCAATCAATAAACAGTAACCCAGATTTCATTATTACCTCTAGATGTATTTTGTAATCCCACAATGAAGTCCATAGATATATTTTTCCATTTCCAATCTGGCATCGGTAAAGAATAGAGCATCCCTTTTGGTAACTACCGCTCTGCTTTAACCTGCTGACAAGTCAAACACATCACAGTAAAGCCAACAATATCTTTTTTCATTCCATCCAACCAGTAATACTCCCAATGATCTATGTAAATCTTAGTACTGCCAGGATGAACTGAAAACGGGGAACTATGAGCATCACACAACTCATTCTTAAAATTTGAAACACAAGGCACGCATAATCATTTCCAAAACCTCAAAACACAATCTTTATAAATATTAAATTCCAGAAAATTACCCTTCTTAACAAACTCTACCTTTTTCTTTAACTCACATACTTCTTTTTTTTCTCACTTAATTCTGTCTGACAGAGATGATTCCACTATCAACTGAACAAAAATAGAAGAATTTCCTACACCAACAACTTATATGACAAATTTTATCAAATCAAATAACAAAGGATCTCATTCCAAACGTATCATGGTTAATGAAGTACTAATTTTTCAACTCAAAGAGTCATCCACTTTTTTTTCCATATGGCAATGGATCGTGCAATCATAATCCTGGATTAATTCCAACCATCTCCTCAATCTCATTTTCAATTATTTTTGTGTGAATATATACTTCAAATTTTTCTGGTCAGTATATATTTAACATTTCCCTTCATACAAATTATGCTTCCAAATTTTTAAAGAAAAAATAAGAGAAACTAATTCCAAATCATGTGTAGGGTAATTTAACTCATGGGGTTTCAACTGACGTGAAGAATAAGCAGTTGCCTTATCATTCTGCATAAGGACACAAGCAAGTCCATTCAATGAAGCATCACTGTAAATATCAAACTCACCATTTCTGGAAGGTAGTTCCAAAACTAGATCATTCACCAGTATTATTATAAAGTCCTTAAAACAGACATCACATTCTTTTTTCCAATTGAACTTAACAACTTTTCGAGTTAATTTAGTCATTCGACTAGAAAACCATGAAAATTTCTCAAAAAACATCGGTAATAACCTACCAAAACAAGAAAAATATGGATCTCGGTAATATTTGTGGGTCTTTTCCATTCATCAACAAATTTTATTTTAGAAGGATCGATAGTTATGCCATTTTTTTAAACAATGTGACCAAGGAAAGAAATTTGTTGTAACCAAAACTCACACTTGCTAAATTTTCCATACATTTTATTTTCTTTTAATTTTTGCAAGACAACCCTTAAATGACATTCATGTTCTTATTTACTTATGGAGAAAACCAATATATCATCAATGAACACAACCACAAACTTATCCAAGAACTCATAGATAATTATATTCATAAGTTCCTTGAAAACAACAGGTGTATTGGTTAACCCAAAAGGCATAAGTGCAAATTCATAATGGCCATATCTAGTATGAAACGTGGTCTTCGGAATGTCTGCTTCCTTAACATTCAAATGATGGTACCCCTACCTCAGATCAATCTTTGAAATTTACCGAGCTCCCTAGTGATGATAAAAAAATCATCAATATGAGGCCAAGGATACTTGTTCTTCATAGTGATGTTATTTAATGATCTATAATCAATGAAAAGTCTCATTGAATAATCTGTTATTAACAAAAAAGACAAGATAACTCCATGGTGGTGTTCTAGGTTGAATGACAACATTATCTAATAACTCTTAAAATTGATTCTTTAACTCTAAAAGTTCTATATGAGCCATTCGATAAGGGGGTTTTGAAATTGGTTTATCATCAGTCTCTAAGTCAATAGTAAATTCAACTTTCTGATCATGTATAATACCAGGAAACTAATCAGGAAAACCATCAAGGTACTCATATACCATATCACATCATCAATCTCAACACTTCCTTTATTTTCAACAATATGAGCATGGTAACATTCTTTTTAAACATTTACTAGTTTCTGAGCTTCCTGATATTTTATCAAGAGTAAGGGTTCATTCTTGTACACAAACTAAATATATTTCGGAAAATAAACCTCTTTAGCTCTGTAGTCAATTATAGCATGATAAATAAAAACCCAGTCCATACCAAAAATATCATCAATCTCTACTAGAGGAAAACCAATAAGGTTTGCATGTAGATTCTTTCTGTACACAAGGACAAGAAGGTTCTTATGGTTTTTCTATCACACAATATCTTCCTGGTGTTATTACCATAAGTTCCATAATCATATCTTGAGATGGAATTCCCAATTTACTAGAAAACTTCTCCGAAATGAAAGAGTGTGTAGAACCTGAATCAAACAACACATTCGAATAATCCAAACAAATAAATAGTGTATGTGATACGACCTCATTTGATGGACCAACATATACAGATGTAGTTGAAAAGGATCTCATCGCCCCTTTCTGCTTGTAGTCTGGCTACATTCCCTCAGTTGAGTTCTTCGTTGGACACTAATTTTCATAATGACCCATTTAATTTCACTTAAAACATTTTACTAACTATAAATCAAATTTTTATTACCATTTCCTTGATCTTTTCCAGTGTAATTATGAGCCTTATGTCCCATTTTACGACATCAGTATCACTTACCGTAATTCAAAAGACATTCCCCAGCATGCTTTTTACCACAATTTTCACAAACTATAAACTTATCATTCTTACCATCAGACTTTTTTGAAGAGTTCTTCACATTCTCCTTCCACCATAACCTCTTATTATGTTGTTTGTCAAAGAACACCAGATCATCAGCAAAATCCATTTCCACATTCTCCGCACAATGAACAATTTTTTGATAACTTTTTAAATCATGAGAAGCTAAAGCCCTTAGATGCATTGTCTTTAATCCTTAGTAAAAACAGTTGATTTTACTATACTGATGCCCTATGAAATTTGGAGCATACCTTGTGAGTTGAGTGAATTTTTCTTAATAAGAAGCCCCTGATTCATCCTCCTTACTCAATTCTAAGAATTGTTTTTCCATACAAATTTGAACCACCTTTGGAAAATATTTCTCAAGAAACATACATTTGAATTCATCATAATCATGTGCATCAATCTCCTCACTATCCCTAATATTTTTCACCATCGACAACCACTGATCAACTTCATCGTCAAAATGGTAAATATCAAGACTAAAATTTTGGTGTTATGAACTCCCCATGACATCAATATTTTTCTCCAGTGCTTTAATCCTCCCTTCTTGTAGAACAAGGTCAGATGATCCTCTGAATGAGGGGGTATGTTGCCTCATGAAATGCACTACTACAGACACGTTCCTCTGTGGATCACATGGCTGATCTCATGCATGGATACCACCACTATTTATATCTTGAGTCAACTGTGACATCATTATAACAAATTGTTCAGTTCTGATTCCAACAATCTTAGGTTGCTGATCTGGAAGGTTGTCTTCCTCCTGATGTCGTCCCAATATAGCTACCCTATTTCCTCTGCAGAAAACTATTCTGAAAAGATAAATATCTTAAGGAAAGTAACATGGTAATATTTAAAAGCTATATCATTTAAATATTATAATAATTTAATTTATAAACATTAATTTAACAATATTCTAACTCCAAATGTTGTCTAAACTGTCCTCTGATACCAACTATAAGGACCCGACCTTAAAATATTACATAATATTGAATTAAATGAATAATTCACATTGAGGATCTTTATAGGTTTAAATTTTTAGAGAATTAGGACATAACTATTACATTTCAAAATATTACAAAGTAGACACTTTTAATCAGTTTCCATTTTTTCACTAAAATAAAAACTCTTAAAAAGAGGAGTCATGTCTAGTTCCATATTTTAGATAGCATGAATTTTTGTTCATCCCATCCTTGACCCTATTCATCTTTATGTCCTGTGAAAAACAGGTCAAAACATGGGATGATCATAAAAAGATTAGTGACGGTTATAAAACAAAGAACGAAAATATATGTTCATCATTACATACATAACATAAGCTCTATAACATACCTCATGAAATAATTATATTTATGAATAACACATAGAAACATAAATCCTAAAGGTAACTTATGGCATCTATAACATACTTATATTGTAGCTATCACAGCTACATAAGGAGTTACATTTTGAAAACCCATCACAATATATTCCCTAAATATCTTAGGAGAAACATTCACATTTACCTATATCATGTTACCTATTCCATTAGAGAGAAATCTCGAGATCACCCACCCTAGGTTTATCACAGAACCACTCGTATACGTAAACAATTCCCAGGAACCTTAACATATTCATAACTCATAAAACAAAAATAAGGGAAAGATAATATTTCCAAATTTTATTAATAATATATCATTTAAATATTTAAATATAACAAATCCATTATCAATACCATTTTCAATAACAAAATACATAAAATAGTATATGTTATTCATTTTTCTTTTAAAAACATTTCGTCTTTTTCAGGAAGGCATAGATTAAATAATACTCGCGGTGGCGGAATGGTCATTGTCACCACATACGTTAAAAAGAAACATTTTTTTTCTGGTTTAGTAAAAAGAACCGTAGAAAAAATATTTCATTTTAATGAAATGAAAATTAAAAGATATTTATACACTGTATAAATGAAAGATGAGAATAAAACAAAATATGTCTCAATGAAAGTAGGTTGAGATGAAGTCCCTTACCTCGTGTCCGACATGACCCGATCGTTCTTTAATCTCCTGAATAATTAACTAAAGTTAATTTATACTTTCCTAAGAACATTATTAAATTTTATTACTCGTTTTATATCACTCATTACCATGTTATAATCATTATGTAATCATTTATGTTATTAATTGTTGTTTTGCCAATATTTGGTACAAGAGTAAAAATGAACACCTTATAATTACATGTTTTCCATGTGGTCAGATATACATTATCCTCAGATTGATATTAATGATTTAGATATCATATATATCATATATTTCCACTATATACATGTATTTATATTAGTATATAACATTTGGATGTATGAAATGAAATGCACCGTTCATGGAGACGATAAGTCGTACGTACGCTTGAACGCTACCTTCATTTCCATTTCATATTTTAATGGAATGAAAACATAATGAAAAGTATATATATTATAATTCAAGTACAATATATTAAATAATATAATTCACTCCATCCTTTACACGTCCCATATAAGGCAATAACGAGTCATATCACTTTGAGGGGGTGGTAGTCCGCACTTCCTAAAATAAAATTATCACGATTACCAATTATAAAAACCATAAATGTTTTATATAAATGAAAAATAAATAAGCATAAAGAAGACATAAAATTAATAAATATATCATATATAAATACAGTTCCATCATAATAGCCACCACGAGAGGCGGTGGGAGATAATGGAACGATCATCGTTTCGTGAGGCGATAGTTTTTCATACACAGAAACAATATGATATTTTCCCATTTGATGGGGTTGTGTGTAAGAGTAGTTCGAATAATTCCCATAAAAACATCCTAGTATATTTAGGATTTTGTTTTTTTTCAAAATAAAGGAATAAAATGATTTTATTTTGTTGGAGAAGTGTAATAAAACAAAAGAACATAAGAGATGATGTAACCTTTAAATTGGGAAACTCCATTTTGTTTAAACCAACAAGGTTTCTTGAAGTGTTTTCTGCCGAAGTTAAGGATTATAGATTGAAGTAAGGGATCTTGGGAGCTTATTGGAGTATAGGTTTCATGAGCAAAATTCTTGAGAAGTGCGATAAATGGGTTAGAAGTGAGGGCTTCTTATAAAGGAGAGGAGGGTCTCTTTAGGAAAGTTTGAAACAATTATTTTATTATAACCACATATTCGGTTTTAAAAGGTCAAATATTCGTTAAAATAAAATTTAATATGACTCATGGACGAAGTGAAATAATAAAATAAGAATCGGACAGGTTTTGGATATTGTTTTAATATATATAATCTTATTTATTTAAATCATTTTTTAATGCGGTAAATATTGCATCATTTTTGTGTCATAAATAATTTAATTTATTTCGTGTCAAAAACCTATAAAAAAATACCTTGATTTATTAAATCTTCTTATCTTTCCAAATAATATTTATAGTTGAAAATATAACTTATATAACCCCAAGTAAGAATTTATTTACTAAGATATATTTTTATGACATTTTTGTCTTTACATTATATTAATTAATATAAAATGTCATTATTACTCCCATCTGTCTTCACGGAGTCCCAAATTCAACCCAAGGATGCCTATGGTCGGATATGTATCAACCAATAGTATTAGGATATATGTTAGGGTAATTTAATATTATTATAATATTATATTTTGACGTTATTTTCTATATTTACCCTTTAATCAGGGTAAATAAAATATTTACTGAAATACATATTTAAAATGTCTAAAAATAAATGATACCTATTTAAACAATTTGGACATACTGATTCCAAATATGGAATCCATTTTTCTAATTTCAAAACACAAAAGTGGAAACAATTAATTAAAAAGTAATTCCAACTGTTAATGAAAATAGCATATTTTTTAAGAAATAATAACTATCCAATGATTGACACTTGTTTATGTCCAATTTAAAAATAAAATTACTTCCAATAACCAGAATTAGATTAAATGGTAAAAAAATATATTCTAATTAAAATTTAAAACCAATAAAAAAGATAATCTAACCATATAAATAAATTAGATTAAATTGTAATTTAATGTAAAATACAGTATTTTTTACTATTCATTAAAAAAAATGAACATTATCAATATAATACCAATATTTTTCCCAAATTAAATTTTGATTTCCGGAATCTAAAGAATAATTTTATTTTTTCAAATAAAAATTAAAAAAGTGGCCAAAACTAGATCTAAAGAGGGTTTTCCATCAAAAGGTTGTAAATCGACCTTTTAAATAATGTTAGAGTATTTATGCAGAGATTCATTTACATTATCGGCCTCTAAATTTTATTGGTTTATCACGAACCGTCCTCAAAGCCCGTGTCATGACTACCCATGCCCACCTTCCATAGGCCAAGGGCTGGCTACAAGCACCAAAGGCGTAAATCCCGATTAAAAGGAAAGGAATTGCCTTTATGAAACGTAAAAAAACAACCAGAGTACATGTGGCAGAAAACACAAAGTAAAACTGAAACAAAAGTAGTGCTGAAAGTAAGGGGCCAGAAATAAAATACCAACTCTAAAGTACAAAGTAAAAGATAAATGTTTTGGAAGGTGACAAGCAGCACCTAGATCATCCACCACGGATCATACCTGAATGGTAAGTACAGATAGCACAGCTCCTAGATCGTCCACCATGGATCCTACCAGAAGGGTAAGTGTATATAACCTCCTCAGCGCCCTGGTCTGTCAACCTCATCTAGACACCAACTCGTCGTGAGGACCACCTCCAGGTACCGTCCTGTCCTCGTACACTCGGCCTCCGTCATCGTTGTTTGTCGTCTGCATCCAACACATTGAGGTGCGGGTGTAGCCCGTTCAAGGGTGATTATAACAATACTCAATATGGACTCTGAGACCCTTAAGGTCTCACTAAATCCAATAAGGATAAACCACAAAGAAATATCTCAACAGATTAACTTTACATAGGCATGTGTCCATACATATACCTAACTTATCAAGTAACCCATCTCAATCATGAGGAAAACACAATGGTCATTGACTTAGCTTAAACCTAAATTTTTATTCACGATGACGAAAACATGACTGTTGTATAACTCCTCCTCTGTTGAGCGCAATAGTCTTGCCACGACTCTGAGATGCCAATCACTAACCTAAGACTGCTGAGGTACTCCTCCACTGTCGAGTCCCGCAGGTCTGCCACTGCAACACAGTAGTGATCCACCTTCTAGCCTACAGAGGTACTCCTCCTATTGAGTACTGCGGGTCTGCCACCCTAACAAAGTAGTGCTCCCTGTCATGTGTCTTCCACCCAAACACAGTAGTTCTCCCAACTGGTCTAGTCAACGTCACTCTGGTATTTATCGGACAAGAAGTCATCAGGTCCCAAACAGCTACAATGTCACCGTACTCTAAAATATAGTCTCTGGGAGGATCGGCTCAATGTGAATCGGTTCGACACTCCACGTTTCCCGATTTTCCAAGAAGATGTATATCAAAGGATTGCCTCGTCATAGGGGTCTCAATGCAACAGACCGCGCGTCAATCGGATGCCTGGTCTCTGAGTTTTTAGCATTTCCGTTCCAGGGGTCTGGTTTGATTCGTGTACGAACCAACCCTACCATACTCCATATGTATTCAAACCTCAAGTTTATTATACCAAAATAACCTTCTCATCATGAGGAATACAACGTAGTCGAAGACATGTAAATTAGACATCCAGTCCTCAAGTTATAGGTGTTTCCACTCCGAGGGCCCGGTTGGTTTCGAGTTCAAACCAATATAGATGTTCCCAAACATTTTTGAAACCATGAGTGTAATATCCTGAAATTACCATCTCCATCTAAGGAATCCTACGCAGCTGACAGTGTGTCGATCGGAGGTCTGTAGATAACAATATAGGCATTTGACCGAAATCAGTCCGAAAATATGGGGTCTGGGCCCGGTCTGACCCGGACCAACACCCCCTGGGTCGGCCCGAACTGGGTCGACCCAACTCAAGTCTGGGTCTAGCCCGATTGGTTGTGACCCGGCCCAGGGCGACAACCCAGCCCGTGCGGCGCGGCGGCCTGGCCCACGTGGCGCGGCGGCCCAACCCGCGTGCTGTGGAGGCTCGGCCCGCCTGGTCATCATGACGCGGTGGCCCAGCTGCGTGGCTGGGCTGCGATGTCCGCCTGGTCAGCGTGACCAGGTGGCGACAGTGCCCTGAAGGACCCTCCCATTCAATCAAGGGGGCGGCTTATGCCCCCATTGTCTCCTGCAACAGAACCGGCAAGTGATGGTTCCTTCACCACATAACCGTCGGTTTCCGCCCTCCTGCCAAACCGCTGCAGCCCAGATGCGGCTTCCCTTCCGGCGCGGCGCGACGGCACCGCATGCCACCTCTCTTGCCGCAGCCCTCCATGGCCTCTAACCTACTCCACCGGTGTGGCACAACACCTCCGCGGCCCGCCTTGGTCGCGACCTCCTTTGCATAGCTAGATGATGTCGCACCTTCTAGAAAACCTGGAGGCCTTTGCACCACTGGTCCCTTCTTCACGGCCAGCTTGTTGTCAGTCACCGCTATCAGCTCCCATTGTTAACCAAAGACAATATCAATTATGGAAAAAATTATGCCGTGTTAGTGCCATCCAAAATCCCACTTGTAATGTTGATACTATTTAGTTGTCATGATGTCATTCCAATGACATTGAACATGTACGAAAACATTCACTTCAAAGAATAAACCCACTACCTCGATTATGACGTTTCACGTCATCGAGACGAGGAAAGAGGCAAGCATCGTGATATATCAGTGTCACGGAAGAACGTTGTCATTCTCGTCAACATCGGAGGAAGAAAGAATGTTGTCAATGGCGACGTTCCCCCGCGGCGGTGTCTCCTTCCTTGACATGGAGGAAGAAGAATAAAATTGCACGTTGTCGGTGACTTCGCGTTCTTCGTCAGAGCCATTCTTCGTCGAGAGTGGACGATGTTATTCATTGAGAGAAGAACAACATTCTTTATTTCCCCAGAGTTTTCCCCCACAAAATAATTTCTCACCCCATAATAAAATTAAGCTCTCCTTATTTATAGAAGCGTCATGCCAATTCAAAATAAATAATACTCTTTAAGCGGAGTTTAATTAATTAATGAATGGTGTTGCCATAATAATGGCACAAATGGGTGGTGGAGAGATCTCATAAATATGGGACTATTGTCAACATTAAACAAGGGTGTTTAATGGGGGGGGGGGGGTTAATGAGAGTTATGGGAAGAGTTTACACAAGTAATGAAGGGGGTTAGAGAGGGTTACGGAATGTGAAAAGTTTGGGCTTGTGTGGGCCGCACCTCACAAATATCCACACTTGGTTAGTTAGGTGGTTGTGTGTCCCACCCTTAACTCCCTGTTTTAGGATAAAACAACCATAGATATAAATAAACTTTTCCTAACAATTTTATTTTTTTTAATCTAAATCCCCAATAATTAATCCTCATCCCGCATGAAACGCAACAGCGGTAAAGGTCCCCTTATGAAATTACCGGAGTTGCGGGTTCATCGGTGCCCTTGGATTTCAATTTCGAGCAACGTTTCAAAAGTTAGAAAACCCCTCTCTTTTGTTTACTGAATGTACCTGAGACAAACTTCAAAAATTGATTCAGGGCACACTGGGCCTCAGAATCAAGTGCCTTCAGAAGCCACCAACTCGTAAAATTCCAAATAAATTAAGAAAAAATATTCATTGAAATTTCTAGGCCTTTACATTACTCCAACCTAAGGACTTTACATCCACTTAAAGATACAACACACACAAGGGAAACAAAATAGGGCACTGAGCATGCATCTAAGCCTCACACTCCCATGTACTCTCCTAGAGGATCACGTGCTGCCAGCGAACACGCACTAGAGGAATCGTCCATCCATGTAGGACTTGTTCTTGTCGATCATCATTCTCTATTGGAGCCTTTGTTAATGTTGTCCTGTGGTCGATGATGAAGGATATGTCATGCACACATCTCCTCACTGAGATACGTGGATGAGGTCGTGCCTCTGATGTAATTGAGGTAAACAGACTAGTGGTAATCCACCTTGCCCACCATGCTGAGGACCTGGATAGGTCGGATGAACCTCAGAGATAAATTGATGCCTCATCAAAATCTTCGTAGACCTCATCGAGGTGAGACCCGTAGGAAGACGTGGTCGCGATCCTCTAATTCCAATGGTATCTATCTCCTATCAACATGGGATTTCTTCCAAATATGTGCAGTCTTCATCCGATCCTAGATGATCTGCACCTTCTATGGTAGCCTCAAAATGAGCACACTAGGCAACATCTGCTTTAGCTCATGAAAATCTCTGCTGGCATCTCTTAGACCACATGAAGTGTTTCCCCTTCTTCGTCAATCCTAAAAGCGGTGCAGCAACTCTGGAGAAGTATGGCTCAAATCTATGTCTGGCCGACTCATGAGTGATCGACTGCACCAACTTATGCATGATTCCATCCTGTGTCGCCTAGCGTTTCCTTTTCACCAACCAAGGAAAAACCCATCCCAACGTTGTAGGTAAACCACAACCATTTTCCTAATACAATCAATCCAAGTATAAACTGTGAATCCAATCCACACACATAACAAAATCGTAAGGCCTCGATGCTTCCACCAAGATGTTCCAACCGAAACTCTCACCTCAAGGACATATCACACCATCAACGTAAGTGTGATTATCGAGTCTCCTCCCAAAGGTATCTCCAGACGTGGGGGTCAAGTAAACAGCCTAACCGGAAACGCTAGGTCTCGGACAATATTCGTGGAAGGAAGCAATGATTCGTATCAAGGTCTATTGTTACGGCAGCTAGTAGTAGACATAGGCCGTAACTCAAATCATTCCTATATCCCTTGGGTTAAACTACTTGACGGAATTCAGTTACTCTCTTCTCTAGCCCACCATCTTCCTAAGCATGGCAGGGACTACAAAGGCGGGTGGTTGTAACATGTCAAAATATACATCACCACATGTTGCCCTCCTAACTCTGCTTCCACATCTGCAGCTTTGCAGATTCATCCATCCTTAACACATCCTCTTCTTGAAATGTTTTACATTCCCAAGTCTCCAAGACTGGTTCCAGTTTCCTTCATTCCCACTGCTATCCTTCACTGGCTGTATCAACTCAACCAAAGAATTCTCAACCATAAAGGTTCTCTCTAGCACCCTAATAGAAGTAGGAATTCATAAAGGAAAGGTGCTGCCTAATATATCCATTAAACACACCTCGCTCAGAGGTCCGAGCTCTAAAGCATGGATCAAATCGTATTAATCAAATATCTGGAATGATCGGTATGCATCGACAATTACTCAGCTACCAAAATGTCTTCTTGCTGAAGTTTTTTAAGCTCAATAAAACTCTCAGCCACCTCCTCAACTCAGTACTCATCCTCCTGTGAGTCGGGTTTTCCTAAGAACCTGAGGGGTATCTGATGTTAAAACACGTATAAGGCACTGAACCTACATGTGTCGTCTACCGGTACTGCCGGTTGAAACTACTGACCAATAGGTAGCAATATAGCTGGCACACTGCCCGAAGGTACTATCTCACACATCGGTCCAGATACCGAAGTACCATTACTGAGCCGACAATTCTCATGGTCACTCACTGGGAAACACCAGTAGCTATGATCAAAATCTTCCTTCCTAGTGTCTAAACTAGGTGTAGAACTCTAGCAATCGCCTCCAGCCAGTCCAATGCTTCCTGGGAATCTGTCTCGCCTCATAACCTCAGAGGCCTCTACTGCTGGAACTCGTGAAACGAGCTCTGTCAGTGTGAACCGTGCGCTAGTATGGCTGGTGGAATCTGCTGCCTAAAGGGTGGTGGTGTGGCTGGTACACCACCAGAAGGTGACGACATAGTAAGAGGGCCCTTCACCGAAGCCTCTTCGCTCAGTGGGCCGTCATCGAGTACTTTCTCAGAACTCCAACTGAATGTCTATGTGGAGGCATCCTGAATAGATGCGACACGGTAAAACGATTTGAACATGGTGAGTGGACCTGGTTTGATCTAACATAAATAATACTTTTGGAAACACAAACTCAATCAGTGTTTTCATGCACTGATTCGGAAATCAGAAGTCAAGGTCCTGGTGTATGTATACGTCGGCTGCCGCACCAACACTAGACTCATTGAACTGAACACCACACATGGTACCCTTAACACTATTTCTTCACAGAAAATAATGATCAGAGTCCTGAGTTGTGTGGTAGATCCGACTCCTTTGATACAAATTTTTCATGACCTATCCTCGGGGCCCGTGTCGTGACTATCCCAAGCCCGCCTTCCATAGGCCAGGGGCTGGAGACTTGCATCAAAGGTGTAAATCTCGATTAAAAGGGAATTAATTGCCTTTATGAAACGTAAAAAAACACAACCAGAGTACAAGAGGAAGAAAACACTATGTAAAACTAACAAAAAAGTAGTGCAGAAAGAATGGGGCCGGAAATACAAGCCCAACTGTAAAGTACAAGGTAAAAGAAAAAACAGCTAGATGGTGACAGGCAGCTCCTGGATCGTCTACTACGGATCCTACCAGAAGGGTAGGTATAGATAGCGCAGCTCCTAGACCATCCACCACAGATCCTACCTAAATGGTAGGTTCATATGTCTTCCTCGGTGCCCTCTTCTGTCAACCTCCTCTGGGTACCAACTCGTCGTGAGTTCCACCTCCAGTTACTATCCAATCCTCATACACTCGACATCCATCAGCATTGATATTCGTCTGCATCCAACACAACGAGGTACATGCATAGCCTGTGTAGGGGTGAGTATAAAAATACTCAATACGGACCCCGAGACCCCCAAGGTCTCATTAATTCCAACAAGGATAAACCACAATGAAAGATCTCAACAGATAAACATTACATAAGTATATACCCATACATATACCTAAGTTATCAAGTAACCAATATCAATCATGATAAAGACACAAAGGCCATAACTCAGCTAAAACCAGGAAGTTTATTCACCATGACGAAAACACGGCTGCTGGAGAACTCCTCCTCTGTTGAGCGAAGTAGTCATTCCAGGACCCCGAGGTGCCACTCACTAACCTTAGACTGTTGAGGAACTCCCTCACTGTCGATTACCACGGGTCTGCCTCCCCAACACAGTAGTGCTCTCCGTCATGGTTCTACCACCCCAACATAGTAGTCCTCCCTACTGGGCTAGTCAACGTCACTCTGATACGAATCAGACAAGCAGTCATCAGGTCTTAGCCAGCTATAATGTCACCGTACTCCGTAAGCTTCTCTCATGGAGGATCCACTCCAAAAGATTATGTTCGACACTCCAAGTGTCACATAGTTCCATGGAGATGTACCTCAAAGGACCTCCTTATCATAGCGGTCTCAACGCAACAGACGACGTGTCAATTAGATGCCTGGTCTGTGAGTTTTTAGTATTTCTGTTCCAGGGGCCTGGTTGAATTCATGTATGAAACAACCCGACTGTACTCCATCTAGATCCAAACCTCAAGGGTATTATCCCTAAAGAACCATCTCATCTAGATCAATCCAACGCAGTCGACGACATTTCAATCAGACGTCTGGTCCTCAAGTTATAAGTGTTTCCGCTCCGGGGGCGTTGTTGGTTTCGAGTTCAAACCAAACCTGCCATTCCAAACATCCCAAAACCTTGAGTGTAATATACCAAAATGACTGTCTCGATCCGAGGAATCCTACTCAACTGACGGTGCGTCGATCGGAGGTACGTAGCGCAAGATATAGCCGTTTAAAAGAAAATGGTCTGAAAATAAGGGGTTTGGCTCGGTCCGACCCGACCCACACCCCTGGGGTCGGCCCAAACCGGGTCAACCCCACTAGTGTCCGGGTCCGGCCCGGTTGGACTCAGCCTAGCCCAGGGCGCCGACCCAGCCCGTGTGGCGCGATGGCTCGGGCTGGGTGGCAGGGCGGCCCGGCCCGCGTAGTCTTCAGGATGCGGTGGCCCAGCCACATGACAGGGCGGTGATGTTCACCTGGTCAGCGTGACCAGGCAGTGGCGGTGCCCTACGAGGCCCGCCCTTTGAATCAAGGGGGTGATTTGCGCCCCCTTTCTCTCCCTTAACGGAACTGGAAAGCGCCAGTTCCTTCTCCACATAACCTCCGTGTTCCGCCCTGGCGCCTCCTCACCGGTGGCCGGCTCAGCCAACTGCCCTCCTGCCATACTGCCACGGCCCAGACGCGACTTCCCTTCCGGTGCACCGTGACAGCACCACGTTCCAGCCCTCTTATAGCAGTCGGCCCTGGCCACAGACCTACTCCACCGGCACGGCGCGACAGAGTCGTGCCCCTCTGAAACGTCCAGTCTTGGTCGCATCCTCCTTTGCATAGCAAGATGATGTCGCACCATCCTGACGACCCGGTGGCCTTTGCACCGCCGACCCCTTCTTCGCGGACAACTCGTTTCCAATCACCACTATCCACTCCCGTTTTCAACCAAAGACAATATCAATTATGGGAAATATTTGGCCGTGTTAGTGCGGTCCAAAACTCCCCTTGTTATGTTGATACTATTTAGTTGTCAAGACATGATTCCAAAGACTTAGAACGTGTATGAAAACATTCACTTCAAATAATAAACCCCCTACCTCGATTATGACGTTGCACGTTGTCGAGCCACGGAAAGAGGCAAGCGTCACGATAGATCAACATTGCAGAAGAACGATGTCGTTCTCATCGACATCGGAGGAAGAAATAACGTTGTCGATGGTGATGTTCCCCCACGGGAGTGTCTCCTTCCTTGACACATAGGAAGAATAAGAAAAGGGCATGTTGTTAGTGACTTCGCATTCTTCATCAGAGTTATTCTTCGCCGAGAGTGGACGATGTTCTTCATTGAGAGAAGAACACCATTCTTTATTTCTCCAGAGTTTTCCCCCACAATATAATTTCAAACCCCATAATAAAAATAAGCTCTCCCAATTTATAGAAGTTTCAGGCATATTAAAAATTAATCAAACTCTTTAAGTGGAGTTTAATTAATTAATGAATGGTTTTGTTATAATAATGGCATAAATGGGAGGTGGAGGGATCTCATAAATATGGGAGATTTGTCAACATTATATAAGGGAGTATAATGGGGGTGGGGGTTTAGGAGAGTTATAGGAAGAGTTTACACAATTAATGAAGCGGTTAAAGAGGGTTATAGAATGTGAAAGGTTGGGGCTCTTGTGGGCCCCACCTCAAAAATATCCACACTTGGGTAGTTAAATGGTTGTGGGTCCCATCCTCCACTCCCCTTTGTAGGATAAAAGAACCATAGATATAAATAAATATTTTCTAACAATTTTATTTATTTTAAACTAAATCTCCAATTATTAATCCTTAACCCGCCTTAAACGCAACTGCGGTAAAGGTCTCCTTAAGCACTACCGGCGTTGCGAGTTCATTAGTGCCCTCATATTTCAATTACAAGCACCGGTTCAAAAGATAGAAAAAACCGCTCGTTCGTTTACTGATCCTACTAGATCTAAACTGTGGAAATTGATTTCGGGAACACTGGGCCTCAGAATCAAGTGTTATCAGAAGCCACATCCTCGTAAAATTATAAAGAAATTAAGAAAAAATGTCCGTGAAATTTATGTGTCTTTAAATGGATAAATTTTAAAACATTTAGCAAACATGTAAAATCATATTTTAGTTAGTTGTATTCATTCCTTCCAGTACAATTTCTATGAATTAACTACCATTTAAAATAAAAATATTATATTGTTAGTGTTCAACATATGATTTCCAAGAAACACTCTGTTGAGTATCAGGTACGATATCGAACATATCATCCCCCATAATGTAAAATTAATATTTAATTCACAAATATTAATAAACATTAAAAAGTATTATTCTTTATTTACTTGAGATGTTACAAATAAATTTCTTTTAGTAATAAATTAAATAAAAGATAAAATAATAACATTTAATTGAAAATAATAAAAATTAATCTATAATTCTAGCATAATTATTGGTCATTGTATTTGTAGAATTTTATAATTCATATAATGTTACATGAAGTTGTATAATGAATAAAAAAATTTAAATTTGAACTAAATATTATACTTAAAATTATTACAACAAATTTCCATCACACATAATAATGATTAATAATATGAATAAATATTAATCACTATTAAAATCATAAAATGTAAATTTTGAATTTTAATATAAAAGAGATATTTTGATATTAAGAAAATATTAAAAATTGTTTGTTAATAGAATGAATTGTTTCTTATAAGGGTGTGGTTTTTTTGAAAAATAAATTTATCAGTACCTTTTAAAAGCTGAAGGTTGTGAAACAATATTCTTTACATCACTATGTTTAATATAAATCAATAACAATTCCAAAGTATAGAAAATAATCATCCATCATAATAATTAAATTAAATTGAAAAAAAAAATTCTATTATGATGATAAATATATATAGTAATAGAAACTGAATATTTCAAAAACTATTGAATCTACATTGTTGTTTATTTTTTATTGCATATTATATTGATTCATGCAGTACTACATCAAAAACCCTCATTGTTTTCTATAGGTTTTCCTGTGTAGATAATAATGTTTAAAAGTTAGAATACATATTATGTGTATTTTTGCAATAATATATAGATCAAATTCATATGGGTCTCTAGTTTTCAGGTAGTGAATGTGTGCATAGATGTTCAACAAAAAGAAATATCTATATCAATATATAAAGTATAGGGGAACTCTATTTTGAATGTACGTATAAAATGAAAATAACTCATTAAATTGTAATGTTTACAATGGAGTCGTGTTAAATTTTACAAAAATAATTTTTTTTTGAAATAAATCATCATAGTTTGGGGATTTCATGTCCCCTATCTTATTAAAATTGAAATAACATAAAATGTTAATAAAGATAAAAAGATACTAGTTTATGTAAGAAACCAAATAAGACATGGTGCATCTTTATAAAAAATTATGAGAATATTATAATGACGTTTTAACCATTCAATCTATGATGAAAATATTGGTGTGTAGATCCTTGTTAAAATATTTCTTTCAAATATTAATACTATTTGTGATAAATGGACCTCATAAATTTATGAAAAATTAAATAGGAATGAAATAATTGGATGCATGAAAAATTACCTTGAATCATTTTCATGATAGTTGAGGGATTACTTGTCACATACCAGAGTAAGAAGCATCATTGACATAAATTTATATAAAAATAAACAGAAAAAGACAACATGTGATGTAATATACAATATAAGACATGGTGAATCCCTGTAAAAATATATGAGAATGGTAAAAATATTTTAACATGTTTGGATATATGACCAAAATAATTTAATGTTGATCCCAGTGAGAAGAATTTTTTCACAGCAATGTTAAATATATTTAAATGACAAATAAATGGTAGAAATTATTGGAATACATGTAAAAAAATATTTATACATCATAAATATAGTATAAAACATTAATGTTAAATTTAATGTAATTATAATTTAATTATAGCATGGATCATTACATTAATAAACCGAAATTTTAAATAAAATTCACAAAAAATTATTTTTTATACTAAATTTGACTACTAAAAAGAATATAGTGGTTTTGATAATCAATAAAAATAATATAAAGTGATAATTTATAATATTCAAGAATAAAAATTAATTCAATAATTCCCACATAATTGTTAATCTTTCGGTTTGTATAATTTTTTCATATATTTAATGTTAGTTGAAGTGGTTCAATAAACCAATGAAAATGTTTCTTTGTAATTCATCTCCAACTATAAATTCTTCTAGCATGTTTTTCAAAATACACAATAATGGTAAATAAAAATAATGAATTTTAATGAATATTGAAACCTTAAAATCAAAATTTTGAATTTTAACATAAAATAGATAGATCAAAATAAAGAAAATATAACCAAATAAAACAAAAAACAATAGTGGAAAAAGTATAAATTTTTCTTATAATGAAACAAAATCAACAAATAAAATAACTCATTCATTGTAATCATTTTTAGATGTAAAAAACATTACGTTTGATGACTAGCATACAAATATTCTAAAGGATGTGAGAAAATAGAGAATAGTATCTATAATTCACAGTTCAATTTAACATCTATAGATAATAATGTTTTCATGTAATAATAAATTATGGAAGTTAATTGAAAAATGATCTATAAAATTAAGGAGATAAAAATAATTCATTCTTCCAGTTGAGGTCTTATTGAAATAGAAATTTAACAGTCATTTATTTTTGTTATTTAAAGTGTTAAAAGTATAATATGGTAAAATTGAAACATATTATTACCTACTCCAAGATCACAATGTTATGCTTCATGATTTCAATATATTATCCTCACACTTTTATGTTTCATGATTACAACGATTGGAGACCGCAATAGAAGCATTAGGCCAAATAAGTTAATTCATTATCAAATGGAAACCTTCTGTTTTTAGATTGAATGGTTCTTGTATATATGGTTTGGAAAAATATTTCAATGAACAATTATTTCCCAACTACACATTATTTTTGACCAATAAGATTATACATTTTTCACTCATGAGTATCCTTCGGCATGTTAGACTAGAGGAGCAACATAAAACTTGTTGTTTATAATTCAAATATAATTCATAGCATCAAATAATATAATAATGGACAACAAAATGAACACCATTCCCATCCATTATTCTCAATGAAACTCTCATTTTCATCAAGATGATCTCTTATAATCTGAAAATGACTTTAATAAGTCATCTTGAAAACCTCCCAACACCACCACTCTCTGGTTCTCTCTCCATGGTTTTAGTCCTTTGTTTTTTCTTCCTGATTCCTAATTATGAAAAATATCCACCATTCCATAATGTAAAATGTTTTATGGAACATAATATAACTGCATTAAAATCATTGAAAATTTTAATGAAAGTTGATTCATGTATAAATGTTTTTATAAAACTGATTGATAAAAATATAAAACTAATAGGTATTAAAAGAGAAGTAGAATTTTGAATAGTATAATATTATATGTTAAAGAGTCTGAAAATAGAAAATAAATATGTTATTAATCGTCTATTATGAGAAAATCATAATAATTGTTCATATTACCCATTATATACATCATAGCAGCAGCACATTAACAATAATAGTGTATGTTTAGGATAAAGATGGACAGTAAAACAACAATACGTTATGTAAATGATATATTCAAAATTATTTTAAACAAATATTACTAAGATCATTACATGCTGGTTGTTGTTTTCTTACACACCTCTCATTCGTTTTTTCACTCATTCCAACCATTTAATAGAACATGAAGAGAATAATTCATTTTGGAATGTTAAAACAACCTAAATACCTAAAACACCTTAAAACTAGTAATAATAATAGAAAAATTCTATATCGATTATTTTAGTTTGAAATTGAAAAATATTTGTACACTAAGACAACCACCTTTTTCAAGGAAATAGGTTTGAAATTTCTTCATTTCGGTTAGTAAATGGAAATATTGTACATTTTGAGGTGATAGATAAACTAGTAATGTGGGTGAGTAATTAGATCAAAAAAAATATCATGTAGACAAGAAAATGAAATAAAATTACATAAATTAATAATATATAAACATGTAGATAATAACAATAACCTTTCCACAATAAAATTCATGAAGAATTATTTCATAATGGAATGTATGACTTTCATAATTGTAAACATATGATAATATATTTCATAATAACAATTTTGACTTTGAAGAATCTATTATTAGTAAATTGAATCTCTAAAATTGAAGAGCGTAACGTTTAGATTATTTTTATAGGGATATGATAATTAAATATAGTTATTATTAGGGATATCAAAATATAAAAAATATATACAGAAACAGTGTTTTCAAATAAAATTGAAATCAAGAAACAATTCACAAGAAAATACATATTCAAGGAATAATAATCAATTAAAATGATCAGATTAGAAGTGGAAGAAAATAACATAATAATAACACATTGAAATTGTGTTCATTCACTCATCGAGGATAAAAATAAATATTACAAAATATGAATTAAGAAGAACACATCTTATCATAAAATAAAAACAAAATGATGAGCTAATAAGGATTTACATGTCATAATAATAGTTATAATAAAAATATTATAATAAGTTTTCACATTTCATAAAAATTAATAATATTAAATGAGATTATACTTGAATAAATAATATTTTAATAGATGATGATTTGAAAATATAATAGGATAACAGAATAAAATACATGTATTGTAAAAAAACAACAAAAAAAACTAACAGTATGAGAACCTACTGAAAAATAAAATCAAATTGAATATGTATTTATTTAGTGAATATTTTAAACAATCAAAATACATGTCAGTATAAGATATAATAGATTTTTGACATGAAAAACCACACAAAATACATATGAAAATTTGATGAGTAGGGAAGAAAACAATAAGAATAAATTATAAAAAATATCATTATTGAAGAATGTGATTATTTTAGAAGAACTGAAACCATTTTAAATGAACCTATATTTTTCATTTTTGGAGAAAAACAATTAATAGTGAAGATCGCCAAGATTATAAATGTTGAATGTTATTAAAATACATAAAAGAATATATTGTATGAATGGAAAAATAAAAGTCAAAATGTATAAAATTACCAAAATACATAAATTAGTAAATATAGTGTAATTTAACTTATAACTAACCACCAACTGTTTCATAAAGCATTAGAATAGATATATATATTCGAGAAACCTTAAATATAAAAAATTAATAATTATATTAAATGAGAATAACGAATAAAATTACACAAATAAATATAAAAAAAGAAAATTAAAATTAAAATTTTGAAGGAAATATATGTTCATACCTGACAACAAATAGAAGTAGATTCACTTATTGAGATCACATAAAGAAAATAAGATTCTCCTTTCAGAACATTCTATATGATAAAGAAGAAATGTATAATTGAAATGAATTTAGGGTAAAAATCATGTTCCTCTGTGTAAATTGAAAAAATCAATAATAAATGAAATTAACATTTTATGGCTAACTAGTTGAAGACTAAAAGAAAATACTGAAATGGGAAAATAGTTTTTATAAAAGAAAAATTAGTCAATAATCATTGTAAGAGTTACCTATAATATAATTGGAAATGGTGTTACAGAACAGATAATTAACAAAAAAGTATTTGTGTAGGGGTTAGTCAATAATTTCAGTTTGGGCTACCTATACTGAAAATTCATAAGGTTTAATGGAATAATGAGTAATAAATCATGTAAAATTGAACAGGTGAATAAAAACATGACTGAACGAATGTTGTAACCAACTGAGGAAAAGTGAAGAAAAAAATAGCAGAATTAGAGGGTTATCGAGGAATGTAAACCTTGATTCGACTTATTAATGTGCTATGTATATTATTTTTTATAAATGATATTTTACAAAATTGAAATAAACAGAACCTGAAAATCATATGTGAACTAATTTCAATAATTTATTATATAATGAAATTACAAATTGAATGAAAATTTCCAATTCAAATCTACTGAAAAGTTGTATAAAAGTATCACCATCTTCAGGACCACCAAATTTCTTCATGATGTCCATGGAATCATATCAAAAATATCCTAGTTATAAATAGAACAATAAAATACATATTATAAAAAAAATTTAACAAAGAATAATTTAATTTAGTATGAACTAAAAATTTAATAAATAGTGACACAAAGCATGAAATCATAGGTCTATTAATGTCATATATAAATGAAAAACTACTAAAAACCTATTTGATACTGAAAAGATTTTCAAAAAGAAATTTCCAAAAAAATTTCATGGACATGCCTACATTATATTCCCATGAATTATATAACCAAATAATGAATATTAATATGAAATAATGATATTATTTACAATAAGGATTAATGGGAAACAATATATATAGTAATAGTTTATAAAATTCTCTTTATAATATTTTAAAATGAAAAAACCCTAAAAAAATTTAATTTAATAATAGTGAAAATGAAATAACTACCCTTGTAATTGTGTGAAAACATTAATAAAAATAATATTAAGGACAATAATCAATGGTTGAAACAAATATACATAACAAGATATTCATGAAACACTAATTTCATAGAAGATGCTACAATAGTGAGAAAATTAGATTAAACTCTAATTTAAGACAATATTATGAAAACATGGCTTTGAGAAGAAAAGGGAAATTACAAGGAGGAGAGGGTCTAAGGGGATTGTATGAAAGGAAAATAATTTAGAGGAAGGTTACAGGAGTATAAATCTAGTGTTACTTTATGGGAAGCCTTATAAGAGTGTAGGGATACCGGGAGAGGGGGCATGATGTCGGCAGCGGTCTATGAGAACACTAGGCCATGTTGAAGCGAAACGTGAGGATGAACCATAACAAATGCAGAGGGAAATCATGTGAAGGAGTGGTAAGGGGGAATGAAAGGGAAATAAAGTGGAGGAGTGATGTTGACAATTTAGGGATGACAGATGGAAGGAATGTCACCAAGAATTTGTATATATATATATATGTTATATATCTATTTATAATCCTTATCTACATGCATATTAGTTATGTTTTGTATATTTCTTGACATTATTTTTCTATATTTTTGAATGTTTGTTGTTTTTTCAAATGACTGGGGTCAAATTAATTCACATCATAAGTAAAATCATTTAAATTTAATTAAATATACTATCATCAAAAAATTATTATGATATATTATAAGGCCTTTGCCATTAACATTATATAATCTTGATATTTATATAATGAACTCATTATATTTCCTTTGAGGATCTTTTCAAGTATAGTGTTTTAGAATATTATTTCATAACTCATAAATAAAAAAAATTATATAATACAAATTGGAAACTTATATTTAGTATCCAATTTTCTTGTAATGTAATTTTTTAATATAAGGTATAATTTTATTCTTCAAAATTATTCATGACATTCAACTAGTCTTCTTCTATTTTCTTACACATCCTTAAACCCCATGAAAAATATTTAAGAACCTGGGATAAGAACAAAAAATAAATAATGGAAAAATGAATGAAATCATTAGTTTGTTGAAACATAAAAATAGATATAACATTTACATTTATCATAGAATTTCTTTGACCATATGAAATGAAAAAAAATCATGTGAAAATTACACAGAACTATTTTCTCTAAAAGACATTAAAACCCATAGCTATAAAATTAGAAACCCATCTAAGTTACATAGATCTAAACCTTAATAATCCATTTTAAAATTTTGTCTGGATTAAATAGATCATAGTTAAATCCATAGGAGAAACACTTTTTGAACTCCCTCATCAATCCCTATCAAGATAATAATAATTTCCTAATTCATTGGAATATTTTCTGGACCCACACATCGTTAAATCTATAATGGGATCACATAGTTTTATCTAGTCCACCACACCATATAATCTCTAATTGGATTAGGAGAAACTATTTGGGATTCCATATCATATAATCTATAATGGTTATACCCAATGATATATAGGATTCCACATAATATAATTCTCATGTACCATTACATGAATTAAATATTTTTGTACTTTCCCCTCTAAAAAATCATTTAAATTCATAAAGAAAACCTTTTTGGCTATCAAAACAACCATTTATTTTAAAACACCATTTTAAATAAAAAATAGAAATTTTTTAACCAGTTTTTAATAAAAAATTAACAAAAAAATAAAAGAAATTTTAAATATTTAATTTAATAAAACAAATAAGCATGAAAAGGAAGCTCATAATAACATAACAGTGTTAGAAGATTAAAATCCTATATTTTCGTTATGTTTTTAACATGTAAAGAAATTCCTTTTGAAAGAATTTTAATAAAATATAATACCTGTATAATATATAATATAAATCATTTATATCAATATTAAAAATTTCAAAAATCATTTAAATACATGGACATAATAGAGAAAGAGGATTTAAAATATATAAATCAAAAAAGAATTTTTAATAAGAAAACCCATATATCACTTGTAAAACACATGAATCACGTGAACATTAGAAGATTAAATTTTAATAAAATTTAATAGAATGAGAATAAATTAATTAATAGTATACAATATAATATTTTATTAATATAAAATACTTAAATAAATGGGTGTATAAAATCAATATATGCTTCAATGAAATGAGATTAAGACAATGTCACTTACCTTGAGTATGACTTGTCATGTGTGTCATTATCTTCCTGAATAAATAAAATATGTTAATTATTTAATTTATTGAGAAAAATTTTTCTTTGTTATTATTGCTTTTATTTCACTTCTTATAATGTTATATACATTTACTCAGTCAATTAATTTTATGTTGTATATTTTGATAATATTCTTTTTATGTGTAAAACGTAGATTTTTTTAGTTGAAAAGTGAAAAAAGTGGTCATTATTTAAACATAAAAATAATAATAATAGTTTTATTTATATATATATTTTTTACATAAATTATAATTTCAAAACCAATCATGGAATATGGTTATTAAAAATGAAATAACGTTATGATTATGGAGATGGTTGACCTTATGTACTCATGAGTAACGTTTCAATTATTCAATGATCATTATTAAAAAAATTTAGGTAAAAAGTATATTTAAGTAATTATAATAATATAAAAATAATAATTTTTTCATATATTAATATGTAAATCATTATTATGATGGGGTGAGGGAAAAAAGAATGACATCCCTTTGAGGAGGCGGTAGACCACACTTCCATGATTGATGTTATGAATTTTTTAGTAAGTGAAAAGGTAAAAATAACAATGTGTTATTATATAGAAATAATGATAAATATTTTATTAATATAATAATATGTCATGTATATCACATATAATCATTATCATTAACCTTTTAACCTTCCATGTAACTTGTTATTGAAAATGTATCACACTACATCGCGAGGTAATAGTCCACCGTAAACATGAACGAGGTAATAATATCATTTATATATTCGAATATAAAAATGGTATATATGATATAATAGCTTCATAGTTATAATTATATCAAAAATGTCATATATAAAATTTATATCGATCATCATACCCTACTGTGATAGGTGGTAATGGAAAAACAAATTACACTGTTTTACGAGGTTATAGTCCACCATACACATGAATTATGATTTCATAACACATTTGATGGAAGTGTGTGTGGGTGTGGGTAATCATATATTATAAAAACATATCATTATATTCAATATACTTATTTTTAAAATAATAATTATATAATAATAAGTCCAGGGGATGAAAATAAAATAAAACAAAAAACCCTCATTAATGAGCATTCATTATGTTTCTCGTATCTCCTTTTAGTTTGAACCTAAATACTTCATTAGATGAATTTATACCAGATAAATAATTATATTATGGGACTATGAATGTATATATGTGATTAGGGAATGTATTATTTGATCTAATTATTCTTTCAGTTGTGAGTAGATGAGGTGAGGTGGTGGAATATTCTATGTGAGGTGAGTGGAACATATGTAATTTTTTCTATGACTGATTTCCATACATCTTTCATTTATGTCACAAGGATAAAAAAACTTAGACAAATAGGATAATATAAGGAATAAGGTCTATATATGGAAATTAATTTGGGTTTGGAAAATTTCATGTGCCATTCTTCCCATTAGGATTAAACTTTAACCACTAAGTAATAATTTTTTACCATAATCATTGTAATAAATTTTAAATGATTTCAATAATATCCTTGGTAAAACATTATGGTTATATTATTAGAAATTAGAAATTATTAATATTCCAAATATGGAATCCATTTTTCAAAAATCAATTTTCATATGTGTAAAATTTTAATTTAACATCAACCTCGATGACACAGTGAGACAATGGGTTTTAATAAGTGTATTGTTTTTTAAAACAATAATATATATTAACAACATGAATAATATTTACCATTACATGAAACTGAATTAATATTTATTTATATATAACCTATAAATTTAAATTAAAAAATTCAATATTTTCTTTTAATTTAATTAATTTAAAGAGATAAAACATTAGGAATTTTAAAAGAGGTTGTAGAAAAACCCAACATTAAACTTAAAAAGAACATATACTAAAAATGAATATAAATATAATTTGAAATTAATTATGTGTATTAAATACAATTAAATAATAATCTGTTTACATTTAATTATATTTAATCAAATTTTGTTTAATATATTACATAATTTATTAAAAATAATATATGTTTTATAAAAATTAGTATTTTCACCATTCCCTAAAATATCAATATTTTATGAAAAATACATAAATTTCCCCGAAAGTAAATTTTGAAAAGATGTTTTAAAAAATTATATTTATTTTTTCAACATAAAATTTTAATATTTTAAAACATTTATTTTAAATAAATCTTTATAATAATAGAGTGTAGTTAAATTTATTAATTTTTGATTTAAAACAATTAATTAATATATTTATTACTAATATATCTATCTAATTCATATTAATAATTATGAAAATTATTTATTCTATCATGAAGTAGGTCGTTACATCATTCCCTCATTTTGAAATTACTTCCGTTCAATTTTATTCACCTTCTAATCATATGTGGATATCATTCCCTCAAAGAATTTTAGGATTATCATATTTCCTCTTCAACCATATTGTTATTATATAAAACCTTAAATTCTTGGATCACCTTATTCCATAACATGTTCTCTACACATCCAATAATATGAACTAGGTGATCCATATATAAAGGAATCTCTCCCAACTGAACTCCTTCAGGGATAAAAATATGTGATTAATCAAATGCAGATTTCCTAAACATTAAAACATGATATACATTGTGTACCTATGATAAACCTAGGGGAAAAGACACTCTATGGAAAATTGATCTAACCGAATTCAAGATTACATAAAATCCAACTATGCATGGAATTATCTTTATTTTTTATAAATTTTTAAACACTTTTCCAGGGAGGAACAATGATAAATATATGATATATAATGTTGAATAACAGATCATTCTTCTTGTTATTTGAAAAATTTTCTGCCTGCTCTTAGATGTCCTCCTGTATAGCTGAATAAACTACACCATCTTAATAATTTCTTATGCCAAATCTAGTCCTATCAACTTTATTTCCCTTAATTCATCCAAAAAATATGCTGTCCAAAATAGCTTTCCATATAATTCCAGAAATGGTTCCATTTATATAATAGAATAAAAACAGTTATTATTAGAAAAATAAACCAATAAAAGATGTTGACCGCAAATTCCCTGGAAATTCATCGAAGATGATGGAAGTATATATTATACGGTTCGAATTATCATCTTACGCTAGCCATCTGATACAGTTTGAAAGGCAGTACAAAAATTTAATTCATTACCCAATGACTTCTAAAGTCCTTTCCAAAAATAGTATATGAACCTGCGGTCATGGTATGATACAATGGATAGAGTCTCTCTATGAATCATGATTATCTAATTTAGATACAAATATGAAAAGTGATCTATTGACATTGTCTCATTGGTGGGAAATAAATGTGATATATAGTTAATCGATCAACAATCAACGGAATCACATTGTTACCTCATGATGTCCTTGGTAATTCCACCAAAAAATCAATGTATATATTTTTACATTTCCACTATGAAATTGGAAAATTATTGAATCATCCCCTTCTGTAATAATTAATTTTTCATCCTTATTGTAATGCCCCGACCCCAGTTACCTAGAGTCGGTGCATTATGACATAGCATTGGCATGATCACAAGAAATATCAAATCTCGAAAGACCAATTGGTTTAGTATCCTTGGAAACACTAGATATATTCATAAAGTTTTATATTACATCAACAAGTGAAAAACTACTACAACAACATATTGTCTCCATAGTCCACACTATTATCTTCTCATAATATCCCTACAGGTCATTCATAATTTACTTCATCACATCCTAGAAATAATAAAACATAGAAAAGGGGTGAGCTCAAATGCCCAGTAAGGATAAAAATATTGCGGAGACTTTCATAAATAAGAATAATCCTTTAAGGCAGTGTATAACTAAAACAAAATCCTTTTAAACATGAACTTAAACATAGTATGGAAAAAATAAAATGAAATAATTCCATTTACTTATTCACATGGATATTCTACTAATCGAATAATCACATGAAATATCAATAACCACTTTCATAATGATGGAATGCATAATGACAGACTATCATAACCACATAGCGAAGGCCTCATGCCAAGACGACAAATATGATTCTTCCAAGGCCTTGTGCCAAGACACTAGTTTGTATCATGTGACCTACCGATGCATCGTGGAGATATAACGGGCTCCACCCGTCACATATTAAGTCTAATGCATTCCCATATGAAAATGATTAAATGTAACATAAACATTCATATTAATACTAGCTTACGAAATGTCAATACTTTCATCATAAACCATGAATGGTATAAAAATAGCACATCCACAGTCAAACAAATCACAAAACCCTCAATACAATATAAAAGTTTTGTATCATAATAAATCAACTTCAAATAAGCGTAAAATACATCAAAGGATGTTGACATAGATGAAATGAAAACTCTTTTTAGAGAAATATCTCTTTATATTTTGAAATCATTTAAGAGTCATGTATTTATAAAATAAAACATTTTCTTTGAAAATATTCTTAGAAGCTTGTAAGGGAAGCTTCGACGATTTTATAACAGCGGAAAATAGCCGCACTCGCCGTATAAGTTAAAAAAACATTCTTACATTAATTCTGTCGAAAAGGTTAAAAAGGACCTTGTTTGGAAAACGACGGAAATATTCCTTTATAAACCACTTATAAAAGTCATCATGGGTATAAATTACTATAACCCATATTATAGTAAATAGTTAAAATGTTTTGAAATACATTTTTTAGAAACATGGATGATAACGAGATCCTAGTAGATTATTACGTGTAAACAACCTCAGATAATGAAGAGATTGTGAAATAAACCCTTACCTTGTACATTTCCTTGGTTGGGGTAGGTTAAAATCCCGTATAACGGATAAATAATTGTTATTAAATTATACAATAATAATATACATTAATATGATATCATATATGATCTTTTTACATTGTTTTGTTAATACTATCTTAGTATTATCGTTGCTTCGGGTGTTAACTTACTCTTTTTATTTTTTATGTTTTGTTACGTAAGATATGTTTGTCATGGATATGATGTACCATAATCATATCCAGAATTATATCAAGTCCTTAGATACTATTATTAATCATCAAATGAGAATTATACTTGAATGGATACGATGGAGAATGAATCTAATCGCGTTTGTGGAGACGGGAGTCCGTACGTACGCACGAGCGACAATATCATTCTTTTGATATTAAAATAATATAAAATTGGATGGTATATCATATATACATAATCATTATCATTTTATATTTATTATTTTCATGAGTTACACATCATTATTATACCCATCCAAATAATAATTTATTGAATTACAATTATACCACGACGTGGAGACGGTAAGCCGTACGTACGCACGTATGGTGACATGTTATTCAAAGGATGGATAGAATACTGAATACAGTTGTACCATATTTATAATAACATCATTTCATATATAAGATACTAGATTTGTTATTTTAGAATGGTAATAACAAAGGAAGAAGAAGTGGAAGAAGAAAGGAACTTTAAAAAGGGTGGTGAAATCATTACCTCTTCTTTGGGTTCTTCCTTTTGATTTGATCAAAAGGGCTCCTTAATATGGCTTTTTGACTAAAGTAAGGCCTCTAGGATAACGTTAGGGAAGTTGAGAGAGTATTTGGGCAGAAGATGGAGGATCCAAAAGGCTTTTATGGTGTGAGTTAATGAGAAGGGAGAGTGCCCTTTTATAAGAGGGGTGAGGGCCACCTTTGGAAAAGCTAGAAATATTATTTTATAATAAATTCATATTAGGTTTATAATGGATCCAAAGTGGATTATTTAGATGTTATTTTGGGGATAGGTCGACAAACACTCAACCAATAGAATTTATATTGGTTTGGGTCATTATAATAACCATATCATTAAGTATCAACTCTTAGTTAATTAGTTTCACTCTTACAATGTCTCTTTGTATTTTTATATTATATAGATAATAAACTTACTATATACATCCAAGAGAGCCCCAAGTGGTCCATTAATTATACAAATATCATGATATAAGTCTCTTGGATGAACCTTAGATTTTTAGGAATTTAATATCAATTAATAATATAATATTTGTTTTAAAAACTCTTTTATGTCAATTTTGACACTATTCAATAGTTTATTTTTTTGAAACACATAATAGAATGATTACTTAGAAAACAGTACATCAAATCAATACTAAGATGTCATATTAACCTATAAAATTATTTTAATTCAATAAAAGTCTCCAATTATATATATTTGGGTATTTATAATATCATTTAGTTTAATTGTTTACTATTATGGTAATTACTGCATCACTATTGTGACATATATAAATTAAATAATTTAATGTCTAAAAATTAAAAATAAATTATCATTATGTAGGAAATAGTTTTGGATTTCTAATTAATATTTATAGTCGAAAATCCAACATAGATAACCCTATGTAAAAATTGTTTTTCTAAAACATATATGCTTGTGTCATTTTTTTATTCATTTTAACTTAATTAAAATAAAGCGTCCCTATCACTTACAAGTGGCACCATGGGGTCCCAAAATCGACCCAAAGATTCCCATGGTCTAACATGTATCAACCAATAAGGTTAGGACACGTTTTAGGGTAATTGTTTATTATTATAATATTCTTTTTTTAACCCTCATTTACCGGATTTACACTTTAACCATGGTAAATAAAATATATACCGAAATAATTATTCAAAATGTCTAAAAATAAAAGTTACATATTTACACAATTTTAAAATCCTGATTCCAAATATGGAATCCATTTTTCAAAATTCAAAACACATAAGAGGCAGAAATTAATTTAAAATTAATTTCCGCTGTCAAAACAAAAAGCGTGTTTTTAAGATATAATAACTATCAAAATATTGATACTTGTTTATATTCGGTTTAATTATGAAATTATGTACAATGAACAATATTGTATTAAATGGTAAAAATATATTATAAATATACTTTAAAACCACTAAAATTCATAATTTATCACTATTAATTATTTTGATTAATAAAGATGTTTTTAATTAAAATTTAGTAATTTTCATTATTCATCAAAATATTAAAGTTATCCGAAAAGTACCAAAATTTCACCTTAGGCTAAATTCGATACTCCAAATCCAAAAATGAAGTCCATTTTGAGAGATAAAATTTCAATATTTAGGTATTACTATTCATAACGGCTAGTTTGATTGGTTGGGGTGTGTGTTAGAACTCGATGTTGTGTACAACACACGCTATTGCATTATTCAAAGAGAAGCGTATCGTAGAAGCTTGGGGTTTTACATTCTCCCCTCCTTCAAATAATATCGTCATTGAAATTTCTAGAATGATAACGCATGAAAAGTCTTAGGTGGTTCTTTATCATAAGTTCCTCAGGTTCCCACGTTGCCTCTCCCATCTTATAGTTTCTCCACAAAACTTTTACCAGACGCGTCGTCCAGTTTCTTAGTACTTGTTCTCTCGTATCATTAATCTTGAAGGGCTCTTCACAATAAGACAGATCGGGTTCCAGTTCCAATTCCTCATAGGTGATTACATGCATTGGGTCAGACATTTATTTCTTCAATATAGATACGTGGAACACATCATGAACTTTTGAGAGACTTGGCGGCATTGCCAATCGGTAAGCTACAGCCCCAATTCGTTCTAGAATTTCGAAAAGTCTGATGTACCTGGGACTCAATTTACCTTTCTTTCCAAAACGTATGACTCCCTTCCATGAAGACGCTTTCAGGAAAACATGATCACCGACTTGAAATTCCAAACGCTTCATTCGATTATCGGTATAGCTCTTCTGCCGACTTTGAGCTGCTTTGATGTGATTTTGGATTACCTTCATCTTTTCCATCGTTTCCTCCACTAGTTCTGGGCCTACAAGTTTTCGTTCACCAACGTCATCCCAAAAGGTTAGTGTGCGACATCTCTTTCCGTATAACACTTCATATGGAGCCATCTGAAGACTCAAATGGAAGCTATTGTTATAGGAAAATTCTACAAGAGGTAAATATTGATCCCACATACCCTTAAAGTCAAGTGAGAAGGATCTCAACATGTCTTCTAAGATTTGAATTGTTCGTTCTGATTGTCCATCCATTTGAGTGTGGTATGTAGTGCTCAAATGAAGTTCATTATCCAGGGATTTCTGAAGACTTTTCCATAATCTTGAAGTAAAAATGGGAAAACGATCAGAAACAATCAATAGGGGTACTCCATGAAGTCTCACAACTTCATCAATATATAGTCTTTCTAGACGTTCCAGTGGTAGATCTTCTCTTATTGCATGAAAATGTGCTGACTTGGTAAGATGATCTACAATAACCCATATTGCATCGTTCCTTCCAGGAGTCTTTGGTAGCCCCATGACAAAGTCCATCGTAATTTGTCCCATTTCCACTCCTGTATGGGAAGAGGTTGCATGAATCCTCCAGGTTTTTTCCTTCCAGCTTTCACTTGTTAACAAACCATACATCTTGACACAAAATCAGCAATCTCCCTCTTCATGTTGTCCCAACAAAAATGTTCCTTCAAATCTCTATACATTTTGGTGCTCCCATGGTGTATAGGGAAATTGGAACTATGAGCATCATCCAACAATTACCATTTTAGATCAGGTATATCGGGAACACAAAGCCTCTTCCCGAATTTCAAAATTCCTTCTTTATACACACCATCTCTCAATCTCCCATCATTCACAGCTTTAATTTTCTTTTGAAATTCTTCATCATCAGTCTGAGAACTCTAAATCCTTTCTAGTGAAGATGGTTTGGCAACCATTTGAAAAAGCATTGATGTTTCACCTTCCCTGGTTATTCCCATGTCCATCTTCACAAGATCCATGAAAATTGGATACCTTTCATTTCTCATATTGTTCAAAACTCCATGGTCTTTTTTGCTCAAAGTATCTACCACCTTGTTTGCCTTCCCCGGGTGGTAGTGTATCATGCAATCATAATCCTCGAGTAATTCAAGCCATATCCTTTGCCTCATGTTGAGTTCATTTTGTGAGAAAATATACTTCAAACTCTTGTGATCAGTATAAATTTAACATTTTTCACCATAGAGGTAGTGCCTCCATATCTTCAGAGAAAAGATCACAGCTGCTAACTTGAGATCATGAGTAGGATTGTTTTTCTCATGAATTTTCAACTGTCGTGATGCATTGGTAATAACCCTATCATTCTGCATAAGGACACAACCAAGTCCTTTCTTCGATGCATCCCTATAAATAACGAACCCATCATTCCCCGATGGTAGAGTAAATATAGGATCATTGACTAATCTTCTCTTCAGTTCTTTGAAACATTCTTCACACTGTTTTTTCAAAACAAATTTAACCCCTTTACATGTGAGCTTCGTTAATCGGTTTTCCAATAGGGCAAAATTCTGGACGAAACGTCGATAATAACTTGCCAAACCAAAAAAACGGCATACCTGAGTTACACTCGTAGGTGCTGGCCATTCTTGGATTGCCTTGGTCTTAGAAGGATCAACAGAGATTCCATCTTTTGAGACAATATGGCTGAGAAAATAAATCTCCTGATGCCAGAATTCTCACTTGCTAAACATCACATATAATTCATGTCTTGTCAGAGTCTTCAGGATAATGCGCAAGTGATTTTCATGATCTTTGCAGCTTTTGGAGTATACCAAGATATCATCAATAAATACCACCAAAAATTCATCGAGATACTCCTTGAAAACTCTATTCATCATATCCATGAATACAGATGGTGCATTAGTCAATACAAAAGGCATTACTGTAAACTCGTAATGCCCGTACCTGGTTCGAAATGTTTTCTTTGGAATGTCTTCCTTCTTCACACACAACTGATGGTATCCAGATCGAAGGTCAATCATTTAAAGTTTTTGAGCTCCATGCAGTTGTTCAAATAAATCATCAATGAGAGGTAGGGGATACTTGTTCATTATTGTTATAGCATTGATCTCCCTATAGTCAATACATAACCTCATAGATCCATCTTTCTTTTTAACAAAAAGAATAGGGGCTCCCCATGGAAGAAAACTAGGGAGAATAAATCCCTTATTACTCAATTCCTCTAGTTGTTTCTTTAGTTATAATAATTCCACAGTGGTCATTCTATAAGGGGTCTTCGATATAGGCCTTGATCCAGGAATTACATCAATAGAAAACTCAACAATTATTCTGGAGGATGTCCAGGTAAATCTTCTAAAAATACATCTACATATTCTTTCACAACAAGTACATCCACTATTTGAACATTCCTTTCCTCACCCACAGTCATTTCATTCTCTTCCTCCCCAATAATAAAATTTAGTTGAGCTACTGGGGGTGGATCTAGATAAGAATTAGGTGGTGACGACTCTACTCTAAAGATAAGGTGTTCCTTATCATAATCTTCAAAAATCATAACCACCTTCTTCTTAAAATAAATCTTCACATCATAGTCCAAAATCCAATCCATTCCAAGGATTATATCAAACTCAATCATAGGTATGATGATGAGATCAACAGATAAAGAAAATTTATGTGCTTCAATGGGGACTGATTCACAAAACATTGTTGCAATGATACTTCCCTTAGGAGTTTCAATTGATAACTCCTTTGTTAAATCAAATTGGAAATATCTAATTTTCTTAGCAAACTGGGAAGATATGAAACAATGCGATGATCTAGAATCAAATAATGCATTTTCTAAACATGAGGAAACCATTAAATTACCTGCCACCACGTCTTTTTGATCTTCTACCTGAGCAGTAGTGATAACGAAAGCTTGGCCTTGAACTCTTGGCCTTTTCTGAGGTATGTTCACCTAACGATTAGGAAATTCATTCGAATAATGTCCCATATCTGTGAAATTGTAGCACTGAACATTGGTAGCCTCTTTCTTCCCTTTGCAATCATGATCTTGGTGGCCTTTTTCACCACATTTGTAACAGACGCCCATTCCCTTCAAGAAAGTACCAGGGTGTTTCTTCCCACATTTACCATAGGATGGATATTCAACCTTTCCCTTCTTCCCCTTATTTCCATTCCCAGATAGATCAGTAGATCTCTTCTTCTCTTTATTTTCCTTAAAGTCATAAGACTTAGAGAATTCATTTTCTGTCTTGATAGCACATGAGACAATGTCTTCATATGTCGAGAAGGACTGTGAGACTAATGCTCGACGGAGAAATGGTTTTAACCCATAAAAGAAACGATCAATCTAATTTATTGGGTAACATATATAATTTCCAGCATACCTTTCTAACCTTGTAATGTTAGCCTCATACTTTGAAAAATTCTCATCATCCTTTAGTCTGAGACTCAGAAATTGCCTTTCCAAATCTGCTCGATGGTCACGAGGATAGTATTTTTCTAAAAACAAATCTTTGAACTCCCTCCATTCTATATTTGATACTTCACCATCTTCCTTCGTGTTTTGAATCAATGACCACCATTGATCAACATCTCCAATGAGGTGGTAAACTGCCATGATAACTTTTTTCCCTTTCACTACTCCCCAAAGCCTGAAATATTTTCTCTAGAGAATTTATCCACTACTCGGCTACTAAGGGATTTGTACTCCCATTGAACATTGGAGGTTGTTGTTCCATGAATCGATCTAACATTGATCCTCCATGCTGCGTATCAGGGTGCTCTATATGGGTAAGGTTATTATTCATAACCTGAGTGAGTTGTCCCAGTATGGTGATTAGCTGATCGGCACCAGTTGCATCACCAGCTCCACTATAATTATCTATAGTAGGAGGGAATCCCTACATGGAGTGTGTGCATTGATACCGTTTTCATTTCTTCCACTAGGGGCCATTTGTAAACAATGGCAGAAAATAGATCAGTTTATGAATCAAAATACATAATCCCATACTTATAAAACACTTAACATAAATTGAACTATTTTTGGATATAATCCATAATCATAAAAAAAATTTCTTTGAGGAATTATATACTCATACACCCTTCATAACGATTTTTAATGAAAATTAGAGTTATCCTATGCATATCCCCCGGGAGTATCGTAACCAAGAGTGCAGCAAGGCTCGTTGTCGTGCACTAGTTCCCGTTTGAGTCTAGCACAAAGCGGTATTTTCGGGTTTTACCCCTAGGTACATTTGTGCCAGAGCCGCCTCTACCTGATCGTATCCAGACATGAATGTATTTCTCGGAGAACTCACAAATTCTCTACAATACCAAAATTCTAGGAAGTTCTTATATACTAATCCTCAAAGTCCATCATAGGTCTATGTTCTCTAATCAGAGTTTACCTAAATCTAGATTCCAAGTTTTGTACAAAACTTCCTCTGATAACAACTGTAACGCCACGACCCCAGTTACATAGAGTCGGTGCATTATTACAAAACATTGGCATGATCACAATAATGATCAAAATTCAAAACACCGATTGGTTTATTATCCTTGGAAACACTAGATATATTCATAATGTTTTACATTACATCATCAAGTGAAAAACCACTACAACAACATATTGTCTCCATCATCCACACTATTATCCTCTCATAATATCCCTACAGGTCATTAATAATTTAATTCTTCACATCCTGGGAAAAATAAAACACAGAAAAGGGGTGATCTCAAATGCCCAGTAAGGATAACAATATTGCGGAAACTTTCATAAATAAGAATAAACATTTAAGGAAGTGTATAACTAAAACAAAAGCCTTTTAAACTTGTACTTCAACATATTATGGAAAATATAAAATGAAATAATGCCATTTACTTATTCACATGGATATTTTACTAATCTAATAATCACATGCAATCTCAATAACCACTTTCATAATGATGGACTTCATAATGACAGACTATCATAACCACATAGCCAAGGCCTCGTGCCAAGACTACAAATAATATTTTGTCAAGGCCTTGGGCCAAGACCTAGTTTGTCTCATGAGACCTACCGATCCATCGAGGAGCTATAGCGTGGTCCACCCGTCACATATTAAGTCCAATGCATTCCCATATGAAAAGGTTTAAACATAACATAAACAATCGTTTTAAAACTAGCATACGAAATTTCAATACTTTCACCATAAACCATGAATGGTATAAAAATAGCACATCCACAGTCAAACATATCACAAAACCATCAGTTCAATATAAATGTTTTGTATCATAACAAATACACTTCAAATAAGCGTAAAATCCATCAAAGGATGTTGACATAGATGAAATCAAAACTCTTTTTAGAGAAATATCTCTTTTTATTTTGAAATCATTTAAGAGTCATTTATTTATAGAATAAAAATTTTCTTTGAAAATATTCTTATAAGATTTTAAGGGAAGCTTTGACGATTTTATAAAGGTGTAAAATAGCGGCACCCACCATATAAGTTAAAAAAACATTATTACCTTAAATCTTTCGAAAAGGTTAAAAAGGGCCTTGTTTGGAAAACGACGGAAAGATTTCTTTATAAACCACTAATAAAAGTCAAAACGGTTATAAATGACTTTAAACCATATTCTATTAAACTGTAAAATTGTTTTGAAATACAATTTTTAGAAACATGGATGATAAAGAGATCCCAGTAGATTATTACGTATAAACAACCTCGAATAATGAAAAGATTGGAAAATGAACCCTTACCTTGTACTTTTCCTTGGTTGGGGTAGGTTAACCTCCTATATAATAGTGAAATAATTGTTATTAAATTATACAAGAATCATATACATTAATATGATATCATATATGATCTTTTAACATTGATTTGTTAATAATATCTTAGTATTATCGTTGTTTCGGGTGTTAACTTACTCGTTTTCTTTTATATGTTTTGTTACATAAGCTATGTTTGTCATGTATAGGTTGTACCTTAATAATATCCAGAATGATATAAAGTCCTTAGTTACTATTATTAAATCAAATGAGAATTATTCTTGAATGGATACGATGGAGAATGAATCTCATCACGTTCGTGGAGATGGTAGTCCGTACGTACGCACGAGCGACAATATCATTCTTTTGATATTAAAATAATATATAATTGGATGGTATATCATATATAAAGAATAATTATCATGTTATATATATTATTTACATGAGTTACACATCATTATTGTACCCATCCAAATAATAATTTATTGAATAACAATTACACAACGACGTGGAGACGGTAAGCCGTACGTACGCACGTATGATGACATGTTATTCATAAGATGGATAGATTACTGAATATGGTTGTAACATATTTATAATAAAATAACAGCATATATAAGATACTGGATTTATTATTTTATAATGGTAATAACAAAGGAAGAATAAGTGGAAGAAGAAAGGAACTTGAAAAAGGGTGGTGAAATCATTACCTCTTCTTTGGGTTCTTCCTTTTGATTTGATCAAAAGGGATCCTTAATATGGCTTTCTGACTAAAGTAAGGCCTCTAGGATGAAGTGAGGGAAGTTGAGAGAGTATTTGGTCAGAGTTTGGCCGAACCAAAAGGCTTTGAAGGTGTGAGTTAATGAGAAGGGAGAGTTCCCTTTTATAAGAGGGGTGAGGGGCACCTTTGGAAAAGCTAGAAATATTATTTTATAATAACTTAATATTTGGATTATAATGGATCCAATGTGCATTATTTAATTGTTAAGGTGGTTATAGGTCGAAAACCACTCATCCAATATAATTTAGACCGGTTTGGGTCACTATACTAACCTTATCTTTAATTATTAACTCTTAGTTAATTAGTTTCACTTTTACAATGTCTCATTGTATTTTTATATTATATGGTTAATAAACATAATATATACAACCAAGATACCCCCATGTGGTCCCTTAATTATACAAATATCATGATATAAGTATCTTGTCCGAACCATAGATTTTTAGAAATTTATTATCAATTAATAATATAATATTTGTTTTAAAAACTCTTTTATGTCAATTTAGAAAATATTCAATAAATGATTTTTGTGAAACTCATAACAGAATAATTATTTCGATAAAAGTCCATTAAATCAATACTAAGATGTCATATTAACCTATAATATTATTTTAATTCAATAAACGTCTCCAATTATATTTATTTAGGTATTTATAATATCAATTAGTTTAATTTTTTACTATTATGGTAATTACGGCATCACCATTGTGTCATATATAAAATAAATTATTTAATGTGTAAAAATTATAAATAATCTACCATTATGTAAGAAATATTTTTGTCTTTATAATTAATATTTATAGTCAAAAATCCAAGATATATAACCCTATGTAAAAATTGTTTTTCTAAAAGATATATTCTTGTGTCATTTTTGTATTCATTTTAACTTAATTAAAATAAAGTGTCCCTATCACTTACAAGTGGCGCCATGGGGTCCCAAAATCAACCCAAATATGCCAATGGTCGAACAGGTATCAACCAATATGGTTAGAACACGTTTTAGGGTAATTTTTTATTATTATAATATAATTTTTTAACCCTCATTTACCAGATTTACCCTTTAACCATGGTAAATAAAATATTTACCGAAGTAATTATTCAAATTGTCTAAACATAGAAGTTACCTATTTAGACAATTTGAACATTCTGATTCCATATATGGAATCCATTTTTCAAAATTCAAAACACAGAAGTGGCAGAAATTAATTTAAAATTAATTCCCTCTATCAAAACAAAAAAAAATGTTTTTAAGATATAATAACTATCAAAAGATTGATACTTGTTTATGTTCGGTTTAATTGTGAAATTCTGTCCAATGACCAACATTGTATTAAATGGTAAAAATATATTCTAAATATACTTTAAAACCACTCAAATTCATGATTTATCACTGTTAATTATTTTTATTAAAAAATTGTTTTTAATTAATATTTAGTAATTTTCACTATTCATCAAAATATTAAATTTATCCGAAAAGTACCAAAATTTCACCTTATGCTAACTTCGATACACCAAATCCAAAAATGAAGACCATTTTGAGAGATAAAATTTCAAAATGTAGGTATTACTATTCATAACGGCTAGTTTGATTGGTTATGGTGTGTGTTAGAACTCGATGTTGCGTACAACACAAGTTATTACATTATTCCAAGAGAAGCGTACCGTAAAAGCTAGGGGTGTTACACTTATGAATATTCAAATAGATCTGGGTAAATTAAAAAATATCTATTTTGATTTCATACCCCAATTGACTCTCCAAATGTCTCCTTACATCATAGTACTTCCCAAATGAATGAAAAATTGAGAACTGTGAGAATCATTCAAAAAATCATTCCTCAAATGTGAATCCCAAGGAATGCGGAACCTTTTTAGAAAATTTAAAATAAAATTCCTCATGAATATTATATTCAAGATCATTATCCTTCTTAATGGATTCCACATTTTTTGGAAAATACCGACCCTCCTTCTATGCTCTCTTAATTATCTCTATTAAAGTACACTACATTAAAACCTCATACAAAAATAGGATGTTATGATATCTAAAACATAGTGGAAAAATTCATAAAATCATTAACTAAAGGTTCAAATCCAAATATAACATGGTTAATGTAGAATTTATTTTTTAATCATTGAATTTAACACTTTTTTTACTTACCAAGATAATAATAAATCATTCTTTCATAATCCCTGATTTTTTACTTGCCACCTTCTTTGTTTCATGTTCAGTTATTTCTAGGTGAATGTAAACATCATTATTTTTTTATCATTATATGTTCCACATTTTAATACTAAAAATTATGCCTCTAATTTTTTTTTACAAAATCCACGTTAGAAAATTATAAATCATGCTTATGGTAATTTATCTCATGAGGTTAAAACTAAAATGATGGATAATAAATTACCAGATCCTTCAATATTAGAACAAAACCATGAATGTTCAGTGAATCATCACTATAGATGATGAATAATCCATTTCTGGAGGGAAGAAGTAAAAATGGAGCAATAATAAATAATTACTTTTGTACTTAAAAACAATTATCACATTATTGTTTTCTAGATAAATTTAACTCCTTTATGAATTATCTTAGTTGGTGGGATAGAAAACCAAAACAAAATCATCAAAATGATGATTGTTTCCATATAATTAATGAAAAATATGAATCTAGGTTCCAAATATTACCATATAATCAATCTAATTTTATTTTATATTCTCCTCTTTGTTCCATCAGAATACACCTTCCCTGTTGCCTCTATGGAAAAAAAAATTCAACAGAAATATTTGAATTGATGAAACATCGTAATATTTATGTTCTATATCATTTCAACATAACCCTAAGATAAAATATTTCATTGGTGTGTTATTAAAATTATCATAATCTCTAATCTTTCCTAAATCATTCCTTTCATACAATCTATAAGGCCCCCACCATAAAAATTACATAATCATGAGTTTTATGTCAAGAATTTATTCTCTTACATTTGAGGATATTTCATGGTTTAGAGTTATAGAGTTTTTTTCATAACTCAAACATTGAAAAACTATTTATTTTCAGATGGAATCTTTAAGATAGCTTTATTTTTTTAATTATGTAATTTTTTTAAAATAAATATAGATTTCATTCATGTAAAATCATAATGACTTCCAACATGAATTCATTCCTTCCCTTTTCTACCCCTACATCCTATAAAAACATTTAAAATGTAGGATGTGAAAAAACAATGACTAAGGGATACATAAATAATGAAATGGTAAAATCATGAAATCATATATATATTCTACCTTCATCTATAATGTTCATTATTAATATGAAATAATACCTTTTCACATTTAAAACATGCACATTTGTTATAAAATAAAATTATTATAACCCATATAATCATAGTTTAAAACCATTCCATGTAACATTTCCTATTAAAATCATAGCCCATTTAAAAACCATTTCAGAAGTAATTGGTGCCTAGTTAAATCCATAATAGAAACCATTTTCAAACTCCCACATTGTTTCTTATTATGATTTGGAACATTACCTAATTAATTTTAAGTCATTTTGGAGTATCCATAATTTAAGCTATAATGAGATCATCATGCTATATCGGGGACACCCCATCATATAAGCTGTAATGGGATTAGCTGATTATACATGGTCAACCCCATCATATATGTTCTAAAAATATCACCTGAAACTATAAAATATTCCCCATCATAAAATTCTTAATTTCCATAATGAGAATAATAATTTTCTACGATTTAACTTTTTGAAAGCTCATTTAAATTATATATCAAATGTTTTTTGGATATCGAATTATACTTTTATTTAAAATATCCATATTCAATTACAAGATTCCATTTTCATTTAAATAACCATTTTCATTGGAAAATTACCAAAAGCATTTATATAATGGTTTTAAATTATGAATTAATATAATCTTGTAAAGTAATATATGAATGAAATAATAGTCATGATGATAGGAAATTTCATTGACACCATTCCATTTAAAACATGTAAAAAGATTCTTTTAGAAAGAATTAAAATAATAAACAGAGAAATAAAATATACTTTATAAATATTATATTGCATTATCAAAAAAATTAAAAAATACATATAAAACAAGGACAAATAAAGGATATTTAGTTTTAAATAAAACATTAGTAGGTGATTTCATTTAAAATAAATGTCCATTATCACATGTGAAACTCTTGAATGAAAATTCCCCTAAAAGATTAAAATTAAAAAATATTCAATTGAATGAAAATAAATAAATTTTTGATATACCGTGTAAACAGGTATATATATTCAACTTATAAAACAATATAGGGGCATAATAATAACACATGCTTCAATGAAAGGAAAATTAGATGAAGTCCCTTACCTTGGGTCTAACATGGAACATGTGTACTTATATTCAAAAATTATAAATGTATGTTTCTTATATTACTGTTTTATAATGTTTTTAATTTTTTTTACATTTATTGCACATACATTTTATTTACATTAAATAATTCAATTACTTTTAAGTCAGATGTTTTGACCATATTCGGTTTATGTGTAAAAAATGAAATTGTAGGTTGACTAGGTCCAAAGATCTCATTATTTGAAAAATATAATGAATAATTTTCTTATTTATACCTAAATTATATTTTTAATTCCAATTATGGAGGATTTTTATCAAAAATGAACTAATTCTACAATCATGGAGATAGTTGGCCATATATATGCATTAGTAACATTTCCATTTTTAAATGATCAATATGGAAGAAGGGTAAGTAAAATTTTTCCTTATATAAGGATAATTATATATTAAATAAAAAAAAATTAATTATATGAACTTATATATATCAGTATTGGGTTGTGGTGGTGAAAAAAGGATCACATATCATGGAGGAGGTAGCATTCCTCACATCCATGAACAACGATATCACTTTTTCAGTAAGTAAAAAACTAAGAATGAAAATGTTATATTCTATATAAAAATGAGAAATATGTCATTAATATCAAAAAATTTCATTTATATAAACTATATTTATTATATTTATCCATATTTCAATCTATGTAATTCATTAGTTAAAACAAATCACATTGCTTATAAAGGCGTTTGTCAGATGTAAAGATGAATGAAATTATTATATCCCTAATATATTGGAATAAAAAATGATATATATATATATATTATAATGACTAAATAGGTATAATAATTTTATAAATAAAATTTATTATCATTATATACATCATCACACTCAACCGTGTGATGTGGCATTGGAAAAACTAATGACATCATTTGACGAGGTAGTAGTCTGCCGTACACACAAAAGATGATTTTGTTACACATTTGATGGAAGTGTGTGTGGGTGTATCTATTAAAATAATAATAAAAACATATTTTAATATTTAATATAATTATTTTGTTATATCAGAATGTATTAATAATAATTTTATTGGTGGATAAGGAAACAAAACAAAATCCCTCCTTCATGAATGCAGCCTCATATTCTGGTATCTCCTTTTAGATTACACCAAAATCGTTCCATGGTTGGATTCATACAAAACATAAGTCTTATATGAGGATTAGAGTATATTATATATGTGATATTGTTTTTAATGTCTAATAAAATTGGTTTGGGTGTTTTTAATAGGGGAGAAGAGTCATTGAACTTTTATAAATGAGTGGAGTTACACGGTTGTGCTGTTTTGGATAGATTCAATTCAACCCATGAAATTTTCATGTAACCAGGGCCCCAATAATGCAACAAAATAGACCCTAAAAGGGAAAAGGTTAAAATATATGTATCTAATGGGTATTGGAAAATTTTTTAGGTCATTTGGCCCCTTAGGTATAAATTTTTTCCACTATGTAAACTTATTTTTATATTAATCATTAAAATTGATTTTAAATGCATTTACTAAACCACTTGGTAAAAAATATTGTTAAACATATAAAAAATTATGAATTTTAAATATTCAAATATTTTATCTGCTTTTTAAAATTCAATTATCACATCATGTTACTATTCATAGGTATTCATAAATCTCACTTCATGATCATGCTTTAGAGGGGTTTAATTTGGGGTTCCATCAAGTGAAACTATAATGTTTTGGGATGTTTATGGGAAAGTGAATTGTTGGAACACATATTTCTAAAAAACTCACCCTCTAAATATATAATGTTTAATTTTGGAATGTAGGCTCCTAACAACATTCACACGGTTTATCCAAACCATGCACATGAGGCCAGAGAAACCTACAGAGAGGGGTTCTCCTTAATCTGTTTTTAATTAATAATTTCTGAAACATCTATTTTGTTCCTCGATGGACCTTATCCAACACAAAAAAAAATTCTACCGTCCTTAAACTTCCAATGAGGATTATTTTCCCTTCATAACCCTCCAAAAATTGATCCAATCCTAGGAGAATGGTGGTTTATCATCTTTTAGTATGTTTCCTCCTCTGATTCATTATCACCCATGGTCACACCTATTCTCCCTTGTGTCATTTGAATCTGGTTATTAATTTTTGGATCTAATACCCAATATTTTGGAACTCAAATTTGGTTAAATTCAAATATCCCAATTATTATTTTTTCCCATTGGAGTTTTCCATATAATGGTTTTGGATTCGAGATCCATTGATCTCAAGGTAGGTTGTTTTTTATGATGGAAAATTTAATTTTACCCTAAATTGATTTCATAAATTCAATTTATTATTTAAATAAAATATCCTGATTTTAGGAAATTTAATTAAATGTTTTTTTAAACAACAATTCCACCGAATTGGTGATTTTTGTAAATTGTGTTTTCATAAAATTTGAAAACCCTTAATTTCAAGGAATTGGTGAGTGCTCATTGAATTTTGATGAATTTAAATGGTTTAATTTTTGATTTTTTAATTGAAATTATTTCAATTATAATTTTTAATTTAATTGTGGAAATGGATTTTATAGAAAATTGTGAAAACCACAACTCTAGTAAATTGGGGGTTTGTTATGAAAATGAAGGAATTTATTTGAAAATTAAATTGTTGAATATGATTTGGAAATGAGGATTTTGAAATTTAAGGAATTGGTTAAAAATATGTTTTAATGAAGAATTCCATAAAATGGTTTTTAATGTAATACTAGTGGGGTTTTCTTTTTCGAAAGACTTGTTTTTTATAAAAAACTTGTTATCATTTTTAAAGGGAATATTATCATATTTGAAATAGGGAGTGTGATTTAATTGTATTTTAAAAAATCATATAATAAATTTTAATTAATATATTTTGTACTAGAGAACATGAAAGACATTTGTAGTTAGTTATTAATTTTGGACAATACATTACAATTCAGAAACTTCCTAAAACATCTTATCTTCAAATCCCATCCGTTAGGTGACAGTGATGAGTCCACTTGGCCTTGGTTCAAGGGACATATCTATATAAATTTTTATATTCATATTTTTAGGTCCCTATATAATGGATATATCATTAATTTTTGGGGAATGACCATTTTCCTCTCTTGTTTAATATTTTAAATTTATATATTTCATTATTGTTAATTTTTTCTCATTCCTTGGGAATTTATAAATTCAAATTTATATAAAATGTTTCATTAATTTTTTAGAAGTTCCATTTGTGCACTGAACCCCACGATTAAAGTTGAATAATATCATTATAAATTTATTTATATAATTTGAAATGACAAACATTATTTATTTAAATATTCAATTCAAATTTAAAACCTCATTATTTTAAATTCAGATCACTTTAACTGGTTAATTTGATATTCGAATTTATTGTGGAATCATTCGGTGAAATCCCACTAGGATTTGGATCACACCCTACCTATGCTTTAATGTGTCTATAAGTAATATCCTTCCATGTTAGTGTAAGGGGAGAAGATATCTTGATGATGAATCCAATCCATGAACCTTGTACATGGTGAGTTGTGTCCTTTGGGAAATGGAATATTTTCCCTATTTTGGTAATTTCATTATATTACATTGTGATTTTTTTCTTTTTTGACTTATTTAACATTACTCATAGTGAGGTTCATTTTCATATGTATAGTGTGTATTCTCTTTTACCTCTTCATTGTTCATGGAAAAATTGTTCCCACCTTCATTTTTAATGATATTAGGTGCTATTCTTAGACCTTTGGGTATCTTAAATTCCATTTAGGCTATGCCAGGACTCACACTATTATTTGTTTACTAGGGTACTGGGATGGTATGTGACAGTATTTTATCATAAGGTCCTATTGAAAATTTTCATTAAAATTAGTAATCATATGTGAAATCTTCCTAGGATATAAAAGTTAGTAGTGATTGATTGTCTGGAACGATCTCGGCGTAATGAACTATAAGTCACCATGGGTGGTTAGGTAATGATATCTTGAGGATTAGTTGAATAATTTTAACTTTTTGGATTTGGATATATTGATATCCAAATCATGGTTGTCCTATCTATTGGGATTATTTTTCTATGTTTATCTATTTTAGTGTAAATCTAATAACATCCTTGTTTTCTACTAACATTGTGTAGCACCATTCCACATAAAAGGTGTGTTAATTAGATCTAGGAGGAAGCTACTACTGATCCACAATGAGAAAACCTTCTTGTAGACCTAGAGCTGGTTGAGGTGATTGTGTGCACTGTCCATGCTCTGGGATTGACACCACCTTCAATTCCTATTTTGGATCCCATTATGGAACCTGAAAGGGATGTCCTAAAGATTTTTTCACATGTGTTCCTTCTCTAGATGATGGAATCCTTCATGGGCTCAATTGATACTCAAGAGTCGGATAAAAGGATTAGTAGAACGGATACTTTTTTGGTTATTTGTACACACCTAATGAAATCAATGTGAAGTGTTACACCTTCATTCTTGAAGGCTTGAGCATGAGATTGTGGGACATGATGGTGAATGAAAATAATCATGAGAGATTTGAGTGGAATGAATTCAAGATTGTTATCAAAAACCATTTGAATCCAGTGCTGATGCTATAATACAAGTGCACTATGTTCTTCAAAATCGAGTAGGCTGACAGGAATGTGACCGAGTATGAAAAATATTTTTCTATGTTCATTCATATCACACCTGTTATAGTTTCAAATAATAATATGAATTTCCAATGGATTGAATTGAAAATTCATCCAGATATTATTTCACAGTTTTTCTTGTTGAATATACCTTCTTAGTTTGATGTACTAGATAGAGCATTGATGTTCAATATAGACCTGGCTGGTAGGATAGGGTTATAAATTGTTTCTTTCTCTCATAGTGGCAAATAGTATTCCTCTAAGGGGAAGAGGATACATGATTAATCTCATGATGTTTTTCGATGTCATAGTTATTATAAACATTCAATAGTTCCTTTCATCGACCATTTTGTTTTTTACCTGTGTTATAATCCATAATATTCAAAAAGGTTGTGCACTAATGCACCCATGTATTGTGTCTCCTATAGGTGCTTCGGTCAATTTTTGAGGTTCTTCAATGTTTATTCCACACTTTTTAATTGAATAAGAACATTAAAACATTATAAAACTACATCAAAATCATATTCTTCACTTGAAAAAGTTTTCATTCCCCATGAATCTTGAAAGAAGCATCTTGAAAGAGTGGAAGAGCCTCTATAGGAAGTTGATATAGGTCTAGAGACTATTAGAGGTACCATTAATATATCTTAATCACTACTGATTGTACAATTTGATATTGGTTCATATCATTATTTTATTTCAACATGTTTTGTTAATCTTCTAAATCAGAATATGGAAATTTTATCATCTTTAATGGATATTACTACTCCCCTTGGTATAAAGAGGGAGAATGGTATCCATAGTCTTGCCAATGTATTCTCTCTATTAGATGCTAAGCTTCCTTGTAATTTTTTGATACTTGACATGAAATATAATGACTTCGTTTTCAGTATGGATTAGACAATTTATAATAAACCCTAGATTTATTTTTATCTTCGATGGGGCTCCATCATTATAGCCAGTGGTGAGTGGCTTGACTTTTAATGAGAATGGGACCCAGGGATGCATAGATATGGACTTTCTTTCCCAATGATTGGGAAAGTTATATCAATGTTTTCCTTTGATATGGAACAATAATCCTTGAGAAGTGATCTCACACCCATCTCCATTGAGTTTTCCAATGTGTTTTCATCATACATATCTATATTAACCATAATAATGGAGGATTACATGATGTTGACTAATTTTATGGTATTCAAATAATTTCTATTCTATCTTACTGCATTGTATCATCTGAATTGAATGAGTTAAAGTCCCAGTTCGATGATCTTTAGTGAAAGGATTTATATGACCAAGTGTATCACCTTGGGTAGTTCTAGTTATCTTTTCTATGAAATATTATGGTTCAATTTTCCTACATGTTTAATTCAAAATAATCAATCAAGGATTGATAAAAAATTTATCTATTACCATGGATTTATGATCTATTTTTCATTTGAAAGGGGTGAACTGGTTCTCGAAGATTGATCTTTTCTCTTGTTACCATTACTTAAGGATAAGAGAATATAACATTTCAAAAACATCATTTCATATCATGTACAACCATTATGAGTACTTTTTCATTCCCTTGGGTTTAACAAATTCTCCTACAAATTTTCTGGATTTGATGAAGATTATTTCCCTTGAGTATCCTGATTCTTCTTTGTAGCCATAAGATATGATATCTTCATTTACTCTATGTCTGGGGAGGACCATGTGCATCATATGACAATAATTCTGAGCTTGTTGAGAAATCATCGAATTTATTCCAGTCTTTCAAAAATATGATTTCTAGATATGATAAGTGAGTTTTTTAGGACTTGTGTTTTCAGAACATGTTATTTAAAATGATCCTGAAAATGTGAAAGCTCTTATGACACGGGTGAAACCAAATTTATTTCAATATTCAGTGTTTTTTGGGTCTAGATATGTATTATAGATGGTTTGATAAAGATATATCAATGTTTTTTTATCTGGTTATTTCACAAACATTGAAATGAGTAATGTTTTTTTAGAATAAAAAATGTTTATATTCATTTATTGTTTTGAAAAACATTTTGACTACTATTCTAGTGCTGACTCTTCCAGAGGTTGGGTAGGGATATGTTGTCTTCTGTGATGCATAAGGTTCAGGTTTGGGCAGAATTCTTATGTAGGGAAATCATGAAATCCCTTTTGAATCTCATCATGTATGTTCACACTAGAAAAATTATCCGAACCATGACCTCGAAGCTGTAGTTTTGATTCATGCGCTTAAGAGTTGGAGTCATTACCTTTATGGAGAATGGTTTACTATATTTTAGGAAAAATTAAATCATGAGTTATATCTTCTCTTAAAATGACATAAACCACTTCAAGAGGGGTCTGGTGTCAAAACTATAATCTTTTTATTTCAACATCTTCCATACCCTGGGGAAACTGAATTTCATTACACATTATTTGAGAAGGAAACTTATGACCCAAGTAGTAAATGAATCATTAGAAGAGTGGAACGTGATAGATATATTTTCACAAATTGATGTTGGGTTCTATGAGCTAGAGGTCAAGGTTATCTTGACTATTGTTCAGATTACATCGTACCTTCTCCAATTGAATCATCATTTGTAGAAATATTTTGGCATGTTTTGTAGCATTAGTGATTATCATACTAGTGGGGACACCATTATTGATTGTTTGTTCTCTAAAGTGAAAATTTTATTCTTTTAGAGTCATTTTTTGTTACCATTTTTGGTAAGGAAAGACGTTATGGGGGGTTAGCATAGTCCAGGAACTGAACACCCGAACCACAATGATGTTATATGACATGTATTAGTAGTTCTAGTGGATATGTACGAGATGAGGCATTTATGCATCTATTTCTCATAGCCATACATTCTAGAAAGTGAAGGATAAGGAAAAGAAGCATTTGAGACTACTTTATCCACTGACATTCCCTATATAGACATGGGATGAGATCTATATGGAATTTTTTGTTGAGTTTTCTCTTAATCGAAAAAAATGTGATTTGGGTTTTTATTGATTGTCTGACTAAATTGGATCACTTTTTACCCATTTGCTATATTTTCAATGTTGAGGAGTTGGGGAATATCAATTGAAATAGATAGTGAGTTTTCACAAAGTCTCGTCTTCTATAGTATGTAATATGGATCCTTATTTCACTTCTCATTTTTTAGAGGCCTTCAGGAGACACTGGGATATCACATCCGTTTATGTACGACATACCATCCACATTCAGATATTCAGATAGAAAGAGCTACACAGATTCATGAGGATATTCTTCATGATAGTGTTATCAATAGGGGTGGGGCTTGGGATGATCATTTTTGGCCAGTTGAGTTTTATTATAACAATAGTTACCAATCTATGGATAGAATATATCCATTTGATTCCTTGTATGGTCGAACTTGGAAATATCAGTTGTGTTAGTTGATGATAGGTGAGAGTTCTTTGGTTGGAACAAGTATGGTCAAAGAGACAACAACAAAGATTTAGTTTATTAATTACAGAATGTTTAATGCAGAATGATAATATAAATATTATGACAATCTTCATTTTAGACAATTAGGTTTTTTCATTGGTGACTAGGTGTTCTGGAATGTTTCACCATGGTTGGGTCATCAACTTCTTGAGAGGAAATAGAAACATAATCCTTATTTTTTCAGACCTTTTAAGGATGTTGATAAAGAAAGTAAAGTTTCATATCGTTTTGTACTTCCTCTAAATCATACATTGATATATAATTTGTTCCCTGCATCACAGTTGAGAAATTATCTATCTGATCCTTCTCACATTCCGAGATAGTGTGATCTTGAGGTTGAACTTGATTTATCTATGACTGAACGACATGTTAGGATAATTGATTATGAAAACAAGGTACTTCATTGGAGGATAATACATTTGGTTTGTGTTTACTATTAGAACGGTCTTCCTTCCCATGAGACGTGTGAGAGAGAGGCACTGATGAGAGAGGAGTGGACTCATATTTTTGGAATAGAAGATTTATTTTATGTTTTCAGGGGAAAGAAGGATTCTATTGTAGGGTGGTTGTAACATAATATTACAATTTTTAGGTATTCCTAAACCCATATTTTTTATCGTTCTATCTTAGGGTTTTTTTGGGTTTTTCAGTCGAATGTTAAATGTTTTTGTATATTTCTAGGTAATCTCACCTTTGGACCATGATTGGTGCAAGATAGGCTAAAAAATGTTCCCACTCAATCCAAAAAGTGGAATTTTAGATAGTGAGACTTTCATGGCTTGTACACAATTTTACAAACCATTCCCGTTCTAATAGAGTACCATACCACCCATTTAATAGTTACACATAGTCTTTGCATAGTTTTCAAAATCCTGTGCATCTTCCCAAGAAACCATGAAAATTTATTTTTCCTTAATTTGTATTCAATTAAATAAAATTGCAACCCCTTATTTAGGTCCCCTGTGGTCCACCTTCAACCCATACACATTTATATCTTCCAAAAAGCTCTAAATGTGGATTCGAGTCCCCATAGACCCCAATAAGAAGTAATTTGATGCTTCAAGAATGGTGATAGATCCTCATCTGGTTTGTTTCCACCTCTTGTTCATGATATAACATAGTATCATTTATTCTAAATAGGGTTACATGAATCATATTATTTATTTATGAATCTAATACGAAATATTTATTCATCTAAACTTTGGTTTAATTCATATATCTTCATTATATTTGTTCTCTGTTGGTGTTTTCCATGCATGAATTTGTGATTCATGGTCTGTTGGCCCTGAGGTTAATGGTTCTTTGTGATTCCCAATTTATCTTAAAACAAAATTGAGGTTTTAAATTCAATTAATGATTTAAATGAAATTTATTGATTTGTATTAAATTCATTTTAATGATTTTATTAAAAATACAAGTCTATTGAATTGTGGTTTTTGGAAAATTGTTTTTGGCATGAAATTGAGAAACCACCCAATTAAATTTAATTGGGGTGTGTTTTTGGAAATGTATAGCATATAAATTTTTTAACAAAAAATGAGGATGTGATGGAAATTATTCCAAATAAATTATTGATTATAATATTGGAAATAGATTTGACAGAAAATTTTGAAAACCCCAATTCAATTGAATTGGGGGTTTGTTATAAAATTTATGTAATTTTTTTAAACATGAATTGATTTTATATTATTTGTAAATGTGGATTGTTAAATAGCTTGAATTGGTTTTAATTAAATGTTTTTGAAAAATTAATTAATTTTTTTATGGAAACACGGTGCTTTTATATGTGTGAAAAGGTATTTTTTTAATTAAAATCTCGTTATGGGTTTTAAAAGTAAAATTGGAATATTTTAAATGTGGAATGGGATATAATTGTTTTTTAAGAAGTCATAAAATAATTATACGATAATTTATTTTTTACTAGATAATGTACATTCCCTAGGTAGTTAGAGAGTTATTTTGGACAAAAATTTACAATTATAAAATGACATAAAACATCCTATTAAGATATCTCATCCCTTTGGAGATGGTAATGAGTCCTCTTGGCCATGGTTCATGGGATGTATGTACATTCTTTTTTGTATTCATAATGTTGGTTCCCTATATCCTAGAACTATTATATAGATTTGGAACATGACAATGTTTCCCAATTTTTTATTATTTTAATTGTATTTATTCCATTTTTGTGAGCTATATTACATGCCTTGTGAATTTATATAAACTGTTTCTATAAAATGTTTTTTAATAAATTTTATGAAAAGTGTCATTGTTGTTATCCTTCTTTTGATTGTTGGTATATTCCATTGTTTGAAATGTATTTCCATTTTTAGAAATATGAAACATGAGTTTTTAAATTTATTTCCATTTGTTGAAATGTAAATAATGAATTTATTTAATATGCTTTTGAAATTAAAAACACTTTTGTTTTAAATTGATAGCAATTTCTTTGGTTAATTTGAAATTGGAATTTGTTATGAAATATATTTGGTAAAATCATTATAGGATTTTCTCACATACTACTTCGGACTTTGGGTGTTTTCAGATTATCTCCTTGAATTATTAAGAAAAGGAAAATGATCTCTGATAGTTGGTTGTAGCTTTTGATCCTTGGACATGGTGAATTTTCTGTCATAGGACTTAAAAAAATTTATCCATATGGGTATATTCGATGTAGTACATTGGGATTTTGGACTATTTGAATTATGTTATTTTAATCTCAGTGGTGTTTCTTTTGATATTTATAATATCTCAACTCTTTTACATCCGTATTGTTAATGGAAAAATAATTTCCATTTTCATTTTGAATAATATCATGTGCTTGTCAACGTTCTATAGGAATCGGGAATGACCTCTTGGATATGTTAAACCCCTATCAGTTATTAGGTTACCAGGTTTCCCTGGATGTATCATGAAATAAATTAGCATAAGTGGAATATTTAAATTTAATATTAATCTTGCATATGTGATGAGGTAGTGGGTTTTACGAAGTGTATTATTTTTTAGAAAAAAGGTGATTCCCTAGAAAATCAATTACTGATAATAATCATTACATGAAATAAAATTAATATTTGATAATATATAATCGATTCATATCATTTATAACATTACTCATTTTGTATTATTTATATTAACTAAATAAGATAAATATTAGGCATTTGAAAATATTTTTTTAAAAAACCTAACATTAATCCCAAAAAATAACTTATACTTAAAATAATATAATGTAGAGTAAAAATAAATTAAGTTGAATAAATATAAATTTATAAAATCTAGGTTAATTTTAATCAAATTAAATACATATTGGGACTCTTAAATTACATAATTTTTATAAAATAAAAAACATTTTACCAATATCATTATTTTTCACTATCAATGGAAAGGAAAATATTTATTTTATAAAATAAAAAACATTCAGCTCAAGTAAATCTTCAAATTAAGATTTAAAAAACATATAAATTTTATAAAATTAAAATTATAAAATTTATAAATTTTGACATTTAATATTACCTTATTAAAAATGAGTTCAATTGTGCTATTTGATTTTTTCTAAAAAAAATTAATTAATATTTTTATAACTAATATAAATTTATAATTAATAATATTAAAGATGAAAATTATTTATTTTATCATTAAATGGGTGTTTACATTTATGATTTTTATATATCCAATCTCGAGTACATTAGTCTTTACCCTAGAAGATGAAAATAAAAATAAATATTGTTAAATGATTTTCAAACTATTAATTGTGTTTTTATAATTAATTAGCTAAATATTATTATATTATTAACATAACCAAAAAAAATCACATTTTAAAATTTATGACACATTATACTAGTAATTATGTTTTCATAATCATCATTTCCTTAATTTTGTTAAATCATTCACAAAGGTGGTCAAACGTACCCAGTGAGGATCAAGTATTCTGAAGTTATTTAGTTAAGATATCATGACATAGGTAGATTCATGATATAATTTAGTGTTTATTAATGTCATAAGTTATAAATATAAATTATTTTGACAATAAATTAATGGATATAAAAAATATTAAATACTTTTAATGGAATATTTAGCCATTAATAAGCTTTGAAAAAAAAAATATTATAATCGTTCATTGATCAAATAATTATTAGGTTCTATGATCTTTTATAAAAAACCATAATGTGTAAAAATTTGATTTTTTCAAAGATAAAAATATTTTCATATTTTAAAAATATTTGAAAGGATGACTTATCTTGTGTAACACATAGTACATTGATTATTATGTTTTTAGGCATATTCAACACCCAACACTGAACTTAAATGACCCTGATTTATATTACTGTCATAATCTAGTTTTTATTGGAATTGAAGGACTGATCAAGATTAACTTAAATGGGTTAATATGGTTTAAATATTTTTATATAATGAAATATTTTATGACAAAATAATTAAAAATGAAAATAAAATCCTTTTCAAAGTGAAAGGAAATCTTTTTATCGAAAATAATTTAAATGGACAGAGGTTTATTTTATATTAATAAAATAAAAATAAAATTATATTTATTTTTAATAAATGGAATTTAAATTTAATATACTCAATATAATTTTTAACATTCATCATATTTTTTTCTGGTCAATATATATAAATAAATTAAATTAACAGTTAAAAACAATTTTTTTTCTTAAAATTATTTTTGTAGCCTTTTCATTAAACATTTATTTTAGAAATAAATTTAAAAAAATTAATTCTTTTTTTTTAAAAATTAACTTTATTTTAGAATTATTAATTTTAAATTTACTTTATCGTGTATTTTTGGTATTATTATGAAATGTGTAATTTTTGATTATTAGTGAAAAATAATGAATTTTAATTGAAAATAGTATATTCTAAAAATTTATTGTGAATGTTATATTATATTATTCATTGTATTAACTTATCATTAGTCCTATTAAATATATATAAATCTGGTATAGATAATTGGAATAATTTTATATTTAATTTTGATATAAATTTTTTTATATTTTGAACCTTTTCTCTTTCAAAACCCGCTTTCTCATTACATCGGATGGATTAATTTTTAATTAAATTCTTCCTCTTATGTGAGTTTAATTTTGGAATAGTGGATTACATATTTTGAATCAAATTAATATATATTATTTAATAAGTTTAACTTATTTTTTTTTCAATGTGATTATTGAAAATAATTATAAATAAATACAGCGATTAAGGTAATGACTATTATACTTAGTTGTTAAACATTGAATATAATGTGTAAAAATGACCAAAAAATTCTCTAAAACCCATTTTATGAAAATATTTTTATTATGATGAACTTATTATCTATATATATGATTTCTTGGGCTACTTTACATGGATATGGACCCATATAATAAGCTCAATAAAGAAAAACTCAATAAATGTACCTTCCATTAATTTTTGATAAAGCTTCGGGGATTGGAAGAAAACCACATAGTTTCATTTATAAATATTAATTTGGAAGATAAATGTGTTATTTTTATCTTAATAATATATAATTATTTCCTAGAAATTAAATAATTTATTTCATACTTATAAAAAGCCAACAGATGTTATAGTTAGTTAATAAATAAATAAAATGAATGACACTGAAAATATTGAATGTGAGGTAAAAAGAGTGAATTTTGGTTATACATTATTTTTTAGATAAATATATAATGATAAAAATATTTTAACATAATATATTTTAATTTCATTACGATATTGATACTTATTTATTTTCAAATTATTTACATAATATAAAAATTTCCGTTTAGAATATTTTACAATAAATGATATTTTATTAAGTGATATAAAAATTAAAAAAAAATTCGAAAAATTAGTTTAAAAATTATAATATATATTAAATAATTTCCATTCTTTTACAAATTTATATTTTATTACTAATCATATTTACTCTTAATAGCCTAATCATTTTTGTCAGAGTTAGGGTTAAAATAATGTTTTTCCGTGTTACATTCAGTTATATTAAACAAAATTTCAAAAAAAACATAATATTTTATTATATAATTTTTATTTATTATTTAAAATTAATGGGTATAGATTTTCTGGTAATTATAAATTTAATTATGTCTTAATCGTTTAATTACGTAGCATAGAAAATATGTTACCTTAATGAGGCACCAAAATTTAAAAAATAAGGTAACATGTGCATTACGGAAAAAAGTGATGAATGAATGAATTCATATTATGATTTGGTGGTTCTTATATAAAATTAATTCCTATAATCCATTATTAAACAATTTTTTAGTTACATGAGGTAATGAAGACATCCCAATAGTAAATACATATGAGTATTAAAAATAATGCCACTTTTCCTTCCCAAAAATAATTAACACAATCACCGAAATTCATCACACCTTCTAAGGAATTTGGATTTTCGAAAACAAACCCAAGTAACTTCCTTAATATTCTCACCTAATACTATAAGACTTGTTTTTGATAAAATGAACTCCATTAATGGTTTTAGTAAAAACCTAAACAGGATACCTGAAGAAGAGGTAACGTTTTTCTAAAATCATTTTTATTTTCTTTCGTTATTCAAACGGTTCAATTATTATTTATATCAATATTTTATAATATCCGGGTTATATTACTCATAGTGATATGTTATTATGTTATTTTTATTACCTATAATTAGACATAATTCCATAAAATGTGTTACAAAATCATTGTTCATATGTACAGCTGACTATCACCACACGAACCGATGTTTTTAATATTTCTATTACCACCAATCATGGTTGGTAATAATTGTTTAAATAGTATTTATATATGATATATATATTATAATAATTATTTTATTATGATTTTGTGACGTTTATATAACACATAACATCAAGCATTCCATTTTTTGGGAATATAATAACATTGTTCATGTGTACACTGGACTACCACATCATGAAGCCATGTGATTCATTTAGACTTTACAGGGAGTGTATTAAGGATGATTTTAATTAAATATTTGATATATATTATATTAAATTTATACTATATTGATAGTATATAAAAATCACACTTTTCATTCTTATAATACGACATGAAGAACCATCTCAATGAATTATGTTTTTCATTTCATATAACTAAATTTTAAGGATTAATCTAAATATATATATATATACTAAATATATATGATATTCATATCATGGTTTACAATATATATATTATGAAATAATTATTTCTGTAAGAGGACCAAAAATGATACATCCAAACATAAAAGAAAAATAATGGTGTTATTAACCGAAACGTAACTTAAAAAAATCGATAATAGTAATGTAATAAAAGGTCATAAATAATATTATCTGACATTTAATATATTATTATGGTTATTTAATAAGTTAATAACTTGTATAGATCCACTATACATTATGTTAACTCTTTTTCAACCAAAATTATGTGTGTGGTACTGGTTTTTCTCATATCACTGTTATTTCAGGGAGATGCATGCCATATTCACCACTTATATTTATTGTGATGGTTAAATAAAATCACATGAATTTATTTTAGTATTATATTGAATATAAATAGGGTTATTTATATATTAATTTTAGGAATTCTACTAAATGGGGTTTACATTCTAAAATATACCAAAGCAGTAATGGATTTTCCCCTATTTCCCTTCTTCGTGATGTTTGTTATGTTAAAAACCTGTCTTCTTTTATTAGGTGTATATTCTAACCCATCAATATGGTGCCCATAGAATGACTCCCCAAGATTACCTCTAATAGTGTAGGGGAAGGTGAGTAGTACTGAGTAGCAATATCACTAACATGGGAGGCATTACTTATATACCTTCATGCACACACACATCTCCAAGACCACAAAATGATGAAATGTAAAAACCACTAAGATCCAAATGCATTCATACCACTATATCCCAAATGGAGTACAACAAAAATTTCATGTTATGTAAATTAAAATGAGCTAGAATACATTAACTCTATAAAGAAGTAAATAACTATTAGTCCAACCTATATGAAAAAGGTAATGGGACTACTGTCTATAGATTTAGGAACACTTCGGCATGCCTAATCTCATAATTCATTATATGGTCCTGGTCTTCCAAGGAACCCATAAAAGATTCTCTCATATACATAAGAAGTAACATGTGTGGGAAAATACCATTTATGTGTGATTATAACAATACTAAGTAGGACACCCCAAAACCACAAATTAATACACAAAGAAAAGTACAATCATATCTACATAGTATATGTATACAACTTATATAACAAGAATACCTAGATATAATCAATCCAAGACATGGTGTCATCAGTTAATTAAAAACTACTGCAAACCAAAACTATCAATTCAGCACAAATATTCCATGAAACAGTCATCTGGGATAACACACTCCTGTGTCTAATATCACAGACAGCATCCTTCTGAGAAGTAATATTTATCAGAAACCATCGTGAGAGAGATATGCTAATATAACTCAAAAGAACAAGATACTATATATGAGATTAACATCAAGTGCTATGGGGTGATACCAACAACTCTATAAATATTATCCTACTATGTAGTGTACCAATTCCCTGTGAAGTTGGTCACGTTAATACCAAAGATTCTCCCTTGGGCATGAAGAATGAATAGAGCATCTTGTTTTGAGCATCTCGGGGGGATTCCAACAACTATATACATGATTTATTGCTGAAGGGATTATAGTCATATGAGTATTAAATGATTAATACCTACCATTATATATGAAGTAGAAGAACAAAATCTATTGAAAACATTCCTTAATATGGAGGAAAATTGAATCAAGGCTTGTAGAAAGTGTTACATGTTTTGTAATTGGGTCAGACATAAAGTTATGTAGACCAATGTAGTGCTTGTGTACAGTGTCCTATGTCATTCCAAATTGTTTCGTGTATTATATAGGTACATAGAATTAAAATAATTCTCATGTCATGTCCTTCCATATGGGTACACCATTGTACTTTGGTCTTGTGTCAATACATGGTGTCAACTCGTGTATATCTTCCCAGGTACCAGTACACTGGGTAGTCCATGTACATGGTCCAGTCAAGTCATGTGGATGAGTACACACCATTTACGAATCACGTGTACTCCACCCCATTCACATGTACTTCTAGAATACCAAATGAGTGGCATGACATTGAACACTCATCATGTAGCTCTTACTTCACACCGTGTGTTCTTGAATTTCTATAACATTCGAGTTCTTCCACCTACGCCTTTCCTAATCTCCCAGGTTCTGTTGCTGTGGTCCACTGACCTAGAAACATCAGATCCAAGGTTGTATCACCACTGTAACATCAAATAAATAGGTTTTGTGAATTCAATCGGCTCATAAATCCAATCATTTTCATCCCGATACAAACGACTTGAAGAACGTATTTTTGTGAACCATTCCAATTAATCTATCATTATCGTCGTCGAACATCCATTAGGTCATCCCAAGGTCATATCTATAATTTCATATAATTTTTCCATGAATAAATGATAAATTATCATTCATTCAAAAACACATTGAATAATTAAAAACACTCATAGAAAACATCGAGAGAGAAAACATAAGGAACAATTATGAGGAATGAACCTTGACCTTTTTTCATTGAAGCCTTGGTCCTTTCCCATATGAACGATCAGAAAATAAAAATCAATTCTAAATAATCAAACCCCATTAATCCCATAGAGTATAAATCATCCAACAAGGAATGATCAAACTGTAGATCAACATGTCTGTTCGGTGGTCCACATTCATCGTTGAATATAAGAATGAGGTAGGAAATATAAAAAAACGCATCATAGCTGAGAATTAGATTTTTTTTGAAGATCGATTGCCACTAGAGAGATATATCTAGAACAATATCGTATCCATGTCTCTACCATCATCTTTTAGAAAATTCTCCAGGGTTTCTCTCCAGATCCTCTATGGAATTCTAGGGTCAGGAGGCTAACCCTAGATCCCAATCAAAAGGATTTCTTAAAATATGAAGCATCATTGTGTCACTACATCGGTGAAACTAAGAAAATAAAATAAATCTTCACATTATTTTATTCATTATAAATTCCTAAAACTAATTTTCACAGCTGACTCATGCCGATCGATGTTATGCCATGCCTAGGGTAAAGTCACTCCTCTAAATGAAACAGTTCCCTCATATTTTTTATCCGATAACCCATTTGTAATTTATTCCACTTTTTTAAGAAAACATAGTGTGCATGTTGTTTAATATTTTATTATTTCTCAAAAATTTATTTCGGGAAAAATAGCATTCATAATTGTATTTGGTTTTACTATATGTTCACAAATTTAATACATATAATATTTAAAAATAATACACAAAAAATATGGGACATTAAATTCTCCCCAACATGGTTTTGTACGTCCCCAAAAATACAAAACAAAGGATACTAATAAAGATGTGGGTACAAAGAACATATTTGAGCCTCCCAATCCAATGTTCTCTCCAATAGATTCTCGACTACCATTGTACACGCTATAAATAAATCTCTTGCTCATGAAGGATCCTCTATTACCAATCCTAGATATCCTCTGGGTACTTAGAAATTGTCACTCCATCCTTGATTTCCACCTCAACCTAATTGATGACATGAGATGGTCCATTCATGCATATCATCCTCAACGACCAGTGGAACACATCATGTACTCAGTCCAATTATGGGAGAGGAGCTAAGTAATATACTAACTCAAAAACTATACATATTATCTATAAATGGTCGATAAACCTCATAGAAAAGTTACCACCCTGGATAAATCATCATAATCATCTTTTAGGTGAAACCAATAGGAATACATAGTCTCGTTCCTCAAAATCCAAAAGCATACACCACCTATCATCATTGGACTTTTAACGGCTCTGGGTATTGTTCATCTTCTTCAGGGTGATCTACACCTTCTATGTAGTAGCTCTCACTATCTTTATGACCATAAGGGCTGAATCTCCAAGGTCAGTCTAGCATGGTGGTGACTTGTAGGGTATCCCACTCATAGCTACAAATGGTGCCACAACAATGGTTTAATGGTAGTTGTTGTTGTACAAGATCTCCAAAATTGGTAGGTGATTCTCCCAACTACAAACGATGTCTAGTATACAATATCACAACATGTCCTCCATAACATTAATGGTCCACCCAATCTTCCAGTTTGTATGTGGTTAAAACATTTTCCTCATGAGTAGCTAGGTTCCAAACGCCTATTACAACCCCTTCGATGAAATGGTATGTAAAATGATCATGATGGTTTGAAAAAATCAACGATGGAACACCATGGTGTCAATCTATACCTTGATTTTGGATACTCCCCAAGATCTCTACTAAAAGTTTCTCTCATATTTCTTTCAAGTGGGCCGACATGGTGAGACACTCAGTGATCAATGAGATGGAATCATGCCCCCTAGACGTACGTGGTAAACCCATCTTGAATTCAGTCAATATCCAATCCCACTTCAATTATAGAATCTCAAGGGGTTTTTATAATCAAAATGGATCCTATTGTCTAACCTTAATTGTTGACAAGTATGGCACTGAGAATCAAACTATACAAATCCTTTCTTCATTCTTGTTCACAAGAACAGATGTCATAGGTAATGGTATATTTTTTCCACACCAGGGAATACCACCAATGCAGACATATGGAATTTCCTTATAACCTCATCCCAAAATGCCACTGGTACTACTGTATATCCTTTGAATAGGGGGATGTGCTCCCTACATTGTGAATGTCAAATAAAAGAATGCCATATAGATATCTAACCACATAGAGTCTCATAGTCGGTACCCCTATCGGTGCCTCCTAGACATACTGTAATAATGTATGGATAAAAACCATCAATTTATTGTATTATACTCCATCTCCATGACTAAGGATTAATATAATGAAGACAATTCATATGATGCCTCATTCAGCAACTCTGAACTGTATCTCATGTTGAGAGATTTTTACACGATGTTCCACTTCCCATCAGTATAGAAAATATCATATTCCTAGCACTACAAGAACTATGTCCATCACCTTTATCAAAGGTTTGGATCCTTATGATATAATATATAATTGACACTCCTTTGATCAGACCAGATGATAAACCGCTCGGCCGTCAGGTAGTGTCACCACATCATCATTACGAAGACTAATCCTTCAAAATCAAGATCATGGGTTCCATAGTTCTTCTAACCTGGTCTCAACTTGTGTGAACCATAGGTAATCATCAATTTCTTATATTTCAAGACACAGAAAATCATGGATCCTAATGCATCACATAACACTATGTACTCGAAGCCCTCCATCGAAAATCTCATTATCATATCACTCGTCAGGCACTACCTCAATTGTTGAAAATCCTACTAACACCTATATGTCCACACAAAAGGATTCCCCTTTCGAGTCAATGCTTTCTTATATGTTGATATCCTGGAGGAATTAGGTATGAATATTTGGTAATAGACTACTAACCTATGGAAGCTCTGCACCTCAATCACACTCCTTGGTTGCTTTCATGCTAACACTACCTCAAAATTGGTTGGGTCCACAACCACTCAATCCATGGAGAAAAAAATTCGTAAAAGGTGGACTACCTAAATCCATAACTGGAACATCAATAGATTCCCATAAATTTGGTGATATCGGTTTATGTCCTGAACTATCCTTATGTTACTCAAGTGCTCCTCCTCTAATGTTGATTCCATAAGGATATCATTATTGAATACTACAACTGAGCAGTCTAAATATGGATAAAATATCTAGTTCCTAAGTCACATGAACACTGTTGTGGTGTTCTTCAGACCAAAGGGTAGCCAAAATTACTCATATTGACAATAGAAACATCTTAAAGACGTATTCAGTATATTCGAACATCGTAATCATAGCTGGTGATAGCCTTATCTAAGGTTAACCGTTAAGAACCATCATTACCCTATCAACTAATCAATGAAGTCATTAACTCTTGATAGTGAATAATTTTTCTTCATGGCCACCTGTTTCAACTGATGGTAGACCACACACAACCTCATGCTCCAGTGTACCTTTTTAGAAAAAAAAATTGGGGCCTACTTTGGTGAAACATGAGTTCTGATTAAACCATTCTTCTAAAAGTCCTCTAACAATACCCTCATCTCGAAAATTTCTGTGTAAGCCATCTGATATTATGGTCTATATATTGGTGTTGTCCAGGGGTGTAAATCAATGAAGAAGTCTATCTATTGGTGGGGATGTAATCTTAGAACATCATCAGGGAATACATCCTTGTACTGTGCCACAATTGCATGAAATTGGTAACTCATAACATCAACTACACAAATGTCTAGGCTAGGAAACTGATAAATAACTGTCTTCACCCTCTTAAGGATGAGTCCATCATGTGCTTACTGGGATTCATGTTTACCAAAAATTGAAAAATCCATTCCATCACTACAGAAAGACTACAAACTTGGCCTAAAATATTGATTTAGGGCATGAACATTGGATAAGAAATCCAACCCATGAATGATGACATAATTCATAAACAATACAACCAATAGGTACCAATTTAAAATCATGCCTCCATGTTTCATATCATACTGTCGAAAAAAATATGTGATCAATGAGTCTTCACTATTAGTTGTATACAAGGGTAAGGTTCAAGTCAACGGTTCACCCAGAATCTCTAGGTCTTGAATTATATATTTCATGTGAAAGGAATTACTAGAACATGTGTCTATGTATTGTAGTTATAGAAGAAAAGACAAATATCAGGCCTTGAATCATTACTAGATCACTTGGGTCATATGCCTCGACCACATGCTGTTTTCAACTCCCCTATCCTCTAGCACCATTAGCCATGCATGGACCACCTGGGGTGGTGGTGGAAACAATTCGAAATGTCAACCACATACTACTGCTCTCTGATCTCCTCTTCCATGTTTATCTCCCTACAGATATACATCATTCTGTTATTGTATCATTGTTTCTAACGCGTTCAGCCAGGGCACGCGCATGCATCCGTCACATAGAAGAGGACGTGTGGCTTGTTGCCTCACATTCCTGCTTTCCAAAGGCGAGCGGCATACATTCCTTGTTCAGGTACGTCTGCTCCTTGATCGATACGGGGATGATGGGATGTCGGTTCATCCTTTTTTGGATTCCTCTTCGGAGCTCGTCAACTAGTCCGGGTCTCCCTCATAGATTTATGATGGGTTCGTGAATCTCATTCCTGACGCCATATCTTCATGGACGTCAATTAATTACACTACTTCTGCCAGGACATTCCCTGGGGTCCTGACATGGTAGCAACCTTCGGTCGGAGTAGATGAAAACATCAGGAATGTCGGGGCATCTCTGGGTGCGTGGAAATTGGGGAACCATTATTCTTCCTCATAAGAGGGCATCTCTAGGGTGCAAAACCTGAGGCATCCCACTTCGAATGCAGGGAATCATATTCCATAGTAATGTCAATAAGGTTTTCCTCATCTTCCTATGTTCAACACAGGGTATGCAGAAAGTTTAACGTCTTGTGGGGACGGTTACACCAAGGGCGTGTCTTCTGAGGTTTTACTCAGCTTCCCATGATTAACACAGGGTATATCGTGAGTTTAACATCTTGCGGAGACGGTTATTCCAAGGGCGTGTCTTATGAGGTTTTCCTCAGCTTCCCATGTTTAACATGGGGTATTCCATGAGTTTAACGTCTTGCGGAGACGGATACGCAAAGGGCGTGTCTTCTGGGGTTTTCCTCAGCTTCCCATGTTTAACATTGGGTATGCCACGAGTTTAATGTCTTGCAGAGATGGTTATGTAGGGGGCATGTCTTATGAGGTTTTACTCATCTTACCATGTTTAACATGGGGTATGTCTCGATTTTAATGTCTTGAGGAGACGGTTACGCCGACGGCGTGTCTTCTGACGTTTTCCTCAGCTTACCATGTTTAACACGGGGAATGCCACGAGTTTATCGTCTTACGAAGATGGAATGAGGGTGATCAGAACGTCCCATGGAGACAGATCAGATTGGTACATCCCATGGAGGGAACACCTAGAAGATGAATGAACCAGAACTCCCAATGAGGGAGGATCCAAGGAGGTGTGGCCCATGTAGGGGAGATGTCACATCGTGGCTGATCCGAACACCATTGAGGGCAGATCAGGGAGAGTGCACCCCAAAATGAGGGACACCAGGGTTTACCATTGGATGGGATTGGGCCTCTTGGAGATTTCGTACGTACCCTGTGTAGAGGACATGGATCAAAACCCAAGTAGTTCAAAGGGGTGATGATCCGGGGTGTACACAAAGGACAGCAACCCAATGACATGATGGGGCTTATGCATGGTTAGCTTCCCAGGTTCCGCAGGGAGCAGCGCTGGGATGAATGGCATGATCTCACTGGGATGTGACGGCCCGGGTAAGAATCAGGATGGGTGGTGGATGGATTAATGAAATGGAGGGGGGATGAAATGGGACCATTGCAAGGGCAACAGTGTAGTTGGGATTGATCCTTGAAGAGGCATCTTACGTATCCCCACGGAAGGGAATCAAAGTCCACATAGTTCGATGTTATGGGGGTTACGCAAGGGGGATGCCCGTGTTCCGCTATGGATCGGCAATGGTAGATGGGGCTTATGCTCTGAGATGTCCCACCGTGATGGATGGATAGGGATTACTCTCTGAGATCGGCCATGGTTGTATGAGTATTACGCTTTGAGGCGGCCCAAGGTTGTAATAGGATTACGCTCTGAGGCGGCCCATGGTTGTACGGGGATTATGCTCTAAGGTGGCCCAAGGTGGTATGGGGCTTACACTCTGAGGTGGCCCATGGTGGTATGGGGATTACGATATGAGGCCACCCATGGTGGTATGGGGCTTACGCTCTGAGGCAGCCCAAGGTGGTATGGGGCTTACGCTTTGAGGAATCCCATGGTGGTTTGCGAACTGACGTGAAGAGGTCGGAATGACTGGGCGGTCTGCCTGAACCTCATGGAGGATTCCTGCGTATCCCCATTGTAGGGAATGAAATTCCACATAGTTCGGGATGGTATGGGGATTACACAAGGGTGCTTCCCGTGTGCCACTATGGAGCGGCAATGGTGGATGGGGCTTGTGCAAGGGTGCTTCCCATGTGCCGCTATGGATTGGAAACTATTGATGGGGCATACTATCTGAGGCGACCTTGTGGTATGGGGCTTATGCTCTGAGGTGGATCATGTTTGTTTGGGGTTATGCTCTGAGGCATCCCATAATAGTTTGTGAACTGACGTGAAGAGGCCGGAACGACCGGGTGGTGGGCTTGAACCTTGTAGAGGCTTCCTACATATCCCCGTGGTAGGGAATCAAAGTCCACGTTGTTCGAGATGGTATGGGTCTTACGTAATGGTGCTTCCCACAATTTCTTCCTCATGTCTGGCCATGAGGTCATCCCAACTCACATGTGGGTTGAGGTAATCACCTATGCTCTAGCGTACAAGACGGATAATTCCAAGGGCATTGGAATCAGTCTGAACAAATGGAGATGAAAAGTGTGAATCACATGCCCGACATTTGGAACGCGGTGAGGGTGGCGTGGTAATTGAGGATAACTGTTGACTGTGGTGGAAACACAACATACATATCACATTATCTAGAAATGAGGACAAACTAATGAGGTTCGACTGCTGACCGTCTTCGAAACAGAGGACCTGAAACAATGTGTTATCCAAAGTCTTCTTGGGCGTTGGCCCAATAGAGTAGGCGGACCATAGGTGAATCATCCATAATGTTATAGTAGGCGGCCGAAGGTCTATCATCCATACTGTGACAGCAGGCGGACCAAAGGACTATCATCCATACTGTGACATTAGGTGGACCAAAGGTCTATCATCCATATTGTGACAGCAGGCGGACCAAAGGTCTATCATCCATACTGTGACAGCAAGCGGACCAAAGGTCTATCATTCAGACTGTGACAGTAGGCGGACCAAAGGTCTATCATCCATACCGTCAGGGGGTCCCATTAGTCCTGGAAGTGGATGACGATTCGAATGAAGGACACGCAATGCGTGAGGTAGAGTGATGGAATTTTTGTACGGATTACAATGCTATTGATATTAGGCCACTGTAGTCATGTCATTGGGCATCTCATTCTTGGAGCATAAGGCATCTCATGTTAGAAGTCATAGGAATCCTATGATTGGAACATAGGGATTAAAACAGTTTATAGTCACGTAGATAAGATTACTGGAATATTATTCTTGGCATATGAGGCATCTATTATTTGGAACAAGAGGCATCCTATGTTTGGAACACATGGTTTACTACAGTTTATAGTCATGTAGATTGGACTACTGGAATCTCATGCTTGGAACATAAGGCATCTCTTATATAGGGCAAGAGGCATCCTATCATTTGTTAGATAGGGAGTGCTACAGGTAATATTCATGTAGATAGGAATATTGGAATCTTATGCTAGGAGCATAAGGTATCTCCTGAATAGGGCAAGAGGCATCCTACAATTTTTTAGATAGGGAGTGCTACCATTTATAGTCATGTAGATAGGACTCTTGGCATCTTATGCTTGGAGCATAAGGCATCTCTTGTATAAGGCAAGAGGCATCCAATCATTTGTTAGATATGGAGTGCTACAGTTTATAGTTATGTAGATAGGCATATTGCCACAAGTCACCTAGAATGGCTGGTGTTGGGTCTTACGGAAGGGAAGCCCTTACTGGTTCATCCTGGCAAAGGAGCCAAGTGATAGGGTTTGGGGGACCTTCCTGAGGAATTGTTCGACTCAAGGTACTCGGAGAATTGATGATGAGAATCTCAACTCATGAAATGTGAAAGGGACAAAGAGGAATATGTCTACTCAAGGTATTTCATGGTGTGTAGAGTAGCATCTCAAATCATGCTATTCCATAGGTGGAGATAGGATATGCATAAGGGCGTAATAGAAAAACCCGAGGTCTCGGCCCGAGATGTTCGCAGTGCGACTGTCCATTTTCCATGGGGGACTGTGACTGTAGCAAGGGCACATTCTCGGAGGGCCGGGACCGCAACCCGGCATTGACCCCGAGCGGGGGGGCGGGGGTGCAGCCCCCAAAATATGGACCAGCGGGTGCAGGCCTGAACACTATTCTGCGTAAATAGGGCAGCCATGCACGCATTTGAGGCTGTTGCGCGGAAACCACCGGGTCAAAATGCAATAGGTGCGACAGACACGCAATACCGGAGGCCAGTGCGCAATACCGGAGTTGGGCGTGCAATAGACGGCGGGGCGTGCAATACCGGAGTCGGGCGCACAATACAAGAGTCGAGCGCGCAATACGAGAGCCGGGTGCACAATAGGAGGCGGCGTGCACAATAGGACCGTTGCTGAACTGGAGGACGAAAAGTCGGGCTCATCAGCACTATTGTGTGCAAAAATTATGATTTGTGCGGAAAACTGGGTAGGTTGGCCCTTTTCCACGCAAACCTAATGTTTTGCGCGCCAGAGGGGAGTTTTCCCCACGGGCGCGAAAACTCTTGACTTACGCACATCAGAGCGGCGGCAGACCTCCAGCATTTTCTTGAAGGGGGGGGGGGTTCCTCATATTTATAGGTGAATACCTGGGTGATGGTCCACGTAAAAGTGCATGCGCGTGAAGGGTTTTCCACGATCAAGCTGGCGCCCGAAAAATTTTGCGTGTGCAAGTCGGCGTGCGTAAAATTGCATGCGCCCAAGGCGGTGCACATAGTATTCTGTGCGGGCAAAGATGGGTGCACAATATTCCGCACGCGCAAATGGTTTTCCATGCGAAACTCCTTTTTTACGCAAAAACCCATACTTTTCCCCAAAACTGTCCTCAATGCCCATCCCCAGCATCCTAACTTCAAACAGCCATAACTTCTGATCCGTAACTTCCTTTGGGCTCCACAACTAGTCAAATCGAAGATTGAGGAATGGTCTAGGCTCTGGGATCATCTATGGGGTCGTTTGGAAAATTTTGGGGACGTGTTTTCAGGGGTCAAAAATCATCAATGGTGGTCCATCCACTATCTTTCTATCATCAGTACATGAGTTTGGACAATCACGAGAGATATGTCTCCATCGATCACATTAATAAAATCACCACTACATAGGATAACTGGACCCATCATGTGAGCCCTAAAATTCAGATCCTTTATCCTGATACCTCCTCCTCAAATGTCTCCCATGTTCGGATCCTTGATACTGATGATGGATCCACACTACTAAGGTCTCTACACCTTGTCATCAGCTGTTGACTATCACTGGCTATGTCTTCTCAGCTAAGAATCTTTCAACCACAAAAGAACACTCAAGCACCCAAAAATTAGATGATATTAATATAATGATAATGTTGGATCATAAGTCTCAACATATATTTCACTCCAAGGATCATGCCCGGAAGTACTGATCATTACCCATGTCCATCATGTACCTAGAATGGTTGGTGAACCATGGTGATTAATCATCCACGGTCATGCTGACCTGATAGAGCTAAAGAATCTCTTGAATATGAATATTTCTCAGTGTAACAGGTGATATCTCCTCTAAGAAAAGATTCTTGAGTCACCAACTCATACCAGTCATCAACTTCTTAAGGTTCATGCTCTCCTTGGAACCCAATGGGTCTCTGTCTCTATAACTCATGATGTACGGTTAGTTTGAAATCCTCATCTTTTGGTAAATAGGGTACCATATGCTTCTACATAGGTGGAGGTATATATTTTGAACCTCCTGATGGTAACATTTGGGAAACTGGTCTCTTTATCAGTGCCTTGTCACTGAGGGGTTCATCCTTGTGATCAATAAATTTATTCATTCCTAGTTTTCATCTCATGGTAATCCGGTAAGAATACATGATGTACCACATTCAATGAGTTTATATAGTGACCTTAATCAATAATAATATGGAACCAAACCCCATTCCAATATGATTCACTTACCATTATTTCCTATCTAACAAAAGTTCTATTGTATCGAGTCGAAAATAGGTTATTCGAGTCCTATATTATCGATACATTAAACATCATACCAACAATCGACACCCTGGCATGAGATATAAACTTGATACACTTAATAATTTTTCCCCAATACAATCTAAAATCTATTCATCCAAAGGTAAAACCACGAACCTCTTATACCACTCTCTCATTACCCATCATAGTGGGCTCATGTCGTGAATCCCCAAGCCCACATTTAATATACGAGGTGATAGTGAGTATCACCTAATAGGCATATCAATGACATGGGGGGCATTGCCTACATACCTGCACACATGGACACATCTACAAGACCTAAAAAATTCCAAAAATGTAAAAACCATTAATAACAAAATGCATGCATACTTCTATATACCAATGAGAGTATGGAAATAATATAATGTTCAGTAATGTAAAACGATCTAGAAGATAGGGCCATCGAAAATATGTGTGTAAAAAAATGTCTATACTATAAAAAAAAGGTATCAAAACTATTTTCTATAGCCATAGGAACACCTCAGCCTACCTGATCTCTCAAAGTATTGTCTGGTTGTGGTCTGACAAAGACTATGTCAAAAGTTCACTCATCATCCCAAGACATGTTATGTGTATTAAAATACCATACATGAGTGAGTAACACAATACAAAGTAGGGAACCCTGAAATTAAAAATTAATATACAAAAAAATATTAAAATTATCTTTTAGATATTATATGTATACATTCCATATAATAAGAATACCCAGATATACTTGTAGGGTCTGAAAAAATCTACAAAGGGAAAAAAATACTCCCTCAAATTTGATAAAGGAAAGAGATGCATGTGGGTTTGAATATTTGGGTAGAATAATGCAGAAATAAAATTTGGAAAATGTCCCAAACTGATCTGTGAACTATTCACAAGAAATGGTCCCTCGAAGACATAGTTTTCGAAGCAAGCGGTGCATGGACATCCAATGAAACATCGACCCATCAAAAATTATCTATCATACCAAACCATTCGAGGATGAGATGAAAGCAATGAACCAAGGAAATATGAACCATGTCATTAGAAAAAAAAACAGAGAAGTAATTCCCAACTTACCATCCCCACGGACTAATCTGTTCACATATGAGTCGGTGCTAGAAGTGCTCGACAAACTACATCATTTACGGAATTAAAGAAAGAATTTCTACCACTATGAATTGAAGCCCTAATAACCTCATCACTATATGTCTCAGTTTACCTTGTCTTCCATGGTCAAAGATATATCTTCATGCACTTCTAAAAAATATGGTGTGTTCCCATTGAAACAACTTCCAAAGAACTAAATAAAAGAGACAACAAGGGGAACTCATGAGAGAGAAGGATTTTTAGGGATCTTGGAGATTACGAACATATGACATAGAAATAAAATAATTTCTGACTTAAGGAATATTGAATTGTGTTGATTAGATATAAACCCTCTAAAAACCATAAAAATAAGGAAACTTAATAATAATCAACTGGTAACAAACCTAACTGGTGAACTAGAAACCCTAGGCCTGTCTTGGATGATCATCCTGAAAACCACAGGCACAATGCCCCTCCTTCAATCTGGAAAACATCACGGCACATCAATATGTGGAAAAGACCTTCTGCCACATAGCACCACCCTATGTAGATGGAACATGAGACCACATAACATCATGTTACATGGAGGCTCGCATCCAGGTCCATGTACCACTTCGGTACGCATATGACCCCTTGACCTACATATCAGAATGCTGTTCGAAGAATCACCCATCCTGAATGGGAAATTGGAATGCAGAATGGGGTGTTTCTGGGTTTTCGAAATTCTCATTCAAATGTTGTCCTTCCATTATATTCTTTCCCTCAAGGGACCCTCCACTATCCATTCCAACAATATCAGTAAAAATCCTCTTCCAAAGCCACCTGGACCATATAAACAAATAATCAGGTGCATTATCATGTCTTTTTGAGTCTACACACCTGATGTATGTTGAGGCATAAGGGGAGTTCCCACAATGATTCATACCCCATGGCGTCCTTATCTCCACATTCATGAGGTAACCCAGAGTTAAACCTTGGAATAATCATGTGAACCTTCCCATTTAAGATATCAAGGATAATCACTGGATTTTCCCTTTAGTGAGGGACAATGAAAATCCAAAGGGATCATGTCTGATTCCCCTTTGATAGGGAGAAATGCTTATCCCCTTTCCCAGTACTCATTTCGGGGCATTCTCCCCATGGATAGACCCTAATAATTCCACTTGAGGTGGAACTACTTCTTGTCTTATTAATATTATGATACATGACAAGATAGACTTCCCAATGTGACTATACTAGATATCAACTCTGGGGAGGAGATTAGAATATTCGAATCTCATCTCTCTCTCCCTCCCTTTGCACTCTAGTTCCATCTATCATCAGATGTAGTGGGATGTGCGATCTATAAATCCACTACCTCCTCTTGTTTCTCACACCGGAAAGATCTATATAGGAATATAGGTGAGAAGTTGTTGTGATACCCACATATTTCGAAAACATGGGCCTCCTCTTAAGTGTAAACTACAATCATACACTCAAATCACCATGAGTAAAGATACTCCACATGGTTCTGGTATAATGGGATGCTTCCACACATAAGCCTTGAACTCAATAACTATGAGAACTCTAATTCCCAACACAACTTGGATATGTAGAAAGCCATTATATAGGCCTGAGTTACGTATCATCTCATTAGGGAAATGACATGATCGTTCCCCATTCATATGTGTAGCTCCCATTCTTATTTCCCAATCAAGTCACAAACCGGTAATGAATGTTAAGAACTTTGATTCCTGATATAACTATGATATTTTGGATGCTTATCTAAGGCCAGAGATCGATGGGGTACATTTCGCAAATAGGGCCTCCTTGACAGTATAAGACCCAACATAAGAAAAACTATGAGGGCTTTGATTTCAAACTAACTGAGATATGTTGAAAACCTCTATTCGGTCCATACTAAACACCAAAATAACCCTAGTGTTAACCGGGAAATATCCATGGTAGGGTCATATCCACCTAGTAGACCATACATCTCTGGAAAATCAGGGGATGATTTGGTGTTCGTCCCACATGAAATCCTAAATAAGAATCACCTACCTATGTTTCCTCACCTCACAATGCTAAAATGCATTGATGGGATCCTGTCACATGTCCATAAAAAGGTGATGTGTCCAAATTAGTGGCACCAAACTATGTTTTTTTATTACTCTCATGATGATACAAAAGAAATCCCATCTTATGGGTTTGATCCTAATATGAATGTAATTTCAATCCTCCTTGTATGACAATAATCTCGAGATTACCTCATCAAACGTCTTAAACAAGTAGTATCTTAATAATTCTCGAACCATGAGTATGTGTTTTTAATCTTTCATCCTAAGGGTAATCTGTGGACACATTCTTAGGAAACAACCAGGAATTCATGAACATATGAACATGGTTTAAATCTATAAGTTATTCCTAGAGTGGGAAATAATTACCCACAAAAGGGTGTGATGAGTCTAACTTCCCATCCTCTTGACTAATGGATTCCTTAAGTGTCATTGGAAAAATCATCTAATGAGTGCCTGCCTTTGAAAAGTAGGTCCATGAATCATGTATAAAAGGACCATTGTGTGTTTCTAGATCTATTATTAAACATTTTGGAGACCATCTGATGACATCGTACCCGACATGGGATGATAGCACAAACGCTCAACTCCTTGGAATCTCCCACCAGGACCCCTCAACTGTGGAACGTCCTTAAAAAATTAAAAATGACACAATGTCTAGTCCTAGTGAGACCACCTCACCAACCAAAAAGAGTCAAAATGAGAATTGGGTCAAATAGAAATGGGAAGATTGACATGAAAGCCTATAATAGAAAGAAACTAGCTATTATCTGTTGAACCTTTTTCTTTTCCCTAGTACAACATTAATCTGTATGAAACAATAATGGTGAACCTGATGTGAATTATGAACCAAGGTATTGGGTATCCCCACTACAAGTCTCTTTCATCCAATATGAAAGATGCTCATGAAATATTACCATTCATCCTTGTGATCATGAGATGAAACCTTGACATGGTTTCTTTTTTGTTATTGTCACATTTATTGTATGTTTTACAGGTCTCTTTTAGATCCAAATGGAATCGTAAAAAATTTCTCATTCATGCCCTTCAGCCCTCACATTGGTGACCAGATCTCCGATGAACATGACTCTGTTGCATAACCAATATCTTCAAAGCTAGGTTTCAAACATTCTAATCAATATTACCACTAATGCGGTGGATTCCACATTGTGAAGGCGACAAGGTAGACCCTCCAATTGGAAAAATATCTCCAGCCACATCTTCATCCATAACTGGTAATCCCACACGGTACATCTCCACTAGCTATCTCAAACCATTCATGGATCATATCCTTGGAACACGATGAAGAATAACACCATTATCTTAGGGAGGTAGATGAGGTAAACACTAATGAAGTCATACCATTGGCACAAGAACCCCACTAAAGGGCTCCAGCCAGAGGACATCACCATCAGTGATGTACGAATCAGTATCCATGCTATTAAGAGGATCAAATGCTAAGGGTACCTGATGAAGTCCAATGGACATGGCCCCCTTGGGATATCCAGCAATGGAGGAAAATGCATAGTTAAGAGCAGGTTATCACTCTGGTTCATGTGTAGGAGGTCTTCCAAAACAACGTGGTGTAAAATAATGGGTAGACAAACAATTTTTTCCCTCTAGCTAAATCCATCCAATGAAATATGATGAAAATATATGAGTGGATGAATATATATAATATTTCATATGATTCCCACCATGGAAATTATGTTTTAAAATATAGGAAAACACATATTCCTAGCAGTACTCGTTGGTCCCTGCACATAGATAGAGTGGAAAATTCTAAACAAATGAAAATATCTACAGATATTCAAGAAACCCTTTATCTATATAGTATAGAAACCAACTATGAGTAGGTGAAAGTTAATGCTGTTGTACAACAAGACCAATGTCTAAATATGGAGGAAATATTTTGGTATTCATACAACATTTCCCGTGCATATGATTCACACCATCCAAATTGAGTGTTAAAAAATATGTGCAAAGTAAAATTCCAGAGATTAAAATCAAACACATGAGGAAAATATCTTGTAAACCAAGAAGACACAAATTCTTGATCACAAATATAAATAGCACCAGTAAAATACGATGAAAACCTGAGAAAATACATTACTTATCCTAGCTATTTGGGCACGGACTCGTTCCTATACCTTGACACTAAAGAACCCCCTATACCCACTAGAAAATCATGGAAGACCGAAGTAGGAAAAACTTATCCTCTAGCATCATAATGGGAATTGTTACCCATTCCATCCCAAGATGTATAATATTACATACTAGAGATAATGAAGGATCAAACATAAATTCTAGAACAATTTATCTAGACCTAACATGATTTCATTGTGTCAGCAGTAAAAGCAAAGAGTCGGGCCCTTGACCCAATGTCCCCTTGTGGTGTGATTCATCCACAAAATCAAATAAACACTCATAATAAAACCAATATCAATTCTATAATCCAAGAGGGTTGACAACCATATTCCATTATTCAAGGAAAACCAGGTCAGGAAAAAATACACATTCCAACTGGGGGACACTGGTCCAACGCGGTGGCCACTCCAGGGCAGGCATATATCCCTTCGGGAATTCAAGATGTTCGGCAGAATATCCCAACGGCATCACAGGAACCAATAAAATATAGTACCATAAAAAAGGTTATTACTAACAGTAGGTATCCCCAGTTCCAAAAAGAGAGTAAATAAAAATGAAATTCACCAAACGAATGTAGAAAATGTATAGCACGATCATGATTCTACTCTGTTGGAAGCTATCATTCCAAACTCCATCATATATCTATCAAAAGAATCTCAAGATCCTATTGATACATTACCTAATTTTAGAAGTGATTGTAGATGTTTTAAAAGTCCTCCCCACAATTTCCCTACCAACAGCTCTAAAAGTCCCCCCAATGTATCCCTGGGGGCTTACTCTAGGTTCCAGAAAAGATTGACCACAAGATCATATCTTCTGATGCGTATTTCGGTAGCCCTCTCTCAAACTAGAAGATATTATAGTATAATGTAAATCCAATTAATATATTAATTCATGATGGTCCTATTTATGTTATACACTACAGATATGTTTCTCCCTATAGTAAAAAAAATTCGGTTATATTAGTCCCCTCCATAACAGAAGTCGCCACGAAGGCCCTTCCTGTAGTGACATAAAACAACGAGAATGTCCTCCTATCATTGCAGTACATCCTAAAGGACCTCCCTAGAATATAAACTATAGAAATATATTTTTATCCATATCTATGATGATATTCCTCACCATAATAGTAGTCATTTTGAATCCTCTCCCCTCAATGACGCGAAGCAGCAAAAAGTTCCCCCCCTTACTGTGGTCCACCCAAAAGGTCTTCCCCATAGTATGCACCATATAAGTCATCTATATGTCCAGACACTAATATTCAATGTTATTCCTTGCTATCATTGAATTTACTCCAATGGTCCTCAATATATTCAAAATTTATGCATGTGATAAAGTCTACCCGTCACTGAGTAAAATGCGAGAAATTCCTCAAAAGCCGAGGTTATTAGAAAAAAAGGAACACAATTTGTGGGATTGAATGTCCATATAAATTGATATCCTTTATCAACGAGATGATTTCCTAGGGCTGTACCCATATTTTGAGCAACCATTATATCACTCACAAGTTAAACAGACTCCCGTTAAACCTGTTTCTTGAAAAAAAATCAATAGTTAGTATTGACACTTGTTAGATCAAGAAGAAGAGTCTCTGGAGAAAAAAACAACAAGATATATTTCTTGTGAGAAAACAATATCTCATGATAACATACCTGTGATTTATTTTCCAATAGATACTTTGTAATACAACATACCAACAGAGTTATCAGAAGATTATATGTATAATATTTTTTCCAATATCATTACATCTCTACTCCATTTAATAGAAAAGTTATTTCCATACAATAGGTAGACATACGATGTTCATGTCCTGGGAGAACATCAACATTTGATCCATTTAAAATCCCTCTATTATTAATGGAATATACAATCAGAATTGTGAAGGAATGAACTTGGATTTTCTACCACCATAAACTTCACATGTTTTACATTTTTAACAGTAATTCCCCATATGGTATTCATACTCGGGGATGGAGAGAACATTGATTTGTATAGTTCACCCCACATTATCATCATATGAACCCACAAGAATTGAAATCTTATATTGTCATCAAACCTATTTGTCAGTTAAATGAGGTACTAGCTCAGGAGAAGTGGAATTCTTAATAAATAAATGGTATTGGCTAAGTCTACAATGCATTATGATTGATGAGAGGAATACATATAGAATATCATAAACCATGCCAATGAGATCATCCAGCATGGTTCCCATCTAAGATAATCCACTTAATAGGCACTGATCATGCCCTCAGAATCATGTAATTCATATTCATACTAGGCCCCATATCCATCTCACACCTACATGAGAATGTTTAAGTTCAATAAGGTGGAAATAGTAGCACTATCAACAACAATAAGAGTCCTTCGGTTTCCCTTAGGGTATGTGGATATTTTAACACAAAATTACCCTATAAGACCAGAAAATATTGGCCAAGGCACACCAAAAAAGGAATGAGAGAAACCCCAGACCTTAGGGATGGGGACTTTTTACCACAAATTCATTCCCAATGGGAGTCTTTCTTCTCCTAACTAGGGAGAACGATGGATATTGGGGTCACCCGTTCCATCACATCCCCCAACTCACATCCCCCAGAGTGGATGCATACTGCAAGGTCATATCAGGGATCCCATCGAGTAAATATTTGCCATGAAACTCAAAGAGTATCACAGAATGGACATAGAAGATCCTCCAAAGAAAACTAGAAGCTATCGTTCCATTTATAATAAGTTATTCGACCCCTAATGAGGTATAAGTTAGTGAACATCATCGACATCATTCCCACAGAGCTCGAGGAAAATGATACAGATTATGAGGAAACCAGAAAAGAGGGTTCCATCATGAAGATTTTCCACACCAGGCCTGGAGGTTTGTACACTAAATACCAAATAGTATCCTCAAATTTAGGTACCCCTACAGTCCATCTGCTACTTCCTCCTAGGTGAATCACCAACAAAGAGAAGAATAAGAACACGGTTTATGACACAACTTCTCCTCCTTTTGAAAATAATTACCCCATGCTTGAGGAGATATTTGCTTAATAAGAGGAAGAAATTAAAGAGATAAGCATAACCAATGCTGATATACTACGAGAAAGCTGTCCTACTAGGTTTATTCCTTAGGTGAAGTATAAAAATACACTCCCTCCAGATGTAACATTATCTTATAGGATCATATCGATGAATGAAACAATTCTATAATGCTCATCCAATGTAGCGTTGGGACCATCAGTCTATCTGATCCCAATCCTTATGGGATATCAAGATATATCTCCATTAGGGAATTAATCGGAACATATTATGACAAATCCCAAGAAGATGCTCCTGGCTATGTATCCTCCCCTTTTTCCATTATCACTAACACTTCTAATCATTCCCCATTCCATGCCCGCTCATAGTCAGGTCCAAGAGGACATGCATCAAGGGATACTGAATCCCATTGAGTTATCGAAATGTTTAATGGATGAAAAAGAGTGGTGGTGAAATCCAGTAAAACTATAACGGAATCATTACCCCAACTATGTGAGAAACATTTCAGCTTCCCAAAATTTTATGAATCCCATTTTCCCAATGATCAATTGATTTGGGGACCCATAGCATCATATAATGAAATAATTTTATTACTACGATCCCATGATTGGAACCCTAGAAAAAGAAGAAGTTGTGTTACTCAGATTTTACTTGTCAATCCGGTAAGGTTCAGCCTTTGTCTGGTACACCAGTTTACAAGCAAACTTAGTAATATGATGGGAGGATTTTTGGAACCAGTTTCTATTCCAGTTCGGCATGACATTTCCAAAGAAATTTGTTAATGATCTAATGAACTGAAAACAAAGTGATAATGATATTGTCTCATACTTAATTACATGATGGAACAGTATAACATACTCCTTGAATCAACCACTCCCCCAAGATGAGATGTAGGACATGTTCATTGATAATATCTTTGATGAGTTGCATACACCACTTATTATAGTGAGGAAGAAATTGGAGTTTCATTACATCTCCTCCAACCCTAAAAGGATAGAATATTATTCCCGAAAGTCTAATATCATGTCTCGGATAGCCCCATCATCCCCCTTAAAAGAGCAAGAAGATTTAAAGAGGCTTCTTTCATGATTATTTCACCCCCTTCCCACCTCCAGCTCCACGGTAGCACCAGACCTTGCAGGGCCCTCTGGTGGTCACCATTCACTCTTTCCTGGGAAATAAAAGCATCGGAGAGCCAAGTTGAATTAGTTTGAGTCACTGATAAATAAGGTATACTTTTTCCTCGATGAGCAAGTGTCCAACAACATTGTAGCTTCCATAAACTGCAACATTCTTCTGCTACCAAAGCTGAAGAGGGGTAATGAAATATGCGTTCATGACAATCCAAATTACTATCACATCCAGCTGATATTGGGTCACAACACCCATGTGTTTTTTTGTCATCAAAGACCTAATACAAAAGATTATATAATCCATAGAGGTCAAGCCGGTACCACCACCAGCACAAGTGACATATGTTACCCCCAATAATTGTGATAAAGAAGATGATTTATAAAAATTTGTTAAAAATTGGAGTAGAATATTGATAGATAGATGAAATGGAAATATTCAGCATAGCTCATTTAATAATTCAAACATATTTTAATCAATGAAATGTGCCTCCAAAACCCTCGAATGAAACACAACCATTACCCTTGGATAAACAATCCTCCAAATGCTGACCGCCCTAAAAGTAGTCTAATAACAAGGGTGTAAAGAATGTGAAGGAAGTTAAAATTGCACAAAATCCAATGTCGGATTTGACACTATCATATTTCATGACAACATATATGAAGATAGAGGAACTGCCCCACCAAATGGAATAATGGGAACTTACCATCTAAATGGAACAACTAGGGGTAGATGATAAGGCATAGTCATCATCAGAAGATGAGCTGATTTTTGGTTCTGTCAATGTCATTCACTTAATGAATCCCTTCTCCAAGGATGAATATGGTGATCATCTCGAGTTACCCACACCCAATTGGGGGATAGAATGAAGAAAGCCAAGAATTCTGGGATATCATTATAGATGCATCAATGGCAGAAATCAAGATTATGGACACACCCCCACTCAAACCATCAGTGTTGCAAAAGACCTTGGAAGGACTCTCTAGGGCTTCCAACATGGACATGAAAATTCACATACCCCAATAAGAATACATCTTGGCCCAATCCTTCTGAAATATCCATCACATGAAGAACAAGTGAATAATTTCACTTGAAATTCAAGTATAACTATATATCACAATCGATAAATTATGGGATATCCTCCTGCTCCAACCATAAGTGTCGACCCATCTTAATCAAATGATCAAGACCCTAATGCGCCTATGAACGAACATCCCCAAGCTTAGTGGAATCGACCTTTAGATAAGAAGTATGATATTTTAATGCATCTATCTTCTGTTCCAACTATTATGTGAATCATGGACGCCTTAAATCTATTAGTAGATCTCAGGGAAGCACTCACCGAAACTTATCTCAGTCACCAAGAGTTTAATGTCAATGTAGTTGCCGCTGAAGTCTACCAGATAGAGACCAATCATATATAATTCCATGTAGTTATCTATTTAAATTACCAAGAAGAAGACACCACCATACAGGGACACATAAAACCCTTATATGGGTCTTGAACAATAAATTTCATCGATATCCAAAAAATCATCATCAATAATGAATCTGAAGATAATCTCCCCCCACTACGGGAATATTGACTACTTGGCTACAATGAGGGTGAAATGACGCCTTGTTGAAAAAATATGTTGGGATATGAAAAAACCTATCAGAATCCATTTTGAAACATTAAGATAAAAACATGGATCAATGACATCATAGCTCATCCATAATTTATGGTGGTCCCAAATAATATGGACTTCAACGCCCAAGTAGAGAGGATGTAGCTTAAAAAATATGCTAAAATACTCTCTTTATACCATCAGTGCTTGAAGAATATAATTAAAGGATATAGAGGGACACTACATGCCTATAAGGCTCATTTTGAATTTATAAAATCACACTACATCAATGTTCTGTTATATGAAACAATCGGGTGTCAACCCTCAGCTCACAGAACTAACTAGGATTCCACCCCAAATGGTTTGGAAATGGTTCCCACTGATCCCCTCAAACTAATCAGGGAATAATATGTACTTCCCATCAATCCAATTGGAATAACAAGTCCAAATTTGGAATCTTATTCAGCAGTCCTCATGATTTTAGTTATTATGTAGAGCCGCATAATGCTAAAACTCTCATTGACTCCTGAGATAATCAGGATTTTTCTAATAAAAATGCCCCCAAACAATCAAAAAAACCCTAAAAAAAATTTCCCTCACCCACTGAAAAAGGATTATGTTTTTTATTAGTCAATTTATATGTGGAAATTCTTTTACATCTCACTATTTCTTCTCTAGATAAGCCTCTGCAGATAGATGAGACAGAAGAGGTGGCTTAGCCTCCCAAAAACTAAAATTATAACTCTTCCATCCACTATGGAACATCATCACAAGAATTATTTCCCCATAATAAGACGAAGTGGAAGATGGTGAGGATGTGGAGGATGTGGAGGATTAAGAAGAAGAATATATTATGGACTCCACTGTAATGTTTGAGGATGAAATTCCCACCACCATTGTTGAAAATAAGTGAGTAAACATGGTCATTGATGAAGACCCACAAACCAATATGGTTAGTATATCCGGGCTCTCCATATACAAAGAAATATATGCCTCTTTCCTAAATAATAATCATGATTTTTTACATTGAAAAATACATAAATGCATAGCCATGATCCCGATGTGGAAACTCTCCACATGGGCATACTGAAAGAGAACCCTAGCTACAAAAAATCATCCAGAAGGACTTACCTAACCCTTTCCTCCCAAATAGAGGCCGAATTTGAAAAGACCATCAGAGATAACTTAATTTGGGACGTCGAATATTACATATTGTATTCAAACATATTCCCCATGAAAAATAATAATGAGAATATTAGGGTCTACGTCGATTTTTGGGACCTTATTGGGTTTTTCTTGAATGAATATTTCCCAATATTTATCATAGAATTTTTGATCGATGCAACATCCATATATGAGGATAACACATTCCAGGATGGTTATTTAGGGTATAACCAGATCTAAATGTCCCATGAAGATGAATAAGGCACATACTTTATGTCTCCCAAAGGATTGTTTTCTAGAAGGGGATACCTTTAAATATGAAAAATTTCAAATCCACTTATAAGCACGCCATGCACCACATTTTGAAACCATTCCTGGTAAAGTTCATCTAATGCTATTTTGATGATCTGATGGTTAAATCATGACAATGTTCGCACAATCTAGAAGATCTTAACAATGTACTAAAAAAACTAAAACAACATAGTTAGAAAATGAACCCCCTAAAATGTTCTTTTGGTGTTACCTCTGGGAAATTAATATACATAATCATATACCTCTGTACCATCCAAGTCGGCCTTGAGAAGGAAAAAGACATCCTTGGAATGTAACCACCTCAAAACCTCACCGAGTTGAGGGGACTCCAAGGACCCATGGATTACATTCGACACTTTATAACCAACATTGCAGGAATATGTTTTCCATTCACCAGGTTGATGTAAAATGAGGTAGAATATCAATGAAATAATGGTTTTTAGGATTCATTCACTAATATAATGAAATATCACTTGATCCCATTGGTTATGATGATTCATTTAGAAGTAATAACACTTATTTTGTACATAAAAAACTTGGAGCGATCTCGAGGTCCCCTCATCACACATAATAATGATGTTAGAAGTGAGAATTGTCCTTATTATCTCAGTCGAACCATGATTGATGGCTAGATTTGGTATTAAAATACTATTAAGAGTTTTCTAGACCTAATATTTGATGTTCATAATCAAAGGAATTATTTTTATCACTATGAGGTCTAGTAGGTCTATCATATCAACATGATCATGTACATTCTACAATATCTAATGTAAACTAGACCCATGTCACATTGAGCAGACATCCTATAATATTTTGATATATGTTCAATACTATTGATGACTATCAGAGAAACAAAATTAGTAGATTTATTGGTGGAGCATCCCTCAATACAGGTGGCTCTGTTAGATGTTTATATACATGATGAGGAATTGTTCTTAATTCAAAGGAACTCATAGATGTGGGAAATAAATTTTGATGGATTGTCCATAAGCTCATTAGGAAAAATAATGGACAACCCCAGACTCAATGAAGTGATGTTGAGAGTCAAAATTGTATCCCCAAAAAAGGAATTCAACATTATTCCATCCTACTATCAGAGGCATGGACAAATAATGAAGATGAATACCAGTTCCTTATCACAGGCCTTGAACTACCACTCCATTTAAAATCCAAACACATAATGAAAAACAGTTACTAGACATTATGAATGTAAATTGTGAGTATGTTATCAAGAAATAGTTGTTGTTCCCTTCAATGAAAAATGTTGGATAATTGATTGAAAATTTTCCCACAGAGATGAAACTAGATTATATCTCTCAGACATTGAATTCTCAAACAGATGCATTAGAAAATGTAGCCTCTGCTCTAGATGGTCTAAATCAGAATGAAATGGTCATCAACATTGTCCACCTTTAGATGGTTTTACCATATGTTCAGTCCAAGAAAATAGATATCATTGAGGCCAGTCCCATCTTTGAGCCATATGGTTGTACCCCCGGATGAATTTCCCCCATTATAGACTATCATCAAAAGGGAGAACTCCCATTAGACAGGGATGGATGGGAACAAATTTGAAAAGAGTAGTCAATTTCATGTTGTATGATGGCACAAACTTGGAATAGGTCTTTTATAAGTGAGGCCTCGATGGAGTCCTTCTTAGGTGCATTGATGGATAAGGGACTGATACCATCATGAAAGAAGTGCATGTTGGATCTTGTGGGGAACAACAATTAGTATCCAAACACTCTCATCAAATTTGACGTCTTGGGTACTGTTTGCCTCCCATGATTTAAGATTGTGCCAAATTCACCTAAAAGTGTCATCCCTTCGATGTCCGTACTAACTTCATTCAGCAATACTTAATGTTTCGTAACTTAGATAGGTACTCTTGACCATTAACCATATATGTAATAGACATCAAGTAACTATATCATCCCTCCATGGTTAGATAATTCTAGTTTATTGTCACAAAAACTGTCTTCTTTCCCAAATGTACAATAGCAGAACAACATAAAGGAGTCGGAGAAAAAAATCATTGTACAATTTTCGATATCCAATATCATCACTAGGTTTGGGGTCCCTCGCATATTACTATTGGACAACAATGCCAATATTTTATCTATTTAATTGCACAATCTCTACCAAGAGTATGGTATCAAATCTAACCATTCATCATGCTACCATGTAGTGGCCAACAGATATATAGGGTCCTTCAATAACACCTAATCCAGCATTCTCTAAAATATTATGGAAAATGAAAGGAAATCATAGAAATACATGCTTCTTTAAGCTCTTTAGGTTTACTAGGCTACAACCCACACTTCCACTCAAGCGATGTTGTCCTCATTAATATACAGGGTGGAGGTTGTTATGCCCATGGAAATTCCACTTCCACTACTCCCCATCATTGTCTCTAATCAACTATCTACATATGAGGAATCGCAAAAAAGATTTGGTGAGATTGAGCAGTTGGATGTGAAAAGATTTCACACTTTTCCCCATTTGAATTCCTACCAAAATCATATTGCAAGATTCATCAATATAATGGGTTTCCTCTTATATTTCCTTAAAGGAGAATTCATGTTTGTCTTCATAACCCTAATGAAACTCTTGTAGAAACCCCCAAAGTTGGAACCAAAATGGTATGTTCTATATGTGATGCATAATTTTCACACCAATAGAGAATATTCTATAATTTCAATGGATTGAAAACTCACCACATGTCCCACCACTGAAAGGTTACTAAAGAAATATTTTATGTATCCAAAAGAAAAGAATGATTCCCTTTCCACAAGACATTAAGAAATATGAGAGATTTCCTAATGACTTGACAGTAAGTTGTACAATGATTTCATCCATGCTTCATGACATTAAAATTTTATGTAGGATTTTTCCTATCTAAATGATGTTAAACTTTGTAATTGTCTTTCCTTTGCTGCAAGATGTTAAACTGCATAATAAAATTTCATCCATGTTGCATGAAGCTAAACAGATCAGCATATTTGTCCATGCTACAGGATGTTAAAATACATGGTGATCATTGTGTCCTAAATAATGAAATGTTTCACATGAATCCAATCTGTGTGAGGGGAATATATAAAAATGATCCCCCTCCTTTCATATGCCCCGAGCCTATGTAGGGAGGGCCTTTAAAAAAACTACATACAACATGATTATTATTCTTAAATGGGATACATGGAGAAAACATGACCCTATGTATTGGTCCAGCCGTCACATGACAAGGTAAGCCTTTATTATATCATATATATCCCATATACTATAAGATAACTCCACGTCGATCAGTGTTTCTCATACAGAGTATAAATAACCTGATCTTAAGAATAGTTCTAAATATTTCCCCTACATAGACAATGCATAGAAGATTATAATACGCCCATTATCATGAAACCATGGTATAATTCTCAACCCCCTCATTGTGCATAGGTCATATTATCATGAGGATTCCTTAAAACTACATACTTCTCAATTCCTATCTTCGTAGGATACAAAGTGACACCGAGATTCTACATCATGGTCCAAAAACCATTAAAAATAAATGATGTCCCTATATCAATGTATAGGTCAGAGTTGTACAAGCAAATTCATTAGTCCGAACATCATGGCATTGAACTACAGGGCTAAATAAATCCTTTCCATATGACCTTCGATTGTACGAAAGACTTCCCAATCACATGATAATAATCTGAAAGTTGAAGTTTTCCATGTTGAGCGATGTTAAACTACTCAACATCTTCATCCTTATCACATAACATTAAACAACATGGACCTAATTATGTTCTCATCGAAGGGGAATTTTTTTCCAGCATCTGTAACCTACCATGCCACACGATATAACTATGTATGAATTGATTCATAGCCCTGCAGGATATGTAGTGACACAAAGATCTTTCATCCTAGTCCAACCACCATAATAAAATAGGACCCCCCTTTGAGTGCATTAGTCTAACTATTACAAGGAAATTATTTTCTAAAATAATGCAATATGGATTGATTCCCATCTGCCTATAGGATACATATAGATGCATCAATACAAGAACTTTTCCTAGACATCACATGTTGACCAAATTCCACTATTATACCCTCAATTTTCTATTCATCACGAGAGGATACCCTGGTTATTTCTTTTTTCTCAAAACGAGTGTTACTCGTGTGAGCTTAGGATTGGTGTTGAAGGTTCCACCTGAATTAACATAGTGTACATGTACACTACAGGTCAAAAAAGTCAAAATATCCCCTTCATTATGTATGATCCAAGCTGATACTGGGAGGAAACTATAGAATTGTGTGTGGAATGATTACTTTTCTCATATGATACATATTGATAGCCGAATCCTTCATCTTAGTCCAAGCAACACCCAAAAAATGTTCCCTTTCCCTATGTAAAGGTCATGCCTAAATAGGGAGTTTATTTGTGAAATCCATATATGGGTTCATTCCTACCTCGAAATGATATGTAAGGACCACCTGGATAATCAATCATAGGACTGGCTTTAGCATAATTTTGATGGGTAATTACCCTATCCTCCATCATGATGCCCCTATGAAGCAAAGTAATCCCTTTCTGGCCCTTGTTTCTAACAAATAGTACTTCTCATGTCGGATTAACAGTCTTTAAAGAGGATTCCCCACAAGCATAAAAATTTATTTTTGGACAATTTCATTACTGCATGGTGTATAACAATAGGGTACCCCATAAACTACAAGTGTCTTGATTCCTACAATCCCATGATATGAAATAATGCATGGATCATTCATCCAAGTCCAGCCACAAGCCAAATAGTTCCTTATTTACTTCATTCATATCCTCGCATGATACGTATAAAGGCTCACATCCTTCATCCTGTTCCAACTTCCATTCAAAAAAATTCCCCCATCCCCTGGAATGTGAAATGAAAATAGATATAAGAATTTAAAATTCAGCTTCTTACATCTTGAATGGTTCAAAGGGCCATTATTCCCTATAAATATGAATCAGATCTATGTAGATTATCTCACTAATTGTTGTCTATATATTTTTTTATGTACCCAGACATCCTCTTTTCAAACGTCAAACTCTATGCCCAAGGAAACCTCGGATAATCATAATCACCCACGACAATCGAAAATGTATGGCTAGTTTCTTACGGACACCTTTTATTGACTATGCACACAATGCCCCGGTGGATCTATATTTGTTACCCACAAAAATTCCATGTCATACAAATAAAAATTCATCTTCAAGAGTGGTTGTTAAAACATAGGTATGCTCCTTGCCAACTAATCCTCAAATCATCCCTCCTGACTTGAGGGCTCCCGGAATCATGGTTTACATGTCCTTCCTCCACCCATGTATGGCGAGTATCAAGAATATCCTCATATTGATTATAATATATATATGCATGATGCATTTTATATTTCTCCCATGTAATATGATGATTTAATGGTGCTATCAAGGTCCTTACTACAATGCATACAAATGCATGGACCCACAATAGTTATCTCATTCAGATCAGGTCACCCAGGTCCTCACCACATGATATTAAACTTCAGGGCCCAATATCCTAAATTCATGGAGTTAAACAGCATCTCCCAACAATGATCTTTCCGCTAGTCCTATGATACCTATGTGGATGAGTGAAACCCTTTCCACCCCTTGTTTCTCAAACTGAGGATAGCTCATGTGGGCTTTGGAATTTTGGAATTTGACTCCCCACATGGTCAAGTAGAATAAATCTACAATGACTAACCTTGTTAGCAACACATTGAGAGCCATATGAGTGTTTTTCCTCGTTATTGGAAAACTTAATGTCATACTAGTATGAAATTAAACTAAAAGATACCCCAAATATTGAAAAAATTCCCCAACCCTACAAATGAATCAGACCCAGGGAGGGTGTCCAATCTCTGGGTGCTAGGATCTCCAAACTCGAGCCCATCACCACCAATGGAATAAAAATGCCTCACCCCATGTACGATTCAGATCATTGTGTGGGAGTTCCAAACTATATGTGTAAATCATGGATCGAATGACTCTAATGTATCCAAGAACTCCCCCTCTATTTGTCAAATTCCATTCTTCAATTGATCTGGGATCTTCATAATCATCCATGGCCATCGAAAATTTATGACCAGTTTCTTGCAGAAACCTTTTCATAACTATTCAAACAATTCCCCAATGAATCTATATATGTTACCCACCAAAATATAATGTCAAAGAAAAGAATATTCTCTCCCAGGAGCGGATTTTCCAATTTTTGTATGGCTCATGGCTTCTAAGCCCCATGCCATTTCTCTTAATCCAAGAACCCTCAAACCCATGGTTTAAAATGTCTTCCCTACTCATGTTCTGTAAATTTTAGAACATCCATACTAAATTACCATCTAGTTAGTTAAGGATTCTACGTCAACATCATAATCACATGTCGTTTAAATGGCACGATACTTGATACCTTGTATTCACCCTATGTCTATGTCACGTCTAATGATATTTCCCCTCATGACCCTATGTAAGAAATGAATCTGTACAAGAATGTTTGATACATGCCCTACCACTTTGGTGTGTTGATTTCAAAAACAAAAATTTCCCATCCATATGCCTGAATAATGTCTGTATAAGAATGAGCCTCAAAATAACTTTGCAAAACATTATTCCTATCATCACATGATATGTACTGACATATGAATATCAATGGTTAGATTCATCCCTTAAACAAAAGTGTCCCATCCCTACTTTTGCAAGGGCCAGTCCACGTAAAGAACCAACTCATATAGATAGAATAAAAATTCATCAACTTAATCATGGTATTCTTGGAAAAGTTAAACCTGAAATTCCCCCTTTTCATGATTGTGGAAATTTCTCCAAAAATCATACGCTTTTTACCGAAATGTTTGAATCCATATAACCATCCCATAACCATTGGAAATTGATAGGTAGTGTCTTGTGGACACCTATGTTTGACTATGCACAAAATGCTTATGCGGCTCAACATATGTTGTGCTCAAAAATTTCTTAACATGAAACGGGAAATTAGTCTTCAAGAGAGGATTTTCCTATCTCTGTATTCTACCATGATGTGTACGTCTCACCTCATTCCTTGTTTTCAGAATCCCCCCAGATTACGGGTGACATATTTCCTCATTTAAACACCTAAATATAATGGACATTTCTTGTAAAACCAATATGGGAAAAGATGGATCATTTACAAATATCATGGCCATTAGAAATGGAAGGCCAGTGTCCTGCGAACACCATTGTTTGACTATGCACATTATGCCTCAGTGGCTCTGAATACATTTCCCCACAAAATGGCATGTTAACCAAAGTTAAATTCATAATCAGGAGAGGCCTTTTCCTACTTTCATATTCCCCAAGAATTATATTCGCTATATAATGTCCCATATCTACAAAAAAACTAGTATGATTTAAGAAAAATACCTCATCCATGACTAAAAGTTGACTAGACATTCATGGTTAATGAGCTCTAAATCGGGCCCTTGACCCATATGTCAGGATCAAAGCTGTTCAAACTAAAACAGTAGTAATGACAGTTCGGTTTGAAAGACTCCAACTAGATGTTTGAATGAACAAAACACTCACCATATTGAAAATCAAAAAGTTCACCCATGAAAAAGTTTTCGAGACACCTCGCTAAACCCATGCTATATATTGTTTAATCAAAACATTGAGCAATCACAAAAATATTCAAGAGACAAAATTCTGGTAAGGTCAAAAATGGGAAAAGGGTGGCCTAAGAAAAAGTTATGTTATACCCTCTAAGTTCACACCATATCTATATTAGGTAAAAATTAATGTAATAATTAAAAAGGCACAAAGATTTTATGGATTTCCACGTGGCCCTACAAATAGTGAATCTATGCTCATTGATCCCCTATGCTCAGGGGAAAAAAATTAATGCATAACTTGATGATTCCTTTATCCTGAATTATGAATCAAATTTCTATGTGGTTAACATCATATTTTAAAATGAAATTGATCATAAATGAAATATATTGTAGGAAAATGATAAAGTTGGACTATTGTATGGTAAAATATTGTCATCTCATTGAATAAAGATATTGAAAAAACCCACAACCAAAAGCCTCTCCATATGTGTAGGATAGACCATTATAAAAGATATTCAATAGACTCATAGAGTTATAATGTTTTTTTGATTTGATTCATCAGTGGCCTAACACATCCTTAAAATTTTATGGTCTCAAACTACTAACATGCCCAAAATTCCTTTGCCTCCTATGCTGCCTCAAGGAAAACCCTTTCCCCTTTATCCACACGCTGATTCCCCTCATAAACTGCAGCTGTAACATGGTCTCATTCCTATTAAGGGTGATATAATTCCCTGATCTGATTCTCCACATCCTAGTCAAGTTGTTCTACTAAGGACCTCTTCTTTTGAAGATCACTTGGCATCCTTGTCATTTATATATCTTGATTTGCTGCTTCATTCATAAGGATTTTCAGCAGCATAAATATGAGATGTAGACTCTGTAGTAGAAATATGATACTCAATCTTGTGAGTCTCCTCCCTGGGAGAAAATTCATACTTCCCTATGTCATTTATTTCATGATAATAGAATCATTTGAAACCTAGAACCATAAAATTGTAGTGTAACTTCAGCAGGTTCATTGCGATGTACTCAAGTGGTGTTTGAGAAATTTGACTCCAGATGTTTTTCCATAGCCTTTGGTGACCAGTTGAAAGGATGAATAGTCTCTCTCGGTCTGTCTCAAAATCACTATCTGATGTCTAGATGTATTAAAGGATGATCATCACTAGGGGTGGCTGATTCAAAAAAATTAGTGAAATTGTATCCCTCAACAACGTCATCCCTGACAGTTGCGACAATGGGCATGATTGAAGTATCCACCACAATCTCTAGTTCTTGCGGTTACGATCCTGAAATGAGATTGAAAACCAATAAACATCCATGATCCATAAAAAGGGGGTAGATAGATGGGAAATATGTAGGATGACTTTAAAACTATGATCCACCTACTGAAGTTACAATCCCTTCAGCCTTCATGGTGGCATCATCACCTACTAAAGATGGTACTTCATCATCGAAAAAAATTTGAGACCTATAGTCTTTCAGAGGCATCAATGGTTGGGGGGTCATACCAATCCAGACCAGACCCCTCTAGGTAATCCTTCATAATATCACTTACTTAGAACACGCATGTAGGGATAATCAGCCTGGAGAAATGTGTGACGGTTCGTCCCAAAATGTTGGGGGCCTTGACAGTGGTCTCTCTTGTGATTGGAATAAATGGTACAATATCCCATTCTATGTTTTTAGGAGCTAGGATATTATATTTACTTTTTAATTCAACCTTCATGGGAGTATGAACAGCTTTTTTTTGTTGAGTTATCTTCTTACAATTGCATTATCTCTGCAAGGGAGGTGTCCATATGGATTAAAGGAGTTGACTCCGTATAAATGGGAATCCCTTCAATGTCCTAGGGTGATCGGAGATCCTCACCCACCTCAATAGTTTTTGTCAGGGTTTTCCATTCTTCTTCTATGGTATTAGGATCATAATTTTTGGTTAGAGATTCAGCTTTTTAATATTCCTCCACTACAAGTATAGAAATCATCTGATCTGTGGAGGGCATGGTTATCAGTGGTCCTTCTTCTACCACATAAGGGGTAAGAGTTGTAGATTCATGGGGAACTACTTCTAGGTTACTTATTGGTCATGAAACATAATATTCATGTGACAATGGGCCTGAAATATAATTTTACATGGTATAATGACTAGATAAATTGGTGTGGTAGTTACTTGTAATTCCAATATAAATATGCTTCTATGGTTGAGACACCTGCCAATGATTTTTGGTATTCCTTTCGGAGAGCTCTCTAGTAGTAATATCAATTTGATCCGGGGGAAGGAATTATCTATATGGCTTAAAAATTACTACCTCCATATGTTTGGAATCACCATGAAAACCATCCCAAGAAAGCCCCCACCTCAGATGGCACAGTTTCCCCAGCTGTATTTTCTTTGGGGGTGTATACTGGGGAAATAACTATTTTCCAAGACTCTTAAGGATCCAAAAAGAGTAAAGGGGATAAATTTTTGAATCTTCGCAAAAAATGGAATCAAATTCAGGCTTCATAAATAAAAATACATCTCCCTAGATATTCATTTGTTACAAGAGTACTACCATGCATGCCACCTCGTCATACCAGTAAGGTTTGTTATTGGGGTCATGAATGTTTTTTTTATTATTCTTATGTAAGAGACCACCTCAGCTAGCTATTCTTTGATAGAAATAATTTTGGGGGTGATGTATCTACCAAAACATAGAAGGTCAAATCATCATCCTTGAAGAATCCTCCAAATGACTTCATTAGAGGAATTCACTCTCAATTAATCACACACCATCCAAGAATCTTGTAATAAGGGTTTAATTGGGATGGCCATTGCTAGAAGGTCGAACTGGGAAAGCGATGTATGTTTCATTATTCGTAGTTGCTACTTGGGTGCCCCTGCTATCTCAGGACCCATATGATTTGTAACCTTACTGGGATTTGTACATGCATGAGGGTCCTCCCCTACCCTAGATACAACAGTAAAATCAATAATACCATCATCCACTCCATCAAAATCTTGTCCCTGTATATGAAGTACACAATGAGATTATTATTGGAGATCGTTCCTGTCAAAGATTAGGGTTTTATGGTCCGGAATTAAATGATCCACCCTATCAGGAACATCATCATAATATATGTCATCATGTGCTAACACATGCCCAATATTAGTAAGGGTAACTTCCCATTCTTGGATGCATTACCACAAGGAATGAGGGCAGTGATCAAAAATATATTGGGGACTCTTCAAAGTAACTGAATGTGTCCATTCCACTAGAAAATCAGCATCACATGGGATGGGTGGTTGGTGTGCAGCGACATCCTCAACAGCTATTGAGGTTACACCCCTAGGTCGTAAGACCTTCCTTGGGGGAGGACTGGAAAGCATCTGAAGATCATTCCCTGGTCATAAATTCCAAACATAATCCATCAAATTTCTCGTCCCCTTTTATTCAGATACATTGGGGGTTGAAGTAGTGGGATGTAGATTTAAAAAACGAACCACTGGATATGATTGAATATAGGCATCAACGTAACATTTCGTAATGAAGGTAATATAACCCTTAGAATTAGGGAGATTTACATAGCACTAGGTGCCCTCTCGAGTTAAAATTAACCACAATTGACATGCTATCATAATATATTTCCCATTTAATTTGCTATTATGAGTTGGAGGAAAAACCAATTTAATAAAATTAAACTAACTGATAAATACGCAAGGCACCTATCCCTTCTAGTTAATGTCACAATCAATACGGGAAACCAATGTACCATCCCTCAAAGAAGTCTTTGGATACAAAATTTATGATGGTTCTAGTGGGGGAATCATATTTACTATTGGTTAATAAATCATGGAAGTTGATTTGAGACATCATTTCTCAGTTATTTTCTTCATCTAGGTCTTCCTTTTTATCTTGTGAAGCCCGACCTACCAATGTAACCACACTGGTTCTCCAATGATAATGCTTAAAAAATGAGTAGGTAATTGATAAGGAAATGATAAATGTGTATCATCCATCGTGGGATTATTTCTAGCCATATAGGATTTGGAAGGGCCAAATCATCCTCTATGGTGCCTTTTATTTATTGTTCTGGCCTAGTAGGTGGTAAAAAATTGAAAGTACTAAAATATCTTGGTTTATAAATTTTATGGTGGGAAAATGAGCCTCCATGAAAATATTGTGACTCTTACACCACCAAAATATCATACTAGTAAGAGCTAGCCACTCAAAAACATGTCTGAGAGGGTCAGCAACTGAAAACAATTGTCCACAATAGGGATAAGATCCTCTCCCCATCTACAGAACCGACCCTCCTCCCTGGTAGGCTAGTAGGAACCTACTCACCTTTAAGTTTCCTTGGATATTCCAGACCTAGGCCTTCGCACATTATGATCTTGACCACATAGGATGGAAATTACATTAATCTACTTTGAGAATGGAATTTCTTTCTTTGGGAGGGTGTCGATGTCCTTCAAAAGATTCATTTCTGGTGAAATGATCTTTTTATCTAATGGAGGAGTCCCCCCCTCATCATCCCATGTGGAAGCAGGTGGTAGAAACTTGTCTTACATATACATTAAAATGGGTTCCCCCATAATCAAAAGAACATCACAGAGGAAGATTCCATCATCCCCATGGGTAAATGTAACGTATTGGGGTCTACAATCCACCTACTCAATAGCTATGAGATGATGGTTATAGTTTGATAAGTGTAAGTATGGGATACATAGACGACCACATATAGCCCCACTGTCAGTAATTCGACCCAAGATTCATTACATATTTGATGGACCTAAAAAGGCCACCCCTAATATAAAAAAATGAACCCCTAGAGGGAATGTATCGTATTTAGGATTGTCCATGTTGTTCATTTTTTATAGACCATTAGAAAATTTCATGATAATAATTGGTCATTTCATCTAGATTTCTTCATGCCCCCTCCAAATTCTGAGGGGCATAATTCAATGATGACCCAATAATGGTAACATTCAATATGATTCATACTATCAATGATATAAGATCATTAGGAATGGTGTCTTTAAATATCCAGGTGGGGGTTTGGTCGACAACACATTACTCTGGGATATGTGTATCAGATAGCATACCAAAATCATAAATAGGTAGCCCATCAAAGATCAGATATTCCCTTTGACACGTAATGAGTAAATTACCTAGAGACTAATAAAGTGGGGTGATATGGACTCTTTCATCTATAGAATCTTCTATAGCCTTCTTCATTTCATCAATAGACGAAAGGGGATCAGCAAAAACATCATCATTAAAAGTGTCATTAGCAACAGCTTGAGTATGTTCCATCATCTTTCATAAAAAAGGACATAAAAAGGGGTTAGTCCAATTAAAATCATTGTGAAAAAATACCAAAAATGTAAAAGGACCAAAGAAGTATTCTAAAAAAAATTCTCCATGTACAAAAACATAGAATGGCCTGCAGAATTCATTTCCCACAATCTGAAAGTATAAATAATTCTCTGCAAGATGCTGGTCCACAAAGAGTTGGAAATCGAATCGATCAGCCATGGAATTGGAAATCCACATACTGTGCCTCACTATATGAATAATCAAATGTAATATTTTTAAGATTTAAATAACTATTTTGAAATTTATCATCTCGTTCACTATCATGATGTTATGTTTGTAGGAAAGGCGAGGTGTGTAGCATCTTACTATAGGGTAATTAAAAATTATGATTTAATGATCCAAAATTCTGTTCACAAAATAAAAGGTAGGTTCATGACCATGTCAAGTGTGAAGAATACATAGTTTGTTGAATTCAAGGTTGTCTTCACAGATAATGTATTCCATTATGGAGATCGAATGCAGAAGTAAGGAAATCAGAGAGTTCTTCATAGATCTCTTTTTTCTAGGAAACCATGTAAAAGGCAAATGACCTAAGCCCCCTATATAGAGGTGTTGTCCCCCAAATGGGTCCACCTCACTAAATAAACCAGTTCAGTTAATGGATATTTTCTACATCAGAATAGCTTCCACATAATTTCGACCAAACCCTATTCTGAGTGGGTGAATTTTTAGGGTCTCGAAAAATCTGCAATTGGAAAGAAAACAATCCAGCAAATTTCATAATAGAAAGAGATGCATGTGGGGATAAAGTTCTAATTAGAATGCTGAAGAAATCAAATTTGGAAAATGATCTAATGTGGATCATGTACTGGTTTCCAGGAATGGTCTGTGGAGGGCACAGATCATGAACTATGCGGTATGTGGACAACCATTGAAATACTAGCCCAAGAAGCATTATCCAGCGAACAAACCCATTTGTAGAGGAGATGAAATAACCAAACCTATGCACCAGAAACAATGTCATTGGTGAAAAAATGACAAGGATGTTTTTCCCTGCATACCATCCCAACAGACTGAGCAGTTCACAGATGAGCTAGGGCTGGCAGCACCCCACGAACCACGTCATTCGTGGGATTTAAGTGGGGATTTTTACCACCACAAAACGTTGCCTCGCTAACCTCAACCCCGCAATCCGTGGTTGATTGAGTCATTTGATAGATGGTAAATTTCTTCAAAGGACTCGAAAAAAGGATCCACGTTCCAATAAATATAGCTTTCCCATTACTCTATAAAAGGGATCAGAAGGGGAACTGAATAAAGAGGAGTATTTTCATAGGGCTTGGAGATTACAATTGGAAGTCTTTGATAGAAAGATATCGATGAAGTATGAAACCTAGAATAGCTTCCAATAGTTATAAACCCACCACAATCCATGAAAATAAAGAAAAATAATATTAATAAACTTCTCGTGAATATAATTTGCAAATTGAAAACAATATTCCCTTCACTAATGAACTTATCGCAAACTATAGGCATAATGCCTCTACTATAATCTGGAAAATAGCATGGAGAATCACTACATGGATAGGACCCTATACCGCATAACACCATACAAAATATAAAGAACGTAAGATAGCATACTACCATGGTACATGGAAGCTCGTATCAATGTACATGTACCACTTCGGTATGCTGATGCCCCCTTCACAAACATAGAAGTACACTATGCCAGGAAACCGACACTCCACAAGGGAAAACGGTTTGCAGAATGGGGTGTCTTCAGGTTTTCCACCTTCTTCTTCAAATATTTTCCTTCCATTCCCATGACACCCACTGTGGACCTTCCTCTAACCAGTCTACCAACATCATGCCAATGCCTCTTCCAATGACACAATACCCATATGACCAGACCGCCAAGTGCATCAGCTACATATCCATTGTAAGCGGATGTGAAATGCCATTTTCAACAATGGTCTGTACCCCTAGGACATCCTTATGTCCACATTGTAGAGGTAACCTAGATTCCAACCTTAGAATATTCATGTTACCCTCTCCATTATAGGGATCAAGGGTAATCAATGGATTTTCCATTTAGTAAGGGATAGTGACAAGCCAAGTTGATCGAGTCTACATCCCCTATGATGAGAACCAGTGATTCTCCCATTTCCTAAAAATCATTTTAGGGCATTCTCCCCAAGGGATTCCCCTAACATTTCCATGGGTGGTGGCACCCTTTCTCCTCAAAAGAGCAGCCCAAGACATTTCCATATAATCATACGAACGAGACTATACTAGATATCAACACGGGGGGGGGGGGGGGACAACATTGGAATATTCAAAGACACACAATCTGTCCCTCTCTTAGGGATCGAATTTCATTTATCAACAGATAAAGTGGTGCATGTGATATCTAGATCAACTACCTCCTCTTGTTTCTCACACCAGGAATGGGAAACATGTTCTTGGAGGCGGGCAATGGTTGTGACACCCACCCAATCCCAAAATATAGGAATCCCCTAAGATGTAATCCCCAATCAAACCATCAAATAATTGTGAGTCATGATCCTCCTCATTATTCCAGAAAGATGGGTAGCTTCCATGCATACGCCCCCACTTTATGAACAATGAGTACTCTAATTCCCAACTCAACTGGGATATGTAAGAAGACTTTATCTACCATTGTTTCCATATCATCTCACCAATGAAATTAGAAGATCATTCCCCCTGTTATGGGAGGCTTCACCATGTAATCCAAAATCATGTCACAACCCAAAAATGAACTACGAGAACTCTAATTCTGGCTCTTACCAGGATATGTAGGATGTCAATCTAAGGCCCAATCTCAATGGGAAAAAATTCAAAAAGGCTAATCCCAATCATGTCCCCCATAAAGGGAACCATCTTCATGATTAATCCCCAATTCACATCATTCATAAATGTCTCTACTTTTGTGTAAGTCCCAATCATGCCTCCATAAACTGTGCCTTCTTTACAGTATAAGCCCCAACATAAACCAAACTATGAGATCTTTGATTCCCAGTTAACAGGGATATGTAGGAAGCCTCAATAAGTCACATAACTAACTAACAAATTTCCCTAGTTTTAATCAGGATGTATCCTTGATAGTGACATATCCAACCAGGAGACCGTGCCTCTCCAAAGAATCATGGGCTGCAACATTATAAGTCCCTCACAAAATATTGACTAGGAATCTTCTTCCTATATGTCCTCACCGCACAACGCTAAAACTGGACGGATGGGTCCCCATCACACGACCAGAAAAGGTGAATTTTCCATTTATGTGGAGGCAAACTATGTGGGTTTTTATTCCTCTTATGAGGATTTGAATGAAGCTCATCCTATGGGTTAGATCCCCATATAAAAATAAATTTTTTTCCGCTCTAGATGACAATAAATATTGGAGCTCATCATCATAGGGATTAAACTACCATTGTGTCAGCATTTCCTAACCAATGAGTATATGTGGTTAATATTTCATCCTAGGGGTAATCTATGGACATATTCATGGGAAATAAACAAGGATTCATTATCATATGATCTAGTCTTTAATCTATATGAGATTCCCATAGTAGGAAATAATTCCCCCATAAAGGTTGGGATAAGCCTGACCTCCCATCCTCTCAACTAATGGAGTAAATAACAGTATTAGGACAAATCATCCAATGAGAACCTACCTTTGGAATGTAGTTCCATGAATCATTGATATAATGGTTGTTATGTGTTTTTGGATACATGAATAGAAGTGTTGGAGACCATATGCTGACATCATACTTTTTATGGGATGATTTCACATGCACTCAACCCCCTACAATCACATGCAAGGACTCATCAACTGTGAAACCTCCTTTGTAATATAAAAAGAACTAACAACCCAGTCCCGATGTGACCAAATCGCCTATAAAAAATGGCCATGATGCGATTCTGGTCAAAAATAAATGGTAAAACTGATGTAAAACTCAATAATAATAAAAATTAGATACTATCTATAAGTTGTTTTTGTTCTCCATAGTATGATGTGAATCGATACAAATCAGTACTCAATACAAAACACGAAGACTAGCTGTAAGTCATATCTATCACATACCAACACTAAAGATTCAGCTTTAAGATTCTTCAAAGCACTTATAGTGGAGAACAAAAACCTGTGTCTGAAAGCACTGATGACGTTCTTCTGAGAAGCATTATTTTTTGGAACCTTCAAAAGAGAGATACACAGATAAATTTGAAAAGAATACGATACAACTAATGGGGATCATAACCAAGTCCATGGGGTGATACAAACATCTCCCTAAGGATTAACCATCTAAGTAGAGGATTGATGCATGATAAAGCTGGTCACTTCAATGCTAAAAACTCTACTTGGGGCTTGTTGAATTTATAGAGGATCCTACTATAGGCCTCTTAGGGGACTCCACCAACTCTATAAAGGATTTCATGTTGAAGGGATCATAGTCATATGAGTATGAAGTGATTCTTAGCTACCTCCAAGAAAGAAATAGAGGTATTGACCATAATAAAACATGTCAAAGATACGTTGGACAAGAGAATCAAGACATTTAAATGTTTACATAGAGTATAGTAGAGATACACATCGTGTTCCCAAACCCAATGTAATACTTATTTACAATTGAATTTTTCATTCCAAACTGTATCGTGTAGAACATGGGTACATTATGTGTAGACGATGTCACAAACCATTACCTTCCATCTTGGGTACACCCATGTACTCTAGTCATATACCAGTGAACATTGTCAACCTGTTTATATATTTCCTTGTACTTGTAAAGAGTGTAGTCTGTGTATTTGGCTCAGAACAAGTTGTGTGGGGGAGTTCACACCATAAAGGTAGTCTGTGTATCCCAAATCATGACCGTGTACTCCCAGAGTACATGTCGAGTGGTCCAACGATGGACACATTCCATGTAGACCATACTACACGATGTGTGTTCTGGAATTTCCTAAATAGTTGAGTTTCTAATCTCATGCCTTGGAAGGTATCTTGGGTTCCACTATGGTGGTCCGTTCACCTTGAAACAACATATCCATGGCTTTCTCATCAATACCACATTGAATCATTATTTTTCTGTCTTTCAATCGGCTCATAAGTTCATTTATTTTCATCTAGATGCAAACCGAACAATTAATAGTTCTTCTCGAACTGTTTTTATTCATTCGTCATCATCGTAGTCACAACTCCGTTAGGTCATTTTGAGTCTTGATCTTCATGTCTGGATTGTTGCACCAATAAATGAAGGATCAATGTTCGTTCATTAATAAATACATTAAATAATTAATAACATTCATAAAAAATGAGTGACAGAAAACACAATGAAAACTTCCAAGGGATGAACCTCAACTTTTGTTCATTCTGGACATGATCTATTCTCTTCAGAATGATCCAAAAATCAAAATCAATTCTCAAAAATCAAACCCCATAAATCCTATCTAGTATAACCCACCCCATAAGGAATGATCAAACCACATATCAATCTATTCGTTGGTTTATCTACATTCATCGTTGAATATAAGAATAGTGAAAGAAATATAAAATAACACATCCTACATGGTAAATGAATCATTCACTATAGAATATTTATTTTCATGGGAAATATCTGTCAATAATGTCCTCTGATACAAGATTTTTTCATCACTGTCATGAAAAATTCTCCAGGGTTTCTCTACAGAGCCTCCATGGAATTCATCGTTTATAACACAAACCCTAGATCCATAAGAAAAGGATTTATTAAAATAGGAAGCATCACCTCATCACTATGTTAATGAAATAGAGAAAATAAAATAAATCGTCAATTTATTTTATTCATTTTAAATGTCTGAAAATACTATTCAGAGCCATCCCGTGCTAGCCGATGATAAGTCATGCCTAGGGTGAAGCCACTAGACTAAATGAAACAGTGCCCTCCGATTTCCCTTTTGGGAACACAATATTAATATATTTTAGTCTTTCAAGATAACTACGCTTGATACTATTTAATATTGTAATAAATTTCGTACATTTATACTGGGCACATCAGTCAACAGAATTTCATGCAATCATAGAGCATAGTCTCAAATTTAATCCATATTATATTTTAAAAAATACACAGAAAATAATGAAGATTACAATGTATTTAATTTCCCTTTGAAATTTTTTAACTTTGTTATCCATATTTCCCTGATTTTATCTTTTTAATTTAATTTAGTAATTTTATGTGGTTTAGGATTCAATGTTACAAATGGTGTAAGAGATTGACATTAAAATATCATTGATTATGTGGATTATTTGTCATTATGTCTCCAATGTTGAATAATATGATCTACCACAAAATAATTCTTGTCAATTTTTTTATCCTCTGGCCATATCATGGAAATAAATGTTTTTATTATTTTTATCTCGTTATGTACTCAGTTTTTAAATATAACATTTTTAGGAAAAATCATATTTTCAATTAAAATATTTTTTTCTACAAAAACTAATTTTTCCATGAATGATTCCAAAAATTTTATAAAGAGTTTATTCCATATCCAAAAATGTGATTTCCTAATGAAATGATTTAAAATATACATTTTATATTTCCATGGTTGCTTTCAGTGACAAAAACATTCAAAATGATTTATTTATTCGAATGTAGTTTTCACATTGAAAATCATATTTTCCTCAAAATAAGTTTAATAATCTTTTAATTGTTTTCCCATTAAACAATGAGGAAACACTTTGTATTAGATATGATACCATGGGTGTATTTTGTAATGATTTCATCTTAATTATTTCAATGGACATATTAAATTTGTTTCAAAAATATTATTATGAATCGTATTTGATTAATCAGGGTTAATTGTGTTTACAAGATATTGTTACAAAAATAATATATTTTCCCAAGGTCAACCATGTTTCAAAGGAATTTTTATGGAACCCATTTCTTTTTCACAGGTTAGTAATTTTGAAAATAGATTGTTTAGGATCAATATATATTTCCACAAGATAATCATATTTATAAGATCATAAATATTGATTCAATGTGGTTTGATGAAATAACTTACTTATTGGATTTATTTTCTATTATTCATGTACATTATATAGTATGGATTCTCCTAGATAGCGTCTGGTGATCCTGTTATAGATTATTTGATGGTTAAGAATAGATACAACTCTAATAAATTAGGTTATAATTATATTCCCTGGATAATTATATTAGATGTTGGGGGTCTGGTTATTTCAATTTGTATGGGGTGTGGAAGGGTTCTACAAGGGTTACATGATTTTCAATTTCAATATACAAATATATTTTATTTATGGGTATATGTGGATTTGTATTATCAAAATTGTAATTAAAATACCATTTTTTTATTCTTATGGGTTTTTACTTTGTTAATTCCTTATGTGATATTTTCATGTATGGTGATCTTGGTATTGATGGGTATGAGTATTTAGATGTTATAATGATGCACTTTGAATATTTCATCATAACCTTATGATCAAATTATGCTCACAGATGACATTCATTCTCTAAATATAACATTTTTCCTAAATGATAATTTGATCTCTTCCTTATTATGTTTCTTTTTCCATAGGTTGTAATGAATGGGACTGAATGAATTATATCTAGACGGCATTTAAATAGAAAGACATGGATGACCTAATTTCAAATATGAAGAACTAGTAAATTTTGGTGAAATGGAAATTTTAAAATATGGGTTTTGTTTAAATATGGGTTTTATGAATTTTCTTAAACACTTAACCTAAAATATTTTTGATAATTTCAGTGATCCATGATTTATATTGATGTTCTAGGGTTTGAATGAAACAATTTTGTCATAGATATGGGAATCATAATTGAAAATGTAAAATTCATGATTTCATCACAAGATCTTAGTGTGCGGGTACTAGGATGTCATATAAATATATAAAAAAATAATATTTATCCATTAAATAGAATCTCATGACCATCCATGTAAGGTGGATATAAACTAAAAAATGGAACCTGATCATTATATAGATGTAGGTGTCCACACTCATAAAAAACTAATGATTTAATTTTCCATTTAATGGGGATAAGTAGTAACATGTGTTAACATTTCAGAATATAAAATATTTTTTAAATATCATAATTATATATTCAATTTCACATTATAACACGTCGGGTAATTTGTTGATGGAAAAGTAAATATGATGCGTCGTGGAGGTGGTTTTCTACACTACTCAATATTCATGTTTCAGTTTTTCAAATTGATAAATATTATGGCGGTGAATACTTGTACAGTCATTATAATATAATAATAGTATAATAATTATACAGAATATATTATTTTATGATTTATAATATAAATTTATGGAATACTAAACAAATAAAAATAAATAGAAAATAATAGAGATTTTAGGAACACACTCCTCACATCTTGGATTATCTTCTTTACTAAATGGATTAAAAATTAAGGGATTGTATTTTGATAACACCAAAACCTAATCAAGGTGTCTAGGAGTTTGTAAGAGTATATTAGGAATAATTAATTATGAAATAAATTCGTTTTGGTGTGATAGTTATTTATGAGTGGTATTGTATTTTATAAGTGAAAAGCTATGAGATTTTTCTGAATACTTGAAAAAATTTGGTAATATGAAGTCAATCCCATTGAAAGTGGATGTAGAATTGGTAAATAATAGAGTGTATAAGATATAAGTTCAATACACTCCTCCACCACTAAATTTTAAAAATATTATTTGTATATTAGCTCTAACATTGCTATTTTTTTAAATTTTAGTTTTCACCATAGAAACTAGTTTTTACATTATTAATTTTTCCTTACTGCCAAAAAATGAAATGGTCTTTATAATATACTTTTTACAGAATGATTCTAAATTTTAAATAAAATTTTTATCCAAAATTTTAACGTGATACATGTCAATTTCAGAATGCTAAATATATAATGTATTTAAACAGTTAGTTGAGACATATAACTTAAATTCTAAATTGTAAAATATGAGTTTATAAATTAAAATAAATATTTTTTAATTATAAATTAAATTATAAAATAAATCGTTAGTTTTAAAATATGTTTCATAATTTTAATAACGATATGTATATACCAATAATATCATCAATTTCCGGTTATTTGAAAAACCATTGATTTTCATTAATCCTCTATATAATAAAAAATTATGGAAAATAAAAAAAAATATTTTATATTATTATATTTAATCCAATAATGATGTTTTTTTAAATTAAATTTTCAAAATTTTAGAAATCATTATTTAAATATATCCCAAAAAAATAAATGAAAACTATTCATATTGGAAAGTAGATTTTGAAGTAATAACCCTTATTTAATCATATAATACATATTAATAATTAATTTATTAGTTATTATTTATTTATAAAATCAATATATTTTATTATTATATATTCTAAATAAACTAAGATTCCTAAAATAAAACACCAATTTTAGAAAAACATATTTTGATGTATAAAATGATTTTCTAAGTGGTTTTGTCTATTCTAATTATATTTCTATAGTACTAAAAGGTAACATTATTTTAATTATAACTATATTTTATAATGTGGCTACTCGAATTCATATTATAAAAAAAATTCTTGGTTTTAAAAGATATATTAAATATTAAAAACATTCTAATGTTTTTCAATTTATAATTGTTTTCCCTGTGAAAAACTCTACTAATAAAGTATTCATTTAAAGATGATATATAGTGAAATACTACGTCATTAAATTCCAACCATTAAAACAATTGCCTTACCAAAATTTCAATTTTTATTTAATAACATATTTATATAATTTTCTTTATAGATGAATAAATATTTATTATTTTAATTTGTTATAAGTCACACTCATTTACATATAATACCTATAATTAAAATATTGTGTTTCTTCCTATTCAATTGTGATAAATATCTCTCATGGTATGGTAGTAAGAAATATTTTTCTTATTTGAGTTTTTAGTTTATATGTACATTGAACTATTATCATAAAATACCTCATGGAGTGAAATGAGGTTACTTATTTTTATAATATATACACCACACACACCAATCTCATGTCCTGGATGGTTCCTCAACTTGGTGGATCCAAACAAATGGTGAGGTCAAATGATGATGTTGATGAATAATTGTCCTCATCATTCTATGGCTCGTTGAGATCCATGCTCATACCCCTTCGAACCCCTTCTAGAGTAGAAATATCCACTATAATAAAGTTATCATTCTCTTTCATATCCATCGCATTCATTTCCATCTTCAAGAGAAAACCACCAATCCCTTCCATCACTTTTCGTGCTAGTACTTACACTTCTCACACTATAAAATCTTTTTGTATAAAGGGTTATAAAGGTAGGATGTATCACCATGTATGCAACAAGTTTAATTTCATATTTCCAAACAATACCTCCAAATATTTTAATTATTCCCTTCACACACCACATTGGATCACATGTTCTGGGGGAATCAAAATATATCCTTGAACATAACCCAACCTCAAATTCACTTGGAAAATTCATCATTTTCACTTAACCACCCTTCCGTGTTTAATTAGTGGCATTGGTTGGAGGTTTTATTCTACCTCCACTAATGGAATAGTTCTTCAAAATTATCTAGAAATATAGAGTTGTATATGGGCATTGTGCTTTGATAAATGAATATATAGATGATTAGTTGCTTCGATCCACTATTAAAATGTAATTATGATCTCTCTCTAATGTAGGGTAGTTATTGTTTCTACCACCATCCATTTTCTAATAGTCAGGATGTTTTGGGTAACCTAAAAATGATAAGTGAATATAGATTCTACATTTAAATACTTAATTTATTACATAAAATAAATCCCAAGGTCCCATACTATTAAAACCTATCATCATAAAACTATATATTTATTTAATAAAAATAAATGTGGTATACATGTAAAAAATATTGGAAACAAATATCTCCTATAATAAATATCCCATATATAAAATTCAAATATAAGGGATTCATTTATCACAAAATAACTCATTAGTAGTCATTAAACATGATAATAAATGTTTAATTGGTTGTGGTCATTCATCATTCCTATCATTCATTTCGCCATTTAATTTATAACATTGTCAGGGGTAATGTCCATGTTTTCCATAATAAATGCATCATAGAATTTTTGGTTCTTTTGGACACATGTTTTTAACTCCCATCATGAAAACCAACCTCATTTTCTCCAGTAGATGTTTGTTCTTGATAAACACCGCTTCTACAAGTAAATTATCCTCCAGTAAACATAATGAAAATCCCTCAGTGATTCATTACTCATTTTTTTCATATATAAATTTGAAAATTCCTTTATTCACCATATTACTCACATGATCCTTCAGAGGACTCCATTAATCTATTATTTTTTTGGGAAACCTACTATATTCACATTGTTAGTGATATTTGATGATATATAGTTAGACATAATCAAAAGACTTATCAATGAAGTCCAATTCTAATGGGTTTTATAGTTGATATAATCCTCAAATTGTCCCTCACACTCATTGTTCCTCAGTGATCAATCTATTCAAAAATGAAAAGGGTTGTAAGGAGGGATGAAACATTGAAAATATTGGTGATTTTTTATACTCATAAAATAAATTCAAATTTAGAATAACATTTTCTTTTACATTATCACATTGGCCGATAGATCATTGAATTCAACATTTATAAAACATTGTATGAACAAGGTTACTTTAGATTGGGTTATGTTTTTCTTATTTTTCTAATCGTTAAGAGTAACTAGAAAATCTATCCTTAATATCCATAAGGAACATACAGTTAACCAAACAATATCCCACAACAGTGTTAAAAAAGGTATTCAGTTAGGCCATTTTTCCAATCATCAGGTGATAACAATTTTAATAGCCAAAACACAATTTATTTAGGTTTATTACCACTAGGTACATTTTTACCAAATCCTTAATCAACTATTTATTTGAAAAAAATGGATTTATTAAATTTAAAACCACAGAATTTGAACATTACCAATATTTCATTGTATAATCCTTTACATAAGGTCTTTTATATGGTTCTCACTAAGGTTCAATAACCTTTTCACCAAATGAAGCTAAATTAATAAAAAAGATTAACTAAACCCTACATTGATATGACGTAATGTAACCCAATAGAAATATGAAATAACTAATACCTATCGTTAGATTTAAATAATACACATCAGAAATGGTGACACAACCAAATGACTTAATTATTTTGTGTATTTGATTTTATCTAAAAATATATTTTACAATATAAAACTATAAATAATTTATCATTAATCATGACCCTATAGAACCTTTTCAAGATATATCTATTGATATTTTCAGTTTCAATTTTTGGGAATATAATAATAAGTACAAGGTAAAATTTTATGATAATTTTGGTAAAAACATATAAAAAAATGAAGGAAAACCATAGGAATACATTAATATTACAATAAATGGGTAAACGACTTTATATGATGTTAATAAAGGATATTTCACAAAAATAAATTCATAAAAATATCTTTTGTTAAGTATAAAAGATATGAACTTGCTGAAGGAACATCTCATTAATCATATAAAATGTGATAATGATATAAAAGTGTAGAATAATTTAATAAAAATATTTAATCCGGAAAATATTAAATTTCAAGAAAATATAATGCATCTTGAAAATATTGAATATCCTTATATAAAACATGGAAATAATTCATATACATAAGCATTTGAAATAATGTGTGAGGAAACCCATTACTCCCATGAAGGATCACTATGTCTAGGCCTCAAAATGAAGTGAAGATAATCATGCCCATACCAATTTGAAAAAAATAAATATTCCATGCTCAAATATCTCAGGATATAAAAAATTAACCAAATTTTTTTGAGATATATAACTCCACCCTTCATTATCCACACATATGTGTTCCACTTAAAATAAAGCATCATAATATCATAAGTAACCCTTTGAAAAAGAATGAGTTTCTTAAACATCTCAAAAAATATAGACACAATGAGCATAAGAAATATGAAGATATAAGAAATAAATTTATGAAAAAAGAATCATATCATAATAACATATATAGGGTTATCTAAACATCACAAAAAAAGAGATAATCCTTGGATGAAAATAAAAGTTAAAACACAAAGTAGTTAATTAAAAAAATTGAAATTTGTTATAAAATATATTGTTTTAGTAACATTTAGAAAACATTTTTGAAACATGAATGATAATAATTTTTGGAGAACATTATAATAAATTGTTCTTTATTTATAGTCCCTAAAATGACATATTTTTTATCAAAAAAATGTGTAGTGAATGATAAAACTATTTTTTAAAATATTGAAAACCATTATTGTCTTTTTAAATATCATTTATTAAAAACATAGATCATTAAAAATAGAGATAAATATTCTGTTTGATAATTCAAAAATATAATTATGAATATTTTAGAAAAAAATCCATATTTTATTTATAAATAATATAAAATAAAATTATTGTGATGTAATAACATAGATATGGTTGAAAAATATATTAAATTAAATGTAAATTGTTCATAAAAAAATAAAATTTGACAAAATAATAGAATTATCATGTAAGAATAATTTTTTGTGAAACTTCATTTAAAAGTACAACAAGACGGGGAAAATATTATAAAATCATCACTAGTTAGAATAGATCACTCTCAAATGATAAAAGATATAAACGAGTAATTATGACCCAGGTATGATATTTTGGTAATAAAAACCCCTTACTATTATTCCAGCTTTGTCAAATTCACTATATCCTCATGTACAACAACAATTACTAAGTTAATATATTCTTTTACCACCATATTGATACGAAAAAATTTATAATCTCGCTTAATAATCATGATTTACTAGTATGCTAGTTATAATTTTTATATTCATTGACATCAAGTGTTTATAGTTTTGATCATTTGTAGGAGTTTCATTATAAAAAAATTTATATTTAAAATTAAGTTAAATTTACTATAATTTATGACATATAATGAATTATTTAGTTCAAATTACCACTCTTGAGTACTTTATTCTTTTTCCTATAAGATGAAATCAACAACAAACATTTTTTGTTATATTTTACCACTAAAGGTTGTTTTATTAATTAATGAGTTAAATATTCATGTATAATTTACAAAATCAAAAGAAACTATTTAACTATTTATATAATATTTTAATAATAATTATGTTTTTATAGTCATCGATGATATAATTTCACTGCATCATTTATGTATATAGTTTAAACTGATCTAATCATAAACATACCATGATTATCAATGCTTATGAGGTGATTTAGTCCTAAAATCTCTAAAATAATAGTGTAATTATATAATTTAGTGTTTATTAGTAGGTTATATTATCATTGTAAAGAAATTTTAAGAACTAATATAATGGAAAAAATTACCTAATTTGAATGAATGATTCATCTATTAGTATGGTTTCTTTAAACGATTGAATTTATGATAATAACTTGATGATAATATATATATATATATATGGGTTCAAAAAAATATCATAAAATAAACTTAATGATATAATAAAAATCATAATTGAACATTAAATTTTTTCTCAGTGTTATCTTTGTAATGCAGTTTATAATGAAAAATAGAAATTGAACATTTCCTTAAGGTGTTAGTCCACACATACTTAGGGAAAACTATTTAATTTTACATATATGGAATAAAATGAGTAATATGGTTTCTAATTATAAAGTATAACATATATCCTAAATATAATAATTATATATTAAATTAAATAGTAGGGAAAACTATATAAGACCGAGATCGAAAAGGAAACCTGTTTTTTTGTTGAGGCAGTAGTACGCACAACACATGATTCACATATTTGCTTCTCATAACAGAAAAAGGGAGGGTGGTTAATAATTGTACCATAATTATAAGATAATACTATTATAATAATGATACTGAAATTCAAATTTTAATATTCTTAAATATAATTGACGGATAATAATAGAAAATAATGACACATCAAAAAATTGGTTAGGAACTTATACCTCACATCTTTGTTTTTGTTCATTATTATGGGGATTAAAATGGTGAGGTACTTTCTTTTAATAATGAAAAACATTTATAAGGTGTGGTCGAGTGTTTATAAGAAGTTTGGATAGATCTATGTATGAAATTGATGTTTTTTTATGAGTGGAAGTGGGAATGGTAGTTCCACTTTTATTAGTGAAAAAGAGTGTCATCATTGTAAAAAAAAATACTTTTCAAAAATGGGAAGTAACCCTCTAGGAAAGTGGATCTAAAAATATGAAATAATTAATTGGAGTAGATAAAATATTAGTAAACACCTCTAATATTCTATTAAAATAATGTTTTAAACATGTTAGGCCCATTACCTCTAAGGTTACTCAATTTTACCATTTTATTTTTTACTAGGGTAACCCTTTTTCACCAAGGATATTTATCCTTTATTATAAAAGCTAAAATTATTTCTATTAAATAATAAAAAAATTGATTCAAAATTATATATCAATTTATCATTAATTTTTATAATTTATAAAAATTAGTTTCAAAATAATAAATGTAAAATATATTAAAATATTTTTTTAATAATACAACATAAATTTTAATTGGAAAATAATCAATTTTTAAATTAAAATTATTTTAAAATTTATAAATTCATTTTAAAAATAAAAATTTGGTCTTATAAAACGGTATTATGAATTTTCATTTTATACTTAGATACTAATAATGTCATTAAACATATGTTTTTCCTAAAAAAGTGTTTCCACTATTCACATAAAAAAAATTTTTCAGAAAAAAATAAAAAAAATTAATCGTAATATAATAATATTATTATTAATCCAAAATGATATATTTTTTTTCAAATTATATTAATTTTATTTTAAAATTAAATATTTAAAAAAATTCTCCTAATATAGTGGAAAACTGTTCATTTTAGAAAATTACTTTTAAAAATGCTATCGACTCAATTTTTCTATTTGATGTCAATTACTAATTAATTTGTTCGTAATATATTAATTATATTATCAATATATATATTTTTTATTTAATCATATCATACGGAGATTATTGAAATAAAATATTAATTTTAGAAAAAATAATATTTGTAAGAATAAAATGATTTTATTTGTTGTTTTAGCTATACTAATTGAATTTTCATTATATTAAGAGTACAACTTATTTTCATTATTCCCATATTTCATAAATTGGTTACTCCAATTTATATATTATAATTTAATGTCTATGGTCAAATGGTTATATTTAACATTCTAATTGTATAATGTTTTTTCATTTTAGTTTGGTTTATCATGTGAAACATGATATCAACAAATTTTTTATTTATGTATAATATATATTGGATTCTCAGGTCATTACATTTTTCTCACATAATTAATTGCATCCTCATAATATAAATTTTTAAATAATACATAAATTAACAAAATGTAATTTTATGAAAAATGAATATATTATTTTCTAATTATGTATAAATCACATCTATTTATATATAATATGTAATATATGAATATTATATTTCTTCATAATGATTTGAGTTAAATAACTATCAGTTTTTTGCATTAAAACCTATTTTATTTTTATTTGAGTTTTTATATCATACTTACAACAACATATTACTATAAATTGGATTTATGAATTCCATGTAATTCACTATTTTAATAAAAGATTCCCCATAGGAACTTATCTCAAATCCCTCATGGTTCATCAACATTATGGATCTTATAGAATGTTTAAGTCAAGAAAAAAAGTTAAAATTGATTTATTCACCACCTTATAAGGATTTGTGACCCATATTTAGACCCCCTCTTCACCCATTCAGGTGTAGCTATCTCAAATACACTGACCAATTCATTCTTCATATTATACCTCTCATTCATTTGTTGCTTCAACCTATTTCTACTAATCTCTAGGACCACTTGTTATAGTAATTCTTATACTATCCAATCTGATATTTATTTGAATAAATGTTGTTTGGGGATGGATCAATTACCACATAAACTATTTTTAGATTATCAAGTGTCCAAAAATGGCCTCCCAAGACCCAAATTATTTACCACACCCATCGTATAAGATCATGTGTTATGGGGTATCCAATTAGATTGAAAAATTTCTCCCAGACCTCTGGTCACTATGATGTCTCCCCCTTTTTTATCTAACCATCCCATCATGTTCTATTAGTGGTAATGGTAAGGTTTTTAATTTATATCTTCCATTGACATAAATATATCAACTTATCTTGAATCATTTTGGTCTACAAGAGGAAATATTTCATTGATTAATGAAAATGAATAAGATTAACTATTATCATCCATTATTGAAGTGACATGAATATATGTTCAGAATGTTTTTTCAGTTTTGGTTCAATGAGGGTATAATAAAATGTCACATTTCATATGTATTATTTTTCATTTTTTGTAAAAAAATAATTCCTGATACTAATTATACATGAAAATTTTCATATATTCATTCTAATAGTGGCGATATATTAAAATTTCTATAAAAAATGTATTGTACACATTGTTCAACATATTCTTCATTATTTATACGTCACAATTCTATTAAGGATTACTCATCACTAAGACGTCCAAAATTATTCCATGATTCTCAAGATAATTTTAAAATTTTATGGATGTTTTCTTAGTTATATTACCAAAAAATGTGCTCCAAATTATTCTTCCACATCTCTTTTTTACTCTACACTGAAACATTTTTATGAATTCTAAAACCCATCTAGTAAACTATGTAAATATAGAATAACTTTCCCTGTTATATTCATAAACAAATATAATGTTGTATTTCTCACAATATATATCATCCTTAATGAATATACCACATATAATTGGTGCCTAACAGATTTAATAGATTTTGAAGATCTCTTATTTTATGAATATTATGGGTTTAATACAATCATTTCCATCAAGAATGATTCATGAATCATTTATCTATTATTCTCTTCTGATGGAATATAAATACTATTATTCAACATTGATATATTCTCGATAATGTGATGATTAATGTGACTAATCCCCTGGTTCCATAAAGTATTCTAATATTCTAAATAAGAATACATTTATTCTCTTTCATATCCACCTAATATATATTCCCATTCTTTCTATATCTTTCCATAATTTAAATTTTATCCTTTCCTTTGATATGCCTACATTTTTTGTTGAACATAATATCCATCCCAATGTTAAATAACTAACATATAAAAAATTAAAAATATAATGGTTGAAGATCTTAGAGAAAAATTATATTATTAAATTAATTTAAATGTAATAGAGTCTTTCCTTTCAAATTTATATTTAGAGTTACATTATTTCCAAACTGAATCGTTTTATCCATTAATGTTTTCATATTTTGAAAAAATTACTTTCACCGATCATGTAGTGAAATCACCAACTATAGTGAGTCCACATTCTCTTATTCATTATATATTTTAAATTTATCTTAGAAATAATATCATTCTATTTCATCTTGAAATTATTATATTTTCATTAAACCCTATAATGAGATGAGATATATGTTGCCTCCTCTCATTTTATTCATCATATAAAATCAGAACATTTTTTACATTCAATAGTAGTTAAAAAGAATCTATATGAAACTGAATTTTATAGAATCAAATCTATTATTAGTGCTCTTTAATAGGGAGAAATTGTACTTTTTTCCAAATATCAATATTCTATTGCGCGTAATTTTCGCAACAAAAATAGTATCCATAGAATGAGTTTTTTTATTTATGAACGTTATTTATTGAGTCAACTTTTTTAGTTTCTAACTACTTATCCTATTAAGTTGTGGTCAACTTCACCCCAATATTATATTTTCTATCCTAAATAAATATATAATTTTTACATAATCCTATGAATTATATTGTTTCTTTGTCTCACCACATATCCCCCAAACATTATTAAATATTGTATTGTTGGTAATTTATCATTTATTGAGATCTTTTCCTTTTAATCTTAATTCCTTTTCAGTTCACATTTATTTTATTTGATATTGATGTTTTAGAATAATATCAATTTTCATTGTTGCCCATGGAATTTTATATTTGATCCCAAAAAGCTTCCTCAAAAGTTTATTACGACCCAATCCTCCATTATTATTAATACAACATTCAAAAAATTCCCAAAACAATAACAGCTTCATCAAGAAAACTATTTCTATTTCATATCTGAGGTTCTATATTAATGATATAAATCCCTCTTGGATTTTTCAATATCTTTTCCTTAACATTGATGGATAATTTTTCTTCTTATGTATTACATTCTATTCATATATATTTAATATAAAGTTTATTACATCTTGGGATTCTCTTTATTTTTTTATCTTTGAAATATTTCTCTTGATGATCACCCTCTAACATTATATCATAAACATAACTTGAGTATTCAACCAAAAATACTACAATATTTATATTTATCTTTATTTATGGACAATACTATTAAAGAGACTCTTCTAATTCTACTACTATATTATTAACTCTCTCATTTTGATAACCATATTATACTACAACATTAGATTTTTACACAAAATACATTATTATTGATTCATGTCTGAGATAAACAAAATTCAATTATTTTAAGGGGAATTCCATAGTATCTTGTTACCCATTTCATACCAAGGTATTTCTATAAATTTTATTATGTCATTGAGTACCTAATATAATAATTCTTCTATAAAAAAACATTTTCATTTTTCACTTGAATTCATACTCACCATTCCCTTCAATTAATATTTTTAGGAATTAGAAAATAATGTGATAAATATTTCCAGGATGTAAATATGCTAGTGTAAAATTATCTGCATATATTATTTTATCTTCCATAAACATCCTCTTCAAAAGAGATAATAAATAATCCTTTATATATTTTTTAATTTAATTCTCTTCAAAACATCGTTGTTCTATATAACATTAAATTCTACCTCTTTTGATGAATTTTATAAAGAACATTTCTTATTCACATTAATTTCATATGAGTCTAGTTTTCAATGTAAAGTATAAATATATATATATAATTTAATTCTTCATCTGCTTATACGATTTTATATTAAATTAGTGGTCATATCTATATAATCTTATTCACTATATAAACATTTTAAAATCATAAACGATCCAATGAATATGTATAAACACTATAAAAATATGGTTGAATAAACAACCCAAATTTTCACTTGAACTCATCGTCAAATAAAAAACAACATTTTTTGGATAACATATATAATTTTGAATTTATCTATTATATGAGATTTATAAATGTAAGAAATATTTTCACAAATTCAATTGGCCTCTGTGAAATTCTTCATGTTAATTTTTATTTGTTTATAATATTCCTTGTAGAAATAATTCACTATTATTGAATAATTATTAATCAATTTAATTTATTTTAAATTCAATGAAGCATAGGTAAAATCACATAATTTAATTATATGAATTTTTTCCTTGTAAAAATAAATGAAAGGATATTATAATTTCGATCTCACTAAGTTTCCATGATTTTAAATTATATTTATAAATTATGGTCACTCCCTTTATTTTATAATACTTTTCATGAATAAAAAATCCTTCAATAGATTAAACTAGATATAATATGTTTCTTTGTTTACACTTTTTCTATAATAATGTTATACTCTAATCCCTATGTGGGTGGGGTGAGTTAGGGTATCATAAAATTTATTCTTATCCAAAGTATAACTAGATATTTTATTGTTCTAGGAATGTACATCCTTAATATTTTACATTGATCTCACATATCAACAAGATAATACAAAAATACAATAAAGAATAGGCATATAGTTTTATATTCTGTTCTACTGTACTGAGATACATCCAAGGAAAAAATATTAAAAATGTGTTGATATTCCTAGTAATAACTTGTCCACAAGTTTGAAAATATAATAAATTTTAAAATCTCACTACTCATTCAAGTTTCAATTATATAATTTTTCTTCCTTAAACTACATTAGTAGATGTTGAAGAAATGATATATTTATGTCGCATAAGTTGAATGCACATATATAAATATCATGTACAAAAGACATTAAAAATGTGTGCCTTATATGATTCCTTATTATTTAATTCCTATCATTTACTGTACTATAAAAACAATTAATTAAAAGATTAATCTTTAAAATAAGTCCAACATTGTCCCTATTAAATTATTAATACATGAAATGAAATAAATTTGATAGTTATTAAATATTTATTTTCTTCATGATATTATTTTTCATATATATATCGCCATTATGTGTGTGATTCCTTCATATGTACTACATGTTCTAATGTAAAATGAGATTTGTTAAATACAAATTCAGAATCCTATGATCAACCAAAATCATACAACCTCTAAATTAAACCCAACTATTGGATCATCTTCTAGTAGATCACTACAACTGAACACTATTTGGGTTCATAAAGTTCCATTAATGACAACTAATTTTTAATGGAGTTTCAATTCATAAAGAATAGTTTTAAACTGATGTTTTTCAAACTCTATAGAATATATTCTATAATAAATTAATGTGTTAAGAACCACATGATATTGGCCATATTATTTTACTCCAATTACAATGAAATATTTCTTTTCTAGAAAAGTCACCATTTAAAATAGGTTTATCCAAACATGCCTTCCCATTTTTCATTAATTTTTGGAAACATTATTGGGGATTACAAATTAATAATGTATTAATGTGAACTCTAAAAATAATTTATCCAATAAGTTAGATGATCACTTCGATGAAAACCCAACCACATCTATAAATGTTGACAATTTTACATGGCACTTTGTAATGTAGCTTAAAAACATCATGAAGCATTTATTCTGTCCCAATGGGACAAACACTCCTACAAAGCATATATGATTACTACAACCTGATTTCAATTTAATATTTTTGTGAAGGGACTACATTTATACGTGGTTATTTATTTTTAATTTCCATTAATTATGAACATTTTTATTCAAATTAATTTTTTTTGGGGAAACCTAGGATGCATTATTTCATTTTCATCATAGAAGATTTTATTTTTAGAACCTCAAACACCGAATCATAAGATCACATCTCCACTGAGAAATCCTTCGTGGGACACCACATGGAAATTTATTTCAATTTAGTGCTTTACAAATTATCTATATAAATAAACCAATCTATTTTGAAATTATACATATAAAGAAGAATAAAAAATTTATGGTTATTATTTTTTTCTTTTGGAAAAATGAGTTCCATATATCCCATTATGAAGAAAAAAATATATAATTAAGCTACTATAAAGAAAAAAAATATATCTAATGAATATTATGAACCCCTTCATAAATAAAATTATCACCCAGTCCCCTCTACAATGAATTATTCTTGTAATGTTAATTAATTATCAAAGTGGCATCATGATCCACATTAGGAAAAATAGTATTTGTGTTCTCCTATATGAAGGAGGAACAAATAATTTTTTTTATTTCATGCATACAATATCTTATATGTGATGGGGGACATTAGTTTATTTATTTACCATTTTCAATGATATCATTATGGGAAACATTAGGATTCACCATAGACCCTTCATGATGTTCCCAAATAACCTTCATGGATTACTTCTTCCAAGGTCAAAGAACCAAAATAACCAATATAATATTTCATAAAGGGAAAAAATAAATTAATGATTAGGATATTGTGAAAAATATAATTCTTTTCCATCAATCTTGATTTAAATTGATAAAATTTTATCTCCTTCCTATCCTCCTAGACTGATAGGGCCATTATGATATTTTCAATCATGAATTTTCTTTCATACCAAGGATCAAATAATAATAAGTGGTTGCGATAATTGTCCCAATTTCTCATACCCTTCCATTATCATAATTAAAATGAATGATCAATGTGTATGTGGACTTCCTTTTCATATATAGGTATTAACATTGTTCACCTTCACAATTTTCTCACTATGAATCACCAAACACAATGGGGAGAGAGAAAGATCATTGGGAAATATCTGGGACAAAATTGTATGAATTCTATAATGGTAGTAATCATTCATGTGTGTGACAAACTAAATCTATCATATACCCTGAGTAGTATTTTTTTACCTCTAATCAATATTAATCCACAAATTAATATTTCTATTAACTCATCCATCACTTTATATATTCATATAAGGGTATCCAAATATGTTTAATCCCTAATCAATCCAATATATTTAGAATTATATCTATAGAGACACCACTATGGTATGAAATTTTACGATACTGATAACATCCTAGTTTAACAACCTAAAAATGCACGAAAACATGATTAATATATATCATGAAACTACACAGAAGAGTCTCCCCACATGACCATAAACTACGTAACTCAAAAAATGTGGTATTTGATTATTAATTATTGTGATATGTATGATGCCTCCTCAATGATTAGTCCCATGATCATCTACTTCTGTATCCATCTTCATGGGTCCATATTCCTTAAGGAGTAACCTATGACCTTTCTCTCCCGAATATACTACCTAGGAGCATAGAAATTTCCATTTACTAGGGATACATTACATTGGAAATCAACTCCTCAGGATATATTCTTAAGAAAACCATGCCCCACTTGTAGGGTTATATTCTCACTAGGTATCTTATTATTTCTATTATTATACTATATTCCTGATAAATCCTTTTTTACTGAGTGGTAAATATTTTTTATAGTAAAATAAAGCCTAAATATTATTAAGGCATATTCATCGAGAAACAAACCTACCTATATTGGAAAATATTTTATTTATGGTCACCTAGAAAGAGCCTTGTATTCATAAGACAGAGACCAACCATTTCTATGTCCATTATTCCAAGAATATTTCTTAGTATTCCTTTAAATTGTACTATGATAATATATGCAACATAAACCTAAATGTGAGGATGTGTTCAATTAATTTTTTCCAAAATACATGTAATATAATTCCATTTACATGGATATGAATGTTTTCTTTCTAATTTTTGTGATCCAAACCCCACAACTACCAACCTCCTCCCTTAGTGTTAATAAATTTAAATGTGGGAAGCCGTGTTAAAGTAAACCGTATCACCCTAAATATTTTAATATATATATTCAATAAGGGAATGATGTATATGTCATGATCAATTTAAATGAAACAATTGATAGATAAAAAATACTAAAGAAATATTTTCGCATTTATGGATACTTACAGTATTCGATAATTCATATATCGATACATGGTAAAAACCAACTACTAGTTTAGGATAACTAGTCCCACAGTGAGATTTTGGAATAAATTCATTACTATAACACAAATATATAATAGATTAAAATATTATTAAATAATACTTTATAATTTTGTAATATACATGACCTCCCCCCACCAATATTCAATTTAAAGTTACATTGAGAAATTCCTAGGGACATCAAACCTTTTGAAAATGGGTTTTCACTGACTCAAAACAAAATGGATTCATGGAATAAAATTGTATATTGTCATTTCTGTTATAATAAAATGTTTAGTAGGATGTAAATCCTTTATCTATGAATTTTATTGAACCAATATTATTTCCCATCTGATGATGCCTTAGTGGGTTTTATTATTCATGTTTGTTGATATATTCAAGAAATGGAAATTTTAAAATCTATCCGATACTAATAGATATTATCATCATGATAATAATTATATTCCTCAACTAATAATCAATTTAAGGCACTCTTGAAAAGGAAGAAACTGACAGTAATGAAATATCCCTATCATTAAGTCACCATTATTTTATTAATGGAGTATTGCATTAACAGTACCATTCCCAACATATAAGTATAAAAATATAGACTCCAAAAAAATAAACAACATTGATCGCCTCATCAAAATAGGAAGACTACAAAAAATGTGGGTACACCCATAAACACCTTGAACCATTTCTGAATACTCTCTCTGGAACACAATAATAAGAACTTACTTTATCGTAGGGAGGTGTATCATATGGTTAAATATGGGATCAAAATTTCTAAGGATCCACCTATGAGAAATACATCCAAAATACTCCCTCACCAATAAGATTGAATATAAACCCCTCAATGACCTATATATGAAACTACCCAACAACTCCCAGCCTAAATCACAAAGACTTGAGAACCTAAGATATATATCTAGTTGTGGTAAACTGTTGGTCATAGGAGGTGGCCTTACATAGTCACATCCATCTTTGATTTCTAAAATCATACATTATCAACATAAATATATCAATCTTGTACCACATTTTACACCCATTAATCCAACAGTATTCTTTGGTGGAACTAAAGGAACCTTGTTAGCATATCCTGACATCCAATAACAGTCAGATGCATATTTATACACATAAATATCATAGACATGTATCAATGAAAATAGGGTACATGTGTATGATTATATCCCCACTCCCGTCAATGAAAGATCACATTTTCCCATTTCCAATGATCATTCCTATCAGCATATCCTAGAAATGATCAATGGGTATGGTCATATCCCTAGTCATTTCTCAATAAACTGTTATGGAATTGACAAAGTATAAAAGGAACTCTACCGATGGAATATCTAAATGGTCAACATGATAAGTACACATATTATTATATATAAAACCTTGTTAGAATGATTTTTGGAATTTTACATTGAATAATGTATAGTAGAATCATGCTAATATACTTGATCTAATTGGATACAACCAACAAATTTCAATTCCCACTTTATGAATGGAATATGTTATTAACAAAATTATAAAAGTTAATCATAAAATTTCTATAAAAATACTAGACTAACCTAAGTGTTTTTTCATATGTATAGGTCATTTTGTGGGATATATGACCCTACCCATCCAATGGGCATAGTATATGGGGAAGTCTCATCAGTGGAATTACAAATTATATGGTCAGGCTCATACCCCTACTTTGATAAACATTACCAATCAGGGGCCCCTTAAATATCATTCAACAAAATCCTATGAATATACTGACTCACATTCAAAAAAAGAAGAAAATCATTGTGTTGAGGTTATCACCAGGATGTTGTTACCAGTAGCATCAGAGGCCATCCACAAAAAGACCGTCTTTAATGAATAACCAATGGAAATATCATGATAGAAAATGTGAATTATTTTAGTTATTAGTGCATTTAAAATCTACCTCATATAAAGAGGGAAACAAATCCCACCCAATACCATTTATAAATAACATTTTCCACGATATTCCTACATAATGAATATTTTAGAAGAGTCCTCTGTACAACCAGGAATTGTAAAACTATGTATGTTCCTCCCATATAGGTTCTTACGGATAATTTCCTCTTAATATAGATATCATTTATTACATGAAGCTCCTACTAATTTTAAAATAACATTAAGAAGGTCCTCAAACCTAGAGGAACCGAAGAAACTGATTCTAGATCCTCAAAATGACACATCTCTAATGGGAGATTTTATTTTTCATCTTAAAGGCAGTATACGGAAACAATATTCATTAGTTCCACCTTTAGATCAACCATCCATTGATATTTCATAAAAAAACTTATTTAACCCCACTCTTTATAATATGATATCTAGAAAAAAACTAAATTAATTAGATCAAGTATAGAAAACTCTCACTGAATATGAATAAAATGTTTTCATTATAGAAAAAAAAAATCAAAATATAGGGCTCTTGTTCTAGCCCATAACCACCTCTTATTATGACATTCCAAAAACCACGATGGTGGATTGTATACACTATTTTCATCATATTATGTTAGTGATTCATCATTATATGAATATATAATCCATATCCTATATAGAATATAAAAACTTCCTAAAGGTGAAAGAAGTACTATATCATGAGATATTATTAGCCTTCCTTTTAGTTACATGACACAAGATGTTGAGAATGAAATGAGGAGATTCCCAACATTATTGTGTATATTCGTTGAGGAATCTATGTGAGTTCACCAACCACACTCCACCTTATGTATATATAAAATATTTGTGGTGTAACAGCCCATGTATTTATAAAATAATACATTTTCATGTCTTTTAATACTTTTCAATTTAATAATAACTATCATTTAAAGGGGATAATATGTATGATAGTGTACCCGACACACAACAAAGGGTTTCTCCAAAATCTAATATTGCACACAACATTGAGTTATACCAAAAAATTAATACAATAATATTATTATTATTTTAAATATTAGTTAATTCCTAGAGATTGTAGTGGATGGAATGAATAGACCTAACTATAATATAATTAAACATGTTTTTTAAATGTTTTTATATTTATCCAATAAATTTGAGAGGCTTAAAATTAGAATGACTCCAATTTTAAGCATAAAGTATGATTATATTTATAAAAGTTCTTTTTACCAACTTTTGGTGGAAAAATATTTTTTAAAAATATTTTTTATTCACTTTTATATATTATATTTGATAAACAAACTTCTTCATTAGAAGTGTGGCATCATAATTTACTTTGGTTGATTTTTTTATACTTTTTATGATAAAAATCCCATTTCTATAAATAGTGAAAACCACACTGCATTTTAATTCAAAACATCCTTTTAATATAATATATTTGTATATTGAGATTTTAATTGTAATTTTCTTTAAAGTGTAATTGGGTTAATTTTTTTCATTTCATCCAATGATGCACATTGGAAGTAATCTCATATTTAAATTGTGCATAAATACAAGTCAATCTTTGGATAATTGTTTTTCTTAAAAACATACTTTCTGGTTTTCATAAAGATAATTAATTTTAAATTAATTACTAAAACATCTGTGTTTAGAATTTGAAAAAAATGGACTACATATTTGGATTCAAAAGGTTTAATGTTTCTAAATAGGTTCGTTTTATTTTTGGACATTATTAATAATAACATCATTATTTATTTTTATTTACCAAGTTTAATGTGAAAATCAAATAAATAAGGGTAGAAAATTAATATTATAATAATATAAATCTTCCATAACATGTGTCCTAATCCTATTTGATGAGATAAGGCCTAAAATTGGAACCCATGGGTCGATTTTAGGACCAAATTGAGACATTTGGTTGTGATAATAACCTTTTATAAAATTAATTTTAAAGCAAAGGGAAAAATAACATAAACATATATCTCCTAAATAAAATAATTTTAATTCGGATTATATAATTGATATATTCAACTATAAATTGGAATTATAAATCTAAACATATTTCCTACAAAATTTTATTTTTTATATAACATTAAGACATTAAATATTTAACTTTATTTCCGACACAATGATGATTCATTGATTAGCTTATTAATAAACGATTCAGAGACATGATACTATAAATATTAAATGAAAGATAATTTGAATGTTTTAATTCCATAAAAGAATTTTTTGGATTAAATTTTCATGTTGGGGATGATGTAATGTCTTTTTAGTGAAGCAATAAGGTTATTATGAACTTATCAAAAAGCAATTACTAAATTGTTTAAAAATTGACATTAATGTGTTTTTAAAATAAATACTATTTTTTAAATGATATAACAATACTAAAAATTTAAGAATCACCAAAATTGACTTATATAATATTAACTGTAATTAATTATGCAGTTTTGATTCTATTTTAAATTTATGGTAACTATTGTGACCATATATTAAGAAAATACAAGAAGACATGGTAAGAGTTAATGTTTTTCACTAAGTGATAAAGCTAAAAGATAAGATTAATTTTGTAACCTAAACATATTTAAAATATATTAATTGAGTTAATTTAGACCCATCCTAATCTTATAATCAATATTTATCACTTTTTATAAATAATAATTCCAAAATTAATTTATAATGAAACAATATTTCATGACCTTTATAGAGTGGCCCTCCTCCCTCTTATAAAAGGACACCACATCTACCCATATACATACACCTCTAAAGCCCCTTGTATCATCCAAATTCAAAAAAAATAAGCTCCAAAAATCCCCCCTTACTCCTAGAAGACTTAACATGGGTAGAAGGAAAATGAAAGAAGACTTTTATATCCAATCAGAATTGGTTACCCAATTTTTAGGTAACGTCTTCTCTCAAACTCTTTTCTTTTATTTTCTTTATCCACCCCTATGATAAATTTATTCCATTATTTTTTAACAAATATAGTATCCTAATTATAATAAGATTTTTAGGCTATGGTATCAACCTAAAAATGCACACACCTCCATCAAATGGATAGAGAAGATACATTTTTAGAGTACGACGAACAACTACCTCAGAAAATGACGATTGTTCAATTTTCTCCTACCACCTACCATGATGGCCATTATCATTAAAATATATTAATATATGAAATATAATTTATTTATTTTTTCTATAGGAATCTATATTTTTTATTTATAACATACATTTTTTCTTTCCATAATATGTAAATATGATAATTTTGTTTGAATAAGTGTGGACTACAACCCCCGCAAAGTGATATGACTCGTTCATGATTTACATGGAACGTATAATGGATGGATTTTTTATGAATATGAAACATACATGAAATAAATATAATAATTTATTTATAATATGTATTTATATGATTTTATTTATATTAATTTAATATGAAAAAGAAATGAAATTAGAGTTCATACGTACGTATGACCTACCATATCAATGAACAGTTCATTTCATTTCCATTCTCAAAATATTATGGATTATTTTAAATAAATATATATATGATATTTATTTTTTATTTAAATCATGAATTTCATTTTTGAGATGATGGAATTATGACCATATAAAAAATTTGTTATCAAAACAATTTTATTTTTGACTGAATGTAACACCCCAAGATTTCATAGTGTGTTATTTCTTCAAAATAATTCAATAACTTGCACTACAAGCAACACCGAGTTCAATTGCACCATGACTTACCAAAAAAAAGCCATTAAAAGAGTTCATGAATAGGATTAACTACATTTTTAACTTTATATAATCCTTATAATTTTAGAATCCATATTATGAGTTTCTTAGTCATAATGCAAGAACATATTCATTTTCAGTATTACACTTTTATCAACTTTTAATAGTGAAAACTTTTTAAATACAATATTTTATACTAAATGGGGACATCAAAAAATTTAAAATGAAACATCCCAAGCTTACACGGTACGCTTTCCTTTGAATAAAACAGTAGCGTGTGTTGTACGCAACTTCGAGTTTTAACACACACCACAACCGATCAAACTAGCCGTTATGAATAGTAATACCTAATTTTTGAAATTATATATATTTTATATTTCAAAATGGACTTCATTTTTGGATTCGGAATATCGAATTTAGCCTAAGGTGAAATTTTGGTACTTTTCGGATAACTTTCATATTTTGATGAATAGTGAAAATTACTAAATTTTAATTAAAAACAACTTTTTTAATCAAAATAATTAATAGTGATAAATTGTGAATTTGAGTGGTTTTAAAGTATATTTAGAATATATTTTTACCATTTAATATAATTTTGGTCATTGGACATAATTTTACAATTAAACCGAACATAAACAAGTGTCAATCTTTTGATAGTTATTATCTCTTAAAAACACGCTTTTTGTTTTAACAGCGGGAATTAATTTTATATTAATTTCTGCCACTTCTGTGTTTTGAATTTAGAAAAATGGATTCCATATTTGGAATCAGGATGTTCAAATTATGTAAATAGATAACTTTTATTTTTACACATTTTGAATAATTACTGCGGTAAATATTTTATTTACCATGGTTAAAGGGTAAATCCGGTAAATAAGGGTTAAACAAAATAATATTATAATAATACTAAATTACCCTAAAACGTGTCTTAACCCTATTGGTTGATACATGGTCGACCATGCGCATCTTTGGGTCTGTTTTGGGACCCCATGGATCCACTTGTAAGTGATAATGACACATTATATTAATAAAGTTAAAATAAAAATAAAAATGGCATAAGCTTACATCTTTTAGAAGAACAATTTTTACATAGGGTTATACATGTTGGATTTTCGATTATAAATATTCATTAGAAAGCTAAAAAGATTTCCTACATAATGGTATATTATTTATAATTTTTAGACATCAAATAATTTAAATTATTAATGACACAATAATGATGCAATGTTTACCTCATTAATAAATCATTTAAATAAATAAGATTATAATGATTAAAATATTATCTAAAACCTGTCCAATTCTTATTGGTTGATGTTATTTAGAATATGAGTCATCGTATCTTCGACCTCAATGATTTTTGGACCATTATAAACCGAATACAAATATATTATAAAGTAATACTTTCACACTTTCCTAAAGAGCCCCTCCTCTCCCTTATAAAAGGAGACCACTTCTACTCATTCCTAACACCTCTCAAGCCACTTGGCTCGTCCAAACTCTGTCTAACTAAGCTACCCACATCCCTCTCCTCCTCCTTGAAGCTTCCCCTTAGGCAGAAAGCATTTCAACAAGTCCTTTGGTTCTAACCAAAGTGAGTTACCTAAATTAAAGGTAACGATTTCTCTTAAATTATTTTCATTTATTTTGCTTCTCCAACCCCCAAACTCTTTTTATTTACTTTCTTTTGTAACAACACCAGTATCCTCAATATACTAGGATGTTTTTATAAGAAGGATTCAAACTACACATACACACAACTCCATCTAATGGATGATGAACATAATGTTTCTGTGGATGGCAAACTAACGCCTCACGAAACGATGATTGTTCAAATACATCTTACCGCCTCTCATGGTGGCCATTATGATGGAACTGTAATTAAATATGATATTAATGATATATATTTTTTATATAAGCTTCTGTAATTCCATTTTATTTCATACCATTATTCGTTTCATGTTGTATATACATACGATAATTTCATTTGAGGAAGTGCGGACTACCGCCCCCTTAAAATGATATGACTCGTTCATACCACACATGGAACGTATAAAGGATGGTGTTAATGAACTTAAGTAACATATATAAAATATTATATTATACTGGAATAGTAATATACCTATGTATCATTTGTATTCAATTCTTTTAAAATAAAAATTAAATGGAAGTAGCGTTCGTGCGTACGTACGGACTACCGTCTCCACGAACGCGATGAGATTCATTCTCCATCGTATCCATTCAAGTATAATTATCATTTAATTATTTAAAAATGATGTTTAAGGACTTGATATCATTCTGGATATGAATAAGATACAACAAACATGACTTATGTAACAAAACATATAAAGAAAATGAGTAAGTTAACACCCGAAACGGCGATAATACTAAGATATTATTATCAAATCAATATTAAAAGATCATATATGATATCATATTAATGTATATGATTCTTGTATAATTTAGTAACAATTATTTCACTATTATACAGGAGGTTAACCTACCCCAACCAAGGAAAAGTACAAGGTAAGGGTTATTTCACAATCTCTTCATTATCCGAGGTTGTATTATACGTAATAATCTACTGGGATCTCTTTATCATCCACATCCATGTTTCTTCGAAATGTATTTCAAAACATTTTTACTATTTACAAGAATATGGGTTAAAGTCATTTATACCCTTGTTTGACTTTTTATAAGAGGTTTATAAAGGAATCTTTCCGTCGTTTTCAAAACAAGGTCCTTTTTAACCTTTTCGACAGAATTGAGGTAAGAATGTTTTTTTTAACTTATACGGCGGGTGCGGTTATTTTCCGCCATTATAAAATCGTCGAAGCCTTCCCTTACAAGCTTATAAGAATATTTTCAACGAAAATGTTTTATTTTATATGGATCTTAAATGATTTCAAAATAAAAGGAGATATTTCTTTTAAAAGAATTTTGATTTCATCTATGTCAACATCCTTTGATGGATTTTAAGATTATTTGAAGTTGATTTATTATGATACAAAACTTCTATATTGTATTGAAGGTTTTGTGATATGTTTGACTGTGGATGTGCTATTTTTATACCATTCATAGTTTATGGTTAAAGTATTGACATTTCGTATGCTAGTTTTAATACGAATGTTTATGTTATGTTATAAACCTTTTCATATGGGAATGCATTGGACTTAATAAGTGACGGGTGGAGCCCGCTATAGCTCCTCGATGCATCGGTAGGTCTCATGAGACAAACTAGTGTCTTGGCACAAGGCCTTGACAAAATCTTATTTGTAGTCTTGGCACGAGGCCTTGGCTATGTGGTTATGATAGTCTGGCATTATGCATTCCAACATTATGAAAGTGGTTATTGATATTGCATGTGATTATTCGATTAGTAGAATATCCATGTGAACAAGTAAATGGCATTATTTCATTTTACTTTTGCCATACTATGTTGAAGTTCAATTTTAAAAGGCTTTTGTTTTAGTAATTCATTGCCTTAAATGTTTATGCTTATTTTGAATGTTCCGCTATATTGTTATCCTTACTGGGCATTTGAGCTCACCCCTTTTCTATGTTTTATTTTACTCAGGTAGTGAAGAAGTAATTTATGAATCACTTGCAGGGATATTATGAGGGGTTAATAGTGTGGATATGAAGACTTTGTTGTTGTAGTAGTTTTTCACTTTGAAATGTAATGTAAATCTTTATGAATATATCTAGTGTTTCCAAGGCTACTAAACCAATCGGTCTTTCGGGATTTGATCTTTCTTGTGATCATGCCAATGTTATGTAATAACGCACCGACTCTGGGTAGCTGGGGTCGGGGCGTTACAGTTGGTATCAGAGGAAGTTTAGTACAAACCTTGGAAGCTAGATTTAGATAAACTCTGATTAGAGCACGTAGACCTAAGATGAGCTTTGAGGATTAGTGTAGAAGAACTTCCTAGAATTTTGGTATTGTAGAGATTTTGTGAGTTTTCCGAGCAATACATCCCTGTCTGGATACGAGCAGGTAGAGGCGGCTCTGGCACAGATGTACCTAGGGGTAAAACCCGAAAACACCGCTTTGAGCTAGACTCGAATGGGAACTGGTGCACGACAACGGGCCTTGCTGCACTCTTGGTTACGACACTCCCGGGGGATATGCTTAGGATAATTCTCATTTTCTTTACAAACCATTATGAAGGGTTTGTGAGTATATACTTTCTCAAATAAAACATTTTTATGATTATGGATTATATCCATAAATAGTTCAATTTATGTTAAGTGTTTTATAAGTATGGGATTATGTATTTTGATTCATAAACTGATCTAGTGTATTCCATTGTTTAGAAATGGCGCCCAGTAGAAGGAATTAGAACTCCAGAAATGCACATGATTCAAAGAGAAGGAAGGATCATATCTCTCATGGTCTTAAGCTAGAATTTATAAGAGAAATAGTCTCCCATGTATTATCATCATATGAAGAAATAATATCATGTGTTGATAAGATAAGTAAAGAGTTTACTGAGTCTTATGGCTTTGAAGGGAAGCAAGAGAAGAAAAGGATAGAAGAGAGAAAGATGGATAAAGGGAAGAGGGAAAAGAAGAACTTTCCCATATGTGGTAACTGTGGAAAGAAACACCCTGGAACTTGCCTGAAAGGAATGGGAGTTTGTTATAAGTGTGGAGGAAAAGGGCACAAAGTACGTGACTGCAAGGGTAAGAAAATGGTTTCAAATGTACAATGCTTCATTTGCAAGGAGTTTGGACACTACGCGAACCTATGTCCCAGTCATCAGACTATGCCGCAAATGATGTTATTGGATAATAATCAAGTTATGATACTACCACAGATGAAGAGGAATGATTAAAGCTCTTATGTTGATTATGTCAATTGAGTGTTGTATCAAAAATGTACTTATAATTATGGAGTATATAAGGATTGTACTGCAGTACTATTTCATTAAGGACTTGAGATTTTGTGGAACAAAGAAAAGTGACTCAATAGCAGGATAAATTTTTGGAAAATATATGGTTAAGAGAATGATAAACCATAATATAGTTCTGATACCGAGGTAGTGATTTTGGAATAATACATGATTATTTGGGAAATATTATATTGGATATTCTTGACTACCTTGGAACTGATTAATGATTTGTATATTCCATCATTGTTGGGGTTTAAAACATTTTTGGAATAAGGGAGCATGAATGTAATCAATAAGGAATATGGTAATTCAGGATGTTTCAGTGTATTAAAAGAATACATGATGAAGGTATTCATATGCTATTACGGGGTAAAAAGAATCTACATTATGTTTACCTTCCTTATAAATGTTGGACTATGAGTTTGGACAGAAGTATTTTGGATAGATCTAGTTTGGATTATTTTGGATTTCCATAAAAGGACAACCCGGAGGTCGGGCGGCAACCCTTCACGTCCGGCAAGGCTGCGAGACATGAACCCGCAACCGAAGGGCGACAAGGGTGTATCACCTACCACTGGCACACGAGATGTCCTGGATTAAATAATGTAGTTTTTATGAAAAGATCTTGTAGATGAATTATAAATTCGTTTATTTTGGAACCCTATACGAATAGTGTAAATAAAATTTTTACATTCTATTATCTTTTAGAGTGAAAGATGAGTTTGTAGTAGAAATTTATTAATAGATAAAACTCTAATTATAATGTAAGTATATCTCCTTATGATCTTAGCCAATCTCATAAATAAATTCCTCAACATTAAGAAAAGCAACTTAGAACAAAAATGTTTTCCTAGATGGTACCTTAAGTCATCACTAATTTATGGCTTTGGGATTTTTGGCCTTTTCATAGCCATGTTCTCTACCACTCTCCATCAGATAATTGATGGTTAGATTTTTCTTCCATATCCATATTTTCCTACATGGAACCCTAGTATGTGTTATTTTTGGTAATCTTCATACTTTCGACTCTTTATTTTAAATAGAGGCCTCATTAATTCATTTTTCGATGTGGGATTTCAACTAAGATATTTTGAAACGTCAAAAATGTATTATCCTAATACCCTATGTTTTGTTGAACCGATGGTATTTAAAATCATCATAGATTGATGAATTTAAAGACCTCAATTTTACACTTGTTTGTGATTGATGAACTCAATCAATACCTATAAATATTTACATTTTTCCTCCAATTATATGTCTCTAAATTCCACCAATGTTCTCCTAATCGAGATCATAATTTGGTGGTGACCCTTTCATTTCTCTTTTCCTCATATTAAGACTAAATTTTAGTAACCCAATTTCCGATGTGGATTTTCCCACAAATATATTATCTATTTTCAACCTTTTATTTTCAAAGAACAATTTCAAATTGCGAGGACGCAATTTATTGAAGGAGGGGAGAATGTAACACCCCAAGATTTCATAGTGTGTTATTTCTTCAAAATAATTCAATAACTTGCACTACAAGCAACACCGAGTTCAATTGCACCATGACTTACCAAAAAAAAGCCATTAAAAGAGTTCATGAATAGGATTAACTACATTTTTAACTTTATATAATCCTTATAATTTTAGAATCCATATTATGAGTTTCTTAGTCATAATGCAAGAACATATTCATTTTCAGTATTACACTTTTATCAACTTTTAATAGTGAAACCTTTTTAAATACAATATTTTATACTAAATGGGGACATCAAAAAATTTAAAATGAAACATCCCAAGCTTACACGGTACGCTTTCCTTTGAATAAAACAGTAGCGTGTGTTGTACGCAACTTCGAGTTTTAACACACACCACAACCGATCAAACTAGCTGTTATGAATAGTAATACCTAATTTTTGAAATTATATATATTTTATATTTCAAAATGGACTTCATTTTTGGATTCGGAATATCGAATTTAGCCTAAGGTGAAATTTTGGTACTTTTCGGATAACTTTCATATTTTGATGAATAGTGAAAATTACTAAATTTTAATTAAAAACAACTTTTTTAATCAAAATAATTAATAGTGATAAATTGTGAATTTGAGTGGTTTTAAAGTATATTTAGAATATATTTTTACCATTTAATATAATTTTGGTCATTGGACATAATTTTACAATTAAACCGAACATAAACAAGTGTCAATCTTTTGATAGTTATTATCTCTTAAAAACACGCTTTTTGTTTTAACAGCGGGAATTAATTTTAAATTAATTTCTGCCACTTCTGTGTTTTGAATTTAGAAAAATGGATTCCATATTTGGAATCAGGATGTTCAAATTATGTAAATAGATAACTTTTATTTTTACACATTTTGAATAATTACTGCGGTAAATATTTTATTTACCATGGTTAAAGGGTAAATCCGGTAAATAAGGGTTAAAAAAAATAATATTATAATAATACTAAATTACCGTAAAACGTGTCTTAACCCTATTTGCTGATACATGGTCGACCATGGGCATCTTTGGGTCTGTTTTGGGACCCCATGGATCCACTTGTAAGTGATAATGACACATTATATTAATAAAGTTAAAATAAAAATAAAAATGGCATAAGCTTACATCTTTTAGGAGAACAATTTTTACATAGGGTTATACATGTTGGATTTTCGATTATAAATATTCATTAGAAAGCTAAAAAGATTTCCTACATAATGGTATTTTATTTATAATTTTTAGACATCAAATAATTTAAATTATTAATGACACAATAATGATGCAATGTTTACCTCATTAATAAATCATTTAAATAAATAAGATTATAATGATTAAAATATTATCTAAAACCTGTCCAATTCTTATTGGTTGATGTTATTTAGAATATGAGTCATCTTATCTTCGACCTCAATGATTTTTGGACCATTATAAACCGAATACAAATATATTATAAAGTAATACTTTCACACTTTCCTAAAGAGCCCCTCCTCTCCCTTATAAAAGGAGACCACTTCTACTCATTCCTCACACCTCTCAAGCCACTTGGCTCGTCCAAACTCTGCCTAACTAAGCTACCCACATCCCTCTCCTCCTCCTTGAAGCTTCCCCTTAGGCAGAAAGCATTTCAACAAGTCCTTTGGTTCTAACCAAAGTGAGTTACCTAAATTAAAGGTAACGATTTCTCTTAAATTATTTTCATTTATTTTGCTTCTCCAACCCCCAAAATCTTTTTATTTCCTTTCTTTTGTAACAACACCAGTATCCTAAATATACTAGGATGTTTTTATAAGAAGGATTCAAACTACACATACACACAACTCCATCTAATGGATGATGAACATAATGTTTCTGTGGATGGAAAACTAACGCCTCACGAAACGATGATTGTTCAAATACATCTTACCGCCTCTCATGGTGGCCATTATGATGGAACTTTAATTAAATATGATATTAATGATATATATTTTTTATATAAGCTTCTGTAATTCCATTTTATTTCATACCATTATTCGTTTCATGTTGTATATACATACGATAATTTCATTTGAGGAAGTGCGGACTACCGCCCCCTTAAAATGATATGACTCGTTCATACCACACATGGAACGTATAAAGGATGGTGTTAATGAACTTAAGTAACATATATAAAATATTATATTATACTGGAATAGTAATATACCTATGTATCATTTGTATTCGATTCTTTTAAAATAAAAATTAAATGGAAGTAGCGTTCGTGCGTACGTACGGACTACCGTCTCCACGAACGCGATGAGATTCATTCTCCATCGTATCCATTCAAGTAAAATTATCATTTAATTATTTAAAAATGATGTTTAAGGACTTGATATCATTCTGGATATGAATAAGATACAACAAACATGACTTATGTAACAAAACATATAAAGAAAATGAGTAAGTTAACACCCGAAACGGCGATAATACTAAGATATTATTATCAAATCAATATTAAAAGATCATATATGATATCATATTAATGTATATGATTCTTGTATAATTTAGTAACAATTATTTCACTATTATACAAGAGGTTAACCTACCCCAACCAAGGAAAAGTACAGGTAAGGGTTATTTCACAATCTCTTCATTATCCGAGGTTGTATTATACGTAATAATCTACTGGGATCTCTTTATCATCCACATCCATGTTTCTTCGAAATGTATTTCAAAACATTTTTACTATTTACAAGAATATGGGTTAAAGTCATTTATACCCTTGTTTGGCTTTTTATAAGAGGTTTATAAAGGAATCTTTCCGTCGTTTTCAAAACAAGGTCCTTTTTAACCTTTTCGACAGAATTGAGGTAAGAATGTTTTTTTTAACTTATACGGCGGGTGCGGTTATTTTCCGCCGTTATAAAATCGTCGAAGCTTTCCCTTACAAGCTTATAAGAATATTTTCAACGAAAATGTTTTATTTTATATGGATCTTAAATGATTTCAAAATAAAAGGAGATATTTCTTTTAAAAGAATTTTGATTTCATCTATGTCAACATCCTTTGATGGATTTTAAGATTATTTGAAGTTGATTTATTATGATACAAAACTTCTATATTGTATTGAAGGTTTTGTGATATGTTTGACTGTGGATGTGCTATTTTTATACCATTCATAGTTTATGGTGAAAGTATTGACATTTCGTATGCTAGTTTTAATACGAATGTTTATGTTATGTTATAATCCTTTTCATATGGGAATGCATTGGACTTAATAAGTGACGGGTGGAGCCCGCTATAGCTCCTCGATGCATCGGTAGGTCTCATGAGACAAACTAGTGTCTTGGCACAAGGCCTTGACAAAATCTTATTTGTAGTCTTGGCACGAGGCCTTGGATATGTGGTTATGATAGTCTGGCATTATGCATTCCAACATTATGAAAGTGGTTATTGATATTGCATGTGATTATTCGATTAGTAGAATATCCATGTGAACAAGTAAATGGCATTATTTCATTTTACTTTTGCCATACTATGTTGAAGTTCAATTTTAAAAGGCTTTTGTTTTAGTAATTCATTGCCTTAAATGTTTATGCTTATTTTGAATGTTCCGCTATATTGTTATCCTTACTGGGCATTTGAGCTCACCCCTTTTCTATGTTTTATTTTTCTCAGGTAGTGAAGAAGTAATTTATGAATCACTTGCAGGGATATTATGAGGGGTTAATAGTGTGGATATGAAGACTTTGTTGTTGTAGTAGTTTTTCACTTTGAAATGTAATGTAAATCTTTATGAATATATCTAGTGTTTCCAAGGCTACTAAACCAATCGGTCTTTCGGGATTTGATCTTTCTTGTGATCATGCCAATGTTACGAAGTAATGCACCGACTCTGGGCAACTGGGGTCGGGGCGTTACACTGAAGTACCAAATATCGACTAAATGTCTAATATTAAATTAAATCATTAATAATTAACGTAACATGATAATATGTGACAAAAAAGGAATAAAAAATTAAAAAGGTTCTCAATTAATTATAAATTAAATTATATTTATTATATCGGAAGAGAAAAAATTAACAAGACAAGTCAGACTCAAGGAAAGGGAACCATTCACCCTTATCCTTTAGTTAGAGACTTCTTTTAGGTTATGTATTTTATTATCCATTTTTTATGCTGGTTTATGATTTTATATATAATTATTTTAGTAAAAAATTTCAAAATGATGAGATACCCTTTTTCCTCTCTTTAAATTAATTATTTATTTTTTTATGTGACGTTGCTAAGCTGTCGTATTTTCATAAGTGACATTGTCTCAATCTCTTTTCTTTGGGGCATATCTTGATATTATGGACCTTTATTTTATTAAAATTTATATATACAACCATTTGACATATTTTATCATTAATTAGTTTCTTATCATTATATTTAATGGTTTTTTATAATTTTATTCTTTAAATATATGTATTCAAGTGTTTCTTATTTGGTATGGGAATTCCCAATAATTTATTTTCCATTCCAGTTTTCTTTTATGTTGTATGTCCTTGAAATATCCGTACAATTTTATTATTTATATATTATTATATACCTATTTTATTTTATGAGTCTTTTACAAATGGTTTACCCCTATCCCATCTCCATTAAATGTTTTCTAAAACCCTGTTGCATAGCCATTATGCTGCAAATTTTTTGTCTCAAAACCTCTCTCTTTTTCTCAAGAAATTCCAATATTTTATTTATGTAAATAAAAAAAATTCATTTTCTTGGGTTTTCATAAATGATTATATATTATTTATTATTTTCTATGATTTACATACATAATAACCTCATTTCCTTTCCACGGGTTATAAAATACATAATGATTCTGTTTTGAAGCACTTTTTAAAACGCCATGATATTGGTATGAAACACATTTATTTTATTCTATTTGGGTTATTTATGTAATTTTTGATTATCATATATGTGGCTCACATGAAAATAACAACATATTAATGGTTCTCCATGATAGTGTTCCAATTCCTTGGGTAATAAAATTAATCTATAGAGTTGAGAATTTTTATGATACCTTGGTGAATAACCTTGGTAAAATTTTCGATACCTTTGTGACTAACATTGGTAAATTTTATGATTCCTTGGTGAATAACCATGGTATTTTTATGAAACCTTGTATATGGACATTGGTGATATGAAACCATTGGTATTTTCCTAGGTGAAATAATTATTAAAGTATAAATTAAATGTTGAAACCACATTTTCAACATATAATCCATGTTCTTATTGTTATGATATTCATTTTGTCACTCCCTTATAAAAGTATTCATGATCGTATTTAAATATCTCAAGGTCAAATATAAAATGTTTCCCTTTTTGTCCCTTACTGTTCTTTTTGTGATCATCCCATGTTGGTAAATATCTTTCATATGTCTTAAGATTCGTACGAACAAATAAAAATATATGATGAAATTATTTGAATACTTTTCTTGAAAATTATGCATGTTTATTTTTTATAGTTTTTGTTTTATGAAAAAATGGATGTTGTATGGACTTATCTACATTTTAATATTGAATGCCTATGTGATATTTCTTCCAAATTATCTATAATTATAGAACTAATTGATATTTGGGAACAAATGGTAATTATTTATAGTCAAAAGTCACTATAATAATTTATGTTTAAGGTCGGGTCCTTATAGTTGGTATCAGAGTAGGGTTTTGAAAACTTTGGAGATTATGATGTCTTCTTATGGGTTTATAAGTTTATGGTTGATCATAATTGTTTTATTAGAAACCCTTTTTGTATTTTATTATAAAATTTCAAGGTGATTGACAAAATTTTTAGAGATATTTATTTATTTTCGGTAGTTCGGAGTTATTACTATTTTAATGTCAAATGAGTGTTATGAGATAATAATTGTTGTTAAAACATTATATGGTTATTTTTTAGGATGTTTTCATATATTGAGAATGTTATAATAATTTTGTAGTTTTATAATAAGGGACTACATGCAGACCATGTGACAACCCATCACGTCAGACAAGGGTACAAGAATCGAACCCACAACCGAAATGAAATAGGCATTTTTTACCTAGTGTTGACCTAAAAGATGTCCCTTGTTAGTATGAATTCATTATTTTTAGTTACACTTTTTTTAAAATAAGAAAATTTTGATTTAGGAGACATCTATTTTATTGAATAGATGACAATGACATTGGAAAATGATTTTGGGATTATGTGATTAATGTTATTTTCGAAGATGTTCACTAGTTTGGGGACATTATAGGATTTAGGTAAATAGAAAACAATGGATTTTTATTTTAGAACTAAACGATGAATTATTTAATTGTTGTGTTATGAGAGTTAGGAAATTATTAGACTATCTTGGAGAGCATGTGATTTGGTTAATTAATTTTTAGTTTGAGACATTAAGTGTGGAATATGTTTTCTAGAGATAAATGTTAAAATTTATCTTGGAAGATTATTTGATAAAATCCTCCTAAATTTTTAGTTTGAATATTAGTTCAGATTATTTTGATAAATGTTAAGGACATTTGTTTATCAAATGATATTATTTTAACATTGGGTATTGGTTGTTGAATTTTAGATATTAATAGTAGTATTTAATTTTATAAAGGATAATTCTTTGGGGGAATTATAAGATATTCTACGCACCATTTTGGTTTTGGTTAATTTATAAAGATATGGGAAATATATAGTAATCTTTTGTGGATTATGTGATTCTATAGATGTTTATTCCAACTCTTCAAGTGTGACCAAGTAATCTTGAATACTCAATAATTGTTGAAAATTTGAGTTTGTGGTAGATATTTATTGAAGGGTGATACACTACTCAACATATAAGTGTGTTTCCTTATGTTCTAAGTCGTGATTATAAATAAATTTCTCTAATTTATGAAAATGATATTAAAAATGGTGTAATTTTACTTTTCCTAATGAGAAATGAAAGACCATCCAACCCATCAAAAGTATGTGGCTTTCTGGTGGTTAACATTATCCTGATCATGTTTTTTGTCACTCTCCATCAGAACAAGATGGACAGTTTTTCTTTAATATCCATCTTTTCATACATGGAATCCTACTATGTGTTATCAGGTGTAACCTTTTATCTTCTCATTATTTATTAATTTGATTGTTTTATTGACTCTAATTCGGATGTTGGATTATCAATGATGTTTCTGAGCCTAATTTTAAAATTGTGAGAACATAATTTCAAAAAGGGGGAATGATGTAACATCTTATATTTTGATAGAAAAAAAAATTTTCATATATATTAATATTTCTGATTTTAATATTAATTTAAGTTTAAAGGGATGTCTATGTATGATAGCGTAACCGACACGCAACAACGAGTTTCTCTGAAATCATAAGTTGCAATCAACATTGTGTTATATGGACAAAATAATACTAAATTTTTATTTTTATTATTTTAAATAGTACTTAATTCCTAGACTTTTTATTTGTGGGAATGAATAGAACTAAAAACAATATGATTACCCATAATTTTTTTAATTTCTATTACATTTATCCAACAAATTTTAGAGGATTAAAATGAGAATGTGTCAAACTTTAAGTAGAAAATATTTTAAAATGTTTAAAAGGTCGATTTAGAGCCTTTTGATGGAGAAATCAATATTTAAAAACAAGATTGTCACTATTACATGTTATATTTGATAAAATAAACATTATATTTAGAACCGGTGATTCAAAATTTTCTTCAGTTGACATTTTGGTATTACTCTATCGAAATTCATATTTCTATGAATAGTGAATAAAATTACAAAATTTTAAATCAAAACTTAATTTTCATCTATATTATTTATATAGGAATATTTTTCTTTTAATTGGTTTTAATGTTTAATTGGATTAAGTTTTTTTTAATTGAAACCATTGATTGTCATTGGAAGTAATTTCACATTTTAATTGGACAAAAATACATGTCATGCATTTGATAGTTTTTGATTCGTAAAACCCGAATTATTGTTTTGAAAACGAGAATTAATTTTAAATTAATTACTATAACTTCTATGTTTTGAATTTGGAAAAAATTAATTCTGTATTTGGAATCAGAACGTCCACATTATGAAACTAGTTAACTTTTATTTTTGGACATTTATTTTTCTTTATCATGTTTAAAGTGTAAATCAAATAAATAAGGATATAAAATAATATTATAATAATATAAAACTACCATAACAAATATCCCAATCAAATTAGATAAAATATGGATTAACATGGGCATTATTGTGTCTATTTTAGGACCAAAATTTAGCCACTTTGGTGTAATAAGGATCTTTTATAATGTTTGTTTTAAAGGAATTGGAAATATAACATAAACATGTGTCTTATAACAAAAACAAATTAATTTGGTTTATATAATCAATCTTTGTGACTACAAATAGTAATTGGAAATATAAAAAATTGGTATTTTTTTTTAAAATTATTCCTTAAATAAATAAATTTATATATGACACAATAATGATGTAGTGATTACCATTATAATTATAGATTCTAATAAATGATATTAAAATTTTTAAAATAAATATTACTTGAACATTTTTATGCCATCGACTAATTCTTTTGGATGATAGTGTCATCTATGGGATTTTATAATGCCTTTGTATCAAGGGAATCATGTTTTAATGAAAATAATAAAAAATTAATTACTAAATAGTATCAAAATTAACATAAATTTGTTTTCAAAACAAATACTATTTTATAAAATGATATAATTGTCCTCAATATATAAGACTCTACAAATGAACTTATATAATGTAAAAAATGTCATTAAGGATCCAATTGTGGTTCGATTGGTAATTTATAGTAACTATAGTTACCATATAATATGAAAATACAATAAGATATGGTAAGAGTTAATGTTTTTAATGAAGGGTTAAAACTAAAAGATAAGTTTCATTTTGTGACCTATACTTGTTTAAAACCTATTAGATGAGAGTATTTGGATCCATATTCGTCATATCTTATAAATTTTTACAATTTGAAACTATTATAATTATAAAATAAATTTTAATAAAAGAATATTTGAAGATGATAGTTCCCCTCCTTCCTCTTATAAAATGCCACCACCTCTACCCACTTACAGACACCATTAAATCACCATGGCTTAACCATAATATACTTAAATAATCTTCCAACATCCCACCCTTATTCCTTGAGACCATACTTTGGGAATAAGGAAACTCTAAGAATCCTTTTGGCTAATATCAAAAGTAGTTAAAAAAATTTGTGTTAACGTATTCTATCACGATCCTTTCCATTATTTTCCTTCTCTACCTCTATGCTATTTTTATTCTATTATTTTATAGAAAAACCAGTATCCTAAATATACTATTTTTTAATTCTAGTGGATTGAACAACACATACACACGCCTCCATCTAATGGACACAGAACATACTATTTCTGCCTTTGGTGACCTATTGCCTCATGAAATGATTATTGTTCAATTTTCTCCTACAACCTTCCATGGTGTCCATTATGATGGAACTATATTTAAATATGAAATATATTATATTTACTTTGTCTATATTTTTTCTTTATATTTATTTACAACATACCAATAGGATTTCCATAATTTTTTAATATGCTAATTTCATTTGAGGAAGTCTGGACTACCACCCCATCAAAGTGATATGACTCATTCAAGCTATACATGGAACACATAAAGTATGATTTTATTAAATATAAGACACATAAATGAAATAAATATAATACATGTGTTATAATATACATTCATAACATTTAAATATTATTCTTTTTTTTAAAACCATAAGCATCCACGGTACTCTTCTCTTGGAATAATACAATAGTTTGCGTTGCATGCAACTTTGAGTTCGAGCACACCATGACCAATAAAACTAGCCGTTATAAATAATAATACACACATTCAGAAATTTTATAAATTTTATTTTTCAAAATTTACATTATTTTTGGATTCGGTATATCAAAATTATCATAGGGTGATTTTTTGGTATTTTTCATAAAACATTCAATTTTTGATGCATAGTGAAAAACACGACATAATTGTTTAAAACCAACATTTTATTTAAATAATTGTTTATTTTATATAAATTTATTTTAATTTAAAATAGATACATAATACCTATATTAGTTCAATGCAAATTAATTGGAGTCATTTTATAAAAAAAATTAGTTGTATAAACTTTTATTGAATGTTTTTTAACGTCTTTTACCCACCTTCTTGGAACATTAAGAAATTTACATAAAACTTAATTTTATAACTTCATTGAAAGGAATTTCTATAATATGAGAGACAATATTGACATCTATAAGTAAAATTTTGTTCAATAAGATGAAGATAATTGTTGATGAATAGTAACTTTTGACTTTTATTTACTACGGTTAAAAGTAAATATGGTAATTAAAGGTTAAATGATATTATAATTACCCTAACACATGTCCTAATTCTATTAGATAAATTTATTTCGACAAAAATCAATATTTGGAATAAAATATGATCTGATGTTATCCCCATGGACTTGATTAGGATATATATTAATATTTTATTTAAATAATAGTTCAATATTTTAAATTCAACATTTAATAACTAAAACATTTTTAATATAGGGTTATGCATAAGATAATTTCTACTATAATTATTTATTAGAAATATTAACATATTTCCTGCGTCATGGCATTTTTTTAATAATTTTTTGACAATAAATAATTAAATTTATTTATGACACAATAATGATACAATAATTATCTTATTAATGATATATTAAAGTAATTGATATTGTAAATATTAAAATAAATTTAAATTTAGACTTTTTATGCCTTTATAGATTTTTAGAGTTTAATATCTCATGTTAGGGTTTATTCAATTTTTTTCAAAGAAATCATATTTTTATGGAATTCAGAAAAATCAAATACTAAATAATGTCAAAATTGGCATAAATGAGTTTTTCAAAAAAAATATATATTATTAAATTATATAATTGTCCTAAAATCTATGGTTTATCCAAAGGACATATATAATAATAGATATGTCTTTACGGAACCACTTGGGGATTTCTTGGCTTTTTATAGTATGTTTATTAACCATATAATATAAAAATACAAGGAGACATGGTTAATGTCAAAATATTTAACCGAGAGTTAAATCTAAAATATAAGGTTAATTTGGTTACTCAAATCTATCTAAAACCTATTGTTTGAGATTTTTTGACCCAAATCCACCATATCCTCAAAATAAATCATTTTGGATGCATTATATGTAACACCCCAAGCATCCATGGTACGCTTCTCTTTCAATAATACAATAGCTTGCATTGTACGCAAGTTCGAGATTCTAACACACCGTGACCAATCAAATTAGCCGTAATGAATAGTAATACAAACTTTTTGAAATTATATAAATTTTATATTTTAATGGTCTTTATTTTTGTATTCAGAATATCAAAATTATCCTATGTTGAATTTTTTGTAATTTTCTAGGAACTTCCAATTTTTGATGAATAGTGAAAAATACATAAAAACAACATTATTAATCAAAATATTTTATAGTGATAAATTATATTATTCTGTGGTTTTAAATTATAACTAGAATATATTTTTAGCATTTTATCCAATGGTGGTCATTAGAAATAATTTCACTTTTAAATTTGACATAAACAATTATCAATCTTTTTATATATATTGTTTCTTAAAAACACACTATTTGTTGTGAAAGCGGGAAATAATTATTAAATTAATTAATTCAACTTATATTTTCTGAATTTTGTAAAATAGACATCATTTTTGAATTAGGAATATCAATAATAGGTCAGGGTGAATTTTTGGTATTTTTCTGAAAAACATCAATTTTTGATGAATAGTGAAACCACTAAGAGGTAGTTAAAAACAAATTTATCGTTTAAATGATTCTTTACCACTTTTGTGAATTTAATTTCAAAAATCCAACATACATGGTATTCATTAGTTAGTAAAATGTGGTTCAATGGGATGAAAATAATTTTTGGTGAATTGTAACTTTTAAGTTTTAATAATTACGATTAAAGATAATTACTGTAATTTAAGATAAATATAATGTTATAATAAAATGAAATTACCTTTACACTTGTCCTACCCTTGTTGGATGAGTCATGGCCGACCAAGACAATCCATGGGACAACTTGGGGACCCCATGGAACCACTTGGGTAAGAAAATGACATGAATAACTTTTTATTTAAAATAAAAATAAAATTGTTACAAACTTGTGTTGTTTTATTAAAACGATTATTACATGGGGTTATGTAAGTTAATATTTAGACTATAAATATTTTTTGGAATGACAAAAAAAATTCCTACGTCATGGTATTTTTTTTATAATTTTTAGACGTTAAATAAATTACATTTTTTATGACACCATGATGATGCTGTGATTACATAATTAATTAAATATTTAAATAAAATGAAAAGATCGGGTAAAATATAAGACTTAAACTTTTCTAAAACCTATTGGATGGGTATATTTAGAAACATTATCACCTTATACATGATATATATCATTTTGGGACCTTTAAAATCTGAAAATCATTTCATAATAAAGTAACATTTTATGACTTTCCAAGAGTGCCCCTCCTCTCCTCTTATAAAAGGCCCACACCTGTACCACCTTATTAACATCATCAAAGCTATTTTTCTTGGAAAAACTCTGCCAAATACTCTCTCAACTTCCATATATTACTTCTACAAGCATCACTTTAGGAATAAGTCTTCCCTAGGAATCCTTTGGCCCAAATAAAAAAGACTTACCCAATTTTAAGGCAATGTCTTCTCTTATGTTCTTTTGTTTTATTTTTCTTCTCCAACCCCTTAAACAATTTTTATTCCATTATTTTGTAACAAAAAAATTATCTGAAATATACTAGGATGTTGTTATGATAAGTATTTGATTTAAAATTATACACACCTTCGTCTAATGTTTAAAGAACATACTATTTCTGTGGGTGGCGAATTACAGCCTCACGAAACGATGATTGTTCAATCTTCTTTTAACACCACTCATGGTGGCCATTAAGATGTAACTAAATTTATATATGATATATATTGTTTTTATGTTATCATTATTATTATTTATTTTTTCATTTATGGCATAACTTTTTGATTTCCATTATGGGTAGGCATGATAATTTCATTTTACGAAGTGCGGACTACAGCCCCCTCAAAGTGATTGGAATTGTTAATGTTGTATGTGGGACATATACAGGATGGATTAAATGATATGATATTATACGGGAATTATAATATACCTTTATATCATTATGATTTCATTTCATTAAATACGAAATAGAAATGAAAGGAGTGTTCATGCATACGTACAACTTACCGTCTCCATGAACGAGTATTTCATTTCATACCTCTAAATGTTATGTACTGTTATAAATGAATGTATATACTTGATATGCATTATATATATGATATACACATCATTAATATAATTCTGAATATAAAGGATATTTTACCACATGAACAACTTATAATTATACGATGTTTATTTTTGACTCAGGTACAAAAGATCGAAAAAACCACCGTTATTGACATCCATAATTACATAATGTTTATAAGATGGTATTAAGTGATATAAAAGGAATAATGAACTTGAAAATGTTTCTTAAGAAAGTATAAATTAACTCTATTTTATTATTCAGGTGATTAAATAATGATCGAGTCAAGTATGACACGAGATAAAGGACTTCGTCTCAATCTTCTTTCATTGAGGCATATTTTGTTTTATACAAAACATTCCATTGTACGGTGTATAAACCCCTATGACTTTTACTTTTATTCTAAATGAATATCTTTATACGAAGTGTTTTTACAAAACTAAAAATGGAATTCTTTGTCTTACGTATGCGGCGACAACGACTTCTCCGCCGCCGTGACCGTTATTTGAGTTCCAGCTTCTTCTACAAGCCAAATGTTTTTTAAAATGAAAAATAAATACCATGTTTAACTTTTATTTTATGTTGGTATTGAAAATGGTTTTATCATATCAATGTTTTGTATTGATATCGTGTGATTGAAATGTTGAAATATTATGTTTCCATTATGGATGTTTTATGTGATACGATTATGTTATGGTTTATGATATGTTTAAATCATTTCATATAAGGAATGCATTAGAATTAATAAGTGACAGGTGGAGCCCGTTATAGCTCCTTGATGCATCTGTAGGTCTCATGACACAAACTGGTGTCTTGGAACAAGGCCTTGACAAAATATTATTTGTATTATTCACACAAGGCCTTGACTATGTGGTTATTATAGTATTGCATTATGCATTCCATCATTATGAAAGTGGTTATTGATATTGCATGTGATTATTAGACTAGTGGAATATCCATGTGAATAAGTAAATGGAATTATTTCATTTTATTTCATTTTATTTTTTGTTATAGTTATACATTGCCTTAAATGTTTATGTTTATTTAAGAAATATTTCGCTATATTGTTATCCTTACTGAGAATCTGAGCTCACCCCTTTCTAAGTTTTATTTTTCCCAGGATGTAAAGAAATATTTTATAACTAACCTGTAGGGATAGTCTGAATGTGATATTAGGGTGGACTATGGAGACTGTTTATTTTATTTTTTCACTTTATGATGTAATGTAACATTTATGAATGTATCCAGTGTTTCCAAGGATACTAAACAAATTGGTCTTTTGAGACTTGATCTTTTGTGATCATGCCAGTGTTACGTAATAATGCACAGACTCTGGGTAACTGGGGTCGGGGTGTTACAATTGGAACCATAGGTAGTTTAGTACTAACCATGGAAGCTAGATTTAGATAAGCTCTGATTAGAGTACACAACCCTAAGATATTCTTTGAGGATTATTATAGAAGAACTTCCTATAATTTTGGTATTATAGAGATTTTATGAGTTATCCATGAAATACATCCATGTCTGGATATGAGCAGGTAGAGGTGGCTCTTGCACAGATGTACCTAGGGTTAAAACCCGAAAACACCGCTTTGAGTTAGACTCGAAAGGGAACTGGTGCACGATAATGGGCCTTACTGCACTCTTGGTTACGACACTCCCGGGAGATATTCCTAGGAAAATTCTTATTTTCATTAAATACCATTATAAATTGTTTATGAGTATATACTTCCTATCAGAAAACATTTTTATGATTATGGATTATATCCATAACCTATTCAATTTATGTTAGTTGTTTTACATGTTTGTTTTTTTGTATTTATATTCATAAACTAATCTAGTTTATGCCATTATTTAGAAATGGATCCTAGTAGAAAGAATGAAAACCATATCAATGCATGTAGTCCATATAGGGATTTCCCTCCTACTCAAGATAATTATAGTGTAGCTGGTGATACAATTGGTGCTAATAAACATATCACCATACTGGGACAACTCACTCAGGTTATGAAAAATAAGCTTACTCTTATAGAGCACCCTGATTCGCAACGTGGAGGTTCAATATTAGGCCACATCATGAGGCAAAAACTACCGGAATTCAATGGGAGTACAAATCCCTTAGTAACTGATCAATGGATAAATTCCTTAGAGAAAATATTCCATGCCTTGGGGAGTAGTGAAAGGGAAAAGGATATCATTGCAGTTTACAGCCTCACTGGAGATGTTGATCAATGGTGGTCATTGATTCAAAATACAATGGATGATGAAGCAATATCAAGTATGGAATGGAGGGAGTTCAAAGAGCTTTTCTTAGAAAAATATTTTCCTCGTGACCATCAAGTAGATATGGAAAGGCAATTTTTGAGTTTGAGACAAAAGGAGGATTAGAATGTGTCAAAGAATGATGGTAACTTTACCTGGTTAACAAGACATGCTATAGATTATATACGCAACTCAAGAAGTAATATTGATCGTTTCTTTGATGGGTTAAAATTGTTTTTCGATTGAGCCTTAATCTCACAATCGTTCTCATAGTACGAAGATATTGTCTCATTTGTTATCAAGACAGAAAAGGAATACTCTAAATATTATGACAATAAATTAAAGCAGGATAACAACAGAACGGATGAACAAGAGACAGATAAAGGGAAAAAGGGAAAGATGGATTTTCCATTATGCAATAATTGTGGGAAGAATCATCCCGGTACTTTCCTAAAAAGAATGGGATTTTGTTATAAATGGGGAGAAAAAGGTCACCAGGCTCTTGATTGTAAGGGAAAGAAAGAGGCTATAAATGTTGAATGGTACAATTGTTGGGAAATAGGGAATTATGGAAATGAATTCCCTATGCTCCAAGGAATCCTACCTCAGAAAAGGCCAAGGGATCAAGGCCAAGCTTATGTTGTTACTACAGTTTAAGTGGAATAATTATAGTATTTGTGTTTTTGGACTCAATAACTATATTATGGTTATAATAATAATGTGATATATATGAGGATTGTACTATATTATTTGTTGTTTTCATTAAGGTTTTAACATGATAAACATAATCAGATTTTTATTATGTGACAACAAGAGAATCATTACTTTGTTTGGGTAATCTGATGAATAGATTTTGGAATTTTGAGACCTTTTAGAGAAAGCCTGGACAGAGGTATTTGGAAACTATAAAGGGTAGAATGGATTATGTTGATATTTGGATAGTATTATTTATGGTTAAGACATTTCTGAAGATTATTTTTGGATTATTATAATACTATAGTTTTAGGAAAATGGCAACTTGCAGGTTGGGGGATAACCTGTCACGTCAGACAAAGATGTAGGAATCAAACCCCAACCATAGTGAGATAGGCATTTCCACTAGCCTATAGGAAGTCCCTAGTTATTAAAAAATATTTTTCCTAATCTAAATGGTATGTGTTAATATTTGGAACCTTGTACGATTAGGGTAAATATAATATTTTTGAGTTCTATTATCTTTTTGAGTGAAATATGAGTTTGTGGTAGAAATTAGTTGAAGGTTGAAAATCTACTTGTCAAGTATATAAATATATATAACTCTCTCTTATTCTATGAATAAATTAATTCTTAAACTTTAAGAAAGGTACTTAAAAAAATATGTTATCCTTATAACTTATCATTTGTTGAACTGCTGATATTTTAAACCACCATAGATTGAAGGCTTTGAGGCCCTCAATTTTACACTAGTTTGTGATTGATTCCCTCAATCACTCCAAACAAATATATACATTTTCCTCCAATTATGTGTTTCTAATTGCTACCATTGTTCTCCAAATCAAGATCATAATTTCGTGGTGGCAATTTCATTTCCCATTCCCTCTTATTAAGACTAAATTTTATTAACCTTATTTCCGATGTGGGTTTTCCACAAAGGTATTTTCTACTTTGATCCTTTTATTTTCTAAGAATAATTTCAAATTGCGAGGACACAATTTATTGATGGAGGGGAGAATGTAATACCCTAAGCTTCCATGATACACTTCTCTTTCAATAATGCAATATATTGCATTGTACGCATGTTCGAGATTCTAACACACCATGACCAATCAAAGTAGCCGTTATGAATAGTAACAACCACTTTTTGAAATTATATATATTTTATATTTCAAAATGGACTTCATTTTTTTATTCGTAATATCGAAATTATTCTATGTTGAATTTTTAGTAATTATCCTAGAACTTCCAATTTTCGATGAATAGTGAAAATACATAAAAACAACATTTTAAATAAAAATAATTTATAGTGATAAATTATACTATTTAGTGGTTTTAGATTATAATTAGAATATATTTTTACCATTTTATCCAATTGTGGTCATTAGAATTAATTTCACTTGGAAATTGGACATAAACAATTGTCAATCTTTTCACATAGATCGTTTCTCAAAAACATGCTATTTGTTGTGACAGCGGGAATTAATTATTAAATTAATTAAGTCAACATATATGTTTTGAATTTTGTAAAATAGACATCATTTATGAATTATTATTATCAAATATTGGTTGGGGTGAATTTTTGGAATTTTTTTGAAAAACGACAATTTTTTTATGAATAGTGAAACCTCTTAGTGGTAGGTAAAAACTAATTTTTCGTTTAAATGAAACGTTACCACATCTGTGAATTGAATTTTTAAAATCTGACATACATGGTTGTCATTAATGAGTAAAATATGGTTCAATGGGATGAAAATAATATTCGTTGAATAGTAACATTTAAGTTTTATTAATCACGATTAAAGGTAGTTAGTGTAATTTAATGTAAATATAATGTTATAATAATATGAATTTACCGTTACACTTGTCATACCCTTATTGGATGAGTCATGGAAGAACACGAAAATCCACAGGTCAACTTGGGGACCCCATGGAGCCACTTGGGTAAGAAAATCACATTAATAGCATTTTATTTATAGTAAAAATAAAATTGTGACAAACATGTGTTCTTTTACTAAAACAATTATTACATTGGGTTATATAAGATAAAATTTCGACTATAAATATTCATAGGAAAGATAAAAATATTTCCTACATCATGGTAATTTTTTTATAAACTTTATACATTAAATAAATTAAATTTTATATGACACCATGATGACGTAGCGATTACATCATTAATTAACGATTTAAATAAAATGAAAAGATATGGTAAAATCTAAGCCTTACACTTGCCTTAAACCTATTTTAGGGGTATATTTATAACTATTATCACCTAATACATTAAATATATCATAGTGGGACCTTTAAAATCTGAAAATCATTTCATAATAATGTAACATTTCATGACTTTCCAAGAGTTCCCCTCCACTCCTCTTATAAAAGGCCCCCAACTCTACCACCTTATTCACACCTTCAAAGCCATTTTGATCAGAAAAACTATGAAACAATACTCTCTCAACTTCCCTCTCTTACATCTAGAATCCTCACTTTGGGATGAAGTCTTTTCATGGAATCCATTGGATCAAATCAAAAAGAGTTACCCGATTTTAAGGTAATGTCTTCTCTTATGTTCTTTTGTTTTATTTTTCTTCTCCAACCCCTTAAACACTTTTTATTACTTTATTTTGTAACGACACCAGTCTATTATATATACTAGTGTTTTTTTATGAGAAGTAATTGATTTACACCTACACACACTTTTGTCTGATGGTTGAAGAACATACTGTTTCTATGGGTGGTGAATTACTGCCTAACGAAACGATGATTGTTCAATCTTCTTTTAAAACCTCTAATGGTGGCAATTATGATGTCACTATATTTATATATGATATATATGATGTTTATGTTTTCCATAATCTTATGTATTTTTCATTTATGGCATACCTTTATGATTTTCATTAAGGGTAAACGCGATAATTTTATTTTAGGAAGTGCGGACTACCGCCCCCTCAAAGTGATTTGAATCATTAATGTCATATGTGTGATGTATAAAGGATGGAGTAAATGATATGATATTATAATGGAATTATAATATAACTTTATATCATTATTATTTCATTCCATTAAATACAAAATAGAAATGAATGTAGCGTTCATGCGTACGTACGACTTACCGTCTCCATGAACGGTGCATTTCATTTATTAGCTCTAAATGTTATTTAATATTATAAATGAATGTATACACTGTATATGTATGATATATATGATATCTACATCATCAATATTTTTCTGGATATAATAGATATTTTACCACATGAACAACTTGTAATTATAATATGTTTATTTTTTACTCAAGTACCAATGATCGACAAAACGACCGTTATTAACATAAATAATTAAAAAATGTTCATATCATGGTAATAAGTGGTATAAAAGGAATAATGAACTCGAATAATTTTATTATGAATGTAGAAATTTACTCTAGTTTTTTATTCAGGAGATTAAAGAACGATCAAGTCAAGTCGGACACGAGGTAAGGGACTTCATCTCAATCTCCTTTCAATGAGGCATATTTTGTTTTATACACAACATTCCTTTATACAGTGAATAAACCCCTTTTACTTTTACTTTTATTCAAAAGGAATATTTTTATATGAATAATTTTTACTAAATGATAAAAGTAATGTATTGTCTTACGTATGCGGCGACAACAACTTCTCCGCCGTAGTGACCATTATTTGAGTTTCGGATTCCTCTATAAGCCATAACTTTTTTTAAAATGAAAAATAAATACCAAGTTTTAATTTTCATTTATTTTGGTATTGATAATGGTTTTATCAAATCAATGTGTTGTATTGATATCTTGTGATTGAAATGTGGAAGTTTTATGTTTCCATTATGCATGTTTTATGTGATACGTTTATATTATGGTTTTTTATATGTTTAAACCTCTTTATATAAGGAATGCATTGGAATTAATAAGTGATGGGTGGAGCACGCTATAGCCCCTTGATGAATCAGTATGTATCATGAGACAAACTAGTGTCTTGGTACAAGGCCTTGACAAAATCTTATTTGTAGTCTTGGCACATGGCCTTGACTATGTGGTTGTGATAGTCTGTCATTATGCATTCCATAACTATGAAAGAGGTTATTGATATTGCATGTTATTATTCGACTAGTAGAATATCCAGGTCAATAAGTAAATGGAATTACTATATAATTTTATTTTTTCCATATTATGATGACGTTCATGTTTAAAAGACTTTTTTTAGTTATACATTGCCTTAAATGTTTATGTTTATTTATGAAAGTTTCCACTAGATTTTTACCCTTACTGAGCATCTGAGCTCACCCCTTTCTATGTTTTATTTTTCCCAGGATGTGAAGAAATATTTTATGACTAATCTTCTTGGATAGTCTTAAGGGGATATGTGTGTGGACTATGGAGACCATGTTATTGTACTTTTTCACTTTAGGATGTAATGTAACATTTATGGATGTATCTAGTGTTTCCAAGGCTACTAAACTAATCGTCCTTTCAAGACTTGATCATTTGTGATCATGCCAATGTTACGTAATAATGCACCGACTATGGGTAACTAGAGTCGGGGCATTACATTATAACCTGAATATTATTGTATAATAAAATAATTTTTAAAGTGTTTCCTAAAGTGACCCTCACCTCTATTATAAACAGGTACATCCACTTATCTTTATTTCACACCTACAAATCCAATTGGATTGGCCAAAACCTACTCAAATATCCTCCCAACTATAATAAATTCAACTTAGAATCCTTACATTGATCAGAAATATATCCTAATGAGCCCTTTCAATCAAATCAAAAGGAAGCACTTGAAGAAGTGGTAATAATTTCATCACCTATTTCAAAGTTATTTTCTACTTCTACTTCCCCTTTCTTTGTTGTTTCCAAAATTAAATAACAACTCCAGTACCCTCTATATACTATCATATTATCATAAATATGGTACAACCATATTCATTATTATGTCCATCCTATGAACGACAAAGTCACCATACGTGCGTACATTAGACTTACCGTCTCTACATCGTTGTGTAATTTTTATTCAACGCATAATTGTTTTGATGGGTATAATAATGTGTATAATTGATGTAAATAGAAAATATAACATGTTAATGTTTCATTTAATATGTTTTTTCAATGCAATTACATATGATTTTATCATCAATATAATGATAGTTTTTCTTGTGTGTAAGTACAGATTACCGTCTCCACGAACGTGATAAGATTCATTACCCATCATAACCATTCATGAATAATTTTCATTTTATGATTTAAATATAATTTGTAAGAACATAATATAATTCTGGATATTAATCAAATACATCATATCAATAAAAACATGAGTTATGTAGCAAATCATATAATGGAAAATGAATCAGTTAACACCCAAAACAACGATACTACTAAAATATTAATAACAAGGCAATATTACAAGATCATATATGATATCATAATCATGTTCATGGTTCTTTTGAAATTTAATAATGAAAATTCAACAATTAATAATGAGGTTAACGTACCCTCCTCCTAGGAAAATTACAAGGGAAGGGTTAATTTTACAATCTCTTTATTTATCCGAGGTTTTTTATAAGTAAGTATCTATTGAGACTTTTTATCATCCACATATGTGTTTTTTTAATATGCATTTCACAATATTTTTACTATGTATTATAATATTGGTTAAATTAATTTATACCCTTTTTTGTCATTTTATGAAAATTTTTTAAATGAATATTTCCATTGTTTTCTAAACAAAGTACTTTATGATCTTTTCGATGAATTTAGCAAAGAATTTTTTTCTTAACTTATATAGTGGGTGCGGCTATTTTTGGCTATTATAACACCTTCGAATCATCCCTTATAATCATATAATAATATTAAAAAAATAAATATTTTCCTTTATAATTATGTGACCTTTATATTATTTCAAAATAGAAAGAGATATTTCTCACATATAGTTTTGATTTCATCTATGTCAAAATCCTTGGATGAATTTTACATTTGTTTGAAGTAAATTTATTATGATACAATATTCTATATTGTATTGAAGGTTTTGTGATATGTTTGACTGTGAATGTGTTATTTTTATACAATTCATTGTTTATGGGTAATATATTGACATTTTCTATTTTTTTCTTAATACGAATGTTTATATTATGTTCCAACCTTTTCATATGAGGAATGCAGTGGACTTAGTAAGTGATAAGTGGAACCCACTATAGCTCCTCGATTTACTAGTATGTCTCATGAGACAAAATAATTTCTTGGCATAAGACCCTGAAAAACTATTATTTGTATTCTTGGCACAAGGCCCTGACTATGTGGTTATTATGTCCGACATTATACATTCCATCATTATAAAATTAGTTATTGATATTAAATGTGATAATTTGACTAGTATAATATCCATGTTAATAATTAAATTGAATTATTTGATTTATCTTTTCCATATTATTATGAATTTTATATTTAAAAGGATGTTGTCATATTATTAAACATTTCCTTTAATTACTATGCTTATTTATGAAAGTTTTTTCTATATTTTTATCCTTAGTGAGCATCTGATCTCACCCATTTCGAATGTTTTATTTATTTTAGGATGTGAAGAAGTATTTTTTGATTGGCATGCATGGATAGGATAAGGTATATGAGTGTGTTCCTAGGGACACAATGTTGTTCTTCTTTTCTTCATGATGTAATGTAAAACATATATTTTTGTATCTAGTACTTCCAAGGCTACTAAATGGATATTTATTTCGGGATATGATTCCATGTATCATGCCAATGTTATTTAATAATGCACTGAATTTGGGTAACTGGAGTCATGTTTTACAATTGGTATTAGAGGAAGTTTAGTACATTACATGGTATCTAGATTTAGAAAAACTCTGATTAGAGAAGATTACACCATGATATACTTTTAGTATTGGTATTGAAGAACCTCCTAGAATTTTGGTAATATAATTATTTTGTGTATTTTATAAGCAATACATCCTTGTCTGGATAAGATCAGGAAGAGGAGGATCTGGAACAGATGTACTTATGAGTGATAACTCACACAAGGAGTTTCGGGATTGACCCGAGGTATCATGGTACACAACAATGGGCCTAGGTACACTCTTGGTTATGAAACTACCGGGAGATATGCTTAGGATAATTAAAATTTATATAGAAACCATTATGAAGAATTTATGATTAAATAATTCCTCAAATAAAATATTTTTATGATTATGGATTATTTCCATAATCTATTCAATTTATGATAAGTGTTTTATAGGTTTGGAATTATGTATTTTAATTCATAAACTAATATTGTGTATTCCATTGTTTAGAAATGGAACTCAGTGGAAGGAATGGAAACCATATAAATGCATGTAATCCATGCAGGGATTTACCTCCAACTCAAGATAATTACAGTTGATCTGGTGATGAAACTGGTTCTCATCATCTTATCACCATACTTGGACAACTCACTCATGATATGAATAATAACCTTACCCGTGTGGAGCACCCTGATCCACAACACAGAGGATCAATGATAGAATACTTCATGAGGAAAAACCCACTAACATTTAATGGGAATAAAAATACATCTGTAGATGAGTAATGGATAAGTACCTAATAGAAAATATTTCATGCTTTGGGAAGTAGCGAAAGGGAAAAAAGTTTTAATGGCAGTTTATCGTCTCACGGGAGATACAGATCAATGGTGGTCATCATCTCAAAACCCAAAAGAGTATGAAGAAGTATCAAATATGTAATGGAGGGAGTTTTAAGGGATTTTATTAGAAAAATACTTTCCTCGTGACCATCGAGTAGATAATGAAAGGCAATTTCTGAGTCTAAGGGAAAAGGAGGATGAGAATGTCAAAAAGTATGAGGCTAACTTTAAAAGATTAGTAAGGAATGCGGAAGATTATATACATATCCCAATGTGTAATATTGATCATATTCTTTGATGGGTTAAAATCATTTCTCTATCAAGAATTAGACTCACAACCCTTCTCATCAAACAAAGATACCGTCTCATGTGCTATCAAGAAAAAAGTATAATTCTACAAGTCATATGACTTGAAAGAAAAGCAGGAGAAAGAGAGATCTTCTGAACACTCTAGAAATGAAAATAAAGGGAAGAAGCAAAATGTTTAATCTCTATCCTATATTAAATTTGGGAAGGAACACCCTGGTACTTTTCTGAAGGTATTGGGATTCTGTTACAAGTATGGTGAAAAAGTCCACCGAGCTCCTGATTTCATTGAAAAGAATGAGGAATTCTATGTTGAATGCTACAATTTTAGAGAAATGGGGAATTATGAAAATTAATATCCTAACCATCAAGGAAAAACTACCACAGAAAAGGCCAATGGAGAAAGGCCAATCTTATACATTCACTACTGCGAAGGTTGAAGATTCGAATGACGTGGTGGTAAGTAGATTTATAGTTTTATCAAAGTTAGGAAATGCTTTATTTGATTCTCGATCATCAAATTGTTTCATATCATCCTAGTTTGATAAGAAAATTAGATATTTTCAATTTGATTTAACTAGGGAGTTATTAGGGAATACAACTAAGAGAAGTATCATTGCTAAAAATTATTTTGAATCTGTTCCCATTATGGAATATAAATGTTCTTTATTTGCTGATATCATCATCATACCCATAATTTAATTTGATATAATCCTCGATATGGATTTTCTTTCAGAGCATGATTTAAAAATTTATTGTAAGAAGAATGAGGTTGCAATTTTCGATGATGATAAGGAGTATCTTATCTATAGAGCAGAAACGTCATCGTCTGAATCCTATCTAGATCCACCCCCAGTAGAAATACTAAATTTAATTATTGGGGAGGAATAGAGTGAAATAAATATTGGTGAGCAATGTAATGTTAAAATATATTACATACCAACTGTGCAAGAATCTATTGATGTGTTTCCAGAGGATTTACCTGGACATCCTCCAAAACGAGTAATTGAGTTTTCTTATGATTTAATTCTTGGTTCAAGGCCCATATCTATGCCCCCTTATAAAATGGATAATGTGGAATTAGTGGTACTAAATATTCAACTAGATGAATTGAGTAATAAGAAATTTTTTCCCAAGTTCTTCTCCATGGTGAGCCCATGTTCTTTTTGTTAAGAAGAAAGATGGATCTATGAGGTTGTGCATTGACTATAGGGAGATTAATGCAATAAAAATAATGAATAAGTATCACCTACCTCAAATTGATGATTTATTTGATCAACTTCATAGTGCTAAATATTTTTCAAAGATTGAACTGAAATCTAGAAACCATCAATTGTGGATGAAAAAGGAAGACATTCTAAAGAAAACATTTCGAAATAGGTACAAGAATTATGAGTTTACAGTAATGCCTTTTAGGCCGACTAATGAACCCTTTATTTTCATGGATCTAATTAATAGAGTTTTCAAGGAATATCATGATGACTTTGTATTGGTATTTATTGATGATATCTGGGTGTACTGCAAAAGCTACGAAGACCATGAAAGAACTACTCACTATTCTAATGTCTCATTGAATAAATGAATTATATTGGATGTTCTGTAAGTGTAAATTCTGGATTCAAGAGATTTATTTTCATGGGCCTATTGTCTTTATGGATGGAATCATTTTTGATCCTTTTAAGACAAGAGCAATACAAGAATGGCCATCACTGAAGAGTATAACTATGGTACACAGTTTTATTGGTTTATCAGGTCATTATCGGCATTTCGTCCAGAATTTTGCTCGATTGACTAACCCATTAAACAAGATCACATTTACAGGGGTTATTTTTTTTTTGAAAAAATAGTGTGATGAATGTTTTGAGGAAGCGAATATAATATTAGTCAATTATCATCTCTTGACACTACCATTGGGTAATGATGGGTTTCTTATTTATAGTGATGATTAAAAGAAAGGACTTGGTAATGTACTTATGCAGAATGATAGATTTATTTCCAATGCATCATGGAAGATAAAAATAAATGACCAAAACTATACAACTCATGATCTGGATTTATCAGCTATAATAGTTTCTATAATGATTTAGAGACACTATCTCTATGGTAAAAAAATTGAGATGTATACTGTTCACAAGAGTATGAAGTATATTTTCTCAAAAAAAACCACTCACCATGAGGAAATGGTGATGGCTTGAACTACTCAATGGTTATGATTTCACTATATACTACCACCTTGTGAAGGAAAATAAGGTGTTAGATGCTATGATCAGAACGAATCTTGGAGTTTTGAACAAGATGCAAGTTAAAAGGGATCCAATGTTCATGGATCTAGTAAAGATGGATATGGGAATAATCATGGAAGGAGAACCATAGATACATTTTAAAATTGTTTCCAAAATATCTTTACAATAAAGGATAAAATGCTCTCAGGCTGATGATGAGGTGTTTCAAAAGAAAATTATAGCCTTGAATGATAAGATATTGATTGATTTCATATATGAAGATGTAATTTTGAAATTTAGGAGGAGGGATTGTGATCCCAATATACCAGATCTAAAAAGGAATTTGTTGGATGATTCTCATATCTCTAATTTCTCTATACACCCTGGTTCTACTAAGATGTATATAGATTTTAAGGAACATTTTTGGTTGGACAACATGAAGAGGGAGATTGCTGATTATATGTCAAGATTTGTGGTTTTTCATTAGGTGAAGGATGGAAAAAAACATCGTGGAGGAATCATGAAACCTCTTCCTATAATATAGTGGATAATGGATGATATTATGATGGACTTTTTCATAGGGCTATGAAAGACTCCTAGAAGAATTGATTCAATATGGGTCATTTGTTGATCATCTAATCAATTCAGAACATTTTGCTACTATAAGATAATATTTACTACTTGAACGTTTAGAAAAACTATTTATTAATGATTTTTTAGGACATCATGGAGTATCCCAATCGATTGTTTCTGATCTTGATCCTCATTTTACATCATGATTCTGGAAAGGTCTTCCGAAGGCCCTGGATATAGAACTTCATTTGAGCACTTCCCACCACCCTAAAAAAGATGAAAAATCATAACAGACAATTCAAACAATAGATTACATGTTGGTATCTTTCTCACTTGTCTTTCAAAGTATATGGGATCCATATTTACCTCTTGTTGATTTTTCCTATAGTAATAGCTTCTATACATGTATTCATATGGAACCATATGAAGAATTATATGGAAAGAGATGTCGCATGCCAACTTTTTGGGATGAAGTTTTTGAACAAAAACTAGTATGCCCAGAACTTGTAGAAGAAATAATGGAAAAGGTAAAGATTATCCAAACCCACATCAAAGAATCTCAAAGTAGTCGAAAGAACTATGTCGATAACTGAAGGATGGATTTGGAATTTCAAGTTAGTGATTATGTTTTCATGAAGGTATCTCCATGGAAGGGTGTTATAAGATTTGGTAAGAAGGGTAAGTTAAGTCCAAGGTACATCAGACCTTTCATAATTCTAGAACAAAATTTAGTTGTATCTTACCATTTGGCAACGCAACCAAGTCTTTCCATTGTTCATGACGTGTTCCACGTATCACTAATGAGAAAATACATGCATGACCCAATACATGTAGTCACCCATGATGAAATAGAACTGGAACTCGATCTGTCTTATTGGGAATAGACTATAAGGATTCTTGATACCATAGAACAACTATTGAAAACCCATATGACTCGTCTGGTAAAAGTTCTAAAGAGAAACCATAAAATGGAAGAGGTAACATGGTAACCCGAGGAACTTATGATGAGGAACCACCAAATTCTTTTTATGTAGTAATATTTTAGAAATTTTGAGGAAGAAATTATTTGAATGAGGGAAGAATGTGACACCCTAAGCTTCAATGGTACACTTATCTTTGATTAATAAAATTTCTTGTGTTCTACGCACGTTCCAGTTGTAGCACACAATGACCTTTCAAACTATCTATTATGAATATTAATATCCATGTTTTAAAATGTTATTTTTGAAAATGGACATTATTTTTTTATTTGAAATATCAAAATTATCATAGTGTGAATTTTTGGTATTTTTCTAATGTCATTAATTTTTTTATGAATAGTGAAAGACACTGCGTTATTGTTTAAAACCAACATTTTATTTAAATAAATATTTATTATATTTAAATTTCATTTAAGTCAAAATAGATACATAATACCTATATTAGTTCAATTCAATTCATTAGATTCATTTTATAATAAAAATAGATATATAAACTTTGATTGAATTTTTTTAATGTCTTTTACCCACCTTTTAGGAACGTTAAAAAAATTTGAATAAAACATAATTTTAACACTTATATGAATTGAATTTTTAAAATACAAGAGACAAAGTTGACATTAGTAAGTAAAATTTGGTTCAATAAGATGAAAATAATATTTGGTGAATATAATCTTTTGACTTTTATTTACTACAGTTAAAAGTAAATGTGGTAATTAAAGGTAAAAAAGTTATTATAATTACCCGAACACATGTCCTAATTATATTGGATAAGTTTATTTCAACAAAAATAAACCATAGGAATAAAATATGATAATTTTTTATCCAGAAGTATTTGATTAAGACATTTATTATTATTTTATTTAAAGAAGAGTTAAAAGTGTAAATTCAAATTTTAATAACTAAAACATTTTATACAGGGTTATGAATAAAATAATCTCTACTATAAATATTCATTAAAAATGTAAAAATAATAACTATATCATGGTATTTTATTTATAATTTTAATACATTAAATAATAAAATTTATTTATGACACAATGATGAGGCAATAATTACCTTATTAATGAAACATTAAAGTAATTGATATTGTAAATATATAAATAAATCTAAATTGAGAATTTTTATGTATTCCTAGAAATTTATTGTTTAATATTACATGTTTGGGTTGATTAAATTTATTGTTTTTGAAGAATTTAGATTGTTATTACTTTAACAAAAACCAAATACTATATAAATTCAAAATTCTCATAGATGAGTTTTTAAAAACAAATTCTATATTATTAAATGATATAATAGTCATAAAAATATAAGGTTGGGACAGAGGACATATATAGTAAAATATATGTCATTGCAGAACAACCTGGAGTTTTCTAGATATTTTATTGTATGTTTATTAACCATGGAATATAAAAATATAAGGAGACATGGTAAATGTTAAACTATTTAACAAAGAGTTAAATCTAAAATAAAAGGTTTATATGGTAACCTACACCTATCTAAAACCAAATGGTTGAGGGGTTTTCGTCCCATATCTGCCATATACTCGAAATAAATCATTTTGGAGCCATTAAAAATATAATATGATTGTATAATAAAATAATATTTCAAGCTATTCCTAAATTGATCCTCACCTATCTTATAAAAGGGTACTTCCCCTTCTGTTAATTTCACCCTCCCAAATCCAATTGGATTTTCCAAAACAGGCTAAAATATCCTGAAAAATACCCTCACTTCATCCTAGAGGCCTTAATTTGTTTATAAATCCATTCTTGGGATCCCTTTTGACCCAATAAAAAGGAAGCACGTTATAAAGTTATAATAATGTCAACACTTAATTCAAAGTTATTTTCTTATTCCATTTCCACTTTTTTTCTATAACAAAATAGTAATGCGATTACCTTCTACATACCGTGTTTTATAACCAAATACATTATTCTATACTTTTTATGAATGACAAAGTCATCACACATGTGTACGTACAACTTACCATCTCCACGTCGTGGTGTACTTTGTTATTCAATACATCATTATTTAGATGGGTATAATAATGATATAATTGATATAAATAATAAATATAAAATGTTAATGATTCTGTATATATGATGTAATATCTAATTACATAAGATTTTACCATCAATAGAATGATATTCTCGCTTATGCGTATGTACAAATTTGCTTCTCCATAAGCGTGATAAGATTCATTAACAGTTGTAAATATTAAAGAATAATTTCTATTTGAAAATTTAAAAATAATTTCTAAGAACATAATAGAATTATGAATATGTATCAAATGTGATATAATATTTTTTTATGTGGTTATTGTATAATTTAATAACACTGATTTAACAATTATACAATATGGTAATGTACCCTCAACCAAGGAAATATACAAGGTAAGGGTTAATTTTACAATCTCTTTATTTATCTGAGGTAGTTTATATGTAATTATCTACATGGACTTCTTTATCATCCACATCCTTGTTTAATAAAATTGTATTTAAAAAAATTATAGTTTCATATAATATGGGATAAATTCATTTATTCCTTTTTTTAATTTTTATGATTTTTTTTTGAAACGATTCTTTCCATCGTTTTCCAAACAAGGTACGTTTTGTCCTTTTCAATGAATTTTGGTAAGAATGTTTTTTATCTTATTCGGTAGGTGCAACTATTTCCGCCGTAATAACACCTTCTAAGAATCACATAAAATATTATAAGAATATTTTCCAGATAAATATTTACTTTTATAGTTATTGGACTTTTAAATTATTTCAAAATATAAAGTGTTATTTCTCTCAAATAGTTTGGATTTTATCTATGTCAAAACCCTTTGATGGATTTTACACTTAGATGAAGTTGATATATTATTATACAGTATTCCATATTGAATTGAAGTTTTTTTATTTGTTTGACTATGGATGTGTTATTTTTATACCATTCATTGTTTGTGGTTAAAGTATTTACATTTCATATGGTAGTTTTAATAATAATGTTTATATTATGTTTCAACCTTTTCATATGAGGAATGCATTGCACATAGTAAGTGACGGGTAGGGCCCGCTATAGCTCCTCGATTAATCAGTAGGTTTCATGAGACAAACTAGTTTCTTGGCAGAAGTCCTTCACAAAATCGTATTTGAAGTCTTCACACGAGGCCTCGATTATGTGGTTATGATGTATGGAATTATGAATTTCATCATTATGAATTTATTTGTTGATATCACATGTGATTATTAAATTTGTAGAATAACCATGTAAATAAAGAAATGGAAGTATTTGAATTATCTTTTCCATGTTATGCTGAAGGATATATTTAAAAGGATTTTGTATTAGTCGTATATGTTGCCTTTAATGTTTATGTTTATTTATTAAAGTTTCCACTATATTGTTATCCTTACAATGTGTATTATCTAACCCCTTTCTTATGTTTTATTTTTTCCAAGATGTGGATATGTATATTGTGACTGACCTATAGGGATAGGCTATGGGATATGAGTGTTTTCATAGGGCACACACTGTTGTTTTTCATTATTTCATGATGTAATGTAAAACATATGTATGTATATAGTACATTCCAGGCTACTAAACTGATATGTAATTCATGACATGATTCCTAGTATCATGAAAATTTTATGTAATAATGAACCAACTCTGAGTAACTGGGTTTGGGGTGTTACACTTTTAATACAAAAAAGAAATGAAAGTAGCGTTAATGCGTACGTACGACCTACCGTTACCGTGAACAATGATTTTCATTTCTTATCTCCAAATATTATGTATTATTCTAAATAAATATATTTATGATATTTATATGTTATTTAAATCATGAATATAATTCTGGAGATGATGGATTTATGACCATATGGATAACTTTTAATCCTAACACGTTCATTTCTTACTCTAGTACTCAATATTGACTAAACATACTATATGAAGATAAATCATTAGGTAATTATTATAACATTGTAATAAGTGATATAAAAAGTATAAAAAACATCAAAAATGTTTCAAAACAATTATAAGTCATCTTAAGTGTATTTTTTTGGAAGATAAATAATGAACGAGACAAGTCAGACTGAAGGTAAAGGAGCCATTCACCCTTATCTTTTATTCAGATACATGTTTTATGTTATGTCTCTTAATTTACATTTTCATTATGTTGGGGTATGTTTTCATATATAATTATTTATGTAGAATTAATTTCCAATTTATGAGATACCCATTTCACTCTCTTCAAATATTTTTTTTGAATTTTTAAGTGACATTGTTAGGGTGCAGAATTTTGGTAAGGGACATTGTCACAATCTCCTTTCTTTTGGGCATATCATTATGTTATGCATCTTAATATTATTATAAGGATTATTTAAAACCCTTTTAATTGTTTTATCATTAAATAGTGTATTTTAATAAGATTTAATGTTTTTTATAACATAATAATTTAATGATAGGTATTCAAGTGTTTCTTATGTGGTAAGGGAATTCTCAAGATTTTATTTTCCTATTAAGTTCTATTTTATGTGGTATGTATATTAAGTTTTCATAAAATGTAATTATATTAATTTTATTATATCCCTAAACTAAATTATGTTACTTTAATGAATGGTTCACCCACTTCCCATCTCTTTATAATTTTTTCTAAAACCTAGTTGCATAGCTGTTATGCTGTAATTGTTTTTCTCAAAATCACTTTCTTTTCTAAAGAAATTATATTATTTTATTTATGTGAATACCAAAAACTATTTCATTTACCACAATATTCATCAACATGTAAAAATGATATATTTTATTATGTAATTATAATACATTAAACATGCATTCACATTCTATTGTTTATAAATGACATAATGATAATTTTTTGGGATCTTTTTACAACGTCACAATTATGATATAAAACCCATTAAATTTATTCCATTAGGGTTATTTATTTATTTTTTATTATTACATATGTGGATAATATGAAAATAAATACATATTAACGGTATTACCTAATATCACCCCAATTTGTTGGGTAAATAAATTAATCTCTAGAGATGGCTAGTTTTATGATACCTTGGGGAATAAACAGGGTAATGTTTCTGTCCCTCGAGGATGACCATTTTGATATGACACATTGGTTATGGAACTTGGTAATATTCTTATGGATTTCTAAATTAAATTTTGTTGTCACATTTTCAAGATACGATCCACATTTTTATTGTTATGATATTCCTCTTTCACATGACTTTATTAAAGTCCTCATGTTTTTATTTATATCTCTCACAGTCACATGTAAACTATTTCCCTTGTTTTTTGTTATTGACCTTTTTGTTCTCATCCTATGTTTTTAAATTTTTTTCATAAATATTATAATTGGTATGGAAAAATAATATGTTATTATTAATGTATTTAAATATTTGTCTTGAATAGAAACCATGTTTCAAATTAATAGTTTTTTATATGAAAAATATGGATGGTGTGTAGACTTATCTAATTTATAATATTGAAATTTTAGGTATGATTTTTCTTAATTATCTAATCTCATGACGTAAACTATCATTGGGGATGAATGAAAATTAATTATTGTCAATAGTCAGTAGAATATGTTATGTTTAAGGATAGATCCTTATAGGTTTGAGAATAAATTATTAAATTTCGCTACACTGTCCAGTTACTGGTGTATACTGGAGAATACATCATGCAATGCAATCATATCATTATATGTCTATAACCCTATAATTTCACATTCTAGTAAGATTATCTAGTATGGTATTGTTAAAAAATTAAATAGGGACCAATATGGGAGATATTTATTGGTATTATTGTACAAAAAACTATATTGAATCTGTGGCTTTTCATATGAGGAAAGAAAAAAATTTAAAAATGTAATTCAATCAATAATGTTTTTCTACTAACCAAATCATCCACTTGAAAAATCACATTATCAAACAAAGGCTTCAAAATTAATAAGGGTGATGCGATGACTTCAATAGAATAAATATTAGAATAAAGTAATAATGTATGGATGGGCTAATTTAATCCACCTCAATTATCCTAGGGACCGTATAATCCCATGAAAGTATAATATTTCACAATGATGGAACCAAGATAACCCCAATTTTCATGAATGAAGGTATTTATTAAAAAATCTACATCAATAAAATTTAGAATGATCCAGGCTTGGAGAAACATCATATAAAATTCCATCATATATTCTCCCATTTTATAACCCATATATATAATTGGGTTTGTGATCAGTTAGGATATCTAGATAATCTCTCTAGTTTACCCCCAGAAAGTAGTCCCATAAAAGAATTATATGGAGAATATAATTCCTCGCAGGGGCCACTAACTAAAATGGTATGATATGAATGAAAATATCAAGGAGAATTGTGACATATATCCCAATTGATATGAAATATTTTCTCAATACTATTAATTATTTTGATTAATTTAGAAGTCTATTATATGGATATGGATTATTGAATTTCATTTACATTTTCACCATAATGGTGAGGAACCTGATTCCAATCTATATGTTCAAGATGTTAATTTATTTAAAATTCAATACACACTAATTGTCCTAAATACATTTTCCAAACATAAAAAATGATTCAAGTCAAAAATTTGGTTACCACCATGTATTATTAGTTATTACCATCTAAGTGATCCTCATTAATGAAAATGGAAAAAATGGTACCTCATCAAACACATCACCCAAAAAAGTTGTTCTCCTTATATATATATTTTTTATCTATTTAACGAAGAATTAATGGAGCCAAAACAACTTAACTCTTAACTATTAGGTGAAATTAAACCCACTAAATATAACAACTAATAAGATACTAATAGTTTTCTTATAGAAGGTGACTCATATCATGGACAAGTTTTTCTACTGATTCTAATAGAATTCTTCAATTAAATCAACCATGGATAAAAAAATCATTATATATCCCTATGGAAATGAAATATTTTGTATTACCACCATTGGAGTGGATTCCAAAAACATGTTATTTGTTATACCGTAGACCTAATCATATTAGTTTTCAACAACAGAAATGGTAATGCTAACCACAACAGGCTATAACAACTTCTTTTTTTCTTAATTGTAACTACACAACCATTCTACCATTACTTTGGGTAACCATTTAATCTCTTTTAGATATAATTGAAGATATGGAAGGATTTTTAGAATATGTGTAACTAGATATGAAACCATATCCCATGTGGGTAGACTAGACTTCTTCTTTTATCAACATGATAAATTTTTTGTTCCATGTTTTCAATGGAATTGAAAATGTATATCAACATCTAAAGAACTTAGTTTCATGATGAAACAACATGATAAGAAAACATAGGTTATAATTGGCATCAAATCATAGATGTTTCATAAAAAACCTATAAGGACTAATATATTCATAGAATAACAACTTACTAGTTGGGTATTTTATTGATTCAGAATTTCTCTATCATAAGTTTCTCTATATACATAGCTCAATTATAAGAAATACAAAAGTAAATGACCTCTAAAACTGCATGAATCTTGATAATGAAAGGGTGTTACAAATATTTTTCATAATGGAGATTTTTTACCACCTTTTGGAAAGTGAAAATCCCAAGGGAATAGCGATCTATAAAGATAATTTTTATGATAAGTAACAATAACCATTGATCCAAGTCCAAAATTTTGGAAGTTTTATTGAGTTTTCAATAGTAAAATAATGTATGTAAGGAATATTTTAGTGGAAATAATACAAGTCTCATCCAACACAAATTACCCAAGAGAAGTGTAAATGAAAATCATTAATATTAACAAGTATTAGTAAATCTACTTTGATACCAAATATTGTGTCCTAAGTATGCCACTTGTGTAATCAAAATAGGGAGGATGTTGATCATGTTTTTTTGTCTTGTGCGATGGCATCTGGTTTATAAAATTATGTTCTTGAATTATTTAATTCCAGATGGCCCTTATCTGACTCTATTTGTTTGTTTTATAAAAAATGCATTAGATATTAAGCCACTCTACAGGTTAAAAATATTTTTCTTGCAGTGGTGGCAGAACTCCTGCATGACATCTGGTATGTTAGAAATGATCTCATTCATAATAATCACTCATTTTGTCTCAATGTAGGAAAATCTTTGATTCTTTTTGCGATTCATGAAGCTGTTTCAAATCAAAACAACTGTTGCAACAACATTGTTGGTGACATTGAGATCCTTTATCATCTCTGTGTGCCTGGCATTTACCCAAAGCCCAAACGTTTCTTTGGAGTATTCTGGAAATCACTGATGCTAGGATGGATCAATGTTAATGTTGATGGTGCTTCTAAAGGCAATCACGGCTCTGCCAATTCTAGTTCCATCATCAGAGAATCTGCTGGCCTGTGTCATGGTTTCTTCTATTTTGGATGTGGACATTCTTCATCTCTGGAGGCTTAAATGCTGGGGGTCATCCATGTGGTTGATTTTTTACTTCAAAGAGGTTGGAGAAAGCTTTGGATTGAAAGTGATTCTACCACTATTTTTCATGCCATCTAGAATGGAAACATTCATCTTGCCTAACTGCTTACCACACTTTGGATGAATTGTCTAAACTCACTTCATGGGATTGATTACATAGCCACTCAATCCTACTGTGAAGTGAATGTTGTTGCAGATTCTCTTGCTAGAAAACTAGTACATCAGAGCATGACTTGGATGGACACTCATCTAGCTGACATATTATATCTCTTTGATAGATATTGTAAAAAAATCACATCCTTCCGACTCTTGTAGTCTTTTTTCTTATCAATAAGTTGTTCTTCGGTCTTGGACCATAGCATTACCTTTTATAAAAAAAATAGAGTCATATGTCATGTAATTTCTAACAATATATCATCTTTAATGGTAGCAACAACAAAAAAATGAACTTTTAGAGAAGTTAATAAAAGAGTAGAGGCATCCACCATATAAACTCCAAAAAACTAATGTTTATTATTTTTGAAAACAGTAGGTTCTTTGGTACTACATCATTGATATGAAGAATAACCATGGCTGCCGGAGGCAAGAAATACCAATGATGATGGCCTCAATGATATCCTTAATGGATATCCCAACCAAATAATGATGGGTCGCACAAAACAAGAGTGCTTTTTCATTAAATAATTCATCTAAACTACAGTAGATTCAGGTAATGTCTTGTTGGTAAAACAATCATCTCTTGTGGATTTTATCATTTTCATCCTCCAAGAAGATGAAGGATAATGGAAGTACCGAGAAATCATACACATAGGTCTAATAAATAGATGAGTAGAAAAATAGTCAATCAAAAATAATATTTCTTTATAGTACAGTTGAATAAACTAGTTGTGACCCTACACCATATTTTATGATTGAGTCAAATTTTCATTCACTATATAACAACATGATGTGGTCTTATAATAAATATAGTAATTTTCAGGACATTATTAATAGACAAGAATAGAATCCTTTTCATATTCCTATCAGAGTCCACATTCCTCAATTATTCATTCCTTCATCAATAGGAGGATGAAAAAACAAAAGAATATGATCAAATAGGCACCAACCCATCAAACAGAATCAATATCACATGATGAATCAATATAGAAATATTTTAATTATTATTACTTAAGGGATACCATCACTGAATTATATAAATATAAACTAGAGTTCCCATCATATAATTTTTTATAAGGGTGAATATATCCTTGAGGCTAAAGGGTTCAAGGAATATAAGCTTTCTGATGTTCTTAACACTCATTCCATATTCCATTTGAATCCATATAGCTATAGAGACATAGGTAATGGTACTCTCATGGCCTTGGTTGGATAAATAATATATTCTTGAATTATATATGGATTATTAAATCTTGGTCATAATAGAAAGTGATAGCACTTATTTTACAAAAACTTGGATGGAGGCAATTTTCATGCCTAATGTCCACCAATATCCTAAATTCATAGAAACAACCTATCCTATAGTTTTTAGATGGCCCACTATATCTTCTGGACCATCTGAGGGTGAAAAAGAGTTCTTAATCATATTTGAATACAAAATCATACTATTACCCCCCATAAACACGAATTAAAAAATAATTCCAATCTAATACAATTCACAGTGTAACTCTATGAAACCACACCACCATATCCACATACATTTTTTCCAAATATTCCATAATTCTCGAATCCATGATCACTAATAAGTTGGAAAATTTCATGAATTGAATCATGATCAAATAGAAAACATCACGACCTCCATGATCTCTGGGTAACCTTGGAAAGAAATTCATTAATATTTCATCCCATTTCTTCTTTTGAAAATCCAATGGGAGAAAAAAACTATGAGTAGCCCTGTTCTTGTCCTGTACCCATTATAAAACCAAAAACAGTCCCACAAACACACCGATTACACATTTCATCCCACGAAAAAAATATGATTACTCAATTCATGGCACAACTTGGATAATATTGGTTCTAATTCTAAATATTCAATATGATTTTCCTGATAGAATCCATCACACAACACTAATGGAATATACATCCTCCCACAAAACAATATTTATTTCAAACATCCAACAACCCACCCATAGATTCACCATGAACAAAAAGACTACACATCACCTCTACCTCTGAGTCTCCTTACTAATACTCCTAGACCCTGGAAATTTGATAATACTACACCACCATCTGAAACAACTAGCCTCTAACAACATCAACATATCCATCTATGTGAAAGGATTCAATGTCCTTCATTTCTCTCCAAAAATCCCAATAATCACAAACAAAAACATTCCTAATGTCCTAATCAATAATTTGGACCCAATATTTCATTTTTCTAAGTTTTAGGGGATTTAAAAGTCGTTATCCTAAAGAAACATCATCCACCTCTTCTATTGGAAATACAGATCATGTAGAGAAACAATATGACTCAAACTCTTATGATCTATGATGGCCAAAACTCACTCACCAATGAGGTAATTCCACTAAAAAGATATGAAAACAAACCACTACATTGTCCAGATCATGGGATTCATATATATGATTATGGGGAAATAACTATTGAGTCACACAAGAGATCACTTCCCTTTTAATCATCAACATGCATCCCATTCCCATACTGGATGCATCAAAAAACCCCTCAAAAATCACACCCACCTCGACAATAAAAAGAATTTGAGAAGAGTAAAATATTTCACTTTAGGTAACTGAACCCTGCATATAACTAATCTTTCCACAAACAATCATGATTCATCTAGGTAAAACTGTCAATAAGGATATAACTCAAGAGAAATAAGGAAAAACTCTCAGGAATACCCGGAAATAATGAAACAATTTTAATCTCCCACCACATTATTTGTTAAATACCAAGAAACATCATTATTAAAATTATATAGTCTGAATTCCAATTCCTTATAAGACACCACATATCCCAGGAAACTGAAATCTAGAATCCAAAACTCACACATAGACGACTTCAAAAAAAATTGGTGGTGTCGAAGGATGGACATGATATATCTATGAAGATTGGCATGCTCCCACTTTTACATTGACTTGATAAAGATACCATCGATGAAAAAAAAACTCTCTAGTCTACTAAAACATGGATCATGGAGTTAATAAGACACATGAATATGTTTGGCTAGTTAAAAAACCAAACAACATGAATAGAAACTAACAATGATCATAACATCATCTGAAGGAAATATTCATGATATCACCCTCTATAACCATAAACAGGGGATATCCCAACTATAGATCAATATTAGAGAATCAATATTCTCCTCTTTTTTAGATTAAATGACCATCTATCCTTGGCTGAGGGAATCTATTTTTGACCATCACTTAATTCATCCTCTAATGGTATATACACAACCTTATACTATCATCTTCCATATTAGTGAAATACACTCGACCACCCCATAATGAAACTATATATTGGATAAACACTTATACATAACAATATCCTTTTGAATCCTCTACTACCACAACTGAGAATGTGACATCTAATAAGGATCTCCAAAAATTAAATAATCACCAAGATCCATGTCAATTTCGAACTCACCATTAAAACTAGGGGGTGGCCTCACAACCTCCATTGGGAAAATATCATGAAACTCCATAATGACCATGGTGACCTCCACTATACCATCATCCACTAATTATACCAACAACTCAACCAATAATGAAATATGGGTCTCTACACTTTAATAACCCACAAGAAAACTCCACTCACAAACAGAACCAACACACTAGACATCCACATTAGATTATATGAATATACTATAAAAGAAGTAATAATTATCACACAAAGAATACAACCATTCAATTCCAAGGATAACAACATATGATTTCATATGTAGTATTAAACTATCACCAATGGACTGTTGTGGCCACATCTTCAGTCTACACACCAAACCCATATTAAACAATATGGTCTGGCCTTCAACTAGTGTAGTCAAAAATAGGATCACGAGAACACTGTAAATTTCTAGTATTAGAATATGGAATATGGCCAATGAAATAATGGAGTTCAAATATCCTTATTAAAATTTGGCACATATTGGTGTACTAAAAAAACAGATCATTCTTTTGATGATCTCTAGCACCTATAAATACATCACATCCACTATGTGAAACTATACATTCATTGATCCCCAAAAAACCATATTATTAGCACCTCTATAACGATTCTTCGGTTGGGGTCCATAAACATGAGTAACATCCCATGGTCGGCCTCTACCATATCTATCTCACCTTGATAGAGAATGAGTTTGTTTCCACTATTTCTAAAATAGTCTCATTGGAAACTACTACTAATGATGGCACTATACTAATCTACCTCCACCAATGTATGATTAGTGGACCACTGGGAAATATTTTTGGTGATGTAGACAAAACCCATTAATAAAATATACCCACCTGATATCTTATTGAAATGAATAAGTACCATTTTTCCTAGAAAGATGAAAGGGAAACAGATGAGGTCGACTCCCCCCAGTCCAAACATTGATTGTATTAGTTCTAGATACCTTCTACTAAATATGTTTCTCTTTGAGGAACCCTAGCAATTCCCATCTCATGGAAAAACTCCCCATGATTTCTTCTTCTATATTAACATCATCATCTTCAGAGCACCAAGATACGTTGGAAAAGTAAAAGGAGATGTTGTATAAGGGATAGAAGGGAGGATTTCGTCCTCAAGATGTATTTCAAGTGAATAATCATTTGGATAATGATATGGGGAAATAGAGTATGTCCTTGACCATATTTCCTAACTCCCACAATGAATTACTTTATGTATAAAGAGAAAGATGCTCTTAACTCATTACTAAATCATGGTCGACAAAAGAACTATTTTTGAAATCATTTTAAAAGTCGACCAATGAAATATCTACCTCCCTCTACTATAATAGATACAATTCCCATCATTGAAATTCATAACTCAGCATATGAGTAACTGTAAAATGGCCCCAGTATCCCACTGGGGATTAGATAAACTAAAATAGATCTTGATCTACACTAGCCAGCAGTTTTTCCCCATATATAAAGAATTTCCCTCGTACATAACCACTGTCATCTATATGAATGGTCATAGTATCCTCTACCAATGCTAATAATCTTATACTAGATAAAACCTATGATAATCAATGGGATAAGTATGAAATTCCTATACCAAATGAACCGAAAATAGACAATTAATAGGATATATACTTAAAATGATACAATAATTTCCTAATATAGGTAGTAAGAAATTTAATTTATAGTATGATTAATTCACATTATTCATTTTTTACCTTCCTAGAAAAACCCAATATAAATTTGAAAATTTTCACTATCATAAATTTACCTTTACTACGTATCTATCCAAAAATTGGACCACCTCACATATTCATTGAATAATCTTAGATTCATTACACTTGTTTATGGGGGGTCCTAAAATCCTTTGTCCCAGCAAGACTTACTTGAATATGTCAGGCACCACAGACTACTGGAATGACTTCCATAACAACCCATGAAATAATTATTATGACTAACTCCAAACACCATTCTATCACTAAACCTTCATTATTTGATATAAACCATTCATGACCCTCTCCTTTTAAAGATATCACAATGATGGGAGGGAGATAATGACCCCCTCGTGTCTAGCTTCAAGTAGTCCCCGAGTAGGGAAATAAAACCAAGTGTATAAAAATATTAAGAAATGGAGAAAATACTCTCTATAATAATATATGGTCGAGACATAAGATGAATCATCAATGAGAAACTCCATAACAAAATATAAAATAGAAACCATCCCATAATAAGTGTATAATTAATATATGTATAGATAAAATTATCCAAGATTATAATACCAAAAAGTAAATATAAAATAATGACACCAAAATTATACCAAGATCCAAGCTAGACATTCCCAACAATATACACGTAATCCATCTAGAAACTAAATAAAAAAATTATATATGTAGGGTGAGTATAAAATTATACTCAATAGGAAATCCAACTTCTCCCATGCACATTTGAAATAAACATACTAATGCACCATTGAGAAAATATAATAACAAACAACACCAAAATAGGATAAATATCCATCCCTACCTCAATAATGTATTCTCAAAAAATAACATAGGCCATGTATGTTAACACTTTAAGAAGAATATCTATCAAGGCTACCTAGGAACACATTCCCATTGATTTTCTTCTCTCACATACCTACATCATACATCCTAGAACTCCCATGTCATTCGAATAATATATACCACAACCCCATAACAAGATATAATCAAAACTCACCTAAAACAACATAGTCTATCATACAATAACACAGTGAAATCACATATCACCTGAAACAACATGGGCCATAATATCACAATAACTCCCATAACTAGAGTAGTAGGGTATTGTGAACATAACAGACATAAAACTCATTGCCTCCTCCTACCATGAACGAAACCCAACACAAGATTCTCCACAACATGGTCACATAGCATTTTACCCGAAAACATCTAGGCCACCAACCCATGATAATGTCACATCAAATATCTCCCAAAAACACATGACCCACTGCCCCATTGCATAGTCAAATGAGATCCCATCCAGAAACACATAGATCATCACTTAGTTCACTAACAGACCTTTAAACATCATTTCCTATGTATATCTATGTACCTAGAAGTGAGAGAAGTTAAGATTGGGTGGCCCTCCATCATCTTCATCACTGAGATGTTGGAAATTACACCCTATGTGTGAATATACTATTTTTGTAACATAGTGCTCGATGTTGGTGGGGTTATTACAGAAATCAAAAATAATATAAAAGTATATGCATATAGTTGTATTAAATCCCAACCAATGGGTCCAAAGAAAAATTCATACCTACTCATGACATCATCAATTTTTATAACACCTCTAAATGCATTACACTGTTTAAAAATCCACACGCTCGATTACACATTTCAACCCAATTCATGTTTCTAGTATATTCAATTAATTATAATCATAAACAACATTAAAGCATACCACACATCACATATTTATTCATTATCCATTTGCATCACATTAGAAAAAAAATCATATCCATTATAATATTTATTAAATTAGTATTTATTCTTTCACTACCTATTAATCTAGCATAATGCAACCACACATCAAAATCATCCCATCATTTGAATCACACCATCACCTCACAACCCCAACATCTTGGCGAATCAAGTTCCACCTTATCATCAAAAAGTCATGGAAAAAAACCACCACATTGCCACCTCAAAATCATGGAAAAAATCCACTACATAATTTTACAAAAATAATAACCACACAACCACCACCTAACCCCCAAATGCCTGGCCATAGGACCACCACCTCATCTCCTTAAAATAATGTTTACTTTAAAACCATTGTCCCCACATCACATCAAAAACACAAATCACCTCCCTACAACATGCAGACTCGTCAAAACACATCAATGACCATTTAATAGATTTAATGTGGGGTGTTTATCACATTTTAAACTATTTTGAGGGGTGTCATACTACATTCAATAATCCTAGATAAATCATATCATTAGCCAAATAAAAGTGGTTATCCAATTTAAATTATAGGGTGATATATCTATAGTCATATCAAACATGGATGTCATAACCCATTTCATCCAGCACAAAAAAAATCCCCACACAACAATAATTATTACTAAGGAATCATGCTCATACAATCCATCGTATCACAATAATATAAAGGATGTAAAAATTTGTTAATCAGTCAAACTTTTCTACTTCAATTTCAATTAGCCAATTATTTATCATTGATTAATTTAACACAACCATATCTAGTAGATGAAAAACTATATAATCCTCCCGAATGATACACCATAAAGGAAAATGATGGATTACGTACCTTGAAAAAACCTTTTTGATCTCACAGCACAATGTAGGGAGTATACGAGATGCTAGAAAACCAAAAAGAATAAAAACCCCATATATCAAACTGTACTGTAGATATGGATAACAAAATTGAATCCCAAATAACTCCAAAAAAATACTCCAACATAGTGGATCCTTGTGTGATAAATTATAGAAAAAAATTAAAAGGATGGGAAGGGCTAACCACCGATCACCAACGACCATCCACTGAAACCATGGGATGAAAGCTAGAGAATGAGGGATAGAAGATCATCCCCTGGATGCTAAGAAAAATATTGAAATATAGGGTAATAATATATAACCTTCATAATGGAATGTGATGAGAAAATCAATTTTCAATTTGGATCATTCCTTTTTAATATCGCTTAAACTTTACACCATACGAAATTCATTGGTTTAAAAAAAATTTCCACCTTCTATGAAAAAAACTTCCCTCAACCATTATTTAATAAATTTCATCTATTCCCCATAAAAAATGATTTTTTCCCATGGTTTCCCCCTCCTCTAATTAACAATCTATGAACTGGTCATCATTACAACCCTTGAAATACCTTTATTCATCATGTAAAACATTTTTGATGTGAAATTGTAGTATGATATATATTGTAGATCTAGCCTCCAAAAAAACTAATGGAACATAAAAAACCAATATCCATAGAAATTGGAAAAGTAACATATTATTAAGGGATTTCATGTTACATGAATGTTTATGGAAAAATGTATTTTTCAATGAATAATAAAAAATATCAATTTTTGTAAAACTATAATTCTCATTTAATTAAAATGTATAATTATAATTTTAATTTAATATAAAATTTAAAAAGAATTATTTTTTATATATAATATATATAAATTAATTGAATCCTCATTATATCATATTTTGAAATAAGTACATTTTTTTTCATAAAAGTCATTTCTCTATAAACTATTTTTCTAGTTTAATGCATTTATATTGAATGTAATTTCAATGAGTTTTTGGAATTTAATAATAAAAAATTGATTAAATATTTGTTATTGGGAGTTCAAAATTTAGTAAAAAGGCCCTGCTTATTTTTTTTATATTATTAATATTGAATTTAGTAATATTTTGCATGGTAATGGGTAAATATGGTAATTAAGGTTAAAAATAAAATTATACGGACTAAATAATGACCTTAGTAGTTGAATTAATTTTATATTATGATTATATATCATGCATAACCATATAATAGTCTAATATATGTCAATTTATTGAAATTCTTTCATGATTATTAAACTTTATATTATTTTACTTAAATATTAGTAAAAAATGTCATTATCCATGTTTTATTATCATCAATTTTTCATCAAAGGGTTAAATGTATGATATATTAATTTATAAATTTTAATTTTAAATTTAATTTTCTTTTTCATAATGGAAATTAATTATTATTTTTAGGTAATAAACATTTAATTTAAATGAATATGAAACTTTGAAATAGATCTTGAGGAATAAAGTAAAATAGTCAATATATTAATTTTGAAAACGTTAAAAATATGGATGTAAGGATTGTTTTTTGTGCCAAAATAATTTTTTAGATGGAAATAAAATATTACAGAGGTTTGGATATATAGTATTATAATTATATTTTTTCTTGTAGTTTTAAAATTCATATTAAATGAGTACTTCCAAAATTGACATTATTGATATATTATAAAAAATAATATTATTTTAGAATATTTAAAATCCATAAAAATATATTATTAATAAAAATGAATTTGATATGGTTTTAAACATCAACCATGGTCCATTAATGGGTCTTTTTTCATTTAGAGTATTAATATTAACACCTTAATTATAAAAACATTAATATCACTATATTTGTCAAATGGGTTAATAAAGGGTTTAAACAAAATGATAAGTGTATGAATGTGATCCAAACATATAAAAACATTATTGGATGAGTTAATTATGACTACTAATAATATAAATTCTAATATCATTTATTTTAAACATTTTGGAAAAATATAATTATCTTAATTTAATAGTTTAATAAATTCATTATAAGTCCCACTCCTTATAAATTAAAAGACACCCCTTCTCTCAAATAATAATACCAATGAATGATATCTATCTAATTAAAAACCCATCCAATTCTATTACATACATACATTTCTAGGTTCTATAGGCCCTATAACGTCCAAAAGTCTTATCCCAAATCTATTAAGATAATATATAAAGCGGATATTTTGTAGAATATGTAATCATATTTACCAACTCTTTCAATTTTTTTTATTAACATAAATCATATTAATGTGTTGTGAAAAAACTAAAATAATTAATACAATATCACAAATATGAATAGATTTTTCATCCTTATGTTAATACTATATTCCATATCTTTTTCATCATATGAATAAAAACATCATTCTTTCCTACGTACAACTTAACATCTCCACATGGTGATGTAATTATTATTTCATCACCAAATAACATGAATCATTATAAATATTCAAATAATGAGTATATACGATATTTATGACGTAACCATTATTATATAAATACAATACAATATAGTTATTTTTATGATTAAATTTGTTGGAAAATTATAATTTACCTCTTGCATACTTGTGGACTACAACTTCCACGAAGTGATGTAGTCTATTTTTTATACTATTTTATTCTATGGAAATATGGTTGTATTTAAAGACTATATATGATATAAGAATGATTCTAAAAATAATAATTATTATTCACATTTCTTTTGTTCCATTTATCAAAATGTGTAAACAATATTCACATGTACATATAGCCTACTTTCTCTATGAATGATGACATTCATTTTTCTATCTATATATTTTATATATAACTCTATATATATAAAAAATTAAAGAATATATAAAAAAAGAAGAATTTAACAACTAAAATAATGATACTAAAAATATATTATTACCAAACATGTGGATAAATGTTATAATTGAATCATATATGATACAATAGAAATTTATATAGTTCTTTTATGTATTTATGAAAAATACATGTTTATTATACTAGAATATAATGTATGTTAAATGAAAGGGAAATCCAAGGTAAATGATTTTGTCTTAATTTTCTCTCGATTGAGATATATTTTATAATATAAACTTACTTACTTTTATTTGTTCTACAAATATCACATTTGAGTTATCAAAAATTAATATCTATTTATTCATGATAATTAATTATTAAACTAATGATAATATTTTAAGAGTAATTTTTAAAATAAAATATTGTCTTACATGACTTATTTTTCTGGGATATTTTCCATTAATATCAATATACTGAAATATTGATTTATGAAAATAATTTTTATTTACAAAAATTATTTATAAAGGAAATTTTATGTTAACCTGTATTTTTAGATAGTATTTATAATGATTTTACTTAAGGGGTAATTTAAAAAATTATATACCAAAAGCCAAAAGGAATGTTTTTTAACTAATATGGAATAAAAGAAAATTCTTCTCACCCTTACTATTTTACACACTTTGGCTTCTTATATAAGATTTCAATGATTTTCTAATGGAATATGTTTAGTCAAACATATTCACGACATTTTATTTTGTTAAGTAAAATACATTAAATTTATAAAAATTTTACTTTTCTAATGGTTATATCTCCTCTCTTGATTAGTTATCAAGTTATTAAATTTCTATTTATTCATTCACATTATCATGACCATTGAAAAATTAATTTAATTAAATAACCACATTATTTATACCATAGATATTATTATTTATTAAACATTATTTCATCTTATATATGGTTCCTTAAATATAATGTTACTTAATTGAGTAGGCGAAGTATTTATAAATATAGACTCTTTACTCAATAATTATATTTGTTGCTAAGAGATATTATTTTTGAATTAATTAAATCATTTTAGATATGAATAATACATTTGAAACATATTTATGGGTGGGGGATTATATTATATATCCCCTCGATGCATCGGTATGACTCGTAATACTTTTTTTGAAAAATTAAATCAGTCTTTACACATTGTTTTAAACTACCTTTTTGTATGTTATTGAATGTAGAGATATCATGACGTTTGAGACCATTTATACAATGGTATGACTTTCTTATTTGATATTTTTTTATTGTTATTGATGATATCATTTCATTAAAATTTTCTATGGATACATTTTGTGATAAATTATTGATTTGATATAATGTGTTTTCAGTTATTTACCTGATCATATTGATAATTCATTTTTTATTATTGATAGATTCTATTGTACATAACGCTTACTGATTTTTTTTGGAAAAATTTATTTTCATTCCATTCCACATGTTATAAAGAAAATATAATTGATTTAGTTTTAGAGATTAATGATTTTTACTTATGTGATGTCTATGTTACATTCCAAATGTAAAATGGGTATCAAGTAAGTACAACATTCCCATGGATTACATAACTAATTGATCCATTTGGATTAAACTCTTTCTATTTGTGACAGTGTAATAATGTAGATACTAGCACTGCATTATTGGAGTAGGAACTATTATAGTTGATATCATAGGAAGTTTAGTAAATGCATTAGGAACAATATTTTAAATGAACATGGTTAACATGATAATTATGATAATGCCTTGTTTTATGTGTGATTTTTGGAGGATTTTTTATGGATTAATATGCATGATTGTTATAAACAAATTTATTTTGAATCATTATTTGGTGATGGTTCCTAAAGGAAGAAATATAATTAATAATAACGGTTAATGTAGATATTTCTAAACTATGAAATTCAATAAATTTAGTGTTGGATTTGAACTGATAATGAACAAATTAGAACACCTAACCCTAGGTATATCTAGTAAAATTGCACATATAGGTAAACATGATGATCAATAGCTTGAAAAAATGATATTGAATTTTCAATTCGTGTGAAAGAAACCACCATATTTTATAGGATATTACAATCTATGTTGGACGAAAAATATAACATGACACATGAAATGATATTTCTCAATTTGTTATGTAATATAAGTTAAAAGTTAATGCTAGTAGTTTATTATCTTACAGTTGATAAATATAAATTTTGTTCATCGATGTAAAATACTAATGAGGTATAAGAAATATAACATATGGATTTGAGAGGTTTTAATATAACATTATTTCATAAATATAACCCTTATGAGAAATAAAATGAGATGAAGTGAGTTTTCATTAGCTTTTAGAAAAAGGAGAAATAATTTTTTTGTTGTGTAAGGATACATTTTCAAGACTAGATAGGTATAATACATATTAAATACATAATCCAGAGATAAATATTGAACATTTCCTTAATAGGCTTTTTCTAATCCATAAAAGGGAATCGTTTTGTTAAAAACAATTATCATATTATGAAATATTAATATGTTCCATGATAACGGAGAATGTATTTTTTAGAACCTATATTTTTATCAAATTGAAGAGAATAAGTGTTTTTCTGAGAACCAAGGAATATTTGAAGCATCGAAGAATAATAATACAGAAGAAAAATTCCCATAATGTTTAAATTATTGAATGAATCATCCTGTAAAATTCCATATTGGAGTGGGAGAATTTTAAAAAGACTAGAGATAAGGGTAATTTAGAAAATGAATGAAAGTAGATGAATCTAGTTAATGATATATAGTGATTAATCTATACAGATATGATTCCCTAATCACACCAATTCCATAAGAATTAATTGATTATACCATAAAAGAGGCTGAGGGGAGATGGCCAACCATACATGACTTGTACAGCTGAAGTTAAAGTTCTTAATATTTTGGGGGATGAAAATTTAATCATAGACACAAATTTATCTAATTATATTTTTTGAATCGAGATCTTCACAAAATTTTATATCATCATAGTTTTGTAAAAAAATTAGAAATTTCTCTTGTATATTAAGTAGCGATTTTTCATTTAAAATTCCGTTTTTAAATCTTAATACAACAACTATGTGTAAAAAAATTGCAATTATGACACATATACATTTCTTATTTGTTGGATTGATTATTATACATATTTTTATTTTTATATATTAATTTTATGGATTGTATTTCAAAATATAATGAAAATATTTAATTTTAATTAATGGAAATTACCTTTCCTAATAATGATGTATAAAAAATTATCTTTAGGCTGAAGACTGTTTTTTGATTCATCTCTATATCCACCGTCAATATGTATTATTAATTATATTCATACTGAGGAATAGAAGATACAATATATAGTTGAAAAACATGATATATGAAGACATGATATCTTTATTGTACAAGAATTCAGTGATGCATTTCTTGCAGAATTACATGGACATCCAAAATAATATGAAGTTCAGTTTTTAATTTATTTAATCCCTAATAAAATACCTATATAAAATACTCCATATAGAATGGAGACACAAGATTTAGTGGAGTTGAAAAAAAAAACTACTTGGGTTGTGTGATAAAGGATTTATACACCCTATTGTTTCTCCTATAGATACCCTATTACGTTTGTAAAAAAAAGATAGATCTTCTAATTTATGTATTAATTATATAGATATTAATTATATTAAAATAAAAAACATTTATCTTATAACTCATAATTATTAATTATTTTAAAAACATCATGCTGCTCAATGATATTCAAACATTGATATTGGCTATCGTTATCATCAATTGTGGGTAAATAAATAAGCAATTTGGAGATAGTATTTCAAATGAGGAATATATATTTTGAGATTATAATAATTCCATTCCGATTGACTAATAAACCCACTATTTTTATGGATTAGTGAATAGAGTATTAAAAAAATATCATGATAATTATTTTGTGAAATTTATTGATGATATGTTAGTTTACTATAAAATATATGATGATCAAGGGAATAAATTTTAGATAATTCTAGAGACTCTTAAAGGAAACATCTTATATGGGAAATTTATCATATGTGAATTTTGGATTTAGAATGTAACTTTACATGGCTATATTTTCAACAGGGATAGAATCTCACCTGATCCAACATAAATTATTGTATTCAAGGATATTTCAACAGTATTTAAAATAACTTAGTTACATAATATCTTTGGTGTGGAAGGTTATTATTATATATTTTTTCAAATTTCTACATAATTGGATATCCCATTTGTTGGAGTTGGTGGCCTAGAACTAACAACTTTGTACTTTATTCATTAATAAATACCTTAGAACATCTTGATTGTTCTTCTACATGACAATGCATGTGATAATCTTCTACGAACAGCTGTTGAATTAAAGGTTCATAGCAGATCCCTACTATGATGAGAACCCGGAAGTTCCATAACACTTTTTTTTAATATAGGTTCTATGGCCGGATGATGTTATTTGAGGGACACAGATTATACAGGCCATTAGGGGTGAGGACTGATAAAATATTCAGGAACCTTCCCATGGTGTACTCCCCTTGGTATAATCCCGGAGGATATTATGAGAACGAGACCTTCCAGTAGAAAATTTATATTTCATAGTTTCATTGGATGTTCCTATCTGCAGACATGTGTATTGATCCTTAGACTTTAAGATTTTTATTAATTGGTATTACAAATCACACATTAGATTTATTGAAAAAAACTATGATGACACACTATTCATAGTGTGGTACGATACATTGGGTGCATTACAAGTGATGATGCATTAATAGATAATGTGAGAAAGGATTTGTCCATTCTGTTCCATAATGGAAGTAGATATATCATGCCCTTTGATGGAATTGATGTAGCTTAAATAAATCCATGTCCATGGAAAGGTATGGGTGATTTCAATTCCAGTAACTCAAAAAAGAATAATCAATCACATGGGTTGATGGCACTAGCATGCGACCCACATGATTAGATATTTCATAAAAAATATATTATATTACATGGTAAGCGTTCGTATGTGGTGACACGTCATTGTGGCATTAGCCTCTATCTATATGGGTTCTGTGGCGTGTTTCTAAATGCTAACCATGGACTTTAGGTAGGCTCTGCCTAATTCCTATAAGAAAGAGAACTAGAGGGTCCCAAACTAAGTGTCTCTATGTATCTCAGTTAAATATTAATTTAACATGTTAAATAAAGATTATTCTTAACTGTGGTATAATAATTATTTAAGGATGCATGATCGAATTTATTTCGACACTATTTATTTGAGAGAATATACTGTGGGAGAAATAATATATATTATTTTGCGAGTAATATAGTTACATTTATTTACGAAATAAATAGCCATTACTCAAGGTCTAATAAATGTTGTGGAGGAAATAAAGAAAAATAAAAACAAGATAAACACGCCATGTACATTAAATGTACACACCGTGCAGTTTTCATGAAAAATGAGTACACAAAATGTATTAATGATCGCACGCTGTGTTGTTTTTCTAGTCGGGATTTTGAATAAATAATATGATTTTATTAAATTATATTTATTATAATCATCATGGGAGCATTTCATAGAATCAGTCATTCGACATGGGGGTTTTTAATAAGAGTTAATGAAATAAATGAAACGCATGACATGTTTATTTATTGTTATAACTTTATAAACTCAAACCAGATTATAAATATCCTCACAACCCAAACAATTTTCTAAAGAGAATCATTCTACACAACAATTATAGAAAATTATCTCTGGGTTGAGAGAACTCTATCCTCCAAGATCACTCTCAAGACTGAGAGAGATGCTCCTCCATCAGATCAAGCCGATCTAAGGCAGACAACGCAAGAAAAGGATTCTCTATGCTAGAACCCAGAGATTTATTTGGTGACATCCAGGGATACAATAGGCCTGTGTCGATCACCGCTAGAGGAAGTCTACACTTGATTTCTGTGACACAAATATGAATCACATGGAAACGTGAGATGAAAACATAAATGAAGAAAGAATTCCATGAAATTAATTCTTTTAAATTAATTAAATTAATTATAACCAACATATTATGATCCTATTGATGGTTCTATACCCTTATCTTTCTTTTTGTTCTTCGTTCTATTTCTAAGATCCAATGTTTTATTATCATGACAGATCTCGGATTGAACATTTTTTAACGCTAAAATTATAGTTGGAAAATCCCACCAACATGCTTCCGCTACGCCTGGAACCTACAAGTGGTATCAGAGAGGTCATATCATTGATTATTATTATTTAGTTTTTCATTGTTGATTTACGCATTTGGTAATTTTGTTATGTCAATTCAAGTTAATATTTTTTTAAATCTAAATCTTGATATCTGTTCCTCCTCTATCGTTTCTCATTCATTTTACAGAAACAAATTTTTCTTTTATCTTTGATTATAAAAATAGAGGATCTCATTTGGAGGTGGAAAATGGTCCTAATGGTACAAAGAAATCATACATGGCATGTATTCATAAGTACACGCCATGTAGTCTATGTTCCATGCATCGGACTGGTCTTCCAAATACGGGTGTGTATAGGAGTATACCTAAGTCGAAAATGACATCGTGTGTTGACTAGGAACATGTGGCACCCAGTTTCTAGATTACATGCCGTGTGGTCCACTAAACAAGGCGTGTAGTCCCTTTGGGTTAGGGTTGGACTTTGTACCCCGTGCATAGCTTTCCCGGCTAGAAACTGTGTAACGCGGATACTACACGACGTGTGTCCCACTGAACACGGTGTGTAATCTGAAAATTTTCGATGTACATCTACACTCCATGTCCCTGAGCGTGTAATTTGGATTGATGGTGAACAAAATTACACACCTTGTATTAGGAACTACTCACTGTGTACTCATCCAAATTACGCAGATTTATTAAAATTTATTATTATATTATACAAACTCTTGAGACGTGTACCATTGTACAGGGGTAAAACAGAGGCACAACACATGATATGTGTTTTATATATATGTGTTTAATTTAGCATCTGCATAATTAATGGGAGTTCACCGGGTTGCCTCCAACGTACAAGTTACATACATTGATAATTTTAAATTTATTTGTTTTAAATTATGATGGATGAGAATCTCAAGGAAATTTAGAAACGTATTTAAGATAAAAGGATTAATTAATTAAAACTAATTATTTGATTCTATAGTGATTTCTCTTAATCAAGAATGATTAATGAATTGAAAGATAGTTTTATTTATTCGTAAATATTCGTTGTTTTATGGATGATCATGAGCTAGACCGAGACATTTGTATGTTATTGGTTTCTTTTGTTTAATTTATTTAAATTAAATTAGTTGTCTTCTGAGCATTATCCTCATTAATATGTAGGGCTTGCACGCCCAATGATTTTTTATGTGAAAAAACCTTTTACCCCTCACCCGTGGGTCACATAAATGCATATGAAATGGATGGATCCCCTATGATAGTGGAAGAAAATCATGTCAAGAACCAAGTTGAATACAATCCAAGGAGATACAAAGGTGGATAGGTGGAATGCTATAATCACGAACCCAAAAGGTCCAAGGTGTTTCTCCCCTATGTCTTGGGTTATTTTATCAATCTCTAGATGAACTAACCAATAGAAAATGATCATGATCATACCATTTTTTTTATTTCTTTCATTTTCATGGTTTATTTTTTGTGGGTGTGTTGTCACAATCACACAATTAATTAATTAAACAAGTACGCAACATGGAACTAGAATAAGATCAGCTTAGGCATAAATATTATCTTAGACAGGGTTAATCACTGAAGTATATCCCACTTGATATAAACAAGAATGTAATCAATGATAATAAAATGTAAATTTTTGTATGAGGATAAAATCCCTCAATGAAATATTAAGTCGGTATAGCCTTCTATAATCTTGGTTAGAATCGAACCATTGTTCAAAGTACTTGACCAACCCTAGTTGGAGTTCTTTCCATTATTAGAGCATTCTAATTCTAGGGTTTCGGTTGACTGGACTTGGTTCACATCCAGGGTTGACTGCCCCAACAGGACTTGGTGTGACCAAGAGGAAAAGGTTAAATAAATCCAAAATAAAAGGATTTCTGGATTAGGGAGTCAACATAGCGGATCAAGGAGCTGCGAGTTAATGCAGTTGGCATTTGGAATGTTTACCTGAAAAAATTCAAGTTTCTTGACCAACAGTAGTTGGGGTAATGTGATGGGAAATATGGATCCTTTCCACTATAATATTCAGGAAATAAAATATTCCAAAGTCAATTGTGAGGGCTATAAGATTATGATAAAATAGTGTGAGACTAATAAATATTAATTAATTTATTTGTCTCAATTTTATAAAGTACTAAAACCATTTCAAATCATATTTTGTAGAAAAGATAAGAAAAATTACTTCAATCATATCATTCCAAACCATACTTGAGAATGAAAAACATCTCACCGAAACCAATTTCCAAGAGTGGCAGAGGCGTTTACAAGTCACCCTTCGCCATGAGAAGAAATTGTATGTGCTTGAAGAGCCTATTCCAATTGCGTATGGGAATGAGGCCAGTAATGTGGAAATATCTCTCTATGTGAATCATATGGATGAATCCATAGATGTCCAGTGTTTCATGTTATCAACCATGTCTAATGAACTCTAGAAGTAGCATGAAAACATGGATTCATATAGCATGATGTCTCACCTTAAGTATCTCTACCAAGGAAATGTGAGACAAAAGACATATGAGATCTCCAATGCTTTTTTACAACTATGCTTGGAGAGTCTGAACTAGCTAGGCCTCATGTAGACATGCTTATTGGCTACATTGAACGTCTAGACATCTTAGGGATTAAATTCCCAGATGTGTTGTGTAAAGATCTCATCCTATCATCACATCCCAAGAAATTCACTAGATTCATCGTCAATTATATCATGATAAACAATAATAACAGACTATTGAAACATCTGGCCTTAATTTTCATGGTAAATAAGGACATACGGTGTGACAAACCCACAATCCTTATGGTTAATAAGAAAAGGAAGGACAAGGAAAACGGGCTAAAGACTTATAAAAGGTCTTAATACCATGAGCTTCGTCCCACCGAGAAGGGGAAAATCTAGAGGCAGGGCAAGGAATAGAAGGAAGTAGGTTTTCCATGTAGTAAGCATGGCCACTGGTAGAGTAACTGCACTCAAAAGTGTGGGGACGCTAAAGGTGTGTTCGTTATCGAGTGTAATCATTCAATTTGTACACATTTGGTATTAGATACAACTTTTGGGGCTCACATCATTATTCTAATGAATGGTCCAAGTAGATTTATAAATATTTCCAAAGGATAGGTGGATCTTCGAGCTGCCAATGGCGCAAGGCTGGCTGCATCGGCTTTTGGAAATTACCACATCTCATTGACTAGTAGGATGATTTTTGTTTTACATAACCGTTATTATGTGCCTAGTGTTACAAAGAACAAAATTTCTGTATCTTTTTGGGATCTGGATGGATTTATTTTCATGTTTGGAAATAAGGGTTGTCTCTTTTATAAGAAAAATGTATGTTATGGTATGGAACATTTAAATAATGGTTTGTATGTATTATACTAGGAAAACCATGTGTTGGAAAATGATAATGAAACAAACTCACATAACTCATACATCTCCCAATTGTGGCATCACCGTCTTGGTCATGCAAACGAGAAGCACTTGACAAAGCTCTTTTATGATTGTTAGTTGGACTATACAGATATAAAACCTCTTGATAGATGTCACACTTGTTTATAAGGAAAAATGACCAAGCCACCCTTTGTTGGTCATGGTGAAAGGGACGCAGAGGTTCTAGGATTGTTTCACACTGATGTTTGTGGACCATTTCTAGTAGAAGCTAGAGGTGGATATTATTACTTCATTACTTTTACTAATTATTTGGGTAGATATGGCTATGTTTAATTAATGAGGTATAATTTAGATTAAATTAGGAAATTTAAGGAATTCATAAATGAAGTATATAATCATCTTGGTAAAAAGAAAAAGAAACATCTATCGGATCAAGGTGTATAATATCTTAACCAAGTGATCATCGATCTTCAATGGGAGTCTGGGATTCTATCTCAGCTCACTCCTCCTTATACACCTAAATGTAATGGTGTTAGGGATGGGAGGAACCACACCTTTTTGGAAATGGTGAGGTCATTGTTATGTTATGCACATATTTCATTATCCTTTTGGGGATATGTATTACAAAATACATAAAACACATTAAACCATGTACCATCTTAGGCGGAAAATTCAATTCCATCCATATTATGGAATGGAAAAAAAACCGATTTTTTCGTGCACGCATTTATGGTGATGCGAGGAATTTGTTAAGGCCTTCTCAGGAAACAATCTATCACTCTGGGGCACAAGGTGTATATTTGAAGGATATCCCATGGAAACTAAAGGATATTACCTATATAACCCTGCAGACAAGAAATCAACTATCACCAGACAAGAGGTATTTCCCGAGAGGAAGAACATCCTAAAAAATGATAGTGGGAGAATGATTGACTTCAACGAAGTTTATGATCAAGATACACATGTGTTGGTATAGGAACAAGTTTCATCGTTCTGTATGAAAGAGGTTCTAGATACACAAGAACTACGTATGAGCTTAAGAGAGGTAAGGGAATCCGAGAGACTTGGTTTCCTAGTCATCGAGGATGGTGAATCATTATTGTTGGACAATGATGAAACTCTCTTCTACAAGAAAGCAGTGGAAGCTCAAAAGCCACAAGATGGCTGGAATCTAAGAATTCTGAGATGGATTCCATGTATATGAACCAGGTCTGGGTTCTGGTCGATAAGCCAGTTGATGTAAAGCATGTTGGATCCAAATGGGTATTCAATAGAAAACTGGACATGGATGGTCATGTTAGCACATATAAAGCTTTGGTAGTGGCTAAAGGATTCATAAAATGTCAAGGAATTGGCTATGATAAAACCTTTTCACCAGTTTTCATGTTTAAATACATAAGAATCATACATTCCATAGCAGCTTACCATGACTACTAGATATTGGCAGATGGATATGAAAACGGAATTCTATTATGGGAACGTTTAGGAATATGTCTATATGACACAACCAAAGGGTTTTGTGACACCAAGTGAAGATAAACGGGTTTTCAAGTTGCATAAATTCATTTATGGAATAAGGCATGCATCCAGGTCTTGTAACATTAGATTTTATGAAGCCATAAGGGAATTTAGTTTTATTAAGAATGAATGTGATCTATGTGTTTATAAGTTGTTTTATGGGAATGTGATTGTTATCTTAGTAATATATGTTGACAACATATTTCCTATTGGAAATGATTTATTAGTCTTACAGTCAGTTAAGGACTGGTTGAACAAGTGTTTCTCCATAAAGTAGTTTGGTAAAGCAGCATACATTCTAGTGATCAAGATCATTAGTGATAGATCCTAGGGGACTCTTGGACTATGTCAGGGTACATACATTGACCAGATAATAGTGATATTTAGTATGGAACAATCCCGGATGGGATTTGTTCAGTGTCACATGGCCTACATCTTTCTAAGAAACTGTGTCCAAAAGCACAATAGGGGAAAGATTGAATGAGTAAGATCCCATATGCTTTGGATATAGGAACCATCGTGTATGCAATGTTATGTATCAGGCTTGATGTTTCCTATGCACTGGGAATGGTAGAAATATATCAAGAAGATCCAAGAGAACATCATTGGACTACTATTAGGACTATCGTTATGTATCTTAGAAGAACCAAGGATATGTTTCAGGTGTATGTAGGAGATGAAGAGAATGTCATTACAGGGTATGCTGATACTTGTTTTTAGAAAGATAAGAACAATCTAAAGTCTCAATGTGGATATGTTTTCTATCTCCTTGGTGGAGTTGTGAGCTAGAAGTGTTCAAAGCAGCCAGTTGTTGCTGATTCTACAGTGGAGTATGAATATGTAATAGCTTTTGATGCATCCAAAAAAGTCATCTGGATTCAGAACATTGTCCATGAACTTGATGTGGTGCCTAGCAGTAAAGATCCTATTACGATGTACTGTGATAATACTACCGTGGTGGCTCTTAAAAAGAACCATGGTCAAATCAACGGACAAATCACATACTCTGAAATTATCACCTCTTGAGGGATTTATATAAATGGGGTGAATTTGTAGTGAGAAAAGTGTACAATGAAGAGAACGTTCTTGACCCCATATCTAAAGGCCTATCTCAGCAGAAGCATGAATATCATTTGAGAGCTAGCAGGTTAAAGGTTGTTAGCAGTTGGCTCTAGTCCATGTGGGAGTCTGTTAGATATTGTGGCCTAAAACCGACTACTTTTTACTTTATTCATTAATAAATACCTTATCAAATCTTTATGGCTCTTATGCGTGACAATGCATCTGATATTGTACAAAGGACAGCTATTTCATTAAAGGGTCATAACAGATCCCAGCTATGATGAGAACCCAGAAGTTCCATAAAATTGTTCTTGAATATATGTTCTATGGATGGATGATGTTATTTGAGGGACAAAAATAATACAGGCCATTAGGGGTGAGGACTCATAAAAATTTGAGGCACCCTCTCTTGGTGTGTGCCCTTGGTAATATCCATGAGGATATTAGGAGAAAGAGACCCACCGGTAGGAAATCCAAATTTTATAATTTCATTGGATGTTCCTATCTGCAGACGTGTGTATTGTTCCTTATAATTATGATTGTTATTAATGGGTATTACAACTCACACACTTAGATGTATTGATGAAAACTTTGATGACATACTATTTTCAGTGAGGTAGGATACATTGGGTGCGTGACGAGTGATACTTCATTAATAGATAATGCGAGAAATGATTTTTCCATTATATTCCAGAACAGAAGTAGATATCTCAGGTCCTTTGATGTAATTTATATAGCCTAAATAAATCCAAGGACATGGTAAGGTATGGGTGAGTTCAATTGTGGGATGTCAATGAAATAAAAACTGAGCACATGGGTTTATGGCACAAGAATGAAACCCGCTTGATTAGAGATATCATGAAAATGTATTATATTACATGGAAAGTGTTCGTATAATGTGACACATCATTGTATATTTTACTTCATTCTCTATGGGTGCCTTGGCGTGTTGCTAGACCCTATCCATGGACATTAGGCAGGCTCCGCCTAATGCCATAGAGAAAGAGGTCTCGAGGGTATCAAACTAAGTGTGTCCATGTATCTCAGTTAAATATTAATTTAACAAGTTAAATAAATATTATTCCTAACTGTGGTTTAATAATTATTTACGGATACCAGATATTATTTATTTCGACAAAAGATATTATAGGGAATACACACTAGGGGAAATAAAGTTTATTTATTAGCGAGTAATTCAGTTACATTTATTTATGAAATACATCTCCATTACTCAGGGTCAAATAAATGCAGTTTTGGAAATAAAGAAAAATGAAATCAAGATAAACATGTTGTGTCCATTGAATGTACACGCCATGTAGTTTTCATTACAAATTGGTACACGTCATTTATTAATGATTACGTGCGGTTTAATTTTTACAATTGGGATTTTGATGAAATAATATCGTTTTATTATATGATATTTATTATAATTTCTATGGGCATGTGTCAAGGAATTAATCCTTCGACATGGGGGTTTTAAATAGGAGTTAATGACATAAATAAAATCTGTATTGCGATTATTTATTTCCATAACTCTATAACCTCAATCCTTATTATAAATATACTAACAACCCCAAAACATATCTAGAGAGAATCATTGTGCACAACTAGTCTGGAAAATTCTCTCAAGGCCAAGAGAACTCCTTCCTACAAGAACACTCTTAAGACCGAGAGAGATCCCCCTCCATCTGATACAGGAAATCTAAGACGGAAAACAAAAGAAAATTATTCTCTATGTTAGCACCATAGATTCTTTTGGAGATGTCCAAAGATATGTAGTGCACATGTGGATCACTACTAGAGGATGTCTACACTAGGCTTCTGCAACGCAACGACAGAACACATTGAAATGTGAAAGAAAAATGTCAACAAAGAAAGTATTTCATCAAGGTAATTCTTGTCAATTAATTAAATAAATTATAACCAACATATGATGATCCAATCTATGGATCTGGGGGCCTTTTCATTCTTTTTTTTCTTCATTCTATTATAAAGATCCAGTGTTTTATTATCATGATAGATCTCAGATTGAACATTGTTTAAAGCTAAAATTAATGTGTAGAAATCCCACTAATGCACTTCCGCTATGCCCGGATCCTACACCAATAACTAAGAATAATTTCAAATGGGTTATATTCCTATGGATATTGTAATGTGATGACATGTTTTAAGAATTGAAGAGGATATATTTCAATGATTAAATTTTTAATCTGCAATCTTAAAATGGTGGATTTGTGGTATATAATGATAAATCAATGATGTAATTGGTTGTGTTCTTATGTAGAATGACATAGTTTTTTCCTATGAATCACAGAAACCAAAGAATCACAAAGAGAACTATCTATCCTATTATTTTTATTTAGAAATCATAAAATTTTATTTGATGATACAGAGACATTATGTATGTGGGGAAATATGTGAGTTATAATAAGACCACAATAGCATAAAATATATCTTTTCATATAAGTATATCAATATGTGGAACTGCATATTTCTGAGGGTACTTAACAATTATGTTTTATCTACAGACTAACATTTTGGGAAGGAAAATAATGAAACAAATACATTTTGTGTGTAATATAATAAATTCATGACCAAAATGTGGATTGGGAGGGATTTTATGATCATGGATTTAGGGATGATGGATATGGTAATTATTAAGTAAGGGGAAATAGCATTCATTTTTGAATGATTATAAAACCATATTTAGTGGAAAAAATTAAAATCTTCTTATCCATATAATGAGAAATTTCAAAAGAAAATTAATGTCGTGAATTGTGGAAAATTGGAACAATTCCATTATGAGGATGGTTTTTTGAATTATTTAAATTGGATACATGTACCATATATACCTGAGTTGAAAATGTAATTACTAGAATATTCTTTTATCTTGAATATATCTATTCTTCCTAGAAACAAAACGATGTACAAATATTTTATGGAATATTTTTGGTGGGAAAATATATAGTAGGAAATTACAGATTATGTGTTATGATGTTTGGTTATTCAACTAGTGATGGGTATGTGATGAAATCAAAAGGAGTCAAGAATCCTCACATATTCATATATGGACATTTGATGACATTAATATGGAACACATTTCTGGATTTCCATATACTATTAGAAATAATTATTCAATACGTGTTATTGGTGAGTACCTTACTAAATATGCACATTTACTCACAATAGTAGAATATTTTACTCTTGAATTTCTCAGAAGGATATGTATTAATGATTTTTTAATACTTCATGATTCACCTATTCAATTATATTTGATCGTGAACTATGATTTACATTGAAATTATATAAAAGTCTCTAGAAGGGTCTGGAAACCCTTATTGCTTTGAGAACTTCCTATCACCCATAAACTAATGGACCGTAAAAAAATGAACATTGAAACATTAAATGACATGTTGAGTTTAAGCACACTATAAATTAAATGTATATGGGATCATTGTTTACCTTATGTAGAATTGTTTCTATAAAAATATTTTCTATTCATGTATCCAAATGATTTCGTATAAATCATTATCTGAAAAGTGATTTTATACTCTATCTTTTTTGGAAGAATATGGTGAAAGATAACATGTGGATCCAGATATCATTGCATAGAAAATGAAATATATAAAGGCTAATAAAACTCTTACTAAATTGTCTCATGGAAGGTTAATTATATTGATAACTAATGGAAATAGATGAATTTTCAAGTTGGAGATCATGTTTTCTAAATATTATCCAAATTGAAGGGTGTTATAAAAATCAGTAATAAGGGAAAACTGAGAACCAATTACAAATTTCAATTAAAAATTCTAAAAACAATTGAGTTGTGGATTATCAATTTCCACGGTCACCAAGCATCTCAAAATTATATAAGTTATTCCATATTTATTTATTAAGGATGTATATGTCACAACCAACACATGGACTTAATTTTTAAGAAATATAAATATACATTGATCTATATTATTATGAATAGACTATCGAGATTGTTGATAGTATGGAGAATGTGTTGGGGAATCATATGAATTTAATGGTAAAGTTACATTGGATAAATCATAAAATAGATGTGGGAACTTAATGATGATATAATGAAAAATGACCCTCATTTGTTTAGAAAGTTATATTCATGAAAATTTAGGGGAATTTTTTTTGTATGGGGGATTAATGTAATATCATTGTATTTTAAAATAAATCTATGTCTGATAGCATATATATGAGGTAACAAGATTCTGAACCAAATATTTAAATATTTTTATGTAAATATGATTGTTATAACCTAGCCATTAATTCTGTGGGTATTAATAGTAATAATAATTTTTTTTAAATATATATGAACTTAATAATAAATAAAAATATATTGATTAATTCTTAATAAAGAGACACTCAATTTCTGTTAAAGTCATTTAATATATCAATTATATGTTTTTTTAAAAAGATAATTTTTGTTCTTTTTTGAGAATATAATATAATTAATGTTCTCCAATTTTAGTAAATTCATTTTATGGAATTATCTTCATTTTTTAAATTAACATATTAAAAATATTTTTTGGGTTTTTTGGTATTTTCATGAAAATCTTGATTTTTGAGTGATTAGTAAAAAATATAGATTTATTTAAAACATGTCATTTTAATTTAATTTAAATGTCCCCAAATTCATTTAATATGATCTCAATGTAACAATTTATTATTTTATTATATATAATCTGATTATATTAATTTCCAAAATCATTATACTTGATTTTGGTATTAGTATATATTTTGGATTATAAACTGATTTAAATTTTTTTTTTATTATGCTTTACACATTTATATTAAAAATAATTTCTTCCACTAATGTGAATTGAATCGAGAAAAATGAACCATATTTGTAATTATTAGATAAAAATTTTCTAAATATTTCCTTTCTATTTTTGAACATTATGAATAGTAACATTAATAATTTTATTACCATTATAAATAGTATATTGGGATGTTAATGTTAAAAATAAATTAATAAGTACTAATGACTAAAAAAACTTGAATTAATTTAATTTGATTATTAGTTATAATCTTGAATAATCAAAAAATCAAAAAAAAAAATTTTTATTGTATTTTGACCATGTTTTTTACAATTTATATTATTTTATATAAAGAAGAATAAAAATATAATTCTCTCTATTTTATTATCATTAAAAAATTTAAATAGCTATAAATAGAAAATTTGTTTTGAATTAAACATTAAAAAGAAATAAAACTTGTTTTTTATTCATTTTAATTTATTTATTATTTTTCATTGAATAAATAATTTAATTATATTTTTTTGAAACACTTTCTCAATTCTTGTGGAAGAAGTAAAAAAATCAGTAATATGATTTTAAAAACTCTAAAACTAATAATATTTGATTGATTTTAATTGTCACATGAATTGTTTAGATAAAAATAGAATATTAGATAGATTTGGATTCATTGTATCATAATTCTATTCCTGACATTTAAGATGAAAGTAAAATAAAATGAATAGTCCCAAAATTGACATTATTGATATTTTATAATAAAATATATTTTATTAAATGATTTTAAATTCATTATAAAATTTATATTATACCAAATAAACGATATATGGTTTTAAAAATAAACCATGATCTATTTATGGGAAATTTTTCGTTTTATGGAAACAATATTAACCCCTTAATATAAAAATAATTGATATCACCATAACTATAAATGGTATTAACAAATGGTTAAAAATTAATAAGGGAAAAATGTGGTCCAAAAATGTAATAATTTTATTGTATGAGATTATTGTTAATATTCATCATATTATGTTTTAATACAATCAATATGGGTTCTTTTTGACATTAAAAAATAATTTATTATAATTTATAAATTTAAAAACGTGTATGTATGCCCCTCCCCTCACATAAAAAATAGAAAAAGTTCTTTCAATTATTTACTACAAATTGATCCATATAGATTAATCAATCCCTAAAACAATCTTTTATAAACAATTGTACATAAATTATAATGGTTCTTTAACATTAAAAAGTCATTCCCTTTGTACTTAATTGATGATCCTATAGTGTTCTTTTGTAGAAGTGGTATTCATATTAACTAACTCATTCATATTTCATTCTTCCCATAACTAATATTAATGAGTTGTACCAATCATAAAAAAATAAATTCATTATCACAAATATAAAGTTATTTTTTCACCTTATGGGATAACCTTATTGAATCTCTTTTCCATCATATGAAAAGTTAAAATATCATTTGTGCTTATGTATGACTTACAGTTTCCATATGGATGTGTAATACATTTTTCATAAACAATTTACATGGATGGTTATACAAATGTAAATAATGATTATATATTATATTTATAACATAAAAATGATTCTATAACGATATTGTCAAATATACATTCTTACCTTTCAATCTGCGGGAAAATGATAACATCATCTGTGCATGGGTGTGGACTGCCACCTCTTTGAAGTGATGTGATCTATATTTCATTTATTCTCTATATAGAGAGTTATAAGTATGGGTTTAATGACTATATAAGATATTTATGATATAATAATTATTCATTAATGATTAATTGTTGTTTACTTTTCATTTGTTCTCTCCGTCAAAAAGTGAAATCATTGTTCATGCATTTGTATGGTCGACCATCTTTGTGATCAGTGAATTTCAATTATCCATCTATATATTTCACGGTGACTATAAATATGTGTACACATAGTTTATATGATATTGTTAACATGAATACAATTTTGGATATTATGGAACCTTAACAACACTATAAGCATTGAAACTACTGAATCAAAACATACAAGAAATTTGAAGAAGTTAACTCCTTAAATAATGATAATAATACACGATTATTATAAAACAGGTGGAAATATGTAATAAATGGATCAAATAATATCTTATAGATATTTATATGGATAAAATGTATAATTTTAATAAATATAAATTTATTTTAGTCTATGTTAGATCATGTTATACAAAAGGAAAACAGACGACAAGGGATTTTATCTCAATTTCTTCATCATTGAGACATATTCACTAACATTCACTAATTTCTATTTATGTGGTGTATATAATACCCTTATATAATTTTTCATCAATATCAATTTATTCATGATAATTAATTATTGAATTCACATTACTATTTCATGATTAATGTATTAAGAAAATTAGATCTGATTTCACTTCTTGGTTAGGTATATTTATCTTAAATATCTATATTTTGTTAATATAATATACAAATATAATTATTTTTTAAATGATTTAAAAAGGATATTTTATGTTAAAATTTTATTTTAAAATATATTTAACAAAATATTACTAATTTTTCACTAAAATTTAATTTTTAGGTTTCTTTACAAAAAAATCAGAATAACTATTTTTAAACAAATACAACATTAATAAACATTCCCAAGGACATAAAAATTTTAATACATCTGTATTTTTCTATAGTTTTTGTTAATTTTTAAAAGGATGATATTTGGGAAACTGTATTCACTCTATTTTATGCTGTCCATTGAATGAAATTATTTTCCTACAAAATCAACTTTTATAATGGTAACCTCTACTCTCTTTGTTGATAATATATTTCACTTGTAACATTAAATTTCTTATAAGAATTGTTCATTAAATTTTTTAAATATACATATTAATTTATCATGGATATGATTATTTGCTAAAATATATACCATTTCACTTATGGTGTTGTTCATTTCAAGTTATTTAATTTATTAGCTAAAACCTTTATAAATACATACAATGTACCCAATACATATATTAATTGATTATGAGTATTTTTAATGAATTAAGTTGATAATTATATATTTTTATAATTAATTGGACATGTATTGATGGGTGGGGACCACAATTATTTAGCTACATGATGCATCAACTTGTCTTATGAGACAGATTAGTGGGCCAAATTGAATGGTTCTTTACACATAGATTTAAACTGTATTGGTGAAAAGTCGTGATAGTAGATATATCATGATATATAAGATCATGATGTAAAATAATATGTATTTATTCATAGAAATTATTTTTTTATAATCCATGATATGATCACATTAAAATTATCCTTTTCTTAAATTCATGCCCAGTTATTGATTAAATGGAATGAGTTTTTAGTTATATACAATTCTTTATTGAGTATTACTTATTTACTAATTGAATCTTATGATCCCCATAAAACATATAGAAAATTATACCAAAATGCTGTATTGTTTCCTTTCACTATGTTATAAGGATGAAATCATTGAATGAGTTTCAGGGATACCGAATGTTTTCCTATGTTATGTTTATATTTCTTAGAAACATAAAATGGGTATCTTGTAAATATCTAGTTTTAAAATAATGGAAAACTGATAAAGCCTATATGATTGGACTCCATTATGTATTATAATTAATTAATGTAGAAACTTATATGGGGTATAATATTTTGGGTTTTTACATAGACTGTTAAAATATTATGGATGTAGAAATAGAATTTCAACTTTAGCAAATTCCGATTGTAAACTGGGGACCTAAAAATCATCCCATTCACAACAACATATTTAATTTGGAACATTATTTGAGGGATCCTCAATTGAAGGAACATATTTTTTCTCCCATTTAGAATAATCATCATAATTTTACATAAAATTATGAAAATCATAATTATGGGCACACCTCTTTTTATATAGAATATTTTCACACCATTTAAATAGCCACTTATAGAAATTACTATATTTATAAAAACATTATAAAGTATCATATGTGTCATATAATGTAAAAAATGAGTCTTAATAGAGGTATAAAACATGTAATGTTCATTTTACACAGCACACTACCATTATCTTCCACTGGAGATCATCAGGAAGAATGTAAAATGGTGGGAAATCCAAAGTACATTAGTAGTATCATATACATACCTTTCTCAATAGTGAAGTTCATATTTCCCTAATACATATTTAAAATTTACCCTAGGTATATTATTACTCATACTCAAAATATTATAATTAATTGTAGTTTTTGAGGTCCTCTAAACAATTATGCTAGCAGCTACTCTAGAGGACCTCTAAAGATCCCACCATAATTGTCATACCAGTAGAAATATTTACATTGATCATAAAATATTTCTCATGGATGTAGCTAGGAAAATCCTATTTATGGATATAATATTAAAAGTAAATAAGGTCCTCCCCATACCCATGTATCGAGAACTTTATACCCTAATGTTACACCCTAATGAATATGTTATAGGAATCCTCCATATTGTAGAACATTGGGTCACAATTGATTTCAATACCAGAGAAGACATCACTGAAAATTTCCACCCCATAATGGGATCATGTTTAGAAAAAAGGTTATTCCCATTATGGAATCTAATCTTATAAGGACAATGTATAGAGATAAAATCAAAGGAATGAGTCCATATTTTAAAAATTCCTTATCTATTACTCTCGAAGTCCATTATTTACTAGAATATGGCATAAGGAAAATATCATCTTCAATACTGTCTTTAGATTAATAACCCTTTGATATTATTGAAATGATTCAAATTAATATATTTCCTCACAATATGGAAGATAGGAAATTACTGACATGGTAAGAATTGGTAGAGGAATCTATCAACAATGTAGTAGAGAAGGCTATGATTATGAATAAATAAGTGTAAGATGGAAATATAAAGTAATAATTTGGTCCATAGAAATATATCAGTATAATGTTCCATAGATGTTGATGGTGGAAGGTATACACCATATTCATATGAATATATTGATGAATCATGATTAATGGAAGGAAAAAATACAACATATACAAAAATTGAAGACCACATCAACAAGGTTAATAATCAATGTTATCAGAATGAATATTCCATATTTTATGTTTCCTAACACCTAATGTTGGGTAAACATTTTAGAGGTCTCTAATGGTAATTATTAAATTATTTTTGGGATCTATGTCAGTTTATCACCTAAAATCCATCAGGTATACATATTATAGGTTATGGAAATATAGAAGAGTTTCATATCACTCTACTCCTTAATCAGTATGGTCTAGAAAAGAAGACCGAAACGATCTGAGACATGGACTGGTCACCCAACCCATATCCCCAAAAATGTTATTAATGAAAATGTGATAATAGTGTCCACATGGGGTGTAATGTTCTTAAACAATCAAGGAATTAATGGGGAAAAAACTTTTTTCGTACGCACATCAGCGAAATGCCACTAAATAAAGATTTTCAACCATCACACGTTGCTCGTTCACCATTCCAGCATAAAAAAGTAGGGTTCGATGATGTAACCCTACCCTTGTGTGATGAGAAACTGAAATCATCATCCCCCATGATCCCTCGGATCTTCATTCCAACCGTATTATTACTCCTAGAGTCATGATCCATAATTCCTATTGATATGGATTGAAGTATAATAAACCATAAAACGTGGATGGATCACCTCACACTTGTTCAGCCACCAATTAAATTGAACAACAATTTAATAGAACTATGACCAACAACAAGCGCGATTACCTTTCAGGAAGTCCAGATCATTAAACCCTCTTCTTAGAACAATACCAACCCTTCAGAGCTTCATAAAGGACTCTAACCCTCATAATCTCTAAAAATGTGATCACAGAGCAACAGGACTTCCAAGTGTTGTTTCAAGCATGCAGAAATTGTGGAAATTATCATAGTATCCCATATGGGAAACAATATATTCCTAAGAAAGCATAAAATCCAAATAACGTCACTTAGATCTCTTGAAAGATAGAATGACATGTTGGGAAAATAACATTAAAAAATATCCTATCAACATCAACCCCCTCCTGAAGTAGTTATCCAAAAAACATCTTGAAACAACCAAACTCCACAACACCAAGACTAGTAACCATTGCAGACTTAGAAAAAATTTAGGTATCCATGTGTGACCTTCAAAATCAACACCATATGTGTGTCTTGCATTGCTGAAAAATACTCTATTCCCAAGAAAGAAATTGGTAGTCAATGTTGGGATCCCATTCAAATCCATGTGCAATTATAGAATGCATGTGCTCTCTAATTTTCTAATATTAATTAGTTTTTATATCCCCCATTGGATGTCTTTGGAAGGACAGAGTGTCATGCTCTTTGACCTAATGATAAATTACTTCCTTAAGGCCCTAATTGAAAATTCGGTAATGATTTTTTAGATTGTGTGTATCATCTAGGTTTTCATCATCAAATAATGGAGAGGGCTCCTTGATAACATGAAACTATATATGAGGTTTACTTTTCTTAGTGCATCTCATCATGTATCTAGTTAAAATGTTTCACTATATTTTAGAATAATCCTTATTCTTTGTCCTCTTTTAAAGAGGGGTTATGAAACCATCTTGGTTAACGAATGGTTTTTTCCTTTTTCATCACTCAATTGTAAGAGATATTCTTCATAATGACATGTTTTTTCATGTACATCATGATGGGTTTTGAAAGACTCACGAGGCTCCTCATTGTCCTTCACTGGGGTAGAGAAACCAGTGGTGTCATCTTGTAAAATGTGTAGAGAATCTACAAAACATAAGAGGTCTTCCTCCTCAATAGTGTGAGTCTTGTCTTTGACCACATCTTGATTCTTAAACTCATAAGGATTTAAATCAGTTTTTTTCAGTCCTCTAGGTTGGTCATGAACTCTAGAAGGGCCAGCAACAACTATAAGTGTATCATTAAATTCTTCCTAGCCCAGATTTTGCTTACCTTTTTTAACCCATGCATGTTTACGAGCCTGAGGATGTACTTCCCCACTGCCAAAATCAGTAGTAGAGTGCCCAATCTAAAAGCTATCATTGCAGTAATCAGGAATGTTTTTCACATATCACTTCATGAAAGAAACCATCATTTCCATTATATATCCAGATTTGGGATGGAACTCCTTCTGAAATGGAATCCTCAGTTAAAACCTTATAAATTGAGGTTCATTAAAGATTCCTCATTGACAGGTCTAGCATTAATGGATGAATAATAAGGCTAGTAATCGAAATCATTTAAATATGTTTGAATTGGTGAACCAGATGTCCAAGGAAGGCAAGACAGACAGTAGCAGTATGTGATTCCTCATAAGGCTTAAAATCCTGGGTCTATTTTAAAATAGTCATATAACAACCCAAAAAACCCCATGAGAGCATCACCCAAAGCCTATAATACTAATTTTCAGAATAAAATCGAATAAATGTGAATAGTTCATTATTATAATATAGAATCCAGTAAATCCAATTTCTTTAGGGAACATCCATATGAAATTAAAATGAGGCGTGTGATTCATTAATTTTACAATGAGCATGAATCGTAAATCATAAGGAAGTGAGTGAACATTGTTATTTGAGAATGAAATCACAGGGTGACCACTGCGTCAAAACATATTTGGTTCTATACATTAGTTTTTATCTACGATACCACCACTGCTGGGATGCTCAGTAGGCATGATGGATCTTCCAGTAATGACATCTATGATGGATTGAGGTTTGGAAAAATGGTTCCATGGATGATCTATAGTATGCGGTTGTGACTCCATCTTTATCTATTATATCACATCATATATTCCAAGAGATTAGTATGCATATCTGGAAAAGAAGACATCGCCATTAAATTTAAATAATTGAATAGAAAAATTGAATGGAATTGTTCTATTAACAAAATCTTTTTATGGACTTCATAATGTTTGACCAAAAATATTATATGGGAAAAGAAAAACCCTTGATATTATCACTTCCCTTAATTTTGAGTATCCACTTCTTTGAATAAATGGAACATCTAGACCATGATCATATAGAGGCATGAAATATAAAAATAGAAACAACAGTGACAATTATCATAGAAACTTTAGAGTAACCCTACCACTCATTGATGGGGTAGTTTTTACCACCACTTCCACCATTAAGACAATAAAATTTATTGTGGTTTTTTGATTTAATAGAGTTATAACCAAGACAATACCAACACTTATTAAATGGGGGATTTTTATCACAACCTTATGTTACCTCTGAAAATTTATTCCTCTAATGTTTGATAGAAAATATAGAGGATACACCTTCTTAGATTTTTTAATTGTGTAAAATATTTTTCTCTTTGGGGATTTACTCATCAATAATTTTTAATGAATCCAATGGGATTACCCTCAAAACCACAAATTTATGGGATCCTTGAAAATAAAATAAAATTCATTATAGTGTCTATAAAATAAATTTACATTCAATGAAAGGAAAGACCAAGAATAATTGTGACATGTATATTGAAAAATATTCAATAGGGGAACAATCCACAAAACATTATGAGAGGATGTGTGTTCGGTAATAGGATATATACTGGTGAATGTCATAATCATAACCACCACCGATGATCTTGAACATCATAGAAAAATGAAATGGGGTTGTATTTATTGAAAACATTGTCAACCCAAAAATATATGAAGAATATGTTCATAGTTGGAAAAAGAGACAAGTTAAAAAATTTATATTTGTCTTAAATTTTCATTTATCACTTCTTAAGTGATCCTCAACTAAAAAAAGAGCTAGCATATGTCTGCATCCCACCTATCACATAATGAAGTTCAGCCTCCAACTATATAAGAAATATTTTATTAGTACAAATTATATTTAATTGTGTTAAAATAAATTTATAATCATCTAAATATGGTGAAATATTTACATTGAGTATAACCTATGATAAAATATAAGCATTTAGCCACTATAAATTCTCACCCACAATGGAAAAGATACTATTCTTATGAGAGTAGAGTATGGTAATATGATCCTCTTAAGATCCAAAACTACCGGAATATCTAGACCGGATGTCTTGGGAATATTATGAGTTACCTATATTATGAAAGTATACAAAACTATATTACGAGAGTTATCTGAGGCCAATATATATTGGTTATTAGAAATAGAATCTTGAATGATAGATATATTTGGTTATACCCACTTCATTTATTCATGTATCAGGATAACCAACTATTCCACCCAAATATATTGAAACCCTCAAAACTCTAGAATCTAAAATGTTTACAATGGATGTTTTCAAACTATTGGGGAATATATATATTAAACAGAATTTGGTTGGATAGAAAAGACTCCTCCTCCACCCATCATATAAAATATGCAAATTACATTTTTAAACTATACTGAAGATATAGAGAAACATATGATTCAGATTGTATATTAATGATTCTCCATGTTGGGAACACTATAGATATAAGGGATTCAAATATCAAGTGTTTCTTTCAAACCTAGTACGGTCCATCTTTTTTTGGTATAACAACATGTCAGATAGGTTTTTCACTAGTCGGGAATATCCCTATCTGTGGGTTAACAATAAACTCTTCTCAAAATTAAGAATAATGGTTTTCATTGACCATTCAATCTATATAATTTTTAATAATGATCGATTTTTAGTCATAATTTCTTGATGGAATGTTATGGTCTACTTCTTAATGATGAAACTCCATTAGGATAATATTCAATAAATCGATTTAGATATTTTTCATAATGAGTTATAGAAACTATTGTTCCAAGTCAAAAACACCATCATATTTCATTAGTTCACCAATTTGGTAGTACAATTTGAATAAATAAGTCTATATACTAATTCCAAGTCCCAACCAACACCAATAAAACATGGGAAGAGGATCATAAAATTTGAAGTGGTGAGTATTATTCTTAACAATACTTTGATATTTTATTTGTTTCCAAAATGTAAGAAATATCACAGGAAACCCCATATTGAATGGTAGAAAAATAGTAACATCATCACATAGAAGGGAGAATGGATATGATTCGTCAACTTTTTAATGATTCGGTTAATAATGACAATTCTTTCTGTGAAGTTACAGTTCCATGTTATTTCATCATATCATTGTAGAATAACGTTTTAAAGACACTATAACCTTGAAATAAAAAAAATATTATGGTATCAATAAAAACCCTAATTATTCCCCTTACCACCAAATGTTGGGGTAACCCATCTAGGAATAATTTTTCATTAAATAAATCCTTCCAAATATGGTATATTATAGGAAATTAAATTTGAGAAAAAAACCCGGACATGCCTCTTTCAGAACATTCATCCCAGCTAATGAAGAAGTAGAAAAATGTATAGAAAATTATCACACAACAGTTTTATGATTTGATGATGAAAACGATGGTCAAATGATCATATGATGTGCTCATGTTATAATAAAATCACCTATTTATGACCTTATATCCCACTATGATAATTTCCATGATTTTATGAATGCCACAATAAACCAAGATACAATCCTTGTAGAACCATAAAAATCAATATAAAAAGTCTCATCCTCAAAAATATGAATAGGTACTAATTCCTAATATAGATAATACTCTTAAATACATCATGATTTCATTAATATGAGAAGAAGATCAATCCCTTCAAACATTCCAATGGGAACCATCCCATAAAATTGAATCACTAGTATATGAAAATTCCTTGAATAGATTATTCAATGTTATTCATTTGGTTAATCCATTCATTGATGATTATGACATACATGACCCTTATTTCTCTTTCCATAATTGGGTAGAAGGAAGATTAAGGAATCTAGGCTAGTGAGGTTGAGAAATATGAGTTTGGATGGATCATTATAATTAGGTTGTATTTCTATTTAATCCAAATATACTATAGTTAAAAATAGATAGACACTCCAACACACATAGTAGGATCACCCCACTAATCCTAAATCATCCAAGGTAGGTTTATTCTAGAACATACTGGATGACCAATTGGTGAATTAACATCAACCACATTAAAATATCAATGTTATATGGTTACATTAGAAAAAACCAGTAGATGACAAATAGGCCATTTAGTTATTATATAGGTCAATATCCACCAAAAAGAACACTCTCAACTTCCAAATATCACTTCAAGGAAAACTACATGTATGGAATCATAGATCCAAGCCAAACATTCCATCTTGGAAACCATTTATTTTATTACATACCTATCAGAACCATTTTTTGAGGAACTTCTATGTTCTCATGTGTTTGATGACAATGTCATAAGCTACTGAAGTATATTATATACATACTAATCCTGTCGAATTCTATATAGTGATATCCTTCAAAGATAATTTTGGAGAGATTGGTAAACAAGGACACATTTGGCCCTTTTTATTATTTGAAATATCTAAATCAATGAAATTTTTGAGATATAATTAATAACAATTCCAAAATTAATATCATTACAGTTTGTATACATTGATTATTAGGTTACAATAAAGTATAATAGGCACCCTATTCCATGACAGTTTGAGATTATGATAGGAGTATAAAAATTGTCTAGGATAGATCAATGTCCCATATTAATTTGGAATCCTAATCTTTGATATTTATTTTATGGTGTTTTCAAGAGTTGACATTAAAATCCTTATTGGAATGTCTATGGCTAAACTAACATGGGATATAACATTAATCATAAAACGAGTGTCTCTGGTATTCCATTAATGTATAATTTAAATTTTTTCATATTGACGGTTCCCCATATTTATTTAGAAGAATATTAGTATATAAATGCTTCAAAACATTAGAGGATTGGAAACTAGTCACAAAAGAGTGATTATATCTAAACTAGTTCATCTAATAGTCTATAAATGTTCCCACTCAACTCATTCCATGAAAATTGTCAAGATAATATACATATAATCAACCAAATAAGGGTAAGAACTCTTGAATTGGGTATGTATACCCTAATATTCATGATAATAGCCTAATTGTCCTAGTCTACTTATGCATAGTATTGGTGTCATCTAAATCAATGTGATAATACCTAGGTGTATATTTATGCCCCTTATATCTAATATTTTAAGAGTTCCTCATATTATGTCTTAGATTAGAATGAACTTCCACATCATCAACAATAAATTAAATTATCCTTATGCCATATTCTAATTCATTGGATGTGGAAACTCTTTATACCGTGATGAAAATGGAAAAGGAGAACTTATAGAGAATTTCTCCAACATTAATTCACATCTATTCATACTTTTGTATTATAATAATGTGTCAAAATCATTAATGGAAGATAAAAATTCCTTTTTTGTGCCTACCATTATTGGAAATGTTCATTTATAACTAACATATAATAAAATCATGGCCATGTAAGATGAGAAAAAAAATGAATATATTAAAGTAGTGCCTCTAGTATTTGAGGAAGGTTTCTCTACAAACATATATGAATATAAAATTATTAATTTAGATATAAATGAAGACCCAATATATTCTTTAATTTGTTCCTCAATTCCTTCTAAAAATTATAATACATACACCAATTTATTGAATCCTCTTCATCATTTTTCTAATTGACAATATAAAAAAATTATGATACTTTATATTGATGTGGCCACCCATTATTTAGGATTTCTTATAGATCATTATGTTTACAATAAATAATACATGAGAATGCATCTCCCCCACGCTACTAATTTGGAATCCAACGTTGCTAAGCTCACCAATTAAAAATTTATTTGGGAGGTTAAATACCTGAAACAACTTTCCCACATTTCACCTATTAAGAAGATGAATGCGAATATCACGATTTTCTTTACCTTTAGGGATATCAAACAGAAATTCCAAAGTCAGGATTTCACAATCTAGATAAGGGATATTGTTTTTCAGGGATATGATTTTTTTCCATTCCCTCTACTTCATTTATGGATATTGGCGTTATAAAAATATTGATAGGGATCTAAATGATGAGGATGCCACTAATTTAATTGAACATCTTGAGTTGGATTTCTGCATTGTAATTCCATTTTTCATGAGCAATGAAAATTTTTATATCAATATTCCATGAAACATATCATCAGTCCCTCTCTCATGATACTCTTTCAATTTTACATGGATGATCTGGTGGTAAACATTCAGCTATACTACGATCAAATTTCCAACCATGATATATTTTAAACAAACTGTGGAATCATATTTGAAAATTTTAACTCTTTAAATTACCTTTTGGGGTTACAATAGGAAAATATATTGTGTCTATTGTACATAATAATGAAAATGAGGTTGATCACTATAATTCCATGACAATCCTTAACATGTCACCACCTAGAAATCTCAAATAATTCTGAGATATTCTTGGATTCCTTCCCCACATAAGAAGAATCATAATTTTTTTATAGAAGGTGCCAAAAATTTCTAATGATTATGATTAATGGAGTTACTTATTCAATGGTTGAATATTTTTGTATGGGATTGAAAATAATAATAAATTCATTTTGAGTCCATCAATATTGACACCTCACACAGAAGGAAAGCCACTCATTTTATATATGGAATCCTTGGAGAGATCACATGGAGCATTTATTTTACAAGAGAATGATATATCAAAATCAAATTTTCTCTAGTATCGGAATAGAACAGTGATAGATATAGAGACATGGTATTCTCACATTATAAAAAATTATATTCTATTGATTTCTTTGTTCAGAAATAGAGACACTACCTTAAAAGAAAGAGTTTTATCTGGACTTTTGCATTGAACTAATCAAGATAATCTATTGTATAGAAATGTTTATTTTATGGATAAAATAATATTTGGTAATTCTATTGTATTTTTGTTTCTATTTCACACTGAATATGGTAATTAATGGGAACATGTTCAAGAATTTCATTCAGGCACATCAATATTTTGAATGTAAGCCAATAGATATAGAACTAGTCGATAAAGAGGTATTCTTGACTAGGGACACTCCCCAGATGTGGGAGATAAATTTTTATAGAGCATATAAATTCTCAATAGGTAGAATAATGGATAATCTAAATATGAATAGTTACATTTTTGTTTTTTCCCACATTTCTCCAACAAAGGCAATTGTTTCTAATTCCTTATTGTTTTATAATTTCTAATGCAAGAATGAATTAGAATATCATGTTCTCATTATAGTATTTGAATTAATGCTATAGATACCAGTTGACAACATTAATATCAAAGGAATTATATAATTTGAGATCATGTAGATTAATTGTAAAAATTACATTATGAAAGAGGATCTAATTCACAAATTTGATTATGTGTGAGGGTTTATGGTATAATTTCCCTCTACGACATTACATTATCATGTTATACATTATCAAAATGATTTCTCATATGTTTTGGAAAATAAATCCACAACTAAGAAATATCTCAATCAGGATGAATAAATCATCATTACCTGACATCGTAAGGATGGTTCCTTATTAATTTTAATGATCAAAGAAGATATTAATGAGATAAAAAAATTTCATCAAGACTAGTCTATAGACTTCATAAATTATTCTAATATTTTACATATATCCATAATCTCGATGAACTCCAATACAAAATTATTCTTTGAATCATAGAAAAGAACGAGTATATTCAATGATGGTCTGTAAGATTTATCCATTATGATGGCTAAAGATAAAAAAAATACCATTATTAATGAACTTTTCATTTAGTCCTCCCCAGAGGAATTGGTGCAAGAGAGACCATTCATGTTATATAAAAGTTCAACATAGGGGAATGTTGGTCTTATTAGTTAGGAACCATGCTCTACCACCATATCTGATGTATTGGATAATTTTGGAATTAGATAACACAAGATGTCATGAGATTTACTAGAACATTTCATGATTTCTAAATATATTCCACTTTCATCAATCAACCATATTGTTTCTACACATTGCTAAATATTTGTGGTCATTTTCATTCTAGAGAATATATTTCTGGTAGATACACAATGAACTAAGATTTTAAAACATAGTTATTACATCTTATTTGACCAAAATAAAATATATTATATAGATAAACTCATAAGGACCATAAAAGTTCGGTGCCTTTGGAAACTAGGTAAAAAATAATATTATTTCATGAATTTTATTCAATGATATACCACAATTATCTTCCAATATAGTACACTTGTTAGACATACCCTATATAAAACCATTCATCATAACCTATGGAAAGGTAACATAAAAAAGGTTGAGCTTAGTTGCATATATAGGGAATAAATGTATATATCAATGATAACATAAGAATATCTCGATCATAATGGCATGAGAACATTAGCATAACATTTAATAACAATAACCTTCATATCATAGATCATAATCTTCAGTCCTGGAATAAATCATGACAGTTCATAATATATGAATAATATATTAATCAATGAGAATCATCCATGGAATTATAACATATACAAAATAATTTGGAAAAAAATGTAACATATAAACATTGTAAAAAGAATAGTTTGAAATAGGTTTAATAATTTATTTATGGAAAAGATATAAGGACCTTTCATGAACTTATGGATGATAAACTAGATCCATGCATAATATTATGAAACTGAATGTCAATTTCATATATATACTTATGTACTTGAAATTCATGTCCATTCATTATGTAATATATATTACAATAAGTTCCACGTATCATTTAAAACACATGAAAACTATGTCCACACATAAAATTTTGATCCTAAAATTAGGTTCAAGGATAACATATTTTTTCATGAGTTATGTATATTTACCCAAAGAATTTGTGGGATATAATGGACCAACCTATCACATATTTATAATCCATTAATATTTATTCGAAAACATCATGAAAACATTTATCATTTAATAATAACATGATCCATGTAAACGAAATCAAGTTTCGTAAAAATTTATTTGTCATAAGAATAAAATATCAAGATATTGAATAAATATGGTAGAAAAAAATCATAACATGTATGAAACGTTATTAAAATTAATGAAGGTTATGATTAATGAAAATTCATTTAAAATATCTATTGGTATAATTCATTGTAAAAAGACCATTTTTATTTTATAATATTCTATTTAAAGTTTAAAAATTTTCTAAATATTATTGAAGAACTTTTCTTGGAAAGAAAACATGAAAATTTATAACATATGTTTTTGGTAATTTAGTGTTCATTATGGAATAAAATTCCTTCCATTCTGTATAATTTAAAATAAGATATTTTAAAATCATTTTTTAAAATAAATTCCAAAAAAGTACCTCATTCAGAAAAAACCCAAAAGATTAATTTGCATGATTATATAATAAATTTAATCATATGTAGAAATGTATTTAAAAAATAATTCAATAATGTTTAAAAAATGTATGATTCATTTTTATAAAACATATATGTTAAAGAGAAATGATAATTTATATAAAAGAGAAATAAAGTTAGTTTTCCCTTAAAAACTATTCCAGTAATATGATATATTATAGATGGAAAAACAAACATAATTATTCATCATATAATGGTATATAAAGGATAAGAATATTAATGTGAATACTTACAGGTTGATCATGGATTTTTACATCAAAATGTTAATTGATAACAGTTAGAGTAAACAATGAGATTGTAGAACAAACCCCTTACCACTTTGGTAACTTTTGAATCATAATACCAAAATAAGATTAAATTTAAATGAAAAATTAAATAACATTAGAATAAATAAATTCATCATATAACATGTCAATGTGTATCACATTCACCTCCTAAAAAAAGAAATGTTCATAACATAAAATATGTCTCAAAGAAGAATATTTATGTTTGTAATCCTGGACTTCTTTGGTAACTTTTGAATCATAGTCCCAGTGAAATAAATTATACAAAATTAATATTTATATACCATTAATACAAAGGTAATAATTATATATAAAAAATATATATATAATCTCACCATGAAGGAACCATATGTCTAATCTGAAATATGACTCATAGAAACAAAACTCGGACGGGGAAGCCTTACCTCAAGTCATTTCATTCATTATACGCATTAGAACGCAAAATAAAAAAATTATAAATTTATTATAAAATTATAATAGAAAAATTATAATATATTTAAAACCATTTATTAATTTCTTATGAAATTATATTACCAATTTTTTAAAATTGTGTTATAAAAATCATTGTTCTTGTTGATAACTAGTTTTTTCGTACATGTTTCAGTTTTCCTGTCCTAGTACTTGATTATTGATCATGGTTCCATCATATACACAATTTTAATCATGATATTAGTAAAATATATATTCATTATAAATATATATATTATGTGTTACTCCAAGAATATATATATATATGACCCCAGCCTTAAACATTACTTAATATTGAGTTACTTCAAGAATACATGTTGATGATCTTTTCAGGTTTAGAGTTTGAGAGAATTATATCATAAGACATGCATTACATCCCACATTTAAACAAAGTGGCTACAATAAAAGATAATATTCATTTTTTCCCATTAACGGAAAAATATTTAATATAAAACATGGATTCTTTTTGGACACTTCCTTGACACTATCATCATATCTTGTACCTTTCCATGACCTGTGAAAAACATTTAAAAAACATGGGATGAGCATAAAAAGCTCAGTAAGGGATATAAAAATATGGAAAGGAATCATGAGTACATGTATACATAAGAATCAATGAAATCATACTTTACTCATAAAACATAAGCACTTTAACATACCTCATCAAATCATGAAAAATCATTGAAATCATAAAAAATAAAGGTAACTTGAGGCATTCATAAATTTTTACATAGGGAGTAACCCTCTTGGTTACTTTTGGAATAACCATCACAGTATATTCCCTAAATCACTTTGTAGGAACCTTAAAGTTTAACTCCTTCACGTTACCCAATGCATTGGAGAGCTATTTTGGGCTCACCTGCCCTTATATTATCACGGAACTACTCGTCTTCATAATAATTCCCAAGAACCATAACATAATCGTATAACATAAAACTTGTATAAAGGAAACATAACATTTCCAGTTTTCAATCATAAGATATCAATACAACAAATTGATATAAAAACATTATGAAAACCATTTTCAATACCAAAATAAAAGAAAATTAAAACATGGTATTTATTTTTCTTTTAAAAAAATGTATGTCTTGTAGAGGAAGCTGAAACTCAAATAATGGTCACGGCGGAGGATGAGTCATTGTCACCGCATACATATGACAAAAACATTCCCTTTTGTCGTTTAGTACAACACTTCTTATAAAAAATATTCCATTTGGACAAAAGTAAAAGTCCAAGGGGTTTATACATCGTATAAAAGAAGGTTGTGTATAGAACAAAATATGCCTCAATGAAAGGAGATTGCAACGAAGTCCCATACCTCGGGTCCGACTTGACTCGATCTTTCCTTATCCTCCTGAATAATAATATTGAGTAAATTTATAATTGATTAAGAACCTATTTGAAGTTCATTATTCCTTTTATATCACTTATTACCATGTCATGAACACTATGTAATTATTTAAGTTAATAACGGTCGTTTTAACGAGTATTGGTACTTGAGTCAAAAATAAACTCTTTATAATTACAAGTTGTTCATGTATCCATTATATCCAGAGTTATACTCATGATTTAGATATCATATATATCATATATATCCAGTATATACATGCATTTATAATATTACATAACATTTAGACGTATGAAATGAAATGCACCGTTCATGGAGACGGTTAGTCGTACGTACGCATGAACGCTACATTAATTTCTATTTCGTGTTTTATGGAATGAAATAATAATGATATAAAGGTATATTATAATTCTAGTATAATATCAAATATAATATCATTAATTAAATCCTTTATATGTCCCACATATGGCATTAACGAATCAAATCACTTTGAGGGGGCGGTAGTCCGCGCTTCCTAAAATAAAGATATCACGTTTACCAATAATGGAAACAATAAAGGTATGCCATAAATGAAAAATACAGAAGATTAAGTAAAACATAATCAAATTATATATCATATATAAATATATTGTCATCTTAATGACCACCTTTGAAGGCATTAAAAGAATATTGAACAATCATTGTTTAGTGAGGCAGAAATTCACCAGCACAGAAACAATATGTTCATTAACCATTAGATGTAGGTGTGTGTAAGTGTAACTCGAATACATCTTATAAAAACATCCTAGTATATGTAAGATACTGGTGATGTTACAAATTAAATGAATTAAAAGAGTTTAGGGGGTTGTACATGCAAAATAAAACATAAGAACACAAGGGAAGACACTACCTTTAAATCTGGTAACTCTTTTTGATTTGAGCTCAAAAGCTTCCTTGGGATGAGTTATACCCAATGTGAGGCTTATAAGAGTTATAGATGGATGTGGAGAGACAAAATGGGCAGGTTTCGGCCGATCCAAAGGCTTTGGAAGTGTGGGTAAGGTGGTAGAGGTGGGGGCCTTTTATAAGAGGAGAGGAGGGGCACTCTTGGAATGTTAAGAAAAGATACATTGTTATAAAATGATTTTCGGATAAAAAAGGACCCACAATTACAAATTTCTAGGATAAAGTGATAAGGGTTCGAAATACACCCATACAATAGGTTTTTGACAAGTGTAGGTCATATATTTTACATTTTATTTTCATTTTATTTAAATCATTAAATAATGAGGTAACCACGGCATCACCATAGTGTCATAAATAATTTAATTTATATAATGTCTAAAAATTAAAAAAAATATCATGATGTAATAAATATTTTTGTCTTTCTAATGACTATTTATAGTAAAAAATATGACTTGTATAACTACATGTAAAAATTGTTTTAGTAAATAACTCATGTTTGTGAAATTTTCATTTTAACTTAAAATAAAAAGTTATTAAGGTGTTTTTCCTACCAAAGTGGCTCCATGGGGTCCCCAAGTCGACCCATTGATTTTCTTGGTCGGCCATGACACATCCAATAAGGTTAGGACACGTGTCTAGGTATTTTCAGTTTATTATAATATCATTTTTGCCTTAAATTGCACTAATTACCTCTAATCGCGATTAAAAACATAAAAGTTAATATTTACCAAAAAAAATATTTTAATCCCATTGAACCACATTTTACCTCCTAATTAAAACCATGTATGTTGGAGTTTTGAAATTCAAAACACAGAGGTGGTAAAATTTCATTTAAACGAAAAATTTGTTTTTAAGTTCCACTTAGTGGTTTCACTATTCATCAAAAATTGAAGTTTTTCAGAAACATACCAAATCTTTACCCTAAGCTATATTTGATATTCCTAATTCAAAAATGTTGTCTATTTTACAGAATTCAGAAAATATAAGTTACATTAATTAATTTAATAATTAATTCCTGTTGTCAGAGAAAATAGCATGTTTTTATGAAACAATAAGTATCAAAAGATTAACACTAGATTAAGTCCAATTTCAAAGTGAAATTAATTCCAACGACCAATATTGGATTAAAGGGTAAAAATTATATTCTTGTTGAACTTTAAAACCAATTCAAAGGATAATCTAATCATATAAATAAATTAGATTAAAAAGAGGTTTTGAATTAAAATACAACATTTTCACTATTCATTACAAAATGAAATTTATCGGAAAAATATCCAAAATTTACGGAAAGTACATTTCAATGTTCCAATCATAAAGAATATGTTTTTTTTGACATATACATCTTATAAAATTTTCAAAAGTTTGGTTGAAAAATAGTTTTCCATCAAAACACAGTAAAACAATCTTTTAAAAATATTACTGCATTCCATGCTTATGATTGGATTTATTCTCATTTTAAGCCTCTAAACACTATCTAATTCATTAATAGACATAGATAAAAATATCTATTATTCATTAGTTTATTGGTCTGTTACATCTATCCGCCCTTTAGAAAATTGTGTCCCCATAATTTATTTACTTATCGAATAAGAGGTGGTATTTAGCCCTCATTGCATTTTCAGATTCCTATGTTGCCTCTTCAATCATGTGGTTTTTCCAAAAAAACCTTTACCTGATGAATCACCTTATTATGTAACACTTTATCCCTGTGGTCAAGAATCTGGACCGGTTGTTCCTCATAAGATAGGTTCTCATTCAGCTGAACTACCTCTGGACTCCAAATATGAGATGGATCTGGCATGTACTTCCTTAACATTGAAACATGAAAAACATTGTGTACCTTAGATAAACACGGAGGTAAAACCACTCAGTAAGAAACTGATCCAACTCCCTCTAGAATTTCATATGGTCTAATGAACCTTGGACTCAGTTTTACTTTCATACCAAATAACATCACACTTTTCCATGGCGAGACTTTGAGAAAAACATGATCTCCTACCTCAAAAGAGAGATCCTTCCTCCTGTTGTCCGCATAACTCTTCTGCATGCACTGAGTTGTTCTCAAGTGTTTCTGTATCAGCTGAACTTTTGCTACCAACTCTTCTACCAATTCTGGTCCCATCAGCTTCCTTTCACCCACTTCATCCGAGAAAGCTGGAGTTCGACACCATTTCCCATATAACGCCTCAAATGGTGCCTTCTGTATACTGGAATGAAAACTGTTTTTATATGAACATTAAACCAAAGAAAGATGCTGGTTCCAACATCCCTGATAATCTATCGAACAAGAACGTAGCATATCTTCCAAAGTCAAAATTGTTGGTTCTGACTGCCCATCTGATTAAGGATAAAAAGCTGTACTAAAACTTAATTCAGTACCCAACGACTTCTGAAGGCCTTTCCAAAAGTTAGAAGTAAACATGTGATCACGATCAGATACAATAGAGATAGGAACTCCATGTAACCTGACTATCTCATTAAGATACAAATAGGAAAGTTGATCTAGGGAAAAAGTATCTCGGATAGAAAGTAAATGAGTAGATTTAGTCAAGCGATCAACAATAACCCAGATTGAATTATTACCTTGATTTCTCTTCGACAATCCCACAACGAAGTCCATGGATATATTTTCCCATTTCCACTCTGGCACTCGTAAAGGCTGAAGCATCCCTTTCGGTAACATCCACTCTGCTTTAACCTATTGACAAGTCAAACGCTTCACTGTAAAATCAGCAATATATCTTTTCATTTCATCCCACCAGTAATACTCCCGCAGATCACTGTACATCTTAGTACTGCCAGGATGAATTGAAAACAGAGAACTATGAGCTTCACATAACAACTCTCTCTGCAACTGTGAATCACAAGGCACACACAATCTCTTACCAAATCATAAAACACAATCATTATCAATGTTGAATTCATGAAACTTACCCTTCTGAACCAGCTCTTCCTTTTTCTACAACTCATTGTCTTGCTTCTCTGCTTGCTTGATTCTGTCTGATAGAATGGATTTCACTGATACCTGAAACAAAATAGAAGAACATCCTGCACCGAAAACATCTATGAAAAAGTTCATCAAATCCTTAACCAAAGGATCACGTTCCAAATGAAAAATTGTTAATGAAGCATTACTTCTTCGACTCAATGCATCATCCACTTTATTTGATTTTCCAAGATGGTAATGAATTGTAAAATCATAATCCTTGATTAATTCAATCCATCTCCTCTGTCTCATGTTCAATTCTTTCTGAGTGAATATATACTTTTAACTTTTGAGATCGGTATATATTTCACACTTAACTCCATACAAATGATGCCTCCAAATTTTTAATTCGAAAAAAATAGCAGGTAATTCCAAATCATGTGTAGGGTAATTCTCCTCATGAGTTTTCAACTGTCGTGAAGCATAAGCAATTAATTGATCATTCAGCAATAAGACGCAACCATGTCCTTTCAATGAAGCTTCACTGTAGATAACAAACTCCTCATTACTGGAAGGTAGGGCCAAAACAGGAGCATTCACCAATCGTCTTTTCACTTCCTTAAAATAATCATCACATTCTTTTGTCCAGATAAACTTAACACCCTTCTGAGTTAGATTAGTCATTGGACTAGATAACCGTGAAAAATTTCTAACAAACCTTTGGTAATAGCCTTACAAAGCAAGGAATCTACGTATCATAGTTACATTTGTGGGTCATGGTCATTCTTCCAAAACCTTTGTTTTTGCAGGATCAATAGTAATCCCATCTTTAAAAACAATGTGACCAAGGAATGAAATTTGTTGAAAACAAAACTCACACATACTGAATTTCCCATACAATTTCTTTTCTTTTAAGGTTTTCAAAATAACCCTTAAATGAATTTCATGATCCTCTTTACATTTAGAAAACACCAAAATATCATCAATGAAAACCACCACAAACTTATCCAAGAACTCATGGAAAATTCTATTCATTAAGTCCATGAATACAATAGGTGCATTGGTTATCCCAAAAGGCATTACTAAAAATTCATAATGGGCATTTCATGTACGAAGCGCAGTCTTCATAACATCTACTTCCTTTACCTTCAACTGATGGTACCCCGATCTCAGGTCAAACTTTGAAAAATACTAAGCTCCCTAGAGCTGGTATAAAAAATCATCAATATGAGGCAAAGGATATTTGTTCTTAATAGTGATGTTATTCAAGGCTCTATAATAAATGTAAAGTTTCATTGAACCATCATTATTTTTAACAAATAAAACAGGATCACCACATTGTGATGTGCTAGGTCGAATTAAACCTTTCTCTAATAAATCTTGCAATTCCTCCTTCAACACAAAAAGTTCAATTTGAGCCATTCGATAAGGGGGTTTTGAAATTGGATTAGCATTAGGAACTAAGTCAACAGTAAATTCAACTTCCCAATCGGGTATTATTCCATGAAACTCATCAGAAAAAATATCAGGATACTCATTTACCACTGGCACATCATTAATCTGAACAGTTCCTTTTTTTCAACGATGTGTGCAAGGTAACATTCATTTCCATATTTTACAAGTTTCTCACCCTCTTGATAAGTTACCAACAGTAAGGGTTCATTCTTGTACAACAACTGAAAGTCATTCTGAAAAGAAACTTCTTTATCTCTACAGACAATCTTAGCATGGTAAATAGAGAGCCAATCCATACCCAGGATAATATCAAACACTACTAGAGCTAAAACAATAATGTTCGCAAGTAGGTTCTTTCCACGGATAATGATAGGAAGATTCATATAAATTCTTTTTGCCTCAACATTTCCCCCAGCTATTTTTACCACAAGTACAGAAGTAATTTATTGAGATGGTATTCCCATTTTACTAGAAAAGTTTTTAGAGATGAAAGAATGTGTAGACCCCGAATCAAACAACACAATGGCATAATCTGAAAAAACTAACAAAGTACCTGATACAACTTCATTTGATGGGATGACATCTGCTGAAGTACGTGAAAAGGATTTCACCACCCCTTTCTACTTGTAGTCTAACTGCTTTCCATCACTCGAGCTCTTTGTCGGACACTCATTGTGATGGTGACCCATCTCATTACACTTAAAACATTTCACTAACTGCAAATCAAATTTGGACATACCATAACCTGGATCATTTTCAGTGCAATCACGAGCCTTATGTCCCATCTTACCACATCAGTAGAACTTTTCAGAATTCAGAAGAAATTCCCCATCATGCCTTTTCCCAAATTTATCACAAACTGGAAACATAGTTTTCTTACCGTCAGAACTTTTTGAAGAATTCTTCCCTTTCTCCTGCCACCTCGGTCTCTTCTTCTGTTGGTTGTTATAGAAAACTTTTATATCGACAAACTCTATTTCCACATTTTCAACACATCGAAAAAGCTTTTTATTACTTATGAACTCATGAGAAGCTAAATCCCTTCGATATTTTGGCTTTAATACTAAGTAAAAATGATTGATTTTACAATAAATGTCTCGGATAAAATTTGGAGCACACCTTTACAATAGATTGAACCTTTCTTCATAGGCAGCCACTTAGTACTCCTCTTGCCTCAATTCCAGGAATTGTTTTTCAATCCTAAGTCGAATAGGCTTAGGAAAATACTTCTCAAGAAACATTCCTTTGAATTCATCCCAGTCGAGAGTATCAGTGTCACCAGCATCCCGGTTATTTTTAACCATCGAACACCACTGATCTACTTCACCCTCCAAACGGTAAATAGAAATACTAACCTTTTGATTGTCTGAACACCCCATGACATCGAAAAACTTCTCCAGTGCTTTAGTCAACCCTTCAGCTAGCACATGGTCAGATGATCCCCTGAATGATGGGGGATGATGCCTCATGAAATGTTCCACCACTGATATGTTCCTCTACAGTTGATCTGGCTGATCTCGTGCATGGATACCACCACCATTTATCTTTTGATTCAACTGTGCCATTACTGCAAAAAACTATTTAGTTCCAATTCCGACCATCTCAAGATGCTGATTCGGAAGGTTATTTCCTTCTGTATGCCTTCCTAGAACTTCTTCCCTGTTTCCTCTGTGGAAAACCATTCTGAACAAACATGTCTTAGGTGTAGCAACATGGTAATATTCAAATGCTATATCATTTCAATTTTACCAGAAATAAAATATTTTTTGTATAATCATTTAATAAAATTATAAATCCTAAAGTTATCTAAACCGACATCTGATAACAAATATAAAGCCCCAAAATTAAACATTACTTAATATTGAGTTACTTCAAGAATACACGTTGAGGATCTTTTCAGGTTTAGTGTTTTAGAGAATTAGATCATAAAACATGCATTACATCCCACATTTAAACAAAGTGGTTACAATAAAAGATAGTATTCATTTTTTCCCATCAACGGAATGATATTTAAAAAAACATGGATTATTTCTTGACACTTCCATGACACTATCATCATATCATGTACCTTTCCCTTGACCTGTGAAAAACACATCAAAAACTTGGGTTGAGCATAAAAAGCTAAGTAAGGGATATAAAAATATGGAAAGGAAACATGAGTACATGTATACATAAGAATCAATGATATCATAATTTACTTATAAAACATAAGCACTTTAACAAACCTCATCAAATCATGAATAAGTCATAGAAATCATAAGACATAAAGGTAACTTGAGGCATTCATAACATTCTTACGTAAGGAGTAACCCTCTTGGTTACATTTGGAATAACCATCACAGTATATTCCCTAAATCTCTTCGGCAAAACCTTAACGTTTATCTCCTTTGCGTTACCCAATGCATTGGAGAGCTATATCGGGCTCTCCTACCCTTATTTTATCACAGAACCACCCATCTTCATAATATTTCCCAAGAACCATAACATAATTGTATCACATAAAACATGCATAAAAGAAACATAATATTTCCACTTTTCAATCACAAGATATCAATACAACACATTGATATAAAAACATTATGAAAACCATTTTCAATACAAAAATAAAATAAAAATAAAACATGGTATTTATTTTTCTTTTAAAAAAGGTATGTCTTATAGAGGAAGCCAAACCTCAAATAATGGTCATGGCGGCGGAGAAGTCGTTGTCGCCGCATATGTACGGCAAAAACATTCTCTTTTGTCGTTTAGTAAAATGCTTCGTATAAAAAATATTCCTTTTGGATAAACCTAAAAGTCAAAGGGGTTTATAGACTGTATAAAAAACGGTTGTGTATAAAACAAAATATGCCTCGATGAAAGGAGATTGAGATGAAGTCACACACCTCGGGTCCGACTTGACTCGATCGTTCTTTAACTCCTCAATAATAAACTTGATTTAATTTCTACTTTCTTAAGAACCTTTTTATAGTTAATTTTTCCTTTTATATCCCTTATTACCATGTCATGAACACTATGTAATTATTTAAGTTAATAACAGTCGTTTTAACGATCATTGGTAGTTGAGTCAAAAATAAACACTTTATAATTATAAGTTGTTCATATATCCATTATATCCAGAGATATTCTCATGATGTAGATATCATATATATCAAATATATGCAGTATATACCTGAATTTATAATATTACATAACGTTTAGAGGTATGAAATGAAATGCACCGTTCATGGAGATGGTAAGCCGTACGTACGCATGAATGCTACTTTCGTTTCTATTACATATTTTATGGAATGGAATCATAATGATATAAAGTTATATTATAATTTCAGTATAATATCATATATAATATCATTAATTACATCCTTTATACGTCCCACATATGGAATTAACGAATCAAATCACTTTGAGGGGGCGGTAGTCCGCACTTCCTAAAATGAAGATATCTCGTTTACCCATAATGGAAACCATAAAGGTATTACATAAATGAAAAATACAGAAGCCTAAGTAAAACATAAACATATTATATATCATATATAAATATAGTGTCATCTTAACGGCCACCTTTAAAGGTGTTAAAAGAATATTGAACAATCATCGTTTCGTGAGGCAGAAATTCGCCATCCACGGAAACAGTCTGTTCTTTAACCATTACATGTAGGTGTGTGTAAATGTAGCTCGAATCCTTCATATAAAAACATCCTAGTATATGGATGGTACTGGTTTTGTTACAAAAAAATGAATAAAAAAGTTTAGGGGGTTGGAGAAGCAAAATAAAACATAATAATACAAGAAAAGACAATACCTTTAAATCAGGTAATTTTTTTTATTTGAGCTCAATGGCTTCCTTGGGAAGACTTCTGCCCAAATTGAGGCTTCTAAGAGTTAGAGTGGTTTTTGGAGGGACAAAATGGGTAGGGATTGGTCGAGCCAAAGGCTTTGGATGTGTGGGTAAGGTGGTAGAGGTGGGGGCCTTTTATAAGAGGAGAGGAGGGGCACTCTTGGCATGTTAAGAAAGGATACTTTGTTATAGAATGATATTCGGATAAAAAAGGTTACACAATTATAAATTTCTAGGATAAGGTGATAAGGGTTATAAATCCACCCATCCCATAGGTTTTTGAAAAGTGTAGGTCTTATATTTTAAATTATATTTTCATTTTATTTAAATCATTAAATAATGAGGTAATTGATGCATCATCATGGTGTCATAGATAATTTAATTTTTTTAATGTCTAAAAATTATAAATAAAATAACATTATGTAGTAAATCTTTTTGTCTTTCTATGTACTATTTATAGTCTAAAATTGGACTTGTATAACCCCATTTAGAAAATGTTTTTGTAAAAAAACTCATGTTTGTGACATTTTCATTTTAACGTTAAATAAAAGGTTTATAATGTCATTTTCCTACCTATGTGGCTCCATGGGGTCCCCAAGACGACCCATGGATTGTCGTGGTTGGCCATCACACATAAAATAAGGGTAGGACATGTGTATATGTATTTTCATTTTATTATAATATCATTTTTGCCTTAAATTGCACTAATTACCTCTAATCGCGATTAAAAACGTAAAAGTTACTATTCACCCAAAAAAAATATTTTAATCCTATTGAACCACATTTTACTTGCTATTGACGACCATGTATGTCAGATTTTCTAAATTTAAACCACATAGGTTGTAAAATTTAATTTAAACGAAAAATTAGTTTATTAAGTACCACTTAGTGGTTTCATTATTCATCAAAAATTGATGTTTTTCAGAAACATACCAAAACATTACCCTATGCTATATTTGATATTCTGAATTCAAAAATGATGAAAATTTCACAAAATTCAAAACATAGAAGTTACATTAATTAATTTAATAATTAATTCTCGTTGTCAGAGCAAATAGCATGTTTTCATGAAACAATAAGTATCAAAAGATTTACACTAGTTTAAGTCCAATTTCAATGTGAAATTAATTCCAACGAACACTATTGGATTAAATGGTAAAAATATAGTCTAATTGAATTTTAAAACCAATTCAAAAGATAATATAATCATATAAATATATTAGATAAAAAAGTGGTTTTGAATTAAAATACAACATTTTTCTTTATTCATTAAAAAATGAACTTTATCAGAAAAATACCCAAAAATTACCCAAAGAAAATTTCAATGTCCCAATAACAAAGAATAAGTTTATTATGACAAATAGAGCTTATAAAATTCTCAAAAGTTTGATTTAAAATTGGTTTTCCATCAAAATCCAGTAAAACAATCTTTTAAAAATATTAGTGTATTCCATGCTTAAGATTGGATTTATTCTCATTTTAAGCCCATAAACACTATCAAATTCATTAATAGACATAGATAATAATATCTATTATTCATTACTTACTTGTTCTGTTATAATATATATATAAATGAATGAAACCATTCATGGATATTCTAGGATGTATGTATGCATGGACACTATTTTCACATTTCAGTGGATGGAACAAAATAAAGTTAAGTAGTAATTTAACATTGAAGAATCGTTATTATTTCACATATAACATAATTTTTTCTTAAATTTATCCTTATTACTATACCTTTAGATTGTAAATTAGAACAAATCATATAATTTCATAGAGGTGGTAGCCCACATGTTTTCACAGGCAATATTAATGTTTTACAAAAAATTGGAAGGTGAGTTGGTAGACATGATATTATAATTATATAATAATAATTAAGTCTTAAATATAATTATGAACATTAAACCATTTAAAATTAAAATACATGGTATATAGTTATAGGAAAATAATTATACAACTTCTTGAAGATGGTAAACCCTTCATGTATATGATCGATGGAATCACCTCCCATTTAAGGACAAATATTGAGAAATTTTACATCCCATAATTCTAAAATAATTTTTGTATATTTTCGGTAATTAATTTATTAATTTTTGAATGATATAATATTTTCATTACCATTATAATAAAAGGAAAATTTAAATAGGTCGAGTAAGATGATAACCTTGTATTTAGAAAAACTCTTTTATATCACTTATTTAGTACCCTTGGAATGGTATTTTAAGAAGATCACCCCATATACATCATATATTCAGAAGAAGGGGGGATATTTTGTTGGGTGTATTTTTATATAAGTCTCAATGGAGTGAGATGAAGATAACAGATGTGTGTCCTATTATAATTGATGGGAGGGGAGTCTTTGAATTTCCAAAATGTTTGAAATATAATAACCCCTTTCTAAATGAAACATTTTCTGAATTTCATGATATTATAAGATAATTCTAGATATCATTAAAATACCATAATCCATTAAATATTGGATATGTTTATATTCTATTTTAATCCTTATCTTATGGTTAAACAACATAGTTGACATATTTTAGCTTCACTGTGATAACATATTTTTCACTCTTAACTTGTTATAAATTCACTTTTATAATTAAATTAAACCCTATATTTCCAAATAATGGTTTTTTAGATAATATCCATTCCAAATTGTGATGTTTCGTAATTTTTATGATTTTTAAATAAGTTAATGAAACATTAGTTTCAAAAAATATCATTAATTCCATTTTAAACATTTAATTTCATTTAAATTTAAGGAAATTATAAAAAATATAAAATTAAAATACATTCATTAAACACATATCTAATTTTCAGATATATATATATATATATATCATGGTTCACATTAAATATCCCAAACATTTCTACTTTTATTTTTTTAATTTCAATTTATTCATTTATATACTTATTTAATAAGTACTAAATCGATGTTCCATAACTTTTTATGGTAAATATATAATACCAAAAAAATATAAATAACTTTCTATTATTAAAAAATTATTTTTTATTAAAAATAAACATTTAGAGTGACATTTGATATATATTCTTTTATTAAGTTTATATAATGTTCTTAATGAATGAAAAGTGGAACCATGTGGCCATATTTTTAATAAATTGATAGAAATGGATAGATAATGAATGTAAAATAGGATAAAAGAAAGTGTTTGGTTGATTTTTATACCTTATGTAATTATTTTAATCCATAATTACCTAATTTACCCTTTACCTATGTATTAAGGTTTAACTAATGTAACCGTTCATAATGAAAAAAAATTTAAATATATAACAAAATTAGAACCCAAAATTCCAAATATGGAATCCATTTTTAATTATTTAATTTCTGGAAGATTCACAAATTAATTTAAAAAAAATCCAATGAAAATCATTTTTTCATAAAAATTAATTTTAAGTTGAAAAATATTATTATTGTAAATTTAATAATTAAATTGATTCTAATGATGTACTTAAATTAATAATATCAATATATAACTACTTTTACATTTAAAATTTTTTATATCATAACTGAATTTTTTAATTTCTTGAATCATAAATACTATTTTTATTGAAATTCAATATTTGTCACTATTCCATAGAAAATCAATCTTTTTATAAAAATCTCTAAAATTCACTATAATATAAATTTGAAATCTCTATTTAAAAATATTAATAATCCTATATGAAATAATATTTTTAGATGTTTCAAAAATAAATTATAATAGCAGCTCATAAGAATCAATAAAGATCATTTTTGTTGAAAAAATATCTTGAAGAATACAAAATATTTTTTTCAAAAGATAGTGCTTATTTCCTAAAAATTAATGATTAATTATTTTAAACATGTTAAATATATAATTTTCATAATGTGGAAAATCCTATTCACACCATAAAATTCAAGAGCCATATTATAACCATCATATTTATTTAATTATTTTCCATCATTTACTTTTGCTCGATGTTTACCAATGAAGACATCATCAAATAACTTGTTCTGGTTAAATATTAGGGGGTTACATTTCACCCATTCAATAAATTTTTTCTTCATAATTATAACTTCTTCAATGTAGTGAATGGGTTCTCATTTTCAAAATCCATTTGGGAAAACCCACATTATAAAAATATTTAATAAAATTTCTTCGTAAACAGAGAGAAAGGGAAATATATAAGTTATATTGTATAAAAAAATAGTATTAAAAAAAAGATAAAACTATTTTGATGTAAAAATTTGATAATAGAGGACAAAATAATTTCTCAGGTATAAATAGACAGTGATAGAGAACATGTAAAGGATAAATTTATTGACGAAAAAAATCACAAATCTGTGTTGGGTGAAAAGACCATCGATTGATATTAAATAAAAGAAAAATATCAACATCTTAATTCAAAATCATTTACCTAAAATTGTAGGTATTCACTTAATATGTTGATAGATAAAATTATAAATTATATTATATTTATTTTCATATAATAAGTGAATTTTCATCAATTGGTTGTGTGTATATCAATTTACACTCCAATTATTACACAAATAAATTAATATTAGAAACAAAAAAAATAAATCTTTATTCACAAAAATTTTCTTTTATTGGAGAATCAGTCCCTCAAAATAATGATAAGTTATTCCTTCCATATTTAGTTATCATGATATCCAAAATTTCAATCAAATGATAACCTATATTAATAAATATAATAAATTAAACACTAATACCTCCTCTATAACACCCAAAGTTCAACACAATCCATTTAATAAAAGATTAACATTAATAGTACTCCAGAATATTTATGACCAATATTGAAACCCAAAAAATATATTGATTTGATCTCATATCCTTCCATGGTCAACATAATAATTTTCATGAAATAACTTCAATCACTCATAAATTATCATAAAAAAGGCATATACCATAATCATTTATTCTTCATAATATAATAATTATTTCAAAAAATGTCACAATGAAATAATATATTCTTCCAAAATATTACTCAACATTTATTCCTTCAATATGATCATATATTATAAAAAATAATTTTCATTATATTACCTAGTTCAAACATTCACTAATAGTAGATTATAGGTTGATTAAGAATGTTAAATATGATTTCCTTATTCTAAAGATTCATATGGAATCTAGGTAGATATGTTTAATTAATACTCAAAATCAGATCAAATTTTACTAAAGGGTGAACAATAATATTTTCATATGTCTCATTCATACAAAAGTAAGTACGTATACCAAAACTCTATATTGAGGGATAAGTGTACTAAATTTTATTGATTTACATATGTAGTTGTGATTGCATAATAGTTTCATTTTTTAATTTACATTAGAGGTTGTTTGGACTAATAATCCTAATTATCCCTTATATTAGGGCATTGATACACATAATTCCAAAAATACATGCATCTATATCATTCAGTTGTGAGTTTTGAATTTTTTTATCTTTGGAAACGTATTTCATTGACTGGACTCTTGAAATCACATTCTCATTTTATTTCATGAGACCTGAAATCCCACAGTTGAAAAATATTATTGTTCTATTCGAGAATCAACCTAATTTTTCCTTCCCAAATTTTTGGAATATACATAATTGAACAATTATATTCCCTCCATGTGATATACCACTAGAGATTCCATTAAATTTTATCTTATTTCTCTTATACTTGAAAATATTATGGAATCTGTCTTCCATTTCCACATTGAGTGCAAACAGAACTATTTCATCAAAACAACCTATTTTGATTATGAATAATTCCTTTTGAATGATTAGTTTTAATACATGAATGAAAATGTAAATTACTCTTAAAATGTTAATTATTAAACTAGAAACATACCATTAATGTCCTATAAACTTTTCATTATAGGTACTAATAGATTATTCATCCATCCACTTAATCTGAAGTAATTATTTTTTCATTTTTATTCATAGAATAAATGGGAAGTATGTAAAGAAAATTATTTTCTTACAATCATCCCATTTCATGAAGTCATTTTATTCAGCTCGTCCTTCAGCTATTCTATAAATCTTATGGACCCCCATATCCATTAACCCCACTCAATACTCTACTATCTCAACTATAATGATAATTATATCCTTGTACTGCAATTCTAATCATTGTGTCTAATTTCAAGTCACATTTAAAAAAACTACATGACAATGTGTAAATCACATAAAGTTAAACAACATGGTATGATCCTACCACAATACCTTATACTATGAAATTCAATCCATGTGGGAGTTGATTCTAGTGAAACATGATTTTCAATATTCCTCCTAGAGGATCAACCCCCACAATATTAATCTTTTATATCCACCCTCATGGGGAGTTATTCCACAAAATTTAACTATTTTCATTCATCACTAGGCTACATGACCCATAATACGAGACATATATTTCTCCAAGTCCACATTAAATGGCAATTATCCTCATCAGAATATATTACCAGTGAATCAATGACCCACCAGAGTACAATTTTCCCACTAGGTATCACTGTATTTCATCTGTTATCCTATGTTTTAGTGAAACTATATTCTTTAAAGTGTGTCATACTCTAACCAGATGAATCAAGCCCACGCCTCATACCTCAAAATACATTGTGAAACCAACCTATCCACATTGGTCTATACTCACTTTATGGTCAATCAATAGGGGAATATTATGCTTAAGTCTTGTACCAACCATTTCTTATTCTCTTATTCCTAAAAGTCCATTCCACCTCAATTTAAACCCATTATAATCAATTCATCTTAGAAAAACATAAAAGGTATTATGAATCATTTTTTTTGTCATTGAACTATGTATATTATGATTTTTTTTCAAGGTTACATAGGTAGAATTTCTCAGGCTTGAAATCACATCCCCATAAATTACAACCACCTCCCTATGAGGAAATAGACACAGGGGTTTCCAACTCGGCATGTTTTAACCATAGAAAACTAAATAATAGTATAACTAATCGATAAATGAATTATTTAGAGGATCTAATACTTGTAGATAATACCATTGATAAAGAAACATTGACACATAGAGATGTTTACATTGATAGAAAACCAGTTGTATACAAAGATGATAACATCAGCACATGTTACAAACCAATCACTGGGACATGCGTGACTAGGTAAATAGATGTATTTTATAGGAATTCAATAATATAATATAAATATTAATGAAATAGTAAGAGTATAATATAATATCAAAAAAATGTGTGATGTGCCCAACCACTCACTAACGTTGCCGAAATAGATAATATGGTTTCATTTATAAGGTCCTAGGGATCAACTTCCTTTGGAAATTATTTCCTCCCTGACTCAAAATAATTGTTCCTCATGGAATCAAATAACATTTCAAATTTTTAATCTAAAATTACCTGATACATGAAATATCATCTTCTACAACATCTTTATTCTCAAGAATCCCATTATCAATAAGGGTTTGAAAATCCTAATAAAATGTTCATATCACCTGTTATGGGCCTCCCTAAATTTCAAAAGGATTTTTTAATCCGAATAAAACCTTTTTATGACTTGGTCACCTTCATCTCCCCATTTCATTATAAAATTCTACCACTATAATCATAAAAATTCTTAGAGAAATATATTGCGTGTTTTTTAATAATATCAAGGATTCCAAATTTCAAAATTTTCTTATGATTATATATAGTTCATCTTTTATAAGTAACCTAACATAATTTTTTTTATTTTAATTATTATCAAGTTATCTCAAAATATTTACACTTAAATTATTTCAACCACATCCTCTACATATTTGACCACAATAAGTAGGATCCTCAATATTAGATAAGATAATATTTCACAATTGAAACACCCACTAAAACACATATGTATGTTATGTTATTTATCCACATATGTAATTCCTTTCCAATTTTGTTTATTACCAATTTATAGTGAACTAGACCATACATCAACCATCTATCATCTATATTACAACTCCCCACAAATCATCTCCATAGAGTAACTAATCTCACTATTCCTGGTGATTTTATCTTTTAACTATCTAATAACCAAATTTCCACACATTAATTCTAATTTTATTAAAAAAATTACAATAAGACATTATTTGGTTGAAACAATCTAATAGAATATTAATAATAAAATTATGGTGTAAACATAAAATTAATCATGCATGATTTCCATATAAATTTTCATACCACCCTCATTCACATACTATGGTTTTTCATCAAGTAGAAGAGACACAATCATTTAAAATTTCATCTAACAAATTAGTAATATACAAAAATTTCTATGCAAATTTTAAATATTTGTATTAGTTATTAATAATTAATTATGTAGTATTTATCATCGTTATTGTGCGCCATTAAATTGTATTTTTTCATAAAACAATTAAGGTTCATTGATACATTTATCGTCATCATTTGTTTTTATTGAAACTATTATATGTACTAATCTTCGATAAGACACACTAAATTATTAAAATTATATAGTTTTAAACCATGAAATTGAAAAATATAGTTGATTGAATATTATTTTTTGAAAGGATCTATGAAAATATCATTATAGGAAAAGGTATAGATATGGAACTACATAATGTTTTTGAAGTTAAGATTATAGGTATCCAAAAACATTAACTAATAGATCATTGATCATTCATGTTGAATCATTTATCATATAAATAATTAACAATGATTCACTAAAAACATTCCACCAATATTTATCAAAGATACAAAGTGACACATAATTGATTTCACATCTTTTAACTTAATAAGCCACTCCTATTAGAAGTCACTAATATAAGAAGGCATCTGAAACTATATCTTCTGAAAACCTATAACTATTATGGACATCCAATTTTAAAGATGGATGTTTTTACAAGATAACATATATATTGTGAAATTTTAAAATTATTTATTTTCTGGAAAAAATAAAATAATGTAATATTTATCATTATTGTTATTATATGATCAGGAACATAATCTTATCCAAATATAAATAATATGTATTGATAATTTGTTTAGTCACATTAACTTTTCAATCTTTTAAACTATAATATTTGATCACATATCATCCATATGATCACAATATAATAATCTTATAATATAAAATACATAATTAAATGTATGATAATAAATTGTGTACTTTTGGTTGATCCATTGAGATTATTATGAATATGTTAGAACCCTAAATGAATTCATTTAGGTGTGTGATGACTCTAATAATAGTTTACATTATCTCAAATTTTTCATATCTTGTTTCGGTCCATGCCAGTTCATGGGTCAAACTATATCATCGTGAATACCTATATTCACTACATCTTATACAAAATATATGTGTAAGGAAATTTGGGAACATTAAGTAATTTTTAACAAAATATAGATACACATAACCATATATAATTAATGGGGTGGGGTGGGGGTGATTCACTAACCATTAAATAATAAATTGTAATAAATAATCATCACCATTTATAAGCTAAATTTTATAATTTTATTTAATAAACACCCAAATATACATTGTCCAATCTTAGAACATGATTTTTACAAATGAATTCAAAATTCATAATTATAACTAAAAAATAATTATTTAACTCAGATATATTTTTAATTTATTAATGTATAATTACAATTATATTGATTTATTATCAATAGATTTTCAATATTGAAAAAATGAATAAATTATGAACAGTTAATTTTTTTAAGGAATTATTTGAAATCTTTTCAAAGACAAAAAGGCCTTAAAATGGTATCTAGAGTGAAATATTGCCCTGTGATGGAAATATTGTGTCATTATTACTGTTCTACAGTACATAAATGGGATATTGGATTTGAAGCTACCCACATCATATGTTACACTTTAAAAAATGTTTCTTAAATAAATTAATTTTTTGTGATGCACATGGGAAAAACAGAGCTGAAACACAAGTCAATATAAGGATATGATGGTGATGATAAATAGGTGCATACAATGGATGAATTATTCTTAGAACATTTTTAATAACTCAAAAACATCTTAAAATATTATTTTCTCCCCCTAACATGCGTGTCCATCACATGTGATGACACCCGATTCTTCTTATTTATTTATTATTGATATAAAATTTTATTAATCATTCGATGAAATCATCTTGAAAATACATCCTCTATTTGATGAATATCTATGGGTTTTAGATTCTATCAACACCCTATACATGAAATATAAAAAACATTATTAAAAATTTTACTTATTAAATTAAATGGAATCTCTATTAGAAGTAGAGGGGACCTATTTGTCCGAAGAAAGGTGAATAAACTGAAATTGAGGGTAAATTAGAGTATATGTATTTTAATAAACCACTATAAATGATTTTGTTCGAAAAGTATTTGAACCTCTCTCTATATATAAATTATTATGAAGAGATAATGATGAATTAAGAGACATGATAAATTTACATGGTCCACATACACTGGGCTAATATATGGATCATGCATTAGTGGTATTCTAATTCACCTAACACACTAGGATCACTACTATTTTTATAATATATAGAAATATAACTACCCTTTGAGTTTATATCTTTCAAAAAAATTATTAACTCACTGTACTTATTATTATATGTAACTCACTAATCCTTTTCTAGCATACCTTATCATCCATAAGAAATAAAAAATACTATAGGGGTTGTGTATCAATCTGCCCATATTCTAGGAACATACAATGAGATTCCACATATATCACTTTATTCTTGCATAAAATTCTAATACAATACTAGAAATACCATATTAATGTTCTAAAAACCAAATTATAATTTATAAATACTGTTAAAATTTTTTTTATGAAAATCAAAAAATAAATCTACCATATTATCTATATATCAAAAAATTATCTTCCAACTCTTTTTAAATTTCACCCTTCTCATTTTTTTTTAAATTTAAATTCATGTGAGATATAGTAATTGTATAGAACCTCGACCTAAATAACCTAGAACTTGTATTTTCTACCATTATATTATCATGATTACAAGGAATTGAATCCTGAAGCATCGATCAGTTTAGTATTCTTGGTTAACAAGATATACAAATGAACCTTCCATTAAATATCAATACACAAAATAACGAAAATAATTTTAGGATAATGTTATTACCAATTAGCATATCATTGATTATCATTTTTATTACACTTCTTGGATTCATAGAGATTGGAAAAAAATAAGGGAGATCTCAAATTCTCAGTATGGTTTGTGTATATTAGAAAAAAATACTAAATCATTTAACATAATGAATATGAAAAATTAAATAACTGAACACACACATAATGGAATTAATAAACTAAAGAGTTCATAAAAATACTAAAATTTATATAACTGGTCACACATTCCTAGAAATCAATAATTAATGAATGAAATATATCCATTGAATTTTTTTTCATAGTAATAATATCATGGATAATAAAAATTGAATCTGAATGAAAGAAATTATTAAAAATTGGACAAAATTTTTCATAGGTATATTAAACTTTCACTATCAAGAAATTTCATAAGATACACTAATAAAAAATTGATCATTAGAGACCACAAAAAGCTGCCTCTATAGACCTTTAGAGACTTTCGAGTGACCCCCAATGGCTGTCATAGTTGGCCCATCGCTAAAGGCCAATAGCGACTACCATTGGTGGTCGTTATAGTCTACACAATAGGACACGTTTGTGGTTGCAGGGAGGAGCAGTAGTGACTACCTAGAGTGGTCTATATTGCTTCGAGAAATTTTAACCATTAGCGACCGCCTAAGGAGGTCGCTATCCTAGGAAATTTTCTAAAAAAATCCAAAATCTTATAGAATCCAAATAACACAAAAAAAAACATCATGAAAACATAATAAAACTCTTAAAGACATAAATAAAATCTCCTGCGAACATAAAAAAACAACAATCTAGATAAGAGGAACAATTCAGATTCTAAAAGGGTCCAGGAAACATAAGAATGTTATTGGGAATGATTTCAAAACCTATTTGAGCAGGGATTTTCAAAGGACGTCCAAATAGAAGTATTCCCCCAAGTAGAAGCAGTGTGTATATCCCAACAACCTGTTTACGTATTCCCTATTCTATTTTAATTTCTCATTAATTTTCCCTCAAAATTATTCTATAGTGTCAAACAGTCTTAAATATATGCTTTCCAATTATTTTATTTTACATGATACGCAGTCCCGTGAGTTCATGAATGTGTGGAAAATGAGTGGAAAAATTTCTAAATATTTCAATATGTGTACATAGAAACTATTGATACTAATAATAAAATGGAAAATTTATGAAAAAAAGGTATTTCAAAATATTGGATGCGTATAAATGTTTCCTTAAAATAAGATATCATATCATTTTTCATAGAATACATATTGGTGATCACAAACAAGTATGACACGATGCATCATCACATTCAAGATTATTCCATATATCTTTAGAAGAATCATTTAAAATTAACAATGAAGAATGCAATTTAAAACAAGGTTGTTTCAAAGGATGTTGGGGCTAGAGGTGGACATGGGTACCGAATAAGGAATGGATGAGTACGGTGAGGGAGAGGACGGGCGGTGGCACCAGCGTCGGAGGTGGTGGGGGTTGGGTTTGGGTAAGGTGGTGATGGAAGAGAGGGGGAATGATGTTTGTGATGGGGAGGGGTTGGGGTGTGATAGGCAGAGGGGTTTATTTTTTAGAAGCAGCGACGGTGAATTGCAGTCTCTGTTGACAAATATTAGTGACCGCCTCAGGCAGTCGCCCATTTTAGAGGGTCGGAATAGCCTCTTTTTCTAGTAGTGATAGTTTAATACATACAATGTGAAAACCCCACTAAGGCATGACAATAGAATCATCCCATCAGACTACGGATGCATCGTGGGGTAATTAATAACTCGGATCCACCAGTGTCATTCAAGTCCAAATAATTCCATATATATTGAATAATTAATTTAATTAATGAACAATGAGACTTATAAAATATATGTATTGAGTAAAATATTTGGATATGTCAATATTTCCCCAATTTATCAAATAACTATAAAGTATACATCATATGTAAAAATTTTATATATTTTAGGCATTACTAATATCCATGATCAATGATATGGATATTTAGGAGAAATTTGTTCTTCCATGATCATTAGAAGGTAATGAATTTATAGAGAAGTTAATTAAAACAGATATGATTCAAGGAATTGAATATAGATCATATCCTTAGAAAAAAATATTATTAATCCTTCCAAAGAATTAATTAGGATGGTGTCATTACCATATATAACCATTGGAGTAACAATAAGTGTTGTCATCATATGTGGAATATAAATACAATAAAACGATCATTAATAATGTTCATGAAAAAATATCCTTTTCATTTTTAAAAACATTTTAAAAATTATTTTCTTTGAAAATTACATTAAAATAACGTTTTATTTATAAAAATCTTAAATAATTCAAAGGTAATACTAAATGAAATGATTTTGCGTAATTTTGTACATGTTGTATATGGTAAAAAGAACATACAATTTTCTTGGTAAAAAGGTTAGAAAAGTAAATTGTTCAGAAATATACAAGAATATTTCATTTAAAAAAATGGGTACAATTGTTTTTAATAAATAATATTTGAAAATGATATAAACATTTTTGTAAAAAATATTATGAAAAATTTATATCAATGAAATCTGATTTCAGACCGATGTGAGAAACGTATTTGGGTTTTCTTAAATGAATTATTAAATATATTAAGTACCAAAGAGTTATAAAGTGGTAACACTATATTAAAAATATCATGAAAAATAATTTGTGAATAAAATTAAATTATTTATTGAATATTTAATAAATAATTTTCATTAATGTAAATTCTAGTGTGAACAATCCCAAGAAAATTGTCATTGTAATAAAATACCTTAAATATTATAACATATAGTGAGAATAAATCAGTGAATAGATTATGGGTTTAAACAATAAATCCACATAAACAATGCTTCAATACAAAAATGTATTGAAAAAAGTTATTACACACATAGTCTTACAAAATTAATGATAATGAGGATGTAATATAACACAATGAAAAGGAATTGGGTAATGAAATTAATTACCACCAGATAAATTTTAATAAAAATTTTCTTATAAGATATAATTAATATTGAAACTTAAAATGACAAGAATAATTAAGTATTCATTATATTACATGTCAAAGGGTAGTATATACCCCATATTAATGAAATTAGTTGCATAAAAACAATTCAGTCTCAATTTATTTTAAGTTGAGATAAAATCCCATACCATAGATTTAATTTTGTGTGAACACATTTTAACCTCCTATATAATGGGTTTTAAAAGGTTAATAACATAAAAAAGGAACAATAAAAATATCTGTAATATCATATATCAATATCTTATAATATCATATTACCTGTTTGTTAATAATCATTCAGCATTTTCACTATTTTGAGTGTTAGTTGCCTCATTTTTCGAGTACATTTTGATATATTATTTTGCTTCCAATTATATAGATTAGTATTTCCTAATATGAATAATTTATACCCTGAGGTAAATATCATATATATATATATATATTATCCATAAATTTTGGATATTAGAAATGAAATTCTTCATTCATGGAGAAAGTAGGTCGTACGTACACATGAACATTGTTTCCATTTTCCTGACATACTAAAAGAAAGAAGATTGTATATTATATATGTATATTATAATTCAATTATAATATTTATATATATAAATTTAATATTTTAATTAAACCCATAATTTATACATTACATGTAAATATTCAATGAATAACACCGCTTTGAGGAAGTTTTAGTCCACACGTTCACAAACGTTGTTGTCGTATTCCAACAATATGGAAAGCATGAAGGTATGTGTTATATAATAATCACATAATCATAAATACATTATAATTATAATATATAAAATATTTAATCTATAAATTCGAAATTATTTACCCCCTGTGATGTGGTAATGGAAAAATGAATTACATTAGTTTATGGGTTAGTAGTCTTCTATACAGACGAACAATGAGTGTAGATCCCATTTGATGGAAGTGTGAAACATTTTATGTAGTGAAATTAACAAAAAGGATCTAATTATATTTATGAAAATTATTTTATTATATAATAAATATATATGAATAATTTAAGGGTTTCTTAATGAAATAAAACAAAAGTTCTTATTGATGAATGTTTCATCTTTTAAATGTAACTCATTTTGGTTTATAACAAAAGACATCATTGGTCAGGTTTAATACAAAATTATGGCTTCTATGATTAGGGTAGGGATTTATTTTTCCTATATTTTTCAAAAAATTTATGATATAATTGGCTTTATAGGTGTTGATATGTCGGAGTGGTGACTGTTATTTTATATTGGTGAAGGAGTGACATTCATGTAAATATAAAAATTAAAACACTATTTAGATGTCTCCCTTAACTCATGTACCACCAATAATTAACCAAATTCCATAAAAGGATTTTTATCATCAAATTTTGTAAATTTTATGGATTTTGGACATGTTTCTAGATCATTTTCCCTTATTTTTATTGTTTAGTCTATTGTTAATCTACTTTTTATCTTAATCGATGTAATTAGTTTTAATGGATTTCAATAGCTTTTATTTGGTAAAACCTATTTTGAAATTAATAGAAATAATTAATTATTCTGACTCAAAATATTTAATCCAATTTTCTAAATTAAAATCCATTTTTGTCATGAATTAATTTTCAATTATTCTCGCCAAAACAATGGGAAAGCTGGTTTTTAATTTGAAAATGTTCATAAGTTTGTTGTGTTATTATATCTAAATTAAACATTAATTTTTTTAAATTTAAATAAATTTTATTAATTTATATTAAATTTAACTAATTAATCAATAAATATAATTTTTAATATAATTTAAAAATATAGACTACAAAGATGTTAAACCGTTTTTCATTAAAAATTTGATATTTTTACATATTTAATAGAAATCAAAACTTCACAGAAAATTACCAAAAATCCCCCACAAGATAGTTTTGTAAATATTTATTCAAAAATTAAGTTTATTTTTTAATATAAAATTTTAAAAAATTTATAATTTTTTTCAAAAAAGGTACACCACTTTAAGTTGGTAAAAAAAAAATTTAAAAATAATTTTTTTAACATAAAAATGAATTTATTTTTATCCTATGCCTATCTAATCTTTTAAATCTATACAAAAAATTCTTCATTGATTATAATATATATATCATTAATATCATACACTAAAATTAATTAACTGAATTTATTATGATAAAACAATCTTGGAGAATAATTATAGTTTTTATAGAAACATCCCCTTTATATTCAATTGGTTCATATATTTATTTCTAATTAATTTGTAACTGATTAATTAAATCCTATATATTCATTTAATTTAGTTAGTCCAATTTATAATTTTCAATTTTAATACTATTTTATATCTTATTATATTGGATAAAAATATTTTAATACAAATTACTGTTAGGTAAAAGGTTGTCTTCTCTATAACGCATTCTAACCTCGATGATTTATATAGAGAAAGCTCCAAATTATTTTATGAGAAATGAAATATAGGATTAGTGAAGTTTGTAAAATATATTGTGGAAAATTTACTAATCTAAATAAAAATATATCCTAATCTCTCTTGTTGTTACATTCTTTTCTATTCTTTGTGTTGTAGTTTTATAAGACATCTAAGAAAACATCCTTATTTTAGGATTTCGGGGTTTTACATTATCCCAACCATAAATAAATTACATCATAAAATTTTAACTAGATCTTGGTAATCTAGGTTTTGAAATTTGAAAATATTATCATTAAAATCCCACATCATGAAAAGTGTTGATAAAATATAATACTAATAATAGATAAAGGGGAGTAAAAAGCTCCCATGGATATACTATATCTAGGTTTTTTCAATGAACATTAGTGGAAAATGAAACTATGGACATAGAGGAAATGGATAAATATTTATTGTGATTGATTGAGGTAATTGGTGACAAAAAATGAATGACCAATATAATGTTGGGGGCCTCAAAATAATATATTTGTGATTATTTACCAGGCCATCGACTCAAAAACCATTATTTAATTAGGATAAAATTTTATTTCATGATCATTTTTCAAACAATGTGTAATTATTTTTTCACATAAAAATAAATGAAAATAAAATTACTTAATATATTTATATAAACACAATTTCATTATTTGGTTGTTCTTTTATCAATTTCCCATTCCACCATTACTTCGATAATTGAATGTCCAATTTTTTTATACCCAAAGCACTAAATTATATTTTTTATGGTTCATAATATCCATAAAAATGTATTTATATATGTATCTAACTATTATTAAAATACCAATATAACAAATATATTTATATCTAATCCAAAAAATGCTACTGGTTTATCATTAATATTTATTTTTCAAATTGTTTAACTAAAAATAATGACATATTACTCAAGACATTTTCTATTGTAGTGGTAGGCATGAAATCATTATCATTTTTCATCATTGGGATAAATCCCCACCACCTCTCAGAAAGAAGTGGGTTTTCAACCTAAATAACCATTTTTCATTTTTTAAACGTTATTAAAAAAAATTATTATGAAATTCTGAAAATGTGATTTACATCATTGAAATTTAATAACCTTTTCTATGTGGTTTTCTATACAACCAAATTGTTTTAATAAAGACTACTAACATTTTTTACTATTATAAGAATTAATTATTGAAAATATTAGTCCTAATGGTTGTCAATATATTTAAACTTATGCATATAAATTTTGAAAGCATTATTCCCCAAATTATTTTTCCATAAAAACACATAATTTCCATATATGTCTCCAAACTATACTCAATCTTGGAAGAATCCCATTACATAAGATGTAAAATGTGATGTTTGAGACATAGAAAATATATTCAATTCTAAACTCATAAAACCATGATAATATCTAGATAGAGATTTATTACTTGTAAGGACCCCATAATCTCTACCATACCAAAACATTATGATGTATTTTTTTCTTATCCCCAAATTCTATATTTAGGTTATGTTTCATAATCTATGTTTTTCTCACTGTGGATCCCAAGGTTGCTACTAAACATCCATTAATAGCAATTGTTGTACCACAACCCAAGTATCATAGAGATAGTTTCCAATACCATTACATTGTCATGATGATAAGGAATGAAATCCTGAATGACATATTACTTTCCTAGTATTGTTTACATATATGTATACATGATCATTACATTAAAACTAAATATATTAATTACAGTATAATTTTTTTCTATTTAAGATAAAGTTATTCCCAACTAACATATCCTTCATATAATTATTAGTACAGTTCATGAACTCCTGGGGAAAGGAATTAAAATAAGTGTGACTGTAATTCCTAGTAAGGGTTAACTACAATTGAAAAAATAATGAATCAATGAAAATTATCAACAGAGAAATGAAATTAACAAAACAAACATTATATTTAATTTAGGAACTAAGATAGAGTAATTAAACCATATGGAATGGTAATCATGTGAACACACATTACACATAAATAACTAGCTAAGGTATAAAAAATAATTCAAGGGTAACAACTGAACATACATTCTAAAAAATCAGAAAACTATAATGCAGTACATTCATCAATTTTTTCATAGTGAAAATATCATTGATAATAATAACTGAATTTTAATGAAGAAAATAAGTAATTATTGGAATCCATTTCACCCATGTACATGATACATTTACTATTGAGACGTTTCACAAGACATTTTAAAACATATTGGGTGAAAACTCAACTATGGATAGCAAAATGACTCATCTGATGAGACTACAGATGCATTGAGGGGATATCTATAACTAGTACCCACCATGTCATACATGTCCAAAGAAATCCTCATATATCAAATAATCGATTTAATTCATGAATAATATTCCTTATAAAATATATATTTGAGTAAAATATACATATTTATTAATATTTCCCCAACTAATCAAATAAATGTCAAGTATACTCCATATTATAAAATGATATTAGTTTAGGAAATAATCATATCCAGGAGAAATGATAATTATATTTAGGGGAAACGTAATGTTCAATGATCACCAAAAGATGAATAATTCTAGGGGAAGTTAAAGATGAAATAAATGGTTAAATAAAGTGACTGTTGGTATAATATTTGGTAAAATTAATTCTAATACACCCTAATAATTAATATTGAGATTATCAACAATACATATTACCATTGGATTAAGAATAAGAGTTGTTTTTGTTGATAAAATAAAAAAATTCAAAAAGATCATTACAAATGATCATTAAAAAATAGCCTTGTCATTTTGAAAAATAGTTTCAAAATACTTTTCATTGAAAGTAACTTTGAAATACACATTTTCATTATAGTTATCTCTTAAAAATAAAAAATGAATCCTTAAATAAATGATTTCAAGTAATTTTATACAAGTCGTACAAGGTAACAAAATGAATTCTTCTGGATGGTAAAAACATTAGAATAATGCATTGTTTGGATGGAGATAAGAATATTCCTTATAAATAAATTCCTATAAATTATTTAATAAATCATTTTTGAAATTATAAAAAAATTCTTGAAAACATTTCCTAAAAACATGGTTTTTTTATAAAGAAGATTTTTGACAGAAGAGAGAAATGATGTTGGGTTTTATTAAAAAAATTATTAATTATATTAATTAAATTGAGTATAAAATGGTACTATTACATGAACAATATCATCACTAACTAGATTAGAAGAAAAAAAAAGTGTTTATTAAAAATTTAATAAATAATTTCCTTAATGTAAATTCAATTGTAAATAATCCCGTATTAAATGAGATTGTGAAGTAAACCCTTGAAAAGACCATAATGTATAAGTGTGAAAAAATAAATGAATAGATTATGTGAATCAACTATAAATACACATAAAAAATATTTAAATACATAATTATTTTTTAATATCTTATTACCCACATAATATATCAATGTGAACGACCTTGAGAATATAATATAACCCAATGAGAATGAATTCTGTTCTGAAATTATTTACAAATTTGTAACTTTTAATTCAATCCCCATAAAATGAAATAAATAAAATTAATATTTCAAATAAAATTAATTTTTAATTATTAATTATATTAAATGTAAAATGGATATATATATAAACCATATAGATTGATTTTTTTATAGTATCAATTAAGTCTCAATTGATTGTAAATTGAGATGAAATCCCTTGACTTCTGTTTAATTTTGGATGAAAGGCATGTATACTCCTATATAATGGTGTTAATAATGTTTTTATATTATAAAAAAATCCTATTTATAATAAAATAAATTAACTTCTTATAATATATTCTTACCCATTTGTTAGTAAACTTCATTATTTTCACTATTTCTGGTGTCAATTGGCCAGTTTTGGAGTGTGATTTGAATTGTTATTTTTTGTTCCTATTAGTTATATCATGATTTAAGCATCTCCATAATGTAAAAAAGGATTTAAATTTTATATATATTCCATTTATATTTATTTATAGTAATCCATAATGTTTGAATATTAAAAATGGATAACAGCGTTCTTGGAGACAGTAGGTTTTATGTATGCATGAATGTTGTTTCTATTTTATTTTATAATTAAAATAATGACAATTTAATAATATATTTGTATATTAGAGTTCCATTATAACATTTTCATTATGTATATATCATATATTTTTATTAAAATTTGTCCATCATACTTACAATGTAAATCATGAACAAATCACATTGCTTTGAGGAAGCGATAGTCCACACATTCACAAACTATGTTATTATATTCCCAAAACATAGAAAGCATGAAGTTCAATGTTATATAATAATTAATAAAGAATATTAAAATTATAAATATTTTATATATCAAATAAAAAACTATAAATACATTATTATTATCAAAAATTAATTGTGGTAATGGAAGAACGAACAACATCATTTCGCGAGGTGATAGTCTCCCCTATACATGAATAGGGAATAGATATCCCGTTTTATGGGAGTGTGTGGAATTTTATTCCATAGCATTAACATAGAAAAACATAATTATATTTATGATACGTATATGATTATATATCAAATATATGTTAATAATTTAATAGGTCAATAAATAAATAAAACAAAAGTGATAGCTGATTAACACTACCTCTTTTTCAGGTAATTATTATTAGTTTATACCGAAAGAATTCATGGTATGATTTATCCCAATGTTTATGATTTTTGGATTAATTTAGGAATGTGGGGAACTTATTTTATCAGGGTTTTTTGCTTAAATAGGAATTACAGTTGTGACTAATTTTTATGGGTGTGTTCCATTTTTTTATTGAGGAGGAATAGTATTCATTAAAATTTAAAAAGGTAAAAAATATATTGAGAGGTCACCCTTACATCATGTTCCTTTAAAAAAATGAAATTTTAACCAAGGGATTATATGGTTCAAATATGACCAGAAAATGTATTTTGGAGATGATTCTCAGTCACTTTTTCCATTAAAATTAATGTTTAGTCATTTGTTAAGTTAGCATTTTTTGTAATAAATGTAAATAATTTTAATGGATTTCACAAATATTTTTTGAAAAAAAATATTTTGAATATAATGGAAATTATAAATTATTATTATTCCAATTGTGCAATCCATTTTTCACCATTCAAATAATAGAAGTAGTAGAAATTAATTTTCAATTAATCCAGCATTTGGGAAGGTAAAGTAGGTTTTTAAATTGAAAATTCTCATAAGTTATCTACATTATTATATCTATATTAAATATAAAAATTATTCCAAATAACTAAATGTGATTAATATTTTTAAAATTAAGATATATAAACTTAAAAAATAATTTAAAATAATAATTATCATGAAAATTTATACCGAATAAATAACAGTTTTCAATTGATGTTTTTTTCATTATTCATAAAAAAATAAAACATAGCAGAAAAATGAAAACAAATCACCACACAAAAATTTCCAAATTAATCTCTTAAAAATGACGATTATTTTCTCTTATAAAATTTATATAATTTTTAGTTTTAATGTAGGTGCACCAACAAATTAAGGATTAATATAATTTTTAGAAGAATAAATTTTTTTGCATAAAAATGGATTAATTATTATATTATTATTATACAATATATTTCATTATTAAAGAAAATATGTTATGGAATATATAATATATTTATTTCATTAATATGACACACTGATATTAAATAATTTAATTTATTATTATAGTTCACCATTAGCGTATAATAATAGTATTTATAAAACACCCCTTTATATTCCATTGGGTCTAATATTCATTTTATGATATTTGTTAACAAATTAATACAATCATACATATTCATATAAGTAATTTAACCTTATTGATAATGAAAAATTTCAGTTTTATTTTACGTCTTGTTATATTATATGATAATATTTTAATAATATATTGTTGTTCGATAAAACTTGTTCATTGGTGTAATGCAATCTCACATCAGTGTTCTATATAATGAAAGATAACCATTATTTTTTTCATGTAATAGAAGATATGCTTAGTTTTTCATGTAATATATTATATTGGATAGATTGAATTTTTCTAAATATAAATATATTATAATGCCTCTATTTTTTCGGATCCATTTTATTCTTGGTCATACGTGCCCTATAGAAAATAAAATAAAATATACTTATTTTAGAATTTTTGGCCATTAAATTCTATATTAGAATATGAAACCTCCATGTTCAGCATCACGACTTACTCTGGTTTTAATTTCAAAATATATTATACCAAATTAAATAATTAGTCTTTTTTAAAAAAATTATATAAATAGTAATATTTTCTTGCTAATAGCACCTAGCGTCTTCACCATTGATTATGTTTTTCATGGTTAAATTATTCATCCATGATATCCAAAATGTATTGAATATAAATAATAAATGTATAATGGATTGATGATAAATTTTTTCTTGGAAATGTTTTCTATATTGTAGTATTACATAAATATTAAAAGAATCATTGAATATAAATTGAAAATAAAATTACCCGACTATATGATAATGAGATAAATGAGACTTATACCAAAATTATTTTAAGTAAAACATCTTTAAATCTACAAAAAAATATCATTCACATCAAAACAACTACATATATGATTATATATAGCCATAAATGATATGTATGGGATTTCCCTTCACTATTATCTATATCTCCTGAGAATTTATCATTTATAAAAAAACATATATTGGAGATTAAAAATATTACATATTACAGCGGGTGTATCCCATTATTTAATTTCTATAATGTGATGGATATTACATATGAATAAAAAATATTGGATATCCTTTTATGTGTTTTTCATTTTTCTAAATTTTATACGATTTAATGATATTATATAAAAAATTAAAATATTTACATATACATGGAATTATTCAATAATTAGTTCATAATCAATGAACTATTAAGGTTATATTACATATTATGTATCATATAGTCCATTGTGGATTTTTAGTGTTCTATTTAATAAATTTGTTAAGTGTGAACAATATCATACATATCACATGTATTTTCCATATCCAATGGGAATTCCAAGGGAAATATATTATATTTCACCATAAATTTACAAATATCGTCAATCATATATATATAATGTTTTACATGCTTTATGAAATATCTTAAATTAATGAAAATACTATATAATTAGTCCAAAACACTCGCATGACTTCTCCATACTCCATTATACTATTAAATCTTGAATAAATATGCTTTATTGATGGTTATTTCAACTAAATTTTTAACTATAATAATATAAAATTCACTTTAGAGTTATTTTTAATAATAATTTCTGCATTTTTTTTACTAAAAACATTAAAATAACTTAGCACATATTCAGTTTAAAATTTTAAAACATACCAGATTTAATTAGTACCATTTTTTCATACCCTAAATTCAAATAGTGTATAAATTATTCACTAAAACCATATCAAACCATCCAAAAACTTGGATTTTTGTGAGAAATAAGAGTTAAATGAAATTATCATCATGAAAACCATTCCATGAACATCAAAATCCATAACCCTTAAAATATATTATACCCCATGAATAAAATCATTAAATAATCTCCAACTTTGTAAAACATCAGCATGAAAATAGTAAAGAGCACTCCCAACATATTCATTTTTTATTGACTTCTCCCAAATAATTTATAGAAATCATCCCCACTTTTTTGTAGAACCCAAAGAACCCTTCTCAGAATGATCAAGCAATATAATTAGAAATCATGACGTTAATAAGAAATTCTGATCATAACATGCTATATGTGAAAAATACCTTGGGGGAGTCGGGTTCCCTTGTCTAAACCTTCTAATCAGAGGCAGTCATTTGGACTCCATGTCCAAACTGGTTTATTTATAAATATGCTTTTGGAAGTCCATTTTTTATAATTTCCACATCATTATTTTTTATTAAAATTCACTGGAATTTCAAGGAATCTTTTTCAAACTTATAATTGATAAATTGAGGCACTATCATGATATGTATTGTTTATGAATAAATAATACTTTTTTATATTTTAATCACTTGAGTTATCACACATTATTGTAATATGCGATTTTAAAACTATTTCAACACCCTGAAGATGTTACCAAATTTATAACACATTAGTAAAAACTAGGTGAGGCCAAATATATTAAACATAAATGGTACTAAAATAAATTTAGTGTTTTTTATATATTCTGAATGATAGATTATGGGAACCCTGATTTTCTTAGAAACATAAACATGATTTATTACATAAACTATTCACTTGATTCAACCTGGAAGATCAAGGGGTCTAGTGTATTTGGGGCTTTAGATCATTACATAACAACGTAAAACATGAAATAAAACATCTTTAATGAAAACTTTATTTACATGACCACTAAATTCCTTGGTACATAGAATTGCATGGGATAACCTGAGGACATGCATAAGAAAAGGGTGAGCTACAAATCACAATAAGGGAATAAACACGAAATACATGATGAGTTCAATACATGTTAGACAATAGGTATATTAATAGAGAACAAGAGAAACATTAACATAAAGGCATGATAAATCATGATAATCATAACATGGAAATGTGGCAACAACACTTAACATGGAATTAGCATGAGACAAGGCCCATTGCACATGGATCATGAGTAAATTTTCATTTCACATGAATCATGAGTAAACCCTTGTTGAACTTGAATTAGCATGAGTCAACACTAATTTCAGATAACGTATCATGATACTATACTTTACCCAATGCATTGGAGCTCTATAAGGGAGCACCCTTCTTAAACATTTCATTTCATGTATAAGTGTGCCACATGGATCATAAAACATGGATTCAGAAAACATAATCATTTATTCTATGATAAAGTAATGTGGAATTCATACATGAAACATTATAATCAATAAGTAACTTTGCATAAAGGTGAAAACCCTTGATGGAGAAATGGGCATGGTATTCACAACACAACGACATTGGCTTAGAAAATCGGTGTGATTTCGACAGCGTAACGGCGTGACATAAGAATTCATAAAAATGGTTGATGAGATAGAAAGGGGTTGCTCATATTATTTATATGCAATGGAAATTAAGGATGTCATATAGATACATGTCCCAACAATTGTAATGGAAATTAGATTCATGATACAGAAGTATTTCTTGAATGTAAATGAGGAGAAAGAAGTTTCCTTCGGAATTTCGGCATAGTAACGGGTGTACATGGGAGGCATTTAATGAGAGATAAAGGGGTCTCCCATCAGTAAACCATAAAGCGGTAAGTATGAGGGAGGTGTGAAACCATACCCCAACATTCATAATTGAAATGAAAAGGGAAAAACAACTTAATGAAAATTGGACAAAAAAGAGAAAGGAAGAAAAAAAACCTTACTTGGAAGTGTGCTTCCAAAGGGTTGAGAGAGGCTTGAGAGAGGCTTCATAGGAGCTTGGGGCACCTTGGTAGGATTCATGTGAGAGTAGGGAAGAGGTTTTATAGACTCCAAAGGCTTTGAGTGAAGAGGAAGTGGGATCTTGGGTGGGTTTATATAGGGAAGGTTGGGGAATTCTGTATTATTTAGGTTTGGGACACCTTATATTAAATTAATCTAAACCACAAACCATCCAATGGTTTTTCTCAAAGGGAATAGGAAAATCGTATTTTATAATTCCATGGTCCGAACTTCTAAAAATAATAATTTTTCTTATGTGGAGGTGAGTCACACTCCCATGGAAATTAAATTAAAAAGTCAAGAATTTTAATAAGTCTTGAGGGGTCCATTAATGCTTTAAAAAGTAATTCAAACAAACTCGAAATCAAATTATTTTAATGCTAAAACATATATTTTCTGAACATAAAGATTATAGTATTTTATTACATTTCTATTGAGTCATTATGATGTCATAAAACACATTATATGTTTAAACGGTATTTAATTTTTACCCAAAAATTAGACTGTCTCAGAAAATTATGAAAAATTCCCCATTGGATAATATCGACGTCCTGATTCCAGAAATAACATTTGTTTTATCTAAATAATTTTCTAAATATGATAATTTTCACATTTAAATTAAAAATTGACATTTATCTAAAATTCATGGGTTTTAACAAAAATGGATTTAAAACCTTAATAAAAATTATAATTGCATTAATAAACTTAAGATCAATGATATTTAATAAAAACTAATTTAATAATAATACTAATATTTTATTAAAATATTATTTAATTCAAAAATCCCTTAATTTAATAAAATATAATTCTTAATTAAATAATAACTAAAAACACTATTTATACTTTAAAAAATATTTATAATGTATCAAAAACGAAAAGGAGGTATATTAATTATTATATACAAAAATAATATTCATGAACATAGTATTAGTGATTTGTTACATAACCCCTTAAAACAACCACATAAGACCTAAGGGTAAGGTGTTCGATGGTGACAGACTCTTGGGGTGGCTCAGATAACATCGCTCGAGTGGTAATTTATACCCACTTCCACTTCTCTTGTAGACGGTCCCGTTCGAGCTTGACATGATGATTCTCAGCTTGGGCTTGGTCAAGAGAAAATCCCAAGGATGCCACCACTTTTCTGAGCTCCGACAAATGGGATTCGTATAGAGCAATTCTACTGGATGAGGGCATCACTTCTTTTGTCTAAGCAAATTGTATTTGCTAAAGTCCTATATTTATACTAATCATGTGATGACTGTTCAATGGCTATATTAGCAACGGTCAAAATTCCTAACATAAAACCAAATAATTTTACATTTTATATAAACATAAAGAGACATTTAATTTGATCAAGTGGGATTTCCATTTAATGAAACATTGGTTCGTTACAATATTCCTCCCTTAAGAAATTTCTCCCTAGAAATTTTCCTTTTACAACACTAAAATAGTTGTGGGTAACTCAGCTTCATCATTTCCTCCGACTCCCATGTCACTTCATCAAACCTGTGGTTTCTCTACAACACCCTGACGAGGGGCATTGTCTTTTTTTCTAGAACTTTTTCTCTACGATATAAGATCTTCACTGGTTTCCCCTCATAAGAAATATCATCTTCCAATTGTACCACATCATAAGAGAGTACATGTGAAGGGTCTGGTATGTACTTCGTTTAGAGGGATACTTGAAAGACATCATGTACTTTGGCCATGGTAGGTGGAAGTTCTAGTCGATATGCCACAACCCCGACATGATCAAGAATCTAGAAGGGTCTGATGTACCTTTGACATAACTTCCCTTTCATTCCAAACCTCATGACCTTCTTCCATGGAGATATGCGTAGAAAAACCATGTCTCCAACTTTAAACTCAATGTCTCGTTGATGGATTTTTGCATATCTCTTTATCGACTCGGGTTTTCCATGATATGCTGCTGAATGGTTTTCACCTTTCCACCATTTCTTTGAACATTTATGGTCAAAGTAGCTTGTGTTCACCGACCTCATCCCAACATTTCGGTGTTCTTCACCTTTTCCCATACAGGGCTTCATATGGTGCCATTTGGATGCTTGAGTAAAAACTGTTATTATAAGAGAACTCAACCAGAGGAAGATGTTGATCCTATCCTCATTTAATGTCTATTGATCATGTTCTCCAAATTTCCTCATGTGTTTGGATAGTCCACTCAGATTGGCCATCAGTTTGAGGATGATAGGCCGTACTAAAGTTCAGTTCTATATTCAGAGAATTTTGAAAACTATTCCAAAACGTAAAGGTGAATCTTGGTCCTCGGTCAGACACAATAGGTAGTGGTACTCAATGAAACCTTACCACTTCCCTGATATATATCTGTTCCATTTGATCCAATGAAAAATCCTCTTGAATAGCAATGAAGTGTGTAGTCTTTTTAAGACGCTCCACCACAACCCAGATCGCATTGCTGACTTTAGATGTCCTCGGAATTCCGGTGACATGGTCCATGGTGATGTTCTCTCATTTCCATTCGGGTATGGGAAATGGTTGCATCATCCCCTTATACTTCTCCCTCTCTTTCTTCACTTGCTGGCACACTAGGCACTTTGATGTATATTCAGCGATCTCTTTCTTCATATTATCCCACCAAATGTTTTCTCGGAGATCTTGATGAAACTTTGTGCTCCCAGGGTGAATAGAGAAATTTGAACTATGTACATCATCCAAAAGTATCTTCTTCAGATCCAAACTCGATGTGACACATAGTCCTTTCCCAAATCGCACAATTCATTCTTCATTAACATTAAAATCCGAGGATTTCCAATTTTTTATAGCTTCCAATTTTTTCTAAATTCCCACATCATCCTTTTGAGCATCCTTTAACCTTTCCAAAAGAGACGGTTGATAAATAATTTGTGAAAGGATTTATGATTTTCCCTTCTTTATGATTCCCATGTCTAGCTTCATCAAGTCTAATAATATTGGATCCTTCTCAATTATTATCATTGATAGAATCGATGGGTCCTTTCTACTTAGGGCATCTGCCACCTTGTTCGCTTTCCCGGGGTGGTAATGTATTGAATAGTAATAATCTTTGATGAGATCTATCCATATTCTCTGGAACATATTAAGATCATTATGTGTGAATATATATTTAAGACTCTTGTGGTAAGTATATATCTCACATTTCTCCTCATAGAGATAATGCCGCCAGATTTTCAAGGCAAAGATCACATCTTCCAACTCCAGATCATGTGTTGGATTGTTTTGCTCATGGATTTTTAACTGCATGAAGGCATAGGATATCACATTATCATTGTGCATTCGTACACAACCTATGCCCTTATTTTAAGCGACAGTGAATACCACAAAAAGTTCCCCACTTGTGGGTAACGTGAGGACGGGTGCTGCGATAAACCTCCTTTACAACTCCTTGAAGCATTATTCGCATTCATCACTCCAATCAAACATTACTCCCTTCCATGTTAGCTTGGTAAAAGGATTGGAAAAGTTTCATAAATTCCTCAAAAATCGTCGATAATATCCAGCTATCCCTAAGAATCTATAGATATCTTTTACCGATGTTGGCCTCGTCCATCACCCAATTGCATCTGTTTTGGAGGGATCCACAGATATCCCATTGCTTTTAATGATATGGACCAAGAATGAGACCTCCTTCAACCAGAACACACACTTGTTGTACATTGCATATAGCTTCTCCTTGAAAAAAGACTCTTGTACAGTTCTTAAATGCTCCTCATGATCCTCCTTGGTTTTGGAGTATATTAGAATATTATCTATAAATACTACCAAATATTTGTCAAGGTAATATCTAAAGACTCAATTCATTAATTCCTTGAAGATTGCTAGAGCATTAGTGAGTACTAAAGGCATTACTATGAATTCATAGTGCTCGTATCTTGTGTGAAAAGAAGTCTTGGTGATATCTTCCTTCATCACCATTACTTTATAATATCCCGACCACAAGTCCACCATGGAGAAGTATTACGCTCCACGCAGCTGATCGAACAAGTCATCAATTCATGGGAGAGGATACTTGTTCTTTATTATGATTTTGTTAAGTTCACTATAATCAATGAAAATCCACATTGACCCATCCTTCATCTTGTCGAAGTGGACCGGTGCACCCCATGGTGAAGCACTTGGACGTATAAACCCTTTATCCAAATTCTTCTGTAGATGTTTATTCAGCTCTTTAATATCTACAATAGCCATTCTATATTGAGTGTTGGATATTGGTAGAGCCCCTGGTATAAGATCAATTTAGAATTCAACATCTCTTTTAAGAGAAAGACCAGGCAGTTCCTCAGGAAACACATCAGCAAATTCCCTCACAACAGGCATTTCCTCAAGGGTGGTTTCTTCCTTGGACTCAATCATCTGAGCTAGATACTTCTGCTCGTAGGGAAGTAATATCCATGCTTTATATGATGGTGCTAAATGAGATTCATCTTCATCCTTACACTTGTAATGAATCAGGGGTCGATTCTCCAAATGGAGTGTGATTTCCCTCTCCCGACAATTTTATGTTGGCTTTATATAAGGAAACCCAATCCATACCAAAAATTGCATCAAATACCACCAAAGGGAGTATGAAGAGGTTCGCCAAGAAATTCATTCCACAGATTATAATAGGAGAGGACTTATATTAATGGGATTCAATGATTTCCCCATTTTCTATACTCACCGACATCTTCACTTCCATGTATTGTGGTGGTGTTGGGATTTTTCTACTAAACATTCGAGATATAAAAGAATTTGTAGAACCTGAATAAAAAATTATGTTCAATATTATTGAATGAATAACTAGCGTACATATCACCACTTCGTTTTCGGGGTTCAATTCACCAGAAGTGACGGATAAAGATCTTCCTTGCTGCCTTGGAGGTTGTTGGTTTCCTCCGAAAACCCTTGGATTAGGGCACTGATTTGCAAAATTACCTGGTTCTTTGCATTTGTAGCATTGAACAACACGTTGAGGTTTGAACGGGGCATTCTTCTCCTCTTTCGTAGCCACGGGTCTTTCTTTCCGATATTTAACAGCTAGGTTCCCTTCTCTTCTACACCTAATGCATTTCCTTTTCCCCTTGATGCAATTTCTAGGATGCTTCTTTCGTCACTTTTGGCATGTGCGGTGCTGGATCTTCTTAGCACCGTTGGATTTCTCCATCGGACCGCCAGCATTGAAGTCTAACATACTCTTCTTATCCCCATTATACCCATGTGATTATCTGATCTCCATTTTGACTGTGAGGGCACATCAGACAATTTCTTCATAGCAGTCGAAGATACGGATTGCTAATTTTTTCCGTAGGCTAGGCTTCAACCCACCAAAGAAGCGGTCAACTTTTCATTCTGGGGTAACGACAAAGTCAGAAGTGTATCATGCAATCCTTGTGATGTTTCCTCGGATGCTCCAATAGATTATTTATCCCTTTGCCTTTGGGATAGGAAGTCCCTTTCCATCTTAAGCCGGAGGGTGTGCGGAAAATATTTATTGAAAAACATCTTCTAAAAATCCTTCCATTAAAACTCCACGATCTCCTCCTCAGGATTCATATTTTTTATCAACGTCCGCCAATGATCAACTTCACCCTGTATACTATAAGCCTCTAGGAGAACCATCTCTTATTCAGAACATTGAAGGATGGAGAAGATCTTTTCAATGGAGTCGATCCATTGTTCAGCGATCATGGGATCAGATGATCCACTAAAAGTAGGAGGCATTTGCCTCATGAAGCTTTTGATAGAAACTTTCTCCTTCTTAAGGGGGATTGGACGTTCCTCTTTACCATTGTTTGTATTCAACACTTGAGTTAGCTAAGAGAGAAGCCTGACAAAGATCGAGATTCCCTCTCCCATTGGATTGGGCGTCTCATTAGTACATTCATCACACTGATCTTCACATTAGTTGTTAGCCCAAGCCCTCCTATTACCGGCCATTGGCTGGAATAAAATGAATGTTAGGGGGTAACAAATAAAGGGTATTCCAAAGACAATAGTTGATGAATTATAAATAAACATTTATTTCCTTAACTCATGAGTCTATAGGCTTCAATCTAGGATTTTCCGGATCTACATTCTAACATATATTCTTAGTGGATTTTTTTGTAATTCCCTTAATATGGGTTTATACTAAGCTTGTGAATTTATCAAAACATATCCCCCGGGAGTGTCGTACCCAAGAGTGCAGTAAGACCCATGGTCCTGCACCAGTTCTATAAGGCCCCAGCCTTAAACCTTACTTAATCTTGAGTTATTACAGGATTACACATTGAGGATCTTTTCAGGTTTAGAATTTTATAGAATTAGATCATGAAACTTTCATTACATTCCACATTTAAACAAAGTGGTTTCATAAATGACAGTATTCATTCTTCCCATCAACGGAAACATATTTAAAATAAGACATGGATTCTTTCTTGACACATCCTTGACACTATCATCACATCATGTACCTTTCCCTTGACCTGTGAAAAACATTTTCAAAAACATGGGATGAGCATAAAAATCAGAGTAAGGGTTATAAAAATATAGAAAAGAAACATGAGTTCATATATACATAAGAATTAAATCATACTTTACCCATAAAACATAGGCACATTAACATACCTCATCAAATAATGAAAAAATCATAGAAATCATAAGACATAAAAGGTAACTTGAGTCATTCATGACATTCTTACGTAGGGAGTAACCCTCTTGGTTACGTTTGGAATACCCACCAAAGTATATTCCCTAAATATCTTCGTAGAAACCATAACGTTTCACTCCTTCGCGCTACCCAATGCATTGGAGAGCTATATCAGGATCACCCACCCTTAGTTTATCATGGAACCACCTGTCTTCTTAACAATTCCCAAGAACCATAACATAATCTTATCACATAAAACATTCATAAAGGAAACATAACATTTCCACCTTTAAATAACAAGATATCAATACAACACATTGATATAAAAACATTATCAAAACCATTTTCAATACCAAAATAAAAGAAAAGTAAAACATGGTATTTATTTTTCTTTTAAAAAGAAGGTATGGCTTGTAGAAGAAGCCGAAACTCAAATGATGGTCACGACGGCGGAGCAGTCGATGTCGCCGCATACGTACGACAATAATATTCCCTTTTGTCGTTTATTAAAACGCTTCGCATAAAAAAGAATCCTTTTTGGATAAACGTAAAAGTCAAAGGGGTTTATACACCGTATAAAAGAAGGTTGTGTATAAAACAAAATATGCCTCAATGAATGGAGATTGAGACGAAGTCCTTTACAAAGACGATATCTTTGGTTTAAGGATAAATCAATTAAATAATTATGTGTGACAAACGAATACACCAAATATATGTGGATATTAAGTGTAAAATAATCAATGGTCATTCACACATATTCAAAATATCACATATTCAACAACTATATGTTGAACCCAAAGAAATCGAAATTGGGTTAAGAAGTTCCCTTGACAGCCTAACGGCGTCACATCAAAATGAGTTGATGAGAGATAAAAAAGGGTATCTCATCACATGGACATAAAATTTATATCAATAAGGATATATGAGAACATATCCCAACATAACAATATGTAAATTAAAAGACCCAAAAAAGAAGTCTTTTAAAAAGAGGAGGGTGAAAGGTTCCCTTACCGACATGGGTATCTTTCGAAACATACACCTCGTGAAAGAAGGACAATACAACATTGATATAAATACTCATAAAAGAAAGTATATTACACAATGAATAAAATAATGGGCATTACATACACCACTCAATGGAAATTGCGGAAAATGTAGCATAAATCTTACGGGAATAGAAGTGAGATGAAAATTCCTTTACGAAAACTCGGCAGCCTAATGGCGCCACATAAAACTTCCAAAATAGATTGATGAGAGAGATTAGGGTCTCTCATCACATGAAAATAAAAATTACAGTAAGATTAACATAAAAGAACATCCCAATAACAAGAAAGATGAGCATTAAATGTAATGACAAAAAAGAGTGTACTTAAAAAGAAAGAGTGGAGTAGGATCCCTTACCTCAAGTCCAACTTGTCTTGTTCGTTTCTTTATATTCCTTAATATCGGGTAACTCCCTTTGGTTTTAGTTCAATGGATTCCTTGGGAAGACTTCTGCCAAAAGTGAGGCTTTCAAGGAGTAAGAGAGGGAAGTGGAGAGACAAAATGGGCAGGGGTGGGCTGAGCCAAAGGATTTGGGAGTGTGGGTAAGGAGGTAGAGGTGGGGGCCTTTTATAAGAGGAGAGGAGGTGCACTCTTGTAAAGTTACAAAATGTTAATTTATTTTCAAAAGCTTTTCGGATTTTAAAGGTCCCACATTGATGTATTTCTAGGATAAGGTGATAAGGGTTCGAAATCCACTCATCCAATAGGTTTTTGACATCTGTAGGTCTTAGATATTACATTAACTTTTTATTTTAATTAAATCGTTAAATAATGAGGTCATCATTTCATCATCATGTTGTCATAAATAATTTAATTTATTTAATGTATAAAAATTATAAAAAAAATACTATGAGGAAATCTTTTTAGTTTTTCAATGACTATTTATAGTCAAAACTATGACTTGTATAACCCCATTTAAAAATTGTTTTAGTAAAACATCTCATGTTTGAATCATTTTACTTTAACAATAAATAAAAAGATATTTATGTCATTTCCCAACCAAAGTGGCTCCATGGAATCCCCAAGTTGACCCATGGATTGTCTTGGTCGGCCATGACACATCTAATGAGGGTAGGACATGGGTCTAAGTCATTTCATTTTATTAAAACATTATTCTTACCATAAACTACACAAATTACCCCTAATCGCGAATAAAAACTTAATAAGTTACTATTCACCAAAAAATTATTTTTATCCCATTGAACCACATTTTACTTCTTAATGAAAACCATGTATGTTGGATTTTTGAAATTCAAAACACAATGATGGAGAAATTTCATTTAAACGGAAAAATCAGTTTTTATAAGTACCACTTAGTGGTTTCACTATTCATCAAAAATTGAAGTTTTTTAGAAAAATCTCAAAATTCACCCTAAGATATATTTGATATTCCTAATTCAAAAATGAAGACTATTTTAAAAAATTAAAAACGTATAAGTCACATTAATTAATTTAATAATTAAATCCCGCTGTCAGAGAATATAGCGTGTTTTTATGAAACAATAAGTATCAAAAGATTGACACTAGTTTAAGTCTGATTTCAAAGTGAAATTAATTCCAACGACCACTATTGGATTTAATGGTAAAAATATATTCTAATTTAACATTAAAACCATTTCAAAAGATAATCTAATCATATAAATAAATTAGATTAAAAAGATGTTTTGAATTAAAATACAACATTTTACACTATTCATTGAAAAAAGAACTTTATTAGAAAGATACCAAAAATTTACACAAAGTAAATTTTGATGTCCCAATTATTAAGAAGAGTTTTATTTGGTCCAATAGAATGTATATGAGTGAACAAAACTATATTTAATGACAGTTCGCCATCAAAAGGCAATAAGTGAACCTTTAGTGAAAACTAAGGCATATACGGCTAAAATTGAATTCTTTCCGTATTTTAAGCTGATATCTTTTATTGGATAAATATAAAAACATTTAAAAAAATATATAATCATATTTTAGTTATTTATATACATTCCCTCCAATACAAAGGCTACATGTTAACTACCATTTAAAATAATATTATTTTATTATTAGAGTGCAACGTAAGATTCCCAAGAAACTCGTTGTTGCATGTTCGGTACGCCATCGAGGATAGCGTCCCCTTAAATTTATATTAATATTTTATTCACAAATATGGATAAATATGAAAATGTCATATTCTTTATTTACCTGGGGTGTTACGTCCTTCCCCCCTTTTGAGGATTGCGTCCTCGCAATTTTTAAAAATTGAGCTTGGAAACATCCTTGAAAGTCCCACATCGGAACAAGAGTCGGTAAAACAAACACTTTAAAATAAAGGAATATAAGTATAGAGGTCACCCGAGTTAACCCATACTAGGATTCCATGTAGAAAAACATGGACATGGAAGACAAAGAAAAGAGTCATGTTCTTGAAGGAGAGTGATGGTAAACATGTCTAGGAGAAAGTTAACCATAAGAAAATCACAAAATTGTGATGGGTTAAACGGTATTTTGATTCCCCAGTAGGAAAAGTTAATAGACAACATTTTTGTTTTAAGTTACTTTTTATTAAGGAATTTATTCATAATGAAACATAATCACTTATCATGTTGACTTTCAACATTTTCTAGATTCCTTAATCAAACTCATATTTTGTCCAAAAGACGAGTATTTAGGGAGACTTGTTCGCATTAAGAGTACTATAATCAACTTCTAGAGAATCACATAATCCACCAAAGAGAACTATATAATCCCCATGTCTTTAGGATTTAACCAAAACCGAAACTAAAAAGGATAGTACAAGGTCAGATAATCAAGAATAGGATAACCCTTTAAAAAGAAAATCTATGCTTAATCTCCAATATTTGTCCAACAAAACCCAATGTTCAACGAGGACCATCCGATAAAACATTTGTCCATAATATTCTTCAAAGTAAACCAATATAAGATTGAAACCCAAATATTTGAAGGATTTAGTCACATAGTCTTCCAAGTTAAATCGTAACATTTATCTCCAAACAACATCAGTTGCTCCTAAAGTCTCGTATTGAAAAGTAATTAACCTAATCACATATCCTCCATGATAGGTTAATCATTTTCATAAATAACCCAAAAAAAATTACTCTTAATTCATAAAATCATATAACTAAAACGAATCAGTCAAACTAACTAGGGACTTCACGTAGTCCAGTGGTAGGTGATAAATACCAGTCGCACTTTTGTTGTGGGTTCGATTCTTGCAGCTTTGTTCGACGCGACGGGTAGTCACACGGTCTGTGTGTTGTCCTTTTTCCAAAACTATATAATTCTGAAATTATTCCCCAAAAAGGGATAAAATCATCAAAAATAACCATAACATAATTTATCCTCAGTTTTATCTCATGCCTTTCAATTCAACCATAACATATAGTATCCCATAATTACCTCAAAATTAAGGATCATATAAACCCAAATGGTTCTTTATAACTATGTCTACAAAAGAAAAGATAACTATTCCTTGAATAAAATTTTCATATATTAAACATCAGGGTTAAACATAATATAAAAAGTCTTCTAATGTAACCCCATCATCAAAAGAGACTTAATACTCTTAAGAATTTCACCATAACTCTTAAAGCCCTTATATGTTGACATCTTACTCATTAAACATTTTTAATGATCCATTAACCATTACTTTCCAACTTTTTCCGAAATACCTCTTTCCAACAAACAAAATCAAGAATCATATCCTAAGATTCCAAAATAGTAAAACAATAGTCATGAAATAATACATACCTTTGATTGGTCATTGTCAGTTTATTCATCCTCAATCGGAATGGCATTAGGTATTGGTAAACGAACAGTTGTACGCTCTTGGTGATCCCATTCATGAAACTTCTTCATAGGACATGTGTTTGCATAATGAACATGAACACCACATTTAAAACATTCAATTGATCCCTCGGAATGAAAATCATTCCATTTCCTAGAGTCAACTGGATGCTTCCTTTTTCCATGGCAGGTTCTTGCTTTATGACCTTCATTTCCACATCTATAGCATATTTCTTTCCCTTTGAAACATTTTCCTTGGTGTTTCTTTCCACATCTTTGACACATAGGTTTTTGAACACACTTACCTTCATGATTATTACCTGTACTTCCGTAGTGATTTGTTTCTCGCATATATGATGCCTTAGAGAAATCATCAAGGTTTAGGTGGTCAATCATGACTCCAGATAGTTGGTTGAGGATAATCACAAGAGTTCTCATTGCAGCTCCCATATCATTCAGTTGCTTGCTCAAAAAACTGTCACTGTTTCCTTCACATCCAATGTTACTTTGGTGCCTGCTACATCCAGCCATTTACTAAAATCAAAAAGGTCATTGTGAGTATATCAAAAAAACCATCATGTAATAATGAGGATGATAAACACTAAGATATACTTACTCATTCACTTTATCTAAAAGTAGGAATTTTTCTGAAATCCTAACCATTATGGTAATGCCACTTATGCTTAAAGAATACCCTAACCTCTAAAGTCATCTAAACCGACCATTGATACTAAAAATAAGGCCCCAACCATAAACCGTACTTAATCTTGAGTTATTACCAGATTACACATTGAGGATCTTTTCAGGTTTAGAGTTTTAGAGAATTAGATCATGAAACTGGCATTACATTCCACATTTAAACAAAGTGGTTACATAAAAGACAGTATTCATTCTTCCCATCAACGGAAACATATTTAAAATAAAACATGGATTCTTTCTTGACATATCTTTGACACTATCATCACATCATGTACCATTCCCTTGACCTGTGAAAAACATTTTCAAAAACGTGGGATGAGCATAAAAAGCTCAGTAAGGGTTACAAAAATATGCAAAGGAAACATGAGTTCATGTATACATAAGAATGAAATCATACTTTACCCATAAAACATATGCACTTTAACATACCTCATCAAATCATGAATAAATCATAGAAATCATAAGACATAAAAGGTAACTTGAGGCATTCATAACATTCTTACGTAGGGAGTAACCCTCTTGGTTACGTTTGGAATACCCACCACAGTATATTCCATAAATCTCTTCGGAGAAACCTTAACGTTTCACTCCTCCGCATTACCCAATTCATTGGAGAGCTATATCGGGCTCACCCACCCTTAGTTTATCATGGAACCACCCGTCTTCCTAAAAATTCCCAAGAACCATAACATAATCTTATCACATAAAACATTCAAAAAGGAAACATAACATTTCCACCTTTAAATAACAAGATATCAATACAACACATTGATATAAAAACATTATCAAAACCATTTTCACTACCAAAATAAAAGAGAAGTAAAACATGGTATTTATTTTTCTTTTAAAAACAAGGTATGGCTTGTAGAAGAAGCTGAAACTCAAATGATGGTCATGGCGGCGGAGAAGTCGTTGTCGCCGCATACGTACGACAAAAACATTACCTTTTGTCATTCAGTAAAACGCTTCGCATAAAAAAGATTCCTTTTTGGATAAACGTAAAAGTCAAAGGGGTTTATACACCGTATAAAAGAAGGTTGTGTATAAAACAAAATATGCCTCAATGAATGGAGATTGAGACGAAGTCCCTTACAAAGAAGGTATCCTTTGTTTAAGGATAAATCAATTAAATAATTATGTGTGACAAACGAATACACCAAATATAATTGGATATTAAGTGTAAAATAATCAAAGGTCATTCACACATATTCAAAAGATGACATATTCAATAACTAAATGTTGACCCCAAAGAAATCGAAATTGGGTTATGAAGTTCCCTTGACAGCCTAACGGCGTCACATCAAAATGAGTTGATGAGAGATAACCAAAGGGTATCTCATCAAATGGACATATAATTTACATCAATAAGGATATATGAGAACATATCACAACATAAAAATATGTAAATTAAAAGACCCAACAAAGAAGGCTTTTAAAAAGAGGGGGGTGAAAGGTTCCCTTACCGACATGGGTATCTTTCGAAACATACACCTCGTGAAAGAAGGACAATACAACATTGACGTAAATACTCATTAAAGAAAGTATATTACACAATGAATAAAATAATTGGCATTACATACACCACTAAATGGAAATTGTGAAAAATGTAGCATAAATATCACAGGAATAAAAGTGAGATGAAAAATCCTTTACGAAAACTCGGCAGCCTAACGGCGCCACATAAAACTTCCAAAATGGATTGATGAGAGAGAATATGGTCTCTCATCACATGAACATAAAAATTACAGTAAAATTAATATAAAATAACATCCCAATAACAAGAAAGATGAGCTTTAAAAGAAATGACATAAAAGATTGTACTTAAAAAGAAATAGTGGAGTAGGATCCCTTACCTCAAGTCCAACTTTTCTTGTTCGTTTCTTTATATTCCTTAAAATCGGGTAACTCCCTTTGGTTTGAGCTCAAATGCTTCCTTGGGAAGACATCTGCCCAAAGTGAGGCTTCAAGGAGTAAGAGAGGGAAGTGGAGAGACAAAATGGGAAGGGGTTGGCCGAGCCAAAGGCTTTGGGAGTCTGGGTAAGGAGGTAGAGGTGGGGGCCTTTTATAAGAGGAGAGGAGGGGCACTCTTGTAAAGTTACAAAATTTTACTTTATTTTCAAAAGAGTTTCAGATTTTAAAGGTCCCACGTTGATGTATTTCGAGGATAAGGTGTTTAGGGTTATAAATCCACTAATCCAATAGGTTTTGGACATGTGTAGGTCTTAGATATTACATTATCTTTCCATTTTATTTAAATAGTTAAATAATGAGGTCATCATTACATCATCGTGATGTCATAAATAATTTAATTTATATAATGTCTAAAAATTATAAAAAAAATACTATGATGTAGGAAATCTTTTTAGCTTTCCAATGAATATTTATAGTCAAAACTATGACTTGTATAACCCTATGAAAAAAAAATTTTAGTAAAACATCTCATGTTTGTGTCATTTTTACTTTAACATTAAATAAAAAGATATTTATGTCATTTCCCAACCAAAGTTGCTCCATGGGGACCCCAAGTTGACCCATGGATTTTCCTGGTCGACCATGACAAATCCAATGAGGGTAGGACATGTGTCTAGGTCATTTCATTTTATTAAAACATTATTCTTACAATAAACTACACTAATTGTCTCTAATCGTGATTAAAAACTTAATAAGTTACTATTCACCAAAAAATTATTTTTGTCCCATTGAACCACATTTTACTTCTTAATGACAACCATGTATGTCAGATTTTTGAAATTCAAAACACAAAGATAGAAAATTTTCATTTAAACGGAAAAATTATTTTTTATAAGTACCACTTAGTGGTTTCACTATTCAACAAAAATTGAAGTTTTTCAGAAAAATCCAAAAATTCACCCTAAGCTATATTTGATATTCCGAATTCAAAAATAAAGTCTATATTACAAAATTCAAAAAATATAATTCACATTAATTAATTTAATAATTAATTCTCATTGTCAGAGGAAATAGCGTGTTTTTATTAAACAATAAGTATCAAAAAATTGACAGTAGTTTAAGTCTGATTTCAAAGTGAAATTAATTCCAACGACCACTATTGGATTTAATGGTAAAAATATATTCTAATTTCACTTTAAAACCAATTCAAAAGATAATCTAATCATATAAATAAAATAGATTAAAAAGTGGTTTTGAATTAAAATACACCATTTTACACTATTCATTAAAAAAAGAACTTTATCGGAAAGATTCCAAAAATTTATAAAAAAGTAAATTTTGATGTCCCAATTATTAAGAAGAGTTTTATTTGGTCTAATAGAATTTATAAGAGTGAAAAAAACTATATTTAATGACCGTTCTCCATCAAAAGGCGATAAGTGAACCTTTAGTGAAAACTAGGGCATATACGCCCAAAATTGAATTCTTTCCGTATTTTAAGCCTTTATCTTTTATTGGATAAATGTAAAAACATTTAAAAACATATATAATCATATTTTAGTTATTTAAACCCATTCCCGCCAATACAATGGCTACATGTTAACTACCATTTAATATAATATTATTTTATTATTAGAGTGCAACGTATGATTCTCAGGAAACTCGTTGTTGCGTGTTGGGTATGCCATCGAGCATAGCGTCCCCTTTAAAGTCATATTAATATTTTACTCACAAATATGGATAAATATGAAAATGTCATTTTCTTTATTTACCTGGGGTGTTACAAGTTCCCATTCGAGTCTGGCTCAATGCAGTGTTTTCAGGTTTTACCCCTAGAATACATCTGTGCTAGAGCCGCCTCTACCTGCTCGTGTCTAGACAGGAATGTATTTGTTTGAAAAACCACTATCTCAGTACATACCAAAACATAGGTATTTACATATTATAATTAGTCTTGTATCTAAGGCTTTACTAGGGTTTTCTAATCCTAATCCCAAAAATAACTAAACTTATCCTCTAATACCAACAATGACAACCCCTCTTTTATTACAAACATAAACATGATTTATTACATAAACTATTCCCTTAACAGAACATGTAATATCAAGACGTCTAGTGTCTTTGGGGCTTAGGATAATTACATAACAACTTAATACATCAAATACAACATCTTTATTGAAGACTTACTTTACATGACAACTGCATTCCTTCATACTTAGCATTGCATGGGATAACCCGAGGACATACATAAGAAAAGGGTGAGCTACAAATCCCAGTAAGGGAATAAACACCGAATACATGAGGAGTGAAATACATGTTAGACAATAGGTATATCAATAGAGAACAAGAGAAAGATGAACATAAGGGCATGATAAAGCATGATAATCATAACATGGAAATGTGACAACAACACTTAACATGGAATTAGCATGAGCCAAGGCTCACTGCACATAGAGCATGAGTAAATTCTCATTGCACATGAAGCACAATTAAACCATCATTTAACTTTAATTATCATGATTCAACACTCATTTCACATGACGTATCATGATACTATACTTTACCCAATGCATTGGAGTGATATAAGGGTGCACCCTTCTTATACATTTCATTTCTGGCATAAGTGTGCCACATGGATTCATAAAACATAATAATTTATTCCAAGATAAATGAATGTGGAATTCAAACATAAACATTCTAATCAATATTTAAATGTGCATAAAGGTGAATACCCTTGATGGAGAAATGGGCATGGTTTTCACTACACAATTGCATTGGCTTAGAAAATTGGTTTGATTTCGGCAGTGTAAGGGCATGAACTAAGAATTCAAATAAATGGTTGATGAGAGAGAAAGGGGTTCCTCATCATATTTACAATAAATATACAGTATGTAGGTCATATAGATACAAGTTCCAACAATTTTAATGGAAATTAGATTCATGATACAAAATTATTGCTTGAATGTAAATGAGGAGAGAGAAGTTTCTTTCGGAATTTCGGCATAGTAATGGGTGTACATGGGAGGCATTTAATAAGAGAGAAAGGGATATCCCATCATTCAAACATAAAGAGTTCAGTATTAGGGAGGTGTGAAACCATACCCCATCATTAATAATTGAAATTAAAAAGGAAAAACAACTTAAAGAAAATTGAACAAAAAGGAGAAAGGAAGAAAAAACCCTAACTTGGATGTGTGCTTCCAAAGGCTTGAGAGAGGATTGAGAGAGGATTCTTGGGAGATTGGGGAACCTTGGGAGGATTATAGAAAAGTTGGGTAGATTTTTGACGAACTCAAAAGGCTTTTAGTGAAGAAGAAGTGGGATCTTGTGTTGGTTTATATTGGAAAGGTGATGGAATTCTTTATTATTTAGGTTTGGGACCACTTATAATAAATTAATCCAAAACACAAACCATCCCATGGTTTTTTCCCATAAGTTTTGGAAAATGGAATAGGAAAATAATATTTTATAAGGCCAAGGTCCAAAATTCTTAAAATAATGAGGATGCATATGTGGAGGTGAGTCACACTCCCATGGAAATTAATTTAAAAAGACAATATGTTTAATAAGTCTTGAGGGGTCCATTAATGCTTTGAAAAGTAATTCAAACATACCCAAAATCACATTATTTTAATGGTATAGACTATATTGGCCGAACATAAAGATTATAGTACTTTATTACATTACTATTGAGTCATTATGATATCAAAAAACACATTATATATTTAAATGGTATTTATTTTTTACCCAAAAATTTGACTGTCTCAAAAAATTATGATTAATTCACCGTTTGATAATTTCGATGTACTGTTCCATAAATAACATTTATTTTATCTAAATAATTTTCTAAAAATGTTAATTTTCACTTTTAAAATAAAAACTGACATTTATCGAAAATTCACTAGTTTTGACAGAAATGGCTTTCAAACCTTAATAAAAATTATAATTGTATTCATAAAATTATAAGATCATTTATATTTAATAAAAAATAATCTAATAATAAATATAGTATTTTATTAAAATATTATTTAATATAATAATCCATTAATTTAATAAAATATAATTTTAATTAAATAATAACTAAAAACACTATTTTTACTTTACAAACTATTTACAATGTATAAAAAATTACAAGGAGGTATATTCATTATTATATACAACAATAATATACATGAACATAGTATTAGCGATTTATTACATAACCCCTTAAAACAGCAGCATAAGTCCTGAGGGTAAGGTGTGCGATGGTGAAGAATCTTGGGGTGGCTCGGATAACATTGCTCGAGTGGTAATTTCTATCAACTTACGCTTATTCCGTAGACGGTCCAATTTGAGTTTGACATGATGAAGCTCAGCTTGAGCTTGGTCATGAGCGAAGACCAAAGATGCCACCTCTTTTCCAAGATCCGATAAATGGGCTTCGTATGGAGCAATTCTACTGGATGATGCCATCACCTTTTTTTCTGAATAAATTGGATTTGTTAAAGTCCTATATTTATACTAATCAAGTGATCACTGTTCAACAGCTATATTATCAACGGTCAAAATTCTTAACATAAAACCAATGAATTTGACATTTTATATTAACATAAATAGACATTTAATTAGATGAAGATGGATTTCAATTAATGAAACATTGGGTCATTACATAGATCCTCCAAGAAAGAACTAATCATGTGATGTCAAATTTCCATTGTCCCCTGAACTAGTCGAATCATCACATTTTTATCCAAACAACTATTATTGGTATTTTCAAGGATACAACAGTATGAAATATATTGTATTATCTATGAATGTAAGTATACACTTCACCAATAACATTTTTATTTCATAGGGATTACTTTTTTACTATTTGGTTTGATATATGGGAAACACAATATCTGATATTTTTTTATTATAAAGAAAGTTATTCTCATTATTTTTATAAACGTAAAATATTTACCTATTTCCACCATCATCTCTTGAAAACATCATTTAGGTATCCACAAGTGTTTTATATTGAATTTGAATATTCAATTTAAAATATCTCAATTATTTATTTTGAATATTTTGATTGAGAAATAAATATACTTAAATTTTTTGAGTAACTTGTATTCCTTGGAAAAAAATTTCACTCCAATAATAATATTTTCAACTTAGACCACATTCAGTCTAAAATTATCATTCATTGCAAAACATATGATCCTCCAAAAATTATTTCTTTTTCTTATACAAGATCCAACATCCTCTGATTAGTTTCATTCATTACATAAAGGTTATGTTCATCTTCTCCTTTTTTTAATCAATGATTTCTACATTATTTATCATTCCTTAAATACTATGATCTTTGTACTGGGATTAATATATACAAATAATTCATAAACCTACTTATTATTCTCCCTTCTTCAACAACCCTAATTCCATCTGATTTGACAATGTACATTTCCTTATCATATAATCAATTACATAAATTCAATTTGACATCTACTTTGTACACAATGAATCCATTTTTCCCTAAAATCACAAAAAATAACCACAAAATTTCCAACCATTCTATGTTTGTAAATTTCACACCAGCATTAATTTATTTTATTTATCAATATTTATAATAATCATGATGTGTTTTATGTGTTACCTTATCACCTTCAATGAGTTTTTTCTTGAAAGAAAACTTGATTTTGATGGAATTTTTATCTTTCATCCGTGGAAGAAAATCCCAAGATTTATTATTTTTAACATGGTAAAGTTATTCATGGATCAATTTGAACAAATTTTCATGTTTTAAATCCCTTCTAAAACACCTATACTCTACTTGAGATAGAAAATAGGTCTATATTATAAAAATTATACTCTAGGATTAGAAAAAATCTATTTTGTTGCAAAAAATATTTCTAAGATATATTATATCCTAGATTCATTCCATATTTTTATTCTGAACATATTGTGTTTTTTTATTGTGGTATATTCATACAAGTCTCATTTAGATCCATATTCTCCCATATATTGTTTTAGTACCCTTGATTGTTTGTATGAAACCCTTTCATAATGATTTTCTTGGTTATAAATTTTACGGGTTATGACTGGGAGAGTTGGGAGATCATTGGATGTGTTTTTGTGGAAAATTTGAAGTCGCATGGTAGGTGTGCAATTTGTCTAACCGTGCAGCCAAACCATGCATATTTGGATCTTTTGAGGTAGTGGCTCTTGTATGGTTGTAGCATGGTTTAGGACACTATTTGAAGGGGTCGTGCAATGGTATTTTGAGGCAGTGGCTAATTCAGATTTAGCACACAGTTTGTCTAACCGTGTAAACTAATCATGTGGGCACTTAAGCGAGATCTTAAAAAATTGCATCATGCATGTGTTAATATAAATGGCTCTATTTTTATACTAATATTCCATAACACTGGATTAATATCCCTTAAAGGTAGTAGAACCTCTCCCAAGAATTTTTGAAGCAATCTGAAGGCAGTCCTTGGAAAATAAAAGTTGGATTCTTGAGGAATGTGATTGTTCTGATTTGTTCTTATTCAGTTTCTCAAATATATTTATATATACTTCTCCTATTCCATAGGTTTAATAGTTAAATTCCCATTATGGGTAGATATAATTATGTGGATGCTAAATAAGATGATACTGGTTCTTGGTTTTGTTTTGAGAAGAGATCTATGGAGGGTTCTTGGAGAATTGACCTGGATTTCATGTGCATTCTTCATTCATTATGATTTTCATCAAAATATTTGAGGTATGTTGATTATTTCATGACTCCACACAGTATAAATGATTGGAATTATTTCAAATTGAATTTTTGGCATTGAATATATTGTTATTTGGTTGTTGAACACTTGTTGGAAACCTACTTGAATGATTGTTGTGAAATATGAAAAAATGGGGGTTCTAAATGAATACTTTGGTTCTTGGTTTTAAATCATGGGTTATAAAAATGGGATTTTTTGGACTGATGTCACATATATGGGATTAGTTGTTTTCAACAAATGTGGGTGTTTTATTAAAATTAAATCTTACTTTGAAATTTTTTGTCCATGAGTTTTCAATAAATGATTTATTTATTAAAGTGGTTTATTTAGGAAATAGAAATATTTGGCACAAATGGTGTTGGTGTGAGTTCATGAATGATGGGACCTTAATAAAGGATGAGTAACATTTGGGTATAAGGGACATGACCCTAGATTGGGGGCCTCTTTCTTTGGGGCACATGGTGATTGGACGAGAGACCGCTCATGAGTATGGAACTGAAAACGTAGCAAGAATGTTTTAGTGCATTGCGAACTATGGAAATGGGTGTGCCAAATGGTATGAAGAATGGGTTTTAAATATTTTATTAGTTATTTTTCCTGAAAAATAACTTTTGGGAAAGTGGATTCATTTGGTTTTTTTTCACTTATTTTCAAATGGTTTTTGGAACTTCCTTATATATGGTTATAAATTGATTTATTAAATTGTTTTATATAGACTATTATATATAAATGAGTCTAAATTTTCTATCCTTGTGGAGGGAGTAGGAAAGTCATTGGGGAAAACCTATTGTGTTTTATACTCACCCCTGCTTTTTCACTTTGGTAGTTTCACAGATGCTATCTTCCGGGACATGGTAAAAGGTAACATTTCCAATGTTTTTAGCAGTACCTCATGATGTTTGGTATGTCAAATGATTTTGGATATTAGAGTTCGTGGAGAATGGAGTCTTCTGATACTTCGAGAGTCATGTGTCATTTATCTTTTTTGTACTTTGATACAAGGTGATTCATTCTCTATTGCATACTTTTTTATGGTTTTGAGATACATGAAGATGTTTGGGTTGTTTTCATTCATTCATGCATCATATAGTTGTTGGTTATGGTATGTTGGTTTGTTGGTTAATTTCATAAAGGTTTAATTTTCCCCCACTTGTATATGACACCCTTCGACGTTTATTTCTAGAATTTGGTTTCAAGGGGTTGTCACTTAAGGCCTAGTAAGGACTCATTGTGCTCTTAAGCTAATGAGAAACTATGGGTCATTACAAATGGTATCATTCTAGTCCTTCCCTAGTGGAAAAAATCATAAGTGAACTTGGTCTTGGAGTTGGAATTCCTTTTCATCTATTACTTTGTTTGGAATATTATATCGGATTAGGATTTTATGAACTTGAAATGTATAGCATAAAAGGACGTAGCTAACCCGTTTATGCTAAACTTCAAGTTCCAGGGTGTTGGGTACATAGGTTTTTTGGATACACTTCTAGAATGTTGGAAATATCATTGTCATGGGATTAGCCAATAAAATGAGCATGGAATGCATTTTAGTGGAATTAAATCCCACTATAATTTCATATCTCATTGTGTGGAATGATTTATAATATTTTTCAATGTGATTTTTTTTAAAAATGGTGAAATTGTTTCTAAATGAATGATTTCGAGAACATGATATTTACTATATTTTAAAAATGGTTTGATTTTTAAAAATAATGTTGAATGTTTTAAAAATGGTTGAACACGGAAATATGTCATTTTTAAAATAATGTTTTTAGTTAATGTGATAGAATTCGAAATGATAAGCCATCAGTTACTAGAGAGTGAGATTGATGGAGTATTTTTTGGTTTAGAAAATGGAAACAAGTATGTGTCAACAAAACCAACCCAAAGAAGATGCAGAGAATGTGGTTCCACCTGAAGCACGCGTGATCCAATGGCCAGTTTAGATATTTTCCCAATATTTTCAAGCTATTTATATGGTGAAATAGAGGGATGAACCAAGGCAGGTGGATCATACCATCCCGTTCATAAAGAAGAATCCCCCAAACTTCTGGGGTGATGTTGAACCCAAAAAAGAGAATGTTTGGAAATGCAAGATGAATCATATCATTGATTTCATCGAAACACCATCAATAATCAAGGTAAAGTTAGTGACGTATATGATCGATGATCTTGCATGCCAGGGGTGGGATTTAGCCGTGCGGGAAAAATTGGATGAATGTCTTACATTGGAGGATTTTGAGGAATTTTACAACAAACAATCATATCCTCACATGCTCCAAATCAAGAAAATGATGGGAATCTTCATCTTAAAACATGAGAGCTTCTCTATTATATAGTATGTATCTAATTTCATGAATTTAGCACATTTTTAACCGGTGGATGGTGCATGTGTATCTTTAAATTCACGCATCTTCAAATCAGGCCTAAGGTAAGAGATTCGATCAAAGATTGTGTTGCTCTGTATTACGGATTATATAGAGATGGGGAACATAAAAACATTGGATAAACGTGATATCTCTTGATCGGTCAGAGGAGAAATGATGACACCTATAGGGAATTGTGGGAACTCCACTACTAAGAGAAAGTGGAAGAGGGACCCAGATTTCCATGATATATGTTGAAATCAGAATCAGATGGCGGAATCAGTGAACCCTCCTCTACAACCTCAGAGCAAAGAAGGTTGCTTTCAATGTGGATTGATTGAACACATAAAGTGAGAGTGTATGACACAACCTAGAGCATGTCATAACTGCAAAATATGGTAAATCATCAGCCTTATTGTAGCAGTGCCCCAAGGTCAGGTGCTCGAGACACCTCTCAGGCGTTGCAAACATCATATTCTTTGATAGGGTGAAGGTAGAAGAATCAGTCTCATCAGCATACCAGAGCTAGCCATGGTGATTCTCGAAATACCATGACTCCTCAACCTGGTAAATATCATAATGGAAACAAGTAGAATAGTTTAGTGAAGATGAAATTGTATAGAGCTAAGCGGTTGACAGTTGATGATCATGTTGGGCCATCAATGGTGAGAGGGATGATTCTATTGAATTCTACTCTTGTTCAGGTTCTCTTCAATACTGGTGCATCATAATATTTAATTTATTCTCATTCTGCTTATTTCTTATGTTTAAAGTTGGAGATGATGTCTTTTATTTCAAAACTAAAAACACCGCTTTGGGAAAGATAATGTTAAGCGTTTGCATGTAGAGTATCTGATATAACTGTTGAAGGAGATTTGTTGAAATGGGACTTCTTGATATTGGGCATGGATATCTATGAATTAATCCTGGGTATGGATTGGTTGACAAGGTTTAAGGCTCACATCGAATATTATAGGAGAACAATTAGTTTCATGACTAAAGAAAACATCGAGCAACTCTTCAAAGGAAAGATGATTGTAATGAAAGGTGAATGGATCTTGTTGACCTAATGGTGAGAAAAATTGCTTATCAGTTGGTAGCGTTGACTTTGGCATCAATGGGTGAGATTGAGAAAACTAGTTTTCCATTAGTTGTGGATCTATTTCTATATGTATTACCCAAGAACTTCTCAAGGTTACCACCTCTATGGGAAGATTAGTTTAAGATTGATATCTTCTTGAAGACTAGTCCAATTTCCATTCCATATTATAGGTTGGCAAAAATAGAGTTACATGAATTGAAATTGCAGTTGGAAGAACCAAAAATAAGGGGTTTCATTTGGCCATCTATGTCTATATGGGAAGCACCAGTCTTGTTATTGATGAAAGAAGATGGGACTCTTTGGTTTTGCGTTGATTATCGTATGCTTAACCATATTATATTAAATAAAAGATATCCACTTCTACATATTTATGATCTATTTGATCAATTAATGGGAATTCTATATGTATTTCCAAGAGTTGATACTTCATCTTTTATTAACACCTATCTAGATTTTTCCAGAATTAGGACAAGGGTATGTGGTGTACATTGATGCTTCGGGATCAGGGTTGGGTTGTGTTCTCATTCAAGGAGACCATGTGGTTGATTATGGTTTTAAAAATTTAATAATACAAGAAAATAACTACCCATCACATGATTATGAGTTATCTAAAATCGTCCATGCTTTGAAGACATTGAGATATTATCTCTTTGGTGAGAAATTTAATGTGACACAGACCACAAAAGCTTTAATCACATTTTTTCACAGTGGGATTTGAATTTGAGACAAAGGATATGTATGAAGTATCTTCATATGTTTGAATTTGACTTGATGAATACACTAGGAAAAGGAAATTCAGAAGTGGATGCATTGAGTAGAAATTCATACGCAATTTGGAAAAATAAGCTTTAGGTGAATGGAAGTTGATGTTTGTCCTACCAGACAAGAAAGTGTAATTTGAAGACTAAGGTGATGTTGTGGTCATCAATTCAGCTAATCATGTTTCTGATTTGGTAAAAATGGTTAAAGAGACGCAAACATCTGATACAAAATGACTGGTTCTGAGTTCAAATCTCAATGGTGGGGAGACCACTGAGGGTTAGAAACATGATGGGAGTTCAGTTTTGTTCTTTAGAGATTATATTGTTGTACTTATGTATTATTAGGAAAAACTCTTTCATGATTACCATCATTCAATATGGGTATACATCCATGAAAATAGACTATTTATAAGGTGTTAAAGGCCCATTTTTGGGGGAGCTGCATGAAAATAAAGGTGGCCAAGTTCATCTAGCGGTGCTTAACATGTAATCAGATTAAAGTAGAGAATCAGAGACCAACATGAATGTTTCATTCTAAACCTATACCTGTGTGGAAATTGGAGCATATAGTTATGGATTTTGTAATAGGTATTCCAAGAACAGTTTGGGAACACGATTTTATATGGGTGATAGTGGATCGGCTTACCAGGACATCCCATTTCATCCATCTTCGTGAAACTCATATGGTGGACGATCTGTCAAAACTCTACATCTGAGAATTTGTAAAGAGGCATGTTGTGTCAATCTTAATAGTCTCAGACATATATCTAAGGTTCACATCTCGTTTCTGGAACTCCATTCAGAAATATCTTGGAACTCAGCTGACTATGAGCACAACATATCATCCTCAGATAGATTGGAAATAAGAGCAGATGATACAATATTTGGAATACATGTTTCAGGTTTGGGTAATGGATTTTGGTGGCTCACAGGAAGAGCATATACCCTTGGATGAGTTCTCATACAACAATAGCTATCATGCCTCGATACACATGGCTCTGTTTGAAGCATTGTAGGGGTGTCTTTGTTGTTCTCCACTATGCCAGATGGAAGCTGGTGAAAATTCACTAGTTGGATTGAGCCTTGGCTATTAAACAAAAGAGAATATTCAGTTGATTAAAGAGGATGGAGATGGCCCATATTTGTCATATATCTTATGAAAATCACCATATAAGATCGTTATCATTTGCTGTGGGTGATAATGTCTTCTTAAGGATATCTCCAAGGCTTGGACATCATCATTTTGGGAAGCAGTTCATGATATCTCCAAGATACATAGGCCCCTTAGAGATACTGGAATGGGTCAGGAAGGTGGCATATCGGTTTTCATTACCACCACAGTTCCGTTAGGTGCATAATCTGTTCTCTGTATCTCTGTAAAAAAAGTATCAGCCTCTTCCTGACCATGTGATCATATGCCATCATGTTAACCCAGTGCCAAATTCTTCATTGATACATATCCTAGTATGAATTCTGGATAGGAAATAGAATGTCTTTCTTGGTAAAATCATCAATCTTGGGATAGTTTTATGGCATCGTGGTCAGATTAAAGAAGTGCCTTTAGAACTTTAGAAGGAAATGAAAGAGTAGTGGTCGGGAATATTTTAGTTGGGTGTGGGTTTTCTACATTCCATGGATGGAAAGACCAATGTTGGGGAGAATTTAGTACCCCTGATTTCTATTATGTAACCCTTATATAATACGTTTCATTTTTATAATGTTTATGGGTGATGGTTGGGAGAGTTGGGAGTGCTTTGAAAGTGTTTTGGGTGAAAACTGGAAGTCAAACTAGAGGTGCACTGTTTGTCAAACTGTACGGCCAAACCGTGCATAGTTGGTTATTTTGAGGCAGTGTCTCCCACATGGATGGAGCATGGTTTGGGAGACTGTGTGAGGAGGTCATGCGAGGGTCTTCAGAGGCAGTGGCTAATGCTCGGTTAGCACATAGTTTGTCTAATCGTGCGAACTAACTGTGTGGGCACTTAAGTGAGATCCTAAAAAGGTGGATATCATATGTTTTTTCCACTAAATGGATCTTTTTTCCTCTTAAGCATCCATAACTCGATATTACTCACCCTTGAAGGTTGGAGAACCTCTCCTAATTGTTTTTTAGATGGTCTGAAGAATTTCCTTGGTGAATCAATGCTGGATTCCTGATGTATGTGATTGTTCCTCTTCATTCTTGTTCGGTTTTAGATCAACTTAGATATACATCTCTTCTTCTCTTAGTTTCTTATATCTATGCCTGTAATGAATAGATATAAGTTTTTTTATTTCAAATATGATAATATTTTTTCATGGTTTTGTTTGGAAAAGAGATCTAATCAGGGTTCTTGTAGAATCGACTCCATTTTCTTGAGCCTTCTTCATTCATTGTGTTTTTCATCAAAACCATTGATGTCAGAGGATTCTTTCTCAACTCCACATATTAGAACAGAATGGAATGCTTTCAAATTTAATTTTTAGTGTTGATTATATTTGGATTTGTTGGTTGATAACTTTTTGGAAACCTTCTTGACTTACTTTTGTGAAATATTGAAAATTAGGGTATTTAAATGATTGCTTTGGTTCATTATTTTGAAACATGTGTTTTAACAAGGGGATTTTTCTATATTGATGGAACAGAAATGGGATTATTTTTTTTAGTAAAAGGGGAATTTTAATAGAAATTAAATGTTACTTTGAAATTGGTTGTGCTTGGGTTTTCAATAAAAGTTCAGTGTTATTGAAGTCGTTTGATTCGGAAATGGAAATATTTGGTATAAATGTTTTTGGAGTGAGTTCATTCTTGATGGGCCATTAAAAAGGGATGAATACCCTTTGGGTAAAAGGTAAGTGACCCTGGACTAGGGGTGTGTGTCATTAGAACACTAGGTGATTGGATGAGAGACCACTCAGGGGTGTGGAAAAGTCAATCAAAACAAGGATGTTTGAGTGCGTTTTGAACTATGGAAATGGGTATGTCAAAAGGTAAGAATAATTAGTTTTAAAGAATTGATTTGTTATTTTTCATGAATAATAACTTGCTAGAAATTGGTTTCATTCGGTTTTGTATTCACTTGGTTGCAAATGGTTTTTGGAACATGTTTATATTTAGTTATAAATGGTTTTAGAATTTTTTTTAATATAAGCTTTTTTATTGTAATGTGGGAAAATTTTCTATCCTAGTGGAAGGAGTAGAGAAGTCATTGGGGGAAAAACCTACTTGTTTTAATACTCACCAATGCTTTGTCACTTCGTTGATTTTTTGGATTATGTCTTCTGAGACAATGGAAAAGGTAACATTTCCCACATTTTTAGCACTAGCTCGTAATGTTAGTGATGTTCGGAGATTGTGGAGCTTAAAGATTGTGAAGAATGGAGTCTTGGGATCCTTTGAGATTCTTTTTTCATTTACATATTCTGTACATTGATACTTGGTTATTCTTCTTTTGTTTCATACTTCGATATGGTTTTGATATACATGAAGATATTTGGTGTTCTTTCATTTCTTCATCAATCATATAGTAATTTTTTATGGTTTGTTGGTTTATTGGATTATTTCTTAAAGGGTAAATCTTACCCCACTTGTTTTTAAAACCCTTCAGCATTTATTTCTGGCCATTAGTGTCTTATAGATGTCACTTAAGGCCATGTAATGTCTCAGTTTTCTCTCAATCCAATGAGTATTGGCAGGTCAATACAATTGCATACTTTAAAATCATCATCCTTAAATATTTCATCACATTAATGTAAAAAAATATCTCCCCTATATTAGAAAATATTCTCAATTTAAAATCAATTACATCATGACATTTATTAAAATTTCCCATCCTCTTATTCTAAAAATCATATATATTGATTTTGGATGAATAGAAATATAAATTTCCATTTTTCCCTTCTGACTCAAGCATGAGATACTTCCCATTTTATAGAATAAATCATTTACTTTGGAAAATAGAAAATTGATTTCATTTTTTTACTTCACATAGTACATCTTTTAGTGTCCTATATCATGATTTAAAAACAAAAAATCCATATTATAGAATTTTTTTTGTAATAACTAACTCCTTTAAATAATCTTCTAGTATACTCATTTTAATAATAATTTTCTAGAATGTATTATTAATAGTTCATTTCCTCCACTAAAAAATGAATTTTTATATATAATTCCTCACCTCTATGAAATTATACCATATATATTATTAAGAGACACTCTTAAACATATTTATTGTTAATTAAATACTATTTTGAGTGTACAAGTTTTAAATTTTTTGTCCATTCACCGTCTCCACTAACCTCCCACAATATACAATACAACTGAAAACAATAAACTAAAAATTGATAACAATCAGCTAGATCATAGTGTTATACTAATTAATAAAAATAATATAATATCTCATTCCATCAGTTTATTTGGGTAATATTTCCCTATACTCTCTTATATGAAACAACACATTAAAACCCAATGGCTATTTTTTCCATTTTCATGTAAGACTACAAAATTATCATCCCTTTTCAGGAATTGTTACATATGTGATTCCAGTTTCATTAGAGATTGTACACATAACATGTTCATTCATTCATTTGTAGATATATTATGTATCATGGATCAATTAGATTATAATTTTTCCCAAAACTCATTCAGGTAGAAATTAGGTAAATTTATCTTCTTCTCTAATGAGGTATACATTCATCATAGTGTAATTCACTTGAACTATAATATTTACACATCTAACATAATGATTACACCCTTTTATTAAATTACCTTTATTCCCAATTTCAAGTAATTTTTTTTAACATATCTTGTTTTGACTAGGACCTTCATACACCAATATATCCTTACACATGAATTCCTTTCCTCTAAAATATGCTCTTTCAGAGTCAATGAGCTTCAATAGATCATTATTTCCAAAGAGTGATATAAAAACTATATTATGGTTTATAATTCTCACAAGGTACTTGTTTCGTATCATTTGGTAATTACTATAATTATTCAAAATCAATAATGTGGTTCTATTCATTTATTTTCAAAACAATTAGAGATTCCAGGATTCTCATATTATTATTTCACAATCCATGACTGTTACATTCCTTCCATAGATGGTGAATGAGAATATGAAACCTCTGAATCCAATGAATCATATTAATCTAAAAATGATATGAGTATATTATAATCTATCATGGCACATGATTATTCTTCTATTTATTTAAATATAATTATTTGGGATTCCTTTTTAACATTTCTTTATACAATTGTTTACAAATCATGCCATTGTGTCCAAAACTGTAAAACAAAAAAATTAATTTAAAAAAAATAGAATAATAGGGAATTAGTATAATATATTTGATTTCTCTTCAGCCTTAAAATTAATTTTTTTTTTCAACAGATAGATTTTCCTTCATTATTCCACAACCACCATATTTGATATGTGGTGTATTTGTTGTGTATTCATTTCACCAACAATTACTTTTTCAGTCAACTACGATTCACAAAATCTAACATTCTAATTGGGAGTATGTGATTATGGTTTTTTACATACCACCATAGATTTTGATTCATCTAATTAATATGGTTAATGAATTTACTATTTTTCTATATACTAAAATCAAGCGATGGTTTTTAAATTTTTCATTGGTTCTCAATGAATCTCTTTAATTTCATTAGAAACTCGTACTCTCCAACTTCATGATGTCGTTTCTGGAGTTATAAGTCACTTTTGGGTATAAATATTTCATCAAAATCCAATGAATTCATTTTTTATTTTGATAACTTTTTATATATAATATTTAAATATATCTTCCATGTGATAAATAATTTTGGTATGTACTTTTATTTTGAGAGTAAGCTGGATTTATTTCTTTGGGTTACTATAATATCAAAATTTATTTCCCTTAATCTAACCATTAAACTAAAAATTCTCATATTATTGTTGCTATATGTAATGTTTTGAGTCTCTTATAACTCCATTTTATCTATTATCTCTAACAACATCAATTTATTCATGAAAATATTCTCATTCATATTTTATGTCATCACATCCCTCGACTATACCACCTTCATCATTACTTTCCACTTCTTGTGGTTTATTTATAACCACCACAAGGAATTCCTCACCGAGGTATTTTTTGTCTCGATTTTATTCCAGTTATATTTCCTAAGAGTTTAAATCATCATATAAAGGAAGTTCCTTCATCATAATGAATTTATATTGCAGATTTCCCTTATTATATCTAAAAAATCGGCAAATTAATGCGTTATTATTTTCATTCATCATCACTTAATTTCATTGAAATTTTTTTAGTGAGATTACAAACATATTCACATATAAATATGGTTTATGGAATCTTGAATTTGAATTTTCACATTATTAATTTGAGATTTATGGATTGAAAATAAATCACCACATCAGGACACCTATCTATGGGATCAACCTCCATTATGATCTTTTTTAACAAAAAAATAATTCTTCAAAATAATTATCCTTTTTGTTAAACTCGTATTCTTTATTACTCATATTTTATTCAATTTTAATGATTCTAATACAACCTATAGTAACTTACATAGGGTCCTTATCTTCAAATATTTATACATCCACATCAATCCTAGTCCGAAATATTCTTTGGATAATCACTATGATTTTAATATCTTTAACAATTTGTATAATTCTACACATATCCTCTATACCGTTATTAACCAGATCCATGAATGTGTTAATAAACTAATTTCTAATAATTATTAAATCCTCATACATGTTCCCTATAACCTATAACTTATCATCACATACCATAGAGTTTCTATCATAAATGAATATATCTTGTTACCACAATGTGTGTGAGTATTTACACGACATCACATTCATATATAAAACATTATATAATTCTCCTAAAAATGCTTTAAATCCTTTGCGTAAAAATAAGTTTGCATTATTTATTTCCATTATAATGCTCCTATTAAAATGATTGATGAAAAACTATGTATATATTCACGGTATATTTCAATTCATAATGATCATTAATTGTGTTTTATTTAAACTTTCTACAAATGAAAAAATCACATGAAAATTGGAATCCCATTATGGTTGAAAACTTAATACATATCTTTTGAGAGAAAATAATTCACTAATATCCATTATCTCTAATACCACCTATTCGACCCAAAAAATGCGTACACCTTAAAGGGGAAGTGAATTTTGGTATATTTATTATAATCAACCCACAAAAATTATATTGTTCCATGATTATGGGGAACTATTTATCTATATCAATATTTCTGTAACTCCCACACAACTGTTGTGAAGTGATAATGTTGAAATGTGAAAAAATACATGATTCACTCAAACTTTTATAACCTAAGGGGAATGAATAATAAATGTGTTGATGCACCTAAAAAAATTAACAATCCTATTGTATTATAATGCAGTGTCATCACAATGAAACTCCATGTGTTCAAACTTCACTAAAAATTGAATATCTCAATGATCACAATATAGTATGGATCATAAAAATCCTCTTATAATATAAAAATAATTCCCTGAAAAATTATTATATATTAATAAAGAGACGGTGATTCAGTTAGATCTTCTATAATGAACATTGAGTATAATGACTCCTGGAAAACTTTATTATATTTATCTAATGTTCTAGTGAATATCTATATATATATCCTCTTAATATTATCATATTAGTATTTAATTCTATCTATATTTTTTTAATTCTTTTTATTAATCTAATATTTAAAAATCAGATATCCACATTATTCTTTATCTATTAAGAAAGACTATACTTTGTTATATTAAATTTCTTTTTTTCGTTTTTTTCACAGAATATTCATATGAGATATTATATCCATATTTGAATATGGTAAATACTTGGTTAGTAGTCTCTTTTAACATAAAGATAATGTCAAAATATTGAAATTAATGTAATCCCTAATAATCTATTGAACCCCATTTCTGAGTTGAAATTTAAATATGATGTAACCACTGACATGGAATAACATCACCATTCACTTTTAGATTCTCAATCAAATAACTAGTCACCAAAAACTGAAAAATATATTAAACTACTAAAATATCATGGCTTAATCAACCCATTAATCTTTTAAATGAATTACCCATCATATATTGACTAAAAGACTTGTAAAATATTTAAATAATAATGGATTTCATAATATTTGTTAATGGGATCAATATATAACAAAAATTTAGGTGAAGATTATATTTAGAAAACAATTATGTAACAAATAAAAATATTACACATATTAAAAAAACTACATATTCTTCTATGAAAAAACGTGATATGTGTATGTAATTCCCTTGACTACTTTCCACATCCCCTAATATTTAAATACACATAAAAAGTTATAAATAAGAATTATAATGTTATAAAACATATTGGGTGAATTCATTTTCTACTTTTGGAAATACTAATGAATATTTCATATCATCATAAAATATTATATATCATTCGTAGTGTTTTCTCTTTTTTAAATATCATTTTGTGGAAATATATTATGTAAAAAATAAAATTATATACTTGTATAAAAAAAATTTATACACTTATATAATATTATGTTAACTTAAAATATAATCATATATATTACATAATAAATATTTTCTTTTATGGATTTTTAGTTTTCATTTTAAAATATTTATTTTATAAGAAACATATTATATATATCTGTTGAATTAAATAAATTCATTGAGGAATATATGGAATGAATCTCAATAAATTTTTCAGTTAATATTATATATATATATATTAACATTTAAGAAAATTTTCACACATATATAGATTACATCTTAGGAACATAAGGTCATATTCAAAATAAAAAATAATTTGGAAAATGAAACTTCTATAAATATTCTAAAACAACCCTAATCATCTTATGTATTCCAAAAAATCATTCCGTATTGGATAATAATCTACCAAAAATGTTACATTATATTTCTTACTAATAATAAACAAAAAATATACAATAAATGAAATGTTTCTAATAATAACAAAGAATGAAAAAATATTTAATTAGTAGAATTATTTTAACAAAAAATTTACTGGGTCACAATTTTATCTCATCAAACAGCACATTAGGTATTTGGTTCATCCATGAATCACATAAAAATGACATTATGTTTGAAAAATTAAATCTACAATAATACCTCATTGAGTGGCATGATCATGGAATGATCTTCTCCTCATAATATTATCGTAACCATAAGGATACATTATAAATCCTATATAGATCATCTAGATATACACCACAAATATTGGTTCACCATATTATTATTTACACGTTCTATTAGAAAAGAACCAAGTTATTTATGATTCACCTTGGATCATGAGAACACAAAAAACATGATTCATAAATATCTAATAAAACCATATTTTTATTTGACTGAGTTACCCTATCTTGAATATTAGAGAGAGGATAATATGAATTCAAATTTATACAAAATTAAAATTCTCTAATTCCTGGATCATAAATTTTTACCAATATTTTGGTTGATCTTTTTAAATTTTGAATTGGGTCCTTAGAGGTAGTTAAAAAATTAAAATATCCCTAAATGACACCTATAACATTATAAATATGTCATAATAGTCAGATATATTTTATCATCAAAATAATAAAATCACTTATGAAAAATGGTAAAATATGATCCATTAACATAGCTCATTCCTCCTCAATATTTTTAAAAATATTTGATTTTTCATTATAAATAAAAAATTAAAATTTTCAGGTAATCATTCCTTGTACTTAAAATACATGTCGATAACATGATAAATAAATTTAATTATTATCATAATGAACATAAATGGAATATAATTGAATTTATTTTATACGTGGTTGTGATTTTCAATGTGAAAAATTGTGGAAAAACTGTGTATCTTACATTATTATGCCTTATATCAGTAGATGTTATTTTAATTAAAGAACATGAGAAGTACTAGGAATCACTTCATGAACACATTATAGAAAATTATATGTCATATCTTTATTTACTTCATTTATAAAATTTATTTTTAACATAATCTCATTATTTTTCGATATCAAATAAATAAGGAAACTTACTATTTTTATCCTATTTTCATGATTATTTATCATTAACATATAATATTTTTTTAATTTCAATCGTCTACCCAGGATAAGAATTTATTCAATGCAACGTCGTTACCTTTAATTGTAAAAAATATATATGGTTCATATATAAAGAATAAAAAATCATATACTGATAATTATATAAACATCAAACAACCAATAACAAACATAACACAAGAACCCACACCACAAATAGAATATATCATTGTTTTTATCATATATAAAATTACACAAAGGTATGATACATAATGAAAATTATCTCAACAAAAGAGGCCAATAAACATGCCCCAATATTGGAAAAACCAATGAAATCTAAAACAATTAGTGTTCTATATGAAGGTTTTATCCTCATGATCTATATTTTTTATTTTACCATAAGAAATATTATTGACAATATGTCACAGTGCTTATGATCACCCCAAAAATGATATCTATAAATCAAATACTTCTCATTAGTATTATTTTTTTGTACCATAATACATGTGTTTGATATTATTTTCATTGTATCATTACATTTTTATTAAAGTTTGATACTGCAGGAAATTTTGTTAAAAAAATAATATAATGATATTATCATGTTCAAAATATACACATATTTAGTAAAAATATAATGGATATAATAAACACTACATAACTTTATCACCTAAAATTTAATGTCATATTTTATTTTCTTAAATTATAATTATAACATTCAGAATTTTGATTTTACATTATTTTGTTTTAATTTAACATGAGTTAAAAATAAGTCAAAAAATATATAAGTAAATCAAATAAAACATTATTCATTCATAATGAAGCATTAGAAAAAAATTATATTAAAATATGTATTACTTCTTATGGAATGTTACATTCCATGGTTGATTACATCCCTTAAAAGGTTGAAACATAAAATAGGAAAATAAATAATGTATAATAGTTTCTTTAAAACATTGAAGTCCACTAAATCATATTTACCTTTGCAATTGAACAATTTTAGAACTAGATATATAATGAATAGAACATAATTAAATGATAATCTGTTTATTAAAATAAAAAAAGATTATTAAAAGAATGATTTGTGTGATTTTTAATGTACTTTTTTTATGAATTTATAGAATGTAATGGTTATATTCTAATGATTATATGACGGTTATGAAAGGAGATATTACCATTTTTTATAATATGAGTAAACATCATACCATTTTATAATTTCCATTATTTTTTTATAAAATGGTTGTTTATTTTAATAATAACTATATACACTTTAATTGTAAATATTTTATCCAAAAATAAAATATATGTTCTTAGAATTTAATAAAATATAAAAAATTAATTTGTGAAAATATTTTTGACTCTCATGGTTTTTTATGAAATAGGAATTAGTTATATTTCTTACTTATAATGAATTATTTAATTAAAATGTATTGATGAAGTTAACATAATAATTTTTCAAATAACCAAATAAAATTAAATTAAAAAAAATGGAATTATGTTGAAGAAAAATTTAATGATTCATAGTCAAGAAATATATTTTATTTAAAAATAATTTTATTATTATATGTTATAAGTTTTTATTAAATGGCAATGTTTTTAATATTTAAATTATGAAATTTAAAAATTTATTTTATTTTTCATTTATAATAAATTTATTTCATATACATACATTGATTATTATTTGGGTAGATATTGTAATGAAATATTTTAATATAAAAAAACAGTTTTTAAAAAAAATGCATATTTCAAAATTTAATTTTAATAGGTTAAATTTTTCATTGTTTTATGATGATTTTATTAGAATTTAATTTTTATACAAATAAAAAATTGTATTTATTTCATTTAAATTTTTGGAATTAATATTTAAAAACAATATGAAAACGTAATGTATAAAAACACATTGCTTATAAAAATATTTTTTCTATATATTTAATTTTATTAAGTAAATGTTCAATTCATATAATATATAATTTGAATAAAACTTATAATTTTCTAATTTTATAATTATACCATTAAAATTCTGTAACTGGGATCATTTCATATTTTTATAAAATATAATTTTTGTTATATAATATTTAATGGAGTAAAAAGTTTATATGTTAACATGGAATGAATTTTGAGTGTTTCTATTAATATTTATATAGTATATATTTCTTTTGATTTGTGTGAGAGTCAATCATAAAATTATAAAAAATAACATCTTACCTAACTATCCTAATTCCCATGTGATTCAATCATTACCTTTCACAAAAATAATGATTGTTAAGAAATTCCCCTAATTTTCACTTTTTTAGATACTACACTTCCTCCAATTTGTTGTTACTATTATCCTTTTATTTTTTCTAGATATCCTACCAAATTTCATCCCCTATGTATTTTAACATGTTACGAAACGTTTGGTCTTATGAAGGAGGATTAAATACATTATTCTAAAGGAATATATTTCTATAATGATTAATTATATCAATATAAGTTCCTTGTTAATTAAAATATATTTCAATTATAATATCATCTATGATATTTTTGGATATCATTACCGACTATAATGAATTAATATTTACATCATTTTTTCAAATGACCTTTGAATTTATAATATTTTCTATCAAGGTGAACATTATAGTTTGGTCTTAAGGTAAGGGATGCTATAAGAATATAATATCAAATAAAATTTTATTATCTAAAAAAATTTAGAAGAGATGGTTCTGGATGTGTTTTGAATTATGATAGTTGTATCGTGTACTGGTTGTGTGTTAGGGAAGGGTTAGGTTGTTATTTTAATAAATTTTGGTTGAGACTATTGTTCTCAATGTGAAATAATGGCATTATAGAATGGAATATTTTATGTAAAAAAATTAATGTGTTGGAGTCCATGTTTTTAGATATATATGGGTTGTAATATAAAAAGGATTCCTTTGGAAATCAAATATGCAATGGTAAACAATATATGTGTAAGGGTTATATATTTATAAATTCCACTTGTGTAATTATAGTGACCCCAACTTGACATATATTTACATTACATAACTTTTGAGAAATACATAAAACATTATACAAACATGTTCCCAAGAACCATACTAGTCTGGTGCTTTTGGAAACATAAAAACATAAAAACTAGTATAGAAATGAGATATATTATCTCCCACAAGGGTCTTCATGACAATAAACCTTCATAGACACATCAAACATTATAAATATCTTCATGAACTGGGATAAGAATCATAAAAGGGTTGATCATAGATTCTCAGTTAGGGTAACCAATGAAGACATGTAAGAATAATCATGAGTATAATTATATGTGAACATGATAATAAAATAGAAGATCATACCCTACATATCAAATATCATAAATATAAATAATGGAATAAATTTTGGTAGTTCATAACACATGAATAATAATAAAATAATATACATAATCCATGATAGCATAACAATGGAATAAATAATAAAATTGTGGAAAACAAATTATAATATGACACGATATCTATAGTAGTCATGAAATCACCACCAAGGCCCCCAAATAGGTTAATTTCCTTTACTGAACCATGGTCAACCCAATTTATAGCCATAAATTACTGAACTATGATAACTACTCATTCCATCCCTATGTTAATGAATCGCGTTCACCCCTATTCCTAGAGATATCTATCATATGAGATATTAATATTTAACCAATGAATTTGCGAGAGATATTAATCCCTATGTACCACTATAAAATAACACATTCATGTTCCATATGATTCAAAATTACCATATCCTAACCCAGGAAATGAAATGGTTATTATTAGCAAACAATCATATTATAACATATGAAAAAATAGGTTTCAAAATCATTTAATCATAAAAATAACCAATGAAAATAATCAGGTTTCAATAGAATATAATCCATGAAATATAAAAGAGGTTGGTAAACATCATGACCTTAAGAAATAATTTATTTAGAGAATGAATATGAGTTTAAAAAATTAATAATTTCCCCATAAAAGAATGAGTAACATCCACAAATGCTATCTTAGATGGGAAATAATATTTAATGATTGTTTAAAAACAATTCTACAGAAAAATATTCTTTTGATTTGAAAATGTTTTTTAAAACATAAAACGTTTTGAAACACATTTTCATTGAAAATAACTTTGAAATTTTTTCATGGAATCATTGGAAACAACAATACACGTTTAAAATCATTTTTCATTGAAAATTATATTCATGGATCATTTGAAATCATTTTTTGAAATATTTTATAAATCTTTTAGGAAAACGTGGATTTTCAAATAATATATACTTTTGATAGAAGGGAGAAATACCACCATATTTTGATAAAAAAATTCTACTTATATTAAGTAACAAAGAGTTAGAAAATGTTACTAATACACAGACACACACACACACATATATATATATTTAATAAATAGTGGATAAGGAATCATATTAGTGTTCTGGAGAGATTTATTACAATATTTTATCAAATAAGAATAATCATTAAACATCATGAAATGTTATGAGATTGTTTCAATAATCACTTATCACTTGGTTATATGATAACATACTCCCCATGTATTAAAAATAAAGCCTAATATTTTAAGAAGATTGGACATTGGCCATATAAAATAATGTTTTTCAATCCCCTTTGGAAAAAACTATTATCAACATCCCTGGGATGGGTTATAGTTTTTTGTAATTTAATATCTAGGGTCCAAAGCCTAAATAATAAATAATTCCCTCACTTTTCCATTAAAAACCTAACCAATCTTTCACATCATCCTCACTCAACGCCATTGGAGATCGACCAACTCCTACCTTCATATATATATATAATCATTACAAGGGGCCCCAGTTCCCATGAAGCCTCTCTTAAGCCTCTCCCAATCCTTTGAGATCACACTTCCATGTAAGGGATTTATTCCTTTCCCATTTTTCATTAAATTTCATTAAGTTGTTATACTGATTTTTTCAATTAAAAATGTTGGGGTATAATTTTTTTTTCTCCCCCATATTTTCCTCCTTATTTTTTAATGGTGAGAGACCCCTTTCCTTCTTATTAATAACACCATGTACATGCGCCACCATGCCGAAATTCTATAAGGAATTTCTCTCTCCTCATTTACATTAAAGCAAGTATTTTGTATTGTGAATCTAAATTCCATTACATCTATTGGAACATGTTTCTATATAACCCCCATACTTTTCATTTCATTTAAATATTATGAGACCCCCTTTTTATCTCATAACTCATTTTTATGAATTCATATGTCACGCCGTTATGCTGCGGAATTTGCACCTAGATTTTCCAAGCCAATGTCATTGTGTAATGAATACCATGACCATTTCTATATCAAGGGCATTCACCTTTACACATATTTACTTATTTATTATAGAATTTAATGAATTTATTCCACATTCCTTTATCATGGAATTAATTTTTATGTTTAATTAATACATGATACATGATCCATGTGGCAAACTTGTGCATGAAAAGATATGATTAAGAAGGGGGCGCCCTAATAGCGCTCTAATGCATTGGGTAAAAATTAGTATCATGATACTTCATGTTCTATGAGGGCTTATAAATTATAATTCAGGTGAGATGAGGGTTTACTCATACTCCATGTGCAATTATCCTTGGCTCATGATAATATCATATTAAATGTTGTTCCCACATTTCCATATTATAATAATTAGTTTATATCATGCTTTTATGTTCATGTTTCTATTATACTCCATTGATATTAATATTTCCTAACATGTATTTTATTCGTCATGTCATTCCTCTTTAATTCATTAATGGGATTTATAGCTCAGTTTTTTATTATGAATGTCCTCATATTATCCCATGCAATGCTATGTATTAAGGAATTATGTTGACATGTAAAAGAAGTTTTCAAATGTATGGTGTGTTTTAAGTTCATTGTTGTTATGGGATGTTCCAAATTTCACGAGACACAAGACTTATCGATCCTCATAGTTGTATTAAGTGCATGTTTATGTAATAAATCATGATTAACTATGTAATAGAGGCCAGGGTTGTGATATTAGGTATTAGAAGATAGGTTTAGTTATTTGGGGATTATGATTGGAAAACACTAGTGAAATGCTTAGGGATAAGACTATATATAATAAGAACATACGTAAATTTTTGTGAGAATTTAGTAATTTTTTTATCAATAAAATATATCCCATCATGGATACGAGCTGGTAGAGGCGGATCTTGCATAGTTGAATCTAGGGTTAATACCTAAAAACACCGCTTTGAGCTAAACTCGAACTGGAACTGGTGCACAAAAATGGGTTTTACTGCACTCCTGGTTACAACAATCCTAATCTATATACTTTGGTAAAATCATAATAATAGTATGAACCATTTTTAGGGGAAAAATTCCCCCTATGAAGTAATTTTGGTAAGTAGATCATGGATAACATAAATTAAAGCCTATGAATTCATAAGTTAAGGAAATAAATGTAATTTATAAGTCATCTGTTTTTGTCTATGGATTTACCTTTATGGGTCACCCATAACATCCCTTTAATTCCATCCAATATATGGTAATTAGAGGACTTGGTCTATCAACTGATGCAAAGATCAATGTGACGACTGTTCCAATGAGATTCCCAATCTGATGGGAGCGGGAATCGAAAAACATTCTATGATACCATCTATGTTAACTCAGGTTCTATATATAATTGTGGGTCAAGAGGAACGTTCAAACCCCCTAATAAATAACAATAAGAAATTGACAGCTTCATGAGACAATGTCCAGTTACTTTTAATGGATCATATAACCCTCAATTTCAGAACAATGGATCAAATCTGTTGAAAAGTTCATCACCATCCTTCAATGTTATGAACTATATAAGGTTCTTCTAGATGCTTATCATATGTAAGGTGAACCTGATCAATCGTGTACATTGATAAAAAATATGAATCTTGATGAAGAGATCAAGGCGTTGGAATGGAGGTATTTTAGGAAAATATTTTTCGATAAATATTTTATTTGTACCCTTAGACCTAATATGGAAAGAGAATTCCTTGACCTCATGCAAAAATGGAAACAAATCTTTTAGAGTGTATGAGAAAAAAATCACAAGGATTACTTGATAAGACTCCATCTTTGTCGTTACCCACAAATGCAAGGTTGATAACTTCTTTGGTGTGCTAAAACCAAACCTACGGAAATCCGTAACGATCTGTGACTTTGAAATATATGAGGAAATTCTTTTATGTTCTTTCAATGTTGAAATGGAGATCTGCGAACCTCAAGGGTAGCATGGGGATAACAATCATAATGTGGAATTTAATTCTGTCGGTCCGATGGATAAATCCAATAGTACAATGAAAATTCAGCACCCCACTATCCAATGGTGTGAAAAGAAACACCCCCTTAATTTCTTTAAGGGGATGTGGAAATGATTTAGTTGTGAAGTGAAATCAACCTGGCTATTAACTACAAACAAGAAAGACCATATATTGTCCCAGAGGAGAGGAACACTCCATTCAACCCTTAATGCATTGTTCATTGAATAGACTAAAATAAACCAGGGAACATTAAAAACTAGTTCCCTAAGCCAAGTGATTTAAGAGGCAACACAAAACAATCAAGGATTAAAGGGATATATTTTTCCAGCGATACTACCTAATTGGACACCAACAACAAAGTGGTGACAGGTAATCTAGTAATTCATTCAATAATATAAAACATACTTTTTAATTCTAGTTATATGCATTATTTTATATCCTAAATGTTTAATAGATCAATCCCAACACCATCACAAATCATGGAATTAAAGACGATGGTGAGTATGAAAAATGGGAAAATAATTTCATCCCATGAATATAAATCCTCCCCAGTCATAATTTTTGGATTGATGTTTTTTTTCAAACCTCATCATACTCCCACTTGTGTAATTTGGTGAAATTATTTTCATTGATTGGATTTCCTTATATATAGCAGACATAAATTTCTGTGAGAGGGTAATAACTCTCTATATAGATAATTGACCCGCGATTATGTACATGTGCAAGGAGAAGGATTAATCTTCTTTATAACCATCATATCATGCATGGATATTACTGCCCTATGAGCATGTGTATCTTCATCAGATGATTGAGTCCAAGGATGCATCCATCAATGAAGACGTGAATATTGTGAGGGAATTCGCTGATGTTTTTCTCTAGGAATTGTTTTATCTTCCTCCTATAATATATGTTTAATTCTCAATTGATCATATACCTGGGGTGTTTCCAATATCCTAGACTCTATATAGAATAGTTGTTGTGGAACATAAAGAAATAATAAATCAAATATAAGAGAATATGGATAAAGGGTTTATATGCCCAAGGGATTCACCATGGGTTGCACCAATACTCTTCGTCAAGAAGAAGGATGTGTCAATGCGCCCTATTTTGGATTATCGTGAGCTCAAAGAAATCAAGATAAAGAACATGTATCCTCTGCCCCAAATTGATGACTTGTTCAATCAGAAACTTGGAGAACAACAATTCTCCAAGGTGGATCTATGGTGTGGATATTATCAATGGTGAAAAATAAAGATATCCCCAAGACTGATTTTCGTATAAGATACTAGCACTATGAATTCGTAGTAATACCTTTCGGACTCACTAATGATCCAGAAATCTTAATGGAAATGATGAATAGAGTATTTAGATATTACCTCAACAAATTTAGGGATATATTTATAGACGATATCCTAATATACTCCCAAACCAAGGAGGAGGGTGAGGAGAATCTAAGAACTTTACTAGATACCTTGAGAAAGGAGAAGAATTATGCAAAGTACAATAGGTGTGATTTAAGGTTGAAAGAGATATAATTACTAGGCAATATAATCACAAGAAATGAGATATCTATGGATCCCTCCAAGATAGCTACAATTGAGGAACAACTGAGACTGAAATCTGTAACAGATAATTATAGCTTCCATGGGTTCGCTGGATATTATAGACGATTTGAGAGAAATTATCATGATTTTTAAACCCTCTTACCAAGATAGCTCTAAAGGGAGTCTTGTTTTCTTAGAGTAATGAATTTTAAGAAAGTGGAAACTATTAGAAAAGGGAAATCCTCGGAGTTCAATGTTAATGAAGAAGGAATTGTGAAGTTTTGGAAAAGGCTATATGTTCCATAATGGCAGGATCTGAAGAAATAACTTTTGGATAATACTCATAGTTAGAATTTATTTTTTAACACAGGAAAAACAAAGATTTATTGATATCTATAAGATCATTATTGGTGGTATAACATGAAGAAGGTGATCGGTGAGTATACATAAAAGTTCCTGGTATGTCCGTAACTGAAGGCTAATAGGCAGAAGTATATGGGTATGATGCAACTATAACATATACCAATAGGGAAATGGGAAAACAACATCGTGGAATTTGTCACTGGACATCCAAAGACATCCAAGGAAAACAATGTTATATGGGTTATTGAAGATCATCTTACAAAGACTGGACATTTCATTTAAATTTGAGATGATTTATTAGTAGATCAATTTTCATATATATATATATATATATATATATATATATTAGAGAAGTGGTAAGGCTGTAGAGGATACCACCAACATTCAACTCTATGTTTTGGACGTGTCGTCAACATTCTATGAATACTGAGTTGAACTTTAATACAACTTCTCATCCTCTAATTGATGGCCAGTCCCAGCAAACTATCTAGACACTTTTCGAAATGTTAATAGAATGCTCAATGGACTTGAATGTAATATGGGATCAACATATTCCACTAGTTTATTTCTCTTACAACAATATTTTCCACACAAGTATCAAATTGGATCTTTATAGATAATTGTTTTGGAAGAGGTGCAGAACACCAGCATGTTGGGTTGAATTTTCCTAGAGAAAACTCCTAGGTCAAGAAATGGTCAAAGAAATGGTAGAGTAGGTTAAGACCATCCAGTAGTATATTTATGCTTCTCAGTGTCAAAAAAAGATATATGTTGATAATCGTCGGCGATACCTAGAGTTTGATGTCAGAGATATTTTATTCCTCAACATATCTCTATGGAAAAGAGTTATGAAATTGGAAAAGAAGGGAATTCCTGGTCTAAGGTACATCAGCTCTTTTTTACATCCTTGATCACATTGGAGTAGTGGCATATCATCTAGAACTCCCACTGAACCAATCCATATTACATGATGTATTCTATGTATAAATATTGAGGAAGTACATACATGATGTAACTCCCCGACCCTATTTACCTAGAGTCGGTGCATTATTACATAACATTGGAATGATCATAAGAAAGATCAAATCTCGAATGACTGATTGGTTTAGTAGCCCTTGAAACACTAGATATATTCATAAGTCTTACATTACATCATAAAAAGAAAACTACAACAACATATTTTCATCATATTCCACACTCATATCCCCACATACTATCCCTGCAGGTCATTCATAAATTACTTCTTCACATCCTAGAAAAAATAAAACATAGAAAAGGGGTGAGATCAAATACCCGGTAAGGATAACAATATAGAAGAAACATTCCTAAAAAAGATTAAATATTTAATTCAATGTATAACTAAAAAAAATCATTTTAAACTTGAACTTCAACATAGTATGGCAAAAATAAAATGAAATAATGCCATATACTTATTCACATGGATATTTTACTAATCGAATAATCACATGCAATATCAAAAACCACTTTCATAATGGTGAAATGCAAAATGCCAAACTATCATAACCACATAGCCAAGGCCTCAAGCCAAGACAACAAATAAGATTTTTCCAAGGCCTTGTTCCAAGACACTAGTTTGTCTCATAAGACCTATCGATGCATCGAGGAGCTATAGCGGGTTCCAGCCGTCACATATTAAATCCAATGCATTCCCATATGAAAATTTTTAAACATAACATAAACATTCGTATTAAAACTAGCATACAAAGTGTCAATACATTCACCATAAACTATGAATGGTATAAAAATAGCACATCCACAGTTAAAAATATCACAAAACCTTCAATACAGTATAGAAGTTTTGTATCATAATAAATCACCTTCAAATAAGCATAAAATCCATGAAAGGATGTTGACGTAGATGAAATCAAAGCTCTTTTTAGAGAAATATCTCTTTCTATTTCGAAATCATTTAAGAGTAATATATTTATAAAATAAAACATTTTCTTTGAAAATATTATTATAAGCTTGTAAGGTATGCTTTGATGATTTTATAATGGCAGAAAATAACTGCACCTGCCGTATAAGTTAAAAAACATTCTTACCTTAATTATGTCAAAAAGGTGAAAAAGCACCTTGTATAGAAAACGATGGAAAGATTCCTTTATAAAACTCTTATAAAAAGTCAAACAAGGTTATAAATGACATTAACCCATTTTCATTAAAATAGTAATTAAATTTTGAAATACATTTTTAAGAAACATGGATGTGGATGATAAAGAGATCCCAGTATATTATTACGTATAAAAAACCTCGGATAATGAAGAGATTGTGAAATAAACCTTACCTTGTAATTTTCCTTGGTTGGGGTAGGTTAACCTCCTGTATAATGGTGAAATACTTTTTATTAAATTATACAAGAATCATATAAATTAATATGATATCATATATGATCTTTTAACATTGATTGGTTAATAATATCTTAGTATTATCATTGATCCGGGTGTTAACTTACTCAATTTATTTTATATGTTTTGTTACATAAGCCATGTTTGTAATGGATAGGTTGTATCTTAATCATATCCGGAATGATATCAAGTCCTTAGATACTATTATTAATCATCAAATGAGAATTATACTTGAATGGATACGATGGAGAATTAATCTTATCGTGTTCGTGGAGACGGTAGTCCGTCCGTACGCACGAGTGACAATATCACTCTTTTGATATTAAAATAATATATAATTGGATGGTATATCATATATATAGAATCATTATCATGTTACATTTATTATTCACATGAATTACACAACATTATTATATCCATCCAAATAAAAATTTATTGAATAACAATTACACCACGACATTGAGACGGTAAGCCGTACGTACGCACGTATGGTGACATGTTATTCAAAGGACAGATAGAATACTGAATATTGTTCTACCATATTTATAATAACATCAAAGTATATATATGATACTGGAGTTATTATTTTATAATGGTAACAACAAAGGAAGAATGAGTGGAATAAGAAAGGAACTTGAAAAGGGGTGGTGAAAACATTACCTCTTCTTCGGGTTCTTCCTTTTGATTTGATCAAAAGGGATCCTTAGGATGGTTTTATGATCAAACTAAGGACTCTAGATTGTAGTGAGGGAAGTTGGGAGAGTATTTGGTCAGGGGTTGGCCGAACCAAAAAGGATTTTAAGGTGTGAAGAAGTTAGAAGGAGGAGTTCCCTTTTATAATATGGGTGAGGGGCACCTTTGGAAAAGCTAGAAATATTAGTTTATAATAAATTAATATTCAGTTTATAAGGGATCAAAAGTTTATTATTTAAATTTTAAGGTGTGTATAGGTCTTAAACCATTAAAAAAATAGAATTTATACATGTTTGGGTAATTATATTAACCTTATATTTTATTTTTAACTCTTAGTTAATCAGTTTGACATTTACCATGTCACTTTGAATTTTTATATTATATAGTTAATAAAACTACCATATACATCCAAAAGACCCCCAAGTGGTCCATTAATGATACACCTATCATGATATAAGTCTCTTGGCCAATCCTTTGATTTTTAGGAATTTAATATCAATTAATAATATAATATTTGTTTTAAAAAAATCTTTTATTTCAATTTTGACACTATTCAATAGTTGATTTTTGTGAAACTCATAACAGAATTATTACTTCGAAATAAAACAATTAAATCAATCCTAATATGTCAGAGTATCCTAGAAAATTAGTTTAATTCATTAAAAGTCTCAAATTATACTTATTTGGGTATTTATAATATCAATTATTTTAATTTTTCACTATTATGGTAATTACTGCATCATCATTGTGTCATAAATAAATTAAATTATTTAATGCCTAAAAATTATAAATAAAATATCATTATATAGTAAATCATATTATCTTTCTAATTAATATTTACAATCGAATTTATCTTATGTATAACCCTATATTAAAAATGGTTTAGGAAATAAACATTGATTTTAACACTTTTAACTCTTCATTGAATTAAATAATAATAAAAGTCCTAATCTAATCCATGTGGACCTAAATGATAATATTTTATTCCTAAGGTTGTTCTTGGTCGAGATACACTTGTGCAATAGAATTAGGACATGTGTTAGGGTAATATTAATATCATATTTACCCTTAATTAGCCTATTTACTTTTAACCGTGGTAAATAAAAGTAAAAAGTTACTATTCATCAAAAATTATTTTCATCTCATTGAACCACATTTTATTTCTTGATATTAACCATGTCTCTCGGATTTTCAAAATTCCATTCACAGAAGTGGTAAAATTAAGTTTTATGAAAAAATTCAGTTTTTTAACTACCACTTAGTAGTTTCACTATTAATCAAAAATTGAAGTTTTTCAGAACAATGACAAAATTTTACCCTAAGCAATAATTGATATTCCGAATTAAAAAATGATTTCTATTTTACAAAATTCAAAACATATAAGTTGAATTAATTAATTTTATAATTAATTCCCGTTGTCACAAAAAATAGCGTGTTTTTAAGAAACAATATATACCAAAAGATTGACAATTGTTTAGGTCCGATTTCAAAGTAAAATTAATTCTAATGAACACCATTGGATAAAATGGTAAAAATATATTCTAATTATACTTTAAAACCAATAAATAATATAATTTATCACTATAAATTATTTTGATTAAAAAAGTTGTTTTTATGTATTTTTCACTATTCATAAAAATTGGAAGTTCTTAGAAAAATACAAAAAATTCATCTTAGGATAATTTCGATATTCCAAATCCAAAAATGAAGTCCATTTTGAAATATAAAATATATATAATTTCAAAAGGTAGGTATTACTATTCATAACGGCTAGTTTGATTGGTTGTGGTGTGTTAGAACTCGATGTTGCGTACAACACACACTATCGCATTATTCAAAGAGAAGCGTACCGTAGATGCTTGGGGTGTTACATTTTCCCCTCCTTCAAATAATTTCGTCCTCGAAATTTCTAGAATACTACTGCATAAAATACTCGGGTGGTTCTTCATCATAAGTTCATCGGGATCTCACGTTGCCTCTTCCTTCTTATGGTTTCTCCACAAGACTTTTACCAGACGAGTCGTCCGGTTTCTCAGTACTTGTTCTCTCATATCTAGAATCATGATGGGCTCTTCACAATAAGATAGATCGGGTTCCAGTTATAACTCCTCATAGGTGAGTACATGTGTTAGGTTATGCATGTATTTCCTCAACAGATATACGTGGAACACATCGTGAATTTTGGAGAGACTTGGCGGCATTTCCAATCGGTAAGCTACAACCCCAATTCGTTCTAGAATTTCGAAAGGTCAGATGTACCTGGGACTCAATTTACCTTTCTTTCCAAAATGTATGACTCCCTTCCATGGAGACACCTTCATGAAAACATGATCACCGACTTGAAATTCCAAATCCTTCCATCGATTATCGGCATAGCTCTTCTACCCACATTGAGCTTTTTTGATGTGATTTTGGATTACATTAACCTTTTCCATCGTTTCCTCCACCAGTTCTGGACCTAAAAGTTTTCTTTCACCAACGTTATCCCAACAGGTTGGTGTGTGACATCTCTTTCTGTATAACGCTTCATATGGTGCCATCTGAATACTAAAATGGAATCTATTGTTATAGGAAAATTCTACCAAAGGTAAATATTGAACCCACGTACCATGAAAGTCAAGTGAGAAAGATCTCAACATGTCTTCTAAGGTTTGAATAGACCTATCTGATTGTCCGTCTGTCTGAGGGTGGTAGGCAGTGGTCAAATGAAGTTCAGTATCTAGGGATTTCTAAAGACTCTTCTAGAATCTTGAAGTAAAATGGGGATCACGATTAGAAACAATCGACTGGGGTACTCCATGAAGTCTCACAACTTCATTAATATATATTCTTGCTAGACATTCCAGTGGTAGATCTTCTCTTATAGCAAGAAAATGTGCTGAATTGGTAATACGATCAACAATAACCCATATTTCATCATTCCTTCTAGGAGCCTTTGGTAGCCCCATGACAAATCCCATCGTAATATTGTCCCATTTCCACTCCGGTATGGGAAGAGGTTGCATGACTCCTCTAGGATGTTGCCTTCCAGCTTTCACTTGTTGACAAACCATACATCTTGACACAAAATTAGCAATCTACCTCTTCATGTTGTCCCACCAAAAATGTTCCTTCAAATCTATATACATTTTGTTGCTCCCAAGGTGTATAGAGAAATTGGAACTATGAGCATCTTCTAGCAATTCCATTTTTAGATCAGGTATATCGAGAACACAAAGTCTCTTCTCGAATTTCAAAATTCCATCTTCATACACAAAGTCTCTCAATCTCCCATCATTCCCAGCTTTAATCTTCTTTTCAAATTCTTCATCATCGGTCTGAGAACTCTTATTCCTTTCTAGTAAAGATGGTTTGGCATCCATTGGAAAAAGCATTGATGTTTCACCTTCCCTGGTTATTCCCATGTCCATCTTTACTAGATCCATCAAAATTGGACCCCTTTCAATTCTCATCACGTTCAAAACTCCATGGTCTTTTCTTCTCTAAGCATTTTCCACCTTGTTTTCTTTCCCGGGGTGGTAGTGTATCGTACAATCATAATTATTGAGTAATTCAAGCCATCTCCTTTTCCTCATTTGAGTTCTTTTTGTGAGAAAATATACTTCAACCTCTTGTGATCAGTATAAATCTCACATTTTTCACCATAGAGGTAGTGCCTCCATATCTTCAAAGAAAAGATCACAGCTTCTAACTCGAGATCATGAGTAGGATAGTTTTGTTCATGAATTTTTAACTGTCGTGATGCATAGGCAATAACCCTATCATTCTGCATAAGGACGCAACCAAGTCCTTTCTTCGATGCATCACTATAAATAATGAACCCATCATTCCCCGATGGTAGAGTCAGTATAGGAGCAATGACTAATCATCTCTTCAGTTCTTCGAAACATTTTTCACACTCTTTTGTCCAAAAAAATTTAACCCCTTTACGTGTGAGCTTCGTTAATGGGTTAGCCAATCGGGCAAAATTCGGGACGAAAGGTCGATAATAACATGCCAAACCAATAAAACTACGTACCTCAGATATATTTGTTGGTGCTGGCCATTCATGGATTGCCTTGGTCATAGAAGGATCAACATAGATTCCATCTTTAGAGACAATGTGGACAAGAAAAGAAATATCATGAAGCCAGAATTCACACTTGCTAAACTTTCCATATAATTCATGTCTTGTCAGATTCTTCAGGATAACACACAAGTGATTTTTATGATCTTCGTAGAATTTTGAGTATACCAAGATATCATCAATAAATACCACCAAAAATTCATCTAGATATTCCTTGAAAACTCTATTCATCAGATCCATGAATATAGAGGGTGAATTAGTCAATCCAAAAGGAATTACAATAAACTCGTAATGCCCGTACCTGGTTCAAAATGTTGTCTTCGGAATGTCTTCCTTCTTCACACACAACTGATGGTATCCATATTGAAGGTCAATATTTGAAAAGTATTGAGCTCCATGTAGTTGGTCAAATAAATCATCAATGTATGGTAGGGGATACTTGTTCTTTATTGTTATAGCATTGATCTCCTTATTTTCGATACATTACCTCATCGATCCAACTTGAATTCTAACAAAAAGAATAGGGGATCCCCATGGAGAAACACTAGGGCAAATAAATCCCTTATTACTCAATTCCTCTAGTTGTTTCTTTAGTTCAAATAATTCTACAGTGGCTATTATATAAGGGGTCTTCGATATTGGCCTTGATCACAGAATTAAATTAATGGAAAACTAAACATCTCATTCTGGAGGATGTCCAGGTTAAGCTTCTAGAAATACATCTACATATTCTTTCAAAACTGGTAAATCCTCTATTTGAACATTCCTTTCCTCACCCATAGTCATTTAATTATCATCCTCCACAATATTTGAATTTAGTTGATCTACTGGGGGTGGATCTAGATAAGAATTAGGTGGTGACGATTCTGCTCTAAAGATAAGGTGTTCCTTATCATCATTATCCAAGAATCGTAACCTCTTTCTTCTTATAATAAATCTTTGAATCATAGTCTGAAATCCAATCCATACTGAGGATTATATCAAACTAAATCATAGGTATGACGATGAGATCAGCAGATAAATAACATTTATGTGCTCTAATGGGAACTGATTCAAAAAACTTTGTTGCAATGATACTTCTCTTAGGAGTTTTAACTGACAAATACCTTGTTAAATCAAATTGAAAATATCTAATTTTCTTAGAAAACTGGGAAGATAGGAAACTATGTGATGATCCAGAATCAAATAATTCATTTGCTAAACTTGAGAAAACCATTAAATTACCTTCCACTACGTCTTTCGGAGCTTCTACCTCAGCAATAGTGATAACATAAGTTTGGTCTTGATCCCTTGGCCTTTTCTGAGGTAAGTTCTCCTGATGCTTTGGACATTCATTTGAATAATGTCACATCTCCCTGCAATTGTACCACTGAACATTGGTAGCTTCCTTCTACCCTTTTCAATCATGAGCTTGGTGGCCTTTTTCACCTCACTTGTAACAGACACCCATTCCCTTCATGCAAGTACCAGGGTGATTCTTCCCACATTTACCACATGATGGATATTCACCCATTCCTTTCTTCCCCTTATTTCCATTCCCAAATTGATCAGCAAATCTCTCCTTCTCTTGCTTTGCTTTAAAGTCATAAGACTTATGGAATTCCTTTTCGGTCTTGATAGCACATTAAGCAATGTCTTCATACCACGAGAAGGATTGTGAGACTAATGCTCGACAGAGAAATGGTTTTAACCCATAAAAGAAACGATAAATCTTACTTCTTGGGTTACATATATAATCTCCAGAATACCTTTCTAAACTTGTAAAGTTAGCCTCATACTTTGCGACATTATCATCCTCCTTTTCTCTCAGACTCAGAAATTGCCTTTCCAAATCTGCTCGATGGTCGTGAGGAAAGTATTTTTCTAAAAACAGATCTTTGAACTCCCTCCATTACATATTTGATACTTCATCATCATCCTTCATTTTTTGAATTAATGACCACCATTGATCATCATATATAATGAGGTGGTAAATTTCCATGATAACCTTTTCCCTTTCACAACTCCCCAAAGCCTGAAATATTTTCTCTAGGGAACATAGCCATTGCCCAACTACTAAGGGATTTGTACTCCCATTGAACGTTGGTTGTTGTTGCCTCATGAATCGATCTATCATTGATCCTTCATGATGTAGATCAGGGTGCTCCATATGGGTAAGGTTATTATTCATAACATGAGTAAGTTGTCCCAGTATGGTGATTAGCTAATCGGCACCAGTTTAATCACCATCTCCACTATAATTATCTTGAGTAGAAGGGAAATCCCTACATGGAGTGCATGCATTGATACGGTTTCCATTTCTTCCACTAGGCTCCATTTCTAAACAATGGCATAAACTAGATCAGTTTATGAATCAAAATACATAATCCCATACTTATAAAACACTTAACATAAATTGAACTATTTATGGATATAATCCATAATCATAAGAATGTTTTATTTGAGGAAGTATATACTCATAAACCCATAATAATGATTTTTAAAGAAAATGAGAGTTATCCTAAGCATATCCCCCGGGAGTGACGTAACCAAGACTGCAGCAAGGCCCGTTGTCGTGCACCAGTTCCCGTTCGAGTCTAGCTCAAAGCGGTGTTTTCGGGTTTTACCCCTAGGTACATCTGTGCCAGAGCCACCTCTACCTACTCGTATCCAGACAGGGATGTATATATCAGAAAACTCACAAAATCTCTACAATACCAAAATTCTAGGAAGTTATTCTATACTAATCCTCAAAGTTCATCTTAGATCTACGTGCTCTAATCAGAGTTTATCTAAATCTAGCTTCCAAGGTTTGTACTAAACTTCCTCTAATACCAACTGTAACGCCCTGACCCCAGTTACCTAGAGTCGGTGCATTATTACATAACATTGGCATTATCACAAGATAGATCAAATCTTGAAAGACTATTTGGTTTAGTAGCCTTGGAAACACTAGATATATTCAGAAGTCTTACATTACATCATAAAAATGAAAACTACAACAACATGTTTTCTTCATATTCCACACTCATATCCCCACATACTATCCCTACAGGTCATTCATAAATTACTTCTTCACATCCTGGGAAAAATAATACATACTAAAGGCGTGAGCTCAAATTCCTAGTAAGGATAACAATATAGCAGAAACATTCATAAATAAGAATAAACTTATAAGGAAATATATAACATAAAAAAATCCTTTTAAACTTGATCTTCAACATAGTATGGAAAAAATAAAATGAAATAATACCATTTAAATATTCACATGGATATTCTACTAATCGAATAATCACATGCAATATCAATAACCACTTTCATAATGATGGAATACATAATGCCAGACTATCATAACCACATTGCCAAGGCCTCGTGACTAGACTACAAATAAGATTTTGTCAAGGCCTTGTGCCAAGGCACTAGTCTGTCTCATGAGACCTACCGTTGCATCGAGGAGCTATAGCAGGCTCCACCCGTCACATATTAAGTCCAATGCATTCCCATATGAAAAGGTTAAAACATAACATAAAAATTCATACTAAAACTAGCATATGAAATGCCAATACTTTCACCATAAACTATGAATGGTATAAAAATAGCACATCCATTGTCAAACATATCACAAAACCATCAATACAATATAGAAGTTTTGTATCATAATAAATCAACTTCAAATAAGCATAAAATCCATCAAAGGATTTTCACATAGATGAAATCAAAACTCTTTTTAGAGAAATATCTCTTTCTATTTTGAAATCATTTAAGAGTCATATATTTATAAAATAAAACATTTTCTTTGAAAATATTATTATAAGCTTGTAAGGGAAGCTTCAACAATTTTATAACGGCGGAAAATAACCGCACCCGCTGTATAAGTTAAAAAAACAATCTTACCTTAATTGTGTCGAAAAGGATAAAAAGCACCTTGTTTGGAAAAAGAAAAAAAGATTACTTTATAAAACTCTTATAAAAATTCAAACAAGGGTATAAATGACTTTAACCCATTTTCTATTAAATAGTAAATATGTTTTGAAATAAATTTTTAAGAAACATGGATGTGGATGATAAAGAGATCCCAGTAGATTATTGCGTATAAACAACCTCGGATAATGAAGAGATTGTGAAATAACCCTTACCTTGTACTTTTCCTTAGTTAGGGTAGGTTAACCTCCTATATAATGGTGAAATAATTGTTATTAAATTATACAAGAATCGTATACATTAATATGATATCATATATGATCTTTTAACATTGATTTGTTAATAATATCTTAGTATTATCGTTGTTTCAGGTGTTAACTTTCTTGTTTTATTTTATATGTTTTGTTACGTAAGACATGTTTGTAATGGATAGGTTGTATCTTAATCATATCCAGAATGATATAAAGTCGTTATATATTATTATTAATCATCAAATGAGAATTATACTTGAATTGATACGATGGAGAATGAATCTCATCGCGTTCGTGGAGACGGTAGTCCGTACGTATGCACGAGTGATAATATCACTCTTTTGATATTAAAATAATATAAAATTGGATGGTATATCATATATAAAGAATCATTATCATGTTACATATATTATTTACATGAATTAAACATCATTATTATACCCATCCAAATAATAATTTATTGAATAACAATTACACCACGACGTGGAGACGGTAAGCCATACGTACGCACATATGGTGACATGTAATTCAAAGGATGGATAGAATATTGAATATGTTTGTACCATATTTATAATAATATCATAGTATATATATGATACTGGAGTTATTTTTTTAGAATGGTAAAAAAAGGAAGAAGAACTGGAAGAAGAAAGGTACTTGAAAAGGGGTGGTGAAAACATTACCTCTTCTTCAGGTTCTTCCTTTTGATTTGATCAAAAGGGCTCCATAGGATGGGTTTCTGATCAAACTAAGGCCTCTAGTTTGTAGTGAGGGAAGTTGAGAGAGTATTTGGGCAGGGGTTGGCCGAACCAAAAAGGCTTTGAAGTTTTGAAGAAATGCGGAGGAGGAGTTCCCTTTTATAAGAGGGGTGAGGGGCACCTTTGGAAAAGCAAGAAATATTAGTTTATAATAAATTCATATTCGGTTTCAAATGGATACAAAGTTTATTATTTAAAGGTTAAGGTAGGGATAGGTCTAAAGAAATTCAACCAATAGAATTTAGATAGGTTTGGGTCATTATATTAACCTTATCTTTTAGTTTTAACTCTTAGTTAATTAGTTTGACATTTACCATGTCACTTTGTATTTTTATATTATATAGTTAATAAACATACCATTTACATCCATGATACCCCCAAGTGGGCCAGTAATGATACACCTATCATGATATAAGTCTCTTGGCCGAACCTGTGATTTTTACGAATTTAATATCAATTAATAATATAATATTTTCTTTAAAAACTCTTTTATTTCAATTTTGACACTATTCAATAGTTGATTTTTTTTAAACTCATAACAGAATGATTACTTAGTACTATGTCAATTACATCAATTCTAATATGTCATATTATTCTATAAAATTATTTTATTTCATTAAAAGTATAAAATTATACTTATTTGGCTATTTCTAATTTCAATTATTATAATTGTTCACTATTATGGTAATTATGGGATCATCATTGTGTCATAAAAAAATTAAATTATTTAATGTCTAAAAATTATAAAAAAAATATAATTATGTAATAAATATAATTATATTTTTAGTTAATGTTTAAAATCGAATTTATCTTATGTATAACCCTATATTAAAAATGTTTTACTAAATAAACATTGATTTTAACTCTTTTAACTCTTCTTTAAATTAAATAATAATAAATGTCCTAATCTAATCCAAGTGGACCTAAATGATAATATTTTATTCCGAAGGTTGTTGTTGTTCTAGATACACTTTTCCAATAGAATTAGGACATGTGTTAGGGTAATATTAATAACATTTTTACCCTTAATTACCCTATTTACTTTTAACCGTGGTAAATAAGAGTAAAAAGTTACTATTCACCAAAAATTATTTTCATCTCATTGAACCACATTTTACATATTGATATTAATCATGTCACTCGTATTTTCAAAATTTCATTCACAAAAGCGGTAAAATTATGTTTTATGAAAAAATTCAGTTTTTTAACTACCAATTAGTAGTTTCACTATTCATCAAAAATTGAAGTTTTTCAGATCAATGCCAAAATTTCACCCTAAGCTATAATTGATATTCTGAATTCAAAAATGATGTCTATTTTAAAAAATTACAAACCTATAAGTGGAATTAATTAATTTTATAATTAATTCCCGCTGTCACAACAAATAGAGTGTTTTTAAGAAACAATATATATCCAAAGATTGACAATTGTTTAGGTCTGATTTAAAAGTGAAATTAATTCTAATGAACACCATTGGATAAAATGGTAAAAATATATTCTAATTATATTTTAAAACCACTCAATAATATAATTTATCACTATACATTATTTTTATTAAAAAAGTTTTTTTTAAGTATTTTTTATTATTCAAAATTTGGAAGTTCTCAGAAAAATACCAAAAAATCAACTTAAGATAATTTCGATATTCCGAATCCAAAAATGAAGTCCATTTTGAAATATAAAATATATATAATTTCAAAAAGTAGGTATTACTATTCATAACGGCTAGTTTGATTGGTTGTGGTGTGTTAGAACTCGATGTTGCGTACAACACACGCTATCGCATTATTCAAAGAGAAGCGTACCGTAGAAGCTTGGGGTGTTACACCTGACCCATCGAATGTACTCAATATATAGGTGGTTCCATTTCGTAATTTCCTCTCCCAGGAAGAGAAGACGGTCATGATCTTAGATTTTAGGGAAAATGTTCTTTGAATTAATACAATGCCCCTCATCAAGCCATTCTGGAGAAACCAGTAGTTTGAAGAAGTAATGTGGGAATAAGAGAAATTGATGTGGCAGAGTTACCCACATCAATTTTATTTTGGGAAAAGTAAATTTTGAGGAAAAAATTTCGTATTGGGGGAAGATTGTACTACCCCAATGTTTTGACAATGAAATTTTATCTTGATGTATAATAATAAAAAAATTTATATTACATATCCACTTTCCTGGTGTAATGTTTTTGTATTTGCAAATACCATTACAAATTTTTATCATTGCAAATATAGCAGTTGAACATTGATCACACGACTAGTATAACCACATGGATTTAACTAATCTAATGTACCCACAAAAAGGAAGTGATGGCCTCATCTAGTAGAATTACCCTATATGGGGCCCATTTTTTATAGCATGGAAAAGAGGTGGCTTCACTGGGCTTCTCTATTGACCAAGCCCAAGATGAGCTTGAATAGGTTAAACCTGAGTGGAACCGTCGATATGAGATCTGTACGTTAATAGACATTTCCACCCGTACGATGTTTTCCAAGAAAATCCAAGAGTCGGTTACCCTCGCGCCTCATCCAAAGGTCTTAAGATGGTGTTTTATGGGGTTATGTAACAATACCCCAGCTCTATGATTATTTTCATTGTTATTTGTATAGGATAATGAATATAAATTAATTTTATTATTGTTACATGGTGAATAGTTTTTAAAGAAAAAACAATAATTTTAGTTAATTTTCAATTAAGAAATATATTTTGATGAATTAATGGATTTTCATGTAATTAAATAATATCATAAAAAAATATTATTATTAAATTACTTTTAATTAAATACAAATGATCATACAACAGTTATGAATACAATTTTAATTTTTATTATGATTTGAATTCTGTTTTGGTAAAAACCCATGAATTTTTTATAAATATTGAATTTTATATTAAAAGTAAAAATACACATATTTAAAAAATTATTTATATAAATTTAATATTATGTTTGGAATCAGGATGTCGGAATTATCTAATGGTGAATTTTTAATAATTTTATGACGCAAATGAGTTTTTGTTTAAAAATTAAATACTGTTTAAATATATAATATGTTTTAGTACATCATAATGACCCAATAGTGATTTAATAAAATAATATATATGAGTTTCATATCCAATATATGTTTTATCCTAAAAAATGTGATTTTATATTTGTTTGATTGATTTTGTGGTGCCTTAGTGGACCCTCTAAGACATATAAAACATTTCATCTTTTTAATTTGTTTTCCATGAGTGTGTAATTCACCTCCACATAAGAAAGCCTTTTATTTTAATAATTTTGGCCATTTTACGTATAAAATATTTTTTCCACTCCCCTTTGTCATAAAACATAGACAAAAACCATGGGATGTGTTGCGTTTTTGATTAGTTTAATGTGTAGCGTTAAAAACATAAATAATAAATAATTCCTTCCCTTTTCCTATATAAACCCTCCCAAGCTCCCACTTCCAATTCCCACAAATCATTTAGAGTTAGACCAAACCCGGACCTCCTCATCTAGAATCCACCCATGGTTCCCCAAGCTCCCAATAATCTTATATCAAGCCTCTTACAAGCCTTTGGTATTAAACTTCCAAGTAAGGTATTTATTCCATTCTCTTTTTTGTTAAAATTTCATTAATTTGTTATACTCTTTTTTTTCAATTAAAATGGGGGGTATTATTTCACACCTCTCCCATATGACCCTCATTTTGTTTAAATGATTATATACCTCTTTCTCTCCCATTAATGCATCCCATGTACACTCGTTTCCATGCCAAAATTCAATGAGGAATTTATCTCTCCTCATTTGAATTCAAGAAATTATTTTATATTTTAAAACTAAATTTCATTACATATATTAGGGAATATTTCTTTATGATACCAATATTGTCCATTTCAGTTAAATATGATGATACAACCCTTTATCTCTCTTAAAACATTTTTATGAATTCTTATGTCACGCCGTTATACTGCCGAAATTGCACTGTGATTTTTCAAACCAAAGTCACTGTGTAGTGAATACCGTGCCCATTTCTCTATCAAAGGTATTAACCATTATAAACATTTACTTATTCATTATAGATTTTAATAAATTAATTCCACCTTCCATTGTCATGGAAGAAATTTTGATGTTTAATGAATCCATGTTATATGATCCATGTGGAACAGTTATGCACGAAATGAAATGATTAAGAAGGGTGTACCCTAATTGCGCTCCAATGCATTGGATAAAGATTAATATCATTATACATCAAGTGCAATGATGGATTAATCATTATAATTCAAGTGAAATGAATGTTTACTCATCCTCCATGTGAATTGATCCTTGGATCATGATAATATCTTGTTAAATGTTGTTTATACGCATCGATGTTATGATAATCATGTTATATCATGCCTTTATGTTCATGTTTCTCTTATTCTATATTGATATACTTAATTCCTATCCAGTATTTTTTTTCTAAATGTTAGGCCTATTAACTCCCTTAATAGTATTTATATCTCACCCTTTTATTATGCATGTCCTTAGGTTATCACATTCAATGATAATTGTGAAGGATGGGTGTGTTCATGTAAAATAAGTTATCAATAAATATGTCGTGTCTTATGTTCTTTTTTGTTATGTAATGTTCCAAATATTCGAAGAAAATAGACCTCTCGATACTCAAATTTTTCTTAAGTGAAAGTTTATGTAACAAATCATGTTTAAGTGTGTAATAAAGATCATGGTTGTAATAGATTTATTATATAATTTGTAAAATGTTAGAATATACACCTCTAAAAATAATTTAGGTGAATAAAAACATGAGTCTCAAATAAGGAAAATTGGGACAAATCTATTTTACCGATTCGGATACTTTTGAAACATAAAATGCATTAAAAACATCATAAAATGGATATATAAATAACCATAAATTTAATTATAAGAATCAATTAATACATCCATTGGCAGTATACCCACCAACCAAAAGGAATTTTTTGTGAATAAAGCATGCATCTCATCGAAATGAAAAGTGAGATGAAATACCCTAACATTATGTCTTGACTCTAGTAGTAGTAATAAAATATTCCTTTATAATAAATGTAAGTATATTATAAAAGTTTTATAGTAGAATATTATTATATCTAATAATATATATGGTTTTATTATGGAATTATATTACACACTTTTTTACATTCATATGTTAAGGTTTCACTTGGATTAGTATTCGCTTTGTTCTTCTCATGTGTCATAAGTTTTTATATCTTTGGTTATTATATTTATATCATCATTTAATGAATTTACCCTATGATATATATACGTCATATATATTCTGTATATAATTATTATTATAATATAATGATTATATGTGTATTAAATGGAATACACAATTCTGGGAGACGGTATGTTGATCATATTCATGAACATTGATTGCTTATTTATTATGATATTGAAGGAAATAAATAAAATAGAATATATGTATATATATAATATAATTCCATTAGAATTATTATTTCATATATATAATATAAATTCACTAAATTAATCTTATATGCATTCCATGTACTGTGTGAAGGAATGACATTGCTTTGAGGGGGAAGTGGTACACACTTCCTCAATTGAAATTATCAAATTTACACCAAATGGGAAGTATAATGATATGTTTTATAAAATAATTTTTTAAAAATATGGAAAGAATAAACATATTATATAAAATATAAAAATTGAGTTTCCATCATAATTTACACCATGACATACAGTAATGGAAAAATGAACAATCTTCGTTTAGTGAGGATGTAGTTCACTATACATGTAAACATTATGTATGTTACCCATTATATAGAAGTGGGTTTCAATTTAGGTATTATCCGTTGAAAAGAAACATCCTAGTAAATTTGGGATACTAATTTTGTTATAAAATATTGTATTAAGATGATTTGAGGGAGTGTATAATGATATTAAAAGAAAGGAGTTTGAGGGAGGGTGTTACCTCTTATGTGAGTAACTACATTCAGTATTCCCCAAAGGGATTACTTGGAAGACTTTATCCAAAAATATATTATTCAATGAGTAAGGGAAGATTTTACATAGGATTCTTTTTCCGATCTTGGGTGAACTAATGTGGTTTTCGAGATGTAAATAAGTGGAGGAGAGGAGGCCTTTTATTATGGGAGAGGATTGCTACACTTGTAAATCACAGAGAATGGAATTCAACCCATGTTTTTTTAAAACAATGTGGCCCCATAATGTACCAAATTCTAGAAAAGGGATATTAAGGTCACAATATGGTAAAATAATAGACTTTGGAAAAGTTTTAATGTCATTTTGGGTCATAATGTTACGTTTTAGTCCTTATTTAAGCCAAATTTTACCTTATTCGATGTACTTAATTTTAATTACATTCACTAATAATTTTTTCCAAATTTTATTGACCTTATTAGAAATTATAAAATATTATTATTTTAAATATCTAATCAAATTTACCAAATTTGAATAATATAAGTTGAATAATGTAATTTAAAATTAATCCTACAGTCGTGTTGACAATGCGAGATTTTAAATTAAAAACATTCAAAAGCTTGCAATGTTTTTTATCCAAGTTCAATGAAAAAAATGATATCAATGACATAAATTATATTAATTGTTAAATATATTATATAATTAAATTTTAAACCAATTTAAAATATTATTTATCCATATAAATAAGTTAGATAAAAAATCAGTTTTGAATTAAAATTGAGTATCTTCACCATTCTTCCAAAAAATGTAGTTTCTCGAAAAGATACCAAAAATTTACCCTAGAATAATTTTAAAATTATATATTAAAAAATAAATTTGATTTTATAAAATTTGATTTCTAAATTGGTGTTGTGTTTATTGTACACAAATTCACTGTTGTGTTTGCGAAGTCAATGTCAAGTGAAATGAATGTTTGACATAGTAAAATGAAAGTCATCGATGAAACATAATTCATTCGAGGAGGAAAAATATGGTCCACAAAAACATGAGTTTTTATAGTAATGGTATTGATGAATAACACTCCTCATATATTGGGGTTAACCATTGGATAGGTAATGGTTAATTACCGGTCACCGTGTGACATGAATGAATCAGATAATTGGATAATTAGTTATACATAAAATATAACTTGTGATTAAAAATTGTTAAAATAATGATATGTATCAAAATTCCAAAGGGGAATATGTGTACATGGAAGGTCACGATATTTATTTTATTACTCGAGTAACCTAGTGATGTTTAATTTTTGGTTTTGAGTTATATAAGTTTCATTATGTATATAAAAAATAATTTGTAAGGGTTAGAATTTTTTTTTTCAATACTGGTTATGTGTGGGAATCCACCATGATATGTAAATGTTAATATCCAATGATACATAAGGGTTGATATGGATGATACAAAATGGTTAATTTGATTCATAGTGTCTTGTAGAATTGGTAACGCCATTAATATGTAAGGGTTATGTTTCTATTAATTATGGGTAACTCTATTTCATAAGTAACTGAATGTTGTAAATTTTTATATATGTAAATGATTCCTCTTGGTGATATATAAGTGTTTATTTTAATGGAGGGAAGATAGGTATGTGTTGGTTTTTTGTTTGGTTGATACAAATGGTTTTATATGTAATGGTGGATGTGTAAGGTTTGATACAGAAGTGCATTAAGATTTTTTAAAATGAATTGTAATGGTCAAGAGAAGAAAAACACATCATGGGATAAGGGGTCTTATCATGATGTGATTTAAGGGGTGTAACCCTATGAAGGTAGGGTTAGTCCATGAGGTTCCATAGCTTATTCTATTTAAGTAATTTGTTAATTGGTTAAATAAAACATAAAATTGACTATATATTTTTTGCATAAATATAGTGAATACCTTAAATCAATCATTTCACTGTAATTTTCATTCCCTCTGAGAGAGTTTCATAGATAAAAGTCTGTTACACATGTCATGAATTTCAAAGAGTAATCATGGGTGATGCAACATACTCTTGGGTGTTTATTTATAGTTTTTATTTCAATGTTGTAATTTCAAATAATGTGAATCATAAATCAAGGATATTTTTAAATTATATTATTTATTCTGACATGAGTTTTATCATCCATAGTTTTCTGGATAGTGTAGTCCCACTAAACTATAAATGAATCATTCTTTCAATATATTAATCATTAATTTGATAATTTTTTGATTTAAAATTCTTTTTCTATTATTATTGTTATTGTAGGTATATTACACGAATAATATATTCTTTTCTTGTATGTTAGGATCGGCACACATTCTTCTAATAAAAAATGATTGTATATGATGCATCATGGTTTATTAGTACAATCATGGTCAAATATTTATTAGTTTATATCTAAATAGATTTTTGGTGTTGTGGGTCGGATTCTTGAGTAAAATGGGTTTTCCTTTTTAAATGGGGACTAAAAATGTGGGTTTTAATGGAAAATATATTTATAAAATAAGTAAGTGATATTTATTAATGGGATAAATTTATGTGCTAGGATTTAAATAGTATTTTGGAACAAGTGTGGGGTTTCTATAAATAATTTATTATTTGGTATTTTGGAGAAGGACCTAGTGTGAGTATTGAAAAAAATGATATTCCTGTATAAAATTGTTTATAAAGAAGATATTAAATGTTTTAAATTTATATTCAATAGGTATTGGTTTAAGAATATTTTTGTAGTGTGACCTTATATGGGAAATTACTAATTTCCACAAGATTGTTTTATATTTTTACACTTTTTAATTATGGATACCCAGTATAATATTCTTTTTTCTGATTATTCATGACTGTGTAACAATCCATTAACATGTTATGAAATATTTATGGGGTCGCATCAGGTTTGTTTACTCAGGTGTGTGAGTCAATATGATAAATCATCTCTTTGAGTATCAAGTGATCGAGTTGGATTGAATTAATTTAATTGAAAATATATATAAAGTGTAATTATTGGTAAAATTGTATAGGTTAAATTTTTCGCCGATTATTTCTATATAATGGGTTGGGAATATCCTCTTAGTTATATTGGGTATAGTGTTATTTTTTAATCACAGACAAGGCTTATGTGAATGCTGGATTTGGTGTATGGGTTTGAGTGAAAAATAATTATTTTGTAGAGTTATTGAGTTCATGTACATGGATGATATGATTTACTAAATAGTTCATGTAAGGGTGAATCCAAAGGGTTATATTTGTGGAATTTTATTTCATGGGATGTGTTGTTGGGATATAGTTTACTTTTTTCAAAATATTTTTATTCTTTCTTGTGGATTAAAAGGTGATATGTTGAGTCTGATGGTTGTGACCTCATCATATGTGAATGAAAAATTGGTTATAATTTATTTGAATGGGAGTGTATTTATTGGGGATTTATCTATGAGAGAGTGTTAGGCTTGAAATGTTTCTCTATGACCTCTATAGAGTAAAGTGTAATGGTCTGTGGGTTTTAATGTTGTATAATACCTCACGCTGAGTGAGTGGATGGAAGTATGTGATATGTTTTTTATAAGGTACATGATTTAGTATAAGGCCTCAAGATGTGTGATAGTGGTATGATATGTTACAACACTATGGGTTTTTACATTTTAGGATAGATTAGCTAGTATGATAGGTTAACTATCAAGATTCTTAACTCATATCACATTTTAATATTAGATAATATATGATTTTCTATTGGATATGACCCCTTTTAACATGGGTTTTCTTGTGGAGGGTGGAAATATTTATTCTCTTCTCAGATCACTTCCAATGAGACCTGATATGTTTGAGTTCTTCTATGGTACCACATCCCATGGAGGGTATTGGTGCAATATGTATTATATATTGGTTATCTATATTCCCTCCTCAAAATATTTTTTTAACTTATAATTTATATACTATAATAATTCATACCTACCTTATATTTGTTTTTTTGATATTGTGAGAGGACATATATTGAGATTTCTAATCACACAGTAATTTAATATTTTTTACCATTACACGACAGTGTTAAACTTTTTTATTATATAAAAATAAAAAAAATTAAAATTTTAATATAAAATTTGATTCTATAATTTAATTTTTTTCACTATTAAATAGATAAATTATGCTTATTTTGATGATTTAATTTTAATAGGAGGTGATTTTGAGTCTCCATAATTACTGAGAAGAAAAATAGGAAAAACTACATGAAATCCTTGGAACACTTTTTAACTATTTTCAATGATCTATAACAACTATTGATCCAAATGGGATAACATTTTTCCTACATGTGAAAAACCCTGTAGGATACAAATAATCTCAAGGATCCCAATACCAATTCATCTATCTGGGGGCGCAAATAAAATTATCTATAGAGGGAATAAAATCTATATGAATTCAAATGTGTAATTAGATATTTTATTTTTATCTTGTGTTATAATTTTCTAAATGATGAAAACTTTTCTATGGAATTATTACTGTTTTTGGGAAAAAAATTTGTTTTTTAAAAATATATATAAGATGTTATGGTCTCCAAAAACCATGTTCCAATAACATTCATGAAATTTGGGTTCCCAAAACCATCTTCTAGATTGCCAATAAATTGGCACCTTAGGGACTCTATTAAAAATTTTCATGAGTAGGAATGGTTCTTCTATTTTACTATCCCATATGTGTCTTATCATCATTCTATATGTTATATATCTCTTGATCCTAATAAGTATATCTAAAATGAAGAAGGAGATCCGCCCATGATTCTGCCTCCTCTTGATGGTGGGCTCAATGGAGGGAGTCCATTATGTATGAGTTCGACACATTTCATGTGAGAAACATTTCATATATCACCTAATTTTTAAGTGTATTTTGGGTTTTAAAAACATATTACTCAATGTACCTTACAATAAATCATATTTGAATTCATTTAATGAAGCATGCGTTTTGTATGAACTTATTTTAAAACTGATCGGTGTGAGGTTTTGAGTATGTGAATTTTATTTTTGAAAATAAAAAACACAAGATTCCTTTTTCATACTCACATTAATGAAATTTCAATATGATTTTGAATCTATTATTCAATAAATAATTATTATAACATAGCAATACTATTCCTATGTCAAGGTTTTCATTTTCATGAATTGATATAAAAGATTATGATTTAATTGAGATTCAAATTAATTTCAACCAAATACATCCATTAAACATAAATGAATACATAAGAAAAATGAAATTGAAATGTGCGTAGTGAAACCCCAATGAAGAAATTTTCTACTAATCTTTTTAATCCATGTCATTTTCAACTATTAAACTCTTTAAATTATTTTATTTTATTTTTTAAACTGTTTTCAAGACCACACTCTCATTTCATAATTTTTTTTAGAAATACACAAATTATAGTACCATAAATCATTGAGATATGACTTAGGATGTTACCTAGACTATAAATCAACCTTTTAATGTTAATAAATTATATATTTCATGAAAACATGGTCAATTAGTATCACCTTTGTGGGGGAGAGCATTGGTTTTTATTATTATTTTTTTTTAAAAACCATTTATATTTATTAAATAATTGTGTGTTTATTTTATTCCATCAATTATTTAAGTATATTTATTAAATATTCCCTTTGTAGGACACATACAAAAGATGATATTCATCAGATAAATGACTTCCTTTCAAACATTAACCAATGCGGATCTTGTGTCATCAACACTAAAAAGCACTAAACGATCATTTGAAAGTGGATGCACAAAACATCGGCAATATTGTTGATACATATTTTTATTTTGGAACCAATATAAATACATTAATAAACATGAATAATTTGGATAAAAATAAATAGACATTAAAAGAAATAACCTATCATGTTATAGACATTTATCCACCATACATTTAAATATATGGTGATGAACCTAATTTAAAGCAAAAATATACTTTATTCCGCATTTTACCAATTTTTTTGGATTGATAGAGAATACCCACATTATAACATAAAATAATTTCACACTATGTTTACAATAATAAAATCTTAACATTTTCATAAATAACAATTAAAACATAAAGCTTTATGTTTTTCATTATAAGACACTGAAAAAGATTGGTTATATTATGTTAATTCCTCAATAAGTTGATGGGGGGACATGAAACATAGTTTTCATGAAAATAATTTCCTAGCCACTCAAACTTCAACTAATTGGAAACAAATTTATTGAATAATGAAATCACAATGGAAAATACTTCCTGAATACTAGAAAGATTAAAAATTATTTTTTCATGTTTCCCACACCATAAAATATGTGATCAAATTTTAATATATTATTTTTATGAAGGATTAATTATAAATTATCATAACGTGATTGATTATTTTGTAGGTAGTGAACCTTATAATAGAACCCCAATCACTGTAAAGAACCCCATTGAGAACATGACACAAAAACTGAAAAAATTGGTTGAAGGGCCAGTGTAACCATTCATGATTTCCATGAGGAGAAATGTTCAAAAGATGAGAAGTTGGTGGGAATTATGTTTGAATATATAAGTATCCTAATATATATGATTTATCATTACTAATGGATATCCCATCCTCCTCCTCCCATCCAATGTGGTATAGGTTCTGCTAACACCCATTATTTTGACCAATTTTTTAAATTAAGAGAAACTTAAGAGAGTTTTGATGAAATCATCCCAGTTCACCGCTATAACCAACCGATTAAGAATGAAATATAATAACAATCCAATCCTTGGGGGAAATAAAACAAAGACTATAGAAAATGGGGTATTCAAACCATCTATAACATTAGTGGAACCAACCGGGGCCTTGTAGTCATCCATCACCACCACCTAGAAATCATTAACCACCATAAATGCCTTTCCATTAACCCCTTATGATAATAAACCTATATTATTTGAAATAATGAAAAAATAGGTGGAAATAACCTCTAATTTCCATAATCTACCCATTCATCTATATAGGACCTGAATACCCAATTAGGTTGACTACCCAACCTGATGGGGGAAATCCAAATTCATGGGTCGGGTAAAATAAAATATCAACCATTAGTGAACCATATGGAGACATTAAATGTTACTGACATCACCCTTAGGAGTAGAACAAAATTTAAAATCCAAAATAACTCTTCATTTGATTCATCCCCTCCTATTAAATCCACCATGCCAACTAATAGAAATAGTCTAAATAAGGAAAAACCTAGTCCAAATTGATATCCTTCCAATGAAAATAGAGGTTAATTTAATGATCCACCATGATAATCCATTCCCCTTCCAATTCTATAATGGTTTCCCAAACTAGGAATCCAAATAAACCAAACATGATAATGAAAACTTGTTTTCTTTCAAAATAAATTATGTTAACATCCGGTTGATCTATGTCATGAAGAAAAGTCCATGATAACCAAATTTTCCCATGGAGATCTGTACATAATGAAGGAGAAGTATCATTGATGAAATGGTTATCTTGGGAGGGAATGTATCAGCATTGATTGAGTCATCATTTCTGACCAAACTCAATGGACCTAGAATGTTCTCGGGTCCATTCACCATTGGGGATTATTTATTTTCCAACAGTATTCATGATTTGGGTTACTATATAAATTTTATTCCTCACCCCATTTTTTTCTTCATGAAAATTTATGTAATTTAATACCACGTGAATTACTGATCCACTGGAAAACTGGGGTATAGCACACCCCACTGGTGTATTAAAGGATGTAAGTATGAGGGTGAAAATTTTAGTTCTTCCTACTAATTTTTATGTACTTAAAATATAATATTAAAGTATGAAGATAAATTGCACAATTATAATGGGGAGTCATTTATTGAAAAAATCAAGTACTATAATTATTTTACATAATGGAACATTGTATATGGTTTTTGGTGTTGAAATTTTCCACATGAATATCCCTGATGCCACGAATCACCATCGGAGGAACATTCCACAATTTTATTTAATTAAATTGATGTACCTACATCCCCTGAAAAAAACATTATTTACCCTAATAATATTTATATGTTTTCATTCATGATAGAAATTCTAGGTAATGAGTCATGCATTAAATGTTGTACCAGTTAGAAAACTTTCATTCATGTCCATTAATCGATGATTTCTTAAGAACTAAGGACCACATGACCATTTATGATAATACTATGCTTATAATTGATTATTTATCATATGTTGATTTTTCTATTTAAATTCTAGATGATATCAATGATCTATAACATTCTCATTCACTCCCATCAATCAAAACCCCCAGAATTGGATCTTAAACCACTGCCTCAGAATTTGAATTATTCATATCATGAGAATGGAGACAGGTTTCCTAAAATAATTTTTAGGTCACTCTCTCGAGAGTATTAATTTCAACTACTTATCTTTTTGAGGGTGAATAAACAACAAAAGGGATATAAACACGCTAATAGTCCAGCTATTATCCCATAAATATTTTTATATCACATATTGTTAAAAGATGAGGCTGACATAAATTATACTAAACCTAATCATCTTATTTGATGCTAAAAACGAGTTAATAAAATCAATGGATACTAGAATCATTTACCCAATATTCTATAGCCAGTGGGTTATTCTAGTCTAGGTAATTCCCTATAAAATTGGACTAATTTTAATAATAATTAATATAATGAGTTTGTACAAACCCATATGAAGAATAGTTATCTTTTCTATATAGACTACCTCCAACTAAACAAACCCACAATAAAATATTATATCCTATTACCATTCATTGAATAGATATTAAATAGGATTGTGGGGAATTCCAAATGTTATTTCCTTTATTGGTAATCCGGATACATTTAGATCCATATCATCCTCAATGATTAGGGAAAAAACAACAATTACTTTCCCCTTTGTGACATTTTCATATAGGAGGATTCCATTTGGTGTGTGGAATGATCCATGTACTTTCCAGTGATGCATGGCGTGTATGTTTCAGGTTTACTTGAGGATTTGATGGATTTATTCATGAATTATTTCACTTTTTATGGCCCCACTTTTTATTTGTGTTTTAGTAGTATTGGTTTTTTCCTATTTCATTATATTTAAAAAAATTATTAAATTATGATTAATTTAATATTTTTGTTGGAAAAGGTTAAGTATATTGGTATTTAATTTTTGGGATGGTATCCATATAGGTAAATAAAATATTGATATAATTTCATCGCAACATTTCCCCTGGAATGTGTGCTATGTACAATCATTCATTGTTCATGATGGATTTTATCATCGTTTCTTTCATTTTGATTTTATGATTAAACTCCCCCTCTTCCTCTGATTTGAAAAATGAAATGATTTTTATAAAGAATGTGTGGAAGATTTTAATAAATTGAAATGATGTCCCAAATCACAATTGGTAATATGACCACATCGGTGGGATTTACTATTTGAACATATGTGTGATACCTCAAACTATGTAGTTGGGAGATGTATTATCTTGATGGGTCTATCAATATCCACATGTCACAGTATATTCCCCATGTACACGAGACCCTTCCCATGCATACTACACTAAATTTGAAAAACATTCCTCATCATTATGTTTTCGTTGGATAAATTCATGTCATAACATTTTTGTTTCATTGTAATTGTTTTCTATGACCATTAATCCCTCCGGTACCTCCTTATCAATCCATTAGGGAACCCACAGCTCATTAACATGATTCTAAAAATAAAAAATAATTAATATAGAAATTTGGGATTAAAACTGAGGGGATAATGGGGTGGATGACCATATAAGTATGACCCACCCATCTCTCGACATTGGTTCTTCTCATTATATTCCCATAAATGTAATATATCTAATGAGAAATAATACTTATTGAAATAAGTTATTCCTTTAAAATTTAAAATCAAATTTTTTTGTAGAATCATTCATTCATACTGATTTTAAAAAAATGCTTATCATATGAAACATGAGTACCATAGGAACATTTGGAATGAAAACTACCATTGGTGCACATATAGAAATTAATTCATCAGGCATTGTTAAACTGATAGTGAGTTTTAGAATTTCCAGAGGTTCAACCAAAAAATTTCTCGTGAGGCAACTTTGGTTCCCAAAGGACTACTCCTAAGGTCCTTGATTATGGTCTATTTTGGAAAACATTATTTCAGGATTCCAAATATTTCATTAAATTTCATCCTTGTTCTCAAAGAAAGGGTAATTTCACCAAAAGAAATGAAATTCCACAACCACCTTTTCTCTTTCATGAAAATTTATTTGTTTCAGTTATTAACATTATGAGGCCATTTCCCAATTCCTGTAGAAACTTGAACATTATTCTAGTAGTTGATTCTGTTTTGAAAATGGTAGAGGCACGAGCCACTAGAAATAATTAATCCCAGATAGTTCTGTAATTATTTAGAACCCAAATTGTTTGTAGGCTATGATTTTATACGATCATCACCACTGATCAGGGTTCTCATTTATTAAAAAAACAATTCAATCATTTTTACAGAGGTATGGGGTTGGTCATCAAGTTTCTATTTGATATCACCCATAAAACAATGGTCAAGATGAGGTGTCAAAATAGAGAGGTAAAATAAATTCCTAAAATAGAAGTACAAAAAAATAGAAAATATTGGTGTCATAGACTTGATAATTCATTATGCGAATATTTTACTAACTTCAAAAATTCTTTTAGAATGTCACCATATCGGTAAGTTTTTGGAAATACTTTTCACCTCCCTATTGAGATACAGAATTGTGCATACTAGGCTAGTAAACAATGAAATTTTAATATTTCTGATGTTGGTTATCAAAGGAAGTGAAAAATTCATTTGTAGATGAGAATACATATATATTTATAAGTTAACTACCATATCTAGAAGGATCAATCCAAGGCCTCACATGACCTCCACAATGATCACCATCGAATCTTAATTAGGCCGAAGTTCCTTCTTTTCAATTCAATGTTGATGTATCATCAATTTAATATTACATCCAACAATTATGGCCTATACACAATTACTATTTTTTATCCGTTTGGTGTTGTTCAAGTTCAAAATGAAGAAAAAAAGAAACCTTCACTATCAATGTGTTGTGGTAGAATTATATTCATGAATCCATTCTAGGGTCCTCGATGTAGGAACTCTATGTTCAAGAAGAAACCGACCAATAAAACCCACTTATATTTATCCTTTCTAACCACAGTATCTTTTCATATATAGAGGGCACTACACACTCTCATTTTTATTTTCAGCACCTTATTGGTTTAGTTATAAATTTACATAAACATTATTCTTTTTACCTTTCTCAGTTGTTATATAGTATTTTTCATTCCATATATATCCCCCTCACTTTTGGGAAGAAATAAAAATTTTTCATTCCTAGATATTCATTAAAATTGTTGTAAAGGTATGTAGAATTTCCCTATTTCATGTTTTTTAATAATTAAAAAAAATCCCGGATAGAATGAGAGTTTATAATGTATTTAACATTGAGGTTTTTATTTTCCTTGGAAATTGTTTTTTTTAAATGATATAAATGGTTGTATTATTTTTAATCCTTTAAGAATAATGTAACCATTTTTATGAGTAGTTTGTGGAAAAAATGTGTCACATAATATATCCAAAAATCTATGTACCCAACCTTCAAGTACAATTTTTTATTACACAATTGAAGGAAAATATTTGTTAGGTTAATATTTATTAGCTTTTAAAATTGAATTTTCCTTATTCTTATTTAATATATTATCTTATTCATTATTTTACCAGATTGAGCTATGCATCCGTACATGTAATACTATTATTATACACCACCAAAAAACAAAATCAATTAAAAATAAATAGAAATATGTTCTGTTTCGTTGTCCGGTCAAAACCCACTCTTCTTCATCATTTGATCTTGTGAAAACTATTATAGTAAGTTTCATGAAGATATTAGACAAGGGCATTGTGACGACTTTGTAATTTATTCCAACATCAACTTTTAATAAAAAACAATGATAACAATAAATGATGGTAATGATGAAATTTAAAAAATCTAGGGATATATAAGTCATGAGATGAGGTTGTTACTTATGGTAAATTTTATGTGAGGGGATCCTATAATTTTATTTCAAAGGATGTAGGGAATATTTGGTGGATAGAATTACTTAAGTAGAAATATTTTAAAACAACCCATTTATTCCTGATAAAAAGTGGGAATAATGGCCCAAATAGTAGTCACACAAACAGATGGATAGTTAGCTACAATATTTACCTTTTAATTATTTTCTGAAATTGATATCGTTATTCTCATTTAATTTTTTTTCTGGTACAAATTATGTGATTTTTTTCTAAAATCACTATGAATAACTCATTGGTGAGATTTTTTTCATTGATCACATTTTATCAAGATTTAAATTTTCATTTAATGTTAAATCATCATGATTTTGGGAATATATCAATGAATAATTTTTTGAATAATTACGTTTCCCATTAAAATGAATTTTTATGTGTGGGGTTGTGATCACACTATGATTCACTATTTCATTTCACCATTGCACCACTTTTTTAAATTAGATTTGTTTTGAAAATTTAAAAACATAAAAAAAATTAAATTCTATTTTAATTCCATTATTTTATTTTTATCAATTTAAATATTTTAATGTTTAATTTTTTAAATTATTTCATTGTAGGAAGAGGTGATGTGTCTGATCTAGAATGATTTTGAAGAAAAATAGGCCAAATTCATGAAATCCCCTAGAAACTTATCGATTTGTTTTGCATTATATGTGGAATAAATGCATTAAAATGGGGTGATATTTTTGGAGGGTCCAATTTTTTTTCTATAATTCCACTCAAGGAACCCAAGTCTAATTATTCGTTATGGTGGCCCAACTAAACCAACATGTCTATGGAACCAAATTTGTATGAATTCAAAAGTGTGGTTCAGTATTTTCCCATATCTCAGGGTCTAGTTTTCAAAATGATTTCAAAGAATAGTTATGTATATTAAAGAGGTGGGGAAACAAAATATTTGTTTTTTTAATGTGAGATAAGACTATATTTCCTCCTAACCCCTTGTTCCAATTGTGATCTCGAAATCCTAGTTCCCAAATCAACCACCCACATTCCAAATAAAGTGTAACCTTTAGAAATCCATTTTTAAATTCAAAGGGGAGGAAAGATAATTATATTTTAGATTCTAATGGTTTTTGTCTCATCATCTTAGAAGTTCTAGATCTAGATGTCCTCATATGTGGAGTGTAAATGAATAACATGATCCACTTAATCATCCACCTCCTCTAGAAGGTGGGATAAATAGTGTGTATTTATTTTGGGGGAGTTGTACACATTTCATTTTAGTTCAATTGGTTAAAATATATTATTTTTTGAGTAATATGTGTTTAAAAAAATATAATTCCCGTTATATTACATTATTTTTTATTTTAATTCTTTTCTTGATGCATTTGATTTGTGTGTTCGTAATTTCTAACTAATTTGTGTGAGGTTTTGAGTGTGTGAGTTTTGTTGTTCCAATTGGAATATTGAAGAATTCTATTCTTACCTACATTATTGAGTTTTCAATATTCTTTGGAATATCTTATTCCATGCATTAGTATTTGTCATTGGCAATATGATTTTTATTTCATGTTTTGGTTTTTTATGCATTGATATAATGTTAAGGATGTAATAAATATTTCGATTAATTTCAAAAAATGAAATACTTCAAACATAAATCAATCTCTATGAAAAATGAATTTATAATTTTTGTATTTTACTTTGAATAAAACATTTTTTCTCATAATTTTCAAATTACGCTTGTTTTTAAAAAATTAAACACTTTAAATTATGTCATTTTATTTTTTAAATGGTATCAAAACCACCCCATATTTTAGTACTCTTTATTAGAAATATACACTATAAACAACCAACGCTCCATTATAGATGACCTAGGGTATTTGATACACTATGTAAACCTTAAAAACATAATCTATTTTATATTTCCTTATCAAATGGTCAATTTCCTCCTCATACCAAAAAAATTAACTATTGTACAATGGATGTGGCCATGGGACCTTAACCAATGTGAACAAGTAAGATTGTGAGAGAGGTCAGATTTCAAGGCACCGTTTTTATATTTTTTTAATGATGATCATTATTTACAATAGGGAATTGATATTTTTATGTATTTCCTTGTTAGTTTTTCTATATTCCTTGAACAAGATATTGTGGCGTTTTTCCCTCATGGGTTTCCTATGTGTTCAGGACTAGCTGTTATAACCCTCTTCCATAATAAATTTCCATGAAAATGGTAAATTATATTAAAATTACTTTTCATTATGGGATTCATTGTGATTATAGTTTAATAAACATATTACCATTATTGTTCAATGTAGGTGGGGTCAATAATTATGGTCTCATAGTTTACACATGGTGACCTGATGTGATTTCATGTCTATTTATGTTTCCAAAAGTTCGAATCACACAATTTTAAATTGAACCCTTTTTACATATACATTATCTTGATCACAGCATCTCATAGTGGGTTGAGGCATGTAGAAAAATATTTCAAGGTTATTAGACTCACCCTCAACCCACATACCTGACATGGTGTTCAATGTATGTGAGCTTTAATTCATGTTTTCATTCAGGAAAATATGTCACTATGAGATAGAAATATGGTTTGGGTCTAGGATATTATTAATTTTGAGTCAATGAAAAAGTCTTAGACAAGTTTTTGAAAAGAATAGAACACATATATTATTTTTTATTTATCATGAACTATAAATTTCTTTTAATTTTCCAGTTTCAATTTTTAATGATGTAAGATTCAATCAAAATAGTCATGAGATATCTTTTATTGAAACTTATCGTGAATATATAATAATAATATTTATATTCTTTTAATATATATGGTTTTTCATCAGATCATGAGGATCTTCTTCTAATGTAGTTACAACTATACCTAAAGATCACAGATACGAACATTTTAGAATTTTTCAATGTTTTATATAAATAGAACACTGATATTCATGGAACCGAATAATAAAATTTATATGAATACATTTTAAAATACTAAGTATTTATTGGGGGTCATATAATTTCATTATAAGATATTTTAGATATTGTATATTTTTATTATGCACTAAGATACATCCTCTTGTGACTATTCATTGTAAGGAAATTTTTTTATCTTTTAGTTTATTTTACTCTATTACATTCTATGATATATAGGATATTTCAACCTATTGAAGTCATGATTTTCCTAGTCATATTGATCAATGTGATTCAATCGCTATAAATTTTGGTTTCAACTAAATAGATTGTTTATAGAAGTTATAGTGTGGACTTTCTACCTATATTTTGAGTGACATGGAGATCGGGTTAGAGTTGTTTGGTACTATACAATAGCTTCAATTTGATAATTTTATAGGTCATGTAATAGTGATACTATAGAACAATTTTACATATTATCCTTAAAATTTGGATGAAAAGTGTGGATTTATTTTTTGTAATAATTTCATTTTTCAGTTTCATGGTTTCTTATATAGAACACTATAACTTGTTTCTGTACTTTTCATTATTATATTATTTTTAGTGATTTGGATATTTTCACCAGAAATTTCCTTTATTATAAATCTATCTATCTATTTATTTTACTTTTTACTCTAATTATTCAGTTAAAATAGTTTAAACATTAGAATCATTTCTAGTTTACTGTACTACATTAATTTCTACTACAATTACTCTTTATTATGATTAAAAATTGGTATTATAAGTATATTATAATTTATCAATTTCAAGTCAATGAAATATTTGATTGGGAGATAAAATTTATGGATTACACTATACAATAATTGACCACTTCTCCCATTATTAGTGACATATCAAAAGCATTTAGAATAAATTTGGCATCTAACTGAGTCTCTAATAAGTAAGAGTTATATATTTTATCCTTTATTCTGTTACTAAAAAAATTATATTTTTATAATCTAAAAATGATGGAGGGGAAATATTTCATTTCCTTTTGAAGTGGTTAGACTTATTATTTTAACTATTATGTACATAAATCCTAGGATGCCAAAAATTGTTCATAGAATGGATTAGGTGTATTAAAATGATAGAATGAGTAATTCATATGTAATTTATGGAGTGGAAAACATTAATTTTTTGTTTCATAATTATAATGTTTGATATATGGAGATTATTAATTTTACTCATAAAGAAACACTTGAGAATCCATTTTATTATAAGTTCTTAAATAAATTATCGTGTTTGATGAAAAAAACATATATATTCAAATTTAATATTATGAAACTACAAATAGAATATGGAAAAGTTAATATGTTTCTCAATTTTGAAATGATATGGTTCTTTAAATATGACATGAGATTTTAAAATAATATATTCAAATTATTGATTTTCTAACTAGTGAAATTGTTGTGAATATAAATCAATGATTCAAAGCCATAGTTAATTGATTATAATAATTTTTTATGAAACTCATAATTAATTATCGAATTATTGAAAAAAATATAAAAAGAATATTTATGGATTGGGAAGTTATCGTAACAGCTACAGATGGTTCTGAACATCTAACAAGTATTATTCATGAAAATATCATTGGAACCATAGTATAATATGCGAACTTATTAAAAACTAAGTGATTAGGAAAAAATAATAAAGGTAATTATATTCAAAATAACCTATAAACTATTATATTTTGGGAATAGACATTCCATGTCTAATAAATTAATGATAAATTATGAAAGCATCAGTCTAATGTTAGTCATTTGAAAAATATTGAATAATAGTCTTTATATCATATAAGATGAAGAAGTAGAGTCATAAGAAAAATGATTTTATGTAATTTAATGGAAGATATACAATATTTTTAAGAAGAAATATTCTCTAAAAAATATTTTTTATTAATGTATCATTTTGGGGAATATTTTTCAAGACAATCCATGACTAAAAAAGATGAACATAGATATAAAATATAAGTTCATGTAAAATAAATAATTAATGGTTACTAATGTCACATTGAGTGATAGTTAGGATATATATTTTAATAATAGTAGTTATTCTAATATTTATGTGTATAAAAAGATATTTGGGTTATTTCTAGAAATATTTAGAATAATTTTTACCAAATGGGAAAGGTGCATCCTAATAATCTTAGGGTGATGTATCTAGATTATATTTTTTAAAATCAAATTATGAAAAAAATTTAAATATTTATCCGAATATAACGATGATATTAAATTAGGTCCTGAAATATCTAAATATATGAATTTTTTAGAATTAAATTATTAAATAATGGAAAGTGAACTTGTTTTTTAAAACTATGAACTAGGAAATGACAATAAAATCAATTTTGAACATAAACATTAAATAAAATTTTTTTATTAAGAATTAGATTCTTAATAAAACATAATTTCAAAAAAAAAGATCGGAATGTAGTAGTTAAGATAAATTATTAATACTAAAGGATAATTTTTTTTATCAAGGATTACCTATGGTATAGAGAGTTTTAATAATCTAATTAGAGTTTTAAAACCCAAAAAATAATCATATTGAGTTAAATTAACTTCCAAGAGGCCTCATTTTGAATCTAATTACACTTTTTCATAAACATAATTTTGTAATCATGAATTTCAATGAAGAGGAAATTAGATTTATTCATTTTTATAATAAAATAAATTTTTGGACTTCATAATGGGAATATATATAGTGGATTTGAATATATAGCACGTATAATGGTTAGAAATATGTGGGTTTCCAATGTACTTTTTTCTAGCATTTCTAGACCAACAAAATTCTAAGAAAAAAAGTCTGTTTTTTATTAATTATTTTTATGATTAATCTAGTAACAAAAACTAGATCAAATTTTATTTTGATAGTTGATATTTTCATTTTATGGCGGCATTTAATTATATTTTCTCAAAAATACAAAATTTAATGGATGGATGAGTCACTTTTAGAGACAAATCTCAATGTCAAGTGGTAGGAAAAATTGATGTTTTATTATTTATTAAATATAATATTTCTAATTTCTTATATGTTTTAGTACTTAAAAATATCATTGTATGAATAATTTAGTTATGTGTTGGAGTGTCATCAAGTAAATTTTGGAATGAAAATTGTATGATTAAAAGTTCAGAAGAAGTACACATTTCATATTTCAATTAGCAAATATAATGTTTTTACTCATTACCCAGAAAACCATAGTAATCAAAATTTCCCTTGTCTGATTATTGTATATGAGAATTAATTTATTTGGACTAGATGTTCAACTAACATTAACATCAATTACTAATTATTATTTAAATATAAGGATTCTTTTGGAATGTTCCCGATTTAAATACCAACTCTACCTGAATATGTGTCCATTATCAATATGCTAAGAAACATAAGTCCTATTATAAATTTACTAGTGATGTCACTACTTCGTAATCTTTATAGTTACTTCAAATTAATTTTTTGCTCTAAAATATATTAGTATCATAGGGAAGAACTATGTTTATAGTTTTGTTCATGATTTCATAATATTTACATGGAATTATTCTTTAGATTTTATGTTTGTATGAATATATTATTTTAAAACATATGTTTTATCCAATGAAATTTTTTAAAATAGCTATACAGTCACTATCTAGGGTGATGGTGGTAGAGAATATTTAATTTCTATTATCATTTATTTGTAATGAGAGTTGTATTTATCAAAAATTCAATGCATGATGGACACTTAACCAAAATGGTGTAATTGATCTATTTAATTAATCCATATAAAATTATCCATTTTGTACTAAAGGAATATTTAATGGATAAATACTTCTAGGAATGATAAATTAATACAAACTGTTATAATATAAATTTTGTTTGATAGTGGATTATTTTAGAAACAAATCCTTAGGAGTTGTGGACATGAAGAAAACCTAAATTCTATTATTTAGAAGTATTTAGATGTATTGTATTCATCCTAAATAGTACATATCATCTTATTATAGGTTTTAAAAAGGACTTTCGAAAAAATATGATGGAAATGGTGTTATTCTCAACAAATAGAAAAGGTTTTTTCTATGGGATATAATCATATCGAGTGAATAGATTTTGGTCCGAGTTTTTTACCATTACCTAGTAATGAATAAATATGGATATTATTATCCTTCCAACACATTTTAGATTTAAAATTGATCAAATGGATGTTAACTGTTCTTTTTTAATGTGCACCTATAGGGGATCATTTTTGTAGAACCACCACCCTGTTTTGTAAATTTACATTTTCCATATCTTTTTTTAAATTATGAAATCATTATAGAGTCTTAATAAACCTAAGAGATTATTATGATACATTACATATTTTAATTATTTATAAAAATATTTTTGACGGAATGTAATACAAAAACATTTTGATATGTAAATTTTTTAAAGACGTAATCTTGGTTCAAATATATAACAATTCCATTATATTTGGATCAATACAAAAAACCCTTATTAATATTTTCATCGACTATATTTCGAGTGATGTAGATATTATAATTATGAGTGAACATATTTATTATATAGGATTATAAATTTTACAAAAAATGAAATATTTTATCTTAGTATAATAGAAGAAGGTGATACCATTTCCAACACGACAAAGGATCATTTGTTGAGAAAATAAAATGTTACATGAGTCTAAAAGAGGGAATTTTATTATAGTCTTTCTAAATAATAAAACAGATTTTAGATTGAAGATTATATAATCATCATAGATCGTTATTGATTACTTTTCTTTAATTCCTATCTACTATAGAATTTACCGCATGTTAAACATGTGTGATGATATAGCTAGATCCAGACATAAAAGAAAAAAATTATATAAATATTTCTATGAATTTAAATTAATTATTAATCAAGACATTGTGAATGTATTGAACAATAGTGGTAGATTCCCTTAGGTCTATCCGCTCTTTTAAACAAAATATACAATACTTTTTATGTTAATAACTTATGATTCCATTTGTATTGAGAGGCCATATATATTATAAAGGAAACCAATGACCATTCCACTATGATCACATAAAATTGAACTACATCTTGAAATACCCTAATTTTCATTGAAGGTACCATCAAGGTTAATTTTGATCTATTTAGTGATATTTTCCTATCAAAATACATAAAATTTTTATAACCCCTGTCCTCTAATTTCTAATCTTCCATTGTATTCTAAGCACATTAAATTCAAGGATCAAATTAAAATACTGATCTCTTTCTAGTTAATTAGCTTCCTTAAATGATATGGTGATCCTTCTGACTGATACATGAAGGTTGAATGGATATTTTTTCCATATGGAAGTATTAACCATAATATATATTATATATTATCTCAAACACAACTACATTGAATGAATTTTTTAATTGGGTTGATAATTTCACTCCGGTGCAATTCATAAATTGGGTGGTTAGGGATAAATTAGATGGTAGTAAAGCATTAATGATATCATATACTGATTTCCAAAAAATATTGGTAGTGTTTGAGTTGTGGAATATGTGAAAGGAATCTTTAAATTTCATTATTATCATGGGAACTCACAATCAAAATGAAAAAACCAATGGATTGTAGGAAAGCATCAGGGAGATCATGATTATGTGAAGCCTCCAATTGAGGGTTATTAATGATGGAATGATCCAAGGATTTTCCACTTAATCGAGGTAAAATATTGGCTAGAAAATGGGAAATAATAAATATTATCTTCATTAATTATATTCTATGTGGGTTCCTAAACCAATATGTAATCATAGGTAGAGAAAAAATAATATTTGGCTTGGGGTGGTGACATCCTCTGGTTGGACTAAATGGGGTGTCTGTATGAATTACATGATGCAAATTTGATGGTCATGGGGTGTGTGATAATGATAGAATATGGAAATGATACTAGTATACCTGTGAAGCAAAAATATTATTTAAAACCCTTTTCTTGCGATCCATTTGAATGGTGAAATATATATATATATATATATATATATATTACTTTATGGCCAACCAAATTAAATAGATATGGTATAATAGGATACACCATCTTAATTTATCAGGAAATCTAATATAAGAATGGTGACTTCCACCAATTCAATATTGGCAAGGTTCCATGTGAAATGGCTCTCAAGGGAATCATTTAAAAGTTTGATTTGTGAGATTCCAAATCCTCCATTCTTAAGAGGCTTACAATAATTAGTCTAATGGATAGTAACCAATTTTACTTCAAGGAATATTCCACTCAAAAAAATCTTAATGCATAAATTATGTTTTATATATTTTTTAACGAAATGATTTAATATAGTCATATATAATCACATCAAAAATATTTGATTTATATTTTAAATTACATTATGTTTACCTCAAAACACATATTATATTATTCTTCATGATTTAATTTTTTCCCAATATCAACTATTATGATGACACCGGTGGATATATAATGGATTGGAAAAACTATTCACAAGCCTATATTTTCATAGTTCAATACTTAGTTTCATGGTTTAATATGACATAACTCTTAGTTTCACTTTCCACTTTTGATGTTGAATATTTTTCATATAGAAATATTTTTACTAATATTTTTTTGGATGCTGCGGACACTATCTAATTATAGATTGAGTTTTACTCAAAGTTCAATTTTTTATGATTTCACATGTGCAGGGAACTCATTAAAAACCCTAAGACACCCCTCATCTGTGAAACAAAAATATATAGTAACCCAATTCCATTAGGATCAAAAAAAATATTATGAGGTTTATTAAAACTGAATATCATCCTATTGATATATTTTCAAATTTTTTATCTTATGATAGGCATGGATACATTAAATAGAATCTAGGTGGAATAAATAAAAAGTGATCATAAATTATTATTCTTTGTTGAATATATATTTATTTAAAAAAATTCCATTTGTATGTGGGGGAAAATACATATTTACAGACTTTTTTCTTACTCAAGGTAGAAAATTATTAAAATCTAATAAAATACATATAATCTATTCTATAAGATTTATCTTTCCATTTGTGGTGAAATGTATATAAAAGTATAAAGGTATAATTTTATTATATTATTTTCTCATTTACCTATCATATATATTAATAAACTCATATACTCTTATTCATTATACGAATTCTATTATTTATAAATGTGATAAATTTTCACTATTTAGTATTTTTTAAAATATCTTATGATACTCAAATTATTTTATTCAAAAAATATAAAATAAATTTTACTTTTTTTAGAATAGAAAAATTTATTCTTTGAATGAAAAGAGAAAGTTATTTAAAAACATTTGTGAAAACTTTTCATCAGTTGAAGATCACTCATTGGAATTGGAAAATAACATTGGGATGGTTTATTATTCTAAATCTTATATACTATAAGTTATTTTTATTATAACTCAACTCTTTTTAAAAAGAGGGAGTTTAAAATATACATTAAAATTTTCAATCTACCAAATATATTAAATATAGTACAAATTATATTTATATTGCTTCCCAATCATATATTTTATTAAATTGTTTTATATAGGAAATATAAATGAAATTTAAACTAGAAATAATATATTATTCTCCGGTTTTTTTTTGAATATCAATAATTAGAGTGTTTTTATTCATTTCAATTCAGGATTTGTTATTCGTTATTTCTTGAAAACCCGTATTAATTAGATTTTTTATTAGATTTTTTATTAAAAATAAAAAATAAGGGGAAATATTAAATGATTATGTTTTCTATTAATATATATTAATTACTTTTATGGATGAATTTAAAATTCATAGAAGTGTTTGAAGTGAATAAGAGATTCATTAGTTTTAAGATATAAATGTTTTAGATGTTTGAAAAAATACAAGGTGATTTTCTTTTAAATTTCATATAAAACATAATTTTCAATAATATAATTACTTATAAATAATGTAATGATTTTTTAGTCAAATTTGAACATTTATCATTAGTATTGAACATCAAAGTGCCCTAAAATATATGATTTTGATATTACATGAATTTTTTTATTTTTTTTAATTTTTTATTTTCACTGTACCTATGATTAATGAACATAGTCATGAAATCAAATTATCAGTAAATTATCCTACATTTTATAATTAAAATGTTCATATTATTAGAAGAAATAATTTTTTCATCAAATCATATGAAGAATCTTCTAATATATTTATACTTGTACTCAAATATGTCAAATCCTAAAATTTTTTGTTATTTAAATATTTTTAATTAATAAATAACAAGGATTCTTGTAGCAGAAGATAAAAAGTGATCAAAACACTAATTTTTCTATAATGAATCTATTTTTCATTATCATGTTTATTTCAGAGAGATTTTTCTTGTAGTATATTTTCAATGTGCTCTGAAATTCATAATTATATCATGATTCCATGAAAGGATATTAGTTTTTATATCATGTTTTGTTATTTATAATGTTGTGAGATCAAAGATATCTGTGTTAGTGATTCCTATAGTTTTTCTGAACATATTTATCAATGATTTTATATGGATTGGAAATGATATTTCTTTCAAATTTTATTTTTAATGAAATTCTATTGTATAATTACAATTTATCATTTAATCTTAGAGGATTTGGGTTTTAAATTCATGGTGTCTTATAATATATTTATGCCAAGGAACATCAGGGTCCTAGAATTGAGATACCTTAGTTTGATTTATCGACACTTCTTAGAATTTGGATTATATGTGTGGATTATCATAAGGTAATAATATATGTATCAACCCAATCTCTAAAAACCTATATTCGATAGTTATATTACAATGTTGATGTTTCATACAACAGTTCCTCTATGATCTGATAAATTTATAGTTTTGGAAGTCTAGATAGGTACATACACTACATTTGAAAATATATTATATAACATATACACATTAGGATAACATAATTATCTGTTCCCTCATATACTCGATAACTAATAATACTCTCCTTCTATGTTTCCTAGGGAAAGAAAAACAAATAAAGGTGATCTCATATTCATATATAGGAGTAGCATGCAATATAAAATATCATAACATAAGCCTTTAATCCGCGATATAATAGGATTAAATGAACTACATAATTCCATGATAGAATAAAACATGGGGAATGAAATATCTATGGAATTATATATAAATATGGGTATTAATAATTTTAATCTCATACATGTGGATTTCATAATACCTGAAATCAAAGAAAATTTTCAAGACCGTTTCATAAGAAACTATTCACTAAGGGGAAGAAGGACACACCAGAACCCAACATCCTTTTTTTCTCTTGAGTCCTATCTATTAATCTAGTTGATATACAATTCAAGGCCCTGACTACCACTTGATTAAGTATAACTCCAGAACCATAAGATTTAATGAGACAATTCATAGAATTCCCTAAGGAACCCCTTATAGTATTAAAACACAATTATATATATAATGAAAAAAATCAAAATTTTCCCTATTAAATAGAATTATTTATATTTATAGGATAACATAATATAATCAATATAGATGTTATGGGTTACCTTGAATGTAATTATAAGTACCCTTATCAATGAAATGAATTGGAAAACATACTTTAAGTGTGTTTTGATATCCATTAAAAATAATAATTGGGATTAATATTATGATTTGGTAAGAGAGCAAGGAACATCTTAGAATAATCCTTTATCATGGTTAATAAATATCTTGTAAATTTTATAAATAATATCCTCTATAGTGTTATCATAGGACCACTCAACATGCAGGTGATGATTGGGTCAATGCTCAATTAATAATTTTTGGGAAAATTACACAAATGTCTTTCTATTCCCCAGCCACATCCAGTTACTAGTATCATATTAATATTTTATTTTGTAGGAATATTTAGACACTTTTAATTTGCAATATCATAGTTTGTGTTTTCCATGATGGAAAAGATTGAGTTTTACCATTGTTTTGGTAACTTCTTATTCAAAATAATGTATCATTGAGATAAAAATATAGAATATTTGATACCAAAAATAGAATGAGTAATATTGTAAAGGTATTCGATGATAATGTACACACCACACAACAAAAAATAGTCAGTGAATATAAAAAATTCCCAAATAATGAAAATTGGAAACCAAAAAACTCCCCCTTTTGATTGGGTATCAATTTATTAAAACCCACATGAATGGTTAGGATTAGAATTGATCAGTAAAACCTTTAAAATTGAATATCTTGATAAATCATCATAAATAGGTACTATATACACCACCAAAAACAAATTAGGTGCATAATAAAAAATTCACCCAGCTAGATGAATTTGATCTGATAACACCTTTCCACTTGTATAACATCAATGAATTTACATTAAACCCTTGTATCTCAAAGAAAAATATTTTAATTAATTAATTAAAAATATTTATATTATCATTTTTAGTTATTCTATTCATTATTAGTCATTCTTTATATGATGTCTATATATTTTCCACATTGGGTGTTATAGTTTTTTTATTTATAATAGATTCACAATAGTGGTATATGTATTCATCCTTCATCCAATGTTTATCATTACAAGGTAATTAAATTTTAATATATGGATTTTTTTATAAAAAATTATTATGTTTTAAATTCCTTTAATGTTATTTATTATCTTTAACCTTATAGACGCAATCAATAACTAGCATGGATTGGTGATTCTTGTCTATCGAATATTGTTTTCTTAATTGATTAATTAATTACTGGTATAAAATCTCTAGTATAAAAAATTGTTTCGCATTTATATGAGATTAAAATTTTAATGATGTTCTGATATTCATTCATGCTATAAATTCATATTATTTTTCATGTTTGTGGTTAAACCGACAAAAAAATGAACATTTACTAATTTAATGAATGATTATAAGGTATTTTTGTAGTAATATCATTATACTGGAATCATAATGATCTTAGTTAATGTTTATTTGAGAGATATATCAGAATTAAAATGGAAATATATAAATAAGTAATAGAAAAAAAATTATGTAATTTAAATAAAATATTTTCCACTTAGCATGGTTGTTTTAAAGAATTAAATTAATGATGATCAATTAATTATCATATCGTTAGTATTTTATATAATGTATCAAAAAAAATTAAAAATATAATAAAAAAACATTTATTCACAAAAACAATTCTAGTATACATCCCAGATTGGTAGTGAGGAAAAATTGATTTTTTTCCTCATAGCAGCAGTGGTCTACAAAAGTGCCCAAATGAATATTTTTTCCCATAATGAATAGGATAAATTTATAAATAATAATAATTAAATTAATATAATCATGTTATAACATATAAATGATATTAATATCATTTTATTTTTTTAGATATACTAAATTATATTTAATATTAGTAATAATAAATGTTATGTTATTGATAATTATAGTGTTAGAGACTTCAATATTTCTTCTAATTCTCCTTGGAAAATAAGTTATTATGATAAATATTGGTAACCAATGACTTTTGATAGGGGTATAGGGTTCTAATATGCTAAAATATTTTCAATAATATATTTAATGTATAGTTTACCCTTTGAGTTATGGGATTGTTACCATTTTATATGTAAAGCTAAGGGTAGTTTTTGGAGTAACCCATAAATATTTAATAATTTATAGATACTATTCAACTGTTAATGTTAAAAAATGGAAGAAAGAGGCTGGTATGCCAACATTGTGTATAACATCCACTCAACCTCTATTTCTTCAAAAGAAAATTGTTATTATTGTGATTTTTATTTTATATTTTTAAAGTTTATGATTATTTAATTATACAATTTCATTAATATTTATCTTAATTAATCAATTGTAATGAAAAATAGTATGTTGAAACACTTAGCTAATTTTTTAAATTTCATTAATAATTGAATAAAATTTTTAAAATAATATTTATAAATGTGTAAAATGTTAATTTCAAAATAAACACAATTATATTGTAAAAAAACTTTTAAAAACATAATTCTTATAAGATATATGTTTATATATATGATAAAATTATATTCAATACTGCTTTTAATGAACTAAATTGATTAATTACAAAAACAGTGCTATTGAGACATTCAAGGGAATCCATAACGTAAGAGCCATTGAAAACTCATGATTCAATTGAAAGACCATAAAAATTATTATTATTAATGTAAAATATTAATTAGTTCCCAAAAAATCAACATTGGGTTTATAAGTTAAAATTATTTTTCAAAATATATATTTTCATTTAATAATTTCATATTTTATTAACTAAAGTGGTATTTATCATCGAGATAAATTTTATATAATTAAAAAATTATTATGAATAAACAGTTTCATGAAAATCATACTTTTCAACTAAAAATATGTTGTTTATAAAATTTTATAATATTATTAATAAGAAAATTTTAATATGATGAATTAAAAAAATGAATTTAATTTTCTCAATATAAAATTTTTTAAAAAATTTTTAAAATAAATTTTTTAATTCACTCTCTTAAGAGTGTGAATTTTTAGTAGTTTATGATATTTTATTTACCTATTATAGTTATTCTAGGATATTACATTTTCCCCACCTATTAAATAATTTCATCCTCAAAATTGGGGTATATATAAGATATTGGGAAAAGTGAATGTTTGTTTCCATTGGAAAACGCATCCCAAAAACTGTCCAAATGCTTCCATAAATGATCCAAGAACCTAACCCATTTTTAATTCTTCGATTTGGTAGGTCGTAGGGCCCGAACGGAGTTACAGATTAGGAGTTATGGACATTTGAAGCTGGGATGGAAAACTGGTTTGCAAAGCCCATTTGCAAAGCCCCTACGTGATCGCAGAGCCTCACCACAAAAAAAGGAGGTGGGATAGCTCCTTTAACCCCTTTGACATTCACTACCCACCAAGATGCATGGTGGCGAGATGCATCTGTGAATCCCTTGGATGTCCACGGTCTTCTAGGGAGCAAGATTCCTCTTCGTGTCAAGGAAGCTCTGCTTCGCGGCACCCCTTGCCTATAAATACCGAGCTCACCCCCATTTTCCAGATGGTCACTCTGATCCTTGGGCGGCCAATCTCCCAGTTTTCGGAGATCTGCATTCCTTCATGAAGCGGCTTCACGAGCCCTTGCTTCGTGAGCCGCTTCCTTCGTGAAGCTGCTCTGTGAGTCCATGCTCCGCGAGCAGCTTCCTACGTGATGCTGCTGTGTGAGTCCATGCTTCGCAAGTCCATTCTCTACGAGGAAATTCTCTGTGAGTCCATGTTATGCATGACCCCATTTTCCATGAGCCCCTTTTCTCCATAGATCTACGTTGCAAAGACATATCCGTTGTGAGGGTCCTACATTCATGCCTGCCAATCCATACCATGGGGGCTGCACCCCCGCACCTCCCCTCGGGGTCTTTCTCGCACTATGGTCCTGGCCCTTTAGGCCAGTCCCATCACTACCTTCACTGAACCCCGTGAAAAATGGAGTGTCCCACCACAAACATTTCGGGCTGTGCCATCGGGGTTTTCCATTGCGCCCTTATGCGCAACCACCTTCCACTTGTGGAATACCATTATTTGAGATACTACTCTGCACACTATGAAACACCTTGAGTTGACATATTCCCATTGGTTCATTTCTCATGTCATCAATTGTTATTTTCATCATTAATTCCCCATGTACATTGAGTCGAACCATTCCTCACGTAACTCATCCAAACCCCATCACTTGGATCATATGCCAAGTTGAACCAGAAAAGGGTTGCCCTTGTGTAAGTCCCAACACCAACCATTGTTAGGCGCCTTATACCTAATATTCCTTTCTATATGAAATTAAACTGTAGTTCTCCCTATGATCCAAACATTAGATGCATCTTACTCAATATAATAGATGCCTTATGCTCCAAGAATGAGATGCCAATAGTCCAATCTATGTGACTTTAAAATGTCGTGCTCTCTATGTCAAAACATAAGATGCCTCTTACTCAATATAAGAGATGCCTTATTATCCAAGCATGAGATGACAATCGTCCTTTCTACATGACTCTAAACTATATTAAGCCCTATTTTCCAAACATGGGATTCTTCTAACTCAATATAAGAGATTCCTTACACTCCAAGCATGAATTGCCTACAGTCGTTTCTACATGACTCTAAACTGTAGTATGTCCTATGTTCCAAACATCGGATTCCTCTTGCTCCAAAAAAAGATATGCCTTATGATACATGCATAAGATGCCTACTTCCATGATGACAGAGGCATAATTTCAAGATCATTGGAATCCTTTCAAACATTCCATCACGCCACTTCATGCTTTTCATGTCTTTCATTCGGATCCTCATCCACATCCATGTCTGAAGAGACCCCCTAACGACCTAGTCCCATGCCTCTTCGGCTAACCTACTGTCCTTGGACAACACCGTGTAAGACATTGACAACACATTGAGTTAGGTCCTAGGATTCAAACACAGTCAGCAGTCGACACTCATTTGTTTGACCCCATTCAGGCTTACACGATATGGATACTGGGTTTAAAAAATGATCAATAGTTATCCATTATCATCACGGCACCATCACCGCATTTCAATTGTTGGGAATGTGAATCACACTTTTCATTCCCTTATGTTTGGACTAATTCCAATGTCGTTGGAATTATCCCTATTGTGCAGTAGCGCATAGGTGAAGGCCTCAACCCACCAGTGAGTTGGGATGCCCTCATGGCCAGACATGAGGAAGACATTACAAGAAGCTTCCTTGCATAAGACCCATATACTATTTCTACTCCATAGCGGCACCTGGGTAGCTTCCGTGTGTATTCCCCATTAACTATTTCCGCTCTATAGAGACACCTGGGAAGCTTCCACGCGTAAGTCCCATCTACCATTGTCACACCATAGGGGAACCCGAGCAGGTGCCTTGTGTAAGCCCCATTCACCATTCTTTCTCTATAGTAGATCTCGGGCAACTTCATCGTGTAAGCCCCATCCACGATTGTCGCTCCATAGCAGCACCCATAGAGCTTCCTTGCGTAAGCCCCATCCACCATTGTGGCTCCATAGCGGCACCCGGGAAGCTTCCTTGCATAAGACACCTCCATCGTTGTTGCTCCATAGCGGCACCATGGAAGCTTCCATGCATAAGCCCCATCCACCACCCTTCAGGGACACACCTATGTGTTGTGATCATAATGTCAGGTCCCTACTACCTCTTTTTTCTCACACTGAGCATGACTCATGTGGGCTTATAGTAGTAAGATTTGACCATGACATCCTCTATGGGAATCCAAGAGTGTATGCCCCACACCACCTGAACTATGAGTTTTTTGATCCTTCCCAAGGAAGGGTATATAGGAATCCTCCACGAGGTTCAAGCCCACCACCCATTGCTCGCTCGGACCCCCTTCACGTCAGTTCACCGACACCATGGATAGCCTAGAGTGTAATCCAAACACAAACCACCTGAACTACGTGTTCTTTGATCCTCGCCAATTCAAGGTATGCAGGAAGCCTCCCTGAGGATCAATCCCACCACCCATTGGTCGTTCTGACCATCTTCTCGTCAGTTCACCAACACCTTGGGCAACCTCGAGTGTAAGAACCATACCCATACATAAACTACGTGGTCTTTGATCCTTGCCAAGGTGATATATGTCGGAAGCCTACTTGAGGTTTAATCATAACACCCATTGGTCATTCTGTCCACTTTCACGTTGGTTCACCAACACCTTGGGCAGCCTAGAGTGTAATCTCAACACCCATATCAGAAATAGTGGTCTGTAAACCTTTCCAAGGTGAGGTATATAGGAAGTATCCCTAAGGATCAAGCCCAATACAGCATTGGTTCCGATCACCATCACGTTGGTTTTCCCAAGCCCTTTCTGAACTACATGGACTTTGATCCTTTCCAAGGAAAGGTGCGTAAGAAGCCTCCATGGAGTTCAAACCAACCATTTATCTAGGCCCAAGGTCATATTTTACATCTTATCACCCTAATACTGCATGATGTTAAACTGTGGACCTCAATTAGTAGTACGTCGTTATTCTCCCATTCAATGATATGTTTTTTTCAACCTCATTCGACAGAAAGCCGTTGAAGTCCCCAATCGACGGTAAGCCATCGTTAGATGAACTACACAGACTTTGATTCCCTGCAACGGGGTTACATAGGATGCTTCCACGAGGTTCAAGCCCAGAACCCATGTCGCATTTTAATCCATCCCTTAATCCCTTGTGTTTCGGGAATATCATGCCCGAACCCGGAGGTTCTATATCCTCTAGGTCCCATAAATGCATCCATTCTCTTGGACCACCTCCTTAGGTGTCCCATCGTTTCACCGAACTATGAAGACTTTGATTCCCTACCACGAGGATAATTAGGAAGTCTCTTCGAGACTCAAGACCAACACCATTTTCACCTTAACAACGGTCCCATCTCATTCCCCCTCCGCTCCATTGAACTCTACATCGTCTATCCTGATTCTCACCTAGGACACTACAATCAGATGGGATCATGTCATCCACCTCCTTGTTGCTCCTAGTAGTACTTGGGCCCCAATTCACAGGTAATCCCATGCATGTCACCATGTCATTGTACTTTTTGTACACCCTGATTCATCACCCCTACGAACTATGTCGGTTTTTATCCCTATCATATACATAGGGTATCTAGGAAACATCTATGAGGTTCAATCCTAGTTAATGGTTAATCATGGTGTTCCCCCATTTCAGGGTGCACACTCACTAATCTGCCCTTAGTGGTTTCCAGATTAGCCTTCATGGTGTGACATCTTTCCTTTATGAGACACACCATCATGGGTCTTCTATTATTGAGTTTTTTGGTCCATCAATCCCAAAAACCATCCAATTGTACCCTTCTAAAGATTTTAAAATCTGATCCATCTCTATTGGATGTTCTAATGACACTCATTCTATCTCTGCAAGATGTTAAACTTGCGGCCTACCTTATCAAAAACATGAGATGCCTATGGAAAACCTCGGAAGACACGCCTTTGGTTTAACCATATTTTCCAGACGTAACTTGTGGCATACCCTGTGTTGAACAAGGGAAGCTGAGGAAAACCTCAGATACATGCCTATGCAATATGATTCCCAGCATTCGACATGGGATTCCTTGGGTTATTCACCCTTGAGATGCCCTCGTATGAGGAAGAATACATGTTCTCCAATTTCCATGCATCCAGAGATTCCCTAACATGCCTGATATTTTCGTCTACTCCGACCGATTCATGCTACCATGTCAAGACCCCATGGAATGTCCTGATGGAAGTAGTGTAATTAACAGGTGTCCATAATTATATGGCATTAGAAATGAGATTCAAGAACAATGTCTTAATCATTAAAGGAGACCAGGACTAGGTGATGAGTTCCGAGAGGAATCCATAGAAGGAAAAATTGACATTCCATCATCCTTTTTCGTTTAAATAGAAAACATCCCTTACTACGTAATGAATGGTGCCTGCCTTGGGAAAGTGGGAATGCAGGGAAACACTTGTGCGTCCTCCACAGATATAAGAATGGACCACGGTGAAAGTGTCATAAACAATGTTTCTTCGCCTTATATTATTTATCTACTAATGTGTCCTTTTAGAGTTTTTTATTACTCCAAATGACATTATCAAATCATGTTTTTTGATTCCACAACACATTCTCTCTTGTGTTAAGAATTTGGACAGGTTATTCACTATATAATAATTCTTGATCCAAATATATTCTATCATATCTGAGCTCATGAATTATATTTTTTATTTATTACCTCAGTGATAAATAATTAATTAGATCATCTTCATTAGAAAATTTTTGCGGAATAACCAACTAATAATCTAAAACTCCAATTATTTCTATTATTTCAAAAGGTAAAATTTATATAAGACTTAAATTCCCATTTTAACAAAAAAATACAACTCCCTTAAATGGGGAAACCTTAAATTAAATACGATCCCTAACATGAAATTCCATTCATTTTATTTGATAATCAGTATGAAATGTTTTTAGACATTGTTCTTCTTTAATATGATTCAGAATTATTTTTACATTGAAAATAATATCCTTTACAAGATTCTGGAAAATATGTTTTATTCTTCCAAATTCCTCCCAACATGTTTATGTATGAAAACAATTCTAGTACAATTATTTTTATGGTTTCATATTTATTATCAAATAGAAGTATTATTGGTGGATAAATTCCAAAAATGTTGATACTAATCACATATACATTGTAAGTTGAGTTCACGTGATCTAAATAAGTCATTGAAAGTCTATATACTTCTTTTAAATATTCTAATACTCATTGTATGATTGATAGTTCTTAAATATTCCTTAACATGAATATATAGTGGAATAATATTCTATATTTTTGATGTCAACAATGGTTCACGATTAGATAATATTCTTAGTGTTTCACCAAAATGCCTTAATATTTAAATGTTATAGTATCCAGAAAGGAAATTAGTTGGTAGATATTATTTTTCACTAGTAAATAAGTATACATAGTAATATGATCAATTATTATCATTATAAAATCATTATTCCATGGAGGTTTTGGGAGTTTTGTGAAAAATTATATTATAATATTTTCTCACTTTTATATTTTTAAAGGCTTATGATTCTTTATTCGATTACGATGATGGATTTAAGAATTTAATAGAAAGAGTACTACGAATATTGAAACATAGACTATAATTTATCACTTAATACCATACCACTATAAATGTTAATCTATATACATTATTGTCTTACTAAGCTGTATAGAGAAATTTGAGCTGTGTGTTTCACTAAATCATTCCGTAATCAACTATGGTATGAATGGAACCTATATCCACTTCTCAAAAATAAAAATTCCATCTATATATATGTTATATGTTAATTTCTAATAATTTAATTCATTAATTATCATTTATATGTTCTTTTGATACTATTGGTAGTTCTCTAACTTTTCTCTTAAGGATGATTTTATATATACTTAAAAAACAATGATGGATCACATTTCCTAAGAAGATCTATATCCATATTTACTAGATCACTGTATATATGATCATTTTAAATACTCATCATCATTATAACTATATGTTCCCTCCTACACTATAATTAAACCAACTAGTTTACCTTACCTAGGTGGTATTTTTTTAATTAATGATAGTCTAAGAGTGGTTCGAAAAATAATCTTTGCCTCATGTTGAAATACTTCTCAGATAATATATAATTCAAGATCATGTCATCCATATATATATATCATATCATTGGAATTATAGCTATTATATCCATAATTTAAATTTAATATTATGGATCCTAGCTCATGGTCATGAGTTGTATAGTGTTGATCATTGATTTTCATGTTTCTAGATTAATAGGAAATGACTCTAAATTTATATAAAATTATAGAAACAAAGTCCTTTATTTTATTTATTTATATATAATATAAATAATTCCTTAATTGATGTTAAATTTAACATTAGTGAATTAGAAATTATTCTATTTATATATATAAAATAATCCTTATATTTCCCTGACAAAGTGAATTTATCCACTTCATTTGTTAACATAGTTGACGGGGTTTCCAATTGAGAAATATATTGAAAAAACTATCTATAATATCCTAAAAAACAATCTAATCATCAAATATATATTTTGGTTATCGGTGTATTTCATAAATTTAATATATTTTTCTCCAATGGTTAAATAGATATTCAATACCTTTGACAAAATATGTCCATTAAAAGAAACTCGATTGATCCAAAATTTAGTGAAGGATGTGGAGGTGCCAGGGGTCCTCTCCATTGATGCTCTGGGGTGTGAGACCAACCATAATCCTATTGACCTCCCAGTTAAACCCTGTATTAGGATCCTTGACCCATGCATGGTGGATGTTTTTCCTAAGCTAAGTAGTGATCTGGCTGGTGGTAAGATGGAAGATTCGGTCATGCTTGAGGATATTACTTCCTTTGCGGGTAAGGTGAAGTCAGGTGGTTTGGGTAATGGATAGGAGATTATCCCTACTATTGTTACCAGTGCTCATGATGCCTTTGTAGAGGGAAGGGTGTTGTCTGTGGTGCATGTGTCCTCTGCTCCGAATGTTTCTCTGTCTGAGTTTCATAGTGCCCCAGGTGTGAACAAAGTTCCTCATCCTCAACAACATTTAGGGTCAATTCAGATTCATAGTTGATTCACATGCTATAGTGCTAATGAAAAAAAAGGCCAACCCGGAAGGGTGGAAAACACACACGTCAAAGTGGAAATTCAAGAAGTTCAAGGAAAGGTATCCCGAGGACATCAAACCAAGTGACATCGAAGTAGAATCATTGGTGTCAAAAAACTATGAGGTGGAATCCCAAATGATGGTCGGGTCCATCTCAAAAAAGGGGAAACCAGGTTGCCTTATCCATGGGTGTTTTCCAGCAAATAAGGAAGGGGAAAAGGCAAGACCCCGTAAAGACTACTCAAACACCATGAAGACTATAACTACTAGATCCTCAGGGAAGTCTAGGGAAAATGGGATTGAGAAAGGACTGGGTGACCCAATATCTGTTGAAAATTATCAGAAGCTATCTGAAGAGTTGGGCAAGCCAATCCCATGTGAGGAAGTCATGACCTCCGATGGAGGAACCGTGGTTCCATTCATGGAGCCTACACCAGATGGTACCGACATCAGATAGGAAGATGAGGTGGAAATAGGGAATGGGGGATGTCTGGAGGTAGTCTAACATTCTGAGGGGGAAAATCTTTAAGAACCTCTCAAGATCAATGCCTCACCGGAGGTTGCCTGCAAAATATATGAGTGGATGCTGAGTGTTGAGACTAATGAAGAACAATGTGAGTGGATCACCAAACAGGACCTCATCCTGGAACGAGGTTTCAACGATAGGAAGATCAACGCGTAATAATTTATCCAAACCAAGGAGAAGATGGTAGATTATTTAGAAGATATTATCAGGAATGATCCAAATACTCAGGTCATGACTCATAATTGGATGCTTTATAGGGTGGTAGAATCAATCATACATAGTCTTGTTTTTGATAACTTTGTGTGCTTATTTTGCAAATAACCCCTTGGCTATGGACTTGGTGTGGGTTTCCCACTTTTTCATTAAAAGTGTTTTGAAATAAATATTTAATTTTCAGGTTATAAGGGACTCTAAAAATATTTTCAAATGGATCCCATGACCTCCATACCTATTATTCTATATAAATATATCATAACATAACAAAACCAAAAAGTTATCATGATACTCATTCAACCATCCATTAACCATATCCATAATATAGAATTTGGATTAATCAATCTAAATGAAATTTATTTGAACTCTAATTGGGATGACCTTGTACAAAATTTCATATTTGGTACATAATCCTTATTCTACATTAGATTATGATAACTAGAGTGATGATTATTCTTTTAAAAATATTGGGCTCCTTGAAGTTGATTAAATAATTCTTAAATTTATTGTAATGGATACTTATTATTTATAGTAATGATATTAATCTTCATATAATCAATGAAAAATCTCATAAATCCATCATTATAATTCTTTAATATATCAGTGGTTCCACATGATGAATCATTATATAATATAATTCCCATATCACATCACTCTTAATGATATTTCATTATCCAAAACAACTCCATTGTATTTATTGTATAATTTGTTTTAGATATATATCTCTCAACACGAATGGATTCAATAGAGAAATCATCATCCCACTCAGGTGGATGGCCAAGTAATTACTATGGAAAACATTAATTTGTTTTTATACCATGTGTCCATCCTATATTTTATGGATTTATCCCATTATGCATAGATCATGGTTGAATGTCCTTTTAAGTGTTTTGAACTGCTGACCACCATTGATACACATAACCCATTATGTGATATACTACCATGAGGAATTTTTCATTGTCTCTACTTCCCAATGTAAGAATGATCTCCTTTGGGGAATTGATTCATTATTCAAATACCATTGGATATGTAATTCCAATAAATAATTGATGTTATTATCTTATGAAGTAGTCCAACATAGTTACATAATATTTTGCATTAGTAGGTCTCTCTATGTGGGATAAATTATTTATCATAACCTAGGTCCTCTACAATAATATGATTATAAAATGATGCACCTCAGCTCTAGATTCGTTATCTTGTTATGTGGGGAATTCCCTTAATTTGGATATTACTGTTGATATAATTCCATTTCTTCAAATAAGCCTCTATTTTTCTACAATTTAATACCAATAATTAACTAATGACATTGAGTTGTAAAATAATTATATTATTAAATTTTCTAGAGTTTCCTAATAAATAATATGGGGATTTCATATAACATGTGATATATAACTAGACTCCTCAAAATATTTCATTGATTTTACTACTAAATATTCTATTATACTATATATTACATTTGAAACTTCAAAAAAATTGATGCCATAGTTATTTTAGATAATTGGTTCAAAATACAATATTTCTTAACAGATTCAATAGTTTTGTAGTCATAGAAGACTAGATACATACATACATTACATTTTAAAAAAGGATAAAATATGAACATATTGTGAGAACTTAATTATCTCTTCCATCATATCCTTGAACAATACACATGGTCCTCCTCTAGGATTCATTGGTAATGAAAAATAATAAGGGTGAGATCATATGGTTACTAAAAGATGCCACACAATCTAATATATCAATACCTAAAAATTCCATAAATGATACTACACGAGAAAATGGACAACATAAATAAATATTCAACTGAAACTGATTCAATTATATATTTATGATAATAAATGGATACATGGATAATAATAATCAATAATCACAAATTGATGGAATAAAAAATTTAAAACATTAACAAATTTTGTCACATCCTTGTGATAAACAATATAATATTATGGGAGGTGGTTATTGACACTACATTCCATCATAGAGTCCAATGAATGGAAAAGGGGAATACCTTAAGCCCAATGAGGGTCACCCTTTAAAGAACAAAAACAATTGACCATGGGATGAACCATGAATTCATTCGGAGGTTGTCGTGGAAGTATCCTACTTGTCGCGAATGTCTCTTGTGTGGCACATATGGGTCACGCATGTCACTTGCACGCCATAATCCTCTTTTTTTCAAGGTTCCCGTTAGCTGATAAATAGCCAATGTGGGCCCCCCTTTTCAAGGATGAATTTTCCAAATCTCATATTCAAGATTTGGTCACCCAAGTCTTTTTCTGACGTCCTCCTAACACTTCTAAGGTCATTCATTACCCAGAATTGATTATATAAAGAGGTAGAATAAGGTCTAAGTGTTATAACTCATCAACACATGCACAGCTAAGTGTCCAGACATTAAGGGAAACAGAAACACTTGTGTGCCGCCTTGCCCTCACAAAGGAACTTGTGTGCCACCCTTTTGGATGCCTCTATAGTTGATACTAAGGGCATGAGTTCAAAGTCTCCCAAGTATTACCCTATGGATTCATTGTTGCCCAAGGTAACTCATGTTGTGCAAGTCCACGTGCGCGACCAGGACTTGTGCGCCAGAAAAATACTTGCGCACCTTCTTCTTAGTCACCTCATTTCTTCAAATCCACCTCTCCTCTTCAAAACACGACCTTCAAAACCTTCTTCAAATCCATATATGGAATGGTTCCTTTGTTGGATTTATTATCTAAGAGGAATTCATTGGGCCTCCTTTTCAAGAGTAAGTCCCAATCATAATTTCCATTATCCTTGGGTCTCTTTCACAGGTGTAATACTAACGTTCCTTTAACATTGGGCCTCCTCCTCAAGAGTATGCTCCAAAATTATTTTATTTTGATTTGGGCTTCATTCTTAGTAAAAAATCCCAATCATAAGTCCCTCTTAATTTTGGATTCCTTTTTAGAAGGATGTCCCGAGTTAAAATTCCAAATCTCTATAATGTACAAATTCATTTATAGACCCTACTCTAGGGTTTCATTCCCGAAATAAGTCATGATCTACATTTACATGGGCCATCATACATTCTTATGCCATACGTCATTTCTCATGACTGCATCATTTGTGGCACCATTGTCAAGTTTACTGATACCCCTTGTTTCTCACACTGAGAATTACTCACGTGGGCTTAGAGTGTAAAAGTAATAATCACATCTCCATTTGGATCATTATCCATGCATAAACCCCATTTTTCTTTACCCTAACTACGTGGACATTGTTATCTTCTTTAAAAGGAGAGAACGTATGTTGGCACCAAAATGTTGCACGAAAGGAAGGGCCGGAAAATAAGGCCGGCCTGCTGCCTCACGAAGCACCACCGCGAAGCACCCCGAGAATCGCGGTCTCGCGAAGCTCCGGAGGCAGTAACTCTCCGCGAACGGTTTTGACGTTTCCGAGCCCGCCGCGAAGCTCTGGAGGCGGTAACTCTCTGCGATCGCATTTGACGTTCGCCAGTGCGCCACGAAGCACCTAAGTCGGCACGCGAGTTCGGCTTAGCGGAACCCCTTGCCTATAAATACCGGGCTCCCCCTGAGTCCCAGGGATGGACAATCCGACCTTTCTGCTTATCCTCTCCCGAATCACGAAGAACCCTTTTCCCCCGGGAATCATGAGCTCTGCGAGGTACTTCTACTTCGCGTGACAGCTTTGTTTTGTCTCGTTTTTGAGCCCCTCTTCCAAGAGGGATTCCCTTCGCGAAGCTCAAGGGCATTCGTGAAGGAAGGGGATTACCAAGGGAACCCGGGTAGCCGCGGAGCGTTTATGCGTCGCGAAACACCCAACCTGTACTAGTGATCCCTATGCTAAGGCAGGATCGCTACACAACACGAAGCACACTGCTTCGTAGCACCTTGCTTCGCGAGGCACATCTTCTTCACGAGGCAGTGCTCCGCGAATACTGTTCCACTACGCGAAGCACCCTCCACTCACACCTATTCCCCACGATAAGGCCAAGGCACTCGGCTTCGCGAAGCACACTCTTTTTCTTGGAAATTCCTCTTCCCGTGCGACCCTACAAGTATGCACGATGTGATTTCAATGTTCCACGGAGAATACCACCTGTAGCGTTGCTTTGCCTAATGGTTCCTCGCATAGGCACGCGAACGGATATTGCTTCTTTGCATAACCACGCTAACGTGGACCCCTCAATGGTTCGCTCCACAACCACTCTTGACCATGGCCTTGCCAGTACCTTCCCTCCCCCAAGGACCATAGGGTACCGGTAATGTAAGTCCTAGGAGTGAGGAGTGAACCCACCTCGTCCAAGCTGTGGGACGTTAAACTTCGAAACACCACATCCTCAACACATGACGTTAAACTGTGACCCGACCTCGTGCCTCTCGCCAAGGGTCCCCAAAGCTCGAACGTTTTTTACGCCACTGCTCTCCACAGGAGCGGAATCACCCATACACAAGGGATGATATCATCCTTACTGGAGTGGCGTATGTTCTTAAGAGAAGGGTCACCCTAGTTCCCCAACGGATGGCTACACCCCTGCAACTCCGTACTTCCCCACTACCAAGGTCAGTGGAGGTAGTGATAGGGAACGAGGCACCTCCCATAATTAGTCCCAAATCCCTCTTTCGCTGTGTTCTGTCGTACAGATGGGCCTCCATCCAGGAGTAAGTCCCAGCACCATGGACCGCCTAACACGTAAGCCCCTCTTCACTTCTCACGGACGCACCCTTCGCGGTGTGATCGTCAGGTCTTGATGTCTCTTGTTTCTCACACCGAGCATGACTCACGTGGGCTTAGAGTTGGCATTGGCCATGAAGCCTTCGTCCAGCATGACGTTAAACTGTACGCCTTCGTCCAGCATGATGTTAAACTGTATGCCCTTGTCCTGCATGACCTTAAACTTCACACCCATTTGAACTACGAGGTATCTGATCCATGTCAAGGAATGGTACGTAGGAAGCCTCCACGAGGTTCAAGCCTACTCGTCATTTCTTCACGTCGGGTCCCATCCCCGTCCAACATGACGTTAAACTGCATTCCGGTCTGATGGCAAGCTGTTGTGACTCACCCAACCTGAACTACAAGGATTTTGATCCATGTCAAGGAATGGTACGTAGGAAGCCTCCCTGAGGTTCAATCCCAACAATCATTTTCTCAGACCATCTCCTTATCGGTGCGCCAAGCCCCCTCCCATTTTCAATTTGAACTACGAGGTCTTTGATCCATGTCAAGGCATGGTACGTAGGAAGCCTCCATGAGGTTCAAGCCCACCCATTATCCAATTCACGTCGAGTTCTACTTGCGTCCAGGACAATGTTAAACTACATTCCAGTCCGACGGCAAGCCGTTGTCACATCCCGAACTACGAGGACTTTGATCCATGTCAAGGCATGGTACGTAGGAAGCCTCCCAGAGGTTCAAGCACATCTCCCATCGGACCAAGGTCCCTCATTAACGTCGGTTCTCTGAAACCCACCGCCATTCCGAACTACGAGAACTTTGATCCATGCCAAGGCAAGGTACGTAGGAAGCCTCCACGAGGTTCAAGCCCACCGCCCGTCGTTTATTCACGTCCGGGTTCGCTACCGTCCCACATGACGTTAAACTGTATTCCATCATCCCTCTGAACTATGAGGACTTTGATCCATGTCAAGGCATGGTACGTTGGAAACCTTCCCAAGGTTCAAGCCCACCACTAGTGGACCCACGGGTATACTTTCACGTCGATTCACAAATGAAACCCTTTGAACTACGATAAATTTGATCCATGCCAAGGCATGGTACATAGGAAGCCTCCACGAGGTTCAAGACCACCACCACTAGGACCCACCTAGTCCTCCTCATTCATGCCAGTTCGCTGATGATGCCCATCGGACCAAGTTCCACCCTCATGCCAGTTCCCCGACACCATCCCGAACTACATGGACTTTGATTCTCTGCCACGGGGATACGTAGGAAGCCTCTTCAAGGCTCAATCCCAACTTCACCGTCTCCCTTGAAACGGTTCCTTGCCATTCCCCCCTCCACTTCATTCGTTCATCCATCATCCACCCTGATTCATGTCCGGACCGTCATATCCCGGTGAGACCATGTCGGTACGCTCCTCTTCATAGCCGCCCATGTGCTGGTCTCGGTATTGGCACCCCTTCAAGGGAAATCCCTCAATCCGATCTACTCTAGCCAATGCTCCGATCGGGATGATCTGTCTCTCCTGGACGATAAACTCACGGCGTACCCTCTGTTAAACACGGGAAGCTGAGAAAAACCTCAGATATGCGTCTACGGCATATAGTTTCCCGCGCTCGATGTGGGATGCCTCGGGCTTCCACGCCCTCGAGAAGCCCTGTGACCAGGGATAATAGACAGACATGCCAGGTCCACGGTATCCAGACATGCTACTGATGCCTCAACGTGACTACTCCCACGATTGAAGGTTACTGCCCTGACTGGACCCTTTGGAATGTCCCGACAGATGTAGTGTAATTAACCGGCGCCCATGGAAACATGGCACTGGGAAGAGTTTCACGAACAACATATTAAATCTATAAGGGAGACCCGGACTAGGTGACGAGTTCTGAGGAGGAATACACAGAAGGAAGAACCGACATCCCATCATCTCGTTTCGAACAAAGAGTAAACGTCCCGGAATAAGGAGCAAATGTCGCCCGCATTTGGAAAGGAGGAATGCGGGGAAACAGGCAGCACGTCCTCCACAGACGGATGCGTGCGCCCCGACGAAAGCGTCGGAAATCGAAATGGTGAACCCGATGTGAAAGTCTTCTCCTCAATGAGTAGATTAGTAGCGTTCGAGACACTAGTAGATTGACGTGTCACCGGATCCAGATATCCGGCGCCCGGTCTCGCAATGAAAATAGCGGGTCTGTCGTGAAACTAACCGGAAGTCGGGGCAGTAGAATGTGGGGCACTCCGTTCTGCAGCGTGTTGGCCTGGATCCTTCTTACAGACGTGGATATTGGAAGGACGCTGGGGCACTGGTTGTCAGTCCTTTTCCTCTCAGTGCTGATGAGTTGATCCCTTTGTTTCTCAGGAACTAGGTTACTATTATAGAGACACGATCACCGCCCACTTGCCTACGCAGGGGCAGGGGGAACACCGCCACAACCACCCCGCATGGCGCCGCTACCGCCACGACTGCCGCCACATCGTGAAATATAGGGAACCCACGTCCCCTTTCCCCATCAGAGGTCATCCAGAGAAGGGTGATCAATAATCTTGTACGCAGGTACAAGGAGGAAGGGGTCATCCCAACTCGGGATATGGACCGCTTGGACCTGGAGGCCTCCAGGCCCCGCCGTCAACGCCGCCCTAACAGGCCACGCAGGGAGCCCCTCCTCCCCACTCCAATGTTCAACCGTTTCGGGAGCCTGTCCCTGGAACGCCTTGATGACTCCTCGCCTTACGCTGACGAGGCGGGTGCCGTCCGGCTCAGCCCGCTCGGGGTCCCGAACCAAGGGCTCCAGGCAAGAGCTCCCACCCGGCCACGTCAGCGCCACTGTCCGACTCTGCAGGAGGAGCAGGCGGGCCATGACCCTACACCACCTGCACCACCACGCCTGACCCAACGTCTGCGCCAGGCCCGGGCTGAGGATGCTCGCCCAGGTGCGTCAACATCAACAGCTACAGTGGCCCATGCCACCGCCGACGTGCATCATGGGGCCCCTACATACACTGAGCAGGGGCACTCCTTCGCCCAACTAGGATCAAGACCCCAACCGCCCCACGGGCAGGCTGGGTTGACTCTCCGGGTTGCAGGCCTGAGTGGTGATCGCCGCGATCTAACTCGCGGTGATGTCACCCCGTACGGAGGCCCTCCCTGTACCACTACTCCACAGAGAGAGGGCCTACCCCACTCTGAAGCTCGTTATGGAGGTATGTCTCGTGATACCCCCATCCCGAAGGAAGACCTGCCCCGCGGTAGTGACGCTCAGCACAGAAACCTTTCCTACGCCCACTATACAGGGTATGGAGTCCATTCTCCTGCCCCCGACCGCCGATCTGAAGGCACTATCCATCCGGTCCTTCTCCAAGATGGGGGCCCTCCCTACATCTTCTCTACAACCGGCGAAGGTCCTCCTCGCCCCAGCAACTTGAGGAGTGAAGGTCAGCCTCTACCATGTTGAGGAACCTGGCAATGCACTTGTGATTAGGGATCCCCGTCAAGACAGGGACCCCCACCCGGATGATCTTATAGCGGCACTCACAGCCTGCCTCGAAGCATTGGAAACGTGGAAAGTAGCGGTCCCACCAGATGGAAAGCAGTATCCCGCGTGGGTGGATGATATGCCCACACCCCCGAGTTTTGGGAACCCCACTTTCTCTCCCTTCAATGGGACAAGAGACCCACCGCATCACATGTCACATTTTTCTTCTAGTTGTGGCCCCATGCTGGGGACCCCGGCTCAGCAAGAAGCCGTCAAGCTCCGATGTTTCGTACAGACATTGGAAGGTCCAGCATTCGTCTGGTACAGCCAGCTCCCTATCGGATCGGTGACCGGTTGGGAGGATCTCCACCAGCAGTTCCTATACCAGTTCAGCTACACCACGGGGAAGACTAGCATTGCAGACCTCTTCAAGTGCTAGCAAAGGCCTGATTAGCGAGTCGCAGATTTCATCGCCCGGTGGAAGGGACTTATGTATTCCCTCGATATGCCACTGACTCCAGAACAATTACTGACGATGTGTGTGGGGAACATCAAGACGGAGCTGATACCCTCCCTAATTACCAAGAACTACCCTGGAGGGTTCAGAGATTTCCAAGATAAGGCTCAGCGCCTTGAGGAATCTCTGCAACAGGCTAACTAGGCATGTTTTTTCCCCCTATGATCCCAACCAGGAGGATCGCCAGGGCTGAACCCGCCACGGTGGCCCAAATAGAAGCCCCTGGGCAGCTGGAATTACTGCCAGCGGCACCGTCCCCGCAACCCCGCAGAGGTCCTCCACCTCAAGCACAGGCTCCCTCCCAGCAGCTCCCGCCTCAGAATCGACAGGTTCCCCCGCGTAATGAACCACCACCACCCAGGCGAGACAATCAGGCGCCATCTCCTTGGTAGGCCCCTCTGCCCCCCCCCGTTAGGACTATGCCCCCAGGGCCCCCTATCAAGAAAGAAGGCACCAGACTTATTCGTTCAATGAAAAATAGGTCCCTGGCTACTTCCGAAGTGCTCTAGAGAAAGGGATTGTGTGTCTGCCCGAGTGCAAAAGGCCGACAGAGGCACATCTCGCCGATCACCCCAATTACTGTCCTTATCATCGGATTCTGGGGCACACCCTCAAGAAATGCTATGTGTTTAAATACTGGCTTCAAGACCAGGTCAACAACAACATAGTCAGGTTGAGCCCGGCACCAGCACAAGTGGCGGGTGTCTTTGCAGGATCAGATATCGGCAGCGACTGCGAAGGCGAGTGGCAGTAGGTTCCCAGCCGCGGGTCCCGGAAATATGACGACTGGATGGCTCAAAAAACTGTCGTTCATTCCCATGGTATCATCTGGGCGCGCCTAAAGTATCCAGAACCTTCAGAAGGAGTAGCCGGTACCTCTCCATCGTCTTCACAGCCGACCACTTCCCAAAAGGGCAAGCAACGACGATAAAAGAAGAACCAACACGCTCCATCGGAGCCGTCGTCATCCCGCACTCTCAGCGACATTATGACCCCTAAAATGGGGATTCCTCCCAGAATCTGCCCGGTGGTGGATGAATCCTTGAGTGACAGTCAGGGGTATGCTTCAGTAAACACCGTGGAGCTGGTAAAGCCCTATATGACTCCCGATGAGGGGGAACGCCAGGCGAACCTCCCCAACGTTTCCAGCCGACGTCAACGTCAGCGGAATCGCAACCGCGCCAGTCATCGAGGTACGTCAACAGGCACTTTCAGCCAAGCCATGCACGCTACTGAGACCAGACAGTAGGCTTAGTGCAGAGATTAGCACGCGCGACCCCATTTAACGCCCTCAACTCTACCTTCACCGCCATTCGTGCTACTAGATCAGGGAGAGATGCCTCGTTCTGTATCAATGTCAGTCTTGCCGGCTACAGGCCAGCCTCCATTGTCCAATCCTAGTCTGGAGACTACTCTCCAGGCTTCAACCAGTAGGCAGCAGGATTCACCTAGTACTAGCCGATCGCCAGTTCAACCGGTAGGACCCGCTATGCCTCCAACTACCGAACGACCTCTTGTAGGCAGAGGTTCGCGTTTGGCACGAATGTATGATGTCCTGAAGCACCTGGTCGGCATTCCGACATGGATTTATATCCTTGAGGCCCTTCGCCTATCATCTGAAATGCGCGAGGCACTTTCCGAGGCCCTAAGGAGCCCCGTCCAGTTTTAGATGGAGGTAACAGCTGCAGACGACTTCCATACCGAGACGATTGAAAACGCAGAATGTCATGCGGTTATCTCATTCTCTGGTGAAGATGAGTGCCCTCCTATACAGGGTCACATTTTCCCTTTGTACATCACTGGCCAATTCAATGGTGTGGAAGTCCGCCGCTGCCTTGTTGACACGGTTTCCGGAATAAACCTAATTCCGAGTCGGACGTTGCGAAAGATGGGTCTGTCTGGAGGTGATTTAACTCCATCTGACCTCCGAATCTAGGGGTTCGATAGGAACGAGAAAACCCCAGTCGGCAAGATCTGCCTGAAGACTTAGTTCGGTGGCTTAATTGCCAGCACAGATTTCAGGGTAGTCTCTCAGGACACCGCCTGCAACGCGTTGATGGGTAGGCCATTGCCCCATCTGCATGTAGAGGTCCCTTCGTTGTATCATCAGTGCCTCAAATACTCACTCAACGGTCGAGTAGGCGTGCTCCAAGGAGATGTGTCTCATTTCGCCTCTTGTGAGGCCCGCTATCTGGATGTGTGTTATTACAAAATTAAGGATAAGAAAATCCTAGTGAGGATGAACCCGCCCCGGTCACAAGTGATCCCTGGGCAAGCATGGATAACGCCTACATCCTCCCGATCCACCGATTGGAGGCCACGACCCCCCGACATGGGTCAATGTTTTTTTGTTTCGTGTACACAAGGAAGGCATGTTACCGTGTCCAAGCGACGGCGGAAAATCACTTTGTACTCCTACATCAACCAGGCTCAGGTGATCCCGGAACCTCCTACCCCTGTACGGTACCAAAAAGTCAAGATTATGACAATGGCGGTATGCCATACGTGTGTCTTCCATTGGGCTGGAATCCACAGACTTAGGATGACACATCACCACTGCTTCGATATCATCAAACGTGGCCCCTTAGGCCGAAGGCATGATGGGATAGGGTCGAATGCCTTCATTACTATGGTCTCGATGGTGAGTAAGTCTCCTGATATGATGACCACTGCTGCCCAAACCGACACCAGCGGCCCCTTAGGTTTTGATATCCCAGAAGTATCTCCTGTCGCGGGAAATCCCCCCACGGGTGGAGAGGAAGACCTGGAGGATTCTCCCCCCGCCTTTGAGGAAGGTGTCTCTACCACGGTTGATGAACTGGTACAGGTGAACCTTGGTAGCGAGGCAGATCCGAAACCCACATTGATCAGTGCAGCCATGTCCCCCAAGGAGCAGCAGGAGTAGGTATACTTCCTCAATCAACACCGTGATGTGTTTGATTGGAGTTACAACGAGATGCCAGGACTAGATCCCCAGGTATCCGTTCACCGTCTAGGCCTCCCGGCAAACCATCGTGGATTTAAGAAACCTCCCAGGAAGATGCACCCATCTCATGGTGCTATGGTTGAGGCCGAAGTTGACAAGCTTATCAAAGCCAAGTTCGTCAAGGAAGTCCAGTACCCCAAGTGGCATTCCAACATTGTGCCAGTTAGGAAGAAGAATGGGCAGATCAGAGTCTGCATCGACTTCCGCGACCTTAATCACCACTGCCCAAAGGATTACTTCCCACTCCCGGTGACAGAGTTATTGATTGACGCCACGGCTGGGTTCCAAGCTCTCTCATTCATGGACGGGTATTCCGGGTACAACCAGATCCGGATGGCCCCCGAAGACGAGGAGTCCACTGCCTTTAGGGCTCCCCAAGGTACCTTTTGCTACCAGATTATGCCATTCGGTTTGAAAAATACAGGTGCCACTTATCAGAGGGCCATGCACCGCATATTCAAGCTGATTCTCGTAACGTTGGTGGAATTCTACGTAGATGACCTAGTGGTCAAATCATGTCAGCGCTAGGACCATCTCAAAGTCCTCGAGAAGTTGTTCAGTTTCCTCCGTTCCTGTCACCTGAAGATGAACCCATTGACGTGTGCCATCGGGGTCACCTCTGGGAAGTTTTTGGGCATTTTTGTTAGAAATTGAGGCATCGAGATAGACCCAGAGAAGATCAAGGCCATCAGCCATTTGCCTCCACCGAGCAACATTCGGGAACATCGAGGCCTCCAAGGCCACTTAGCCTATATACGTCAATTCATCGCGAATCTAGCCGGCAAGTGTAAGCCCTTTTCCTAGCTCATGAAGAAGGGCGCCTCCTACGAATGGGATGAGGATTCTCGGACTGCCTTCAAGGAAATCAAGCATTATCTGCTCCAACCACTGATTTTGATGCCACCTATCTCCGGAAAGTCACTGATCCTTTACGTGACCGCCCTAGAAAGATCCCTTGGTGCACTGCTCGCACAGAAGATTAATGAGGGTACTGAGAACAGTCTCTATTATCTCAGCCGCATGCTTCTCGATACAGAGGTCAGATACTCCCCTATCAAAAAGAGATTCCTTGCGCTCGTATTCGCCGTGTAGAAGTTGCGACATTACTTGCAGCACCATGAGGTGCAATTGGTCTCCCGGGTAGACCCACTTAAGTACATCCTAAACTGCCCCATGCTGACTGGCCAACTAGCACGTTGGGAAGTGATTCTCCATCAGTTTGATATCAGGTTTGTACCTCAGAAGGACATTAAGGGACAGGAGCTGGCAGACTTTTTAGATGCCCATCAAACCTCCGTGGATCAATCCCTGGACCTGGATTTTCCTGATGAGACGATCCTCTTAGTCGATCATCTCGTCCCGTGTTGGCAAATTCATTTCGATGGTGCCTCCCGGAGCCCCACCGGTAGGAGGATCAACGATCCTAAGCTCAACAGAGTGGGCCTGGGTATTGTCTTCATTACCCCGGCGCAAGCCGTCCTACCATACTCGTTCCTGTTGTCATAAGGTTGTACGAACAACGAGGCAGAGTACCAGGCTCTCATCACCGGTCTCGAGTTGGCCCTTGAGATCCATGTGCCCCATCTACATGTGAAAGGAGATTCCGAGCTGGTAATCAAACAGGTTAATGGCGGCTACGTCGTCAGGAAGCCGGAGCTTGTACCATTGCAGGAGTACACCCTCTGCCTAATGGCCCAGTTTCCTTCTCGACCAGAGGTTACCCATGTCCCACGGTCACAGAACGGTCAAGTAGACGCCTTGGATGGATTAGCCGCATCGCTCGCAGAACCCGAGCAAGATGATTTGAGCATACATGTGGCACATCGGAGAGTCATTTCTCACATCACCCAAGCGGACAATGATGGCATGTGGGTAAGTCATCTCACCGTTGTACACTCTACGTCAGAGGTCCCGGGTTCATCAGACACAGTGGTTGAAGCCACTTCCGACTGGAGGGCACCTTTTGTCGAGTATCTCCAAAATGGTCGCCTCCCGGATGACCGGGCCGAGTGCGAGCGAATCCGACATCGGGCACTGCAATTTACCGTCCAGAGCGGCCCCAGTCATGAACAGATCCTCTACAAGCAGAGCTTTGATGGCGTCCTCCTCCGTTGCATTCAAGGAGTAGAGATTCCTCAATTTATGAAAGAGGTTCACGTCGGTTCCTGTGGCGCCCATCAAGCTGGGCCAAAGCTATCCCATCAAATCCGGAGGTTGGGGTACTTCTGGCCCTCTATAATCCATGATTGTATTGGGTATGCCAAGAGATGCCACCCGTTCCAAGTTCACTCCATCTTCCTGCATTGGCCGCCAGAGCCCCTCCACCCCACCAAGTAGTCTTGTCCATTTGCGGTATGAGGACATGATGTAGTGGGACCGTATCCACCGGCAACAGCTCGCCAGTGTAGGTTCATCCTGACTGCAACTGATTTCATCTCCAAGTAGGCAGAGGCAGTTCGAATCAAAGAGGACAAAGCCCATTCCATCGTTGACTTTGTGAGCTCCAATATTATCCACCAGTTTGGGGTCCCTCACGTCGTCCTCACCGATAACGGCACCAACTTCTGAGCGGCTAAACTGAAGAAATTGTACACCAAGTACGACATCCGTTCAAACCATACCTCTCGCTTCCACACGCAGGGAAACAGACAGATCGAGGCGTTCAACAAAACCCTCTCTAAAATTCTGCAGAAGATGGTTGGTCAGAACAAGAAAAGTTGGCCAGACAAGCTCCCCAAAGCCCTCTGGGCTTACCGGACGACGACACGCAACTCTACCCAGGTGACCCCATATTCCCGGGTGTATGGAGCTGAGGCAGTCCTACCCATTGAGATCTAGCTGCCATCGTTACGCACTGTAGTCTATGATCACCGGACATCAGATGAGGTAGCCGAGATCCGTCTAGATGAATTAGAAGAGCTAGACGAGAACCGGCTTCGTGCCCTGCACAATCTGGAAAGGCATCAGGATAAGATAGTGAGGGCCTTCAACAAGAAGGTTCGTCTCCGTTCTTTTCTACAGGGCGACCTAGTACTGGCCCTTCGAGCGCCAATGATTCCTGGTAGGAAACCGCCCAAGTTAGAACCCAAATGGGAATGGCCTTATATCATCCATAAGTTTTACCCCAATGGAGCATACTCCTTGGTGACCACGGATGGAGAGCGCATAACTCCTCCCACCAACACCAAGTTCCTCAAGCGATACTTTGCCTAGGGAAAAAGGGTCCTACACGATCTTAAACTGCATCTTGGTCCTGCATGACCTTAAACTGCATGGCAGGGTCCCGCATGACCTTAAACTACACGTTATGGTCCAACACGACCTTAAACTGAAAGGTCCTGCATGACCTTAAACTGCATCTTCATCCTGCAAGACGATAAACTGCAAAATAGTCCGAGTTCTATGACCATAAACTAAGATCTCCCCCCTTCCTTACTACAAGACGTTAAACTGCAAGCCAGTCAGGCCTTCCTGACCGAGGCTCATCCGTAGGCCCCTCGGCCTCCTCGGGCCCACGACCCCCGTCTTCACCGCAAGACGTTAAACCACAAGCTGTTCAGGTCTCCCTAAGCTCGGTTCGGCCTCAGGCCCCTTGGTTATCCCTGACATACCCTCTTGAGGGATTGTACAGTATGGTGTAGGATTACGTCCTCATTCACGTCGGATTACTTGCCATACCATACATATCCCCAAATGAGATGCATCCTCATCCCGCATGACGCTAAACTGCATCTCAAGAACTACGTGTGGCTTGATTCTCATCTCGATGGGATACGTAGGAATGCTCGGACGCCTTGCCTTGAGCACAGCTCCAAGCTTTTCTCTTCCACTATTCCCCCTGGGAATAGATTCCTTGGAGGATCTTTGTGTAGCAGGGAGTAGGCTTTCTTATCCCACTCATACAACCCTGCTCACACAAGGATTGTAAGGGTCGCACTATGTTCCCACTCCCATTCTTCTATCCTCCCCTGTCCTCACCGCATGACGCTAAACTACATGGCCTTCAAGAAATATGTGTGGCTTGATTCCCATCCTAATGGGATAAGTAGGAATTCCTGGTAATTTCGTCCGTTGGCCCAGCCCGAAATCCAAAATCTTCCCCTCAGGCCAAGACATAAGGCAGGGTGCAAACTTTTCCCCAACTCACGTCGAGCAAGCCTCTACCCGGCTGCACGTCCCCCCTGGAGACGTTCGCCCCTTTTTTGGATGGATACAGCTATGCTTCACCCACTCCTTGACTGGGATTCAATTATTTTTCACACCTGGAGGGACCCCCAAGAACGGCCCGGATACTACGCCCAAGGGCTCTCCTACCGATACATGCCAATGCCCCCGAGGGTTTTCAAGAAACAAGATGATACAAGTCCTGCATTGAGAATTTGGTCAGCGGTCGACGCTCATTTGTTTCTCCCATATCAAGTCACTATAGGAACGTTGTTTTTCAATCATGGTCAATAATGTCATGGATCTTCGGGTCCACCACGAGATGTCCCAAACAACGAGTGCAGCGATTCGTTCTACCCTATCCCCCAAGGTGGTGCTAGCGGTTGGGCCCACATCCCCGATTCTCTTATAGGGGTGTACGGTGTGGTGTGAGACTATGTCCTCATTTAAGTAGAGATCAGGTACCATGTCGTATGCCTTCTCTTACGAGGCCCAGCCTCAGGACCCTTGGCCTCCTCAGGTCCCCGGCCACCGTCCTCATGTAATACGTTAAACTGCAAACCAGTCAGGCCTTCCTGACTGATGCCTGACCTTAGGCCCCCTGGCCTTCTCGGGCCCCTCCGCCCAACCTCCTACCCAGGGTGTACAGTGTGGTGTGGGACTATGTCCTCATTTACTTAGGGATCATGTACCATGTCGTACACCTTCCCTTATGAGGCCCAGCCTCAGGCCCTTTGGCCTTTTCGGGCCTCGGCCCCCGTCCTCACTACAAGACGTTAAACTGCAAGCAGGTCAGGCCTTCCTGACCAATGCCTAGACATCAGGCCCCTTGGCATTTTCGGGCCCCGGCCCAGGTCTTCTCTTATAGGAGTGTATAGTGTGGCGTGAGATTATGTTTTCATTCATGTCGGTTTATTCGCCATACCGTACACCTCCGTTGTTTGGAGGTATATTACTCTCCCCTCATACCGTATGACGTTAAACTACATCTGGAGAACTATGTATGGCTTGATTCCCATCCTCATGGGATACGTAGGACCACATGAATGTCTAGGATTCGGGTCGAGCCCCATCTCTCGAAAATTGTCATCACACCTTGGCCCCTTGGTCTACCCTTCCTCCATGAGAGGATTATATGGTGTGGTGTGGGATTATGTCCTTATTCACGTCGGTCTTGTAATGACCACGCCATGTACCTCTCCCTCCTGAGTTGTTTCGTCGATCCCTTTTCAGCGGTTCACCAATTTGCCTAAGAGCACTCTGGTTTATTACCTGGAATGTCAAGCTCTACTCGGAGACGGCCGCACCTGCTTTCCAAGCTTTGTGTATCCCTGCATCAGGGCTTCCATCATCTTTCACACCCGGAGGGACCGCCAAGAATGGCCTAGATTATAATCCCAAGGGCTCTCCTACCGTTACGGGCCAACGCCCCTGAGGGTTTCAGAAAACAAATCGATAAAATCCCGCGTTGCGAATATGGTCAGCGGTCGATGCTCGTTTGTTGTTTCCACCTCGGGCTAATGCGATGTGGACGCTGCATTTCCACCATGGTTAACAGTTTTCCTCTATTTCCATGCCAATCCATTAAGCCCAAAATGTCAGGTACACAATTCACACCCTTCATCACTTTATCTTGTCCAAGTAGAGTCTTGGAACTCTTGGTACTTTTCCTCCGTGCACGTCTGCGCGTTGGGGAAACAAACTGCGTCAAAGGTGTCCTTCGGGGCTCACTGTCGACTCCCTTCTGATGGACGCCCCAAGTATTTCAATGAGGATTTCCCCCATTGTTTCCTACACTGAGTTTAACTCACGTGGGCTTAGGGATCGAGTTGCCTTCTGCACTACAATTCATGGTCCGAGCTCTAAGACCATAAACTAAGATCCATCCGGAACTACGTTCAGCTTGATTCCCATCCTCATGGGATACGTAGGACCGCCCAGACCCCCTATCTTTGGGTCCATCTTGAGTTCAGCTAATTCGCCTCTCTGGTCCTGCCATCGGGACCCCAACTATGGGACTGCGTGGCGTAGTGCGGGATTATGTCCTCATTCACGTCAGGTTTGCAATAGCTATACCACGCACACCCCCGTTCTAAGAGTTAGCCCTCGTATTCCTTGTCCCTCATGACATTAATAGGCGCCCTTTAGAACTACGTTCAATTAGATTCCCATCCTCATGGGATGTGTAGGACCGCCCAGACGCCCTGTCTTTGGGTACATCCCATTTAGGGAGCCATTCTCTCCCCCTGTTTCACCTCTTACCTCTATATAGGCCCCTCGGCCTAAGGTATCCCTCTCCGGTTGGCGTACAATGTGATGTGGGATCATGTCTCCATCAATTGTGTCTTTATAACACTACGCACATTCCCCGCCTAGCATCATCTCTGCTACGTCTGCACTGCATGATGATAAAATGCATGCTTGGTCCTATCATATGACCCTAAACTGTGACATTATCGTCCCAGCCGCACGACGAAAAACAGCACTACATTGTGGTGACCTCGTTGTAGAGGACATCACGTTGGGTATTGGTCACGTGCCATGCCATTTGTCAATGCCTATCACGGATTGATCCTGGCGACACCATGGATTACTTCTGTAGGCCTGTCGCTTCACAAAAAAAAAAACCACTCACCTTAAAGAACAAACAATATTTATCAAATTCCGCATATTTTAGTGAAAGGGCCACGCCCGTGCTCCCCTTTTCCCCTGGCACTAGTACCTTACCATGTCACCATTAAGAACTATGTGAGAATTGATTCTCATCATTATGAGACATGTAGGAGCGCCCCTGGAACTTCCTCGCAGGCCCAACCAAACTTTCGCTTTTGGTCCCTTGACCTAAAACCTCTCCCAAGGGGGTCATGCGTAGTGAGAGATTACGTCCTCATTCACGCCAGGTGTTTCAATTACTCCACCATGTGTCTCTTAAGTCTCCTCCCATCCATGGTCCGAATTCTACAACCCTAAACTAAGATCCCCCTACGGGAATGACTCTTCTCCCCCTATCTAATACGTCTCGTTGTCGTATTCAGATGTGTTTTGACAAAGAGCCCGAAGTGTGGGATTTTCATATGGACATTCCCTTTGTTCCATAACCAAGCTTCGTGAGATCGCTATTTCAATCCTCATCCTCTTCCACATCCAAAAGGTCTCTCAGACGACATGGATACTAGGCTTAAGTGTTCTCCACGAATGCTGGACCTAAGGGCCCTCCAATCCTTTCGGGCCAACGTCCCTATGGATATCTGACAACATTTGTGACACGGTACCATGTTTCGAACATGGTCAACGGTCAACCCTCATTTGTTTGTCCCCATTCAAGGATAACGCGATAAGGATGCTGGGTTTCCGCCACGGTCAACAGTTATCCTCCATCGTCACTCCGCCATCATCGTGATCTGAATCTTGAGCGCCATGATTCACACATTTCCACTTTCTCATGTTCAAGTGGAATTCCATCATACTCTGCTCATTCTCTTCGTGCATCTAGGTGCTCTAAATGACCATGTTACTGTCATTGGGTCAGTATTCACTGAGAATCCCTTTGCCCTAACCTGCCCCTTTTTGTGTCGGGAAATTCCCACCACCTCTTTTTTCCCATACAGAGCACGACTCATGTGGGATTAGTAGTTTTGGTGGGATGTCTACCAACACGGTCAGGCTTCTCATAGTCCCGCATGATGTTAAACTGCGCTCCCAGAACTACGTATGGCTTGATTCCCATCCTTATGGGGTACGTAGGAATGCCCGACCACTCTGCTTCGGGCCCAGCCTAATCCTCACTCTTGGTCCCTCGACCTGAAGAGTTTCCTCCGGGATTACGTGGTGTGATTTGGACTCCAAGTACTTATTCACGTCGGTTTCATATCTACCGCACCACACGTTCCCTGGGAGCTTCCCTTTTATTCCACGTCCTATCGTATGACATTAAACTATAGGATTCCATGTATCCTCGTCCCGCATGACGTTAAACTGCATCCCTAGAACAATGTATGGCTTGATTCCCATCCTTATGGGATACGTAGGGACACCCAGGCATTTCACCTAGGGTCCAGCCCCAAGAATCGCAAAATCTTGTTCCTCCCCATTCCCAGCCCTCTGGTCTGACCCCTCAGGGGGAACTATGTAGCTACAATTTTTCCCTGAACTAGTTCAGGATGCCCCAAGATCCCATTGGGAAGCGGCAGGCCCCCTCTCCGAGGAGGCCCTGTCCCAAAGAAGGAATGACCCATGATCGGACCAATGTGCCCATATGGCAAACTCCCACCACGATGATGTAATTACATGAGTGTTGGATTCTCTTCGGACAAACCATCACTCCATATTCCACGTTTTGTGTGCCCCTTATTCGGACCCTCGTCCCCTTTCATGTCTAAAGGAACCCCCTAACGGCCTGGTCTCATGCCGCATCGACTCACCTACCGTCCTGGGCCAACGTCTCTGAAGAATGGTCATGTTTGGAAGGACCCCCTAACAGTATGGATGCTTGACCTAGGGTCCGCCTACTGTCCTGGGCCAACGTCCCGAAAGATTTACTGACAACATTTCTGACATGGTCCCGTGTTTCGAACATGGTCAACGGTCGAACAACATTTTTTGTTCCCATTTCAGGCTAACACAATAAGGATATCAATTTTCTTCCATGGTTAATGGTTGTCCCTTATTGTCACACCATCCCCACAGTGTTCCGAATCTTGGGTGTCGTGATTCACACTTCCCATTTCCATCGGTTTGGACTGATTTCAGCGCCCCTGGTGTTGCACCGTTCGTGCATAAGAGCACGCTGAAGAAACGGTAATTCGGCTGTTCGGAAAAGTTCCTTCTCTGGTCAAGCCTCTCCCATATTTTGGAAATCCGGACTAGTAATCCGAATCCCGGATGCCTAGAGCATGGTCTCCACTCCTATTTTAGGTGGGACGATAAGGCAAATATCTCCTGTTTCTCACATCGGGCTCGACCCACGTGGGCTTGGTGTATTATCGCCGAACGTCCCATAAACATTGTAGGGATGTAATGAGGCGATTCAAATAGTGGAAATAGTGCGCGCTACGACATTCAAAACAAAGAAAGGAAAAATTGAAGCATGAATGTAACAATAAATGGTTTTTGTTTTGTTACAATACTCGGGGGTTGACTCCCCCTATGGACGGGTTGACCCCGCCAAAAGAGCGTTGCAGCTCCGCAACTCATTGTCTTGTTGCGTCCAAGGCTTGTTGCGGCTGACTCAGCTCCCGCTCCTCCTCAGTAGCGGCGGGGCGCAATTCGTCAGCCTTGGCATTGGCCCTCTCTACACTAGCTTGAACGGCAGCCATCTTTCCAGAGGTCTGCCTCATATTCTCTTCTGCCTCTGCCAGCTGGGCCTTCAACCATGAGATCAGCTAAGATTGTGCATTAAGAGAGACTGAAAGCTCATCTTCCCGGGTCTGCATCTGTTGGACCTCACCTTCATCCTCCTAGTGATTCTTTATGTTGGTCGCCCCCCTCCACTTCCAACCCACACTGAGCCCACGATCATGCTCCCAAATCTTTTCAGCCGTAAGATCTCGAATGAGTGTGTGAGGACGTTGGGCATCCAATCCCTCAGTGCACAGTTCGCACAGCCGCGAGCGGAGTTTGTCCATTTCAGGCATCCATTGCGCTTGGGAGTGTCCTTGAGGAAGCGCGTGATTAGCTTCCACGACCGGCGGTGGACTATGCTGTTGTCTTCCTCGTCGGAGGACGTTTGGTCCCAGTCTGCGCGATTGGAAAGCTCGTACGCGGGATATGCCCACTAGAAATCCTTGGCAGGATCTACATCTGGTGTTGAATCTAGTACGGCATCCGGCGCCGAAGCAGGCGTGACAGGACTGGGACCGGCCGGTTGATCCTCTTCATCAGAGTCCACCTCGATGACTTCGACCACGACCCTACTGGTGGTCCTTCCAGGGATGATGTGTTTTGCAGATTGATAATATGGGGGGACTATCGCCACCATCACTGGCATGCCCCTAGGAGGGACGCCACCAGACATCCCGACTAGTCTTTCCGCAGCAGCCCACGCCAGTCGGAGAACTGTACGACATGGAGGGACATAAACGTTAGGTGGCATAGTCTACTTGTTACGATGAGGAAACCGGTAGAGGAAACTTACGGATATCGACATCCTAGCACTGCTCTTGAGCCGGTACTGACGGGACCCCGAGGCGAGGCCCTCCGTATACTAATGGAAGGTCTGGAGATTCTGGAGGAGCCACCTCGGGTGCTCTGGTCCCACCAGAAGTGGAGCTGGACGCAGCCATAGGCGCAGGTTCTGAAGGTCCTGAATCATTAGCCGCCGAGGGGAGAAAACGAGGCTTGCGAACAAGTTCCTCCTTCATGGATCAAACATCGGTGAGAGGTCCATAGTGGCCCGATAACGGACCATAAGGAAAGAAGTTTGGAATGCTACCTCGAGAGCCTCTGCGAAATCGTCAGAATCTGAGCCCTGATCTCCAACCTCGCCCTTCTCCAACGGGCTCCCTCCTCCGGCATCATCCTCCTGAGAGGAGTCCTCTGATTCCTCTGGCAGAGGGAAGCGCTCCCTCATATCGGCAGCCGATAACTGTCGGGGGACTGTTTGATTTAACAGTACCCTCACCCGGACTGTCATTGGGTGAGGGACACCACTGGAGTGGACGTAATCATCTAGCTCGACCAGGTATTGCTCTACCTCCGCCGGAGACGCAATGAATCCAGCTCGGACTGGGCCTATGCCCGGTAATAGCATCCCGAGGCGATTCAGGTGGTCCCAAATATCGGGTGGGCTGAGGAATTTCCGGTTGACATCCCAAATTTCCCAGGTTTCCAGGAAGATGGCATCCTCTTCCACGTCGATAAGACGCAGGCGCTTCCCCGGAGCCTGAGTGGATATCCTACGAAATCCCCTCAGTGGTCGCCCCTCTGGATGGCCCTGCTCTTCCGGAATCACCGGATCCGCTGCTGCTGCCGCACCCTCGGCCGGTGCAGGTCTCGCCGCCATGGCAGCCCCGCCACTGCGAGGGGCCCTAGCTACCCTCCGACCCCGACCTCGAGATAGAGGAGGTCCGCCGTCACCGACCCGAATAGTTGGCTGCTTCAACATCTCCCCTGGGTAAGCAGCCTACCAACTAATGAAATACTCCCTCACCAATTCGAAGGCGGCGGTGGATGGAGGCCATGCAATTCGCATCTTCCAATCCTCCCGTGTGAACATGAGCCGCATCTGCCTCATCACACATGGGTGCTCCTCGTGGCGCACCACCCAGTAGACCTGCGGGGTCAGCCACTGGTGGCACCAGAACTGCCTCGCAAATCGATGCGGGGTGTACGGTTCGCAGAGTGGCTCACAGTATACTCATGCCACCAAAACCTGACCTCGAAAGGCCAGGAGGTATTCCCGATGTTCTTCCGTTCCATGCCCGTCGTCAGTAAGTATCCCTGTCGGCAATGGGAAGGGGTGGAAATTAAACTCATACACCCTCCACACCCGATTCAGCACCATCGGCATGGCTAGTTTGAATGGAAATCTCCCGACCACATTCAGGATGGAGGGGTAGAAATTTGATCCCGGCATCGAAATAGGGTTTGGATACTCATAAATCCCCCTGATTTGCGCTGCGATCCACCCATACAAGAGGTGGAAGGTCCTGCATATCCTTGGCGGCTTCTTGCCCTCGCCAATGTGCCGCATCATTCTGTACAGTTTGGCGAGCATTGGAATCCCCAGATTGATCCGCTTCCCCATGGCCAACATGGATGCCATAATAAACGACCTGGGCTGCACCCCCATGCTTGTATCCCTCACCGGTAGGATCCAACCGCAGATGAGAGACGCGATTAATGCCGCCATCCTGACTATCGGCTATTGTTCAGTGCTGACACTGAAACCCCATGTATTCCATTGGCTGTCCTCCATGACCTGCCAATACGAGTGCCCCTTACCTCGTTGGGATGCCCTTGGAAATGTTTGAGGCCTCGGAGGGAACTCTCGATTCTCTGGGAAATTCAGGAAGCACTTGAACCATCTCCTAAAGTGGACATCCCTCACTGCCTCCTTGTCCTCTCCATGGATGAATGCCATCAGCACTGACGCCAGTCGCGGCATTTTCTCGGTATCCTCCCACACGCTCATGACTGGGAGAAACTCATCATACATGGCCCCCAGGATCGGAACCCCAGAAATCTGGTGGACATCCCATAGGCTGATGCCCACCTCCCCATGATTCAGGTGAAAGGTATTGGTCCTGGACGACCATCTGCTCAGCAATTCTGGCATCAGTTTCTTTGGTAGGTAAATATGGAATTGGGAGGCCCATGCCGCCTCATATAACCCAACCCTCCTCAGCTCGGCCCCAAACTTCCCTCATGAGGCACCTACCCAGTAGGCCCAGGCCCAGTCATCAGTATAGTTGCTGCCCGGGTGTAGGTCCCACTCATCGGACCATCCCTTCTTCGAATCCTACAAAGCCGCCTTCAGCATGGTACGATAGAGAGGAGGGGACGTCTCCGGTTGCAATGGCTTCCCGTCAATATCGTTTACATGGTTGTAGATACAATCAGTGGTGACGATTGTGAAGTCCTCCCATGCGTGACCATCGACCGCCTTGAACCATTGGTGTTGGCATGGTGTGCTCATGAACCAGCAAGCCGGTTCGTCACTACTCGCCTCAGGGATGAAGACATCATCCCTCAACCTGAAGCCATATAATGGCAGCTTCTTACACTGCGGACAATCATTCTGACCCTCCGATAGTAGATCTGTCAAAGAAGTGTGGTCCGAATGGCTTCGGATCATATCCCCAAGGCCTGGACGGTTGGCCATCTCATCCTTATGGGCGGCATCTGCAAGCACCCCCAATACATCTTCATGATGGGCCATTTTGATTCCGGCCCTCAGAAAAGATTTTTTTTAGAATGGATCACGAAGCTTGATTGCGGAGCCGGATCGCGAAGGTCGGTCGTGAGACCAAGCCTCGAAGTTTGGCCCAGGCTGAAAATCAGAAGTTCTCTTGGCGCGGATGCGGAGTCGGAGACCCGCGGTTCGCCGCGATGCTCGATTCGTGGAGGGCTGTCACGGAGTACATGGAGCTTCACGAAGACGAGAGCACAAAAACTCAAGGAAGTCGCGTGAAGAAAAAATAATTCAACCCCCCTATTTATAGGAGGGGACCCCAGAGAATCGCGGCGCACCTCACCCGCGCAGAGCATCGCGGCGCATCCGGACACGTGGCCCCGGTCTGCACCGCGGACCCTCTTCGCGAAGTCGCATCACAAACCACTGAAAATATTGGAGATTTTCCCTCAGACATCGACCCTTCACCCTCTTCGGCTCCAAGTCTGAGTGGGGGCATTTTTTGGCACCAAAATGTTGCACGAAAGGAAGGGCCGAAAAAGAAGGCCGGCCCGCTTCCTCGCGGATCACCACCGCGAAGCACCCCGAGCATCACGGTCTCATGAAGCTCCAGAGGCGGTAACTCTCCGCGAACGGGTTTGACGTTCGCGAGCCCGCCGCGATGTTCTGGAGGAGTTAACTCTCTGCGACCGCATTTGACATTCGCCAGCGCGCCGCGAAGCACATGAGTCGGCTCGCGAGTTTGGCTTCGCGGCGCCCCTTGCCTATAAATATGGGGCTCCCCCTGAGTCCCAAGGACGGACAATCCGGCCTTTCGACTTCTCCTCTCCCGAATCGCGAGGCACCCTTTTCCCCTGGGAATCATGAGCTCCAAGAGGTACTTCTACTTCGCGTGACGCCTTTGCTTTGTCTCGTTTTGAGCCCCTATTCCGAGAGGGATGCCCTTCGCGAAGCTCAAGGGCATTCTCGAAGGAAGGGGATTCCCAAGGGAACCCGGGCAGTCGCGGAGCGTTTTCGCGAAACACCCAACCTGTACTAGTGATCCCTATGCTAAGGCAAGATTGCTACACATCACGAAGCACACTGCTGCGTAGCATCTTGCTTCGCGAGGAACCTCTTCTTCGCGAGGCAGTGCTCCGCGATTACTGTTCCACTTCGCGAAGCACCCTCCACTCACAGCTATGCCCCACGCTAAGGCCAAGGCACTCCGTTTCGCGAAGCACACTCCTTTTCTTGGAAATTCCTCTTCCCGTGAGACCCTCCAAGTATGCATGATGTGATTTAAAAGTTCCATGGAAAATACCACTTGTAGCGTTGCTTCGCCTAATGCTTCTTCGCATAGGCACGCTAATAGCTATTGCTTTTCGCATAGCCACGCTAACGTGGACCCCTCGATTGTTTGCTCCACAACCCCTCTTGACCATGGACTCTACAGTACCTTCCCTCCCCCACAGACCAGAGGGTACCGGTTATGTAAGTCCTAGGGGTGAGGAGTGAACCCACCTCATCTCAGCTGTAGGAAGTTAAACTGCCAAGCACCACGTCCTCAACACATGACGTTAAACTGTGACCCGACCTTGTGCGTCTCGCAAAGGGTCCCCCCAGCTGGGACATTTTTTATGCCACTCGTCTCCACATGAGAGGAATCACCCATCCACAAGGGATGATATCCTCCTTACTGGAGTGGCGTATTTTCTTAGGAGAAGGGCGACACTAGTTCCCCAACGGATGACTGCACCCCTGCATCTCCGTACTTCCCCACTACCAAGGTAAGTGGAGGTAGTGATAGGGAACGAGGCACCTCCAAACATTGGTCCCAAATCCCTCTTTCGTTGTGTTCAGTCGCACAGATGGGCCTCCATCCTGGAGTAAGTCCCAGCACAATGGGCCGCCTAACGCATAAGCCCCTCTTCGCTTCTCACGGACGCACCCTTCGCGGCATGATTGGCAGGTCCTTGCTGTCTATTGTTTCTCACACCGAGCATGAATCACATTGTCTTAGAGTTGGCATTTGCCATAACACATTCGTCCAGCATGACATTAAACTGCACGCCTTCGTCCAGCATCACGTTAAAATGTATACCCTTGTCCCGCATGACATTAAACTGCACACCCATTTGAACTAAGAGGTCTTTGATCCATGTAAAGGCATGGTACGTAGGATGCCTCCACGAGGTTCAAGCCTACCAGCCATTTCTTCACGTCGGGTCCCATCCCCGTCCAGCATGACGTTAAACTGCATTCCGGTCCGATGGCAAGCCGTTGTGACTCAGCCAACCAGAACTACGAGGATTTTGATCCGTGTCAAGGCATGGTACGTAACAAGCCTCCCTGAGGTTCAATCCCAACCGTCATTGACCTAGACCGTCTCCTTGTCGGTGTGCCAATCCCCCTCCCATTTTCAATTTGAACTACGAGGTCTTCGATCCATGTCATGGCATGGTACGTAGGAAGCCTCCACGAGGTTCAAGCCCACCCATTATCCAATTCACGTTGGGCTCTACCTGCGGCCTGGACGATGTTAAACTGCATTCCAGTCTGACGGAAAGCCGTTGTCACATCCAGAACTATGAGGACATTGATCCATATCAAGGCATGGTACGTAGGAAGCCTCCCAGAGGTTCATGCCTATCTCCCATCGGACCAAGGTCCCTCATTTACATCGGTTCTTCGACACAGACTGCCATTCCGAACAATGAGAACATTGATCCATGCCAAGGCATGGTACGTAGGAAGCCTCCACGAGGTTCAAGCCCACCGCCCGTCGTTTATTCACGGCAGGGATCGCTACCGTCCCGCATGACGTTAAACTGTATTCCATCAACCCTCTGAACTACAAGGACTTTGATCCATGTCAAGGAATGGTACGTAGGAAACCTTCCTGAGGTTCAATCCCACCACTAGTAGACCCACGGGTATACTTTCACGTCGGTTCACCGATGAAACCCTTTGAACTACGCGAGCTTTGATCCATGCCAAGGCATGGTACATAGGAAGCATCCATGAGGTTCAATCCCACCACCACTAGGACCCTCCTAGTCCTCCCCTTTCATGCCAGTTCGCTGATGATGCCCATCGGACCAAGGTCCACCCTCATGCCAGTTCACCGGCACCATCCCGAACTACGAGGACTTTGATTCTCTACCACAGGGATACGTAGGAAGCCTCTTCAAGGCTCAAGCCCAACTTCACCATCGCCCTTGAAACAGATCCTTTCCATTCCCCCCTCCACTTCATTCGTTCATCCATCATCCACCCTGATTCTCCTCTGAAATGTCATATCCCAGTGAGACCATGTCGGTACGCTCCTCTTTACAGCCGCCCATGGGCTGGTCCCGATATTGGCACCCCTTCAAGGGAAATCGCTCAATCCGATATATTCTAGCCAATGCTCCGATCGGGCTGATCCGTCTCTGCTGGACGTTAAACCCGCGGCGTACCCTGTGTTAAACATGGGAAGCTGAGAAAAACCTCCGATATGCGTCTACGACATATAGTTCCCCGCGCTCGATGTGGGATGCCTCGGGCATCCACGCCCTCGAGAAGCCATCTGACCAGGGATAATAGACAGAAATGCCAGGTCCCCGGTATCTAGACACACTACTGATGCCTCAACGTGACTACTCCCCCGAATGAGGGTTACTGCCCTAACCAGACCCTTTGGAATGTCCCGAAAAAAGCAGTGTAATTAACTGGCGTCCACGGAAACATGGAACTTGGAAGAGTTTCACGAACAATGTATTAAATCTATGAGGGAGACCCGGACTAGGTGACGAGTTCTGAGGAGGAATCCATAGAAGGATGAACCGATATCACATCATCCTGTTTCGATCAAGGAGCAGACGTCCCTAAATAAGGAGCGAATGCCACCCGCCTTTGAAAAGCGGGAATGCGGGGCAACAGGCAGCGCGTCCTCCACAGACGGATGCATGCACCCTGGGGAAAGCATCGGAAACAACGTAGAAATACTTTATAAGGTTGAATCCCATCTTTCATTAATTCTTTTCCATCCCATATGACGATAAACTATATCCTTCCTATCTAACTACGTGGGTAATGATTCCTTTCTTTTTAACACGGATACGTAGGTAGCCCATCTGTGGGTATGATCCCAACTCTGAAATAATCCTTGTTTTTCTAAATGACAATAAACATCAAGTGCCCCATTGAGTGGCTTTAAAACCAGTATGGTCATCACAATGACCAAGATATTTCTATATAATGTATTTAAGTATAACATTGACTAAGAATATCTGATATATATAGATGATTCTCAATTAATGAAGAACCTAAAATACATATATAAGATTCACTAAATCTCATACATATCAATCATTTTTAACCAAATCTAAAGGAAAAATCATTTTCATACTTGGTGAATTAATAAATATTCAAAAACATAACTTAAATATATAAGAGAGCCCTGGAGTAGGTACTAATTCCACTAAAAAGGTGTGATGAGCATGACCTTCCATCCTCTCGACCAATGAAAATTTTCAAGCCTCATCGGTCTATAACTAATGAGAACCTACCTTTGGAATATTGGTCCAAATGGATATAGAATCATTGGATGTTTCCGGTACTATGAATAAAACTGTTAGAAACTGATTGGAAGGTATGAAACGTATTCAGACAAATTCATCCCCATTTCTAGAAGAAACAAAAAATGGTGAACCTAACGTGAATCCTTATCCAAGTTAAATGATGTTTTACTTATTTGTTAGGTACTTATTAAACTCAATATGAGGGCCAACAAAGTAATCAATAACATATGTGCTTATCCAAAAGATGTAGTCTGTCAAAAAATATCTTGATTATGTATGCAATATCAAACAATGAGTTTTTTCGAGATCTCTTTGCAATATGAAATGGCTTCATTAAAATTCACACCTGTCAATACCTCATCCGCTACTCCTACTAGATACTCATCCGATCTAAGGATTACATCACCTACTCAGCATCTGCAATGCTAGGTATCAAATTCATTGGTGAGGGAATACCTTCAACATGGTACCATCCCGACTCCGGAGAGGGATCAACAAGCCCTCCAAGTTATCAACTCACCGTGGTTGTCCGTACAGGGACAACCGGTGGTCAAGAAGATGGTGGTTCCAACCATTGTTTCCAACCGTTTCAGGTCGTTATCGCAGGGACGCAACAACCAATCCCTCCAATATTACCGGGGGTGAATAGAGAGGTCACTCCAGGCCTCGGATCAAGAAAGAAGGGGACCTTCCTGAGGACTCCTACCAACAATTGCAGCCAGACTTGTGCGGTAGTGCACTCCGAACATGGTGATGGTATCACCTCTAGGTGTTCAGCAGAGGTTCCTTAGATCCAAGCACATAGGAAAAACTAACATAGGTGAAATTTGGTCAATAGGGAGAATGTTCTTACCTCTACCCCATCCGGAGAAGTCTGTCAATATAACTTGACATCAAAAATAGATCGGGCATATACACCCATCCATCCTTATTTCACTTCTTAGTAGACTCATCTGGCAGTAAAACACAAATCCTGCCAGACAATTTCGGCGGAGTACCAAAGGTAGGTACATAAACCTGTTTGTAATTCATCAACCAGTTAGCAGGCTCATCTGACTGCATCCAAAGAAGCTCTCTAATCTAATATGGTGGCAACTGTTAAGAAAGAACATACACCTATTTACAATCACCAATTATGTCAGTAGTCTCGTCTTCTTGTATTGAAGGAAACCCATCAACCATACTTGACATAGAATATACAATAGTAAATTCACCTGAAAATGTTCATCAAACCTGCCAATAGTCTTGTTTGGTAGTACCCATAGAAGTCTGTCAGAAAGCTCTGAAGAAAAATCTAGAGGAGGAACAACTCTCTGCCACTTTGCATAAGTACTGTCAATATTCGTTGACAAGAAAAGAATGATAGGAGCAGGCACATACACCTAATCCAAACACAGAATGGATGTATATTCCCATTCCGGCATCTGAAGTCACCATGCACATTCTGAAAATGGTGAAAGGGGAGAAGCAAATCCCTTCCCATATTCGGGATACCTGTCAGAATATTATAACAACTTTAGTGACATCACAAGGAAAGAAGCATAAATCAATCCCTATCAGTGGAGTGACTCATAATTATGTCACTCTGGAGCAGACACACAACTATGTTTCAGTCTAAGAGATTCATGGGGTATACTCCCCCATGTCATACATACAATCATGTCAGACACATACACCCAATTTAAATAGAGATAAACAGCCTTACTTGTCCATTTCTCTTGAGCAGGCACATACACCTACCCATAATAATCATTTTATTCAACGAGTTGTTTCAAAATTGATTAATAAGGAATCCAATAAAAAGAACCATCTAGCACAGTTGAATAATCAAGAGCCAATATGCAATAAGGCCTTTCTCAATGTTGGAGTTATTGAAGCCCTCAGAAAACTGTCTGTTGCAAATCATGATTATACTATCTCATTTCCAGATTCTGGAAGTAACAACAATAATTGCCATGGTCTTCATCATACACTTCCTCGTGAAGACTTGCTTCATGACAATTCAGTCAATCTCGAAGTGTTATCTTCATATGAGAGCCACAAAAAACACTCTACATGGCCAAAAGACCAAGGAGTAAGAGGTTTCATCTTTTTCTATATCCCACCATGGTGGTCCTTAACATGATGATGAATTTAGCTGCGAAAGTCCTCTCTGTAGTAGTAATTCACATTTCCTGTAAAATTTGCATTGTCAAATGCTGTAATGAAAAAGACCTCTTATCTTGAGGCATATGAAAATGCAAAGCAAGTCATGTCTGATGCCTTACCGCTAGTAGTTGAAATAACTTCTCAATCATGAGATTGCTAGGGGTGTAGGTCATTCCTTGAACCACCCGTGAGTCATTCATATTCTAATTTGACAAGTGAATTATCTATAAATCCTGTTGAATCTGATGAAGCAACAAAGAATCACCATCGTTGATCCAATCTCGTATAATAATCTTCATCAAAATCATGTTAAGATAATAGAAGGGTTGCAATGAAAAATTGACTTTTCATCTCTCTATGTTTCTTAAAATCCAATGTTTGAAAAGTAGTAGACATCCCATCAGTGTTCATGCCTTGGCGCATTAAAAAGGTTGTGCTAGTTAATTACCAATGCCCCATCTAGTAATAAAATCAGGGGATGGGGTGTTCATGGAGCATTGCATTTAACTATGCTCCCCTGTCAAAAAATCCCTCCAAAATGGTCTCATGCAATGTTATTACCCATGGCTGGCCACAGCTAACTGGTTTTGTGTGTTATGAAAGGCTTGCTTGAGAACATGCCTCATCTGGTTCTTCCCAAAGTCAGGCATATAATGAACAAGTTGTCGAATTACTCTTACACCAAGAAAATAAAAATATCAAGAAGGATTCTCTTTTAGAGAAGGTATATCATCAAGTGAAAGAAGTGTCAGAAACAATCTAGCAGTCATTGGAGCCAAGTGACTTTAGTGGATGTAGGTTGACGCATCCAGCCAATTTTTGGACTAAAATCCACAAAATCTGGAAGGATTTTAAGAATTTTTCATTCGTAACAGCTCTAGAACCACCCCATCTTGCCAGAATGGGGACTCTTTAAACTCAACCATTGGGATCAACAGATAGTATTCGTGGAGTTGAGTAGGAAATACAGGAACAGCCCCAGTCCACCAGACTGTGGACTTTCTCAAATTCTCAATATTTTCCTTAGATAAATTCAGTATTCTCTCAATTAAGGAAGAAGCCAGAGGAGGAACATAGTGCCAAATTATCATGAAATTACCTAAAAATTATGGTTCATCATGTAGTTCATAAGGGATCAACCAAACAAAATTCATTGTCTCATAAAGGAAATCGAGGAAGGCATTATCACAAAAGCGCTGATAGAGGGGTTTCAAAGCATTATGCATCGATAAATGTCGTCAATTCTGTTGTCACTAATCGCCCAGAACATGAGGCTCACTCAAAGGGTTCAGATGAAGAAGTTTCTGTTCAAGAGGCTGTGCACACAGAAACGAATGAAGGAGGTGTGCGTACTAGAAGACAAAGGGTTTTCCAAGGGAATGATATTCCTTCATGTAATCCCCTTCCATACTCCAGAAATGCACATGCCACGGAAAAGTGTAAAAGACAAGTTACAACCCACCCTACCTCTGGAAAAGGCCAATCATTCTCATTAGCTGAATGGTTCGCACAACAAGAAAATGAAATGAAGGAATTAAAGAGGTTAAATGCAGAACTACTTCAATGTAGTCTTCCTCCTAAGGATGTTGGAGTTAATAAATCAAGGTTATTTGTTGCAGCTACTGGGATGGATCAATAATATCCCCCTTTACATGTACACCCTCACAGGTCCAATCCTACACACATTACGCAACAACTGTAAATACTACCATAAGTGGCAGTCCCGGTCGCCACACCCGTCCAAACTCCTGTTATTTCAACTGCTCAGTTCCAAGCTCTACCATATGTTTCTCAAAAAATAATGACTACCATTGAGTCATTAACAAATCGGTTGGAAGCTAAGGAAGGAAAGCATGCAAAAATTCCACCATAAAAGAGAGCGTACGCTGAATGGTTTGATGCAAATCATCCCCCATCAAATTTTGAAAGTGCCACATTCCAAATTTTTAATGGTTCGGGGGATCCAGAATAACACAGAACACATTTTGTTTCTCGTTGTGATCCTATGATGGGATCTCCTCAACAAAAATAAGCAGTTATGCTCAAGTGTTTTGTATAGTCATTACAAGGACCTTCTTCAGTCTGGTATACAAGTTTGAAATCCCAATCAATTACTGGGTTGGAAGATCACCATCAAAGGTTCCTTCTTCCATTCAGCTCAATATTGCCAAAGACGACAGTTTTTTATCGTAGAAGATGTAAGAAAAGGGTTAATGAAAGAGTTTTAGATTTCAATCCTCTATGTAAGAGATTAACATATTCTTTCTGCTTAGAACTCCCCCAAGAAGAATAGAGGCCAATCTGTGTGGCAAATTTTCGTGAGGAATTACAAACGCTGTTTATCCCTATGAAATACACAGGAAGGTTTCGACACATTACTTCAATTGCTCAGCATATATAAGACACTCTTAAGAAGACTATTTCTAAAACTCATAAAATTCCATCAGTTCTAGGATGGATAATAGGGAAATCATATACTGCTACAGTTAAATATAAACAACCACCTGTACATGTTTCCACATCAAGACATTCATCAAATTGATGGTCTCTACCTCCAAAACTTCAACAACAATGTTTGCCTTGTCATGATGATAAAAAAGATCATAAGTGGAAAGAGTTTAAAGATTTGAAAAACAATGTTTATTCCTTCCAGAATGAACATGTTCTGGGTTACATAATCTCAGCTTAAGAAAACAACCTAGATCAGTTTCCAAGGCCAAAAAGGCTGAACAATGAGGGAGATGAATTCCTCCCCAACTATTACCCATTTCCTCATATGTTGGGGAATCCCATTCAGGAGGGTTTTGTCTTCAAATACCTCCTACAAAAGATGGTGGATTCTGGACAGGTAAGACTAAAATGATCTTCATCCCAGGTAGCATGTGTTACTGCTACTAATCCCGATGAAGAAGGCAAGTGTCATGAAGTAAAAAGTAACAATGCACAAAAATGTGATGATTATATGGTCAGGAAAACAATCTACCGAACTCAGTCCATTTTACAAACATAATTAAATCAACCAATTGTGTCTTCTGCTATGAATTCCATAGAAAATACCCCTTCATCAGAAGGAAAATCCTAAAAGAAACAGCGTAATTTTAAGAAAAAATAGCAGTCAGAAGAAGATGAGATCGTGTCAAAGCCTAAGTTTTCATTGAATCTGGAAGATTTTATTCTATCTACATCAATAGAACAGTCACCACACAGCCAAAAGGAAAATCCTAAATTGGTTCATTAGGAAGAATCATCATCAGATGATTTATTGATCATTGGTTCTGTTAACATGATTCATTTAATATATCCTTATTCCAATTACAGTTTCAATCATGATGAGTCTATATTCTCTATATCTAATAGAGTAATTTGAGGAAGAGACAGTGGTCTAGGATATAGTGGAAGATGTAGATATTCCAGAAGCCACTATTTAAATCCTACCTCTGCTAGAACTGTATATGTGGTAGAAACTCGTGGCAAAGCCCTTCAAAGGGCTCAACAGGAACAAGAATGTTCTTCCATACATGACAGATTTTGTCCTGGCACAATTCTTTTGGAGGATCGGTTAGAGGTTTCATCTTCATCCTGTCATCAAAATAAATAGACCTATTCGGTCTAATCTACAGAAGCCATGAGTTTTTACAACTCCTTCCCCGATACGGGAAGCATCTACTACTAAAGCATCAACTTTCAAGGAACCTGCAAAACCACATTTTCATGATGGTAAATTCAAACCATTAGACAAAAAGTATGATGTATTGAAACATTTAGACCATTTACCTTCCATGTTTTCAATTTTTGATGCCTTGAATCAATCAAAATATCTTCGGGAGGTTCTCATTTAGGCTTTGTCATGTCCTCAAGAGTTTGAAACTGAAATTTCTGCGGCTGATGTCTACCATATTAAGAATGATCCTATAGAATGTCATGCAGTGATATCTTTTAAAGATTAAGATGAAGATGATGTTGTATATGGACATATCATACCTTTTTATCTATCAGAAAAAGTCAATGATATATACATCTGAAGAGCTTTCATTGATAATGGATCAGGTGTCAATCTCATTCCTATTCGTACACTCCATCAATTGGGCCTTGCCGAATATGATTTATCTCCTTCTAATTTGATGTTGCAAGGATAAGATAAGAATGAACAAGAACCTCTGGGTGAAATTACACTCAGAATTCAGTTTGGAGACCTTGTTTCTAGATCATATTTCATGGTTATTCGTTAAGATACAACTTTTAACATTTTTCTTGGAAGACCTTGGTTACATCAACATGTGGTCGTACCTTCTTCATACCATCAATGTCTCAAATATTGTTTCAATGTTCAAATTGGGACATTGTATGACCACAAATCCCCATTCAAAACTTGTGAATCTCAATACATTGAGGCAGAGTTTTATCATATGGAAGGAAAGGAAAAATACTCCGCTAAGAAGGTCACCAAAAATAATTCTCTATAAGGTTTGGAAAGGATTCTAGTAAACCCATTCATACATATGAGTATATATTATGTTTTTCCTATCAGTCAAATTGAAGGGATAAACCCAAATCTAATCACTCTTATAAAAACTTTAATAATGCCAATTATGGTAATTGAGCCAGACATCATGGGAGAAATTGTTGATTGGCCAATCAATGATGAATGCTTAAATGGAGATGTCTTTATTTAATCCGCTGAAATCCAGCAATTCTATACAGAATCAACCAGGACAGATGAAGTTATAGCAATACCAGAGGAGAATAATGATGTCGATTCTCAATCCATTATCTCCTCTCTATCAAACTAGGAAGACCCTTCATCATCAATAGGGTCAGTAATGGAATCCCCTTTTTTAAAATGTTCAAATTTTAACTTCTCACCGAATCATCGAAGTTCTGATTCATTATATACTATGTAGGTAGAATCATAAGAAGCTACACATACTGAATAATAAGTGGTATATCTCAGGGATTCTCCTCCAGCATTAGATGTGGTATCTCTACCACCATGGATGAAATCATAGAAATAATTCTGGGTACAAAAGAAGATCTACACCCCCACTTTAATTAGTGCGGCCAAGACTCTTGAAGAGAAAACAATGTATACTTCATTTTTATAGAAATTTCGAAGTCTATTTGATTGGAATTAATTCCAGGTCATGATCCCGATGTCGCCACTCATCATTTTGGTTTTCTAGAAGAACATCAAGGATTCTTCCAAGCTGCAAGGAGAACACACCCAACTTATGCTTCCAAAATTGATGTTGAAGTTGATAATATTATCAAATATAAATTCATCAGAGATGTTTAGTATCCCAAATGGAAATATAATATTATCCCTGTGAAAAATAAGAGTGGAAAAATTATAGTTTTCATTGACTTCAGAGATCTTAATCGGCATTGTCCCAAGGATGATTTTCCAGTTCCAATCACATAACTCTTAATTGTTGAAACAACTGGCTATGCTGCTCTTTCCTTCATGGGTGGTTATTCTGGGTACAATCAAATATGAATGGCCCCAGAGGAATAGGATTCTACATCTTTCATATCTCCTCAAGGTGTGTTTTTTATTGAGTAATTCCATTTGGCCTAAAAAATGAATGTGCAACGTATCAACATGACATGCACCATATCTTCAAACCATTTTAGGGAAATTTGTTGAATGTTATGTGGATGATTTTGTGGTTAAATCCAGAAATTGTTCTGATCACTTGGACGATCTCGAAATAATATTCAACAAACTTCAACAACACAATTTGAAGATGAACCCCATGAAATGTGATTTTGGTGTAACCTCAGGAAAATTTCTCAGCTTTGATGTATGCCATCATTGTATCGAAGTTGTTACTGAGAAGACAAAATCGATCCTTGTAATTTGACCTCATCGAAATTTGAATGAATTAAGTGGAGTTTTAGGAAACATGTCTTATATTAGGTGTTTCATAGCAAATTTGGAAGGCAAGTGTTTACCCTTCACCAAATTAATGAAAAAGGGAGTCACCTACTAGTGGACTGAGGAATTTCAAGAAGCATTCGATATTCTCAAGAGACGTCTCTTGAGTCCACTAGTATTAATGCCACCCATTAAAGGAAGACCACTTATTATCTATGTGATAGCTTTATAATGATCATTGGGAGCCTTCCATGCCCAAAATAACGATAATTGGAATGAAAACAACCTTTATTATCTTAGTCAGACTATGCTTGAGGTAGAAACTCGATATTCAAGTATTGAAAAGTGCTACCTAGCATTAGTCATTACCATTCCGAAATTCAGACACAACCTGCAACATCATGAGGTCCTGTTGGTATCTCACAATAACCCGCTCAAATTTATCCTTAGTTGTTCAATGCTTACAGGACGTTTGGAATGGGGGTTGTTATTTTGAAGAAGTTTTATATCCAGTATATTCCTCAATAAGAAATTAATGGCCAATATCCGGCTGATTTCCTTGCTGAACACCCATTTATAGAAGATACATATTTAAATATTGAACTTCTTGATGATGAAGTATTCTATATTTAAGATAATCCTCAAACATGGGAAATGTAATTTGATGGTGCCTCCATATGTCCAATATAGAAAAAAGTAGAAGATCCTAAATTCAACAAATTTGGGTTAGGAATCATTCTTATTTCCCAAGAAAAGGCAGTTCTAAGCTATTCCTTCAAATTGTTGGAAGGCGATACAGAAAATGAAGCAGAATATCAATCTCTCATGGCAGTATTGGAATTGGGGCTTTAGGAACAGGTGAATCACTTGAAGCTTAAAGGTGTTTGAGATTTTTAATCAAATAAATTAATTGGGATTATGCCATCAGAAAGGAAGAGTTAATCCCTTTATTTCATTATTTCAGAGTTTAATAGTAGAATTTCCCTCAAAACCAACATTTTCTTATGTCCAGGGATCCCAAAATGCCCAAGCTCATGCACTGGCTAATGTAGACACAACCCTGGAAGATCCCAATCGGGACAAAACAATCATCAGTTTTGCCCAACATAATGTAGTTTCTCCATTTGTTCAAATAAATACAGAAGGAATCAATGAAATCAGTCCCATTTTGAACCATATGGTCATTCTTCATGATGGAAGACACCTATTAGAGAATAAATTCAAAATGGAAAACTCCCACATAATAGATCCTGGAAAGAACAAGTTTATAGAAGTGTGGTAAATTTTACTCTTTATAATAGCCCAGATCACCAAACAATTCTCTACAAGTGATGTTTTGATGTAATTCTATTCAGATTTGTTGATGGTGAAGAGACAATGACAGTCACGAATGAAGTACATGCATGAGTTTTTGGTTCCCACGAGTATTGACATAGACTTTCAGGTAAAATTTGAAGACATGGATACTTCTAGCCTTAAGTGATGCAAGATTTTGTTGATTTCACTAAGAAGTGTCATTCTTTCCATGTATGTGCTATCATCATTCATCATCCCCCAGAGTTTATTCATACATCTAAATACTCATTTCCATTTTCCACATCGGGAATGGTTATAGTAGGACCTTATCCTCTAACTACATCCAAGCAGTTCAATTATATTCTTATTACTACTGACTTATATTTCAAATTGGTAGAGGCAATACCTCTCAAATAAGTTAGTTCTAAAGGCATTGTTAGCTTTGTCAAGTCTAACATCATTAACATATTTGGTGTCCCTCATACCATATTTACGGAAATGGCACCAACTTTTGTTCATTTGAGGTAAGAAAGTCGTATCATGAATATAGCATCAAATCCAACCAATTATCTCGGAATCATGTAGCTGCCTATGGACAAATAAAAGACTTCAATAAGTCTCTTTTGGAAATATTGCAAAAGATGGTGGATAATGATAATAAATCATGGCCTGATGAACTTTTTCATGATTTATGGGCTTATAGGACCACCACCAACACTGTTATGCGGTCAACTACATATTCATTGGTATATAGAATATAATAGGTCTTGCTCATTGAGGTTTAATTACCTTCCCTTAGAGTAACAATTTTTTATCAGTTATATATAGATGAACAATATCAAAAGAAATTTGATGAATTGGAAATATTAGATGAAAAAATATAGTGCACCCTATACCACATGGAAATCTATCAGAATCGAATAACACGATATTTCAATAAAAATGTTCTTCTTCATTCATTTATTAATGGGGAATTGGTATTGGTCCTCAAAAATTCAATTATACCAGGAAATAAACCTCCAAAGCATGATCCAATGTCGGAAGGACCTTATTCAATACATAAGGTCTACTCCGATAGAGCTTATTATTTAATCTCAATGGATGGAGAACTCATTACAACTCCAACCAATACAAGATTCTTGATGAAGTATTTTGTGTAAAAAAAATACACACCATAGTCCCCACTGTATGACTTTAAACTGTATGGTCCCTTTTTTCCTTTTTGCAAGACATTAAACTGCATAACCCCTCTATCATCCAACATGACATTAAATTGTGACCCTTTTGTCACACATGATGTTAAACTTTTCATCATTAGGGTTTTTGTTACCTCTTGTTTATTACACTGAGCATGACTCACAAGAGCTTAAAGTAAGCTTCTACAAAAACACCCTCTCTGGGCTACTAACCACACATAATTCCCAACACCATCTTCGGGTTGTCCTCAAGTACAACTTGATTACCACTTAATTCTCAATCGAACTACGCGAACATTGACCCTTGCCTTCTAGGATGGGTACACAGGCAACCACCTAAGGTTCAAGCCCAAAACCAATATCTTCACATTGGGTCACCTCCATCTCATACGATATTGATCTCTAAAGCCCCCACCCCAAAATAAATATATACGCATCGGTTCATCATCATCCTTGCTATATGATGTTAAAATATATAGTCCCCCATTTTATTCACATCATGATATTAAACTGTAAAGCAATACGTCCTAGCTACATGATGCTAAACTATGCAGCACCGGTCCATGCATATTGCCTAAAACTATTCACACTTTTTTCCTGTATGACAATAATCAACAACAATCTCTGACACCCTCACCTGAGAGGGAATCATTGTGGACATTGATCTATAATCGTGTTATATTCCAAGGACTATGTGCATTCTTGGCAATGATTTAACCATTAATCTTGAATCCAACCATCAATACAGTAATGTCACCATTCACCCTTCACATGTACGAACCAAATCTATACAGAGGGTATTTTAAGAACTACGTATGGATTGATTTCCATCCTTATGGGATGCATAGGAATTTTCGACCATCCATCGAACCCAACCCCATGTCTTTGGGCCTAAACCCAAACTCCACTGTCAGTCCCATGGTTAAATGGTCTGCCTGTGAGCACATGAATGTTGTATGAAAACCCTTCTATTTATTCACATCAGGTTTATAACAAACACACAATGTGTCTCCCTCATTATGGTCCGAACACAATGACCCTAAACTAATATCTTATGATATCATCCCACATGACGTTAAACTGTATTTCAAGAACTACGTATGGATTGATTCTCATCCTAATGAAATATGTAGTGAATTATAGAATCTCAATTTAGGAACCAGCCACAACATGATTATGGTCAGCATAGGTCTATGTATCTCCATTACGCATTGGACAATACCCATTTTTATGTCTCATACGCCTAACCTTAAATACATCCAGATATCCATAACCCTTTTCATGAATTCACGTCACAAAATGTATGATACTCGGTAATTCTTTTTCCTGACCATGCAGAATGTGACCTTAGGCAGCCTTGCATAAGTAGCCTACATAATGGAGCTGTCAGCCAAAAGATGTTATTATTTGACTATGCATCCAATCCCCTTAAGTGGCCCTGTATAATTTAAATCCCCCAACAGGTTTTTCAAATAATGGCAACTTCAGTCTTAGAGGGAAATCCACTTTTGTCCTTATTAGTCTTAACGATGAAATGTATGAATCCACAAAAAAATCCATCCTAAACATATTTGTCCTGGACGCTTTTTTAAAATATGAAATTACTAAAGTCTATGATTTATATCTCCCTTCTCTATGTTTGGATCAGACCTTCACTGCAGTGACATTCATCCAATTCTTGGACAATCTTGATTGGGAATATCCTCTCCGTATTCAAGTACCTCTCTCCGTAAAGCAGACTTGGTGCTTAGGAAAATTTAAATCTCCCTAAACATCCACTGGCTTTTAGAAATAGATAAGTTAATTTTCTGAGATTTCTTTAGCCTAACTATGTATCACGTGGCCCTAGGTTGCCTTGCATAAGTAGTCTACATGATGGACCTATTATCCAAAATATGATTTTATTTGACTATACAGCTAATGCCCTTATGTACCCCTGCATAATTCAACCCCCTAACGGGTTTGTCAAATAATGGTAACTTCACTCTTAGGAAATACTTCCTGTAATTCCTTTTATACATTTTTTCATATCATACCGTAGATTCAATGTTTCATAAGTCATATTTTACATATTTTCCCACATACTTGATTGTGGTAATATGTTTTCAAACAAATTATCAAGAAATTGAGCCAATATTAATCCATTCGGTCAAAGATATTTGACCTTAAACATTAGGCTTTTTATGTCCGACATGCATGACTTTAAACTGCCAAAAAATGACAATGTACTCATTAAATTGGGAACTTGTAAAAGGAACTCTGAACAAAAGTCGAGTCGCAGCTCTCTAAACGTAATTTTTGTATGATTAAGGCAATATTGAGCAACAAAAGATGCATAGTTTGTGGGGTTTTTTGTATAATCCTAGAAAAATAAAACTATTCTTACTAGGACTATATGATTAGGTAAAAAAATATATAATATATATTTAATTAGAAAGAGAATGCATGTACAAATGATTTAACATAAAGTGCCTTTTTCATTGATTCTCAAAATTAGAACAAAATCCATAGATTAGAGTATCTTCTGTTTTTTCAATAATTAATAGAGGGTTTCAACATAACATTTCATTTGATATACGGTATCCCGAGCTTCATCAGAAACCACTTGAAGTTCATTCACTCAACCAGATCCACTCTTTTTAGCTTGATGGAGTGCCTTCTTGGCCTCTACGATGGCATTCATACCATTTGTTTGGACTCCTTACAATGAATTGTTAAGCTGGTCAAGTTCCCCAGTAACAACATCAAATTATTGATGAAGATGAATCTACTCAAAAACATTATCCTTGATCTTATGTTTCATCTCCTTCATCATTGTAGCATGATCTGCCTTAGCTCGAGACACCACAACCTCAAATTATCCGATATTGGTAAACCGCCTCACTCTGGTCAGATCTTGATGGCACTTTTTCTCCTGCTCCCACCTTAAGATGACTTGTTTCACCGTGGTATGGATCTCTTGATATCCAAAACCACCAAGTCCCAACATGATTAACAAGGATGATAGTCACGGGATCTTCGAAGACAACTCTTAAAGAGGCAATTTAGATATGATCTTCCATATATTTTTCCATGCCTTGCGACGTGAGAATTGGAGCACCTTTTGCACATCTGGGTCTGATTCAGCATTACTATCACATAGGGGAATATAATCCGGGATTAAAGCACATAAGGAAGTGCCCTATTCTACTCCATCCCCCCTGACCCTTAGTACGTCACTTTCAACACTCGTTGGGGATAAGGCTGTGGCTTCACCTCCAGTTCTATCCATTGAAATTGATGGCCCTGCAAAGTTATTTGAAATATTTTTTTTGTTCCAGAGGATAACAAAAGGTTATTAGCTATCTTTCAAATTAAATATATCCAAAAATATTATCATATTTTATCCAATGGTAGATCAGCAGCATGAGAAGGTCCCTCCCCATCTTTCATAGCTTTAACAAGATTTTCAGGATGAATTTCAGGAATCTCAGCCGGGTTATGCTCCGCATGAGATAGCATCTCTCAATGATAGGGTTGTCTCTACCCCCTTCAGGCATCGACATATCATCAGATTTCACATACGGAACTGCACATTTCAACCAATCATGGTCAGAGATGTTATAATAAAATTTAACAGGACGAAGGATAACACTCACGTCCAAAATATTCTAAATCACATCGTAATTTAACATGATCTAAAATTTCTTCAAAAGCCACACCGGTTTTCATAATTTCGTCCAGATATATCTAAGATTCTTGGTTATTCTTACCAGTGGGAGCATTTGAAATGACTTCTTGGCGACCCTCCTCCAACTACCTTTGACACCGAACACCTTCCTCAGAGAAAATTGTGGATTCAGTTGTAGTGGTCGCCAACTATTCTGGTGAAGGAGTTGAACCCAAAGCATCATAGAATGTAAGTCAGTTCATGTCGTTATTAAATGTTCTATGAGTTATTTTTAATTTACCAGAATCAGGATCTAATCTATATACAGTAGCAACAGAAGCAGTACTATGAACAGAAGCTGGCTCTTCTTCTCTCCTCGTTTCTTTAGGAGCAGTCGGGTTCGAAAAAATTTGCGATTGTTCACTATCACCCTCCTTTGTCCTCAAAAGATGGTCAATACTCTCCCTTAAGGTGGAAATCGAAGAAGCCCATGCAATCCCAAGAATTATGAGAAATATTTTCATGAGTAATTATTCATGACTATCCAAAGGACGTACCACTACTGATGAAGCATTTAGCTATGGACTTATTACTTCGATGCCTTTTCTTATTTTACTTTTTGGGTGTGTTGACATCGTTACCTCAAAATATAGGTATTGGAGAGTGAAAAGCCCTTTCTAACATCTTGTTCATGGCTTCCCTGCCTGGAGATACCTCGACTGGATCGCGAGGAGATTTAGCAGCTCCATGATCGGTGCCATCGGGGAAGTACTATGGTGAAGGGACCTCAGTAGTTCCTTTCTTAACACGATGCAGGATCAAGAAAGTCATTTCCTTGAGTGACAAATCTCTGACTGAAATTAATTTGCAAAGAAAATTAGGAAATAATTTTACATCTTCAAGAGCCACATAATCATGTCACTCCTCGTCTACTGAAGCACCAATCCCTTCAGTGGTGCCATGATAAATCATTTCCTTCACAGACTTGGTAATAGAAATAGAATCATCAGTGGCATATATGAGAATTTCTAGATCTCTATTGAAATACATCACTTCATCATAGTTATCCTCGAAGAAAATATCAGAAGAATCACTGAGATTCCCCACACTAGGGATATGTATCCCTTCGCATAAGTCCATACAGGTAGTTTCAGCATCAAAATATAAACTCTTCCATGTTTGGACAGCCTCTGGTCGTAAATATTCAGCATGTGCAACAGAAGGCAACCAAGAGGGTCCTACAATCTGAGACTTCAACTTATTATCAGCTCCTGTAATCACATATAAATGATATGAAAATGAAAATTGTTGCTCTATAAAATAATGGCGACAAAATTTTCTCAATGATATAACTCTATAGGAGTTGATGGAGTAGGTCTCTTGACTATGTCAAGATGGTTGTATTAGTTACGAGACCGCTTTGACGCATATTGTGCCTCATCATCCCCATCATGGGAATCCCGTGAATAAGCCACAGGTGAGGAACTGGGTGAATCAGCTCTGGGTGAGGAAGAATCACATTTCAGATGAAGGGTTTCTTTCTTGACGGTTCTCTTTTTTGTCCCCACCCGAGGGACCGGATAATTCAGTACCCCTTTAGGGTATGATTCTAACTAGTTCTCTACAAACCATGTAGTCAATTTACTCACGGCTCCATCAACAGGTAGATCAAACACTACCCCGGTCTTCTCCATAGCAGTCAGCAACCATAGTTGTCGGGAAACCATTGGATGCTGCTCTGACCTAATGTGCACAGGAGGGGATACACCAATCTGATGCAGACACTTGAATTGGTGTGAACATCTATATATATTATAGGCCTCACATATAATCTCTCCGACAATTTTGGTGGCCAATACACCATCACTACAAGCCTGCATATATAACCTCATTTCTGGGCTAGTTTGTCCATCATCAACAAACCGCTGGGTTGGCGGGTTTCCATAAGGAAATAAGTGAAATTCATTGAACATTCCTTGACTAACCATCAGATCATAAGAATTGAGTAACAATGGAGAAATTATGGAATATGCCGGAACTAATGGCCTAAAAGAACTTCTAGGAACCTGTACTCCGCTATGTATAATGAATGTCCTGAAGTGAGTGGTGATACATCCCCACAAAACATGGAATGGTACCACTATTTTCAAAGGATACATACCCATATAGACATGGAGTAAGCTCTTGTGAATCTTCACCAAAATCATGGTGGCCAATCCAACCATTTGTTTCCCATCCAACTTGGATGAAACAACGAAGGTCCCTGGCCAAACACCTCCCTTCGAATCCTTAACTAGAATAAGATAAACACGGAGGCACAGATCTAAAACGCCCTCCAGATGGGTCTTCTCTAATATTCTTTGATCCACTTCAAACCACCACTTTTCACACTCTCCCGCTTCCATAGATGGAAAGAATGTCCCAAGATAACCCCTCTTATTTGTTGTGGGATAGCTGGTAGGATTAGTATAGGTGGGACCCTTCGCCTTCTTCTTGATGAGGAATAGATCCATCCACTCCCCTGGTTGAATATTCTTTCTCGAATGAGTTTTGGTGGACTTTGAATTCTTCAGCTTGTGGAGAATATTCAATAACTCTCGAGACAAATCCAAAGTATTCTCTGAATCATTCAAGGTCACCTTGGGGGGATGAATTCATCATAAATATATCCCAAAATTGGATCCCCCGAGATCATATAGACATACCACAAGCTGATTCCTACTTCTCCATCAGTCAAATGGAAAGAATTGGTTTCCAAGCTCCAGCGGCTGATTAGCTCCAGCACAAAATTATCATTTCTATAGACTTATGTCTGCCCAGCCTAGATGGATTCATATATTACAGCTCCCTTTAGATCCTCAACAAACACTGCACATATTTTTTTTCACCCAATATTCCCACTTCTAAGTCGGCTTCACACCTCTTCCGGGATGGAAATCCCAACTCTCTTTCCATCAATTGGATTGATACATCTATGAATTTTAGAAAATATAGTTATAGTAATGCGGCTGCAACTCAGTCTTGTGAGGATTTAGATCTGAAGCACATGGGCTATGATGCATTATGTATGCCATCTCCACTATTCCATCTTTGATAAATGATGCTGCAACTGAAGAAATTTTCTGAAGGGAAGTTGGTGTAAGTCAGAAAATAGGAATGGGGAATATAATTCAATGCCACTAGAACATTGACTCCTTGCAGATGAGAATGACCATATAAAGGCAAGAAAATGCTCTGATGGAAATTGACATGATATTTCATTAAGTACTTAGCCAAATCTGGGAGGGTGCTATCACAGCTATCTTAATAGTCATGGCCAATGATGTTCATCATATCATCTATTCTCTTGCTGGCCAACTCATCAACTGATCCAATTCTTTTTCGAGACATTAAATCTTCACAAAGATCAAACATTTAACTTTTATGTACATATATTTTTTTAAAATACATGTGAAGGAAACAAAAAATGTCCAAATAAAAAGGGATTTCATTTCATTCCATTCAAGTCATGTCGTGCGGGTATTGTCGCACAAGTCAAAATCCTTACTAGAGAAGCACGACAGAAAAAAGAGTGATTGACTGTGAAAATTAAGACACTAATGAGATGAGAGCTCAAAGGATTTGATGTGATGATGGTTCACGCAATGTGATACCCATATATATAGGCAATCCCATAACCCTGCACACCGGAACCTGCGCGCTGAAACCTGGGCGTCAACATCTACATGCCATCGAACGCTTGTTTCTCATCTTCCTCAAAGTCAAATCCACTTTCTTTTTTCTAATCCAACTCTGAGGGGGGACTTTTGATGACACTCTTTTCTTTCACAGAGTCCAAAGAATGTAAAAGGGTAATACCTTAATCCCAATGAGGGTCACCCTTTGAAGAACATAAAACATTGACAAAGGGATGAACCGAGAATTCATTTGGAGGGCGTCACACAAGTATCCTACTCGTCGCACAGGTCAATTGCGCGCCACATACGGGTCATGCACGTCACTTGTGCGCCCTATTATTTTTTCACCGAAGGTGCCCAGTGGCCTATAAATAGCCCCTGCGGGACCCCCATTTTGAGGACGAATTTTCCAAAACTCAGATTCAATCTCCGGTCTCCCAAGTCTTTGTCTGACGTCTTCCGAATACATCGAAGGTAATTATTTATATATAATGGACGATATAGAGAGGAAGAATAAGGCCTAAGTGTTAGAAAACATAATTATGTGTGTGCCTTAGTGTATATCCCTTAAGGGAAATGGATACACTTGTGCGCCACCTTGCCCTCCCAAGGGGACATGCGCACCATCCTTTTGGAAGCCTCTAGGGATGATACGAAGGGATTGAGTTCAAAGTCACACATTTATTACCGTATGGATTCTTTGTTACCCAAGGTGACTTATGTCGCTCAAGTCTACATGCACGACTAGGACTTGCGTGCTAGAAATATACTTGCACACCTCCTTCTTAGTCACCTCCTTTCCTCAAATCCACCTATCCTCTTCCACACATGACCTTCAAAACCTTCTTCAAGGCCATTTTTTGCATGGTTCCATTGTTGGATTCCATATCTGAGAGGAATTCGTTTGACCTCCTTGTCAAGAGTAAGTCCTAGTCATAATTTCCTTTAACCATTAGTCTCCTTCTCAGGAGTATTCCCCAAGTTCCATTAACATTGGGCCTCCTCTTCAGGAGTAAGCCCCAACCTTATTTTCTTTTGATTTACTCTTACTTCTGAGGAATAAAACCCAATAATAATTCCCCATTAATTTGGGATTCCTTTTCAGGAGTATGTCCCACGTTAAAATTAAAAATCTCCATAATGTATAAATACCTTTATGGACCCTGATCTTGGGATTATTTCCTAAACTAAGTCTTGATCTTCTTTTACATGGGCCATCATACATACTTAAGCCCTACATCATTTCTCATGACTGCATCTTTTGTGGAAACATTGTCAAGTTTACTGATACCTCTTGTATCTCACACCGGGCATCACTCAAGTGTGATTAGAGTGTATAAGTAATAATGAAATATATTTTTGTGTCATTAACCATGCATAAACCCCATTTTTTTACCCGAACAACATGGACATTGATCTCTGCCTTAAATGTACAGTACGTAGGAAGCCTTTATAAGGGTCAAGACAATATTTCATTAATATTTTTCTGTCCCATATTATGTTAAACTATATCCTTCTTATCCAACAACGTTGGTTCTGATTCTTTTATTTTTAACAAGGATACTGTCACGACCCGCCCTCGGGGTCCGTGCTGTGACTACCCCATGCCCGCCTTCCATAGGCCAGGGGCTGGCGACTAGCAGCAAGGCGTAAATCCCAGTAAAATGGGAAGGCATTGCCTTTGTAAAGTAAACAAACACCACAGAGTAAGCAAGTGGAAAGTAAACACTAAGCAAAAGCAGAGTACAACTGAAAGTGCGGAAAAGTAAAAGGGCCAGTATACAAACCCAAACTGAAAGTAAAGTACAACTCGAAAGGGAAAACTACAACTGAAAGGTAAAAGCCGCTACACCGAGCTGTCCACTGGAAATCCCACCTGAAGGGTGGGTACAGATATCTCCTCTGCTCCACGGGTCCCGCCGTCCGCTCCGAGCACGTTCCGCCCAGTGGTCCACCTCCGGGTACCGTCCCGCTCTGCAAACCTCAGCTAAGGTCAACGATGTCCGTCGTCTGCAACCAACACAACGTAGGGCGGGCAAAGCCCATGCAGGGGTGAGTATAAGCTACTCAGTAGGGACCCCGAGACCCCTGAAGGTCTCTCAAATCCACGATGGATAAACCACGAAGAAAGGAACAATCACGAAGTAATAACCGACACTGCTTAGGTATATTCCCATACATATACCTAAGTCATCAATTTCAAATACGCTCCAACCTCCGATCCCAAGTACAACTCAGTCCACACAGGAAAGTAAACGTATTCCACACAGGAAAGCAAAACGTAATCCACACAGGATAGCAAAACACAATCCACACAGGAAAACAACAGGATTCAGCTCACACATGATTTTCATTATCAAAAACGTAACTACTGAAGAGCCCCATCTCTGAAGTGTACAGTGTCCTGTCACGACTCTGAGATACTGCTCACTAACCTAAGACTGCTGAGGTACTCCTCCTGTCGAGTACCGCAGGTCTGCCGCCAACTACCGGGCGCTCCGTCCGCTGAGGTTCTGCTGCCAAATACCGGGCGCTCACCCAAATAGCCTACAGAGGTACTCTTCCAGTCGAGTACCGCGGGTCTGCTGCCAACTACCAGGCGCTCCGTCCGCCGTGGGTATGCCGCCAAATACCGGGCGCTCCGTCCACTGGGCTAGTCGACTCACTCCAAGTCGAGTCGGTCGAGCAGTCTTCAGGTCTCAGCCGGCTACACGGTCTCCGTACTCCGTACGGTCGTCTCCAGTATCGCGGGTCTGCCGCTACAACCAAGCGCACCACCTCTAACGAGTAAAACAGAAGATTCAGCTCACACAGGTATACTTCTTCGGATGACGATAAAGATGATCACTGAACCATCTAAGCCGTTGGACCCACGGAGGATCGATAGGTACTAACCCCCGCAGTGACCTACACAGGATCGGACCCACACAGGATCGGGCCCACGCAGGAACTGTAGCACTGATCCACGTAGGATCGCTGAGTGCAGTAGTCGTCATCGTCGAATCCACACAGGATCTCTGTACTGTCGTCGTCGCAGTCACAGTAGCAGTAGCAGTCACAGTAACAGTCGCAGCCTGCACTAGGGTTCCCGCACACAGCGAGCACATTCGGGAGGGTCCGCTCCACGAGCCGAGAGGCTGATACATCAACTGACACGAAGTCCGAAGTTGATGTATCCAAAAGTTCCGTATCGTCAACAGGAACTCAACGCATCAGACGGTGCGTCGATCGGGCGCCCGGTCTGAGAGTTATTGGCATTTTCGTCCCCGGGGCCCGGTTGGTTTTTAAGGCAAAAACTACCCGACCGTACTCCACCCGCGTCCAAACCTCGGGCAGAGTATGCCAAAAGATCCGTCTCACTAAGAGGAACACAACACAGCTGACGGCACGTCAATCGGACGTCCGTAGCTCAAGATATGAGCGTTTCCGCTCCGAAGGCCCGGTTGGTTTCGTGAACGAACCAACCCGGCCGAACTCAAAGTGTTCCGAAACCTTGAGTGCGATATACCGAAACGACAGTCTCGATCCAAGGATCGCGTTGCCGCAGACGGTTTGTCGATCGGAGGTCCGTGGCTCAAGTTATGTCCAAAAGACCGAAACTGATTCGAAACGGGGGGGGGGTCCGGGTCTGGGCCGACCCTGCCAGACCCCCCCTGGGTCGGCCCGAACCGGGTCGGACCGACCCGGTCCGCTGGACCCGGCCCGGCCGGTGGCGGCGCGGCGGCGCAGTCCGCCCAGCGGCAGCGCGGTCCGGCCAGCGGCGGCGCGGCCAGCGTGCCGCGCATGTGCCGCACGCGGGGGGTGAAACCCCCCCACATTTTTCGGATCTCGGCCGGCCTTAGGCCGGCCGTTTCTTTTCTCACTCGGGACCCGCGGGTCCCGCCTCCTATCCAAATCGGCGGTCGGCGCGGCCGGCCGCCTTCCTCTTCTCCGCCGCGGCCGTAGCCGCGGCTCCTCTTCTCCGTCGCGGCCGTAGCCGCGGCTCTTCTCCGATCTCCGGCGGCCGGCGAGGCCGGCCGCCCCTGGCTGCTCCGCCGCGGCCGTCCGGCCGCGGCTCTTCCTCTTCCGCCGGCGGCCGGTTTTCCGGCCGCCCCTTCTTGCTCGGCCCTTGAACGATTGGCGCGGCGTAATGGCATCACGCCCCTCTGCCGCGGCGCGACTCCAGCCGCGGTCTTATCCGATTTCAAAGGCGTGACATTATAGCGCCGCGTTTCTTCGTCGAGATCCCAACCGGCCTTAATTTCTTTTGTTCCTGCGCGGTGCGACGACACCGCGCTGTCTCCACTAAAACAACACGAAAGATTAGAAGGGGGAGGAGATTCGGCCGTGTTCGTGCGGTCCGGTCTCCTCCCATTAAAACGATATCAATTGGCCAATCGCAATAACACAACAATGAACGTTTCACAAATTTTTAATAAAATTTGGAACCACGCCCAACAGATTATTCTTTCATGTTCGAGGGAATGATACACGTAATTTAAAAAAACAAACCCTTACCTTGGTTCTGGAATGAAGTTCGGTGATCGATAACGATTCGCGGAATTCGAGCGTCGCGGTGGTCGGCGTCACGGAATAAGAACGTCGATGTCGCGGTTATGTCGTCACGGAAGACGGTTCCCAAGAACATGGAGTTCTTCGTCGAAGTTCGAAGGTTCTTCGTGTTTTTCGTCAGAGTTGAAGAAGAAGGAGGAGGAGCTCTCAAAATTCCTCTAAGGGTGGTAAAAGAAATTCAACCAAAATAAAATAAGCTTTAAGCTTATTTTATTAAATAACATTACCACTTGAATTTCAAAGGTTTGAATTTGAACAACTCACCTTAATTAATACCTTAAGTTGTCAAACATTAAATAAAGGAGGGTTAAAGGGAGATGGAAGGTTGGGTTTCATGTGGGCCCCACCACACTTAATCCTCCCAAGGGTGGTTAAGTGGATGTGGATCCCACTCCCAACACCCTTTGGAAGGATTTTAAAAAAAACAACATCAAGTTAAAATAAAATTTTGTATTTCACAAATTTTATTTAACTTAAACTAAAAACCCAAAAACTAACTTTCAACCCGTAACAAACGCAACTTCCAAAAAGGTCTCCATAAGAGAATATCGGCGCTGCGAGTTCATCGGTGCCCTCGGATTTCAATTCCGAGCACCGGATCAAAAGTTAGAAATTCCCGCTCGTTCGTTCACTGAACGTACCCGAGCCAAACTTCAGAAATTGATTCCGGGCACTCCGGGCCTCGGAATCAGGTGCCGTCAAAAACCGCGTTCTTGTAAAATTCCAAAGAAAATTAAGAAAAAATTTCCCTTGAATTTTACGGGTCTTTACATTACTCCCACCTCAGGGATTTAAGTCCCCGTAAATATACATCAAAAACTAGGGAAACAAATGAGGGCACTGATCAGGCATCTGAGCCTCCCGCTCCCATGTGCTCTCCTGGAGATTCCCGTGCTGCCATCTGATGCGCACAAGAGGAATCGATCGCCCACGAAGGACCCGCTCCTGTCGATCCTCTATCTCCACTGGGACCTCCGTAAAAGTCTCCCCATCGTCAACGTCAAGCTCCCCATGGTCAATGATGTGCGTCGGGTCGTGCACGTATCTCCTCAGCTGAGATACGTGGAAGACGTCGTGCACCCGGTGCAACTGAGGTGGCAGAGCCAGGTGATAAGCCACCTCGCCAACCCTGCTGAGGACCTGAAAGGGTCCGATGAAGCGCAGAGATAACTTGCTGCCTCGGCCAAATATCCGAATACCACGTCGAGGTGAGACCCGCAAGAAGACGTGGTCGCCATCCTCAAACTCTAGTGACCTCCGCCTCCTATCAGCGTAAGGCTTCTGCCGGCTCTGAGCTGTACTCATCCGCCCCTGGATGACCTGGACCATCTCAGGTCCCTCAAGAGCTGCAAGATTTCTTCTTTGCCAATAAGAGAAATCTGGTCTCATCCCCGGGATAAACCACATTCTTTTCCTAAAACAGTCAATCCTAACATGGATGATACTAATCCATACCAAGGATGACGTCGTAAGGCCTCGACGCTACTACTAAGAGATTCAACCGTTACTCTCGCCTCCAAGGGTTGAGTCACACTGTCGGCATCAGTGTGTGGTAACTGGGTCTTCTCCAGTAGATGTCTCACAAGTGAGGGTCAAGTCAACAGCTAAAACTGGAACCTCTTAGTAACATCATGAAAGAGGACATGAATGAAAATATCACAAAGGTATGCGTCTTTTATTATTGCATCTCATAATACATGACGCTACACAAATGCAACAAGGAACCAGAAGTACAAAGGATGTATCCACTAGTTCTGCTCCTGTCCATCGGCTCCCAGAGCTCCATGATCGAAGGCCTCGGTTGCCTGAAGTTGAGCTCTCGCATGTTCACCTACTCCCTGTGGTTGGGGTGGACCTCCTGGTGGTGGTGGTGGAAGAGCCTCAAAGCGTTTCCCACCACCGGCTGCTCGTCCAGCTCCTCTGCCTCGTCCGCCTCCTCCCTGCGGACCGCCACGGTCGAACCTTTGCCTCTAACTGGGAGGTTCTTCACTTAACTCCTGATCATCAGCATGGTGGGTCGGACAGTCATGAGCCATGTGACCAATCCCGCCACAGGAGTAACAATGCCCACTCTCGGCACGCCTGGCTCTGACTCCACCCCGGCTTCCCCGCACAACTGAGCCTGAGTCCTGCAGTCGGCCACTGGTAGGTCTGGTCTGCCTGGAACCCTGAGTCATCTGTCGGCTACCTGTTGCCGAAGACTCCGCTATCTGCCGCCCTGCGGTAGGTCTCGCTGTGGACTCAGCCAGGAAACTCTCGATCAGGAGGGCTCGCTCTAGCACTCCTGTCTGGGTAGGGATGCTGAGGGAGATCAGTGATTCCCTGATCTCGTGTCTCAATCCCTGCTCGAAGGTCCGGGCCCGGAAGAGAGGGTCCCGTACCATGTCTGTCGAGTAGCGCTAGAGATCGGTAAATCTCGCCGAGTACTGAGCGACCGTCATGCTGCCCTGCCGCAGCTGAAGAAGCTCCTGGATGCGCACCGCATGAAGGGTGGCCTGGACGAACTCCGAGCAGAAGAGGCTCTCAAAGTCCGTCCATAGTAGAGATGCCTCATCGTGCACCTGGAGCATCAGGCTCCACCATCGTCCTGCTGCTGCGTGTAGTAGGCTCGCAGCGAGGATCACCATGAGGTCTGCTGGTGTCCTCACTAGCCTAAACACTCGTACCACTGCCTCCAGCCAGTCCTCTGCTTCCTGGGGATCCGTCTCCCCGCGAAACCTGGGCGGTCGCTGGCGCCGAAACTCATGTAGTGCGCTGAGGCGACGTGCATCATCAGCGGCTGGTGCTGGAAGCATCGGGGGCTCGGCGGGTAGAGCTACCGCCGGTGCCACTGCTGACAAAGGGCCCGGCACTGAGGCCTCGTCGCTCGGTGGGCTGTCGTCACACTCGACTCTCGGAACCCTAGCTGGCTGCCGTCGTGGGGCCATCCTGAATAGGAAACAGGTGCGCCACGGTCAAACAGTATACCAGGTGAGCTGACACTAGGAAATCACAAAGAAAACTTTGAAACATACACGCAATCAATGTTTTCGTGCATTAAGTCGGAAATCAGAAGTCAGGGTCCTGGTGTACGGATACGTCGGCCGCCGCACCAACACTGGAATCCCTGGACTGATAACCACACTCAATATGCTAAACATTATTGCTTCACCTTGAAAAGTTCATAGTTCACAGTAGAACCGAACTCCTCTGATACCAATTTGTCACGACCCGCCCTCGGGGTCCGTGCCGTGACTACCCCATGCCCGCCTTCCATAGGCCAGGGGATGGCGACTAGCACCAAGGCGTAAATCCCAGTAAAATGGGAAGGCATTGCCTTTTTAAAGTAAACAAACACCATAGAGTAAGCAAGTGGAAAGTAAACACTAAGCAAAAGCAGAGTACAACTGAAAGTGCGGAAAAGTAAAAGGACCAGTATACAAACCCAAACTGAAAGTAAAGTACAACTCGAAAGGGAAAACTACAACTGAAAGGTAAAAGCCGCTACACAGAGCTGTCCACTGGAAATCCCACCTGAAGGGTGGGTACAGATAGCTCCTCTGCTCCACGGGTCCCGCCGTCCGCTCCGAGCACGTTCCGCCCAGTGGTCCACCTCCAGGTACCGTCCCGCTCTGCAAACCTCAGCTAAGGTCAACGATGTCCGTCGTCTGCAACCAACACAACGTAGGGCGGGCAAAGCCCATGCAGGGGTGAGTATAAGCTACTCAGTAGGGACCCCGAGACCCCTGAAGGTCTCTCAAATCCACGATGGATAAAGCACGAAGAAAGGAACAATCACGAAGTAATAACCGACACTGCTTAGGTATATTCCCATACATATACCTAAGTCATCAATTTCAAATACGCTCCAACCTCTGAGCCCAAGTACAACTCAGTCCACACAGGAAAGTAAACGTATTCCACACAGGAAAGCAAAATGTAATCCACACAGGATAGAAAAACACAATCCACACAGGAAAACAACAGGATTCAGCTCACACAGGATTTTCATTATCAAAAACGTAACTACTGAAGAGCCTCATCTCTGAAGTGTACAGTGTCCTGTCACGACTCTGAGATACTGCTCACTAACCTAAGACTGCTGAGGTACTCCTCCTGTCGAGTACCGCGGGTCTGCCGCCAACTACCGGGCGCTCCGTCCGCTGAGGTTCTGCTGCCAAATACCGGGCGCTCACCCAAATAGACTACAGAGGTACTCTTCCAGTCGAGTACCGCGGGTCTGCTGCCAACTACCAGGCGCTCCGTCCGCCGTGGGTATGCCGCCAAATACCGGGCGCTCCGTCCACTGGGCTAGTCGACTCACTCCAAGTCGAGTCGGTCGAGCAGTCTTCAGGTCTCAGCCGGCTACACGGTCTCCGTACTCCGTACGGTCGTCTCCAGTATCGCGGGTCTGCCGCTACAACCAAACGCACCACCTCTAACGAGTAAAACAGAAGATTCAGCTCACACAGGTATACTTCTTCGGATGACGATAAAGATGATCACTGAACCATCTAAGCCGTCGGACCCACGGAGGATCGATAGGTACTAACCCCCGCAGTGACCTACACAGGATTGGACCCACACAGGATCGGGCCCACGCAGGGACTGTAGCACTGATCCACGTAGGATCGCTGAGTGCAGTAGTCGTCGTCGTCGAATCCACACAGGATCTCTGTACTGTCGTCGTCGCAGTCACAGTAGCAGTAGCAGTCATAGTAACAGTCGCAGCCTGCACTAGGGTTCCCGCACACAGCGAGCACATTCGGGAGGGTCCGCTCCACAAGCCGAGAGGCTGATACATCAACTGACACGAAGTCCGAAGTTGATGTATCCAAAAGTTCCGTATCATCAACAGGAACTCAACGCATCAGACGGTGCGTCGATCGGGCGCCCGGTCTGAGAGTTATTGGCATTTTCGTCCCCGGGGCCCGTTTGGTTTTTAAGGCAAAACCTACCCGACCGTACTCCAACCGCGTCCAAACCTTGGGCGGAGTATGCCAAAAGATCCGTCTCACTAAGAGGAACACAACACAGCTGACGGCACGTCAATCGGACGTCCGTAGCTCAAGATATGAGCGTTTCCGCTCCGAAGGCCCGGTTGGTTTCGTGAACGAACCAACCCGGCCGAACTCAAAGTGTTCCGAAACCTTGGTGCGATATACCGAAACGACCGTCTCGATCCAAGGATCGCGTTGCCGCAGACGGTTTGTCGATCGGAGGTCTGTGGCTCAAGTTATGGCCAAAAGACCGAAACTGATTCGAAACGGGGGGTCTGGGTCCGGGCCGACCCGGCCAGACCCCCCCTAGGTCGGCCCGAACCGGGTCGGACCGACCCGGTCCGCTGGACCCGGTCCGGCCGGTGGCGGCGCGGCCCGCCCAGCGGCAGCGCGGTCCGGCCAACGGCGGCGCGGCCAGCGTGCCGCGCATGTGCCGCACACGGGGGGTGAAACCCCCCCACATTTTTCGGATCTCGGCCGGCCTAAGGCCGGCCGTTTCTTTTCTCACGTGGGACCCGCGGGTCCCGCCTCCTATCCAAATCGGCGGCCGGCGCGGCCGTAGCCGCGGCTCTTCTCCGATCTCCGGCGGCCGGCGAGGCCGGCCGCCCCTGGCTGCTCCGCCGCGGCCGTCCTGCCGCGGCTCTTCCTCTTCCGCCGGCGGCCGGTTTTCCGGCCGCCCCTTCTTGCTCGGCCCTTGAACGATTGGCGCGGCGTAATGGCATCACGCCCCTCCGCCGCGGCGCAACTCCAGCCGCGGTCTTATCCGATTTCAAAGGCGCGACATTATAGCGCCGCGTTTCTTCGTCGAGATCCCAACCGGCCTTAATTTCTTTTGTTCCTGCGCGGTGCGACGACACTGCGCTGTCTCCACTAAAACAACACGAAAGATTAGAAGGGGGAGGAGATTCAGCCGTGTTCGTGCGGTCCGGTCTCCTCCCATTAAAACGATATCAATTGGCCAATCGCAATAACACAACAATGAACGTTTCACAAATTTTTAATAAAATTTGGAACCACGCCCAACGGATTATTCTTTCATGTTCGAGGGAATGATACACGTAATTTAAAAAAAACAAACCCTTACCTTGGTTCTGGAATGAAGTTCGGTGATCGATAACGATTCGCGGAAGTCGAGCATCGCGGTGGTCGGCGTCACGGAAGAAGAACGTCGATGTCGCGGTTATGTCGTCACGGAAGACGGTTCCCGAGAACATGGAGTTCTTCGTCGAAGTTCGAAGGTTCTTCGTGTTTCTCGTCAGAGTTGAAGAAGAAGGAGGAGGAGCTCTCAAAATTCCTCTAAGGGTGGTAAAAGAAATTCAACCAAAATAAAATAAGCTTTAAGCTTATTTTATTAAATAACATTACCACTTGAATTTCAAAGGTTTGAATTTGAACAACTCACCTTAATTAATACCTTAAGTTGTCAAACATTAAATAAAGGAGGGTTAAAGGGAGATGGAAGGTTGGGTTTCGTGTGGGCCCCACCACACTTAATCCTCCCAAGGGAGGTTAAGTGGATGTGGGTCCCACTCCCAACACCCTTTGGAAGGATTTAAAAAAAACAACATCAAGTTAAAATAAAATTTTGTATTTCACAAATTTTATTTAACTTAAACTAAAAACCCAAAAACTAACTTTCAACCCGTAACAAACGCAACTTCCGAAAAGGTCTCTATAAGAGAATATCGGCGCTGCGAGTTCATCGGTGCCCTCGGATTTCAATTCCGAGCACCGGATCAAAAGTTAGAAATTCCCGCTCGTTCGTTCACTGAACGTACCCGAGCCAAACTTCGGAAATTGATTCTGGGCACTCCGGGCCTCGGAATCAGGTGCCGTCAGAAACCGCGTTCTTGTAAAATTCCAAAGAAAATTAAGAAAAAATTTCCCTTGAATTTTACGGGTCTTTACATTACTCCCACCTCAGGGATTTACGTCCCCGTAAAGATACATCAAAAACTAGGGAAACAAATGAGGGTACTGATCACGCATCTGAGCCTCCCGCTCCCATGTGCTCTCCTGGAGATTCCCGTGCTGCCATCTGATGCGCACAAGAGGAATCGATCGCCCACGAAGGACCCGCTCCTGTCGATCCTCTATCTCCACTGGGACCTCCGTAAAAGTCTCCCCATCGTCAACGTCAAGCTCCCCATGGTCAATGATGTGCGTCGGGTCGTGCACGTATCTCCTCAGCTGAGATACGTGGAAGACGTCGTGCACCCGGTGCAACTGAGGTGGCAGAGCCAGGCGATAAGCCACCTCGCCAACCCTGCTGAGGACCTGAAAGGGTCCGATGAAGCGCGGAGATAACTTGCTGCCTCGGCCAAATATCCGAATACCACGTCGAGGTGAGACCCGCAAGAAGACGTGGTCGCCATCCTCAAACTCTAGTGGCCTCCGCCTCCTGTCAGCGTAAGGCTTCTGCCGGCTCTGAGCTGTACTCATCCGCCCCTGGATGACCTGGACCATCTCAGGTCCCACAAGAGCTGCAAGATTTATTATTTTCCAATAAGAGAAATCCGGACTCATCCCCTGGATAAACCACATTCTTTGCCTAAAACAGTCAATCCTAACATGGATGATACTAATCCATACCAAGGATGACGTCGTAAGGCCTCGACGCTACTACTAAGAGATTCAACCGTTACTCTCGCCTCCAAGGGTTGAGTCACACTGTCGGCATCAGTGTGTGGTAACTGGGTCTTCTCCAGTAGATGTCTCACAAGTGAGGGTCAAGTCAACAGCTATAACTGGAACCTCTTAGTAACATCACGAAAGAGGACATGAATGAAAATATCACAAAGGTATGCGTCTTTTATTATTGCATCTCATAATACATGACGCTACACAAATGAAACAAGGAACCAGAAGTACAAAGGATGTATCCACTAGTTCTGCTCCTGTCCATCGGCTCCCAGAGATCCATGATCGAAGGCCTCGGTTGCCTGATGTTGAGCTCTCGCATGTTCACCTACTCCCTGTGGTTGGGGTGGACCTCCTGGTGGTGGTGGTGGAAGAGCCTCAAAGCGTTGCCCACCACCGGCTGCTCGTCCAGCTCCTCTGCCTCGTCCGCCTCCTCCCTGCGGACCGCCACGGTCGAACCTCTGCCTCTGACTGGGAGGTTCTTCACTTAACTCCTGATCATCAGCATGGTGGGTCGGACAGTCATGAGCCATGTGACCAATCCCGCCACAGGAGTAACACTGCCCACTCTCGGCACGCCTGGCTCTGACTCCACCCCGGCTTCCCCGCACAACTGAGCCTGAGTCCTGCAGTCGGCCACTGGTAGGTCTGGTCTGCCTGGAACCCTGAGTCATCTGTCGGCTACCTGTTGCCGAAGACTCCGCTATCTGCCGCCCTGCGGTAGGTCTCGCTGTGGACTCAGCCAGGAAACTCTCGATCAGGAGGGCTCGCTCTAGCACTCCTGTCTGGGTAGGGATGCTGAGGGAGATCAGTGATTCCCTGATCTCGTGTCTCAATCCCTGCTCGAAGGTCCGGGCCCGGAAGAGAGGGTCCCGTACCATGTCTGTCGAGTAGCGCTAGAGATCGGTAAATCTCGCCGAGTACTGAGCGACCGTCATGCTGCCCTGCCGCAGCTGAAGAAGCTCCTGGATGCGCACCGCATGAAGGGTGGCCTGGACGAACTCCGAGCAGAAGAGGCTCTCAAAGTCCGTCCATAGTAGAGATGCCTCATCGTGCACCTGGAGCATCAGGCTCCACCATCGTCCTGCTGCTGCGTGTAGTAGGCTCGCAGCGAGGATCACCATGAGGTCTGCTGGTGTCCTCACTAGCCTAAACACTCGTACCACTGCCTCCAGCCAGTCCTCTGCTTCCTGGGGATCCGTCTCCCCGCGAAACCTGGGCGGTCGCTGGCGCCGAAACTCATGTAGTGCGCTGAGGCGACGTGCATCATCAGCGGCTGGTGCTGGAAGCATCGGGGGCTCGGCGGGTAGAGCTACCGCCGGTGCCACTGCTGACAAAGGGCCCGACACTGAGGCCTCATCGCTCGGTGGGCTGTCGTCACACTCGACTCTCGGAACCCTAGCTGGCTGCCGTCGTGGGGCCATCCTGAATAGGAAACAGGTGCGCCACAGTCAAACAGTATACCAGGTGAGCTGACACTAGGAAATCACAAAGAAAACTTTGAAACATACACACAATCAATGTTTTCGTGCATTAAGTCGGAAATCAGAAGTCAGGGTCCTGGGGTACGGATACGTCGGCCGCCGCACCAACACTGGAATCCCTGGACTGATAACCACACTCAATATGCTAAACATTATTGCTTCACCTTGAAAAGTTCAGAGTTCACAGTAGAACCGAACTCCTCTGATACCAATTTGTCACGACCCGCCCTCGGGGTCCGTGCCGTGACTACCCCATGCCCGCCTTCCATAGGCCAGGGGCTGGCGACTAGCACCAAGGCGTAAATCCCAGTAAAATGGGAAGGCATTGCCTTTTTAAAGTAAACAAACACCACAGAGTAAGCAAGTGGAAAGTAAACACTAAGCAAAAGCAGAGTACAACTGAAAGTGCGGAAAAGTAAAAGGACCAGTATACAAACCCAAACTGAAAGTAAAGTACAACTCGAAAGGGAAAACTACAACTGAAAGGTAAAAGCCGCTACACCGAGCTGTCCACTGGAAATCCCACCTGAAGGGTGGGTACAGATAGCTCCTCTGCTCCACGGGTCCCGCCGTCCGCTCCGAGCACGTTCCGCCCAGTGGTCCACCTCCAGGTACCGTCCCGCTCTGCAAACCTCAGCTAAGGTCAACGATGTCCGTCGTCTGCAACCAACACAACGTAGGGCGGGCAAAGCCCATGCAGGGGTGAGTATAAGCTACTCAGTAGGGACCCCGAGACCCCTGAAGGTCTCTCAAATCCACGATGGATAAAGCACGAAGAAAGGAACAATCACGAAGTAATAACCGACACTGCTTAGGTATATTCCCATACATATACCTAAGTCATCAATTTCAAATACGCTCCAACCTCCGAGCCCAAGTACAACTCAGTCCACACAGGAAAGTAAACGTATTCCACACAGGAAAGCAAAATGTAATCCACACAGGATAGCAAAACACAATCCACACAAGAAAACAACAGGATTCAGCTCACACAGGATTTTCATTATAAAAAACGTAACTACTGAAGAGCCTCATCTCTGAAGTGTACAGTGTCCTGTCACGACTCTGAGATACTGCTCACTAACCTAAGACTGCTGAGGTACTCCTCCTGTCGAGTACCGCGGGTCTGCCGCCAACTACCGGGCGCTCCGTCCGCTGAGGTTCTGCTGCCAAATACCGGGCGCTCACCCAAATAGACTACAGAGGTACTCTTCCAGTCGAGTACCGCGGGTCTGCTGCCAACTACCAGGCGCTCCGTCCGCCGTGGGTATGCCGCCAAATACCGGGCGCTCCGTCCACTGGGCTAGTCGACTCACTCCAAGTCGAGTCGGTCGAGCAGTCTTCAGGTCTCAGCCGGCTACACGGTCTCCGTACTCCGTACGGTCGTCTCCAGTATCGCGGGTCTGCCGCTACAACCAAACGCACCACCTCTAACGAGTAAAACAGAAGATTCAGCTCACACAGGTATACTTCTTCGGATGACGATAAAGATGATCACTGAACCATCTAAGCCGTCGGACCCACGGAGGATCGATAGGTACTAACCCCCGCAGTGACCTACACAGGATCGGACCCACACAGGATCGGGCCCACGCAGGGACTGTAGCACTGATCCACGTAGGATCGCTGAGTGCAGTAGTCGTCGTCGTCGAATCCACACAGGATCTCTGTACTGTCGTCGTCGCAGTCACAGTAGCAGTAGCAGTCATAGTAACAGTCGCAGCCTGCACTAGGGTTCCCGCACACAGCGAGCACATTCGGGAGGGTCCGCTCCACAAGCCGAGAGGCTGATACATCAACTGACACGAAGTCCGAAGTTGATGTATCCAAAAGTTCCGTATCGTCAACAGGAACTCAACGCATCAGACGGTGCGTCGATCGGGCGCCCGGTCTGAGAGTTATTGGCATTTTCGTCCCCGGGGCCCGTTTGGTTTTTAAGGTAAAACCTACCCGCCCGTACTCCACCCGCGTCCAAACCTTGGGCGGAGTATGCCAAAAGATCCGTCTCACTAAGAGGAACACAACACAGCTGACGGCACGTCAATCGGACGTCCGTAGCTCAAGATATGAGCGTTTCCGCTCCGAAGGCCCGGTTGGTTTCGTGAACGAACCAACCCGGCCGAACTCAAAGTGTTCCGAAACCTTGGTGCGATATACCGAAACGACCGTCTCGATCCAAGGATCGTGTTGCCGCAGACGGTTTGTCGATCGGAGGTCCGTGGCTCAAGTTATGGCCAAAAGACCGAAACTGATTCGAAACGGGGGGTCTGGGTCCGGGCCGACCCGGCCAGACCCCCCCTGGGTCGGCCCGAACCGGGTAGGACCGACCCGGTCCGCTGGACCCGGCCCGGCCGGTGGCGGCGCGGCCCGCCCAGCGGCAGCGCGGTCCGGCCAGCGGCGGCGCGGCCAGCGTGCCGCGCATGTGCCGCACACGGGGGGTGAAACCCCCCCACATTTTTCGGATCTCGGCCGGCCTAAGGCCGGCCGTTTCTTTTCTCACGTGGGACCCGCGGGTCCCGCCTCCTATCCAAATCGGCGGCCGGCGCGGCCGTAGCCGCGGCTCTTCTCCGATCTCCGGCGGCCGGCGAGGCCGGCCGCCCCTGGCTGCTCCGCCGCGGCCGTCCTGCCGCGGCTCTTCCTCTTCCGCCGGCGGCCGGTTTTCCGGCCGCCCCTTCTTGCTCGGCCCTCGAACGATTGGCGCGGCGTAATGGCATCACGTCCCTCCGCCGCGGCGCGACTCCAGCCGCGGTCTTATCCGATTTCAAAGGCGCGACATTATAGCGCCGCGTTTCTTCGTCGAGATCCCAACCGGCCTTAATTTCTTTTGTTCCTGCGCGGTGCGACGACACCGCGCTGTCTCCACTAAAACAACACGAAAGATTAGAAGGGGGAGGAGATTCAGCCGTGTTCGTGCGGCCCGGTCTCCTCCCATTAAAACGATATCAATTGGCCAATCGCAATAACACAACAATGAACGTTTCACAAATTTTTAATAAAATTTGGAACCACGCCCAACGGATTATTCTTTCATGTTCGAGGGAATGATACACGTAATTTAAAAAAAACAAACCCTTACCTTGGTTCTGGAATGAAGTTCGGTGATCGATAACGATTCGCGGAAGTCGAGCATCGCGGTGGTCGGCGTCACGGAAGAAGAACGTCGATGTCGCGGTTATGTCGTCACGGAAGACGGTTCCCGAGAACATGGAGTTCTTCGTCGAAGTTCGAAGGTTCTTCGTGTTTTTCGTCAGAGTTGAAGAAGAAGGAGGAGGAGCTCTCAAAATTCTTCTAAGGGTGGTAAAAGAAATTCAACCAAAATAAAATAAGCTTTAAGCTTATTTTATTAAATAACATTACCACTTGAATTTCAAAGGTTTGAATTTGAACAACTCACCTTAATTAATACCTTAAGTTGTCAAACATTAAATAAAGGAGGGTTAAAGGGAGATGGAAGGTTGGGTTTCGTGTGGGCCCCACCACACTTAATCCTCCCAAGGGAGGTTAAGTGGATGTGGGTCCCACTCCCAACACCCTTTGGAAGGATTTAAAAAAAACAACATCAAGTTAAAATAAAATTTTGTATTTCACAAATTTTATTTAACTTAAACTAAAAACCCAAAAACTAACTTTCAACCCGTAAAAAACGCAACTTCCGAAAAGGTCTCTATAAGAGAATATCGGCGCTGCGAGTTCATCGGTGCCCTCAGATTTCAATTCCGAGCACCGGATCAAAAGTTAGAAATTCCCGCTCGTTCGTTCACTGAACGTACCCGAGCCAAACTTCGGAAATTGATTCTGGGCACTCCGGGCCTCGGAATCAGGTGCCGTCAGAAACCGCGTTCTTGTAAAATTCCAAAGAAAATTAAGAAAAAATTTCCCTTGAATTTTACGGGTCTTTACATTACTCCCACCTCAGGGATTTACGTCCCCGTAAAGATACATCAAAAACTAGGGAAACAAATGAGGGTACTGATCACGCATCTGAGCCTCCCGCTCCCATGTGCTCTCCTGGAGATTCCCGTGCTGCCATATGATGCGCACAAGAGGAATCGATCGCCCACGAAGGACCCGCTCCTGTCGATCCTCTATCTCCACTGGGACCTCCGTAAAAGTCTCCCCATCGTCAACGTCAAGCTCCCCATGGTCAATGATGTGCGTCGGGTCGTGCACGTATCTCCTCAGCTGAGATACGTGGAAGACGTCGTGCACCCGGTGCAACTGAGGTGGCAGAGCCAGGCGATAAGCCACCTCGCCAACCCTGCTGAGGACCTGAAAGGGTCCGATGAAGCGCGGAGATAACTTGCTGCCTCGGCCAAATATCCGAATACCACGTCGAGGTGAGACCCGCAAGAAGACGTGGTCGCCATCCTCAAACTCTAGTGGCCTCCGCCTCCTGTCAGCGTAAGGCTTCTGCCGGCTCTGAGCTGTACTCATCCGCCCCTGGATGACCTGGACCATCTCAGGTCCCACAAGAGCTGCAAGATTTATTATTTTCCAATAAGAGAAATCTGGACTCATCCCCTGGATAAACCACATTCTTTGCCTAAAACAGTCAATCCTAACATGGATGATACTAATCCATACCAAGGATGACGTCGTAAGGCCTCGACGCTACTACTAAGAGATTCAACCGTTACTCTCGCCTCCAAGGGTTGAGTCACACTGTCGGCATCAGTGTGTGGTAACTGGGTCTTCTCCAGTAGATGTCTCACCAGTGAGGGTCAAGTCAACAGCTAAAACTGGAACCTCTTAGTAACATCACGAAAGAGGACATGAATGAAAATATCACAAAGGTATGCGTCTTTTATTATTGCATCTCATAATACATGACGCTACACAAATGAAACAAGGAACCAGAAGTACAAAGGATGTATCCACTAGTTCTGCTCCTGTCCATCGGCTCCCAGAGATCCATGATCGAAGGCCTCGGTTGCCTGATGTTGAGCTCTCACATGTTCACCTACTCCCTGTGGTTGGGGTGGACCTCCTGGTGGTGGTGGTGGAAGAGCCTCAAAGCGTCGCCCACCACCGGCTGCTCGTCCAGCTCCTCTGCCTCGTCCGCCTCCTCCCTGCGGACCGCCACGGTCGAACCTCTGCCTCTGACTGGGAGGTTCTTCACTTAACTCCTGATCATCAGCATGGTGGGTCGGACAGTCATGAGCCATGTGACCAATCCCGCCAGAGGAGTAACACTGCCCACTCTCGGCACGCCTGGCTCTGACTCCACCCCGGCTTCCCCGCACAACTGAGCCTGAGTCGTGCAGTCGGCCACTGGTAGGTCTGGTCTGCCTGGAACCCTGAGTCATCTGTCGGCTACCTGTTTCCGAAGACTCCGCTATCTGCCGCCCTGCGGTAGGTCTCGCTGTGGACTCAGCCAGGAAACTCTCGATCAGGAGGGCTCGCTCTAGCACTCCTGTCTGGGTCGGGATGCTGAGGGAGATCAGTGATTCCCTGATCTCGTGTCTCAATCCCTGCTCGAAGGTCCGGGCCCGGAAGAAGGGGTCCCGTACCATGTCTGTCGAGTAGCGCGAGAGATCGGTAAATCTCGCCGAGTACTGAGCGACCGTCATGCTGCCCTGCCGCAGCTGAAGAAGCTCCTGGATGCGCACCGCATGAAGGGTGGATTGGACGAACTCCGAGCGGAAGAGGCACTCAAAGTCCGTCCATAGTAGAGATGCCTCATCGTGCACCTGGAGCATCAGGATCCACCATCGTCCTGCTGCTGCGTGTAGTAGGCTCGCAGTGAGGATCACCATGAGGTCTGCTGGTGTCCTCACTAGCCTAAACACTCGTACCACTGCCTCCAGCCAGTCCTCTGCTTCCTGGGGATCCGTCTCCCCGCGAAACCTGGGCGGTCGCTGGCGCCGAAACTCATGTAGTGCGCTGAGGCGACGTGCATCGTCAGCGGCTGGTGCTGGAAGCATCGGGGGCTCGGCGGGTAGAGCTACCGCCGGTGCCACTGCTGACAAAGGGCCCGGCACTGAGGCCTCGTCGCTCGGTGGGCTGTCATCACACTCGACTCTCGGAACCCTAGCTGGCTGCCGTCGTGGGGCCATCCTGAATAGGAAATAGGTGCGCCACGGTCAAACAGTATACCAGGTGAGCTGACACTAGAAAATCACAAAGAAAACATTGAAACATACACGCAATCAATGTTTTCGTGCATTAAGTCGGAAATCAGAAGTCAGGGTCCTGGTGTACGAATACGTCGGCCGCCGCACCAACACTGGAATCCCTGGACTGATAACCACACTCAATACGCTAAACATTATTGCTTCACATTGAAAAGTTCAGAGTTCACAGTAGAACCGAACTCCTCTGATACCAATTTGTCACGACCTGCCCTCGGGGTCCGTGCCGTGACTACCCCAAGCCCGCCTTCCATAGGCCAGGGGCTGGCGACTAGCACCAAGGCGTAAATCCTGGTAAAATGGAAAGGCATTGCCTTTGTAATGTAAACAAACACCACAGAGTAAGCAAGAAGAAACTAAACACTAAGCAAAAGCAGAGTACAACTGAAAGTGCGGAAAAGTAAAAGGGCCAGTATACAAACCCAAACTGAAAGTAAAGTACAACTCGAAAGGGAAAACAACAACTGAAAGGTAATAGCCGCTACACCGAGCTGTCCACTGGAAATCCCACCTGAAGGGTGGGTACAGATAGCTCCTCTGCTCCACGGGTCCCACCGTCCGCTCCGAGCACGTTCCGCCCAGTGGTCCACCTCCGGGTACCGTCCTGCTCTGCAAACCTCAGCTAAGGTCAACGCTGTCCGTCGTCTGCAACCAACACAACGTAGTGCGGGCAAAGCCCGTGCAGGGGTGAGTATAAGCTACTCCGTAGGGACCCCGAGACCCCTGAAGGTCTCTCAAATCCACAAAGGATAAACCACGAAGAAAGGAACAATCACGAAGTAATAACCGACACTGCTTAGGTATATGCCCATACATATACCTAAGTCATCAATTTCAAATACGCTCCAACCTCCGAGACCAAGTACAACTCAGTCCACACAGGAAATTAAACGTATTCCACACAGGAAAGAAAAACGTAATCCACACAGGATAGCACAACACAATCCACACAGGAAAACAACAGGATTCAACCTACACAGGATTTTCATTATAAAAAACATAACTACTGAAGAGCCCCATCTCTGAAGTGTACAGTGTCCTGTCACGACTCTGAGATACTGCTCACTAACCTAAGACTGCTGAGGTACTCTTCCTGTCGAGTACCGCGGGTCTGCCGCCAACTACCGGGCGCTCTGTCTGCTGAGGTTCTGCTGCCAAATACCGGGCGCTCACCCAAATAGCCTACAGAGGTACTCCTCCAGTCGAGTACCGCGGGTCTGCTACCAACTACCAGGCGCTCCGTCTGCCGTGGGTCTGCCGCCAAATACCGGGCGCTCCGTCGACTGGGCTAGTCGACTCACTCAAAGTCGAGTCGGTCGAGCAGTCTTCAGGTCTCAGCCGGCTACACGGTCTCTGTACTCTGTACGCTCGTCTCCAGTATCGCGGGTCTGCCGCTACAACCAAATGCACCACCTCTATCGAGTAAAACAGAAGATTCAGCTCACAAAGGTATACTTCTTCGGATGACGATAAAGATGATCACTGAACCATCTAAGCCGTCGGACCCACGAAGGATCGATAGGTACTAACCCCCGCAGTGACCTACACAGGATCGGACCCACACAGGATCGGGCCCACGCAGGACCTGTAGCACTGATCCACGTAGGATCGCTGAGTGCAGTAGTCGTCGTCGTCGAATCCACACAGGATCTCTGTACTGTCGTCGTCGCAGTCACAGTAGCAGTAGCAGTCACAGTAACAGTCGCAGCCAGCACTAGGGTTCCCGCACACAGTGAGCTCGTTCGGGAGGGTCCGCTCCACGAGCCGAGAGGCTGATACATCAACTGACACGAAGTCCGAAGTTGATGTATCCAAAAGTTCCGTATCGTCAACAGGAACTCAACGCATCAGACGGCGCGTTGATCGGACACCCGGTCTGAGAGTTATTGGCATTTTCGTCCCCAGGGCCCGGTTGGTTTTTAAGGAAAAACCAACCCGACCGTACTCCACCCGCGTCCAAACCTCGGGCGGAGTATGCCAAAAGATCCGTCTCACTAAGAGGAACACAACACAGCTGACGGCACGTCAATCGGACGTCCGTAGATCAAGATATGAGCGTTTCCGCTCCGAAGGCCCGGTTGGTTTCGTGAACGAACCAACCCGGCCGAACACAAAGTGTTCCGAAACCTTGAGTGTGATATACCGAAACGACCGTCTCGATCCAATGATCGTGTTACTGTAGACGGTTCGTCAATCGGAGGTCCGTGGCTCAAGTTATGACCAAAAGACCGAAAATGATTCGAAACGGGGGGTCCGGGTCCGGGCCGACCCGGCCCGACCCCCCTGGGTCGCCCCGAACCGGGTCGGACCGACCCGGTCCGCTGGACCCGGCCCGGCCAGCGGCGGCGCGGTCCGGCCAGCGGCGGCGCAGCCAGCGTGCCGCGCATGTGCCGCACGCGGGGGGTGAAACCCCCCCCCCTTTTTCGGATCTCGGCCGGCCTAAGGCCGGCCGTTTCTTTTCTCACACGGGTCCCGCCTCCTATCCAAATCGGCGGCCGGCGTGGCCGGCCGCCTTCCTCTTCTCCGCCGCGGCCGTAGCCGTGGCTCCTCTTCTTCGATGCGGCCGTAGCCGCGGCTCTTCTCCGATCTCCGGCGGCCGGCGAGACCGGCCGCCCCTGGCTGCCCCGCCGCGGCCGTCCGGCCGCGGCTCTTCCTCTTCCGCCGGCGGCCGGTTTTCTGGCCGCCCCTTCTTCCTCGGCCATTGAACGATTGGCGCGGCGTAATGGCGTCATGCCCCTCCGCCGCGGCCCGACTCCAGCCGCGGTCTCATTCGATTTCAAAGGCGCGGCATTATAGCGCCGCGTTTCTTCGTCGAGATCCCAACCGGCCTTAATTTCTTTTGTTCCTGCGCGGTGCGACGACACCGCGCTGTCTCCGCTAAAACAACACGAAAGATTAGAAGGGGGAGGAGATTCGGCCGTGTTCGTGCGGTCCGGTCTCCTCCCGTTAAAACGATATCAATTGGCCAATCGCAATAACACAACAATGAACGTTTCACAAATTTTTAATAAAATTTGGAACCACGCCCAACGGATTATTCTTTCATGTTCGAGGGAATGATACACGTAATTTTAAAAAAAACAAACCCCTACCTTGGTTCTGGAACGAAGTTCGGTGATCGATAACGATTCGCGGAAGTCGAGCGTCGCGGTGGTCGGCGTCACGGAAGAAGAACGTCGATGTCGCGGTTATGTCATCACGGAAGACGGTTCCCGAGAATGTGGAGTTCTTCGTCAAAGATCGAAGGTTCTTCGTGTTCTTTGTCAGAGTTGAAGAATAAGGAGGAGGAGCTCTCAAAATTCCTCTAAGGGTGGTAAAAGAAATTCAACCAAAATAAAATAATCTTTAAGCTTATTTTATTAAATAACTTTACCACATGAATTTCAAAGGTTTGAATTTGAACAACTCACCTTAATTAATACCTTAAGTTGTCAAACATTAAATAAAGGAGGGTTAAAGGGAGATGGAAGGTTGGGTTTCGTGTGGGCCCCACCACACTTAATCCTCTCAAGGGAGGTTAAGTGGATGTGGGTCCCACTCCCAACTCCCTTTGGAAGGATTTAAAAAACAACAACATCAAGTTAAAATAAAATTTTGTATTTCACAAATTTTATTTAACTTAAACTAAAAACCCAAAAACTAACTTTCATCCCATAACAAACGCAACTTCTGAAAAGGTCTCCTTAAGCGAATATCGGCGCTGCGAGTTCATCGGTGCCCTCAGATTTCAATTTCGAGCACCGGATCAAAAGTTAGAAATTCCCGCTCGTTCGTTCACTGAACGTACCCGAGCCAAACTTCGGAAATTGATTCCGGGCACTCCGGGCCTCGGTATCAGGTGCCGTCAGAAACCGCGTTTTTGTAAAATTCCAAAGAAAATTATGAAAAAATTTCCCTTGAATTTTACGGGTCTTTACAGATACGTTGGTAGACCATCTGTGGGTACGATCCCAAATATGAAATAATCCATGTCTTTCTGAAATACAATAATCTTTATGTTCCCCACTGAGAGGCATTAAAACCAATATGGTAATCATAATGACCAAGAGATTTCTATATAATGTATTCAAGGATACCATTGACTAAGAATCTACAATTCATTCAGAAGATTCTCTATCAATGAATAACCTCAAATACATATAAACGATTATCTAAATCCCATACATATCAATCATTGATTACCAAATATAAAGGAAAACTAAATTTCATACATGTTGAATTAATAAGGATTCATTAACATAACATAAATCTATAAGAGAGTCCCACAGTATGTAATTATTCCACTCAAAAAGCTGTGATGGGCATGACCTCCCATCCTCTCGTCCAATGAAAATTATTAATCTTCATCGGTTCATAACTAATGAGCACGTACCTTTGCAAAGTTTTCCCAAATGGATATAAAATCATTGGATGTTTCCCGTTCTATGAATAACCCTGTTAGAAATAGATTGGAAGTTTTGATCCTTAAACAAACAAGGTCATCCCCATTTCTAGAAGAAATAGTGGTATAATCCAAAACCAAACATTTTTTTCTCATGATACTAGTAAATTCATCAGTGGGGATATATTATCTCATGCCTTACCCATCACCTAATTAAGTCAAACATATTCACCATAATAGTTGAAAATGCATTTCATACAATTCTCTAAGGATATTCAAATTGAATTAAAACATGTCAATATTTATAATGAAAAATATATAAATAAAATAATTCTTTATTTAATATAAGGTATAAAATTTTTAGTATAAAGTCTCTTAATAAACCTAGAAGATATGTATTATCATCCACATAAAATAATTTGAAATTATCAAAGAAATATATTGGAAATGGTACATTCAATGTGATAGGTTGTACATGTATGAGAGTAACTGGGTTAAATAGTATGAATTGGTAGGAGACCAAGGTAATGGTAAGAATAATAATTTATAATGTTTTATAAATAGTGTTTGAATATTCCAAATAAAATCCCTTAGGAGTGTTTTTCTAGGTGTGTTGTCTTAGTCCCACGTGTCATCAATGAAGGTGATGATTGTGTTAATGCACATCCAACCAATTTTGAATATACTAACCCTAGGATCATCAGTGAAATAATAAAATCCATATTATACTAGGTGTACATGGATGTAATTTCTAGGAAACTTCATTAAATTTTACTTTACCAAAACACATGATGACATTTACACCATTAAATAGATTGAGATTTAACATAGTTATAGAAACTATTGATTCAAACAAATATGAAAGAGAGATAAAAATATATAATTATAAGTCCCATAAATTTCACGATTGATATGGTTAAATTATTCGAGGGAAATTTTTTCACCAAGACAAAGGGAATAAGTGGTGGATATAATATGATTCCCAATAAAATAAAATTTGGATGGAACAAGAATAGATATAGATTTTATTAAACATAAACAAAACCCTATTTAAACAGAGGTATTAAAATTTATATCTAAATATGTTTAAGAAATTAATTTCAGGACATATCATGTCGAATAGGTATTATATACGCCTTATGAATGAAATTTTGTACATAATAATGAAGATGTACTAAAGAGGTGAATTTGAGATGGAAAACCTTTACCTATTTTCCTAACATCCATGAACATAAAAAAATTACTAAATAAAAAAATATAGATATCATAATTACATAATTAATGACCTTCCCATATCAATTTTCTTTTATACTCTTTATAAATATTCATTTTCTATAAGAACTCTATCTATTTTCCACAATGAGTGTTTATGGTTTTTATTGTTTGTATTAGTTTGATAATATTAGGGTATGTATTAATTATTATTCCAGTGTTCATCATTAAAAGTTTATTAAATTTACTATTAGATATTTTTTGTATTTATGTATTATTTTTCAAATTAATTTTCTTGTTTTAGCCTTTATCCATGAAAATGAAATCGATAGCTATCAAGTTTCAGTGATTCTTATCGATCGAAGGGTGATTACTAAATTTTTTAGTTAAAAATTGATATAACATCACAAAAATAAAAATCCATTATATATAAAATTATATTATATTATATCTATAATTATATTACTATTGTTATTCATGACATGAATTCATAATATTGTTCGAGTATATGGTGGATCTAACCCAAACATGAATATACCATGATTTAATAAATGATTATGAAGTAGGTTTGGATTAATATAATTACAGCAAAAGAATAATTATATTATTTAATGTTTATTAGAATGATAATTAAGAATTATAGTTCAATTTAAAATATAATTTATGTATATACAAATATTATGTAATTTGAATAAAATATTTTCTTTATAGCATGATTGTTTTTGTGAATTGAATTAGTGACCATCCTTTATTGATGATGTCATTAATAAGTCCTCTATGTTTTCATAAAATAGAATTAATGATATGGTAACATATTTCATCATTACATACATTCTAGTGACTATATCTAATTTTTGGTGACGATAACTAAATTTCATTAATCAGGATACGGTAGTATGCATGTACACATGAACAAAGAATTTGTTTTTTTTAATTGAATGGGGTGGGGGAATAAAAATTGATAATTACAATAATATAGTAACATTATAATTTATAGTTATAAAAATATAATTTTATTAATATCTCTAGAATAAATGTGAATGAATATAACTAAAACTTAAGGTAATGTTGTTGATAATACTCACATCATGGGCTTAAATATCACTTTGAAGAATCCATTTAAATGATTTATTTATACTAAATAATTTTTAATAGAATATTTTTTTCAATATTGGGATCCATTAGGATGAGATTAAATAGTTTAAATTATAATGCTAATGGGTTGGTTAGTCTTGAAGCAGTGAGAGTGATTCACATTATATGTTTTTTTTAAAGTAGATGTGTTGGCCAAAAAAGACCAAAGAACAATTATTATAAAAAGAAGTATTATAGGAGTCTAAAATATGGGATCAAATTAAAATATTTTTAATGAACGGAATTATGATTTGTGGGGAGGTCTTAGAACTAGGTAATGTCGTGATTTACTCCCATATTGGACATGCCATTGGAAACCGTGTTTGGTTCTCGATAAACATGGGTGATGATATAGTTATGATTGAAAAGAGAATGGGTGAATTCCATCCAATAGGAAGTAATTGGAAATGAAAGATGTGTAATGTACTTCCAAATCGCTTGTATGATGGTTGTGGAGTCATATTCAATCCAGAGGTTGTTCCAACGAAAGAGATTGGAAAAGGCAATAACATGAATGGAACTCAGCATCTCAGCTTTAAGGGTGGTGGAAATGCCACATTTTCTTATTAAACATCCATGTATCTAACCAAGGTTATTCTTTTAGGCAACACCAAACCCTACAGGTCCAAGATTTTCCTTGGAGGTTCCATCAATATTCAGTTTTATTCATACAGGAAGATGCGCTCTCTAGAACACCTCCATAGTGCGATGCGGTTTACTAAAATTTTTGTTAATATGTAGAGGTTTCAGGATTCCAAATTAATTAATGATGTTGTGTAAATTTCCCATTTGTATCAAATAATATTCATGTACCGAAATATGAATCCACATCCGACCATCATTTCGATTGAGTGAGAAATTGTTATGAATAATATCATTATGATGAAACCGGATCACATGGTGGAACTCTGCAACTGCAACAAGGAAAAGGTTCCTAATTTGTTGATATCCTTCCATTTCTTCACATTTATTTAGTTGAGTTTGGATGTAGTCAAGAATCATCCATATATAATCAAAAATTTCATTAATATAGTTCCAAAGAGCAGAAGCAGTATCACAAGAAAGGAAGAGGTGGTTAGCATCTTTTCTATGTTGATTACAGAATTTACACCTAGCAGAGAAAGATATCAAAATATTGGAGGAATGTTTCAGTGGTTACTCTATTGTGTGAAACAATCCATATGAGATTGAATCCAGAAGTTTTTATACATGGTTTGATGAAATTATTTATCCCTCTGTAATCGATCTTAGAGTTAGAGAAATAACGATTGTAGAATTTTATTTACTTAGGAATACCACTGTGAGTAGGTTACCAAATTAATAAGTCACTACTGTAATCAAAATAGTAGTTTTCAATGATTTTTTTAATATTATCATGGAGGTGATCATGTTGATAGTTTAAAATATATATTATAGATCTGTAGGCATTTTAAGGAGTTTAATCAGGAGTTATCATAGAAGTTAAAGGCGTGTTAGTCTAGTTATCCATCTAGAATTTCATGGAGGAGTGTCTAGAGTCCATCCATCTGAAATTATTCATCATATTGGAGAAGGAGTTTTTGATGGATGTCCATATAGAATAATTAATGAAATTCGAATTTCTTGTCAAAATTTTGTCAGGAGATCTTTTTTAGAGAAAGGTAACAACTTTATAATATTGTAAAAAAGGTTCCAAGTGAGTCTTGCTGGAAGGGATTCATTAATGAGTTTTATATTTTTTATACCAATACCACCATTCTCAAAGGGATTGAAAAAATTTAACTTCAGAACAGACACAAGTTTTCTTTCCATTATAGTACCTGTCCAGATGAACATATTTATAGTGGTGTTCATTTTTTAAGAAGACCAATTGGCTATTTATAGACCACCATGGAGTAAACAATCTTGGAGATGATAATGGAATTACCAAGTCAAGTAATACCTGCCATAGAGGTCTATTTACCATTCTAAAAATATAGATGGTTTAGAACTTGTTCAACAATAGTGACAAAGTGAGAAGACTTGTGACTGCCCAAAAATGTTTGAAGACCTCGATAAGTGAATGGGAGTATACTGTTTTTACACCTATGTTTCTAATAAGGTTACATTTTCTACTGGGATGAAAGTTCTTCCCAAATAAGATACATGATTTTTTCCTAATGATGGTTTGAATAAAATCTTCTTCATAGTGTGAGAGCCTATTTTTTAGGTTAAGAATGTTTTATTTATCAGCTTGATGGAAAAGGATGATGTCATCATCATAAAAATATATGACTATGATAATTCACACTCCTAGAGACATGGATGGGATTCGGCTTATTTTGGACCAACAAACAGTTGATTAGACGACTAAGGTATTCTTACAAAATCGAGAAGAGAATGGAAGATTGGGGGTCACCTTGTCTGATACCTTTGGTGCATTTAAAATATCCCTTGGGAGAGCTATTGATCAAAATGGTTATAATCACTGAGTTGAATAGAGTTCAGTTTGCAGTGATAAAGGAGACAACCAAAACCTTGAAGTACATTAAACATAAATCTCTAGTCCATACTGTTATAATCATTTTTGAGGTCATTATTAATAGAGATGTCACCTACTCTTTTACTTTTATTAAAGTTATTGACACACTCAAATTCAATATAGATGCAATATTGAATGGATCTACGCTTTATAAAACCAAATTGGTTCTTGGATATTTTTTTTGATAATAGAATGTCTGTTAGCAAGGATTTTGGTGATGATTTTATAAATATAATTGATAAGAAATATGGGTATAAACTGTTGAATCTCTAAGGAATTATCCACATTAGGGATCCTAGTGAGAAAATGGGCATTAGGAGAATGAGGAATCACCCCATTTGAAAAAAGTATTTTTAAAGATTACAAACATCGATATGAATCACATTCCAATAATGTTGGATGAAACCATTATTGATTCCATAAGGACCCAAGTCATTATTGGGATTCAGACTAAAGACAATGCCTTTGATTTCATGATCCACTGATTTACTGAGAAGGAAGGTGTTTTCCTCATCAGTAATCACTAAAGGAATGAACTCTTGAAGGAGGTCATTGTTGCAATCAATACCATTGAATATGGATTCATACTAAGAGATGATATGATGATTATTGTAATATTAATTGTCAAGGAGATTGTCCCCATACTTTAGAAAGGTTAACGTCCTTTAGGCCATCCTAATTATTGTATGATATTTGTAGAATTTAGTATTTCTTTCATAATTTTTAAAACATTTAACTTTAAATGCTTTCTTTTTCATATTTTCTTTAAAAATTAGGATTTGAGTTTTACCGCAATGTTTTGTTCTTGAGTAAGATCGGTGTTGAGGTTAGATCTATTTTTTTTGTTTTGAAGATTATCGAGTTCTTTCTCAAGAAGTGTGATTTCATTGTTAATTTGATTGGATTTAAAGAGTCATGATGTTTTTGGATTCTGTTTGAGATGTTTTAATTTGAGGTTACATGAAAAGGAATCATTTTTATGAGACATTGATGACCAATAGTTATGATTATTTGAGTACACTCATCGTCGTAGAACCAAAAATTGTAAAATTTGAAAGGAAATCAGGGTTTCATGTGTTTGGAGGATACATTGACTAGGATTTGGTGATGATCAAAGTTTTTCCTTTTAAGAGTGGTGCTAGATATAATGTCACATTTATTTAAAGAATGGACATTCTTAAAGGTTCTATCAATCTTATAGGTAACCACTTTGTTGTAATGTCTTATATACCAAGTGTATTTCACACTAGATGGATTTATTTCAATGATATTTTTGTCTTCGATCAAGGCTTTAAATTTTATTATGGAAATAGAAACATGGTATGGTAAAATTTTCTCACTTGAGTTGAGAATGGCATTAATGTCTCCAATATGAAACCAGTGTGAATTATTGTTAGTTCCTAGATTTGAGAGATCATTCCAAACATTTATCATTTCATGGTATCTATTCTCATCATAAAAAAATAATATAAAATACATCTTCCATATATATTAAATATGCAAGTAAAAATTTGGTCAGAGATATTAATGACAATAATAATATATAAAGAAGAGTGAAAAAAATAAAAAAGATCCATCATTGAGGTTATTATTGATTGCACTATTAAACACTTAATTATGTTGAAATAAATGAGAGTATTTAGTGGAAAAATTAATTTTTGGATTAGCGATATAAAATAAAATAGGATGATGAGGGTTAAACATTATTTTTAATTCAATGATCAAGTAAGAGATCTCAATACCCTGACAATTCTAAAAAAGGATCGTCATTTAAACCTTATGTTTGGAATTAGAACTCCCCTTTTTATTTTTTCTCGAACCTTTATTTCTAGTATACCTTCTAACCTCATGAGTTTTATTAGTGGTAAGATCATTTTCATTTCTACATATGAAATGGTTCTTCATTTTAAGATCATTTATTAGAAAATTCGAAGTTGCATCTTTAGGACTCATAGAACGCAAAAACAAAGAATTGGTATTGTGGTTATAAATCAAATTTCAAAGCTTCATATGGTAGTCAACACTATCTATATATAGATAAGTAGGTGTACTTGGATCCTTTGAAGAAACTGCATTATGTTGTTTGACATTGTCCTGATCAGATGGATGGCACTACATTTGTTACAAGGAGTCATTAATTGCCTGCATATGATTAGGGTCTTGTACCGAGGGTGTACTACCAGGTTTAACAGATTCTAATGTCATGACAGCATTATTAATAGTCTTAGAAATTATTGTTTGTGTCTTGGAATGAAATAACATAGGGATAATGGCCATTTTCCCATATTCTATAGGAATTATAAGATGTTTATTATGGGAACAAGGAAAAGAAACTAACCCATTATCTTTAGTTTTGGTTTCATTCATTATCTCTAGAGTAGTATCATTATTAGAAATGATAGGGATGTTACTCATAGCCTTAACATTTCTCTTAGTATGCATTATTATTAAAGCATTAAGGGTTGGGTATTTAGATTTCATATTACAGAGCATCAACGAATCAATGCCATCAATACTATGAAAAGATTCAGAACCATCAAAAGAGAAATTTGTAGAAGTGCACATGGATGTACCTGGGTACTTTTCTATCTCCACCAAAGATTCCTCCATGGGTTGTATCAGCTTAGTGAAGCCATTGAGTTCATGAATTTTCATAGGCTCATATATTAACGGTGTAATTTCCTTCAATGGTTTAACATATTCCAATTCATTGGAAATAGTTGCATTGGCCTTAGTAATATTGGACTGTGTTTTGTCCTAATAAATATTTCAGGTTAGTCATAAATTTCCCAGATTTTATAGTATGGACAGTGGAATCTAGTGTTTTGTTGAAAATAACATATGTATTGTGAAAATGGGGAATATAATCTATGTCATTTTTCTTGCTGTTTGTTTCATTATTTATACCTAAAGTATCAATGGAATTTATTATAGAGGAGTCATGGGTCTGTCTAGTACACAAAGCTAGGGTGTTTTTATCCACAGTTTGTTCAAAAAATTTCATAGGTCATTCACAATTATGAAGGGTTGTAGTGAATGTGTTTCATTAATTTCACTTCAATTTTTTAGGTGGTTAATCCCTCATACCTAGGGTATGTTCAAAATTTGAATAAGAATAGATCCTAAAATCTGATCAGATTGACGAGTATAAGGTTCCTCCTTCTCATTGGATAGCCTTATTGCGTCTACAACTAGATTTTTTTATTTCTTTGAATTAGACTTGATCATTAAAGGAGTTTCCCTCTTCTTTAAAAAAATATTCCTAGTTTATACAGGAGTTTACCCTCTATGTGTGCCAAACTATTTAATTTTTTCACCTAGATTTCAGATATATTTTTTCGGGGTTCAGGTATATCTATCATGGGAGATTTATCTATTCTATTTCTCCTTATTTCTTTCCATTAATTTTAAATTGGTTGATTTAAATGTTTTCTAATATCCCTATAATTAGATATTGTATGACCAGTGATCTTAAAAAGGTCAAAAAGGGTGGTTTCCTCTAAAATTAAATTCTAATTTTCGTTTTTTAGTCATTCACATTGAAATTAATTGTATTGGGTAGATTTGAATATAATCTAATTTCCCCCATAACTCTACAAAAGAGACTTAACTCATCATTTAAGGCTCTATGATCAATTTTGAGAGGAGATCCTATGAAAGAAACAATATCATTAATAATCTTTTGGTTCCAAATGAACTAATTAAGTCCATGTTGTTAGACCCAGACTTGTGCCATTGTATTCCTATTTGTGCATAGGTTAAAAGTTGAGTCCTAGTCAGAAATGCTATGTAGTCCCAGTTTTAGATTAATGTTTCCAGTCTTCCTAACCCTTTCTAAATCATCTTGTAATATCAACAGAATGTGAAAATACCATTTTCCTATTGGAATCAATTTCTGGTTTGACGAATTTTATAAGTGTCCAATACACATTTGTAATTCAGGTAATGGCCATGGTCGGTCACCTTTATGGTATGATATCTAGCACATGAAAGACAATTTTCACATTTGTGGGTGTTGAGGAAGTGAATCCATGTCTGCTTCCTCCAATAACCCACCTTCATCAAGACTCTTGAAAACGGGAGGATTCATCGTGATGTCTTTTCGTAAATCTATGCTCTTCACAGGATCCTAAAACGAGATCACATATGATCTACGAGAGGATGAATGATTGCAACATTTTTCATCTGGGGCATCCTTCTTATGTTTTCCACGACATGATCTTGTACCTTGCGAACTGGCTTCATCCGAGGAATCACAATGTGATGGGATAGAAATTTCCCAAGCTTGAAAAAATCCACCATGAGTGTGAAGATTAATGTAATTGGGAATGTAATCCTTAATTGCTTGAGGTTTTTAGTGAGAGATGGTTTCTCATCCCTCTAAAATCATGTCTCCGGTTTCACTTTTATAATTGAAGGGATGGATAACATTAGAAGTAACCCCTTCATATTAAATAATGTAAATATATTTTTCAAGAAAAAAATGAAAACATTGAGGAATTTATTTTGATTTTTAGTGGAAATTCACCTCAACCACTCCTTTTGAGACCACATTTAGTGTTTTAGGGGTTTTTCATTTTTCTTCAAAACTTTTTACATTTTCCCTAATTTACTTATATCTTCGTAATTAATTTTTAACAATAATTTCCAATTTTATGACCATTTATTATTTCTAATTATTAATTTTGTAATAAGTATTTAAAAATATTATAAATTTCATAAAATAAAATTTATATACCTTTCAAAATAAACATACATTATCATGTAAAAACACTTTTAGAAAAATAACATTTTAAGCTTTAATGTTACATATAAGATAGAATTATATTGGATACTAATTTTAATGAAATAAATTGATTTTTTATAATATAAATAATTTTTAAGAGCGTCTTAAACAATTAAAAAGATAAATCACCCTTGAATATTTTTTATTCAATGAAATGTTGATTTTTTTTAATGTTACATTTTCATTAGTTATAAAATATTTTTACATATGATATATAATTTAGTAAAATATTTTAAAATGAATATTTTAATTCCTTAAGTTCATATTTTATTACTTAAAAGGTTTCTAACTCATATAGTTCATTCTTTGATAATGATACATTCATTCAAATTACATGTTTTGTGAAAACCAAAATTTTGGACTAAAAATAACATTATATAAAAAATATCAATAATTCATACTATGTTAATTTTGATTTTATGAATTCAAAATGAAGTTAGTTTGTTAAATTTTAAATGATAAAATTTAATTTTTTAATAATTACATGGAGAATTTCCTAATCATGATTTAATTGGGTGATATTTTTGATTTGGTGTTTATCTACTACCGTAGAGCCTCAACTATTAAAATATAGATTTTGGATTTTCATGGATTTTTACCCAAAAAAGTTTTCATAATTTATATAATTTTTTTTTATGTATTTTTTTACTAATTGAATTCATTAAAAATGTATTTTTATTATTTCAATATTTCTATTTATTTTACTACTTACTCTGATTACTCGGTTATATTTGTATACAACTTACGATGATTTTTAACCAATAATACGTTTTCAATTTCTTCTTCATGTAATCTTTAATATGATTACACTTTGATATTATAAGTAGATTTAAAGTTATCAATTTTTTATCTACTAATTATTTATGTGGAGAAAAATTCCATTTTTAATTAGACTATAATTTGAGTCCCCTATTATTTAGAAATATATTATTCTTCTTTGACTATAGTAGAGGCTTGAGATTGAGTGGCATTGATTATGTGAGTTTGATACGAGGACATATTTTTACCTTCGATTTTCCGTTCTACTCATGTATGAGCAATTTTCTCGTTATAAAATTAATATTGTAATGTATATTATACATTTTGTCTACTAGGGTACCTCGTTTTTAGTTGGTCAAATATATAAACTACTTTAAAAATTATTATTATTATTATCCAACACCCTTTTATGTACCTATTTAATTTTTTCCACATTTGGTAATTATTGAAAACATTGATGGGTCAGGAACAATATTTAGAAAACTGAGGTATCAACCATATTATTTTCCTTTTGAGGGAACCTTTTTCCCATGAAAATATTTATCAATAATCACTAGTTGGAATCCAATTATATTTGTGATGGAACATCGAAGATCATACAACTCCCCACATAGGTTCTATTATTGATTACTTGGTCAACGAAATACCAATTATCACAAGAGATTATGATTGGATTAGGATGATTCATATATTCTTGGAGTTATGTTTTTGGTACTTGGTGGTATACCATTAGTATGCATGTACAATATACATCAATTAAAAAACAATGATTCTAATGGGAATCTAATGTTTGTTAGATGGTGTCTTGGATAAGTGAGGTTTTGTATAGAAAATCCCAGTGTGGGATGATCGAAACTTGAGACAAGTTATATAGAATAGTTTGAAAATTGGGACCCTATATTTTTAACATGGTAGTGACCTTATATGGACAAGACACTCATGCTTGTGGGAGGTTTTTTTACCATTTTCTTCATTAATATTCAATATTTGATGAAGGTTTTTTTAATATATTTGATTTTTTATCAAAAATATTATATGATTTTACAATATTAATATATATCTCATGATATTTTTTAGATTTTTCATATAATTTTATTTTTCACCATCCATAGGGATATCATTCTTAAGGTGTTTGATTTAATAGAAAAGACCCTATCATTAATTGAAACTACTATAGAAACATGATTAATTGATAAAGTTGTTCTATAATCAATTTCATATGAAATAGATCTTGGATATGGTGGTTTTGAAAAGGTTTAGGTTGTAATTTTATTGTAAAAAAATATAATGAAGTAGATTTTGAATGTTGGATTCGATGATGATTTCGAAATTGGGATCTCTTTTTTGGGGTAATCTAATTAATTTGAATATGTTGGGATTCTTATTTTATTGAAACCCCAATCGATGTTCAATAGTGTTTTAAAACATTGGTGATTTTTTGTTTTTTTAAATGATATGATTTAGTTTTTAAATAAATATTTCATACCAATTGAGATAATTTTTTTCTTGATTTTTTGTATAGAATTTGGGTTAGTATATCTTTTTTAAATTTTATACTCAACTAGTGTGCCATGATTATTTTGAAATAGTCAAGTGATTTTGGATGGTGTGGATTGGTTTGATGTTGTGTTGGAATAAGAAATTAATTCCTATATATAATGGTTTTATATGATTATCATCCTTTAATCAGTAGTGACTAAGCCAGTAAAATTACACGTTTTATTGGTTTTCTATTGTTATTTCATGTGAACAACATTTTTAGGGTCTATGTATGGATGGTAATGTTTGGATCGAGTATATAGAAATGAGTTTTCATGGATTCATGGATTAGACCAGTCGGTTTGTGTTTTTTTTTGATATTAAAATATTAGAGATAACTATTAGTTAGAATTTACTATTGTTAGTTGGTTTATATATTATGGGGTGTTACAAGATTTTAGATGAATCAGTTTTTGGAACATTGGGGTCTTGGGATTGAAAGGTGCAATTGAGTACTATTACCGTGTTTGGTAATGGGGTTATGCAGGATGCACTAGAAATTGGTTTTGGTCTATGAGATAACTTATGGTTATATTAGTGTGAAATGATTCCCATGATATAATGGGGGTCATCATTTGATTATAGTTATTCATGGTGATTATGTAGTGGGGACACTCTTTTGTGGTATAGATTGATGGTTGGGGTTCTACAATAGATGATGGATTTGGAATTAGAGGATAGACAAAAAAAGTGTGTAGTGAATTGATGATTAAGGTGTAATAGGAATTCTTTTTGAAGGAATATGGATGAATTTGGAGGATAATTAGTGTTATGGTGAGTGATTTAAAACATCCTAGGAATATACAAGCTAGTTTTTTCAAGGGATGTTTTAAATTTTTTCCTCTAGTCATTCGCATTCATAGAATTATGTGTTATATAAATATATATATTTTAAATATATCTTTGATATATTTTAGGATGTGTTCATCATCCTGAAAGGTTCATCAAGTGATTAGGGGAGTTTTAGATTAGTGTTAGGGTGGCCTAGATATTAATTTTGGGCTACATACTATAGTTCTTTCCATATCAAATGGGTTTTTAAACTTGGTGTATTTAAAGTGTCAGAGACTACAGTGTGGAATATGAAATGGTCTTAATTCATAAAGGATATATGAAGAAAAGGTCATATGTAAGGGTAAAAAATAAATTTTTAATTATTAGAAATTACTTAATTCCCCCTGTATATGGGTCACTATGTGCATTGGTCCTCATTTATAAAATTTAACACTAGAAAACATAATGTTTAACTAATGTTTACCATTTGTTATGTAATGGTCAAAAATATGGTGATTTTCTCATATGCAAGAGTTACACCCGAACTTATATGGGTTTACTCTATGATTTATAATGGTACTTCAAAGATATATGTAATAGTATATAGAAGGGGATTCGATTTAGTAAATTACCCATGTTACCCTATTATAGTAATGGGTTATCTCTATGGTATGTATGGTTTTTCATATACACTATGGTTAATATGTATGAGATATCTATTTTTATTGGAAAAATTATAATGTGTGTTAACCCACTCTAATATATAACTTTGAAAACCTGTGAAATTTATGGTTTTGTCAATATGATATGTAATAGTTATTTTGGTACATGAGTTCCTATAAAAATTTGAAAATTTGGTGATATGTAAGTCATGAGTTGACAAAAAATAAGGTTTACATTTATGTGTAATTGATAAAAAATAGTAATGTCTTTGATACATAATCGATTCCATTTGATGATAGATACTAGTGTATCAGAGAGATGGGATGATACATAAGAGATATCCTGGTCAATATTTTTTTTCTATGAATAGATTTTCAAGCACAAGTAACAATACAATAGGTTTCCAAACATTGTAATTAATGAATTGTAAAATCTTGGAGATGGAAATCATTCCCTGGGCTACGGGTAACATCAAGATGTATCTAGAGGGGGATCCCTATAGTGAATAGAAATAGATGTTATGAGGTTATTAGTCCAGTTTGATTTAAAAAATGTATTAATTGGGAAAATTAAATTTAAAATGTAATTTTTTCACATTTCAATAGATATACAGTGAACAACTACAATATCTTATTTCCCCTCATTATTTTTTACATCAATGATACCTTCACCAATAATAGAATGTTTATAATGTCATTTTCGTTAGATATATTCATGAGTAAGGTAGAATTCTCTTGTGATTTCATTTCTAATTTCCATGTTTGTTTCTTTATTCATGTTGGTTTTTCTCTAATTCTTGAGTTTTAGTGGATTGATTTTTTTCTATTATAATAAAATTTTGGATTATGTAGAGTTTCTCAAATATTAGATTCATATTAAATCCAAATTAAGTTGTTGACTATTACATTACAAATACTCATTCCCATTTATTTATTTTATGATAATGTTATATAAATATAGTTATTTATTTAATTTTAATGACTTTTTAATTCTCTCTCCATATATTGGGATAGGGTCCCACTAGGTAAATAGTGAACAAGGATTGTGTATCATATAATTTTTTGGTGGAGCCTTATTTGAAATAGTTTTAATGCCCATCTATAGTGATTGTTTGGGGGTGATTCAGATTATCAAGAAAAATAAATATACCTTTTTAAATTTGGATCTATAATGTTCTATTTATGACAATTATATTTTAATGGAAATTATTTAAAATATAATTTCAATGTAAATGGGATGATTTTTTGTGATTGTTTTCAAATGGTATTTTAAAAAAACCATGATTTTTTATAAATAAAATTGTCTTTTTTATTATATCAAAGATAAAAACATTAGTAAATATATACTGAGATAAATTTCATAAATAATTAAAAAAATATAATTTGACTCGGCTTTAAAGGGAAGGTATTAAGGGATTGGTTTTATATTTTTTTTATTTTGGTTAAACTCATGTATAAAACGCCCTCTTTTATAAGGCTTGGTTTTTTTTATACTTCCTAATTAATAATTCCAAATATTTTGTTCTTATTTAATGCTGTATAATGATAGTGATGGAATGAACTACCATGATATAGTGTGTAAGTGTCTTTCTATAGGTTTTCGGGAATATAGATTAATGATTTGGGCTGATAATATTCTATTTTTTTCTATCAAGTACACAATATTTTTGGAATTGAATTTTTTTGTCTTATAGAGGGTAAATATAGATGAAATAACATGGATTTAATTGAATATATATTGGTCCATGAAGTGTTGTGGGGTTTTAATCTTTGGTAAAATGGGACTAGAGTGATATGATTAATAATACATAAGTCTTACATGAACTTTTGGATTACTATATGGGATTGGGTTATAGATCATTTGATTATAGAGGTTCTGGCTGCATGAACATGGTGAATGTGGGTAATCTAGTTGGGTTGGAAAGGGAGAAACTGTGGGAAATACTTGTTGTACTTTTTTATTTGAAATGTTTTATTGAGCTGATGTTTCTTTGTATGAAATTTTTTCTATTTATTTTTTCTTTTTATTATTTCGTATATTAATATTGATGGCTGTGAACATGTCTTGTGTGATGGGTGAATTTCTTGTGTTTTGATGGAATGAGAATATTTTTATTAGTGTTTCCATTAGATATGGGTAGTAATTAAGATACTATTTTTTGGGCTCTCCCAATAAAAAGGTGATTATCTAATTTATATGACATGGTATGATACCTCACATTGATTGAGAGTTTGTAAGAAGGGGAAAATTTGTGTGATAAGCTATGTGATGTGGTATGAATAATGAAAAAACGTTATAGGGTGTAGATATGAGACATGACCACCTGATATTATCACGAGTATATGGTTTAGACTATATGAGAGGATTGTAATAGATATTCCCTCCTGAAATCAACATTTTTTCTAATTTTAAAATATTTTACTAGCCATAAGACCAACCATATATTTTTATCATTTCACCCATATAAGACATAGTACATAGTTTTTCCATCCCTAGACCACTTCTATGTATGTATGATATATATGTGAGAAGTTATAAGGCCACACCTATGAGGATGTTGTTAGTTTGGAATGTATAAGAGGATGGGTATTGTGCTTCCCAAATGAGATGGTTTCCTTAGCTAGTATTAGATGATTTATTAACTAAATATCTAATGTCATTTATGTTTGTTTATTATCATGTTAGAGGTTGAATATTGGGCTACATACATAGATAAAATCCTATATTAACTAGTGTATATGAGATATAGCTATGCAACCCTTCCTTTTGTAGATGGTTCTGACTATGTTAGTGGTTGGTTATCAATATTATCACATCATATCGCATGTTTCATGTTATGATGGTTCTTATATTCCTTGAAATGAATTTTGTAATTCCTTTACATCATGTGATTTCTATAAGGAAAATATATTCTATAATAATACATTCCCACAATGGATTTCCTATATACTCAGGATAGGATATTGTTATTCCCTTCCATGATGGATTTCTTAAATTGTTTATATTGACTACAAGGATGTATTTTCACAATGGACATCATTGGGATGTGACTACAACATATCTATGATTGGAATTGGGTAAAAAATATGGTATAATGTGTTGTATAGGATTGGTTAACGCCTGATGTCTTGGTCTGTTTACATGTGTGTAAATTTTTCATAATGGTTCTCATTGGATTTCTTGTAACAAAAATAATTTCAATGTTTTCATTTTTTTATGCACAACAACATGATAAAAACATCTTTCATTGTGAAGAGGTGAGTGGGGGGAATCATATCGAATCCCTAGACTCATCGATACCCATGTACATGATATGTGTTTTGATGTACATGGGTACACCATCATGTTTTATTTCACTAATATGTTTCACTATGATATAGACTCATGGTTTGACTCTATTAGGTTATGGAGGATTTAGTTAAAGTACGGTTTATTATGTGAGTTGGGTTAAAGGACAAGTTGTCTCCTTCTCATTTTTTTTCTACACCTCTATCATCCTTTGTGGTACAATTAAATATATACTATGATTAGTATTATAAATTGGTATCCGTTTTCACCTTATTTTATTTTAGGAAACATATAAAATACTTTACTATTTACATTCTGGACTATGGTAACAATCTTTGTTCCTTTTTATTATTTATATGTTTTTTTTGTTTTTTCACCTGATAAATGGTTCACACGAAATTATACATAAAATTATTTATAATAATTAGGATTTAAATTTTGAGAGAATAGTCTCCTTGTTATTATTTTAGGCCCCCAATCATAGTCATAATACTCTATCAAATGTTGAAGAATTACTTAGTTTTTTAGACCCCTTCTTGATTTATTTGGGAGATCTAGACTAAAGAGTTACATTATGCTTCTATAAAAATAATTTTAAAATAAAATAAATTCAAACTCTTTGTTATAAATTCATTAAAACACATTATTATTTGGTCCAATTATACAGTATATTTGAATGATTCTATGACATTTAAATCATTAATGAATATGATAAATAATATTACTATAATATGTGGAAATAATGAAAAAAATGGTATTTTTTAAATTATGGAGTGATAACATATATATGTTTTTAATTAATAAAGACAATTTTTAAGAATCATTAATTATTCAAAAAACATATAATTATCTACAAATAATTATGAATAATGAATATAACAACCATGAAATGACAATGGGGATCAAAAAATATATGAAATAATTATTTTTTTAATTCTATGAACATTCTAGATGATTCGAACACATGATCAGGGATCATAGACCATACTATCCATACAAGTGGGGAATGAATAGAATAATTAAAAACTGAATATTAATTTTAATAATAAATGATAAATTAATAAGGAATAATTAAATATAAATGATTAGTATTAAGTCATATAAATATTAAAATAGTTTTAATATTTTTGAAAAATAAAACTAAATAGTGTTTACAATGTTTTATATAAGTTTTGAACAAGTGAGAATTCAAGGTAAGGGATTTTATTGGCTGAATATACATTCATAATGTCTCACAGATCTTCTTTGACTATATTATTCTATGTCAGATATATCCATCCATGTCCCCATCCCAATTTATATATTATATTTCATTTTTTTAATAATTTGTTCCCATAAATACACATTTTGATCTATTTTATAACTTTATAATGATGAGACCTTATAATGTAAAATCATATATTTTATTATTTGGATATTTTTCTTCTACATACATTTCCATTATCACTGTAAATGTTAGAAAATATTTTTATACAAATAAATATCTTCTTCTATACCCTAAATAATTATCTTTATTAATTTGAAAAATGAAATTTTATAATTCTCTAATTAATGTTGATTTTAATAAACAAATAAATTGCTCTAAATATGTTATTTTATTCAAATAATAAAAATACTTTATCTTATAATTAAAATTTATTATACATTAACATTTCAATATTTTATAGGGTTCAATTATTATAACATGTATTCTTAATATAGTTTTTAAATATCCATTATGACATTTTGATAATTATTTTTAAAGTCTCATTAATCCTTATTTTATGATGATGTCTAAAATATTTTGAAATTTTTTCATGTATTCTCTTAATTTTCCTCTCTTTTATATAATGGATTATTTTAAATGAAATTATCATAGTTTTTAAAATATTTCAAATAATTAATTTTATATATTTTTAATTACACCTAGGAATATGATATTTAAATCCATTCCTTTCAATATTTATGAATATTTCAAAGTTTGATAAAAGTAATGGATGTGGTTTCTTTAATATTTTTAAATTCCTTATAATCCTCTTAAATATTTATCACATATTTTTATACTTTTTTTATGATTTATTTTGGTATATTTCCCCTCACTATTAGTTTTTCTCTTTTATCTAAAAATCCTTTTACTCATGATGAAAAATCCCATGCATAATTAATTACAATGAAAGTAAATATCGATGAGAGCTATGATCTATCAGAAACATTGTTTTCATTTACTAATATATTAGTATAAAAAATTCTACTTCAATTCAATTTTGATTAACCTACACATAATTATTATTATTGATGGGTATTTACATAGTAATTCTTACCTTTTGATTGACTTGATAAATCTATTGGATAAAATGTATACCTTAGTACTCTATTTGGTGTAAATACCGTAAAATTAATTATTTCAACTAAAGGATGTTTACCGATATATTTAGTATTATTATAGAGGTAAATAAACCTCATTAATTTTTAAAATTATCATATTTTATTATTAAGGGTTAATCATGTTATGTCTTTATATTATTTTATATAGAAAAAATTGGTATGGCTTATCATTGTGTGAGGGGATGGAACAAAATTATACATTCCACCAATGCATTGGGTAAATCTATATATCTCATTATTTAATATGTGAATAGAAATGGAATCTAATCCACAATGTTTATAGGAATATTGAGTGACCATAGTCTTAAATGTTATGGGATTTTATTGAAGTATGTTTTGTTTGTCTTGGTAGTTATAGTTGTTAAAAAAGTTAATTTCTAGGATTACGTTTGTACTAAATTATTTTGTTATACTATATTTTTATGTTATTCTACCATTATATTTTATTTTTCCATGAATTATTAATATTTTATTTTGTTTTCACATTCTTGTATCATGTTATATGAAATGTTTTCACCATATTCTTTATTTTTTGTTCTCTATTCCTCTTCTATGAAATATTTTATTTTATCATTCCTTATGATTAATTATAATAATTACATGTTATTTTCAATAATTGTTTCACATTTCTATGTCTAGTATCATGGTTTATTGTTAACTATCATTCAATCATAGTCATTTTTCTCCTTACTATGTGTTTTTGATCACTATTTTCTTATGTTTCCCCATTTATAGCGGGATATTTCTAAGAATCATTCATGTGTGGAAACCGGTTTGAGACAAATGGAAACATTATTGTGTAATAATCCTCATATCATACTAATATAAAATGAAAATAAACCATTTTCTTTTACGGGTGTTATTTACTAGTTAGATGATATGTAAAATGATGTATGTGGTTTGGGGTTATCTCAGTTCATATTATACTAACTGTTAAAATATATTATTTTTGGCCCTGGATATAGGAGTGTGGGTATGTGGTGATTCAATAAATCCTTACCTAACTGGAATGGAAATTTAAAATTAATAATAATTTTTAGTTTTTAGAACCCTACTCTCCCATGATATTTTCATATTCATGATGGATAAATAGTTGATGATTTAATATCATTATTGAGTGATATTTTGTGTTATTTATGTTCATTTAATGAAAATATAGAATATTTTATGATTGGAAATACATTATATAATTTCATACTTAATAATTATGATTACAAAAATTCCATTGAAGATCATAATTTATATTTTTTCTTTTGGATTACTTGCATAAGACAGTTATTCAAATATGGATTGAAGAAATTTGGCCTTTCAAAGAAGATAAATAATAGTGAGAGTGAAATATATTTCAATTCCTTGATGAATGATAATAAATTTACTGAGATAAATCCTGATGATAATTGTTTTGATACAAATTATAATGTCTTTATTTAGTTTAAAAATATTATATCAATAATCTCACAATGTTTTTTATGTTGATATTTTAACCAGAATGGTCGAGTATCTTCTTTAAAAAATGACAACATTATATTAGTCCAAAATAGTTATTTTAATGGTGGTTTATTTCCAAGAGATGATAATACACAAAAAGAAGTACATCCAATCAAATAACATCAGCACTATCAAATCATTTTCCTAAAATCCAATCCACCACTAAATTTACCCCTGACAACTGTGATTGATAAATAAATTGATGCAATAATGTGAATTTGGAATTACAACAAATGAGTAGTAAAATTCCAATTGATGTGAACAATATTATTCCTGGAATCATTCAAGATGTTTCAATAGTCACTCTCGAACCACAATTTATCTATCCCTTTTTTGAAAATAAATCAAATCGATAAGACAAATAATATTATCTTAAAAAAACGATATTTCACCATAATCCCCACAAATAAATTACAATAACATCTTCATTGTGGTCCCTATAGACAACACTGCTACCTAAAGTACCATTTTTTCCCTTTTAGGCCCCATCCTTATGGTCTTTAAGGTAATATATAATTAGTGTCTTCCAAAGAACATCAATGGTACTAGTAATATTCTTATATTATAAGAGTAAATTCCTTTTACTTATTATTCTCGTCTATGGATGTGTTCTATGGAAGCTCTAGGTCATTGTAACCCTGCTATGGACTCAACTGACTCTACTCCTATCATGGTCGAAGCTGGTGTGGTAGTTACAATGAAGCTTTGGGTTTGTTGCTCGGCGGATGATTGGTTTCTGGAACTACCAGAGTCAGCTTTTTTTTTATTTCTCTACTTTTGGGTTTATGATTTCTCAATGATGGCGATTCTCAAATTCCTCCATCACTCAAAGCCCTGCTCTGACCTCATACTCCTCAGAACCTCACCCAATCAGATCTGGTGCAGTGTATTATTTGCAGTTTTGGGATTTGTGGTGTGAGGGCATCGGTACTCCTGGGGCATTCTCAGTCGGTATTCTCTTGTGATGTTTGCTAGTAGATTGAAAGTTATGCTTCGGTTTTATTATTCATAGTTATCAGTGATGTTTTTTGTGTATTTTAGTGTGTTCCTGTTTATGTTGGGTCGATAAAGTTTCCAATTTGTGTTTCTTGTGTAGTGATTTTCATTTTCGATGTGGTGATGGAGTCATATACGAAGGTGATGAAAAGGGTGTTCTAACGACGATTCTTCTGGTTTGGTTTGGTTAAGATTGAGTTGTTTTTTTTATGACTGTGGATATGGTGTTTTTTTCATGGGCATGGGTGAAGTGGTTCTGACAATGTGGATGATCTGGTCTCTGGAGGGAGGTTCTTTATGGTGCTTTTTTTGTTATGATACATTCACTATGAAATTTTTGGGGGTTCTACGATGGCGGTAGGCATCCTACCAGAAATGTGGTGACTCTGGAAGTGATGGTTTCTAAAATGATGTCAGGACTAAACAACAAATATGTTATGATGAAAATGGGCGATGATTATTGCAGTAGTGTGATTTAGAATATCAATCCATGATGCAGTGTCTGTGTGATTTGTGGGATCGTTTGCTGGTGCGACAGTTCCCTTGGTGACGACTCTTTCAAATTATAAATCTATGGATTGGTTTGGAATTTTGGATATGTCTCCTATCGTAAGGTATTTTTTTCCATGTATTGTTCCCACATTATCTTCAAAGTTGCAGTAATTAAAATAAAAAATGATTTGGAGGAGTTATATAAAATAGAATATCTCATGAGTGAAAAAAGAATAATCAATAATAAATAATCAATATGGAATGATAAATATCTTCACAGACATTCCATTTTATCAATAATAAGACTGTCATGATTTGATATCAAATAATCAATATGTAAAGGGAAATAACAGAATACATATACAATTTAATCAATTTTGTGGTCATAAAATGAATCTATTGATAATATCAATTCAATAACATCATGGATAATAATAACAGAATTCATAGTGATGTAAATTATTAATATTAGATTTCATGATCTTAATCGTGGGGATATTTATATATTCATAACCATACCTAAATTTTTTTAAATCTATGGGTAAAAAACCATTTCATACTAGAATACATATTCACATAATGAAATATTCTATGTAACATTGGGCTATATAATTTTGATCCTTACCCATCACTACATGTCAAATACATTCATCATATATCATATGATTGATTTAATTAATGAACAATATGCCTTAGAAATAAATATATGTATTGAGTAATTAATACATATTTATCTATATTTTCTCGATTTAATTAAATAAATTCCATAAGAAAACTTCAAAAATAATTATTTCCATGAAAATAATAATAATTATATTTAAGAGAAGTGTATTTTACAGTGGACATAAGAAAGTTAATGATTCAATGGAAGGATAATGAATAAAATATTAATCAAGAAAGTAAATATAAATACTAAATATTGTAAAAATAATAATATATATAGATACTGAATTGGATGGAATTATTACAACATATACCTAGTGTGTTATTGGTTTAATAAATTGTTATTGTCAGTGATGAATATAAATACCATATAAATATCAATAAATATTTGTCTAAGAAAACAAAATTTTAAATTTGGAAGAAACAATAAAAATATAAATTTATAAAATATGAAGGAAACAATTTTATTTTAGAAGAACCTTATAAAAATGAAACATAAGCATCAATGTAATGTGTTTTCATATTAGAAAACTTGTCCAAACAGGTTGACTTTATTAAAATTAATATTCCTTTCACATTTGGTAATGATAATTTAATAGTACCTTGTTTGGAAAATAATAGGATGATTATTTTTATTTTTATAAATATTCTTATTTGAAAAAATGAATTTAAAAATAATTGAAAAAACATTTATTATGATACACTTTCTGAAAACATTGATTGAGATAAAAAAGGGTTGTCGACCGAGGATATAAATAATGTTGTATTTTTTTAAAAAAACTCTAAATAATTTTATTTACCAAATGGTAGAAAATATTATTATTACATGAATACATAATTAATAAATAGAGGATGATAAATTGGATTATTAGACAGTTATCCAATAACTTGCATCTATGTAAATTCAATATTAAACAGTCCTGGTTGATATGAGATTTAAACATAAATCTATTACCACATTCATAACATTTGAATCGTATGCCCCGTGAAAGGAATACAAAACGAAACATTAAATACCATGAATATAAATAGATTCATTATATAACATGTTGAATAAGTCTTTTATACAATTCATAAAAGAAGATATCTAAATAATGTAACATATGTGCCAATGAAGAAAATTTAAGACTAGCAACCCTTATAATGATAATAACATTGAAGTAAGAATAAATCAATGAATCTATTATGTGTATCAAATATAAATACAATGAAAATAATTTTTTAAAATATATAATATATTTAGAAGTCATTATACACATAATCGGGGAGTATCAAAGTCATTGATGAAGTAATATAACCCAATAAAAAGAAATTGAGTTACGAAATTCATTACCACTTGGTGTTTTTCTTGTCAATTACACTTGGATGAAATAATAGAAATTAAAACTTAAAACCCCTGAATTATGAAATATTCATGATATTAATGGTAAAAGGGAAATTATATACTCATGATATAATAAATTATTTCAATAAATTTAAAATTATTCTTCCAAAATGGGTAATTGAGAAGAAGCCATTTACTTTGATTCCAGACATTACAGTGTATGCATATTATATGATGTATAACAAAAATATATCAATTATTTATATATTATTAAAACATTTCTATTTTAATACCTTATTATAAACCTTTTACTTAATTTATGTTAATGGTATATTTAATTTCAAACTTAGTTGTATCCATAGAGGGTGTTTTGAGGACACTTGGCTAATAAATTTCAAAACTGCTTGTATGTGTTGACCATGTTCAAAGGGATAAGTTCTCCATCATGGAAATAATAATAATAATTTAATAACAATTTTTACACATCAATTATACTTTTAAAATAAACCATGAATCATGTAAATTAAAAATTAACAATATTACTACCATGGAGATGGTAAGTTGTATGTACACTTGTTAGGGGTTTTAATTTTTCGATCATCATGATGGAAATAAGGTAAGTATTAATTTATCATACCATAATGATAAATATATATTAATGATAATATATTTCTATAAATACATTACCATCTATTTTATATGACATGAAAAAATAAATCACATTGTTTCGTGAGGCGATAGCCCTACATAACCCTAAAAAACGTTATCATTTTTAAATTGATTGTAAAGTATGAAATTAAATGACAAATTATTTTTAAATAATAAATTTCCTTTAAATATTATCATATAAAAACTTAATCCATCATCATCAAAAACCATTATTGTTGAGGATGGGAAATAAATAATTTCGGTATGCGAAGCAGCACTATGTCATACAAAATAAGGATGGTTTTGTTTAACTTTTGGTATTATTGGAGATGGATTTAGATTTTGAAATTAACATAAAAATATATTATTATATGTAATATACATATTTAAGTATATTATAGTTATTGAGTATGGTTTTATGGAGTTTTATGATGAAATAAAATATGGAACACAGTTAGGAATGTTACCTCTTTGTCACACAACCTCTTTGGGATTATTTTTATGCTCTCCCTATAAAGAAATCATGATCAATATAAAGCCTATAAAACATGAGGATGGAATTGTGGAATGTATATGGGAATTTATTGTTTGAAAAGATGGGTTTTTATCTGAGGAAATTATAGGAGAGTGGGTTCCCTTTTATAATGGATGATGAGTGGTGTTACTGTGATTACCCAAATCTATTAAATAATAGTAAGTCAAATTCACTCCAACTGCCTCCAAAATTAAAAAATAAATTTTTTGGAGGATATATAAGGTTAATAAAATACCATCTCATTAGAAATAATTTTTATTAACCTTTTATTCCATTAAACTCTTTAGTTTACCCCCCACCCCCCGATAAAACATTTCAACAATAACAGTATTAATAGATGTTAACTATTTTTACAATTTATTTGGAAAAAAATAAATTTGACCTTATTATATAATATTAAATAATCTTATTCATTATATTGAACAAATATTATTCAACTCAATTCCCACATGTTTTTGAAAAGGATTTAATATTAATCATTTAGAAGTGTCCAAAACTGGTTTTTCCGGAAATGGATTTTTCTTGAATAAAAGGATCTTATAATAACTATGGAAAAATTAATTATATTTAAAATAACTGAAATAATAAATTATATATACATTTAATTTAAATAATTTTTCATCAGATTATATTTTAATTAGATGAAATGGATAAACACTATTCACACTAAAACAATTTTCTTAATTTTTATTAATGACTAAAATTTACTTATATTAAAATAGATGTCAATATGGTTTAAATGTAACAGAATATTTTAAATAAAAAATAATAATAATTTTGTTACATTGATAACAAATTCAAATTATTTTTTTACATTAAAATTAAATAATTTCATAAAAAGACAAAATAGTACATGAAATAAATTTAATTTTCACAAATCATGTAAAAATAAATCTTTTCAAAAAGAACTCAAATTTTCACAAGAATTTTTTTTTCATATTATGATTTAGAAAATTAATGTATTTTAATAAAATAAAAATTATATAAGAGCTTCAAATATATTATAATTCAAAACATTAAATTAAAAATAAAACACTTTTTGAAGAATATGTATATTTAAAACAAAAATTATTTTAATAAAAATATTAGTGATTATTTACTGAGAATTTATCAACAATATTTTCCTAACTATGAAACCTATAAATATATTTAAAAATTTGATTAATACTAATAATACCCTACTATTAAATGGTCTAGATATATTGTTCATATTTAAATAATACAATTTGCGACTCGTTTAAACTCGGTGTTGTTTGTCATGTACACTATGAAATGTAATTTTATTCCATTAAATTAACAGTGTTTCATGTAATTAATGATATTTAATGTTCTAAATTTATATAAAATTAAAACAATATGGGTGTTATATTCTCCCCAACTATAAAAATTTTTATCCTTACAATTTGTACTTGCACTCAGATGTAAAGGGTTTGATATTTGAAAATCACTTTTTTGAAAATGAACATTTTAAAAAAGGTTAAAAATAATTTTACCAAATGTAGACAGTGGAAATATGATGTAAATATGGAATAACACATAACTTTGTTTCTATGTAATAGAAAATTGGGGGATGTGAGAGTTTGGAGATAGATGAAAAGCGTAAATAATTATTGCGAGAGATAGAGATCATTTATCACAAGAAAGTAAATTATAAAGAGAATGTTAAGAACCCAAAAAAGATAACTCAATGATGAGTTAAAAGACCATTGATTCATCATTTATGAATATAAGGAAATAAAATTTGTGTTTTGATAATTATTTCATATATTTTATGGTTTATTTTACTCTCAGGATAGAAAATATATGAAAATATTTCTTCATGATATCATTCTATTTTAATATCCACAATTTCAACCTTTTTTTAATTTTGATTATTTCTCAACTCACTTATTAATCTAATAAATTAATATCTAATATGAATATTTTATGTCTATGGAACTAAACTTTATTTTTAAGGGATCATAATATCTATAAACAAGTGAGGGTTCCTTCTTTATTTTTCAAAATATTTACTGAGTAAAATGTTTATCAAAAGAAAATATAATATACTGATATATAAACCTCAACAGGAACCCCCAATGATCAACATAATAAATGTCTATAATTTTTTAGGAAAATATTTTATAATATTATCACATATATCACATAGGCGAATGGTAGGCACTGCACCTTTATCTCCCTTCAATTTTGGGTCCAACCCTCACGGCCTTACCATATGTGATGTGTTATCACACAAAATGTGCGTTAACATTTTCCAAATATATAATAATATACTTCCTACAACATTCCCAAATTTTGGTGAATCAAAACTAAAACAACATTAAAGATAATATGAAACATAAAAGTTTCATATATATCTAATTTTATGTCAATAAAATGTAATGACATTCTTCCTTAAATAAAATTCTAATATACATAAAAATGGGTTTTATTTACATAAATATCTAAAAAAATATCATTAACCTAGATAAAATAACATCACTTAAAATATTAATAAATGGGTTTAGTTTCCTATTTTTTGTGTAGGATGTAAATTCAAATGTTTTATAAGATTTCCAATTTGGTGGATGAGCTTAATCTTTACTCAGGCCTAAGAATATAAATTCATGAATTGGAATATATAATAGTGTATTTTGTTTATTTAGGACAAATACAACGATTTTTCTCAGGGGATTGTATGATATTTAGGAGTGTCAAGGATCAAAAACTCTATTTTGGTAGAATCATACAGTGGTTCATAGTTGGCAGAAATTTATTACTAATAGTGCAGCACAAATCATTCAGCTTGTTTTATATAAGGTAATTATTTAACGAAAATGTAAGACTATCTCGTAGAGAACATGTGTCCTTATATAAGGGAATAGGGGGTGTTTCATATTTTTTCAAACCATGCACCTGAGGCTGTATTTCCATGTGTGAGGAAAATAATAAATTGTAATGGTGGGCACATGAGCAGTGCATATTTTTAATACTTTTGCACTTATCCCAAATGGTTTTTTCAATTAGGAAGTGGAACTACATGGTTAGGGAACTATTAACCAAAAAAAGAAACAAAATAATAAAATGATTATAAAGGAAGAAAATTATTATTTCAATGGGGGTACTTCTTTTTCCTGCCACATTTCCCAGGATGTCCCCACACATGAACCCCTCCTCTTCTTCATCCCATGGTGAGATCTCTATTGTTTTATCTTAGAATTGAGTTCCATTTTTTGCATTGATTTGACCTAAATATGTCTAAAATTCATCATTCTTCTTATTTCAATTTCTCTTCTTTTTTTAGTATAATCATCATGTAATATAATTCTCCATGTATTTGATGTTGTTGGATGACTATTCAGATTTATCTTGTTTTTTAATGACCCAAATACGCATAATTGATGAATGAAGCACATGAGGATAATATAGGTTTCCTATACACTTTTCTCTCACTGTTTTTTCATTTATAAATTATTATAGTTGTGATACATGTCGGAGCTTACCCACATTGTTCCTAAATTATAAAATGGTTTAATAGAATTTTTAGAAAATAAAATTAATTACACTGAACCATATATGTAGCTGGAGTATGATTAACCCAACTAGAAAAACCTTTATGAGGAGTGTTCAATTACATGTTTTCCTCTTCTTCCTTGATCTGCAACAAGACCCCCTTAGGGTGTGTTCTTAAAATTCAAGGGAACATTTATAATTCCATAATGAGTTAAGTTGTTAGGATAAGACTCCTAATACTTGATCACATGTGGAATTCTTAAAACATATGACAGATTGTTCTTGTATAATTATTTTATTTGATAAAAGGGTTTGGAATCCATACATTCATTTTATAAAAAAAACCACCTTTTAGGTCCAATATTATAATTTAAAAAGGTATGAATAAAAAGTTTTAATTGATCTTTGTTATAGAATGGGTGTTTCCCAAGGAATTCTTGTTTAATTTATAATGAAATGGTACAATTTCATGGGTTTTATTATATGATGGTATGTATAGTCTCCTATAATGTTTTTAAATAATAAATATAATGTATTAATGATGGTTCATTGCACCTTGAATGATATTGTGTTCTACATTACAGAACTCTTAATCTATGATCATATACAGGAATTGGTATTAACTTATACTATATTATTTTAGATAGACCATGGTTATGGTTATGTGCATAAAATTTGAAGCCCCCTTGGTTAATTATGTTGGACATGGAAATTCAAATCACATTGCTGGCAGGATATGGTATTTCATGCCCCATTAATTATGATGTTGGGCATGACCCTTCTTATTTTGATTCCATATCATCATCATGGAATCCTAAAGTAATAGGATATCCGACATGGTTCTAAATATTATTTATGATACTTGGGGATGTCCTCTATTATTACTCTATGGGGCTCTTACGACAATTCATGAATGCCTGAGTTACGCCTTTTGTACTAGATAGTACTATATTTATATATGGACATATATATATATATATATTATGTTTATAATCACACACACACACATATCTATATTTTTATATATGTATACATTGTGACACATATTTTAATATATTTATGGAAGGGGAAAAATAAGTTATTGTTAGTCAGGTGTCCTTGAGAAACCGGATCCCAAATTTATTTCATTTCCATTTCTTGAAATTATTAAATTTTGATTCACATGCACACTACATTATTTTATATCTATATATTAGATTTTACAAGACATTATTTTTTGTGGACTACTAAGTATATCTCACACCCTTTTTGGGCCTCCAATTGGTAGGCGAATAGATTTTTTTTCTAACCACATGTGAAGACATTATACTGTTATTCATGATGTATTTCCTCTATGAACTATGACTACACATGGGATCCTAATAGTTGTAGTTACTCATGTACTTAGAATGACTTTTGGATTTATAGTGTTTATTTACATACTATTTCATCACTCTAGCCTAATGTATTGTTCTACCTGTTGTATATATGTTTATTGTACATTGTAAAATGTTAAGGAGTTGTTATTTATTAACTTTTTCTATATTTTCAAGTATTATTATCTTTTTTTACTCAATTATTTATCAATTTCAATTTTTATTAATTTTTGTATGTTTATAAAATATTTATTTTTGATGCATAGGGTACAGTCTCACACCTATATCAACATAAACCCTCATTTAATTCTAGTAGCCTTTGGTATATTGGATGACTCACCTGATTCCATGTGGTGACTGATGAAGCTACTATTTTTAGAGTGATTTAGGTTCGGATGATACATTGTTCTATCATATCATTTAATTTTCTTTTATACTACTATTTTGGATTCTTGTAAGGAGACTATGAACATTTTGGAACTTTTTAAATAGATGATTTCACTGTCCAGTGAACCCTTGAATGAGAGAAAGATCATGATGCCTGGGATGGAATGTTTTTTTATATTACACCTGATTATTATTTTACATTGGGTGATTAATTTAATTATATTATTTAGTGATTTAATGATTCATATATCTTTTCCCTTGGAGCATAATGAAAAGGAAGTATGATTACATGCATCAGTATAGGGATATTAAAATTTTCATTCAATACATATTATATGCCATGAAGATTGCATTGATTAGCGACTTCTGTGATTATTAGGCCTGATTACATATATAACATTTTTTTATTTTTTACATAAATTCCTTTATTTTATTCTTTTAATAGCATGAAATACTATTATTATGATATATGATTATTTTTTAAGTGTTTGGTTTAATATAAATTGTGTTCTACCATATATTGTGATGTTTTCACCTTAACTAACCAATTCTTACATGTGTGAGAAATGGACCATTTCTCAAATGGGATGAAAAATATATTGTTTGATTGAATCTGGGCCAATAAAAATTAATAACATGTATGGGAATTTACAAATTTTCAATGGTAAATAATATAATAAATTCATTATATATGAACTTGTTATATTATGATACCAAAATTTATAATCTTGTTGCAATTTCTTGAATTAAAAGGAACACTTATAAGGAAATGTTAATTGATAAAGTGGAAAATATAATTCAATTAACTAAACCATATATATAAATATTGGATTGATATTATTAAAAACAATTTCTTTTAATTGAAGATATAAATTTTAAATTAATAAAGGTATGTTCCTCTATATCTTGGGAATCATGAAACATATGAATAAATACCAAAATTCAGAATTGGGTAAAATAATATTAGTTGGGGAACGTTCCACTTACCATAAATCCATAAATTATCAACTAAACCCAAGTAGGTCAGTTAGTGAATTTTTCCTATAAGATAATAACATTAAGGGTGTTTTGAAATTAAAACAATTAAAACTATTATGAGTTCTAATGAACCGATCCCGGATTGTCACTAAGGGACCCTAGTAGGGCACTTATAACTTTTATAATATAGTGTTTAACCCCATGGGTATATATTTATGCTATGAGGAATGGAAAATTAATGTGTCTATAACATCTTATATGGTTCCCCATACAAATATATAGTGGAATCATACGGGACAAGGCTACATAATTTAAAAAATCTTTATCTTCTTTTCTTCCAAATTTTCATAGGTCATTAATTAATTAAAAATCCAATTATGATAAAAAGAGTTTATTCCTCTATATTTGAGAAATTTACATTTTCATTAACTAAACTAATTGTGATAATTTCATGGTTAAATAAATGATAACTGAATATTTGAAAGTAAATTATATGATAATTTCATATTATTTTTCATGGTTTTAGCTAATTAAGTGAATATTACAGTTTCATTTAAAACTGGTACATGATATTCCTTTATTTGTCCAACATAAAATATTATAATAAATGGGATTTGGCTAGGTTCCTTAAATTGAATCATTTAGGAACTATTATAACTAAGAACCTCATGTAAGGGTTAGCTTTAGCTTACCTTGAGAAATGCTTCAACAAAAACATGAATGATGATAATAAATCCCTAATGACTTCTTTCTGGGTTTCAAAAGATCTGATGGATTATCAATAGATTCCAGTGATAGTTTTGTTGATAAAGTCTATTAAATGTTGACTCCCTATGTTAAAATAGTGCTTAGAATATTGTAGGTAGAACCCTCATGAATGAAATCGAAAAATAAAATTGGGAATTTGTTGTTGTACAATGTTTTTTGGGTACCAGTTGTCCTAAGTAGGACTCGATAAAATGAAATTAAACCCTCCAGTAAACATGTTTTTTTCTGGTAATTTGTACCTTGGGGTGGTATTAAACAAAAGGATACCCAGTGGCTACCATCTCAATATCTATTATGTTAGAATTATAACCTTTAGGGAGAAATCCCTTATTCTAATTCTCAATGATGACCAATTAATAGCATTTTGAAGTTTTGTAAGTGATCTTTTTATGCATATATCGATATTTTTTTATCTATGAAGGTATATATATACATACATGTTTCATTTTAACCTCTTATATAAAAGTATTTAAATGTATTTTATAGTTTCCCTAATAAATTCCTATAATTTTAATATAGTCTTCTGTAAAGAACCATAATGATTGGTGGACAGAACTTGTAGGCCAATTTTGAGTTTGATCTATAGGGTTAGGTGGGAGACTTGTATTCCCTTACATTTGGTTTGGACACTATTCAGTTAGTTTCATTTTGTTTTAAATAGGGGAAACATATTTTGCAGGTTGGTTCGAGTTTTATGTTATCCTTAAAGAAAATGATATTGGTTTGTACTTATTCTAAAGAATATGGATAGAATTTTATGGGTTTTATTTATTGATATGATGATGCCTTTAGTTTTCTGAAAATAACATTGAGTTCATAAATTTTGAATGTGGATTATAGGGGTAATACTTTATGGGTGCTTGGCCAAGTTGATTAGTAATTGTGCCTATGTTTCTGAAATGAAGCTGTGAGTTGGTTGAATGTTCAATAAATCATGGATCATGTGTTAAGAACAAATTTTAAGAGTATTTCCATGGTAAATCTCATATTCAACAATGATTGACAGGAAATAACTAGCAGTTGTCTTGTGGTTAACTGTGGTTTGACCAGGAAACTCATGGATAGGAGATATGATGTAATGGTTTGGTAATGAACAATATAGCATTGTTTGATGTGATTATGTATTTGTATGATCTATATACACCATCCATGAAAATATTGGTGTAGTTTTTGTTAGATGAAATTATTCCCAATATCATGACGCTTTTTTATTACACTAAGAGAGCATTGGAAATACATCGATCTACTTATCTTTTAATTTTAGTTTCATCAAATGAACTCTTTGAGTATTATATTATAAGATATGTTTTATATAAGAAATACGGTTCATTGTACACCTTTATATATTTGATCATAGTGACTCTAGTTATGAAACATTATACATATTTCTATAGAAACCATTCTCCAAAGGTAATATGTGGGATTGGTGAAATTATGTTAGTGATCAGGATGATTAGGGGTTAGCTATGCCAGTAATTATATATGTATTGGATACTATATGGGATGTAGTAATAAGATAAATAATTTCATTGAAAAAAATACCATAATTATCCTAATGTGTGTTGTGGGATGTTGGTCTTTAGTAGGGAGACCCTCATGTGATGAGGTTTATGAGACCTTTGGACTTTTCATGTGACTGAAATTTCAGAATTGGGATATTGTTGACTAAATGGAATCAATACAAGGCTAGTTTTATTGTTAAATTTAATTTATTGTTTTGAATATATATTTGGTGGAATATAAGTGGGTGTGTTAGGATTAATTTGTATTATACTGATCCATAGTTGCTAGATTGGGAATGTGAATGTTCTTATTCTACACGCATGGTTAGTTTTGATTAGGAGATGGCATAGCCGTGATGTTTCAATAGAATTTTGTTACAGACCTCGGTGAATGTTATTTAAACAATAAATGTAATCCTTGGGATATAGTTTAAGAATCCTTTATTTGTGGTGTATCTACTATAATAGTCAATAATTTTAAATATATTCAACTAGAGGTAGTTTAACATGATCTCTCTCAGAAAATCATATGACGGTGGTGAGGAATCACTTTGGGTATGCAATTAAGATGAGATGGATTTAGCATATGGGGTCAGCTGGGGATTTTCAAGGAACATTGAATATTACCAAGCTATTTTGAGTTCAATTGGGTTTTGGAAACTGTTATAAATTGATAAAAAATCTCGGAACGTCATTGGGATTCTAAGTCCATGTTTTAATAGAAACATCTGGTGGTGGACATAGAGTCTCATGCAATTGGATATGAAAAACCAGAACCTATGATGGAAATAACCACAGGATGGATGTTTAAAATAGAAATTATGATATTGTGTATCTAGTTATATTGGCTCACATAATTTGTATCTTTATGTTTATATTTAATATGAGTGTTAGATTGGTTTTTTAAATCATTGGTATAGTGTATTCAAAGTGATTCTGATAAGTGACTATCCTTTGTTTCCCCATGGATTTTTATGGATGAGAAGTTCTAAGGTGGGGAGATTGTACAATTTTATCGTCTTTCTAGGTATAAAATTACAATAGAGTTTATTCCCTTTTTAGTGAATGTGATATATATTTAACTAATCCTCAGAAGGTAAACCCATGCATCTGGAGAACTAAATGAGTTTTTATGCATGGCAAGGATTGAGATGTCTTTTGGGATTTCAGATGATTCATTGAAGCATTAATACATGAAAATTCTATTTTAGAAGAATCATGCAGAGGCTCACAACTGGTTCATGTTTATTATAAACCATGATACGCAAACCATGTGACTTGTTTTCAATAGTGGCATAGTCTAAAGAAGCATTTCTTCACCCAAACAGAAACTATGTTGCCTAGTATATGGTCCAAGAGAGTGATAGAGGGTTTTTCAGACTTCGAACCCAAGGACAGATGGTTGTGTGATATGACTATGGTAATTTCAATGTTTAGGGCATGGTTTTTTCATGGATTGGAAAACCATGCCTCTAGCCCACATGGTTAGTACCACTTAAAAAAAATTTCCACATGTTTTTTGCATGAGTAAGAACCCCGTGTGGACAAACAATGTTCATTCTAAAAATGTTCAAAATGATTATTCTATCCATTATTATTATTTTTATGCATTTTCCCCCTCATTCACATAGGAGTATTCACAAACCTTCACCCCGCCTATACTAATTCCCTCGGTGGGTTCTCGTTTGTTTGAGTTCGAACTCGAGAATCATTCACCATGTTCGTTAAAACTTAGTAATGGTGTAATTACTCCATCCATGTTTTTCATTTTACCTCAATTATTTTGGAATTATCTTCATCTGATATAATTCCCCTTATTTTCCTTACTGTTTGAAGATTTTTCTAATTTCACCCATTCAGGCTAAAACTGTAGCCGAAAAAGCGATGAGTAAAGCATCATAAGAATGATGTATGTAGTATAAATTTATTTCATTCATTTTTTGGTCACCTATAATGTATTTACATTGTTCCATATTCCATACCATCCATACCGAACTCCAAATTTATGAAATGAGTTAATTGAAATGTTCATACCAAAAAATTAATGGCATTAAATAATGTATGTGGTTGGAGGTCTATAAACCAAACCCAACCCACCTTTTAAATGTTTTCTCTAATACTTGTTTTCCACTACGTTATATCTCATGACTAAACTTCCCATGGATGTGTTCATTATATTCCTTGGTACATTTATGAATGCATTAATATGTAATGTTGTTTGGATAAACCTCACAATCAATGATCATGTGTGGAATTCATTAAAATCTTGAGGGATATATCTTTTAGAATTATATAAATGGTGAAAATTTGTATGGAATCCATAAATTTGTTTTATAATAAAACCCCCATTGGGGAAATATATTTTAATTTTTAAAAAGGAGTGATTAAATTGTGTTATTTCATCTATTTTATAGAATCAATGATTCTCGTGGACTTTTTCTTTAGTTTATCATTTAATGATTTAGTTTCATGGGTGTTATTATATTATAAGATTACTTATCTAATGTTATATTTTTTAATAATATATGTAATGTATTATCGAAGTTCCACATCACCTTGAGAAATGTTGGATTCTTCTTTACGGAAGGCATAGTTTAAGGGTTTTTTGTGCCAGTAGGATTATTGTATATTAGGTTAATATAGAGGGACCATATTTCGGGTTGTGGATGTTTATTTCAAAACCCTTTAGTCGAGGTATTTAGACATGTCATTTCACATCACTTGGGTTAATTTACATGATGTTTCATACCCCCTTAATTTAGATGTTGGGAATGAAAATTCTCATTATTGTTCATGATACGTAATATGAAATCAAAAACTATTATTATACCCATCATAAAATCCTATATTATTTATAATACCTTGGAGTTACATTTGTTGTAACTCTATGAGTCTCTTATGACTATGCATGGATGCCTTAGTTATTAATCGAGTAATGTAAAGTACTATGTATCTGCCTAAATATATATGGATCTATATGTTATAACAAAAATAGTGCATATATATACATATATTTTCATGTTATTGTTTTGATATTATTTAGGGTTTATATTTCTATTTTTATAACAGGAAGGAAATCATTCCCTTTTCATAAATAGTAATAACTACTGAATCTATTAACAGACTATATCATTTTATTTTATGGTGAGTCAGATATATGGTTAATGGATAAATTGTTTAAAATATATCATGATAACCGAGTAGTAATAATCATGATAAATTTTCCTCCATTCATCATCCTATAAAGTCTCTCATAATAACCAACGTTTCTATTATATTTTATGTTAACTTGATTCCTTCATGTTTCATCAATTGACTAAAAACAAAAAGTATAGTGTGCGAAATAAAAAATATAGTTTGAAAACTATATAATCATTCATATTATTTCAAAGTCATGACCCCATATTTTCAATTTAGGACACATTTTATAATATAGATCATTTATTTGAATCTTTTATTCAAATCCTTCATAATAGATTTTGAATAAATAATAATTAACTAAAGAATTACCCTTGAGGTGTCAAAATATTTTCATGGTGTGGCCCATTTTCATTCACTATGTGAAAATAGATTCAAAGACCAATGAACCTTATTGAATGTTATTACCCTCAAGTAAAACTATTCTAGAAAAATTTCAACATTTAGTATGTAGACATGTATATATTTTTAAGAAAACCAAAAAATTTATTCCTGAGAAAAATATTAGGATATTCTTCGATACTTATTAGGTAAGTCCATCATTGGGTTTCGTTCTCTAGTATATGATTTCATAAATATTTTTCTCATGGTTTTTACTAATCATTCATAGATAACAATTGTAATACCCCTACCACAGTAGCACAAATTCGGAGTCTACATTATTATATTGGTTTTATATAAAAGTGAGTGTATCCCAACAATAAAGATAGTTTGTTAGTCTTGGTAAAGTATATACATACTAGAGTCTTACATTACATTTGTAATCATGAAATAAATCATTGAGAATGTAATAATTCTACATCCTTGAACTCATTCAAATAATTATTTTTCAATTAAGTGGGAATGGAGACAAACATAATGATGTGATAAGATTATTAGTAAGAGTTACACACAGAAGAAGATATCATGAATTAATAATGCATAATAATTAAGGTATAATCAATATGTAAAGGAATATATCTGAAAACAAATTCTATTTAGTAAATAGATTCACTATCATTATTAGATATTTCACAATCTATAAAAAAAGGTTAGTAAATTAATACACATTCAAATTGATCAATAACTTGATAAAAAATGCTTCCATGCACAATATCAAGAATAATAAAAAATAAAATCTTCATGAAGGAAATGATTAATATTGGACATCATGATCTCAAACATCATGATATCTATAAAATCATAGCCTTTCACATGATAATTCAAAACTATGAGTAAAAAACATTCAATGTGATCTTCTTGATTCACCTCACAAAACTATTGATGCACTGAGGGGATATGTATTTATAGGATCCACCTATCCCTACATCTAAAACACTTTTTATAACTATAAAATTATTGATTTAATTTATGAATAAAATTACTTATCAATACATATCCATATTGGTTAAATAATGTTGATATAAAAGTATTTTAAACAGTAAAATAAATAAATTCCATACTAAAACAATATATGTAAAAGTAGTATACAATTTCAGTAATATTGATATCCATGATATAAATAATATGTAAATTTAATATAATTGTTCTTATTAATTATCACAAGAAAGATAACATATCAATGGAAAGATTATGAATATAAAATTAATTTGGAATGTGGAGGTCAATAATTTCATTCATCAAAATTATTAATAACCATGAAGAGAAATGATAAGGATGGTATAATTACAGAGAATCCTCAGTAGAGTATATGTCCAATAAAAATTTATTCATGATTATAAATACAATTAATATATCATTAGAAAAAAAATTAGAGTAAAATTATTTCTTCAAATGTAATATCAATTAAAACTTATAAAATATTATGAAAAAAGTTTCTTCGAAAAGAACCTTATAAACTTGTAATATGATATTCAAAGAAATTAGTTGTCATGATGTTGGGGATTTTCTTTTCATGTTGAATATGTTAAAGAAAATATCCATTTACCATTTTTTATGAAATGAAAAAATTAATATGTCTGGGAAATCAAGGGAATATTCTATTTAATTATACTTTCAATCCATTTATTGGTAGAAACAGCCTCAAATAATTATTAGTAAAAATATTAAGAATATGTTTTAGAAAATGGATATTGAAAAACAAAATATTTTCAAGAAAAATTATATATAAAGAAATATTTTATAAAAATATTTTCTCATTCATTTTAGTTAACAAATTGAGGAATATTATACTCTTACATATTAAATTCATGAATAAATAGATGAGGGGAAAAAGGGATTTATAAGATAAATATTAAATTATTTCATTTATTGAGATTCTAAGGTAAATAATCACGATTAAAATGAGACTCAAATATAAATCTCTATATACATTGGTGACATTATAATTACAATCCTCAATAATAGAATAAATTCAAGTAAAATATTAAATAATAGTAATATATATAGATTATAAATATAAAATTTCAAAAGGAAATAAGATAAACATCATAAAATAAGTTAGATGTATGGCATAACATGTGTCCCAAAGATGACAATTTGATATGAGAAACCCTTACAATGATAATAATATTTAATAGAGAATTAATAAAATAGTCGATTATTTGTATCAACTTTAAATACACATAAATATTGTTGAAATAAAACAAAAAAAAAATTCATTAATCACATAATCTTAGAATATTAAAAACAATAATGAAGTATTATAACCAAATGAAATGAACCAATGTAATGAATGTATTTACCACCTAGGATATATCAAGTCAAATACACATTGATAAAATAATTCAAATTCAAAAAATAAAGTAACATAATGTATAAAATACTCATGATATTACATGTAATAGGGGAATTATATACCCCAAATAAAATTAATTAGGTGTACAATATTAAAATATTCCATAAATAATTGAAATTTGGTCAATGCCCCTTACCTCATGTTCATACATTATCATGTATGTATTTTATCTCTTTTATAATAAACATATTTCAGTTTTTTTCTCATGAAAATTCTATTGGATTAATACCTTATACAGAATACATTTATTTAAATTATTTAATGATGTTTTTAACCACATAATCATTTATTTCCATAAGTAGCATTTTAATATGTTTTGTTCAGAATTTAAAATTTAATCACTATGTTGAAGGTGGTAAAATTAGTCATTATTGTATAGTATTCCTAATAAAAATAATGAAATAATTATCATTTTTATATATCAAATGTTATTTTATAGATTACCACAAAATATAATTTTTAGAGATGAACTATGTTACAATCCTGGAAATGGTAGGTCATTCGTTTGCTTGTGTAACATTTCAATTTTTTGATAATCATGATGACAAGAAGGTAAGATTTTTTTTATATTTATTGAATGATAGGTAAATAATAATTATAATATTAATTCTTTAAATACACATACATAAACCATCCATTTAATTTGGTAATAAAAATAAATCTCATTTCATTACGAGGTGGTAGTCTATCATACACACGAATAATGTCATCATTTTTCAATTTATGATTCGGTAATACAGTTTATGATATATTATATTCCAATAATGATCAATATGTCACAAATATAATATTTAAAAATTAAATACATCATAATAAACCACCATGTGAGGTTATGATGGAAAATAAATTACATTGGTTTGCTAGGTGGTAGTTCACTATACACATGAATAATGTTTTTGTTTACCATTTAGTTGATGAAGAGGTTGATTTATGTTATGAAATTATCCAAATAATATATTATTATATTTTATTTGTTTATGTTATTACCTTAATTTGAATTAATTATATTTTTTTTGAGTTGGAATAATAAATGAAACAAAGATGCCCGACATATAATGTTGCCTCTTCTTCGAACATCCTCTTTTGGATCATAACTAAAGCCTCCCGAGAATGGATTTTTGATAAACATATGAAATATTATAAAAGGATAAGGAATTAAGAAATTTATTTGGTTAGTTTTTCTTAAATATAATTTGTTTTATATGTTTTTAAATTAGTGTAGTTGATTCCCTTTTAAAAGGGTGGAGTAGTGGCACTCTTGTAAGTACCAAAAACTCTTAAGTAATTGGAAGTCCCTCTCAGGACAATTTCCACCAAAATTTAAAAATAAATGAGTGTAAGAGATAAATTTTCAATATAATACAGTAATATTAAAATAAAATATTCTTTAAAAATTTTATTCCACTTACCAATACATTTTAAACCCACTCGTAAACTTGTTTTAATATTAATCATAGAGACAAAATTTTACTTTTTTACTATTCATTATAACATAAAATAATGTTGTAATTATTATATAGAATTATTTATGATGATTCTTATTAATGAATAAATTTTAAAAATATTCAATTCATAAAGGTGGAAAATTTTAATTAAAAATTAAAACGTGAGATGTGACAAAAAATCAATATTTCAATAAATGCATTTTTCGAACATAAAATGGTCATATAATTTATATTGGAAAATCATTCATAATTAAAAGAATTTAAATAAGTATTTATATATATAATATATACATTTGTAAACAATTTATTTATTATGGGTTATCTTAATTAGTTAAAATGAAGAATCATTATGCCCATTAAAATAGTTTAGAGAAGAAACAAATATATTTTAAGCCTAAATTATATTTAAATTTAATCATGTATAAATATTATTCAAATGAAATTCATTGTTTAAAATAAAATTAAATAATACTTATGTTAATTTAAAATCTAATTCATATAATAATGGGACTTTAGAATTAAATAATTTAATGTAATGTCTTAATAGTATTTGAAAAATAGATATTTTTCACTCTTCAATGAAAACAATCCAATTATATAATATCAAAACAATTCACCCCATGATAATGTTGATATTTTGATTTCAAAAAAAATTATTTCCATAAAATTAAATTTTTAAATGAGGTTTAGATTTATTATAATTCAATATAATAATAATAATAATACCATTTTTGATGAATATGTATATATTATAGAAATGTGTTTACTGAAATTTTGAGAGCTTATTTTTAGAGAAATTATTAATAAATTTTCATTGATTAGGGCCCCTATATATATCATCATTATGTTAATACATATTATTTCCCCAAATTATACAGTTATGTTATAATATCCATATTTTAATAATATATTGTTTTGGCTGTTTATACTCAATGTTTCAAGTTGTATGAGCTACCGATCACAATGTCCTCCATTTAAAATATCAAATATTCATATAGAAAAATATATAGAAGATATTAAATTCATTTAATATAATATTGGAAAAAAAATTAGGTTTATTAAATTAAAATAGTAAAATCATGAATTGAGTTATTAAATTTACAATTTTAAAGGAAATTAATATTCGTAATTAGTGAATAAGTTTTAGAAAGGGCTTATTAAAGGTTGAGAGTTGATTTACGATGAAGGATGGAATTTCATTCTTACCTAAGTATTTGATGGAGTATTGTAATCATTTTTAGGAAGAGGTTATATAGATGAGGGTACATGATCATTCCTATAAAGTGTTAAAGTAGATGAGATTGATATTTTTATTAACATTAAACAATTCCTAAGAGATCATATTGTGATTTCTATTGTGAATTCATAATTTTAAAATAAAGAAAAAATATCAGAATAATACTACATGTGTTGGTTATATATCACATCTAGCATAAATATAGATACCAAATTATTAAAGGGTAATATAAATTATCATTCTATTTTGAAGCATCCACCAGACTAAGGTATTCCTCGAGGTCTTAAAACAATGATGATTAGAAAAACAAGTACAATGAAAAATAAATGTTACACATTTATGAAGAATGTGTTAAATTATTATGGCTATAATAAATCCTATTTAATCATGTTCCTAGGTCATTAAATCTTTATTATGAGAAAATTTTTCGTCCCTTACTATTATTTTAATCTTATTTGGGATATCATTGTTTGAAATAGTAATAATATCATTAATAGAAGAAAAAATATCCACACAAAAATATGAATACAATAATGAATTTTGTAGTGGAAGGAATATATATTCTTCTAGCCATAACTTAAGGGACTATCCTTAAGAAGAATTCCATATTGAGTTATCCAAAATTCTATAGAATTATAACCTATAAGACATCAAGATTGAGGAATCAAGATAACAAAAATTATGATTCCCATGATTCATGAGTAGCCTATTCTTCATAAATCCTTATGCATCTAAATATTCTTTGATGTGACTACCCATAAAACTAGATTATATAATAATAAATTAAATTTTTAATTTTTTTTATTCCAGTACCCTAATCCTTGTGGGGTTATCAATAACTATTCCAAGGAATGGTGACCATATTGTGTTCATGAATAGTACCACTCCAAATAAAATTTTGGATATAAGAATTAATGGAATTAATAAAATCAGGGGGCCTTATATAAATCAATAATATATGGAATTTCATATATAAAATAACATATTTGACAACACACGATCATTGAACCATTTAAAGAGCCTTCCATTTCTAATATGAATGATTCTTTTTAAAAACATTATCCCCACAATTTTTGATACATTCAATTAGTCTAACCTAGAATATTGGATCTCAAAGGTATAAAAATGGAATAAAACACTCTCTACTTCAATGATCATTTAAAATTATTGATTTTTTAGGAGGATTACCCTTCTTGAACATTAAAATGGATTTTTTTTTCAAATAATGGTTAACCCAAAAGTATTTAATTATAAGTGAGTGATTCCTTAAAAGACTGAATGTGTTTCTATCTACTATAAATGATGAATATAATTTCATATATATAAATTATGTGAGATTAAGTAGAGAGAACCATTCCATCTTAAATTCTCTTTAGTATTCCACAATCAACCAAATTCATCAGGAGGCTGTTGATATACTACTCAACATATTGTAAATGATATCAAAGAGTAGTTGGGCCTGCTTTACCCCCATAATAATTTAAAACAACCCTTCATAGAGACATTAATGATAAAATACACATAAATCCTAATATATCTCTAACATAGTAGATAAATACATCATTGAATCCACATATTTTCAAAATGGAACATATTAACCCCCATTCCATAGATATGATATTCCGTCATACATTAATCTTTTCGGAATTTCTCTAACCACATTATGGAATTATAAGGAGATTGACACACCCATAGGATATATAAAGACATTCATGAATAGTTATCCCCATAAAAAAATTGGTTCCATGAGACAATTTTTTTTGATTGTGGCCAGTCAGTAGGCTATGATTTTTAAAATAATCATATATATAGTGTTGACCATTGAAATTGGTATGAGAAGGTGGATTTCACAAGAATTTTCATTATTCATGATCAAATAAAAAAACTGAGAATTAATTTCTCCTTAAATGACGTCATTGTATAAAATGAGTTAAAGAATCTAATAATTTCAAAATTAATGACATCTAGTTATTTCTAAAAACTGATTTAGTGAAATAATTAGATCCCAGTGAACATCCTAGAATTAAACTAAATAAAACATTCTTGACCTAAAAAATTAGAGGGGTATTTATGTTCATGATGTTATCATTTGATTTATGGTCATATACAGAAGTGTTTTCAAGGGAAAAGGTAAATGTCAGAGTAAAATATAACTGAAGTATATTAGTAGTTAAGTAATAATGATGTTTTTACAAAATTTTTAATGTAAAATGAAAGGAAAAAAGGATGAATTTGTCGAGTCATGAGGAAAATTTCCACAATTGAATACTTTAAAATTTTGTAATAAAATGTGTCGTTCTATGAAGAGAGAAAATATTTTTCCCAAATTTTTTTTAAATATTGATAGATAAGTCAGTGATGAAATTTAATGAAACGATTATTAATTACCCACTGATCATAGTGATAAATTATTTATATTTGAGTGTGATCCACACTATTTCCTTCACCAAAAAATAGGACTGGAACAATATTTGGATTCAAAGTGATTCGACCATGATTTTCTAACCCTTGTGGAATAGAGTGGTGCATCTTATTTTTCCACTTACAATCCGATAGCTGAATTGTCTTCATTCACTCCTAGAGATTAGTTACATTGTAACACACAACTTCCATGAAGCCAATTGGTTGGGGAACGATCTTAGTAATAGGTGAATTAAACAGTATATAACCTGTTTGGTAGACCTTTATGAAATATTTAATCCTTTTTATGATAATTGTTGAAAAAATATTCTATTGTTTGTACTTTTGTAATCCTAAGTTTTTTTAACATTATATTTTTTCTCTTAAAAAAATATGAATGACCTATTGAATGATAATATCATTATATAATGGGTATCAATGAAAAGGGATACAAATGTACTCAATATAATGGAAATAACAAGATGTATACCTCATAAAAACTATAATTTTATAATATTTAAATGATAATGAACTATGAATAAAAATGGTAAAATTTCAAGGATAATATTTTGATGTATTTAAAAATGTCATTATTGAAGAAGAAAATGGGGATCCAAAATCTGATTTTGAAAGATATTAACCACATATATTAATATATAAATGTAAAATAATTATTTTTAATCCTCATATTATTTAGTTTTATTATATTTTTTGATTAATTGGAAGAGGCTAATGATTAATATATGGTTTTGGTAAATTTACTACATTACAATCATGGAAATGTAAATACATGTCTTTGAATGTGTAACATTTCATTTTTTTAACAATATTTATGAAAATAAGGCAAGTGTTATTTTATAATTCCAGAATGATCATTATAAAATAAATATAATATTACTTCTATAAATAAACTTACATAAACCATCAATTTTTTTGTAATAAAAATAGAATCGCATCGTTTCACGGGGTGGTAGTCCTTCGTAAACACAAATAATGTTATAATTTATGAATGAATGGTAAGGTATGAAATTTCATGATTAATTACGCTACAATAATTCTTAATATGTAAAAAATATCATATTTTAAAGTTATATATATCATAATAAACAACCATGTGAGGTGGAGATGGAAAATTAACTACATTGGTTCGTTAGGTGATAGTTCAATGTACACATGCATAATGGCTTTGTTTCCATTTGATGGATAAATGGATGGATTTATGTTATGAAATTATTCTAAAATGGGTTATTATATTTTATATGTTGATTTTATTACATGATGATGAATGAATAATTTATTAAGGAGGTGAAAAAATGAAATAATAATGCCAAATATATACTTTTTCCTCTTTTTATATTCCCCAATTTATGATTATAACTACATCCCCCCTAGATTGAATTTATAATCGAATTAAGGCCTATTAAAAATGGGTATAGAATTAATGAAGTTACTTGGTTAGGTATTGTCAAAATTAATTGGCTATAGAAGTGTGTAGATGAGGCTAGAGTGTTCCATTTTATAAGGGTAGAGAGTGGCACTCCAGTAAATACTCAAAACTGTTCAATAATTAGAAGCCCCTCTCAAGGAAATTTCTATTAAAATTTTAAAATAAAGAGTGTATGAGAGACATTTTCAAGATACTCATCTAATATTCAAATATAATATTCATTAAAAAATTATTCCATTTACCAATTCAGTTTAAACAGCCTTGTAAACTAGTTTTAACAATAACCATGGTAACAAAATTTTACTGTTTTTACTATTAATTAAGAGAAAAATATTTCTTGAATTATTATATAGTATTAATTATTCTTATTTCATTTATTTAATAAGATTTAACAAACTCAATTCAATGATTTTGTCAAATTTAATTACAACTTAAACACTCAATGGTGACAAAAATTTATTTTTAAATAAATGTTTTTTCAAGCATAAGATGGCCATATGATTACCAAATAAAATGTAATCATAATTAAAATAATATTAATTACTATATATATAATCTATAAATTATTTTAATTGATTTTTTATTATTTTTTATATTAATTAGTTAAATTGGAGAAAAATTGTGCGTATTTAAATAGTTTTTAGTAGAAAAAAAATGTTTTAAAGACTAAATTATTTTTCATTAAATCATATATAAATATAATTAAAATGAAAAAAATTTAATTAAATATATTTAAATAATAACTCTGTTACATAAAAAATTTCAAATCATAATGGGACTTTAGAATTAAATAATTTAATGTAACCACAAAATGGTATTTAAAAAATTGATATTTTCCACTATTCACTGAAAAATAAACATTTTAAATAAAATCCAAAAATTTCACCAAAAGATAATTTTGATATTGTTATTTTAAAATTTATTTTAATTTTATAAAATTCAATTTCTTAATTTTTTATAGAATTATTACAATTAAAAAAATGAAACCATTTTTGAACAATATGTATATAATTCACAAAATGAGTTCACTAAAAATTTGACTGATTATTTGTTACAAATTTATCAATATATTTCCATTGATTAAGGCACATATATATATCATAATTATTTTAATCATTTATAAGAAAAAAATTCAATATTTATGTTATAATATCCATATTTTAATAACATATTTCGTTTTTCATTTATGCTCAATATTGCATGTCGTATGAGCTATCGAACACAGTGATCTATTTTGAAAATCACCAGGATGTGTGTAGAATAATCTATAGAATATATTAAAATTATGTAATGTAAACATTCTGAAATATTTTGGGTTATTAAATTAAACTATTGTAAGCGTGCATTGAAATATAATAATTAATAGTAAAAAAGGGTCTTACTATCCATGATCAAAGAAAAAAATTTATCATGGGATTGTTGAAGGTTGATAGTAGATTTATGATGAAGGAGGGAAGTTATAAACTGCCTAAATATGTGATGATGTTCTTTAATCGCTTCGAGGAATATGTTATATAAATTATGGTAAAGGCTCCTTCCCATGAAGTGTCATATTAGAGGAGCTATATATTTTTCTTTACATGAAATAATTTTGAAGAGATCATATAGAGATTTCCATGGAGAAGTCAAAGATTTAAGAAAAAAATATGGGAATAATAATACATTTGATGGATTTATATATCACATCTACTATAAATAATTATAAAAAAGTATTGAAGGTTGATCTCCATTAAAATTATATTTTTATTCATCCACCATAATACGTTATTCCTCAAGGTTATACAACATGGACTATTAGAAATAATGATTCAATAAAAAATAATTGTAACAAATCTAGAGACAAAGTGATATAATTTTTTGGCTATAAGAAATGTATTTTTATAATGTTCACAGTTCATCATATCCTCACTGGGAACAAATTCATAGTCCCTAACTATTATTCTAATCTTATTATTTAAATCTTGGTTTGACATAGTAAGAATATTTTTAATATAATAACAGTTATCCCCATGAAATCTGAAAACTATATTGAATTTAGTAGTTGAAGGCATGTTTATTTTTCAATAAAAAACCTAAGGAAGTTCGTTTCAAAATAAATCCATCAGGATTTAACCATTATGATAGAGACAGATAACATATAATCCTTCAAGATAAAGAAATCAAGATAAAAAAAATTCAGTCCTATGTTTCATGAGTAGTATATTCATAACAAATCCTTGGAAATATGAATTTTGATTGATGGTACTCCGCATAAAATTAGGTTTTATTGAATAATTTAAATTTTTTAGGTTTCTTATTATAGTACCCTTTTCTATTGGGGTTTTTAAATATTTTTTCCATGGAATAATGACCATATCGTTCTCATTGATACTACCCCTACAAATATAATTTTTTATGTACGAATTAATGGACTTAATCTAATCTTTGGGAATATCTATATATCATGAATTTGTGGAAAATCTTAGAGAAAATTAAATATTTGACAAGACTTATTATTCCAACCATAGAAAGAGACTACCATTTATAATATGTATTATTCTTTTTAACCAAGTCATCTATAAAATTTTAATAACATACCTTAGGTATACCATAGAATAAGAGAACTCTAAGGTATAAAATATAATAAACCCTCTCTAATTCATAGCTTTGTCTATATTCTAGAATTTTTTTCAAGGGTATAACCCTTCATGATGTACCCAAAGGATTTATCCTAACTAATGGAGTGACCCAAAAATATTTCATAATGAGGTAGGGATTCCTCAAGGTAGTAAATGTACTTATTTCCACCATGAATGAAGATGATAATTACATATACATGCATTATGTGGTATAGGGTAGAACGACCCATTCCATATTGAATGGTCTTTAATATTCCAAGATCTACCATACATTTAAGGATATTTTTAATATAGTCCTAATAATGTTGTAAATGATTTCAAAGAGAGGAATTACCTTCTTTAAACCTAGATAATTAAAAAAACACATCATAGAACCATTTATGAGAACCAAAATATAATTAAATCCTAATAGATCTCTAATGATTTTGAAAAACACATCACTGAATCCACATATTTTTCAAATATAAAAAATTATCCCACATTACATGGTGACTATATATCTCTTAACATTAATCTTTTGGAACATTATATCACCACTAGATGAACATATTTGGATATTAACAGACTCATAAGATATAAAAATACAATCATGAATATTTATCCCCATAAATACAAATTGGTTCCATGAGATTTTTTTTGTGATTGTTGGAAATTAGTTTGCTAGGATTTTTATAATAATCATATATATATTTTTGATCTGGGAAATAGGCAAGAAGAGGTAGAATTCATATGAATTTTCATTCTTCATAATCAAATTCTTGAATTGAGTACTGAGTCCTCATTGAATGAAGACATTATATAAATTGAGTTAACCAATATAAACATTTCATAATTAAGGACATCTAGATATTTATAAAAAGGATTTAGTGAAATAATATGGGACAGGTTTACATACTAGTATTAAACTATAGAAAACATGATTGACCACTAATTTAAGAGGGATATTTTTTTATTCTATTATAATTTTATTTACAATCATAAACAAAACAAAAGGTAATTGGTAAATATCATGATAAAATACCACTGAAGAATACAAGAAGTTTTGGAATAATTATTTATATATATTTTTCAATGATTAATGTAATGAAAAATTATAATGTTGGTGATTCATGTGGAAAATTCACTTAGTTGGTGACTTTAAAATTATTCATGAAAAAGAATTCTTATATTAGGAGAGGAAATCTTTTTCCATAAAATGAAAAATAAATGTTATGTTTAAAATATTAATATATAAGTGAGTTATTTGAGGGATTTAAAATATTATTCATTACCGTATGATCATAGAGATATTTTTTATAGTTTTACATTAATAAATAGGACCACTGTTGTAATTTAGAGGTAAAATTAATAATCATTAAATTCATGATGAAGGTGGAAGTAATTGAATTTTTTGTCAATATTTAAGAGGAGAAGATTAAGATGTTTATATAGGTATATCAAATATATGATAATAATGTTTAATGTTAATGGGAGATGTTATTAGTAATATATGTTTAGAGTTTTATCATCTTACATTCTAATGAGGAAAAGATAAATGACCCATTAAAGTACAATATCACAACATAATGATTATCAATGAAAATGTATAAAAAATTCAATCAATATAATGGAAAAACATGATGTATTCTTATTCTAGTTTATAATTTAATAAATCATAAATATTTTATAAATTCAACAAGATCAAGAACTACGAATAAACATGAAAATATTTCAAGGATATCATTTTGATGGATTTATACATGTAATGATTAAAGAAAAAAATTGGGAGATAAAATTTAAATTTAATGGATATTTACCACATATATTAATATATAAATGTGAAATAATTATTTTGAATCCTCATATCATTTAGTTTTATTATATTTTTGGAATAATTTGTAGAGGATGATGTTTGAAATTTCAGGAAATAGTTATATGTCAGACACTTTTTAGATTGTGATAGACTTCCATTGATGCCAAGTAAATGGTTATATTTTAGTTATTAACCAATTTATTATACAATATAGGGGGAAGAACTAGGTGGGAAGCCAGCTACAAAGTATCCTTTGGGTGATTACATGATATATTACAAGTTACATGGTGGGGGATGACTAGATACTTTCTCATCCTCCCTTGTCCCTTAAATTCTTCCTTCTTCAAAGTGGTATCTCCCTTCTTTGAGTTTTTATCAATTATTAATATATCATAGTTGATTTACATAGAAAAAAATAAATCTATCATTTTTCCTTCTTGGCCTTTTATTAACAGTTTAGTCATTTATTAAAATCCTTACATTGACTGGTTTTTTTATTTTTGAATTTTTATTCATTGAATCAAAATCAATTAATGATATTTAAAAATCGAGACAATTATATTATGTTATATATGGTGTTTATATTTTTCCATTGGTGGATAAATGTTTTATGTGTTATTTGATATATAGGTTTTTAGGGTAATTTTTGCATAATACGTTTTGTAAAGGATATTTGTTTACTTTTATGTGTGGTGTCTAACAAGAACTATAAGTGTTATAAAAGGTCTGTATATTGTTATATGTTATTCAAATGGTCAATAATGACCATGTGTAAAAATAAACGTTTTTGTGAATATTGAAATTACAGCCAAGAAGTTTCATTAATTGATTTATTATAGATTGTTATATCTTTTTAGATTCTTATATATTATTCGTTACTGATAGAAAAATATTGTTTGTGAGATTAAATAATGCGTTTATATATGGGTTATGATTTTTTTTGGATATATAGTTGTTCGTATTATTTTAATCACGGTTTGTTTGATGTGTTTTCAAGCAAAATTTAAATAGGTAAATGTAGGGTGAAATGAGTATGTATAGAAAATAAATATGTGGGGGGGGGGAGAAACTAACACAATATAATATATGAAATAGAAATATAGGATATAAAATTCATTCATGATATGGTAATGGGAGTAACATGTGATTCCTATATACTGAAATTAGAACCAGGGATACACACAATTATAATACATTTATATTCATTATTTTGGGATGGTACACAATGTCAATACATATTGACATTAAATAGGTATGTTATAATTTGCATATAATTTACAGGTCTTGGTTATGGAATGGGATTCTATTATCATACACTCATTCAGTTTTGTGGTAGTTTTGATTCAATTAAAATCATATATGTAGAAAATATGGTTATATATGATTCAATATAATGATAATTGAATAAATGGTATTTATGGTTATAGAAAAATTTAAACATTATGATAACATTAACCCTAGTTTTACATTATTATAGATATTTAGATATTACCTACATGGAAACTCTATGTGACGAGTGATATGGTATGGTTGACACTGACACTAGATGATATAGTTAGGCTAGCTCAGAGAGTGTATTTCTTGGTACATGATGGTGGGAGGGGTATTATTTAAAATATATTTTTTCTACACATATAAATTGTATATAAACCATTATATAAAGTATTTATTATAGTGAAAATTTCAATGGTCATCCAATAAGTCGTACTCAAATTATGAATATGCTCTATGATGGGTATGTTGAAATTATGATCAATGATAAAAGAAGGGGTACGATATTGAAAAATGAAAGTTGAGTAGGTTACTGGATAAAATGTGATATATGACAATGTAGAGATTCATACCATATATTTGTTTTATATATAAATTGTTTTATATATTTTGATAGTATGTTATATTATTATCCCAATAGTAAATTCTATTTCATTATTTTCTCTTTTTTGGAAGTTATATTTTTTAAAACAATTGTATTATAATTTCAATTGTTTTACGTATAGTTGGATTATAACAATAATTTTCATGTTATTATAGTTATTGTGGATAGTGTGTTCTTATTACTTCAAATAATATCAAATATTATCTGATAGATTGTACTGCCTCTCTATTTTATAGATATAAAATTGTCACTTGACATCCTCCTCTAGCATACGAGGTGGAATTCTTGAGGTTATGCAATATATCTGGTTTGAAGACTATTCTAGTGAGTTAAGATGAGGTAATAAAATGGGAATCAAATAATTTTTTTCTATTTTTGGACATTGTAAAATGATAAAATAATTGTTTGAACATTATATAGTTTCAATATTATGACTATCATAAAAATTTATAGAGTGACTTCAGGTTTCCATTGTTAGTAGTTAATTTTCATGGTATTTTGGATATTATGTTTTTGAAATTGAAAAAAGTCTTGTGTGTAAATTATAGTTAACTATATAATCTCATAATATAGTTGAATGAGAGTTTAATTTAATTAATTATATTAATCAACTATTATTTACATTTCATCCTTATGTTTATATGTGGTTGATAACCTAGATACAAATTGGGGATTGATTATTTAATCTTCCAACTATATGTAATATAATTGTTTCTTGCATATGATGTTTGAGTAACATAAAATAAACAAAAACATTGTTATTAATAAATTATAATGTTATCTATATTATTTATTATATGTATCTTACATTTATTGCGACCGTACACTAAGTGATAAGAGGATTGAATAGGTTTTTTCCAAGATATATTGTACTCTTATGGTTATAGGAAGTGTGTAGAGTATTATGACACAATACTTGATACATATTTTCCTCAAATATGATATAGTGAATCAAGAAATATATGTATTGAGTTTTTAATAAATTATTAAAATTATATTCCTCCAAAAGGGACTATATTAGTGAATCAATAGTGTGGGGATGAGAATTCCTCACTGAATATGGTACCTGAAAAAATGATTGTTCTAGTACTGAATACGGATGAAAACCTCAATGTAAGTTTTCTTCATTATATACAATATATTGTTAATATAATTATATAACTCAATCCATTATTAATGTTGATGGATTAATTATAGTTATTATATCAAAATATGTTTACATGAAAGGTTGGTCTACTAACTGTTGACCTTTTCATCAGGACGTTACATATGATTCTATATTATATTGACATATCCTATTAGAAAAAGTTGAATCCTTATTTGTATATTCATTGAGTACTAGATAAAAATTGTTGAGATATAATTTTTCAAATATAAAAACATGATAACCAATCAATGATGGATTTAAAATATCTTTCAATTGTTTATTCCTATGATTTTTATGTGAATGTGGCCTTTGATTTTATACATATTTTATTGTAGGAAAATTCAATGATACATTTTATTGCATTATTAAAATATATTCATTATTTTTCTCCAATGTTGAAATTTTATTCATATTTATTATTATAAACTATTTCATGAGGGATTAATACATATAATTTGATTTTTTTTTAAAATATTATTATCCTGATGACATATCTTATGGTACTGAACATGGCACTCATCATTGAATGAAATTTGGTGGGGAATTTAATACAGGAGGAATTGTGTTTGTTGGTTAGACTTGATTGTGGATCATAAAGTGGTAGGATGAAATATTTTTATGATTTTCACAAAGGTGGAAATAATTATTCCATCCAAGATTGTGGTTCATATATTCACCTATGAGTTGGGACTTCTATTTATTATAACTAGTTTTATATGGTGATGGAATATCTTATCTTATTTCTAATATCAACATACAGAGTGTAAATGATATGAGTAGAAAATATATCTGAAGTTGATTTGTTATATATATTCCCATTAAATTTTTTGGTGAGGTAATGAAAATCCCATATATTTTATTTTTATTCATGAGAATACTTTTGCAAGTGAAGTTTGGGTTTATTACATAATATAGGGATGTGATGGATAAGTTTGTTCATAGGGGAAAGGTAATAATAGTCATTAGTTTGTTATCCATCCAGTATGATTGATATTTTTTTCTATGGTAAATGATCTGGATATAAATTTTTTTATAACATTGGGAAATAGTATACTAATCATATATAGGGTCCACTGATAAACCTATGTATAGTCGTTATAGAATCTAGATTTGATTTATTATTACATAAAATGATTTTTTCAAAGTCATCCATTTCATCTAATTTGGTTGGTCAGATAGGTGTGGTAGTGGATTATTTTCTGAGGGTGGTAAACAATAATATACCTCTAATGTTTAAATCTGTTGATGTTTGAAGATTTCATATATGGGTTGTTATTATTAGCATTTACAGGAATATATAGTTATTTTTTATCCTGATATTCACAACTTTATTATTTTAATTATGTTGAATTAACGAATTTGATTTCAAGAATACATAAATAAATAAAATTTGTAGGTATCCATAAGGTCTCATGAGGGTAACTATTATACAACCCTAATGTAGTAGTATTTGTATGAGATCTACATTAAATTATTTCTCCTACAAAATTGAGAGATTAAAAGGTATATCTAGAGGACTAGGTGGAGAAAGAATTTATTCTCCCATATACATCACCTTGCACTACTCTTATTTTTTTATAGGAAGGATCATAATAGCTAAATCTTATTCAGGGATTACTGAGGATAAATCATGTGAGGATTGCGAAGTATTTTCCTCATCCTCGTATAGATGTTTTTTATTTTTTAGTGGTATTAATGTGTTTCTATAGGATTTATTTGAGTTTGGTATGCCATTAGTTATATATGAGGCCACTAGATATTAATATCTCTTATTTTATGAGAATATATTTCTTGAATAAGTTTCGGGGTATAGTATTATGTCAATCAAATGCACCAATAATGTTTTATAGACTTGTTGAATAAGGTATTCTCTTAATATATTGAATATTTCGTGGGTATTTTTTAAAAAAAATTATGTTTTACTGCTAAAAATGGGAGGATAATTATCCAAATTTTATGTATTTTTATGTGCACTATGGGATAATTGAATTTATGATAAGATATCAAAGTTTCATTTATGAATTATACAATTATAGTTTTTAGAGTATATATTATCTACTGTATAAATATCCTTAGAGACTAGGAAAGTTAATGATGTAGTTTCTTGGCGGTGTATAAAATATGTTATAGAAATGGTACGTTATATAATGTATAGATAAATATACAATATTAATTCATGAATTCACTATATTAGTAGCATTGATGAAATCCTCGACCATGATGAGGTAAATATTCATGTGGTATATTCCTCATGAGAGTTCCAACCAGGTGATGAATGGTAAATTTATGATTGTGATGGTCTTTATCTTACCTAATATGGGTGACAAGTATACCCTGTTTTTTATATAATAAAAGATTCTTTTAGACCAATTATAATATATGATGATCATGTGGTTTCTTTTAGGTATATATAACTGATGAACTTGAGTTAAACTATATAAAACATTACCAAGAGTTGGGATTTATTCTAGAACTATTGATATATTGGTGTCAATAAATATTTGGTATTATTTTCATAGTCCAGACATACCGATTTATTTTTATATACATGTTAACCCAAATCTACTTAAACTGTCAATAAAGATGGTTTTCTAATACGAATTATAATTTCATTTTTTTTATTATGATCACCCATACATTATGGAATGATATGGTTTATATGATTCATCATAAGACCCTATTGTAGGTGGTGTGATCAATGAGTAAATTTTAACACTTGATGAGACTCTTTACTGTGGTGAATTTTAATATAAGGTAGTATCCTTATATGGGTTTTCTAATGAACATGTCCATTATATATTAAATCATTAATAGGGAAAAATAGATATAACAATTAAGCTCTGATTTCTTGGTTTTGAGTGAAAAAATATATCATAGAATGACCCCAATATATTATACCTTGGATAATGACAGGATCCTAAATGTTTGAGGTTTTTTTATGATCCCCAAATACCCAAGGGAGTTGTTTATAATGAACTATAATGGATTGATATTGGTAGTTTCCATAGGATTGATAACGTTTTATATCAAAATTCATAAGGAATATTAATATACTAGGATTATGAGGGACATAGAGATATATAATTCTCGATACCTCACTTTTGTGATGGTGAAGATGAAAATCAAGAGAATCAAACTTTTTATTTTTTAGTTACCCATTTTTGAGTGGAAATTGGATGATGTGACTATAGATTAAATTTTTTATTTATTATGATAACATTGAGGTACAGATATGATATGGTTTATCCCTGATCAGTTGACCAAGGTGGTGATTTATTACCCCTTAGCGGGGCCCAGTGTATAAATTAATATTGTTGGATTTTAGAAAATAATAAAATTTGATTATGAATAGGATTAAGTAGAATTAAATTAAAGTGGGATTATTAACTCACATTTCATTTATAGAATATATAATATAGGTAATTGCTAACTCAAGTATAGATAAGTGTTACATACAATCCTTATATATAAATAAATATAGTTTTCTCATACACTTTGGGTTTTAGTAGACATGTTTCAAGAATTTTTCATAGATTTTAGTTGATCATTGGATATTGTTATTGTGTCGGAGGATTTTACCCATAAAAATGTATTAGGATTATATTCTAAAAATCATTTTTAGGATCTTTATGGTAATATGTTTTGATCACCTATTGACTGGCTAGTAGTGTGAGGAATTTTTAATATGTTTTTATGATTCATGAAAGAGAACTTGGAGAATATTCTTTGATATAATGGTTATTAAAGTCAAATCAATGCTTCTAGTAATCCTAAATAGGATGGCCACACTAACCTATAGAGTTTGACGTATGTGACCTATTATTATATTTGTTTATACTATTATTAGAAATATTTTTTCACTAGAGACTCTACAAATGTAATGGGTTTAATAAACACCATAGAGTCTCCTACCTACTAATCCCATACAATGTGCTTCTATATACTAGCCTCATGGCTCATATATTTAGATACCTTTTGTCTTCCCTTAAAGTATGAAACTAACCATCATACAAGAATTTATATAATGGCTATATGAATATAAATTGGTCCCTCCCATTACTTTATATTTTGTTTTTAAAATTCTCTACACGTGGAAGCCTGGAGATGACATTGTTAGTTAAATCACATCCAACTATGTGGCCACCTATCTCAGAAAATATTTTACCCAATATTTTTTATAATTTTCCACTTCTCCGCTTATAATAACACATAGAGATAAATAAGTTAACCTAGATGATATGTTGTGATTAATACAAAGGTTTTTTTCAATGTAATTACTATAATTATGTTTGTATAAAAATCCATGGAAGATCTTTTACATACAAATCCGTCGCTACAAAGTACATGTATAGTCCAAATATGATGAAATATTGGGCTCATAATTGAATCTCCCATTCAGTCTCCATGAATGATTCCCATTGTTTTACACCCACCAGGTGGGGAGTTCCTCTATTTTAACCTGGCCTAATGGACTTTATTACCGCATGAGTTTATTGTGTGATTGGACATACCACATGCCCAAATTCTAAGTAGATATATCCTACTCTCCGTAAGAAATATGGTTGATCACTCTACATATGCATCATGAAGATAAACCCTTAGTGTGATCATGTACTAATTTTACTAGCCATTTTTATGATTCGACCATTTAGTTTGGTCCTCTATCATGAGTTATGTGTCAGAAATAGTCCCTAACATGAGTTAACATTATATTGTATCCTATTTTCATGTTTTTAAACCATTAATCATAGTAATTAATTTTTATCTATTATTCAATCATTCCACAAAATTTTTTTTCTAAAAGAAAATGAGTAACAGAGAGACGATACATCTACTGAATCCATTAAATATATTTTCGTAAGTGACTGGTCACTCTATAGTTATTCTCCATCGATCATGAATTCATATGACTAATGATGTCTCTTAATTTTTTTCTATTACTAATAATGATATTGGAGAATTCTCAATTATAAATTTCCTTTATAATGTGTGTTTTCATCATATAAAAATTAGTAAGACCGTCCTCATTCCATAAAAATAAATTCAGAGGTCCCCAGACTAAATTTGATTGTCCTAGGTTCTTTGTGGATGCATAAGCCTATTTAGTAGAGGAAGAAACAAGAATTGGAATAAGTACTACATTTTCCATTGTGGTCATATGAAAATGAGTGGAACTCCTTTAAATATCCCTTCCCACAATCTAGAAAATTGACATTATGATAAGCTTCCTCTTTGTTGTGATTCCCAGAATTTTTTTGAATGATGGATTTTAAATCCACTAAATAGGACACGATTTACTTGAAAGTGAATCCCTAATGCACATGACCTAGCACATATTCCTCAATGGGCTATATTCCCAATGAATATAGTCATCAATAACTAACCAAACATAAACAAATGAAATGGATTTTTCCAAGGGAATCATCCTTATGAAAAAAAACCTTGATCCTATGTTGTTAAAACTTTCACAACCTGGACACCACTCTGACATGATGTTAAAACTCATGGAAAACCTCCTAGTCACATTAAGTAAAATTTTCCAACAAGGTCCTGAATATATGGAATTAAAATACACAGTATAGTCCCACCACAGAGACATAAGAAATGAAACTCAAACATAATAATGTTCGATTCCTAGAAATTAGAGTAAAAAAGAATCATCCAAAATAATCCAACTGGACATCATTTGAACTTCATTTTCCTCCTCATGGGGATATATTCATTGCAATGATAATTATGTACTTATTCATAGGGATATATTCAATATGAGGTATAATTTCTTATTTACCATGGTCATAATCCATGAGAAACCTCATCATTGGGTTGTATTTCCTATGAAATCATTTCCTACTTGGAGATATATTTTACTTATAGACGTCACCATATATTTTATTAGTCTATATTCCTAATAAAATATTATTCTTATCATTTGTTCATACCCCCACATGCTAAATCAAACCCCCGTCTTATAAGGACACATTCCATGTGAAACAAACCAATCCTAATTGGGATATATTCCATTTGAGTAATTCTAGAAAGGATCATTGAAGAATATGTTTGAATACAATCATTTATGGGAATCATTCACCTATAATTAAATTATCCTATATGTTAATTTTGTTAGAATATGTCCATGAAATATTAATATATAAGGTGTGATGTGTCTCATTATGTGTCCTCGGAATATGTGGGTTCTAATTAAAATCACTAGGATATATAATAATCCCCTTACATGCATTTTATATAAACTATATAAAAATCTTCACCTTTTGGGGTGATATTAAGATTTAGAGTTCATAGTTTTGCATCTTTACACGATAACATCAAAAATTAAGAATCATTAAAAGAAATAATCAAATGAGGAAAAATATAATATATTCTAAATTTTACATCATTGAATAATTTTGATGATTTCCTAAAATAGGGATATCTTATAACATTTAATTTTTTAGGAAGGATTCATGAATAAATTCTTAATCAATGATAATGTCTTATAGTACGAAATAACTCCCCCTAAATTGGTGAGATTAGCCCGAACAACCATCATCTTGATCAATGTGCATTTTAATGATTCACTAGTAATACCCCCAGTGATTAGTATCCTTTGTAAATAAAGTTCACTATATTAATTTTTGTCTAACCATCAAAAATGTATAATGACATTGAATGTGTTTGACATAAACACAAATTTTTATTCTAATTTTAATCCTTCAACAACAACTAATGAAATGTGGTTCCCATACATTAGGTCATTTCGATACATGTTCTTTACATAAACTATCATAATGAATCTAATGTCATTTGTTTAACTATGAAAGTGATCGACTGAATATGAATATGCATGGTTTTATTCACATACTATATTCTTATTTGGGTATATTATTCTTTATAGGAATTCTTATATTAGAGACCCTTTTATCCAATTAAATTTCAACTTCTAAGCCACAAGAGAACACCATAGAAACCATATAAGCTTTGGACCCATTATAAAATGGATTAAATAACCCAAAAAATGTCCACAATTGTTAAGAATGATTGTGATTATGAGGCACTAACACATTAAAAATGTTATATGTACATTGGAGGTTTCATGGAAGAGCCTCTTATTTGTTAAAAATCACAAGTAACCTACTTGATGGATTAAGACTAGAATAAAACTAAGGTAACATATGGCCACTATGAATTATTTTGATATATTATATCCAAAAGAAGATAATACCTACCTCTTATATCATAGGGTGGTCAAAGGCAAAGTAAAATATAACTTCCTCACCCTCCTAGATTCTCCTAATATGGATCTCATCAACTTTGGCCACCTCCAATGATGCATGATCTTGAATTCACTATAATGTAGAGAGAGTTATACATATGATTCCTATGCTATTGTCACCTAGGATGGGGTTCCCATGAAATATAGCTAAGGATGCTGAGAAATCAAATATAAGGAGTGATCTCATATCCCCATTTACAATGATTAAGTTTATAATGTAACAATGGTGTAAATCAAAGAGTAGGATTATATCAACAGTCATGTTTAGTAATGCTTATAATATTCCCATGATCCTTCTTAAAGAATAATCCATCATATCCTGGAATCTATATTATATCAGATTCATATTACCTCCCTCACTATGAAAACCATTCTACATATCCCAATATTTAATGAGCAATTAGATGGGGTCATATCCTCAATCTTACTAAGGAATGGGATCATATACCTATTTTTTAGATAGATTCCCAACACCATATTTTGGATATAATGGATGGGTATTCAAATATACATACTCACACCCAAAATAGGTTCTAACATATCCTAGAAAAACATGGAGTAAAAGACTATTGATAACATATTCCTAGATCTCACATGGAAAAGGACCACATTACCATCCCTTCCAATATTAATATTTCTCAGTCACATATTAAAATAATAATACATAGTAGTGGGTTCAAATTTCCACTCTTGTTCAACAGAATCACTGTAATATTCTAGTGAGGATCAAATATTGGGATAACACTTATATTTATATTCCTAATGGAGGTGGATATCATATTTTTCAACCAATTTAGGGTAGGCTCTTATTCTTTCCAACTATATTGTAACTCACCAACTTAATTCGACATTCTTATATGATTTTACCAAATTTATTACTCCCCACAAATTCAATAAGGGATTAAAACATTCATTACTATCATCCAAGGGGCATGACCATTTTTCTTCCCAATGTACAGAAACATGGGGACATATTTTGATGGGATGAAAAGAGAATAATTATTTATCTAAATAGGCCCATGATTACCTTTAGTATATTCTGATAGTAAAATCTGTGTCACTTTGGAAGGCTATTATATGTGAGCGAAACTATTTAGAAAGACTAACTACAACTAGTTGATAGAGAATATCCAGATGAAGATCTACATAAAAAAAATTCACAATTCATTAGTATCCATAATAAAACATCATTTCAGTGACTTTGAAATCATTCTTTTATCTTAAATATCTCATAAAAGTGTATGTATTTTTAATATTGGTGTTTTTTACTATTCATCCCAAATGTCAACATTTTAAGAGAAATAAATACATATTTATCTTAATCTTATTTTGACATGATAAAATAAAAAATAAAGTTCCCTTTAGAAAATTTAAATTATAAAATTTATAAATGTAGTCTGTAAATAAAAATTCAAAATATATGAGATGAACTCTTTTTGTTAAAAAACAATTTTTGATGTGTTGTGAAAATCATTCCATATAACTTTGTAATTTAATTTATTTTTGTATATTATTCTATTTAAAATAATATTTTAAAATTTTAAAAAATTATTTTTTTAGAGAAAATATAAAACATTATGGGAAACACATTTATTTGAAGAATATCCATCCTCTTTAATATTAAATTGTGTTAACTATTTATCCTCAACATGTTAGAAATTTTGTTTTGTGTTATCTATTTATGTAAGAGAGTATTTATTATTCTTATAATTTTTTAAATAATATTAATCAAATATGCACCGTCTCATTTTAGTTTATTGTTTTGATTGAGTAATATATTGAACACAATATATTTATTTAAATTAATTATATAAAAATAATAGGAGGTTTCAATCTCTCCCCCTTAAATAAATTGTGTCCCCATAATTTTAATTAATACTCACCAATGAAAGATGATAAGGGGCCTATAAGGTACTCAATATATTTTTTCCTGATATTTCAACCAAAAAATCATAGATAGTGGGAGACTCATATTTTCCCACATAATATGAGTGTATTTATATTTTCCTTTTTCTAAATTATTTATACTTAAAAAGTTTCATTAGATATTTATAGATTTTTTTAGGTGCATTCCTTTCAAAACAAAATTTTCATTATCCAATTTCAATCCAAATAATAAATCCAATATGGTTCTGAAACTATCAAATAAAATTAGATTAAAGAATCTTATGAACATATAAAAAATCAATAATAGGATGTATTATTCAATGAAAACTTATGTAGACCACCATTTTCATCCATTTAAGACTTTGAAATATTTCTACATATATTTACAGAATCTGGTGCTAAGATGGTGTTCGATTCTGAGGCCTGATGTGGCCATAATTAAATTTATAAAAATATTAAAAATATTTTTTATTATATGAACAAATAATATTAAATAAAATTGGAAAACACTTAAATTTCAGTTCAGATTAGAAATATGAGACCATGGATGAGTCTAGAATGTAATGATTTCCTAAAAAGCTACTTAAAATAGATCGGCAAGGGACGTTCCAATATCCCACTCATTAGTAGTGTAGTCAGTTGGTTAATAAATTAAATTAAATTAATCGAAATATTAGTATAAACTAACAGAAATGTTTCTAAATACACCACTACATAGAATATTTTTGTCTTAGCTGCATAATCATCAAGAACATTCCATGGAATTCATCAACGTTCCATTGTATAATCACATCCAATGATGATGAACTTCTAGATTAGGGAACATCGTAATGTATTAAACAAGAAGACTTCTCCCATTAAATGGTGGGTTTTTTCTCCGATGAAGAATGATACCATATCATTGTATGACTCATAAATTAGTTTTCACCCTTTATGATTTAGTTTGTTGATATGAATCATTCTTTCTTTGATTTAAACAAATTTTTGAACCTTTTCAAGGGAATATGTACCAATTTAATTGGTTTTTTATTTGTTTTTTAAGCTATAACTCACAATTCTATTTGTTGGAAAAAAACTCATGGCAATAAATTTAGAAACCATGGTTTATTTTTTCATTATCCCAAAAATTCATCCACTTTCTCATTGATCAGCATACTGGGTATTATTTCTACATTTCCATGTTGGACCAGGCTTGATCAGACCCCTGAATTCATGAAAAAATCACATGAGAGAGATGGATCAATAAATAAGGAATGGATTCGGTTATTTTGGGAGTTTTGGGTCATCATTATGATGATAAAAAAATAGACCATTAATAGAGGAAGAGCCTGAGGTGTGTTGTGTATACAAAAAACACCATGAGTTAAAAAAGGATTTCTAGCTAGTGGATGGTCCTAGAAGAAAAATACAGTCTTGATCACCCATTTTTTGGATGATGGTACGTCCATATTTCCAATTAATAAAGTCATATATGGATTTTGGAATACATATAAGTATATTTTAAGAAAATATGCCTATATTTCATACATCATGATGAACACTAGGCGGGTAGATCCAATGCTATGTTGGCTAGGATTTTGGTAATTTATAATGATGACACACATTATAGACTCCACACACATCATATACCTCGTCCCCATGTGGATGAGACATGTGGTGGAGCACATGGCTAGGCACACACCATGTCCCCGAATACCCGAGCATAACTAGAGACACAGGCGACACCCTGTGTGTATCGACACATCATGTATCATTGTAATTAGACATGTATTGAGTACGTGGACACAACCAAAGTGCATGGGTAGGTACCTTGAGGTGCTTGGACACACCATGTAGCTTCCCAACACATTGTTTTGTACTACATGGGTTGTTGAAACATGTTCCTCTAGGGACATGACAGAAAATGGAGCAGAATACATCTCATGTGGGTACCCTCATAGTTATCTACCCCTTGGTTCCATTTTATGAAACTTCATTCTCACATATATCCTTCATTTGGAGTCATATTTTTTCCCATCTGTGCTTATCCATATATTCCTTCTTGCATAGAATGTGATAATTCCCTTTGATGTGTAGTTTGGGATATGATGTGAGATTCTCTAGGTATGGAACTTATTTAGTTGGTAACTGAAAATTATTGTGATCAGTCAGAGGGTCATCAGAGATACAAGAGTTCAACCCCCCTATGAAAATAGGACATGGGTAAACTACATAACTAATATTACCTATACCAGATAGATAATGGGTCCTCAATAACTAGAGTGGAACCCCCTTATCGCATCAGGGAACGGGTCCTCGACTTATAAAATGGAACCACCATCAGCTTGAGAAATGGTTATCCAATTATCAACTAAAGTCCCTATCCGTATATCTGTTGGGGCATAGATCCTCGATAACCAAAGTGGGCCCCACCTCCACCCCCATCACACAAGGTCTTGGGTCTTCAACCTATATAGTGAAACCCACTACCGGCCTATGCTTGGCCTCCTATCTACCCAGTGAAACACTACTATCGACACTAGAGTGAACCCCCTAGAAAGAACAGGGTGTGGGTCTTTAATATACATAGTGGAACCCATTGATGCATTAGGGAACATGCCCACTACATATATTAATAAAATGGATCACTAATGAATCACTAGGGTGTGGGCCCTCTACATAGATATTTCCCCCCCTTGACTGTGTGGCAAAGTGGTGTTGTTTGAGTAATCACACTGTTTCTTCTAGGAGATCGTGCGAGATTCTAGGCATTGATGGCCTTTTGGAACTATTGGACACTCTTTTTCTATGTTGGGTTGGGCGATTTATTTCCCATATCTCCATTATTTGGTCTCATTTAAATTATATATATATATTTTTATCTATAAATTCTTATTTATTTTTTCATTTTCCAGGGGTAGTAGTCATGCATGGGGTAGTCCACCTACTATATATATTGATAAACTGATGGTTGGATGGTTTAACCCTCCATATTCTGGTAGAAATGAGTTGATATATATTCCTACAAAACACAAAATTGATCACCTTGAGATTGAATGTGGTTACTTTTTGATTCTTGGGGTTGATCTATTGTCTATTACATTTGTATCTCATACTTATCTCAATATTAGATTTCATGGATTTCTATCAAGTATGTATATACTCACCCCAACACTCTCTTTTCTCACACATTTCATTTATTATGAATATGATGACTAGTTTATGGGTTACTTCCGAGGATATTGGGGGTACTGGATGATAGGTAATGTGAACAGTGGTATATCATATTGATCCGAATATGGGCACTCTCATTTTTCAACATTCTAATTATTTCAAGTTGGTACCACTTTAGAGTTGGACATTTATTTTTTTCCCCTTTACTTTTCATTTCTCAATGTCACACTACTGTACACCATAGAAGTTATTCATTCTTCGTTTACTTTCTTGATGGTTCATATTTTTATTATTTTTCCTCTACACTTCAACATTGGTATAATTTGGTGGGTGCATATAGGTACATTTTGAAAATTCCTCACATTTAGGTTATGTCTTTCAGTGCTTGTCCACCCCCCCCCCCCCATAGCCTATGGAGGTGGGCTTGGGATAGTTAGGGCTCGAGCTCTAGTTTGAGTTAGGTTATGACGGATTGGTATGATAGTACTTCATTCCTTATGATGGGTTTTGGTTTTGTCCCCAAATGATGAATTGGTGCCAAATTAGCGAATTATTATAAATGTGTTTTGAAAGTGGATATCTCATCAAGGAATATAGTAATGGTATGGGTGACTAATGTATCCTTTCCTAAGGACCTTTACTGGATTCTTTTAGACTCATCGTACTAAGAAATTAGTTGTAGGGATCAATGGTAGATGAATCATATATGATTGAGTATTTTTCTATCCTTCTTGAGAAAACTCCCTATATATATATATATATCTATATCATTGTGTGTGTGTGTGTGTCTGTGTGTTCATAAGAACAATTTATGTCGTGAATCAATTTTCATGATGCCACAGTGATTACAGCTAAATAGGTACCAGTTCTGGATTATGATGACCATCCAATGTGGAATGAGGAATCAGTTTATGGTCCATCCGATGAGAGTATTATTCTTGGTGGATAGGTTATAGATCTTAATCCTATAATGAAATATATCATCCCAGGAGTTTAGGCTATGGATGTTCACAGAATTAGCATAGTCAGTGAGTAATAGTGTGAGAGGCTACTGATATTCCTTGGAGAGCCAGATCCATAACTAGTTGATGATTTTATAGACTTGCTATTAAGTATCATCAGAATTATATAGAAACTGATAGATCAATTGGTTTTTCTGGTAGTTACACTTTTCCATGGAGAAAATGTGCGCAGTTGGAGTCTTGTAACCAAGATTTATATTGAGTCGACACTAATGTGGCATGAGTTCCAATAGTTTTTCCTTTAATAGTATTCCCCCTCCTTCTTAAACTCGTTTTGGATTCAATGTCGTTTCATGCAGGCATGATAGTGGTTGAATATGCATCTCGGTTTACATACCTTACGCGGTACTCTATCAATAAGATCTGGGGTCACTACTTATGAGCACATAAGTTTTAGCAGAGACTACATTGAGATATCTCTTCTAAAGTGGTTCCCTTGTGAATCTCCACTTATGATTTTTTTGGAACATGAATTCATGATATATATGTTCCTATTAGAGGGATTCTAAATAGGTGGACCTATCATTGAACGTTATGGGGATGAGTCATCCACAATAGCTATCAAGAAATAGTTGATAGGATCTTGGAACATGAAACCTCCTTATGATCAAAGTCAATCATGTGGTTAATGGTTTTGAAAATGAATAAAGAAAACTAGAGAGGTTATGTGATAAAATTTTAATGGGTGAGGTCGCATAGCACTTTACTACACAACAATACATGTTGAGAAACATAGGCAGGTAATTGAAACACTGCAATGAAATAGGAAGTGTTGTGACTAGGGATCTCTGGGTGAGGAAAGGGAGATCCCTAGGGTGGATGAGATGGAAATGTATGAGGAGGAGTTATGGGTGGTGGATAAAGCTATTAGATAATTCCCCCACCACTACCAGTCATCCCCCATCAGGCTTGAGGAGTCGCTGGTTGGGGACTCATATAAGTGTCGGCTCTAGTGGCTTATGACACTACGATGCATGAGATGATAAGCGGTATGAACTATATATTTTATACACTTTATTTAATATTAGTAAACACGAGTGTTATTAATTCAATAATATTTAAAATAATTTTGGAAGGGATAAAGCTCACATTTTAAATGATATCCCAATAACTTATTATTGAGGTTCATATAGGGAATGCTCCTTCATTATCATTTAGTTGACTGTAATTAGAGTTATCATTTGTTGGAGAGTGGTTAAGGTTGGACATTTTAGTCATCATGAAGGAGCCATATGATTTCATCATGTTTATGGATTGGTTACCAATGGTATAATCCCAGATATTTTGTCACCATATATCATTTTGATTCATTCTCATAGATGGTATGATATTTTACTCTATGGGATTGTGAAATATCATGGTTTGGAGACTAGGTGTTGTGAGATGGAGGCTATAGACCATCTCCCATCAGTTTTCAAATATATCCCTTGGTGTAGCAGTCTCTTCAGATATATGGATTCCTTTATTTGTGGAGTATGTCATGGATGTATTTTGCGAGGAATTTCTGAGACTACCTCAGATGAGGGAAATGGAGTTTTGTATCGACATTCATCATGTGACCGCTCCAATATATTCTACGTCAAATTGGATGGCCCCCTAATGTTCTTATAAAGATTTGGTTATATTTGGTAGACCATCAAGAGACGGGATTTATCATACCAAGGTTATCACCCTGGGCAGTTGTGGTGTTTTTCCTTAAAAAAGATGATGGGAGCATGAGACATTAACCATATTTTCGTATTTTAAAAGTGGCCATGATAAAGAACATGTAACCCTTGCCAAGAATTTTTGCCTTATATAACCCTTTGTGAGGTGAAAATGGTTCTGAAATATCGATCAACAGTTTAGATACCACCAGTAGATGGTTCATGAGAATGATATTCCAAATATGGAATTTCTATGTCTGTATGAACACTATGACGTCATGATGATTCCCTTTGGGGTGATATGTTCCACCGATGTGTTTATGGCATTGATGAAATCAGTATTCCATTCATGATTTTCCATTTTTTTATTCATTGAAAATATACTCATCTACTATTTATAAAAAGGAGGAACATGAAGACCACTTGAGAATTGTTCTATATTTTCTTTATGAACACATGATTTTTGGTAAGCTTTCAATGTATTGTTTCTGGATTTGTGAGGAGCACTTATCTGGGAAAGTCATTTCTGAGCATGGTATACTTAAGGCCCCAACAAAGAGATATACAGTGACTTCTTGGGATCCAATCAATAGTTTCTCTTAGGTGTGGATCTTTCTTAGCTTATAGGGGTTATTTATGAGGTTTGTGGTATACTTATATAATAATTAATAATTTATACTACCTTGACATTGAAAGGATAGTTTTTTACTTGGAATGTGCATTACTTTAGGGACATTAATGAGTTGAGGTTGTGTCTAATGAATGATCATGTTTCAAGACCATTGGAGGAGGTCATGAGTATGTACAATATGCATACACCTTATGTGATGGGATTCACTATTTGTTGATGCATATATGGTAAATTTTCATATATAGATCAGGGTATTGGGGACCCACAAGAAATAGTACATGAATCACAACCAATAGTTGGTAGCAGTAGTCTTTTTCATGAGGATGTGGAGGAAATATCTTATATGACAATGCTTTATGGTTTAATTGGACCATCAGAGTCTCATGTACATTATCACACCGAAAGACATGAACCTGGGATAGTGTCTATAGTTGGACATCATTATAGACTACAACTTCAATATAGTATATAATATTTGGAAGGGAAACTTAGTACTAGAATCACATATAAGGAATTCTCATGCTTCCTTTGTCCATGATGCTTTTGAGTAGTTGGTTTTCCCACATCTGACCCTGGTGGAGTTTGGGGCGAATCAATGGAATCACGAATTTTTATTACATAAACATTTCAATATTGGTTCAAAATATAGTATCTTTTAATGTTTAGTTTCATGGAAATGAGGAACATAATAAATGAAAATATATGACAATACTATAATCCTCTTGAAATAATTTTTTATGGGTTCATTCTAAGTAAATTTACTATATATCATTTTCTATGGACATACATCAAAGGAAATGGGATAGCATAAAGACAATTAAGGGAAACATTTTACATTTATTTATGTGGAATAACAATGAGAACATAAGGAATATCAATATGGAATAATAAATTAAAAATAATAATATCAATATAAAATAACATGATTCAAAAAAAGGAAATGTCACTAAAACATTTAATTTAGAAATTCATAACCACATCACCAAGGTTAATCACCAAAGTGCTGTAAATGAATAATTACCAAGGTTATTAACTAATGTTTTATAAAGTATGTCATCTATAGGAATTAAATAATTTAACCAATGAATTGGAGTGATATAATGTAAAACTTTTAATATATATTAGCTCATGTGAGACAAATATATCATAATAAAACATTTAATAAATAACCCATGGAGAATAAAATATGGTTTTCATATCAAAATCATGGAATTTAAAAGGTGCTTAAAAACCTGATCATTATGTAATTTTCATCCAATGAAAAGGGAATGAATGTATCATGGATGTTAATACAAGAAAAAATAAATATTTTTTTAAATATACTTGTATAACCTTGTAAATTAAGGAGTATTGGGAAATCAATAAAATGATAGATAATTTCTTGAGGAGAATTGGGAAAGATTGAGAAGTAAATTTAGTAGCATAACAGATATATAATGTTGTGGTGAAAAAAGGGTAACATAAGGGGGGGAAAGGGTATCCCATAGATAAAACATAATTTTCAAGTATTTCTTTATAATAAGGGTATTATAAAGTATTAACCATGAAATTAAGTAGAAATATACCAAAACAAGTTCTTGAATCGAAATGAAAAGAATGATAATTCGCCTAGATTGAAGAGTAAATTCTATATCGAAAAGAATGGGACCTTGGAATATTGAGGAAACATTGGGAAGACTAACTGGGAGGTGAAAATATCACTTATTTGTGAAGGGTGAGTTTTTATTCAATGGAAATGTTGAAATTGGTTAGAATTTATATCAAAACTGGACGATATGTTTAATAGTCTCAAAATATAGGTCTTCAAAATATAAGTGGTGGAAAATACAGAACCATGGGCTGGACCATGGTATTTTTCATGGGTTTGGAAATTTGGGGTGTATTTTAGGTTATTTAAACCCAAAATAACCGAATATCATATTATATCACTTTTTTTAAATGAAAAGTAACATTATCACAAAATAATATTTTTAAACACAATGTTTCCATTTTAAGAATTGGAATGAAACTTATAGGTTTGGAAATTGATTAAAATATATTAAATTATGTGATATTAATAAAATAATATATTTTTCTATCTTTTATTTTTGTTAAATATTTGTTACATTATTTTAACATAATTTAAAAGTCATTAAACATACTAAAAACCTCAACCATTATTTTTACAGCTCACTAAAAAATAAAGCATTTTTAAAAATTCTCACAATTCACCATAACTAAAATTCAACAATATGATTTAAAATGTTATTGATATTAAATAATTATATTTTTCTAAATATGATAAATTGACATTTTAACTATTAAAATCATTATTTTTTTTCAAAAAAATTCGGGTTGAATATGCCTAGTAAAATTATTGATACTTTAAAACAAATTAAGGATATAATAAAATTATTTTATCGTTTATATTTAATTAAATGTTTTTTATCAAACCATTTCATTAAACTAAGAAATATTAATAATACCCTTGTTCATTATAATGATTTATATATTTTCTAAAAGCTAAATTTTTTGTCCAAAAATGAAATTTCTCAAATTACACATATATTTTATTAAGATATACTATTATTAAAATTGAAAATATTGAATTGAATTTTATTTACAGAATGGAATTAATCTTTCTATAACTAAGGCTTGGAAACATAACCCCTTATTACACTGGTGTTTGAACTATGTTTAAATTGTGATATGATGATAGATTTATTGGGTGGCTCACTTAACATCAACTGAGTAGTAATTTCCACAAACATGACCTTCTAAAATAAAAGATTTCATTCAATCATTTTTTGATGTGTCATGGGTATACCCTAGTGACTCTACCTTCCACCCATGTTATGAAAAATCAACATCATATGGAATGACACTACATATTGAGGCCATCATGTATCTTTTCTATATTAATTATCCTTTGACATTTTTAGTTATAAAAACTAATTATAACATTATAATTTCTACCAACACTATATACTCCAATTTTCATATTTCCCAACAGTTATAATTGACCAACAGTGTTAAAATGTTCAAATAAGGATGTCAAAATTCCCATTTTATTCACATAATTATTATCGAGATATTTTTTTCAATATATAATATTACACTCTTTTTTAGGAATCAAATATCATTTATAAATTTTGGGTCCTTACATTCTTCCCCCCCCCCATAAGAAATTTCATCCCCAAAATATCAAATCATTCTATATGTAGAGAAAAGATGTGGGTACTTCTATCTCAGTTTCTATTTTGTTTCCCATGTATCATCATCATATTTATGGGTCCCCAGAACCAATTTGACCATGTGCGTAGTACTGTTTCATATAAACATCTCTTTACAATCCAAGATATTCATTGATTCCTCCTCATAAGAGAGTCCATGAACCAGTTCTACCACCCCCAAATTTTTTACATGTGAAGGGACTGGTATGAACTTCCTCTAGAGAAATACTTAGAATACATCATGAACATGATATATATTTGACGGAAGTTCTATCCAATAGACCACTAATTCAATGTGATCAAGGATTTCACAGTGTCAAATATACCATGAGATACGCTTCCATTTCTTCCTAAATAGCATGACTATCTTAAATGGTGATACTCGAAGTAACGCTTTGTCACCAAATGAATATCCAATTGAGTTTCATGGTTTATAGGATAGACATTATATTGACTCTGAGTATCATTTATATGTTTTTGGATAGCATGAACATTTTCCATCATCTATTGTACAAGATCAGGCCCAAGAAGCTTTCTCTCACCAATGTCATCCCAACATGTTGTAGTTCTACATAGATTCCTATATAGAGCATCATATTTGGCCATTTTAATACTCAAATGGAATAGGTTTTTCGTATAAGAATTTAACTAATGGGATATTTTTAACCCATCCAAACTTTAATTTCATTGAGCATATTCTCAACATGTCCTCGAGTGGTTTAATATATTTTTTAGTTTGGCCATTAGTTTGGGGGTGATATGCCATAATTAACTTCACTTCTATACACATATCATGTTGAATACATATCCAAAAAATTTCATTGAACCTTATATCATGATAAAAATTGATAGAAGGTGAAACTATATTCACCCTCAGCACTGCCTTCAAGTAAATCAGAGAAATTTTTTCAAGAGAGAAGTCTTCCCAAATAGTGATGAAATGGGTAGTCATGGTGAGTTCATCAACAATAACCTATATTACATTGTTTCCTTTAGATGTTATTCATTGATTAGTGATAAATTATATAGTGATATTATACCAGTACAATGATTATATGGATAGTGGTTACAATATACAATTTTGAAGTTATCACTATATTCTCACTTTTTGAAACACCAAGCACCATACAGTGTAGTATACAATCTCCCATTTCATATTATCCCTAAAAGATGATCATGACAGTCCATCTTTATTTTAGTGATTTGTTGGTTTTTAGAGAATGTATATATATGAGCTTCATCAATGAAATATTTATTTATCTCTTGAATAGATGTAACTCATATCCTTGAATGAAATTTAATTAAACCTTTTTGATCAATAATGAACATAGGAATCCTCTCATTCTTTATAACCTCTCCCTTTTTGTTATAAAGGATCTACCCTTTGAACTTTATTCGTCATATCTAGTAATGATGGTTGAGAAATAATTTGGGATAGGATTGATGATGTTCATTCCACTATGAATCCCATGCACCGCCTTACTTGGGCTTTGAATAATGGATCTCTTTGAAACCACATCATTTAAAAAACAATAATGTCTTTCATAATTAATGCATAAGTGATTTTTTTTCTCTTCCAGTGTGATAATGAATTTGAAAATCGTAGTCTTTAAGAAGTTACAACCATTTTATTTCTCTCACATTTAATTAGTTTTGTGTGAATATATACATCAAACATTGGTAATATATGTATATATAACATTTCAACTCATAATAGAAATTGGACCCACAAATTTAGGGAAAAAACAATAGCAACTACTGTCAAGTCATGAATTGGATAATTTGGCTCAAGTGGCTTTAACTATCAAGATGCATAAGCAATAACCTTGTCATTTTTTCAGAAGATTCATCCAAGACCATTCATATATTCGTCACTAAAAATAATGAATCCTTATTCAATAGAGGGTAGTGTTAACCAAGGTATACTAACAAATATCCTCTTTATCTATTGGAAATTTCCTTCACACTTCATTATCCAGAGGAACTTATACCAGTTTCAATTAAACATTGATAGTGTATTATAAATTCAGGATTTTACGTAAAAACCTCATATAATATCATTCTAAACCAATGAAAATACGAATCTTGGTAACTATTATAGGATTCAGCCACTCCTCTACCTCCTTTTTCATGATAGGATCAACTCAGATTCATTTATTGGTCAAAACGTTTCCCAAGAAAAAAAAATGTTGTATCCAAAATTCATATTTTCTGAACATTCCAAATAGCCTCTCCTTCTTTATATAATTTAATATAAACCACAGATGGTCTTTATAATCCATGAATGTTTTTAATATATCATTATATTATCAATAAGAATTACCATAAATTAATTAACGTTTTCCATAAAGAGTTTAATAATCACCTCAAAAAATATTGAAGGTTAATTAGTCAAACTAAATGGTATAAGAACAAAATCATAATGACCGTATAAGGAAAAATAGAAATTATTGAGAATATTTTATTTGATAACAGTCAATTAATAATAACTACATAGAAGAGAAATCTTTGAGAAGAATTGATCCACACAAATATGGTTAATGTCATCATTATTTCATTGAAGAGGATACTTATTATTCATTGTGATCTGGTTTAGTTCTCTATAATAAATTCATATATCAATTGATTCAACCTTATTTTTCACAAATATAATTGGTTCTCCCCTAGAATAGACACTTGTTCTGATAAACCGATTCTCCAAATGATCTTGAATTTATTTATTTAGTCCCTCCAGATAAAAAATTTCCATAATATATGTGGTATTTGAAATCGTCTTGTATCTAGTAATGAGTTCTATAGAGAACTCTACCAATATTTCTACGAGAGTCTTGGAAAAACATTAGGAAATACATCATTTTATTCCTGGATGATGGGGACAATTTGAATTCTTATACATTCCTTTTTTTCTTCCTCTTCCTGAATCATATCAATCTAGAATTTTATGGGAGGTTCTTCCAGAAAAATCTCATGTCATCATATATCTCTTTTGAAAATTACTATTGTATTTCCATTCAAGGATACCAAGATTTCCTTTCTATTATATTTGATTGTATCATTATTCATTGAGATCCATTCCATACCTTTTATAATGTAAAATTCTAGCATAGGAATGACTACAATTGTTTTAGTGATATTATGCTCTCCAAATTGAATACTAGAGTTTCTATACCATGTTGACGCTTAGATAATCACTCAATGAGTATTTCTTTCTTACTCAACATCTATAAGTTCAATTATTGATTATATATTCAATGAAAAATTAGAGGATATAAAGGAATGTGTGGAAAGAGAATCAAATTATATACTAGCTTTGAGAGAGAAACAATATTACCTTACACCACATCATTTGAAGATTATACTACATCTGTCATGATAGAAAATGATCAACCATTATCTCTTGGCCTATGCCGAGGTTTCTAGTGATTTACATCTATTATCTAATTATTTTTACCTTGATTGGAAAAGTCCACATGATTTACACGATTGAAAAACGGGACTATAGTATGTTCCTTCACCGTCATCCCTTTTTCATTAGTATTTAGATGTTTTAGCTTCACCGCAATATGAAGCTATCATGCTATATGGAAAAATTCTCGACATTTGTATCATTTTATACTCCCATGAAATCAGTTATCAAAATTATTCTTCTAACATTTCATTGATATAGGAAGATCCACTTGCATTAATCCTCTTTTATTATCATACACTTCATTTCAATTGATTTGTGTGACCACTGTGTTTCTCTGAACAGTGGTTCATCATTTATAACACTTTTTTCAATCTCCACCTAGCTATTATAGTCTTGATTGGCTATATTCTCGAGTATATAGGGTATCATTTCACAGAATCATCTATCAACAATTCTATTAGGATCTATAACAAAGCATTATGAGTAATGATAAAGTCTTGTAAAGATCATCTCATAGCTCCCCATTGATTCATTTTCTATCTCCATCAAATATAGAAATTCCATATCCACTTTTTTCTACATCAAATGGGGGAATTATGTTTTGAAAAGGGATCCCCAATACTCTTCCCCCACCATAGAATTAATCTCCCTTCTTGGATCCAATTTTTAATCAGTTTTCACCACTGAGTAGCTTCTCCCTCTAAGTGGTAAAAAGATAGGGTTACCTTATATTCATCTGAATAACATGGTATAGAAGATCATTTCTATGTATCTTATGGATTTTTCATAAATCAATGGGTTGGTATATCAACATTAATATGATGGTTTTTAACTCACAAATGACTTAATAGAATGTTTTTCCCATCATGGTGAATCAGATAACCTGGATTGACACGAGCTATTTTTCATAACTCATGTTAGTTGATTCATAATTCTCTTAGAATTTCTTATTCAATATTTTATTTGAGGGTCATTAGTGCATTGTCTATTGTTCTCATCATCTACTGAGTTTCTCCTACTTCCCACCATTTTCTAAAGGAAGAAAACATTAGTGAGGAACCTCTTTCTTTTAATAATCTTACAATTATAATGAAATTTTATTCTTAAAAACATAATATATAAATATATTATTCTTAACAACAATTACATTATATATATATCCTTCATAATGGTTCATGAAAATCATGCGACTAACCAAACATATCCCCCAAATGGTGTCAAACCATAAGTGAAACAAGGCCCATTTTCATGCATAATTTCACATTTGATTCTAGTATAAAGCATTGTTTTATGGTGCCTAGGTAATACTACCCCAGATATACATCCAATTGTTTGTATACAGATTTGGATTTCATTCTTCAAAAATCACTTCCTTAAAACTTATACAAAAATCTAGTATTTTTTCCAATTTTTAAACATTTCACTATTGATATTCATATTGTTATCAAATTATAATTTCTATAAATAACTAAACCTTAATTTGATACCAACTATGTAATAACTTATTTTTATAAATTAAACATATAATTACACGGTACAAAACATATGATCTTTTAATGATTAGTTTCATGGTAATAAAGAACATAACAAATGAAAAAATAAAACATTATTAAAATCCACCTCAATTTTTTCTTCATGGGTTCATTGTATGTAGATTTATTGTATCTCATATCTTATGAACATACATCAATGGAAAGGGATTACAGTAAGGCTATTTTAGGGAAATAGTTTACATATATTCATGAGGAATATCAATAAGAACATGAGAAATATCATTGTGGATTGAGAAATGGAAATTGAGGAATATAATAATAAAACTAACATGAGCCATAACATTGAAAATTCACTTAAAATTTTATTTTTTACATTCATAAGAACATAGGTAGAGTTAATCCCCATGGTCTGTTGAATGAAAAATTACCCTGGATATTCCCAAGGTAACGTAAAGCATGTCATCTTTGGAGATTGAATTTAATACCCAATACATATGATAAATATTTGGGAGAACACTTTATAAGTATTATTTAATTTTAGTGACATATTTCATAACAAAGCATTTAATAAGTAACCTACTAGGAATAAAAAATGATCTTTATATCAAAATATTGGAATTTCAAAAGTTCTTAAAAACATGATCATTATTTTATTTTAATCCCACTAAAAGGGAATCATGGTTTCATGAATATTAATACCAAAATCAAAGAAATAATTTATACATATAGTCTAATACCCTTGGGAACTAAATATACAATTATATTAAAAAAATAAAATGAATGATGATTTCTTAAGGAGAAGAGGGAAATTTTGAGAGGAAACATCAGCTGCATAACACGTATATAGAATGTTTTTAAAAAGGGTAAAATGAGAGGGGAAAACAGGAACCCGTTGATAAAACAGAATTTGGATGTAATGGTGTGATCCTAAGTGTAATATATGAGATCATCCATAAGATTTATAAGACATGTACCAAAAGAGGTTCTTGAATCAAAATGAAAATAAGGATAATTCCATTACCATGAAGAGTAACTCCTTAATATTGAGGAATAGAACCTTAGGGGGTAGAGAACACAATGGGAGAGATACTTGTCAGATAAAAATTCTAGGAATTAGTATATTAAGTATTATTAGTGAATCTAAATGGATAAATGTGAATTTATTCAATGTAAAAGTTTTGGATTTGTTTAATAATTTTAAAGTATTGGCCATGGAAATCTCAGCTATGAAAAATAGAAAACCATAGCCATTCCCAAGGTTTCATTGAATGATTTTTGTCATTTTAGAAATATTTTATGTTATTTTGACCCACAAGAACCTATAATCGTATTAAATTACTTCTTTTATAAATGAAATTTAATGTTTTCAAAAAATAATGTTTTTCAAGACCAAATATCCTTTTTAGAATTTGGAATATAAATTTTTGGTTTGGAAATTGATTAAAATTTATTAAAATACATGATATTAATAAAATAATATATTTATAGTCATGTATTTTCTATAACTAATTATTAAATCATTATGAAATAATTATGAATTCATTAATAATTCTGAAAACTTTAAACTGTATTCTTACTATTCACATGAAAATATATTCTTCTTGAAAATTCTCTTAAATTCACCGTAACATAAATTTTATATTATGATTTCAAAAAGGGTTTTTATTTAAAAATAATTTTATATTTAAGATAATTTTATATTTTTTATATAAAAATACATAAAATATTAAACCATATGCCGAATAAGCGTAGAAAAATTTAGGGAACCAAAATAAAATTAAGAACATAATAAACTTATTTTATAATTTATATATAAATAAACCTATTTTCCTTACTATTTCATTAAAATATGTTTGATTCTTAATACCTCTGTATATTTTAAATTTTTATATTTTTTCTGAAATGTAAAACTTGGGACTGAAAGGTCATTCTATCAAATTCTATTTATAATTTATTAACCAAAACTATTATTAAAATATAAAATATGAAATAAAAATATTATTTATACAGATTTACTACACTTTAGGTAACTATGTATGGGATAGATAAACCCTTATAACACCCACATATAATCAAAGGGTATGTTTTTTTATGGAGATATATTTATGGGAAGGCATGGCTAATATAAACCGAGTGTTAATTTCCACTAACATGAACATATCATATAGTTGATATCATTAAATATTTATTTATTGATGGTTGTTATGGGATTGGTCAATGTAAAATCACATTGATGTAACCTCACTCCCATGTTATGTCAAATGGGCTTCATATGATAGGACTATATTGGTTGAGGCCATGAATTCTCCTTTATGAATTAATTATCCTTTGTCAATTATAAACCAAAATAAGAACTCTAAAATTATTAACAAGATTATAGTTTCCAACATAAATATTAACCAACAGTTATAATTTTCCAACAGCGATAAAATGGTTGAATCTAGGTGGTCACATTTCCCTTTATATTCACATCATTTTTAATGAGATGATTTTTTGTATATTATTAAAAGAATGAAGAAAAAATATCATTAAAAAAATATAGTTTCATACAAAACCCTATATTCAATTGATGGATTGGACTCTTTATCTTCTCAAGAATGTGAGAGTACCACAACTATGAGGCGTCAACTGTGAGGTCTTTCTTGACTAGATATCGTCAAAATATTCAATATATGGGTATTTTTAAAGACTTAATAAGTAAACCTTTTCTAGGGATGGATGGTGGCCCCAGTCACGATCCATAAAGAGGTCATGTGGTTTTTCCAAAAATCTCTTCTATATGTACATCCTGGGGCGAGGAAGATGTATAGAGACCTTCAATATCTATTTTGGTGGCCCAATATGAGACAGGTAATGACTGAGTTCATCTCACGGTTCCTCCACTATCTGTTTGTGAAGGCAGATCACAAAGTTCCAATAGGTTTTTTATTCCACTTGAGATCCTAAAGTTTATATGGGATGTAATATCCATGGAATTTTTGATAGGTATTCCATAGATTGTGAGGTTCAGGACCCCATCTTGGTGATTATTTACTAACTCATTATGTTTGAATAATTCCTTGCTATTAGAGAGAAGAGTTCGGTAAGGACAATGGTGAATTTTTATGAATGGGAGATTATTTTCCTTTCTGGGATTCCCTCGGCTATTTTATCCAATCATGAACCAAAATTTATGTAATGTTTTTCAATAAGCAGGTAAGAATAATTCAGGACCTAGATGAGGATGAGTACAGACTTTCACCCCCAAAACGATGGCCAGACTGAGAGCATTATCCATGTTCTTGTGGATATGGTAAATAATTGTGGGTGTTACATTGTTGAGATCTAATATGACCATTATTCATTATTATATTTTTTATATACTAATAGCTACCACTATACTATTAATATGGAACCTTTTGAGGCCCAGTACAAGAGAACCAACATGCCACCCTTATGCTGTTAAGATATTGGAGAGACATCTCATATGGGTCCCTAGATGGGAGTGAGGACAATGGAAAAGGTCCAGGTCATCCAGAAATAGTATCGGTGTCTGAAAGTGTGAAACAATCTTATACATACAATTATTATAAGACCTTAATGTTCAAAAATTGCAAGAAAATTCTCCTGAGTTTCTCCCCACAATAGGGATTTTGGAGGTTTTGTTAGGGAGGAAAGCTATCCCTGAGGTTCATCGTGATGTTAGAGAACTTTTATAGGGTTGGTGTGGTTGTGTTCTACATTTCTCTACCCCCATAGGTGGAGGAGGTGCATGATGTCTCCTATGTGTCATATCTATAGAGATATGTGCATGATCCCACACATGTCATCGAATGGGGATTGCTAGACATCATGTATAAATCCAACATTATGGAGAAGATGGTGGTAATAGATGGTTGATAGTAGAGGACCATGTGTGGATGCACGATCCCCCTAGTTCACATATTGTGGAAACAGGGGAACATATCATAGATATACTGGGAAAATGAGAGCTAGGTGCATGAGTTGTATCCCCAATAGTTTTCATATTTATAATTTTCTATGATTTAATATTTGAATGAGGGAATTGTATAGAGACCCAATATTTTCATTGAATTAATTTGAAATATATATAAATATATATTAGATCTAGGCACTGTGAAGATGTATGATTTTGAGGCCTTATGTTCTCAGAATTAATTTTATAAAAAATGTTAAATATATTTTATATTACGCATGAATAGTTTTTAAAATAATATGGGGTAACTCTTTAAATGAAGAAACAATTTGAAACATAATACCACTATTGAGTCGGAAAAACAATTTACATGATTTTCTACATAAAATTGGGTATCACAAGGTTTTTTAGACATCTCTCCCATTAGCGGTGCATTCAAATGGTTAATTATGTAAATTAAATGAATTTATTTATTAATTTACCCGAACTAAAATTTATATAATTAAAACAAAAGGGATAATCCTCTAGGGTTATCCTCATTAACCCTTGATGGATTCTAGAGTTTTATTCCTCCATTTAGTGTCCAATAACATCACATGATGATGAATATCTAGATCCAGGAATATCGAGATGCTGCAAATGAAAAAACATATTCCATTCAATAATGAATGAATTCTTATTAGAAGAATGATCAAACATATTGGAATCCACTATAAAATTTTGTATTTCACCATTTTTTATTAACTTTCTTGTCCATAATCATTCCTTATTTGAATTCTACCAATTGTTATAGAATGGCGTGTTAATATGTACTAGTTTAGTTGGGTTTTCATTATATTTTCTAGCAGGAATATCTCAATTGTGTTTTTTTAGTTAAAATCAGTTGGCCAATGATTGATAAACCTTTTTTTATTGTGAGTTTCTCCATCAATTTCTTCATGTTATTTTCTGATCAGTCTATGGGGAATCGAATTGATTTTTTCTTGATGGACCGAGCCCGATCAGACCCTTTTATTTTTGATTGACTCATGTTTAAGAGACAGATCAACCAATCAAGATGGTTTCAATTCGTTTGGGAGTTCTGGGTGATATATTTTATAGTCATAATCCAATCAAAAATGGAATAAGAATATAAGGCATGAGGTTTATACAATGAACATCAAAGGATGACAGAACAGATTTCCGACAACCAGATGGATGGAAAAAATTAATCCAAACTTGATCCACTATTATCATGTGATAATATGGTCATATTAAATATATAATATTCATATTTTGATTTTATAATTATGATCTATATCTGGGATAAAAAACATATACATCCTGTAAATCATGAAGAACGCATGACGTGTAGCTCCTGCACTATAACGTATAAAATTTAAGAAGTTTATTAGTATGGAATGTTGGGTAGTCATGCTATAATCTATTTAAATATTACATAGGTGGATGAGTTGTGTGGAGGAAAAAAATTTGAATAACTTACCTTCTGCCTGAGTACTCGAACATAGCCAAAGACATTGGTGGAACCATGTGTGAATCAACACATAATTTACCAATGTTGACAGACATGCCTTGAGTACCAGAACACGACTATGGCGCATAGGTAGGGAAACATATTGTATTTTAAATTTCTTTTATTTCTATGTGGGTGGATAGGTTTTGTTCCTCCAGGGACACATCCAAGAAATAGAGCAAAACCACATGTCATGTGAATCCATTAACATGTAATCTACCCATAGTTTTATTTTTAGGAATATTCAAAATATCATATCTACTTCATTTGGAGTCACCCTTTAAAAAAATACCTCTCTTGACTTTTCCCCATCTACAATGTGATGGTGTCATCCATTTGGTCTTTCAGGATATGTTGTGAAATGTTCTTATCATGATCCATATTAATGTAGAACTCGAGGATAAAAATGATTGAGAAGATATTCAATAGTGAAACTACACTGGAACCCCCTATGGAATTTGTGTACCGACACTATACATACTGAGTGGAATCCCCAATAAGAAAGGTCATGGTTCAATTATTTCCAGTATGGAACCCCTTATTTAACTAGGGTGTGGTTCATTTACATATAGATTGTTAACCTTAATCTTCTTAGGTGTGTTCTTCTACATATTGAGTGGAATACACCAATCAGATAGGGCAAAGACCTCGATGAGAAGAGTGGAACCCCAACCTATTGCATTAGGGAGTGAATTCCCAACCTATAGAGTGTAACCCCAATTTTCATTGGCATGGTTCCCCTATCTACGAAGTGGAACCCCAGTATGACAGGGTGTGTTCCCTTATGACACAATAGTTGAATCCCCTCGACTGATCATGGTGCGGGTCATCAACATATAGAGAAGATCCATATTGACCAATCATGGTGCATGTACTCTATGGATACTTATAGAGTGGAACCCACTAGCACTCTAGGATGTGGTTTTTCTACTTGGAGATTGTTACCCTCGATAGTATGGCATTATATAGAGGCATGGGTCTTCAGACGGTTACTTCTGGGATGTTTCATGAGGTGTTGGGCATCATTGATGGACTTTTGGAATTATTGGAGACACTTTTCCTATGATGGGATGTGAGATGGTGATCCTGTTTCTGTATCTTTTGAGATTATTTTTCTAATAATAATAATAATATATATATATATATATATATATTTCTATACCAGTGGATTTTGTTCCTCTCCTTCTATGGGTAGTAGAGACACGCGTGTAGTCAACCTACATATAGTGTTGAGAAACTTATGGTTAAATGAATTTACTCTCCTAATGTGGGTGGTAAATACTAGATATTTAGTCCACCTACACACATTTTAAATCCCATTATGTTTGTAAGTGGTCACTTTCTCTACCATTGGGTTTCACTGCATCCAATTTACTATATACTTTCTATCGTCTTAGTGCATCTTATTTCCCTCCCTTTCAGCTTTCAGGGCATCCTACTGGGTATGTGTATACTCACACCTAAATTGGATTTTAATGCATGTGTCGTGTCATATATAGATGAAATACATCTCATTGGTGACTTCATGGAAGCTTAGTGTAACACCCCAAGATGTTTTGAAATATTTATTTAAAATTGAATTATTATTTTTGATATTTTTCTTTTCTTGAAACACTAAAAAATAGTTTATTTTATACAAAACCACTATGTTTAGTAATGTTTTACTACACACAACATAAATTTTATCTTTATCTACACATAACAATGAGGTTAGCCTTTATTACACGTAACAGTGACATTCATCGATGGCTTGTGTAACACAGATGACCGAGTTTTACCGAACAATAATATATTATTACCATATTATTATTTAATATTATAATATATAACATAAGAGTTAAAATAGAGGTTAAATATAGTATCAACTAACATATTAAAATATATATGTTTTAAAAAAATAAAATATTAATTCATAGGTTTCAAATTACATATAAATGAAAATATAAAAAAAATCAATATAATGGATATATATTTTTTATTATCCAAAGGTACTTTTGTCTAAATAAATAAATGTAATTAAATTTACTAAGTGGTATTATTGTAATATATATGTTATATATTAAAGAATAAATTTTTTATATTCATCCATATATTTATTAGACATAAGATAAGAACAAACACAATTTTATTCATAAAAACATATATTTTTATAAATGTAGATTTAGATTCTTTTTGATAGAGAACATATTTTAAATATAATTTAATGTACTTTTATAGATTTATTATGCAAAAATAAACTTAATATTTTCATGACGAAAATAAAAATATGGGTAGGATAAATTTTTCATTTTTTTGTAAGGTTTCATTTGTAATGAGTAGTTAAAATTCAAGATTTTAATTCAAAACTACTTTTCCATAATTTATATTTATAATATTGAATTATATTTTAAATTAGATTAAGTGTTTAATAGTATAATATTATTATTAATTATTCCAATTTAGTTCATTATAATCATTTTCAAATTGAAATTGAATATAAAAACAAAGAAAATGTTTCAATATTTTTCCTTTAAAAAAATTCATTTTCGATGCGGATGTAGGATTAAATTTATATTACTTTTCCTCACTTTGGGTTTTTATTTTTTTAATATCGATTCAATATTTGGAATCATAATAATATATAAACTCTAATAATCTCAACATATTTTTTCACCAAAATTATTATTTGGTGTAATTAAAATTATTTAAAACGATTAATGTAAAATTAGTCTTAATAAGGGACTAAACCATAACCTTAAGGCACAAAATGACCTATAAAATTTTCCAAAAGAAATTTTTAAATAATATCTATAACCTATCCTCACATGGCTATAATTTGGACCATTTTGGGATCCACATGAAATAAAAAATTGTCGTTGGTGTTTCCCTTTTCTTAAATATTACAAGATTGTCACTCCTCCTCCATTATAAAAGGCATCCCCTCCTCCCACATCCTTACACGTCTCAAGCCACATTACCTCAAAAACCATCATCCAAAATAGACCCAAAAAATTCCTCCCTTTATCATTGAATCCTACCTTTGGAAATAAGGCCTTCCAAGGGAGCTGTTTTGTGAAAACCAAAATGATTTACTCGATTAACAAGTCACACCCTTACTCAAACATCATTCCTTAATTTTCTTTATCAACCAACTAAACTCTTAATATTCCTTGATTTATAACAAAACCATTATCCTAAATATTCTAAGTTGTTTTTATGAAAATTATTCTACCTACACTTACACACACTTCTGTCTAATGGTTAGTGAACATACTGTTTATGTGTATGGAGAACTATCTCCTCACTAAACGATAATTTTTGATTTTTTCATTACCTCCTATCATGGATAAATTATAATAGAAACACTATTTATATATTTAATATATTTTATTTATTATGAAAATAATTTTCTGGAATTATATTAAAACACATATAATTCTAATTTAAATTTTGTGCTAATAGGATAATTTCATTCGAGATTGTGTGGACTACCACCCCTCAAAGCAATGTGATTCATTCATACACTACATAAAATGTATTGAGGATAGATTTAGAGAATATATATTAGATATGTGATATAAAAAAATATATAATTTAACAATGATATGTATAAATATATATTTTTTACATTATTTCTTTCAACAATATAATTAAATAGAAATAATGTTCATGCGTAGATACAACCTTCCATCTCCATGAATGGTGTATTATGTATCATACATGTATAATCAATGGATTATTATAAAAAAAATATAAATAAAATAAATAAAATTAAAAACATGTTTTATAATCATTAAATCATTATATAAGTATAAGGACCCAATATATATCAAATTAAGACACGTGAAAAAAACAAAGTGAATATTACCTTAAGTGAAACTTAAACAATGTGTTTCTAACTAGAGGTTAATATAAATTAATAATAAACCAATATATTGTATTATAAGTAATAATATGGTTATGTGAAAAATTTATAATAAATTTATATTTATTATACATAAGGTTTTAATGAGTACGATGAGATTCAAGAAACAATGTAAGGGGATTTCATCTCACTTTTTATTTCCCTGAGATAAATTCATTTTCACCACCTATTAATTTTATATGGTGTGTATACTACCAATGGATTTATTAAATTATTCTTATACTTATGTTTATGTGTATTTAAATATATATTTTTTGATATTTTTTTCATGGGTTTAGTTTTCAAAAGGTAACTAATTGGTAAAATTGTTTTGTCTGAATTTGTTTTCTTTGAGACTTATGTTTTTTATGCACTTAATTTAATGTATTGGTATATATATAAATATATATAAATTCTAAATGTTAAATCATTAATATCTTCATATAAATGATATTATAATCTTTATATAATTTCATTTTATTACATGAAGAGTATGGTCCCAAGTAACCATGTGGTAAGAGTTTATTGAAACAATCTTGTTGACTTTCAATATTGTTACTGATTATGCTTCTTTGATTAAATATTGTTTCTCATATATCAATAAAAAATCCTGAGATTCTATATAATATGGTTATTTAATATATATCAATGTATTAGTGAAATTATGTTCACTATTTGGTATATAATATAATTAAGAAAACGTTTTTATGACAAACTGACAGATTTCACTATTTGGGAAGAAATATATTTTATTTTAAAACCCATGTATTCAAGAAAGTTTTCAAAAATATTTTCAAAAGTATTTTCAAATGATAATTGAATTTTATTTTAAATTAAATATTATTTTAAATTTTTTTATAGTTTTAAAATCATACTTTATATGTTTTCAAATATATAATTAAAGAAGAAGGTTTTCAGAAATGTATTATGTTCGAAAAGTATTTTAAACATTTTCTAGATTTAATTAAAATTTTTCAAAGTATTTTAAAATAATATTGTTTTTGAAATTTTTTCAATATTATATTATATGTTTAAAGGGAAAATAGTTTTAACAATGTTCTCAATATTCTTTAATAATATTTTTAGAAAAATTATTTTACAACAGTTTTCTCTTTTAAAAATCCTTTTTCAAATAGGAATGTGTATTTTCCAAGAATTTATTTTCAAAATAACATTCTTATTTATTATCTATATAATATTACATTCATTTATTATAATTAATCTCGTATAAGAAATTATGCATAGGTTTCAATTATATTCTTTCATGAATGGTTTATGTTTTGATGGAATGATTCATGTGACACCCATTTCTCTTCCACGAGTTACATAATTTTGAATCTTGATTCTTTTAATGGGATTTATTTATGATTAAATATTTATAGAATATATCATTTTACACAATTTATGATATTATTAAATGCTTGTAATACCAATTTCATTTCATTGGTTTTTATATGATTATTTATGATTTTTTGGGACATGTGTATATGATTTAATTATGAGATTGGTGAGACCTATATCTCCCTCAAATGCATTATTTAATGATTCATATATAATTTGATCCACTAATATGTTATTGGGAGTGAACCTTGACTACTATGATGACCATGAGAGTGATCCATGACTACCGAGATGAAATGTGTAGTGAACTCATACTTCTAAGATGGACATGGGAGTGAACCATCACTACCAAGATTGTATGGGGAGTGAACCCATACCACTAAGATGGTCCGGGAAGTGTTTCCTTGGAAACTTTGGAAATAATATTATATACTTATGTGTTTTCTAAAATTCTATTTGTTACTCCAATGTTATTATTTCAATGATTGTGTACTTTATATCCGTATGATTTAGGTCTTTTGAGCTACAAATATTTATTCCATGATTCTTGTTTATGATCTCTGATATGGAGGGTCTGATTGTCTATTTTAATGATCATTTTATCATTCCCCTTTGCTCACGTATTTTCATACATTACTCCCTTTTACCATTAATCATCATCTGAGCTCACTCATTTTTAGGTTTATTTTCCCTGGTTATGAATATACATATTATATTTTACGTGACTAATAAAGGTATTAATCAATAAGAACATAGTGTTAGACGATGTATCTATTTTATGCACCAGTGTTTATGTTTCCATGTTTCCATAGGCACTAAACTAATACGGTATTTAGGCATCTATTTCTTAAAATTTATAAGTATTATTCAAAAGGTATGTAATGTTAATGAATGTCAAGATAGGGTTGTTATAGTCAGCATCATACTTTTGGTTTAGTTATCCTTTGGAAACTATAATGATAAAATTTAGTTATATCCCTATGTATATTTCTAAGGATATTTCTTAGGATGTCACTATGGATAAGTTAAAGCATGAGTTATCATTTAGAAAAATTTCGTGGAATTTTTGTAAAGTAATAATTATGTTATTTCCTAGTAATAGATAGATGTATGGACACTATAAGGGGATGTGGATCTGGTACAAATGTACCTAGGAGTAACAACTCTAAAAAAATTAAGTGCCATGATCGTACCACGATTCACTATTTAATTCCACCCATACACCGCTGTTTTAAAATAGATTTGTAATGAATATTCCAAATATAATAATTAATTTTACTTTATGTTTGAATCAATTAATTAATGTTAATAAATATTAGAATGGGAAATGTTACTTGTATTTATTATTTCAATAATGGTGTAGGTGATTTGGAGGGCCCTTGATAAAGTGGAAGAAAAATGTGCGAAAATTGCTTGGATCCATGGACATATGTCCACTGTTTTGAATATTAAGAATATCTGTGAATCTAAATGGGAAGAAATTTTGTGGGACTGTCCTAAATTTAATATTCTACATTTCATATTAAGGAACACAATCCAGATTTGGCTTCTATGGGGCCCATATGAACTGATCTGTCCAAGCCACCGAATATGGACCAAGTCAAATGCAGTGTTCGGTATTTTTTAATATCATGAGTTGTAGTTTTCCAAATGGTGTCAGACATTCAGTGGACATATCCATGATGTGGAGCTACAACTATTCTATTTTCTCCTAAGCGAGATAAAGCTATCTGAAGGCCGAAACACGTGATACAACTAGATTGAAGAAATCTGGGTGCCTTAATCCACCTTTCAATTTTCATATAAAATGGACCCTTTGGATCCCCATTTGCAAGTTCGGCCAGAAGGCAAGGTGCTGCCATTTTGGAGTCCCCTAGGAGTCTTCTCAACATCCCTAGTAGTTCTGGAGGCTATGGGTAGATCTACCCCAACATATTTCTCTTATTCCTCCCTCATAGGTTTCTAAACCCCTTGTGATCACCTGGGGAGGAACGTGATATATATCCCAAGCTTCATGTTTATAATATTTTAATGATATTTTGAATTCCATGTTGTTGAGTTGTTTTTCATCATCCTCTATTCTTATTTTATTGTGTTATGTACTGGTATGTCATTCTCATCTCATATTATCATGTTTGGTGGTACACATTCATGTGAGGGTTCACACACTATTCATCACTTTCATTTCCCCCTTTCAATTGCTGTGTTTGTGTGGTTTATATTGGTAAATTGAACTCAAACAAGCACTATCAAGGCCATGTACATTTATGTCATGGTATCACAAATAAATAACATACAAACCTGGACAACGCATTGAGTTTCTGTGTGTTTCGTTGGTGAGTTTTGGTTATGAAGTCAAACACAATTCACCCAATCATTGGCGGTGTCCTGTGAATCATTGTGTATTTTCGACTGAACCCTAGGAGGTATCCTAGAATAAATTCAGCAACATTATAGTTATAGTTGTTAAAAACCAGGGATTAAAATAGCATAACCCTATATCATGAAGCGATTAAGGATAAACATCATGAGAGTACCTCGGGTTGATCACGCTTAATTAATTCTGTTAATCTCTACATTGTTTTATCACTTTCATTTTCTAGTTTCATATTTAATCATCAAACCCAAAAGTTTTACAAAACCTAATTCACCTTATAATTTCATAATCAAACCCCTATTTTTAAATTAATGATCTAAATCTCCATCGAGAGACGACCTATGGTTGCTTCAATACTGCAGAAATTCTAGTCAAAATTAATCAACTAATTTGACGTGCTCGACAACGCGATCTAATTTTTGCACCATTGCTGGGGAGCCAATATTTTTTTTTCTTTATTTAATTTTATTTATTTATTTCACTTCTTAATTATTACTCCTTTAAATACCCCCCCCCCCATTTTATTGTTTTTGTTTTGGGTTTTGTCTTTATTTCTGGTTGTTTTTGGTGTGTTCTTTATCTCTCTCTCTCTCTATCTTATTCTCCATCTCCCTCTCTAATTATATAGTATAACATTATATTATTCTTTCACCCTTATTAAGTTTCTTATTTTTTTATCCATATCAAATAAAAAAACACAACAAAAAAATCAATCAATCGAACTGGACATCATTGTTGCATGACAAGATCTGGTAAAGAAACACTACTTGAATTTGATACTGAAATTGAAAAGTAACATCACAAAAAAATCAAGGCATCTAGAGAAATTCAATCAAGTAACATTGAGGAACCCCTTTTGGAACCTCATGTGGTCCCAAATCAACCCAAAATTGAACTCAATCAAACCATGAAAACATGACTGCAAATAATCGAACATTAAATGAACTGACCACCCCAGATGTAGAGTACCAACTTGCGTACATCCAATATCCTGAGGAAGAACCCAACATTGAGGTGAGATATAGTCTAATCCAACTTCTTCCTAAATTCCATGGTCTTCCCCGTGAGGACCCTCACAAACATCTAAAGGAGTTTTACATAGTGTGCTCCACCATGAAACCCCAAAATGTGTCTGAGGACCTCATTATGTTTAGGACCATCCCTTTCTCCCTTGATGGTGTAGCCAAAGACTGGCTATACTATCTACCAACCACAATTTCGGTCTAGAATGACCATAAATGAACCTTTCTAGAGATTGTTTTCCCTTCCTCCTGAACTACATCAATTAGGAACGAAAATTGTGGCATTAGGCAGTTATAAGGAGATACCATTAATGAATACTGGGAGAGATTCAGAAGACTCTATTCAAGTTTCCCCCACCACCATATTAGTGATCAAATTTTAATTCAATACTTCTATGAGGAAATTATTCCCATGGATCGTGGAATGATCGATGTTGTAGTTGGTGGTTCCCTAGTTGATAAAACTCCTTCCACCGATCGTGACATAATAGCCAACATAGCTCAAAATGCACAAAAATTTGGTACATGAGCAATTGCACCAACCCAAGGAGATCATGAGGTAAGTCATTCATCCCTAGAAAAGAAGTTAAATACTAAACTTGATGATATGGATACCATTTTAAGGAAGTTTTCTAAAGCACAAGGTAACTCGAACTCTACTTCTATTCCATTGCATTGTGGAATTTGTTCTGATAACACTCATTTTTCTAATGAGTGCCCACAACTTCAAGATTCATCTGAGTCTTGTGCAGCTGTGTTCCCAGGGCGTCCATTCCAACAAGCACCTCCCTTCAAGCAAGAAAAATTCAGGCCAAATCCAAATCCAGGGTGGCACGCACAACCCCAGTACCGACAAGGAGGAAACTCAAGCTACCCCAAGAAGAATAGGTATAAACAAGGACAAGGTATGCAACCTTTTTATACATAAACTTCTCAAATAGATCATCCTTATCCTCCCAAATATGAACCAAGACTCGAGGATATGGTGATGCAAATGGTAACCCAGAACCATCAGTTCCAACAAACCACACAATCAGCAATTCAAGACCTACGAACTCAAGTGGAACAATTAGCGAACACCATCGGTGAGGTTAAGATGAAAGGGTCTGGAAAAATACTATCCCAACCCATTTCCAATCCAAAGGAAAAATGCAATGTATGTTCAATTACACTTCATAGTGGTAATTAAGCTTCTCCTTCTACAGATTCTGTGAAACAGGTATGTCCCCCTCTTGAAAACACTCCTTCCAAACCCTCAAAAATTTCATGTAATGAAAAACAAAATAAAAGGGCAATCAAATTATCGTTGATGATTCAAATGAACAATAAATTCCTCTTCCTTTCCCTCAAAGACTCTATAAATCTAAGAAAAACATTGATAATGAGATTGAAAATGAAATAATGGATACATTTAAAAAATTTCAAGTCAATATTCCATTGTTGGATGTAGTCAAGAAAATTCCCCATTATGCCAAATTTATTAAAGAGATTTTCACCCATAGAAGGAGGTTGATGGGTAATGAGAGAGTCAACCTGGGAAGGAATGTATCGTCCTTGATTCAACCAGCAATGACAACCAATTGCAAGGATCTGGGAACATTCACGATACCTTGTACCATAGGGGAGACCTTCTTTTCTGATGCGATGCAAGATTTAGGTGCTTCCATTAATGTAGTGCCTCAATCTGTGTAAGCTTCTCTACAAGTTTTAGATATTCAACCAAAAGGAATTGTTGCAAAACATGACAACCAGAGTACAACACATCCAAATGGATAGATTGAGGATGCCCTTTTATGACTGAAGAATCTCATCTTCCCTGCAGACTTTTACATTATTGAGATGGAAGATACCCGAACATAAGGACATTACCCTCTCATACTTGGGAGGTCATTCCTCAAAATAGAAAATATGATCATCAACATTCACAATAGTGGGTTTTCCATGGAGTTTGATGGTGAAATGGTAAGTTTCAACATCCTTGAGGGTATGAAACAACCCATTGAAGAGAACTCCACTCTTCCTATCTATGATGGATGTTATCTCTAATGACAAACACACACAAAATTATATCCTCGACCCATGCTCTGATTTGTTTTCCTTTTATTCACCCATGAATGATTTGAGTTTTGGTTCTTATTTTGAATGTTGTGTGGGTTCAGAAAAATGTAAATTTTGTGCTTTAATTGATGAGTGTGTTTATTCTGAGGTACCCATGACAATCGATGATGCTGCAAATCTCATTTCAATAGATTCTTTTTCCATTGAGAATAAACATGAGCATATAGATAGTTTCATGGACCTCACTCCCTCTAAATACACTCCCTCAATCCAAAAACAACTGGGGTTGGAACTTAAACAACTTCCTTCTAATTTAAAATATGCATATCTTGAGGGTATTGGCCAATTGACCATCATTATTTCCAATAATCTCTCTCCACAACAGGAATAGAAACAACTCAATATTTTGAGAGAGTGTAAAAAGGAAATATGATGGACATTGGATGACATTCCCAGGATTAGCCCATCTATTTGTATGCACCATATACTTCTGGATGATGAGGATAAACTCGTAAGACAATCTCAACGCCGGTTGAATCCCACTATCCTTGATGTGGTAAAATTGGAAGTTAGTAAATTACTTTCTGCAGCGATCATTTATCCTATATCTGATAGTAAATGGGTTATCCTAGATCAAATTGTGTGTAAAAAAATATGAATAACAGTTGTGAGAAATGAAAGGAACGAATTGGTTCCAGTACGTGTGCAAAATAGTTGGCAAGTCTATATTGACTACCGTCGACTGAATCAATCCATGTGGAAGGACCACTTTCCATTACATTTCATTGAACAAATGTTAGAACAACTGGATGTTATGTCCAATTATAGTTTCCATGATGGCTATTCGGGTTACTTCCAAATCCATATAGCCCCTAAGGACCAAGCAAAGACAACATTTACTTGTCCATTCGACAGATTTTCATACCGAAGGATGCCATTCGGTCTATGTAATGGTCCTGGCACGTTTCAGTGATGTATGTTGAGTGTTTTTTTTAGTACCTTCATAGTTGTATGGAAGTCTCTATGGATGATTTCATGGTATATGGATCTTCTTTTGATGATTGTTTAGAACACCTAGGTTCTGTCCTCCACCGCTGCATTGAAAAGGATCTTGTTTTAAATTATGAAAAATGTCATTTCATGGTTCAGTAGGGGATAGTTCTTGGGAATATCATTTCAAATAAGGGAATTCAAGTTGATAAATCTAAAATTGAATTAATTTCATCCCTTCCATATCCAAAATGTGTTCGTGAGGTGTGGTCTTTCTTGGGTCATGCTAGTTTTTACCGCTGATTCATTAAAGACTTTAGAACAATCTCACTTCCCTTATCTCGTTTATTACAAAGGATTCTGATTTCTTTTTATAAAAATTGTGATGATGATTTTAATTCACTAAAAATAAGACTCACATCACCTCCCGTCATCCAACCACCAAGGTAAGATTTTCACTTAGAACTTATGTGTCATGCCTCTAACTTTGCATTTGGGGAAGTTTTATCATAAAGGGTTGAGATGAACCCTCATGTCATTGCGTATGCCTCATGTACCCTTGACCCTGCCCTGTTAAACTACACAACCATAGAAAAAGAACTCCTTTCTATTGTGTTTTCCCTAGAAAAATTCTGTTCATATCTTCTCGGGTCAAAAATCATCGTCTTCTCTGATCATGCTACCCTCCATTTCCTTCTAAAGAAACCTAAATCCAAGCCCTGCATCATTCGGTGGATGCTCCTCCTCCAATAGTTTAACCTTCAGATTAGAGATTAGAGGGGAGTGGAGAATGTGGTAGCTGACCACATTAGTAGGATTTCCCCACCACTGGACCATCATGTAGACTCACCTCTCCCCATTGTAGAATTCTTCCCTCATGAGAACCTTTGTGATGTTGTGGACCTTACCCCCTGGTATGCGGACACTGTGAATTTTCTAGCAACATCTATGGTCCCCACTAATTTTATCATTGTATAATACCTGAGAATTAAACATGATTCTTGATGGTACATTTGGGATGACCCATACTTGTAGATAATTTATAGTGACCAAGTAGTTCGTCGGTGTGTCCCTGACCAAGGGTTCACCTCTGTTTTGACCTTCTGCCACACCTTGGCATGTGGGGTCCACTTTGTCTCTCAACGTATAGCTCGAAAGGTCCTTGTCATAGGAATTTATCAGCCAACATTATATAGGGATTACCATAGACTTTTCAAGTCATGTAGTCATTGTCAATACACAGGGAATATCTCCAAGAGGAATGAAATGCCCCAACATCCCATGTTATTTTGTGAAATCTTCGATGCATGGGGAATTGACTTCATGGGGCCTTTTCAAAATTCATTTGGCTTTGTGTACATATTATTGGCTTTTGAATATGTATCTAAATGTGTGGAAGAAATGACCACTAGGACCAATGACTCTCAAGTGGTTGTTGATTTTGTGAGGTCCCAAATTTTTAGTTGGTTTGGTTTACCGAGACTCATAATTAGTGATCAGGGTTCACATTTTTGTAATCACAACATGAACAATTTTATTCGTATGTATGGGGTTGATCATAATGTATCCACTTCATATCACCCCCAAACTAATGGACCAACAGAAATATAAAATCGGGAAGCTAATGAATCTTGGAAAAAACGGTACAACCCAATTGGAAAGATTGGAGTTTGCGATTGGATGATTAACATTGGGCATACTGTACTTCTTTCAAAACCCTGATCGAATGTCACCATATAGGATTATGTTTGGAAAGGATTTTCAACTCCCGGTGGGGGTAGATAACCATTCATATTGGGCCGTTATGTAATTTAATATGAATCTCTCAAATGAAGGTGAGCATAAGAAGTTGCAGATTCAGGAGTTGGAAGAAATTCGACATGATGCATATGAAAACTCTAAAATGTATAATGAAAATAAAAAGGCTATTCATGATAGCATGATTCACCATCGGAAGTTTCATATTGGTGATAATTTCCACATGTACAATTCTAGGCTTAAGCTCCACCCAGGTAAGCTTTGTTCCCGATGACTCGGTCCTTATAAATTTACTAATTTTTACCATTTTTGTGCAATACAGGTTTTGCGTGAATAGAGTGGACAAATTCTTACCATCAATGGCTAGCGACTTAAACACTTCTATGAGGATTTTCTGAAGAATCCTATGGAGGAAATCCACCTTCTCTATGAAACATACCAATAAAACACACTAGTTTTTTTCCTTGCTTCTCACATTCTCAATTATTTCAGTGAGGACACTGCACATTCTAGGTGTGGGAGGTGGATACATTCCTGGGATAGATATGAATTTTAATCATTTTCTCTTTTTCGCCTTCTTTATGGTGTTTTCACTTATCCCTATCTTGTTGAGTTCATTAGGTTTTCCATTGTCTTTCTTCTTTCTTCTCTTTTTCACCTTCTTTATGGTATTTTTGTTTTTTCCCTATCAAAAAATTTAAAAGATCCACGATTCAGTGACCATATAGTGGGGAAATTAAAAATACCATAAAGAATGGTGCAAAAGAGAATTTGTATGAATTTAAACACAGGGAGTTATTTTTAGTGAATTGGTTTTCTGTCAATGATATAAATGGTCATATCTATGTGAAACCATTGAGATGATTGATTCCCCTTATATGAATTGTTTTTTGAAAAAATGTGTCACTAATATCTCCACAAATATTTGCACCAAACCACAAAGTGTAATTATTTCTTACTTAATATAAGGTAAATATATGTTGGGTTTATATTTTTCAGCTTTAAATGATATTTCCATACGTTCGTTCCTTATCCGATCTATTTCATTACTGTACCAGATTGACCAATGCATTTGTACCTAATGTCCGATTTTTGTAAGCCCTGAAAAAATGGTTGTGTCTTGGGCAGGTCAAAAACCACTCCTCCCCAAGCTTTGATCTTATTATAACTCTTACAATTAGTGTCGTGATGAGATCAAACAAGGGTTGAGAGATGAGTGTGAGATTTGTTCCAAATGAAAATTCAAAAAAAAACTAATAAATGCGGGGAGTGATGAAATCTACATCATATGGGGATATCTAGGTTAGGAGGTTACGGTTTTAATTATGGGAATGCTTATGTGAGTGGGTCTTGAAATATGATTGTGAATGACATAGGGAAGGTTCGGTGGACAAAATCATTTAAGTTGAAAAATGTTAAAAATAACCTATATTTATTGGATAACAAGTGTAATTAATAGCATTGAATGGTTTTCACACACACACATGGAGAGTTAGTTTCTTTGTTGAATTTTGAATTCCTTTCTCAATTTGGTATCTTGAATCTTTTTGAATTTCACTATGATAAGATTTTTGAGACATCTTTTTCTATTTTCACTAGGAAGAACTCCTTGGTGTGGTTCGTGCATTAATCACATTACTTTGGTGAATTAAAATTTCCTCAAATGTTAAATCTTCATGATGTTTGAAATATATATATATATCTATATATATGCGTCATTTTATTCAGATATGTGACTTTTCCCAGGAGTGCAAATGTTTAGGTGCGGGGGTGTGATCGTACCACGATTCACTATTTTATCCCACCCTTACACTGCTGTTTTAAACTTGTTTTGTAATTAATATTCCAAATATAATAATAAATTTCACTTTATGTTTGAATAAATTAATTAATGTTCATAAATATTATAATGGTAAATGTTACTTGTTTTTATTATTTCAATGTAGGTGGAGGTGATTTGGAGGTCCCTTGATGAAGTGGAAGAAAAATGGGCAAAAATTGCATGGATCCATGGAAATCTGTCCACTGATTTGAATAATATGCGAAATATGTGAATCTAAATGGGATGAAATTTTTTGGGCCATTCCAAAATATAATACGCTACATATCATATTAAGGAACACAATCCTGATTTGAGTTCTATGGGGGCCATCCGAACTGATCACTCCAAGTGAGCGAATATGGACCCAGTCACAAGCGGTGTTCTGTATTTTTTAATATCATGAGTTGTAGTTATCCAAATGGTGTCAAACCATTAGTGGAGACAGACATGTTATAGGGATACAACTTTTCTAATTTCTCCAAAGATAGATATGGATACTTGAAGGACGAAATGCGTGATACAAATGGATTGAAGAAATCTATGTGCCTAAAACCACCTTCCAATTTTTCTATAAAATGGTACCTTGGGCTCCCCATTTGAAATTTCAGCTAGGAGGAGAGGTGTAGACATTTTTGAGTCCCCAAGGAGTCTTCTTAACATCCCTAGTAGTTCTGGAGTATATGAGAAGTTCTACCCCAACATCTTTCTCTTCTTCCTCCCTCTTGGGTTTCTAAACCCCTTGTGATCACCCGGGGAGGAACGTGATATAAATCCCAAGCTTCATGTTTGTAATATTTGAATGATATTTTGAATTACAGGTTGTTGTTTTGTTTTTCATCATCCTCCATTCTTATTTTATTTAGTTATTTACTGGTATGTCATGCTCAACTCATATGATCATATTTGGGGGTACCCATTCATGTGAGGTTTCACACACCGTTCATCACTTTCTTTTTCCCCTTCAATTACTATGTTTTTGTGGTTTATATTGGTCAATTGAACTCACACAAGCACTGTCATGGCCATATAAATTTATTTCATGGTATCAAAATGAAATAACAAACAAAACTGGACAGTGCATTGAGTTTTCCATGTGTTTCCTTGGTGAGTTTTGGTTATGATGTAAAACACAATTCACCCAATCAACGGCGGTGCCCGGTGAATCATTATGTGTTTTTGACTGAACCCTAGGAGGTATCCTAGTATAAATTCCATAACATTATAGTTCTAGGTGTTACAAACCAGGGATTAAACGATCATTACCCTATATCATGAAGCGATGAAGGATAAACATCATGAGAGTACCCCGGGTTGATTATGCTTAATTAATTCTGTTAATATCTACATTGTTTTATCGCATGCATTTTCTATTTTCATCTTTAATCATCAAACCCCCAACTTTGACAAAACCTCAATCACCTTCTAATTTCATAATCAAAACCCCATTTTTAAATTAATGATCTAAATCTCCATCGAGAGACGACCTAGTGTTGCTATTATACTGCAGAAATTCTAGACAAAATTAAACAACTAATTTGACGCGCTCGACAACGCGGTCATGCCTAAGTTTGGGTAATCCTGTAAATGTCAATGGGCCTTTCTGCAGATCTGGTTTGACACTCCCAGGTGATATTCATTGAAAATTCACAAACTCATCACAAATAATTATAATGGATTTTAATATCTTATGATTATTAATAACCAAGTATAAACATATGGTTCAATAGATTAAATAATCAATCATACGTTAGAAATTTTATAAGTGATGTTTCATGATTTTGTGATTCCACGCTATGATAATAGTTTCTTACCCAATTATTCCAAGCTTTAGCTAATTGAGGAATCCAAGATGAACTTGATTAACATTGAATATGATGGAGAATATTTCTATGAGAATTAAAATGAGATGATCAGATGAGTGAAGAATATTTTGATCATTCCTAATCATATTTCCAGGAACATGATAATAAATTTATACCTTAACAAACTCTCAGACTCACCAAAGAATAGTAGATATGATATTTTTGGCAGTTCATGTATTGGAAACCATGGAGGAAAGATGATATTTTGTCTATTATGTCATGAATGTGTAATTAATCACCTAAGTAAGCTTATTAGAGGAATAAAAATTTATTTTGACTGTGAGAAATAAGGAAAGAAATAAACTAACTACTGAGAAAAAATAAAGTGTTTTTCTAACAATATTGGGGGTAATATTGGCCTCTCTAAGATGTTATAAAAGGTAATGTTATTTATGTGTTGAATGAATGGTCATTATAAAATTTGATGTCATAAGGTGAATGATACTGAAGAGAATCAGAATGTTTGTATGAGTAATGGTTATATTACTAATGATGAATATAAAACAAATAAGCGGTGAATGGAAAGAAGTATTCGATAACATAATGAGGTTTCCTTCTTATGTATTATGGATAAAGTGGAATAATTGATGTTTTTTTTAATATTTGGATTAATTAAATATGTATTTAAATGGTGAAATATACATGGTTTTTTTCTCAACAAATTTATAATTCTATATTAATGTCTCTGATGGAATGGAAAATTTATTTTATTACAAATGGATATTTTGACTAAGGGATGATAACCATTATTATTTTCCTAATGATAAGATATTTTTTCTGGGTAATGATATGTTGGATATGAACATGTAAATTGGATGGTATTTATTAAATGAGAACTAATAATGGATTGTTTGACTAGAAGTTTATAACTTCTTGGATTTAAGGAATATATCTAGTAACATTTGGAATGTGGAATCAAGAATGTTTTCCAACACTATTTATAGTAATTTAGGTTATTACCACGTTTCAATAGAATATATTATGAGGGTATTAAATTGATTGGAATTTGACAACCAATATATATTTTTTTTATATGGTGAACAATGTTAAGAAGATTTTGTGACCATATTTATACTGTTTTGGATTTATATTTTTTACGGGTTATATGGATTAACGTTAATGAAAAGTTAAACATAAAATTCAGATGATATATGTATGTATTAGGGTTGTATTAAAAACCATAATATAAGAATATTTAGGGGTTAACCTTCATTTAAGGATGTTTTTCATATTTATTTTTAAAATTATATTAGCATGGTTTTGGAAAAATACATCATGTATGTTGGGTGGAAACCAATCAAGTCTAGCATGATCATTTGTATTTAACCAATGACTAAAGAATGATAAAGTTTTCACAACTCCCACTGTCCTATGTGATGTCCATGTTAATTTGTAATTATATTTAGTGAATAATATTAATGATGAGCCAGTAAAATTACATTTTCTGATTATTGATTAGTTTAATACCCATATTTATTTTGAAGAATAGTTAGATTCAAATAGTTATTATTTCTTTTATGTTCCTTAAGATATACTAAATGTAAATTTTAGCACATCAGGCAACAATTTTATTTTTTGGACATCCGTTTCATAAATTAACCGTTGAGTTAGAAATAGATAAAATCATAACTAAAGAATTAATTTTTTTATTGAAATATATCCGTTAATAATATTTATATATATTCTTGGGCAATTAAATAATTACTCAATGTAAATATAATGATCAGAAGAAAAGGTGTTTTCCAAATGCATTAAATTTATTGAACTCATGTCTATTTAAATCCTCATGAATTTATGAATTTGAGGACCTCATCTTTTCTTTGATCATTCAATTGTTTTTTATTTACGACCCCAATCACTCCCTTTAATTATTTCTACTTTTACTCGATGTCCAATCATCACATCAAACCTATATTTTCAAATGTGGAAAACTATTTATATTATACCTGGGGTAAAAGTTCAGGTTCCAACTTCCCCTTTTTAAATATGATTTAGTAAAAAAATTTGAACATGTGTTTCTATGAGTAAAACATTGAATTATTAAACCATTGATAACCCATATGAACATTGAGTGATAAAATAATTTTAAGGGGGTACAATCTAACACCCTGAGATTTTATGAATTATTTATTGTTAAATTAATGAAATCTTTTTGATATTTTTCATTTCAAAAACCATAGAAAATAGTTTATTTTATATTGAAGCAATATGTTTAGATTACTTTGAATATAAGAAACGTAAATTTTATGTTTCTCTACACTAAACCATGAGGTCAACTTGAGTGACCTGAAACTGTGAATTTCCTTGATGACTTACAGAACACACAAGACTGATGTTTACCAAAAAAATATATTATTGAAATATTATTATTTAATATAATATGATATAACCTAGTCATTAAATTAGAGTTTAAAATTAGGATTAAATAACTTATAAAAAATATATTCCTTGCAAAAATGTAATTTTAATTCATTAGTCACCAATTAATTAAGAATGAAATTATAAAATATAATTAAATATAAATGATATATTTTATTTTTATGATCCCAAAAGAGTTTTGAGTTAATAAATTAAATTTATTACAATTTTTAAGTAGTATTATATTAATATATATGTTATATATTCAACAACATATGTTTTATATTCATTGAAAATATTTTATAGACATAAGATAAGAACAAACAAAATTTTATGCAAAAAATCCAATATTTTTATAAAGGTTTTTTTCCACTTTTTATTGGAAAACCCAATTTAAATATAATTTAATTATCATTTATAGATTTAATATGTCAAAATAAACAAAAAAAGTAAATAAAAATAGGAAAATATAGTTAGGATAAATTTATTGTATTTTTTACAGGGTTTCATTTTTTAATTTATAGTAAAACATAATCGATTTTAATTTAAAACTTCTTTTCCATATAAATTAATTATATGGATAAATTATATATTAGATTTGTATCAAAGTGTAATTAGATAATATTTTTATCCGTTAGTCAGATTTAGGTCTATATAATCAATTTCAATTTGAAATTTAATAAAAATAGATAGAAAAATTTTGAAAATGTTTACATTAAAAACGAGCATTAACTACTCGCCTGTTTGATTAAATTTAATCTAATTTATACTGCTTATGAAATATTAATTTGGAATAATGGATTCTATATTTAAAGAACCATAATTCTTGATTTATAATATGGTAAAAAAAAATTTGACTGAAAATATTAGTGACTTTAATTTAAATTAATTTCAATGATTAAGGTTAGTACGGACTAAACCACATCCTTATGGACCCAAATTGACTATAAAATTGTCCAAAATCCATTATATGTACATATTTAGACCCTATATTCAGTTTTATTGACACTGTACAATTATTGGATCTACCTACAATACAAAAATGTTGGTAGGGTTTCCTTTTCCAAAATATTTTAAGAGTGTCACTACTCCTCAATTTTAAAAGGCATCATATCCTCTAAATTCCTCACACCTATCAAGACACATAGGATTAACCAAAATGTGACCAAATAGATACCCATTATCCCTAAATTCTTCCGTTAAGCATTACTATTGGATTGTATCCTTCTATGGAATCCCATTGTTGTAAACTAAATGGAGTTACCCGATTAAGAGGTAAAACACTATACAAACATATTCCATTTATTTTCATTATCCACTACCTGAACTATTCCTATTATAGGATAATATAAGAAAAATAGTATCCTCATTATACCAAGATGATTATATGATATTTTTTAGACCTACACTTACACACACTTCTAATTAATTTGTATCAAACTTACTGTTTACATGTTTGGTGAACTATCGCCTCACTAAATGAGGATTATTCATTTTTCCTTTACTACCTATTATAGTGGAAATTATAATGGAAACCATATTAATTTTTTTATTTATTATTTCTTAAATTTACTATAATTTTTTTACAACACATATAATTATACTTTCAAATTTTTGTTTAAACTATTATTTCATTTGAGAAAGTGTGGACTACCACCCCTCAAAGCGATGTGATTCATTCATAAACTATGTGGAATGTATTATGGATGTATTTAAGAAATATATATTATAAATAAATATACATAACAATTATATAAATTTATATATACATATATGTATTTTACAATCTTTCGTTCTATAAAGAAATTAAACAGAACTATCATTCTTTTGTACGTACGATTTACAATCTCTATGAATAGTGTATTCTATTTCATTCATATATTATATATATTATTATAATAAATATATACTGATTAAAAATTCTATTTAAATTATGTTTTCAATTATTTAAATCATGATACAACTATACGGTCCAATGATATAAAAATTCGATACACATGTAAAAACAAATCAGATATTATCTAAAGATAAAATTTTATATAGAATTGTTTACAAGAGGGTAATATAAATCCATAATAAAATTATATATGGTATTAGAAGTAATAAAATGGTTCTTTGACTGATTTAAAAAAAATTATATCTATTTTACAATGTTTGAAATAGTTTGACGAGTGTCAAGACACAATTCAAGGGGATTTTATCTCACTTTTTATTTTCCTAAGATACAAGCTTTATTCTCGACCTGTTATTTTTGTGTGGTGTGTATAATACTCATGTATTTTTTCTATGATTCTTATACTTATATTTATGAGTACATAAATATCCATTTTATGATCTTTATTTAATAGTTTTATTGTAATTCCCTGACCCTAGAAGCCTAGAGTCGGTGAATTATATTAATACATTTGCATGATTACAAGGAATCAAGTCTCTAAATACTAATCATTATAGAATTATTGGAAAATATATTACATACATTATAATTAAATTACAAATTAGAAAATAAAACACAACATAAATGATCATTGGAGAGTTTCATTAATCACCTAGATTAATCATGCTTATCAATCATAATACACTTCTTGGAATCCTGGGAAAATTAAAACATAGAAAGGGGTGCGATCAGATGCTCAGTAAGGATAAAATATAGTGGAAACTTTCATAAATAAGGATAAATAATTATCGAAATGTGTAAGAATAAAACAAGATCCTTTTAAACATAAACTTCAGAATAATATGGAAAATATACAATAAAATAATTCCATTTATTTATTCACATGGATATTCTACTAGTCGAATAATCACATGCAATATCAATAAAAACATTCATAATGATGGAATTCATAACTCTAGAGATAATAACCACATAGTTAAGGCCTTGTGCCAAGACAAAAAATATTATTTTTTCATGGCCTTGTGCCAAGACACTAGTTTGTCTAATGATACCTAATGATGCATCATGAAGCTATAGAGGGCCCCACCCGTCACTTAATAAGTCCAATGCATTCCTCATATGAAAAAGATTAAACATAAAATAATCATTCGTATTAAAACTAGCATATGAAAGGTCAATACATTATCCATAAACCATTAATGATGTAAAAACAACACATCCACAGTCAAAAATATCCCGAAACCTTCAATAAAATATGGAAGTTTTGTATCATAACAAATCAACTTCAAGAAAGTATAAAATCCATCAAAGGATGTTGACATAGATGAAAATTTTTTGTAAAAATCTTTGAGAGAAATATCTATTTTTCATGAAAACATTTCAATTTCACACAATTTATAAAGGATGAAAATTAAAGAAATTTTTGAATCAATGTGCCCCATAACACTTTGAATCTTTTTAATGGAATTAACAGTTTAAAAACCTTCATGTCCATATAAATAAATCCTCAAAAACCATTTTATAAACATGGACATTAATGAGAATGATTTAGAAGAATAAATATTTAAAATATTTAAAATGATGTTTTAGTAAAAAAATTACCATAAAAATCGCTTTGAAAACTCTTTTATGAAACATGGAGATGGATAATAAATATGTCCCAATAGAGACATACAAAAAAACCACAGATAAGAATGAGATTGTGAAATTAACCCTTACCTTGTACATTCCTTTAGTTGAGGGTATGTTTAACCTCCTGTATAAAGACATTATTATGTTGTTAAATTATATCTGAACCATATTAATATTTATGATATCATACATGATTAATTTATGACTCTATACTACCAATTTAATAATATTTTCCATGTTAAATTAACACTTCAGGTAATAGTCGCTTTCTTTAGCATACATATTTTAACTTGTCATTCTTGATCGTATCGATTAGATCATGATTTAAATACTTCCTGAATATAAGCCTTGATTTATATATGATATATATTTATAAAATAATTATTTATAATAGATAGATATATGAAATGGAAAAACTATTTATGGAGATGGTAGTCCGTACGCACGCATAAACGCTGTTTTTTTTCATATCGTATTGAACAAAAGTAAGTGAATAAGATATATATAAGTGCATATATATATCTCTCTCCAGTAGCATTATTATGTCATATGTTACATACTTATTAGTAATATATATTTTTATAATCGTCGATGAATGGTGAACGTGGAAATGAATCTCATCACGTTGTGGAGACGGTAATCCGTACGTAAGCACGAGCGACAATGTAATTTCTTTAAAGGTGTGGAATTGGATGTTATATTTATTTTACAGAGAAATTATCTTGTCATTTTCATTATTTATATACCTATTTCTCAACATTATATCCATCCAGACAACAAAGTTTTGAATAACAAATTACACCACAGCGTGGAGATGGTAAGTCATACGTACGCATGCATGGTGACATTATAATTCAAAGGATAGATAGAATAATGAATATGGTTGTTCCATATTAATAATAACAACACATTTTATATAAATTAATGGTGTTATTATTTTGGTATTGTAATAACAAAAAAAGATTATGTGGTAGAAGAAAAAAACATGAGAAAGGGTGGTGAAATCATTTTCTCTTCTTTAGGTTCTTCATTTGGATTTGATCTGAAGGGATCCTTAGGCTGGATTTATGATCAAAGGAATGCCTCTAGAATTAATATATGATAATTTTGAGGATATTTAGGCAGTGTTCAGACATGAAAAAAGGTTTTTGAGGTGTGAATTTTAGATATGGGGAAGTTTCCTTTTATATTAGGGGTGAGAAGAACCTTAAGAAAAGATTGAACTATTATTTGATAATAAAATCATTTTCGATTTATAATGGATCCAAAATGAATTATTTAAAGTAAAAGGTGGGTATGGGTCTAAAAACTCTCATTCAATAGGTTTTCGAAAGTTTTAGGTCACAATAGTAACCATAACTTTAGATTTAACTCTTTGTTAAATAGTTTGACATTTACCATGTCTCTTTTTATTTCTGTAAGATATGGTTAATAAACATACAATAAAATGCCAATAGAACCCCAATTGGTTCATTAATGTAATATATATTATTATATATGTCGTTTTTTTTAACCTTATATCTTTTTGACTATTGATTCAATTAATAATATAGTATTTTTTTTAAATACTATTTTATGTCAACATTAAAACTATTTCGTATTTGGTTTTCGTTAAAATCATAACAACATGATTACATCAACAAAAATTTATTTAGTCAACTATATCATGTAATATTAACCTAAATATTTGTTTTAATTCATCATAAGTCAAAAAATACAATTATTTGGGTATTTATAACATCAATTATTTCAATCTTTTATTATTAAGGTAGTTGATGTATCATCATTGTGTCAAAAATAAATTTAATTATTTAATGTCTAAAAATTATAACTAAATTACCATTATTTTGATATTTTTTTTCAATTTTTATTGAATATTTATAGTCAAATTTCTATTTTGTATAACCCTATATTAAAAATGATTAAGTAATGAAATCTTGAATTTTACACTTTTAACTCTTCTTTAAATTAAATAATAATAAATGTCCTAATCTAATCAAAGTAGACCTAAAGGATCATTTGTTATTCCTAAAGTTGTTTTTGGTCAAATTACACCAATATAATATAATTAGGACATGTTTTAGGGTAATAATAATATCATTTTTCCTTTTAATTACCCTATTTATTTTTAACCATAGTAAATAAAAGCCAAAAGTTATTATTCATCAAAAATTATTTTTATCTTATTGAACCACAATTTACTTACTGATATCAACCATTTCTCTTGGATTTTTTAAATTCAATTCATAGAAGTGGTAAAATTATGTTTTATGAAAATTTTTAAATGCTCAAAGGAGGTGGGTAAAAGACGGTAAAAAATTCATGAAAGTTTTTATATATCTAAACAGATAATAAAATGACTCCAATGAATTACATTGAACTTATATAAGTATTAGGTATCTATTTTGACCTAATATAAATTTAAATAAAATAAATAATTATTTAAATAAAAATATAGTTTTAAACAATAACTTAGTGTTTTCACTATTCATCAAAAATTAAAAGTTTTTAGAAAAATACCAAAATTTCACCCAAAGCTAATTTTGATATTAGGAATTCAAAAATGAAGTCTATTTTTCCCAATTAAACACATAGAAGTTGAATTTATTAATTTAAACTAAATTCCTATTGTCAAAAACAAAAAGTTTATTTTTAAGAAAAAATAACTATCAGTAGATTGACACTTGTTTATGTCCAATTTCAAAGTGAAATTACTTACAATTACCTGTATGGGATGTAACACCCCGAGATTTTATGAGATATATTCTTTTTTAAATTTCTTTCACATATTTCATTGTACGCTACACCAATATTATCTTGTGATATCTACAACACAGTATTAGCTTGCAGTATATGCAACCCTGACATGGCTTGCATTACATTAAATCGCGACCTTCCTCTATAGCATGTGTTGTACGTAATACTGGGTTTCATTAAACAATGATATATGTTTATAATATTATTATGAACTAGCTGTTATGAATATTATTAACTACTTTTTTAATTTTATAACATTATTATTTCATCTTAAACATTTTCTAGAACATGTTATGTGAACAAAATAATTTTTTCTGGTAAAATGAGTACTTTTTAAAAAAATGCAATTTTGCCTCCTTTTGATGACACACCCACTTTAAATCTAGTTTATGACATGTTTATAAGTTCAATTTGAAAAAATAAAATTCTTATTTTGATTCAAGATATAAAAATTTACTATGTATAAATTTTTCATATTATTATGATAACTTTCATATTGTAATGAATAGTAAAAACATGCTATATTTTCATTAAAAAAACTTTTTTCATTTTAATAATTTATATGGTTAGATTATAATATTGATTTATTTTAAATTATAAATAGAATATATGTTTAACATATAATATAATGTATGTCATTAGCATTTATTTTACATTGAATTCATAGGTAAAATCATTTCAATCTTTTTCAATGTTTTTACATTAAAAACCCATTTTCATAACAACAGGATTAGTTTTAAGTTAATTACTACAACTTCTGTGTATTTAATTTTCAAAAATGGATTCCATATTTTAATTCAGTGGGTCCAAATTATGTTAATATGATACTTTTATTTTTTTTATATTATGAATAATAAATACGGTAATTTTTATTTACTACAGTTAAAGGTAAATCTCGTAATTAAGGGTAAAAATATGATTATAAAATTACCCTAACACTTTACAAATCGTATTGGATGTATAAATGTCGACCCATATCAACTAAGGGTCATACTAGATTCATTTAATGAATTTTGACCATGAAATAATATAATTATAATTAAAACCAATGAAAGTGACAACATGTCACTCTCTTAAATCTTATAAGTGTAATAATTTTTATTAACTGATAAACATCATAAAACCTCGGATATAAATATTACATAGAAATATAATATAATTATATATATAATATGAATTTATTAATAATATTTAGGGATGAAATAATTATCATTAATTATGAAACAATAGTGATGTTGAAATTATTTTATTGATTGAAATATCAAATAATTGATTTTAAAAGTATTAAAATAAATATTATATGAACTATTTAATGTGCTCAACTAAATTTATAGACAAATATGAAATGTTATTAATATATTAAATCATTTATTTCGAACATGTATTCTATATATATTTTATTTAAATTCAATCAAATGAATAGTGTCAAAATTGACAGTATTGTTATTTTATAAACATTACATATTATAAAATTGTTTAAAAATAAAATAAAAATTTAAAAATTATAAATTAAAATTTTTATAGTCGAAAATGTCATAAGGTATCCAATTATGGAAAATTATCAACACATAAGTGATTATTTATAACCATTCAAAATTTAGAATTTTATTACCACAAATAAAATTAAATAGATTAAATAAGGATAAATCAAAATGATAAGGTTTAAAATAAGATTAAAACATGTCTAAATTTGATTGGTTGATTATATTACAACCCTATCTAATATAGTATTATAATTGAGTCATTTTTGAGGTTTTTTTGTGGGGTTTGAATTTATATTAACCTAATATTTTTGAGGATTCCAAAGGTGTCCCTCTCCTCCCTTATAAAAGGGCACCTCCTCCCTCTCCTCATTACAAAATTTAGAGCCATCATGCTCGGACAAACCCTACCCATTTCCCTTATCAAACTCTTTATAAACATACTAGTGGTCCTAGTTTTCTTCAAAGACCAATTTTAGTTCCCTAAGTGGAGGATTCAAAGAGACGTGTCGAAGAAGAGGTAATATCTGTTGCCGATTCTTTCAAATTTGTTTCTTCTTCTACCTCCTCTTCTTTATTTTTTTCATTATAATGTAATAACATCAGTATAAATAATATACAGATATGTCATTATAAATATGAAACGACCCCATTTCACCTTCTATCCAACATAAGGAAAATGACATCACCGTGCGTGCGTACGTACGGAATACCGTCTCCACGCCGTGGTGTAATATTTTTTTCACCACCACCTTACATTGATGGGTATAATGCTGTAAGGAAAAACTGCATATCATTATTATAACATCATACTAATTCTAAGATATTATGTCATTGACTCCAATTCCATTCAATAAATATGGGAATGATAACATCGCTCGTGCGTATGTATGGACGACCGTCTCCACGACGTGATGAGATTCATTTTCCATGTTAACAATTAAAGAATGATTGTAAATTATATATAATAATTAAACATGAAATATATTAAATAACAATTATACGTGATTTATGAATATATATATATATGTATGTCATATACTTAATTAAATTCAACTCAATAAAGAAACGAAAACAACGTTCATGTGTACGTACGACTTACTGTCTCCATGAACAGTGTATTTCTTTCCATTTAACGATCTGTTATATATATGTATATTCTGAGTATATATTATATATAAATCATGTTTTATATTCTAGAATTAAGTAATCTTGATCTAATTAATCATGTGAATAATTACAATTCGAAACACGGAAGACCAATGAAACGATTTTACCCAAAATGATCTTTTACATGGAATTTACAAAGGAACGGGTAATATAAAGTCATATGTGAACCATATATGATATCATAAAAATGAATATGATTCTGTAATAAGTCAATTAAATTATTTAAATCATTATACTGGAGGTTCAGATACGTACGAAACATATCGGACCTAAGCTAAGGGATAATTTTGAAATCTCATTCTTACCTGAGACTGCTTATTCAAAAGTATTTACTAGGGTTATATTTTTCATCCTTGTCCATAAATATATTTTCATAAAGTCTTTAATATTACTACATTTATTTTTAAATTCATTTTTACCCATCTTGACTTTTACTTTGTGTTATGGAAGGAATATTTCTTTTGTCTACCATACGTGGTACATTTGGACATATCCGTTAAAAGTATAAGGAGAATGTTTTCTTTAAATTATACGACATGAATGGATTTTTACTATTTTAAAACGCCTTATTTTAATGAAGCTTAATCTCCCATATTTCATGACTATTTTCATCAAAATCCTTTTCTTTTAAAATTTTATGGCATTTTGTGAAAAGAAAATGATTTTGAAAAAGAAAGGATATTTTCCTCAAGAATTCTTTTCATGTATTTTATCAAAACCATTTTCCAACTAAGATGAAATTATTTCATATGTGAATGTTTCAAGTATAATTTCTATATTATTTACATTGTGTGATTTTTCTTATGATTAAATGATATCCATTTTTTATATGGATTATGTTATGATGGTATGATGTTTATGAATCTCATTCTATTACATGGTTTATGCTATGATATATGATTTATGATTTTGTGTCACATGAAAGAATGATTTCATTATGAGATGGGCGGTACATTTATCTCCCTCCATTGCATTGTAGAAAGATTTATATCTCATGAGATATATATGGATTAAACGGCATGTAAATCCGGTTCAGTAATTCAGGGCTGGAACGACAAGTAAACCCAGTTCCGTAAGGGACTTTGTCCACTAAGATGGTCGTGGCAGCAATGCCTAGGCTACTATGGAAATCATATCATGAGCTTAATGTTTTTCCACAATTACAAGTTTTATTTCCTAGCTATTTATCATTATTGATGTTCCATTATGATCTATGCCATATGTACTGACATGTTTCATGTCACTGGTCATGATTTTGATGTTTAAACATTATGATCATGTTATTAGGTTCAAATATATATGGTTTGTTTTATTTTCTACATTCTTACCCTTACTGATAATTTGAGCTCACCCATTATATGTTTTCTTTTCCCCAGGATATAAAGAAAGGTTTTAGGTAAGGAAAAAAAGGGAAGATCTTTCACCACGATTAGAAGATTATATTCTGAGTTTCCGAAGACACTAAACTATTACAGTCCTTTGGTGACTGTTTATGTTATGTATTAACTATTCCGCAAAAGTACGGTAATGTACATGTATGTCAAGCTTTGGGTCTCTATAGTTGGTATCAAAGGAAAGTTTTAGTCATCCTTTGGAAAATAGGATGCGAGAACTTTAGTGAGATCCCTAGAGATATTTCTAAGGTATGTCTAGGGATGTCCCTAAGGTTAAGTATAAGTATAGGTTATAGTCCTAGAATTATGGTAATGATAATATAATTAAACCTTGATGTTATATATGTTAGGTACTCCCCCTTTATTATGTTATTTCCCCTATCACAATGTTTGCCTCACTCTATTGTTTTTGGGTTTTAGACGATGGATGGAACCCGAAGGAATCATGTTGATTAATGTAATGGATGATGCAATGATTTTCCTCATGAACAAACCAATTTTATTGGAGATGAAGTACACAATCTTATTTGTATACTTACACAATCTATAAATAATTCTGTACTTCCAAATGAGAAGATAAAGGAGCAACATTCTGTTGAATCCTTCACGAGGCATCGTCCACCGTCATTCAGTGGGTATTATGATCCATTAGTGGCTGAACAATGGATTAGTACCACTGAAAAGATATGTTTAGTAATACAATGTTCTGAGCATGATAATTTCATCTTAGCAGTATATCGTTTGGAAGGTGATGTTGATCAATGGTGGAATCTTATCAAGAACATGAGGCAAAGAGATGAAATTGAGTCCATTAAATGGTACGTGTTCAAGAAATCATTTTTCAATATGTACTTACCTTGTATTCTATGAACAATGACAGATTAGGAGTTTCTTGAACTTAAGAAAAAGGATGATGAATTTTTTGGCATATATGAGGCGAATTTTACTAGTCTTGCAAGGTATGCATCTGGATTTATCATTCAACCTGAAAGTAAAGTTGGTCGATTTTCGGTGGATTAAAACCAAGTCTTCTAAGGGCATTAGCTATAAGAGAATTCAGTTGATATGATGAAATTTTTCATTGTGCTGTCAAGGTTGAACTAGATTTTGGTGTTATATATCTATCTCATGGTTTTGAAAAGAAACAAAAGATGGAGTTTAAGGAAAAAATGTTATAACAATGGTGAAAAGAAGATGAATGTTAATTTATGCTCAATGTGTGGAAAGATGCATGGTGGAGATTGGCTAAAAGGTACTAAAAAATGTTTCAAGTGTGGAAAAAAAGTTCATCAAGTAGTGGAGTGTCGAAGTAATGGAAAAAGGGTTGCAAATGATATTAATAAATAAAAGACTGCAGAGAACGCACCACCAGCACTTCAATGCTTCAAGTGCAAGGAAATGGGGAATTATGCTAATCAATGCCCTACTCCAAGGGTTAATTATGATCAACGTGAGAAACCACATAAGGAAAAGGATAATGTGAAGTCACATGCGATCACTATTGAAAATGTTGAGTATGACAACGATGTAGTGGAATGATTCTGTGTTTATGTACGTAGATTCGAAAATAATGTTGTGGAATATAATTTATAGTTCCGTGGAATATTAGAATATCTATGTTTTGGTTTATTATGGTTTTAAATAAGTATATGGAACCTGTAACCATGAAACGTGATTCAAATAATTTGGAAAGAAGATGATATGCGCATAATAAAGTGATAAAGAGAAAATAAATTGTTTGATAGTCTTCATGAGCTCATGATTGATATATGGACTAAGTGATATCATGGTTTGAGTATATAGAATTTTTGGGATTTTGGAATGTCGAAATATTTAACTTTTGATGGCACTCATGTTTTCACTAATGTTCTATGGTAAATCGTCTTCAAAAGAATACATGATTGAGGTATTCACATTTTTGGAATGTGACCAACAAGATATATCTTATGATATATGGGGGATAAAGGATGGTATTCACATGCTCGGTAGATGACATTTATAGTAATCGTTTTCTTTATACTTTGAGATTGGACATATGTATAAGCCTAATGAATGGAATGGATTATGTTGGACATATGATAGTATTGTTTAAGGATAGAAATCATTTCGATATTATTTCTGGAATGTTATAATAGTCTAGTTTCAGAAAAAGAAAAACCTGCAGGAAGGGTGATAACCTGTCGTGTCGGACAAGGTTGTGAGAATCGAACCCACAACCATTGTGAGACAGTCCATTATTAACTACCACTAGCCTATATGAAGTCCCTGGTTAGTAGAAACTTTTTTTATTTTATTAAGCGGTATTATAGATGAAGTATAAGTCTATTTTTGGAACGATATAAGATAGATGGACTTATGTATATAACTATTGCTAAAATTTTGTTTGAGATAGATAGAATGACCCATAATTCAATCACATGATCTTCTAACACTTCACGAATGACAAATTCCACTTCAATTCTTTAAGATATAATGTGGAAATTGCTCAAGGCATGAACCACAGTGATATTATATCAAAATAAAGTAATAATTTCTTCTAATTCAAATTATTTAAGTTTAGGGAAATGATCTTGAAAACCAAAAATGTTTTCCAAGTGCCCTTATATCTGATGAATTAGATTCTACCTTAGATCATCACAAATTTATGGCTTTTTGATTGTTGTATTTTTCATAGCCATGTTCTCTACCACTCTCCATCAGAACTTGATGGTTAGATTTCTCTTCCATATCCACATTTCTACTTATGTTATCCTATGTGGAAACCCAATGATGAGTTAATTTGGGTAAACGTTATGTTTCATACTTCACTTTTTAAAATTAAGTTTTTGTATTCCTTTTACGATGTGAGTTTTTACGAATGAAACATTCCACTGGAAAATAATTTATATGCCCGATGAATTTCGAGGGCGAAATTCATTTTAAGGGGGGTAAAATGTAACACCCCGAGATTTTATGAGATATATATATTTTAAATTTCTTTCATATATTCTGTTTTACACTACACCAAGATTATCCTGCGCTATACACAACACCATATTAGGTTTCAGTATACACAACCGTGACTTGGCTTGCATTACACGCAATTGTGACCTTCCTCGATTGCATGTGTTGTACGCAATACTGGGTTTCACTAAACAACGAAATATGGTTATACTATTATTATGAAATTTATGTTATGAATAGTATTAACTACATTTTGAATGTTATAACATTATTATTTCATCTTACACATTTTCTATAACATGGTATGTGAACAAAATAAATTTTTCTGGTAAAATGAGTATTTTAAAAAAAAGGCAGTTTTGCTGCCTTTTGCTGGCGTGCCCACATTAAATATAGTTTTTGACATTTTTATAAGTTCAATTTGACAAAATAAAATTATTCTTTGGAATAATGATATAAAATTCTACTTTGGATAAATTTTAAATATTATTCTGATAACTTTCATATTTTAATGAATAGTAAAAACACGCTATATTTTATATAAAAACAATTTTTTTCATTGTAATACTTTATAAGGTTAAATTATAATATTTAATGATTTTAAAGTATAAATGAAATATATTTTTACCATTTAATATAATTTATGTCATTAACATTTATTTTAGAATGAATACATAGGTAAAATAATTTCAATTTTTTGCAATGTTTTAACTTTTAAAACCCGTTTTCTTAACAACGGGATTAATTTTAAATTAATTACTATGACTTATATATTTTGAATTTTGGAAAATGGATTCCATATTTTAATTCAGTGGGTCCAAATTATGTTAATATGTTACTTTTATTTTTTTTTTATGAATAATAAATACGGTAATTTTGATTTACTATAGTTAAAGGTAAATATGGTAATTAAGGGTACAAATAAGATAATAAAATTACCCCAAAACGTGAAAAAATCTTATGGGATGGATAAAAGTAGACCCATATCACCTAAGGTTCTTAAATGATTCATTTCATATACTTTGGCCATGAAATAATATAATTATTATTAAAACCAAAGAAAGTGACAACATGCCACTCTCTTAAATCTTATAAGTTTAATAATTTTAATGTAGTTCTACACAATATAAAACATCGGATATAAATAGTCCCTAAAAGATAATAAAAGTATATACATCATATGAATTTATTAATAAATTTTAGGGATTAAATATGTATCATTAATTATGACACAATAGTGATGTTGATATTATTTTATTGATTTAAATATCAAATAAATGATTTTAAAGGTATTAAAATAAATATTATATGAACTATTTAATGTTCTCCAATTATTTTATAGATAAGTATTACATATTAGTAAACTATTAAATATTTTATTTAGAACATATCTTCTGTATATATTTTATTTAAATTTAAACAAAATAATAGTGTCAAAATTGACACTATTGTTATTTTATAAAAATTACATATTATAAAATTGATCATAATTCAAATAAATATTTAAATATTATAAATTAAAATATATATAGTCTAAAATTTCATAACTTATCTAATTATGGGAAATTAAAAACACATAAGTTATTATTTATAACAATTTAAAATTTAGAATTTTATTACCACAAATAAAATTAAATAGATTAAATAATGATAACTCAAAATGATAAGGTTTAAAATAAGATCAAAACATGTCCAAATTTGATTGGATGATGATATTACAACCCTATATCATCTAATATTTGAATTGAGTCCTTTTTGGAGGTTTTTATGTGGGGTTTGAATTTATATTAAACTAATATTTTTGAAGATTTCGAAGGTGCCTCTCTCCTCCATTATAAAAGGGAACCTCTTCCCTGTCCTCTGTACACAATTTAGAGCCTTCAAGATCAGAAAAACCATTCCAATTTATATTATCAACCTTTGTATAATCATTCTAGAGGTCCTGGTCTTCTACAAATATAAGGCCCCAGCCTTAAACCTTACTTAATATTGAATTAAATGAATAATTCACATTGAGAATCTTTTCAGGTTTAGAGTTTTAGAGAATTAGAACATAACTATTACATCTTAAAAGATTACAATGTAGACACTTCTACTAAGTCTCCAAAAAAAATAAAAACTCTTAAAATGAAAGATGTCTATATTCCATGTATTAGATAGCATGAAATTCCCTTGATCCCATCCTTGTCCTTATTCTACTTTAAGTCCTGTGAAAAACATTTCGAAAAACTTGGGGTGACCATAAAAAGCTCAGTAAGGGATACAAAAAGAATGAAAACTGTTAGTTTTTCAAAATCAAGTAAACCATGTATACTCTATCTAAGTAATACCTTCACCTTCATGAAGTAGTAAAACTCTTCACTGAATAAAGTATCATTACTTACCTTTTTGTAACCAAAGTATAACCATAAAACCCATATAACGGACACATAACATATATAAAGGTAACTTGGGACATAAACATACTTAAGTGGAATAACCATACGGTCGACTTCCACACTTATCACTTAATGGAATAGCCATACGGCCAATTTCCATACATACTTAATGGAATAGCCATACGGCCGACTTCCATACCCAATGCATTGGAGGTTATAACGTAACCACCCGTCCTGGTATTCACGGCACCACCTGTCATATGGTTTATAACGTAACCACCCGTTAAAATGTCCAAGTACCAATATAAAATCATAAAATATAAAACCAATATAAAGGAATGATAACATTTCCACATTTCAATCATAATATAACTAAATATATTGACATAATAGAATCCTTTATCAAAACCATTTTCAATACCAAAATACATAAAAGAGTATATGGTATTTATTTTATTCTAAAAACAATACGGCTTGTTGAGGAAGCCAAAGACCAAATAATACTCGCGGCGGCGGAAAAAGTCGTTGTCACCGCGTACGTTAAAAAAACATTCCTTTTTGTCGTTTAGTAAAACGCTTCGTAGAAAAAGATTCCTTTTGTATAAAAGTAAAAGTCAAAGGAGTTTATACACCGTATAAAAGAATGTTGTGTATAAAACGAAATATGCCTCAATGAAAGGAGATTGAGACGAAGTCCCTTACAAAGATCATTTTTAAAATAAAATAGATCTATTATGTGTATTCACTATAGGTACACATAAAGAAAGTAAAAATACAAAATAGGAAATAATAATATCATGAAATAATTTGAAAGTAGGAGATTAACCCAAAGAATGGAAATCGGGTTAAGAAGTTCCCTTACCTTGGGTCCGACTTGACTCGATCGTTCTTTAACGTCCTGAATAATAAACTTGAGTTAATTTATACTTGATTAAGAACATTTTTAAAGTTCATTATTCTTTTTATATCACTTATTGCCATGTTATAAACATTATGTAACCATTAATGTTAATAATGTTTGTTTTGTCAATATTTGGTTCTTAAGTCGAAAGTGGACTTGTTACAATTACATGTTGTTCGTGTGGTCAAAAGTTCTTTATATCCAGAATGAAATTCCCGATTTGGATATAATATGTATCATATATATCCAGCATATACATGTATTTATAATATTACATAATCATTTAGAGGTAAGAAATAAAATGCACCGTTCATGGAGACGGTAAGCCGTACGTACGCATGAACGCTACTTTCATTTCTTTGTCATATTAGTGGAATTAAAACTAAATGAGAGGTATGTATATTTTAATTCCAGAATTATATTCATCATTTAGATATATCATTAATTATATATATACATTATATACATGTAATTTTAATAGTACATTACATTTGGGGATAAGAAATGAAATGCACCGTTCATGGAGACGGTAAGCCGTACGTCCCACATAAGGCATTAATGAATCACATCACTTTTAGGGGGCGGTAGTCCGCACTTCCTTAAATGAAGATATAATGTTTACCCATAATGGAAACCATAAAGGTATGACAAAAATGAAAAATACAGATGCTTAAAGAAAACATAAACATATTATATATAATATATAAAAATAGTGACATCATAATGGCCACCCTTGAAGGTGTTAAATGAGTATTGAACAATCATCGTTTCGGGTGGCAGAATTTCGCCATCCACGGAAACCGTATGTTCTTTAACCATTTGATGTAGTTTTGTGAGTGTGTATCTCAAATAAATATTATAAAAACATCCTAGTATATTGGAGATACTGGTGTTGTTACAAAAGAAGTAAATAAAAAGAGTTTAGAGGGTTGGAGAAGCAAAATAAAACAAATGAACAAGAGAGAATGAATTACCTTTAAAAGTGTATGTCCCTTTTGATTTGAGCCTAAAGGCTTCCTTTGAAAGGATTCTGCCCAAAGAGAATCCTCTAGGATTATGAGAGGGGTGTGGAGAGAGTAAATGGGCAGGGTTTGGCCGAGCCAAAGGCTTGAGAAGTGTGTGAAATGAGGTAGAGGTGGGGGCCTTTTATAAGAGGAGAGGAGGGACACTTTTGGAAAGTAAAGAAATATTACTTTATTTGAAAATGTGTTTCGGTTTTAAAAGGTCCCACATTGATATAATTCGTGGATAAGGTGATAAGGGTTCGAAATCCACTCATCCAATTGGTTTTGGACATGTGTAGGGTTTAGATTTTTCATTATCTTTCCATTTTATTTAAATCGTCAAATAATGATGTCATCGCTGCATCATTTTTATGTCCTAAATAATTTAATTTATTTAATGTCTACAAATTATAAACAAAATAATATGATGTAGGAAATCAGTTTAGATTTCCAATTACTATTTATAATCAAAATTTGGACTTGTATAACCCCACTCAAAAATTATTTTAGTAAAACAATTTATGTTAGTGTCATTTTCACTATAACACTAAATAAAAATATATTAATGTCATTTTCCAACTAAAGTGGCTCCATGGGGTCCCCAAGTTGGACCATGGCTTGTCTTGGTCGGCCATGACTCTCCCAATAGGTGTAGGACAAGTGTCATGGTGTTTTCACATTCTTATAATACCATTTTTACCTTAAACTACACTAATTACCTCTAATCGCGATTAATGAAAAAAAGTTACTATTCACCAAAAAAATTTTTTAATCTCATTGAACCACATTTTACTTCTTAATGAAAACCTTGTATGTCGAATTTTCAAAATTCAATACACATTAGTGGTAAACTTTCATTTAACTGAAAAATCAGTTTGCTTGATTACCACTTAGTGGTTCCACTATTCATCAAAAATTGATGTTTTTCAGAAAATTACCAAAAATTCACCCTGAGCTATATTTGATATTCCGAATTCAAAAATGAAGTCCATTTTAAAAAATTCAAAACATATAAGTCAAATTAATTAATTTAATAATTAATTCCCGCTGTCGTGACAAATAGCGTGTTTTTGTGAAACAATAAGTATCAAAAGATTGACACCAGTTTAAGTTCAATTTCAAAGTGAAATTGATTCCAATGACCACCATTGGATTAACTGGTAAAAATATTTTCTAATTTTACTTTAAAACCAATTAAAATAATAATCTAATCATATAAATAATTTAGATTAAAAAGAGGTTTTGAATTAAAATACAACATTTTACAGTATTCATTAAAAAAATGAACATTATCGGAAAGATACCAAAAATTTACACAAAGTAAATTTTGATGTCCCAATTCTTAAGAAGAGTTTTATTTGGTACAAAATAAAGTATAAGAGTGATCAAAACTATATTTAATGACGGTTCACCATTAAAAGGTGATAAGTGAACCTTTAGTGAAAATTAGAGTATATATGCCCTAAAATTGAACTCTTTCCGTATTTTAAGCCATTATCTTTTATTGGGTAAGTGTAAAAATATTTAAAAACATATATAATCATATTTTAGTTATTTCTATCCATTCCCGCCAGTACAACGGCTACTTGTTAACTAACATTTAAAATAATATTATTTTATTACTAGTGTGCTACGTAAGTTTCAAAGAAACTCATCGTTGCGTACCGAGTACGCTATCGAACGTAGAAACCCCTTTTAATTAAAATTAATATTTAATTCGTAAATATTAATAAATATGAAAATTATTTATTCTTTATTTACCTGGGATGTTACATCAAATACCAATTTTACTTCCTTAAGAGGAGATTTCAAAGAGACGTGTCGAAGAATAGGTAATATCAGTTACCGATCCTTTCAAATTTATTTCTTCTTCTACCTCCTATTCATTAGTTGATTGATTATATTGTAATAACATCAGTATAACTAATATACTGATATGTTATTATTAATATGAAACAACCCTATTTCACATTCTATCCATCCTATGGAAAATTAAATCACCGGGCATGCATACATACGAAATATCGTCTCCACGCCGTGGTGTAATCTGTTTTTCCACCAACACCTTACTTGGATGGGTATAATGGTGTAAAGAATAAATACATATGATTATTATAACATCATACTGATTCTAAGATATTATATCATTCACTCCAATTCCATTCAATAAATATGGGAATGATATCATCACTTGTGCGTACGTACGGATTATCGTCACCACAACGCGATGAGATTCATTTTCCATGTTAACAATTCAAGAATGATTATAAAGTATATATATTGAGTAATCATGAAATATATGTCATAATAATTCCACTATATTTATGTGTACATATATATGTATGTCATCTAATTATTTCCATTCAATTCAATAAGCAAACGAAAACATCGTTCATTCGTACATCTGGCCTACCGTCTCCATGAACGGTGTATTTCTTTCCATTTATCGATCTATTATATATTTTTATATTCTGAATATATATTATATATAAATCATGTTTTATATTCTGTAATAAATAATCATGATCTATGTAATCATATGAATAATTACAAGTCAAAACACGGACGACCAATGAAACACTTTTACCCAAAATTCTCTTTAACATGGAATTTACAAAATAACGGGTAATGTAAAGTTATAAGTGAACAATATATGATATCATAAAAATGAATATGATTCTGTAATAAGTCAATGACATTATTTAAATCATTATACAGTAGGTTCAGATACATATGAGACATATCAGACCTATGGTAATGGACAATTTTTCAATCTCATTATTATATGAGATTGTTTATTCGTAACTATTTTCTGGGGTTATATTTTTCAACAATTTCCATTAAAATGTTTTCATAAAGTGTTTAACATTCTTCCATTTAGGATTAAATTCATTTTTACCCATTTTGACTTTTACATTGTGTTATGGATGAAATGTTACTTTTGTCTACCATACATGGTACTTTTGGACTATTCCATTAAAAGTACGAGGAGAATGATTTCTTTAACTTATATGACATTAATGGATTTTTACGGTTTTATAATGCCTTATTTTCATGAAGATTAATCTACAAGATTTCATGACTATTTTCGACAAAATCCTTTTATTTTAAAATTTCATGGAATTTTGTGAAAAGAAAATGATTTTAAAAAAGAAATGATATTTTCCTCAAGAATTCATTTCTAGTATTTTATCAAAACCAATTTCCACATGTGATGACATAATTTCATATGTGTATGTATCATGTATAATTTCTCTATTATTAACATGGTGTTATTTTTATTATGATGAAATTATATCCATTTTTTATATGGATTATGTTATTATGGTATGATGTTTAAGAATCCCATTGTATTACATGGGTTATGCTTGATGTATGATTTATGATTTAGTGGCACACGACAGAATGATTTCATTATGAGATGGGTGGGACCTATATCTACATACAATGCATTGGGTAAAGATTTATATCTTATGAGATAGACATGGAAGAAATGACAAGTAAATCTGGTTCAGTAATACAGGGCTGGAACGGCAAGTAAACCCGGTTCAGTAAGGGACTTTGTCCACTAAGGTGGTCTTGACAGCAATGCCTGGGCTACTATGTAAATCATATTATGTTCTTAATGATTATTCATAATTAAAAGTTTTATTTACAAGCTATTTTATCATGATTGATGTACCATTATGATCTATGCCTTACGTACTGCCATGTTTTATGTCACTACTCAAGATTTTGATGATTAAACATTATGTTCATGTTTTTATGTTCAAATGTATATGGTTTGTTTTATTTTCTCCATGCTTGCCCTTACTGAGCATTTGAGCTCACCCTTTAAATGTTTTCTTTTCCCCATGATATAAAGACACGTTTTAGTTATGGAAACAAAAGGGGAAGATCTTTATGGGAGATATTGAAGATCTTTCACCATGATTATAATATTATATTCCATGTTTCCAAAAACACTAAACTATTTAGGTCCTTTGGTGTCATTTTTTGTTATGTATTAAGTATTGCACAAAAGTAAGGTAATTTCCATGTACGTCAAGATTTTGGTCTCTACATTGGATTAAATGGTAAAAATATAATTTTTTTATACTTCCATACCATTAAAATGGATAATTTAACACTAGAAATTATTTTTATTAAAAAAGTTATTTTCAGTTAAAATATAGTATTTTCACTATTCATCCAAATATGAATGTTATCAGAAAAACACCAAAAAATTATTAAAACTAATTTCATATTTCCTGATTCTAAAGAAGAATTTTATTTTTTGAAATTGAATATATAAATTTTCAAATATTGGATTTAACAAGGGATTACCATTAAAAGGCGGTAAAGTGCATTTTTTTAGAAATACTTAATTTGTCTAAAAAATGAATTAGGTCTTACATTATGTCTAATAAACTAAAAATATGGATTCTAAAATTATAAGGATTATATAAAGTTCAAAATTTAGTTAATACTATTCATAACTGCTTTTAAACGGCTAGTTTCATAAGTCGTAGTGCGCTTGAACTCGGTGTTGCGTGTAGTGCAAATATTTGAATTACTATGAAGAAATTATAGACTATGAAATCATGGGGTGTTACATTCTTCCCACCTTCAATAAATTGCATCCTTTTAATTTTAAATTGTTCATCAAAAATAAAAGGCTAAAAATAGAGAACACCTTTGTGGAAAAACCCACATCGGAAATTGGTTTAACAAAATTTAGTCTTAATAAGAGGAAAAGGTAAATCAAAGAGTCACCACCAAATTATGATCTCTATTAGGATAATATTGGTGGAAATTAGAGACACTTTATTTGGAGGGAAAAAGTATATATTTATAGGGGTGATTGAGGTCATCAATCACAAACAAGTGTAAATTTGAGGGCCTCAAATCCATCAATCTATGATGATTTAAAATACCATTGGTTCAAAAAAACATAATGTATTACCATAACATAATTTTGGTTTTAAGATACCTTCCCTATAGTTTAGGAATTAATTTACCCATAGATAAGAGGAAATAAATTATATATATATATATATACATGACAAGTAGAGTTTCATCCTTCAACTAATTCCTACCACAAACTCATCTTTCACTCCAAAAGATTTCAAAAAAATAATCACTTTATCCTAATCGTATAGGGTTCCAAAAATAAGGAATTTATGATTAACCTATTAGTCCCTTTAAAAAAACAAGATTATACAATCTAGGGACTTCACATAGTAAAGTTGTAGGCGATAAATCCCAATCGCATTATGGTTGTGGGTTCGATTCCAGCAGCTTTGTCTGACCCCACAGATTGTCACATGGTCTACGTGTTGTCCTTTTTATAACAATCCAAAAATAACCTAAACAATTGTATCCAATATCAAACTTAATCCATTCCAACCATTATAATTATCCAAAATACTTCTTTCCAGACACACAGTCCAAAATTTTTGTGGATGTTAAACACAATGTAGATCATTTTAGCCACGTATAACATGTGAAAACCTTCATAATGTAACATTTTAAAACATGGGAACACCCTAAATGACCATAAAACATTATTTATTATATTCATGATCCCTTATACTTTATATAGTTATAGATATATTCATTATATACAAACATATTGAATATTCCATCATTGATGAAATAAAAAAACTATTAATCAGTTCTAAGGAAGTCAAGAATATCAAATATAATTTATCCAAATCAACCATCTCTTATTCCAAAATCACAACCTCATTATCAGGATTATATTAAGGATTACATTTCCTTCATCCGTGTATATTCCCAAAAGTGTAGCTTACTATTAAATCACTTTTCTTAGAACCATATAATATCAAACTCTCAGTAGAATAGTACTGCAGTACAATACTTATTTATCTTCATAATTCATATATTCAGTATATTGTTGATTCGACACTCAAATTAAATATTCTCTAATAAAAACATAAGAACACTAGACATTCCTCTTTATCTTAGGTAGTATCATAACATGATTATTATAAAATATCATCATTTGTGGAATGCTCTGATGATTGGGACATTGATTCATGTAGTGTCTCAACGCCCTACAGATGAAGCATTTTACATTTGAAACCTTTTTCTTACCCTTGGAATCATGTACTTGGTGTCCTTTTTCTCCACACATATACCAAACTCCCATTATCTTCATGAATTTACCAAGGTGATTATTTCCTTATTTATCACATATGAGAAAATACTTCTTTCCCCTCTTCCCTTTATCAATCATTCTCTCTACCATCATTTTCATCTCTTTCTTGCCTTCAAAACCATAGGACTCAAAGAATTCATTATATATCTTAGTAACACATGAAATTATTTCTTCATATGTTGATAACACATGTTAGACTATTTATACGACAACCCTAATTTTTATTACAACTTAAACATGATTTATTACATAAAACATCACTTGATACAACAAATAAGATCAAGAGGTTTAGTGTATTTGGGGCTTAGGATCATTACATAAAAACTTGAAACATGAAATACTACATCTTTATTGAATACATCCTTTACATGACCACTACATTCCTTCGTACTTAGCATTGCATGGGATAACCTGAGGACATGCATAAGAAAAGGGTGAGCTATAAAGCCCAGTAAGTGAGTACACATGGAATAACATGAGGAGTAAAATACATGTTAGAAAATAGGCATATCAATAGAGCATAAGAAAATCATGAACATAAAGGCATGATAATGCATGATAATCATAACATGGAAATGTGGCCATAATACATAACATGGAATTAGCATGAGAAAGGCTCATTGCACATGGAGCATGAGTAAATCCTCATTGCACATAAAGAATGAGTAAAACCTCATTTCAATTGAATTAGAATGAGTCAACACTCATTGAAAATGACGTATCAGGATACTATACTTTACCCAATGCATTGGAGAACTATAAGGGCGCACCATTCTTAAACATTTCATTTCATGCATAATTGTGCCACATGGATCATAAAACATGGATTCATAAAACATAATCATTAATACAAAATAAAAGAATATGGAATTCATACATGAAACTTTACCATCAATACATAAATATTCATAACGGTGAATACCGTTGATTGAGAAATGGGCATGGTATTCACTACACAATGACATTGGCTTAGAAAATCGGTGCGATTATGGCAGCATAACGACGTGAAATAAGAATTCATAAAAATGGTCGAAGAGAATGAAAGGGGTTCCAAATCATATATAAATTTAATGGATATTAATGAGGTCATATAGAAACATGTCCCAACAATTGTAATGGAATTTAGATTCATGATTCCAAATTATTGCTTGAATGTAAAAGGAGAGAGAGAAGTTCCTTTCGGAATTTCGGCATAGTAACGGGTGTACATGGGAGGAATTTAATGAGAGAGAAAGGGTGTCCCATAATTCAGTCATAAATAGGGATGTATGAGGGAGGTTTGAAACCATACCCCAACATTTTTAATTGAAATTAAAAGGGAAAAACAACTTAATGAAAATTGGACAAAAATGAGCATGGAATAAAAAACCCTTACTTGGAATTGTGCTTCCAAAGCCTAGAGAGAGGCTTGTGAGAGGCTTCATGGGAGCTTGGGGAACCATGGGAGGATTCTAGAGAGAGTATGTCAGCCGTTTTTTAAACTCCAAGGGCTTTGAGTGGGGAGGAAGTGGGAGCATGGGAGTGTTTATATAGGAAAGGTGAGGGAATTCTTTATTATTTAGGTTTGGGGCCCCTTATATTAAATTAGTCCAAACCACAAACCATCAAATGGTATTTGCCCATGGTTTTTGGAAAATGGAGGAGGAAATCAATATTTTATAAGGCCAAAGTCCGAACTTATTAAAATAATAAGGTTTCTTATGTAGAGGTGAGTCACACTCCCATGGAAATTAATTGAAAAAGGAAAAGTGTTGAATAAGTCTGGAGGGGTCCATTAATGAATTGAAAAGTTATTCAAACAAACCGAAAATCACATTATATTAATGTTAAAACATATATTGGCCGAAAATAAAGAATATAGTATTTTATTACATCACTATTGGGTCATTATGATGTCATAAAACACATTATATATTTAAACGTTATTTAATTTTTACCCAAAAATTTGACCGTCTCAGAAAATTATGAAAAATTCGCCGTTGGATAATTTCGATGTCCTAATTACAAAAATAACATTTATTTTATCTAAATAAATTTCTAAATATGTGAATTTTCACTTTTAAAATAAAAACCGACATTTATCTAAAATTTACGGGTTTTGACAAAAATGGCTTTCAAACCATAATAAAAATTTTCATTGAATTCATAAAACTTTAAGATCATTTATATTTAATAAAAATTAATTCAATAATAATAATAGTATCTTATTAAAATAGTATTTAATTCAAAAATCCCTTAATTTAATAAAATATATTTCTTAATTAATTAATAACTAAAAACACCATTTGTACTTTAAAGACTATTTACAATGTATCAAAAATGACTAGAAATTATATTCATTATTATATACAAAAAATAATGTACATGGACATAGTACTACTTATTTGTTACAAAACCCCTTAAAACAGCCGCAAAAAACCTAAGGGTAAGGTTTTCGATGGTGACAGATTCTTGGGGTGGCTCAGATAACATCGCTCGAGTGGTAATTTCAATCAACTTCCTCTTTTCCCATAGATGGTCACGTTCGAGCTTGACATGATGAAGCTCAGCTTGGACTTGGTCAAGGGCGAAGCCCAAAGATGCCACCTCTTTTCTGAGCTCTGGAAAATGTGCTTTGTATGAGGTAATTCTACTGGATGAGGCCATCACTTCCTCTTTCTGAGTAAAAAGGATTTGTTAAAGTTATATATTTATACTAATCATGTGATCACTATTCAACGACTATAAAAGTAACGGTCACAATTCTTATCATAATACCAATGAAGTTGACATTTTATAAATTTTTTTTATATAAATAGATATTTAATAAGATCAAGAGGGATTTTCTATTAATGAAACGTTGGGTCGTTACAATATTCCCCCATTAAGAAATTTTCCTTTTCCCACAATACAACAAATTTGGGTAACTTATCTTCATCATATCCTCCAATTCCCATGTTTCTTCTTCAAACTTGTGGTTTCTCCACAATACCTTGATGAGGGGCGTTGTCTTATTTCGTAGAACATTTTCTCTACGATCTAAGATCTTCACTGGTTGCTCTTCATAAGAAAGATCATCTTCCAATTGTACCACCTCAGAAGAGAGTTCATGTGAAGGGTCTGGAATGTACTTTCATAAGAGGGAAACATGAAAGACATCATGTAAATTGTCCATAGTAGGCGGAAGTGCTAGTTGATAGGCCACAACCCTGACACGATCAACAATCTCGAAGGGGCTGATGTACCTTGGAATTAACTTCCCTTTCTTTCCAAACCGCATGACCTTCTTTCATAGGGATATGTGTAGAAAAACCATATCTCCAGCTTTAAACTCAAGGTCTCATCGACGATTATCTTCATAACCCTTATGTCGACTCTGGGATGCCTTGATATGCTGCTGAATGGTTTTCACCTTCTCCACCCTTTACCAGACCATTTCTGGTCCAATCATCTTACGTTTACCGACCTCATCCCAACATGCTGGTGTTTTTCACATTTTCCCATACAGGGTTTCATATGGTGCCCTTTGGATGATCGAGTGGAAACTGTTATTATAAGATAACTCAACCAGGGGAAGATGTTGATCCCATCCTCCCTTAAAGTCCATTGAGAATTCTCTCAACATGTCCTCAAGTGTTTGGATAGTCCACTCGGATTGGCCATCAGTTTGAGGATGATAGGCCATACTGAATTTCAGTTCAGTATTCAGAGCATGTTGAAGACCCTTCAAAAACGTAGAGGTGAATCTTGGATATCGGTCAGACATAATAGATAGTGGTACTCTATGCAACCTTACCACTTCCATGATATATATCTGTGCCAGTTGATCCAAAGAGAAATCCTCTCGAATTAAAATGAAGTGTGCAGTGTTTGTAAGACGATCCACAACAACCCAGATTGAATTGTAGCCTTTGGATTTCCTCGGATGTCCGGTGAAAAAGTCCATGGTGATGTTCTCCCATTTCCATTCTGGTATGGGCAATGGTTTTGTCATCCCCTTAGACTTATGCCTCTCTGCCTTCACTTGCTGACACACATGGCACTTTGATGTATATTCATCGATCTCCTTCTTCATATTATCCCACCAAAAGTTTTTTCAGAGATCTCGATACATCTTCGTGATCCCTGGGTGAATAGAGAAATTCGAACAACGTGTGTCATCCAAAATTTCCTTCTTCAGCTCCATACATGATGGAACACATAGTGTTTTCCCAAACCTCACAATTACTTCTTCATTAGCATTAAACTCTGAGGATTTCCCCTTTTGTAGCTTCCATTTTTCCTTGAATTCCCACATCATTCTTTTGAGCATCCTTTATCATTTCAAAATGAGACGGTTGAGAAATAATTTGTGAAAGGATTGATGATGTTCCCTTCTCTATGATTCCCATGTCCATCTTCATCAAGTCTATAAAGATTGGATCCTTATCAATTATCATCATTGATAGAATTGTAGGGTCCTTTATACTTAGGCCATCTGCCACCTTGTTCGCATTCCCAGGGTGGTAATGTATTAAACATTCATAATCCTTGATGATCTCTATCAATATTCTATGGCGCATATTAAGCTCTTTTTGTGTGAATATATATTTTAGACTCTTGTGGTCAGTATATATCTCTCATTTCTCTCCATAGAGATAATGCCGCCAGATTTTCAAGGCAAAGATCACAGCTTCCAGCTCCAGATCATGCGTTGCATAGTTTTTCTCATGGATTTTCAACTACCTTGAGGCATAGGATATAACTTAATCATTATACATCAGCACACATCCTAAGCCCTTCTTCGAAGAATCACTGAATACCACAAAATCCTCCCCACTTGTGGGTGATGTGAGCACAGTCATAGTGATAAGCCTCCTTTTCAACTCCATAAAGCATTATTAGCATTCATCACTCCATGAATACTTTACTCCCTTTCTAGTTAGTTTGGTAAGAGGGTTGGACAATCGTGATAAATTTCTCACAAATCGTCAATAATATCCAGCTAAACTCAAGAAGCTATGGATATATGTTACTGATGTTGGCCTTGGCCATCCCTCAATTGCATCTGTTTTGGAGGGGTCCACAGATATCCCATTGCTTGTGATGATATGACCCAATAATGAGACTTCCTTCAACTAGAACTCACACTTTCTGTACTTTTCATAGAGCTTCTCCTTGCGCAATGTCTCTAGTAATGTTTTTAAATGCTCCTCATGATCCTCATTGGTTTTGGAGTATATTATAATTTTATCTTTAAAGACTACCACAAATTTGTCAAGGTAATCTCTAATGACACTATTGATCATGTCCATGAATATTGCCGGAGAATTGGTGAGTCCAAAAGGCATTACTATGAATTCATAGTGCCTGTATATTGTATGAAAAGCAATCTTGGGGACTTCTTCCTTCATCACCCTTACTTGATAATATCCCGACCGCAAATCCACCTTGGAGAAGTATTGTGATCCACGCAGCTCATCAAACAAGTCATATATTCTTGGGAGAGGATACTTGTTCTTTATTGTGATTTTGTTATGTTCACGATAATCGATGCAAAGCCGCATTGACCCATCCTTCTTCTTAACGAAGAGGACTGTTGCACCCCTTGGTGAAGCACTTGGGAATATAAACCCTTTATCCAGATTCTCCTTTAGTTGTTTCTTCATCTTTTTAAGCTCAACAAAATCCATTCTATATGAGGTCTTGGATATTGGTAGCACCCCCGGTATAAGTTCAATTGAGAACTCAACATCTCTTCTAGGAGGAAAACCAGGCAGTTCCTCGGGAAACACTTCAACGAATTCTCTCACAATAGGCATTTCTTCAAGGATGGTTTCTTCCTTGGACTCAATCATCTGAGCCTGATATGCATGCTCATAAGGCAGTAATATCCATTCTTGAGATGATGGATCTAAAGGAGATTCATCTTCCTCCTAACACTTGTAAAGAATCGGGGGTCGATTCTCCATATGGAGTGTGATTTCCCTCTCCTGACAATTTATATTGGCTCTATATAAGGAAAGCCAATCCATGCCAAGAATTGCATCAAATTCCACCGGAAGAAGTATGATGAGGTTCTCCAGGAAATTCAATCAAAAAGTTATAACAGGGGAGGATTTATATTCATTGGATGCAATGATTTCCCCATTTTCCGTACTCACCGACATCTTTACTTCCATGATTTGTTGTGGTGCTGGGATTGTTCTACTAAACATTAGAGATATAAAAGTATGCATAGAACCTGAATCAAAAATAATTTTTGCTATTAAATGAATGAATAACTATCGTACATGTCACCACTTTGTTGCCGGGGTTCACATCAGGAGAAGTGATGGAAAAAGCTCTTCCTTGTTGTCTTGGAGGTTGTTGGTTACCTCCGAAAACCCTTGGATTAGGGCACTGATTTGAAAAATGACCTAGTTCTTTTCATTTGTAGCATTGAATAACGCATTGAGATTTGAACATAGCGTTCCTCTCCTCTGTCGCATCTTCGGGTCCTTCGTTCCGACAGTTAACAGCTAGGTGCATTTCTCTTCCACACCTCAAGCATTTTCTCATCCCCTTAAGGAAAATTCCAGGGTGCTTCTTTCCATAATTTTGGAAAATGGGGTGCTGGATCTTCTTATAACCATTGGATTTATCCATCATACCACCAGCATTGAATTCCACCTTATGCATCTAGTCCCCATGATTCCCCAGTGATTCCCCGGTCTCCATTTCAACTTTGAGGGAACATCAGACAATTTCCTCATAGCTGTCGATGTCACGGATCGCTAATGCTTTCCGCAAGCTAGGCTTCAGCCCACCAAAGAAGTGGTAAACCTTGCATTCGGGGGTAATGAAAAATCCAGAATCATATCGTGCAAGCCCTGTGAAGTTTACCTCGTACGCTCCAACAGATTATTCATATATTTGCTTGACGGAAAAGAAGTCCCTTTCCATCTTAAACCGGAGGGTGCGTGGAAAATATTTATCGAAAAACATCTTCCAGAAATCCTTCCATTCCAACGCCTCGATCTCCTCCTCGGGCTTCGTATTTTTGATCAACGTCCACCATTGATCAGCTTCACCCTCCATATGATAAGCTGTTAGGAGAACCTTCTCTTGTTCAGAACTTTAGAGGATGGAGAATATCTTTTCAATGGCGTTGATCCATTGTTCAGCGATTGTGGGATCGGATGATCCACTAAAATTAGGTGGACATTGTCTCATGAAGCTCTCGATAGCGACTTTTTCTTTCTTGGGGGGGGGGGGGGTTGAACATTCCTCTTGACCCGTGTTTCTATTAAACACTTGATTTAGCTGAGAGAGAAGTGTGAAAAAGTTCATGATTCCCACTCCCATTGGATTTGGAATCTCATTAGTACAGTCATCACACTGATCTTCACAATGCTTGCTAGCCCGAGTCCTCCTATTACCAGCCATTGGCTGGAATAAATGGAATGTTAGGGGTAACACATAAAGGGTAATCCAAAGACAAAAGTTGATGACTTATAAATAAAATTTAATTTCCTTAACTCATGAGTCTATAGGGTTCAATCATAGCTTTTCATGATCTACTTTCTAACATATATTCTTAGGGGAATTTTTTTAATTACCTTAATAAGGGTTCATACTAAGATAGTGAATTTATCAAAACATATCCCCCGGGATTGTCATAACCAATAGTGTAGCAAGGCCCGTTTTCGTGCACCAGTTCCCGTTTGAGACTAGCTCAAAGCGGTGTTTTTAGGTTTTACCCCTTGGATACATCTGTGCCAGACCCGCCTCTACCTGCTCATATGCATATAGGGATGTATTTTTTTGCTAAACCACATACTCAGTACTTACCAAAACTTAGGTGTGTTTTTATTATACCTAGTCTTGTATCTAAGGCTTTACTAGGGTTTCCTAATCCAAAAAATAACTAAACCTATCCTCTGATACCAACTATGACAACCTTGCTTTTTATTACAACTTAAACATGATTTATTACATAAAAATTCACTTGATACAACAGATAAGATTGAGAGGTTAGTGTATTTTGGGATTAGGATAATTAAATAAAAACTTGAAACATGAAATACAAAATATTTATTGAAAACATCCTTTACTCGACCACTACATTCTTTCGTACTTAGCATTGCCTGGGATAACCTGAGGACATGCATAAGAAAAGGGTGAGCTATAAAGCCCCGTAAGGGAGTACACATGGAATAACATGAGGAGTAAAATACATGTTAGAAAATAGGTATATCAATAGAGCATAAGAAAATCATGAACATAAAGGCTTGATAAAGCATGATAATCATAACATGGAAATGTGGCAACAACACATAACATGGAATTAGCATGATCCAAGGCTCATTGCACATGGAGCATGAGTGAATCCCTATTGCATATAAAGTACGAGTAAACCCTTGTTTCACATTAATTAGCATGAGTCAACACTCATTGCACATGACGTATCATGATACTATACTTGCACAATGCATTGGAGCGCTATAAGGGCGCACCGTTCTTAAACATTTCATTTCATGCATAAGTGTGCCACATGGATCATAAAACATGGATTCATAAAACACAATTATTTATTCCAAGATGAAGGAATGTGGAATTCATACATGAAACTTTAAAATAAATAAATAAATGTGAATAAAGGTGAATACCCAAGATGGATAAATCGGCATGGTATTCACTACACAATGACATTGTCTTGGAAAATCGGTGTGATCACGGCAGCGTAACGGCGTGACATAAGAATTCATAAAAATGGTTGATGAGAGATAAAGGGGTTCATCATCATATTTAAATGTAATGGACATTAATTAGGTCATATAGATACATGTCCAAACAATTTTAATGGAATTTAGATTCATGATACAAAATTATTGCATGAATGTAAAAGAAGATAGAGAAGTTCCTGTCAGAATTTCATCATAGTAACGGGTGTACATGGGAGGCATTTAATGAGAGAGAAAGGGTCTACCATCATTCAAAAATAAAAAGAGAAGTATTAGGTAGGTGAAAACCCATACTAAAACATTTATAATTGAAATTAAAAGGGAAAAATAACTTAATGAAAATTGGAAAAAAATGAGAAAGGAAGAAAAAACCCTTACATGGAAGTGTCCTTCCAAAGGCTAGAGAGAGGCTTGTGAGAGGCTTCTTGGGAGCTTGGTCACCTTGGTAGGATTCTAGAGAGTTTAGGGTAGGGGTTGGACGAACTCCAAGGGCATTTAGTGAGGAGGAAGTGGGAGCTTGGGTTGGTTTATATAGGAAATGTGAGGGAATTCTTTATTATTTAGGTTTGGGACACCTTATATTAAATTAATCCAAACCACAAACCACCCCATGGTTTTTGCCCAGGTTTTTTGGAAAAGGGAATAAGAAAACAATATTATATATGTCCAAAGTCCGATCTTCTTAAAATAATAAGGTTTCTTATGTGGAGGTGAGTCACACTCCCATAGAAATTAATTTAAAAAGGCAAAGTGTTGAATAAGTCTTGAGGGGTCCATTAATGCTTTGAAAAGAAAGTCAAACAAACCCTAAATCACATTATTTTAATGTTAAAACATATATTGGACGAAAATAAAGATTATAGTATTTTATTACATCACTATTGGGCCATTATGATGTCATAAAACACATTATATATTTAAATGGTATTTAATTTTTACCCAAAAATTTGACTATCCCAGATAATTATGAAAAATTCCCCGTTGGATTATTTCAACATCCGGATTCCAAAAATAACATTTATTTTATATAAATTATTTTATAAATATGTTAATTTTCACATTTAAAATAAAAACCGACATTTATCGAAAATTCACAGGTTTTGACAGAAATGGCCTTCAAACATTAATAAAAAATTAAATTGCATTCATAAAATTATATGATCATTTATATTTAATAAAAATTAATTTAATAATAATATTATTATTTTATTAAAATATTTTTTAATTCAAAAATCCCTTAATTTAATAAAATATATTTCATAATTAAATAATAACTAAAAACAGCATTTAACTTTAAAAACTATTTACAATGTATCAAAAATGACTGGAAATTATATTCATTATTATATACAAAAAATAATGTACATGAAAATAGTACTAATTATTTGTTACATAACCCCTTAAAAAACCGCATAAGTCCTAAGGGTATGGTGTGCGATGGTGACACACTCTTGGGGTGGCTCAGATAACATCGCTCGAGTGGTAATTTCAATCAACTTCCACTTTTCCCGTAGACGGTCACGTTCGTGCTTGATATGATAAAGCTCAGCTTGGGCTTGGTCAAGGGAGAAGCCCAAATATACCACCTCATTTCTGAGCTCCAACAAATGGGCTTCGTATGAGGAAATTGTACTTGATGAGGCCATCACTTCCTTTTTCTGAGAAAAAAGGATTTGTTAAAGTTCTATATTTATACTAATCATGTGATCACTGTTTAATGGCTATAAAAGTAACAGTCACAATTCTTATCATAAAACCAATGAAGTTTACATTTTATAAAAACATTTTATATAAAGAGATATTTAATAAGATCAATAGGTAATTTCCATTAATGAAACTTTGGGTCGTTACAATATTCCACCCTTAAGAAATATCACCGTTGAAATTTTTCTTTTCCCACACTAAAACAAATGTGGGTAACTTAGCTTCATCATATCCTATGATTCCCAAGTTGCTTCTTCAAACTTGTGGTTTCTCCACAATACCTTGATGAGGGTCATTGTCTTATTTCATAGAACATTTTCTCTACGATATAAGATCCTCACTGGTTGCTCCTCATAAGAAAGATCATCTTCCAATTGTACCACCTAGGAAGAGAGTACATGTGAAGGGTCCGGTATGTACTTAATTAAGAGGGATACATGAATGAAATCATGTAAATCTTCCATCGTAGGTGGAAGTGCTAGTCGATAGGCCACAGCCCCGACACGATCAAGAATCTCGAAGGTGCCGATGTACCTTGGAATTAACTTCCATTTCATTCCAAAACTCATGAACTTATTCCACATAGATATGCATAGAAAACCCATATCTCCAACTTTAAACTCATGGTCTCATCGACGATTATCTGCATAAACCTTGTATCGAATCTAGGTTGCCTTGATATGCTGCTGAATGGTTTTCACCCTCTATATCATTTCCTCGACCATTTCCACTCCAATCAGCATACGTTTTCCAACCACATCCCAACATGTCGGTGTTCTGCACCTTTTCCCATACAGGGCTTCATATGGTGCCATTTGGATTCTCGAGTGGAAACTGTTATTATAAGAGAACTCAACAATGGGAAGATGTTGATCCCATACTCCCTTAAAGCCCATTGAGCATGCTCTATGCATGTCCTCAATTGTTTGGATAGTATGCTCGGATTGGCCATCAGTTTGAGGATGATAGGCCGTACTGATGTTCAATTCAGTATTCAGAGCATGTTGAAGACTCTTACAAAACATATAGATGAATCTTGGATATTGGTCTGACACAATAGATAGTGTTACTCCATGCAACCTTACCACTTCCCTGATATATATATGTGCCAGTTGATCCAAAGAGAAATCCTCCTGAATAGAAATGAAGTGTGCGGTCTTTGTAAGATGATCCACAACAACCGAGATTGCATTTTTGCCTTTGGATGTCCTCAGAAGTCCGGTGACAAAGTCCATGGTGATGTTCTACCATTTCCATTCTTGTATGGGAAATGGTTGCACCATCCCCTTAGACATCTGCCTCTCTGCCTTCACTTGCTGACACACCAGGCACATTGATGTATATTCAGCGATCTCCTTCTTCATATTATCCCAACAAATTTTTTTTCGGAAATCTCAATACATCATTGTGCTCCCTGGGTGAATAGAGAAATTCGAACTATGTGCGTCATCCGAAAGTTCCTTCTTCAGCTCCGGACTTGATGGAACACGTAGTGTTTTCCCAAACCGCACAATTTCTTCTTCATTAGCATTAAACTCCTAGGATTTCCCATTTTTGATAGCATCCACTTTTTCTTGAATTTCCACATCATTCTTTTGAGCATCCATTAACCATTCCAAAAGAGATGGTTGAGAAATCATTTGCGAAAGGATTGATGATGTTCCCTTCTCTATTATTCCCATGTCCATCATCATCAAGTATAAGAAGATTGGATCCATTTCAATTCTCATCATTAATAGAATTGTTGGGTCCTTTCTACATCGGGCATCTGCCACCTTGTTCGCCTTCCCAGGGTTGTATTGTATTGAACAGTCATAATCCTTGATGATCTCTATCCATCTTCTCTGGCATATATTAATATCTTTCTGTTTGAATATATATTTAAGACTCTTGTGGTCAGTATATATCTCACATTTCTCTCCATAGAGATATTGCCGCCAGATTTTCAAGGCAAAGATCACCGCTGCCAACTCAAGATCATGCGTTGGATAGTTTCGCTCATGGATTTTCAACTACCTTGAGGCATATGATATAAATTTATCATTATAAATCATCACACATCCTAAGCCCTTCTTCGAATCATCAATGAATACCACAAAAAGCTCCCCACTTGTGGGTAAAGTGATCACGGGCGTAGTGAGAAGCCTTTTTTCAACTCCAAAAAGCATTCTTCACATTCATCATTCCAAGAAAACTTTACTCCCTTTCACGATTTCTTGGTAAGATGGTTGGACAATTGTGAGAAATTTCTCACAAATCGTCGATAATATCTAGCTAACCCCAAGAAGCTACGGATATCTGTTACGGATGTTGGCTTTGGCCATCCCTCAATTGCATCTGTTTTGGAGGGGTCCACAAATATCCCATTGCTTGTGATGATATGACCCAAGAATGAGACCTCCTTAAACCAGAACTCACACTTGTTGTACTTTTCATAGAGCTTCTCCTTGCGCAAAGTCACTAGTACAGTTTTTAAATGCTCCTCATGATCCCCATTGGTTTTGGAGTATTTTATAATTTCATCTATAAAGGCTACCACAAATTTATCAAGGTAATCTATAAAGACTCTATTCATCAAGCCCATGGATATTGCTGGAGCATTGGTGAGTCCAAATGGCATTACTTTGAATTCATAGTGCCCGTATCTTGTACGAAAAGCAGTCTTGGGGACATCTTCCTTCTTCACCCTTACTTTCTATTATCCCAACCGCAAATCCTCCTTGGAGAAGTATTGTGCTCCACATAGCTGATCAAACATGTCATCGATTCTTGGGAGAGGATACTTGTTCTTTATCATGATTTTGTTAAGTTCACGATAATCTATGCAAATCCGTATTGACTCATCCTTCTTCTTTATGAAGAAGACTGGTGCACCCCATGGGGAAGCAATTGGGCATATAAACCCATTATCCAGATTCTCTTGTAGTTGTTTCTTCATCTCTTCAAGCTCAAAAATAGCCATTATATATGGAGTCTTGGATATTGGTATCCCCCCAGGTATAATTTAAATTGAGAACTCAACATCTCTTCTAGGAGGAAGACCAGGCAGTTCCTCAGGAAACACATTAGCGAATTCCCTCACAATAGGAATTTCTTCAAGGATGGTTTCTTCCTTGGACTCATTCATATGATCTAGATACGCATGCTCATAAGGTAGTAATATCCACCCTTGAGATGATGGAGCTAAAGGAGATTCATATTCCTCCTGACACTTGTAATGAATTGGGGGTCGATTCTCCATATGGAGTTTGATTTCCCTCTCCCAACAGTTTATACTGGCTCTATATACGGAAAGCCAATACATGCCACTAATTGAATCAATTTCCACCAGAGAGAGTATGACGAGGTTCGCCGGGAAATTCAATCCAAGGATTATAATAGGGGAGGACTTATATTCATGGGATACAATGATTGCCCCATTTTTTGTACTCACCAACATCTTTACTTCCATGATTTGTGGTGGTGCTTGGATTGTTCTACTAAACATTCGAGATAAAAAAGAATGTGTAGAACCTGAATAAAAAAGTACGTTCTCTATTCTTGAATGAATAACTAGCATACCTATCACCACTTCGTTTTCGGGGTTCACTTCGGCATGAGTGATGGAAAAATATTTTCTTTGTTGTCTTGGAGGTTGTTGGTTGCCTCGAAAACCCTTGGAATATGGTACTGATTTTCTAAATAACCCGGTTCTTTGCATTTCTAGCATTGAACAACACGTTGAGGTTCGAACGGAGCATTCATCTCCTCTGTCGCAGCTGCGGGTCCTTCTTGTCGATAGTTAACAGCTTGGTTCCCTTCTCTTCCACACCTGAAGCATTTTCTCGTCCCCTTAAGTCAATTTCGAGGGTGCATCTTTTCGCCATTTTGGAAAGTGGGGTGCTGGATCTTCTTAGCACCGTTGGATTTATCCATCAGACCACTAGCATTGATGTCCACCTTACACTTCTTTTCCCCATGATACTGATGTGATTCCCCAATCTCCATTTCAACCTTGAGGGCACATCAGACAATTTCCTCATAGCTGTCGAAGTCACGAATCACTAATGCTTTCCGCAATCTAGGCTTCAGCCCACCAAAGAAGTGGTCAACCTTACATTCGGGGGTAACGACAAAGCCGGAAGCGTATCGTGCAAGAATTGTGATGTTTTCCTCGTACACTACAACAGATTCTTCATCTTTTTTTCTTGAGGGAATGGAAGTCTCTTTCCATCTTAAGCCGGAGGGTGCGCGGAAAATATTTATCAGAAAACATCTTCCAGAAATCTTTCCATTCCATCACCTCGATCTCCTCCTCAGGCTTCGTATTTTTTATCAACGTCCACCATTGATCAGCTTCACCCTCCATACGATAAGCCGCTAGGAGAACCATCTCTTGTTTAGAACATTAGAGGATGGAGAATATATTTTCAATGGAGTTGATCCATTATTCAGTGATCGTGGGATCAGATGATCCACTAAAAGTAGGATGCCTTTGTCTCGTGAAGCTCTCGATAGCGACTTGTTCTTTCTTAGGGGGGTTGAACGTTCCACTTGACACGTTTTTCTATTCAAAACTTCAGTTATATGAGAGAGAAGTGTGACAAAGTTCGCGATTCCCGCTCCCATTTGATTTGGCATCTCATTAGTACAGTCATCACACTGATATTCACAACGGTTGTTAGCCCGAGTCCTCCTATTACCGGCCATTGGCTGGAATAAAAGGAAAGTTAGGGGTAACACATAAATGGTAATCCAAAGACAAAAGTTGATGACTTATAAATTAACTTTCATTTCCTTAACTCATGAGTCTATAGGCTTCAATATTGGATTTTCAAGATCTACATTCTAAAATATATTCTTAGGGGAAATTTTTTTAATTCCCTTAATAAGGGTTCATACTAATCTTGTGAATTTATCAAACCATATCCCCCAGGAGTGCCATAACCAAAATTGCAGCAAGGTCCATTGTCGTGCACCAGTTCCCGTTCGAGTCTAGCTCAAAGCGGTGTTTTCGGGTTTTACCCCTTGGATACATCTGTGCCAGAGCCACCTCTACGTGCTCGTATCCAGACAGGGATGTATTTGTTTGATAAACCACTTACTCAGTACTTACCAAAACATCGGGATTTTGTTATTATACTTAGTCTTGTATCAAAGGATTTACTTGTTTTTCCTAATCCCAAAAATAACTAAACCTATCCTCTGATACAAACTATGACAACCCTGCTTTTTATTACTACTTAAACATGATTTAATACCTAAAACTTCACTTGATACAAAAGAGAAGATCGATAGGTTTGGTGTCTTTGGGGCTTAGGATTATTACATAAAAACTTGAAACATGAAATACATCATCTTTATTGAAAACTTCCTTTACATGACCACTACATTTCTTCGTACTTAACATTGCATGGGATAACCTGAGGACATGCATAAGAAAAGGGTGAGCTATAAAGACCAGTAAGGGAGTACTCATGGAATAACATAAGGAGTACAATACAAGTTAGGCAATTGGAATATCAATAGAGAATAAGAAAAGCATGAACATAAAGGCATGATAAAGCATGATAATCATAACATGGAAATGTGGCAACAACAAATAACATGGAATTAGCATGAGGCAAGGCTCATTGCACATGGAACATGAGTAAATAATCATTGAACATAAAGCATGAGTAAACCCTCATTTCAGTTGAATTAGAATGAGTCCACACTCATTGCACATGATGTATCATGATACTATACTTTACCCAATTCATTGGAGCGCTATAAGGCACACCCTTCTTAAACATTTCATTTCATGCATAAGTGTTCCACAGGGATCATAAAACATGGATTCATAAAACATAATAATTTATTCCACAATAAAGGAATGTGGAATTAATACATGGAACTTTACAATCAATATGTAAATGTGCATAAAGGTGAGTACCCTTGATGGAGAAATGGGCATGGTATTCACTACACAATGACATTGGCTAAGAAAATCGGTGCGATTACGACAGTGTAACGGTGTGATTTAAGAAATCATAAAAATGGTTGATGAGATAGAAAGGGGTTCCTCATCATATTTACATTTAATGGACAGTAAGGAGGTCATATAGATACATTTCCCAACAATTGTAATGGAATTTAGATTCATGATATAAAATTATTGCTTGAATGTAAAAGAAGAGAGAGAAGTTCCTTTCGGAATTTTGGCATAGTAACAGGTGTACATGGGAGGCATTTAAATAGAACTAAAGGGTATCCCATCATTACAACATAAATATGGATGTATGAGGGATTGAGAAACCATAACCTAACATTTATAATTGAAATTAAAAGGGAAAAACAACTTATGTAAAATAGGACGAAAATGAGAAACGAAGAAAAAACCCTTACTTGGAAGTGTGCTTCCAAAGTCTAGAGAGAGGCTTGTGAGAAGCTTCTTGGGAGCTTGGGGCACCTTGGGAGGATTCTTAGAGATATTAGGGTAGAGGTTGGACGAACTCCAAGGGCTTTGAGTGAGAAGGAAGTGGGAGCATGGGTGGGTTTATATAGGAAAGGTGAGAGAATTCTTTATTATTTAGGTTTGGGACACCTTATATTAAATTATTCCAAACCCGAAACCATCCAATGGTTTTTGCCCATGGTTTTTGGAAAAGGGAAGAGTAAAACAATATTTTATTAGGCCAAAGTCCTAACTTCTTAAAATAATAATTTTGCTTATGTGGAGGTGGATCACACTCCCATGGAAATTAATTTAAAAAGGCAAAGTGTTGAATAAGTTTTGAAGGGTGTATTAAAGCTTTGAAAATTAAGTAAAACAAACCCAAAATCAAATTATTTTAATTTTAAAACATATATTGGGCGAAAATTAAGATTATTTTATTTTATTACATCACCATTGGGTCATTATGATGTCATAAAACACATTATATATTTAAACGGTATTTAATTTTTACCCAAAAATTTGACTGTCTAAGAAAATTATGAAAAATTCACCGTTGGATAATTTCAACGTCCTGATTCCAAAAATAACATTTATTTTATCTTAATAATTTTATAAATTTGTGAATATTCACTTTTAAAATAAAAACCGACATTTATCGAAAATTCACGCGTTTTGCAGAAATGGTTTTCAAACCGTAATAAAAATTTTAATTGCATTCATAAAATTATAAGATCATTTATATTTATTTAAAATTAATTTAATAATAATATTATTATTTTATTAAAATATTATTTATTTCAAAAATACCTTAATTTAATTAAATATATTTCTTAATTAAATAATAACTAAAAAAACCATTTGTACTTTAAAAACTATTTACAATGTATAAAAAATGTCTTGAAATTATATTCATTATTATATAAAAAAATAATGTACATGAACATAGTACTACTTATTTGTTACATAACCCCTTAAAATAGCTGCATAAGACATAAGGGTAAGGTGTGTGATGGTGACGGACTCTTGGGGTGGCTCAGATAACATCGCTTGAGTGGTAATTTCAATCAACTTCCACTTTTCCCGTAGACGGTCATGTTCGAGCTTGACATGATGAAGCTCAGTTTGGGCATGGTCAAGGGAAAAGCCCAAAGACACCACCTATTTTCCAAGCTCCAACAAATGGGCTTCCTATGGGGAAATTCTACTGGATGAGGCCATCACTTCCTTTGTCTGATTAAAAAGGATTTGTTAAAGTTCTATATTTATACTAATCATGTGATCACTGTTCGGCGGCTATAAAAGTAACTGTCACAATTATTATCATAAAACCAATGATTTTGACATTTTTTAAAAAAATTATATAAGAAGATATTTAATAAGATCAAGAGGGATTTTCAATTAATGAATCTTTGGGTCATTACAATTTACCTTCTAAATGTTGGCTTAATACGATGAATTATATGAACCATCTTACTCTTTGGATCATATGTGTTGATGGAGTTATCATTCCTACTACTAGGTGCCATTTCTAAATAATAGCATACACTAGGTCAGTTTATGAATCACAATTCATAATTCTAAACATGTAAAATACATAACTCTAATTGAATAGTTTATGGATATAATCCATAATCATAAAAATGTTTTCATTGAAGAGATATATTCTCATAATCCCTTAATAGTGGTTTGTAAAGAAAACATGAATTATCATAATCATATACCTTGGGAGTGTCGTAACCAAGAGTGTTGCAAGGCCCAATGTCATGCACCAGTTCTCGTTTGAGTCTTGCTCAATGTGGCGTCTTCGGGTTTTACCCCTAGGTTCATCTCTGCTAGAGCCTCCTCTACATGCTCGTATACAGATAGGGATGTATTGCTTGGAAAAATCAAAAAGTATTTACATTACAAAAATTCAAAGAAGTTCTTCTATACTAATCCTTAAAGACATTATGAGGGTAGAGTTCTCTAATAAGAATTTTTCTAAATCTAGTTTTCAAGGATATTTCTAAACTTCATCTGATACCCACAGTAACGCCCCGACCCCGGAAGCCCAGAGTCCGTGCATTTTTTTAATACATTGGCATGATTACAAGGAATCATGTGTCGAAAGTCTGATCAGTTTATCAATTCGGGAAAATTGATTACCTAACTGAACATTATATAACACATTTTAAAATAAACAAATCCCTAAATTATCCTTTGGTAATGCCATTAATAACTTAACATAATTCTGATTATCAATCATAATACACTTTTTGGAATCTAGGTAAATTTGAATCATAGAAATGGGTGAGCTCAGATGCTTAGTAAGCCAAATAATATAGTATAAAATTTCATAAATAAGGTTAAACATTTATGGAAATGTATAAGACTAAAACAAGATCATTTTAAATATAAAATTCAGTATAATATGGATAAGATACAAGAAAATAATTCCATTTACTTATACACATCGATATTCATCTAGTAGAATAATCACATGCAATATCAATAGCCACTTTCATAATGATGGAATGAAAAATGCTACACATCATAACCACATAGTCAAGGCATTGTGCCAAGACGACTTATAACATTTTTTAAGGCCTTCTCCCAAGACACTTGTTTGTCTCTTGAGACCTAACGATGCATTGAAGAGCTATTGTGGGCTCCACCCATCACATTCTAAGTCCAATAAATTCCTTATATGAAAATGATTAAACATAACATAAACATTCATATTAATAATGGCATACAAAATGTCAAAACTATATCCATAAACCATAAACAGTGTAAAAATAACACATCCACAGTCCAACATATCACAAAACCTTCAATACAATATGGATGTTTTAAATCATAATAAATCAACTTCAAACACATTTAAAATCCATCTATGAATGTTGAGATAGATGAAAATGATTTGTAAAAATATTTGGGAGAAATATATCTTTTTCAGGAAAAATTTAAAAGTCACACAATTTAGAAATTAAGAGATATAAATACACTTTTGAATCAAAGTTTCCCATACCACATTGAATTTATGAAATGAATTAACATTTTAAAAACATTCATGTCTATATAAATAAATCCTTAAAACCCATTTTGAAAACATGGACATTATTGAGAATGATTTACAAGAATAAATTTTTAAAAAATTTAAAATGATGTTTTAGTAAATTAAAGTCCCTTAAAAATAATTTCGTTGAAAACATTTTTTTGAAACATTGACATGGATAATAAATATGTCCCAGTAGATAATTAATAAAACAAACTCGTATAACAAAGTGATTGTGAAATTAACCCTTACCTTGTACTTTTCTGTAGTCAAGAGTATGTTTAACCTATTGTATAAAGATCATAGTATGTTATTAAATTATACCAGAACCATATTAATATTTATGATATCATACATGATTCATTTATGACTTTATGCTTCTTATTTAATAATAATTTCCATGTTAAATTAACACTTCAGGTAATAATCGCTTTCTTTATAGTACATATTTTAACTTTTTATTCTTGATCGTATCATATAGATTATGATTTAAATATAACCAGAATATCAACCTTGATTTATATACCATATATATTTAGAGTATAATTATATATAATAGATAGATATATGAAATGGAAAACATCGTTTATGGAGAAGGTAGGTCGTACGTACGCATAAATCTTTATTCTATTTTCATATCGTATTGAACAGAAGTAAGTGAATAAGATATATGTAATTAAATAACTAAATATATATATATATCTCTAGTATCATTATTATGTCATATGATACATACTTATTAGTAATATATATTTTTATAATCATCGATTAAGGGTGAACATGGAAATGAATCTCATCACGTCGTGGAGACGGTAATCCGTACGTACCCATGAGCGACAATATCATTTCGTAAAATGTGTGAAATGGGATGGTATATTTATTTTACAGAGATATTATCATGTTATTTTCATTAGCAATATAAATATTACTCATCATTATATCAATCCAAATAACATAGTGTTAAATAACAAATTACGCCAAGGCGTGGAGACTGTAAGTCGTACGTACGCACACATGGTGACATTATAATTCATAGGATGGATAGAATAATTAATATGGTTATGCCATATTTATAATAATATCACAGTATATATAAGGTACTGGATTTATTATTTTGGTATGGTAACAACAAAGAAAGAGTAAGTGGAAGAAGAAAAGAACATGAAAGAGGGTGGTGAAATCATTACCTCTTCTTTGGGTTCTTCCTTTTGATTTGATCAAAAGGGATCCTTAGGATGGATTAATGAACAATGTAATGCCTCTAGGATGAAGTTAGGATAGATGGTAGGATAGTTGGGTAGTGTTGGGCCGAGCCAAATGGCTTTGGAGGTGAAAATTTTAGATAAGGGGAAGTTCCCTTTTATTAGAGGGTTGGGGGCACCTTAGGAAAATATTGAAATATTATTTCATAATAAAATCCTTTTTTTCCTAATGGCTCCAAAATGAATTATTTAAAGTCTACGGTGGTAATGGGTGTAAACAATATCAAACAATAGGTTTTGGATAGGTTTAGGTCACCATATTAACCATAATGTTTTGATTTAACTCTTAGTTAAACAATTTGACATTTACCATCTCACTTTGTATTTTTATGTTATATGGTTAATAAAATTACTATAAAATTTCAATCAAACCCCAATTAGTCTATTAACATATTATAAATTATAATATATGTTTTTTGGCCGAACCATAGATTTTTGGGACTATTATATCAATTAATAATATAATATTTGTTTTAAAAACCATTATTTTTTAATTTTGACACTATTTGGTATTTTTTTTAAAATCATAAAAGCATGATCAATTAAATTAAAATTTATTTAATGATCCCTAACATGTCTTAGTAACCTATAAAATTATTTTAATTCATCATACGTCTCAAATTACATTTATTTGGGTATTTATAATATAAATTATTTTAATCTGTTATTAATAAGGTAATTACTGTATCATCATTCTGTCATAAATAAATTTAATTATTTAATATCTAAAAATTGTAAATAAAATACCATTATGTATGAAGTCTATTTAGATTTTTACTGAATACTTATAGTTGAGTTTATCTTATTTATAACCCTATATTAAAAATGTTTTAGTTATGAAAACTTAAATTTAACACTTTTTACTCTTACTTAAATTAAATAATAATAAATGTGCTATTCTAATCCATGTGGACCTAAAGGATCATATTTTATTCCTAAGGTTGTTTTTGGTCTAATTACACTAATCTAATAGAATTAGGACATTTTTTAGGGTAATAATAATATCCTTTTTACCTTTAATTTTCCTACTTATTTTTAACTGTTCTAAATAAAAGTTAAATGTTATTTTTTCACCAAAAATTATTATTATCTTATTGAACCAGATTTTAATTACTTATATCAATAGTGTATCTCATGGTTTTGAAATTCAATTCACAGAAGTGGTAATATTGTGTTTTATGAAAATTTTCCAATGCTCTAAGGAGGTGGGTAAAAGACGTTAAAAAGTTCAATAAACTTTTTATATATCTAAACATACTATAAATGAATCTAATGAATTATATTGAACATATATAGGTATTAAATATATATTTTTGCCAAATAAAAATTTAAATAAAATAATTAATTATTTATGAACGAAGTCGATTTTAAACATTATATTAGTGTTATTCACTATTCATTAAAAATTGAATGTTTTCAGAAAAATACCAAAAATTTACCCTAAGATAATTTTGATATTCTGAATTCAAAAATGAAGTTTATTTTACCAAATTCAAAACATTGAATCTGCATTTATTAATTTAAAACTAATTCATGTTCTCAAAACCAAAAGGCTTATTTTTAAGAAATAATAACTCTCAAAAGATTGACACTTGTGTATGTCCAATTTCAAAGGAAAATTACATACAATGACCAGAATTGGATTAAATGGTAAAAATATAATCTATTTTTACTTCAAAATCATTAAAATGTAAATGTTAACACTCTAAATTATTATTATTAAAAATGTTGTTTTCAATTAAAATATAATATTTTTCACTATTCGCCCAAATAGGAAATTTATTAGAAAAACACCAAAACTTTATTGAAACTAAATTATTATGTCCCAATTCTAAAGAAGAAGTTTATATTGAAAATTTTAATATGTAAAAGTTTTAAAAAAATTATTTAACAATGGTTCACCATTAAATGGTGGTAAAAGTTCATTTTTTGAAAAATATTTCTTTTATCTGAAAAAATGAATTAGTTCATACATTATGTATAAGAAAATCATAATATATATTCTGAAAATATATGGATTATATAATGTTCAATATTATTTTAATATTATTCATAACCTCTTTTGAACGGCTAGTTTGGTAAGTCATGGTGCGCTTGAACTCATTGTTGCGTGTTGTGCATGTTATTGAATTACATTGAAAAAAAATTTAATGAATGGGTCACCACCAAATTATGATTTCTATTCAGTGAATATTGGTGGAAATTAGAGACACACGATTTGGAGGAAAAAGGTAAATATATAAATGGAGTGATTGAGGTCATCAATCAGAAACAAGTGTAAATTTTATGGCCTAAAATCCATCAATCTAGGGTGATTTGAATTATCGTTGGATCAACAAAACATAAGGTATTAAGATAACACATTTCTGGTTTTAAGATCCCTTCCCTACAACATAAAAATTAATTTACCCAAGAATAATAGGAACACAATTATATATATTTATATACTTGACAAGTAGAGTTTCTCCTTCAATTAATTCTTACCGCAAACTCATATTCCACTCCAAAAGAGTTCAAAAAAGTATTCTATTTATCCTAATCATATAGGGTTGAAAAAATAATGAATTTATGATTCAACTATCACACCCTTTCAAAAAACTAGATTATAAAATCCAGGGACATCACATAGTCCAGTTGTAGGAGATAAAACCCAATCACATTGTGGTTGTGCATTTGATTCACACTGCTTTGTCCGACATGACATATTGTCACACTGTCTGCATGTTGCCCTTTTTATGACAATAAAAAACTAACATTAACAATAATATCCAATTTCAAAATTAATCCATTCCATCCTTTAGACTTATCCAGTATAATTATATCCAAACTCACAGTCCAAAATTTAGAAGGAAGTTAAACACAATGAATATCCTTTTTCCACGTAATAACATGTGAACACCTTCATAATGTATTAATTTAAAACATGGTAACACCCTGAATTACCATAAAACCTTATTTTTTACATTTATTCTCCCTTATAATTTATATAATAATTGATATATTGATTATATCCAATAAAATTTAATATTCCAACAATGATAAAAAAATTAATCGGTTCTAAGGAAGTCATGAATATTCAATATAATTTATCGAAATCAACAATATCTTATTCCAAAATAACTACTTCATTATCAAGACCATATTTAGGTTTACCATTCATTCATCCATATATTATCTACAAATTATTGCTTACTTTTAAGTCACTTTTATTAGAACCATATAATCTCAAACCCTCAATAAAATAGTATTGCAGTAATTTCCATATTTATCTTCATAATTCATATAACCAGTATATTGTTGATACAACACAAAAATGAAATAATTTTATAATAAAAAAATAATACCACTAGTCATTCATCTTAATAGGAGGTAGTATCATAACTTGATAATTATCCAATATCATCATTTGTGGTACGCTCTGATGACTGTGACATTGATTCGTGTAGTGTATCAATGCCTTCTAGATGAAGCATTTTACATTTGAAACATTTTTCTTACCCTTGAAATAATGTACGTGGAGTCCCTTTTCTCCACACTTTTAACATTATCCCATTCCCTTAATGAATTTACCAAGGTGATAATTTCCACATTTATCACTTATAGGAAAATCCTTCTTACCCTCTTTCCTCTATCCATCATTCTCACAACCATCATTTTTTTCTCTTTATTCCCTTAAAAGCCATAGGACTAAGAAAATTATTTTCTTATTTTACTAACACATTATATTATATATTCATATATTGAGAATAGATGGGAGACTATTTCCTTTCTAAATGTTGGATTAATATGATGAATTATATTACCCTTATAACTCTTTGGATCATATGTATTATTGGAGTTCTCATTCCTTCTACTGGGATCCATTTATAAACAATTTAATACACTAGGTCAGTTTATGAATCAAAATTCATAATATCAAACAAGTAAAATAAGTAACGTAAATTTGATTGTTAATGGATGTAATCAATAATCATAAAAATGATTTATTTGAGGAGGTATATACTCATAAACCCTTGATAGTTGTTTGTAAAGAAAACATGAATTATCCTTATCATATCCCCCTGGAGAGTCGTAACCAAAGTGTAGAAAGGACCATTGTCGTGAAAACGTTCCCGTTCGAGTCTAGATCAAAGCTGTTTTTTTGGGTTTTACCCCTAGGTACATCTGTGCTAGAGCCGCCTCTACCTGCTCGTATCTAGACAGTGATGTATTACTTGGAAAACACAAAAAATCTATACAGTACCAAAATTCTATGAAGTTCTTCTAAACTAATCCTTTAAGTCTGTCTTAGGGTTGTGTTCTCTAATCAGAGTTTTTCTAAATCTATATTGCAAAGTTATTTATAATCTTCCTATGATTCATACTATAACGCCCCGACCCCAGAAGCCCAGAGTCGGTGCATTATTTTAATTCATTGTCATGATTACAAGGAATCAAGTCTTGAAAGACTGATCAATTTAGCAGTCATGGAAGTTATACTACATAAATGAATGTTACATTACACATTAGAAAATAAAAAACATCCTAAATGATCCATTGAGAGTTCCATTAATCCTCTAATATAATCTTTCTTATCAATCATAATATACTTCATAGAATACCGGGAAAATTCAAACATAGAAATGTGTGATATCAGTTTCTTAGTAAGGATAAAAATATAGAAAAAACATTCATAAATAAGAATAAATATTTAAGAAAATGTATAAGACTACAACCAGAGAAATTCAAATAGAAACATCATCATATTATGGGAAAGATACAATAAAATATTTCCATTTACGTATTCACATGGATATTATATGAGTCAAATAATAACATGAAATATCAATAGCCACATTCATAATGATGGAATTCATAATGCTGGACTTCATAACCAAATAGTCAAAGTCGTGTGACAAGGATAAAAATAATATTTTTTCAAGGCCTTGTGCTAAGACACCAGTTTGTCTCATGAGACCTACCGAGGCATCGAGGAGCTATAGTGGGCTCCACCTATCACTAACTAAGTCCAATGCATTAATTATATGAAAAGGATTAAACATAAAATAAACATTCGTATTAAAAGTAGGATATGAAATTTATATACATTATCTATAAACCATCATTAGTGTAAAAATAACACATCCACAGTCCATCATATTAAAAAACATTCAAAAAAATATAGAATATTTATATCATAATTAATCAACCTCAAACATGTCTAAAATCCATCAAAGGACGCTGACATAGATGAAAATGATTTGTAAAACTCTTTAAGAGAAATATCTCTTTTTCATGAAAAAATTTAAAAGTCACACAATTTATAAATGAAGACATTTAAATAATTTTTTGAATCAAAATGTTCCACACCACTTGGAATCGTTTGAAATGAAATATCATTTTAAAAAAAATCGTGTACATATAAATAAATCCTAAAAACCCATTTTGAAAACGTGGATATTAATGAGAATGATTTAAGAGAATAAATATTTAAAACATTTAAAATGATGATTTAGTAAAAAAAGTCCCTTAAAAGTAATCACTTTTAAGAAAATTTTTTGAAACATGGACATGGATAATAAATATGTCCCAGTAGATAATTACAAAAAAACATCATTGGATAATAAAGATGTTGTGAAATTAACCCTTACCGTGAACTTTCCTTTAGTCGAGGGTATGTTTAACCTCATGTATAGAGACCTTAGTATGTTATTAAATTATACCAGAACCATATTAATATTTACTATATCATAAATGATTCGTTTATTACTTTATACTACCCATATAATAATAATTTCATTGTTAAATTAACACTTCGGGTAATAATCACTTTCTGTATTGTACGTATTTTAACTTGTTACTCTTGATCATATCATTTAGATAATGATTTAAATACTTCAAGAATATAAACCATGATTTATATATCATATATATTGTGAATATAATTTTTTACAATAGATAGATATATGAAATGGAAATCACAACTTAATTAGACGGTAGGTTGTACGTACGCATAAACGTTGTTTCTATTTTCATATTGTATTGAACAGATGTAAGTGAATAATATATATGTAAGTATATATATATATATCTCCAATAGAATTATTAGTTCATATGTTACATACTTATTTGAAATATGTATTTCTAAAATCGTTGATGAGTGGTGAACGTGGAAATGAATCTGATCACGTCATGGAGATGGTAATCTTTACAAACGCACGAGCGACAATATGATTTCCTTACAGATGTGTAATTGGATGTTATATTTGTTTTACAAAGACATTATATTGTAATTTTCATTATTTATATACTTATTACTCATCATTATATTCATCCATATAATAGAGCATTGAATAACAAATTACACCACAACATGGAGACGGTAAGCCGTACGTACGCACACATGGTGAGATTATCATTCATAGGATTGATATAATAATGAATATGGTTGTTCCATATTTATAATAACATAATAGTATATCTAAGGTACTAGATTTATTATTTTGGTTTGGTAATAATAATGAAGGGTAAGTGGAAGAAGAAAAGAACTTGAAGGTTGGTGGTGAAATCAGTACCTCTTTTTTGGGTTCTTCCATTTGATTTGACAAAAGGGCTCTTTGGTTCGCATTCTGACCAATTTAATGCTTCTATGATTAAGTTAGGATAGTTGGGAGGATATTTGGGCTGGTTTAGGCCAAGAAAAATGGCTTTGGAGGTGTGACTTTGAGAGAAGGGCAAGTGCCCTTTTATAAGAGGGATGAGGGGCACCTTAGGAAAAGATTGAAATATTATTTTATAATAAAATCAATTTTGTTTTCATACGGCTAAAAAATGAATTATTTAAAGGATAAGGTGGGGATGGATTGAAAAACACATAAACATTAGGTTTTATGTACGTTTATATCACCATATTAACCATATCTTTTAGATTTAACTATTATTTAAATAGTTTGACATTTACCATGGCTCTTTAAATTTTTATATTATATGGTTAATAAACATACTATAAAATGCCAATCAAACCACAATTGGTTCATTAATGTTATATATATTATTATTTATGTCTTGTGGTCTAACTATATATTTTTGGGACTATTATATCAATTAATAATATAATATTTGTTTTTAGAACTATTTTTTGTTGATTTTGACACTATTTGGTATTTGTTTTTTATTACAATCATAACAGCAAGATTAATTTTAGAAACATTGATTTAATTAACTATAACATGACATATTAACCTATAAAAGTATTTTAATTCCTTAGAAGTGTAAAATTACATTTATTTAGGTATTTATATATCAATTATTTCAATCTTTAATTAATAAGGTAATTACTGGATCATCATTGTGTCACACATAAATTTAATTATTTAATGTTAAAATTTTATAAATAAAATAACATTATGTATTAAATAATTGTGGCTTTGTAATTAATATTTATAGTATAATTTATCTTATGTATAACCCTATATTAAAAAAAATTTGTTATGAAAACATGAATTTAACACTTTTAACTCTTTTTTAAGTTAAATAATAATATATGTCCTAATCTAATATAATTGAACCTAAAGGATCCTATTTTATTCCTCAGGTTTTTTTGTCGAATTAAATTTATCGAATAGAATTAGGACTTGTTTTAGGGTAATAATAATATCATTTTTACCTTTAATTACCTTGTTCACTTTTAATCGTAGTAAATAAAAGTCAAAAGTTACTATTCACCAAGAATTTTTTTATCTTATTGAACCACATTTTACATAAAGATATCAACCATGTCTCTCGGATTTTTGAAATTCAATTAACAAAAGTGGAAAAATTATGTTTTATGCAAATTTGCAAATGCTAATAGGAGATTGGTAAAAGACGGTAAAAAGTTCAATAAACATTTTATATATCTAAACACATTATAAAATGACCCCAATGAATTAAATTGAACTTATATAGGTATTATGAATCTATTTTTACCTAAAATAAATTTAAATAAAATGAAAATTATTTAAATAAAAATTCGCTTTTAAACAATAACTCAGTGTTTTTTACTATTCCTCAAAAATGGAATGTTTTAAAAAAAATACCAAAAAATCACCCTAAGCTAAATTTGATATTAAAAATTCAAAAATAAAGTCTATTTTACCAAATTAATAACATAGAATTTTCATTTATTAATATAAAATTAATTCTCTTTCTCAACACTAAAAGGAGTATTTTTAAGAAAAAAAAATATCAAAAGATTGACTCTTATTTATGTCCAATTGCAAAGTGAAACTACATAAAATTACCAGCATTTGATTAAATGGTAAAAATATAATATATTTATAATTCCAAACCATTAAAATGTATAATTTAACACAATAAAATTTTCTTATTAAAAAATTTGTTTTCAGTTAAAATATAGTATTTTTCACTATTCACCCAAATATGAATGTAATCAGAAAAACACCAAAACATTATTAAAACTAAATTTTTATGTCTTGATTCTAATGAAGAAGTTTATTTTGTCAAATTTAATATATAAAAGATTCAAATATTGTATTTAACAAGGGTTCAACATTAAATGGCGATAAAAGTTCATTTCGTATAAAATAATTCTATTATCTGAAAAATGTATTAGTTCTTACATTATGTCTAAGAAACACATCATATGGATTCTATAATTACAAGGATTATATAATGTTTAAAATTCAGTCAATACTATTCAAAACCGCTTTTGAATGGTTAGTTTGGTAAGTCGTGGTGCGCTTGAACTTGAAGTTGTGTGTAATGCAAGTTATTGAATTACATTGAAGAAATAACGTAATATAAAATCTTTGGGTGTTATGTTTAAAAATTTATAAAATTGGTAAAATAGTTTTTTCTCAATTTTATTTCTTTGAGACACATGAATGGATTTGCACCTAAATGATTTTTTGAATTGTATATAATTCCATTTTTCATTTTGTGTAATGAATCACCATATTTTTCATGATATTTTGAGCTTAATATAGTTTTATTTTATTTCATAGAGAGTATTATCCCATGTAACTGAGGGGTAAGATTTTATTTAAACATTCACATTGCTTTTTGAGATTGTTAATGATTATGCTTCTTCATTGAATTCTAAATATCTACCTCTAAAAAAACTCATTATATTCTTTATTATATGTCTTTTAACATATATCCATGAATTATTTCAATTTTTTCACATTTTTACAGTCAAGATAATTAATAAAATTTTATTAAGAAAATATGGCCTTATTTCTCTCTTTGGTTATAAATCTGTTTTATTTCAAAAACTATGTTTTCAAAAATGTTTGAAAATGATCTTTATTGATTATATTTAAGGAAAAATAATTTGAAAAATTATTCATTATTTTCTAATATTCTGTTATAATATTTCTAATCTATTTTTAATGAAAATTGTTTTCAAAAAAGTGTTATGTTTAAAAGGTACTGTAAACATTTTCATGATTTATTTATAATTTTTTTTAAAAAATAAATGAAAAATGTTTTTAAATTATTTATAATATTATATTATTCATTTTCAAGGGAAATGGTTTTCAAAATGATTTCATGATTATTTTTTAAATCTTAAAAGAAAATGGTTTTCAAATATTTTTATGTTTTGAAGATAATTTTTCAAATATGAAAGGATATTTTCCTCATGAATTTTTTTCAAAATATATTTGAAGGTTATTTTCCATCTATTATTACATCCATTGATGTTATTCAATACCATATAGGAAATGATCGAATGGTTCCATTCGTATTTAATCATGAATTGTTTATGTTTTTTTTGAAATGATTCATGTGACACTCGTTTCTCTTTCACGGGTAACATGCTTTTGAAACCCACTACATTTCATGGGTTATATTTATGATGAAATTATTAGGGAACCTGTATTTTTCCACAATTTATAACATGATTAAATTTTTATAATACCCATTTCATTTCAGGGGTTATGATATGATTAATTATGATTTTTAAAAACATGTATGTATCATTTCATTATGATATGGGGGGCTATATATCCCTCCAATAAATTGAGTAATGATTTATATCTCATTAGATAGACTAATATGGAATTGAGAGTGAAAATTGACTGGTATGATGGCCATGGAAGTGAGCCATGACTAAAATGATGTTATAAAAAGTAAACTAATTCAACTAATATGGCCATTAGAGTGAACCGTTACTACCAAGATGGTATGGGGAGTGACACCATATATCTGATATAGTCTTGGTAGAGATGCCTTTTTTAATGTGAAAATTATATTATATACTTATGTTTTTTCAGTAATTCCATGTGTTATTCTTATATTATGATATCAAGGATTATGTTATTTATTTCCTTTTGATTAATGTTCTATGACCTTCTAATTTTTATTCCATGAATCATATTTATGATTTTTGATATTCAGGTTGTGATCTTCTATTTCTAGGATCACATTCTTGTACACTTTTACTCATGTTTATGCTTACATATCTCCCTTATTTACCTTTATTTAGCATTTTTCATCACATCTTATTATGTTTCTTTCCCCTTGGTTATAAATATAAATACTTTTTTATGTGTTTAATAAGTGTTCTAGTTATGAATTACCTAATTGGATATTATGTAGCTCAATTATGTACCAGTGTTTATGTTTCCTTGCTTCTAGAGGAAATAAACTAATACTGTATTTTGATGACTATTTTTAATTGTTTTCAATATTTCTAAAAAGTGATGTAATGTTATTATATTATTATACTGGGTCATTATACATACAGATATAGGGATCTTTGGACTATGTACAATGGTCATAACTTTTAGTTCAAGAGCTAGGCTCTTTTGTTATTTTACTTTTCACCTTTTTTAGTTTGGGGAATCTTTTAGATTGGGCATGTAGTTTTACCCTTTACTTCTCAGTTTAAACTATCATACACTTATTCCCCCTAGTTGATTTTAATACTAGAATAAATTTCGAGCTATTTCATCTTATTTTTATTATTCATCATCACTTCAACATTTAAATGGGCAGGTGTGTTAATACATGTGAATTAGTAAAAGTCATCATATTTAGTTTATGCCTTGTAGTCCATATTTCCACCCCTAGCCTATATAGGAGGCCTATGGTAGTTGTGGATCGAGCCTCAGTTTGGGTGAGTATGTGACTACATCATTTAAACCTTTGATACTTTTTTTATTTTATAATATAATTAGGTAATCCTGTAAATACTTCAGTGCATCCTATGCCATTAATGGTAATATGAGTATTTGGTTATCAAACATAAACATATTAAAATACTTACTAATGGTTTATAACATCAATTTGATTACCTAAATCATATCACCTATGAATCTCAAGACAAGTGTGTAGTTAGGTCCCTTTTTCAGACACTGAGTGATGATTAAGTTAATTCTAATATAGATATTTTAGGGTTATTATCCCTATGTATATTGATTCATTATCTGTTACACAATAACCTAAATATTATTGATTTCTTTTAAAAAATAAATTGAAATCTTATGTTACATGCGACACTATGATTAATCAAACAGTGATATACTATTAAAATATTTTTTTTAAAAGAAAATTATCGCATTGTCATTGGATTAGATATTATTAACAGAAATAAAGAAAATGATAAAATTTATTGTTTACCCTTCTATATCCTAAATTAATTGGATATTAATTGATTAGAAATAAAAATAAAAAAATCATTTGAACGGAAAAGAAATATTTTTTTAAAAACCTATATTAATGCACACAATGTATTTTTATATCAATCAATTAAATTTAAAACTCTTGGTGAAATATTTTACAAACATTTATATACTATATATTAAATAAAATATTATATCACTCATTTAATTTATTTCTATGAATGGGTTAAGAATAAACCATGCTTTATTCTTAAAGATTTATTTAATATAAATAAATGTTTATAAATTTTTTCACTCGTAAATTTTAAATTAATTTCTTCCACATATAGGTATTTATTTTGATGAAATAGATTTCTTATTTAGAATATTGAGCTTTAAATCAGGTAAATATGACCCAACTAATTTTTTTTGTAGATATAAATAGTAATAGTGTTTAAATTTATCTCCTCAGTAAAAGGTAAATTTGGCTAATATGGGATAAAACTATGTTTTAAGGACATAAATTTTCATCTTATTTCTTAATAGATGAATTTAAATTTAACCCTATAATTGTAGAATCTAAATATTATTGAATGCCCACTTTTCCATGAATATTACCTATATAATATTTGATGTAATTTATGTGAAAAAATGTCACTCTTTTAGTTTTAAATATCTCTTATGTTTCCACAAAGAGAAAAAATAATGTTATAAACAAATCTAAATGGAAATTTTGATATTATTGAAATTATTTTATTTTTAAAAACATAAGTAAAATTTTTATAAATTATTTAATTACCTTATACACATATGAAACACCGATGAAGTATTTAACAAATTACTGGAAAAGTAAAAAAAATATTTTGAAAATATGAAAAGTAATGAAAGTGGAATTATTTATATTTTTACACAAATTTTATAGATGAATATTTCACATCATTTTTTTCTTAAAAGACTTTATTAAAATTTAAAATATGTATTTATATATATAAAGTAAAATTAATTGAATAGTTTCAAAATTTTAATTTAATAATATTTTATCAACATAATATTTTATTAATTTATATAAAAATCATAATATTATAGAAGAGGATAATTTGGATAATAAATTTTTGATTATTACATCATTATTTTATTTAATAGTCAATATTTATTTTAGAAATATTATTAAAACCCTTTAAGAGTGAAAACATTTTTCCATGGTTAATGATAAACAATGAAAAACAAGGGGTTAAAAAATATAAGGATTCAAAATCCATTTAAACCCATCCAAAGTTTATTTATTGTTGTTATTTAAATCACCAAATATAATATCCTTTAATCTATTTAATAATTGATGGAACATGACTAGAGAATGGATTTTTTAGGTAATAATGATTTAAGAAATATCAAAAGTGTCCCTCTCTACAATTATAAAAGAGAACCTATAATTTCTCTTATTCACACATTCTAGATCCTTATATATATACCATAACCAATAAATAAACCCTTCTAAACATCCTTATCCATATTCAAGTTGTTTTGTTCTTCCCAAAAGGACATTCCTATGATCCATCAGAGAAAATCTAACCGAGTTCTTTGATGGATTTTATTATGGATATAATTTATGATTATATAAGATATATATAGTATAATAAATATTCTATATTTTTGAATTGTTATTTACCTTTATTTTCTTCCGTCCATTGAAAATTGAAGATAGTTGTCATGGGTGGGTATGACCTACCATCTCAATGAACCATGTGATTAATTTTTCTATATCTAAATTTATAGATGAATATAAATATGAATATATTCAAAAATATTTATATTTATATCATGATAAAAATTATTTTTATTTTTCAATCTTTATAAAATTAAATAGACCAAAATTAATGAACAAAAACATAAATTAAGTATTAAGTATAAATCACATGGAACATCGATTTTAATTATCAATTGATAATAAATATGTGATATAAAGCAATATGTAAATTATATATGGAATAAATTATATATTATTATATATCTATAATTTATCTAAAATAAAAATGTATTTATTATATACGATGATAGGACATGTAGTATGGAAGTTTGACCTAAGGTAAGGTATTTTTTCTCACTTTTATTTTTTGTCGGACACATGCCAAATTCGCTACTTGATTATTTTATGTGGTTTATATACATAGCATGAATGTATTATATGATTATTATTATAAATTTTACAGTGATTTATATATCTATATATGTTTATTTATGTGATGAATCTTATTATTCAAATTTTACCAAAGTAGTAAGGGTTTTATGGAACAATGTCATTTTTATCGAGATTCTATATGATTTGTATTATAATTATGAAATATTATGATATACCTTTAAAATACATATTTTATATTCATTTTCATCACCTTATATTCTCAAGGGATTGATTTATGGGAAATCAACATTATTTCTCCCATTCAAGAAATAAAATACTCTATATCGATATTATATAAACAATGAACAATTTATAAAATATTCTATTATAGTTGTTTAAATGATTTTTTCCCATGTTTAAAATTTTAAAAAAGTTTTAAAAAACTATCATCATTCCATTTTACAAATGGGGTAATTTTTTAATCTTTACAAAAATATGAAAGGAATGTATTATTTTGACTTCGGTAGGAAGAATAGAATTTCTTGCAATAATAAATTGACATTACATTGAAGATTCATTTACAAGTTCACAATGTTATTTGAAATGGTAATGATTTCGATAATGTTATATAAAATTTTAAATATGGAATTTTATTTTCAGAGTGGAAATGTTGTTTTCCACTAAAAGGTTTTAATCATCATTAATAGTATTTCTATTCCCTAGACAGAAAAACCATTGAATTCACTTATATGTTTTTGGGATATGATCCAATAACAACATCTTAATTATTTCAAATGATTTCTTATGTTTATTAAAAAAATATTTCCATGAAACCAATTTATTTTCTAGAGGTTATGATATGATGAAATGTTTTGGAAACCAATTTATTTTCTTAGGTTCTGATATAATGAATTTATTTTGATCTTATGGCACACACATATATGATATTAAGTATGTGATTTGTGGGAATACAATTATATATCCCCACAATTTATTTTAAAAACATTAGAATATCATGGTACAAAAATGATTAGAATAGGGAGTGAAGCCAATTCAGTAAGGGACTCTATCCACTATTATTATCTTATGAGTGAACCTTAACTACTAAAATTGTTTGGTTGGTGAAACATATAGTGATATAGCATTTTCATAAATAAATATTACTTCTTTTTAGATTATAATTAATCAAATTATAGATACACACACTTGAGGACCATATTAGTTAAATCTATTTAGAGACTAGGTACATAATCTTCTAATTCGGTGAAAGATCATAAATAACTCATTTAGAAATATTCTACTTTAGTAATTTTCACAAAAATACCCTAATTAAAACACTTTTCCCAACCAGGGTAAAATAAATAGATGAAATGGTAATATCATATGATATATAAGTGTAATCAAGGGATATATGTATGTATAATATGAATATAATGGAATGATAACATGAGCATAAAATTTGAAAACCCTACCATGTAAATCATGGATTAGAATCTTGAGTCAAGGAATAAGGATTGGTAGCTCAAAAGATATGAATCATAAGGATATCAAAATACATGATCCATGACAGCAATATAATGGAATAATACATGGAATTGTAGTATATAAATATGAATATAAAATCAAACTCATAATAGTTAAGGATCACTTACAAGGCTATCATATTGGAATGTTTTCACTTGTGAAACCATTATAGTAGTCAACAATCACTCATATGACCATTATAATGGACAATTCCCTATCTAAACTATGTTAACTCTCCATTCCAAACATGTTTAAATCATGAGATATAAATCATTACCCAATTTATTAAAAGAATATATAGGTCCCAACCATATCTGGATATAATGTAATCACCATCGTTTGTTTTATCATATCCACCGTCCTTGGTTATAATGTAACCACCTTTAGAAAATGAATATCAAATATACATGTGCCAAAATATCATAAATAGATTAAGATACCATTTCCAATGAAATGTAATGGTATTAATAAATGTTCAATCTTATGATAACCTATGGAAATGGTACATGATTAATAAACATATAATCATTTCATAAGATGATAACCTATGAGAAGAATTGGGTTTCATAAGATTTATATCATGTTATAACTTTTTAAAGAGAAACGGTTTTCATAAACATCACTTCATTATAAACACACGTCATTTAGAGAACAAATAATAGTTGTATCCTTGGATAATAACCTTATTAAATAATATGTAACCTCAATGTATATCTTCCTAGATAGAGAATAATTTTGATAGAAAAAACCATTGAAAAATTTTTTAGATAAAATATAAGTTATTTAAAGATAAATTATTAAAATTCAAAATTATAAAATAATTTCGAAATCGTTTTTTTCGAAAATAAACTTCAAAAATTATAAAGGATTATTTAAAAATAATTTAAAATAATTTTTTAGGAAAATAACCTATAGGATTTATGAAAAAACACTTTTTAAAACATAGAACGTTTTTAAAATAATATCCATACAATATAAGCATGAAATATAATAATGGAATCTTTATTTAAAATAATTTTCAAAAAGGTGGGAATTTTCATTGATGTCGTACATGTGAAAACAAATAATTATATCACATTTGGGTAAAAGGAAAATGAGAATTATTTGGAAAATTACTAATAGATTCATTTGAAAAACATTGTAAAAAAATTTGTCATGGGTAATAGAGAATTTAATAAATCATTTGAAAAATGTTATAATCATTTTTGAGAGAATTTTTAGAGTACATGGTTTCAGATGAAAATGGTTTTTCGACCAAAGAGGGAATCCAAGATAATTTTTATTAAAATTCTATTTTGAAATATTGAGTACATAAAGGGAGTAAAATTAATGTAAAACATATATTCTCATTAAATGAACATATTATAATAAAATAATGATTTTCTTAGAAGTTATATCATAATATTTCAACATTAGAACCATATTCATAATCATTCACGATAAATGATGAGATTGTAACAAAAAACACATATCACTTTGTTAACACTAAATCATAACACCTATGATTGAATAAAATTAACATAAATATGAAATATAATTATATTAAATAAATTCTTGATATTTCATGTCAAAATGGATATTTATACACTTTATAAAAGATTGTAGGTGTGTAATATAACATTTGTCTCAAGGAATGAAAATTAATAAAACATTCATTACCAATTTGGAAAAATTTTGAACCATAACCCCCATAATAAGAAGATAATAAAATTTATAATTAAATAGAATAAAATATCATTATAATAGTCATAAAATGAGATTATTGGAATTATATACATCATATCAAAAAATAGGCAATGAATATTCAATTTTCCTTACTTAAGTTAAAGGGGAGAAAAAAATCATTTACCTCATTAGTAATCTATTAGATTGTAATCATAAATATAGATAATAATAAAACGAAACATAAATTATCATTAAAATAAGTATATTCATGATATAACATTTCAAATGGGAAGTATAAACACAAAAAAAAATGAACATGTTATGAATTTTGTTGGTCGGAGTGGATACTCAAGAGGGGGTGAATCGAGTTCCAATTAAAATTTATGTTAAAATATATTCTATTAAAATCCCCAAATTTATAAATTAAGTTAAACTATTGTGAATTTATACAGATTGTAAATATACGCTTATCTTCTCAATGATTGATTATGTCTCAGTTAATTTAACCACAAGATTAAACTAGCTTTTGAATATAACCTACTAATTTACAATAAGTGTAAACACTTGCTAATTTAACTATCAAAGTAACATTAAAATGTTTTTTTATTTCAAAGTAACATAAGGGGAATATAAAAGATATATGTTGTATATTTTAAACATAAACTAAAAAATCACAACAGATATAAAAAGAGGTGCAGTCTCAATTTGAGACATAGTCCTCTAAAATTTATATAAATTTGATCCACACCCTGGATCGGGGTTAACAACAGTTTACAAAACTATCCAGGCCACACAGGGACCTCAACCACAGTTCTTCATGGGAAACAAAATAAATACCAGGCCACACAAGGACCTCTTACACAGTTCTCGTGGGTAAACAAGAGTTAATAGTTTTGGAGTGGGGATTTTGATATCCTCCAGTTCAGTGCAGGAGACAGTGTGTGTAAGATATACAGAGTACACCATGTTGCTCGAAATTAAATAAACAAATCACTTAGAGAGAACAAATAAGAGTTTAGAAAGCCCTAGTTATTAACAATGCAGCTCTGGACTCGTTGGATTTAGAAGAAAATGCTTCTGAGTCCTTCTTTGGTTTTTCTATTGAAAAAAAGAGTGTCATAGTTCAGCTTGCGTTCTGCAAGAGTGAAGATGTTCTCTTGACTTCGGTTCCTCTAGTAGTGTAGGATTGCATGTTTTGGAACATCTTTGAGAATCGTGCAATGTGTTCTTCACAATTGTGCTCAAGATTGTTCTTTTGATGAGTTTAGAGCACTTTACGTGTTTTGTAGAATGTATGTCGAGACGACTTCATTTTTTTAATATAGCTGAGACTTATTTATATTTCATGAGCACCGACAATAAGAATTAATCCCTTTCTATAAGTACAAGGTACGATTTCTTGATATGACAACAACAATCATTAAATAACATTAATTGCATTAAAAACATCAAATATGACCGTTAGAAATATTTAAATAATATTTAAAAAACGGTTAAGAAACTGTTTCACAGTTAGTTGTGTAAACAGTGTCTTCTTCACATTATGTATAGGACGGTATGTTCTTCATAGTGTCTAGGTCACGGTGTATCCTTCACGGTGTCTGAGTCACGGTGTGTCCTTCACGGTTTCTGAGTCACGGTTTGTCCTTCACGGTGACTGAGTCACGGTTTCTGGGTCACGGTTTTTCCTTCACGGTGTCCGAGTCACAATTTTTCCTTCACGGTGTCTGAGAAACGGGGTCTGGGTCACGGTGTGTCCTTCACCATTTCTGAGTCACGGTTTGTCCTCCACGGTGTCTGAGTCCCGGTGTCTGTGTCTTGAACTCAGTCTGTCTTACTGTGTCAAACAGCATGGTGTCTTGATACTTAGCCAAATATCTATATTTACACTCAAACAATAATATGCAGAATATGAATTAAGCTTAACCATTAAAAGGTGAGAGTATTTGAAACATAAATACAGTGATTTGATAAGATAAGTGAGATTTGTGATCATGCATAAGATTTGTAAATAATACTGAGATTAATTAATTATTATTGAAATTTGTGAATGTTAATGAAATTAATGAACATTAATAAGATTTGTGATCATTAACACTTGATTAATAAATGAGGAGTCCAACAATCTCCCCCTTTTTATGCTCACAAATCATATACAGATAAGATATAAATTAGATTCAACTATAACGAATAACAATAGATAAAATAATTTCTAAGCATATTACCTTTTCTCCCCCTTCTGGGATTATCAAAAATTATAAAGAATTGAGAGAAACAATGCAGTTGATATTAAAACACGTTTAGAATACATGATTCAAAATAAGTAGAAAAAAAAAATCCCCATCAAAGAGAAGGTAGTCACTTGACTCATCAGGGATCGGCCTTTGACTTCCCTTTATCAGCAGCAGGAGTTGTTGCTGATGTAGAAGAAAGCATAGATGTGGTAGAAAAAGATAGTTAGGGTAGAACATCAAAAATGGAGGGAGCCATAGATGGTGCAGTAGAAGATCTACTCTATGGTTGGTCATGAATGACTGGTCGGATCTGAGATAGATCTTGACTAATTGACATGGTAGTTGAGTCTAAGGTAGGTAGACTAGGTCTGAGGGGTGCAGTAGCTGGAGCAACGATAGCAGTACTCTGCACATGAAGATATGACTTTAAAAGAATAATGAAATTAGTAATTATTTCTCCATCATATTGCATTCCCTTCTCGAAATCTTCATTATTCTCCACGAATTTTTCCAACAATATGGTGAACTCTGTTATATTTTTAACTTGAGCTTTAAAACATTGTGTCACTGGGGGGATTCTAAAATTCTCTAGAAGATATCTAATGTGATCTGTCATATCACTTTTAGAGAAAAATCAGTTGAGATAGAAATCAATCTTCTTGGGGATATCTTGTTGAGCATCATTGGAAATCTTTGAATGAATTCTAACTAAGTCCAATTCTCGATCTCTATTCTTAACCACTTCTGACAAAGAAGACAGATCCACGCCACTGAAGGCATTCGTAAATTTTCCTTGATTATGGATCTTAGCAGATAATCATCCAAAGGGGGAACCAAAAGTTGACAGGAAGCAGGAGAATCTTTTACAGCTATGGATAGAACTTTTGATGCATCAAAACTTTTTGCAGGCATCCAGTGTACTCATCTGTGAGCTTATTCATATTTTCCACAAGCTCTCTCATGTGTTGCAGCATCTTGGGGTGTCTTGTTCAAATATTCTCATAAAAAGAAAGTAGAAAAGGATACGCTTGACACAAAATATCTCTAGAAAGGGTGGAATTAGTTGGTTCAAGAGAAGCAGAAACAGGTGGAGGAGGAGAAATAGGAGAAGGCTCTGATTTCAATGACAACTCATTCTGCAATTCTACTACCATACATTTCAGTTTTGCAACATTAGCACTCAGCAGCTTATTTTCAACTTTGTCTTCTTGAATTTCTAGTATCATTCTTGGTTGAATATGCATAATAATATCTTCAAAGAGAATCGATGCTTCTTCTTGATTCAGTTGAGTCACTAGACGAGTTTGAGAGGATATAATATTCCCAACTCTAGCAAAAAGAGTGTCTCCAAAGACTTTCAGATCATCTTTAGATAGAAAATTTTGTTGGTCAGGTAAGAGAGTAGGAATAGGATATGGTTTTGGTTGCGATCTTGGTTGAGGTTCAGGTTGGGGTTCTGGTTCTGGTTCAGGTTCTGGGTGAGCTACTGAATTCAGTTGAAACACAGAAGAGAGATCCATTCTACTTGTAGTCACTTGCTGTTACTCATTCACATCATAAAATCTTGGGAATCCATATCGAGTGTACACAGACTATTTCTCATCACCAGGCTCAGATTCAGTTTCAGATTCATTAGACTCAGTTGGACTAGTCTCATGATTTTGAGGATCCTACGCCTCATATTGTGCTTCCATTTCATGGACTATAGGAAAAACAACATGATTAAGATTCCCTGGATCAGTTCTAATCTCTTCAACCATTTCATGCCTTTCCATCTGGAAGGAATGTTCTATCCATTCTTTAGTGGAGGGAATTATCTCAGGATCGAACTGTTCCACAGGCAGTGCTTCCAGATTGGCTTTCTTTTCAACAGGGAGTTCTTCTACACCAGCAGACTCTTGCATGGATTTTTGCTCTGACTCTGTTACTATAGAGTCTCTTACATCCTCAAATTGGATATCCAGATTAACAACTTCTCTAGAAGAAGGAGCTTCTTCATCACTAAAAACAACTTAAGGATCTAAATTCCTTTCTTTTTCAACAGGAACTGCTTCCATTTGAGGTATTTCAGCTTCTTCTCTAAGTGGTACATTAGCTGCCAGTTATTATTCTTCTTTAGTATCTAAGTATTCAGCAACATCATCTGGTTCCAAACCAGGATCAGTAACATTCATTGGCCTTATTAAATAATAAACAGTATTATACTTCTTATACAATTGATCATTATCCTAAACCAATTTTTTCATTCAAGGGTTCCAGTTAATTTTCATCGTTCTGCTGATAGGCTTGGATTGGCAGAACTCAAAATCCTCTAGCTTCTCTTCATTTGGTCCAACAACTCCTTTTGTAACTAGCATTGCTGAAATCATCCATGAGTAAAACAAGGAGGTGGATTTGGAAGTACATTTAATCAGCTCACATATATGGTTAATGACATACTTGCAAAGATTGATCTTATGGACATTCTTCAACACGTGAATCAGGAACACATCATGATACATCATCACATTAAAATCTACTTTTCATAGACTAGTATAATTCTGAAAAAATTTGAATAGTAGTCTAGTTTCTCCACATAGCTCTTCAGCTATAGCCCTTCGCTTGGTTCCATTACCAGTTACGGTTTCCAAGGAATTTCGACATCAAAGATGTCAGATGATGGAGGAGGGTCTCTCTGGCAGTCCTCACAAGTTCCTTCATGAGGAATCCTTAGGCATGCAACCCACAACCTTGAAGAGAATGAAAACTTTTGTCCATTGATCCAGCTTGATACCATATATCTTTCTCCAGCATCAATAGAAAACTATACATATTGGTAAAACTGAGATAGCAACATTGGGTAAATATGTCTATCTTTTCTAGAGAAACAATCATGTCGTCCTTCTTCTCTTAAGACTTTGAAGACTAACGACTTGCTAGGCAGCATTCACTTAGGTAAAATCTCTTTTTTAGGTACTACAGTATTGTTAACAAGGTTCAGATTTTGTGGTCATTCCAGATCTATCCTTTGAGATATCTTCTTCTTCTTGGAACTACTCTTCTCATGGGTAGATTAAGATGGAGATTTCATCCTTGTAATCCACTGAAGGTTCGGGCGATAGAGAAGAAGAGGATCGATAGGTAGAAAAGGTTTGAGAGAGAGAGAGATGGAGAGTGTTCGGGTGATAGATCGGGTGAGAGATCGAGTGAAACCATTTTGTTTTATCATTTGGTAATGTCAAATGTCATAAAAACAAAAACGCGGGAAATCAAACAGCGGTGAAATAAAAATTACCGCGATGCGGGTTAAAATAAATATATAAAGAATATTCACGGCGAGACAGTGGGTGGTTATCACGGTGAGACATTGAGTGAACTGTTCCGTCATGGTGAGACAGTTATGAGACAGACCCCGAACACAACATGTTAACGGTGAGACAATAAGCATGAAAAAGTAACTATAAAACAGTGACCATGAAACCGTAATGTAAAATATAGTAAAGTATTAAACATTAAGATTAGTAAGATATCGATTTATGATTAATCATACCACGATCATGTATGATGTTGTCTAATCTCTCAGAATATAATGGTTTAGTGAATATATCGACATTTTGATATTCACTACCAAGGAATTCTATAGTGATATCACCTTTTTCATAATGATCCCTCAAAAAGTGATATCATACATCAATATGCTTTGTCCTAGAATGTGAAACAGGATTCTTTGAATTGTTAATAGAACTTGTGTTATCACAATTTATTGGGAAATGTCTGAATTGATATCCATAGTCTAGTAATGTGTGTTTCATCCATAGAATTTGTGCAAAAAAAGTTCCAGTAGCTATGTATTCAGCTTCTGCAGTAGATAACACAGAAGATTTTTTTTCATACTAGACCATGATACTACTGACTTGCCTAAAATGTGTCATGTTTCAGAGGTGCTTTTTCTATCTAACATACATCCAACAAAATCTGCATCAGAATAGCTAACTATTTTAGATGATTGCCCTTTGGGATAGAACAATCCTAAATTGGGAGTATGCTTGAGGTATTTTAAAATTCACTTTACAACATTTAAATGTGACTCTTTAGGGTTTGCTTGAAAATGACCACACATACACACACTAAACATAATATCAGGATGACTAGCAGTCATGTAGAGTATACTTGCAATCATTCCTCTATAAGTGGTTTGAACAACAAATTTCCCATCCTCATCAAGATCCAACTTATATGTCGTACTCATAGGAGTGTCACTACTTTTTGTGCTATCCAATCGTAAATGTTTTAAAATATCTCTAGTATATTTACATTGAGTTAAAATAATCCCATCCCCAATTTGAAAGATTTTAAATCCAAGAAATAATTTAAGGTCACCCATTAAACTCATTTCAAATTCGTTTTGCATCATTTTAGAAAAATTAGTATATAATGTAGTTTTTTAATATCCAAAAATAATATCATCTATATAAATTTGTACAACTAAAACATTATTAGAAATACGTTTTATAAAAAGATTAGGATCAGTTATACGTTTTGAAAAACATTTGGAAATTAGAAAAGTTCTTAATATATCATAACAATCTCTTGGAGCTTGTTTTAAACCATATAATACTTTTGATAATTTGAAAATATGATTTGGAAAATGAGGGTTTGAAAATCCAGGTGGTTGTTCAACAAAAAAATCCTCAGCAATATATCCATTTAAGAATGCACTCTTGACATCCATTTGATATAGTTCGAAATTTAGATGTGCAGCATAATAAAGTAAAATTTAATGGCTTCTAATCTGATTACTGGAGAAAAATTCCCCTTATATTCAATTTGTTCTTCTTGAATATAGCCTTGTGCAACTAATCTAGCCTTGTTTATAAAAATATTTCCATATTCATCTACTTTATTTCTAAACACCCATTTAGTGCCTATGGTGAAAGTGTCCTTAGGTCTTTCTACTAGTTTCCAAACTTTATTTTTTCAAACTGATTGAGTTCTTCTTGCATAGAAATTAACCAAAATTCATCATTAATAGTATCATAAATGTTTTTAGGATAAATATGTGACAAGAATGATTGATGTTCAACCTGATTTCTAAGAGAATATCTAGTCTATGTCCTTCTATCAAGATTACCAACAACAACATCTAAAGGATGATTCTTTAGAATTCTAGTTGATATAGTAAAGGAATGACAATAAATTTCAGGTTCATCTATAGGTTTGGGTTTATTAGGAAAAAATTCTGAAATATTTCCAGAATTGGTTATCTTTTCAGCAGGTTCATTGATTTTATCATTAAGGTTCAGAACAGATAAATCTTCTTTAAGATTTTCAAGAGAGGTTTTAGGACCCTGTGGATCAGTTTCATCATATTTGATGTGAACAGATTCTTCCACACATTTGGTTATTTTATTAAAGTCTCTATAAGCGATACAAGTTAAATACTAACCATGAAAAGTTCCTTCATCACTTTTAGAAGAAAACTTATCAAGATTATCGTTTTTATTAAGAATAAACACATTACAGCCAAAGACTCTAATGTAACTCACTTTGGGTTTTCTATTGTACCATAATTCATATGGGTTCTTAATGATAATAGGTCTTATCAAGACACTATTACTGATATAACAAGCTGTATTCACAGCCTCATCCCTAAAATAAATAGACATGTCATATTCATTAAGCATGGTTCTAGAAATTTCATGAAGGGTTCTATTTCTTCTTTCTACTAAACCATTATGTTGAGGTGTACTGGGGAAAGAAAAGTTGTTACTATAGCCATTGTGTGAGCAATAATATTCACACTCATGATTTTAAAACTCATGACCATGATCACATCTCAGGGTCTTAATCTTAAGTCCACTATGGTTTTCTACAAACATGGAGTATTTGATGAAGTAAGAACAAGCTTCACTTTTGTGAGCTAAGAAGTATACCCAAGTATGTCTAGAAAAGTCATCTATTAAGACTTAGACATAATGCATACCATATAAACTAGAAACTCTTGAAGGTCCAAACAAGTCCATGTGAACCAACTCGAGAGGTTGAGAAGTTGAAACTTCTTTCTTTGTTTTGAAAGAGATTTTGTGTTGTTTTCCCTTTTGACAGGGATAACACACTTTGTCATTTGGAAACTCTAGTTTGGGTAAGTCTCTAACTAAGTTATTCATAGTCATATTTCTATGTGAGTGTATATTTCAGTGTCCTAATATCCTGTTCCATAACCAAGATTTTTTTTGAAAAAAATTTAGGCAAGTAACATTTTTCTTAGCTAAAGAATTCAGATCAACATCATAAATATTCTCATTTCTCAAAGCAGAAAATACTAAAACATTTTTATAATTAAAAACATTACAAGAATAAATTTCAAACTTGACATTAAAAACATCCTCACACAATTGGGAAATACCTAATAGATTATCATTAAGTGCATCATCAAATAAAACATTAGAAATTAAAACTAAGTTAATGTTACCAATTGGGTCTAGGCTGATGATCTTTCCTTTAGAATTATCACCAAAGGTGACATGGCCTCCTTCAACCTTTATTATCCTTTTAAATCATGAATAATCTCTAGACATATGTCTTGATCATCCACTGTCCAAGTACCATATCTTTTTGTGGGAACTCTTCAAGCATGTTTCCAACAAAACAGATTTAGATGGGAAATGATTTTGGTACCCAGATCATTTTGGGTCCATAAATGTTATCATTAAATGATTATGGTACCCAAATTTGTCTTATAGGTATCATCTAAATTTAGTCCAAGGATTTTTAAATATAAACTCTATTTTATCTATAACTATGTGAGAAACTAGTTGAAGAAAATGAATTTTCAGAACCTGAACTTGCAGAATTTTGACCAGATTAGGGAGTAAATTTAGTTTTAGTAAACTCTGTTTTTCCAGGTTGATAACCTATTCCAGTAGCATATTTTGGTTCCACTTTATTTCCTATAATGTGAGTTATAGTGTCTTTTCCATTTGTGATTTTCTCAAAGTCCTTTATAAGTTTCTCATTTGACATTTTCATTTCAGTGTTTTCCTTTAACAGATGAGCATTTTTATCTTTTTCAATAGTAAGTTCATTTTTAACAGTTATAGAGAGAGCATGCTGCTTTTTCAATGATTTGTATTTATCTTTATGTTCATTGCATGTCTCTTCCAGCATATTACAGTATTCAAATAATTCATCACTAGTCATGTTTTCAGAATCCAAATCAGAATCAGTTCTAGAATAATAGGAATTTAAAGCAGGAGTATCTAAGGTTACCTCAGATGTGTTGGTCATGAAACACATGTAGGAATGATTATTTTTAGAATCAGGCATTTCATATTCAGTTGTGTTGTCTTCAGAAGCACTCCAGGTAGCTATCATAGCTTTCTTGTACTTACTATCCTTGTAATCAAATTTCTTCTTGAATTTTAGCTTTGGACAGTCTTATTAAATGTGTCCTTTTCTTTTTCACTCATAGCAAACAACTTCATCACTTTTATCTGGATTTTTCTAATCCTTCTTCCATTTTTCTTCATTGTCATACATTTCCTTGTAATTTGGGTTTCTGAGGAATTCCATCTTCCTATAATATTTCTTAAACCATCTGGCTATCTGAGCCATTACAGCATCACTATCAGAGTTTGAACTTTCATTTATTGAACTTTCATTTTGAATTTGAGTTTGTTCTTTGTCCTTGCTCTTTGAAAAAGTAGTCTTGAAAGCCACTGATTTCCTTCTTAGATCATCATCTTCCTCTTTATTCACCTTGAGTTCTTCCTTATACATCATAAGCTTACAAATGAGTTCTTTGACAAGTTGAGCAGCAATGTCACATGAATCTCTAATTGAAACAGATGTGCCTCTCCATCGATCTGGAAAATATCTCAGTATCCGCATAATTTGTTCCATTGTTGGAACAACCTTTCCAAGTGAATTCATTGTATTGACTATCTCATTGAACCTGATATACATATCAGAAATAGTTTCATCAGTCATTATTTTAAAATTTTCTTGTTTAATAGTATATGTATTCAATCTCATTTCTTTAACATTTGTTGATCCATCATGAGAAACACCTAAAGTATCCCAAATTTCATAAGCAATTTTTCAAGAAGATATTCTGTTAAATTCCTCATCTCCTAATGCACAATAAAGAGCATTCATAACTTTATAGTTATTGTTGTAAGATACTTTAGTAGGTTCATCCCAAGTTGTTCTTTCAGTTTCTGGAATTTTATATTGATATTCTATAGTAGTCTAGATATCAAAACCCATGCTTTCTAAATTAATTTTCATTTTATATTTCCACTGGGTATAGTTTGTACCATTAAAGAATGGTGGCTGGTTAGTAGAAGCACCCTCTAGTATATTTTCCATAGCTAGATTTTAGAAAGTAAAGATAAAGATATAAAATTTAGAACTAACAGAAATTTAAGATCTTTAAAGAGGCATCTAAAATCACTGTTTAATAAACAGAGTGTTTTGAAAACTTGTATAAATAAAAAAACCTCTGATACCAAATGTTGGCTTGAGTGGATACTCAGGAGGGGGGTGAATTGAGTTCCAATTAAAGATTCTGTTAAAATATTTTCTATTAAAATCCCCCAATTTATAAAACAAGTTAAACTGTAATGAATTTATACAGATTGTAAATGTTCTCTTAGCTTCTCAATGATTGATTAGGTCTCAGTTAATTTAACCACAAGATTAAACTAGCTTTTGAATCTAACCTAATGATTTACAATAAGTGTAAGCACTTTCTAATTTAACTATCAATGTAACATTAAAATGGTTTTCTATTTCAAAGTAACAGGAGTGGAATATAAAAGATATAAGTAGTATACTTTAAATTTAAACTAAAAATTCACAACATATATAACAAGAGGCTCAGTCTCAAGTCGATATTTAGTCCTCTCAAATTTATATAAATTTTATCCACACCCTGAATTGGGGATAACAGCAGTTTACAAAACTGTCCAGGCCACGCAGGGACCTCTACCACAGTTCTTTGTGGGAAACAAAACAAAGACCAGGCCACAAGAGGACATCTTCCATAGTTGTCGTGGGTAAACAATAGTTAAGGGTTTTGGAGTGAGGATTTTGATATCCTCCAGTTCAGTGCAGGAGAAAGTGTGTGTACGATATACAGAGTACACCACACTGCTCGAAAGTAAATAAAAAATCACATAGGGAGAACAAATAAGAGTTTATAAAGCTCTAGTGATTAACAATGCAGCTCTGGACTCATTGGATTCAGAAAAAAAATGCTTCTGAGTCCTTCTCTGGTTTTTCTGTTGAAAAACAGAGTGTCGTATTTCAGCTTGTATTCTACAAGATTGAAGATGTTCTCTTGACTTTTGTTACTCTAGTAGTGTAGGATTTCTTGTGTTGTAACTTCATTGATGATCGTGGAATGTGCTCTTCATAGTTGTGCTCAGGATTGTTCTTTTGATGAGTGCACAACACTTCGCGTGTGTTGTAGAATGTATGTTGAGGCGACTTTAACTTTTTACTACAGCTGAAACTTCATTATATTTCACGAGAACAAGCAATAGGAATTATTCATTTCCACATGTACGAGGTACGGTTTCCTGACATGCCAACAAGAACCATTAAATAACATTAATTGCATTAAAAACATAAAATATGACCGTTAGCAATATTTTAATAATATTTACAAAATGGTTAAGAAGCGGTGTCATAGTTTTTTGTGTAAACGGTGTCTTCTTCAAGGTATGTACTTCACGGTATCTGCTTCACGGTGTCTGGGTCACGGTGTGTCCTTCACGGTTTCTAAGTCACGGTGTGTCCTTCATGGTGTCTAAGTCACATTTTGTCCTTCATGGTGTCTGAGTCATGGTGTCTGGGTCACGGCGTGTCCTTCACGGTGTCTAAGTCACGGTTTGTCCTTCGTGGTGTCTGAGTCACGGTGTCTGGGTCACAGTGTGTCCATCACGGTGTCTGAGTATTGGTGTGTCCTTCATGGTGTTTGAGTCACTGTGTCTGTGTCTCGCACATAGTCTATCTTACTGTGTAAAACATCACGGTGTCTTGATACATAGACAAATATATGTATTTAGTCTTGAACAGTAACATTCAGAATATTAATTAAGCTTACCCAATAGAAGGTGAGAGAAATTGAAACATAAATAAAAATATTTGATAAGATAAGTGAGATTTGTGATCATGCATATGATTTATAAATAAAAGTGAGATTAACTAATTATTATTGAGATTTCTGAATGTTAATGATAGTAATGAATAGTAATAAAATTTTTGATCATTAAAACATGATTAATACATGAGGAGTCCAACAATATCCCCCTATTTTATGATCAAATATCATATATAGATAATATATAAATGAGAAAAAACTATATAGAATAACAATAGATAAAATAATTTCAAAACATCTTACTTTTTAACCCCCTTTTGAGATTATAAAAAAGTACAGAGAATGGAGAGAAACAATGCAATTGGCATTAAAACACATTCTGAATACATGATTCAAAATAAGTAGAAAAACAAAAACATCCCCATCAAAGAGAAGGTAGTCACTTGCCTCTTCAAGGATCGGCCTTTGACATGCATTTAATAGTAGTAGGAGATGATTCTTATGTAGAAGAAGGCATAGATGTGGTAGACAAAAATTATAAGGGTAGACCATCAAAAATAGAGGGAGCCAAAGATGGTGCAGTAGAAGATCTTTTCTGTGGTTGGTCAAGAATGATTGGCCTGATCTGAGATAGAGCTTGACTGACTAACATGGCAGTTGAGGATAAGGCAGGTAGACCAGGTCTAAGGGGTGCAGCAGCTGTAGAAATGATAGCAGTACTCTGCACATGAAGTTATAGCATTAAAAGATTTATGAAATCAGTATTTATTTCTCCACCATAATGCATAGCCTTCTCGAAATATTCCTAATTCTACAAGAATTTATCCAACAATCTGGTGATCTCTGTTATCTTTTGAACTGGATCTTTAAATGCTTGAGTCACTGGAGGGATTCTCAAAATCTCCACAAGATATCTAAAGTGATCTATCATATCACTTTTAGAGAAAATTTTGTTGAGATAGACATCAATATTATTGGTGTTATCTTGTTGAGAATCATTGGAAATTTTTGAATGAATTCTAAATAAGTCCATGGCAAGATCACTGTTCTTAACCACTTCTGATAAGGAAGAGAGATCTGAGTAACTGAAGGAATTCTAATGTTCTTCTTTGATTATGGACCTCAGCAGAGAATCATCCAAAGGAGGAATAGAACGTTGAAAAGAAGCCGGAGAAGCATTTACAGCTACAGATAGTACATTGAGCTATTTTAAAACATTTTGCCGGCATCCAGTGTACTCATCTCTGAGCTTATTCAGATTTTCCACAAGCTCTCTTATGTGTTAAAACATCTTGGTGTGTCTTGTTCCAATCTTCTCATCCAAAGATAGCAGATAAGGATGCACTTGAGAAATAATCTCTCTAGCAGGGGTGGAATCAGTTGGTTTAGGAGAAGCAGCAATAGGTACAGGGGAAGAAACAAGAGCAGGCTCTGATCTCAAAGACAACTCATTCTGCAAGTCTGCTACTATACTTTTTAGGTTTGCAACATCAGCGCTCAGCAGCTTATTTTCAACAGCGACTTCTTAAATTTCTCGAATCATTCTTTGTTGAATATGCAGAATAATATTTTCCAAGAGAATCAATGCCTCTTCTTGACTCAGTTGAGTCACTGGACGAGGTTGAGAGGATATAATCTTCTCAACTCCAGCTAAAAGAGTCTCTCCAAAGACATTCAAATCAACATTAGTTACAAAAGATTGTTGATTAGGCAAGGGAGTAGTAAGAGGTACATGTTTTGGTTGTGATCTTGGTGGAGGTTCAATTTGGGGCTCTGGTTCTGGTTCACGTTTTGGGTGAGCTACTGACTTCAGTTGAAACACAGAAGAGAGATCCATTCTAGTTTTAGTCACTTGTTGCGACTCATTCACATCATAAAAGCATGGGAAAACATATCGAGTGTACACAGAGTATGGCTCATCACCATGCTCAGATTCAGATTCAGATTCATCAGACTCAACTAGACTAGTCTCAAGATTTTGAGGTTCCTCCCCCTCAAATTGTTCTACTATTTCAGAGATAATAGGCACAAAAACATGATAAAGATTCACAGGATCAGTTCTAATGTCTTCAACCATTTCTTTCCTTGCCAACTCGAAGTCAATATCCATCCTCTCTTCAGCGGATGAAATTATCTCATGAACTGACTGTTCCACTGGTAGTGCTTCTAGATTATCTTTATTTTCAACAGGGAGTTCTTCTACACCAGTAGACTCTTCCATGGATTTTTTCTCAGATTCTGTTACTACAGAATCACTTACTTCTTTAGATTGGATATCCAGATTAAAAACATCTCTAGAAGCAGGAGCTTCTTCCCCACTAAAAAAACTGAAGGATCTAAAATCCTTTATTTTTCAATAGGAGGTGCTTCCATCGAAGGTATTTCAGCTTCTTATCTAAGTGGTACATCAGCTACCACTTCCTCTTCTTCATCAGTATATGAGTATTCAGTCACTTCATCTGGTTCCAAACTAGAATCAGTAACATTCTTTGGCCTTCATGGATAATAAACAAGATTATTCTTCTTATACAATTGATCATTATCCTTAACCCATTTCTTCTTCCAGAGGTTCCAGTTAATTTTCATCCTTCTAATGATAGGATTGGATAGGCAGAACTCAAAATCCTCTAGCTTCTATTCATTCGGTCCAACAACTCCTTTTGCAACTAGCAAGGTTGAAATCATCCTTGAGTAAAATAAAGAGGTGGATTTGGAAGTAACTCTAATTAACTCACATATATGGTTAATGAAATACTTTCAAAGATTGATATTATGGCCATTCTTTAATAGGTGAATCAGGAACACATCCCGATACATCATCAAAACAAAATCTCTTTTTCATGGACTAATCAAATTCTGAACAAATTTGAATAGTAGTCTTGTTTCTCCATCTAGCTCTGCAACTATAGCCCTTCTCTTGGTGCCATTACCAGTTATGGTTTCCAAGGAATTTTCCAAATCGAATATGTCAGAAGATGGAGGAGGGTCTCTCTGGTAGTCATCATAAGTTCCTTAATGGGGAATCCTTATCCATGTAGCCAACAACATGAAGATAATGAAAAATTTTGTCCATTGATCCAGCTTGTTACCATAGATCTTTCTCCAGAATCAAAAGAAAACTTTACATATTGGTAAAACGAAGATACAAACCTTGGGTAAATCGGTCTATCTTATATAGAGAACCAATCAAGCCATCCTTGTTCTCTTAAGAATTTCAAGACTAACGACTTTCTAGAAAGCATCCACTCAGGGAAAATCTCTTTTAGAGGTACTGCAGTACGGTTAACAAGGTTCGTATTTAGAGGTCCTTAGAGATCTATCCTTGGAGCAATCTTCTTCTTCTTGGAACTGCGCTTCTCAGGGGTAGATGAAGATGGATGCTTCATCCTTGGCATCCACTGAAGTTTCGGGCGAGAGAGAAGAAGAGGTTCGCAAGGTGGAGAATGTTCGAGAGAGAGAGAAGGAGAGAGTTTGGGTGAGAGATCCAATGAGATATCGAGAAAACATTTATGTTTTGTCATTTGGGAATGTCAAACTTCATAAAAACAAAAACACGACAAATCAAATAGCGGTGAAATTAAAATTACTACAATACGGGTTAAAAAAAATATATAAATAATCTTCATGGTGAGACAGTTGTTGGTCGTCACGGTGAGATAGTGAGTGAACTGTTCCATCATGGTGATACAATTAAGTAACAGACCGTGAACACAAGGTGTTAACGGTGAGACCGTAAGCATGAAACAATAACTGTAAAACAGTGACCATGAAACCGTAACGTAAAATACAGTAATTTATTAAAAATTAAGATCAATAAGATATCAATTTATAATTAATAATACCAAGATCATGTATGATGTAGTCTAATCTCTCCGAATTTAATGAATTATTGAATATATCAGCAAGTTTATATTCAGTACCAATGAATTCTAATGTGATAACAACTTTTTGGTAATGATCCCTCAAAAATTGATGTCTTACATCAATATTCTATGTCCTAGAATGTGAAACAGGATTCATTGAAATGTTAATAGCGCTTGTGTTATCACTATTTATTGGGACATGTTTGAATTTATATCCATTGTTTAGTAATGTGTGTTTCAACCACAGAATTTGTGCACAACAACTTCCAGCAGCTATATATACAGTTTCTGTAGTAGAAAATGCAACAGAATTTAGTTTCTTACTACACCATGATACTGGTGACTTGCCTAAAAGGTGACATGTTCTGGAGGTGCTTTTTCTTTCTAACTTACATCTAGAAAAATCAGTATCAGAATTGCTAACTAATTCAAATTATTGTTCTTTGGGATAGAACAGTCCTAAATTGGGAGTATGCTTGAGGTATTTGAAAATTCTCTTTATAGAATTTAAATGTGACTCTTTAGGGTTTTCGTGAAAACGATTACACATACAGAGACTAAAAATAATATCAGGATGACTAGCCATCAAGTAGTGTAGACTTCCAATCATTCCTCTATAAGTGGTTTGATCAACAGATTTACCATCCTCATCAATATCCAACTTATAGGTGGTACTCATAGGAGTGTCACTACTTTTAGTGCTATCCAATCCAAAACATTTTAAAATATCTCTAGTATATTTACATGGAGATAAAATAATTCCATCCTAATTTTGGAAGATTTTAAATCCATGAAAGAATTTATGTTCACCCATTAAACTCATTTCAAATTCGTTTTGCATCATTTTAGAAAAATCAGTACGTAATGTAGTTTCTGAAGATCAAAAAATAATATCATCTACCTAAATTTTTACATATAAAACATTATTAGAAATACATTTTATAAAAATAGGAGGATTAGCTATACCTTTTGTAAAACCTTTTGGAAATAAGAAAAGTACTTAATATATCATACCATGATCGTGGATCTTTTTTAAACCATATAAATATTTTGATAATTTTAAAATATGATTTGGAAAATGAGGGTTTGAAAATCCAGGTGGTTGTTCAAAAAAAACATCCTCAGCAATATATCCATTTAAGAATGCACTCTTGACATCCATTTGATATAGTTTGAAATTTAGGTGTGCAGCATAAGGAAGTAAAATCCTAATATCTTCTAATATGTCTACTGGTGTAAAAGTCACCTCATAGTCAGTTCCTTCGTCTTAAATATAACCTTGTGCAACTAATCTATCCTTGTTTATAACTATATTTATAGATTCATCTACTTTATTTCTAAAAAACCATTTAGTGTCTATGGTGAATGTTTCCTTATGTCTTTCTACTAGTTTCCAAACATTATTTCTTTCAAACTGATTGAGTTCTCCTTGCATAGAAATTACCCAAAATTCATCATTAATAGCATCATCAATGTTTTTAGGTTCAATCCGTGACAAGAATTCTTGATGTTCAACCTGATTTCTAAGAGAAGCTCTAGTTTGTGCCCCTCTATCAAGATTACCAAAAACAACATCTAAAGGATGGTTCTTTAGAATTATAGTTTATCTAGTAAAGGTAGGACTAGAAATTTCAGGTTTATCTATAGGTTCAGGATTATTAGGAGAAGATTCTGAAATATTTCCAGAACTGGTTGTCTTTACAGCTGGTTCATTAATTTCATCATTAAGGTTCAGAACAGATAAATCTTCTTCGTGATTTTCAAGAGAGGATTTAGGCTCATGTTGATAAGTTTCATCAAATTTTATGTGAAAATATTCTTCCACACATTTGGTTCTTTTATTAAAGACTCTATAAATTTTTCTAGTTAAAGAATAACCATGAAATATTCCTTCATCACTTTTTGAAGCAAACATATCAAGATTATCCTTTGTATTAAGAATAAAAACATTGCATCCAAATACTCTAAAGTAACTAAATTTGGGTTTTCTATTGTTACATAATTCATATGGGGTCTTCTTGAGAACAGGTCTTATCAAGACTCTATTAATAATATAACAAGTGGTATTCACAGCCTAAGCCCAAAAATAAATAGGCATGTCATATTCATTATGCATGGTTCTAGAAATTTCTTGAAGGGTTGTGTTTCTTCTTTCTACTACACCATTCTATTTTGGTGTCTTTGTGGCATAAAAGTTGTGATTACAGCCATTGTGTGAGCAATAAGATTAAAACTCATGATTTTCAAACTCACGACCCTGATCACTTCTCAGGATCATAATATTAAGTCCACTATGGTTTTCTACAGACTTGGAGTATTTAATAAAGTAAGAACAAGCTTCACTTTTATGAGCTAAGAAGTATTCCCAAGTATGTCTAAAAAAGCCATCTACTAAGACATAGACATATTGCTTCCAATTTAAACTAGAAACTCTAGAAGGTCCAAACAAGTCCATGTGAACCAACTCGAGAGGTTGAGAAGTTGAAACTTATTTCTTTGATTTGTAAGAGATTTTGTGATGTTTTCCCTTTTGACAGGGATTACACACTTTGTCATTTGGAAACTCTAGTTTGGCTAAGTCTCTAACTAAGTTCATCCTAGTCAGTTTTCTATGTGAGTGTATATTGTAGTGTCATATTCTCATGTTCCATAACAAAGATTATTTTTGAAAAGATTTTAGTCAAGTCACATTTTTCTTAGCTAAAGAATTCAGATCACAAGTATAAATATTCACATTTCTAAAAGAAGAATATACTAAAACATTTTTAGAATCAAAAAAATTAAAAGAATCATTTTCAAACAAGACATTAAAACCATCATCACACAATTGGGAAATACTTAACAGATTATATTTAATTCCATCAACAAATAAAACTTTAGAAATTAAAACTGAGTTAGTGTTACCAATTTATCCTAGGCCGATGATCTTTCCATTAGAATTATCACCAAAGCTGACATGGACTCTATAAAACTTTATTATCCTTTTAAAGATTGAATAATATCTAGGCATATTTCATGAACATCCACTATCCAATTACAATATCTTCTTGTGGGAACTCTTCAAGCATGTTTCCTGCAATACATATTTACATGGGAAATGATTTTGGTACCCAGATCTTCTTGGGTCCAGTCATGTTAGCAATCAATGATTTTGGTAACCAAACTTGTCTCATGGGTCTCATATAAATTGAGTCAAAATATTTTGAAAGATAAACTGTATTTGATCTATAACAATGAGAGTATCTAGTTGAAGCAGATGAATTTCCAGAACATGAACTAGCAGAATTTTGTCTAGATTTGGGAGTAAATATAGTTTTAGTAAACTGACTTTTTCTAGGTTGATAACTAATTATAGTAGCATATTTTGATGCCAATTTCATTCCTAGAATTTGAGTTAGAGTGTCTTTTCCATTAGTGAATTTATCTAAGTCCTTTCTATGTTTTTTTGTTTGACATTTTCAATTTAGTGTTTTCCTTTAACAGTTGATCATTTTTCTCATTTTCAATAGTAATTTCAGTTTTAACAGTTGTAGTGAGAGCATGTTGTTTCTTTAATGATTTGTATTTATCCTTAAGTTCATTGCTTGTCTCTTTCAGCATATTAGAGTATTCAAATAATTTTTCACTAGTCTTGTTTTTAGAATCTGAATCAGATTCAATTCCAGAATAATAGGAATTTAATGTAGGAGTATATAAGGTTACCTCAGATGTGTTGGTCATGAAACACATGTTGCCACAATTATTTTCATAACGAGACATTTCAGATTCACTTGTGTTGTTTTCAAAAGCACTCTTGGTTGTCTTCATAGATTTCTTGTACTTATTGTCCTTGTAATCAAATTTCGTCTTAAATTTTAGATTTGGGATGTCTGCTTTAATGTGTTGTTTTATTTTGCACTCATAGCAAACAACTTCATCACTTTTATCTGGATTTTTCCTGTCCTTCTTCCAATGTTTCTTATTGTCATACATTACCTTGTAATTTTATTTTCTGAAAAATATCATCTTCCCATATAATTTCATAAACCTTTTGGCTATCTATGCCATTTCATCATCACTATTAGAGTCTAAAATTTCTCTTGTTGAACTATCAGATTGTATTTGAGCTTTTTCTTTGTCCTTGCTCTTTGAAGTAGTAGTCTTAAAAGCCAATGATTTCCTTCTTGGATCATAATCTTCCTCTTTATTCACCTTGATTTCTTCCTCATACATCATAAGCTTACCAATTAGTTCTTTGACAGTTAGATCATCAATGTCACATGACTCTCTTATTGAAACAGTTGTGACTCTCCATCGATCAGGCAAACATCTCAGTATCCTCATAATTTTTTCCTTTTTTGGAACAAACTTTCCATGTGAATTTATTGTATTTACTATCTCATTGAACCTGAGATACATATAAGAAATAGGTTCATCAGTCTCAATTTTAAAATATTCATATTTAATATTATATGTACTCAATATCATTTCTTTATCATTGGTTGTTCTCTCATGATAAACACCTAAAGTATCCCAAATTTCATAAGAAGTTTTGCAGGAAGATATTCTATTAAATTCCTCATCTCATAATGCACAATACAAAGAATTCTTAACTTTACAGTTATTGTCGTAATCTACTTTGGTAGGTTCATCCCATGTTGTCTTTTTAGTTTCTGGAATTTTATATTGAGATTCTATAACAGTCCAGATATCCAAACCCAATGTTTCCAAATGAATTTTCATTTTAAGTTTACACTGGGCATAGTTTGTACCATTAAAGAAAGGTAGCTGGTTAGTAGCAGCACCCTCTAGTCTATTGTCCATAGAAAGAATTTAGAAAGCAATGTTAAAGAGATAAAATTTAGAACTAACATAAATTTATGATCATTAAAGATCCAACTAAAATCACAGTTGAAAAAACAGAGTGTTTTGAAAACTTGTATGAATAAAAACTACCTCTGATACCAAATGGTGGTCAGAGTGGATACTCAAGAGGGGTGGTGAATTGAGTTTTAAATACAATTTCTATTAAAATATTTTCTATTAAAATCCCCCAATTCATAAAACTAGTTAAACTGTATTGAATTTATACAGATTCTAAATGTTTTCTTAGCTTCTCAAAGATTGATTATGTCTTAGTTAATTTAACCACAAGATTAAACTAGCTATTGAATCTAACCTACTAATTTACAATAAGTGTAAACACTTGCTAATTTAACTATCAAAGTAAATTTAAAATGGTTTTGAATTTCAAAGTAACAGCAGCAGAATATGAAACATATATGTAGTATACTTTAATCATAAACTAAAAATAAACAGTAGATATAACAAGAGGATCAGTCTTAAGTTGAGACATAGTCCTCTAAAATTTATATAAATTTGATCCACACCCTAGATCTGGGTTAATAGCAGTTTACAAAACTGTCCAGGCCACGCAGGGACCTCTACCATAGTTTTTCGTGGAAAAAAAACAAAGGCCCGGACACACAAGGACATCTTCCATAGTTTTCGTGGGTAAACAAGAGTTAACTGTTTTGGAGTGAGGATTTTGATATCCTCCTGTTCAGTACAGGAGATAGTGTGTGTAAGATATACAGACTACACCACACATCCTGAAAGTAAATAAACAAATCACATAGAGAGAATAGATAAGAGTTTATAAAGCTATAGTTATTAGCAATGCAGCTCTGGACTTGTTGGATTTATCAGAATATTCTTCGGAGTCCTTCTCTAGTTTTCCTGTAGAAAAATATAGTGTCATAGTTTAGCTTGTGTTATACAGGAGTGAAGATGTTATCTTGACTTCAGTTCCTCCAGTAGTGTTGGATTTCATGTCTTGGAATATCTTTGAGGGTCATTCAATGTGTTCTTCACAGTTATACTCAGGATTTTTCTTCTGATGAGTGAATGGCACTTTGAGTGTGTGGTAGAATGTATGTCGAGGCGAATTCATCCTTTTACTGCAGCTGAGACTTCTTTATATTTCCTAATCACCAGAAATAGGAATGATTCCATTTCCATAAGTACAAGTTACACTTTCCTAACATGCCATCAACTATCACTAAATAACATAAATTGCAGTAAAAACATCAAATATGACCGTTAGAAATATTTAAATAATATTAACAAAATGGTTAATAAACGGTGTCACAGTTTTTTGTGTAAATAGTGTATTCTTCATGGTATTTTCTTCACGGTATGTGATTCACAGTGTCTAAGTCACGGTGTGTCCTTCACGGTGTCTAAGTCAAGTTGTGACCTTGACGGTGTCTGAGTCACGGTTTATCTTTCACAGTGTCTGAGTCACATTGTCTGGGTCACGGTGCGTCCTTCATGGTTTCTAAGTCACAGTTTTTCTTTCACGGTGTCTGAGTCACGGTGTCTGGGTCACGGTGCGTCCTTCACGGTGTCTGAGTCACAGTTTATTCTTCATAGTGTCTGAGTCATGATGTTTGTGTGTTGCACACAGTCTGTCTTTCCGTGTCATACATCACGGTGTCTTGATACATACCCAAATATCTGTATTTAGACTTAAACAGAAATATGAAGAATATAAATTAATTTTAACCATTATAAGGTGAGAGAATTTGAAACATAAATACAAATATTTGATAAGATAAGTGAGATTTGTGATCATGCATAAGATTTGTAAATAATAGTGAGATTAATTAATTATTTTTTAGATTTGTGAATGTAAATGAGAGTAATGAATAGTAATATGATTTTTGATCATTAAAACATGATTAATACATGAAAAGTCCAACAAATTTTAATATATTTCACAGAAATAATAGAGAGACTAGAAATCTCATCCCATAAGTCTCAAATTCCTTAACACGCATTCAAACCACATTTATAATAAATATATGTTTATTATGAAAATTTAACAAATACATTATTATATATATTATACCATAGTAGCTTTATATATGACCATTCATTTCCATTTTATTTCCAATTCCTTACTAAAATCTTGTTTTGGGTAATAGTCGCTTTGTTTTTCATATATGTTTTGATTTGTTTTTTTTGTCCTATTACATTGATAATGGTTACTTAATATCAATAGAAACAATCATTAAATAATTATAATACTTAAATATAAATTATTTCATTAATACCAATAGTTTAATATGGTTTTGAAAAATTATGTATGTTTCGATCAAGGAGATAGTAGGTTGTATATATGGAAGAGTAATGTTTCCATTTTTCAATGATAACCATGGAAAGGCGGTAAGTAATATTTTATCATTTAATAATGATAAAAATATCATAAATTAAAATTATTTCTTTTAAATACACATATACATATCAACCATTTAGTTTGGGGATGAAATTAGAGTCACATCTCTTCTTGGAGGCGATATACCACACCTACACGAATGATGTTAAAATCTTCCAATGAGAGAAATAGAAAGAAAGAAAAAGATTTATTATATATAAAAATTGATAAAAATGTCACAAATATCGTAATCATATCTTCTATATCACATATATTCATTAAATGTATAATTTTTATCATCTCTGTAAAGTGTTAATGAATTACATCGCTTTATGAGGTGGTAGTCTATCGGATACATAAGAGACATTATCATATCCCCAAAACAAGGGAATATACAAAAGTTACATATACGATATAATTACTCCATAGGTATATTAAATTTATATATATTATATATTTTCATTATATCCATCATCATTTCCAACTATGATAGGTGGTACTGGAAATATGAATGACACTAGTTCATGTGGCAGTAGTCTGTCGTACACAAGAATGATGATTTCATAATCCATTTGAGGGATGTGGAGATTGATGTAGGAAATTACATTAAGATAAACCATAAAATCATATATAATATAATATTGTTATTATATCCTTATATTTTAATTAAAATTTAATGAGGGTAGGATGAAATAACATGAAAATTCTCATTGAAGAACATTACATCTTCTTCGGACATCCTCCTTTGATATTCTCTGAAAGTCATCCTAGGTTGGATTTATACCCAAACCAAATTATGTTGTTAAATTATGGAATTTTATAAGGTATTTTAGTATGTATTGGACGAAATAAATGGGTTTTAAGGTGTGAATAAGAGAGGATAGGTGGTGGCCATTTATTTGTGACGTGTGTTTAAAACTTGAAATTGTTCAAAAATGAAAAGGTTTACCATCATTTTTCACATGTAACAAGGATACAAAATGGAATATTTTAGATAAATGGACATTATAAGATTAAATTAGGTCCATAAAATAGATTTCAAAAAATATATTATTTCATTTTAATCCCTAAATGTTTATTTTAACCCTCAGTAAAAACAATTTTACCTTAACCTTGATATTTAATTTTTCATGATCACTTTTAATTTTGGTAAAAACTTATGATGAACTTAGTAGAATATATAAATTATTCTAATTATAAATTTATAATCCATTATTCTATAATAAATTTAAAATAATTATGAAAAAATTACATAAAATTATTCCTATAGAAGTGATAAGAATGTGGGGCCTCGAAGAGAATGTTTCAAAATGTTTTTAAAGATGACATATAAAATTTCAATTTTTAAATGTTTAAATTGGGAAAAATTATTTATAGATATATAATTGAACTAATTAAACATGAAAGAAAATTAGAAAAAATATTTTTCTTTAGAAATATTCTAAATTAAAATAATGTTTTCAATTAAAAATCATTATTTTCACTATTCATCAAATATTTAATTTTACAAAAAATATAAAAATAATCACCCCAATATAATTTTAATATTATTATTTAAAATTTTAATATAATTCCTTTAAATAATGTTATAATAATTATAAAAAATTATTTTTTAAAAATCCTGAACATGTTGACAAAACTACTTTTTAGAAGAATAAAGTTTTTATGCATAAAATTGGATTTATTTATATCTCTTATCCAAAACATTGTAAAAATATTTTTATAGAGTGTATTGAATATATACTGTATAAATATAATTAAAAAATCATTAAAAGTGTTTTACATAATATATTGTGGAAAAACATGCTTGTCTGCATAAAAATGAATTTTCTAGAAAATGATTTCCTTTATTTTAAAATAGTATTCATATTAATTTATAATTAATTGGTCATGATATAATTAATGTAATATAAATGTTTAAAAATATATTTTAATAATTTTTTTAATCCAATTCATACCCACCCTTCCAATGTTTATGTGATAAGTATCATATAATAACATTTTCATAGAATGGAACAATTTTTTAAACTAAGTCTTGATTGTAACACAATCTAAAATAAGTGTTACATGTAACATAGAATATCTAGAATATCTTATTAATTTGACCCAAATATTTTCCAAAATCTCCCAGTGTAAACTTTTACCCCCATTAAAATGAATTTCTCCCTCAAAATATTTCGTGATAAATAGTTTATTCACATTTGAACATTCCATTATAGAATTGAAGCTCACAAGATAGGTTAATAAAACATCCTACTTGAAAAGAAAATGGTATTTTTGAATTTAGTATGGTATAACAAATACAATGATTCCATATTGAATAACCTAGATGGTAATTTAAATGATGTATATAGAAGAGAAAAATAACTACCAAATACTGGTGGAGGGTGATAGAGAACATGGTTAAGAGTAAGTTATTGACTCTAATGCAATAAAACAAAGGGGAATTAAAACATTCATTGATTTCATAAAAATGATCATATAAAGTCTATATATTTCTTTCATGATCCTTAGTCTATTATTGGAGAATTTGTTTTCCATCTTGACTGAGAACATTTTAGAGTGTACTTACTTGAAATCTTTTCATTTCATATGCCCAATTTCATCCTTTCAATACGCCTTGTACAATTTCCACTTCCTCTCAAACTCTACGAGATTAGTTTTTCATAATTAAAGCACTAAATAAAATATATAATATAATGATAAGGAATTCCCTCTCTCTATAGTTTCAAAAAACATTTCAACTAGTTCTCCTATTTGGATAAATATCATTTGGTGGTTGTTTCGCACGGAATTCGGGGATGACCTCCTGGATGGGAGATTCAAACGTTCCGATCGGTTTCTAATGGGTTTGTTCGTAGAACTGGAAACATCCAATGAGTCCACATCCGTTTGGACCTACTTTCCAAAGGTAGGATCTCATTAGCTTGTAGGCTAATGATGCTTAGGAATTTGCATTGGACGAGAGGATGGGAGGTCAGACTCATCACACCTTTTTGAGGGGATTTATTGTCTACTCTGGGACTCTCTTTATAGATTTAAGTTATGTTCGTGAATCCTTATTACATTACCAAGTATAAAATTAGATTTCCTTCAGTTTAACAATCAATGATTAAATATGTAAGAAATTTAGAGGATCTTTTATATGTATTTGAGGTTCTTCATCAATAGAGAATCATTTGTATCTATTTAGAGATTCGTAGTCAATGGTATCCTTCAAAAACATTTATAAAAGTCTCTTGGTCATTATGATGACCAGGCTTGTTTTAAAGCCACTCATTGGGGCACTTGAAGTTTATCGTCATTCAGAAGGACATGGATTATTTCAAAGTTGGGATCGATCCCATAAATGGGCTACCTACGTATCCTTTGTTTTGGGAAAGGAATCAGAACCCACATAGTTCGAGTGAGGGAGTATGTTGTTTATGATTGATGGCTCAAAGAAGGATGTCATAATTACTTTTACACTCTAAGCTCACGTGAGTCATGCTCGGTGTGAGAAACAAGTGGTATTGGTAAAAAAATAGACAATTGTGCCATGAAAGATGAAATCATAAGAAATGGTTTGGGGCTTATGTATGTATGATTGCCCAGATAGATGAAGGTTTAGGATTCACTTTTAGGGAGAAAATCAATGAACAGGGTCCATAAAGGTATATGTGCTTCATGGAGATTTGAATACTCTAATCTTGGGGCTTACTCCAAAGAAGTATGCCCATGTTAGGAGGGGACATATGATTGGGTTTTACTCCTGAAAAGGAAACCCAAATCAAGGGTAAATTAGGACTGGTTAAAGAGAAATTAGGGGACTTGGGGCTTATTCCTGAAAAGGTAGGCCAAGATTATAACTGGGACTTATTCCTGAAAAGGAAGTCCAGGTTAGGGGTTTAAGGTTTGGGGATTACTCCTGAGGAGGATGCCCATATTTGAGGTTGGGGCTTAATCCTAAGAAGGATGCCCAAATTAAGGGACTCGGGGCTTACTCCTAAGAAGGATTCCCATATTTGAGATTGGGGCTTACTCCTAAGAAGGATTCCCATATTAGAGGACTTGGGGCTTACTCCTAAGAAGGATGCCCAGATTAAAGGATTATGATTGGGGATTACTCCTAAGGAGGATGCCCAAGTTAAGGAATTATGGTTAGGGGCTTACTCCTGAGGAGGATGCCCAAGTTTGGGAACTTTAAGAATTTGGAGTTTACTCCTAAGGAAGATGACCAGATTAAAGGACTTATAACTGGGGATTATTCCTAAAAAAGGAGACCCAAGTTAAGGATTATCTCATCTTAAAGGATGAGGTTGAATGAATGAATTCTCCATATTTAGTGACATAAGGATATTTAAATCACTAGGTTTTTAGAGATATTCCACATAATTCCTTTCAGATAAGGAAGTCAAATCAAGAAATCATGCCATAAATGGCATTGAAGAGTGTCTTGAAGACTGAATCATGAAAAGGAAAGGTGTAATGGATTAAGAGGGGTAAAATGGCAAGATGGGCACCCAAAAAGGTAGGGGCGTGCAAGTCTTGAAAGGCGCGCAAGTCTTCCGTGGGCGCGCAAGTATTGGTCGCACAGGTATACCTACGCGACATGTGGGTACTTGCGCGATTTTCAAGCATCATTAGAATACTTGAGCGACTCTTTATTAATCACATTAGAATCCTCTTGAGGTTCTTCTAGAAAAGGGACGTGCAAGTTCTATTGAAGGAAATAAGTCGGCGCGCAAGTGTTGATAAGTTTCAACACTTAGGCCTTCCTTCTTCTCTTTAGATCTTCCGTTCTAGGCAAGAAATTACCTTAGAAGTGTTCTGGAAGCTTTGAGAAGAGACTTGGGCGTCGGGAGCATCAATCCGAGTTTCTGGAAAATGATCCTCTCGAATGGGGGGCCCACAGGGTCTATTTATAGGCAGGAGAAGTGTAACACCCCGAGCTTCCACGATACGCTTCTCATTCAATAATGCAATAGCTTGCATTGTACGCAAGTTCGAGTTCTAACACACCGCAACTAATCAAAGTAGCCGTTATGAATAGTAATAACCACCTTTTAAATTTATAGAAATTTTATATTTCAAAATGGACTTCATTTTTGTATTCCTAATATTGAATTTAGCTTATGTTGAATTTTTTGTAATTTTCCGAGAACTTCCAAATTTTTATGAATAGTGAAAAATACATAAAATAACTTTTTTAATAAAAATAATTAATAGTGATAAATTATACTATTTAGTGGTTTTAAAGTATAATTGGAATATATTTTTATCATTTTATCCAATGGTGGTCATTAGAATTAATTTGACATTGAAATTGGACATAAACAATTGCCAATCTTTTGATATAAATTGTTTCTTAAAAACACGCTATTTGTTGTAACAGTGGGAATTAATTATAAAATTAATTAATACAAATTATATGTTTGGAATTTTGTAAAATAGACATCATTTTTGAATTCGGAATATCAATTATATCTTAGGGTGAAATTTTGGCCTTATTCTGAAAAACTTCAATTTTTGATGAATAGTGAAACCACTAAGTGGTAGTTAAATAACTGATTTTTCGTTTAAATGAAATATTACCACTTCTGTGATTTGATTTTCAAAAATCCGACATACATGGTTGTCATTAAGAAGTAAAATGTGGTTCAATGAGATTAAAATAATTTTTTGGTGAATAGTAACTTTTAAGTTCTTAATCGCGATTAGAGGTAATTAGTGTAGTTTAAGGTACAAATAATGTTTTTATAATATGAGATGAGCATGAAACTTGTCCTACTCCTATTGGATGAGTCATGGCCGACCTAGACAACCCATGGGTCAACTTGGGGACCCCATGGAGCCACTTTAGTTGGAAAATGACATTAATATATATTTATTTAATGTTAAAATTAAATTGACACAAACATGAGTTGTTTTACTAAAACAGTTTTTATGTGGGGTTACACAAGTCCAAATTTTGATTATAAATATTCATTAGAAAGATAAAACGATTTCCTACATCATAGTATTTTTTTTATAATTTTTATACATTAAATAAATTAAATTATTTATGACATCATGATGATGCAGTGATGACCTCATTATTTAACGATTTAAATAAAATGAGAAGATAATGCAAAATCCAAGGCTTACACTTGTCCAAAGCCTATTGGATGAAGATATTTCGAAACCTTACCACCTTAGCCTCAAAATATATAAGTGTGGGACCTTTAGAATCCGAAAAGCATTGTGAAATAATGTAACATTTCAATCTTTCCAAAAGTGCCCCTCCTCTCCACTTATAAAAGTCCCCCACCTCTCCCACCTCATTTACACTTTCATGCCATTTGGCTCGGCCAACCTCTGCCCAAATACTCTGCCAACATTCCTCCCTTACTCATAGAAGCCTCACTTTGGGCAGAACTCTTCCCAAGGAAGCCTTTGGCTCAAATCAAAAAGTGTTACCCGATTTTGAGGTAATGTCTTTTCTAATGTTGTTTTGTTTTATTTTTCTTCTCCAACCCCATAAACTCTTTTTATTCATTTTTTTTGTAACAACACCAGTATCCTCAATATACTAGGATGTTGTTATAAGAAGGATTCGAGCTACACTTACACACACCTACATCTAATGGTTAATGAACAAACGGTTTCTGTGGATGGCGAATTTCTGCCTCACGAAATGATGATTGTTCAACACTCATATAACACCTTCAAAGGTGGCCATTAAGATGTCACTATATTTATATATGATATATAATGTGTTTATTTTTTACTTATTCTTCTGTATTTCTCATTTATGGCTTACTTTATGATTTCCATTATGGGTAAAACGCGATAATTTCATTTTAGGAAGTGCGGACTACCGCCCCCTCAAAGTGATTTGAATCGTTAATTCCATATGTGGGATGTATAAAGGATGGAGTAAATGGTATTATACACTATATTATACTGGAATTATATTATACATTTATATCATTATGATTTAGTTCCATTAAATATGAAATTGAAATGAAAGTAGCGTTCATGCGTACGTACGGCTTACCGTCTCCATGAACGGTGCATTTCATTTCTTACCTCTAAATGTTACGTAATATTATAAATGAATGTATATACTGGATATATAAGATATATATGACATCTAAATCATGAATATAATTCTGGATATAATGGATATTTCACCACATAAACAACTTGTAATTATAAGAAGCTTATTGTTGACTCAAGTACCAAAGATCGACAAAACGACCGTTATTAACTTAAATAATTACATAATGTTCATATCATTGTAATAAGTGATATAATAAGGATAATTAAATTGAAAATGGTTCTTAATAAGGTATATATTAACCCTAGTTTATTATTCAGGAGGTTAAAGAACGGTTGAGTCAAGTCAGACACGAGGTAAGGGAACTTCTTAACCCAATTTCCATTCTTTGGGTTAATCTCCTACTTTCAAATTATGTCATGATGTTATTATGTCCTATTTTGTATTTTTACTTTCTTTATGTGTACCTATAGTGAATACACATAATATATCTATTTTATTTTAAAAATGATCTTTTTAAGGACTTCGTCTCAATCTCCTTTCATTGAGGCATATTTTGTTTTATACACAAATTTCTTTTATACGGTGTATAAACCCCTTTGAATTTTACGTTTATTCAAAAGGAATCTTTTTTATACGAAGTGTTTTACTAAACGACAAAAAGGGAATGTTGTTCTTTCCGTACATATGCGGCGACAATGACTTCTCCGCCGCCGTGACCATTATTTGAGTTTCGGCTTCCTTTACAAGCCATACCTTTTTTTAAAAGAAAAATAAATACAATGTTTTAACTTTCTTTTATTTTGGTATTGAAAATGGTTTTGAAAGCATTTTTATTATATCAATGTGTTGTATTTATATCTTGTGATTGAAATGTGGAACTGTTATGTTCCCTTTATGCATGTTTTATCTGATACGATTATGTTATGGTTTATGATATGTTTAAACCAATTCATATGAAGAATGCATTGGACTTAATAAGTGACGGGTGGAGCCCGCTATAGCTCCTCGATGCATCGGCAGGTCTCATGAGACAAACTAGTGTCTTGGCACGAGGCCTTGACAAAATTTTATTTGTGGTCTTGGCACGAGGCCTTGCCTACGTGGTTATGATAGTCTGGCATTATGCATTCCATCATTATAAAAGTGGTTATTGATATTGCATGTGATTATTCGACCAGTAGAATATCCATGTGAAGAAGTAAATGGCATTATCTCATTTTACTTTTGCCATATTATGTTGATGTTCAAGTTTAAAAGGCTTTTGTTTTAGTTATACATTGACTTAAATGTTTATGTTTATTTATGAAAGCTTCCTCAATATTGTTATCCTTACTGAGCATCTGAGCTCACCCCTTTCAATGTTTTAATATTTTCCAGGATGTGAAGAAGTATTTTATGAATGACCTGCAGGGATATTCAGAAGAGGATATGAGTGTGGACTATGGAGACTTTGTTATTGTAGTATTTCACTTTATGATGTAATGTAACATTTAAGAATGTATCTAGTGTTTCCAAGGATACTAAACTAATCGGTCTTTCGAGACTTGATCGTTTGTGATCATGCCAATGTTACGAAGTAATGCACCGACTCTGGGTAGCTGGGGTCGGGGCGTTACAGTTGGTATCAGAGGTAGTTTATTACTAACCTTGGAAGCTAGATTTAGATAAACTCTGATTAGAGAACATAGCCCGAAGATAGACTTTGAGGATTAGTATAGAAGAACTTCCTAGAATTTTTGTATTATAGAGATGTTATGAGTTTTCCGAGCAATACATCCCTGTCTCGATACGAGCAGGTAGAGGCGGCTCTGGCACAGATGTACCTAGGGGTAAAACCCGAAAACACCGCTTTGAGCTAGACTCGAATGGGAACTGGTGCACGACAACGGGCCTTGCTGCACTCTTGGTTACGACACTCCCGGGGGAAATGCTTAGGATAATTCTCATTTTATTTACAAACCACTATGAAGGGTTATGAGTATATACTTTCTCAAAGAAAACATTTCTTTTTATGATTATGGATTATATCCATAAATAGTTCAATTTATGTAAAGTGTTTTACAAGTATGGAATTATGTATTTTGATTCATAAACTAATCTAGTTTATGACATTGTTTAGAAATGGCGCCTAGTGGAAGGAATGGAAACCGTATCAATGCACGAACTCCGTGTAGGGATTTCCCTCCTGATCAAGATAATTATTGTGGATCTGGAGATACAACTAGTGCTGATCAACTTATTACCATACTGGGACAACTCACTCAGGTTATGAATAATAACCTTACTCGTATGGAGCACCCTGATCCGCAACGTGGAGGATCAATGTTAGACCGCTTCATGAGGCAACAACCACCAACCTTCAATGGGAGTACAAATCCTATAGTAGCTGAGCAATGGATAAATTCCTTAGAGAAAATATTCCATGCCTTGGGGAGTAGTGAAAAGGAGAAGGTTGTCATGGCAGTTTACCGCCTCACTGGAGATGCCGATCAGTGGTGGTCGCTGATTTAAAACACAAAGGAAGATGATGACGTATCGAATATGGAATGGAGGGAGTTCAAAGATCTTTTCTTAGAAAAATACTTTCCTCGTGACCATCGATCAGATATGGAAAGGCAATTTCTGAGTCTGAGGCAGAAGGAGGATGAGAATGTCGCAAAGTATGAGGCTAACTTTACAAGGTTAGCGAGGCATGCTGCCGATTATATACGTAACCCAAGGAGTAAGATTGATCGTTTCTTTGATGGGTTAAAACCATTTCTCCGTCGAGCTTTGGTATCACAATCCTTCTCATCATACGAAGATATTGTCTCGTGTGCTATCAAGACAGAAAAGGAATTCTCTAAGTCTTATGACAACAAAGTAAAGCAAGAGAAGAAGAGAACGGTGGAACAAGAGACAGATAAAGGGAAAAAGGGAAAGAACGATTTTCCATTATGTGATAATTGTGGGAAGAATCACCCTGGTACTTGCCTAAAAGGAATGGGAGTTTGTTATAAATGTGGAGAAAAGGGTCACCAGGCTCGTGATTGCAAGGGAAAGAAAGAGGTTGTCAAAGTTGAATGCTACAATTGTAGAGAAATGGGTCATTATGCAAATGAATGTCCTAAGCGTCAGGGAAACTTACCTCAGAAAAGGCCAAGGGATCAAGGACAATCTTATGCTGTTACTACAGTTGAAGCATAATAACTAATGTATTGGTGCTTTTGGACTCAAGGATTATATTTTGGTTATAAGAATAATGTAATATATATATATGGATTGTACTGCAGTACTTTTTGATTTCAGTAAGGTTTTTATAAGATTAAGGTAATCATATTTTTAGTATGTGACAATAAGAGAAACTTTTCTTTGTTTGGGGAATCTGATGTTACAATTGATTTTGGAATTTAGAGACCTTTTAGAGAAAGTCTGGATGAAGGTATTTTGGATAACTATAAAGGTTGGAGTGGATTAAGTTGAACTTTGGATAGTATTGTTTAAGGTTAAAACATTTATGAATATTATTTTTGGAATAGTATAGTACTATATTTTTAGGAAAAGGACAACCTGCAGGGTGGGGAATAACCCGTCGCGTCGGACAAAGCTGCAGGAATCGAACCCACAACCATAGTGCGACAAGCCATTATTTCCTACCACTAGCCTACAGGAAGTCCCTGGTTATTACAAAATAGTTTTACTAATCTAAATGGTATGTGTTAACATTTTGAACCTTATACAATTAGGATAAATAGAATATTTTTGAGTTTTATTACCATTTGGAGTAAAAGTTGGGTTTGTGGTAAAAATTTATTAACGAATGAAAGTATACATAACAAGTATGTATATTCCCTTACGTTCTTAGTAAATCTCATAAATAAATTCCTCAACATTATAAAAGGTAACTTAAAACAAAAATGTTGTCGGTTAACTTTTCCAACTGGGGATTCAATGACCGTTTAACCAATCACAAGTTTGTGATTTTCTTATGGTTAAACTTTCTCCTAATCCTGTTTTCTATAACTCTCCATCAGACCTTGATGGTTTGTTTTTTTCCATATCCATATTTTCATAGAATCCTAGAATGGGCTATATCGGGTGACCTTTGTACTTATCCTGCTTTCTTTTAATGTTATATATTTATTAACCTTATTTCCGATGTGGGTTTTCCACAAAGGTATTTTCTATTTTCAACCTTTTATTATCAAAGAAAAATTTCAAATTTCGAGGACGCAATTTATTGAAGGAGGGGAGAATGTAACACCCCGAGCTTCCACGATACGCTTCTCATTCAAAAATGCAATAGCTTGCATTGTACGCAAGTTCGAGTTCTAACACACCGCAACTAATCAAAGTAGCCGTTATGAATAGTAATAACCACCTTTTAAATTTATAGAAATTTTATATTTCAAAATGGACTTCATTTTTGTATTCCTAATATTGAAATTAGCCTATGTTGAATTTTTTGTAATTTTCCGAGAACTTCCAAATTTTTATGAATAGTGAAAAATACTTAAAACAACTTTTTTAATAAAAATAATTAATAGTGATAAATTATACTATTTAGTGGTTTTAAAGTATAATTGGAATATATTTTTATCATTTTATCCAATGGTGGTCATTAGAATTAATTTGACATTGAAATTGGACATAAACAATTGCCAATCTTTTGATATAAATTGTTTCTTAAAAACACGCTATTTGTTGTAACAGCGGGAATTAATTATAAAATTAATTAATACAACTTATATGTTTGGAATTTTGTAAAATAGACATCATTTTTTAATTCGGAATATCAATTATATCTTAGGGTGAAATTTTGGCCTTATTCTGAAAAACTTCAATTTTTGATGAATAGTGAAACCACTAAGTGGTAGTTAAATAACTGATTTTTCGTTTAAATGAAATATTACCACTTCTGTGATTTGATTTTCAAAAATCCGACATACATGGTTGTCATTAAGAAGTAAAATGTGGTTCAATGAGATTAAAATATTTTTTTGGTGAATAGTAACTTTAAGTTCTTAATCGCGATTAGAGGTAATTAGTGTAGTTTAAGGTACAAATAATGTTTTTATAATATGAGATGAGCATGACACTTGTCCTACTCCTATTGGATGAGTCATGGACGACCACGACAACCCATGGGTCAACTTGGGGACCCCATGGAGCCACTTTAGTTGGAAAATGACATTAATATATATTTATTTAATGTTAAAATTAAATTGACACAAACATGAGTTGTTTTACTAAAACAGTTTTTAAGTGGGGTTACACAAGTCCAAATTTTGATTATAAATATTCATTAGAAAGCTAGAACGATTTCCTACATCATAGTATTTTTTTATAATTTTTAGACATTAAATAAATTAAATTATTTATGACATGATGATGATGCAGTGATGACCTCATTATTTAACGATTTAAATAAAATGAGAAGATAATGCAAAATCCAAGGCTTAAACTTGTCCAAAGCCTATTGGATGAAGATATTTCGAAACCTTATCACCTTATCCTCTAATTATATAAGTATGGGACCTTTAGAATCCGAAAAGCCTTGTGAAATAATGTAACATTTCAATCTTTCCAAAAGTGCCCCTCCTCTCCACTTATAAAAGGCCCCCACCTCTCCCACCTCATTTACACTTTCAAGCCATTTGGCTCTGCCAACCTCTGCCCAAATACTCTCCCAACATTCCTCCCTTACTCATAGAAGCCTCACTTTGGGCAGAACTCTTCCCAAGGAAGCCTTTGGCTCAAATCAAAAAGAGTTACCCGATTTTGAGTTAATGTCTTTTCTAATGTTGTTTTGTTTTATTTTTCTTCTCCAACCCCCTAAACTCTTTTTATTCATTTCTTTTGTAACAACACCAGTATCCTAAATATATTAGGATGTTGTTATAAGAAGGATTCTAGCTACACTTACACACACCTACATCTAATGGTTAAAGAACATACGGTTTCTGGGGATGGAGAATTGCTGCCTCACGAAACGATGATTGTTCAACACTCATATAACACCTTCAAAGGTGGCCATTAAGATGTCACTATATTTATATATGATATATAATGTGTTTATGTTTTACTTATGCTTCTGTATTTCTCATTTATGGCTTACTTTATGATTTCCATTATGGGTAAAACGCGATAATTTCATTTTAGGAAGTGCGGACTACCGCCCCCTCAAAGTGATTTGAATCGTTAATGCCATATGTGGGATGTATAAAGGATGGAGTAAATGGTATTATACACTATATTATACTGGAATTATATTATACATTTATATCATTATGATTTAGTTCCATTAAATATGAAATTGAAATGAAAGTAGCGTTCATGCGTACGTACGGCTTACCGTCTCCATGAACGGTGCATTTCATTTCTTACCTCTAAATCTTACGTAATATTATAAATGAATGTATATACTGGATATATAAGATATATATGACATCTAAATCATGAATATAATTCTGGATATAATGGATATTTCACCACATAAACAACTTGTAATTATAAGAAGCTTATTGTTGACTCAAGTACCAAAGATCGACAAAACGACCGTTATTAACTTAAATAATTACATAATGTTCATATCATTGTAATAAGTGATATAATAAGGATAATGAAATTGAAAATGGTTCTTAATAAGGTATATATTAACTCTAGTTTATTATTCAGGAGGTTAAAGAACGGTTGAGTCAAGTCAGACACGAGGTAAGGGAACTTCTTAACCCAATTTCCATTCTTTGGGTTAATCTCCTACTTTCAAATTATGTCATGATGTTATTATGTCCTATTTTGTATTTTTACTTTCTTTATGTGTACCTATAGTGAATACACATAATATATCTATTTTATTTTAAAAATGATCTTTTTAAGGACTTCGTCTCAATCTCCTTTCATTGAGGCATATTTTGTTTTATACACAAATTTCTTTTATACGGTGTATAAACCCCTTTGACTTTTACGTTTATTCAAAAGGAATCTTTTTTATACGAAGTGTTTTACTAAACGACAAAAAGGGAATGTTGTTCTTTCCGTACATATGCGGCGACAATGACTTCTCCGCCGCCGTGACCATTATTTGAGTTTCGGCTTCCTTTACAAGCCATACCTTTTTTAAAAGAAAAATAAATACTATGTTTTAACTTTCTTTTATTTTGGTATTGAAAATGGTTTTGAAAGCATTTTTATTATATCAATGTGTTGTATTTATATCTTGTGATTGAAATGTGGAACTGTTATGTTTCCTTTATGCATGTTTTATCTGATACGATTATGTTATGGTTTATGATATGTTTAAACCTATTCATATGAGGAATGCATTGGACTTAATAAGTGACGGGTGGAGCCCGCTATAGCTCCTCGATGCATCGGCAGGTCTCATGAGACAAACTAGTGTCTTGGCACGAGGCCTTGACAAAATTTTATTTGTGGTCTTGGCACGAGGCCTTGGCTACGTGGTTATGATAGTCTGGCATTATGCATTCCATCATTATGAAAGTGGTTATTGATATTGCATGTGATTATTCGACCAGTAGAATATCCATGTGAAGAAGTAAATGGCATTATCTCATTTTACTTTTGCCATATTATGTTGATGTTCAAGTTTAAAAGGCTTTTGTTTTAGTTATACATTGCCTTAAATGTTTATGTTTATTTATGAAAGCTTCCGCAATATTGTTATCCTTACTGAGCATCTGAGCTCACCCCTTTCAATGTTTTAATATTTTCCAGGATGTGAAGAAGTATTTTATGAATGACCTGCAGGGATAGTCAGAAGAGGATATGAGTGTGGACTATGGAGACTTTGTTATTGTAGTTTTTCACTTTATGATGTAATGTAACATTTACGAATGTATCTAGTGTTTCCAAGGCTAATAAACTAATCGGTCTTTCGAGACTTGATCGTTTGTGATCATGCCAATGTTACGAAGTAATGCACCGACTCTGGGTAGCTGGGGTCAGGGTGTTACAAGAAGACCCCAGGTGGTTACCGGGCGGTTATCACTTAGGTGGCGCAAGTCATTGCGCACCATGGTGTGTCGCGCAAGTCCACTTGCGCGACAGTGATATAACTTGCGTGGTGCAGTTGTTGTTGATCCTTTGTTCATGCCTTTGTCAATTTTTGATATTTTCTTCAAAGGTTGAATCACTTTGAGCTCAGATATTCCCCTTTTCCGATTTTTAGATTCTGTGACAAAAGGAGCGTCAACAAAAGTCCCCCCCTCAGAGTTGGATCTGGAGAGAAATGAGGATTTGACTCTGAAGAAATCGAATCCATCCAATGGAAAAGGGGGCGTGCAAGTCTTCAGGGTACAGAGGTCGGCGCGCAAGTTTGCATCGCGCAGGCCTTATGCGCTCTGGGTACGGCCCGCAGATAGGCCTCCCGGCCTATAAATACATAGCTTTTGGCCGTGTATAACATCTGATCCCGAATTTCTCGAGCACTCGACACGTAAGTCTCTTTTCCACTATTTCCTCGCATCTGTGCTACTCTCAAGGTAATAGGGATTGTGCGGTGATACATGCGCGATAGAAACTTGCGCGGCTCATGTAACACTTGCGCGACATCTCCATACTTGCGCGCCTTAATGCCTTAGCCATTTTTTTGAATTCTTTCACAATGTTTGTGAAAAATTAATTCATTTATAAATTAACTTATTCAACTCTGTGTGCAGAATTAATGGCTCTTAGACCCGGATTAATTGATGAACTGGCTAGCAAGCGGATAGATGATATGATGAACATCATTGGCCCTGATTACTATACTGTAAAAGATAGTACTCTTCCAGATTTGGCTATGTATCTGAAGAAATATCATCGCAACTTTCCTCATTGCACTTATCTACCTTTGTATGGCTATGGTCATCTAAAAGAAGTCATTATTCCAGAAGTAATGAATTATCTTCCATTTTCGTGGTTTCAGAATTATACCAACTTTGCTTCAGCAAATATCTCAGTTGGAGGAGTATTTCAAACTGCTGGAACAGTGGAGAAGGCTTATGTGATGCATCATAGCCCTTGCACACCAGATTTGAAAAATCATACACCTGATCTTCAACCACATTGTCATCCTTCAATCTTCCGAAATTCTCAGATGGATCAATCCAAAGGCTGGAATAAAAGTTGGGATATCCGTCCTAGGGGAGGTGTGAAGCCAACTTGGATGTGGGTATACTGGGTGCGATAGACTTGCGCAGAGTTTATCGAGGACCTGAAGAGAGCTGCAATATATGAGGCTGTCTGGGTTGGGCAAACATATGTTTACAGACATGATAACCTTGTGCCAGAGATACTCAGCCACTGGAGCCAACAACTAATTCTTTCCATTTGACTCATGGAGAAGTAGGTATCAGTTTGTGGGATGTCCACAAGATTTTCAGGGGCTCCAATTTTGGGCGATATGTATGATGAATTCATTCCTCCCAAGGTGACTTGGAATGATTCAGAGAAGACTCCTACTTTAGCTTGAGAATTATTTAAAATCTTCCATAGGCTCAAGAGTTCAGAGACCTCATTAACTCATTTTAGAAAAGATATTCATCCAGAAGATTGGATGAATGTGTTTCTTACTGAGAAGAACGGGATGGAGCCAAAAGAAAAAGGATCCAAGAAAAAGAAATCCAAGGATACCAGGCCCAGACGTCCTACCACTTGTCCAAAACCTGAGAAGAGAGGAGCTCCTGGCACATTCTGGCCAACTCTAGAAGCAGGAGTGTTTGAAAAGTGGGGATATGAAGTGAATCACAGAATTCCAAAGAAAACTCATCTGGCGGGTTTCCTGGAAATGTGGCTCAGTGTTTATCTCTTGTCGGTCCGGGATTCGAAGGGAGGCGTCAGGCCAGGGACCTTCGTCGTTGCGGCAAAGTTGGCTGAGGGAAAAATGGTTGGGTTAGATACTCCTATTTTAGCAAAGATTCACAGGAGTTTACTTCATGTCTTCCTGGGTAAATCTCCTTTAAGAATAGTGGGACCATTCGAGGTTTTGTGGGGATGGATCGCCACTCAATTCAGGACTTACAATGTACAGAATGGATTACAAATTCCTGGAAGCTCTTTCAGACCGTCAGTGCAAGCATTCTCTGGAATTGCTCCATTAGATGTTAATGGTTATGACATGAAAGTAAGGCTGAGAATGTTTAAGGAATTCAACTTCTTTCCCTATGGAAGACCGCCATCCGGGCGGTTTGTTGATGATGGGACATCACATTTGGATTTGAGGGAATACATGCTAGCTTGATGGGATGGCGTGTTAGTAGCCAGGATTGATGGAGAAATCATATGTGAGGCCTATGATCCATATAGATTTGCACTCCAATTCAAATGTTTGAAACAGATTGTTGTATCCCCTCCGGTACATTCAGGTTAGAGCAACATATGATGGTTGCTCGATAACTATGGCTGCTGACATCAAGAGAGAAGATTGGGGCAGTATTTGATCTACCGGTTGAAAAAGTGGCACATAATTTGACTACATTTTATGCCGAACACTGGATAGCATCATACCCCAAAGGGATATTGAATCACCCAGTATATCAAGTGGGAAAGAGGAAGAGGACTGTAGAGAAAGAAACCCTTCCTCATGAAGGTGACGCTTCCCCACCCGAAATAGATTCAACAGACTCCTCTTCTATAACCGATTCATCAGATTATCATGATGGGGATGATGAGACACAACCGGCAGCAAAGTGGTTTCATGCCTGATATAATCCTCCGGCCAGAATTAAAAGACCCACTCCATCAACTCCTGGTGAGTTATTTCATTGTAGTAATTTCAATCACTACTACTTTATAAAGTAATAAGTCTTCTTTTCTTTTTCTCTATCTGTAGCTGCAGGATCGGGGAAGAAATTAAAATCAAAAATTGTAGGACCTTCCTCACAGCCTTTATATCTAAGACCAGAGGCTGTTCAGCTATGGCAAAGCATATACTGTGGTACTGAGACCGCCTGGCTTGATTTGTGTGAGGGCCTACAACTTCCTAGAATAGGATATCTTGTAGATTCTAAAAATCTTCAATACGGAGATAAACCCAATGAAGTGCGAACTTACATCAGAGAGCTGGAAATGCTCATATATACCACTGATGACTCGGTTCCTATCACCAGGAGGGTGAAGGAAATGATTGATCGTGGCGCCACTGAGGGGGCTGGTGGTTCTGGAGATGAGGAATGGCAAGAGTACGTGGCTCCTGAAGATGTAAGTTTTCTTTCCTTATTTTCTTTGCAACATGATTTCAGTTGAAGCTTTGTTACTTAAGGATGTTATTTTCTTCATCTTTCAGCTTCCAAAGAAAGGAACTGGGGTTCCTTCGCCACAGTATAGCCCTGGTGGTACTGCTATCGGGGCTGCTGCTGATTCTCCTCGCATACCAGGCGAGATATCTCCAGGCCAGCAGGCCATGAATGATGCGCTGGACATAGCCTTCCATTCGCCAATCCAAGTTCCTATAAGGGAGACCACTGATACTCCAAAAAAACAAAAGAAGAAAAGGAAATGAAGGAGGAAATACATAGCTAAAAATTTCATTAGTAGAGGTAAGTCATTCTAACAATCATGTGCTTATACTCATAATCATATGGCTACTCATATTTTTGAGGATTGCAGGGGCTTCTTCAATTTCCCCCTTGAGGGAAGGGACTGATCCTCCTTCAAAGGCCTTGGAGGGTGCTGTAGAACAATCACAGACCCAAGCTGACTTTGTTTCTCCTGGAGAAGAGCTATCATCTATTCCCAGTATCCCTCCTACTACTGAAGATGTTGTCCCGGGTCAGGGGTTGCAGGACATAAGTCGGCAAGAAGATGTAGCAAATGCTCTCACTGGTGAGACTAACCAGGATTCTGAAATATCATTGGATGAAATGGTGAATCAAGGAATGACTTTCAAAGAATTTTATGATCATGCTAAGTTTTCATGTGATTTAGAAGACCTTGGGCATGAGTGTTACCCTTTGGCCAATTTTTTTTAAAAATTACACTTCTAAACATGACTGAAAACAATATGTAGTTTCTTCCGCAGAAGCTGCTGAACTGCCAATACCTGAAGAGGGTGTGGACATTGATGTCAACCCTACCATTGCAGAAACATTATCTCAAGTAGATCTAAACCCAATAAACCCTCCTGAGACCCATCTTGAAAATCTTGTTGAGACCGGGAAAGATGGGGAGAAGTCTTCCCAGGTTGCTGAACCATCCTTGGGTAAGGGATAACAATATTTGTGATTGTACTTTATTCGCAAGACAATATATTCTTTTGTTATCCTTTGATGCTGACTAAATCTTTCAATTAATAATGCAAGACCATCAACTGCAATGACTAGATCTGGAGGTGAGGCCTCAGCCTCTGTCCCAACAAGAATTGAAGGTGAAGAAGCACAAATCAGGGAGGGAAAAGCAGGACATGGCACTTCTTTATGTGCACTAATTCCAGATTACATACCCCCCTCTGACGATGATATTGAATCAGATCCAGAGATGCTTAAAGAGTTCATCTTTTCACGACGTAAGGCATGGAACAACATATGTAACATTATATCTGGGGCGCCTTTAGAAGAGCTACCATTGAAAATTCCTTTATTGTCATCCCAATTTGTTATACTGGGACATGGGGGTTTTGGGAATGAAAATATCCATGCCGTGGTGAAACAGATCATTTTCAAGAGGGAGCAAGCGCAGACAAGTCGCGAAGATTTGACTAGAGTGAAATTGTCAGTCAACATAGGCGAATCTGAGGCTACGGTATCCCAAGCTGAAGCTGATTATGCTGCCAAGATGAAGGATCTGAAGCAAAAAACAATGAAAAGGTCATCCAGCAGGTGCAACTCCAGCAACAGTTAGATGCTGTTACTGGGGAACTTGATCAGCTTAATAAATCATTGGATGAAACTCATATGAATGGCATAAAAGCCATCGCAGATGCTAAGAAGGCACTTCAGCAAGATGAAACGAGTGAAGCTGTTCAAGTTCAAGAGCTTCAAGTAACTGCTGATAATGCTCAGGATGCTATACATCAAATGAAGACTTATGTTGACAATCTTATGCAATTATTGAAAAAGAGAAGAGACTCCAGTCTGTGGATGTCTTTCTATCTCCTGTGTATCAATGAAAAACACTTTCGTCTTGAATCATTTGTACCTGCATTCTTTCATTACCTGCTTCAAATTTACTTAAGCCAATGGGCCTAGTAAGCATAGTTTGATTTTTACTAGGATTATTACAAATAACCCTACAAACTTTGAAACTTTTAATTTCTCAATATTACCTAAATCATACAAAAATGTATATTTAGTGAGCTGGAACTTGACTTTTATTCAGAGTTCCTTTGTCTTTTGTGGGCAGTTTAAAGTCATGCATACCGGACATAAAGGGGATAATGTTTAAGGTCGAAATAGCTTTGACCAAAATGGATTAAAATTGATTCAATTCCTTGACAATTTATCTGAAAAAATATTACCATACTCAAGAATGAGAGAAAATATGTAAACTATGGCTTAATAATATTTGAATCTGAAGAATGATATGAAAAAGAGCTAAAAGGCATTAGAAGAAGTAGTTTCCAAAAATGAAGTTACTATTATTTAACAAAACCCGTTAGGGGGTTGAAATATGCAGGGCCACCTAAGGGCATTGGCTGCATGGTCAAATAAATAGTATCTTTTGGCTGACAAGTCTGTTATGTGGACTGTTTATGCAAGGCCACCTATGGGCACATGCTGCATAGTCAGGCGAAAGAACTCTCAAAAATTTACTTTCCTAGTGCTAAAAGCCAATGAAAGTTTATGGAGATTCAAATTTTCTAAAGTATAGAGTTTGTTGTATGGAAAGATGTACTTGAATATGGAGAAGATATTTCTGAACAAGAATATCAAAGAACTGGATGAATATCACTCCTACGAAGGTCTGACCCAAACGTAGGGAAGAAGAATAAACCATAGACTTGAATACTTTCAGATCATGAAAAAGTATATGGGACAAATATGTTTAGGATGGCTTTTTTTTGCGGATCCCTACATACTGTCGTTTAAGACAAATAAGTACAAAAGAGGCATTCTTCCCAAGAATGAAGTTACTATCATTTAACAAACCTGTTAGGGGGTTGAAATATGCAGGGCCACCTAAGGGCATTGGATGCATGGTTAAATAAATAGCATCTTTTGGCTGACAAGTCTGTTATGTGGACTTTTTATGCAAGGCCATCTATGGGCACGTGCTGCATAGTCAAGAAAAAGAATTCTCAGAAGTTTGACATTTTTGTGACTAGAATTCATGAAAAGGGTTATAAAGATCTGAAAATATTTAAGGTTAGGATTATAACACATAAATATGGGTATTGTCCAATACATATAGAGATACATAAGTCAATGATAACCATAATCATGTTGTGGCTGGGTCCTAAATTGAAATTTCGGACTTCACTACGTATCTCATAAGAATGAGAATCACGCCATACGTAGTTCTTGAAATGTAGTTTAACGTCGTGCAGGACGAAAGTATGAGAGATCATAGTTTAGGGTCATATAATTAGGACCATAATAATGAATACACAGTGTGTTTTCATGAGTACTTTTCATCCAAGGGACTGAAAGTGAAATATGGGGTTAGGCCCAAAAGACTTGGGACTGGATTCGAGGGACACTCGAATGTTCCTACGTATCCCATAGGGATGGGAATCAATTCCACGTAGTTCTAGAACTACCCTTTGTACAAATTTGGTTCGTACATGTGAAGGGTTAAAGGGGACTTTAGTGTAATGATGGTTTAATCTGAGAAAAAAAGTTTAGGTATTACCATGTATGCACGTAGTCTTTTGAAAATGAAAACCATGATTGAAAAATCAATGTCAATAATAGTTCTCTCTCAAATGAGGAAATTAAAGAGTATTTTAGTTTATTGTCGTACCGGACAAAAGTGTTGCATATTTTAACGTCATATAACAAGGACGAAATTTAATCAATGTAAAGATATTGATTCTAGGGGCGGTTTCATGAATCGACATCATATGAGATGGTGGTGAACCGATGTGAAGAGATTGTTTTTTGGGCTTGAACCCTGGGAGGTTGCCTACATATCCAGCCTGGAGGGCAAGGATCAAAGTCCGTGTAGTTCAATTAAAGAATGAATTAATGATCAAGTTGTTCTTGGGGACAATGATCTAAATAAAATGTTGTTGGGACTTATACATGGTTAGCGGCCCAAAGAGAGTGTTACGGTTGAGGTTTTCTCTAAGCTCACCTGAGTCATACTCGGTGTGAGAAAGAAGAGGTAACAACAACCTTAACAATGCATAGTTTAATGTCTTGTAGGACATATAAAGGGACTATGCATTTTAAAGTCTTGCAGTTAGGACTGTTGGTGCTGCGCAGTTTAGTGTCATGTAGCAGGGACAAAATAACAGTTTAATGTCATGTAGGACATATCAAGGACTTTCTGTACAGTTTAGCATCATGTAGTTAGGACGATGGGGACAATACAGTTTAACGTCATATTGGACGAAAGGGGGACTGTGCAGTTTAATGTCATGTTGGACCATTGATGATTATATATTTTAACGTCTTTCCGGATGTTAGGGACTTTTTTACAGTTTAGCATCATGTAGTTAGGACGTCACAGTTTAACGTCTTGCTGGACATAAGGGACTTGCAAATATTTTAAGGTCATATGCATGGACCGTTGATGATGCAGTTTAAGGTCATACTAGACCATTTAGGAAACTTATTCACAGTTTAACGTCGTGTGGGACGAAGTTGCAGTTTAAGGTCATACTGGACCATTTAGGGAACTTTTTCACAGTTTAACGTCGTGTGGGACAAAGATGCAGTTTAAGGTCATGCTGGACCATTGCTGTATAGTTTAATGTCATATAGCAAGGACGAAATGGTGCTGCACAGTTTAGTGTCATGTTGCAGGAACATATTCTTTTCTACAGTTTAACGTTATGTTGGACGAAAGTGCAAATAGTTTAAGGTCATATGCATAGACTGTGGATGATGCAGTTTAAAGTCATACTGGAATATTATATTAACCAATTGTAAGAATCATGGTTCTTGGGACCATATTTTGTGTTTATACAAAATATTTCTTCAGAAATCTGGCATTGGTTGGAGTCGTGATGAGTTCTCCATCCATTGAGATTAATGAATAAGCTCAATTGGAGTAGACCTTATGTATTGAATAAGGTCCTTCCCATTTTGGTTCAAGCTTGGGAGGCTTCATTCCTAGTATCATTGGTGTTCTAAGAACTAATACCAATTCTCCCTGAATGAATGAACGAAGACGAACTTTTTTGTTAAAATCTCATGCTATTCGATTCTGATAGACTTACAAATGGTGCAAAGTGCACAATATTTTCTCATCTAACTATTCCAATTCATTCAATCACTTTTGGGATTGCTCATCTTTAGATAACTGATCACAAATGGCTACTCTGAGTGAGGGAAATTGAACTTCAATTGGAAAGAATGCTTCTGTTCCATATACCAATGAATATGGAGTTGATCGCGTTACATTGCGGGTGGTAGTCCGATAAGCCCATAAAGCATAAAAGAGTTTATCATCCCATGACCTCTTATCTTTATCCACCATCTTTTGCAGTATATTTGAAAGAGTATTGTTAAAGGATTCTATTTTTCCATTGGCCGCCGCATGATACCGTGATGAATGGTTGGATTTATTGTTGTATTCTTGATACAATTTCTTCACCTCAGAAGAACAGATGTTGGTGCCGTTGTCTGTCAATATGTTATGAGGGACACCAAATCTAGTAATGATGTTAGACTTGATGAAGCAAACAATGCATTTAGAACTGACTTCTTTGAGAGGTACTACCTTTTCCCATTTGGAAAAGAAATCAGTAGTAGTAAGAATGTACTTAAACTGCTTGGCCGTAGCTGAAGGGTAAGGTCCCACCACATCCATTCCCCATATGGAAAATGGCCATGAGTATTTAGGTGTAGGAAGCAACTATGGAGGTTGATTAATGAAGTTGGCATGTACTTGACATGAATGACACTTCTTTGTGAAATCAACACAATCTTGTATCATTGAAGGCCAAAAGTATCCAAGCGTTCGAATTTGATCAGACAATCTATGTCTAGACTGGTGGGAACCACAGAATCCTGCATGCAGTTCTTTCATGACAGCCATTGTCTCTTCACCATCAATCAATCTGAAGAGAACTCCATCAAAACCACGTTTGTAGAGAATTTTCTCTAGGTGGTTTGGGATATCATAAAGAGTAAAATTGACCACACGTCGCCGGATTTGTTCTTTCTCAGCTCTATCAGGTGGAAGTGTTCCATTTTTAAGGTATTCCCTGATAGGTGACATCCATCCTATAGTATAACCATATGGTTCAGGAATGGGACTAATTTCATTAATTTTCTCTGTTTTGGCTTGAACATAAGGTGAAATTGCACGACGGTGGGCAATACTGATGGTTGTCTCGTCCCGATTTGGAACTACTAGAGCTGTGGCTATATTAGCCAGTTTAATTCTTCTTTTTTGATGGCATAATCCACATTGACTTGTTTGATTACCAGGTCTGATTCACCTTTCACCTTTAAGTGATTCACTTGTGCTTGAAGCGCTAACTCCAAGCCTATGATAAGAGCTTGGTATTCGGCTTCATTATTAGTAACACCATCCCACAATAAAAATGAATAAGGTAAAACTGCTCTATTTGGAGAAATGAGCACAATTCCTAATACAACTTTGTAGAATTTAGGATTTTCCATTTTCTTCCCTATTGGACTTCTGGAAGCACCCTCAAAATACATTTCCCATGTTTGAGGATTCTCTTGAATAGAGAAAACTTCCTCATCAGGGAGTTCAATATCTGAAGATGTGTCTTCCATTGAAGGATGTTCAGCTAGGAAATCAGCCAGAGCTTGGCCCTTTATTGCCTTTTGAGACACATACTGAATGTCGAACTGCGCCAAGATAACTGCCCACATTGCAAGACGTCCTGTAAGCATTGGACGACTAAGGATGAATTTCAGCGGATTATTGCGAGATACCAATTGGACCTCATGATGTTGCAAGTAGTGTCTCAGTTTCTGGACTGCAATGATTAATGCTAGGCAGCACTTCTCAATACTTGAATACCGGGTTTCTGCTTCAATCATAGTTCTACTGAGATAGTAGAGGCTATTTTCATTCCCAGCATCATTCTTTTGAGCGAGAAAGGCACCCAATGATCGCTCTAGAGCTGTCACATAGAGGATAAGTGGTCTACCTTCAACAGGTGGCATGAGTACTGGTGGACTCAAGAGGTATTTCTTGAGAACATCAAATGCTTCTTGACATTCTTCAGTCCAATGGTAAGTGACTCCTTTTTTCAATAATTTGGTAAAGGGTAAACTTTTGCCTACCAAATTGGCGATGAAACACCGAATATAGTCTAAGTGTACTTGAAGTCCTCTTAATTATTTCAAATTCTGAGGAGGTGACATACCAAGGATTGATTTGGTCTTCTCAGGATCGACTTCAGTACCATGATGGCATACAACAAAGCCGAGGAATTTTCCTGAGGTTACCCCAAAAGCACATTTTAAGGGGTTCATCTTCAAATTATGTTGTTGAAGCTTGTGGAATATGACTTCCAAATCCGCCAAGTGATTAGAACTTTGTTTGGATTTAACTACCAAATCATCCACATATCATTCAACAAACTTCCCTAAGAATGTTTTGAAGATACGATGCATGGCACGTTGATATGTTGCACCTGCATTCTTTAAACCAAAGGGCATCACCCGGTAACAAAACACACCTTGAGGAGCTCTGAAAGCTGTAGATTCCTCATCTTCTGGGGCCATTCAGATCTGATTATATCCAGAATATCCATCCATGAAGGAGAGTACTTCATAACCAGCCGTCTCATCAATTAAGAGTTCTGTAATCAGAACTGGGAAATCATCTTTAGGACACTACCGATTAAGATCTCTGAAATCAATGCAAACCCTAATTTGTCCGTTCTTCTTCTTTACAGGGACAATATTAACCAACCACTTGGGATATTTAACTTCTCTGACGAAGTTAGCTTTGATCAGATTATCCACTTCAGCTTCAATTTTGGAAGCTTATGTTGGGTGTGATCTTCTTGCGGCTTTCTTAAATCCTCGATGTTCTTTTGGTAAACCCAAATGATGCGTAGCAACATCAGGATCAAGCCCAGGCAAACTCCTGAGGACTTGACAAAGCTTCGATGAGTGCTTCCCAAAGATCTTTGGACAAATTCAAAGCATCCAAAATTGATAACATGACTAGTACTTTGGCCAAGTGTTTCAATATATCATACTTTTGATCTAGAGGTCTGTGTTTCCCAACAGGAATATGTGGTTTAGCAGGTACCTTGGAAGCAGATGTTATGGAAGCTGATGCATCTTGTATTGGGATAGATGTTGGCAACATCCTTGGTTTTGGAAGATTAGACTGATTAGATCCATTTACTTGCTGAGATAAAGAAGATGGAACCTTTAATCGGTCTTCCAAAATAACTGTTCCAAAACTGAGTTGGCCACTGGCAGAAGAACTTTCTTGTTCTTTTGGAGCTCGCTGAAGGGCTCTACCACGAGTTTCTACTGCATACACAGTGCTAGTAGGGGTAGAATTGGAGTAGTGGCTTCGGAAAGATCCATGTCTTCCCCTGTATCCCGAACCTCTAGAACTTCCTCGGATTCCATTATTTGATACAGGGAATTCAGGCTCATCAAGACTGGAATATGGATCTGTTAATTGAATCATATTAACAGAACCGAAGATTAACTCTTCGTCTGATAAATACCATGTCTGACTAGCCTGTTTAGGCTGTGCCGTTTGATGGGGCGGTGCCAGTGGATTTGAAGTAGATGGCATGAAATCTGCCAGAGTCAAAGACAACTTAGGCCTCGATACATACTCATCTTCTTCTGATTCCTCTTTCTTCTTTGAATTGCGCTGCCCTTTTGAGGATTTGTCTTTTGATGGAGACTTCACTACAACTTTTGTAGGAGACACAATTGGCTTCTTCAATTGTGTTCGCAAAATTGCATGGGTCTGATTGATTGTCTTTCTGACCATCCAATCAACATATTTTTGCGCAGTTTTGCTTTTGACTTCCTGCCACTCGCCTCCTTCCTCTGGATCTGTAGCGGTAACACATGCTACATGAGCTGAAGAACCCTTCAATTTGACTTGTCCCAAGTTGACGATATTTTACAGGAGGTCTTTAAAGACAAAACACTCCTTGATGGGATGCCCCAACATTTGAGGAAAGGGACAATAATTGGGACGGTCTTCATCTCCTTCCTTGTTTGGCCTCTTGGGCACTGGTAATTGAACCAAATTATTTTCCATAGCTGAAATGAAGTAACCAGGAACTTGCTCACATCGGAAAGAGTATGTTTTACTATTCATATCTTCAAATTGTTTTCGTCGTTGATCTCTTTGAACATTTGGACGAAACAGCCTTTGTTGTTGGCGTTCAGGAGGTGGAGCCCTTCGAGAAGATGATGGTTTTGAAGTAGAAATAGGTATAGGTGCTTGTTTAAGCATAACTATAGCAGTTTCCGCTTTACCCATTCTCCTTCCTAGAACTGATGGAATTACACGAGATTTATCCTTAGCCTGTATAAGGGAATCTTCAATCTGCTGAGCGATTGAAGTAAGGTCTCGAAACCCTCCTGTGTATTTCACAGGGATCAATGGCGTGCGTAATTCGTCACGCAAATTTTCCACACATATTGGCAACAGCTCTTCCTGAGGGAGTGCTAAACTCAGGGAATATGTTAATCCCTTCCAGCGAGCAATGAAATCGGAGACTCTTTCATTCTCCCTTTTCTTGCAGTTTGTATGATCGAAAACTGTCATTTTTGGAAAAGTTGAGCTGAACTGAAGAAGGAATTTTTGACGAAGATCCTCTCATCCGATGATAGACCGGGATTGCATGCTTTTATACCATACAAAAGCAGGTCCTTGCAAGGTTCGCACGAAGCATCTGAGTTTCACTGCTTCTTGCTGCTCGGAAGTTCCCATCATAGGATCACAACAAGACACGTATGCGTCAAATGTTGTTCAGGGTCACCTGATCCATTGAAAGTAGGGAAAACAGGGTTTCCAAAACTAGATGGAGGAGAAATTGAATCTACCCATTCAGGGTAAACATTCTTTTCAGGTTGAACTTGCGCCCGTTTCTCTTCCATAGTTTCTAACCGAGCTGTTAATGACTCAATAGTAGTTATTAACTTTTGAGAAACATCATGTTGAACTTGGTTTTGGGTAGGTGCAATGAATGGAGCTTGGACAGACGTGGTGGTTGGTGCTACAACTGATGGTAGCACTGCCAACCGTTGTTGCGCTTGACCCATGGGATTAGACCTCTGAGGGTGTACTGATAAAGGAGGATATTCTTGATCCATCTCAGTAACTGCAACAAATTCCTTTGGCTGTCGAACTTCAGCATTTTTAAGAAGAAGACTACTCTGAAGTAGTTATGCATTCATTCTTCTAAATTCTTTCATTTCTTCCTCCTGTTGTGCAATCCTTTGCTATAATGAGAGCGATTGACCTTCTCCAGAAGAAGGATATGTAACCTGATTCTTTCCCTTCCCTTTGTTGGATACCTTTTGGAGGGAGGGAAGTGGATTACCTAAGTTCTGAGTAATCCTTTGACTTCGTGTACACACACCTTCTTCATTTGTATTGGTGCGTACATTTTCTTGATCATGACGCTCTTCATCTGAGTCCCCTGAGTGAGTCTCCTCTGGTGGATTAGCAACAACGACATTGATGGCATTGATTGATTCATAATGCATCACATCCCTACTATCAACTTTTCTGTGATATTTTCTTATTTCTTATCTTTGATGAGACATTGCCTTTTATTGATTCAATCTTTTAGGAACTTCTTGACGAGTTATAACTTAGAGGGAATCTCCTAATAATTTAGCTCTTTGTTCCTCTTGGGGATTCTTCCTCAATCGAGAAAATACTGATATTCTTTGAGGAGGGGATTGATGATTTGAAAGAGTCCCCAGTCTTGTGAACTGGGGATGTTCCTGCTGTTTCCGCTCAACTCCTCGAATCCCATTTGTTGAATCTGAGGGTTGGGTTAGAGAAGTCCCCAGTCTGACAAGCTGGGGTGGCTCTTGACATGCTACGTCTAAGATATTCTTAAAAGATCTCTTGATCTTGCGAATCTTAGTTCGGAAATTAGCTGGATGCATTAACATGTATCCACTTTTATCACCTGCTTCAACAGACCGTTGGATGATTTCCGAGACTTATTTCATTTGATGATTTGTTTTCTCCATACGAGAGGCTTGTGCAATATTCTCTCCTGCTTGATATAGGAGTAATTCAACAACTTGTTCTCTATATGCTTGATTTTGAGAGGAACTAGTTGAAGCATGTTCTTGAACAAGATTTTGATTATTAACAAAGCCCATTGACTGTGGCCGTCCATGGGCAATAACATTGCATGAGACCATTTTCTGCAGGCTTTACTGACTAGAAAGCACTGTGAAATGTAGTGCTCCATGAACACCCCATCCTCTGATATGAACATCAGATGGAGCATTGGCAATTAACTGACGCAATTTTCTTAGTGCGCCAAGGCATGAACGTTGAAGGGTTCTCTGTTGCTTTTTGCCTTCGGATACCGAGAGACTGATAGAGATTCCAAATCAATCTGACGTTGTAGCACTTCTATTATCTTAAGATGATTTTCATATTCATCATAAGATAATACCTTCTTCTTCAATTGACAAAGAGTTTTCCATATGTTGAGACGAATATCATGGATTCCATCATCCATAAACATCTTTGGAATGTCATACTGGGAGTCAGCCAAAGGCCAAAACATGACTGGCACCTCACCTTTTGCCAGTTTTTTCCTCATGTTCAACATTTCCTCTTTATCATTAAATGAAGATTCTTCTACCTGTTTTGACCAGAGTTGGTGTTTCCTTGTTGCTTCATCGGATTCAACAGGATTGGTAGAGATATCATTGATCAAACTAGAAGATGCATGACTTAGGGGTGGTTCGGAGAATGACCTACACCCTAGGCTGTCTTCTGATTGAGAAAGTATTTCACTTGTTAGCGATAAAGCATCAGACATGACTGGTTTCGCATTTTCAAGTGCCTCAAGATAAGAGGGATTTCTCGGCACAACATTGTCCACTGGAGTATTTTCCAGGCAATGTGAATCACTACTACGGAGAGGACTTTCGCAGCGAAATTCATCATCATGGGGAGGACCACCATAATGGGTTAGAGAAAAAGATGTGATCTCTTGCTCATTGGTCTTCTGACCAAACAGAGGGTTCCTGTGGCTCTCATCTGAAGAAGAAACTTCAAGATTGACCGAATTTTCATAAAGAAATCCTTTATGAGGAAGTGTCTGTTGAAGATCTTCAGAATTAATGTTCCTGTTATTGGGAAGTGAGGGAGTAGAATCTTGAATTCCTACAGATAAATGTCTGAGGGCTTCAAGAACTCCAGCATCGAGCAAGGCCTTGTTGCAGATTGGCCATTGATCTCCTGACTGTGCTGGGCAGATATTTTTCTTAGATGCCTTCTTACTCACTTTAGAAACCACTTGATGATGAAAGTGATTCCTCTGAGCAGGTGTATGTGCCTGATCAGGAAAGATGGTCAGGTTAGGCTGACAATCTTCACTCAAATCAGGTGTATGTGCCTGACATGGTTGTCCGTATGATATGGGGGAGTATGCCCCATAACCCTCTTGGACTGGAACAGATGTGTGTGTCTGTTCCAGAGTGAATTGTTGATGTGTCACTCCACTGATAGGGATAGATTTATGTGTCTGTCCCTGAGATGATGCTGAAGCTGTTATGATATCCTGGCAAGCATCCAGAATATGAGCAGGAATTTTCTTCTGCTCTTTCACCATTGAAAAAATATGTTTGGTGACTTCATCCGCCGGAACGGGAATATACGTCCATTCCGGGTTTTGAGTAGGTGTTTGTGCCTGCTCCTGTCCTCCTTTTCCTGTTAGTGAATCCTGACAGTACTCAAGTGTGGAGGCAGAGAGTTGAGTCTGCCTCCTGTTTGTCGTCGGGGATTTCCGTCTGACTTCTCTGTGCGCTACCAAGCGAGACTGTTGGTAGGCTTGATTAGTATTAGCAGGTGTATGTGCCTGCTGATTACACTTCACCAAATGCGGTTGACGAGATCCATCATATGTAGTCAGACGTGCCTGCTGACTAACTGATGATGCATAAGCAGGTGCATGTTCCTGCCTATAGTACTCCGCCGGAATTGCCTGGCGGGATTGGCTTGGTGCAGCCAGACGAGTCTGCTGGACGGCGGAATTAAAACGGACAGGTGTGTGTGCCTGCTCATTATTTTCCACCAAGTTAGGTTGGTGGACTTCTCCAGAGATGGCAGGGATGATAAGCTGCCCATTGTCAACCGGATTCCATCTCTGGCGGTTCATCTTGCCTGCTTGGGTTCGAAGAACCTGAGCTGAATGCCTGGAGTCGGTACCCTCATCATGTTGAGGGCGCAATATCGCACGAGTCTGGCGGCGATTGTTGATGGGAGCCCTCGGGAAGGACTCCTGTATTTTTGAATTAAGGACCTGAGGGACCTGCTCATTCACTTCCTCAGAGTAAGGGAGTGAATAGAAATTGCGTTCCAGGGATAACGACCCGAAACGGTTGGAGACGGTAGTCAGCACCGTCTGCTTCTTGATCGCTGGCCGCCGTTGACCGGACGACCAGGTAGAGTTGTTATCTTGGAGGGGTTGACGAGCGGCCTCCAGTGTTGGGATAGTACCGTTGTGACGGTACTCCTTAACCAGTGCATTAGAAACCCAGCGTTGAAGATGCTGAGTTGGTGATTTCATCCTCAGAGCGGATGACGTTCCAGCAGGAGTAGCAGCATTGGTTTTCACAGCAGCTGACCTCACAGTAGAGGTGTTCACAGTAGCAGTATTCACATGGATGAATTTAAGGAAAGCCATTTTGCAGAATATCTTGAGATAAGAGTGCATGTTCCATATAATAGACATAATCAAGATGAATCCGGCCACTGCATCTTTTGGATGAGCACATGTCAATTATTGCTTTGTTGGCCCAAGGGGCCTAACAAATAAGAAGAATATCACTTTAAAATGGTTAAGGATTCACGTCGGGTTCACCATTTTTGTTTCGCACGGAATTCGGGGATGACCTCCTGGATGGGAGATTCAAATGTTCCGATCGGTTTCTAATGGGTTTGTTTGTAGAACCGGAAACATCCAATGATTCCACTTCCGTTTGGACCTACTTTCCAAAGGTAGGCCCTCATTAGCTTGTGGGCTAATGAGGCTTAGGAATTTTCATTGGACGAGAAGATGGGAGGTCGGACTCATCACACCTTTTTGAGGGGAATTATTGTCTACTCCGGGACTCTCTTTATTGTTTTAAGTTATGTTCGTGAATCCTTATTACATTACCAAGTATAAAATGATCTTTCCTTCAGTTTAACAATCAACGATTAAATATGTAAGAAATTTAGAGGATATTTTATATGTATTCTAGGTTCTTCATCAATAGAGAATCATCTGTGTCAATTTAGAGATTCTTAGTCAATGGTATCCTTAAAAAACATTTATAAAAGTCTCTTGGTCATTATGATGACCAGGCTGGTTTTAAAGCCACTCAGTGGGGCACTTGATGTTTATCGTCATTCAGAAGGACATGGATTATTTCAAAGTTGGGATCGAACCCATAAATGGGCTACCTACGTATCCTTTGTTTTGGAAAAGGAATCAGAACCCACGTAGTTCGAGTAAGGGAGTATGACATTTATGATTGATGGCTCAAAGAAGGATGTCCTAATTACTTTTACATTCTAAGCTCACGTGAGTCATGCTCGGTGTGAGAAACAAGAGGTATTGGTTAAAAAATAGACAATTGTCCCATTAAAGATGCAATCATAAGAAATGGTTTGGGGCTTATGTATGTATGACTGCCCAGATAGATGAAGGTTTAGGATTCACTTTTAGGGAGAAAATCCATGAACATGGTCCATAAAGGTATATGTGCTTCATGGAGATTTGAATACTCTAATCTTGGGGCTTACTCCTAAGGAGGATGCCCAAGTTAGGAGGGGACTTATGATTGGGTATTACTCCTGAAAAGGAAACCCAAATCAAGGGTAAATTAAGACTGGTTAAAGAGAAATTAGGGGACTTGGGGCTTATTCCTGAGAAGGAAGCCCAAGATTATAACTGGGACTTATTCCTGAAAAGGAAGTCCAGGTTAGGGGTTTAAGGTTTGGGGATTACTCCTGAGGAGTATGCCCATATTTGAGGTTGGGGCTTACTCCTAAGAAGGATGCCCAAATTAAGGGACTCGGGGCTTACTCATAAGAAGGATGCACATATTTGAGATTGGGGCTTACTCTTAAGAAGGATGCCCATATTAGAGGACTTGGGGATTACTCCTAAGAAGGATGCCCAGATTAAAGGATTATGATTGGGGCTTACTCCTAAGGAGGATGCCCAAGTTATGGAATTAAGGTTTAGGGCTTACTCCGGAGGAGTATGCCCATGTTTGGGAACTTTAAGAATTTGGGGCTTACTCCTAAGGAAGAAGCCCAGACTAAAGGACTTATAACTGGGGATTATTCCTAAAAAAGGAGACCCAAGTTAAGGATTCTCTCATCTTAAAGGATGAGGTTGAATGAATGAACTCTCCATATTTAGTGACATAAGGATATTTAAATCACTAGGTTTTGAGAGATATTCCATAGAATTCCTTTCAGATAAGGAAGTCAAATCAAGAAATCATGCCATAAATGGCTTTGAAGAGTGTCTTGAAGACTGAATCTTGAAAAGGAAAGGTGTAATGGCTTAAGAGGGGTAAAATGGGAAAGATGGGCACCCATAAAGGTAGGGGCGCGCAAGACTTCCGTGGGCGCGCATGTTTTGGTCGCGCAGGTATACCTGCGCGACATGTGGGGTACTTGCGCGATTTTCAACCAGCATTAGAATACTTGAGCGACTCTTTATTAATAACTTTAGAATCCTCTTGAGGTTCTTCTAGAAAAGGGACGCTCAAGTTCTATTGAAGGAAATAAGTTAGCGCACAACTGTTGATAAGTTTCAACACTTAGGCCTTCCTTCTTCTCTTTAGATCTACCGTTCTAGGTAAGAAATTACCTTAGAAGTGTTCCGAAAGCTTTGAGAAGAGACTTGGGCATCGGGAGCTTCAATCCAAGTTTCTGGAAAAAGATCCTCTCGAATGGGGGGCCCACAAGGTCTATTTATAGGCAAGAGAAGACCCCGGGCGGTTACCGGGTGGTTATCACTTAGGTCGCGCAAGTCACTTGCGCGCCATGGTGCGTCGCGCAAGTCCACTTGCGCGACAGTGATATCACTTGCGCGGTGTAGTTGTTGTTGATCCTTTGTTCATTCCTTTGTCGATTTTTGATATTTTCTTCAAAGGTTGAATCACTTTGTGCTCAGATATTCCCCTTTTCCGATTTTTAGATTCTATGACGAAAGGATCGTCAACAGTGGTGTACTATGTAAATCTCTAAACTACCATCAAAATATCAAATTATACCATTACAAAAACAAATACACTTAAAACCATTAAAAAATTTAAAATTTATAAATAAGGGCACTAAATTTATCAAAATAAATTAATCATTAATCCCCGATATTTCATGAAGTATCTCATGATTTTCACATACCAAACATGTGAATACATTTATCTTATATTCTCTTCAAACATGGTAATAGCCTATATTATCATAAAAATTTATTTAAAACATACATTATTTCTCATTCCTTATATAAAATACATTTTCAAATTCATTAAACCCCGTCCATGAAAGCATAAACAAGTTTTTCCAAAAAAAATATTATCATATATGGGGTTATTGATACTATCCATATTATTTTATCAATTTAAATCATCTGTGTATCTAATCTAAATACCATTTCTAAACCCAAAAAATATATTAAAGTTTATATTCCATTAATCATGTGTTTTTATAAAAATATTACCATTCCATTAAATCTCTTTTAAATGTCATTATCACTATTCAACATTTTCCTACATGTCCTTAATGAATAAATTATATGGAACAATACTTCTATATTTCACGATTAATATAGTATGATTCTTTAATTTAAATATATAATCCCTTAAACCATTAGATATATTTCTCAAACCATTAACTAGGATTCTTCACCAAATTCATTAACACTTTTATCCTTTCATATTTCATTTGTAGTCTCTTCATAATCATCTATATAACCATTTCATATTAAAACTTGTTGATTCTCTTCATGATATTTCAACTTATGAAATTGATTTTTATAATTACCATATATTAAACATTTAAAACATTCTACAATAAATGATTACATAGGTGTGGCATTATTCTCATCCATTTTATTGGATAAAATTTTTAATTTTCCATTACAGTTTCTTACATTGTGCCCATATATTACACACCCAAAAAATCATCATCCCTATGAGAGATTCCCCTGAGTTCTTCTTTACACATTCATGAAATATATGAATCCAAAAATTATTTCATCTATGTTCTACACTACCCAAACTCTTAGTGAACACCATCATTATCTTCTTTTGTTAGTCTGGGCATTGGTTATGGTGCACATTTTTAATTTTGTTCAATTTAAACTAATTAAGAATAATCACAATATATTTAACCATAATTATAATACCATTTATCTACTCATATGAAATTTTTCTATCCTTTTCAATGTTATCCTTGTTCATTTGGGTTCTATCAATTAACTAATAAAAGCATAATGTGGCCAATGCTATTCCTTATGGGAAACCACATAGCCTGAAAAATAATTTATAATTTTTCTAAATAAATATTCCTTCTTATAAATATATGAAATATTATGTTTAACCTTGTTCTATAATGTTCATCATGTAATTAAATCCTTCATGATGGTTCATAAAGATATTGTGAATCTCAAAAGAATATCTCATGGGACTATAAAATAGGTGTTCATCATGGCCAATAGGTAGATACTAGGTGATGATTGAATCAAGCTTAATTTCCCATTTTGGGTTTTATTACCCATATATACCTATAATCTAGACCCAAATACACATGTAGTATCTATACCGGTAATTAATTTCTTCGAAACCACTTACTCAATCCATTACCAAATTTATATGGTATTTTTATATACATTAACTCATTCTTAGAATTATCTACAAAAATATCCATAGACATATCCTCAGAAATATCCCTATAGATATCACAAATATTGTATCATCTAAGTCTGCAAATGATAAAAAATCCTTTACTCTGATACCATGTATAGAGACCCTAGATTATATATAAGGAAATTATATAATATTAAATGTATATTCAATACATTATACAAACACACACATAAAGACCATAATTATTTAGTTTCTTGGGAGACTAGGTATGAAATATTCTAATTTAGTGAATGATCTTTAACATATCCCATGGATATATTCTCTTTTAGTACTATTTGTATATATACCCTACATAAAACAGTTCGTCAAAAGCTACAGAGAGGAAATGTAATAAAGGTGAACTCAGATAACCACTAAGGGTAAAAAAAGGGAGATATATAATTATAACATGAACTAAATGGTATGATAACATGATCAAAACATATGAAAAATATAATCTTCATATCAAAGATAAGAATCTAGATTTCTGGAATAATGATTGGTAGTTCATATGACACATATGTTAAGGAAATCATGGAATATTAACAATTAGAGAATAACAAGGGAATAAGACCTGGAACTGGGGAATACACATAGGAATATAAAATAATTTTGATGGTGGCCAAGTCTCATTGTGACTTCTATCATAGTGGAGGGTGGTTTCACCACCCAAACCATCACAGTAGCCCAGGTTCACTCCCATGAACATCCTAAAAGACATGTCCCTAACCGAACTAAGTTCATTATCAATTCTAGTCTTTTTTAACTCATGGGAATTAAATATTTATCAAATTCATTGGGTGGAGATATATGTCCTATACATAATTGGTTATAATGTTACAATTTTCCTAACTTACAATGTATCCATTTATCTTGGTTATAATATAACCATAATCAAATCATGAAAATCATACATATGTGTGCCCCAAAATCATAAAACATTCATCATATCAAAACCCATGAAATTAAATGGGTTTCATCCAAATTTCATAATATAATAACCCATGGAAAAATATAGGTTTCATAATCATTTCGACATTTCATAATAGAATAACTCGAAAAAATAAGTAGGTTTTATAATATTTATATCAATTTATAACCCATATAAGATAAATTAGTTTTATTAAAACCACGTTATCATAAACATAATCCATTTAAATAATGAAAAAATGGTATCATTTTAACATATCTCCTATAAACCGGATGTACCCTTGATGGATTTAATCCAAGAAAGAGAATTCTTTTTAAAGAAAAATTTCATAAAATATTTATTAAGGAAATATATCCTTTTAATGAAAATTACTTTTTGAAATTAAAAATTATATTTTATTTTGGATATTTTATTCATGTAAAATTACATTAAAACTTATAAGATAATCATTTAAAATCATTTAAAACATTTTTTTGGGGAAATATCACTCCTTTATGAAAAAAACACCTTTTAAGGCATAAAATATTTCAAATTAATTTTATTCAAAAATATAAATGAAAAAAAAAACTTAACCATAAAATAAATAAATTCAATAAAGGTTGGAATTTATATTTATTCCATAAACATTAAAAAATATTCCTTCAAAAATTATGATAACAGATAAAAATTATTTTCATAGAAAATTATAAGGTTGTTATTTAAAAAAAAATTAAAAATAGTACATGGGTAAAAATTAATTTAATAAATAATTAAAATATTATTAAGAATATTTTTGAAATAATTTTTAGAGTTTATTGTTTTGGAAGAAAAAGTGTTTCGGGAAAAAAGAGAAACAAAAATAATTTTTTTAACAAAATTATTTTTAAATCCTATTTCATAATTAGATGAAAATGTATGGAAGACATTATTATAATTATATAACTATAGGAGAAGAATAGTTATTTGTTACCTGATATATATATATATTAATAATTCATCATTGTAAGAATAATCATGTGCAATCTCAAAGAACTAAGAGATTATAACATAAAAACTATACCACTTTGGATACAATTAATCATAAGCCCCCTAAATAAGTTACATTTCATGAAATAAAGAAAAGGATATTATATTAATTAATGAAATTAAATTTCAAAGAGGATATGTACACACATAATAAAATAATATTGGTGCACCACAAAACATGTGTCTCATTGAATGAAAAATTGATGTAGAATCCTTTACTGATTTAATAATAGTTTAAATATAAACCCAATAGAAGAGTTATCCTCAAATGGATATTTAAATTAAAATTATTATCATCATTATAATATAAAAAATAAATTAATGGGAAGTATGTAAACTATATAAAAATTCAAGGTGAATATGGCATGTGTCTCACAGATATAAAAAGTGGGGAAAATCCATACTGCTTTAGAAATATTTTGCATCATCTGCCATATTAAAGAATAAAATCAAATGAATTATTAATTATCATTAAAATTAGCATATTAATGATTAAATTTTACAATTTTGATCTTATACAGTAAAAAAGGAAACAAATGGTGAATGTTTTTATTTCCCCTTGAAATAAATGATAGACTATACATCTCTTTCATTAAGCCATGAGTACCTTTATACGAATTATAAAATCATTTATAATAAAAATAAGAATATAATACATCTATTATTTAATCATAACTATATTTATCAAAACAAATATTATTTAGTTATGACCACTCCTTACACATTTATTATGAATTATATATTAAAATTACTTTTCTTATAATAACTGCTTTGTTTTTCAAATATGTATTGATTTTATTTTTTTAACACATTCATTGATAATTTTAAGATCATCTAAATTATAATAATAAAGAAATAACTGTCATATTTATACATTAATTACACATAAAATTTAGTTTTTAGAAATAAATTAAATTATAACCATGGAGATGGTTAGTCATACAAACTCATCAATCACATTTCTATTCATTAACATTCATTATATAAAGGAGGTAATGAACATTTTTTTCATTGATAAATTATACAAATTTATTAAATTAAATCTTTATCCTTTAATAATACTTATAAATTAAATCCATGTGGTTTGGTTATGAAAATATAGAGTCATATCACTTCTTGAAGGTGGTGGTGCACACATAAATTAATGACATTGTCATATTTCAGTGAATGAAATGGTTTGAAAGAAAATTATATAATATCTATTTATAATGATCAATAAATCATTAATATAATAATTATTCCATGTATATCACATATTTTCATTAACGTTTTTCTTTATTATCTTCTATGTAATGTGTAAATGAATCACATCACTTCTCGAGGTTGTAGTCAATCGTACACATGAGCGGCGCTATTGTATCCCTAAGGAATGTAAATTAAAAATGTTATATATGATAAAATTAATACATAGGAATAATAATATTATAAATATCATATATATTATTTATATCCATCATCACACCCAACCATGATAGTTTTAATTGGAAAAATGAATGACATCAGTTCGTGAGGCAGTAGTCCTCCTTAGACACGAATGATGATTTCGTAACACATTTAATGGAAGTAGACATGGTTACTGGAAATTAAAAAGAAATAAAAATGGATCATTATATGTAATACACTAAGTATATTATATTATCATTTCTACAAAATAGTTTATGTATAAGTAGAGTGAAAAAAATAAAAATGCTCATTGATGAATGTCACATCTTTTTTGGGTATGTTCCAAAGGATTACACCGAATGACTTACTAGGTTTGTTATTACAAAATTAAGGACTATTGTATGATATTATGTATTTTGGTAATTAATATTATTCATTTAATTTATGAAAACATAATTTTTTGAGGTATGAAAAAGAGTAGAGTGGGGTGGCCTTTTTTAAGAGAGGTAAGTAGAACACATATAATTTTATGTAAAAACGTGTAAGCATTTCTAACTCAGGAAAAATGGATTATTATAGATAATTATATATTATAGGGTGTAAATATTTCAGTAAAATATATTTTAGATAATATATTTTTTTATTTTAAACCATATCATCTTATTTTAACCCCTTGGTAAACACATCTTTACCTCAATCGTTATAATTATTTTTTATGGTTTTCACTCTTCAATTTCATAAAAAATTAAGTATTACATTTTATATAATATAAATTATGATGATTAAAAATATTTTAATCAGTTTTCAAGATTTAATTCATTTAATTAGAAAATTTTAATTTGGAATGAATCTAGTATATATGAAGAGAAAGAAAGTCTTAAAAAAGTAAATCATCAATAGTTTATTAAATTTGCAAATCAAAATTCTATATGAAAATTATTCTAATATCCAAAATTGTACTAATATTCATATCATTGACATATATTTTATTTAATGAAAATTGGTATATTATTTAAATTTGGCACTATTTCAAATGAAAATTCAATTTCTAATTAAAATTTAATATTTTCAATATGTATCAAAACATTGATATTTTGAGAGAATTATCAAAAAACCAAATGAAGATAATTTTTATATTATTATTTATAATTTATAATTTATTATTTAAAATAAAATTTTCAAAATATTCATGAATAAATTTTGAAATAAGTGTCTAAAGAAAACCAAACTGCTTTTTAGAATAATAACATTTTAATCGTCAAATTATATATATTCATGTATCTTATCTAAAAGAATTATGATTAATTTAAACATATTAATTGAATAGATAATATATATTATTCATTAAAATAATTTACCAAAAGTGATTTTCTTGAATTATTGATGTAAAACATGTATGTCCACATAAGAATAGTTAAAAAAATGATTTCCATTATTTTTAAATAATTTTTATTTTTTTTCTAATTAATTAGTCACCAAGAAATACAATATTATACATGTGTAAAACATTTATTTTCATAATTTAGTTAGTAATATTCATAATCAACATTCCAATGTCTAGGTGATCAATATCAAGCAATAACATTTTAATAATATGGCACATTTTGTTGAAAATCATTATTTCATATGTATCAAGATAAAATAAGTGTAAAATGTGATACAAAATATCGAAAATATCATATTCATTTAAAAAATATATATTCCACAAAATCTCAGTGTGTTCTCAATCCAATCCACTATGATAGTATTGGGAGTGAATGCTTACTGCTATGATTATTAGGCGAGTGAACCTAACTATATATTATAATATTGTTAATGAGCCTTAAAAATGAATGAAGTGATTTTATATGGTTATATGTATTCCATAAACGCATCACATATTGAAATTGCATACTCTCAATTGTCATTTTATTTATTTATTTATGATTCATGTCTTACAAACTACCATGTTCTATACCATGACTCACGATTCTGATCTATGATATGTATGGTATGGGTTTTAAGATGTTGTGTTTATATTCTCATACCGTAATGCTCATTTTTAGTTGATATATAATTTTTTACCCCTAGTGAGAATCTAATATATCCCATTATTAAGTTTCCTTCCCGAATGTTACGAATAATGGTATAAATTATGATATGTCATAAAAGGGAGTTAGTTATCAAGAAATGAGTAGAAGATAAGGTATATCTCTTTTTAACATGTTGTTTTTATATAGAAGATTCAAATGTAATTATAAATATATGATTCTGGTGTGGATAATTATTATTTTTAATGATTATTCATTGAAAAAATTAAATTTCTATATTTGAGAAGTATCGATCTCTATATTTGGTATTAGAACAAGGATTTGATAACATTTGGAAACTACGTTGAGGAAACTTTAGTGGAAGAACTGGGTATATGTATAAGTATAATATAACATTATAATGTTTTTATAATTATTATGTCATGCCCTGGATCAACCTATGGTACCATTAATTTTAAATGTTTCTTTATTTAAACACTCTATAAATTTTTCTTAATGATTATTTGTTTTTGTACTATGATTATTGTTTATTAAACTATGATTTTGGTTTTATCCAATGGATAGAAACCAAAGTATTTGAGTTAATAATGAATATTGTGGAATATATATTAATTTCCCTCATATGCGACCAAATGTGAATCAATCAAGAATAAAAAATAACATTTCTTTGAACATAAAAATTTCTCAATCTATGAGTCAAGTTAAAATTTGAAATTATAAAATAAGGGAATAGCTTATGTTGGGTGCTATATAAAGAAACAACCACCTTCATTTAGTAGTTTCACTTATAAAATATTCTTATAGAAAAGGATTAGTACCACTAAAAAGATAATATCTATCCTCTAGTGTCTATATAATGAAAAATTAATTTTGGTTGTCTATCATTTGGAAGGAGAACCCAAAAATGGTGGAATCTTATCATGAACATGATGGAACAAAAAAATATTTAATCCATGTTATGGGATGAATTTTATAGATTATTTTTAAATAAATATATTTGTTGTATTATTTATATGAAAATACAGATGTAATTCCTTGACCTTAAGAAGAATAATGAGGAACCTGTTGGTACTTATGAGGAAGCTTTTGTAAGACATTTGACGGATGTTTTGCTATTATAATCCAACCTGAAAATATGTTTAAATGGTTCTTTATTGGGTTAAAACCAATTCTCTAATGAGAATTATCCATATGAAACTCTGGTACTCTGTCTAAATCATTTCATTGACTATCAAGGTGTAATTGAACTCTGGAGTTTCTTATAAATCTCAGGGTTTTTATAAGAAAAAATAATGATGGAATTCAAGGGAAATACTAAATATCATGAAACAAAAAATATGCGCTTACCATTATGATAAATGTGTGAAGGAAACATGGTGTAAATTTTTTTAAGGTCATTCAAAAATGTTTTACATTTAGAAAGGGAGGATAAAAAGAAATTGAAAACTAATGTAATGTGAATATACTAGTTAATGAAATGAATAATGAAAAGGAACCACAAAATACACCACCAATAGTTCAGTGATTAACTTTCATGAATTATAGGTATAATACTAACTATAATTCAAACAAAATTGTTAATGTCAATGATTAACATCATCAATATGTTAATCCAAGAGTGATATGTCGTGTAATTTTTAATAGAGGTGTTGTGTGTGTTAAGGAAGTGGTGAATGGTACAAATACCTTCTACTTTTTATAAATAAAATCATAAACCATACTAGGATAAGGTTATTTTAATGGAAAAAAGTTGTTATATAATTCCAAAAAGGAATCTTATTACATTACCCTCTATTATGTGGATTTAAAATATTCAGAAGATAATCTGACCCTGTTATCTCTTTGCAAACTCCTTTGTTTTATAGACCATTTGAAAAGATGTTCTCCTCCCGATTGACATGTTGGAAAATGAAATTGAGGCTCATTAGTGTAGTCATGCATTTCATAAACCGAGTCATGTGTCACTACGAGAGATGTAAAGTACAATTTATTGTATCCTAAACAATAATGGAAGAATAAATTTATATCAAAAGATTATTCCAACCATTATTATTTTTGAAATAACCCATGGTAATGATTCCCCACATCTCTGCTTCAAGTGAAGTTGATAGTCCACATGAACCATAAAAACATTGTTGGATTTTATCATTGTGATCCCGGAAGGTTTCACCACACCCCAAGGGACATGGATTTCCTTTTTATAAAGTATATGTAATTATTTTTATTCAATTAGGAAGGTGAGGATTCCATGATACTTCAACTATTCCAATTTCCTGTTAAAAATCCCATAAACTCACAATCTTTTCTAAATCTAAAAATGTGAATATTGTCATGAAAAAATACCTTCTACATAATGTTTGACTCCTTGAATTCTATAATAACCCTCAACATCACCATGATTGGATATAGATCCTTCCCATAATGGATCATGGTGTTGCACTAGTAACAGAGGGAGTAAAAAAGTTTGATCCTAGCAACATGAACAAGGTTCTAAATCAAGCGAGATGTTACAGTTTTCATGGTACATTTAAAAAATAATGACCAAAAATTGAATCACACATCATCAATTCCAATTATATCGGAGGATTAATTCCAAATAGTATTTTATTTCTCATAGCTAATAAATATTTGTTTCACAACCTTTCTATTATGGCTGTAAATATAACAGCTATAAAAAATGGATATTTTAAATGGGTATATCATAGTGTAAGTGGGTAACTTGTTGTACCTCAATCACCAAAATTAAAGTGAATTGTGGGGGCCTAATCATATCCTTACAGAAATTTTACATCCAATTCAAATCATTGTTTGAGCCCCTAGTGAGATTATAGTAATATAAACTATTGTTCATAACAATATTTTTGGATGGTTCCCACCCAAAAATAGTAGGATGGGACACCCAACTATAAAAATTTAAAATATAGTTAACTTCCTATTATAAATGAGGGAGAGGGGAATCAAAAAATCCTTGATGGTCATATGATAGTCTAGGGAAGAATATCTAGGCTGAAAATCGTCAATTAGAGAAAATATACTCCAACTATCAGGCTATGATTTATGTGAGGGTCTTTTATTAAAAAAGTATATTTAAAAAACAATAATTAAATTAAAATATTCCTTAATAGTTGTTAAAATGGATGAATGAATTCAAGTATCACTCCCCTGATTTAACCTACCAATAAATATATTTTAAGAAGGATAAAAGAATCATAATTTCTATAAATGATGTTCTAGGTGAAGCGATCTTGTAGAGATTCATTAAAAAGATTAATTTTCATCATACCCATACCTCAATTAAATTAATATTTATAATATGTTTTCCAATGAATATTGAGAAACCTCCTTTCTTGTGTACTTACACTCCATATAAATTTTTTAATACTCTCATTTAAACTCTTTATCAACCCATTGACCATATTTAGGCCATAAAAGAGTATACTAGCTTGTAAACAATGGTGAATTTTACCAAATGTATTCTACCAACCATTAATAAGTAGTTCCCCTTCAAGTTAGATGGTGGATTTATAACATGATCAACTATTTGAATAAAATAACCATCATGAGGCCTCCCTCCACCCGATAACCCCTTTGTATTTGATGAGTATCAATCCTTCCTAGATTCCAATATTTAGAGGGAACCACTTTCTAATGTAAATAATTGATATTTTTGAAACTGAAAAATTTTCGAGAAATACTCTCATAATGTTGTAAATCTTGTTTAATGATCCAAATATTCTTCTTACTTTGATGAAGGAAAATAATTTTATCATCATCTTAGAAGATAGGAGTTGGCAAAACAGTGGACATGGAATCTTGAATAGGATTAATCTTTCCTAATGAAACCATGTGAGAAAAGAGAATTCAAATTTAATATTTCACAATAGTGAAAAAAATTTAAAAAATATGGTCCCCTTATCTAACCCCCTAGAGCACTTAAAATATAGCATACGAGAGCCATTTATAAAAACTGATATGTAATTAGTTCCAACAATAGATTTAACCCAACTAAACAAACAGATATCATAAAAACTACATAAAACATTGTACAAGTAATTCCAATATATTTTATTAAATTCATTCTTAATGTAAATCATTAAAGTAATACTACCTTTTGTTCCTAAAATTTAGAGAAATATAAAATAATCTAATGTCATTCCAAAACAATATTGTATATATATGACTTTAATGAAACCAAATTGATTCGATGATATTATTTTAAAAGTGATGTAATAAATGACATTAGAAAGGATCGTAATAATCACCATTTAAATAGTATTAACTATCACAATGTGCCTGGAAATATGTATTTCAAAATCATTTTCAATTTTGGAATCAAAGTGACGAATTGATCATTATATATTTTATGAACTCTTCTTTTAATAAAGTAGTAAATAACCAACTTTGAAACATCCACATTAATCACATAACATTACTTTTGAAAAGGGAAATTGCTAAAACCATCCAGACTAGGAACAATACTTCCTTGGAGTCTGAAAAATGCATCTTCTATCTCAAATTACAAAGGTATACTTGTAAATAATTGATTATATTACTAATTTACAATTGTAGTGATAATATCATTAATAAAATATACCTCTAATCCAGGGCTATTGAAGAGATTAAAATAATATGAAACAATATGAAATGAGATTATATCACCCTTGTTGATTATTTTATCCCCAAAATTTAAGAAAGATAATGGTATACATTCCTTTCTAACTCATTGCAGAAAAATAAATGTTTTTTATTTATTTTACCCTCTTAAATCCACCAAATTCTAAAGGATTCGTTAAGTGCCCTTTTCATCATTTTAAGAAGAAAATTAAACATTGCTGAGATGCTAACTTTTGTGGATAGGTCTATATTTAAATCACATATGGATGAATCCTCTTGTAACTGTTAAAGAAATGTTTTAGGAATAGAGATTTCACTATTCAGCTCACTGTAGATATATTTTCTCAAATCATTTAAAGTGATCTTTAAGAGTTTAGTCTATTACAAAAAATTAAAATCCACAATTACATAATACACACCATTCTAAAATTCCATTATAATATTGTCACATTAACTATGCTAAGACCATGCATAGTTAAGTCGAAAAGGGAGGGGTGATTTCTTATCATTTTATCTTAAAACTAAAATGGATTTGACGATGATAAAAAATAATTTTAGCAATATTAATGATAGAAATTGAATCATTTCTATCAGGAGACTCTTTATTAATATCATAGTGGTCATTTTTTTCATAAACCATTCTATTGCGATATCACATATACCATGTGTATTTAGGAACAACCATACTATATTAAATAAGATAATTACTATCAATATTTCCATTGAATTCCTTGAGAGAAATAAATGTGTAAGGCGAACAAATTTTCAAACTAGGGAAGATGATTGTGTAGAAATCAAAAATGAGAAACCTATAACATGAGATACAAATTTTGAGAGCATCAATGATTTTACATAAATTCATCATATCCTGATATATATATTTTTTCAAATATAAAAGATCCAACCATATTCACATAATTAAACTAAAAACATAATGAGAAAATCCAATCATAAATATTGATAATATAAAAATTATCTAAAAACACATGTGAAAAGACCCAAAGTGTGTCTACCGTATCTGAAATACTATTAGTACAAACAAAGTGATACCCATTTTTTTCAAATTCAACCAATCCAGAAGAATAGGGAATCCTAAGATCATAAATTATCAAAAGCATGCATTTCAAAATATGAATATCTCTATGCAATGTAATGATAGTATCTTAATTATTGAAACTATAAAAATTCTAGAAATTTCCATTCATTATTTGGAGTTGAAATTAACCTTATTTTCCTTAGTTTTCAATTATTATTTCGTTAATATTTTTTTCAACCCCCATTCAATTTATATAATCTTCTAGATTTCATTCTTCTACCAAAACAATTAAAAATTGCAATATCAACAGCTTTATGGGAGCACATGTTCCCCCTACATTCCATAGAAAGGCCCCTAATCTCACAAGAACCTGGAGGAGCACACTGTGAACTTGGATTTTAGGTATTATATTATATATCCTCTTCCTCTTCCACCATGTCACTCCAAAATTTCGTTGAGGGATTTGTTCCTTTAAATCTGAGACCTTGTTAGGCATCATCGATGAAAACCCATTATTCTAGGATGATTTTAATTGAAGTATATCATTCATCTCTTTTTTATTATTCTACGAATGTAATTCCTAATAAACATATTCTCTTAATGGTATAATTTGAAGTTATTTTGGTCATAGAGTGGCTTTCATTTCATAAATCCCCCATTAATATCCAAGGAAGGGAATTCAATTTTGATATTTTGAATCAACCTATGATCATTTATTAGTGAAATAATAAATATGAACTTTAAACGAAAATCGCATCCACTGTATGTGTCACCAATCCTATAAAAAAGTGATGTTTATCATATATTATTAGGGAGAAACTAAACATTGATGATATTTTTATTTTATGGGATTTTGATTATGTGTTTCTTGGATAATTACCTTGTCTTCCACCAAATCTTGATGTTGAGTTATAAATATAACCAACAATTTGTTTTAAACCTATTTCAATGATTCCGTATCGAATGTCCTAAATGTAGTAAAAATAATTAAACACACGCCTCCAAGAAAATATTGATAAGTTGTTTATTTAGATAAGTGTGTCATCATGGTATTGACCTATTCTATTTATTAAGAATAAATAGGGATCGATGTGACTCCTTAGTGACTTTCAATAACCGCACAAGATCAAAATCATGAACATGTATCTTTTAATCCATAATGATGAATTTTTAGTCAATTGTTCATAACTCAATAATTTTCTATGATTGAACTTCATACATGATAACATCAATTCAGGGTCATGAAAAAAGATATTTCTATGACAATATTCAGTACAAGGTAAGTAAACTATGATTTTATAGTTGTCTTACTAATTCATCCTTTATCTTATTAGATTTAATTAATAGAGTATTTTTGGATTACCACGATTATTTTTTGTTATTATTTATAAGTAATATTCTTTTATATTCAAAGATCATAGAAGAGAATAAATATCGATTGAAAATTTTTCCTAATACTCTATGGATAGAGAATATTTATGAGGAATTTACCTACTGTAAATTTTGGAAATGGATTTTTTTTTTCTTAGGTTATTCAAAATCTTGTGAGTATACATCAGTAGATACTTCATAAATTAGAATTATTGAATGATGGCTTATACCAACCACTATGAATTATATCCATATTTTTCTTATTTTGGTTGGATATTATTGATGTGTTGTGGATAATTTCTATCCACTATTTAATCCACTTACTATGTTAACTTAAAAATGATCCATGTTTCTTTATCATGATTAATGTGGAGAAAAGTTCAAAGAACTAAAGATAAGGTTAATCAATTAACCTATTCTTATATTACCCTATAATTGATAAGGTTGTTTAATATATATTGATATATAAAATAAGGGATTGGGATGTGATCTAATGAAGAATGATATGGTGAAATATTATTCATCATTCCAATTGAAGGTTCATTATTAAAAATAACGATATAATTATTTGTATTTAGAATTGTAAATTTATTCATTCACTATATAGAGGAATTATAATTATTATAAAAATAATTATATATTTATATATATTTATATTAAAATTTTAAAGAATATTTTGACATAATGAGTTGAATATGTTAAAAGTAATATGGATAGATCTGATAAAATATTATGAATACATAGTAAATTACTACCTAGTGAGTGAGAATAAAGTGGGTATACTTAGGAGTTAAATGGATCATGGTAACATACCTATGATGAAGATCAATAAAGATCTAATATTTTCTTATTTTAAAAGGATAAGTCTTTAAATCATTATGGAAAAAGAAAAATATTATTCTCTTTCAAATAAGTGTTCAACAATTTATCAAATTTAATAATAAATAGGTACATAAATAATATGAAGAGACATAGAATAAGGTGGGAAATATCCCTAGTTTATTCAATTATTTTGATATAACTATAAGCTTTAAGAGATTTATATTTTTTCCATCAATACAGTATTTAACGAATGAGATAGTGGATGATGGTCATGGTTATTTATTCTAAATTAATCATTAATGTTGATATCATTATTGGGGTCTGAAAGAGTATTTCATGTTAGACAACATGAATAGATATATTGAAAATTATGTATCTCAGTGCTGGGTTTTTTATCCAGTTAATACATAGAGATAGATTTGTAAAGGTATGTCAAAACCCCTACCCCTACCAAAATATAAATATGAATACATCGACATGGAATTTTCATTAGAATCCCCAAAACACCAATCCTCCATAATGATATTTTGTTTAATGTTTATTTCATCATGATGTTAGTGCATATAATTTCTATAAAATAAGACATATAATTCCATAATAATTCCCAAATATCAAATAAATAAGAGGTAAATATTCATGGAGCTGCACATTCTATTGTATCTTGTTAGGATACCACGTTTATCTCAAAGATCTACCAAAATCGTTGACAAGAACTGGATGCAAAGTGGATATTTTTCATAGCATATAATATGTATACATATGATCCTTCTAAAAGAAACATTAAACCCCTATAGGATATGTTGAGAATTTTTTAAATGAATTTCAAATCTATTTGGGATAAACAACTTTATCTGGAAGAATATTCATACTGCAATAGCTTTCACTAGGGTTGTCAAATGGAACATTATGAAGCCCTCAATGGAAAAATTATTATTAATCAGACATGATGGGACAAAGTTAGATCATGAAATAATTTGGGACATGATTTAGATATAGAAACATTAGATGATGTTAGAGCCTTTAAATAACACATTAAGGTTGCTCTGAGTTGATAGAAAATTTATGCTGACATTCATCAACATGATATAGAATTCATAGTTTGTGAGAAGTAATTTCTATGATTTTCCATTGGAATAAGCTTATTAGGTTTTGAAATATGTGAAACATGAGGCCTAGGTAATCTTTCCCTATAAATATTATTTATCGAGTATTGATGTTTGTTTTTCAATTGATACTTCCACTGATCCACCCTTATGATAATTAGTTGTTCCATTTACCTCTCATGAGAAGTGAACACATGATCTGTGACCTGTAATGAATAGAGAGGTCATATCATTGAAATATTTTATTTCATTTGAAACAAAAACTAATAGAAATTTTTTTATCACACATATAATTTTCTATAGAAAATTAATACTAATTTGGTTAATGTTTTTTGGAGGAATATGAAATTTGAAGAAACAAAATGGGAAAATGAGAATGTAATGATATAAAGATATCCTTACTTGTTCATATCGATGTGATGAATTTTTGGGGTGAAATTAAATTTAAGGCTGGTAGAATTTTACAACATAATATTTTATTAATAATTTTTCAAGTAAATTTAATTTCATTGATAGAATCTATTGCATGATACAACATGTTTAAACGTACCATGATATTGTATTAAAATGTTATTACTAAATTAGATACTTATCAATTAGTGATTATAATTATTTGTATTAATAAAATACATAATTTATGATGATCAAAGGGGTTAAACATGTTTAACATAGATTATTTTATAATAATTTTATTTGATGTAAAAATAAAATAAACATTTTAATTAAAAAGAAAGATTTTATGAAAAAATATTTTATATTAGAAATATATTTTTATCAAAATAATTTTTGTTATTTTCTTTTTTGGAATGATTTTAATTAAATTAATATATGATATATTAAATATAAAATTTAACATTCATTAAATATGTTTTTAATCATTCGGTAAGAATAAACAATGTTTTAGGATTCAAAGTGAATTTTTTCCAAAAAAGTGATATTATTATTGTTTTTGCATTATTATTTAAAAAAATAATTCAATTCATTTATTGTATTTGAATTGGTAATTTTTTTTCATAATTTGACTCAGGTGGTTCAAATTTTTTAATGATTCCCCTTTTTGTGGTTTTATCAATATGTATAGAAACTGTTGTAAACTTCATCATCTTAGTAAACTGTAAATCTAGTTAATATTTGTTAAAAATAACTAATAAGGGCACATTTTTCATATTATTTGTAATTTTATTATGTTAATTAGACCCTTATAACCCTTGGAAATAAAAAGTTTTGGACACATTTCTTTGAAAATTACCTATATAATATTTAAATAAAAGAAAGTTACAAAATGTTGCTCTCTTAGTTTCAAATATCTATAATGTATTCACATGGATTAAAAAGAATGTTATAAATTAATATGAATTACTATTTTCATATTAGTGATGTTATTTTTAACATGGAATTTTTTTAACTCTTAAATATTATATATTTACCTCAAATTATTATAGAACACCGATATTGTATTAATTGAGTTATTATAAAAATTAAAAAACGTTTTATTAATATTTAATGTTGTACAATTTGACTGAGATATAGTGTTAAAAGAATTTATAGAATAATTTATCTAATTAATTTTTAAGGATTATATTTTAATTATAACTTTTTTTTGCCTATTAAGTAAAATTAAATGACTATTTCAAATTGACTTTGATGATATTTTATCAAAATAATATATTATTACAATATAACAATATAATTCAAAAAATGAAATTGGAAAATTTAGAACACATACGGCTAAAAATATTACCATTTTTCTATTTATGATTAAATTTATACCATAAAATTAAAATTATAACCCTCTTAGGAGTGAAAAAAATTGTTACCATGGTTAATGCTATGCTTATGGCATATTGTCTCCGCATAGTGATACAATTTTTTTCCATCACCCTATTTCATGGATGGTTATTATGACGGTTTTAAAGTATATATATATTTTATAATTATGATATGATTTTAATTCATTTATTATAATATCACATCTACCATATAACCATCCAATCCATTAGAAAATGACAGTGTTGCTTATGTGTACGTGTAGATTTCCACCTCCACGAAGAAATGTTATTTGTTATTCATTTTCATTTTAAATTAATGGTAACAAAAATACTAGTGTTAATGAGTAATATGTAAATGTATATATTATATAATAATAATTTTTAACAAGTAAAATATTATAACTTTATTTTCATTCCATTCATTAAAAAGTTAATAAAACATTCATGTGTATGTATGACCTATAGTCTTGATGAGTGATGTGATTCATTTATATATGTATAATTTTAGTGTTGAATATTAATATTAATATTATTAATATATAAGATATGTATATAATAATTAAAAAAATTGATGATTTAACCAGGATCAATGTACATGGACAAAAACTATAGAACCAAAATATACATGAAAAGCAAGTAGATATCACACCAACCAATGATTTTCCTAACGAATTTTTAATAAATTTGTGATAAATAGTTTTTAGTAAATAATATAATGTATGATATATCTAATAATTTTTATGGAATATATATATTATAACCCAATATTTATTATACAGGAGGTTCAAATATATAAGAAAGGATTCAGATCTATGGGAAGGAATTTTTATCTCACTTGTATTTTTGGGACACACGTGACATATTCACCAATGGATTTTTTAATCTCATTTATATACTAAACAAGTATATATTTTATGATTATTATTATTATTAATTTAATATTCATTTACATATCCATATAATGTTATTTATTTCAAAACGATCATGATTCAAATATTACTAATGTGAAAAGGGTTTTATGTCAAAGTTTTATTTTTTATCATGACTAATTAAGATTATGTTTCTGAGGAGGAATATTATTATTTTCCTTCCATTAAACTCATGAATTTATTTTCATATATTTAGTTCATGATAATACATGCTTTCCTTTCATTTTCCTCAAATTATGTCCTCTAGAAACAGAAAAAAAAAGTTTAAAAAAAACCTTTATAATTATCTTCAATTGAAAACCTTTTTCATACAATCCCATTTCATCAAAAAAAGGTTTTAAATTATGTATTTAATATTATCCAATGATTTTTTTAAATTATACTTACCAATGTGTTCTGGAAAATGGTTTAATAGGTTCATATTTTAGTTTTATAATTGAGGTACTATTTTAATTTTTAAATAAATTAAAATTGAATTTTTTCTATTATCATATATAGAATGAAATAATTTACCCCCATCATGACTACACATTTATTTACATAATACTTTAAAATTTTACATGATTATTTTCAACAGAAATGTTTTCTGTATCATTTTGGGTGATTCTTTGTTTTGGAATAGGGATTTTGAAAGTGGAAAGGGTATTTTCGTCATGATTTTTTTAATAATATTATAATTATATTTATATTCATAAAATAAAAAAATTATAAATTATTCATTACTAGGTATATGTTCCACGTATACCATCCTTATTCTATCATTAGATGTTTTATAATTATGAGGTCTATACGTTTATGAAAAAATGTTTATTTTCCAAGAGTTATGATTTGATAAAATTTGTATGAAACCCATTTTATTTCATGTGTTCTCATATGTTAAATGTATTATGTACTTGTGTCACCCATATGTATTATTTTTTTATTTGATGGGTGGGCTCAGAATTATATACCCCTATAATGATTAGGGTAAATATTGGGGTCTTAAGATATAAACTAGATTGGAATGTGGAGTGAACCATGTTCCAAAAGAAAATATGTCCACTATAAAAGTCTTGGAAGTGAACCTTGACTAATAAGAATAATTAGTGACTGAATACAATAAACAATAATTGTCTTGGGAGTAATGATTTGGTATTACAACTATTTTGGGAGTGAACCCAATACACAATGATAGTCTTGGAAAAGACCCTTGGCTTGTAAGGAAATGATTTCCTATAATTATGTTTATCCCACAAACTCATGTTTTATGCCAATTTTATAATCTCATGGTTCATTTTTTATTTATTATTGATTATTATTTAATAAAATATTGATATTTATACCATGTGACAATATATTGATATTTGATAATGAAGGGTGTGGTTTTTTCAATTGTTGTGTTCCTGTTCTCGTACCCTTATGCTCCTGTTATGTTGGTGTCTCCCATATTTTATCTTACAAGAATATAAGGTCACTATTTCTTATGTCTTATAACATCCCTATCTTGATATTCACTATATTTGGTCCCTTGAGTCGGGTCATCAAATGACCTCAACTGTGCCTCCATGTATGCTAGAGGCTGATTACTAGCAGCCTAGGTCTATGTAGAGATGTTGGGGAGACTACACTCCCTATTCATAGTAATATCATTTCATAAATAATATTTACTAATTAAATAACCAATAAAAACCTTTAATAGAATACATAATGAGTTTAATAAGTAACTAATTGTCAAGTGATATAAAAGTATGGAGAAATATTCTCTAGGTAATAAAGTCATACTAATGAAATCCAAACCCAATCATACCAAAAGTCCCTAAACATAGACCTAACTATGAACCATGTCCGAACCTCCAAATAAATAACCCATCATCCCTTATATAACCAACCATTAGGTCCCTTTCTTGATCCTATAATAGAAAATAAGTAATATCTGTTCTTGAACCCAAGTTCAATAGAGGCCTACACAGGGTGCGAGTATAACTCATTGGGCCACCACCAATGGTGGTTAATGCAACAAACAGTCCATACAATAGTGTATTCCATGAAATAAGGGAAATAGACAAACATTTAAATGATTGAAATGTAATATATATATATATATATACGAGTTGAGAATTTTTTAGATAATGATTTTAACCAATTAGTTATCTAGTGGAAACTAATTAACTATCTTGTTCTGGCTTCACCGGAAGTCTAATACATATCATTAAGGGATACATACTTTTAATCATAAGGGTATAAACTAATCCCTATTTATAAATATAGCTTATAATCTCAGTCCAATAATTAGTCCATTTCCCTATTTTTGGGAAACATATATCCTCAATATGCCATCCAAAAACCACCCCATGTACATACATTAGGAAGCAATGTTCCGCAATCTAACTTCTCAGTCATACAATCAAAAACACTTACCATGTAAAATCAATCTAGTTAGTATCCTTAAATAAATATACTAGGGGATTAGATCTCCAATATGACTTCTTGACCCATGAATTATATGTGTAGGTTGTAGAGTCTCAGTTAAACCCACATTATGGGAATATATCCTCAAGTTAATACCCCACATACCACCAAGTCTTGTACACATGCATCTATAACCATATTACATTTACCAATCACAAACCATTTCCATTAAACCCATTTACCAATAATAACCATAATTCACTATACATATCCCATTATTCCAAACACCCCTTTATTGTTATATCATCGAATAATCACATTAATCATTAGTTTAATTTTATAACCATGTTTACAGGCTCACATAATTTTAAGATATTATATTTCACTAACCCATATATCATTTCAAATAATATGGTCCCAATAGACCATTAAACCCAAATCAAGTCATAAAACCCCATTCAAAACATTCATTTGAAATCATCTTAAATCCTCTACCCCTTTAAAACATAGTTCTTACTCATTAAATCAAAAACATGCCTCATGGATTTCATTTACATTTCCAACCATTTCAAAAAATATTTATGGAAATTTTTAAAATGGGGAACTATGCCCTCACTTCAAATATTCATTTGAAATCATTAATGAAAATAACCTTTTAAATAACCTTGAGGTTAGTTCCTCCCTTTAAAAATATTTCCCACTTTCAAAACACCATCATATCCATAAAAACAATATTACCTAATGAGAATAAAAAATGAATTATTTAACCAATTTCAAAACCCTTTTAGTCATTTCACCCAGATCGACATATAACCAATTCAAATTACCTTTTAGAAAATCCCACTTATATTTTTACAATTTACAAACAATTCATACCCTATTTTCCCATACCCCTATTTCACATATCTTATTGTTTACCAATTTATCTCAACATTTTCATGTGATTGACATACCCAATAGGTAGCCTTAGGTTTGGTGTCATGTTATCAACAAACCCATCATAGACTTTGACGGGTCTCATAGCTCAATATTAGGTCCAAAACATTGTCCCTACCCAATTACATCAAAACACATCATGGAACTTAATCCTAAAAACAACATAGACATAAAACACCACATCAACATGACAAAAATATTTAAGATCACCCACCTCATCTACATTCATGAACACCTTCATAAAATATAAACTATATTCTAAAAGAGAAACCAATTAAATCCCCAACAAAGAATCTTATTGAAAATAGTGTTGTTAGGGTTTATATGAAAGGAGATCCCTTCTACAATCCATTATTTTGAAAAATGAAGGGAGGTAAGAGTTAAACTAGAAATGATCATTTATTCAACTCAAAATCTCTCCAAATAGCTAATAATATAAAGATAATCATCCCTTGGAAATATACGGGGGTTTGTTTTAACGGGTTCCTGGTTTGGTTGCATGGTAAGACAAGTCATTCATAAATAGTGTGTCTCTATATGTCTAAGTGGGACCATGTTGAATGTTTTCCTTTAATAACACACTTATTTTGGAAATCCATGTAGTGACAATGCAGAAGCCTCTACTTGAATGGGTGTCTAACCAAATGATTTCCCCAACTATACCCACGGGTTGATCTAACCATCTCCCAACTGTGGGCTTCATAGTTTTGTCCACTTTTCCCCTCCATTTATTCCCCACTCCCTTGAACCACCCATAAATATTCTCATACACTGCTGAGACACTTAATTATCTATAATAAGTGATTTTAATAAAATATTAAATAGGTACATACCACTATGAATTGTCGGGATCTTACGACCTCCCAACCTTATAATGTCTCATAATTTGGCCAAACTCACCAAGGATCACAAATCCTTCATTTACAATGTACAATCAAAAAGACCACCTAAAAAATTAAAAATTCCATGTTTCTCCTTCAATTTGATCATTTCATAACCACACTCATAGCAAAGAAACATTACTACACAAAAACAATTCCCCCACCATAACCCACAACCACGAACCTGATTCTCCTTAAGGACGCATTTAACTCTTAATCATCATTCTAAACAGCAAACAAAAGATAAAGGTCAAGGTAATGTTTCTAATCCAATTAAAAATATGATATAAACAAGGAACTACACTACCCTAGGGATCTCCAATCCTAACACCTTCAATCCAATCATATCCACAACTCATGGCCAAAATTTCTTGGCACCATCTAGCTTAATTCCCAAATTTCAAAATGTGACCCAAGCATTTGTCTCACTAAAGGAACACACTAGTTCAAACGAAATTTTCCAAACTACATCTGTTTGAGCCTCTAGGATCCAACAATATTACTCCACTTATAATCATTCAAATAAAAACTCAATTATAATATTTCTCTCATGGTACTCAATTGGTTAAATCTCAAGCCAATGCATGTCACCAAAATGTGTACACTAAGATGTATCCTCCACATTCCCATCTAAATTGAAACTCCAGTCACATTATTAACCAACTACTTTCTCAATATGGTCGTCGACACCATATTTCTTAGTTAACCACCAACATTTTTTGGTGTTGAGAACTTCCCCAATTGAAAAATAGATGTACATAACATCAACTAAACATTTACAACATTCCTGACATGCTTCCAAACACACCACACTCAAACATCTAGGGAGACACCATCCAACTCTGGAATTCATCCTTTCCATACAAAATACATGGATTTCTTAAATTTTCATCATCTATATGTCAGATAAGGACTACATGGTTCTTCCAAGAAACCCAATAACATTACCATGATTAAATTATCATTCAATCATCCATTTGAGATTTCTCCTAGCCCACCACATCTATTACCATTCTACCCACATGATTCGGCCCATTCTAATCTAAAATTTTTTTGAGCCCAACTTCCATTATTGGCATTTAACCCCCCTACCATAACATGATTCTATCTCCCTTTAGGGATGACTCCATCATCTATTTTCACATTCTGATGTTCTTTCTTGACCTCTCATAAAATATAATCATCATAGAATCTAATTCTATAAAAACAATTGTCAGCTCTGCATCACTGACACTAACATCATATATGAAAACACTTATATTTCTTCTAAAACCATATTAATCATGAATTCAATAGTTAGTTTGATCTACCCCCACATCTACGTCCTACTCTGCCTTCACCAAGACACCCAAACATTCTCCTTCAAAATTTATCATTGGAATCTCGATGCATTCACATCCATTTCATGGTCTTCTACATACTTCTATTGATTGACATAGCATTATCAGCATTAGGATTATTTTTCTCAACATTTTCCTCAAACAAAAATATCAACATATTCTCATTCATAGATCACAAGTTGAAGCTAAAAACATGGACATAAACTTACATCTTCTATAGAAACAACAACACAATCATCACATGCTACTTGTTTCCGGCTGCCATGAATTGAAATTGTGGCATCAGTTGATATCCATTCTATATTGAGGAAATATCCCATTACCAGTCGATGGTTTACTCCCCAACAATATAGCTCCCAAAAACATACCTCTCTATGAGTGGATCTTACAAGTGGATCCATTTCCAATAAAAACAAATTCAGGTTGATATGCATTATGACATACCTGTCTCAGTGTACCAAATATGATATCAAGACATTGAGCCAGATAATCACTATCTTGAACTACGTTAAGATGTAATCAATGAATACTACCAAAAAATATCCATTACCATCATCAACTCCCACCATATTTACACCATAACCTAGTGAAAATGTTTTCCCTACCCTTCACATTTAATTAATCCCATGACCATCTCAACCCAAAAATTATTTCCAACCAAACATGACACCCTATCATGTCTCTTTACAAAAAAGCCATGAACCAATTTTTATTAAAAAACTACCACTTACACACCTTTCAAGTTATTCTAGGATGATCTAGATAATTCACAATGGATACATAGTGATCTATCACACTAATTAATAAACCAAACGACCTCTGGAATAACCACACATATACATATGGTTTAATATTAATGGTAGGTTCTTTTCCATGAGCCACATTGTTTCCTATCCCAAATGGTATCACACCTTCCCATCACATGCCCACAACTAGACCTTATAAAAACCCTCAAGTTATCACACATTCCCATTCCCACTAATTGAAATCGACTCCATATCACACGATTCATACATCACCAGAGCCTTGCCCCAAATTCTCACTTACACAGTAGACCACGCTACAAGATCCATTATCCAAATCAGACTCAAGGCATTCGTAATGTTCTCATATGACTGATGTTCTTAGTAGGACACTAAATAGGGGAGAATTGAGTTCCTATAAAAACATTCTGAAAATTTTAACTTCATAAACCCCAAAATTAAAATTAAATCCAAACTGGTTATCGAAATTACCAGATTTATATAAGTTTTGATCGTTTTAATGATTTCTCAATGATTTATTAATTCTAAGTGAAAAAAATGTAATATTATTTCATCTTTTGAAATCAATTTACTAAATAATATTCTAATATAAAAAATATATGATATTAACTATCAAAGTGATGTAATGATTTTCCATTTAAAAAAAATTCTGAAAATAGAATATTGAAGTATACAACAGAATTAAAACAAGAGGTTTATCCTCAAGCTCATACTTTTAACACCCCACATAGTGATCACCTACCACCATGAAATTTAGGAAAAAAAAATTGATCTACACCATGGATCGAGGTAAACAATTGTATATAAACTGTCTAGGTCTATAGACCTCTACAACGATCCTTGTAGGAGTGTCAATTACATAATGACACACTAGGAACTCATTCAATATTATATGTGTGGAGTTTAAGGTGTAAAAAAGATATTTTTGTGAAGATATCAATGTATCTTCTAGTTAGGCACAGGTGATAGTGTGTTTTAATATAAAAGAGGTACACACACAACTCAAAATTTAAAAGTTGTACAAATGTAGGTAAATATAATGATAATATGGTTATAATCCTCTGTGTGATGAGATTTACAGCTTCTTAACTCCTTGGATATGGTAGATGTGATGTAGGAGTCTACTTCTAGGAACAAACACCAAAACAAAGTTTCATTGTTTTCTTCTGTATTATATTCTTAGTGAGGTAGACAAATTTTCTATGTATTATTCTCGTCTAATTATTGTTTGTTTTAAATATTATTTTTTCTGGTTTCTCATCAATTTCATCATTAAATGAAGAACTACAATATCATTTTATTTTCAAACATGTAGTTTTCAAAACTGATCTTCTTTTCTCTTAGGTGCTTGCTTTATACACAGTAGGGCTGATTAGAACGATTTTCTCCATCATGTGATGGTACCACATACCTCATATTATAAAATGAATTAAATGATGTCTAGAAAAGATATGCAGAATTATTATTATAATTAATGGTACTAAGTTTCATAAATATAGCCATTTGTAATAAGTTTCAATTTTAGAGAAGTAATTATAAATATGTTAATGCCTCAGTCTATCGGTGTCTCGAACTATCAGTGTCTCACACTTTCAGTGTCTCAAACTGTCATTAGGTCAGTAGATCACTCTATCAGTAGTTGGTGCATCGATAAGTGATGTGTCGGTAGTTGAGGTGTCAGTCAGTCACATATCTCAATTTTATACGTATCAAAATTTCTTGAGTATCATTCAATTTCTCTATTGAAGGTTACAATATCAGTAACACATACCATTGGTAAGTCATACATCAATCAATGGAATGTCCTTAGTGAAAATTCTGATAAGATGTGAGAAGGTACTCTATCGGTAGGTATGTTATCGGTAGCTCATCCTTAGAGAAAATTATGAGAAGCTATCAGTATGCCAGGTATCAGTGACTTATACTTAATGAAATATTGGTAACCTCTCTTATGATATAAACACTAAAATTTGAGGTGAAAATTAAATGTAAACATGGTTAAAAAATATATATCTTAATAAAACATAGTTATTCATAATTTTTTAGCATTAAAACCATAGGAGGCCAAACATATCCCAATTTTTTATGATCTCAAATCATTGAGTTATATAGAACAATAATTGATTTATGATGATCAATGTAAACTCTGGTTAACATATTATATAGATCATAAGAGACAAAATTTTAAGATAAACATAAACATTAAATATATTACTTAGTAAGATTTCATTTCAATATAATACTCCTATGATCTCATTTAATCTTATAAACCCCTAAGATATATTCCATACATATTCTCCACTTTTGGTATTATAAATATGGAAATTAAGAATGAAAATAATGAAAAAATAAAGGGATGAAAATAGAGATGATATTCCTTTAATCAAACAATACAAGTGGTAACAAAAATAGTACATTAGATTGCTATCAAATATTCATCTAATGAATTCTTCTACAAAGAAGTGTCCATCACTTGTTTTCCCTATCAGGGGCAGTAGTGGTAGAAGACGGAGGTGGAGAGGTAGTGGTTGGAGTGTGAGTGAGGATATTGAGGGAAGGAGGAGGAACTTTGATAAAAATAGAGGGATAATGGATCGAGGAAGATGAGGAAGGAGGTATCGTAAGAGCATGATGAATGAAAGGATGGATTTGGCATAGAGGTCGACAAAGAATCATGTAAAATGGTGGAAAGGATGCAGATGAAGAATTAGAAAGGTGCATGGAAGGTTGGATAAGTGAAGCTTTAGGAGAAATAATGGATGTACTGTCATGATGTAGGTAAGGTTTCAATAGATTGATGAGGTCTATGATGATCTGACCAGCAGAATCCATAGCCTTGTCAAAATATTTATAATTCTCCCTAATCTTCTCAATGGTAGGAGGAAATCCTTAATATTATTGACTTTATACTTCAATTCTTGTGTAATATAAGGTATCTTCAATTTTCCCCCATGTGTTTTTAATGACTATCCAACTAAATCATTGTATAAACCCTATTATTGTAGAATTATAATTTCTTGGTTATCTCTTACTCATCCTTAGTAGCACCCTTAGTATATAACATCACCGTATCACATATATGATTACATTTTTGCCTAATTTTAGATGGTATTTCCTAATTAGTGCCACACATCATACATTAAAATTCTTCTTGATTCACATTTCTAATCTTCTCATCATCAAGGTATGAATAGTAGGGGTATCCGAGGTTGAAGTACATAAATTACATCATGAACTACTGATCTCACCTATTTTAAATCAATGGTTAAATTAGGAAGAGATTCATTCTCAGAAGAATCAGAATATGATTCTATAAGACCTTTTAGAACCTTATATAAAGACTCTTAACATTTAATTGTTAAATTGTTAATGGTAGAGACCATAGGAACCAAATCATTATGCATATAATGATTGTCTCTTAAAATCACTTCCAACATTGAGAACATCTGAGGTTCAACTTAATAAACCACCATATTTGTGATTATGGATGCATCACTTTCACTATTCCATGAAATGATCGTAGGATGATGTGAAGGGATATCTCTATCCATAGCTAAGAAATCTTCCTTAAAAGCATTGAGACCATCCTTAATCAAATACTCTACTGGATCAAGTACAACTATAGAATAATGAGCAGCCATCATATCCTCTTAATTAGAGTACTCCAAACCAAAAGTAACATACACTTGATCCTTTCTCCACATGAGACCAACTATATCATCAAGAAAAAAGTGCATCAACTTTCAATATATTTTCATATCTCTCTCTCTCAACAGATTCTATACTTTCAACAAAAGTTTTCTTTCTAATATTAAAATTTGCTTCTATTGGAGTCACTAGAAATTATTCTTTGCATTAACTTCTCATGAATATCACAATCTAGAGCTCTTTCCCCATCCATAGGCACTTTGAATTGATTCAAGGGATTCTAAAACTTTTTCATGTTCATGTTCCACTAAAAGAGTATCAATATGAATTTCATGCTCAGTAGGCTCTAATGTAAGATCAATGGGATTAGATTCTGGACCTTGATCATCATTATTATTATTTGATCCACCATCAAATTCATCACTTCCTTTTCCTTCCTCATCACATCCAAATTATGAATCTTCTTTATCAAATTTCTCATCACCTTCTTTATTTTCTTCTTCATATATATCATCATCATAATATTCTTCATCCTCATGGACACTTACTCTTTCTTCACCATTTGACTCCTCAACGCTATCAAATATTCTAACATATTCGATATTATTTGAATCTTCAGTCTCCTCATCAACATCCTTAGCTAGAAGTGTTTCATTTGATGGTAGATTCCTAGAATAGATAGTAGTTCCAAAGTACATCATTTTCAGAAATTTTTCTTTATCATGGTCAATTCTATTTGCGATTGGTGACTCATTTCCAGGATTTTCCTTATCAAAATCGTCCTCATTTGAATACTCACCAACATCATATGGTCTTAAACCAGGATCAACCAAGTTCTTTTTCCTTCAAAGATTCTAAAAATGATTGAAATCCTTATATAGTTATTCATTTTCCTCAACCCACATCTTCTTCCAAGGATTCCAATTTATTTTCATTATCTAACTGATTGTTATGTTTAAACAAAAACTATCATAGATAGAAACTATTTCTTCTCCCTCATTCACAAAACCCTTATCTTTCAGTATAGTAGAGATAATTATAGGATAAAACAATGACTTATTTTTCAGTAGGTTTTTATCATTTCACTTATATGAACCATCAAATATCTTAATAGGTTATCCTTATATCAATTTTTAAAAAGATAAAACAAATATACATCGAAGTACATCAGGGAAGAAAAGTAACCTTTTTTAGGAAATAACTAATACTGAATAAAAATGAACAATATCATGGATTCACCATCATGTTCTACTATTACAGGACTTCTATGATCTCTATTACTAGAAAGCACAACTATAGATTCCTAAAAATAGAATATATCACTGTGTGGAGGTGAACATCCATAATGATCATCAAATACACCCTCATGGGGTAACATCAATAATTAATCCCAATGTATAGATGAAATAGATATTCTCTTCCCATATACAATAGATTTGATAAAAAATAATTCTAATCATTCATGAAGAAATTAAACATACATATAGAACTCGTGCAATAGACTTGCGCAAAATGGTCATCCATTATTGTAATCCACTCCAACCATCCTTGAAATTTCAACACATTTAAAAAGAGATACATACTTGTCAACATCCATTCTGAGAGTAATTTTTTATCAAGAGTGATGATATGGTTTGCATGATATTGATTAAAATTTTATTGTTTAGGTAGACTAGATTCAACTATTTGATTCATATATGTATTCGAATCAACTAAATATATCTAAAAAAATTTATCTCAAGCTATTTGTGATATTTGAGTGTTTTGGTTCCAACGGAGAAAGTTGGTAGGAGTTCAGGAGATAATGGTTTGAAGACCAGAGTGCAAAAGTATGGGTGTGAGAGTGATAATAAGTGTTGGATTGACCATTAATTGTATCATTTAGGGATTTAAAAACATATAAAAATAAATGTGGATTAAAAAATGAAATAATTAAAATAGAGATGCATTAAATTAATGATAGAAAAAAAACTAAATAGATCGGTAAGGCATATCAGTGAGACATTACCACTAAGTCACCATTGGTGTGTAATCATCGGTGAGTCACATCTGTGAGTCATCATTAGTGAGTCCTATCAAATATACATCATCAGTGATACATCATCAGTTGGACATCCTCACTGAGACATAATCGGTGAGACATCATCGTTTAGTCACTCAATGTTGATCATTCCTAACTCCTATCTGATGTAACTCAATCCCTAAAAATTTAATGGCTAAGTAAAAATATCTGTAAGATGATATTCAGTTCCAATGAATTCAAGAGTTATATCACCTTTTTATAATTATCTCTCTAAAATTGATTTAATACATCAATTTGATTTGTTCTTGAATGAGAAACCAGATTCTTAGAAATTTTAATAGCACCAGTTTTTTCACAGTTTATAGGGACATGTCTAAACTTATAACCATAGTCTAGTAATGTGTGTTTCAACCAAAAAATAATACTACAAAAATAATGAAAAACTATGTAATTGTCTTAGATAGTAGATAATGGAACTGAATTTTTCTTGTTAATAAAACATGAAACTATAGAGTTGTAAAAAAAGTGACACGTTAAAGAGTTATTTTTCTATATAACTTGAATCCAACAAAATTAGCATCAAAATAACTAAATTAGTAAAATGGTTTTCATTAAGGGTTGATCATTCCTATGTTTGTAGAATACATGAGGTATTTGAAAATTCTTTTAACAGTAAGTAGATGTGACTCTTTATGGTTTTCTTGAAAATTATCATAGATACACACACTAAACATAATATCAGGTCAGCTGGTAATTAAGTAAAGAAGGCTACCAATCATATCTCTATAATTGTTTTGATCATCTAATATTCCATTTTTATCAAGATCCAATTTATAGGTTGTACTCACATGAGTATCACTAATTTTTTTGTTATCCTTTCCAAAAAAAATAATAAATATTTAATGTTTTTACTGTGATTTTAAAAAATACATTATTTATTTTGAATGATTTGAAATCCAAGAAAAGAATTTAGTTCACCAATTAATCAAATTTCAAATTAATTTTTTCACAATTTTTGAAAAATCAATACATAATGAATTTTTTGATGATCCAAATATAACATCATCAACATATATTAGAACAACTAAAACATTTTAAGATATTATTTTTATGAAAAAATTAGGATCAACAACATCTTTTGAAAATACATTAGAAATATGAAAATTGTAGAGCATGTCCAGAAAAGATCTTGGAGATTGTTTTAAACCATAAAATTCATTTTTTAATTTTAAAATATTTTTTGGAGAATGATGATTTCTAAAACAAGGGGATTTTGAAACAAAAAAAATCATCAACAATATAAACATTTCATAGTTCACCTTTGAAATTCATTTGATAAATTTTTAAATTATTATATGCTATATAAGCTAGTAGTAATCTATTTTCATCAAGACTGGAAACAGGTGGAAAGGTTTATTCAATGACAATTCATTATTATTGACTATAACCTTGTGAAAATAATATATCATTATTCCTTACCATAGTTACATATTCATCTAATTTATTTCTAAACACCCAGTTAGTGCCTCATGTCAAGATATCTATGGATCTATCAACATGTTTCAATACTTTTTTTCTTTCAAACTGAATTAATTGTTCTTGCATATCCATAACCCAATATTCATCATTGATTACCACATTGATGTTCTTATGGCCATTTTTTTACAAAATGGATTGATATTAAACCTATATCCTTGAATAATCAATTGTCTATGTCCCAATATCTATGTCTCCAAATATTACATCTAATTTATGGTTCTTAAGGGTTTTAACAGATCTCAAAAAACATTGGATATTTATTCCTCGTGCTTCTACAGGTTTGGGTTTACTATGATTAGAATCTGAAAATATTCAAAACTAGAAAATTTTTATGCTTGCTTAGTAGTAGTGTCATGTGTTTTATAATTCCCATCACGATTTGAAAAATCCTGCTCAATACTTTTTAGGGAGGTATTAGGTTCACATGGATATGTTTCATCAAATTTGACATGTACAGTTTCGTCCAATCATTTTGTTTTCATATTAAATACCGTAAGGAATTTCTGGAGGTTGAATAACTTAAAAAAACTCCTTTAGGACTTTTTGACACAATGTTTTCAAGATTATCTATTATATTAAGGATATAGACATTGAAAAAAATGTTGAAGTAATTAACCATGGTCTTCATTTTATTCCACATCTCATAGGGAGTTTCAATAAGTATATGTCTAATTAAAATATTATTTATTATGTAATAAGCTATATTCAAATATTATTCCCAAAAATAAATAGGTAAATCCTATTAACTAATAATAGTGAGGCTATTTATTATAAGGTTCTATTTCTTCTTTCAATAACCCTATTCTGCTGGGGTGTCCTAAGAGTATAGAGGTTATGAATATAACCATTTTGTGAGAAAAAAAGATTCAAATATTTTTTTTTTCAAACTCATGGCCATGTTAACTTCTAATGGTTTTTATCCTAAGTACACTTATGTTTTCTACTTACCTAGAATAATTGGTGAAATAAGAGTAGGATTCACTCTATTGAGATAAAATTATGTTCCATTTATATCTAGAAAAATAATCTATAAGGACATATTCATAATGATTCACATTAAACTATAAACTCTAGATATTACAAACAGATCCATGTAAACCCAATCATGTGGTTGAGAAGTTGAAAATTATTTCTTTGGTTTGAAAGATATTTTGTGTTGTTTTCCTTTTTGATGAGGATTGTAGACTATATCATTTACAAAATAAATATTAGGTATATCCTTGACCAGTCATTTTCTAGATAGTTGTTAAAGGGATTGAATGTTATAGTGGCCTAGTCTCCTACGTCAAAGAAAATAATCTCTATGAATGGAACTCTAGAAAGAATCATTTTTAGAAACTAGAAAAATATATATTTATAGGATATAAATTTTCTTTTCATAAAGAAGTACATACTAAATCATTTTTAGAATTTATAAATTTTAAAGAATCATTTTCAAATTTAACATGAAATCCATAATCAAAAAACATTGATATTCTAAGTCGATTATACATACTACCATACACATATGGTAAATTAGAAATTAAAATTGAGCTTGAGTTATGAATTAGGTCGAGGCCTATTTTTTCCTTTTGCATTGTCACCAAAGGTGACATGCCCACCATAAACTTTTATAAGGTTCTTGAAGATTGAATATTCCCCTTTCATATGTCCTGAACATCCACTGTCCATATACAATTATTATAAGAACTCGGATGTTCTTTTCTAGTATGTTCTTCTTTCTGGTTGTTTTTTAGGAAAAAGAAGAGTTTCTAGATAATTCTTAAGTATACGTTGTGTACTTTCTTACCGTAGGTAGCATTCTGCAGGCCGTGTAACGGATGTGCACATGGCCGTGTGTGGTGACTTGGGGACCACCTAATGCAGGGGCCGGTTAAAGCAAGTACACACTATGTACATATAAAGTACACACCGTGTACTTTATCTTTTTCATTAAACGTACCGGGGTCACGTATGACAGATAGAACACACATCTTTTCGACCTAGTTCATTCTGGAGCATCCATATGGTTGCGATATTTCCCTAAACCCCCAATCGAGCATCTGTTCTCCGAATCGACCACCGTCGATTGCGTTGGAATTTGAGCAGTAAGCTCTTCCTTCCTCTAGAGCATCATTTTCTGATTCCACCTCTTTCAATATTTATCCTTGGTTGAGAATTTTTATCTTTTTTTGAATATATGGTGTTCTAGGGAGATTCAAGGATAAATAATCACATATAACCATCCTATAACACCTATGTAGGTGGTTTGTGTGTTTGCATTGATAGTTTGGGAATGTTTTGTGAAAATGATCCTAATACCCCCATTCGGGGTATTGTGTGTTTTCTATTTTAAAGATGTTATTTCCTAATATGATATATATGCTTGAGTATATGTCAATTGACTATAAATAGGGTTAAATTCTTGGATATTGATAAGATTTCCCATGTTTCTTGTTTTGACCGTTTGGTTTATTTTTAATGGTAGGGTTGCAGCTTTCTTTCACATGCCTAGTATTGTTAGGATGGTGAGATTATTTAACTGACATGTTGTTATACTGTAGACAATTATACAATTAGTTCTTGATGTTTTCATTGGATGCTATGAATTTCTATTCTCAATTTACTTACACAGTGTTGTGGGAACCTGCTGCACTAGACCATAAAGAGGATGGACGTGAGGGCTACTTCAGAGGGTCTGTTTTTAATATAAAGATGTGAGACCATAGGGGGAATTAACAAAATTTCATCCTCGGATTGTTGGTAGTTCCTCGACATGGGCCACAGGGGGAATGACACTTAAGTGCTTCCCCATAGCACCTATTAGTTACCAATATGGGACTATAGAAGGAATTAAGGGTGAGTGCTTCCTCAAAGAGTCTATGCTTAAGCTGAACTATAGTCGTTAGATTGTGTGTACTTCCAAGAGTGATTCTTGTACTTGTTTGTTTGAACTAGAGGGGTTAGTGTGGGGAAAGATTCCATTAAGGTATCATTGAAGCATTTTTTGGTGATTGTGTTTTTTGAAAAAATGGGCATCTGTGGTGAGATTATTTACAAAGCAAACCATGACATACAAATTTGTTGTCAAAGGGGATTTCATGGAGGGTATTTGAGTTCAAGAGCAATGGTTAATGATAAATTTTTGATTAAATAGCCTTGACACAGGAATGGATGATCTAGAGGTGGTTCAAAAGGAACAGATACAAGTGGTTCTGTTTTCCAGTGTTTGCCAAATTTTTGGAACTGAAAATCAACAAATAATGAAATGTGGTTTTTGGAAAAGGGACTTGAGGTTCGTTTACTTGAAGTCTCGGAAACTTGCGCGCCATATTTTTTTCAAGATCAGATCATCAAAATATGGAAAAGGGTAAGGGTCGCACAAGTATTGGTTAGGTCATGCAAGTGACTTGCGCGCCGAGGAAGGACTTGCGCGCCGATGCCTATGAAGATTGGAAACTTGTGCACCTGTTGTTTTTTCATGTTATGAACAAGAAAATATGTCAAAGGGAGAAGGGTGCCCATTTTTAGAAATGGGCTGCACAAGTGACTTGTAGGGGAAAAGACCTGCGCGTCGAGACTTGCGCGCTGAGGGTAGACTTGAGCGCCGTCAGACAGGGTGTCCAAATGCCTATAAATACATGACCACACGTCCTCATTTTCAACAGATTTCAACACCTATAACAATTAGACCTCTCGTCGCGCAGATGTGGTGGTCGCGCATGTGGACTTGCACGCTAGTGTTTGAAGTTGTGCACCGGTTGGTAGTTTCATGCCAATATTGGCTTGGGTATAAAAGGGGTTGAGTCGCGCAAGCTTGGAGTTACAGAAGATTGTGTCACACAAGTTATCGAGGTATAATTTCATGCCATTTGTGACTTTCCCAACGATACATGTGTGACAGATTAGACTTTTGTGCCTTGTAAGGTTTATTCACAACAGAATTTCCGGGCTGCGTGAAAGAGGGAATATTGCCTGATACCTTCGGTGAAATGTGAGATTCATCTACGGGTGAAAGCTGGACATAAATTGAGGATATACATACAAAAGAGGATGTATTAATTTGTGATGATGAAGAGACCTACAGTTCTATAAACTGTGAGTGGATCCTTCCCAGAGCAGTGAGCAAAGGAAGTGGAAGAAGGTGATCCTCTCCACCGGCAGTGAGCTAGAGAGAGATAGACATGGAGTGACCCTTGGGAAAGTAGTGAGCTGACCCTAAAACATGTAAAGGCAGTGAGCCTTGGTATAGATGTGATCTAGCCCGAACCTTGTAAAGAGCTGTGTGCTTTAGTGAATTTTTTACAGTGGTAAATGGACATTGTATGCTCCACAATCGTAGCCTAGTATGGGAGAACCAACTAAAAATTGATGTGTCATGTTCATGCTTTTGTTTTTGTTTATATGGTGCAACAGGAAAGAGAGAGAAGATTGTTTTTCATAACAGCGAAACAAGATCATAGCAGAATATAATTTTTTTTGTTAATCATACCCAGATTCACCCCCCCCCACCCACCCAGGGTATTTATCCTTGAGGACCTAACAATTGGTATTATAGGGAAAGTTTTATATTAGTTCTTCTTTAAATTGAGGTCACTAATCATAAAGGGATTCCAAACATCAACGAATGTAATTTTATGATATTGAAGAATCGAATGCAACACTATTTCCGATCTTTGGGAATGGATCTTTTTTCAGCAGCAATGCATGTTATCACAGTTGATAATAATAGTGATGAATTATTCGAAGATGAGAATAGGGACTTGGATGCTTATTCCAATGAAATCAATGCCTTAGATGGATCCCATTCCAATCCCATATATACAAAGGTGATGTAATTCAAAACATCACATTTCATGTGGGAAAAGCTATTGAATATATATGGAGGAGATACAAAGGGTAGAGAGGAAAAGCTGCAAATGTTGTGGAATAAGTATGTAGACATGAAGATGAACCAGAATGAGTCTGTTGTTGCATTCTTTGACAGGTTAAATATTGTTGTGAAAGATATGCGAGGACATGGTGAAGTCATTGAAAACATAAAGATCGTAATGCGCATCTTTAAGAAGCATCCACCTCGGTTCAATCCGAATGTTTCAGTTCTAGAAGATAAATATCCCAAAGAGTTGACACTGGAAAATTTTCACAGTAACTTAGTTATATATGAGATGAGGAATAATGATAACGAGGCTGTGGAAAAGGTGAAATCCAAAGAGATGGTATTTAAGGCCATGAAGAAGCTCATCGTTGAAGATTATCAAGAAGAAGAAGAGACATATGAGGTTATGACATTCTTTTCCTCAAATATTCAAAGAGGAAAAGGAAAGTTCAAAGGGAAACTTCCACTTGATATAGATGTGGAGAAGTTGGTCATATTGCTGCAAGATTCCCCAAGAAGATTCAAGACGAAAATGATGAAGATGATGTTGAAAATCACAAAAAGAAATCTTCTGCCTATGTGAATGGGAAGAATCAGTTCAAGAGAAATTTCTTCATGAAGAAAAATAAACTTTCACAAGAAATAGATAGTTCAGATGAGTCTGAGGGTGAAGAGGTTGAGGAGTTTGAAAATTGTAAAGATCATGCACAATATGCAATGGTGGTTGTTGTCAGTAGTGCTCAAGAAAAGGAAGAAACTGACGTTGACGATGAAGAAGAAGAAAATAAAGGGAGAGTTGACATGTAAGATGAATTAGAAGCAGCTCTTAAAGAGATAGATATTTGGAGAGAGAAAAAAGAAATCCAACAAGGTGGTACATGATGACAAACACTACATGCAATAGCAGGAAGAAGAGAAGTCGGTGCTAGTAAAATAAATTTAATACCTTAAGTCTTCAAGGCCAGAGAGCACAAAAAACGTTGATGAGTATAAGCTCAATATTGAAGAACAGAAAAGGGAGATCGATGTCTTGAATGGAAAATTGAAATATCTCATCCATAGTATCGAAGAGCTTGAAGAGGATGTTGTCGGTCTGCAGAGAAAAGTCAAAAACCATGAAAAACCTTTGATTCCTAACACATTCATGGGAAAGCAGGTTATTACAATGACTGAAAAGTTGAAAGAGGAGCCAAGTAGTTCACCATGGAAGAAGCAGAAATTGAGATCAAAATTTAAGGCAGTTTCAGGGCTTAATCCGAAACAAAAAACGTTGACAATTGATGTTAGACCGCAAGCACCAGTCCCATGATTGAATGTTGATTTAGGCATAAAGAAGAATCAGAATATTCAATGATCCCAAGGGGAAACTTGTAGTGCTGAAGTATCACGAAGGAATGCACCATATACCAGGTGTTATTATTGCGGGAAGATGGCACATTCATAGTATGTGTGTTCCATAGCCAATAAATATCCAAGGGAACAAGAACAAAGGTGGTAGTCAAATATAGAACAATTATCCAGAACATATTTTGAAGGATATTGTTTTTGGTGCGGAGGATTTGGGCACATGGCTAGGTACTGTACTTCAACTATTCATAGAAATGTGCCAAAGAAAAATCAAACTGTTCACAAGAAGCAGATCAATAAACCCACAAGTGTGTTAAAAGTGCAAAATATATGTGCAGCGTTGCAAGATGAAGCTGGTATATCACACTCTAGGGAAGATCATGTACTCCAAACCACACCAAGTGTGAAGTAGAAGACATGGATAAAAAAGAAAAAGAATGAAAAGGAAGTAGTTACCGAAATTTCTTTTAAAGCTTTATATCGTTCAAGAGTATGGATCCTTGACAGTGGTTGCACATCCCATATGACAGGGAACAAGTATCTCATTACATGCAGAAAATATGACAAAGAAGTAATTGTCACGTTTTAGAATGATTTAGGGCTGAAGATTGTTTCTTCTGGAAAGGCCAAATTTGGTGGAAAAGAAATGTGACAAGTTGATGTCTTGGTAGTAGAGGTTCTTAGTCAAAACATACTCAGTGTCAGTCAACTATGTGACTATGGGCACTCTATCTGATTTACCAAGAATATGTGTGTTGTGAAATCAAAAGATAGAGCAGTTGTTCTGCAAGGAAAAAGGAAAAAAATGAAATATTTAACTTGTATGTGGGGAAGAAGAAATGTGCCTTTTATCCAGAGAGGATGAAATCCAGCTTTGGAATAAGCGACTTGGTCAACTATTCCAACCATCCATGGAAGATCTGGTAAAATGTTATAATGCTAGAGACCATCCAAAACTATCACATGAACATACTCATACATGTGATTCCTTTAAACAATGGAAGATCATCAAAAAGACATATAGATCAAAGGAACAGAAATAAACCAGAGTGCTTGAATTGGTGCATGCTGATGTATGTGGAACTATCTCACCAAGAGCTATAAAAGGGAAAAGGTACTATGTTATTTTCATTGATGATTATAGCAGAATGGCTTCAGTATTGGTCATTACCCATAAGATAGAAGTGTTCATTTGTATCAAGCTGTATAAAAGGTAATTAGAAAGGATGCTTGGGAAGAAAATTTTGATGTTTTGTACAGATAACGTTATAGAATTCACAAACAGTCAAGTTGAAGATTATCTCGAGAAACACAGGATAAGGCATCAAGTTTCATCAGTGAGAACTCACCAACATAATGGAGTTGCTAAAAGGAGAAATCGGACCATCAACAACATGGCCAGAAAAATGATTATTGAAAAGGACCTACCAGCGAAATTTTGGAAGAAATCATATTTGACATCAGTCTATATTTCGAACAGGTCTCTATCGTGTCCAAAGAAAGGGAAGACTTCGTATGAAATGTGGTACGGAAAAAAGCCAACGTTGAAATACTTTCTAATATTTGGAAGTATGTTTTTCATTTTCAACAAAGAAAATCACAGGAAGTTTGAGTCACGGGGAGATGAAATAATATTCCTTGGCAACTCAGGAAAAAGAAAAGCATATAAATGCTTCAACAAAATTCTGGGAAAATTGTTGAGAGAAATGATGTCACTATTGTTGAAAATGAACAGAATACTCAACAAACTAGTGACCAGTTTATTGATGAATGTGATGAGGAGGTAAGCAACACTGGGGGATTAGAAGTGGCAGAAGCTGACTCAGAAGAAGATACTAATGATGATAAAGAGGAAAAAAATTTTGTGTCTTCAAGGAAGCCAAAGACTCGAGTTGAAATTGATAATCAAAATATCCTTGGTTATCAGACAGCTCCAGTTTAGACAAGAAGAATGATGTCAATACATCAGACATCATTCCTATCTCAGGTAGAGCTGATATGTTTTTCTGATGTAGCTGAGGATGAAAACTGGGTTCAGGCTATGAATAAAGAGCTTGATCAGATTGAGAAGAACCAGACAAGGGAGATTGTTCCGGGTCCAGCATATAAGAATATCATCGGGACTAAATGGGTCTATCGCAACAAGATTAATGAAGATGGAACAATGATTCAGAACAAATCCTGACTAGTGTGCAAAGGATACTCCCATATAGAGGAAATAGATGTAGATGAGGCATTTGCACCTCTCTCTAGGCTGGAGACAATCATATTATTTTTTCTAATAGTAGTGTAAAGAATGTTCAAAGTGTTCCGGATGGATGTCATATCTGCATTATTGAATGGAGTTCTGGAAGAGGAGGTGTATATTGAGCATCAAGATGGTTTTCTCATTCATGAGGATGAGAATAATGTTTTTAGGCTGAAGAAGTTGTTGTATGGGCTGAAACAAGAACCAAGAGCATGATACTCAAGGCTTGATCAGTACTTGAAGAAGCTTGGTTTCCAGCTTGGGGGAGTTGATTATAATCTCTCTTTCAGCAACGATAGTAATCAAAGGATGATGGTGTTGGTTTATGTCAATGACATAATATTTGGTGGATCAGATGAAGCTTAGTGCAAACAATTTTCTATATTCATTAAAAATGAATCTGAAATCCCAATGTTTGGAGAGATAATATTTTTTCCTTGGTCTACAGGTGACACAATGAAGGAATGTAACATTCATTTCTCAATCCAAATATTCCATGTAGGTTTTAAAAAGATTTGGAATGGAAAAGTTCAAGGAGATGAAGACTCCAGCTGCTACCCGGATGAAATTATCAAAAGATGAGGATGGAAAGTCCATTAATATCACTGAATATAGGCAAATTATTGGATGTTTGTTGTACTTAACCACAAAAAGGATTGATATTGTTATCTACACATTCCAAGAAGCTAGATATCATAGTAATCACAAGTAAATCCACATGATTTTAGTGAAAAGTATAATTTGGTGTATCAAAGGCACCGTGGATTTCGGTCTGATGTATAATGACAAATCTCAGTCAGTGTTATTGGGTTACACAGATGCATATTGGGCATGTTCAGTATATGACAGTAAATCAACATCATGAGGTGCATTCTATCTTGGTGGACTGTGTATTTCTTGGCATAGCAAGAAGCACGATTGCATTTAATTAATCACCGTAGAAGATGAGTACATTGCAGCCACTCAAGCTTGCACACAGTTATTATGGATGAAGTAACAACTTGAAGAAATGGGAGTTTATGTGAAGTCTCTAATTGAAATCCAGTGCAATAACTCAAGTTCTACCAATCTAAGCAAAAATCTCGTCCATCATTCAAGGAAAAATTAAATTAGTATAAAGTATAATTTTATCAAGGAGAAGGTAGATTAGGGAATCGAAAAGTTGGATTATGTTCCTACAGAGCTACAGGTTGCAAACATTCTGACAGAGGCCTTACCCAAGGAAGCTTTTGAGAGCAATTGACTTTCTCTAGGAGTTGTGTCGACTCCCCGAACGTAAAAGAGTGTGGATTTATAACACCCCCTCTCCCCAAGGAATGATGTGTTCTCTACTCTGTTAGAGACTGCAATAAAGTGACCTTTGATTTTGTTGACAAAGAGGGATAAATTAGTGGTTGTTCAAGGGGGAGACAGTGTGGCTATAGTGATTTTTCAAGGGGGAGATAGTGTGGCTATTTGACAAATCATGAATGATATGGGGAGAAGCTAAAAGGTGAACCAACGCGATAAGGGGAGAGTAATTAGAAAGGGGGAGCGTATTAAATTTGAGGATGCTTGAAGTGATCGATCAATGATTAGATATCACGATAGTTGAGGATCATGATAAAAGTAGAAGAGTGGTGTTGGAATGTGGTAAGAATATTTCCAAATATTGGTATCAATTTGGTAAAAATTGGTAACAGTTTTTTGTCGATAGTGGGTGTCAAGGATGAAGTGATTCATTGATGAACTTTTATTTTACTCTTGTTTCTCACATCGAGCATTGCTCATGTTGTCATAGAGTATGTGTTGAGTAAATCCTTGATCTCTATCGGAATCACAATAGGAAAATGGTGGCTGAAAAATTACTGATGTATCATTTCATGGTAGAGTTTTCAACAAACCAAAAGGGGTAGATTGTTAGGATAAAATCCCTCAAGGTATCATTAAAGAATTTTTGAGGTGATTGTGTTTGTTGACAAAGTGGACATCTATGGTGAGAGTGTTAACAAAGCAAACCATGACATAAAAATTTGCTGACAAAGGGGATTCATTGTGGGATTTCGAGTTCAAGAGATATGGTTAACGATAATTGTTTGATTCAAGAACCTCAAAAAAGGAATGAATGATCTGGAGGTGGTACAAAAAATAACAGATACAAGGTGGCGCCGTTTTCTAGTGTGCCAAATTTTTGGGCCTGAAAATCGACAAATAAAGAAAAGTGGTTTTTGGAAAAGGGACCTGCGTGTTGTGTACTTGAAGTCTCAGAAACATGCGAACCAGATTTTTTTCAAGATCACATCATCAAAATATGGCAAAGGGATACGGGTCGTGCAAGTATTTGGTTGGTCACGTATGTGACTTGCATGCCAAGAAAGGACTTGCACGCTAAGAAATGACTTTCTTACTGTTGCCCATGAATATTAGAAATGTCCATGCCTGTTTTTTTCAGTTATGAAAAAGAAAATATGGTATAGGTATAAGGGCAATGTTTTGAATTTGGTCGCTCACGTGACTTGTAGGGGAAGCTACTTGCAGGTCGAGACTTGCGTGTCGAGGGTATAATTGTGCGCCATCGTGCAAGGTGTCCAAATGCCTCTAAATGCATGACCACCCCTCCTCATTTTCAATAGATTTCAACACTAATAAAAATTTGATCTCTCGTCATGCAGATATGTTGGTCGCGCAGGTGGACTTACGCACTAGTGTTTGAAGTTGCTCGCTGGTTGGTAATTGTGTGCTAATATTGGCATTGGCGTAAAAGGGTTTGAGTCGCGCAAGTTTGGAGTGGCAGAAGATTGTACCGTGCAAGTGATTGAGGTAGACTTGCGTGCCAGATGTGACTTGAGCACTGATACTTTCACGCCGGATTAGACTTGCGCACCATGTAAGGCTGATTCATAATAGTATTTCCAGGCTGCATGAAAGATGGAAGACCGCCTGATACCTTCAGTGCAAAGTGAGATTCATCTACAGGTGAATGTTTGACTTCAACAGAGCATCTACATAAATTAGAGGATGTATTCATTTGTGATGATGAAAATACATATAGGCCTATAAACTGTGAGTGGATCCATTCCAGAGCAGTGAGCAATGGAAGTGGAAGAAGTTGATCCTCTCCACCCGCAGTGAGCCAGAGAGAGAGAAACTGGGAGGGACCCTTGGGAAAGCAGTGAGCTGACCCTAACCCTTGTAAAGGTAGTGAGCCTAGGCATTGAGGTTATCTAGCCCGAAGCTTATAAACAACAGTGTGCTTTAGTGGATTATATACAGTGGCACAAATCCATTGTATGCTCCTTGGACGTAGGCCAGTGAGGGTTATCGAAGTAAAAATTGTTGTGTCATGTGAATGCTTTTCATTCTGTTTATATTGTGAAATGGGAAAGAGAGATAAGAGGGTTTTTCTTAACAGTGAACCAAGAACAGAACGAGCTATAATATTTAATTAATCATACCCTGATTCACCCCCCTTGCATGGTGTTCAACTTTATGGACCTAACTGTTTGGTTGTGAGTACAACCAGAGGGTTACCTGCTTTAATTATCATTTTATTTGATATATAGAATTTAATGCATGTTAACTGAAGGATTGTTTTCTTTTCAGTACTTCCTTGTTTACTAATTTTGTTTACTTATTTCGTACTAAATATTTTCATTGACTATTAGGCATAAATATTTGGGTGGATTACTATTGGGATTCGTCTCACTCACTATATGGGTCATTCATTTGGGCCGAAACAGATTATATTCGTGTAGGTATAGACAATGTAAAGTGCCCTTCTACTTCAATTACTTGACTGCTTTGGAGCTGTGGAGCATGGGACAATGATGAGGCTTGTGATGGTTAAAAGAAGTTTATTTTTTTCCTATACTTTAGTTTAGTACTATATTCCATCATTGTGACTTGTTTTGCTATTTTTATAGGCATATGTATCATTCATCATTTATATATGATCTCCAGTTATTTAATTATTCAGTCATCTATTGTTTATTTTTGTAAAGAATAATTAATACTTATGCAATTGTATATCATTATTCTTCCATTGTGTTACTATTCCAATGAGGGAATATTTTCCCCACTATCACACCCAAGACCCTTACTGCTAGTCCATAGCCTATGGCATTCGGGGAAATGTGCTTGAGGCCATGTGACCAACCGGGTACAGGGCGCCTTTGGGTAGCTTCTGGAACCAGGACATTACAAAGTGGTATCAGGCGAATTATTTTCTTTTGACTTAATGTTTGGAGCCTATAGTCCATGATAGGATGTAATAGTTAATTAGTAATAAGTTTTCCCTAGGAGTAGCTAAATTGTGTACTTGTAATTTCCAATCATCCTCGTTTATTGCAATTTTTCTAGTTTTTCAATTTTACAGTTGATTTTATTTCACTATTGGGTGATTCACATGTATTGTGCTATTATGTTTTATGTTATTTAGGTTAAATTTTCATTGAAAAACAATGAGATGAGGGTATTCCATCTCATGCATCATATAAGAACTTGTTAGAAAGCATATGTCATGCATTCTTTCCATTCCATTTAAGGGGCATTAGAAATTGCATGTTGTATTGATAGATGTTGTGATAGATATGCAAGCTATTGTGATAGATTCCAAGATAGAATACCTGTTATTTAATAGGGTATTGAATTTCATAAGGTTTTAGTTGAATGAACACCAAACTTTGGTTCTTAATGTGTTATGGGCCCGCATGGACATTAATTTGGTGGATCAATGCATGGTTATCCTTTTTTATGACATGTATAAGATGTCAATATTTGTTTCACAGGGAGTATGGGCCCTCACATATCGAAATGTGGCACTTGAATGTTCATTTCAGAGTTTTTCTGGGTTCCAGAGAAGTTTTTGAGGCTGAATGTCCAGAAAAACCCAGAATACATGACATGTATTGAAGAAAACAAGTCGTCTGTCATTCTGTTCGAGGAGGAACAACTTTTATTTAGTACACATCATGTACTTGAGTACACTCCATGTAGTATCACACCGTGTCACTAGTTGTGTGGGCCAAGACATAGGTTTGGGAAATCATTGGTATGACCCGTTGTGTACCTGATGTACACACTGTGTTGTAGAACCATGTAACTGGCTGTGTGACTAACAACACGGGTCGGTTGGGTGTTTTCTAATACACGCCATTTCTATATAGAACACATTGTGTAGTGCAACCAGAGTACCCGACCGTTTATCAAACAACATGGGTCGGTGAATTCTTCATAGTACGTGTTGTGTCTATCACAAACATGATGTGTATAGTGAGGAGTGTAACTAGTCGTGTAGCAAACCACACGGGTCTATGTAGTTCGTCTAGTACACGTCGTGTCTGGAAAAACATGTCTGTGTAGTCTTGTTCTAAGGAGAACCGTGTGGCTTAGTCGTGTAAGGGAACTCGAGCAGGGGAAGATGATTCAAGTGCACATTGTGTGTTAGGACAACACGCCGTGTGTTTGGGGTGTTACATGACCAGTTTTGGAATAAGTACATGCCCTTGTAATGTCTTAAAAGGAACATTCCATGTATCTATGTTTTTACAATCATGAATTCTTTCTTTCTCATGTTCCCATCATACAATTCTATATTTCAGTCCTTGATAATATTGGTCTAATGTGTGCACTTGACCTTGTAGAGTCATGCCACCAAGATATCCTCTATTTGTATTCCAGTTACTGGGCAGTGATCAGACACCAGACATGGACAATCAGGGACTACCAGTAGATCTTCCAGAAGTTCCTGTCTTGGAACTGGTTGGAATTCCTTACACAGGTGCTAACACACAGTTCTGAGAGGGCTTTTTGAGGTTAATGCAGACCTTCCATGGAGTTCCTCATCCTGTCCCATCTATGGCAGAGCTGACGCAGGTTCTCCAATAGCTACATTCTCCCACCTTCACAAGGGAAAGTGGGCCAAAGGTTGTAGATTCATGGTAGGAAGCTATGTTATCTATCTTTGAGTATCTTGAGACACCTACAGAGAGGAGGGTGAAGCTTTCTACGTATATGCTTCAGGACTCCTCCAAGATATGGTTGGATGTGATGTCATAGGCGGGATTCCAATAGGTTATGGATTGGGATGAGTTCCAGTGTGCTTTATATGACTACTTCTATCCAGATACATTGATGGTCGATCAAGCCCAAGAGTTCGTGAGTTTGGATCTGGGTACTCTGTTAGTTATGGAGTACTGTTCTCGCTTCACAGAGCTGCAGCGCTTCACGCCTATCCCAAGAGGTGATGTGTTATCCTTGGAGAAGAAGTTTGAGGATGGTCTTAGGCACAACATTCGATCTCAGGTGAACATATTCAGGTTGACTTCCATCACCTCAATTTTCAACCAGGCACTAATCACGTAGCACAATTTGAGGGATTCTAGAGTTGTGAGATAGGGTGGATTGACATCCGTAGTTAGAATCACTCTTACCGATAGTAGGACACGCCGTAGGGAGACTACACATATAGATCTGAGGATGCAAGAGATATCTTCTGGTATCTAGGTGGTGTTAAACCAGTACCAGAAGAGTGGGAATATTAGGCCACATTTCCCGAGAGACCCAGCGGAGTGCCGATTGTTTGCCAATATGGGTCATCTGCAGCATTTCTGTTAAATATTATAACCAGAAGCTAGTGAAAGTGGTTCTTCTATGACTCCTCATTCAGGACTAGCACCACTAGTTTCTCAACAGTCTGGGAAGTAGATTTATTCCGGCCATTCAAGCCGTGGTGGAGTTTGCAGCTGTGGTATTCCTTCACCCGGATTTCAGCGACAATCAGGTGGATCGGCTCAAGGTGGTCATGCGGGGTCGCAGGGCAGCTATGTAGGTTAGACTTTTGCAGTAGAGCCGGCCTAGTAGGAGTAGGATCCCAGACCCTCTATAGTTCGAGGTACGATCCTAGTTTCCTTAGTTTTATCTTCTTCTCTTTTTGATATAGATTCTTACCATATATTTATATCTATTTCTTTTGTGGAGTGCCTTTGGCTCTATATCATATGTTCTGCAGAGATATTGTTGTTAGACACTCCATTGGGGACTAGAACGACTAGTGTACATCAGTGCAAGGAGTTTCATCTTGAGGTTGGTGGGTGTCAATTCTTATGGTACCTCTATGTACTAGAGATTATATTCTATGACCTCATTCTCGGAATGGACTGGTTAGTTCCCTATTAGGCATTTTTCAATTTCTATCGTTATATGGTGTGTTTCACGTCATCCGAGGGCAGATCATTTGTTCTTAAGGGTTAATGGGATGTCCATGCGAGTAGAGTGGGACTCGAGCATCATGGGTTTAAAGGATTTATAGCCCAGATTGGTAGTCTATATCTTGATGACCAAGGGACTTCACAGATGGACATTCCTCCAGTGGTTGATCGTTTCAGGGATGTATTTCTAGAAGACTTTTTAGGTTTGCCTCCGTAGCTAGAGGTGAAATTTTATTTTGATCTTGTGTCCTGAGCGGCACTAGTGTCCATTACACCTTATAGGATGGCTACACCAGAGTTACATGATCTCAAGAAGCAGTTGGAGAAGTTACAGGTGCAGGGTTTCATCCGACCCAGTACTTCTCCTTGGGCTTTGCCTATCCTGTTTGTGAAGAAGGTGGACCGTACCCTCAATCATTATGAGGATTATCCGAAGTTGAACCATTTGACGATCAAGAACCGATTTCCCATACCAAGGATCTATGATATCTATGATCATATTCAAGGAGCCCGGGTGTTCTCTATGATTGATTTGCAGTCTGGTTACCATCAATTGTGCGTTAGACCATATAATATTCCACTTACAGCCTTTCAGAGAAGGTATGGTCTATACGAGTAAGTGGTTATGACGTTCGGCCTCATGAATGTGCATGTTGTTTTCATGGAATTGATGAATCGAGTGATCCATCCATATGGGGATTCATTCATGGTAGTCTTCGTGGATGATATATTGGTGTAATATCACACTCAAAAAGACAATGCCACACATCTTGATATCGTTTTGAGTGGGTTTCCACCCCCTTCATCCCTTAAAAGGGTGTTTTATCATATAATAAATAATATGAAGTCCTTCAGGCCATTGGACGGATTGTTTTGGGTACACTAAGAGAGCATCATTTATTTTCTATGCTCTCAAAATGCCACATTTGGATGGACCAGATTCACTCATTTGATCATGTTATCTCAGAGAGAGGTGTATCAGTAGACTTGAAAAAATGAGGGTAGTAGTTTCTTGGGATTAGTCGAAGAACATCTTTGAGGTAGAAGTTTTCTAGGGCTGGTTGGAAACTATAGATGTTTGATATAGGACTTTTCAAGCATAGTAGTGCCACTGACATGCCTGACTAAGAAGGGTTCAAGGTTATTGTGGTCAGATTTATGTGATTCATCCATTTACGAGGAGAAAGTGAGGTTGAATTCAACACCAATTCTAGTTTTTCCAATGTCGGGAAAGAGATATATTGTTTACTGCGATGCTTCAGGTTTCAGGTAGTGAGTTGTGCTTATACAAGGAGAAGGATTTGTTACGTACATGTCTCAGTAGTTAAGGAAACGTGAGAGGAATTACCAGATGCATGATCTCATGTTTGCCGCAGTTGTTCATGCTTTACGCTTTTGGAGACATTATCTTATGGTAGAGAATTTTGTGGTATTCACCGACCACTAAAGTCTCAAATATATCATCAGTCAGTGTGACCTGAATTTGAGACAACAAAGGTGGGTTGAGTATCTTTTGTCCTTTGACTTCAAGCTTGCCTTTATGCCAGGGAAGGCAATGTGTTGGATGATTCACTGAGCATGATAATTCAGATACATGCAGTTCAAGAGGATAGTAGTGAGTGGATTCTTATGGCTCTATTCTCTAAGATGCATTTGGAGGTGCATGACAGACAAGGGATGATGTTTCTTTCTTCTATAGTTTTTACCTATAATCTACTTGATCGAGTGCGAATGAGGAAACAATTATATTCTAAAGGCCTTATCCTACAAGAAATTATGTTAGGAGATGAACCTATTCCTGGATAGACTATAGCTGAGAATGAGATCTTTCATTTTGATGAGCGCGTATGGGTGTCAGAAGACATACATGATCAGATGAAGCGGGACTTTCAATCCCCAGTTTGGGAAGTTCATTCAGGTGTCACCATGATGTATCGTGATCTATACCGTCAGTATTGTTGACCAGGTATGAAGAGATATGTTTCTGAATTCGTGATGAGGTGTTCCACCTATCAGTAGGTGAAGGTAGAGCATCAGCATCCAGCATGGCTTTTAATGTAGTTACCCATTCCCAAGTGGAATTGGAATAATGTTGCGATGGATTTCGTGATATGTTTGTTGAGGTTTACTCAAGGGAATGAAGAATTTTGGGTTGTCATTGATAGACTCATGAAGGATACTCACTTCATTCCAATCAAGGAGACCTTGAGTGGTGATAAGCTAGGAAAGTAGTACATCCGAGAGATTGTATATCTGCATGGGGTTCCACACTCTATTGTTTCATGTAGGGATGCATGTTTTACTTTGCAGTCCTGACAGGTGCTTCAGAAGGATTTGGGTACACATGTTTTTTTTATTACAACATACCATCCACAAACAGATGTCTAGTCCGAGCATATGATTCAGGTGCTTGAGGACATGATTCGAGCATGTATCCTGGAATTTGGAGATTCTTGGGAGAGGCACCTACCTCTTCTGGATTTTCCGACAATAATAGTTTCCAAGAAACTATTCAGATGGAACCTTATGAGGATTTTTATGGTAGGTCATTCCAATCACCCATATATTGTCTAGAGGTAGGAGAGGAAGCTATTTTGGGACCTTGTAATGTCCAGGAGACCACAGAGTAGATGGAGTTGATTTGGAATAGGATGGCTACCGAACAGTCTCAATAGATGTCTTATGTTGAACCACAGAGACGATCTTTGGAGTTTAAGGTCGGAGATCATGTTTTCATGCATGTCACACTGAGGTTGGGACACAAGAGTATTAGGATATAGGGTGATCTTTCACCGAGGTTTTCCCGGCCATTTGAGGTGTTGGAGATAGGTTGAATGGTTTCCTATTGGTTGTAGTTACCTCAGAGATCATATTCTATGCACGATGTATTCCACATTTCTCAGCTTCAGTTTTACTTCTCAGACATGTCTCATGTTTTTAAACTTTAGGAGGTTGAGTTGGAGGTTTACGTCTCGTTTGAGGAGCATTCTATCCATATTTTTGATCGAAGTGTGAATATTCTTCATGGACAGTCTGTTCCTCTAGTACGAGTGCTATGAAAGCATGGGCGGGTACAAGATGAGACCTGGGAGAGGGAGTCTGATATACGATCACAGTGGCCCGAGCCTTTTGAGGATTCTTATTCTAAGCGGCCTTGCAAGGGAAATTTGGGGACGGATTTATTTAGGGGGGGGGTTGTAAGAACTCGGATCTTCTTTTCAGGTGTGTTCTTGTTTCTAGTAGTTTTTGAGGAAAAATAAGAGTTTCTGGAAATTTCATAAGTACACGCCGTGTACATTATGAGTACACTCCGTGTACTCAGTAACCATGGGTATTCATGTGCTAGCTGTGTAACGGCTATGAACACGGCCATGTGTGGTGACCTGGAGATCGTCTAATATGGTGTCTGGTTAAGGCATGTACACACCGTGTACTTTCCTTTTTTCATTAAACATACCAGGGTCGCATATGATAGATGGAACATACCACTTCTCATCCTAGTTCATCTAGGAGTGTTCGTATGGCTGTGATCATTCCCTAATCCCCCAATCAAGGATTTTTTATCCAAATCAACCACCGTCGATTGCGTTGGAATTGCAGTTGTATGCTCTTCATTCTTCAAGAGCTTCGTTTCCTTATTCCTTCTATTGAAAGAGTTATCCTCATTTGAGAGTTTTTATAATTTTCGTAGATCTATAGTGTTCGTTGGAGATACAAGGCTTGAAATTCACGTATAACAATCATAAAACAACAAGGTAGGTGGTTTGTGCCTTTCTGTAGATAATCCTTGAATGTTCTGAGCAAATGTGCACAATACACCCATTTAGGGTATTTCTTATTTAGGGTTTTAACCCTATTATTTTATGCTATTCTTTATATGATTTATTATAGGTCAATTGATTATAAATAGGGTTAAGTTCTATGCTATGGATATGCTTTCCCATGTTGCTTGTTTCGACCGTTTGGTCAAGTTTTTTCTATATGGATGCTGCTTTGTTTCCCATGACTAGTATTGTTAAGATGGAGTGATTATTTTTATGACATGTTGTTATGTTATAGACTGTTAGCCATGTAGTTAATGTGGTTTTTGTTGGCCTCCATGCATTTCTATGCTCGATTGTCTTACACAGGGATTGAGAACCCTGTGTAGAAGAACATTGGGAGAATGGACATGTGGGATTCTCTAAAGTGTATTTTTTTACTGTTACGATGTCAGACCATAGGGGAATTGATGAAAGAGAATCCTCAGAGTGTTTGTTGTTCCTTGAAGTGTTCCATAGGAGGAATGAGATGTAAGTGCTTCCATAGGGAACCTTTTAGTTACCAATATGAGACTATAGGGGGAATTGATGGTGAGTGCTTCCTCAGAGAGTGTATGCTTATGCTGAACCAGAGAGGTTAGACTGTGTGTACTTCCCAAAGGGTTTCATGTATTTGTTTGGTTGAACCAGAGAGGTTAGGTTGTGAGTACACCCATAGGGTTACCTTTTTGATTATTTCCTTAATTTATATGTGGAATTGAATTCATTTAATCTGTAGGACTGTTTGTCTTTGAGTACTTCCATGTTTAGTGATTTTTTTACTTATTGCATGCCATATATATTTAGTAACTGTTAGGCATAGATCTTTGGGTGGTTGCCTACTGGGATTAGACTCACACCCTATTTGGTTCATGCTTTTGGGCCCAAAAAGATTATATTGTGGTATGTATAGACAATGGAATGCACAATTCTACTTCAGGAACTTTACTACTTTAGAGCTGGGGAGCAGGGGTCCAAGATGAGGCTTGCGATACTGAGGAGTTGTTTCTTCTTTTTCTAATGTAATTTGGTTTAGTGTTGTATTCCGGCATTGTGACTTGTTTGGATGTTTTTTTAGTCATTTGAATCATTCATTATTTGTATGTGTACTCCAGTTATTAACATATTTAGTAATCTGTAGTTTACTGTTGTATGGAATTATTATTGCTTCTACTATTATATATCTATTTACATCAGCTGTGTTACTCTGCCAATGAGGTCATAGTTTCCCCACTATCACACCCTAGTCCCTTGCTGCTAGTCACCAGCTTCTGGCATTCGGGGAAATGCACTTGAGGCCATGTGTCCAGTCGGGTATTGGGCACCTCGGGGCGGCTTTTGGAATCGGGATGTTACAATTATCTCTTATATGAACTGCTCAAACATCATTCCTACAGAAATAAAACAAACCAGAAAAGACTTTGGTACGCAAAATTTCTTGGTTTTAGTAATATAATTAATTTAGGGTTTGGAAAACCACATTTTTTTCGTGGGTTTTTTTATAAACAATTTCAAATTTCTTAGAAAAATAAACTCTATTATATTCGAAGACAAAAGTCAAAGTAAAATTATTTCCAATGATGGAACCTATAGCTAGAATTGCAATTCTAGGCACAAAACAAAATTTTATAGATTTTGATACAAAAATGTTTTTAAAAAAATACCTTGGTTGATAACATATACCAGTAATATCTTAATGAGTAACCTACTTACCAAGAATTTGAGTTAACATATTTTCACAATTTTTAAATTTCATTAAATCCTTATTTAATTTCTTATTAGAAAGTTGGAGTTAATTATTCTTCTTGATAATCTAATCATTCTTTACCATTATAATATTAAATTTATACTCAATATAAATTTATAGATCATGTTGTCTCTTGAATTATTTATATTTATATTTCATTTCATTACATGTATCTTATCAATAATTTTACTATATTCAAAATTTTATTAAATTTTTATATTTTCAAAATGAGATTCATCTCTAGAATAATAATAATATTTTACATAAGATTATAGAGTTACCTCAGATATATTTTTTGTGAAAAAAATATTGGATTTGTTAGACTTTTCATCATGTGATGATTCAGAGTCACTTGAGCTATCCTCATAAGAACTCCTAGTGGCCCTCATTTGGTTCATATATTTTCTATCTTTGTACTCATATTTTCTTTTTAACTTTAACATAGTACAATCATATTTTATGTGTCCTCTTATCTTTCACTCATGAAATACTATTTTAGTAGTATCACCACTTCTCTTACAGTCATTTTTTCAAGTTTCCAATATTGTTATATTATCCTTTATATTTAGGATTTCTAAATAATTTCATCCTTCTATAGTACTTTTTTAATCTTATGACTAGCTGAACAATTTTCTAATCTATATCACTTGGCAATTCTTCAATGCTATAACCTTCATCATGAACATTAATTATCTCTTTTACATTGAGTTTATACGTAGTTATTTTGAATGTCATTGAATTTCTCTTTGGATCATCATCATCTTCTCTTTCATTATTAAATTATTATTACATCATAATTAAGTAACCTATATGCTCTTTTAAAGGTAGTGAAACAATGTAAAAAGATTCTTTAATGGATACTGATGTCCCCCTCCACCTTTTTGGAATACATCTCAGTATCCTCATGATTTTTTCCTTGTTAGTAATTATCTTTCCTAGTGAAATCATCATATTCACAATTTCATTGAACCTGAGATACATGTCAGAAATAGGCTCATCAGGGCTTCATTTTAAAGATATGATATTTAATAGTATATGTGTTAAGCCTCATTTTGTTAATATAATTGGTTTCTTCATATGAAACTGCTAAAGTATCCCCAATATCATAGGTTTTTTACGTGTATAAATCCTATTGAGTTCTTTATCACCTAAAGAACGATATAAAGAGTTCATATCTATTTAAATAATGTTTTAGGATACGTTATTTGAATTATCCTTGTTATTTATATCTATAGTAGAAATTCTATATTCATCAATTATTGCAAGCCATATTTCAAAACCTATTCTTTCTAAATGAATTTTCATTTTAATTTTCCACTATGAATAAATATTTCCATTAATGTAGGGAGGTATGCTGGTAGAAGAACCTTCATGACTATTATTCATTTAAAATAGATTTTAAATATTTTATCGAATAATTAATTTTTAATTGAAAGAAATTGAAAGATATTTAATACACAACTAAAATAATTGTTGAAAATAATTAAAAATATTAAAATAATAAAAAAACCACAGAGTAATTCCTCTAATAGGAAATGTTTGATGGAGTTAGACACTCAAGAGGGGGTGAATTTTGTTTCTATGAAAATATATGTCTAAAATTCTTATTAAAAAACCCCCCAATTTAAAATAAAATATGTCATAGTCATCCCACATGTCAAATTTATAGAAATTTAATTTTTTTTAAATATTTCTCAAATTTTTATGAATTATCTGTTCAAACAATAGGTATTAATATTTAAAATTTTGAAATCATTCTAATAAATCAAATTCTAATACAATCACTATTTAAAATTAACTATGAAACTAAAGTAACGTTTTATGATCAAAATAAAATAATGAAAATAGAACTCTGATATGCACAATTGATTTAAAAAAGTGAGGTTCAGTTTCAAAATGAGACTTAGTACTCTCTTCATGATGATCTTCCACAACTATGAAATTTTTAAAAAACAATATCCACACCCTGGATCAGGGTACAAAATATTATACAAACTTTCTAGGTCTAAAAACTCTTACAACATTCCTTGTGGGAGTAAAAATTACAACATGAAACACGAGGTCCTCTTCCATTAATATCCATGGGAGTGTAAGGTGTAAAAATATATGTTTGTGAATATTTCAATATATCATAGAATTATTCATAGGATAAAGTGTGTGTTAATATAAAAGAGACTCCCATACTGCTCGAAATGTAAATAATGTACTCATTAAAACCAATATGATGATAATAGGGATTATAAGGCTCTGGGTAATGAGATTTGCAGCTTATAAACTCCATAGAGATGGTATAAGTGAATCAAGATTTGACTTCCAGAAACAGACAACAAAACATAGTGTTGTTGTTTTCTTCTGTATTCTATTCATAGTGAGCTAGATGATTCCTCGAACATTTCTTCTCTTAAAATTTTAATTCTGTGAAGATTATTTTCCTTTTGGTTTTTAGAAATTCCTTCTTTGTATGCACCACTAGCAGATCGTGTTGTTTTTAGGAATGCAGTTTTCACGACACGTCTTATTTTTACTCAGGTTCTTGCTTTATACACTGCATGGCTGACAAGAAGCATGTTCTCTATCACGTTCTGGTATATCATACCGCATATTCTGACATGAATTTAATTATTTCTACAAAATTTAGATAGTGTTATTAATATAATTAATGTTATTGTGTTTCATAATATTACCATTAGTAATAAGTTTGAATTTTAGAGAAATATTTATAAATAATTCGGTGTTAGGATCTGTCGGTGTATCAGACTGTCAGTGTATCAAACTATTGATAGGTCATTACATCACCCTATTGGTAGGTCATTCTATCTGTAGGTGATGAATCAGTAGGCGATGCATCGGTAGGTGATGCATCAATAATTCAAATATTGGTAGCTTATACTTAGTGAAAATTCTGGGTATTTGTCAGTCTATCTATATTAGGATACTCTATTTCTATCACAACCATCAGTAATTTATACTTCCATGAATGACTAATCCTTAGTGAATATTCTAATAAGTTGTCAGTGTGTAATTTATCGGTGACTTATACTTCTCCAATTATTGGAAGCATGTCATAAGATATAAACACAAACAATATAGGTTAGGATTAAATGTTACATGTTCAAAAAATGTGTAACTTAATAGAACATAATTAAACAATATTTTTGAGCATTAAAACAAGAAGAGGCCAACACCAAAGACACAATATTCAATACAATCTAACCCAACCATGTTACCACCACTCTCCCTATGTGGCACCTCTATCCCAAAATTGTCCATCCTCACTTTGGTTTCCCCTATTTAAGTCAACATAACTCAACCTGATTCCTTATTAAAACATCATCAACACCATTGGGTTAAACAGATTCATAATTCTTCGTATTGAAACCAACCTTAATACCAAACTTCATGAGATATTTTTCTCCCTAAGAAGAACCCATACAAAAAACAAGAAACCAAGAAAAATCCTGATCGAACCCACTGAGAATTGATTCCACCTCGGAGGTAATCACTTGTGATTCATATATCAAGTCACACACATCATTGGGATAACCTCACTTGAAGATACCCTCAATTATACCTCTAATTCAAACTCATAGAGACCATTCTATTCACATATCCAAAACCATTATCTTGTCTACTTAGACCACTAGGAAACTCCAACAAAAGATGTCACTCTATGTGTTCCACTATTAAATCCCAAAATATCCAACAGTGCCCCACACAACTAAACATGCTTATAATATATGTTACCACCTTCATGGGAAACCATGAAGTTCAAATGATACCAACCCCCTAAAATAGGGTATGATCTAACAAGTATCATTGACTCTCCCTCTAATCCATATACATTTAACCTCAATCAACCTGATTCTCGAGGAATAAATCCTACCCCCTTTCGAATCTCACTACTTCTAACATACTAAATAAACCCTTTACTCTAGGTTTCACACAAAATATAATCCTACACTTACATTAGAACAACAACAAAAAACACCCACTTTCGGGTCTAAACACCACACACAAGGTCTCATCCCACATGAGTAACCACATCCTCCTTCTCAGATGTTATTTAACAACTTTGAGATCACAACCTAACCCAAGTCACAACAATCACCATTAATTTTCACATCAAAACCCCATAGGTTCTCAAATCCCATAACCCAACGTCTCATAAATAAGACACTCCCATTTCTCAAACCACACATAGAGGGTGAATAACCAACACAAGGGATTAAAACCATGTCTGTCCCTAAATTACCATCATTTCACCATTTCCCTTTATAATTAATCTTTGACATTTAAAACACAAGGATTCACATTTCAAAACATTCCATTTCTAAAACCAATAATTTACACTTTCAAGAACATTTTTATTAACATAATATTTAAAAACTCATGAAATTATTAAAATTTATTTTCCAATATTTCTTATATTAATAAACATTTCAGGGAACTATCAATAATCATATCTATAGGTATCAAAATACAGTATTACATATGACTCCAAATGAACTACCACTCATAGTTAATATACGGATGACCCATCACTCCTATGTGACTCGTGTGATTTGTGAACTCACACACCCTCTATTTCCATACTAGGCCAAGAGATAAAGCCTCATAAATCAATAACATCACATTTATGTGAACTAATTGAGGGGGAAGTATTATCAAACCATTAAATCACAACACAAACCATCCATTTCCAACCCGCAACAACATGGGTTTTCCCATGTACATGGGGCTAAATTCACCCATGCATGAGATTATTAACATATCCTGAGAAGATCCTTGTTTCCAATCTACCATGACCAAATAGTAATACATAAGACACTAATCTGATACCATTTTGTAACACCCCCAACATGGAGCCACTATATCTGGTGCTTGAAGCTGGTTTCTCACATGGTCTCAGGAACGCCTCCTAGCATTCCAGAGGATTCCGACAAGTAGCTTATGTCTATAGAGAGATGTTGGGGAAACTATACACATAATTCAGAGTAATGTCATCGAAAAAATACTATCGATGAATAAAAGATCTAACCATAATCCAAAATAGAATCCATACAACAAAATTCATTAAATAACGAAGTTTCACATGCTATAATAATATGGTGTAATACACTACATGTTAGGAATTAATAAAAATGAAATACAAAACCAAAAATACAATAATAACTTCAACATGGACCAGATTCCCAACCTTTTCCTGACCTCCCACGATCCTACCCATCATCCCATTCACTACAGTCCACCAGGTCCCTATTCTAAATCTATATTAGAAAACATGTAGCCTCTTCTTCGATACACAAGTTCTATAGAGGCCTGATCATGGTGTGAGTAAAACTCAGTGGGCAACCGTTAATGATTTATAAATAAATAACTAGTCATCATGACCATGTTTTATAGGATATAAGTTCAAAAAATAAACGTTAAAATGAAATAAATATAAAAAATCTATTTAGGACAATGTTTTGAATATTTCAAATAATCATTTTAACCATTTAGTTCTCTAGGGGAAATCAAAAAACTATCTAGATCTGGTTTCACTTGAACCCTGATCCATAGAACAATCAGTAACATACTTCAAATCTCAAGGGTATTTAGTAATTTTCATCTATTAACATACCCCAGAACCTCAACCTAGTAATCAAGCAATATCCATGCATTTTTGATGAATATATCATCGGTCAAACATCATAAACCCCACACTATTCATGCATTGGGAAGCATAGAGCCTCGGTCTAACATCATATCCTTAAAATACATAACACTTACCATGGATCCTCAGCTGTGGTAGTCTAATCAAGTGCAAAAATTTGCATCGGGAAGCTTTTTTTCGACTCCCTCACCTGTGAATTACAGGTTTGGGGTGTAGAGCCTTAGTCCAACCCAACCCATGGGTATAGTATAACTTCCATACTCTTTATTTAACATAATATCTAATTTATTACTTAAGAATACACTAAAAATATCTTGAACTATTGGAAGCTATAGTGAATTTTGGAATTATTTACATTATATAATAACACATAATATGGAATACAACATTATTATTGGAAACTTCTTTTATATGCTCAAAATATTCCATTGAATATAAACCATCATGGGATAACCTGTGGACATACATAAAATAGAGTTGATCTATAAATCCTTATAAAGGAATAAACATGTAATAATTGATAAATGTTACGTAATAGGCATATCAATGTTTAATAAAAGGAACATGAATAATAAGGAATGATATATAATTATGATCGTTACAAGGATATAGTGTCAACAACTTAAAACACAAAATCATAAACATAGGTCAAGGATAAACCTGTCGAGAAATCATGGAGGAAAAATTCACATATAAAAAATAGTTTCACTCAATGTACAAACGTGACATATCATTACAGTAATCCTTCCCAAATGCATTGGAGTGCTATTTGGGGGCACTTATTATATTCATTTCATTCTCATGATTATGTGTTCCACATAGAATGTAAAACATGTATTCATTCATCATCATAATTTATTTCATGATGGACGAATTTTTAATACATACATATAAGTCCCAAAACTAAAATTATATTTTAATAAAGGTGAATATCATTATTATAAATATGGTTAAGGTAATCACTACACAATATTTTGGAATGGAAATTTGCGATGAATGTTTTGTAGTGTAACAACATCACATAAATGTTAATAAAGTGGAATGATGAGATAGAAATGGGTCTCTAATCATTTTAAAATAGATTAGAATATAAGGGGGATATGTAACAATATATCTCGTAATATTGTAATGATGACCAAAGGTATAATGTAAAGAAGATACTTCAATGATGATGAGAGAGAAAAACATCCCTAATAAAATTTTGACATGGTAATAGGTGTGCATAAAGGATCATAGAAGGATTAAAGTGAGTGAAAAGGGGAATCTAATAATTTATAAATAAAATTTAAAATAATTTTAATAAGGAAGAAAATATCCAAAAAAGAAAATGGAATTTAATTGACATAACATAAAAGGAGTGGTTGAATTGAAATGAGAATAGAGAAAGCTCTTACTAAATTTTGGCACAGTAACGTCTTAAGTGGGTGTCTAAATGAGAGAATAAATGATATCTTGTTCAAATAACATCCGTTGGATGGTAGGAAATGATTATAAACAAATTAAATTATGATAATATCAATTATAATTATTAATTTTAATGAAGGTTCTTAAATATAAATGAGTATTGGAAGGTGAGGAACCCTTACAAAATATTGGCATGTTAATGGGTGTACAAAAAGGATAATGGGATGGTTAATGAGATTATTAGTATTATTTAATCAACTATACCTCAAATAGATAGTATGTGGGATATGTATGGATATATATCAACATAAAATTTTTGAAATTATGAAGCATAACATAAAATAAGTGCACGAATAAATATGTGAGTGGAGGATCCCTTAAAAAATATTTAGATAGTAATAGATTAGATAAAGGTAAAAATTAGATAGGATAAATAATATATCATTAAATTAATTGTAAATTTTGTGAATTTTTTATATATAATTGAAATTATTATCAATTAAAATTAACAAAACAAATTTCAATGAAGGTGTGTGAATTGAAAGGAGGAGAGAGAGGTGAAGATCCCTTACATGAGTGTTTGACTCCAAAATCTTGATAGGGGATTCTAGAGAGTTTGGGGTTCCCTTGAGAGTACTCTAGATAGTATAGGGTAGAGTATAATTGTTCTCCAAGGAGTTTTATTTAATATAAATGGGATCTTAGATGGGTTTATATAGGAAATGTGTGGGATTTCATTACTATTAATCTTTGGGACTGTACATAATAAAATATCCAAAACAATTAACCATACCATGGTTTTTTCCCATGGGATCTTCCAATATGCGGTGTTTATAATTATTTTATATGGAAAAGGTAATAAATTATAAAAAAATTAAATTTCGTAAGTGGAGGTCAGTCGCACTATTAATCAAATGAATTTATAGTTGTAAATAATGTTATTGGTTTTAGAAGATTCCAATGCCAATAAAATTAAATTAAAATCACATTATTTTTTATTTAAAACATATATTTGGTCATATATAGACTTTATAGAATTTATTAGTTCACTTTTAGTTCATTATAATGTCATAAAAAGAAATTATATTTTTATGGTATTCAATTTTTACATGAAAATTTTACAGTATAAGAAAAATTGGAAAAAAATCGCATTTGGATAATTTTGATTTTTTTATTCCTAAAGTAATATTTTTTATCTAAATAAATTTTTAAATATTTAAATTATTACTTTTAAAATAATAAGAGACATTTATTGAAAATAATGGGGGGGGGGTTGATAACAATATTTTCCAAAAACCATATAAAAATTACATTTCACTTCTTAAAAATAATATAATCAGTTATATTTAATAAAAAAGTATTTAGTAATAAAATATTTTTAAAATATTTTTAATTTAAATATAATTTATTTAATTAAAATAAATTCCTTAATTGAATTTTAATATTATCCAAAAATAGTATTTGTGTTTTATTGAATCTAAATAAAAATAATTTTTATTGTAACAGTAATTGGATTAAAATATTTTCATTATTCTATAAAAAATATTGTACATATTAATAATTCTAGGATCTTTATACATATACCATTAACACACAAGGAAACTCCCTCAAATAAAGGTGTGTGATGGTGGGACATTCATGAGGAGGATCAACGAACATGGTTTGAGTCGTGATCTCAATGATATTGAACTTATCTCATAAATAGTTTACCTCATTCTTATTTTTTGGGTCTATGCTTCTATTTGGTCTAGGAAAAATCCCAAAAAATATATATCCATCAGAGTTTTATATAAATAGGCTTTATATGGTATGATCTTACTCGTTGAGGCTATCAACTCATTTGTTACTGTCAATTGGTTTTATTTAAAAACCTATATTTATATTAATCATTTTATCACTATTCAACAACTATATTATCAAAGTTTATGATAATTTACTATAATTTAAATCCAATTGCATATTATTGATCAAAATAAATGCATGTGATTTATATAAATATATTACATAATAATTCATTTATATGAATCAATTGGAGAATTTTATTTATAACAGTTTGGGTTGTTACAATCATCCCCCATTTAAAAATTTCTCCATTGAAATTTTATTTTCACACACTAAAATAGATGAGGGTAACTGTGATTCATCACCTACTGTGGTTCTGAAATTGCATCGTCAAACTTGAGGATTCTCTATAGTACTTTGATGAGTGGAATTGTCTAATTTTTTATAACTTTTCACTACAGTTTTAGAACATTACCACCCGCTCCTCATAGGAATGGAAATTCTCCAATGTTACCACCTTTGGATTGAGTACATGTGAGTGGTATGGTATGCACATAAGTTGGATACATGTAACACATTATCTAATTGAGACGGGTGGGAGTTTTAGTTGAGTGTCCACCACTCTATTTTGATCAAGGGTCTCAAAGGGGTATATTTATCGTGCACAAACATTTCCATTCAAAAAAAATATAATAACATTATTCCATCAAGATATATAGAGGAATACCATGTCTCCAACATCAATCTCTAGGTGCCGTTGATGATTGTCATCATAGATATTTTGTCGACTCTGAGTATCGATGATGTGCTCATGAATTGTCTTATGATTTTCCACCATTTCCTCATCCATTTTTGGAACTAGAATTTTTAATTTCCAAACTTCATCTCATTATCTAGGTATTCTACACCTCTTCCCATAATGTGCTTCATAGGGAGCCAATTGGATGATTGAGTGGAAACTATTGTTGTATGATAACTTGACCAGAGAAAGATATTGGTCCCATCCTCCTTTCAAGTCCACAGAACATGATCGTAACATGTATTCTAGTGTATAAATTTTCTACATAGATTAATCATCATTTTTATTATGATAGTACATATTGATCTTCATCTCAAAATTAAGATCATGTTGGATACTTTTCCAGAACCTAAAGGTGAATCTTGGATCCCAATCAGATATAATTGATAATGGTACTCCATAAAAACATAACACTTTTATAATTTATATCTATTAATGTTTATGTAGTGATATTTCCTATCAAATTTCAATTAAGTGAGAGGTATTTGTAAGGCAGTCCACCAAAACCCATATAGCATTGTTTCACATGGATGTCTCTATATGTCCTGTGACAAATCCAATAGTAATGTTCCACTATTTCCATGTTGTTATGTGAAATAGTTTTAACATCAGCTTAGACATTTTACTTTCTTCATTTACTTACCAGATTACTAGGAAAATTTATGTATATTCATCTAACATACTCTTCATATTCACTATAAGAAAATGCACCTATACCCATGGTCCAAAACTGTGGGCATAACCCCCAAAACAGTGGGTATAGGTTATACCCATGGTATTGAGAGCTATGGAAAACCAAGACGTCGGTGTAGCTCAAACCTATACCCACTGTTTGAAAACATTATACCCACAGTTTCAAAACCGCAGGAATAAGTGTTTTCCACTATGTCCTAACCCAATACCCAATGATTTTAAAATTCAGGAATCACTTATAAAAAATCACCAGTCATGGGATTTGATCCTTGGACTAGATCTTTAGATACATCACACATAACCACTTTCTAAACACGGCTTGTGCATATATAAATATATATTAACATATTGTTTTATTAACATTGGCTATAGGAGAAAAACCTTGGCCATAGGTTATCCATCCAAATGTTTTCTTCTCCAACCGAAATTTCTTTTATTCCCCCGCTCATGTGGAAAATAAAAACACACAATTTTTCAGAACCATTATTATAGGTTCATAACCCAAACCTATACCCACTATTTCCTTGATAACCATGGGTATAGGTGTTGAACCAAACCCTATACCCATTTTTTTTCAAAATCCCTTGGTATAGGTTGAAATTTTCAGAATATACCCATTGTTTTGGTAAACCGTGGATATATGTTCAGAACAAATACCTATAGCCATGGTTTTATCCAAAACAGTGGGTATATGGTCATTTTTCAGTAGTGATTATCCCAAAAAAAGTGATCATGGGAACATGATATATATTTATGATTCCTTGGTTAATAGATATGTTAAACTATGAAAATCATCTAATAGTCTGTCCTTAACTATGGATTTTATGGAACACATTTTCTTGACCCGAATCTCATAATTCCTTCTTCATAAATTCTGAACTCCTAATATTTTCTCATTCTTACAGTTTCCTCCATTTTTGAATTCCCACATCACCTAATTGATAACCCATTAACCTCTCCAGAATAGGTAGTCGAGCAATCATATTTGAAAGGATTGATGATGTTCCTTCCTTTATGAATTCAATTTCCATACATACCAAATATTAGAAGATCATATCCCTCTATATTCTCATTAATGATATGATTTTTGTATCCTGTCTACTTAGATCATATACCACCTTTTTTATTTACCAATATGGTAGTGGATTGAGGAGATGTAATCTTTAATGAGATATAACCATCTTCATTGTTTCATATTAACCTCTATCTATTTGAATATATTATTTAGGGTTTTATTATTTGAATATATCTCACAATTCTCCACTTACAGATAATTCCACTAGATTTTCAATGATAAGATCATCGCCACCAATACAAGATAATGTGTGGGATATTTTTGCTCAATAATTTTCAACTACCATGTGGCATATGATTTCATTTTATCATATTTAATAAACACACAAACGAATATTATTTTTAATAATCATTCTTTACCAGAAAGTGTTCCCTAATTGTCTGTAGTGTGATCACTAGTTTATTTATAATCCTATTTTTGAGTTCCCTCAAGATTTCTTTTCATTCTTGTTTCCTAAAAAACATTATTACCTTATAAATATTCTTGGTATAAGGAAATTATAATCTAAATATTTTTCTAAAAAAACAACGATAATGCCCATCGGACCCAATGAATGTATAGATATATATCAAAGAATTTGGGACCAGTCATCCACCAGTAACTTATGTCTTTGGATGGTCCACATATATCCCATTGGTTGTGATGATAATCCCCAAGAAATATACTTCATTCAACAAAAAATCACATTTTTATCCATGGTGTTAAGATTATCCTTTCATATTGTCTTTTCCAAAGTGATCAAATGCTCCTTATTCTCCTCATTTCTCAAGAAGTATCTTAGAATATCATCTATAAATACTATAAAATCTATATCAAGGTAATATCTAAAGAATATATTCCATAAGTCTATATATATTTTTGGATCATTAGTGAGTCCAACAGGAAACACTATGAACTCATAGTGCCCATACCATGTAAGAGCAGTGGTCTTCATGATATATTCCTTCTTCGCTCATACATGGTAATATTCCAAAAAATGTATCAACATTAGACAAGTATTGTGCTTCACAAAAATGGTTGAACAATTCATATATATGAGGTAAAAGATACTAGTACATTATCATGATCTTGTTGAGCTCGTGATAATTAATGAAATGGTCCATTGACCTGTACTTATTATTTATTAGGTTGACTATTGCACCCCAGGGTGAATCACTTTGGTGTATAAACCCTTTATATAAAATCTCATTTAGTTGTTTCTTCATTTACTCAAGTTCCTCAACTTTTATTCAATATGGAGTCTTATATCATGTAAATTCCCATGTATAATATTGATTAAAAATTCAACAACTCAATTTGGTGGAAGGTAAGTAAATTCTGAGGGAAATATTTCAATGTATTCCCTAACAATAGGTATGTCTTTATGTATGGATCTTTACTTAGACTGAAACAATTGGGATAGATATGATTTATCATTTGGTAATCATATCCATGTTTGATATATTGGTGCTAATTAATATTCATCCTCCTCCTAACACTTGTACTGAGTCAAGGGTTGATTCACAATATAGAGAATGATTTATTTCTCGTGGAAATTTATGTTGGATCAATATTGGGAAAGCCATTCCAAGCCTAGAATTGAATAAAATTAAAAAAAAATGAATAATGAAAAGTTTTTTTTGATGTTCATCCCACATAAATTGATAACGGTGGAGTTATTTAAACAAAATAAAATAATCAACCCATTTTCTATTTTCACCAACATATCTACTTACATGATTTATCATGTTGATTGAATAGTTCTACTAAACGTTACTGGTATGAAAGAATGAGGAGAACTGGAATCAAAAAGTATGTTTGTTATTATTGAATTAATAACTAGAATACATCTCACCACTTCATTTTTGGGATCCACTTAAGTATTAGTGATGAAAAAAGATTACCCTTGTTATCTTATAGGTTATTGGTTGTCTCCAAAAACACCTTCTCTTATGAAATTTTCTTGCAATATGCTCGGGTTTATTATAGTTAATGTAATTAAAAATGAATTTAGGTTTGGTTAGAAAATTCCATTCCCACATCAAATTAGATGGTTTCTATTGTTGGAAATTTATATTTAGGTATCCCTTATTTCTTCAGCTAATACATTTATTTGTTCCCCTTATTCAACTTACTTGGTTCTTACTTCCGCTCTTTTGACAAGTGGGATGTTGAAATTTCTTATCACTGTTTGATTTCTCTATCATACCACAATAATTAATATTCACTATACAATTTTTATCCAATGATTCTATTGAGATTCATTTATATCCATTTCAACAATTATGGAACATCGAAAAATTTCTTAATAGTAGTCAATGTCACAAATAGTTAGTGATTTCCATATACTTGGTTTTGTCCCACTAAAGAAGTTGTTAAACTTTCATTTATGGGTAAAAATAATTATGTAAGTGAATCATAAAATTATTGTAATGTTTTTCCCATATGATTTTATAGATTCGTCAACATTTTTTCTAAATTTATATTAAATTCTTTTCCATTTTAAATATGAGGGTGGGAGGAAAATATTTTTCTAAAACAATTCTCGAATTCCATCAACTTAATTGAATAGATCACTTCCTATAGCTTCATATTTTGGATAAATTACAACCAATGATCAGATTCTCCCTCCAAATGATAAGAATCCAGATTAACCTTCTCTAGTTTGGAACACTAATGGATTGAGTAGATCATTTTAATAGATTTGATCCATTGTTCCATGATTAAGGGATCAGATGATGCATTGAATTTACGATGCCTTTATCTCATTAAGCTCTTCATTGTGGATTTTTATCCATTATGGGAGTTTATACACTACACTTGATCCATGTTTCTATTTATAACCATTTTAATCTTGGATAGTATCACCATAAACTCACAATTCCCATTACCATCGGGTTGGGATTCAAATTTGGAAAATCATCACATCACCCATCGCATTGATTGTTTAACTTAGTCCTCTTATATTCAGACATTGGATTTAATAAATTGGAAATTCGGGATGATTATTTTTAAAATATTAAACACATTAATATAAATCCAATGAAATTAATGGGATAACTTATAAATGACATGTATTTCTATAACTAAGAAATTTTTAGACTTTTGTAGTTTATTCTCTATGACAAATTTTCGAATATAATTTCTTGTGTTCATTTTTTATTCTCTCAATAATTTTTATAATGAGTTTCTAAAATTACTAAATAATATTTCTCAATAGTGTCAAATTAGTTACATATTAAGGGCCATTGACATGTACGTGGTTACCCAATGTTAAACCTGAAACACATTGTCGATGTTTTTACTGTGTGGTACATATGTGCCCAAACCACATCAACTTTTAGTATCGACATATGGATGAATTTTATACATAGAACACTTATGAATAAAATATGATCCATTTTTTCCATGTGGATTAGATTAGGATATTTATTATATTTTATTTAAATAAAAGTTAAAAGTGTTAAATTCACAGTATAATAACTAAATAATTTTTTATATTGGGGTACACATAAGATAAATTCAACTATAAATATTCATTATAATGATAAAAATATTTCCTTCAACATTTAAGTTTTTTTATAATTAATAGACATTAAATAATTAAATTCATTTATGACATGACGATGTTGTAGTAATTACCTTATTAATGAATGATTAAAATAATTGGTATTATAAATATTAAAATTAATGTAAATTGACACTTTTGATGCATTCCAATAATTTTATATGTGAATAATAGATGTTAGGGTTAATTAAATTAATTTCTTCAAAGTAAAAAAGTTTAAATGACTTTCACAAAATAAAAATACAAAAAATAGTGTCAAATTTTACATAAACGAGTTAAAAAAATTATAAATTTATTAAATGATATAATACTCATAAAAATATATGGTTTATCCAATGGACATATATAATGATAGATATATCATTAATTATGCACATGAGGTTCTCTTTAAATTTTATAGTATGTTTATTATCCATTTAATATAAATATACAAGAATACATGGTAAATGTTAAACTATTTATCTAAGAGTTAAATTTCAAATATAAGGTTAATATGATGACCTAAACTTGTCTAAAACCTACTGTTTGTGTGTTTTTCGACCCAAAACCACCTTTTCATTTAAATAAATCCATTTTAAGCCATTATAAACTAAAAACAATTTTATAAAAAAAATTATATTTCAAATATTCATAATGTGACCCGCACCACCCTTAGAAAAGTGTACTTCCCCTTCTCTTAATTTCAGACCTCAAAATCCATTTTCCTAGGCCAAAACTAGCTCAAATCACCTCCCAACTACCCCCAATTCAACATAGACGCCATAAATTGACCAGAAATCCAATATAGGGTTCCATTTTTTTCAAATAAAAATAAGAACCCGAAGAAGAGGTAATTATTTCATCACATATTTCAATGTTCTTTTCTTCATCCACTTCCTCATTTTTTTTTGTTTCCACACTAAAATAGTAAATATAGTACCATCTAATTATTTTTTATTATAATAAAAATATGGTATAACCATATTCCCTATCTCATCCATCCTTTGAATGATATAGTCACCATATGTGCGTACGTATGGCTTACCGTCTCCACACCATGGTGTAGTTTGTTATTCAATACTTCATTATTTAGATTGGAATAAAAATGAGTATACATGATGTAAATAATAAATATAACATGTTAATGATTATTTATATGTAATATACCATCAAATTACATACTATTTCGCCATCAAAATAATTATATTTTCTCTCATGCACACGTACGTCATGATGTCTCCACGACGCGATGAGATGTTCTTCCCTATCATAACTATTCAAGAATAAATTTCATTTTATTATTAAAAATAATGCCTAAAAACTTAATATAGTTCAGTATATGAATCAAATACATCGTATACCTAATAAATGTGACTTATTTAATAAAAATATATTGTAAAACGAATCAGTTAACACCCGAAACAATGATACTACTGAAATATTATTAACAAAGCAATATTATAAAATCATATATTATATCATATTTATTTATATGGTTCTTGTATACTATAATAAAGAATATTTTAGCATTATAAATAAAGTTAATGTACTCTTGGATAAGGAAAATTACATGTTAAGGGTTAATTTTACAATCTCTTATCTATCCAAGGTTGTTTATACGTGAATATCTACTGGGACCTCTTTATCAGCCACATCTGTGTTTCTTAAAAATGTTTTTCAAAACAATTTTTCTATTTATTACAATATGGGTTAATGTAATTTATTCCCTTGTTTGACTTTTTAAAAATGGTTTGAAAGGAATCTATCTGTCGATTTCCAATCATGGTACTTTATGGATTTTTTGACAAATTATGGAAGAAATGGTTTTTTAAACATATACGGTGTGTGTGTTTCTATTGTATGCTATTATAACACCTTCGAAGCTCCCCTTACAATATTTTAAGAATATTTTAAAAATAAATGTTTTCTTTAATTTTAAATTATTTGAAAATAGAAATATAATTTTCACTCAAATAGTATTTGGATTTATTTCATCTATGTAAAAATCCTTAGTTAGATTTTGTGCTTGTTTGAAAATGATTTATTAGGATACAATCATCCATATTGTATTCAAGGTTTTGTGATATGTTTCAATGTGGATTTTCTATTTTTTTAATATTCATGGTTTATGGTTAAAGTAATTAAATCTATTATTTAGTATTAATATGATTGTTTATGTTATGTTTCATCCATTTCATATGAGGAATGAACTGGATTTAAAAAGGGAAGGGCGGAGCCCGCTATAGCTCATCGATGTATCAGTATGTCGAATGAGACAAATTAGTGTCTTTGCATAAGGCCATGATTTTTTTTATTTTTTTTCTTTGAACAAGTCCTTGACTATGTGGTTATGATGTCCAGAATTATGCATTCCATCATTATGAAATTAGTTGTTGATATTACTTGTGATTATTCGACTAGTTGAATATCCATGTTAAAAAGTAAACTGAATTTCTTGATTTATCTTTTCCAAATTATGATGATGTTTAAGTTTAAAAGCATGTGTTTTAGTCTTATAAATTTTACTTATATAATTATAGATATATCATTAATTAACCAATTTTTGTTATCATTCCATGTTTTAGTATGTTTATTAACCATGTAATATAAAAATACAAGAGGACATGGTAAAAGTTAAACTACTTAACTAAGAGTTAAATATAAAAGATAAGTTTAATATGATGACCTAAACTTTTCTAAAACTTAATTTTTGAGAGTATTTCGAACCATACCCACCTTATCTTATAAATAAATTCATTTTAATCCATTAGAAACTAAATTGATTTTATAATAAAATAGCATTTCAAACTTTTCTTAAAGTGACCCTCACCTCTCTTATAATATTGTACTTTCCCTTATCTTAATTTCACTCTTCCAAATACATTTGGCTCGAGAAACCCTAGATAAAATCTCCTCAAAAGTACCCTCACATCAACCTATAGAACTTATGTCGACTATAAATACAACCTAAGGATCCCTTTTTTACAAATCAAAAGAAAGAACCTAAAGAAGAGGTATTTATTTCATCACATATTTCAATGTTATTTTCTTCATCCACTTCCTCATTCTATGTTTTTTCCATAATAAAATAATAAATCAAGTACCTTATAAATACTGGGATTATATTATAAATATGGTACAACCATATTAATTATCATATACGTCTTATGAATGAGTAGTTCATCACTTGTGTGTACGTATGGCTTACCGTCTCCATGTCGTGGTGTAGTTTGTTATTCAAAAATTCATTATTTGGATGGGTATAATATTGATTATAATTCATTTAAATAATAAATATAGCATGTTAATGATTCTATATATAAAATATACCATTCAATTACATGTTATTTGACCATCCAAAGAATGATATTGTCGCTTGTGCGAATGTATGGCTTACCGTCTCCACAACGTGATGATATGGCATTCCCCATCATAACTATTAAAAAATAATTTTCATTTGATGATTAAAAATAATGTTTAAAAACTTTATATCATTCTGGATATCTATAAAATACATCGTATCCATAATAAACATGACATAGGTCTCAAAACATATAATGGAATATGAATTAGTATACACACGAAACAATGATACTACTGAAATATTATTAAAAAATCAATATTAGAAGATCATATATGATATCAAATTAATGTATATGGTTCTTGCATAATTTAATAATTATTATTTAAACATTATATAGGAGGATATCATACCCTTGAATAATGAAACATACTAGGTAAAGGTTAATTATACAATCTATTATCTGTAGTTGTTTATATGTGAGTATATACTGGGACTTCTTGGTCATCAATATCCCTGTTTCTAAAAAAAATTCAAAACATTTTTACAATTTAATATACTATGGGTTAATGTAATTTATACCCTTGTTTTATTTTTTATAAAATTTTTTGAAAACAATATTTTTGTCGCTTTCCAAATAGGGTGCTTTCTAACCTTTTCGACAAATAAAGGAAAGAATGTTTTATAATTTGTATAACGTGTGGTACTATATTCCTCAATTAGAACATATTTGAAGCTTCCCTTACAAGATTATAAGAATATTTTCAAAATAAATGGTTTCTCTAATTTTAAATGATTTCATGATAGAAAGAGATATTAATTTCAAATATTTTTTGGATTTATTTCACCGAGGTCAACATCCTTTTATGGATTTTAAGCTTTTTTTGAAGTTTATTTATTATGATACAATCATCCATATGAATTTTTAATACAAATTTTTAGGTTATGTTCCAATTTTTTCATATGAGGAATGCATTGGACTTAGTAACTCATCAGTGGAGCCCACTATAGCTCTTCGATGCATCGGTGGGTCTCATGAGAGAAATTAGAGTCTTGGAACAAAGCCTTGACAAAAAAAATTATATTTAGTCTTGGAATAAGGCCTTGACTATGTGGTTATGATTTCTGACATTATGCATTCCATAATTATGAAATTAGAAATTGATATTACATGTGATTATTTGACAAGTAGAATATCCATGTGAATATGTGAATGGAATTATATTATTTTTATTTTCCATATTATGCTGAATTTAAAGTTTAAAAGGCTTTTGTTTTAGTATTATACATTTCCTTAAATGTTTGTGCTCATTTATGATAGTTTCACCTATATTGTTATCCATAGTGAGAATATGAGCTCACCCAATTCTTGTGTTTTATTTTTTCCAAGATGTGTAGATGTATATTATGATTGACCTATAGGAATAGGCTATGGGATATGAGTGTGTTAAAAGGTGACAAAATATTGTTATTTTTTTATTTCATAATTTAATGTAAAACATATGTATCTATCGAGTACTTCCAAGGATACTAATATAATTGGTCATTCCGGACTTGATCTATTGTGATAATTTCAATGTTATGTAATAATGCACCAACTTTGGGTAACTAGGGTTCGGGTGTTGAATAATAATGTGATTCTAACCAGAATTTAAACAAGGAAATGCATCTATGAAGGGTTGGTATTTTACATGATTCTTTTCCCTAGGTAATCCAGAAATATATAAATTGTTATATGTCTTAAAAGGGTATAGTTAGAATGAATAATGTGGGATATGTTGTAGAACTATTAGGAACCAATTGTATTTTATCCAATAAATCAAATGAAATAGACCTATATAATTATGTCATGTATCTTTATGTTATGTAAATCATATTAACCTAAAAAGATAAAATGTATCTATATGAAATGTATGGGTTTATATACTACATCCACTTTTAGTATCCAAACAATTATTTCATTTCCAATAAATCCACATAATCACGACCTTACCAAAAATATAGAATGTTATCCTATTCTATGTATAATCTATATGAATTTCATTATTTTTTTGTCAAAATAATCTCAAAAATTTAATTAAATAATCTTGAATTTCACTACCCCTAAACTAATATCAACTGAGGGCCCATAAATAAATACTATTGAAGTTGTTGCTAAGAATACATTGTTAACATTCTATTGAAATACCAAGTGACATATTCATATATAATATTATATATTTTTCAATAATTTAATTATTCAATCTCTTAATATTCACACAATCCCATGAACAGAAGGATTAATGTGTTTAAGGATAGGCAACACAAAAAACTCATTTTACATCAATTTTTAATATTTATCTATAATTTATCCACAATAATTTTTTTTATAAACTTCCCATATGTTAAACACATATTCATATAATGGTGAATGGTAACATAAGAAATACAGGAGATCAAATTATTAATGAGGGAAATCATTAACATGTTATCAACTGTAAGATAATAAGTATGTGATATATCCTAAGTCGGAGATAAATATCATATATAAAATAACGTCAAATAATAAGAGTTCCATAAACTATGATATCAAGAGTGGTAATCATAAAAGAGAAAACATGTACCATAGTATATCTATGTCGAAATATGAGACAATAAACATGAACCACATAGGATAATCTTTTTGATAAAGATTTGACATGTCATGGAAATTAAGCATAATAGTAATCTTCAACACTAACATTGGAATTTGAATAATAAAATAATATATTATAAATAACTACATTTTTTCCATAACATGGTGTGTAATACATCACGACTTAATTCCCAATATACATTAGTTATCACTACTTGGTCAACATAATCATATAAGAGAATGGATCACTACCAGATTCCCATAACATAGTAAAGCATGCATCACTTCTTGATTCCAATAATAAATTCAGCATCAATACACTATTCCTATAATTATATTGTGTGATATAAATAATTAAATAATTACTTTGACGGAGATATAAGACCCCACCCGAAGTCCACTATACATATATGTTCCACTCAAAACTAATCATTCATCATATCATGAAGTACCCACAAAACTAAAATGGGTTTCATATATTTCTAAATGTTATCACATAAAAATTATTTCAAGGACTTGATCAATTAATATATAAACGTTCAATCATCCAAAGGAGGATTTCCTAAGTAATTTTAATGGTCAATCTTGAAAAATAACTTCCAAATTAAGTAATTCCTTTCTATATGTATAGGAAAATGAAATTAAAACCATAAATGATTCTTTAGAAAATATTTATATACTTTTTCAACACATAATATGTTGTGATTCAATTTTAAATGATCAATTTTCTGAAATTTAAAATGGATGAATTTTAAAATATTAATTTGAAAAAAATATAAATAATTAAGTACATAAATAGATATTAATGTATCCTAAGGTTGAATTGAAATTTTTTTTGAAACCCTTTACATTAAAAATTATCTTAAAAATGGATCCATGAGAAAGACACTGATGTTCCAAAAATGTTAAATTATTTTTTTAAAACATTTTATTATTAACAATAATATTCAAAATGGGGGATTAAAAAATAAAAAAAATCAACAAGTTGAAGTGATTTTTTTGTGAAATTTTATTTTTAAAAAATCAGTAATATATCCTTTTAAATTATATAACGGATATCTTAATGAAAGGTGGAGCATCATATAGAACTTATTATCATGAAAGGAAAATATTGTTTACATTCTAAATACATTTTTTAATCTAAAAATCATAAAAATGGGTAATATAACATCCGTTAAAAAATATTAGAAGATAAATATAAATCTCACTATGAAATATTATAACAAGGATTTTATATATATAGGATAACATTGGAGAGAAGAAAAAAACAAAGACATGTAAGAGGAAGTGTATATTTTGAGAGGATGTAAATTATTAGTAACATTATAAACATTTATGAAAATTTAAATTGATAAAAGTGATTCCATAAAAAATAAGTTTTAAGGGTGTCATATTGTCATTATATAATAGAAGAAAAATATATCATAAAACCAAAATCAAAGAGGAAAAATTATGACTCAAGAAAGGTAGTTGACTATAGAAAACCATCTTAGAAATTTGTAAAAGTTAGATAAAAATACCTCTAAATGACAAAATCGAAATAAAACCCTCAATACCAATAATAAATGGTATAATTGTGACTTCAGTTTTATAATTATATGTATATACATCATAATAAATATGATAGGTGCATATTACAAAACAAGTCTCAATCATGAATTTTTTTTTAAATGAAAGACTTCCCTTAATTATTAACATACATGAAATTGATTTAAAAAAAATTATTATAATCTTAATTATCTTAATAAAATATTTTAAAACCATATTCATATCTATAAAACTTTTTATTCATTGGTTTTAATCATTTATTATACATCATCAAATTAGTTGTCACATATTTTCAGTATCAGTTATTATAATTTTATTTATTTCAAACATGTCTTGTAATGTCAATGTTGAACCATATTAATTTTATAAAAATTGAAAAAATACTATACTATTAAAGATAATATTATATATGTTTCACTATAATTTATTATTTTTTTATATTCTTCCAATGATAGTTTTATTTAATAATTATAAAGGAAACATATATAATAATACCTTTTGATAATGTTTTACGAATAAACAACCAAAATATTAACAACAATTTCAATTATTCTATGATGTACATATAAAATAATTATTATTATTTATTTTCATTAATCTATTTTAATACTAATATTTAATTTCTCATAGTCTTCCATTCTATAAATGTATATGTTTATTCATATAGGTGGATAAACGGAGTCAAAAAAGAACATGTTATAATAAATCTGTGATTATGGTTATGAAAGTGACTTTTCTATTTTATAATTATTATATAATATTTATGAAAATATTTAAATATTTGAATTAGTTAAATACTATTTCAAAAAAATATAATCAAAAAAATAGAAGATGTAAAATAAAATATGTTGCTTCATGGAGGTTGTTGTCCACACGTACATATGAACAAATTTATTTATTTCATATATAAGGAGATGATTTTATAAATTTTTTTATCCATTTAGGATATAAATTAGTTTAAAATATCATATAATTTCATTAAATTAACTTTTTTAACCAATAGTATCTGGATGTGTTGAAAAATAATATTGGACATTCTTTGAGGCGGTAGTTCGCATGTACTCTTAGAGATGATTCCATTACTCTATCGAAGGGGGAAATAGCACATAATATGTAACAAATAAATATTAAAAAAAATTAAATTACATATTTAAAACTCATTTTATCTTGTCACAATGGATAATATTGGTTTAGAGGACAATGATAGATAAAGGAAAAAAAATAGGGAGAGATTGGTATTTAGGTTAATAATTTGACCTCTCTATTAACATACTTCTTGTAAATTTGAGACTTTGTAATATTTCATGGATAATAGATTTTCATAAATTGGGATATGATTATATTATATGTAAAATATTATTTTTTTTAATATGGTTTCAAAATTATAGGGTCTATGAATAGGTGGGGGATGTCTCGGTTAATAATTATAGAGATTTACATTTTTTGTAACAATATAAAAGGATATTTCATTATTCCAGTGTCAAATAGACCCAATGATGAAATCTAATTGATATCTAGATGGTTTAGGGATGGTAAAACCTGAAACATACATTTAAACAAATTTTTATAACAAATGTTTATGTATTTTTCTCTATTATTTTTCACTTTTACCATTTCTTCACAAAGAAGATTAATTTTTTCCTATGTAATATATATTTAACAACTAAAAATTAAAATAAAAATTTTATTATAGTATTATAATAAATAATCTAAAGATTGGATACATTTTTTAAAAAGAATTATTTTTTATAAAAAACTATTTTATTATTAGAACAACTAATGTAAGAACCCGATTCTTCTTTCGAGGTACAGGCTTCTTCATTTTCCTTTTCCTTTAGTGTTTTTGAAAAAATATGGAAAATGGGGAAAAATCCTAAATTTTTGAAACTACACGCCATGTACTTTTCCAAACGCCGTGAACTTTTGGCCGTGTCGGGATAAGTACACAGGGTGTGTAGCCTTGCTAGCGAAAAATGGGGTAGAAACAGAATACACACCATGTGGTGGTCCTTTACATGCTGTGTAGTCAGTCGGCAGGTTAAAAAGGAAGGCGGTGGAGTCGTCGCCAGCTGGGCGGCAGTACACGCCGTGTACTTGGGAGTACAGGCCGTGTACTCTTATCGGTAGATGAACAGTGTGGAGGTGCCGCTAAATGAACAGTTAAATGAAAGGAGTACACGTCGTGTAATTTGAAGTACACGTCCTGTACGTTATTTTTCGGGCATAAAACAGGCATTGACCTCCTCATTTGGAAGAGGAGGCATTTGAGCCATTTTGGAGCCAAAGGAGGAGGACATATCTTTGAATAACCACCGGGCGTTCGTCTGGAATCTGACTCTATCTCGGACGATCCCGTTGGAACTGCACGGGTAAGGGCTTCCTCCTCCATGGTTGGTTCTTGCCAATTCTTCACCTAACATAAGTTATTAATGTTTGGATGGGTTTTGTTCTTCATCAGATCTACGCCGTTCTTGGGCGTTTCTGGAGTCGGAGTTCGAGTATAGCGTCTGTTGGGGTTTATGGTAGGTGGCTTTGTGTTTAGTTTTCCAACGGATGTGTGTTCTTTGCATTTTTGTGCCACAAACCCATGTTGGGGTGTCGTGTGGATGAGGTCGTTGCTATATTTAATGCCTAGAATTGCATAGGTGATTAAATTGTGATAATAAAATGCTGTTTGGGATCGTTTCATGGATCTAGGACCATCCCGAGGAGTGTGTTCCTCTATTTAGCCGTTTGGCCAAGATACCCGAGGGTATTCCTTAATTGTAGTAATTGTAGAATTGCCTTGAGAGGAATTTCATGTTTACTTCATTTTGATATGTTGGGCATTGCCCGTTTACCAGTTAGCCTGAGGGCATTGTTGTGATTGGCCTGAGGGCGTAACTGTTTTAGCCCAAGGGCTGTCGTTATTCCGCCTAAGGGAAACCTTTCGTGCGTGGGGGCTTGAATTTTGTGCCTGAGGGCGACACTTCGTATGCCTGAGGGCGAGAATTTCTGTTACGCCTCAGGGAAATACCTACGGGTTGGATTGTGTATGACCCGAGGGCAAGCCTGAGGGTGTGGTTACTATTTTAGCCTGAGGGAATGGTTCTAGTTGGCCTGCGGGCTTGGTGCTGTTGAGCACAAAAACGATACTAAATTAAAGGAATTAAATGAATAATAAAATGGAAATTTAACTGTTAAGTTAGTTACTTTTGAGTACTGCTTAGTTATTGCAATTTACTACTGCACACTTGTTGCATGTTTTACACACAGTTGAGCACGATCCTTTGGTGGGTGCCTACTAAGATGTATTTATCACACCTTGTTTGGGTCACTCTTTTCGGCCCAAACAGATTACGTTGCTGCTGGTGTAGACAGGGGCAAGAGTCCCTATACAGGTACTTGACAGTTTCTGAGGAGTAGGAGGGCATGGGACCGAGCCTAGGCTCACGATGCCACTGCTAGCTGTTTTTCTTGCTTTGATGTACTCTATTTTCTACTGTACTGTGTTGATGTATAACATGTTCTGGTTGTTTTCTTAGAACATGAACATGTAGCATAATCACTTATATACTGTTGGCTATATCCAATGTTGTAGTTATTTCAGTTGTGTAGGTTTACTGCTTCGGCTCTTGTTGTATGTTTATTTTGGTATTCCACTACGCTATACTTTGACAAATGAGGGCATAGTTTCCCCACTATCAGGCCTGGGCCCTCGCTGCTAGTCGGAAGCCTCTGGCATTTGGGGAAATGTGTTTGAGGTCACGTGGCGAAGCGGGCTCAGGGCACCCGTTGCGTGGCACTCGGGGCCGGGACATTACAAAGTGGTATCAAAGGGGTTTCTTTTCTTTGACTTACTATTTGGAGCCGTAGTCAGGGATAGGACAGAACGGTAGTTGGTAATAAGTTGTGCCTGGGTGTAGCTAACCCGTGTACAGGGAAAATCCAGTCTACCTTGTATTTGGCATTATGTGATCTTTCAATTTTACGGTTGATATGTTTTCACCGTTGGGTGATGCACTTGGATTGTGTTGTTTATATTTTATATGTGGGTTCTATTTAGTTGCAACCCGATGAGATGAGGGTATGCCATCTGATGCATCATATAAGTACATGCTAGATATCACATTCCATGCATAGTTTCCATTCCATGTAGGTGCATTAGAATTTTCATGTTGTTGTGATAGTTTTTGTGATAGTAAACCATGCTGTTGTGATAGCAGCTTGATAAATACCTACCTAGTGATGTGGTATTAATGTTTGAGCTTGTTTATAGAATGGACGCCAAACATTGGTTTTTGGGAGTATGGGCCCCCATTGACCGAAATTTGGTGGATCATTTACTGTTTATTGTTTATAACGCAAATAAGATGTCAAACTTTGATTCATGGGGTGTATGGCCCCCCACGGGTCAGAATTTGACACTTAGGTGTTGTTTTCAGTATTTTCTGGGTTCCAGAGAAGTTTCGGAGGCATACTGTATGGAAAACCCAGTATACACACCGTGTAGTATTTTATACACGCCATGTATGTCCTTCTGTTCGGGAAGAAAAATGAAATTTTTGAGTACACGTCATGTACCCTGAGTACATGTCGTGTAGTCTCTTCCTGTGTCACAAACTGTGTGGGCGGTGACACGGGGTAGGGAAGAGCTTGGGTAAAACACGCCGTGTAGTTTTTGTACACGTCGTGTAGTGTTGACCCGGAGTTCGACCGTGTAACTAACAACACGGGTCAGTGAACTCCTTGACAGAACACGCGTGTCAGTTATGTACACGCCGCATAGTGTGACCTGGGGACTTGGCTGTGTAACTAACAACATGGGCCGGTGCCACCTTTCCCTGAACACGTTGTGTACATATGGGACACAACGTGTAGTCTTCTCCGAGGACAGATTGTGTGGAGTTAGCCGTGTGGCTGGGAAACGGGGTGGTGTACACGTCGTGTACTGGTGTAACACACCGTTTGTGGTAAAGCCGAGTAGTAGGACGTGTCACAGACGACACAAGTAGTTGGAAAATAACACCATACACACCGTGTAGATATTATACACGCCGTGTAGTTTTGTGAATGGAAGTCATGTGGCTTAGCCGTGTAGAAGGACCCGGGCAGGGGAAAGGAAGTCAAGTACACGCCGTGTAGTCAGTGTACACGCCATGTAGTCTTGTTTTTAAAATTTTGAAATGCCTTCATCCTCATGTTCCTTTGTGGTTCTTTCGTTTCAGTCTTGATAATCTCGAATCTGAGGCGTGCTTTTGACCTTGAAGAGTCATGCCGCCTAGATGACCGTGAGTTGTTCGCCAAGAGAGCGACGACAATTATACTCCAAAGATGGTAGGCCATGGACTACCAGTTGATCCACCAGCAGAGCCAGATGCGGCACCAGCTGTTATACCGGACACGGGCGCAGAGGCGCAGTTCTGTGAAGGCTTATCGCGGTTCATGTAGACCTTTCAGGGAGCACCGCAGGCTGCCACATCTATGGCTGAGCTGACGCGTATCTTTCAGCAGCAACATCCACCTACGTTTACAGGGGATGTCGGACCATAGGCTCTAGAGTCTTCGCTAGTATCGATGCAGATTATTTTCGAGCATCTTGAGACACCTCCAGGGCGGAGGGTAAAGCTTGCGACTTACATACTGCGCGATTCCGCCAAGAGGTGGTGGGATGTTACCACCCAGTCAGAGCATCACAGGGACATGGCGTGGGAGAATTTTCAGGCAGTCTTCTATGAATTCTTCTTTCCCGAGACGCTGAGGCCAGATAGATCTCGAGAGTTCATGAATCTATAGTAGGGTGATATGTCAATGATGGACTATTCTGCCCGTTTTATGGAGCTTCAGCGCTTTGCACCTGTGCTGGTGGGTGATGAGACACTGAGAGCCAGAAGTTTTGAGGATGGTCTTCGGTATGACCTCTGAGTTCTAAGGAATGTTTTCAAGTCACATATTGTACATGCGATTGTGATCTAGGCGTTGATTACATAGAGGAATCTACGAGAATCGAGTGGTGCGGGCCAGGGCGGTTCAACACTAGTTACTAGTACTATTTCTACTGGCAAGAGGAAGAGACAGACAGACTTCTCTCAGGGCGACAGTACCAGCCAGGAAGCTTCTTCAGGTGGCCCGATCAGGTGCTACCAGTGTGGCAGAGAGGGGTACAAGAGGCCATAGTGTCCATGAGACCCAATGGAGTGTCGAGCTTGCGGTAGGATGGGTCATCTCCAGTGCTTTTGCAGGGCGTTTCTACCAGTGGCTAGTGAGAGAGGTTCTGTACAGACTCCGCGTGCGGGAGTAGGACCAGTGGCTTCATACCAGTCAGGGAACTAGAATATGTCAAGGCGTGCAAGCAGAGATGGTGGTCGTGGCCGTGGTAGCCAGACACTAGGATCTCAGAGGCAATAGGTTGGGACAGCTCAGGGTAGCCAGGCTGTGACGCAGGGCCGCGGCACTGGACATGCATATGCAGTGCAACAGACCCAGCAGGAGCAGGATCCCGGACCTTCGACAGTCAGAGGTACTATTCTAGTAGCTTCTGTGTTGTCTTTAGTACTTTTTGATATAGGTGCTACACATAGTTTTATATCTATACCCGTTGTGGAGAGCCTTGGGCTAAGTGTTTCTACTTCTTCTGATATCATGACGCTAGACACTCCGTTGGGGACTAGGATGGTTGGTGTGCATCAGTGCAAGGAGTTCCCCCTTGAGGATGGTGGGTGTTACTTCCTTTGGGACATCTATTTCCTAGAGATGACGAGTTATGACGTCATTCTCGGGATGGACTGGTTGGTTCCCTTTCGAGCCTTTGTAGACTGCTTTCATCGTAGGGTGCGTTTCACGTCACCAGAGGGCGGAGAGTTTCTATACAAGGTCGAGTGGGATGTTCAGGCGAGTCGAGATGGACCAGAGCATCATGGGAGAGGTGGAGTCACAGCCCAGATTACGAGTTTATATCTAGATGATCAGGGGACTTAGCAGACAGATTTCCCTCTAGTTGTTGATCGTTTCAGGGATGTCTTCCCGGACGACTTTTCAGGTCTACCTCCGATGCGTGAGGTGGATTTCTCTATCGAGATTGTGACAGGAGCATCACCGGTGTCCATTAATCCTTATAGGATGGCCACACCTGAGTAGCAGGAGCTCAAGAGGAAGCTAGAGGAGTTACAGGAAAAGGGTTTTATCCGACCCAGTACATCTCCTTGGGGTTCTCTGGTCCTTTTTGCGTAGAAGGCAGATGGTACCCTTAGAAATTGTGTGGATTATCGGAATCTGAACTAGTTGACGGTTACGAACCGATATCCCTTTCCGAGGATAGATGATCTGTTTGATCAGCTTCATGGAGGATGAGTGTTCTAGAAGATTGACTTGAGATCCATATATCATCAGCTGCGTGTTAGACTATCTGATATACCTTTCATAGCTTTTAGGAGAAGGTATGTTCTATATGAGTATACGGTTATGCCATTCGGACTCACGAACGCACCAGAAATTTTCATGGCTCTGACAAATCGTCTATTCCATCCGTATCTTGATTCATTTTTGGTAGTATTCGTGGACGATATCTTGGTGTAATCTCACACTCGACACGACCATGCAACCCATCTTGAGAACATATTGAGTACATTGAGAGAGCGTCGCCTATATGCTATGCTCTTTAAGTTCCATTTTTGGATGGACCAGATTCACTTCCTGGTTCATATCATCTTAGAGGCAGGAGTTGCAGTGGACCCAGAGAAGGTGAGAGCAGTAGTTTCTTGGGAGCAGCCCAAGAACGTGTTTGAGATACGATGTTTCTTAGGGCTGGCTGGTTACTACAGATGCTTCATACAGGACTTCTCTCGCTTATCAGTACCGTTGACAGCTCTGACTAAGAAGGGTGTGAAGATCTTTTGGTCAGAATCTTGTGAGAGAGCTTTTCAGGACCTGAAGGGAAGGCTGACATCAACACTAATCCTGATACTCCCAGAGCAGGGGAAGAGCTATACAGTTTACTGTGATGCATCAGGGATTGGGTTGGGAGCCGTTTTGATGTCGGGAGACTGAGTTTTGGCGTATGGGTCTCAACAGTTGAGGCCACATGAGAGTAATTACCCGACACACGATCTCAAGTTAGCTGCATTTGTTCATGCGTTGATCTGTAGGAGACATTACATGTTGGGAGAAAATATTGTGGATTTCAGCGACCAAAAAAGCCTCAAGTATATCTTTACTCAGTGTGACATGAATCTGAGGAAGAGAAGGTGGGTCGAGTACCTACAATCCTTCGATTTTGAGCTCGCCTATACACCTGGTAAAGGTAATGTAGTAGCCAATGCATTGAGGAGGAAGACTCAAATACATGCAGTGCAGGAGGCCAGTGGTGAGTGGCAGCTTATGACTTTGTTCTCTAATATGCATCTGGAGGTGCATGATAGTCAGGGGTAGACTTATCATTCTTCGTATATTGTGACTTCTACCCTCCTGGACAGAGTGAGGATGAGGCAGCTAACGGTCTCAGAAGGCCTAGTTCTACGGGAGTCGGTGGCAAGTGAGGAACCTCCTTCCGGTTGGACGATAGGCGATGACGAGGTTTTGCGTTTCCATGGACGTGTATGGGTTCTAGAAGATATATGCGAGGAGATGATGCGGGAGTTTCATGCTTCTTCTTGGGCAGTTCATCCTGGGGTTACAAAGATGTACCAAGACTTGAGACGTCAGTACTGGTGGTCGGGTATGAAGAGAGAGATAGATGGTTTTGTTACGAGGGGTTCCACCTGTTAGCAGGTGAAGGCAGAGAATCAAAGACCAGCTGGGCTGTTACAGCAGTTTCCCATTCCGGAGTGAAAATGGGATGATGTCGTGATAGATTTCGTGATGGGATTTCCAAGGTCACCTCGAGGCAATGACGCCGTATGGGTTGTTGTGGACATACTTATGAAGGTAGCTCACTTCTTGCCGATCAAGGAGACCTTTGGTGTGAACGATCTCGGAAGACTATATCTTTGAGAGATCGTACGTCTTCATGGGGTACCTCATTCTATCATTTCAGATAGGGAAGCCCACTTTACATCTCGTTTTTGGAAGAGTTTTCAGAGGGCGCTGGGTACACAGGTGCATCTGAGCACAACTTACCACCCTCAGACAGATGGCCAGTCAGAGCAGACGATACAGGTGCTAGAGGACATGCTGCGCGCCTGCCTCCTAGACTTTGGGGGCTCGTGGGAGAGGCATATACCCTTAGTCGAGTTTGTCTATAACAATAGTTTTCAGGAAACTATTGAGATGGCACCACACGAGGCTTTATATGGTAGTCCATGCCGATCACCATTGGGCTAGTTAGAGGAAGGTGAGGCAGCTTTATTGGGACCACAACTCGTGCAGGAGACATCTGAGCAGGTCCAGTTAATTCAGAGGCGGATGGCTACCGCACAGTCTCATCAAAAGTCTTATGCTAATCACTGCAGATGGCCTATGGAGTTCGTGGTCGGGGATCAGGTTTTCTTGCGTGTTTCGCCGAGGCTGGGACACAAACAGATCAGCAGATAGGGTAAGCTTTCACCGAGGTATGTGGGACCATTTGAGATTCTAGAGAGATTCGGGCTTGTTTCCTATCGGTTGCAGTTACCGTAGCGGTACCGAGCCATGAACGACGTCTTCATCGTGTCTCAGTTGCGTCGCTATCATTGAGACCCGTCTCAGGTCTTTTAGCCAGAGGAGGTTGAGATTCAGCATGATGCGTCCTTTGAAAAGCATCTGATCCGTATCGTTGATAGGTGCACGAAGGTTCTTCGAGGTTAGTCAGTTCCTCTGGTATGGGTGCAATGGCAGCATGGCCGAGTACAGGACGAGACCAGGGAGAGGGAGGCCTACATACGTGCTTAGTGGCCAGAGCTGTTCTGAGCTTTCTCTTCACCACCCTTGAATGGGTAATTCGGGGACAAATTTCTATAACGAGGGATGTTTGTAAAAACCTGGTTCTTGTTTCGAGGTACGAGATTCTTCCTTTTCCTTTTCCTTTAGTTTTTTTGAGAAAATAAAGAAAATGGGGAAAAATCCTAAATTTTTAAAACTATACGTCGTGTACTTCTCCACACGTTGTGTACATTTGGACATGTCGGGATAAGTACACAGGGCATGTAGCCTTGTGGGTGACAAAGGGGGTAGGAACCAACTACACGTCGTGTAGTGGTCCATTACACGCCGTGTAGTCAGTCGGAAGGTTAAAAAGGAAGGTGGTGGAGTCTCCGCCATTTGGGCAGCAGTACAGGCCGTGTAATTGGGAGTATAGGCCACGTACTCTTGTCAGCAGATGTACAGTGTGGCGGTGCTGCCAAATGAACAGTTAAATGAAAGGATTACACGCCGTTTACTTTGAAGTACATGCCATGTACTTTGTTTTTAGTTCTTAAAACATGCATTAGCCTCCTCATTTGGTAGAGGAGGCGTTTGACCCATTTTTTGAGCCAAAGGGGGAGGCCGGAACATTGAAGAACCATCAGGCATTCGTCTGGAATCTGATTCCGTCTCGGACGATCCCGTTAGAACCGCACAGGTAAGGGCTTCTACCTCCTTGGTTGGTTCATGCCAATTCTTCACCTAACGTATGTTATTTACATTTTAATGGGTTTTTTTCTTCGTCAGATCTACACCGTTCTTAGGCGTTTCTAGAGTCGGCGTTCGGGTATAGCGTTTGTTGGCGTTTATGGTAGGTGGCATTATGTTTAGTTTTCCAACAGCTGTGTGTTCTGTCCATTATTTGTGCCATGAAAAAATGTCGGGGTGTCGTGTGGCTGAGGACGTTGCTATATTTAATGCCTAGAATTGCATAAGTGATTAAATTGTGATAATAAAATGCAGTTTGGGATCGTTGCTTGGATCTAGGACCATCCTGAGGGGTGTGTTCCTCTGTTTAGCGATTTGGCCAGGATACCTGAGGGTATGCCTTAAATGTAGTAATTGTAGAATTTCCTTGAGAGGAATTTATTTTTTACTGCATTTTGATATGTTGGAAATTGCCCGGTTACCTGTTAGCCTTAGGGCGTTGTTGTGATTAGCCTGAGGGCGTGACTGTTTTAGCCTAAGGGCTGTCGTTATTCCACCTGAGGGCAACCTTTCATTCCTGAGGGCTTGACTTCTATGCCTGAGGGCGACCGTTCGTTTGCCTGAGGGTGAGAATTTCTGTTACGCCTGAGGGAAATACCTGCGGGTTGGATTCTATATGGCCTGAGGGAAAGCCTGAGGGCGTGGTTACTATTTTACCCTGAGGGCACGGTTCTAGTTGGCCTGAGGGATTGGAGCTGTTGACCAAAAAAATGTTACTAAATTAAAGGAATTAAATGAATAATAAAATGGAAATTTAACTGTTAAGTTATTTACTTTTTAGTACTGCATAGTTATTTCATTTTACTACTACACAGTTGTTGCATGTTTTACACACACTTGAGCACGGGCCTTTGGTGGGTGCCTATTGAGATGTATTTCTCACACCTTTTTTGGGTCACACTTTTCGGCCTAAACAGATTATGTTTCTGCAGGTGTAGATTGGGGAAAGAGTCCCTATACAGGTACATGACAGTTTCTAAGGAGTAGGAGGGCATGGGACTGAGCCTAAGCTCGCGATGCCACTGCTAGCTGTTTTGCTTACTTTTTTGTACTCTATTTTCTACAGTCCTGTATTGATGTATAACATGTTCTGGCTGTTTTCTTATAACATGAACATGTAGCTTAATCACGTATATACTGTTGGCTATATCCACTATTGTAGTTATTTCAGTTGTGTATGTTTACTGCTTCCGCAATTTTTGTATGTTTATTTTGGTATTCCGCTATGCTACACATTGACAAATGAGGGTATAGTTTCCCCACTATCAGACCTGGGCCCTCACTGCTAGTCGGCAGCCTCTAGCGTTTGGAGAAATGCGCTTGAGGTCACATGGAGAACCGGGCTCGGGGAACCCGTTGTGTGGCACCCGGGGCCGGGACGTTACAACTAACACATAAAAGCATCGTTAAAAAAATGTGTATTTTATGATTACAAATTATGATTAAGATAAAAAAAAATATGTTGTTATTTTTTTTAAATTAATTATTTTAACATTAATCATATAAGCGTTATGTGTCTTTAAAAAAATCCAAATATAAATTCCTTCTTCTATATACTTATATAATGATATACGCTAAAATAGTTTTTTTAAAATAAATTATTAAGTTTGTTTAGAAAATTTTATGCATGTTTGTTAATTATTCTAAATTTTATTTTAATTTATTTATAGGAATTTAATAAAAAAAAATTAGAAATTAATTTACAATAAAATTATTATCGTTATTGTATTATTTTAATATATTAAGAGAATTGGTATTTGTAAATCCTTAATTTTCATTATTCACCCAAAAAATAATCTTCTCCAAAAATATGAATATAATATCCTATGATAATTTTTAAATTTTGAATTAAAAAAATTATTCAATAATATAAAATTGGAATTTTTAATTTTTAATTTTTTTTAAATGAAAATTTAAAATATAAAAAAATTATTGAAGAATAGTGTTTTGGTGTGTTCTTATTTTCATTTCAAACCAATTTAAAATTTGAATAATGTAAATATAATAGTTTATATATAATAATATTTTAAAATAGTAAATTCAATTTATTAGGACAAAAAATATATCTCTTCTAGATAAATCTTATTGAAGAAAGAAAATAATAATTTTTACTAAATCATATTAATTACATGTCCTCCACACAGAAGAAGTTTTATTTGAGTAATATCTTTTTGATAATGAAAAGATTTATTATTCTTATAATTTTATTAATATTATTATTATAATATTTGACAACATATTTTTTTAGCAATTTTGTGTATGAAGAATGATATTGAACAAATAATAATTAATTAGAATAAATATATAAAAATCTGGGGACATTGCATCTCTCCCATTGTAATTCATGTGTTCTCAAATTTTTAATTACTAATCACTAATGAAAGAATTTAAGGGACCCATTATAATCTCAATATATTTTTTCTAACGAGAAATAAACCTTAAATTACTATATTCTAGGAGAATAATTATTTCCCAAATAATATGCATGTATTTAGATTTTCCTTTATCTCAACAATATACAAAAAAATACATTCATAGTTGGTTATAAGAGATTATAAGGATATTCCTTTCACAATTTCATTATCACGATCCTATGGGAAAATAAATCATAAATCCAAAATGGTTGTGATATTATCCAATAAAATAATATATAATGATCTTATGAATATGAAAACTCAATCCTGTGTTTTTCACTCCAATAACACAATCATTTAAAACATTGATAATTTCATTTCCATTGTGAAGTAAATTGATCAATCTGTGTGTCCTTCAATTTATCTTTGGTTTTCCATGGTCATAATTCAATTTGATTCTATAAAATAAAAATAATAAAATACAACATAATAGTTCATGATGAGAATGCGACTAACAAAATTATATCCCCCATTTGTGTCAAACTAGGAGTGCAATTTGGCCTCTTTGTCATTCACTGAGTGTTTATTGATTTAATATCCAAAATTCAGGTTATATGGTTAGTACCCCTAAGTATATGTGTCCCAGAGAATACATCCACTTATAGAATATTTACCATGATGTAATTTCTATTACAACCACAAACTCTAAATTATACAAAAAAATATTTTGTTTATCCTCAACATAGACCAATATCTAAGGTTTTGACTAGTGTTACCTCATCAAAAAAACAAAAAATAACTAAAATACTACCAAATAATAATAGGACCCTTATTTAATACCAACTAAGGAACCCTAAGTAAACACTTCTAGATATTATTATAACAATATATTATTTACATACCGTCATTATTACCATGTGATATTACCCATGATAAACATATATATATTTTTAAAATTTAATTGTTACCTATCAAAATGATCACACAATTCCACAATCAAATGGTTTAATATCTTTGAGGACTAGTTTTGTAGAAAACTAATTTTGAAATTGTTGTGATTATTTTTCCATAACTGATCCACACTAAAAACCCATATAAACATCCCATACGTTATACACATATTCATAACCAGGGTAATGGAAATATACAGAATGAGTGAGATTAATCACTCAATAAGGGAATACACGGCAATATGCCATTAGGGGTTTCATCATAGTCTTATTTTGGTTTTTATTTTATAATCAAATGTTGACATATTAATAATTATTTAAATACTAATATGAAAATTATTGAACAAAATACTGAAAAACATTACCATTAATTTATAATTATACTATTTGTTAAGTTTCTATAATAATCCATGATAGAAATTGATAGCATTGTTCATGTATGTGGTCAAACTGGCCAAAACAAGAACTTGCAATAATCGATTTTTGAGTATAGTTATGAATGTGATTATGTTGGAATAATAGAATTACTATGCATGAGTAATGATGTTATTTATATTTATTTTTTGGGGTGAATCATATTTTTGAAAATTAATAATTATAAATTACATGAAGAAAAACCAGATGTGTTTATTTATTTAGGTAGTAGTCTGCATGAATACATAGAAGAAGTATTCATTATCCATATAATGGGGGAAGGTATGAGTTATTTGATCAAGTTAATATATTAGTGATAAAATTAACATCTTATGAGTTTATTAAATAAACTTTTAAAAATAACCTTGTGTGTTAATGGTGAAAAATAAAACACATCATTCATAAAGTATTGTGTATGCACGTACACATGATAAAATTTTCATTTTTTTATGTAATATGAAAGGATATATAATGGTTATCCAATTAACATACAAATATAAAAATATATAAGTGATACATATTTCATCATATTATATTGGTTAACAAAGGTTTTGTAGATAATGATATATGATGAAAAGGATTAAAGAAATATTTTATATTTTGTTGAGAATTCAAACTCACTCTTGTCATCCATTTTAGAAATTACGGACATAGAAATATTAAATGGATTAAAAAGATATTAAAACTGTGAAAAACATATAAGGGAAGTATATAGGTTATATAATCATGTTGAATTACATATTAATGGTTTCTTGATGGGGTCGTGGAAGTCTCTTTTTATATGCGAAGAGATTCACATTTTTATAATAATTTAAATAGAGAAGTCATTATTTTTGGAAAAAATAGAGGCAATAATGGCGAATAAGGGGTATTGGAATGGTTAAGGTTTTTAAGACTGAAAAATACATTTATAACATGTTTATAAAATATTTATAAGTATTTAACTATTAGAGTTTTCCTTTTAACCATTTTTTACCATGGTAATACATTTTTGCCAAAGTAAATTATTATAAATGATTCAAAATCAATCAATCTTCATAATATAATTTAGAACATATTAAAACTAATATTAAATCCATTTTTTTTAATAAAATTTCTAAGGGTGTTAAAAATTATTTTCTAAACATACATAACACATAAAATCCTTTTCTAGACAAATTATATATTTTTTTGTAAAAAATATAATTAAAATAAAAATATTAATTTTTCTAATTTATTTGAAATTAATTTAGTTATTTTTATAAAAAAGATTTTGTTGATTTTAAAAACAATCTAAAACTAAATTACACCATATGGTTACCTATTTAAAAGGAATAGTCCAAATATTTATTTAATTAAATAAAAATATAAAATAATTTTTGATAAAGTTAAACGTGGGTTTTATAAATTCATATTTCAATTTTTAATTTCTTTATTTTAAATTATACATATATTTTTTAGAAAAAAAATGTTTCATTAACATTCAAAACATTCTTGTATTATGAAAATTTTATAAAAGTTATTGTATTTGAAAAATCAGTATTATTAACTTTTCTTATAAAAATTCAAAATTTTAAAAAAATTTAAAAACAAAATCTCATAATATAACTTAAATTTAATAAATTAGAAAATGAATTTCATTTTATAACAATAAAATTCTAAAATTTATATATTTATTTTAAAATAAAAATGAAAAAAATATATTAAAACTACTCATATCATGAAATTATATTTTTAAGTGTTCTTTATATAATTCAATATTAGTTTCTAATTTAAATAATAATAATATATTATTTATATATAATAATATTTTTTAATTCATTAATTTAAATTTTTAGGATAATATAAACAATTTTTGTAGTTTTTTTTTAGAACAATCAAGCATTTTTATTATTAAATATTATTAATTATTTACCATCTATAGGTAAATATTTTTTTTGGGTAATATAATTTTATATACAATTGTTTTTATTTATCATTTAATTTTATTTATAACCTTCATATAAATTTTCAAGAATCATTTCAGATTGGTGTTTCATGTGTAGAAAACTGCCAATCAAATTATAATTTTTAAAAAATAATGTTATAAAAAATCATGGAGTCTTGAACTTGGAATATGAGGATGGAAAAAACCTACATATAATAAAAAATCGATTACTAGTTTTTTATACATTGAATTATCCTTGTAAATATATCATTCTTGGATGAAATCTCAAATGATCAAAAGGGTAGATGCAATTGTTGTCTTCATGGTGATAGGGGAGCAGTTCCAACATTCAAGGATGGGGGAATTTTCATCATTTTGTTTCACCACAACCTTTGGGGATGTCAATACATGCATCAAATTAGAGAGATAGAGGAGTCGGTGTCATGAAATATTCATCCCATATTGATGGTGGGTTTTATACTATCACAATTTCTTTGATCAAGGAAGTTGATCTTCTCCCTATTGGGATAATTATCTTAGGTGAATCCCTTCAATTTCCTTCTAATATGAGACTCTCCATCATTATTATGGCCATGTTTAGTGTGAATTTTAAATTATTACCTTTTTATCTCCCTCATTAAACCATTTCTAGTGGATAATTGAATAGGTAATTTAAAACCATGTAATGGTTGAATATCTTAAAGTCCCATCAAGATGAAAATTATAAAAATTAATTATAGTCACTCTTTGGAAAAATATCCAATGGATGGCCACTATCTTTATCCTATAAATAAATACACTATTTCTATAACATATTATGTGTCAGTTAATGTCAATAGTTTTTACATTATGGATGATAGAGAATGTGATTTCAAAAATAGTAATATGATACATACCAAAACATTCAAATAAGGCCTACATACTCAACACTAGAGAAAGATGAAAATTCTAGGGGATCCTCCAAGTATGTAATTATCACCTAGGTAAAACTTTCAACTAAAAGGAAAAGGAAAATATTTGGCCACATCCCACCAAGAACCATTGGAGATAAAAAATGTCAATATAGAGGAATGGTTCTCCCAATATTGTTCCAAATTAGAAGGACTAAATAAGCTCCATGTTGAGTGAATCAGCATAATTATACATGACATGTATTAGTCACACAATGAATTAAAAGTTTCACCATTGGTTAATATTTTTTAAGAAATAAGGGATCATCTAATTTCTAACCATCAGGATGGCTTTGGATGTAGTCAAAGGATTTAATAAATTTTATAAGCATAAAATTATCATGAATTCTACCATCCAGGACCCCAATAGGATCTATTCATGGAAAACAACTCATGAAAAGATCATGGGGGGAGTCATCATTATACATATGTGCTTCAACCATATAAAACATAACTTATAACCTCAACCGGTCCATTTACTTTTCAGATCATCCCTCCAAAACATAATGAATCCAGTATTTCTCCAATTTTACAATGTGAACTCATAGAAATGCATCAAGCACTAGTGTAACCAAAAAGGAATTCCTAACTTAGATGGTTGTACACAACTTATCCTACATAATACATTATAATTCCATTATTTACACCCATTAATGGTACTATAAACTGTAGTAGAAACTCTCACATTTTTTATCTTGATATGGAAACATGATGGGAATTCTCTATTTGAAAGAAGTGGAAAAACACATATTATAAATGAGAAATAATAATTGGACAATATTCATCTAGTTAGTGAATTATCATTTGAATCCATAACCAATTTGGAAGAACACCAATAGAACTTTCTCTATCAGTTCAATTAAACAATTTTAAAGAAAATTGTTATTAACATTAAAAACATTAAGAAACATGAGAATTATTGGGTTATAAACATTTTCTACATACGAAAAGGCTTTACATTATCAATAAACTAAAATATGTTATAATAAAATCTAGTAGATATTTGTTTATAAACTCTTGATGTTGAGAAATAAACACTGTTGGATTCACTAAAATATCAAGATGGAATTTAAGATTCAGAAATAGTTTTGTAAAAATTTATAAAATTATTCATATAATGATGTAAAAGACTATATTTCAAATAAGTCATAGAAAGTGAAGTTATAAGACTAAAATAGTGGATTTTTTTACAAGATCTAGTGCTAAAAACAACATTTAAACCTAATACCATACAACACTATATAGAACCTCTCTCTTAAATTCAATAATAAATAAAACTCCCCCATTCATGTGAAAGGAATAACAAAAACTATCCACCATTTTTGTTTCAGAAGGACAATACCAATTCAAATTGAAATAAGACTCTTCAAGTGTACTTAATTATAGAACTAGAAAATAATTTTATCATTTTTTTCAAATGCCAGAATAACCAATGAGTTTGGTCTTTCTAACCATATGTATTATTTCCAAATCCATTGGATAATAACACTAATCATCATTGGGAGTTTTTTTCATCAAATAAATTATCAATGAGATGGTTTATTTAGATAACATTATGTTGAGAAAACCACCCAAAATAGTATCTTTGGATTATTTCATTTCACAAGCTAAGGTAGATGAATGGAAGGATTTATTGAGTTATTATAGTCTAAAGTTCAACAATTATAAAACGATAAATTCAATCATGTGAGTGCATGTGATTATTTGGTCCCTTTTGAACAAATCAGTTATGGTTACAATTCCCCTTGTCAAATCTAAAACAAGCCCTTTAGTGTAACATTTATCCCATAGTCAGCATAGCTGAAGTTTTAGGGATAAGACCTATGAGTCAAAAATTGATCTTGTACCCATGATAGTAAAGACCCTTCAATAATTTATTCTTCATGCATTTAAATCAGGGATTGAACCACATAAAATGGAATCCTTATCAGATTAAGAGTTTAAATATGGTTTTTCAAACAATATACACTTGATAGACCCCATCTGGGATGAAGAATTTATATATAAACCTAATTTTCGATAATAAAATTTAGTATCAAGAGAAATAATACATCCTGGATGCAGAACACATGGGATAATAGGTCAAAAAAATCTTGGTAGGAATATCAAAATACATGTGTTGAATCTAATGATTCCATAGACACTCAAAAAATATGGACAAAATATCTTTATTCTGATCAACAAGATCCAGGATCCACCCCCAAATAATCATTATTTTAGTCTAATCCTATCATAATAGGGGATTGGTGGGAAGAAAAAAGTTGTCCATATGGAGGACGGGTTAGAGAGATGGGAGACCATCTCTCTCTAAAATCGCGAGCCGCCTAGGTTTTCATCCTGCGATCTCTTGATCCTCACTCGAATGGCAGATTTTCTTTCGCCCGACCGAATTCAGTCTCACCATTATGATGATTCTCGGATGAGCCAAGGTCATTTACCTCTCCCTGTTGCAAAGATTTGCAATGACGATGATCCTCGGGATCGTGTTCGTAGCCACGAGTTCTCTGGTCGATCCCAAGCGATCTCTTTCCTTGACACGCTGAAGTCTGCTGATCATAACGAAACCCGGACAAAGACCTCGCTGGTAAAGAAGCTTGACGACGGTGGATTCCTAGTCGTTGCGGATCCAGAAGAGCTTCCGCAGTGCACACATTTATGCAGGTTCTCCATTTTGGCCCGAATCTCCAACCTCAAAGGTAATCGCCCTTGGTCAATTTCTGATCTGCATGACCGTATTTCACAATGCTGGAATTCTGTGAACTGGAAACTTATACCAATCGGCAAAGGGTACTTTCATATTTTGTTAAAATCTCAAGATGAATATGATCGATTCTAGAAATTAGGAAATCTAAATCTTAAACCTGGTATGCTATGACTATCTAATTGGGACTCCAATTTCAACCCACACACTAATCGAAACACATTGGCGCAGGTATGGATTAAACTGCATGGCCTTAATTAGTTTTTTTTGGCACCCAAAAATATTGAATGAACTCGCTTCATGCATAGGCACCCCTCTCAAAATTGATCAAAGCAGTTTGAATGCTGATTTAGGAATCTTTGCTAGAGTCATGGTGGAAATTAATCTGGAATCAAAACCTCCCAATACTATTAACTTCACTGCAAAAGACTACAAAACGGAAATCAACATTGAGTATGAGAGGATACTCCATTTTTTTGATCATTGCAAGTTCATTGGTCACAACATTTATAATTGTAGACTGATTAGGAAACAGTCAATCCAACCGATTGAAAATGATTGGAAAGAAATAAGAAGATTTCAGAAGGAAAAAGCACCCTTGGTTAGTGCTACTGAACCAGTTAGAACTGCAACCTGGGTAAAAAACCCACTAATTCATCTCACTTAGGAGAGTCCTCGGGTACCAAATGGGCTGACCTCGTTGAAGAGGAAGAAACCATCAAAGAGCACTCCCTAAAATTGGAACCTGCAGTTTTAGACACTCTTAAACAGGATCCTGGGCCTAATTCCACTTCCTGTACTGCTGAACAGATTCAAGACTCCCCCACGGCACACATTTCTTCTTACAATCCAATATCCACGGATGTGCAACCTGATTCTCAGGATACCTTGAATTTTATTACTCATGAGTCTTTTTATTTGGAAAAAGACCACACTCACATGCAAGATTCTCATCCTGGAATGCGGCACAATGAGGAACCTGCCTCCCATGATGAAGGCATGCTGCTTTCTCCCTTACAGCAGGTCCAAGAGGTTTCTATTCCGGTTGTAGAGGTCTCAGATAAGAAACGGTCTATAGATATTGCTGCTACTCACTCTGTTTCGGACGCCTTACCAGGTACCTGCACTGTTCAGCCGGAACTTGATGCTCCTCATTCTGTTTCGGACGTCTTACCAGGTACCTGCAATCTCTCAGTCCAGCATGATAATTTACATGTTGAATGTGTTAATGCTGATAATAAAAATGCTCTAACTACTTTTCCGCCACCTAAATTTAATAGCATACAAGTCCCGGCTCTGATGACACCAATTCCGTTAGATGATTCTTCTATCATCTCTGATCCTTCCAAAGGAAAGAAAGTCCCTGCCATAAGCCCAAATTTTGCAAAAAATGTCCGAAGATCTAATAGGTATAAAGGCTAGGATGGTAAAAAAGGGAGTTCTAACTCCAAACGTAGATTTAAATGAAGATTCTCTTCTGGAACTGCCAAGGTATTGCAAACCTTGACACCTTTAGTATTTTAAAAAGAATGGTTAACATTCAGAAGCCTTTAATTTTTTCCATTGCTGAACCTAAAATAATGTTTTCCACTGATTTAGCTCACTTTTGTCGTTTTGGATACACCTTCATCGGTGCATGTCAAAACACCAATAGCTTTAATACTCTTTGGACCTTTGCCCATCCCTCCCTATCTAATGTTACTTTTTTTCATATTTCTGTTCAAAGTTTCACTTGTGACTTTATCATTGATAATGGTCATATCTTTTGTTCCTTTATCTATGCCAAGAATAAATATCAAGATAGGAGGTCTCTCTGGAGGGACCTCTCCTCTCTCAATTCAAAAATTCTTTCCCCCTGGATTGTTGCTGGTGATTTTAATGCTATTCTTTCTGCTGATGAAAAAATTGGTCCTCTTCACTCAAGTATTTCTATGAGGGATTTTAAGGATACTATTGAAAACTCCAATCTCACTGAGATCACTCTATGTGGTGCCAAATACACGTGGTACATGAATCATTACAATAGAGTGGTTGCGAGCAAACTGGACATATCCTTTTCTAATGACCATGCTTTAGATACTTGGGATTCCATCTCTAGTACCACCCTTCTAAAACTTCATTCTGACCATCATCCTATTTTGGTCACCATCTCCCTCATCATTCGGAAACCCTCTTTCCCCTTTAGATTCAACAATGCTTGGTTCTCTGACCCTGACTGTTGTAATCTCATTATTCATTTTTGGTCATCTCTGAATCATTCCGATGAGGATTTTTCTTGTCCTCTTAAATTAAAATATCTCAAACGCAAGCTCAAATCTTGGTGCAACACTAAAGAAATTCAAATTGACAAAGACATCCTCTCTCTTGAGAATGAGATGCATCAAATTCAAAACAACAACACTCACTTAGACTTCGCCTCTGATCACAATCCAGAAGCCCAAATTACTATGAACCTAAATATGCTTCTTGCCTTCAAAGACAACATCCGCAAGCATACTTTTAGAATCAAATGGCTCACTGATGGTGATCGTAACACCAAGTTCTACAAATCTTTACAAAGAATTCGGAAAGCTAGTAGGCCTCTTGCCTCCCTTAAAGATGGCGATAACCTTTTGGATAAAGAAGAAGACAGTGTTCAGCATGTTGTTTCTTACTTTGAATCTTAATTCAATGGGACTTTTATGAACAAGGACCTCATTAATGACGCCATTCCTACACTTGTTACTGATGTTGATAATAGTTTTCTCCTGGGTGTTCCTCTTGATCATGAAATTAGAGACACTGTGTTTGGTTTGAACCCTGACAGTGCCCCAGGACCTGATGGATTCACTAATGGTTTCTATCAAAATTATTGGGATATCATCCATGCTGATGTTTGCAAGCTCGTTAAATCTTTCTTTGCTAATGGGTTCTTACCTCATGGCTTAAATTCCCAATTCCTTTCTTTTATCCCCAAAGTTGATAATGCCGCTGAAATCCATCTTTTTCGCCCTATAGCTCTGATCAACACCCTCTATAAAATTATTACGAAGCTTATAGCTAACAGACTCAACACTATTACTAACAAAATTATCTCCTACAATCAATTTGGTTTTATCATGGGGAGATCAATCCAAGACTGCATTTGTCTTGCTTCGGAATGCACTAACATGTTAAATAATAAAAATAGAGGCGGAAACATCGCCATTCAACTAGACATTCGTAAATCTTTTGACATTATGGACTGGCATTTCATTTTCAAAGTTCTTCATGGTTTTGGCTTCAATGATAACTTCATATCTAGAATTAAAATCCTCTTTCATTCTACTCATGTTTCCATTTTGGTCAATGGATCGCCTAGAGGGTTTTTCAAATGTTCTAAAGGAGTCAGACAAGGAGATCCCTTATCTGCTATTCTTTTTTCCATTGCTGAAGACTATTTTAGTCGTCTGCTCACCCATATGGTTGACCATAACAAGCTCAAACCAATTCAGGCTTACAGAAATGCGAATGCCCCCACTCACCTCCTTTATGATGATGAAATCATTCTTTTTCTAAGGGGTGATCTTAAAAACATCAGAACTCTTAAAGCTTCTATCAACCATTACGAGGAGGTCTCGGGTCAAGTAATTGGTTGGAATAAATCTTTCATTTACTTTGGAAAAAATTTCCCTTCTGCTAGAAAAAATAGTATTATCAATGAGCTTAACATCAAAGAAGGTACTATCCCTTTCATGTACCTTGGGGTTCCCATCTTCTGGGGTGGACCCAAAGCCTTCTACTTTTCAAGAATTGTTGACCAGGTTCTTAATCAACTTTCATCTTGGAAAGGAAAATCCCTCTCCATGGCGGGGAGAGTTTTCCTTGTCTAGTCTGTTATTGTTTCCAAACTTGTCTACTCGATGATGGTCTATAAATGGCCTACTAGTCTCATTAAAAAGTTAAATGTTCACATTAAAAACTTTGTCTGGTCTGGAAGCACTTTGGACAGAAAACTTGTGACTATTCCTTGGGCTAAGTGCTGTAAACCTATAGCCATGAGTGGTCTTGGTATTAAAAACATTATGTTCTTCAATGAAGCTCTTCAAGCCAGATTAACTTGGAACCTGATTCACGATGACACCCCTCCTATTGCTTTTATCAAAAACAGGTTCATTGATAGATTGAAAAGCTCTAATAGAAGTTCCATGACCTCTTCCATTTGTCCCTCTATTAGAGACACTTATGACAATATTATGCACAATGCTAGATGGATGGTTTTGAGAAACTCTTCCATGAGATTCTGGTTGGACAATTGGACTGGTGCTCCTCTTATCTCTGTGACTCCCCTTGACCATATCCCTGTTGACATCAACTCCACTGTCAATAATGTGATTAATTCTCACATTGATTACCTTCCCGAAAACATTACTCAAATTATTGATTCCTACCATTTTTCTACCTCGTGTGATTTCTTGATTTGGGCGCCTTCTCATAATGGGATCCTTAATTCCAAAAACTTTTATAATCACTCCTTACACAACGCTGATAATGATATGAAATGGATAATTTTTTTTGACAAACCTTGGATCAAACCTTCTAGATTCACTCTTATTTGGCGTCTCGCCCACAATAAGGTTCCCACTGATGTTTGTCTTCAAAGTTTTGGTATCCAACTTTGTTCAAAATGTCGCCTTTGAAATCAGCATAGGGAAGATGCTAACCACTTATTTCTATCTTGTGCTACTGCCACCACTCTTTGGAACTATATTTTTGACACTTTTGATTGCAGATGGCGGTTCAGAACTCAATTGATGAGCAGCTTAAGCGTTTTGTTGCTAAGGATAACTCTCAACAAATCAGAAACTTGTTCCTTGCTGGGGTCTCAGAGCTGATACATGTCATATGGTATGATAGAAACTCGATTCTTTACAATAATTTCTCACACAACATTAATCCAGTTAAAACGAGAATTCTTATTGCTATTCGGGAAGCATTGCTGATTCAGAATGGTTCCTGCAACAATTCGGTGGATGATTTTATGATCCTTAGATGTCTTCGAGTTGAGGCCATTTTCTCAAAACCGTTTCGCACTTTTGAGGTTTTATGGAGACCTCCCTTTCCAGGTTGGATTAAAATCAATGTGGATGGAGCCTCTAAAGGAAATCCAGGTCCTGCGGGTTGTGGAGCCGTCTTCAGAAATCATCATGGTAATATTATGGGGTGCTTTTTTGGAGGCTGCGGTACTGCAACCTCTCTGGAAGCGGAGATGCTAAGTGTTATTCATGCCACTGCTTCTGCTCTTCAACATGGGTGGAACAACTTATGGATTGAAAGTGATTCTACTACTGTTGTTCAAGCCATTTGGAAGGGAGATATTCATCTTGCTTGGCCGATTACTACGCGCTTGATGAATTGTCTTCAATCTCTCCATGATGTCAGTTTCATTGCAACACATACTTACCGCGAAGCTAATATGGTTGCGGATGCTCTCGCTAATAAAGGAATTGATCAGACTTTAACATGGCTGGAGGAGCTCCCAGATAATCTGATTCCTTTGCAATTTTAAGATTGTAATTTGATCCCATCTTTTAGACTCTTGTAATCCTTGTTTTCTTTTTGCTAATAAATTTGCTTTGGTCCTTTGACCAAAAAAAGGGGATTGGTGGGAAGATAAACCACCATTTGGTAACATTCATACTATATAATGTATAATTATATCAAATTAGGAACCAGAAAAAGAAGGCTATATCCTAAAACATTAGATAATCTTGAATTAAGTTAATAATTCATATTTAGGATCTTTTCAAGTTTAGTGTTTTAGAGAATTAGGCCATAACTACTAAATTACTTCTAAAAAATTACAAATAATACATTTCTACTTATTATACATTTTTTTCATAAAAAAACTCATGACTGAAAGAGTCATGTCTAGTTCCATTTTTTAGACATCATGACATTCCCATGATCACATCCATGACCATGTTCATCGTTATGTCAAGTGAAAAACATTTCAATGAAACCTGGGATGAGCATAAAAAAGCTCAGTAAGGAATAAAAAATAAAGAAATAAAACATTAATCCACCAATACATAACATACATAATCTCATTCAAATACCTCATGAAATCATAATATTTAAGAATAACACATAGAAATCATAAATTATAATGGTAACATGCAGCATCCATAACACACATATGTGTATCTTTCACAGCTACGAAGGGAGTTACGTTTGGAATACCCATCACAATATATTCCATAAATATATTATTAGAAACATTAAAATTTAACTCTATCATGTTACCCATAGAATTTGAGAGCTATCTCGGTTTCACCAGCCTTGGTTTATCATAGAACCGCCCTTATATGTAAAAAATTCCCAAGAACCATAACATAATCATAACACATAACATAAGCATAAAGGAAAGATAACATTTACAAATTATAATTACAATATATCATTTCATTATATTGACATAATAGATACATTTACAAAAACATTTTCAATACAAAAATATGTAAAAAGTGTATATGGTTTTTATTTTTCCTTCAAAAACATTACAGCTTGTTAAGGAAGCTAAAGATCAAATAATACTCACAACGGTTGAAAAGGTCGTTGTCACCACGTATGATAAAAAGTAACATTCCTTTTTTCATTTAGTAAAACGCTTTGTAGATAAAATGTTCTCTTGGAATGAAATGAAATTTCAAATGGGTGTATACCCTGTATAAAATAAATTCGTGTATAAATCAAAATATGTCTCAATGAAAGTAGATTGATACAAAGTCCCTTACATCATGTCTGGCATGAATTGTTCGCTCTATAAAATCCTATATAATAAGATAAGCTTAATTTCTACATTCTTTAGAACCCTGTTCAAGATTATTATTCCTTTTATATCACTTATTACCACATTATAAACATTATCTAATCATTTAAGTTAATAACAGTCGTTTTGTCGATATTTGGTACTTGCGTCAAAAATGAACTCCTTATAATTATAAGGTGTCTATGTGGTCGAAATCCCATTATATCCAAAATGATATTCATGATTTATATGTCATATATGTCACATATATCTAGTAAATATATGTATTCATAACTGTACATAACATTTTGGGATAAGAAATGAAAAGCACCATTCATGGAGAGGGTAAGCCATATGTATGCCTGAACGCTAATTCCATTTCTATTTCATATTTAATAGAATAAAAATTTAATGATACATCGGTATATTATAATTTCATTATAATATCATATATATGATCATCATCTCCATCCTTTATATGTCCCACGTATGGCATGAATGAATCATATGACATTGAGGGGTAGTAGTCCGTATATCCTCAAATAAAATTATCGTATTTACCCATTATGGAAACCCTATAGTTATGATATAAATTAAAAATACAGAAGAATAGAGACAATATTAATATAATATATATCACATAGAAATATAGTTCAATTGTAATATCCACCAAGAGAGGTGGTTGGAGATATTTGAATAATCATCATTTCGGAAGGCGGTATTCCGCCATCCACAGAAATAGTATGTTCGTGTACATTAAAAGTAGGAGTTTGGAATTGTAGTAATAATCCTTATCATTAAAAAACCTATTATATTGATTATTTTGTTGCTGTTATAAAATAATTCAATAGAGATAGTCTATGGTGTTGGAGAAGATAAATAAAATAAAATAATTGAAGAGAATATGTTACCTTTAAATCAGGTATCTCCCTTTGGTTTGAACCAAAAAGATTACTTGAATTTAGAAATAAATAAAAAAGATGTTTAGTAGGAATAAAGGGATATATGGAGATTATTTGGTTAGAGGTAGGATTATCCAATGGGCTTGAAGGGTGTGAGTAATGGGTTAGAGGTGGTGCCCATTTATAAGAGGGAGGATGGGCTCTTTAGGAATGTTGGAAAGTATTAATTTATTATAAAATGATTCTTGATTTAAAAAGTTTCAAAACTCATTAAATTATAATATAAGATGAATATAATTAAAAATAAAATCATCCAATAATAAATGGATAGGATTTGGATATTTTATTTAAAAAAATGATAAACACATTTATTTAAAACATTCATTAATGTGGTAATAATGACATCATCATTCTATCATAAATAAATATATTTATTTAATGTATAAAAATTATAAAACAATTACCATAATATATGAAATAGTTTTAGATTTCAAATGAATATTTATAGTCAATGATATAACTTATATAACCTCATGTAAAAATTGATTTACTAAAAGTTATTTGATTATTGCACTTTTGTCTTTACTTTAAATTAATTTATATAAAGTGTCATTATATATCATAAGTGGCTGCATGGGGTCCCAAAATAGACCTAAGGATGACAATTTCCATAAATGTATCAACCAATTGGATTAAGACACATGTTAAGGTAATTTAATATTACTATAATAATATTTGTTTACCTTATTTACCTGATTTACCCTTTATCCATGGTAAATAAAATATTTACTCAACTAAATATTCATAAAGTCTAAAAATAAAAGATACATATTTTCACAATTTGGATTTCCTAATTCTAAATATTGAATCAATTTTTCTAATTTTAAAACCAAAATCGGCAGAAATTAATTTAAATTTAATTCTCGTTGTCAAAAAAAAACGGTGTGTTTAAGAAATAATAACTTTCAAAAGATTGACACTTGGTTATGTCCAAATTCAATTTAAAATTACTTGAAATGACCAAAATTGGATTAAATGGTAAAAATATAATGTAACTAAACTTTAAAACCAATTAAAAAGGTAATCTAATCATATAAATAAATTATATTAAAAGGCAGTTTTGAATTTAAATACAGTATTGTTCACTATTTATTAAAAAATGAACTTTATCAGAAAAATACAAATATTTTATCCAAAGTAAATTTTCATGACTCGATTCTAAATAAGAATTTTATTTTTTCAAATAGAACATATAAAAGTGATAAAAACTATATTTAAAAAGGGTTCTCTATCAAAAGGCGGTAAAAAGGACATTTAAAGAACAATAGTGTATTTCATGCATAAAATCGGATTAATTATCATTATAGGACTCTAAATATTTTTTAATAAATGTGAAGAAATTTAACAAACATGAATAATTATTTTTTAGTTTGTTTTTTTTCATTCCCTCCAATACAACAGCTATGCCTTAACTACCATTTAAAATAATATTATACCATTATTTTGTAGTATAACTCAACTTTGTGTTCAATATAAGATTTCAAAGAAACTCATTGTTGCGTATCAAGTATGCCATCGAACATACAATCACCTTTATAGTAAAATTAATATTTAATTCATAAATATTAATAAATATGAAAATATCGTATTCTTTATTTACATAGGATGTTGCATCCTTCCCCCTTTTGGAAATTGCTTCCATAAAAGTTTATTCACTTATCAAATAAATGGGGGTATTTATCCCTCATGGAATTTTATGATTACCACGTTGCCTCTTCAACAATATGGGTTTTCCACAAAACCTTTACCTAATGAATTACATTATTCTTCAACACTTTCTCTCTTCGATCGAGAATCTGGACTGGTTTTTCCTCATATAAAAGATTCTCTTCCAAACGTGATACCTATGGACTCAAAACATGAGATGGATCCCAAAATTACATTCTCAACATTCAAACATGAAAATAATTGTGTAATTGGGATAAATTTTTAGGTAAACCATCTTTTTAGGAAAATGATCCAACTTTATCAAGGATTTAATAGGGTTCAATGATCCTTGGACTCCACTTTCCCTTCTTTCCAAAGTGCATCACACTTTTCCAAAGAGAAACCTTGGGAAATAAATATTCACCTACCTCGAATGAAAGATCCTTCATCATGTTATCCACATAACATTTCTTCCTGCATTAATATATTCTCATGTGATTTTGAATAAACTAAGCTTTTTCTTCCATCTCTTCTAACAATTCTGGTCCCATAAACCTCCTTTCACCTACATTATCCAAAAAATATAGATTTTGACACCAATTTATATATAATTCCTCAAATGGATCCATATGTATACTGGAAGGAAAATAGTTTCTTATAAGAAAATTCAACCAATGAAATATGTTGCTCCCAAGTACCCTGGTAATACATTGAGCAATCATGTAAAATATCTTCCAAATTCTGAATTGTTTTATATTACGCCCATCTGATTGAGGATGAAAAGGTGTACTAAAATTGAATTCAGTTCCCAACAACTTCTGAAGGCCTTTCCAAAAGATAAAAGAAATCCTGGGATCATGATCGGATACAATGGAGAGGGAACTCCATGCAACCTAACAATCTGTTTAACATACGACTAAGAAAGTTGATCTATAGACAAAGTATCTAGAATAGGGTGGAAATGAGAATATTTAGTCAATCAATCAACAATAACCGAGATTGCATTGTTACATCGAAATTTATTCGGTAATCCCAAAATGAAGTCCTTGGATACATTTTCCAATTTCTACTCTAGAATTTAGTAAAAGCTGAAGCATCCCTTTCCGTAACATTCTCTCTTCTTTAACCTATTGAAAAGTAAAATACTTCACAGATAAGTAATATATATCTATTTTCATTCCATCCCACTAGTAATACTCATGAAGATCTCTATACAACTTAGTACTTCCAGGATAAACTGAAAATTGAGAACTACGAGATTCACAAATCAACTCTTTCTTTAAATATGAATCACAAGGAACATATAATCTCTTTCCAAATCTAAAAATAAAATCATTATCACTGTTAAAATAAGGAAACATAACCTTCTAAACCAAATCTACCTTTTTCTACAACTCATTGTCTTCGTTCTGTTCTTTCATTATTATTTATTCTAGGGATGATGTCACTAACACCTGAAAAACAGTGGAATTTATTGCATCAATAACATCTATGCCAAAGTTCAGAAAATATTTAATCAAAGGGGTTTGTTCCAAACATAACATGGTTAAGGAAGCATTATTTTTCCGACTCAACGTATCATCCACTTTATTTTACATTACTGGATGGTAAAAAATGGTGAAATCATAATCCTTGATTAATTCTAGCCATCTCCTCTGTCACATGTTCAATTATTTATGAGTGAATATATACTTTAAACATTTTTTGTTAGTATATATTTCACATTTTACTCTATAAATATTATCCCGCAAAATATTTAAAAGAAAATCAACAACTGCTAATTTCTAATTATGTGTAGGTTAATTTCACTCATGAGGTTTCAACTTTTGTGAAGAATAAGCAATTACCTAATCACTGTACATAAGGAAACTGCCAAATCCTTTCAACTAAGCCTCACAACAGATAACAATATCATAATTTTTGAAATGCAGTTCCAAAATTGGAGCATTCAACAATCTTCTTTTAAATTCATTAAAAAAATCATCGCATTATTTTTTTCAGATAATCATAACAACTTTTCAAGTTAATTAATTTAATGTTCAATATAATCGTGCAAATGTTTCAATAAATCTCTAGTAATAACTAGCTAATACAAGAAAACTATGGATCTTGATTATATTTGTGGGTATTTTCCATTCTTAAAAAACTTTTTTTAGCATAATCAATGTTTATTCCTTCTTTAGAAACACTGTGACATAGGAAATAAAGTTTATTGTAACCAAGACTCACACTTGTTGATTTTTCCAAACAGTTTATTTTTTCTATGGATTGTAAGGCAACCCATTAATGACTTTCAAGATACTCTTTAAATTCAGAATAAACAAAAATATCATCAATGAACACAACCACAAACTTATCCAATAAATCATGGAAAATTCTATTCATAAGATCCATTAATAGAGCAGGTGCATTGGTTAACCGAAAAGTCATAACTACCAATTCAATAATGGACATATCTTGTAGGAAACATAGTCTTCAAGATTTATGCTTCCATTACTTTCAAATAAAGATACCCTGACCTCAATTCAATCTTTGAAAAATATTGAGCACCCTGGAGCGGATTAATCCAGTCATCGATGCAAGGAAAATGATACTTGTTCATAATAGTGATGTTATTTAATGCACTATAATCAATGTAAAGACTCATTGAACCATCTTTCATTATTTCAAATTAGATAGGAAAACCCCATGGAGATGTTCTAGGTTGAATCAAACCTTTATCTTATAACTCCTGCAATTGATTATTTAACTCTAAAAGTTCTATTTGAGCATTTGAAAAGGGGGTTTTGAAATTGGATTTGCATCAGGAACTAAGTCAATAGTGATTTCAAAATCCCAATCAGATATCTTACCAAGAAAATCACTAGTAAAATATCATGATACTCGTTTAGGACTGGCTCATCCTTAATCATAATAGTTCCTTTGTTTGCAACAACATGTTTATGGTAACATTCATTTCTATCTTTTACTTGTTTCTCATCTTCCTGATATGATATTCAAAGTAAGGGTTCAAGATTTTACACAAACTGAAATTCTTTCGGAAAATAAACCTCTTTATCTCTACAGTCAATCTTAGCATGATAATCTTGAATCCAATCCATACCCAAAATAACATCAAACTCTACTAGAGGAAAACAATAAGGTTTTCCAGTATATTATTTTTCCACACATGTACATGAAGGTTTTTGTAATTTATTTTTCTCTCGAAATTTCATCCCAGTAATTTGAACTATAGTTTAGGATTCACATCTTGAGATGGAATTACCAATTTACTATAAAAATTCTCAGAAATGAGAGAATGTGTAGAGTGTGAATCAAAAAACACATTGGAATAATCTGAATAAACAAATAGTGTACTAGATACTGCATCATTTGATGGCCTAACATCTTCTGAATTAGTTGCAAAGGATTTCACCACCCCCGTTTGATTGTATTCTTGCTTCATTCCCTCAGTTTAGTTCTTCATTGACACTCATTTTCATAATAACATAATTTATTGCACATAAATAATTTTACTAACTGTAAATCAGATTTTATCTTTCCATTACCCTAATATTTTTCTATGTACTTTTGATCCTTAGGACCCATTTTTTCACATCAGTAGCACTTATTAGAATTCAAAAGTCATTCCCCATCATGATTTTTACCACAATTTTCACAAACTGTAAAATTAAGTTTCTTACCATATGACTTGTTTGAAGAGTTATTTTGTTTCATCTGCCATATCGACCTCTTATTCTGTTTCTTTTCAAATAACACATGATCATCAGAAAACTCAATTTCCACATTCTCCGTACGAAAAACATGTTTTTCCTGACATTTAAATTCATGAGAATGTAAATTCATTCAATACATTGGATTTAATCCTAGGTAAAAAATTATCGATTTTACTATCAGGATCTCGTAAAAAATATTGAGCATACCATGCAAGTTGAGTGAATTTTTCTTCATAAGCATCCACTAATTGATACTCCTACCTCAATTTCAATAATTGTTTTTCAATTCTAAGATGAACCACCGTAGGAAAATATTTTTCAATAAACATACATCTGAATTCATCCCAATCAGGATCATGAATCTCCTCAATATCCCGAATATGTTTAACCATAGACCACAACTAATTGGATTCCCCATCAAAACGGTAAACATCAAGACTATCCTTTTGAGGTTCTAAACACCCCAAGATATAAAAACATTTCTCTAGTGTTTTAATCCACGCTTTAGATTTCATAGGGTCAGATGATCCTTTGAATGATGGGGGACGTTGCCTCATGAAATGCTCCATTATAAATATGTTCCTCTATGGTTGATCTGGATGATCTCATGCATGGATACTTCCACCGTTTATAGCCTGAGTCAAATGTAACATCACGGTAACAAATAGTTCATTTCTGATTCTGACCATCATAGGTTTCTTCTTTGCAAGGTTGTCTTCCTCTTGATGTTGTCCCATCGTAGCTTCCATGTTTCCACTGTGAAAAACCATTCTTAACATAGAAATATCTTAGGCGAAGAAACACGGTAATCTGTAAATGATATATTATTTCAATCTTACCAGTAGGTAAAAATAATTTATGGATATTAATTTAACAATATACAAACTTCTAATGTTATTTAATCGATCTATAGTATACACTATAACACCCCAACATTAAACATTACATAATCATTAATTATGATTGTAATTCACATTGAAGATCTTTCAAGGTTTAGAGTTTAAGAAAATTAGGCCATAATTATTATATTACATGTCAAATATTACAAAGAATACACTTCTACTAAGTATCCATTTTTTCAATAATAAAAACTCTTGAAAAAAAGGGTCATGTATACTTCCATCATTTAGACCACATGACTTTCCCATGATCCCATCATTTACACTAATCATCTTTCAGTCCAGTGAAAAACATTTCAAAGAAACATGGGATGACAATAAAAATATCAATTAGGATTATAAAATAATGAAATAAAACATTAGTCCACCAATACATACCAAACATAAGATCGTTAGAATACCTCAGGAAATCATCATTTTTATGAATAACACATAGAAATCCTAAATCATAAAGGTAACTTGTGGAATCCATAACATAAAAACATTGTAGCATTCATAGTTATGTAGGGAGTTACATTTGGAATACCCATCACTATATATTTTGTAAATCACTTAGTAGAAACATTAACTTTTACCTCCTTCATGTTACTCAATGCATTGGAGATCTATCTCAGTCTCACCGGCCTATGGTGTATCACCAAACCACATGGATATGTAAACAATTCTAAAGAACTATAAAATAAACACAACATATAACATAATAATAAAGGAAAGATAAAATTTCCAAATTAAAATCACAATATATCATTTCTATATATTGGAATATTCAATACATTAAAAACCATGTTCAATACCAAAATAAAAAATAAGAGTATATGGTATTTATTTTTCTTTCAAAAGCATTATAGCTTGTTAGGGAAGCCAATGATCAAATAATACTCACGGTGGTGGAAAAGGTCGTTGTCACCGCGTACGTTAAAACGAAATATTCCTTTTTTCGTTTAGTAAAATTATTTGTAGGAAAAATATTCCCTTTGAATGAAATGAAAATTCAATTGTGTTTATACACCGTATAAAATAATGTCTTGTATAAATCAAAATATGCCTCAATGAATGGAGATTGAGACAAAGTCCCTCACCTTGTGTCTGACATGACCCATTCATTCTTTAATCTCCTAAGTAATATGATAAAGTTAATTTATACTTTCTTCAGAACCTTTTTCAGGTTTATTATTCCTTTTATATCACTTATTACCACATTATAAACATTACATAATCATTTATGTTAATAAAGACCATTTTATCGATATTTGGTACTTAAGTCAAAAATGAACTCCTTATAATTTCAAGTTGTCCATGTGGTCACAATTACATTATCTCTAGAGTTATATTCATGATTTAGATATCATATATATCTAGTATATATATTTATTTATAACAGTACATAATATTTCAGGATAAGAAATTAAATGCACCGTTCATTAAGACGGTAAGTCGTACATATAGATTAACACTACATTCATTTCTATTTCTAATTTAATGGAATGAAAACATAAGGATACATAGGTATATTAAAATTCTAGTATAATATCATATATTATATAAATGAAAAATAAAAAAGTATATAGAAAATATAAATATAATATATATCACATATAAATATAGTTCCATCATAATGGCCACCATGAGAGGTGGTTGGAGATATTTGAACAATCATCATTTTTTAAGGCAGTAGTTCACCGTCTACAGAAACAGTATGTTTGTATCCATTAGATAGAGGTGTGTATAAGTGTACTTTGAATACTTCCAATAAAAAAAATTATGTTTAGGATACTATTTTTTTTATAAAATAATTAAATACATAGAGGATACGGGATTGGAGAAATAAACAAATGAAATGAACTTAAGAGAATACGTTACCCTTAAATCAGGTATCTCCCTTTGGTTTGAACTGAAAGGTTTACTTGAATTGCCTTCTACCTAGGGGAAGACATCTAGGAGTAATATATTCATGTAGGGATATTATTTGGGTAGATTTTGGAAGATCTAATGGGCTTGATAGGTGTCAGTAATTGGTTAGAGGTGGTGCCCTTTTATAAGAGGGGGAGGGGCTCTTTAAAAATATCTGAAAGTATTAATTTATTATAAAATTATTATCAATATAAAAATTTCAAAACTCATTAAATTCAAATATAATATGAATATTTTTCAAAATAATATCATCCAATATTAATTAGAATGTTTTTGGACATTTTTTTTAATTTTATATTCTCATTTATTTAAAAATATCATTAATGTGGTAATCATTTATCATCATTCTGTCATAAATAAATTTGTCTATTTGATTTATAAAAATTATAAAAAATTAACATAATGTAGTAAATATTTTTATCTTTCAAATTAATATTTATATTAAAATATATAACTTATATTACCCCATGTAAAAATTGATTTACTAACAGATAAATGTTTATGTCACTTTTATCTTTACTTTACATTAATTAATATAAAATGTCATTTTCACTACCAAGTGGCTCCATGGTGTCCCCAAATAGACAAAAGGATTCCCATGATTGGAAATGTATCAACCAATATGATTAGGACACATGTTAGGGTAATATAATATTAATATAATAATATTTTTTTCCCTTATTTAACTGATTTACACTTTAACCGTGGTAAATAAAATATTTACTCATGTAAATATTCATAATGTATACAAATAGAAGTTCCATAATTACACAATTTGGACCTCTTGATTCAAAATATGGAATCCATTTTTCAAAATTCAAAACACAAAAGTGGCATAAATTAATTTAAAATTAATTCCAATTGTCAAAACAAAAAAAGTGTTTATATGAAATAATAACTATCCAAAGATTGACACTTTCTTGTGTCCATTTTAAAAATAGAAATTACATACAATGACAAAAATTGGATTAGATGGTAAAAATATAATATAATTAAACTTTATAACCAATTATGAATATAATCTATCCATCAAAATATAATACATTAAAAGGAATTTTTGAATTAAAATACTTTATTTTACACTATTCATTAAATAATGAACATTATCAGAAAAACACAAAAAATTATTCCAACGTAAATTTTGATGTCCTGATTCTAAAGATGAATTTTTTATAAAATAAAACATAAAAAAGTGACAAAAACTAGAATTAAAAAGGGTTCTCCATCAAAAGGCATTAAAACAACATTTTAATGAATATTAGAGTATTAAATTCATAAAATCAGATTAATTCTCATTTTAAGACACTAAAATTTATTGAATAAATGTAAATACATTTAAAAAATGTGTATAATCATATTTTATTTTGTTTTGTTGTTTCCTTCCAATACAATGGATATGCATTAAATACCATTTAAAATAATATTATAATAATATTTTTCATTATAACTCAATCTTGTGTGCAGCGTAAGATTTCAATGAAACATGATGTTGCGTATCGGGTATGCCATCGTACATAGCATCCCATTTAAATTAAAATTAATATTTATTTCACAAATATTAATAAATATTAAAATATTATATCCTTTATTTACCTGGGATGTTACAAAAAACACTCTCAAAATTATTAGATAGAAAAACGGACCTTTGGCATATCCTATATCAACCTTAAATCCTCAATCTAGGGAAAAACGACTTTGTGGAAAATGGAGGCCCTGATACAAGTGTAATATATTAGGAAGAATCTATTTATAGTCATATAGAAGCACTTAATATTTTATTCCCTTCACCTTCAAATGATCTTCCTGAAGTATTCATGAGACCCTCGTAAACCCATAAGAGTTTGAGGGTAAGGTAACCACAGTTGAGGTCTACCATTCAGAGACTGATCCCATAGAGTTCCACATGGTTATCTACATCCTAGAGCATGATAGATATGTTTTCCTATTGTTACTCATTATCCCTTTATATATTTTAGTAAACCATGGCATCATCATCATCTTTTGAGTCCTCATTGAGAATGAACCGAGATCATCCTTACACTTGTCTGAACCCCTATATGTTTTGTTTATAGTGGGGTTAACCCGTATACCCGTAATACAAGAATCTAATGATATGATAAGATCTACTGTTAATATAATACTCATGTGAAAGGATTTTTTCTTTCCATTTTATCTGGAAGATTAAATTAATGTATATATATAATTAAACCAATATACATGATCTAAAATTTTCCTTATGATATCATTTTTTCCAAGTAAACATTTCATGATGAAATATGTGTTAAACTTCAATACGAATTATAAATCATTTAATGAAGATTCTGTTCCATTTTTTACTTTCTAATGATTCATTCACATTATACTTTTTGTCACATAAATATGTTTATATAATCATATTTAAGTGGTTAAAATAAAATTTCTATATTCCATGTCACATAGGATGACTTTGTAGACTCTTCGACTGATTATAGTGAAGCAGAGGTGTAACACCCCAAGATTTCATAGTGTGTTATTTCTTTAAAATAATACAATAACTTGCACTACACGCAACACCGAGTTCAAGCACACCATGACTTACCAAACAAGCCGTTTAAAAGAGGTTATGAATAGTATTAACTAAATTTTAAACTTTATATAATCCTTATAATTTTAGAATCCATATTATGAGTTTCTTAGATATAATGCAAGAACAAATTCATTTTCAGTATTGCACTTTTATCAAATTTTAATAGTGAACCCTTTTTAAATACAATATTTTAAACTTTTTGACTAAATGGGGATATCAAAAAATTTAAAATGAAACATCCCAAGCTTTCACGGTACGCTTTCCTTTGAATAATACAGTAGCGTGTGTTGTACGCAACTTCGAGTTTTAACACACACCACAACCGATCAAACTAGCCATTATGAATAGTAATACCTACTTTCTGAAATTATATATATTTTATGTTTCAAATTTGACTTCATTTTTGGATTCGTAGTGTCGAATTTACCCTAAGGTGAAATTTTGGTACTTTTTGGATAACTTTCATATTTTGATGAATAGTGAAAATTACTAAATTTTAATTAAAAACTACTTTTTTAATCAAAATAATTAATAGTGATAAATTAGGAATTTGAGTGGTTTTAAAGTATATTTAGAATATATTTTTACCATTTAATATAATTTTGGTCATTGGACATAATTTTACAATTAAACCGAACATAAACAAGTGTCAATCTTTTGATAATTATTATCTCTTAAAAACACGCTTTTTGTTTTGACAGCGGGAATTAATTTTAAATTAATTTCTGCCACTTCTGTGTTTTGAATTTAGGAAAATGGATTCCATATTTGGAATCAGGATGTACAAATTGTGTAAATAGGTAGCTTTTATTTTTAGACATTTTGAATAATTATTGCGGTAAATATTTTATTTACCATGGTTAAGGGTAAATCCGGTAAATAAGGGTTAACAAATAATATTATAATAATACTAAATTACCCTAAAACGTGTCCTAGCCTTATTGGTTGATAAATGGTCGACCATAGGCATCTTTGGGTCGATTTTGGGACCCCATGGATCCACTTGTAAGTGATAATGACACTTTATTTTAATTAAGTTAAAATGAATACAAAAATGACACAAGCATATATTTTTTAGAAAAACAATTGTTACATAGGGTTATATATATAGGATTTTAGATTATAAATATTCATTAGAAAGATAAAAATATTTACTACATAATGATATTTTATTTATAATTTTTAGACATTAAATAATTTATTTTATTTATGACACAATGATGATGCAGTAATTACTATAATAGTGAATCATTAAAATAATTGATATTATAAATACCCAAATAAATATAATATGAAACTTTTAATGAATTAAACTAATTTTATATGATAATATGATATGTTAGGATTGATTTAATTGACTTTTTTCGAAGTAATCAATCTGTTATGAGTTTCACAAAAATCAACTATTGAATAGTGTCAAAATTGACATAAAAGAGTTCTTAAAACAAATATTTTATTATTAATTGATATTAAATTCCTAAAAATCTAAGGTTCGGCCAAGAAACATATATCATGATAGGTTCGTCATTAATGGACCATTTGGGGGTCTCTTTGATGTATATAGTAAGTTTATTAACCATATTATATAAAAATACAAAGAGACATTGTAAAAGTGAAACTAATTAACTTAGAGTTAATACTTAAAGATAAGGTGAATATAAGTAACCCAACCTGTCTAAATTATATTGGTTGAGTTGTTTTCGACCCATCCCCACCTTAACCGTTTAATAGTCAACTTTGGAGCCATTGGAAACTGATTATGAATTTATTATAAACTAATATCTCTAGCTTTTCCAAAGGTGCCCCTCACCCCTCTTATAAAAGGGAACTCCTCCTTCTCATTTCATCACACCTTCAAAGCCTTTTGGTTCGGACAAACTCTGCCCAAATACTCTCCCAAATTCCCTCACTACAACCTAGAGGCATTAGTTTGATCAGAAAGCCATCCTAATGAGACCTTTGGATCAAATCAAAAGGAAGAACCCGAAGAAGAGGTAATGATTTCACCACCCTTTTCCAAGTTCCTTCTTCTTCCACTTCTTCTTCCTTTGTTGTTACCATTCTAAAATAATAAATCCAGTATCATATATATACTGTGATTTTATTATAAATATGGTACAACCATATTCAGTATTCTATCCACCCTTTGAATAACATGTCACCATACGTGCATACGTACGGCTTACCGTCTCCACGTCGTGGTGTAATTGTTATTCAATATAATATTATTTGGATGGGTATAATAATGATGTATAACTCATGTAAATAATAAATATAAAATTTTAATGATTCTGTATATATGATATACCATCCATTTATATAATATTTTAATATCAAAAGAATGATATTGTCGCTCGTGCGTACGTACGGACTACCGTCTCCACGAACGCGATGAGATTCATTCTCCATCGTATCCATTCAAGTATAATTATCATTTGATGATTTAAAAAATGATGTTTAAGGACTTTATATCATTCTGGATATGAATAATATAAAACCTATCCTTTACAAACATGTCTTACGTAACAAAACATATAAAAGAAAACGAGTAAGTTAACACCCAAAACAACGATAATACTGAGATATTATTAACAAATCAAAGTTAAAAGATCATATATGATATCATATTAATATATATGATTCTTGTATAATTTAATAACAATTATTTCACTATTATACAGGAGGTTAACCTACCTGAACCAAGTAAAAGTACAAGGTAAGGGATTTTCTTATCTCACTTTCAATTCCGTGAGATTTCCATTGTTCGCCACTAAATTATTGAATGTGGTGTATTGTGTACTGTCATTTGATATATATTATCATGATTCTCTTTATATTCATTTTATTCTGGAAATCATTTGGTAGTTGTTTCCGACGCTTTTGCCGGGGCGCGCGCATCCGTCCGCGGAGGACGCGCGGCTTTGTTTCCCCGCATTCCCGCTTTCCAAAGGCGTGCGGAATTCGCTCCTTATTCAGGGACGTCTGATCCTTGATCGAAACGGGATGATGGGATGTCGGTTCTTCCTCCTGTGGATTCCTCCTCCGAACTCGTCACCTAGTCCGGGTCTCCCTTATAGATTTAATACGTAGTTCGTGAAATGCTTCCCAGTGCCATGTTTCCAGGGACACTGGTTAATTACACTGCTTCTGTCGGGACATTCCAAAGGGTCCAGTCAGGGCAGCAACCTTCGGTCAGGGGAGTAGTCACGTTGAGGCATCAGTAGCGTGTCTGGATGCTGGGGGACCTGGCATGTCTATCTTTTATCCTTGATCACAAGGCTTCTCGAGGGCGTGGAAGCCCGAGGCATCCCACATCGGGTGCGGGGAATTACATGTCGTGGACACATATCTGAGGTTTTCCTCAGCTTCCTGTGCTTAACACAGGGTATGCCACAAGTTTAACGTCCAGCGGAGACGGATCAACCCAACCAGAGCATTAGCTAGGATAGATCGGATTGAAGAATCCTCCTTGAAGGGATATCGACACCGGGGCTAGCCCGTGGACGGCAGTGAATGGAGTAGAAGGAGAGTGAAGTGGAACCATCGTGGGAGGGCGACAGTGAAGTTGGGCTTGAGCCTGGACGAGGCTTCCTACGTATCCCCGTGGCAGGGAATCAAAGTCCGCGTAGTTCGGGATGGTGCCGGTAAACCGACGTGAAGGTGGACCTTGGTCCGATGGGAGTTGGGCTTAAACCTCTGGGAGGATTCCTACGTACCATGCCTTAACATGGATCAAAGACCTCGTAGTTCAAATGGGGTTGGGTCGCAATGGCTTACCACTGGACCAGAATGTAGTTTAACATCATGCTGGACGTCGGCAGAACACGACGTGAATTGGGTGATGGGTGGGCTTGAACCTTGTGGAGGCTCCCTACGTACCATGCCTTGACATGGATCAAAGACCTCGTAGTTCAGGAGAGTTTCGCCGGTGAATCGACGTGAATGTAGACCTTGGTCCACTGTTGGTGGGCTTGAACCTCGTGGAGGCTTCCTACGTACCATGCCTTGACATGGATCAAAGACCTCGTAGTTCAGGTGGTCACAACGGCTTGCCGTCGGACGAGAATTGCAATTTAGCATCATGATGGACGTGAGTGTGCAGTTTAATGTCATGCTGGACGTGAGTGTGCAGTTTAAGGTCATGCTGGACGTGAGTGTGCAGTTTAACGTCATGCTGGACGTGAGTGTGCAGTTTAACCTCATGCTGGACGTGAGTGTGCAGTTTAACGTCATGCTGGACGTGAGTGTGTAGTTTAACGTCATGCTGGACGTGAGTGTAACCTGACGTGAATGACGGATGGGCTTGAACCTCAGAAAGGCATCCTACGTACCATGCCTTGACATGGATCAAAGACCTCGTAGTTCAGATGGGGCTTTGTCGGCTGAACCGACGTGAAAGTTGACCTTGGTCCACTTTTGGTGGGCTTAAACCTCGTAGAGGCTTCCTACGTACCATGCCTTGACATGGATCAAAGTCCTCATAGTTCAGAAGGTGCTTTGTCGGTAAACCGATGTGAAAGTAGACCTTGGTCCACTATTGGTGGGCTTGAACCTCGTGGAGGCTTCCTACGTACCATGCCTTGACATGGATCAAAGACCTCACAGTTAAGATGGGTTGGTCAGGGTCGGTGCTCACTCTAAGCCCACGTGAGTCATGCTCGGTGTGAGAAACAAGAGGTTGCAAGGACCTGACGATCACATCGCGAAGGGTGCGTCCGTAAGAAGCGAAAAGGGGCTTACTCGTTGGGCGGCCCATGGTGTTGGGACTTACTCCAGGATGGAGGCCCAGAGGGGGTGCCTCGTTCCCTATCACGTCCTCCATTGACCTTGGTAGTGGGGAAGTACAGAGATGCACGGGTGCAATCATCCGTACCAAAGGTTAGGGGCTTACGCTCGGAGGCAGCCCTTCCCCTGCGAACATACACCACTCCGACAAGGACGATCTCATTCCATGTGCGGAAGAGTTCCATTCCCGTGGAGACGAGTGGTGTAACGAATGTTTGATCTGGGAGAACCCTTCGTGAGGGAGACGAGGTTGGGTCACAGTTTAACGTCATGTGTTGAGGACGTGGTGCTTGTATGTTTAACGTCCTGCAACTCGGACGAGGTGGGTTCACTCCACACCCCTAGGACTTACATAACCGGTACCCTCTGGTCCTTGGGGAAGGGAAGGTACCGGTAAGGCCATGGTAAAGGGGGGTAGTGGGGCGAACCATCGAGGGGTCCACGTTAGCGTGGCTATGTGAAGAAGCATTAGCCGTTAGTGTGCCTATGCGAAGAAGCATTAGGCGAAGCAACGCTACGGGTGGTGTTGTCCATGGGATTTTGAAATCACATCGTGCAAACCTGGAGGGTCGCACGGAAAGGGGAATCGCTAAGCAGAGGAGTGTGCTGTGCGAAGTGGGGTGCCTTAGCCTTAGCATGGGGCGTAGGTGTGAATGGGAGGTGGTTCGCGAAGTGGAACACTGTTCGCGGAGCACTGCCTTGTGGAGAAGGGGTGCCTCGCGAAGCAGGGTCCAGCGAAGCAGTGTGCTTCGCGAAGTGGAGCGGTCCTGCCTTAGCATAGGGATCACTCGTATGGGTTGGGTGTTTCGCGAAGCACAAGTGCTCCGCGGCTGCCCGGGTTCCCTTGGGAATCCCCTTCCTCCGAGAATGACCTTGAGCTTCGCGAAGGGCATCCCTCTCGGAAGAGGGGCTCAAAACGAGACAAAGCAGAGTCGTCTCGCGAAGTAGAAATACCTCGCGGAGCTCATGATTCCCGGGGCAAAGCGTGCTTCGCGATTCGGGAGAGGAGAAGCCGAAAGGTCGGATTGTCTGTCCTCGGGACTCAGGGGGAGTTGAATATTTATAGGGAAGGGGCGCCGCGAAGCAGGGCTCGTGCGCCGCCTTCGGGGCTTCGCGGCGGCTCGCGAACGTCAAACGGGTTCGCGGAGGATCACCGCCTCTGGAGCTTCGCGGCGGCTCGCGAACGTCAAACGGGTTCGCGGAGGATGACCGCCTCTGCAGCTTCGCAGTGGCTCGCGAACGTCAAACGGGTTCGCGGAGGATCACCGCCTCTGGAGCTTCGCGGCGTCGCCATGGTTGGGGCGCTTCGCGGCGAGGCTTCGCGACGGAGCTTCGCGAGGCAGCGCGCCGGCCCTTTTTCGTTCCTTTTTTTCGGGCCACATTTTTGGCACCAAAAAATGCCCCCCCTCAGACTTGGAGCCGCGGAGGGAGAAGGGTCGAAGTCTGAGGGACAATCGCCAAAACTGTTGGTGGTTCGCGATGCAGCATCGCGAAGGAGGCCCGCGATGCTCGCCAGGGCCGTGGATCCAGACACGCCGCGATGCTCCGCGCGGTGGAGGTGAGCCGCGATGCTCCGGGGTCGTCGCCTATAAATAGGGGGTCCGCCCTCTTTTGTCTTCACGTGCCTTGTCTTTTTGTGCGCTCTCGACTTCGCGAAGCTCCACGTACTCCGCGACAGCACTCTGCGAATCAAGCTTCGCGGCGAACCGCGAGTCTCCGACTCCGCGTCCGCGCTAGGCGAACTTCTTGTCGGCCTTGGCCAGACTTCGTGACTTGGTCCCGCGACCGATCTTCGCGATTCCACTTCGCGGTCGAGCTTCGCGATTCAACTTCGCGGTCGTGCTTTGCGATCCAGGGAAAAAACTTTTCTGAGGGTCGACATTAAAAATGGCCCATCAAGAGGCTGTGCTGGGAGTGCTTGCAGATGCCGCTCGCCGAGATGAGATGGCCAACCGTCCAGGCTTGGGGGAAATGGTTTGAAGCCATTCGGACCACACTTCTCTGACAGATCTGCTGTCGGAAGGTCAGAAGGATTATCCGCAGTGCAAGAAACTGTCGTTGTACGGCTTCGGGCTGAGGGACGACGTCTTCATCCCTGAGGCGAGAAGGGATGAACCAGCTTGCTGGTTCAGGAGCACACCATGCCAGCACCAATGGTTCTGGGCGGCCGATGGTCATGCGCGGGAGGATTTCACACCCATCACCACTGACTGTCTCTACAATCATGTGAACGATATTGACGGGAGGCCACTGCAACCGGAGACTTCCCCTCCTCTCTATCGCACCATGCTGAAGGCGGCTCTGCAGGATCCGAAGAAGGGATGGTCTGATGAGTGGGACCTACACTAGGGCAGCAACTTTACCGATGACTGGGCCTGGGCCTACTGGGTAGGCGCCTCATGCGAGGAGTTCAAGGCCGAGATGAGGAGAGTGGGATTGTATGAGGCGGCATGGGCCTCCCAGTTCCACATTTACCAGCCAAAGCAGCTGATGCCGGAACTGCTGAGTAGATGGTCATCCAGGACCAACACTTTTCACCTTCATCACGGGGAGGTGGGTATCAGCCTGTGGGATGTCCACCAGATTTCCAGGGTCCCGATCTTGGGGGCCATGTTTGATGAATTCCTCCCCGTTGCCAGCGCGTGGGGGGATCCGGAGCAAATGCCGCGATTGGCGTCGGCGCTGATGGCGCTCGTCAATGGAGAGGACAAGGAGGCAGTGAGGGACGTCCACTTCAAGAGGTGGTTCAAATGCTTCCTGAACTTCCCAGAGAATCGAGAGTTCCCTCCGAGGCCTCGGACTTGTCCAAGGGCAGCCCAACGGGGCAAGGGGCACTCGTATTTGCGGGTTTTGGAGGACAGCCAATGGAAGACTTGGGGTTTCAGCGTCAGCACCGAACAGCAGCCAAGAGTTTGGCTGGCGGCGTTCATCGCGGCTCTCATCTGTGGGTGGATCCTACCAGTGAGAGATACAAGCATGGGGGTACGGCCCAGCTCGTTCATCATAGCGTCGATGTTGGCCATGGGGCAGCGGATCAACCAAGGGATCCCGATGCTCACCAAACTGTACAGAATGCTGCGGCATATTAGTGAGGGCAAGAAGCCGCCAAGAATATGCGGGCCCTTCCACCTCCTGTACGGGTGGATCGCGGCGCATATCAGGGGGATTTACGAGTATCCAAACCCCATTTCGCCACCAGGATCAGACTTTCGCCCCTCCATTCTGAACGCAGTTGGGAGCTTCCCATTCAAACTAGCCGTTCCAATGGTGCTGAATAGGGTGTGGAGGGCGGACGAGTTCAACTTTCATCCCTTCCCACTACCGATGGGGAGGCTTACTGATGATGGACGGGGAACGGAAGAACATCGGGCTTACCTCCTGGCCTTCCGAGGTGGAGTTTTGGTGGCTCGGATAGACCGTGAGCCAATCTGTGAACCGTACACCCCGCATCGTTTTGCGAGGCAGTTCCGGTGCCTCCAGCGGCTGACCCTGCAGGTATACTGGGAGGTGCGTCACGAGGAGCACCCATGTGTGATGAGGCAGCTGTGGCTCATGTTCACACGTGAGGATGGAAAGATGCAGATCGCATTTCCTCCGTCCACCGCCGCCTTTGGCTTAGTGAAGGAGTACGCCATCAGCAGGGAGTCCGCTTATCCCGGGGAGATGCTGAAGCAGCCAATGATCCGGGTTGGTGATGGTGGGCCTCCTTTATCTCGAGGTCGGGGTCGGAGGGCAGATAGGGCCGCTCACGGCAGCGGGGCTACCATGGCGGAAAGACCCGTACCGGCCGAGGGTTCGGCAGCAGCGGTGGATCCGGTGATTCTGGGTGAGCAGGGTCATCCGGAGGGGCGGCCACCGAGGGGATTCCGTCGGATATCCGCTCAGGCTCTGGGGAAGCGGCTGCGTCACATCGACATGGCAGAAGATGCCGTCTTTCCGGAAGCTTGGGACATTTGGGATGTCAAACGGCAATTCCTCAGCCCACCCGAGATGTGGGCCCACCTGAATCGCCTCGGGATGAAACTGTTGGGCATAGGAAGAGTTCGGGCTAGATTCATGGTGTCTCCGGCGGAGGCGGGACAATACCTGGACGAGCTGGAGGATTACGTCCACTCCAGTGGTGTCCCTCGCCCAATGACAGACCGGGTGAGGGTACTGTTGAATCAGACGGTCCCCCACAGTTATCGGCTGCCGATCTGAGGGAGCGCTTCCCCTTGCCAGAGGAATCAGAGGGATCCTCTCGGGAGGATGAGGCTGGAGGAGGGAGCCCGCTGGAGGAGGGCGAGGTCGGAGACCGAGGCTCAGAATCTGATGATTTCGCGGAGGCTCTCGAGGTAGCATTCTGAACTTCTCTTCTTACGATCTGTTCTTGATTCCCTATGTACTTCTTACCAATGTTTGAGCCATGCAGGAGGAACTTGTTCGTAGGCCCCGTTCTCGCTCCTTGGCGGGTGATGTTGCGGGACCTTCGGAACCCGCACATATGGCTGCGTCCAGTTCTGCGCCTGGTGGGACCAGGGGGCCTGAGGCGGCTCCTCTGGAATCCCCAGACCTTCCAACAGTATATGGGGGGTCTCACCTCGGGGTTCCGTCAGTACCGGCTCAGGAGCAGCGCTCGGAGGTCGATCGTTGTAAGTCTCCTCCACCGGTCTCCTCGTTGTCACATGTAGGCCATGCCAACTAACGTTTATGTCTCTTTCTGTCATACAGTTCTCCGACTGGCGTGGGCTGCTGCAGTGAGGCTGGTCGTGATGTCTGGCGGCATCCCTCCCATGGGCATGCCGGTGATGGTGGCGATAGTCCCTTCATCTCCTCAAGATGCGACGCACATCATCACTGGCGGGTCCACCAGCAGGGCCGTACCTGAAGTCATCGAGGTGGACTCCGAGGAAGAGGATCAACCGGTCGGTCCCAGTTCTGTCGCGCCTGCTTCGACATCAGGTGTCGTACCAGACTCAACACCAGATGCAGATCCTGCTGAGGAATTCCTGCAGGCTTATCCTGCGTACGAGCCTGCCAACCTCGCGGATTGGGACGAAACGACCTCCGATGAGGAAGATAGCATCATAGTCTGTCGCCGGTCGTGGAAGTTGATCACGCGCTTTATCAGGGACACTCCCCAAGCGCAATGGCTGGCCGAAATGGATAGGCTCCGCTCGCGGTTGCACGAACTGTGTGTCGGGGGAGTGGATGCCCAACGCCCTCACGTGCTCATCCGAGACCTCATGGCTGAGATGATCCGGGAGCATGATCGTGGGCTGAGCATGGGATGGCAGCGGAGGAAGCAGACCAGCATTAGGAAGCTCCAGGAGGCTGAAGGCGAGGTCAAACAGATGCAGATCCGGGCCAACGAGCTTTCAGCCACTCTTGATGTGCAGTGTGAGCTGGTCTCACGATTGATGGCCCACCTGGCAGAGGCTGAGGAGCATATGGGGCAGACCTCTAGAAGGATGGCTGCCGTCTAGGCCGAGGTAGAAAGGGCCAGGGCCAGAGTTGACGAATTACGCCCCGCCGCTGCTGAAGAGGAGCGGGAGTTGAATCAGCGGCAACAGGCTTTGGATGGCCCAAGTCAATGGGTGGTGGATCTGCAACGCTCCTTTGACGGGGTCAACCCGTCCATGGGGGAAATCAACCCCCGAGTATTGTAACAAACCCGAAAGAAACTTTTATTAACACTTTTGTGTTTCAACTCTTTCTTTATCCTTTGTTTTGAGTGTCGTGGCACGCACGATTTCCACTGTTGAATTGCCCTGTTACATCCCTACAATGTTTGCGGGACGTTTGACGACAATTTTCCAAGCCAGTCCAGATTTCCAAAAGATGGGAAAGGCTTGATCGGAGAAGGAACATCCAGGATAGCCGAATTATTGTTTCTTCAACGTGCTCTTATGAACGACCGGGGCAACGCCAAGGGCGCTGAAATCGGTTCAAACAGATGAAAATGGGATGTGTGAATCACGAAACCCAAATTCGGAACACTGTGGGGATGGAATGACAATAAAAGACAACCGTTAGCCGTGGCGGACAAACGGTATCCCTACTGCGTTAGCCTGAAGTGGGGAAAACAAATGAGCATCGACCGCTGACCATATTCGCAACGCGGGATTTTATCAATTTGTCGTCGATCAATCCTTCGGGACATTGACCCGTAACGGTAGGAGAGCCCTTGGGCGTAGCATCCAGGCCATTATTGGGGGTCCCTCCAAACATGACCAGTCTTCCAGAACGTTGGCCCAGGACGGTAGGTGAGCCTATGCGGCATGAGACCAGGCCGTTAGGGGGTTCCTTCAGACATGAAAGAGGACGAGGGTCCGAATAAGGGGCACGCAAAGCGTGGAGCATGGAGTGGTGGTTTGTTCAAACAGAATCCAACACTTAGGTAGTTGCACCACCGTGGTGGGAGTACGCCAGATGGGCGCATCGGCCTGATCGCGAATCATTCTTTCTTCCAGATAGGGCCTCTCTGGTGAGGGCTGGAAATGGGGAGGAACAAGGTTTTGTGATTCCAAGGGCTGAACCCTAGGCGAAATGCCTGGGTGTCTCTACGTATCCCACGTGATGATGGGAATCAAGCCACACGTAGTTCTGGAAACGCAGTTTAATGTCATGCGGGACGAGGAAGGGCCTAATCGTGTTGGTACACATCCCGCCAAAACTACTAAGCCCGCGTGAGTCGTGCTCGGTGCGGGAAACAAGAAGTAGTAGTGGGAATTTCCCAACACAAAGGGGGTAGGTTAGGGCAAAGTGACACTTGGTGACTACCATCCCAATGACACTAACACGATCATTTAGCGCACCTAGATGCGCGAAGAGAAAGTTCCGAGTATGACGGAGTTCCACTTGAACATGAGGAAGTGGAAATGTGTGAATCATGACGCTCGAGATTTGGATCACGATGATGGCGGCGTGTCGATGGAGGATTACTGCTGACCATGTTCGCAACACAGCATCCTATCGCGTTAGCCTAAAATGGGGACAAACAAATGAGGGTCGACCGTTGACCATGTTCGAAACACAGGACCATGTCACAAATGTTGTCAGATATCCGTAGGGACGTTGGCCCGAAATGATTGAAGGGCCCTTAGGTCCAGCATTGATGGAGAGCCCTTAAGCATAGTATCCACGTCGTCCGAGGGTCCTTTTGGATGTGGAAGAGGATGAGGATCCAAATAGCGAGCTCATGAAGCTTGGTCATGGGATGAGGGGAATGTTCCTGTGAAAATCCCATGCTTCGGGCTTTTTGTCAAAACACATCTGAATACGTCAACGAAACGTATTAGAGAGGGGGAGAAGATTCCTTTACCTTGGGGAGATCTTAGTTTGGGGTCATAGAATTCGGAACATAGATGGGTAAAGGGATCAGGGGACGCATGACATCAGAACCTGACGTGAATGAGGACATAGTCCTGCTTACCATGCGTTCTCCGAGGAAATGCTCGAGTCGAGGGACCGAACACAAGGGTTAGGCTGGGCCCGCGGGGAAGTACCTGGGCGCTCCTACGTATCTCATAAGGATGAGAATCAAGACATACGTAGTTCTGGAAGGTGGCACGGTAAGGTACCAGTGCCATGGGAAAAGGGAAGTGTGGGCATAGCCCTTGCACTAAGAGAAGCGGAATTTGATGTATCTTGTTTGTTCTTTAAGGTGAATGGTTTGTTTTGAAGCGACAGGCCTAGAATAGTAGGCCGTGATATCGCCACAAGGATCAAGCCGCAATGGGCGTTGACAAATGGCATGGCACGTGACCAATACCCAACGTGATGTCCTCTACAGTGAGGTCACCACAATGCAATGCCGTTTTTCGTCATGCGGCCAAGACGATAATGTCACAGTTTAGGGTCGTATGATAGGACCAAGCATGCATTTTATCGTCATGCAGCGCAGACGTAGTAGAAATGATGCTAGTCGGGAAATTTGCGTAGTGTTATAAAACACAATTGACGGAGACATGATCCCACATCAGACTGTACGCCATCCGGAGAGGGAAACCTTAGGCCGAGGGGCCTACACAGAGGTGAAACAGGGAGAGAGACTGGCTTCCTGAATGGGTTGTACCCGGAGACAGGGCGTCTGGGTGGTCCTACGTATCCCATGAGGATGGGAATTTGAATGTAGTCCCGAATGGGTCTTAGTTTATGGTCTTAGAGCTCGGACCATGGGAGTCCCAAAGGACGCCAGATTGCAGCTTTGTCCCCCTAGCATGCAAAGGTGCACTGAGCGATAGCGCCAAAAGTGTCGAGATTCCACCTGGACATGATGCGGTGGAAAATGATGTGAATCATGCAACCAGCATTCAAGGACTGAAGGGGCTGGCGTGACGACAGAGGATTACTGCTGACCATGTTCGCAACACAGCATCCTGTCGTGTTATCCTGATATGAGGACCAACAAAACGAGCATCGACCGCTGACCATATTCGCAACGCGGGATTTTATCGATTTTTTGTCCGAAACCCTGGGGGGCGTTGGCCCGTATCGGTAGGAGAGCCCTTGGGCATTGTATCCAGCCCGTTCATGGGGGTCCCTCCGGGTGTGAAAGATGATGGAAGTCTGAATAGATGGGAACACGAAGCTTGACAAGTGGAAGGAACTTGATCAAGTTGAATCTGACACTCTTGGTCCTAGACCAGAGTACTCTTAATACATGGGCGAACCACTGCAGGGAGTCAAGGGACTCAACCTTGAAGGTGATCGAAAGACGGAGGATTCCCAGGGGAAGGGGGCACGGTGCCCGAAACCTTGTATCATACCTACACATCCCCCTTCTGGAGAGGGATAAACCAAGTGGCCTAGGTGACTGGGAGATCAGGATATCACCAGGATGTGGGGCTGGACCCGAATCTTAAACATCCAGGTGGTCCTACGTATCCCATGGGGATGGGAATCAAGCCACACGTAGTTCTGAAGGGTGCCTTATAATGTCATGCAGGACATGGAATAGGAGGACTGAACCTCAAAATGGGGGCGTGCGTGGTGCAGTTGTTGCAAACCCGACGTGAATGAGGACGTAGTCCTACACTGCGCCACGCAGCCCTGTGATCAGGGTCCTGAAGGCAGGATTAGAGAGGTAAATTTTCTGAACTCAAGCTGGGTTTGGAGACTAGGGGTCTTGAACGTAGTTTCAGATGAGAGTCTTAGTTTATGGTCTTAGAGCTCGGACCGTGGGTGGTGACAACTCCCGAGTAAGCACAGATATCAACCCAATCCCTAAGCCCACGTGAGATAAACTCGGTGTGGGAAACAAGGGGGTATCCTCATTGCAATACTTGGGGCGTCCATCAAAGGGGAGTCAGCAGAGAGTTCCGAAGGACACCTTTGATGTTTCTTGTTCTCCCAATGCGCGGACGTGCACGGAGGAAAAGTACCGGGGGTTCTGAGATTCCACTCGGACATGGTGAAATGAAGAAGGGTGTGAATCGTGTACCCAGCATTTGGGCTTAATGGGTTGGCGTGACGACAGAGGAAAACTGTTATCCATGACGGAAACACAGTGTCTGTATCGCGTTAACCTGAGGTGGGAACAACAAATGAGCATCGACCGCTGACCATATTCGCAACGCGGTATTTTATCGATTTGTTGTCCGAAACCCTGGGGGGCGTTGGCCCGTATCGGTAGGAGAGCCCTTGGGCATTGTATCCAGGCCGTTCTTGGGGGTCCCTCCGGGTGTGAAAGATGGTGAAAGCCCTGATGCGGGGATACACAAAGCCTGGAAAGCGGGTGTGGACGTGTCCGAGTAAAGCTTGGCATTCCAGGTAATGAACCAGAGTACTCTTAAGTACATTGGTGAACTGCTGAAAAAAGGGATCGACGAAACAGCTCAGTAGGGGGTGGGAGCATGGCGTGGTCATCACGAGACCGTCGTGAATGAGGACATAATCCCACACCGCACCATATGATCCCCTCATGGAGGAAGGATGGGCCAAGGGGCCAAGACGGGATGAGGATTCCCGAGAGATGGGGCTGGACCCGAAGCCTAGACGTTCAGGTGGTCCTACGTATCCCATTAAGATGGGAATCAAGCAACACGTAGTTCTTGAAATGCAGTTTGACGTCATACCAGACGAGGAGGGGAGTAATATACCCCTAAAAAAGGGAGGTGTATGGCATGGTAATAAAGCCGTCATGAATAAAGCCGTAGTCCTACGTCACACCATACGATCCTATAAGATAGGTCCTGGGCCACGGCCCGGAAAGGCCAAGGGGCCTGGGGCTGAGCCTCGGTCAGGAAGGCCTGACTGGTTTGTAGTCTAACGTCTTACATGAGGACGGGGGGGCCAGGGGCCCAAGGAGGCCAAAGGGCCTGAGGCTGGGCCTCGTAAAGGGAGTTGCACGGCATGGCACATGATCCCGACGTGAATGAGGACGTAGTCCCACACCACACCGTACAATCCGGGTAAGAAGGGACCTAGTCTGTTACCTTGAATGGCCAAGAGGCCTAAGGTCAAGCATCAATCAGGAAGACCTGACTGGCTTGCAATTTAACGTCTTACATGAGGACGGGGGTCGGGGACCCGAGGAGGCCAAGGGGCCTGAGGCTGGGCCTCGTAGGGGGAGTTGCACGGCATGGCACATGATCCTGACATGAATGAGGACGTAGTCCCACACCACACCGTACACTCCAGGTGAGGAATCCTGGGCTGTGGCCCGGAGAAAAGGGGAAGTTATCAGTCAGGATGGCCTGACTGGTTCGTTGTTTAACGTCTTACATGAGGACGAGGGGCCAGGGGCCCAAGGAGGCCAAGGGGCCTGAGGCTGAGCCTCGTAAAGGGAGGGCGTACGACATGGTACATGATCCCGACGTGAATGAGGACGTAGTCCTACATCACACCGTACACCCTTATAAGGAATCCTGGGCCGTGGCCCGGATCGCTAGCACCACCTGGGGGATGTTTGTCACCTCGGGATGGGGCAAAGGGGATCACTGTTCTTGATGCCTGGGGCATCTCGGGGTGGACCCAAAGATCCAGGACACTATTGACCAAGTTCAAAACAAAGCGTTCCTATGGTGACCCATATGGGGGCAACCAATGAGCATCGACCGTTGACCAAATTCGCAACGCGGGACTTGTATCGATTTGTTGCTTGAAAACCATCGGGGACGTTGGCCCGTATCGGTAGGAGAGCCCTTGGGCATTGTATCCAGGCCGTTATCGGGGGTCCCTCCTAGTGTGAAAGGTGACAGAATCCCAGTCAAGGAGTGGGTGAAGCTCAGTTGCATTCATCCACGAAAGGGGCAAACACCTCCATGGGGGAATGTGCAGCCGGGTCGAGGCTTGCTCGACGTGGGTCGGGGAAAAAGTGTGCACCCTGCCATGTCTTGACCCGAGGGGAAGATTTTGGCTTTGGGCTGGGCCAACGGAAGAAATGTCCAGGCGTTCCTACGTATCTCATAAGGATGAGAATCAATCCATACATAGTTCTTGAAGGCCATGCAGTTTAGCGTCATGCGGTGAGGACGTGGGAGGGTAGAAGAACGGGAGTGGGCACATGGTGCGACCTTTACAATATTTGCACGAGTGGGGTTGAATGAGCAGTGCCAAGAAAGCCCACTCCCTGCTACACAAAGATCCTCCAAGGAGACTATTCCCAGGGGGAATAGTGGAAGAGAAAAGCTTGGGGCTGGGCTCAAGACGAGGCGTCCAAGCGTTCCTACGTATCCCATGAAGATGGGAATCAAGCCATACGTAGTTCTCGACCTGCAGTTTAACATCATGCGGGGCGAGGGGCATCTCATTCGGGGATGTGTACGGTATGGTACATGATCCCAACGTGAGGACGTAGTCCTACACTGTACCGTACGATCCCGTAAGAGGGTAAGTCGGAGAGAAACGAGGGGTCCTGGGGCCAGACCTCGGTGGAGACGGGGCCAGGGGCCCAATGAGGCCGAGGGGCCTGAGGCTGAGCCTCGGTCAGGAAGACCTGACTGACATGCAGTTTAACGTCTTGCAGTGAGGACGGAGATTCAGTTTAAGGTCATGTGGGACCAAGTCGCAGTTTAGGGTCGTGCAGGACCCTCTCGCAGTTTAGGGTCGTGCAGGACCACTTTCGCAGTTTAGGGTCGTGCAGGACCACTTTCGCCTTAGGCAAAGTATCGCTTGAGGAATCTGGAATTGGTGGGAGGGGTTACACGCTCTCCATCTGTGGTCATCAAGGAGTATGCTCCATTTGGTAAACCTTATGGTTGATATAAGGCCCTTCCCATTTGGGTTCTAACTTGGGCGGTTTCCTTCCGGGGATCATTGGCGCTCGCAGGGCCAGTACCAGGTCACCCTGTAGAAAAGAGCGGAGACGAACCTTCTTGTCGAAAGCTCTCGCTATCTTGTCCAGATGCCTTTCCAGATTGTGCAGGGCACGGAGCCGGTTCTCGTCTAGTGCTTCCAATTCAGCTAGACGGATCTCGGCTACCTCATCTGATGTCTGGAGATCATAAACTGCAGTGCGTAGCGATGGCAGCTGGATCACAATGGGTAGGACGACCTCAGCTCCATACACCAGGGAATACGGGGTCACCTGGGTAGAGTTGCGAGTCGTCGTCCGGTAAGCCCAGAGGGCGTTGGGGAGCTTGTCCGGCCAACTTTTCTTGTTCTGACCAACCATCTTCTGCAGAATGTTAGAGAGGGTCTTGTTGAACGCCTCGATCTGCCCATTCACCTGTGCGTGGTAGCGGGAGGTATGGTTCGACCGGATATCGTACTTAGCATACAATTTCTTCAATTCAGCTGCTCGGATGTTGGCGCCATTATCTGTGAGGACGGCGTGAGGGACTCCAAACCGGTGGATAATGTTGGAGCTCACAAAGTCAACGATGGAACGGGCCTTGACTTCTTTGAGCGGAACTGCTTCTGCCCATTTGGAGAAGAAATCTGTAGCAGTCAGGATGAACCTGCATTGGCGGGCTGTTGCCGGCGGATACGGTCCCACTACATCGAGTCCCCATACCGCAAATTGCCAAGAGTACTTGGTGGGGTGGAGGGGTTCTGGCGGCCGATGCAAGAAGTTGGCGTGTACTTGGCACGCGTGGCATCTCTTAGCGTATCCAATGCAATCGTGGATCATGGAGGGCCAGAAGTACCCTAACCTCCGGATTTGATGGGACAGCTTCGACCCAGCTTGATGGGCACCATAGGAACCGGCGTGAACCTCTTGCATAACTTTAGGTATCTCTACTCCTTGGATGCAACGGAGGAGGACACCATCGAAACCCCGTTTATAGAGGATCTGCTCAAGACTGGGGCCGCTCTGGAGGGTAAATTGAAGTGCGCGGCGTCAGATTCGCTCGCACTCGGCCGGGTCATCCGGGAGATGACCATTTTGGAGATACTCGACAAAAGGTGCTCTCTAGTCGGGGGTGGTTTCAACCACTGCGTCTGACGAACCCGGGACTCCCGATATGGAGGGTCCGGCGGTGATATGACTTACCCGCAGGCTATCACGGTCCTCTTGGGTGACGGGAGCAATGACTCTCTGGTGGGCCACGTGTATGACCAAATCATCTTGCTCGGGTTCTGCGAGCGATGCGGCTAAGCCAGCTAGGGCTTCCGCTTGGCCGTTCTGCGACCGTGGGACATGGGTAACCTCCGGTCGAGAAGAGAACTGGGCCATTAAGAGGAGGGTGTACTCCAGCAACGGTGCAAGCTCTGGCTTCCTAACGACGTAGTCGCCATTAACCTGTTTGATTACCAGCTCGGAATCTCCCTTCACATGTAGATGGGGTACATGGATCTCAAGGGCCAACTCGAGGCCGGTGATGAGAGCTTGGTACTCTACTTCGTTGTTCGTACAACCTTCTGACAACAGGAACGAGTACGACAGGACGGCTTGCGCCGGGGTAATGAAAACAATACCCAGACCCACTCTATTGAGCTTGGGGTCGTTGAGCCTTCTACCGGTGGGGCTCCGGGAGGCGCCGTCGAAATGCATTTGCCAACACGGGACAACATGATCGACCGAGAGGATCGTCTCGTCGGGGAAATCTAGGTCTAGGGATTGATCCGCGGAGGTTGGATGGGCAGCTAAAAAGTCTGCCAACGCCTGTCCCTTAACGGCCTTCTGAGGCACAAACCTGATGTCAAACTGCTGGAGAATCACCGCCCACCGTGCTAGTCGGCCAGTCAGCATGGGGCGGTTCAGGATGTAATTCAGCGGATCCACCCGAGAGATCAATTGCACCTCGTGGTGTTGCAGGTAGTGTCGCAACTTCTGCACGGCGAAGACGAGCGCAAGGCAGCTCTTTTCGATAAGTGAATATCTGACCTCCGTATCGAGAAGCATGCGACTGAGATAGTAGAGACTGTTCTCAGTGCCCTCGTTATTCTTCTAGGCGAGCAGCGCGCCGAGGGATCTCTCCAGGGTGGTCACGTAATGGACCAGCGGCTTTCCAGAGATGGGTGGCATCAAGACCGGAGGTTAGAGCAGATACTGCTTGATTTCCTCGAAGGCGATCCGACACTCCTCATCCCATTCGTAGGCAGCGCCTTTCTTCATGAGCCGGGAAAAGGGCTTACACTTGCTGGCCAGATTCGCAATGAATCGGCGTATATAGGCTAAGTGGCCTTGGAGGCCTCGGAGCTCTCGAATGTTGCTCGAGGGAGGCATTTGGCTGATGGCCTTGATCTTCTCCGGGTCGATCTCGATACCTCGGTACCTGACAACAAAACCCAGAAACTTCCCGGAGGTGACTCCGAAGGCACACTTCAGCGGGTTCATCTTCAGGTGATGGGAACGGAGGAAACCGAACACTTTCTCAAGGTCTTTGAGATGGTCCTGGTGCTGGCATGATTTGACTACAAGGTCATCCACGTAGCATTCCACCAATGTCTCGAGGATCGGTTTGAATATGCGATGAATGGCCCTCTGATAAGTGGCACCTGCATTTTTCAAACCGAATGGCATTACCCGGTAGCAAAAGGTACCCTGGGGAGCCCTGAAGGTAGTGGACTCCTCATCTTCGGGGGCCATCCGGATCTGGTTATACCCGGAATACCCATCCATGAAAGAGAGGGCTTGGAACCCGGCCGTGGCGTCAATCAACAGCTCCGTCACTGGGAGTGGGAAGTCATCCTTTGGGCAGTGGCGATTGAGATCGCGGAAGTTGATGCAGACTCTGATCTGCCCATTCTTCTTCCTGACCGACACAATTTTGGCGAGCCATTTGGGGTACTGGACCTCCTTGATGAAGTTGGCTTTGATTAGCTTATCAACTTCGGCCTCAACCATAGCGCCATGGGAAGGGTGCATGTTCCTGGGGGGCTGCTTGAACCCACGATGTTTTGCTGGGAGGCCCAGATGGTGGACGACCACTTGGGGATCCAGCCACGACATCTCATCGTAACTCCAGGAAAACACATCGCGGTGCTGTTTGAGGAATTCTACATACTGCTGCTGCTCCTTGAGGGACATGGCCGCACTGATCAATGTGGGTCTTGGATCTGCCTCGCTACCAAGGTTCACCTGTACCAGTTCATCAACCGTGGTAGAGACGCCTTCTTCAAAGGCTGCGGGAGCATCCTCCAAGTCTTCCTCCCCAGCCGTGGGGGGACTTCCCGCGACGGAAGACACTTCTGGGCTATCAAGATTTGCGGGGCAGCTGGTGCTGGCTCGGGCCGCAACGGTCATCACATCAGGAGACTCACTCGTCGTCGAGACCATAGCAATGAATGCATTTGATCCTATCCCATCCGGCCTTCGGCCTAAGGGGCCACGCTTGATGATATCAAAGCAGTGGTGACGTGTCGACCTGAGTCGGTTAATTCCAGCCCGGCGAAATAGACACGTATGGCGCACCGCCGTTGTCATGAGCTTGACGTCCCGGTACCGTACAGGGGTAGGAGGTTCCGGGATGACCTGAGCCTGGTTGATGAAGGAGTACGAGGTGATTTTCCTCCGTCTCTTGGACACGGGAACATGTCTTCCTTGCGTACCCGAAACAACGAAACATTTCCCCATGTCGGGGGTCGTGGCCTCCAACTGGTGGATCGGGAGGATGTAGGCATCGTCCATGCTTGCCCAGGGATCACTTGTGATCGGGGCGGGCTCATCCTCGCTTACCAGGATTTGCTTGTCCTCACTTTTGTAATAACCCGCATCCAGATAGCGGGCCTCACAAGAAGCTCAGGGGGACGCATCTCCTTGGAGCATGCCTACTCGACCGTTGAGCGAGTACTTAAGGCACTGGTGATATGACGAGGGGACCGCTGCATGCAGATGGAGCCATGGCCTACCCATCAATGCGTTGTAGGCGGTGTCCTGAGAAACAACCATGAACTCGGTGCTGGCAATTAAGCCACCGAACTGAGTCTTCAGGCGGATCTTGCCGACCGGGGTTTGCTATGTCCTATCGTACCCCTGGATCCTGAGGTCAGAGGGAGTCAAATCACCTTCGGACAGACCCAGCTTTCGCAGCGTCCGGGTCGGAATTAGATTGATTCCAGAACCCGTGTCAACGAGGCAGCGACGGACTTCCACACCGTTAAAGTGGCCAGTGATATACAGTGGGTGAATGTGCCCCTGTATAGGAGGGTCTTCATCTTCACCGGAGAACGAGATAACCGCCTGACATTCGGCGTTTTCAAACGTCTCAGTATGAAAGGCTTCTGCAGCTGCTACCTCCGTCTCAAACTGGAGGGGACTCCTCAGGGCCTCGGCAAGTGCCTCGCGCATCTCGGATGACAGGCGCATGGCCTCAAGGATGGAAAGCCTCGCCGGAATGCCGGCCAGGTGCTTTAGGACATCATACTTGCGTGCCAAACACGAACCACTGCTTACAGGGGTTTTTTCGGTATTTGGAGGCATAGCGGGTCCTGCCGGTTGAACTGGCGGTCGGCTAGCACTGGGTACATCCTGCTGCCTGCTAGTAGAATCCTGGAGAGTAGTCACCAGACTATGATCGGACAGTGGAGGCTGGCCTGTCGCCGGGCAAGACTGGTTGTGATACGAACGAGGCGGCTCTCCCCGATCCAGCAACATGAACGACGGTGGAGGTAGAGCCGAGGGTGTTGGATGCGTCTGCGCGTGCTGAGATCTGCGCTGAGCCTGCTGCCTGGTCTCGGTAGCGTGCATGGCTTGGCTGCAAGTGCCTGCTGACGTACCTCGATGACCGGCGCGATTGCGATTTGGCTGACGTTGACGTTGGCTGGAAATGTTGGGGCGGTCTGCCTGGGGTTCCCCCTCGTCGGGGGTCATATAGGGCTTTACCAGCTCCACGATGTTAACCGAAGCGTACCCTTGACTGTCGCTCGAAGAGTCATCCACCGCTGGGCGGATTCTGGGAGGAATGCCCATTTCGGGAGGCATAGAGTCGCCAAGAGTGCGGGATGACGACAGCACTGGCGGTGCACATTGCTTCTTCTTGCGTCGCCGCTGCTTGCCCTTTTGGGCAGAGGTTGACTGTGAAGACGATGATGAGGCACCAGCTACTTCTTCTGAAGGTTCCGACTGCTTCAGGCGTACCCGGATGATACCCTGGGCACGGACGACAGTTTTTCGAGCCATCCAGTTGTCGTATTTCTGGGACCCGTGGCTAGGGACCTGCTGCCACTCACCCTCGCTGTCACTGCCGATTTCTGATCCCGCAAAGACGCCTGCCACTTGCGCTGGTGCTGGGCCCAACTTGACTATGTTGTTGTTGAACTGGTCCTGAAGCCAGTCTTTAAACACATAGCATCGCTTGAGGGTGTGCCCCAGGATCCGATGATAAGGGCAGTAGTTGGGGTGATCGGTGAGATGCGCCTCTGCTGGCCTTCTGCATTCAGGCAGACGCACAATCCCTTGCTCTAGAGAACTTCAGAAGTAGCCAGGGACCTGATTTTCGTTGAACGAATAGGTCTGGTACCTTCTTTCCGGATAGGGGGCCCTGGGGGCCTGGTCCTGTCGAGGGACCGGAGGGGTCTGCCGAGGAGGTGGCACCTGGTTGTCTCGCCTAGGTGGCGGTGGCGCATTGCGCGGGGGAACCTGTCGTTTCTGAGGCGGTCGCTGCTGGGCAGGAGCCTGTGCTTGAGGTGGAGGACCTCTGCGGGGTTGTGGGGGTGGTGCTGCCGGCAACAATTCCAACCGCCTCGGGGCTTCTATTTGAGCCACTGCGGCGGCTCAACCCTGGAGGCCCTCCTGGCTGGGATCATAGGGGGCAGCAAACGTGCCTGACTAGCCTATTGCAGGGCTTCCTCGAGGCGCTGGGCCTTATCCGAGAAATCTCTGAACCCTCCAGGGTAGTTATGGGTAATCAGGGAGGGTACCAGCTCTATCTTAACGTTCCCCACACACATCGTCAGTAATTTCTCCTGAGTCAGTGGCATATCAAGGGAATACGTAAGTCCTTTCCACCGGGCGATGAAGTCTGCAACCCGCTCATCAGGCCTCTGTTTGCACTTGAAGAGGTCCGCAATGTTGGTCTTTTGCGTGGTGGAGCTAAACTGGTATAAGAACTGCCGGCGAAGATCCTCCCAACTGATCACCGATCCGATAGGGAGCTGGCTGTACCAGACGAATGTCGGACCTTCCAATGTCTGTACGAAGCATCGGAGCTTGGCGGCTTCTTGCTGATCCGGGGTCCCCAGCATGGAGCCACACCTGGAAGAGAAATGAGCCATGTTCTGGGGTGGGTCCCCTGTCCCGTTAAAAGACGAGAAAGTGGGGTTCCCAAAACCCGGAGGCGCGGGCATATCATCCACCCACGCGGGATAAGGCTTGCCATCCGGTGGGACCGCCACCTGCCGTGTTTCCAATGCCTCGAGGCGGGCTGTGAGTGCCGCAATAAGGTCCTCCGGGTGGGGGTCCCTGTCTTGATGGGGATCCCTAACCACAAGCGCATTGACGGGTTCTTCAACACGGTAGACGACTTCGGCTGCTCGCAGGTCGACTGGCTGGACGACCTGCTGGGTGACTGGGGGAACCCGGGTTGGATTCTTCAGATTACCCCGTCGCTCAGGGGGGTTTGGCGAGACATATCGCGCCCTCTTGCCGTATGTTCCGGCTTCTGCCCTGTCCGCGGCAGTAGCATGATCAGGGTTGCCTGGAGGCATCTCACCGGGGGGAAGTTGTTCCTGTCCCTGCTGCCCCGGTATGAGATTACCATAGTCGGGTCGTCGCTCTGCGGCGCGTTCAACCAAGAGTTCGTCAACCAGCCTCTTCTGCTCAGCAAGCTGCTGGCGCAACGTGGCCTTCTCAGGATCTTCGTCCGTTTTCTGCACAGAGGCGGATGGGTCGGAGTTCTTGACTATTCTGACGTGCTCTTTACCCTTGCCAGTGCTTCGACTGAGTGCCAGCGACTCGGTGGGTACGGGGAGGCCTAGCAGGTTCATCTGATGACAGGTAACTCTCCCTGATGGGTCGAGTAGTGGCGGTACGCCCTCGGATGGTAATTCTCCATCAAGGAAATCAAGCTCATATTCCTTATCCACAACATCGGCCATGTGGATTGTGACCGCTCTTGAGGGCATATCCTCAATGTCGCATAGCGAATCGGGCTTTCGTCAGATAGGGTCGAAGAGGAGAGCGGCATAGCGTCCCCAACCATGGACTTGCACGTGGGGGGTGGCTCCCCTGACGATTCTGCAGAGTGCTTTAAGACTCCAAACGCATTTTCGTTGAAGGGCGCTCTGGTGGCCTGGCGACTCAGGGTGACGGGCTGCAAGAAGTGCGACCGCATCGATCAGGCGGCACTGCTCGCCGATTTCTTCGAAGTGCTCTCGACTTCTGGGGTACACCACCCGTTCAAAACGGAGGCGGACGTGCGTCGCCCAGAGGGTTCGACAAAAGCATCCCACATCTTCTGGGGTAAGAGACTCGGGTACGTGGAAATTCTGCACCGCCGTGGGCCAGAACTTCTCCGGGAAATAATCCGCTGCAAGGATACTCCAGAAGCTCCTAGGCTCGGACTCAGGGTCTGGCCCTGTGTTGCCCCAATCGTCAACCGGGGGCGGCTGAGGAACCGGAAGTGGTACCGAGGCGGACCTTTGGGATAATAAGCTCGGCGGTGGAGAATACGGCAAACGAGCTGACTGGCCGCCGAATTCTGGTCCATCCTCTGAAGAGTGAGGTGACCTGGCCACGATGTCACGATACGACGGGCTGACAATCATAGCTTCCGGAACAGGAGCCGCGGCTACCGGCGACAGGTCGTGTCGTCGCTCCACCGTCGTGGGCCCCAAAAATAACTCTACGTGATCCATGGTAGAGGTAGAGGGCTCATCTGGTGACAGGGGCGATGATTGCGTGGCCGAGACCTGCGGAATTCCCAGGATTTCTTCCTCCTGAATGTACCTGTGGAGAGGGACGGGAATCCGGCAGGCCTCAAATTCTGGGAGAACGAGGCTGATGCGTCTAGTTCCTGCCCCAATCCTTGATACGGAGGAGCTGGGAGAAGGTTCCATCGCTGAATCGCATTCCGTTTCTGAATCGAAGAAGCGGGCAGGTTTGATCTCCACCTGGGCCTTCCCAGGATTCTTCTTGTGGCGGTGACGACCCGCTCTTCTGCCCCTGGGTGGCTCTTCGGGACAGGGTTGACCCCTATCAGGCAGCCTTGGGGCGGCGCTGGCGCCGTGGCGGAGAGGACCCCCAGTCGAGACAGCTGGGGTGCGAGGGGCACCAGGGCAAATGTCAAAGGGTACATGGGGAGGACCTCCATGAACAGTACCCATGTGGGCGGGGCCTCTGTTGGAACTGGCAGGAGCATGGGGAAGACCTCCATGGTCGATGCTAGTGGAGCGGGGAGGACCTTCGCCGGTTGCAGAGAGGACGTAGGGAGGCCCCCCATGTTGGAGGAGGACCAGATGGGTGGTGCCTTCGGTAGGATGAACTTCATACCCTGTATATCGGGCGTGGGAAATGTTTCCGCGCTGAGTGCCACTGCCGCGGGGCAGGTCTTCCTGCAGGATGGGGGCAGCACGAGGCATGCCTCCATGATGAACTTCGGAGCGGGGAAGGCCCACGATCTGTGGAGTAGTGGTACGGGGAGGACCTCCATACGGGGTGGCATCACTGCGGGTTAGCTCGCGACGATCACCACTGGGGCCTGCAACCTGGAGAGTCAACCCAGCCTGCCCATTGGGTGGTTGGGGTCTCAATCTTGGTTGGGCGAATGGGTGCCCCTGCTCAATGTACGCGAGGGCTTCATAATGTATGTCGGAGGTGGCTCGGGCCACTGTAGCTGTCGACGTGGATGCGCCTGAGCGAGCGTCCTCAGCCCGGGCCCGGCGCTGACATCGGGTTAGGCGAGCCGGTGCAGGTGGTGCAGGGACGTAGTCTGCCTGCTCTTCCTGCGGGGCCGGACGGCGGTGCTGACGCGGCCGGACGGAACTCTCGCCTGGGGGCCCCGGGTCGGGGCCCTGAGCGAACTGAGCCGGACAGCGCCTGCCTCTTCAGCGTAAGGCGAAGAGTCGTCAAGGAGTTCCGGGGATAGGCTCCCGAAATGGTTGAATGTCAGGGTGGGGAGCCGGGGCTCCCTGCGCGGCCTGTTAGGGCGGCGTTGACGGTGGGGCCTAGAGGCCTCCAGGTCCAGGCGGGCCATATCCCGGGTTGGGATGACCCCTTCTTCCTCATACCTGCGTACGAGGCTGTTGATCACCCTTCGTTGGATGACCTCTGATGGGGAAAGGGGACGTGGACGTCCCGCATCCCGTGACGTGGCAGCCTTCATGGCGTTAGTGGCGCCATGTGGAGTGGCCGTCGTGGTGTTGCCCCTGTCCCTGCGCGGGCGAGGAGCAGATGGTGACCTCATTTCCGAAATAGCAACCTGGTTCCTGGTAAGCGAAGGGATCAACTCATCAGTACTGAGAGGAAAAGGATTGACAGCCAGTGCCCCAGTGTTCTTCTATCCTCCATGTCTGTGAGAAGGATCCACGCCAACACGCTGCAGAGCGGAGTGCCCCACGTTCTACTACCCCGACTTCCGGTGAGTTTCACGACAGGCCTGCCACTTGCTCGGTGGGACCAGGCAACGGATATCTGGATCCGGTGACACGTCATTCTACTGGTGTCTCGAACGCTACTAATCTCCATGCTGAGGAGAAGAATTTCACGTCGGGTTCACCATTTCTGTTTCCGACGCTTTCACCGGGGCGCGCGCATCCGTCCGCAGAGGACGCGCGGCTTTGTTGCCCCGCATTCCCGCTTTCCAAAGGCGGGCGACATTCGCTCCTTATTCAGGGACGTCTGCTCCTTGATCGAAACGGGATGATGGGATGTCGGTTCTTCCTCCTGTGGATTCCTCCTTAGAACTCTTCACCTAGTCCAGGTCTCCCTTATAGATTTAATACGTAGTTCGTGAAACTCTTCCCAGTGCCATGTTTCCATGGACACCGGTTAATTACACTGCTTCTGTCGGGACATTCCAAAGGGTCAAGTCAGGGCAGCAACCTTCGGTCAGGGGAGTAGTCAGGTTGAGGCATCAGTAGCGTGTCTGGATGCTGGGGGACCTGGCATGTCTGTCTGTTATCCTTGATCACAAGGCTTCTCGAGGGCGTGGAAGCCCGAGGTGTCCCACATCGGGCGTGGGTAATTACATGTCGTGGACACATATCTGAGGTTTTCCTCAGCTTCCCGTGCTTAACACAGGGTATGCCACGAGTTTAACGTCCAGCGGAGACGGATCAACCCAACCAGAGCATTAGCTAGGATAGATCGGATTGAAGAATCCTCCTTGAAGGGATATCGACACCGGGGCTAGCCCGTGGACGACAGTTAATGGAGTAGAAGGAGAGTGAAGTGGAACCATCGCGGGAGGGCGACAGTGAAGTTGGGCTTGAGCCTTGACGAGGCTTCCTACGTATCCCCGTGGCAGGGAATCAAAGTCCGCGTAGTTCGGGATGGTGCCGGTAAACCGACGTGAAGCTGGACCTTGGCCCGATGAATGTCGTCAGCGTACCGACGTGAAGGTGGACCTTGGTACGATGGGCATCGTCAGCGTACCGACGTGAAGGTGGACCTTGGTCCGATGGGAGTTGGGCTTGAACCTCTGGGAGGATTCCTACGTACCATGCCTTGACATGGATCAAAGACCTCGTAGTTTAAATGGGGTTGGGTCGCGATGGCTTACCACTGGACCAGAATGTAGTTTAACGTCATGCTGGACGTAGGCAGAACACGACGTGAATTGGGTGATGGGTGGGCTTGAACCTCGTGGAGGCTTCCTACATACCATGCCTTGACATGGATCAAAGACCTCGTAGTTCAGGAGAGTTTCGCCGGTGAACCGACGTGAAATTAGACCTTGGTCCACTGTTTGTGGGCTTGATCCTCGTGGAGGCTTCCTATGTACCATGCCTTGATATGGATCAAAGACCTCATAGTTCAGGTGGTCACAACGGCTTGCCGTCGGACGGGAATTGCAATTTAGCGTTGTACTGGACGTGAGTGTACAGTTTAACGTCATGCTGGACGTGAGTGTGCAGTTTAACGTCATGCTGGACGCGAGGGTGCAGTTTAACGTCATGCTGGACGTGAGTGTGCAGTTTAACGTCATGCTGGACGTGAGTGTGCAGTTTAACGTCATGCTGGACGTGAGTGTGCAGTTTAACGTCATGCTGGACGTGAGTGTAACCCGACATGAATGACGGATGGGCTTGAACCTCAGAAAGGCTTCCTACGTACCATGCCTTGACATGGATCAAAGACCTCGTAGTTCAGATGGGGCTTTGTCGGTTGAACCGACGTGAAAGTAGACCTTGGTCCACTTTTGGCGGGCTTGAACCTCGTAGAGGCTTCCTACGTACCATGCCTTGACATGGATCAAAGTCCTCGTAGTTCAGAAGGTGCTTTGTCGGTAAACCGACGTGAACGTAGACCTTGGTCCACTATTGGTGGGCTTGAACCTCGTGGAGGCTTCCTACATACCATGCCTTGACATGGATCAAAGACCTCATAGTTCAGATGGGTTGGTCAGGGTCGGTGCTCACTCTAAGCCCACGTGAGTCATGCTCGGTGTGAGAAACAAGAGGTTGCAAGGACCTGACGATCACGTCGCGAAGGGTGCGTCCGTGAGAAGCGAAAAGGGGCTTACGCGTTGAGCGGCCCATGGTGTTGGGACTTCCTCCAGGATGGAGGCCCAGAGGGGGGTGCCTCATTCCCTATCACGTCCTCCACTGACCTTGGTAGTGGGGAAGTATAGAGATGCACAGGTGCAATCATCCGTTCCAAAGGTTAGGGGCTTACGCTCGGAGGCAGCCCTTCCCCTGCGAACATACACCACTCCGACAAGGAGGATCTCATTCCATGTGCGGAAGAGTTCCATTCCCGTGGAGACGAGTGGTGTAACGAATGTTCGAGCTGGGAGAACCCTTCATGAGGAAGACGAGGTTGGGTCACAGTTTAACGTCATGTGTTGAGGACGTGGTGCTTGGCAGTTTAACGTCCTGCAGCTCGGACGAGGTGGGTTCACTCCACACCCCTAGGACTTACATAACCGGTACCCTCTGGTCCTTGGGGAAGGGAAGGTACCGGTAAGGCCATGGTAAAGGGGGGTAGTGGGGCGAACCATCGAGGGTTCCACGTTAGCGTGGCTATGCGAAGAAGCATTAGCCGTTAGTGTGCCTATGCAAAGAAGCATTAGGCGAAGCAATGCTACGGGTGGTGTTGTCCATGGGATTTTGAAATCACATCGTGCATACCCGGAGGGTCGCACAGAAAGGGGAATCGCTAAGCAGAGGAGTGTTCTTTGCGAAGTGGCGTGCCTTAGCCTTAGCATGGGGCGTAGGTGAGAATGGGAGGTGCTTCGCGAAGTGGAACAGTGTTCGCGGAGCACTGCCTCGCGGAGAAGGGGTGCCTCGCGAAGCAGGGTCCGGCGAAGCAGTGTGCTTCGCGAAGTGGAGCGGTCCTGCCTTAGCATAGGGATCACTCGTATGGGTTGTGTGTTTCGCGAAGCAAAAGTGCTCCGCGGCTGCCCGGGTTCCCTTGGGAATCCCCTTCCTCCGCGAATTCCCTTGAGCTTCGCGAAGGGCATCCCTCTCGGAAGAGGGGCTCAAAACGGGACAAAGCAGAGTCGTCTCGCGAAGTAGAAATACCTCGTGGAGCTCATGATTCCCGAGGCAAAGCGTGCTTCGCGATTCGGGAGAGGAGAAGCCGAAAGGTCGGATTGTCCGTCCTCGGGACTCAGGGGGAGTCGAATATTTATAGGGAAGGGGCGCCGCGAAGCAGGGCTCGCGCACCGCCTTCAGGGCTTCGCGGCGGCTCGCGAACGTCAAACGGGTTCGCGGAGGATCACCGCCTCTGGAGCTTCGCGGCGGCTCGTGAACGTCAAACGGGTTCGCGGAGGATGACCGCCTCTGCAGCTTCGCGGCGGCACGCGAACGTCAAACGGGTTCGCGGAGGATCACCACCTCTGGAGCTTCGCGGCGTCGCCATGGTTGGGGCGCTTCGCGGCGAGGCTTCGCGACGGAGCTTCGCGGCGGAGCTTCGCGTGGCAGCACGCCGGCCCTTTTTCGTTCCTTTGTTTCGGGCCACATTTTTGGCGCCAACATTAGTTATTAACTTTTGTCCATATGACTCAGTTGATTAACGTGGTATGGGGTTTTCATCTCACTCCTTATTTCCATGAGATTCATGCCATATTGCCACTATCACCTTTTGTGTGGTGTATGTACTGCCCATAATTATATTCATTGTGTAATACACTATAATTTATGTGTATTTACATATTCATTGTATGATACCTCTTTCATGGGTTGTATTTTTCATAAGTTACCAAATTGCTAAGGGTTATTTCACAATCTCTTCATTATCTGAGGTTGTTTATATGTAATAATCTACTGGGATCTCTTTATCATCCACATCCATGTTTCTTCAAAATGTATTTCAAAATTTTTTTACTATTTACTAGAATATGGTTTAAAGTCATGTATACCCTTGTTTGACTTTTTATAAGAGGGTTATAAAGGAATCTTTCCGTCATTTTCCAAACAGGGTGCTTTTTAACCTTTTCGACAAAATTAAGGTAAGAATGTTTTTTTTAACTTATACGGTGGGTGCGGCTATTTACCGCCGTTATAAAATCGTCAAAGCTTCCCTTACAAGCTTATAAGAATATTTTCAAATTGAATGTATTATTTATAATTATGTTACTTTTAAAATGATTTCAAAAAAAAAGATATTTCTATATAATAGTTTTGATTTCATCTATGTCAACATCCTTTGATGGATTTTAAGCTTATTTGAAGTTGATTTATTATTATACAAAACATCCAAATTTTATTGAAGGTTTTGTGATATTTTTGACTGTGGATAAGTTATTCTTATGTCACTCATGGTTTTTGTTTAGAGTATTGAAATTTCATATGTTATTTGTAATCTGAATGTTTATGTTATATTTCATCCTTTCATTCAGATGAATGTGTTAGACAAGTATGTTCTGGGTTGGGGACCGGTAAAAGTAAGCCCTCCGGTTTGGTCTTCGATTATTAGAGGCACTCCGGGTTGGTGTCCGGTTATTAGAGGCACTCCGGGTTGGTGTCCGGTTGTTAGAGGCACTCCGGGTTGGTGACCGGTTATTAGAGGCACTCCGTGTTGGGTTCCGGTTACAGTTAGCCCCAAGGTCTTGGGACGAGGCCTTGACAAAGAAATTACAGTTCAGAATTATGCATTCCATCATTATGAAAGTGGTTATTGATTTTGCATGTGATTATTCAATTAGTAGAATAACCATGTGAATAAGTAAATGGCATTATTTCATTTTGTTTATGCCATACTATGTTGAAAGTTCAAGTTTGAAAGGCTTTTGTTTTAGTAATTCATTCCCTTAAATGTTTATGCTTATTTTTGAATGTTCCCCTATATTGTTATCATTACTGGGCATTTGAGCTCACCCCTTTTCTATGTTTTATTTTTCCCAGGATGTGAAGAAGTAAGTTATGAATGACCTTCAGGGATATTATGAGGGGATATTAGTGTGGACTGTGGAGACATTATGTTGTTGTATTAGTTTTTCATTTTATGATGTAATGTAAAACTTATGAATATATCTAGTGTTTCCAAGGCTACTAAACCAGTCGGTCTTTTGAGATTTGATCTTTCTTGTGATCATTCCAGTGTTATGTAATAATGCACCGAATCTAGGTAACTAGGGTCGGGGCGTTACAGTTGGTATCAGAGGAAGTTTAGTACAAACCTTGGAAGCTAGATTTAGATAAACTCTGATTAGAGCACGTAGACCTAAGATGAAATTTGAGGATTATTATAGAAGGACTTTCTAGAACTTTGGTATTGTATAGATTTTGTGAGTTTTCCGAGCAATACATCCCTGTCTGGATACGAGCAGGTAGAGGCGGCTCTGGCACAGATGTACCTAGGGGTAAAACCCGAAAACACCGCTTTGAGCTAGACTCGAACGGGAACTGGTGCACAACAACGGGCCTTGCTGCACTCTTGGTTACGACACTCCCGGGGGAAATGCTTAGGATAATTCTCATTTTTTTTACAAACCATTATGAATGGTTTATGAGTATATACATCCTCAAAGGATACATTTTTATGATTATGGATTATATTCATAAATAGTTCAATTTATGTTAAGTGTTTTATAAGTATGGGATTATGTATTTTGATTCATAAACTGATCTAGTGTATGCCATTGTTTAGAAATGGTGCCCAGTAGAAGGAATGAGAACTCCAGAAATGCACATGATCCAAAGAGAAGGAAGGATCATATCTTTCATGGTCTTAAGCTAGAATTTATAAGATAAATAGTCTCCCATGTATTATCATCATATTAAGAAATAATATCATGTGTTGATAAGATAAGTAAAGAGTTTACTGAGCCCTATGGCTTTGAAGGGAAGCAAGAGAAGAAAAGGATGGAAGAGAGAAAGATGGATAAAGGTAAGAGGGAAAAGAAGAATTTTACCATATGTGTTAACTGTGGAAAGAAACACCCTGGAACATTCCAGAAAGGAATGGGAGTTTGTTATAAGTGTGGAGGAAAAGGGCACAAAGTACGTGACTGCAAGGATAAGAAAATGGTTTAAAATATACAATGCTTCATTTGCAAGGAGTTTGGACACTACGCGAACATATGTCCCAGTCATCAGACTATGCCGCAAATGATGCTATTGGATAATAATCAAGTTATGATACTACAACAGATGAAGAGGAATGATTAGAGTTCTTATGTTGATTATGTCAATTGAGTGTTGTATCAACAATGTACTTGTTATAATAATTATGGAGTATATACGGATTTTACTGAAGTACTATTTCATTAAGGACTTGAGATTGTGTGGAACAAAGAAAAGTGACTCAATAGAAGGTTAAGTTTTTGGAAAATATATGGTTGAGAGAAAGATAAACCATAATATGGTTCTGATACCGAGGTAGTGATTTTAGAATAATACATGATTGATTTGGATAAATTATATTGGATATTCAAGACTACCTTGAAGCTGATTAATGATTTGTCTATTCCATCATTGTTAGGGTTTAAAACATTTTTGGATTGATGAAGTATATCCAGCATTCTATATGGAATAAGGGAGCATGAATGTAATCAATAAATATTATGGTAAATCAGGATGTTTCAGTGTATTAAAAGAATACATGATGAATGTATTCATATTCTATTACGGGGTAAAAAAGAATCTACATTATGTTTACCTTCCTTATAAATGTTGGACTGTGAGTTTGGACAGAAGTATTTTGGATAGTTCTAGTTTGGATTATTTTGGATTGCCATAAAAGGACAACCCGGAGGTCGGGCGGCAACCCGTCGCGTCCGGCAAGTCTGCGAGACTTGAACCCGCAACCGAAGGGCGACAAGGGTGTATCACCTACCACTGGCCCACAAGATGTCCTGGATTAAATAATGTAGTTTCTTTTAAAAGATCTGGTAGATGAATTATAAATTCATTTCTTTTGGAACCCTGTACGAGGAGTATAAATAGAAAAAAAAATTACATTCTATTATCTTTTAGAGTGAAATATGAGTTTGTGGTACAAATTTATTAATGGATAAAACTCTAATTATAAAGTAAGTATATCTCCTTATGATCTTATCCAATCTCATAAATAAATTCCTCAACATTAATAAATGGAACTTAGAACAAAAATGTTGTCCTAGATGGTACCTTAAATCATCACTAATTTATAGCTTTGGGATTTTTGGCCTTTTCATAGCCATGTTCTCTACCACTCTCCATCAGATAATTGATGGTTAGATTTCTCTTACATATCCATATTTTCCTACATGGAACCCTAGTATGTGTTATTTTCGGTAATCTTCATACTTTCCACTCTTTGTTTTAAATAGAGGCCTCATTAATTCATTTTTCGATGTGAGATTTCAACCTAGATATTTTGAAACGTCAAAAATGTGTTATCCCAATACCCTATGTGTTGTTGAACCGATGGTATTTCAAATCATCATAGATTGATGAGTTTATGGACCTCAATTTTATACTTGTTTGTGATTGATGACCTCAATCACTACCTATAAATATTTACGTTTTCCTCCAATTATATGTCTCTAATTGCCACCAATGTTCTCCTAATCGAGATCATAATTTGGTGGTGACCCTTTCATTTCTCATTTCCTCATATTAAGACTAAATTTTAGTAACCCAATTTCTGATGTGGGTTTTCCCACCAAGATATTTTTTATTTTCAGCCTTTTATTTTCTAAGAACAATTTCAAATTGCGAGGACACAATTTATTGAAGGAGGGGAGAATGTAACACCCCAAGATTTCATAGTGTGTTATTTCTTTAAAATAATACAATAACTTGCACTATACGCAATACCGAGTTCAAGCACACCATGACTTACCAAACAAGCCGTTCAAAAGAGGTTATGAATAGTATTAACTAAATTTTAAACATTATATAATCCTTATAATTTTAGAATCCATATTAAGAGTTTCTTAGATATAACGAAAGAACAAATTCATTTTCAGTATTGCACTTTTATCAACTTTTAATAGTGAACCCTTTTTAAATACAATATATTAAACTTTTTGACTAAATGGGGATATCAAAAAATTTAAAATGAAACATCCCAAGCTTCCACGGTATGCTTTCCTTTTAATAATACAGTAGCGTGTGTTGTACGAAACTTCGAGTTTTAACACACACCACAACCGATCAAACTAGCCATTATGAATAGTAATACCTACTTTTTGAAATTATATATATTTTATATTTCAAATTTGACTTCATTTTTGGATTCGTAGTGTCGAATTTACCCTAAGGTGAAATTTTGGTACTTTTTGGATAACTTTCATATTTTGATGAATAGTGAAAATTATTAAATTTTAATTAAAAACAACTTTTTTAATCAAAATAATTAATAGTGATAAATTATGAATTTGAGTGGTTTTAAAGTATATTTAGAATATATTTTTACCATTTAATATAATTTTGGTCATTGGACATAATTTTACAATTATACCGAACATAAACAAGTGTCAATCTTTTGATAATTATTATCTCTTAAAAACAAGCTTTTTGTTTTGACCGCGGGAATTAATTTTATATTAATTTCTGCCACTTTTTTGTTTTGAATTTAGGAAAATGTATTCCATATTTGGAATCAGGATGTTCAAATTGTGTAAATAGGTAGCTTTTATTTTTAGACATTTTGAATAATTACTGCGGTAAATATTTTATTTACCATGGTTAAGGGTAAATCCGGTAAATAAGGGTTAAAAAATAATATTATAATAATACTAAATTACCCTAAAACGTCTCCTAGCCTTATTGGTTGATAAATGTTCGACCATAGGCATCTTTGGGTCGATTTTGGGACCCCATGGATCCACTTGTAAGTGATAATGACACTTTATTTTAATTAAGTTAAAATGAATACAAAAATGACACAAACATATATCTTTTAGAAAATCAATTGTTACATAGGGTTATATATGTTGGATTTTAGATTATAAATATTCATTAGAAAGATAAAAATATTTACTACATAATTTTATTTTATTTATAATTTTTAGACATTAAATAATGTATTTTATTTATGACACAATGATAATGTAGTAATTACTATAATAGTGAAACTTTTAATGAATTAAACTAATTTTATAGGATAATATGATATATTATGATTGATTTAATTGACTTTTTTCGAAATAATCAATCTGTTATGAGTTTCACAAAAATCAACTATTGAATAGTGTCAAAATTGACATAAAAGAGTTCTTAAAACAAATATTATATTATTAATTGATATTAAATTCCTAAAAATCTAAGGTTCGGCCAAGAGACTTATATCATGATAGTTTCATCATTAATGGACCAGTTGGGGGTCTCTTGGATGTATATAGTAAGTTTATTAACCATATTATATAGAAATACAAAGATACATTGTAAAAGTGAAACTAATTAACTTAGAGTTAATACTTAAAGATAAGGTAAATATAAGTACCCCAACCTGTCTAAATTCTATTGGTTGAGTTGTTTTCGACCCATCCCCTCCTTAACCTTTGAATAGTCAACTTTGGAGCCATTGGAAACCGAATATGAATTTATTATAAACTAATATCTCTAGCTTTTCCAAATGTGCCTCTCACCCCTCTTATAAAAGGGAACTCCTCCTTCTCATTTCCTCACACCTTCAAAGCCTTTTGGTTCGGCCAAACTCTGCCCAAATACTCTCCCAACTTCCCTCACTACAACCTAGAGGCCTTATTTTGATCAGAAAGCCATCCTAGGTAGCCCTTTTGATCAAATCAAAAGGAAGAACCCGAAGAAGAGGTAATTATTTCACCACCCTTTTCCAAGTTCCTTCTTCTTCCACTTCTTCTTCCTTTGTTGATACCATTCTAAAATAATAAATCCAGTATAATATATATACTATGATGTTATTATAAATATGGTACAACCATATTCAGTATTCTATCCACCCTTTGAATAACATGTCACCATACGTGCGTACGTACGGCTTACCGTCTCCACGTCGTGGTGTAATTGTTATTCAATATAATATTATTTGGATGGGTATAATAATGATGTGTAACTCATGTAAATAATAAATATAACATGTTAATGATTATTTATATATGATATACCATCCATTTATATAATATTTTAATATCAAAATAATGATATTGACGCTCGTGCGTACGTACGGACTACCGTCTCCACGAACGCGATGAGATTCATTCTCCATCGTATCCATTCAAGTATAATTATCATTTGATGATTTAAAAAATGATATTTAAGGACTTTATATCATTCTGGATATGAATAATATAAAACCTATCCTTTACAAACATGTCTTACGTAACAAAACATATAAAAGAAAACGAGTAAGTTAACACCCAAAACAACGATAATACTAATATATTATTAACAAATCAAAGTTAAAAGATCATATATGATATCATATTAATATATATGATTCTTGTATAATTTAATAACAATTATTTCACTATTATACGGGAGGTTAACCTACCTCAACCATGTAAATGTACAAGGTAAGGGATTTTCTTATCTCACTTTCAATTCCGTGAGATTTCCATTGTTCACCACTAAATTATTGAAAGTGGTGTATTGTGTAATGCCATTTGATATATATTATCATGAGTCTCTTTATATTCATTTTATTCTGGAAATCATTTGTTTGTTATTAACTTTTGTCCATATTACTCAGTTGATTAACGTGGTAAGGGGTTTTCATCTCACTCCTTATTTCCGTGAGATTCATGCCATATTGCCACTATCACCTTTTGTGTGGTGTATGTACTGCCCATACTTATATTCTTTGCGTAATACACTCTAATTTATGTGTATTTACATATTCATTGTATGATACCTCTTTCATGGGTTTTATTTTTCATAAGTTACCAAATTGCTAAGGGTTATTTCACAATCACTTTATTATCCGAGGTTGTTTATATGTAATAATATACTGGGATCTCTTTATCATCCACATCCATGTTTCTTCAAAATGTATTTCAAAACATTTTTACTATTTACTAGAATATGGGTTAAAGTCATTTATACCCTTGTTTGACTTTTTATAAGAGGTTTATAAAGGAATCTTTCCGTCGTTTTCCAAACAAGCTGCTTTTTAACCTTTTCGACAAAATTAAGGTAAGAATGTTTTTTTTAACTTATACAGTGGGTGCGGCTATTTACCGCCGTTATAAAATCGTCAAAGCTTCCCTTACAAGATTATAAGAATATTTTCAAATTGAATGTATTATTTTATAATTATGTTACTTTTAAAATGATTTCAAAAAAAAGATATTTCTATAAAATAGTTTTGATTTCATCTATGTCAACATCCTTTGATGGATTTTAAGCTTATTTGAAGTTGATTTATTATGATACAAAACATCCATATTTTATTGAAGGTTTTGTGATATTTTTGACTGTGGATAAGTTATTCTTATGTCACTCATGGTTTTTGTTTAGAGTATTGAAATTTCATAAGTTATTTGTAATCCGAATGTTTATGTTATATTTCAACCTTTCATTCAGATGAATGTGTTAGACAAGTATGTTCTGGGTTGGGGACCGGTAAAAGTAGGCCCTCCGGTTTGGTGTCCGGTTATTAGAGGCACTCCGGGTTGGTGTCCGGTTATTAGAGGCACTCCGGGTTCGGTTCTGGTTACAGTTAGCCCCAAGGTCTTGGGACGAGGCCTTGACAAAGAAATTACAGTTTAGCATTATGCATTCCATCATTATGAAAGTGGTTATTGATTTTTCATGTGATTATTCAATTAGTAGAATAACCATGTGAATAAGTAAATGGCATTATTTCATTTTATTTATGCCATACTATGTTGAAAGTTCAAGTTTGAAAGGCATTTGTTTTAGTAATTCGTTGCCTTAAATGTTTATGCTTATTTTTGAATGTTCAGCTATATTGTTATCCTTACTGGGCATTTGAGCTCACCCCTTTTTTATGTTTTATTTTTCCCAGGATGTGAAGAAGTAAGTTATGAATGACCTGCAGGGATATTATGAGGGGATATTAGTGTGGACTGTGGAGAAATTATGTTGTTGTAGTAGTTTTTCATTTTATGATGTAATGTAAAACTTATGAATATATCTAGTGTTTCCAAGGCTACTAAACCAATCGGTCTTTCGAGATTTGATCTTTCTGGTGATCATGCCAATGTTATGTAATAATGCACCGACTCTGGGTAACTAGGGTCGGGGCGTTACAAGAGGGGAAAATCATTCATGAATCCTGAGTGTGGATTTCCCTGATTAGCATATATATAACCATAAAAATCTCTTCCCAACTAACCTAAATTTAAAATATCCCATTACCTCATACTTCTGATGGAATCTAGGAAGAGTAAAAGGAAGATGAAGATCTCAATGTTTCCCCTGTATCCTTTGAGGAAGGTGTCTCCATCCTAAACATAGATCCTAAACAATTAAATATGGATAGTCATGATGACCCATAACCCACAATATTGGTGTTTCCACCACCATGGATAGTGATCACATTACACTTCCCTCAAATGCATGATTCCCAACAAAGGTACATTATAAAACATTAATATCATTTAATAATGTCCTAGTTGTGTGAATTTAAAAAACAAAGAATTAAATCTAAAATCACTTTAAGTTACACTATATTTTTTATGCCATCGTCCTGTGACGTTATTCCACTAGTCAATATCTTAGTCATAGGATACACAACTGTAGTCCTATATGGAGATATGCGAATATATAATGTATATAACTACACCAATGTTCTTTATCAAATCATGTAAACATTTCATTACAAAATCCATATCACATGACATAAAACTACGTGATAATATAATACTCATGTTAAATAAAACTATTGAACATCATATATTCCCAGTGAAGTTAAATTACACCTCCATCATCCTTATTTGAGGGTAATTTTTCTCCCCCTGATATTTTTATCATGCCACCCCACATTCAATAACTATGTATGGCTTGATTCATACTAACACATGATAGTTAGAAATTCCCAAGATCATTACATTTAGCCCAACTAAAATTTCACAACTATCTACAAAATTATTGATGTTATGGTCACTCATAATAAACTAGATAAAATTTGTCATGTGTTCCCATAATAGTGAACATGCCCTCCCTTATAGGTAAGCAAAATCTACATAGGGTCCATTGTTATAGGATTCTTTATTTATCAATATATTCCTAGTAAAATACTCATGTTCCTTATAAAAATATCCATATATATGTAAGAAAATTTAAAAAAATATTTTTTTATTTGTTCATATTCTTATAGGATGTGTAATGATATTCGGGATCACATATCTTAGACACAATCTTGATTTTCCTTCATGTTGATGATATTTATATTTAAATTTTTTTTCATATAACCCTTCATTAGGTAACCAATAATGGGGAAACATTCCCCTATAGATTTAACAATTTAGAAGTACTGTAGTGTACTGTAGCAGAGGCGGCACTGTTGCAACGACGGGAACTGTAACGACGACAGGTCACTGTAGCGGCGGCATGGTACTGTAGTAGTATTGGATACTGTGTAGTACTATAGTAGGCCAAGTACTGTAATAGCATTATTCATCGAATGTGCATCGGGCCAAAAAATTGGGCCTACGGGCCTTGTAATGGGACAAATGCCCACTGTGCCTTTAGGATGTGTAATGGGTCTTTCTCTACATGGTTAAAAGTTGTATTTTCTTTTCATTAAATAATAAGCGAGGATTTGGCCCCACCCTTTAAAATATGTAACTCGTGGTGTACATTTTGGAATTTTAATAAATATATGCCATGGTGAATAATATTCCATTTTATATATACTTTTTTGATTTATTCCTACTCCCATAATATATATATTTATTCCTATATCATCTATCTTGGACCTAACTATGATTTTCTGTCACCCATAACACGTTTATCAATGCACGAGAGGCGAATTTGTGCATGTGTTCCCCCTAAAAAAATTCATAATAAAAATTCCACATGTATTTCTATTTCACCCTTTTCATATAAAAGTAGGAAACATGAGAGATATCTCATTTGTCTCCAGTTTATCATATCATGTATGGTGCATGTGAGCTTAGAGGTCTTAATAAATCACTCAGGAAAACATCATTAATGTTCACCCTCTTCAAAAGGTTGGGAATTGTGTCTTAGTCAAATGATGTTAAAATAAAAAAACAAAATTTCCATTATACAACTCAATTATAAAAATTTTATTTGGGTTTTTACTAAAATCATTTCCCTACCAAAGGGGTATACTTTATTTACTAATATTTCAGTATTAATCTATATTTATATAAATATAAATTTTCAATAAAAATACATGTGGTTTTATTTATTTAACTACATGATACATAGTGATTTTTAGATTTCCAATACATGACCAACCACAACCTCAATCAAACAAAATACACCCCTATCCCATAAAAGAGCTATATATACATAATTTCTTTCATCATTGATTCATCCAAGAACATTATCTAAAAGGATAAAATATGATAAGTAGAAAAAAAATCTCCAATAATTACATTAATGTACTCTTCATATGTATTGATTCCTTCCTGACAACCTCTTACAGATAAAAAAATTCAATATCTATGTTGGAATTGGTTCTTTTTTTGTAGTATACTCAGTTACATTTGGATTTTATATATTAATCATAAAAAAAATCCACTCACACTTGAGAAAGGGGTTTTCATGATATTGAAACCATTTCTCATTAACATCAAGTTGATATAATTTCTTCTCACATAAGGTTATATGACTTTTAATACCCATAACCCTATATTTAATTGATATCAACACAATGTTATCCCTAAAATCTACATGAGTCGTGATTCTTGTGTTTTGTGGATATATAGTGATTCTTGTATTTTATATCCTAAGACCAACTATATCTTCCTAATTCCATTAACTTGGTAGTTATATTGGATTCCTTAACATAATACATTAAATGATATAAAATATAAGTCTGTATCACACCAATTTGAACTCCATGAAATCTAAGTCCTTTCTGAATGATGTTAAAATGCATGAAATCTGATTCATGATCTCGTAATGATAAAAAACAATATATCTATCAATTTTTCATGACATTACACTATTTAAAGTTTGATACCTTATCACATGATGTTAAATAATGGGACATCTAAGTCCTTTTAATTTATATTAAACAACAAGTCATCTGAGTTCTTTTAACTTGTCATTAAACTACAGGTCATTTGAGTGCTAGTCTCATGATGTTAAACTACATGAAATAGGATTCCTTATCATGTGATATTGAAATTTATGACCCTTTATTAGTTGTCAAATAACATTTCAATACATGAAATCAGAGTATTTGTAGAATGATATTAAAATGGCTAACACATGGTCCATTCACTATAACAAAAAAAAATCAACTATCCAATTCAAAAATACTCAAAATAGTCCACATCAGAGTTATATCCTTGCGGGAGGACATTCCATATGGGATCCCACTCTAGGTTAATGGAAATTATTCTTTTTTGAAACCCCTGGTGTTTGGGAATCCCAAAACCATTATCAATTCAAACTACATTCAAAATTAATATAAAATACCTCATTTATTAAATTCATGACTAGGATTACTATATAAAATTTTCTCAATATTACTCTTTAGTCCAACATACTTCTATTCTTGAGTGTCTCATTTCCACAAATATTCCATGTAATTATTTTATGAGTTTATTGAACACTAAGTGGAACATTTGTTAGCTTTTAATATATTCCCCACACATTTCACAACTATGTGTTCCCCAAATTTGTTATTCCACATAGAGACAAGATTTCAACATAAGCAAGAGGTCATATAATCACTATACACCCTCAAAACATATTCGGAAAACCAATCATTCAAACATTGTTAGCGGCTATCCATTATGTAACTATCTCTTATCACTTCTTCAAATCCTAAAAACACTAACATGTGATTTATGATTTCACCTATCCTTATTAAAAATGTGTTTGATGTTTTTTCCCATTGAACCCTATTAAGTTAATCATATTCCACATCACATTCTAATATTGGTCCACATATAATGAACTTAAACATTGTAAAACTTCTAAGAGTTAGTTCAAGTTATCAATGGGACATTCATTCATTCTAGGTGTTACCATTTCCTTGATGCATGGATTAAATCACTTTTGGTCTATTCTTCATGATCTTAAAATACTTACTCATTGTTAAAATCGGTATGACCATAAAATCTATCCCCTAATGGTCTAAAATTAAATTCCATATACTATTAATAAGTTAGACATGAAACCTTTCTGGCTAAAAATGAATAAATGAAAACCATACATTAATTCAAGACACAACCTGACAAGCTCACCACATTCATGGAGTTGGAAACTTTTAGAGAATAAATGGAGAAATGTACCAAATTCTATGGGGCTGAAAATATAGTCCATATAAGAGGTGAGTAAGACAAAATAACCCCACTATTTTGGGAATATTTTAGAGAAATTATGTATCAAATATCTTCATTATGATCACAAGTTCAATACATAGGGATATAACTTTTTAGGTGTGGAACCCCTATTTTAATACCCTCTCCTCAATGAACCTAATTAATTTATCAATAGGTTTATTACATAGAAATATTAAATATATATCAAAAAAATTATATTTAATAGTAAGGGACACTTATATTTATCCATGTACACATTCTCCTCATATTTATCCTGTATATCTGCCCCCAAATTACAGATCAACTAGAGGAATCATGATATTATAGAGAAGATCCTTAATCTTCATATGTCATAGGACCATTAAAGTATCACTAATAATTAGGATGTTTTTTGTGGTTATCCCCAACATACATTCCCCATATTATTATTCCCAGTTCAATATCATTTAGGAATGTGTTTCGGTGCGGATGTGCGTCGGGTTACGCTGTTCCGCCAGGACGCGTTCGCGCGTGCACCTGTCAACCCGAGGGGATGGGCGCGCGGCTTGTGGTCCCGCAGTCCCGCTTTCCAAGGGCGGGCGGCATCCGTCCCTTATTCAGGGGCGTCTGCTCCTTGATCGAAACCGGGATGATGGGATGTCGGCTTCTCCTTCCTTGGACGTCTCCTCGGAACTTGTCGCCTAATCCGGGTCTCCCTCATAGACTTAAGAATGTTCGTGAATCTCGTTCCCGGCGCCATATCTTCATGGACACCGGTTAATTACGCTGCTTCCGCCCGGACGTTCCAAGGAGTCTGGGCGGGGCAGCAACCTGCGGTGAGAAGGCCGGGTGGCTCTGGGTGCTGGGGGCGTGTCGTAACACTGCGGCTCTGCACGTCTGTCTTCCGTCCCTAATAGGGCTTCTCGAAGGCACGATGGCCTGAGGCATCCCGTACTAGGTGCGGGGAACTGTGTCACCTGAGGTTTTCCTCAGCTTCCCGTGTTTAACACGGGGTATGCCGCGAGTTTAACGTCCAGCGGGGACGGCATCGGACCGATCAACACGAAAAGTGGATCAGATGACAGAACCCCTTGCGGGGAACCTCCGACGCTGGGGCCAGCACATGGGCGGCTTCCCAAGTAACGTGGAGTGAAGTGAAGTGGCATGACCCCACCGGGATGTGGCGGCCCGGGTAAGGATCAGGGTGGATGATGGAGTAAAGAGCTTGGACCCCAAAGGGGCTTCCTACGTACCGCGCGTTAACACGGATCAAAGTCAACGTAGTTCGGGCATACAGTTTAACGTCATGCTGGACGTCGGCAAGCCGACTCACGAAGAGGTCGAGGCCGCCGGGCGGAGGATTGAACCGAACCACCTCGCACGGAGGGGGGATGGAACGGCCGGGTGGATCACAGTTTCACGTCATGCTGGACGATAAAAGGGGAAATGGAAAAGGGGGGCTGTGGGGAGGCACCGTGGAGATACACACGGGCAGTCTTCCACAGGGGCGGATTCATAGGTGAATCAACGCAAGCGTGAACCCTGGAGGGGTCCACTGATGGACGAACGGACGTAAATACGACCGGAACGACCAGGTGGTGGGCTTGGGCCTCAGGGAGGCTTCCTACGTACCCTGTATAGAAGACAGGGATCAAAGTCCACGTAGTTCATTCTGTCAGGACTTACGCACTTGGGGCGGCCCGGATACTGCAAAACTCAGTTGGAAGGGACTTGGACCGAAAGCAAAAGACACCTCGATCCCAGTCAGACCCTCTACTGGCTTCGGCAGTGGGGAGGTGCAATGGAGATACACATGTGCAGCCTCCCACGAGAAACTAGGGGTTTGTAATACCCTGCCCCCGTAGGGAAAAGCCACTCCCATTAAATCGTCCCAAAAGGGGGACAATCCCGACATCCCTGCAGAGACGAGCGGGTGGGGGCCACGTCCAAACCGGGGGAGACCCTGCGTGCGGAGCACGGGATCAGGTTGCGGACGGTTTAGCGTCTTTCCAGACGAAGTACAGTTTAACGTCATGTGTTGAGGACGAGGCACTTGGCAGTTTAACGTCTTGCAGCACGGACGATGGGGGCTAGGCAGTTTAACGTCGTGCAGCTTGGACGGGTGTGCAGTTTAACGTCATGCTGGGCATAGGTTGCCGGACGAAGCACTTGGCAGTTTAACGTCTTGCAGCGCGGACGATGTACAGTTTAACGTCGTGCAGGACGTATATGCAGTTTAACGTCATGCTGGACGAGTATGCAGTTTAACGTCATGCTGGACATAGGTGCGTGTCACTTCGCGCAAGCCTGGAGGGCCGCACGGGAAGACAACGCACGGTGCGGGCACCCGGGATGAGAATCATCGGGTGCCACACAGGCGGGTAACCTTAGGAGGTCAACGGGGACGACCCTGGCAGATTGCGCGCAAAAAGGAAGCTTTGCGCGCAATACTGCGGGCCGGCGCGCAATCGGGGTGGCTGGCGCGCAATTGGGCCAGCGCCTTGCGCGCGGATGCTTGAGATTGCTCACACCGGGCTTCGGATAGCGCGCGGGGGCAACGGCTCATTCTTTAACGAATGGCCACTTGAAAGAAGGGGGGGTGCGCGCAATCAGGCCGGATTGCGCGCACCCCGGGGGCAATTGCGCGCAAGCGGGTTCTTTTGCGCGCAAAGGCCTTAGGGTGAGTTTTTATTCAAATGAAAGGAGCCAGCGGGGATTGCGCGCGAAGGCGGACCCCGAGGCTTTCTTGCGCGAAAGAAAGGAGGTTACCTGAAGTTCGTCATTGCACGCGGAAGGGGTTGAATTGCGCGCACGGGAGACGTTTCGACTTCCAGCCACCTTTGAAACGTTGGGGGTCGCCTTGTATTTATAGGCAACCCCGGGCGCGGAATCCAGGGTGCGAGCGCGAAATTCTTCTCGCGGGCGCGGAATCGGGCGCGGCGCGTAAGGGAGTCGCGCGGACCCGCGGCGCGCAGAATTGCGCGCCGAACCGGCGCATTGCGCGCATCCCGGGGGGTTTGCGCGCGGAACATCCCCTTTGCGCGCGTGCCTCTGAAATTCCGCGCAAGGCCTCTGGGCCCTCTGAAACATCCTTCCGACTCCAAATATGACCTCGCTTTCCGCATCCGGAGCTTCGTTTGGGAGCAACGGACTTTTCCGGCATCTACAAAAGCCCCCCCTCGGAATCTGATCGGCGAGAGGTCGCAACGATCGGGTTCCGAGGGAGACGCCGGAATGCCGAAGTCCTGGGCGGCGCGGGACTTAGGCGCGCAAAAAGGGGCACCGGTCGCGAAATTCGCCGCTGCGGTCGCGCAAAGCGCTTTCCGCGCAGCGCGGGCCCGGCCTCGCCTATAAATAGGGGCGCTGGGTCCCGCGTTCCGTACTCTGGCCTTCCGCGCGATAAGCTCCAAAGCTCTCGTGCGCGAAATTGCCTCTTCCGGTCGCGAAATTCGCCCGATCGGCGCGCAAAACCGTCCGGATTTCGCCTGTTTTTGCGCGAAACCCCGGAACTTTGCGCGACAGTCTTCCCAATTGCGCGCCGTCCGCTTGGATTGCGCGCCAACCTTCAAACTTTTCCACCAGCCTCGTCCGATCCCGCACTCTTCATCCCTTAACCCGCACGACTCCCGAAACTTCTGAGATGGCCGCGCACAGAGGAAATGAGGGGGATGCCGCCACTCGCAGAGCTGAGATGGCGACGAACGAGGAGGTTTACGGAGCCAAGGAGATTGTTTCCAACAATCAATCCTTGTTCGACTTACTAACGCCGGCCCAGAAGACATATCCACTGTCGGACAACCTGCCGCTCTGGAACTTCGGCATCCTCGATGAGGTTCCGGTGCCAGGGTTCGAGATTGATGCGCCGCGGACCTGGGTGACCCGGGAGGACGAGCTTCTCCGCTATAACATCACCAACAATGGGCATCCTGCCAGGGAGACCAGACACTTGGATGTCTATGTCCTGAACCCGAGGACGCGAACCATTGATGGGGGTGAGCCTACTGTGGAGAATTCTCCAGCCCTCTACTCGAGCACATACCGTCAGAGTGTCACTGACGACACCAAGGGCTGGCTGAAGGACTGGGACTTGCGATCCGGGGGCAACTTTACCAGTGAATGGGCCTGGGCGTTCTGGGTACGCCACACTTGCGATCACTTCGCAGAGGAGCTGCGGTACATCGGCCTGTTCGAGGCGGTGTGGACGTCGCAGTTCCACTTCTACCAGCAGTCTGAGCTCGGGCCGGAGCTGTTCACTCGCTGGTCCCCGGATACCAACACCTTCCATCTTCACCATGGGGAGGTCGGCATCGGTCTCTGGGACATCCACTGCATCGGAGGTATCCCGCTGGAGGGCTACCAGTACGATGAGTTCCTGCCACCGAAGAACATCTGGGAGGACAGGTCACGGACTCCCATTCTGACCTGGCATCTTCTTGACCTGGCTACGCAGCGGCTCGGGATCCAAGACTTCCAGAAGGACATAGCCTACAAGGATTGGTTCGGCCAGTTCCTGGAGCATGACCCGGCGGTCAAGATGCCAGGCAGGGGGAAGCGGTGCCCGACCGCAGCTCAGAGGAGCCGGAACGGGTCGTACTGGCGGGTCCTGGAGACGGGCGATTACCGCTCATGGGGGTACCGCGTCATCGAGGCCCGGGACCCGAACGTCCGGTACGCGGCGTTCCTGGCCGCCTTTCTGAGCGGGTGGCTCCTGCCAGTGCGGGATGCGAGGATGGGCGTCCGTCCGGCGACGCTGGCGATGGCGGGCGCCATGGCTGCCAATAAGAGGTACAACCTCGGGGTCCCAGTACTGGCGAGGCTGTATGCCATTCTGGGACGCATCTCACGAGGGGGGTCGCCACGAAGGATCTGTGGGCCCTTTCAGTTCTTCCACGGCTGGGTGGCTGCTCACCTTGGTGGGTATACGTTCCCAAATGCCATCAGTCCTCCGGGCAACGGCCTGCGACCCTCCCTGCTGAACATTGCGTGGGTCGCTCCGATGACCCTCAGTGAGGAGGGCGTGAGGGTTCGGATTGGCAATCATGCCAATTTCAACTTCAGCCCGTTCCCCACTCCCGTCGGCCAGATGATCGACAACGGACAGGGCCCGCTGGAGCAGCATGAATACTTCCTGAACATGCGGGGCGGGGTGCTCGTGGCTCGGATCGACGGGAAGGTGATCTGCGAGCCTTACGTGCCGACCCGGTTCGCCAGGCAGTTCGGGTGCCTTCAGCGGATGCCGAAGAGGGTATTCACTGCTGTCCGGGAGGAGACGAACCCCGGCGTCCTTCGCCAGATGTGGCTGATGTTCGTCGCCTTCGTCTCTGGCGACGTCATCACCCTCCCTCCTACCGGAGTTAACGCAGGCTTGGCAACCGAGTACGCCGAACACTGGGCCATCGCGTACCCTGAGGGGCTCTTGCGGAAGCTAGTTCGGCGGCTCGAGGCTACCCGTGCGGAGACCGGGCGTCAAGGAAGGAGGCGAGGCGCCGCCACACGGGGGAGAACGGAGGCGCGCCAAGCAGCGGAGCCGGCGCGGGCAGGGACTTCGGCGGCGGGCGCATCGCAGGCTGCCGCCACGACCTCGGCGCCCAGAGAGGGGGCACATGCGGCGGTCGAGGAGCGGCCCGGGAAGCAGGTGAGACGTCTGCTCGAACCCTCCCACGATTCAGTCTTCCCGGCGCTGTGGTCGGCCTGGATGACCCTGCGGCAGTCACTGGGGACCGACGTCATCTGGCGAAAGATACTCAGAGAAGGAATCTATCTGCCAGAGGTCGGGCGCCTCCAGATCACCGACAGGGTGGACTTCAACCGGCAATATGCATATCTGACGGCCATGGACGAGTACGCGCGCCAACGTGGTCAGCGTGCGGAGCCATCCCTTCTGGTGAAGGTGATGCTCGGTCTCGAGCCCGCTCCGGAACAGATGCCGCCGGAAGAAGATGACAGTAACGACTCCGAGGAGGAGGAGGAGACGGGGGAGGATGAAGGCTCCGAGGGAAGGTCCCATCGGGGGAGCCCACGGGAGAGCGGCGAGGTGGCCGGCTCTGACAACGTTGATGTCACTGAGCTCCTCGAGGTCCGCTTCTATCCCTACTCAACTTGCTTCATCCATTCTCTTATGCAGCTTCTAACCCGTTTCTCCATCCTTCTCAGGAGCACACGGACGTCGGTCAGGCGTCCTCAACAGGAGTAGGAGAGGCGCCAGCAGGACAAGGCGGGGTCCAGGCACCCATTATCGAATTGACAAGCGCTAAGGGGTCCCCTGCTGCAATTGTTCCTGCGGCGACCGGGGTAGCGGAAGATGATGCTCCGAACTCCCGTAAGTCTCCCTACTTTACTGCTGGTGCTTGCCATTGACGATCCGTGACTAACCATGGCATGCCCTGCGCAGTGATCTCAACATCGGAGGCTCGTCGGGTTGCCGAACCCGGGCCATCTACGAGTGGACCAGTGGTGGACATGCCGCTTGCTCCGGAACAGGCTTCCCAAACCGAGCCGGCCCCACCAACTGCTGATCAAGGGGCTGCGGGCGTCGGCGGTGCTGCCACCGGAGAGAGGTTGGGGGCTGACGAGGGTGTCAGCGCCGCTGGGGAGAGAGAAGAAGGTTGCCCGGATGTTGGGGAACCTATCCCTCGTGAGGACCTCCCAGGGGCGGACCCTGCAGCAGACCTGCTGGCTGCCTTCCCTGCCTACCGGCCTGCCGACCCAGAGGAGATGGATGACTCGGACGCGGAGGCGGTCGAGGATAGCCGGGTAACGCGACGCAGGGGGTGGAAGTGCATCCAGCGCTTCCTCAAGCGAGACCCATCGGAATGGCTGGGGCGCATGGGATCACTTCAGACCTGGCTGCGCTTCCTGTGTGCCGGGGGAGCTGATGCTCAACGCCTCCATCTGACGGTCCGTGATTTCATGGCCGAGAAGATGCGCGGGAGCCGCCGGCGTGCCGACGTCGCACAAAGTCGGGACATGTCGGAGAGCACGCAGGCGCTCATCGCGGCAGAGCAGGAAGTCCGACGCCTCGAAGGGCAGGCGGCAGAGAAGGAGGCCTTCGTCGCAGCATGTACCGAGCTTGTGGAGCAACTATCGGCACAACTGATCGACGCTCAGGTACAGCTGACGGAGGCGGGCCAACAGATGGTCACACTCCAAGTCGAGCGGGAGCGTGCACAGGCCAGGATTGACGAACTGCGTGCTGCGACCGCCGACGAGGAGAGGGCACGCAGAGAACGAGAAGCAGCCCTGGAGGCCGCCAGCCAAAGGGTAGCGGCATTAGAAAGACTCATTCAGCACGCTAATCCCTAAGGGCTGTTTTTTGCCATTCCCAGAACATTTGCTTCCGCTACTTAATATTTTGATCCACTTGTATGAATCGCCATATTTATCTGCGTCTTTTGGTTTAACATGCTCAACCACAATTCGTTGTCTTGCGGGAGTGTTAACCAAGCATCAGGCATCCATAATTGGGCCTGGGTTTCTGGAGAAAAGAGGGAGGCCATTCCTGGGAAAGGAGACCTCAGACCTAACCAATGTATCGTCCCCCAACTTGTTCCAACACACGAGCGGGACAACGCTAGGGGCGTTGAGATTTTATCCGAACATAGGGAAATGAGAAAGGGTGAATCGCGTGTCCCGAATCCAGACATCCACAACGATCGGCCTTCCAGGAAATGCCCAAGACGGTAGGCGGACAGTGGATCGACCATAACAACTGCAATAGACGGACCGAAAAAGGCCATCATTCATATTGCAGGAGGCGGACCACATGTCATCATGAATACCGCTTTGGGGTTCCTTCAGACACAAGGGTGGAAAATCCAGATCAACAGGGCATGCGAAGCGTGGGGCGAAGTGACGATTTGTTCGGACAGAATCCAACGCTCTCAAAATTGCGCCACCGTGGGGAAAGCGTATTGGGCGGATGCACTAATCTGGCCGTGAGTCACCTCAATTCTCAGACAGCACCTCTCTGACGAGGAAACTGTCGCTTCCCATCATTGCGATGGGGCATCCCGAGCTGAATCGGGGAGAATATCACAACTGCACCACTCTACCCGAAGTCAGGCCAGACGGCCGGCGACGAGGAGGGGCGGGACTTATCGATCCCTGAGGCTGGACCCGAGTCGAAATGTCCGGGCGTTCCTACGTACTCCATCAGGCTGGAGATCAAGCCACACGTAGTTCTGTGAGTGCAGTTTAACGTCATGCAGGACGTAGGACCCCATTTGGGGTAGATCTTAGTTTAGGGTCTTAGAGCGCGGACCATAAGGGCTGGATCTTAGTTTAAGGTCTTAGAGCTCGGACCATAAAGGTGGAGGATCTTAGTTTAAGGTCTTAGAGCTCGGACCATAAGGGCTAGAGGATCTTAGTTTAAGGTCTTAGAGCTCGGACCATAAGGGGAGATCTTAGTTTAAGGTCTTAGAGCTCGGACCATAAGGGGAGATCTTAGTTTAAGGTCTTAGAGCTCGGACCATAAGGAGAGATCTTAGTTTAAGGTCTTAGAGCTCGGACCATAAGGAGAGATCTTAGTTTAAGGTCTTAGAGCTCGGACCATAAGGGCTCAAAGCACGCCACATCGTGGTCATATCCCCTGGATATGCGAAGATGCACTGAGGGATAGTGTCAAGAGTGTCGAGGTTTCGCCTGGTCAGAATGGGAGGTGGAAAATGTGAATCATGCGGCCATTCACTCGAGGACCGGGAGCACCGGCGTGACGATATGAGAATACTGCCGACCGTGGCGGAAAAGCAGCATCAACATCGCACCAACCGTTGGTGGAATGAGGCAGCAAACGAGCATCGACCGCTCAATCGCAGGATTTATATCGATTTGCTGCCCGAGGCCATTGGGGGTACCGGCCCGAGTCGGTGGGAGAGCACTGAGGCATTGTGTCCGAACCGTTCACGGGGGCTCCACCCAGGGCGTAGACGATGGGTCCGAATGAAAGGGAGCACGAAGCCTGAAAAGTGGAGGAAACCTGACCAAGCGGATCCTGACCCTCCTGGCAATAAACCAGAGTACTCTTGACACCGGTGGACCACGGCAAGGGGTCGGGGAACACGCCTTGAGGGTGACCTGAAGGCGGCGGATTCCCCAGAGAAGGGGGAATCTCTAAGAGGTGGGGGGCTGGACCCGAAGTTTCAAACATCCGGGCGTTCCTACGTATCCCATAAGGATGGGAATCAAGCCGCACGTAGTTCTTGAAGCGCGGTGCAACACAATCGGGCACCAGCGCGGGGAAGAGTGCGGGTCTGACCCTCGCACACAAAAGGAGCGGCATTTGATATTTCTTGTTTGTCCTTAAAGATGAATGGTTTTTCTTTGTGCGGCGACATGCCCGTGATTGAGAAATCTCTGGCGTCGCCACAATAATCAAGCCATGGAAGGCATTGATGAATGGCGTGGTCATTAACCAGCGCCCAACATGAGTGTCCCCTGAGGAGGACATCACGATGCAGTGCCGTTTCTCGTCGGGCGGCCAAGACGATCACAGTTTACGGTCGTGTGGTAGGACCAGACAACACAGTTTAAGGTCGTGTGGTTCGGACCATGGAGGAATCCGCTTACCGCGGTACGGCGGACACGGCGGAGGTGGGAGCATACCCAGCCCTGCGGTCACGCACGATTCCAGGAGAAGAGTCTTGGGATGGGGGTCTGCGTATGTCCATCACCCGAGGGGCAGAGATGCTAGCCTCCAGATATACTGGGCCCAGAACGCAATTGTTCGGGCGACTCCCTCCTCCTTATGGGGACGAGGGTCCAGCTACGCATGGCCCTTAGGGAGGATATCTGCATATATCCTTGGTGCTCAGATCATGGGAGCCTCGAACGACATCATTACCCTGGTTGGTCTGCCTAACGTGTAGAGGCGTACCGGAGGTCGGTATGAAGAGAGTGTCAAGATCCCACTACAACGCACAAAGGCGGAGTGTGATGAGGACTGCACAACCAATGTTCAGAGCCCGAGAGAGCTGACATGGCGATCAAGGACGTTGCTGATGCATTCGCAACACAACATCCGATCGCGTCAGCCTAAGACGGGGCAAGCAAACGAGCATCAACCGCTCAATCGCAGGATTCATATCGATTTGCGGCCCAAGACCCGCCGGTAAATCGACCCGGAGCGGTGGGAGAGCACTGAGGCATCGTACCCAGACCGCTAACGAGGATCCCTTTGAGTGAAGGCTCGAACAAGAGGAAGCGCGAGGCCTGACAAGCAACACAGGACTTGTCGGGATTGAATCTGACACTACGAGTCATAGACCGAAGCACCCCAAAACATGTTAACAGATCTCCGGAAAGGGTCGGAGGACTCACCCTGAGAGCAACCGAAGGGGGGCAGGTCCCCGTGATCAACCAAGAGACGGGGCTGGACCTGAGACACAAGCGTCCAGGCGGTCCTACGTATCCCATAAGGATGGGAATCAAGCCATACGTAGTTCTGGAAAGGCAGTTTAACGTCATGCAGGACGATGAGGGGTGTGAGGTAGTCCCACACACGGGGGAGGCGTACGGCGCGGCCAGTAGACCGACGCGAATGAGGACATAATCCCCCGCTCACGCGATACGCCTCGCACAAAAAGGAGGGGAACTGGGGCCAGAGGCCCAACGCGGGATAGGGATTCCCGGGAAATGGGGCTGGGCCTGAAACATGATGTCCAGGCGGTCCTACGTATCCCATAAGGATGGGAATCAAGCCATACGTAGTTCTTGAAGTGCAGTTTAACGTCATGCAGGACGATGAGGAAAAAAGAAGGGGGGAGCAGAAGGCATCCCCAAACGTGGAGGGGGGCGTACAGCGTGACGAACAAACCGACGTGAATGAGGGCATAGCCCCGCACTCACACCATACGCCGCACACCCCGGGGCAACTGGGCCAAGGGCCCGAGATGGGATGGAAATTCCCGAAGGATGGGGCTGGGCCTGAAACACGAGGGTTCAGGCGGTCCTACGTATCCCATAAGGATGGGAATCAAGCCATACGTAGTTCTGGAGAGGCAGTTTAACGTCATGCAGGACGAATGCTGAACAGTTTAACGTCTTGTAGCTCGGACGTAGTGCAGTTTAGCGTCATGCGGGACGAAGCACTTGGCAGTTTAACGTCTTGCAGCGCGGACGAATGCTGAACAGTTTAATGTCTTGTAGCCTGGACGAATGCAGTTTAACGTCGTGCAGGACGTGGTGACACTCAGGCAAAGTATTGCTTGAGGAACCTAGCGTTGGTGGGAGGAGTGACACGCTCACCATCCATAGTCGCTAGGGAGTACGCGCCATTGGGATAGACCTTGTGGACAACAAAAGGTCCCTCCCACTTGGGCTCCAACTTGGGCGGCTTCCTGCCGGGGATCATCGGTGCTCTTAGGGCTAGCACTAGATCACCCTGTAGGAAGGAGCGGAGGCGAACCTTCTTATTGAAAGCTCGAGCCATCCTGCTTTGATGCCTCTCCAAGTTGTGCAAAGCGCGAAGTCTATTCTCATCCAGTGCTTCCAACTCGACTAGACGGGCTTCAGCAACTCTGTCCGGCGCTTGCTGGTCGTAGACCGCAGTGCGCATGGACGGTAACTGGATCTCGATGGGCAGGACGGCCTCAGCTCCATACACCAGGGAATAAGGGGTCATCTGGGTGGAATTGCGAGTCGTCGTCCGATAAGCCCAGAGGGCGTTGGGGAGCTTGTCCGGCCAACTCTTCTTGTTCTGACCAACCATCTTTTGCAGAATGTTAGAGAGGGTTTTGTTAAACGCCTCGATCTGTCCATTCGCCTGCGCATGATAGCGAGATGTATGGTTCGAGCGGATGTTATACTTGGCGTACAACTTCTTCAACTCGGCTGCTCGGAAATTGGTTCCGTTATCCGTGAGGATAGCGTGAGGCACTCCAAATCGATAGATGATGTTGGAGGTCACGAAGTCAGCGATCGAACAGGATTTGACCTCTCTGAGCGGAATCGCTTCTGCCCATTTGGAGAAGAAGTCCGTGGCGGTCAGAATGAACCGGCACTGGCGAGCTGTCGCCGGCGGGTAAGGTCCCACAACGTCCAGTCCCCAGACTGCAAAGGGCCAGGAATACCTTGTGGTATGGAGAGGCTCCGGCGGCCGATGAACAAAGTTCGCGTGAACCTGGCACGCATGGCACCTCCTGGCGTACTCGATGCAGTCATGGATCATAGAGGGCCAGAAGAATCCCAACCTCCGAATCTGGTGGGACAGCTTCGGCCCAGTTTGGTGGGCGCCGCATGAACCAGCATGAACCTCTTGCATGACTCGTGGGATCTCAACTCCCTGAAGGCAACGGAGGAGAACACCATCAAATCCGCGTTTGTAGAGGATCTGCTCCAGGCCGGGACTGCTCTGGAGGACGAACTGCGATGCGCGGCGTCGAACTCGCTCGCGCTCGGCCCGATCTGACGGAAGAATGCCATGTTGGAGGTACTCAACCAAAGGCGTCCTCCAATCAGGGGCTGATCCGACTGCTATATCTGGGGTACTCGGGGCTCCGGGCATAGGGGCAACCGTGGTGAGATTACTTACCAACGGGCCGCGATCTTCTTCCGGGATAACGGGAGCGATGAGCCTGCGGCGCGTCACGCGGACGATCAGGTTGTCCTGTTCAGGTTCCGCAAGTGACGCAGCCAGGCTGGCCAAAGCATCTGCTCGACCGTTCTGCGACCGGGGAATATGGACAATTTCTGGCCGAGAAGGGAACCGGGCCATCAGAAGGAGGGTGCACTCCAACAATGGCACAAGTTCCGGCTTCCTGACAACATAGTCGCCATTGATCTGCTTAATGACCAGCTCGGAGTCCCCTTTCACACACAGATGGGGCACGTCGATCTCGAGAGCTAACTCGAGGCCGGTGATGAGGGCATGGTATTCCGCCTCATTGTTGGTACAGCCCTCTGACAATAGGAAAGAGTATGGCAGCACGGCTCGCTCCGGGGTAATGAAGACGATACCCAAGCCCACTCTGTTGAGCTTAGGATTATCGAGTCTCCTACCGGTGGGGCTCCGGGAGGCACCGTCAAAGTGCATCTGCCAGCATGGATCGGCTCGATCAACCGAGAGAATGGTCTCATCAGGAAAGCCTAGATCCAGCGGCTGATCCGCGGAGGTCGGGTGAGCGGCCAGAAAGTCTGCCAACGCTTGCCCTTTGATGGCCTTCTGAGACACATACCTGATGTCGAACTGCTGGAGAATCACAGCCCACCGCGCTAGACGGCCAGTCAACATAGGTCGGCTCAGGATATATTTCAACGGGTCTACCCGAGAAACCAACTGTACCTCATGGTGCTGCAAGTAGTGCCGTAATTTCTGTACGGCAAATACGAGCGCCAGGCAGCTCTTCTCGATGGGGGAATACCTAACCTCCGCATCGAGGAGCATGCGACTGAGGTAATAGAGGCTATTCTCTGTTCCCTCGTTGTTCTTCTGGGTGAGAAGGGCACCCAGGGACCGTTCCAGGGCGGTCACATAAAGGACCAGCGGCTTTCCGGATACGGGCGGCATCAGGACCGGAGGTTGAAGCAGGTACTGCTTGATTTCCTCGAAAGCGGTCTGACACTCTTTATCCCATACATAGGTGACACCCTTCTTCATAAGCCGAGAAAAGGGCTTACACTTGCCGGCCAGATTCGCGATGAATCGGCGTATATAGGCTAAGTGGCCTTGGAACCCTTGCAGTTCCCGGACGGTACCCGGGGGAGGCATCTGGCTAATCGCCCTGATTTTCTCTGGGTCGATCTCAATACCCCGGTATCTTACCACAAATCCAAGGAACTTTCCGGAGGTGACCCCAAAGGCACACTTCAACGGGTTCATCTTCAGGCAGCGAGACCGGAGGAAGCTGAACACTTTCTCAAGATCTTTGAGATGGTCCTGACGCTGGCGCGATTTGACAACCAAGTCGTCGACGTAGCATTCCACCAGTGTGCCGAGGATTGGCTTGAATATGCGGTGCATCGCCCGTTGGTAGGTGGCACCTGCATTCTTTAGGCCGAAGGGCATGACCCGGTAGCAAAAGGTACCTTGGGGGGCCCTGAAGGCAGTGAACTCCTCATCCTCAGGGGCCATCCGAATTTGGTTGTATCCGGAGTATCCATCCATGAAGGAGAGGGCTTGGAACCCTGCTGTGGCATCAATCAACAGCTCTGTCACTGGAAGGGGAAAATCATCCTTCGGACAGTGGCGGTTGAGATCGCGGAAGTCGATGCAGACTCTAATCTGCCCGTTCTTCTTCCTGACCGGCACAATGTTGGCCAGCCATTTGGGGTACTGAACTTCCCTCACGAAGTTGGCTTTGATAAGCTTGTCAACTTCGGCCTCAACCATGGCACCATGGGATGGGTGCATTTTCCTGGGAGGCTGCTTGAACCCGCGATGGTTCGCCGGGAGACCTAGGCGGTGGACGGCTACCTGAGGATCTAGCCCCGGCATCTCGTCATAGCCCCAAGCGAACACATCACGGTGCTGCCTGAGAAAGTCCACGTACTGCTGCCGCTCCTCAGAGGGCATGGCGGCACTAACCAATGTGGGTCTTGGATCTGCCTCGGTTCCAAGGTTCACCTGTATTAACTCATCGACCGTGGCGGGGACGCCCTCCTCAAAGGCTGGGGGTGCGTCTTCCATACCCTCTCCACTCGGGGAGGGATCATCCACGGGAGAGACTGCGTTGGAAACTGCATTGGGGCTACCAGATCCTGCTGGGCCACTGGTGCTGGCGCGGGCGGTCGCGGCCGTCTCATCAGGAGACTCGCGGACCGTCAAGACCATGGCGACGTCCAACCGGTGAATCGGGAGGACGTAAGCGTCATCCAGACTTGCCCAGGGATCGCTTGCAACAGCGACAGGCTCAACCTCACCTGCCAGGATCTGCTTATCCTTGCTCTTGTAATAGTCCGCGTCCAGATAGCGGGCTTCACATGAGGCAAAAGGAGAGGCATCTCCTTGAAGCACGCCTACTCGACCATTAAGGGAGTATTTGAGGCATTGGTGGTATGACGAGGGAACCGCCGCATGAAGGTGAAGCCATGGCCTGCCCATCAATGCGTTATACGCAGTGTCCTGAGAGACTACCATGAATTCGGTGTTGGCAACCAAGTCACCGAACTGGGTCTTCAAACGTATCTTGCCGACCGGGGTTTGCTCGGTGCGGTCGTACCCCTGGATCCTGAGGTCGGAGGGAATCAAGTCATCCTCAGACAACCCCAATCTCCGGAGCGTCCGAGTTGGAATCAGATTAATCCCGGACCCCGTGTCGACAAGACAACGCCGGACTTCAAGGCCATTGAACTGGCCAGTGACATACAGCGGACGGATGTGTCCCTGTATAGGAGGGTCCTCATCCTTACCAGAGAACGAGATAACTGCCTGACATTCGGCGTCCTCGATCGTTTCGGCGTGGAAGGCCTCTGCAGCCGCAACCTCTGTCTCGAACTGGAGGGGGCTCTTCAGGGCTTCAGCGAGTGCCTCGCGCATCTCAGATGACATGCGCAGAGCCTCAAGGATGGAGAGCCTTGCTGGGATGTCGGCCAAGTGCTTCAGGACATCATACTTTTTGGCCAAGCGCGAGCTCCTGGTTGCAGGAGATTGCTCTGCGGTTGGTGGCATGACGGGCCTTACCGGTTGGGTCGGCGGCCGACTGGTACTTGGCGCATCTCGCTGTTCACTGGTCGCAGTCCGGGAAATGGTCACCGTACTGGAGTCAGGAGGCCGGGATGGACTTGTGGCAGGGCGGAGCTGGTCGCGACGCGGCTGAGGCGGTTCTGCCCGGTCCCATACCACAAACAGTGGCGGAGGCGAATCCGTCATCCCCGGATGGGGAGCCTGCGTACGTTGAGCTCGATCTTGAGCCTGCCGCCTAGTCTCAGTGGCGTGCACGGCCTGGCCGGAGGTACCGACGGCTGTGCCCCGGCGACTCCTGCTGCTGCGGTTCTTCCGACGGTGGCGACGACTGGGGACGCTAGGGAGGTCCACCTGGTGTTCTTCAACGTCGGGAACCGAAAAGGTATTTACCAGCTCGACGGTGTTAACCGAAGCGTACCCAATACCGTCATCGGACGAATCATCCATCACCGGGCGGATCCGAGGAGGGACCCCCATCTCCGGGGGCATGAAATCGCCGAGAGTACGGGATAGTGGCGGAACTGGCGGGGCGCGCTCTTCCTTCTTGCGCTGCCGCCGTTTGCTCCTCTTGGAGGAGGCAGACTGGGACGACGATGCCGAAGCAGCACCCGCAGGTTCTGGGGGCTCAGGCTGATTCAAGCGCGCACGGATGATTCCCTGGGCGCGAATGGTCGTCTTGCGGGCCATCCAGTTATTATACTTCTGGGACCCGCGGTCGGAGACCAGCTGCCATTCGTCCTCGTTGCCACTATCGTCATCTGATCCCACGAACACGCCCGCTACCTGTGCTGGAGCTGGGCCCAACCTGATTACATTGTTGTTAATCTGGTCTTGGAGCCAGTCCTTGAACACATAGCACCGCTGGATGGTGTGCCCCAGGGCCCGATGGTAGGGGCAGTAGCGGGGGTTATCCGTGAGATGTGCCTCCTCTGGCCTCCAGCACTCAGGCAATCGCACAATCCTCTGCTCCAGGGCGCTCCGGAAATAACCGGGGACCTGATCCTCATGGAATGAGTACGTCAGGTGTCGCGGGCCCCTGGGAGCGCGGTCTTGACGAGGGGCCGGAGGGGCCTGCCGAGGAGGTGGACCCTGATTATCTCGCCGGGGTTGCGGCGGTACATTACGCGGAGGGCCCGGCCGGTTCTGAGGCTGCCGTTGCTGGGCCGGGAACTGAGCCCGTGGAGGCGGATTCCTGTGAGGCTGCGGAGCTGGCCTCACCGGCAGCAGCTCCAACGGCCTGGGAGCCTCTATCTGGGCCACAGCAGCGGGCTCAGCCCTGCTGGCTCTCCTTGCAGGAATCATAGGAGGCAGCGGGTGTGCCTGGCTGGCCTGTTGCAGGGCTTCCTCAAGACGTTGAGCTTTGTCTGAGAAGTCCCTGAACCCTCCGGGGTAATTCTGAGTAATCAGGGAAGGGACCAGCTCGGTCTTGACGTTCCCGACGCACATTGTCAGCAACTGCTCCTGAGTCAATGGCATGTCAAGGGAATACGTGAGACCCTTCCATCGGGCGACGAAGTCCGCGACTCGCTCATCAGGCCTCTGCTTGCACTTGAAGAGGTCTGCGATACTCGTCTTCCGGGTCGTGGAACTGAACTGGTAGAGGAACTGTCTACGGAGGTCCTCCCAGCTGGTTACCGACCCGACGGGGAGCTGGCTGTACCAGACAAATGCTGGCCCTTCCAGTGTCTGGACAAAGCAGCGAAGCTTAGCGGCCTCTTGCTGCGCCGGAGTCCCCAACATAGGCCCGCACCTCGAGTTGAAATGGGCCAAATGTTGTGGCGGATCTCCGGTCCCGTTGAAGGGGGCGAAAGTGGGATTCCCGAATCCCGGAGGCGCCGGCATGTCATCCACCCATGCTGGGTATGGCTTGCCGTCCGGTGGGATCGCCACCTGCCGAGTCTCCAAGGCTTCCAAGCGGGCAATGAGTGCCGCCATCGGATCGTCCGGACATGGGTTCCAGTCCTGGCGAGGATCTCTAACCACGAGCGCATTGCATGGCCCTTCAATCGGGTCGTCGACCGGATCGTCGAACTCGGCAGCTCGTGGGATGGCTGGCGGAGCGGCCCTTGGGGCAGCGGGAGGAATCCGAGCGGGATCTCCCGGGTAGTCGCGCCGCTCGGGAGGGTGTGGCGAAACATACCGCGCCCTCTTGCCGTAGGCAATGGCCTCTCTCCTGTCGGCGAACACGGCGTAATCACGGTTGCCCGGGAGAGTCTCATCGAGGGGTGGTTGTTCCGGTCCCTGCTGCCCTGGCCTGGGATCACCGTAGTCAGGCCGCCGTTCTGCAGCGCGCTCGGCGAGGAGCTGGTCAACCAGCCTCTTCTGTTCGGCGAGCTGCTGACGTAGCGTAGCCTTCTCGGGATCCTCCTCTGCCTTCCGCATGGAGGCAGATGGGTCGGCGGGCCTTATAGCCTCGCTGTGCTCTTTTCCTTTGCTGACGTTTCGGCTCAACGTCAGTGCTTCAGTGGGTGCGGGGAGCCCCAGGAGGTTCCTCTGATGACGAGTAACTCTCACTGATGGGTCTGACGACGGCTTGTCTTCGGGGGGGAAGCCCCCGTCGAGAAGTTCCAAGTCGTTCCCCTCTCCCGACAGGTCAGCCATATTGACTGTTCCTGTCCCTGGGGATATACCCTCAGGGCCACCCAACGAATCGGGCTGTCGGTGAATCACACTGAAGCGTAGGGCAGCGTACTGCCCCCATCCACGGATATACACGTGGGGAGTGGCTTCCTCGATAACTTTGCGGAGTACTTGAAAGCACTCAACGCATCGTTGTTGGAGGGCCTCGTGGTGCCCAAATGACCCGGGGTGCCGAACCGCGGGGAGCATGGCCAGGTCAATTTGACGGCACTGCTCACCAATATCCTCCAGGTGTAGTTGACTCCCGGGGTATGGCATTTGTAGGCAGTGAAGACGGGAGTGAGTCTCCCGGAGAGTTCGGCGGAAGCACTCGAACTCATCCGGGGTGAGCGATTCGGGTGCATCAAAGCCCGGTCCTGCGACTGGCCAAAACTTCTCAGGGAAGTGGCCCTCTGCAAGGACGGTCCAGAAGCTCCACGACTCAAACTCGGGACCCAGATCTCCTCGGTCCTCTTCCATGGCTGGGAACGGACGGGGAACTGGTAGTGGTGCCGAGGCGGGCCGTCGGGCCGACGGGCTGGCCGGCGGTGAATACGGCGAGCAGGCCGATTGGCCTCCATATCCCGGGCCTCCCCCTGAGGGTGGCGGTGCCCCAGCTACCACATCACGATAGGACGGGCCGGCGAGCGAACATCCTGCCGTAGCATCGGTGCTCGCCGAGGGCGCACCAGATCGTGGTTCGACCGTCGGTCCCCAGAAAAAGTCTCCGGCTTCTCTGATCGAGACGGAAGGCACTTCCGGAGGGGCCGGTACCAACCGCAAGTTTGATCCTTGGGGGTCTACCAGGCCCTCGTTACTCCGGATATACCTTCGGAGAGACGCGGGGATCACATCGATCTCGCTCTCGGGGAGCACGAGGCTGACGTGCCGCATTCCTACCCCTGCCCTTGACTGGCGGGATTGGGGAAGGGGCTCTGTCGCCGAATCGTACTCTGCCTCTGAGTCAGAGAAGCAAACCGGTCGGATCTCTGTCCGGAACTCCGCAACATTCTTCCCTCGGCGTCGACGCCTTGCCTTCCTGCCCCTGGGTGGTTCTTCGGGGCAGGGCTGATCTCTGTCCTGGCGTCCTCCGGCCGCACTGGTGCTGGGGCCGAGAGGACTGGGAACCATGGTGCGAGGGGCACCGGGACAGATATCAAAGGGGACGCGGGGAGAGATGATCCCGGGCAGGACTCCGGGCCGGGATCGGGAGGTGGGATGACCCATGCCTCCTGGATCGGCCACACAGAGTAGATCCTGCCGGTGAATAGCGCTACCGCGAGGTGGTCCGCGGTGGCTACTGCCAGTGCCAGCAACCGGGAGAGTCAACCCAACCTGCCTTTGGGGCGGTCGGGGCCTCGATCCGGGTCGGGCATAGGAGTTCCCCCGCTCAGGATGCGCAGAGGCCTGGCGACTGGAGCCAGCAGTGGCTTGGGCCAATGCGGCCGCTGTTGCTAGAGCCCCAAGGTGGGCATCCTCTTCCGCTCGTGCCCGACGTTGGCGTCGAGACAGACGAGCCGGGATGAGCGGCGCGGGCAGGTGGAGAGCCTGTTCCTCGACTTGAGGGGCCTGGCGGCGATGTCGCCGTGGCCTGGCGGGAGCCCTTATCGTGGATCCCTGGAGCGGACCTCGGATAGGGTGATCCTGGGCATCTTCCACTTCATCCGCATAGGGAAGGGAACTGTCAGAGCGCTCCGGGGATAAGCTCCCGAAGCGGTTGGACGTTGAGGTAGGCGGCGGTGCCTCCCTGCGCGGCCCTCGGGGGCGGCGGTGGTGGCGAGGCGCAGCCTCCTCAAGGTCTAGGCGAGCCATTTCCCTAGTGGGGATGACTCCCTCTTCCTCGTATCTCCGCACCAGGGTGTTGATCACCCTTCTCTGGATGACCTCCGAGGGGGAGAGAGGGCGTGGTCGTCCCGCAATTGCGGCTGCTGGGACGGCTGTGGAACGGGCGGGACCGCGCGGAGTAGCCGCGTCGGTGTTTCCCCTGTCCCTGCGCCAGTGGGCGGGTGGCGTTCGGGCACTAGATCGGGCGACCTGATTTCTGAAAGCAGGGAGAATGACCCATTAATACTGACAGGAAAAAGGAATCGACAACCAACCATTAGCGCCACGACGCCTTCCGTGGGGGGAACCCAGGCCCTCGACGTTGCGAGACGGAGTGCCCGATGTCCCTTCCCCAGCCCCTGGCGGGTAAGACTGAATGCTTGGCTGGGCAACACGCCGGTCTTCCAACACCTCTGAAAGCCATCGGTCTTCGTATCGAGGAGAAGAGATTCACGTCGGGTTCACCATTTTTCTTTTTCGGTGCGGATGTGCGTCGGGTTACGCTGTTCCGCCAGGACGCGTTCGCACGTGCACCTGTCAACCCGAGGGGATGGGCGCGCGGCTTGTGGTCCCGCAGTCCCGCTTTCCAAGGGCGGGCGGCATCCGTCCCTTATTCAGGGGCGTCTGCTCCTTGATCGAAACCGGGATGATGGGATGTCGGCTTCTCCTTCCTTGGACGTCTCCTCGGAACTTGTCGCCTAATCCGGGTCTCCCTCATAGACTTAAGAATGTTCGTGAATCTCGTTCCCGGCGCCATATCTTCATGGACACCGGTTAATTACGCTGCTTCCGCCCGGACGTTCCAAGGAGTCTGGGCGGGGCAGCAACCTGCGGTGAGAAGGCCGGGTGGCTCTGGGTGCTGGGGGCGTGTCGTAACACTGCGGCTCTGCACGTCTGTCTTCCGTCCCTAATAGGGCTTCTCGAAGGCACGATGGCCTGAGGCATCCCGTACTAGGTGCGGGGAACTGTGTCACCTGAGGTTTTCCTCAGCTTCCCGTGTTTAACACGGGGTATGCCGCGAGTTTAACGTCCAGCGGGGACGGCATCGGACCGATCAACACGAAAAGTGGATCAGATGACAGAACCCCTTGCGGGGAACCTCCGACGCTGGGGCCAGCACATGGGCGGCTTCCCAAGTAACGTGGAGTGAAGTGAAGTGGCATGACCCCACCGGGATGTGGCGGCCCGGGTAAGGATCAGGGTGGATGATGGAGTAAAGAGCTTGGACCCCAGAGGGGCTTCCTACGTACCGCGCGTTAACACGGATCAAAGTCAACGTAGTTCGGGCATACAGTTTAACGTCATGCTGGACGTCGGCAAGCCGACTCACGAAGAGGTCGAGGCCGCCGGGCGGAGGATTGAACCGAACCACCTCGCACGGAGGGGGGATGGAACGGCCGGGTGGATCACAGTTTCACGTCATGCTGGACGATAAAAGGGGAAATGGAAAAGGGGGGCTGTGGGGAGGCACCGTGGAGATACACACGGGCAGTCTTCCACAGGGGCGGATTCATAGGTGAATCAACGCAAGCGTGAACCCTGGAGGGGTCCACTGATGGACGAACGGACGTAAATACGACCGGAACGACCAGGTGGTGGGCTTGGGCCTCAGGGAGGCTTCCTACGTACCCTGTATAGAAGACAGGGATCAAAGTCCACGTAGTTCATTCTGTCAGGACTTACGCACTTGGGGCGGCCCGGATACTGCAAAACTCAGTTGGAAGGGACTTGGACCGAAAGCAAAAGACACCTCGATCCCAGTCAGACCCTCTACTGGCTTCGGCAGTGGGGAGGTGCAATGGAGATACACATGTGCAGCCTCCCACGAGAAACTAGGGGTTTGTAATACCCTGCCCCCGTAGGGAAAATCCACTCCCATTAAATCGTCCCAAAAGGGGGACAATCCCGACATCCCTGCAGAGACGAGCGGGTGGGGGCCACGTCCAAACCGGGGGAGACCCTGCGTGCGGAGCACGGGATCAGGTTGCGGACGGTTTAGCGTCTTGCCAGACGAAGTACAGTTTAACGTCATGTGTTGAGGACGAGGCACTTGGCAGTTTAACGTCTTGCAGCACGGACGATGGGGGCTAGGCAGTTTAACGTCGTGCAGCTTGGACGGGTGTGCAGTTTAACGTCATGTTGGGCATAGGTTGCCGGACGAAGCACTTGGCAGTTTAACGTCTTGCAGCGCGGACGATGTACAGTTTAACGTCGTGCAGGACGTATATGCAGTTTAACGTCATGCTGGACGAGTATGCAGTTTAACGTCATGCTGGACATAGGTGCGTGTCACTTCGCGCAAGCCTGGAGGGCCGCACGGGAAGACAACGCACGGTGCGGGCACCCGGGATGAGAATCATCGGGTGCCACACAGGCGGGTAACCTTAGGAGGTCAACGGGGACGACCCTGGCAGATTGCACGCAAAAAGGAAGCTTTGCGCGCAATACTGCGGGCCGGCGCGCAATCGGGGCGGCTGGCGCGCAATTGGGCCAGCGCCTTGCGCGCGGATGCTTGAGATTGCTCACACCGGGCTTCGGATAGCGCGCGGGGGCAACGGCTCATTCTTTAACGAATGGCCACTTGAAAGAAGGGGGGGTGCGCGCAATCAGGCCGGATTGCGCGCACCCCGGGGGCAATTGCGCGCAAGCGGGTTCTTTTGCGCGCAAAGGCCTTAGGGTGAGTTTTTATTCAAATGAAAGGAGCCAGCGGGGATTGCGCGCGAAGGCGGACCCCGAGGCTTTCTTGCGCGAAAGAAAGGAGGTTACCTGAAGTTCGTCATTGCGCGCGGAAGGGGTTGAATTGCGCGCACGGGAGACGTTTCGACTTCCAGCCACCTTTGAAACGTTGGGGGTCGCCTTGTATTTATAGGCAACCCCGGGCGCGGAATCCAGGGTGCGAGCGCGAAATTCTTCTCGCGGGCGCGGAATCGGGCGCGGCGCGTAAGGGAGTCGCGCGGACCCGCGGCGCGCAGAATTGCGCGCCGGACCGGCGCATTGCGCGCATCCCGGGGGGTTTGCGCGCGGAACATCCCCTTTGCGCGCGTGCCTCTGAAATTCCGCGCAAGGCCTCCGGGCCCTCCGAAACATCCTTCCGACTCCAAATATGACCTCGCTTTCCGCATCCGGAGCTTCGTTTGGGAGCAACGGACTTTTCCGGCGTCTACAGAATGATTTACCAAATCTATAGTTTGAATATTAAAGTGGATTTAATAACCACAATGGTACTACTTCCTTAATCATACCCATTTTTAATGTAGTGATATGATATTTTTATCCATGAACATTTTTTTAGTTCTCACCACGTGACCCTAAGTCAAACATCAAAATAGTGTGAGCTTTATGAGAATAAATCAAATACCCATTTTCTTGTACATTATATTTTATCAATGGTCCCCTTATTCACATCGGGTTATTTGTTTCCCTTTATATATAGACTCACCCACACACATGGTAATATCTATACAAACCTAAACTACACAAAAACTATCGAAGTTGGTAAACCCTAATGATCTATTATATTTGGTCAAAGTACTAATGTTATGGGGTATCCACTCACATCATGTATTTTTACTCATGTTACTACACATACAACATAATTATTTGGCCATAGTTATTTTACCTAAAACTCCATCCATGTTGGCCTAACTTGAATTTCCTAAAACATACCAAGGAAAGGGAAATAGAACTATCCAAATTGAAAACCCATAAATGGTGACCTAGTATGATATCTATTCTAAACTCATTTTACAAACACCTCATCTGATTTAGGAAAAGATTGATACTTTAAATTGGAAAGGCACTGAATTTTTTACGTTAGGAAACCATATATGGAAATATAAGTAAAATATTAACAAATAACCATTATAAATCCCCAATATGAGTTATAGGAAAAATATTCTACGATAAAATAAAGGACTCAATTATTTCAAATTCAATGATATAAAAAAATATCTATTTGGGCTCTCGAGACCCCTTTCTCTAGTAATATTTTATAGAGTTCATCTAAAACCTCATCCCATAAAAATTAGTCCATATGATTCACACAAATTGCACGAAGACATAATTCCCGTGTACTCAAACCATTTCTAACATTACAATCCTTATTCAAAATTTCCCCTTCATGATCCTCATTACATTGATCAAAATAATTCATCCAAATGGACCAAATCATGAGTATGGTGAGAGTAATTATTCTAATACATGTTTTTGAACTATAACTAGGAGTAAATAATCCATTAAAATAAAAAACCACTTGTTGGTAGCGATGGTTGTTATGCATACAACTTTTTATGAGCCACACTCAAGAGGAAATTATATCGAATAAATTGATCAATAACAACAATCGACCTTTTTTTACCAATTTAAATTAAATAGAGATTAAAGATATCTTAATTTTGTCTTTATAAAATTTCACAAACTAATATGATGTAGAAAAAAAATTGATGTGATAGGTTGTAAATCCATGGATTTGTAATCAATGAATCGCTAAGAAGCTGGACTACATACATGGGTAACCTATTTGATAATTGATAGTCATAAAGATTGGCCCCCATTATCTACAAAATGAAATAATATAATTATTAAATTGGTTGATAATGTCTGACCTCAATACATTCAATCATATACATCCATATTTAAGTCAAAAAATATGAATTATGTAACATTTTCTAGGAAATTATTCATAAAAGTGAATCTCCATAGTAATATTCCCATGATGGAATCATAAAAATGGAAAAGTATAAATTTTCCTCTGGTAACCATTGGGATACTATGTAGTGACCATGTATAAACTAAATGATTTACTTATCACTATGTGAGTTAAAAGGTGTCCACATAGTTATATAAATTCTAAATAGTGATTTCATGGTCATGTGTACTTCTTCCATTAATCATGAATATAATGCAATTTCCATAAAGTAGTGTAAAGCCATGTAGTGAGCCCGTATGGTCCATATGTTCATGAGGAATGGTGGTAATTAAGAACATGGACTTTCATTAACCCTAGAGTAATTAAAATGATATATGAATGAAATTAAAAAAGATATGGTGGATCTCACCCTATTTATTGGATAAATATTGACTAATTAGATACTAACTGTGCACCCTATGTGTGAACCATGAAATTAACTAGATAAAACATAATATTCCTAAGTTGTCACATAGAGATTATCATGGGTTTTGATTTACTTCCATGAAATGAACACCTCCTCAAATTGATCAAACATCATGCTGGACGGGTGGATTTTTGAAACTAAGGGACTATCCAAGTGTTAAAGAGATAAGAGACACTACAAAGCATCTTACCTAAACTACCCATCCAATGTGCATTTGTATATGGACCACATAATTCTGATATGAATATTCCTAGTATTTACTAAAAACTAGGTGTATGACCATCATCCTCACATCATTGTACTGCAATTACCAACTCTGAGATGGTGACTCCTATTACATCAACCTCAATTAGATAATTTTTTTTCATATTGAATCCTAGTGTCATTTCCCCATGATCATGTACTCAAAAAATGGATCGACATAAACAAAATAATAGTTTACCTAAGCTTGACGATAAATTCCAACATTTCAAATTTTAAAAACACAAATAGATATATAGGAGAACAAATATGAAATACGGGGAGGGAGAGAACATAATTTCATGAATGGTAATTTCTAATCCCATAATCAAAGGAAAAGTCGCAATAATTATTTCTCTATGAGGTCACTTCATTAAGGTACCCATGAAATCCATCTTTCATGTACTTATGTGGTGCATGAGAACACTCACACTTGATCAAAACGAGGATTCCCATTATACAGGAACCCATCAACATGTTCATCCCTATGGATCAACATATCCTATCAGACTTGCAAAGCGCATGGTGTTCCCTATTGGTTATTCTTACTACACAACCAGATACCATGTAGACATATCCCACTAGCTAGCCAACTATGTAGTTGTGTATTCCTATCATCATCCTTGTAGACAAACACTATGATATCACATGAATAGTGTTGATCGTAATTCATTGTAAGCTAACTATGATGACCATACCTACATAACCTATTGACTACCTTGATTGGTCCCTTACAAAACCTAACTATGTAGACCAACACATTTTCAGGTTTCAAAATTCATCTGCTTTAAAATTCCTTTTTATCAGATATTCATTCATAACATTGAAAAAATTTTCATGTACAAATCTTATAATTTCACGATGAGACCTCTTCCAATGAAACCAGATGTACTTAATAAACCCATTTGGAATTTTAGAGTTCCCCAACATTGATCAGATATCCCAATGATAAATGTTTTCTCCCATTTCTCCTACCTAAAAAACATGACCATCATGGAAATGGAAATCCAGAATTCCACTGACATTGATAGACCCCATCATAGGTATATCTATGAGACCATGGACTTTAATTAATCTAACCCCATTCTGAATCTGATTTTACATTATGATTGGTCAGTCCCTATGTCAATTTAGTAATGTGGGAATCTAAAATTGGATTATGGTCATGGTTTACCATTAATTATCCATACCTAGGAGTGGGCATCCTTCACCTATACCTATCTAAAAATAAGTAGGGTGATAGAGGATCTGCTTCCTCTTAGGTGTAAGTATCGACATCTAACTCAATGATTTATTTTTTCTCCACTAAATGATTTATACTTTTCTATAAAGGATATACCAAATGAATAATACTCAGTACATCTTACACCTGTTTCGATATTCCCCATGGGATTAGTCATCCTTCACTACAGAAGCATTAATTGATTTGAAATATAAACTCCCAAGGTTAGCCACCATATGCGTAAGCCCCGCTCATTCCTCATTTTATTCATCTTTCATGACATATAAATCCACATATAATGATGTTTGTCTATTTGGAAAATGATCATGTTTAATGGCATAATATTTCTTGAAAATTGTTTTTCTTTATAATATTGAACATCATGATATTGTTATGCGACATGACCTTAAATACTTAATTTTAACTATGTTGGATTCAATTCCAAACAATATGGATATATTGAGAACATCCCATATGATTAAACCAGATATCATCAACCCTTAAACTTCATACTAATAAGGGTAATATTTTTTATGAAGAAACAATTATCCTTTCTCATTAGGCTATATTATCAGAGAGATCAGACAACACATTCACTAGGGATACATTCCCTTGGAACCCTCCTTATTGTGATGTATTCCCAATAGAACAATGCCATAAAATGATAGATATATTCCATTCACATGTCAACATATTTCCTTTAATTTTCTATATTAATAACACAATCATATTCTTTTTAGTGGTCCATAATACTGCTAGGCGAACCAAACCCCCACATCATAGGTCCATATTCTTTTTGAGACCAAATTATCTTCCTTTATCTACATACCCTTATATGATATACTGAAATTTTTATTTATATTTAAGCCCTAAACCAATAATTTCTATGAATTTTATAGTTATAATTCCATTATACATGTTATTAATGTTCTTGTATGTATTCCTAATCACATGATATAAAAAGTTATGACATGTCTGATTAAGTGACACCAAAATACATGGGTTCTGATTCCCTTTTTAGGGACACATAGGATGAACCTTACATGGGATCAATCTAAATCCCTTATTGGTATTTTCTTCCAGGATGGAAATAAACTCTAGATCACCAAGTTATTTAGATGTAATCTATATCTTCTCAATACATAAATAATTTTATAATTCAATATATAAAACCTCTAATATATACAGATATTCACATCAATGTATTATTTTGATCCCTTATTGGAATTGAGGATACTAGTACCACATATTGATTTGAGAAGGATTCATTGTTACATTATAAATTAATAAAAGTGTCATATTTTATGTTAGAATTCCCAATAAAAGGGACTGATGATACAAAACACCCATTCTATTTACTAATGTGTATTTTTAAGTATCACATGTAAGAAGCCTTAGTGACCTTTTTATTTTAAAATGTATATTCAATATGTAAATTCATTTTGAATCACTATGGACATAAATGCATCTCAGTTGTTTCTATCAAAAATATGGACACATAGGGATTTTAGAGTCATGGGAAGATGCAAACCAAGATTTTTGGGTTTATCTTTGGTTTTGTGGTGATCAATTTGGGGGAAAACTAGTTAGCTAATAATTATATATATTATGGGTTAAAAGCTGTCTATTATATATCCTGGATTTATAGATATCATCATGGTCCCGAACAGGTCATATTTTTCAATGATATAGGGGAAAGATGCATGCGTCATTTGAGGGGTGACCAATTTGTCTAAAATATCAGAAAAATATGTTCTTATTTTAGAGGATTATAGATCTATCTTATTTTAAAAAATAGATTTATATGATAGGAGACATTAGAGTGTATGTCTAAAATATGCGTAATATTTTTAGAGCATTTCACAACTGATGTTCGGTGATACATTTTGAGGATGGGTGACTACACAGGGGAGTGTTTGTAAGGAACCAATTTTGTTAAGGTACGTATCAAAGATAAAATTTATCATAAATCATGTAATTTGGTGTTTTTATATGATTATAGTATTTGGAAGAGGCCATATGTCTGAATTTGAGGAGACATATTGATATCATAGAATCTCTCTTTTATGATAGATTGTTAAAGTGGCCTAGTAGTGTGTGTATGGTTGTTTGGATAGTTGATGGGGATGGCCTAAGAGGGTCTCATGTCACTAATTATCCTTATGGTGGATACCTTTCAAGGTGATGAGTACGATGTGGGGGAGGATTAGTTACCCAATAGCCTTCAATTTAGATTTTTTTAAGTTTTATCTAAATTAATTAATTGACTAATGTTATAAGTAATTCTTACCACACTTATCTATTAATCTATTGGAACGTCCTCAAATTTCCATTATATTATTCTCTCATACAACTGAAATATAACCTAGTTCTAAACTAATAAAATAAGATTATATCCTAGTGTATCGACATGGGTATGAATAATCACCACTCTCTACCTTTGTGATTGTCATACAATAATTATATTTTCCCTACCTTAAATACCTTATTTTGGAGAATCATAACTAATTTAATGATTCTATTTGATTAATGGGTGATAAAATATTTATCTTTGATATGATATCCTTTACTAATAGGATTTTATAAGTGTATATTTTTCCTATTTATTTTATGAATATTCTTATAGTATTTGGTTTATGGGGTTTTGACGGTGGGTCGAGATTCCATTATAGAGAACCAGAACCTCTTTCCTTTTATGTGGGCAGTTTTTGAGTAACTATAAGGGTTGTGAGATATCCTCTAGTTATTATACATTGGTACCAAAGTTGAATATGAAAAAATGTGTATATTATAATTTATCATTAATCATTTGAAATGGAACACATACGGGATATTAATTGATAATATAAACATCAGTTGGCATGATTAAATACCCTTAATGTATCTGTAATGAAAGGGAACTTTTTTATATGATAGTATAGTGGTGGGTAAAAATTATGGTGGTATTTTTATGTTTATTGATAACTTTTTACCTTGTTTTCCCTATATATTGTGTTTTTTCATGTTCACATAAAATAAATTTGTTGTGCATATTATATATCTTTGATATTTCAAGGGGAAAATTTTTAGTGTGTGAGAACCTCTCAAATGAAAAAAGTGATTGTAATTGGTTGAAATGATATTTCATGATTGACATAGAAAAGTGTGTAATATTTTATTCTTTTCTTTTAAAAATTTTAAGTGTATTGGGAATCTGTACTGATCCATTCTTTTTCAATGTTATGGGAATGGATTTTATTCCGATCAACATGAATATATAAGTTTGATAGGGAAATCTTATTATCAAATCATTTCCATTTATATCAAATGGGAAACTATTCCAATTTACACAATTACTTTTTTGATCATTTGGATTCAATTATGGTTATGTACTTGTGAACTTATGGTTATGTATGTCTATAGAAAATTAAAACAGAATACTGGAGTTTTATGGTTATATAATTGTTGGAATTTTATTTTCACTTTTATACTTTAATTTTATTATTATTGATATATGGGTTGTTCTAATATTATTCCTCTTATTTATGGGTGATATTTTCATACTAATACTAGAATAATTCAAATTATATAGGGTGGCTCATTGAGTGGCATGTACATAAAATGGTGGTGTGACATATATTTCTAATAATTATTTTTTATTAAATTTTAGATTTTATATAAACTTATACATTCATGAATTATTATTGGATTATATTTCAGGTAGTATATTGATTTTCAGTCACACCTTTCGCATGCACCTTCATGATAATGTAGGCATTGATTGGGGACATAGGAAAAGGAATATAATTTATGACGAATAGTTGAGTAGGATTAATGACTAAATCAACATATGGGGTTGGGTAGTGACTCTAAAGTAGTTTTTTTACATATGAATTATTTTATGTTGGATATTATTATATATTATTGACCCACGGTGATATCCTATTTAATTTTCCTAACATGGAGGATATATAACCATGCATTACTAATGGACGAGAATATCAAGAGGCTCAGCATCATCTTGGCTTATTGCTGCCATTTTTGCGTAGATAAGCATGAAGAGAGTATATCCCATTTATTTTTTGAGCGGTAATGGGCACGACAAGTATGGGGTGTCTTCAAGGTCTTTTAGGAGCCTCCCCCAATAAGTCTATCTTAGAATCATTTTTGGAGATATGGTTTCAGGGGGTGGATGATCCTAGTAAGGAAAAAAGGGTGAGATCTATAATTTTAAACACCGGTTGTTGGTGTGTATGGAAAGCGAGGAACTGTGCCAAGTTTGAGGGGTTAGCTTCTACGGGGAGATCCATTACTGCCAGAGTACGATGTATCCTGATCGATTTTTGTGGCTCCGATGATGGCTGGAAGTAGACCTCATCCCATTGTAGGCTGTCGGTGCATCAAAATTTGACTCAGAGGTTAGCGACAAAGAAATTGGGGCACTGGGTTCAGTGGTGTCCCCTGGAAGTTGGCTTCAAATTGAATATCGATGGTTCTTGCATTCTGGGTGAGATGAGGGGTGGCGGCATGGTCTGATATCCTATGGGCAGTGTGGCCCTGTCCTTTTTGGTGCATTATCGTTAAGGGGATTCTATGTAGGCGGGGGCGAAATCGGTTGTCACAGTTATCACTATTTTCATACAGTGGTTTCTTGACGTCTTCCATGTTGAGACTGATTCTATGGTTATTCACGATGCCTTGCATGATTAAGGTATCATCTCCTGGTCTATTTCATTCACTATTTAGAAATGAAAATATATCTTGGATAGTAGCACCAGAATCACTCACACATGGAGAAAGGGAAACAACGTGATGGATCACTTGGCCTCTATGAAAACCCCTGGTAGTATGGTCAGTTATTTAACTCACATATTTCACTTTAATCCTGGGAGGGTGGACTTGATTTCGAGCGATTCCCTTGGTCTCTATTACTTTAGGCCCCCTATAATCTGGTCATCTATTTCTCTGTCAATTATTTTTAATAAAAATGGTAATTTTGTGTGGATGGATATTTATGGTTATATGACATTGTATTTTCATTAATAGTTGTTATAAAGCATCATTATTTTAATTATGGTCATATTCATTAGGTAATTACTATACTTAGATTATTATTGTGATTGTTTCATGGTTATTACATGTAGATTTATTTATGTTTACTTGATCGATTTTAAAATTACCCCAGATTATCAATAGTCCCTCATTGCTAGTCAGTTACCTTTTTCACATTAGGATGTGTGCTTGAGTTCATGTGGCATCCAAAGCTTATATATTATTTGTATGTGATGAGCTATGGAATTTCATAGAACAAGAAGTTAATGCGAAGGATAAAAAATATATATCCCTTATTTTTTTCATTTTTAGAAATGTAAAATTCAGATTACATAAGATAACAAAAACATGGATAAAGTACATTTTTGATATGAAAAGACAATTATGAAGTCAAATAATTTATAAATAAATAAATATTGAAAATTTTTGTGTGTGAACTGTTTAATCCATAAAATAAATATTTTCATTATGAATTTGGTTATTAATTTGTGTAATACATAAAAAGTTAAATGATTCTCAAATATCTTATACAAGAAGAAATTCATTTTAATTATTGAGGATATATGGTTAAAATTTGAATACAGAATTGAAAATAAATAGTCTTTATTAAGTGTTATTAAAGAAAAATATGATTAAGAGAGAAATTAATATATATTATAGTTCTATTATGAGTATGGAATTAAATAAATTAATATATGGGATTTTCATATTATAGAAATAGATTATGGGCATGAATATTATATATAAGGTATTGGAAATTCATGGGGAGAAATTTGAAATGATGGAAGCCCTGATACTCATTATAGTTTTGTAAGCGGTTTACATTATCCCTATATTAAAAATAATATTGAAAATAATGAAGAAATATGTCTTATAATGGAAATAGTGTTTTGAAATATCAATGGTATCTTTCTTGAAAAAATGATCACATAATGAAATAGATGTATGATCTATAAAATTTTGAATATGACATGTTATAATTATCAATACCGGTTTTGTTTTTTGTGGTTTATGTGATATTTAAACATTGTATAGATAAATACGGTTTTCAAACAATGGTTATAAATGATTATTGTTTTATTGAAAACCTATTTAAATAAACTATAAAATAAAATGGTGATGGATTCTATTAAATGTATGAAATTTTATTATTTTTGTTACACTATAATTTTAAAAAAATTGTTTTATATGAAAGAATAAATTCATTAAAATTTTAAATTAATTGCAACAATTTTATAGTTTCCTAAGGTTTTTTTCAAATATATTTCAAATCTACATAAAAAAAATTAGAGGGTGGTTTATTCTATAATTATTGTTCATTTTTTTCAATATTGGATATATTTTTTCCAATATCAGTTTCTAGAGGCTAAAACCCCACAATGTGAAGATTTTTATTTAATGTAAGAAAATTTATATTCATTAAAAGATAGTTATGGAATATATTTTATGGTATTAATTATTAAAAATAATATACATCAAGTTGAATGGAATTAAATAATGAAGTATCACAGTGAAGAGTTAATTTTTTGGTCTGAATGAATTTAAAGACTGTATGACCAATTGGCTCAAGTGGCTTTGGTGTGTCTCATATTTTTGATGAATTAAAATGTTAAACAACATTATATATATAGATTTTAAAATAGTTAAAGTAGATTAAATTTGTATGTAAATAGTTTCATAAAAACAAGATAAATGATATAAATATGTATTCAATGGAATTTATTTATTCTATGAAATATGGATAAATGAGTATACTCATGAGGACGATGGGTGAGTTGTCATATTTTTATGAAATAATGGAAGTATTTATGTATCATTATATTATGTATATATTTAAATTAAAAAAAACATTTTTAATGTATAAAAATGGTGGATGATGTTAACTATAGTGATAGGGATGTTTCTTTGACATGTTGGGTTGCTGATTTTCTAAAGTCAAAATATTTTTTAAATTTCATATGAGATTTGATGTTAAATTTTCCCAAAATAACGTATTATATACCAATGTTGGTTTATGCTACTAACCTTGTAATGATGATGATTAAAATAATGGTTAATCCTTAAATATTTAATTTATAATGATTTCATCATCCCAATCACTCATTCATTGTATTTTCCATAAAAAATTATGAGATAGAATATAAATCCAATGGAATTTTATTTAAATAAGTGATAAATATTATTTTATTGTGGGGAAAATATATTAGATGATTTCCTAAATGTTTGAAACTGTTATTCTAGCATACACATGGGTGATGCATTTAATGTTGTGAGTTCTCTGTATGTATGTGTGTGGTTGTTTTTTAACTATTTAGATGTGTATGTTTATTATGGGGGTTATAAATGTAATTAGAAATTGTAAAATTAGATTTATGTTATGAATGGAATGTTTTTATAATTATTTAAATGAATGTTTCTTTCTATGATTTATAGTTATTTATTCATTTATTAATAAATTCTCTAAGGGGGTTATTTTGACCAGGAACATATTTAATATTTTGGAATAATAATTGTATATGAAGTAAAATTTTACGTGTTAGGAGGTGTTACATGAGGTGATATAAATCATGGTTTTGTATCTTGATTTATACTAATGAATAATTATGATTCTATATTTAATTCATGTAATTTAGATAAGTAAATTAATATGAAATTCCAATGATTTGTTTTGAAAATTCTGAAACTATTTAAGTAGTTTCTTCTATGGTTTGCATTCTATTAAAAAATCATCTCATATGAATATGTGTAATGGTGTAATTTTTATGAGGTGAGAATATATAAAATAATTTTTTAAATATAAAAAAATTAATTTATATTATTTGTTTTGTGATTAGTTGGTCACGTAATAAGATTATTGTGTTCTTCTTCTTAAACATTTTATATCACCATAAGAATAAACTCATGATTTATAAATACTCGTGGTAATTATTCTAGGTAAATTTTTATACTATTAATGACACATATTATTCGATAAAGGGTTTCATATTTATTATGTTGGAAGGTCATCAATTATTTATGTCTATGAATCCAGGAATTGTGGCATATAATTATAATATAATTGTATTGTATAATTAATGATTATTTTATCCAAACAATGTGGGGAAGTGGTTTCCCTATGATATAAAAGTCAATATTATTGAGAAAATTTCTTAACATGATAATTATAAATTATGTGGTCTAATTATTTTTAATTTCACATAATTTTCAATGAAGTTCATGCTAATTACTTTTCTCACCACTATATCATCCCATAATCATAAATATTAAAAACTAAATTATAATTTACCACTTCATATTTGAAAAATTTTATGTATAAATTTATAATTAATTTATGATGATTATGTGATAAGGAAACTAATTGGCAGGATATGAGAATGTTTTGAGAACATTTTGGGAAGTATATAGAATAAATAAAAAAGGAAAAATTTATCCATTGAGATAGATATAAGGTATTCATATATTGGAGTTTTTCACAAGAGAGAAATATAAAAGGGAATATAATAATAGTATTGATAGAAAATACCTAAAAATATTCGGTTTTAAAATATCTAATCATTATAGAATTTACGTGTGTTGAAAAATACAAATGATCGATAGTAATTCTTCTATTAAATACCATGTGGATGAATATGGAATTGTCTGAAAATAGAAAATCATCAAAGAATATAGAGAGATGTCAACCACATTTATTAAATAATATGAAATTTCCAAAAGATATATTTTAGGTTGAAATCCTTATCATATTTAGTTTTCATGTATAAAAAATTCCAATATTATTCTACATGGTTATTCTAGTGAATCATATATCATCATATGATATTATTCCACACTATGATTAAAATAATTCATTTTAAATAGAGAACCATATACATTATGTTTTCTATAAGTGATTAATTATATTCAGTGTGGAAAAGTAATATTAAGTTGACTGGAAAGTCTATGAAATAAAATATATTTATTATAATGAGATAAAATAATAGAAATAAAATAGTTTTTCACTAATTTATCCCTCTCTTAGTAACTCATACCATGTAGGCCACTCAACAAAAGTCACAATCGATAATCATTCACATAAATAGATATATTTTGTGATAGTTATTGATATTCTCACCCATTATAATATATTAAATAAAATATTTATTATTTTATTTATTATTATAATTAATATTAGATCTCATCATGGATGAATGTCAAACTTTTCCACATTTATGTGTGTGTACCATGACATAAGAATACGACTAATATTAATATTGAAAATTTTTAATAAAAAATATCCTCGTAGACCCTAGTGATACATCATTAGTGTTGTCCATTATGAATTTGTATTTTCACATTTAAAATATACTCAATCCTTGAGTTCAAATTTTAAGAACTGTGCATCCACTAATAACTATGATTTCAAATAAGGACGCGATATATTACAAAGATTATGGTTTAAAAATAGTGTATTTATATCCTGTACTCATCGATAACTATCTCTCAGCAAAATAATATAATTTCTTATACAATTTTATAATGTCCCATTATGGGTTAAATGATCGGTTCCCATTACAGGGCACAACAAGACTATATGCATGTGTTTTTATATTCCGGGTTTTAATTGTTACTAGAGATAGAATCTAAAATTCATAAGGATTCTATTATCATAATATTATAATAGGATTAATTTCTAAATCCTCCAAAATGTTATTATACAATTTTTTTCATCAAGAATACTGAATATAAATTGGTATAATACTTTGATTCAAATGTGGAATCCTACTATCATGTTTATAAGATTAAAAAACAATCAATGTAAAGAATAATTTAAAAATTCAATAATAAAACAAATATATATAATATAAATCACAAAAATTAATAGCTAATTAATTCCATTTTCCATATATATATGCAGTATAATAAATGAAATAAATCAAAATGTCCTTTGACATAACTCACGGGATGATTTCATATTGAACCATTGAATTCTATAACATTTCTTATCGAAATACATTCATCCATCTCCAGGATTATATTTATCAAAAACATAATAAATTAATTTCTACCTGAGAACATTATATCCAATGATTTTATATGGGTTGTCGAGTGTTTAATGGCATATTTAGATTTACTAAAATGACTTTAATCACTATTATAGTAAATATAATGTGTATCTATATTCAATCCCATTTTAATTTTTACTAAACTCATTTCATACATAATTCAAACAAAATCATGAAAATCTATACATGCATGTCATAATTTTGATGAATATATATGAACTATGTTGACACATGATGGTATTACACTAATTCTATTATTATATACATATATAATCTCATATCCCAATGAGGTATAATGGACACTCGCTATCATATATAGGCATGTTATAACCATGATATCTCAAACTCTATAAAAATGAATCATTTAGTAGAAAAACACATAACACATCATCTATCACATTTCCCACTAAATAAAAAAATACAATTTAATAAGAAATAACATGGTTAATAGATAATAAATTAATGGGAAATCAAATAAATACATATCATCATTAAAACCATATAATGAAAAACAAAATCAAACATCACTACTATAAAAATAGTCTTTATCAGCGCCCAAAATAGGCTTTAGCAGCACATAAAACGTGATGTAAAGCTCAGCATGGATAAAGGGGTGCCTCTTTTTCAGCACTAAAAATGCACTGATAAAGGAAGACTTTATCGGCTCTAAAAATACGCTGATAAAATGATCCTTTATCAGCACTAAAAGAGCATTAATAATGTATGTTTTATCATCGCTCTGTTAGCGCTGATAAAATAATCTTTTTTCACTACTTTTTTATAGCTGAAAAAGGTATAGTTTATCAGCGGTTTTTTAGCACTGATAAAATCTCTTTTTGTCAGCACTAAAAAAGCACTGATAAATGCCATGTCTACTATAAAAAAAATCTGCAACAGCACACCCAAAAACATGAAAAAGATTCAACATCTCAATAAGCTAATTAGACCAGGTATAAACATACAAAATTAACACATAAATCATATGATATTTATACCATGTATACCCATAAAAACTATACCCGTACACCATTAACAAATTATTCATAATTTAAGTATATAAATAATTCAATTCAGAATTCAGGGGTATGGGGGTTGTTCAGGGGTTTGGGGTGGCTGTCCCAGGGTGGGTATGTGGTGTCCGGGGGTCGGGTTGTCCGGGGAGAAAGGGGTGTCCAGGGGGCTGGGGAGGTCCAGGAGGTTGGGGGTTTTCCAAGGAGGATTGGGGTGTTCAGGGGGTTGGGGTGTCCAGGTGGTGGGGTGGTGTCTAGGAGGGGGGTGTCCAGGTAGGGGGGGCTGTCCATCAGGGTGTCCAGGGGGGATGGGCTAGTGTCCAGGGTGTTAGGGGGGATTTCTTGGGGGTGGGGGTGTCCAGGGGGTGGGGGCTGTCCGGGGGGTTGGTGGGGCTGTCCAAGGGGGGTGGGGTGGTGTCTAGGATGGTGGGATGGGGGTGTCCGGGGGGATAGGGGTGTTAAGGGGGGTGGGGTGTTGAGGGGGGTGTGGGGGCGGTACATTGGGGGGTGGGGGTGGACCATGAAGTTGGAGGGATTTCCAAGAGGGGTGGGGGGGGGCTATCAATGGGGTTTCCGGGTGGTGGGCTGGTGTCAACGGTGTCAGGGGGCTTTCCAGGGGGTGGGGGGCCAGATGGGTTGGGGTGTCTAGGGAGTGGATTGGTGTCCAGGGGTGGTGGGGACGACCTAGTGGGTTGGTGGGGATGAGTCATACACGTCACGAAGGACCCGTGGAATGTTCCCCTAAAGGATGAATACAATCAGAATGTGTTTGGTTGGATTTCCTTAGGTTAGTTGTTGTTTTCTCTTAAAATTGTGTCCATTTTAAACAATAGAGAGACCCTTTGAGTGGTACCGGCCACACTGTGCCTCGGATTGAGGTAGAGATGAAATGTACACATCACAAAGGACCCATGGATAATTATTATAAACGATCAACACAATACGAATGTGTCTGGTCGGATTTCCGTAGGTCAGGTGTCGTTTTCAATTAAAATTGTTTCCATTTTAAACAAAAGAGAGACCCTTTGAGTGCTACCGGCCACACCATGACTCATATTGAAGTGGGGTTGACTCTTCCACATCAAAAAGGACTCGTGTATCATTATTATCAAGGATAAACATAATACGAATGTGTTTGGTTGGATTTCCGTAGGTTATTTGTTGTTTTCACTCAAAATTGTGACATTTTAAACTAAAGAGAGACCCTTTGAGTGGTACCGACCACATTGTTCCTCGGATTGAGGCGGGGTTGACTCGTACACATCAAAAAGGAATCTTGTATCGTTATCCTAAAAGATAATCATAATCCTAAGGCTTTTGGTCAGATTCCCATAGACCATTTGTTGTTTTCACTTAAAATTGTGTCCATTTTAAACAAAAGAGAGACCATTTGATTGGTAACGGCCACACCGTGCCTCAAGATGAGGCTGGCATGAATTTTACAAGTCACAAAGAACCCATGGATCGTTCTGATAAAAGATAAAGAATATACAAATGCGTTTGGTAGGATTTTCATAGGTCAGTTGTTGTTTCCACTGAAAATTATGTCCATTTTATACAAAAGAGAGACCCATTGAGTGGTACCGGCCACACCGTGCCTCGGATTGTGTAGGGGTTGACTCGTACACATGACGAAGGACCCTTGGATCATTCTCTTAAAGGATCAATACAATCCAAATGTGTTTTGTTGGATTTCCGTAGGCCAGTTGTAGTTTTCACTTAAAATTGTGTCCATTTTAAACAAAATAGAGACCCTTTGAGTGGTACCGGCCCCACCGTTCCTTTAATTGAGGTGGGGATGACTCATAAAAATCATAAAGGACCCATTAACCATTATTATAAATTATAAACACAATATGAATGTGTTTGGTCATATTTCTATAGGTCAGTTGTTGTATTCAATTAAAATTGTGTCCATTTTAAACAAAAGAGAGACCCTTTGAGTGGTACCGGCCACACCATTCCTCATATTGAGGTGGGGTTGTCTCATACATGTCATAAAGGACTCTTATATAATTATCGTAAATAATAAACACAATACAAATGTTTTTGGTTGGATTTCCTTAGGTCAATTGTCATTTTCACTCAAAATTGTGTCCATTTTAAACCAAAGAGAGACCATTTGAGTGGTACCAGTCACACCGTGCCTCAGATTAAGGCAGGGTTCACTCATACACATCACAAAGGACTCTTGGATAGTTCTCCTAATGGGTCAACTCAATCTGAATGCTTTTGGTCATATTTTCATAGGTCGGTTGTTGTTTTTAATTTAAATTGTGTCCATTTTAATCAAAAGAGAGATCCTTTGAGTGGTACCGACCACACCGTGCCTCTGATTGAGGCGAGGATGACTCTTACACGTCAAAAGGAACCAATGGATCATTCTAATAAATGTTTAAGACCATAAAAATGTGTTTTGTTGGATTTTCATAGGTTATTTGTTGTTTTCACTGAAAATTGTGTCCATTTTAAACAAAAGAGAGATCCTTTGAGTAGTACCGGCCACACCGTGCCTCGTATTGAGGTAGGGATGACTCATACACATTAGAAAGGACTCTTGGATCGTTCTCCTAAGTGATCAACACAATACTAATTCCTTTGGTTGGATTTTCATAGGTCAGTTGTTGTTTTCAATTAAAATTGTGTCCATTTTAAACAAAAGAGAGACCCTTTGAGTGGTACCAGCCACACTGTGCCTCGAATTGAGGCTAGAATTGTAAGGGTTGGTGTCCTCAGAACCAAATGTTTTGTAATTTGGTTACATAAATGTTCACTTATTATATATTGTTCATTGTTCTTCATGACTATAGTATAATAATTTTCTGGAATATTTGTTGCATTAATAAGGTCATAGCAGATCCCCACTATGATGAGAACCATGAAATGATATAATAATATTCTTAAATAAAGTTCTGAGGTTGGATTACATACTATGATATGACACATAGTATACAGACCATCATGTGTGAGTACTCATAAGAAGACGAGACTCTCTCTCATGGAGTTCGCACTTGGTAATCTCCAAGATGGGAGATTATGAGAACAGACCCGCCAGTAGTAATTGGGCATGTCTTGGTTTCATTGGATATTTCTATCTACGAGCGTGTGTAATGGTCCTTAGACTGTAATATTATCATTAACTCATGTCATGACTCATACACTTTGATTTACTGACGAAAACCGTCACGTAGATAGTTGGCGGGAAGTAGGGTACGTTGGGTGCGTCAGGAGTGACATGTTGTTAATGGATAAGTCGAGGAAGGATTTGTCCCTTCCATTTATGGAAGTTGATATCTCGTCCCTTTGATTGAAATAGAACTATCTCATTAAATTCCATGTCCATGGTGTAATCAACGAGTTTATTTCAGGTATTCAAAGAACGACATATCAAGCATATAGTTTTATGACACTTCCATGAAACCTGCTTGATGCGATATTGAGACAAAGGGATTAAATTACACATTAAGCGTTCGTATGAGGTGATACGCAATGCGGCGTCAACTTCTTTATCTTGGGTTCCTTGACCCATTGCTAGAAATTAATCTTGGAATTTAGGAAAGACTTCCTAATGCCAATAAAAAAGAGGCCTAGAGGGTCACACACTAAGTGTATCCAAGTATCTCAAGTTGAATAAAGATTATTCAGGTACGTGGTTTAAAAATTATTCAAGTAAGCTTAAGTTGTTTTTAATGATGGAGGAAAAATAAAATTATACAAGTTCACGCCGAGTATTATTATTACACGCCGTGTAGTTTTATTTTGGAATGGAAATGAATAAATAAAATCAAGATATACACGCCGTGTACATTTAATGTACACGCCGTGTAGTTTTCAATGAAAAACAATTACATGCCATGTATTTATTATTACACGCCATGTAGTTTTTCCATTCGGGATTTTGAGGATATAATATTGTTTTAAATGATATTTATTATAATCATCATGGGCACATGTCAAGGAATTGTTTATTGAATATGGGGGTTTTAAATAAAGATTCAATGAAATAAATAAAACGCGTAACGCGTTTATTAATTTTCATAAATCTATAACCCCACACACCCGATTATTAATATCCTCACAACCCAAAATCTTTTCCGACACACAAGAGAATCATTGTGCACAACATCTCTGGAGAATTATTTCAAGACCGAAAGAACCTCTTCCTCCAAGAACGCTCTCAAGACCGAGAGAGATCCTCTTCCATCAGATCAAGATGATCTAAGGCGGACAACGCAAGAAAAGGCTTCTCCACGCTAGCACCCGGAGAATCCATTGGAGACATCCAGAGATACGAGGTACACGTGTGGATCATCGCTAGAGGGAGTCTATACTTGGCTTCTGCGACGCAACGATAGATCACATCAACAACGTGATCCAGAAAATCAACGAAGAAAGAATGCCCAAATGGCATTTCTTTATAATTAATTAAATTAATTATAATCAACCAGTAATGATCCTTGTCTGTGGTTCCGGGACAAACCATATTCTTTGTCTTTATTATAATTATTTAATTTTCGTTGATAATTTACGCATTCATATTTGATTCAAATCGAAATAAATTGTTTTATAAATCTGAATTAACGAGATCTATTCTTCCTCCATAGTTTCTCGATACATATCACAGAAACAACCTTTTAATTTTAATTTTGATTAATATAAAAATGAGGAACTCCTCCGGAGGAGCTGCTCTTTCTGTCTGTACAACACAGGATAACACCGCGTGTAATTAAAACTACACGCCGTGTACTTAGGTTCAATGAACCGGAACTGGTCCGCCAAACCATGCCGTGTGAATTGATTATGCCTATGTTTTAATCACACCATGTCGACCAGAATTGTACGGCGCGTGGAAACTGGAATACATGGCGTGTATGTTGGAGCCAGACGCCGTGTAGTCCGTTCCGACCCAGGTGAAACCGTGTACAAAGATAAGCTGCATACCGCGTACATGGGATCACCAGGCCGGTTACCGCGTAACAAGGAAGTAAACTCCATGTATGATTCATCTACATACCATGTACTCTAAATTTTCCAAAGTATAGAAAACACGCCAAAGCCCCGGCGTGTACTTTGGATAAAGGGTGAAAATAAAAATACACGTCGTGTAATTATAAACTACATGCCGTGTAATTTCTAGAAATGGAATTTCACCAGGTTTCCTCCAATGTACAAAGACCCATACAAGGAATATGGATGAGAAGAATTTCAAGGAAATTCAGAAAGGAATTTAAGAGAAATAATTGATTAATCATAAGATCATAATCAATTAAATTCGAGCGCGTCTTATCTTAAATAAAAGAACGTTTAAAAGAATTTGAATTCTAAATATGCATAAATGTTGTTGCATACTATGGATGATCATGAGCTATACCAAAGACCCTTTGTATGTGTATAGTTTCATTTAAATTTATTTAATTTATATTTTTTGTCCTACGAGCATTCTTTCAAAAAAATGTAGGGAATGTGTGCCCATGGTTTCTTTAATCTAAACCAATGTAATGGAGGATCTCCCAAGCCAGAGGAGACAGTTCAAATCCCAAAGACGAGGGGAAATCGACACAAGAAGATACAAAGGTGGACAGGTGGGAGCTGCAAAACACGAACCATCAGGTTCAAGGGATTTTCCCTAGGTCAGGGTTAGATTATCAAAACCGCTAGATAAGATAACCAAATAGAAGCTCATGATCATGCCATCTTATTTTATTTCTGTCTGATTGCATGGTTTATTTATTATTCATGTGATGTTGCGATCACATAATTAATAAAATGAACAAACATGCAAAGATGTAATAAAATAAAAACCTAACTATGCGTAAACATAATCAGAACATGGTTAATCACTTAAGCAAGCATCACTTAATATTAACAAGCATGTGATAATGCAAAGATACACATAAAGAATAAAATCCCTCAAATACCATTTTAAGTCAGACCAAGCCTTCCATTACTTGGTTAAGGGAAAGACTCAATAAAACTATGTGTTTGACCAACCCTTGTTCGGACACTTACTTTTATAAAGCAATCCCTTACGAAAGGTTTAGGGCTGACTTAACCATATTACATAGAGAGAAGTATCCATTGCTAGACATGATGTAATATTGGAGGCAATAGTTGAGGAAATCCAAGTCGGGATTTCAGGATTGGGGAGTCCACTCAAAAGATCAAGGAACTGTAAGCTCACAGTTGGAAAAGACCCGCCTACCTAAATACCTTCAAATAGCTTGACCAACCCTTGTTGGGGTTATACGAAGGGAAATATGGATCATTTCCACTAGAATGTCAAAGCAACTGGACATTCCGAGTTCAATGGTGAGGGCCATTGGGACTTGATAAAATAGTGGGAGACTTAATAAAATATAGTATTTCTCATAAAATTTAATCAAGAAAGTACTGATGAATCTGCTCTTTTAAATTTTAGAATCAATATGAAAAACACATCAACCGCATTTTCTCTGCGATCAATTCTAGATAAAGACAACATCCTCACCGGCGGTAACTTTTAGGAATGTTTTAATCGCCTTTGGGTTATCCTACGCCATGAACGGAAGTTTTACGTGATGGAGTCCTCACTTTTGGATTCTCCTACCCCAGGGGCAAGTGATAAAGAATTCCTAGTCTATGATCAACATTTGAACGATGCTCTCGACGTTCAATGTTTGATGCTGTCATCTATGTCTAGTGAGCCCATGAAGTCTCATGAAGGCATGGATGCATACAGCTTGCTCGAGCACCTCTGTGGTTTATACCAGGAGATAGCAAGACAGGAAAGGTTTGAGATCTCCAAGGATCTGTTTCAGAGAAAGCTTGGAGAGGGTTCCCCAGCTGGGCCTCATGTAGTCAAGATCATTGGCTACATTGAGCGCTTGGAGGTTCTAGGGTTTAAACTCCCTGAAGAACTGGGTACAGATCTCATTCTCACATCACTCCCCCAGAGCTTCTCAATCATTGTGGTTAGTTTCAACATGAACAATATTGAGAAGTCTCTATCTGATCTTCTTATAGTTATTCTCCAAGTGGACAATGACATGAAGCGTGAAAAGCCTTCTGTCCTTATGGTGAATAAAAGAAAAGGGATGGCGAAGAGATTCAAGCCCAAAGATTCTTCAAGGCCTTCCAAGAAAAGGAAGATCAAAGGGGAGGCAATGGAACATTATGATGTTTGTTTCGCATGTGGAAAGAAGGGCCACTAGAAGAAAAACTGCACCCAGCCAAGGAAGCAAGGGGAAGCTTCAGGTGAATTTGTTATCAAGTGCAATCTATCTATTTATAATAATTGGGTATTAGATAGTGCTTGTGGTCGTCACATCTATATCCAAATACAGGAACCAAGTAGATTTAGGAATATTGATCGAGGGGAGGTAGATCTACGAGCATCCAACGGAGCCAGACTCGCTGTTGTAGCTGTCGGAGACTACCACCTCACATTGCCTACCGGGATGGTCTTGGTTTTGAAAGGTTGTTATTATGTGCCTTATGTTACTAAAAATATTATTTCAGTATCCAAATTAGATACTGATAGATTCATATTCATTTTTGGAAATGAATGTTTCATCTTTTATAAATATTGCAATTGTTTTGGTAGTGCACATTTATATAACGGCCTTTATGTGTTAGACTACAAAAACCAAGTAATGGAAATCGATAACAAAGTTAATTCACGTGACTCATACCACACCCAACATTGGAATCATCGGCTAGGTCATGTCAATGAGAAACGTTTGAAAAAATTACATCAAGATGGTTATTTATATTCTTTTAAACTAAAACCACTTGGTGTATGTCATGCATGTCTACAAGGAAAAATGACCAAAGCCCCATTTAGTGGGAAAGGTGAAAGAGCTAAAGAGATTCTAGAATTAGTTCACACAGATGTGTGTGTAACATTTCCAGTTGAAGCCAGGGGTGGGTTCTCATACTTCATAACTTTTACTGATGATTTTAGTAGATATGGATATATCTATTTAATGAGGTATAAGTCAGATTCTTTTGATCAGTTCAAAGAATACATGAATGAAGTTGAGAACCAGCTTGGTAAAAAGATTAAGAAACTCCGCTCAGACAGAGGAGGAGAATATCATAATCAAGACTTCATTGATTTCTTGCGGGAGTTTGGGATTCTATCTCAACTCAGTCTTCCTTACGCACTGCAGTGGAATGGTGTATGTGAAAGGAGGAACCACACCCTGTTGGACATGTTGAGATCAATGATGAGTCATGCGAGTCTTCCATTATCCTTTTGGGGATATTCATTACAAACAGCAGCGCACATACAGTACCAAATAAATCGATAAATGGTATTCCATACAAATTATGGAGTGGACGCAAAGCCATGTTATCAAATTTACATGTATGGGGTAGTGAAGCATTTGTTAAGGCCGCTTCAGGTATCAAACTTGCACCCTGAGGCACAATGTCTATATTTATTGGATATCCCAAAGAAACAAGGGGATATTACCTATAAAACCCCTCAGACAAAAAGGTTGCAGTGGCAAGAAATGCCATTTTCCTTGAGAGGGATCACATCTCCAAAAGAGATATTGGGAGCGAGATAGACTTCAATGAAGTCGAGGCTAAATATACACATGAGCTGGTACAAGAAAAGATTCCACAAAACCCCGTGGAAGAACAATCTGTTCCAGAGACACAAGAACTGCGTAGGAGCACGAGAGAGGTGAGAGAAACAGAACAATATGGTTTTCTTGTCACCGAGGTTGGTGAGACATTATTGGTTGACAATGATTATCCTCTTACCTACAATGAAGCAGTTGAAGGAACATATGTTTCCAAGTGGCAAGAAGCCATGAATTCTGAAATGGATTCCATGTACCAAAACCAAGTCTGGATTTTGGAAGATCCTCCAGTTGATGTAAAGCCTATTGGTAATAAATGGGTATTCAAGAAGAAATTGGACATGGAGGGGTAAGTCAGCACCTACAAGGCATGACTGGATGCAAAAGGTTTTAGACAGCGTCAAGGAATTGACTATGATGAATCCTTTTCACCGGTTGTAATGATGAAGTCCATCAGAATCCTATTGGTCATTGCTGCTTACCATGACTATGAAATTTGGTAAATGGATTTCAAAACATGTTTCCTTAATAGGAACCTCCAGGAAGATGTCTACACGACACAACCTGAAGGGTTTGTGACTCCAAAGGATGCCAAAAAGTTATGCAAGTTGCAGAAATCCATTTATGGATTAAAGCAAGCATCAAGGTCATGGAACATTCGTTTTGATGAAGCTGTTACAGAATTTGGCTTTGTTAAGAACGAATGTGAGACTTGTGTCTACAAAAGGTTTAGTGGAGAGTGCAGTCATTTTCCTAATAGTATATGTTGATGACATATTGCTAATTGGAAACAAAGTAGCTGTCTTACAGTCAGTTAAGGCATGGTTGCATAAATTCTTCTCCATGAAAGACTTGGGCGAGGCAGCATATATTCTTGGGATCAAGATCCATCATGATAGATCCAAGAGAATGCTGGGCCTAAGTCAAAGTACATACATTGACAAGATACTGAAGAGATTCAGTACGGAACAGTCCAAGAGGGGATTGTTGCTAGTGTCACATGGAATTCATCTTTCAAAGAAAATGTGTCCTCAGAAACATGAGAAAATAAAGAGGATGGAAAGGATCCCTTACGCATCCGTGATTGGGTCAGTCATGTATGCTATGCTATATATGAGGCTAGATGTTTCTTACATATTAAGTGCAGTAGGCAGATATCAAGCTGATCCAGGAGACCGCCATGGGATGGATGTCAAGACTATCCATAAGTATCTGAGGCGTACTAAGGATATGTTCCTGGTTTATGGAGGACTTGAGGAACTAGTCATCAGAGGACATGTAGATGCCAGTTTCAAGACTGATCATAATGACATGAAGTCGCAGACTGGATACATGTTCAGTTTGAATGGAGGTGCAGTGAGATGGAAGAGCTCAAAACAAAGTGTGGTGGAAGCTTCTACAGTAGAGTCTGAGTATATCGCTGCTTCTGAGGCAGCTAAAGAAGCAGTATGGATGCGAAGCTTCGTCCAAGAGGTGGATGTTGTACCGAGCAGTAAAGATCATATCACACTCTACTGTGATAATACTGCAACGGTGGAACATACAAAAGAGCCAAGGTCACATCAGCGGACAAAGCACATACTTCGTAAGTATCATCTCTTGAGGGATTTTTGTCAGAGAGGTGAAGTTGTAGTGAGTAGTATTTCCATGGAAGACAACGTGGCAGACCCATTGACTAAAGACTTGACTCATAAGAAACATGATCATCATGTGAGGTCTAGTGGACTAAAAGTCATAGGCAGTTGGCTTTCATCCAAGTGGGAGTTTTTAAGGGTTGGTGTCCTCAGAACCAACTGTTTTGTACTTTGGTTACATAAATGTTCACTTATTATATATTGTTCATTGTTCTGCATGACTATAATATAATAATGTCATGGAATATTTGTTGCATTAATAAGGTCATAGCAGATCCCCGCTATGATGAGAACCTTGAAATGCTATAACAATATTTTTAAATAAATTTCTGCGGTTGGATGACATAATATGATAGGACACATAGTATACAGACCGTCATGTGCGAGTACTCGTAAGAAGACGATACGCTCTCTCATGGAGTTCGCACTTGGTAATCTCCAAGATGGGAGATTATGAGAACAGACTCGCCTGTAGTAATTCCGCCTGTCTTGGTGTCATCAGATATATCTATCTACGAGCATGTGTAATGGTCCTTAGACTGAATGATTAACATTAACTCATGTCATGACTCGCGAACTTAGATTTACTGACGAAAACCGTCACATAGACAGTTGGTGGGAAGTAGGGTACATTGGGTGTGTCACGAGTGACATGTTGTTAATGGATAAGTTGAGGAAGGATTTGTCCCTTATATTTATGGAAGTTGATATCTCGTCCCTTTGATTGAATAGAACTGTCGCATTAAATTCCATGGCCATGGTGTAAACGATGAGTTTAATTCAGGTAGTCAAAGAACAACATATCAAGAAAATAGGTTTATGACACTGCCATGAAACCTTCTTGATGAGATATTGAGACAAAGGGATTAAATTACACGGTAAGCGTTCATATGAGGTGATACATCAATGTGGAGTCAACTTATTTCTCTTGGGTGCCTTGACCCATTGCTCGACAGTAATCTTGGACTTTAGGCAAGACTGCCTAATGCCAACGAGAAAGAGGCCCAGATGGTCACACACTAAGTGTATCCAAGTATCTCATGTTGAATAAAGATTATTCCCATATGTGGTTTAATAAATATTCAAGGAAGCATAAGTTGTTTTTAATGATGGAGGAAAAATAAAATAAAACAAGTACAGTCCATGTATTATTATTACACGCCGTGTAGCTTTATTTTGGAAAGTAATGAATAAATGAAAACAAGATATACACGCCGTGTACATTTAATGTAAACTCCATGTAGTTCTCAATGAAAAACAATTACACCCCATGTATTTATTATTACACACCGTGTAGTTTTTCCAGTCGGGATTTTGAGGATATAATATTGTTTTGAATGATATTTATTATAATCAGCGTGGGTGCATGTCAAGGAAATATTTATTCGATATGGGGGTTTTAAATAAAGAGTCAATGAATAAAATAAAATGTGTAACACGTTTATTTATTGAAATAACTCTATAACCCCACACACCCGATTATAAATATCCTCACAACCCCAACTCTTTTCCAACACACAAGAGAATTGTTGTGCACAACATCTCTGGAGAATTCATTCAAGACTGAAAGAACCTCGTCCTCCAAGAACGCTCTCAAGACCGAGAGAGATCCTCTTCCATCAGATCAAGACGATCTAATGTGGAAAATTCAAGCAAAAGCTTCTCCATGCTAGCACCCGGAGAATCCTTTGGCGATGTCCAGAGATACGAGGTAGACGTGTGGATCACCGCTAGAGGGAGTCTACACTTGGATTCTGCTACGCAATGAAATATCACATCGACAACGTGATCGAGAACATCAACGAAAAATGAATTACCAAAAGGTATTTCATCATAATTAAATAAATTAATTATAATCAACCTGTAATGATCTTTGTTAGTGGTTTCGAGACAAACCATCTTCTTTGTCTTTTTCTGTGATTCGATCCGTGGAGACTGGCGTTTATCGTCGTATTGATCCCAGATTGATCATTGCTAATGACAAAAATCCAAGTGGGCACATCCACCAACGTGCTTCCGCTGCACCCGGTACCTTCAAGAATGACTCATACACCTCTAAAAGGACCCATGGATCGTTCTAATAAAATAAAAAGACAATAAAAATGTGTTTGGTTGTATTTTCCTAGGTTAGTTGTAGTTTTCAATTAAAATTGTGTCCATTTTAAAAAAAAGAGGGACCCTTTGAGTGGTACCAGCCACACCATGACTCAGATTGAGATAGGAATGAAACATACAAGGCACGAAGTGCTTTTGGATCATTATCCTAAGGGAGAAACACAATCCGAATGGGTTTGGTCAGATTTCTGTAGATCAGTTGTTTTCACTCAAAATTGTGTCCATTTTAAACAACACTGACTCCCTTTGAGTGGCACTGGTGACACCGTGCCTCAGATTGAGGCAGATATGACTCATATATGTCACAAAGGACACTTGGATAGTTCTAAAAAAGGATCAACACCATCTGAATGTGTTTGGTTGGATTTCCATTTGTCAGTTTTTTCACTCAAAATTGGGTCCATTTTAAACAAAAGAGACACCCTTTGAGTGGTACCGACCACACCATGCCTCGAATTGAGGTGGGGATTACACTTACACATAAAAAAGAACCCATATAAGTTCTCCTAAATTATCACGACAATATGAATGTGTTAGGTTGTATTTTCATAGTTCAGTTGTTGTTTTCAATTAAAATTGTGTCCATTTTAAACAAAAGAGTGACCCTTTGAGTGGTACTGGCCACACCATGCCTTGGATTGAGGTGGTGATGAATCGTACACTTCACAAAGGATCCATGGATCATTATCCTAAAAGATCATGAAAATCATAATGTTTTTGTTTGGATCTTCATAGGTCTGTTGTTGTTTTCATTTTAAATTGTGTCCATTATAAACAAAAGAGAGACCCTTTGAGTGGTACCGGCCACACCGTTCCTCAGATTGAGGCGGGGATGACTCGTACACATCAAAAAGGACCCATGGATAGTTCTAATAAAATATCAATACAATATACATGTGTTTTTCAGATTTCTGTATGTCAGTTGTTGTTTTCAATCAATATTGTGTCCATTTTAAACAAAAGAGAGACCCTTTGAGTGGTACCGGCCACACTGTGCCTCGTATTGAGGCAGGGATGACTCGTACATATCAAAAAGGACGTGTGGATCATTCTATTAAAGGATAAACATAATCAGAATGAGTTTGGTTAGATTTTCATAGGACAGTTGTTATTTTCACTCAAAATTGTGCCCATTTTAAACAAAAGAGATACCTTTTGAGTGGTATCGGCCACACCATGCCTCTGATTGAAGAGGGGATGACTCATACATGTCAAAAAGGACCCATGTATTGTTCTCCTAATAGATAAAGACAATAATAATGCGTTTTGTTGGATTTTCATTGGTCAGTTGTTGTTTTCAATTAAAATTGTGTCCATTTTAAACAAAAGAGAGACCCTTTGAGTGGTAAAAGTCACACTGTGCCACATATTGTGGCGGGGATGTCTCATACACATCACAAAGGACTCATGGATCATTATCCCAAATGAATAAGACAATCCGAATGCATTTGTTTGGATTTTTATAGGTAAGTTGTTGTTTTCAATTAAAATTGTGTCCATTTTAATCAAAAGAGTGGCCCTTTGAGTGGTACCGGCCACATCGTGCCTCAGATTGAGGCAGGGAAAACTCTTACATGTCAAAAAGTACCAATGTATCGTTCTCCAAAATGATCAAGATAATCCGAATTATTTGGGATGGATTTTGATAGGTCGGTTGTTGTTTTCAATTAAAATTTTGTCCATTTTAAACAAACGAGATACCCTTTGAGTGGTAATGGCCATACTGTGACTCGGATTGAGGAGGGAATGACTTGTACACATCAAAAATGACCCATGGATTTTTATTCTAAAAGTTAAAGACAATCCAAATGTGTTTGGTTAGATTTTCATAGGTCAGTTGTTGTTTTCAATTAAAATTGTGTGATTTTTAAATAGAAGAGAGACCCTTTGAGTGGTACCCGCCACACCGTGCCTCAGATTTAGGCAGGGTTGAATCATACACATCACAAAGGACCCATGGATCGTTCTTATAAATGATAAACACAATCAAAATGTGTTTGGTTTGATTTCCATAGGTCAGTTGTTGTTTTTACTCAAAATTGTGTCCATTTTAAACATAAGAGAGACCCTTTGAGTGGTACCAGCCACATCGTGCCTTGAATTGAAGTGGGGATTACTCTTACACATAAAAAGGACCCATGGATCGTTATCGTAAATGATCAAGACAATCCGAATGCGATTGTGTGGATTTTCATAGGTCTGTTGTTGTTTTCACTCAAAATTGTGTTCATTTTAAATAAAAGAGAGACCCTTTGAGTGGTACAGGCCACATCGTGCCTAGGATTAAGGCAGCATAGACTCATAAATGTCACAAAGGACCCATGGATCATTCTTAGAAAATAAAAACACATTCAGAATGTGTTCTGTTAGATTTCGATAGGCCAGTTGTTGTTTTAACTCAAAATTGTGCCCATTATAAACAAATGAGAGACACTTTGAGTGGTACCGGACACACTATTCCTCTTATTGAGGTGGGGTTGACTCTTAGACATCAAAAATGACTCTTGGATAATTATCCTAAAGTATCAACAAAATATGAATGATTTTGGTTAGATTTATGTAGGTTAGTTGTTGTTTTCACTCGAAATTGTGTCCATTTTAAACAAAAGAGAGAACCTTTGAGTGGTACCGGCCACATTGTGCCTCAAATTGAGGTAGAGATGACATTTAAACGTCACAAAGGACCCATTTATAGTTCATATAATTTATAAAGACAATAAGAATGTGTTTTTTTCAGATTTCTATCGGCCAGTTGTATTTTTCACTAAAAATTGTGTCCATTTTAAAAAAAGAGAGACACTTTGAGTGGTACCGGCAACACCGTGCCTCAGATTGAGGCATGGATGACTCATACACCTCTAAAAGGAATTGTGGATCATTCTCCTAAAGGATCAACATAGTCCGAATGTGTTTGGTCGGATTTTCGTAAGGCAGTTTTTGTTTACACTTGAAATTATGCCCATTTTAAACAAAAGAGAGACCCTTTGGGTGGTACCAGCCACTCTGTGCCTTCGATTGAAGAGGGGATGACACGTACTCATCACAAAAGACCCATGGATCATCTCCTAAATGATCAAGTCAATAAAATGCATTTGGTTGGATTTTCATAGGTCATTTTTTGTTTTTAATTAAAACTGTGTCCATTTTAAACAAAAGAGAGACCCTTTGAGTGGTACCAGCCACACTGTGTCTTGTATTGGTGCGAGGATGACTCATACACATCACAAAGTACACATGGATTGTTATAATAAAATATCATGACAATCCGAATGCGTTTGGTTGGATTTTCATAGGTTAGTTGTTGTTTTCACTTAAAATTCGGTCCATTTTAAACAAAAGAGAGACCCTTTCAGTGGTTCAACATTCTTGCATGTTGTTGCTGCATATCATCTGTTAAAATGGGAAAATGACTCATTGGATAAAGGATTTTTTATTTAATAAAAATTAAAATTTTCCTTGGAAAATTTACATACAAAAATGATTCATCTTTTGATCCCCTTAACCCCTGTCAAAAATGACTACCAATTGTACATGTCCCAAAGTTAGATCATTATTCTATTTGTGTACAATCTTCCATCTGGTATGTGGCCCACTCGTTTCTGAACAAATCAAAATTTTCTTGTGTTTATGGGGATTTTCGGCAGTCAGAGTAGTACTGCAAAATATAAAAATAATGAATTAATAATGAAATTAAACAAACTAGTAGTTGTTTTTTAAAATACCTCTTTTGGGATTCTATTCTGTTGATGATAAACGATCTATTTCATAAATTTACAAACATAATAACCACAATAATTATCGTAATTTTTGTTTTGGACACTGCAAGAAAATTTGATCATTAGAATAATAAGTAACTTGTGTTGATATGTGTTTGGATAGTGAAATTTTACTATATATTCCTTGATATTTTTCCAGACATAGTACTTTCTCGCCTCCTTATGCTTATCCCCAATCCTCATTAATTTTTTTAGAAGATAATGATACACCACCCTATAATAACATAATCCTCAGAAAAAGATAATATAAATTATATTACTTGATATTTAGACCTAAAATGTAGGATTTAGTTTCTTACAGATTCACAAAAACCATAATGTGTGGTCAGTTTGATGGATATCTTTGCTTTGAATCTAGAAAAAAATATTGGGAGTATCCAAGTTCACCGCAATTAGAAACCAATGTTATCAAAAAATGAAAAAAAATAATAAGAAATAAAAGAAGTGAATATATAATTGATATGATTTAATCGTAGAGTTTTACCCCTACATGGTTGGTATTAAGAATATTATGTCATCTTTAATCATGCTTTCAAATGTTTTCAGCAAGCCGTTCACTATTTCATTTGTTTTTTATGGCTCTAATTTTGTTAGGTATGTTGATGTGGTATGAGGACTAATGAGTCCAAATCATGGATCATGGGAAAATACCTACAACTGTTTTTCATAAATGTGAATGTCAACAATATAAGATTCATGTAGTCATAATTTTCTCATTAGATCCGGTAATAGAAAATCAATTCATGAAAATATACCTCATATATATATTTACAATGGTGACACCTAGCCAACAGTTTTCAAGGATCTCATCTACATTTTCAGCAGCAACAAAATCTTGAATTTCCTCTTCATATATATTCTATTCAAAAACCACTCTATGATTAATTCCATCTTTTAGCTTCCTATCCACATGGGTCTTCAATGCTAGAAAATGTGGATAGAGAATAGGTGGTGTTATTGTGCTTTCAATAGATCCTTGGGATCGGTTGGACGATCAATTATATGGTTATGAGCAGACGTTTGTCACCCCCTTCCCCTTCTCCGTATATAATAACAATCATTGGTTCAGACCCTTTTTCATTTATTGTTAATGGTTTAGCTTGAAGAAAAGGTAATAAATACCTATTTGTCCGCATGTACTCTTACATGTTGTGACCACCATGCAATGTATGTCCCAATAACCTTTTCGACTGTATGAATATCATTGTCATCAAGTGGAATAGGTAGCTTTGAATTTAGCTCATGAGCTACAGTAATCGTCACCTTCAGATGATCTTTCGGAGTTGGTCTATTATGAAGCATGGCATCTAGAATATTGAACATTGTAGCCCTCGCTACAAGGTGATATGTGGGTGTTTACAGATATAAATCACAATCATTATCACCCTATAGAAGATCAGTACAGAAAAAGTATTAGTGTTTGTATGATTCACATTTCATGGAAAAAATTATTAGAATATTTATTACCACATCTTAGACATATCTTTTAGGGGAATGGCTCACCTCAAAGCTAGTGGGGGGTGGGGCGGGATGTTCAGGTGCTGGTTGTTCCTGAGTTGTGTCTTCTCTTTGTTTCCCACCCATAAAAGGTGCTAGAAAATTTCCCTTCCATTGAAATAGTTCTTCAAATGTTGCTATTTTTTTTATCATTTGTTTCAATTTTTCATCAATATCATCTGATTTTTTTCTTCTCAAAATATACTCTGGGTGTCAACCCAAACCCCTCACCACTGACATGACCTTATTTTTCTGGGTGCTTCAAAGCCATCGATAATAGGTCTGCATCTACTACCGGAGTAGCTGATTCCTGTGACTGTCATATATACGAAAATAACTAATTATTTTTATTTTATACAATTAAAAAAAATCTTTTTATCATCGTGTCATACTTACGCATATTTCCCACACTTTTTGTGTGTTCTCATCTAAAATCTTCCCTTCCTTATTCACACGTGCCTCCTTCTATAGCACATGACATGGGATGGAAGTGTATTTTGTTTTAGACTCATCAATTTACATATGAACATAGATAAATTATTATTATGTTGTTTTTTGTCACCTAAAAATATTACTGTATATTTTAAATATGTACCATTTTTTCTAATGATGCATACCCCATCTTTGCTTTACTATAGGGGTATGTTGGTTTTGACGCACGTTCCTTTTTTTCAGTACAGAGTTTCTCTTTCATAAATGAAATATTGAAAATAAAAGTGATGAATACATGTATCCTCAGACAACGTATTATCACCCACAATGTACCTGAAGCTTCTCATCCCCATGGTGGATAATAAATGCATCCCATGCTTCTTGGGATATCAGGTGAGCGTAGACAGTGGGTGGGTCCGGGTTTATTTTTCCTTTGGAATCTTTTAGGTGACATCTTGTTAAAATAGTGCAAAAATCTCAATGAATCATTAATGAAAGCCCTAGTACTTAATCCTTATGTGAATAATCTACTATTAATATACTATGAAAGAGATTGAGAAAAGTAAGACATTGTTTCATTATTTTATTTTCTAGTAAACTAAAGAAATAAATTCATAATGTTACCGTAATTTATTCTCAGATCATAGCCTTCTGGTCGGACACAACATCGTGCAATGAATCTATGTCAACAATCATGCATTGCTGAGTGAAAACTCCAATGTAACTACTAAACATATCCTTTTTGGGTTTCACATGTTGGCCTCATGCATTCCATCCGACATAAAATTTTATTCGTTTGCTTTTCGCCTTAAGAACTTTAGATAACATCATCAAACTACGACACACCTGTGTTTTCAATGACGTCAGTCCTTCATTCCTGACCATTTCATCGATATCAACATCATCTATATGTTTATATGAAATGGTAGCAATGGAATGTGCTGATGGTTTTGTACCTCAACACTAGTAGCATCAGGAGCTGCAGTGGGAGCAGCAGCAGGAGCAGCAGGAGCCACAGCAGGAGCAGTAGTAGGGGCAGCAGCTGGTGTAGCAGCAGTACCTTGAGATACTTGTTCTACCTCAAGGTTAGGATCACTAGAATGTGCAGAAGTCATTATCTACAAATTGGTTGAATAGTTAATTTAGATTACATAAATTCAGTAATGATAATATAATAACATGAGATAACAAGATCTATATTACAAACAAAATATAACCTATTTATTGAACTCTATTTCTTTTTTTCAAAGGTTGAAGGAATTTGACACATCTATAGATTATCCAAATCCCTTATTGGTGGTCTCCTCTATCAAAGAAAACATCATCTACATTTGGACCGCTCTGAAATGATTGTGACGTACCACTGAAATGATCGTCCTCAACTGAATTTTCATCGGAACTTTCAGTAGTTTTGGATGATAACAGAACAATAGACCACCTTTGGTTTATAGGACCTGGAACATTAAAAACATGTACCACTTGTGATTCCATTATAAACTGTTCTTCTTTGTACCCTTCTTTAATAAAATAAACTTTCACGAATCCCCATTCCTCTATTATAACACCAATATTGTTATCAACCCATTTGCATTGAAAAATCAGAAATTGGAATGTTGTATAATCCAACTCCCATATTAGTTTGATAATGCCAAAGTATGACATATCTGAATAAATTGGATTTCTGTCCTTACTACTAGAAATATGCATCACTTTAACCACTAGTGTAACTCCACTATTTTTCATCGTACTATCTTCATAGTGTTCATCTGTATATAATGTATACCATTAATTACATAACCACTTTAAGATAATACATACACACTTGGTCCAGCAGCTAGCCATCGAAGTCGTTTTGAAATTGAATATGTATTTCATCCAACTTCATAAAAATATGGTCCTGAAACCATCCTATAAAATATTGATTATGTGTATTTGATAACCATTTTTCATCCCTTGATGGATTCAACTACCTATGACTTTCATTGTGAGTTTCAATATATAGAGCAACCTCCCAACTGTTATGCAAAACATAAAGGTGTACCTGCTCTCGATCTGTAATACTAATTGTCACAACATCTCTTCCAGAAATTCCCTCACCCTCAATGCTTCCAGTGTGAGGAGATTTTGGGAGACCAATGCTTTCCACATCAGATATGTATCAGGTTGAAAATTCAATGGAATCCTCAAAAATATATCGATCCATTATACAACCCTCTGGCCAACGTTGATTTTTGACATACTCTTTCAAAATCATCATATACCGTTCAACAGGATACATCTATCTATAGTGCCCAGGACCACAAAGTCGAATATCTCTCACCAAGTGATTCATCAAACGGACCATCATATCAATGAATGTTGGTGGGAAGAACATTTCTAATTCAAATAATATGATGAAAATTTATTTTCCATAGCTGGAAATTTTGTTGGGTCTAAAACATTGCTACATATAGCTTTGAATAAGAAACAATGTTTGGTTAACATATGACAAACATTATTGGGCCAAATTCAACGTAAAACTATAGTAATTAGATCTTGCATCAAAACATGGAAGTCATGTGATTTCAACCCTTTTAACTTGAAATCATCCATTGACACAATGTTCTTTATTTTTGATGAATACCCCACTAAAACCTTTACATCATTAAAGAAGTTGAAAAAATGATATCTCTCCTCCCTAGAAAGAGTATAAGCAGCTAGAGGAAGAAACATTTGATTTTAACCCTTCATGATATCCAACTCTTCTCGTATTCCCATGTCAACCATGTCCAAACATACTTTAATTACATCATTTTCTTTTAGGGAAATTTAGCAACATTCCTATAACACTGTCACAATCATTTTTTTCCACATGCATCACATCCAGAAAATGTCTAACGTACAAACAATTACAGTATGGTAATTCAAAAAAACTGATCTCTTTTTCCAACTAATTTTTGTAAGGTTTTCAAAAATTGTTTACCAGAAATAGTGTTCACATCTTTTAATTTCTCAACTAGTTGATCACCTGTTAGTGGAGACGGTGTTGCGCGTTGTTCTGAACATTCATTGAATGATATCGTCCAAGATCGGTACTAGTTGATCACCTGTTAGTGGAGACGGTGTTGCGCGTTGTTCTGAACTTCCATTGAATGATATCGTCCAAGATCGGTACTTATGACGATGAGGTAGAAATATACGATGTCCTAGAAATATAGATTTCGATGAATGTTTCAACCAAATTGATTCTGTATCTTCTTCCCACACGGGACACCCTTGAGTTCCTTTAATACTATAGCCTAAAAAATTTCCATTACCAAGGAAACAATTTATTTTCCCATTCAACATCGATCTCGAAATGAAGTATTCACTTTTATAAGCATCATACAACATAACACATGAATCCCACAATGACTTCAAATCCTTGATAAAAGGATCCAAATAAACATTAATATCATTACCTGGTTGTTTTGGTCTAGATATAAGTATAGATAACATGATGAATTTCTGCTTCATGCATAACCAGGGTGGCATGTTATAATTTACCAACATAACAGGCCATGTACAATGAGTGCTGGTTTGAAAACCAAAACGATTTACTTCATCTGAAGATAAGGCAAGATGAAGGTTTCTCGGGTCTTTTCCAAATTCTGGATACTCATGATCAATTTTCATCCATTTAGGAGAGTCGGTCGGATGACATAATTTCCCATCATTATTATTTTTAATAGCATGCCATGATAATTGTCTTGCAGTTCCTTCACTTACATATAGACACCTAAACCTTGGAATGATTGGAATGTACCATCCAACTTTTTTAGGATTGGATTCATCTTTCTTCCATTGAGAAGAACCACACTTTGGGAATTCTGTAAGTGATTTGTTCTTCTTGAGAAACAATATACAGTCTTTCGGGCAAGCATGTATTCTTTTAAAAATCATACCCATCGAGCATAGCATTCTTTTAACTTCATATATCCGGCTTGAGATGTCATTATCTTCAAGAAAGAATGTCATTCAAGAGATCAAGTAGTTCCATAAAACTGAAATCACTCCATCTGTTACCTGCTTTCAATTTATACAACATTAGTACAGTTGAAAATGTTGTATACTTGGTGCAACCAACATATAATGGATTCTTTGCCCAACTCTTTAACTTCTCGATCAATTTTGGGCAATCACGGGGTTCATATTCAATTGTCTTTGTCATTTCCTCAATATGATATTCATCATCATTGAAATCTGTAATCACATACTCCATAAGGTCTTATTCATTATCCATATTTGAATTCATATCTGATGATCCATAAAACGCAGTTTTTTCCCATCCAGTAGCTACATTCACTTTTTCTCCGAGTTTATTCCAACATTTATAAATCCGATCTATTTCGTGACTAATCAAATGTTCTTCCAAGTCCTCTAGAGTATGTAGTCTAGAATAACCACAATTTAAACACTGTAAAAGGATTTGAGAAGGATCCTTTGCGTGATCCTTTTCAAATTTGAGGAACTCTTTCACTCTGTTCTCGTACTATATTGTCAAATGATTAGCATTCATCCAATATTTATTCAACTTCATCCTATTTGAATCTCAAAGATTAGTATTTATGGTTCAAGTACAGAAAAAAATAATTTTAAATACAGTACAAGAGAACCAATTCCTTATAAAAATAGAGATTAATATAGCGTAACCATTAGTATTTATTCATCTTCATTAAATATAATAACTTTAGATTCAGTATAGTTTCCTCAAATCACCCCAGACCAAAAAACAAGAATAATCAAGAATGATACATCTACAAATCCTAGGTCTCTGCCCTACTTTCAATATCATCATGCTTAAATACCCATATATCCACACAATCACATGTCACAAACACATAAGAACCATATCCACATCAGAACCAAAGTACCAATATGGATTTCAATCAGGTTACTTGACTCAAGTGGTAGTGTGTAAGAAATAATAAGAAAATATAACTAGTATATAGTCACACATAAATCTCAAACTGGTGTTAATAATACAATAAACCCAAGGTATCATTGCATCTATGAGAATACACTGAAGGAGACCATATTCGACAGTAGTCCCAGGTGGTGAAGGTTCTTGAAGAAGAAGGGGTGAGAACACACCTATATGGGTTCGAGGTTAGGTCACTGAGGTTGAAGGTGTCCCGATACTCCTACAAGGGTTCATTCCATATTTCACAAACCATGTCACAGTACATGGGTTCCTACAAGGGTCCCTGGTGATTATTCCAAGAAAAAATGGAAACCAAGAGGGGGGAGTGGTTCAAAATACCTCAAGCAAGATGGAAAAATATGGTATTTGAGTATAGGTTAGTGGCATTCATGTTGTCTAGACACCTATCCAATATATTCCACAAGAAGTGATGGCCCCTGAAGTTGTTTTACTAGGTGAAACTACCGGAAAATCAGCATATACCCACAGTTCAAAACCGTTGGTATAGCCCCCAAAACCATGGGTATAGGCTATACCCACGGTTTTGGCAACCGTGGGCTGGAACGTCGTTGGTATAGGTCCCCAACCTATACCCACGGTTATCCAAAACCGTGGGTATAGGTGTTCATCTACCATGTCAACGAAACACACCCATTTTCCATGGTGTCAAAGGCTTTTCCCCACGGTTTCAAAACTGTGGGTATAGGTCGTAAAATAATGCGGCCGGCGGGTTTCGAACCGCAACCTCTCCGCTGCAGACGAAGCACCTAACCACTACCCCAACACCGCTTTTATGTATATATATTAATATTTAGTTAAATATAGTTATATAAATCATGGGTATAGAGGGAAGAACTGTGGGTATAGGGCTCCGGCTAAAACAAAATTATTTCCCGCGAAAAGAAAATTTCCCGCGCACACACGTGAACTCTATACCCACAATTTTTCATAACTATGGGTATAGGTATTTTATCGTAGACCTATCCCCACGGTTTTCCCCAAAACCGTGGGGATAGTTACCCCTATACCCACAGTTTTGGAAAACCGTGGGTATAGGTGATTTTTCAGTACCTATCACCACGGTTTTGGGGAAAACCGTGGCGATAGGTCCAATTTCCAGTAGTGTGAAAATTTCATCTGAGTAGCTGATATCAGTGAGGCCCTTCCAAGCCATGAACTCATCAAACTCCATGATGAACTTCCTCTAGAATGGGCTTCTACCTTTCCTTTCCTTTGGGTTGGAAATGACATTACAGTCACCCCCAACAAACAATGGATGGTGGCCGGGATCAGAGTTATTTTGTTCACTCCATTGAGATTCCATTTGAAGAGGGTCATAGCTTCCAAAAAAAAGTCATAAGGAAGGATGTGTCACCATTGTACACCTTAGTAGTGATGAATTGATTTCAATCTTGAACAGTCTCAACAACATATTTATTGTGCCAAAATACCCATTTGTGTCTGTTCGAGGGGTCATAGTGTAGAAATCCATGCAACGTAATCTTCCAGAATAATTCTATGATTATTATAGGGTTTTTTGTGTTATTAGACAACAACAAGAATGACATTATAATTTTTTATTTCTATGCTGAAGAATTATGATTTAACATGGGCACTAAGGACATGAGCATTACATATGAAGATAATAATGATGGGTAGGACAGGGCTCTGGCATTGTATCTAGAGCTAGTAGCCTTATTGAAGTGGAAGGATGATCTCTCATTGAGGTCCCTTGATTTTTAACATGTTCATAATCCCAACTTGTTGGTAATATTCATATTAGTGGGAGATGAGGATCCAAAGGTGTATGGGAAGGATGGGTAATGAAACATGGGGGATAGTGAGGGATTTCACTCTGGATCAATAAGTATTTGGAGCTAGATGACAGGCTCAGAGCCAATGGAGACAGAACAAACACTACTAGGAAGGGGTCTGGCCACTACAAAGAAGCAGTCAGTAACCTCAGCGAGGGAGAAGGAAAGAGATGGAGGTAGGGGTGGAAAATCTAGAAAGATTGGTGGTCTGGGCATCATTCCATGCAAGTGTACTACCAGACAATGTCACTTAGATAGCATGAGGAAAGAAGGGGGGAACCCATCGAAGAAAATAGGGTTCATGCATTGGATGACCTAGAAATACATCAAAACTGGGTGGTGTTGTCCTGAATGTAAAAGGTTATCCTTTATTCCTTACTTTACGGTGACATAGAGTTTTTTCTAAGGGAATCAATGATACATAGGAGAAATCTTGTGAAACTGGAATCCAAGTGGGAAGGACCCTAATTTTTTCATAAACATCACTCTGATAGTGTAAAATCATTGATCACCATTGATGATGAGCATATCAATCTTTCCACCAATACTAGGTTTCTGAAGAGATATTTTTCATGAATAAACCATCCCTTTAGTCTGAGATATATGAATTTGAACTAAAAATCCAACATCCTAGTTATACACAATTCCGATAATCTAGTCCGGAAGCCAATTTCCATTCCATATGATGTCAAACTGTATAGTTTCTTAATAACGATATGTGTCTTGATTTATGTCAACACAGGATATGTAGGGATGCATGGATCTTCAAATCCATTTCCAAAATACAATAATTACTAGAAACAATTCCCACATGTGCGTATAGGTTATACCATCACAGAGTGTTTCTCATTCAAGAACTTTATTTCTATTTATTATTATTATAATAGGATACATTGTTACACCTAGGACTCCAATTGCATGACTAGATACACCAATCCATAAAACATGCATCACAAATGCATAAGTAAAAACACTAACATGCTCATTTTTCCAACATACGATCAAAATCTAAATACATATTTTTTTCTTTAAATATATCATACATATATTCTTTATGTTAGCTCCCAAGACATTGTAATATGACATGAAAAAGTGGAAACATCCTAATCACATGACAATAAAAATATAACACATGAAATTCTTCACAAAATGATGATTAACTACACCGAAAATGTCCTAACCACATGTCATTAAACAACATGTACCAACTACCAAACATAAAGCAACGTATTCATCACACTCATCTATAGTAAAATCCAAAAATCAAAAGGGGGTTCATAGATTTTTCATACCGTTGATAGAGAAGGTCGAAGGGCGGTGGAGGTCCATCACGTGAAGCTCATCAGGTGGCGGAGGACCAGAAACATGAAGCTCGAGGGTGGAAGTGGATTGGAAATGAGAAGTTCAGTGGGTAGAAGAGGTCTGGAAAAGCGAGGCTTGAGGGTGGCGGAGGTCTGACAACATGATGCTCAGCGGGTGGCGGAGGTCTAGCAACGAGAAGCTCAAGGGTAGAGGAGGTCCGAGAACGCGAAGCTCAGCGGGCAGTGGAGGGGATTCGTAGGGTTCCTGTTCCACGAGATCTTTAGGTCGCAATAAAATGAGGGCACTGTGGGGCCAAATTAATAAAAAAATGGACTATGGTTTTATCAGCGCTAAAAAAGCGCTAATAAATCCTGCGCTTGTCAGCGCTAAAATTTTATCCCTCATACAGGGAAGCTTTAACAGAGTTCTTTAGCACTGATAAAGAGGCTCTTTATCAGGGCTAAAAAGCGTTGATAATGGTTACTCTGTATCAGTGCTAAACTTTTAGCGCCGATATAGGGTTTCATTATCAACGCTTTTTCTATGCGTTGATATAAGGTGGCGTTGTGCTTTCCTGTTTTTGATGTATTGCATTAAGGAAAATATAATCTAAAAACTTTAATAAAAATACATTAAAAGTCATGAGTAAAAAAAAGAAAATAATTAATGGGTCACAACCATATGAAATATTCAACTAATATATCATCCCATGTTAAATAATACATCATTGATCCTCAGTGAAACTATTCTGTAGACAAAACATAGAATATCTCCTTCTCTATCCCATGTAAGATTGTAAATAACATTTTCTATACACTATTATTCTACAATTAATCTAATATAATAATTAATATCTCAAGATCTAGGGTCCAAGCCCTCCATGGTCTGGCAAGATGGATGATGAAATGCCTCTAAAGAATGTGTTATCACTTTAGTCAATTGAATAAACCTTCTATCCTGGAGAGTAATCTAACCACATCAAATTATTACTTAATATGTGACGAATAATGGGAGGAATTACCATCATATGATCACAATTATATCCATTTACATGAACTTAATAAAAATAACTTACTACATGATCTCAATTAAGATATTTGAGGTCATTATAGAAATCACATCTCTATTTTTTTTATATTATAATCCATGAGTATTACATGAATCAACCATAGGAAAACCAAAGTGGTGAGGAATTGGACTATTGAATTTATTCTCAATGTCATAATAGATAATGTAATCATGTGGGAATGAACACATTGATATTTTCAAAACGAGCTTCACATCCAAATAATACAAATTAAAGAAGTTAAATACAACAACACAATAATTTTATTTGGTTCATCACTAAGGGTTACACCAAGAGTTCATATACATGGGGTTGTGCTGGTTTTTAAAATATTACTTCTCACTATAACTGATTTTATGTGTTTTGGTAGGTCCCATGGTCTACAAAATCAGTCATCCAATCGACACAACGTGTTAATGGGGATAATCAATTATATTGGTCTAACTTAGTTATTAACATGAATAAAATCAATAAATCAACATAATTTTGTGTATCCAGATATGATTTATTGGAAAATTGAAAGTAAATATTCAATGATGATTAAATAAATTCTAGAATATCTTAAATCAAAATACTAGTTGTTATGTAATTTTTTCTACTTTTATATAACTATAAGATACTAAAAATTGATAATATTACCCTTCAAGTGAATGAATTTACCATCTAATATTTTTCATCATAGAATTCCACGTTTATGCTACACACTATCCATCACAACTAAACATTATATAGATATTAATATATTTTTGAGAATTTATATCTGACCATAAATTTGAAACCAAATTAATTCTATAATATATTCAAAAACATAAATACAATAGAGTAACATAGTCAATCATGTGTGGTCTTGGTAAAAATATATTATCATTGTAGGGAACATGATTTATAATTAAGCATGGAATGAAATATTCAGGTATTTAAATGATTCAAATCCATAACATGAGGATGAAAAAATATTAAACAAATTAAATGATCATAAAAATATGTTTTTATGGTTTCTTTAATATTGTGCCACAGGATTACCCTTGAGAATATTTTTTTAGAATCTTAGAGATTTTTGATTTTTAAGAAATTATTAAACATTATTTATTTAAATAATTATTGTAAAATGCATTTGAATGTCTATATATTTTTACCAGAGCCCCATGTGAGACATCAATTATTTGTTTCCCATAATGGGTTGATATTTAATGGTAGGTGCATTTTTCTGTGTTTTTCAGGCCATAGAATGATTTATTTTGGGAACTAATCAAGATCCCAATAAATTTCACCAATGGAACTAAGGTTTTCTTTAATGGGTTGGATAAACCCTAGTATTGGAAGGGGTGTGTGATCACAATAATTAAGGGGATCTAAACCATAGATCTAGGGAGAAAAATGTTGAACGTATATCATATGTGGGTTTCCATTAATTATTTTAAAATTCTATTTGATGAAGGATTTTATAATTCCCTATTATTTCTGCATTGATAATTTATACTCATAATTTTTGATTTTATACAGATTGTATAAGATTGTTTTTATGATTTTGGTGTGATTTATAATGGAATGAATGGATCTATTTTTTTCGAGGGAGTCTTTGGTACAAAGTTTTATATTAACACTTTGTTTTGACTTTGAAACACATGTCATGTATTTTATATTAGTGTGTATCTTTTACATGGTGGTGTTAAAAATCACAAAGTATAATTTCTAATGAAACACATAATGTTACATTATTGTGTACATGAACCAATGTATAAAATATTATATACCCATATGCAAAATTTTATACACATAGAATGTAGTTTGAGTTATACATCTTACTCATTTACAAGAAATGGCATTGTATGTATTTTCTTCACATGGCCTCCCTCAATTTCGACACATAATGCTGACATAGTAAGATGTTGATCAATTTAGAACCACATGTGTTGGGGTCTCGGTAGTATGTTTCAATTGTCCCCAATGCTAGAAATATTGTGTAATATTGATTCAAAATTCATTTTTTACCAAAATCACAGCCTTGGGTATATAAGAGTACATACCTGAAAGATCCCCAAAATTCACATGTCATGTATCGAGGGTTGAATGACATGTCTAATGTAAGTAAAATGGATCAGTTTTTTACAATACATGTGGACTAATTCATGAGACCCATAATACATATATTATATAAGAGACACCATGATTTATATATCACATTACATGATCCAATAATGTATTCACTTGAGTTTCTCATTGGTCACACATTCCATTTAACATGAATGAAAATCTCTCCCTCATTCATTACATGGTAGAACAATGAAATTAAAATTTTGAATTCTAATCAATCGTTGTGTTTTGTTCCTACTATAGTAAATATTGGGTACTAAGTGTCATTTATTTTTCATCTCATCCTATCACATGAGTGTTATAATTAGATAAATAAATATTATACTCAAAACGTTCTTCTATATATATGAAAAATTATATATCCCTTCATTGTTTGGAGTACATTCAATGGGATCCTAGCTAGATGGAGATCCTCAACTTTATCAGGATGATGACATAGTATAGGTGATATGTTCTGAGATAACATCGATTCAATAAATACCCTATATACATTTTGATGGTATGGAGGGGGTCATGCATATATAATTTTATTTCATTCTTCCCCAGCACGATGTGGCATAATTACTCTAATCAAAGAGTTAGTACTCCCTTAGTCAATATTGTTTCCCTTGTTTTTGTGTGGGCCCTATATTGGGTTTAGTAACCCCTTTAGTATCATGAATCTTTTGAATAATGTGTATTCCACCACTATTATCCTAGATATTTATGTGAATATTATAGATTATTGGTAGTTTGAATGGTTTGGTTATCATGATAATACTGGTTTTCTGTGCTGCATTCATTATGTGATACAGATAAGGTGTGTCTATGAATGGGGTTTGTAATTTCCTTGTTCATTTTACCTCAATAATGATTTATACCTGTATATGAATGATGAAGTATGAAACACCCTCATATGGATACAAAAGCTTATTAAATTTTTGTTTGAACATATAGGTTATGTGAAATGGGTAGATAGAATTTATCTATTCCCATAAGTGTTATGATATAGTCCTCTATAACAGTTTGATCACTGTTTGATGAACTTTTCTATCAATTATGTATGATCCCCCCTATAATTGTGTTAGGGTATTGAAAGAGTTATAAAATCTTTATGGATTTTTTATAGTACATGTAACATATCAAGCATTCCTTAGTTTCCTATGAGATACTATATACCATTTTTATGAGGTCATTATGCATTATAGATTTTTTTCTATTTCATTGAAAAATAGTTATGTATGAGCCTTGATCCTTTATGGAGTTGAGCTATGATGACTATGACTCCCCTATGTCATCTGATTTTCTATGTATAATGTTTTTGTAGATTTTAATTTGGGAATTCATAATTTCTCCCATAGATATTGACAATTTGTTACTTTTTTCATTCTATAAATACTTTTAATGTTCTGTTAATAGGTTTTTTAATACTTACCCTAACATGGGATTCATTCCCACATTTTATGTGCCTGTGATAATGAAGGAAATTTTTTATATGTATATTGTAGAAATAGTGATCATGGATCTTGGTATTAGTGGTACTGGGTGGTATATTTTGGTGGTTGTTTTGTGGGTTATCATACTATAACTAATTACGGAGGGGTAATTTCTTCCCTCATTAGAGTTCTAATGTACATTGTCTTATTACAATTTTTTATTTACTTTTATTATTATAATCATCAATTTTTTTATTATTTTGGATAGTTTGTGTCTCAAGTTGTAACATTATTTTAATATTGGTTATTTAAGTTTTAAATGGGGTTTTTCCATATACAATTTGAAATATGTGGTTTATTTCATATTATTATTAAGATTAGTTCTATAATGTGTGATATTCCTTCATGGTGGTAGTCATCGACCATTAAAATATTGGAGGTAGTCATGGGGTTAAAAAGTTTCCAATCCTACTTATTAAGGAGGGGCTCATATGGGTACTGTTACACCAGAGTGGAATTACAGTGGTTCATTCCTTGGGATGGAGAATTTATAGATTTTTTTTAGTGATGTTTGGTTTGGGAATATAGGGAGATGATGTCAATAGATCCTTGTGATTAGTTTTTAGATCGGGGATCCCAGTGTTAATGTAGTGGTAAAAATACAATTTCTCATGTAATTTGATCATCTGTTAGTTATCTTAGTTTTTAAAGAAATGGTTTTATAGAAACAAACACATTGGTATACATATCCAATATAACATTTTCCTTGTTTTCATCTATGAATTTATTTGGTTATATAGCTTAAATATTTCATTGTAGACATGGATTAATTATTCTGATTATAAGATTCTACCCCACAAATTTCAAACTATGAAGTATAATTTGGGTCCTGATGAGGTTTTATAAGTGATATATGATCTAATTAGTGATCTTTATAGTGATGAATCTTAAATTTAAGGACCCTATTAGGTTGTATAATCACTATGTGAGTAGAGTATTGATTATCTACCCTTTTTAAAGAGATACGAACGTATATATTTTGATAGATGATTATTCTAGTCTAGTATGTTAATATTTCATATAGTCTATAGATATTGTATGGTAATAATTGATGGGTCCTCCTAGGTTTTAAGTCTATTCTTACCCTCAGGTGTCAATGGGTTTTCTATATTTACTAATTCATGTACTCCATCTAGTAGGTACATTCTCTTACTAGATTGTGTTTTATGATTTGAGTTTTTTTCAATACATAGTGGTTGATCGGAAAACATATGAACTATATAAGATTATAATAAGTATAATTTGTTGTTAATGTTTGTGTACTTTTTCATATGGGAGAATCATCAGATGATGATGGGGATAATATGACTGAAATAAATGTTGGAGACTTTGTAGTGAAAAATAAATATAATTGAGTACGCATTGGGATTTAAATACCACATGGGGTATCCCCTTATTATGGTAAAATTATGGATTTATTGCATTTTTTGAAGTTTGATTGATACTATGGAGGGATATTCAATTTGGTATTGTAACTCTATACATTAATACCTTTTCTTCAGTTATAGAAGTTCATGTGGTGTAACTGGTTGAGTATGACATGAATGTCATATCAATAAACCGCCTACCACCACCACTATATTGACTATATTATTTGATATTTGGATGATTATACCACCAATAGATTCTTTCTATTGATGGATTTGTTTAGAAAATTCATAATATAGTCCAGGATATAATTTTTCCTTTTCATTACAAGAAAATATACTTCAAAAAATCATTATGCTCCATTTTTCCTTTGTATCGGTATTCTACGAGTTATAAAATATAAGAGACTAATAGACTAGTAATTTTTAGTTAGATAATTCTAATGGATGTGACCATACACTGACTAAGATATTCCATTAACATAATCTTGTATATGGAAGGGAGGTTATCATTTAGATAACACAATAAAACAGATGATAACTTATATTTTTATAATGAAAATGGATTGATTATCTGTATTCTGAAATTGAGTGCATTTCTATCAACATTGGTATATATTTTTTAAATTTAATGGGTTTATGTTCACCAACTTTGGATAGTGGGGCCCAATAAGGTAGAGTATGGATAACACTCATGAATTTTTAGTCCATTTTCTCAAAGGTTACTGAGTATTAATTTTTATGTTTCTAGATATTTTAGAGGAAAAATCCACATATTTTTTTAAAACATTCATCAATATTTACCAAGAGAATGCACAAGGGATTCCCCACATTGATATTTCGACCCTATATGAACTAGTAATATAGGACTACAATAATATCAATAATATCTTATTATATATCCATAACTGAGCTAAAGGAGATGTCTAATATTGTATTTGATGGATTATTATTAGTGAATGGATTCATCATTCTCAATGTAATTCCATGTGTAACATTGGTTTTTTACTATCTATTTGTATTGGAAAATATTATTTTTTTATAAAGAAAAACATATGTACTAAATGTGATGAACTCATAGTTTATGAGGAGGACATACCAAAATTGCTGTTTAGATTTTTTATATATATTGTGAGTGGATATTAATTAATTTGGGAATGAAAAATACACCTTTTTTTATTATACTCATAGAATTTATAATCAAAATATTCTTAGAATGCTTCTAGGTAATATTTATTGAGGATATTTTACACATTAATGTTGATGTATACTGAGACTCTGAGGATTTTTTGTGACATACATTGGGTTATATTACAATTTGGTTAGAAAAAAATTATTTATTTTCCTAGGGTATTTTACTTGTATTTTATCTCTAATGTAGTCAATTGGACTAGAGGATGTATATTTTAATCTCTATTGACTGATGTGAGAGAGTATGACTTTCACCGTCGTTTTTATTTTTGAAGAAGAAGTATCATATTATCTATTAACATGTGATGTATTTTAAACTATAAAATGTTATGGGATTTTGGATAGTTAGGTGGTTATTTCTCATTGGTATTTATACTTGAGATATTAATAATATAAATAATAAATCAACACAATTGGACTTATAGAGACGGTGTCTATAATGAAAACGTTGGAACACAATTTTTTACATGAGTGGTTATCAATCTATTGGGATTCCTAGTAATACATAAATTTTATTCTAGTGACATATCAATCTAAATTATGTGATGGAATGTTTTGTTGTGGTACGATGATTCAAATATAATTTATACTTTAGGAAATGTCAATGTTGTGATTGATTTACATTGGATGGAAATTCTATGTTCAGTTGACAAGTAAGCATGAGTTTAATTATTAAATGTATTTGAAAAAAATAGAAGATAACCATTTAAATTATTTGGAATATATATATATATATAGTTTTAGTAGGATATTATCAATGGTATATTGAAGTACATAGTGATATATGTATTTTTTTCCTTAGTTTTATTTATGGTGGAATGGGTAATTGTGGAGTTAAAAATGTTTTTTTATAAATTTTCTGAGGATAAATTTTTTTTGGGACATATAATGAGTTTAATAAAATATATAACATCATAAATAGGGCATGTGAACATAAATTAGTATGGGAATATGGCTATGTAATCCATACAAAGACTAAAACGAGTGACTATATTGATGTTATCCTCTTATACTAAGCCAAAAATATTGGTTTCTGTGCTCTATTTATTTATAATGAGTTTTAGTTGTAGGCCTCTGGGGTCCCAATTTTGATAGTATTGAATGATAAATAATATTTTTATTATTGATGTTTTTTATGGAAATTTATTATGCGATAGTTATTTATTCATAAAAAATTCTTTTCAGCCCTCACTAAAAAGATGGGATGCGTGATTCCCCCTTTAGAAGGCATCATTGTCTCTAAACCATTGATAGTCTTGGTTATGGTTCAAGGTATCACTTTATTACATAAAAATGTATACACTATGGATAACATAGTATTTTGTTGAAAATATATTTCAATAAAATGTGTGATAAATTATGGTCTATGTTCTTTTGAAATAACTGTGGATGTACTATTGTTGATCATATATAGTAATATAATGTAAATTCTAGGGATTTTTTAAGGAGGTGGAAGATATTTTTGTGTTACATATGTGAGTTTTCTCTATTAATTTTATCCTTCTAGGTGAATATGGCCATTTGAAAAGTTATTCCACCCTTTCATACATAATTGTTTTATGATCATAATAGTTAAGTGGTCCTTGTTGTTTTCTTTTTATGGAATAAAATTTTAATACTATAGAAAATGTAAGGACATGGGTTTTTCATCAATAAGGGCTTAAACCACTATTTAGTTTCATACATGGAACAATAAAAATGTACAAAAAGTTAAAATTACTCTTGGAAGTAAAGTATTAAAACAGGTTGATGTGTTTTTTGATCTCGAGGGGTGGTGTATACCCTTGGAGAGAGTTTTTAAGAGTTTATTGATTGGTATATTTTTAATGGAAGAATTAATATTTATTTATAAAATAAATTATTTTACCATTCATGTGATAATCTTGATCATATATCCAGTTCCCCATATGAATTTTTTGATTCCTTGATTATTCATGGAATATATAGTTTTGTCAAGGGGTGTATTTTTTGGTGTTAATCCCTGGATTAGGCTGTTTCTAGGATGACCTTTTAGTTTTATTTTAGAAATATAAATTCCATTTTTTCATAACTAAAACTAGGTATTTTCCAACATGGATGGAATATTGCTTAGAAAGGGATGGTATATGGTATATTTTACTCATCGATGAGATCAGATCCATGGATCTTGGGAAATGATGATGATCCATGAATTATTAGTGATGGAACCATGATGCTTCAACGAATCATTCAGAGGTACGAGTTTGTTATTTTTAATGATACATTAATTATTTTATGAATCTTTAAATTATCTCATATAGATTTTGTTGGATACTTATTTATTTTTAATGTAATTGTGGTATGTTTTGTGAAATAATGGGTTGTTCTATTTGGTTCAAAAGTGGATTGAATTTTATTTAATTCCTGATCACACAACTTTGGTTCCTTAAAACTGACATTATCCTCCTTATCATTGTGGATAGGATTTATATTATCTTGTTAAATATCACATATCTTGATGTTTATGGAGTCAATACATGTTTTTTATTGGATAAATGGTCCAATGTTTATAGGATTACACAATCAACTACCTTATTTTATATACATGGAATATAGTTTTAAGTACACTCCTTGCTCAATTACACCATTCAATATAAACAAAAATTCATACCCAAGGAATACTTTGAGTTAAATATATAGTGTTTGTAGAAGAATGTATTTTTTTGATTTATAACCATATGAGTTGAGGTTTCATAAGTATGCACTGGAAAACCCTCTAGCATCACATGTCATATATTAATGGATGAGACATGATGTTTGGCATAGAACCCATGATCTATGGTTTGTCGGGGGTACATAACTAACTGAACCTTTGGATGAGAACATAATGTAAACATTGATATATTAAATTTATAATGATGGTAACATGGCTTAGGTTTTTATCAAACATATTGTATAAACATTGAGGCCCACATGTCATTTCAATAAATTTGACACATCAGGTTTCAAAATATACATAACTTTAGAAAATATGTACATGATTGGATAGCTGATGGATCTTGTAAACCATGTCAAAATAAGGAGATATATCGTAGATAATATTTTTAGGGTATATAATAATAGTACATGCAGTAAAACTATCCAGGGATCACATTCTATGTCCAGAAGATTTTATTTAATGTAATATTATTCCTTCATTATTCATCACATACTTTTTCCCAAGTGTAAAAATCATAAAAATGAGTTTAATATTCTGACTAATTATTTATATTTAATGTTATAGTGTATATATCTTTAATGATATGTGATTTATACAATATATCCCCACCTGGTGGAGATCCTCATTTTCATACATATGAAAGAAAAATATTTGAAAGTCATTTTTTGTTAACATGATATTGGACACTCTACATGAGAAATATCGATGATAGGTAACGATTCATCTATATAAATTATTGAGTTTGGTACTCCCTGAGTAAATGTGGTGATAATCCTCCATTCATATATTTTTTAATCTTTATACCAATATTGATTCTCTCAATGAGTTGTGGGGCCACCATATGGGTGGTGAAACCATGAATTTCATGTATTTTTGTAATAAGGCATGATATCAATACTATAATCCTTGAGATATGGTGTTGATTCTATAAAATATAACTACTTAGAGTATTTCAGTTCATATAAAATTATTTTTTAAATGTTCTCTTTGATCTATTATCTTAAAAATGTGCTTCCTCTATAGAATTTTAAGACCGCCTCATTCATTTTCATTGAATAGGGTGTGGTTCCCCTATATTCCAGATTGAGTAAGGAACTGCTTTATTAAAAATTCAAACCAATGTGAGGTGAGTGTAATGGTTGGACCCCATTATCCTAGAGTTAGTTAATTACATTATTATATTGGTATAAGATAAAGTAAATTGTATCCCAATGTTCTTAATAGTTCATTAGTCATGGAGATTAGATACAAATTTTAAATTCAAATTACATTTTAAACATAACATAAAAAATATTATCATTGAGAACTCCTTTATTCTTATAGATTATCCAGGAATATAAATCATTATAAATTTATTGGAAACTTGTAGAAAACAATACATATTAAGAGGGTGAGATCAAATTCTTAGTAAGGGAATGGTACAACAGAATCTATCGTTAATAAATGAAAATAAATCAACCAGGAAAGGTAGATTACTATTAACTCATGTAATTTAGATAACTGGATAAGGAATAAATAATATGGAAATATAAATAATTTAAACATATTTCAAGTAATAAATAGTTTGAAAATATATGAAATCCGTAGATTTGATTTATAGTTAATGTCCTATTAATAATTATTGACATTAATTCTATATGAATCCAATGCTTTAATATTAGACATTCGGTATCAGGCACATGAACCTCTATACCATCTAGATATATTGTTCAGATAGCTTAAACTAATGTGATATATCCAAGTAATTCATTACATGATTCTATAAATTCATCATGGGGCTGTCTATACTTGGGATTCACTCTTTTATACCATTATAAATCATTCCTCGTAAATCAAATAATCTATTTAATAAGATATTTTTAAATCAATGTGTCTCATACCACATTAAAATATTTTAATTGTAACCACATAATAGTAAAAAATTATCAAATTAAACATTAAATAACATGAATATAAAGAGATTAATTATATGATATATTAATGGGGAATTACAGCACATAAAATAAATAATTTTTGAATATGTCATATCTCATAGAAATAAACGTGAGATGAGAAGAACTCTTACCTTACACTTCCTTTATTTAAATGTGTTTCACCTTCATTAATAATGGTTTTAATCATGTTATTAACTTGTAATAGAACAATATCTATATTTATGGTATCATATAGGATCGTATTGTACTGTTTTATTACGCATTTTTTGATAATATTTTGTTGTTACCCTCATTCCGGTTGTTAACTGCATCATTATCATTTTCCTGTTTTGTCATGATAGTCTCGGTTTTTTTCATAGGATATATTTAAAAACTATCCATACATATATTAATGTTATAAATATCATATTAACTCTTAAATACATTATAAGATTCATTCTTTAATGTAGAATGTGGAAAATTAATCGTATTGTGTCATAGTGATAGTAGGTCATACGTACGCACGCACGAGCGACGATATCATTACATTAATAAATAAAAGGACAAGAAATTTTATAGTATATTAATGTTACATAATAAATATCATGTCATAATTCTCAAATATATAAATTATTTCAATCATTATACCCATCCATATAATGTGATGATGAAAAAAATTACATCACAACGTGGAGACGGAAAGTCATCCATACACATGTGTGGTGCTTTTATTTTTCATATGATTGAAAAATGGTGGAAAATGGATGTATTATATCCATAATAAAATATCATAATATAGATGATATTGGAGTAATTAAATTATACTAGAAACAAAACATTAAGGGGATGCTGAATAAAATATGAACTTGGATGAATTATTAAAAATTATTATCTCTTCTTCTGTGGACTTCCTTTAATCTCTTCTAAAGTGATATATGGTAGGTCGTTTGGAAGGCCCATAGCATTTATAACATAAATATTGTCATTGGAAAGTGGAATGGGTATGTTTTGGTCTAGATATATGGCTCAAAATGGTGTGAGAATGTGAGGGAGGAGGTTCCCTTTTATAATCGAGGCAAGGGGTAATTTTGGAAATCCTAAAAATAATAATACTTAATAAGTGTATTCTTGAGAAAATGACATTAAAATGGCCTATAAATGTATAGTGGGAAAATTTACAATATATTATCCCCTAAATGGTTATTTAACTTTTTTATTTTTAAATAATTTAATAATATACTAATTCATTAAAATATCAATATTGACGAATTTATATGATTCATTTAATTTGATATCAAATACAATATGAAAAAGTGGGAATTAGAATATAATTTTTTAAAACATATCTACTATATTTTTTAGATCTATTAAATTAATTATAAACATTAAATCACTAGAAATATATCAAGTGTAATAATTTTAAAATTAATTATTATTTTTTCTGTTTATTAAATAAATGTTTTTTCAGCATTCATTATGATTTCAAGGTAATTATTTAATTTATAAAAAATAAAAATAAATTTCAATGATACAAAACTTCTATTATTACTAAAATAAAAATTTTGGTTCGTTCATATCATTATTTTTCCCTATGTGGTCACATAAAAAAAATTTAATATAAAGAATGTGACATTTTGTAACTATATTCCACTTAAATAATATATAAGTTATTTTCATTGAAAATATTCTTTTAAATAGCCCAAATTAGATCTTAATAGTATATAGGGATAATAATATTCATTAAATTGTTTTTGGACATTTTTTATTTTTTTTAATGCTCATATTTTTGTTTAACCCTTATTTAACCACTATAAATCTTACCATGATATCAAGTATTTTATAATTTAATCTTTAATATAATTAATATAAAATGGAAAAAGAGAACTAAATTTTCAATTAATGAAATTTTGAGATGGATCTTAATTATATTTATTTATTTTATAATTTTGGATATTTTATATCTTTTCATAAAAAAAATTATTTTGAAATGTCAATAATGTCGATATTTACACAATCCATTATTTTAAATAATATAAAATTTTAAAAAATTAAAAACCACTATTTATATAAAAATACTAACATTTAATATTGATATATAAAATTTATGTTTTATATTATACTAATAAATTTATTTAATTTATTATTTATAATATCATTTATTTTATTATTTTATTAATTATGAAATTAATTCATCATCTTTATGTCCCCATTTAATTTAATTATTTCATTCCAAAAATTGAAAATATATTACCATAATGTATGTAACAATTTTATATTTCTAAATATTATTTATAGTTTTACATATATTTTATATCCCCCAATACTGAAAATAATTATTATTTTTTCTATAAAACAAAAGCGTGACAAAATTGATTTTTCTTTGAATGCGACAAAATAAATGGAATACCCTCATCTAAGTGGCTTCCAGTGGTTATAATCATGGCACAAGGATGATTTCTCGAGACAAACACTCATTTAATTAAATTAGTAAATGTTTTAGTGTTTTTTTATAATAGTTGTAATATTATTTTTTACCCTTAATTACCAGATTTACCATTACCCATTGTAATAAAAATATTTCTAAATTTACTATTCACATGAAGAAAATATAGGATCCCTAGGTACATTTTTTGAAAACACTGACTCCGAATATTTAATGCATTTTTCTATCTAAATTCAATGTAAATTATATTCCAATTAACTAATTTTTTTAAATGATCAAAATTAATCTATTTATACTTTAAAAAAAATTCAATAATATAATTTAACACTATAAATTATTTCGATAAAAAAAGTTGTTCTTAATTGAAATATAGTATTTTCACTATTTAATGAAACAAAAAACTAATAAAAAAATACCAAAAATTGAACCGATGTAATTTTTTTATTCATATTAAATTTAATAAGTTTTTTCAAATAATATATATAAATGTGTAAAAACTATATTTAAAATAGGTTCTCCATTAAAATGAGGTAAAACTTCTTTTATAAAAATATATGTTTTTATGTTTATTATTGGGTTATTTCTTATATTTTATCTAAAAAATATATTGGATGAATAAAAAAAATATTTTATTAATATATAAAATATATATTTCCTTAATATAATTTTATATTAGTTATTAATTTAATTTATTATAATAAAATGATTTTGTGAGCACAAAAATAGTAATTTTTTAAAACATTTCTTATATATTTAGTTGTTTCCTATATTCATTTCCAATAAATTTGTGACCAATGAATTAAAATGAATTCATATGTTATTTAATATTATTCACAACATCCAACTTAACAAATAGGTTATATCTTGTTATATTAAAAAAATTTAGAAAATATATTGTAATTTGTTAAAACTCAGCTATGTGTGTAACACAATCCAACAAATTATTATTTGTAGTGTATGCATAAAATAGAGTTGAATATAATGTAAGCTTCTAATAATATTAAGTTTATTAAAAATTAAGTTATTGTAATGTATTGGGTATTATATTCTCTATATCTTAATTAAATGGTATCCTCACAGTTTAATATTGATCTTAGTAGGGTAGGGACAAATATTTGAAAATAAACCATTGTTTAAAAAACCGACATTGTAAAAAGGATTAATAAATAATCCTCATAAGAAGAAATAAAGGTAAATGTGAAGGTCTCTAAAAAACTATTCTTTTGAATATGAAACCATTAGTGAAAACATAGACATCAAAGAGAAACCTAACGATCAAGTTCTGATAAAGATTAATAGACAATATGTTCATGATATAGTTTTTTACTTCCAAACCATAAAAAAGTGGTGTGAATAAAGTTCATTGATACCATAAAAATGATGATAATGGGATAACTTTTTTGTTTCAATGACTTTTTCCTTGTGTTTAGAAATTTTTTCACTCACATAGAATATAATTAAATATAGACCTCTATAAAAAAACTTTTTTCTTTGATTACACCTTGAATTTTTTATACTTAATAACTTATCAAAAGATAAATCATATAGTGAATTACTACATTATCCTCTAAAACCCTATCTAATGATATAATTTAATAATTTAATAAAAGGTTAATCTTTATAAAATATTAATATCCAATACATGAGAATCTTTTCCAAGGTAGTTAGTAGTTCCACTTTACTATACCTATATGAATAATCTCTATATCAAAATATCATCACCTAAACATAAGTAACATATTAAGATTTATCTTTCCCTAATCCACGTGTTTTTTAACAAAATTAACTTTTGACTAAATCACATTTCATGTGTATATGTACTAATCAATACAAGATTTTAAATCCTTGATGAAAATTTACAATAGTAAAATCCTTATACATTTTATATTTAATATAATTAGGATATCATTAATAACATAGTTTTACAACAATATTCAATAATACAATTACTATAGAAAATTAATCATTATACTTCAGCTATGTATACAAAATAATCTTCACCTTGATCCAATAGATTTTTCTAAGGAATATTTTCGTGATTCTTGGGGCAATCGATCTCAAAGTGACCCATATTCTTATAGTTATAACACTAAAGAGTAGACATTAATTCTAACCTTTTCATTGTTTATCCTGGTAACCCATGTCTACAAACATATAAGAAACTCTGATTACATTCAATAATTTACCAAGGTGATTGTTTCATAGTTATCACATGTGGGGAAATACTTCTTTACCTTCTCGCCTTTACCCATATTTTTCTCTATCGTCCTCTTATTAACTTCCATTCCTTATAAGAAATTGGAATTGAATAATTGTTTCTATAACTTGATATCATATAAAACTATTTCATCATATGATGAAAATTATTGAGACATGAGATCCCCTCATATACTTGGATTAAGTCCATCAAATAAATGGCCAATCCTGCATTATGTGAAGAATATGAAATCTGTAGCATACCTTACGAACCTTGTAAAGGTAGCTTCATACTCCACCATAGTTTCTTCATGATTTTTAATTAAAAATTGAAATTTCTCTTCATTTTAGTTTTCTGATCATGAGGGAAATATTTCTCAATGATTTTTTCCTTAAAAGACTTCCATTAAATGATCTTGATTCCCTATTCATCCCAAGTATTCTGGATCAATGGACACCATTTGACAACATCTCTATTGAGGAAAAACACTTCAAGTGTAACCCTTTATTTTTCACCACATCCCAATTCCATAAATAACTTCCCCAAACAGTTAATCTATTGCTCAGCCACAATTTGATCAGTAGACCCACTAAATAATCGGGGTATCCATAACATAAACTAATCTAACATAGGATAATATCTTCATAGATTTTGATTTTCCATCTGGGAAAGGTTATTTTTCATAACCAGATTATGATGCCCTAATATATTCATATGATTCTCAATTCTAATAATTTCTATATCCAATCTTCCATCAAGGAAACCATTAAATTGTACATGAGTATTGATACCCTTGTTCATTTTAGGTACCATTTCTAAAAAATGGAACACACTAGGTTAAATCATAATACTATGAGAAATTATTTATAATCACAAAACTAGTGAGAGACTTATCATAAATAGAACAATTTATGGGTATTTAATCTCAAGATCATAAAAATTGTTTATTTTGGATGATATTATATAATTATCCTCAAAATATATCTTAGAGTTATGTTTCTTAATCTTTGATTTCCTAAATCTCGTTCCCATTGTATCTACTAAACATTCTATGATACCAAATGTAATCAAACCCAGTAACCTGATTCTTGTACCTTAAATTATTACATTGGAATAAGATACAAGTAATTGTATCCCAAAGGACTGAATTGTTTATAGTATTGGGAAACTAGGTACATATTTGAAATTAAAATTACATTTTAATCATAAAATAAATATCATATTTTCTAGAGAATTACAAAATTCTTTAACATTAACCCAACATATCAGTCACAAATAAACTTACTCGAATCGTTGGGATAATTAAATATAAGGAAGGGGTGAGCTTAAATTCTCACTAAGGGTAATTTATATAAAAACATATCCTTAATCATTGAAAGTAAATCTACATTGAAGGGTATATAACTGAGATAAAATTCCATTCAAATAGATTGATAATACCTATGAAATATTACAATATAAATAACTAAATCACATTACATTTAATAAATATTTTGAAAAGATAATTAATCTATATATTTTCTAATAGTGATAATCCTTTGGTAAATAACTGAAATGGATTTTTAATGAGGTAAATGTTTTACTATTGGGCCACATTCCTCGCACAAGAACCACTATACAACTCGGAATTTGCTGAAAGATTCTAACCATGAATAAATTGATGCATCAAGGGTATATCTATATGTGGGACCCACCAGTCTCTGCCGATCAAAAACATTCCCCATGTATCGAATAATCTATTTAATATTACATTGTTATTATCAATGTTTCTCAAACCACTTTGAAATATTTGAATTATAAGCCTCGTAAAAGTAAAAAATTATAAAACAAAACATAGAATACCAAGAATATAAAGATATTCATGATATAATATATCAATATTTATTTACACTACCAAAAATAATTAAGTGGTGAATAAGTCTTATCTCATAGAAATAATAGTGATATGGGGAAAAACATTAACTTATGCTTCCTTTAGAAGAACATGATTTATCCTACAAAATAATGGTTTTAAGATGGTTAATAACTTATATTAGAACAAAATCCATATTTATGATATCAGATAAGATCCTATTATGTTATTTTCATCACCCATTTATTGATAAAATTTCATAATTACCCACATTTTGGGTGTTAACTGCTTTATTTTTCTATGCATGATTTTTCATGAAAGTCTCAGTTATTTTTCATAGGATATGTATACAAAATATCAAAATTTTATTAATGATATATATAATATATTTAACCATAAAATAAATTTTTATATCCATTTTATAATGTTGTATATTGAAAATGAATCACATTATGTCTTAGAGATGGTAGGTTGTACGAACCAACGAGCGATGGTATCATTCCATTAATAATTGAAAGGATAATAAATGTAATTATATATTAATTTTATCAAATCAATATCATGTCATAATAATAATACATATTTCTTATTTGAATCATTATTCACATCCATGTAAATTGGTGATGATTATAATATTACACTACATCGTAGAGACAATATGCCTTTTGTATGCATGCAAGATGCTTTCATTTTTCATAGGGTGGATAAATGGTGGAATATGGTTCTAGCATAAACATAATGAAATATCAAAATATATATGATACATTGTTTATTACATTATCTTGTAAGAAACAATTTTAGAGTATGAATAAGAATAAATGAACATGAATGAATTAGAAAAAATAATTACCTCTTCCTAGGAAGAATTCCTTTAATATATTCTTTAGTGATATTGGTTTGGTCTATTGGAAGAAACATAACCACTATAACAAAAATAAATATGGTGGTAAGAGAAATGGGAACGGTTTATTCAAGCTTTATAGCTCAAATTTGTGTGAGGAAGTGAGGGAGGAGGTTCCCTTTTATAATTGCGGCGAGGTGTAGTTTTAGAAATCTGTAAAATATTAAAATATAACAAAGAAATTATAGATCCAAAGGATTTAAAATGGAATATAAATGAAGAGGGGAATAAAATTTTGAATATATATTATCCACGTTGTGATTATTTATGATTTTTGTGATTTTTAAATAATTTAATAACATATTAATTCAATAAAATATCATTATTAGTAAATTTGATGCTATGCATTTAGTTTTCCTTCAAATACATCAAGATAAATTGGGAATTTTAATCTTAGGATTTCAAACTTCTCTAATATATTCTACTGATATTAAAAATAAATTTAAAATATTAATTCATCGCAAATATATCAAGATTAATAATTTTAAGATCAAATATTTTATTTTTATATTAATTAAATAATGACTTTTTTAGCATTTAATAAGATTTTACGGTAAGTATATAATTTAAAATAAATAAAAAATTTGTAATAAATCTAATAACATTAGGATAAAAATTTAAATTTAGGTTCTTTCGTATAATTATTTTTTCCCTAGGAGGGAAAAAAGATATTATATTATATTAGGTTCTTGGGGGTACAACAACATTTAAAAACACACACACCGCTCACACATAGGCCTAAAGGGTAGGTAATATCCCCCAAAAGGGGTAACCCACATAACCAGTAACTTTATGACATTATATATATTTTTCCCAAATGCCCAGTGGGAATAATGCCCATTACATGGCCCGTATGCCTAAAATATTTGGCCCAAAGGCTATTATGTGAATAGTACTTCTACAGTTTGTGATCTGTAGTCTGGAAAATGCTACAGTACTCACTACAGTACCCGCCACTACTAAAATACTTATATCATTAAAATAAATATTGTATAATTTATTATCATTGAAACGTTTCTATTAAACAATCCTAATTGGATACTAAAGTGATGAGGGTTGAATCGTATTCATCTAATAATTTTTAGACAAGTATTTATTATTAATTTTAATCGTTATCTTTTTTAACCCTTATTTAGCCTATTTAACTATTATCAATATATAATGTATTTTATATATTAAGGGTTAACATAGGTACAATAAAATTTCAATCAACTTCTAAATGAGTCATTGATGACATTTTTTTACATATCCCAATTAGTTGGCTGAATTTTAGCTTTTTAAATATTTTATATCAATTACTAAATTATTATTTATTCTAAATTATCTATAATGTTAATATTGAAACTATTCATTATTTTGTCATATATAAAAATAAACAAAAGATAAATTTGAACCCAGACTTCTTAAAAATTACTAAAATTTTAGAGTGATCAATAAAAATCATTTATGTCCTTAAGGCACTAAAATTTCATTTATTTTAATATTTTTTACATCATTTATTTGATCCGTCCACTAATTTAGAAATTACTACATAATCATTGTACCATTTTTTGATTTAATTATTTATTTCCCAAATATAATAAATTAATTACCATGATATTGGTAAACATTTGATATTTATATATACTATTTATAGTCAGACATATATTTTATATAAACACATATTTAAAATGATTACCATGTTAACAACAAAAGGTTGATAAAATTGAATTTTTTTTAATATAATATATTAAATATCCTACACTCATCCAAGTGGCAATAAAATTTTATAATCAATATACAAGTATATATTAACTTGAAAAACATGTATCCAATGTAATTTTGACAAGTATTCGGTAATTTTCGAAAATTTATAATACTGGTTTATACCCATAATTTATTGATTTACCTTTAATAGTGGTTATAAAAATATTACTAAATTTACTATTCATATGCCCCAATAAACCAATTTATATAGTTTGGATCCATTGATTCAAAATATGAAATGCATTTTTCAAAATTCAAATCCTAGAATCTTCTAAAAGTAAATTAAAACTAATCTCGTTGAAGGTGTGAGAAAAAGGGTTTAAAGATTACAACATGCAAAAGTTTGAAATATTTTTTTATATAAATTAAATGAAAATTTGATTCTAATGACATAGATTGCGTTAAATTATAAAATAATCATCTATTTAAAGTTTATAAACATTCAATAACATAATTTAACAATAAAATTATTTTAATGAAAATAGTTTTTTTCAATTAAAATTTAGTATTTTTCAATATTCATCAATTAATGATACTTATTGAAAAAATAACAAAAACATATCCAATGTAATATTTTATATTAATATTTAAAACAAGAAGTTTGTTTTTGATATAATTTAAATAAAAGTATAAAAAATTGAATTTAAAATAGGATCACCATAAAAAAGCGATAAAACTTATTTTATAAACATATAGGTTTTTATGTGTGATATTGAGTTTGTTCTTGTATTATTCATATAAAAAATATTGGATTAATAGAAAAAATATTTAATTAAATAAATGACATAGATATTTCATTGATATCATTTAATAATAGTTATTAATTTAATTTATTAGAATAAAATGATGTTCTGACAATAAGAATAGTATTTTATAACGACACCTCCTATATATTCAGTTGGATCCAATATTAATTTTTATTAAAATTTTAATCAATGAATTAAACCATTTATTTTCAATAGTTTTTCAATACTATTCATAACATTAAACTTAACGAAAAGTTTATATATTATTATATTAAATAACAATAATATAAAAATATATTTTAGTTTGGTCAAACTGGGCCTTGAGTGTAATGCAAGCCGACTCATTGTTGTTTATAATGTAAGCTTAAAATGGTGTTGTGTATGAACACAGATGGTAAAAATATTAAATGTATTTAAAAATGATAAAATTTTAAATCCATAGGGTTTAACAGTGAGGATAACCTAGTATAACATTAAAGGAAGAAATTGAGGTTATATTAACTACAAAAGTAAAATTATGTTACTCCCATGTGTGCCAGCGTTCAGTCCTCTATAAAGTTTTTTTCTCATATAATGTATTTTTTCCTCGATGAGGTGTGATTCCTAACAATACTTGTAATATAAGGGGATTTATATAGGTTGCTTATATTTTTCCAAAACTCCCATGACATATCAAGAACACTTGGTAACATGTGAGGCACAATATATAGTTTGTCTATCAACTACAAAATTTATAATTATTTTTATATTCTATGTGGATCTACTTACATACATGAAAAAATCCTTTGTAAATCTAATATTTGATGACTTGGAATCACATATTTCCATGGTTTTGTTATATTTAAATCATATATGGGTTTATTGAGGTAAAATTTTATGATATCGTTATATTGGGTTATGCACAGAACTTTCATTTATATTCATCATTTGGGTTTTTGAGATATCGTACATTGTATTTTTGTATGCTTCCCTACATGTTATTCATTTAGTTTTGTGTTGTGCTTATGTTTGTGATGCATAATTTAGATATTTCGATAGTTTATTGGAGTTATTATAGTTGTTTTATAGTAGTACATATTGGTATATGTTGTCGGTGGTTGTTGTGTGTGATCCTATGAGGAATCATAGCTGAGAGTTGGTGGCTTCCCCTATCAAGGGTATGATGAACATTAGGACAATGGGTTTTTAATTTTTCTTTTATTGTTAGGGTATTATTTTCTGTTATTATTCATGTGGATTTTAATCTGATTCATCTACATTATTTTAAAATTAGTTATCTAGGTTCAAGAAAGTTACTGGATAAATGGAATCTATGATATATGGCTAGATACTATTGTTCATCACGAGGAAATCTCCAAGAGAGATCTACCTTATTTGTTCTATTCACTAGAGATATGATAATAGGACATGAACATAGGGGGAAGATTTTGAAATAAATAATAGTATATGGGTGGACGCAGTTATTTGTGTCATTTCATTATTCCAATAATTATTTACATTGTAATACTAAACACTAAAATTAATGACCCATTTATAGATTTTATGTATTTGTATCATCACCCACTATGAAATGGTTCTCAGAAATACAAAATTTTGTCCCAATTTACTCCATTTTATTATAAATTTATCGAATACCTATGAATAAATACCAATAATACCAAAACTATAACAAATAATGGTTTTCCATTTTTATAATTGATCACTAAAAAACACATGTTTCTTATTTCTTTCTCATTTGAAGAAGAACCCAAAAAAATTACTAGGATTACCAACATAATGTGACTAAATTTAAATTATTAATTTTCATATCACATATATAAATTGTGACCATATATTCTAATATTCACAAGGAAAAAACTCCATACATAACTACAGGAAATGATGAAAACATCTGTGTGGTTACATTTTCAAATGCCTCTTAGTATTTTCTCATATAAAATATCTTCCTCCACAAATATGGTCATTTTCTTTTATCAAAGTTAATAAGGATATAATTCGGTCCAATTCAACATAGTGTGGATTGATACTACCTTAAATAATTCTTCATATATTGAAAATTATTAGTAATTCTCATCCAATATACAAACCATAAAAAATCACCTAGAAAAATAAATTCCCTATCTTAGATTGATAATCAATAAAACATGTAATTATAACTTATTAGTCAACTCATTTAATATAATATTCATTACATCATTAAAATAGGTTCAAACATTCTTCCCTTTTGGGGTTGTGGAAATATTGAGTGAAATTTAAAATAATTGAAGCACTAATAGAACAAAATAGTACTAAAATAACTCAACAGTAACCCCATAATTATTTATTCAACATGAATTGTAGAAAACAAGTGATGCGGAAAAAATTTTATACCATAATGTGAATATGTAAAATTATTATCGCATATAATAGTATTAAAATATTGATTTTACATATTTTCCCACTATAGATTGTGTCTATCATCTCTCTTTTACCAAATTATCCTTACTCAATGGTAGATTACTCCATAAATATATGAAAACTCTTCTCTGATTATTTTTTTTAATATAATAATTATTAGATATGAATTATTCTCTTGTTTAACATACTTAACATCATATTTCTTCATTCCTATATTTTAAATACCATATTTCCATAATTCTTATAATTTTAAATATTTTTTGACCTGAAAAAAATATTCCATTATAATAACAAACCCACATTGTATAACCTTTAAAGCATTGAATAAAAAAGTAAATCATTAATCACAAATTTAGAGATCATATTTCATCAACTAAAAAAGTTATAGGTGGTTGTTTTATAATAATATTTGACCAATTATTCTCCTGTGAAGGAGTAGAAAATGTTATAGTAAATATATCAAAAACATGTTCATCAGTACCAATATTCTCCACCTTGGTAATTCCATAGACAACATTTTCATTGATAGAATGATTCTAATTTACATTATCCTTAATATGATAGTTTTATTCTAGTTTTTCGATCAAAATAATATAAATAATGGTTTTATAATAAATCAACATAATCAAAATGCCCTATTTACTATAGTCATGATTTTCCTTCATCTTTATTAATTGAGTAAGTCACTTTGGAAAAGGAACCTCTGGGATCTGTGAAGAATCACTAAGAGGGGGGGTAAACATGTGATCCAATTTATTTTTAATTTTACTTATAAAAAAACAACCCTATTTACCAGTATGAATGAATATATATCACTATTTAACACACACAAACAAAAAGGTAAATAATTATTTTGATGGTTCACCTATCATAATGGTAAGGAATTTCCTTGGATTGATCTACATTCCACTAAAACCACAAATAAAAATGGTTTCAGTATTTAATTATAATGAGAATCTTTTATCCACCTACACATGAGGTAAAAATTCTCCCAAATATTATATTTAATCCAAATTTATTGTAATAAAAAAATTAAAATTATCTAAAATAAATACTTCCAATCATATCCTTTATTTGTTAATGTTGTTTTTAATCTTTCTCTTCTTATTCAACATGTACAAACTCAGAAAGATCTCTTGATTCTATGACAATGTACACAAATTATCCCTCATTCTATTCTAATATTATTATCATGTCTTATTATCATAAAACTTTTCATATTATTTTTTCTTCTAATAAATATTTCCTAAATTTTATAGAAATAAATGAAAATCATTAAATCCTATTTGAATTTTTCAAATTGAAATTAAAATAAAAAACATCCATCAACCAAGTCATCTACTCCCAATGTATTTTGATCAATGCGATCTTTTAGAATTGAATAGACATTATTACATCTTACAAAAACAAATTAAAAACAATGTAAAAGAGCCATATGTTTAGTTAACTATCCATATCAATAAAAACATAACATAACAAAGTGAAATCATTGACACATTTTGCACTATAGAATGGTGGAAAATTATATATTTTTTACGTTTAAAATTCATTAGACCACATTTGTATTCCTCCTAAAATTGACTATTTTAGATTATTATTATAACTATCCACCAAGGATTGTTAGACCATGCGTATGGTCCCTTTGATCACCCTATTTTATATAATAATCCTGAACAAACACCATATGAACACCATGATCATTTTGAAAAACAAATCATCAATGGATCACCACTAAATCCCAGTGGGATCCACTATGTATTATATATTTGTTTTAGTAACCATTTTGGCCTTCTTCTGATACAAATATTCAATGTAGTATCCCACAATAAAATGAATAAAGTAATTAGTATTTTTTTTTGTTTTATTTTTCCACCAGCACACCACCAATTCATTATATCTATCAAGACACTAACAAATATGGGTGTTTTATGGTAGATTTCATCTCTATCTTCAACATGAATACAACTTGGGAATTTCCTTTCTCATATTGAGAACTTCATTTAAAAACTCTCTCTATATTGGGTGTGTCCATGGATAGATTATCCCTTCATTCTATAGCTTTTTTCAAATATCATAACGATTTAAAATAACATTTAACCAATATTGATATATATATATATATAAATGAATAAAATATTACATCAAATCCTCTAATTTTACATAGAATATGTTTTATGTTTTAAAAAAATTCTAACACACTCAATCATATCATATTCAATAATTCTTCCACTTATGTATTCAAACAAACCAACTTAGAACCTAATCGGATCAACCATCACCACCTTTGGAATTTTATATCAACTATATAACATAAATCACTATAATATTATCAAAACATTGGATGGTATAACCATACAATATTTCTAATACTATGTGATAAAAAATAGTATAAAAAATATAAACATTGAATAAATGTTACCATGTTTACCATATTGTAGTCATTTATATGCATTATTCAATTCAAAGTTCAAACCCTCAATGAAATCATCATTATTATATACAAAATTCATTCAAACCTAAAATATTTCTAAAAATAATCAAAATAAAGTTTTATATGAATTCGTACATTTGAAATCACATCTTACTCATTTCAATAACTCTTTAAAAATATATCATCCATTTTAAGAGAAAATTCCTCCAATTGTAATAGATTTTAATGTATAGCCCCCTTCAAATAATAAATAGTGTTAAAATTTGAAAATATTTTTGTTATAATTTTTTCTACCCCTTGGACAATGATATCTAAACACATGATGAGAGAGGGGATGAAAAAACCCTACCCTATCCCAATAAATAATTTTGTTAATCTCATAAAATTAACCATAGATTAAGAAATTTTGCCTTTAATAGTGTTTAGGTGAACACTTCTACTACTCAGTCCTCGCCACCAACTATTTGATGATGTTATATTTTATAAATAAATTCACAGACATTGAATGTCGAACTGGATTCACTATATGATTAATAACACTTTTATTATCACATCATAAATTTTGTGTCCTTTCCCATTAACTATTAAATATTCTTATTCATTCTTCATCTATGTAGCTTGATTTGGTGCATGTGTTCTAGCCACATATTTGGTCTCAATAGTGCCCAAGGAGACAAAATTATTAAACTATGTTTACCAAAAAAACACATATTCCCCTAATAATTAAATCTTCAGTAGATAAATACTTCATATCATCAACCCTTTCTACCCAATTCGTAGCTGAAAACAAAATATATCAATTTTAACTTTCTGTTCATATTTCAATATAGAGTTCGATGTTTCTTTGACATATCTAAATACTCTCTTTCCATCCATGAAATGAAAAACTTTTCAAGAACATTTATATAAAGAATAAATTGTAACAACTAGTATAATATCAATTATCAAAACTATATGATATAGTAAACTACTAATTAACTTTTAGAATTTTTTAAAATCCACATCCTTTACTTAATTATATTTTTAAATCTTAATTCCAATTGAAATTGGTCTAGAAACTAGATTTAAATCCCCAATTCCAAAATTATTAATATTTTGATTCTTATAGTTATTTTCAGATATAAAAATAAAATCCTTTACATGAGAAATTTGTAAGATAATAATATAGTGCATATGATTTAGAATATAGATTTAAAACTGAGTCTCCATTTATTTGGAAAACTATTCACAAAACCATTAACCATTTCATTAAAAGATAACGACATCCACATAAAAATTAAAAATTAAAAATACACTACAATCATATTTATGGTAGATATTACTTTTAACACTTCAATTCATGAGATTTAATTTCATCAAGATTGTGTCCATCTTATAATTCCATGCTCTTAGGGATAAATTTTCCCATATAAAGCCTTATTTGTCTGGAAAAAACAATTCCCATATTTAACATGAATTAAAACACATGATTTTTAAAGGTACACATTATCTTAAAATTTTTAATGTTCTAAACACGGTTCACTCATAACTAACAGAACCTAGTCGGTAGAATGGCCTCATGAGTGCATCCTCATAATCCATAGGTTTTCAAATAACAATAACGGTTGAAGGTGGTATAGTTGTTAGACTATACCCTCATAATAAGAGTAGCAGAACATTAAAAAAATGAATATATAAACGAATAATAATAATAAAATAGGGGTAAATAAAAATAAATCATGTTGATAGTAGTAATACATCAAGCCAAAGGTACCATCGTATACAAAATGATTAGTATGTCATAGATCAATAAAAAATGATGATATACATGGGCATATTCATACAATACATACTAGTATAAAAAGAAAATAAATTAACAAAAAATGATTTCTAATAGAATCATAATAAAAGGCTCGATTCTATGAACTTAAGCTCTCATTCTATAATCAATAAGGCATCCAAGACAGGTTTCCTACCACTGTGCCAACATGTATCCACATAGTTTAATGATGTAACAAATGGTATCCTAGAAAATTTGTGAGATATAATCAATAGGCCACCACCATCAACATCTATAGTAGTTCAGTTTGTGCATGTAAAAGATGTAGTGGGGAAATATAAAGATACACAAACGAATAATGTGCATCAAATGATAATAACATTGTGATTAGACTCTTCATGGGATTCCCTACAAACATATCATACTTTGGATCTAGCTAGTAAATTATGAACAAGGTACCTGAAATGTTTTATGGTCTATTAGGTAATACAAAAGTTCCCAAGTAGAATAAACATGTCTATAGTGGGACCTTGATGTTAACAATGGAATCAAAGAAGTAATGATTATATTATATGATCCATGGAAAATACATGGAATCCTTGACCTTCGAAGGTCGATACAGCTTATTAAATACATAAAAGGTTTCAACTTAATATCTAGACTACACTGATGCATTCACATAAAATAAGACATTGACTAAATTACAAGGTGGGTATCTTCCTTGGAATCCCCCCAATTAATCCTATGGTTTCAATCGAGTGATCAAAGAATTAAATCAACAATCCAAGTCTATATCTAGTGAAACCAATATTATAACAATAAAAATGACTTTTTTGGAAATATCCATTTTAATTATAATGAAATAATCAAGGCCATGTGTTAATCATACCGATTCATTCACCATATATATAATTCAATTCCATAACTTTTCTTTCAGTATAAAAAGGATATGTAAGGTGTCATGCAATTTATCATTAGATTTTAATTTAATAAGACATATCCTTGAAATTAATTCCAATCATAAAATGTCAATTTATCCATTAAAATTAAACAAATGATTTAGAGCGTCAAACCCCACACACCAATGTGTGTTTACCTATGAAAAAATGATGGGGCTTGTAGTCCTAAGAAAGGAAAACATTGGGGGTGGATCATGATTTCATCCTTGGACTCCATCCATAATGAAGGGGGTCCAATAGGGAATTAATATTACAAATTAAACAATAATGTTAAGGAAAATTGATTCTAGGGTCAAATCAGAAGTGAAATTGATTAGCGTCACAACAAAGACAGTTATAAATCATAGAGACATGAGTTAAAAGTCATAAACCACCTACCATATGGCAGTACAGGATCACTCATGAATTATCAATCCTTTATTTGGTATGAATCAAAAGGAAATTGAAGAAAATAAATTTTTTTTGAAAATAGTGAATAATATCTCGCACCCAAATAATGAAAGGAATTCTAGATAAACTACGAAAATAAGGTAACATATTGATGCTCTTACTGATGGTGATCCGATGAGATGAACAATGATCTAATCAGATTGTGGGAGAAAGAGATACTTCAAATCCTAGGTATATTTCATCAGAGTGCTGCTACTATGGTTGTCTATTTTGTATATGTTGGGAGGGTTGGGATAGAATAAATGGTTCTTTCCATTTTTTTAAAAAACATTTACGACATGTTCCTGACATGAATAGAATTCACATCATGAATTCCTCTAGTTTTAATTCTATGATAAGAAAAACAATACACATTTATAATAGGATTTAGAGTATGCATTGAATCAATGTTAGTTAATAAAATACAATGGGTCTAGCCTGAACAATTCATATTCTAAATTGGCCTTAAGGCTAGGATTCATCCCCCTGATACAATATTTTAATGAATAAGACCAACTAGAATAAAGGTGAGGTAACTAATTTTAATCCAAAAAGAAAAATATAATAATGGTTTCCAAAATTTAAATAATAAATTCCTTATATGAAAATTATATGATCTTATTGTCTTATCCACCCAACTTGTAAGAAATTGGATCTTTGGTTTCAGGTATGGATCTATGTTATGTGTTTTTTAAGGAAAAATGCAGAATCTGGAAATTTTCGGAGTACACACCGTGTACTTTATGTATACACACCGTGTACTCCTCTGCCTCTCGAAGTCGTGTGCTTGCCGTGTCCGGGCCACACTCACAGTGTGTAGGGATGACGTGGAGGCCGATTTTGGAAGAGTACAGAAATACCTAGTACATGACGTGTACTATAAAAGTAAACTCCATGTACATTCTTTTTTAATTCATTAATCGGACTGGGGTCACACCTAATGGTCATAAACATCTTCTTCCCTGTCTAATTCCGTCCAGTTCGTCTGAGGAGGTAGATTCTTCTCCGAGCCACCGATCCATCACCGGATGTCCGAATCGAACTCCGTCGATTGCAGAAGAATCGCAGTGGTGATTTCTTGGATCTTCTTTTTCCTTGTTTCCTTTTTCATTCTCTCATGTATGTTATCTAAGGTTGAATGTTTTAGGAATTTTTTCAGATCTACTCCGTTCTAGGCTGATTCACAGGCTATGGTTCAAGTATATTGATTTTCGAGGATCAAGGTAGGTGGTTTGTTGCCCTACGTTGATGTTTTTCTAGTTTTGGTTGCAAAAGTGTCAGATGCCCATGTATCAGGTATTCGAGGATTAGGATTTTGATCCTATTGTTTGTTTTTTATATATTTCTTGTTAACTTATGATTAATTATTGCTAATATATGATAGGTTTCATGTTTGAGGATCACCCCATGGGTTTCTCCCCCTGTTTGGCTGTTTATCACTATTTGGCGTTGTTTTCCTGTGAGGAAAATCCTATTAAAATTGCTAGTTTACTTGTTATAACTGTTTGCATGTGTTACCTGCTGTTTAAATGCTTTTGATGCATGGTAGCTATTATCGAAGTTGTTTTTGAACTTACTTAGTGCTGCTAGCAGTTGATTACACATGACTGGACAACTCAGGGCTGTGAGAACCTGGGGGGAGATCAAAGAGGGAATAGATGATTAAGTGCTTCCCTAGAGGGTATATTGGTTTTAGTTTCTTATGCTGGACCTACGGGAATATGACTCTGTTCTTTCAAATAGTGTTCTTAATTTACCCAAGCATCGAGACCACATGAGGAATTAGACGTAAGTGCTTCTCAAAGAGTCTGTAGATATCGCTGCAAGACCATAAGGGAATTGACGTGAGAGCTTCCCAGAGTGTTTGTGCCTTGTTTTATTACTGGACTATAATGTTCTGCTAGTTTGATCCACCCAGAGAGTTAGTGTAAATTTTTATGATTTTTTATAATGAGTCCACCAAGCCAAAGAAGTAGCTTGGGTTTTGTACTGCTTGTGTTTAGGTAGTCTTTTTAGATACCTACGGTGTTACTTGCTTACCTTGGAATATAAAGCTTTTCTAGTTTTCTCTGGTTTTTTAATTACATTAATTTGAATTGTAATTGGTAGTATAAATTACTGGTATACTCTTATTCCATTAATGTACTTATTTTCCTTTACTTTTTCTATATTATTCACTAACAGTAGGGAACAAATCTTGTGGTGGTTGCCTACTGGGATTAATCTCACACCCTTTTGGGTCCTACTTTTCGGCCCAAACAGATTATATGGTTGGAGGTGTAGATAGGGTTTGTGCCCCTTCTACCTCAGGTACTAGATTACTGGTTGGAGCTAGAGAGCATGGGACTGGGCAATGGCTCACGATGCTCCTAGAGTTTTTGTTTACATTTTTTACATTGGTTTCAGTTGTATTTCAGCACATTTATTTGTTTACTGCTTCCCATAGATACATGTACCGTATTGCATCATTGTTATATCATACTTTGCTTCTACTTTAGTTTAGTTGTCGTATGCTATTTACTGCTTCCACTATTGATTATGTTTATTCTTCCGCTGCATACTTTACCAACTGAGGTCATAGTTTCCCAACTGACTCACCAAGGCCCTCTCAGCTAGTCAGCAGCCTCTGCTGTTTGGGGAAATGTACTTGAGGTCTTGTGGAAAACCGGGTACGGGGCACTAGTTTTGTGGGTCCGAATTCAGGTCAATACAAAGTGGTATCAAAGGCAATTTTCTTCTTTTCTATTGCCTCACTCTTTTGTGACAATAGAAAGGGATAGGAAGAAATGGGTAGTTAGTACTTAACGGTGCCCAGGAGTAATTAACCTGTGTACAGGGAAAAGCTATGTTACCTCATAATTTCAATTTTCAGTTTTTGTAAGTGTTATAGTTTATTATATTTCCCCATTGGGTGATACAAATGTTCTGTGCTATTACAGTTTATATGATTGTGGTTCTATTTAGTTGCAACCCGATGAGATGAGGGTGTGCCATCTCATGCATCATATATTAACATGGTAGTAAATCACATGTCATGAATTTTACCATGCCATCTACGATGCATTAGAATTTCATGTTGTTGTGATAGATGTCGTGATAAATTATGCATGTTGTTGTTATAGTTATTGTGAAAGACATACTTGTTATGCTATTTTACTTGATATATGCATTTTAATGATGCCAATATTTGATTCGTAGTGAGTATGGGCTCCCACGGGTCGGAATTTGGCACATAGATGTTTGTTTTTCAGTGTTTTAGGCATTTGGTGCAGTTTCTGTGCTAATGCCTAGAAAAACCCAGAATAGACAGTGTTTAGTTTTTAAATACACACAGTGTAGTTTTTAAACCATGTTACTAACTGTGTGAATAGAGACACGGGGTGGTGGAGAGTCTTTGGGGACACGCCGTGTACCATAAGTACACGTCGTGTAGTAGTCTACCGTGTAACCGTTCAGGTCACTAACAACACAGGTCAGAGAAAGTCGGGTAGTACACACAGTGTTTTGTATGAACACACAATGTACTTTTCTTCTAAGTACCCTACTGTGTCACTAACAACATGGGTAGGGGAAACTCATATAGTACATGCCGTGTGTTATAAGAACACGCCGTGTAGCTTTCTTCTGGGTACCCGGTCGCGTCACGAATAACACAGGTAGGTGTTATCTATTCTTATACATGCCTGGATTGTTCGGAACACGCCGTGTAAGGGTTAGCCATGAGGCCAGTCGTGTAACCTGCTACACGGGTCGCCGAGCCTGTCTAGTACACACCGTGTCCTAAGTGAACATGTCGTGTAGTTTTGAATTAGGAGGACCGTGTGGGTTAGCAATGTAAAGAGACTCGGGCATGGGATTGCGGTTCAAGTACACTTCGGTTTTTTGTACAACACGATGTGTAGTCTGAGATGTTACATGACCAGTGGTGACAGAGTTACATGCCCATGTGGAAGGCTTAGAAAACATGCCATGTAGTATAAATACAATCCCTATAGTATTTTTTTGCAATCTTAAGTGTTTCCCTCCAATTTACCATTTTGTACTCTTGTGTTTTCTGTCATTGTTAATCCTAAATCTGAGGTGTGCTTTTGACCTTTCAGGGATATGGAACCAAAACATCCTCCCATTGCACGTCAGGAACAACGCAGTGACCGTACGCCTGATACGGTAGACTAGGGACTACCAGTAGTTCCGCCGATTGTTTCATACATGTCACCTGTAGTGATTTCAGACACTGGTCCTGACGCTTAGTTCAGAGAGGGTTTCATAAGGTTCACGCAGACCTTCCATGGAGCTCAGCATTCTTCCACGTCTATGGAAGAGTTGATGCGAGTCCTCCAGCACAAGCATCCTCCCAAATTCACATGGGATGGAGGACCTCATGCTACAGAGTCATGTCTAGAAACCATTATTTCCATCTTCGATCATTTGGAGACACCCTCAGAAATAAGGGTGAAGCTCATGTCTTACATGCTGCGAGATTATACCAAGAGGTGGTGGGATGTAGTCCCGTAGGTACGACACCAACAGACTATGGCTTAGGACTAGTTCCAGTGTACGTTCTACGACTACTTTTATTTGGTGATGCTTAGGGACGACCGAGCCAGGGACTTCATGAAAATGCAGATGGGTACACTTTAGATTATAGATTATTCCTCCCGTATCACTGATTTATAGCATTTCACTCCCATTCTGGGAAATGACGAGGTGTTTTTGGCATGGAAATCTTAAGAAGGCCTCACACCAGATATCAGATCATAGGTGAATGTCTTCATGTTGACTTCTATTACCATAATATTCAACTAGGTGCTGATCACTGAACATAATCTTAGGGAAACTGGATCTATTGACCAATGCAGTTTGGCATCAAAGACTGACTCATTGCATACTGACAGTAAGAAACGCCACCGAGAGTCTACTCGAGGTGACTCGAGGAAGCGAGGAAATTCTTATAGAAGAATATATCTTCCTTCTGGAAACCACGTGGTGTGTTATTAGTGTGGAAAGAGTGGGCATAATAAGCCTCAGTTCCCAAGAGATCCAGTGGAGTACTGATCTTGTGGCAATATGGGTCATCTGCATCGTTTTTGCAGGGTTATTCTTCTAGAAGATATTGAAGTAGGATCAGTTTCTACTCCTCATACATGAGAAGGATTACCAGTTCCACAACAGACTGGGGTCTAGAGTTCTTCTAGTTGTTCAACCCATGGTAGAGGTCGCGGACGTGGTGGTCAGGCTCAGGGAGGATCATCTCAGGTATATCAGGGTGCTACACAGGGCTGCGGTACTGTCCAGATGTTTTTGTAAGAGTCGATCCATCGGGATCAGGATCCTGCACCTTCCACAGTTCGACGTACGATCTTAGTAGCCTCGGTTTTATCTTCTGTACTTTTTTATACCGGAGCTTCTCATAACTTTATTTTTGTGCACACTATGGAGAGACTTAGACTTACTGTCCTTACTTCTGAGGATACTTTGGCACTAGACACTCCTTTGGGAAATAGAACTACTAGAGTGCATCATTGCAAGGAGTTCCCCCTTAAGGTTGGTGGGTGTCACTTCTTGTGGGATCTTTATGTCCTTGAGATGACGAGTTATGATGTCATTCTCAGAATGGACTGGCTAGTTCCTTTTCAAGAATTTATCTATTGTTATCACCGCAGAGTGAGTTTCACATCACTAGAGGGTGGGTCCTTTCTTCACAAGGGGGAATGGGATGTCAAGGCAAGAAGAGCTGGACCAAAGCATCTTGGGTTAGGCAGTGTTATAGTCCAGATTTCTAGTTTATATCTAGATGATCAGGGGACTTCTTGAATGGACATTCCTCCGGTAGTTGACTATTTTCCGGATGTCTTTCTAGGAGAATTTTCATGGTTTCCTCCAGAGCGTGAGTTAGACTTATCTGTTGAGCTTGTGCTAGGAGCAGCACCACTATCCATACCTTTTTATAGGATGGCTACGTCTGAGTTTCAAGGGCTCAAGAAGCAGTTGGAGGAGTTGCAGGCGAAGTGTTTTATCTGACCTAGTACTTCCCCTTGGGGTTCACCTGTGTTGTTTGCGAAGAAGGCAGATAGTACCTTACGGATTTGTGTGCACTATCGGATGCAGAACCTGTTGACGGTCAAGAACCGATATCATTTGCTGAGGATTGATGATGTTTTTTATCAGCTTCAAGGAGACAGGGTATTCTTGAAGATCGACTTGATATCCGGCTATCATCAGTTGCAGGTCTGACCATCTGATATACCTCTCAAAACTTTCCAAAGCAGGTATAGTCTGTACAATTATCTGGTTATGTCGTTCGGTCTCACGAACACGCCGACAGTTTTCATTGAACTGATGAACAATGTTTTCTATCCATACTTTTACTCTTTCATCATTGCCTTTGTGGACAATATCTTATTGTACTCTCACACTCGACACAACCATGCTACCCATCATGTGATCGTATTGAGTACACTGAGAGAGCATCAGTTATTTGATAAGCTCTCAAAGCGGCACTTTTGGATTGATGAGATTCACTTCCTGGGCCACGTCATCTCAGAGACAGGAGTATCAGTAGACCCAAAGAAGGTGAGAGCAGTAGTTACCTGGGAGAAGCTGAATAATGTCTTCAAGGTACGATGTTTCTTGGGACTGGATGGTTATTACAGGTAGTTTATACTCGACTTCTCATGCTTAGAAGCACCGTTGACAGGCTTGACTAAGAAATGTGTGAAGTAATTTTGGTCAGAATCTTGTATTTCATCCTTCTAGGAGCTGAAGGGGAGAATGACTTCAGCACCGATTCTAGTTCAAAAAGTGTCGGGGAAGAGTTATACAGTTTTCTGTGATGCATCTGGAATTGGTCTGGAAGCAGTGTTTATACTGGAAGATCATGTTGTTGCGTACGGATCTCGGGAGTTGAGGCCCCATTAGAAGAACTATCCTACACACGACCCAGAGTTGGTTGCAGTTGTTCATGCATCGTGTTGTTGGAGGAACTATATCAAGGGATAGCATTTTGTGGTATATACTGACGACAAGATCCTCAAGTATATCTTCACGCAGTGTGACTTGAATCTAAGACAGTAGAGGTGGGTCGAGTACCTACAGTTATTCGACTTCGAGCATGCTTATACGCATGAGAAAGGAAATTATGTGGCTGACGCACTGAGCATGAGGACTTAGTTGCAGGGAGTTCAGGAGGCCAGTAGCGAGTGGCAGCTTATGGCTCTATTTTCTGAGATGCATTTGGAGGTGCACGACAGACAGGGACAAACAGTTCTTTTTCTGTAGCTGTTACCTCAAATATGTTAGATCATGTTCGAATGAGGAAGCTATCAGACCCAGAGGGCCTAGTCCTACGGGAGGGTGTGTCATATGGAGACCCTACTCTGGGGTGTACATTGGGAGATGATGAGGTTCTATGTTTTCAAGGCTGTGTATGGGTTTGAATGGACATATGTGAGGGGCTGATGCGGGAGTTTCATGCTTCAGCTTGGGCAGTTCATCCTGGTGTCACCAAGATGTACTGAGACTTACACCGTTAGTATTGGTGGCCAGGTATGAAGAAGGATGTGGCTGGTTTTGTCATGAGATGTTCATCTTGTCAGTAGGGGAAAGCAGAGAATCAACGACCAGCAGGGATTTTAGAGCAGTTAACCATTCATGATTGGAAATAGAATGATGTCACGATGGACTTCATGATAGGATTACCGAGATCACCTCAAGGAAATGATAGGGTTTGGGTTATATTGGACAGGCTCACGAAGGTTTCAAACTTCTTTCTGATCAAGGAAACCTTCAGTGTTGATGATCTGGGATGGTTGTACATTTGAGAGATTGTACTTCTGCATGGAGTTCTACACTCCATTGTTTTAGATGGTGATGCATGTTTTACTTCGCACTTATGGCAGGGGCTATAGAGGGATATGTGTACACAAGTACTTTTGAGTACAACGTAACATCCCCAAACCAATGGCCAGTCCAAACATAAGATTTAGGTGCTTGAACATATGCTCTGATCATTCATTCTAGACATTTGTGGTACTTTGGAGAAGCATATCCCTCCGGTGGAGTTTTCCAACAAGAACAGTTTTCCAGATACTATTCAGAAGGCACCTTTTGAGTCTTTTTATGGTAGGCCATGCCGATCTCCCTTATGCTGCCTGGAGGCAGGAGAGGCATCTTTGCTTGGACCTCGTCTTTTTCAGGAGACCACAAAGCAGGTGGAGTTGATTCCGAAGAGGATGGGTACTGCACAGTCTCAACAGAAATTTTATGCTGATTAGGGGAGACGACCTTAGAGGTCAAGGTTGGAGACCAGGTTTTCCTGCGCGCTACCCCAAGTTTGGGACATAAGAGTATTAGGAGGTAGGGAAATATTTCACTGAGATACATCAGGCCTTTTGAGTTTCTGTAGAGAGTTTGAATGGTTACTTACAGGTTGCAGTTACCTCAGAGGTACTAGGACATGCACGACATCTTTCATGTTTCTCAGCTTCGACCGTATTTCTCAGAACCATCTCATGTTTTTCAACCATAGGAGGTTGAGCTGGAGCAGGATACATCTTTCCAGGAGTATCCTATCAGGATGGTTGATCATAGTACAAAGGTACTATGTGGATGGTATGTTCCTCTAGTATGGGTGATATGGCAGCACAACCGTATACAGGACGAGACATTGGAGAGGGAGGCTGATATGCGATCACAGTGGCTAGAGTTGTTCTTGGTTTCTTCATCTATGCCTTGTTATGGAAATTCATGGATAAATTCCATTAAGGGGGAAGTTTGTAAAAACGCAGATCATTGGATTCCGGTACGGATCTCTTTAATGGGTTTTTAAGGAAAAATGGAGAATCTGGAAATTTTCAACATACACGCTGTGTACTTTATGGATACAGGCCATGTACTCCTCTACCTCTTGAAGCCGTGTGCTAGCCATGTATGGGCCACACACACGGTGTGTAGGGATGACGTGGAGGCCGGTTTTGGTAGAGTACAGAAAGACCTAGTACACGTTGTGAACTCTAAAAGTACAAGTCATGTACTATCTTTTTTACTTCATTAATAGGACCGGGGTCGCTCCTAGAGCTCATAAATGTCTTCTTCTCCGCCTAGTTCGATCCAGAGCATCCATGGAGGCCGATTATTATCTGATCCACTAATCCATCCCTGGTTGTCTGAATCGAACTCCGTCGATTGTAGAAGAATCACTGCGGTGAGTTCATGGTTCTTCTTTGGCCACGTTTTCGGTTTCTTTCTCTCGTGTGGGTTATATAAGGTTGAACATTTTGGAAAATTTTGCAGATCAACTCTGTTCTAGGATGATTCACAGGACAAGGTTCAATTATATTGATCTTTGAGGATCATGGTAGGTGGTTTGTTTCCCTACAATGAAGTACATTGAGTTTTGGTTGCAAAAGTGTCAGATACCCATGTATCATGTATCATAGGTTTAGGATTTTGATCCTATTTCTTGTTTTACCAATATTTCTTATTATCTTATAATTAATTATTCTCAATATATTCTAGGTTTCAAGTTTGAGGATCACCCCATGGGTGTCTCCCCCTGAATGGATGTTTATCGTCGTTTGGCACCATTTTCCTATGAGGCAAACCCTATTGCAATTGTTAGTTTACTTGTTATAACTGTTTCTAAGTGTTGCCTACTGTTTAAATGATTTTGATGCATGGTATATATTAGCCACGTATTTTTTGACCTTACATAGGGCTGCTGATAGTCGATTACGCACGACTGGACTACTCAGGGCTATAAGAACCTGGTGCGGGAGATCAAATATGGAATAGACGATTAAGTGCTTCCCGAGAGTGTCTATTGGTTTTAGTTTCATAGGTAGTTCCTACGAGAATAAGACATTGTGCTTCCCAAGAGTGTTCTTAGTTTACCCACGCATCGAGACCATAAGATGAATTAGAGGTATGCACTTCCTCAGAGAGTCTGTAGCTATCATTGCAAGACCATAGGGGAATTGACATGAGAGCTTCCCAGAGTGTCTTTGCCTTGTTTGATTACTGGACTATAAGGGTCTACTAGTTTGAGACACCCAGAAAGTCTGTGTGAATTTTGATGGTTGGTTGTGACGAGTCCCCCAAGCCAAAGAACAAGCCTGGTTTTTGCACTGCTTGTGTTTAGGTAGTCTTTTTAGATACCTGATGTGTTACTTTCTTACCGTGGAATAGGATGCTTTGTTAGTTTTCTCTGGTTGTTTAATTAAATGAATGCGAATGGTAATTGGTAGGATTGATTACTGGTATACTCTTAGTCCAAAACTGTACTTATTTTCCTTTACTTTTGCAATATTACTCACAAACAGTAGGGCACAATTCTTATGGTAGGTGCCTACTGGGATTAGACTCACACCCTGTTTGGGTCCTTCTTTTCCGCCCAAACAGATTATATGGTTGCAGGTGTAGATAGGTATTTTTTCCACTCTACCTCAGGTACGTGATTTCTGGTTGGAGTTGGAGAGCATGGGACCGGGCTTTGTCTCGCGATGCTGCTAGAGTTGCTGTTTACATTTAGTACTTTGGTTTTAGTTGTATTTTTTCATGTTTATTTGTTTACTGCTTCCCATAGATACATGTACCGTACTACATCATTGTTATATCAGACTTTTCATCTAATTTTGATCTGTTGTCGTATGTTGTTTACTACTTCTGCTATTTATTATGTTTATTCCTCCACTGCATACTTTACCAACTGATTGCATAGTTTTCCGACTAACTCACTGAGGCCCTCGCTGCAAGTCGGTAGCCTCTGGCGTTTGTGGAAACGCGCTTGAGGTCATGTGGCAAACCGGGTACGGGGAACCATTTATGTGGCTCCGGATTCGGGTCGTTACACCACTAAATAAAATCTTCCCTAATTATCCATTATAGGGGAGGTAATGTATCAAATTAGAATAACTCTAACCACTATGAATGTATGTTTTACTATCTATCTCGGGTATTTCGAACATGCATTCATGTTTCCACAACCTCTAGTTTAAAAAAACACAATTTCACCATATATTTTTTTCATGATCTGGTAAACTATGTAAATAGGCGCCTCCTCAAAAGAAGAATCAACACCCAATTCCACCTCATTGGGATGGAAAACATGATACATGTATGAGTTGTAATGACATAATTGAGAAACATGAAACATGTAATGCATAACGTTGAATCTCTTAGGAACTACTATCTGATTAGATATTGATACAACCATCTCCAAAACCTTTAAAGGCCCAATGAAATGATGTTACAATATACTGTTCCACCAAAACCATCAATGAACCAGTCTATTCGAAACTCCCAATTATACAATATACCTAACCTTGAACACCATAGATCATCAATGGTGACCAGAAAGATATTGCTGATAATACTTTGTAATAACCATTAATTTCCTAATCAACTAAAACTACTCCAAATTTTTCTTAAAGAGATGATGTCCATGTATTGATTCTACCACCTATCTTTAGCATATAGGTTATCGATATGATCTACAATATAATTATTTATAAGGATACATATGAATAGTATTATAATAGATATTATTTAAGGAAAAATAAATAGGAGGTATACATTTCTCCCAAGATCCTCTAAAATGAAGGACACATTCCTAAATAATTTAAACAAAAACATGTATCATTCACTTGAACATCATGTCAATTTTGAGGGTGGTATGAAATATGCCCAAAGTATATGTATACCTAATGACCTCTACAAGCCCTTCCATAACTCATTTTTCAAATGGGAATCCCTTCCTAATATAACATTATTTTGAAATCTTTGAAGTTGTATAATATCTTTAACAAAGATCCTTCATAGCATATCCACTAAAAATTTTTCTTTAATAGGTAATAAGTGAGGTACCATTATTTTGAAAACAACATTCACCCAAACTGCATCGTGGCATTGAGGGGATATCTGTAAAACAATAACAAATTCCTTGGTGAAATCATCCCATATAATTAGAGGAATGGGTAAAGGTAGGAAAATCCTTGGTGGTTTCTAGTGTTACACCATCACATTCAGATAGTTGTAACACCTTTGTAACAATGTCATGCATATCCCATTTCAAACCATGCCACTATAATTGGTAATGTCGATCAAGGTACATATTTATAATCCCAAGGTGTACTTATTAAGTATAAGTATGATATTCTCTCATAAATATCTCCTCAATTTATATATGATCCCACACACATATATGGATTCATAAGAACTAATCCTTGTCAACAATCTAGCATGACATCGATTTCCCACTTGAAACACTATTCCTTTAGACTAGACCTTCATGATCTGATTGTTTCTTCATCTATACTCTATCAAGGATTGAAGTGGTCACTACTAAGGCTATAAGGTTAGTCTATCCATGATGTCCCTACACCTCTAAATGCATCTTAGAGAACATTTCCAATTATCTTGCACCCACTAATGGCTTTATGAATGTCCTATTTCTATATCTTCCTCTCAATGAATATGTCATAGAAACTCCATTCCCAGACGTATAGACAAGACCAAATTCCAATGACATTTGGTACTCAACTCGCATCCTCTCTATAATATTTCATTTATACATCAGAAAGATATAATTGATGGTTTTTTTAGTTAGTAAACACAACAAAACTGATCTCAATAAAAATAATTACACTAGAAATGTAGGGTGTAGTCTATAGCATATGATTCCAGATCATGTGTCGAGTAATTATCTTTATTTGACTCAAGTGATGACACTTGTTCATAATGAGTGGGACATGCTGATTCAATACTACTTATATCCTAATTCCATATGCATTATAATATACTATAAATCTTATGCTTATATCTGGAAGAATTAAGTTAAGTGCATTAGTTAGTCTTCCTTTCAACTCCTAATAGTCTCTCTTATATGTTTATGGCCATATAAATTTGACCAAATTCATATTCAATACCATAATAGGTGCATACATACATGAAAAGTCCAGAAAAGGATTTTAATAGTTATAAAATGGCAATAAACATTGTATGTTAATGAATTTTTTTGCTTCTCCAAGGATACTATGACACCCACTTAATTTGGGTCAACAGAAACTCCTGCATAGGAAAATTTTGTTACAAAAAATGTGAACATTATAGATCCAAATGTGGAATTTTATGAACTAAGAATACAACTGGTCCCCTATTAGTGTATTAAATATGATATCAAGATGGTTTATATTGTTCTTTCGAGTTCAATAATAAACTAAGATATCAACCACAAAGATACCACAAAATATTAAATCTATGGGTGGAAACCCAATTCATTAACGCTATTAATATAGTTGACACAATTTTGAGACATAATGTAATAACTAAGAATTCATAAAGACCAAACCTTTAAAAAAATGATTTATGAGGTATGTTTCAATGTATAACTCATACATGATGATAGCCTAAACAAAAATCAAATTTAGAGAATAATGTTGCTCTTCATGGCTGGAAAATAGGTTGTTATATGAGGTAGTGGATATATGTTCTTAGCTATCAGTTTTTTCAACTAATGGTAATCCATTAAAAGTATAAGGGTATTAAATATCTTCTTTGTTAAAAGGATAGGTGGAAACCAAGGTGACATGTTGGATTCTATAAAATCCTTAACTTTTAATTCCACTAACTATCTCTTGAGCTCCTACAACTAAGTAGTAACCATCCTATAAGTATGACTGGATAATGTTTCTCATCTTGGAACTATATTTATAGAGAGATCCACCTATATCTTAGTAGGTAATGTATAAAATTTATTTTGGAATATATAGCGGAAATAAAACTCTATGGGAGGAAATTCAACCAAAATAAATCCCGAATCATCCAAATAAAGACTATAAATATGGATACCACTCCACCATAACCATTAAACTATGGTTTGGATCTACCTTCGTGGACATCTCATTCACCCTTGTGATCATAACTATCACCCTTTAGTGATGTAGACAATAACCTATAGAAATATCAGTCCACATAAGCATGATAGGTGACTAACCAATAAATCCTATGAATGAAATGTAGGCCCAAAATCATGACGATGAAGAGTTCATGTAAGAAATAATAACTTCTTAAATCAATGGGGGGATTCCTTACCATAATATACACTATTCTATAAAATTCCCAATGCAGGATCAAGTGTAATACTTCCATATAATTACTAAACCCCAAGGCCATGGCCTTCCACAATAGCCATAGAAATAAAATAATGTGAAGTGTCTGTATCAAAAACAGAAGATACTAATATAGAGGATCTCAAAATCATACATCATAATGTATATGGATTGACACCCTACTACTTATGTAATGGATGAACAACATAAATCTATCTTAATCAATGGACATAAGCTACATCTTGGATACTTTTAGATATTCCATATAGATATATCTATGTATCCTGAGCCTTGACTCCTCAACCATTTCCTCCTCCAAAACCTATACATATCATGTAAGTCAATTTTCTGGACATGCATGGAGCTAAAATCATATCCTAAAAAGAAGAGTTGGTGTAGATCATCATCCAATCACAACAGATTGAATGATTTAGTAAAACCTATTACGATTCCCCATTCTGCCACAATCCAATCCCATAACTGGGTCTTGGACACACTAAGTCTTTAGGAGACCATATCTACCAAACTGATGGCATATAACAAAACTACCAATTTTTATTCTTTAGATTCCACTTCTCAGGTGAGAACCATCCAAATGATTCTTCGTTCTATTAGATAAAATACTACACAATATCAACATTAAATATTCATCCCATATAGTATCAACCTCTCATAAATTATGCTCTATAATAAGGTAATGGTTCATAATTCCCAAGTCAGAATCCAAATAGAAAAAAGTTACTTGAAACTATATGTTATACAAAATCCCATCCTAGAATCACAACAAACATGATGGCTTAATTGTAGTTATGGAAGGGGAATTTTTTTGAATATCAGTAAAGAGAGACTAATAATACATAAATGATACGGATCCTTTCTCGAGAAGCATGAAATCCCATGATCTGTCAGCACTTATCATCCCAAAAAATAAATAGTCATAGAAAAAAGAATGAAATTGCCTCTAGACCATATCCTGATGGTAGTCTTCCTGATTAATAACATCCCACTGATTATTGGTAGAACCAAAAATCATATAATAATAAATATGCATGCTCCTATCTAGAGGCATCAAAAGATTCTAAAGGATAGACAACATAGTCTCTAGCCATGTCTCAGCAAATTTTGGACATCTATCCTAAGAAAATGTGGGTGGATGTTGCTGCTAAAACTCTGGAATTATCTTTTACATTGTAATGGAATGTCACAGACATCCCTAAATAGTGTTCATAAATCATATAAAACTTACTGAAAAATAGGACTTAGTACCCATGTCATGTATAATTGGACGTGCCACAGGTGGATGTATTAGATGATTTGGTCCCACCAATGAGAAAGATTGTCATCACTGTCATCCTGTAACTCGATTTGAGGATGTCACAGTGGAATATCTCTAAAATTTCAAATCACATGCTTCAAAATATATTTAAAAATGATAACATCTCAAGTGTAAGAATATAATAGGTACAATCCCTCCTAAATAATATTGACAACCATATACCTACTCATAATGCATGGTTAGGCTTCACATAATTCTAAGATTAATCAATAGAGATACTACCTACTTCCCACTACTAAGGTAGTATATGTCAATATCTCTATTTTATAATAGAGTTCAAGTATAGAGTGTGTCAATTTCATGCTATAGAGTAGAAAACTCTATAAGTTACAATTAACATTACAATTTAATGGAAACCAGTTCCATTGAAAATTAAAATTAAATTTTTATTAAATATTTCATTATATATATCCAGATTTGTGTGTGTGTGTATCCACCAAGGTCCATTTATATGTGTCTATCATACCCATGATATATTGTACTAGGATTTGTAAATTAAAAATTGTAGTACATGTTACTACAACCAGGATTTCCAGATGGTTGAATTAGAAGGATAACAATTCCTCATTTATAGAGGCACACAAAATCATGAAATTGGAATCAGAAAACATATTATTGAAATTGAATAACTTTTTATCTTGTATAACCAGAGGTTCATGGATCAAACTCAACATAATTAGATAAATAAGGTTCCATCATCACACATTTTTTGGAAAACCCATTTAGGTTTATGTAGAATCATTAATTATTATAATTATTTATCACCAGAAGAAGTATTATCAAAATTTCAAATATAACTATCAAGGAACATCGAGTATATAGAAACAATGCATGAAATAAGTAAATTTGGTATGTCATAATGAATTAAATATAATTCCTACATTTCTAAAATGATGCATGAGACACTACTACATTATCAAACTAGGAAAACAGTAAAAATAGACTCTATAATAGTAATAAAATTAACTATCTATGTGCGTCACCCAACAATTAAATCAAGATAATTCTAATGGGAATAATCCAGAACAATAATTCTTATCCAATTCAATTTGGAGTTTCCCATAATGGGTTTTCTACTCCCAATAATATTCCCATTAAAAAATACCAAAACATCCTAGTCTCTTGTATAATATCCAAATAACTAAGTCCAATGGAATGGAATCATTTCATACCAATTTATAACATCCTGGATGTGGATCACCAATATGTAATAAAACCTAGTCTATCACATAGCCTCATGAACACATCCCCATAAGCTAGAGGTTGTTGACTAGAAGTGAGGATTCAAGATGCTAAAATGGGGAGAATATAATATCAAATTCAGTGTAGCTCAACAGTATAATAAATGAAAATAGATGAATTATAATAATGACAGACATGGAAACAGAAGTAAATCATGAATACAATAATAATATATCAATCCAAAAAATAATATACAAAATGATGTGTATTTCATGGAGCTGTACAAGATTTCATCATACATGGAAGTAGAAATAAATTACATGCATGTATAAAAAGATAACCAAATACAAAAAAGGATATCCAATAAAATAATGATCTATGGCTCAATCAAACATTCCCAAGATTCCATTCTATAATTAATAGAGCATCTACAAATCTGTGCATTACCATGTACCTACCTGTATCTATGACGTCTATCTAGGTATTAAATAATACACCAAATAGGGTGGGAGAAAAACTCAGTATGATACAACCAAATTAGTCTGTACAAATCAATTCTATCTGTATAAAAGTATCATTTTATAGATATAATGATAATAAATGGAATAACATGCATGGAATAATAATCAAATTGGAATAAAATTACTTATAGGATACCTGATATATTATACATTAGTTGGATCATACCGATAAAGTCTGAATGGGGGTCTAAAATAAGTTCTAGGTTTAAATTTGTATAAAAATGACACTCCAATTGAAGAAACGTCTCTAATTAGGGACATAGAATGGTAAAACTATGTCAAAATGGCAATGATAATAATATAGTATCCTAGGAATTACAATTCATCCTTGAAAATTGAAGGTCAAGCCATATCACAGTATTTAAATCATACAACCTAGCTAAGTGATTTGAGTTTAATCAAAGATATATTCCTATGGAATAACAATATCATAATATATAACTACCTCCATGATTCATTTCAACTATGAATCTCAGGATTAGCATGACTGGGGCCTAAGAGATGAATCCAAGGGACACCTTATCCAAAGATAGATTCTAAATACAAGTAACGTGTCAGAGGAATTTTAATATTTAATAAAATATTCTTGTGAATAGATAGACTATTTTGAGACATTCATGTATAATAAATTTTATTCCAAATTCAAAGGTGGGTATCTCCCTTTGTAGTTAGCCTATTGATTTGGGGTGGTGTTCTCTGAGTGCTTAGTTAATTACCTCAAGAATCATTATTTGGCTCAATTCAGAACACTCTTATAAAAAGAAAATGTTAATTAGTGGAAATACTCACCTTAGGTTTAATTATAAAAACAATTCCATTTGATAATCGATCCAATTCACTCAATATATATATATATATATAATTCTTGTCCATTCTATTTCATTCAATAATGAAAATGGATATTTAATGTGTCAAACCATTAATCATTTGATTGAAATTTAATAATATCTAATCAAGAAATTATTTCACATACAAATATAATAATTCAACTATTAAAATTAATCATAACAATTTTGAAATTCAAACCTCACACACCAATTGTATTTCAACAATAAAAATAAGGAAGGGAGCATTTTCATAAGAAAGGATGACATAAGGGGTGGATAATGTTGATTTCCTTGACCTCTAACAATAACAAAATAGGTCTAATAAGGATTTTATGTTCCCTATTAAACAACTAAATTCATAAAATTTTATTTTAGGTTCAAAGAATAGGTGAAACCAACACAAAACACAATAGAGGAAATTATAAATCCATGATTCTTGAGGGAAAATTCATAGGATACTTACCTTTTTGTAGTAGAGGAAAACTCACTAAGTATTGGACCTTGTTTCGGTATGAATTAGATGGAAATGGAATATTATAAAAATTCACTAAAAATAGAGAATATTAGGTTGTACCGAAATAACATCGACTAAGGTGAGACAAACCAAGAAAATAAGGTGCCAAGTCATTTCTATTACCGATGGAAATCCAACGAGATGAATGGTGGTCCAATCTATATTTAGAGGAATGAGATACTTCAAATATTAAATTTATTCCATGGGAGAGCTCCTATGATGGTGGGATATAGTGAAAAAGTGTGGAAGGGTTTAGGTAAATGAATGGGTTTTTTGTATTTTAAATAACACCATGACATTTTCAAGTCATGAATATAATTCAAATCATAAATTCTAGGGTTTTTCCTTATTTTACATGAAAACCCAGTCTGTTTCCCGTATATGAATCATGTCATGCATTAAATCCATATCCTATAAAAAAAATTAGGTCATGTTCCACTAATTCACATCATGAATGTGGCCAATAGCTAGACATCATCCCCATGATACCATCTTTACAAAAAGAGGCCGACCAGACCAAAGAAGCAGTCAGTGGGTCTGATCCAAAAAGGAAAACAAAATAAGGGTATTCCAAAATATATAGAAATAATAACTCATATGGAAAAGGCATAATCATACATAATTAACCATTGAGGAATGGTGATACGGAATACATTTGAAATATTTTTCATTTCCATTATGCTACAATGGTAAGAAAAATTCATAGTGTTTCAAATCATGTTACCAATGAAAATGTATAATCCAAGACAAGTCCTTCATCCTTTGAATAAAATTTATGAACTAACCATTATTTATTTCTAAACACTTCTCATTTTTTAACCATATTGTTTCAAAACACCCACTTTTTCCCAATGATCTTCTTCTCTTTGGGCTTGGGAACCAACTCCCAACTACCAAGTCACATTACATTCTATCTAATCCAACTATTCAATAATTGTATCAGTATACTTTTGATGTTCCATTTATTCTTTCACGTCTCTTGGATTAACATGAGATCTCAATGTGATATGAGAGGATATCCTCAAAGTCCATCTAGTTTGAGTCAGTTTTATAGGATTTAAATGATTTTTTGGACCCAGACATTCCTTTTCATCCTTTGATTATGTGAAAATTATTTTTTAAAAATCTTTTTCATTAACTAAATAAACTTCATAAATTTTAACTTCATCAGAATTCATAAAATTTATGAAACTTACCCTTATTATATCATAAAAACATAATCATCTTTATAAATTTTTTGACATTCTTCTATATGTGAGTTGAATTCATTTTTGTGTTCCATAAATTTCACATCAACATCATGAAAAATATTTTTGATCTATTTTTTATGACATCAATATCCTCTTAAATATATATGATAACCTATAATGATACCATAAAATATTATTTAAAATTTCACATATTTTCAACATTATCATAGATAATTTTAGGTTGTATAAACACTATCAGATATTTAAAATTATATATTTTTTCGAATACTTCTCAAAAGATAGAATATCATAATTTTGCCTATATAGACTATGATTATTAATATAAATTTATTCTCTGAGAGAATGTCTCTAAAAATAACGAGATATTTCATTCTCAAATAATATTTTTAGAGCCATATACACAAGACTTATAGTATTTCATTCCTCCACACCATTTTTGGAGGTGTGTATGGTTTACTAATTTCATGATGGATACCATGTTTTTCAATGTACTCTTCAAATATTTGATAGGAATATTAAGAAACATTACTTGTTTGAACCTTCATCAATGAGTTACCACACTCTTTATCTGTAGTAATACTTAAACTCATAAATATATTTATATCCTCTGATTTATGATTCAAAAAATTGTTATTTAATGCTATTTAATTTATTAAAAATGTAAATTAAATATTTAACCTATATGTTGATTTCATCCTAAAGGATTCATTAATGTCGTAGTGAATTAACCCAAAAGGATAAATGGATTTCATTTCAACCTTCTTTTATTTCATATTAACTACACAACCTTTTTGAAAAGTAAACACATCTAGTTCCATTCTCTTTTATACTAAGGAATATCACAAATATTTTCTCCATTAAAAATATTACATGTATTCTTTTTCCAAGATTAAATATATTTATTCTATAATTGATTTTATTTATTCGTGATAAAATATAAAGAATTCCCATCATCCCAAAACTGAAAAAATTACATATTTTCCCCATTATTTTATCAAGATACATCCATATTTCTTGATCTGAAAAAACCATCTTTTTAGGAAAAAACAATCCATTTCCATTATCACATAACTAATTCACATAACAAAGATTTTCATTCATTACATTAATATGAAATTTTCTCTTAGATTCCAAATGATCTTTACATATCAATTTGGATCCAACACCTTAGATATTGAGTGACCCATAATCTCCAAATGACATCAATTCTTAATCAAACGTTTCTATATCAATGTAGTGATTTATATCTCCTATCATATATATATGGAGAAATGACTATCCAAAATCCATTTCCAATCTCTTTTGGATTAATTATAGGAAATATAACAAGCCATATATTTATCTTTTCATTTTTCATTTCTTTTTATGAGACTTTTAAGAACTATCTATTGAGTTAATTTTGTCATTTAGTATAACAAAACATTCTTTTACGATATTACTCTAAAAATCTTATCATCTATAAAAATCTACATGTTGTTCAAAGATATTGTCAATTTCCAACCATGATTTCTCATGAATCCTTTGAAATTTTCATCTTTTAATTTGGTAAATATCCCAAAAATCATGTCATACAAACCATATATACTCGTAATTATTTTTGAAATTTAACCAACATGTTCTTTACAGGTTCTAAAACCTACATAGTTCACAAAATAACAATAGAACACATATTTTCCATTAAAACCATCATGTTGTCCAGAATTGTGAACATGATTTATATATTATTCCAACCATTAATCATGGATATTTCTTACTTTCAAAAATTATCTTGAACCCCATAAACATTATTCCTCACATCAAACTTATTTTGAGCCATTTTAATCCCCTTTTTATAATAGTTATTTATAAATGTATATACACAAAAAATTACTTGAAATTTTAAAATCAATTAATTTTTATATAAACATGGTCTTCTAGAATTTATTCATCTTCTATATGTTATTTACCATTTATTTCATATAATTATATTCCTAGGGGATTAATTTTTTATCTTAATTTTTGAAATTTACACTTTATTCATCATTCTAATATGTTTAAATTAGAAATCAAAACATGTGATAAGCATTTCTACAAATCCAATTTTTTATCCGATTTTATTATAAATTGTCAACCGATATTTTGTTATCATTCAAATTTTCTAATAATTTTTTTTTACGTTTTTTCTCATCATCCAAAACATTGAAGTTTATTTTCAGAATAGCGATTAACCATTTATATTCATTTTCTTAATCTCTTTATATTTTTAGGAAATCATTAAGAGAAATTCATTTAATTATATCATGAGGATGTATTTCATCAAAAAATTATTATTTCATTAATCATTGCTAATTATTTCACAAGGGAACTCTACTTTATTCTACATATAAATATGAAGATTTTTTTCAATATCTCTCAAAATCTCTATTTCCTCTTATTCATCACTTCTATCAGTGATTTCACACTTATATATGAAATTTAAATTATTTAATTTGGATAATTTATTCCTATTTATTTTTAAACAAACCACTTTTTGAAAATTTGATTATTTATTCTTAAATAAACTTCCTAGACCTTCATTTTCTTTATCCATGACTCCGTCATCATTTAAATTAGGAATTTTTTTAGAAAAATTTCAAATTACTCCAAACCTAAACTATTTTAGTTTAATACTATCTTTATGGATTCCCTTGAATCTTATAAAATATTTAGATATTAGAGACATCACTATATCAATATTATGATCCAAATCAGAATCAGAATCAGAGAAACAATATTCATCTTCACCAATAGTATTCTTATATAAATTTTTGTGTTTTATAACCTTAAAAGAGATTATTTTTTTCATATTTTTTCCTTCCTTTAGAAATAATTTTATTTATTCATTTAAGATAATATTTAACCTCTATTAAATTACTCATTAAAGATATCATTTTAAATTTTTTCATTAAAATCATTGGATTTATAATCCAACATATCTGGTAAGATACACAAAATCATTTCAACAATATTTGAATTTTTTGAATTTTAACAATTTTTATTTATTGTGCTCCCTAGATAATATATCCTTATGAATAAACTATAAATAGTTTCATTGTAATTCAACTTCATATGTTCATACATATATCACATTAACTATAATTTAGATTTTTTTTACTTTGGCCTTTCCATCATAGATACTCTGATGTTTATCCCAGAGATTTTTAGTGGCATTGAGTCTGTGGGATACTAAAAAATAACATTCCATGATGTATGAAAGAATAAAATTCCTTTATTTTCCATCATTCTACAAAATCTTCATATATGTTTTTGTCATAAAAAAACCACCATCCCATGAAAAAAACCCTTCGATTGTGACTTTCAATAAATCTTAACTAATACATTATGGGTATGACATCATCTTGAGTTTCCATATATGATATATTTTTTCCATCAAATGTATGAATGCCCTTACCATTCCCATAATTTCTATTGTCTGGTACTTACACCATAAAATAAATTTCAAGAACATCAAATAGATAGAAAATCATTCTTCAAGCTTCCAATTAAAAATCACAAATAATTGGAACTGGTCACTGTGATATCAATTGAAAAAGAACCTCTAGAGTGATTTAACAATCACTTAGAGGAGGGATAATTAGTGATATCAAATAATTTTATGTTTCATTTGTGATTCAACCCTATTCAACTATTATATTGAGTCCTGATTGCATTCCAACACACACACATGAAAGAAGAAAAATATTTAAAAGGATCGCCTCTAATAATGATAAGGCATGTCTTTAATATGATCAAGACATCACCGAGACATATGAACCACTAGTTTCAACATGTATGTGCAATGAGTAGGATTTTTTTTCACTCATGTTATAATAGGTCTCATAATAGTGATATTTCTTATCACCTTAATATAATGATAAATAGATCTAAACTAATAAGAATAAATCCTTCCAAATATACACTTTATTTGTTAATTAAGTGGTTCCCTTAATCTTCTTAAAAACCTATGAAAACTAAGGTATATTGCTTCATTTAATTCTAATTTGAACAATCCCATCATATTTATGTTTTAAACATATTCTTCCCCAATATCACCTTCTCTATTATACTCTTTTATCTTCTTACTATGAATATGACATACTTTTCACATTAGTAATTGAAGATCATTAATTAAAATTAGATTTTTTATAATTAAAATTTAAATCAATAACAAACTTTAACCTACTCAAAAATTCCATCTTTTTTTAAGACCTAGTGTCTTGTAGGATTTATTAGAAATTGTTGATTCATCCAAAATGACATTAAAAATCAAGGTAGTGAGACACAAGATAATCCGTGGATAAAAATCCTCAAAAAATAACTCATAACAAAATTGATCCACTTACATGGATTTTACCATGATATGGTGAGAAATTATTATTCCGTTTTCCTTAAAAACGACTCACAACATGTGCATCGTCCTCCAGTAATATGCAGTTTTGGTATACACTACTATATGTACACATTCACTTGTTATTATGTGGATATGGTCTTTTCCCCCAACATATTTTTTCATAAATCGCTCAATGAACACCATATGAACCCCACAAAAATATTTTTACTTGTTCGTTTCTCATTGGATATCATCCAATTCACCCCAAAATCTACCATGACTTATCAAGACTATTTACTATCCATTTGGACTTCTGGTATGCGTATATTCAATATAGTATCCCAGTCCAACTATAGCCTTCACCATGACCATTTTGTTCAAGTCCATTTTCCACAGGCACATCAGTAATGCACCATGACCATCAAAATACTATTAACCATGGGTGTTTCCTCATTAAGCATCATATCCATTATCACTATGTCTACCAATAAGAAGATTCTCTACCTAGGATGGAAAATTTATACCCAATAAAACCCTTCTTCGTGGGAGTGGCATTGGCTCACTTATCCCTTCCTTCTCATTCCTTCTCCAAACAATATAAATATCATAAATATTGATAAAACAATATATATATATATCAAAAAAATAAAACCTTACATGGAATAGTCATGTTTAATAAATAATGGGATTTATTTATTGGAAAAAATCCCACACACTCAACAATATCTTATTCAACAATTTATCTACATTACTCATCAGCTCAACTAACTCATCACTTCTTGGGCTAAATAAAGTAAAACCATTATTATATTTTACTTATACTATAATGATTGTTGTTATCAATTATTTCATACTAGTCTAGATAAAATAATTTTTAATAGGTAAATCCCATTCACTTATGATTTTTATATCCAATAAATTTCTATCATAATACTCATTTTAATATTCCATTATGTCTTGATTTCTTTTGATAAAAAAAGACAACACCATAATCAAGGTCTCCTTGGACATAATTCATGAATCTCTTCATATTAATGTGATATACTTCTTTATAGTTAGTTTAAAACAACATTTTCAATTATTTTACAAAAATTATTCCTCCCTTGCTTTAATAAGTTATAATAAACTTGATTTCATTCATTGATATAATGTTTATTCCATTTTATTTCCATCATCAATTTTACACTTTTTAGTTCCAAAATTGTTTCAATTTATATCCATCCAAAACTCAGGCATATAAAACATCTATATTAGTTATCTTATATAATATACTTATGAAATATATGTGTTATTATATTCATGATTACTATATTGAATAATGTAATAAGTAAGTACACACATCATATAAGTCCAATATTTTCTTCAATAATTTATTACATTCCTCCATTAATGGAAGGTTTCAAAAATTAAATATTAGTGCATAAATTCTTATAAAGACCATAAACTTGTGTTCTTTTGAATATTCAATATATAGGATATGGTCGACAACCCCTCTTATTTATTCTATGTCATGAAAATATGTGTCAAAATGAGGAAATCATACCAATGGTTCATGTTTTTGTCTTAATAAAAAATCGTAATTGAGGTAGATTTTTGTCAATATTAGTAATTTAATATCATACACATCGTTTAATATAGACATCCTCTTTTATCACTATATTAAATACTCTGTTATTCAAATATATTCAATAAAACATTATGAACCTTTGAAAACGTATTACTATAATGAGTCATATTGACTCAACTATCTCCATATTTTCAATTGTTTCTTTAGCATCTATATATTATTATTGAGTATATTATTAAAATAATATTAATTTTGATTTCATATTACATTTCCATAACAATAATATTTAATATTTAAGAACCATTTAATTATAGTAGTGTTGTGTTCATTCATTTATCTAATCATTCTCTTCATCTATAGATTTACCAAATGATTTGTCTTTTTCTTGTATTAAAATGCGGTTGAATTGGATCGTAGAAAGTGTAAATATCATATTGATTGAAAACAAATCTTAGTGAAAAACTATAAATTTATATTTCAATGAAATATATGTAGAGTAAGATAATTCCGATAGTAATTTTTAATGTATACATAATACAAAGAATGATGATGATCCCATGATTGAATTGTTGGAAGATGTTGTTGTTAGTGAAATTAAATCATTTACTAAAAGGAGAAGTGAATGAGGTGAATTTTATAAGAAAATATTTGATATTGGATTATTATAAAATAATCCATAGTGATCTATCATTACAATTGGTGCTGGTAAGTTTTTATGCTCTACACATTTGTTCAGTGTCTTGAGAAAATGGTGCCACATGTGGTCTTCCTGGAGAACGTGCCACACACGCCTCCAGTTTTTCTAATTTCTCATCCCATCTCCCCTCCTCCTCCCTTGCCATCTTTTTCTTCATATAAAACCCCAAATGTGTCGGACCTTCTTCCTTCAATGGTGTTGTGGCTCAAGAGAGGTGTGTGGTACCACAAACACACAAAAAACCGAATCTAAATGGAAAAACACAATTTTGAATGTGGTTCGGCAGTATAACTACATCCATGGGACAAATGGGCTGCTTAAATATTCACTTTCTCCAAATCTCATCGGTGGTATAACAATACACAGATTACAAAAATACACCATCTTGTAAATAAAGCGATTATATCATGTTTTTATAGAGGAAGAAATCCAGTATTCTCCTTCGGTTGATGGTTATCTCATCTGCCCATGAAACTTACTCCATGATACCTAAAACATCAATGATGGCTACAACATCAGCTTCCCACCATGAGAGACCTGTTGCAGTCTGCTGCTGACCAAGATGACTCCCAAAATGGGAGTTACCCCCTCACATCTCCCCCTCATGACCAATTAGGGGTAGAATCTTGTCCTGTAGTCTCCTTGAAGGTGTTGAAAACTTCATCAGCAAATAGAACACGCTTCTTCATTCCAAATGATGTGGCACTTCCATCATCTTCACTCGATCTTAGGCTGACTTCGTTCTCTATCAAATGATAAAACCCTTGGGACTCCTTCCTAGTAAGATTCGTTTCATCCCCACGTGAGGCTTCTAACAGTCCACCTGCTATGGAAATCATGTACCCTTTCGCGTCGAGCATACTTAATGATTTCAAGTTTCGTCTCAACCTCGGAATGAATTTCACATCAGCCAGTTTACGAACTCCTCCACCAGGTGTCTTTAATTTCACCATCCTGACTCTTTCAACCTCGCATGTTGACCCATCACCAGGTCTCACCGAGTCTCGCACCTACTAAAAAGTATCAAATGTAACTCTCCTAGTACATATGTGGGTTGAGCTCCCCGAATCTAGAACCCATCTATCTTCCTTTAGATTTTTAGCCCGCATGTTCTTCCTCTTTAGAAATCATCATTCCTGCTCTATGCGCCAATATCTTTTGTAGTAATGACACTACACTTCTTCCCGATCAACTCTCTCATCTGAGTACACACATCCCGTTTTCACTCCAACTTCATTGTTTTCCGATAATTCTATGATTTTTGCATCCTCCTCTTAAACTTTCTTCTTCCCAGAAACGTATCCTTTGCACTCTCTACAATAACTTATATTGTGACCCTTCTTCTCGCACCAAAAAGAAATCATTTTTCTAAGATCATGTCCCCTGTATTTTGGCTGCCATTCTTTACTTACTGACTACTGTTGTCAGATCCTCCCACGTTGATCATCTCGCATCACCATGATTTTCTATCCTGAATGCATCACGGGTCTCCGGAATTCCTCTAAATCTTGAAGTGACGCCATCCCTTCATCCAGCTTCAATGTCTCTTTCCCCCGGAGCAATGCAGTCCCAATACCATCAATTAAGCCTGGTAGGGATGATAAAAAAAATTCCTTTATCTTCCTCTCCAATCTTCACACTGAGCCCCAATAATTGTGTCATGATTTTGTTGAATTCGTTGGATTGATCCGACAAATTTGTTCCCTCATCCATGCGCTACTAAGACATTTTTTTCTTCAAAAATATTTTTTTGGTCAGCGATTCGCCATATACCGCTGCTCCAACATCATTCATATCTCCTTTGGTGATGTCTTACCTAACACCGAGTAATTTAACTCATTTTTCAGACACAGTCGAATTGTGCTAACAACCAACATCTCGAGCTCTTCTTAATCATCGGCACTAGTTGTCTTGGGTTTTTCTCTGATCAAGGGTCTGATCATGCCCTGCAGCGCCAAAATATATTTCACTGTGCTTTTCCACAACATGAAATTATTTCATCAATCGAATTGTCGATTTCAAATATCGGCACTACTCACGCTGCCTGCAAAAATTCCGGCGAGATTCCGGCATGAACTTCGGTGTGTCACGTAAGCGGGTGATATGGACCGTTGAATGTATTTTGACCATATCTCAGTCAATTTTTGTCTGATTTCGGTGATGCAGTAGTCGATTCCAACTATTTCACCGATAATTGAGATTAAGAAGTTCGATGGTCGATGTAATTTCAGCTTGTGGCAAAGCACGGTGAAAGATCTTTTGGTGAAGCAGGGCATGATCAGACCGTTTGATAAAGAAAAACCTGAGACAACAAGTACTGATGATTGGGAAGAGCTTGAGATGCGGGTCGGCAGCTCAATTCCATTGTTTCTGGAAAATGAGGTAATTTAATTGGTGAGATACTTCTCCATATACAGCTACTCCAATTTCTTCCAGATCTCCTTCGGTGATGTCTCATCCAACATCGAGTATTTTATCTCATTTTCCAAACACAGTCAAATTGTGTTGATAACCCGCATCTCGAGATCTTCCCAATCATTAGCACTATTTGTCTTGGGATTTTCTCTGATCAATGGTCTGATCATTCCCTGCTGAACCAAATGATCTTTCATCTTGCTTTTCCACAAGATGAAATTGTTTCGACAATCGAACTTCTCGATCTCAAATCATGGTAGTTCTCTGCCACCAGTTATCGTTGTTGTCACAAAACACGATCACCACCGTCAATGTCACACCCTTTGATACCACTTGCTGGGGCGCAGCAGAGGTGTGTATTACCATAAACACACAAAAACGGAATCTAAACGGAGCAACACAATTTTTAAAGTGGTTTGGCAGTATGCCTACATCAACGGGAAAAACAGGTTGCCTCTATATTCACTCTCTTCGAATCTCGCCGGAGGTATCACAATACACAGATTACACAAATACATCATCTTGAAAATAAAGGGATTCAATCTCGTTTAAATAGAGGAAGAGATCCAGCTTTCTCCTACGGTTGGTGGGTAGCTCATCTACCCATGGAACTTCCTCCATGCTGCCTAATACTTCAACGTAGGATGCTGCATCGGCTGCCCACCGTGAGAGACCTGCTGCAGGCTGCTGCCAACCAATAACTCCCACAATCAAATCTGTCAGCATCCTCATCCCTTCTAGATCCGGGGGATCAAAACCATACAGCTTCATTCAAGGATGTCTTATCAGGGCTTCCCATAAAAGATTTTCTTCACCAAACTTCGTCCATTTTTACTTTCCTATCTATAATCATAGATATTTCGATGGGGGATATACGCTATTCAATATTGGATGGATCTACTACACAAGATTTCTCCCTCGACGTGTTTAGGGTGGCCGTTGATATTCACTGGTGGACTCTGGTGGCCAGGTTTGGGGCTGATTAACCGCATCATCTTGTTTTTTAGACTTTCATTGCCTCATAGAATTTTGATGATTCGACTATAGTTTTGACCCTCATCATAAAGGATTTATGTATCGTTATTTCTTCCTAGAAGGACATCATGAATGCATGCTTCCATAGACCTCAGTCTATTGGAAAATGAAGATTCAACCTCTTCCGGTGGATGATGAATTCTAATTTCCGATGGGATTCTTCACAAGAAATGTTTTGGATCAATTTTTTAGGATTATTGCTTCCCTTTCATAACAATGGTATTTTGGTTGGTATTCATAATACTATCAATTCCATCCTCTGCGTAGATGAACATACACATCTCCTTCAAGATGCTAGTGTATCGTGCATCTGTGTTGAATTTGATCTCTCTCTCCCTGTACCGGCTCCTATAGTTCTCCAAGAGGGTGACTCAGTTTCATGTGGAAACCTCTAAACTTACCTTCCACAGCGCGCTTATGCACAACATGTTGTCGTCAGGGTCACTCCCTCCCCATCTAAACAATGTGTCATTGTAGACCGGATGTCCACCCTCTAGTGCGCTCTTCATCTTCTGATAAAAACACGGCTCCGTTAATGTTGTTAATTCCACTGGAAAAAGTGATGAACTTCATTACTACAGAGACACTGCTTACAACCCTTCTGGTTCCTGCTCTAGATCTTCCAGATGAAGGTGGATGTTCTCCCTCTATATTCTTATCACCAGGCCCCTCTTCCACCGTTCAAGTCGAGGTGACTATGCTACTGTACCTGTTCCTATTGATAACCTGGCTGAAGTATTCTGTCCCCAACTAGAGTCTCCACTAGTGGCATGCACAGATATGGTTATTTTTTATGCCGCACCAGTCACTGATAATAGATTAGAAGTATCATCAGCACCGTTCTACTTGAGGTTCTAGGGCTCAATAGCATTGAAATTTAATCTCATGAAGTTTTCACTTGATGATCTCTAGTAGTTGAGATCATTAGGACATACCCACATAATAGGAACACCACATGTTTCAGGTGTCATTGGTCGTTCATATTTATGGACGTGAATAATGGTGTTCAGACATGATATCATTATCAATGGATTCCATTTAATTACTTAGATTTGATGTAAGGCTAAAACCATGATGATAAAGTCATGGCAAGGTAGTTTGTGTTGGGAACGTCATTGATGACATGACATTGATTGAATGATAAAGATAGGAGTTTCCACTTCCGAGTTAATGAAGAGATATATTGGGCCTGGATGATTAGGACAGTTTCACCATTATTAAATCAATGGCCATAGTAGGGGAATGTTAGACCGTCTGGACAAATCAAAAAATAAAATAATGAATGATAAATGATAATTACACTAGTTTGCATTCTACTTTATTGAGATATTGATGACGAAGTGATTATATTACACCTTCTGTGTTCGTAGGAAGGTGGTTGTTGATTTGACTTTACCTTATCTCTATAGAGGCCTCGATGGGTTGTTAGACCCCGCTCTTGGTTGGAGGATATTTTTCACTGCTATTGAGGTTAGGGCCTATAGGGTCACACACAATAGCACTTTGAGAATCTTCCCTATTCTGTAAATGAGAATATAGAACTTGGTAGGCCCGACAAAAGGGTGTGAGTACTATCCAAGTTCAATGGATCACCAAGGAATAAATAAATTCTTTAATTATTCATGCTTGGAATAATATGTTGAATTTATTTATAACATGTATTTACAAGTGATTAGTAAATACGAAGATTAAATATTATTCAAACCGATTTATATATCTAGGGTTCGTTTATGTTTTTCAATAGAAGTGAGTCGAGTGAAAAATTTTATTTATGGCATAATTATTTTGACATAAATAAATTATTATAATACTTATAAAGAGGATATTTATTACACGGAGTTCGGGAACACATAAATAAATATTTATAATACTTATACAAAGAATATTTATTACACCGAGGTCGGGAACCCATACTTGGTATTTTAGATATCCCATGTATAAGTAAGTAAGAAGTTATCCCCTTGGAACTATTCAAGTATCAATTTTGAGATTCTCTCTATCCTTCTAGATTCTAGAGAGAGATCCTATCAAGCAACGAAAAACATCATGAACATTCTTTGTGGATCGAAGTTCCTTGCCTTGCGGTTATCACTCCTCCGTCCAGGAAATTGTTGGTGTGTTGTGCTAGCACCTGGATTCCAACGAACTACGTGTGTGTAGATTGAAATGGTGTGTGTGTCCGATCTAGAGGACTCCGATGTCAGAGTCCTTGAGTGAAGGTCACTAGAAACCTACAACACACTTGCGCACGTCAGATCCAAACAAGGTACTTGTTCGTTTTATATTTTGTGCTCTTTCAAATCCATGTGTGGTCCTCAGACTATACCGGGATAGCTCACTGGAGTCAATGTCCCACTGTTTCTCCAGGGATGCGATTTTTTTAATTTACCAGACCATCAGTTTCTGTTGCCCGGTCTAGTACATAATAGTGTTATCAGAGGGAACAAATGATTTTTCAGAGTCAAAGGAAAAAAAATTAAATTGCACAAAATATAAGTACATGGGATTAAATCAGTTCCAACACAACCGACCACACGTTGATTCATTTTCAAATGACCAAGTTGTGGAAATTTGAAAAATTCAATTGGATCGAATCGCCAGTTTTTTTCTCCAGATTAAATTTTTGAGAAAAACATGTTTTAATTTCATTAATGTGTTCTTAAAAAATTACCGAAATCTGACCACGCTATGGACCGAATCCGGTAGCCGAAACTAATTTGGTAAGTTTAATTTTAGGAGATAAATAAAATAATAAAATAATATTTTATTTTTTATTTTTCTCAAATAAAATATCATTTAATGTCATGGGGTCAAGTCAAGTCTTTATTTTAATTTAAATTTAAGAAAAATGGAGACCAAGACCCCATTTTGGGGTCTTTATCCCTTTTAATTTTAAACAAATAGCAAATGGGAGGTATCTTTTTGTCTAAAGACATGTTAAAAAAAGGGTAGAAGACCCAATTGAGACTTCTTCATGTGATGCGCCTCCCCCTCGAATAGGGAAACCCTAGCCGCAGCTAAGTCCACAGCCCACCGCTGATCCGCCTCCAAGTCGTGACCTCCTCTACAGCTGTACCGCCGCACCGCACAGCTCCCTCTTGTTGTCCCGCTCGAACCACGCCACCCCACTCGAATGGCACTCCACCCTGTGCCAAGCCGCACCGCTCGATACCCAACACTCTGGACTTCCCTCTATCTCACAATGGTAGATCCCCAGCCGGACAGACCTTCCTCCCTCCATCCAGACCAACCTTCCTCTCTCCAGCTGGACTATGCCTCCCCCTACATTATGCCGTCCCAGAAGGCCCAAGCTGCACCAGACCTCACCACAGTCAGAACATTCCACATTGGACTGAGCTGTCGCCCCTTTCGGTTGGTTGGAGTGGTGTTTCACCCCCTTCACGCCCTATCGAAGGAGTTTTTTGTTTGCCGAAAGATGCTGCCCCACAGGTGTCACTGAACCAGGCCAATACGCTGTAGTCACGCCACGGTCTTGCCACGGTCTTACTGCAGTTGGGCCGTGATTTGGCCCTGCTCCAGGAAGACACCCCATGACGGTTCGCTACCCTGATGGACTCTTCCTAACTAGAGGTAACCCCATCATTTAGTTTTAATTAATTTAGTTTTTATATTAAATTAATTAGAATTATATTGGAGTTTAAATTTAATTTAATCCCAAAAATTAATTTAATTAGAATTAAAATTAAATTAATAGTTTAATTTAATTTAATTTTATTGTTAAATTAAATTGATGCTTTAATTTATTTTTGGAATTGTAATTAAATTAAATATATGGAATTGATAAAAATTAATTAATTGAATTTATTTAAATTCATTTAATTTATAAGGACCCCTCGTATCTTTTAGATTTCATTGCAGTTTAATTATAATCGTGCTTTATATTTACCGACTGGTCATGAGTAAGCGACCGAACTGTTCATGTCTAGTATTTATTTATTTATTTAATTATTTATTCAACGTGTGCGATGATTGTAATAATTAATTAGATAAATGAAGGTCTTTGAATCATTCTTTTAATTCAAATATGTATAAGGGCCTGCGACTCCAATGCCCGAGCTGTATTTTGTACCCCAGTTCACCTCGCCTGTATGTGAGTTTATTTGTAATTAATCGATGATGATCTGAGACGAAGACCCTGCCATGGCGAGGTTGTAATCCAGACTAGAGTCGAGCACATTGCACTGGGACTAACTATGACATGATTCAAGTCTCGACTCAGGTATGGATTCACCTAGGTCAAGATTGATCTATTATAGATCGATCCTTATATAATGCACAAAACCAGTCATACTGCATGATTTACTTTATGCATAGTTTTTTATTTTATGTTAGTGCATGATTATTTCCTGATCACATAGAATAATAAACAAGATACTTTTCATAAATAAGTGAAGAATTTATATTTCTATTCCATATTCAATTGTGAGCGCGATAATATAGTTTGAACATATAGATAGAAAAGTATTATTCATCAATAAATATTAAAAATCCATCAAAGATATATTATGTCCAATGAATTCATCCCCTTTCTCACATCTAAACAAAATCGGATGTTTGGGGTGCCCATTATCCATAGTTGAGAGTGCCTCTTACTACCGGGGAGTTTTCGTGAGGGAACATGGAAGACCTAACTGAAGTGAGTAGTCAAGGATTAACCTTAGCTGGCATGCTATCACATTAGATCCAATTTGTTGAGGGAATCAAGTTTGGATTCCAAAAATCTGGGACTTTACTCAACAACACAAAGAAGCACAATCCATGTGGTTGGTCAGCCTAGTGCCTACCTTGAAACCCTCCAAGTAGTGGCATAGCCATAACTTGTAGACTACGAGGGAGGTTTTGATGATCCTTTCCACTATCATACTCAAGCATCAGAGTATTCCAAATCTAATAGTGAGGTCTATTAGGGTTTGCTAAAATTGTGGAAGACATTTAAATGATATAATAATTTATTAATCATAAATGTCAAAAAGGTTATCAAGACAATGTAATAAATGCTAAATTTTTATCTGATTTATTTTTAAGATGACAATCACCAACACCAAAAGTAATGTATAAGTGCGATCTATTTTGGATAAAGAAAATATCCTGACTGGCAAAAAATTTCAGGAGTGGTATAGGCGCTTGCGCATAGTACTAAACACAGAAAGAAGTTATATGTGTTGGAATCCCCTATTCCTACCGAGCCTCCTCAGGGAGCAATCAAGGTATAAAAAGATAAATGGATAAAGAATGTAGACGATGCGCTTGATGCTCAATGCATCATGTTGTCAACTATGTCCGACAAATTGCAAAAAAATGCCTCAGGATGAGAATTCCTACAAGATTCTTTCACATCTCCAAGAATTATATCAGGAGGGGGCCAGAGAGGAAAGATATGAGATTTCAAGTGCCCTTTATAAGTGTAGGCTAGAAGAAGGGCACCAATCCGGTCCTCACGTACTAAAGATGATTTGGTATATTGAGAGGCTTGAAGCTCGCGGGTTCAAACTGAACAAAGAACTAGTAGTTTATCTCATTCTTACCTCTTAACCATCATGTATCTCGACTTTTATTGTCAATTATAACATGAATGATATGAAAAATTCGCTCCCAGACCTTTTGGATTTAGTTCTCCAAGCTGATAGAGCTTTGAAAAATACCAATTCATCTATCATTATGGTGAACAAGAAAAACAACGTAATGGAAAAGGGGTCTAAGGCCAAGTCAAGGACAAAGACACCAAATCATCGTCCTAAAAATAAGCCAACAATTTATAGGCAATGTAATGAGCAGGAGGCTGTCTTCTTTGGATGTCGCAAGAAAGGACACTGGAAGAAGAATTGCAGATCCAAGAAGAAGAAGCACACTGATACTTATACTTTAGGTATTTTTGACATTGAATGCATTCTATCTTTATTTACAAGTTCGGTATTGGATACGACATGTGGCTCACACATTTCTATTCATACACAGGAACCAAGTAGGTTCAAGAAGAATGAAAAAGGTCAAGTGGATCTCTGAGCTACAAATGGTGCAAGTTGGGAGACCTTGGTAGTGGGAGACTATAACTTTACCTTACCAACTGGTTTGGTTATAGTTTTAAACAATTGCTATTATGCGCCTTCTATTATCAGAAACATTATCTCTATGTCGTGTTTAGACATTATGGGTTTTTATTTCAAGTTTGGAAAAAAAATGTTGTCTCTTTTATAGGGATAACATATGTTATTGTATGACACATATTAACAATTGTTTATATATGATGGAACTCGAGAACCCAGTAATGGCAATCAATGACAAAAACAACCAACATGACTCATATATCACCCACCTATGGAACTTCAGACCTGGTCATGTAAACGAGAAGCGATTACTAAGATTGCATGAAGAAGGGTATTTTGAATCTGTACAGTTAGAACGCTTGGATGTATGTCAAGCTTGTTTACAGGGAATGATGACCAAAACCCCTATCACAGGAATGGGAGAAAGAGCCAATGCAGTACTTGAATTAATACATACTGATGCTTGTGGTCCATTTTCTGTATGTCAAGGGGTGGTTTTTTATACTTCATTACATATATCAATGACTATAGTAGGTATAGAGATATCTACTTTATGTGGTATAAGTTAGATTCCTTTCAGTTTTTTAAGTAATACCAAAATGAAGTAGAAAACCAACTTGGTAAGAAGATAAAATCACTCCACTTAGACAGAGGCATAGAATATCTTTACGAAGATTTTATTGATCACTTGAAGGATTGTGGGATAGTATCCCAAATCACTCATCCTCATACACTACAATGTAATGGTGTTAGTAAAAGGAAGAATATGTCATTTATTGACATGGTCAGATCAATGATGAGTCATGCAACTCTTCCTTTATCCTTTTGGGAATACTCTTTTCAGACAGCAACATATACCCTTAACCGAGTACGAACTAAAGCCGCAGATGGGATTCCATATTAGTTATGGTATAGAAAGAAACATAGTTTGACACACATATGTGTGTGGTGGTGCGGGGCATTTGTCATGTCTTTACCATGTGACAAATTAGCGTCCACAAGCACTATGTTCATCTTTATAGGTTATCCAAAGGAAACTATAGGACATTACCTATATAACCCTTTAGATAGAAAAGTCGTTATGGAATGATATGACACATTTCTAGAAAGGGAACACATTTCTATTGGAAATAGTGGGAGAATGATTCACTTCGATGAAGTTAATGCTCAAGATGCACATAAGTTAGTAGAGGAACAATCTCCACAAGAACAAGTGGAAGAAGAAGTTGTTCCTAAGACATAGATACTGTGTAGGTATATGCGAGCAGATATAGAACTTGAGTGTTATAGTTTTCTTGTATCCGAGTCAGGTGACACATTAGTCCTTAAGGATGATGAACCTATAACCTACAAGCAGTAGAAGGAACTGTAGCTGCTAAATGGAAAGAAACCATGAACTCTGAAATAGAGTCTATGTAAGAAAATAAAGTTTGGATTTTGGTAGACCCTCCAACTGATGTAAATCCCATTGGATACTAATGGGTATTCAAGAATAAGTTAGACATGGAGGGTGAGGTTAATACCATTAATGCAATACTGGTTGCAAAGGGTTTCAGGCAATGTCAAGGCATTGACTATCATGAAACCTTCTCACCAGTATCAATGCTTAAATCCATCAGAATATTTCTTGCAATAGCATCCTTTCATGATTATGAAATTTGGAAAATGGATGTCAAAACAACATTTCTAAATGGGAATTTGGTTGAATACGTCTATATGACTCAACACAAAGGGTTTGTTATGTCAAATAATTCTAAAAAAGTATGGAAGATGCAGAGATCCATTTATGGATTGAATCAGCCATCAAGATCATGAAATGTTCATTTTGAGGAGGCCATAAGAGATTTTGATTTTGTTAAAAATGAATGCAATCCTTGTGGATATAAAAAGTTTGAAGGTAATTCCATCGTTTTCCTTGTGTTATATGTTGATAACATATTAATTATGGGAAACGAGGTGCATGTCATACAGTAAATTACGACATGGTCAAATGAATACTTCTCCATGAAAGACTTAGGTGAAGCAACCTACATTCTAGGGATCAAGATATATCGAGATAGATATCAAAGGCCTTTTATTCTAAGTCAAAGTACACATATTGACAAGGCACATAAAAGGTATAATATGGAACAATATAATAGAGGATTTTTACCTATGTCACATGGTATAAGTCTCTCCAAGAAATGTATCTTCAAACACAAGAGGAGATTGACCAAATGTGTAGAATCCTTTATGCCTCAGCAGTGGTTTCTATCATGTTTGGCCTGCTATGTACTAGATTGATCTCACATTTTCTTTAAGCATGATGGGTAGATATCAAGACAATGCAAGAGAGCTGTATTGGACAACTGCTAAATGTTTTCTAACGTACTTGAGGCCTACTAAGGATACGTTCCTTGTGTATAGAGTTGATGAGGAACTAGTAATGAGAAGATACACTGATGTTAGATTCCAAACAGATCAAGATGATATGAAATCGTAGCCAAGATACATTTTTTGCCTGAATGGCGGTGCAGTGAGCTCAAGAAGCTTGAAGAAAGCTGTGGTTTGTGATTATACAGTAGAGTCCGAATATATTACGGCTTCTGATGTAGAAAAGGAAGCAGTCTGGATATGTAGTTTTATTTCAGACATTAGTGTTGTGCCTAGTAGTGCAGAACCTGTTCCAGTATAATGCGATAATACTACTACAATACTGCATTCCAAGGAGCCCAGGTATCACCAGAGGATAAATCATATTCTTTGGAAGTTTCATATCTTGAGGGATTTAACTCACAGAGGTGAATTGACAGTTAACAGAGTAGCCACAATGGACAACGTGGAAGACTTCCTGACTAAAGTCTTTTCTCCACAGAAGCATCATTCTCATGTTAGATCTAGCAGATTGAAACCTGTAAGCACTTGGTGGTAGTGCAAGTGAGAGTGTTGAAAGTGGGTTCCCTAGAGAAAACTTGTATTGTACTAATATTTTTAGGAGAAGTGAATCGAGTTATAGACTCTAGTTTATCACGATATATATATTTAATATATATTGATCTGAGTGATAAAATTATAAATATTATTTATGGCATAATTTTATCTAACATAATTAAATATTAATAATACTTATATAGAAGATATTTACTACACGGGGTCCGGGAACCCATACTATGTATTTTAGATATCCCCTATATAAGTAAGAGAGAGGATCTCCCCTTGGAACTATTCATGTATCAATATTGAGAGCCTATATCCCCTCTCTGATTCTAGAGAGAGATCCTCTCTAGAAAGGAAGAACTTCAAGAACTTCCTTCGTGGATCAAAGTTCATTGCCTTGCGGTGATCACTACTGCGTCGAGGAGATCGTTGGTGTGCCATGCTAGCACTTGAATTCCAATGAACAATGCACATGCATATTCAAATGGCATGTGTGTATGACCAATAGGACGTTGACGTCGAAGTCTTCGAGCGACGGTCACCGACCACCTATGACACACTTGTGCACATCAGATCCGAACAAGGTACTTGTTCGTTTTATATTTTATTGCTCTGTAAAATCCATGCTTGGTCCTCGTACCATACCAGGATAGCTCACCAGAGTCGACGTCCCAACATTTCTCTGGTGATGTGAAATTATTTTAATTTCTCAGTCCATCAACTTCAACTGCCTTCCCTAGTACCTAACATGTTATTGGGTCGGATTTCATAATAAGATTTGGTGCATGAATGGGGACTTCATCATTGGGGAGGCTAATATACCTTCTCATTATCAATACATTAATGGTCTTAATGTAGATATTGAATATGCTAAGAGGGATCTAGAATTACGTTCGGATTATTAAATTTTCATAAATTTAGTTTCCATGAAGTCTCATATTTCTAAACTGCTTCATGATCAATAATGAACTTATAGAGAGAGATCTAGAGTGACTTGGATCAAAGAGAGATATTGTAATACTGCCTTATCTAGGAGTGCATACAAGATCAGAAAAGACACATTTCACAAAAAAAATATTTCTTGAGGATAGATCCTTCTCGTCTGATCCACAAGTTGTAGGTGGGTTTTTTATGTCTCACTTTTCCTCCACTTTTGCAGGTGTTAATCCTTGATAGTAGGATGGTTATCCTATAGGGACCATAGATTTCTATGGTAACAGACATCATTTTGTATCTTCTGATTCAAATGGTATTTTAAAGGGAATACTAGATGAGAGGGAGTTGGGGGAAATATCTCTTTCCTGAATTCTGGAAGTTCCCCTAGTCTAGATGGTTTCCCATGGTCTTCCTACATTAATTCATGGTAAATTGTTAAAAATGTTCTTGTGGAAATCATTCTGGATTTTTTCCATCGTGGAATTATGCCTAGAGTGGCTTCTTCCACTTAATTAATCCTCATTAAAAAGGTTATGAATCCATACTCTCTTAAATAGTTGCATGTAATTAGAATGTGAAACATTCCCTATAATGTACATTCTTCGATTATCAATAAGAGTTTATCCATACACCTATTGAAATGGATATCTGAGGAATAACAAGGTTTCATTCTTGGATGATCTACTATGGTTTCCATTTCCATTTCTCATGAAATGTGATGTGATATTAATAAGGTCCTTGGGTCCAAAATTTCTATCATTCTTGATATGGACAAGGCATATGATATGATGGAATGGTGTTTCATAATTGATGTTATTCATGTTATGGATTTTTTGGAGAATTTTATTGATCTAATTTTCAGGTGAATTAGTTCTCCCTAGTTTTCTATAACCATTATGGGGAGAAGATATAGATTCTTTATATTTATTATAAGGGATATGGTAATTAGATACTCTCTATACCACTATCTTTATCTTTTCCCAATTCTTTTTCATTAGATATTTTAATTAGAAGATTGATGAGGGATGTCCGAGACTCTTTTTGGGCAAACCTAACATTAGGGGACCCTCTCATATTTTCTTTTTAGATGTTCTCCTTCTATTCCATAATGGAAATAGCATAAACATCCCTAAAACTGATTTTAATAATGTTTAATATTTAAATTAGAGTGTCCAATCCATCAACCGAGAAAAGATTAGTGTTTATTTATCAGAATCATGTTCAGATTTAAGGGATAAAATAATTGATGATAAACTGGGAGTCCAAAAAAGATCATTTCCCATGGAATATCTGGGATCACATATCACTCCTGTTAGAGTTTGAATTAAACATGTTGATGCACTTGTTGATAAAATTTCCATTCGTATTCTTAAATTGAAGAACATATACCAATAATTTGGTGGTCGCATCACCATAGTTAACAACGTCCTATCTTCAATTCCTACGCACGCCTTGTCCTATCGTATTGATCCCAATGATGTCCTATATAAAATTGAAAAAACAATCTTACAACCTTAATTTGGGATGCACATGGTTAAGGAAACCGTCCTTGGGCTTTATGGAATTGGATTGCTTGGGAAATTAGAGGTATAGTAATCGGTCTTAGATGTGTCGTTAAATCTGTGAGTAGCCCCCAAACCATATTAGCATGTGTCTTTATGGAAGTTATGTCACTGTGGGGAAAAATTATTTCCAATAAATATTGGACAATTTTTAATGGACCAGTGGGAATGAGTTCTAATATGTGGAATTTTATTTTCAAACACCAACCTAACTCTCCAGCATAACTAATGTTGGGTCGTTGGCCAGGGATCCATTAGTTATTGGAATTAAAATTGTACGTCTAATATTCTGGATTTTTTGGGCTATCCAGTATTAGATATTTCTTTCTCTCAAGATAACATCGATCATCTTCTTTTAAGTACGACTCTTAATCAGTTGTAGAAGGAGGTATTCAATAGCTTCACCATTTTTTCAGTTAATGATAGGTTGGGAAACACTATATCATCATCTATGTACTTCTCAATGAATGAATATAGGCACATAATGCATGTGGAATATTATATAAATTCACGAGGTGACACTCTATGGTGCAAGGAAATCCAAGATAAGATTAATTTCTTGTTATGGAGGGTGCATAATAAGGCCTTACCTAAAGATGAAATGGTTTACAGGAGAGGTGATTCTTTGGCATCCTAGTGTAGCTTATGTCATCTTCCACACAATGAGACCTTGGATCATATATTCATTGAATGTGACTGGGAATCCAAATTGTGGCTTGATTTTTATTAATAAAGTGGTTTTTTCGGACTACAACATCTTAAAAATGGCTCCCTTCAATATTGGTTTCACAACGCCACAGATAATTCCCATAAATGCATGGAGAGATATCTCCACATGGATTCCAGACGTTGGACCATCTGTAACACTCAGAATAATGGGTGAAATGAAGGGATTTTCTACTCTCATATGGTTGCGCTGATTAAATCTTGGACTTTGGAAATTGAAATGGTTCCTTTTCTCAAGAAATGGGAATCCTCACCATCCATACAACGACTCTTGTATGGTAATATTAAAGAGGACATGTGTCACAACCCCTCTATTACATGGAAATTGGATTTGATGGTTTCCTAGTGATAATGGTTTTAAATTAAATATTGATGGTTCATGTATCAGTGGTATTATGAGAGGGGTGGTGTTGTTCAGAACTGGGATGGTTCTGTTACTATCTCTTTCAATGCTACTTTTGATAATAGTGGATCTCTTCTTGTAGAAACTATGTCTGTGCTTAAGGGATTGGAAGTGTGTCTTCCTAAGGATATTATAATGGAAGGGGTGGAAACTGAATCATCTATCCTTTAGGAATCATTGAAAGTGACCATCTCAATACCTTGGTCTATCACCTATCTTGTGTCGAGATGAAATAGAATACTATCCAATAACATTTCTATTACTCATATTGGCTTGAGGGTAATATAATTGTTGACCTCTTGTCCTCCATGGGATCTCTGGAAAAATCGATTATCATTTTTAATACCATGGGTTCCCTTTCCATAGAGTGTGTTAATCTTGTAAAAGTTTATTCTCTTAGACCTCATTATTTTATGCCCCTATTATTTTTTCCTGATATGCCCTTTTTCAATAAAATATCATAATGTTGACTGTATTGTTTCTTAAGAAAACCCCTTCATCAGTCATATCAATATATTTTTCTTCATTTCCATATTATTTCTTGATGATTAATTTACTACCAAACACTATAAAGTGTTTCAATTTCAATATAATTCAATTAAAAATTATATATTTTTTTCCTTATCTTTCAAACATAAAAAATATTGATTTTAATTATAATCTACTACTTAAAATGCCACTTTCCAATATTGTTGTGAAATTTAACTTTATTAAGTAACATTTATTCCATGTTATTCAATATTATATTTTTTCTATCATGAAGTCCATTTTCTTATGGGGTCATATTAATTGAAAATTCATTTTTAATACTGTGATTCCCAAAAAATTTATTTTATTGAAATATATTTCATTCCATTATTTATAAAAAAATTAAATCAAACATCCAATTTATTTTTTATTATTCGCAATAATATTTTTGAGGTATTTCCAAACAAAATTTTTGGTTCTCATAAGCACAATTTTACACATCCTTTTGTATTCATAAACCAACATGATAATTCTTCATTCTCTGAGTTTTTTGATTTTTCATCAGAACAAGCTTATTAGTATGAATAAAAGCAAATAAATTTGATTCCCTCTTATTCATTGCAAAATTAATATTATTCCCAATATTATACTATTAAGTCTCATAATTGAAACAGACTAAAGTTACTATATTTATTTTTATAAAAAAGTACTATATTTTTCAATTCATATCCATTTTCTTCATTCTACTGAATTATATTTTTAAAGAATCACCATTAGAACGTACCATATTTAAGTCCCTTTAAATTATTTAATAAATTATTTTTCTAGTAATGTTGGATGAACACCTACTTAAAAATTTTAATGTAATTAATGTCATTTATTTATTAATAGATATTTTATCTATAATATCTGTCTAAATCTTCTTTGATTCATGAAAATATATTTTGAGTTGTTTTGAGACATCTTTAGGTATATCCTCAATGTTTTAAAAACTATTTTGTACTATTATTCCTTTAAAATAATGGAATTTAATTCCTCACTCTCCATTACATTCTCATTATATTTCCTTATTTTTAATTTATAAAAATTATTTTCCTATAACCGACTTTACTATGAAAACATTTAATGAAATAAAAACAAAATACACATAATGATCTATTTTTTGAGGTGTATGTTATATTCTCATTTTTCTTTGTTTTCTTTTGGGTACCCATCCTATAAGGTTTCTTTTTAACCAATCACATTAGGCTATTGTGTCAACTACCAATCAATAAAATTATTTCTTAATAAGTGGAAATATTTTTTCACCACTACTCTTAATTTATATAGACTCTAAATAAATCAACAGAACCTGATTAAAATTATTCTTCTAATAAACAAATTATTCCTTATAATATTTAATCCTCCTACCACCATCCTCAATAAATGTGTTATGGTCAATAATTAAAATCAATTCATCCTATATTTTAATCTAGAAATAAACAATTTAAATAGATATTTCTTATAAATCATTTACATAATTCCAAATCCTCTTCATAAAATATATTTTATCTTTTATTTTTTCAAAACAATGTGGAGAATACTTTAGTATTCCACTATTTTTATATTCTTCTTCCTTAGAGCTCCCAAGTCATCAAGTTCTCCTTCAAGTTCAAACATGATAATGATAACTCCTTATAATTGTTTTTCATCCTTATTATTAGATTGATATTTCGTATTCCTTTCCATAATTGTTTCTTTAAATTGAAATATAATAAAAGTTTCACATTTATCAAAGAGAAACACATTGTACTCAAACACCTTTTAAAACAATCATTATGTTCTGTTTACTTATTTAGTATTTATTTTTTGTTATATTTATTATACTAAATTTTAGGGAATCTTATTCAAAATCACCATCAATCCTCCTTAGTATCCATTTAATTATGTAACCAACCTTTTAAAAAATTCAGTAGGATAATGGAATTTTACCTTTAAATATTCATTTTCCTAATTTTAATTTACGTACCAAAAGAGATATATTTTCCTCACATATACCTTATTCTAGATCTCTATATTCTTTGATGTCATGTTTATCCATGGCCTTAAATGTCATCTACTTTAATACTTGGCTCAAACTTATACTAGATTCGTATAAATCTCCTCATCAACCAAACTAATTTTAATAATCATACAATGAGTTATTCATAAAACCTTTCTCCTCTTTTGATGAAACCATTGGACTAGAAATCAATGAACATCCCTCTATGATTTTTTAAATATTGATAAATACATTATTTCAAAAAAATTACCTTGATTTGATATAAAAAATTAATGATCAATTCAATGAAATAATCTATGTGAGTTTCCCATTATATCATAATATCATTGAACATTGATGAAGCGTTGTCGTGCATGCTCTCAAAAATATTTTTACTAAGTGCAACACAGTGGCTGACCTAGGTCGATCTCTTGAGGAGCTTTTTGCAGTCAATCACTCATTATTTCTAATTCAGTGTATATATATAAAATAAAATGACCATAAATGATATTTGAGAATTAAAATTACAAAACTAAAAGAAAATATGCAGATGCAATGCAAACACAATGAATGCAAACAGAATGATGTTAGACAGAAAGGAGATCCTCCTGGGAGATTATCCCGAGTGAACCTTCATCATCTATTTTCTTTGTTTCCAATTTACTTAATGAACATGCTCCATCGTATGCATGAACATCCCCTTCTGCCTATGGTTGTGAACATATGATACACTCAACGATCGTCGAGAGACCATACATCCACCTCCTCGATCGAGGGAGAATATGATAGAAGTGAAAGCTAGGCTTCGGGTGGCAAGTGGCGACACAAAGTCGCCTTTCCCACTAAGATCCTCCTCGGTATAACTCTAAGTAAATAAGAAACAATAAAACATTAATGATCAAAGACTTGGGAACATCACTGGATTACTCCCCCAGGAACTTCCTTAGGTTAGCTACTCATGATCACGAGCATAAGAGTTCACAGTGATGGAGAAAACGGTGGGAGAAAAACAAAAGAGAGAAAGAATAAGAGTGAAATGATAACACTTGAATAAAAATATGAAATGCTATTACATAATGAAAGTAAAATAAAATAAATATCTAAAATACATATAATGTCCAACAAAGGCTATTCCAAAGTTTCCAACCCTTTGCAATGAAAAAGACACAATCTTTTATAGGGAGAGGGGGTGAAAATTTGGCTCCAAAAATAATATCCCAATGTAGGTGCGTGGATGGCTTCTTTATTGCCCGAATTTTGAACTTGGTCATTCTTGACAGTTGTTCCAATACGTCTCCTCTGTCTACACACGAAATTTAAGCGTTATTGGACTTGTAATTAAGGAGGTATGGCCGACTCACTCATAGTATTTAATTCTGCCAGGCAGACAGTTCGTATTCCAATACACCGAGTTCCAACGCATTAATGGCCTTGAAAATGAAAGAATAATGCGCGTCCTTCTTAATGAAAGTTATTCATCCAGATATATTTCAGCTCCATGTAAAATTTCAGCTCCATTGGTTTGGCATTTTATGAGTTATGGTCCCCATAATAAAATTATGCAGTTCTGTACACAGTTTTCGAGGCCTGGTTTGTGAGCTAAATTTTAGATTCCAAATGATAGATTGAGCTTTGGGTCCAGAAGGATAAAATGAAGATCAGCGAACATAGAAACCTTTAAAAGAAGAATTTTGCAATTTGTATCAGTTTAGAAAACGTCATGGCCTAAACATTGTAATAAATGAAAAGTGTTTAAATCCAAAATAAGCCATTTTTCCAATTAAGCTAAAAAATACTCCTAAAACATAAAATGTGACAATTACCCTTAAAATAACACATTGGTGGGATTAAAAACATTGAAATTAAGAATAAAATAATTGAAAATATTTTTTCTATCAATTCCCCCACACTTAAACATTGCACTCATGGGCAATCATCTTATACCAATATAAAAAACAAACTTCTCAATGCATAAATGACAACATAGCTCAATTATTATATCAAAGAAATATCTTGCCTGATACATGGATAAAAATTTCAGAACTCCTCAAAAATCATATGATTCCATTCAATCTCATGTTAATACTCACATGCATGTCGTACTTACCTCCCCGAAAAATTATTTCTCTCTTCACTCAAGGATATTTAATGTGGAGTTTTTCTCATTCTCAAAACATGTGTGATTTCCATAGGCATTCTACACTCCTAGTATCTCCACTTCACAGAGTCAAAAATGTGTCAATCATGAGGTCTTTTTCATGGGTTGTTCTGAATCTGAGGGTTGGAAGGTTTAAAATGTAAAAACATTTGAGGAAGAATGAGGAGGGTTAAGATCTAAAGTGAAGTAAATCCATGAAAATAGTTTTGCTCAAGAATGGTGTGCTCCTCAATCAGCTCAAAAACGAATCACCTCCAAACACCTCTTCATTTGAGAATTTCACACTTAGAATTTCAGCATCAATGATTTTCATCCCTTTTTTCCCCATGTGTAGCATTGTTTCAGCTTGAATTCATATCTGGATTTCTCTTCAGAATCAAGTTTTGGAGGAAAAGAGAGGCAGATTTTGATCTTCAAAAATTGGTGAACACCCAGCCCATATGTGTAATTATATTTTGGTCCACCCATCCATCTTCCCATCATGACATTTCTTCCATCCAAGCAATAATAAATATGGAAACACTTTCAATTCATCTCAAAAAGATTCTTCAGGAAAGCAAAATAAAGCCCATCTTCTCCCTCCCCCACACTTGAGCTCAGCAATAATCATGCATTTAACTACTAGAGAAGGTTGGAAAGGGATAAATGGCTTGTAATGTGGCTTCCTAAAAAGGTATTTTATGGCTACTAGGGGCTTAAAGAATTTCAGATGTAAAGGTAGCCCAAAATAAGAGTTTAATGCAAAAGGGCTTTCAAAGTGATGCCTCAATCATACTTAACACATTCCATGAACTCTTACAGCTTTGAAAAAGAGATAAATAGAAAGTTCTGAATAACACAACATGTTTCAAGACTCTCAGGAAAAAGAGAAATGTAAGAATATGTCAAACAGGTTTAGAAACCTCTCAGGTTGGACAAGATTTTCAATTTGGACAGCACTACTGCACATGAGTTTCACAACCAACCAAACGTCATCAAATGAAAAGATCTGAAATCAGAAACAAAATCCATTCAGCAATCATTTAAATCCTCAATTAATTAAATCAATCAATGGGCCAAAAATACGATGATGGTTTTAATTTTCCCAAGTATTCGATTCAGCTCAAGATTCCTAAAATCACACCAAAAAATGAAAAAGGAAAATAAGAAAATTTAAAAAAAAACAACATGAAAAATGAAAGCACAAACAAAATAAATGGCAACTCATAAGAAAAATAAATAAAAAGAAAGAGAAAATGGATAATGCTTGGTTTGACCCCCAAGCGGATGCTAGGTTTTTACTGCCCCTAGTTAGGCAGTTGCAGCAGATTATCCCCAATTAGATGGTGGATGTGGTTTTTTTGAGATAAACCACCACATGTGACTTTTTCCAGCGTCCATCAGTAGACACTAATATTGGAGAACCCCAAATAAAATAAGAAAGTTTCGAACCCCCAATAAATAATAAAGATATAATTTGAGATCCAGAGTGGGAGGGAATAGAATATAGGGGTGCTCCCTGTGAACTTCTGTGGTGTCCACCTCCAAATGGTATGAAATTTGTTGTAGAGGAGGCAGTCGCACCACCACTAGCTTCTCCGGATCTACTTCCTTGATCACCACCACTTGAGTTATATCTTTCATATCATCCAAGATATGCCCCATTTGTACTGCATCATAAATTTCAAGAAAAGGGAAGTTAGAAAACAATTCAGTTTGAATAAGATTAAAACAAGATGAATCAATTAAGAAATCTTCCCTTTCAAGTAAGTCATCTTGAAAATTGATCTCTTCAGGAAAGACCATTGGAAACTCCGTCTCATCAGGTGCATCCTTATATTCATCTTATAAAGCAAGAGAGAAGTCAAAAGGTTCTGGTTTTTCAATATCAAGCATGGGAAGATCATGTTTCAGGTTATCTTCAACAATGTGATTCCAGGATTCATCAAAAAATTGTTGATCTCCCATAAGTGCATCAGCTGGAATGTATACATTAGGGACCTCCTTGAGCAATGGTTGAGTTCGAGATGATATAAATAAATCTTTTAGATGCTCCTTCTCACCCTCCTCAGGTTCTTTGGCATAAAAAATGAATGGTGAAATCACTTCCACCACTTGTTCAGGTTCAGGTTCCAACTTAGGATCAGGTTGTTCCTACAGTGAATGAAAATATTCATCAAGCCTTTTTTCAGTTCACTTCAGTTTTTGAATCTCTTCATGAAGTTCATGAATTTTGGAATCATAATCATTTTGAACTTCTACATGCAGCTGTGATTGATCAGTCCATGCATAATAATTTGAATTGAAATTCATGATGAACAAATATTTTTTTTGTTTTTGAAATTTATGATTTTTTTGTGTTTTTTTAATGAATGGAAGAAAAAATAATTTATAATATGTGAAAAAAAAATAAGTGAAGACGACTTGGCTCCCTGTAAACTGCACCAATTTTATGAAGCGTTGTCATGCGTGCTCTCAAAAATATTTATACTAAGTGCAGCACAGTGGCTGACCTAGGTCGATCTCTTGAGGATCCTTTTGCAGTCAATCACTCATTATTTCTAATTCAGTGTATATATATAAACTAAAATGACCAGAAATGATATTTGAGAGTTAAAATTACAAAACTAGAAGTAAATATGCAGATGCAATGGAAACACAATGAATGCAAACAGAATGATGTTAGACAGAAAGGAGATCCTCCCGGGAGATTATCCAGAGTGAACCTTCATCATCTATTTTCTTAGTTTCCAATTTACTTAATTGACATGCTCCATCGTATGCATGAACATCCCCTTCTTCCTATGGTTTTGAACGTATGATACACTCAACGATCGTCGAGAGACCATACATCGACCTCCTCGATCGAGGGAGAATGTGACAGAAGTGAAAGCTAGGCTTCGGGTGGCAAGTGGAGACACAAAGGCGCCTTGCCCACTAAGATCCCCCTCGGTATAACTCTATGTAAATAAGAAAAAATAAAACATTAATGTTCAAAGACTTTGGTACATCACTGGATTACTCCCCCGGGAACTTCCTTAGTTTAGCTACTCATGATCACGAGCATAAGAGTTCACAGTGATGGAGAAAACGAGGGGAGAAAAAAAAAGAGAGAAAGAATAAGAGTGAAAGGAGAAAACTTGAATAAAAATATGAAATGATATTACATAATGAAATTAAAATAAAATAAAAATCTAAAATACATATAATGGCCAACAAAGGCTATTCCTAAGTTTCCAACCCTTTGGAATGAAAAAAGACACACTCTTTTATAGGGAGAGGGGGTGAAAATTTGGCTCCAAAAATAATATCCGAATGTAGGCACGTGGATGGATTCCTTAATTACAGAATTTGGAACTTGGTCCTTCTTGACAGTTGTTCCAATACGTCTCCTCTGTCGACCCACGACGTTTCAGCTTTATTGGACAAGTAATTAAGCAGTTATGGCCGACTCACTCATAGTATTTAATTCTGCCAGGCAGACTGTTCGTATTCCAATACACCGAGTTCCAACGCATTAATGGCCTTGAAAATGAAAGAATAATGCACATAATTCTTAATGAAAGTTCTTCATCCCGACGCCTTTCAGCTCCATGTAATATTTCTGCTCCATTAGTTTGGCCATTTATGAGTTAAGGTCCCCACAATAAAGTTATGCAGTTCTGTACATAGTTTTCGAGGCCTGGTTGTGAGCTGAATTTGAGATTCCAAATGATAGATTGAGATTTGGGTCCAAAAGGATAAAATGAAGCTCATCGAACATAGAAACCTGTAAATGAAGAATTTTTCAATTTGGATAAGTTTAGAAAAAGTTATGGCCGAAACATTATAATAAATGAAAACTATTTAAATCCAAAATAAGCCATTTTTCCAATTAAGCTAAAAAATACTCCTAAAACATAAAATGTGACAATTACACTTAAAATAACACATTTGTGGGATTAAAAACATTGAAATTAAGAATTAAATAATTGAAAATATTTTTTCAATCAAACATCTTGTGAAATACTTGCTACTGTGTGTCTTTTAACATATTGTAACCGTTTTATATGTTCTCTATCATGTCCCAAATAAACATAAATGATTCAAAAATAAATCCAATCATTTAAATATGATTTAATAATTCTATAGATAATGGATTTATTTCAATGTAATCTATGTTGGGAAATATATTTTATAGCTAAGTTGAAAAATGATTTGTATGATCTCTCACTTGTATTCAATGCTTAATAGTGGACAAATTTTCATATTGAATAGGAAATATATGTAAAATTATTTTTTTTATACAAATATGATAACTAATTCAATTAATACAAGGGAGTGTATTTCTATTCTCATGGTTATCCATTTAAACCCACATAAAAATAAAAAATCATCATGATAAATCATTTTTTGACAATACTAATTTTTTTAAACATAATCATAATTTAACAATAATAGTGGCATGGGGTGAGGTTTGAATTAGTGTTTGAAATTTATTTTCATCTTCAAATAGGATCCCACACTCACATTGTAAGGTATAGATTTATCCTTCCAGAACCAAGTGCAAAAAAAATCCAAAATACTAAAAGAAATTGTAGTTGAAAAATTATTTTTCATAACAATCGTTAAGGGTGGAATTAAAAGAGTCATAGAAATTATAAGTCCTTAAAATTCTGATTTAGGTGTGAGATATATTGAATATTAGTATAAAATTATTTTAATACTGAAGAGTGATGTTTTGATATCATTCAGGAAACCAATATGTGTTATTGTTCTTATTATATAATTTTATTCCATTTGATAATTTTGGATAAAGTTCTAGTCATGGGTAAATGGACATTCTTCTAAAGGAGAAGCGAGAACTTTCAATGTAGTCATTTTGCGTCATATTACACCATGTTTTGATAAAATATACAATATCCCTCGTTTAACTTGTCATGGTTCATATCGATCATTTAGTGGTTTCAATTTTAAAATTTTGTTGTTTAGAAATTATTAGGTAGGTTAATTTAGAGTCAAATGTTGTGGTATCTTAACAATAGAACCTGACATGTTAAGGAACATAGTGGATATTGGTGAAAAAATGGATGGGTATATATTCTTACATTTTATTAAAAATATTGAATGTAAACAATAAGTAATCATATCATGGTATATGTGGTTACATTATGGTTGTGGTTTGAGGTTTTTTTAAGGAATGAAATGAAGAATATGTTTTATGGGAGAATAAATATTTTTATGCTCGTGGTTTTATGATATCCTTCGACTATGATAAACTAAGATATATTAGGTCCCAACACATCATGGTTTATCCCCTCATGTTTATATTAAAAATATGATGTTATTATTCATTTATATTTCCATAAATCATCATTAATCAAATTAAAGATGTCCTTCAGGCATAAATTCGGTACCCATGGTCTCCCAATTTGAATTATCAGTGAAATGAATTTATGAAATAATTTTTTTTACTACTATACATTTTATAAAATCTATCTTTCTTCACCTCATAGAATTTGGATGATTCCGCAATAGTTTCGATCCTCAACATAAATGAATTCAGTATCGTTCTTTCTTCCTTGAAGGACTTTATGAAAGCATGGTACAAAAGACCCCGGTCTATTGGGAAATGAAGATTCAACCTCTTCTAGTGGATGAGGAATTCTCATTACGGATGGGATTCTTCACAATAAATGTTCTGGATCAATTTACCAGTTTTATTGCTTCCCTTTCAAAACAATGAGTTTTTTCACTATATTCGTAATACTATCAGTTCCAACCGCTGTGTAGATGAACATACTCATCACCTTCAAGATGATGGTGTATCACGTATCTGGGATGAATTTGATCTCTCTCACTCCCTTTACTGGCTCGTATCCATCTCTGGGCGGGTGAGTCAGTTTCATGGTGGCAACCTCTGATCTTCCTTCCCCTAGCGCGCTTCTGCACATGATGTTGTCTTCAGGGTCACTCCCTCCAAATATATAGAAAGTGTCATTCCAGAATAGATATCCACCCTCTTGTGTGCTCTTAATCTTCTGATCAAAACATGGCTCTGTTATTGTAGTTACTTCCACCAGAAAAAAGTGATGACCTCCATTACTGCAGAGAAGCTGCTTACATCCCTTCTGGTTCCGGCTCCAGATCATTCAGCTGAAGGTGGATGTTCTCCCTCTTTATTCTTATCACTAGGCCCCCCTTCCACCATTCCAGTCGAGGTGACTATGGTGACCTTCATTTTACCCATTCCTATTGATAACCAGGTTGGAGTAGTCTATCCCCAACCACAATCTCCATTGGTTGCATGAAAATATATTGTTTTTTCATGCAGTACCTGTCACTGATAATAGACTGAAAGTATCATCAGCTTGTTTGGATCCTTCTTCTCCTACCTCTAGAACAGTTAAGGATGACCTTAGAGGAGGAAAGGAGGTCGTTTCACATGAGGTAGTTCCCTTTATCCCAAAACATTCAGGCTCTCCTCCTATTTATATATCGAATGGGTTCAATGTTTTCTCCAATGTGAAATCAGATAAGATAATAGTCCAGTCTCTTCAAAGCAAAGCATGTACCAGAGGCCGTGAAAAAGGGGAGAAAGAGAAGCTTTTTAAAAAGATAATGAGGCCAATGTCTCATGGGGGGGGATCCCGATGTGTTCTCTTCTAATTATATCTTTTCTCATTTAGAATTTCTATGGTTTAGGTTCTTAGGTGATGCATGATTTCCGTTTATCATAACTCCATCGTCGTAAAGACCCATTAGTTTCTGTTCTAGAACAAAAACAATAGTCTGTGAATATTAATGATCTTTCTACCAAGCCTAGTATTTTCAATTGCATGCATGGGGATATTGAAAGCCATCACATTCAGATTTTTTGGAACAATTATATGACAGTGGAGAAAGTTGCTATCTCTGATCAAAACATCTTTCTATAATGGTCATCTTGGATTATTTCTATTTTTTCCTTTCCTCTATTTATGCGAAGTGCAGTGTGAGGGAGAAAAAACTTCTCTAACAAGAACTAGAGAATCTTGATATGGGGGATATGGCTTGGCTCATTAGTGGTGATTTCCACATCATTATGGATCCATTTAAGAAGAACAAAGGAGGGATTTACCCATAGAATGATATGAAAGATCTTGTATGCTTCGCAACCCATAACAGTGTTCTGGACATGGGGTAGATATGTGAATATTTCACATGGTGCATATACAAAAAGGGGGATCGTCACGGGTGGTGTTGTTTGAAAAATTGTTAAGGTAACATCCAATCCCTTGCATCCTTTACTAATGAAAAAGTTGAACACCTTTTTAGGATATGATCATTCTCCTTTATAAATTATCCTGGTTGATAATTCTATACGAAACAATCATTTTTACTCTTCAGGGCATTGGAAAATTTACCCAAGCTATCATTAAATGGTTCATTCTTCATTTGGAAAATTTAGGAATGAATGTTATGTTGATAGGGGGTGCCCTAGACCCAACTTGTATTGTACTTTGATTATAACTACATGTATTCAGTTTGTTATAATACATGTGTTTATCTTTTCATAATAGTGTATATACTTCTGCATACACTTTGTTTATGACATTGTCCTTAGATTACATGTCATATCAAACAGTTATAGCATATCCCGAGCCATAATCAGAAACCCGAGATACCATGATAGTAATCATAAAGTAATTTCCTATGGTCTAGTTACATGATTCTAAAAGGACACAGATGATGTGTGACCATCTGGTGCTAGGGCTCATACACATTGAGGCTTCTTCTCATGAAGTTCACAATTGATGATTTCTAGTATTTGAGATCATTAGGACAAACCCATATAATAGGAACACCACATGATTCAGGTGTCATTGGTCATTCCTATCTACGGATATGTGTAATGGTGTTCAGACTTGAGATCATTATCAATGGATACCATTTAATTATGTACAGTTTATGCAAGGTAAAAAACATGGCGATAATGTCTTGGCGAGGTAGTTTGTGGTGGGTATGCCATTGATGACATTACATTGATAGAATGATGAAGATAATATTTTCCACTTCCATGTTAAGGAAGAGATATCTTGGGACTAGTTGATAAGGATGGGTTCACCTTCATTAAATCCATGTCCATGGTAGTGGAAGGTTAGACCATACAGACTAATCAACAAATAAAATAATGAAATATAAAGGATGATGACACTGTTGTGCATTCTTCCTTATTGAGATATCGATGATGAAGAGATTATATTACATAGTTTGTGTTCGTAGGAAGGTGGTCGTTGCTTCGACTTTACCTTATCTCTATAGAGGCCTCTATGAGTTTCTAGACCCCCATCTTAGTCAATGGATATTATTCACTTCCATTGAGGTAAGGGCCTAGAGGGTAACACACAATAGCGCTTTGAGAATCTTCCCTATTCTGTGAATGAGAATATAGAACTTTGTAGGCCCCGCTAAAGGGTCTGAGTACTATCCAAGTTCTATTGATCATCAAGGAATAAATAAATTCTTTAATTATTAAATCTTGAAATAATATGTTGAATTTAATTATTACATGTATTTACAAGTGATTAGTAAATACAACGATTAAATATTATTCGAACAGATTTAAGTATCCAGGGTTCGTTTAATTTTTAAAGGAGAAGTGAGTCAAGTTATAGACTCTAGTTTATCACGCAATATATAGTTAATATATATTGCAGTTAGTGATAAAATTAATAATTTCATTTATAGAATCAATTTATTTGAAATAAATAAATATTTATAATACTTATACAATGGATATTTATTACACGGATGCCGGGAACCAATACAGGGTATTTTAGATATCCTTTATATAAGTAAGAGAGATGATATCCCCTTGGAGCTATTCATGTATCAATTTTCTGAGTCACTCTCTCCACTTAGATTCTAGATAGAGATCCTCTCATGAAAGGAAAAACATTAAGAACATCCTTCGTGGATTGATGTTCCTTGCCTTACGGTTATCACTACTGCATCGAGGAGATTTTTGGTGTGTTGCGCTAGCACCCAGATTCCAACGAACAACGTGCATGTAGATTCAAATGGTGTGTATGGGCAATCTAGAGGACTCCGACGTCAGAGACTTTGAGCAACGGTTTCCAGAAACCTGCAACACACTTGCACAAGTCAGATCCGAACAGGGTACTTGTTTGTTTTATATTTTGTGATCTGTAAAATCCATGCGTGGTCCTCAGACTATACCGGGATAACTCACTGGAGTCGACATCCCAATGTTGCTCCGGTGATGCGATTTTTTTAATTTCCTAGACCAACAGTTTCTGCTGCCCATCCCAGTACCTAATAGTGGTATGACAGGTAATGCATGATTTTTCAGAGTCAAATGTAAAATATTAAATTGCAAAAAAATATATGTACGAGGGATTAAATTAGTACCAACGCAACCAACAGCACGTCGATTCATTTTCGAATGGCCATGTTATGTCCATTAGAATAAATCAATTGGATCGAATAGTCAGTTTTTTCCTTTGGATTAAATTTTTGAGAAGAACGCGTTTTAATTTCATTAATGTTTTTTTAAAAAATTACCAAAATTCGTCCATGCTATGGCTGGAATCTGATAGCCGAAACTAATTCGGTATGTTTAATTATAGGAGATTAATAAAATAATAAAATAATATAATATTTTTTATTTTTCTCAAGTAAAATATCATTTAAAGACTTGGGGTCAAGTCAAGTCTTTCATTTAATTTAAATTTTAATAAAAGGGAGACGAAGACCCCATTTTGGGGTCTTCATCCATTTAAATTTTAAAAAATGGAAAAATAGAGGTATCTTTTTGTCTAAAGACAAATTAAAAAAATGGTAGAAGTCCCAATTGGTTCTTCTTCAAACAACGCACCTCCCCCTTGAGGATGAAACCCTAGCCACAGCTTGGTCCACCACCCACAGTCGGTCCGCTTCCTCGTCGTGGCCTCCTCTTCTGTTGTACTGCCACCCCACACAGCTCCCAGTTGTCGTCCCGCATGGACCACACCACCCCCATCACACTTCCCTCCCTGTTCTAGGCCGCGCTGCTTGATACCTGACACCCTTGCCGCCCCTCGGTCTCACGCTGGTTGAACCCCAGCTGGACCGAACTTCCTCTCTCTAGTCGGATCGACCTTCCCATTTCCTGATGGACTGTGTCGCCCATCCTTCTTCGCGACATCCTGGAAGTCCCAAGCCATGCTGGACCTCACCTCTGCCGGACCATACCGCGTCGGACCGAGCTGTCGCCCCTTGTTGCTAGCCAGATGGTGTTGTGCCCCCTTCGCGCCCTATTGAAGGAGTTTTCCGTTGGCCAAAAGATGTTTCACCGCTGGTGTCTCTCGACCGGGATAATATACCGAGGTCACGCAGCGGTCTCACAACGGTTATGTCGTGATTTGTCCCTACTCTAGGACGACACATGCGATGGTTCACTGTCCTACTGAACTCCTCCTGGCAAGAGGCAACCCCATCATTTAGTTTTAATTAATTTGGTTTTTATATTATATTAATTTGATTTAGATTGGGGTTTAAATTTAATTTAATCCAAAACATTAATTTAATTAGAATTAAAAATAAATTAATAGATTCATTTAATTTTAGAATTAAAATTAAATTATTAGATTAATTCGATTTTATAGTTAAATTAAATTGATGGTTTAATTTAATTTTTGAATTGAAATTAGATTAAATAGTTTGAATTGATTAAAATTAATTAATTGAATTTATTTGAATTCATTTAATTTATAAGGACCCCTCGTATTGTTTAAATTTCATTGCAGTTTAATTTTAATCATGCTTTATATTTACCGAATGGTCTTGAGAAAGCGACCAAATTGTCTATGTCTAGTATTTATTTATTTATTTTATTATTTATTCAACATGTGCGATGATTGTAATAATTAATTAGATAAATGATGGTCTGTGAATCATTATTTTAATTCAAATATGTATAAGGGCCTACGTGTCCAATGCACACGCTGTCTTTTGTACCTTAGTTCCCCTCACCTGCGTGCGATTTTATTTGGAATTAATCGATGATGGTCTGAGACTCATGCCCCAGCAAGTCGAGGCGGTAATCTAGAGTAGATTCGAGCACATTGCACTGGGGATAACTACGATGTTAGTCATGTCTCAACTCAGGTATGGATTCCCCTAGGTCATGATTGATCCGTTATGGATCAATTTTTATAGAATTCTCCAGAACAATCCGACTACATGATTTACTTTATGAATAGTTTATTATTTTACGCGAGTGCATGATTATTTCATGATCACATTGAATAATAAACAATATAAAAATGCAAAAAAGAATTGAAAAATTTATATTTCTATTGAATGTTCAATTGTGAGCATGATAATATTGTTTGAACATAATGATAGAAAATGAGTATTCTTCAATAAGTATTAAAAATCCCTCAGAGATATATTAAGTCCAATAAATGCCTCCCATTTGTCTCATCTAAATAAAACTAGCTATTTGGGGTGCCCGTCATCCATAGTTGAGAGTGCCTCTTACTACTAGGGTGTTTTCATGAGGGAACGGGGTCGACTTAACTGAAGTGAGTAGTCAATGATTAACCTTATCTAACTAGCTATCACTTTAGATCCAAGATGTCGTGGGAATCAAGTTCATATTCAAAAAATCTGGGACATCACTCAACAACACATATAACTACACAGAAAGTGGTTGGTCAGCCTAGTGCCTACCTTGAAACCCTCCATGTAGTGGTACAACCATAACATGTAGACTACGAGGGAGGTTTCAAGGATCCATTCCACTAGAATACCCAAACGTCAGAGTATTCTTAATCTAATAGTGAGGTCTATTAAGGTTTTCTAAAATTGCGGGAGACATTAAAATGATATAATGACTAATTAATCATAAATGTCAAAAAGATTATCAAGACAATGTAGTAACTGATAAATGTTTATCTGATATAGATTTAAGAATGTAATCACCAACACCAAAAGTACTTTATAACTATAATCGATTTTGGATAAAAAAAATATCCTGACCGTCAACAACTTTTAGGAGTAGTATAGGTGCTTGCTCATAGTACTACACCCAGAAAGGAAGTTATATGTGTTGGAATCCCCAATTCCTTATGAGCCTCCTTATGGAGAAATCAAGGAGGAAAATGATAAATGGAGAAAGAATGTAGACGATGCTCTTGATGTACAATGAATCATATTTTCAACTACGTCCAACCAATTGTAAAAAATGAATGAGGATGAGGATTCCTACAAGATGCTTTCACATCTCTAAGAATTATATCAGGAGAGGGCCAGACAGGAAAGATATGAGATTCAAAGTTCTCTTTATAAGTGTAGGCTAGCAGAAGGGCACCAAGCCGGTCCTCACGTACTCAAGATGATTGGGTATATTGAGAGGCTTGAAGCCCTTGGGTTCAAACTGAACCATGTACTAGTAGTTGATCTCATTCTTACCTCTTTACCGTCATGATTTTCAGCTTTTATTGTCAATTATAACATGAATGATATGACAATGTCTCTCACGGAGCTTTTGGCTTTAATTATACAAGTTGATAACGATAAGAAATATACCAATTCATATGTCCCTATGGTGAACAAGAAAAACAAGGGATAGGAAATGGGGTCTAAGGCCAAGTGAAGGCCATAGACACCAATGCATCGTCCTGCAAAGAATATAAAGATTCATAGGCAATGTAATGGGATAGAATCTGTCTACTTTGGATGTGGCATGAAAGGCTTCTGGAATAAGAATTGAAGAGCTGTGAAGAAGAAGCACACTGATGCTTCCACTTTAGGTATTTTTTTTCATTGAATGCATTCAATATTTATCTACAAGTTGGGTATTGGATACGACATGTGGCTCACACATTTTTATTCATATATAGGAACCATGTAGGTTCACGAAGATTGAAAAAGGTCAAGTGGATCTCTGAGATGCAAATGGTGAAAGGCGGTCCTCCTTGGCAGTGGGGGACTATCAATTAACCTTGCCAACTAGTTTGGTTCTATCTTTAAACAATTGCTATTATGTGCCTTCTATCACCAGAAACATTATCTCTATGTCGTGTTTAGATGCATTGAGTTTATATTTCAATATAGGAAATAAATGTTGTCTCTTTTATAGGGATAACATATGTTATGGTATGACGCATCTTAACAATTGTTTATATATGATGGGACTAGAGAACCTAGTATTGGAAATCAATGAAAAAAACAAACAACATGACTCATATATCACCCACCTATGGAACTTCTGACTTGGACATGTGAACGAGAAGAGATTACAAAGATTACATCAAGGAGGGTATTTTGAATATATACAGTTAGAACCCTTGGATGTATGTCAAACATGTTTACAAGGAAAGATGACCAAAACCATTTTCTATGGAATGGGAAAAAGAGCCAATGTAGTACTAGAATTAAAACTTACTGATGTATGTGGTCCATTTTCTGTAGGGTAAAGGGGTTGTTTTTAATAATTCTTTACTTATATCGATTACTATAGTAGGTACGACGATATCTACTTAATGTAGTATAAGTCAGATTCCTTTCGGTTCTTTAAGAAATACAAAAATGTAGTAGAAAACAACTTGGTAAGAAGATAAAAGCACCCTGCTCAGACTGAGGCAGAGAGTATTGATCACATGAAATATTGTGGGATAATATCCCAACTCACTCCTCCTTATACACCACAATGGAACATGTTAGTGAAAGGAGGAATAATACATTTCTTGACATGGTCAGATCAATGATGAGTTATGAAACTCTTCCATTATCCATTTGGGGATACACTTTTCAAAAATCAACATATACCCTTAACCGAGTACCAACTAAAGATGCAGATGGGATTACATATTAGTTATGGCATAGAAAGAAACCTAGTTTGACACACATACGAGCATGGTGGTGCGAGGAATTTGTCAAGTCTTTACCAAGTGAAAAATTAGCGTCTATAAGAACTAAGTGCATCATTATAGGTTATCCAAAAAACTAGAGGATATTAACTATATAACCCTTTAGATAGAAAATTCATTGTGGAATGATACGACACATTTCTAAAAAAGGAACACATTTCTATTGGAAATAGTGGGGGTAAGATTTCCTTCGATGATGTTAATGCTCCAGATGCACAAAAGTTGGTAGAGGAACAATCTCTATAAGAAAAAGTGGAAGGAGAAGTTCTTCCTAACACATAGATACTATATAGGTCTGTGCGAGAGGTTATAGAAATAGAGTGTTTTGGTTTTCTTGTCACCGGGTCAGGTTACACATTAGTCATTGAGGATGATGAACCTCTAACCTACAAGGAAGCAGTAGAAGGAAATGAAGCTACTAATTGGAAAGAAGCTGTGAATTCTGAAATGGAGTCCATGTACTAAAATCAAGTTTGGATTTTGGTAGACCCTCCATTTGATGTTAATCCCATTGGATACAAATGGGTGTTCAAGAGGAAGCTGGACATGGATTGTGAGGTTAGTACCTTTAGAGAAAGACTGGTTTCAAATGTTCTCAATAAACATCATGTCATTGAGTATGATGAAACCTTCTCACTAGTAGAAATGCTTAAATCCATCAGAATAATTCTTGCAATAGAATCCTTTCATGATTTCGATATTTGGAAAATGGATGTCAAAATTACTTTTCTAAATGGGATGTTGGTTGAACACGTCTATATGACTCAACTTAAAGGTTTTGTTAATTCAATGAATTCTAATAAAGTATGGAAGCTCCAGAGTTCAATTTATGGACTGAAGCAGGCTTCAAGATCATGGAATGTTCTTTTTGATTAGGCTATAAGAGATTTTTGTTTCGTCAAAAAATGAATGATAACTTTGTGTCTATAAAAAGGTCGAAGGGAATGCCATCAGTTTCCTAGTGTTATATGTTGATAACATATTTATGAAGGGAAATGAGGTGAAAGTAATATAGTTAGTTAAGAAATGGTTAAATGAATGCTTCTCCATGAATGATTTAGGTGAAGCAACCTAAATTATAGTGATCAAGATCTATAGAGTTAGATCTCAATGGCTACTTGGGCTAAGTCAAAGTACATATAATGACAAGGAACTTAAAAGGAATAATATGGAACAATACAAGAGAGGATTGTTACCTATGTCACATGGTATAAATCGATCCAAGAAAATGTATCCCCAAACACATGAGGAGGTTGACAGAATGCGTAGAATCCCTTATACCTAAATAGTCGGTTATATCATGTATGACATGCTATATACTAGGCTTGATGTCGCCTTTGATTTAAGAATTATGTGTAGATTTCAAGCCAATCTAGGAGTGCTGCATTGAAAAACTATTAAAAAATTCATAAAGTACTTGAGGCATACTAAGGATATATTCCTGGTGTTTGGAGGAGATGAGGAAATAGTTGTGAGGGGATACACTAATTCTAGAATCCAGAAACATCATGATGATATGAAATCATAGCTATGCTACATATTTTTCCTGAATGGTGGTGTAGTGACCTAGAGAAGCTGGAAGCAAGCTATGGTTGCTGATTCTACAACAGAGTCTGAATATATTCCAGATTTCGATGTAGCAAAGGAAGAAGTCTGGAAACATAGTTTTATCTCAAACAATAGTGTTGTTCCTAGTAGTGCAGACCCTATTCCACTATAGTGCGATAATATTGATGCAGTAGAAATTTCCAAGGATCCCGGGTCTCACCATAGTAAACATAATATTCTTTGGAAGCTTCTTCTCTTGAGAGATTTTACATGAAGTGGGGAAGTAATAGTTATCAGAGTATCCACATAGGAGAACATGGAAGACCCCCTAACTAAATCCATTTCTCAACAGAATCATGTTCTCATGTGTGATCTAGCAGATTTAAACTAGTTAGCAGTTGGCTCATGTGCAATTTGGAGTGTTGAAAGTGGGTGCCCTAGACCAAACTTGTGTTTTACTTTCATTTCTAGGAGAACTCAGTCATGTTATATAATCTATTTTATCATACTATATATATTTAATATATATTGCAGTGAGTGATAAAATTATAAATATTATTTAAGGCATAATTTTATCTAACATAAATAAATATTTATAATACTTATACTGAGGATAATTATTACATGGGGGTAGGGAACCCATACTGGGTATTTCAGATATCCCCTATACATGTAAGAGGAAGGATCTCCCCTTGGAACTATTCATGTATCAATTTTGAGAGCCTCTCTCTCTTCCTGGATTCTAGAGAGATATCCTCCCAATAAATGAAGAACTTCAAGAACTTCCTTCATGGATCGAAGTTCCTTTCCTTGCAGTGTTCACTACTATGTCGAGAAGATCGTTGTTGTGCCATGCTGACACACTAATTCCAAAGAACGATGTGCATGCAGATTCAAAAGGCTTGAGTGGTTGATCTAGAGGACTTCGACATTGGAGTCTTCGAGCGATGGTCGCCAACCACCTGTGACACACATGCACACGTCATATCCAAACAAGGTACTTGTCCATTTTATATTTTGTTTTCTTCCAAATCCATGCATGGTCCTCAGACCATTCCAGGATAGCTCACCAGAGTCAACTTCCCAACATTTCTCCAGTGATGCGAAATTATTTTAATGTCTCGGTCCATCAACTTCCGCTGCTTGTCCCAGTACCTATCATGTTGTTGGGTCGGATCTCATAATATTCATTGGTTCTTGAAAGGGGACCTCATCATTTGGGAGGCCAACAAACCTTATCATTTTCAAGACATTGATGATCATAAGGTGGATATTGAACATCCTAAGAGGAATCTGGAATTACATTGGGATGATGAGATTTTCAGAAATTTAGTTACCATGATGGTTCATCTTTCTAAAGTAATTCATGATCAAGATACCACTTTTTGAGAGCGATCCATAGTGACTTGGCTCAAAGGGAGAGATTGTAATAATGCCTTTTCTAGGCATGCATATAAGATCAGAAAATAAACATTTCTCAAAAAAATTATTGGATGAAGATAGATCCTTCTCGTCTGATCCAAAAGTTGTAGAAGGTTTTTCTATGTCTCACTTTTCCGCCCCACTTCCTGGTGTTAATCCTTTCTGGAGTGATGGTTATCCTATATGGCATATATATTTCTTTGGTAACATACATCATTTTGTATCTTCTAAATCAAATGGTATTTTAGAGGGAATACTAGATGAGAGGGAGGTGGGGGAAATATCTCCTTCCTGAATTCTGGAAGTGCCCCTGGTCTAGATGGTTTCCCATGGACTTTCTACATTAATTCCATATAAATTATTAAAAATGATTTTGTGGAAATCATTCTGGTTTTTTTACATCATAGAAGAATGCCTAGAGTGTCATGTTATACTTCTTTAATCCTCATTAAAAAGTTTAGGAATCCTTCCTCGCCTAAATAGTTATGTGCAATTAGAATGTGATACTTTCCTTATAATGTACTTTCTTCAATTATCAATAGGAGTTTATCGATACACATATTGAAATGGATATCCGAGGAACAACAAGGATTCATTCTTGGAGGATCTACTTTGGTTTTCATTTCTATTTTGGATGAAATGTTATGTGATATTAATAAGGTCCATGGGTCTGAAATTTATATCTTGCTAGATATGGACAAGGCATGTGATAGGATGGACTGGTGTTTCATAATTGATGTTATTCATGTTGTGTATTGTTTAGGGAATGTTATTGATCTAATTTCCAGGTGTATGAGTTCTCCCTATCTTACTATAACCATTATGGGGAGAATCTATAAATCATTTAGATTTTTTCTAAGGGATAATGTATGTTGATACTCTTTATACCACTATCTTTACCTTTTCACAAGTCTCTTCTAGTTGATATTTTTATAAAAAGATTGACAAGGGATGTTTGAGACCCTTTTTGGGCAACCCTAACATTAGGGGACCCTCTCATATTTACTTTTTAGATGATCTCCTTCTAATAAATAATGGAAATATCATAAATATCCCTATGATAGATTTTAATCATGTTGAATATTTCCATTAGAGTGGACAATCCATCAACTGAGAAAAGATTAGTGTTTATTTATCAAAATCATGTTCAGATTCAAGTGGTAAAAGAATTGATAATAAACTAGGAGTCCAAAAAAGATCATTTCCCTTGGAATATCTAGGATCAACTATATCTCCTGTTAGAGTTATAATTCAACATGTTGATGCAGCTGTTGATAAAATTTCTATTCGTATTCTTAAATCTAAGAACATATGTATGTCATTTGGCGGTCACATCACCATGGTTAACAGCGTCTTATCTTCAATTCCTATGCACGCCTTTTCCTATCATATTGATCCAAATGATGTTCTATATAAAATTGAAAATATTCTTACAACCTTCATTTGGGATTCACATGGTGAAGTAAAATATCATTGGGATTTATAGAATTTGATGGCTTGGGAAATTGAAAGTCACGACCCGACCTCGGGGCCCGTGCTGTGACTACCCCAAGCCCGCCTTCCATAGGCCAGGGGCTGGCGACTAGCACCAAGGCGTAAAATCCCGGTAAACAGGGAAGGCATTGCCTTTAAAAGTAACAACCACCACAGAGTCAGCAAGCGGAAAGTAACTACAAAGTGCAGAAAAGTAAAGGGGGCCGGAAATACAAGCCCAACTGTAAAGTACAACTGAAAAAGTAAAGAACAGCAACTGAAGAAAAGACGGCGGCCTCGTGTCGTCCACTGGCAATCCCACCTGAAGGGTGGGTACAGATAGCCTCTAGGCTCCTCGGGTCCCACGTCCGCTCCGAGCACGTCCCGTCCAGTGGTCCACCTCCAGGTACTGTCCTACTCCACGCCCCAACCGTGATCAGCGCTGTCCGTCGTCTGCATCCAACACAACAAGGTGCGGGCATAGCCCGTGCAGGGGTGAGTATAAGCTACTAAGTAAGGACCTCGAGACCCCCGAAGGTCTCCCGAAATCCACAAAGGATATAGCACAAAAGAAAGATGCAATCACGAAGTAACATCTGACTCAACTTAGGTATATGCCCATGCATATACCTAAGTCCCCAATTCTAGCTCTGCTCATGAGCTCAAGAACAACTCAATCCACAAAGGAAAGCAAGACTCAAATCCACAAGGAGAGTAAACAGTAAATCCTCAAAGGATAGCTCAACACAATCCACAAAGGAGAGTAACAGTAAATCCACAAAGGATAGTAACATAAGGTTCAGCTCAACCAGGTATACTTTTTCAGATGACGTCAAAGATGATCACTGATCCATCTAAGTCGTCGGACCCACGAAGGATCGATAGGTACTAACCCCCGCAAAAGACCCACATAGGATCGGGCTCACACAGAACCTGTAGGCAGTGGCTCACACAGAACCGGTAGTAAGGACCCACATAGGATCGGGCTCACACAGAACCTGTAGCACTGATCCACGTAGGATCGCTGAGTGCAGTAGTCGACGCAGTCCACTGAGGATCTCTGCACAGTCGTCGCCGCAGTCCACGAAGGATCTCTGCTCTGCCGTCGTCGCAGTCCACGGAGGATCTCTTCTCTGCCATCGTCGCAGTCCACGGAGGATCTCTGCTCTGCCGTCGTCGCAGTCCACGGAGGATCTCTGCTCTGTCGTCGAAGTCACAGCCAGCGCTAGGGTTCCCGCACATAGCGAGCTCGTTTAGGAGGGTCCGCTCCACGAGCCGAGAGGCTGATACATCAACTGACACGTAGTCCGAAGTTGATGTATCCAAAAGTTCCGTAACGACAACAGGATCTCTACGCAACAGACGACGCGTCAATCGGACGCCCGGTCTGAGAGTTATTGGCATTTTCGTCCTAGGGGCCCGGTTGGTTTTTAGGGCAAAACCAACCCGACCGTACTCCGCCTGTGTCCGATCCTCGGGTGGAGTATGCCAAAAGTTCCGTCTCACTTAGAGGAAACTACCACAGCTGACGGTACGTCGATCGGACGTCCGCAGCTCAAGTTATGAGCATTTCTGCTCCGAGGGCCCGGTTGGTTTCGTGTACGAACCAACCCGGCCGAACCCAAAGTCTTCCGAAACCTTGAGTATAATATACCGAAACGACCGTATCGATCCAAGGATCGCGTAGCCGCTGACGGTTCGTCAATCGGAGGTCCCAGGCCCAAGATATGGGCGAAAGACCGAAGAGGGCCCGAAACGGGGGTTCTGGGCCCGGGGCGACCCGGCCCGAACCCCCCCTGGGTCGGCCGAACCGGGTCGGCCCGACCCAGCTAGGCCGGGTCCGGTCCGGCCTGGGCGCGGCCGGGCCGCCGGACCGGCCGGCTCGGCTTCGGCCGAGCGGCCGAAGCAACCGCCGCGGGTTTGACCCGCGGCTTGGAGGACAACGCGGCCCCGCGGGGGGCCGCCTGTCACGCGAACGCGGCCGGGCCGCCGCCGCCGCGGCATCAGCCGCGGCGGAACTCCTCCACGGCGGCGCGCCGGGCGCCGGCGACCCGCGCCGCCGCCGCCTTCCGCGGGCCGCCGGAGTTGCTTCGGTGGCCCGTTTTACCTCCCGTCTGCGCCATTGCTCCTCCCGGGGGCCGATCTTCACTGCGGGATCAACGGATCGCCCTTGCCGCACGGTTCGTCGTCATCCGCCAAATCCGCACAACAAAAGATCGGCGGAGGGTTGCCGGGTCTTGTTCGTTAGACCCGCACCCTCCGCGTTAGTCATAAACTCAACGGGGGAAAAGGAAAAACCAATCAACAATTTTAAATAAATTAAAATTGTTCCATGATCGGGTTCTTTATTTCAACAGAATAAACACGGGAAAGAATCATCAAGGAAATAAACCCCTACCTTGTCGTTGTCGGACGTGAGGTCGTCGCGGAATCGCTCGTCGCGGAAGGGACGTTCGTCGCACCGCGGGAAAAATGTCGCGCCGACGATCTCCGGATCTAGAACAAACGGATTTAATTAATTAAATCCGTTGTTATTGAAAATTAAAGATGGAGAATTTAGAAGATTCGATTCTCACCTTTAACCGCCGATCGTAGGTTTCGCCGCGGAAGAAGAGGTGCCGAATAAGAAGAAAGTCGCGGAAAATCTTGTCGACGTCGCGGATCACGGCGTGCGTCGTTGAATTCTGGTCGCCGGCGTTCTTCGCGTTCTTCGCGTTCTTCGCGAGGAGGGGAGATGAAGAAACAAAGGTCCTCTCAAATCCTTTCAAAGGATTTTTAGGTTGGTCTTATTTTATAAACATGCCAACAAACGCAAAAGCGTAAGTAACGACCCATCAGTTCGTTGAATTAATTCAACGAGCGAAACAGCCCATTTAATTCACGAAATAAACCGCTCAATTAAATGGTCTGTTAAGAATTTAAGAAAACGCGTCGGTTGACTTTTCAGTTACTTTGACGGGTTTTCGCGGGTGCGTTACTTAGCGAAAGAAACGGCGGGGCTCGTGCGGGCCCCACCGCACAAATATCCTAACAAGGGGTAGGATATTTCTGGATAGCACCCTATCCGCTTTAACTCAGTTCAAGTGGCTTCCAAGCGGCTTCCAAGCAGCTTAAGTGAAATAAAATAAAGTTGTCGCACAAATTTTATTTTATTTCTGACTTAAAGCCCCAAAATTTAAAAACCACGTCTGAGCAAACGCAACTTCGGAAGAGGCGTTTCTAAGCAAATACCGGCGCTGAGATTTCATCGTTGCCCTCAGAATTCGATTCCGGGCACCGGTTCAAAAGATAGAAAAACCCGCTCGTCCGTTCACTGAACGTACCCGAGCCAAACTTCGGAAATTGATTCCGGGCACACCGGACCTCGGAATCAGGTGCCGTCTGAAGCTGCGCTCTTGTAAAATTCCAAAGAAAATTAAGAAAAAAATTTCCTTGAAATTTGCGGGTCTTTACATTACTCCCACCTCAGGGCTTTACGTCCCCGTAAAGATACATCAAAAACTAGGGGAACAAATGGGGGTACTGAACACGCATCTGAGCCTCCCCCTCCCAAGTGCTCTCCTGGAGGTTCTCGTGCTGCCATCTGACGCGCACAAGAGGAATCGACCGCCCACGTAGGACCCGCTCCTGTCGATCCTCGATCTCCACTGGGACCTCCGCAAAAGTCGCCCCATCGTCCACGTCCAGCTCCCCAAAGTCGATGATGTGCGTCGGGTCGTGCACGTATCTCCTCAGCTGAGACACGTGGAAGACGTCGTGCACCCGGTGCAACTGAGGTGGTTGAGCCAGGCGATAAGCCACCTCTCCTATCCTGCTGAGGACCTGGAAAGGCCCGATGAAGCGTGGAGACAACTTGCCGCCTCGGCCAAATCTCCGTAAACCACGTCGAGGTGAGACACGCAAAAAGACGTGGTCGCCATCCTCGAACTCCAGTGGCCTCCGCCTCCTGTCAGCATATGACTTCTGCCGGCTCTGAGCTGTCCTCATCCTCTCCTGGATGATCTGGACCTTCTCTGTCTTGGCTCGGACCATCTCTGGTCCCACGAGTGCTGACTCCCCAGGGTCTGTCCAGCACAACGGTGATCTGCAGGGTCTGCCGTACAACACCTCGTATGGTGCCATCCTGATGGTGGAGTGGTAGCTGTTGTTGTACGCGAACTCCACCAAGGGTAGGTGGTCCTCCCAACTGCGACCAAAGTCGAGAACACATGCACGGAGCATGTCCTCGAGTGTCTCTATGGTCCTCTCCGTCTGACCAACCGTCTGAGGGTGGAAGGCTGTGCTCAGATGGAGCCGCGTCCCGAACGCCTCCTTCAACCCCTTCCAAAGCCGGGAAGTGAAACGAGCATCTCGATCGGAGATGATAGACGATGGCACACCGTGAATCCGTACGATCTCCTGGACGTAAAGACGTCCCAAGCTCTCCACTGAGCCCTGCTCTCTGATGGGTAAGAAGTGTGCCGACTTGGTGAGTCGGTCGACAATCACCCAAATGGAGTCGTGACCTCTTGAAGTGCGTGGAAGTCCAGTCACGAAGTCCATAGATATGCCATCCCACTTCCACTCCGGGACCTCCAAGGGCTGTACCAAGCCTGCTGGTACCTAATGCTCTGCCTTCACCTGCTGGCAGGTGAGGCATCGTGAAACGAACTCTTCCACAGCCTTCATCATGCCCGGCCACCAGTGCTGTCGCCTGAGATCCTGGTACATCTTCGCCACTCCGGGAAGCACCGCCAAGGGAGAAGTGTGAAACTCTCTCAGCACCTCCTCTCGTAAAGCGACTGGTACGAAGGTACGTCCTCTGAAAAGGATGTCATGCTCTGCTCCAAGGGAGAAACCATCAGGCGCCTAACCTGAGGATATCAGTGCACGCCGGGTCTCACAGTCAGCGTCCCCACGCTGAGCCTCTCTGACCCGCTGTAGAAGTGGAGGAGAGACTGTGAGAGACTGAAGAAAGGCTGCTCCGTCTCTATCCACGAAGGATATCTGCAAGGAGGCTAGCTGCTCCGTCGCCTCCTCAAGTAGCTGAATGCCCGTCCTCCTGCTGAGGGCATCGGCTACCACGTTCCCCTTCCCAGGAGTATAGACTATCTCAAAGTCATAGTCCTGGAGGAACTCAAGCCATATCCGCTGTCTCAGGTTTAGGTCCTTCTGAGAGAAGATATACCTGAGACTCTGGTGGTCAGAAAATACTGTGAAGTGCTCGCCCATCAGATAGTGCCTCCAAGTCTTCAGAGCGAAGACCACTGCTGCTAACTCCAGGTCATGAGTGGCGTAGTTCTGCTCATGCGGCCTCAACTGACGTGATCCGTAGGCGATCACGGCCCGCTCCTGCATCAGGACGCACCCGAGTCCAGTCCCTGATGCATCGCAGTAAACTACGTATCCAACTCCCTCCTCAGGCAACCTCAAGATAGGTGCGTTGGTCAATCTCTGTCTCAGCTCCTGGAAGCTCTGCTGACATCTGTCTGACCACACAAAGGGTTTCCCCTTCTTTGTCAAGGCTGAGAGTGGTGCCGCAACTCTGGAGAAGTCCGGCACAAATCTCCGATAGTATCCGGCTAAGCCCAAGAAACTTCGCACCTCTGTCACGCTCTTGGGTGGCTCCCAAGCTAGCACTGCCTCGATCTTCGCGGGGTCCACTGCAACTCCCGCCTCAGAAATGACGTGCCCCAAGAAATGGACCTCACGTAACCAGAACTGGCATTTTGAGAGCTTGCCATAAAGCTGATGCTCTCGGAGTGTGTCTAGAACATCTCGCAGGTGGTATGCATGCTCCTCCTTAGTCGTCGAGTATACCAAAATGTCGTCAATGAAGACCACGACAAATCGGTCGAGGTATGGCTGGAAGATCCTGTTCATGAGGCTCATGAACACTGCTGGAGCATTGGTTACGCCGAACGGCATAACCAAGAACTCATAATGGCCATACCGACACCTGAAGGCCGTCTTCTGCACGTCCTCGTCTCGAACTCTGAGCTGATGATAGCCTGACCAGAGGTCTATCTTCGAGAACCACCGCGCTCCCTTGAGCTGATCGAAGAGGTCATCAATCTGTGGCAGCGGATACTTGTTCCTCACTGTCACCTGGTTCAGGCGAAGATAGTCGACACACAGTCGCAAGCTCCCGTCCGCCTTCTTGGCGAACAAAATCGGGGAATCCCAGGGTGAAACACTGGGTCGGATTAACCCCTTGCTCTGCAAGTCCTCCAACTGTACCCGCAGCTCTCGAAGCTCGGCGGGGGCCATCCGATATGCTGGAGAAGATATCGGGGTTGTCCCGGGGTACAAGTCGATGTAAAAGTCTACCTCTCTACGAGGAGGTAGCCCTGGAACGTCGTCGGGAAAGACGTCCACGTACTGGTCCACCACTGCAGGAAAAACTGGACTCCGCACGTCCACTGCTCCTAGGATGAGGCTAGCCAACTGATGAGTGATGGGATGCACTCTCCTCCGCGGAAGTCCATCCTGTGCTGCAAAGGTTCCCTTCTCGCCGGTGAAGGTAAACCTGCTCCCGTCGGTGCGAACACATCGCACCTTGCGCCTAAAACAGTCGATCTGGGCATGAACCGTGGATAGCCAATCCATGCCCAAGATGACGTCGTAAGGCCTCGACGCCGCTACAAGGAGATCCCAGCCGAAGCTCTCGCCTCCTAGAGTAAGCTCACAGTGCCGGCACCAGTGCGTAATCGTCGAGTCTGCTCCCGTAGGAGTCTCTAGCCGTAAGGATCGAGCCAACGGCTCAGTCGGAATCTCCGAGCTCCGAACAAGGGCAGAGGCTATGAAAGAGTGACTCGCTCCTGTGTCTATAAGTACTGCAGCAAGGGTAGAATAGACACAGATCGTACCTCGAATCATCTCTGGCATGTCGGGGTCGTAGGCCTCCACTGCCTGGAGCTTGGCCTGTCCCTGCCCGCCAGCTCCCTGTGGTCGAGGTGGCCCTCCTGGTGGTGGTGGGGGTAGAGCCTGGAAGCGTCGCCCACCACCCGCTGCTCGGCCAGCTCCTCTGCCTCGTCCGCCTCCTCCCTGCGGACCGCCACGGTCGACCCTCTGCCTCTGCCTGGGTGGCCCCTCCACCGTTTGCTGCTCCTCTGATCGGCGAGTCGGGCAGTCACGAGCCATGTGACCCTGCCCGCCGCAGGAGTAGCACAGCCTGCCTCTCGGAAGGCTGGCACTCCGCTGTGTGCCCCGCACCGCTGAGCCGGTGTCCTGAGGCCGTCTGCGTGGGGGTCTGGTCTGCCTGGACCCGAGAGTCATCCGTCGGCTACCTGCTGCCGAAGACCCAGCTACCTGCCGCCCTGCGCTAGGTCTCGCCGCTGAATAAGGCTCTGCCAGGAAGCTCTCGATCAGGAGGGCTCGCTCCAGCACTCCCGCCTGGGTCGGAATGCTGAGGGAGACCAGCGACGCCCGAATCTCTTGTCGCAAGCCCTGCTCGAAGGTCCGGGCCCGGAAGAAGGGGTCTCGTACCATGTCGGTCGAGTAGCGAGATAGGTCAGTGAACCTCGCCGCGTACTGAGCGACTGTCATGCTGCCCTGGCGCAGCTGGAGAAGCTCCTGGATGCGCACCGCTCGGAGGGTGGCCGGGACGAACTCAGAGCGGAAGAGGCTCTCGAAGTCCGCCCAGAGCAAGGATGCCTCATCGTGAACCTGGAGCATCAAGCTCCACCATCGTCCTGCCGCCGCCTGCAGTAGGCTCGCCGCGAGAATCACCATGAGATCCGATGGTGTCCTCACTAGCCTAAAGATCCGTACCACCGCCTCTAGCCAGTCCTCGGCGGCCTGGGGGTCCGCCTCACCGCGAAACCTGGGCGGTCGCTGGCTCTGAAACTCATGCAGTGCCCTGAGGCGACGTGCATCGTCAGCGTCTGGTACTGGTAGCATCGGTGGCTCGGCGGGTAAAGCTACCGCCAGTGCCACTGCTGGAAAAGGGCCCTGCACCGAGGCCTCGTCGCTCGGTGGGCTGCCGTCGCGCCCAACACTCGGAACCCTAGCTGGCTGTCATCGCGGGGCCATCCTGAAAAGGAGAACAAGAGCACCATAGTCAGAACAGTATACCTGGTGAGCTGGCACAAGTAATCACAAGGAAAACTTGAGACTTTCATAAAGAAGATCAGTATACCCGGTGAGCTGACACAAGTAATCACAAAGAAAACTTGGAACACACACGCAATCAATGTTTTCATGCATTAAGTCGGAAATCAGGAGTCAGGGTCCTGGTGTACGGATACGTCGGCCGCCGCACCAACACTGGGCTCCCTGAACTGATAACCACACTCAATACACTAAACACTATTGCTTCATATAGAAAGAAAAGACGATCAGAGTCTGCGGTAGAACCGACCCCTCTGATACCAATTTGTCACGACCCGACCTCGGGGCCCGTGCCGTGACTACCCCAAGCCCGCCTTCCATAGGCCAGGGGCTGGCGACTAGCACCAAGGCATAAAATCCCGGTAAACAGGGAAGGCATTGCCTTTAAAAGTAACAACCACCACAGAGTCAGCAAGCGGAAAGTAACTACAAAGTGCAGAAAAGTAAAGGGGGCCGGAAATACAAGCCCAACTGTAAAGTACAACTGAAAAAGTAAATAACAACAACTGAAGAAAAGACGGCGACCTCGTGTTGTCCACTGGCAATCCAACCTGAAGGGTGGGTACAGATAGCCTCCAGGCTCCTCGGGTCCCACGTCCGCTCCGAGCACGTCCCGTCCAGTGGTCCACCTCCAGGTACTGTCCTGCTCCACGCCCCAACCATGATCAGCGCTGTCCGTCGTCTGCATCCAACACAACACGGTGCGGGCATAGCCCGTGCAGGGGTGAGTATAAGCTACTCAGTAAGGACCCCGAGACCCCCGAAGGTCTCCCGAAATCCACAAAGGATATAGCACAAAAGAAAGATGCAATCACGAAGTAACATCTGACTCGACTTAGGTATATGCACATGCATATACCTAAGTCCCCAATTCTAGCTCTGCTCACGAGCTCAAGAACAACTCAATCCACAAAGGAAAGCAAGACTCAAATACACAAGGAGATTAAACAGTAAATCCACAAAGGATAGCTCAACACAATCCACAAAGGAGAGTAACAGTAAATCCACAAAGGATAGTAACATAAGGTTCAGCCCAACCAGGTATACTTTTTCAGATGACGTCAAAGATGATCACTGATCCATCTAAGTCGTCGGACCCACGAAGGATCGATAGGTACTAACCCCCGCAAAAGACCCACATAGGATCGGGCTCACACAGAACCTGTAGGCAGTGGCTCACACAGAACCGGTAGTAAGGACCCACATAGGATCGGGCTCACACAGAACCTGTAGCGCTGATCCACGTAGGATCGCTGAGTGCAGTAGTCAACGCAGTCCACTGAGGATCTCTGCACATTCGTCGCGGCAGTCCACGAAGGATCTCTGCTCTGCCGTCGTCGTAGTCCACAGAGGATCTCTGCTCTGCCATCGTTGCAGTCCACGGAGGATCTCTGCTCTGCCGTCGTCGCAGTCCACGGAGGATCTCTGCTCTGTCGTCGAAGTCACAGCCAGCGCTAGGGTTCCCGCACATAGCGAGCTCGTTTAGGAGGGTCCGCTCCACGAGCCGAGAGGCTGATACATCAACTGACACGTAGTCTGAAGTTGATGTATCCAAAAGTTCCGTAACGACAACAGGATCTCTACGCAACAGACGGCGCGTCAATCGGACGCCCGGTCTGAGAGTTATTGGCATTTTCGTCCCAGGGGCCCGGTTGGTTTTTAGGGCAAAACCAACCCGACCGTACTCCGCCTGTGTCCGATCCTCGGGCGGAGTATGCCAAAAGTTCCGTCTCACTTAGAGGAAACTACCACAGCTGACGGTACGTCGATCGGACGTCCGCAGCTCAAGTTATGAGCGTTTCCGCTCCGAGGGCCCGGTTGGTTTCGTGTACGAACCAACCCGGCCGAACCCAAAGTCTTCCGAAACCTTGAGTATAATATACCGAAACGACCGTATCGATCCAAGGATCGCGTAGCCGCTTACGGTTCATCAATCGGAGGTCCCAGGCCCATGATATGGGCGAAAGACCGAAGAGGGCCCGAAACGGGGGTTCTGGGCCCGGGGCGACCCGCGGGGGGGGGGGGGGGGGGGCGACTGTCACGCGGACGCGGCCGGGCCGCCGCGTCCCTCCCCGGTTCCGCGCGGCCGCGGAACCGGCCGCCGCCGCCGCGGCTGAAGCCGCGGCGGACCTCCTCCACGGCGGCGCGCCGGGCGCCGCCGCCCCCGGTCGCCGGCGCCGCCGCCTTCCGCGGGCCGGCAGAGTTGCTCCGGTGGCCCGTTTTACCTCCCGTCTGCGCCATTGGTCCTCCCGGGGGCCGATCTTCACTGCGGGATCAACGGATCGCCCTTGCCGCACGGTTCGTCGTCGTCCGCCAAATCCGCACAACAAAAGATCGGCGGAGGGTTGCCGGGTCTTGTTAGTTAGACCCGCACCCTCCGCGTTAGTCATAAACTCAACGGGGGAAAAGGAAAAACCAATCAACAATTTTAAATAAATTAAAATTGTTCCGTGATCGGGTTCTTTATTTCAACAGAATAAACACGTGAAAGAATCATCAAGGAAATAAACCCCTACCTTGTCGTCGTCGGACGTGAGGTCGTCGCGGAATCGCTCGTCGCGGAAGGGACGTTCGTCGCACCGCGGGAAAAACGTCGCGCCGACGATCTCCGGATCTAGAACAAACGGATTAAATAATTAAATCCGTTGTTATTGAAAATTTAAAAGGGAGAATTTAGAAGATTCGATTCTCACCTTTAACCGCCGATCGTAGGTTTCGCCGCGGAAGAAGAGGTGCCGAAGAAGAAGAAAGTCGCGGAAAAGCTTGTCGACGTCGCGGATCACGGCGTGCGTCGTTGAATTCCGGTCGCCGGCGTTCTTCGCGTTCTTCGCGTTCTTCGCGTTCTTCGCGAGGAGGGGAGATGAAGAAACAAATGTCCTCTCAAATCCTTTCAAAGGATTTTTAGGTTGGTCTTATTTTATAAACATGCCAACAAACGCAAAAGCGTAAGTAACGACCCATCAGTTCGTTGAATTAATTCAACGAGCGAAACAGCCCATTTAATTCACGAAATAAACCGCTCAATTAAATGGTCTGTTAAGAATTTAATAAAACGCGTCGGTTGACTTTTCAGTTACTTTGACGGGTTTTCGCGGGTGCGTTACTTAGCGAAAGAAACGGCGGGGCTCGTGCGGGCCCCACCGCACAAATATCCTAACAAGGGGTAGGATATTTTCGGATAGCACCCTATCCGCTTTAACTTAGTTCAAGTGGCTTCCAAGCGGCTTCCAAGCAGCTTAAGTGAAATAAAATAAAGTTGTCGCACAAATTTTATTTTATTTCTGACTTAAAGCCCCAAAATTTAAAAACCACGTCTGAACAAACGCAACTCCGGAAGAGGCGTTTCTAAGCAAATACCGGCGCTGCGATTTCATCGGTGCCCTCAGAATTCGATTCCGGGCACTGGTTCAAAAGAAAGAAAAACCCGCTCGTCCGTTCACTGAACGTACCCGAGCCAAACTTCGGAAATTGATTCCGGGCACACCGGGCCTCGGAATCAGGTGCCGTCTGAAGCTGCGCTCTTGTAAAATTCCAAAGAAAGTTAAGAAAAAAATTTCCTTGAAATTTGAGGGTCTTTACATTGAAGGTAGAGTCATCGGTCTTAGATGTGTCGCAAAATCTGTGAGCAGCTTCCAAACCATATTAGCATGGGACTTTATGGAATTTAAGTCACTATGGGAAAAAATTATTTCTAATACATATTTTGACATTTTTAATGGAAAAGTGAGAAGGTGTTCTAATATGTGGAATTTGATTTGCAAACACCTACCCACTCTCTAGCTTCACTCATGTTGGGTCATTGGGCAATGTTCCATCAGTTATTGGAATAACAATTGGATGACTAATATTCTGGATTTTTTGGTTATCCAGTATTAGATATTTATATCTCTCAAGAAAGTATCGATCATGTTATTTTCAATACGACTCTTAATCAGCAGTAGAAGGAGGTCATCAACAGTGTCACCATCTGTTAAGATAATGATAGACTGGTAAACAATAGATCATCATCTGTGTACTTATCAGTGAATGAATATAGGCACAGAATGCATGTGGAATGTCATATTGATGAATGGTGTGACACTCTATGGTGAAAGGAAATCCTAGATAATATTAATTTATTGTTATAGAGGGTGCATAATAAGGCCTTACTTATAGATGAAAAGGTTTACATGAGAGGTGTTTCTTTGGAATCTCGGTGTAGCTGATGTCATCTTCCTCACAATGAGACCTTGGATCATATATTCTTTGAATGTGACTATGCATCCACACTGTGGCTTGATTTTCATTAATAAAGTGGTCTGTTTGGGCTATAACATCCTAAAAATGGCTCCCTTCAATATTTGTTTCACAACGCCATAGATAATTCCCATAAATGCAAGGCAAGACATCTCTACATGGATTCCAGATTTTGTACCATTTGGAAGGCTTGGAATAAGGGGAAACATGAAGGGATTTCCCACTCTCATATGGATGCGCTGATTAAAGTTTGGTCTTTGGTAACTGAAATGGATCCTTTTCTCATGAAATGAGAATCCTCACAATCCCTACAACGACTCATGTATGGTAAGATTAATGAGTGCATGGGTCACAACCCCCTCTTACAAAGAAATTGGGTTTTATGGTATCCTAATAATAATGTATTTAAATTAAATATTCATGGGTCATGTATCAGTGGTATTATGAGAGGCGGTGGTGTTGTCCATAACTGGGATGGTTCTGTTACTCTCTTTCAGTGATAATTTTGGTAACAATGACTCTTCTTGTGGAATCTATGTCTCTACTTAAGGGATTGAATGTGTGTCTTCCTAAGGATATTATGATGTAAGGGGTGGAAACTGAATCATTTATCCTTCTTGAATCATTGAAAGGGACAATCTCAATACCTTGGGCTATAACTTATCTTGTGTTGAGATGCAATAGAATACCATCCAATAACATTTACATTACTCATACATGGCTTCAGGGTAATATAATTGTGGACCTCCTGGCCTCCAAGGGATCTCTAGAAAACTCAATTAGAATTTTTAATACAATGGGTTCCCTTTCCCCAGAGTGTGTTAATCTGGTAAAAGTTGATGCTCTTGGACCTAATTATTTTAGGCCCCTGTGTTGTTTTCAGGCTACGCCCTTTTTCAATAAAATTTCATAATGTTGGAGGGATGATTTCTTAAGAAAACCCCTTCATCAGTCATATCATTATATTTTTCTTCATTTCCATATTTTTCTTGATGATTAATTTACTACCGAACAGTATAAAGTGTTTCACTATCAATATAATTCAATTAAAAGTTTTATATAGTGTTTACTTCTCTTTCAAACATAAACAATATTGATTTTAATTGTAATATTCTACTAACAATGACACTTTCCAATATTGTTGTGAAATGTAACTTTATTAAGTAACATTTTCCCCATGTTATTCACTATTATATTTTTTCTATCATGAAGTACATTTTCATATAGGGTCATATTAATTGAAAATTCATTTTTAATGTTGTGATTCCCAAAAAAATTAATTTTTTGAAATATATTTCATTCCATTATTTTATTAAAAAATTAAATCAAACATCCAATTTCATTTTTATTATTCGCAATAATATTTTTGATGCATTTACAAACAACATTTTTGGTTCTTATAAGCACAATTTCACCCATTGTTTTGTATTAATAAACTAACATGATAATTCTTCATTCTCTGAGTTTTGAGATTTTTTATCAGACCAAGCTTATTAGTATAAATAAAAATAGTTAAATTTGATTACCTCTTATTCATTGGACAGAAAATATTTTTCACAATATTTTACTCTTATGTCTCATAATTCAAACACACTAAAGTTACTATATTTATTTTTATAAAAAAGTACTATATTTTCGAATTCAACTCAACTTTTTTCATTCAACTAAATTATATTTTCAAAGATTCATTATTAGAACTTACCATATTTAAGGCCCTTTAAATTCTTATATAAATTATTATTTCTGGTCATGTTGGATAAATACCTACTTCCAAAATTTTATGTACTTAATTTCAATTTTTTTAATAGAAATTTTATGTACACTATCTATATAAATCATCTTTGTTTCATGAAAATATATTTTGAGTTGTGTTGAGACATATTTAGGTATATCCTTATTGTTTTCAACACTAATTTTTTATCTATTATTTCTTTATTTTAAGGGAATTTAATTCCTCACATGCCATTAAAATTCTAATTATATTTCGATATTTTTAATTTCTACAATTTATTTTCCTATAACCAACTTCATTATGAAAACATGTAATAAAACAAAAATATATACACATAATTATCTTCTTTGTTTAAGGTGTATGATATATTCTCATTCTCCATTGTTTTCTTTTGGGTACCCATCCTCTAAGGTTAGTTTTTAACCCATCACATAGGCTATGGTGCAAACTACCTATCAATAAAATTATTTCTTAGTAAGTGGAAATATTTCTTTACAACTACTATTAATTTATATAGACTCTAAATAAATCAACATACTTTGATTAAAATTATTATTCTAATAAACAAATTCTTCCTTGAAATATTGAATCATCCTAACACCTTCCTTAATAAATGGGTTATGGTCATTAATTAAAATGTACTTATTCTACATTTTCATCTAGAAATAAACAATTTAAATATATATTTATTATAAATCATTTACATAATTCCAAATTATCTTCATAAAATCTATTTTATCTTTTATTTTTTCAAAAAATTTAGTAGAATACTTTAGTTGTCCAATATTATTTACATTCTTCTTCCTTAGAGCTCCCAAGTCTTCTGTGATCCTTCATGTTCAAACTTGATAATGAAAACTCCTTATAATTTATTTTCATCTGGATTTTTAGATTGATATTTATTAAACTTTTCCATAATATTATCTTTAAAATGAAATATAATTATAGTTTTACATTACTCTAAGAGGAACTCATTATAATCAACCACTATTTAAAACATACATTTTGTTGTGTTTAATTATTTAATATTTCTTTTTTGTTGTATTTTATTTTACTAAATTTTAAGGAATCTTATTTAGCATCACCACCAATACTCTTTAGAATCTTTTATGTAACGTATCCATCCTTTTAAAAAATTCAATAGGGTAATGGAATATTACCTTTAAACATTCGTTTTACTAATTTTTATTTACATACCACAAGATATATATTTTTCTCACTTATACTTTATTCTAGACCTCTATATTCATTGATGTCATATTTATCCATGACCTTAAATGTCATCTCCTGGAATACATGGCTCAAAATTTATACTAGATTCATATAAATCTCCTCATCAACCAAACTAATTTTAATAATCATACAATGAGTGATTCAACAATCTTTTCTCCTTTTTGACAAAAACATTGGATTAGAAATCAATGAACATCCCTTTATGATTTTTTAAATATTGATGAATCCATTATTTCAAAACAAAGTCCTTGAATTGATATAAAACATTAATGATCTATTCAATGAAATAATAAATTTGAATTTTCCAGTATATCATAATATCGTTGAATATCTTGTGAAATACTTGCAACTCTGTGTCTTTTACCATATTGTCACATTTTTATAAGTTCTCTATCATGTCCCAAATAAACAAAAATGATTAAATAATCAATCCAATCATTTAAATATTACATAATTATTCTATGGAATATGGATTTCTCTCAATGGAATCTATGTTGGGAAATATATTATATAGCTAAGTGGAAAAATGATTTGTATGATCTCTCACTTATATTCAATGCTTAATAGTAGATAAATTATCATGTTTAATAGGAAATATATGTAAAATAATTTTTTATACAAATTTGAAAACTAATTCCATTAATATAAGGGTGTGTATTTCTATTCACATGGTTATCAATTTCAATCCACATAAAAATATAAAATCACTATGATAAAAAAATATTTTTCATAATACTAATTGTTTTAAACATAATCATAATTTAACATTAATAGTGACATGGGGTGAGGGTTGAATTAGTGTTTGAAATTTCTTTTCATCTTCAAATAAGATCCCACACTCACATTGTAAGGTATATATTGAACCATCTAGAACCAAGTGAAAATCAAAATAATCACAAATAGTAAAAGTAATTGTAGTCGAAAAATTATTTTAGATAACAATCGTTAAGGGTGGAATTAAAAGAGTCACAAAATTATAGGTCCTTAAAATTATGCTTTAGGTGTGAGATATAATGAAAATTAGTATAAAATTATTTTAGTACTGAAGAGAGTTGTTTTGAGATCATTCAGAAAACTAATATGTGTTATTGTTCTTATTATATTATTTTTTCCTTTTGATAATTTAGGATACTGCTCTAGTCATGGGAAAATAGATACTCTTCTAAAGAAGAAGCGAGAACTTTCAATATAGACATTTTGCATCATATTACACCATAGTTTAATCAAATATAAAATATCCATCATTTAACTTTTCTTGGTTCATATTGATCTTTTAGTGGTTTCAATTTTAAAAAAATGTTGTGTAGAAATTTTTTGCTAGGTTATTTTAGCATCTAATGTTGTGTTATCTTGACAATAGAACCTGGCATGTCTAAGAACATAGTGGATATAGGATAAAAAATGGTTTGGTATATGTTCTTCCATTTTCATTTAAATATTTAATGTAAAAAACGAGTTATCATATCATTGTATATGTGGTTACATTATGGTTGTGGTTTGAGGTGTTTTTAAGGAATGAAATGAAAAATATGTATTATGAGAGATGAAATATTTTTATGATCATGGTTTTAGGATCTTCTTTGACTAAGATAAAATAAGATATATTAGGTCCGAACAAATTATGGTTTATCCACTCAAGTTTATATTAAAAATATGATGTGATTATTCCTTTATCTTTCCATAATTCAGCATTAATGAAATTAAAGAAGTCCTTCAGGAATAAATTGTGTAAGTATTGTCTCCAACTAAGAATTATAAGTCAAATGGATTTATGAAATCATTTACTTTACTTCTATGGTTCAATTTATCCTCCATTATCAATATTTTAGGTTTATCTTCCATCTTAAGAAATAAATTTGTGTTTGATAATATATTTTGATAGATTTTATAAAAATGAATTAATGAGGATTCATGTGAGTGTATTGGAATTTTATATTAACTTTATTTCACTTTTAAGTGTTTCATTGTACTAGATTTCTTGAGATTGGTGATTCGTATTCTCTATAATTAAATTTATATTTTAATATGGATTAATCATACACTGGTTTTCCTCTGGGTAATATGGTTGAATTATGATTCATGACATAAAAAATAAACTAGGAATTAGTGGAATTTTCTTTATATTATTTTACATGTCATTGTTATGTTATAATAGATTCTTTATCATGCTAACATGATATTTGATTTAAATATGAAATTTTTATATTAGCATTGATGTATTAAGACAAACAAATATTTAATGGATAAAACATGATAAACAATTAGAAATTAATTATTGACTTCTTGATTGTTGTTGTATTGAAAATGAATGATGAATTAATGATGAAGTTTAAATAAATGTACTTTATAATTCTATTATGCTAGTGATGATCTATGTTACTGAAATAGATGTTTTTGATAGTATATTCTACCATGATATTCTTGTTTTAGTATGTGTTGTTAGTAAGAAAATGGTGGTGGTAATGATACTAGATGTTGGTGGACTATTGATGTGGTGACATATGCAGTTGATATTGTCAGTGTTCCATAATTTCTCAAAATATGGAGGAAATAAAATAATGATGTGAAATAATGTTGGAAAAATTTGATAAAGTAAATAATATATATTATGAAATCTTTTATGTTGAGTAAATTAATCATTGCATTTCATAAATTAAAATAGGTGAAAATATTATGTGGTAATAAAATATAATTATATAAGTGGAGTTATTTATTTTAAAATAGTTGTTACTAGAATTTATAAGGATAATATATTGTTGAAACCTAAAATATTAATGATATAAAATTTATGTGGTTCTTTTATTATTGAGTTTTTCATTGTTGGATCTCTAGTACTAGCAGTGATAGTTTTGATCACATGGTGATAATAGTTTAGATTTAGTAAATAGTATAAGATGTGGTATGATAGGTTACATGTTTCATCGAAATAACTATGAAGAAGAGACAAGATGTGGGGTGAATTTTATCCTTTTAAAAATCTTGAAAAATTCAAAACCTCCTGCTTATAATGAAGTGATATTTTCCTTCTCTTGTAAAAACAAGTAAGCAATGGATTATAGATAATGAGAGGACATCACACAGTGATGTATAATGGTTAAGGGAATAGAAATACCCTATTACACTTCACCAACACTCTTTCCATGAGATTTATAGATTTTAAAAGCATAATACATTTCTACAGACCTCTGAAATTGAGTGCACGTAGTTGAATCCTTACAAAAAGGATTTTATAGGTCCTTATGGTTCTTTTTCAGGAATAAAAATATCTATATATTTGTATAAGAAGTTAACAATACGTGATGAATGAGTTCAAGAACTAAATACATCAACATAAAATAGATTGTGGTAAATTGTTGAGAAATGTGTTTGAATTATAGTTACAACATCAACTAATAAAATAAATTATATTCAATTAAACGCAACAATAGTAAAATAATAATCAATGTAAATAGGGATAGTATTTTCTTTAAAATGTATTAGAGAAAACACCTAAAATATTATAAATATTTATACCTCCAATGTGTAGCTTTAATGGATGATTTTTAGAGCTGCCAAAAAATATTTACAAAAAGTTATTTTAGAAAAAACAACATAACATCAATCAAATAGAAGAGGATTAACATATGTATGCCTCCAAATTATATCCCATTAGAGAACTTGAGATGCAGCTGTTGCACACACATCATTATCTTCATATATGGAAGATATAAATCATGGTATTTAACACAATACATAAACATTTTTTGGTTTTCATAGATCCATAAATATCCCAAATAAATCATGACAATAAATCCACACATCATGATTTGAATTTTTATTTTAATTCCTTGTGAAAATTATAACATCCATTAGAAATATAAATGATTTTATAAATTAAAAAACTGACTCTAAATTTTTATTTAAGAATCTTAATAGTTGTATTAAATCCAATGAAATAATTATTTAGATCATGGAAATATTCTATAATTTAAAACATGTGATTTGAGAAATTCAATCATTGGGTTTCTCTATATAGAAATAAATATCAAAAGTATGATTGAGAACATATGGTTTATTCCAAAATTAGGGTTAATGAAAAATAAATTATCTCTTAAAACATATGGTTGATTCCAAATTAAATTTTATGGTCTATAATTTTACTCCAAACATAGGGTACAAAAGTATGGTTCCTTACAATTGTTAGGGTTCACAAACGATATGTTTATATTAAAATGTAGTGTCCAAATAGTGTTTATAGAGTCCATTTTTATTTCTAGAATATAATATAAATCAAATAAATATCTATTTTATTAAAATATAAAATGATTCTAGAATAAAAAATAATTATTCCATCAATACTAATCATAAAATCAACTTATTGTAACTTCATCAGTAACAAAAATAAGAGTGTCTATGAGAATCATAACCGATATGAAATTAATGTAATAATTGGATCTACACATTCCCAACAATCTCCTTTTTTGGTGATACAAAACCCATATAAACATAAAAAATAATTGAATTAAATAAAAAAGTATTGAGATATAATTGATTAAAAACAAATAAACATATTTCACCCAAAATAATCAAAATGGTTTTATAAATTTTCAATATAAAACTTTTAACAAATTATAAAAAAATTCCCACAAAGATAAAAAGTCATGAAAATAGTATAGAATAAAATATAATGTGTTTATCATATTCCATACATGATTAAATGATTTTCACCTAATGATAAATACAAATCATGTGTTTATCAACCATATTTTCCCCTATTTTTGTGACATCAAGAAGAAATTAGGAAACAGATAAATATGTATCAATCATAGAGGAAAAAATTTAGAAATAAATTTATCAAACTGATAAAATTATTAATTATAAAAAAAATAAAAAACCATTTTGTTAATTTGAAAAATCAATTTTTTTAATTTTATTTTGGATTTAAGGATTTTATGGACTAAGGTGATGATTAAGGGAAAGTATTGGGTCTTTTAGGATGGTTAAATGGTGTATCGTAACACTCTAAGCTCTAAATCTTTTACACATAGTAGCTAGAAATCATAATAGCTCTTTTATTCCTCTTTGAGAATTTTCAGATCATTAATCTCTTGAAGAAGAAGAGAACTGACTAACAAAGAACTCTTTCAGCTTATTAAGATCTGATTTTGAAATAGACTCATTTATGCAATACTCTATGTGACTTACCATCTATCTTTTAAATGAATCAACATATTTTCTTGAAATTAAACACTACAATAAACATTGATAGTTTCGTTGAATATATTAATGTTCTAGTATGGAAAAAGAATCTTTTTCTAGATCTATAGAATTTTTACCATTATTTTAAGATCATCATAAAAGATTTATACATCTATTTTTAAATGTTGAAAATTAAATACGAATTATACAACACTAACGAGGGAATGATTTATATAGAATGTTTATTCATCATTTGATGGAGACTTCATAGAGAGAATCCCACCATTATCTATTTAAGTGATTGAACTACTGTATTTTCACAATGAATGATTTTTTACCTTTTCATGATGATTTATCTAATGATGAATATTCTCCAAATAGATCAATAAAAAGTAGTAAATAGTGAAAAATCTTGTTTACAAATCTCGTTAAATTATTCCTTATCAATACATTATAAGAAATTGTTGAATAAAATGTGACCCAAACATTGAACGCTTAGAAATTTAGGAAAATTGTTTTCTAAACATTAGATACATATTCTGTTTATAATAATCAGATTTTATTCCTTACATGTCTTTCTATTTAGCATTACAATTATGGAACATGAATTTTTTGAGTGGGTTTAAAAGGGAGAATGTATTAGGGTTCAATGAAAAAAATATGGATGAATTTTATTCTAATTGTTTAAGGAGAAGATTTTGTTCTTTATCCAAAACTATAGTGCAATAATTACTAATTTTAAAATTGAAAATAATTTTTTTTATAAGAAAATAATTCATCAGAATGTGTTTAAAGAATCAATTAACAGTTTAGAGAAAAATAAAATTTCAAATAGAATGAGATTATATAATAAAAAATAAAAAATATGAATTTATCATAGTTTTACATTTAAATTGAAAAAACCTAACATTTATTATATGATTATTAAACGAAATATTACAAACTCCCCTCTAATTAAAGATTAAAAAAGCTAGAAATTATATGATATATAAAATAAAAAATGGATTAAAATAGTTTCATTTATTAAATAATTTATCAATATTAACCATATATTAGTATATCATTTTAGAATATATAGTTAAAATACACTATTTCAAATTAATATAGATTATAATATCCTCAGAAGTATGAAAGATGTCATCAAAATAATTCAATAAATTAATTCAATAAATAAAATAATATACTGGGAAATATATTATTTTTTATGAATAAGGATAATAAAATATAGAGGAAATGAGATAAGAAAATTATGAAACATTAAAATGATATTTTCCCCCATTAAAAATGATTAGATAAGTTCCAAACGGAATAGAAATACTTCCTTGATTTTAATACTTCCAAATTTTAGGTATATTTCTCTTCAAATAAAAAATTAACTCAGCATTAATCAATAAATATAACAAATCAAATATTTTTTTAATCACCCACTATATAATGTAAAGAAATTTACTTGTTTTGAGAGTATTATTAATAAATAGTTTTATAAAAATATTTTGAATTATGAATATGATTAACCCAATGGATTTTTTTTTAAATTATAACCATTAGAATACAATACATTTACACTATGATGATATCATTTTACAATGGATATGCTCCAAATTTTTTAGAAGGATAAAAATATTTCCTAAATAATTTGGGTCTTTCTCTTTTACTATCGATTATAAGCATTCCATTATTAATATATATTTTTTAATAATAATTTTTTTCTACTATTTATCTCTGTTGATTATAATTATATATGATTTCTATAATGTATTTACATCATTTGAAAAAATAAATAATTTTATAAATGAATAGATATTAAATCAGAAATTTGTTTAGTCAATCTTTCTTTAACAATAGATGTAGCATAATAATATTTATGAGTTTTATATTCTATTTAAATAAGTATTTTAATTTATTTTTATGTATAAATTAATTTTTTTTTATTTGACCCCATTAAAGAATTTTAGAATTAGAATCTTGAGAAGGAGAAAATTGTATCTTATCAGCATGATCCCTAATATATAGATTTTTTTGATTCCTAACAATATATTTTTAGTGGATTTATCTCTTGTATAATTAAATTCACTTCTATTAGTATTCATTAATTAATTTCCATATCATTCATAATTATATTTTGTTTTAGATTTATATAAAGTAAGGTTAGATCTCGTATGACCATTCTTCTTTAAGTGATAACATCTAACATCCAATTCTATATTCTTCACTTACTTCTCTTTATATTATTATACAAATTTTCAGAAAAAATTAGCAAGATATGATAGATCAACACTTGAACCCAAATGAATATAATTTTAAAATGAAACATCATTCATTTAAACATTAATTCAATCTTTTTTCATTTTGATTGTATTATATTTTTCAAATTTTTATTTCATCTCATCTTCGTACATCATTAAGGTTATCATAAATTCTTCCTTATTAAACAGTTTAGTTTTTTTTATTATGAAATATCCATATATATTCCATTCCACTTAGAAATTAAAAATGTTAGTACTTTTAATTCATGATCTAGTTTCAGAATAGGTTCTACCAAAGGGGAAACATCATTGAAATCTTCTTTCAATCTAATGTTAATTTACGAAATGATGTTTCCTTTATCTATCATGAATGATTCATTTTTAATGATATAATAATTCTACCTTAGTTTCCTAACATTATCGGTTTCTTCAGAGGAAATGAAATAGTTTTTCACATCCCTTATGCATTAGGACACTGAGTAACTCAGTGGAATTCATCATATACTAATCGAAAAATTATATAATTCATAGCCTCTGAAGTATGGTCATAATCATTCATTTGAGTATCATTCCACTTCTATGGATCTTATTTATGAATTTAAAAAGGCTAAATATTTTTCAAATAAACTATTATTATAATATTTCTTAAACAACTAATCATATATTCTTTACATCATCCCCATTTATAACCATTAAAACAAGTTTCATGAAACATTGACATGCATTCTCTAAGATCAATCCTTAAGATTTATCAGATCTGGATCATTAACTCTGTTGTGTTAGATCCAAAATTGAAATATCTCTTAGATATTGACATTAGATTTATGTTGATATTGTCAGATATAAATAAACTAATTTTCAATACCTTCCTGGTTCTAATACCAATAGATGGTATTGGATAGATACATTAGAATATTCAAGGATTTTAAAAATATAAATATATCTACTGGATCCATTTCTTTGAAACCAATTTATGGAATTATGGGGTTAAATTATTTAATTTTATAAATATGGATAAATTTTAAACATCCCACTTGTAAATAAGGGATCCATTCTTTATCTCTTAAAGATGAATTAGTATAGAAAAATAATTAACGGGAATGAAAAAACAAATTAAAGTGTAGTTATTCATGGAATATAAATCCCATATTCCACTCCAACAATGCTCTGTCCATGATCTTGGTTCTTTTCACTAGCATGACCTTTTTTGTGGACCTATATAACTGAGTACAGGAAACTGGAATCACAAAACAAGGATTTTATGGGGCATTTATGTTATTTTATATGGAACGGAAATATCTAAAATGTATTAAATGAAGCTGACACTCCACCATGAATTATTAAAATTAGTTTAAACTTCAATAAATTATATATTTATATAGATTATGGAGTTACCATTTCATCATATTGTTTCAGTGGAAACTAATAAAAGAAACAATCTTCAATAAAACAGGGAAACATGAAAATATTTTCAACAAGAATATGAAATGATTTTTCTTTAAAAATTATTATTGAAACCCAAAGAATATTATAAATAAGTATTAATAAAAAGTGTTTCTCTAAAAGATACTATTTTTAGCTTTAATAAATTATTAAAAAAGACATACATTAGCAACAATCTGATAAAATAGAAAAGTATCAACACATGTATGTCTCCAAATTATATCTCATTAGATAACTGGAGACAGTGTTGTTGAAACCACATTAGGATTTTCATATCTAAAAGATATAAATCTTCGTATTTAATTAGATACTTTACTTGTTTCCAATATTAGATGATCCCCAAATATCACCAGATAAAACGCGATAATAAAACCACTCATTGTGATTTTAATATAATTTTAAGACCTAGAGAAAACCATAAATTAACATTTAAATATTAAATATTTAATAAATTAAAAAGGGTCATTTATTAAATCTTTAAAAAAATTTAATGATCTATTTAATCTCATAAACCTTTTAAATAAAATATGAACATTATAAATGATTTAAAACATATAGTTCGTCCATGTTAATGTTAGGGTTTCTCAGTGAAGAAATTAACTTCAAAAGTTTTGTTAACAATGTATGGTTTATTCCAAAAGTACATTTTATAAACAATATGTTATCACTTAAAAATTATGGTTGATTCCAAAATCATGGTTCTCAGTCTATAATTTTACTCCAAATATAGAAAAAAAATCCCTAGTTCCTTATAACAAGTATGGTTTACAAACCATACATTATGCTTAAAATGTTGGGTGTGAATAGTGTTTCTCGTCTCCTTTAATATGCCCATAATACCTAATAAATTAAATAAAATTCCACTTGATTAAAATAAAAAATTCTTCCAATGATAATTTACATAAGATATACCTAAATAGAATTCACTAATAATATAAATGTTGGTGTTTATGAGAATAAAAATCAATAATAAATTATTAAAATCATTAGATCAACACATTCCCAAAAAAATATTCAATAGTTTAGGATTTTTGGATTATTATATATCCATTATGTTTTCAATATTTTTTATAACCCAAAATAATAGTTTTTCATCCACACTAACTCCCATATGATGTATTGGTTTCATATATACCCATAACCAGAAAGAGTGGGTTATATAGATGGTCAACTAATCCCCCACACTTATCCAATCTTCTATAGACATTATAGCTCTAATGTTGTTATGAGGATATATTTTTATGAATTAATAGTGGTGTAGTATTATATGGATAGTTTCATATGTGCCTATGGTGATGTTCCATATTTTATTATTAAAAATTTATCACAAAAAATTTGTAGTTCTATAAGGATATGTATGGTATTGGAGTGTCATGAATTATTATATAGGGATGTGGGAGATACTAGATTATTTGGGATATAGTTTCAAGGTACCTTATTAATATATTTTCATGAATAATATATCGTTATACTTGTGTGTAGATTTTTTGAGAATTCCATTGTTTGGAATCACTATATTTGACCTTCATATATATAATAATTTTATTGGAACACCTTTTCACTAAGGATTTGGAATTGTTCTTATTCATTTTAATGACATTTTTAGTAGGAACCAACTATGTATATATTTATTATTACAATAATTATATATTACTAGTTCTCATATATTTATATAACAATATTGGTGATTGGGATATAAATTTATAACTCTTTATGTGGTAGTTTAATTGAGTTAGTGTTGATTTTTTGAGATCTATTATTTGAATTTTTCATCATGTTTTATTTCATGTATGACTTGAAAATAATTATAATTTGATGGTGGGTTTCATTTTTATATTGATTTTATGTTTATTGGTGATGTATACTTTTTTCATTATAATATGATGGAAATTCATCCAATGACATGTTATTTTTAACTGTAGTTATTATTACTAAATTATGGTCTACTAGAGGTGATAGAAACTGGTCACTAAAATATTCTCTATGGGGATATTATGGGGTTTTATTTCGATATTTAATGATAATGTGGTATCAAATATTTTTTTTGAGATCTAGGATTGAGTTTGAAGTTTGGATGTAGTTGTAAATCACACTTTTTTAGGAGGTAGAAAATATTATTTTATTTAACATATATTTTAGGAAAATGATACATGATAGAATAAAAATATAGCCAATGTAATATCACATAAGGAATTTAACCATACATATAATTTAAAATTAAATTATTGTGAATTTTTGGTATATATCTTTCTGTGCATAAATAATAATTCTTCTTTATACATTGTTATGAATAAGGGAAGATGTCTAGTAATTTTAAATTAATTGATTAATATGACATTATTATTTATAGTATTAGATTCCTACAAAGTATTAGTTGACTATCTCTCATCAAGATATAGAGAGGTTGTTAGGGGAGATAAAAAAAAATTTTGGTTTGACTCACGAGGGGAAGGAAGACTGTGTTTATTCTTTTTATATGTTTTTATGATGTGATGTATTGTAGTGTTGAATCCTTTGTCATTTTATCAAGATTAGTTTGTGGGGATGTGGGAAACATTTGGTGTTTATTTAAAGCTAAATTGTTTCATCAATGTTGATGGTGATGTTCATATATGATTATTTCACTATATATATATGTTCATGTTTCTAAAGTAATATTATAAAATATTATATTTTATATAAAAAATATTTTCTATATTATGAGGTGAGGGAATTTCTTGTCGTAGAGGCATTGGACCTAGATATTTAGTTATTGGGAAGACTATCCGTGATTTCCTCTTAGATTGATGTTCTAATTAATGATACAATGATACAGAATAGGTTGGAATGGATGGATCCATACATATATGGAATCTATAAAAATATATAAAGGTGTAGGTATATGGATAATGTATTTCATTTTTTTCAAGATATTAGAGGTTTTAACCTCCGAGAAGTTTGTGTAACCATTATTTATCACATTTATATAGAGTTGGTATTTCATTTTATTCTTATAGGTTCTTTGGTGTGGTTTTATTTTTTATGGTGTTATCAAACATTATAATATTCAATGTCTAATATCCCATTGTAGTTAGGGAAGATTTGGAAGATAGTTTTCTATGGAATCATAACAAAATATTCATTTTAGTTATTATTTATAGTAGCTATGTCTTTAAGATTTTAGAACATGAATCATCGAAAAATTAGGTAGGTATAACCATGTGATATTCCATATCATCACAGACCTTGGTCTAAGAATGGGTAAGTCGGTGGGCATCATTACTGAAATTAAGGTTGAGTGGAAGGTTATGATTAATTGGATATATGATGGAGTTTCTAATTCTATAGGGACTAAATATTTCCATAGGTATCATTTTTCTCTTTTCCACTTTAGACTATTCCATGTTCAATTTTAGATAATTGTACTCTATTATTACATCTATATTAGTTATATAATAAGAACTAAATATTGAAACAATTTTTGTTCCCTTGGTATTATTTATGCCAGTTAAAAGATTGTTATGTTTTCATGTCACGAACCAGCCGGGATGCCCTAGTAACCAGATAGCCGAGGCAGCCCTGACATATCCTGAAGGTCATTCTTGATCCCCATGGGTTGACGACTAACACCTGGCAACATATAACATATATGTGGGAACAATTATTTCTACAAGAATGTCGAAGTAAAAGAAAAAAATCTAGTATGCATAACAAAAGAAACTCAATTAGGAGTGAAGTACCAGAATACAATAAGGAATAAAAATCCCAAATCAGTACAACCCAAGTACAGAAATGAGAAAAACAACCACAAGGTCCCTAAGGACACAACTCACCATGAACAATGCTCAACAGCTAGACCCACCTTTAATATATCCCTTCCCTTTTCTCAAACCTGAAAGAACAAAGTCTACAAACACCCTAAGGAAAAAGTAGGGTGTGGGAAAAATCCCAGTAGGATACCACCAATGATTCCATAACAGATGCAAAACAAAGATTATCCAAATAAAATCTTTCAATTTTAATGTAAACAAGTTTGGAACATCAAAATCATATTTATTCAAAACATGATATACATTTTCAAATGATGGAAATAATTATTTTAAGCAATGATTTTACAATTGATCAAATATTTCTAAAATAATGGATTATGTAAAACATTTATATAATATATTTTATATAAAATAAGAAGGAATGTAAAGTAGTTCAAAAGAATTTTCATACAATTATATCTCAAATATAAATAAACAAGGGAGCAACATGGTCATCTGCGAAAAGGTACGATAGTATTAAATAGTTATAGGATTCCACACTCTCTATGTGTACACAGAAAAATGTGTATTGACACATCTCTATCACACTGGACAAAGGAGACTCATCACCATCCCTTCAGGGATGTGACCCACCACAAGAATGTTTTAGAACGTTGTCATAGCGTATAGTGTATCCAAATAACTCACTAACTACCTAAGGCTTGCATGTGGTCTTACATGATGGGTGAACTAATTTTAGACTTCTTAAAAAATATGTTCAATCCCACTCTTCCATTTCAAAAGTTCCAATTTCATTCCACTTAAACCAAAAATAGGTTTTATTCAAAATCATGCCTTTTCACAAGATAAAACCAATTGGTTACTATCAAATCATTTTAACCCATTTTCACTATTCTTAAATCCATTTAAAACCAATTCCATCATTACACAATTTATATCCACAATTAAATTAAAAAATTTAATTGAAATCATTTCCATCAAATCCATAATTTAAATTAATCAATTTAAATCAGCCAATTTCTGTAAACACACACAATTCATTGGAATCAGGGTTTTCCGAATTTCCATGCCAATTTTTTTTCAAATATATCAATTAACTAGAATTGAGTTTTTATCAATTTAATTAAAACCAGATATGAGAAATTGAATTTAAATCAATAATTGAGATATATCAAGAAAAACAAGGATAATTAATTTGGCTAATAAAAACAGAACCACCTACCTCATGGTCGTCGATATCAACGAAAACGATAAACCAACATGTGTGGTTCAATACACCTTCACATGACCTTAATAATGAAAATTTCGACACACCAATGTTCTATGTTCGTCGAGGGGTCCTATAACCAATAAATATATTTTATTTCAAAGGGAAGTAAAATATTACATGAGATTACATTTTCTCTCTCCATGATATTATTTGGATTATCATTTTATGTTAACGAATTAAATCATAAGAAATATCCATAAAAATAATTATAAACCTCATTTGAAAAATATCTCCCTCTATTTTATTTCTCAAGGAAATAAAATATCACATGTGATTACATTTTTACTCTCCAAGAGAGTGTCTAGATTATCATTATAAATTATCATATGCAATGATAATTTATCTCACAAGGATAAGTTTTAAAATATAAATATATGATCACATGCGATAATATTTATCTTTTCTGGAAAAGTTTTATTTTATCATTAGGTCAATGCATTTTCTCGCGATGATCCATCAGAATAATTACCTTTGATTAGCTCACAATTATCATTTTAATAATATTAATAATCAACCTTCAATAATCTCAAAATTATCATTTGATTATTCTACTAATTATCCTTTGATAATATATGAAAAATGATCATTTTTGATATTTCAATGTAATTGGTCTTTGGTAAATTCACAATAACTATCTCTTGGAATATTATATATGATAATTTGATAAATAACATTTGAAATTTTTTACCTCTAGATTAATTAGAGAAAATAAATTGTATTCTGCATAATTACATATATATATATATATATACATATGTATATTTGTTAAAATATCATTTGATAATGCCTTTGTCTTTAATAAAACTTTTCATTTATCTAGTGATAAAATATTCAATAACTACACTTTGATAATTCATGAAATCATACGTTAATAAATTTATCTAAATAAATTATCCCTAAGAACATGATTTGATTATCAATATATTTGTATATATACATGTGGGTATATATATATATAAATAATTTAAAAAAAATATTTTGATAAACCAAATATATTATCATTTCAATAATATTAATAATTAACCATTAATAATATCAAAGTTATCGTCTGATAATTATATAAATTATCCTTTGATAATTTAGATAAATTATTGTAATTAACATTTTTATAAAAAAATTATCTTCTAAAAATAAATTATCGATGTAATTATCATCAGATAATTATTTATAATTAGCTTAGTTAATTATTCACATATTTCTCAAGAATTTCACAAAACCAAATTGTGATAATAATTTTTGGATATTCCACATAATTATTCATTGGTAAATTTAGTTTCATAAAATTATCATTCAACCAATTTTTTTAAGAATCATTGGATAATTTTGGAAATTACCATTTAGAAAAATTGATTATAAATTATCCAAAAAAAATCAAGTTTTTATCATTTATTTTAAATTCCACCATTTTTTAGGATTTCTTGATGAAAGTATAAAATAAATATAATAAAACCTACCTTCTTCACGTAATGTACAGGGAAGTCGCACACCACTAGATCTAAATCTGAAGAAGGAAGAAACGAGGGGTTTCTTCATCATTTATTCCAAAGAAACACCCTAGGTTATTCACACTCGACTATATCACCACAAATAAAAATGATCTATAAGGTTATAATGAAAACCCCAAGAGGCGTGTTCTTAAATTTATGAATTTACAAACCCTATTTGAATCCGTTATTCATTCTAGAAATTAATACGGAGTTGTTGATTTCCACATAATAATGCGTTACATATTTTTAATATATTCAAAACATATTAAAATGGAGGTATCAAAACCTTCCGTTTTCAACAATGGAGGAAGTGGCATTAAAAAAATGAGTTTCAACATGGTTTTGGGGAAGTTGAACAGTTCATCCATTTTTTAACAACTAAATGAATTTATTAGAATTAAATGCTTATTGTAAAAATTAAATGAAACCAGAGATCCGTTGCTAATGAAATTAATACCCCGTTAAGGATAAACACCCCGTTCCGAACCCAAATGTGGTCTCGAATATCTAAAACGATGAGCGGTTTGGGAGATATTAATGATTTTTGCATGAAAACTCAGAATAATTTATTATTTAATATAAAAAGTGTTATTTTTCTAAGTGAGACATCCAAACACCTGATGAGAATAAATTTTATACCATGTCTATGGTAAACACCACATTTTGGACCCATCGATGGTCCTGGATTTCCCATACGATGCATCTTTTGAGAGATAATTAATAATTATTAATAAATTGGATATTAAATATTATTAATAACTTTATCTCACGAGAATGAAATTCAAATTTCTGACGCCTTCAAATTTTATACCCCTCCTAGGGTAAACACCATATTTAAGACATAAAAGTGGTTTCATATTTCTCAAGCGATGCATCATTTTGGAGTTATTCAAATATTTTTAATAAAGTGTGTGAAATTAATATATTCTATTTAATAATTTTATTCTAACTTTTCCGAGATTTTTTGAGGGTCAAAAACTCATACTCACTCAGTGTTTAACTCATAAAAAATTTAATTTAAAATTATGAAGTGTTAATTGGGCGTTTTACCATTTCACGAAATGTTTAAAAAAATCACAACTTTTCACTGATAAAACTTTCTTTTTCCATTTGACATAATAATAATTTCATAAAAAAAATAGGGTTTATCAATACCTGAAACAGTAAAGGAATGTTACAATGTCCCCACTATAGGAACTTTTTATCCCCAGAAATCCTACGAAGAAACCTCCACCTCAAAAATACAAGGACATTGTTCTCTCATCAATGGATCTATATATATCATCTAATGATAATTAGAACCATGCTTCCATATCACATGGACCACAGGTATCATCCTCCCATGATGTGCCTTGGTATTAGAATGAACAACGATGAATGATCGTTCAATCATAGATAAAATAGGCTCCACTTAAAGATCACGCCAACTCAGAACATGAGATGGGTCAAATAAATGCTTTTGAAGCTAAGATACATGAAACAAATTATATATTGAAATCAGTTTTGGTGGTAGTGCTAAATGGTAAACAACTTTACTCATTTAATTAACAACCTCAAAAGATCCCAAAAAACAAGGAGCATTCTTCCTTTGCCTCCCAAGTCGTCAATGAACCAATTGGGGTGAAACCCTCAAGAATACATGGTCACCAAAACTACTACATCATGTCATAGAAAATCATAATTCTTATTGTGTTCACAAACCAATGGAAATTATAGAAATCCCCCATTATAGCCTTCCTTGTTGTTAACAGTGCAACATAATGGTTCCAATAACATAGAACAGCCTCTTTGGACAACAAGCATTGGGCATTAGCCTCCATACCATAAAGAGAGTCTCTAATGCTTATGAAATTCTTCAAAATCATTATGTTCATGAAGAATAATCTCGAGAAGGGAAGAATTTAGAGAACCATCAACTTTCATGGGAGATAGAATCAGTGCCACCCAAGGTGACACACTTGGGTGAATAAAGGCATTCTGAAGAAGATCGTCTAACTAGAATGTTAATTATTTCAGTTCAGTTGGACCCATTTTTAAGCAGGAAAAGAATCTAGTTGAGTATCGACGTCTAGTCAATAGAAAACTCAATATATCTTACTAGTTGTAAACTAGAAAAAAATAGAAGGAAACACGATGGGAAACTCGATGAAAACATAAGGACAACCACCACCAAAATAATATCACTCGATATAAAAATTAAACCCTGATATCACATTCCCCAACTATGTATAAAAAGGTCAGTCCTTGGTCCACCTCAGGTCCCATTCTCATTGAAAGAAAAGAGACAGACCACAGGTTGTGGTAAGGTAGACCCATCAAAGATAGAAATCAATATCGGCTTAATTGGAAACGATCCAATCCATCCTGAATATGATGTCAAGATATCTCATTTCAAGTACCAAAAAAACTGCAAGAATGCTTGACAACTGACAGAGAGAAGACACAAGAGGGATTACAAAGACCCTCCCTCTCTTTATACTGAGGGGTATAGTAATATCAATTGCCCAAGATAAAATCTACATAGAAAGATTATGTAGATTAACAGTACGAGTTGAAATAAATGAGTGAGATTCAATTGTATCAAAATAGTAGTGACTATGACAAAGCTATAGTAATAGTAACACTCTGGGTCGTTGGACCAGTATCTGCTTCCATTGGAAACTCTTCCTCAACCTGAAGAAGCTTTGTTCTATATTCCACTGGCTGGAACACTTGTGTACATGAATCATCTGATTGCCTCACTGTTTTTGAGGATGCTGATGATCTTTTTCCACTGCGTGGAGTGGGAAAGATGTGGAATAACTTTTTCAAGTTCCCAAAACACCTCTCGGATACACCGTTCATTTAGCATGCTCAAGCATGAAAAACTCTATAGAATTTTCCAACACCATTTACTCTGGATAGAACTATTTGGTGAAAAGAACCTTGATTTCCTTCTAATAAAATCCCTCATGTTTCTTTTCTGTCACTATCGTGTCCCACCATCTCCTTCCTAGTCCCTCCAACACAAAGGTGACACAATTCACCTTGATCTCGTCTGATGTCTACAAGAACTCAAACAGAAGTTCTATCCTACCCAACCATTCCTTAGCATGTTGCATTTCAGTGGAGCCTTTGAAAAATGGTTATTTCTAGTGAAATAACTCTTGATAAAAAATTCAAAGAGCTCCCCCAGGTTCTACAACTAGAGAATGCAAGGGGATTTAGAGGTGGTTCCTACCCCAGAGCATGGACAGTGCGAACAATCACCACAACTAGGTTCGGGTCCACTTGAGGATTTTCTCACAGATGTTCTGTAGAAGCCCTTTCCTGGATCTGATTCCTACGTCTTCTCAGAGGAATGATGTTACAAAACATCAATAGAAAAAATGGAATACATTAGAAAATGATCGTATATAACAATGAGGGAAAAATGATCCTTACTGCTAGAACATACATGATTTGATTTCAATATATCCAAATAAAAATTATAAATGACTAGAACTCATCCACAAGTCGTCTTTCCCTAACAACCCTTGGTGACTTTAGGTTCATTGTGGTGAGAGATGGTCAGACACTCAATCGCAACTACCTCCTAAGTCTGGAAAAGAACACTCAAATGCATATTGTCATCAAGGAATGATGCTTAACCTCCCACTGATACCTCTTTATCATGAACCAGCCCACCGACCCTAGTATCTCGATAACCAAGCCAGACCTAACATATCCTGAAAGGTGTTCCCGATCCTCACGGGTTGGTGACTAGCACCTGACAACATATGACATATATGTGGGAACAATTTTGACACATGAATGTGAAAGTAAAAGAAAATAAAATAGTATGAATAAAAAAAGAAGCTCTATTGGGAGTGAAGTACCTGAATAAAATAAGGCATAAAAATCCCAAATCATTATAACCCAAGTACTAAAATGGGTAAAACAACCCCAAGGTCCCAATGGACACAACTCACCCATACCAATTCTCAACAGCTATATCGACTTTCAAGAGATCCCTTCCCTTTTCTCGAACATGAAAGAAGAATGTCTACAAACACCCGAAGGCAAAAGTAAGGTGTGAGCTTAATCCCAATAGGATACCACCAAAGATTCCATAACAGATTCTATACATATATTATCCAAGGAAAAGATTTCAATTTTAATGTAAAAATGTTTGGAAATTCAAAATCATATTTAAACTAGACATGCTATACATTTTCAAATGACGGAAATAAATACATTATGCAATTATTTTACAGACGATGGAATATTTCTAAAATAATTGATTATGTAAAACATTTATATAAAAAAATTTATATAAATTCTACAGGCATGTTAATCAGTTCCAAATAATTGGAATACATTTATATCTCAAATATAAATAAACAAGGAAGCAACATGGTTATCTACTAAATAGTACGATAGTATTAACCAGCTATAGAATTACACAGTCTCTTTGTGAACTTAGAAAATGTTTATACCCACATCCCTATAACACTTTCCAAATGAGACTCATCACAAACCCATCAAGGATGCGCCCTGCCACAAGTATGGTTTAGAAAATTATTGTAGTGTAGAGTGTATCCAAATAACTCACTAACTACCTAAGGCTTTCATGTGATATTAAATGATGGGTGAACTATTTAAAGATTGCTTAAATTGTACAATCAATCCCATTCATTCATTTCAAAAGTTTCAATTTCATTCCATTTTACCCCAAAATAGGTTTTATTCCAAAAAATTCCTTTTCACAAGATAAAACTAATGGGTTTCTATCATATCATTTTAAGCCATTTTCACTAGTTTTAAATCCATTCAAAACCAATTCCATCATTACACAATTTATTTCCACAATTAAATTCAATAATTTAATTGAAAACATTTCCATTAAGGCCATAATTTAAATTAAACAATTTAAATCAGCCAAATTTCATAAACACACCCAATTCATTTGAATTAGGGTTTTTTGAATTTCCATGCCAAAACCATTTCAAATATCTCGATTCAGTAGAATCACGTTTTTAGCAATTTAATTGAATCTAGATTTGAGAAATTTAATTTAAATCAACAATTGAGATAAATCTCGAAAAACAAGTATAATTAATTTGGATAATCAAAACGAAACCACCTAACTCAAGGTCATCAATATCAGAAATAATGATAAACCACCCTATGTGGTTTAATACACCTTCTCGCGGCCTTAATAATGAAAATGTCAAAACTCCAAAGTTCGATATTCTTCAAGGGGTCCTAGAACCAAAACATCGATTTTATTTCACAAGGAAGTAAAATATTACATGTGATTACATTTTCTCTCTCCAGGATAATCTTTGGATTATCATTTTATGTTTATGAATCAAATAAAAAAAATATCCATATGAATAATTATAAACATCATTTGATAAATATATCCCTATATTTTATTTCTCAAGGAAATAAAATATCACATTCAATTACGTTTCCCCCCTCTTGGATAATATCTGGATTATCATTTTTACTTATCACATGCGATGATAATTTATCTAACCTTGGTAAGTTCCAAAATATAAAGATATAATCAAATGTGATAATAATTATCTTTTATAGAAAATTTTCAATTTATCATTTGGTCAATGCATGTGATAGCGATTATCCATCAGAATAATTATCTTTGATATGCTCACAATTATCAATTTAATAATATTAATAATCAATCGTGGATAATCTCAAAATTATCTGTTGATTATAATATTAATTATTCTTTGATATTATATGTAAAATAATCATTTTTGACATTTCCATGCAATTGTTCTTTGATAAATTCACAATAACTATCTTTTCGAATGTTATATACGATAATCTGATAAACAACATTTGATAATTTTTATCACTAAATTAGTTAGAGAAAAAAAGTCATAATCCATATAATTATATATATGTATACATATATACATATGTATATATATATATTTATATATGTTATAATATCCTTTTATAATGCAATTTTCGTTTAATAAAACTTTTCATTTATCTAGTGACAAAATATTCAATAATTACACTTTGATATTTCATGAAATCGTACGTTATTAAATTCATCTAAATAAATTATCCCAAAGCACATGATGTGATTATCAATATATATGTATATATATATATATATGTGTGTGTGTGTGTGTGTGTGTATATATATATCTTTCGATAATTAATTTAAAAAAAATATCTTTTGATAAACCAAATCAATTATCATTTCAATAATATTAATAATTAACCATTGAGAATATAGAATTTATCATTCGATAATTTTATTAATTGTCCATCTATAATTTTGATAAATTATTTTTATTATACTTTATTCTAACAAAAATTATGTTCTAAAAATAAATTATCGATTTAATTATTTTCTGATAATTATGTATAATTATCTCAGTTAATTATTCACATAGTTCTCATCAATTTCATGAAACCTAATTTTGAAAATAATTACTGGACATTCAACATAATTATTCATTGGAAATTTGAGTTTCATCAAATTATCATTCAACAAATGTTTTTGTATGTATCATTAGGAAATTTGGGTAATTATCATTTTGATTATCTTTTTATAAATTATCCTCGAAAAATCCAGTTTTTATCATTTATTTTATATTCCACCATTTTTCATGAAGTCATGATAAATGTCATGCCCCAAACCTAGTTACCCAGTGTCGGTGCATTATTACATAACATTGGCATGATCGCAAAAATGATCTAATCTTGAAAGACCAATTAGTTTAGTAGCCTTGGAATAACTAAATACATTCATAATGTTTTACATTACATTATAAAAATTAAAACTACAACAACATAGTCTCCATAGTACACACTCTTATCCCCTCATACTATCCCTTCAGGTCATTCATAATTCAATTCTTCACATCATGGAAAAAATAAAACATAGAAAAGGGGTGAGCTCAAATGTCCAGTAAGGATAACAATATAGCGGAAACTTTCATAAATAAGAATAAATATTTAAGGGAATGTATAACTAAAACGAAAGCCTTTTAAACTTGAACTTCTACATAGTATGCAAAAAATAAAATGAAATGATGCCATTTACTTATTCACATGGATATTCTACTAATAGAATAATCACATGCAATATCAATAACCACATTCATAATGATGGAATACATAATGCCAGACTATCATAACCATACAGCCAAGGCCTCGTGCCAAGACTACAAATAAGATTTTGTCAATGCCTTGTGTCAAGACACTAGTTTGTCTCATTAGTCCAACCGGTGCATCTAGGAGCTATAGCGGGCTCTACCCGTCACATATTAAGTCCAATGCATTCCCATATGAAAAGGTTTAAACATAACATAAACATTCGTATTAAAAATGGCATTCGAAATTTTAATACATTCACCATAAACAATGAAGGGTATAAAAATAACATATCCATAGTCAAACATATCAAAAAACCTTCAATACAATATGTAATTTTTGTTCATAATAAATCATCTTCAAATAAGTTTAAAATCCATCAAAGGTTGTTGACATATAGGAAATCAAAACTCTTTTTAGAAAAATATCTCTTTTTATTTTGAAATCATTTAAGATTCATATAAAATAAAACATTTCTTTGAAAATATTCTTATAATCTTTTGAGGAAAGCTTAGACGATTTTATAACGGCGAAAAATAGCCGCACCCACCGTTTAAGTTAAAAAAAACATTCTTACCTTAATTCTGTCGAAAAGGTTAAAAAGCACCTTGTTTGGAAAATGACGGAAAGATTCCATTATAAACCTCTTATTAAAAGTCAAAAAAGGGTATAAATGACTTTATCCCATATTCTAGTAAATAGTATAAATGTTTTGAAATAAATTTTTAAGAAACATGGATGTGAATGATAAAGAAGTCCCAGTAGATTATGACGTATAAACAACCTTGGATAATGAAGAGATTGCGAAATAAACCCTTACCTTGTACTTTTCCTTGGTTGGGGGTATGTTAACCTCATTTATAATGGTGAAATAATTGTTATTAAATTATTCATGAATCATATATATTAATATGATATCATATATGATCTTTTAACATTGATTTGATAATAATATCTTAGTATTATCGTTGTTTCAGGTGTTAACTAACTCATTTTCTATTATATGTTTTGTTATGTAAGCCATTTTTTTCAGGGATAGGTTGTATATTAATCATATACATAATGATATCAAGTACTTAGATACTATTATTAATCATCAAATGAGAATTAGACTTGAATGGATATAATGGAGAATGAATCTCATCGCGTTCGTGGGGACGGTAGTCCGTACGTACGCACGAGCGACAATATCATTTTTTTGATATTAAAATAACATATAATTTGATGGTATATCATATATACAGAATCATTATCATGTTATATTTATTAGTTACATGAATTTCACATCATTATTATACCCATCCAAATAATAATGTTTTTAATAACAATTACACCACGACGTGGAGACGGTAAGCCGTAAGGACGCATGTATAGTGACATGTCAATCAAAGGATGGATAGTATAATGAAATATGGTTGTAACATGTTTATAATAACATAAAAGTATATATAATATACTGGATTTATTATTTTATAATGGTAATAACAAAGAAATAATAAGTGGAAGAAGAATGGAACTTGAAAAATGGTGGTGAAATTACTACCTCTATTTCAGGTTCTACCTTTTGATTTGATCAAAAGGACTCCCTAGTTTGGCTTTCTGAATAAAGTAAGGGATTTAGGATTAAGTGAGATAAGTTGAGATAGTATTTGGGCAGGGGATGACCGAACCAATAGGATTTTACGGTGTGAAGTAATGATAACGAAGAGTGCCCTTTTATAAGTGGGGTGAGGGGCACCTTGGGAAAAGCTAGAAATATTATTTTATAATAAATTCATATTCGTTTTCTAATGGCTCTAAAGTGTATTATTTATAGGTTAAGGTGGGGATGTATCGAAAACCTCTCAACCAATATAATTTATATAGATTTGGGTCATTATATTAACCTTATATTTTAATTTTACCTCTTAGTTAATTAGTTTCACTTTAACGATGTCTCTTTGTATTTTTATATTATATGGTTAATAAAGATACTATATACCCTCAAGAGACCCCCAAGTGGTCCCTTAATGATAAACCTAAAATGATACAAGTCTCTTGGCTTTACCTTATATTTTTAAGAATTTAATATCAATTAATAATATAATATTTTTTTAAAAAACTCCTTTATTTCAATTTTGACACTATTCAATAATTGATTTTTGTAAAACTCATCAAAGAATGATTACTTCGAAAAACATAAATTAAATCAATACTAACATATCATATTAACCTGGTAAATTATTGGTATTTATAAAAAGTATCAAATTAAATTTATTTGGGTATTTATAATATCCATTATTCTAATTGTTCAATATTATCGTAATTATTGCATCACCATTGTTTCATAAATAAATTAAATTATATAATGTCTAAAAATTATAAATAAAATATAATTATTTAGGAAATGGTTTTATCTTTCTAATTAATATTTATAGTCGAAAATAAAACATGTATAACCCTATGTAATAATTGTTTTTCTAAAAGATATATGCTTATGTCATTTTTGTATTTATTTTAACTTAATTAAAATAAAGTGTCCCTATCACCTACAAGTGGCTCCATGGTGTCCCAAAATCGACCCAAAGATGCTCATGGTCCGAAATGTATCTACCAATAAGGTTATGAAACCTTTAGGGTAATTTATTATTATTATAATATTATTGTTTATCCCTTATTTACAGGATTTACCCTTAACCATGGTAAATAAAATATTTGCCGAAATAATTATTCAAAATGTCTAAAAATAAAAGTTAACTATTTAAACAGTATGAAAATCCTAATTCCAAATATGAAATCCATTTTTCCAAATTCAAAACACATAAGTGGCCGAAATTAATTTAAAATTAATTCCCGTTGTTAAAACAAAAAGCGTGTTTTTAAGATATAATAACTATCAAAAGATTGACACTTGTTTTTGTTCGGTTTAATTGTAAAATTATGTACAATGACCAAAATTGTATTAAATGGTAAAAATATATTCTATATATTATTTAAAACCACTCAAATTCATAATTTATCAAAATAAATTATTTCGATTAATAATGTTTTTTTAATTAAAATTTAGTAATTTTCACTATTCATCAAAATATAAATGTTATCAGAAAAGTTCCAAAATTTCACCCTAGGATAAATTAGATATTCCGAATCCAAAAATGAAGTCCATATTGATAGATAAAATTTATAAAATTTCAAAAAGCAGGTATTACTATTCATAACTGCTAGTTTGATTGGTTGTGGTGTGTTGGAACTTGATAATGCGTACAACACACGTTATCTCATTATTCAAAGAGAAGCGTACCGTAGAAGCTTGGGGTGTTATATTATCCCCTCCTTAAAATAATTGCATCCTCATAATTTCTAGAGTATTACTACATAAAAATATTCAGGTGGTTCTTCATCATAAGTTCCTCAGGTTTCCATGTTGCCTCTTCCATCTTATGGTTTCTCCACAAGACTTTTACCAGATGAGTCGTTCGGTTTCTTAATACTTGTTCTCCCGTATCAAGAATCCTGACGGGCTCTTCGAAATAAGACAGATCCAGTTCCAGTTCTAATTCTTCATAGGTGAGTACATACGTTGGGTCAGGCATGTATTTCCTTAATAGAGATACGTGGAACACATCATGAACTTTGGAGAGACTTGGCGGCATTGCCAATCGGTAAGCTATAGACCCAATTCGCTCTAGAATTTCGAATGGTCTGATATACCTGGCACTCAATTTACCTTTCTTACCAAAACGTATTACTCCCTTCCATGGAGATACCTTTAGTAAAACATGACCACAGACATGAAATTTCAAATCCTTCATTCGATTATAGGCATAGTTCTTCTGCCTACTTTGAGTTTCTTTGATATGGAATTGGATTACCTTAACCTTTTCCATCATTTCTTCCACCAGTTTTGGGCCTACAAGTATTCTTTCACCAACATCATCCCAACAGGTTGGTGTGTGACATCTCTTTCTGTATAACACTTCTTATGGTGCCATATGAATACTCGAATTGAAGCTACTGTTAGAAGAAAATTATACTAGATATAAATATTGACCCCACATGTCATGAATGTCAAGTGAGATGGATCTCAACATGTCTTCTAAGGTTTGAATTGTTCGTTTTGTTTGTCCATCTGTTTGAGGGTGGTAGGCAGTGCTCAAATGAAGTTCAGTATCCAATGATTTCTGATTAATTTTTCATAATCTTGATGTAAAACGGGGATCACGATCAGAAACAATCAATAGGGGTACTTCATGATGTCTCACAACTTCATCAATATATAGTCTTGCAAGACGTTCCCGTGGTAGATCTTATCTTATAGCAAAAAAATGTGCTGACTTGGTAAGACGATCAACAATAACCCATATTGCATTGTTGCTTCTAGGAGTCTTTCGTAGTCCCATGACAAAGTCCATCATGATATTATCCCATTTCCAATCAGGTATGGGAAGAGGTTGCAACACTCCACCAGGCTGTTGCCTTATAGCTTTCACTTGTTGACAAACCATACATCTTGACACAATATCGGCAATCTCCCTCTTCATGTTGTCCCACCAAAAATGTTTCATAAAATCTCTATACGTTTTGGTGCTCCCAGGGTGTATAGAGAAATTGGAACTATGATCCTCATGCAGAAATTCCCTTTTTAGATCGGATATATCGGGAACACAAATTCTCTTCCCAAATATCAAAATTCCATCTTCATACACAAAGTCTCTCAATATCCCATAATTCAGAGCTTTAATCTTCTTTTTAAATTCTTCATCATCGGTCTGAGAACTCATAATTCATTCTAGTAAAGATGGTTTGGGAACCATTTGAAAAAGAATTGATGTTTCACCTTCCCTTGTGATTCCCATGTCCATCTTCACTAGACCCATGAAAATTGGATCCCTTTAAATTATCATATTGTTCAAGACTCCATGATCTTTTCTGCTCAAAGCATCTGCCACCTTGTTTGCTTTCCCTGGGTGGTAGTGTATCGTACAATCATAATCCTTGAGTAATTCAAGCCATCTGTTTTGCCTCACGTGGAGTTCTTTTTGTGAGAAAATATACTTCAAACTCTTGTGATCAGTATAAATCTCACATTTTTCACCATAGAGGTAGTGCCTCCATATCTTCAAAGAAAATATCACAGCTGCTAACTCGAGATCATGAGTAGGATAGTTTTGCTCTTGAATTTTCAACTGTCGTGATGCATATGCAATAAACCTATCATTCTGCATAAGGACACAACCATGTCCTTTCATCGATGAATCACTATAAATAACGAACCCATCATTCCCCGATGGTAGAGTCAATATAGGAGAATTGACTAATCTTCTCTTCAGTTCTTCGAAACATTCTTCGCACTCTTTTGTCCAAACAAATTTAACCCCTTTATGTGTGAGGTTTGTTAATGGTTTAGCCAATCGGGAAACATTCTGGACGAAACGTCGATAATAACCTGCTAAACTAATAAAACTACGTACCTCAGTTATACTCGTCGGTGCTGGCCATTCATGGATTGCTTTGGTCTTAGAAGGATCAACACAGATTCTATATTTAGAGACAATATGGCCATGAAAAAAAAATCTCCTTAAGACAGAATTCACACATTCTAAACTTCCCATATAATTCATGTCTTCTCAGAGTCTTAAGGATAATGCGCAAGTGATTTTCATGATCATCGTATCTTTTGGAGTATACCAAGATATCATCAATAAATACAACCACAAATTCATCGAGATATTCATTGAAAACTATATTCATCAGATCCATGAATACAGAGGGTGCATTAGTCAATCCAAAAGGAATTACTGTAAACTCATAATGCTCGTACCTGGTTCGAAATGCTGTCTTCGAAATGTCTTCCTTCACCACACACAACTGATGGTATCCAGATAAAAGGTAAATCATTGAAAAGTATTGAGCTTTATGCATTATGTCAAATAAATCATCAATGCAAGGTAGTGGATACCTGTTCTATATTGTTATAGCATTTATCTCCCTGTAGTCGATACATAACCTCATATATCCATCATTATTTTTAGCAAAAAGAACCCCATGGAGAAACACTAGGGAGAATAAATCCCTTATTAATAAATTCTTCTAGTTGTTTCTTTAGTTAAACTAATTCTATAGTGGCAAATCAATAAGGGTTCTTCGATATAGGAATTGATCTAGGAATTAAATCAATGGAAAACTCAACTTCTCGTTCTGGAGGATGTCCTGGTAAATCGTTCGGAAACACATCTACATATTCTTTCACAATAGGTACATCCTCTATTTGAACATTCCTTTTCTCACCCACTATAATTTCATCCTATTCCTCCCCAATAATGGAATTTAGTTGATCTAATGGGGGTGGATATAGATAAGAATTAGGTGTGGTGATTCTGTTCTAAAGATAACGTGTTCCTAATCATCATCATCAAAAATCATAACCTCTTTCTTCATACAATAAATCTTCACATCATGGACTAAAATCCAATCCATACCGAGGATTATATCAAACTCAATCATTGGTATGAAGATGAGATCAGAGGATAAAGTACAATTATGTGCTCTAATGGTGACTGGATCACAAAACATTGTTGCAATGATACTTACTGTAGACGCCGGAAAAGTCCGTTGTTCCCAAACGAAGCTCCGGATGCGGAAAGCGAAGTGATATTTGGAGTCGGAAGAACGTTTCGGAGGGCCCGGAGGCCTTGCGCGGAATTTCAGAGGCCCGCGCACAAAGGTGATGTTCCGCGCGCAAACCCCCCGGGATGCGCGCAATACGCCGGTCCGGCGCGCAATTTTGCGCGCCGCGGGTCCGCGCGACTCCCTTGCGCGCCGCGCCCTATTCCGCGCCCGCGAGGAGAATTTCGCACTCGCACCCTGTATTCCGCGCCCGGGGTTGCCTATAAATATGAGGCGACCCCCAACGTTTCAAAGGTTGCTGGAAGTCGAAACGTCTCTCGTGCGCGCAATTCAACCCCTTCCGCGCGCAATGACGAACTTCAGGTAACCTCCTTTCTTTCGCGCAAGAAAGCCTCGGGGTCTGCCTTCGCGCGCAATCCCCGCTGGCTCCTTTCATTTGAATAAAAACTCACCCTAAGGCCTTTGCGCGCAAAAGAACCCGCTTGCGCGCAATTGCCCCCGGGGTGCGCGCAATCCGGCCCGATTGCGCGCACCCCCCCTTCTTTCAAGTGGCCATTCATTAGAGAATGAGCCGTTGCCCCCGCGCGCTATCCGAAGCCCAGTGTGAGCAATCTCAAGCATCCGCGCGCAAGGCACTGGCCCAATTGCGCGCCAGCCGCCCCGATTGCGCGCCGGCCCGCAGTATTGCGCGCAAAGCTTCCTTTTTGCGCGCAATCTGCCAGGGTCGTCCCCTCGACCCCCCTGAGGGCACCTGCCTGCGTGGCGCCCGATGCTCCTCATCCTGGGTGCCCGCACCGTGCGTTGTCTTCCCGTGCGGCCCTCCAGGTTCGTGCGAAGTGACATGCACCCATCGTCCGGCAACCTATGCCCTGCATGATGCTAAACTGCACCACGTCCGAGCTACAAGACGTTAAACTGTTCAGAATTCGTCCCGCATGACGTTAAACTGCGCATACGTCCAGCATGACGTTAAACTGCATATTCATCCAGCATGACGTTAAACTGCACATCCGTCCAAGCTGCACGACGTTAAACTGCCTAGCCCCCATCGTCCGCGCTGCAAGACGTTAAACTGCCAAGTGCTTCGTCCTCAACACATGACGTTAAACTGTACTTCGTCCGGCAAGACGTTAAACCGTCCGCCTCGTCCTCAACACATGACGTTAAACTGTACTTCGTCTGGCAAGACGCTAAACCGTCCGCAACCTGATCCCGTGCTCCGCACGCAGGGTCCCCCCGGTTTGGATGTAGCCCCCACCCGCTCGTCTCTGCAGGGATGTCGGGATTGTCCCCCTTTTTGGGACGATTTAACGGGAGTGGCTTTTCCCTACGGGGGCAGGGTATTACAAACCCCTAGTTTCTCGTGGGAGGCTGCACATGTGTATCTCCATTGCGCCTCCCCACGGCCGAAGCCAGTAGAGGGTATGACTGGGATCGAGGTGTCTTCTGCTTTCGGTCCAAGTCCCTTCCAACTGAGCTTTGCAGCATCCGGGCTGCCCCGAGTGCGTAAGTCCTGACAGAATGAACTACGTGGACTTTGATCCCTGTCTTCTATACAGGGTACGTAGGAAGCCTCCCTGAGGTCCAAGCCCACCACCTGGTCGTCCCGGTCGTATTTACGTCGGTTCGTCCATCAGTGGACCCCTCCAGGGTTCACGCTTGCGTTGATTCACCTATGAATCCGCCCCTGTGGGAGACTGCCCGTGTGTATCTCCATGGTGCCTCCCCATAGCCCCCCCTTTTTCATTTCCCCTTTTATCGTCCAGCATGACGTGAAACTGTGATCCACCCGGCCGTTCCATCCCCCTCTGTGCGAGGTGGTTCGGTTCAATCCTCCGCCCGGCGGCCTAGACCTCTTCGTGAGTCGGCTTGCCGACGTCCAGCATGACGTTAAACTGTATACCCGAACTACGTTGACTTTGATCCGTGCTAACGCGCGGTACGTAGGAAGCCCCTCTGGGGTCCAAGCTCTTCACTCCATCATCCATCCTGATCCTTACCCGGGCCGCCACATCCCGGTGGGGTCATGCCACTTCACTCCACTCCACGTTACTTGGGAAGCCGCCCATGTGCTGGCCCCAGCGTCGGAGGTTCCCCGCAAGGGGTTCCGTCATCTGATCCACTTTTCGTGTTGATCGGCCCGATGCCGTCCCCGCTGGACGTTAAACTCGCGGCATACCCCGTGTTAAACACGGGAAGCTGAGGAAAACCTCTGGTGACACAGTTCCCCGCACCTAGTACGGGATGCCTCAGGCCATCATGCCTTCGAGAAGCCCTATTAGGGACGGAAGACAGATGTGCAGAGCCGCAGTGTTACGACACGCCCCCAGCACCCAGAGCCACCCGGCCTTCTCACCGCAGGTTGCTGCCCCGCCCAGACTCCTTGGAACGTCCGGGCGGAAGCAGCGTAATTAACCGGTGTCCATGAAGATATGGCGCCGGGAACGAGATTCACGAACATTCTTAAGTCTATGAGGGAGACCCGGATTAGGCGACAAGTTCCGAGGAGACGTCCAAGGAAGGAGGAGCCGACATCCCATCATCCTGGTTTCGATCAAGGAGCAGACGCCCCTGAATAAGGGACGGATGCCGCCCGCCCTTGGAAAGCGGGACTGCGGGACCACAAGCCGCGCGCCCATCCCCTCGGGTTGACGGGTGCACGCGCGAACGCGTCCTGGCGGAACAGCGTAACCCGACGCACATCCGCACCGAAACAGAAAAATGGTGAACCCGACGTGAATCTCTTCTCCTCGATACGAAGACCGATGGCTTTCAGAGGTGTTGGAAGACCGGCATGTTGCCCGGCCAAGCATTCAGTCTTACCCGCCAGGGGCTGGGGAAGTGAAATCGGGCACTCCGTCTCGCAACGTCGAGGGCCTGGGTTCCCCCCACGGAAGGCGTCGTGGCGCTAATGGTTGGTTGTCGATTCCTTTTTCCTGTCAGTATTAATGGGTCATTCTCCCTGCTTTCAGAAATCAGGTCACCCGATCCAGTGCCCGATCGCCACCCGCCCACTAGCGCAGGGACAGGGGAAACACCGACGCGGCTACTCCACGCGGTCCCGCCCGTTCCACAGCCGTCCCAGCAGCCGCAATTGCGGGACGACCAAGCCCTCTCTCCCCCTCGGAGGTCATCCAGAGAAGGGTGATCAACACCCTGGTGCGGAGATACGAGGAAGAGGGAGTCATCCCCACTAGGGAAATGGCTCGCCTAGACCTTGAGGAGGCTGCACCTCGCCACCACCGCCGCCCCCGAGGGCCGCGCAGGGAGGCACCGCTGCCTACCTCAACGTCCAACCGTTTCGGGAGCTTATCCCCGGAGCGCTCTGACAGTTCCCTTCCCTACGCGGATGAGGTGGAAGAGGCCCGGGATCACCCTATCCGGGATTCGCTCCAGGGATCTACGGTAAGGACTCCCGCCAGGCCACGGTGACACCGCCGCCAGGCCTCTCCAGTCGAAGAGCGGGCTCTCCACCTGCCCGCGCCGCTCATCCCGACTCGTCTGTCTCGACGCCAACGTCGGGCACGAGCGGAAGAGGATGCCCACCTTGGGGCTCTAGCAACAGCGGCCGCATTGGCCCAAGCCACTGCTGGCTCCAGTCGCCAGGCCTCTGCGCATCCTGAGCAGGGGAACTCCTATGCCCGACCTGGATCGAGGCCCCGACCGCCCCAAAGGCAGGTTGGGTCGACTCTCCCGGTTGCTGGCACTGGCAGTAGCCACCGCGGACCACCTCGCGGTAGCGCTATTCACCGGCAGGATCTACTCTGTGTGGCCGATCCGGGAGGCATGGGTCATCCCACCTTCCGATCCCGGCCCGGAGGCCTGCCCGGAATCATCTCTCCCCGCGTCCCCTTTGATATATGTCCCGGTGCCCCTCGCACCTTGGTTCCCAGTCCTCTTGGCCCCAGCACCAGTGCGGCCGGAGGACGCCAGGACAGAGATCAGCCCTGCCCCGAAGAACCACCCAGGGGCAAGAAGGCAAGGCGTCGACGCCGAGGGAAGAATGTTACGGAATTCCGGACAGAGATCCGACCGGTTTGCTTCTCTGACTCAGAGGCGGAGTACGATTCGGCGACAGAGCCCCTTCCCCAATCCCGCCAGTCAAGGGCAGGGGTAGGAATGCGGCACGTCAGCCTCGTGCTCCCCGAGAGCGAGATCGATGTGATCCCCGCGTCTCTCCGAAGGTATATCCGGAGTAACGAGGGCCTGGTAGACCCCCAAGGATCAAACTTGCGGTTGGTACCGGCCCCTCCAGAAGTGCCTTCCGTCTCGATCAGAGAAGCCGGAGACTTTTTCTGGGGACCGACGGTCGAACCACGATCTGGTGCGCCCTTGGCGAGCACCGATGCTACGGCAGGATGTTCGCTCGCCGGCCCGTCCTATCGTGATGTGGTAGCTGGGGCACCGCCACCCTCAGGGGGAGGCCCGGGATATGGAGGCCAATCGGCCTGCTCGCCGTATTCACCGCCGGCCAGCCCGTCGGCCCGGCGGCCCGCCTCGGCACCACTACCAGTTCCCCGTCCGTTCCCAGCCATGGAAGAGGACCAAGGAGATCTGGGTCCCGAGTTTGAGTCGTGGAGCTTCTGGACCGTCCTTGCAGAGGGCCACTTCCCTGAGAAGTTTTGGCCAGTCGCAGGACCGGGCTTTGATGCACCCGAATCGCTCACCCCGGATGAGTTCGAGTGCTTCCGCCGAACTCTCCGGGAGACTCACTCCCGTCTTCACTGCCTAAAAATGCCATACCCCGGGAGTCAACTACACCTGGAGGATATTGGTGAGCAGTGCCGTCAAATTGACCTGGCCACGCTCCCCGCGGTCCGGCACCCCGGGTCATTTGGGCACCACGAGGCCCTCCAACAACGATGCGTTGAGTGTTTTCAAGTACTCCGCAAAGTTATCGAGGAAGCCACTCCCCACGTGTATATCCGTGGATGGGGGCAGTACGCTGCCCTACGCTTCAGTGTGATCCGCCGACAGCCCGATTCGCTGGGTGGCCCTGAGGGTATATCCCCAGGGACAGGAACGGTCAATATGGCTGACCTGTTGGGAGAGGGGAACGACTTGGAACTTCTCGACGGGGGCTTCCCCCCCGAAGACAAGCCGTCGTCAGATCCATCAGTGAGAGTTACTCGTCATCAGAGAAACCTCCTGGGGCTCCCCGCACCCACTGAAGCACTGACGTTAGGCCGAAACGTCAGCAAAGGAAAAGAGCACAGCGAGGCTATAAAGCCCGCCGACCCATCTGCCTCCATGCAGAGGGCAGAGGAGGATCCCGAGAAGGCTACGCTACGTCAGCAGCTCGCCGAACAGAAGAGGCTGGTTGACCAGCTCCTCGCCGAGCGCGCTGCAGAACGGCGGCCTGACTACGGTGATCCCAGGCCAGGACAATAGGGACCGGAACAACCGCACCTCGACGAGACTCTCCCGGGCAACCGTGATCATGCCGTGTTCTCCGACAGGAGAGAGGCCATTGCCTATGGCAAGAGGGCACGGTATGTTTCGCCACACCCTCCCGAGCGGCGGGACTACTTGAGGGACCCCGCTCGGATTCCTCCCGCTGCCCCAAGGGCCGCTCCGCCAGCCATCCCACGAGCTGCCGAGTTCGACGACCCGGTCGACGACCCGATTGAAGGGCCATGCAATGCGCTCGTGGTTAGAGATCCTCGCCAGGACTGGAACCCATGTCCGGACGATCCGATGGCGGCACTCATTGCCCGCTTGGAAGCCTTGGAGACTCGGCAGGTGGCGATCCCACCGGACGGCAAGCCCCACCCAGCATGGGTGGATGACATGCCGGCGCCTCCGGGATTCGGGAATCCCACTTTCGCCCCCTTCAACGGGACTGGAGATCCGCCAAAGCATTTAGCCCACTTCAACTCGAGGTGCGGGCCTATGTTGGGGACTCCGGCGCAGCAGGAGGCCGCTAAGCTTCGCTGCTTTGTTCAGACACTGGAAGGGCCAGCATTTGTCTGGTACAGCCAGCTTCCCGTCGGGTCGATAACTAGCTGGGAGGACCTTCGTAGACAATTCCTCTACCAGTTCAGTTCCACGACCCGGAAGACGAGTATCGCAGACCTCTTCAAGTGCAAGCAGAGGCCTGATGAGCGAGTCGCGGACTTCGTCGCCCGATGGAAGGGTCTCACGTATTCCCTTGACATGCCATTGACTCAAGAGCAGTTGCTGACAATGTGCGTCGGGAACGTCAAGACCGAGCTGGTCCCTACCCTGATCACTCAGAATTACCCCGGAGGGTTCAGGGACTTCTCAGACAAAGCTCAACGTCTTGAGGAAGCCCTGCAACAGGCCAGCCAGGCACACCCGCTGCCTCCTATGATTCCTGCAAGGAGAGCCAGCAGGGCTGAGCCCGCTGCTGTGGCCCAGATAGAGGCTCCCAGGCCGTTGGAGCTGCTGCCGGTGAGGCCAGCTCCGCAGCCTCACAGGAATCCGCCTCCACGGGCTCAGTTCCCGGCCCAGCAACGGCAGCCTCAGAACCGGCCGGCCCCTCCGCGTAATGTACCGCCACAACCTAGGCGAGATAATCAGGGTCCACCTCCTCGGCAGGCCCCTCCAGCCCCTCATCAAGACCGCGCCCCCAGGGGCCCGCGACACCTGACGTACTCATTCCATGAGGATCAGGTCCCCGGTTATTTCCGGAGCGCCCTGGAGCAGAGGATTGTGCGACTGCCTGAGTGTTGGAAGCCAGAGGAGGCACATCTCACGGATAACCCCCGCTACTGCCCCTACCATCGAGCCCTGGGGCACACCATCCAGCGGTGCTATGTGTTCAAGGACTGGCTCCAAGACCAGATTAACAACAATGTAATCAGGTTGGGCCCAGCTCCAGCACAAGTGGCGGGCGTATTCGTGGGATCAGATGACGATAGTGGCAACGAGGACGAATGGCAGCTGGTCTCCAACCGCGGATCCCAGAAGTATAATAACTGGATGGCCCGCAAGACGACCATTCGCGCCCAGGGAATCATCCGTGCGCGCTTGAATCAGCCTGAGCCCCCAGAACCCGCGGGTGCTGCTTCGGCATCGTCGTCCCAGCCTGCCTCTTCCAAGAGGAGCAAACGGCGGCAGCGCAAGAAGGAAGATCGCGCCCCGCCAGTTCCGCCACTATCTCGTACTCTCGGCGATTTCATGCCCCCGGAGATGGGGGTCCCTCCTCGGATCCGCCCGGTGATGGATGATTCGTCCGATGACGGTATTGGGTACGCTTCGGTTAATACCGTCGAGCCGGTAAATCCCTTTTCGGTTCCCGACATTGAAGAACACCAGGTGGACCTCCCTAGTGTCCCCGGTCGTCGCCACCGTCGGAAGAACCGCAGTAGCAGGAGTCGCCGGGGCACAGCAGCTGGTACCTCCAGCCAGGCCGTGCACGCCACTGAGACTAGGCAGCAGGCTCAAAACCGAGCTCAGCACGCGCAGCCCCCCCATCCGGGGATGACGGATTCGCCTCCGCCACTGTTTGTGGTGTGGGACCAGGCAGAACCGCCTCAGCCGCGTCGCGACCAGCTCCGCCCTGCCACAACTCCATCCCGGCCTCCTGACCCCAGTACGGTGACCATTTCCCGGACTGCGACCAGTGAACAGCGGGATGCGCCAAGCACCAGTCGGCCGCCGACCCAACCGGCAAGGCCCGTCATGCCACCAACCGCAGAGCAACCTCCTGCAACCAGGAGCTCGCGCTTGGCCAAAAAGTACGATGTCCTGAAGCACTTGGCTGACATCCCAGCAAGGCTCTCCATCCTTGAGGCTCTGCGCATGTCATCTGAGATGCGCGAGGCACTCGCTGAAGCCCTGAAGAGCCCCCTCCAGTTTGAGACAGAGGTTGCGGCTGCAGAGGCCTTTCACGCCGGAACGATCGAGGACGCCGAATGTCAGGCAGTTATCTCGTTCTCTGGTAAGGATGAAGACCCTCCTATACAGGGACATGTTCGTCCGCTGTATGTCACCGGCCAGTTCAATGGCCTTGAAGTCCGGCGCTGTCTTGTCGACACGGGGTCCGGGATTAATCTGATTCCAACTCGGACGCTCCGGAGATTGGGGTTGTCTGAGGATGACTTGATTCCCTCCGACCTCAGGATCCAGGGGTATGACCGTACCGAGCAAACCCCGGTCGGCAAGATACGTTTGAAGACCCAGTTCGGTGACTTGGTTGCCAACACCGAATTCATGGTAGTCTCTCAGGACACTGCGTATAACGCATTGATGGGCAGGCCATGGCTCCACCTTCACGCGGCGGTTCCCTCGTCATACCACCAATGCCTCAAATACTCCCTTAATGGTCGAGTAGGCGTGCTTCAAGGAGATGCCTCTCCTTTTGCCTCATGTGAAGCCCGTTATCTGGAGGCGGACTATTACAAGAGCAAGGATAAGCAGATCCTGGCAGGTGAGGTTGAGCCTGTCGCTGTTGCAAGCGATCCCTGGGCAAGTCTGGATGACGCTTACGTCCTCCCGATTCACCGGTTGGACGTCGCCATGGTCTTGACGGTCCGCGAGTCTCCTGATGAGATGGCCGCGACCGCCCGTGCCAGCACCAGTGGCCCAGCAGGATCTGGTAGCCCCAATGCAGTTTCCAACGCAGTCTCTCCCGTGGACGATCCCTCCCCGAGCGGAGAGGATATGGAAGATGCACCCCCAGCCTTTGAGGAGGGCGTCCCCGCCACGGTCGATGAGTTAATACAGGCGAACCTTGGAACCGAGGCCGATCCAAGACCCACATTGGTTAGTGCCGCCATGCCCTCTGAGGAGCGGCAGCAGTACGTGGACTTTCTCAGGCAGCACCGTGATGTGTTCGCTTGGGGCTATGACGAGATGCCGGGGCTAGATCCTCAGGTAGCCGTCCACCGCCTTGGTCTCCCGGCGAACCATCGCGGGTTCAAGCAGCCTCCCAGGAAGATGCACCCATCCCATGGTGCCATGGTTGAGGCCGAAGTTGACAAGCTTATCAAAGCCAACTTCGTGAGGGAAGATCAGTACCCCAAATGGCTGGCCAACATTGTGCCGGTCAGGAAGAAGAACGGGCAGATTAGAGTCTGCATCGACTTCCGCGATCTCAACCGCCACTGTCCGAAGGATGATTTTCCCCTTCCAGTGACAGAGCTGTTGATTGATGCCACGGCAGGGTTCCAAGCCCTCTCCTTCATGGATGGATACTCCGGATACAACCAAATTCGGATGGCCCCTGAGGATGAGGAGTTCACTGCCTTCAGGGCCCCCCAAGGTACCTTTTGCTACCGGGTCATGCCCTTCGGCCTGAAGAATGCAGGTGCCACCTATCAACGGGCGATGCACCGCATATTCAAGCCAATCCTCGGAACACTGGTGGAATGCTACGTCGACGACTTGGTTGTCAAATCGCGCCAGCGTCAGGACCATCTCAAAGATCTTGAGAAAGTGTTCAGCTTCCTCCGGTCTCGCTGCCTGAAGATGAACCCGTTGAAGTGTGCCTTTGGGGTCACCTCCGGAAAGTTCCTTGGATTTGTGGTAAGATACTGGGGTATCGAGATCGACCCAGAGAAAATCAGGGCGATTATCCAGATGCCTCCCCCGGGTACCGTCCGGGAACTGCAAGGGTTCCAAGGCCACTTAGCCTATATACGCCGATTCATCGCGAATCTGGCCGGCAAGTGTAAGCCCTTTTCTCGGCTTATGAAGAAAGGTGCCACCTATGTATGGGATAAAGAGTGTCAGACCGCTTTCGAGGAAATCAAGCAGTACCTGCTTCAACCTCCGGTTCTGATGCCGCCCGTATCCGGAAAGCCGCTGGTCCTTTATGTGACCGCCCTGGAACGGTCCCTGGGTGCCCTTCTCGCCCAGAAGAACAACGAGGGAACAGAGAATAGCCTCTATTACCTCAGTCGCATGCTCCTCGATGCGGAGGTTAGGTATTCCCCCATCGAGAAGAGCTGCCTGGCGCTCGTATTTGCCGTACAGAAATTACGGCACTACTTGCAGCACCATGAGGTACAGTTGGTTTCTCGGGTAGACCCGTTGAAATATATCCTGAGCCGACCTATGTTGACTGGCCGTCTAGCGCGGTGGGCTGTGATTCTCCAGCAGTTCGACATCAGGTATGTGTCTCAGAAGGCCATCAAAGGGCAAGCGTTGGCAGACTTTCTGGCCGCTCACCCGACCTCCGCGGATCAGCCGCTGGATCTAGGCTTTCCTGATGAGACCATTCTCTCGGTTGATCGAGCCGATCCATGCTGGCAGATGCACTTTGACGGTGCCTCCCGGAGCCCCACCGGTAGAAGACTCGATAATCCTAAGCTCAATAGAGTGGGCTTGGGCATCGTCTTCATTACCCCGGAGCGAGCCGTGCTGCCATACTCTTTCCTGTTGTCAGAGGGCTGTACCAACAATGAGGCGGAATACCATGCCCTCATCACCGGCCTCGAGTGAGCTTTCGAGATCGACGTGCCCCATCTATGTGTGAAAGGGGACTCCGAGCTGGTCGTTAAGCAGATCAATGGCGACTACGTTGTCAGGAAGCCGGAACTTGTGCCATTGTTGGAGTGCACCCTTCTTCTGATGGCCCGGTTCCCTTCTCGGACGGAAATTGTCCATGTTCCCCGGTCGCAGAACGGTCGAGCAGATGCTTTGGCCAGCCTGGCTGCGTCACTTGCGGAACCTGAACAGGACAACCTGATCGTCCGCGTGACGCGCCGCAGGCTCATCGCTCCCGTTATCCCGGAAGAAGATCGCGGCCCGTTGGTAAGTAACCTCACCACGGTTGCCCCTATGCCCGGAGCCCCGAGTACCCCAGATATAGCAGTCGAATCAGCCCGTGATTGGAGGGCGCCTTTGGTTGAGTACCTCCAACATGGCATTCTTCCGTCAGATCGGGCCGAGCGCGAGCGAGTTCGACGCCGCGCATCGCAGTTTGTCCTCCAGAGCAGTCCCGGTCTGGAGCAGATCCTCTACAAGCGCGGGTTTGATGGTGTTCTCCTCCGTTGCCTTCAGGGAGTCGAGATCCCACGAGTCATGCAAGAGGTTCATGCTGGTTCATGTGGCGCCCACCAGACTGGGCCGAAGCTGTCCCACCAGATTCGGAGGTTGGGATACTTCTGGCCCTCTATGATCCATGACTGCATCGAGTACGCCAGGAGGTGCCATGCGTGCCAGGTTCATGCGAACTTTGTGCATCGGCCGCCGGAGCCTCTCCATACCACAAGGTATTCCTGGCCCTTTGCAGTCTGGGGACTGGACGTTGTGGGACCTTACCCGCCGGCGACAGCTCGCCAGTGCCGGTTCATTCTGACCGCTACGGACTTCTTCTCCAAATGGGCAGAAGCGATTCCGCTCAGAGAGGTCAAATCCTGTTCGATCACTGACTTCGTGACCTCCAACATCATCTATCGATTTGGAGTGCCTCACGCTATCCTCACGGATAACGGAACCAATTTCCGAGCAGCCGAGTTGAAGAAGTTGTACGCCAAGTATAACATCCGCTCGAACCATACATCTCGCTATCATGCGCAGGCGAATGGACAGATCGAGGCGTTTAACAAAACCCTCTCTAACATTATGCAAAAGATGGTTGGTCAGAACAAGAAGAGTTGGCCGGACAAGCTCCCCAACGCCCTCTGGGCTTATCGGACGACGACTCGCAATTCCACCCAGATGACCCCTTATTCCCTGGTGTATGGAGCTGAGGCCGTCCTGCCCATCGAGATCCAGTTACCGTCCTTGCGCACTGCGGTCTACGACCAGCAAGCGCCGGACAGAGTTGCTGAAGCCCGTCTAGTCGAGTTGGAAGCACTGGATGAGAATATACTTCGCGCTTTGCACAACTTGGAGAGGCATCAAAGCAGAATGGCTCGAGCTTTCAATAAGAAGGTTCGCCTCCGCTCCTTCCTGCATGGTGATCTAGTGCTAGCCCTAAGAGCACCGATGATCCCCGGCAGGAAGCCGCCCAAGTTGGAGCCCAAGTGGGAGGGACCTTTTGTTGTCCACAAGGTCTATCCCAATGGCGCGTACTCCCTAGCGACTATGGATGGTGAGCGTGTCACTCCTCCCACCAACGCTAGGTTCCTCAAGCAATACTTTGCCTGAGTGTCCGTTCGTCCTGCATGACGCTAAACTGCATTTCGTCCTGCATGACGCTAAACTGCACCACGTCCTGCATGACGCTAAACTGCACTTCGTCCTGCATGACGTTAAACTGCACTTCGTCCTGCATGACGCTAAACTGCATTTCGTCCTGCATGACGCTAAACTGCACTTCGTCCCGCATGACGCTAAACTGCACTTCGTCCCGCATGACGCTAAACTGCACTTCGTCCTGCATGATGCTAAACTGCACCGCGTCCTGCACGACGTTAAACTGCATTCGTCCAGGATACAAGACGTTAAAACTGTTCAGCATTCGTCCGCGCTGCAAGACGTTAAACTGCCAAGTGCTTCGTCCCGCATGAAGCTAAACTGCACTACGTCCGAGCTACAAGACGTTAAACTGTTCAGCATTCGTCCTGGATGACGTAAAACTGCCACTCAAGAACTACGTGCGGCTTGATTCCCATCCTTATGGGATACGTAGGACCGCCTGAACCCTCGTGTTTCAGGCCCAGCCCCATCCTTCGGGAATTTCCATCCCATCTCGGGCCCTTGGCCCAGTTGCCCCCGGGTGTGCGGCGTATGGTGTGAGTGCGGGGCTATGCCCTCATTCACGTCGGTTTGCTCGTCACGCTGTACGCCCCCCCACGTTTGGGGATGCCTTCTGCTCCTCCCTTCTTTTTTCCTCATCGTCCTGCATGACGTTAAACTGCACTTCAAGAACTACGTATGGCTTGATTCCCATCCTTATGGGATACGTAGGACCGCCTGGACATTCATGTTTCAGGCCCAGCCCCATTTCCCGGGAATCCCTATCCCGCGTTGGGCCTCTGGCCCCAGTTCCCCTCCTTTTTGTGCGAGGCGTATCGCGTGAGCGGGGGATTATGTCCTCATTCACGTCGGTCTACTTGCCGCGCCGTACGCCTCCCCCGTGTGTGGGACTACCTCACACCCCTCATCGTCCTGCATGACGTTAAACTGCCTTTCCAGAACTACGTATGGCTTGATTCCCATCCTTATGGGATACGTAGGACCGCCTGGACGCTTGTGTCTCGGGTCCAGCCCCGTCTCTTGGTTGATCACGGGGATCTGCCCCCCTTCGGTTGCTCTCAGGGTGAGTCCTCCGACCCTTTCCGGAGATCTGTTAACATGTTTTGGGTGCTTCGGTCTATGACTCGTAGTGTCAGATTCAATCCCGACAAGTCCTGTGTTGCTTGTCAGGCCCCGCGCTTCCTCTTGTTCGAGCCTTCACTCAAAGGGATCCTCGTTAGCGGTTTGGGTACGATGCCTCGGTGCTCTCCCACCGCTCCGGGTCGATTTACCGGCGGGTCTTGGGCCGCAAATCGATATAAATCCTGCGATTGAGCGGTTGATGCTCGTTTGCTTGCCCCGTCTTAGGCTGACGCGATCGGATGTTGTGTTGCGAATGCGTCAGCAACGTCCTTGATCGCCATGTCAGCTCTCTCAGGCTCTGAACATTGGTTGCGCAGTCCTCATCACACTCCGCCTTTGTGCGTTGTAGTGGGATCTTGACACTCTCTTCATACTGACCTCCGGTACGCCTCTACACGTTAGGCAGACCAATCAGGGTAATGATGTCGTTCGAGGCTCCCATGATCTGAGCACCAAGGATATATGCAGATATCCTCCCTAAGGGCCATGCGTAGCTGGACCCTCGTCCCCATAAGGAGGAGGGAGTCGCCCGAACAATTGTGTTCTGGGCCCAGTATATCTGGAGGCTAGCATCTCTGCCCCTCGGGTGATGGACATGTGCAGACCCCCATCCCAAGACTCTTCTCCTGGAATCGTGCGTGACCGCAGGGCTGGGTATGTTCCCACCTCCGCCGTGTCCGCCGTACCGCAATAAGCGGATTCCTCCATGGTCCGAACCACACGACCTTAAACTGTGTTGTCTGGTCCTACCACACGACCGTAAACTGTGATCGTCTTGGCCGCCCGACGAGAAAACGGCACTGCATCGTGATGTTCCCCTCAGGGGACACTCATGTTGGGCGCTGGTTAATAACCACGCCATTCGTCAATGCCTTCCGTGGCTTGATTATTGCGGCGACGCTAGAGATTTCTCAATCACGGGCATGTCGCCGCACAAAGAAAAACCATTCATCTTTAAGGACAAACAAGAAATATCAAATGCCGCTCCTTTTGTGTGCGAGGGTCAGACCCGCACTCTTCCCCGCGCTGGTGCCCGATTGTGTTGCACCGCGCTTCATGAACTACGTGCGGCTTGATTCCCATCCTTATGGGATACGTAGGAACGCCCGGATGTTTGAAACTTCGGGTCCAGCCCCCCACCTCTTAGAGATTCCCCCTTCTCTGGGGAATCCGCCGCCTTCAGGTCACCCTCAAGGCGTGTTCCCCGACCCCTTGCCGTGGTCCACCGGTGTCAAGAGTACTCTGGTTTATTGCCAGGAGGGTCAGGATCCGCTTGGTCAGGTTTCCTCCACTTTTCAGGCTTCGTGCTCCCTTTCATTCGGACCCATCGTCTACGCCCTGGGTGGAGCCCCCGTGAACGGTTCGGACACAATGCCTCAGTGCTCTCCCACCGACTCGGGCCGGTACCCCCAATGGCCTCGGGCAGCAAATCGATATGAATCCTGCGATTGAGCGGTCGATGCTCATTTGCTGCCTCATCCCACCAACGGTTAGTGCGATATTGATGCTGCTTTTCCGCCACGGTCGGCAGTACTCCCATATCGTTACGCCGGTGCCCCCAGTCCTTGAGTGAATGGCCGCATGATTCACATTTTCCACCTCCCATTCTGACCAGGCGAAACCTCAACACTCTTGACACTATCCCTCAGTGCATCTTCGCATATCCAGGGGATATGACCACGATGTGGCGTGCTTTGAGTCCTTATGGTCCGAGCTCTAAGACCTTAAACTAAGATCTCCCCTTATGGTCCGAGCTCTAAGACCTTAAACTAAGATCTCCCCTTATGGTCCGAGCTCTAAGACCTTAAACTAAGATCCCCCCTTCTATGGTCCGAGATCTAAGACCTTAAACTAAGATCCCCCCTTATGGTCCGAGCTCTAAGACCTTAAACTAAGATCCCCCCTTATGGTCCGAGCTCTAAGACCTTAAACTAAGATCTCTCCTTATGGTCCGAGCTCTAAGACCTTAAACTAAGATCTAGCCCTTATGGTCTGAGCTCTAAGACCTTAAACTAAGATCCTCTAGCCCTATGGTCCGAGCTCTAAGACCTTAAACTAAGATCCAGCCCTTATGGTCCGAGCTCTAAGACCCTAAACTAAGATCTACCCCAAATGGGGTCCTACGTCCTGCATGACGTTAAACTGCACTCACAGAACTACGTGTGGCTTGATCTCCAGCCTGATGGAGTACGTAGGAACACCCGGGCATTCCGACTCGGGTCCAGCCTCAGGGATCGATAAGTCCTGCCCCTCCTCGTCGCCGGCCGTCTGGCCTGACTTCGGGTAGAGTGGTGCAGTTGTAATATTCTCCCCGATTCAGCTCGGGATGCCCCATCGCAAGGATGGGAAGCGACGGTTTCCTCGTCAGAGAGGTGCTGTCTGAGAATTGAGGTGACGCACGGCCAGATTAGTGCATCCGCCTAATACGCTTTTCCCCACGGTGGCGCAATTTTGAGAGCGTTGGATTCTGTCCGAACAAATCGTCACTTCGCCCCACGCTTCGCATGCCCTGTTGATCTGGATTTTCCACCCTTGTGTCTGAAGGAACCCCAAAGCGGTATTCATGATGACATGTGGTCCGCCTCCTGCAATATGAATGATGGCCTTTTTCGGTCCGTCTATTGCAGTTGTTATGGTCGATCCACTGTCCGCCTACCGTCTTGGGCATTTCCTGGAAGGCCGACCGTTGTGGGTGTCTGGATTCGGGACACGCGATTTACCTTTTCTCATTTCCCTATGTTCGGATAAAATCTCAACGCCCCTAGCATTGTCCCGCTCGTGTGTTGGAACAGGTTGGGGGATGGTACATTGATTAGGTCTGAGGTCTCCTTTCCTAGGAATGACCTCCCTCTTTTCTCCAGAAATCCAGGCCCAATTATGGATGCCTGATGCATGGTTAACACTCCCGCAAGACAACGAATTGTGGTTGAGCATATTAAACCGAAAGACGCAGATAAATATATTGATTCATACAAATGGATCGAAATATTGAGTAACGGAGGCAAAGTGTTCTAGGAATGGCAAAAAACAAAGCCCCTAGGGATTAGCGTGCTGGATAAGTCTTTCTAATGCCGCTACCCTTTGGCTGGCGGCCTCCAGGGCTGCTTCTCGTTCTCTGCGTGCCCTCTCCTCGTCGGCGGTCGCAGCACGCAGTTCGTCAATCCTGGCCTGTGCGCGCTCCCGCTCGACTTGGAGTGTGACCATCTGTTGGCCCGCCTCCGTCAGCTGTACCTGAGCGTCGATCAGTTGTGCCGATAGTTGCTCCACAAGCTCGGTACATGCTGCGACGAAGGCCTCCTTCTCTGCCGCCTGCCCTTCGAGGCGCCGGACTTCCTGCTCTGCCGCGATGAGCGCCTGCGTGCTCTCCGACATGTCCCGACTTTGTGCGACGTCGGCACGCCGGCAGCTCTCGCGCATCTTCTCGGCCATGAAATCACGGACCGTCAGATGGAGGCGTTGAGCATCAGTTCCCCCGGCACACAGGAAGCGCAGCCAGGTCTGAAGTGATCCCATGCGCCCCAGCCATTCCGATGGGTCTCGCTTGAGGAAGCGCTGGATGCACTTCCACCCCCTGCGTCGCGTTACCCGGCTATCCTCGACCGCCTCCGCGTCCGAGTCATCCATCTCCTCGGGGTCGGCAGGCCGGTAAGCAGGGAAAGCAGCCAGCAGGTCTGCTGCAGGGTCCGCCCCTGGGAGGTCCTCACGAGGGATAGGTTCCCCAACATCCGGGCGACCTTCTTCTCTCTCCCCAGTGGCGCCGACACCCTCGTCAGCCCCCAACCTCTCTCCGATGGCAGCACCGCCGACGTCCGCAGCCCCTTGATCAGCAGTTGGTGGGGCCGGCTCGGTTTGGAAGGTCTGTTCCGGAGCAGGCGGCATGTCCACCACTGGTCCACTCGTAGATGGCCCGGGTTCGGCAACCCGACGAGCCTCCAATGTTGAGATCACTGCGCGGGGCATGCCATGGTTAGTCACGGATCATCAATGGCAAGCACCAGCAGTAAAGTAGGGAGACTTACGGGAGTTCGGAGCGTCATCTTCCGCTACCCCGGTCGCCGCAGGAATAGTTGCAGCAGGGGACCCCTTAGCGCTTGACAGTTCGATAATGGGTGCCTGGCCCCCGCCTTGTCCTGCTGACACCTCTCCTACTCCTGTTGAGGACGCCTGACCGACATCCGTGTGCTCCTGAGAAGGATGGAGAAACGGGTTAGAAGCTGCATAAGAGAATGGATGAAGCAAGTTGAGTAGGGATAGAAGCGGACCTCGAGGAGCTCAGTGACATCAACGTTGTCAGAGCCGGCCACCTCGCCACTCTCCCGTGGGCTCCCCCGATGGGACCTTCCCTCGGAGCCTTCATCCTCCCCCGTCTCCTCCTCCTCCTCGGAGCCGCTACTGTCATCTTCTCCCGGAGGCATCTGTTCTGGAGCGGGCTCGAGACCGAGCATCACCTTCACCAGAAGGGATGGCTCCGCACGCTGACCACGTTGGCGCGCGTACTCGTCCATGGCCGTCAGATATGCATATTGCCGGTTGAAGTCCACCCTGTCGGTGATATGGAGGCGCCCGACCTCTGGCAGATAGATTCCTTCTCTGAGTATCTTTCGCCAGATGACGTCGGTCCCCAGTGACTGCCGCAGGGTCATCCAGGCCGACCACAGCACCGGGAAGACTGCATCGTGGGAGGGTTCGAGCAGACGCCTCACCTGCTTCCCGGGCCGCTCCTCGACCGCCGCATGTGCCCCCTCTCTGGGCGCCGAGGTCGTAGCGGCAGCCTGCGATGTGCCCGCCGCCGAAGTCCCTGCTCGCGCCCCTATTTATAGGCGAGGCCGGGTCCGCGCTGCGCGGAAAGCGCTTTGCGCGACCGCAGCGGCGAATTTCGCGACCGGCGCCCCTTTTTGCGCGCCTAAGTCCCGCGCCGCCCAGGACTTCGGCATTCCGGCGTCTCCCTCGGAACCCGATCGTTGCGACCTCTCGCCGATCAGATTCCGAGGGGGGGCTTTTGTAGACGCCGGAAAAGTCCGTTGTTCCCAAACGAAGCTCCGGATGCGGAAAGCGAAGTGATATTTGGAGTCGGAAGAACGTTTCGGAGGGCCCGGAGGCCTTGCGCGGAATTTCAGAGGCCCGCGCGCAAAGGTGATGTTCCGCGCGCAAACCCCCCGGGATGCGCGCAATACGCCGGTCCGGCACGCAATTTTGCGCGCCGCGGGTCCGCGCGACTCCCTTGCGCGCCGCGCCCTATTCCGCGCCCGCGAGGAGAATTTCGCACTCGCACCCTGTATTCCGCGCCCGGGGTTGCCTATAAATATGAGGCGACCCCCAACGTTTCAAAGGTTGTTGGAAGTCGAAACGTCTCTCGTGCGCGCAATTCAACCCCTTCCGCGCGCAATGACGAACTTCAGGTAACCTCCTTTCTTTCGCGCAAGAAAGCCTCGGGGTCCGCCTTCGCGCGCAATCCCCGCTGGCTCCTTTCATTTGAATAAAAACTCACCCTAAGGCCTTTGCGCGCAAAAGAACCCGCTTGCGCGCAATTGCCCCCGGGGTGCGCGCAATCCGGCCCGATTGCGCGCACCCCCCCTTCTTTCAAGTGGCCATTCATTAGAGAATGAGCCGTTGCCCCCGCGCGCTATCTGAAGCCCGGTGTGAGCAATCTCAAGCATCCGCGCGCAAGGCACTGGCCCAATTGCGCGCCAGCCGCCCCGATTGCGCGCCGGCCCGCAGTATTGCGCGCAAAGCTTCCTTTTTGCGCGCAATCTGCCAGGGTCGTCCCCTCGACCCCCCTGAGGGCACCTGCCTGCGTGGCGCCCGATGCTCCTCATCCTGGGTGCCCGCACCGTGCGTTGTCTTCCCGTGCGGCCCTCCAGGTTCGTGCGAAGTGACATGCACCCATCGTCCGGCAACCTATGCCCTGCATGACGCTAAACTGTACCACGTCCGAGCTACAAGACGTTAAACTGTTCAGCATTCGTCCCGCATGACGTTAAACTGCGCATACGTCCAGCATGACGTTAAACTGCATATTCGTCCAGCATGACGTTAAACTGCACATCCGTCCAAGCTGCACGACGTTAAACTGCCTAGCCCCCATCGTCCGCGCTAGAAGACGTTGAACTGCCAAGTGCTTCATCCTCAACACATGACGTTAAACTGTACTTCGTCCGGCAAGACGTTAAACCGTCCGCCTCGTCCTCAACACATGACGTTAAACTGTACTTCGTCTGGAAAGACGCTAAACCGTCCGCAACCTGATCCCGTGCTCCGCACGCAGGGTCCCCCCGGTTTGGATGTAGCCCCCACCCGCTCGTCTCTGCAGGGATGTCGGGATTGTCCCCCTTTTTGGGACGATTTAACGGGAGTGGCTTTTCCCTACGGGGGCAGGGTATTACAAACCCCTAGTTTCTCGTGGGAGGCTGCACATGTGTATCTCCATTGCGCCTCCCCACGGCCGAAGCCAGTAGAGGGTATGACTGGGATCGAGGTGTCTTCTGCTTTCGGTCCAAGTCCCTTCCAACTGAGCTTTGCAGCATCCGGGCTGCCCCGAGTGCGTAAGTCCTGACAGAATGAACTACGTGGACTTTGATCCCTGTCTTCTATACAGGGTACGTAGGAAGCCTCCCTGAGGTCCAAGCCCACCACCTGGTCGTCCCGGTCGTATTTACGTCGGTTCGTCCATCAGTGGACCCCTCCAGGGTTCACGCTTGCGTTGATTCACCTATGAATCCGCCCCTGTGGGAGACTGCCCGTGTGTATCTCCATGGTGCCTCCCCACAGCCCCCCTTTTTCATTTCCCCTTTTATCGTCCAGCATGACGTGAAACTGTGATCCACCCGGCCGTTCCATCCCCCTCTGTGCGAGGTGGTTCGGTTCAATCCTCCGCCCGGCGGCCTAGACCTCTTCGTGAGTCGGCTTGCCGACGTCCAGCATGACGTTAAACTGTATACCCGAACTACGTTGACTTTGATCCGTGCTAACGCGCGGTACGTAGGAAGCCCCTCTGGGGTCCAAGATCTTCACTCCATCATCCATCTTGATCCTTACCCGGGCCGCCACATCCCGGTGGGGTCATGCCACTTCACTCCACTCCACGTTACTTGGGAAGCTGCCCATGTGCTGGCCCCAGCGTCGGAGGTTCCCCGCAAGGGGTTCCGTCATCTGATCCACTTTTCGTGTTGATCGGCCCGATGCCGTCCCCGCTGGACGTTAAACTCGCGGCATACCCCGTGTTAAACACGGGAAGCTGAGGAAAACCTCAGGTGACACAGTTCCCCGCACCTAGTACGGGATGCCTCAGGCCATCATGCCTTCGAGAAGCCCTATTAGGGACGGAAGACAGATGTGCAGAGCCGCAGTGTTACGACACGCCCCCAGCACCCAGAGCCACCCGGCCTTCTCACCGCAGGTTGCTGCCCCGCCCAGACTCCTTGGAACGTCCGGGCGGAAGCAGCGTAATTAACCGGTGTCCATGAAGATATGGCGCCGGGAACGAGATTCACGAACATTCTTAAGTCTATGAGGGAGACCCGGATTAGGCGACAAGTTCCGAGGAGACGTCCAAGGAAGGAGGAGCCGACATCCCATCATCCCGGTTTCGATCAAGGAGCAGACGCCCCTGAATAAGGGACGGATGCCGCCCGCCCTTGGAAAGCGGGACTGCGGGACCACAAGCCGCGCGCCCATCCCCTCGGGTTGACGGGTGCACGCGCGAACGCGTCCTGGCGGAACAGCGTAACCCGACGCACATCCGCACCGAAACACTTACCTTAGGAGTTTTAACTGACAACTCCCTTGTTAATTCAAATTGGAAATATCTAATTTTCTTAGAAAACTGGGAAGATATGAAACAATTTGATAATCAAGAATCAAATAATGCATTTTCTAAACATGAGGAAACCCTTAAATTACCTTCCAACATGTCTTTTGGAGCTTCTACCTCAGCAGTAGTGATAGAATAAGCTTGGCCTTGATCCCATGGCATTTTCTAAGGTAAGTTCCCCTGACACTTAGGAAATTTATTTTCATAATATCCCATATCCCTTCAATTGGAACACTGAACATTGGTATCTTTCTTCTTCCCTTTGCAATCACGATCTTGGTGGCCTTTTTCACCAAACTTGTAACAGACACCCATTCCCTTCAAGGAAGTACTGGTGTGTTTCTTCCCACATTTACCACAGGATGGATATTCAACCTTTCCCGTAATTCCCTTATTTCCATTCCCAGATTGATAAGTAGATCTCTTCTTCTCTTTCTATGCTTTAAAGTAACAACACTTAGAGAATTCCTTTTCGGTCTTGATAGCACTTGAGACAATGTCTTCGTACGACGAGAAGGATTGTGAGACTAATGCTCGATGGAGAAATGGTTTTCACCCATCAAAGAAACGATCATTCTTACTTCTTGTGTTACGTATATAATATCCAACATACCTTGATATCCTTGTAATGTTAGCCTCCTAATTTGTGACATTATCATCCTCCTTTTGTCTCAGACTCAGAAATTTCCTTTTCCATATCTGATCGATGGTCACGGGGAAAGTATTTTTCTAAAAACAGATCTTTACACTCCCTCCATTCCATATTTGATACTTCATCATCTTCCTTCATGTTTTGAATCAATGACCACCATTGATCAGCATCTCCAGTGAAGCGGTAAATTGCCATGATAAAATTTTCCCTTTCACTACTCCCCAATGCCTGAAATATTTTCTCTAGGGAATTTATCCATTGCTCATCTACTAAGGGATTTTTACTCCCATTGAACGTTGGTGGTTTTTTCGTCATGAAGCGATCTAACATTGATCCTCCGTGATGTGGATCCGGGTGCTCCATACGGGTAAGGTAATTATTCATAACCTGAATGAGTTGTCCCAGTATGGTGATTAGCTGATCGGCACCAGTTGCATCACCAGCTCCACTATAATTATCTTGGGAAGGAGGGAAATCCCTACATGGAGTGCGTGCATTGATACAGTTTCCATTTCTTGTACTAGGCGCCATTTATAAACATTGGAATAAACTAGATCATTTATGAATCAAAATACAAAATTCCATACTTATAAAACACTTAACATAAATTGAACTATTTATGGATATAATCCATATTCATAAAAATGTTTTCTTTGAGGAAGTATATACTCATAAACCCTTTGTAATTATTGGTAAATAAAATGAGAGTTATCCTAATCATATCCCCCAGGAGTGTCGTAACCAAGAGTGCAGCAAGGCCCGTTGTCGTGCATCAGTTCCCGTTTGATTCTAGCTCAAAGTGGTGTTTTCAGGATTTACCCCTTGGTACATCTGTGCCAGAGCCGCCTCTACCTGCTCGTATCTAGACAGGGATGTATTTCTCAGAAAACTCACAAAATCTCTAAAATACCAAAATTCTAGGAAGTTATTCTATACTAATCCTCAAATTCCATCTTAAATCTATGGGCTCTAATCAGAGTTTATCTAAATCTACCTTTCAAAGTTTGTACTAAACTTCCTCTGATACCAACTATAACACCCTGACCCCAGTTACCCAATGTCGGTGCATTATTACATAAAAGAGGCATGATCACAAGAATGATCTAATCTTGAAAGACCGATTAGTTTAGTATCCTTGGAATAACTATATAAATTCATAATGTTTTACATTAAAACATAAAAATGGTAAATACAACAACATAGTCTCCATAGTCCATACTCTTATCCCCTCATACTGTCCCTGCAGCTCATTCATAATTTACATCTTCACATCCTAGGAAAAATAATACATAGGAAAGGGGTGAGATCAAACACCCAGTAAGGATAACAATATAGATGAAACTTTCATAAATAAGAATAAACATTCAAGGAAATTTATAACTAAAACAAAAGCCTTTTAAACTTGAACTTCAACATAGTATGGAAAAAATTAAATGAAATAATGTCTTTGACATATTCACAGGGATATTCTACAAATTTAATAATCAAATGCAATATCAATAACCACTTTCATAATGATGGAATGCATAATGCAAGACTATCATAACCACATAGCCAAGGCCTCGTGCCAAGACTAGAAATAAGATTTTTTCTAGGGCCTTGTGCCAAGACACTAGTTTGTATCATGAGACCTACCGATTCATAGAGGAGCTATAGCGGGCTCCACCCATCACATATTAAGTCCAATGCATTCCCATATGAAAAGGTTTAAACATAACATAATCATTCGTATTAAAATTGGAATATGAAATGTTAATACTTTCACCAAAAACCATGAAGGGTATAAAAATAACATATCCATAGTCAAACATATCACAAAACCTTCAATACAATATGGAATTTTTGTTTCATAATAAATCAGCTTCAAATAATCTTAAAATCCATCAATGGATGTTGACATAGATGAAATCAAAATTCTTTTTGGAAAAATATCTCTTTTTATTTTGAAATCGTTTACGAGTCATATATAATAAAACATTTTCTTTGAAAATATTCTTATAATCTTGTAAGGGAAGCTTCGAAAATTTTATCATGGCAGAAAATAGCCGCCCCCACCGTATAAGTTAAAAAAACATTGTTACATTAATTCTATCGAAAAGGTTAAAAAGCCCCTTGTTTGGAAAATGACGAAAATATTCCCTTATAAACCTCTAATAAAATGTCAGACAAGGGTATAAATGACTTTATCCCATATTCTAGTAAATATTAAAAATGGTTTGAAACACATTTTTAAGAAATATGGATGTGAATGATAAAGATATCCCAATAGATTATTATATATAAACAAACTCGGATAATGAAGAGATTGTGAAATAAACCCTTACCTTGTACTTTTCCTTGGTTGGGGTTAGCATAACCTTCTATATAATGGTGAAGTAAATTTTATTAAATTATACAAGAATAATATATATTAATATGATATCATATATGATCTTTTATCATTGATTTGTTAATAATATCTTAGTATTATCCTTGTTTCGGGTGTTAACTTACTCGTTTTATTTTATATGTTTTGTTATGTAAGCCATGTTTTTCATAGATAGGTTGTATATTAATCATATAGATAATGATATCAAGTCCTTAGATACTATTATTAATCATAAATTGATAATTATACTTGAATGGATATAATGGAGAATGAATCTCATCGCGTTCGTGGAGACGGTAGTCTGTACGTACGCACGAGCGACAATATCATTCTTTTGATATTAAAATAATATATAATTTGATGTTATATCATATATACAGAATAATTTTCATTTTATATTTATTATTTACATTAATTACGCATCATAATTATACCCATCCAAATAATAATATTTTGAATAACAATGACACCACGACGTAGAGACGGTAAGCCGTACGTACGCACGTATGGTGACATGTCATTCAAAGGATGGATAGAATACTGAAATATGGTAGTACCGTGTTTATAATAACATCAAAGTATATATAATATACCGGATTTATTATTTTAGAATGGTAATAACAAAGAAAGAAGAAGTGGAAGAAGAAAGGAACTTGAAAAAGGGTCGTGAAATTATTATCTCTTCTTCGGGTTCTTCCTTTTGATTTGATCAAAAGGACTCCATAGGTCGACTTTCTGACTAAATTAATGCCTTAATGATGAAGTGAGTGAAGTTTAGAGAGTATTTGGGTAATGTTTGGCCGAACCAAAATGCCTTTAATGTATGAAGTAATGAGAAGGAAGAGTTCCCTTTTATAAGAGGGGTGAGGGGAACCTTTGGAAAAGCTATAAATATTATTTTATAATAAATTAATATTCGGTTTCTAATGAATTATAAGTGTATTATTTGAATTTTAAGGTGGAGATGGGTCAGAAAACACTAAACCAATAGAATATATACAGGTTTGGGTAATTATATTAACCTTATCTTTTAGTTTTAACTCTTAGTTAATTAGTTTCACTTTTACAATGTCTCTTTGTATTTTTATATTATATGTTTAATAAACATACTATATACCTCCAAGAGACCCCCAAGTGGTCCCTTAATGATACAACTATCCTGATATAAGTCTCTTGTCCTTACCTTAGATTTTTAGGAATTCAATATCAATTAATAATATAATATTTGTTTTAAAAACTCTTTTATGTCAATTTTGACACTATTCAATAATTGTTTTTTGTAAAACTAATAACAGAATGATTGATTCGAAAAACATTAATTAAATCAATCATAACATTTCATATAAACCTATAAAATTATTGGTATTTATAAAAAGTCTCAAATTAAATTTATTTGGGTATTTATAATATAAATTATTCTAATTTTTCACTATTATGGTAATTACTGCATCACCATTGGGTCATAAATAAATTAAATTATATAATGTCTAAAAATTATAAATAAAATATAATTATGTAGGAATGTTTTTTATCTTTCTAATTAATATTTATAGTCGAAAATAGAACATGTATAACCCTTTGTAAAAAATTTTTTGCCAAAAGATATATGTTTTTGTCTTTTTTGTATTTATTTTAACTTAATTAAAATAAAGTGTCTCTATCACCTAAAAGCGGCTCCATGGGGTCCCAAAATCGACCCAAAGATGCCCATGGTCGGACATCAATCTACCAATAAGGTTAGGACACGTTTTAGAGTAATTTAGTATTATTATAATATTATTTATTAAAATTTATTTACCGGATTTACCCTTAACCATGGTAAATAAAATATTTACCAAAGTAATTATTCAAAATGCCTAAAAATAAAATTTAACTATTTACACATTATGAACATCCTGATTTGAAATGTGGAATCCATTTTTCCAAATTCAAAACACAGAAGTGGAAGAAATTAATTTAAAATTAATTCTCGTTGTTAAAACAAAATGCGTGTTTTTAAAAGTTAATAACTATCAAAAGATTGACACTTCTTTATGTCCAGTTTAGTTGTAAAATTATGTACAATGACCAACATTGTATTAAATGGTAAAAATATATTCTACATATATTTTAAAACCACTCAAATTCATAATTTATCAATATAAATTATTTGGTTTAAAAAAGTTGTTTTTAATTAAAATTTATTAATTTTCACTATTCATCAAAATATAAATGTTATCCGAAACATTCCAAAATTTCACCCTAAGCTAAATTCGATATTCAGAATCCAAAAATGTAGTCCATTTTGAGAGATAAAATTTATATAATTTCAAAAAGCAGTTATTACTATTCATAACGGCTAGTTTGATTGGTTGTAGTGTGTTAGAACTCGATGTTGCGTACAACACACGCTATCGCATTATTTAAAGTGAAGCATGACGTAGAAGCTTGGGGTGTTACAATGAAGGAATAAAATAAATAAAATAAAACAAAAAAATAAAATCTACTTTCTTCACGTATTGTGTAAAGAAGTGTTGCACCACTGGATCTGAATCCGAAGAAGGAAGAACTAAGGGGCTCTTTCAGTGTTTTTACCCAAGGAACACCTAAGGTTATTCACACTCGACTGTATTCACTGAAAACAACAATAATCTATAAGGTTATAAGGAAAACCCCAAAAGGTGTGTTCTTAAATTCATGAATTTACATACCCAATTTGAATTCGTTATTCATTATAGAAATTAATGCAGAGTTGTTGATTTCCACTAAAGAATGCATCACATTTTTTTAATCCATTCAAAACGCATTAAAATAGAGGTTTTAGAACCTTCCATTTTAAACAATGCTGGAAGTGGCGTTAAAACAAATGAGTTTTAGCATGGTTTTTGGGAATATGAATAGTTCATCATTTTTTTAAAATAAATTGAATTTATTAAAATTAAATATTAAATGTAAAAATTAAATGGCACTAAATATCCATTATGAATAAAAGTAATATCTCATTTAGGATAAAAACCCTGTTTCCGACCCAAAAGTGGTCTCAGATTTCTCAAAAGATGATTGGTTTGAGATATATTAATTATTTTTTAATAAAAAATCTGAATAATTAATTAATTAAAATAAAAAGAGTTATTTTTTGTGAGCGATACATCCAAACACCTAATGTGAACAAATGTTATACCATGTTTAGGGTAAACATCACGTTTTGGACCCATTGGTGGTCTTAGAATTCTTATACGAAAAACTGTTTCAGAGATGAATAATTATTTTTAATAAATAATATATTAAATAATATTTAATAAATTTGCCTCATGATCGAGACATTAAAATTTTTGATGCCTTCGAATGTTATACCCCTCCTAGGGTAAACACCGTATTTGAGACATAACAATGATCTTACCATTCTGTGACATGTTTATAAAAAACAAAACTTTTCAGTAATAATCCTTTTTTCCCATTAATGTAATAATAATTTAATCTAATAATAGAGGGTTTGTCAATACCTAAAACAGTAGTGGTATACCACATAGAAAGAGGATGATCATGAAGAACCCCTTTATAAGGTGGTGTGGATACCTCTCCCATCATAAGGCCTTTTCCTTTGGGATGCCTAGGGGAAAATGATCAGGGAATGCAAAACCATGCGGTCTGGTCTTAAAGTGGACAATATCATGATCGTTGGATGGACTAGGCCATTACAAATGGTATTAGAGCCAGTGCCCATTTGATGTGCCAACGAGGACAGTGGGCCCTTCTAGGGAGTTGGATTATGTCTATCCCACATCAAAGGAGGAGGAGCATGAAACACTCCTTTATAAGGTTGTGTGGATACCTCTCTAATCATGAGGCCTTTTCATGGGGGATGCGTGATGGCCAATGCTTAGGGAAAGAAAAACCAAGCGGGTTGGGCCCAAGGTGGACAATATCATGATCATGGGTTAGACTGGGCTGTTACATTGCATGAGGTGTGTTGGGAATGTGTTCTGATGATAGGGTGAAGTCATTCATTGGAAGAGAATATTCTTCTATTTATTTAATCATATAATATAATACTTAGCATGGATTGGTTGTATTCTTTATGTTCAATATTTTATTTGAATCAAAGGATAAATTTTCACTGATGTTGAATGAAAGGATGAAATATTCATTTGATATTGACATTATTTGATATATCATAGATATTAGGACCCTATTTAGTCATTTATGGGAATATTTACAATGATTTTATCATATGTTTTGGAGAAATAATTTCTAATAGTTTTAGAGTATTTTCAACATTGTTTCCAAAATATGGTTATTAATTTATCCAACCAGTTGAAAATTTTTATTGAGATAGAGTTACAAACCTATGTTTATCCAATTTTTATAGCCCCATATAAAATGGATCCATAAGTTATAGTGTGAGATATAGATTCAGATCAATGATATATTTCAGATTTGATTCATCCCAACTAGTATTCAATGTTGGGGATCTCTAATATATATTTTTTATGAAGGAATGATGTAATTTTAGTCAATGCATTTTGTTTTTCAGTTGGACCTACTAATTATAACTAACAATTTCCATACCAAAATGATTAATAAATTATTCGATATGTTTAATGGAGACTATTGGTTATTAAAAATTTATTTCCTGTCTAAGTATCATTAGAAATGTGTGAAGGGAAAATAATTTCTCTAATCCTCATTAATGTTTTGCTGTCGAAATGTTGTGTTCATGGTGATTTCATTTCTTATTAGGAACTCGATAACATTTTCCATGGGATTGAAGAAATAATAATATTGTGCATACCTATGTGATATTTTAGTAATTTAAATTGATTAAATCGTAGTATATTGGATTCCAAATGAGATTCCTTTGGATTATTTTAGTTTCATTTTAGATGCCTTTTGGGAAAACTAGATATGTGGAAAAGGATCCATATATATGTGCCAGATCCAAAAGGGTGATTTTTATGAGTATTTTATGTACTATTTGGGTGTGTTGGTTGATTCATGAAACATTAAAGAAGGGTTTTCTATGGTTATACCCAAGAACATTGTAGATGTGAAATATTTCTTTCCTCTTACTTGTTATTATAATTTGTTCATTTCCAATTTTTATCATATAACTTATCCTATTATGACACTGAAAAAGAAGAAAAAGTCTTATTGGAGATTGTTAGTGTCATCTGGAGTTTGATTACATAAATGAGAAGAGGATTTATACTCTAATGTCTCACTTTTTAGATGAATGGATCGTGATCATGGATTTTTTATGGTTCTCATCTTGGAATTTTTTGTGTCTTGATGTAGGGGAGAGACCTTATCTTTTTTGAGTATTTTCAATTACATCATATGAGTACAATTATAATATTCATGCAGTCAATCTTATATTGGTAGTGTTTAATCTAAATTTATTCCTCAATTGTCCTATTAGGGAGTTATTTGTAATATTTATAGATTATGAAAACCAATGGTATATAAATTTTAATGGTATTTGATTTTTTTTATAGTCGATTCATGTAGATATTTCATATTTATTACCTCATGATATCCTATTTTCGTAGGACCGAATGTTTTGTGGCTGATATATAGTAGTTTATAATAGATGAAGACATTTCTCAAGTGTTCATAGATGATTGAAGGATGATAGATGAGCTTATAGGCCTATAACGTGGGTTAAATGATGTAGTTTTTTGAGTGTTAAACTACCATATTAAAAAGAATTTATTTTTTTTCTTGAAACATGGATGAGTCTAAAATAGTGAAAAATGAATTAGATTTCTGATGATATTTCAATTTTTTTAGATTTAAAATTAAGTGAAGGTCAGAGGGTGGTCAATATTGTTTCTTTTTTCTTGATGTTAGTGGATGATCTATATTAGTTTCATAGATCACATCGAGTACATTATCTTAAAATATCCATGATATATTATCCATTTGATGATCAGTTTCAGTGGGGGTGTATAAATTGGTTGGTGGATTAGTTTTTTCTTGATGTTTGGTGTATCGATGGATGAAATCTAGGCATGTAGATTAAGATTGTCTTCTATTAAAAATAAATGTTCCTCATAGGAAGAGGGATGATATATTAATGGATTTCATTACCAGATCACAAAGACAATTATTTAGATTCAATATCATATGGTTGATTGTAGATCAAGTGATAATCAACTCACTGATTGACATTTAAGTAGTCTGGTGTGGTGGATGATTTGGTGAGAATTTATTTATATTACTCAGAGAGACCTTATTGTATTTTTATGATCATAATATATAACAAGTATCCTTATAAATGTTAAAACGTGTGTAAGAGTCTGTAGTGCACTTTTTGGTCATAAATGTGACTTAGTATGGATTTCCATCCTGATATAGATGGGCATACATAGAAAACAACCTAGACTCTAGAGGATATATTGAGTGAACTTGTTCTCGATTTTTGATGTTCATGGGTTAAGTATCTAATAACATAGAATTTTCTATATGAAAATATCCCCTTTGAGATACATATGTATCATACATAGGTAAATGATATAATATAAAATATAAGAACACATAACCAAAATGAGCACTATATTTTCCTATTAATATAGAAAGTTAAATATGAAGGATAAATACATACTATAGAAAACATAATTATGAGTTAATGAAAATAAGTAAATAAATAAACTATAAGTTGAAATTATAGTGAATTTTACTTTCTATGAACTTTCATAGACATAAACAACATCCTAAACAGTTATCAAAATGTTAGATAGAATAATCAATTTGTAAACGAAATACATATAACCATACGATGAAGTTGAGAGAATGGATTACCAATTAAATAAGGGGTTTTTATATGATGTGTAAAATTATAATACGATTGAAAATAAGGTCTTAAGAATAATAACCTTCCCATTAGAATAGTTTCATGGTCATTGGAATAATTAAAAGACCCCTTGTGTAAATGACTAATTAACCACATTAATAATTCTTATAATAATATAAATAATTTGATATATATGTCAAAATATCATGAAATAATTACTCAGTTAATGTAATAAAATATATGTAAATATATAAATATTTAGTACAACATGATTTACATTAATAAATAAATTAATAATTTATATAGTATAATAAAATATTGAAATTTCATAATTATGGAACATAATTTGGGCGAATGGATGTCATTTTAGGATTTTTCATGTAAGAATTTTGAAAGGGTCATTTTTTATTTTTCATGGACAATAAATTAAATTTGTGAATTGTAAAATACCATATAAGTATTTTATAAGTATCATATATTTTAATAGTGTATAAAAATCCTTATTTTAGATTAAACAAAGTTGTATGAATACTTTTTTAGCCCATTTTTTGTTAAATCATAAGAATATGTTTTTTTAATAATATATATAACAATTTATATAAATAATATTAAAGTCCAATATTTTTTTCTAAAACTCTCATCCCATCCTATAAAATAACACCCCTCCCCACCTCATTTCTCTATACATTTGTCTTTTAAATTTTATAAAACCTTTTCAAAATCCATTCTAAAACTACCCAATCTAAATTTTGGATGTTTCTGTCTTCACAAGAGACTATTCCTGAAAATTCTGGTAGCATATGAAAGGATGACATCAGAAGTCAGAGAGAAATTATATTAATCGAACCCTTTTGAGCATTATTTTTCTGATACCTCTCCCAAGACTCTTTAATTTATTATGATACAATGGAATTACTGTTTTAGGTATAATTAACATTTAATTTATTAATCAAATATGTATTATCTTACTCGTTATGATTAATTTTAAAAATAAATACTGCCCATATTTTTTTAGTTCCACTCCATCATGTCTGATGTATTTAATTTTACATCTCTAATTATATTAATAATTTTAATATATTATTTAGTTATAATTAAATAATAAATGAATGTTTTTAATCATTATAAATATTTCATAATTTTAATTTCAAAGCAATTAATGGAATATATTATTTTTTTTAAACAAACATCTATTCATAGGTGGTATAACATCCTCTAAGGATATTATTTTTAAAAATATAACAATGCCTCAATATATGGTTGTAATAAAAAAATTTATTATTAATTATAAAAACATTATTTATATTATAATATGATTCATATTAAATTATGGGTTAGTAATCATAAAATTAAATAAACAGAATGAGGTTCTTCATACCTCATAAAACCACTTAAATGAACATATAATTATATAGAGTAAATTATAATAATTTATCATTACATAATATTATCACTAGAAAACATGTTTGGGTGGGATCATGGATAAAATATGGCCATCAAAAACTATTCCAGAGTAATGTATAAAAGTTCATGCAACACTGAGTTGTATTAATCTATAATTGTAGCCTCCATAGATGACTGGACTTGATTTTCCATGAACTAATTTAACAATACCTAATTTTATTTGATATGCAGGCCTATAAATAACCACAATCTCACCATTTAGGGGGTTCTAAGTATGTACCTTTGAGGTTAGGGAAACTAGAGCACTTATCTTAAGAAACCTTGACAAGATAACATAACCCAAAAACCTCAATAGACTCCTACAAGTGAGAAATGTATATGAATTAACTCTCAAAAGTCAATAAAAATTTCTTCTGCTATAGATTTTTACATGTAGGCCCCCCAATGAAAAATAATCCTTATCAAAACTGAAAATTTTCACAAATGACATGAATTTTTCAACACCTAAACTTTGGAAAACCCATGCCACAAACACCAATTTGACACTCTCCATTAATGGAAATACATTCACTAATTTTGAGGGAATGGGGGACTCATTTCCATCTAGTATAGATATTTTATTTCAAAAATTATATATGCATGACTGTAATCATTGACTCACTTCCCTAGAGCCTTTGCACCATGCATGGGATAAGTAGCCCCACTACATTTTCCTCTTAAGTATTAGCCCGAAGCACACATGTAAAGCTCCAAAATATCTTCATATTCTTAGAGTGTGATCTGGACAGCTTAACAAGAAAGCCCCATTCCATACCTTCTTTTCAACCATTATATGATGAATGAATTCTTACTATATAATGTTAAACTGTAGGGTCTAATATCATCATTCTACAATAAAATTTTAACCATAAAAATTTTGTATTTGGATTCCTACATTGATAGGATATGTAAAAGAAATCTGTGATGTTTAATCTAGATACCTACAAAACTATTTCATCCCATATCCATTTTATTAAATGGAAAACAAAACAAATTCTTGTAAAACCATATTCCTTCTATATTATCCCCAATATATTTTAAAAAATTTTCTCTTGTTATCTGATCAGTGTAATTGGATCTATGTTTATTGTATGATAACCTATTACCACCCATAGATGATGATTATAAGTGTAATCATTCCTAATGTGATATAAAAGAGATTTACTATGTGATGATAATTGGAAAAATTACCTTTACTAATGCCGCAAAACCCCACCCTTAGGTGATAAGCCTAGGATAGCTTATGTGATGAGCATTATGACCACTTGTAAAGAGAATGGGATGCTAATAATGATTAGTTAAGTATTCCTTGTGTAATGAGTATACGAAAAAAAAATATGATGAGAATATGATCCCCCAAATATTCTTATAGGAGACAAGCCTGTGATTTTATCCATCCTTATTGGATGATGGTAGAATAAACAACATGACAAGAGTATGATTCCCTAGGTGAATATCCTAGGATTATATATGTATTGAGTATATGATTTCTGACTTGATGATAATCAAATAAATTTTGTGACAAGCACATGTTTATTTTTTTATAAACTATCCCTCCTTATGTTAAAAACATCGTGTTTCCATAATTTCTATCCCAATGATGATAAAATAGTTACCCAATATGCATAACAGACTCATTCTATCCAATTAAAGGTGTTCACACTTTATAGGGAGATCACGGATAAATTAACCAATGTACACCCTAAGATAGCCTTATGGATAGGATTTGAGATCATGTGTTAAACATATGACAAAAACCTTGACTACATGAGAATTATATGAAGGGAATGTCCTAAATCACATCATATATTTTTTATCAAACTATTGACACCATTACCCTTATAGTGATAAGTCTCATATCATTAGAAATTCATAATTTGTGCCTCAGATCATGACCATGCAAGGCATAGTCTAATGAAGCAGCCCTAAAGGAGTGTGATTGAAAATAGAAAGGGGATCTTTATGTGAATCGATTCTCCTTCAACTGTGAGAGGATGACTAACATTAAAGTTCACCATCATTGTTATCATTGATGTTTTTCATGTTGGGAATCATCATAAGCAAACATGTAGATATGTATGGTTTAAATATCCCTATACGATTCCATCTACTAGAAATACTAGGTGAGGGTCGACCGACACTACTAGTATGCATGGGGGAAAAAGAAAATCTTTCAAGGAAATCTTACACACCAATTCCAAAGTGGTGGAAGCTACATCTCCCATGACTCACTCATTCCATAAATCCACATTCCATTTAGTTCATATATAAAGGAGGGTCATCAATTCCCTTGTCTAACACTATGAATAGGAAGGATTGATTCCGAATTAAACTATGGAGTCATAAAGAAGGGATGTCACCAACCAACATCATCTTCAGTTTACGACTTCCCAAATAGCAGCTACACAAGTGGAGAACTCCTTTTCTCTCTGTGTTTGGGTGTAAGTTACATGGAACCAACACTATGAGTATAAAACTATTATTTATCTATCAGTGGGAACTCATTCCATTTCCATTTCCTCCATTTTCATGTCCACACATATTTATGGTGAAATCATTTATAAACTATGACCAAGACCCCACCTGACCATCAGGTATATTGAAATGCCAATCTTCACCACAATCCCCACCAAACATCATTCATGGAGGTCCTCCCTATGATGATGTATTATTTCATTAATGTTCTCCCAGTGATAGTAGAAAACCTCTTATTTCATACCTATAATACAAGAAACTGTCACATGGTTTCTCCCTATACAAAATTATTTAATCACCTTGATGGTCCACCCAAGGGAAGAGGGTCCACAAGTAATCATGATGTTCCACCTTAAGAATATAAAATTAATTAACATGGAAATAAACCCCATTAGTCTTTGAAGCTCATGCCCATGTAACATGTATGATAGTACTAAAGGTAGATGAAGGGGATAGACCACAATGAAACATTTGATCTTTCAAAATATGATACCCCTATAGATTCTTAAGATATGTTTTGGCCTCTTTCATTATAACAATCACGGGTAGGAAACCAAAAATTTAGGATTTATATTATTATGGATAAAGTGAATAATGTCATAAATACCCTATGAAAAGAAATATTTTTTGAGTAATTATTATCATTAATTCAAGGGATATATTTAATGTTTCCTATTGTTTTGAAACCATTTATTTTATCCACATCTACACTAGATACAAGATATGTCTTAGGATTGGGACTAGAAATTTAGAATGGGGATAAATATATGATCAATCCATTAGCAATTGATGATCTATGTCTATAAGGTGATGTAAAATACACTCTCTATATGGGAAATATACTATAGCATGATACAAATTTACAAAAATTCTCATTATCCAGGGGAATAGTATCATAGTTGATAAAACAACCACCTAGGGATTTGTAGTAAAGATGATCTTCATAATTCCATTTCATATCTACCCACCAATTCATCACATTAGGAAAAAATAATTTTTTTAATAAATATTAATATAAAAAAGATTATAAATGATTATTTTTTCACCGACCATATTATGATCATGTATTGGCTACATGAAACCCTGTATTTATCTATTTTAGTGCTGATCAAGAAAACATATGTGAAATATCTATGCAAGTATATATAAGTATTTTCCATCTACAATTAGAGCCATAAACATTACTTACCCATGAATATACAAGTATATTTATTCCCTATAAAAAATTGAAAGGACAATATCATAATGCTTCTAGCTTCTCCATATCCTGACTCTGGTTGTTATAACTAAATATTTTGATGGATGTGTACAAAAATTCATAGAGTAATAAAATAAATTATAGGTTAATCATAAAAAAAATGTGAAAATCATATTCCATAGTATATATGTTTCAATAAATTTTATTCTTATCATGTAGAGCTGATATATTCCTCATGATATTCTACATGATAATGGTGATCAACTCCCAACCGCCGACCACCATCATAATTAATTTTTACACTATCAATTAATATATAAAATATAAGAATACCTCCATTGCTGAGGAATAAAAGGATATTTCTCCTCAAAAAGATTAAAAACCACTTTTTGAATCATTCTATAGTATTTCATATCCATTATTGACATTATTAAATGGGCCTATGAAGTTCTTTTAGGACACTTCTCTCAAAAATCTTCAAGAATATTTAAAATGGTAAATTTATGGTCAAGGACTATAGCATTCATGGTGCTGCATAAGGAATTGATATTGATTCTAGAATCACCACTTTTCTCAATGACCACAAGGTTAGATGATAAATCGCTATCATGGTACTATAGAAATACCATCCTGATTAGGATTAGTTACAGATGACATAGTTGTGCCTCCTATAAGATTCGAAAAACTAATAGTCTTCATTTGATCTACCAAGATGGAAGATAGGGGACCTTCCCACATGAGATAGTGATTTTTGTTCAATGTGGATCTCTTTTTAGTAGAACAATAATACATTCCCCTATGGATGATAACATCTCCACTTAAAATTTCATTCACCCAACTTAGGGGTAAAAACATGTTGAATCCCCCAATGATGAGATGATTAGTTCTCTATCTTCTCACCTAGAAGAAATAAAGTTGAAATGAGATTCAATACACCCAAAGGGGATATTTTACCAATAATTTTTGGACCTTGTTCCTCCACTTAAATATTATTAATATCTGATCATTTTTTTAAAGGCAATGTTATCTCGTAATAGAGTATTTCCCACATTGTCTTTCAATATATCATAATTTTGGAAAACCATGGAGTTTTAGGTGGCTTCAAAACTACTCTACAACATTGATACTCTTTAAATAATTGAGTTAATTTGGTAAATCCATAAGGAAAAAATCTCCATCCCCATATCATAATATCTTTCACTAATGTTACTAAAATATTTTGGTACCACCATGCATAAAATGAGTGTCACAAATTTATACAATTGAGAAAATGGGAAAACAATTGCGTCACTGGCTTCATTGCATGATAGAAAGGTTAATTTCTCAACATTAAGCTTCCATGTGATCATTTATTTGGTATTTTTGTTAGGAAAATTTAATATTATGTGATCCTAACTCCCATATCTCTGATATATATCCATGAGGATTCTTGTAAATCCCCAAGAGATCTAATCTCCTTGAGGATACCCTGAAGCAAAGGAAGAAAAACATTAACTCATTTACTGTTACACCCATGTGAAATAACAAGAGAGTATACATGGTTTCTTTCATGAAATATCCATTCCATAAACCAAACCATCATCAGGAATCCCTATGAAACTATCCCCAATAGGTACAAATTCACACTTAGAATATTGTAGAAGGCCCTAGTTTGGGTTTAACCACCGATTCCTTTAGAAAATTGATAAATAAGGTCTAATACTTCATCGATGATAAATTTCATGAATTATTCATTTTTTTTCCAGAAAAAACATTAGAAATATTACAGAGATCAATAATTTGCAAGAGACTCATTTAAATGACCATCCCAACTATTTTCCAAACCACAAGATCCTTTAACAATCTATTCGATTGTGTTTTTATTGAGAATAATAACTCTAATATAAATTGAATCATGAAATACTGTAATTGGGTGATCCTAAAGTGTATATACCATGAATTACCCCTAATGTTGATCAAAATGGCTGAGAATTGTAATAATAATAAAATTGAGGTGAAAAAAATCAACAACATTCTAGCCTATAGGTAAATCTCTAGAGACAACATGAGCATTTATTCATCGGTCAATCATCTAGTACATCCCCAAAAATATCATACTATTAAGTGACACCATGGTATTTATATCTATATAAGTATATAACGAACTAACATTAAATATAATAGAATTATTTAGATCTTATTCCAATTCCAATGTTAAAATATTCCCTCATGAACTTCATTCCAGCACATTGTGTGGTGGTTTCATGACCATGAGTTGCTAGAGGAATCCTCTGATGAAGAATAATAATGCATCACTATTAATTACATCATGTTGGTCAATTCCAATGTAGATCTCAAAGATTAATCAGACCAGAGAGATCACCATGGAACTATCATCTAATAATCATGAGGTTAAAGAAAACAACCATTGAGATAGAACCGTACTAAGGGTGTTAATGATAAAAATGATTTTTAGGTTTAAAAAAATGGAAAATCATTTATCAGTGATAAATAAATAACTTCCTTCAGAATAGAAAGTTCTATTGTTGTAATATGTCCTATTTAATTAGTATACCACTTGGATATGAGAAATTCATCCAGTTCTAAGACACAACTGCCTATTTAATAGTTGAAATCTGTAACTATAAATTAGTAACCTTAACTTATCTAGCTGGTACCTCCACACCTACTATCAAAGATTCAACCATATAGTATAATAACATGACCCCATAATGAATGTGATATGGGAAATGTATCCTCATTTAAATCCTTTATCAACTCTCAATTCATAACACATTCTTCATATCTAAAGCACCTTGCACGGAACCACTCTAATAGATAAGGGACCCATTGATGTTTGTGATCAAATTGGATACCATTGAAGCCTACAGCAAAATGCAATATGAGTACAAGAACAACCAATCCATCACCTCTTTCTATGTATAAGATAATGGTGAAATAATCTAAGGCCACATAAACACTCTAAATCTAATATGATTACTTAATAGTGTCGAGATCCAGTAGTACTTAGTAGGCATAGACTCTATGAATAATCTCACCCTATCATAGATGCACTAAAAATTACGATATATAGAAATCATTATATCCTTGTCAAACATAAAATTCCAAGGGTATGACAAGAGTAAATAGAATCTTCTCAATGAGATCCATCTAAATTCCCAATTTTGTACTTTAGTAACAAATATGAAATACAATGTTTTTTCAAAGTAAATTTATTTTATATCCTAAATTGAAAGTCATTGGATCCAAATTCGTTGGTTCATCCCTTCATTGCATCAAAAGTGTATCATGTACTCGCCCAATGGTACCTTAGGGGTTCTCCACATTGATGTATCTCATATTGATTTATTTGACACCCTAAATCTTGTTTCTAGGTATTATAAAATTTAGAAAGAGTCACCCTTGGTAAAAGGAGATAAGTCATTAAATTTTGTAAATGATATTATAACCACCTTAGTAGACCCATGGGATGGCATAAATAGACTATTTTTATTACCAATCCTTAATATAGTAGAAGCAAATATAGATGTTAGGAACCACTTCATTATGAAAATAAAAAAGTATTACACATAGATCACTGGCTATTCATATGATGTAAATGTGCCTCTATGGCATGGTAATACCTCTTTTATTATATGCTATAAATTATTTCGTATACCAATCTATCTATGTCTTCACCATGTATCTTATAGAGTAGGATTAACAAAATAATGGTTGAAAAATACAAGATTTCTTTGAAATAGTAGGTGGAACTTGATGACAAATACAGTAAGGTATAGTAGCTAAATACTCTATCAAGATAGCCTTAGTAGATCCAAAATAAATGGAATCAAATTCTAATTATTCTATTACCATAAATAAAGGTGATGTCATCTCACAACTACTTATACTTTATGATCCATTCTCAACCTCTAGTTCACTTGTCTCTTTAAAATATGACATGGATAAATACCTAATTTCAATTAAAAAATTAGTATTCTGCATCATCGCTGAGCAAATACAAGTGATTCAAGAACATGTGTCAAAAAGATTAAGATGAATGAAACATTATTGACATCAATATTTTTCAAAGTATATGAATGGAAGAGTAATGAAAAACATATTTTACATGGGGAATATAAGTTACAGAAGAAGAAATTAATTCAATATGTTTTTATAAGGATATTTTAGTTCCATGGAATAATGAATTTTCAATTTGAATATTTTTTGAGTGGGAATTTATCAAAGATTATGGATATTCCAATGTAATCTAAGGGGATACCTCAGATTCACTTGTATGATCATAGATCTCCATACAAGAGGCAACCCATATAACCATCCTAAGGTGGAATTTGAGTGGGCATGCTTAGTGTCAACAGAGAGCACACATGGAACACCAAATGTTTCCTAAGGGATCGTCCAATAGTGTTTTATGACTTATATAGGGAATATATGATAGCATGTCTGGGTGTTAATACAAATGTCGGATCAAATAGTTACTGAGGTGGAATGTAATATTTAGTGGCGTTTAACTTAGAATTGGATGGTTTGGAGATACGTGAGGCACATTATTGTTCCACCTTCATAATAATATACAAACATTACATCATCTATCCAATTAAATTGATCGATGTCATTCAATCATTCCCACTGTATCCATATTCAATCAAGATATTCTAGTTCAAAAATTATCCTTTAATGGATGTTCATACAAGCATGCGATATTCTAAATCTAGGATTATCCAGTGATCACAATAATATAATGATACTTTTACAATCATATCAGCATCTTGAATGTAATATACATCATTCATGAATGCATTATTTTTAATATTAAGATAATTGTTGATGACATTAAAGTTGTTGTAGGACATTGACACATCTAAAATACATGGATGCATTTTAGCTTCAAAAAAACGATGAATCATGTGATTATGTTCATATTCACATGATTATGTTTCTAATAATAAGAGAATTCATGATTTTCCGCATCAAGAAATTCGAAGGTGGATACTCGAATTTGAATAATCCAAATATGTTATGATGTTCATGAATTAAATAATATATATTGGAATTAAATGGTATTCAAGCATTCATGTTATTGAATACTAAGAGGATAAGTAGTGTAACTCTATTATAAGAGGAGATCATCTGAGGCCAAGAGACCTATCTTCATTGATAATTCATAGATCTTGTTTTCCATAGAGAAACATAAAATCGTTGTTATTTCATTTAAAGTAAGGGACTAAGATCACATGAGTCTATCTACTTACACGATGAAGAAGTTGAAATCACATAACATACATGCATGTGAAAAATAAGATCTCAAAACCTCTCTCTTATAACTCTCAAATTCATGATTTTCATGAATAAACAGAGACATCAAATGACTTCACATGTGTTATTCATGTTCAAAGTGAATCATGAAGAATATATCCATGAACCCACTTCAATATGCGAAGGTCACTATGTGATCACACATACAATTCCAATCTATGTGAAGGATAATAACTGATGGGCACTATTACATGAATTGTAATAATATATGTACTCACTATTATGCTTAAGATACTGAGATATCATGTGTTCCAATTCATGTGATGAAAAATAGATACACATTTCACATTTTTCATGATCACATATATGTGAATAAGAACATATACATGATATAATGCATGTGAAAGTTTGTTTTTTTAATAACAAATAGATAACATATTCACATATATACATGAACATGATAATGGAATGAGATTTTAAAGGTAATAAATTGAATCATTAAATAAACATGAAAAATTAGTCCCCTAAAAAATCGTGGGATATATATAGGTATTTTGAAAATATATAACACCATGAATTAAAATTGTAATGAGTAACCTAAGATTAGGGGTACAGAAGAAAACCTAGATTGTGATAGATTTATATTGAATATATTATTAATGAAATGTGGGATCTCTTTCACACATCTGAGTGAGGTTAGGAATTCATGATACCAAACAAATAATTTAATCCCAAGAATTTTTCACTGATGAAACTGATCATATATAGTTTATTAGAAATATCCGAGAAAGACTAGGAAGATATAAAGGTACCTAAAAGTTTTATCATGAGAAGGTCGAATCCAAAATGATCATGGAGAAGATTCATCATCAATTATTACAGAATCTACCATGTGTAAAAAATAATTCTACAGTGGATCAAACCATATGCTAAAGAAGGATACATCTGGGTGTTCTAATGAGTTTATTGAATATTGTGATTTGGTGGGTTTATGTTATCAATATATTATATGATATAGTTGTGAGGTATAACAAACAATTGAAGGTGTATTGAAGTAAGGTGGTATAAAATTCTTCTAATTAGGGTGTATATATAATTATTATTGGAATCACATTCTGATATAGTGTATAATCTGTGTTGGGTATTCTAACTAACATGGAATGTATTATGAACTAGTATTGAGGCCAAAACATCTAAATCTATGTTTTTAATTACATTGACTTATAGAATTATTGAATTTTATGTAGAGAGGAACAAGAATATTAGATTGTTTATTTATCGGAACATAGAGTATGAATTGAAATTGACCAATAAGTAAACATAAAAGGGACCACTGATTCACCACCTCCTCCTCTTAGTGATCCCACAACAGTCTAGTCTATGCACCTTATCTTACACTAGGAAAAGATATGTATACTCTTTATGAAGATGTTACATGTTCTATGACCATAAAATAGAAACTTTAGTCTAAGCATCATAACCTTATAATTCCTAGAATAATATTTTTGTGTATACCCTATGAGCTTCTAATCGACATTGGGTTTTCACATGGCCCATGTTGCTCTAAAGACTACCTCAATCCATACCATAGTCTTATCTGTATGATTCAAAACAACAACAACATATTCTATCCTTAATCAATGATATTTAACTACATGTTCTTGGACATGGTTTTATGAACCAAAATAGAATACCCCTTATTCTATTTTACATGACATAAATTGGGGGGAAACCTACATGGTATGTAGTCCCAAAGCATAAAAAAATAACATTCTAATGGTTAGAGATATATGATCACAAGGTATGTTTCTTTAAGGGTCAATTTATTTCCAATAAGGTATAATTGAATCTTGTTTTCAACCCTTTTAAAGTATTTATCACTTGATTCTGGATGAATATCACTTTGGATGGCATGTAATAAAATTTATATTGGCACACCCCGTCGTTATGAAAACAACACTACAGTGTCTCCCCCAAAGTGTAGAAACTCATTATGACTGTCATTATTCCATTATCCATCTCACTTTGGCTTCTGGAGTTTGACTCCTCATTTACATTCAATTTATGATTTTACTCCCCTATGTTGACCACATAATTCCCCATGGTCTACCTTATGTCCAAGGTACACATCATATTGTAATTTTTAAAGAACACCTAAAAGAACCTATAGATCCACAGATGAAGGTACACTTACCCTCATTTATGTAGTTTAAGTATATATAATTATCATGTTATTATTAAGGAGGTTTAGAATAGTTATGGAATGCTATATTGGATCTCATGGATAGTAATGCGAAATGAGTGGGGTGGGGTGGGGTGGGGCGGGATAAGCCCGCACGGGTTTGAGCTCACACGAGTTTATCTGCAAAAGATCTCATATATGGTGAACAAAAAATTTCAAGCCCACCCCGCCCTACATAAACCCTTGGGTTTCCCATGGGTTGTCCACAGGCATATCCACATTTACAATGAAAATACTATTTATAATCATTTAAATACTGTATTTTTTTCATTCTTAAAGGTATTTGTGGCGATAAGTATGAATTAAAAATAAATGGAGTTTTAAAGGATGTTATGTAACACTTTTTTGTGGGATAATGGTGGCATGTGATGACATCGATATGGTGGAGAATTGTTTTGATAGAATGTAGTTGAGTGATTAGTGATGGGCGATGAATGATAATGTTGGTTGTGTGGTTATGTGAAGAACTAAACCTGTGAATAAATGATGTCTCTCCAGGTAACGATCTATTTCAAAGGGAGTTATTAATAGTGTTTTCACGAGCATTTATCCTATTATCTAAATAGAAAAATAATATTAAATAATAACAGAATACAATCGACCTAAAAAATATTATGATTATAATAACTCTTATAGAATTAAAACCATGCATAGGGGTGATGAACAGCATATGAATATGGTTGATAATTACTATATAAATAATATAATATCATATTAAAACAATAAATATAAGCCTATTTAAAATTCACATGTGACTACATCGGGAATTAATATGACCATTACGGGGAGAAATCATATGTCACAGTATAACCATGATTTTTTTATTAAAAATATAAAAGTGTTAAAGAAACATATATTGTAAATATATATATATATATATTTAATTCATGGTCGCGGGCAAGTTCACACCCGTGAGGGCTCAACCCACATTGCCCCACACCCGCGCAGGCCCAACATGTATTCTCCCGCACTCTAAATGGTCAAAATATTTTGGCCTTCCCTGCCCCACATCCGCCCCATAAACACAAAGCCCACGGGCCCGCTTTGCATTGCTACTCATGGAGGTAGAAATTTTGAGAGTGTTTAGTAAAAACTGTGAACCAAATCCCAGAAACATCATGGCTCGTAGAAAAGGGTATAGTAACTCTATATGGTTGGAAAATGGTTTGGAAAAACAATGAGAGTGATCGAGAGAATCTGTGTAATTATAATGTTGTTTAGATAGTTGTTTATGTTCGGTAGGAGAATGGTTTGAATAATTTTATAGATGATCTTGAGAAATTGTGTGAGCTTACTATTATTGAGAGTGTATCATGTGTGTGGTTAGAACACAATTTGACTAACTGTGTACCTAACCATGCATTGTACAATTATGATATTAAAATTATGGATCAAATCCATTTTTATCCCTAAGACCCATTTTGGATTCATTACATTCCTAAATCCGGAACTCCTTTTCCTTAAAAGTTTTAAAAAGTAATAACCTATGATTCAAGAGATCTTTTTAGGTGATTGAATGTATGTCGGATATCTATATACCCTAGTACGTCTTTTTCCTTCATCATTATTATTATATCTCTTCTCTTATTATCTCTTGGAACAATATATCTAAACTATTAGGGGTGGATCCATGTTATTTTACAAATTATTGATGACTATTTATTGAATCATTTATATATCTATGTAAGAAAAGGTGGTTCGTGATCATATTTAGAGGTTTGTAGTGTCATTATTTGTTTTCTCCATGTTCTGTGACATAGGTGGAATCTCTCAAAAATATACATAATTTGAACTTAAATTAATCCATTGAAATAATTTTTTTTTCTTGAAATGATTCTGGGATTATGGATTTTTTATTATAAGAAACATGTTGAGTAATTGTTTTGTGAAATTGAGGAAAATTTATATTTTTTTAGAAAATCTTATTTGATGAATATTTTAAAATTGTGATTTTAATTTTTTTCTGCGTTGATAGATGGAAAAATTAAATTTGAAATGTTTTAAAGAAAGAAACATTTTATGTGAATATTATTTGAATTTATTTTCACATAATTGGTTGTGGTTGGTTAATTTTCATTAATCATGACCATGTAGAAGTGACATTTTCTATTATGGAACCTAGTTTCTGTTACCTTTTGACAACTTAGTATATTTATAAGATACCACTCATGAGTATGGAACTATCTCATGGGCATGCATGCATGGATTTATCGCTGTGTCGATTCATGGATTTGTGGATGTTTGGAATCAAGGATTGGGTATACCAAATATATTTCAGAATGTTTTTAAATGATGGTTTTTATTATTTTCTTTGAAAAACTGTTTTGGATTTGATATAAAATATTTTTAATTGTTTTAAACTAAATTTTATAATTATTATAAGAAAATATTTCCTAGTTTAATGAGTTTATATGTCATTCAGGAAATCCTATATTATTTAGACTAACCCCCTACTAGGGAGCTGTTTTGAATTTTCAGATGTCATCTAATGAAACATTGGTGAAGGTAAGGTATCTCAATTCTTTAGTGATTCGTATTGATACCTTAGGAATGTATTATTGAGTTGTATCTCGGAGTATATTGGGAGTTTCTATTTTTATGAATTTAATTTATTTGGGTTTTGTTATTTTTTGATTCCTTTGGGTATGGCACATGGTTTCAACTTGCGATTTGATATGGTTGTTGGATTTGTTTTGTTTTGACTTTTAATTTTTTACTCAAGCATCATATAGAGGTTTATTGAATTTATAATTTTGGTTTGGATGTTTAAAATTAAAAGGGAAAATCATACCCTGAATGTTCTTAAGTACCTTATCATTTATTTCTGTCCTTTTTTGTCTTGACGATGTCACCTAAGTCTAGTAACTCCCACCGCCTCTTTCTAAGCAAATGGGTGAGGAGAAAGATGTTACAAAGGGTTTTAGTTTTGTTCTATATATGGGTATACTTTTTCGTCAGTCCTATAGTTTAAAATTTTATCAATTTGTTTCATGGGATGTTTTCATGGTGTATTATTTTCAGAACATGAAATGTATAGAAAACAATTCATAGCTAACTTCTTTAGGTAAAACTTCATGTTATTGGAGTTTTTGGGTATATGAGGATTTTTATACTTTTCTACATGATCTTTATTCTCATTATTGGGGGTTTAGATGAAGAGGTTTTAATAATATACATTGATATATGGCATCCACCAATGATTTCATTGCTAATTATTGAGTTAATTTTTTATTGAAATGGTAAAAAGGAGTGATTTTAGAAAAGTGTTGATAATGTTTTCAAATGATGTGATTTTGAAAAGGCTTTATGGTGTTATTGTGAATGTGGTTATAATAATTTATTGTGATAGATATGGTTTGGGATCATATTTAAATGTAGTTTTTAAATATCTTATCTTTCAACTATTTGAATGTGTGACTAAATAATGTTTGTTTTGGTCATAGAGAATTGAACCTGGTAGGCACTACATGGACTAACCAGAAGAGGCTACTAAAAATGTGGTTTCACCTAATATGTACGTGAACTAAAATTATTTCCAAAGTATATTCCAGTATTATGAGGTCGTGTATATAGGGAATATAAAGAAAGAAACAAGAGTAGTGGATCATTTGGTTCAACTACAAAAGCAGAATCCACACATCTTAATTGGGGATTTAGAGATAGAAAAAATATTTGATTGGTTGAATAGGATGAATCAAATAATGTATGGCCTTGGGACATTAGTAAATATTACATTTATGTTTGAAATATATAGTCTAGATGATCTAGAACTCCATTAGTGCGATATAGTAGTTCATGTTAAAATGGACACGACATGGCATGATAGGATTTTGAACAATTGTACACATAAAATTCTCTCCTCAAAAATTTATTATTGGTAAAAAAAATTAATATATTAAATTTAAATAATGAGAATTATTTCGATAAAAGAGTAGGACATAAAATTTATTAATTTATCACACTTTACACTAAATTTTATTTCATGCATGTCTTTAGTGGCATGGTTTTTGTATTCAATTTTGAAATAAGAATTATGGTAAAATATTGTCATGCTTTATAATATGGACTATATAGAAGTGTTCAATGGAGCACTGGTGAAAGAAAGAAAAATATCAGGATGAATGCTTGGATGAATCATGTTTATCTCTATTGAAAAGGGGTGAACTCCAATGTAGAAAAAAAGAGGAGGAGGGACACCTATTATTAAGGGGATACTATTCCTTAGAATCAGACTATGGAATCCTTCAAATTTTAGCCTTATAAAAATAATAATTCATGATGATTTTAGTGTGATTATTTTGAGAATATGAAATGATATTTTATGGAACTGCCCAGTGCATATCCTAATTAAAATCAGATAGTACATATTTAGTTCTATTGTCATAGTGTTTTATGTTTAGGTGCTAGGGACATATATCATGTTTCTAAAAAAAATTATTCTTTTGTTGATGAGTGCATTTTAATTTCTATCATCAGTAAAACCGAGAAAGAAATAGTTATTCTTTGAACACACAGACTCCTCAAATTATGAAATCACAAGGTAAACAATAACAAAGTGTAGTGGGTAATAAATTTTACGGATCATATAAAATGATCATTGATGATCAATCGGGATCATCAATGATGGGAGGTATGATTCTTTTGAATAATACCCTTATGCTACCTTTGTCTGACATGGGTGTGTCCCATTAATTGTTTCCATATTGTTTTTTAGATTAGATGGATTTACATTATGAGAAATTCCATTTTGATTTGAAACTCTAATTACCTTTGGGATAATGAGAGTGTCATGACATGAAATTAATAGTTTGTTCAATAAAAATAAATGGGAATAAGTTATTATGTGATTTATATGTGATTGGAATGGATGCCTTTGACATGATTCTGGGAATGGATTGTGTAAAGAGAATTATCTCCCATATTGATTATTTCATATGACTGGTGAGTTTCAAATCTCATGATGATGTTAGAAATCTCATTAAAATATAATTGGTAGTGGATAAATGTTGAGAAGGAGCCTAGGTAACAGTGGTAAGAAAAATATCATTACAGTTAATAGCATTTATTTTAGAATTAATATAGGAAATTGGAAATAGTGTTTTTCAAAACATATTAAAATAGTTCCTTGATGGATTTTTTATATATTTCTCATGGTTTTCACCCAAAAGAGAAGTATAGTTTAAAATTTATATATTATTTTGGACCAGTAAAATTTAACTCCCTTCTTATAGAGTGGAACAAAACAAATTGAGGGAATTTAAGGATCAATTGGAAGAGTTAAAAAAAAATTTCATCCAACCGAGCACATCTTAGTGGGAAGCACCAATTATTTTTTTGATGAAGTCCGATGAAACTCATAGGATTTTTATAGATTATCACAGTCTTAAACAAGTTAAAATTAGGAATTGGTATCCTCTCACACACAATGATGGTCTATTCGATCAATTTATTAGATCCCAGTGGTTTTCTAAAATTGATTACCATTTTGGATATCACCAACTACAAGTTCAGATGGAGGATTTTATAATGAAATATTTTAGAGTAAGATATGTGCATTATAAGAATGTTGATATTACTTTTGGTCTTGTGAATGCAAAAGTCATCTTTATGGAATTGATGAATCATATATTTCAGTGGTAAGAGGATTCAATTATTTTGGTGTTTTTGGATAATATATTGGTGTATTATAGGATGAAATCATAACATTTTCATCACTTCACTATATTATTGGGTATCTTGTGGGATCATTTTCTATATACCATGTTATATAAATATAATTTATCGATATAATAAATACATTTCCTTATCCATGTTATTTCTAAATATTTTTTATATACTACAAATATATAAGTTATTATCTCATTAGAACCACTCAATAATGCAATTGAGAAACAGATTTTCCTTGTCTTGATAGGATAATACAGACATTTTGTACGTGATTTTTCATGATTTAGATCACTAATGATAGATTTGATGAGTAAATGTGTTCATTTTCAATTGAATAGTGATTGATAGAAATCCTTTTAATAGATTATGTTTAGACTTACATCAGTTCTTATCCTTATGTTTTCAGAGTTTGTACAAGGGTATTTAGTATACTTTGATGCATTAGGATCGATGTTTGTATGTATTATCATGTAGGGAGATCACATTGTTTCTAATGGATTACGACATATATGGTTTCATGAAAATAACTACCCAAAACAAGACTTGGAGTTATTTTTTTAAGCCAATCATTTGAAGTCATATGGTCATTATCATTTTGGTGAAAGTATTACTGTGTTTATATACCATAATAATTTGAAACACATTGTTACCAACATATTTGAATCTATGTCAATTTAGATGGATATAGTACCTTCAAATTTTCAAAGATGATTATATTTATCGACTAGGTTTAGATAATCTGGTGGTGGATGCATTAAGAATTAATTTAGATAAATATTTGGATAAAGAATAATTGAATCTATGGAAGCTTATACCAGTTATAATAGACATTCACCTTGATTGTACCGACTAGGTTAATGTAGCATAATTATTCATAAATTTTTTGTTCCTTATTTTGTTCATCACATAAGAGAGGCCAAAATATTTGAACCGGAATTTTTTTCCATGATGTCAAAAATAAATGGTGGGGAGACCATTAATGGAAAGAAGCAGGATGAGATTTCAATTTTGTGATTTAATGATTAGATCACAATTCATTTTTCTTGTCCGAAACATATTCTTAATTTTTTCTATTCTAAATGGGAAATTCATCCATAAATTTAAAATATGTATAGAGTGATGAAATTATATTTTTTTGGTTAGTATGAAAATGGAAGTAGAAGATTATGATTTGAGATGCTACACATATTAGGAGGTTATGGAGGAACACCAAAGACAAATGAAAATATTGAAGTATTTACTAATTCTTGTGTAAAAATTGTAGAATATTTCCATGAATGTTTCTACATGTTTACCAACAATGGTTAAGAAACATGATTTTGTATGGGTAATTGTTGATTAGCTCACAATCTTGGCTCATTTTATCCCTATTCTATAATCTCATATGGTGGAGTTATCTAAAATCTATATATGTGGAGTTTTAAAGAATCAAGTTGTTCCTATATCGGTTGTCTCTAATCAAGACACCAATTTTCAACTTGTTTTTAGAAATATATATAGAAATCACTTGGGACTCAGCTCACTATGGGCATGGCATATCATTCTCAAAAAGAGGAAAATCTGAAAGGAAGATTGGAACATTGAAGGCCATACTAAGGTACTGTGTAATAGATTTTGGTGTTGTATGGGATGAGAAAATATCATTAGTGGAGTTCTCATAAAATAACATCTATTATTAATCAATTCATATGTCTCCTTTTGAATCATTTTATGGTCATCCTTTTCATTCCCAACATTGTTGGGTGAAAATACGGGAGTCTTCATTGGTTGCATATATACTTGTGTAAGAGACAACACAAATTATTTTGTTTCTTAGAATATAGATGGAGATAGATTAGGGTCATGAGAAATCATTTTCAGATCATCATTAAAGCCCATTATTATTTGAGTTGAGTGATCATAATTTGTTTAGAATCTCTACATGTATTGGGAATCATTTTTTTGGTAATCGGGGAAATATTTCTCCTCAGTACATAGGCACTTTTGAGATATGTTAATGATTTGGTGATGTGGCATATCAATTTTCTTTATGGACAAGGTTTAGTTTAGTGCATGATGTGTGTCTTGTATCTCAATTGAAATAGTGTCATCCTCATCCTAACCACATGATTTAATGGGATCACATCAACCTAGGTCCATATTATACATTTATTCATGTGATGATATGGATTGTGGATAGGTTAGAAAACGTATTGTGTGAGAAAATCATCGATCAAATGTGGGTTTTATGGATACATTGTAATATTATAGAACAAAAAATGGAGCAAGAAAAGGAAATATTCGAGAAATGGCACATTCTCTTCTTGGTCAAATATGGTTTTCTACTTTATAAGGAAGAAAATACCAGTTTTGGGGAGAATATAGAACCCTAAATTTAATGTATTGGACACTTTTCATATGTAATTTCATTATATATATTGAAAAGTTTACTTTTCTTGTAGTTTAGAGATGTTTTGAAATATTTAGAGGCTTTTCTGGAGGTGTGTTCTTTGATAAGTTTATTCAAAACCATGCACCACATCCATGAAACCATTTGTATTTTTGATAGAGTGACACTAGCTATGCACGTTTGGGAAAAGGTTTGGCCAGATCATGTGATTTATTATGAGAAACAATGTGAGCCTATTATCATTGTGATAGTATCTCTTGCACATTTAGCACATGGTTTGACTAACTGCGTGGGTTCTTAGGATAAACGGTGTGACCCTACAATCATTGAGAAATTGGATCATGTATTGTTAGTGATTGGTTTAACTAAATCTATTCAATAAGTTTGAACCTTGATGTTGCAGATCCAAATAATGTGTATTTAATTAGTTTTATGTCTCAAGAAATCTATTTTTTCCCAATCATCATAAATCTCAAATTCTTTTTCATCTTAAGGATGTAGTGGTGATTCCCTTTGAATGGAGGGAAATTTTAAGGCGATTCAAATCCCATTGGGGATATATATTCATCACCGAGTCTATGTTATTCTTCATTATTATTAGATATATTATCCTACACTATCTCAGAATTGTATATCTAAGACAATGGGTGTATATCAATGTTTTTTGATGTATAGTTGTTGAGGTACTAATGAATAAATTTATGAATCTCGGAAAGGAATGATGGTTCATGATAAGATCTTTATGATCATAGTTCAATTATTCATTTTCACAAATGTTTTGAGGTAGGCTTATTCTCTCATGATTCTACTCTATTGGAAATTGGAGTCCTACAATGAAATTATTCGTTACCATGAAATGATTGTGGGATTATTTCTTTATTATTATTAGATACTTCTTTAGTGATTGTTTTTAGAAATTGTGAAATTTTTTTGGCTTTTTTGGAAAGTATTCTTTGATGATAAATTCATAATGTTGTTTTCATATATTTGTGTTTGATTTGATACAAGAAAAAATGATTTTTGAGATGTTTTAAGGAATAATAGTTTTATGAGATATTTATTTTCATTGTTGGAGTGGATTCATTTAACTTATATTTGAGCCTATATATTGAGTGTGATCTATTGGGAAACCTAGTTTTGGTTACCATATGATAGCTTGGTAGATCAATAAGAGACATCTCATGAGTATGGAACTATCACCTAGTTATTCATGTGAGTATGTGAGGATGTTTGGATGTTTTTAATCATGTAATGGGGTTTCAAAATGGATTTGGGAGAGTTTTTAATGGGTTTTTATCTATTCCCATTGAATACTATTTTTTAAATGATATAATATTTTTTAAATTGGATTAAAATGTTTTATATAGATGTGATGACAAGTTTTTCTCTAGTGGTGTGAGTTAGAAAGTAATTGTGGAAATCAAACATATTCTGAATCACCCCTTACATAGGTACTATTTTGAATTTATAGTTCTCATATATCGAGACATATGTAAATGAAAGGAATCCCAGTTCATTATTGTTACTTTGTAATACATAGATCATGGCTTGTAATGTGGGTGATTAGAGAAGTTTGAGAGTTTCTAGTTTGGTGTATTTTGTTTTCATTGGTTTTTTTGTTTTATTATTACTCTAGTTATGTCACATAGTTTCCTCTTATACTATGATATTGTTATTGTCTTGGTTATTCTATGAGTTGAAATGTATTAATCATGCACAAAATAGAGGTCTATTGATTTTATTCCTGTGTTTTTATTTTTTATCCTTTAAATGTAACATCATACCATAATTTTCCCTTAGGACCTTTGCATTTATTAGCACAAATTAGTGTCTAGGGGGTGTCACCTAAGGATAATGAAACCTACTGAAAGTTCCCAAGACAATCGGTGAGGGGCGATATGTTATAAAACCCATGTTTCAAAAGGGTCTAGTAGTCATCATCAACTTATTTACCCCAATTTCCACATGTATTGTAGTAGAAACCACTTTCTGAAGGAATATAAAACTTTCTTCTCTAGCCTATCAATCGCTATGCTCATGATATGAGCCATGGAGGTCACTATTTACCTCACCCACCTCATTTTTCTGTGTAATGTCATTCCCCCATTGGTATTAACTATTCATATATCCATGAATATTTGTGGGGAATTTGGGTGTCTTGGTTTCATACCGAACCTAATTTATCCCCATATATATAGTTTTCTTTAGTATCCAATACAACCATTATGTGAAAAAACCCCCTATTACACCACATGTTGTGTACTACTGTGGGATACAGATGATCTTATTTCCTTTTTTTCCCACACCAAGAATAACTCAGATGGGCTTAGGGATTATATTTAGTAATTACACATAACATTTGAGGAGAATCATTATAGGGGAATCCCCCTTTGTCAACAATTCATGTCATTAAACTACATAGTCTTGGTCTAGGTTGGAAGAAATTAAAAGACATGACCATAGTCTAAATCCCATTTCCTTAAACTAATAATGACCCCATGGTTAAATCCATATGATCTTAAAACCCATGACCTCAGGGTACATGTTTTATGAAATTAAACTATTACCCAATTTTTGTTAAAAATGTTGCTTTAATATATGAATGTTCAATGATTATAAAAGTCTCATCCCTAATCATCGATCAAGTATTTTTCTCAATTCTTTCACTGGGTTGGAATTTGTGTCTTACTCACAGGACCACATTCCATTATCTCTATCGGTATACATCATTAATATTATCAATACATGTTGACACAAATTGAAGAGTTCTCTAACTCTTTCTAATAATTCATGTATTCGATTGGTACACATTTTGTTTCTTTATTGGTATTGGCATCCTCCATTATTTCATAATGGACCACTTAGAATTGATGAAATAACACCAATGGCATGACCTACCTCCCATAACGGGATCTTATCCATATAGAACCTGTATAATTGATACCGAATCGACTCCCAAATATTGATAAAATTTCAACCCATGGATTCCTCACATCCAAGGGATACATCTAGGATCCATCATTAAATACAATATGGTAGTGGAACCCGTGTGTTATTTTTTTTCAACAGTTATCGTAATAATATTTACCACTTTTAATTTATCAATTCAGAATCTTATATTCATGAAATAATTTTTATCCATTATCCCTTTTCTTTGGTGGATTTCTAACACCCTTGTTGTTTCAACATCACCCTTTTATCACAATGATATGATACAAAAACTATTAGAAATTCACCAATATAATTACCACATTCTTATAAGATTCACTCATAATTGTCATTGTATTGTTCAAAAATTGAAATATTCCCTCATATTTTTCACTCTTCTGTGATATCTTTAGTTTTATATTATTTATTTTTTCAATAAGGATCAAGGATGTTGTGAGATTAAATATTTTTATTTGGTTATTTCACTATTTAGATTGATATATAGAATTAAATGTAGAGAATCCCAAAATTTGATCCTTTTATTACATGAAAAAATTATACGGGTAATCCACAAATTAAATCACCCCCTTTGATATATAAAATGCACCTAAAATATTTCTTGGTACATTGACTTCTTGATCTTATCTAATGTTTACTAAGAAGAGTGGACAAACACTCAGAATCAGGATAGCTCCACAAGATCTTATTCTTCTTATGGTAATTCCTATATCAGCCAAATCTAGGGCTCCCCCTGACAACAATATACCATCTGAGATATAGTCTAAGATAACTCCAATTTAACTATTTCTAGATGAATTCTCAGATGCACTACATCATCCCTCAACACCCTAGTGAAGTCTTATAGTCAGTTTTCCTCTACCTTCCCCTCATCAATCGGTTTTTGAGACACTTAATGATCAATTATGATATTGACCATATATACATCTATGGGAGAATCAATTTTAAATGCCAAGAAATTATCCTTGTCCTATATGAAATAGTGATCCATTACATGGAGGGAATTTTTTCTGACCATGTCAGTTCCCAGGTTTACCAACAAGTGGCGAAGACTTCCATCCCTTTCATAATCTGACCAAATTGTGATAAGGTGATGGTGTTATGGATGTTCATACAATACCTACCCCAAATCTCCCATTTGATTCCTATTTTTTCTGGTCTTAATTCACCCTCATCTTCAGAGGAAGGATCATATTCAAGGAATAATTCATGTAAGGGAGACAAAATCTCAACTTATTTCTCTAACTCTAGTAGATTTTTCTATAACATAGTGGATAAATACACTAACTCACTAGTTTCTTAATTCAACGCAGTATATCACTCCTATAACATCATGGATGACCCCCTACTCAACTATAATTAGAATATCATTTCACATGAACATTATATAGTATACAAGACTCTCCTGGCTCACTAGTATAAAATGGTCATGCACTTCTAGGGGCTACATCTATGTGGGAAACATTATTATAAGAAAATCATGTAATATATTAGGTTATAAGAGATATAATTTGTGGTAGAGGACACTGTTTGGTTACTTATGTGACATGTCTAATAATATAATATCACTCCATACTATAATAGTATTATTCTTCGTTGATTCACCTTTCAAGGTCACAACACATATCGATATGTCAGGGTTTGAAGTGATGGAGGAATGTACAACCATTGGGTACCCTACTAGGTCCACATGCACTCCCTATGTTAGAATGAAATTATCCTACACTCATCATGGTCCATATATAATGTCATGTCAACTGATATAGGAATAATCCTAAAATTCTCTTGAAAAAATAGAGTATTGAGTAAAAAATTTACTCACAATCCCCACGAAAAGTAGATTTTCAAATTTATCTGACTCTTCATTTCATCGATGGAAGGATAACCCCTTCATCCATATAATTATTTGGTGATTATAATTCCAAAACCAATCATCCAAATCATTTAAAACATAATTACTCATGGAATGATCCAAAGGTACATTCAGATCCTCCTCACTCACTGATTCCTACACAGATTAGAAGAATCAAGATAATGTTTCTTGTGGTATAGAAATACATCAAAATAAAACTCCTAAAATATTAATTATTTTATTTTATTAAACTAAATTCATAATTAGGTAAATTTTCCTCACTCTTGGAGGAAGATTCCGAATGATCTGGAACACTTCCTCAGGAGTCTTCATCACCAGACTCCCTTGGATATGCTTCATGCACCGAAATTTTTATGTCTAAATTAATACCTTTCAGAACCAACTAAGATTCTCACAAAAAATTAATAAATCATATTTGTAAATGGATATATATATCAACTTAATTTTTAAAAAACCTACAGGTTATGAATGCATATATTATTTCAGTCTAAGGAGTTGTAATGGAATCTATGGAAAGTAAAAACTCTAATAAGACAATCATAGGAATCAGAAGCTACAACCATAGAAGATTACACGTAATTTATAGACACAACCAGTCCCAATCCCACTAGGGTTTTTTGGGAAAACAATGTCAAAATTAAATTATATGACTTCTAGAATGAATTTCCATAGAGTATTGAAAGATCAAGAAAAAAATATCCCAGTTCATTTTTCCCACTATTGAACTCACTTCTTGGGGAGTCCTTTGTCAACATGTGTACTTTATCTAAAAGAATCGTCATTTTGAGCGGATAGAGGCCTTAAATCTCCCTAAATAGTATATTATACCTCCATAAGATCTCCCCACCTCAGATATAAAATATCCCTTTACTACAGTGCATCATCTACCATTGTGCCTTTAGACATTTTCTATCAGATCCAACTAAATTATTTACTCTCATAGTGTAACTCCATGATATATCCTCATCTAACCTTATTCATTATCAAAAAATATAAGGATTGAAGCACCAAAATATTGGTAGATAAATCCATTATATGGATCCCTTATAAGATATCATTTACCAATGTTTCCTGTGAATTATGGGATGTCCCTCATGGAAGACCCTTGTGTATACTTATGGTAATTGAACAGGAAGGTGAACCAATGTTTGGTTTATACCTAGCATATAGTTTTTTAATTGATATTTGTGACAAAAAACCTATCCATGAAGGCCATAAAATATAGCCTTTGGTTAATTCTTACATTCCTATCATCGAATGTCTCCTTGACCTGAATAGAATGAATGGTGGAACATGAACAAATATTGATAGCTATTCTCCATGTGAATTCATGCTTCATAAATCTATAGTGGATGAATAATAGAAATGTCTAGTAGACACAACATGAAGAAAATATCCTAGGGGAAGTTGTTTATGAAATTTATGATCCAATATTCATAGAAAAACCTCAAAAATCTAGAAGGGGATTCAAGGGTTAATGGTCATATACAACCAGTTTGTACGACACCAATACATCTTAGTTTTTAGTAATTCTCCAAAACATCCAATATGATGAAATATATAGATCCTCCATCTATGGATACATCATTGGTAGCATCCATATTTTAAATAATTCTTCAAGGAATGATAGATATATTATCTTTGTGGTCCAATTATTTAATATAAAACCCCACTGTATATATTGTTCCTCCTTTAAAATGAGCATGTATAACATGCATTTACCTCATGTTTGTTACCCTATAAACTAAATCAGATGCACTAAAGTGAAATTATGATAAATATTAAGGAAAAAATTGAAACACATATCATAAAATTGTTCTATATGTAGGTAGGGATTGTTTCTATGTACTCCAACTAATTTCACCAACAACACTCTCAAAAGTATCAGCATCTCATCTCTGTCATCCCTTAAATTGATTTCAAAAATTAAATCAAGATACATACCACTTAAAATATAGACTCGTCTAATTTTAGAGTGGTTATATTTGATGATACCAAACACTATATTATAGAGGTATAATATATTTGTATCATAAGACCAGTGACTCATTTGTTTTGACATCAGATCTGGGCGGAGAAACAAATAGTACTTAAAGGTCATTGTAGATTCATTCAAACTGATGATTTAAATATCATCGTTATGCTCTTTAAATATCTAGAAAACCTACTAGGATAAATTCCATTATTCAATAAAATTAACCACCATTGAAAGGTTCTAATAATTTCATTATCCTTGATGGATATATACAATAATCACTTGAATGATTTCTGAGTAGTGTAGAGGGAACCACATTGAAAGTTGGTAGCATGCCATCGATTTTCTAGATCAAATTCTATATAATAATAGACGTAATAATATTTTGGTCTTTTAAAGAATTCTTGGAAGAGGTATCATTCTACCAATGGAGTTGTTGTGTGGTTTCAAACTAGTTTTCCTGAGTTTCGATGTTGGAGTCTCAGATAAGGACAATGTCTCTTGAAAAAAGATATTAAATTTTATCCTATGGGTCAGTGGGAAATACCTCATATCCCTAGTTAATATATCATCCCATATATGATTCCAAACATGTATCTTATTGGTTGATATATGTATAGGGTTTTTATTTATATCATTATTCAGAGCCACAATAGCTTTAGATGCCTCAATATACATTTTTAGGACTACCTAAAAATTTCACTATGTGTTATTCACACAAATTTGATTAATTCAACACTCCTTAATCCAATACAACAAGATGGATTAATTATGGGTTTTTCATGGAATATGTGAGTGTGGATATGGATTCATGAAAATTTAGTAGCAAATATACAGAATCATTTCAATCATACTACATTCAAAAAAATATAATCTCTATGAATGTATAGAATAGTGAATTCATTATGATGTGATCTTAGTTCAATATAGGCTAGCTACCCCTATTATTGGAAAATGGTTGAATAAATTTGAATTAAAATTTTTGATAATATATCCAAAATTTAGAGTATTCATCTGAATTATGATTATATTATGACTATAAATAAAATTATATGATGGAAAAGTATTTTAATACTAAAAATGAATTTCTGAGTGATCTTTAATGAAAGAAGACCGAAAAGAGTAGTTTTATAGAAATTTATTGAAGTAAACACAAATTAGAATAAGTGAGTATATAACTAAAGGCATTGTAAAGTATGTAATTTCATGAGCAAAAATAATTTGTGATCCATCCAGTGTCCTGAGATGGAGGCATATAAACACACTACGGTTCTCGAATTTAGGGGATAGAAATCTAGAAAAAGTATTTCATGGAAGGAAATTCTCTATGATTGTGAATCCCTAAAATTTTCATAACTCACATAACTCGACAACATCCATGAACACCTTATTTTTGGAATGCATATGTGAATTTCCTAAAAAATTCCTTAAATGTGTTATCATATAAAATTACCATGTTTAGTGAATCATGGTGGTGATGAATCTATTATCTATATTTAAAAATTAATTCATTTTAATTAAACTTCTATGATTGATTAAATTATCAAATCTCTTACCATTGTACCCACATCCTTACAGAGATAATACAATGAACAATGGAACAAGCACATCGATTTAAAAGGTTTGACCTTGAGAGCCTATGCCTTTTCATGGTTGGATAGACACCCCATCCATAGATTCGTATACCACTAACACAAACCTTTATATAACATAGTATCCCACTATTCTTACATGATATCTAATCATATTTTCTCACATCCCAATTGTTGGTATTTATAATTCATCATAAAATTAAAAAATTTACATTGGTAAAAACTATCTGACAATGCTCAATCTATAAAAATGGATTAAATACCTTAGAATTATGGGGGAATGGATTGTTTAATAAATTGACTATTAGTCATCAATTTCTCAATTTTCTTGGTGTAGAATTTTTCGATCATGATATTTGCATTAGTTTTCTTCATAGGACCCCTCCAGAACAATTTTAATGATTAGAGTAATTTTTTCTTCCACCTCAAACACTTTATTCCATGATACCAACCCATGTTCTACTTTCATGTTCAGTATTGTGTTTTCAAGACATGACTTTGATCAGGTATTATTTCTCTAAAATAAATTAATATTAAATCAAACACAAATGTTTTTTCTTATTAACATTTTTTATTAGAATAATTGTGAATTTGTTCCCATATTTAATTGAACAACACCTCAATAATTAGTGATTTATAATATTCTCATAAATTAAACTCATAAAAATAAACTTCATGCAATCTCATTTGTGTATCCTAAAGACTTAGTATAATTCCTCCTTAAAATTTATATAAAATCATAATCATTAAAATCAATTTTGATTTAGTCAATTTGTGCATGGAAGCAAGAATTAGGATGGGGGGCTTTCCCTTCTATGACATGAAACTCTTAAAATCAAGTTTCATTCCTTGACTGGTTCATCTTCAATCGTGTATTGAATCAAAAACGTATATTATGATATTAAATTCATCTAGTAATAGAAAATAATAATCACCAATATTATTATTTTTTCTATTTTGAGTAGATTAATTTTATAATTTTCTAAATGTTATTTTCTTTTTAACATTCAAAAATACCTGAAGTGTTAGTTTTTAAGAGTCTATTAAAATTCCCAATTATTCATTGTTAATCATCCAAAGTACCCTTGTTACTTTTTTGAACTCTCATTTTACATTTTTTATGTTCCCATCTATTATTTTAAATTATGGAAGGACTCTTTAAAATACTCAAGGGACTATCCCAATGTCATTGTTTTTTTAATATTCATTTTACATTTCTAAACACTAATGTTACACCCCCAATGTAAATGATGAATCTTCCAATGTTATATATTACTCTTACATAGTAGATATTAACCCATATTAATTATAGAAATAAAATTATATAGTTATGAAATATACATTTTTATTCAAATAAAAAAATTTATAATTTTATCAAACAATATCAATACCTTTTCTAATTTTTATAAGGACCCCCAAACGCACTCTAAACTAATTTAGATCATGTAACTTCATCTATAATTTTTTTATTTATTTGTTTAAAATCACAAAAAAAGCTTCAGAATTAGATGATACTATTTCAATCCTTCCATATAAGGCCTTCAAATAGAAAAATTATCTTCAACCTTCATTTTCCAAATAATGTTATTCATTCTCAGAGTTTTTTTACTATATAAGCTCCATCATCTTTTCTCACACAAGGAAATATATATTTATAGCCTTCCGTATTGATAAAAAAATAAAAAAATGTTGTTTTCAATGGAGAGTTTATTAATTGTTATAAATAGAATCAAAATTTTCTATAATTATATGTGTAAGATTTATTTTATTCACAAATTAATTGAAAATAATTGATAATGTGTCTCTGGTGTTGACTTCTCTTCAAAAACAACTCTTTTCACCATATAATCCTAAAATACACCCTACATAAAAATATCAAGATATGGAATATATGACACATTCCTTAGTAATTAGATATCATAAATTCATCTATAAGTCTAATTGGTCTAACCATGTGTTGAAAAAAAGAGTGAATACCCGTAGAAATCAAGGTTGTTCAATAATCAATGAAGCATGTGATACCATTTTCACATTATATTTTTAATGGATTAATATATATAATTTTTAATATTTTTTCACCATTAAGTAATCTTGAAGAAAGAGTTATAAATTTTAATTGCATGAGGGATAAAAATAAATTATTCATATCCATTTCATTAAAAATTCTTCCAGGGTATCTTGTTTGGAAATGTTCATAATGAAGTAATATAGTGTGGTAAAAATAACTCAATTATTAATATTATATGACTATATATAAATTATAGATTTTAAAATATAATGATATTTTTGAGAGATCCTCTTTAATTTCACTCTCCCATATTTGGTGGCCTTTTTTATCATGGTAGATAAAATACTCCATAATTTATATATTATTTTATTGTAGAGCCAATATAACATTAATGAAGCACACCCTTTATTTATATTATCCAATTACATATATTTTAGTGTAAATAATAAAATATTATCAAATATTGAGGGACTTTATAGTTCCTTAGATAAAACAAATACTAAGTGTATTCTCTAAAAAAATACTTATATTCTTTTGATCATACTATTGGAATAATTATTTTTATTTCATTCCATGCCATTTACTTTTACAGGTTACATAATCATTTTCTTCCATTGAATTATTTTCTTTTAAGGAGTAGGATTATTCACACCATCCATAAAATAAAATGAATCACAAATTACTTGTATGATATTCATCATTAAATCAAATTGGGTTAGTAGAATGGTTATATAGGATATTATATGATATTCATCTTGTTCACATATTCTACAAAGTTATTTTTAAAACTTTAAGTTGTTAATTTTATACAACCTCTCAAATGTATGGATTTATTTATTTGAAATCATGTTCTTTCCTTTATAAAAATTATACTATCTCTATCTTTATATCCATTCCAAATTCAGATGGACAAAATCATAGTAAATAATTCATATAATACTCAACTCATTGTATTTTTTTCACATGAATTCATGGTAACCATTATGTTTTTTATGAAATACATTCATTTTTTAACAGTATTGACATAAATCAATTAAATTACATTGATAATAATCTAATTGTATTCCCATTATATATTTAACATCATTTCCTGAATTTTAATCTCAAATTCATGTTTGCAGTGCTCCATGGTGTGGCCCTCTGTCCCACTACAGAATCACAACAATTAGTTATAAATAATATTGTATGTATTGTTTTAAAAATATTTGGAGGTACTTTAACAACAATCAAATAATTTTTAACACCTTTATTCACATTCTTTTATCCCAAGGAGGATTCATTTTTCTTTATAACCAAATTATACAACTACTTTGGATTTGATTTTCTAATATCATATGAAAATTATTTAACACCCCGACACCAATATTCCATAGTTGGGTTTTTTTATTAAAATTGTACATAATATATAGATCACAATAAAAAATATATAGTAGTTTAGTAGTCTCAAGAAACAATATATATAGATGAAAAATAAATTACATTTCATTAAATTTGATACATAAACATAACACACAAAGAAAATCTATTTATCAATCTAAATCCATATGTCACTCATAGTAATCCTCATGGTCTATTGAGAAAATTAGAAACAATATGAAATGGGGAGATCATATTCTTAATAAGGGAAAGTTTATAGTGGGATATAATATATATATATATATATAAACATAAAATCCATAATATTTAATGGTTAAATTAATTCCATAACAAATAATATATTCAAAGATTTCATGACCATAAATAAATTTATGGATTTAAATAACCTATATCCTAGCGACTTGATACAAACTGAAAGATATAAAAAACATACCATTCATGATTTTATTCAATAAAAAATATATAAATAGGTATGTATTATACCAAATACCTAATTAGTTTTTGTCATGAATCCTTGTGACACATCAAGGGGCCATATATTTCTAGGTCCCACCCATCAAATAACAAGTTAAATCCATCCATCCAATGAATAGAATTAGTAACCAACATATATCATAATGTATGCTAAGAAAAATCATCAAAATTCATGGATATGGAATAAATAAATTCCCATATAGGAATTTAGATAATTTAATATCAATACAACCACATTTAATGGAGAAAAATGTATATTTAGATGAATATCCCACAATCAACGGGGAAATATTAAGATATTAAAAATTTAAAGAAAATTATCCATATCAAATTAATTAAAAAAGGTTATAATTAATTGTAATTTCATGATCTAGAGATATAAATAAGAAATAATGCATAATTATGGTTTATAATGAGCCCATTAATCATCCAAAATCATTCCCCATGGAATTTTAAATTAGGTTCCAGTTAAGATAATTAGTTTTGAACCAAGTAGAGCCCGAGTTAACACCCCACAAAACATTTTAGTGTTATTACCCCTAGTTGAATAAAAATACATTATTTTTATTAATATATTATTCATAATGATTTATTTAATTCTCCATAATTTTTTATCTGATGATATAATATATATTTTTTGTTAGATCATGAATTTTGATATTGCCTTGAAATTCTTGTTTTACCCTTTAAATTACATATTTTAATGTTTTTATATAATTTTATTTTTTGCTTGAAATTAAATTTCTGGTTAAATAAATATATTCAGAAATATTTTCCTAATTTTTTTTATTTCATTGAGTTGGCCCATAAATATTCAAAGGATATAATGGGACCTAAATTTAATACTAGACTGGATTAGGCAGACTGGACATCACTTCATTGTTTAGAACATAAATTTTAACATATAATCATATTTTTTAATATGAATTTAACATAAGTTATAAAAAACTATTTATAATATTTAATTCAAATAATTCCGTTCCCAAGGAAATCATTTGGATGTCCAAACTAGCAATACGAAATTCAAGATTCATTTTGGCTCATTTTTTTACAATCTAATTTTATAACATACATAACCCCTACCCACTTACACTCTATAAATAAGAAATATTAACCCACATAGGGTATTTCATGTGAATTATAAGATTTTTTGTCTATTAAATTTTGTTTAACTCTATTTCCCTAACCATTGGATGATAGATATCTCTTCGAGTAAGGGTCTCTTCGATAATTACTTCTTCTCATTCTTCATGTTGTAGCTTTCATTTTTGGGAATAAAATTAATAATTTTTAAATATTTATTCCTAATATTATAGTGCACCAATATTATTATTTTATTTGGACACTAAGATTTGGATTTATATTGGTTCATTCCCATCTAATTGTTTTACTTAAGAAAAATATCTATTCGATGACCCATCCACACATTTAATCATATTTTGTTTATAATCGGTCTAATTTGTAATTTCAATAATTGATTATTTTGAATCCATGAGTCAAATTGAATTGATTATAATATTATTAGTTAATTTACTCTTTAAAAAGTAGGAATCTTAATCGAAGAACATTTTACACCTGAGGTCGAGTTGTTGTGAATCATGAGAGAAAGAAATAAAGTGACAAATCCAATCACCAGATGATTGAATTATAGAAATAAAAACATACAAGTCTATATTAATTATCATTTATAGATTTTAAATTTTTTATTAATTAAAAACATTACACAAATTGACTATGGGAGATAATCAACACATACTTCCTCTCTATGATTGTTTTACAGTTGATATATGGTTCAAAATCTTGTTTTTTCCATTTTGTAAATTAGCATTGGCTCCAGAGGTAAAAAAAATTAATATGTCGGGATTATTGGATATTTAAAATTATGTATAACGATAAAGAGTAATTTTAGAAGGATTCATAGATCATTTAAATTTTATAAATCTAATTTTCTAAAACAAAAAAGGATTCTTTGATGATTTTTTTGACAATGTAATAAAATTATAGATTTTTGGAATTCATTTATTATTTAAAAAACATTCCCAAATACACCCAAAATTTCATTATTTCATTCATTAATCCACAATTTTTTTTATTTCATTTAATTAATTATAATTTTTTTAATTTAATTCAATTCCACATCAAGTGAACAACTAAGTATAAACACTATGATACACATAAAAAAATCTTTTTAGAGAACCCACAAAAAATTTCATTAAACTCAAATCGTTGCTTAGGGGAAAGTGTTTTTTTATAATTTTATAAAAAATAACTTTATTTTCATTTTATATTTATTTATTTTCAAATATTTCTATTTTTTTATTTTAAATTATTTACTCATCACAAATTGTTTACATTTTATTTTCCTTATTTCAAAATTCACTTTTTATTATATGAACAAATGATTTTAGGATAGATTACTTAGACCAAACCCATTGAAACTAAAATTTATTGGAAAATATTCAAGATATAGTTAGGAATAGTACACAATAATACTTAGAACAACCACAACAACTTATATACAATAGATTATGGTATGACTCCCTTTGCGATTTCTATGTATTCAACAAACTAAAACACTGATGGATAATTTAACAAAAATATAACCCACACCCTACTTTATTGGGAGTATATATTTAACCCAAATCATTTTTTTATAATTATTTTTTGGATATTTTAAAATAAAAATATGTGAATTTATATGAAACAAACAGTTATATGGATAAGCAGAAGATCCAAATTGACCAGATAACTACATCTGTACAAGTGTTTATAATAAAAATATATAATAAACCAAAAAAATTAGATGATGATGATGGAAAAGATATTTTCTATCATTTGATAAATAAATTCTAGTGTTTGAGGAATTAGTGGATATAATTGAATTGTTGAATACCCTTTCAAAAATACATATTTTCAAATCCGTCCAATATGAAAAAGTTGATACTAATTTATGAATGTGGGAGAATATTTATACATTCTAATGGACACTATTTTGATCTTTCTTGTGTTTAAATTCAAATTAATCTTCTATATCATTAAATTGACTGAAAAAATGATCAATTAATAATATTTTTATAAAATGGAGGGAACCCCACAATGTGTAGTGTGGTTTAAATAATTTATTAAGTAACCTATTTTACTCATTAGTGGGGAACAAGATGATGATGAAACAAAATTTGAATCGCATGAATCACAAATTTATGATAAAAATTGATGTAAGATCCAATTTATATAAATAAAATTTAAGAATCCTTCCACTACACCATTCTCTAAGAAGATGTGAAGATGGGGGGAACATTACATTATCATCCAACCTTAACTAAAATACAAGTACATAATTGAATGGGATAACATATATTATTTTGTATTGAGGGATCTTAAGTTGAAGAAGTTTATATGGAGGAGCATTGATACAACCATAATGTAGTGGTTACAAATAATTAATCCACTCCCCTTTTAGAATTCAAATGTTCCTCAATGTTATTCATGTTATAAGTAGTATAAATGATTCTATTATATAGTGTAAGACCAAATTCATAACTATTTATTTATTTTATATATGTTTTTAAAGAATGTTTAATTTTCTATTTCGTTCACAATGTACGAATGCAAGGATAATGATGTATAGTGGTATAATTATTAAAGATGAAAACTAGAATAAACACATGAGGTTGTCTCTTACCATCTATATTTTATTTAAATTTCTTAATTAAAATCATGTATTTCATATGAATATATAGTTTCATAAGGTCACATTATGGTATATGAAACATTTTAATTAATGGTGATACCATTCAAGTGGAATTTTTTCATGATTTATATAGTATATTTTTTCCATTTGATTTGTTTTTTTTTTGAAATTTTATCTTAAATGATAATCCATTATCAATTTTGAAACCTTAATTGATTTTTATAAAATAGAAAAAATTGTTGATAAAAAATGATTTTAAATGATTTTTTAAGGAACTTATTATAGAAGTACTATTTTTTGTAATTTTTTATGAGTTTGCCTAATTTTTTAATTTTATTATATTTAATCATTGTCCCAAGATTTTTTTCCCATAAAATGAGGTATTATAAAATTATTTTTTTCTATTATTCACTTTACCCATTTATTTATATACACTTTGTAGTATTTCCCAATTAGAACTGGAAGTATGTCCTATTGAATGTATGATTGAACAAAGTCATAATAATATTATTTACACAATAATTTTGTTATGAAACTTTGTCCATGAGACCTACCATTAAATTATTATCATTTTATTCATTTCTAGGCCAGGAATGATCTTTGTAGAGAAATCAACATTATAATCATATTTTATCCTTATGACCCTACATCTAGTTATTTCATAATGATCAGTGGATTATGTTCACTAGAGAGGTTTACCAAGGTATAAAGGTATTTTATAAATTAGTTAATATGTTTGGGGCTATATAAAATTATAATATAATAGATTCTTATGTTGAAATTACCATTATACTACATTATTTACCAATAAAAAAATGAAAAATAACAAATAAAAATGAAAAATTAATTGTTTCTTTATAGGGCTTGTTAAAAAAATATAATTATCAACCTCTGATATAGTTAAACATATAAAAATTAGTCACATGAGGTTATTAAATAAGGATTGGGAGAGGAGTGTTTGAATTATTCAAAGTAGAACTTATGAAAAAAATGGAATAAGGTATAAAGAAAAAAATGGTGTGTGACTAATTGCAATATTTTCTATATTTATGATTCTTTTCTATGAGTTGGGTAAAGTTTGTTACTTAATATTATTATGAGGAGATTTAATCGATTTTTTAATTTATAATCATGAATGTTTCAAATATTTTACATTATTTTTATCGTTTTTATATTTCACATAATTATCTACTCACCAAAATCATCATAATCATTTTATACTTAATTGGATTTCCTCGCGATTGATGTTTATTTTATCTTAATAACATAAAGATATGATATTTAATAAACAATTTTGGTAAGAAACATGTACATTTCGTATGAGAAAATATAGATTATAATTTTTTTGTTAATGAATTAATAGAATTTTCTTGTGAGGTGAGTTATGAATGGGTCATGTTTGTTTTTGTGATGTTGAAAATTTTTAAATATATAAATAAAATGAAATATTTTATTTAAAAAATAGATATGATGAATTTTCTTTTGAAATAAATGTTTTAATTTTATCACTATTTTTATTTTATGGAATTTGATATAAAAAATAGATTGTTTTTGTAAGAACCCGAATATTAATTCAAGGTATGTTTTTCATTTTTGGTTTTTTTGAGAAAAAAAAGAAATTCTAGAAATTTTCAGAGTACACACTGGGTACTTATAATTACACGTCGTGTACCTGGTTACTATTGGTGTCCATGTACTGGTCATGTAATGGCCGAGTACATGGCCATGTGTGGTGACATAGAGACCGCCTAAATCGGAGTTTGATTAGGGAAAGTACATGTCGTGTACTTTTAAAAGACACACCCTATAATTTTTCTTTTATTTCATTAAATAGACCGGGGTCGCGTCTCATTCAAATTTTTATCTTCCTCTCCATTCTTCTTGTCTAGGAGCATCCATAGGTAGTGAATTTTTTTTCGAGCCCCCAATTCTCCATCCATTAATGGATTCAACTACCGTTGATTAAGTTAGAATCGCCATAGTGAGTTATTCCTTCTTCTAGAGACTCTTCTCTTGATTTATCCTCTTTTGTGAGATATCCTGTATTGAGTGTTTGTGATATTTTTTTAGATATATGGTTTTATAGGGTTGTTCAAGGTATGAGGTTCATGTGTATTGTTTGTACAATGTTTAGGTAGGTGGTTTGTGACTTTCCATAGTTAATATTTGATTAATATGTGAAAACGTTCCCCGTACCCTTGTTCAGGGTATTGCGTGTTATTTTTTTTAGCCCTGTTGTTTCCTACTATGACTTGTGTTCTTTAGTAGAGGATTTATTTTATATGAAATGGGTTATTTTTCCATACTGTGGATGTGTTTTCCCATTCATGTTTGTTATTGACCATTTGATCTAGCTTTTCTGGTAAGGATGCTTTGTTTTCCATGCATAGTATTATAGGATGGAGAAAATTTTATCTGACATGCTGTGATATGATGTTAATTATTTATCCATGTAGTTCTTGAGGTTTTATTTGGTTTCCATATATTATTATTTCTTGATTGACTTGAAAATCGTTGTGGGAACCTGGTGTAGTAGTCCACATGGGGATTGGATGCTGATGGATTCTCCAGAGTGTCTGCTTACTTTTACATTGCGAGACCGTAGTGGGGATAGATTTTGTGCTCTCTCAGAGTCTCTGTAGTTTCCTCGTTACAATACCACAGGGTGAATTGGACACTTAGGGCTTCTGCAATGTGTATATAATTACTTATATGAGACCACAGGGGGAATTTACGTTGATTGCTTCCTTAGAGAGTCTTTGTAAAAGCTGAACCAGAGGGGTTAGACTATAAGAACTCCCTATAACGTTTCTTGTGTTTGATTTGGTTGAACCAGAGGGGTTAGGCTATGAGTTCTACCCAGAGGGTTACTTGTACTTGTTTTTTTAGCTTCTTATAAGATATATGAAAGTGAATGTATTGAAACTAAAGGACTGATTAATTTTTAGTACTTCCTTATCTATTGCTTCATTTTTCTTATTGCCTACTATATATATTCACTAACTATTTGTCACTTATCATTGGGTGGTTGCCTACTGGGATTCGTCTCACACCCTGTTTGGGTCATGATTTTTGGCCCCAAAATATTATTTTGTTGTAGGACTCGATAATGGAAACACCCTTCTACTTCAGGTTCTTGATTGTTGTGGAGCTGGGGAGAATGGGACCAATCTAATGCTTGTGATGCTATGGAGTTATTTACTTGTTTTCATTGTACTGTGGTTTAGTACTACATTCCAGCACTGTGACTTGTTTGGTTTCTTTACCAGATACTTGTCACATGCATCATTATTCATATATATATATATATATATGCTGCAGTTGTTTATTTACATTCAGTCTTCCACAGTTTACTTATTAAATGTTATTCATACTTCTGCTATTGTTATCTATTTATTTATGATACATTATTCTGCCAATGAGGGCATAGTTTCTCCACAATCACACCCAAGGTCATCACTTCTATTCGTAAGCCTGTGGCATTTTGGGAAATGCACTTGGGGCCATGTCACCATCCAGGTACGAGGCACCTCTGGGTGGCATCCGGAACCGGGATGTTGCAATGTTGTATCAAATGAATTCTTTTCTTCTTGAACTTATGTTTGGACACTATAACTAGTTATAGGAGGAGTAGGTAATTAGTAATATGTTGTTCCTGGTAGTATCTAACTCATGTACAAGGAAATGCTAATTTACCTTGATTATTAAAATCTTTCTGATTTTTTCGTTTTATATTTGATTTGAATTCACCATTGGGTGATTCACATGTTTTGTGTTGTTATCATTGATATCAATGAGTTTCTATTTATATTCAAACCCGATGAGATGTTGTTATTCTATTTAATGAATCATATAGGCACTTTATAGAGATCACATGTCATGCATTCTTTCCATGACATTTAGGGTGGATTACAGATTCCATGTTGTTGTGATAGATGTTGTGCTCGATATGCATTATGTTGTGCTAGATTCCATGATATAATATGTACTGTTTTATGGGGTAGTGTTTGTGTATGGTTTTGTTTGAATGAATTAAAACTTTGGTTCTTGAGGTGTAATTGGCCCTCATGGATCACAATTTGGTGGATCATTGCATTTTTATTCTTGTATGTGGCATGTATATGATTCCATACATTGATTCGTGGGGAGTATGGTCCGTCACAGATTGGAATTTGGAACATTAATGTTCATTTTAGTGGTTTTCATGGTCTAGGAATAGTTTCTGAGGATTATTGTCTAGAAAATACTAGAATACAAGGAGTGTAATTGAAAATACATGCCATGTTTTCTTCTTTTTGGGAATGAACTATGTTTCTTATGAATACAACATGTAATTATGTACAAACTATATAGTCTCTAACCGTTTCACTGATTGTGTGGGCATAGATATGGGGTAGGGAAATCGTTGGATTAACACAATATATACTAGATGTACACACCGTGTTGTAGATACCAATTTTCCGGATATGTGACGAACAACACAGTTGGATAATGGGTAGTAATTACACACTGTGTATGGAAGAAACATGTCATGTAGAGTCTGCGGTGTTACCAGCCATGTGAATAACAACATGGGTTTGTGATGTTCTTTCTAGTACACTCTATGTATGTCACAAACACACATTTTAGTCTTCTCCTAGGAGAACTGTGTTGGTTAGTCATGTAGATGAACTCATGAAGGGGATCACGATTCAAGTACACACTGTATCATTGGAGTACACACCTTGTGTTTGGGGTGTTACATGACCAGGATTAGAATGAGTACACACCCATGTGAAGGCTTATAGGAACATGTCGTGTTGGTGTTATACACACCGTGTATCCAAGTTTTGAAAAACATGAATGCTTTCATTCTCCTATTCCATTTTTAAAATTCTATATTTCATTCCTTGATAATCATGATCTAAGGTGTGCGTTTGACCTTGCAGAGTCATGCCCCAAAGAAATCCTCTCGTTGTATGCCAATTATAGGGCAGTGATCAGACACCTGACATGGATGAAGAAGGACTACCAGCAGATCCTCTTGTAGTGCCAGTCTTGGAACCAACAATTATTTCGGATACAAGTGTTGATGTGAAGTTTTGAGAGGGCTTCATGAGATTCATTCAGACGTTTTTTTGTAGTACCACATCTTACCCCTTCTATGGCAGAGCTGACATGGGTTTTCCACTAGTAGCATCTTCCAACATTTACAGGGGACAAGGGTCCTCAGGCTGCAGAGTCATGGTTAAAATCCATGTTATCTATCATTGAGCATTTGGAGATGTCTCCATAGAGGAGGGTGAATCTCTCTACCTATATGCTTCGAGACTCTACCAAGAGATGGTGGGATGTGATCTCACAGGTGGGACACCAATAGGTCCTCACATGGTATGAGTTCTAATATGCATTATATGACTACTTTTACCTAGAGACATTGAAGGCCAACCAAGCCTGAGAGTTCATGAGTCTAAATCATGGTACTCTCTCAGTCATAGATTACTCTTCAATATTTATAGAGCTACAACACTTCACACCCATTCCTAGAGCTGATGAGTTATTTCTGGCACAAATGTTTGAGGATGGTCTCAGGCATGACATCCTTTCTCAAATGACCATCTTCAGGCTGACTTCCATAACTTCAATAGTTAACCAAGCACTGATCATGGAGTGAAATATGAGGGATTATGGAGTTGTGAGCTAGGGAAGTTCAGTATCTGGAGTCAGTACCCCTCAGACTAACAAAAATAATCACTGCATGCAGTATACACATGGAGATCTTAGTAGGTGGGATACTTCTTCTGATATCCAAGTGGTATGATACCAGTGTTTTAAGAGTGGGAATATGATGCAATATTTACTAATAGAACATGTAGAGTGCCTATCGTGTGTAAATAAGGGATATATTTAGTGGTTATGTCAGTTTGTCTCATCAGAAACTGGTGACAGGGGTTCTTCTATGAATCCTTGTTCAGAATTAGCCCCACCAGTTTCTCATCAGTCATGGAACTAGAGTTCTTCTGGCCTTTCAGAACGAGGTGGGGGTTGCGGTCAGAGAAGCCAGTCGACAGGTTTTCAGCGACAATAGGGTGGATCAGCTCAGGGTGGTCTTGCAAATACACAGGGCCGTGGTTTAGGCCATACTTCTACAGTGGAGTAGACCTAGTTGAAGTATCATCTCAAACCCTATACTGTTCAAGGTAGGATTATAATTTCCTTCGTTCTAGATGATGCTCCTTTTGATATAGGGGCTTCCCATAGTTTCATGTCTGTTTCTGTTGTGGAGATCCTTAGGCACTGTATCTTTACTTCTGTTGATGTCTTGACATTGGACACTTTGTTGGGGACTAGAATAGCTAGTGTACGTCAGTTCAAGGAGTACCCTCATGAGGTTGGTGGGTGTCACTTCTTACGGGACCTTTATGTCATAAAGATGAAAGGATGTACTGTCATTATTAGAATGAATTGGTTAGTTACCTTCCAATATGTGGTTTATTTCTAACGTCATAGGGTGAGTCTCACGTCACCGAAGGGTATTTTGTTTCTATACAAGGGTGAATGGGATGTCCAAGTGAGCAGATCTGGACCTGAGCATCATGGGTTGAGAGGAGTTATATCCCATATTTCCATTCTATACCTGGATGACCGGAGAACTTCACATAATGACTTTCCCCAAGTGGTGGATCGTTTTAGGTATGTCTTTCATGAGGACTTTTCAGGTTTTCCTCCAGAGCAGGAGGTATAATTTTATATTGTGCTCATGTCAAGAGCCGCACCAGTGTCCATTCTTCTTTATAGGAAGGCTACAATGGAGTTTCAGGAGATCAAGAAGTAGTTAAAGGAATGACATGCTAAGGGTTTCATCCGACCTAGTACTTATCCTTGGGGTTCTCCAATCCTTTTAGCAATGAAGGTGGACGATACCCTCATACATTGTCTCGATTATCAGAAGTTGAACTAGTTGACAATTAAGAACTTATATCCATTACCGAGGATTGATGATCTCTTTGACCAGCATCGAGGAGCCCAGGTGTTCTTTATGATTTAGGTGAAATCTCGTTACCATCAGTTTCCCGTTAGACCCTCTAATATTCCACTAATAGCCTTACGGAGTAGGTAGGGTCTATACGTGTATGTGGTTATTCCATTTGGTCTCATGAATGTCCCTGCTGTTTTCCTGGTACTGATGAACCAAGTGTTCCATCCATACTTGAATTCATTCATGGAAGTCTTCGTGGAAGATATCTTGGTGTACTATCACACTCTACATGACCATGCCACACATCATGAGATCATTATGAGAACATTGAGAGAGCATCATTTTTATGCTAAGATCTCAAAATGCCACTTTTTGGTGGACCATATTCACTTCTTGGGTCATGTTATCTCAGAAACAATAGTATCAGTAGACATAATGAAAGTGAGATATATAGTTTATTGGGAGAAGATTAAGAAAGTATTTGAGGTGCAGAGTTTTCTTCGTCATGATGGATACTATATAAATTTCATTCAAAACTTTTAATGCTTAGTAGCACCATAGAAAAGCCTGACTAAGAAGGGTGAAAAGTAATTATGGTCAGATTCTTGTGAGTCAACCTTTCATGAGATGAAATGGAGGTTGAATTCAACACCAATACTAGTTTTTCTAGAGCATGGGAAGAGTTATACAATTTAATGTGATGCATCAGCTATCTTGCTGGTATAATTTCTCATACAGGGGGAAGGAGTCGTTGAATACGGGTCTTGACAATTGAGGCCATATGAGAGGAATTACCTGACGCACGATATAGAGTTGGCTGAAGTTGTTCATACATTATGCTGTTAGAGACATTATATTCTAGGATATCATTTTGTAGTTTTCACCAACCAAAAAAGTCTCAAGTATATCATCACATAGCATGACCTGAACATGATTCAATGAAGGTGAGTTGAGTACCTTCAGTCCATCGACTTTGAGCTTGCCTACAAGCTAGTGAATGGAAACACAGTAGCTGATGAGTTGATCAAGAAGACTTAGTTTCAGGTGGTACATAAGGCTAGTGGTGAGTGGCAGCTTATGGATCTATTCTCTGAGATTCATTTGGAGGTGCACGACTAACATTGGAAAACATTTTTTTTCTTTATTTTTTACATCTACTCTACTTGAGAGAGTGTGAATGAGGAAGCTATCTGATTCTAAAGGCCTAGTTCCTGTGGGAGAGTGTTTCATGAAAGAACCCTATTTTTGGATGGACCATAGGTGAGGGTGATATCAAGCTTTTTTATGGACGCATATGGGTTCCAGAATACATACACTAGTAGATGATGCAAGAATTTAATTTCTCAGTTTGGGTAGTTCATATTGGTGTCACCATGATGTATCATGATCTACACCATTAGTATTAGTGCCCTAGTTTGAAGAGAGATGTTGATGTGTTGGTCATGGGGTGTTCCACCTGCCATCCGGTGAAGGTGGAACATCAGAAACCTGTAGTGATTTTGTAGTAATTAACCATTCTCAAGTGGAAGTGGAATGATGTCAAGATGTACTTCATTAAAGGTTTATAGAGGTCATCTTGAGGGAATGATGCAGTTTGGGTTGTCATCGACAAGATCATGAAGGTTACTCATTTCTTTCCGATAAAAAAAAAACCTTCAGTGTTGACGAGCTAGGATTGTTTTAATTTAGGAGATTGTACGTCTACATGTGGATTCACACTCCATTTTTTCAGACAGGGATTCATGTTTTACTTCTTTGGTATGGTAGGGACTATAGAGGGCTTTGGGTACACATGTACTTCTGAGTACAACTTACAATCCCCTGACAGATGGCCAGTCTAAGCGTACAATTCAGGTTTAGAGGACATGCTTTGATCATGTGTCCTAGAAATTCAAGGTTCTTGGGAGAATCATATAACTATTGGTGGAGTTTTCCTACAATAATAGTTTTCAATTATCTATTTAGTTGGAACCATATAAGGCTTTGTACGGTAGGCCATTCCGATCACCTCCATGTTAGATAGAGGTAGCAGAGGCAGCTATGCTGGGACATCATCTTTTTTAGGAGACCACAGAGCATGTGGAGTTGATTCAGAAGAGGATGGCTACTGCACAGTCACGACAGAAGTCTTATGATGATCAAAAGAGATGACCTCTGTGGTTTGATGTCAGAGATCAGGTTTTCTTGCGTGTCAGACCAAGGATGGGACACAAGAGGATTAGGAGACATGGTAAGCTTCCTCGAAGATATGTTGGACCATTTGATGTATTGGGGAGAGTCATACTGGTTACCTATAAGTTGAAGTTACTATATAGGTATTGGAATATGCATGAAGTCTTCGACATTTTTAAGCTATGACTTTACTTATCAGACTCATATAATGTCTTTCGACTAGAGGAGGTTAAGCTAGAATTGGATGCAGCTTTTCAGAAGCATAATATTCGGATTGGTGATCGTAGTGCGAAGGTTCTCTATGGTTGGTATGTTCCTTTGATACTGGTGCTATAGAAGCAAATGAGAGTAAAGGATAAGACATGGGTGAGCGTTGATGATATAAGATCGTCGTTCCCAGATATATTCAAGTATTCTTCTTCATTTCCTCATTTCAAGGGAAATTCAGCAATGAATTTCATTAAGGGGGGAAGATTGTATGAACCAGGATCATCTTTCCAGGCTTGTCTTTAATTTCTAGCTTTTTGAGAAAAATAGTAAATTATGGAATTTTCAAGAGTACACCCACATACGTATATGTACATGTTGTTTACCCGGTTTCCATGGGTGACCATGTACTACACACATAATGGACGAGTACATGACAGTGTGGGATGACTTAGAGACCGCTTGAAGCAGAGGCTGGTTAAGGCAAGTACACTCTGTGTACTTTTAAAATAAACACCATGTAATTTTTATTTTATTTCATTAAATGGACCAGGGCCACGTCTCATTCAAAAATTTATCTTCTTCTCTGCTCGTCTCATCCAGTAGTGTCCATAACTGCTGATATTTCTCCAAGACCCTGACTTTCCATTTGTTCTATAATTCTACCACCGTCGATTGAGTTAGAATCACCATAGTGAGTTCTTCCTTCTTCTAGATCCACTTATTCTTATTTACCCTCATTCATGAGATATCCTTAGTTGAGTGGTTTTTAGGTTTATATAGATCTGTGGCATTCTATGGAAATTCATGGCCTGAATTGAACATATATCGTTCATTAAACACCGAGGTAGGTGGTTTGTGCCTTTTTATAGATATTCATTGAGTTATATGTGAAAAAGTGCCCAATACCCTTGTTCAGGGTATTTCATTTTATTGGGTTTTTCCCTGTTATTTCCTACTATGACTTGTGTGCTTGAGTAATGGATTTTTTATTGTGAAAAGGGTTATTTTTCCATGCTATTGAAGTAATTTCACATTCTTGTTTATTATTGACCATTTGGTCTAGCATTTCTTGTTAGGATGCTTTATTTTCAATGCCTATTATTATAGGATGGAGTGACATTTATTTAACATGTTGTGATATGCAGTAGACTATTTGGCCAAGTTGTTCTTGAGGATTACTTTGGCTACCATATATCATTTGTGCATGATTGACTTACAAAGGTCTCTGGGAACCTAGTGTGGTAGACCATAGGGGGAATGTACATTGTGGGCATACCCAGAGTGTCTATTTAATTTTATGTAGCGAGACTATATGGGGGATGAATTTTGTGCTCCCTTAGAGTGTATTTAGTTTCCTCGTTATGAGACAACAAGGGGAATTGAACAATGAGTGCTTCATTAGAGTGTCTATAGTTACCGATACGAGACCACATGAGGAATTTATGGTGAGTGCTTCACCAGAGAGTCTTTGCTAAAGCTAAACCAGATGGGTTAGACTACGAGTACTTCTTAGAGGGTTTCTTATGTTTGATTTGGTTGAACAATAGGAGTTAGGTTGTGAGTACTACCTAGAGGGTTAATACTACTTGTATTTTTGGCAACATACATGATATATTAAAGCAAAGGTAATTGAAACTGTAGGAGTGTTTACTTTTGAGTACTTCCTAGTTTACTACTTCATTATGCTTATTGCCGACCATATATATTAACTGACTTTTAGGAACAGATTTTGGGTGGTTTCTTACTAGTATTCATCTCAAACCCTATTTGGATAATGATTTTGGTCCCAAATATATTATATTGCTTCAAAAATATATAAAGGAAAGTGCCCTTCTACTTCAAGTACTTGATTTTTGTAGAGATGGGAATGATGGGACCAAGCTGAGGCTTTCCATGCTGTGGAGTTATTTACTTTTTATCTTTATATAGTGGTTTAGTACTGTATTCCAGCATTGTGACTCGTTTGTATGCTCTCATAGATACTTTTGACATGCATCATTATTTATATATATATATATTCTGAATTTGTTTATTTAATTGCAGTCTTCCGATGTTTACTTATTGCATGTTATTACTGGTTCCGCTATTATTATCTGCTTATTTCTGTTGCTTTACACTTCCAATGATGGCATAGTTTCCCCACCATCACATCTAATGCCCACAACTATTCGGAAGCATCTAGAATTTAGGGTAATTCCCTTGAGTCCATGCCACCAACTGGGTATTGGGAACCTTTGGGCGGGACCTGGAACCAGGGCATTACAATTTTCTCCTATGAGTGTAACACGGTAAATGTGGTGGAGTTGATAAAACATGATTTTAATGAAGATTTTATTTATAATAAATTATTTTAATTTCCCAAATTATCCATAAATCTATGGTTTAATTACAATATTTATTTATTTCATGAATTTATAAATTTCATAGATATTCAAATTTTCCAGTTCAATTTAGAAATAAATAAAAATAAATTTTTAGTGGGGATATTTTTTTAAAATAGTTAGAGGAATCAAATTCAATTATTTCATTCTATTTAATTCATTCATTATTCAATTATTTTGAAGGTAAAATATGTGTCATGAATTTCTGGATTTATTTTGATTTTTTACATTCCATTTTTTGAAAAAAAATTTACCCCTCTCCTCCCGTGAACTATATACATATGTAATGTTTATATATTGATGGTATAGTTCATTAATTATATTATTTAGGTGAGAGTATAAATGGTTTCACTCCATTTCTCAAACCATTAAAATAAGGATATCTCTTTATACAAGGATCTCTTCGATGGTGCCTTCTTCTTCTTCTACTTCACATTAGAGAAGTCATTTCTTGAAACTAAATAATCTATTTCCTTTTATTTCATTTAATTTTTATATGATTTATTCCAATTAATATTAATTTTTTCATTAATATATTCCCTTTTATTTAATTTATTTTACTCTATAAAATAATCCATTCCCTTTTATATCAATTGATATTCTATACTTGGAGACAACATAGCCAATAAAAGATACTTAATGAAGATAAAATTATGACTTAAAAAAATTTAAAATATGACTTATTATCTATCATATTTTCATGGATGATCTCTAATTGGACTTCACAACCTTCACATAATATATATTTTAATAATATATCATCATTAGAAACCCATATATAATTTTTCAGGACAATCCTAGAATACTTTTTTCTATTAGATACATAAACATAAACTGTGTATTTTTTAACCAATTAGTAATTATTATGAAATAATAATGTCTATACATTATGAAACAATATTTTTATAGTATATAATCCTTCTTACCTTTTAATTGATGATTACCAGTACAAAGATCAATCTTTGGGAAGTATTTAACCCCTACAATTTGATCAAAATGATCATCAATTTGAGGCAATGAATACCTTTTCATACTATTAATTTGATTTATTTATCTATAATAAATGTATATCATCAATGACCCATACCTATTTTTCACAAATAAGGCATGTGGTCTCAAATTTCAAAACATCAGGTACATAAAAACCTTATCAACTACCCATATTGTAGTTTCCCTAATTCTACTAATTACACTGTATCTATTCTATATACAGCTATAAGGTAGGTTTTCAAAATAGTGATATGGAAAATACATAAATAAACTTCCTTGTTGAGTGGATGTCCTTGCAGTTCCATACTAAATGCCTCAATATAACCCCTCAAAATTGAGAAATCCTCTATTCTAAAAATATAATTCTTATTCATTGGTTCACATTCTACTATTATTTCATTAAAAGGATCCAATAGAGGTGGCTCTAATCATAAATATGGAAATAAATACACTTCTATAAAAAAATGGATTATATACCATTATCATAGATTTTAGTATCCCTATTTCGAAAAACAATTCTTATATAATACATTGATATCCAATTCATACCAAGGATTTATTCATATCCAACCACTCGTATAATAAATATTTTTGCCTCTAAAAGACATTCTAGAATTTTAATAAAGAAATAGAAATAATTTTCCAATGATTTATGATTTCTATAAAATGTTTTAACATACCAGCCATTCCTTATCAAATCACGGGATGATTTAATGAACATATAAAACATTCAACATATGAATGAATGTGTTTATGTAGAATGGATTAATTCTTTATATAACATTGATATTATAATAAATATACCAGTTATAAGATAATTTTGTACCAAAACGTTGGGGGTTGTCATTTCATAAGCCTAAAATTCTTCTTGGACACATTTGGAGTAAATTACTTTTATTATTTGGGAATTGATTTGGATAGTGTCTCATATCCTTGAAATTTAATCATTAAATTTTTTTAACTCTTTATTTTATATTAACTCATAAGAATTATGACCCTTATATAATCCATTGGGATAAACTCTCATATTTTTTAATCATGATCTAAGGTGATTCATCACATTGTTATAGAATTCGTGGAATTTTACAGTTTCATTCTTCTTATTTGCAAAATTATTTTCAACATACATCTTTGCTAAACTATTCCACTCCCAACACCCATTTAATGTAAAATAATTTCATAAGTTATACCCAATGTAGGCTATACAAGTCCATAACTCTTAATTTGAATAAAATCCATGAGTTACTGTTTTCCTTAAATGGAATTGATTTAAACAATCAATGTGGTGATCAATATTACATTTTGGATCAAAATATTATTCCACAACATATTTTACTATCCTTGTAAAGTTATCATCACATTTAGAAATAACTTTAACCAAATTTTGTATCAAATTTAATAATTTCATTTCCATGTGAACTCTTTCCATGAGTTTAATGTACTTATTAAATAATATCAGCAAAAAATAATTTAATTCCAGATTATCTATCTATTATTCCTTCTTAGAATTTTTAATCAAACACTATAATATATTAATATCTCCAATTACATTATATGCAGCCTTGTCAACCTTAACCCTTTCACTATATCCCAAAGAAAGAATTACAATCTCTAGGGATTTGATCCATTTTTTAGCTACTAATGAAATTATGGTTCCATTTAATAATGGTGGATTATTCTACAGGAAGTGATCTTACATTATTACAACATGTTGTATTATAGCTTGTAATTCCATATGGTTCATGTTATTGGTAATAACCAGATTCATCTAATATGATATAGCATTATTTTTCTTCACTCCAAGACCAACCAAACTAAATTCGTGGGGTCAGAAATCCCAACATTGATTATTCTTGATTACCTAGTTAATTAACCTTCCATTAGGATCTATTTATAAAAAATAAAATATAATTAATTTTTTCATTAGTAAAGTTGTCAATTTTAAATAATTGTATATAATTTATTTATATTTATAAAAAAATCATTTTATGAAATCCATAAATATTTCTATTATATCCTTTGGGATTATCATATAGTTTTAGTTATATAAATATGTTACTCTAAATCTAGCTCTCAAGGATTATACAAAATAAACATTGACACCAACTGTAACACCCTATCCTGGGTGCCCCAGAGCCATTTATTATTTTATTAAAATGATTTATAATACATAGATCACTATTTATAAGATCTCTAAGCCTAATATTCATAGAAAAAGAGATACCTATTTTAACATCACATTAAATTTAAAAAATTATAATACATGAACAAAATAAATGATAATTTATTATTTTTATTTGTAAATTCAAATATCACAGATAGTAATCATTAAGGTTTTATGGGGAAATGGGAAAAAATAAATAGGTATAAAATCAAATTCCCATTATGGGGTGGAATATATAGGAATATATCTTATATAGGCATAGAATATATAATATTAAATGAATAAATAAGTCCCATGGAAAATAAGATATCCATGAATGATATAACAATAAATAAAATCATAGGAATGAATAAATTATGTCATAGTGTTGGAAGGACTAATTATTGAAATAATAAATATACCATCAAGTCCTCATGACTATAATTCCAATACAAATGGGTATTAACTATACCAAATATGCAACTAGTACATATAATGAGACATATCGAGGCATCTTGGGGGATATTTTAATGGACTCTTTCCCCCCTATTCCATTAATTTTTCGGTTTTCTTGTTTTTAGGGTTGTTCGAGGAGGATCCATGAGTTTTTCAGTAGAAAGGGGTGTAACAAGGTTCGTATAAGAGATACACGTCGTGTAACTACATTAAATGTTGTGAAAGTTGGTCTTGAGACTTCTCTAAAGCTAGTTCATAGAATTAAATGATTTGGGGTATGAAAAACAAAACAAATCGAAAGGAGATGAGTTTTTAGATAGAAGTCGACCATGGGGCACTACATGGCATGAAATGGTATTACACGTCATGTAATACACTGCTACTATATATTTTAATTTTTTTTCAGCCTCTCGAGTTGTCAAACCCTATGACTGTTGTGACCCTTCCTTGACCCAAGTGACCAGGTGACCCCTCAGCTGCCTTTTCTAGATTCCTATGCCAAGAGATGATACCTAGATTCACTCTTTTGATCCATAGTGATCCATTTTCAATCTGAGGTTCGTTCTTCCTTAGTTCTTGAGTTTTCTTCTGGTTTGTTTTATTCCCCTCATTCTTCTTATTTCTATATGGGGGAGGATGATCTCTACTGGTATCAAAATGGATTTTATTAAATTTTTTGTTGATATAGGGATGTCACGAAATCCTAGAATGGATACAGATCATGCAGTAGAGGTGATCAGAGATATGTTTTATGGGATATTCTTGTGCAAGGATCATTGACACCATTTCAAGGTAGGATTTCCTTTATTTCTTTTCATTTCTGCATCATCTTGGTGGGATCTGCATCTTTTCACTTATGCATCATGGTTTTTCTAGGATAATCAATGACAATAATTGGTTAAATGAAATTTAATGGGTTACTGTGATTAGATTTGCATTCCATTTTAGTTTGGATATTATGATTGTGATATTGTGAATTAAACGAGCATGATTCCCCACTAAAAATCATGCCCACCAGGTGACCATGTTTGAGCACTAATTTGGTTGCATGTTGTTTGGTTCCTATTGAACACTTACATATAGAAATTGGTTAATCACATAAATTCGGATAATGAATGGATGGATTAGGATTTGTATTTTGGGATAAATTCATTAAATAATGAAGTGTAATAGGATAAGTATCAAATTTTCTAAATCGAAAAAAGTGTTATGTCCTGGTCTATGATGTCATATGTGGAATGGTTATGGCGCATATGTGGGACGGATGTAATGTGAAGTGCCTATGTTGGGATGTTTCAATTTTCTAAAGTACGTGACATGGTATGTGTATGAGCACCGTTGTGTGCTATGGGTTGTCTTGGGTGGTGATATGGATGAACTTGTAGATGACACATCAATATGAATATGTAATGAAATATTAGGGTTAGAGATTGATTGATTATGGAATGGATAAGATGTGTTGTATAGAAAGTCTGTGAGACTATTTTTGTGGTAATGTGTTATAATTTGAGTTTATGAGTTGGGGGTTGGTTCTTTTGGTATGTGGACTGAGAGGAATGAGGTTAAATGATTTCAATACTAATTGGTATGGGAAATTTTCCGAGATTTTCTCCATGAGTAACATGTAAAAATCATCAAATTTTTTTTAATAGATCGATATATGATATACCATGAATAGAAATTAAACATTGATAATATGGAACAATGTGTCTTTAATGGGGATCCGCCTTAATTTTTAAGGCTCTTCACCTTCAAAAATGATGGTTTCTATGTCACATGTGGAGTGTTGTGCTTAGGGGTTTGTTGTGTAGTGAAGGAATAAATATATAAATAATTAATATATCCTAGAATGGATTGTTTTTAGGATAATAGGATAGAAATGGTTAATTAAATTGACAGAAACTTGATCTGGGATTCATGGATTGTGGTGTAGAATTTTTCATTTATAGATAGAAATATATTTGGTAGTGTTTTGAGTCGGTGGTTTGTCTAAGAACCCAGGTTTTTGGATTTTGTGTTTGGAATCATATAATTATATACATTACATTTCCTTGTTTTTTATATATTTACTCCACACTAGTTGATCACTATGTGTTAAACACCCCCATCATCATTGGGGTAGGTGTCTTTCCCAATCAACCCAGTGGGAGGATGGACGACTGACCACCTGCCCTTTTCTACTCCCTCTTCAAGGTGGTTGTAGACGCCGGAAAAGTCCGTTGTTCCCAAACGAAGCTCCGGATGTGGAAAGCTAAGTGATATTTGGAGTCAGAGGCACGTTCCGGAGGGCCCGGAGGACTTGCGAGAAATTTCAGAGTCCCGCGCGCAAAGTTGAGTCGCGGCGCGCAATCCTCCCGGGATGCGCGCAATGCGCTGGGCCGGCGCGCTATTTTGCGCGCCCGTGGCCTGCGCGGCTCCCTTGCGCGCCGGGTCCGGATTCCGCGCCCGCGAAGGGAATTCCGCGCCCGAGACCGGATTCCGCGCCCGGGGTTGCCTATAAATATAAGGCGACCCCCGACGTTTTGAAGGTTTCCAGAATCCGAAGCGTCGCTCGTTCGCGCAATCCAACCCCTTCCGCGCGCAATGTCGATCTTCAGGTAACCTCCTTTCTTTCGCGCAATAGAGCCTTGGGGTTCGCCTTCGCGCGCAATCCCCTTGGCTCCTTTCCTTTGAATAATCCTTAACCCGAAGGCCTTTGCGCGCAAAAGAAGCCTCTTGCGCGCAATTGCCCCCGGGTGCGCGCAATCAAGCCCGATTGCACGCACCCCCCATTTTCAAAGTGGCCATTCGTTAGAGAATGAGCCGTTGCCCCCGCGTGCTGACCGAAGCCCGGTGCGCGCAATCTCAATCATCCGCGCGCAAAGTGCTGGCCCGATTGCGCGCCAGCCCGCCATTTTGCGCGCCGACCTGCTGTTTTGCGCGCAAAGCTCCTCTTTTGCGCGCAATCCGCCAGGGTCGCCCCCCTTGACCCCCTGAGGGTACCCGCCTGCGTGGAGCCCGATGATCTTCATCCTGGGTGCCCGCACCGTGCGTTGTCTTCCCGTGCGGCCCTCCAGGCTCGCGCGAAGTGACACGGACCCATCAGCGGCAATCCATTCGTCCCGCATGACGTTAAACTGCATTCGTCCAACACGACGTTAAACTGTGCATCGTCCAACACGACGTTAAACTGTATATCGTCCAACACGACGTTAAACTGTACCTCGTCCAAACTACAAGACGTTAAACTGTTCAGCATTCGTCCCGCATGACGTTAAAATGCATCCGTCCAACATGACGTTAAACTGTACCACGTCCGCGCTGTAAGACATTAAACTGGAAAGCACCTTCGTCCTCAACACACGACGTTAAACTGTACTTCGTCCGGCAAGACGTTAAACCGTCCGCTTCGTCCTCAACACACGACGTTAAACTGTACTTCGTCTGGAAAGACGATAAACCGTCCGCATCACCCGATCTCGTGCCCCGCACGCAGGGTCCCCCCCGGTTTGGATGTGGCCCCCGCCCGCTCGTCTCTGCAGGGATGTCGGGATTTTCCCTCTTTAGGGACGATTTAATGGGAGCGGCTTTTCCCTATGGGGGTAGGGTATTACAAACCCCTAGTTTCTTGTGGGGGGCCACGCATGTGTATCTCCATTGCGCCTCCCCACTGCCGAAGCCAGTAGAGGGTGTGACTAGGATCGAGGTGTCTCCTACTTTCGGTCCAAGTCCCTTCCAACTGAGTTTTGCCGCATCCGGGCTGCCTCAAGTGCGTAAGTCCTGACAGAATGAACTACGTGGACTTTAATCCCTGTCTTCTAAACAGGGTACGTAGGAAGCCTCCCTGAGGTTCAAGCCCACCACCTGGTCGTCCCGGTCGTATTCACGTCGGTTCGTCCATCAGTGGACCCCTCCAGGGTTCACGCTTGCGTCGATTCACCTATGAATCCGCCCCTGTGGGAAACTGCCCGTGTGTATCTCCATTGTGCCTCCCCACAGCCCCTTTTTTCCATTTCTCCTTTTATCGTCCAGCATGACGTGAAACTGTGATCCACCCGGCCGTTCCATCTCCCCCTGTGCGAGGTGGTTCGGTTCAATCCTCCGCCCGGCGGCCTCGACCCCTTCGTGAGTCGGCTAGCCGACGTCCAGCATGACGTTAAACTGTATACCCGAACTACGTTGACTTTGATCCGTGCTAACGCGCGGTACGTAGGAATCCCCTACGGGGTCCAAGCTCTTCACTCCATCATCCATCCTGATCCTTACCCGGGCCGCCACATCCCGGTGGGGTCATTCCACTTCACTCCACTCTATATCACTTGGGAAGCCGCCCATGTGTTGGCCCCAGCGTCGGAGGTTCCCCGCAAGGGGTTCTGTCATCTGATCCACTCTTCGTGTTGATCAGTCCGATGCCGTCCCCGCTGGACGTTAAACTCGCGGCGTACCCCGTGTTAAACATGGGAAGATGAGGAAAACCTCAGGGGACACAGTTCCCCGCACCCAGTGCGGGATGCCTCAGGCCATCATGCCTTAGAGAAGCCCTATTAGGGACGGAAGACAGACGTGCAGAGCCGCAGTGTTGCGACATGCCCCCAGCACCCAGAGCCACCCGGCCTCCTCACCGCAGGTTGCTGCCCCGACCAGACTCCTTGGAGCGTCCGGGCGGAAGCAGCGTAATTAACCGGTGTCCATGAAGGTATGGCGCCGGGAACGAGATTCACGAGCATGTCTTAAATCTATGAGGGAGACCCGGATTAGGCGACGAGTTCCGAGGAGACGTCTAAGGAAGGAGGAGCCGACATCCCATCATCCCGGTTTCGATCAAGGAGCAGACGCCCCTGAATAAGGGACGGATGCCGCCCGCCTTTGGAAAGCGGGACTGCGGGACCACAAGCCGCGCGCCCATCCCCTCGGGTTCATGGGTGCACGCGCGAACGCGTCCTGGCGGAACAGTGTCACCCAACGCACATCCGCACCGAAACAGAAAAATGGTGAACCCGACGTGAATCTCTTCTCCTCGATACGAGGACCGATGGCTTTCAGAGGTGTTGGAAGACCGGCATGTTGCCCGGCCAAGCATTCAGTCTTACCCGCCACGGTCTGGGGAAGGGACATCGGGCACTCCGTCTCGCAACGTCGAGGGCCTGGGTTCCCCCCACGGAAGGCGTCGTGGCGCTAATGGTTGGTTGTCAATTCCTTTTTCCTGTCAGTGTTAATGGGTCCTTCTCCCTGCTTTCAGAAATCAGGTCGCCCGATCCAGTGCCCGATCGCCACCCGCCCACTGGCGCAGGGGTAGGGGAAACACCGACGCGACTCCTCCGCGCGGTCCCGCCCGTTCCACAGCCGTCCCAGCAGCCGCAATTGCGGGACAACCACGCCCTCTCTCCCCCTCGGAGGTCATCCAGAGAAGGGTGATCAACACCCTGGTGCGGAGATATGAGGAAGAGGGATTCATCCCCACTAGGGAGATGGCTCGCCTAGACCTTGAGGAGGCTGCACCTCGCCACCACCGCCGCCCCCGAGGGCCACGCAGGGAGGCACCGCTGCCTACCTCAACGTCCAACCGCTTCGAGAGCTTATCCCCGGAGCGCTCTGACAGTTCCCTTCCCTATGCGGATGAGGTGGAAGATGCCCGGGATCACCCTATCCGGGATTTGCTCCAGGGATCTACGGTAAGGACTCCCGCCAGGCCACGGCGACACCGCCGCCAGGCCTCTCAAGTCGAAGAGCGGGCTCTCCACCTGCCCGCGCCGCTCATCCCGACTCGTCTATCCCGACGCCAACGTCGGGCACGAGCGGAAGAGGATGCCCACCTCGGGGCCCTAGCAACAGCGGCCGCATTGGCCTAAGCCACTATTGGCCCCAGTCGCCAGGCCCCTGCGCATCCTGAGCAGGGGAACTTCTATGCCCGACCTGGATCGAGGCCTCGACCGCCCCAAAGGTAGGTTGGGTCGACTCTCCCGGTTGCTGGTGCAGGCAGTAGCCACCGCGGACCACCTCGCGGTAGCGCTATTCACCAGCGGGATCTACTCCGTGTGGCCGATCCAGGAGGCATGGGTCATCCCACCTTCCGATCCCGGCCCGGAGGCCTGCCCAGAATCATCTCTCCCCGCGTCCCCTTTGATATCTGTCCCGGTTCCCCTCGCACCTTGGTTTCCAGTCCTCTTGGCCCCAGCACCAGTGCGGCCGGAGGACGCCAGGACATAGATCAGCCCTGCCCCGGAGAACCACCCAGGGGTAGGAAGGCAAGGCGTCGACGCCGAGGGAAGAATGTTACGGAATTCCGGACAGAGATCCGACCGGTTCGCTTCTCTGATTCAGAGGCGGAGTACGATTCGGCGACAGAGCCCTTTCCCCAATCCCGCCAGTCAAGGGCAGGGGTAGGAATGCGGCACGTCAGCCTCGTGCTCCCCGAGAGCGAGATCGATGTGATCCCCGCTTCTCTCCGAAGGTATATCCGGAGTAACGAGGGCCTGGTAGACCCCCAAGGATCAAGCTTGCGGTTGGTACCGGCACCTCCGGAAGTGCCTTCCATCTCGGTCGGAGAAGCCGGAGACTTTTTTTGGGGACCGACGGTCGAACCACGATCTGGTGCACCCTCGGCGAGCACCGATGCTACGGCAGGATGTTCGCTCACCGGCCCGTCCTATCGTGATGTGGTAGCCAGGGCACCGCCACCCTCAGAGGGCGGCCCGGGATATGGAGGCCAATCGGCCTGTTCACCGTATTCACCGCCGGCCAGCCCGTCAGCCCGGCGGCCCGCCTCGGCACCACTGCGGCTTCCCCGTCCGTTCCCAGCCATTGAAGAGGACCAAGGAGATCTGGGTCCCGAGTTGGAGTCATGGAGCTTCTGGACCGTCCTTGCAGAGGGCCACTTCCCTGAGAAGTTTTGGCCAGTCGTAGGACCGGGCTTTGATGCACCCGAATCGCTCACCCCGGATGAGTTCGAATGCTTCCGTCGAACTCTCCGGGAGACTCGCTCCTGTCTTCACCGCCTACAAATGCCATACCCCGGGAGTCAAGTGCACCTGGAGGATATTTGTGAGCAGTGCCGTCAAATTGACCTGGCCATGCTCCCCGCGGCTCGGAACCCCGAGTCATTTGAGCACCACGAGGCCCTCCAACGACGATGCGTTGAGTGTTTTCAAGTACTCCGCAAAGTTATCGAGGAAGCCACTCCCCACGTGTATATCCATGGATGGGGGCAGTACGCTGCCCTACTCTTCAGTGTGATTCGCCGACAGCCCGATTCGCTGGGTGGCCCTGAGGGTATATCCCCAGGGACAGAAACGGTCAATATGGCTGACCTGTCGGGAGAGGGGAACGACTTGGAACTTCTCGATGGGGGCTTCCCCCCCGAAGACAAGCTGTCGTCAGAGCCATCGGTGAGAGTCACTCATCATCAGAGGAACCTCCTGGGGCTCCCCGCACCCACTGAAGCACTGACGTTGAGCCGAAAAGTCAGCAAAGGAAAAGAGCACAGCGAGGCTATAAAGCCCGCCGACCCATCTGCCTCCATGCAGAGGGCAGAGGAGGATCCCGAGAAGGCTATGCTACGTCAGCAGCTCGCCGAACAGAAGAAGCTGGTTGACTAGCTCCTCGCCGAGCGCGCTGCAGAACGGCGGCCTGACTACGGTGATCCTAGGCTAGGACAGCAGGGACCGGAACAACCGCTCCTCGACGAGACTCTCCCGGGCAACCGTGATTACGCCGTGTTCGCCGACAGGAGAGAGGCCATTGCCTACGGCAAGAGGGCGCGGTATGTTTCGCCACACCCTCCCGAGCGGCGTGACTACCTGAGAGACCCCGCTCGGATTCCTCCCGCTGCCCCAAGGGCCGCTCCGCCCGCCATCCCACGAGCTTCCGAGTTCGACGACCCGGTCGACGACCCGATTGAAGGGCCATGCAATGCGCTCATGGTTAGAGATCCTCGCCAGGACTGGAACCCATGTCCGGACGATCCGATGGCGGCACTCATTGCCCGCTTGGAGGCCTTGGAGACTCGGCAGGTGGCGATCCCACCGGACGGCAAGCCCTACCCAGCATGGGTGGATGACATGCCGGCGCCTCCGGGATTCGGGAATCCCACTTTCGCTCCCTTCAACGGGACTGGAGATCCGCCACAGCATTTAGCCCACTTCAACTCGAGGTGCGGGCCTATGTTGGGGACTCCGGCGCAACAAGAGGCCGCTAAGCTTCGCTGCTTTGTTCAGACACTGGAAGGGCCAGCATTTGTCTGGTACATCCAGCTCCCCGTCGGGTCGGTAACCAGCTGGGAGGACCTCCGTAGACAGTTCCTCTACCAGTTCAGTTCCACGACCCGGAAGACAAGTATCGCAGACCTCTTCAAGTGCAAGCAGAGGCCTGATGAGCGAGTCGCGGACTTCGTCTCCCAATGGAAGGGTCTCACGTATTCCCTTGACATGCCATTGACTCAGGAGCAGTTGCTGACAATGTGCGTCGGGAACGTCAAGACCGAGCTGGTCCCTTCCCTGATCACTCAAAATTACCCCGGAGGGTTCAGGGACTTCTCAGACAAAGCTCAACGTCTTGAGGAAGCCCTGCAACAGGCCAGCCAGGCACACCCGCTGCCTCCAATGATTCCTGCAAGGAGAGTCAGCAGGGCTGAGCCCACTGTTGTCGCCCAGATAGAGGCCCCCAGGCCATTGGAGCTGCTGCCGGCGAGCCCAGCTCCACAGCCTCACAGGAATCCGCCTCCACGGGCTCAGTTCCCGGCCCAGCAGCGGCAGCCTCAGAACCGGCCGGCCCCTCCGCGTAATGTACCGCCGCAACCCAGGCGAGATAATCAGGGTCCACCTCCTCGGCCGGCCCCTCCAGCCCCTCGTCAAGACCACGCTCCCAGGGGCCCGCGACACCTGACTTACTCATTCCACGAGGATCAGGTCTCCGGTTATTTCCGGAGCGCCCTGGAGCAGAGGATTGTGCGACTGCCTGAGTGTTGGAGGCCATAGGAGGCACATCTTACGAATAACCCCCGCTACTGCCCCTACCATCGGGCCCTGGGGAACACCATCCAGCGGTGCTATGTGTTTAAGGATTGGCTCCAAGACCAGATTAACAACAATGTAATCAGGTTGGGCCCAGCTCCAGCACAAGTGGCGGGCGTGTTCGTGGGATCAGATGACGATAGTGGCAACGAGGACGAATGGCAGCTGGTCTCCGACCGTGGATCCCAGAAGTATAATAACTGGATGGCCTGCAAGACGACCATTCGCGCCCATGGAATCATCCGTGCGCGCTTGAATCAGCCTGAGCACCCAGAATCTGCGGGTGCTGCTTCGGCATCGTCGTCCCAGCCTACCTCTTCCAAGAGGAGCAAACGGCGGCAGCGCAAGAAGGAAGAGCGCGCCCCGCCGGTTCCGCCACTATCCCGCACTCTCGGCGATTTCATGCCCCCGGAGATGGGGGTCCCTCCTCAGATCCGCCCGGTGATGGATGATTCGTCCGATGACGGTGTTGGGTACGCTTCGGTTAACACCGTCGAGCTGGTAAATCCCTTTTCGGTTCCCGACGTTGAAGAACACCAGGTGGACCTCCCTAGTGTCCCCGGTCGTCGCCACCGTCGGAAGAACCGCAGCAGCAGGAGTCGCCGGGGCACAGCCATTGGTACCTCCAGCCAGGCCGTGCACGCCACTGAGACTAGGCAGCAGGCTCAAAACCGAGCACAACGTGCGCCGCCCCCCCATTCAGGGATGACAGATTCACCTCCCCCGCTGTTTGTGGTGTGGGACCAGGCAGAACCGCCTCAACCGCGTCACGACCAGCTCCGCCCTGCCACGGGTCCATCCCGGCCTCCTGACCCCAGTACGGTGACCATTTCCCGGACTGCAACCAGTGAACAACGAGATGCGCCAAGTACCAGTCGGCCGCCGATCCAACCGGCAAGGCCCGTCATGCCGCCAACCGTAGAGCAACCTCCTGCAACCAGGGGCTCGTGCTTGGCCAAAAAGTATGATGTCCTGAAGCACTTGGCCGACATCCCAGCAAGGCTCTCCATCCTTGAGGCTCTGCGCATGTCATCTGAGATGCGCGAGGCACTCGTTGAATCCCTGAAGAGCCCCCTCCAGTTTGAGACAGAGGTTGCGGCTGCAGAGGCCTTTCACGCCGAAACGATCGAGGACGCCGAATGTCAGGCAGTTATCTCGTTCTCTGGTAAGGATGAAGACCCTCCTATACAGGGACATATTCGTCCACTGTATGTCACTGGCCAGTTCAATGGCCTTGAAGTCCGGCGCTGTCTTGTCGACACGGGGTCCGGGATTAACCTGATTCCAACTCGGACGCTCCGGAGATTGGGGTTGTATGAGGATGACTTGATTCCCTCCGACCTCAGGATCCAGGGGTACGACCGCACTGAGCAAACCCCGGTCGGCAAGATACTTTTGAAGACCCAGTTCGGTGACTTGGTTGCCAACAACGAATTCATGGTAGTCTCTCAGGACACTGCGTATAACGCATTGATGGGCAGGCCATGGCTCCACCTTCATGCGGCGGTTCCCTCGTCATACCACCAATGCCTCAAATACTCCCTTAATGGTCGAGTAGGCGTGCTTCAAGGAGATGCCTCTCCTTTTGCCTCGTGTGAAGCCCGCTATCTGGACGCGGACTATTACAAGAGAAAGGATAAGCAGATCCTGGCAGGTGAGGTTGAGCCTGTCGCTGTTGCAAGTGATCCTTGGGCAAGTCTGGATGATGCTTACGTCCTCCCGATTCACCGGTTGGACGTCGCCATGGTCTCGACGGCCCGCGAGTCTCCTGATGAGATGACCGCGACCGCCCGCGCCAGCACCAGTGGCCCAGCAGGATCTGGTAGCCCCAATGCAGTTTCCAACGCAGTCTCTCCCGTGGACGATCCCTCCCCGAGTGGAGAGGACGTGGAAGATGCACCCCCAGCCATTGAGGAGGGCGTCCCCGCCAAGGTCGATGAGTTAATACAGGTGAACCTTGGAACCGAGGCCGATCCAAGACCCACATTGGTCAGTGCCGCCATGCCCTCTGAGGAGCGGCAGCAGTACGTGGACTTTCTCAGGCAGCACCGTGATGTGTTCGCTTGGGGCTATGACGAGATGTCGGGGCTAGATCCTCAGGTAGCCGTCCACCGCCTTGGTCTCCCGGCGAACCATCGCGGGTTCAAGCAGCCTCCCAGGAAGATGCACCCGTCCCACGGTTCCATGGTTGAGGCCGAAGTTGACAAGCTTATCAAAGCCAACTTCGTGAGGGAAGTTCAGTACCCCAAATGGCTGGCCAACATTGTGCCGGTCAGGAAGAAGAACGGGTAGATTAGAGTCTGCATCGACTTCCGCGATCTCAACCGCCACTGTCCGAAGGATGATTTTCCCCTTCCAGTGACAGAGCTGTTGATTGATGCCACGACAGGGTTCCAAGCCCTCTCCTTCATGGATGGATACTCCGGATACAACCAAATTCGGATGGCCCCTGAGGATGAGGAGTTCACTGCCTTCAGGGCCCCCCAAGGTACCTTTTGCTACCGGGTCATGCCCTTCGGCCTGAAGAATGCAGGTGCCACCTATCAACGGGCGATGCACCGCATATTCAAGCCAATCCTTGGCACACTGGTGGAATGCTACGTCGACGACTTGGTTGTCAAATCGCGCCAGCGTCAGGACCATCTCAAAGATCTTGAGAAAGTGTTCGGCTTCCTCCGGTCTCGCTGCCTGAAGATGAACCCGTTGAAGTGTGCCTTTGGGGTCACCTCCGGAAAGTTCCTTGGATTTGTGGTAAGATACCGGGGTATTGAGATCGACCCAGAGAAAATCAGGGCGATTAGCCAGATGCCTCCCCCAGGTACCATCCGGGAACTGCAAGGGTTCCAAGGCCACTTAGCCTATATACGCCGATTCATCGCGAATCTGGCCGGCAAGTGTAAGCCCTTTTCTCGGCTCATGAAGAAAGGTGCCACCTATGTATGGGATAAAGAGTGTCAGACCGCTTTCGAGGAAATCAAGCAGTACCTGCTTCAACCTCCGGTTCTGATGCCGCCTGTATCCGGGAAGCCGCTGGTCCTCTATGTGACCGCCCTGGAACGGTCCCTGGGTGCCCTTCTCGCCCAGAAGAACAACGAGGGAACGGAGAATAGCCTCTATTACCTCAGTCGCATGCTCCTCGATGCGGAAGTTAGGTATTCCCCCATCGAGAAGAGCTGCCTGGCGCTCGTATTTTCCGTACAGAAATTACGGCACTACTTGCAGCACCATGAGGTACAGTTGGTTTCTCGGGTAGACCCGTTGAAATATATCCCGAGCCGGCCTATGTTGACTGGCCGTCTAGCACGGTGGGCTGTGATTCTCCAGCAGTTCGACATCAGGTATGTGTCTCAGAAGGCCATCAAAGGGAAAGCATTGGCAGACTTTCTGGCAGCTCACCCGACCTCCGCGGATCAGCCGCTGGATCTAGGCTTTCCTGATGAGACCATTCTCTCGGTTGATCGAGCCGATCCATGCTGGCAGATGCACTTTGACGGTGCCTCCCGGAGCCCCACCGGTAGAAGACTCGATAATCCTAAGCTCAACAGAGTGGGCTTGGCCATCGTCTTCATTACCCCGGAGCGAGCCGTGCTGCCATACTCTTTCCTGTTGTCAGAGGGCTGTACCAACAATGAAGCGGAATACCATGCCCTCATCACCGGCCTCGAGTTGGCTCTCGAGATCGACGTGCCCCGTCTATGCGTGAAAGGGGACTCTGAGCTGGTCGTTAAGCAGATCAATGGCGACTATGTTGTCAGGAAGCCGGAACTTGTGCCATTGTTGGAGTGCACCCTCCTTCTGATGGCCCGGTTCCCTTCTCGGCCGGAAATTGTCCATATTCCCCGGTCGCAGAACGGTCGAGCAGATGCTTTGGCCAGCCTTGCTGCGTCACTTGCGGAGCCTGAACAGGACAACCTGGTCATCCGCGTGACGCGCCGCAGGCTCATCGCTCCCGTTATCCCGGAAGAAGATCGCGGCCCGTTGGTAAGTAATCTCACCACGGTTTCCCCTATGCCCGGAGCCCCGAGTACCCCAGATATGACAGTCGGATCAGCCCCTGATTGGAGGATGCCTTTGGTTGAGTACCTCCAACATGGCATTCTTCCATCGGATCGGGCCGAGCGCGAGCGAGTTCGACGCCGCGCATCGCAGTTTGTCCTCCAGAGCAGCCCCGTCCTGGAGCAGATCCTCTACAAACGCGGATTTGATGGTGTTCTCCTCCATTGCCTTCAGGGAGTTGAGATCCCACGAGTCATGCAAGAGGTTCATGCTGGTTCATGCGGTGCCCACCAGACTGGGCCGAAGCTGTCCCACCAGATTCGGAGGTTGGGATACTTCTGGCCCTCCATGATCCATGACTGCATCGAGTATGCCAGGAGGTTCCATGCGTGCCAGGTTCATGCGAACTTTGTGCATCGGCCGCCGGAGCCTCTCCATACCACTAGGTATTCCTGGCCCTTTGCAGTCTGGGGTCTGGACGTTGTGGGACCTTACCCACCGGCGACAGCTCGCCAGTGCCGGTTCATTCTGACCGCCACGAACTTCTTCTCCAAATGGGCAGAGGCGATTCTGCTCAGAGAGGTCAAATCCTGTTCGATCGCTGACTTCGTGACCTCCAACATCATCTATCGATTTGGAGTGCCTCACACTATCCTCACGGATAACGGAACCAATTTCCGAGCAGCCGAGTTGAAGAAGTTGTACGCCAAGTATAACATTCGCTCGAACCATAAATCTCTCTATCATGCGCAGGCGAATGGACAGATCGAGGCGTTTAACAAAACCCTCTCTAACATTCTGCAAAAGATGGTTGGTCAGAACAAGAAGAGTTGGCCGGACAAGCTCCCCAACGCCCTCTGGGCTTATCGGACGACGACTCGCAATTCCACCCAGATGACCCCTTATTCCCTGGTGTATGGAGCTGAGGCAGTCCTGCCCATCGAGATCCAGTTACCGTCCTTGCGCACTGCGGTCTACGACCAGCAAGCGCCGGACAGAGTTGCTGAAGCCCGTCTAGTCGAGTTGGAAGCACTGGATGAGAATAGACTTCGCGCTTTGCACAACTTGGGGAGGCATCAAAGCAGAATGGCTCGAGCTTTCAATAAGAAGGTTCGCCTCCGCTCCTTCCTGCAGGGTGACCTAGTGCTAGCCCTGAGAGCACCGATGATCCCCGGCCGGAAGCCGCCCAAGTTGGACCCCAAGTGGGAGGGACCTTTTGTCATCCACAAGGTCTATCCCAATGGAGCGTACTCCCTGGAGACTATGGATGGTGAGCGTGTCACTCCTCCCACCAACGCTAGGTTCCTCAAGCAGTACTTTGTCTGAGTGTGCCCACGTCCTGCACGACGTTAAACTGCATTCGTCCAGGCTACAAGACGTTAAACTGTTCAGCATTCGTCCGCGTTGCAAGACGTTAAACTGCCAAGTGCCTCGTCCTACATGACGCTAAACTGCACCACGTCAAAGCTGCACGACGTTAAACTGCCCAGCGTATCGTCCTGCATGACGTTAAACTGCCCCTCAAGAACTACGTGCGGCTTGATTCCCATCCTTATGGGATACGTAGGACCGTCTGGACATTCATGTTTCAGGCCCAGACCCATCCTTTGGGAATTTCCATCCCATCTCGGGCCCTTGGCCCAGTTGCCTCCGGGTGTGCGGCGTATGGTGTGAACGCGGGGCTATGCCCTCATTCACGTCGGTTTGCTCGCCACGCTGTACGCCCCCCACGTTTGGGGATGCCTTCTGCTCCCCCCTTCTTTTCTCGTCCTACATGACGTTAAACTGCACTTCAAGAACTACGTACGGCTTGATTCCCATCCTTAGGGGATACGTAGGACCGCCTGAACATACATGTTTCAGGCCCAGCCCCATTTCCCGGGAATCTCTATCCCGCGTCGGGCCTCTGGCCCAAGTTCCCCTCCTTTTTGTGCGAGGCGTATCGCGTGAGCGGGGGATTATGTCCTCATTCGCGTTGGTCTACTGGCCGCGCCGTACGCCTACCCCCGTGTGTGGGACCACCTCACACCTCTCATCGTCCTGCATGACGTTAAACTGCCTCTCAAGAACTACGTATGGCTTGATTCCCATCCTTATGGGATACGTAGGACCGCCTGGACGCTTGTGTTTCAGGTCCAGCCCCGTCTCTTGGTTGATCACGGGGATCTGCCCTCTTTTGGTTGCTCTCAGGGTGAGTCCTTCGACCCTTTTCGGTGATCTATTAACATGTTTTGGGTACTTCGGTCTATGACTCGTAGTGTCAGATTCAATCCCGACAAGTCCTGTGTTGCTTGTCAGGCCTCGCGCTTCCTCTTGTTCGAGCCTTCACTCAAAGGGATCCTCGTTAGCGGTTTGGGTACGATGCCTCAGTGCTCTCCTACCGCTCCGGGTCGATTTACCGGCGGGTCTTAGGCCGCAAATCGATATGAATCCTGCGATTGAGCGGTCGATGCTCGTTTGCTTGCCCCGTCTTAGGCTGACGCGATCGGATGTTGTGTTGCGAATATGGTCAGCAACGTCCTTGATCGCCATGTCGGGTCTTTTAGGATCTGAACATTGGTTGCGCAGTCCTCACCACACTCTGCCTTTGTGCGTTGTAGTGGAATCTCGACACTCTCTTCATACTGACCATCAGTACACCTCTACACGTTAGGCAGACCAACCAGGGTAATGATGTCGTTCGAGGCTCCCATGATCTGAGCACCAAGGATATATGCGGATATCCTCCCTAAGGGCCATGCGTAGCTGGACCCTCGTCCCCATAAGGAGGAAGGAGTCGCCCGAACAATCGCGTTCTGGGCCCAGTATATCTGGAGGCTAGCATCTCTGCCCCTCGGGTGATGGACATACGCAGACCCCTATCCCAAGACTCTTCTCCTGGAATCGTGCGTGACCGCAGGGCTGGGTATGTTCCCACCTCTGCCGTGTCCGCCGTACCGCGATAAGCGGATTCCTCCATGGTCCGAACCACACGACCTTAAACTGTGTTGTCTGGTCCTACCACACGACCGTAAACTGTGATCGTCTTGGCCGCCCGACGAGAAACGACACTGCATCGTGATGTTCTCCTCAGGGGACACTCATGTTGGGCGCTGGTTAATAACCACGCCATTCATCAATGCCTTCCGTGGCTTGATTATTGTGGCGACGCCAGAGATTTCTCAATCACAGGCATGTCGCCGCACAAAGAAAAACCATTCATCTTTAAGGACAAACAAGAAATATCAAATGCCGCTCCTTCTGTGTGCGAGGGTCATACCCGCACTCTTCCCCGCGCTGGTGCCCGATTGTGTTGCGCCGCGCTTCAAGAACTACGTGTGGCTTGATTCCCATCCTTATGGGATACGTAGGAACGCCCGAATGTTTGAAACTTCGGGTCCAGCCCCCCACCTCTTAGAGATTCCCCCTTCTCTGGGGAATCCGCCGCCTTCAGGTCACCCTCAAGGCGTGTTCCTCGACCCCCTGCGGTGGTCCACCGGTGTCAAGAGTACTCTGGTTTATTGCCAGGAGGTTCAGGATCCGCTTGGTCAGGTTTCCTCCACTTTTCAGGCTTCGTGCTCCCTTTCATTCGGACCCATCGTCTACGCCCTGGGTGGAGCCCCCGTGAACGGTTCGGACACAATGCCTCAGTGCTCTCCCACCGACTCGGGCCGGTACCCCCAATGGCCTCGGGCAGCAAATCGATATGAATCCTGCAATTGAGCGGTCGATGCTCGTTTGCTGCCTCATTCCACCAACGGTTAGTGCGATATTGATGCTGCTTTTCCGCCACGGTCGGTAGTACTCCCATATTGTTACTCCGGTGCCCCCAGTCCTTGAGTGAATGGCCGCATGATTCACATTCTCCACCCCCCATTCTGACCAGGCGAAATCTCGACACTCTTGACACTATCCCTCAGTGCATCTTCGCATACCCAGGGGATAGGACCACGATGTGGCGTACTTTGAGGTCCTTATGGTCCGAGCTCTAAGACCTTAAACTAAGATCTCTCCTTATGGTCCGAGCTCTAAGACCTTAAACTAAGATCTCTCCTTATGGTCCGAGCTCTAAGACCTTAAACTAAGATCTCTCCTTATGGTCCGAGCTCTAAGACCTTAAACTAAGATCTACCCCTATGGTCCGAGCTCTACGACCCTAAACTAAGATCTCCCCTAAACGGGATTCTACGTCCTGCATGACGTTAAACTGCACTCTCAGAACTACGTGTGGCTTGATCTCCAGCCTGATGGAGTACGTAGGAACGCCCGGGCATCTCAACTCGGGTCCAGCCTCAGGGATCGTTAAGTCCCGCCCCTCCTCGTCGCCGGCCGTCTGGCCTGGCTTCTGGTAGAGTGGTGCAGTTGTGATATTCTCCCCGATTCAGCTCGGGATGCCCCACTGCAATGGTGGGAAGCGACGGTTTCCTCGTCAAAGAGGTGCTGTCTGAGAATTGGGGTGACTCACGGCCAGATTAGTGCATCCGCCTAATACGCTTTCCCCACGGGGGTGCAATTTTGAGAGCGTTGGATTCTGTCCGAACAAATCGTCACTTCGCCCCACGCTTCGCATGCCCTGTTGATCTGGATTTCCACCCTTGTGTCTGAAGGAACCCCCAAAGCGGTATTCATGATGACATGTGGTCCGCCATCGGTCCGTCTATTGCAGTTTTTATGGTCGATCCACTGTCCGCCTACCGTCTTGGGCATTTCCTGGAAGGCCGACCGTTGTGGATGTCTGGATTCGGGACACGCGATTCACCCTTTCTCATTTCCCTATGTTCGGATAAAATCTCAACGCCCCTAGCGTTGTCCCGCTCGTGTGTTGGAACAAGTTGGGGGGATGATACATTGATTAGGTCTGAGGTCTCCTTTCCTAGGAATGACCTCCCTCTTTTCTCCAGAAATCCAGACCCAATTATGGATGCCTGATGCTTGGTTAACACTCCCGCAAGACAACGAATTGTGGTTGAACATGTTAAGCTAAAAGATGCAGATAAATATATTGATTCATACAAATGGATCAAAGTAGCAGAAGCAAATGTTTTGGGAATGGCAAAACAAAGCCCTTAGGGATTAGCGTGCTGAATGAGTCTTTCTAATGCCGCTACCCTTTGGCTGGTGGCCTCCCGAGCTGCTTCTCGCTCTCTGCGTGCCCTCTCTTCGTCGGCGGTCGCAGCACGCAGTTCATCGATTCTGGCATGTGCACGCTCCCGATCGACCTGAATTGTGACCATCTGTTGGCCCGCCTCCGTCATCTGTACCTGGGCATCAACCAGCTGGGCTGCTAGTTGCTCCACAAGCTCGGTACACGTTGCGACGAAGGCCTCCTTCTCTGCCGCCTGCCCTTCGAGGCGCCGGACTTCCTGCTCCGCCGCGAGGAGTGCCCGCATGCTCTCCGACATGTCCCGACTTTGTGTGATGTCGGCACGCCGGCAGCTCTCGCGCATCTTTTCGGCCATGAAATCACGAACCGTCAGATGGAGGCATTGAGCATCAGCTCCCCCGGCACACAGGAAGCGCAGCCAGGTTTGAAGTGATCCCATGCGCCCCAGCCACTCCGACGGGTCTCGCTTGAGGAAGCGCTGGATGCACTTCCACCCGCTACGGCGCGTTATCCGGCTCTCCTCGACCGCCTCCGCGTCTGAGTCGTCCATCTCCTCGGGGTCGGCAGGCCGGTAGGCAGGGAAGGCAGCCAGCAGGTCTGCTGCAGGGTCCGCCCCTGGGAGGTCCTCATGAGGGATGGGTTCCCCAACATCCGGGCGAACTTCTTCTCTCTCCCCAGCGGCGCTGACACCCTCGTCAGCCCCCGACCTCTCTCCGATGTCAGCACCGCCGGCGTCCGCAGTCCCCTGATCAGCAGTTGGTGGGGCCGGCTCGGTTTGGGAAGTCTGTTCCGGAGCAGGCGGCATGTCCACCACTGGTCCACTCGTAGATGGCCCGGGTTCAGCAACCCGACGAGCCTCCAATGTTGAGATCACTGCGCGGGGCATGCCATGGTTAGTCACGGATCGTCAATGGCAAGCACCAGCAGTAAAGCAAGGAGAAGCAAGGAGACTTACGGGAGTTCAGAACGTCATCTTCCGCTATCCCGGCCGCCGCAGGAACAGTTGCAGAAGGGAGCCCTTCCGCGCTTGTCAATTCGATAATGGGTGCCTGGCCCCCGCCTTGTCCTGCTGGCGCCCCTCCTACTCCCACTGAGGACGCCTGACCAACATCCGTGCGCTCCTGAGAAAGGTGGAGAAATGGGTTAGAAGCTGCATAAGGGAATGGATGAAGCAGGTTGAGTAGGGATAGAAGCGGACCTCGAGGAGCTCAGTGACATCAACATTGTCAGAGCCGGCCACCTCGCCGCTCTCCCGCGGACTCCCCTGATGGGATCTTCCCTCGGAGCCTTCATCCTCCCCCATATCCTCCTCTTCCTCGGAGTCGTTGCTACTATCATCTTCTTCCGGCGGCATCTGTTCTGGAGCGGGCTCTAGACCGAGCATCACCTTCACCAGAAGGGATGGCTCCGCACGCTGACCACGTTGGCGCGCGTAATCGTCCATGGCCGTCAGATACGCATACTGCCGGTTGAAGTCCACCCTGTCGGCAATATGGAGGCGCCCGACCTCTGGCAGATGGATTCCTTCTCTGAGAATCTTTCGCCAGATGGCGTCGGTCCCCAGTGACTACCGCAGGGTCATCCAGGCCGACCACAGCGCCGGGAAGACTGCATCGTGGGAGGGTTCGAGCAGACGTCTCACCTGCTTCCCGAGCCGCTCTTCGACCACCGCGCGTGCCCCCTATCTGGGCGCCGAGGTCGTAGCGGCAGCTCGCGATGTGCCCGCCGCCGAAGTCCCTGCCCGCGCCGGCTCCGCTGCTTGGCGCGCCTCCGTTCTCCCCTGTGTGGCGGCGCCTCGCCTCCTTCCTTGACGCCCGGTCTCCGCACGGGTAACCTCGAGCCGCCGAACTGGCTTCCGTAGAAGCCCCTCGGGGTACGCGATGGCCCAGTGTTCGGCGTACTCGGTTGCCAAGCCTGCGTCAACCCCGGTAGGAGGGAGAGTGATGACGTCGCCAGAGCCGAAAGCCGCAAACATCAGCCACATCTGGCGAAGGACGCAAGGGTTCGTCTCCTCCCGGACTGCAGTGAATACCCTCTTCGGCATCCGCTGAAGGCACCCGAACTGCCTGGCGAACCGGGTTGGCACGTAAGTCTCGCAGATCACCTTCCCGTCGATCCGAGCCACGAGCACCCCGCCCCGCATGTTCAGGAAGTATTCATGCTTCTCCAGCGGACCCTGCCCATTGTCGATCATCTGGCCGACGGGAGTGGGGAACGGACTGAAGTTGAAATTGGCATGATTGCCAATCCGAATCCTCACGCCCTCCTCACTTAGGGTCATCGGAGCGACCCCCGCGATGTTCAGCAGGGAGGGTCGCAGGCCGTTGCCCGGAGGAATGATGTCGTTCGGAAACGTGTACCCACCGAGGTGAGCAGCCACCCAGCCATGGAAGAACTGAAAGGGCCCACAGATCCTTCGTGGCGACCCCCCTCGTGAGATGCATCCCAGGATGGCATACAGCCTCGCCAGCACTGGGACCCCGAGGTTGTATCTTTTGTTGGCGGCCATAGTGCCCGCCATCGCCAGTGTCGCCGGGCGAACGCCCATTCTCGCGTCCCGCACTGGCAGGAGCCACCCACTCAGAAAGGCGGCCAGGAACGCCGCGTACCGGACATTTGGGTCCCGGGCCTCGATGACGCGGTACCCCCATGAGCGGTAGTCGCCCGTCTCCAGGACCCGCCAGTACGACCCGTTCCGGCTCCTCTGAGCTGCGGTCGGGCACCACTTCCCCCTGCCTGGCATCTTGACCGCTGGGTCATGCTCCAAGAACTGGCCAAACCACTCCTTGTAGGCTATGTCATTCTGGAAGTCCTTGATCCCAAGCCGCTGCGTAGCCAGGTCAAGTAGATGCCATGTCAGAATGGGAGTCCGTGACCTGTCCTCCCAGATGTTCTTCGGGGGCAGGAACTCATCGTATTGGTAGCCCTCCAGCGGGATACCTCCGATGCAGTGGATGTCCCAGAGACCGATGACGACCTCCCCATGGTGAAGATGGAAGGTGTTGGTATCCGGAGACCAGCGGGTGAACAGCTCCGGCCCGAGCTCGGACTGCTGGTAGAAGTGGAACTGCGACGTCCACACCGCCTCAAATAGGCCGATGTACCGCAGCTCCTCTGCGAAGTGATAGCAAGTGTGGCGTACCCAGAACGCCCAGGCCCACTCGCTGGTGAAATTGCCCCCAGACCGCAAGTCCCAGTCCTTCAGCCAGCCCTTGGTGTCGTCAGTGACACTCTGGCGATATGTGCTCGAGTAGAGGGCTGGAGAATTCTCCGCAGTAGGCTCACCCCCGTCAATGGTTCGCGTCCTCGGGTTCAGGACATAGACGTCCAAGTGCCTGGTCTCCCTGGCAGGATGCCCATTGTTGGTGATGTTATAGCGGGGAAGCTCGTCCTCCCGAGTCACCCAGGTCCGTGGCGCATCAACCTCGAACCCTGGCACCGGAACCTCATCTAGGATGCCGAAGTTCCATAGCGGCAGGTTGTCCGACAGTGGATATGTCTTCTGGGCCGGCGTCAGCAAGTCGAACAGGGATTGATTGTTGGAAACAATCTCCTTGGCTCCGTAAACCTACTCGTTCGCCGCCATCTCTGCTATGCGAATGGCGGCATTCCCCTCATTTCCTTGATGCGCGGCCATCTCAGAAGTTTCGGGAGTCGTGCGGGTTAAGGGATGAAGCGTGCGGGATCGGACGAGGCTGGTAGAGAAGTTTGAAGGTTGGCGCGCAATCCAAGTGGACGGCGCGCAATTGGGAAGAATGTCGCGCAAAGTTCCGGGTTTTCGCGCAAAGACAGTCGAATTCCGGATGGTTTTGCGCGCCGATCGGGCGAATTTCGCGACCGGAAAAGGTAATTTCGTGCACGAGAGCGTTGAAGCTTATCGCGCGGAAGGCCTGTGTACGGAACGCGGAACCCTGGACCCTTATTTATAGACGAGGCCGGGATTCCGCGCCGCGCGGAACGCTCGATTGCTCGACCGTGGCTGCGAATTGCGCGCCCGGCGCCCCTTTTTTCGCGCCTAAGTCCCGCGCAACCCAGGACTTCGGCATTCCGGCGTCTCCCTCGGAACCCGATCGTTGCGGCCTCTCGCCGATCAGATTCCGAGGGGGGGCTTTTGTAGACGCCGGAAAAGTCCGTTGTTCCCAAACGAAGCTCCGGATGCGGAAAGCGAAGTGATATTTGGAGTCAGAGGCACGTTCCGGAGGGCCCGGAGGACTTGCGCGAAATTTCAGAGTCCCGCGCGCAAAGTTGAGTCGCGGCGCGCAATCCTCCCGGGATGCGCGCAATGCGCTGGGCCGGCGCGCTATTTTGCGTGCCCGTGGCCTGCGCGGCTCCCTTGCGCGCCGGGTCCAGATTCCACGCCCGCGAAGGGAATTCCGCGCCCAAGACCGGATTCCGCGCCCGGGGTTGCCTATAAATATAAGGCGACCCCCGACGTTTTGAAGGTTGCCAGAATCCGAAGCGTCGCTCGTTCGCGCAATCCAACCCCTTCCGCGCGCAATGCCGATCTTCAGGTAACCTCCTTTCTTTCGCGCAATAGAGCCTTGGGGTTCGCCTTCGCGCGCAATCCCCTTGGCTCATTTCCTTTGAATAATCCTTAACCCGAAGGCCTTTGCGCGCAAAAGAAGCCTCTTGCGCGCAATTGCCCCCGGGTGCGCGCAATCCAGCCCGATTGCGCGCACCCCCCATTTTCAAAGTGGCAATTCGTTAGAGAATGAGCCGTTGCCCCCGCGTGCTACCCGAAGCCCGGTGCGCGCCATCTCAATCATCCGCGCGCAAAGGGCTGGCCCGATTGCGCGCCAGCCCTCCATTTTGCGCGCCGACCTGCTGTTTTGCGCGCAAAGCTCCTCTTTTGCGCGCAATCCGCCAGGGTCGCCCCCCTTGACCCCCTGAGGGTACCCGCCTGCGTGGCGCCCGATGATCTTCATCCTAGGTGCCCGCACCGTGCGTTGTCTTCCCGTGCGGCCCTCCAGGCTCGCGCGAAGTGACACGGACCCATCAGCGGCAATCCATTCGTCCCGCATGACGTTAAACTGCATTCGTCCAACACGACGTTAAACTGTGCATCGTCCAACACGACGTTAAACTGTATATCGTCCAACACGACGTTAAACTGTACCTCGTCCAAACTACAAGACGTTAAACTGTTCAGCATTCGTCCTGCATGACGTTAAAATGCATCCGTCCAACATGACGTTAAACTGTACCACGTCCGCGCTGTAAGACGTTAAACTGCCAAGCACCTTCGTCCTCAACACACGACGTTAAACTGTACTTCGTCCGGCAAGACGTTAAACCGTCCGCTTCGTCCTCAACACACGACGTTAAACTGTACTTCGTCTGGCAAGACGCTAAACCGTCCGCATCACCCGATCCCGTGCCCCGCACGCAGGGTCCCCCCCGGTTTGGATGTGGCCCCCGCCCGCTCGTCTCTGCAGGGATGTCGGGATTGTCCCTCTTTAGGGACGATTTAATGGGAGCGACTTTTCCCTACGGGGGTAGGGTATTACAAACCCCTAGTTTCTTGTGGGGGGCCGCGCATGTGTATCTCCATTGCGCCTCCCCACTGCCGAAGCCAGTAGAGGGTGTGACTAGGATCGAGGTGTCTCCTACTTTCAGTCCAAGTCCCTTCCAACTGAGTTTTGCCGCATCCGGGCTGCCTCAAGTGCGTAAGTCCTGACAGAATGAACTACGTGGACTTTGATCCCTGTCTTCTAAACAGGGTACGTAGGAAGCCTCCCTGAGGTTCAAGCCCACCACCTGGTCGTCCCGGTCATATTCACATCGGTTCGTCCATCAGTGGACCCCTCCAGGGTTCACGCTTGCGTCGATTCACCTATGAATCCGCCCCTGTGGGAGACTGCCCGTGTGTATCTCCACTGTGCCTCCCCACAGCCCCTTTTTTCCATTTCTCCTTTTATCGTCCAGCATGACGTGAAACTGTGATCCACCCGGCCGTTCCATCTCCCCCTGTGTGAGGTGGTTCGGTTCAATCCTCCGCCCGGCGGCCTCGACCCCTTCGTGAGTCGGCTAGCCGACATCCAGCATGACGTTAAACTGTATACCTGAACTACGTTGACTTTGATCCGTGCTAACGCGCGGTACGTAGGAAGCCCCTACGGGGTCCAAGCTCTTCACTCCATCATCCATCCTGATCCTTACCCGGGCCGCCACATCCCGGTGGGGTCATGCCACTTCACTCCACTCCATATCACTTGGGAAACCGCCCATGTGTTGGCCCCAGCGTCGGAGGTTCCCCGCAAGGGGTTCTGTCATCTGATCCACTCTTCGTGTTGATCAGTCCGATGCCGTCCCCGCTGGACGTTAAACTCACGGCGTACCCCGTGTTAAACATGGGAAGCTGAGGAAAACCTCAGGGGACACAGTTTCCCGCACCCAGTGCGGGATGCCTCAGGCCATCATGCCTTCGAGAAGCCCTATTAGGGACGGAAGACAGACGTGCAGAGCCGCAGTGTTACGACACGCCCCCAGCACCCAGAGCCACCGACATCCTCACCGCAGGTTGCGGCCCCGACCAGACTCCTTGGAGCGTCCGGGCGGAAGCAGCGTAATTAACTGGTGTCCATGAAGGTATGGCACCGGGAACGAGATTCACGAGCATGTCTTAAATCTATGAGGGAGACCCGGATTAGGCGACGAGTTCCGAGGAGACGTCCAAGGAAGGAGGAGCCGACATCCCATCATCCCGATTTCGATCAAGGAGCAGACGCCCCTGAATAAGGGACGGATGCCGCCTGCCTTTGGAAAGCGGGACTGCGGGACCACAAGCCGCACGCCCATCCCCTCGGGTTGACGGGTGCACGCGCGAACGCGTCCTGGCGGAACAGCGTAACCCGACGCACATCCGCACCGAAACAGTGGTGATATCCCAAGATTCAATGGGTAGGTTTTGGTTTATGAGGACCAGGTGTGTGCAAAATTGTTTTTTTTCTTTGGGATGAGATGTGTTTTGATTTCTCAAGTTTCATTGGGATTAGATATGTTCTTATATCCCAGGTGTCTTTGGGATGGGATATGGTTTGTGGAAGAGGTGTCTGTGGGTGAGATGTGATGCAGTTTATGTACCAGGAGTCTTCGGGTGGGATGTGATGTGGTTTGTAGCCTAGGTGTTTGTAAGGGGGGAGTGATGTGATTTGGGTCCAAGGTGTCTATAGGTGGGATGTGATGTGGTTTGTGGCGAAGGTGTTTGCAGGTAGGATGTGGGGTGGTTAGTGGTTGAGGTGTGTGTGGGTAGGTTGTGACATGGTACTTTCATAAGAGGTGGTACTGTGAGGATGTTTACCCTTAGTCTAGAGTATATAATCATTGGGAAGTGGGGTGGGGTTCCATATCATCTATGTGAATTATATTACATTATTTGACTTTTGTTATATGGTGAGTTTGACTTGGTGATTTTGGGATGGATAGTATACCTGTTAGGTGAAATTTGGTTTCGTTGTTTTCTACCATGGGAATTAATATGCATCTTTCACATGTGCACAATAGACATTGGATTTCTTAATGAGTAAACTTGTATGATAACCCTTCATATATAAAACTATTTTCAGGTTTCTCAGAGTATTTCATGGACTATTCTAGACCCTAAAATATTAGTTCTTGAAAGTTTTTGCGTTTCTCCTTCGCTTTACTTTTTTATATACTTTGGATATTATTCTATTTGTAACTGTTCTAATTTATTAATGCATTTGGGATGGTTTTTTAGATTTCATTATTATATAGATCTTAGAGTTGTTTTGGGGTTGAACCATTTAATATCCCAATTTTATTTTCTATAAATGGTAATGCCTCCAATTTTGAGATATTAGTATACCCTTGGTGTTATTCTCCTACATAGGGCCTACTAGATCATGGACTCAGGGGTCATTATCTCCCTTTCTTCATTGTTAGCTCAGGAGGCACATCTTTGGATGGAGGGGATCAAAAAATAATGGAATCAAAGGTGGTGGTTGAGATATAGGATGTAGTTTGGGGTCAGGAACAATGGGGATTGCATGGGTTGGTAGGGAAACAATGTCTGGTGATAATGATTTGTGACATAGGACAGGGAATACTAGCTATAAAATAGGATTTTTCCCCTATGATCCGATGTAAGGACTTTATCCCTACCAAACAACCAGGCGAGGTTACACAATTTTTAGGGTAGAGACCCCAGAAAAGGTACAAGCATCATAATCACTAGTGATCTTTTTTGTATTCGGTTATTTTAGGATGGTTGAAAAGAATAAAATATGTGTTAAATGATTGAAAATGAATCTTAAAAAAAAAATTCAAACTAATCAAAATTATGAAAAATTTAATTCGCTAGAAGAAATTTTTGTTTTCCTGTGTGAGGTTTTCGATAAACCACCATTTGGTGGTCGCTATTGATATTATTAGCAGCCACCAATTGGTGGTTGATATACTTATTAATCCCCACCCTAATTTACCCCTCCTATTCCATTCATCTTATCACAACACTACCATCTCATTCACCTTTCTACGACCCTCCCCTGACCCTACAACCATGTAACCCCACAACCCCCACACCTCCAGGCAGTTTCATCGGGCCGTCTCACCGTAGTTGAACACTCCCAGCCCCTGTGTGCCCCGCTTTCGAGGCCTCTCACCTCAATAGAGCCTTCATTCCACTATCAACCCCTCCCTTCCCCATCACAACCCACCGTCGAACCCTCCCACCTCCATAAATCAATCCCACCCATATTGTGTCCCATCGTCGAGACCCTATTGTTGAGCCCATGTCGTCAATCCCCTACACCCTCGCATGGATCCCCATTCTAGTAGATCACTTTACCCATGATCGATTCCCCTACATCTTACAATACATATGATTATTATATATATTTTTACATTCAAATTTGAAATTAATTGCACAATTGTAATGGATATTCAACTGCTGAATTTTTCAGATCAGTTAGACATGGATTTATTTTTTACCACTTATATATTAGAATCTCTATACATATATCTGAATGATCCAATTATCGACGATCTTAATAGATTCCTCTGAAAACAATGACATCACATTCATAATCATAGAAAATGTTTTATATCTATTTTTTTTGCTCATACAAAATTCTACGTTTATCATTTTATTTTTGGAATAATTTCACCTACAATAGTTTTTCAATTTCCTTTATTAGTTGGGTAATCACTTTCTTGGTTTGATAATTTGGATGATGATAGGCCTCATGTTATTCTTACATCTTATGAATAGAATGGATTTAGTTAATACCTTTATCCCTACTTGTTGATTCTTTAGACTTTTTAACATTATTTATAATAGTTCTAGGCTTTTTAGCAATAACATATTTTCATAAATCACTAATTTATATTTAATTTTAATATTATTCATTACTAAAAAAACTACTACGCTTACATTTTGTAATTTTTTATTTTTTCATAAGATGATTTATTATCTCAAAAATATTTACTTTATTTTCTTCATTGAGAAGAATATTCTATCTTAACATATTTATTTTCTTTATTTTTCCCCGTTGGACAGTTAAATTATTATTTTATAATTTTACAACAATTGAATAAATTTAAATAACATTTACCTTTGTATCTTCATCTTGTATTTTGATTTTTTTTATATGAGATATATGTATTTTTAATCCTCTTTATCTTTTTATTCATCATATTTAGAGTTACAGGTAAAATATTTTTTTGTTCTACTTCAGTTTAGGTTTTCTCATTGTCTTGAATGAAATTTCATTCTCCTATTTGAAATTCTTAAATGAATGAGATTTCTTATCTCATATAAATCATGTGTACTTTATATTTCATCTTGAGATAGTATACTCAAATATCATTTTTTAAATTATGAATCACTAATTTCAAATTAATTAAGAACAAACGATAATGTATTTTTCAACTTCATGGAGTCCTATAATTTTTACCTAAATCATTTTATTTATTAATTAATTTCAACTAAAATTGTTAAAAAATTCATAAATGGTGTCATCGTTATCCATCATTAGTCATATCAATTTTTTTTATTTTGGTTTTTTACATTTATATATGATTCACTTATATTCTCATGATTTTTCTTAATATAATTTATAGACATTAATTCATTCATTTTATTATAATTAAATTTTTATAGGGACACCATGATAGAATTCCATTACATTCCTTAAAATTCAATATTATTATTCTGAACAAGTATAATTGGAATGAATTTCCCAATAGATGCGAGGATAATAAGGGAATCACCATTAAACACGAAATTAATTTATAGGGAAGAGGAAACTATCCTATTCATATATCCATGAATGTTGTATTCAATAAAAACATGAATTCATCTACTGTTAAACGAATTTTTGATTCTCCATTTATTATTTATCCAAAAAAATCATTATAAGGTGCCTTTGTATGGTACCAAATTTGGTACTGTTTCGCACGGAATTTGGGGATGACCTCCTGGATGGGAGATTCAAACGTTCCGATCGGTTTCTAACGGGTTTGTTCGTAGAACCGAAAACATCCAATGATTCCACATCCGTTTGGACCTACTTTCCAAAGGTAGGCGCTCATTATCTTGTGGGCTAATGAGGCTTAGGAATTTTCATTGGTCGATAGGATGGGAGGTCGGACTCATCACACCTTTTTGAGGGGAATTATTGTCTACTCCGGGACTCTCTTTATAGATTTAAGTTATGTTCGTGAATCCTTATTACATTACCAAGTATAAAAAGAGCTTTCCTTCAGTTTAACAATCAATGATTAAATATGAAAGAAATTTAGAGGATATTTTATATGTATTCGAGGTTCTTCATCAATAGAGAATCATCTGTATCTATTCAGAGATTCTTAGTCAATGGTAGCCTTCAAAAACATTTATAAAAGTCTCTTGGTCATTATGATGACCAGGCTGGTTTTAAAGCCACTCAGTGGGGCACTTGAAGTTTATCATCATTCAGAAGGACATGGATTATTTCAAAGTTGGGATCGAACCCATAAATGGGCTACCTACGTATCCTTTGTTTTGGAAAAGGAATCGGAACCCACGTAGTTCGAGTATGGGAGTATGACGTTTATGATTGATGGCTCAAAGAAGGATGTCATAATTACTTTTACAGTCTAAGCTCACTTGAGTCATGCTCGGTGTGAGAAACAAGAGGTATTAGTAAAAAAAATAGACAATTTGTGCCATAAAAGATGCAATCATAAGAAATGGTTTGGTGATTATGTATGTATGACTGCCCAGATAGATGAAGGTTTAGGATTCACTTTTAGGGAGAAAATCCATGAACAGGGTCCATAAAGGTATATATGCTTCATGGAGATTTGAATACTCAAATCTTGGGGATTACTCCTAAGTAGGATGCCCAAGTTAGGAAGGGACTTATGATTGGGTATTACTCCTGAAAAAGAAAACCCAAATCAAGGGTAAATTATGACTGGTTAAAGAGAAATTAGGGGACTTGGGGCTTATTCCAGAAAAGTAAGCCCAAGATTATAACTGGGACTTATTCCTGAAAAAGGAAGCCCAGGTTAGGGGTTAAGGTTTGGGTCTTACTTCTGAGGAGGATGCCCATATTTGAGATTGGGGCTTACTCCTAAGAAGGATGCCCAAATTAAGGGACTCGGGGCTTAATCCTAATAAGGATGCCCATATTAGAGGACTTGGGGCTTACTCCTAAGAAGGATGCCCATATTAATGGATAGTGATTGGGGATTACTCCTAAGGAGGATGCCCAAGTTAAGGAATTAAGGTTTGGGGCTTACTCCTGAGGAGGATGCCCAAAGTTTGGGAACTTCAAGAATTTGGGACTTATTCCTAAGGAAGATGCCCACATTAAAGGACTTATAACTGGGGATTATTCCTAAAAAAAGAGACCCAAGTTAAGGATTCTCTCATATTAAATGATGAGGTTGAATGAATGAACTCTCCATATTTAGTGACATAAGGATATTTAAATCACTAGGTTTTGAGAGATATTCCACAGAATTCCTTTCAGATATGGAAGTCAAATCAAGAAATCATGCCATAAATGGCTTTGAAGAGTGTCTTGAAGACTGAATCTTGAAAAGGAAAGGGGTAATGGCTTAAGAGGGGTAAAATGGGCAAGATGGGCACCCAAAAAAAGGTAGGGGTGCGCAAGTCTTGAAAGTCACGCAAGTCTTCCGTGGGCGTGCAAGTATTGGTCGTGCAGGTATACCTGCGTGACATGTGGGGTATTTGCGCGATTTTCAACCAGCAATAGAATACTTGAGCGACTCTTTATTAATCACTTTAGAATCCTCTTGAGGTTCTTCCAGAAAAGGGACACGCAATTTCTATTGAAGGAAATAAGTCGGCGCGCAAATGTTGATAAGTTTTAACACTTAGGCCTTCCTTCTTCTCTTTAGATCTTCCTTTCTAGGTAAGAAATTACCTTAGAAGTGTTCCGGAAGCTTTGAGAAGAGACTTGGGCGTCGGGAGCTTCAATCTGAGTTTTTGGAAAAAAATTCCTCTCGAATGGGGGGCCCACAGGGTCTATTTATAGGCAAAAGAAGACCCCGGGCGGTTACCGGGCGGTTACCACTTAGGTCACGCAAGTCACTTGCATGACCAAGGTCGTCGCGCAAGTGTACTTGCGCGACAGTGAGATAACATGCACGGTGCAGTTGCTTTTGATCCTGTGTTCATGCCTTTGTCGATTTTTGATGTTTTCTTCAAAGGATGAATCACTTTGAGCTCCGATATTCCCCTTTTCCGATCTTTAGATTCTGTGACGAAAGGAGCGTCAACAAAAGTCCCCCCTCAGAGTTGGATCCGGAAAGAAATGAGGATTTGACTATGAGGAAATTGAATACATTCAATGGAAAAGGGGGCGCGCAAGTCTTCAGGGCACAGAGGGCAGCGCACAACTGTGCTGGAACTTGACTTTTATTCAGAGTTCCTTTGTCTTTTGTGGGCTGTTTAAAGTCATGCATGCCGGACATAAAGGGGATAATGTTTAAGGTCGAAATAGCTTTGACCAAAAATGGGTTAAAATTGATTCAATTCCTTGACAATTTATCTGAAAACATATTACCATACTCAAGTATGAGGGAAAATATGTAAACTATCACTTAAGAATATTTGAATATGAGGAATGATATGAAAAAGAGCTAAAAGGCATTAGAAGAAGTAGTTTCCAAGAATGAAGTTACTATTATTTAACAAAACCCGTTAGGGGGTTGAAATATGCAGGGCCACCTAAGGGCATTGCCTGCATGGTTAAATAAATAGCATCTTTCGGCTGACAAGTCTGTTATGTGGACTGTTTATGCAAGGCCACCTATGGGCACGTGCTACATAGTCAGGCGAAAGAACGTTTAGAAATTTACTTTCCTAGTGCTAAAAGCCAGTGAATGTTTATAGAGATTCAAATTTTCTAAAGTATAGAGTTTGTTGTATGGAAAGAGGGACTTGAATATGGAGAAGATATTTCCAGACAAGATTATCGAAGAACTGGGTGAATATCACTCCTACGAAGGTCTGACCCAAACATAGGGATGAAGAATAAACCGTAGACTTGAATACTTTCAGATCATGAAAAATGATATGGGACAAATATGTTAAGGATGGCTATTTTTTGCGGATCCCTACATACTGTCGTTTAAGACAAATAAGGACAAAAGAGGCATTCTTCCCATGAATGAAGTTACTATCATTTAACAAACCCGTTAAGGGGTTGAAATATGCAGGGCCACCTAAGGGCATTGGCTGCATGGTCAAATAAATAGCATCTTTTAGCTGACAAGTCTATTATGTGGACTGTTTATGCAAGGCCACCTATGGGCACGTGCTGCATAGTCAGGAAAAAGAATTCTCAGAAGTTTTACATTTTTGTGACTAGAAGTCATGAAAAGGGTTATGATGATCTGAAAATATTTAAGGTTAGGATTATAACACATAAATATGGGTATTGTCTAATGTATATAGAGATAAATAGGTCAATGATAACCATAATCATGTTGTGGCTGGGTCCTGAATTGAAATTTTGGACTTCACTACGTATCTCATAAGAATGAGAATCATGCCATAGGTAGTTCTTGAAATGCAGTTTAACGTCGTGCAGGACGAATGTATGAGTGATCTTAGTTTAGGGTCATAGAATTCGGACCATAATAATGAATACACAGTGTGTGTTTTCATGAGGACTTTTCATCCAAGGGACTGAAAGTGAAATTTGGGGTAGGGCCCAAAAGACTTGGGACTGGATTCGAGGGATACTCGAATGTTCCTACGTATCCCATAGGGATGGGAATCAATTCCACGTAGTTCTAGAACTACCCTTTGTACAAATTTGGTTCATACATGTGAAGGGTGAAAGGGGACTTTAGTGCAATGATGGTTTAACCTAAGATAAAAATTTTAGGCATTACCATGTATGCAGGTAGTCTTTTGAAAATGAAAACCATGATTGAAAAATCAATGTCAATTATAGTTCTTTCTCAAATGAGGAAATCAAAGAATATTGTAGTTTATTGTCGTACCGGACAAAAGTGTTGCATAGTTTAACGTCATATAACAAGGATGAAAGTGAATCAATATAAAGATATTGATTCTAGTTGCAGTTTCACGAATCAACATCATATGAGATGGTGGTGAACCGATGTGAAGAGATTGTTTTTGGGCTTGAACCGTGGGAGGTTGCCTACATACCCAGCCTGGAGGGCAAGGATCAAAGTATGTGTAGTTCAATTAAAGAATGAATTAATGATCAAGTTGTTCTTGGGGACAATGATCTAATAAAAAATGTTGTTGGGACTTACACATGGTTAGGGGCCCAAAGAGGGTGTTATGTTGAAAGCCTCTAAGCTCACGTGAGTCATACTCGGTGTGAGAAACAAGAGGTAATAACAACCTTAACAGTGCACAGTTTAATATCGTGTATGACATATTCAGTGACTATGCAATTTAAAGTCTTGCAGTTAGGACTATTGGTGCTGCACAGTTTAGTGTCATGTAACAGGGACAAAATAACAGTTTAATGTCATGTAGGACAAAAGGGGGATTTTTTTCACAGTTTAACGTCTTGTTGGACGAAAGTGCGAATAGTTTAAGGTCATATACATGGACCGTGAATGGTGTAGTTTAATGTCATGCTGAACCATATATATTATATAGTTTAACGTCTTTCCGGACGTAAGGGACTTTTATACAGTTTAGCGTCATGTAGTTAGGATGTCACAGTTTAACGTCTTGCTGGACATAAGGGAGTTGCAAATAGTTTATGGTCATATGCATGGACCAAGGATGATGTAGTGTAAGGTTATGCTGGATGGTTTAGAGAACTTTTTCACAGTTTAGCATCATGTAGTTAGGATGTCACAGTTTAACGTCTTGCTGGACATAAGGGAGTTGCAAATAGTTTATGGTCATATGCATGGACCAAGGATGATGTAGTGTAAGGTCATGCTGGATGGTTTAGAGAACTTTTTCACAGTTTAATGTCATGTTGGACGAAGTTGCAGTTTAAGGTCATACTGGACCATTTCTGTACAGTTTAACGTCATATAGCAAGGACGAAATGGTGCTGCACAGTTTAGTGTCATGTTGCAGGGACATCTTCTTTTCTACACTTTAACGTCATGTTGGACGAAAGTGCAAATAGTTTATGGTCATATTCATAGACCGTGGATGATGCAGTTTAAATTCATACTGGACTATTAAGTGCTTATGTAGTTTAACGTCTTTCCGGACGTAAGGGATTTTCCTACAGTTTAACGTCATGTTGGACGAAAGTTGCAGTTTAAGGTCATACTGGACCATGGATGATGATGTAGTTTAAAGTCATACTGGACTATTATTGTATGAACCAATTGTAAGAGTCTTGGTTCTGGGGACCATATTTTGTGTTTATACAAAATATTTCTTCAGAAATCTGGCATTGGTTGGAGTCGTGATGAGTTCTCCATCCATTGAGATTAATGAATAAGCTCCATTGGAGTAGACCCTATGTATTTAATAAGGTCATTCCCATTTTGGCTCAAGCTTGGGAGGTTTCTTTCCTGGTATCATTGGTGTTCTGAGAACTAATACCAATTCTCCCTGAATGAATGAACGAAGACGAACTTTTTTGTTAAAAGCTCGTGCTATTCGATTCTGATATATTTCCAAGTGGTGCAAAGTGCACAATCTTTTCTCATCTAACTGTTCCAATTCATTCAATCGCTTTTGGGATTGCTTATCTGTAGATAACTGATCACAAATGGATTCTCTGAGTGAGGGCAATTGAACTTCAATTGGAAAGAATTCTTCTGTTCCATATACCAACGAATATGGAGTTGACCGCGTTGCATTGCGGGTGGTAGTCCGATAAGCCCATAATGCATGAAAGAGTTTATCAGGTCATGACCTCTTATCTTTATCCACCATCTTTTGAAGTATATTTGAAAGAGTCTTGTTAAAGGCGTCGATTTGGCCATTGGCTGCGCATGATACCTAGATGAATGGTTGGAATTAATGTTGTATTCTTGATACAATTTCTTCACCTCAGAAGAACAAAAGTTGGTGCCGTTGTCTATTAATATTGTATGAGGGACACCAAATATAGTAATGATATTAGACATGATGAAGCTAACAATGCATTTAGAACTGACTTCTTTGATAGGTACTGCTTCTTCCCATTTGGAAATGAAATCAGTAGCAGTAAGAATGTACTTAAACTGCTTGGCCGTAGCTGAAGGGTAAGGTCCCACCACATCCATTCCCCATGTGGCAAATGGCCATGAGTATTTAGCTGTATGAAGCAACTCTAGAGGTTGATGAATGAAGTTGGAATATACTTGACATGAATGACACTTCTTTGTGAAATCAACACAATCTTGTATCATTGAAGGACAAAAGTATCTGAGCCTTCGAATTTGATCAGACAATCTATGTCCAGACTGGTGGGCACCATATACTCCTGCATGCACTTCTTTCATGACAGCCATTGTCTCTTCACCATCAATGCGTCTGAAGAGAACTCCATCAAAACCACGTTTGTAGAGAATTTTTTCTAGGTGGTTTGGGCTATCACAAAGGGTAAAATTGACCAAACGTCGCCATATTTGTTCTTTCTCGGCTCTATCAGGTGGAAGTATTCCATTTTAAAGGTATTCCCTGAAAGGTGTCATCCATCTAGTAGTATGACCATACGGTTCAGGAATGGGACTAATTTCATTAATTTCCTCTGTTCTGGATTGAACATAAGGTGAAATTGCAGGACGATGGGCAACACTGATGGTTGTCTCGTCCCGATTTGGATCTACTAGAGCTGTGGCTATATTAGCCAGTGCATCAGCTTGAGCATTTTGTGATCTTGGGACATAAGAAAATGTTAGTTCTGAAGGGAATTCCGCCATTAACTCTCTGACATAATCATACAAAGGGATTAATTCTTCTTTTCTGATGGCATAATCCCCATTGACTTGTTTGATTACCAGTTCTGAATCACCTTTCACTTTTATGTGATTCACTTTTGCTTGGAGTGCTAACTCCAAGCCTATGATAAGAGCTTGGTATTCGGATTCATTATTAGTACCACCTTCCCACAATAGAAAGGAATAAGGTAACAATTCCTTATCTGGAGAAATGAGTACAATTCATAAACCAACTTTTTTTGAATTTAGGATTTTCCATTTTCTTCCCTGTTGGACTTCTGGAAGCACCATCAAAATACATTTCCCATGTTTGAGGATTCTCTTGAATAGAGAAAACTTCCTCATCAGGGAGTTCAATATCTGAAGACATGTCTTACATGGAAGGATGTTCAGCCAGGAAATCAGCCAGAGCTTGACCCTTTATTTCCTTTTGAGACACATACGGAATGTCGAACTGTTGCAAAATAACTGCCCACCTTTCTAGACGTCCTGTAATCATTGGACGACTAAGGATGAATTTGAGCGGATTATTACAAGATACCAATTGGACCTCGTGATGTTGCAAGTAGTGTCTCAGTTTCTGAACTGCAAAGATTAATTCTATGCAGCACTTCTCAATACTTGAATACCGGGTTTCTGCTTCAAGCATAGTTCTACTGAGATATTAGAGGCTATTTCCATTCCCATCATCATTCTTTTGAGCTAGAAAAGCACCCAATGATCGCTCTAGAGCTATCACATAGAGGATAAGTGGTCTTCCTTCAACAGGTGGCATGAGTACTGGTGGACATAAGAGGCATTTCTTGAGAACATCAAATACTTCTTGACATTCTTCAGTCCACTGGTAAGTGACTCATTTTTTCAATAATTTGGTAAAGGGTAAACTTTTACCCGCCAAATTGGCAATGAAACGCCGAATATAGGCTAAGTGTCCCTCAAGCCCTCTTAATTATTTCAAATTCTGAGGAGGTGAAATACCAAGGATTGATTTGGTCTTCTCAGGATCGACTTCAATACCATGATGGCGTACAACAAAGCCGAGGAATTTTCCTGAGGTTACCCCAAAAGCGCATTTTAAGGGGTTCATCTTCAAATTATGTTGTCGAAGCTTGTGGAATATGACTTCCAAATCAGCCAAGTGATTAGAAAGTTGTTTTCATTTAACCACCAAATCGTCTACATAGCATTCAACAAATTTCCCTAAGAAAGGTTTGAAGATATGATGCATGGCGCGTTGATATGTTGCACCTGCATTCTTTAAACCAAAGGGCATCACCCGGTAACAAAACGCACCTTGAGGTGCTCTGAAGGCTGTAGATTCCTCATCTTCTGGGGCCATTCGGATCTGATTATATCCAGAATATCCATCCATGAAGGAAAGTACTTCATAACCATCCGTCGCATCAATTAAGAGTTCTGTAATCGGAACTGGGAAATCACCTTTAGGAAAATACTGATTAAGATCTTTGAAATCGATGCAAACCCTAATTTGTCCATTCTTTTTCTTTAGAGGGACAATATTAGCCAACCACTTGGGATATTGAACTTCTCTGACGAATTTAGCTTTGATCAGCTTATCCACTTCAGCTTCAATTTTGGAAGCATAGGTTGGGCGTGTTCTTCTCGCGGCTTGCTTAAATCCTCGATGTTCTTTTGGTAAACCCAAATGATGAGTAGCAATATCAGGATCAAGCCCAGGCATTTCTTTATAATTCCAAGAAAAAATATCTTTATTTTTCTTTAGAAAAGCAATATACATCTCTTGCTCTTCAAGTGTCATGGCCGCACTAATTAAAGTGGGGCGTGGATCTTTCTCTGTACCCAGATTTATTTCTCTGAGTTCATCCATAGTGGTAGAGATACCCTCTTCAAATACTGGAGGAGCATCTCTAATATCTTCCTCTTCCTCCTCATCATGTGCTATTTCTTCCGTTTCTACTTGCATAGTAGATGACAAAACGAAATTTTCATAATCATAAGAGATATCAAAATTTTCACATTTTGAAGAAGAACCTTCCATTTCCGACCCTATTGATGATAAAGGGAAATCATTGGGAAATAAAGAGAAGATGATGGATTGAGAATCAACATCATTATTCACCTATGGTGTTTCTATAACTTCTTCTGGCCTGATTGGCGAAGTATAGACTTTTTGGATTTCAGCAGATGAAATGAAGACGTCACCACTTATGCTTTCATCACTGTTTGGTAGGTTACCAATTTCTCCCATGTTGTCTGGCTCGATTGCCGTAATTGACATTATGGATCTTTCCATAAGAGTAGGTTGATTTGTGTCTACCCTGTTGATTTGACTGATAAGTAGCACATAATATGAACTGACATGTGAAAATGGATTTACTTGAATCTTTTCCAAACCAAATGGAGCATTAATCTTGGTAATCTCCTTAATTTTAGATTTTTCTCTTCCCTTCATGTGATAAAATTCTACCTCAATGTATTGAGACTCACATGTCTTGAACGGGACATTATCACCATACAGTGTTCCAACTTGACCATTGAAACAGTATTTGAGACATTGATGGTATGATGAAGGAATATCTGCATGCTGATGTAGCCAGGGTCTTCCAAAAAAGATGTTGAAAGCTGAGTCTTGATCAACAATCATGAAATCTGAATTGGATACAAGATCTCTAAACTGGGTTCTGAGTGTAACTTCGCCCAGTGGTTCTTGTTCATTTTTATCATATCCTTGTAACATCATGGTAGAAGGAGATAAATCAGATTCCATGAGGCCCAATCGACGAAGTGTACGAATGGGCATGAGGTTGACTCCTGAAACATTGTCAATGAAAACTCTCCGGATATCTACACCATTGACTTTTCCAGATAAGTAGAGAGGTTTTATGTGCCCATGCACAACATCATCTTCATCTTTATCAGTAAAAGATATCACTGCATGGCATTCTGCAGGAGTATTCTCTATGTGATAGACTTCAGCTGCAGCAATTTCAGCTTCAAACTCCTGAGGACTTGACAAAGCTTTGATGAGTGCTTCTCGAAGATCTTTTGATAGATTCAATGCATCGAAAATTGATAACTTGGCTGGTACTTGGGGAAAGTGTTTCAATATATCATACTTTTGATCTAGAGGTCTGCGTTTCCCAACAGGAATATGAGGTTTCGCAGGTACCTTGGAAGCTGATGCTTTGGAAGCTGATGCATCTTGTATTGGGATAGAAGTTGGCATCATCCTTGGTTTTGGAAGATTAGACAGATTAGATCCACTTACTTGCTGAGATAAAGAAGATGGAACCTTTAATCGGTCTTCCAAAATAACTGTGCCAAAACTGAGTTGGCCACTGGCAGAAGAACTTGCTTGTTCTTCTTGAGCTCGCTGAAGGGCTCTACCACGAGTTTCTGTTGCATACACAGTGCTAGTAGGGGTAGAATTGGAGTAGTGGCTTCGGAAAGATCCATGTCTTCCTCTGCATCCTAAACCTCTGGAACTTCCTCGGATTCCCTTATCTGACACAGGGAATTCAGGCTCATCAAGACTGGAATATGGATCTGTTAATTGAATCATATTAACAGAACCGAAGATTAACTCTTCGTTTGATAAAGACCCTGCCTGACTAGCCTGTTTAGGCTATGCCGTTGGATGGGGCGGTGCTCGTGGCTTTGAAGTAGATGGCATGAAATCTGCCAGAGTCAAAGACAACTTAGGCCTCGATACATACTCATCTTCTTCTGATTCCTCTTTCTTTTTTGAATTGCGCGGCCCTTTTTAGGATTTATCTTTTGATGGAGACTTCACTAAAGCTTTTGTAGGAGACACAATTGGCTTCTTCAATTGTGTTCGCAAAATGGAATGGGTCCGATTGATTGACTTTATAACCATCCAATCATCATATTTTTGCACAGTTTTGCTTCTGACTTCCTGCTACTCGCCTCCTTCCTCTGGATCTGTAGCGATAACACACGCTACATGAGCTGAAGAACCCTTCAATTTGACTTTCCCCAAGGCGAACATCTTTTGTAAGAGGTCTTTAAAGACAAAACACTCCTGGATGAGATGCCCCAACATTTGATGAAAGGGACAATAATTGGGACGGTCTTCATCTTCTTCCTTGTTTGGCCTTTTGGGCACTGGTAATTGAACCAAATTATTTTCCAGAGCTGAAATGAAGTAACCAGGAACTTTCTCACTTAGGAAAGAGAATGTTTTACTCTTCATATCCTCAAATTGTTTTCGTCATTGATCTTTTTGATCATTTGGACGAAATAGCCTTTGTTGTTGGCGTTCAAGAAGGGGAGTCCTTCGAGAAGATGAAGGTTTTTAAGTAGATATAGGTACATGTTCTTGTTTAAGCATAACTGTAGCAGTTTCTGCTTTACCCATTCTTTTTCCTGGAGCTGATGGAATTACACGAGATTTAACCTTAGCCTATATAAGGGAATCTTCAATCTGCTGAGCGATTGAAGTAAGGTCTCGAAACCCTCCTGTGTATTTCACAGGGATCAATGGCGTGCGTAATTCGTCATGCAAATTTTCCACACAGATTGGCAATAACTCTTCCTGAGGGAGTGCTAAACTCATGGAATATGTTTATCCCTTCCAGCGAGCAATGAAATTAGAGAATATTTCATTCTCCCTTTGCTTGCAGTTTGTTAGATCGAAAACTGTCGTTTTTGGCAAAGTTGAGCTGAACTGAAGAAGGAATTTTTGACGATGATCTTCCCATCCGATGATTGACCGGGATTGCAAGCTTGTATACCAGACAAAAGCCGGCCCTTTCAAGGGTCGCACGAAGCATCTGAGTTTCACTGCTTCTTGCTGCTCTGGAGTTCCCATCATAGGATCACAACAAGACACATAATGCGTCAAATGTTGTTCATGGTCGCCCGATCCATTGAATGTAGGGAAAATGGGGTTTCCAGAACTGGATGGAGGAGAAATTGAATCTACCCATTCAGGGTAAACTTTCTTTTCAGTTTGAACTTGTGCCCGTTTCCCTTCCATAGTTTCTAACCGAGCTGTTAATGACTCAATAGTAGTTATTAAATTTTGAGAAACATCAGGTTGAACTTGGTTTTGGGTAGGTGAAATGAATGGAGCTTGGACAGATGTGGTGGTTGGTGCTGCAATTGATGGTAGCACTGCCAACCGTTGTTGCGTTTGACCCACGTTATTAGACCTCTGAGGGTGTACTGATAAAGGAGGATATTCTTTATCCATATCAGTAACTGCAACAAATTCCTTCGGCTGTCAGACTTCAACATTTTTATGAAGAATACTACTCTGAAGTAGTTCTGCATTCAACCTTCTTAATTCTTTCATTTCTTCCTCTTGTTGTGCAAACCTTTGCTCTAATGAGAGCGATTGACCTTCTCCAGAGGAAGGATATGTAACCTGATTCTTTCCCTTCCCTTTGTTGGATACCTTTTGGTGGGAGGGTAGTGGATTACCTAGGTTCTGAATAATCCTTTGACTTCGTGTACGTACACCTTCTTCATTTGTAATGGTGCGTACATTTTCTTGAGCAGGACGCTCTTCATCTGAGTCCCCTGAGTGAGTCTCCTCTGGTGGATTAGCAACAACGGCATTGATGACATTGATTGATGCATAATGCATCACATCCCTTCTATCAACATTTCTGTGATATTGTCTTCTTTCATGTCTTTGATGAGACATTTCCTTTTGTTGATTCAATCCTTTAGGAATTTCTTGACGAGCTATAATTTGGAGGGAATCTCCTGATAATTTGGCTCTTCGTTCCTCTTGGGGCTTCTTCCCCAATCGAGAAAAGACTGATATTTTCTGAGAAGGGGATTGATGATTTAAAAGAGTCCCCAGTCTCATGAACTGGGGATGTTCCTGCTGATTCCACTCAACTCCTCGAATCCCATTTGTTGACTCTGAGGGTTGGGTTAGAGAAGTCCCCAGTCTAACAAGATGGGGTGGCTCTTGACAAGCTACGTCTGAGATCTTCTTAAAAGATCTCTTGATCTTGCGAATCATAGTTCGGAAATTAGCTGGATGCATTAACCTGTATCCACTTTTATCACCTGGTTCAACAGACCATTGGATGATTTTCGAGACTTCTGTCATTTGGTGACGTGTTTTCTCTATACGAGAGGCTTGTTCAATATTCTCGCCTGCTTGATGTAGTAGCAATTCAACAACTTGTTCTCTATATACTTGATTTTGAGAAGAACTAGTTGAAGCATGTTCTTGAAAAAGCTTTTGATTATGAACAAAGCCCATTGACTGTGGCCGGCCATGGGAAATAACATTGCATGAGACCATTTTCGGTGGGCTTTTCTGATTCGAAAGCACTGTAAAATGTAATGCTCCGTGAACACCCTATCCTCTGATATGAACATCAGACGGAGCATTGGAAATTAACTGACCCAATTTTCGTAGTGCGCCAAGGTATGAACGTTGAAGGGTTCTCTATTGTTTTTCAGCCTTCGGATACCGAGAGACTGATAGAGATGCCAAATCAATCTGACGTTGTATCCCTTCTATTATCTTAAGATGAGTATCATATTCATCATAATGAAATACCTTCTTCTTTAATTGAAAAGGAGTTTTCCATATGTTGAGACGAATATCGTGGATTCCATCATCCGTTAACATCTTTGGAATGTCGTACTGGGAGTCAGCCAAAGGACAAAACATGACTGGTACTTCACCTTTTTCTAGTTTTTTCCTCATGTTCAGCATTTCCTCTTTATCATTAAATGAAGATTCTTCTACCTGTTTTGACCAGAGTTGGTGTTTCCTTGTTACTTCATCGGATTCAACAAGATTGGTAGAGAGATCATTGGTCAAACTAGAAGATGCATGACTTAGGGGTGGTTCGGAGAATGACCTACACCCTGGGCAATCTTCTGATTGAGAAATTATTTCACTTGTTAGTGATAAAGCATCAGACATGACTAGCTTCGCATTGGAATGTGCCTCAAGATAAGAGGGCTTTCTCGGCACTACATTGTCCACTGGAGTATTTTCCAGGCAATGTGAATCACTACTGCAGAGAGGACTTTCGCTGAGAAATTCATCATCATGGGGAGGACCACCATAATGGGTTACAACAAAAGATGAGATCTCTTGCTCCTTGGTCTTCTGACCACACAGAGGGTTCCTGTGGCTCTCATCTGAAGAAGAAACTTCAAGATTGACCGAATTTTCATGAAGGAAGTCTTCATGAGGAAGTGTCTGTTGAAGACCGTCATAATTAATGTTCCCGTTATTGGGAACTGAGGGAGTAGAATCTTGAATTCCGACAGATAAATGTCTGAGGGCTTCAAGAAATCCAGCATCGAGCAAGGACTTGTTGTAAATTGGCCATTGATCTCCTGACTGTGCTGGGCGGATCTTTTTATTAGATGCCTTCTTACTCGCTTCGGAAACCATTTGTTGATGAAAGTGGTTACTCTGAGCAGGTGTATGTGCCTGATCAGGAAAGATGGTCAGGTTAGGCTGACAATCTCCTCTCAAATCAGGTGTATGTGCCTGACTTGGTTGTCCGTATGATATGGGGGAGTATGCCCCATGACCCTCTTGGACTGGAACAGATGTGTGTGTCTGTTCCAGAGTGAATGGTTGATGTGTCACTCCACTGCTAGGGAGAGATTTATGTGTCTCTCCCTGAGATGATGCTGAAGCTGTTATGATATCCTGGCAAGCATCCAGAATATGAGCAGGAATTTTCTTCTGCTCTTTCACCATTGATAAAATATGTTTGGTGACTTCAGCCGCTGGAACGGGGATATACGTCCATTCCAGGTTTGGAGTAGGTGTATGTGCCTGCTTCTGTCCTCCTTTTCCTGTAAGTGAATCCTGACAGTACTCAAGTGTGGAGGCAGAGAGTTGAGTTTGCCTCCTGTTTGTCGTCGGGGCTTTCCGACTGACTTCTCCGTGCACTACTAAGCGAGGCTGTTGGTAGACTTGATTAGTATTAGCAGGTGTATGTGCCTGCTGATTACACTTCGCCAAACTCGGTTGACGAGATCCATCATATGTAGTCAGACGAGCCTGCTGACTAACTGGGGATGTATAAGCAGGTGTATGTTCCTACCTATAGTACTCCGCCGGAATTGCCTGGCGGGATTGGCTTGATGCTACCAGACGAGTCTGCTGGACAGCGGAATTAAAATGGGCAGGTGTGTGTGCTTGCTCGTTGTTTGCCACCAAGTTAGGTTGGTGGAATCCATCATATGTAGTCAGGCGAGCCTGCTGACTAACTGATGATGCATAAGCAGGTGCAAGTTCCTGCCTATAGTACTCCGCTGGAATTGCCTGGCGGGATTGGCTTGATGCTGCCAGACGAGTCTGCTGGACATCAGAATTAAAATGGGCAGGTGTGTGTGCCTGCTCGTTGTTTTCCACCAAGTTAGGTTGGTGGAATTCTCCGGAGATGGTAGAGATGACAACCTGCCTATTGTTAACTGGATTCCGTCTCTGGCAGTTCATCTTGCCTGCTCGGGTTCGAGGAACCTGAGCTGAATGCCTGGAGTCGGTACCCTCATCACGTTGAGGGTGCACTACCGCACGAGTCTGGCGGCGATTGTTGATGGGAGCCCTCGGGAAGGACTCCTGTCTTTTTAAATTATGGCCCTGCGGGACCTTCTCATTTACTTCCTCAGAGTAAGGGAGTGAATGGAAATTGTGTTCCTGGGATAACGCCCCGAAACGGTTCGAGACAGTAGTCAGCACCGTCTGCTTCTTGATCGCTGGCCGCTGTTGTCCGGACGACCAGGTAGAGTTGTTAACTTGGAGGTCTTGATGAGCGGCCTCCAGAGTTGGGATAGTACCGTTGCGACGATACTCCTTAACCAGTACATTAGAAACCCAGCATTGAAGAAGCTGAGTTGGTGGTGACATCCTCAGAGCGGACGACGTTCCAGTAGGAGTAGCAGCATTGGTTTTCACAGCAGTAGACCTCACAGTAGAGGTGTTTACAGCTGTATTATTCACAGGGGTGAATTTAAGGAAAGCCATTTTGCAGAAGATCTTGAGAAAGAGTGCCTGTTCTATATAACAGACATAATCAAGATGAATCCGGCCACTGCATCTTTTGGATGAACATATGTCAATGATTTCTTTGTTGGCCCAAGGGGCCTAACAAATAAGAATAACATCACTTTAACTTGGTTAAGGATTCACGTCGGGTTCACCATTTTTTGTTTCGCACGGAATCCGGGGATGACCTCCTAGATGGGAGATTCAAACCTTCCGATCGGTTTCTAACGGGTTTGTTCGTAGAACCGGAAACATCCAATGATTCCACATCCGTTTGGACCTACATTCCAAAGTTAGGCACTCATTATCTTGTGGGATAATGAGGCTTAGGAATTTTCATTGGTCGAGAGGATGGGAGGTCGGACTCATCACACCTTTTGAGGGAAATTATTGTCTACTCCGGGACTCTCTTTATAGATTTACGTTATGTTCGTGAATCCTTATTACATTACCAAGTATAAAATGAGCTTTCCTTCAGTTTAACTATCAATGATTAAATATGAATGAAATTTAGAGGATCTTTTATATGTATTTGAGGTTCTTCATCAATAGAGAATCATCTGTATCTATTCAGAGATTCTTAGTCAATGGTAGCCTTCAAAAACATTTATAAAAGTCTCTTGGTCATTATGATGACCAGGCTGGTTTTAAAGCCACTCAGTGGGGCACTTGAATTTTATCGTCATTCAGAAGGACATGGATTATTTCAATGTTGGGATCGAACCCATAAATGGGCTACCTACGTATCCTTTGTTTTGGAAAAGGAATCAGAATCCACGTAGTTCGAGTAAGGGAGTATGACGTTTATGATTGATGGCTCAGAGAAGGATGTCATAATTACTTTTACACTCTAAGATCACGTGAGTCATGCTCGGTGTGAGAAACAAGAGGTATTAGTAAAAAAAATAGACAATTTGTTCCATGAAAGATGCCATCATAAAAATGGTTTGGGGCTTATGTATGTATGACTGCCCAGATAGATGAAGGTTTAGGATTCACTTTTAGGGAGAAAATCCATGAACAGGGTCCATAAAGGTATATGTGCTTCATGGAGATTTTAATACTCTAATATTGGGGCTTACTCCTAAGGAGGATGCCCAAGTTAGGAGGGGACTTATGATTGGGTTTTACTCTGGAAAAGGAAACCCAAATCAAGGGTAAATTAGGACTGGTTAAAGAGAAATTAGGGGACTTGGGGCTTATTCCTGAAAAGGATGCCCAAGATTATAACTGGGACTTATTCCTGAAAAAGGAAGCCCAGGTTAGGGGTTAAGGTTTGGGGCTTACTCCTGAGGAGGATGCCCATATTTGAGATTGGGTCTTACTCCTAAGAAGGATGCCCAAATTAAGTTACTTGGGGTTTACTCCTAAGAAGGATGCCCATATTAGAGGACTTGGGGCTTACTCCTAAGAAGGATGGCCATATTAAAGGATTGTGATTGGGGCTTACTCCTAAGGAGGATGCCCACGTTAAGGAATTAATGTTTGGGGCTTACTCCTGAGGAGGATGCCCAATGTTTGGGAACTTCAAGAATTTGGGACTTATTTCTAAGGAAGATGCCCACATTAAAGGACTTATAACTGGGGATTATTCCTAAAAAAAGAGACCCAAGTTAAGGATTATCTCATCTTAAAGGATGAGGTTGAATGAATGAACTCTCCATATTTAGTGACATAAGGATATTTAAATCACTAGGTTTTGAGAGATATTCCACAAAATTCCATTCAGATAAGGAAGTCAAATCAAGAAATCATGCCATAAATCACTTTGAAGAGTGTCTTGATGACTGAATGTTGAAAAGGAAAGGTGTAATGGCTTAAGAGGGGTAAAATGGGCAAGATGGGCACCCAAAAAAAGGTAGGGGCGTGCATGTCTTGAAAGGCGCGCAAGTTTTCCGTGGGTGCGCAAGTATTGGTTGCGCAGGTATACCTGCGCGACATGTGGGTTATTTGCGCGATTTTCAACCAGCATTAGAATACTTGAGTGACTCTTTATTAATCACTTTAGAATCCTCTTGAGGTTCTTCCAGAAAAAGGAACGCGCAAGTTCTATTGAAGGAAATAAGTCGGCACGCAAGTGTTGATAAATTTTTACACTTTGGCCTTCCTTCTTCTCTTTAGATCTTCCGTTCTAGGTAAGAAATTACCTTAGAAGTGTTCCAGAATCTTTGAGAAGAGACTTGGGCATCGGGAGCTTCAATCTGAGTTTCTGGAAAAAAAATCCTCTCGAATGGGGGGCCCAGAGGGTCTATTTATAGGAAAAAAGAAGACCCCGGGCGGTTACCGGGCAATTACCACTTAGGTCGCGCAAGTCACTTGCGCGACAGTGAGATTACTTGCGCGGTGCAGTTGCTTTTGACCCTGTTTTCATGCCTTTGTCGATTTTTGATGTTTTCTTCAAATGATGAATCACTTTGAGCTCAGATATTCCCCTTTGCTGATCTTTATATTCTGTGACGAAAGGAGCGTCAACAGGTACCTATGTTGGATGATAAATAATACTAATGAAGGGATGTGAATCAGTGTTACAAAGTTTTATTATTTCATTTTAGATATCTACTTACATGACTATTTGAAATAATGATCCTATAACCCCTATAAAATAACAACCACCAATTTATATTAAATAAATAAAAACTAAAGTGCACCAAAATTTTAGAAGGTTAATCCCTAATGTCGAGGAATTTTTCCATATTGTATTCACTGAAATTTGTGATACACATAATTAAATAGATTCAAAAAATGAATGAAGTTTGGGATTGTATCATCCATAAACAAATTGTGTTTCAAAACACTTAAAATTCATGTTCATTTAATTATTTTGGATCCATATTAAATGCATTGGTGTAAAGACTAAATAAAAAACATCTTCATGAATCTCTAATATAGTTCATCATTAATATATTGACATTATTGAATAGCCTAGAGTTCAATCATAGATTAATTCTTTAGATTTATTCTATAATAAAAGTCTTGATCATAATTTATAAAATTATTTTTCATGTTCATATAACTATGTATAATCCCATTTATTCATGAATAATAATTCATTATTATTTATAATTTATTCATGTTTAGTATTTCTCAATATCTCATTCGTAAATTCTCTTCCATGAAGCATCATTTAAATATTATCAGTTAACATATGATAGGATAATTTTTGTTTTTGAACATCGGAAAGCCTATAAATTTTAGTTTTGAAATTGTTATTCAGTGTAGGATAAATACAATCCAAAAAATATTTTCATATCCAAAATTAAAATATAGAAACTATTATCTTCTTGAAATATAAATAATTTCTATTTAAATATATTCTCCAATATCATATTATTTTCATTCATTTATTTTTCCTAAAAAATATATTTGAACTCATTGGTACATAGGACTAATTAATTTTATTTTATTTTTATAATTTATATAAAATAATTCAATTATTGTTTTTCTGTTAAATACAAATATAGATAACAATAGAAATGATATGCCGAATAGGTTTCTAGAAAATATTATGATCGGATAAAGTGATTTTTAAATTTCACCATCATGTTTCCATGAAACATAATTATTTTTCCATGAATAAAATGTGCAAATAGTTATCTATTCAAATGAGATAGGGTTAGATAAAATCTATTTTTAATGGTTTTTTGAAAAACCATAAGATATGGACACATCATGGAGAAAAGACTGTTTGATATCACCTATCAGAAAGTATTCATATGGATGTTTATCTGAGAACCTCTGATCTGATGAACATATTGCTCAATTATATCATGGGTCAGTTTCAACCTGGGGATTGTAATCTCCAAAAGGAAAATGATGGATGCAGTAATCCATGTTCTTCTAAATACAGAGAACAATTGAAACTCATAATTATGTGCATAATGAATTATATCATAGATGAAATAAATTTAGTAAATTGACTTTCAGCATTCAATAGTAACACATGAAGACAATGAATCAATAGTCTTACACCTCATTCGAATTGTAGTTGGTATTGTTGAAGAAAGAAATCCCTTCAAAAGAAAAGATTTGAGATCCATTCTATTAAGCTGTCATATTGACTGATGACCATGGTTTTGCATATGATACCATTGATTTATAAAGAAATAATTGTATGTTATTCAGAAAATAGAATGTGCAATTAAATACTTGTACTATTTTTTATTCATATAGGTTGAAGCCCGATGAGATTAATCAAGATTGTTAGAATATTCTTAGTAGTGCCTTGAATCAATGGAAACATTTTTCTACTAATCAGATGTGTTATTTATCACTAAAATTGAGACTAAAGAGATTCTTCATGCAAACTAATATTTATAATTTGATGGCTTAGCATTATGAGAGAAACAAATAGGACGATAAATTTACTAACATGGAATATTCATTTTCATGGAAAGTGTTTTTTCAAAGTCACCCATAATTTTCCTTTGTTGATAGTAATGTTTGACAAGTTTTGGCAGCATATGGTTTTAACCAATTTAGCTATATGGTTGGTGTGACACATAGTACTTCTCTGGTGGTTTTGGTTCCATAAAAACATCCCACATGGGTATTTATAAAGAAACCATTTTTTTTGCATTTGACACTAATTGATGCACTGAGAGGACCTAAATATATAATTTTTGATTATATGAAACAGTTGATAGATGAGATGAAAAATATTTGGATAGATGATGAAATGGCTTTTGACATTGTAGCTAATGCAATTTTTAGTCTCCATGAAACTGTGTTATGGACAATTAATAACTTCCCAGCATATGATAACTTATCATGTTGGAGTACAAAAAGATAATTATCATTATCTTATTGTAATAAAAGAATGAAATCTATATAGATTAAGCATTGAGGAAAATTGGAATATGATAATTACATATGATTTCTTCCTCCATTTAACATTAAAAAAAACAATGTGTCTTATGCTTGAAATAGAGAGCTTGACCCATCACTATAAATATTGTCTACAGTTTAAATTCTTACAAAACATGATCAAGAAAAAAACCCAACAATGTATGATTTTCAAGATTCCATAGCTCCTACATTTCCTTATATTCCTCTAAAAAATTGATAGCATAGTCATCATCTGATAAATTAACTATTTTTCTGAATTTAATTATTGGAAATATAATATTTTTAGACATACTTTGGATGTGATGCACATTGAAAAAAATGTTTGTCAAAATATATTGTGCACCATTTTAGGGGTCAAAAAGAAATAAAATGACTATGAAAATTATTAATTTTATTATCAATAAATGGGATTGAGAAAACCATTACATTTATAGATGGGGGACACCAATCAGGAAAATATTTCTACTACACATCACACAATGAGTAAAGAAGGTAACCACACATTTCTATCAAGTTTGAAGACATTCAATGTTTTAGATGGATATTACACTAATATTTTCATGATTTTAAATATGATGATCATGAAATTACAGGGGATGAAAAGTTATAATAATCATATTATAATTTAACAGTTATATCATATAGAAAATTTTTGATTTCATACCTACAGAGTTTTTTGAGATTTTGATCAATGTTTCTCATTTTTTTCTGACAACTCTATTCAATGAATCATCAGATAAGTGAATTGAAAAAGCATCAGGATATGATTTTTCTTGAAATATGTCACCTAGAGAAACTATTTCTTTCATCTTTTTTTGATGTCATTGTCCACTTGACTGTGTATTTAAATGGTGAAGTCCTTGTTGGTGATCCATTTAAATTCGGGTGGATGTATGAAAAATAGCGATAAATAAAAACTTTTGAAATGGTATGTGATCGAAAAAGATCTTATGGAAGCATCCATTTCTATGATATATTTAATGGATGATTGTAATAATTTTTTTTCATCATATATTGATGAGGTTGAAGTAAATTTTGATAAACCCTCCTATAATTATGAGTGACCAGTTGGAGAAGAGAGAGTGGTTGATATGCACAACAATGAATGGGTTCAAGCTCATCTATATGTGTTGTTCAACACTCCATCAATTATTCCATTTATACAATAAGATTCATAGTTGATTTATTATTTCTTATATTTCTATATATATTTTATTACTTACCTTTTATTATGATGTGATTTAGTATTCATATCGTTGATTTGAAACTTTAAAGGCCCTGTGAAACTGACCATCAAATCCAAAAAATCATTTCAACACATTTAATGAGTGGTTCAAGACTAAAGTATTTATAAATAATTGATTCAATATACTTATTGTTGAAATTAGTTGTATTTTAAAAATCTTCTATCTAATGAATAATGAGAAATATACATATTCAAAGGATGCATGATTTAAGTACTCATTCTGTGAACAAAGCAATAAACCAATTAGTGAGGTCCCATTTATTACATTCCATCACTACAAGTATTTGGATTATAATAGATTCTAATTCCTTATTAGTGATGTTTCTTTGAATTGATTCATGCAGAACAATGGTGTCATTTGTTCATTTGTTGACGTAGGTTATTATTATAGATTTTTTTAGGGATATTATTGGGGTTATTTATGGACATCGATTAAAAAACATAGTGTTAATGTGTGATTTGGTCATTCTGGTTCATTGAACTAATGTTGACCACTTCCAATCTACGTTAGTAGACATTAAAAAAAATTCTATTTTAATATGACAATGAATGCAATGTTCCCTTCATAATAACATCATAGGTAGAGAATGTTTAATTTTTCAGCATTGATTCTAATTGGAATGTTGTGGTGAAATTGTCTAGAATATGGTGGTTTCTGATTAAGTGAGAAGAACAGAATTTTGTCACTTTTCCGGGTCAAACACTTGACCAAACAACTGCATATGCACAAGAAGAAGATATAGAATGGGCTAGAGAGATAAATAAATGAGATACAATTGGCCCGCATGATCAGGGACATATTGTACTTTTTTCCTAGTTAATGTTTATAAAAATATTTTTGAATTATATATATATAAATTTTTTGATTTAACTATAATTTTGTTTGTATTAATATATATATGTCATAGGGTGGTCAGGGTGATTCATTTGATGTTGTCAGTATGTATGTTTTCATTTTTATAAATAAAATTATTGTAACTTTCTATCAGTATATTTCCTTGAATTATCCCATTTCAATTAAAAAATTAGTTATATTGTTATTGGATTAGGAAATTCTTTATCAGGATCTGTTGCATCTTCCAGCATATGCAAGGGGCGTATTAGAGAGGTTCAATCCTAATACTCTTTAACCTAATTTGATGTGATATTTGACAAATCCTTTAATCTAGTTAGAGAAGGTGAGAGTGCATTGATTCATCAATTTGGGAATATCATACGAGTCCCCCAAATATTCCCTATAAAGGTTCAAGATTGGACTTACGTCCCACAGGATACGACTGATAGACTATGGATGGGGGTTTAGGTAAATTCACTGATTAAGTTTTCATGACATTATTTTTATTATTATCATAGATACTGACTATTTATTTAGCAGGATAATTTGAAGTCATTTCCAAACGAGTTTTCAAAAGAATGTATCACCAATTCCAAAAATGATGGATGTATTACAAGGGAAGGGTTTAGAGTGATCACTAAATACCATTTATAGGTGTGCACATATTCTATTGCGAGTCCCTCTTAGAATTCATCCCGTGCAGTGATATGATTTGGTTTCATTTTTGTCGAGTGAGGTGACATTGGTAAAAAATATTTATTTAAATCTATAATGTTCGAAATTTTTCATATTTTTATGGACTGAATATGTTGAATCTATACTGAGTCAGGTCGTTATTCACATAATCAGGTGATGCAGGGCATTCCTTCCAGTCTTGTTACTCGACACATGTCACAACTCAGAAATTATGTAAGGATAGAATTAAGAATTCATTCAAATATTTAATATATTTTAGTATAACATGAATATAAATATTTTTTGTGTGATCCCATTTATTATAGTTACACTATATAGGTGATCTAACTGATCAGATGTTGACATGGGTGAGGACTCATAGAGCGGGTGATCCTGATGTTTCCAATGTTATAGAAAGAAAATTATTTAGTAAAAAATTTATTTTTTCATAGAAATTATTCATATTTATTCATTAATTAATTATGTATATGATACTGGGTTAGTTTGACACTGATATAGTAGAGCATATAGAGGAGATATTTTGTAGTATTGTGCTCAATGATGAGATATTTCAGAGTGTCATGGGGCGCATCAGTCATGGTTATTCATTAACACATAGATGTGGTTTACCATGAAATTCAGTTTTTAGATCATATCAGATGGGTTCATGAGGAGATTCAATGATTCACACATAGAGTGAGATAGATTTTCCCACATAATCTAGGTAGTGTAGTACGATTTATATGTTTCAACAATTACGTGTAGAGTAGGAGGAGATCTTAACAGAGATGATAGCAAGTATAATGAAGTGATGACACATATTCTTATTGATGGTACCAAAGTGTTTTAATATGTAAAAAAATAAAACATACTCACATTGACATTTATTGATATGATTAAGATACCTAATATTTATATATATTGTTGGCTACATATATTTATGGCGGACATCACAGTGATATTGGTGATCCAAATGTGGATGAACCTCACACATGAGGCAATTTACATTACCATTTCAATATCATACATGAATTTGGAATTAATAAGTACTCCAAAACATTTAGTTATATTTATAGTTATTTAATTTTTAATAATTTTTTATCAATAAATTCTTGATGAAATTTTGTTTCTAAGAGGATATGTAATTTCTCAAAGTAGTTTATGTATTTATTGAGTCAAGGTGAGATCAATAATTGCCATTATATAGATTTTATAATATGATGCTTGTTATTATTTATGGATATTTTTGAATGTTTTCATTTCTTTGTATGTTTTTTCTGTTGCGTTATATTTTTTTAGTCCTCTCCAAGGGGATTTAGTAAAATAGCTCATATCAAACATTTTTTCCATTGACATGGGAGGTTGTAAGAGATATCTGGAAATAGAACATCAATAATTTCCAGTAATTGTGAATGATTCTAAAGACTTATATATTTTCATAAATCATATAAACATGATCGTGTGTGGATCTATACTAACTGTCAATTAGTCGATTGCTTTGAAGATATTATAAACTTAATTGTGAGAAAATTAGTTGATAATTTGAAATTAAATGGTAGGTCGTGTAATTTAAAACAAAAATTTGTTGGGTGTATTGGATCCCTTGTGGAATTGACCTAGTTCATAATTGTCTACTGTAACACCACGACCCCAGCTACCCAGAGCCGGTGCATTACTTCGTAACATTGGCATGATCACAAAAGATCAAGTCTCGAAAGACCGATTAGTTTAGTAGCCATGGAAACACTAGATACATTCATAAGTCTTACATTACATAATAAAGTGAAAAACTAATAACAATGTCTTCATAGTCCACACTCATATCCTCTTCTGACTATCCTTGCAGGTCATTCATAAAACACTTCTTCACATCCTGGGAAAATATGAAAACATTGAAAGGGGTGAGCTCATATGCTCAGTAAGGATAACAATATTGGGGAAGCTTTCATAAATAAATATAAAAATTTAAGGCAATGTATAACTAAAACAAAATCCTTTTAAACTTGAACATCAACATAATATGGCTAATGTAAAATGAGATAATGTCATTCACTTCTTCACATGGATATTCTACTGGTCGAATAATCACATGCAATATCAATAACCACTTTCATAATGATGGAATGCATAATGCCAGACTATCATAACCACATAGTCAAGGCCTCGTGCCAAGACCACAAATAAGATTTTGTCAAGGCCTCGTGCCAAGACACTAGTTTGTCTCATGAGACCCGCCGATGCATCGAGGAGCTATAGCGGGCTCCACCCATCACTTATTATGTCCAATGCATTCCTCATATGAATAGGTTTAAACATATCATAAACCATAACATAATCGTATCACCTAAAACATGCATAAAGGAAACATAACATTTCCACATTTCAATCACAAGATATCAATACAACACATTGATATAATAAAAACGCTTTGAAAACCATTTTCAATACCAAAATAAAAGAAAGTTAAAACTTTGTATTTATTTTTCATTAAAAAAATGAAGGCTTGTAGAGGATGCCGAAACTCAAATAATGGTCACGGCGGCGGAGAAGTCGTTGTCGCCGCATAAGTACGGAAAGAAAAACATTCCCTTTCTGTCGTTTAGTAAAACGCTTCGTATAAAAAAGATTCCTTTTGAATAAACATAAAAGTCAAAGGGGTTTATACACCGTATAAAAGAAAGTTGTGTATAAAGCCAAATATGCCTCAATGAAAGGTGATTGAGACGAAGTCCTTAAAAAGATCATTTTTAAAATAAAATAGATCTATTATGTGTATTCACTATAGGTACACATAAAGAAAGTAAAAATACAAAATAGGATATAATAATATCATGACCTAATTTGAAAGTAGGAGATTAACCCAAAGAATGGAAGTTGGGTTAAGAAGTTCCCTTACAAATAAAATAGATCTATTAGGTGTATTCACTATAGATACACATAAATAAAGAACAAATACAAGATAGGACATAATAATATCGTGAAGTAATTTGAAAGTAGGAGATTAACCCAAAGAATTGAAGTTGGGTTAAGAAGTTCCCTTACCTTGTGTCCGACTTGACTCAACCTTTCTTTAACCTCCTGAATAATAAAATAGAGTTAATATCTACCTTATTAAGAACCATTTTCAATTTCATTATCCTTTTTATATCACTTATTACAATGTTATGAATGTTATGTAATTATTTAAGTTAATAACGGTCGTTTTGTCGATCTTTGGTACTTGTGTCAACAATAACCTTCTTATAATTACAAGTTGTTCATGTGGTGAAATATCCATTATATCCATAATTATATTCATGATTTAGATATCATATATATCATATATATCCAGTATATAAATTTACTCATAATATTACGTAACATTTAGAGGTAAGAAATGAAATGCACCGTTCATGGAGACGGTAAGCCGTACGTACGCATGAACGCTAATTTCATTTCTATTTCGTATTTAATGTAATGAAATCATAATTATATAAAGGTATAATATAGTTCCAGTATAATATCATATATAATATCATTTACTCCATCCTTTATACATCCCACACATGGCATTAACGATTCACATCACTTTGAGGGGGCGGTAGTCCGCACTTCCTAAAATGAAATTATCGCGTTTTACCCATAATGGAAATCATAAAGTATGCCATAAATGAGAAATACAGAATCATAAGTAAAACATAAACATATTATATATCATATATAAAAATAGTGACATCTTAATGGCCACCTTTGAAAGTGTTATATGAGTTTTGAACAATCATCGTTTCGTGAGGCAGGAATTCGCCATCCACAGAAACCGTATGTTCTTTAACCATTAGATGTAGGTGTGTGTAAGTGTATCTCGAATACTTCTTATAAAAACATCCTAGTATATTGAGGATACTGGTGTGGTTAAAAAATAAATGAATAAAAAGAGTTTAGGGGGTTGGAGAAGAAAAATAAAACAAAACAACATTAGAGAAGACATTACCTCAAAATCGGGTAACCCTTTTTGATTTGAGCCAAAGGCTTCATTGGGAAGAGTTCTGCCCAAAGTGAGGCTTCTAGGAGTAAGAGGGGGAAGTTGGGAGAGTATTTGGGCAGAGGTTGGCCGAGCCAAATGGATTGAAGGTGTGAATAAGGTGGGAGAGGTGGGGCCTTTTATAAGTGGAGAGGAGGGGCACTTTTGGAAAGATTGAAATGTTACATTATTATACAATGATTTTCGGATTATAAAGTACCACACTTATATAATTCGTGGATAAGGTGATAAGGGTTCGAAATCTCCTCATCCAATTGGCTTTGACAAGTTTAAGCCTTGGATTTTGCATTATCTTCCCATTTTATTTAAATCGTTAAATAATGAGGTTATCGCTGCATCATCATGATGTCATAAATAATTTAATTTTTTTAATGTCTAAAAATTATAAAAAAAATACTATGATGTAAGAAATCTTTTTAGATTTCTAATGAATATTTATAATCAAAATTTGGACTTGTTTAACCCCACTTAAAAACTATTTTAGTAAAACAACTCATGTTTGTGTCAATTTAATTTTAACATTAAATAAATATATATTAATGTCATTTTCCAACTAAAGTGGCTCCATGGGGTCCCCAAGTTGACCCATGGGTTTTCTTAGTCGTCCATGACTCATCCAATAGGAGTAGGACAAGTGTCATGCACATCTCATATTATTATAACATTATTTGTACCTTAAACTACACAAATTACCTCTAATCGCGATTAAGAACTTAAAAGTTACTATTCACCAAAAAATTATTTTAATCTCATTGAACCACATTTTACTTCTTAATGACAACCATGTATGTCGGATTTTTGAAAATCAAATCACAGAAGTGGTAATATTTCATTTAAACGAAAAATCAGTTATTTAACTACCACTTAGTGGTTTCATTATTCATCAAAAATTGAAGTTTTTCAGAACAAGGCCAAAATTTCACCCTAAGCTATAATTGATATTCCGAATTCAAAAATGATGTATATTTTAAAAAATTCTAAACATATAAGTTGCATTAATTAATTTTATAATTAATTCCTGCTGTTACGACAAATAGCGTGTTTTTAAGAAACACTTTATATCAAAAGATTGACAATTGTTTATGTCCAATTTCAATGTTAAATTAATTCTAATGACCACCATTGGATAAAATGGTAAAAATATATTCTAATTATACTTTAAAACCACTAAATAGTATAATTTATCACAATAAATTATTTTTAATAAAAAAGTTGTTTTAAGTATTTTTCACTAGTCATAAAAAAATTGGAAGTTCTCCGAAAGTTACAAAAAATTCAACTTAGGATAATTTCGATATTACGAATACAAAAATGAAGTCCATTTTGAAATATAAAATTTCTATAATTTTAAAAAGTGGTTATTACTATTCATAACGGCTACTATGATTAGTCGCGGTGTTTTAGAACTCGAAGTTGCGTACAATGCAAGCTATTGCATTATTGAATGAGAAGCGTATCGTGGAAGCTCGGGGTGTTACACTTACTATGATACAATGTAAATATTTGAATATTTTACCAACATAGTAATAAATCTAACTACATGGAGTTAAGTGTTGGGTATTTATTTTATGAATTTCTATATCTTCATATTTTGATAATGAGTATTGTTCTCCTAGTGCTTGATGATTACTTTATTAGAAATGTAGATTCTAATTTGACATAATTTATAAACATGGAGTTTAATTATAAATGTTTGCACTTGGGTGAAAATTTTATATATATTTTTTTCAAAAAATGGTTATATTCCCATTTTTTCATCTTGCTGGGTTCGAAAATAAATTATGAAGGAAAAAATATCTTTTAATTGAAGGAAATAACTAGGGATCCAATACATAAAAACATTTCATCTTCACTTCATGAAAAATATTAGGTAAAATTAGTTTTTTATTGAATTGATATTAACTACATAACAATGCTTCATCATATATTGATATTTTTGAATTATTATAATTCTCAAATAATGTTTTATAATTTTTGGAACACATTAAATTATTAGATTTATGTTTCAGAATACATAAACACACAATACGTGAATTAATAAAATATTATCATTAGAAAGGAAATCCATTTAGTAATTGTTTGGTTCTTTTAAAAGCACTACAAGGATCGAGCATTATATTCCCATAAAACCAATTCATGAATTTTTCTATCAAAATCCATCCTTATAACAACCACATCGTGAATGGATGCATCCCTAACAAAAATAGCACTTCTAGTGTTACCTTACTCATGCACATCCATATCATGATTTATCTTCAACCCAAAACATGCGTTGAAAGGTCGAATCCATATCAAACAGACTCAGAATGATATAAAATCATAGTAAAACCGTATTAATATTATTTATGATGTGTAAGAGTATAAGACACATCAATTGGAAGTTTGGTCTTCATGAAACAACTAAATATGTGGTATTTAGAGAATTGACATGATTTAAAATTCCATAGGTGGTAAAACCCATCGAAATGTCCTATGAAAATGTTGAAATTAGAGGAAAACAATCCTAGAGTAAATTTTGAATTGTTAAAGTAGATGGTAGCCACTACAGAAAATACAGGTCATATACAGACCCTTATTTCCATACAAGAAGCTAGTTCGATGAAAATGGGACATTGTCACAACACTGTACATGACATTGAAATTATATGACTCCTTCGAATCAATGGAAATTTCTATCAACCCCAGTGCACTATGGTGGTTTTTTGGAGAGATCCTCCTCTTGGATGGGTCAAAATTAATATTGATGGTGCCTTCAATGGAAATCAGGGTCCCGAGGGATGTGGCACTATCTAGAAAAATCACCTCGGTCAGATCCTTGGATGTTTCAGGTTTAGCTGTGGCATTTACACCTCTCTTGAAGCTGTGATGTTGAGTTTAGTTCATACTATTTCCTTTTTATGCGCCTTGTATGGATCAAACTCTGGATTGAAAGTGACTCTAGGACCATCATGCAAGCGATTTGGAATGGCATAACTCATATTGGTTTCCCTGTTATAACCCGCTGGATGGATTAAAAATGTTCACTTAATGATCTCAACTATCTCATCATGCATGTTTATCATGAAGTGAACACGGTTACAGATGGACTTGCCAACATGGGTTTAAATCAAGATATTACTTAGATCAAAGACCTCCTTAATGATCTTATTCCCTTACCTGAAAAGGATTGTAAAATGAATCCATATTTCAGACTCCTGTAACCCCTCCCCGTTCTGCCATTTTATATAATAATTGTGTTTTGACCTTAAAAAAATATGACATGTGGTTTTCATCGTAATAATGAATATATGGTTTCTAAAGAAATGATACCATTAAAAAGATGCATTTAGTTGTCAAAACAATCTAAATGACCACCAAATTCTATGAAACTGGATGATGAAAACCATAAAGGGAATTTCAAATTGTTTGATTATACAATATTTCTATTAGAGTTTCCATTTGTCTACGATGACCGAAAATGCACTTAGAGTGTCATAAAACCCAAAAAATCAATTTAATTGTTTGATAAATAGAAAAAAACCTCCGGATGTGATGAAATAACAAGAAAACCAACCTAGTATTATTATTTATATGTATGAGGTGAAGACACATCAATACGACACGAAAACTTCTTGAAATGGTATAATGTGTTCTTTCTAAAGATTTTAGACCCTTTAAAAAGGTGTGTCTGGGGGATAAAACATCCAAAAAAAATTTTAATGCCATGAAATCAGACGGAATCAACTATTGAGTGAATTTGGAAATGGTTGAGAAGGTGGTACATCTATCAGAGGTAACATTTTAATAGGATAATAAAAAACAGACTTTTTTGCCATTAAACACCAAAATATTTGTTTAACGACAAGATGCATAGAAAACTACCTCTGAATTACATTATATCACAAGAAAATTGACTTATTAAATTTTTTGATAGTTATGAGTAGATGACAGGTCAATAAGATGTGTGGTATGTTTGAAAATACATAATATGTGATGTTTAATGATTTTATATCCTTTAAAAAGGTGCATTCGTGGGTAAAATCCAGTCAAATGACCTTTGAAAGTCATGAAATCAGACGAAAAAAACTATGGAGTGAATTGTGAAATAGTTGATAAAATGGAACATCAATCCAAGATTTCTTTTTCCTAGGAGGAATAAAAAATCAATTGTATTGACCAAAACTCCAAAACACATGTTTAACAAATAGAACCATAAAAATGTTCTCAAAATTACATGAAATCACATGAAAACCATATTATTATTATTATTCACATGTATATGTTGAAAACATGTTAATCAGATGTGAATTCTACAAAGTACAATTGAATATGTGGTTTTTAAAGATTTCCTGCCCTTTAAAAAGGTGTGTCTATTTGTCAAAACTAGATAAACAAATTTTTAATTCCCTTAAATCTGAAAAAAAAACAATCGTGAAGTGAATTTTAAATGTTTGAGTAGATGATATGTCTATCAGAGGAGTTGTTTGACCTTGATGATGGAAAAAAACATTTAGTGTCAAAAAACACCAAAACAACCATTAAATGATCAGATCCATGAACAAAACCTCATAATGGAATGAAATCATAGAACAATAGTATTTTTATTATTCTTGATGTGTATGAGGAGACGACACAACAATCGAACATGAGGTCAACTCATAATAAAATAATGTGTGGTTTCTAATGATTATACACCATTTAAAAACATGTGTTATGGGGCCAAATATAACTGAACATCATCTAGATACTATTATATCGGTCAACAACAACCGTAGTGTAAATTTTGAAAAATTTGAGAAAATGAAATGTAAATCCAAGCTGATTTTTTTCCAATAGGAACGAAAATGCACTATTAATATCATCAAACACTAAAAAAAGTGTTTAATGATTAGATCTATAGAAAAAATATATGAGAATGACTTAAAATCAGAGTAAAATGTTTTAATATTTTTTGTGATGTGTAATAGTAGATGACACATCAATGGGATGTACGATCTATGCATAACATCTGGATATGTTGTTTTTAATGATTTAACTCAATTTAAAAAGGTGCATCAAGGGGTTAAAACAGGCTGAATGACCCCTGAATTCTATGAAATTAGATGAAAAATATTGTTCTGTTAATTTTGAAAAGATTGAGAAGTCATAACTTTAATATGAGATGGCGTTTGATTGGGAGGAACAAAAACATACTTTTAATTTCATAGAAGACCCAAACTTGTGTTTAACATCCACATCGATAGAAAATGACTTATAAATGATTTGAAATCATTGGAAAACCATATTATTATTATTCATAACATGTAAGAGAATAAGGAACATCAATCAGATTAGTGTTCTTTGTGGAATGACTAAATATGTTGTATTTTAAATATTGGACATCCTTTAAAAAGGTGTGCCTCGGTGAAAACTAAAGGAATGCTGTTCAAATGTCATGAAATCAGAAAACAATAACTATGGGATGATCCCAAGATGTGGGTTGGATTCCATATGAATCTCCCCTTTAGAGTGTGTGGCGAACCTATACAGTTTGGGATATTGAACACATTCTTGTTATGATACAAAGACATTATAGATCCAACCTTCTCTGTATCCATTAAAACTGCAGCCTCAGAAATAATGTGGCCTAGAATCATCACATCCTGAATCCAAAACTAACACTTTATAAATTTGGAATATCAACAATTCTCTATGAAAACACCGAAAGAAACCTCTAGATTGTCAAAATGATCCTCCTACATCTTGTAATGCACAATGTTTTCATTTATAATCATGACCCCAAAGTAGTAAAAAACACTGAAATATCTATTTCATTAGTGCCATGAAAATAATTCCATCATTATTAAGACCAAATGGAATCACCAAAGAAATTAAATGTCTATATTGACGTTAAAATGAGTTCTTTAGAATATCCCTTTCCAAACCCTCAACCTGTGGTACCATGATATCATATCAATCATTGAAATCCAAGAGGCCCCTCTTATCTAGTCAAACTGATTATCAATAATGGAAAAATATTTATTATTTATAATCACCTTGATAAGATTATAGTAGTATAAGAAAATTTAGAGGCTACCATATACCAGTTTTTCAAATAGAATTTGAAATACCCACGGTGACATGCTAGGTAGAATGAAACACTTTCTATGAAGATCTTCAAGATGAACTTCCTGCTCTTTTTTCTTGTCCATAGCCATCTGATAAAATTTGAAGCAAATCCAACTCATCTCCGAAACCAAATCGATGGTAAAATTAATCTCTCACTGGGGCTGAAATACTAATATATCCTCTTAAAAGAAATCTTGGTACCTATCCAAAACTACTGTAAGTTCCTACGAACAATTCCTCTCAAGATCATCATGGAACCACCTGTAAAACATGCATGAGAGAAATCCGAAATTTGATGAAGTTGGTCCTTCCAACCCTAATTGTGGACCTCATATACACTAATAGGTGTGATTTATCCCATCAAAAGTATGGTATTGGACACTATACTGATAGAAGAAAACCAATGAAAAAAATTGACCTAAAAATATATACTGATAATAAGGTAAAAACATCCAAGACCAAAACAATGAAGTCTCAAATGACCACTAATCCTTGCTACCACAACACGACACATAGAGCACTTCAACCCTCGCTTCTTCTTCCTACCAAATTGGGTATGTAGGTCCATAAAATATAACACCAAATATTCCTTTATAATTTATACACCAACCATCTTAAGTGAAATGAAATAGTGGTACACACCTATGTTAAATAAAACTAATTCCATAGAAGAAGCAATAAACATCATACCTTGAATGGTGGTTGGTCTTGAATCTACATCCTATAGAATTGGTTCCACTGCATAGAGTCTCCCTAGAATAAACCCACCCAAAGTTTTCATTACCTACTGAGAATCCCAACCATTAAAAAATATTATATCCCCTATCAATGAAAGCCTTTGACTGCACCTGATAGACCTTAGATAAAGTGGACCTAAACTGCACCCAAGTGAATCCAGCTGAAAAATACCTTTATATAAACTGACTTCCCACATCATTGGCACATCCTTGATGTCTATGAGAAATTCATCATCGTGTGTCCTTACCTCCCACACTAATAACAAAACACTCTTATATTCCCCATAGGATTTATAGAAGTTGATCCCAAAGACTTCTGAACACTCTTTCCACTTCCTCTTTGAGAATCATCCCAGTTTCTCTTCTGTATTGAGGATGGACTCTAGATACCACCCATTTAAGGAACATTACTGAGACCAAACTTACTAGTTAAATATGTCTCTACAATATATTTCTTATAAACTAATAAATTTTATCTCTATCATTAATTCCACATCAAAACATAGATTCTATGGATAATGTTTCTCGAGATGATCTCGAGATACATGGACCAACTAAAAACACCTAGAGTTATACATTATTACAGAATAATCACCATACTCAAGCATCAAAATCACATGGTACTCATCTACTCTTATGGTATCTGGGTATAAGTACTAGTTAAATTCCACTTTGATAGTGGTCCACATATGATCCTCATGCTTCCCCGATAGCACCGTCAACTCCAAATCACATGAATCCTAGATAAATAGTGAATAAGATCTCCTAAATTAATTTTCCTTCAAGAAAGTACTAGGAAACAACATCCATGAGATTTTGTTCAAATAAATACTATAAAAGATTATGGATACGGAGAATATGTTGTTGAGAAATTCACCTTCTCAAGTGGTAAGTGCTTATGCCGCTGATCTAGGACAGGAAAATGAATTGTAGGAAGTTAACATAGAGGGTACATAAAATATTAGTGAATCTATGGTCCAAAATAAGATCAATTAGAAAAATAATATTTTCTAATAATGGTTGAAATAGCTGACTATGTCTCCATCCACATCCACCACAACATAATAAACTCCACTAGAACCTCATAGTTGTTGTACACACACACAATACAGTAAGTTGTACGAGACAGTAAGCCACATGTGAACAATTGGATATCTCACCACCTTTAAAGACAGAAACTCTAAGGGAGATGTTTTTATTGAATCCACGCTCTGTTGTAGGTTATCTATAGTGTTTGGGATATCGAACACATTATTGGGGCTTTGAAAGCTGGAGGACTTGTTGGGAAACCACCATAGTGGGGATTGTACTGTTATAGTATTTCTCCCTTACAAGTGTTTTTAAGTCCTATTGTTGAAGACACTAGGTTAGTGACAAAGTCCTCTGATTGGACGAAGACCCATCATGAACAGTAGTTGGGGCATGCATTGGTGAAATATAATAGGATTTCATTGGATTGAATAGATTATAGAGAAAATATACCTATAAATCAAAAAACAAAGTAGAAAGTTTTTCAAAGAAACATTTCATTTAAATGAACACATACATGATTGATTTCTTTGTTTGGTCCTCATTAATTTTGAGAGATAAAGTGGCATAACACGGCAGTGACACTGTCATTTTGGATTTGGAGTCATGTCAGGTTCACCATTTTTTGTTAATCATTAAAATATGTCTCTATAATGATTGATTGATGGGGGTTGAATATCATAAAATCATCTATTTTAGTCTTACTATTTTTGTATTGTTTACAAAAGTATTTTTTGTTGAACCCAAAACATTTAATGATTATATATCCTTAAAGGACATTCATTCCAAAGGTAGTTTCTTGTTGGGGTGTTAGGACAACAATACTTAAGATCCCACATTGGTAGATAGGATGAGAGGTTGGGATCATCACAATCTTTGGAGGGGAATTATTTACTACTCCATGACACTCTTAATGATTTAAGAGTTGTTCATAAATCCTTCATTAATTCTCTAGTATGATGTGGGTAACCATTTATGTAACAATCAATTATCATCACGTATGGATTTTATAATCAATTATGTGTATTTGAGGTTCATCACCAATGGAGATATCTATATGTATCTAAGGTTCTCCCCAAATTACATCCTCTTACGTATTGATTTCCAATCCCCACTAATAATCTAATTAGTGAAAATAGGTAGTCCAGATGAAGATGTAACCAATGACCATATTCAACCATTTCTGGAGATTATCCTAGAATGTGACAACCAATGCCTCCATTGAACACTTCACCATGATGTTTTATTTATTTCCATAGTTTGATTGATCTTGAGATCCCATATCTTGATGAGATTAATGGTAGCCCTCCAGATTCACATATTAGTAGAAGAAATTGGGTTTCCCATTACTATAATCCACCATGGAAATACACTCTATGATGGAACTCACTAAAAATGTTGAATACATAGTAGTATTTCACATTGTTAAGAGAATCCCCCAATTGGAAATATAGTGATAGAAATAACCTCTTATCACGAGGAACATGTTAAACAAAGCTAGTCATGTCTGATTCCTTGTAAGTGATAGGTGAAATTCAATCTCAACTGAAACAAATTCACAAGAAATGGTCATTTAACAATCCAACCTTGGGCCACATAACATACAATGTAATAGATTAAATCAATACCAAAATTTTAGCTTTTGATAAAGTGGTAGGAAAGAATCCACTCTAGTCAGATCAGGTAAATGAACCTCTATTAAAAGATTAATATGGCATGCCAAACATGACAAAAATACTTGAAAATAATGAAATAGAAATTATGTTCTAGCCCTTATCCGCCCATGAATATAGAACTCTAGAGGCATTGTTGGAAGATTGTGTTCACAACATCTACCTTAATATATGTAAAACTCTTCATCACTTGAGAAAAAATTATTTTCCAACATAGAATATCAAAGTCATCTAAATGTACAAGAAGGTATAAAACACCAGATTTACTTGTACTCTCTCCTAGATACAAAAAATCCATATATACACAAAGAGATATTATGAACACATGCCATAGTGCATTAAAAATATTGGGAAAACTGGTTATAGATTACCAATCTATTGTTCATATCTTGGGATGAGATGCACACAAATAATTAAATTTCACATTGTACCCTAACCAGTAAATCCAATCAAAAGTGGAATCATGAAATGTCATAGCTCCAGGAAGGAATTAGAAAATGAGCCATATTCACAACTAAGGATCTCATAAAGAACATGAAATAATCGAGAAATATATTGATAGAATTTTTTTATCAAGCATCTAAAAATATCAATAAATCAACCTGTTTTGAAGAAGTCAGCCACGGGATAGTAAAAATGTCAAATATAGTGCAATTGACTTCAAATGTAAGTGAATAATGTGCATACCAAATGATAGAAACATCCCATGTTATAACAAAACTATATAATATCAAAACTAATAGTTGCGGTAGTAAAATACATAGATGTTCAATAGAAACAACATCCGGCATATTTGTGGAATTTTATAACCTATCCATCGAGGTCCAAAATATTCACCCAAGTAATTGAGAAAATAGAATGGGAATATACCCATACCTCTGGGATGGGGGCTTCCTTACATCAATAAAATCTTCATTAGTGGAAATTAGACTTCTCCAAATTAGGGGAAACTATGCATATTGTGTCCTTTTGATTCATACCATATTGTGACCCAATAACGACACAAGGAAAATGAAAAAATGAACTCTCTCTAGATTACCTTCATAACAATTTTCCCCAAGCACTCCTAGAGAATTATAAAAGTAGATGACCAGGCCTCATGAAGTGTGTAAAAAAATATAGTCTTGAAAATACACTGACAAGTTGTCTTCCAGGAATTATAAATTCGTGAATATAATTAACACTACCCCCGGACACCTAAGGGAACACGAGGCCAATTCAGATGAGGAATTGGAAGCGGAATTTTTTGGTTCAAAATGTCATAAACACTAAAACAATTTAAGGAGGTGCTTGTATATAGAAACAAAGTATTGTCTTAAATATTGGAATCCACTTATGTAATTTGGAATTACCTTATCAAAAGGAACCCAACAAGGAAATGGGTCATATTTTTCATCACCAACCTCTTGAAGAGGTTTATAACATTTTATGGAGGAATGAATTTCACAACAGGAGGAATATATTAAAGAATTTCAAATACTCAGTGTAGAACTACTCTCATGTACCATTCTTAAAGGATATAATATGTATGAAGATCCTCAAGTTTCAATCCCAACTATCATACCCCAACAACTAGGGTTTAACGCATCTACTGAAGTTGGCTTATAATACCCACTCAATATGGAATTCCAACAAAAAATATACTTGGATCCCATAGAAAATTGTTATTAATTCCCTCAATTGGCTACACAATGATGACAAGGCTAGGACCACTCTTACAGAACTGGCCATATGGGATATCCATGGTAGATAGTAGTGGTGTCACAACCAATGGATCTACCACCTACTGATCCTACTCAATCTCCAGCCCATCCAGATATTCCCTGATGAATCATGAACTCTCTTGAATCACTCATGGATCAATTGAATGTAAGGGAGTAATGGAGGGTGGTGATAAAACTGGAAAATAAGACTTCCTCTGAATGGGAAGATCCAACTCTTCCCCATCCATACTTCAGAAACCCAATAGTTACCATTTTTAATGGATAAATAAACCCATATCATCATATACCGTATGTTATCCCTCAATATTATCCCATGATGGGGACCTATAAGAAACACTAGGCTGTGAGACTTAGGTGCTTTATGTAATCACAATAGGGTCCAGACATTGTATAGTAAACTAGCTTGCATACTCAATAAATAATCTAATGGGAAGACCTCCATCATAAGTTTCTCATCAATTTTTTCTCAACAATACAGAATATTATAATCCTCAATATCTCAATCAAAAAATAGTGAGAAAGTGATAGGGTCTCATATTTCATTTCCCAATGGAAAGGTTTCACATAATCCTTAAAACTACTACTCCCACATGAAGACTGGTTGTCAATCAGTATAGAAAATCTTCACAACAATTTGTGGACACCACTAATACTTGTAAAATACAAAGGAGGATTTTGTAACATATATATGATCACTTGATGAGCTGAATAATCCATTATAGAGATCGAAGATAAATACAAATAATTCAATAATTTCAATTAAGAATAATTGGGAAGGAAGAGGCATATAATGTTACACTTAAGCAGACCCATATACCCTCTTCCACTCCAAAACCTACACTATATTGTGTGACTTTCCTTCTGAGTGTCATTAATAATTCCCACCTCATCAGGATGGTTAAAGAGAGAAAGGAAGATGTGATTTTAGGATATAAAAAACATGTTCTATTCTTTCAAAATGACTAGTGTAACACCCCGACCCCAGTTACCCAGAGTCAGTGCTTTATTACGTAACATTGGCATGATCACAAAAGATCATGTCACGAAAGACCGATTAGTTTAGTATCATTGGAAACACTAGATACATACAAAAATGTTTCATTTCATCATAAAGTGAAAAATAACAATAACACATTCTCTATAGTCCACACTCATATCCCCTTTAGAATATCCCTAATGGTCAGTCATAAAATATTTCTTCACATCCTAGGAAAATAAAACATTGAAAGGGGTGAGCTCAGATGCTTAGTATGGATAACAATATAGCGGAAAATTTCTTAAATAAACATAAACATTTAAGGAAATCTTTAACTAAAACAAAAGCCTTTTAAACATTAACTTCAGTATAATATGGAAAAAAATAAAATGAAGTAATGCCATTAACATATTCACATGGATATTCTACTAGTCGAATAATCACATGAAATATCAATTACAACTTTCATAATGCTGGAATGCATAATTCCATACTATCATAAACACATAGTCAAGGCCTTGTGCCAAGACAACAAATAATATTTTATCAAGGCCTTGTGCCAAGTCCCTAGTTTATCTCATGAGACCTACCGATGCATCGAGGAACTATAGAGGGCTCCACCCATCACATACTATTTCCAATGCATTCCTTATATAAAAAGTTTAAAAATATCATAAACCATAACATAATCGTATCACATAAAACATTCATAAAGCAAACATAACATTTCCACATTTCAATCACAAGATATCAATACAACACATTTATATAATAAAACCATTTTAAAAACCAAAATAAAAGAAAAGTAAAACTTGGTATTTATTTTTTTCATTTAAAAAAAGTTATGATTTGTAGAGGAAGCCGAAACTCAAATAATGGTCACATTGGCAGAGAAGTCGTTGTCGCCGCATACGTACGAAAAAAAAACATTCCCTTTTTCCGTTTAGTAAAACAATTCATATAAAAATAATTCCTTTTGAATAAACATAAATTTCAAAGGGGTTTATACACCATATAAACGAAAATTTTGTATAAAACAAAATGTGCCTCAATGAAAGGAGATTGAGACAAAGTCCCTCACCTCGTGTCCGACTTGACTCGATCATTCTTTAATCTCCTGAATAATAAACAAGATTTAATTTCTAATTTCTTAAGAAGCCTTTTAAATTTCATTATTCCTTTTATATCACTTATTACCATGTTATGATCTTTATGTCATTATTTATGTTAATAACGCTCGTTTTATCGATCTTTGGCACTTGAGTCAAAAATAAACATCTTATAATTACACGTTGTTTATGTGGTAAAATATCCATTATATCCAGAATTATATTCACGATGTAGGTATCATTGATATCATATATATCCAGTATATAAATGCATTTATAATATTGCATAACATTTAGAGGTATGAAATGATATGCACCATTCATGGAGACGGTAAGCCGTACGTAGGAATGAACGCTACTTTCATTTCTATTTCATATTTAATGGAATGAGATCATAATTATATAATGATATATTATAATTCCAGTATAATATCATATACAATATCTTTTACTTAATCCTTTATACTTCCCACATATGGAATTAACAATTCAAAACACTTTGAGGGGGCAATAGTCCGCACTTCTTAAAATTATCGCGTTTACCCATAATGGAAATCATAATGGTATGCCATAAATGAAAAATACAGAAGCATAAGGAAACCATAAACATAATATTTATCATATATAACTATAGTGACATCATAATGGCCACCATGAGAGGTGTTAAAAGAATATTGACCAATCATCATTTCATGAGACAGTAATTCACCTCCCACAGAAGCAGTATGTTCTTTAACCATTAGACGAAGGTGTGTTTAAGTGTGAATCGAATCCGTCTCATAACAATATCCTATTATATTTGAGATACTAGTGATATTACAAAATAAAAGAATAAATAGATTTTAAGGGGTTGGAGAAGCAAAATAAAACAAAATAACATAAGAGAAGACATTACCTTAAAATCGGGTAACTCTCTTTTATTTGAGCCAAAGGCTTACTTGGGAAGACATATGCCCATTGTGAGGCTTCTTGGATTATGATAGGGAAGTTGAGAGAGTATTTGGGTAGAGTTTGGCCGAGATAAATTCCTTTGAAGGTGTGAATAAGGGGGTAGTGGTGGGGGGATTTTATAAGAGGAGAGGAGGGGCTCTTTTGGAAAGATTGAAATGTTACTTTATTCTGAAATGATTTTCAGAATTTAATGATCCCATAATGATATATTTTCAGGATAAGGTGATAAGAGTTCGAAATAAACCCATACAATAGGATTTAGACAAGTTTATATCATGGATTTTACCTTAGATTTTCATTTTATTTAAATCGTTCATTAATGAGGTAATCACTGCATCATCATGGTGTCATAAATAAATTTATTTATTTAATGTCTAAAAATTATAAAAAAATTCCATGATGTAGGAAATATTTTTTATCTTTACAATGAATATTTATAGACTATATGATCATTTTAGTAGACAAAATTAAAATTGTTTTACTTGGGTGATACATACTTTTGTTATATTTTCCTTTCATTAAAAATAAAAAGATAAAATGTCACTATCAAACAAAAGTGATTTCATGGGGTCCCAATGTTTGGCACAAGGAATCCCATGGTCTGACATGACACAACCAGTAGCATTAGGACACATGTTGGGGTGATTTAATATTATTATGATATTATTTTATTACCCCTAACTACCCGATTACTAATTAATCTTGATCAATAATGATAATTGTCATCGTTACTATTCAAAATGTCCAAAAAAAAAATAGCATTAATTACATAATTTGGAACTTATTATTCCAAATATGGAATCCATTTTAACAAATTATAAACACATAAATTGTAGTGATTAATTTAAAAATTATTCTCGCTGTCAAAACACATAGCGTGTTTTTAATAAAGAATATCTATCAAAAGATTGACAATTGATTACATCCAATTTCAAAGTGAAATTAATTAAAACGACCACCATTGGATAAAATCGTAAAATTATATTCTAATTATACCTTAAAACCAATCCTTAGTATAATTTATCACTATAAATTATTTTTATTAAAAAATTTGTTTTTAAGTAGTTTTTACTATTCATCGAAAATTGGAAGTTCTCAGAAAAATACCAAAAATTCAACATAGTCTAATTATGATATTTATAATCCAAAAATGAATTAAATTTTGAAATATAAAATTTATATAATTTCAAAAATTGGGTCTTACTATTAATAACGGCTACTTTGATTGGTCGCGGTGTGTTAGAATCTCGAACTTGCGTACAATGCAACCTGTTGCATTTTTGAAAGAGAAGCGTATTATGGAAGCTTGGGGTGTTAAATTCTCCTCTCCTTCAATAAATTTCATCCTCCCAATTTGAAAATTTTCTTCAAAAATAAATGCTTGAAAATATAAAATACCTTTTTGGAAAACCCACATTTGAAATATGGTTAATAAAATTTAGCCTTAATAAGAGGGAAAGAGAAATGAAAATGTCACCACCAAATTTCGATCTCGATTAGGAGAACATTGGTGGAAATTAGAAACATATAATTGGAGGAAAAAATAAAATATTTTTAGGGAGTTATTGAGGACATCAATCAAAGACAAGTTTAAAATTGAGGGCCTCAAGGCCTTTAATCTATGCTGATTTAAAATATCATCAGTTCAACGAAACATAATGTATTAGGATAACACATTTTTTGTTTTAATATCCCTTTCATAAAGTTTAAGAATTAGTTTATTCATAGAATAAAATATAGGTATATATATATATGCTTGTCAAATAGAGTTTCAACCTTTAACTAATTTCTACCACAAACTCATCTTTCACTCAAAAAGATAATAGAACTCAAAAATATTATATTTATCCTAATAGTACAATGTTCAAAATATTAACACATAACATTTAGATTAGGATAACTATTTTTTTATAATGATGGACTTCCTGTAGTCTAGTGGTAGGTAATGAAGGCATGTCGTACTATGGTTGTGGGTTCGATTCCTACAGATTTGTCTGACGCGACGGGTTATCCCCCGACTTGCAGGTTGTCCTTTTCCTAAAACTATAGTACTATAATATTCCAAAAAAATCTTCCGGAATTTTTTAACCATAAACAATACTATCCACTGTTAAACATAATCCATTCAAACCTAAATAGTTATCCAAAATACCTCTCTCTATACTTTCTCTAAAAGGTCTCTAAATTCCAAAATAAATTCATCAGATTCCCCAAAAAAAGTAAAGATTCTCTTATTGTCACATACTAAAAATATTATTACCTTCATCATATTAATAACTTAATGAAAACAACAAGTAATGTTGTACAATCCTTATATATATCACATTATTCTTATAACCATAATATAGTTCTTCAGTCCAAAAACTCAGATACAATAATTATTCCACTTCAACTATAGTAACATCATAAGATTGACCATTATCCCTTGTCCTTTTCTAAGGTAAGTTTACTTGGCGCTTCGGGCATTCAATTTCATAAAGCCCCATTTCTCTACAATTTTAGCATTCAACATTGACATCCACTTTCTTTCTATTGTAATCACGAGCCTGGTAACCTTTTCCTCCAAATTTATAACAAACTCCCATTCCATTTAGGCAAGTATCGGGGTGATCCTTACCACAATTATCACATAATGGAAAATCCTTCTTTACCTTTTTCCCTGTATCTGTCTCTTGTTCCAACGTTCTCTTTTTTTCTTGCTTTACTTTATTGTCATAAGATTTAGAGAATTCCTTTTCTGTCTTGATAGAACATGTGACTATATCGTCATACGTTGAGAGAGATTGTGATACTAAAGCTCGACAGAGTAATGTGTTTAACCCATCAAAGAAATGATCAATCTTACTTCTGGGGTTACGTATAAAATCTGCAGCATGCCTCCCTAACCTTGTAAAGTTAGACTCATACTGTGCAACACTCTCATCCTCATTTTTCCCGAGACTCAAAAATTTCCTTTCCATATCTACTCGATGGTCATGAGAAAAGTATTTTTCTATGAAAATATATTTGAACAATCTCCATTCCATACTTCATACTTCTTCATCTTCCTTTGTTTTTTGAATAAATGACCACCATTGATCAGCATCTCTAGTGAGGCGGTAAACTGCCATGATAACCATTTCACATTCAATACACCCCAAGGCATTAAATATTTTTTCTAAGGAATTTATCCATTTCACAGCTACTAAAGTATTTTTACTCCCATTGAATGTTGGTGGTTGTTACCTCATGAAGCGGTCTAACATTGATCCTCCAGTTTGTGTATCAGGGTGGTCCATACTAGTAAGGTTATTATTCATAACCTGAGTGATTTGTCCCAGTATGGTGATAAGCTGATCAACACCAGTTGTATCACCAGCCCTGTTATAATTATCTTGAGCAGGAGGGAAATCCCTACATGGAGTGCGTTCATTGATACAGTTTCCATTCCTTCGACTAGGCACCATTTCTAAACAATTTCATAAACTAGAACAGTTCATGAATCAAAATACATAATTCCATACTTTTAAAACCCATAAAATAAATTGAACTATTAATGGATATAATCCCTAATAATAATAAAATGTTTTCTTTGAAGAATTTTATACTCATAATACCTTCATAATGGTTTGTAACGAAAATTGGAATTATCCTAATCATATCCCCCGTGAGTGTCGTAACCATGAGTGCAGCAAGGCCCGTTGTTGAGCACCAGTTCCCATTCAAGTCTAGATCAATGCGGTGTTTTCAGGTTTTACCCCTACGTACATATGTTCCAGAGCCGCCTATACCTGCTCGTATCTAGACAGGGATGTATTGATAAGAAATCACACAGAATCTATATAATAAAAAAATCCATGGATGTTCTTCGATACTAATCCTCAAATTCAATCTTAGGGCTATGCTCTCTAATAAGAGTTTATATAAATATAAATTCCAAGGTTAGTACTAAACTGCCTCTGATACCAACTGTAACACCCCGACCCTAATTACCCAGAGTCGGTACTTTATTACCTAACAATGGCATGATCACAAAAGATCATGTCTCGAAAGACCGATTAGTTTAGTAGCCTTGGAAACACTAGATACATTCATAAATGTTGCATTACATCATAAAGTGTGAAATTACAATAACACAGTCTCCATCGTCCACACTCATATCCCCTTCAGAAAATCCCTTCTGGTCAGTCGTAAAATATTTATTCACATCTAGAGAAAATAAAACATAGAAAGGGGTGAGCTCAGATGCTCAGTAAGGATAACTACATAGCGGAAACTTTATTAAATAAACATAAACATTTAAGGTAATGTATATCTGAAACAAAATCCTTTTAACCATTAACTTCAGCATAATATGGAAAAAATAAAATTAATTAATGACATTTACTTATTCACATGGATATTATACTATTTGAATAATCACATGAAATATCAATAACCACTTTCATAATGATGGAATGAATAAATCCAGACCATCATAACCACATAGTCAAGGCCTTATGCCAAGTCTACAAATAATATTTTGTCAAGGCCATGTGACAAGACACTAGTTTGTCTCATTAGACCAACCGATGCATCGAGGAGCTATAACTGGCTCCACCCATCACATACTAAGTCTAATGCATTCCTTATATAAAAAGGTTTTAACATATCATCAACTATATCATAATTTTATCACATAAAACATGAATAAAGGAAACATAACATTTCCACATTTCAATCACAAGATATCAATAAAAAAATTGATATAATAAAACTATTTTCAATACCAAAATAATATAAATGTAAAACATCATATTAAATTTTTTCATTTTAAAAAATGTTATGGCTTGTAGAGGAATCCGAAACTCAAATAATGGTCACAACAACGGAGAAGTCGTTGTTGCCACATACGTACGACAAAAAAACATCCCCTTTTGTCATTTACTAAAACAATTCTTATAAAAAATATTCCTTCTGAATAAATGTAAAAGTAAAAGGGGTTTATACACTATATAAAAGAAAGTTGTGTATAAAACAAAATTTGCCTCAATGAAAGGAGATTGAGACGAAGTCCCTTACCTCATGTCCGACTTGACTCGATCGTTCTTTAATATCCTGAATAATAAACTAGAGTTTATTTTTACTTTCTTAAGAACCATTTTAAATTTCATTATTCCTTTTATATCAATTATTACCTTGTTATGATCATTGTGTAATTATTTAAGTTAAAAACATTTATTTTGTCATTCTTTGGTACTTGAATCAAAAATAATCTTCTTATAATTACAAGTTGTTCATGTGGTAAAATATCCATTATATCCAGAATTATATTCATGATATAGATATCATATATATCATATATATCTAGTATATAAATTCATTTATAATATTACATAACATTTAGAGGTATGAAATGAAATTCACTGTTCATGGAGACGGTAAGTCGTACGTACGCATGAACGCTACATTCATTTCTATTTCGTATTTAATGAAATTAAATCATATTGATATAATGGTAAATTATAATTCCAGTATAATATCATATATAATATAATTTACTCAATCCATTATACGTCCCACATATGGAATTAATGATTCAAATCACTTTGAGGGGGCGGTAGTCCGCACTTCCTGAAATTATCGGGTTTACCAATAATGGAAATCATAAAGGTATGCCATAAATGAAAAATACAGAATCATAAGGAAAACATAAACATAATATATATCATATATAAATATAGTGACATCTTAATGGCCACCATGAGAGGAGTTAAAAGAATATTGAACAATCATCGTTTCATGAGGCAGTAATTCACCACCCACAGAAACAATATGTTATTTAACCATTCGTCGAAGGTGTGTATAAGTGTAAATCAAGTCCTTATCATAAACAAATACTAGTATATTAAAGATATTGGTGTTGTTACAAAATGAAGGAATAATAATATTTTAAGGGGTTGGAGAAGCAAAATAAAACAAAAGAACATAAAAGAAGTCATTACCTTAAAATCGGATAACTCTTTTTTATTTTATCCAAAGACTTCCTTGGGAAGACTTATGCCCAATGTGAGGCTTCTAGGTGTATGAGAGGGAAGTTGAGAGATTATTTAGGCCGATTTTGGCCGATAAAAATGGCTTTGAAGGTGTGAATAAGGTTGTAGAGGTGGGGCTCTTTTGGAAAGATTGAAATGTTACTTTATTATGAAATGATTTTAGGATTTTAAAGGTCCCACAATGATATATTTTGAAGATAAGGATATAAGGGTTCGCAATAATACAATTCAATGGGCTTTAGACATGTGTATGTATTTGATTTTACATTATCTTTTCATTTTATTTAATTCGATCATTAATGAGGTAGTCGTTGCATCATTATGGAATCCTAAATAAATTTATTTATTTAATGTCTAAAAATTATAAAAAAATACCATGATTTAGGAAATATTTTTTTCTTTCCAATGACTATTTATAGTCTATAATATTATTTATTTAGACAAAATTAAATTTTTTTTAATTGGTTGATACATACTTTTGTTATATTTTCCTTTCTTTAAAAATAAAAAGATAAAATGTCACTATCAAACAAAAGTGATTCCATGGGGTCCAAAAGATTGGCACAAGGAATCCCATGGTCGGCCATGACACAACCAGTAGCATTAGGCCACATGTTGGGGTCATTGTATATTATTATGATATTATTTTATTACCCTTAACTACCTGATTACTAATTAATCATGAAAATTAAAGATAATTGTCATCGTTACTATTCATAATGTCCAAAAACAAAAGAGTATTAATTAAATAATTTGGAAATTCTGATTCCAAATATGGAATTCATTTTACCATATTATAAACATAGAAATTGCAGTAATTAATTTAAAAATAATTCCCGCTGTCAAAACAAATAGCGTGTTTTTAAGAAACAATATCTATCAAAAGATTGACAATTGTTTATGTCCAATTTGAAAGTGAAATTAATTCTAATGACAAACATTATATATAATGGTAAAAGTATATTCTAATTATAATTTAAAACCACTAAACAGTATAATTTATCACTGTAAATTAATTTGATTAAAAAAGTTTTTTTTAAGTATTTTTCTCTATTCATCGAAAATTGGAAGTTTTCATAAAAATACCAAAAATTCAACATAGGATAATTTCAATATTCCAAATACAAAAAATAATTCCATTTTGAAATATAAAATTTATATAATTTCAAAATGTCGGTATTACTATTCATAATGGCTACTTTGATTGGTCGTGGTGTGTTAGAATCTCGAACTTGTGTACCATGTAAGCTATTGCATTATTGAAAGAGAAGCGTACCGTGGAAGCTTGGGGTGTTACATCGAGGACCTTAGATACTTCATATCGGCATTGGAAGCCAACACAATCAAGTTTTACAAATATTTTTAAGCCCAAATAAATGGGGAAGAAGATATTCCAAATTATTTTTCCTTCTAGAAAGTACTGGTGAACAACATCCATGAGGTTTTTTCAAACAAATATTATAAAAAATGATAGATACCGAGAATGTGAAGCTGATAAATTCACCTACTGATGTGGGATGTGATTTTCCACTGATCTAGAAGAGTATAATGAATGGTAGAATGTTAACATCAAGGGTACACAGAAGATTGGTGATTTGATGGTTTGAATATAGATCACTGAGAAACATGATATCCTCCAAGAATGGTTGAAATAACATACGATGCATCTATAAACTTTTAACACAACATAGAAAGAACCACAAAAAGATCGTAGTTTTTATATTCACACAGAAGACGGTAATTCGTATGAGATAATAATCCATATGTGAAAAATTTGTTTTTCTCACTTCATTACTTTTACCGATGACTATAGTAGATTTGTATCTGTCAACTTAATTATTTATAAGTAAGATTACTTTAGCATATTTATGGAATATAATAATGAAGTATAAAATAAAACTAGTAGGAAAAATAAGAAAGTACACTCAAACTATATTAGAGAATAATTTAACCAAGCTTCCATTGATAATTTTAAAAGCGTGTGTGACGGTCTCCCAGCTGAGTCCTCATTATACACCTTAATCTAATGGTGTTAGTGCAAGGAGTAATCATACATTACATGAAATGGTTAGATCAATAATGAGTCATGAAACTCCAATATTATATTTTTGGTGATATAAACCATATAATACAATATATACCATATATGTAGTTCCAAATAATGTGAAAAATGAGATTCTATATTAGTTGTGTTATTAAAAGAAGACCATTATATAACACATACATATATAGGGATGTGAGTAATTTTTTAGACTATACCTATTAAAACATTAGCATCTTGGAGCACTAAGATCATCTTTATTGGTTATCCTAAAAAGAATAAATGATATTACAAATATAACCCTTCATATGAAAAGGTTATTGTACAAAAACATGATACATTTCTATAAAGAGAAAAAATCTCCAATGGGAATAGTGGTAGAAATATTGAATTTTATGATGTTAATGGTCTATATGAACAAAAGCTAATATAAGAAAACAATCCACAAGAGATAGAGGTAGTGGATAACGTTCTCCAGAAACAAGTACTGTGTAGGTATACCAGAGAGTTTATAGAACTAGATATATTTTTTTTCCCATCACCACGTCAAGTGACACATTACTCCAAGATAATGATAAACTTCTATCTTAAAAGGATGTAGTAGATGGCAGGGATTCTACAAATAGAATGAATATATTAATTCTAAGATAGAGTTCATGTAATAAAATCATGTATATATTTTGGTATACCAACAAGATAATGTAAATCATACTGGGTGTAAATAAGTATTCATGAAAAGATGGTAATGGATGGTAAATTATCTACCTATAAATCATGGTTGTTTGTGAAGGGTTTAAGGAAACATTAATTAATAGACTATGATAAAACCTTCTCAAAAATTGAAATTCTTAAATCCATAAGAATATTACATGAAATCACAACCTTCCATGATTATTAGGATTGGGAAAAAGGATTTCAAAACTACTTTTATTAATGGGAATTTTGGTTGAAATGTATTTATGACACAAACCAAAGTGTTTATTATATAAATAATTTCCAATAAAGTATAAAAGTTACCGATATACATTTATGGATTGATGTAGGAATCACAATCAAGGAATGTTCATTTTCATGAGTTAATAAGAGAATTTAGTTTCATTACGAATGAAATTAAGCAATGAGTCCATAATAAGTTTAGTGAGAATGTAATAATTTTCCTACTATTGTTTTTTGATGAAATATTTTTAATGGGATACAAAGTTAAAGCCATACAGTCAGTAAAGACTTGGTTAAATGAATGCTACTCTATAAATACATTGGGGAGCAACATATATTCTAATGATTAAGATATATCAAGATAGATCTCATGGATTTATTAATGTAAATCAATGTATATATATTTATAAAGTACTTTAAAGGTATAGCATGGAACAATCCAAGAGTGAATTTGTTTTCTAGTGTATTGTGGAATTAATCTATATAAAAAAATAAATCGATAAAAAAGGATGAGATTGATAAGATGAGTAGAATATCTTATGCTTTGTTAGTGGGTTATATTATGTATAAAATTATATGTACGTGGTTTGATGTTGCCTTTTCATTAAATATGGCGGGAAGATATGAATCCAATCTAGGAGATCTATATTTGGTTTCTTTAAAAACTATCCCAAAGTAATTGAGATATACATAGGAAATGTTCCTTGTGTATTGAGTAGATAAGTATCTAGTCATGAGGGGATATAAAAATTCTTGCATCCAGAAAGATTAAGATTACATGGAATTACTATTAGGCCATGTGTTTCTCTAGAATGGTGGTGTAGCGATATGGATAATCTCAAAGTAGTCTTTTTTCACTGATTCTATCCTAAATTATAAGTATATGGTGTCTTATAGTACACTTATGGAAGCTATTTGGATACACAACATTGTTTCTAATCTTGGAGTTATACGAAGTATTATAGACATTGTAAGAGTATAATGTGATAATATAGTGAAAGTGGTTCTTCTAACTAATACCAGGTCACACATAAGGATAAATCATATACTTTGGTGCTTTTATTTCTTGATATATTCTACTGAGAGAGGTGATGTTTTTGTTATCATAGTATCCATAGAGGATAATGTTTCATACCCCCTACCAAAACTCATAACTCATCAAAATCATGATATTCACGTGAGATCTATTGGGTTTAATGTTTCTAGTAGTTGAATCATATGCAAGTTGATGTGTTGTGAGTGGATTTCCTAGAACCAACTTCTACATGTAATTTAGTTAAAATTAAATATATATATATATAGATATATACACGAATATTTTCTTACCATAATAGTTTTTATAAATCCTCATCTACTCTTTACATGGTAATATCTTTAGATTACATGTCATATCAAAAGTTTATAGAAATTACATGCTAAAATGATTAACGTGAGATATTAGGATAGTAATAACCAATATACGTATTATGGTCTACATACATCATACTGATTCGATACATATGATGTTTTAAAAGTAGGTGATGTGGTCTTATATGTATTAGAAATTTTTCCCATTAATATCACACTTTGGGATCTCAAGTATATTGGATAATGTGGACTGACCCACCAATAGGAACACCATATGTTTCATGTCCCATTGGTTGTTCATATCTATGAAGATGTGTATTGGTCTCTCTACTTGAGATCATTATCAATTTATTCTAATTGATCACATACATTGATGCGATGGAAAACCCATGAAATCATAGTCATGGTGCAGTATCATTTGTTGGGTATATCATTGGTGGTATGAAATTAGTTAGATGATCATGATAGAATTTATCGCTTATGTGTTGATGAAGAAATATCTCATGGGACCAAGTTGATTGAGACAGTACCATATTCAGAAAATCCATGGTAATGGCACTAGAAGTTAACTTCATCTGGTAAGGCCAAAAATTATACAAAGCATCAAAAGCATGATGACAGAATTGTGATTCTTATTTTATGAGTTGCCATAAGAAAAAAAAAATTATATTTCATAAAGTCTGTTCGTAGGATGTAGTAATAGCCATGAAATTCCTCATTTACATTGGAGACATGATGGGATTATATTCTCCACTCTTTTTTGTGATTAGGGATCATTGTTATCGAGATAAGGACCAAGAGGGTCACATGCTATGTGAAAAAAAAAATTCCACTAATTTTGATGAATAGATGTTTAGGATGATGTGAGACCTATATATGGGAGCTAGTGAACTTCAGAGTGTGACTGAGCATTGGAAATATAATTAAATTATATTATTTGGAAATAGAATAATGATTATTGAATTTATCTCTCAAGGAATTGATAAGTTGATTGATTATAAAATTAAATACGAGAAAATATTGTTTTTCAAATGAACATAACATGTACATAGTTTTCAAATTATTTCAGGATATTAAAGAAAAACTTAATTCTTCATATTTTATAGTGTTACCTTCGAAATTATAAAATGTGAGTAATAGAATATTTTGGATGTTTATGACATGTTTCATTAATTCATAAATGTGAACAAGGGTTAAAAATGATCGTTAGAACATTCCAGGGACAAAAGTATATTTTTAAAAATTATAAAATAAGTATATAATCACATCTTAGCCTCTTGAATAGTGTGTCAAACCATTTCAACGAATTTTAGGGTTCTATTACATCTCTATTAGTCCTTAGGGTGAGAATCCAAAGGAAGAACAAGGTTGAATCGATCACTTGTTTTTGATGGAGTATGAATTCTTCACATGATCGAAGGGGCATCATAAAGCACTTTGATTTCCGACTACAGCACCAAAAAAGAAAACACCAATGATACATAAGATATTTTGAACATGTGGATTATCTAATGAACACCTATTTTGGTGCATTTGATCCATGGAATGATGACAGTAAGAGAATAAAATTTATGATTTCAAATGAACAAGGTACCATTTAAAATTTCATTTGATTTTATTCTTCTTGATTAAATTGACTTGCATGCGATCTTGAATTAAATATAGGTAAGGGATTTTTTGGATTTAGTTTTTTTAACATGAATAAAAATATAAATTTTAAACTATGTATTTTTTATGATTTTGTTGTACCCCAAGTACCTTCAAACATTTAAATTATGATCCACTTTGTGGTAACATCATCAAATCTCTACTCTAATTATCGATTGGGGTATCCTAATATCCCCAAGCATAGATACATGAATCTCAACTACATGTTTCACATTAAAAAATTATCTGGATTTTTATTCTTACATCAACCAGGATCTGATATATTATATGCACCTACTTCACCACCTTTGAGAATGATGTCATCCTGAATATATTTACTAGTGAATTGATAGAATGTTTTAAGCCATATTTGAATCATTTCATCATTGAAATATCCTATAATTACATAATAAATAAACAGTAAAACAAATATATAAAATTGACTGCATACTCAATGATCAAAGTCTCTCTTTTTACACGTTCAATAAAATCATAGGCTTTATCTGCTATAAATATCATTGGAACAAACTCCTTAAAGAACATTACCTTGAATTCCTTATATAAAAGTATCCCATGTCTACCCATCTACACATGTATATCCCACTATTGATTTTATATTACCATAATATATATATATATATATATATATATATCTCCAATTATAGTCTAAAACCTAGAGGAATCTTAATTTGTTCCAATATTATATTTACAAACTCAATCCAACACTATACTCCCTAGGGATTGTCCTCTCACTGAAATAATAAAGGATGATATTATGAGCCAAATATTAGAATACATGGACATTACATTACTTTTATGTAATAACTAATACATTAAACAAATAGGCCCCCAAACACAATATCAGTTTAGTGTATTTTAAGACCAAGAACACATTCTTCTAACATTGTGGAATATATTTAACATCTCTCTTAAAGATCTTCCCCTTCTATTTTCCTACCTAAAACCATTATTTATAGATTTGGGAAAAAAAACTTAATAAGGGTGAGATATGCCAACGAGCCTATACCATAGTGGTATAGGCTCTTGCATGGCATCTAAATTATCCAGGATCAAATCCGTGCATGGGTGAATTTCTAGGTATTGTAGTAGTAATGTAGTAGGGCACTATAGAAGCAGTGGAACTATAGTAGTGGAGGGACTGATGCAGGTACATTAGTGGCGACTGTACTGTAGCAGGGTCTGCAGTAGCATTGGTAATGTAGAAGTACTGTTCACTGAGGGGTCCTTCGGGCCAAAAAATGGGCTTTAAAGACTTCTATTCAGGCCACTTGGCCTTGCGCCTTTCACTATGTGATGGGTCTCCCTCAACCTAGTCTAAAGTGGTCATTGTTTTAAAAATAATAAATTGAGGATTCAGCCCCATCCTTAAAAAAAATAAAAAGTGTGAGATAAAAATCTCAATAAGAGTAAATATTAATATCATAAAACAAATCAAAAATAATAATAATTTAAAAACATAAGCATAAATTTTGATTATCAATTTCTTGAGTAATGAAATAAAATTTGGTAGTTATTGAGGCATAAATAGTAAATGAACACGAACCATGATAAAATAAAATAGTCATAAAACATGGAATTATAGAAAATACATAACCAAAGAAAATAATTTCATTATTAGCCAAGTCTCTTTTCCAAGAGAATAACTGCAGGAAAAATCCATTACTGAATTGAGTTCAATCCTCATTAAAACTATATATTATTGAACCATATTTACTTTCCATTACACCCATGTATTACCAAAATGGTATTACGTTCCATTCCAATCATGTCTATCTCATGAGATATAAATAATTACCCAATGAATTAGAGGGAGATATTGGTCTCACCCATCTCATAATTAAATAATTCTTTTGTGTTCCAGAAAAATATAAATCATTCATCATAGAATAAAAAAATAATTAAATGAGTTTCTTAAACATCATTCCATCATAACATTATCCATGTAAAAAAATTTATTCCATTAATAATATACCATAAAAAACAAGATAAAATCATATGAACAATAAGAATATTTGACTTGAAAGATAACCCTATTAAACAATTCCATCTTTTATTAAAATTAGTTTTCATATAGTACTTGAAATTAATTCTTGAGGAAAATATCATTTCTTCCTCAATAATGGTTTCTTTTCTCAAAACAACCTTCAATTTTACAAGAAAATAATTTAATTTGAAATAAACATGGAATACTATGAAATAATATTCTTGTAAATAAGGCATTATAAAAGTGAAAAAATCTATTCTAACTGTATATGTTAAAAAAGAATTCTCCTCATAAGTTTTCCTGAAATTTCAAAAAGTACCACGTATCAAATCACGAAAAATGATTCCTTTCATACCGTTTAATAAAAAGAATCCAATGGGTAAACGTGACATTAAAATTTTTTAAAAGGATATAAATAATATATTTGAATTAATATTTAGGAACCACAAATGAAGATGACAAATATACCCTAGTAAATACTTACATATACAAAATCTCATATAATAATGAGATAGCGAAATTATCCCTTACCTTAGGTCCATTATCCTTTATATGTATCTAAACATTCTATATAACGATTTGAATAATTTCATTAGATTATTATTGAATCATATTCATTTTTAGGATATCATATATGATCATATTATCATCCATTTTGTAATAATATTTCATTATTACTAGTTATTTGTGTATTAACAGATTCATTGTTTTATGCGTGTTTTTTCAAATAATTTCCAGATATCCTTATTAGTCCATAGTTATATCATCCCAAAATGATATTAACATAATATATATCATATTAATTTATTATATACATTTATGTAATAATTATCTAATAGATTTCATGTATAATGAATCACATCACATCATGGATATCGTAAGTCATACACATGAGTGATGTAACTCTTGGTATCTACTCTTGGTAAGAAATGATGGAATGAACTGTTGGATAATTGAAATCAGAATTTGGTAGATCAATTTATGATCAAAATAAAATAAATATGATTAACCAATGATGTGTCAATTTAATGGACTTGATATGAAATGATTGATCTACTACTGAAAACTCACTAAAAAGCCATCAATGCAGTAATAGTACCTTATTCTCTAGAACACAGGTATTATAGCACCAGAACGTTGACCATGCTTTGAAAACATATAGGGAGCTCATTTTTTCCCATTTTGTACTCTATATTCATTATTGTAATCACCTCAACATGAAACATTATTATCTAGATTAAAAATATGAATTAATAAAACTAGATTTTTTTAGTCACTAGATAAACTCCCCCACTCAACGTAATTTAACTATTACTGTGTTTAACACTAGTTGTCTTGATTGACTTATTACAAAGAAATATTAATGGTGAAAAAGACATTTTTTAGTAAGAAAGTTTTTTACAAGAGTTCACTCCTCCATTTATTTCTATAATTAGATTTACAAGGTTCCTACAAAGACAGAAGATCTATTATATCTCAGATCTAGATGTTGAATAGCGCTCCTTGTCCTACTTTTATATGCATGGTGGGAAGTGTAACGTTTTAAAAAAACTCCTAATAATACCTATACTAGGTACATATCCCGTGGATACTAAAGGAACAATTTCTAAAATTTTAGTATGTACAACATATGATAAAGAAGTCCAAGGTGAGGTAGGTTCACTAGACACCCTTCAAGGAAGTTGGAATATTTCCCTCACCGATGAGGGAAAATCATATTCTTAGGGGAGAATGGATTTATACTTCATTGTGGTTCATGAAGTGGATTTGAGAGGTGCATTGGATAAACTTATGTGTGTGACTGAGGTTTGGAGAGGTAGACTAACCGCTGGATCTATGCAGGAAAAACTTTTTTAGGTGATAATTTTGGTTGAGATGGGCACAACAACTAGATCTGGTTAATTAGAGGTGTGGACATGAGATGGTAGGCGATTCAATGTTATATGTGCTATTGTTAAGAGTGGTTGGATATGGTGAATCAATAACCATGGATGGGGTATATTATTATATATAATAATGGAATGATATGTTATAATTTGGGGAAGATAGTATGTGTTTGAAGATGAGTATAAAAAGAAATATATTAAAAAAAATTAATTTCTTTTTTGATAAAATTTAAGTAAAACAAAATAATTTCATTTTGAAAATTTATAAAATAAAAATTCTATGATTTAAATATTTATGTTTGGATTTACAATTTAATTAATGTGAAATATAATTATGATTTATATTTCTATTGTTTAATATTTTTTTTTAAATAATAAAAAATAAATTCTAATTTGTTATATAATTAAATAAATATATTATGTAAAATTTTAAAAATTAAATCAACTTTCGAAATCACTTGCCTCTAAATAACAACAATTTTGAATAATTTAAATCCTATAATGGGAGAGAAATATATTTCTCCTAGTGCATTTCCATTGATTTTTTATTTTTCCAAATAGTGAAAACTAATATACTCCCCTCATATCATTTATTTTCATCCCCAATAATCCCTATCAAATGAAATTTCAAAGGATTTGGTTTTGGGAGGATTCATAATAAAATTAAATAGGATATTTAGATGATTTTTGGGGTAGGTCTAAGAACACATGGGATTATAATAAAAATATTAAAAAAAATTAAAAATAAATCATATTTTTACAGTCCAAATTGGGCCCATATTAACAAGAAATATCAACAACTAGTTTATCTAGATGTTTGGGTGTGAGAATCATCTTTATAGTGGATAGATGGATTGAAAAAATTATCATATCGATTAATTGGTGGGACCAATACCACATTTTAATCCATCTTCCCTTGGAAAATCCACCAAAAATAATATTCAATGGTTTTTCATTTGGTTGATGGCTTAAAAAACCCAACAGAACCAAATAATTACTATAAAAGATAATTTATAGGGTCGATTGACATCAAATAAAAAAATTGAAAAAAATAACAATTTTTAAAAATAGATGCAAATAAAAATAAAAATCATGTGTTAAATATAGGTTGTTGTACATACAACAATATTTTTGATTACTAATTTTCATTTCAACTCATTTTACAAATATATGACATATAATAATGATAATAATAATAATAATAATAATAATAATTAATGGTTACAACACACACAAATAAAATAAGAAAACCCGACACACACAATGTGGGCCTGAGTTTCACCATGTAAACCCATCCAAACATGTATTGATAAAATGCATCATTTTAATCCAATATCAATTTTTGATAAGTTAATAGTCAATGTTGCAAAATTTTCCACACATATTTTGTTGATGATCATTCTAAAAGTGTTAGGGTTTGTATGAGGAGTGTTTTGGGAAATATAAATATATCTAATGTTAGTATTAAAAAATTATCAAGGGAACTACCAAAACTTTTTTCATGAATATAACATGACGGAATAATCAAATGAGTGGTTTTATGATTATAAGATGAAAAAATTAATTAAATAAGAGATGGATATAAGTATATTCGTAGACTGTATGACAACAATAATGACTATCATGATGCATGAAGGAGACTATTTTTGGACTGATAAACCTTAATATAATCATATTAACTCATATCTATCTGTGAATTGATGTGATAAAAGAGAATAAACTTGTTATCAACAACAATTAGTAGAGAAGTTCCCTTAGAATGAATTTTGGTTAGAGAATAAATCATAGAAGAACTGATATGATCAACATGATTTACATGAATGTCGACGATAAAATACTTTTATTATCCATTTAGGAGAAAATTGAACTCTATATAGTGATGATTTTACATTTACATGTTGGAAATGAATTATTTTAAGATTAATTCTCTATTTTTTTCATGCTAAAGGAAGGTAGTGTGCTTAGAGTTTGTTTCTTGAAAGATGGTCAGATATCCAATTGTTTACTACATAATCGTGATTAACTAATTGACTTATGAAAATGATCATGCAGAATTTGACAAGGTCATATCCATTATATACATGGATGAGGAATCCATCATATTGGGACATGTCATACACTTATATATATCTAGATTGATAAATGACATAGATATCCAATGATCCTTCTTTTAAAATGGAATAGGATTTAACCTCCTCCCAATCTAAACACTTCATCAAATATGTTTAATTGAACCTCACTTTTCCCCATATACCATAATGTTACAAGCTTATGAAATGAATGAGAAAAACCATCTTGGTTAAATAAAACAAAGGACATAGTTTGGCTATCTCATGTCCGAATTAGAATTAATGGTTATTTGGTAGGATATTTCCATCAATGTTCTGCTGGAAAGACCTTGTATACATCAAAATAAGACTATCCCCTCATTATACCACCAATGACTCAAATATTTTATCATTGGACAAATTGGGACATTTTATGGTGGAAAATCCCCATTCAAATCTTTTGAGTTACAATAAATTGATGTAGGATTGTACTCTAAGTAAGATAAATAGTCAATGGATGATTATGTTGCATGTATCAATGGCATAAATGGGCTTGAAATGAATCCCTATGATCATTGTAGGAAGCTCAGTTTAGCGTATGTAATTCCCATAACTCAAATCAATGTGGTGGGCCTAAATTCAATAACACATTCTATGAACTCCATTACGTCAGTCGTAACATCTAAGCCCAACAGAAAATTAGATGTGGTCAACTCTTCAAAGCATGATGGAATCCGAGATGAATGTGTCTTCATTCCACCCCCTAAGCTCCAAAAATACTTGTTCCATGAAATGGACATAAAGAATATGTAATGTACATGGGGGAAAATAAATATTCTCGCTCTTAGTCACTTATCCACTCATCAGAGCTCCAAAAATATCTTATAAAAGTAAGCAATATTGAAATGGTTTCTTCATCCTATATGTTTACAAATGCAAAATACTCCCAAAAAATGATAAAATCGATTAATAACATACTTCCCAATTATAGGAGAAATAAATAAATAATGATGAAGACAATGAAAATGACTACATCAAGGATGAACCTCCAATAATTTAGGAAGGTGTCTACCCAACAATTGATGATATTAGATAGATAAATGTGGGTATATAAGTAGATCCACAACCCCATTTAAATTATTATTCCATGAATTTCAATGAAATTAAGGTGTATACTTCATTTATGATGAAAAATGGGGACGTTTTATTCTAGATTTACATAGAGATTCAAGGCCTTGATACCAAAGTGGCCACTCACCACATGGATTTCCCAAAATACCATTAGGGATAAAACCAAAAAACCATAGGGAAACACCTAAATCACACCTCAAACATTTGGGTTGAAGTGGAAAAAGTAATAAAGTATGACTTCTGATATGTAAAATATCCAAAATGGCTATCTAATGATGTACCTTTGATGAATAAAAATGGGGAATCATACTTCTCATTGACTTAATTAATCTCAACCGGCATTTTACAAAATATGACTTACTAGTTCTAACCATAGAAATCTGGATTAATGTAACAACTGGTTATCAATACGTCTCCTTCATGTATGGATATTAAATATACAAAAAAAATTACATGGATACATAATATGAAGAATGCACTACCTTCAGATCCCCTTAGAGTGTATTCTACAATCAGGTAATGCCTTTTGGTATAATGAAAATTAGTTCCACATACCATTTTTCCATACACTACATATTCAAATACTACCATGGGATGTTTTTTGATTTTTACGTTGATGAACTGGTGGTCAGGTCCTAAAAAGTTATATAAGAAATGATAACATAGCCAGATGATTAACACCATTAAATGTGATTTCTGGATAACCTCATGGAATTTTATCATTTTCATTTAATGCTATCATGACACCAAGGTTATCCCTGAGGAAAAAAATATATCCTTATCATGTCACCTCCTAAAAACAAAAAATAGTTAATAGGAATTAAAATACACATGAATTACATCTGTTGCTTCATATGAATCATCATGGGACAATGTTATCCCTTCACTAAACTAATGAAGCATGGGGTCACATACCAATGGATCAGTGACTGTTAGGAATCATTTGACAGCCTGAAGAAGTACATATTTATCCAACCAATATAAATTCCCCTAATTAATTGATTTCCACTCATTTGATATGTGAATTTTCTAGAATATCACTAGTTTTCTTCCTTACAAAAAAATTATGTGAGAATGAAAACAAACTTTATTATCTAATTCAAACCATGCTTGATACTGAGACCCATTGTTTAGTTATCAAGAAGATTTGTATAAAATCAATCATTAAATTCATAAACTGATTCACTATCTTCATCACCAAAAGGTCCATTTTATCTCTCAAAATCACCCTCTGAAATACATCCTCATCTATCTTATGTTGGTAGGAAATCCTTCATAGTGTTGTCTGATATAAAATTCTTTCCATATAAAGTAGTAAATGGATAGGCCGTGGAATATTTTCTTTGAAAACAACCATATGAAGAAAATGTCATTAAATACTAAATTTCTAGATGAAGATAGATTCTCCTTTCAAGGAATACCATAAACAAGGGAAATGTATTATGATGGAACATCGAGGAGTCTAACATTAAGGGTAATTGAACACCCTTAACTCAGTAAAACCAGGTTAGGGATTGTGGTCATTTCCCCATGGAAGGTATATTTACCTTACTACATCCTATTGTCAAAAGTATATACCAATAATGAAGTAGAATATTAGGCCCTCATTATAGGTTTGGAACTGGCACTCCAAAAATTAGTGGACCACCTATAGATGAGAGGTGATTTAGAGTTTTTAATTAAATAGATCAACTAGAATTATCAAATCAAAATTAATAATTAATCCCCCTACATGAATATGATCATGGGTTAATGGAAGAGTTACCATCGTAGATAACATTAACTCATGTTTCGTACTCATTGAATTTACAATAAGATATATTAGAGAATGCACCAACAACTCTAGAAGATCCAAACTGGAATGAAACATTCATTAGCATTTCCCATACCCTAATGTTCTCACCTTTATTCTGATTCATAATGGAGTAGATCAATGAATTCATTCCTATCCCTAAACTATATTCTCATACCATTGGGTGGAGGATTCCATTATGGTCTATCATCAAGGTAGAGTACTCCTGATGGACAGAGTTTTGAAAGTGAAAATCTGAAAGAGAGCATCCAACTTAACTCTTTATGATGGCCCAAATCACTAGAATGTCCTCTATAAATAAGGATTAATTGGAGTCATTATAAAATATGTTTATAGTGAAGATAATAGTTTTTTCGTGAAATAATTACACACTAGAGCACGAAGCACCCACATGTCTGGGTTTAATCTTTCTAAGAAAATATTATGTCTGGGATATTTCTGGACATCAATGATAAAAGATCATATAGTATTTCCTCATGAAATTTCATTCAAACCATGTTCATGAAAAATACATCGATTAAACCTAAGAGTTTATATGTACAAAAAAATATTGCTGTAAATTTTCCTTATGGGGAATGTAGTTTGTGGGACCATACCCCTTTTTATGGCCAAGTAGTTTAATTTCTTCTTGACTGCAACATATTTATTCTCCATAAGGGCTAAGGAAATACCCCTCAAATAATTCAGGGCCGAAATAATTATTGGATTTATTAATGACAACATCAATACCATATTTGGTGTCCCAACTTCAATATTAATGTATAATAGAACCAATTTTAGTTCTGATGAGGTATAAAAGATATATCAGGAATATGATATCAAATATAACCATTTTTCCCAATACCATGGATCATCTAATGGAAAAAGAGAGGCCTTAAACAAGACAATATGAAAAAAAATCATTAAAATGGGTGATAAAGAAAAAAAATTATTGTCTTGACACGATATTTCATTCCTTATAGGATTACATAACTACAAACCATACAGCTACACAGGCAACCCCAAAATCACTTGTATATGGAAAAAAAGTTTTCTTGGCCATTAAAGTCTTGTTTCCATCTCTTTGTGTTACCATATCTGATAATCTATGTACATATGAGAAATCAAAAAAAATTAATGGATGAATTAGAGTGAACGGATGAAAATATATTTTATATCTTTCAAAACGTGGAATTTAATCAAAATCAGATAGCATAGGACATTAATAAGAAGTGTTTCTTCCCTTCATTCCAATAATGAGAGATTTTATTAGTCATTAGAACTCTGATGATACTATGAATGAAGCCTCCAATGATTCAACTAATGTGGGAGGGACCTTACTCTATAGATATGGTCCACTCTAACCTAGATTATTTCTTGATCTTAATATAGGTAGAGATCATTACGACCCCAAAAAAAGATTCTTAAATTAATATTTCATGTAATAACAAAAATCCCTATGTCTCAGTTGAAAGATATTAAACTACATAGTTGGTCTTTATCGCATGACCTTAAAAGGAATGTCATAAAATCAATGTAATATGATGATAAATAGAATGGAGTTATAGTCTTTGTTGTATAACATAAATTCCTAGTCATATGACCTAAAACAACAAGACACCATTCAACATCATGGCGTGAAATTAATCTACATGGTATCCATACCTCTCACTTGACATTAAGCAACCCCCAAAATTCCCCAGGCTGAGACACTCCTCGTGGTACCTTAAATATGGGCCTTTATGTCATGTTTATGTCCTAATCACACATCTGTAACCCACCAGATGTTTGAGATATCCTCTTTTCTAGAAATGAGGAATAAAATTTAGGCATCTCCTAATCACAATACCCACCCTCATCATTCCCATATTATTGTGGAACTGGTTCCCCTTTACGGGTTGAAGTCCCAACATGGACACCAGTCCTTATCGCATGTGATAAAACTGCATTGAAAATGTCCATATTTCATGAAAATAAATTTCACAATAATTTTATGAGATACATCTGGCATGATTATAAATCCAATGAGATACATAGTGATGACCAGATCTCCCATCCAAGGTGTAGCTACTATTACAGAAAAAGAAAATCCCATGTTTCCTTTGTAATAATCATATCAATACAAGTAACTTTTCTAGATCATATGTCATGATTCTCATTATATTGAGATTCAAAGTGATGCCAAAACCTCTTATTTTGGGCCCAAATATCATTATAGAAAATTTAAAATCACATTTCCTCTCTTCAAAACCAAATTGATGTGGGGAAAAAATTTTAGGAACTATGTTTGGCTTCATTTTTGGTACAGAAACGTACGTAGTGACACATGGATCCAATATCCCTATCCTAATATACTATTAAATTAATTTTATGTAAAAAAATCATACTAAAATTGTTAAAAATTACATTAAAACTCAACATGGAATGATGATAAATAGAAAAATCTTCCAATAAAATCATGTTTCATGATTTTCATTCAAATGAGATATGTGTTGATGCCAGAAACTCAATTCATGTGTCCAACCACAACAAAATAATTACACTATTCCCTGTGTATGAATCAAAACTACACATGGAACATTTCAATAACTATGTGTGTGTTGATTCTTGATCTAGTAAGATATGTACTAACAACCAGATCCCATATCCATGTCTCGCAACAATACCCATTTTCACATCTGTTAGCCTATGTCCTAGCATCATGATGTTAAAATGAATTGTTCTAATAGAACTATGTGTTGTTTGATTTTCATTCCTTTGAGATACATAGTGACAACCAGTTCTCTAATATCTTGTCCAACCACAACCAAAAAACACCCCCACTCCCTGTGTATGATTCAAACCTATATAAGTAACCTTTCAAGAAACGTGTCTGGCTTGATTCTATCACCATCAAGATGTACAGTGAAACGCAAATCCTATCTATTGGTCTAGATACAATACCCCTTTTTATGAAAGGTATATGATGCCTTTACAACATGATGTTAAAATACTTAGGATTTCAAGAAGTATGTTTGTATTGATTATATTTCCATTGAGAAACGTTGTGAAACCCAGATTTCCATCATTGGGCCCAGCCACAACTTTTCATTTCATTTATGTCAGTCCATGTTCATCCTAACTGCATGTTTTTAAATTTCCCGGGATTTCAAAAACGATGTATGGATTGATTATGTTCTAAATACGTAGTCTCACACTATGCGTGAGCACATATTCGAAAAAAACACCCATTTGTTCTACACATGAATTCATTCACTATGGGGGATATTTATTTTAGAACTAGGTGTGGATTTATTCTCATTATAATGATATACGTTGTCACACATAGGCCTCATGTCTGAGTCCCATCCATATTAAAAACTAAAATTCCCTCTCTCTTGTGTAAAAATAAGGCAATGTGCAGGAGCTCTTAATTCATGTCCTCTTACTAAGGTGTCCAACAAAGAAATAGAGTTCTCCCCTTATACATATGATTGAGATATATGCCATATATTGTACAAATCATGGATAATATCAGTCCAAAAACTTCCTCTATGATTATACATATCACTTCCATACATTGTAATCATAATCTTGGACACATTCGGATCTTCATAACCTTTCCATGGCTCCCGAATATAGAATATATGATACCTAAGGAATATTTTTTCTAACTATACTATAATAGGACCCAGTTGGATTTTCATAAACTATCCTAGATAATGGTATTTTCAACCATAGGATTCCCCTATTAGACTATGATGTAACACACCCTTGTTTTCATTCCATAAAATAACCAAAAAAAATTGTTAGTCAACAAACGGTAACATCACCCATGGGGTAAGCCTCTTCATTCCTTGAAATCATTAATGATATTACATTGGATCCCATTATTCAAATTAGTATGCTTTCATCCCTTACATATTTTTCACATGTACTATCTATTGATATGAAAACCTACAAGACCATGGTTTACCATTTCATCCGTCACATTCGAATTATGCATGAATGATTTTGGTATAGTATTACATATATCACTTATCATATCCAAATTTCTACTGCCCTAGTTATATTACCAAAAAAAGACACCATTATTATTTCACATGGATTATACTTGTATAGAAAAAATATTTTTCAATTATTTGGAAATTTTGACTTGAAATGCTTCTCTCATATATATTTACATACCTTCCTTAAAATCACACATTGTGTCGTGGGAAATCAGAATCTCTATAAACATCCTTTATCCATGAGTAATAGAATTTTAGAATTCCCAAGAACTCCTCTACCTAAATATGTTAAAACATTCCCTAGAGGTATTTTTATAAAATATCATAAAAATGGGGTTATATCAAAAGGATTCCATTATTGACTCTGTTGTAACACACCCATACTGGATTTGCATAATGTACCCAACAAAATGGATTTTTCAACTAGTGGTAACATCTTCATCAAGAGACACCACCACTATCACTATTATCTATTCCTATATGCTTCTTCTTAGATCTAGGTATCCACATATAACATCTTAAACAATACACCTTATCAAAGCTAAAATTTATGGAACATTCTCATAGAGATTAACATAAAAATGTGTAGTTTTTAAAATTTTAGTCAAAGCTGATGACCTGAAATTATAGCACCCATAATGTACCTTTTTGTGACTTTAATCAATATAGAATAATTTCCTTGTTTTATGATGATAAACTAAATTTCATGTCATCCTAGTCAAAAAGTTAAACTATACAACAACATCATTTCGGTAAGATGTTAAACTACATTGTAAATGGCCTATTTTCACAACATTAAACTAAAAAAAATTAAATATTTTTAGGAATGAGATATCCACCCTAAAATTGATCATCTAAAAAATATAACCTCCTACACAAAATCCAAATTTTGGTAAGAATGTTTTCCAATTAACAATCTGTAACACCCCGAGCTTCCATGATACGCTTCTCATTCAATAATGCAATAGTTTGCATTGTACGCAACTTCGAGTTCTAAAACACCGCGACTAATCAAAGTATCTGTTATGAATAGAAATAACCACTTTTTAAAATTATAAAAATTTTATATTTTAAAATGGACTTCATTTTTGGATTCAGAATATCGAAATTAGCCTATGTTGAATTTTTGGTATTTTTCTGAGAACTTCCATTTTTTATGAATAGTGAAAAATACTTAAAAACAAATTTTTCAATCAACATAATTTATACTGATAAATTATACTATTGAGTGGTTTTAGAGTATAATTAGAATATATTTTTACCATTTTATCCAATGGTGGTTATTAGAATTAACTTATCATTGAAATTGGGCATGAACAATTGTCAATCTTATGATATAAATTGTTTCTTAAAAACACGCTATTTGTTGTGACAGCGGGAATTAATTATAAAATTAATTAATGCAACATATATGTTTGGAATTTTTTAAAATAGACATCATTTTTGAATTCGGAATATCAATTATAGCTTAGGGTGAAATTTTGGCATTGTTCTGAAAAACATCAATTTTTGATGAATAGTGAAACCACTACGTGGTAGTTAAATAACTGATTTTTCGTTTAAATGAAATATCACCACCTCTGTGATTTGATTTTCAAAAATCCGACATAAATGGTTGTCATTAAGAAGTAAAATGTGGTTCAATGAGATTAAAATAATTTTTGGTGAATAGTAACTTTTAAGTTCTTAATCGCGATTAGAGGTAATTAGTGTAGTTTAAGGTAACAATAATGTTTTAATAATATGAGATGAGCTTGAAACTTGTCCTACTCCTATTGGATGAGTCATGGTAGACCAAGACAACCCTTGGGTCAACTTGGGGACCCCATGGAGCCACTTTGGTTGGAAAATGACATTAATATATATTTATTTAATGTTAAAGTTAAATTGACACAAACTTGAGTTGTTCTACTAAAACAGTTTTTAAGTGGGGCTACACAAGTCCAAATTTTGACTATAAATATTAATTAGAAAGCTAAAAATCTTTCCTAAATCATATTATTTTTTTATAATTTTTATACATTAAATAAATTAAATTATTTATGACATCATGATGATGCAGTGATGACCTCATTATTTAACAATTTAAATAAAATGGAACGATAATGTAATATCTAAGACCTAAACATGTTCAAAACCTATTGGATGAGGATATTTATAACCCTTATCACCCTAGCCTCTAATGATACAAGTGTGGGACCTATAGAATCTGAAAAGCATTGTATAATAGAATAACATTTCATTACTTTCCAAAAGTGCCTCTCCTCTCCACTTATAAAAGGCCCCCACCAATACCACCTCATTCACACTTTCAAGCCATTTGGCTTGGCCAACATCTGCCTAAATACTCTCACAACTTCCCCCTCTTACTCATAGAAGCCTCACGTTGGGCAGAACTCTTCCCAAGGAAGCCTTTGGCTCAAATCAAAAAGAGTTACCCGATTTTGAGGTAATGTCTTCTCTAATGTTGTTTTGTTTTATGTTTCTTATCCAACCACCTAAAATCTTTTTATTCATTTCTTTTGTAACAACAACAGTATACTAAATATACTAGGATGTTTTTATAAGAAGTATTCGAGCTACACTTACACACACCTACATCTAATTGTTAAAGAACATACGGTTTCTGTGGATGGCGAATTTCTACCTCACGAAACGATGATTGTTCAATATTCCTTTAAAACCTCTAATGGTGGCCATTTTGATGACACTATATTCATATATGATATATATATTATTTTCATGTCTTCTTTATGCTTCTGTATTTCTCATTTATGGCATACTTTATGATTTCCATTATGGGTAAATGCGATAATTTCATTTTAGGATGTGCGGACTACCGCCCCCACAAAGTGATTTGAATCGTTAATGCCATAAGTGGGATGTATTAAGGATGGAGTAAATGGTATTATACATTATATTATAGTGGAATTATATTATAACTTTATACAATTATAACATCATTCTATTAAATACGAAATAGAAATGAAAGTATCGTTCATGCGTACGTACGGCTTACCGTCTCCATGAACGGTGCATTTCATTTCTTACCTCTAAATGTTATGTAATATTATAAATGAATGTATATACTGAATATATATGTCATATATGATAACTAAATCATGAATATAATTATGGATATAATGGATATTTCACTACATGAACAACTTGTAATTATAAGAAGTTTATTGTTGACTCAAGTACCAAAGATCGACAAAACGACTGCTATTAACTTAAATAATTACATAATGTTCATAACATTGTAATAAGTGATATAAAAAGGATAATGAAATTGAAAATGGTTCTTAATAAGGTATATATTAACTCTAGTTTATTATTCAGGAGGTTAAAGAACGGTTGAGTCAAGTCGGACACGAGGTAAGGGAACTTCTTAACCCAACTTCCATTCTTTGGGTTAATCTCCTACTTTCAAATTATGTCATGATATTATTATGTCTTATTTTGTATTTTTACTTTCTTTATGTGTACCTATAGTGAATACACATAATATATATATTTTATTTGAAAAATTATCTTTTTAAGGACTTCATCTCAATCCCTTTCATTGAGGCATATTTGGTTTTATACACAACTTTCTTTTATACGGTGTATAAACCCCTTTGACATTTACGTTTATTAAAAAGGAATATTTTTTATATGAAGCGTTTTGCTAAACGACAAAAGGGAATGTTTTTCTTTCTGTACTTATGCGGCGACAATGACTTCTCTGCCGCCGTGACCATTATTTGAGTTTCGGCTTCCTCTACAAGCGATCATTTTTTTAATGAAAAATAAATTCAATGTTTTAACTTTCTTTTATTTTGGTATTGAAAATGGTTTTGAAAGCGTTTTTATTATAACAATGTGTTGTATTGATATCTTGTGATTGAAATGAGGAAATTTTATGTTTCCATTATGCATGTTTTATGTGATACGAATATGTTATGGTTTATGATATGTTTAATCCTATTCATATGAGGAATTTATTGGACTTAATAAGTGACGGGTGGAGCCCGCTATAGCTCCTCAATGCATCGGTAGGTCTCATGAGACAACTAGACATGGAATTGGCCGAGGCCCTTTCCCAATTTAATTTATGGTTTTGGCCGAGGCCTTAGTCATTTTAGATGTCTTGGATGAGGCCTTGACAAAATGTTTCAGAATGTCGTGCATTATACATTCCCTCATTATGAAAGTGGTTATTGATATTTCATGTGATTATTCGACTAGTAGAATATCCATGTGAGTAAGTAAATGGAATTATTTAATTTTATTTTTTCCATACTATGCTGAAGTTCAAGTTTAAAAATACTTTTGTTTTAGTTATACATTGCCTTAATTGTTAATGTTTATTTATGATAGCTTACGCAATATTTTTATCCTTATTGAGCATATGAGCTCACCCCTTTCAATGTTTTAATATTTTCCAGGATGTGAAGAAGTATTTTATGAATGACATGAAGGGATAGTCAGAAGAGGATATGAGTGTGGACTATGAAGACTTTGTTATTAGTTTTTCACTTTATGATGTAATGTAAGATTTATGAATGTATCTAGTGTTTCCAAGGCTACTAAACTAATCGGTCTTTCGAGACATGATCTTTTGTGATCATGCCAATGTTACGAAGTAATGTACCGGCTCTGGGTTGCAGGGGTCGGGGCGTTACCGTTGGTATCAGAGGCAGTTTAGTACTAACCTTGGAAGCTAGATTTAGATAAACTCTGATTAGAGCACATAGCCCAAAGATAGACTTTGAGGATTAGTATAGAAGAACGTCCTAGAATTTTGGTATTGTAGAGATGTTGTGTGTTTTCCAAGCAATACATCCCTGTCTGGATATGAGCAGGTAGAGGCGGCTCTGGCACAGATGTACCAAGGGGTAAAACCCGAAAACACCGCTTTGAGCTAGACTCGAACGGGAACTGGTGAACGACAACGGGCCTTGCTGCACTCTTGGTTACGACACTCCCGGGGGATATGCTTAGGATAATTCTAATTTTCTTTAAAAACCACTATGAAGGGTTATGAGTTTATACGTTATCAAATAAAAAATTTCTTTTTATGATTATGGATTATATCCATAAATAGTTCAATTTATGTAAAGTGTTTTACAAATAAGGAATTATATATTTTAATTCGTAAACTAATCTAGTTTATGCCATTGTTTAGAAATGGCGCCTAGTGGAAGGAATGGAAACTGTATCAATGCACGCACTCTGTGTAGGGATTTCCCTCCAGCTCAAGATAATTATTGTGGATCTGGAGATACAACTGGTGATGATAAACTTATTACCATACTGGGACAACTCACTCAAGTTATGAATAATAACCTTACTCGTATGGATCACCCTGATCCACCACGTGGAGGATCAATGTTAGACTGCTTCATGAGGAAACAACCACCAACATTTAATGGGGGTACAAATCCGTTAGTAGCTGAGCAATGGATAAACTTCTTATAGAAAATATTCCATGCCTTGGGGAGTAATGAAAGGGAGAAGGTTGTCATGGCAGTTTACCGCCTCACTGGAGATGCCGATCAGTGGTGGTCGCTGATTCAAAACACAAAGGAAGATGATGATGTATCGAATATGGAATGGAGGCTGTTCGAAGAGCTTTTCTTATAAAAATACTTTCCTTGTGACCATCGAGCTGATATGGAAAGGCAATTTCTGAGTCTGAGGCAGAAGGAGGATAAGAATGTCGCAAAGTATGAGGCTAACATTACAAGGTTAGTGAGGCATGCTGCCGATTATATACGTAACCCAATGAGTTTGATTGATCATTTATTTGATGGGTTAAAACCATTTCTCCGTCGAGCTTTAGTATCTCAATCCTTCTCATCATACGAAGATATTGCCTCGTGTGCTATCAAGACAGAAAAGAAATTCTCTAAGTCTTATGACAACAAAGTAAAGCAAGAGAAGAAGAGAATAGTGGAACAAGAGACAAAGGGAAAAAGGGAAAGAAGGATTTTCCATTATGTGATAATTGTGGGAAGAATCACCCTGGTACTTGCCTAAAAGGAATGGGAGTTTGTTATAAATGTGGAGAAAAAGGTCACCAGGCTCGTGATTGCAAGGGAAAGAAAGAGGCTATCAAAGTTGAATGCTACAATTGTAGAGAAATGGGTCATTATGCAAATGAATTTCCCAAGAGTCAGGGAAACTTGCCTCAGAAAAGGACAAGTGATCAAGGACAATCTTATGATGCTACTACAGTTGAAGCAGAATAACTAATGTATTGGTGCTTTTGGACTCATGGATTATATTCTGGTTATTAGAATAAAGTGATATATATATAAGGATTGTACTTCAGTACTTGTTGATTTCAGTAAGGTTTTAATATGATGAAGGTAATTATATTTTTAGTATGTGACAATAAGATAAACTTTACTTTGTTTGGGGAATCTGATAAATTGATTTTGGAATTAAGAGACCTTTTAGAGAAAGCCTGGACAGAGGTATTTTGGATAACTATAACGGTTGGAGTGGATTAATTTGATCATTGGATAGTATTGTTTAAGGTTAAAAAAATTATGAAGATTATTTTTGAATATTATAACACTATAGTTTTAGGAAAAGGACAACCTGCAGGGTGGGGCATAAACCGTCGCGTCGGACAAATCTGCAGGAATCGAACCCACAACCATAGTGCGACAGGCCTTTATTTCCTACCACTAGCCTACAGGAAGTCCCTGGTTATTAAAATATAATTTTACTAATCTAAATGTTATGTGTTAACATTTGGAACCTTATACAATTAGTGTAAGTATAATATTTTTGGGTTCTATTATCTTTTTGAGTGAAAGGTGAGTTGAAGGTTGAAACTCTAATTAGCAGGCATAAATATATATATATATATCTGTTATTCAATGAATAAATTAATTCTTAAACTTTAGTAAAGGGATATTAAAACAAAAAAATGTGTTATCCTAATACCTTAGGTCTTGTTGAACTGATGATATTTTAAATCAACATAGATTGAAGGCTTTGAGGCCCTAAATTTGACTGTTGATTGTGATTGATGACCTCAATCACTCCCTACGTATATTTACGTTTTTTCTCTAATTATATGTCTCTAATTGCCACAAATGTTCTCCTAATAGAGATCATAATTGGGTGATGACTTTTTCATTTCCCTTTCCCTCTTATTAAGGCTAAATTTTATTAATCTTATTTCCGATGTGGGTTTTCCACAAATGTATTTTCTCTTTTCAACCTTTTATTTTCAAAGAAAAAAATTTCAAATTGCGAGGATACAATTTATTGAAGGAGGGGAGAATGTAACACCCCGAGCTTCCATGATACGCTTCTCATTCAATAATGCAATAGCTTGCATTGTACGCAACTTCGAGTTCTAAAACACCGCGACTAATCAAAGAAGCCATTATGAATAGTAATAACCACTTTCTAAAATTATAGAAATTTTATAGTTTAAAATGGACTTCATTTTTGGATTTGGAATATCGAAATTATCCTATGTTGAATTTTTGGTATTTTTCTGAGAACTTCCATTTTTTATGAATAGTGAAAAATACTTAAAAACAACTTTTTTAATCAAAATAATTTATAGTGATAAATTATACTATTGAGTGGTTTTAGAGTATAATTAGAATATATTTTTACCATTTTATCCAATGGTGGTCATTAGAATTAACTTAACATTGAAATTGGGCATGAACAATTGTCAATCTTTTGATATAAATTTTTTCTTAAAAATACGCTATTTGTTGTGACAGCGGGAATTAATTATAAAATTAATTAATTCAACTTATATGTTTGGAATTTTGTAAAATAGACATCATTTTTTAATTCGGAATATCAATTATAGCTTAGGGTGAAATTTTGGCATTGTTATGAAAAACTTCAATTTTTGATGAATAGTGAAACCACTAAGTGGTAGTTAAATAACTGATTTTTTGTTTAAATGAAATATTACCACCTCTGTGATTTGATTTTCAAAAATCCGACATAAATGGTTGTAATTAAGAAGTAAAATGTGGATCAATGAGATTAAAATAATTTTTGGTGAATAGTAACATTTAAGTTCTTAATCGCGATTAGAGGTAATTAGTGTAGTTTAAGGTAAAAATAATGTTTTAATAATATGAGATGAGATTGAAACTTGTCCTACTCCTATTTGATGAGTCATGGCCGACCAAGAAAACTCATGGGTCAACTTGGGGACCCCATGGAGCCACTTTGGTTGGAAAATGACATTAATATATATTTATTTAATGTTAAAATTAAATTGACACAAACATGAGTTGTTCTACTAAAATAGTTTTTATGTGGGGTTAATCAAGTCCAAATTTTTACTATAAATATTAATTAGAAATCTAAAAATATTTCCTACATCATATTATTTTTTTAATAATTTTTAGTCATTAAATAAATTAAATTATTTATGACATCATGATGATGCACTGATGTCCTCATTATTTAGCGATTTAAATAAAATGGAAAGATAATGTAATATCTACGACCTAAAAATGTCAAAAACCTATTGGATGAGGAGATTTCGAACCCTTATCACCTTAGCCTCGAATTATACAAGTGTGGGACCTTTATAATCCGAAATGAATTATATAATAGAATAACATTTCATTACTTTCCAAAAGTTCCCCTCCTCTCCACTTATAAAAGGCCCCCACCACTACCACCTTATTCACACTTTCAAGCCATTTTTCTCGGCCTACCTCTGCCCAAATACTCTCCCAAATTCCCCCTCTTACTCCTAGAAGCCTCAATTTGGGAAGAACTCTTCCCAAGGAAGCCTTTGGCACAAATCAAAAAAGTTACCCGATTTTGAGGTAATGTCTTCTCTAATGTTGTTTTGTTTTATTTTTCTTCTCCAACCCCCTAAACTCTTTTTATTCATTTCTTTTGTAACAACACATGTATCCTCAATATACTAGGATGTTTTTATAAGAAGTATTCGAGCTAAACTTACACACACCTAAATCTAATGGTTAAAGAACATACAGTTTCTGTGGATGGCGAATTTCTGCCTCACGAAACGATGATTGTTCAATGTTCCTTTAACACCTCTAATGGTGGCCATTTTTTTGACACTATTTTAATATATGATATATATATTATTTTTATTTCTTCCTTATGCTTATGTATTTCTAATTTATGTCATACTTTATGATTTCCATTATGGGTAAATGCGATAATTTCATTTTAGGAAGTGCGGACTACCGCCCCCTCAAAGTGATTTGAATCGTAAATGCCATAAGTGGGATGTATAAAGGATGGAGTAAATGGTATTATACATTATATTATACTGGAATTATATTATTACTTTATACAATTATAACATCATTCCATTAAATACGAAATAGAAATGAATGTAGCGTTCATGCGTACGTACGGCTTACCGTCTCCATGAACGGTGCATTTCATTTCTTACCTCTAAATGTTATGTAATATTATAAATGCATGTATATACTTAATATATATGTTATATATGATAAATAAATCATGAATATAATTCTGGATATAATGGATATTTCACCACATGAACAACTTGTAATTATAAAAAGTTTATTGTTGACTCAAGTACCAATGATCGACAAAACGACCACTATTAACTTAAATAATTACATAATGTTCATAACATTGTAATAAGTGATATAAAAAGGATAATTAAATTGAAAATGGTTCTTAATAAGGTATATATTAACTCTAGTTTATTATTCAGGAGGTTAAATAACGGTTGAGTCAAGTCGGACATGAGGTAAGGGAACTTCTTAACCCAACTTCCATTCTTTGGGTTAATCTCATACTTTCAAATTATGTCATGATATTATTATGTCTTATTTTGTATTTTTACTTTCTTTATTGTAACTATAGTGAATACACATAATATATATATTTTATTTTAAAAATGATCGTTTTAAGGACTTCGTCTCAATCCGTTTCATTGAGGCATATTTGGTTTTATACACAAATTTCTTTTATACGGTGTATAAACCCCTTTGAATTTTACGTTTATTCAAAAGGAATCTTTTTTTATACGAAGCGTTTTGCTAAACGACAAAAGGGAATGTTTTTCTTTCCGTACTTATGCGGAGACAATGACTTCTCTGCCGCCGTGACCATTATTTGAGTTTTGGCTTCCTCTACAAGCCATCATTTTTTAATGAAAAATAAATACAAAGTTTTAACTTTCTTTTAATTTGGTATTGAAAATGGTTTTGAAAGTGTTTTTATTATAACAATGTGTTGTAATGATATCTTGTGATTGAAATGTGGAAATGTTATGTTTCCTTTATGCATGTTTTATGTGATACGATTATGTTATGGTTTGTGATATGTTTAAACCTATTCATATGAGGAATGTATTGGACTTAATAAGTGACGGGTGGAGCCCACTATAGCTCCTCGATGCATCGGTAGGTCTCATGAGAAAACTAGACGTGGAATTGGCCGAGGCCCTTTCCCAATTTGATTTATGGTTTTGGCCGAGGCCATAATCATTTTAGATGTCTTGGTCGAGGCCTTGACAAAATGTTTCAGAATGTCTGGCATTATACATTCCCTCATTATGAAAGTGGTTATTGAAATTGCATGTGATTATTCGACTAGATGAATATCCATGTGAGTAAGTAAATGGCATTATTTAATTTTATTTTTTCCATACTATGCTGAAGTTCAAGTTTAAAAAGACTTTTGTTTTAGTTATACATTGCCTTAAATGTTAATGTTTATTTATGAAAGCATCCGCAATATTGTTATCCTTACTGAGCATCTGAGCTCGCCCCTTTCAATGTTTTTATATTTTCTAGGATGTGAAGAAGTATTTTATGAATGACCTGCAGGGATAGTCAGAAGAGGATATGAGTGTGGACTATGAAGACTTTGTTATTAGTTTTTCACTTTATGATGTAATGTAAGATTTATGAATGTATCTAGTGTTTCCAAGGCTACTAAACTAATCGGTCTTTCGAGACTTGATCTTTTGTAATCATTCCAATGTTATGAAGTAATGCACCGGCTCTGGGTTGCTGGGGTCGGGGCGTTACACAATCTAATTCAAAAATGGATAATCTTCATTCCCAAACATTTTCCCTAGGGAAAAACTACCCATGGTGGTCTTATGAAATCAGAATCTCCATAAACTCCCCATATCCATCAGCAATAGAATGTCATAATTCTTAATAATTTCTATTTCATGACTATTATATAACACCCAAAAATTGGATTTCTATATAGTATCCCACAACATCGGTTTTTCCATATTCCACTATTGAGTATGTAGTAACATCCCCAGAAGGATTCTCATAAAGAATCCCACAATACAAGGTTGTTTATAATGTATAACTTTATCCTCAAGGGAGACCACAAGTATTCCTAATTATCATGTCTTAGATCCGAAAGACAAAAAATCATGGATAAAAATTTCCCTTGGAGTGTCTGAAGAATTTCAAAACATTCTTGGCCAAAATATCTTGATTCATTCATCATTTCAATTTGTTTGGTCCAAGATGTTCAACCTAAAATACCAGTCTCAATAGTCCAAATTGCACAAATTTGAACTGCCCACAAAAAGAGGCATAGAATTAACCAGATTAAAATCCGAATAAGGTAACTCTATATAAAATTCCAGTCTCAACACTCTAGGCCTACACTCTGTATGGTAGGAAAATGAACATTCCACAAAAAGAAATAGGAATAAAATCATTATATTCTAGTTACCCAAAAAGGGATGTCTAAGAAAAATCCATGTCTCACCCACTATGTATTCCTTATATTGGAATTATGAAAACAATTTTGTGATGACATAAAAAGACACACATATTGTGGGGATTTTTCATATAACATAAGAAACAATCAAACTATGCTTACTACGACTCATGGTATAATGATAAATTAGAGAGATGTCTCATACTTATCATTGTAATTATAACACAATGCCATCGAATCAAATGATTAATTTTTAGAGTTTTATTATGAGTAAAATAAGGTATAAAATGAAAGATCAAGTCATTTGGAATAAAATATATTTTCATTCGTGTTTCAAAGTGCGGGTAAAATTCTATATGATAGAGAACCTTTGCCAAATTTTAAATTTTCCCCAACATAGTATTTGGAAACCAGAAATTTATGTCAAGTAGAATTCATAGCATGTTTAATGTTTGTGGATTATGTAACAACATCCTCTACATCTTTATATAGCTTCTCCAGAACTGCACCAATGTCAACCCTTATTTGTACCAAAGATCCTACCAAGGATCAGTGGAGTTGGACTACCTCTTCCTTTGTATATTTTAATTCCTCTATGAGAAGAATTATTTAGAGATACTTATCATTGTGGAGATATTGGTACTCATACACATTCTAAAACTGGCAGAACTCAACATGGATTATAGAGGATCTATGTTCCACAAAATGGATCACCAGTTCTGTCTCAGATTTTGGGGATATGCACTCATCATTCCATTTCTATATGAACACCTTCACCCAATTATATACCTCACTGTAATTAAATCCTCCTTATCCAAGCAAAGAAATCTTTATGTAATGTATGTGAGTCTGTGACGTAATGAATTTGACAAGTGTATTTTGCATTGTATTCTAGATATCCCTCCATACCAAAAGAAATGTAGTTCAGAAGGCCTCATGTTTCTCTATATTAGAATCACATCATCCATCATAGGGAGAGATATAATCTTGGATTAATACACTCACTAATTTTTCATGTTCTACACCCTCCAAAATAGTCTGAACATTACTAACCAATGTTGGTGGAATTGGAATAGAAGCCTACATCTCAAGCCTAGTCATTTTTGACCATTGTAAAAAATAAAAATTGGCACATCTAATTAGCATCCTGATTTTAAAAATTAAAATATCAATAAAGAAGACAAAAAATTTGATAAAACTCACCCATTTTTGGGTTTATATTGGAAACCCTACCTCTCTTGGATGCCAAACTCAAATCACGGATTGGGGACCCACAGCCAATGGAAATCCTCTTGAGTTTACTCAATAACTTGTATAAAAGTCTATTGAGAATCTCCCACTTATGGATTCTCAGTTTCCCCTCCATCAATAATAGGATTAGGGTTGACTTGGGTGACTTGTTCATTATGTTCCATGGAAATGTTATTTGCAGAAAAATAATCATTGGTTGAGCTTTTATGTAAAGCATCAGTTTGGAGGCGGAAAAATGGTTTAAAAAAATATTAATAATGATAATAGTCACAACCATTCAATTCCCAACTGAAATCCTCAAACTACTTGAGGGAACATAGAATTTGAATTTTTGGATTAATTAGATCCATCATTTTATGATATATGATGTCAATTCACATTGTATCCTCACGAGTAGGGGTATCTGAGAAACGTTTATCATTACCCAAATTGGCACCGCTATTGATCCCCTCTGATGAATTCTCAGTAGGAACATCAATGTTAGGCACTACGAGGTTAGGGTCTACATTGGGAACTTTATCAGACCATATGAGACCCCTTTCATCCACTTCCAAAGAATCTATGTTACTAACACCGATCAATTCATTGTCTTCTGACATAGGAGTAAAATTTGAAATATCATGAATGGAGAAAGTCATAAAAAACACATGACCCTTATAGGAGTGAATTTGAAATTACTATAGACCTCTATTCTATCTTTATGAGTGGTTTCATACATGGATGTGTCTCTTGATGCCTCATTATTAAAAATAACCGATTATATTGGAGTGGTATGTACATCCCCCAAGGAATCCTTCAAGATTTATAATGGATTAGTTCCAAAACAATTTAGGGAGGAAAATGACATGTATTCTAAAAATGGAAATCATGGTTCAAAGGGTATGTCAATCAATTCATGATATAGGATGAAATCACAAATACATACTATGGTTCATGTGTCATTATATCTTTAATGAATTATTTCACTTCATCTATTGAGATTGAGAATGGACTTCCTTGATCATCATTACAACCAATACCTGCGGTGACAGTCAATGAAATACACCTTCCATTTCTTTCATCATAGTCCAATGAGTCATGGATAGTTATAAAAACTGAAGGGACTTATCCAGTACCTCAATGGGGTGAATTTGGGCCTATACATTGTAAAACAAGAACTTCCATTGATTCTCCTTTACTTTCTTCTTCTTCTTCTCCTATCAGATGAAAAATAAATCCCCAACAGATTAATAAAAGTGTAAAAAATAGAAAAAAGGGAATGTTGAAAAGAGAAATATATAAGAAAGGTAAATGTGGTCATTCAATTATAGTTCAAGATAACTAGATAACCCTCAATATATCATTTATCTATCATTTTAGACACTTACAACTTGATCAAGATCTGATCTTTAGTTGAATATATCATAGCTTTATCTCCTGAATATATCCATTTAAGTTGGGTAAATCTATATTAGGGAAGAGATCAAGAGGTACCCTGATATATCCCAACTCTAGGATTCACATGTTTCCCTTTAAAAACATCAATGCAACATTAAAATTGTGAGTTAATCTATTTCAAGCTCGGATCGCCAGAGGCTGCATGTAATTAGGATATGATGTGACTGGTTATGAAGAAGTCCAAACACCCTTTAACATGGAATCCTATTCAGTCATATTTTCTCTAAAAGAATAATGGGGATACAGAAAATGAGTCTCTTTCCCATAGTGATAACCTGACTTCCTTGGCACAAGAGGTGTTGTTTTCTCTACCCTATTGTACTTGGTGCCCTTTGATTGAGATTGCCTCAAAGTCTCCAATGCTTCAAAATTTTCACCCTTGGTTCAAGCCTTTATTCTAAGATTGAAAAAACAAGATATTTTTAATGATGTGACCTAGAAAATACCGATCATTAATTCCCCTATGAGGTTATGAGGTGATCCACACCTTGTCATACCTGACCAAATGCCCGATTGATTTATCCATTGAAGGTAGCGTGATTGAAATATTGAATACCTCCCTGGCCATCATGATCCATAACTGTCAAGCTATCCTCAGATTTGTATCAATAATAAAATGCATAGGATGAAAGGGTATTGAATGTTGAATATGTTTAAAATAGTGTGAAAATCAATACGTAGCATAAGCATCACAAATTGTCTTGTTCACAAGGTGAGATGTGAGTATTCTTTCACAGAATAATATCATATATGAACTTAGTTCATAATTATTTTCCTTATTTTTATTGATGAACATCTATTTCGATGAGTTACCAAACATGAAGAATATAAATTCACCCAACATGTTTATCACCCTCATCACGTCACCATACATTAGGTTCAGAGGATGGATTCTAGAGAATGATTAAACAAATGGGTGGAATCTTATACCTTGGAATTTTGTTGGGAATAGAACTATATATGAACTAAAATGTGATGGAACCCCTGTTCCCTCCCACTAATCATTAAATGGACCATTAATTATAAACAGTGTCTTCTCGTTGTACATATATAGAATGAACTAGTAAATTCACCCCAGCAGAGGGGAAGCAAAACCTATGTACCTCCCATATTATAATTTTTCCAAAAAACAAATTGTCCCTTGCATCACAATATAATTGGATTTGAGGATGGAGGGTTGAAAAATTCCTATCCACATAAAAATTAAGCTAGATAGATGATTCTTCATCCCAACTATAGGATTTTCCATATAACATTAACACGTATATTGGACCTTCTCTAATGTAGGACAAATTGTTCCAGAAGGACCCTGATTCTCTAATGTGGGGAATCCTATTGGGAACCTGTAAGTGAGATCTTCTCCCATTGAGTCAAAAATTTGAATTCATATTTCTCCTAGATGGATGTTAGCCTTGGGGATAGCATCATTGGTTTATAATTTATTCGCAACATCTATGATCTCATGGGGAAAATGCTGTGTCCTTATAGTACCATCCCATGTTGTCTTCAGTTGGATTAACTTGCTATAAATTCACCAAGATTGGGATCCCCAAAAATTATATATTTTTATCAGAGGACAATACCATCCTCACCATGAATCAGATGACATTAATTTGTTTGGAGACTCCATCATCTAAGATGATTGGTAATGATCTATGAGTTATTGTAATCATAAGTTGTCCTTTCCAAAACAGACTCAAAGATATGGATTTCATGCCACACGTTTTTGATTTTCACATATGTTTGGAGCACCAAGTATGCCAACATCCACTCGGTCCAGAATCCCAATCTAGTTCAGAAGTCCCATTCCCCTTCCATCATTATGTATGATATATCTATGTAGGCTGAAAAGTCGATTCATAAAAATTTGATTCGATTCGTGGATATGCATCTTTACATATATAGTGTAGCTATTGGGATGCATGATACAACCAATAGGAACCTTTCTATTCTAAATATAAACATCCTTTGGGAAATTTTGGATGATGGCATGTTGTTATAATTTATGAACCAAGACTTCATGAAGTAACATTCAGGTCCATGTATAAAGGTTTCACTCAAAATTCCATGATTATGAAATGTTATGTAATAAATTCATTTTTATTAAAACTTATATAGTACCAAATATAACACCATATCATGAATATTAGACTCAAAAACATCATCATAATCTTGATAAACAACTTTTATCATCTCAATATAAAATGCATTATCTTATTCTTAACAAGTCCTTAGGGAATCCATTGAGAACACACAAGAATACATAAAAGTTTTCAGTGAGTTAAAATAATAACGTAGAATAGTTAATTTTTTGACAAGGAAGATTTAAGAATTTTTTAAAAGGAAAGGACTCACATAAGCCATTAGATCTGGTTCCACATGTATCCCTCTTGAACAAGTGTCTCGTATAAGCCCCTCGACCATATACATTATCAATGATACTCAACTAGATTCTCCCCATACTGCACCATCACTCTATTGTTTATACCATATGAGCTTATTTAGGTGACGTTTTCAAAAATGTAAGTGTGGTAGAGATGCATGGACTCACTTTATAGAGAGGGAAAGATATCCAACCAAAAATATAAGGAATAGTGAAAGGGGATAGTGATATATATATATATATATATAATACTAGCTGACACCGTAGTCTTGCATCATCTACCCGCACACTAGACCTTCACCACCTTACTGTGTTGGTGATCTATGTTGTATCCCAATGTTGTTGACCAACACCCCCTTCATAATCATTCCCATGTTCAACCCCAGGATTAAATCCTCTTCTTTCAATTAGATGTAATAATGATGGGGTATTTTTTTGACACATTGTTTTTTCAAGTGCAGTTAAAGAATTATGATGATTAACGAAAACATTTCAAATTAATGAATATCCCTAGGAAGGATCAAATGGAATTACCTAATATGGAAGGTACACACCCCTACACATAGAAATCCCATGTATCCCCCCTGTGCGACATCAAAATGTAGGCCACCCCAGCACATGGTACCTTTATTAGAAATCGGCACCCAAAGCATATCCGAGAAAAATCAGTTGATGAGGGTCCACTATTTAACTATTAATAGGATCCATATCTCATGAATTACACAAATGGAAAATAAAAATGACCCCAAAACTCTAGTCATGAATCCGATTCACCATAGCCTCCATGAAATCCATAGGTAGTTCTCTAAATACTAATAGAATAGAGAATTTATAGGGATAAGTGAGATCAAAGTCCCTTCAGTTTATGAAAATAAAGACACCAGCCCGAGGACCCCTTACCTTAGTGAACAACTAGTCATGAGAGGTCCTTTTCCCTAACAAGGGACATAAAAAATGCCTATATAGGGACACCTTAGGTGACCCATGGTTCCTAGGATAAATACATACTAGTGTTTAATTTCCCAGGAGGACCATTGCCTAAGGAATATCTATCAATATTAGGAATATACCCCCATTATGAATCACTTCTTTTTCCTCCTAGTCCATGTGTGAGTACCGTTTTCTATCTAAACAAAGAACTATGTTAGTCCACCATTCTGACCTCTTCCAGGACCCCAATATATGGTCTCCTCTTATATTGGATGCATTATTAGAGAGGGGCCAAGTTGAAACCTCCACTGAAGCCTTCATATTTTCTAAACCATGGGAAGAGGCACAATATTCTCGGTTAAATTAGGGTTATGGTTGGGGCCTAAAATACTGTGATTTATTGTTAATTCATGTTTTTCTCAATTAATACTTGGGAATTAATGAAGGATTCAAGATAATAATATATATATATATATATATGAGATCCCCATAATAGGAATGTAATTCCCACCAAAAGGAAGTCATAAGACCGACCTCCTATACTCTTGAAAAATGTGAGCTATTAAGTATTTTTGGCCAAATTCACTATCAAGATCACACTTTTCGAAAGAATTTACTTCATTGATATAGAAATATTGGGTGTTATCGGTTCCAGGAATAATACATGTTGGAAAACAATTGAAAATAGTAAGCATGAGATGAATGATTTTATAAAATTTAGCCCATGTAACCAATCATCTTACATACGCATTTTCATTAGAAAAAAAACCTGAATTGGTATGGGTAAACATGATTAAACAAAGGGGTAGTATGGAAAATTCATAATGGGAAATTTTCCCCACACTAGGTCACATTAGCCTCACATACATAAATGTTACATTATTTTAGATGAATATCCAATAAATATCACAATAATACATAATAATGAACTATAAACGATTAGAGTGTTTTGATACTAGATACATAATCAACATATTTAATGAAATAAATATGACATATCCCATTAATTTCTTCTCATATATCTCCCTTCATGGATATTTCTTACTTAAATCATTTCCTCATAACCTAGGAAAACGGGAATTATAATAAAATGTTAGATTAGATGAAAAATATTGATAAACATGGGATACATAAATAAATAATCTTATGTAATAATAATTCATTCTTATGATTCTGAGGACATGATCATAAATCATGATGTCAACACCAATAAATCATAAACAATAAAGCATGATTCTTAGAGTAAGTATTTTTCATAATAAAATAAATGATTCATAAGAGTGTAGAATTAGAAATAATCAATTAGGATCCATAAGAGAATATGTTAAGAATAGTACATGATTTTTTCAAATGAACATAAGAAAATAAAATCATTTTCTAATATAAGGATCATAACCAATACTATCATATTAGATAGTGTCTCATTCCAAAATGGGTTCAATCTCCATTCTGGTTGGCATATTAATTATAAGTTGAGGATCATCAATATGAGATTCATCAGATATTTGGCATGATATATAAACACTTATAACTTAATTGTATTTTAAAAACCACTAGTGAATCCTCTTCGTCCTCGGCCAATGGCCTGTATTCCCTCTTGGGATGGGTTTAATCACTCGTGTTCCCTCATGGTCTTGGTCAAACCTCTTATGTTTCATCTTTGGTTTGGGGAAAACAATAATATAACCATTGAAATCATCCAATATAAATCATTAACTGATTCATTGGAGGAATATAATAATCCCACTCATTACATAATAATAAGGTATTCACATATATTCATAAATAACCAAAGAGAATTCATTACTAATTTATAATTTAATTAACACTTTAGAAAGAAATGAGTTTAACTGAACATCATTAAAGAATCAACATCATTAACTATCATGAAAATTTAAGTTTATGGTATCAAAAGATCATATCCCCATTAAATCATACCAATTATTAAAGGATAATTAAACTGATGAGAAACTATTTTAGAAAATTCTTAGAAATATATTTTATGGAATAAAGGAAATTATCAATTTCTTTGGGAAAATTTTAAAAACAGATCATTGTATGAAATTGGGAATATTATTTTCATAATTAAAACATGGAAACTTATAGATGAAGTTAAATCATGAATAGAGTAAATGATGATACAAAATTATATTTATGTTTTAAATGATTAAAAAATATTCATTTCACAATTTTGTAAAGAAATTCAAAGACAACCCGTTCGAAAAAATGAAATGAAACTTTCAAAAAAAAATTTGTAAAGAAATTAAAAGATTCTAAAATCATACCTTGCAAATAATTAAAAAGTGAATAATAGATTACAAAAAACAATTTTGAATAAAATTAGTATATAATTGAAATACTAACAACCAAAAAGGTGAAATAAGGAAATATTTTCCTAAAAATGTTATTTTGATATTTTTTTATACGATAAAGATGGAAAATGATGTGAAAACATTAATACCTTTGAACAAAATAGGGGATAATAAAATAGATGATGTCTATTAGATAAAAAAATATAAAATTTCATAAAATATATTTTGATATGTAAATGAACCTGATGAAAAGTGATATTGTAATATAAAACCTTACCTTAATTCGCATCTTTATTCATATGCACTCTAACATCATTTCCCTCAAGAATCTTCCTTTCAGTTACACCATTAGATTTATTATGTTGGTATTATTATGAGACTAGGTAATATTGGTCCCATAAATATATTTTACGGAGTTATTTTTTTTGATAATGGTAGATCTTGGTTGCTAATGTAGTATGGATAAGTGAGAAGGGATGGGGTCATTTTTTTAGTGAGGGGAGTGTTACCAATATAAATATTATAATCATTGAGTTATAATAAATTAATTTCTAATTTAAAGTAGATCCAAATGGAATATGATTCAAATATAGGTTATTTTAAGGTATAAATAATCATAAACAATCAAACATAGACATAGTTTGGTGATATATTTGGCCTTATCTCCAAGGATAACACCCCTTTTAACACTTATAATCCTTATTATGGCAACAAGAATTTTACCAAGGATACAATTCATTATGGTGAAAAAATAATTTAAATTTATTAACTTGTATAAATTATTATGATTCATATTATGTAATATATTTTATGAGAATCAATTACTAGTGTTGGGATAAATTAATTTTTGATTTTTATGAAAAAAAGATATAAAAAATAATTTTAGAATAAATGCATCTCGAAGCATAAAAATGAGTTTATTATCATTCCTTTTTAGTAAAAACCTATAGATTAATGTTAAATTATTTTGTGGAATATATTATATATAAGTTTCATTCACACTATTCATAAATAGTTATTAATATAATTTTTTATGATTAGAATACATTTTATATATAATAAAAGTTTCGAAACAACATCTCATTTTTCATTAAAATGTTTTTATAATAATTGATGACAAAATTATAATTAATGAATGGATGTTTGTTATTTTTTATACATGTATATAAAACACAATTCCATAGATTCAATACAAAAATTAATATATGTATCTATTTAATAAAAAAATATATAAATAAAAAAAATTATTGAAACAAAACATTTCCATTTTTTAAATAATTATTTGACTAGTGTTACTCATAATTAATAAACTATGTCATGAATATTATTATATAATTTTTAAATAATTTATATTGACATCAATCCTCAAAATTAATCAATTTTAAAAAATATATTCTTATAAAACATATCAAAATCATATTCTATGTTATTAATGGTATTTCCATTGGTGAATTAAATCAATTTTATAAATTTAATTTAAGTATCTAATAATTTAATTCACGTAATGTTTGTAAATAATATTATTCAATTTATTTATTTTATTATTTTATCATTATCTATGGAACATATCAAAATTAATAAAGGGAAAATATTCTAAAATATATGTGTGTTATGTTCATCCCCCACTAAAATAATATATCCCTATATATTTTGTTGCTTGAATTGAAATATAGGATGAAAATTAAACTTATTTATATACTCATGTTCCCATACAAATTCAAAAAATTAATGGTCTCACCCCAATACTTTGACATGATGATTGGTCTTGTTTCATAATACTTCATCTTGTCAATATAGCATGCCATATCCATGACTCTAGAATCCCATAGTTGGTAGTAATATTAAATAATTTATAAAAATTAAAAAATACATTGAATGGTCTATGTATTCATTAGTTTTTTATGTCCATAAATGTATATACATTGTATTTCATAAAATAATATTCATCATTAATATATATTGTAAACCTAATTAGACCTCTATTTTATCCTTAAAAATTACACATCGTACTCTACCAGGTTTCTAGGGGAATGTAACCCAAATAAGGGTAAGCTTGGATACTAAGTAAGAAGTAAAATAAATTGGAATATTACTTTATATAAACATGTAATAAGTGATATGTAAAGACCAAATTAAAAATATCAATCCATAATCACTGAAATTGAGTGAATGCTATATCCATAACATTAAATAAAAACAAAGATAAAAAATAATCATAAATCTCATAATGATGTGTTGAATTATTTTATACATTTAAAACATGATGTTAAAGCCTAGTTCTAAGACACATTCCTATCATTAAATAAGGAATACAGAAAAAACCAACATGTTTTATCTCATGAGTTTTGTCGATGACTCTATGGGAATTAGAATTACATGCCCAACTCATCACCATATTATGTCTGATGCATTCACTACAATAGTCATCAATACCATTAATTTCATTCCCCAAGGAAAATATTAATAAATAAATCATATATATATATATAATGAGGAATATAAAAAACAAATACTACATCATTCTATAGAATATGATGGATGTCTATAAGAACATCCCTGATTCAACATTGAAGTCATGAGGGATTATCAATGTTATACGTGGTACCATTATCAATGAAATATAGTGAAAATTTTACCATAATTGTGATTGAATATAAATTTCATATATTAATTGGTTTTAATAATTTTAATTGATAGTAGATAAATGAAATGCTAGGAAAAATCCTTCAACATTTTTTCATTAAGATCATGTGAATATTTCAAAACATATCCCATACGAGTGTCTATCCATGAGTAAATAATTGGGAAAAATCATAGTGTATTAGGGTGATTATTGTGTAAATACTAAACATACCATTTTTAGGTTGATTATACAAAGGTTAATCTATGTCATAGATGTGTTCAATTTACATTATATGAATAGGTCTGTATTTTCTAAGAAATTTCAAACACTTCTGCATTACTATAACATAAGATGGTTTTCCACCACATAAATGGTAACTCTTGACTAAATACTATGTGAGAGGATAATAATCATAATGAATTTTAAATCTAATATATTTCATAAGTAACATGGGAAAATCCTTCTATGTAAATTATTTTTCAAAACAAAATAAAATAGTTTTTGATTCTAAGATGAGTCCCAATGAATGAAAATTATTATTGAGAAACCCCACATATGGATTGGGTAGAAATTAAATGAAAACCATATAAAATAGATATATTGAAATTTATATTAATATTCCATTATTTAGGAAATTATATGTTATAACATATTTCATGGGAATTAAATATACCCCACATAGATGAAATTAAATGTATTATAAAAAAGGTGCCTGAGGAAGGGAAATTGTAGATAGAAAACCCTTCCCATATTGTCCTGAATTCCATGAATATAATTTAAATTCTTATAAAATAAACTCATATATTTAAAAAATAATTAATAACCATAATAATATCCATTTTCATCTATAATATTCATATATATTCTTTCTCTATATCAATTCTCTCGATTTTCCACATCAGGTGTTTATTATTTTGATCATTTGTACTGATTTCAAAATATAGGTGTTAAAATTAATTATTTTTAGAAAGTACATTATTAATAGGTTCTTAATGATTATTTATTTTATGATTTATAATAATTTATAATAATTTATAAGAATTTATAATTTTTAAAACTCTTTTCATGAGGGTTTTAGAACATATCCTTGAGGAGAATGTCGATATTTAGCATGTTTTGGTGATATTTAATGAACAGATGGTGTTTAATTAACTAATGAATTATATATTGATAAAAAATTTCTTGAAGAAGAATAAACTTTTAATTTAAAAATTAATATCATGTTATACTATAAATTATTTGTCTGTAGTCATTCAAGATACAAATTCATTGTTTTTTTAATTATGTGGTTAAACCGACCAAAACATGAATGTACCATGATTTAATGATTGATTATGAAGTGGAGTTGTTGTAATATCATTATAAAAAAGGTATTTTTCCTATATAGTTTATATATTCGTGATATATTCTAACTATATGTATATTGAAGAATAATTAATAAATATGATAATATTAAAAAAATGAATAAAATATTGTCCTCTTATTACCCTTGTCTAATAGATTAAATTAGCTACATAGTTTGTTGATCATATTATTTATAGGTTCTTGAATTTTTCCTAAAAAAACCGTAATGTTATTATAAACATAATATTTATCCTTAAATTACATCCTCATATTTATCCTTGTAAGGTAGTGAAAGAAAACAGAACCATGTTACGTCAGGGGGGGTAGTCTGAATAATGCTTGAACAACATTTTATTTTCATAATGGATAAGGTATATGAATAAATAGTATAAAAAAATATTTTATCATTAAGGTATACAAATTATAGTAATGTCAATATAATATTACAGATATAATAAATTATTGAGAATATAATTAATAAGAAAACTAATTGGTTGATAATACTCATGTAGAGGGCCTGCATTTTCCTTGGAACTCACTATGAATTTGATGATTCTGGCCTAACTACGAGTTCTAGGAGATTATTTACATAGTAGAGGATTATAGGAAGATTAAAATTTATTTGTTTTAATGAGGATTTATAAGGAATGTTGGGTGATGTATTGGCGATGATGTTATCCTTTCATAAGTAAAGGGAAGTGTAGTTCTGGGAGAAACCCTTACATTTTCAATTATGTAAGGTTACTATTCAAGATTCATAGGAAACAATGGAAGAAATTTTAGGGGAAACATATATTGATCAATAAAAATATAAACCATTCAAATAATGTAATGTTTTTAATTTTTTTTTCTTTACACAAGGTTAAACTCAAATTAGACATTATAACTTTTAGTATGATAAATAAATTTTTTCCAAAAGTAACTAATTTTAATGAAAATGATTATGATAGGAATTTATAGCTAATTTAATGATTCTAATTTCAAAATTAAATATAATTTTCTTAAAAAATCAATAAATGTGTAAAAATATTATTTTAAAATACATATAATTAGTTGTATAAAAATGGCTTTTAGAGAAATAATTTTTTTAAGATTTAATTTCTCATGTAAAATAAAATAAAATAAAATAGTTATTTAAATGATATAAATTAATTTTTAAAAAAAATACATAGATGTTATTTGGCTTTCCGGGAAATCAAAAATTGAATCTCCCTTCAAAAATCTTACTTTAATGAAGACTAAAATATTTTTTAAAGGAAACTTTCTAATTTATTTTAAAATAATTAGTCATAAGATATATAAATTCCAACAATACTAAAAAGTATATATTTTTGTTCATTAAATTAAAATTTTATTTCCAAAAATGATTAAGAAAAAATCTAGATCATTTGTTTATAACAGTAATGTCATACAAATGAAAAGATTCTTGAAAACCATATTTTATTACTAAAATCATATATTTTTAGAAAAAAGAAAAAAATCATAATAAGATAAATTCAATATGATTAATTAAAAAATATAGCGATTTTGATGAAATTCAAATGATTAATGTAATATACTGAAGAAATTCATGAATAATATCTCTTTAAAATAAGGATTAAATGATAGTTTGGGATCTTTAATTTACCTATTACTATAGAGACTATATTGTTATATTGTCCCTGAAATAATTTAATCCTAGAAATTAGGGAAGAAATAATATATTGATGAAATATGGATACACCTTCCTTATATCATCTTCATAATCCCATGTTTACAGATTCCGAAAATGAGTTTTTTGAGTCTGAAATACTAATCTCTCTTGTCACGAATAAGGACAAGCTCTTAATTATAAGAAAATTCAGGCTCCAACTATCTTTCCTTAGATGTGAGCCCATGATTTAGATATAATATGTATTTCCTAAATAGTGAAACCTGGAAGAAGGCTTTTACTTTTGAATGTTTGGGTGATATATACAACTCATATGCTATATCCCTAATTGTTTTTAATATTTCTAATGTTCCAATGTACCTTGGGTTTGTCTTCCCCCGTATATCAAATCATATAAATCCATTCCATGGAGAAAACTCAAGACTAAATGATCCCCATGTTGAATATATATGTCATTCCTTAGATTATTATCATAACTATCTTATCCACTCTAGGATGCTTTAATATGATTCAATATAGTTGAAACTTTAATAGTTATCTCTGCCATGAGATATGGACCAAATGACATTTTTTGACAAATTTTTCCATAAATGGTAGGAGTATTACACCTCTTATGTAAAAATTCATCATAAGCCTTTATTTCGATGAGTGAATAGAATGTATTATTGTATAAAAACTCCACTAATTTATGAAAATGATCCCACGTACCTTGGATTTCAAGAGAACATGATCTCAAATATATTCTAAATTCACGATAGTTCTTTCAGAATGCCCATTTTTTTAGGGATGATATGAGCTGATTAAATGAATCTTAGAATTGAGTACCTTTTGAAGAATCATTTAAAATTTTGAAGTGAATCGAGGGTCGTGGTAAAATATAATGGATAATGGTTCCTCAATATGCCTTACTATTTCATTGATATAGAGTTCTAAAGGGTGTCCAATGTGTATATATTCTATTATCATAGGGAAATGAGTAGGTGTTTTTATGTAATCAATGATTAACCACATAACATCATGATTACTTAGAGTATTTGGGATTCTAGTAACTAAACCTATTGATGCATTTCCACATTTCCATATTGATATTGGTAAAGGTTTCATTACTCACTTTGGATGTGGTCTTTCAAAAATTTCCTTTTGATATATTATTAATCTGGACTCATAATCTAAAATTTCAAACTTCATTCCATCACACCCTAAATGTTCTCCCCAATCCAAATACATATTTGTACTACTAGAGTGTATAGAGAAATTTGAGCTATGTTGTTTATCTATTAGTTCCCTTTTAAACTACATAATGTATTGAACACATAAACTCTTACCAAACATAAACACTTCATATATAATGACTAATTCAATACATTTCTCATTATTTACCAATTTACTATTCCTTTTTATGTTCTTTCCATCCAGCTACGACTTCTCTATCCTTTATAATAAAGATGGATTATCAATTTATTGGAATAAAAATGTTGGATACCCTTACTATAAATATCCATATACAAAATTAATTGATATATATATATATATATATTTATGAGATTCTTGGTAATCATCTCTATGGTAAAGAATTCATGGTCTCTTGAACTCATTGAACGAGCCACCTTTTTGGCCTCCCCAGGGTTGTAGTATACCGAGAAATCATCATCGTTGATTAGTTACAACCACTTCTTTTTCCTAATATTGTTATCATTAAAAGAGAATATTAAATTAAAATTATCATGGTCTATATTATTCCTGAATATTTATCCATATGTAGTGCCTTTATATTTTTAAATTAATGAATACAGCTTCCTACTTGAGGTCATGTATTGGATAGTTCGATTCAGGGATTTTCAATTTACTTCTTGCATAGGTAATATCACTATCATTATATTTAAGGATTCGTATAATATGATTCTTAAATACATCACATTAAATTAAAAATCCTTCTTTTCTAGATGGTAGTGTCAATACATGTTCATTAATTAGTAACCTCTTCAGCTCATAAAAGCATCCAACATACTCCATTGACCGTATAAATTGTACCGCTTTATCTATTATCATGGTTAATCAATTATCCCATTGGGGAAAATATTGAAAAGCCTTCTAATAGTAACCTATATACCCCATCAAACATAATAAGTTAGTTATGTTATTCAATTTAGGATATTATTTGAATACCTCTAACATTGTGTGGTTAATATATATTCCAAACATAGAGACAATATTTCAAATAAAATAAAAATCCATGATCCCAAATTCACTCTTACTATACTTCCCATATAATTTATATTTTTCAGAGTTTCTATGGAATTATCTTCAGATGAATATCGTGATCTTTATAGGTTTTTTGGAATATCAAGATATCATCAATGAATACCACAATAAAGATACAAATAAACTCTTAGAGTACTCTATTCAACATATCCATGATGATATATGGTGCGTTAACCAATCCAAAATAAATAACTATAAACTCATAATGACCATACCTTATTCAAAATTTAATCTTCTATATATCATCCTTACTCTAAATTAACTAATGATAACCAGAGTGAATATTGATCTTTGATAAGTATTGGTACTCTTTAATTTTATAATATAAGTCTTAAATATATAGAAAATTATACTTAATCTTTATATTTATGGAATTTAACTCCTTATAATCGACTCATATTCTAATGGACCCATGTTTTTTTACATATAAAAAAATGGATCCACGTGATAAAACACCAGTTCATATAAATCCCCAATTAGAAAACTATTAATACTATTTATTTAACTCCACCAACACTATTAGTTTTATTTTTTATTGAATTTTAGATATAGGCCTTGCATTAAGAATTAGTTCATTGGAGAACACAACATTATGAATTTTTGTATGAACACATAAGTATTATGAAAAAAAATTTCTATTCAATGGGTATATAATCTGTTGATATGATTCCCTCCTAATCCATATATCACTCTTTATCTTCTTTATTGCCCATAATTCATTAATGTTTACTACAATGAATGGATCTGGAAATGTAATATATGATTATGTTTCCTATATAAAGACAATAGATTCCACTTAAATTTTATGAATCATCGTCTAATTCTTTTTGAAATAAGTTTTTATAATAAATTGATAGACAATCCATACATAGGATCAAGTCAAACTCATCCATTTGTATAATGAACAGGTTTTAAAAATAGGTTATGCACAAGAATCATAATTGGAAAAATCTCCCATATGATTATTTCTAAAAGACTTATATATTTTATTTATTGATAAATACCATAAAAAGTAATATCAAAATATTTAAGTATTTTTTCGAACATCAAATATATAAAAGGGTGTGAATATCCCGAGATATATAAAACATTACATAACATTGTTGAAAAAATTAGGGCACCTTCCACTATATCATTATAAACATATAATTAATCTTTGGAAATATAATAATCTTGGACTTTCTCCACTATAATTTTCTAAGATAAAATTCCTTGAAATTTTTGGAATTGGTTTTCGTAATTTCCCTTCTCTGTAGATTTAAAACATTAATCATTAATATGTTCTACACAGCCTTTAAATTTGTGAAATTGATGTACATTTAATCCACACTTGTAAAAAAACTATGCTTCCCTACCGACATTCCCCATGTTGGAACATACCAAAATTATCACCTATGTGATTAACCAACCATTATATCTTCACCTTTCCTAAATTATTATATCTTGGAATCTCATGTGTTATCTTATTCTCTTGATTTTCAATGAATACATACATCTTGGGGAACTCATTTCAGGTCATAATAGTTCAAGATTATGTATCCCTAAATGATGAAATGGTTTTAGAGACTAATTCCAAGGAATTCTGATATTTATATCAACAAAAAATGGTCATTAATTATTTATATTCAATGCATGTAGTCTGAAAGCATGCCTATATAACCTTATAATGTTTCCTCATAATCAACATCATTTTACATCTCCTTTTGTCTATGTTTGGGGAACTTTTTTCCATTTATTCACTTTAATCACGAGGAACATATATTTCATAAAATGAATCATTTAAAGTTACCCATTCCAAAAATACGATCTCATATTCCTTTTTATTATTTTGAATTAGAAAATAGTGTTAGTCTGTATTTCCCTATAAATTATAGACTTTCAAGATGACTTTTTTAATTTCACTACTTCACATATTAATAAATATCTTCTTTAGGGACCGGAATAATTTTGTAAGTACTAATATATTAGTAGTTAAAATTAAATTTGGTGGTTTTTTTCATGTGATGTGATCTAGAATAATTACCCCAAGTTTTAGATCAGCATGATTTTCAATGTCCAAAATAATATTTTTCATAACAAGCATCAAAAGCCCAATTTGATTACAAACATATTATCATCTACAATAGCTTCATTAACATGTTTAGGAGTAATACCCCTACATTAACTACTGGTGTTGATATCTTTATCATTCCTCACATTATCCACAGTCTTTCTATAATGCCATTCACATAATTAACTCTCGATAGTGAATTGTGAAATACAATTCCAACTAATTTTTCAAGACTATTCACTAGAAATCATGACCAATTTTCTTATTTCATGTGTTTTCATACATGGTTAATCTATATATAGTACCCATTTTTTCTACCAAGATTACTTTGATACCAAATGTTACATCTTGTACTGTAGAAACCCAAATCTTGTAGTTATATTACATTATTTTTACTAAGTACATTAGTTAATAATGGATCGAACTGTTTAGTTATAACACCCAGATATTTTGTGAAATAAATTTCTCCATTTAAATTTAATATTTTAGATATTTTGAAAAAAACATGGATTTTATCTTTTTATACATTAAATAATGTTTATAGCCCACATTCTACACAAAATATAGTTTAGTTTTCATTATGCAAAACAATAACAACTCTCATGACAAGTGGCACCAATCTTTAGTAAAAAATGAAATAATATTATTTTAAATATGATACTTATAGCCTAGGAATAAAAACAAAAGGTATGAATATAAGTAATATCTATATGAAATATAGATATAAATTTCATAGTCAATATCTGTCTATTTATGAACTCTTAGTAAATAAGCAACCGAATTTAGTAAAATAATTATATTTATAAAAAATCTGGTTTCATCAAAAATAACTTTTATTATATTTTATATGAAAATATTATATTTAATTTATAGATACTGTGTAAAACATTAGTAGATAAAATGAACATTATATTTTGGGTCATTTTATCTAAATTAATATATGGTTAAATTTTGGTATTTCGCAAAAAATATTGATTTTTTATTGAATAAGGAAAATCCCAATTTCTGTAAAACTATCATTTATTTTCAAAAAATTAAGTAATTTATTATTCAAATTATAATTAAATGTAACATAAGTATTTTTTATTAATATATATTCCAATTACTTAATTTTGAATCCATTTTACAATGTATTTTAGTATACATTTATTTTTTGGGTTTAAAAAAGGGTTTTTCGGAATCTAATTTCAAGCGAATATTGTTTCTCCATTTTCATTAATTAAAATAATCCTTAATGAAAAATGTTTGAATATAAATATATATATTATATATAAATAAATTTTAATTAATATTCATACATTGATTATTATTAGACGTAGAGTTAATATAAACTATCGTATGCTTGAAAAAAAATACTTTTATCGAAAACCAGATTTTTCATTGTATCTATGTGTTTTGATTTAAAATTAATTTTCTTCCAATTTCAGAAAAATTAATTTTAAAAATAATTTTTAGTCATTAAATCATAATATAAAAATTATCTTAGTGTGAATTATTATGATTTTTCTGAAAAGATTCATTTTTTGATGAATAGAGAAGCATAATGAATTTTAACAGAAGAAATATTTTCATTTAATTTATTTATAATGATTAATTGTATTAGAAATTGATTTTAATTTATAATTATTTCAATTATACCTACATTAATCCAATTTAAGTCTTTTTAATCAATTTCATATTGAATTTGTATATAATAACATTGTAGACTTTTGATCTTTTTCTATTTAAAAACATTATTTCCCATCAAGTCTAGCGGATTAATTTTAAATTAATATTTTTTAGTACATCATTATGAATTTTAAAAGAAGGATTAAATATTTTGAATTATATTAATTTATATTACATAATAAGGTCAACTAAATTTATAACCAAAAAATAGTGAATATAGTAAAAAATAATTTATCACGATTAAAGTAAGATGTGTTTACGATGGGTTAAACTAAAATTATAATTATAAAAATAACCTATAAAATTTTATAAAAACTATTTTATGGAATTATTTTAATATTAATACTCTATTTTTATATAATGTCACATTGGGGACTCTTTTGGAATATGGGAAACATAAGAGCACTAAATTATTTTCAAAAACATCAGGTGTGTCCTCAAACCAACTTATAAAATGCCACCCCCTATCCTCATTTATTATTACCTTAAAAACATTTTATTTTTTCCATGACAAACCAATATAACTAAAAAAATTATTACCCCTTAGCATAGAATAATTATTTTGGAAATAAATTCATCGTATTAATGCTTTTAGTGAAAACCTAAGGAGGATACCTAATAAAGAGGTAACATTCACCAATGAGAATTTTTGTATCTTTTTCTCCACCTAAATTAATTATTATTATAACTTTATGGTATAATAAAATAAGATTATTTAATATACGAATATATTTCATGGTAATATTTTACAAACATATCCACTATTAAAAATGGGTTTACGAAATCATCATTCGTGTGTACGGTAGACTACCACCTCCCAAACTATTTTCATTCATTTTTACAATACTACCACTTAATGATAGTAATAATTATTGATTTATTGATTTTATATTGTATTTATGATAGTATTTTTTTAATTATTGTATCAAACATACCTTCAGGATTCACATTATTTTTTTAGAACCCAATAATGTCTCTCGTGTGTATGGAGGACTATCTTCACATGAAGCGACTTGCCTGATTCACACTTTAGAAGGAAGATAATATGGTTTTTTGAAAACAAATATGATATATATATGACCTAAATAATAATATTTAATTATAATATATCCTTTACATTTCTTTATTTCAATCCTATAATAAAATGGAAACACCATTCATTTGTATCTACGGCCTACCATCTCCATTAATGGTGCATTTCATTTTTTTTCTCCAAATATTATTGACATTTATAAAAATGAATATAAGGAATATATATGATATTTATAATATTTTAGAAATTATATAGTGATGAAACCATGATTGATGCAATAGTACTATAAAATAAAAGTGAAGACATATATGAAAAGTAATGTAGTTATTTCCTAAAAGGTTGCCTTAAAATTGAATTGTTAAAAACATGTAATAAAAGGTCATAATAAAACCTAATATGGTACAATATATATGAATATGGTTATTTAATAGATATATTAAAATTTTATATTTATTATAAATAATTTTTCATCGGGTATAATGAATTTTAATACTTAAGGTAAGGATTTATAGTTTTTCATGACACCCTCCCGACAAAGAGTACCCCTCAGGGGTCGACAATGTGAGAAGGGAGATAATGACCCTCTTGAGTCCCACCTCTAGTAGGCCTCGGGATGGAAACTAACACTGAGGGTATAATAAACACACAAATGGGAGGCATTACACTTTAAGAGAACACACACAGAAGATAGAGATAAGATTGACACCAACTTACTCCAACTTTGTCACCAATATAAATGTAATCCCAAGTACACATATGTAATGTCATGCAAGAATACTACAACTTAAAGGGAAAAAAATTTCAAGTACCCAAAAGAATGTAAAACTACTGCAACCACAAGCTTGAACAGCTTCGGAAACACCAAGCCGGTAGACACTAGCCTGATCTTCAACCTACACCACGTGGCCTAAAAAATGGTTTATATATACATAGGGTGACTATAATAGTATACTCAGTAGGATCCTCCCTGAATCCTCTCATGTAAAAGTAATGAAGGCATTCTATAGAACAATGAAAAAAAAAGTGAAACTAACTCATCGCCTAAATAGGTATACTATTTTCCTAGACTCACCATGGCTACTCTCTCCAAGTAACACATAAAAGTGTATATAATATAATAATGAATATCATGGGTACCCCACTACTACTTCCCCATTGGTTTTATGCTCTTCTCAAATGTCACACGTCCTAGGAAACTCTCTCAAAAAGGCTTGCCTATAGACACCTGGGCAGAGCACCTCAACATGCACCCCATGCAATAAAACCACCATGTCCACATAAGAAAAGTAAATAGGTAGATTATGGGAGCCACCATATCTCGCATAATCTGTATCATACGTCAGGTATAATACCACAAGCCATTACAACCTACACACTATGTAAGAATCCTCAAGCCATCACAATGAATACACGTTACACCTATAGTAGTCTATAGTATACTATATCTAGAATATATGTGTATGAATAATCATAAGACATTCTGCCCTCTACACAAAAATATAAGGAAAACTGACCACTATGCCTATCAGGACAAGTAACTACCAAGAGAAGAGAGAAAGACCAAAGTGGGTAGTTAGCCATCCATCCTCCCACCAGAATGTGGGGAAAACACCCCTAGGGATAAGAATCCTTAAGGTGTCAGTTTCCCTTACTGACAGGGTGGAGTAGCATATAGAAACACAAAATGTACAGAATATACAATATCTCACAATCACACTATGGGCATAACCTATTATTAGAATAAACTGCAGCTAACGTCTCTCAGACTCCCAAATTCCATTCAAAGAGTAGGTATCTAATAATCACACAAACATTTAAAGATCTTTTTTTCCTTACTTCATTCCCTTTTTAACCGTTTCACTTTACGTTAATTAATTCTTTAAAAATTTATTGACCATTAACAATTGCACATTACATATCATTAGCATCACACCCAAAGTCCAAAATCACTTTAAAATTTTATCCTCAACATTTCGTTCCACCAAGCTCTATCCCCATGGGTTAACATCATTTATTCAATTAATTAATTACACCATTACTTTCCCATATTCGTAATCATTCAAGGAAAAATTCCTATTCTACTAAACACAAGGGGGATCAACATGATGAGTATATAACTACCCATCGAGTCTTCGCCACCTATAGAAAGAGCGTAGACCCATCCTCCCTTGAGAACCTAGACATGGGAAGCATGTGGCATACCCCACATGTCTTCGCCCTTTCAGAAGAAGGGTAAGCATGACCAGCGGCCATGAGTAGTGGGAAGAAGTAACGCTGATAAACAACCCACAAGATCAGAAAACATCCATACATTCACATCTAACCCATTCATTCATCCCTGATGTCCTCCCTGACACCCACATGCATAAACCGATGCATCTCGCCACTCTAGGACTCAACTGTTGCCAAAACCAATCAGTCTCTCTTCTCCCACATATCACAACAGCCTTCCAGGAATACATCACAACACAAGCAACATGAAAACAACCATGACATCAATTTCGATATTGTCCCTTAAACAATCAAGAGGGTAACACATTACCTAACAAGGAATTATCCTCTATAAAACCTCCAGTTCTTTAATCCATATTGAATTAATCCATTTATTACTCATAGGATCCAAATACGGGAAACATAAATTGTATTCTATCACAAATAATAATACTTTCTTACTGCACAAATTTGATAAACATCAAATTATAACAATAATAAAAATATTTATTTACATTCCTATTTTTCTTTATCCATACAATTATTAATTAACTCTGGCTTTACTTTATTTACCAATTACCATCAATACAGATATTCTAAACACAATAAGAATATATATCACACTATCTAGAAAAACAAGTGGCAAAAACTCATGATCGATATCAATTTATTTATCCAGTTCAAATATTTATTGTGTCAATTAAATTATCATACCGTGAGATAAAACATTCTAAGTATACCGTTTCACATAAACAAAAATAGAATCAACAAATCCATTACCACAAATGGTTCTTGACGTTCTTTATACAAGAATGAGTCACTCAACAGTTTACAATATCCTTCCCTCGTGATAATTGTAACCACCCGGGGATGCAAGGATACCACCACACCGGTCAACACCCAAGAAAATACCATTACGAACATGAAGATATCATTCCATAAAAAGGGAAAGGATAACAAAGAATATGAACCTGAAAGAATAATTATATATCATACCTTATATCGAAGATTGATCAATACTGCTTGGTTTCATTAAAAAAGAGCGGAACCAATCCTAAGAGGGAATATTGATTGTGAAACACTTATAAAATGGAATGAAAGGTTCGAGTGTATCACATCTCAGAACAAGGAGAAATAATTACTGAGGAAGATATCTTGTCCCTTTAGAAGATTTAACGGAGTGACAGTTTAAGATACGCTAGATTTTCCATTAAAAGTGGATCACATTAAACCACGTGGCTTTACCATATAAAAACATTCCGAGCCTTAAGAATAATTAATATCGGAGTTATAGCCTTTTAATAGACCATATATTCATTGAAAAGAGGCTTCAAATGCATTTACATCAAAGGAAACGTTAACAGGGTGACATTGTAGGAAGTTGGAAACGTTGTTCATGAATAGAAAATTTGGAAAAGGAAAAAAACTATTCTTGAACCTCACCGTTCTGGAAACACTATTCCTGAACTCAAAAAACGGAAAAGGAAAGAGGTCACCATTGGAACCTCACTATTATCAAAACACTAATAATGAACCTCACCATTGGAAGCTCATCGTTCTGGAAACACTATTCATGAACTTCAAACCTGGAAAAGGAAATATAGGTCACCTATGGAACCTCAGCGTTTTGGAAACACTATTGATGAACTTGAAATTTGGAAAAGGAAATAGAGGATACGGATCGATCCTCACCATTGGAAGATCACCATTATGGAAACACTGTTCATGAATTTGAAATTTTGGAAACGAAATAGAGGTAACCGACGTAACCTCACCATTTTGGAAACAATGTTCATGAACTTGAAATATGGAAAATGAAATAGAGGTTATCGATGGATCCTCACCCTTAGAACATCACTGTTATACTGTTCACATAATGTTACAGATGATACTATTCACAAAAGGTCATTGATGTCACTGTTCACATAAGGTCACCGATGTCACTGATCACCTAAGGTTACCAATGGCACAGTTCACCTAAGGTTACCATTGCACTGTTCACCTAAGGTTACTGATGCACTATTCTCCTATGGTTACTGATTAAACTATTCATATAAGGTCACTAATGACACTGTTCACAGAAGGTCACCGATTACACTGTTTAAAGAAGATTACCGATGAACTCTTCACAACTGTCTTCCGTAGTAATAGTTCTCCAATGGAACTGTTCATAGAAATGGAAAATTGGAATAGTATTGTGGATAAGTCACCTTGACCTCCCGGACCACCTCAAACACCATATTTTCATCGAGGAATGGACTAGAGAGGTTTGGGCCATTATATAAGATACCTCTCAAATCATTATCATCTTCGAGAATTCAAAACCATCCTAAAAGGATACAGAAAAGAAGTCTAAACAACAACCCAACGAGATACCTCTCAAATGAGTGAATGCCACAAGAAGCAACCAATGAAAACTATCTCTTAAAAACCAATAATCTATAACCATAAATGGAACATCATTACATGTAAGGAGGTAAACATCAATCAACTCTGGGTCCTGAGCACATATCTGTGACTCACATTCGGAGGTACTCTCCACCACGCAACTATGTCGCCACAAGACACAAACCAAGGTGATAGAATGGCAACAAAACAAATTCTCTTTGTGGTCTTGGATCTCTATCAGAGAAACCTTGAAGTTCAAATCATCATCAACATTGATCTCTCCCCAATCGATGATGTGAGAGTCATCATGAAGATAACGATGGAGCTATGAAACATGAAACACACAGTGTATCCAGCTCATATGAGGGGGAAGTGCTACATGATATGCCACATCTCCATCATGATCCAACGCCAAGAATGTTCCAACAAACTGGGAAGAAATCTTACTCCCCTAACCAAACCTTTTCTACCAATGATGGGGAGTCACCTTCAGAAACACGTGAGCCCTAAAATCCAAAACTAAGCGTCTCCTCCTTTGATCGGCATATGATTTCTGAAGATCATGCGCTGTCTCTATCCTCTAACAAATCACATGAACCATCATTCATATTTTTTTCACTTATTCTAGTCTGAGAATTGCCGACTCTCCAACTCCAGTCTAGCATAATGGAGAATGGAAAGGCTAGCCATACAAGGCTTCAAACGGCGCCATACCAATGGTGGAGTTAATACTATTGTTGTAAGCGAACTCCACCAAGGGTAAATGGCTCATCCACGAACCACAAAAATCTAGTACACAAGACTATAACATGTCTTCAAGAGTCTAGATGGTTCACTCTATCGGACAATTAGTTTGAGGATGAAAAGAAATGTAAAGCCATATATGAGAACCAAAAGCATGAGGGAGACCTATCCACACCCTAGAGGTAACACAAGGATCTTGATTGGAATTGTTCATCCTTGGGACTCCCTGATGTGTCACCACCTAATCCAGATACTGCCTCGACAAAGCCTCCACTGAGCGGGACTCCTTTGTCTCTATGAAGTGGGCTGATTTTGTTAAACGATCTACTACCACCCAAATAGCATCATGTCCTCATAGAGCTCGAGGTAAACTGGTTAAAAAGTCCTTTGAGATTTCCTCCCACTTCGACTAAGGAATATATAATGGCTGTAGCAGACCAATAGGAACATGGTGTTCGTTCTTCACGTTTTGGAAGACCAAACATCGAGTCACAAAATTCGCAATTGCACGCTTTAGCCGATGTCACCAAAACTGACTCCATAAGGCTCATTCATCTTTGTAATGCCATGATGGCTAGCTAAATGTGAACTATGGACCTCTACAAGAACTATCTCATGCATCATCAAAGGATCAAAAATCTTTTCGTGATATAACACTCTATGTTGTTCAGCCTCATACCAACCATCAGGGGCTTCACCCCAAAAAACTCATTCTCTCCAGACCTCTACCTCAAGATCCCCCAACTGGGACACTTCCATCTGTTTCATAAGAGATGATTGTACCATAATTTTAAAAAGACATCCTCTGCCCCCAACTTCTCCCATATCGACATGTAATGCTGACAATTCTTCCATTACTCTCTAGGAAACAACAGATTCACACACTGCATCACCTCGTGACTTCTTGCTCAGCGCATAAGCTACAACATTCCCCTTTCCAGGTTTGTATGATATTTTGAAGTCAAATACCTGTAAAAACTCCATCCACCAACATTGTCTCACGTTTAAGTCAGGCTAGGAGAAAACATACAACATGCTCTTATGATCTGTGAAAACCACAAAGAGCTCTCCAATGTGGTAATTTCACCACAACATCAGAGTGAACACCATGGATGTCAACTCTATATTGTGGGTGGCTTAGTTACATTCATGGGGAAACAACTACCAAGACCCATAAAAAACAACTGATCATTGCTACATCATAACAAAACCTATCCCCAGATGCAATGCATCGCAGAAAACATCAAACTAAACTCCCTTAGTTGGAAGAAAAAGAACTAGATCACTTACTATCTTATCCTTTAGACAATCAAAACCTATCTGACAATGATCAGTACATATGAATGAGTGATACTTCCTTGTCAAAGCTATCAGAGGAGTCACAACTCATGAGAAATCGGTTACGAACCTCCTGTGGTAGCTTGTGAGACCAAGGCAACTTCGCACCTCTGACACTATCATGGGGGCTATCCATGATTGAAATTCTTATATCTTCAATGGATCTAAATCTACTCCCTGGTGGGACACAACATTCTCCATCAAAATGACATCTCGAGCCCAATACTCACACTTCAACAACTTCCAAAACAACTAATATTGGCAAAGAACTCTCAAAACAGCGTGTAGATGCTCTGCATGATCCTCCTCATATGTGGATTACACAAGGATGTAATTGATAAAAAACACCACGAACTTTTCCAAGGACTCACCGAACACAGTGTTCATCAATCCCATGAACACAAATAGATCATTCGTTACATCAAACAACATTACAACCAAAACATAATGAATATAACAACAACAAAAATCCTCCTTCAAGATATCTGCATCCTTCAAAGACATCTGATGATATCCTGAACGCAAGTCGCTCTTTGAAAAATAACATTCACCCATTATTTGATCATATAAATCATTAATCCATGGAAGAGGATAGATATTTTTATTCTAACTTTTTTCAAGCGATGATAATCGACACAAAACCACAAACTCTCATCAGCCTTATTCACGAACAAAACTGGTGCACCCCACGGTGACAGACTCGACCAAACAAAACTACATTGTATCATACCATCATGTTGTACATGTAGATCTCATAACTCAGAATGGGCCATCCCATATGGAGACATAGAGGTAGGAGATTCTTCTATTTATAGATCGATCCCAAAATCGATCTCCCGTCGAGGGGGTAATGCTACAACCCCTTTTAGAAAGATATCAGGGTACTCTTCTATGACCCTAAGAAATGCCAACTACTGAACCTTTGACAAAATCAGAATCATCTCATCCATCATGGATGATAAGGATAGAAAACTAAATTTTCCCATCTGAGGGTCTTGCTCGACAATGAAAAAAACTGGATCTCCATCTACATCGAAGAACTCAACCTGCATATTGATGAAATACACAATATCCTTCACCGAATACAACCAATACATGCCAAGGATGGAATAATATGGTTGTATCCGTAAACATAGGAAATCTCCCTAAGAGTGGTGCTACCCCAACACTAGCTCACAGTCTCAACATACATCATTAAAGTGACCTCGTCCTCCAATTAGAAGAGTCAATTTCAAGGGAAATGGAAGCCTATCCACCTCAAGTCCCAAATCACAGAAAAGGGTAGGTGATATGAAGGAGTGTGTATCCCCTGAATAAAACAAGACATACACAATGTATAAAACAAGAAAAGGGTACCTCGAACGACGTCTGGCTCACATGGTGCTAGCAACGATAATGAATGAAGCCGACCACGACCTAATCTATGGCCTCTCTAACCCTAATGATGACCACCACCATGGTTGTGCTCTGCTCTCTGAGGAAGGGGAGCATCATGGGGTTGTCCTCTGCCTTCCCCATTTACCCTCTGATGATCTAATGCTACTGCAGCCTACTACTGTTGCCTCAGCTGGAACTACCTCAAAGGAGGAACTTGGAGCGGAAAACCTGGTGCACGATGACAGCTCTGAACGGTTGGGAACTCTCACTATTGGTGACCTCTACCACAACATGAAAATCAAGTTCTTGATCCCTTGGCATAGGCCTATGAGTTTTTTCCCCATAGAAATGAGAAGTAGAGGGCTGGGACCTACCCCATGCCGAACAGAAACATTTCTACCCTGATAACTAGGAACCTCGAACCAAGACTCTGCTTCGTGAGTAATCATGATGACTCTCCGCTCATGATGATCTTAATCTGGGAAAAGTCCTCTTGATGAACTCTTCCCCTTCTAGAACAACAAGATATGTCTTCAGCATAAATGGGGTGACCTAGTGTTGGATCTCTGAAATCAAAGCCTCTTTGAAATGCCTCACCATTGCCTCCTCATTTGGAAATAAGTCTTAAGCATATCGTAAATGGTTCATGAAATAGATTCCAAACACTCGCACACTAGAGATCCTGTGTCAAAGGGTACGAATCTCTAGGTGACTGGAAACCATTGTGGTTGAAGAATGTAACATGAATCTAAACTTATCTCTGAAATCCCAGATGAGATCTGTGATTCCTCACAATCCCTGAGGAATAAGAACCACCACTACCTCTCTGCTCCATGTAGCATCATCAAAACAAAGGACACCTAGTTCTTCATCTAAGAACAGATCAAACTGAAGCCTATCTCAACCTCCTCCAACCAGTCTTCTGTGACTACATCTGAAACGGAGCCCTCGTACTTCTATAGACTTTGGCACTGAAACTCTCAGAGTGTCCTCTTCCAAATGTCTTCATCGTCAACCTCTACCCTGTGTTGATCTACTGGAACAACCTACTATACATCTTCTATGTGATCCTTACAAGGACATCATCCATGAGCCATACCTTAAAATTAACAAATAGTTAGAGCTCTTAAACCTGGAATTTGGAAGACTCAACAGTAATTAATAAATTGTTTTCTTTAATTTATTTTAGGTTAACCAATCATGAGATCTACCCATTCAAACACATGCTCAAAAAAATAATGATGCATGATCTTTTCCTAGGTCTCTACACTACAACTAGTATCACCACGTTTAGTAGAAATTGTAATGTTAAAGTTCTATACAACATATCATAGGTGGGCCCTAAATGAGTATGTCTCAACTGGTCTCCAGTGTTTACATCACTTTCTAAACATGACTGCCATTATTTACCTACCAACCCATTCAACCTCTCCTGTACTTAAAACCAAACTCCATCCTATCCCTCAACCAGACCTATGATACCACTCTGTCATGACTCTCTCCCTAGAAAGTGTACCCCTCCTGGGCTGGCAATATGAGATGTGAGATAATGACCATGAATACCGCCTCCAAGAGGTCCCAGGTTGGCGACTATCACTTAGGCTATAGTAAACTCACAAATGGGAGGCATTACCCTCTAAAGGAACACATGCAGAAGAGAGAGATAAGATAAATACCAACCAACTCCTACTCAAAAAATAATATAAATGTAATCTTAATTACACATATGTAATTTCATGTAATACTACTACAACTGAATTGGGGAAAACTGAAAGTACCCAAAAAAAGTAAAACAACAGTAACCACATGCCCGAACAACTCCTACAACCCCAACCTAGTAGATACCAGCCTGATCTCCAACCTGCTCTAAGTAACCTGAAAAATAGTTTTTATATAAAAATTGTGAGTAAAAAAGTATACTCAGTAGGATCCTTTCTAAATCCTCTCATGCAAATGTAAAGAAGGAATGCTATAGAACTGTTAACAATAAGTGAAACGAACTCATCACCTAAATAGGTATACTAAGTTCCCAGACTCACCATGGATATTCTCTACAAGTAATGCATACAAGAGTATATAATATAATAAAAAATATCAACGGTACCTCGCTACTACTTCCCCAATAGTTTTCCAATTTTCCACAATGTCACACTGCCTAAGAATATCTCTCCAAAAATTCTTGCCCACGGACACATGGGAAAAGCACTACAACATGCACCTCATGCAACAAAACCACCACATCCACATAATAAAAGTAACAAGTTAGTTTTAGGAAGCCACCAAAAGATCTCATAACGTGTGTCATACGTTGGGTATTATACCTCAAGCCATTATAGCCTAAACATCGAGTTAGAATCCTCAAGCCATAACATCCTATAAACGATACAACCATAGTAGTCCATAAGATACTATATCCAGAATATATGTGTGTGAATAACCACAAGACATTACAACCCTATACACACATATATGGTGAAAACTAACTACTATGCCTACTAGCACATGTAACAACCAAGAGAAGAGAGCGGGGTAAAAGGTGGTAGTCAGCCATCTATCCTCCCACAGGAATGTTGGGGAAAACACCCCTAGGGCTCAAAATCATCAGGGTGTTAGTTTCACTTACGGAAAGGGTTGATTAGTGTATAGAAACAAAAAAAGTATAGAATATACTATATCTCCCAACCACACTATGGGAATAATGTAGTCTTAGACTCAATTATAGCTAACGTATCTCAGATTCCCAACTGCAACTTCTAAGACTATGTATCCAATAAGCACACAAAAATTTAAATAGAATTATGTATTTAATTCATTCCTTGTTTCTCAGTTCCATTGTAGTTTAATTATTTTATTAAAAATTAGTTAACCATTAACAACTCAAAATTACATTTCATTAGCATAACACCCAAAGTCCATTATCCTTTACAATTGTTACGTCAAAATTTTGTTCCAACAAGATCCAACCCCATGGGTTAACAAAATTTATTCAATTATATATTTAACCATTACTTTCCCCATGTACTAGGAATTCTAGAAAAACATCCTATGCTACTAAACACAAGGGTGAGAAACACGGTGTGTAGATAACTACCCTTCGATTATTTTACGCCTATTGAAAGAGCGTAGACCCCTCATTCCTTGAGAAGCTAGACACGGAAAGCATGTGGCATACCCCACGCCTCTTCACCCCTTTCGGAAGAATGGTAATCAAGGCCAGCTGCCTTGAGAAGTGGGGAAAAGTAATGAAGATAAACAACCAGCAAGATAAACGAACATCCAAACATTCACATCCATCCTTTTCCATCATCCCTAGTATCCTCCCTAACACCAACATGCATAAACTAATGCATCTCTCCACTCGAGGCATCAAATAATGCCAAAACCAATCGGTATCCCCATCCCCACATATCACAACAGCCTTCCAGGCTCACATCCCAACACAAGAAATAAGTAAACAACCATCATATCAATTGGGATCTAATCTCTTAAACAAGAAAGATGGTATGTCAGAGCATACAAGGAATTGTCCTTTATCAATCCACAAGTTCTTTAATCCATCATGAATTAATTAATTTATTACCCACATGTTCCAACTATGTGAAACCTAAATGGTAAGATATAATAAATAATAAATCATGCTTACTACACGAATTTGATTAACAATAAATTACAATAAGAAGAACTAGATTCATTTACATGCATCTTTATCTTTATCCAAATAATTATTAATTAATTTCGGCTTTATGATCATTACCATTTTCTATCAAGAATGAAATTCTAAACACAAAAATCATATATATATCGCATTATCTATCAAAACAAGTGGCCATAACATATGATCGATATCAATTTATTAATCAGGTTCAAATATTTATTATGTCAATTCCATTGTCATCCAGTAGGATAAAACATGAAAACTATACAGTTTCATGTAAATTAAAAGAGAAACAATGAATCTCCTACCACAAATTGTTCTTGAAATTCATCATATGAGAATGAGTCACACAATGATTTACAATCTTCATCCCCCATGACAACTGTATCCACCTGGGGATGCAAAGATACCACCACACCTGACAAAACTGAACTAAATCCCATTAGGAACATGAAGATATTATTCCATAAAAAGGGAAAAGAGAAAGAAGAATATGAACCTGAATTAATGATGATAGATCATACCATATATCGAAGATTGATCAATAATTCTTGGTTTCATCCAAAAATGATCGGAAAAAATCCCTGGAGGAATGTTTGAATGTGAAACTACTATGAAATGGAATGAAATATTCGAGAATGTCATAGTTGAGAACAATGAGGAAGAATTAAGGAAGAAGATATCTCTTCCCTTTAGAAGATTCAATGGAGTGGAGGTTTAAGATACGCTGGATTTTCCATTAAAATAGGATCACATTAAACCATGCGGTTTAACCAAGTAAAAACATACCGAACCTTAGGAATAATTAATATAGGAGTTATGGCCTTTGAATCGGCCTTAGAGCCCTTTAAATGTGGCATTAAATTCATTTTATGTCAAAGGAAATATTAAAGGGGAGAAACTGTAGGAATCTTGAAACACTGTTCATGAACACAAAATTTGGAAAAGGAAAAACACTGTTCATGAACCTCACCATTGGAACCACACCATTCTGGATACACTGTTCACGAACCTCACCATTGGAACCTCAATATTCTGGAAACACTATTTCAGAACATGAAATTTGGTAATAGAAATAGAGGTTTCCGATGGAACCTCACCGTTAGAAGCTCACAGTTTTGGAAACACAATTCATGAACATGAAATTTGTGAAAGGAAATAGATGTTACCAATGGAACCTCACTATCGGAAGCTCACTATTCTAGAAATGTTGTTCTTAAACTAGAAATTTGGAAAAGTAAATAGCAGTTACTAATGGAACCTCACCATTCTGAAAACACTGTTCATGAACGTGAAATTTAAAAAAGAAAAAAGAGGTTACTGATGGAACCTCACCGTTGGAACCTCACCATTGCACTGTTCACATAATGATATCAATTAAACTATTCACATAAGGTCATTGATGTCACTGTTCACATAAGGAAACCATTTTATTAGTTCACCTAAGGTTACTGATGATACTATTCATAGAAGGTCACCAATGACACTGTTCATAGAAGGTCACTGATGACAATGTTCATAGAAGGTTAGTGATGCACTGTTCATAACTGGATACCATTAAAACGGTTCTTTGATAAAACTCTTCATATAAATGGAAAACTGGAAAATTTGTGGGGATAATTCACCTTTACCTCCTGGAACACCTCAAACACCATATTTTCACAATGGAATGGACCAGAGAGGTTTGGTCCATTACATCGTCTTTCTATTTTTTCTTGGAGACATAAAAATATTCACCACACATTTAATTTTTATGTCCATATATTACCCCATTGAAATGATATATCATGAATATAATTATATTTAATATATTTTAAGTTTAATTTTATGTTATTATTTAATTGGGTTTATGATTTAAAAGATTACTAATGTGGTAAGGGATTTCGGTCCCACATTTTACTTTCTGGAGACACATGTCGTTATCAACACCTATTTCTTTTATATGGTATATTTATATACCATTAATTAATTTTATGACTGTTTTATTAATAATTATAGTTATTTAAATATCAGTTTTAATATCTCTCTTTGATGGGTTTTATAGTTAAAACATTACCAAAGTGGTAAGAGATTGTTTGGATAATTTTATGTATTTACGACTTATTTTACGTTATGTTATGTCTAAATTCTTTCATGAGGTGTACACATATCCAATTTTACATTTAATAAAATTATTTTATTTATCCCAATGATACAATTATAACCATTATATTCTATTTTTTTATGGGTATTATGTTTCATAGTTACTAAAGTGATAAATATTCTATGTTACAACATTATCATTTATCGAGAGTGTTTATGATTATATTTCGATGATAAAATCTTATGAAAAATATCTCAATAATTGATTAATATTCTTATCATCTAGTTATTCATGATATATTCATGTAATAATACAATTTTCTAATCTTTGTTACTCAAAATATTTGATAATTGTTTTGTTAAATTTTTATATTATTTCACCCTTTAGAAGGAAATCTTCTTTTTTACAAATCCATGATCTTTAAAAATGTTTTTCAAAAATGCTTTATTATTATATAAATGATTTACTATAGAACATATCTTCCATTTTCTTAAATTAAATAATTTTAAATTAATATTCAGGTCTTTTCTAAATAATGTTTTTTTTTAATTTTACCTACAATGTGTAAGGAATTATTATTTTAATATGTATAATATGAATGTAATTTTTATAATATATGGCCAATTATTACTTCAGATAATTTTTAATGATTTTTCAGTGAAACATTCCAATGAAATTATTTGAAAAATGTTTTACATTTTAGAAATTGTTTTTTTAAATGGGGAAAAATATTTTTCTTATGAAATGTTTTATATAATCGATGAAATTTTTTTCCACGTATGATTTAATATATTGATATTACATATTAATTACTCGGGATTAGATCCTAGGATACCATTATTATTCATTATTTGGCTATTTTATGTTTATGATGGAATGATATTTATGAAAGCCATTTATCATCCATGGTCAATATAATGGGTAAATTCTTATGAAAACAACTTCTTTTCACAAGTTATACAATGATGAAATGATTATGAAACTTGTGTCTCTTCCACAGGTTATGATATGATGAAATGAGTTTAGTAACCATTTTATTTCATGGGATAAATACAATGAATGTTTAAAATATTATGCCACATATAAATATGAATTAATTATATAATGGTTGGGACCTATATCTCCCTCCAATGAAATGGGTAAGGTAAACATTTCATGATATAGATAATAATTAAATGGGTAGTAAACTCTTTTTCGAGAGGGAATTTGTACACTATGATGATATTGGGAGTGAACCATGAATAATATGATGTCTATGGGACAGAAACCATTCCACTATAAAGAATGGGATAACACTGGGGATGGTGGTGTGTCCCACCCAAGTGGTTTGTCCACCTCTGGAGTTCCCAGAATAGTTTTGGTAAAGAGCTCGGACTTCAAAGTAATAGAACCTCCATGCTTATGTGTATGCCACAATTCTATCTCTTATGACAATGTAATGATTTCATGACTAATTTTCTTTGATTTCAATATTATTGATATATTTTGAACTAAACATATTCATTCCATGATATAATATTATGATCTCATAGATATAGGGTATGTTTTTTATATTTTATGCTCATATTATCATACCCTTATGTTCATGTTATGATTATGTTTCTCCATTTTTTACACTAAATGTGCATATAAGATCACTAATTCCAAGGTTTCTATTTCATATATTATGAAAAAAAATCAGTAGGGTATGTTTTTCATGTGTACTAAAGGGTAGGATCTTTGAGGGAGAAATTGATGATCTTTAACTATATTAAAATTATTGTGCTCAATGTTTCCAATGGAATTAAACTATTATGGTTCTAAAGAATGAGTTTGTGTATTGTATTGAATGTTATTCTATATAGATTTAATTTCCATGTTTCGATAGCCTGGATAGTTATAGTTGGTATGAAATAATAGATTTTTTTAACCATTGGAATCAAGGATGAGAAAAAATTAGGGAGAACCCTAGGGATATTTTTTATGACATGTTTATTGATTTATTTAAGTATAAGTCTATAGTTGAGTCAAAGTGTAGGAAAAGTTCATTTAATTTTATTAAACGATAGATTGAGTGGCTTCCAAGATATTAAATAATTTTCTACATACTAAAAATGTATGTGGATCTAGAATAGAGTTAGCTATGGATAATAACATTAAAAGGGGTTCATTGATCTGGGATCAATCATCACCTAGTGTATAATAGTTGGGCTTGATTTACCCCTTGTTTTATACTCCCCAAGGATATTCTTTGGAAATTAAAAAACATATTATTTACCATATTGAAGGATTTAAAATGACGATGACCATGAAATAACTAGGTTAATCCTAAGGTCTCATTAATATAAAATAAGGTGTCATGAATTAGACAATATATAGGTGACTATACATGATTATGTCATTTTCCACTATGATTAGTGTTTCTTACACTATAGTTATTTGTTTTAATTAATAATGTTGTCTAGAAGGAAATAATTTATCACTGAATGTGATGAATAATTTTCTGATGAGTATAAAAATGGGATGATAACTAGGGATTTTTATTATTAATCAAAATTAGTTATTACAGAACATGATTAACAATGTGCACCAAAACTGACTCTAGGAATCATCAAAAAAGAGTAAGATATAGCTTGATAAAAGTTTGGGTAGTTTAGAGAAATGAAGAAATAATATCTAATTTTATATATACTGATAATATGGGATTAATAACTTAGGGCGATGCCTAATATGGTAGAATATATTTTTTGGGTTATGAAAAGAATTACACAGATCAAGTGACTAAAAACAAAAACAATGAAAAGTTTAGTTAAAAGTGGATGAGAATAATGGCCTCCTTTGGAAATCATTTATGATTGAACACTTCAAATGTGAAAATAATGTTCACTATGAAATTTATTTCTTATAGAGAAATATCATGATGAAAATTTTTGAGGTTTTATGAGTAATGTTTAAATTTATAATGATGAAGATACAAAATGTGAGATATTAAAGAAAGATGTGTTAAGGAAAAAGATGATGAAACTTTGTTAATGGAGTATGACGAAAATGGAATGATTAACGTATTTATGTATTGGTATTAAAATAATTATATTTTTATAAATGGTATTTTGGTTATTAAAATAACATAAATGGAGTGTTCCACAGTAGTTTTTCATTAGAGTGTTTCATGAATATGTTAAATGGAATTGATGGTGTTGAAAAGTCATTTAATGGAAATATGATATTTTGATTATTGAAAAGTAAACCTTAATTTTTTCTTGATGTTTGACAATTATTTTGGGATAAATATCTGTTAGAAAATAATTAAATATTTAGTTAGTACTGATATCCTTGGAACATACTAATGATTTGTTTACAACGTGGTTATTACTATCATAGATAATGTTTACAACATTTTTCGATTTAAGAGATATATCCAATAATGTATATTTGTTTATATGAAATTTTGAAGAATGTATGTTTTCAAAAAGGACTTATGGTAATTTTTGTTGTTACCAGCATCATGAAAATACATGATGAAGGTATTCACATGTTTGTATGTGAAAATATAGAGACACTTTATGATATATGAGGGATTAATGTTATGTTTAAATTTCTAAATTAGTGAAATTTTTTATAATGATTTTTATTTTAATATTTTTGAATAATTATACGCATAAACATTTATGAAACATTTCATGTAGAATTTTTATTTATATTTTGGGGATTAACGTATTATTTCTCTATATGAATATTTAAGCATATTATATAACATGTGCTACCCATTTTATTGTTTTAATAACTAAAGTAAGAAAAAATGACTTTTCATTATATCTATGCATCTAATGATTCATTAGTTCTTTAGGCATACCAATTAAACTTCAGTTACTATACTATGGTATGTAGAAGAAATTGATCAAGGGACAACTAAAGGGAAAGATTGTGCTTATAAAATAAAATGAAATAATTAAGTGTATCATCAATTGAAAATTCATCAAAATTAAGAAAAGTATATTGAAAGAAAATTTAGTCATGTTATAACTATTTTTGATGATATTCATGAACTTTTCCACACCTCTACAGTCTATTATTTTATGGTGACTAACATTGTCTAGATAAGCCACATTCATGTGATTATTTATCATTATCACTATATATAATTATTTATTATTTTCTTCCATGTTCAAATCCTAACGTCTTACCTATGTTGTCCTATTTGGATACCTAACATGTGTTATTTAAGATAACCATCATAAATCCATCTCTCTTTTTTAGTAGAATTATTTATTAACCCTTTTTATGATATGGTGTTTATGATGGAATTTTAAAATCTTAAATCTTTTTTTACTAATATGAAATTCGAGGGAAAATTCATTTTATGGGTGGTAGAATATAAAACTTTGATATTTTGGGAAATATTTTTTCCATTTAGATTTTATCATTTCTATATTATAATCAAAATGTTGATTTTGGATTCTGTTAAAGAAAATACTGATTATATATTTCATTACTCATAACACTGAGTTCATTTTTTGTTATACACACCAACAATATCATGTAAGACACACGAAAAGAAGCTTCACTAAACAATGAAATAATATTATTTTAAATATTACCAATATAATATATAAATTAAATAGATGGGTATGAATTGCATTAACCACTATATTGAATATACATATAAATTTTCTACTCAATATAATTTTATTATTAATTCTTATAAAATTACGAATCATATTTCGTAAAGTAATTATATAAATTAAAAATATGTTTTCCTTAATAATGATTTTTATTTCATTTCATGAGAAAAATATTATAAATAATATATAGAGACTTTAGAAAAATTATTTTATAATCTGAATATATGTTTTTGAATCATCATATTTAAATTTACTTATGGTGAAATTTTGGTCTTTTTCATAAAATATTGTTTATCTATGAATAGTGAAAATTTCCAATTTTTTTAAAACCGTCATTTATTTTAAATAAATTATTCAATTTAAATAAACAATTATATATTTAAAAAACATAATTATTATTTATTATTATATAATACACATAATTATTTTCAATAATCATTATATTTTATTTTATTATAAGTTTTTTTTGGAGTTAAAAACATGGGTTTTTCTAAAAGTTATTTTAACTGCATAATGATTATATATATCAATTAATAAAAATAATACATAATTATGGATATATTAAAATAAATTTATATATTATATATCAATAAAATTTAGTTAATTTTCATATGATGAATATAAATATACATATAGTTAATATAAATCATCTTATACTTAAAAAAATACACTACTTGAAAACTTTCGTTCCATCACACCTGTGAGTTTTGTTTTATAATTAATAATTTTATATCGGAGAAATTTTATTTGAAAAATACATTTCATTTTTTAAATTAGAATATCATAATTATATTATTTATAATTTTTTCGCAATGTTTCATTTATAGATGAATAGTGTAAAAGAATGAATTTTAATTTAAAACAGCCTTTTTGTTTAATTTACTCATAGAGTTTAATTAATTTTTTGGTTGGTTTAAAGATATAAATAGTTAAATTATAAATTTATTACTCTTATTTACTTAATTTAAATAAATTTTATATTGAGTTTATATATAAAAACATTATAAACTTCTAAACATTTTCCCTTTAAAGCCCAACTTCCTCGTCACTTCTGTTGGGTTAGTTTAAAATTAAATATTTCACATAGGTGATTTTAATTTGTAAAAAATAATTCAATTTAGTAATAAAATTAATTTATATTCTATAATAAGTTCAAATTTATTTTTTACAAAAATGAATAGTGAATTTAACAAACACCAATTACAATAGTTAAGGGGAAAATGGTTTTATCAGGTGTTAAACTAAATAAATAAGGGTAAACAAGAAATTAAGAATTTTTTAAAACCTATTAGAGAGAAATATTTTTACAATTACATCTACATGGTTCTATAATATCATATTAATTCCCCTTGTGACATATGTAAAATATTGGAGCATTAAATGCTTTTCAAAAATACCAATTCTGTCCTCCCCCCACTTATAAACACCCACCCATTCTCCTATATTGTTAACACATTAAAACCATTTTTTATAATCCATGTAATACCCAAATAACATCCCAATCCTCATCTAGGGAGAATTATTTTTTAATTACTTTCATCCTTTGAAGTATTTTGCTGAAAACCTATAGAGGATACCCAAAAAAGAAGTAACATTCATCAACGAGCATTTTTTTGTTTTATTTATTCCTCGGCCTCCATAAATTTATTTCATAACATGATGATATAATATATTCAGTATCTACAATATAATTTTATTTTTTTATATTATGTTAACTACCTAAAAATGACACCACTTCCATCAAATGGGTAAGGAAATCAACATTTATTTGTAAGGTGGACTACCTCCTCACGAACTGATGAAAATCAATTTTCCATTACTATATCTCTAAGATGGTTATAATTATGGATTTATTATTTATATATATTAAATTCATGAAATTATTATTTTTATGTGATTATTATATCACACATACCTTCACGGTTTCCATTTTTTGGAAATGTGATAACGTCACTCCTGTGTATGGAAGACTACCACCTCACGAAGTCATGTGGTTCGTTATCGCTTTACATGGAAGTAAATGTGACTAGGTTTAGTGAAATTATGTGATATATATGACATTATATATATTATTTAATGATAATATTTCATTATTTTTATTTTCATTAAATCTAACAAGAAAATGGATACAATGTTCATGCATATATACAATCTACCGTCTCTATGAATGGTGCATTTCATTTTTTATTTCTCAATGTTATGGACTAAAAAAATTTTATATAATGAACATATATTATATTTATATCATTATTAAAAAAAATTTATATTAATTAAATAACTATGAAAATATGATGATCATATATAACAGTGAAAACAAACCCGAAAAAAATAGTTGTTAAATAAAACATGACTTCAATATAGATTGTTAGAAACTAGTAATAAAAGGTCACTAGAATACCTTATATTTTTTTGAAAAATATTGGTATGGTAATATAATAGTTTTTTAATAATTTATAATTTATTATATTATATGTTGCAATTAGTATTATGGAAGTCAATACATAAGTTAAGGGGTTTCTAGTCTCTCTTTTATTTCACGGTGACATATGAAAATTTACCAACTTTTTATTTATTATGGTGTATATACTTCCCCTTTAAAATTTTATGTAATTAATTTAATTAATAAAACTATATTTATGGATTCATTTTATTTTATTCTATATTAGTGTTTACGATTCGAATGATTACTAAAGAGTTAATTGATTTTCATATCACTTTTTACTTTCATGAGACACAAGCCATATTCAACAACTATTTCATTTATGTGGTGCATTTTCTACCCATGAATTTATTTTATTGTCATTATACTGAGCATAAATTTTATTTACATATACATTTTATAATCTACCTTTCATGTGTTTTATGGTTAAGATTTTACCAAATGGATAATGTATTTTGGTCTCATTTTTCATTTATTGAGACATATGTTATGTTATACACCTATATTATTTCTTGAGGTATATATATCACCATTGACATTAAGTATCATTAATTTATTTATAATCCAATAATATAATGTTACATTTCATTTTATTCCTTTATAAGGATTGTGAAATAAATTTTCTAAAGTGGTTAAAACTTTAGGTTAAAATTTCATTATTTATCAAGATTGTATTTGATTATGTTCTCGATGAAAATATATTATGATACATCTCCCAAGAAACTCATTATTTTTATTCTCATTTTATTAATCATGATATATTCAAGTAATAATACAATTTCTACTAGTTTTTAATTCAATATAATTTATAAACTATTTCTAATAAAATTCATCATTATTTCTCTCTTCTACCCGAAATCCATTTTTATATAATACTATGTTTTCTAAATATGTACTAAAAAATATTTTATTATTCTCCAAATGATTTATTAGAGATATAATTAAACATATTTTAATTTTAACTACATTTCCCCAACCACATATCACCTAAATCTGATGGATTATTACATTTCATTTGCATGGTTAAAAGGAAACAAATCCCAATGGACCGTATAGTATTGCAGACCCAGAAATATAGATTACAAACATTATACCCATAGTACATTTGGAAAACAACTAAAGTCATGTTACATAATAAATTAAATGAACTACATCCATCTGAGCTTAATCATATCTCTCTTCTTCATAACCTGGGGAGAGAAACATAATAAGGGTGAGCTCAAATTCTCAGTAAGGGTATGTACAACAGATGTAATAATCAATCTATATGGAAATGTAAATATATGAAAAAAAATTCCATTTTAAAAACTTGAAAATTCACAAATAATATGGCAAGTAATGAACTGAAACAGATACCATAAATCAATAAAATTAAAATGAACTACTTCAATGGATATGTTGACACAAAATCTCATGTATAAATAATAACTGAAATTAAATGAGGTAATTACTTTATTTAATGATGTCATGACTCAGGCACATGAAAAAATATTACCAACAATACCTTTCACAATATTGTTTAAAATGAAGAGTATAATCCCATTTTGACAACTTATTTGTCATACGAGAACCTATCAATGAATCGTAGAGAAATATAATGTTTAGGCTCCACCCGTCATTACCACTCCAAGTATTTCTCATATTGAATAACCAAAATAAATAATATGCCTTATCAAATAACCATATTGAATGAGTAATATGGATCTATAAATAATTCCCATTATGAAAATAATATCATTAAATTAATTAGATTCATGATATAACAAGTCATATAGTATAATATACATCGCATAAAAGGAACTAGGGGCATAACATTACAATATTCCTCAATGATATGAAATTGAGACGAAATACGTTACTTAAAGTAAAATAATCACTCTATTTGTAAAAAAACTAGTATGATGGTATTATTAACATATATTAGAATAATAATAAAATTCTTGATATCATATATTATTATTTAGGATATTATATTACCCATTAATTAACAATTCCGATTTAATAAAACATTTCGGGTAATAATCACTTCATTTTATCTTCGGTGTTTTGACTTTCTAATCTTGATCATATTTATTAGATCATTATTTAATTACATTAAAAATTTATTATATGATTTATATACCATATATATTCATAATATAAATATATATAATAGATTGGAATAAAACGTTCATGGAGACAGTAGGCCGTACGTACGCATGAATGTTTTTTCCGTTTTCTTATCACATGAATGAAAGTAAGTCAATGAAATATATTGTCATATATTAATATATATATATATATATATATATATTATTTTATTATAATTATTATGTCACATATTTAATAATTATTCATAATATATATCATAATAATCATTATTGGAGGGTGAACGTGGATGATGAGTCTCATCACGTCGTGGAGACGGTAAGCTGTACGTACGCCCGAGCAACGATAACATTTCATTAATGGTTTAATGGTATATATTTAGATTGAATATTAATTTTAATGAAATAAAATCATGTTATATTAATTATTTAACTCAATTTTATTCATCATTATACCCATCTAAATGAATTATAGGTGAAAAACAATATACAGCACAACGTGGAGATGGTAATCTGTATGCAAGCACTCACAGTGACATCATTTTTTATTGGATGGGTAAAATAGGAATATGGTTTTACCATAATAATAAAAACACCTCAATATAAATCATATTATGGATTTATTATTTTAGTATGGTAACAACTTAATAAGAGGATGTATAAGAAGAAATGAAATTTTTAAAGAAGCAATAATACGATTACCTCTCCTGCGGGTGTCTCCTTTTGGTTTTCACAAAAGAACTCATTAAGTTGGATTTCATCCCAAATTATGGAATCAAGGATTTTTTTAGGGAATATTGAAGGATATTTGGGCCAATTTTGGCTGACCATAGGTCATTGGAGTTGTGAATAAGTGGGTAGAGGTGGTGCCCTTTTATTAGAGGGTGGGGGCACCTTAAGAAGGTATTGAAATATTATTTTACTATAAATTTATTTTCGATTTTAAATTGTCCAAAATTAATTTAATTACAAGATAAGAATATTTTTGGTCGAAAACCTCTCAACCAATAGGTTTTAGATGATTTTATGTTATAAACATAACCTTGTCATTTTTTCTTTAACTCTTAGTACCAAACCATAACTCTTACCACGTCTTTTTGAATTTTCATCATATATTATATCTTTATGTAATATAACAATCCATATGGAAAATAAGTGGATCCTTAATGACATTTGTAACATTATATAACTCAGTTTTCTAAATCATTTATTTTTTGGACTATTATATCACTTAATAAAATAGTATTTGTTTTAAAAACTCATTTTTTGTTAAATTTTACACTAATTAGGTATTGATTTTATAAGTCAGAAAAACTTAATTACATTGAACGAAAGGCAATAATTCAAAGACAAAATGTCAATATTATCCATAATTTTTTTGAAGGACATCAAAATTTTCAAATTATATATATATTAATATTTATAATATCATTTAATTCAATCATTTATTAATAATGTAATCACTACATAATCCGTGGGTCATAAACAAATATAATTATTTAATGTCTCAAAATTATAGATAAAAATAACATGAGGTTGAAAATCTTTTTAGGTTTCTAGATAATATTTATTTTGGAAAATATCACTTATATAACTCTAATTAAAATTGTTCTATTTAAAGATAAATGTTTATGTTATATTTATCTAAATTTTAATTAATTCTTATAACAAGTAATTATCACAACCAAGTGGTACCATGGGGATACCAAATCTACCCAATGATACCCATGGTTGGAAATATATCACAAAATAGGATTAGTACATTTTTTAGGGTAGTTTTATATTATTATAATATTATTTTATTACCTTATATACTTGATTTACAATTTTTACCATGGTAAATAAAAATTATTACTAATGTTACTATTCATAATGTACAAAAATAAAAATTAACTATTTACAAAATTTGGACCTTATGATTCCAAATATGAAATCTGTTTTTCCAAATTCAAAATGAAAAAGATGTTGTAATTAATTTAAAATTAATTCCGATTTTCAAAACCAAAATGCCGGTTTTTACGAAGTAATGTCTATCAAGAGATTGTCGTGTGTTTATGTACAATTTAAATGTGAAATTACTTCCAATGAACTTAATTGAATTAAATTATAAAATATTAATCCAATTAAACTTTAAAACCATTTAAAAATAAAATCTAACAATATTAATAAATTAGATGAAAAGGCATTTTTGAATTAAAATGTAGTATTTTTCACTATTCATAAAAAATGGAATCTTTTCAGAAAATTAACACATTTTCTCCATAAGATAATTATGATATTAAAATTTTTAAAATGATGTCTATTTTGAAAAATAATGTTTATCAAATTTCATTTATAACTATTCATAACATCCTTTTTAAACGGCTTCTTTAATACAAATTGGTGTGCTTGAACTTGTGGATGCATACAACGGTAGCCATTGAATTATTTAACAAGAAGTGCATCAGGAATGATTTGGGCGTCACATTATCCCCCATTAAAATAAATTCATCATCTATGTTTCTATAATATCACAACATAAAATGATTTGGGTTGTTCTTCATCATATGTTATTCAGGTTCCTACGTCGCCTCTTCTATTTTATGGTTTCTCCAATGTACTTTTACCATAATAGTTTTCTGCTTTCTGAAAACGTGTTCTATGGTATCAAGAATATATATAGGAACTTTACAATAATACAAATCAGGTTCCAGTTATATTTTATTCATATGTTAGTACAAGCGTTGGGTCTAGCATGTACTTCATTAAGAGTGATATGTAGAACACATCAAGAACTTTTCAGAGACATGGAGGCATTTCAAAATGGAAGGCTATAGATCCTATTCATTATAGAATTTCAAAATGTTTGACATACCAAGGAGTTAATTTACCCTTCTTACCGAATCCTATAACACCCTTCCTTGGAGAAAGCTTCTAGAAAAAATGATCTTATACTTGAAATTCCAAATTCGTCCTTCAGTTATCGGGATATATCTTTTGCCTACATTGAGGTGTTTTGATATGGGTTTGAATAATTACACCTTCTCCATTGTTTATTTAACATGTAATATACCTACAAGTTTCCTTTCACCAATATAATCCCAAAACATTGGTGTATGAAATCACTTTCAATATAACGCTCCATATGGTTCCATTTGGATTCTTGAATAGAAGCTATAGTAATAGAAAAATTATACTAGAGGTAAATATTGATCCCACATACCTCAAATGTCTAGTGAATAAGATATCAACATGTCTTCTAATGTTTGAATAGTCTAATATGATTATCCATCAGTTTGAGGGTGGTATTCAGTTCTCAAATGAAGTTCAGTATCTAGGGGATTCTATAGAATGTTCCAAAATCTTTATGTAAAATAGGGATCATGATTCAAAACAATCAATAGGTGTACACCATGAAGTATTAAAAATTTATTAATATATATCCTTGCTAAACATTCAAGTGTTAAATCTTCTCTTATAGAATGAAAATGTGCTAACTTGGTATAAAGATAAAAAATAACCCATATCACATTATTCATTCTCAGAGTCATTGGTAGCCCCATGACAAAGTCCATTGTAATATCATCGCATTTCTACACAGCTAAAGGAATAGGTTACATGACTCATCTAGTATGTTGTCTTGCATCCTTCACATTTTTAAAAACCAATCATTTAGACACATAATTAATAATCTCCCTCTTTATATTTTGCCACAAAAAATGTCACTTCATGTCTCCTTACATCTTAGGGCCACCGGGGTTTATAGAGAAATCAGAGCTATGTGCATCATCTAGAAATTCTCTTTTTTGCTCAGCTATGGAGGGAATAAAAATAATCTTTCCAATTTTTAAAATTCCATCTTAAAATAAAAAATTGATCAATATCCCATATTTCACACCTTATATTTTCTTTTGAAACACATCATCATCAGTCTGAGAAAATTTTATCCTTTCGAGTAATGAAGGGTTTGCAACCATTTGAAAACGTAGAGATGCTCCCCCCTCAATGATAATTCCCATTTCCATATTTACAAGGTCTATAAACATAATATCCCTTTCATCACTAATCTTGTTTTGAACACTATGGTCCATTCTACTTATGAAATCCACCACTTTATTTTCCTTCTCTGGGTTTTAGTGTATTGTGAAATCATAATATTTGAGTAGCTCAAGCCATATCATTTTTTTGATGATGAGTTCATTATTTAATAAAATATATTTCAAACTCTTGTGATCAATATATATTTCACAATTTTTCATAGGAGAGATAGTGTCTCCATATCCTCATAGAAAATATTACTGTAGCTAAATCAAGATCATGAGTGGGATAGTTTTGTTCCTGGATTTTTAATTGCCTTGATGCATATGCAATAACCATATCATTAAGAATAAGAACACAATAATTTCATTTCTTTGATGTATCACTATAAATAACAATCCCATCATTACCAGATTATAATGTCAAGATATGATCATTGACTAATCCTCTATTAAATTCATCCAAACATTCTTCACACTCTTTTTTCCAATAAAATTTAACATTTTTTCGTATGATCTTGTTTAATGGGTTAGACAATCTGGTGAAATTCTAGACTAAATACTGATTGTCACCTGCTAAACCAATAAATTTGCATACCTCGATTATACTTCTCGATGCTTTCCATTATTGAATTTCATTTTTCATTGAAGGATCAATATAGATTCCATCCTTGGTGACTATATGGCCCTGGAACGAAATTTCATGTTTCAATAATTCACAGTAGCTAAATTTACCATACAATTCTTCTCTCTTGAGAGTGTCAAGAAAGATTCATAAGAGATAATGATGGTCTTAAATTCTTTTAGAATATTTCAGAATAATGCCAATGAATACCACACAAATATCATCAATATATTCATTGAATAATCAATTCATGAGATCTATAAAACCTGATGGTCAATTAATAAATCCAAAAGGCATTACTATAAATTTTTAATGACCATACCACGTCTGGAAATCTATCTTAAGAATATGTTTCTACTTTACTCGTAATTGATGATATCTAAAATAAAGATAAGTCTTTGAAAATAAATGAGATCCTTGAATTCGATCAAATAAATCATTGATACGAGGTAGAGGATACATGTTATTTATTGTAATCGAATTGATTTCCCTATAATCAATACATAGCCTCATGTATCCATATCTCTTTTTGATAAGGATAACATGGGATCTCCATGGAGAAACACTAGGAAGGATAAATCCCTTTTGAACCAAATCTTCAAGTTGTTTTTTAGGTCTACTAATTAAACAATGGTTATTCTATGCGGTGTTTTTGATATTGTCTTTCTTTTGGGATTAAATCAATACAATACAGAATATCTTGCTCTGAGGTGTTTCTAGGTATGTCTTCCAAAAAAACATAAATTTATTCCTTTACAATAGGTACATCGTCAATTTGAATATTACCACCTATATCCCAACATGTTGATTTCACTTCAACATCAATAATATCATTCAATAAAGATACTAGGGGTGTATTTTGATAAGAATTAGGTGGTTAAGATTCTTCTATATAAATAGAGGATTATACATCTTCCTCACAAATCAATACAACCATCTTCTTACAATAGATTTCACATCATATTTTGAAATCCAATCCATTCGAAGGATAACATCAAAATCATCCACATGTATGATAACAAAATTAGAAATAAGAGTATGTTTATAAGAAAAATAGGAACTAGTCAACACATATTTATTATATTAAGGTTCCCATTAGGATTTCTAACTGATAATTCCATTTTTATAGTGAATTGGAATTATATAATTTTTCAGGAAAACTAGTAATATATAAAGTTATTTGATGATCTAGAATCAAATGACTCTTTATCTAAACTTGAGGAAATAATTAGAGTACCGACCACCACATCATTATGAACTTCAGCCTCAGTAGTTGTAATCACAAAAGCTTGTCCATCTCCCCTCGACCTATTCTTTGCTAGATTCCCTTTATGTTTTGGGAATTAATTTGAATAATGTCATATATATTTACAACTGTATCACTAGACATATTTTCAATGTTTCTTCCGTTCAAATTCATGAGCCTGGTGTCCCTTATCTATGCATTTATAAAAAACTCCCAATCCCTTAAAACATTTACAATGGTTCTTTTTGCCATAGTTTTCACAAAATGAAAATCATTTAAACTCATCCTACTTATTTGATGCATTCCCCAATTTTTATGGTTCTTAGATGGCATCTCCTTGTCTAGTTTTCCCATAAATATTTTGATCCTAGAAAACTATTTCTCCATCTTGATGGCATAGAAAAATATTTTACAATATAATGAAAAAATCGTTAAAACCAGTTCCCTTTGGACATTTGGATTAAGAACATCAAAGAATTGATCGATCATGCACTCTGTGTTGTTTATATAATCTGTAGAAAACCTGGATAACCTTATAAAGGTAGCTTCATAATCTACAACACACTCTTCTTCCTTTTTCATTATGTTAATGAACTTCCTCTTCGTCTCAATTTTTTGATCATGAGGAATGTATTTGTCGAAGAATGTATCCTTAATTTTTATCCGTTCCATAAGTTCTCTTTATTCATCAGCCCTATTATTTTGGGTCAAATACCACCATTGATCAGTATATCCTTTGAGACAATAGACTGCAAAAGTATTCTTTTCTATTTCACCTAATCCCAATGCCATAAATATATTTTCCAAATACTTAATCCACTATTCAGCTATAATTGGATTATTAGTCCCACTAAATGATGGGGAATTTTGTAATATAGAATGATCCAACATAATAGATTCTATCTGAGGAATGGGTTGTTCCATTCAATCATGTTTATTTTTCATAACCTGATTAATTTTCCCAAGTATCTTCATTATTTGATCTGTTTCAATACGATCTTTATTGGTTTCCTCTATATGGCATCCCCTGAAATTTCCATGATTATTGTTACCATTCATCCATCTGGGTTCCATTTCTATTTAATGACACATGTTATATTGGCTCATAAAATTACGAGTTTCAAATATGGTAAAACACTCATCATAAATTAAAAATTTATGAATCATAAAAAATAATCATTGGGTACTTTGGGTAAATTATCATAAATGTTTCCACAAATTCATACATAGGGTATTTTAATGAATCTATGTTCTCTAAATCTAGTTTTGATGGTTTTTTATAAACATTCATTGATACCAACTATAACTCCCCAACCTCAAATCACGAGAAGGCAATGCATTATTAAATTTCATTTGCTTTATTATAAGGAAAAAAATATTGAAGGATTGTATAGTTTAACAGTATTGGAAATCCAGATAACATACATTATACCAATATTATATATAAAAAAGAGAAAAATACATTCTAAATAATAACATAATTCGATGACATCATAGAGAGACTAATAAATGTTATCTTCTTCATAACACTGGGAGAGAAACATAATAAGGGAGAGCTCAAATGCTCAGTAATGGTATGTATAACTGATTTAATAATCAATCTATATGGAATGGTAAATATCTGGGAACACTTTCCATATACAAAACTTGATAAGAAAAAAATAATATGGCACAAAAATAAATGAAACATATGACTTAAATCAATCAACTGATAATTGACTACTTCCATAGATATATCGATGAAAAATCTCAGGGTTAAATGATAACTGATATTAATAAGGGAAATAATTTATTTAGGGCATTATTCTGAGGCACATGTTGACTTATTACCATCAAGAACTTTTAATATATAGTTTAAAATTAATGTTTAAACCCCATAAGGACAACTTCATTGTCTCATGAGAATGTATCGATGCATGATGGATCTATATAATGTTCGGGATCCACTCGTAATTTCCAATCCATGTATTTCCCATAATGAATAACAAAAATAAATAATATTTCGTAACAAATTAACATATTAAATGTGTAATATAGATCTTTAAATATTTCCCATTAAGGAAATAATATCATGAAATTAATGAAACCCAGGATATAACAAGTCAAAACTTATAATATACACCATATAAAAGTAACTAGGTGCATGACATTACAATATTCCTCAATGATATGAAATTGACATGAAATCCCTTACGTTAAGTTTGATACTCTCTGTATTTGTCAAAAACTCCTATATGATTGTATTATTAACTTATATTAGAATAAAAATAATATTTATTATATCATAAATTATTCTTTTATGACATTATATTACCAATTTGTAAACAATTCCATGTTAATGCAACATTTTGGGTAATAATCACTTTGTTTTATCGTACGTGTTTTGAGTTGTTAATTTTCATCATATTATATAGATTATGATTTACATATATAAAAAATGTCAAATATTATTTATATATCATATATATTCAAAATATATATATTTAATAGATATCAATTCACCGTACATGGAGATTTTAGGTTCTACGAACGCATGAACACAGTTTCTGTTTTCATATCGTATGAATGGAAGAAAGTGAATGAAATATATGTACATACACAAAAACACACACAAAAACACACATATTATTATAGTAGAATTATTATTTCACATATTTCATAATTATTCATAATATATATCTTTCAATATCATTCGTGGATGGTGAATGTTGAAGACGAGTACCATCGCATCGTGGAGACGGTAAGCCGTTCGTTAGCATAAGGGATGAAATAATTTCTTTATAGATTAAATGGTATATATTTGGAATGAATATGAATTATAATGAAATAATATCATGTTATATTTATTATTTGAATCATTTTTATTAATTATTGAACCCATCTAAATGAAGTATTAATGAAAAACAATTTAAACCATGACATGGAGACAGTAAGCCGTACGTACACATGCATGGTGATATTATTTTTCATTATATGGGTAAAATAGGAATATAGTTTTCCCATAATCATAAAAACATATCATAATATCGTATATTCTGGAGTTATTATTTTAGTATGGTGACATCTTAGTAAGATGATGTAGAAGAAGACATGAAATTATGGAAGAAGGGATAAAATGATTACCTCTTCTTTAGGTGTCTCCCTTTGATTTTCACAAAAGGAATTCATAAGTTGGTTGTGATAACAAAGGGTGGCCTCTATGATGAATCTAGGGACGTTGTGAGGATATTTGTGTGGTTTTGTCTGAGCCAAAGGACTTTAGGTGTGTAAATAATTGGATAGAGGTGGTTCCCTTTAAATATATTATTAATAATTATTGTTTTTCTTCTGTTGGTGATTTCGAGATCTGGGAACAACACCCCTTTGGTATGCTCACATCTAAATCCTTCTATAATCATGGAAATACTACTTTTTTGGGATTGTATTGTATTGGGATGTTTAATAAGAGGTTGATTTCTCCTTCACGATTTACCTTTTTGTGGAGACTGGCTTATGGTAAAGTCCCTAATGACTCTTATTTACAAGTATGTGGTATTTCAAGTTGTTCTAACTATTTTTCCAATCATTAGTATAGTGCAGACTTGGATCATATTTTTCTATGATGTGCTACAACACCCTCTATGTGGAAGGAACTTTTTGATATTTTTGAGGTTAAAATGCAGAATTTTTCTGCTGTTTGAGAAATTATTGAATGTATTTTATACCTTCCTTTATCATATAGATAATTGATTCTTTTCTAGGTTGCTACTTCCAAACATGTTCACTCCATGTGGATGGTGAGAAATAAGGGTCTCTCTGATGGATTTTTCTTCAATCCTCAGGCCTGCCTTGCTGGAATTTTATTTTATATAGAAAAATGTTAAGATTCCTTGCAATGTTTATTGTCACAACTCGGTGCATGATTTTCATTTCATAGGTATTTCTAGGTTAATGGTAATTTTTGACCTCTTTTGGGTACAATGGATTTTTTTGGAATCCTCTTCTTTTGGGTTGGATTAAAATTAAAATCGAAGGATCTTCCATTAGAAATCTGGGTCCATCAGGTTATGGTTTTGTTTTTATAAAGTGTTTTGGTGATGTTTGGGGTTGCTCCTTTGGATCATGTGGTATTGTATCCTCCCTTGAGGATGATATGATTGGTGTCATATCTTCTATAGATCATTCTAAGAAGTGGGGTTTTAAAAGGATATGTTTGGAGTGTGATTCCACCATGGCTGTACGTGCAATCAGAACATCTTCTACTCATATACTTTGCAGGATTATGAAAAGATGGATTAATTGTTTGAAATTTCTCCCATCTATTGACATTATTATTTGTCATGTTTTTATGGAGGGCAATTCTCTGGATGATAGTTTGGCTAACAATAATGCTGATAGGGGGAACTTTTCTTGGTATGAAAATACTCTAGAGGATACCATCCCAAAATTTCAAAGGGATAATTTTAATTTTCCTTCTTTTAGACTGGTTTGACTTGTTGGATTTACTTATTTAAGGGGACCTGTTATTTGGCAGGTGCTCATTTTATTCATGAAAACATTAACTCTTTCCCTGTATTCTTTAATTTTCATTATATATGGAAATTATATTTACAATAAAATACCAAGAGAACCATAAGTGAATCTTTAATGACATTTTTATCATTATATAAGTCAGTTAGAGGAATCTTAAGTTTTTAGGACTGTTATATCATTTAATAAAATAGGATTTGTTTGAAAAACTCTTTTATGTTAATTTTGATACTATTTAGGAATTTATTTTTTTTAATTCATAAAAACCAGATAACTTCGAAAAAAAGGCATTCAATCAAAGGTAAAATTTCAATATCATCCATAAATTTTTTCATTGAGACAAAATGTTCAAATTATATATATTTTTATATTTATAATATCATTTAATTGAATATTTAATTAGTATGGTAATCACTGCATCATTATTGTGTCATAAATAAATAAATTTATTTAATGTCAGAAAATTATAGATAAAATACCATGATATAGGATTTTTTTTATTTTTTAATGAATATATATTGTTGAAAAGTTCACTAATATAACTCAAATTAAAATTAGTTTACTAAAAGATAAATGTTTGTATTATATTTATCATACTTTATATTAATTCTTATAACATGTCATTTTAACACCCAAGTGGTCCCATGGGGTCACAAAATCGACCCAAGGATACCCATGGACGGACATAGATCTTCAAATAAAACTAGAAAATGTGTTAGGGTAGTTTTATTTTATAATAATATTATTTTATTACACTTATTTACATCATTTATCCATTTTACAATGGTAAATAAAAATAATTACTAAAGTTACTATTCATAATGTCAAAAAATGAAAGTTAAATATTTATAAAATTTGGACCTTCTGATTCAAGATATGGAATCTATTTTTTCAAATTCAGAACACATAAGTTGAAATAATTAATTTATAATTAATTCCTGTTGTCAAAACCAAAAACCATATTTTACGAAGTAATTTCTATCAAATGGTTGACATGTGTTTCTGTACAATTTAAGTGTGAAATTACATCCAATGAACATAATTGGATAAAATGATAAAATCATAATCTAAATAAACCATAAAACTAATGAAAAATATAATCTAACAATAATAATAAATTAGATGAAAATGCAGTTTTGAATAAAAATGCTGTATTTTTTAGTATTCATCAAAACTTAAATATTTCCAAAAAATAAAAACAATTCACCCTATGCTAATTTTGATATTAAAAATTCTAAAATAAAGTCTATTTTGAATGATAATGTTTATAAAATTTCAAAATTTTCTTAATACTATTCATAACTTCTTTTCTAACAGCTACTTTGATAGGTCATGGTGTTATTGAACTCGGGGTTGTGTATAATGTAAGTTATTGAATTATTTAAAAATAAGAATACCATGGATGATTGGGGTATTAGATTTAATAAAAAAAAGTGAAGGAATCATCATGTATTTTTCTAAAAAATTATCATTTGGCATTTGATGAAAATGTAAATAAAATCATTATTTTAACATTTATGCCATGAACAAAATATTCAGATTTCATTACCAATCATTTCATTGATGATTATATAATATGTTATCAAGTTTATTTACAATTTTTTAAAAAAAACATGAATTAAAAAGTATTTTTCCGTGGGTAAAATGTTATTTTCATTAAGAAATGTTTTCAATGATTGATTAAAATAATTTTCCTTCTAAGAATTCATATGTTGATGTTACTTTTACCTTATGCTGGATAAAATACAAGGATATTATTAATATTATTTCCTTGATTCATTTTTTTTATTATGGAATGATGTTTATGAATCCCATTTCTATTTCATGGGTTAAATAATCAGGAATGGCTTGTGAAATCCTCTTTTTTTCACAGGTTATTCTATGGAGATATTATTACAAAACTCATTTATACTCTATAGGTTATGATATGATCAGATTTTTATAATACCCATTTCATTTCATGGAATATCATTGGATTAATTTATATGATCTTGTGAAATAGAGAAATCTGGGTTTCATTATGTGATGGGTGGGACCTATATCTCCTTACAATCCATTGGGTAAATGCTTTTATATAATGAGATAGATAGGACTGTAATGATGAGTGAACTTAGTTTAGTAAGGGAGTTTGTCTGATATGGTGGTATTGGGAGTGAAACTAGATTAGTAAGATGTATTAGGAACAGAACCCATTCCACTATAAGTAAAATTATTCTACAAGGTATGGTGGTGTGTCCCACCTAAGAGGTGTACCCTCCTTTAGAGATCCCTGACATGTTTTTAAAATGAACCTTGACATATAAAGAAATGATTTTATATGCTTATGTGTTTTATAAAATTCTATGTATTATGCCAATGTTATGTTTCCATTACTAATGTTATTTTATTTCTTTATGATTCATTTCTTATTAATTATAAATATTAATTCCATGAAACATGATTCTTATCTCATATATGTTGGCTATGGTTTTCATATTTTCTTTTAGTGTTATCATCCACTAATGTTCATGTTATTCTATGGTATCTCCCCTTTTTACACTTACTGAGCATCTGATCTCACCATTTCTTATGTATCATTTCCCCATTTGATGATAATTTATTTATGTAGGGAATGCTTGTGATGACTAACAAAAGGGAAGAATTTTTTCGGAGACATTAAATATCATTCACCAAATAAAGTTGATTATGTTCCAAGTTACCAGTAGCATGAAACTATAACATTCATCATGTGTGTCTTTGTGTAATGTATTGGATATTGATTTAAAATGTTGTAATGTCAATTTTTAGAAAACTATTGTTTCTAAATTATTTTTCTTGTAAGACCAGATACATACATATATTAAAAATCAAAGCATATGTTACAACATGAACATATTGTGATAATATTATTTGACCCTACATTAGTTCCTTGAAAGATACACATATACCACTACTTGGTTTCCTAGTAAAATATTTTACTAGGTTGAGTTGGTATTCATAGTTATGGGTATCATATAGATGAAGCTTATAAAAAAAACACTGAATAAGTGATATAGAAATAAAAATTGAAAAACATGAATCCATAATCTCTAGAAACTGAGGGAATTCTATATCCATGATAATAAATGCAAACATGGAAAAAACAATAATTGATTTCATAATTATGGAATAAATACGGTTTTACATCAATAACAAGTTATCTATGACCGAGTACAAGAAACATTCATTTCACTGGAGTAAGCATAGGCCAAAATCAAATTTGTATGATCTCATGATACATGTTGATGCACTGAGGGGATATATAATTATGGGTCCCATATATGACATAATTTAGTCCAATTCATCCAAAATAGGGGACATCAATAAATTTCATACTATTACCTAAGGAACCCCTAACTAAAAAAAAGTGGATACCCATTTGATGATAAATATAGAAATCAAATACATCCCCATTAAATAAAATAATGTTAATGGCTAAATAAAAAACGCTTAATCATGATGGAATTTGTAGGGTATCATAAATGAAATAGTTAATAACATTATCAATTAATTATATGGGTGATGGTACATTCAATGTGTTGGGTTATACATGGATGAAAAAAATTGGTTTAAATAGATTTCATTGGTAGGAGATGAAGGTAATGGTAGGAAAAATATTTTATCACTGGTTCATTATGATTGTATGAATATTACAATGCATAAAACCTAAGAATAGATCATTAGTTGTGCATTCATCGGCCCACTCATCATGCATCAGGGTGTTGATTGATCTAATTCACTACCAACCATTCTGTGGAGATTACCAATAGATGTATTTTGTGGCTTATGCATCCACTTTCCCGTATCTTCAAATGGGTGTATTTACTAGGAAATTACCCATTGTTTTTTATAAAAAAAACATAGTATAGGGTTCCACCATGGAAAAGGTAACTTTTTAACCAAAGAATATCAGATATGAATAACAAAATAAAATTTAAAATACCTTAAATTGGATTATTATTATGGAAAAAATACTTCATTGAAATTTATGCACCCCCACCCACCCAAATAAAATAGGTTGTGGTTATAATAAGGGTTTTAATGAATGTAAATTGAGTTGGAAAACCCCTACTTTTGTCTTGGGTGAAAATCCAATCGTAACCAATTAAAATAGTTGGATTAAACATAATCATTAAATACCATGAATAAATCCATTTCATGATATAACATATTACATATGTAGTATATATACACCACATAATTAAAATTAAGTTCATTATAAAAGGCATGTATCGTGATGAACCAATTGAGGTAGAATATATAGTACCCAAGAATATATAATAGTAATTAAACCTTTCACAGAAAAATTATAGTAATATGATAAATTTATTAACTCATTATAATAGTACAATAAGTATTGATACAAAAAAAATTAAGTAATTTAATTTATAATTGTGCTAAAACTAGTACTATAAACAATTTGACAATGTGTTGCAACACCCAAATATTATAATATAGAGGATCATACCCAAAAAGGACTATAAATGATATGAGATACATTACTATTAAGAAGAAAATAGTGAGTATTGGAAATATCATGGTGCAATAATGTAGATAATGTTATGAAGGGATTTAGATGTTGGTCTGTATTTGATGATCAATATGATCCTTGGGAATCCTAACTATTGGTCAATATTAACATAGGGAGTTATGAACACTATTAAATATAACAGTTTTATAATTATGATCCTTGTTTAGCATGTCAATTGTTAATTATAACTATTTGTGGTATAGAGACTAAGAATAACCCATTAAGATTAGTCTGTATTTAGGGTAATGGTTAATGATAAATATCACATAAGGGAGATAATAGGGCTTTCAAAAATTGGAATATCCCTTATAAATCTCATTAATCAAATAATTGAAAGAGTTAGTGTCATTAGGGGTTTACCCCAACCATGACCATAAAAATATTATAATAAGTAAATTTGGAACAAAACCTTCCGTTGGAGAAGTTCAAGTAAGTGAATATCACCACCCAATCAATTTTGGCCGAAACACACCATGAATGTACAACAATTACATATATTTCCCTTATGGAATATTATAGCCTGATTATAGGTTATTTTTCATGGGTTTGACTACCATTATAATGTAACTTCTTTATCAAATTAAATGAATATTTACTCTTAATTCTTTTATGAATGTATCAATCAAATATAAAAGTTAAAATATAGGTAAATAGAGAATGAATATTTAAAAATGGAATTTATATTTGGAAAAATGATTTAAATTTTTTCCAAATGACTAAATTTTTTATTTTATATTGAAGTTGAAAAATAAAGTTAAAATAGTGGAATATAATAAAATAAATAAAATATGGAATATATGGTCTAATATTTACGTAACACTCACTCATATAAAAAATTAAGATATATTTTATCATTTTGGTAGTAAAATCTATGGTGGGGAATTATGGGTGGTAGTGGTGCAAAATGGTTATGATGGAGTACTAATGCAATACATAAAAGTAAAATCATTATTAAACTATTTCATGAAATTCCACTCACCGAACTAAAAAATACCCACCCCCCTTTATTCATACACAAAAAATTAGAAGTTCCCATCTTAATATATCTCATAAGGATTATCTCCCCTATCTGTCCCATCATTCTTGATGAATTTAATTGGATCTAAGGTTAGGGTCTAGTCTGAGAAACTCAATTATGTCAAGAGTTCCTAGTTCTCCCTCTTCTTCCATTATTTGAATTGAAATAAATTTTATCTCTTTTAAAATTGATATTTTTATTATTTTATTCTACACATTTTATTTATTATCTTCCAATCGAACTATTAAATTGGAAACATTTCTGATACCCCTTATATTATACACTTCTTGTTAGTTGTTTCCAAGTTGAAGAAAGGGTTTATTTTCTACCTTAAACTACCTTATTTACATTACCATTGTAACATAATGATTTTTTGGGGAAATGTTTTCAAATAAATTATTTTTATTTGATGTAGAGCATTTAAAAGTGCCCAAAGTAATATTTTATTATAATGTACACCATGATAATCTTACGCTACACACAACACCGATTTGGTTTGCATTACACGCAACATAAAGATTCTATGAAACAACTTTTATAGTTATAATTATTTAATCAAGATAGTTATAATATATTCATTAATCATAGAAATATGAATAATTAATAAATTGTATTTTATTACTGTTCATAATGGTTTTATATGAAATATTCATTTTGATAAAAAAACATGTAATAATGGTTAATTCATTATATGTCTGAAAATTCTAGTTTCTCAAATGAACTGATTTTTATGTCCTTTCAATATCAATAATATAATAGAATTAGAAAATCTTTTATATGTAATTTTATAAAATAACCATAATCTTTGAATTCATAATGTCAAAATAATCATAGGGAAAAGGTTCGGGATTTTTCTTTAAAACATCATTCTCAGATGAATAGTAAAAAATAATTAATTTTATTCAAAAATTACTTATCATTTGATTTATTTATATAGTTAAATTGTCTGTTAATTTGTTTTTAAACATTAATAATATTAAATTTACCTCCTAAAATTCAATGTATTTCATTGGAACAAATTTCTCATTGAAATTTTATATCCAAATAATCAAAACATTAAAAAATATCTGCATTAAAAACAAGATGTCACGACCCATCATTTGTATTAAATTTAAATTAATTTATGGAAAATATTTTATTTTAATTTGGAAAAATGGAGTGATGATGAATTTCTTTTAGGAATGATGGTTTTGGCTCTATCGTGGCTCACTGTGGAGGTCTTGGTCGCTTGTGCTCTGCTCTAGCTTGCAATCCTGTTTCACCTTCCTAGTTGAGGTTGGTGTGAGAGATTTTGAGGAGGTATTGGGATGTGTTCATGTGAATAGTGGGGTGTTCCAGGAGGCGCAACATTTTGTGCCAATCTCTGAGTTTTCTCGACATTAGGGGGATTTGTTGTTTTGTTTGATGATTTGGAGATAATGATGATGGTGCGACATGTTATACTAGTTTGTTTTTATAGTGATGGCGGCACATGGTGTTTCAGAATTCAGTGATGTTTTGGTGTTACTGGAGTGGTTTAATGCTTCAGGTGATGATGGTATCAACATTGACAGAGCGGTGATGATGATGGATCGGGCAGTGTGTGGCCTCATTTCATGCAAGGCGTAGGGCTCAAGGTGCGCTTCTGTTATGTTAATTTTAAATTTTTAATGTGGGTTTGGGGATATTTTTAATTTTAAGAGCGGGTTCCGGGATGATTCGAATTATCAATGTTGAAATTTTTATGGGTTCCACTTCAATATTAAATGGATATTTTGGAGATAAAAAAAGGACTTGGACCAATTTTGAAAAATGGATTAAATATCTATAATTAGAATAATTTATAATTTCTAATATGGTCATCATTTTTGTTTGAAAAACACTATTAGTGAAAGAGATTAAAATTAATTACATTGATTAAAAGATAAATTAACTTAAAAAATGACTAAACCTTAAAATTAAGTCCAAAAAAACCAGGTGACCTATCAAAAATCCATTTTTTATAAATATTTAAAACCTATCAATAATTTTCTTAGATTATGTCCATTATTTGACCACATGTCAAAGTAAAATATGAGTATAATTACCTTTGAAAAATTTTACAATAATGAACCTCCTCCTCCACTATAAAAAGGAACTCACCCTACCACTATTAACACCGCTTTTTCCCTTTTTGTCCGAAAAAATATCATGAAATTAAATACTAGAATCCCTAACCTAATCAAAGACTCCTCTTATTGGGAATAAATCCCTCCATGTAATCCATTTGGTGCAAACAACGAGGAGTTATCCAATGAATAGGTAACATCTTTCCTCTAGATCTTATGTATTACATTAATTCTCGACCACCATATTTATTTCTATTAAATTATTATATAGAAACATCAATGTCCTAAATATAATAATTGTTTGTCATTTTATGGATTATAACTGCACTTACATAGTATTCCATCATATATGTAATTATCATACTATTATTACGTACAAAAAACTACCACCTCACAAAATAATGTTGATAGTTTTTTAATTACCACCTCTAATGATTAGGAATTATTATTGAATCTTGATATTTATATGAAATATAAGAAATTTATTATGTATTTATTCTTTTGAAATTATTATATAACATATACCTTCATGATTTAAATTTTATGTTAATACAATAATTTCGTTTGGGGATGTGTGAACTACAACCTCCTCAAAATGATGTGATTCATTCACACACTACATATAATATATTAAGTATGGGTTTAGTGTAAATATATGACATATATGATATAATAATTCTAATAAAGATATTATATGTATATAAATACATATATTTCAAGTAATTTATTTCTTTCAATATGATATTAAAATAGAAATAATGTTCATGTGTACATAGTGCCTACCACATCTATGAAAGATTTATTCCATTTCACCATTCTATATTTAAAATATTATTATAAACAAATATATAAAGAGTATATATGATATTAATATAATATTTTACAATATGAAAATAAATAAATCAATACCTAAGTAGTATGATCAATAATAATAATTCAAAACACGTATGGAGAACAAATATAATATTACCCAAAGCGAACACTTATCATGGAATTGTTAATAAGTGGGTAATATAATTTCATAATCAACCCATATATGGTATTAGATATAAGAATATAGATTTTAAAAATGTTTTTTAATGACTAATATTTATTATAATAAATTCTTGAATGAGTATGAAGAGAGTCAAGACACAAGGTAACAAGATTTCTTTACTCACTTTTAATTATGTGAGATTTGTGCCCTATTCACCACTCGTTTCATTTATGTTTTGTAGAAACAACCCATGAATATAGTTTATGATTATAATACATAAATACATGGGTATTTACATATAAAATTTATGATCTATATTTCATGGGGTTTATGTCTCAAAGTTTACCAAATCATTAAAGTAATTTTGTCTCAATTTTCCTTCTTTGACACACATGTCCTGAATTTCAAAACCCCTGTTTTCATAAATGTTGTTAAATATATTCATTTATGATAATTTTCATTGAAAATTCATTTCAAAAGTGGTTTTTGGTTTTTAATGCATTATTTATATTTTTTAATGTGTTTTCATAGAAATGGTTTTCAAAAAAATTTCAATCATTCTTTATATGTTTCAATGTGGTTTGAATGAAATTGTTTTCAAAACACTTTCCTGTTATATTTATAATTGTTCATTTTTTTCAAGGAATATGTTTATAAAAATATTTTTTCATGATTTTTGGTGGAAATGGTCCTAGGGTTACATAAATTTTATTTTTCTGAAAGGTCTACGTTTTGATGGAATGATGTTTATAAAACCTTTTTCAATATAACTAGTTATATGTCTATAAAACCCCTTTCTTCTTCCCAGGTAATATTATTATGAAATTTTCCCCTTTTCACGGGTTTGTCTTTGATTAAATGATTATAAATCCTATCCATTTTCATCATGTTAAGATATGATTACATGTTTATGACACCAATTTCAATTCATGAGGCATGGTATAATTATTTTGATATTATGTCACATGTATGTTTGATTACAATATGAGATTGGTGTGACCTATATCTCCCTGAAATGCGGTGGGTATTGACATATGGTATTTGAGATCAAAGGGAACACGAGTTTTATATGATTCTCAAATATAATAAGGAACATATGTTGTGGTCTCTGCCAGAAAATTAACCCATACACGAGTTATATCCCAATCCTGAATGTAAGAGGTTACATGGGTTGTTGACTAAGACCAAAAATATAAGATTACCTGGGTTGTTAGCCTAATATTTAATTAGGTACATGAGTTATTATCCCAAGCCTAACATGTTATGATGATCCTGGTAGGTATCCTTGACATAAGATTTTATATGCTTATTATATACGCTAAACTCCATGTCTCTCCCTGATGTAATGCTTTCATGTATTATTCGATATCCCCCTCATGATTTATAACTTATGAACTACTAATATTTATTCCATGATTCATTTATATGAAATTTTATATTCATGTGATGTTATTCTAATGTTATTATCACATTATCAGACCATTATACTCGTGTTTATGCTTACATATCTCCCTTGTTTACCCTTACTAACCATATATGCTATCCCATTTTCAGGTTTCCTTACCCATGTTATGATGATATTTATTATTTATGATATATATATATATATATTAATGGATCTATTCTTGTAGAACCTAGTTTTAGATAATGTAGCTCACTTATGTACCAGTGTTAATGTTTCAATGTTTCCAATGGTGCAAGACTTGTATGGTCTTTGGGAATATTTTTTTGAAATATATTAAGTACTCTAAAAATGTGATGTAATGCATGAAAATAGAGGGTCAATATAACCATTTAAGTATCCTTTTAATCCAAAACTTATTTTCCCATTTTCATATTTATTTCATTTTATGTTAAATTCATAAGATATATTAAGAATATGATAATTCATTTTCACTCACATTTATCCCAATTAATAAGTTGTTATTATTCCAAAACCTTATTCTAGACATAGATATCATAAAATTTAGAATTTAAGAAGTGATTTAATTTATAATAAAACACATCACTATTTTGGTAATTCTAGAAAATTTGGATTTGGGTCAGATTCATCTTGGGGTAACAACCCCAAAAATACATGATCAGGTATATCGTGGTCATCATCCCGGTGAACGGTGACTAATATCTTACTATAAAAAAGGTTTGACACTCCAAAAATTTAGGATATGGATAAGTATCATATTATTTAGAAACCAAAATATATATTTTATATGGTGGTGTATAATTTTTGTGTTTCATTGGTATCCCACCATTACAAATATTATTTCCTAAAAACATTGATAAACTTTTAACTTGATATACTCCCATTATTGAAAATTTATTGTAAATTTATAGTTCAGGGTACCATTTAAGAACTATGATTCCCTAATTATTCCATAAATTTTTGAGGGAATTCAATTAAAAATTATTAATAATTCATTTACTATGGAAATTTATTAATATCCTATATAATATATTGTTCTATATGGGAATAACATTTATAATATGTCCCATTGGGATAATATGCCATTTATTTATAAATTTTCCGTCCTTGAACATCATTCCATTTATATCATGTAATCAATTGGAAAGTGATGGAATTAATTGGAATTTATGTTATGTTTTCATTATAGAATTATATAGCCTCTTAGTGCAATAGTTAGTCTTATAAAACAACTAAAATTGGGTATTAAGAGAATACTTAGAATTTAAATATATTGTCTTGACACAAGGCCTCAATAATATGTTTATAATTATTTTAATTATGCAATTAAATCATTTTGATTATTTTTGATCTGTGTGATTTTGAATTTATATTTCTTCTATGGATTTCACTTATACCTTCATTGTTATGGATTCAATTGTACTCAAGAATTTTCACATCCAATATTTATTCTTTATTAACTATGATTGTAAATTATTCTTTTCATTAGAATTTATGACCACTGAAATTAAAATGTTTGACATTTCCCCAAGTAATTAGGTGGAATACTATGAATAAACACATATATTATTGTAGAAAAAATATTTTTTACTTTTATTTTGTAAAATTGTTATGTTATATATCTAGTATAATGAGGATTATAATGCCTTGATCACTGGAATTAAATATAATGTACACAATATTCCTTGTAATAAATAACACACCATCATATTAAACCAGAGTTGGATAATTATATTTTGTATTATAGGAAGGTTTTGTAGAAATAATAGAAACTATAATTATGAAACTATATTTATAGAACACAGATTATAAAACTAGTAAAAGAAAATATAGATATTACTTTAGAATTTATATGATATTATACTATTTAATTAATGTTTTATGTTTTAAAATTATGAAATAAATTTGTTTTTAGAAACACTCACATTCTATATGAATCAAAAAATAGGCCAACCACCATTCACAAGGTGATGACTATATGAATAATTTGGAAAAATGTGTTAATATTTATACATAGAAAATTATGATTGTTCAAGGAAATTTGCATTAGGATATTTAAAATACCCTTCTACACATTGAGGAACCACTTGATCCTATATAATGATCCACCATATTGGATTATTTCATGAGGTAGAATCCTCCACCCTTTAGTGGAACCACTAATCCTGTGGAGGATGAATATTTCATTATGTCATTAGTGAAAATTGTTTTTTCATTAAAATACTCTGATATGGATAATTTTTTATGGTTTTGTATTATCATAGAGGTGGCATTGAAAGATGTTAGTCCTTAATAAAAAATACGAATGAAGAAAATATTTTTTGGAATATGGAATTTAGACCATTGAAAATAATTTTTCTTGAATAAAGTTATCCTCAAGCACAACATGTATAGATGGCAAAGAAATTCATAAACATAATACAAAATGAAGAAGTGATGGTGGATCATTGTGATGCCAATTTCACATGGTTATCAAGGTATGTTGTTGATTATCTATGAAACCCTGAATGATTTATTGATCATTTTTTGTGGTTTAAATCATATCCTTAAAATATCATTAGAATATAAAAATATCTCAACATATAATGAAATAATTACAAGATATATCCAAAATGAGTAGTATTTTTCTAGATCCATTACTTTCCCAGGGAGAAGGAGAAGAATACAATGATTATTCTCTATAATGAAAGGAATTAAAAAATTAAAAATAAGGGAAGGTTGTATTTTCTAAAATGTAATAATTAGGGGGAGAAACACCATAGTAAATGTTTAAAGGTCATGAGAGCTTTCTATAAGTATAGAGATAAAGGGAATAAATCCCATGAAATAAAAGTCAAGAAGGAAAAACCAATATATATTGATTCAACTACATTAATATAAGAAATTATTCTAATCAATTCCTCAAGATCCAATAGAATTTAACCATAAGAGACTAAGGTAAAAAACAATCTTATAAGATTAGTACAAATGAGGTTGAAGTTGCTAAGGATGTAGTGGAATATACATAAATCATATCCTAAAATATATCTAATATATTATTTGATTCTAGATCATGTAACACTTTTTCATCTACTATTTTTTCCAATAAAATTACATTTTTACCTAGTATATTAATAAGGGTTTTGTCAATAAAAAAACCAAGTTGAATTTATACTGTAGTAAGGATGTATCAGTTAGTCACCATTATAACACATATACTTAAACTATATAAAAACTACATTATTATACGTATGGTTTACTCTGATATAATACTAGGTATGGATTGAATCGCAAACTATAATGTTATATTTTTTCTTACGGATAATGAAAATAGAATTGGTGTTGAAATTAAGGAATTACTTGTTTTTTGGAGAAATTACATGAATTGAATCTTATATTTAAACACCCCTAGTAGGCCAACCTTGTTAAATTATTAAGGTGGATATGGATGGAATATAATCATTGGTTGGTAATGGTTTTGGATAATATATGAGGTACTAGTTATGAATGAATATATTGATGTATTTTCTTGATGAATAACCTTGATTATCCTTTTATTTAGAAGTCGAATTATTTTTCTATCCAATCCTTGTTGTCAATCCAATATCTAAGACACCAAATTGGATGTATATAATGTAGTTAATTGTGTTTTTAAATAAATCAATGAGTAAGACCTTAAATTTTTATTAAAACAATGTTAATATTCTTATTATAGGAAGTGTGATACAAATACATGGCCTTTCTAGAATTTTTTGTCATCAAACCCAAATAAAATATTCATGTAGGCCCAAACCCATGTACGTTATTATATTCCCATGCACTAAAGACCAGTTGTAACATGAAGTTCCTTTGTGTGGCCCTTCAGCCCACATCATCATCCCCTTGATTCTATTTGAATAAGTTCCATCATTCTTCGACATGCCCTGACGTCACCTATCCAATCAATAGTACTAATGTCATCTCCCATAGACATCTCCAATTCCAAGAGTTTTTTTATCACTGATATCCACCTTCTTTACATAGACTCGTATTCATAACCACTTTACTCAACTTCATGGAGATCAATTTTTTAAATATATTGATCTCTATTTTCGATATCATCATTTAAATGTTAAGAAAGAGGATATTCCAAGGATAAATTTTTATATGAGGTATGGTCATTTTGAGTTCACAATAATACTTTTTTGATTAAAAAAATTACCACTTTATGATTATATAATTTAAAAAAAGAGTATGAAAATACTATTTTGATAGTTTTATGGTTGTATTTTTTGATAAAATTATTATATAGTCTAAGAGTAGGGAGGTTCATGATACTCCATTACGAATGTTTCATGCGGTGATAAAGAAAACAAATGTTATATGGGAAATTTAGTAAATTTTAATTTTTGATTCAACATATAACTTTCCATGGTAATATTTTTTCAAAGATTGGTTTATCAGTTATCTATTCAAAGAAATAGGATATCAAGGAATTTCCAAGACCCACCAACATTATAGTAATACAAGGTTATTAGTGGCTAGCTAGATACTATAATTGTTTTGTTGAAAATGTTTTTTTAATAGCTATACTTTCACAAAGATAACATGTAAGGGGGTTATGTTCACATGGGTAATGAAATTTTAAGAATGTTTTGAGGCATTAAATAAGATATTTCTGAATTATCATATATTTAATCATTCATCTAGAAAAAAGATTTTTTAATAAAATAGATGCTTCAAGGAATGAAACAGGATGAGAACTAATGAAAAATAAAATATTTTTGGATTATTCATCAAGGAATTTTAAATCACATAAGATTAACTATCATACTCATGATTTATAATTGGTGAAAGAAATATATATCAGAAGATATGAAGACATTATCTCTTTTAGTAGAAATGCGATATATACACTAAACATAATAGTATGAAATATATCTTTAATCTAAAAGAAAATAATATGAGGTATTGTAGATGGTTATAATAACTCAAGGATTTCAAATATTCAATCATTTCTCTTATAAAAAAATAAAACAAGGTGGTATATGCTTTCAGTAAAAAAAACATAAAAATCATATCCAAGTTAAGTATATAGAAAGATACAATTCACAATTACCTAGTAATGGTGGAGATCGGAATTACAATAGGAGGGGAAGCGTCACTCTTATTCCATGAAATTACCCATCCATATTAATTGAAGTGAATTAAGAAATACAAATGAGGTAATAAATACATATAATAGAATATATAAAATGAGGCGAATAAGAAATAAAAATATCAAAACATCAATAATGATGGATTTTTATAATTTAGAAGGATATTTTATATTCCATATATACTCGAGTTGATGAAGAATATATTGTACAAGGCACATAAATCAAAATTATCTATACATAATTATGTAAAAATATGTATAGGGATATCTGAACCACTTGTAGTGGGAAAATATGAAGAGGCAAATTTTCGATTGTACTGAAACATTATTAGTATTCCAATAAGTAAATACTAAAATAAAACTTCCAAAAAGTGTAATATAGAATATACCTATAACTAAAAAATGTGGAACAATATTACTAAATAATCTATCACATGGATTCTTAATACATGAAATGATAAAAATTCTATTAGGTTCATTGTTGATCATCTCACAAATTCAGAACATTCCATTGCAATTTCCGAATATTATTCTCTATATAATCTTGAAAATTTATATATAAATAAAGTTGTGAGACTAGTTGGATCAACCCTATCAATAGTCTCTTATTGAAGCCCAAGGTCCACATTATAATTTTTGAGGATTATTTAGAAGGAATACTTAACTGAATCATTTTAGTTCCTATAGCCCTCAAATATATGATATGTATGAATAGAATATCCATAATTTGGAGGAAATGATAAGGTTATTATCTCTTGACCTGCAAGGAAGTTAGGATCATTATTTTACTCTTTTTGATTATTCCAATAGTAAAAATTTCCACTCTGGAATTAATATGGTACTATATGATTCCTTGAATGGATATATATTTCCATCTATAATTGATTGGGATGAAGTTAGAGAAAGATGATTTTGGGTCATTCACTTATAAAAGATACAACAAAGTTGGTAACATCCATGAAAATCATAGCATGGTAGTTCAAATAGGAAAAATGAATTATGCTGAAAATTGAAGGGAGGATCTTTAATCCCAATATAGAGATTATTCATTATTAAATGTAACTACATGTAAAGGGGTTATGATATTCTTAATTATGGTGAAATGTTTCTCAATATATATTATTACATTTTAAATATTGTAGATAATATTAGTAGTGGCGCATAATTTGGACATTCTCTTCAACTTATCACAAGCTTAATATTTTATCCACATATCACTTCTAAGGAAGTATATGTCATACCCTACCCATGTTCTAAAATTTTATAATGCTTATTTAGAGCCAAACTGATCATTTTAAATAGAGTTGATTATGATTCTTGATAAAAGGGAATAATTTATATAAAATAGGACTCGGCTAGTGATGGTTCATTGTATGAATTATTTTGTGAATATGAAACATCAGATACCAATGAATCTATGAGAAGGCTTTATACAAATTTATTTATAGATTGTTTTAAAACATCAAGGGTAAATATTTTATGGGTGGTATAATGTAATAACTAAGCTTATATAATATTAAATAAACTATTTTTCATAATATTGTATCAAACTTGACACATTACTAACTCATCATACTAGTAAAAAAATATTGTTACAATAAAAAATACATAATTAAATATATAATACAATGATAAACCAACACCATAATCAAGTTAAAATTATTTGAAGCAACATAATCTTATAATCTGTTGGATCATACTCTAAATGTAATTATAATTATATGAGATAAATTTATATTGATAAGAATAAAATAAATATTGCAATTGAAATGGTCCTTGAAAATAATGAATGTAATAAATGGATTTATATGTTAGTGTATATATAAGGATCAATGTGACTGTTGGAAATTATAACTATTTGTCCAGATAACCATCAGAATTATGACCATTGAGAATTGTGATTTTTCATCAATATTATCCTTTGGTTTTATGAATGTCTATGGTATATAAATTATGAATATACCATTAGTATTAGTATATATTAAGTGTAGTTTTGAATGTTAATTATCATAGAAGGGAGAAAATATGGATTATACAAGTAGGAACATTCCTTTTGAATATAATTTATACGAACATGGGAATGAGGTAGCATCACTGGGGTTCTCCATTGACCGATACCAAGAAAAACTCCAACAAGTCATGTTAGAGAATAAAATTCTAAAAGAGTTGTCCATGTAAGTGTAGATCACCATCCATTCAATGTTGGTCAAATGAACCCATAAAAGTGCCACTATAACACACATTAACCTTATGTAATATTTATGTGCGATTAGAGGTTATGTATATAGGGGTTTATTTTTGTTATAATGTAAATTCCTTTTGAAATCTAAAATATGTGTACTCTTATAAATTTTTAATTTATGAATAGAAAATTAATGGTATAACGTAGGTAAATCGAGAATGAATTTGATAAAATGGTTTTCAAATATGAATTTATTATTTTTTATTTCACTATTGTGTATAGTTTTCTAATTTTTGATTAGAATATTAAAATATGTTTAAAAGGGTGGAATAACTAAAATACTATAAATATGGTATATGTGAAATCATATGGATTTAATCATGACTCATTTAATCCATGTCACTACTATTAGAAAAAATTTTGAACTGAAAACTGTATTTGGGAATTAAGGGTGGTATTGGAGAAAATTGGTTACAGTGGATCACTAATATAAGGTTGAATAATAAAATAATGAATAAACTATTCCATGAAACTACACTCAGTAAAACAATAAATACTCACTCATATTCTCATTTTTACAAAAAAAATTTAAATTTCCCTTATCATTTATATCTCAACAAGTCCATTCCATAGCTATCTCATCAATCATGGATAGTTTATTTGGATCTAATATCTGGTTCAATTCTAAGAAGCTCAAGAGAGGAATGGGTTCAAACATATCTCTATTTGTTTCCTATTGGGATACACTTATTTTTAATCACTTTTAAAAGTTCATTTTATATGTTTAGTTTATAGTAATCCATGTTACTATCTCCAAACATAACTATTATCATTTAAACATTAACTAAACCCATTAATCTATACTCATTATATATGTCATTATCATACCCAAGTAAGGGTTGGTTTTCTCTCTTTCTAAAATTCCTATTTACAATACAATTGCTCATCTATATCAATCCACATATTAGTGTCCATTTATCTTGTATAAATTAATTAATATTCAATTCTAAAGACATATAACCCATCTGATAAATCCTTTCACTCACATTACACCCAATTAAAATGTTTTTACAACGCTTAAACTTCTTCATAGGCATAAAAAACCAATATTTTGGTTATGTAAAAACTGTGTTGGATTCCACAAAAATAAAACCCTATATAGATACTACAGTTAGATGTGGTTTTGAATAGATTAATCTTGTTTAATTCATCTAAAAAGAGTAGTTCAGTTAAATATTAATCATCTTCCCGATGCATGGTGAGCTGGACCTTACTACACACCTAGTTCGACACTCTCAGGGGATATACAATGGTTAATTATTAAACTCTATATATGTAAAAAAATTGAATTTATATGGTGTAGTATAATGTATTTTTTTTGTCTCCTACAATCACAAATGAAATTTCATAAAGACATTGAAAATAATTAATATTGATAAGTACAAATTAAATAAAACTTTCTTTAAATCAATTATTGTTTCTAATTGCTAAAAACTATGTGGTCATAAGTATTCCTTATATATGTTGAGATAATCTACTTGGAAATTCATATTAATTCATTAAACAAGTGAATTTATTAATTATAAATATATTATATTTTTTCTTATGATAAGATCATTTTTGATAAGTTCTATTTGGAAAATTTCGTATTTATATTTATTTTTTATCCATGAACATTATTCTAGGTGTAGAATATAATTATTTGGAATGTGAAAGAAAGCACAATAAATTTATGTGATAGATGTGTCCTAGAGTTATATGTCTCTTCGTTACACCATTAGGTATCATGAGACAATGATGATTGGGTAATGGGTCAATCCTTAAAATTTATGTATAATTTATTTTCATATGGAGCTGATGACATGTTTACGAAGTCCGACATTATGAAATTACAAATTTTAGATTATTTATATTCTATGGGATTATTAATTTATCTTTAATTAATGGGTTAAACATGTGTATTCATTGGTATAGATTACATTTTACTCATGATGTCTCCTATTCAATAATTATCCTTCATTATATTCAACTTTACATTGTTCCCTTATTGAGAATTTAAGCTCCCCACCTTTACATTATTTTCCCATTTCAATAGGTAATGATGTGATATACAATGATTGAAAAAGTATTTCATTATGTAAAATGTTTTTTATTTTTATAATAAAATTTTAATGTAATTTATCTAGTCTCTTATGGAATAATAATATATGATCCTTAAACTGTAATATCTTAATCCTTTTTCCATGTAATAAATATATTATTAGCTCTAGGTAACCAGGGATGGAACATTATGAAAACCACTTACCACATGTATTATTTTCCAAGAGTGTACATTGAATTCATTCATCATAAAAATATATGTTTTAAATACCAAATTTAGAACCTTACTCCACTGCAAGAATATTTGGATATACCAATGGTTCTAAACCATTGGTATAGGATAGAGAACCATTGGTATAACATATACAAATGGTTCTGTAAATAGTTGTCTATAATGTTGTCAGGAAATGCCAATACAAAAGGCTTTTAGTGAGAAATTGGTATATAGAGATCCAAATTTCACATTAACAAACCTTTAATAGTGAACCGTTGGTATAGTGTTGTCCCAACGGTTTTCAAATGTCAGTCCATGCCTATACCAAAGGATCGAACTATTGGTCTTCATCTATCCCATTGTTTCAAACCCATTGCGATAACTATATACCAATGCTTCACTATGAAAAAATGGTTTAAGTCTATACAAATGGTTATAAAAATTTTTTATAGACCCCCCACCCAATTCTATATCCAGTAGCATCCCCACCCTGCCAACAGAACTATAGAACATGCAATTGATTACATGAACCTGCAATGTAAAAAATCAAAACATCATAAAATATAACCTGAAAACAACTAATGAATCTTCAAATATCCACAACAAGAAAAAAATAATAGGTACTTTTAACCAGCAATAAAAATATACAATACATCCCATACATTCATTCTGAAAAAAATCATCAAACATGAAATGTCATAAATATCTATCAAAAATATAATGGATAAATATTTTCTTCATCACCATCATTATCATCACAATCATCCTTGGCCTCTTCCTCTTCATTAGACCCATCCTTGTCCAGGACCACATCCTCAACCCCACCCTAATCCTTATCAACAACCTCATCCTTTGCATCATCCTCACCCTCTTAATCACCACCATCCTTGCCATCACCATCATTAGGAACATCATCATCCCAACCACCACTATGAAAACTAACCATTGTAGTATATATTGTATGTATCGTTATCATATATGTGTCACAAGATAATATGGTCTCTGGCTGAAATGAAGGACACTTAACACCAATCTGTTTCATTAATTCACCATTTCCATTTGATACCATTCTTCTACCTGTATATCCATTTTCATCCTTTTCTTAATTAGCTTCAGCCTATGCTACCCATGCATTATATTTTTCCTACATGGTGTTACCTGAACAGAAACATGAATTGGGCCAATACCACATCAAAAAAATACACTTATTTGGTCAACAACATACTCTTCCATAATGATCAGCACCCAAAGCACGATGTAAGTGATCGTTTGGCACAAAATTGTTAGTTTCCTTAGAATGAAGGGAATAAACGGCACTATTACAAATATAGAGAGATTATTAAGTTAAAAAATGGATATTAGAATTTGAAATAAAAAAAATAATACTTAAAATATTTTTCTGTGACGGTTTCTTTACTGCGCTTCCATGATTTTTCATTCAGCTCTAGAAAACCAATTTTTGTCGAGGAACACATCCTTCAAAATATAAAACCATCCTCTGAAATGAAATCTAATATAGAAAAACATAATTTTAAAATACGTTACTAATAATTTATTTTAAAACTAAGATGAAATTGATAATAATTCTAAATAATATTGAAAATAAAAACATATAGTAGATGAATTATAACTGAGTTTAAATGAATGCGATAAAATATATATATACAACAGATATATATGTGAAAATTTCATCATAGTAATCTATTATAAGGTGAATGTATGATCACCAATATTAATTATAAGATGATAAGTTTTTACTATAATATAAATGACTAGCATGATTGGTTTATCAATACCATAACCATCACTATAATATAAGGGAACTCTAATAAGTATATTTTTTCCAAAACCATACAACATACATATATAATAGTTTACACAAACAAAGATATGGTATTAATGATTCTATCCATAAATTTTAAAGGGAAGTGACCCCAGTATTAGAACATATTAAAATAATGGAAATTTAATAAAATATTAAGGTTTTATAGGTTCATGACATGATCACAAACATAACAATACTAACCCTAAAATTCCAGTACACAATAAATTATTTCAATAATAAACTAACGAATACATGATAATTTATCTTTACCAATAATAATTGGAATGAAATATGGAGAAAACAAAAGAATGTGAACTTCGTAAAGAAAACATATAAACACATGTTGTACATGATCCCTCTCATGGTTCATCATCATAGTCGACCCTATAGTGTGGTGGTATTTCATAGAATCCTAATTTTTAATTTCCTCCCAAAAATTCCTGAAAAGTAATTTTCAATTATACAAAAGTGACTATAAATGAAAATAATGTGAAGTTTTATTTAAAACTTAAATATGATTAATACCTTGAACTCAATCCTCATCTAATGAGAAATTTTTTCTCAAAAATGATCTACCGGATAGTCATCCATGAAAGGTGTGACCTCTAAATCTATGCCAAATCAAGAACTCTAGAAACTATGAAACTCTTTCTTATAGCCTCTCCACAACTCACCTAATTCCATGATTCATGGTGGCCCTACATCCTCACCATTGAAAAAATTAAAAAGAAGCAGACACCAAAACATTAATTAATATAAATGAGATAATAATATAAAATTAAATCTAAATACTTTATTTTATCCATATTTGTTCCCTATAACTATCTTTTACTTTATTCAAAAGGTATCTCACAATGAGTGGAATGGTGGGAATGATGTTGGAGTATTTTTCATCTTTCTCCAAAACAATCTTACATTCCCACCCAATTTTTCAATAATTCGGTTTTCTTTATTTTACTACATCATAAGTTGTGTGTAGTGGTTCCACAACACTTGCATGAATGTATTCAAATGCCCCTTATTTTAATATCCAACTATTAATGAAGAAAAAAATTATTATATCAATACATCTTAAAATGAAAATAAATTATTGTAATCAAATTACTAGGGTTATACAAATATACCTAAGGATGATTGATTAGTGAGAATCAGTAGATCCCCTAGGACTCAATGAATATCAACCCATAAAGATGGAGTGGGTCCTTTTTTGTGCTCTATAGGCTCAGAATATGACGTAATAGGAGTCTAAGAAGCATGAATGTAGAATATAGGGGTTGAAGTAGAAGAAAAAAAGATCACATAGATGGATGTTAAAATTCATTATATGGATGTGGAGTATGAGTCATCAACAGATACGAGAAAGATATAAGAGGAGGATAAATGGTATATGATTGTTCAAATATGGGCAACTTAAATATCAGGGGGGTCTCTAATGAAACTATGGGATCAGATTTTGTGGTATATGGTATATCAGGTAGGTGGATGGGGTGTGATCGGGTATGCCGAATGAAACACCTAGTGGTAGTACAACCCCTTTTTATCACCAACATGAGCTCTAGAACCACCAGGATGGTCAACGAATAACTAGACCCTAGGTGGTGGATCATAATTAAAATTTAAAAACACAATTAGTCACACAAACATTATATGTTATTTATTTATATATTAGAAATAAAATACTCCCAAGGGGATCTAATGGAGGGATTCTCATCTCCCTCATTAAGTGATTATTTTCCTCCATCCATTTTCATCATATCTCCTATATATTTTACATTTCCTTTACTTGAATAAAAAATATAGAATTAATTAGAAATAAATTACAAATGTGTAACCAAAGAAGAATGTATTTGAGACATGAATTAATTAATCTCTACCACTTGTAAAAATAATACATGATACACAGTGATATAAAAAAACTTTTTATATCTATTGAGAAGAATATCAAAATAGAAGACATGTTATAGGGAACAAAATATATTCAAATTACCTTTTTAGTGTCAGTAATATATAGTTTTCTTCTATTTTAAATTCTATCCAATCCAATTTATGTTTAGTCATTTGGTTCATCATGATAAATTTATTAGGTCATTTGTCTATTTTTATTTTTCATATGTAGTTTCAATCATTTTGGTCCATTGATTATGCCATTTCTCAATTTTTTTTGTCTTATGTCATTTGGTTCATATTTTAGGTTCAATTATTTTTTTTCATTATTTATAGTTATGTTATTATTTTCCTTGGTTTTGATTTTTATATTAATTTGTTTAATATTTCCTATTCAATTCATCTAGTTTTATTGATAAAATATAATAGTTTTTGTTTTTTTTTCATTTTTATGGTTTCAATGATGTTTAATTCAGTATTAAGTAGTGAAACTCATTGAAAACTGAATCCAGTACATATTGAAAATTCACATGAATGTCATGTTGGAAAATAAAATATTTGTATTCAATATTAAATCAATTTGTATAGCACAAAACTCAATAACCCAAGTTGAGATAAACCAATAGAACTAAAAGCACAGATGGATTATTCTATATATTTCCCACCACAACTTCAGGTTCACAATGAACTTTGAAAATTAAACTATTGGATTCATCATTAATAAAAAATGGATCACCGATAATTGGAGAAGTTATAGTGTTAATTCCAACATCACAATCATCAAAAAAATTTCTTGAAATTACTTTAATAATGACACTAAATTAATGTTAATGATGATCTTTAAAATAAAAAAACTCGTTTCACTATTTATTCTAATACATATATTTCATCATTATAAAAAATGTGACTCATTTCAATAACATTAAATCCATAATTATAAATGAAGGTTCTATGCATTTTCATCGAATAAAACCATTGGAATTTCATCATATTGACTCGACCACAAGAGTAACAATCCAATATTAGTAATTTAGAAATGACTCCATAATGTGATACATTTTCAAATTGATGTCTACTATCTAATTCTCCAGCATAATTGTCTATTATGGAAGTTACCATAACACCATAACATTGTTTTCTCATGTATTTCTCTCAGTCAGTGATAATAAATCTATACCCATTGATCACAATTAATTTGAATTAACGAACCAAAAAATTAAGACCAAAAGAGAAAGACCTCATTTTTTATAGTCATAGTAAACTTCAAAACTCAATAAATCAAATATAAATAAATATTAAACATAATTAAATATTTCTTTTATTAATATTATTGTAATATTTCTACCTTCAATTTCAACCAAGCAAAAAACTATTTTCTAGGTAAAATCTCTCTCCATATTGAAGAAAAATAATGATTCATTTTATTTATCATTAATTTATATTCCCTACTTAAAAATAGAAATATTTTAACATATATGTGGAATTACATGAGATGAAATGAGATATACATGTTCAATTTACGTAATTGATGTAGTCATTGACAAAATCTCTGTTAAACCGAATGTTGTGATGTTCCATATCCCACTCAAAAAGGATTAATGCAGGGAATGTATATGATCCAAGAATTACCCTATTTGGTGAACTGATGTAACATAGGATTCAATTTGATCATGCTGTTATTAAATATTCTCATTTGTATGTTCCATCTCATAGTCAAATTAGACAAATACATTGAATAGAAATCCATACCTTCCTGATCCACATAAACATTCATGATAGAACCATTAGGATGATTTCTATTCCAGAAAAAAGACATCAATGTGAACATATTTTTTTAGTTTGACACTTTAAATGAAATGATATAGGTTATAAAAGAAGTATTTTTGTTGGAATATTGTTATTTAGATGTAGTATATTTTTGATAAATCATGGAGGAGATAGATTCTCTAACTCCTAAAAAATTAATGGTGCCTCTACCAACATTTTCTGTTAGAATGAACATGAAAAATTCTTATCACAATGATCTTTAAATAAATAGTACAACTGAACAACTAACACCATTATATTATTGGAATGAAGGGGAAATATTTTTATTCAATTCAAATCATGTAGAAGGATGTCCTAATGATGATTATTCAATGATTTTAGAATCAAATTTCTTATTTTTACCCTTTTTGATATGTTTCTGGAATATCCATGAAGAACATCAATAGTCTATAGTGCTTCAAAAAAATGAGTCTTTTCTACAGGATTCATCCTAAAATAATCACAAAATACATTTCCATTTATTTTCACTGATACTTATATATTTCAATTCTAGTCTGATTCCCCATTCCATCATTCCATATTGAGATCTTAAATCATATTTTGTCATTCCTTTGACATTTAGAATAATTAGGAGAAAACTTTATGTCATATTCCATTCAATGTTCATTAGATCTATGAAAATATGTAACAAATTGGTTGACTAATAAGGAATATCAATGTATTTACTTATTTTCATCCAATTGTAATAGGGTTCAGTGGAAATATTCTTCCTCCCACTACTTGAAATTCACATAATAACAACGCTATTATCCCAATGGTTTATTTCAACTGATGGTCAAGGATAATCGTGCTAATAGTTTGCTGTAAACTGTCGATTTACTTGTTTTTTAGTGAGGGTTTTCCCAATGGTTTGAAATATAATTGGGATAATCCCTATTAGATAGTTTTCCCAATGGTTTCATTTAACATTTTGGATACCACCATTTCTTCCAATGGTTTTATAGAACTATTTGGATAGTCCATACAAATGACATTTCACAATGTTTATAATGAACCGTTGGAATATAATATTTTATATACAGAAACAAATAGATCATATCCCAATCATCCCACATTATTCCCAAACCCAAAGCTATTGTTCTTCACGTGTGATCCCTTTTTTCCAATTCTTCTTGTGTGAACCCTTCTTTCCAATCCTTCTCATGTAAACCCACCTGTGTTGTTCCCTAAACTAGAGCTCATTTTCTTTAAGTGAGAACCCTTCTTCCAAACTCTTCTTGTGCAATCCCACTTTCCAAAAATCTATTTTATATTCTTCCACTTCCAATCTCTATTTTTTAACATAGTTTTACGTTATTCCTACATTTATTCATATTTTTCATCCAAATTTATTTAATAAAAATAAAGTTTTTTGTTTTTTTTTATTTACAGATCCCCAATACATTATAACCCATCCTTGATTATACATCCACAAAAAATTAGAATGTTCTAACGGACATATATGTTCTGCCATGATTTTTTTCCTTTTTCATTTTTATTGATTTAAAGTCATGATGTTGTTTTTTGTCTCATGTTTTCATCAATAATTTTGGTTATTTATGATTAATTGGGAGGTGTGTTTGAACTTTGGATTATTTTTTTTAGAATTTACGTATAATATTTAGTGTAGAAGATAAAATCTGATCCACATTATATCACATAACATATTCACATGAATGATGAACACCATAGCATCGTAACCCTCACTATGTCATTGTTTACTGTAACACTTACCACAACATGGCCTAGGGAACAACCCCATGGTGGGTCCATTAGTTAATTTTTATAATATATTCAATCATGAATTATTGATATAAGATAAGTATTAATAATCATACCACTTATAATTTTATACGAGTGTGGAGATGAAGAGATAAGGAATTCCCATGTGGAACATTTATGTTTGTAAACTAATAAATCCTGGTATTTGGAAGTCACAATTATTATGGTATTTTCATTAAGTTTAATAAATCCAAGATCCTTGTCAATATCCTATAGTAAATATTTTCTACTACTTGATATATTCTGGTTGTCCTGAATGCTACTTTTTTTTCAGAACCATTTTCAGTATTCAACATGATATTTTGTATTATGCACTAACCTAATTACTGGTGATTCTCATCAACCATCTCGAGTGGGACCACCACATGGACCTACTGCTTAATTAAGGAATTAGGTTCGCCAACTATGCCCAGATCATCCAACCCCATAGTGACACCATTAATGCTAGAAAGGTTGAGAAGAGTTTCAGTTGATATCATGATTGAAACATCAATTCCGCGGTATTTTACACATGATTCCTTTATTTTGAGGCCATTAGGTGTGTCCCTCTAAATTTAAGTAGCTACCTATAAATTTTTATCATGAGGATCCCTAGTTACCATTTTCTTTTACACCCCTCCCACAACAGTGTTTATAATTAGTCCCACCTCACATTGATCATCTGCATATCATGGATTATCCTTTCCATTGTGAGTTCCATGGGAATCCTTTCAAGAAGCATGATAATTGTCCCTGGTACTTCTTTTGGATTTGGCCATAACAAGAGGTTCATTCATAGCTCCAACCTTTTTTGAGATGTATCGTAACATTATAGAAATATTCCCATATTAATCCTATCTAGTATAATTTTTTGATAATCTAAATTGGTATGAAAAAGTGAATAATAATTAGTATCATGAAGATATTATTTCCCCTTATCCATACCTGACCACATAAAAAGGCACTCCTATAATTCTATATGGTCAATTACTTCACTATATAAGAAATACTATGATGGGTTCTTCTCTTCACACTAGTATTACTGGTTCCCTTTATTTAGACATTCAATAGGGCCCTTACCAGCTATCTTCAAGGCTACAACATGCTACTGTTTCGGATCATACTGATTCGAAATCCAGAAATCCATCCCAATTTCTGGGGGCAATAATGACTGCTCATTAGAGTTAATCCTTCTCATATAGTCCATACATCCTTCATCCTTTTAATATTATTCCATACATGAAGATTAATTCATGTTATCTTGAGAAATATTTTTAAAGTAAACTGCTTATCTAACTATTGGGGAGTCACCATTATTCATTACTTGAGCATTATCCTCAATCAATTTTTGATTTTTTGGTTATCCCCACTATAAAACCTTAGTAATAGGTCCAATTACAATATATAGTTCCTCCCACCATTGTAATTTACTATCATGGAATTATTCTAGTGGTCTACAAACCCACTCAGTGTGGTTCTCAATTCCCCTCACCTAGATATGTGAAAGAAAGCTAACCTTACACTAATATATAAAAATTTCTTCTATTTTAAATGCTAAAAGATACATTCCACTACTATCTAGAAAAAAAATAAAAAATTTATCTATTCTAAAAAAATACCTATTATTAGGTTGTTATGGAGTATGATATTCTCCAATGATACCAACTATAGGATCGAAAAGATACTATAGATGCTCAAAATACAATAGGTGGTGTGGTGGGAGTGAATTGTATACATTAAAATATTCCTTTGGATATTTTAAAGATAGTAATGGTTAACAAAGTTGAACAAGGTAAATTCACAAAACCTCTTAGTTCTACAAACTTTCTTGATTCTAGAAATCTGATTCCGCAAATGTAATTCCGAAAATTCTGTACCATAAATAAAACTCAAGAAAAGATTTAAAAGATAAATATTCTACCTTAAAGCATATAAAATCTTAATAAATCATAGTGTACAAGTATAAGGAAATATAATATGGTTATACTTTCCTCATCACAAAAAATTCAGTGGAAAACTTGAAACAAAACAAGTAACAAGTAGTAAATATTTTAACTTAAAGAGAAGGGTATCCAACAACCTTGGAAAAAGGTTCCTTGATTTATAAATTCAAGAATGTATCTCTAAACCAAACCATGATAAGACCTTGATACAAATATCAGAATCAATCTTACTATCCCTGCAAGCCCTCAACTTCAAGGTAGTCGACACCTTTATCTTCATATCCTCGGAAGCCCTTGAATGTACTCAGCAAAATTCAGAGTCACATGAAGCAATTCTGAACAAGATATTCAGTACACACAAAGAAATTAAGTATATCTATCTAGAAATATCTTCAACGGCATGTAATATCTAGATTGATAATCTTTTTATGATCTCTTTCAAATGAGATCCTATTTATAGGCACAACATCAATGGCCGACTCCCTTCTCCAATGGTTATATTTTTCCATGAATTTTCGAAGGACCTCTACACGTGTCCGTCAAACAATGGTTAGTTAGTAACTGAATGCATGCCATATTTTAATAACCAAAACATGTGTAAGAAAAAAAAATATGGTTTCTTGACCAAGTTCATTTTTTTGAATGCATGGAAAATAATATTTCAGAGTCTAAGAAAAAAACATTCGGTGTTTATAATACGTAAATATCCAGATTCTACATTGCAAATAATTCATATCTGAATTCTATAGAATTCGGGAGTCTGAATTTCAAAGAAAATTTGGAGTATGAGATCAGTAGAATTCAGATTCTGAACTGACAATGTTTAGAGTCTGAATGCATAAGAATTCGGAGTTGGAACTTAGAAAGTCTAGTGTCTAAATTCATTAGAATATGGAGTCTAAACATACAATGTTCAGAGACTGAATTGATTAGAATTCATTGTCTGAACTTGGATCCTAAAAACATAATGCTCAATATCTAATTATTGATAAGATTCCAAGGTTTTGGATAGAAACATAATTTTTTACGTAGAAATAACATGAACTAGATTAAGATATGAATAATGAAAATCATGGTACGGATAAATTTCCTTGGGGAAGGAAATTTTTAATTAAAAAGATGAATCATAGGGAAAATAAAATTTTCCTTAAGATAACATGTTTTTGATTTAAAAAACATGAGGGAATGGAAATGTCATAAGGAAAAATTACTGACTCAAAAATATCCCCCTTTTTTGAATGCACAAACATCTTTACGAAAAAGAATATATGGACATAGAAAATATTTTTCTGGACATTGATAATAAAACCCATCTCCCATAACACATGGGAAAAGATGAATAAGACTTACTCTACCTTGGTCTTTGGACACACTAAGGATTGTATTCTGGATTTCTAGATTGATACATATCATTTTATTGCATACGTAAATCTTCTTGGATAAGAACTCCCCCTTACATAGAGAAATTTCATCTTTACTTAGTAATATTTTTTCTGTTATCCCTCTTTTTGATTTTCAAAATTGAATATAAGGAATGGAAAAGTAAATATGGTACCTGAAATATTAGTACTAGAAATAAAATATATGAAGAGCTACCCAAAATTTCATTATGATTGAAAAATTTGTACGAGGAAGGAATACAAAAAATGATCAGTATTGAACAAAATTATCCTTCCTTTTCCTTAGGAATAAACTTCTTCATAATGGTTTTGAGCTTCTTGAGCTCCTTGTGATCTTCCTCTGCTCGTTTGAGAAACTGATCTGGGTCTTCTGGTTTCTTCTCTAAGGCTTTCATCTTTTCCTCTGGAGCCTTAATAATATCAGCATGAGGCTTCAATGCCTCATCCTTTTTGACATTATTTTATTCTATCTAAATCCTGAGAACCCTTTATCCTTTCGAACTATGAGAAACTGAACACAACATCCGATTAAGGTCTTTTACGTCTTGAATTCGGGAATTCTGTTCCAGAGTTATCTTTTCCTTGAAGTAATTTGTGAGATCCTTGATCTTTACATATTTGGTGTCAAATTCATCCTTCACACTTATTTTACACTCATCAATAATTCTCATGTCTTCTACAGTTTTATTTGACCAACTGATCATTTTCTTTCTAGGTCTTTTTTGGGATTCATAGTTTATGAAAATAGTTTTGAATTATGCTCATCCATGACACACTTATCCATCTCCGTGGATAATGAATCCAATTTCTGATTTAGGGTGTGTTAAAGAATTTGGCATCTAGAGTCTATACTGAGAAATATTGGTATAGTGCCAATAAGATTATTCAAGGATTGGACTAGGAAATCATGTTAAAGGGATGATGATTGTGAATCAGAAACATTACTATGTGAGGGATCTTTCTCTATATCTAAAACATTCCTCTTTGAAAAACAACTAGCATCTTTATTCTTAACCACAGCTTTGGTAGGTGTATCAACATACACATGTTTTCCCTTATCATTATTCAGAGTGGCTTCCTCTTGATATAGGGGATTTTTGTTCCCTATCAGAGAGTTGAAAAATTTTATCTTCATCAACCTTTTCCTTCTCATCTAATGCCTCAACATCCTCTGGGTGAATTAAATCATGACTAGAACATTCATCTCTAGAAATCTTATTCACTTCTTCTTCAACCTTGTCATCTTCACCTTTCTCATCATTCCCATGGGTATAATGCTTTGAAGAATCAACTTCAAATGTTCAATTTGAAAGCTTCATAGATGGACTTTCCTTCTCATGAAAATCTTCTAATTCTTTAATGAGATCTTTAGTATCACCACTGCCTTCTTCTTCCTCTTCTTCTTCCTCAACTATTTTTTCATGGACTTTTTATAGAGTCACTAATTTCTTTCTATGTGTCTCTTGTAAATCTTCCACTAAGAAGGATTATGGTACCAAAATATTTTTGGATTCTTTCTCTATGGCCTTTAGATTTGATTTCACTATCTCTGCTTTAGTCATCTTCTTCTTTTGTTTCTATTATTATGCTTGATTTTGAAGCTCATTGCCAGTCTTTTTTTAAAGCTTCTACTTGAGAAGGATCCAAACCAATGCTAGGATCCCCTACATTCTTTTTCTTCGGGTCTTCCTTCTATTTTTCTACTAGCTCATCCAGATATTCTTTTTTCATATTAGGCTTTGGTGGTGTGGATTGGGTTTCCTTAGCCTATGGGGATTTTTATTTCTCTTCTACTTCCTTCGGCTTCCTCTTCATTCCTCCATTCATAGAGGGTCTAATCCGCCTATTGTTTCATCATTAAGGAATTTCCCTCAAACATAGGTAGACCATAAAATTATTTGGATTCTATAGAAAATTGAAAATTCATCATTCTCAGAGTATCATCACTTACCTTAATAACTTTTCAATTTCTTAGCGTAGAACTACAAGCTGTTTTGAAGGACTCTAAACACCGAACAATCAGCTTTTGAGAAAATGGATGGATACATGATAATATGAGACTTTAGTTTTCCATTGTTTATATTATAAATTGTAATCAGAATATTCTTAACTAGGTTAATATTTCTCAGATTCATCAAAAATCCATGATATACATGTCACAATTCTTCAATGTATCCTTGTTCCCTTTTCACTGAATGATGAAACCTTGAACCCACAATTTGAGAATTTGGAAATTTTTAAATTGGTGAAAAATCTTCAGAGTCTTAAAATCTGAAAGATCGTGGAAATCCATAGCCTTCACCTTAAAAAATCATCATTGAATATCCTATAACTTAGGAGAACAAAACTAATCTTCTCTTTCTAAGTATCTCCAATAAAATTAGATGACTTGGGGTAAGAAAGCGTATAAGTTATTCTATAGCTCTTGAAAGGGAATTTATCTTTTCCTTCTTCCTTGAAAAAAAATGATGACTCATGGAATTCAACCAAAAAAGTCTAGATATACTATATCCCGTGCTCTTAGTTTTGATACCCAAACAATCTCCCATCCATTCATCTTGATGTTCATTGAGATGATAAAATCATAGATAGAAAATAAATTTTTATTTTCCAACCATTCTATGTAAAACATCCATTCATAAAGCAGCTTGACAGTTGAAAAGTTCATCTCAGAATATACTTCGATAGACATTCAGAGTTGAGGAAACCTTGAAAATATTGAACATGATTATGTAGGAGGGTAGGGCTTTAGCACGCGAAATCTTGGATCTCGATGTGGGACAACCAATAGGGGTCCTTTATATATTCATTTTTGGTGACACTTCAGATTCCATACTCAATCCAATGGTTAAAAAATCATGATATTTGATTTGACAGTGGAGATGATATCCTGAAGGGGAATTTGAAAGAATCTAATCTTTTGAGGTTTTTAAGGAAAACTTTTATGCCCAAGTGATTGAATTTGTTGTCAACAACATGTCACTAAGTGTCAACTGATGAAGTAGAGCATAAAGACTAATGGTTGAAGATGCATCATTAACTCAGACGATTGTAGAGCTGATCTTAAAGTTCAAAGACTTGTATCAAGATGATACAATGTCACAACATTGTTAGAAGTCCATGCATTATCTTCACAATGCATGAGGAAGTGAAGAAGTTCCATCCATATCTACTAAGAGGTTGAGGGATGAAGAAAATGAGATCCATCCATCTTACTAAGTTGATGAAGTGGTTTGAAGAAGACCAGGAATTATCTCTTAGTGCATGAGGATTTGAAGATGATCCAACCTTACCTATCATTGGATTGAAGAATAACATTGAAGATCAAGTGATTTTTTATTAATGGTTGATGAAGATATTTGAGGGATTTTTGGAATTTCATCTCCTAAATAGGAGAAGGAGAAGTGTTTTTAACGAAGATATATGGAATTCCAATGAAGATGAGGAGAATGGCTTGATGTGTCTTATTCTACTTTACTTGGTAATTTAACCAAGTATACAAAGAGGGAGAGGAGCTTATGCAAAAAATGTGACCAACCCACGAAGTGGCTACCCAAGCTTCAACCCAAGGCACATGTGGGACCAAGTCACCAAGCCCATGAGGAGGCCTAGGCAGAGCCAGCTGCAAGAAAAATGGCGCGGGCCGTGTGTAAGCCTGCAGGTGCCACACGGTGATGAACCTGTGCAGCATGGGTGCTAGGTGCATGCCCGGAGGAGGAGAGTGAGAGCTAGAGCGTGCTCGTAGGAGAATCAGTGTGGGGTGGCACCGGAGGGGGGAGAGGAGAATTCTGACGAGTGGATGTGGCAACTTGTTATTTAAAGGAGAAGCGCCCATGTCCACGTTTCGATGTGGGACAATGTTTTCTGACGCGGATCTCATCCTGGCCGTCCATCGGATCTTGCATTCTATCTCAGCCTCTTTTTCCATCACGTGAGATCCTGGCAGCACATCGGATCTTCAATCAAGCCGCAAAGGGTTTGAGTCGTCCGATTGCCGGGGAAGCATTGTCTTCAACCTCCGGACACCCGAGCCTCACCCGATGAGAACCAGCTCTCCATCGCCACTGCTGATCCAACATTTTTGAATCCAGACCACCATTGATGCTCAAAAAAACTGCATGGTGATCATCTAATTGAACCGAGACCATGCATGCAATCTTCGACCGAGGAAAATGGAGTTGTCGAGGCCACGTGGACTCGTGCGATATTGATGCATGAGAATCGGGTATATAATCTTGAATCCATACTCGATTATTGGATCACATGTTTAAAAAAAAGGAAACACCCGAGATATCTGGAAAATCATTAACGCTGGTTGAATGTTTTTAAAGAATCGAATATCTTGGTTATTTGGAGGAATGAATCTCGGAAGATTCATGGATGAACATTGAACGCATCCTCTGTCTATAAAAGGAAGATTCCAAGCCGAGAAGAGGTCGCTACAATCATTGAGAGAGAGCTCCGGTTTTTCCAAAGAAAAGGAGCAACCGCGAATCCCTCTGGTTCGCGAAGGGCAGGGGTGTCCGTGAAAGTCTTGCGCGTGAAGAATAGGTATCTCGTGCACCCCTTGCGCGAAGGAGTCTCACGCAGGTCTTGTGCAAAAGGGTGGGGAGAACCCTTTGGTTTGTTGAAGAGGTCGCAGATCACTTGCGCGAAGAGAAGAAGCGCGAACCCCCTTGGTTCGCGGATGAGGTGATACACACCCTCTGTGCGAAGCATTCCACAAGCGTGTGACAGGTTCTTTGAACCCTCGCTGTGTCTTTGTGAGGAGAATCCCACAAGAAAAACAACCGGTGTATTAACAGCCTTGTATTTCTCCTGTAAAGACAGAATCACGAACCTCTATGGATTTCTGAACAAGTTTTTTTTATCTTACCTGAAGAACGAAGGAGGAGAAGTTGTGCCCTCTTGGTTTCCATGAAGAAGAAGAACCGTGCACTCTTGTTTTGCACAAAGAAGGAGAACCCGAGGCCTAGTGTTGTCACATAGAGGAACAAATGCTTGAGGATGATGCCTTTATAAGATTTTGAGAAGAAACCTTCACACATATACTATTCACAAACCCATTCGGGTTGTGTGAGATTTACTCGGAGGAGGGTGCTTTCATGGTGGAGTACATGTTCATGCAAACATAAGAACAAGGTGTGTGAGCACATGTGAAGGAAGAAAACAATTAAAAGAAGAAGGATTGTGCATGAGAAATATGCATGTTTCATATTGAACAAAATTATTGGTGAGAAAGACCGAAATGTTCTCCTGGAGTTTGTTGAAGAAAATTGAAGAATTGACCAACACATTTGAATAAGAGAAGTGGAGCTAGAAGAAGAAGATGTTGTGAAGTTGGGGGTTTATCCAACTTGTAATTGGGGGTTATAACCAATTATTGTGTAAACATCTTATGGCATAGTGAAGAATCCGTGTTGGGGAGTGCAACCAGCACGGCAAGGAGTAGGTCTTTGTACCGAACCTTGTAAATATCTGTGTTCTGAGCTTTCATTATCATTGCACCATCAAAATAGTAGATCTGGGCCTTAACCAGCCACATAGGTTGAATTGATCATTCAAAAGGAACAATTCTTAAAAAAGTTATCACTGATTCACCCCTCCCCTCTCAGTGATCACAACTGATCCAGACATTTCAAGTGGTATCAGAGGGAGGTTCCCTTTGTTAGGATCTACTTCGGAGGAATTAGACAATCTAAATTCTATTAATAGTATGGGTGTCCCTAAATTCGATGGAATGAATTATCAGAGATGGAAAAATCAGATGTTACCCTACCTTCTATCTCTCGGTCGTGAAGTTAGAGATGAATCCTTATTTGGATTCCCTCCTCTTGCTAATGAAACTGCTATGACACTGGATGAGAAAAGAAATATGGAAGTTGATGGTAAAGCTCAAAATGCCATTCTTATGTCACTCTCAGAAAAGGTATAAACAAAAGTCATGGGACTAAAGAATGCTAAAGAAATTTGGGACAAATTGGAAAGTAGTTATGAAGGCAACATGAATGTCAAGGAAGACAAATTACCAATTTGTAGAAGCAAGTTTGAAGATGTCAAGTTGGGAGAAGAAGAAAATATTGATGATTATTTCAAACGAGTCAAAGAAATTGTCAGTAACATTCGGGGCTTTGGAGAAAAGTTGGAGGACTCCACTATTGTTAAAAAACTAATGAGATATTTTCCTGACAGCTTTGACCCCAAAGTCTCAGCATTAGAAGACAGAGACGATCTCTCTCTTGATGAACTACACAACATTCTCATTGAATATGAAATGAGGAATATCCTAGTATTCATGAAGAAGATCAAGGATGAGATGGCTTTTGAGGCCATGAGACAACTCAAGATAAAAGATGACGAAGTCTCAGAATCAAGTGAATCTGACAATGAAGAAAAGGATGAAGACTTAAACAAAATTATTTCTCTTTTATCAAAAAGGTTCGGAAAAGATAAATTCAAGGGAAAAGGGAAATTACCACAGATGTGTTTCAATTGCAATAACATCGGACACTTTGCTGTTAACTGTCCCAAGAAAAGATTTAGTGCTCCAGAAGTTGAAGAAGAAAAATTACAATAGAAGAAATGGAGTAGAAACCCAAGAGAAGGAATAAAATTTGTTTCGAGGAAGAAAAGATTCATTCCAGGTGAAAGAAGAAGCTATGTGAGCAAAGAAGAAGAATCAGACTCCACTTCAGCTAGTCAATCATAAGAAGAAACAAATTTTATGGCTCATGTAGAAAAAGGGTTTGATACCTGCAACAGTGAAGATGATGAAAGTAAACTAACAGAGCTTGAACACATGTTGAAAGATGAATTAGAGGCTTGACTTGAACAAAAAAATAAGCTCAAGAAAGAGAATAAACTGTTACAAAAGGAAACCAAAAAGATGACTGAGGAGTTGGAAGAGTGTATGAAGAAAGAGACACTATACATTGATGAAATCAAGAGACACAAACTAAAGACAGCCGAGCTGGAAAAGATATCAAAGGATCTTTAAGAGAATCTTCACCTCAAATAAGAAGTGAAATCAGTGACACAATCCAAGTGGATTAAAGCACAATATAGATTGAAAAAGATGAGAGAAGAATTTTACAAGGCTATTGAGGTCAAGGCAGAATCATCTTATGCTGGTGCTCAGAGGCAAGTCAACTTATCACTAAGTAAATCTCAAAATACATCTGGTATCTCTAACAATGAAGGTTCAGAGATGAAATTGAGACATACAAGGAATACAAAAACTTGTGAAAAATCATCTTCAATGGAAGAAAAGAAAATCCCCAGGAAGGACTACTCAAATATTGGACAAGAAATTACAACATGACTCCTATCAGCGGAGAAGGTCAAGGTTTAGAGGCTACTGCTAGTGTTGTGGTGTGTTTGTACACAAGGCCTATACATGATGGTATAACATGTCTCTTCCAAGTATGAGGCATGATTCAAGGGGGAGATATCCTGAAACCCAGAGTATATTACAGAAAGCATCAAAGCTTCCAATTCAGAACAAATCTAACTCCCTGGGTGAAGCTTGTGGAAGATGTGACCAACAAGGTCATAGAGCTGATAAACGTATAACTATTATTCTTGAACAAAGAGTCAAATACATGAAAGTTAAAGTCATTTAGGAACCCAATGAAGAAATCACATGCTTCACTGAAGTTTCTCTAAAAGCCACTAGTAAAACCAAGTCATGGATTCTTGATAGTGGATGCTCATCACATATGACTGGTGATACAAAAATTCTAAGCAACATAGAAAATCATGAGGGAGGAACTGTGGTGTTTGGAAATGATTGTTCTCTGAAAATCAAGGGAGTTGGAAAGGATATCATTGAAACAAAAAATCTAAAATCCAATGATGTGTTGTTTGTTGAAGGATTAAAGCACAACCTGCTGAGTGTAAGCCAATTATGTGATGATGGGCATGAGGTGTTGTTCCAGAAGGATTCATGCATCATCAAGAGCTCAAAGTATGGAAAAATCATCACTCAAGGAAGAAGAACCACTGGAAACCTATTTAAAATTGGTGATTCCATAAATTATTGTTATCTTATCTCCAAAGAAGAAAACAATATCTGGCACAGAAGACATGGACATCTTGGTCAAAGAAGTATGAGTAGAATTCTGAAGTACAATATTGTACGAGATCTACCCAAATTAAAGAGAGAAAGAGATGAAATTTGTGACACATGTCAGAAGGGAAAACTGACGCATAGTTCACGCGAAGGAGTAGATATCATGTCTACTGGGCCTCTTGAACTCATTCATACATACATATGTGGACCAATGAGATATAAGACTACAAGTGGAGATCTATATTTCATATACTTCATTGATGATTATACTAGGATGACCAACGTCATGTTCATGAAACACAAGTCAGACGAAATCATGATGTTCAAAAAATTTAGGAGGCAGACTGAGAAAGAACTAGGACTCTGTATCAAGAAAGTGAGGTCAGATAATGGAAAAGAATACACATGTGATGATTTTGAAAGCTATTTGGACAAGCATGGAATCAAGATTCAATACAGTACACCATATACTCCACATCAAAATGGAGTGGATGAAAGGAAGAATCAGATCATATTTGAAATGGGGAGGACTATGTAAGCTGAGCACAATAACTCTATGTTTTTGTGGAGAGAAGCAGTATGCACAGCTATACACATACAAAATAGATGTCTCTTGAGACCCGAAACACAAACGACAGCCTATGAAATTTGGTTTAACCGAAAACCAACTGTTAAGTACTTCAAAGTTTTGGCAGTCCGTGCATCATCAAGATGAAAAAAATTAATCTGGGAATGTTTGAGGAAAATGCAAAAGAAGGAATCTTCATGGTCTACCTACCTGATGGAAAAGGCTACAGATGCTGGAAAAAGAGGTTGAACAAAATGATTGACTGCAGTGATGTCAGAATAATTGAAAACAACACCAAACCATACACTGTGGATAATGATGACTCAAATAATGATAGTACCTAGGAAAAAAATGAAGAATTAACTGAGCCAACACCAAATGTTGGTGAGATCAACTCTGAACACACTTGTGATGAAGAGGAAGGTAATGAAGATGGAATAAGGAGATACAATAAATTGAAGAAACATGTCGACACAAAAAATGTCCTTGGTAACCCACAGTCCTTAGTAAAAACTAGAAGATGATTGAGATTGGAAGATCACACTGCATTGGTTTCTCAAGTGGAATCCTCACACAGTGGCTGAAGCAGATGAACTTGAGGAATGGATACAAGCTATGCATGAGGAACTCAATCAAATAGATAAGAACTCCACTTGCGATCATGTGCCAAGTCCCAAAAATAAAAATGAAATTGGGAAAAAGTGGATTTTTAAAAACAAACTCAATGAGAAAGGGGAAGTTTCAAGAAATAAGGCCAGACTTGTATGCAAAGGGTATTCACAAATGGAAGGAATCGACTTTGAAGAAACTTTTCCACCAGTTGCAAGACTGGAGACTATTTGAATGTTCTTAGCAGTTACAGCACACAAGCAGTACAAGGTCTATCAGATGGATGTGAAATCTGCATTCCTAAATGGAGATCTTGAAGAAGAAGTGTATATAGAAAAAACATAGGGATTTGTGCTAGTAAAAGATGGTAGTATGGTATGCAGATTGAAGAAATCATTGTATGGATTAAAGCAGGCTCCCAGATCCTGGTATTCCATGTTGGATGGTTGTATTAAGAGCCTGAATTTTGTTAAAGTAACAGTTGAATGTATTCTCTATGTCAGAGAAATGGAAACTGGTAATCTCATAGTCATTATCTATGTGGATCATATTATTTTTGCTGGTGACAAGGAAGGACTATGTGAATATTTCGCTGAGCAGATGAAGAGAACCTTTGAAATGTCTATGCTTGGTCAAATGACATATTTTCTAGGATATCAGGTTTAACAAATGAAAAACTCTATATTTCTTTCAGAAGAAAAGTATGCAAGGGACTTAGTGAAAAGGATCAGAATGGAGAATGCAAACGAAGTCTCAACAACCATTTCTGTTGGAACCAAGCTATGAAATGATGAAGAAGGCAACAATGTTGATCAGAAAGAGTTCAGGAGAATTATTGGAAGTCTCCCTTATCTCACGGCTTCAAGGCCTGATATAACATTTGCAGTGACTTTGTGTGAAAGATTTCAATGTGACCCAAAAGAATCTCACTTATCAGCAGCTAAAAGAATATTGAGATATGTGAAAGGAACCCTCAACTATGGACTCTTATACAAACACAGTACAAACATTAAGATGTTGGGATTCACTGATACTGATTGGGCTGGTGATTGTACTAATAGAAGATCCACATCTAGTGGAGCCTTCTTTCTGGGAGAAGGATGTGTTAGTTGGTATAGCAAGAAACAAAATTCTGTAACATTGAGCACAGCCGAAGCAGAGTATGTGGCAGCTACACATGCATGTACACAAATGATTTGGATGCAGGTGCAGCTAGCAGATTTGATAATTAAAGCTGAAAACCCATTGAGGATCTTATGTGATAATCAGAGTGCAATTGTCTTGTCTATGAATCCTATACAACACTCGAGATCCAAGAATCTTGATATAAAATATCATTTCATCAAATAAAGGGTCACCAATGGAGACATCAATCTCGACTACATTTCTACTCAAGATCAGGTGGAAGATATTTTCACCAAATCTATGCCTACAGAAAGATTTGTTGAGATAAGGCTAAAACTTCATGTTCAAACTTCTCCTCTCACTTGAAGAAGAGAAAGGTCCCTCCTTATTCCCTAAATTTATATGTTTTTGTACTGACATGCAGGGAATTGAAGGAGATGAGTGCATCCCTGGAGGGGGATCATTGGTTGCTGAGTCAAGAAATTATGCATTTTTGGAATGACTTCGTATTAATCCCTCTGCATTTGTTAGCCAATAAGGGGGAGAAATCATAAGTGTGCTTAAGATTATTGACAAACAAATAGAAAGGGGGAGATTGTTATTCCCAATTGATTGCATTTGTTTTCAATAACATGTCACTAAGTGTCAACTGATGAAGTAGAGCTTGAAGACTAATGGTTGAAGATGCATCATTAACTCAGACGGTTGCAGAGGAGATCATAAAGTTCAAAGACTTATATCAAGATGATACAATGTAACAACATTGTTAGAAGTCCATGAATTATCTTTACAATGAATGAGGAAGTGAAGAAGTTCCATCCATATCTACTAAGTGGTTGAGGGATGAAGAAAATGAGATCCATCTATCTTACTAAGGGGATGAAGTGGTTTGAAGAAGACCATGCACTATCTCTTAGTGCATGAGGATTTGAAGATGATCCAACCTTATCTATCATTGGATTGAAGAAGAACATTGAAGATCATGTGATTTTTGATTAATGGTTGATGAAGATATTAGAGAGATTTCTGGTATTTCATATCCTAAATAGGAGAAGGACAAGAGTTTTTAAAGAAGATAGATGGAATTCCAGTGAAGAAGAGAAGAATGGATTGATGTGTCTTGTTCTACTTTACTTGGTAATTTAACCAAGTATACAAAGAGGGAGAGGAGCTTATGAAACTAATGGGACCAACCCACGAACTGGCTACCCAAGCTTCAACCCAAGGCACATGTGGGACCAGGTCACCACGCCCATGAGGAGACCTAGGTAGAGCCCGTCGCAGGAGGAATGGTGCGGGCCGTGTGTAAGCCCGTGTGTGCCACACGGTGATGAACCCGTGCATCATGTGCACTAGGTGCGCGCCCGGATGAGCAGAGTGAGCGCTAGAGCGCGCCCGCAGGAGAACCAGTGCGGGGCAGCACCGGAGGGAGGAGAGGAGAATTCTGACGAGTGGATGCGGCAGCTTGTTATTTAAAGGAGAAGTGTCTGTGTCCGCGTTTTGTTGTGGGACAAAGTTTTTTGATTCGGATCTCATCCGGGCCATCCATCTGATCTCACATTCTATCTCAGTCGCTCGTTCCATCGCGTGAGATCCTGGCTGCACATCTGATCTTCAATCGAGCCGCGAAGGGTGTGAGTCATCCGATTGCCGGGGAGGCATTGTCTTCAACCTCCGGACACGCGAGCTTCACCCGATGAGAACCAGCTCGCCGTCGCCACTTCCGATCCACCATGTTTGAATCCAGACCACCATTGATGCTCAAAACAACTACATGGTGATCATCTGATTGAACTGAGACCATGCATGCAATCTATGGCCGAGGAAAATGGAGTTGTCGAGGCCACGTGGACTCGTGCGAGATTGATGCATGAGAATCAGGTATATAATCATGAATCTATACTCGAAGATTGGATCACATGTCTAAAAAAAGGAAACACCCGAGATATATGGAAAATCAGTAACGCTGGTTGAATGTTTTTAAAGAACCGAATATCTCGGTTAGTTGGAGGAATGAATCTCGGACGATTCATGGATGAATGTTGAACACACTCTCTGTCTATAAAAGGAAGATTCCAAGCCGAGAAGAGGTTGCTGCCATCATTGAGAGAGAGATCCTGTTTTTTCAAAGAAAATGAGCAACCGCGAATCCCTCTGGTTTGCGAAGGGCAGGGGTGTCCACGCAAGCCTTGCGCGTGAAGAAAAGGTGTATCGTGCACCCCTTGCAAGAAGGAGTCTCGCGCAGGTCTTGTGCGAATGGGTGGGGAGAACCATTTAGTTCGTGGAAGAGGTCGTGCATCACTTGCACGATGAGAAGAAGCGTGAACCCCCTTGGTTCGCGGAAGAGGTGATACGCACCCTCTGTGCAAAGAATTCCACAAGCACACGACAGGTTCTTTAAACCCTCGCAATGTCTTTGTGAGGAGAAGCCTGCGAGGAAAACAACTGGTGTATTAACACCCTTGTATTTCTCCTGTGAAGACAGAATCACGAACCTCTATTGATTTCTAAACAAGTTTTTTTATCTTACCTGAAGAACGAATGAGGAGAACATATGCCCTCTTGGTTTGCACGAAGATGAAGAACTGTGCACTCTTGTTTTGCACAAAGAGGGATAAACCGAGGCCTAGTGTTGTCACATAGAGGAACAAATGATTGAGGCTGATGCCTTTATAAGCTTTTGAGAAGAAACCTTCACACATATACTATTCACAAACCCATTCGGGTTGTGTGAGATTTACTTGAAGGAGGGTGCTTGCATGGTGGAGTACATGTGCATGAAAACATAAGAACAAGGTGTGTGAGCACATGTTAAGGAAGAGAACAATTAAACGAAGAAAGATTGTGCATGAGAAAAATGAATGTTTCATATTGAACAAAAGTATTGGTGAGCAAGACCGTCATGTTCTCCTGGAGTTTGTTGAAGAAACTTGAAGAATTGACCAACACATTTGAAGAAGAGAAGTGGAGCTGGAAGAAGAAGATGTGGTGAAGTTGGGGGGTTTAACCAACTTGTAATTGGGGGGTATAACCAATTATTGTGTAAACATCTTCTGGAATAGTGAAGAATCCGTGTTGGGGAGTGAAACCAACACAGCAAGGAGTAGGTCTTTGTTCCGGACTTTGTAAATCTCTGTGTTCTGAGCTTTCATTATCACTGCACCATCAAAAGTGTAGATCTGGGCCTTAACCATCCACATAGGTTGAATTGATCCTTCAAAGGGAACAATTCTTAAAAAAGTTATCTCTGATTCACCCCTACCCACTCAGTGATCACAACTGATCCAGGCATTTCAAAAACATTCAGATTTAAGAAAAAATGAATATGAAAATTTAAAAACAGATGAAAATACAAACATGTAAAATAAGATTATGAAAATTTAATAAAAGAAACATACCTTTCATATTTCTAGGAAGAATATTAGTAATGTGGAAAATTGTTTTTGATGAACTTTAGATTCGGAATATTTTGATTACGATAATTTTAAGGATGAAAAATCTAACTATGAAAATTTTTATTAAAAAAAACATCATTAAGAAAAATTTTAACAAAAAAAATCTTCATAACAAAAATTTGAGATATTCTTCATTGTGAAAAAAAAAATTATCAAAAAAATCGTAGACTATAAAAATATTTAGAAATCTAACAAACAGATGTACTTCCCCTATGAAAATGAGTTTATTATTATAGGGATATATGTTTCAACAAGAATTTAATTTGGAAGACTACCTTACATTTATCATTCCTAAATTCTATTTAATGTATTCAAATATATTCGAGGGTAAAGATATTGTGAAAATATCATCAAGTTGATCTTGTGTTCTAATTAATTGAAGAATGATATCCCCTTATTGTGTGTAATCCCTAAGAAGGTGATTCCAAATATCTATGTGCTTTGTATGAGAGTGATGTGTAGGGTGTTTACTTAAGTTAATGGCCCTTGTATTATCACACATTATTTTGTGTTTGGTAAAACTCATACCATATTTTGTGAGTGTTGTTTGCATCCTCAACACTAGAGCACAACAACTTCGAGATGCTCCATATTCAGATTCAGTAGTGGAAAGTGCTACTGAGTGTTGTTTCATGCATGACCAAGAACCGAATGAATATCCTATGAAATGAAAAGTTCTGGATGTACTTTTTCTATCCATTATATATCCACCAAAGTCAGAATCCAATAATTTTTTTAAAACAACATCATTTTCAGAAGTATAAAAGAGTCCAAATTCCATGGTTTCTTTTAAGCAGCGAAAAATTATTTTCACTCCCTGAAATGAGATTCCATAGGATTAGATTGATATGTTTCATATAAGCATACAGAAATCATTAAATCTGGTCGAGAAGCTGTCATGTAATGTAGGCTTCCTATGGTACCTCTAGAAGATGTTTGATCTACTAGTTTCCTAGCTTCATCCAGATCAAGTGAATTTTTATGGTACCAATGGGAGTACTTATACTCATAGTTTTGTCATATACATACTTTTTAAGAAGATATTTAATATACATACGTGGGGATATATAGATACCTTTTGGTTTTTTATAAATTTGAAAACCAAGGAGGAATGTTAACTCACCCATCATACTCATTGTAAACTCAGATTTTATTATATCTACAAAGGAATCAGTTAAATATTGCTAAGTTGAACCTAATATAATGATACCTATATAAATTTGAACAATCAAAACACTTTTATTATATTTTTTTATAAAAAAAATTTTGATCAGCATTTCCCTTAACATAATTAATTTAAATCAAAAATCTTGTAAGTCTATCATATTAGGCTCAAGGGGCTTGGTTAAGTCCGTACACGGATTTGGTATGTTTGAAAACACGTTCATGATGTTTTGTATCATCAAAACTAGGAGTATGATCAAAAAAACATCCTCTTGAACATAACCATTAAGGAAAGCACATTTAACAACCATTTGAATATGTTTAAAATTGAGTATTGCTGCAATGGCATGTAGAATACCAATAGACTCATGTCTTGCTACTGGAGTATAGGTGTTTTCATAGTATATTCCTTATTGTTGATTATGACCTTTAGCAACCAATCTAGCTATCTTTCTTACAATGACTACATTTTCATCACACATATTTATGAAGACCCATTTTACCCCGAAAATAGAATACTCCTTTGGTCTTTCATCGAAGGTCTAGTGTTTATTTATTTTGAATTCATTTAGGTCATCTTGAAAAACTTTTATCCAATCATCATCACTTAAAGCTTTATCAGTGATTTTTGGATCTAAATGGGAAATTAATGATAGATTTTCTAAATCATTTCTTAAGGAACATATAGTCAATAAATGTTGATTTACATCACCAATGATACTATCACTGGGATGATTCTTTTAAAAAACTTATTTGGTATTTGTAAAACCTTTTCATCAACATAAGGTAGAAAGTCTTTTAGTGTGAATGTTTTAGAAATATTTTCTTGAACATTTTCCTTATTTAAAGGATCTTCTAACAAAGGTTGATAATCAGTTTTTGAAAACACATATGGAGATCTAGGTTAAGGTTTTTTAAAAACAAAAGGATCAGTTTCATCAAATCTGAAGTGTACTGTTTCATTAGAAGTACATGTATTTTTATTGAAAACACTATATGCCTTAGAAGTTCTGGTGTAGCCTAAAAAAATTCCTTCATTAGATTTTGGTGCGAATTGATGTAGATTATCATTAGTTTTCAGAATAAATACCTCGAAACCATAAACCTTGAAGTATGAAATTATATGTTTTCTACCATTCCATAACTCATAAGGAGTTTTATTATAAAAATGTCTAATCAAAACACGATTTCTAGTATAACAAGCAGTTCTTAAAACTTCAACCCAAAATTTTTTGGCTATTGAATATTCACTCAACATGGTTCTTGTTATCTCTTGATTAATTCTATTTCTTCTATAAGCAAAACCATTTTGTTGAGGTGTTTTGGGTGCTAAGAAGTTATGAGTAATGCCTTTTCTACTACAAAAAGTTTTAAAATCAAAATTTTGAAATTATCCTCTATGATCACTGTGAATAATTATCAAAGGATGGTTTTTATAATTTTTAACCTGCGATCTAGAACTTTTGAAATAAAAAGAAGCTTAAGATTTATTTGCTAGTATATAGACCCACTTAAATCGAGTGTAATGATCAACTAAGACAAATACAAAATATTTTCCTCCAATGCTTCTAGTTTGTGTTGGACCATAATGATCCATGTGCACTAACTATAATGCATCAGTGGTTGACACATCACCAAATGATTTAAAACATGATTTATGTTTCTTTCTATATTAAAAAGGATCACAAACTTTTAGAGAATTAAATATAAACTCGGGTAGATCCTTAACTAGTCTTTTATTAGAGAGTTTGCATTGGTTTCTAGGGCTAAAATGTCTTAACCTTCTATGCCACAACCATGAATGATCGTACATTGCACTAAAGAAAGGTAGGTCTTGGCTCTTAAGGTCTTCTATGTTTAATGTGTAATCATTCTCATTCCTATTAGTAGAAAGTATAAATTTTTCCTTGGAATTGTGTTCTAAGAACATTTCATTCCTAAAATTCACAAGGTAACCTAATCACATAATGGAATTATGCTAATGAGGATGTTCTTAAGTCCTTTAACAAATAAAACATTTGAAATCAATGTTTTTCAAAGAATAACGATTTTACCTATACCAATAATTTCTCCCTTATCATTATCTATGAAGGTTATATTTCCACTTTTTTTCTTGATAATATTTTCAAAGTAGTTTTTGTTACCAGTAATATGCTTGTAACATCTACTATTCATGTACCAAGTATTGTTGTTCGAACTTTCTTTCTTTTTTCCTAAAAAAAAGAATGTTAGTCTTTAGGAATCCAAATTTTCTTGGATTCGGAAACATCAGAAAGAAAAATATTAGGTATCCACAATTTCTTAGAGAAATAAGATTTATTAAACCCTAAAGTCTGGGTTTTGTTTAAGGAACAATTTTTTTCCCAATTCCCACCAAACTGACACTTAGTGTAGAATTGGACTCTTTGAGGAACAAAATAAATGTTCATAAAAACTAGATTTGAACTAGTATAAAAAAATCCAGAATTATTCCTTAAAGGGTGAATTTGAGAAAACATTTTATCCATGATTTCATTTCCTAAGGTGAAGTTTGAAAAACACCTCCTCAAGGAAAATATTTACGACTTCAGTCTGATTACTACGTTTTTGTCTTCCAAAACATTAGTTTTATCACTAGAGACAGGCTCGAAAACATTTTTCTTAGGAATTACTTTTTCTAGACCCTTAGAATGTTTATCCTTCTCAGATTTATCATCCTCAAGGGTTTTTGAAAAACATTCAAAATCAAGGGTTTTCTTATCAAGATCATTAGAATGATTTGATATTTCCTTAGAAAGAATATTTTTTCAAGAATTTTCCTTATCAAGAATTTTCTTGAGTTTTTAATTCTCATTCTCAAGGAGTTTGGAAAACCTAGAAACTTTTTAATATGTAGGTAAAATATTATCTTAATTATAAGATGATTATTCATCTGAGGATTCATAGTATTTACTATTACTATTTAATGATACATTAGTGATGGATTCGGTATTGTGTACCTTATCCATTAAGAAACAATTTTCAATAGGTAGTCTGGCTATTAAACCTAGATTCTTTTGTCCAAATGATTCATAATATGATGATACATCTGAAGTGTCACCACCATTAGAACATCATGTGTCATTAGATTTCAAAACATTCATAGATTTATCTTTGTATTACTTCTTCCTATTCCTTCCAGAATGATTTTCCTTTCTATTTTTTAACTTAAGAATATAAAAATCAGGGCTTATATATATATATCTTTATTGCATTCATAATAAGTTACTTCAAAGTCTTTCTTATAATTTCTTTCTTTCATCCTATATCTGGATAGAAAGTTATTCTTTCAAAAAATCTTGTTCATCCTTCAAAAAATATTGGCTAATTCATTTTCTGAAGACTCACTTCAACTAGATTCAGATTGAATAACAATATTCTTAGATTTATATCTTATAACACTCTTAGGAGTCATGGATTTCATATGATTTGAAGTTGTTGCAAAAGAAAAACTGCCATTTCACTTTTTCTTCTTAACATTGTAAGCATCTCTCTTCATTCTAGTCTCTTGTTGAAGAAGAGTTCCAAAATGTTAATTAAGCGAAATCTGTGTAACTTTTCTATTCTCATCTATAGATATCCTCATAGATTCCCACTCATTAGGCATAATTTCTATGATTTTGTCCACAAAAGCTTCATCATCTAATCCTTTCTCATCCATAGATTGTATAATATTAACAATAGTAGTAAATCTCTTTTGCACATTACAAATATGTTCTCTATAAGGAAATAAAAAACCATGATACTAAACTCTGAGCATGTCTCTTCTAGTTTCAATAACATTGGAAGTACCATAATGTGTAACTTCATGATTCTTCAAAATTCAATTTGCAGCTTCACAAGATGAAATCTGGATATATATTTCTGGTCATAGAACAAATAAAAGTATTACAAACCTTATAATTATGTTTATATTCATGCTTTTCTTAGTTGGTGAAAGTACTGACTTCCTTTTTAGGGATTTTATATCCTCAATTAAGCATAAAAAATTGTCTACTCTAGTATTGATAATAAAAGTATTCATATGATCTCTCCAATATTCGTAATCATTCCCATAAAAAATTGGTATTTTAGTAGGATTTATTTTTTCTATGGAACCAACATTGATTCCTATCATATTAATGAATATATTTCCACACAAACATGTTAGTAATAAAATGATGTAAAGAAGGATAAAAATATCCTAAATAAGGAAAAAAGAAAAATGGAAAAACTTGACTAAGAAAACATATATGTGAATATAAGAATTTCATAGACCTTCTATGATAACAATTGTTAAGTTGGTATGGAGTATGATATTTTCCAATGAAACGAACTGTTGGATCGAAAAGATACTGCAGCTTCTCAATATACAAGAGGGGGGGGGGTGAATTATATACTTTAAAAAATTACTTTGGAACTGTTAATGATGATAATTTTTAACAATGTTAAACAAGGTAAATTCACAAATCCTCTTAGTTCTAAAAACGTTCTTGATTCCATAAAGTTGATTCCAAGAATGTAATTCCATAAATGTGGGTTCAGAAATAAATCTCAAAAAATGTTTAAAAAGATAAAGATTCTTCCTTAAAGCATATTGAATATTACTAAATCAGATTGTATATGCATAAGGTAGTATATGATAATTATACTTTCCTCAACAAACAAAATCCAGTAGAAAACCTGAACAATACATGTAACAAGTAATAAATCTTTTAACCCAAAGAGAAGGGTATCCAACAATCATGGATAAAGGTACCTTGATTTATACATTCATGAATGTTTCCCTTACCCACCCCAGGATAACCCCTCAATATGAAGATTGGAATCTATCTTGTTATCCCCTCAAGCCCTCATCTTCAAGGTAGTCATCACCTCTGTCTTCTTATCCCTAGAATACCTTGAATATACACAACAACATTCAGAGTTGCACAAATCAATTCTGAACAAGATGATCAGTATGAAAAAAGCAATAAAGTCTCTATCTCTATAAATAACTTCAGTAGCATATAATCACAAGATTGATTAACTTATTATGAGATATTTCAAATGAGCTCCTATTTATAGGAACAAATTCAATGGTCGGCTCCCTTATATAATGGTCATATTGTTTCTTGAATTTGGGAGGGACCTGTACACTTGTCACTAAAACAACGGAAAATTAGTAACTGAATTAACGATATCATTTTATAACCAAAACAAGTGTAAGAAAAAAATATTTTTGCTTGACCATGTTCATTTTTCAGAATGTATGAAAAATAAAAGTTCGGAGTATGGCAAAAAGAAAATCCATTCGGTGATTATAATACGTAAATATTCATATTCTGTTGTCCAAAGAATTCATATCATGAAATATATAGAATTCCAGAGTTTGAATTTCTTGAAAATTCGGAGCCTGAATTCAGAAGAATTCGGAGTCTGAACTTACAATGTTCGGAGTCTGAAAGCATAAGAATTTAGGATCTGAACTTAGAAAGTTCAATTTCTGAATACATTAGAATTTGGATTCTGAACTCGGATCCTGAAAATAAAATGCTCTATATCTATGTATTGATATGATTCCGATGTTTTGGATATGAAACTGAATTCTATACTTAGACATAAAATTAACTAGATTATGATATGAACAATGAAAAACATGGTAAGGATAAAATTCCTTGGGGAAGGAAAATTTTTCTAATCAAGATGAATCTTATGGAAAATAAAATTTTTCTAAAGATAAGGTGTTTGTGATTTTGAAAACATGAAGGAATGGAAATGTTATAGGGAAGCCTTACTAGATCAACATATCCAACTCTTAAAACACAGCCTTAATACCCAAATAGATGCACCCATTGGCGTTTCCGGGTCATCAAAATATATCTCATGCAAAAAGACTTGTCATATAAACATCATAAAACCCTTCTTGAAAATGTTTGGCCTTCAATACATACGCACAACCTAAATATCCAATCATAAAAACATTAATAATAAAGTAACCCCATGGTAATTTAAGTCCCCACACCAATGTTTGCACCTAATTCCCCATGTTAAGTTCTCTGTTGGATCATTATAAACCATCCTAATGTCAACAACAATGCTCAGAATCCACCCAATATCACATATAAATTTATACATGAAATTTGCCATAGAATCCAAATGTATTTTGGTACAATTATTCACCAGTATCACAATGCTATCATTCTATCCTATGTTCAGCTCGACACTCTAATGACCCTTCAATCACAAGGGTCGCATGCCCCTAACTAATACATCACAACCCACCATAACTGTGTTGTTTCCTTCACTACACTGGACCAAACTCCCAACTTCCATGAACCATGCTCCATTAATTACCAAACTAAATGATTTGGGCTGCTCATTCCTATATTACATAAGATATAGTAAAAAAATAATTTACAACATATTTTTGGCTTTTGAGAACAACACCCACAATATGTAAAAAGGTCCATCTCATTCATGCTACTCATTCCTTGAAACTCCCCTTATTCTCGTCCAATGTTTCACATCACAACACCTATAATAAATTTCATAAAAAATTCCTAATCACCATGAATATAGAGTGTTTAATGACTTATTTTCATCAAAACACAAGGGTCATATAATATTCTGTGACAAATTTTTAATCTTGAATTATAGAGATTCCCTTTAGTATGTTAGTTTAAGTTTAAGAAGAATCACTCTAAGCACTTTTATATTTTACCAAATCCAACATTAGGTATACAACTTCCTCAATATCAACTAACATGCGATTTCATTTCAAATACTCATGTGTACACCTATTCTCACACGACATGTAAAAGAACACAAAAATAATCTCAAGTTCAGGAATCCAAATGATCATTCCTTCCAATACCAACCTCGATACCAATGAACTAGCACTCAAGGAACAATACATAAGAAAACTACTTAATCCCCCAAACAACATAATATAATTGACAGAAACATTATTCATCGATTCCATATGAAAAACAATCTACATGTTTCCCACACATCTAACACACTTATGATATCGGGTTGATCCCTTTCATGGACATCCTCAATCACCAAACCCACCCACTCAACACTATCATAATATGTAATTACATATCATTGGGCTCTCAAAACTAGTCTCTTTATAACATCCTCACACAATAACATTCTCATGTGTGGAAATCCTTCCTCTATTCCAAAACACATGACATCAAATATTCCAAAGAAAAATACTTCTCGTATGTCAAACAATCCCATAGGTACAATCCCATTGTCATCATCACTAAGTTCAAATACCCCTTCTCTAAGGTTTAATACTTATATAGGTTTAAACTAAACCACCCTAACCACTCTCATGTTAGTTATAAATGTAAAAGTTTAATGAGAAACTATGATATAAGATGAAATCTCACAGGTCATAAGGTTACATTTCAAAAAAATAGTAGGAAACATCCTGCTATCTAGAACATCTCGTATTCATGGGCAAGGTATATTTAATAGATTCATTTGAGTTAGGAATGCTCTTGAGTATGTTCTTTGTTATCGATCCTCACACATGCTTATACCAGATAAAATGGAATAAAAATGGGAAGTTGTTATTAGTTTTTAAAATTCTGTATTTGGTATTGTAGAGTTTTTCATCTGCTTGTGGTTTATAAAATGTATGAAATGTTTTAGGATAGTGTATGATATAATTAAATATTTTTTATATTGTATTATGTGTTCAGGTTTTTGTGAGCAATGGAAGAGCTATTATAGAGATCTACTATAGAGCTGCAAATCTGGGTGAATACTACACCAATGGATTATAACTGCTACAATAATGATGAAAGAGCATGTGTTTTCCAATAGTTATCAATAACAATTATAAAAAATATATACCAAAGGTTACTAAAATGTTGTTATATCCTTGGACTGTAATTTATACAAATGGTTGTATGTAACCGTTGGAAAAACTCTATGCCAAACGTTCAAAAACCGTTGGCATAACATTGTTTCCTTTATAAACCAATTGATTAAAAACACTAGTAATTATCTATCCGAATGGTTCTAATAATCTATTTGGAAACTATATGTTTTATACTTTATACCAATGATTATTTTTAAACAGTTGGTATAAGTCTATCCCGAAGCCAAAATACCCAACACTTTGAAAAACTGTTGGGATATTTTATACCAAAGGTTCCCCCCCCCCATGCCAATGGTTTGTAACCATTAGTATAGTTTAGGTTTACAGTAGTTATCTTTCTAGATTTTATCTCACCCTTCCAAAGTAACAATCTAAAATCTTTAAATTCATTAATAAATTACGTCCAAACAAATTTTTAAGTGGATTGTCAGTATCCATTGTATTTTGAATTCATCGATGATTATTAATATATAGATGGTCCAATGGAATGAATCATAGATTTACCATAAAACTGAACTATAGAGACATTTTATCCTTATATATCATGTATTATTCATATAAATGATAAATGATAGTTTCCACTTTATTCTCTATCCAAACATTATTGCATATGTTGTAAAATCTTTTATAATCCACTTAAGTGAAACACCCATTTGAAATTTGTCTTTCAAACCTGCATCATATATGTGAAAACCCACATTAAAAGGATTTTTAAAATATTTTATTATTGTTTTCAGGAATACATATATGCCATTGTAATGATTTTAAGGTCCATATATGAGTATAATCATCATAATGAATGGTTTTTTCATACTAATAGATGGTGAAAGATTATAAATTTATATGAAAACGTTCCCTTTGTTGTGGGAAGTATGAATCTTCCCAAATGGATTAAAGATATAAAATTAATTAATTATTATCAAATTATAATCATCATATACGAAATTAGGATATCATGAATAAAATCTCATCCATTGAATTCCATCTGTAGGGTAAAACAATCATCTTTATTCTTCTTTCTCTCGGTATCATTCCATCACATTTGTATTGATATTTTATCAAACATGAAATGATACTAAACTCTAGGATCAGTTAAAATGGAAACATTACATTCTATGGAACCTGAGTTGGTGTTCCATCATCATTTGTATTCCATTGGGATGTGCCACATTTTATAAAATCATTCTATTCAACTGGTGTTTCCTAGAATATACTGCAATATTTTGAGCAACCGTGATGTTGTGTTTTTTTAAATCCATGTACCTCAACCAACATCTATAATACATACTAGAATTAGGAAATATCTTCATAATTTGGAAGCAAGTACTTAAATATTTTATGAATTTAATAGATGGAAGTATTAGAAATCCCATACAAGGTTTTCTCATGAAATAGTCAAATTAAAAATTGTAGCCATTTTAATTTACCACATTTCTGATATACTAGAGTCATGGAAGCATCAATTTTTTTTCACCCTATCAATATCATAATTTTCATTATATTCATCATGTGTGCTCATATAGAAGTATTCTTTTCTCAACAACCTTTCATACTCATGATGGGAATTAAATGGTTATTGGTCATCTAAAAAATTCTATAACTCATTCCTCTCATATGGATCGTGATCAATTTTAGATTTCATTTTCTCCACATTTTTTTACCACACATTGTAGTTTGTTTGAAAACCATTTTTTATACGGTATACAACTTCTTTAGAGCAAAATAATGGTCCTCCAACACCTTTATACCATGGGAAGTGTATGCGACCACTATCTGAAGCTTTTTCAAATGAAAAATAGTAAATATCCCCAACTTGTTTTGGAAATAACTTGATATCAAACAAGTTTAATACATAAAAATTATATAAATTTATTAAAAAAATTATAGTATTTCTTATTGTAAATGAAATTATATAATATTTATGTCTAATAAAATATATATTTAAACAAATGAGAGTTGTAAGCATTATGAGAAAGCATAAATAAAACACTATTCTATATGAAAATAATATTTTTAAATACATAAAATATTATATATATATATGAAAATATTATAAATATATAACCGTGATATTGAATTGTGTTGTATTAATAAATCACAACTATACGTAATACTACATAAAGTTGTGATTATAATTACTACATTTATTTTTTTTCAATCCTATTAACTATTGGATTTTTTTTACATATTCAAAAAATTCATGTATAGAGGATCACTACTTCAAGGTAATAATATCCTATTTTATCAGATATGTTTTTTCAGTTATATTTTCTTATTATTAGTTTAATTGTGTATGATTTAGTTTCCTTGTGGTTGGTTATTTACTATGGATTAGGTCAGTGGATTTCTGTTTGGGTTTAGTTAAATCATGCTCAATTTAGTTCATTTTTTTCATTACTATATAATTTACTTATTTATGTTCAATTTAGTTCACTTATTTTTATTTTATTTTAGTTTAATGTAGATTAATATAGTTCATATATACGAATTTATTCATGGGTCAGATCAAGTCATTCCAATTAAATTTAGTTGGGTTGGTCAACTCAGTTTGATTATGATATTGAGATGATTTATTAATTAGTTCATATTTTAGTTTATTTAGTGTTTATAGGTTCAATCCATTTATTTTAAAAACCACTAAATTCGTATCAGTAAAATTTAGTATTCTTAGTGTCTAATCAATTCATTACAATTTAGATTATTTCTTAGGTCATCATAACAATGAATAAATTTGGAGATTATGTGAATCATAGTGGATGATATGGAAAATCATTTTATAATGAATGATCACTCCATGATAATTATGTGCAACCAGTTCAGATTTATCTAAATTTTTATATATCATTTTATTATATATTTAATGATATATTTAAACTATGTTGACCCTCAAATAAAGATATTTTTTTATACGAAATAAAAATTATATTATTGGTGATCAATTAATTCACAGTATGATATTTTAACAATTTAAACATTATCAGAATAAGATTTATATATTAAATAGTTTATTCACCATTGATAAGTTTTTTATAGTGTGTATTATAATGGTATCCATAATGTAAAAAGTCATTTTTATTGATTTTTTTATCATTTTTTATTCTTTTTATTGTTAATGTCATTCATGGGATATGCATAGTTTTATATAATCTTCTATTTGAGTTTGAATTCCTCTATAAAAGAGTATTATGTTAATATAATATATCTTATAGGATATAATATGTTTACCCTTATATTGATATTCATTGACTATTATGACTTATCTAATAATGTGAGCATGATTTCTATATTGTTATACCCTCCAAAAGTTAAAATCATTCAAGGAATCTCCTTATTGATAGACTTTCCAACATTTGAGGCTTGTACAATAAAAAATTGACTACCACTTCCAATGGATTATTATATTAGCGAAGGATTATTCAATATGCTAACTTGATTTATGATGTTGATATATAATCATTTTCATAATAAAGGGTAAATTTGTTTAGCATTATAATCATATAAAACAATGTTACATCACATAATAATGTAATATTTAATTTTTAAATATTTATTAAAATATTAATCAAGCTAGTGTAGACGAGCTTGTGAAATATAGTGTCCCTAATAGTTAGGGTGTCATAAAAAACACCATAATTGGGGATAATGTCCATGGATCCAATCTATGAATATTACCTTATTAGTACTATATATTGTCTCAATAATTTTACAATGAAATTCAAAATTTAATGACATTCAGTAAAAATAATATTATCAATATATATCATTTATTATAGAGACAGTCATATTAAATCTTTATTTAGATAATCATACATCATATATATATATATATAATTTAATACATTTTCATTAATAATATAAAGATCATAAAAATATTTATTCCTATGGTTATACCAGTATAAACATGTTTTTGGTGATATAACCGCATCTCTATAACACTAATATGCACTAAGAATCCTTCACATACATCTCTTATGAAAATTATTTTTCACCTAATCACTATACAAGGAATGAATATATTCCAAACTATGGCTATGAATGTTCCAACACCACACTTGAAAAGGAAATATTTCATAAAACCATGGATTCCTTATTATTATATCTAACAAACACATTAGATATTTTCTAAATAATTAGTGTATATCTTCATACTAGCTATAATAATCGATTATATGTGACAATGAAACCTAGAAAATCACTGCACCAACTTACCTGAAAAAACACTAATGGATCTAGTAGTATAGTTTCATATGTTTCTAAAAACTCTTGAAAGATATCCCACCCTTAGAAGATATAATGTATTTAGAACATACGAATTTCATATTCACAAATAATTAAATGAAAACCATAATGGATGAGAGATTAAAGAAGATGTGGAATGAAACTAAACATCACAGATAAAAAAGAAATAAAATTCTAGGTAGAATATATAACTCATATTGAACTAACTAATTTGAAGTGTATGAAACCAAATGGTATAAACCAAGTACGGCTCATCAGCTGGGATGAAGAGGAATTCTCACCGATTAAGAAGAAGATGGGTGCTCACAACTAAAATCATGTGGATCCACTCAGGAATAAGGAGGGTGGTAACATGCTGCATTTGGGTACACACTATCCTAATATTTTTAAAAAATCATTTGAATGTAGGATCTTTCCCAATGGTTCACTACAACCATTGGGATAGCCTTATACAAAATTCCCCATTCCAATAGTAATGTTGAATCATTGGTATAACACTCGATATTCCAAGGATTATTTAAATCCATTTTCATAGGGACATTAGTATATCATGGATTTCATGTTTTTCTCATATAAATTTCTAATCATACTCTTCATAAATAGTCATCCCATACATTAATTCTCCCGACTTTCTATATTGGGTGTTTATTTTTTTTATAATTTATACTAATTTCATAATTGTGGTGTTCCTATTCAATCTTCAGTAATAGTATATTATATATATTGAATTAAATTTATTTTACTAGATTATTTAAAATAATTTATTTTGTTAAAAACTACTTTATGAGTGTTTTATACCTCATCCATGAAGATACAACAAATATTAAGCATGTATTGGAGATTTTTGATGAATTATGGGTGTTTTCTAAATTGATGAATTATATATTTATATAAAATTTCTAAAAAAATCATTATTTATAATTTTATATAACATTATAATTTTATTTTTGATTCCACTAACATTCATGATAAGAATTCCTAGTATTTTTCATGTATGTTGTTAAACTGACCCAAATATAAAAATAACATGATTAAATAAAATATTATGAGTGGGTTTTGATGTAATTTAATTATACTAGAAGAATAATGATATTATATTGTTTTTATTAGTGTAGTATATCATAATTTTAAGGAAGTATATGCAAAATATTTTGATATGAAATAATATACAACCTCAAATAATTGTTTACCCTTATTGTATGATTATTTTAAATGATTAAATTAACAATGGACATTTATTCATCTTTTCATTAATAGGTTCTCAAATATTTCATACCATAACCATAATGATAATATAAACATTGTATTTATTATTTAATGCTAACCATATATCTATACATGTAATGTTGTAAGAGAAAATGAAACATGTTACGTTCGGGAGGTGGATGTCCAAACAATGAATGGACAACGATTTTGTTTTTCTAAATGGATGGGTTATATGAATACATAATGTTACTAACTGTAATATAGTAACATTATTGTTTAAAAATGATATTATTATTATTATATTATAGTGTAATGAATAGGTTTTAAATAATATAATTACGAGGAAAACTATATATATGATAATACTCATGTCAAGGAAATGGATTTTCATAAGAAGTCTCCTTGATTTTAAGTTGATTAATCTAACTATGAGTGACTAGGGGATTCTGTTTATGGTATAGTCTCATATAGAGAGTAAAATGTAATTATTTTAGGATGTAATTTGAATAGATGTTGTGTCTTGATGTGATGAATATGTTACACATATATAAGTGACTAGAAGGGTTAGTTTATGAGTAACCCTTAAATTTTCAATAATATACAGTGTCAATTCATGTTTCAAAGGCCACATTATGGTAAAAAGTGTAGGGCAGAAATGTCATGGATAGTAATTACCTGATACATTCAATTAAAAATATTTTATAAAAGTTACTGTAATTTACGCTAGGTCAAACTCAAATTACGCTTTTCTCTTTTTTTATGATAATTAATTTTTAAGCATGTTAATTTATTTAAATGATAAATATTATTATTAGAATTCTTTTATAATATGATACTTATAATTTCAAATATAAATATTATTTTATAAAATAAACTATATAATGGAATGAAGTTTTAAATTCAAAATAAAAAAAATTAATCATGTTAAAAAATTGAAAGAAATGCCATTTTTAATATTTAAATTTATATATAAGATGAAATTTTCTTGGATAGGTATTTTAATTATATAAATTTAATTATTATTATAAAAAATATACGGTATGAATCTTTCAAGAAAACCTACAACAGAATATATATTTGAAACATTTTATATAATGAAAATATCAAAAGTAGTTTTTTTATTAAAGTAACCATTTAATTAGTTATAAAAACATTGAGAATATGATTTATGAATTCAAAATATAATTATAAATAATTATTTTGATTCAATAAATTTTTATTTTATTACATGAAATATTTTTTAAACTTCTTGTTTCATTATTATATAATTTTAAAGTCATTCGAATAATTTTTTTAATGAAAACCGTATTTGTTGACTAAAAATTGGAAATTTCATAAAAAGATAAAAAGTTAAAAATGGATGGATATTGATATTATAAATTAAAAAATTACGTTTTCACGGTCAATTTATAATTATTTATGTGATATTTTAAATAAATTTAGGAAAAAAATTCTTGGAAGGGGGCATTGCATGATAGTTTGGGAAATAGCGTTTATCATTAATAGTAGAGTCTCAAGTGTTACATATAATTATTACTCATTATACCAAATATAAAAGATCACAATTATTTTTTATTGTCTCTATGTTAAATGTATGTGAATGATATGTTATTCTCTTCCACAAAATAGATACATACAACACATTAGGCAACATAGATATTTATGGTGGAAATTTCATACAACAAGCTACCGTCTTGATATGATCAAGAATATCATTGGGAAAAATTTATTTAGTGATATGATTCCCCTTAATTATAAATATAACAACTTTATTTCATATTGATATTTTATAACACACTTATATTTTATGAAATATTTTTTTAATAGATTTTATGTCTTTAATATCTTATGTTACAAACATCACTGAGTTAAAACAAACCATGTAATACTATTAAAATAAAATTATATCATGCGAGTAATATTTCATAGATATAATATTAGTGGGTATGAATAAATCAAGCTCTATTAAGAAAAATATGTGGTTACTTATGAATAAAATTAAAACATTAGTGATTATTTTAATAAAAATTAAAACAAAAAAATGTTGTATGAAAAGGAAATATTTTTCTAAAACAATCTTCATGTGGAATGTAAATTAATCACTATTGGTTAATGATTTTACATAAATTAATTAATTATATATTCAATCAAAAATTTTAAAATCACTTTTAAATTTTTTTAGCATGGGATAGGAATAAATCAATTTTAATGCTTAAAAATGCATTTTTTTCAAAGGGCCTTTCGCCACTGTTTTCTTTCATATTAAAAAATTAAATTCCACAACTTATATATATTTAATTTGATAAAGTGAATACATATTAAGAATTAGGGAGTCAAAATTTTGTAAATATTCTTAATTTATATTTTTCTAATATGAATATTAATTTTTTAGAAAATTTTTCACCTCATAAAATGGTAAATTGGGTTCGTCTAGGCTAAAACAATGTTATAGGAATATTTTTAATACAAATTAAAACTGGATGATTTTAATTACACAATCATCATGGTAGTATCAAGATTGAGTTTTTTAATGCAAATTTGCTCATGAAAAAGAACCATATAATATTTAAATCAGAGAATGTTACAAAATTTAACTCCATTAGTTCTTATTAAACCTTATGTATCCTTATTAGGATAAAAAATGATCTGAATCAATATAACTGTTTATTTTTATATTAGTGAAATTATTTTCATTATATATGTAATGAATCCTAATTTCCATGTATAGTTTTTTGATATTATATGGAACATGTTTTAGACCAAGAGCTCAGAAAATGTGTGATTCTAAGGCCCTATGTTCTTGAAAAAATGTTCAAACTATATTAAATATATTAATAAAATGAGTGTTTATTATTCTTGAAAAAGTTGAATACATCTCAAATGAGGTATTTTATCAAAAAATCTGAGGTAATTGTTCTTCTCATAGCATTGGTTTAACCATAATAATGACATAATCATTGTCGATACTGGGTATTTTTTAAAAAACATTCTTGAGAAACAAATTCATGAAAAAAATTAATTAAATGATTTAATTTGTTTTATAGAAAGTATTGAATACTATATTATTAAAATACATGGATATAGAGTCTGTCAAAAGGTTGGATTCTAATCCCTGGAGACCTAGAGGCCATTGGAGGAGAGAGTTCTTATCGAGTATTGGTGGATCAAATATGGATTGTGGAATGTTGTGCCAATAGAGTTTGAAGATATCATCAATGAAGGAAACACAATCCATTCTTCATCAATGATTGATCCAAATTACAAATAAGATTTTGAATTTTTTCCCATATATTTGTTAATCTCATTCAATTGAATATCAATTTTATGAATATAATTTATTCTTGCATCAACAGTGTATATAATTTGATAGACCTATTTTATTTGTTGTTCATATTTATTTCTTATTGTTTATCTATCCCTTTGAAAATTGATCGAGGCCAACTGAAAAAAGTCCAATGGATTTTTATAATGTTTCATAGATTTATTCTCCCCCATTTCTTCATACATTCATCAGAGGGAATTTTTTTATCTTGTGGTTTTATAGATACCTGATATTCGATCATTGCACGATGGTTATTATGTGTAATGGATCGAAAATAAAGGTTATGTTCATGATAAATGGTGTGTTTGAGTCGCGATAATGATGACGTATTATCATAAGTTCATAAAATGAATTTCTAGGTCCTGTTATACGCAGTTTTTTTGACATTGAATTATTATTTCAACGTATCATTTTATGAAAAAAGTTGAACTTATATTCAAGTCAATGTCAATAGAAAGGCTCAATAAACATTCTATATACATGTTCTCATGATTCAGTGGCTCCGATAATGAGTTGGATGATTTAGAGGAAGATCATGATTTATATGTGAAATACCACAATAGACAACATTTATTTTTGAATAACACTATAACACCTCTAGATTTTCTAATTTAATTTTTTTATAATTAATTTTACCATTTTGATAGTTTTAAATTTCACCTAACAATGGAGATGGTGTATTTTATAATAAAAAACAATATTTGGAATGAAATATACATAAAAAAAGTAAATAATGCACTACAAAAAACATAATAATTTTCATTATCTATATAGAACACTTAGTTTAGATTACATTACATAGAAAAATGAATTTCCTCGATGGATTCCAAAACACGCATGACTGAGTTTTACCAAACAACAGTGTATAATTAAAATGTTATTACGTAATGTAATAAGATATAACCATGATTTTAAATTAGAGCTTATGAATAGTATTAAATAATATTTGAAAATATATGGTTTTAAAAAATATAATATGAATTCATAGGTTACCAATTAATTATGAATCTATATGAATACTAATTTAATAAACAAAAAAATATTATTATTTATATAGTCAGAAACCTATATTCCCATAATAAATTAAATTAATTACAAATACTGGGTGATAATAATGTAATATATCTGTTATATATTAAATAAAATAATTTTTATAATCGTCCAATAGATTTTATAGACATAAGATAATAAGACACCCAATTTTATTCTTAAAAACAAATATTTTTATTAACACATTTTTTCCGCCTTTTAATGGAGCACCGATTTTAAATAAAATTTTTAAAACATTTATAGATTTAATAGTTAAAAATCAAATTAATCTTTGAAAGAGGAACATAATAATTAGGTTAGTGAAAATATTTGGTATTTTTCCATGTTTTTTTATTTTATTATTGAATTTTGACAAACAATGAATTTTAGTTTACAACATGTTTTTCATCTAATTTACGTATACATTTAAATTATATTTTAAAATTTTTTTCAACGTTATATTAGATAATATTTTTATAAAGTAATATATTTTATTTCATTTAGATCAATTCTACTACAAAATTGGGTATAAAATTGTAGAAATCATTTGAGTGTTTTCACTTTTAAATCCTGTATTGCCGACCCGACTGTGGGATTAATTTAAAATTAATTTTTTCCAATTTTATGATTTTAATCTGAAAAAATAGATTATATATTTGAAATATTAATAATTTATGTTTTATAATAATGTCAAATTCTGTTTTTACCAAAAATATTAGTGAATGTATTTAAAATTAATTACACAGATTAAGATAAAATTAATTTTAACTTGGGATAAAACATCATATTTTATACCCAAAATAACTTAGAAACATGTAAAAACCACATTTTATGGAAATATTTCGACCATATTCATCATTTTATTTAATTTGGTACATTTTTGGATCCATTTTACAAGAGAAATACGTTGGATGAATTCCTTTTCCAATTATTTATAAGAGTGCCACTCCTCCTCCACTATAAAAAGGCTTCCTCTCCTTCACATTATTACACCTATCAAACCACATAAGATATGATAATATCTTCTCAAATATGCTAAAAATAATTCCTTCCTCCCTGAATCCTCATATTGGAAAGGAAGGCTTTGAAGGAAGCCCTATGGTGAAAACCAATAAGTTTTACTCTGTTAAAAGGTTACACCCTCCCTAAAACTCCATTATGATATTTTCTTTATCTAACACATCAATTACCCTTGTTACATTATTATAAAATAAAGATAGTATACTCAATATACTATAATGATTTTTTGATAAGGGTTCAACCTAAACATACACACACCTCCATCTAATGGGTAACAAACCTACTGTTTATGGGTACGATAAACTACCATCTCACAAAATGATCATTATTTATTCTTCCTTTACTACCAATAAAGGTGGGAATTTTTATGGAAACTATTTTATATTTTAGATATTTTATATTTTATATTTATTAAATATTCTATAATACATTTTCCACAAAAGACTTTATAAGTTTCATTTGGTGAAAATAATACAATTTCATTTGAGGAAGTGTGGATTGTCTCTGGCTAAAAGTGATGTGATTCATTCAAATCATAAATAAAATGTATAAAATAATACAATAATTGAAGATATTTTACATAGAAAAAATCTATATTATAATAATTCCTTAAATACCATTATGGAATTATAATATATACCATTTGTGTTACCCTCTCACACAATTAAAATGTGATAACGACGTCTGTAGACGTGTGGACTAATACCTCCTCGACATGATGTGATTAAGTTTACATCACAAGAATTATATATATAAGTATATGTGATTAAATAATATTACATTTGGATATAATTATCATTCGATAAATATTAATGTTAATTAGGTTTTTTCTTTAATGGTTGTTGAGAAATGAGAATGATACTCATGTGTGTGTACGACCTATTGACTCCATGATTATAACGTTGATTCATTTTTTAAAACCATATTTAATGATTTGTTTTAAAAGTATCACTAATGTATAAATATTATTATTATTTCATAATTATTTTTGTGAATATTTTTATATAATGACCCCTTGGATGATAGTCGACCAGCCATAGACATTTTTAATAGTTGAAAAATTTTTGTTCAAAACACCAGACAAAAAAATAAATGTCAATGTAGTTATATAATACTATTTAATAAGTGATGTAAATTTAATAATAAAATTTAAAAATTGTATGAATAATGTAATTGGTTAATATATTTTTATTATTATGGAATATAATTTCTTACGATACAAGTCATAATAACAGTTAGGGGATTTAATCTCCATTTTTTATTTTCCAAATATAAGTGCCATGATCATCACCCTTTTGTTTTGGGTGGTCTATATACTAAAATTGAATGTATTATATGATTTTTATTTTTAATCTAATGGTATTTACATATTCATTAGATGATATTCCTTTCTTGGGGTTTATGTATCAATAGTTTCCAAATTGGTAAGATTGATTTGTCTCAATTTACCTTCTTTGAGACACATGCTATGTTATGAAACTAAATTTTTCCAATATGTAAATATACTTCCTTTGAAATGTAATATAATTAATATCCTTATTTTAATGATATTTTAACATTCATGTAATGTAATTTTTTAAAAGAGGAATATGGTTCGATGTTATAAAGTAGAAAAAGTTTATTGAAACAATCTCACCCATTTTAAAGATCGTTTATGTATATGATTACATTATTGAAATATTATGATCCATCACTCAAGAACACTCATTAATTTTAATATAATCTAGTTATTCATGATATATTCCCATATTTGTACCATTTTTTCGTAAATTTCTATATAATATTGGTAAGAGATCATTTTTATGAATGTATTAATTTACCACTCTCCTCAGTCTGAAATCTGTGTTCATTTAAAACCATAATTTCTAAAAAGGGTTTCATAAAAAATTATATTAATATCCTATGATAATTAAATTAAAATTTACCATTTTTTTCTTCTACCAATGTTTTCAATGTAATATTATTCCTATTTCTAAATGATGCAATTTTTCAATCTTTTTTATTAGGCAAATTGAATATTCCTTTTACCTCGTATGACATATATTGATTTACCCATTGTCAATTATTTGAAGATTTTTTTTCATGTTTAATGTTTAATATTTAGGAAAATTTTATTAAAGGATATTTTAATAGAAAAACGAGTTTCAATTTTTTTTCATGCTCCTCTGTAGGTTTTCAATGGAAAATGGATTTCAAAATGTTTTTAGTATTTCTTTTATAGGTTTTCATGTTTATCATCATTAAAATAGATTTCAAAAGGTTTTACATTATAAGAATAAATTTTAAAATGAGAAAGGGTGAATTACTCATGATGTCTTTTTAAAATATATTTCAAAATTATTTCTCATCTAAGATTACATCCATTAGTGTTACTCTTGCATTTATGGGGAAATGATTCAGTGTTTCAATTCCTATTCTTTACCTGAATAGTTTATCTTTTAGACCATGATGATTATGAAAACTGTTTGTCTTTCATGAGTTATATTCTTATAAAAGACACATATTTTCATGTTATATTTGTATATAATACCCACTTCATTTCAAAGGATATCATTTTCAGATATTATTATGAAAACTCTTTCTTTTTACCCAGGTTTAGGAATGATTTTATTTTTGTGGAACACATTTCTTTTTATTGGATATGATATGATTTTTTATGATTTTTTGTTTCATGTATGTACGATTTAATTTTTATATGATTGATTATTATATCTCCCTCCAATTAATTTTTTAATGATTTATATGTCCTGATATTTACATGGATATAATGAGAATTGAACTTGGTTCCGTAATATAGGGCTGGAAAAAGGAGTAAACTCATGTCACTAATACCCGGAAAGAATGAAGAGTGAAAATATTTTAGTAATAAAGGGCTAGAACATGGTGTGAAACCAGTTTAGTAAATGTATTTGTTCAATAATATGGACTTGACAGAGATTCTATGATTTCTATCGAAATCATATTATTAGTTTATGTGTTTACCACAATTCTATGTTTTATTCGTATGTTATTTTTTCATGGATTATTTTCTATATTTCCTCAAAATTAATGTCTTATGATCTATTAATGATTATAACATCATTCATGTTTATGATATTAGATATGCAGGGTAATATATTCAATGTTTTTGATCACATTATCAAACTCTTATTCTCATTTTTTTAGTTACATCTTTCCCTTTTTATCCTTACTGAGCATATGATCTCAGCCCTTTTTATGTTTCCTCCACTATGTTATGAAGATATATATATTATACGATATGTCTAAGAGGGGTTATAATCTTGGAGAACCTAGTGGGAGAAAATGTATCACTCTCATGTACCAATTTTTATGTTTCTATGTTTCCAAAGGCAATAAAAAATTTGATCGTTGGATATCTATTTGAATAATTTATTAAGTATTCCAAATAACTGATGTAATTTATATGTATGTCAGGACTCACTATCTATATTTGGTATCTGATCATAGGTTTTCTAACCTTTGGAAACTAGGATGATAAAAATTTAGTGAGATTTTAAAGCATATTTCTATGGATATATCTATGGATGTCTCTAAGGATAACTATAAGAATGATATAATGTTTAGGAAAATGTCATGGAATTTTGGAAAAGGATAGAGTTATTGGTTTTCGAGAAATACATCCATGTATTGATACTACATGTTGATGTGTCTTTGGAAAAGATATACCTTGTGGTAACAACTCTGAGAAGATGTTTTTTGGCCTAACTCGGGGAAATCTGGAAGAAGACAATGGGCCTTGTTGCATATCTGGTTTGACACTCCTGAGGAATATTCTTGGGGAATTCACAAAACAACTCATAAACAATCATAAGTGATTTTAATATAAGTTGGATATGAAAAACCTAGGATAAACCTTTGGTGTCATAGATTCTGGAAGGTATTATGATTTAAACATCCTATATGCAACTATTTTCATTACATTGTGGTTTGATTCCATGATTTTTAATGGTCACACTATAATTTTGGTTTGAGTTAATGGATGGATCATAAATTACCTCTATTAACATTGAATGTGATGGATGATTTTTAGATGGTAATTCTAGTGGGATGATCACTAGATTGAATTAGGTTGTGATCATACCTAATTTTTTCATAAAAAACAAGATTAACATCATGCAACTTCACAAACTGTCGGACTCCCCACGTAAGAAGAAATATGAGTTCACTTAGATATCTGGTAATGGAAACCATGGAGGAAAGAGGAACTGGTTTCCTTTGTGCAAATAATGAGGATCTAATCAACTAAGTGAATTAGTTAGAGGAACAATTAGATATTTTGATTATGGAAAATAAGGATAAAAATCCAATGAATTCAAGGGAATAATAAAGTGTCTGGTTAATGAAATGTATGGGAATATTTCCCTCCATATGTATTCATATATCTCTATGTGTTTTCAGTGTATAATAAATTGTCATTATGAAAATCAATGGCCCCAGAAAAAGGATCATATACCGAACTAGAAAAGGGGTGCAAGTAATGGCAACATTGCAGATGGTGATACAGATATAGATGAAAGGTGAAAGGAAAGATTTATTGTGTAATAGAATGAGGTATCCTTTTTAATATCATAAGGAAAAAATAGGAATAATAATGGAAATATTTTATTTGGATTCAAAAATTATGTTATATGAAAGGTGAAATATTTACGAATTTAGAATTTATATTTTTTTGATAATTATTTACATGAATACGTTGAATGTATTCAATGGAATATAAATGTGATATAATGGAAATGTGATGTCCATGGAAAACAAATGATCAATGGATATATAATTTTTAATAATATCCTTATGTAACGTTAAAGTTTTTTGGATAATGATATGTGGGATATAAGTAAATTGGATGAATCAAATTACATTGGAACTAACTATAGAATTTTTTAATGTATTTTATTCTATCATGGATGAATTTTACAACTTCATAAATCTATGGAATATATCCAGTAGTCTATGGAAAATTAATCAAGAATTTTTTTGAGATTTATTAATGGTAATTAAGGTTATTATCATGTTTCAAGATAATATACGATGACGGTATTCACATGTTTGGAATGTGATGACAAAGAGATACATTGTGACATATAGGGGAATCAATGTCAAGATTATTTCAGGAAATTATTTCTAATGTTTTTGATTTTCCTATTTTCAAAAAGCTATATTGTTGACTATTAATGTAATGTTTATGTTAATCTTCAAAGGAAGTATTTATGCATTTAAATGTTTCCCATATTATTTAGTGAATACACTTATTTAAAGGTTTCCTATCTAATTTGATTTGGAAATTATATTATCATGGTTTTAAAAATAGAAATGTTGAATTTCGGGTGAATACTAATAATGTTCATCAATCCCCTCCACCCATTATCAAAGGACGATAAGGGTTTGACACCAACCACTATCCTACGAAATTTTTAGGTTAATGTTGAATTATATTTGTTATACTATTAGTTTTTTTATGGGACTTAATATCTGTTAAAATTTTATTTTGTAACCTCATGCATAAATGTTAATTTATAGACATCCATTACATGAGTAATGGATGAATTATAAATCTATAAAAGAACAACTTAAGAATGAAATTTTGTTTATAGAAATATATCTTGTAAGTATATTTACATATATTCAAGGTCAATAAAAGAATTACTAAATGTCTAGATATTGATCAAAATAAAATGTATAGGTCATAATATATTAACTTGGTTGAACTGATTGTATATTAAATCATCAAATATTTGTGACTTTGAGGCCCTCAACTTTTCTTTAATCATTCACCTGTTTGGGATTGATGACCTCAATCACTCCCTATAAATATTTACTATTTTCCTCCTTTTCTAATCTGCAATCCCTACTCACTTTATACCTTATGGAAACATATTTATATATTATTTTTCATAATGGTTATGGTTCCAACATTCCCTTTTAAGGTAAATTTTAGTACCCATTTTTTTGATGTGAGTTTCATTGAAAGAATCATTCATGCATAAAACATTTGACAACCTAGAATAATTTCATGGGTTAAATTTATTTTATGTTTGTGTAGAATTTATCACACTATTATTTTTTGAATTATTTTTTTGAATTAATTTTATATTTTGGATATTTTTCATTTCACGTAACACTGCAGATAGTTTATTTTATATTAAAGCACTATGTTTGGATTAAATTATATGTAAAAACATGTTAATCATGAACTAAAAACAAAATAATATTTATATTAATATACACAGAACATCAATGTTATCATATGTTACATGTAACAATTAATTCCCTCAACGGGGTTTTAACATGAAAGATTGAATTTTATTGAAGAACAATATATGGTTAAAACGTTAATACATAATACAACAATATAAAAAATAGCTATTAAATTAGTGGTTATGAATATTATTAACTAATTTATGAATATATATATTTTACACAAATATAATATGACTTCTTAGGTTATAAATGTTTTAGAAATTAATATATAAATCGATTGAATATAAAGGAAAATATTAATATTTTTATTGTCATAAAGTTGTTTTACTCTAATTATTTAAATTATTTACTATTTTTGAGTGATATTAATTTAATATATATGTTATATATTCCAAAAAAATTAATTTTATATTGATCTAATATATCTTATAGTCATAATATAAGAACATACCAAATTTTATGCTTAAAAATCAATCATTTTATTATGGCATTTTTAAGACCTTTTAATGGAAAACCCATTTGAAATCGAATTTTTGGAAAATTTATATATTTAAAGTGTAAAAATTTATTTTAATATTTAAATATGAACATATGAATAATGTTATCCTATATATTTTTTATATTTCATTAATGTTTTACTTTTTAATGAACAGTGAAAATACTGAATTTTAGTTCAAAATAGGTTTTTAATCTAATTTATTTATAATGTTGAATTATATTATAAGTTGTTTTAAATGTATAATGAGATTATTTTTTATAAATTAATTCAATTTTGGTCATTTATATCAATTTATCATTGAAATTGGGTATAAAAATATAGAGAAGTTTTGAATGTTTTTACCTTAAAACCTCACATTGTCGACCCGACAATGATAATAATTTTAAATTAATTTCAGAAATTATTGTTTATAATTTTGAAAAATAGACTAAATATTTTTAATAATCATAATATATAATTTATAATAAGGTTAAATTAGTTATTTTAAAAAAATATTAGAGAAATTAATTGAACCTAATTACACCGATTTAAGAAAAATTAAGCTTATATAATGACTAAACAATGAATTTATGCCCCAAAATGACATAGAAAATATTCCGAAAACCATTTGATGGTCATATTTAGACCCTATAATCACTTTAATCTACATTGGTATATTATTGGATCCACTTAACATTGTAAAACCAAGGTGATATTTCTTTTCCAATGATTTATAAGAGTGCAACTCCTACACCATGATAAATGGATTCCTCTCCTCCACTTCTTTACACCTATCAAACCACATAGCTTTGTCCATGAACTGACCATATATCCTAAAAAAATCTTACCTTTCTACTCTAATCCTACCGTTGGGCATAATTGCTTATATGGAATCCCTTTGGTTTATACTAAAAGGATTTACTCGATTAAGAGGTAACACCCTCCCTCAAGCTCCATTCTTTTATTTTCATTCTCCACCACCACTATTAATCTTATTAAATTAATATAAAAAAAGTATCCTAAAAATAATTATATGTTTTTATGATATTTTTGGACTTAAATTTAAAAACAGTTCCACCTAATGGGTAATGAACATACTGTTTACGTGTACGAAAAACTAATGTCTCACAAAATGATGATTGTTCGTTCTTCCTTTACCACCTCTCATAGTGGGAATAATGATAGAAAATATATTTATATATAATATAATTTATATTGATCATGTATTTAAATTTATTTAATACATTTATTAGGCATATCTATATGTGTTTTATTTGGTGTAAATTTGATAATTTCATTTGAAGAAGTGTGGACTATCTCCTACTCAAATCGATGTGATTCATTAACATGATACAAGGATGGAATAAAATAAGAAATTAATTAAAAAAATATGACACTATAAAAATATATATGATATTATTGTAATAATTATCTCTATTTAAATATAATATATACCATTTTTTTATTACCCTTTCCCATACTTAAAAAGTGATAACATCGTTCGTGGATGTGTGGACTACCACCTCCTCAATGGGATGTGATTCCTCTTACATCACAATAATTCTATATATATGTATATGTGAGTAAATAATATCTAATTTATTATTTAATGATCATTATATAGAGATTAATGTTACTCAACCTTTTCCCATAGTGATAATTGAGAAGTGGGATTGTTACTCATGCATACGTATGGCCTACGGTCTTAATGTGGGTTACATTGACTCATTTTAAACAACCATATTTAATTATTAGTTTTAAATGTAAAAAAAATGTATAAATATTATAATTTTTATTATATTATTATTCTTTGAATGTTTATATAATAAACACTTTGATAATATTCGACCAACGAAAGTCATTTTTAACACATGAACCAAATTTCATCAAAACACCTAACATAAAACTAATTATTTCTATTGTTGGATAAAACATGGTAACAAATGAAATAAAAGTAATAATAAAAAGTTTAAAAAGGTGTTTAATGAAGTAATTAATTAAAATAATTTTATTATTTATGAATTTAATTACTACAAAGGCACGTTGGACTCATGGTATAGGTATTTGATCTCACATTTTATTTCGTTGAGAAACATGCCCTATTCACCACCCATTCCTTCTTCATGGTGTATATAATACCCTAGAATGAATTATATAATTTTTATTCTTAAATTTATGGGTAATTACATATGAATTAGATGATATTCCTTTCATTGGTTTTATGTTTAAAAAGTTACCAAATTGTTAAGATATCTTTATCTCAATTTTCTTTCATTGGAACACATGCCATGTTTTGCACCAAAATTGTTGTAAGAGTTAGTTTAAACAATCTCATCGCTTTTTGAGATTTTTTATGATTATGATTACATTTATGAAATATTATGATCCATATCTCATGTAAACTCATTAATTTTATTATACTTTATTTATTCATGATATATTCATATATTGGTACTATTTTTCAAATCTTTGCTACATAAGATAGTCGATATTGTGTTTTTAGAAAATTATGAATTTACAACTCTCTTCAATCAGAACTTTATATTACTTTAAGACCATGTTTTTAGAAAAGGGTTTCCATGAATATTCTACTAATATTAGATATTAATTATAACAAAAGTTTACCATTTTTTATTTTTACCAATGTTTTAAAAATAATATTCTGATCTCTTTCCGAATGATAAATTTTTTATATACTTTTTACTGTATAAAAGGAATGCTCTTTTTACCTCATAAAAAATGTGTGGATTTACCTGGCATTAATTATTTTAATATCTCATTCAATGTTTATAAAAATTGAAAATGTTTTTAAAATATATTTTCATGGAAAATAGTCTTAAAAATGTTTACAAGAACTATTATAGGTTTTACAAGAAAAAATGATTTCAAAATGCTGTAAACGCTTCCTTTATAAATTTTCATGTTTATATTCATGAAAATGTTTATAATTTTTTTTTACATTTTTAGAAACATTTTTCCAAGGAGGGAGGAAGAATTATTCATTATGTATTTTTGAAAGATATTTCAAAATTATTTCCCATCTAAGATAACACCTAATTGTGTTAGTCATTACTTTTTATGAAAATGAATTAATGGTTCCATTCACATTCTTTCTCTGAATGTTTTATATTTCTTTTTATGATATTTACAACACCTGTTTCTCATTCTGTGGTTATGTTCTTATGAAACCTTCTTATTTTCATGGGCTATATAACTAGGTATCCCACTTATTTTAATTGGTTATGATTTGATGAAATGATTATGAAACCTGTTTCTTTTTTCTACAGGTGAAGTTATGATTTCCTGATTATGAAACCCATTTCATTTCAATGATTATGATATGATTATTTTTCATTCAATGGAACGTATACATGTGATTTAATAATGAGTTGGGTGGGACCTATATATCCCCCAATTCATTGGGGAAAGATTTATATCTCAAGATATAGACATTGATGGAATGAGAAATGAACTCTCTTCAATAATAAAGGGCTTGAATGAGGAGTGAACTTAGTTCAGTAATACAGGGCTGGAATACGGAGTGATCACGGTTCAGTAAAATAGGGCTAGAATGGGATGTTAAACATGTTCATTAAAGAACTTGTTCCAATAATATTTCATTGATAGTGCTTCCTTGATTACTATAGAAATCATATTAAATTCTTATGTGTTTTCAAATATATCATGTTTTTTTCGTATGTTATGCTTTCATGGATTATGTTCATTATTTCCTAAAGATTCATATCGTTTGATCTATAACGATTTATCCCATGACCCTTGTTAATGAACTTTGATATAAATGGTAATATATTCAAATGTTTTGATCATGTATTCATACTCTTATTCTCATGTTTATGCATATATATCCCCCTTGTTTACCCTTAAGGGGCATTTGAGTTCACAAAATTTTATATTTTATTCACCATGTTATAAATATATATTTCATGCATGATATTTCTAAGAGGGGTGATTGTAACACTCCATGCTTCCACAACACGTTTCCCTTTGAATAATGCAATAGCTTGCGTTGTATACATCTTCCAGTTCTAACACACCATGAACAATTAAAGTAACATCTATGAATAGTAATACCCACTTTTAAAATTTTATAAATTTTATTTTTCAAAATGGAGCTCATTTTCGGATTTTTAATATCAAAATTATCTAAGGGTGAATTTTTGGTATTTTTATGAAAACATTCAATTTTCGATGAATAGTGAAAACCACTACGTTATTGTTTAAAACAAACTTTTTTTAAAATATTTTTTTATTTTATTTAAATTTAATTTAAGTAAAATTAGATACATAATAACTATATTATTTATATTTAATTTATTAAATTCATTTTATAATGAAATTAGATTTATAAACTTTTATTGATATTTTTTAACGTCTTCTACCGACCTTCTAGGAACGTTAGCAAATTTTCATAAAAAGAAATTTTACCACATTTATGAATTGGTTTTATAAAATCTTAGAGATACTGTTGACATCAGTAAGTAAAATAATGTTCAATAAGATGAAAATATTTTATTGTGAATAGTATCTTTTGACTTTTATTTACTATGGGTAAAAGTAAATAGGGTAATTAAATGTAAAAATTATATTATAATTACCATAACACATGTCATAAATCTATTTTATAAGGGTATTTTGACCAAAATCAACCTTTGGAATAATATATGATCCTTTTTGATACACTTGGATTATATTAGGACATTTATTATTATTTTATTTAAAGAAGAGTTAAAAGTGTCAAATTCCAATTTTAATAATTAAAACATTTTCAATAGTGTTATGAAAAAGATAATTTCAACTATAAATATTCATTATTAATCTAAAAAATTACTACATCAGGGTATTTTATTTATAATTTTAGAAATTAAATAATTAAATATATTTATGGCACAATGACAATGCAGTAATTAGCTTATTAATAAATGATTAAAGTAATTGATATTATAAATAATAAAATAATGTTAACTTTAGATATTTTATGCATTAAATGAATTTTATTGGTTAATATTACATGTTAGGGTTGATTCAATTAATTTTTTTTAAAATAAATTGTATTGTTATAACTTTCACAAAAACCAAATACTAAATAATATCAAAATTGACACAAATGAGTTTTTAAAACCAATACTATATTATTAAATTATATAATAGTCCTAAATATCTATGGTTTGACCAAATGACTAATATAATAATATATATTTCATTACTAAACCACTTGGGGATTTCATCGTAGTTTGTAGTATTTTTATTATCCATATAATATAAAAATAAAAGGATATATGGTAAATGTTAAACTATTTAACAAAGAGTTAAATCTAAGTGATAAGGTAAATATGGTGACCTAAAACTATATAAAACCAATTGGTTGAGAATTTTTCGACCCATCCACACCTTTTCCTCTAAATTAATTCTTTTTTATCCATTATATACCAAACATTATTGAATAGTAAAATAGTATTACAATATTTTCTTAAAGAGACCCTCACCTCTCTTATAAAAGGATACTTCCCCTTCTCATAATTTCACACCTCCATAAACGGTTTCTCAGCCAACCCCTGATCACATATACTACCAACTACCCTTAATTAAACCTAGCGTCATTACATTGTTCATAAATCCATCCTGTAGACCCCTCTTGATCAAATAAAAAGGAAGCACCCAAATAAGAGATAATAATTTCACCACATCATTCAGAGTTCTTTTCTTCTTCCACTTATTCCTTTTTTTTCCATACCAAAGTAATTAATATAGTACCTTATACATACTGTGATGTTATTATAAATATGGTACAACTTTATTCATTATTTTTCACCCTATTAATGATAATGTCACCATTGGTCTGTATGTACGACTTACCATCTCCACGTTGTTGTATAGTTTGTTATTCAACACTTCATTATTTGGATGGGTATGATAATGAGTATAATTGATGTAAATAATAAATTTAACATGTTAATGATTCTATATATGTTATATAACACCCAATTACATATGATTTCACCAATAATATAACGGTATTTTTGCTTATGCGTACATATGGATTACCGTCTCCACAAACACGATGAGATTCATTTCCACCATAACCATTAACAAGAATAAATTTCATTTTATGATTGAAAAATAATTTTTAAGAACATAATTTCATTTTTGATATGAATAAAATACATCCTATACATATAAAACAACACTTATGTGACAATACATATAAAGTAAAAGGATTTAGTTAACACCCGTAACAATGATACTTTTGAAATACTATTAACAATGAAATATTAGAAGATCATATATGATATCATATTTGTGTATGTGGTTATTTTATAAATTTATAAAAATGATTTAAATTTTATATATGTGTATAACATACTCTCTACAAGGAAAAGTACAATGTAAGGGTTAATTTTACAATATCTTTATTAATTTGAGTTTGTTTATACGTAAGTATCTATTCGGACTTCTTTATCATCCACATACGTGTTTCTTAAAAATGTATTTCAAAAACATTTTTTCTATTTCATATAATATGATTTAAATTCATTTATACCATTGAATTAATTTTTATGACTTATTTTGAAAGTAATCTTTTAGTCATTTTCCAAACAAGGTAAGTCATGACCTTTTTGACAAATTATGGTAAGAATGTTTTTTTAACATACATGGCGGGTCAGCCTATTTTCCACTACTATAAAACCTTCGAAGCATCCCATACAAGATTATAAGAATATTTTCAAAATAAATATTTTCTTTTATAATTATGGTACTTTTAAATTATTTCGTAATAAAAAAACTTATTTCTCTCAAATAGTTTTGATTTAACTATGTCAACATCCTTTGATGGATTATACACTTTTTTGAAGTTGATTTATTATGATACAATATTTCATATTTTATTGAAGGTCTGGTGATATGTTTGACTGTGGATGTGTTATTTTTATACCATTCATGTTTTATGGTAAAAGTATTGACATTTTTTATGCTATTTTTAATACGAATATTTATATTATGTTTCATCCATTTCATATGAGTAATGAATTGTACTTAGTAAGTGATTAGTGGAGCCCGCTATAGCTCCTCGATGCATCAGTAGGTCTCACAAGACAAACTAGTTTCTTGGCAAAAGGCCTTGAAAAAATCTTATTTGTAGTCTTGGTACAAAGCCTTTATTATGTGGTTATGATTTCTGACATTATGCATTCCATCATTTTGAAATTAGCTATTTACAATACATGTTATTATTTTACAAGTATAATAACCATATGAATAAGTAAATGGAATTATTTGATTTATCCATTCCATATAATACCGAATTTTATGATTAAAAGGATTTTATTTTAGCCTTATAAAATTCCTTTAATATTTATTGTTATTTATTAAATTTTTTGCTATATTGTTATCCTCCCTAAGAATCTGAGCTCACCCCTTTCTTATGTTTTAATTTTCCCATGATGTGAATAATTATGTTGTGACTTACCTATAGGGATATGATAAAGGATCTGAGTGATTTTATAGGGGAAACAATGTTGTTTATCTTTATTTAATTATGTAATGTAAAACTTATGTATGTATCTAGTACTTATAAGGAAAATAAATCAATCAGTCTTTCGGGGAATGATTACTTGTAACATGACAATGTCATATAATAATGAACTGAATCTGGGTAATTGTGGTCAGGGTGATATAGTGATATTCTAGGAGACACTAGTACAAGACAATGTATCCCTATCGTGAAAAAATTATTACGTTTACATGCTTCCTAAGGCTCCAGACTAATACGATCATTGGGTGTCTGTTTGTACAATTTTTAAGTAGTCCACAAAAGTGATGTAATGTCTATGTATGTTAAGGATAGTTCGCTATATAAATTCCATGTGGGACCAGCAAGATGTGTTTCTAGGGGTTTTTCCTGAGTTAAATATTTCACGCCGTGTAACATGGTCACAAACTATGTGACTCTTCCTTAATTTATTGATGTGTATATTATAGGGTACATAGAAAATCCATAAGTACATGGGCTTGGATAGTCCATGTTCTGGTCATGTAATTTAATCATACTTGAGAATGTAAAAATATTCATGAGAATAGATAGATAGAATGGGAAAGGTATTTGGAAAACTACACATGTCATGAGATTAACTCACACACTACTTATTTTGTGGTTTTCATGTCCAGTGAGGTGTTACCAAATAGACATATGTGGGAATAATTTTACACACAATGTATTCTTATTACATATTTTGTACCACATTTGGGTTTGTGTTTTTACTTAATTTCCTAATAGATGACTAGTTTTTATCCATTTGTTTTTCCTTATAGTCTTATCCCTTGTGGGTATAGTGTGGAATTACATTTATATCACAGGATTGTGATCCCATCTAGAGGAAGAATCCCAGATAGAGTTCATGGTATCACTCTGTGAGACCGAAGTGAGATCCTCTATCATCGTTATACCCATAAGGAGGTTTTTAAAATCAGCATGACTGCCTTGAGTACAACATTGATCCTCCATCTACTAGGCCATATCAAGAGGGTTTGTGACATCATTGATATATGATCCCATTTTTATTAGGTTAATCTATATTTGGTTTGTGTTTTCCCATAGTGGTTTTGGGATGGACCCCCTATATGAGTAGCATTTTATTATAATACTAGTGATCTTTCCTATGTGGGACCCAATGACCTCGGCCTCCTTAACGATTTTCTCTAGTGATAGAATCGATATTATAGTGTATTATATCATACAATGCATTTATTGAAGAAAATTCATATTAGTACGGGGTAGTAGTGATATCATAGTGGCGTGGTGTCCTTTCTGAGTATTACTATGTGTTTTCTATTATAAATTGATTTTTATATCATTGTATTGAGTTGAATATACTTAATGATTCATGTTTAGTGTTTTCAGGGTGTCCTATTGGGTAATGTTATACTCATCCCTACATTGGATCTACCCGTATTCATTGTGTATTATGCAGAAGAAGGATCTTTTGATGGTATCCAAGGATGACTTGATGTTGCTGGGGCATATCTTGAGCTAGAAATACAAATGTGTTTTTTATGAGCTATCATTTTATTTTAGTCCTCACCCTTGGAGGAAAATCGAATCTTTATATTTTTTGTTGGTCTTGTATTTGGACCCATTTCCACGTTCGGTACATTACTATCATACAATGGTTTTCAGATTATAGATGTATGAATGCATTCAAATTAGTTGTTTACAATTTAGATTTGTATGAGCTTGAGATGTGTTCATGTGTATAGGTACATTAGGCTAATTCTTCCCATTTTAGGGACACTTCTACTCGACGATTTTCACCAACCCAGGAATATTGTAAGCGGGATTGGGGGTGTCATGGTTCGAACCCTAGTAGGCCTGGTCATGACTAAGTGGTATAAGAGTAGTCAGTTCTAAATTAGGAATAGAGTTTGGTAGATTGATTTATATGGAAAGTGATATTTTTTAGTATATATATCAGTACAAGGACTCCAATAACTGTGTGGAGGTTGATGTATCTATGCACAGTGACTCGGATCACCTACCATTGGATTCATTTCATTTAGAGATTGGTTTTAGGGAAAACATTTGTAGACAAGTCATATAGGAATGAGTTATCTTTTCCATGTCCTCCCTAAGTCATTTCCACATATATACTATTTATATGTAGTATATATTGTTTTACTTTCGGGTGTATCAATGTATATAGACAACAAGGAGTTCACTATGTCATCATGAGGGTGATTCCTTAAGTTATAAGCCTTTGATATTTGTGAATATACTAGATATAACACATCCAAGAGGTTTTCCAGCTATACCACCACCTATTGAGGAACATATAAGTCATTCAGTACAATGTAATGATGGAAAAATGTTGAGTGCACTATAAGAGTATTTTAGGTTGTGACCTCCAAGGTTTTGGAGGTGAGATAGACCCTTAGGTGGCTGAGGACATTCTAGAGACATTCACTCAAATTATCCACCATGTGAGGGGACATTCAAATTAGTTGGAGGTCCTCATGGAGAGTGATATTTATGGATCTACTAAGTGTTGGTGGTGTTCATTGGATTAGTCACATGATGAGATAACTATCCCCTAGAAATAGATTTATAATATCTTTAAGGATGAGTAGTGTCTAGAAACTTTGTGATTAGTGTGAATACAAGAGATTCTACATCTGTAGGAGGGAAATTTGACCATGGTGGAGTATACACTGAGGTTTACTGATCTCACATGTTACTTATTGGATATGGTGTGAGGTCTTATATTCAGAGCACACTCCTTTGGGTATTGATTATATCATATTATCATGGATTTTGTGATGTCTCTATGGATTTCCACCTATGCCAGGGTGCTTGAGTGGGCCTTAGTTGTGGAGAGCTTCCTAAAAGAGTAGACACCAATAGTGGGTGCTGGTAGTGGTCATGTTGGATCTAATACCTTAGAAATAATTAGATTATGATAGATGAAAATGATACAAGCACAGAAGATGATGCAAGAGTTGATCCCAAGACATATGGTCAATGGTTCATGCCTCTCAAGATAGAAACATTCATCCAAGGGAGCGGTTGGGTTTCTCCTCCAACAATCAGCGACTTCAATCTTGGGATATTCAGACCTATCAAATAGTTTGTCAATAGATGGGAGAGGGACTACTGATGAAAATATTTAGGCAATAGTAGGGTGGTAAATTGGTTGGAAAATTTAGAAGACGAGTATGAATGAAAACATGAGGTGGTTGGTTGTTCAAACTATTACCACTACACCCCAAGTGGTCATTACCTAGAATAAAGAGATGGGGGTTAGAGACGAGTCCATATATGGTCCAATTAAACCTATGGCCTTGAATATCTAAGGGTTATATGAGTTATTATATGTGTATTTTCTTTGTTATGTATAGTTTGGAAAGATAGTGGTCTGATTCATTCCTTCTAATCCACTTCTCTACTTTGAGACTTAGATATTATTGTTGATCCATTGGCGTGACCTTTGCTGTTGGAGACTAAATTTGGTGGTGAATCATTATTTGTGAACTTATTCAAACAATGTTATCTGATTCATGGTGGAAGGATTTCTATATCAGATTTTTTTATCATCAACGAGGATGTACAAAATCATCAAAGGTGGGGACTAGTTATCCATATTTCATCTACAAATTAATATTTTTAGGAGGAAGATGTTGTGTGATTGTAGTGATGGGATGAGTTTTTCCATTATAGATGAAATGATATACATATAATAGAAGAAATATCTCAGAAATAGGAGAGTTTATAATATTACTCACTTGTGGACTAGCATGAATCTTAGAGAAGCGGATGATATGGGCTACCAGATCCCTATTATGGTGGTGGAGTATGATGATTTTATTCTTGAGGACATGACAGGTTTAAATAATCTTCAAGAGAAATAGTTATTCATCAATATTGACCTAGGTATGACCTTGATAAATTCTAACTCATATCAGATGGCTCCCATATAACTACATGGGGTGAGGGTGTAGTTATAGGACTTGTTGGAGATCAGGTTTGTGAGACCTACTATTTTTTCCAAGGCAGATGCATTATTGTTTGAAAAGAAGGTAGAGATGATCTTGAGGTTATGTGTTGACTACCAACTCATGAACCAAGTGACGGTGAAGAAACATTATCCATTACCATGGATCAATGACCTCTTTGATCAGTTGATATGGGAATGATAGTTCTTCCATATTTACCTATGATCAGGCTATCACAAGTGGAATGTACCAGATGGTGACATACAAAAGATGAAATTCATATGTCACTATGCTAACTATGAATACTTGGTGATTTTCCTTTCTGTGATAAAATACCCAAAAGTCTTCATGGGACTCATGAAGTTGATCTTCTAGGACTTTTTATACCAGTTTATAGTTGTCTTAATAGATATATCCATGTGTAATTGGCATCCAATGAGGAGAACCTAAGACACATAAGGATGGTATTGGACACACTCTGTGAGCACCAGCTTTATGGGAGTCTTTCGAAGTATCAATTTGGGTTCAAAATGTCCACTTCCTGGGAAATATCCTCTCAAAGGTCAGAATAATCATGTATACCGTTAATGTTGAGGTTGTGATTTCTTGGGATCTCCCCAATAGTGTTACCATGGTGAATAAATTACATGGGTTTGTGGGGTAATATCAAATGTTTTTAACTGATTTCCCCATATTAGTGGCACTATTTACATATTTTACATATAAGGGTTGGTGTTTCATGTAGACAAATAGCTGATTAATGTGCTTTCAAGTGTGCAGATCCAATCAAAAAATTTATAGAGGATGGGTTCGAGTATGTAGTATTCTTTGATGCATCATGGACTGGACATGATTTTTATTCTGATGTAGAGGTATGCGGTGATTGCATATGGTTCATGTTAGTTGATACCACATTAGTAGAACTATATGACCCATGATCCTATTTTGTAAGTGGTAGTATTTCAATTAAATATGTGTTAATATAACATGAGGGGGGAGCGGTCTATTGTTTACATAGACAATGAGAATCTCAAGTATATAATCTCTTTGAAGGATCTTATATTAAGAGAGATGTGATGATTATAGTTTCCCCATGACTAATTTGAGATTTTCTATACTCCTTTTAAGGGGAATTTAGTGGCAGATGATCTAAGTGGGATACCTTGTTCTTAGTTTCTTGCTGGGGATTCATAGTATTCAACATCATTCCAGTTGTTCTTATAGAAATTTATGGTATTTTATATCTTTAGTAAATGGTTATTAACACACATATTTTAAAAAATATCAGTGATGCTCTTAGTGTAGATACTATCTATGAGACTCTGTGCACACAGATTTCCACTCGACATGCTCATAATGGATATTAGGATGGTGGGGAGATCACTATCCTTTTTAAAGGATTTATGATGAAATAATTGGAATTTTTGGAGGAGGTGATGTAGGAGTATCATACATACCATTTGGATAAAAATCATTGTTTGAAAAAAATGTACTAGGAACATTGACATAAGTTTTGTTGGCCAATAATGAATTGTTTTGTTACAAAGTGTGTATCTTGATGCCAAAATTGTTAGATGGTCAAGGAAAGGAACCATGTATTAGTGAGTTTTTCTCAATCCCTTGAGGTTCCAGAGTGAATGTGGGATGAGATATCCACTTACTTCATTATAGGGTCACCACATACATCCATGTGACTTAATTTAATTTTTCTTATTGTTGGCCAAGTACAATGTCCTCCAACTTATAAGATATTATAGATAAGAGTTTTGTATATTGATTAAGATGCTAATATGTGAATCAGATAGTCTAAATCCCAAGAATTACCTAAATGATCATATTTGATTATGATGATTTCTTCAATTTACAATTATATAGAGTCTTGTAGGAGGACTTCAGAACTCAATGTCTCAGCCTAAACTAATGACCATACTATAAAGATCATCCATGATATAGAGGATGTGTTGTGGGATTCCATATTGGACTTTCGTAATAGTTTGGAGTATCATCTACCTTTTGTGGATTTTACATATATAAACAACTATCATTCCTTCATTGGTATGGAAACATTAGAGGCCTTGCATGGGAAAACCTATAGGTCACCACTTCATTAGACTGATACATGTGAGTCCCCTCTCATGGGTCAGATATTGGAATGAGCTACTACAGATAAGGTGAAGATCAACAAGGAGAAAACTGAGGATTGTGGTGAGCTGTCATATGTCTTATGAAGACAAATGAAAAAGACATCTAGACTTCTCCAAGGGAGGTCATGTGTTCCCTTGGGACTCACCTCGACATGGATTATGGAGATTTGGTCATGATGAAAGGTTATCTTATAGATTCACTGGCCCTTTCTAAATATAGTGTAGAGTTGGTGAGGTGGTATACTACTTAGTTTGAATATCGTAGTTGGACCATATATAAAATGTATTCCATGTGCAGTAGCTAGGGAGACACTAAATGTCCCATCACATGTTATCGACTATAGAAAAATGGAAATTGAGAATGAATCTACCTTTTCTGAGTCCCTAATGGAGTAAGAGGATCAATATGAGAGGATTCTTCCCGGGAGATTTATTTCCATAGTGATTATCTGGTGGAATCATAGGAATCATTAGGTTAGCACCTAGGAGTATGGATGCATATTATATCATAGTAACCTTATATATTTTAATAGGACTATCCTTTTTAAGAAATAAAAAACCAATAGTGGGATGAATGCAATATAATTTATTTTCCATGGATTAATTTTTATATTATTTGGAATATTTTGGAGATTAGGCATAGAGGCACTGTGTGATTCTATGTCATAGAGTTCCCAAAATAAATTAATGCAAAATATTAAATATATTACTAATTCACATGCATAGGTTTCCTAAAAAATTTCAATGACACCTAAATGGGGGACCAAATCAGAAATAGGAGAGCACTATTGTGTTTAGAGCTTGGTTTTTACACATATCATTCCATAATATTTGTTGGAATGGGGATTTTTTGAAAAATGTTATTACAATCCCAACATTAATAAAATAAAGTAATTAAATGATTTAATTAATTTAATTTAATTCACAGACCCAATTCCTCTTTAAATACGTGGTTATGGATTTTGCCTTAGAGTTTTCTTATAAACCATGGAGACCTAAAGACCATTGAAGAAGTGCATTCTTAGAGAGTGATGATGGATCAGACCAGAATCATAGATCATTTCTCCAATGATGTTCGATGATATCATCAATGAAAACAACAAAAAACCATTATTCATTATTGATTGATCCGAACGCTCGTTATGTTTCTAACTCCTACAACATGTTCCTCAATCCCGGTTGAATGAGGATCAATTATGAGAATAGAATTGATTCATGGATAGGCATGAGATTTAATTAGATGGATCTATTTTATTTGATTTTTGTGTTTTATTTCTCCTCGTTTTTCTATCTCAATGGCATCAGGTCAATGATGTTAGAAAAAAAGTTGAGGTTTGTTCATCATTTTTTATGGATTGTGATTTTCTCCCACATTTAATTTCACATTCATCAATTGAAATTAATTGGTCCCATGATTCAATTAATACATAGTATTCAATCCTTTCCAGACCATTCTTTAGTGAAAGGGACCGATACTGCAGGTGAATTTCATGATTGATGGGTTGATCATGGTGTGATGATGAAATTGGATGATCGGAGGTGGATATGATGGATTTACGGTTCACTTTATTCTTGGTTTTGATATGTGGTGATGTATTGGATCGACATATCAATTTCAAAGGAGATATGAACCCGGATTCTGACCAATGAGAATGGAAAGGCTTGTCCAACACTCTATCTTCAGGATCCATTAAGGGTGGTGGCAATAGAAATGCACAGAAAGATACCGATGAAGATCATGAATGATCTAGGAAATCTCACTATGCATGGAATTTATTTTCATATTAAAAATATGTTTTGAACCCCTATATGCGGTGATAAGGTTTCATATAGAGTTAAATATCAAAAGTGTTGTGACATGGTCACACATCGGGTGACATGGTTACAGATAGTGTGACACTTCCTTGGTATCTTTGAGTGTACATCAGAGGGTATACAGACATGGCCTTAAGTACCGAGGATTAGACCCGTCATGTATTGGGAACACCATGCACTCATAAATAGGCATCGACAGAGATACACAAGCACAACCAAACAGTATGGGAATGGTTCCAAGATACCTCTGTATTCCATGTGTTTTAGTAACATTCTTTGTATATTTAGGTTCATATGCCATGTGATGTATTAGAACATGTGAAAACAAAGTTATAACTAGAAATACAATGTACTCTTAGAACACATTGTGTACCCTCATTGTGGGTGTTCTAATCCCATTGATTCCATATATTAGATTGGTTTTGGTTGATTGGGTTTTCCCTTGGTGCTTTACCTCAAGGGTATAGTTCAGAACTATATCCACAATGTTGTTATGTGATCCCATCTTGAGGATGAATCATATATAGATTTCATGGAATCCACCAATGAAACTATATATGGAATAGCTATCATCTTTATACCCCAAGTGCTGTTTGTGGAATCATCTAGAACCGCTTCAGTATGGAGTTTATTCTACATCTAAATGAATATATCAATAGGGTTTTCTGTGTCATTTTCATTTGATCCCATATCCATTTGGTTTATAGAGATTGGATGCTTGGTGCCCCCAATGGTTTTGGTCTTGACATCTATTTGAGTATTAGGGACTCATGGGACTAGTGTGCTTTCATGGGTGGGGTCGATGACAATGACCTATTGAAAGAGTGTCTCTAGTGGTAGCATTGATATAGGAGTGGATTCCTTTGAAATAATAATTTCATGGAGTATAATCATGTGGATTGTAGTTGGTTGTGACTAACTAGTAGGTCAATGTAAATATTGAGTATAACTACTCATTTTATGTTATAAACTAATTATTATATACATAAATTGTGTTGAAAATACTTTATACTTCACGTCTAAGGTTTCAGGGGTGTCCTATTAGGTATTGTTATACTCACCCATGCATGGTCTCCAGCCGTACATGTACTATATTATGTATATGAAGTCTCTTTTTAATGTTTCTTGAGAGTACATAAGGATATTGAAGAATATATTGATCTAGTTAGACTATTTTGATTTCCAGTAACTTTCATTTTATTGTATTCCTCACCCATAGAGATGTATGGACTGTTTGTTGTTTTGGTTGGGCTTAAATATGGCCCATTTTCTACTTTTAGTAACTTATTATTATAGAATGTTTATGGGATTGTAGAATTATTCGTGCACCTGTTTCGGTTCTTTAAATTTTATCATTGGCGGGGCTTAGAGATGAGAGTGTGTGTATATTCATGTACATTTTGACAATGTCTCCCATTTTTGCGGTATTCCTACTTGGCTCAGATCGTTATCCCATGGCATATTGGAGGTAGGAATGGTGTAGTCATGAGTTAGACCCCATTGGGTCATGCCATACCAATATAAATTTATTTCTAATTTAGAGAAATTAAACAATGACTATTACCTTTTATGAAACATTAGTGCAATATTTCTCAAATTAATATACAATATGTTAAAATATTTTAGAAATATTAAAAGTAATGTAATTTTAGTGATTTAACATATTCCATGAATATTATATATGAATATGATATATAATTTTTATGTTAAATAATTATATTTTAATTGAAAATTTTCCAAATTGTTTTAAGTAAAATTAAATGAATAGTGTCTAAATTGGAAATAATTATATTTTTTGAGATTCATATTTTATAAAATTATATAAAAAAAGAAAAATATTCAATGAGTAAAATGAGGATAATATTTTGTTCAAAATTTTATCCATTACCCATTTATAGTCAATTTGGAACTATTTATCTTGAGGTGACTTTAATATATTTTGGTCATTAAATAAATTACAAGAGTGATCATCCAATGAATTATACATAGGAATCCCTCCTTTCTCTTCTCTAAATCACTTCGAACATTCATTATTGGCCACACGCAACCATGTTCCCTTATCCAATACCATAAATATATTATAGAGTCTCTATTCTTCCTTAAATACCAACCCTTGTTTCATTAAGAGAATGTCTAAAAGAGTTATTTCCATGAAGAGGTAATTTCTTTAAATGATCACTTTTTTTTTAAATAATTATTTTACCTCTTCTAAATTTTTATTTTTTAAATATAATAATTACACCAATATCATCAATATAAATAATTTTATTATTATTAAACCATATTTATTCAATATCTTTTTGTCAAATGGGATGTGAAAATATAGCTTGTTTATACGTACAACTTACCATCGCCACGTAGTGATACAATTCATTTTACGACGCCATATTTTATGGATGGGTATTATGATGGTATAATAGTTATATATTATAAATATATCATAATTATTATTCTATAATGATAATAATATATCTACCTTATCAGCTTTTAAATCATAAGAAAATGATAACATAAATTGTCTGTATGTATAGACAACCATCTCCATTAAGAGAGTTGATTTTTTATTAATTTTTTCTTTTATTAAATGTTAATAAGGATCGATTTAATCGATATATATGATATAAATGATAGAATAATTATTCTTTAGATATGATTTATTATTTACCATTCTTTTTATCTATGCTTCAAAAATTGTATACATCATTTTTGTTTACATACGACCTATCATCTTAATAAATGGTGTAAATTATTTTTATATAATTATCATTGATAAATGAATATAAAAATATATATAAATAATATATATTATGTTTATATAATGATTGAAATCTGGTTATGTCTAAACCATTATCAAAATAAATGGAATAAAACTATTGAGATATAACATTCATGAAAAATAAAGCAGACATCACCTATAATAGTTATTTTACTTGAAGAGTGTTAACAAATGGGTGATAAAAACATAGAAGTAAATAATATATGGAATTGAATATATAATTATGGGTATTTTATATATTTATAACATTTATATATTTATTATAAAATATGTTCCAATGTTTATGAACGAAGTCAGACCTAAGGTAATGGATTCTCATCTCACTTTTTATTTCAATAGGACACATTCGTTATACACCACTTGCTAATTTCATCTACTATATATACATCACATTAAAGTAGTCTATTTTCATGTTATGATAATTATGGGTATTTATATTTCATTATAAATAAATTTCATTTGTGGGACTTATGATTCAAAAGTACCAATTTGGTAAGGGTTTCATGTTACAATCTCATTGTTTATTAGGATTATTTATGATTATGTTTCAAAAAATGAAATATTACAATATTCCTATAAATTAATTCCTATATTTTATTCTACTATGTTAATTTATTGAATGTAAATATTTTATATTCATATTAATCATCTTATATTCTTATGATACTAAATATATGTATTTAAGGATATTTGACTTCATTTCCCTCTTTAGTCGAAGAAAATTCTTATTTCATATCCATGTTTTCTAAAAGTGTTTTGGAGAAGGATTTTACATTTAAATTATAATTTTTATTTCTATTTTACTCATTTTTTATTTTATGAAATGGCTTAAAATTGATATTCTTTTAATATTCTATATGAGGTACATTTTTTAATTTTTCCAAAGAATTTGACAGGAATGTTTTCCTCTAACGTATATGGAACAGATGGAATTTTTATCCATCATGACCACTAACGATTTTTATTCTTACCTTAAAAGTTTAAATTTTAATTGTAAATGAAAATTAATTCCATTATATTTTGGAAATATTTTTATTTTAAAATTTATTTTCAATATGAAATGGATATTTTCCTCAAGAAATAATTCTGTGATTTTTAAAGTAATATTCATATATGATAACATATTTTGATGTTAATTATTATTTACTTGGGATATGATCCTATTATTATATTATTATTCTTAATATGGATGGTTAATATTTATGTACATGTGATTTTTATGAAAACCATTTCTTTTCCATGGGTTATGTTATCAAGAAATCATGAAATGTTTAAGAAATCAATTTTTTTTTACTGGGTAATGATCGGATGAATTTTTTTATCATGTAGTTAATATATATGTGGTTTTTATTATGTAGTGGGATTTTTTGTTATAACCAAGGGTTTTGGTCATGTTATAACCATGGTTGGTGGTACCTTTATAAATATAGATGATGGTTATGTTATAACCAAGGATGGGTGGGACCTATATCTCCCTCCAATACAATGGATAAAGATTGATATTTCTAAAGATAGAATTAATGGAATGGAGAGTTAACCTATTTTAGTAAGGTAATTTGTACACTCTGATAGTCTTGGGGGTGGAAATTGACTACTACAATGGTTTGGGGAGTGAATCTATTCAACTATGATTCAATTTTCCATGAGCCCTAACTACCACAGAAATTATATTCTATACTTATGTATATACCAGAAACATATGTCTTATGAAAATAATATTCTATGATGGATCATGTTCATTAAATATGTTATTAAATAGGTCTTATAAAATATAATCATTTATTCCATGAATTGATATTATGATCTATGATATGTAGTGTATGGTTTTAAAATATTATAATCATGTTCTCTTACCCCCATGAACAAGTTATACCCAATTTATCTTTGATATATCCCTTGTTTACCAAAACTGAGAATATATGATCACACATTATTATGTTTTAATACCTAGGTTTTAAATAAAGGTACTATGTATTTTATGTCTAAGAACAATTCTAGTTATAGAAAACATTGTGGGATATGATGTCTATATATTTTTATAACCTAGTTTTTTATCTCCTCAAGATTACTAGGTAACTATATCTATACGAGTATGGAATGAATCATTATAAAATGTATTAAAAATATATCTATTAATATTTTATATTGAAGTATGAAATGCATGGGTCACTACATATTCATAGGAATAAGTTGTCAATAGATTTAATCTCTAGATCTCTCTATCAAATTTTTAGTAAAATGATTCTGTAAAGTTGGATTCCTTTTGAATAATTTATAGAAACATATAACAATATGTCCTATTTTTCTTGCTATAAAATTTCCCAAAATATTTCCCTATCTATCTTTATCTCATAATTTTATACTTCTATATTTCTTTCCAGGTAACACTTTCTGACGGTCCATCTAAAATCATTATTGAAATATTTTGTTTCAAGAATATTTTTATTGTGTAAGGTGTTGTTCCCAACCACTTTTAAAATATATAAATTTATCACTTAGATAATATTTTATGGTCATAATTTTCCCCGTAGATGGTCTATTTGTCTGAGGATGATATCCAGTACTTCATTTTGACTTTATATTCAATTTTTTATGAAGAATTATCTAGAATAATCAGGTAAACCTTAGATATCAATCATATAGCATTTATAGGGGTACTCCATGTAACCTAACAACTTCTTTTATGTATATCCTAGAATATTAGTCAATTGGGAAATATTATTTGATCTTAATGAAATGTGAAAACATCATATGGTGATCGACTACAACCCAGAGGATTTTATCTCCTTTAGATGTATTAGGTAGTCCATTGATGAATTTTTTAGTGATTTTTTTCAATTTATATATAGGTTTGTTTAATGGTTTCATCATCCCCTAAGACATTTTATGGTCATCATTAACATTTTTACATACTAGGCATCAAGATACATACACTATAAGGCCCCTTTTCATGTTTTCCCACACAAAATGATCATTGAGATGACTATACATTTTTATACTTCCAGGATGATTATTATGATCTATGTGATGTATCTGAAAAAACATTTTTCAATTATTGTATTTAAGGAGAAAATATCCAGTTCTTTATTCTAATAATTCAAACTAGATCTTGGTTGAACTCTATAATAATCCTTACATTCATTTTCATGTCCATATATGCCATCCATTATTCATTGATCATCACATGGATAGATGATTGAAAAGTTATCGGTGAAATTTATTATTTCTTCAAATTACTTATGATTTATATGTTAACAATTATTTCAATCCGAAATTATTTTATCTCTACAGGTCCTCATCCTGGAAAATCGAAAATTATTCTTCTAACTCTGAGAATTAACAACCTTGTTCACCTTCCGAAGGTGGTAATGTATTGATAATTCATAATCTATAATCAACCCTAACCATATCCGTTGAATAATATTTTATGACTTCTATGTGAATATATACTTCAGAATTTTATTATTATTATATATATCACAATGTACACCATAAAGTTAAGGCCTCTATATTTTCAAAACATAAATTAGTGATTTTGGTTAAAAATGAGTATTTACGTAATTTTGTTCTTGAATCTTTAATTCTTGTGAGCTGTACACTACTACCATAAAATATTTCATGAGAAAACATCCCATACCCATAATTAATGCATTAATAAATATCACAAATCATTATCTAATAATTTTTAGTATAATAACATGTTCAATGACCAAAAATCACTTCATCTACTTGAAATTATCTTCAAATTAAAATGTGGAAATAAATATGGATCCCTTCCACATAACAATAATTTTGTTATTTGTTATCAATGAGTAATTTCTCATATATAGTCTTTAATATCCAATAAATATATGAATACAATTGATCTTGGCCTTTAAGGGTAGTTCGATCCATTGGTCCTGAACTATTTACTTTCATGGGTCCTTTAATAAACCCTCATTTCTAATTATGTGACTCAATAATGATACATTATATATGTCTAATTCACACCTGATAAAAAATTAAAACTATTTATCATTTCTCAAGTTCTTTAACACAATCCTTGAGTAATATTTTTTCTCCTCCTTATCATGGAATTTATGAAAATATCATCCACAAAGACTACCAAAAATTTATCCAGGTAATCTCTAAAGCTTATATTCATTAGATCCAGGATGATAGTGAGGGTATTAATAATTCCCAATGGAATTAATTTTAATTATTAATTTATATACTCAATATAGAAGGTTTTCCTAGATATACCCTCACTTTTTTCCCATAACTAGGGATATCAAGATAACAAATAAATCTTTAAAAATTTGTGATCTCTACACAGTTGATCAAACAAGACATTAATATGGGATAAAATATAATTTTCCATGGTAATGATCTTATTATATTCTAAATAATCTACATATATACCCCATGGGGAGGCACTACGATGTATGAATCCATTTTCCAAATTATGTTAGAGTTTATTTTTCAATTATTGTAACTCAATCATTTCAATAATATTAAGATTATTTTAAATAGGTGTAGTAGTGGGTAAGATATTTATTTAAAACACAAATTCTTGATTCATTAGAATCATATAAATTTATTTTGTAAATACATCATAATTATGATCTGAAATAGTTATATATTTATTTTTTTATATTCTCCTTGACCAATTTAGATAAATACTCCTCACAAATAAGTGGTACAACCCATATAATGGAAGTAGTTTCCATTAAAATTTATATTAATTTATGCACTGATAGATGATCATAGGTAGATTTCGAATATAAAATGGGACTATTCTTCCTCGTCAATTAATATCATATCTACATAGATAGATCAAATACATTTCTAAAATAACATAAAATTAAAGTATATAGATAATATTTAGATTTATATTTATCATATTATAATAAAAATCTATTGGAGAAAAGATATAGACATGAGTTGTGATCTTAGTTCCATTAGTAGTAATCATTTATAAATCAATATCTAATAATTGAGGTGGGGATAATATACCCTTGTTGAATTCTATTGATATAAGAGAGTGAGTATGACCCGAATTATTAAGATAATTTTAGTTCTTGAGGGTATGATTTGTGTATATTACTCATTGTTTTCGGGACCCAATCAACAAGTTGTGATTGAATATGATTTCCCATGATCTGTATTTATTGGTAGTTCCCAATTCCTATAAACCTTATTAGCCATTAAATTAGGGAATTCATTTTTTTACAATGTTTCTCACATTTATGAAATTATACTATCAGTAGTTCCATTGGATGAACAATATTTCTCTTCATCACATCAATTTCACTCTTCATTTTTACTCTATAATTAGTTTCTCTATTATTTCATCATCTACAAAAGAAATATCTTCTAGTTTTTTTGAGACATATCTTAGGATTCTTCTTCCAACATCATTAGCACACACAAAATTGAATCATTACTCCTTTAGAGTCTTTATCACTAGATCTTTTTTGGAAATACATTTTCTTCTAGATTTTAATTTCAATTTTTTTATTTTATTAATCATAATTTAAGCTAGATGATTAATTATAACCAAAAATATTTATAACTCTGGATCATATCCTATTGGGTTTATAATGAGGAAGATCATTACATTGGTCATCACATTGATTTTTATTAATATTTTTTTGGTTAAAACTCTTGACTAAAACTAAAATACATTGTCTGAGTATTATGAATCAAAGTAATAATTTATATGATAATGAATATTATTCAAAATATGTACCTAATTGTGACACGTTCTTATAATACATTGACACTGTTGATTGATCCTATATCAAATTGGATTAATAATGAATTTTATGGGGTCTATACTATAATTTTTTAATAACATAATCTCCAAAAATTTTAAACAATGCTTTGATAACAATTGATGATACCCAAGAATCACTTACATGAATATTAAATAATTTTAGATGAATATTCAATATATCTATAAAATACATAAGAGATTAATATAATGGTATAGTGTCTTTCGAGGATTGATATTTAGTAAAATTATTTCACTAAATATATTTAAAAAAGATCACAATGTTTTTCTCATATATAAACCTTCATAGACATTTCTTACTTTAAACCATTCCATGAATCACATAGAAAAAGAAACATAAGAATAAGTGAGATCAAATACTCAGTAAGGGTAAAAATTGGATATATCAAACAATGATCATTAGTGATCATAATATAAGATTTATTTCATAGGAAAATGATTATAAAATATCATATCATACGAAATAAGTAAAAAAAATGAGTCATAGGATAATGATTTTTAATAATTAAATACATTGGCCATTTGAATTTGGATTAAAAAATAGTCAATCATGAGCACTGAGGGTATATCGTAAACATTAGGTATATGGATTTAATATGAAAAAAGCATTGAAAGTTATTTCTTTATTTATGGATCACAACCAAAACTGTTATAGTGGATAGATTCCCATAGGATATTGGGTTTACTATCTATTCCCATATACATAAATATCAAATTTCAACTCTCCTCACCATAACATTCACCACAAAGATGGATTGGTTTTTCTAACTATGTTCCTTCTTGGGCATAATCTAACCACTTATGAACCCTATCTTTCTTATCCCAATCACTTATATACCCCTTATGGCCTATGTTAACCTATTTTGTATCCTCTTAGACTAGGTAAAACATCATATATAAACTTTTAAGTTGTGTAGAATATCTCATGAACCCTTTGAAACCATGAGATATAATTAATTACCTAATATAATTGAGGGATTGAACAGACCATTGAAACATATAATTATGAAACATTTATATATATTCTATGAAAAAATAATATCCTTAATCATTATTTCATTGTTTAATAAATTTTGTAGAAAAAATAGGGAATTGTGAAACATAATTTAAACACAAACATCATAAACCATGTAGAAAATTATGTTGATGGAATCATAAGATTAAATCTCCTTTGAAGAATATAATTTAAACTATATGTCTATATGGATGAAAATATCTTATAAAATCCATATAAATATTCATTAAATATAATATAATAATTATTTTTATATTCCCTACTTTAAAAAAAACATTTTCTTAAAAATAACTTATTTTTAAAAACATTGAAAATCATAGAGGTTGTTGAATCATAAAGAAAGGATATTATGATTAGAAAATTAATTCATGTCATAAATGTTTTTATTAAATCTTCTCAAACTTTTCTAATCCAAGTAATAAATGACACATACTGAAATGAAAACAACATTTCTCTAAAATCATTATAATAAAATTAAAATATAGAATAAATATACAATTAGAAACTATTCAAATGCACATAAAATATTACTTTAAAATGTTTTATGAATATTTATATTGAAGATAAATATTTTTTATAAATGAATAGAATTAAATTTTATTTTTCATAAAAACATGTTTTTTTATTTTTGAGTACCACAGAGGAAAAAATGAATATAATACTAGAAACCCTGACTAATAACTAGATGAGTAGAAAAAAGAATCATTTTTAAAGAGAAAAAACAAAAAAAAAATTAAAAATGGAGATGGAAACATAAAAAATCCTAATGAAATGGAATATTGTTACATAAACCCTTTCCTTAATCACTGAATTTATCTGTATGAATTTTAACATCATTTTCATTGGCAATCTTCCTTTGGATAACACATTTTCCCCTATTTTATTAGTCTTTTTGTCAGATTAAAACTCTAGGACCTGGATAAGGATAAAGGGAATGTATTTGGTTCAATAATAGTTAATCTAAGGGGAACATGTGGTGTGTAGAAGTGAGAAGAGGAGGAAACCTTTAATAATCAGGGGTATGGACAACCCAATAAATATAAACAACATTTATATAAAAAAAAGTTTCTATCATAGAAAGTGAATTTTTTTTTTCAAATATACGATATTTTTAGGTACGAATCCACACAACCAATAAAACATAGACATGTTTTAATGATGTTTTTCCCTTATCTTATAGAAAAACAAAAATTTTAAACCTTTTAAACCATATCATACTCACATGATTTTTACCATGGTAACTATTCATTATGGAAAACTATTTAGTTCATTATATGAACTAATATTAATTATGATTATTGAAAATGTGTAATCCAATTTAAAAGTTTCAATTCCTAGAGTTTATAGAAATTAAATCTAATATCCATAAATAAATAGTTTAAAAAATTTTAGAAAAATTGAATCTTTAAGCTTAAAAAATATTTTATTCTCCATTATTTCATAGTAAGATACAATAGATAAAAAATATTTATTTGTACCATCTGATCATTTTATCTACATTTATAACAAAATGATAATCAATTTATGATTTTTTGTTAATATTTCAACCTGTATTAATAATACTATTTCATAACATTAATAAATAAAATTATAAAAATTATCTTTTAAATAAAAGTATACATAATTAAAACATTTCTTTAAAAAAAGAATTTAAATTTGCAAATAATTATTAGAATATTTATTTCATCATTACATAACCACTTCATGGTTATTTTTACTTCAAATTTTCAATAATTTTTATAGATACGATTCCTCAAAATTATTAAATTTAATAAAAATTATAATATTACAAAAGAGTTCAAAAAACATTTCTCATTAAATAATTGTATTTTTATAAGTGAATTTAACCATTTTTAAAAATTCATATATTTTATCATTACAGTTGATAATGTAATAAATTTCTTCAATCTTATATTTTATGAAATCATTATTCATTGAATTTTATTGTTGTGTAAATCTTAATCTATTGAAAAAAAATTATTGAAGATAAAATATTCTAAATTATCAAGGTTTTATGAAACATATGAGTAAATCTATAATAATCATTGGAAAATAGAAATAGAATAGAAAAATTAATTATAATTCTGTCAATTATAAGAATCATAAGTACAAAATGTATGGTTAATTTCCTTGCTCATTAATTTTGTACACCAAACACAATGATAGTAAAGAACTATATAATTTTTAATTTTTTTTTTCTAAAAATAATTACATTATGGAAGAGATCGTGTAAATAATAAAATAATATAATTCTATGATATTTTATTTGATTTATGAAGAATGATTTTTTCATATAAGGTTCATGATAAAGGTTAATCTATAAAACATAATTTAATGTCAAGTAACATCATGCATAGATTAATCATTAATCATTATAAACAATGAATAATTTATTCATGGGACAATAAATAATGTAGTGATTTTTTCGGATTACAGACTCTGAAATATAAGGGAGACTATAAAGATTATAAGTAATCAAATAGAAATGAATTTACATTGTATTTTTTCGAGAAAAACATATAGGTTTTATAAATATTTGATATTATTAATAATTAAAAATATTTCATGAAAAAGAAAATATTAATATGTAAAAGATAAATGGGAGAACATTGTAATAACTGATGAACCTAGTGAGATAATGGAACTACTAAATTGTAATTATATTTAGGATTATTAATCTAAAATGGAACTACAGGACAATGAATACACCCTTGTGGGATTTGGTGTTCGGATTATTTACTTCCCTAAATTATGTAACTAGTTTAGGTGTCATATAACTTTTGTAATCCTGGTAACAAAGTTGTCCATTACTAATAAAGAAAAGGAAGTGTTCCTGTAATTATTATTTAACCTTTACTGGATCATTATTATAACTAAAGTTAGTAGTATTACCTCATGGTAAAATGTCACATTGTTGATGTATTCTCCATGGATTAGTATTTAGTGATGGAATAATTAAAACAGAAAAAAAAATTATTAACCAACCCACTATTATGGTTTATTAGGAAATGATTATAACAAGTGGTATCAAATCCAAAAGATTTTGGAAACGAATATATAATCAATGGAAGGCTACTATGGATATATATTGACTGGAAACATTAATCCCATATTTAATGAAAATAAGAATTCAAAATTAAATAATATAATGAGATATCACCTATAGTATCTAGGGATTGATTTTGTATTTTTATCTGTACAAAAATAAATTTATGTGATGTTTTATAAGAATATATAAATGAAAAAGATAAAAAATTATTTTATATTGATTTCATATATCAAAATTATTTTTATAGAGCACTATGAAACTAGATATATCTAAATATTATGGGATTAATTATTGTTATATAATTTTTGAAAAATATTTTCAATATATATTATTGAAATAGTAAGCTAAATGAAGAAAATATTACATACATCAAAAATACTTTTAATGATTTGATGATATAAGCAAGTGAGAATGTTGAATGATTTTTAATCTTATGATCAATGTACTAATGATTAATATGTACATGGTGAATAAAAAAAGGATATTTTTCTAATGAAAAATATCCTATGAATGTTACCACCCCTTAATAACAAACAATTATCAGCAATTAAAGAGATTAATCTAGAAAAACATTAATGCATTATGTGAATGGTAGTTTCGTTTCTTAAGAAATTCATATTCAATAAATGAAACATTAAGTTACTCATTTAAGGTAATGAAATTCAAATCCATTGTGAATATTTTAATTATTAGATTAGGAGAATATAAATAATATGTTTTTGATAACATATTATCTTTAATGGTATTGATATTTACGAAAGGTAAGGGTTATATCGAAGAAAAACTAGACCTTGAATTATTTTGAGGTGGAATAGTGAGACACATTACCATGAATTTTGAATGATGATTTTATGATCAGGGAGAAGTATAATTTTTTTGGACACACATAGAAAACTTCTTTTCAAAATATAATTTAAATTATGATTTTCATTCAATGAGAAGTATCAAAGAATGATCCATGCGTTTAATGAATAGGAATATGGAAAATATTAATTAAAAGAATTCAAGGGAAAGGTCTTCACAGTCACAGAAGGAAGAAAGGGCAAAAAGGAAATAGAGGCTTAGTGACATGTATTGTGGTCAAGGGAAAAAAAACTAAAGGGAATCAAGGATTATTTACGCATTCCTAAACCTATGGAAACTAGGTTGGCTAAGAATGGTGGAAACAAGGAAGGCAAGACTGCTCAGAATGGGGAAGGTGGCGAATAGAAATGGAAAATTGGAATAGTTGAGAAAGAGGAAGGGGAGTTCTTGAAGCTCCTCCTCCATTCCAATGAAGAAATTATTGAAAAAGTGGTTAGGGTAAATGAATAAAAATAGTATATCAAAAGAATATATGAAAGAATACTGCGGGTTGAATTCAAGGAGGTGCAAGAGGCGTGGTTAGCCAAACAAGACCGAATACTGGCACGTGGCTTCAACCAAGGTATAAAAAACTCAGAGGAATTCATAAAAATAGTGGATAGAATGGATACTCACCTTGAAGAGCACATCAACATGGATCTGGTCATCCAGGTTAGTACATTGCACTGAGAAATATATAGATTGTCTAATTCAAATAATCTCAGTATTGTGTTTAATGATTTTGTAAGCTCTTTCAGCATGTAGCGGTACCCTTGTTTTGTGAACCATGGTTTCCCACTTCTTCCTAAAAGTGGCATAATAATAAAATTATATTTTGGAGTGAATCTTAATTCAAGCTAGATAAATAAGTTTCCCTGATAAAATATATTCAAAAACCCCTCAAAAATATTATAAAAGTAATACTAGAGGTTAATTACCCTAAGGTTGATCTTTAGGGGTTTATTATTGGGATAAATGATATATAGAACCTTCCCTATTGAAACGTATGGTGATTTAAAAAAGGGTTTCCATTTTAGTTGGGGACTATTTAGTAAATGACCTTATAAAATGTTTGTATAATATGATAAATTATTCAATAATAGATTAATTTAATATTAATTATCCAAATTTTCCTTGAGATCATTCATGAAAGAGATAAGCTTAATGAAACAAAATCTTAAGGCTGGTAAATTACGAAAAGTTCTTACCAAAGAGAAATTTTATACATTAGACAAATAAATTTCTAAATAAATGGATTCTTGAAATTATAATAGGTTAAAATAAATTCTTTTGTGAATAATAACATTATTCACATGTCGTATCAAAGGATTCATATTCACAATGATCTAATTAACTTCATACTTCACGCATATGCTCAATATGATTGGGTATGTTAATGACTTGGTGTAACAGGAGGTTTTTATAAATCTTATTCAAGATAATGAATTCCATCCTTTTTCATTTGTGTAAATGTTTCAAAAACGAGCATGATTATAATAAAAGGTTATGTGATATTCTTAACATCTTTATAATGTATTTTCTAGGAAAATTATATGTAATTAATTTGCATTCGTCTTTACAATACTATTGGGTAAAATTTAATAATAGAATAGGATAACATGGTGGGATGTCTAATAACTTTTCTTTTTATAACCAAGTGGGTTCATTGAAACCTAAAATTAAGACGAATATAGATTACGTTTTCCATGATATTTCATTTTCTATGATACCAGAAATGGTTTATAAAACTCATTGGATTTTCACTAATAAAAAAAAATTACAGCTGTTTTTTAGAATGGTTTTTAAAAAAACATGGAAATTTTACAAATTTTTAATTATCCACATCTAAAAACATCGATAATATCAATTTCAACTAGGTTTATAAAAATATTTTCAAATTTATTTTTTTTCACAAAATATGTCTACTTTTGGGATATTTTTCACTCATACGTACATTCAGATTACCATCTCCTTGTAGCGGTGTATTTAACCAGTCATCATAATTTTTTTTATGGATTTTTATAATGAATAAAATAATTTCTATAAATGATAATTATTTTAAAATTAATCTTCTATAATGATAATATCATATCTTCCTTCTTACCTTTATATCCATTCTAAAATTATAATGTCCCTCATATGTACATGTGGACTACCATCTCCCTGATGCGATGTGATTAATGATTAATTTATTCTCTAAATAGATGTAAATAAGGATGTATTTAATATAAATATATTACATATAGGATATAATGAGGATTATTTTTATTTAAATTATTATTTACCATTCTGTCCTCCCATCATTCAAAAAGTGAATGTAGTGTTCTTGCTTACGTACGATCGTCCATCTCTAAGAATGGGTTGATTTATTTTCTTATCATTCCATTTATAGATGAATATATATATATATAATGAATAAATTTTATATTTATAACATTAATAACATTATGGATATAATGAATCCACAATAAACTAATAAGGACCAGGATTGATGAACGAAAATAGAATTGAAAAGCAATATAGTTATCACAAAGAAGAGTAATTTTAATAACAAATAGATAATAAACTGGTGAAAATATATTATAAATAAATAATTTATGATAGTATAAATATTATTATGGTTTTGGGAAAAAATGATTTTATATCTATATTTATTATACAGTTTGTTTGATTATATATGAAAAATAGACTCGAGGTAAGGGATCTACGTTTAAATATAATCTTAATCGAAATTGTTTATGATTTAATTTACTTTTTTTTGGAAATTATTTGAATCTTATTTGATAAATAAATTTAATTTTGATTACCATATGTATAAAACCATATGTTTTTGTGATTTATTTTTTCTTAAGTAAATTTAATTTCATCAAAATCTTACTTTACACAAAACATCGAGCATAAAAACGTTATTAAAATTTATTATTTAATTATGATAGTAATCACCCAGTAGTTGGAATAGAGAAAAAGAAAGAGATTTAATAAATTATGAAAATATATTTTACACATTTTTTTAAAATTAACTATTTTGTTTCCAATTAATTATAAATTAAAATAAAAACAATTGAATATTAAGGATGGGTTTTTTATAAAAAACTATTTTTATGCTCAAAATAGAATTTTATATAATAAATTTAATTAAAAACTAATAGTGAATGATATTGTTTAAATATATATTTTTTTTTTCAAAAAAAGGTTTTTAAATTCATCAAATAAGTTTCATAGGATTATAATAAGAATAAATCTAAATATATTCATAAAAATGTTATATTTTTCTAAAATGAAATTTTACTACATTTTAATGGAACAGTTATTTCAAATTTAAATTTAAACTAATTTATAAATTTTACTATAAAAAATAATGTTCATTAATAACATTTTGTTATAAAAAATATCTTAGTGTAAATTTTTGGTATTTTTTTGATAAGCATAATGTTTTGAGGAAAAGTAAAAAATACTGCATTTAAATTGAAAATTGAATTTACCTATAAATAATTTATAATAAAAAATAATATTTTAAATTAGTTTAATGTAAAACAATTTCAATTATAACTAAATTTATATAGTTTAGGTCATTGGAATGATTTTCACATTGAAATGTGATATATAAACATTTCATACTTTTGAACATTAACACTTTAAAAACATGTACTCTCGCTGAATCTTTGGGATTAATTCTAAATGAAATTTCCCCAATTCCATGAAATGAATAATGTAAAATAAATTAAATATTTTAAATAATAAGTTAAATATTTTGTTTCATGGCCATTTTAATTTTTATACATAACATAATTACTCTGGTGAATTTCTTTTTACCGCAGTATAGTTACATAATGAAAAGGGTTATTGCTAAAAGGTAAAGGATTAAAATAACAAAAAAATATAAATGGTATTTTGAAGAATATAAAAACAATTACCAGATTTTTCAACATTAATTACCATCAAAATATATGGTAATTAATTCCCTGTCATTATGGTTGGCTTTAAACATAAAATAATCATTGTTTAATCTCCTAAACCAGCCTCTCATCAAGAATAAGTACCACACCTCACCACCCCATTTCGACTCATAATCCTTAAAAATCCAAAAAAAATATACCAAATCCTCTAATACTCAATATAAACACATCCCATTTCTTCTAGTATCAACCAAATACCAAATTCAGGGTCCTTAATGGGTCTTCTAAGGAGGTGAGATTCAAGAGGAAATTTTATCAAAGCACCACTCTTATTTTCTGTTCTGGATTAACTATACCCTTATCAATTTCATGTATTAAAGAATCATAATTCAAAAATATTTTAAGTACCATTATATTATTATTGTAATGTAATATATTAAATATACCCATTTTATTACCTCCTCTTATTGAATGAAATGAAACTATCATCCAAATTTTGTTGGTTACTCATCTTTGTGAATAATATTTTTGTTTGTTTTCCATTACCAGCTTCATCATTGGTCATAAAACTATTGTTATTGTTATATAGTTTTTAAATAGTAATATATTGACACATTTTTTTGAACTAATAAATACTCATTATAGAAAATAAAATTTAACCCGTTCATGATTTTTGGAAAATCTGCCAAAATAATATAATCATTTCGCATTAAGATTTTATCAAATGAATAATATTAATTATGAGAAAAAAATTACATATTAAATAATTAATAATAATAGAAGTAAATTAATATAATTTCATCCCACTTCTAGAGTTTTCTTCCCATTTTTCTAGAACACCAATAATTATAGTCATGAGAACCGATCATGAAACCATGAAACAAATACACCTGAAACCATTAAAATATTGAAATATTATTGATGAAATGGGTCATGAGATATTATAATATAAAAAAATAATGTTTTATAGATATAAATTCAGTTTTTATTGAGTTAATAAAATTATTTAAACCATTATACAAGTGGTTAAATTATGCACCACTAATGAGAAGAGTGAGGTATTGGTTTCCACATCTCAATTTTATTTCTGTGATATATATGCATTATTCACATATTTTATTGTGTGTTTCAAATATGAATACTTTCATTTGATATATCTCATCTTGAATAAAATTATATTAATTTCATTAAATGTTTCATATGATAATTATTAGTTTTATGATGTATATGATTCAAATTTGTACAAGTGGTAAGGGGATTCCATCTAAATTTACACTTAATTGGGACTTATTTGTTATTATACACCAATTCACTTCTATGTGGTGTATAATCAATAAAATTGATATGTAATGTCATGATTTATTCATTACCCATGATATTCTATGATTAACATTGAATTATTTCATCCAAGGGGATTTGACATAAAAATTATGATGTGATAAAAGTGATTGAAAAATATCAATTTCTAATGTGATTGTTAACTTTCTCTCGAAATAATCACTTTATTAGAAATTTTTTTTATTTAACCTGAAAATTCACTTAAAAATCCAAATTCTTGTATGATTTATATGATTATATCCTCTAAAAAATTCAAAATTTTTATACAGTTTTTAACTTTGATATTTATTTGATTAGTTTTTAAATAATGATAAATTTGTATATTTTATTATATATGGATATTTTATTATTTTTAACATTAATTATTTAGCAATTACATTATTAGATATGTGAGAATGTTTTTGGACTGAAAGAAATAGGTGAGGACCAATTATATATATCACCATTATGAATTGATAGTCCCATGAGATGAATCAGTTATCTTTGCATTAAACATATTATTACCTATAGATTAAACAATCTTCTGAAAGGTCTCGACAGTAGAGGTTCATTTGTCAGATACATGACATACAATAATATAGAATATCATGCTTTCATAATTTTGTTTTTATTATTCAGGGGATTTTAAATATGAGAAAATATTTTGATATATCACATTCATAGTTTATTGATTAAATGTATTCCGTTTTTAGTTAGTTACATTTCCATATTTATTTTTATAATTTATTGATTGTTTCTTCTGTTATATTTAACCATTATAGGGGATTTTAGTTGATTTTATTTTTATTCCTTTTCATATGTGATGTAGAATATATCATTAATTATACTTGGAAATAAAATTACTTTACTTTTATATGTTTTATTTTTTATTCCCAATATAAAATTCCTTTCGTATATGTCTTTATTTTACCGTGACTACTAAATTATTTATTCATAGGGATTATATTTAAGGTATCTAATATAAAATTAATAAATTATGGCATGGGATCAGTGATACCGGGTTCTTGGGTACTATAGTTGGTATCCGAGTATGTTTGTAGAATCATAGGAACTAGATTTAGTTAAAACTGGAATAAGGAAACATATCCTAATAAAATACATTAAAAATATTCCAAGATAAATTAATTTAATTATATTGATATTATTTATATTTATATTTTCCATTTATGTATATTTTATCAGTTGTTTTGGGATTATATACTATGATTCATAATGATATGACCTGATCTAATATCTTCCATTGATTTGAAATGGTACCGGGAAGAGAGAATGGTATAAATACTCATAAATAATGTGGGGATATCTCTAATAAGGGAACTAATACAACTATTATCAGAATTGAGAAAATTATGATTATTTTTGGGCAGCTTAACCAGGTTATGAAAAATTAACTTTCTTAGATGGAGAAACATATTCCATAGATTTACTGTCCTATGTTATATTACCCTATTTGACAAAATCCCCAATCCTTTAGTGAGACAACTAATCAAATTGTTGATGATAAATGGATTCATCATTTGGAGAAAATATTTTCAATGTTAGGATATGGTGGAAAGGAAAATTTCATAGTGTTAATATATTGACCAGAAGAAGATGATGAAAAAAAGTGTTCATTGATATATAATACAATCGAGGATGAATAAACATAATAAATGGAATGTAATATTACTAATGATATATTCATTGAAAATATTTCCCACATCAGGAACAATTTGCAATGAAGATAAATTTCACTAGAAAAGAGGAAAAGGTAGAGGAAATAATGTCACGGTACGAAGCTACCTTTCCAAGGTTAGCTTGATATATTATATATTACATACATAGGTTGGAGTGAAATATTAACCATTTCATTGACGGTCCAAAGCCATGTATTGGAAGGGTTATGGTCTAGAAAATTGTTTCCACACAAGATGAAATTGTTTTATGTGATATAATGACATAGAAATAACTCTCCATTTCCTATGGCTTGGAAGGAAATCATGTGAAGAATAGGATGACCTAGAAAAATAGTGTTAATGGGATAAAGAGAAAGAATAATTTAACCACATATAATAATTGTGGAAATAATAAACCCGGGAAGTGATTGAAGGGATTAAGATTTTTTTAAATGTATAGAGATAAGGGACACTAAGAAAATGAATTTATAGGGAAGGATAAAAATAATGATATTTAGTGTTATAACTATAAGTATGTAGGTAAATATTCAAACAAATTACCCAAGAATAAATAGAACATACCTTAGAAGAAGATGAGGGATCAAGGTCAAGCTTGTGTTTTTGATATCGCAGAAGTGAAATGATTAATTTTCTCTTTTATTTTGACCATTGAAAAATCTGGTAAGTGTATATTATCAATTATATCCAAATTATAAATATTTTAAAATTTATAAGTATTTTACATTGGTAATTTTTCATCAAGTATTTGAAACCACGTCTTGATCGGTACCATTAACCTAGAGAAGTTATTCTTTGAAATGATGGTCATTTATAAGAAAAAAATGATTTTTGGAAGATAAAAATATTTAGTAATTGATGTTTATATAGATATATGGTTGTGGAATATTATTGGTGGCCATGAAAGTGGTTATTTATGTGATGGTGTATGTCATCTTTTCTATATCAACCACATGTTTGGATTTATGTAATATATTCAACGACATATGATTTTACTTTTGGAAGAATTATGTTTTTCATTATCGTTTTATATTGATAAAGGTATTCATATATTTGGTATGTGATTATAAGAGTTACATTATGATTTTTTGGGGAATCCAATGTTGATTTGGGAAATCCTTGAACCTTCATTCTAGATTTTTTTATTGTGAATTTTGATTGGTGTATTTTGGATGAGTCATAAGGTTAACTACTTGTGTAAAGGATTATGTCGAACCATGGATATTATTATATATAGTTAATTTATGATTTATCATATTGAATAAAATGTTCTAACCATTTTCTTAAAAATATTAATAGACTAGAGGAATGTCTTATTGAACTTATGATTTATTAAAAGTGTCTCGACCATAAAAATTAATTTTAAATATCCATTTCCTAGTATTGGAGATGAAGTGGAAATAGATCAAACTAGAATTAAAATAAGATATTACCCATATGAAGTGTAATTATATTAGGTATTTTATTTCATGATCTAATCTTGAAATTAAAGTAATCCCTGAACCATAGGATAAGTATTTTGAAAAAGAAATTGTTATCCATTTACTTTTCTTACTATGAAATCTATGTTATTTTTACTAACAACAATATTAATGGTTTGTGATGGTTAATATTATAATATACATGTCCCAAATCAATATCTATCAGAACATGATTGTTAGATTTCTCATCCATGTCACAATTTTTACTTTATACTAATATTATAATATTCAATATCTTAATTTTTTGCGCAACAGTTGATTTTAAATTTCCCTCTTATTAAGAGGACATATTGTTAAGAAAATTTTCGATGTTGGTTTTTCACACATGTATTTTCATATAAAAATCATTTATTTTTGGAGTAAAACTTCACATTTTATGGACCAAAATTATTGAGAGGTAATAATGAGGCATCACAAAATATTATGGCATGTTTATTGTTAAATAAATTCAATTTCTTTCAAATCTTACATTAAACAAAAAATCAATCCAAAATATATGATTAAATATTATTATTTAATTAGGATTGTAATCTACAAGGCATTGGAAGGGTGGGAATGACTGAGATTAAATAAATTAAACAATATAGATTAAAAATGTTTATAATATGAATTAATTGGTTATAACTTATTTATAAAATAATAAATAAACTAATTTAACATTAATGTTTTTTTATAAAGACAATTTTTATACCCACAATAGAATTTTATAATAATAAATTAAATTATTAACTTTTATTGAAATATATTAATGGAATATTTATATTATATATTAAAATAAATGATTCTATATTCATCAAATAAGATTAATAGGATTACCATAATAATAAATCCAATTTCTTGCATAAGAAAGCTAAATTTTGTTTAAAATAAATTTTCTCGACTTTTAATGTAGCACCTTTTATAAATAAAATATTTTAAACTTTTAAAAATTTTATTTTTAAAAATAATCAACATTTTTTAAAATAAGGATATAAATATTATCTTCAGAATAATTTTTTGTGTTTTTATAATAAGTTTGATTTATTGTTGAAAATTGAAAACTTCTAAATTTGAATTGAGAACTGAAATTTGAAATAAATAATAAATAATGTAAAATTATATTTTAATTTTTTTAACATCAAAATTAGTTCATTTATTATTATATATATATAATTTAGGTCATTATAATCAATTTCAAATAGTAATTGAATATAATAACTTATCAAACAAATCAAATATTACACATTAAAAACTTATTTTCCCTTAACGTTTGTGTGATAAATTTTAAATATATTTTTTCAAAATATGTGACTTTAATTAGGTAATATAGAATCTATATTTAAAATCATATGGTTAAAATCAATTTTAATTTAATTTTAATTTTTATACATAAATAATTATGGTGCTAAAATAATTACTTACCGTAGTAGAGGTAAAATAAGTGAAAATGTTAATGTTAAAAGGTAAATGATTGAAAACCTAAAATCTAAACAATTAAATGGGGATTTTTAGGTATTAATAAATAATAAACCTAAATTTCACCATTAATTTCCATAAAAATTTAGGTGAATTAATCCCGCCACAATGTGGTTGTATTTAAGTATAAAATAATCATTCTTTAATCACTTAAACCAACCTTTCCTCACATATAAATACCACCCGTCACGACCCCCTTTTGAAAAACAGTTCTCAGATCTCCAAAAATATCTTCAAAACCATTTAATATTATCTATTCTTAAGTACATGTTTTGATGGTCTCCATAATTGACCCAATCCATGGTTTTTAATGTGTTCTCCAAGGAGGTATATTCAAGAGGTAATTTTCTAAAAATTACTATCTTCTTGTATTTCATTCTTCAACTTTATCATTATCAATATCATCCATAATGGAATAATTCATATTAAATAATTCAAATAATATAATTTTATGATTCTAATGGAATATATTATGTCAACCTCTTTTATTACCTTGTCTTATTCAATGAAACAAAACTAGTGTCCAACTTATAACAGAAAATCAGCTCCATGAATAATGAGTTTGGTAATTTTACATTACCACCTTCATGGGTAATCATAAAAATACTATTATGACTAAATAAGACTTTAATATATATATATTATAACCTATATAATGTTCTTGAACTAATATATTCACATAATTTTAAATAAAACAATACTAGTTCATGATGTTCGGACCCCCCAAAACAAATTGAGAATTTATCATTAACATCTTGTAAATGGAATCATACTCATGTTAGAAAAAAGATATTATATATTGGACTACTTATAATCCATGTTTTTATAAATACCATTTTATTCCACTTCTGAAGTTGTATTCCCATTTAATAAGAACATCAATAATTATACTCTTGAGAACCTATCAGGAAACCGTGAAACAGACAATCCCGAAACCAAGAAAATAATGAAATACAATTGATGAAATTGGTGAAAATATGTTTTAAAATCATCTCATAATGTATTAAAGATATTAATATAGTTCTTAAATGACTGAATAACATTATTTAAACCATTATACAAGATGTTAAAATCAGTACCACTAAAATAATTTTTGAGATAAGGTTTTTCCCATATCAATTTTATTTTTGTGAGATATATACCTTATTCGCCACTTATTTCTTATCTGTGGTGTATTTATTTTTTAATTATATATATAATATTTTTAATATTATTATATTTATTGTATTAAATATTCTATTTAATAATTATTACTTTTATATGGAATATAATTTGGCTAATTGTAAGTGATAATGGATTCCATCCTAATTTACATTTCATTGAGACTTATTTGTTGGTAGACACTAATTCACTTTTATATTGTGTAACTATGGTCACATGGATAGGTAATTACACTATTTATTAATTTCTCATGGTATTTTAAATTTCACATTGAAGTACTTCATCGAATGGGATTTTACATGAAAATTTCCAATTGATAAAATTATTGATGAATATCAGTTTCATTTTTTATTGTTAACTTTCTATTAAAACAATCACTTTATCACAATCATTTTTACTAAAAAATAAAATTTATCTTAAATATCCATATTATTTTACGATGGAAATTATTAAAGTCTAATCTAAATTTTAATTTTACATAAGGTTTTTACATTGAATTTTATTTGATTAAATGTGAAAATATTGATAAATCTGTATCTTTTATTTAATGTATATATTTGATGATAAGGAACATTTTTTTGTTAATTAAATTGATTATAAAACATATAAATAATAAATTGGACTTGACTAAATGGGTGAGATATAGTTATAGATTTCCACTCGATGCATCAGTAGTCTCATGAGATGAATGATTTAAGCTAGCATTATCGGGTTATTACATGCAGAGTAAACCATCTTGTGAAAGGCCATAATGGTAGTGGTTAATTTTCTAAATACATTGCATCTGATAAATAATTCAATAAAAAAATTCAACAAATAAACAATTATTATCCAAGGTATTTTCACTATTAAAGTATCTATTGATTCATTTCATCTATGTAAATTAATTAACTTGAATATGTTTTCAAATATTTACCATGACATATTTATTATTTGCATTTATTAATTGTGTATTCTACTATATTTAATCCTTAATAAGAATTTGATATCACCATTAATTATTTTCCAATCTCTAGGTTATGAAGAAGATATCTTGAATGAGTTCAAGAATACAAATTATATTCCTTTTTCCTGTCTTATTTTCTATTACCATGTAAAATGGGTTTCATGATTTTTATCTTGTTTATCAAGACTAATAAACTATTTAGTCCTTTTGGATAAGATTTCTTATATCTTATTACATTGTAATAAAGTAATTCATTGTATAAGGGATACTCTGTTCAAGGTCATTAAACTATGATTTTATTTATTTTTGTGGTTTTGGTACCATTTCACTCTCATTGGTACAAAAAATGGTTTTAAAAAAACTAATATAAATAGACCTTATTTCCCCTATTTTGTTATAAAAATATTATTCATTCATATCCATGTTTTCTAAAATTATTTCAAGAAAATTTATTATTATCCATTTCTTTTTTAAAGTCAATTTTACCCATGAATGAATTTTTTAATAAAATTAAACATAATCTTATTAATTGTTTCTATAAAATAATTTGTTTACCGATGGTTTGCATAAAATATTTGTATTAATGATTGTGATAGGAAATAAATTTAACAACATCATGACCACTCCATTCATTAATGATTCCTTTACATTTTTTGATTTTTATTTTCAAATAAAAATTTTTCATGATATTTTTCAAATATTTTTTTAATATATGATTTCAAAATGAAGAGGTTGTTTTCCACATGAAATCTTTAATTGATCCTTTAATGAAATTTTTCATCTTTGATAACATCCTTAAATGTTAATAATACATTAATAAGGATATTATCAATTGATATCATATTTATTTTTTCTCTAGACGGTTTTTGATTATAATGATGATATTTTTTCAATACCAATTCATTATACATGGGATATTATATGAAGAAATGATGAAATGTTTATGAAACATAATTAATTTTTATTGATTATACGTTGAAAAAATGATGACGGTTTTATGATCTTGTGGAACACATCAGTACAGTTTTCATTATGTGATGGGTGCTACCAAAATTATATATACCACTAATAAATTACTTAATGTTCTATATATCATGTGATAATTATGGGGAAAAAGTTGATGTGCTTGATCCACTAAGAGAAATATACAGGGATTCTTGATCCACTATGGGAAATGAGAGGTGATTCATAGTACATTATGATATAGGAAATATGTCTTTATACATGAACTTTTGTTATTGGATGTTCTTGGTTTTCAAACATGATATATGAAATGATATCAATGACTATGATGGTGCCACACTTTTTATTAAATATTATTTTCATTATGATTTCATAAAATGGATCATTGTTAATTTTTATGATTTCACATTGTTATGAAACATGTAATTTTAAAATGAAAAGGTTTTGTGCCATGAATCTTGATAAATTTTTATGATAGATTAGACATGAAATTTGTATGTTATAGTCATGACCACATTCCATTATGTTTATCTTATGCATTAATATGACCAGAAATTGATATATCCCATGTTTACCCTTGTTGAGAATCGATGATCTCCCTATCTTATGTTTCATTTCCCATAGATATGAATAATTGTTTTATTTAATTGATGTCTAGAAGGGTAAAAATTGAGAAACAAATTATGAGAGATGATGAAAAATGTCGTAATATACGGTGTTTTTGCATTTTTTCTATGATGGAATGAAACCTTGTAGTTATGGAATGTAATGTAAAGTAATGTTTGGTTTCAAATATTCATCTAAAATGATGTGATATTTATATATGAAATTATTAGGTTGATATAAGTCACATCAAAAGAAATAAATTATTTTATATCCATGATTAAATCTCAATCATAATAAAATTAATTAAAGAATAGGGAAAAATTATCTATAAAGTGAACAAGGGGCCCAATTAAAGGAATACATTATATCAAATAAAACTCTTCCATAAAGTTCCAAACATTCCTTTTTAGATACAAACTTTAGATTCCCAGTCATATTTTAACAATTTTTAACCCACATTGAAAACAACCTCTAAAATATTACCCATATAAATGAATATATAAATTATATTGAATAACCTAATTCATATTTCTCTTGAATCATTTTAAAGTCCATAATAACCACTTTATTTTCAAATTATTATTTTAAACCCTAAATATTACTAATTTTATGACCCAAGTGAGGTCAGATACCATTTTTTATAAAACGTTACACATATAAATCCAGAATTTAATTTTATTATACACTTTTCATTCAATATAATTTTATAAATTAGAGGGGTTAAATTAACATACCATTATAACATTTTATAAAACCCTTAGAATAATGTTTAAATATACTATTTCTATTACAAGAATATTTAATTTAGAAAAATAATTCATTTGAGAATATCAAATAATCAATGATATATTAATTAAAATATTTACTCAAAATTCCTTTCCTATTCCAAGTTAGATCATGTCATAATAGATCTCCCTTGATGGTGAAGATCATCCAATAGAATAATAGCCCTCAAGAAGAATTAATCACCAAAAATACCAAGAGATAACGACTCTCAAACCCTATTATCATCCAAAACACATAGGATTTTTGGTAGAATACTAATAAAGAAATTATGGTTTTATATGAAATGATAGAAGATTTAAAAAGGTAAATAGGAGGGTTACATTAAGAATCAACTTGAAATTTCAATGGTTGATGCCTAAAATAAAAGGATTATGCAAGGAGAGACTCTAACATGTGAACTAGGGATTGAAAAAATGAATAGGGGAATGGGAAGGCCAAAAGCCCCATATAAATAAATAGGATAAATTATAAAAATTCCAATTTTCAGAATTCTAGGATATAAATGGTTTCACAGGACAGTTAATCAGACCATGTGGAAACAATGTAGTTATCAATGAATCATACAAGTCCACCCACATAGTTTTTCCAAACAATTTTCACTAACCATTTTCAAAACATGAATGTAGGTGCTAAACACTAATATAATATATATTATTACCTTGAATATATTAATGTTCAAGGGGACCATTTTCCATCCATTAATATACCACCAAAGTCCCTATACTCCCTCTCAAACAATTTCCATTCTAACTCGCATGGTTTTAGTAAACCATGAAGTAACTGTGAAATAGAATAAAATTATTTAAAATTCAAAATTATATCTTAAAATGATTCATAATTTTAATTACCACTAAAATAATATAAAATATAAAATAACAGTGACTTATGGGTTTCATAATTCTCCCCACCATTCAGCTTTTTTCCCTAGAATGTCATTGATTTTGTTAAAAAGGGAGAAATACTAAAAACCATGAAATTTTTTAATGCATATCAATAATAATGATGAAATAAAAAATCCTTAATCATAATCAACTATATTTAATAATAATAAAACTATTATATATTAGTCATTACATCTTAAACATACAAAGACCTATTATATGTCTCCATACATTTTTGAAATCTATTACTGTAGCAAGATATTGGGTAAAAACTCCCATGAGATATCCCATAAAAACCACTCTTCCACTGAGAACGAAATGGAAATAATAATCCATTATAAACCATAATAATCATCTACTTATTTAACTAATATTACTAAAGAATGTATAGCATAAAGAAAACTGATAAGAGCACAAGGAAATATCATCCAATCTACTATACACCATATCACTATTCAAAAAAAAGTTAACCCAATAAAAATATCCCACTATTAGACATCAGATGGGATGTAACCTTATGTTTCAAAACTAAGGGAAATTAGGAATCTAGTACTTTATATTAGGGTCATGATCTCATAGTAAAACCAACAATATCTAAACTGTCACGGCCTAATGATTTATTAATGGAAATTCACTTCTTATAATTATGTCATATAATAACATGAAATCACAAAAAAAAGAACTAATAAGAACCATGTGACCATTAAAAATAATATTGTAACCTATGTGGTTTGAATTTCAAAAATCAGACACAAATGATTGTGATCAGTTATATGTTTCGAGTCCGATAAGGAAAATTTATTGTTTGATGAAAAATAAAATACGATAATTCATGATAATTACTAAAACCTTAATTTAGGCATCATGATAGAGTCGTAGATGATGTAAATGAACATTGGTTAGGACTAACATAAATGTATGACTATTTTTGGTCCCATGAATAATTAGTATTTTTTGTCTTATGAAAAAATAATTAACCAATTATAAAAATATTATGAAGACCCTCCTCCCCTCCATTATAAAAAACACCCACACTCCCCTCTTCACATCACTACTCTCATGCCATTTTCCTTCACTAAATTACTTCAAAATCACTCCCATACTACTCTAGTATCACAATAATCCCTTTTTATTCTCAATGGACCAAATACTCTCACCTTAATAGGCTCTCAAGGAATATTAAATCAATATGTAGATTCCTCTTTTATTTTCTTTCACATTCTTTTCATTTTCCTTTGTTTTCTTTTATATCTTTACCTATATTTATATAAAAGTTATGAAAACTATATTAACATATATCTACTAGAATTTTGTTATAATAATGGGATATTATTTTATCATCTCTCATTTACCGATATTTTATTATAGTATTAAAGATACTGTCCAAGATGTGTTAAGTTACCACATTCTAGGAAGATAGGTTTTCAATTTCCATTACCATATTCAATTCTGGTCATGAAACCATTTTTAAAGGTAAACTGCCCCATAAAACATTTATTATATATTATCTACTATTTTGAAGTCTATTTTTATAAATATGATTGATTTATAAAACAAAATGTGTTCCTTATGGTGAAAAACCACCAATTGACCAAAATAGTTGTCACTAAAGTGTTATATAATGATTAACATAACTCCAAGTAACCAAATAGAATTTACAACCATGTAAAATTCTGGATGTTCCATAATAAAATATAACTCCAATTTTCATAAACCATATCCATTTTACATGACTATATTTTAATGAAAATAAGTAAATCGATTGTAAAAACGATGAAAACAAATGGACCTGAACAATGAAATTGGACCACTTAACCCATTAAAATGGTCATGAATGAACATAAAAAGTTTATAAAAAATATTTTACATATATAAGAGGTTATGTAGTTATTAATTAATTAAACTAATATGATTATTCTGGTCATTAACATCAAGTGTAGAACACCATCTGACTTAAGCTAAGAGATCCTCTCTATTTCGCTTTTATTTAAGAATTTACTTTATGTTATGTCCCTTTATGTGTAAGACCTAATGATGGGGTTTTATTTTTAAACTCCCCCATAAAACCATCATTATGTAAATGTTTTGAGGACCCATTTATCTCTCATTAATAAATCTTATGTACACCTAATACCATGTCGATAATCTTTAAGGGATTCCACCCAAACCACTTTTGTTCTTTTAGGATTCCTTATCTTTCATTTAACTAAATATTGTTATATTATCTTTGTATGTGAATCTTATAAATTCTGTTGAATTATAAATCATTCATTTATAAGTACCATTTCATCATTATCTTTCGAGCATATACATGTTTTTAAGTGATTACCTCTACAATGCTTCCCGATAAGCAAACCTGTTTTGAGGGAACATCCCAAAATCTTACCTAATTTCAAGTGCACACTATATTATGCATTAAGAAAAATATTTCTTTATTAAATCTTAATTTTTTATTATGAAAACCTTATTGGTTCACACCATGATTTATATAATGGCTTATTCCCTTTTTTATTTTAAAGGACATATAATATATTACTTAAAATCGCACAAAAATGCTTTTATATAAAAATTTATTAAATAATTTTCGTACATGTTGTACCTTATACTTGAAATCACATAACATGATAAACTAATATTTTAACTAATGAGTTTACGTTTATATTTTATTTCCTTTCATTCATGGACACTTTTTTTATATGCCCATTTGTAATGACTTATGACCTAATTATGGTACCCAATTATTTCCATGGGTAACCCTATATAAGATTGATTATATGTGATTATTTATATGGAAAAAAAAATTCATTGAAGGTTATGACGGGTATTCTCAAATAGTGATCAGGTTTATTGGGTAATGATTAGTCTTATGTGATGTTATGTGTGACGGTCTTGGAAGTTAGCATTGACTTTTTCTACCATGTGAGATGGTCTTAGCGGTTAGCCTTGGCTTATGATACTATGTGAAATTGTCTTGGAAGATAGACTTGAATCATGATAATGTCATGTTTTATGTTTCTTTCCACATTATTATGACTCCATGTTAATATGATTTAATGTGTATATATTATGATTTGATATGTTACATGCCTTTTTATATCATCTTGTCATGCCTTCTATCCCATGTGCTAATTATTTATTCTTATGGTTATTCAATTAATAGTATATTAAAATCATACTGTTTTTCATGTTTTACCTAGGTTACCCTTTGCATATATTTCATCAAAATGGTTGTTAAGAGATCAATATTAAGATTATATAAAAAATATTTTATTAATTTCTATGTTCTCAGTTTTATATACCTACTATTCGATGTCACTTGACATTAAAATCCATGGATTGAAATCTAATGTGTAATTATGATTAAAATCATGGAATGTTATATATAAAAGGATAACATCACTATAGTTGGCATCAGATAATGGACTAGTCAATTTGGGAGATTCAGAATAGAGAACACCAGAAAGATCCTTAAGGATCAGACATAGTATAAGAAAACACCCCTAAATTTTGGTAAATATAGAGTATGTGGTTTGTCAAGAAAATACATCCCTATCTGTAGACAAATTATTTGTGGTGTCCCTGAAACAGATGTTTCTAGGGGTAAAACACGGAAACACCACATTGAGTTATACTCGAATAGTAAGTAGTGGACGAAAATGGTCCTTTATTCACTCTTTTTTTGACCCTTTCAGGGTATATTCTTTAGTAAATTCATTATCATGATATATTCCATTGCTAATAGAATGAAAAAAATCCATAATAATAAATTTTATATAATAGATCAAGGATAACATATATTGAAACATAGGGAATCTCATGTTAGGATATACTTTTCCATTATAAGTTTATCATCTTATGTTCATTCTTTCCTTTTTTGTGCTTAATTGCTAGGTATTAAAGCTCTCTAAATGTATGATATTTTTCATAGTTAATGTCTAGAAATAGAATAACATGTGCAAAAAATCTATATTATAGGAAATGTGATGTTTTCCATAACGATTTTCCTGATACGATGGAAGCTAGTGCTCAAAATTTCATGAGAGTAATTGATCAGATGGATCATGCTATGGATAATAACTTGAATAAATTGGAATTTCCTCCTCCCTAATGGAAATAGAATTTTTATGTATAATCATTCATGTGGAAAAGGACTCACATGTTTAGAGGATCTTATAATCCCCTCCATGATGATCAGTGGATTAACTCAATTGATAAGTTATTATCTATCCTCTGGTGTACAGAATAAGATAAATTCATACTGGCGGTCTATCGTTTTGATGGGGAAGATAATCGGTGGTGGACACTAATCAAGAATATAAATCCACAAGAAGAAATTGATTCCATGAAATGGGATGAATTCCAGGAATTTTTTTCAATAAATATTTTTCCTAAACCATCCATCTCAAGATAGAAAGAGTGTTCCTTGGACTCATTTATAAAAAAGATGAGATAGTTGAGGCCTATAAAGAAAACATTAAAAGGCTTTCAATGTATGCCTATGGTTTTTTCATGAACACTGAAATCAAGGTGGATCACTTATTTAGTGGACAAAATCCGAGTCTACAAAATGCGTTGGCGATTCGAGATATTAAAAGTTATGAGGAAATTGTATGTTGTTTCCTGAAGGATGAAATGTATATCAGAAAATATCATTGGTACTGTAGTCCCAGTGAAAAGAAAAGGAAATAGGAATCCAATGTGGGTGGTCCCACAAATTATTTCCAGGATTGAAATAAGCACAATCATCCCATGTGTAAAAACATTGGGAAGAAGAATCTTGGGAACTATTAATTGCTTTAAATGTGGAAAGTTGGGATATATGGCTACGAACTGCTGACATGATATGATAAATACCACTAATTTGGACGAATAAAGGAATGTTTAGTTCAACACTCATCCTATAGTGTAGTGTTACAACCGTAAAAAGCATGTTCATTATGCAAACAATTCTCATAAGTTAAGGGTTGATGGAGGGAATCAACAAAATCCTCCAAGGAAACAATGAAGGGATTATGTTATCACTACTGCTGAGGTGGAGCTAGAAAATGATGTGATGAAATGTACGCAAGTTATTCATTTAAAAATTTCAATTCTACTATTTGATTCTGGTACAACCCATTTTTTCATATATTGGGAAAGGGATATCACTCTTCATATTCTGATGGGTCATCCAATTCATTACAAGTTTAAGGATTAATATGAATCTCCTATTGAATAATTATCTCATGTGGGGATATTAATATCTTATGAGAAAGCATGTCTAACTCAAATGATTCAAAAAAAGGAGAGAATCATGCTTGAAGACATTCATATAGTGAGGGATTAGAATGATGTATTCCCTGAAGAGTTCCATGTACCTCCTTCTGATCGGGAGTTTGAGTTCTTAATTGAACTTATTTTTGGATCTCATCATATATTAAATACACCATATAGAACGTCCACCATAGAGAGGGAGGAGCTGAAGAAGTAGTTATAAGTGAATTTTCAGAAGGGTTTTATATGCTCGAGTGCTTCACCGGGGGGTGCGCCAGTCCTATTTATCTAAGAGAGATACAGATCAATGTTCCTCTACATTAATTTATATGGGATCAATAAAATCTCTATAATGAAAATGTATCCCCTTCTATGTATAGATGACTTATTCGATCAGCTTCTTGGGCTAATTATTTCACTATGGCGGACCTTTAGTCGGGATATCACTAATTAAATGTGAGAAAGGATGATATGCCAAAGTCATTATTTCGAACAATGTATTGACACTTTGAATTAACAGTGACGACGTTTAGGCTCACTAATTCTCTATAAATCCTATTGTACTAAATGAATAAAGTCATTAGAGATTACCTCGACAAATTTTCAGTAGTCATTGTTGAATATATTTTGATATAATCCATGATAAAGGCGGAATATGAGAAGAATTTGAATACTATGTCATGGACTTTTGAAAGGGATAAGTTATATGAAAATTAAAGTAAATGTGAGTTCTACATGTAGGAAGTATCATTATTGGGACATTTTATCACAGGAAAAGGTATATTTGTGTTCCCTTCCAAGATAAAGTCAATTAAAGAGTGTCCAAGGCCAACATCTGTAACAAAGATCTACAGATTTGTAGGTCTTTTTGGGTATTATTGACAACTTGTAAAGTGATTTTCATTATTGTCATACCCAATGACCAAGATGACATGAAAGGGAGTGAATTTTCTCTATACTTATTAATGTGATGACTGTTTTAAGTAGTTAAAAAATATGCTTATCACTGCACCAATACTCACACTCCCATCAAGTGGATAACTCATTCTGGTGTACAATGATTCTTCAATGAAAGGATTAGTTTCTGTTCTAACGAAAACTGATAATGTTCTATCATCTGACTGAAGGAATATGAAAATCCATGGGCAAAAATACCATACGCATGATCAGGAGTTAGTTGTTGTGATCTTTGTGTTAAATATATGGCGGCATTATCTCAATGGGGATATTTTTGAGATATATACCTCTAAAAAGAGTCTAAAATATTTATTCACACAGAAATATCTTAACATGAACCTAAAAATATGGATAGAGCTCATCAAAAATTATGACCTATCAATCCACTACTATCATGGTAATGATAATAAGGTGGTAAATGCTGTGAGTTGAAAGGATCTTGCATCATTATCAAAGATGACAATTTAAAAGGATGTGATCTTCTTAGATGTCAAGAGGATGGACACAATAATCATTAAGGGAATAACATCATCAATCATTTCTCAAATTATTTATCAACCATCCCTCATAGTGAAATTAAAGGATGCTCAAATAAAATATGTGGAAATTCAGAAAAGGGTGGATGCCATTAAAAATGAGAAATCATATAAGTTCATGATTGATGTGGAAGGAGTTGTATTATTTGGATCCAAATTATGTGCACCATCCAATCCATAGATAAATAAGGATATTTGGAATTATTCACATAACACAACCTTCTCTATCCACCCAATGATCAGAAAGATGTATCAATCTCTCTGAGAGAACTTTTGGGGGGACAATATGAGGAAGGATATTACTAAGTATACATAAAATTTCTTGGTATTCCCACAAGTGATGGCTTAAAGATAGAAGTATAAGGGGATAATGCAACCACTATGCATACCAACATTTAAGGGGGGGCATCACTATGGACATTTTCACTAGACATCCTAGGACATATAGATGAGACAATGTTATAAGGGTCCTTGTGTATCATCTTATAAATACATCTCACTTTATCACAATTTAAGAGGACTTATCATTGGTTTAACATTCAAAAATATATATCAAAGAGGTGGTAAGTATGCTTGGTGTTCCACTATATATTTTATCTGATCGAGATCTGAGATTCACCTTGATGTTCTGGAAAAGTCTTCTAGATACTCTAAGAACTGAACAAAACATCTGTATGGCCAATTTTCTTCAAACTGATGGCCAATATGATCGAACTATTTAGACACTAGAATATTTTTTGAGAGAATATTCTATGGACATCAAAGTAGTATGAGACCAATATCTTCCACTAGTTTAATTCTATTAAAAAATCAGTTTACACATGAGCATATGAATGGAACCATAAAAATCCCTTTTATGGGAAAAGGTGTTGAACACCACCGTGTTGGGATGAAGTCGGTGAGCATAAGATGCTTGGACTTGAAAAGGTCGAAGAAAAGGTGGAGAAGGTGAAAACTATTTAACATAACAATAAAGAAGCCCAATGTTGAAAAAAGAGTTTTGTGGATAATATTCAATGATACCTTGAGTTCAAAGTTAGATAAATGGTATTTCTAAACATATCTCCCGGGAATAATGTCATAATGTATAGGAATAATGGAAAGTTCGGTCAAATGTATTTTGGCCCCTTCAAGATTCATGATCATGTCATGGTTGTAGATTATGGACTATAACTTCCACCTACTATGTCTAAAGTACATGATATATTCCACATATCTCTCCTAAGAAAGTACATACTAGATCCATCACATCTACTCGATTTAATGGTGGTAGTGTTTTAAGATGATATTTCTTATGAGGAGCAGCTAGTGAAGTTCTTGGATCATATAGATAATGTTCTACGTAAAATGAATATTCACCATGTCAGAGTACTGTGATGGAACCACAAGTTTGAAGAGGCATCATGGGAATTGGAGGAGTCAATGAAGGATAATTACCCACACCTAAACATGGCTTAAAATGAAAAATGAAATTTCTTGAGTGATATTTCATATGGTGGTAATAACGTAATGACACAATGTTTTATCAATGGATATTCCCTTCTTATAATGATGTCATATAATAAAATGAAATCATAAAACAATGAAGTAATAAGTACTATGTGACCTTTAAACATAATTTCTCCCCTTTTGTGATTTGAATTTAGAAAATCATACACACATGGTGTCAATCAGTAAGATGTTTGGAGTCCGATAAGACAAACATAATTTTTAATGAATAGTAAAATACAATAATTCCTGACAAATCCTAAAAATAATTATGCATCATACTTGATTCAGGGATGATGTAAATGGACTTTGTTTTGAACCTTCAAGCACATATTACTTTTTTTCTCACAAGAATCATTATTATTTCCAGCCTTATGGAAAAATAATAAACTAATTATTAAAATATTAATAAAACCATCCTCCCATCCACTATAAAAACCACCCCCACTCCCCTCATTTCTTCACTCCCACAAAAACATGTTCTTTCTCTAATTTATATTAAAATATCTCCAAATGATCCTCCCTCATGTCCAACAACACTTTATATCCTCAAAAGGACAAATTGTCTCTCCTTAAGAGGCTGCCAAGGAAGATTAAATCAAGAGGTAAATTCCACTTTTGTTTTCTTTCGGTTTACTTTCAAGTACCTTTTATTTCTATTATATCCTTAACTATACTCATACAAATGATATGAAAACTCTAGTACCTTTTATGTATTGTAATGTTGTTATGATAATGGGATACACTTTTATAATCTCTCATTTACCCTTCTTGAATTTTATTACTAAAGCCACCATCTGAGATGTGTTAATTTACCACATTCAAGGATGAAGGGTTTTCAATTTCCATTACCAGATTTAATTATGGTCATTAAACAATTGTAATCGTTGAAGTAGACCATAAAATATGTGTTATGTCTCATATATGGTACAATAATATTTTTATAGTCATATTTTTTATTTATAAATAAAAATGTGCTCGTTGTGTTCAAAACTGGCCAATTATCCCAAAAAAGTTGTCACTAACGTTTTATATAATGATTCAACTTCACTTAAAGTAACCAAATTAAAGTTACTTTAATTTAACATTATATTTTATCAATAATAAAATATAACTCTAATTTTGGATGACCATACCTATTTTACATGATTCACCATTCAATAAAAGAAGTAATCTGATCGTAAAATCTTTGAAAACAAATAGACCCGAACAATGAAATTGAACAAATTAACCCATTAAAAAAGTCATGAATGAACTTAAAAAGGGTATAATAAATATTTTTCATATATACATTGTTATTTAATTATTAATTAATGAACGTTAATTAACTATTCATTTCATCAATATCATGTGGACAACACCATCATACCTAAGGTAAGGGATCCTCCCTATTTCTTTTTTTTTTCACCAATTTTCTCTATTTTAAGACCTTTTATGTTTAATCCCTAATAGTGGAGTATTATTTTTTACATCCCGCATATTACCCTAATGATTTAAATGTGATGAGAAATGGTTTTCTATCTTGTTTATCTCTCTTGAGTACACATGATACCATGCCGACAATCCGTAAGGGATTCCACCCGAACAACCTTTATTCCTTCAGTTTTCCTTGTAATTATTTTACCAAAATAAAGTAATCTCGTCTTTTTATGTTCATATTATAAATGATGTATAAATTTAAAAAAATTATTTATCAAGACTGTTTTATAATTCTCTTTAAGCGATATACATATTTTTATGTGATTCTCTCCTCAATACTTTCAGATCAACAGACCTGTTTTGAGGGAACTTCAAAAATACTTACCCAATTTGATGTTCACTATATATTATGTTTTAATACAAAATTTTCATTATGAAATAATTATTTTTTATTATGAAAATATAAAATTTTCACTTCTATTTTTATATGAAGGATTTTTCTATTTTATATTTTAAAGGCTCTATAGTTTTTTCTATAAAACTGCATAAAAATGTTTTAATGTTAAAATTTTATAACTATGTTTATAACATGTTTCTACTTCTACTTGAAATAACTCACCATGATGAAATAATATATTACCTTATGAATTTACAAGTACATTTTATCTCTTTTCTTAAATTGAATCTTTTATGATACACCAATTTGTTATGTTTTAAAAACTGACTATGGTACAAATATCTTTCCACAAGTAACCCTAATATAATATTGATTATGTATGAATCCTTATGAGGAAAACATATTCATGAAACAGTATTTGCAGTTAGCCTTGGATTGTGCTACCATGTGGAACAGTCTTGGAGGTTAGCCTTGACTCATTCTAAAGTCATGTTTTATATTTCTAATACATTATTATAAATCCATGTTAACATGATTCCATATTTATATGTTATGATTTCATATGTTACATTCCTTTTTTAAATCATCTTGTCATGCCATTTATCATATGTGATAATGCTTTGTTTATATTATTATTCCATTATTTGGATATATAGCTTATCCATTTGTTCATGTCATCCCCAGGGTACCCTATGCAGATGTTTGAGGACAATGGAATTTAATATATGAATTTTAAGATTAAATGAAGAAATTTTTTATTTAGATCCTTGTTTTTAGTTTTAAGTACCTAGTCTTCCAAGACACTAGACTTTATGATCCTTTTCTTGTACTTTGATGTATAATTATGCATAAAATAAAATAATGTTATATTTATAAGGCTGGGGTCAAAATATAAACCAATATAATTCAATTAATTATCACAAATAGTTCTTTGTTAACACAAGACAACAAAAATAAACACCTCATTTATTTCAATGTCAAATCCATCAAAACCCAAATAGGGAATGTGTCACTCTCCGTCCTCAAAATACATGATTAAAAATATATTCTTAGATAAAACCTTAATAATAAAAAAATTAAAATTAAGGAACCATAAAATCACAATGGAATATAAAATTTTGTAATCATCACAATATCCTCTATCAATTATATACTCAACTCGAACAAATCTAAAAAATACATAATAATATAGATCATATTTACATTGAAGACAACTTCAAATTATTAATCATCATGATTTTTTAAAATGGTCCAACCACTTCATTGCCTCAAGATGACCATGATCTCATTTGTTAGGAGGATGTTGATTCATGATGTCCAAGATAAAATATGGTTTCATAACTACAACTCATTCAATCTGTGTGAAAAGTCCGCAACCTGAAGGGTTTCACATAAAGAAAAAGTGGAGCAACCTTAAAAATCATCCTTCAATAAAATAAGTTAATATTTTTTCAAGACCTTTTTGGGAGGTATAACTATATAAGAAATAACATTAATATAACCCATAAATGTTTAATGGAAAATTCCAATTAATATAACTCACAATAAGTGAAAACAAAAAACAAAAAATATATAGAAAAAAAAATAAATCTAATTATATTAAAGACATTCAACTTCATTAAACCATGCCATGTTTCATAAATAGTTTCAAAGTCAACTTTTAAAGGAATGAAATATTTGTAAAAAAACCAAATCTATTTAGAAATTTTTCACTTATATTTAAAGCACACTCATTCTCTAAAACATTTAAACAATAAAAAACCCACCAAAACATCATTGAGTACTCATTTAATTCCAAAAATCTATAATATTACAATTATAAAAACAATAAAATAAAAAACACACATCTATTTCCTAATATATATATATATAAATTATTTCAGAAAATGGTCAATAATTTACGTTTGTTTCAATATTTCCCATAAATTTTATAATGAAATCAACTACTTTTTAAACATCACATGATATTCAGAAATCTATTATAAGAAATCCATAAAAATATGTATTACAAACGAAATTACTTCATAAAACCCTCCATGTAATCCAAAAAATCATCTATTTTATAATAAAATTTGAATAATAATAAATTTATAAATATTTTATGAGTTGAGAAATTTTCTTCATTACCATAACTAAAATTGGTTGCATAAATAAGTAACCCAATAAAATCTTTTTTTCTATCCAAAAAATGATCTTTCAAAACATGAAGCCAACTTTTTAAAACACGTGACCACACATCATTGAATAATTTATTAAATAAAAACATCACCCAATAACATTAATTCACTAAAAACTCCACCCATTAACCTTATGAAAATTATAATCATCATCTTCGAAAATTCAGAAACCCAGGGATACAAAATAAAAAACTAGCGAGGGTTACAAAACTATGCATGAGTTTCCGACATGGGTTGAAAATATTATATTCCAACCAGGAATAAATTCATGTAAATTCATCATTACCATATCAATAATTCCCACATGGTATTATTGATCAATCATGTTAATCGTGTAGGTCTGTTTCTTCCAAATATTCCACCAAAAAACTCTATCGAATCCCCAAAATCACTTACATACTATATGGGGATTAAAATGCTACCAAGTAACAATCCATCTATGATGTGAGTAATGTTACGAACCAAATTATCCTACCCTCACATATAGCCTGACCCCATTTTTTATCATCAATTACATCAGGAACATTTGTTGTTCTACTAGGGAATCATTACCCATACATCAACAGCCTAAAAACTAGGGCATTAAGGTTTTATGAATGTGAAGGGAATCAACCTTGAACCCCCTTTCCACAAATGACCCCAATTATTCATCACATCCTATCAAAAGAATGAATCAAAACCAACTTTGTATTCATCAAGGACTAGGTTTCACTGAAATCTATTTCATTTTCCTATACTATTATCAAATGACGACCAAGTAAGAGGGGTTAATCATCCATCTATTCCTCACCATCTGGATATTGGGGAAACACCACCATGACATCTGGGTGTCTGTACATGGCATTAAATATGGGTGGGTTGTGTATAAATATATCATTAAAATATGATCATATATATAGGTATCACAAAAGACCAACCAATATTTTCACATTAATACATTATCACCTTTTCGTTATCATCTACATCAAAATAATGTTACCACAGACTTCCATCAATAAGATAAAACACCACCACACAAATGAGTCAGACACACAACCCACATTACATTTTCATATTACATATTCAAATACATTATATATTATTAATATTCCATCCATAATAAATTATGTTACCAACATAACTACATATTTGTGGATAAACCACTATAACCAGCTTTTTTATATAATTCTCATTTAAGAGCATCATGTTCATAATCATTCAATTTTTTGAAATTATGGTTTATATAAATTCCGTCACACATCACTACCCTTTAGTCATTAAAAAATAATATTTAATTCGTACAAGGATACATCAATTATTCTTTTCACAACAACCATTCTTGTACCCTTTCATAGCTAATTTCAAAACTCGTCCATCTCACCACTACAATCAAATATTTACCACTGCACTATTCCACCACCTACAAAACACAATTCATTTAAAATGGTAACTAAAATTATCATACAAACCCCAAAAAGTCTAGAAATACATATGAAAAAAAACATAATCAAACAAAAGAATATTAAAAACCTCATATTCTTTGATAATATATTTTCATTAATAAATCACATTAAATACACTAATCATTTTAGGTATTTTCACACAGTTTCAAATTTACACAAGTGGAAAATTTTTAGTCAAATATATATATTATGGATTTTAATAATGGTAGTATTAAATAAAAATTTAATCAAGGATTATTATTATTTAAAAAGGGTATAAAATTCAAAGAAACCATAACACTCACATTACAACAAGTTGTATTTTTCAGGTTAAAATAATCAGTAATAACAAGGAAATAGATAAACATATTCCCATTATCCTATTAATATATAATTAAATATAATTTTCATTAATAGAATCATTAGTTAGTTTTAATTGCACACCCAAGAGAAAAAAAATCATTTTAATTCTATAGTTTCATAAAAAATGAGAACAAGGATCCCATACCTCGAAAAGATTTTCCAAAACAAATTTCATAAAAAAATAGTAGTAACAGTGGACATCATTGACACCTAAATATCATGAAGGTAGACACATGATCCATCATATAACACTTATAGAAGAAGGGGGAATAAAAAATAAAAATAATATCTTATCTCAAGCATGATATAATACTATATAAAATAAAGAGTGAACCAAGCTATAGAACATATTAGGAATCATTAGTATGATAGTTTTGGGAAAGTATATATGTATCAGAGGCTCATGAACAAGTTTTTGGTTATTATAGACTCAATGTAAACAAGAATATATCATAACATAAGAAATACAATTCTTTAATATTCAATGTAATGTTCCAAGAATAACATTTTATATTAATATGGTTAAATTTACATTTAAAGTTTCATACAATTTAGATTAATTTGGAACACATGAAATGAACCATTAAAAACCATATGGTTTAAGTAGTTATAATATTGTATTTATTACCTATATAATAGATTTAAAAAATCATTTACTTTATCTTTGAATCAACTTAATTTACATTAACACCATTTTGTACATTATTATTGAACAATCTAGTTATTTTGAAAAATTAGAAAATATTGAAAACTATTGAAATACATGTGGTGAGGTAATGAACACATATAGACATTAAATAGAACACATGAAGTAATAATAAAATATATGATTAATAAAATTGACCTCATGATGAAACCAACTGATTAAAAGAAAGAACAAACTTAATTTATAGAAAAAACAACTGACCACAAGAATAAATTAAATGATCATATGAACAAGTCATCCAAACCTAAAAATAAAAAATAAAATAAACCAAATTATTGGATAAAAAACATACTAATTTCAAGATAGGTCAACATCCCTAGTTTTATGAAAACATGGTTAAGAAATCCATCAAGATGTACTCCCACCTCTACTAAGGGACATCCATTATATGTTACAAACCACAAGGAATGAGTTTCTCTATAATCAACTACTAACAAAAAAGACATGAATCCATTAACTCTACCACAAACCGCTTCATCCAAGGCCACCAAATATGGCTCCTCAAACCTTGATATATATTTGACACAGATGGATATACTGCCAAGGGTGATATGTGAATCATATAAAGAACTCCCTCTTGCATCACCAATATAATGAACAACCTCCCTAAAACAACATCTAGTAATGACAATAATCCAACCACCCTAGGAGCATAACAATGACTTATATGGTCTCACATTTCTTCTACATCTGATTCTCCCCACTGAGAATACTCCAACAACCACATTAGAGATGACTCAATAATCACCTATTAAATTCATCCACTAACACTAACATCCAATGCATTGATATATATTTCTAAAATATCCTCAATGTCTTCCATGAAATCCTCAAACTCCAAAAAAACCATCTCTATATGACATATGTATTAGTATGCCAGAAACCACATTCTTTTTACCATGGGTGAAAGAGATCTCAAAATCATAATCCTATGGAAACAACATCCAAAACCACCAAAACATGATCAAATACCTCTAAGAGCATATATATATTTTTATCTCCAAATCTTATGGTTAGTGAAGACCATAAAGAACTCACTAATAAGGTATTGTATCCCAAAATTTAGATAATACACCACTTCCACCAACTCGAGGTCACGCTTGTAAGAAAAATGTTCATGAGAACAAAAATACCTAAACCTATAACATTAATATGAATCACAAGACCAAATAGGACGAATAAAAAAACATAAAATGAAACAACATCCTTTGGAGACTAGATCGTAGGGGGACTGATCAATCTCTACATTAGGTATTAAAAATCTTCATAACATGAATTATTCTAGATAATAACCCAATACTCCCTAGTGAAATCTATTAATGGGCCATCAATATATGGGAAGTAAGAAACAAACCTCAAGGAATATCATATAATTACATAGAAGCTTCAAAATTCTATTGTGTTTTGGATAGATTCGTCGTCAAAAGCTATTAAAACACCACACTCATAAGGATGTCCACCTCCCATGTCTAGAATATCTACATAGATAGTTTTCCATATATTTTATGGTGTTGAAGAACCTACAAAATAACTATGATATTATTGGTGTGATCATCCCCTAAAATAGAGTATATAAGGATTTTTTCTATGAAACCTTTAATGAAATTGTCCCAAATTTCATGGAATATTGTGTTCATGAACCCCTTAAACATAACTGTTACATTCCTAACACCAAATAACATGCCCATAAACTTGAATTTCCAAAAACTACATGGTAATGTATTATTTAGAATATCCTCAACCACCCACATCTGATGATATCAAAACAATAGATATATCTTCAAAACATAACCTGAACAATATAGTGGGTTGAATAGATCATCGATACATGAATAGGGGTAAGAGTTCTTTACTATCAACCAATTAAACATTCATAATTCCTCACAAATCATTATACTACCATCTTTCATCTTGTAGAAAAGCATTGAAGAACCCCCTGGAGATACTATAGGTTAGATGAATCCATTTTACTATAAATCATCAGTCTAGAGTCCCAACTCAAGCATTTATAAGTGTGTAATTTAAAAAATCCATTGAAATCATGGAGGTACCCAATTCTAACTCTATCATATACTCGACGTAACCTCTATGGAGTAGAGTCAACACATCCAATGAAAGGGAATTGAGAAAAAATTAACTACTCTAGGGATATCTCGCACATTGGTCTCCACAGAAAACTCTACAAATTAATATAGAAGAGGCAGTACATCCCTATCACCGATTCGATATCTCTTCTATCTAATGTATACCACTTGTTGTCCCTCTATATTAGAAAATGTGGCTCTATGCTATAAGAAGTCATAAAATGAATACACACAGAATAACTAATCGATAAATAATATTGTGTCGTATTAATAATTAAAACTCTCCACTGAATGATGCTTCCATGTCCCCAATATAAAACCCATGTAAACTTCAGACATGTAAGCACATCTTCTAACTGTCATAGATAACACCTTGGGAACCAGAAGCCTCATCACCGCCCAAAGAAATTAAAAAACAAAAGAATTTATAATAAAAGAGTTTAAATATATGAAATAAAATAAATTATAAACTGATTTAGATGAAAATACTATCATAACTAAGACAAACATTGGTCACGCTAGCACCGACACATCCATATCATGAAAATACCAATGTACAAAAATTTACCTAATAGATAAAAACCTATATAGTTGTTCTCCAGTATTGTTACTTTAATTAAAGGACCATTATGAGGATAAACTCAACAATATCTATCAACACTTGACTATTGAACAGACACATTATGTATGTTCTACCAATATAGTTGGAGAGTGTGCTGTATGCCAAAACCAAAATAGTCTCCCTAAGAATTCGAGAACTGGTCCTGATAGTGTATATAACCTGAATTGCCATAAAATGTAAATGGGAGGCCTCTACCAAATTCTCATGAGTAATCTTCCATTAAAAAGTGTAAATGAGGTTTTTTGATAGATTTTAAGTTGATTTAATTCTTAAACCCCATTACATTTGGGATCCTCCACTTGAATCTATATTCCTTAAAGAGCTATACTAACCTACCTCTCATGACACTTATCCCTATGGTTTCAACTACTTGATCACTAACACTTTATTCCTGACCAAAAAATTAATTGGAATAATAAATGAGGTTACTATATATATATATGATCTTTGGATGGAATTCCTCATCAATACGACACTCTCTATACTACCCTCAAGAAAGTTATTGGGAGAGAAATTCATGTCATCTTTAAACATGATCTTAATATTTCACTTGGTTAAGAACCCTTGAAAATGTAAGATTATCTCATTCCAATTTTATACATTGGTCATTGAATAAAAGAAATAGAAACATAACTCCTTTTGAAAATTTTTACAAAAACATTATCTTCTTTCTTCTCTCCAAGGAATAACATCCACTACTAGTGAACTGCTCCCTACATCTAAATAACTACAAATGGAACCGAATACTCAGTTCAAGACTATATCAGACTAATGTAAATCCAAGATCCTCTAGCCATGTAACTTTTACTAAATCAGATACACTCCAATAATAATTTTCCAAACATTGATTGTTGAAATCACACAATTTCCATTACCACATTTCATTCTCCTTTATCAACTAAACCCCCCAATGATGAACTTAGTCATCGTATTGATCCTATAACACCTGAAATACTCATGAACAATGAATTTATTCCATTTAATGTAAACAATAATGGATTCATCTCTATGTATTTTTCCTTGGATTTTATTTATACTAATTAAATATTTTCATTTTTATTGCCAAAAATACATCATTATATAATAAATTCAAACAAGAATGATTCATTGAACACCCCATGGTCTCAAGCACACAATTAGTATTACCTTTATGGAAGTATTTATTAAGTTTAAATTATTGTTGAATCATAATGGGCACTAAACATATGTGTCATTTCAAATATCCTTTCTACATCATACCTTAGTATTTACAATAATATCTCTCCTACGATCCCAATTCAAACCTAACCATTACCTTGCTCCAATCTACATATTTTCACTCAAAAAACATTAGATTCCATTATTTCATAACCCTTTCCACCACTATTAGTACCCATCTTGGGTAGGTAATGAATATAATGGATGACCTCCCTCATGTCCAACATCCAGTTGGCCATGGGTTAACGACTAACATTGATGGTGGAGAACACTCAAATGTTAGACAATACCGTCAATTTATATAAAGGATCATTATAAATGATTATAAACACCAATATACTCATTTATTTAAAAAAACCAAACCATCCCACATGTCTATGTCAAGAAGTACTAATAGATTCCATATAATAAATACTAATAGATAACTAAGGAAGGAATTTCACTGTAGCTCTAAAATCTGAATACGTAATTCCCATATCATCCAAGATAACCATCCTACAAACCTGAAAAATAGTATATATATATTCATCTAGTGATCATAAGATGTATAATCATTAGGATCATAGGCAAGGATTCCCATGAAAATGTGAAAATAGGACACTATTTTACTAGTTAACAAACAGCACAACCAAAATGTTACTAAATATTAAAACTATGCATCATAGTCACACCATATCTCACTTACCAAATAAAACAATAAATTAGTATGATAATAATAAACAGAGACAAGAGATAAAGGTTACTTTCATCAACTTCTCTTTTTATTTTCCACTCTTACACCCCATCATCCAATTTTCACTACTCTCATAGCTTCCATATCATCTTATCTCAATGATTACAGTTATCTCAAATGAGGGTTGACTCACAAACCAACTGAACACAGTCTTCTGTAGGTCCCAATATCATATCTTCTCATCAATTTATCCTTTATCATTTCACATTCAGTACCTTATAACCACACAAAAATTCCAAAAACAACATCTAGGGGAGTAGGGTATCATGAACATTAAATAAATCAACCTCGTTCCTCCATCATACCATGCATGACCCGATCAATATATCACATCTTGTCATCATCAAGAATCACCAAAAAACTTTTTTTCATGATTAAAGATTTCTATTATCCACAAAATATACCATTTCTCGATAATATTATCAATGGATGAACAATGATGAAGATGCAATCATATTTCTATTCCTCACAATCTAGATATTGTGGAAGACAACCCAAAATCATCCTGGTGTCTGTATATGATAAATAATGTCGGAGGCATACATATAAAAGTATCCTGAAATTATAAGAAAATATATGCACATAAACATCACACATGACTAGTATAAAAGTTTCATAATAATACTTCTTCAACATATTCTTATCATCAACACCTTAATAACATTACCACACACTATCACCAACTAGATGTAACTCCACCACACCAAACAACCACATAGAAAATTTACATTCCTTTTTTCAATTAAAAATTCAACTACTTTCTATATTATTGTATTACCATTCATCATTAATTAATCAATCCACTTTTCTACTATTTTAGTGGTGAACTACTATAGAAAACTTCTGTATTTAATTCCCATTTAATTATGACATATTAATAATTATTTAATTCATTAAACCATCACCACTTGTATATTCTAGGCCATGCCACTACTCTATCATCATTTCCAAACTCATATTATATCACTACTAGTGTACTGTAGAATGTAATAATATAATAACCCATCATGTCCCCTACCAAATCCGACGCCATCGACCAAACATCTCACCAAAACCACCTCATATTTACCCCCCACACACATAAAATTCCTATAACACATCTCAAATAAGAATATAGAACTACCATCTTATACAAACCACAAAAGTCCCATGAAATTACAAAGTTAACAAAAAAATACTATAGGCACAAAAGAAAATTCCAAACGACATATTTCACTATAATTCATTTACATGGGCATTTAGATTAAATCCTATTTTGTGTATAGGTATTTTCACACTATTCTGGCTTTATAAGGGATACTTATTCCTAAATTAAGATATGTATTAATAATTTACTGAATATTGGGATTAAAAAATCCATAAAAAATATATTAATATATAATTGGAGTTTAAATTTCAAATTAGATAAAACATGAACATCACCATTTAGATTTTTTTAAAAAATCAGACATGACTTGTTTTCCCATCCCATTCCCCTAAATAATTTTATTACAATAAAAATTATAGTGAAATAATGTGGTGAAATGGGCATAAACCATCATTAAGAAAAAGTGGGACAAGAAAATATGAAATGAAAATACATTGGTGGAGTAGAAAAAGAAATAACTTTTATAAAAATATCTTCTTAGACTATCTATATATGTAAAGCTCAGAACACCGACATAAATAGCTCATGGTCCTATATTAGAAACAAATGAACTCCAACTATCCATGTGATTAATTCTTTCCACTTCATTATATTATCAATCCAATAGAGTTGGTTCTGAAATATCAAAATAGTTTAAGTATATCTCTAATGGGTGAAATCTCAAGTTCTCAAACTGAACACAATCATCAAGGATCTAAGAGAAACTATCCCAAGAAATTTCAATCCATCATAAATAGACTGAGGGACCCTTTTCAGTGTTAAAAACCAATGGAGAACGATTATAAAGGGAGGAGAAAATATTAGGATTATTTCTATGTAATTTTTCTGAAATTAGAGGTCATATTTCATTTTAATATGAACTTCAAAATAGGTTATATTTTTTAATAAAAAACAATCAATAATAAAAAGGATCTGAATACACACATGTGATTACTCACCCTCCATTCCAATTCAATTTTATATGGTTCATTATATTGATTACATAATCCAATCTTCCAATCCTCTAGAAAAACATAATCATACTAATATCACATATATATAATTAAAGAGATAACAAGGGCCCCCAAGATGGAAAAGATGTTCTGAAACACACAAGACCAAATATATGGTGAAAATAAGATTATAGTGCGGCCTAGATATAAAAAATTTACATTATTGATCAATCATATAACACTCATAAAGAAGGGTGAAATATAAAAGGGAAACAATCACTTACCAAAAATGTGACTCACTATTATAGACGATAGATAGGGAACTATGTTGTCGAACATGCCTAAAATCACATGTTAAAAGGCTTATGGTTCAAGAAAGATAACCCCAAGGATGAAGAATAAGGTTTTATTTCTTTTCGACTCAAAGGAAATAATAAAATAATTCAATAGTGTATGTGTAATTCTATCAGATTCCTGATACAAATCCTGGTATAACTCCAAATATTTTCTTGGTAAAATTTCATTTTTATATTTTTTTAATTTGGATTCATTTTAATCATATATAATTAATCATTTAAAATAGTGTGTTTTAAATAATTCAAATATTTTATCTAATATTTAAAATATTATTAAAAAATTATTTTAGATTTAAATCCCACAATTTATGTGAACAGAAGATTTCATGTCATTATGTAAAAATCTGGCTATTTTAAAAAATAAATAATTTTTTAAACTATTTAATATAGAATGAAGAGGGATCCACCACATAGAACCAAGAAAACTAATTAATAAAGAATCAATTGCTAAAAATAAGACAAAGAAGGAAACAACTGACTGCATAAAGAAACCAACCAGCTATAAAATGAAACTTACAGACCATGTGAATAAACCAACCAACCAAAAGAAGTAACCTAAATACATCATGATAAAACCAACCAAAAATAATAATAAAATGTAATAAAAAACCAAAAAACCAACCTAAAAGTTGTTTTTTGGAACCTGATTCATAACAAAATTATTTATAAATATCCAACCTATCTATACACTGATATTACCATACCTCTATCTATGAACACCATCACATCCCTAAAGAATTTCATCCTAAACTAACCATAAACTCTCCGATATCCAATAATCAATCTATCTTGGACCCCTCTCATACCATAACCAAATATATAAATTGTTCTTTACCACATCCATTTACCAAAAAACACTAAAGTTTTGACAAATAGTTTATCCTCATGAGTATGTTCATCCTAGCACAATACTCCACACATAAATACTTATTATAGGTCATGGTGATCCACACCATTAGAATTTCCAACCGAAATCGATCTTCATTTAGTCTAACAAAAAAATGTTCATGATAAACCATCCCAAAAAACCACTTAACCACATGAAAATTTCATGATTAAACAAAATTTTAACAACATCCTCAATGTATTACAACCACACCATATCAAATTACAAACAAAATTCATATCATTCCTCTAGTATATGACATTGCGAAAAAAATTCTAATTCTCAACAACCAATTCATTATTTAATCAAGAAATCCAAATTTCTTAACACTTAAAGACGTCAAAAAATAATTCCAATTAACATTTCAACGTATAATCCCAACATACACCATGATTCAATTGTTGGGTAATTAAAAGATGTAATCCTTCATCACACCCTATTCATAATCACCAACACACCCTTGATCTATATCACTCTTGAATCATACCAAATTCCATACCAACCCCAATAATGATACCCAGACTCAATTTGAAACCACATTTGAATACCGTATTTTTTATTCACTAGGAAACCATATAATGTTGGTTCAACATTCTCACTGACATTCTAGTGTCATCAGAACCATCCGCCAACTAGTCTAACAACATCCATGAACCTTCTGGCATGACAGTCATACAACTGGGAATGATAAGATACTTCTCACCATTGGAGTACACCTATCATCACCTGTTTTAAAAAAATAACACCTCTATATCATTCAGGTCAGGTTTATTATTTAATATAATAACCAAATATATCCGGTCAATTCGTATCTTAGTGCCAACACAAAAAACCTATCACTTTTTATTCTCATCATACCTATATTCCATCCCAAACATTATCCACAATCCATTACAAAATAGTGGTCACACTCTCTAACAACATATTTTGTATTGAACACAATATGGACCCGTTTACACTTTTCCACAAGAATCTACCAACATAGTTTCTAATAATACTCTAGTGTCACTCTTATCAAGAGACACCCATCCCATTCAAAATGACCCATGTGAAGGACCATTCCTAGAATGATCATCCCATTAGAATATGATCAATAATTGATTTCTATTCATAAAATAGAGGGACCCCACTAATCATCCACTAAAAACTGAATCCACGATTCCAAGAATAATCTAATAAAATCCATCAGTCCTTGATCTATACTAAATAAAATGATTCCATTGAACATTCCCTATCACATCCCAAATGTGTGATTAGTGGATCCTTTCCAATATATTATTTATTTATTTTATAATTTGAATCCATAAATTTATTTATAATTTTAATTTTACAAAATTTCTTTTATTTAAAAAATCTATATTTTATATTTTCCCACCAACATGGATTTTTATAGTAATAAAATATTTTCTCATATGATGTTTTCAATACTTATAAAATAAATCAATGATGTTTAATTTTTATATTAATTTTATATTGTATTTTGGTATTATTATTATTTAAAAATAGTTTTATGTTATATTTTTCAAAAACAAATCAATGTGTTGCTTGATATATAAGAAGAATATAATAACACATACAAAATGTAAAATGAATAATACATAGATTTGAATTACCCATAAACATCTCAGGGATGAATCAAACATAAAACCAAAATAAATCGTAAAAAATTAATATGACTTATATGTAAACTAGGAAAATTTATTTTATATTGAAACATCATATATGTTTAATAATTGATTCTTATATTGACTCCTTAGTAGAATTGACTCATACACAAGAATAAATAACTCATACACACAATGGTATAGAAAAATTTCACTCTTATAGATTTCATATATTTTTTATTTAATATTTTCTATTTGTTTAATTATTTATCATTAAGATTAAATATATATTGATATTTAAAATAAAAAAATTTCCAGAAGGGAACAATATTTGATGTTTTATAGGATTATCCAAATTAAGTTGTATGAGAAATGAATTATGATTATTATCAAAGATATTAAATGACATTTCAAAGGACTAAACAACTATTAAGTAGTTCCTTATTCAAAGGAATATTTTTCTCAATGTTTTGATAGGTATTCATGGTTATTTATTAAATCTATAATTGTAGATAATATAATTGGTATCAATCTTGTTATTATTTAAAATTAATATAACCATTATTAAATTATTGTGTAACTGTTTTGAAACTTATTCAATGAAATATTTGGCTCTATAATATGGATGAATTCACCCTTCTAAACCACTAAAAAATGAGTCACAATACAGTTGTTCAAAATTAATTTGAAAAAAGGATATGTTTTTGAGTGATAGTAAAGGAAAAAAATATAAATTTACATGATCACAACTACAATATTGTTTCATGGTTTGACAGACTTCTCAAGGCTATTCGAGTTTCTATGGACATTTATATCTCTATATTCCTTACTAGGTACTTAATTATTTCTAATTTCTATCTATGTTGTAACTATATTATATATTATTGGTTTCCCTTCAATAATATTGTATCTTCTATCATTGGTTTATACCTCCGTAAATGGTGTAGGTTAACGTCAGTTGTGACCCCCTTTTAAAATTTCAGGTCATGCATTCCTCCACTATAAATGTTAATTCATAATAGTGATGTGGCTCCCCTTCAAATTTACAGACAATTACTAAAAATCATTTCTCTCACATATATTGGTATGTAATGAGAAGACATATGACCACTTTGATCTAAACTATTTTATAAATAACTTAACTTCTTAATTTTTTTATTTTTCCATTACTTGTGAAAGGGAATATTTAGTTTCATTTTACTTCATTAAATTTTAATATATTTTACTCACCCCCTCTAGACCAACATGTTTAGGACCTAATAATTATTATGAATTCATTTACCTTTAGGAACATCAATTTATCCAAATATCAAAATTATTACAGTGCTCAAACTGGTGGACATATTTTCTTACTGAAATTGTATTTTAGATTACCGTATAAGGTAATGTAATTTAAAATGGAAAAAAATGTTAAAATGATAGAAAGATTCCATAGAAACCACCTCAAATTGAGGGTAAAAAATATTTCTATTGGAAAACTTGAATGGAAGACTGTCCTAGAATATAGACATTTATTATTAGGATACTCTAGTAAAAAATTATCAATTAATTGGTTCTTCCCCTAAGACTATCATAATAAGTGATGTAGTTGAATATGTAATAAACTATAATTTTATGAACAATTTTTATTTTATACAAATTAATGTTTTTAGTCATATAGCTACATATAAAACTACTCATGGAATATGGAGAATATATCAAGTTTCTCACTAAGGATTTGATATGTCGATAAGGTCAAATCATGGAATATTTTGAGTTGATGGAATTGTAAGGAATTTAATGAAAACAATACAACCATTATAATAGTAATATAACTATAATGATATGAATGTTACCTTCTTGTTACAATTTGACTTTTATATTTTCTTTGATATATTAATAATACCCCATAAATTATTAAAATACAAATTTAAATTAATATTTATAAGTATTAAATATAAGGAAATAATTTTCAATATGTTATTATATCAACATATATTCTTTATGAATCAATGCATATTATACTATAAAAATAATAACTCCTTAAATTGAATAAAAAATATGTTTCCCTTTTAAAATATCAGTTTATTAAAAATATGAAATTTCAATTTAAAATATTTATTTCTCATACATAATAAATTATTTGCAATTAAACAGACACTACATTTAAAACCATTAGGTAAAAGTCATCCATTTGTTAAAGATTCATAATTTTGTTAGGTGGTTAAATTTTTCAGTACATAGTAACCCTCAATAAGAATATATGATTTTTATTTTGATATAATTATGATTTATAAATTATTTAATAGTTAATATAAGTTAATCTATGAACAAAAATAATAAAAAAAATTATATAATGTGTTTTATTAAAATAAAATTAATTTCCAAACCTATAATATTTTTTAAGAAGTCTAAAATAGAAATTACAGATTCAAAAACAATATTTTGTGAAAAAATTATATTCCAATAGAAAAATTAGTTTAAAATAATATATTTCTATTATAAAAAAATAAATACAAAATAAATATATAAATTTCAAAATATATGTGTCAAAACAGTTGGGATGATATTGGTTTTTCTTTTTCCCAAGCCTATATTTCAAAGACCTATGTCTAAAAATTAAGAAATATTCCTCCCTCATTTACTATACATACTAACCCATTCTACCACTAATATTCACTCTAAATCCATTTATAAGGGATATACCCTCATTTTATCACTCATAAATAACTCCAAGGGTTCCCATTTGTTTGAAGGTGCTCTTCTCGAAATCTAAGAACCAACATTCTTATGTATGAACCCCTACCTTATTCTCATTCATTAATTATATTATTATCTTCAATTCATTTTTATTTTTGATATGAAATTTTATTATGTCTCATTCCCATTAATTAATTATTATATTATCAATGATATATCAAAATTACCTTTTATTATACTATTTTCAAAAGTCGTTATAATGCTCAAATAAACCCATAATAACAAAACAATTCTAAATTTGGGTAATGTGCAAGTGGTTTTCCTTATAATGAAATCATATTCAATATTAAAACTAGTGGAAAGGGATTAGGAATTGATGAACCTAAGGATAATAATGTTTAAAATTCATAATCAGTATTATGTCAATATTAACATGGTGTACAATTATAGGTATCTGTTGTATATCTGGTTTGATACTCATGTGGGACATGTTATGGATTGATATTTTATCATGTTGTAGAAATCACGTTTTACATTAAAAAAGGTAAACATATTTTTTTCTTATAGGGTAACCAATTACCTGGATTGTAGGACCATGGCAACTAAGTTAAAATGAACATGATTAAAAGTCATATTTAGAATTAAAGAACATTACATGTCATTATGGCCCTAACCCATTATACCTTTGTAGGATTTCACTTTGTTATCCCCATCCTTTTCTCACATGAACCTGCACCACCAAAGGCCACCACCATGTTATGGATGATTCACATGGTCTTTATAAATAGTAATAAAGGATGTGATTATATTACTATTGACATTTTTACATAATTTCTTTGGTCTCAAAAAATTTTAAATAAATTATTTCGACATCCCACACACATAGATAATCGAATTTTTTCCAAAGCGGATCAGAAATAGAAATCTATATATTTCAGTTGCCAGTGGTACTTGTTAGAAAATTGTGTAATCCTAAGATGAATCAAGGGATTTCACTTGGACATCTTTATTAACTCATAAACTAGGGAAAACTATTTTCATTATCGTACAATTTCAATGTCCGAAATATTTATATATCTTCAATTTTCCTTTTGAATACATAACATTTCTCATATTTGGGAGTATAATATAGTTTAAACACATGAAACACATAATAATTTATTACATTTGTTAAAAATATTAAAATAAAAAATGATATATATACATGAATATAGAAACTAATACTAGGATATAATAAACACCCACAGAACAAGTAAAATTAGCAAATATAGTTCGCATTGATCTCCAAGAATTATCACACCAGTGAATAGAATTTTAACAAAATACCAAACATCAATAATCAAACTGGTATTTTAGAAGTGAATAATTTATATCCTTGATAGATATTTTGGTGAATTATTAACAATATATGAAATGGGTATTTATATGTTTCAATATTTCCATTAGAATAGTGACATGACTGTTTGGAATAGTAACATGATCGTTCAAAATTGTAAAATGGCCATTGGAATAATAACATACCTTCAAAATAATATTATTTAAATAATATTTATCCTATGAATTTTAAAAAAATATAAATATTTCAACTCTATAAATTAATTATCTTGATTAAACAACTCAATGAAATTATAAACACATATATAATAACAAATATTTAACAAAAAATTAAATAAAAAATATTTAATATGAAAAAAATTAAAAATTAACAGGTTATAAAATTATATGGATAAAAATAATTTCAACATTAGAATTATTATTTTTGAATTTTCTAAGGATTTTATTTGATAATTACTGAAGAACATCATTTTTTATGTGAATATAGAAAAACAATTTTTATGTAACTACTCTATTTTAATGACATTATCCAAGATCTAGTAATGAAATAATATACTCTAAAACTTCAATATAAACCAAAAAATAATTAAATATGATTAATAAATAATTCAAATATAATAAATATTATTTAATGACATAACAATTGTTCTCAAAATTCAATAAATGATAATGTTTTCCATTAAAATAACTATTTTAAAATTTTATTCTTTAATTTTTAGTAAACGAATTCACTACTATTTGGAAAGAATTAAATGAACTTAAATATATTATTTTATTACAATATTACTTAAAATTTTAATAATACCACTATTATATGTTTTACCTTGGAAATTATATTTTATTCCATATTTTAGCATAAAAATGTACCTCTCATAATGTATAAAAGTCCTCTCAACATCATCTTTAAAACACACTTCTATCTGACATACAAAATAGAACAGTATACTAAAATTACATATCTTATGTCCCTTAAGATACTTGAGGTTATTCTTGAGTAACTCAACTCTATGAATATATAGATTTTAGTGTCATAGAAAAGATGAAAACCCAATATATTGTACAGGTTTCATCAAATTTTCTTTAGTTTACCGATTCTTTTACTCAATTTCACAATTCAATTCATACCATATCATTATATAATTAATTAAAATCAAGGTCAATTTTTTTTAATGATGTTAATCTCAAAACATTTATATATTTAATACATATTTTTATGTAATAATTCTATTTTCTCCTATATTGAGAATTTACCATTAATGGTTGGTTAACCACCTACGATGACATTTCTAAAACCCTACTTATCACCAAATTCATGGATGATTACTGTGAATAATATATAATATGTTATCAAATGTATTATATATTTCTAAAATTTATTTTAATAATATATAAATAACCCTATACATAAATAAATAAATTAAAATCAGATAATATATTTTAATGAAAACACAACATCAAAACAATTCACATTTAACAAATATTTTAAAAAAATATAACCCAATAATTATAATCAGTAAAAAGTTAAAAAATTTAATTTAATTTTCTTCTAGATTTATTTTTTAATACAAATATTTTTATTATACAGTATGTGTAAATGAGGCAAAACATAATGTGATTTAAGGTAAGGAAATTCTCAAACTCTACCACATCACTTTTTATGTTTGCAACAATTTTTACTCATTTTGATTATGTATTTGTTCTAAATATATTATAAATATCATTTCACATTTATTTATATTTTTCTATTAGTGTGGATATTCATTTTTTTCAATGAGGTGATTTCAAGAAAATCTAAATGATTTTAGTCTCAAATATCTCTTTGGTTCCTCTTAAATTATTCCATCAACTCAACATTACCAAAGTAATTATAAGAATGACTATAATGTCTAGGGATATATTTTTCCATTTCTATATTGGAAATAATAAATGGTATTTTATAAACTATAATTTATTATACCCCTTATGAAACTCATTCCTTTCCATGAGTTAATTTCATTTTAATTATTGTTATATGTGTCATTTCCATGTGGCATACATGATTATGATAATTTTACAATGTAATTCGATTCCCTAGAATTATATCTCTCCCCAATTCATTGTGTAATGTGAAATAACACATTATATGATACATCTTATCCGAGAACACGATTCTATATTTTTTTCTATTATGATTTTATTATTTTTTCACATGTGTTATACATGAACATAATCCATGTTTGTTCATAAATAAGTGTAGTATTTTACAAATATGTTATGATGTTTCATTATTATTACTATTACACATTTAGTTCCTTTTTCAAATTACTTCTCCATGATTATGAGGATGATCCCCTCTAATGATACGATTAATATGATTATTATCACCCATACACAATTGAATCAGGTCTCGTATTACTTCCATGTCAATCCTCTCCTCACTGGGATTTTAGATATCCCCATTCATTGATGTATATTTTCATTTTATTACATGTACTAAGAAGAACATTATAAGATTATAAAAATTCTAAATAATTAAATAAATAAATTTATTGTTTTTTTAAATATAATTTATGTATAATAAAAATTTCTCCATGATACTAAACATTCATTATGGGAATGTATTACATTAATATTATTTTTTAAAAAATTATTTTAAATTAATATATAGAAAATATGGTTCCCTATAGTAATCCTTCATTATTTTTGGGAAAATATTGTAGGATATACCTCATTGATAATTTATTCTATATAATCTTATATTTTTTATTCTTGATCATTATGAATAAAAATTCAGTATATGATAAAATAAATTAGAAATTTATGTAATGGGTGGGGACCAAAATTATATGACCCATCATTTCACAAGTTGATCACATGATAAAACTATATTAGGGTAGTGGGAGTTCTATTACCCTTCAATGGTATAATTATTATGTCCATCATTATGCATTGTTACAATTTCTCTCATTATCTGATATTTAACTCATTTATTGTAACATCCCAGGTAAATAAAGAATAAATTTATTTAATATTTACGAATTAAATATTAATTCTACTTTAAAGGGGTTGCTATATTCGATAGCGTACCCAATACGCAACAAGGAGTTTTTTTGAAATCTTACGTTGCACATTAGTAATAAAACAATATTATTTTAAATGGTAGTTAACATGTAGTCGTTGCATTGGCAGGAATTAATTGAAATAACTAATATATGATTATATATGTTTGTTAAATGTTTTTACATTTATCCAATAAAGGATAAAGGCTTGAAATACGAAAAGAATTCAATTTTAGGCATATAAACTCTATTTTTCACTAAAGGTCCACGTATCGCCTTTTAATGGCGAACCATCATTAAATATAGTTTTGGCCACTCTTATACATTCTTATTGGACAAAATAAAATTCTTCTTTTGAATCGGGAAATCAAAATTTACATTGTGTAAATTTTTGGTATTTTTCTGATAAAGATCATTTTTAATGGATAGTGAAAAATGTGATATTTTAATTCAAAACCTCTTTTTAATATAATTTATTTATATGATTAGATATTCATTTGAATTGGTTTTAATATGAAATTAGAATATTTTTTTCAATTTAATCCAATTCTTTTCGTTGGAATTAATTTCACTTTGAAATCAGACTTAAACTAGTGTCAATCATTTGTTACTTTTTGTTTCATAAAAACACGCTATTTGTTTTGACAATTGGAATTTATTATTAAATTAATCGATGCAACATATATGATTTGAATTTTGAAAAATAGAAATCATTTTTTAATTTGGAATATCAAATATATCTTAGGTTGAAGCATTGGTATTTTTTTGAAAAACATCAATTTTTGATGAATAGTGAAACCACTAAGTGGTACTTAAAAACTGATAATTCATTTAAATAAAACTTTACCACTTCTATGATTTGAATTATAAAAATCATAAATACATGGTTGTCATTAATAAGTAAAATGTGGTTTAATGGGATTAATATAAATTTTTGGTGAATAGTCACTTTTATGTTTATTAATCACGATTAGAGGTAATTAGTGTAGTTTAAGGTAAAAGTAATGTTTTAATAATATAAAATGACCTAGACACATGTCCTACCCTTATGGGATGGTTCATGTCCAACCAATAAAATCCATGGGTCAACCTCGGGTCCCCATGGAGCAACTTTGGTAGGAAAATGACATTAATATCATTTTATTTAAAGTTAAAATAAAAATGCCACAAACATGAGTTGTTTTACTAAAACAATTCTTAAATGGGGTTATACAAGTAATATTTTTGACTATAAATATTCATTATAAATATAAATTGAATTCCTACATCATGATATTTTTTTATAATTTTTAGACATTAATTTATTTAAATTATTTATGACACCATGATGATGCAGCGATTACCTCATTATTTAACGATTTAAATAGAATGAAAAGATAATGTAAAATATAAGACCTACACATGTAAAAAATCTAATGGATGGGTGTATTTCGAACCCTTATCACCTTATCCTTTAAATATATAATTGTGTGACCCTTTATATCCGAAAATCATTTTATAATAAAGTATCTTTTCTTAACATTCCAAGAGTGCCCCTCCTCTCCTCTTATAAAAAGCCACCACCTCTACCTCCATACCCACACCTCTAAATCCTCTGGTTCAGCCAATCTCTACTCGTTTTGTCACTCCACATCCATTTATTTCTCCTCGAAGAATCACTTTGGTCAGAAGTCTTCCCAAGGAAGACATTGAGCTCAAATCTAAGAGAGTTACCCGATTTTAAGGTAATGTATTTACTTGTGTTAATTTGTTTTATTTTGCTTCTCCAACCCACTAAACTCTTTTTATTCAATTATTTTGTAACAAATCCAGTATCGTAAATATACTAGGATGTTTTTATAAGTAGAATTAGAGCTACACTTACACACACATACATCTAAATGTTAAAGAACATATTGTTTCTATGGATGGTGAATTTCTGCCTCATGAAACGATGATTGCTCAATATTCTTCTAACACCATAAAAGGTGGACATTAAGATGACACTATATTTATATATGATATATAATATGTTTATTGTTTACTTAATATTATGTATTTTTCATTTATGGAATACCTTTATGGTATCCATTATGGGTATACGTGATATCTTCATTTTAGGAAGTGCGGACTACCGCCCCTCAAAGTGATTTGATTCGTTAATGCCATATGTGGGACGTATAAAGGATGGAGTTAAAGTTATTATATATTATGATATACTGGAAGTATAATATACCTTTATATCATTATTATTTCTTTCCATTAAGGTATGATATAGAAATTAAAGTAGCGTTCATCTGTACGTACGGCTTACCGTCTCCATGAACGGTGCATTTCATTTCTTACCCCCAAATGTAATGTACTATTATAAGTACATATATATAATGGATATATATGATGTATGATACATGTAAATTATGAATATAATTTTGGAATTAAAATATAAGTACCTCTCATTTAGTTTTAATACCATTAATATGACATAGAAATGAAAGTAGCGTTCATGCGTACGTATGGCCTACCATCTCCATGAACTGTGCATTTCATTTCTTACCACTAAATGATTATGTAATATTATAAATAAACGTATATGCTGGATATATATGATATATATGATATCCAAATCATTAATATCATTCTGGATATAATGAACCTTTGAACACACAAACAACATGTAATTGTAAGAAGTCCACTTTCGAAGTAAGAACCAAATATCGACAAAAAAACATTATTAACATAAATGATTACATAATGCTTAAAAAATAGAAATAATTTATATAAAAGGAATAGTAAGTTTAAAATGGTTATTAAGAAAGTAGAAATTAACACTAGTTTATTATTCAAGAGATTAAAGAGCAATTGACTAATGTCGGACACGAGGTAAGGGACATCATCTCAATCTCTTTTCATTACGGCATGTTTTGTTTTATACACAAATTTCTTTTATACAGTGTATAAAACCCTTTTAATTTTACTTTTATACAAAAGGAATCTTTTTCTACGAAGCGTTTTACAAAATGAAAAAAATTAATGTTTATTTTAACGTACACGGTGACAATGACCTTTTCCGCCGCCACGAGTATTATTTGGTGTTTGGCTTCCACAACATGCCATAATGTTTTTAAAATGAAATAAATACCATATACTCTTTTTTGTATTTTGGTATTGAAAATGGTTTTTATAATGTATTTGTTATGTCGGTATATTTAAGTGATATATTGTGATCAAAGTGTGGAAATTTTTTATTTCCATTTGTTTTATGTCTTATGATTTTATAATGGTAATTGGACATTTGATGGGTGGTTACGTGATAAACCATATTCCGGGTGGTGCCGTGAATACCAGGATGGGTGGTTACATTATAACCTCCAATGCATTGGGTATGTAAGTCAGCCGTATGGCTATTCCATTAAGTGATATGTGTGGAAGTAGACCAGATGGTTATTCCACATAAGTATGTTTATGTCTCAAGTTACCTTTATATGTTATGTGTTCTTTATATGGGTTTTATGGTAATCATTTGGTTACAAAATGGTAAGTAATGGTCTTATATTCAGTGAAGATTTTTTACTACTTCAAAAAGGTGAATGGTATTACTTTGATATAGTATACATGGTTTACTTGTTGTTTTGAAAAAATAATAGTTTTCATTCTCTGTGTATCCCTTACTGAGCTTTTTATGCTCACCCCAAGTTTTTTTGAAATGTTTTTCACCGGACTTAATATGGAATAGGGTCATGGATGGGATCAAGGGAATGTCATGCTATCTAAAACATGGAACTAGTCGTGTTTCTTTTTAATAGTTTTTATTTTATGGAATCTTAGTAGAAGTCTCTACTTTGTAATCTTTTGATAAGTAATAGTTATGATCTAATTCTCTAAAACTCTAAACCTAAAAAGATCCTCAATGGGAAGTATTCATTATTTCAATATTAAGTAATTTTTAAGGCTGTGTTGGTATCAGAGGTCGGTTTATACAACTTTATGATTTAGAAAATTTTTACATTTATAAATTAATTTATGTTATGATTGAAATGATATTGCATTTAATGATTATGATGTTGCTTCACATATGATATTTTTTTGTTATGAATGATATTTTATAGAGGAAATAGAACAGATTTTTTGGGAAGGCATACAGTGGGAAATGGACTTTCAAATTAGTATCCTGAGATGGTTAAAATCAGAACTAAACAGTTTGTTGTAGTGATGGCTCAGTTGACTCAGGAGTTAAAAATATGATTGGTGAATGCTCGAGTTTTGGCACTTGCTTCTAGGAATGGTGAGTTTTTTATATAACGTGATGCTTCATTGAAGGTACTTGGTTGTTTCCTTATGTAGAATGATCAGGTAATTTCATATGCTTAACTTAAATTGAAAACTCATGAGGTAAATTACCCTACACAAGATTTGGAATTAGCTGCTGTTGTTTTCGCTTAAAAAATTTGGAGGCATCATTTGTATGGAGTTATGTGTGAAATATATACTGATCACAAAAGTTTAAAGTATATATTCGCTCAGAAATAATTGAACATGAGATAGAGGAGATGTCAAGAATTAATCAAGGATTATTATTGTACAATTCATTACCATCTGGGAAATGAAAATAAAGTGGCTGATGCTTTGAGTCGAAAAAGTAATGCTTCATTAACTATGCTATATCCGGAACAAGATCCTTTGGTTTTTTGATTTTATGAACATTGGCATAGAAGTTGTTGGTGCATGAAGTTCATCTGTTTTGTTTCAGGTATTAGTGACATCATCTATATCAGACAGAATTAAGAAAGCATAGAAGCAATACAGTGAGTTGTAGAAAAAGGTTGAGCTGGATTAGAAGGGTAAGTTTCCTGAATTCAACATTGATAATGATTAGGTTTTGAGTTTTGGGAAGAGATTGTGTGTGACTTGTGATTCACAGTTGAAGAGAGAGTTGTTATTTGAAGCTCATAGTTCCACGTTTTCATTTCATCCTGACAGTACTAAGATGTACATAGATCTGTGGTAGTATTACTGTTGGGATGGAATGAAAAGAGATATTTCTGATTTTACTGTGAACTGTTTGACTTGTTAGCAGTTTAATGCAGAGCGGAAGTTACTGAAAGCGATGCTTCAACCATTAACAATGCCAAAGCGGAAATGGGAAAATATATCCATGGACTTTGTTGTGGGATTATCGAAGACATCTCGAGGTAATAATACAATCTGGGTTATTGTTGATCGCTAGACTAAATCTGCTCATTTTTTTCATTTCGATATACTTTCTCTCTAGATCAGATTTCTCGATTGTATCATAAAGAGATAGTCAGGTTGCATGGAGTTCCCCTATCCGTTGTATCTGATCGTGATCCCAGGTTTACTTCTAAATTTTGGAAAGGCCTTCAGAAGTCATTGGGTACTGAATTAAATTTTAGTATATCTTTTCATACTCAATCAGATGGGCAGTTAGAACGAACAATTCAGACCTTGTAGGATATGCTACGTGCTTGCTCTATGGATTATCAGGGAAGTTGGGACCGACATCATTCTTTGGTCTAATTTTCATATAACAACAGTTTTCATTCCAGTATACAGATGGCTCCGTTTGAGGCATTATATGGGAAGCGGTGTCGAACTCTAGCTTTTTGGGATGAAGTGCGTGAAAGGAAGCTAATGGGACCAGAATTGGTAGATGATATGACTGAAAAAGTTCAGTTGATTCAGAAACACATGAGAATAGCTAAGAGAAACTGGAGGAAGGATCTATCATTCAAGGTTGGTGATCATGTTTTTCTCAAAGTTTCACCATGGAAAAGTGTGATGTGATTTGGTAAGAAAGGAAAGTTGAGTCCAAGGTTCATTGGACCATAAGAAATTTTGGAGAGAGTTGGATCAGTTTCATACAGAGTGGCATTACCTCCGAGTTTGTCTCAAGTACACAATGTTTTTTATGTTTTGATGTTGAGAAAGTATATGCTAGATCCATTACATGCTTTGAGCCCATAGGTAGTTCAGTTGGAAGAGAATCTCTCTTATGAAGAACAACCAGTCTATATTCTTGACCTAAGAGAGAAAGAGTTGAGAAATAAGGTAATTCACCAGGTAAAGATTTTATGGAAAAACCATATTGTTTAAGAGGCAACGTGGGAATCTGAAAATTCTATGAGGGATAATTACCCCCACTTATTTTGATAAGTGAATAAAATTGTGAGGACGCAATTACCAAAAGGGGTGAAGGATGTAACATCTCAGGTAAATAAAGAATAAAGCATTTTAATATTTATTAATATTTACTAATTAAATATTAATTTTACTTTAAAGGGGTTACTATGTTCGATAGCGTACCCAATACACAACAAAGAGTTTCTTTAAAATCTTACGTTGAATACTAGTAATAAAACAATATTATTTTAAATGGTAGTTAACACGTAGTCATTGTATTGGCGGGAATGAATAGAAATAACTAAAATATGATTATATATTTTTGTTAAATGTTTTTACATTTATACAATAAATGATAAAGTCTTAAAATATTAAAAGAATTCAATTATAAGCATATATACTCTAATTTTCACTAAAGGTCCACTTATCACCTTTTAATGGTGAACTGTCATTAAATATAGTTTTGGTCACTCTTATACATTCAAATGGAAAAAATAAAATTTCATTTTATAATCAGGAAATCAAAATTTACTTTTTGTAAATTTTTGGTATTTTTCCGATAAAGATCATTTTTTAATGAATAGTGAAAATGTTGTATTTTAATTCAAAACCACTTTTTAATATAATTTATTTATATGATTAGATAATCTTTTGAATTGGTTTTAATGTTAAATTAGAATATATTTTTACCATTTACTACAATTGTTTTCGTTGGAATTAATTTTACTTTGAAATCGGACTTAAACTAGTGTCAATTTTATGATACTTTTTGTTTCACAAAAACACGCTATTCTTTTTGACATCGGGAATTAATTATTAAATTAATTAATGCAACTTATATGTTTTGAATTTTGTAAAATAGACATCATTTTTGAATTCGGAATATCAAATATAGCTTAGGGTGATGTTTTGGTATTTTTCTGAAAAACTTCAATTTTTGATGAGTAGTGAAACAACTAAGTGGTACTTAAAAAACCGATTTTTCGTTTCAATGAAACTTTACCACTTTCGTGTATTGAATTTAAAAAATTCGACATAAATGTTTTTCATTAATAAGTAAAATTTTGTTCAATGGGAATAAAATAATTTTTTGGTGAATATTAACTTTTATGTTTATTAATCACGATTAGAGGTAATTAGTGTAGTTTAAGGTAAAAGTAGTGTTTTAATAATACAAAATGACCTAGACACATGTCTTACAATTATTGGATGTGTCATTAAAGAACAAGACAATCCATGGGTCAACTTGGGGACCCCATGGAGCCACTTTGGTAGGAAAATGACATTAATATGTTTTTATTTAAAGTTAAAATAAAAATGTCACAAACATGAGTTGTTTTACTAAACAAATGTTTAAATGGGGATATACAAGTAAGTTTTTGACTATAAATATTCATTAGGAAGCTAAAAATATTTCCTACATCATAATTTTTTTTAATATTTTTAGACATTAAATAAATCAAAATATTTATGACACCATGATGATGCAGTGATTACCTCATTATTTAACGATTTAATTAAAATGAAAAGATAATGAATAAACATGCCAAAAACCTATTGGATGGGTGGATTTAGAACCCTTATCACCTTATCCTCAAAATATATAATTTTGGGACCCTTTATATCTGAAAATGATTTTATAATAAAGTATCTTTTCTTAACGTTCCAAGTGTGCCCCTCCTCTCCTCTTATAAAAGGCCCCCACTTCTACCTCCTTACCCACACCTCTCAAGCCTTTGGTTCGGCCAAGCTCTGCACTTCTTGTCTCTCCACATCCCTCTATTACTCCTAGAAGCCTTAGTTTTGGCAGAAGTCTTCCCAAGAAAGCCTTTGAGATCAAATCTAAGAGAGTTACCCGATTTTAAGGTAATGTATTCACTTGTGTTCTTTTGTTTTATTTTGCTTCTCCAACACCCTAAAATCATTTTATTCATTTCTTTTGTTACAACTCCAGAATATTCAATATACTAGGATGTTTTTATGAGAATAATTAGAGATACACTAACACACACATACATCTAATGGTGAAAGAACATACTGTTTCTATGGATGGCGAATTTCTGCCTCACGAAACGATGATTATTCAATATTCTTCTAGCACCTTCAAAGGTGGCCATTAATATATCAGTATATTTATATATGATTTATAATATGTTTATGTTTTCCATAAGATTATTTATTTTTCATTTATGGAATACCTTTATGGATTCCATTATGATTATAAACGATATCTTCATTTTAGGAAGTGAGGACAACCACCCCCTCAATGTGATTTGATTCGTTAATGCCATATGTGGGACGTATAAAGGATGGAGTTAAAGTTATTATATATTATGTTATACAGAAATTATAATATACCTTTATATCATTATTATTTCTTTTTATTAAGGTATGAGATATAAATGAATTTAACATTCATGCGTACGTACGGCTTACCGTCTCCATTAATGGTTCATTTCATTTCATACCCCCAAATGTAATGTACTATTATAAGTACATATATATAATCGATATATATGATGTATGTTACATCTAAATGATGAATATAATTCTGGAATTAAAATATACATACCTCTCATTTAGTTTTAATTGCATTAATAATAAATATAAATGAAAGTAGTTTTCAGGCGTACGTATGGCTTACCATCTCCATGAACGGTGCATTTCATTTCATACATATAAATGATTATGTAATATTATAAATACATGTATATGCTGGATATATATGATATATATGATATCCAAATCATGAATATCATTCTGGATATAATGAACCTTTGACCACACGAACAACATGTAATTGTAAGAAGTCCACTTTCGACTTAAGAACCAAATATCTACAAAAAAATCATTATTAAATTAAATGATTACATAATGATTATAACAAATAAATAAATAATATAAAAGTAATAGTAAGCTTGAAAATGGTTCTTGATAAAGTTTAAATTAACACTAGTTTATTATTCAGGAGATTAAAGGGCAATCGGGTCACGTCGGACATGAGGTAAGGGACTTCGTCTCAATCTCTTTTCATTAAGACATGTTTTGTTTTATACCCAGAATTCTTTTATACGGTGTATAAACCCCTTTGAATCTTACTTTTATACAAAACAAATCTTTTTCTACCAAGTGTTTTACAAAACAACAAAATGAAATTTTTCTTTTAACGTACGTGGTGACAATGACCTTTTCCACCGCCGCGAGTATTATTTGGTTTTTGGCTTCCTCAACAAGCCGTAATGTTTTTAAAATGAAATAAATACCATATACTCTTTTATGTATGTTAGTATTGAAATTTTTTTTGATAATGGATATGTTATGTCAATATATTTAAGTGATATATTATGATCAAAGGGTGGAAATGTTTTCTTTAAATTTTTTTTATGTCTTATTATTTTATAATGGTACTTGGACATTTGACGGGCGGTTACTTGATAAACCATATGATGGGTGGTGTCATGAATACCAGGATGGGTGGTTACGATATAACCTCCAATGCATTGGGTATGGAAGTTAGTCGTATGTCTATTCCATTAAGTGATATGTGTGGAAGTCGACAGGATGGTTATTCTACTTAAGTATGTTTATATCTCAACTTACCTTTTTATGTTATGTGTTCTTTATATGGGTTTTATGGTAATATTTTGGTTACAAAAGGGTAAGTAATGGTCTTTTATTCAGTGAATAGTTTTTACTAATTCATAAAGGTGAAAGGTATTACTTTGATAAAGTATACATGGTTTACATGTGGTTTTGAAAAAACTAACATTTTTCATTCTTTGTGTATCCCTTACTGAGCTTTTTATGCTCACCCCATGTTTTTTTGAAATGTTTTTCACAGGACTTAATGTGGAATAGGGTCAAGGATGGGATCAAGGGAAAGTCTTGCTATCTAAAACATGGAACTAAACAAGTTTCTTTTTAAGAGTTTTTATTTTATGGAAACTTAGTATAAGTGTATACTTTTTAATCTTTTGAGATGTAATACTTATAATCTAATTCTCTAAAACTCTAAACCTAAAAGGATCCTCGCTGGGAATTATTCATTTAATTAAATATTAAGTATGGTTTAAATCCGGGTCCTTATATTTATTACAATTTACATACACAATTCATATTATACACAATCATTTGATTATATTCCCCATAGGATATCTTATTCCATGTTATCTTTTTACTGTATGGTATCCCGTTCTTGTCACTCTATCTCACACTTTTGTTTTATTTCCAATTTCTCTAAGTAATGATGTTGTATACTATGTTTGATTGACCCTATGTATAACACTAAGGAATCATCACTTAAAATCAAATATTTTAACATTCAGGATTTCATATAATATTTATATATTTAGTCACTAAAATACTACAAAATATTGATCATGGGAATATAATCTCATGTATTCTGACTACAATTTTATAACCAAAAAACCAAATATGGGTGGATGTGGTTGACTGTATTATAGTTGGTATCGAGGAGAGGATATTTATAAATATTGGAATATTTAATTAAAATAGTTTTGGATGAAAACATAAATTATACATTAAAAAAATTTGTCTTCATTCTATATATTTTTTAGAGCTATTCTACTTATATGACCATGTTTTAGGGAAAAAATTATATATATGTATTGACATAAATATTTCATGTTTAAAATACTAAATAAAAAGTAATTATATTTTTTAATAAGGGAACCTAATGGAAGAAATAGAATCCTATATAAAAATTGAGGACTATTTGGGAATTTTCAAGATATTCAAGACAATGTATTTAATGATGGCATTACTATTTTTTTATATCTTGGAAAAATTGAATCAGGTAATAAAACAACCTCTCTTCATTTCATAAACTTATTTACGATGAATAAAGATCAACCTTTTCAGATTATTTTATGAGGAAATAACACCCAATGTTTGGATACTCTACTAAACCTATGGTGGGAGATAATTATATTAAATCCCATGAAACAATATTTTATGGATATAGGGGGTACTAATAAGGAATAATTTAATAGGGATGTGTATAATTTATTGGGTTAAGTTGACCATTGGTGGACCCAAATTCAAAATTATATGAATTTAAATGAGATGTAAGTCAAAGAGTAGAAAAAACTTAATGTGAATTTTTTTTAAATATATTTCTCAAGAGAAATGTCTGATATGGATATGTAAACATATAAATTTGATGAAAATAAAATAATAAATGGTGGTTCGGTATAAATCTAAATTCATGGGATTAGTGAGTTATATTGCAGATTATCTACAAAACCCATAAAGTAAAATTGATCATTTTTTTGATGGTTAAAAGCCATGTACATTAAGACTATTTCTGTCTCAATGATTTTTGTCATACAAATTGATTCTAAAAAGTTATCTCATTATTAAGAAATAGATTTCAAATTCATTTATTTACTAAGGAAACCCTGATTAAAATAGGATACTTGACTTCCACATAAAAATCAAAACTATAATGAAAAATATTAGAATACTATAATTAACTATATTTATTAAATATTTGACTAGACACCCATGTAGCTATTTAAATGTGATGGGTGTGTGATTTAAATATGAAGAGAAAGGTCATTAGTTTCATGAGTGAAAAGGAAATAGAGAAGAAAACATTGTATAATTCGTCAACTACAGGGATATGGGGAACTACACTAGTCAAAACCCAAACCAAATTTATAATCATCCCCAAAATAATTATATTAATCATTGATAATCTATGGAAATTATAAGAGAGAAATTTGAAGCTCTAAAATATTCATATCAAATACATTTATTATATAGTAAAAATTATCTAATATATTATTTTATTCTAGATCTAGGAAATCATTTATATATTACATGTTTGTTAATTATATTTAATCACCCAATCATTCATTAAATAAAAATTTATTATTTATAACACCAAGGGTATATTTATTGTTGTGAAGATATATCACACAATTAATATAATAATTCATGGGTGTTTTCTTGTTTCAAAAAAAATTATCCAATTAATGGGGTATTATATTTTTATATTTTGGATGGATTGAATATTTAATTATAAAGAAATAATCTACTATATGGATAAATGGGTAATATTTTGAGAGGAAAGTATGAAATTACTTATTTTTTATGGAGATATTTTAACACTTGAAGCATCTCTATAATCATCCATAGTAACTGAGCATAATGGAATCCTTTGGGATGATATAATGAAAATTAAATCAATAATGGATAAATGGTCTTAACAATATAATTTTTTCCAATTATTTGAGATTGTATTTATGTATTTACCAATTAATCTCCATGATTTTCTCTTTGATAGAGAATTTGAAATATCTATTAATTTTATTCTTGATTAAAATCCTATATATAATCATTCTTATAAAATAGATAATGGGGATTTAGTTCAGTTGAATAAGTAATTTAAAACTTTTGATATGAGTATTTCATTCCTCCAAGTGTTTCACAATAAGAATCACCTATTTTATTTTTCAATATTAATTATAGTTCAATGATTTTTCAACTAATTATAGGGAAATCAATTTAATTACAAAAAATAAGAAGTAACCATTACCACATATTGGTGAAATTTTTATTTATATTCAAGGGGATCAATGTTTATCAGTGATTGTTTTTTGTCTAGTTATTATCATTTAATTATTAAGAAGGTATATATCATAATGATAGAATTTTTTATGAGGTGTGGTCCTTTGATGTTCAGAGTAACTCCTTTTTTGTTATCCAATTCACCATTTGTGTTCATGAACATTATGAATAGAGTCTTTAAGGATTACCTTGATATGTTTGGGGTGATATATATTGACTATATTTTTGTATACTCTATTATTTAAGAGGTTTAGGAAACACATTTTTTTTATTGTTTTGGAGTTTTTGAGGAAAGAGTAATTATATGAAAAAATTTGGTAAATTTAAATTTTGGATTCAATAAGATTCTTTTAATAAATATATTATATGCGAGGATGGTATGTTTATGGAACCTTAAAAAACTTTAAATGGAATGGGAAAAAACTACTAACATAACTAACATAAATATTTTTCACATCTTAGAAGGGGTCAATCAATGGTTATTTTAAAAAATGTATTTATTATATAATCTATTAACCTTGTTAACACATATTGGGAGAAATTCCCATAAACAAAGTAATGTAATGAAAATATTGATGAATTGAATAGTAGGGTGGTAAATGAAACTATATTTAATATTTTATATTGTATGTACATATTTTTAATTTATACTGATGCACCAAATAAATGTTTTGGATGTTTTCTAATGAAAAATGAAAGAGTGGTGATTTAGTCATTTATATAGTTAAAGCCTCATGATATAAACTAGAAAACAAATGATTTCTTGTTCCTAGATGTGATAATTTCTCAAACTCTATAGTCACATTGCATCTATGGAGAGATATGTGATATATGGATTGATTATAAAAGATTTAAATACATATTTACTTCAAAATATATTAATATAAGTCATTGGATATGGTTGTAACTAACTAAGGATTATGGTTGTGCTACACATTATCATACAAGGAATGAAAACACATTATTTGTGAACAAAATTATATGTTATCTAATATATATTGTGTTTATAGTATGACATTATTTTCATGGATTTATTATGTATGAAAATGTATATTAAAATTTATGGGTAAAAATCATTCATATTCTATGTAATATGAAAAAATTCTTTATTAAATAATAATAATAAATACCAAATTGATTGTATGTCCTTATAAAATAATATTTAATATTTGAAAATGGGAAATATTTTGAATTAATATTGCTTATGATGACATTTTATAGTTGAATCAGAAGTCATTAATTCCATTAATACCATATATATGTATATATTTTTTAGATAAAGCTCATAGTTCAAATTTATATATACATCATGGTAGCATAATGTTGTATATGGATATACCACAACATTATTGGTGAATACATATAAAATAAGGTGTTGAAGAAAATGTTAAAATATGCATACTAAAAAAATTATAAGTATGAAAGTCATCTTTCCCTGGGTTTTATTCCACTATTAACTAAACAAGAATGGATTTAGGATATTATTTCTTGGGATTTTTTAAAAGTCCAACCTATTATATCCAAGGGTAATAATTATATATGGGTTATTATGGATCATATTTTTATTTTTTATACTTTCTATGTAATTTAAGATGATTTAATTTTGGAATTACATTATAGTATATTTATAAATTATGTTGTACGAATTCATACAAGACCCTTATCAATAGAAACTGACCATGACTTGGGGTTTACATCAAATTTTGGGAGGAATAATAAAAATGTGTTAAATACAATGATTAATATTAGAACTACCTATCACCAAAAAATGGATGGGAAACCTAAAGGGAATATTCAAAAGTTTCACGATATTTTAATATCATTCCCCATTGAGACAAAATAAATAATGATTTTTTGTCAAATCATTTAGAAGTTTCTTTTAAAAAAATTTACCACTCTAGTATTAACATATAACTATATAAATCATTTCATGGTAAAAGGAGTCTAACTCCAATATATTCATATTAGGGGAGAGAAATTAAGTAATTAGGTCCATAGAATTTTAATGATACATTAGAGAATGTATGATCCATATAGGAGAACATCAAGGTAGCCTAAAGTATACATAAATGCGACACCAACAACCAAACAAATGAACTTTAATAACATTTGGAGACCATATAGTTGTACATATATGTGACTATCTAATTATATGACTTAAATAAAAATAATAAATTTTAAAAATTTTATAGAACTTTATGTTTTAGATTTTTACATAATTATAACAAATAATTAAATAATAAATAAGATGTCCTTCTCATCGAACGGAAATTCTTTCCACTATGTAATCAATTTATTTATCCATAATAAGTCTTCAACATCTACCAAAAATTCTCTATAGTGGATACCCTTATAAACCTTTAATGGATTTCATATCTTCATTACCAAGTTAAATGGAAACATTAGAAAAGGGTGAGTTCAGGATATTTGTTAGGGTAAAAATAAATGTAAACAATCAAATATCATAAGTGATAATAATATGAGCATATGGGTATAATCAAGATATATATGAAAATTATATCTAATAATGAATGGATCATAAATTACGGAATAATTATTATCATAACATAATTAATGAGTTATTGAGTGTGGAAAAATGATTCAATAGACATGATCTATGAGCGCATAAAGTAATAATGGGACTACGTGTAAATGTATTATATATCATGGAAAACAACATAGAAATTTAGTCCCACCGTAATCATTGGAAAATTATTATTTGAAAAAAAATCCCATTCCAATGAAAAAATTCATTATTTTTAAGCATAAAAATTTGAGCAAACTCATTATTCCCATGTCGGTGTAAAAAACATAGTATTTCCATGCCTAACTATATCATGATATATAAAAATAAATCAATTCATTTTAGGATGATATAATACCTCACCCATCATCATCAATATATATTTGTTACATATTAAATCAATCATATAATAAATACACCATTAAAGGAAAATGGGTTTTGTATCCTTCTCAAATGGAATCATAAAATTAAATCTCTTATAATTCTATCAATTATCATAACATGATTTACCCCTGGTAAATAAATGGATATCCAAAAATATTATTTAACATTTTAGGTAAACACCATTCAATAAATATGATAAATTAAATTCTATTTACATAGTATATCTATAAAAGTTATATGATTAACTAAATAATTAACCCAATCAAAAAATGTAAGCCATATATGTGAAAACTCACCAATCTAATAAATGAAATATATATTATAAAAAAGTAATGGAATTGGATGAAAATTTATGACTATTCAAAAAGGATGTTTAAGAATGACATAAGCAATGATATATCATATATTTGATAAAAAATAATATTACATAATCATTCCAAATAAATAAATTGGATGGTAATATTTGAAAAATATATTGAATCAAGAATAATATATATCAAATTACGATGAAATAGATAAAAAACACTCTTTTTTAGTTATAGATAATCCACATTTAAATAACAAATGTCCATGATATGTTGAAATAATTTTTAATCAAATAGTTTATACAATTAGAATTAAAATAATTTCACTTAAAATCCATGAAAATTTATAGATAAAAAATCATAAAAATTTAAAAATTAGGTGAAAATATATACGCACATATTAAATGTTGAAATGGAATTTTATAGCATGATTTCAATATATTCACAAAATTCCAAAGATATAATTAAAATTTTGAAGATATTTTCATAATGGTTAAGAGAAAAAATTGAAAAAAATATACCTTTTAAAACATATAACATAATTTATGATTCCATTAATATTTATAAATATTATCAAAATAAATGTGGGGTGTAAGATATAACATTTAATTTTTGAAATGATAGAAATCCATTTTTTAAAAATATTTTGAAATAAAATTCTTTGAAAAACAACATCATAAAGAGTATTGAATTTTACTTTCGAAAATTGGTAAAGATAATTATCATATGCAAATAAATTAATTCAAATTATATTTTCCAAAATAGATAATAACATTTTCATGAAGGAAAATAAGCACATGTGAGAAAAAATTATTTTGTAACAAATAGAGTTGTTCTTACAATTCATATAATTTTTTTATTTTTTTATCAAATAAGTTTTTATTGATGGTGAGAATTTATTTACCAAGATAAAAATAAGATAGTAAAATTTAAAATATGGTAATGATAGGGTCAAATGATGTTTTAAAAGTATATTCAATTAGGAATGACTCTGACATAGGGAATTTGAATTTCAGTCAATAAAAGTCTTACAATGTTTCCCCACTAATTCGAATGCGCTCTAAGATGATTTATAAGAAATATAAATATTTTATTCTCATATTTTATAAAATTTTAATATATATTACTTTTATAAACATTATTTATAACTATACTTTTAATGTTTTTTGTATGTTTATATCTATTTTCAATATACAGTGTGATTACTGTAACATCCCTTGTAAATAAAGAATGTAACATTTTTATATTTAATATTATTTCGTAATTAAATATTAATTTTATTTTAAAGGGGATGTTATGTTCAATGGCGTACCAGATACAGTACAATGGGTTTCTATGAAATCTTATGTTCCACCCAACGTTGAGTTATACTGAAACATTACATAATAAATATATTATTTTAAATGGTAGTTTACACATAGATGTTGTGTTGGCGAGAATGAATAGACCTAACAAAAATATGATTTTATAGGTTTGTGAAATGTTTTAACATTTATCCAATAAAATTTAGATGATTAAATTGTGAATGAATCTAATTTGAAGTATAAATACTCTAATAATATTTAAAAGGTTGATTTACCCCATTTTGAGGGAGAACCCTATTTAACTCTAGTTTTTATCACATTTATAGGTTCTTTTTTTAAAAATGAAATTCTTCTTCAGAATCGGGACATCGAAATTTACTTTGGGTAAAAATTTGGAATTTCCAGATAAAAATCATTTTTTTAATGAATAGTGAAAACTACTATATTTAAATTCAAAACTGCCCTTTAATCTAATTTATTTATATGGATATAATATCTTTTTATATGATTTTAATGGGAAATTAGAATATATTTTTAGTATTTGATCTAATTTTTGTCATTGGAAGTAATTTCCCTTAGAAATTAGGCATAAATAATTGTTAATTTTTTTGAGTTATTATTTCTTAATAAAACCCTTTGTTTTGACAACAGTAATTAATTTTAAATTATTTAATGCAACTTCTATGTTTTTAATTTTTTAAAATAGACATCACTTTTGAATTCAAAATATCAAATAGAGCATAGATTGAATTTTTGGTATATTTTAATGAAATATTACCACTTCTATGAATTGAATTTAAATCATCTGCCATACATGGTTGTTATCAGTATGTAAAATGTGGTTCAATAAGATGAAAATTATTTTAAGTGAATAGTATGTTTTGACTTTTATTTACAACCGTTAAAGATAAATAGGGTAATTCAAGGTAAAAGTAATATTATAATAATATTAAATTACCATAACAGTTGTTCTAACCCTAATCGATGAGTCATGGATGATCAAGAAAATCCTTGGGTAATACCTTTGGCCTTTGAAAGACATTTTGGTAAGATAATGATATAAATAACTTTTTAGTTATAGTAAAAATAAAAATATCAAAAACATGTATTGTTTTGCTAAACTAATTTTAATGTGGTGTTATATAATTGATATATTTGTCTCTAAATATTCATTTGATATATAAAAATATTTCCAACATCATGGTATTTTCTTTTATAATTTTTAGACATCAAATAAATAAAATTTATTATGAAACAAAAACGATGCCATGATTACCTCATTAATAAATGATTTAAATAAATAAGATTATACACATTAATATGGTATATCCAAAACCTGTCCCAATCTTATTGGATGATTTAATTTCGACCATGTGTCATATTATCTTAAACTTTAATTTTTTTACCTTTTGAAACCAAATAACATTATATAATAAAACATTATTTTCACACATTCTTAAAGAGCCCCTCCTCTCCATTATAAAAAGCCCTCACCTATAACCCTTTACTCACACCTCTCATGAAACTTGTATCTTCCAATATCTGCCCAAATAAGCTTTTATGATCCCGGTATTCAACTTAGAAGCCTTACTTTAAGCATAAGACACTTCAAGAAATCCTTTTGGTTCAAATTAAATGGAGTTACCCGATTTACAGGTAACGTCTTCTCTTACGTTCTATTCAATTATTCTACTTCTCCAACCCCATAAATTCTTTTTATTCATTTTTTATAACAACACCAGTATCCTAAATATAATTGGATTTTGGTATGATAAGTATTCAAATTACAACTACACATACCTACTTCTAATGGGTAATGAACATACTGTTTCTATGGATGGTGAACTAATACATCACGAAACGATGATTGTTCAATCTTCTACTACCACCTCTCATGGTGGAAATTTTGATGGAACTATATTAATATATGATATATACTATGCTTATGCTTTCTATATGCTTCTGTAATTTTTATTTACAAACATGCCTTTATGATTTCCAATATGTGTAAACACAATAATTTCATTTGACAAAGTGCGGACTACTGACCCCACAAGGTGATATGATTCGTTCACGACCTACATGTAATGTATAAAGGATAGAATTAATGAAATTATGTAACTGTTAGGTCCACTAGGCCAGATACCCTGGGGGGGGGGGGTTGAATCAGGGTATGACAGATTAAAACAACTTCCCCTTTTGATCTTGTTTTGCTATTATACAAAACCCTCATCTCTCTCCTTTCCGATGCATAGTATGAGCAAACTTCAAAGCATGCACAGGACATGACGATTTTTACATATTTCACCCTCACTGGGCTACATCCAAGGAGCATACATCGGAAATGTTCCATTGAACCAATTCCACAATAAGTGCACTGCTATTTACAAGTTCTAAGGGAACTCATTGTCCCTCATGGTTTACAACTAGTCACAATTTGAGAACTCACTTCTCTCTCAACTGAAGTGAGCACACTGCTTTTTCAGAAGATCCACTCATAGTTTATAGACCTGTAGGTCTCTTCATTTTCATGAAAGAATGTATACTCAATTGTAGATAGATTCTCTATTAAAGTCCAACATTCATCCACTAATTTTATACCCCTCTGCCTCTTAAACAATAGGTAGTTCCTCTGGAAATACCTTTGCAAAGAACCCTACATCGCGAGGCTCCCAATTTTGCAAAGCTCAAACAAGCCTACACGAAGCTCCTGCCTTTTTGAAAAGCACTCTCGAGAAGTACTCTCATGAAGCACTCTCTCTAAGATCAAGTCATCGTAGGGTGACTTCCCTCATGGAGCTCACTAAGCCAACACAGAGCTCTCATCTTTTGTAGAGCTACAATAGCCACTGTGATGCTCTGATTTCGCGAAGCACCTGGGCTACATGAACTACCTTCATGAAACAAGAGTGAAATATCTTCTTCTAAAATTCAATACTTCTCTCAAGGGGTTTCACATCTATTTATAGTCAATTCCACCGACCCTTGACCCTTCTGTGAGAAGTCAGCGTCACACCATTGCCAATCACGATGCTCTGATATTTGCACCGGAATTCTCTCAAAATCGCGAAGAACCTTGGAAATTCCCCGATCGTGGAGCTCATTGTAATCACGGAGTGTTCCATCAATTATCTCGTTCTTCTTCCATGAAGATACCTCACAAATCCCTTCACCACCGCGATGCACTTCAACCTATGCTATTCGCGAAGCTTGAAGTAATCATGAAGAATCACCGCCTATATTCATCTAGTTTTCTTGAATTCCAAACCATGAAGCCTCTCTTTGAGAAATTCATGCCTTTGCCATATTAAAATATGATCTTCATTGATATCCACTTTTCGCGATGCTCACCAACCTCCAAATTTTGGACCCCAAAAATTTGGCAAACACTAGCAAACGACACCACCTTGTACTGCTCTTTTTGTACGCCCTCTAAATCTTCCATTCCTTTGTCATCGTTCTTTGTCAAGATGGATTGTCAACAACTTCTCTAGAACTCGACAATTCTCCATGGAAACCTGCTTTGTCAATACACACAATTAACCCAAAAATGCTGCAATATTACCTTGAGGGATTTTTTCCCAAGAATCTCCCACTTTGGGTTTGTGGACGACTCTTCACTAATCTTCTTAGAATGATTTTGTAAATGTTGATACCACTTTGAAGAATTTTCCAGTTGCTACCACTATTCACCTCTTGCGATTCTGATAGCATTCAAGGAATCAATTAACATGTACTCGAAGCCCCCATGAGCACTGATCGACGTGAGAAACAAGAGTAGTATGAAAAGTTCATCAATGAATCACATCATGTCAAATACCAATTGTCGATTCCAAGCTAACACCAATTGCTAAATCGATACCAATTGTTGAACCATACTGATACCAATTGGTGATAGCTGAAAACCTTCTCTCACTATTCCAATCTCACTATTCTACTTTTATCATGATCCTATGCTTTCGTGATATCTACTCTTAGATCAATCACTTCTAGCATCGTCAGATTTTATTTTCTCCCCTTATCTCATTGCTCTCCCCCTATCTCATTGCTCCACCTATCAGCTTCTTCCCGTGTCTTTCACTAAAATATTTTCTCCCTTCCCTATCCACTATTTCTCTCCCATGAGGAGTCACTATTTCTCCCCCTTTTTCAACGATCCCAAAAGTCACACCTTTGCGGTCTTCAACATTGAAAAGAACACATAATAGAACACTAGAGAAAAACACACCACATCTCGGGGAGAAGGGGCTCCCACATCCACACTTTTTCAAGTGTGGGGTGTAGACTGGACTCCCAGAGCTAGTCGATGCCTTTCAAACGCTTCCTTGGGTAAGGCCTTTGTCAGAATGTCGGCAACCTATAGCGCTTTAGGAACATACTCCAACTTCACAATTCCTTGCTCAACCTTCTCCTTGATAAAATGATATTTTATCACAATGTTCTTTGACCATGAATTATGGACTAGATTTTGGCTGAGATTTATAGCACATGAGTTATCGCATTGGATTCCGATCAATGACTTCACTTCAACACCCATATCATCATGCTCTTGTTTCATGCACAATAACTGTGTGAATTCTTGAGTGGCCACAATATACTCAGCTTCTGTGGTGATCAATGAAATGAAATATTTCTTTTTTCTTAGCCAAGAAACAAACAATCTATCAAGATAGAATTCACCTCCTGACGTTGATGTGATTCCATCCGCTGAACCGGTACAATCTACAGCAGTATATCCCAATAATTCTAACTTATATTTTCCACTATACATCAAGCCAAAGTCCATTGTAACCTCGATATACCGAAGTACTCTTTTCACTTCAAGCATGTGTCTTTCCATGGAATTAACCTTATATCTCGTCGCTTGGCATGAGGCGAATACAATTTTAGGACTAGTTGTAGTCATGTATAGAAAACTCCCAAGTATTTGCCTATATTCTATGATATTAACTGCCTTTCCATCCTCATCTTTAGACAATTTCATCCAGGTAGCTACCAGAGTCTTCATCTCCTTGAAATTTTCTATTCCACATCTTTTAAAAACCTCCTTGGCATATTTGGATTGTGAAATAAATGGTTCATTCTTTCCTTGTGTCCCCTATATACCATAGAAAAATGTTATCTCTCCAATCATTGACATTTAGAACCCACATTTCATGTATTCGGAAAACTATCTACACTGAGCTTCATATGATCCGCCAAATATTATGTCATCGACATAAACAAAGACCACAATCATTTTATTACTGTTGTTTTTGATGTAGAGATTGTAATAAACTCCCCCATGCCGGAAACCAAGATTCTTCAAGTCCTGATCGAGCCTTGAGTACCCTGATATTGGTGCTTGATTCAGTCCATACAATGCCTTCTTCAGTCTGAAAACTTTGTTCTCGTCATCATGAATGAGAAAACCATCTAGTTGCTCAATATACACCTATTCCTCTAGAAAAACATTTAAAAATTCAGATTTGACGTCCATCTAGAAAACATTGAACATTCGTTGCACTGTAATGGATAGAAATAGTCTGATTGTCTCTAGCCTCGCAACCGGTGCAAATGTTTCATCAGAATCTATTCCATCTATCTATAAATATCCCTTGCACACTAGTCATGATTTCTTATGAATAATTGTGCCATATTCATTCATCTTGTTGTGATAGACCCGTTTAGTCCCCATGACATTCTAATCTACTGGCCTCGAAACAATCTCCTAGGTCTAATTATTTTCAATCTTATCTAGCTCTTCATTCATTGCCTGAATCCAGATTTCATCTTCAGCTGCATCAACATTGAATTTCGGCTCAAAAATAGATAGAAAAGATTTATGCTACAATGATTTCATTCTCTTAGACTTAACCAGAGCAGACTGATCACCAATGATATTCGGCCTATCAATTTTAGCTCAACTCCTTGGCTTTTGTGCAGATACAGACATTACTTCTTCACTCTCATCATCAGTATCTTCATCTGAATCAACATCAACCACTTCTTCTTCACCTGTGTTTCTTTCTTCATTATCACTCTCATCAATAAATTTTTCACTGCGTTGTTGAATGATCTCATCATTCTCTACTATAGTGACATCATTTCTCTAGTAGGTATTTTTCAATGAGCATCGTTTTTTCCATGTTGTTGATGATCTGATTTCTCCTTTAAACCACTCCATTCTATTGGGGAGTACTTAATGAAGAAACTTGATGCCTTATCCCATGTTTCTCAACATATTCTTCCCCCTGAATGTTTGTGAATTCTATACCATTGTTAGTATGAAACATCAGAATTTTCTATCCAAGCATCCTTTCACACTCCCTTCGGTATTGTTTAAAGCAGCTGAACACATCAGACTTATGGGAAATAACAAATACCCATGCCATTTTCCTATATTCATCAATGAAAAGAACGTAGTACCTCTTCTGTCAATTAATCTTGGTGTGATTGGCCCATAAACATCTTCATGCACCAATTCAAACACTCTTGTTGATTTATTTTCTCTTATCTTATACATATTTCTGATGAACTTCCATTGTTGGAATGTGTCACACATGTGAGTATGATCACGTGATTGCATGGGTAGGTCTCTTGTTGCATCACACTTTACTAGATCTTCCAAGGATTTCTGACATAGTTTACCAAGTATTTTAGGCCACAAATTGTTTTCTTCCTCCTTGGATATAATGAACATATCTTATTCTCCACTTACCAAGTAGAGATTTATCTTTATTCTCTTAAACTGTAGAACCACTGCCCCATATCTTCCTTTGACGATACACATATTCTTAGTAATCCTTATAGAATGTCCTAAGTCACACAGTTGACTAACGTTGAGAAAATTGTGACTGAGGCCTTCTTCTACTAAATCATCTTCATGTCTCATCTCTTGGCCCCCAAACTTGGCCTTTCCTGAGCTAATTATTTTCAGGCCTTCATCATTTACAAACATGACAACTCCTTCATTGTCATATTTTAAACCTATAATGAGATCTTTATTACCTATCATATGAGATGTGCAGCCGCTTTCAATGATCCACACACCAGAGCGATCTAATGCTTTAAGGGAAACTTCTTCCAAAACTTCCTTCTTATACTTTTTCTTTTTGGTGAATGATTATTCCTTCATACTTGAGATGGATTGTGTATTTTGATCTTTCTCAGAGTATGATGGACCTGCTTTATCTTGAAAAGGTGAAAATCTATTTTGTGTTTTCAACTCACATGTTGGTTCATTGATCTACTGCTTGCGAACATTTTTTATCTTCATTGGGACATTCCTATGTATAGTTGAAGTGCAGTACCTAGCCATGTGCCCAAATAATCCACACCAAAAATAATTCCTTTCGAATTATGTTCTGTAGACGCTTTCTCTATTTGGATGCCACCTCTCTTCTTGTGCCCTTCAATATCTCTTGGTTATGGAAGACACATACAGTGAATGTCACATTTTTTCACAACAATAACACCTGTTATTAGATGAATTCATTCATGTTACTTCTGAAATACTATTTTCCCTTTGGGATATCTGAATATTATGATTCTTCCTTGTGCCCAAATCTACTTTTAGTCTTGTAGTGGGTGCTTGCGGTCTGACCTCAACATTCACAGGTTTTTGTTTTCAATTAAGCCCCCCATCAGTCTTAGCATCTGAACAAAGTTGATTCTTCTTTTCTACTGAATCACTATTCTCTAATTTCAGATTCTTAGTTTTCTATGTGATCTGCTTTCCTGATGACCCAGTAGGAGTCAAGAGCTTTTCGTGATCTTTAGCCTTTTTCCAAAGACCGACAACTTCTCCTTCATGTTCTTCAGTACGCTTGAATTGTTCTTTCCTTGTGTTATTCAAGCTATCAATATCCCTTTTCTATTCATTAATTTTTATTGTATACTCACTAACTGATTCTTAGTCTTTTGGTTTTGATAACTTGAGTTTCTCGATTTCTACCATCAACTCAGACTTCTCTTCTTCCTACTACTGCCTATAGAGTTTGGTGTCAAGAACAAATTTGTTGGCTTTCTTTGTTTTGGCTCTCCAAACATCTATCTCTTCAAGAGAAGTCTCTAACTCTTTATCATATCTAATCTTCCATCAAATTCTTCTTCTTCTTCATCAGCTTCAGTTTCATTCTTATTCTGAGAACAACCGACAACTACCACCATAACATTTTCTCCTTGTAATTTGCAGTTCTCTATCTCTTCAACCTCATCAACCTCAGACTCTTCTAAATTGTTATATTCATTTGAAAGAGGGTTCTTTTGCTTAAAGAATTTTTTTTGATCTGTTTATTTCCTTTCCCATAGGCTGAAGACTTATTCTTGGGAATTTCTATTTCATCAACATCATCATCCTCTGGAAACTTTTTGGGTCACCGTGCCGCATGATGTCCAACCTTTCCACACCGAAAACAAGAAAGTGGAAGTTTCCCTTTAAACATTCCTTTTCCTCTTTAATGGTTCAAGGAGAGGAATGACATCACTTTATCTATCTCCACTTATTCGTGAGAGTCTTAAACGGTGAGCTTATTCATGGCCATGAATGCCTACTCTTTGGATTTCACCTTTTCCACAGCATCGTTATCATCATTTCTCATTTCATATTCAACAAGGGTGTTGTATAGGTTGTCCAATGTCAGCTCTTTCCGGTATTTATCTACTTAAATCGAAACATTCGGATTGAAATGAGGTGGAATATTCCCCATGATATTTTTCACAATTTTACTATCTTCATTAACTTATCTGAGACCCCTCATGTCTTCCACTACAACATTTACCCTGTAAAAGAATGCATTAGCAGATTTATTTGGGTTTATTCTCATATCTTCATTCCTTTTCCACGACACTTGCAGGTTTCCCTCTCTGACCTTTGTATCCCCTTCATATATAATCACTAACTATTCCCACATGGAATGTGACATTTTTTAAGACATCACCTGTGTATATATAGGATTGGATAGGGCTCCCCCAAGGAATTTATTGCTTTGGAATCCGCATCCAACTCTCTAGGCTTAGCTTCTGATAATGCACCACTATTAATATCTGCAGTTATTCCACGCATTACTGTAGTAAACACATCCATTCCTAATGATCAGAAGCAGTGTTGCATCTTATTCTTCCATAACTAGAAATTATTCCCATCTAAGATCAGAATCTCTTTAAGATTATTGACCTCCATTTGAGAGAGAAACACCGATATTATCCTTTTTCTCTAATACTAATTGATAGGTCCACTAGGCTAGATACCCAGAGAGTGGGGTAGGGGGTGAGTCAGTGTATGAAAGATTAAAACAAATTCCCCTTTTGATCTTGTTTTTCTATTAGAAAAAACCTGCTTCTCACTCCTTCTCGATGTAGAGTATGAGAAAAATTTAAAGCATGCACATGACACAACAATTTTTAATTGGTTCACCCTCACTAGGCTATGTCCAAGGAGCATACAAAAGCAGTGTGTCGTTGTACCAATTACACTATAAGCACACAGCTATTTACAAGATCAAATGGGACTCACTGTCCCTCCTGGTTTACAACAACTCACAATTGGAGAACTCACTACTCTCTCAACTGAAGTGAGCTCACTGCTTTTTCAGAAGATCCACTCACAGTTTATAGACCTGTAGGTTCTTCATTTGTATGATAGAATGTGTCCTCAACTTTTGATATATGCTCTGTTAATGTCAAACATTCATCCACTGATGAATACCCCTCTGCCTCTTAATCACTGGGTAGTTAATTTGGAAATACCTTCGTAAAGCACCCTAATTCGCGAGGCTCCCAATTTCGTGAAGCTCAAACAATCATATGTGAAGCTCTTGACTTTTTTTGAATCACTCTAGAAAAACAATCTCGTGAAGCACTCTCATGAATCTCAACTCATCGCAGAGCAAATTCCCTCGTAGAGCTCACTGAGCCAACGCATAGTTCACAACTTTCTCGGAGCTACAACAGCTGTCTCGATGCTCTTATTTTGCGAAGCACATGGGCTATGTGAACTAACGTTGTGAAATCAGAGTGGAATATCTACTTCTAAAATTCTCTACTTCTCTCGAGGGGGTCGGCCTCTATTTATAGGCAATTTCACCGACCCTCATCCCTTCCATGCGAATTCAGCACCAAGTCATCGCCAATCGTGAAGCTCCAAAATTTCTGCTGGAATTCTCTCCAAATCATGAACCATCTCAACAATTCTCGGACCATAGAGCTCTTTGTAATCACAGTTCATTCCATCAATTATCTCGCGCTTCCACCGCGAAGCTCCCTCACAAAGCCTTTCACCACCACAATTCACTTCAACTTCATTTGTTCATGAAGCTTGATGTAATTTCAAAGAATCACCGCCATTATTCTCCTGGTATTCACTAATTCCAAATGATGAAGCCTCTCCTGGAAAAATTCATGCATTTTAAACATTAAAATATGATCTTCTTGGATATCCACTTTTTGTGATGCTCACCAACCTCTAAATTCTAGACCCCAAAAATTTGGAAAACACTGGGAAACAGTGCCACCTTTTACTACTCTTTTTTACCCCCTCCAGATCATCCATTACTTTTTCATTGTCCATTGTCAACATGGAATGTCAACAGATTCTGTGGAACTCGACAATTCTCCATGGAAACCTGCTATGTCAACAAACACAATCAACCCAAAAATGTTGCAATGTTACCTTGAGGGTTTCCCCCAACAGTAACATATATCATATAATATTATACTCGAATTATAACATACCTATTTTTTACCAATATGTTTTCATTCCATTAATATCTAAATAGAAATGAATGTTCCTTCATACGTATGTACGGCTTACCATCTCCATAAATGGTCAATTTCATATTTTATCTCCAAATGTCATATACTATTATAAAAATAAATATAGTTAGAATACATATGATATTTAAATCATGAATATGATTTTGGATAGAATATAAATTTGACCACAAGATCACTTTTTAATTATAATAAGTTTATTTTTTACTCAAGTACCAAATATCGACAAAATGACCATTATTAACTTAATTGATTGAATAATGCTTATAATATGGTAATAAGTGATATAAAAATAATAATAAACATAAAAAAGGATCTTAATCAATTCAAAATTAACTTTAGTTTATTATTTAGGATATTAGAGGATGAATGGGTCAAGTGGGACATGAGGTAAGTGTTTTCTTATCTCACTTTTAATTTTGCGAGATTTCTATTGTTCGCCACTTATTTATTTCATGTGGTTTATTGTGTACATAAATTTGATATATATTATCATTATTCTATTTATATTCATGGTATTTTTTTTATTTTAGTGGTTATTAACATTTTTTCTTACAACTCGAGTGATTACAACGTGGTAAGGGGTTTTCATCTCACTTTTTATTCCCATCGGATTCATGCTATATTTTCCACTATTTATTTTTTTGTTGTGTATGTACATACCATGATTGTGTTCTTTGTATAATATAATTTAATTTATGGGTATATTCATTTTCATTGTATGATTATTTTTTCATGTGGTTTATGTTTCGTCTATTACCAAATCAGTAGGGTAACGTTTTAACCAAATTTCTATTCCTTGGGTTAATTTTCTGATTCATTATTATGTAATGCTTGGATTATGTGCAGATTCACAGTTTATTTATTTATGTTGAAATTTACACTCCAGTTTGTGTGAATATACTTATGATATACATTATCACTCCACTAGAAAATTCTCAAGTCATCGATATGAACTTGATACGAGTAATTTGAACTCAATTTCAATTCATTGAGTTAAACATCCAAGTTATTGGTGTTGTTTTTATAAAAATATTTGTGAATATTCTCGGAATGATTTAACCTTATTATCCAATCATATTGAGTGTATTTATATTTTTCACACATTATTATATAATTGAATTATCCTTAATCCAAAGAAACAATTTTTATAAGGGATTTCTCCTCAAATTACATTCCATTGAGACTTCAATGTGTTATACACCAATTCACTCTTATATGATGTATATATTGTCCTTTGGCATATTATATCATGAATCCATTTATTCTCAAGATATTATAATGTTATTATTAAATGTAATTCCTCAATTATTTGTATATAAGCACCTCTCATCTTGTAAAAAACTATTTAACAAAAATAATATTTTAAATGTTTTAATGATTTGTTTTTATAAATAATTCTCATTAGTTTCCATTTTTTGAAAATTGTTTTTAGGATTTATATATATAGACATTAATGTTTTCAAATTATAATCCCTATAATCGTTTCAACATGTTAGGGGACAATTCGATTCAAAAATCCCTTAATTAAATGTTTTAAATGGTTTTTGAAAATGGTTTGATAAAGAATTGATTATGTCAATATCTAAAAATAATATATTGTGATGACAATGTGGAAATGATATCTTTACATTATGTTTGTTTAATGTGTTATGAATATGTTATGTTTATTGGGAATTGTTTGCATATACGAGTGGTTCTGTGATAAACCTAGGGCGGGTGAGCCCAAGATAGCTCTCCAATGCATTGGGTAACGTGATAGAGGTAAAAGATAATGTTTATCATAAGAGATTTAGGGAATATACTATAATGGGTAATCCAACATAACTCCCCACATAGATGTGATAACTACAATGTATGTATGATATAAAATCCGCATGTAACCTTTATTATTTATAATTTCTATAGGTTATTCATAAATCTTATAATTTCATGAGGTATTTTTTGATTGAAAAGTATAGTTTCATTGAGTTGTAATTATTGATGGGTTAATGTTTCATTTCATTATTTTATAACAATTACTGAGCCTTTTATGCTCATACCAGCTTTTGAAATGTTTCTCATATGACATAAATATGAATAGGGTCAATGATGGGATCAAGGAAAAGGCATGCTTTGTAAAATATGGAACTACACATGTTAGTTTTTTTATGAAAATATAGATACTTAGTAAAACTGTATACTTTGTAATTTTTGAAATGTAAATTAATAATTATGGCATAATTCTCTAAAACTCTAAACCTGAAAATATCCTCAATGAAAATTATTGACTTAACTCAAGATTATGTAATGTTTAAGGTCGGGTTATTATTTTTGGTATCAAAGGTTTATTTATATAACATCAGAGGTTAGAGTGTTGTATAAGCATAAGTGACACAACCATGATGGTTAGCATATTAGAAGGAGTCATAGTTATTTTAGAGGTGATAAAAAGATATTTCATTTTGGTTTGAAAAATGAACATTATTAGATAACATTTTAGGATAAAATATGTTATGGTTATTTTTGTGGAATTTTTATTTTTTTTGGGAATGTAATGAAAATATATAATTTTTTTAAAACGGAAACACAGAGACTGAGTGAGAACTTGTCGCGTCAGACAATGCTATGGGAATGGAACCCACAACCAAAGTGAGATTGGGATTTATCACATACCACTGGACTCCATGAAGCCCCTGGTTAGTATGAATTATTCTTTTTAGTTAAATGATTTTATAGATAAAGAATAAGTTTTTTGGGATCTTATGTTTTATTAAATGGACATCCTTAGTATAGGAATGTTATTTATTGATTAAGTGATAAAGGTTATTTTGGAAGACATTCTCTCTTTTGGGAACACTATATGCTTAAGGAAAACATAATACTATTGGATTTAAATTGTGGAGTAATGGTTGGAATATTATTTTGTATGAATCTATGTTTTTATTGTGGAAGTATGGTGATTTAGGTTATTTATGGAAATGATTAACCTATCATAGAGAATATATGATTAGGTTAATTACACTACACAATGAGACTTTAAGATTAGTCGATGTTTTGAGAGATAAATATTATGATTTACTACGGAAGACCATGTGATTAAATCATATTGAGGTTTCGGTTTCAATATTAATTGGTATTATTTGGTATAATTATGTGTACAATTGTATATTGAAAGGTATTTCTTAAACATTGGGGTCTTTTTGTTAAATTATGGATATTATGAGTAGTATTTATTTTTTTAAAGGATTATCCTTCTGGGGATTATCTGATCATATACAAACCAATTTTGGATTTGGTTGATGTCTAAAGATAGGGGAAATATATAGTTTATCTTTTTTATATTATGTGATACTCTAGAAGTTGATTCTAACACTTCAGGTTTGACCATTACATCATTAATACTTACGGTTTGGAGAAAATAAGGGTTTGTTGTAGAATTTTATTAAAGGATGACACTATATATGACATGTAAATACATTTAATTACGATATTACTCTAGTTATTAATAAAATTCTTTAAATCTATGAAAAGGATAATGAATAAAAAATGTTATAAACTCTCTTTTACCATCATACTTTTACCCATCCAAAAATTTATGGTATTATGGTCGTTAACTTTCTATGATCATGTTATCTATCACTATCTACTAATCTATGAGAGTTAGTTTCTCTTCCACATCCATTTTTTCATGGAATACTAGTATCTGTTCTCTCGGGTGACTTTTGTACTACTCTTCCTTTATTTTAATGTGAAAATTTTTATTGACACTTTCTCCAATGTGGGACATTCAATGAAGTTTCCATGCCCAATTTTAAAATTATGAGGACACAAATCCCAAAAGGGGGGAAGGATGTAACATCCCATTAAATAAATAATATATCATTTTCATATTTATTAGTATTTTTGAATTAAATATTAATTTTATTTTAAAGGGGAATCAATGTTCAATGGCGTACCTAATACACAACAATGAATTTTTTTTAAATCTTACGTTGCACACAACGTTGAGTTATACTGAAATATAATATAATAATATTATTAATTTAAATGGCAGTTAGCACATAGTAGTTGTATTGGTGGAAATGAATAGAACTAACTAAAATATGATTATATATGTTTTTACAATATTTTACATTTATCCAATAGAAGATAAGGATATAAAATGTGAATGAATCTAATTTTTAGCATAAATACTCTAATATTCATTTAAATGTCGATTTACGGCCTTTTGATGGAGAACCCTATTTAAATCTAGTTTTGGTCACTTTTGTATTTTATTTTATCAAAATAAAATTCCTCTTTAGAATAAGGACATAAAAAATAAATTTGGGTAAAATTTTTGTATTTTTCAGATAAAATTCATTTTTTAATGATTATTGAAATCTACTGTATTTTAATTCAAAACTACATTTTAAAATAATTTATTAATGTGGATATATTATGTTTATGAATGGTTTTAATGTGTAATTTGATTATATTTTTACCATTTAATATAATTTTGTTCATTTGAAGTAAATTCACATTGAAATTTTGCATAAACAAGTGTCAATCTTGTGATTGTTATTATTTCGTGAAAACACGTTTTTTGTTTTGAAAAAGGGAATTAATTTTAAATTAATTAATTCAACTTCTATGTTTTGAATTTTGTAAAATAGACATAATTTTTTAATTCATAACATCAAATATATCCTAGGATGAATATTTGGTGTTTTTCTGAAAACCTTCAATTTTTGATGATTAGTGAAAACACTGAGTGGTAGTTAAAAAACCGAATTTTTCATTTAAATGAAATTTTACCTCTTATGTGAATTGAATTTGAAAAATTCTACATATATGGTTATTATAATTAATTTAAATGTGGTTCGATAAGATGAAAATAATTTTTGGGGAATAGTACCTTTTGACTTTTATTTACTGCGGTTAATGGTAAATATGGTAAATCAACGTAAAAATAATATTATAATAATATAAAATTACATTAATACATGTCCTAACCATATTTTATGAGTCCTGGCCGACCAATTAAATCAATGGGTAGTACTTTTGGCATTTAAAATCCATTTGAGTAAGATAATGGAATTAATTACTTTTTATTTAACGTAAAAAAAAATTAACATAAACATGTATTGTTTTGATAAAACAATTTTAATGTAGGGTTATTTAATTGATATATTGGACTATAAATATTCACTTGAAATATAAATTCATTCCATAATCAAGCTATTTTTTAATATTTTGTAGACTTCAAATAAATAAAATTATTTATGACACAATATTGATGCAATGTTTACCTCAGTAATGAATGATATAAATAAATATGATTATAATGATTATAAAAGTATATAAAAAACTTGTCCAATTCTTATTGGATGATTTTATTTCTACCAAAATTAATCTTATCTTATACTTTAATATATTTTGGACCTTTAAAAACTTAAAATCATTATATAATAAAATTATAGTTTCACACCTTCCAAAAGAGCCCCTCCTCCACCTTATAAAAATACCTCACCTCTAACCCATTACCCACACATCTCATGACCCTTGGATCATACATAATCTTAACAAATAATCTCTCAGTATCTCTCTCTTCCATCTAAAAGCCTTACCTTATGAAGAAGGCACTTCAAGAAATCCTTTTGGTTCAAACCAATGGGAGTTACCTGATTTTAAGGAAACGTCTTCTCCTATGTTCTTTTCTTTTATTTTACATCTCCAACCCTTAAATCTTTTTATTCCTTTATCTTATAACAACACCACTATCCCCAATATAATATAATGTTTTTCTTATAATTATTCGATCTAATCCTACACACACCTACATCTAATGGGTAAAGAACATATTGTTTCTATGGACGGTGAACTACTGGCTTAAGAAACGATGATTGTTCAATATTCTACAACCACATATCATAGTGGAAATTATTATGAAAATATATTTATATATATGGTATATATTATTTTTTATTCAAATATAATTTAATTTTTTATTTTCAAACATAACATTATGCTTTTCAATATGTGTAATCACTATAATTTCATTTGGGGATGTGCGGACTGCCACCCCTTAAAGTGATATGATTCGTTCATGACATACATGGAATGTATAAATGATGGAATTAATGAAAATATGTAAAATATATATTTTATGATATTATAATTGAATTATAATATATCAATGCATCATTATGTTTTCCTTCCATTAAATATGAAATAGAAATGAAAGTAGCATTCATGCATACGTACCGCTTACCATCTCCATGAATGGTTCATTTCATTTTTTATCTTCAAATGTCATGAACTATTATAAATATATATATATTGGATATATATTTTATTTGTGATATTTAAATCATTAATATTATTCTGGAGATAATAGACATTTGACAACAAGAACTATTTGTAATTATAAGAAGTTTATTTTTGACTCAAGTGCCAAATATCGAAAAAATGACAATTATTATCTTAACTGATTGCATAATGTTTATAACATGGTAATAAGTGATATAAAAGTAATAACAAACTTTAAAAAGGTTCTTAATAATGTATAAATTATATTTAGTTTATTATTCATGGGATTAAAGAATGAATGGGTCATGTTGGACACGAGGTAATGGGTTTCTTATCTCACTTTTAGTTCCATGAGATTTCCATTGTTCGCCACATATTTGTTGCATGTGGTGTATTGTGTACTTGAATTATATGTATATTCTCATTAGTCTCATTATATTCATTCTATTTTGGGATTAATTTGGTGGTTATTATCATTTGGTCTTATGACTCGATTGATTACAACGTGGTAAGTGGTTTTCATCTCACTTTTTATTCCTGTGATATTCATGCTATATTTGCCACTATTTCCATTTTTTGGTGTTTGTAATAACCATGATTGAATTATTTGTATAATATAAAATAATTTATGGTTATTTACATCTTCATTGTATGATCCTTATTTCATGTGTTTTAGGTTTAATAAGTTACCAAATCGGTAAGGGAACTTTTAAACCCAATTTCCATTCCATTGGTTAATCTTCTGATTCAAAATTATGTCATGATATTATTATGTGTGGAATCACTATTTATTTATTTATGTTTAAATTTACACTCCCCTTTATGTGAATATTTTTTTATATACATAATCACTCCATTTTTAAATTCTCAAATCATCGATATGAAATTGATATGAGTAATCTTAAATCAATTTCCAATCATTGAGTTAAACATCCAAGTCATTGGTGTTGATTTTATAAAAATATGTGTGAATGTTTTATGATAGATTCATAGTGAATATACAATCATATTTAGTGTATTTATATCTTTCAAACATTATTATATAATTTTTTTATCCTTAATCTAATAATGTAGTTTTTATAAGGGATTTCGTCTCAATTTACATTACAATTATACTTCATTGTTGTTATGGACCAATTCATTGTTATATGGTGTATATAATGTCCTTTGGAATATAATATCATAAATTACATTATTATAATTATATTATAATGTTATTATTAAATGTTATTCCTCACTTATTTGTATTTAAGTGTCTCCCATATTGTTAAAAAATCTTTAACTAAAATACCATTTTAAAATTTTAAAAGATTTATTCTTATAAATATTTCACATTAATGTCCATGTTTTAGAAATGGGTTATAGGATTTATTTATATATACATTAATTTTTTCAAATGATAATTCCTTTAAATGTTTCAAAGTGTTATGGGAAACTTTGACTAAAAAATATCTTTATTAAATGTTATAAATGGTTATTGTAAATGGTTTTATAAAGAATTGATTATGTCAATGTCTGGAAATAATATATTGTGATAGCAATGTGGAAATGATATATGTCCTTTTTTCTTGTTTTATTTCTTATGAATATGTTATATTTATTGGTCAATGGTTATGTATAAGGGTGGTTCCGTGATAAGCCTTGGGTGGGTGAGACTGAGATAGCTCTCCATGCATTGGGTAACATGACAGAGGTAAACATTATTGTTTCTCCTAAGATATTTAGGGAATATACTATGATGGAAATTCCAATGTAACTCCCTATGTAGCTGTGATAGTTTCAATGTATGTATGATATGGAATCCATAAGTTACCATTATTATTTATGATTTCTATGTGTTATTTATAAATATTATGATTTCATGAGGTATGTTATAATTGAAATGTATAGTTTCATTGAGTTGTAATTATTGATGGGTTAATGTTTCTTTTGTTTATTTTATAACCCTTACATATCATTTTATGCTCATCCCATGTTTTGAAAAAAAATTTATAGGACATAATGATGAATAGGGTCAAGGATGGGTTCATGGAAAAGTAATACTATCTAATACATGGAACTAGAAATATTATTTTTTTATAGTTTTTTATGAAAAAATTGATAATGAGTAGAAGTGTCTACTTTTTAATTTTTGAAATGTAACGCAATATTTATGGAATAATTATTTAAAAATATAAACCATAAGAGATCGTCAATGTGAATTTCTAGCTTAACTCAGGATTATGTAGTGTTTAATGCTGAGTCCTTATAATTAATTTTGTTGATTTTGAACTAGTTTTGTAATCATGGTGTTGTTATTTATTGCTCAAAAAAATCCATCATTACCAACTCATTAATGGTGATATAATTTATTATTATTATTTATTTATAAATTAATAGTTTAATTTCATAAACATTTTAGCTATTATTCATGATGAATAATTTGAGGATGAGGTTGTCTCTATAATTTAAAATGAATAGATATTGTATCCTTAATTAATGAGATCAATGTTTATATTAGCCATTATGAACAAAAATAAATCATTATTATCTAATTTATATCAAATTTTTGGTTTTCAGATTAAGTATCGATATAAATTTATAGCCTCTTTCATGTCATTTGTTAAACCGACAGAATAAGAACAAAAACAATATATGTTCAATCTGTGGGTTTTGTTATATAAGAGATCCATTTATTAAAATAAATTTGTGTAAAAAAATTATTGTGAAATTAGTTAGGTGTTATTAAGTCCATGAATCATAATTATGATTATTTATAATAATAAGGTAAACGAAGAATAATATTTCACTGATAAATTAACCATTTTCCCTCTTGGTTGGTTGATTTCATTTTGATATTTTTCAATGATCACGTATTTACAATATTACATAAATAATTTTTAATTTATATTTATATAAAACAATGAATTGAATAACTAAAATATATATTCACTAAACTTGTTTATTGAACCATACTTGAATGGTGTTGGTAAAAAATGAAATGTGTCATTCAGGGAGGCGGTGGTTTGCCCTGATGTATGAGCAATATTTCATTTTTTTATTGAAAGAGTGGGGAATTTATAATGGTTACACCTTCAATATAATAAAATTTAATTATATTGTTTTTATACTAATTTAATTATATACAAATGGTTATAATTTTTTAGATTAGGGTGGATGGGAAGAAGAAATAAATAAAATTAAAGGGTAAATAATGCTTATGTTGAGAATTTGGACATTCTATTAAAAAATATTTTTGAAATGAAGGACATGATGAACCATATTGTGGATAAAGGATTCCAATAGTGTTTTTGAGATCTATATAAAATTAATTTTTTATTTTTTAATGTTAGTTTGTAACTTGGTGTATTTCTTCAAAACGCTAGATGTGAGATCCTTTTACAGTTTAAAAATAGGGATACATAATTGATATTAAATGTTAGATATGGGGTAAGAATGGAAGTGCATATGAGTTAGGTGGGTTAGGTGAGAAATTTTTTATGACATATTTTATTATGAATTTAAAACAAAAACATTAATATAAAATGTCTAGGTGTTAATTTGATTATGTAAACTTTGAGAAACATTTGATTATCCGTTTTAACACTTATTAATCTAGATTGACATTTAACAATGGTAATAACATTATAAAAAAAAATAAAATATGAACTTTAATAAAACATTCGGACATGATGGATCCAAATTTGGATGTAATTTATTCTAATTTAAGTTATAGTTATTAAATATATAAATTCTATTATTAAACCCTATATTCTATTAAAAATCTATTTTTATAGGATGGGTTTTTTCAATCATTTATTATTTATAATACTATATAACATTTATTAAAATGTAAATGAGTTCTATTTTTTCTTATATTTATGTTTAAAATTCAAATTAATGTATTTTTAAAGTAGATAAATTTAATTTAAAATAACAATATTTCTAAAAACTATCATTCCCTCAAATAATAACTATTTTATCCTGGAATCTATTATTAATAATTGTAATTTTTTTCCTAAAAATTAAATTTACCTTATTAAATAATATTAATGTGCTAATTAATAAAATAAAAATTATTTTTTCAAATAAAATTACTATATTTTATAAACATTAATTTTAATTTTAGATTATAAAAATTTCTTTTAGAAGATGTGTGTTTTTATGTTTAATATTTACATGTAGTATGAATTTATCTGTTGAATTTATTTCCATGATAAAAACAATAGTGAGTTTAAAAAAATAATATTTCAGCTTCTTCCAAAGAAATCCAAATATGAATATAACCATTAAAATTTATATTTAAATGAAACGATTAAAAATTGTTTTATAATTAAGAAATACCACTCATGTTTGAAAATGTTGAACATGGGTTTTCTAAGTTGAAAATGATATTTAAAAATAAATAATTTTAATCCTTCAAAATATTTAATTAATGAAAATGTGTTATAAAATTTGTATTCCATGTTATATATTGATATAATTTTAAATTTTGTTGAAAATAGTTATTTTAAATATTTTTTTTAAAATCATTTATTTCAGAAAAATTCAAAAAATGTATTTTAAAATAATTTTATACGATAAATTTAAAAATGGATTAACTTTTAAATATTAAAAATAATAAATTTATATCATTATATTTTCAAATAAAACTACATATAACAAAAATATTTTATTTGTAAATTTTCTTTTAAAACATTAAGTGATTGTAATGAAATATTCTATGAATTTATAATTGATTTTAATATTTTTATTTACCATATGTTTTATTACTCTCAAATTTCCTTAAAAAATTCATCAAATATTTTAGGGCTTATTCAAGATTATTTTTTATGTGAAGCATTCTATCAAGCCCAATTTTTATTTTAGGAAAATACATATTGAAATCTCTTGTCTTTGTATTCTTCCACCTTAAATAAATAGTTTCCTTGAAATTTATATTAGTACAAAATAATGGAATAGTTATCTATGTCTATAATATTGACATGTTTCATTATTTAAATTTCTAATGAGTTTTAATCCATAGTATATTTGGTTTTATTAGTGAACACATCGTCTCCATCATAATATGAATATATCTAGTCCTGATTTTTATCCGAAGATTTTATTTTAAATACCCTCATATAATGTTTTAATTTTTCATAGGAAGTTTATATTCCACCATGAATTAACAGGTGTTCATGGGATTATTTTTAGATTTTATTTCTCTATATTGGAAATTATCAGCATCCATAAGTCCAATCCATTTCTAATATACATAAAATTTGACAAAAATAAGGATAACAACATTTATAGGAAGAAAATCCATAAAAAATCATGTATAGGTGAGTTATATAACTACTTTTCAATAGTCGTGGCATTATAAGTTCTTATTAATAATTCAATATCTAGTTATCAGGGTGTCTATTTAATTTTGTTAGTAAACATACTATATATTATGGTTTCATTGAAAAAGGTTCAATTAAAAAAGTTCCAGTTCCTATGTGGATGATTAGTGTCCTCCATTAAATTTATTTTCATAACATACTCTCATAGTTGTGGCTGTATAGTCTTTAATGTTTTCAATTATTCATAGAAATTTTTGATTCTGATCATCCTTGTTATCCCATGGATTAGGAAACTGATTATAGTGGTTGTCAAGTATCCATCATTTAAGATATTAAATTCTTAGTAGTACCTCTATATGTAAACTATTTCAATCCACAGGTTTTACAAAGATCATTACATTTCCTCAATAATTATTTATCTATTCCCTCATTTTCCAAAAGTAAAACATCTCCCAAGTCAATTAATTAATTTTTTCCTTTTGTTCATTCCCACATTTTATACATGTAGATAATTGAACATTATTTAATTTATCATATTCATTGTCACACCCGTCCTTTTTATTTTATTTATATTATTATTATTTTATTATTCAGAATCAGGTAGTTCGGGTTGAAGCCGGACATAAAATTTTTGAGTTCCTACCTAAAAATGCATGTTTAGGCCTTCACAGCATCCAGCGCACTGCGGTCGAAGCCGCGCGGCCTCGTTCGAGTCATCGCGCGACCTCTCCCAGTTATTCGCATGGTATGATTCGTGTTTAAGGAAGACATATAATGTGTCATGAATAATGAAATGGAAATAAAATAAAAAATAATATGTTTTAATAAAATTTATGAAATTTCTATAATGAACACAATAATAATATTGTTTCAGAATATTATTATTATTATTATTATTATTATTATTAGTGTGTAAAAAACATTAATTAAGTCATTATTAATATTGAAATAATTATTATTAATGTTAATAGTTTAATAAAGTTAATATCTATTATTTCATTTTACTTGGATTCAAACTTTACTGTGAAGGTGCGGGCTGAGTTTCAGTTGAATTTGATGTTTTTATCGATAAACGAGTTTTCCTTTTGGGGTGTGATAGCATGCGACGCACAGTCGAAGCATAATTGAAAAATCATATGGCTTCACCAGCACCACTGTATGACCCGCCCATTTTTAAATTATCCAAATAAAATGGGGTAATAATAGTGAAATAAAATTAAATGTTTGAAATAATAAAAATAAAAATAAAATTGGAGAAATGTGTTAATAATTTAATAAGTTGTTTTTTTATAAGATGAGTTTTAGGTATAATAATATTATTATTATTATTATGGTTTTATTTTAAGAATATTTTTAATAATAATATTATTATTAATATTATTGGTTTTCTTTTAGTTTTTTTCTAGGTTTCTCTTTATTCTTTTTTTTCGTTTATTTTTCTTCCTCCCTCTTGGTGTTAGGGTTTTGGCAGACTCCCCCATTCCCCGATACTCTTTCCCATCACGCCTCAACCCCCCTGGGGCACTACATCCTTTCTCGAGCCCCCCTATGAGCTACCCCCTCCAGCGTCTTGCCCGACTACCCTTCTTCTCACACACTGATGTTCGGCTGCTCTACTCAACCGCCAAGCCGATCTCCTGGCCATCACCTCCACCGACCTCCTCGCTGCAGCCATGGCCAATCGCTGGCCTCCCCTACTCCGTCCGTGGACCGCCGCTGGAACCTCGTGCTCCCTTGTGCCGCAACTCACCACTCCCTCATGTCGTCGCACCACTACATTCCAATGGAGCCCTATCCCATGCGAATCCCCATGTCGGCGCACCCCTATTCTGATGCAGCTCAACATCCCACAAAACCCAAAACCCCCTCACCTTGTCCGGCAAACCCCATACCCCCTGGACCGGTGAACTCCAGCGCACCCCTGCACTCCTCCATCCGATGACCAGCATCCCCACCTGTGAACAACGACTACCGATGCCTCCTCCTCCTCCCCAATGTGTTGGTCCCCTTTCCCAAGTGCCTCCCCAGCGTGCTTCTCCCCTTGGAGGAGAGCCTCCCCGGTGCGCTGCAATATGCGGGTGAAACATCTCGGGTTAGGTATCTTCTATATATTTTTTTTATTTTTTCCGATATTTTAGTTTTTGTTTTTTGAAGTGAGTTTTGAGTCATCTTTTTAGGTTTAATTGTTTGTTTTAGGGTTTTAATATAATGTTTTTGGGTTCGAATTCTTGTGTCTGAGTTCACACTAGGTTCCTTATGGTGCAAACAGTGCGAGATTGAGGTTTCATGCTAGTATTCGATGTTTCCACATCAATTTTCAGGGATTGATGTTGAGGTAGGCAGTTCCATGTCCAAGTTATTATTTGATGAATTAATTTGCAATGCTTAATTTCTTTGTAATATTATTGATTTAATTTTTTATTTGTGAAGTTGGGTTTATTTGAAGTTTGATTTGCATTGAAAATTGATTATTAGTTTGGTTATATTAGGAGTGTGTTTTTCTGCTGAGAAATCTATTAGAGACTTTTGAATTGTGTGGTTATTTTATTATGTTGTGAAAGTGATTCAAGTTTTATATTTTTGCATGATTTCATGTGCATTTGGTCGTAAAAGAGGGGTTGGCATGAGTTTAGTGGGTAACTTCAAGTGATTTTTTTTAAATTGTCTTAGAAGATTTTACTTTTGGACTGTTTATTATTATTTTGTAAATTGTTCAGTGTGAGAGTTTTGGAGTGAGGATGATGTGGTTTATATTTTGGCGTGTGTTATAATATGTTTTATTTTGGAAAGGGGTTTTTAATGATGTTTTTTCATTTAAAAGTTTTGCTACATGTTTGAAAATGGTTTACTAAACTATTTTAGGGTTTTTTTAATCATCAAATTGTTTTATTATTAAACTATTCATCTAGTTTAATTTAATGTGTAAGCTGTGCATATTATGGTTTAAAAAGATTTTGGTGTGCGTATGGTTTCAAAAGCGAGTTTTGGTGTGAAAATTGTTTTTTTGCGTGTGTAAGCACCCTGTTTGGATTTTATGCATTATTGTGACAGGTGACTTGAACTAGAAACTTGATTGAGCACAAACCGGGAATCTCGGATATCTAAGAGGGTGGACTAGACAAGTGGGCTAGTGTTCCAGAGGTGACTCAACCCGGTTTCACTGGTAGGACTGACGATTGCAACACTAACTAAACATATGCTTTTCTGAGGGTCGTGGCCTTCTATGCCACGTTTTTTAAGCGTCGTGGCCTTATAAGCCATGTTTTATGAGGTTCGTGGCCTTCTAAGACACGTTTCACCGAGACAAGAAGATCTAGGGACACAAGCTAGCTAACACCCATGTGTCATATCCAATATTAGCGCCCATTGGTAACATTACGCTCGTCGGTTTGACACATTGGTCATTTTTAAAAAGTAAGGGTGTGTGTGTTTTAATTTATGTTTTTCCATTTGAAATTTTTTTCCTTAATTCCATTTTCTTTGAAACTGTTCTAGCATTAAAATCTTTGCTTTAATTAAAATTCCATATGCATTTTCCATATAATAATTTATCGTGGAACCTTTTTATTAGGTGATGTCCTGCTGGGCTTTTGGCTCACACCCTACATACACCTTTGGGTTTATGTAGACTCTGTTTTTTTTATTCCAGGTTGGTGCGTTGTTCTCAGTGATGGTGGTTCGGGTTGTTGTTGTTCTCCTTATGAATTTTGGTATGGGTATCTCAGAGGTATGACTTCTCATGTTGGTTTGAGTATCGAGTTAGAGTTTTTATTTTTTTGTCTTTGTTGTAGTTCCCTTGGGGTTTAGTTGAATTGTAAACTCTAAACCTAGTTTTTGTTTAAACGCTTGTTTGGTTTCCTGTTTCCGGTTTTAGTTTATATATCTTTTTAGTATTTTTTATGTATTTTATTTCGGGTAAACCATTCCCACATGTTACTCTAGATACCCCGCCACTTGTGCCAGCCCATGGGGATCGTGAACGCCCTTCGGGCCATGTCGCGGACCGGGTCGGGCACCAGGTCATATGGCCACGCGGCCTAGTACGTGACAAAATGGTATCAGAGGAGCATGTTTTCTCTCTTGGGTCGTTATCTTTTGGGATAGAGTCACGGTAGACTTATGTTAAGGTTGTCGGGACTCGATGTCCTAGCTACGAGTATGGTGCCTGGCAAGCACACCTCGTGGCGGGACTCGATTTACTATGGTATGTTGAGGTCTATTGAGTATTTATTCCTCGTGATTAATCTTGTTTAGGGTAAAATGAAAATGGAGAAGGTTCAGTGGTCCTAGTGAGCTCGCAGGGTCTGGAAAGCCATGTGGAGCCATGGAATCTGTCCTAGAATACCCTCTGTGGCGGTGGCGTGACTGGCGTATGGCCACCAACCATATGTTCCAGTCACCCACTGACACAAGTTCTCTCTTACTTCGTTCCTATTTTCATTATTTTATAATTTTGGACATTTGGGTATCAGGTAAAAAAAGTATTTGGTCTTGGAAAATGTTTTTGGAAATGTTTTGAAATAAAGAACTTAAAAAAGAAAATAAGGTATGAGGTTTGAAAAGTGTGGGTTAGATGTTTTGGTTTTGAAAAATTGAAAGGATTGGTTTTGACCCTTGGTGTTCTCATGGTCAACCACATGCATGAGTATATATGGAAAGAGAAAGGGTTAATGGCACGAGTGGATGAGTGCATGGATGGATATGAGGTGGGTTCCGGTCTGGCACAGGAAAATTCATGTGCGAGGCCCATGGGACACCGTTGGTGTTTGTCTAACCCACCAGCTTTTCTTATTTTTCAAAATGTTTTATTAAATGAAAATTTAGTGTTTTAGTAACCGGAGATTGTGTGGTGTGTCCTTGTATTTTTTTGATGGATTGGATGTGAGGCATTTTGAGATAAGGATCCTCTTTGACTGAATTGTGTTCGAGTTTGAATTTTTTATTTGTAAGTTGGTATGTAAGTGTGTAGTTGGTGAATTCTTTTGAAAAGTACATCGGGGAGCCCTTGCAGTGGTTCCCCCGGCACGTTCGGTGTTCTCTTGTGGTATGTCTTGACTGTTTGACCAGTTTGGTTGGGAACATGGTTTCCGTTCTTGACTAGTGTATGCCCCCCATAAAGCATTGACATGTGATTGAAGTGCGGCTACAGGTAATTCACTGTTGGCCGACCCTCAAGTTTATCAGGGGAATCTCTTCTTGAATTATAGAGTTGAACCCACCTCTCATTTTTTACAACTTTGTAGATCCTCTCACAGTGGGAAGGCATATGCGAGGGGAGCTGAAGGGAGTTTCAGTCTATTTGAGTCCTCTGAGTCGTCGGGTATGATGTTTGATGTAGTTGTGTTTGAAGGTTCCCCCTAGAAGCGGTGAAAGGAATTCCAGCAGGGAATGGTGAAGGTGGTTGTGAATTTTCAGTGTTGACCATTATCTGGAAGGGCTTTGTAGTATTTTCATCTGCTGCAAGGGTCATGATCGGTGACGTCTTTCATTGTGAGTTCTCCTTGATAGTCAAGGGTGAAGTTTGACCTCATTAATTTGGATGTTCTATTTGGAAAAGACGAAGGAGATTATAGAGGGGAAAGGTGGAAGCAGCCTGGAGTGGTCGATGATGAACACTATTATAAATGACCTTTGATCCTTTGTTGGTTTCGTTTAAGAATGTTTATACGTTATTCCACTAGGGAGGCAGACCCAGTCGTATGAAGCTGCTATGGTCATTTGCAGGAATCACGTGTTGTTCAAGGTGCAGTGTAATGGATTTCTCAGTATAATGTTTCCCTCGACAACAACGATCGTTCTCGGTGACGATTTGTGTTGTTATGTTCTCATTAAGTGTAACAACGGGTGATGCTCATGTACCATCTATGCTCTCGTTCTGGTTAATGTTCAGTGTGATAGTAATTAGATGTCATGGTGTGTTGTGTCTGATGGTGTTGCCTCGGGTGCAATATGATTGTGTGTGGCACCAAAATGAGAATCTCCTCTTGTGAGTCTTCAATACCTAACAGCGAGGTAGTAGATGCTTCAAACATCAAGGCATGAGCCACAGGCCTCCGAGTGTAGCTGGCGCGTGGTCAGGAACCCCAGGAGTGTACGAGACCCAACCTTATTTCTATCATCGGTGTTAAAATTAGAGGTGGTTTAAATTGTTTCTATGGTTGTTCTGTTCCGAATGAACTGTCTGGATCTGTAATGTTTTTTTTTACCATGTGGAGGCGTGTTCTCCTCATTGCCTTAAAGTCTTTTGGGTTGCGTCCCACTAGATGTAATCTCTTTACGTGTATTTATGGGTTATGTTAGTTAAATCAGAATCAATGTTTCATAGGGATCATCCAGGGATGTGGAGATGTCGGTTTATCTTGGGTCATGTTGTTGACGTCCCAGTGGTCGGGCCCGACCCTCCCCGCCCATTGTGGTGGGGTGTTTGGTCACCATCAGGAATTTTTCAAAGTTATATATCCTCTATTATTTCTAATGGCATCAAGACCCACGATGGGTCTCGCACCAAGGTCTCGGAAATAAATCGGTTTTGGCCTTTTCTTAATGGTAGGGAGTCCACCCGGACTTCCACATGTTGGTTTTCTAGTCTTGTTTTGGGAATTGTTATGTTCTTAATGGTGGGGAGACCCACATTAGGTCTTTCCCAAATGTCTCTTGAATGAATCAGTGCTTGACTCTTCTTTAATGGCTGGAAGTCCACTCGAACCTTCCCGTGTCGGTTTTCTAGTCTTGTCTCAATCGTCAGTGAGTTCTTAATGGTGGGGAGCCCCACGAGCCTCCCCATGTTGATCTATTTCTTTTTTTAAATATGGCTTGGTGATAAGTGATAATGGTGTTCCTTGGACATGGTGTGACCTTGTCTGTTCATTCTAGCCAAATTTTGTGGTTTTCACTTATTAGTGCATGAGATGTTTCAGCTTGTGAAGTTGGTTTCCATGGGTGTGAGAGTTCATTTCCTTGATTAGTAAAATGGAGGCGATCTAACTCTTTAGGGAAGTCGAAATATATCAAAATGTATTTTTACAAGTTTCTTGAAGTTGTCTTTGAGTATCTCTCTCTGAGCAAGATGCTTTAGCCTATCTTTGCTTCATATTTGTGGGGACCCCCTTTGAACATTAACGGAGTGCGGTTTTCTTCTTTGGGGTTTGGTCCTAGTTGTGGCTTTCCCGGGACGAAAATATTTATGGTGGGGAGAATTCTCACACCCATCCTTTTTATATTATTTATATTATTTATATTATTTTATTATTGGGAATCGGGTAGTTCGGGTTGATGCTAGACCTAAAATTTTTGTGTTCCTACCTAAAAACGCATGTTTAGGCCTTCAAGTCATCCGGCGCACAACGGTCGAAGCTGCACGACCTCATTTGAGTCAACGCGCTACCTCGCTCGATTATTCGTGCGGTCTGCTCAGTGTTCAAGGAAGACATATAATGTGTAATGAATAATGAAATGGAAAAAAATAAAAAAAAATGTTTCAATAAAATTTAGATAATTTCCATAATGACAAAAATAATAATATTGTTTGATATTATTATTATTATTATTATTATTCTTATTATTATTAGTGTTTAAAAAAAATTAATTAATTCGATATTAATATTGAAACAATTATTATTGTTGTTAATAGTTAAATCAAGTTAATAACTCTTATTTGGTTTTACTTGGCTTCAAAATTTTCTGTCGAGGTGCGGGCTGAGTTTCAGTTGAATTTGATGTCTTTATCGATAAACGAGTTTTCCTTTTGGGGTGTGATAGCATGCGACGCACTGGTGAAGCATAATTGCAAAGTCGTATGGCTTCGCCAGTGATGTCGTGTGACCTGCCCGTTGTTCAATTAACCAAATAAAATGGGTTAAGAACAGTGGAATAAAATTAAATGTTTGGAAGAATAAAAATAAAATTAAAATGAGAGAAATGTGTTAATAATTTAATAAGTTGATTTTTTATAAGTTGTGTTTTAGTTTTAATAATATTAATATTATTATTATGGTTTAATTTTAAGAATATTTTTATTTATAATAATAATAATATTATTATTTGTTTTATTTTAGTTTTTTTTCAAGGTTTCTTTTTATTCTTTTTTTCGTTCTTTTTTTTCCTCCCTATTAGTGTTAGGGTTTCGGCAGATTCCCCCCTTCCCCCCTTCCCCCCTTCCCTTTCCAATCACTCCCCAACCCCCGGGCGCACTGCCTCCTTTTTGGAGCCCCCCTATGAGCTACCCCCTCCAACGTCTTGCCTGGCTACCTTTCATTCGGCGCGCTGCTGTTAGGCTGGTCCACTCCACCGCCAAGCCGATCTCCCGGCCAACAGCTCCGCCGACCTCCTCACCACAGTCATGGCCAGCCACTGGCCTCCCCTTCTCCTTCCGTGGACCGCCGCTGGAACCCCCTGCTCCTTTGCACCGAAACACACCACTCCCTCACACCGTCATGCCACTACCTTCTAAAGGATCCCTAGCAAGTGCGAAGCCCCATGCCGGCGCACCCCTTTTCTTATGCCGCTGAATATCCATCGAAACCCAACACCCCCTCACCTGGTCTAGCGAACCCCATACCCCCTGGTACAGCAATCCCCAACACACCCCTACACACCTCCATCCAATGACCATCCTCCCCGCTTGCGCACATCGACTATCGTTGGCCCCTCCTCCTCCCTGATGCATTGGTCCCCTTGCCTGAGCGCCTCCCCTACACGTTGCTCCCCTTGGACGAGAGCCTCCCAGGTGCGCTGCTATCTGCAGGTGCAACAACTCGGGTTAGGCATCTAATATATTTTATTTTATTTTATTTTTCTATAATTGTTTTTTTTGTTTTTGCAGTGAGTTTTGAGTAATCTTTTAAGGTTTAATTGTTTGTTTTAGGGTTTTAATTTGAAGTTTTCTGGTTAGAATTCTTGTGTTTGAGTTCACGCTAGGTTCCTTACGGTGCAAACAGTGTGAGATTGAGGTTTCACGCTAGAATTTGATGTTTCCACATCAATTTTCAGGGTTAGACGTCAAGGTAGGTGGTTCCACGTCCATGTTATTATTTGATGAATTAAATTACAATGCTTAATTTCTTTGGAATATTATTCAATTAATTTTCGTTGTGTGAATTTGGTTTTATTTGAAGATTGATTTAAATTTGAAATTGTTTAGTAGGTTCGTAATATTAGGAGTGTCTTTTTATGCTGGGAAATCTGTTAGAGACTTTTGAATTGTGCTGTTATTTTATTATGTTTTGCAAGTGATGAAAATTGTATTTTTTGTAAGACGTCAGGTGCATTCGGTCATAAAAGAGGGGTTGGTGTGGGTTTAGTGGTTAACTTCAAGCAATTTATTTTAAATTGTCTTAGAAGCTTTTACTTTTGGACTATTTATTATTGTTTTTTAAATTGTGCAGAGTGTGAGTTATGGAGTGCATATGACGTGGTTTATAATTTGGTGTGTGTTAGAATCTGTTTTATTTTGGAAAGGGGTTTTGAATTACATTTTTTCCTTTAAGAGTATTTTAGCATGTTTGAAATTGGATTACTAAACACTTTTAGGGGTTTTTTTAATCCTCAATGTGTATTATTAAATTATACATCTAGTTTAATTTAATGTGTATGTAGTGTATATTAAGTTTTTAAAAGATTTTAGTGTGCGTATGGTTTTAAAAGTGAGGTTGGGTGTGAAAATTGTTTTTTTGCGTGTGTAATCACCCTGTTTCGATTTAATGCATTATTGTGACAGTTGACTTGAACTTGAAACATGATTGAGCACAAACAGTGAAGCCCGTTTATCTAGGAGGGTGGACTAGACTAGTTGGCTAGTGTTCTGGAGGTGACTCGACCCGATTTCACTGGCAGGACTAACGATTGCAGCACTAACTAAACATATTATTTCTTGAGGGTCGTTGCCTTCTAAGCCACATTTTCTGAGGGTCGTGGCCTTCTAAGCCACGTTTTTTGAGGGGCATGGCCTTTTAAGCCACGTTTCACAGAGACACGAAGATCTAGGGACCCGATCTAGCTAACACCCATGCAACCTCTCTCATATTAGTGCTTAATGGTAATATTACACTCATTGGTTTGACACATCGGTCATTTTTAAAAATTAAGTGCGTATGTGTTTTAATTTAAGTTGTTCCATTTGAAATTGTTTTCCTTAATTCCATTTTCGTTGAAACTGTTCTAGCATTAATCTATTTGCTTCAATTAAAATTGGATATGTATTTGTCATTTAATAATTTTTCATGGAACCTTTTTATTTGGTGACGTCCTACTAGGCTTTTGGCTCACACCCTACATACAACATTGGGTGTATATAGACTCTGTTACTTTTGTATTCCAGGTCGATGCGTTGTGCTCAGGTATGGTGGTTCAGAATGTTGTTGGTCTCCTCATGCAGGTTGTTGTGGGTATCTTGGAGGTATGACCTCTCATGTTGTTTTGAGTCTAGAGTTAGAGTTTTGAGTTTTTTGTCTTTGTTGTAGTTCCCTTTGGGTTTAGTTGAATTGTAAACTCTAAACCTAGTTTTCGTTTAAAGACGTGTTTCGTTGCCTGTTTCTAGATTTAGTTTTTTTATCTTGTTAGTTGTTTTTATGTATTTTATTTCTGGTAAACTATTCCCACATGTTACTCTTGATACCCGAGAACTTGTTCCAGCCCGTGGGGATCGGGAACGCCCATCGGGCCATTTTGTGGACCGGGTTGGGTACCAGGTCAGATGGCGACCCGACCTGGTTCGTGAAAAATGGTATCAGAGGAGCAGGTTTTCCTTATTTAGTCGTGATCTCTTGGGATAGAATAATGGTAGACTTATGTTATGGTTGTCGGGACTCGACACCCTAGTGACGAGTATGGTGCTTGGCCAGCACACCTCGTGGCGGGACTCGAGTTTCCATGGTAAGTTGAGGTCTGTTGAGTATTTGTTCCTCATGATTAATCTTGTTTATGGGAAAATTAAAAGGGAGTAGGGTCAGTGGTCCCAGTGAGCTCACAGGGTCTGGAAAGCCATGTGGAGCTAGGGAGGTTGTCCTAGAATACCCTCTGTGGCAGTGGCATGATTATCGTATGACCTCATACCATATATTCCAGTCACCCACTGACACAAGTTCTCTCTTGTTTAATTCCTCGTTTCATTGTTTTGGAATTGTGGTCATTTGAGTTTTAACTAAAAAAAATATTTGTTCTTGGAAAATGTTTTGGAAATGATTTGAAATAAAGCACTTTAAAAAGAAAATGAGGTTTGAGGTTTGAAAAGTGTGGGTTGGATGTTTTGGTTTTGAAAAATGGAAAGGTTTGGTTTTGACCCTTGGTGTTATCATGGGAAACCACATGAATGAGTGTATATGGAAAGTGAAAGGGTTAATGGAATGAGCGGATGAGTGCCTGGATGGATATGAGGTGGGTGTTTGTGTGGCACGGGAACATTCATGTGCGAGGGCCATGGGACTCCATTGGTGTTTGTCCAACCCACAAGCTTTGCTTATTTTTCAAAATGTTTTGTTAGAAGAAAATTTGTTGTTTTAGTAACCGATGATTGTGTGGTGTGTCCTTGTATTTTTTCATGATGGGTTGGATGTGAGGCGTTTCGAGCTGAGAATCCTTTTTGACTGAATTGTGTTTGAGTTTGAATTTTTATTTGTAAGTTAGTATGTAAGTGTGTAGTTGGTGAATTATTTTGGAAAGTACATCGGGTAGCCCTTGCAGTTGTTCCCCCTCCATGTTTGGTGTTCGCTTGTGGTATGTCATGACCATTGGACCAGTTTGGTTGGCTCCATGATTTCCTTTTTTGAATAGTGTATGCCCCCCCATAAAGCGTTGACATGTGACTGAAGTGCGGCTATAGGTAATTCACTGTTGACCGACCCTCCAGATGATCAGGGGAATCTCTTCATGAATTCTTGAGTTGAACCCACCTCTTATTTTTACATCTAAGTGGATCCTCTCTCACTGGGATGACATATGTGAGGGGAGATGAAGGGAGTTCTTGTCTCTTTGAGTCGTCTAAGTCGTCGGGTATGAGGTTTGATGTCGTTTCATTTGAAGGTTCCCCCTATATGTGGTGAATGGAATTCCAGTGGGGAAGGGTGAAGGCGGTTCAAAATTTTCATTGTTGACCAGTGTCTTGAAGGGATTTGTAGTAGTTTCATCAGCTGCAAGGGTAATGATCGGTGACGTCTTTCTGTTTGAGTTCTCCTTGATAGTCAAGGGTGAAGTTTGACCTTATTAATTTAGAAGTTCTATTTGTAAATGTTGAAGGCGATTATAGTGGGGAAAGATGGATGAAGCCTGGAGTGGTCGGTGCTGAACACTATTATAAATGACCATTGGTCCTTTTTTGGTTTCGTTTAAGAAAGGGTCTACGTTAGGCCACTAGTGTGGCAGACCCTGTCGTATGAAGCAGCTATGGTCGTTTGCAAGAATCACGTGTTGTTCAAGGTGCAGTTTAATGTATTTCTCAGTATAATGTTTCTCTTGACAAAAACGATCGTGATCGGTGACGATTTGTGGTTTTATGTAGCCATTCAGTGTAACAAGGGGTGATGTGCGTGTAAAATCTATGCTCTCATTCTTGTGAATGTTCAGTGTGAGATTAATTGGATATCATGGTGTGTTGTGTTTGATGGTGTTGCCTCTGGTGAAGTATGATTGTGTGTGGCACCAAAATGTGAAGCTCCGCCCGGGAGTCATCAATAGATGACATTGAGGTAGGAGATGCTTCAAACATCAGGGCTCCAGCTATAGGCCTCGAAGTGAAGATGGCGCGTGGTCAGGAACCCCAGGAGTGTATGGGACTCAACCTTATTTTGTCATCGGTGTTGAATGTATAGGTGGTTTTAAATTGATTCTGTGGTTGTTCCGTTCCGAACGAACCATCTTGATGTGTATGGTTTTTGTGACCATGTGGAGGCGTGTTCGCCTCATTGCCTTAATATCATGGGGGTTGCATCCCACTGGATGTAATCGTATTAGGGGTCCGTATGGGTTATGTTGGTTAAATCAGTATCAATGTTGTATAGGGCTCATACCTGGATGTGGAGATGCCGGTTTGCCATGGGTCATGCTGTTGATGCCCCAGTAGTTGGGCCCCTCCCTCCCAGCCCCTTGTGGTGGGGTATTTGGCCACCATCAATAATTTTTCAATGTTCTTTATCATCTGTTAGTTCTAATGGTGGCAGGACCCACGATGGGTCTCGCGCCATGTTCTCTGGAATAAAATGGTTTTGGCATTTCTATAATGGTGGGTAGTCCGCCCGGACTTCCCCATGTTGGTTTTCTATTCTCGTCTTGGGCATTGGTTTGTTCTTAATGGTGGGGAGACCCAAATTTGGTCTCAAATGAATGTCTCTGGAATGAATCAGTGCTAGACTCTTCTTTAATGGCGGGATGTCCATTCGAACCTCCCCGTGTCAGTTTTCTAGTCTCGTCTCGAGCGTCAGTGAGTTCATATGGGTGGGGAGCCCCTCCGACCTCCCCATGTTGATCTTTTTCTTTTGTTTTTAAATATGGCTTTGTGATATGTGATAAGAGTTTTCCGTGGATTTTGTCTGACCTTGTTTGTTCATTCTAGGAAAATTGTGTGGTTCCCATTTATTAGTGCTTGAGGTGTTTCAGCTTGTGAAGTTTGTTTCGATGGGTACGAGAGTTCTTTTCCTTGATCAGTAAACTAGAGGCGTTCTAACTTGATATAGCGGTCAAAACATATCTGAATATCTTTTAATGAGTTTCATGAAGTTGACATTGAGTCACTCTCTCTGAGCATGATCTTTTTGCCTCTCTTTTCTTGATATTTGTGGGGACCCCATTTGAACCTTAAGGGAGTGTGTTTTTTGGCTTTGGGGTTTGGTTCTAGTTGTGGCTTTCTGGGGACAGAATTCTTTATAGTGGGGAGAATTTTTACACCCATCCTTTTTATATTATTTATATTATTATTATTATTTTATTATTGGGCATCAGGTAGTTTGGGTTGAAGCCGGACTTAAAATTTTTGAGTTCCTACCTAAAAACTCATGTTTAGGCCTTCATAGCATCCAGCGCACTGCAGTCGAAGCCGCACAGCCTCGTTCAAGTCACAACGCAACCTCTCCTGGTTATTCACACGGTCTGCCCAGTGTTCAAGGAAGACATATAAAGTGTAATGAATAATGAAATGAAAATAAAATAAATAAATAATAAGTTTCAATATAATTTAGGAAATTGCATTAATGACAACAATAATAATATTGTTTGAGAATATTATTATTATTATTATTATTCTTAGTGTTAACAAAAAATTAATTAATTAATTATTAATATTTCTACAATTTTTATTATTGTTATTAGTTAAATCAAGTTAATATCTTTTATTTCATTTAAGTTGGCCTCAAATTTTTTTTGTCGAGGTGCGGGTTGAGTTTCAGTTGAATTAGATGTTTCTATTAATAAATGAGTTTTCTTTTTAGGGTGCAATAGTGTGCGAAGATCGGGCAAAGAATAATTTCAAAGTCGTATGGCTTCACCAGTGCCGCCATATGACCCACCCACTATTCAATTAACCAAATAAAATGGGTTAAGAATAGTGAAATAAAATTAAATGTTTGGAAGAATAAAAATAAAAATAAAATGTGAGAAATGTGTTAATAATTTAATAAGTTGTTTTTTATAAGTGGTGTTTTAGTTATAATAATAATATTATTATTATTATGGTTTTATTTTAAGAATATGTTTAATAATAATAATAATATATTTATTATTTGTTTTATTTTAGTTTTTTTCCAGTTTTCTTTTTATTCTTTCTCTCTTCGTTCATTTCATCTTTCTTCCTCCCACATGGTGTTAGGGTTTCGGTGGACTCCCCCTTCCCCCCTTATCATTCCCATTGCGCCCAACCCCCTTGGCGCACTGCCTCCTTGGTCGATCCCCCCTATGCGCTACCCCCTCCAGTAGCTTGTCGGGCTATCCTTATTCTGGTGTGCTGCTCTTCGGCTGCTCCACTCCCCCACCAAGCCGATCTCTCGGGCAACACCTCTGCCGACCTCCTCACCGAAGCCATGGCCAGCCGTTGGCCTCCGCTACACCATCCTTGCACTGCCACTGGAACCCCTTGCTCCTTTGGGCCACAACGCACCACTCACTCACGTTGTCGCGCTGCTACCTTCCGAAGGAGCTCTAGCCGGTGCAAATCCCCATGCCGATGCACCCCTATTCTGATGCAGTTGAACATCCGTTGAAACCCAACACCCCCCTCACCTGGTCCGGTGAACCCCATACCCCCTGGTCTGGAGAACCCCAGTGCACCCCTGCACTCCTCCATCCAACAACCAGCCTCCCCGCCTGTGCACAACGACTGCCACTGGTACCACCTCCTCCCCGATGCATTGGTCCCCTTCCCCGAGCGCCTCGCCAGCGCACTACTCCCCTTAGACGAGAGCCTCCCTGGTGCGCTGCTATCTGCGGGTGAAACCCCTCGGGTTAGGCATCTCCTATATTTTATTTTATTTTATTTTATTTTCTATATTTGAGTTTTTGGTTTGTTCAGTGATTTTTGAGTTGGCTTTTGAGGTTTAATTTTTTGTTTTTGGGTTTTATTTTAAGATTTTGGGTTTGAATTCTTGTGTCTGAGTTCACTCTAGGTTCCATATGATGCAAACAGTTTGAGATTGAGGTTTCACGCTAGAATTTGATGTTTGCACATCAATTTTCAGGGATTGACGTTGAGGTAGGTGGTTCCACATCCTGGTTATTATTTGATGATTTAATTTGCAATGCATAATTTCTTTGGAATATTATTCAATTAATTTGTTTTGTGTGACGTTGGTTTTATTTGAAGTTTGATTTTCATTGTAAATTGGTTAGTAGGTTGGTTATAATATGAGTGTGTTTTTCTTCTAAGAAATATTTTAGAGACTTTTGAATTGTGAGGTTATTTTATTAAGTTGTGAAAGTGATGCAAATTGTATTTTTTGAATGGCGTCATCTACATTTTTTTGTAAAAGAGGGGTTGGCGTGGTTTTAGTGTGTAACCTCAAGTGATTTATTTTAAATTGTCTTAGAAGATTTTACATTTGGACTGTTTATTATAGTATTTTAAATTGGGAAGTGTGTGAGTTAAGGAGTGAGGATAACGTGGTTTATGTTTGGGCATGTGTTAGAATATGTTTTATTTTGGAAAGGGGTTTTGAATGACATTTTTCCCTTTAAAGGTTTTGCGAAATGTTTGAAAATGGTTTACTAAACTCTTTAGGGGGTTTGTTTAATCATCAAAGTTTTTATTAAATGATGCATCTAGTTTAATTTATTGTGTAAGCAGTTCATATTAACTTTCAAAAAGAATTTGGTGTGTGTATGGTTTTAAAAGTGAGTTTGGGTGTGAAAATTGTGTTTTTTCATGTGTACGCACCCTGTTTGGATTTTATAAAATATTATGACAGGTGACTTGAACTTGAATCCTGATTGAGCACAAACCAGGATGCCCGAGTAGCTAGGAGTCTAAAGTAGACTAGTATGCTAGTGTTCTAGAGGTGACTCGACCCAGTTTCACTGGCAGGACTGACGATTACAATAATAGTTATTCATATGTTTTTTTGAGGGTCGTGGCCTTCATAGCCACGTTTTCTGTGGGTCGTGGCCTTCTAAGCCACGTTTCACCAAGAAACGATGATCTAGGGACCCGAGCTAGCTAACACCCATGAGGCGACTCCCATATTAGAACTCATTGGTAACATTACGCTCATCGGTTTGACACATCGGTCATTTTTAAAAATTAAGGGTGTGTGTGTTCTAATTTAAGTTAGTCCATTTGAAATTGTTTTCTTTAATTCCATTTTCTTTGAAACTGTTCTAGTATTAATCTCTATTCTTTAATTAAAATTTAATAAGTATTTATCATTTAATAATTTTTTGTGGAACCTTTTAATTGGGTGACGTCCTACTGGGCTTTTGGCTCACTCCCTACATACACCTTTGGGTGTTTGTAGACTCTGTTTGTTTTGTATTCCAATTCCATGTGTTTTTCTCAGTGACGGTGGTTCGGATTGTTGTTGGTCTCCTCATGTAGTTTGGTGTGGGTAGCTTGGAGGTAATACTTCTCATGTTGTTTTGAGTCTCGAGTTATAGTTTTTAGTTTCTTATCTTTGTTGTAGTTCCCTTTGGGTTTAGTTGAATTGGAAACTCTAAACTTGGATTCTGTTTAAAGGCGTTTTTTGTTGGCTATTTCTAGTTTTATTTTGTTTATCCTGTTAGTTGTTTTTATGTATTTTATTTTGGGTAAACTGTTCCCACATGTTACTCTTGATACCTGGGAACTTGTGCCAGGACGTAGGGATCGGTAATTCACTTCGGGCCGTATCGCAGACCGGGTCGGGCACCGGGTCAGATGGCGACCCAGCCTGGTTCGTGACATTAATCTTCTTGATTTTTAGGACTCTCCAACTTTCTCCTCTTTGGTTTTTGTTTCATTTAAATGATGCTAATATTATTATTATTTTATTGATAGATTTTTTTATTAATATTAATATTTTTTACTGTAACCAATATCCTATTAGGTTTCTTTTTGGGAAAGATCTTTATTGTCCATGAAATCCAGTATTAATATGGTTCATTTAGGATTTAATCATTACTGAACCCAATAGAGGTTATTATTATATAGTATAATGATGAATGATGTTATTAGAATTCAAGAACTAAATTTATTCCCCTTTAAAAACATCATATTTTCTATTAGACAAACCTAAATATGTTTTTGTTAAATATAGGATACATTACGTTGGGTTCTCCCATAATTGTAATCATAATTACTTATCCTGATAAATCCTTTCGAATTTATTGTAAATTGAATGTCATTAACCTAAGAATATCCCTTAGTAGTTTCAAACCAATCATGTAGTTTAGACTATCTGTAATGCACTAAGAGATGACAGAGTTAAGACCCAACAAAAAAAATTATTATGGTTACTACCACTATGTTCATATGTTCTAGAGATTTCATTAACATATAATATCAAGATTAGGATGTTATTTTCTGGGAGACATCATAATCTCTACTTTACTAATGTTTCATGATTTTAGAATATTCATATAATTATTATAGGGGCTTCCACTAATGTTCTGACATCTTACTTCCAAAAAATATCAATATTACCACAGATAACCTAAATCTATAATTATATAAAGAAAATAATAAACAAATTTTTATTATCAAACAAAATATTATAGTAAACGATCATCATTTCCTCCAATGTTATCTAAAACTTACTCCTATAACAACTATAGTAGCATACATATGTAACCCTCTAACTACATGAATTAAAAAAAATTCATTAAAAAATTCCCCAAGACCTTTTATGTTTTTAGTTTTACGATAATTTGATAAAATCATTAACTAAAAACACAAGTTTTCCCCCATTTAAAATTGTTTCTACTATGTGAGAATGTAATTTATCCATAAATGTTATTAGAATATCCTAGAAATTCTCAACAAATAAAAACCTTTTATACATTTCATACTTTTCTTATCATCATATACATGGGAAATGAAACATAGGAAAGGGGACACCTCAGATGATCATTGAGGTAAAATATAATTATTAATAATCAAATATCATATTAGTGTATAATATGAGAATATGGATAAAATAAATATATATAATAAACTTATACCAAACAAATAATAGATAAAAATCATGTAAATGGGATTGGAATAACATAATTCATGAATCAGAGACTGTGGAATCCTGAATTTATAAACATGATCCATGAATTAATGACATAAATATTAGAGTAAGAATGAAATTATGGAATATCCAAGAAAAAAACCTAATCATATGGAACAAATAAAATCATAGGAAAACCTTCTCGAGAAAACTCATTTTTTCCTTTGTTATGTGAACAAACTCATTAAGTTTATACTTGAAAATATGAGGGAACTCATTATGACCATTTCTATGTTAACATTTTAATTTTTAGCATCAATCAAAATTCTATCAACTATCATTACATGATATAACCATAGATAATAAGTATGTATCCAACAATATTCAATAAATTTCAAATGAATACCATGAAATAAATATGATACAACACATAGTATTTACACTTTATAGGTTTTGGGTGTATAGTTAAGTCAATAAGTTACTAAATGAATTTTTTTATGATATCTACATGAATAATCTTCAATATAATAAAATTAAATCGATGTATTCATAGAGGAAATGAATTTGAATAAATTTTTTGCCTATTCATATTGGATAGATAGTAAAGAGAATTTGAATGATGGATAATATATTTGATAAAAAATAACATTACAGAGCCATCTAGATAAATAATTTGTATGGTAATAATTGATTAATATCATTAAATGATTCATTAGATGTAGAAAATGATAGTGATGTTGGTGGAAGTCATTTTTTAGGGGTTTTAGTTAAACCATTAGGGAAATGATAAATTTCCATGATGTTTGGAACGAATTTTAAAATAAATAATTAATATTACTTGGATAAATATAATATCTTTTATCGACCATGAAAACATAGAGATAATGATTCATATTAAATGTTTTTTTTAAAATATGTGATCACATGGAGAACATAAAAAGAAATTCTTTGAATACATTTTCAACATATTTTTAAAATGGATATGTTTTTGGTCACTAACAATTGTTATTTATGAAAAGGTTAAACAATAACATTAGAAAACATATACCAATGAAAAAATATAAGCCAATATGTTATTCCTTTAAAATTAATATGTATTACTAAAATAACTATGGGTCAAATGATAAAACATTTCATTAGGAAACCATGGAAACATATATTTTTAAAATATATTGAGATTACATTTTCATGAAACCAAAATCATAAAATAAGTATTAAATTTCCCCTTTTGAAAAGGAGTAAAGATAAATTCGAGAATCATATAAAATAATCAAAATTATATTTCCTAGAAATGGAGAGCAAAATTGGAAGGAGTAAATATATGAAGAGGGATGAAAAGATTCATTAGTAATAATGAGAGTTATTCTAACCAAAGTTGTAATTTCATTATTGAACAAGTTTTATAAATAAGTCGTAATTGAAAATGAGGATGAATTTCTTCAGAGAAAAAAATAAATACCATATAAAATATATATATTTTTGGATCAAATATATCCACCAAAGTTTATTTAAGTAAGAAATATGATGACCTACTGAATAAAAAAAATGATTAAATGAAACTCTTAATAAAAATTTATCATAAGAATAAAATGTGAATGAGAGAAAGAACGTAAAATATGAACTAAAATATCCATAAATGGAATATATTTTCATATTTTAATGTAATTTGGTAGGGAATACACCATATAAAATAAATTCATTTCTATAATATAAAATATATCCTTTTGAGATGAAATTGAGACACAGAAACACTTTCCTTATTTTCCCATTTAGTAGAATGCACTCTTTGATCCTTTATAACAATCATAAATATCATAATCAAATATTTAAGAATTTTTTCATGTAAATAACCTTTTATAATCACCATTTATAATTAATTATTTCATTTATACTGAATAGTTATTATCAATTTTCAATATCATGTGTGAGTAATTTTAATTGGTTTGAACCTATTTTCAAATTATGGTCTTGTTATTAATTATTATCCAATATTTAATCATTACTAAATTATAAATCGTACTATAAATTAATATTTCTAATTATTTAAAATTTTATAATTTCATTTCATGAGTATGTTATGTACTCTTGTTGATGATGAAGTCACTTATGGTTCTGCTTCTAAATTTATCTCAAACCTATGGTGTTGTCTTAATTAATGGTTCAAATATCTATATTAAAATTATAGAAAACAATTAATCATTATTTACTAATTAATGTAAAATATTATATTTTCAAATACCTAATTGATATAGATTTTGGGAATTTCACTTGTTTGTGTTAAAAATGACAAATGTAGAACAAACTACATTCCATGTGTGAGTATTGCTATAAAATATATCCTTTTGTTATAATATCAACATTAAAAATTTATAATTACATAATATGGTATTAATATTTTGAATAATTGTTAGTATGATTTGTAATAATGAGGCTAATGAAAAAACATTGTCACTTATAAGTAAGTCTGTTTTCCTCTAGTTATCTTTATATTAGACAATTAGTATTAAAAAGATAAATTATTGATAATGTTACATATATAATTACAAATTTATATTTATAGAATATATATTTTAAAATAAGAAACAAATATATTAATTATATATATTTCTATAACTATTCTTTAATGTTTGAGTTAAAAAATTAAACATATCATTCATGTAGGTGGTAGTCCACACAAATGTAGTAGTAATGTTTTTATTTTCTCGATTCAATGAAATAGAAATAGTTAATTGATATACCATCAAAATATTAAACACTAATTATATTATTTAAACTAATTTAATTATATATGTATCGTCCGAATGGTTTGGAGGAGATTCTATGGGGTTGATAATGAATGAAAATAAAAGGGAAAGTAATACTTATGTTTTGAATTTGGATTTTATCTTGAAGTATGTTTTGGAAATTAAGGAGTTTAAGAAATTTATTGAGGATAGAGTATAAAAATATGTTAGAGGTTATCTTAATGATGTAACATGGTATGATTTTCATGGTTATTTGAAACTTTTTTTGTCTTGATATTATTGGATGTGGGCTCCTTTTATAGGTAAAAGAAGGGGAGAAAACATTGAAAAATAATGATAAGTAAGGGGTAAGAATGGGATTTCATGAGTATTATTTGATTTAGGTGAGTAAATTTTTTAGATAAATATACGTATATATTTAAAACCAAAAAAATGAATTTTATAAGGCAAAACTGTCAAATGGATTTAGTAAAATTCGATCCACATTAAATTACACATTTTAAAACTTATTAATCTTGATTAAAAATTTACCATTGTAATTATTTTATGAATAAAAATTTAATATTACAATTCATAAATAAATTTTATGTGATGAATTATAATTTTAACTCCATTTAATATAATTTAATTTATAAATATAAAAAATTAACTTTTTATATTAAAACATACAATGTGTTGAAAAAATATTTTTGTAGAACATTATTTACAATAATTGAGTGTTCATAATATTATTTAACATTTATTAACTATTAATGTGTACTGATTTTTTCTTATATATATTTAAACATCATATTATAGTATTTATATTAAAATAGAATAATACTATTTAAAATTACAATATTTATAAACTAGTATCATTTGTTGAAAAATAAAGGGTTTACCATTATAACAAGAATTTATCATAGCAACATAATTACACTTCTAGAAACTAAATATAATGTTTTAATTACTTTAATTATTTTTATATAAAATATGAATTTCATTTTATCATATAATGTCTTTTAATGTTTGGGAAATTTAATTTTAATAATAGTGCACTAAACCCATATTTAGAAAAAGTATATTCTTATTTTTAAAAATTCATTTCTGTATATATTAAACAATATAATTGACATTGATGATATAAATTAGTTTATTACATAATAAATAAGAATAATGTGTATTCGAAACCAATCCAAAACATAATATTTCCATTAACAGTTTTAATTAAATGAAATGACTTAAAATGGTTTTTAAATTAGAATAAAACGATTCATATTTTTTAAAATATAGAACAAAGGATTTCTATGAGAAAAATTATTTTTTAAATTAAATTGTTTTAATCGTAAAATAAAGATTTAATCAATAAAAATGTTTTATAAACTTGATATTCATTTTCATATATTGATAAAATTAATAATTTGGTAAAACTATAATTTCCACTATTCATATGAAAATAAATTATTTCAAATATATATTCAATATAAATCATCTAAGGATAATTTTGATTTTAAATATTCAAAAAATATATTTATTTTTCAAAATTATAATTAAAATATTTATGAATTTAGATTCTATATGATAATAAAATATATAAAGAATAACAAATTTATTGAAAAATTCTATTTTAAAATGTAGGTTTTCAGATTTCTATTCTGTTTGAATTTCTAATTGATTGAAATATTTTTCTATACTATAATTTATATCATTATTTTATTTTTTAATAATATTCTTCAAATATTCTAGGCTCATTTAATTCTGATGTTGTGTGTGATTCATGCTACCAAACACAATATTTATTTAAGTAAAATAAATAGTGGAATATTGGGTCATTAAACACCATTTCCTCTTAAGGTGATTCCTATGGAAATGTGTCATGATATATTTAAATAAATGGAAGATAATCCCATGGAATACTATGTCTTTTTAAATATTATACAAGGTAGGTTTTGTGACAAATAATTTTTTATGCCATTGAAACTATCCCAATTGCATGAAATATTACATATATCACTCAGAAGGATGTATATTATAAACATTGTACATGTTTTTATGTTTGATCAAGTTTAGATTAAATATGACCTATCACATAATGAATAGTTGATTAAGATTATTGATATGAGTGAGCATGTTTTGTGGAATTTAATGACTCATCTAGTGAATGTCCATTAGATGAATCATCTTTTGAATGATTCAACATGGTAGAAAAAGGTTGAAATGTTGAAGGGTTTTCCATATTATTTGGATTGATTGAAAATTTTCTGAATGAAATTTTTTATGGTGGATAATGTAATGACCAAGAATTTTATAAATGTAATTTCATTTTGAATATATACATGTGTCATATTAAATAATATAGTTTGATATAAAACACATGAACAACATAATGAAAACCAATAACACATTAGTGTTGATTTATATAATTTAATTTATATAATAAATATTCTAAAAAAATTGAACATTTTACAATGGTGAAATAAATTAAAAAAATTCTAGAATAGTAAATGTGGATCAATGTGGTCTCCTTTAATTATTACACTAAAAAACAAGACTAAAATAATGATAAAAAAATATTGGTAATGGGACACCCCCATGTATTCGTGTCATGTATTATATATTATTTTAACATAATAAGGGTGAGTTGAAATTTTTAGTGTTATAAGGAATATGATTTAATAAATGTTATTCCTTTTTAAACTGCACATAGGTTGCACATGGTTAGGGGTAACTATTCAGTAACGGTGCATGGGGTTTTATCAATAGGATATTTCTATCTGGAAAAATTAGAGCAGATTTTTCCCAAAGATGAAGTGCCTAGGAGAATCTTGTTGATGTGGGGTTGGGGAGATATTTCCTTGCGCACAATTGGTGCATGATTAGGAAAATACTACAATCAAACCATGTGGTCTACCCTATTTTTTTAAAATATTTTGTCGACAATTTATATAATTAATATATTCTTAATTTGTAACCCAATACTTTTTAACAACTTTCTCCCTCATATGACATTCCCATCCATGGATTCTCCCATTGTTGGTGGAACACCTATCAGGCCCCACCCTCCTCTCTCTCATGTGGGGCCACCAACCTATATTCGGTCTCCTCCTCCTCACACGAGCTCCCTCATCCATTTACCTCCTCCCTCATGGTATCCACCCTTAATTCCATACTCCCTAATATCTTTCCCTCTTTATCTCACACATAATCCCATTCTGATACCCCTTGGTTTCCCACTACCATCTTTATGGTATCCTCTAAATCTAGTCGATCATATTTCAATCATCAGTTGTAAATCCTCTTCTTCCATTGTTTTCTTTACTCTACCATATTTTTTCTCTAATATATTAATCCTAATCACCTATAAATCATATATAGTGTTTGGGATGAGTTTAAAATTATGATTTTGGGTTTTTGGGGTTTGAGGTACCCACTATTGCAAGTGGGAGCCTTCACCTCAAAAGGTGACATGATTTATATCACCACAGCTTGAATCTGGCTCGATTACCATTTCTATAAGGTAGGTGTGTGATTATCATCATTTTTTATTAAATTACATTAATTTATTGTCATTTTTAAATGCCTTTTATTTTAATGTTATGACTATATGTATGCTATAGAGTGGAAATTTTTTAATATTAATATTAAACATTTCCATGGGATGTAAATCTATGATATTTATTTTGTAAATGATAGATTTTTCTATAAAGAATGATTTTAGTTTATCATGTGGTGTAACTCATTGATTTTTTGTTTCAATAAGTGTTCTTGAAATTATATGTATTTCAAATTGGTTGTTGGATTTTTTTGGAGGTTTTTGAAATGATTAACATGGGTAGTGTGATTTTGATGGGGTGTTTAATTCCCTATGGATGGTATTTTGAATAGTTTTCATGGATTTAAAGATTATCATATGAGTTTTAATGGATATTTTGGATTCCAAATAGTATTAATTTTTTCATCAAATGGTGTATCGTCTTTATGTTGATATACCTTTTGAAAAAGATGAAATATATTAGCCAATAATGGTTTAATTTGTTGGAAGTTTTGGATTTTTATGAAAATGAGGTTTTATAAATGACGTTATACCCTCTTGAGAACATTTTCCATTCATCGGGCCCATAGTTTCATGTAATATCATGTGTTGGAATTTTAAGATATATGTTGTTCTTTTTTATCGAGTATGAGGATTTTTATGATGGTGTGATAGGTGTGGTGTGATTTTTTTTGAAATATCTTCATGTGATGAATGACATATATTATTTTTGAACACCTCTATTTTGAATATTTATGGGAACCATGATATCTAATTGAGATTCATATCTTATGCTACAATATGGTTACACACTGTTATATATTACACCAAATCAGGATATTAGGCTAGATGGGGTGTGCCACTTCTATGAGGCTTCTGTTAGCTAGTCTAGTCGGTTTTCATTGGATGCCACAATGGATTGCAGGTTGGTTAATTGAACAAATTATAAGACATCTCGTGTTAGAACCTAGGTTAGATCCCATAACACTAAGAACTTTTTTTGTATCATTTTGGGGATTTATATTTCATGATTAATTTCATCACTAGTCATTCATTTATTTTATGGAACATATTCACATTTTTTAATTTTTAATTATTGATTTATTAGATATAGTGGTTCTTACTTGTGTGATTCTTTACTTCTTTGTGTGGATTACTTTTCTAATACTTTGAAAAGATTTTGTGAAAGGTTTTTAAAGAAGGAAATTAAAATATATAATTTAAAAGATTTTAAAACAACTTTTTTAAAAAGGGTTGGAATTTATTATCTCGTGAGAAAGGAGGAAACATATTTGTAGTCATTTTGACTAGTTTTTATATGTTCTTGGTTTCCAATCATTTTTTAGAAGACCATGTGAAAATTTGGACTTTTCATTTTTATGAAATTATTATTTCCAAAAGAGTTTTTTATGAAATTATTTTAAAGTGGGATTTTAAAATGGGGTGTTGGCCAACTGGATTAGTATGTGGGGAAAATTTCAGTGGAATGTTTTCATTTTACAAAAAAACAGGAAAATAGTTTTTGTTTTTTTGATATATTATTGATTCATTTCTACAACTATATCAAAAATTTATATTTTTATATTGTATTTCAAACAATAATTATAAAGATGTAAAATAGAAAAGAATTATCAGTTTCAGTAGGTATTAGAGGCTGATTTAAGTTTTCTGTTCTTACGCCTATATTATAATTTTCACATGATTGTTCAAACTATCATATATTCTCATAGATAGGGAGTTGTGGTAGTTGATTATTTGGTGGTGACACATTTAGTAACATGTAGACATGAATGTATATATTTTAGTTTTTATTAAAGATTATTTTTTAATATTTGATCAATTGGGAATTTATCACTTTTTTACAAACTGCGGGTAGTTATATTCTACCGAGGGAACCATAAGGGAACTATGTAGAAAATTCGGTTTTCATTGTGCTGGAGGGGGACCAGAGTAGTAGAGGCTTTATTTAGTGTGTTAAGTTGTTATCCTCACCTTATTTATTTATATTTATTTTAATTTCAATGTGGACTACCAACATAAATATTAGTTATTATATATTTTTATTATTTTACTATTTTTTATGATTATTGGAATAAATTGTAACACCCCAATACATTAAAATATTTCGCTTCATTGATATAACATTCAATGCACGCAACACTAAGTTAGTCTGAATTGAACCTAATAATGAATTTATTAAATTTCTTGTTCCACACAAAAGACCATGTCTAACCAAATACTATTTGAAATAAAAATTATCCCCTAACCATAAATTTTTTGGATTAATTGAATATAAAACTATTGTTTCTACAAATGACTATTATTATATGCCCACTAGAGATTTATCTTAAAAAATATATTAATTAATAAATTTTTATGATCTTAATGATATTTATATATTATATATTTAATAAATTATTTATGTTCATACAATATATTTTTTATGAATTGGATAAGAATATATCAAATTTTATATAAACAATAAATAATTTTCTAAAGGTATTTTTGCCCCCATTTAATTGTGAAATTGTATAAAAACAATGTATAGACCCATTTTTGTATTTTATTTGAAAATATAAACATAATTTCTTAAATAGTAATGCCAGAATGGTTTAAGCATGAATTTTTGGCATTTTACTGGGAAGATTCATTTTTTATGAATAGTGAAAAATATTGAATTTTAATTGAAAAATGAATCTTTATCTAATTAATTAATAATGATAAATTTTATATCAAATTGGTTTTAACAAAATATTAAAACAATTTTACATCAATTAATCTAATTTATTACATTTTAATAATTTTAATATTGATGTTAGTTATAAAAACATAGTAATATATTCAACATTTTAACTTTAATCCTATATTTTCTTCAAAAATTTGCAGGACTAATTTTAAATTAATTAATTAAAAAAATATGATTTGAAATTGTAAAAATGGATTAAATATTTTTAATAATAATAATTTTTAATTTTTAAAAATGTTATAATAATTTTTTATGAAAATTATTAGTGAAAGTAGTTAAAATAAAATACAGTCATTATGGGAAAAATGAATTTACCAAGATAGTAAACATTAATCATAAGGGTTAAAATGGCCTAGAAACTTTTAAAAAACCAATTTTACAGATTTATGTAAAATTTATGTCTTCTATTATCTATTCGGCTGCATTATGGGATCTACATGGTATGGAAACAACATTGGTGGAATTCCTTCTTTCAAAATATTATATGTTTTCCAGTCCCCCGACATTTAAAAGGCCTCCACCCATCCACTTCAAAAACCTCTCAAAAAACATTTTTTTGACCAATATATATATAAATATCTCTCAAACATATATCCCCTTATCTTAGGAACCATATCTTATGAATAAATAAGACTTAGGTATACATTAGTAAAAACCTATGGAGGATACGAGCAGAAGATGCTATGTTTTTCAAAAATAATTTTTATATTATTTCTACCTCAAAATCCATAATGTATTTCTATATAATACTTCTATAATAACTTATGTATCTTAAATATTCATATATTATTTATTATTAAGTTCAATACCTATAACTGCACATAGTTCCATCAAATAAGTTTTTAAGTCGTCATTCGTGTGTTCGGCGGACTATCGCCTCCTGAACCGATGCTATTACTTTTTTTATTTACCACATTTCATGGTTGCAAATAATTATTTAAATAATATTTATATATGATATATATTTTATTTATTAAGTATTTATGATTCCTTATTTAATATATAACACAAACAATCATGTTTACCATTTTGTGGGAATACGGTAATGTTGTTCGAGTATTTGGCGGAGCACCGCCTCACGATGTGATGTGTATTATTCACGATTTACATGGAATGTATTAAGGATGGTTTTAACAAAAATATATAAAATATATGAAATTATATAAATAATTTAATTATAATATATATATATATATATATTATTGTATTTCTTTCAATATGATATGAAAATGGAATCAATGTTTATTCGTACGTACTGTCAACTGTCTCCATGAATGATGTATTGAATTTCCTATAAGAACACTTTATGGATGAATATAATAACAAATATACTCAGTATATATGATATATAAATGATTGTTTACTTTAAAGAGATGATGAAATATTGATTTGGGAATTATGAATTGAAATAAATAGTCAAAACATAGATAAAAAACAAGGCAATTAACAACCAAAACAATAAAATTGACAATAGATTATTAAACAATGGGTGAAAAGATGACATATAAGGTTAATAAATTATATTATAAATATTATTATGGTTTTTTTATAATTTAATAACATTATTAAAACATTATTAAATTCTTTTAATATAGATTCAACAATAATGGAACATTAGGTAAGAGGGTTTCGACTAAATTTATATTTCACTGAGTTTATTTGTTATTATGAACGAATTCACATTTATGTGGTGTACATACTGCCTCTTTGACATGTAATGTCATTAATACATCATTATTCATGGTATTTGATGTTTCAATGTGAATTATTTTGTCCAAGGGGATTTGATTTGAATATTACTGAGTGAAAAATGTTATTATGAAATATTTTGTGATTGTTGACATTATTGTGAAACAATAAAATTATTGTAATCATTATTCATTGGTAATTAAATTTATATTAAATATTAATAATATTTTATGATGGATATGATTATAGGAAAAACACTATTACATTTTTTACATATGGTGATTAATTTTAGTTGTATATTATTAACTTTTGGAACATTGATAAATATGATTCCTTTACTAAATGCAGATATTTGTTAAGGCACATTATTCATGAATTTTAATTGATTATACTATTTATAGGGAATGATATATACATGAAACACATGGGTAGTGGACTAATTAATGAAATGTTCGGGATGAATCGTTAGTTTCATGAGAGGAATTTGTTTGCCAACTCATATAGGTTTTTACCCGGTATGTTCTATACTATCTTAAGGATATATCTTGTTGGTAAATGTATCTTGTTCCTAGGAAGAATGGTGTCTTATAATTAAGAATTTCCTTAATAAAAAATTTCAATGTTATTATTTATTATATTTTTTCTTTCATTTTATTTTTGGATTCACTTCATTCTTAGTACATTGATTAAATTTCACGTGTTTGGTTATTTAACATTCCATATTTATTATTCCTTAACCATCCATTTATGTAGAATATATGTTCAATTATCTATATTTCCATATTAATTAGGATTATTGATTCATTTCCCCCATTTACATAACCCTTACTGATCATTTTCACTCACCCTTATTTTTTTTCTTTTCCCAAGGTTATGAAGAAGATATCATTGAATGACTTTCAAGGATGAAATGTTTTAGATTTTGTAATTTGTGATGTTTTTTTTACATTCCCATTGTAATATAGGTACCATATGTGTAATATATTTTTCTAAAACTGGTAAAATTTTCATTCCTTTTTTTTGAATATTTTAACTTTTTCAATTTAATAATATAAGGCATCATCTCTGAGCTATTGGGATAGGTGTTATTGTAGTTAGTTACTATGAATGTTTTGTCAAAAACTTATAAATCTGATTTTGGAAAACATAGATTTAAGAGAATAACCCTAATATTGAAATTTTTGATAATTATATATGAACAAACTAATTTTTTGGTATGGTAGAGATTATGTGGGTCTTCCTAGAAATACATCTCTATCAGGATACTACAGGTGGAAATTGTTCTGGAACTACTATACCTAGGTTTAATAACTCTAAAAAGGGCATGTTAGGCTTGACTCAATGGTAACATAGTATAAAAAAACAAGACTTAACATCAACCTAGTTTAAAACTCATTTAGGGATATGCTAAAGATAATTCACATTTTCATTACAAACCGTTATGAAGGATTTTAAATTAATGATATCTCAAAATAAACCAATGATTATGATTTTAAGATTAAAAGTTCATGATTTTAATTTATGTAATTATATATTATGATTGATAAGTGAATGTTTTATGAACTAATCAAATATATTCCATTTTTATGAAATGGAGCCTAGAGGGAATAATTGTATCTATACTTATAAACAATGTAGTGATTTCCCTTTTGAGGATACCAATACAGGTGGTATGGAAACAAAGAAAATTATGGCTATATTAAGGATGAATCATCAAGTTATGAAACAAAATCTTTTCAAAATGGAGAAAAATGTTCCACAATGAGATCCCCCTATGATGGATCACTTTATACAATAGAATCCCAAATCGTTTTGTGGGATTACTAATCTAATTGTTGCTAAGAAATGTATTATGTTTCTCGAAAATATATTTATCGGATTGGGATGTAGTGAAAAGGAAAAGGTTACATTCTGAGTGTATTATGTCAAAATATATACTGATCAATTGTAGTCAATAATCCAAAATACTTAGGAGGATAAAGAAATAGAACTCATGAAATGGAAATCTTTTAAGAAGTCTTTATTGGAAAAATATTTCCTTCATGTGCAAATTTTTTTGGAGGAACAATGAACCATAGAATACGAAAAAATGTAGAAGATAATGTTGCAGACTATAAAACCAAATTTATAGGGTTATCTAGGTATGTTATGGATTATATACACCACAAAAAGTGCATGATCGACCATTTATTTGAAGGTCTTAAACCAAGTATCTTAAGGGAATTGGTTTGCAAAAAAAATCATCATATAATGAAATAGTATTATGTTCCATATAAATAGAGAATAAATTCTCAAGATCACACATATTCAAGGGAATCAAATAGGGGAATATTTTTTTCAAAACACCAGGAAAAAGGGAATGTTTCAAATAATAAGAAGTGAATTAAAAATTTCCAACAATTTGATATCTATGGAAAAATCACCTAGTGAAATTCATGAAGGGATTGGGAGTTTATTATAAGTGTTGAAAAAGGGTCATCATGTAAAATCATGGTTGGGGAAGAAGGAAAATGATGTTATTCATTATTTCACCTCTTGCGAGTTGGGTCACTATTCAAATAAATTTGCCATGTGTTAACGAAATCTACCTTATAAGAGACTATGGGGAGATGACTCGGATTATGAAATATCTTTTGATGAGGTAGAATTAAACCATGATGTTGTGGAAGGTACAATAATCCTATCTTCAAATTTATCCAAAGCCTTATTATATTATGCATCACAACACACATTTATATCTACCCATTTTTTCAGTAAAATTAGACATTTATATTCTGATTTAATAAGTTAGTTGTCATTATAACCTCCCAATGAAATTATCATTACAAAAAAGATGTGTTGGGAAGTCCCCCATTATGACACATAAATGTGATTTATTTTCTACCCTTATTATCATACATCTGGTTGAATTAGATATAATCCGGGATATATTTTATCATTAAAAAATTATACAAAATAAAATTTTAAAAAAGGAAAAAATTATTATTTGATAGAAATATATAGAAATCATTATCTCTACAGAAATAAAATCAATGTCTGATTCTTATCTATATCCACCCATAGTAGATCTACTGAATGAAATTATTGTGGAAGAAGAGAAAATAACATCTCGATATAATTAAGGTACTCTCAAATATGAGGATGTATATATTTTATAGGAATAAATTAAAGTATATTCTAATGAATTACCATGATATCCCACAAAGGGTGAATTTTACTTTTCTATTGATTTAATCAATGAGGAAAGATAAATATCAAAGACTCCCCATAGACTATCCACTATTGAATTAGTAGATTTTAATAGAAAACTAGTGTTTTGGAAATAAGGGATTTATTCAACCTAGTGTTTCACCATGAGGATCCCCAATTCACATTTTTAATAAGAAGGATGAATTCTTGAGAATCTGTATTTTATATAAGGAAATAAATGCTACTATGATAAAAAAAAGAATCATATGACTCAAATTTATGGCCTATTTGATCATATTCATGGATCTTGATATTTTTAAATGATTTTTCATCATTTTTGGGTCTCATAAATTATATCTAAATAATGAATTCAATATGATGGTATCTTTTTGAATGAGGTATGTCTATTATAGGATTGCATTAATTACATTTGGTTTAATGGATAAATGTTATACTTTTATAGATCTAATGAATAGTGTATTGAAGGAATATATTGATGATACTTGTGGTATTAATTGATGATATTCTGGTATATTATTTAATATATAAGTTCCATGAGAATAAACTGAAAATCAATCTCAAGACCGTTATATGAAATGAAATAAATGGGGAATTATTTATGTGTGGTTTTCAACTTCAGAATGTTTATTTGGTTGGCCATATTGTCTCCAAAAATAGAATCTTAGTTGTTCCTACAACGAAAAAAGTTATTTATAGAATGTGTTAAACCAATGCACATAACTAAGGTAAATAGATTCATTAGTACAGAAGGTTACTATTGGGGATTTGTCTTTATTTTTGCCTGATTGGATTATCCATTGACCAATATTACAAGTAATGGGGTTAATTTTGTTTTTAAAAATGTATGAGGACAATGTTTTTGATGAACTAAAAAGAAGTTTGTTCATCATTTAGATTCTAATAATAACATTTGGGATTGACGGATTTTTGATATGTAGTGATACATCAAAGAGGGTGCATGGTTGTGTCCTAATGAAAAATGAAAAATTTATTTCATATCCATCAAAAAAACTTATTCTCATGAAAATTACTCTACATCACATGATCATGAGTTAGAAGATATAATTTTAACATTAAATATATGTATATATTTTCATTATAGTGAAGGATGTGAGATATAAATGCATAAAAATCATGAAATGTGTGTTTTAATAGAAAAATTTATATATGAGTCATATGTGATTTATAGAGCTACTCTATAATTATGATTTATCAATACACATCCTACTAGGTAAAGAAACTATGGATAAAGGTTTATTGAGTTGGATGGATGATGGAGTCTTGAACCAAATGTGGATTGAGAGGTATTTTATTTTCATGAAACTTGTAATGATGGATATTGGAATTTATATGAAACGGGAGACATCAATCATTTTTAAAATTACTATATAAAATCATTTATTAATTATGATAAATATTTCTCAGTTTAATGATGAGAACTTTCAGAAAAAAATCAAATCTGTGAATGATGTGAAATTAGAAGATTTAATTTTTCAAGGTGATGTCCGGAAATTTGGAAATAGATTATGTGTTAAATATATATACCTAATCTAAAAACAGTATTTTTTATTATGATCATGGACCAAATTACTCTATAATACCTGGTAGCATAAATATGTATCAGTATTTTAAGGAACATTTTTTTGTGGGATAAACTAAAGTGAAAAATTGTTGATTATGTGTCTATATGTTTGGATTGTCAACAAGAAAATTTTTTATGGGAAAACCCTAAATGATTCATGAAACCTATTAATATTCCTGTTTTTAAACGATATTAAATTATTATGGACTCTATCACGGGAATGTCAGAGACTCCTAGAATGGAAAATGAAATATTTTTTATCAATGATCACATAACCAAATCTGCACATTTCCCCGCTATAAGAGAAGATCTTCTTTTTAATAAACTAATAATGATAAATATTAATGAAATTTTTTGAATTAATGGAGAACCACTATTAATTTTTTTTGACTAAGAACCCGTATTTACATCATAATTCTAAAATTTTCTTTAAAATTCTCTTAATAAATAGCTTCATTTTAGAACTGCCTACCATACTGAAACTAATGGATATTTTGAAAGTTTAATTCAAACAATAGAACACTTATTAAGGTCATTCTCACTTAACATTGTATGCATGTTGGATAAGTACAAACCTTTGGTAGAGTTCTACTATAAAAATAGTTTCCATTAAAGTATAAAATAGAACCTATGACGAATTATATGGAAAAATTTGTTTCACTCCAACTTTTTGGGATGAGGTTTGTGAGAGGAAACTTGTTGGCGCAGATATTTTTGAACATATATCACAAAAGGTAATGCCTATTCAGGCACAAAATATAGAAGCTCAAAATAAGTAAAATAATTTTGCTAATAATCAGAGGAATGATTTGGAAATCCATGTGGTAGATCATGTTTTCATGATTGTATCTTCATGGAAGCATGTTATAAGGTTTTGTAAGAAAGGTAAAAGCACCCCTTGAATATGAAACCATTTAAATATTTTAAATATTTTTAGTTATTACTTATTATTATGAAATATCTCCAAACCTCTCAAATATACATTATATGTTTCATATATCATTTATATAGAAGTAAATGATAGACCCAACACATGTGATAAAAATTGATGAAATTGGGTGAGAACCTGATCTATCATACTATGAAGAACCCATCTAGATTCTTGATACTAGGGAAAAAAATATTAATGAATTGAATGAATCATCTCGTAAAGGTATACTCTAGGAATCAAATAATAGAGGATGAAACATGTGAAATAGATTATATTATGATTAATAACTACATTTATCTTTTTGTATGGAAGAATCTCTGAAATTTAAAGAATAAATTTTTTTAATAGGGAATAATGTAATACCCTAAGACTTTACAATATCCCCCTTTGTTAAGAAAATTAATTTTGGTGATATAGCTTACAATGTATGTAAAAATTTGTTAGTTTTAACATAATGAAATAGATATCATCTTTGATATATTTTGTTACATGAAAGACATTGTTTTAAAAAATGTTATTTAAAATGAAAATTATCCCATAACCAATAAATTTTTATAACAATTGAATTTAAAAGAAATGTTTTTATAAAGAAAATTTTTTAATTTAAAGGTGTTTTTTTAATAAATTTAATAAACAAATATTAATTTATGATATCAATGAAAATTTTAAATTATATATTTAATAAAAGATTTTGAAATTAATTTGAACGTTTTTATAGGAATATGATAAAAACAAACCTAATTTTAAACACAACATATTTATTTTTCTAAAGGGTGGTTTATCACCTTTCAATGGAGGAATTTTTCTTAACAATAAAATTTGAAACATTTAAAAAATATATTTTAAAAAATAATCCTTATTTTTTAATTTTCAATTTCAAAATTATAATACTGTGAATTTTTTGTATTTTTTGGGAAGTTTCATTTTTTTGATGAATAGTAAAATATAATGAATTTTAACTGAAACAAAAAATTCATCTAAATCATTTATGTTCATAAATAATATTTTAAATTAGTTTCAATGTAGAAATATATCAATAATACATCTATTAATCTAATTTATGTTATTGGAATCATTTTAATATTGAATTTAGATTAAAATTTTTTAATCTTTTAAACATCTTTAGTTTAGAGACATGTTTTCATAACAAGTCTTCTAGATCAATTTTAAATTAATTAATACCACTTATTTGAATTTAATATGAAAAAATTGATTAAATATTTTTAATCCTTATAATTTAGAAATTCTAAAACCATAAGGGTTGGGGTCAGGCCCCTTTATTTAAAAATGTAAAAATGGCAACAGGAACACCTTTTAAATGGGCAAGGGAAAACCCATTACATTCCCATGGGGCCAGAGGGATTAGCCCACAAAATAAAAACTAATGAATCCTAAAACCCTAGGGGGAGATAACCCATTAAATGCCCGAAGGCCAGAGATAAAATCATTAGATTCAAATGACTACATCCAAAACCATCAATGGTAGAACCAGAAAACAAAACAAAACCCTAGAGGAAAAGAAGATCTGCCTCCAAGATTGAGCCGGATTCGAGAAGACCCAAGCCGAGCCGAGACCAGGACATCACCACCTAGGGATGGATGGGAAACAAGAGCCAGCTTCCATAACTGTCGATGCTCTGATCGCCTTCGCCACCACTAAAAACCTCAATTCGAGCCGAGATCGATTACTTGAAGACCTGAGGTAAGAAAATAAAGAAAGAACCTCCTCTCAGACAGGAGATCCGACGAAATCCCCCAAGGAACCCTTGACCGCCAACGAAGATTATTTTATAAATAAGATACAATTAATTATATTGATTATGAGAAAAACGAGTTTATAAAGGGACACGACATTAAACATAATGGTTCACCGAGAAACTCATCCAAAACCTATTAGATGGAATAATTAAGTTATGAAATATTATATTAATGTTTTTTTCATTATTGGACTCAATTTACATGAAAAAATTAATTTGTAATTTCCTCTTTCAAAATTTACAAGTTTGACACTGACCCCACTTATAAAATGCCTCCACCCCCCATTCAGACATATCAAACCACTTCGGTTCAGATAATAAAAGCAAAAATCAATCCCAAATTTCCGAAACCTAATTCTATCAGACTTATATTTTGAATAAATACACCTTAATAAGTCACTATTGAAAACATAAAGAGGATACTATAAGAATATAATGTATTTTTGAATGAATTTTTATTTTATATCCTTTTTAAACCCCTTCATTTATATTTATGTCCTGAATATATAATAAAAAAATATATTAAATATAATGATATTTTTTATCTTAATATTACTACCTAAAAATTCACAGACATCAATAAAATGGGATATGAAATCATTATACATTTTTACGGAATACTACATCCTCACGAACCAATGTCATACGTTTTTCCATTATCAGTTATCAGAGTTGAGATTATAAAAAGAAATAATTTTAATATATTATATATATTGTATTTATGAGGTATTTATACTTCAAAAGTTAATGTATAACACATAACATCATTCTTTCTATTTTTTGAGAATTCCGTAATGTTGTTCATGTCTGTGGTGGACTACCACCTCGCTTTTTTAATCCAAACATTACATGGAAGGTATTAAAAATGTATTTAATAAAAATATGTGATATATTTAACATAATAATAATACATTAAATATTATATATATATATATAATTTAATTTTCATAATATCAATATGATTAGAAAATAGAAATACCATTCACGCAGACATAAAACCTACCATCTCTATAAAGAGTGTATTTCATTTCTTGTCACTAAATAATATGGATAACTCAAAATACATATATAATTAATATTTATTACATTTAAAATTTTTTGTAGATTGTGGATATAATGAGATAATATTCTATTTAAGAGGAACACAAACTAACAAGCCAAAATACACTCAAAAAACATGGCAATTAAATCTCAAAATAATATACATAATAATTGATTATTAAAAAAAAGTGATTAGATTTTTTAAAATATAATATTTTATATTATCAATATTAATATGGGTATTTTATAAGTTAATTAAATGCTTCAAACCATTATGTAAGAGTTGAAAATATGTTCAACAAAAAATGAGTGTATGGTATGTGATTTCATCTTAATTTAAATTTCATTGAGGCTTATTTATTATTATTTTCCAATTCAAAACTATTTGGGGTAAATAATTCGCCTTAAATATGTAAAATCATTAATAATTCATTATTAATTGTATTTTAAATATCATTTTTAATTATTTCACCCAAGTGGATTTGATTTGAAAATTACCATGTGTTAAATATTATTGTGAAATCATTTGTGATTTGTAACATTATCTTTAAATAATAACATTATTATAATCATTTTTATTTTTTCTTTAAATTTATCATCAATATGCATGTTATTGATTGATGTATATGATTATTTCATATACTATATAACATTTTTTCATTACGGTGTTTACTTTTATAGTTATTTGATTAATTAGGGAAATATTGATAAGTCAATATCCTTAACACAATACATATATTTGATAAGGAAAATAGTTCATGAATATAAAATGATAATTAAATATATGATGTATGATTTGATCAAGAATAGAATGGGATAGGGACTAGTTAATGCAATCACATTGATGCATCGACAGTCTCGTGAGAAGAATTAGTTGGCCAAATCAGATGAGTTTTTACCTAGTATGTTTTAAACTATGTTCAGTATAAATCATTCCGGTAAAGGTATATAGTTCATGGGAAACAAGAAGTATGATAACTAATAATTTCCTTTATTAAGTATTCAGTTGTTATTATACATGATATTTTTTTCATTGACATTAACTTTAGATACATTTCATTTCGATATCATGGATTAATTAGAATTTATTTTAGTTATTTACCTTGTTTTGCGGAATATTCCTTATCTATGAATTTATATGGAATTTTTTTTAGTTATGTAACTTTAGATATTTTTTTATTATTGTTGATTCATTGTTTCTTTTACTATATATAACCCCTAAGGATCGTTTGATCTGACCTTATTTTAATTCCTAACACCAGGTTACGAACACGAGTTAATTGAATGAGTTTCTAGGATATAGTTTATTAGATTATTTTTTTATTATGTTTTATTTTTTCTTTTCCCAATGTAATATGGGTATAGTGTATATAATATAGTTTTAAAAAAATACTAAATTTTTCAGTCATTTGGGATTTTAATCTTGTATCTATTCCAATGTAATAAATTCTGGCACCCACTCTGGGCTACTAGGGTTAGGGTCATTTATGAAACCATTCCTAGGGTTTTTCATTATTCATATACATTATTTTCATGCCCATGGGGTTTGAAAATTTCCCTTCTAGAATGTGGTTGTCTGGTTCAGGAATCCATCAAATGGATGGCCTAGACGTGTTCATTACAAAATGGTATCATAGAATTTGGGATCTTCCTTTCTATAAAAGCATATTCAGATGAAGGAACCATTATTATTTGATGTTTAAGGGTATGATCAAGTTATAATTTAAAATTGTAACTTGAGAGGTAGGTGCATTGAGAGTATATTCATCTCTTTTCTACCTTATGATTTATGATTCGATAGGTATGTGAGTTTTAATTTTTAATTTGGATTTCATTGGATTTATATTTGGTGATATGTTAACAATTATTCATATAGTTGAGATTACATGGGATAATATTGGAGTTTGGGATGAAATCAAAGAATAAAGTCAAGATATGAGGTTGAATTGTATGGTCTGAAGAACCATACAAAAACATACTTTTTTGGAAAAAATTTAGGAAGCAATTCATGATTGGAATTTGGATATCAACAATGCATCCATGTCAGACATGGTTCCCCATCCTTGTGATGTTGTCACTTAGACCACTTGACTCATGTATTTACCAAGGTATTTTAGAAAATAATAATGATTCATGGGTAGTATTGGGATTTTTTAGAATTATTTTATTTGGTTTTTTATTAAGTCTTTTCTTATAGAATTTTGTATTCAATTGTGCATGTGATGTGAAATTATTTTTATTTAGATTAAAAATTAGATTTCCTAATTAAAATGCTTTCTTTTATTTTAAAACATGGCCTTATAGATATTATGTAAAATATTAATGGGTTTGTAAAAAAAATGGTTGATAAAATTTGGAATTTGGAGAATGTTTTACATGTGACATGTATTTTTACCAAATTCACACTATGTTTTATAAGATTGTCCTACTATTTTAAGGGAACCTGTTGATTTCCAAATTAATTTTTTGAAATGTTTGGGATTTTACCCTCAAAAGTTGTTTTTTAAAAGAAGTCAAAGTGTTTTAAAATGTTATTTGTTTGTGTGATTTTGAAACTTGAAAGGTTTTTTGGTTTGGAATGAAATAAGGCCTAATTCTTTGTGGCTCCACAATATTCAAAATGATATTTTGAAAAAAAAAACATTTATTGTTATAAATAATCATCTGCTTTGTTTTTTACAATGTATTTCGGAATATCTTGTTGTGATTTTAGGAACATGTAAAATTATGGGTCAATGTATCATATTTTCTATTCTTAAACTCCAAAAAATGTCTACTGTAATAGAGGGTTATCATCTTAGGGGTTATTCCTCTTTCTGTAAACACTACATAGGCTCCAAAAGGAGTGGAATGTGTGGTTTACTTCATATTCATTAATGTTTATCTAGTAGATTCTTTGTATATTATTGGGTACAGTGGTATAGGCCTACGAATTTTGGTTTATGGTTGGATTAGTGGGGATCATTTTTCATTTGGAATCTATCATGAGCTCTATTATGTACATTATTTCAATAAATATTAGAGTTGTTTAAGGTTTTATGTATTATTGGCCATTATTTGGAAGAAAACTTTGGTAATGGATTGTGTCCATTTTAGGGGAAAACCGATTTTGGGTTTTTTTCTCCTTGAGATAGAGTGGTTTTAATTTGACGAATTTGTTTCTAAGTGCTTCTGGGGTTCTTCATGATTTTCCCGTTATAGCTATTATTTCCTTTTGGAATTTAATTTCTCCAAATTTCATGTTATTGTTGTTTTTCCTTTTATTGGGGGTAGTAATGAGACATTAGTGATTATTCATTTTTTAAATTTGTAGAACTTGGGTTTCAGGTTTAGACACTTGGTTCATAGATCTATTTATGAGTGGGATTTAGATTGCACTAAGTTGTTCTTTCTACTATAATAAACATGTGATTTTATTTCATGAAGATTTATTTAAACACCATTTTATTCCAGTTATGAACCTTAGGATAGACCCAAGACATTATAAATGAGGAATTGATTTCCATTTTTTAGTTTCATGTTTGGTTTCCTTAGGTTTAGATGTTCTGGTGTTGTTATCCTTTTGGATTTTTATATGTTTTTTCCCCCATTTTTTTGTTTTGTAATAGTTTATTTTGGTTGGTTTTTTCAAATTTGTATTTTTTATTCCATTTAGAAATTTTGGGAATGTGGTATCTTGGTGACTTTATCTTGCCCATGTTAAAAAGTTTTCTGTCATTCCAAATTATGAAATAATTTTTAAATAATAGTGAGACAGATGTTTGGTCTTCATTTACTTATATTTTTCCATTATTTTTTTTTGAGAAATATTGTCATATCATGTTTGATGATGCTTAGTTACATGAAAATTCATATTTTTCAGGGGCTGAACATAGTATTATTGTAATTTTTGACCTATACATGGTTCTAAGACTTTCTCGGATCCAAAATTTGAATGGTGTGGTGTTTTAACACCCCCATGTCATTGTGATGTGTATTTTATATTATATTAATTTAATTTGATATAGTTATAATTTCCCTAATTCTTGGGCTTAATATTTTATAAAATAAATATTTTTTAATAGTTTATATGGATGGTGTATAGTTTGGAGTAACCATATAGAAAGTGTGCATGGGATTCAATCAATGGGACAGTACTGCTTATCATGATTAGATCTCGGGTTGTCAAACTCTATGATCCTGGACAGTTGGAAGGTATGTCCTTGTTTAAATTTATGATTAAATATCTCAAATTTGGTTAATAAAATTTCTATTATGTGTACAAGGAGGCTTGAGTTTATTACTAGGGTTGAAGACACAAATGAAAAGATATTATAGTCTTTTAGTGCATATTTCATGGTTTTTGAATGGTTAGAGGAAACCATATTCACAAACCATTCTAGCCCAAAGGATGGTAGAAAGATTAAGAAAACCATGAAAAGGGGAATTCCAAACCATGTGAACATGGATTGAGGTATTTCTTATGGCTATGGAATGGGTTTTAAAATTGTGTGGAACACCTCAGTTAACTGTACAACATAACACCTATTGGACAGAGGTTGGCACACAGTTAGGAAAACTGTGTGGCTATACTGTGTTCCCCATTACAATGTGTGAATTTACCAAACTCCCCATTAGGATTTTCTGTATATTTCCCGATTTTCTCATAGTTATTCCTCATCTATCCCTAGTGAAGAGCTAAATCTGAAAAATCATCCAAATGATCTGTCTTCTTCAATTTAAGGTTCTTTTGTCGTGATCCAACCCTGGTCAACCCTGAATGGATCACCCGATCAAATTTGAGGAATGATACGAGAGGCATTTGTGATTCTCCCTAGATAGCAGCAAGAACTAAGTGAATCAATAGATTCAAGGGGAATGATTTCTAAAAATAAAATAAATAATGGATTAAAAATAAATAAATGAAACAAACTAAATTAATTATTGTTTTCAAGATCCAAATAATTTTCATTACAATAAAAGATAGAATAAACTATACCAAAAAAGAAATGGAACCTGATAGCCAAGTCATCTTCATGTTACATTGATGGTCACCCTCCAATCCAGAACTAATCATCTACCAAGGTGATCAAACCGAATCCAGAACCATCAACAACATATAAAAATAATAAATGACTATAGACATGAGAATAAAAACTCAGTTGGTATGGCCAAATAATTCTATTAGAAATTCAAATTCATTAATTAAAGAAACTTTGATTTGTAGTATTGAACTATAATGACAAAATATAGGTTTTTTCTACATATTATCTTTGTAAAAAAATCATGATCTCATTTAATTTCACACAGATTTTAGAACAAGGATCATTCATTTAAGTAATGCTAGGTTCCGAAGGGAGAAGAAAAAATTAAATCAATAGGAAATGGTCAATTTTCATGTTTGAAGGAAAATAGGGGAAACATATATTCTTTCCAAACATGTTTCTTGAAACCCTTCAAATAACAACAATTTTACAATATACCAAGTGCACAACAAACCCAAACTCAAGGATACACATTATACATAATTAGGGAAATGAAACTAGCGGTTCTAGAAATTGGTGAACATGTGAATACCTATGAACTTGGGGGAGAACCGGAACATAATAATACCTTAGACCCCATCCATGGTAGCATGACACAGATGATGAAATATAAACAAATGCCCGATAATCTAAACTCATGATAGACCATGGGGCCCAATCCCATAGCAATGATCCCATGTATCCACCTAATATGGACCATTGGTCAGTGCATGAACTTCAAGTGAAAAAAAATCATCTCATAATTATTATTTTTTAGGCAAGGTTACCATGGTATTTTCACAATGGGGCATGCCACAGATTCCAAACAAAAATCCTTATCTATATATACCACCATAAACATAACACAAAACCACACCACCCCAGCCACCTAAAGGAGTATTACTTAACTTGAAATTATTATAAAATAATGGAGTACCCATACCTAGGACACACCAATTTCAAAATCAACCAACAAGGAAAGACTCACTCCCTAATAGGTTTTCCAAATTATATCATTTTAAGAAAAATTCAAAACAGGGACCATGTCACATTCACATATCAATACCTTTATAAAAAACCATGCACAACCCATTTTTAATATCAAACTAACATAAAAATAATTTTTAGAAAAATAAACCACCATTTTAAAATCAATATATCATTTACAAAATCAAATTAATCCCATTAAAAATCACAAACTTTTTATAATATCCATCATGGAAATTAAATAATCATTTTTCATGCAAGACCCAACTAATCCACTTCAGACATACAAAGAGATTAATGAAAACATTTTATTTCACATAAAACTATCGTTCAAATCATGAAACATCACTATTTAATAACTAATAGAGTTTCAAAAAAATCATGAAATCATTGAAACAATAACTTTATGTAATATGTGTAATGGGATCCTACCTTGAGCGTCGATGAACCATTATAATTTAGGGTGAAACATTATATTCACCCCTACTAATCCAAAAGAGGGATAGATCTAACCATAATGAATCTTAAAAAGGAAATCACCCAAAAACTGAGCAACCATAGCTAATAAAATCCGTCATCAGGGCCACTATGGTTTGGGTTGAAAAGGAAAAAATGGATAGAAAGAAAGAAAGAGTAATAAAGAATCCCTAACAATTGGTTCAGGGTGAAGAAACACTAAGAAATCCACTTGGATCCCTCTTAGAGTGTATTTAATGTGAAAAAATCCCCCATGACAGGTTCCTAGATCGAATAGGGCAAAATGGGGGAAAAGGAGTCGTTAGGGTATAATGATCGGGGGGAGAGAAAGTTATTTTAAAAAATCTGGACATGCTTCATAGATAGTCCGCATTGTCAGTCAAATTTTTTGGATACCATGTGATCACTAATTCCTAGAAATAGTTCAACTACATGGTCGACCCTCATGATTATACTGATCATGAGGCAGCCATGGATTAGCTACTACCTCGAACAGGAGCTTCTGCATAGTTACCATGGTTGGGGCACACAATTACTCCTAAATGTGTGCAAGATGTGTTCCTCAAGCTGTTTAGTATGAAAACCCCTATTTTCTCTAAATCACAAGGTAAAAACATTGATGATGTCTATTCCATGAATGGAATGAATAAATACTTCAAATTCTCATACATGTCTCACCCAGTTCTTACAGAAATAACTAAAACTTTTACCAGAATCGGGACCTGAGATGAATTTAAAAAAACTGGTGTTACATTTTTGTATAGTATTTGGTTGAGGATCGAATAAATGGTTAAGCCTTATACCCCATTACTTATATTTCTTTATTAGGGGTTGTGCATTCACTTTACTCCTTATGAATACTAAAAAGCTCTTTTATGGTGGATTATTGTTTGAGAATTCATGGGGTGATTGAATCTAGATCTTTGGATAATATTAAATGTCTGGTTTTATTCAGATTCAATGTAGGTAGGATAAAATTTATATTGCATTGTTTTAAGGATGATTTGTTCCTGTGAGGCTATGTTTAGGATTCCCTATGGTTGTGAAATTTAAGTCTTTGGTATCTTTTGGTAAAACAATTGTCTAAATGATGAGATTAACCCCTCACAATCCTCATGGGATGCATTGGGGTTGGGTATATTGGTTTAGAAAAACCCTTTGGATGTGTCATTACCTCCAAAACCTAGAAGATGAAAATTTTAACCATTAAATATATATTGATAATGTAGATCCTAGGATGAACATGTTTAATTGATAGATTAGGTAAAAAGGTAATTTTTTATTACACATTGATAATTCCATAAGGGAGTGTTTGGATTAATATTAAATGGGTTTCATGAATTAAATGGGTTCTACTAATGGCTTATGAATCTCCCTTGAATAATATAAATTTTTTAATTGGTTAGATAGAAAAATTCATTTTAATTGGTGATGTGTGAAATGGTTAATGTATGGAAATTGTGAATTTGCTTGATTGTTAATTAATGAGAAAGGGAAATGGGTTAGATAGGATATTGCAAGTAATTGGTAAATGTGATAATGGGTAAGACTCAATAATGATTAATTATTTGAGAGAAATGAGAATTGAAAATTTTATTTGTATTGATTTTGATTGGCTATGATAGGGTATATGTGTTAAATGGTTACAAGAATTTGAACGTGGCATGGATGGTGTGGGTAGTGACAGAAACACTACATACATGGTTAGGATGGACTGATAATCTAAACCCTTCCATGAGAATTCATGGGTTAGATAGTTGCATTAATGTTATATGTTGTTACACATTCATTGGATGATTACCTGGACTGGTTCTCTAGGTTAAGTATGATCAAATTGTATAGGACTACAGAGAAGGACTCACCAAGATAAGTATGATGAAATTGGTTAAGAGTACCTGGACTGATTCTCTGTAGTATTTGATATTTTTTTTGTGTGGTTTACTCCTTGGTACAATTGGGATCTTGTTTTTTTGTACCCAGTGCTTAGTGTTTGACTGGAAAAGGCAGTTGGGTTATAAAAGGAACAAAAAATCAATGTAGTCAAATGATGATAATGGTTAATTAAATAATGGTTTACTAATAAAATCATATCAGCCCACCCTTTACATGTTATATATTTGGAACACTATTTTACTACATGTTTAAATTGGATATTTCTTAGACACCAATTGTGGTGGCCTACTATTTTTTACCCTCAAACTACATGGGATGCTATTGGGAAACAGTTAAACTTTCACAGTTGTAGGTGAGGAAAATGGAAATGTCCCAATGATAAGGAGATGAGATCATCATGGGACACACATGTATGAGGATCTTAACAAGAATTTAGGACCTATTTTGGGGATTCTAAAGTATTTATTTTTTTAGGGTTTCTTTTTCATTTAGAGCTGCATTACAAGACATTTTTGTTTGTTTCAACGTGGTTTTTACTCTATTTTGGAAATGGTTATCAATGCTTGTTCCATGTTTATTGGTTATTTGTTCCTCTATTTTAAACACTATATTATGTGGATTTCTCTGATAATAAGGTTATAGTCTCCCAAATTGATTTATTAGACCTTTGATGCAAGTCAGCAACCTCTGGAATATGATGAGTTACCTTTGACATCATGTTGTGACTCCGCTCATGGCACCATTTGGTAGATTTTGGGTTGCGGAAATTACCAAGTGGTATCATAGAGGGTTTCTTTTCTGTGGTCTTACAATTTATAATGTTATACATGGATTTAGGAAGTATCATCCCTTGGAAATGAGCTCATTCATGGGAGTATCTAACCCATGTTTGATGGAAAACCCAAGTTTCGATGCTAGGAATTGTTGTTCCTCATTTATATTGTAACAGTTTGATGGTATTTCACTATTGAGTGATTTGATTGTTATGTGGTGTGACTGTTATATTAAATTTTTTTTCTGTTTGGAAAGTCATGAGGTTTTCCATTTATGCATCATTATACCAACCTAGGGATATATGTGACATGCATCATGATAGGTCCACTCAGGATGGGTGTGTGGGACATAGATTGAAATATTCATTTTACTTTTTTGAATTTTTTTAAAAAAAATAGTGTCTAATAACAAGGATAAAAATGGTTAAATGAAAATAATGTTAAATATTGAGTAAATAATGTATTTTATTAAGAATTGAAAAATTATTCAAGCCTTATAATGAAAAGTTATGAAAGGTAATGGTAATAAAAATATAATGTCTTTTGTTGTGGAAAATTAAGTGGTTTAAAAAAGAGTTTCCAATGAAATGATCATGACTATGTATGTTGGTTTAACTCATGTTGACCATGGACTGTGGCAGGGATGGAAGAGGGTTGTTTACGAAATGAGATGGCATCCATTGGGATAGTGTAGAGAAAATGGGATGCCTATGGCTATTGGAGATCATTTTTTGAAAATTTTGGGAGATTTATGTCATGTGTTATAAGATTATTGATTGCAATTGTATAGTAATTCCACCTAGAAAATGTGGGTCGGCCAAGTGAAAATAGGATATCAACAAAAATTATCTCCCAGAATTGGACCAAGAGACCTCAGTGGTCCAAGGAAATTGAAGAGAGGATCAATTCATGGATAACATACATGATTTTATAAATATGATGGAATTTGACAAAGATATTGTTTCATTGAGTATGTTTGAGAGGACTCAAGAGTTTCAACAAGAACACCAACTGACCGTTATTCGGGAAGGTGGGATAGAGGTAAAAAAATTATGGATATAGACCGTCCAAATGGTTCATGACCACTTCTAAATTCCTTCCAAGAAGAGGGTAAAGCTAGAGTCCTACAAGTTTCAAGGTAAAGAAAAGTGTTGGTGGTAAATTTTGGTTCAAACTGAGAAGGTCGAGGGGATTTAGTGGTATTGTTTATAGGAAATTTTTCAAAAGAATTATTATATAGAGACTATGAGGAAGGATAGGGTTGTAGAATTAATTAGGCTGGCCCAGGGAACTATGTTGGTGAAGAATTATGCATGTCGTTTTGTTGATATATAATGTTTTGTTCCATCCTTGGTAGGGGATGAGGCAGCAATGAGGAATAGCTTCTAGGATTGACTTAGGCATGACATCATGTGCCATGTGAATATCTTCCACCGAAAGTGGTTTGAGAATGTGATGGATCCAGATCTTATCACATAGGAAAATATCATGGAGGCCTCTTGTGGTGGACATATGGTTTCAGTTTTATGATATCATTGTGTGACTTCGGATGCTAGGAATCTCTATTATAGGATTCTCTAATAGCATAGTGGAGGATAGAGTAGTCTGAATAGATAACCATCCTCTCAAAATTGTGATGGAGTGCGCTCTTATTAGTGTTGAAAGTGGGTATATATGCGCAGTCTGTTCCCCATAACACCAGTTGAGTTCCAAGTGTGGGAAATATTGGGGAATGTTCTGAAGGTATGTAGGAACACTAGGTAGTTGTGTAATGTGGGAAGCCCAAGGATGGTTCATAGTATAGGTAGGAGTCAGTTACCCCAAATTTGGGTGGTAGTTGAATATTTATTGGCCATACCTGTAGAGGTGGTAGACGTGGTACACTAGGGAGAGGGCATTTACAATGGAAGGGTCAGGAATTTAGAGGAATCTTTACAATTCCCCTGGGTTAAGGGGAAGGTAAAATTCATGAAGTATAGCCTACACCCGGAGGTGGTGACGTTGGTCCATCGACTATCTAAGGTATGATTCATGTAACTTCTATGCATAATAGTGATTTATTTTTTACGAAGTGGCTCACATTCTTCTATTAATTCATAGATTGTGATTAGTTTAGGTCTAGTGGTTTATTTCATGTATGAATATATGTTCATTGACACACCATTAAGGGTGTAAAAAACATCAGTCAATGTATGTGGTGTGATTTAGAGATTGGTGGATACCATATTTTGTGGTACATGTTTGTGGTTAATATGATGGGTTTTGATCTTAGTTTTTCCATGGACTGGTTAGTATAGTATCAGGCCCACATTTTCTATTTTCATCGTATGGTGATGTTGAAATCTCATGATGGAGACACTTATGTCCATCATGGTTAATGTGATGTTTGGGAAGGTCATGCAAGTCCATGTTTTCAGGCGTTAAGTGATCTCACAACATGAGTTGCCTATCTTGTGCTTAATGATGGGAAAGAAGAGAATTTTTTCATTCCTTAGGTTGTGGATCTGTTTCAGGATTTTTTACTGGAGTAATTCTCAGGGATTCAACATAGAATAGATATTGAGCTCATAATAGACGTACTTTCATGAGAAGAGCCTATTTCTATTCCTCCATATAGAATAGAACCAGTAAAACTCTTGTAAATTAAAACTCATTGGTAGGAGATGGAGAGTGAAGGATTGACCTAAACTAGTATGTCATCATGGGTATCACGAGTGTTGTTTTATAATAATTCTAATGAATCATTGCGATTAGGAATCAATTATATGAAGCTGAATCAGATGATGGTCAAGAAATGATACACACTTCCTCAAACCAATGAAATGTTTTATCAAATGAGGTGTTCTTCAATGTTAGAAAAAATTGAGATGAAGTCAATGTATCCTTATCAAAAGGCGAGATCTTGTAAAATAATATCGACAACTATTAGGAGTAGGTATGGGTTTTATGAGCATTATTATGCCGTTTTGGATGACCAATGCATCTGAAATATTCAGGGTTCTAATGAACTGAATATTTCACCTTTACCTAGATAATTTTTTAGTTGATTTTATTGATGACATCATGGTTTACATTAGAACTCAAAACGATCATGCCAAACATCTTGAAATATTCCAATTTACACAATGGTAGAATATTTTCCATGTCATGATATCAATGACACATTTTTATATTGATAAGATGAATTTCATGGGTTACTTATTCTCAGAGGAAGGTCTGTCAACATGATCGAAGAAAGAACATGCAATGGTATATTTAGAGAATCTTTTGAGTGTTTCAGATGTCTGCAGTTTTATGGGGTTGACAATTTATTAGAAATGGTTCATCAATGATTTCAACAGTTTAATTGAACAACTTTTGTGTTTTAATTAAATTGGTTTCAAGTATGTGTGGATTTTTTCATGTGAGAATTCTTTTCTGGAGTAGAAGAAGTGGTTTACGACCACCATGATATTGATCTTCCCTGATCGAGGTTAGTGGTATACATTGTTTTTTTGATGCATCTAGTGTTGGAAATGGGGAAATATTTATTAATGATGATTTTTTTGTGTATTATGTTTCATAAATGTTTATTAATCATTATGGAAGCTATCCCACTCATGATATTGAGTTTGTTTCAGTTGTTTACACGTTAAAGAGTTGACACCACAAATTTTTGGGAGAATAGTTCATGAAGTATAAAAATCATAAAAGTCAAAATTATTTCTTCTCCCTTGGTGACATGAATCTTAAACAATGATTATGTTTTCATTATATGAAGCCTTTTTTACATTGATCTGGTTTACATACCATGAAATAGGAACATTTTTGTAGATACTTCATGCCAGATGATTCAAAATATGGAATTTTAGGAGTCCTAAACTATGTAAAGGATGATGTCTTCATTCGCTGAGATTCATCTAGAGTTGCAAAATGGGAACATCAAGATAACCCATGAATCGTTGGTTGTCGAGTCTGAGCATTTGGTCTGGATCAAGGAAATGAATCTTGAGGATTCAAATTTTTTGGTTGTGTGGGAATGTATTAATGGTGGGGATTCACTATCTATTTGGATCATTGGAGATGATGAGATTTTTTTGGTCTGTGATCATATTTTTGTCCCAATTTATATGTGAGAAGAGTTTATACATGATTTTAATGTATCCATGTGGGTGGTACAACCTAGATTAAAAAATGTATCATGGTCTTTGTAGAGACTATTGGTGTCAGGGGATGAAGAAAGTGGTTGTCAGTTTCATGGTGAGATGCATTACCTGTTAGCAGGTGAAGGCATGGAATCAACTACTGGGTACTTTCTAGCTATCATTATCCATTCCAAAAATAAAGTGGGATGATGTGATGATGTATTTTGTCATGGGAATTCTAAGGTAACCTATCAGAATGATGTGATATTGGTAACTGTGGATCCATTGACAAGGTTGGTCATTTAATACAAATTCAATAGACCTTCATTGTGGATCAGTTATGTGATTATTATTTTTGGGAGATAGTACGGTTGGAAGGGGTGCCATGTAATGTAGATTCATATTGTGACCCACTTTTCACATCACACTTATGATAGGGATTTCAGAAGGTTCTTGGTACCCTTGTGTTTTTGACTTCGTATTGCCACCTATAGACAAATAGGAAATCAGAGCGTACTATTCAGCTTCTAGAAGAAATGTTGAGGGAATGGTTCCTAGACATCGGTTGATCTTTGGAAAATCACTTGTTACTAGTTGAGTTTTCACAAAATAACAGTTCCATTATACGATTTAGATGGCACTATTTGAGGCACTTGATGGTAGACCATGTCGATATTCATTATGTTAGATGAAAGCTACTGAATCAAAGTTTTTGGGAGGGAGTCTGGTGCTAAAAATTTCAAATTGAGTTGGTTGATCCAAAAACATATATAAATGGATCCGAGTAATAATAAGTTATACACAGATCGTTGTGGTAGACCACTTGTTGTTTTAGTGGGTTATCATGTGTTTCATCGGGTGATAAAGTGGTTGGGTCGCCATCTTATTCGAAAATAGGTTATATTGGAAACCGTGTATGTGGGGTAGTGTGATATTTTAGGGAGTATCATTCTAGTGTCATACTGATTGGATCTTCCCCATTGTTATAGTGTTATTATTCTTATTTTTCCTATTCCACAACCTTGGTAGTATCACCCGTACCAAATTAGTGTGATCGATGGTGAGGAGGTTTAACCTGAGGAAAAGGAACTCTTTGATGATCATCTGGATCATATTGTGGATCATAGTGAGAAATTCTAATGAGGTAATACTATGCCATTGGATTAAGTTTTATGGAAGCATGGTAACATTCTGAAATAAACATGGGAAATGGAGTCTGATATGAGGCCCCATTAGCCCAATCTCTTGTCTTCAGAGTCTTAGTGATGCTTGGTAATGTAGCTCAATGATGAATCATTAGAATGTGGTTAGGTTTAAAGATCCTAGAATTTAGGGTGTCATGTACTTGTCTAAAAGTATCATTTATATCACTTAAATTTCTTAATTGATTATTTACTATGTGTATAAAGAAGATGGGGGTCATGTAAGGGGTTCAGAACGCGAATGTAATGGAAAAATAGACATCTGGTGCATATTGCATGGTTGGTGAATGGTTATAAGAAATTGTTCACATTAACTATTCTTCCAATAATGAGGGATTCACGATTAAGAAAACCATTAAAGTGGGGATGTCAAAGTGTGAGAACTTAGACAGAGGCATTTTACAAGGTTGTCAGATGGTTTTTCAAACCGTATCACCCTCCCATGGAAACCATGGGACATAATCCCACTTGTAACATGGTTGTCAAGTAGTTTGTAAAACTGTACAGCAAAACCATGCACCCCATTAAAATTTGTGAATTTTCCAAAAAATCCCCCATGGCATTAAGTATCTCATCTAATTTTAATTTTCAATCTTCCTACTCCAGGCCTACTCATGAACTCAGGATCCCATATATTCCCAAGGATCAATATCTTTCAATTGAAGTACATTTAGAGTGTCATCAGTTGTGGATCGAAGCATTGGGATAATCTAATTCTCATCACACATCTCTTTTCAAGACAATGGATTGTGCTTTCATTATTTTCTTTATGAACCCCAAAAACCACTTTTTTTTGGATTCTAGGTTGAGGTTTCAAGGGGTACTTTTAATCATATCTAAGGCAAATAATAATCATGTTGTTGTCTTTATATTATAGGGGAGTTGTATATAAGTTATATTACCTAGTTTTAATCATATTTTGTGCATTTTTGGTTATGTTTTGGGTTCCCTCTTATTGTTCATTTGATGTGATTGGATATATTCTGTTAAACGGCTGCCAAAATGATTAATTCAACCCCTCATCATCCCCATGGGATGAATTGTGGTTCTTTAATATAGATTAGGGACACCCTTCAGATGTTCCATTATCTCATAAACATGGAATATTATAATGTTAAGCATGAAATCCATTGTGATAATGTAGAACCATTGACGAACATGTTCAAATTTATGTTCACATAAAAATGGACTTTTGTGTCAAGACATTGACAATAGAATACAAGAGTGTTTAGATTAGTATAGAATGGGTTGGATGAATTAAATGGATTTTGATAATGGATTATTAATCACCCTCGAATAATATAAATGAGTTAATGGGTAAAATGGACTAATGCATAGGAATTGGTGATTGTGTGAAATGGTTAATGTATTAACATTGTGACAATGTTTGATGGTTATGGACTGAGAAATGGAAATGGGTTAAAAGGGATATTCCAAGTTAGATATAAATGTGTTAATGGGTTCATGATGGATAATTATTCATGATTTGAATGGAATGAGAATAGTAAATTTTATGTGTTTTTATTATGAATGGTTTTGATATGGTATATGTGGTAAATGATTACAATAACAAACACATGGATTGTAAGATGTGGGTAATGATTGATACTCTACTCCCATGGGTTTAGTTAGATGAATTCTCTAAACCACTCCATGAGAATACATGGGATAGGTAGTGAGACTGATCCTCTAGGCAAATACGGATGCATTGGATGATTACCTGGACTAGTGCTCCAAGGTACCTATGATGAAATTGGATACGACTACCTCAAATGATTCTCCAAGTTATGTGTGATGAAATTTTATAATAATAACTAGACTATTACATAGAAGTATTATAATTGGTTTTTTTGGGGTTCACCTAAGTGAGACATGAATCTTGTTTGGTTTACCCTATTCATAGTGGTGGACCGTCATAGGTTATTGTGAAATGTATGGAACACCAAACCTATGGAATTAATCAATGATAATGGTTAATTAAATAATGGTTCGATAATTTCATCATATCACCCTTACATACTTTTAATATATTTGGTACTTTAAAATAATTCCATTTTAGACATGATATTTTGTAAACACCCTTATTGGTGGCCTACTAGGTTGTTCTCAGTCATTTCTTATGTCGATTTTGGGCACTGGGGTAAATTTCATGGATGATGGTTTGTAGGAGGAGAAAAGACCTATGCTAGGCGGTTGAGTTAGGCATGGATTGTGCATGGATGAAGATCGAAACCTAGATTTAGGATCCATTTTTGGGAGTTAGTTGTGTTTATTTATTTTTTGTTTTCGTTCACATTTTTCTCTGCATGAAATGGAAAGTTTACTTGTTTAGTTGTGGTTTGTACCGTGTTTGGGAATTTATTATCAATTCATGTTATATTATTATTGGATATTTTTTATATTTATTATAAAATATTTATTGTGTCTTACTCTGAGAAAAATATTATATTCACCCACAAGATTTTACTTGAATCCTACTACTAGTAGAAAATATCTGGGGTATGGGGTAGATACTTGAGGTCATGTCGTGACTCATCACTGGGCAATTTTAGTGGCATCTAGGATAGGGATGATACACTAACCATGGATTTCCTATGATAAATTATGTGATGTGGGGTGGGAGAGGAAGTATGGTGTGCACAATTACCACACAGTTAAAAAAACGGTGCATCGTAACCATGTATTTTTCTCCGGTTTTTATGTTTTTTTGGTTTTAAACATTCATTTTAGTTTATTTATAATTTATAATCCCACTGCTTTATCCCATTTTTCCCTAATGTGAAGCCCCATATCTAGCATCCCTCTTTGTGATCAATTCCCTCTACCCCTTGGAGCACTCCCTTTTCTCCCTCATATAGTGCAACCCTCAACTGATCAGAACCCATCTCCTTGTATGATCTCCCCAATTTTCTCACTACTCCCTTAGGCCCCCACCCCTTTCATCCCGAGAACCACTAAAAATATCCTATCTCTAAAAATCATAAACCCTGTCCTATACCCATTAGTTGTGTTCCTCCTTCCTTCTCGTCTTATATGATTCCTTTCATTCATCATACAATATTCAAATTGTAATCTTATCCATGCTTAATATTCTTTCGTCTCCCTATAATTTTACCTCTTCTGGGTTCTTTAATTGTCATCGGGTCATGGATATTGTATAGGATGAGTTTAAAATTATTATTGTGGTTTTTTTTGGGGTCTATAGGTTTCCTCTCTTTAGTGTGTGATCCTTCACCTTCTATGTATTTTTGATTAGGATCTCCACAACTTTCTTCTAGTTTGATTTCTATTGTTCATTGGTAGGTGTTTCTTTTTCATCACTTTTTTTACATAACATTAATTTATTGATGTTTGAACATCCATTTTATCATAAAATTATGGATACATTTTTCACATAGGTGGATTGTTTTTTATAGTGTTGGTTTTAAAATTTTCCATGGGATTTGAATTTATTCTATGTTTTTTTGAAAATCAAGGATTTTACTTTAAGGAATGATTTTGGTTTTTAAAGTGGTAAAAATAACTAGAATTTTGTTTAAAAACATGATATTGAAATTAAATGTATTTCAAACCAGGTGTTAGATGTTTTGGAAGTGTTTGAAGTGTTTAAATTGGGTGGTGTGATTTTAAAGTTGTGTGTAATCCCCTACTAATGTTATTTTTGAAACATGTTCATGAATTCCAACAATTTATAAGGTGTTTTAAAGGATGTGTGTGTTTTCAAATGGTTTCAAATTTTTTTATGAAACATTATATCATGTTTATATTGAGATGAAATTTGAAAAAGATGAAATGTTCTACCATTCAGAGAGTGCTTTAAATTTATGTTCCATTTGAAATTTTAGAAAAATTTCTTTTCATAAATGATGTGAAATTCCCTTAAATACCATTTTTTCTTGTATCATTTAATGGAATGTGACCCCAATTTTGGATATTTACATGTATTTTTTTATTGATTATTGGTATTATTTTGTGATGTTGTGGGATTTCATGGACGAGTTATATTTAATGCTTTTCATGTGATGAATGTGGTTGATTCTTTGTTCTTCACTCTATTTTGACGGTGAAGTGCCCAGATCAGTGTGAATCACTGAGAGGGGGAGGGGGTGAATCAGTGATCCCTTAAAACTTTTTACTAATTGATTCTTTATCAATTAAACCTCTATGGCTGGTTAAAGCCTCGATCCACTCTTCTTGTATCTCTCAACCTTTCCCGGATAATGCAGTAATGAAAAGGCACAGGACACAAGGATTTACAAGGTTCGGCACCAAAGGCCTACATCCTTGCCATGCTCTCCAAGCATGGATTCTCCCAGTATAATCTGTTAGTATTACAATGGTCGATAGAGCTTCCCACCGTATCTCTCCTGAGTCCCATAGGAGGGTCTTTATACTGCGTCCCACAGTGTTACCAGAGTCCCACTGGCCTGCTCCAGAATCCCACTGAAGACTTCTTCTCCCTGAGTCCCACAGGGTCTTCTCCTGGCTCCTCGAGTCGCACGAGTAGCTCTTCTTCACTTTAAGTTCTTCATGTATCCTCAGCAGCCTGGGATAAAGGCTGCTGGCCTTGCTCTTCTTCTGATCACTTGTGGTGAACAGGTCTTCTCATCTTGCTCGGGCTTTATCACCTTCTTCTAAGGATGCCCCGGCTTCTCTCCAATTACTGAATGCTCAGACAAATAATATCTTTATCTTCGGTCTGGTCCAGTCTCAGATCACTTCAACTTCATGCACTGAATTCATGGCATCACAATATCTTCAAGATCTCCTGGTCTTGGATTTCTCAAATGCACACAACCAGATTTGGCTTTGTTCACGTGTGCATCTGCATGCATGCATGCATGCACTCTCCTCTTTCTCCTCTTGGTGCAATAAACCCTCAAAGGGTGTAAACTGTTTAAGTACACACCTTTCCACTAAACTTCACACACTTTATTCTCTTTTGATTACACACATAAAGTGTGTTTTACTTTAGTGTGGGAGTCCTCTTCTCTTTCTTCTTAGTGTGTACACTTTAGTTTGCACACACTTGTCTCACTTTGCACACACTTGAGACTTGGCCTATTCTCCCACTTCTTGTTGCACACCCTTAACCCGTAGGTCCTCTTTTTGTTTTGCACACACAAAAGGTGTGGTCTTCACTTGGTGCACACACAAGGCTATGCCTCGGGTCCTCTTCTCCACTTGGCACACACTTGGCCCGTAGGTGTTCTTGTCCACTTTGCACACACATAAATGTGGTGGCCACACTCCTTTTGCTTCAAACTTGCCCACGGCCTTCTTGTTCTTTTTCACTTAGCATGTACACACAAAATGTGTGATCTTCACATTGCACACAAGAGATGCAAGTCTCGGCCTCTTTGTTTTCTTTTGCATGCAACCAACCCGTAGGTATTCTTCCTTCACTTGGCACACGAGCACAAGTGTCTCGGCCTTCACTTGCACACACCCGAACTCAAACTAGTCGCGCAAGGGGGTGTGTCCTTCTCTACTCCAACACTGCCTGCCGCGCAAGGCTCAAGCCACAAGGGCCGCGCAAGCCACGGGTGCAAGGCAGGTCGCGCAAGTGACAAGGTGCAAGGGGCAGCCGCGCAATGTAACCTCCTGCCACGCAAGTCCACGGTCAGAGAGGAGGTGCACAAGTGATGCGCGACCCAACCTTCTTCCTGCAGCGCAGAGTGCGCACAAGGGACCTCACCGCGCAAGTGTGCGCGGGGCTTTGTCTTCGCGAGGCACAAGGTGCACTCACGGTTCTACGGATCTTCAACAAAGAATCAGCGCATCAGCAAGCTTCTCCAGCGCCTCGGGTCTTCTTTTTATAGGCGAGGAGAGCCTCGGTCCATCCGCGTGTGATATCTTCAAATTCCCGAAGATTTCGGATCTTTAAGATTTTCTCCAAATCTTGTTTTCTCTTTTTATTTCACGCGGGTTCCTTCACCTTCGGCCTTCTCCACGTACATGAGTTTTAGAACGCATGCATGGATCTGTTTAAGCCCATCTCATGCAAAACATCAACCTGGTGCCTCGGTAACTTCGTTTGCCTCGGCCAACATCGAATTCCCTCATTTGTTGCATGCACGTGTATTTTTGGGCATGATCCTGTTCGTTATGGCCAGACGAGCGCGAGGGTGGCTTCACTTCGATCAGCGGTGGCCGGGAGCTCGAGATAGGTCGTCGGGGAGGCTCTAGTTCAGCGGATGCTCGCGGGAGACTTCGGCTCGAGCTCGAGGAAGGAGACAAGCTCTCGGCTGTCAGATGCAATGTTTAGCGGCCATGATTAGATCGCGGCGCCGCGGATGGATCGTGCGGCGCAGATCAGACGTGAGATGGCTCGGACGGCCAGGATCTCTTCCGCGGGAAAATCCCGCGTCCCACATCGAAACGCCGCCCAATTTTCTCGCGGCTTATTACTCAGCCGCTCCCTCAACACGCCAGTTGAACTTCTCCCCTCCCGGTGCCGCCCCGCACCGGGTTCTCTCTGCGGGCGCGCTCTGCGCCCCCTCTGCCTCCTGCGGGCGCGCTCTAGCGCCCACTATGCTTCCTGCGGGCGCGCCACTGGCGCCCACTATGCACACTGCGCTCCTTCGGGCGTGCCCCAGCGCCTCTGTGGTGTCTGCGGGTGTGCCCCTGCCGCCCTGAGCTCGCCCCACGGGTTCCCCCTTGGGCGTGGCGCCTTAGGCCCACATGAGCCTTGGGGTTGAACCCACAAGGTGCTCACGGGCTGGCCATATTTTTTGGCAAAGTATAGAATAAGACTTTGTAAAAATCAAAGTCCTCCATGTAAAATATGCCAAGTGCCACTTGCCCTTCAAGGCATTCTTTTCCTTCATCATCTTCTTGAGAATTCAAACATTAATCTTCTTGATTAAAAACAACTCCTCAATTTATAATTCTTCTTCACCATCTCATTTTCAACTTAGGAGAGAATTCTCAAGGATCTTCATCAACCGAGCTACTTGATCAATTATTTCTTCTCCATTAGAATTCCTCCATTCTTCTTCAACATTTATTCATCACTTTGTAATGGAATTCACGAAGGGTCTTCATCTTCAACTGAGCTCCTAAATCACTTCATCCACTTAGAAGTAGTGAATGGATCATCTTGCTTCTTCAACTCCTCATGCATTGTCACTACAATGCATGGTCTTCTAATCATGTTGTGACATTGTATCCAGTTGATACAAGTTCTTGGAACTTTAAGAGCAGCTCAACAATCTTCTGATTTTATAGAGAATGTTTCAACCACATCTCCTATGTCACTTAGTGAATCTCCTAAGTGACATGCATCTTAGTACTATGGCCATTCTCTTTTCATCACCATCACCATCACATCCTTTGACATGCACATCTTGACTCCTTGACATCCATTCATTCCAAGACAACTTCATGCCTCATTGACAACAAATGCAACACAATGCACTTCAATATCCCCCTTTGTATTTGTTGTCAATACACTCCTTCAGCACATATGAATGGGTCAATATGTGTGCCAATATTTTCTCCCCCTTATTGGCAATCAAATGCAAAGGAGTGGTGTGGTTTACTTTCAAAAATATCTTCCTCCCTTTGAATAGTATTCTCTTGAAAAACACTGAGAGAGGGATGATGTCACATGTTCTCTTTAGCAAAGAACCTTTAGTAAATCAGCTCTAAGTCTACTTGGGATAACCCGGTGTAGAAAACAAGAGTGATGTAACCAAGGTACTCAATGCTGTCCATAACTCTCTACACATGTGAGATCATGCTTAGGGGTTGAATTTTTTTTTCAGATATTCAATGAATTGCTGAATCCTTCACATACCTCACAAAACACATTAGAAAGTTCAGTGCAATGATAAAGCTCCCCCTTTCATCCATTTGTCTTCAATCAATACTCCCCCTTAATTGAAAAGATAAACTCAATTAAGAAACAAGGGATGAAAGTATGATTGGAATACCTTCACTTTTCTCAAGATGGTATTAATCTAAGAATGCCATCTTCTTCAGATTGGCTCCCCCTCAAGGGGTTCTCTCCATTCAATCCAAACCATCCTCCAGCTGAGAATGACCATCATCTTCAATTCCCTTCAATGTTAACACATGTAAATACCAATGTATAAGGGAATAAGATGGAACCTCCTTGGTTCATCAATGTGAACTACAAGGTTGAGAAGATTCTCTCAATCAAGATGTCCCATTTTCACCAGTCTTCACACTTGCACATTTGATCTTCATTGATGATTGTGCTGGTGTGGTTCTCAAAACATCTTCATGTGAAATCTTCTTCTTCCCTTTTGCCTTAGCAATTGTCAGAACTTCATCTTCAGCTCTCTGCAGATCTTTGGCAAGTTGCAACTGATTTGGCCATATGACTAGTGAGTCACTTGGGAGTGTGGCCTCAGTTCTGGAAGTTCCACATGGTTCTTTTGATGCTGTCAAGCTACCTCTCTTAGGAAACTTGTTTTCAATCAATCCCTTCTGCTTCTTCTGGATTGATTATCTGTTTGAGTTCAGTTGGCTTCTATTGATTTCCATGGCTTGTTTGCAAAGATCCATGGTATGACCTTTCTTTCCACAGTAGAAGCATTTCTTGGTGGTCCTTCTGGATGCATCACCCTTCTTGGACTCAGACTCCAAGGACTTATCTTCATTCTTCAAACTCTTCTTGGGAGTATCTTCCACTTTCTTCTGCTTGCTTCCCAAGGAATCACTCTGAGCCAGGATCTGTGATCATTTCTTCTTTTGAGCTCTGGATACAGTTGGAGATTGACATGTATCTATTTGACCACTTTTGCAATCATCCCAGATGTTGTCAAGTAATCCAAATCTATTTGCAGTAAACAGATGTCTCTGGACCTGTGGATGTTGCTTCCTTCCTTCTGGCTTGCTCCCCCTTGGCATGGGCTTCCTTTGTGCTTTGACATTTAGTGGATTGTACCAACAATCCTTTGCACAGTGCCCATACTTATTACAACACCAACACTGACCCACAAATCTTGACCTCTTCAGTCCTTCTGATTGTTGGGTACTTTTCTTGACTTGCTGTGTTGTTTCAGGAGAGATCTGCTTCTTTACTGTCTTCATCCATATTTGTTTGGAATTATTCTTCCATCCTGCACTTTTAGTAGAAACACTTTTAGAAGCATGAGTACAAGATGGTATGGATGGTACCTTCTTTTTAGAAGATGTTGAACTTTTATTAGAGGATGTATTTCTCTTAGAATCATCCTGCTCAAAGCATACTTGAGTAGCAACATGTCTTCTTCCAGCTGACTGGGAGGATTCAGCTTTAGGTGATTGCTGATTTTTCAATATCACCTCCAGTTCTAAGCATTTCATATTGAGGGAGTTCTTCTCATCCTCAACAGTTCTTAGCTTCCCTTCCCAATTCTCCACCAGTTGTTTCATCTGGTCTTCATGCACCTTCTTCAATTCTTGCAATGAATTGTCCAGCTCCTTCACTCTTTTGACTTTGTCTTCTAGTTGAGCATCTATGACAACCATTGACACTTTGTGCCTCTTTTCCAGTGCATGGAAAACTTCTTTGACCATAACTTTAAATAATTCTTTCTCAGAAAGGCTTCTCTGCAATTCTTCAGCAGTGTCTTCATATCTTTCATTGCAAAGAGAAACAGTTTCATCTTTAGCCTTCACCAGCTTTCTGAGAGTGTTGGTTATGCCAACCCTTTTTGCCAATTGATCTTCCATTGCATTGGCTTCTTCTTCTAACTGTGATTTTTCTTCATGAAGATCATGGATGCCTGTAGCTATAAACTTTGCCACTTCCATGAGAACTATCTTCTGAAGATATTTGAGTGCACTCTGAAGATCAGTCATTGTTCTAACTTCATCACAGCTAGGATAGGCTTTCTTCATCTTCTTGGCCTGTTTCTTCTTTCTATTTTTCTGAGTCTTGGCAGATATCTCCATTTGAGGCTGGTCGCTCGTTTCCTCAAATCTGCACTTCATAAAGACTCCCTTGGATCTTTTAGAGGTAACCTCCCTCTGATACCAATTGAAGTGCCCAGATCAGTGTGAATCACTGAGAGGGGGAGGGGGTGAATCAGTGATCCCTTAAAACTTTTTACTAATTGATTCTTTATCAATTAAACCTCTATGGCTGGTTAAAGACTCGATCCACTCTTCTTGTATCTCTCAACCTTTCCCGGATAATGCAGTAATGAAAAGGCACAAGACACAAGGATTTACAAGGTTCGGCACCAAAGGCCTACATCCTTGCCATGCTCTCCAAGCATGGATTCTCCCATTATAATCTGTTAGTATTACAATGGTCGATAGAGCTTCCCACCGTATCTCTCCTGAGTCCCACAGGAGGGTCTTTATACTGCGTCCCACAGTGTTACCAGAGTCCCACTGGCCTGCTCCAGAATCCCACTAAAGACTTCTTCTCCCTGAGTCCCACAGGGTCTTCTCCTGGCTCCTCGAGTCGCACGAGTAGCTCTTCTTCACTTTAAGTTCTTCAAGTATCCTCAGCAGCCTGGGATAAAGGCTGATGGCCTTGCTCTTCTTCTGATCACTTGTGGTGAACAGGTCTTCTCATCTTGCTCGGGCTTTATCACCTTCTTCTAAGGATGCCCCGGCTTCTCTCCAATTACTGAATGCTCAGACAAATAATATCTTTATCTTCGGTCTGGTCCAGTCTCAGATCACTTCAACTTCATGCACTGAATGCATGGCATCACAATATCTTCAAGATCTCCTGGTCTTGGATTTCTCAAATGCACACAACCAGATTTGGCTTTGTTCACGTGTGCATGTGCATGCATGCATGCATGCACTCTCCTCTTTCTCCTCTTGGTGCAATAAACCCTCAAAGGGTGTAAACTGTTTAAGTACACACCTTTCCACTAAACTTCACAGACTTTATTCTCTTTTGATTACACACATAAAGTGTGTTTTACTTTAGTGTGGGAGTCCTCTTCTCTTTCTTCTTAGTGTGTACACTTTAGTTTGCACACACTTTTCTCACTTTGCAGACACTTGAGACTTGGCCTATTCTCCCACTTCTTGTTGCACACCCTTAACCCATAGGTCCTCTTTTTGTTTTGCACACACAAAAGGTGTGGTCTTCACTTGGTGCACACACAAGGCTATGCCTCGGGTCCTCTTCTCCACTTGGCACACACTTGGCCTATAGGTGTTCTTGTCCACTTTTCACACACATAAATGTGGTGGCCACACTCCTTTTTCTTCAAAATTTCCCATGGCCTTCTTGTTCTTTTTCACTTAGCATGTACACACAAAATGTGTGATCTTCACATTGCACACAAGAGATGCAAGTCTCGGCCTATTTGTTTTCTTTGCATGCAACCAACCCGTAGGTATTCTTCCTTCACTTGGCACACGAGCACAAGTGTCTCGGCCTTCATTTGCACACACCCGAACTCAAACTTTTCGCGCAAGGGGGTGTGTCCTTCTATACTCCAACACTGCCTGCCGCGCAAGGCTCAAGCCACAAGGGCCGCGCAAGCCACGGGTGCAAGGCAGGTCGCGCAAGTGACAAGGTGCAAGGGGCAGCCGCGCAATGTAACCTCCTGCCACGCAAGTCCACGGTCAGAGAGGAGGTGCACAAGTGATGTGCGACCCAACCTTCTTCCTGCAGCGCAGAGTGCGCACAAGGGACCTCACCGCGCAAGTGTGCGCGGGGCTTTGTCTTCGCGAGGCACAAGGTGCACTCACGGTTCTACGGATCTTCAACAAAGAATCAGCGCATCAGCAAGCTTCTCCAGCGCCTCGGGTCTTCTTTTTATAGGCGAGGAGAGCCTCGGTCCATCCGCGTGTGATATCTTCAAATTCCCGAAGATTTCGGATCTTTAAGATTTTCTCCAAATCTTGTTTTCTCTTTTTATTTCACGCGGGTTCCTTCACCTTTGGCCTTCTCCACGTACATGAGTTTTAGAACGCATGCATGGCTCTGTTTAAGCCCATCTCATGCAAAACATCAACCCGGTGCCTCGGCAACTTCGTTTGCCTCGGCCAACATCGAATTCCCTCATTTGTTGCATGCACGTGTATTTTTGGGCATGATCCTGTTCGTTATGGCCAGACGAGCGCGAGGGTGGCTTCACTTCGATCAGCGGTGGCCGGGAGCTCGAGATAGGTCGTCGGGGAGGCTCTGGTTCAGCGGCTGCTCGCGGGAGACGTCGGCTCGAGCTCGAGGAAGGAGACGAGCTCTCGGCCGTCGGATGCAATGTTTAGCGGCCAGGATTAGATCGCGGCGCCGCGGATGGATCGTGCGGCGCAGATCAGACGCGCGATGGCTCGGACGACCAGGATCTCTTCCGCGGGAAAATCCCGCGTACCACATCGAAACGCCGCCCAATTTTCTCGCGGCTTATTACTCAGCCGCTCCCTCAACACGCCAGTTGAACTTCTCCCCTCCCGGTGCCGCCCCGCACCGGGTTCTCTCTGCGGGCGCGCTCTGCGCCCACTCTGCCTCCTGCGGGCGCGCTCTAGCGCCCACTATGCTTCCTACGGGCGCGCCACTGGCGCCCACTATGCACACTGCGCTCCTCCGGGTGTGCCCCAGCGCCTCTGTGGTGTCTGCGGGTGCGCCCCTGCCGCCCTGAGCTCGCCCCACGGGTTCCCCCCGTGGGCGTGGCGCCTTAGGCCCACATGAGCCTTGGGGTTGAACCCACAAGGTGCTCACGGGCTGGCCATATTTTTTGGCAAAGTATAGAATAAGACTTTGTAAAAATAAAAGTCCTCCATGTAAAATATGCCAAGTGCCACTTGCCCTTCAAGGCATTCTTTTCCTTCATCTTCTTCTTGAGAATTCAAACATTAATCTTCTTGATTAAAAACAACTCCTCAATTTATAATTCTTCTTCACCATCTCATTTTCAACTTAGGAGAGAATTCTCAAGTATCTTCATCAACCGAGCTACTTGATCAATTATTTCTTCTCCATTAGAATTCCTCCATTCTTCTTCAACATTTATTCATCACTTTGTAATGGAATTCACGAAGGGTCTTCATCTTCAACTGAGCTCCTAAATCACTTCATCCACTTAGAAGTAGTGAATGGATCATCTTGCTTCTTCAACTCCTCATGCATTGTCACTACAATGCATGGTCTTCTAATCATGTTGTGACATTGTATCCAGTTGATACAAGTTCTTGGAACTTTAAGAGCAGCTCAACAATCGTCTGATTTTATAGAGAATGTTTCAACCACATCTCCTATGTCACTTAGTGAATCTCCTAAGTGACATGCATCTTAGTACTATGGCCATTCTCTTTTCATCACCATCACCATCACATCCTTTGACATTCACATCTTGACTCCTTGACATCCATTCATTCCAAGACAACTTCATGCCTCATTGACAACAAATGCAACACAATGCACTTCAGACGGGTCATGGGAAACCATGTTTTTAATTGGGATTACATTATTATTATACAATAGGGATTCACATGCTACTAGTATCCCTTATATCATAAAATAAGTCTTGATGGGATATACCACTACAATTAGGCAGGTACAGTCTAATTAGGGGGGCTATTATTGGATGCAACATAGGTCAGCAGTTTTATCCATTGAGAAAGGTCTAGGTCATCCCACATTAGGAAATAGGGTAGATCCCATTACACAAAGATAATTTTTAATATGGTTTACGTAATTTATATGTATTTATTTATTTCATCCCTTGTTATTATTTATTTAACAGTACATATGCAACTATTGTTTGTTTTCCATTATTGTCTTATGTGATGAAATATTGCCTTCTTGGGTGGTTCCTTCCAACATATTGTTTAATTTTATAATGTTTTGAAAATATTTTTTTATTGATTTTAAAATAAGGAATGTGAAATTTGAATTTAAATGTTTTTAAAACAATTATATAGAAATAATATGAAAAAGTTATCCCTTGTGAAAAAATTTGAAAAACGTGTGTTTAGGTAGTTATATAATGTTTTTGTAAAAATAAAATTTTCTATACTGTTTTTGAAGACCATGCGAAAAATTAAGGGCCAAATGTTTTTTGAAATATTCATTTCTAAATTTGGTGTTGATGAAATTGTTTTAAATTTTGAATTTAAAATGATGTTTTGGCCAAGCAGTTTAAACTGGAGAAAATTATATTTAATGTTATTTTTTTCATTTACAAAAAATCCTAGAAAATAATCGTGGCATTTTTGATTTGTTTTTTCTTCTTTTGTATAACTCTTTAGAAAATTTCTACATATCTATTGCATTCTATATTATAATTCTAAAGAAAGTAATATGATGGAGATATTTTATTTTCAAAGGGTTGTGGTGGCTTATTGGTGGCTCCTGTGATTACACATATATTATCATTTTAATTTGTAGCATCAAAATGGACTTGATTCTCTCAAATGGGGTGCTTTCATTTTTTATATTTTTGTTGGTGACTCGTATAGTAACATAGAGAATGATGTGCCTATAATTTAGTTTATAGTTTTGTTTATTATATTTCATTTATCTAAATCATCTTTTATTAATTTCTTCAGATGGAGGGTAGTTATATTTTGGGAAGGGGGATAGAAGGACACTAGTGGTGGATGAGGTCTTATTTACAGGGGTGGGAGTCAACGTTAGAGAATTTATTATATAGTGTGTTAATTTTTTATTGTCTTTTCTATATATTTCAAATTTTTTGTGCCTCGAGATAGATGTTCGATGTATAGACGGGTCATTCTGAATTTTTTTATAATCATACAGCCACTTTTTGTAACACCCCGACCCCAGTTACCCAGAGTCGGTGCATTATTACATAACATTGGCATGATCCGAAGAAAGATCTAATCTCGAAAGACCAATTAGTTTAGTAGCCTTGTAATAACTAGATACATTCATAAAATTTTACATTACATCATAAAAATGAAAACTACAACAACATAGTCTCCATAGTCCACACTCTTATCCCCTCATACTATCCCTGCAGGTCATTCATAATTTACTTCTTCACATCCTAGGAAAAATAAAACATAGAAAATGGGTGATCTCAAATTCCCAGTAAGGATAACAATATTGAGGAAACTTTTATAAATAAGAATAAACATTTAAGGCAATGTATATCTAAAACAAAAGCATTTTAAACATGAACTTCAACATAGTATGGCAAACATAAAATGAAATAATGAAATTTACTTATTCACATGGATATTATACTAATCGAATAACCACATGCAATATCAATAACCACATTCATAATAATGGAATGCATAATGGCAGACTATCATAACCACATAGCCAAGGCCTCGTGCCAAGACTAAAAATATGATTTTTACAAGGCCGTATTCCAAGACAATAGTTTGTCTCATGAGACCTACCAATGCATAGAGGAGTTATAGCGGGATCCACCCGTCACATATTAAGTCCAATACATTCCCATATGAAAATTTTTAAACATAACATAAACATTCGTATTAAAACTGGCATATGAAATGTTAATACTTTCACCATAATCCATGAAGGGTATAAAAATAACATATCCATAGTCAAACATATCACAAAACCTTCAATACAATATGGAATTATTGTTTCATAATAAATCAACTTCAAATAAGCTTAAAATCCATCAAAGGATGTTGACATAGATGAAATCAAAACACTTTTTAGAGAGATATCTTTTTTTATTTTGAAATCATTTAAGGGTCATATAAAATAAAAAATTTTCTTTGAAAATATTATTATAAAATTTTAAAGGAATCTTCGATGATTTTATAACAGCAGAAAATAGCCACACTAGCCGTATAAGTTAAAAAAACATTCTTACCATAATTCTGTCGAAAAGGATAAAAAGCACCCTATTTGGAAAACGACAGAAATATTCCCTTATAAACCTATAATAAAAAGTCAAAAAAAGGTTATAAATGACTTTAACCCATATTCGAGTTAATATTAAAATTTTTGGAAATACATTTTTAAGAAACATGGATGTTGATGATAAAGAAGCCCCAGTAGATTATTACGTATAAACAACCTCGGATAATGAAGAGATTGAGAAATAAACCATTACCTTGTACTTTTCCTTGGTCTAGGGTAGGTTAACCTCCTGTATAATGATGAAATAATTGTTATTAAATTATAAAATAATCATATATATTAATATTATATCATATATGATCTTTTAACATTGTTTTGTTAATAATATTTTAGTATTATCGTTGTTTCGGGTGTTAACTTACTCGTTTTCTTTTATAAGTTTTGTTATATAAGCCATGTTTGTCATGGATAGGTTGTATCTTAATCATATCCAGAATTATATCAAGTCCTTAGATAATATTATTAATCATCAAATGAGAATTAGACTTGAATGGATACAACGGAGAATGAATCTCATTGCGTTCGTGGAGATGGTAGTCCGTACGTACGCACGAGCGACAATATCTTTCTTTTGATATTAAAATAATATATAATTGGATGGTATATAATATATACAGAATAATTATAATGTTATATTTATTATTTACATGAATTACACATCATTATTATACCCATCCAAATAATAATGTTTTGAATAAGAATTACACCACGACATGGAGACGGTAAGCCGTACGTACGCATGTAAGGTGACTTGTCATTCAATGGATGGATAGAATACTGAAATATTGTTGTACCATGTTTATAATAACATAAATGTATATATAATATACTGGAGGTATTATTTTAGACCAGTAATAACAAAGAAAAAGAAGTGGAAGAGGAAAGAAAATTGAAAAAGGGTGGTGAAATTATTATCTCTTCTTCAGGTTCTTCCTTTTGATTTGATCAAAAGGACCTCTTAGGTTGGCTTTCTGACTAAAGGAAGGTTTTTAGGATGAATTAAGGATAGTTGAGAGAGTATTTGGGAAGGGGTTGGATGAAACAAAAGGCTTATAAGGTGTGAAGTAACGAGGAGGAGTGACCTTTTATAAGAGGAGTGAGGGGCACCTTTGGAAAAGCTAGAAATAATATTTCATAATAAATTAATATTCAGTTTCTAATGGCTCAAGAGTGGATTATTTAAAGGTTAAGGTGGGTAGGGGTCGAAAACCACTAAAACAATAGAATTTAGACAGTTTTGGGTAATTATATTAACCTTATCGTTTAGTTTTAACTCTTAGTTAATTAGTTTCACTTTTACAATGTCTCTTTGTATTTTTATATTATATGGTTAATAAACTCACTATATACCACCAAGTGACCCCCAAGTGGTCCATTAATGATAAACCTATCACTGTATAAGTCTCTTGGACGAACCATAGATTTATAGGAATTTAATATCAATTAATAATATAATATTTGTTTTAAAAACTCTTTTTTGTGAATTTTGACACTATTCAATAATTGTTTTTTGTAAAACTCATAATAGAATGATTTAATCGAATAAAGCTAATTAAATCAATACTAAAATTCCATATTAACCAATAAAATTATTGGTATTTATAAAAAGTCTCATATTATATTTATTTGGTTATTTATAATATCAATTATTCTAATTTCTTACTATTATGGTAATTACTACGTCACCATTGTGTCATAAATAAATTAAATTATATAAGGTATAAAAATTATAAATAAAATATAATTCTGTAGGAAATATATTTATCTTTCTAAAGAAAATTTATAGTCGAATATAAAACATGTATAACCCTATGTAAAAACTATTTTTCTAAAAGATATATGCTTATGTCATTTTTTATTTAATTTAACAAAATTAAAATAAAGTGTCCCTATCACATAAGAGTGGCTCCATGGGGTCCCAAAATCAACCCATATATGCCCATGGTCGGACAGGTATCCACCAATAAGTTTAGGACACGTTTTAGGGTAATTTATTTTTATTATAATATTAATTGTTAACCCTTATTTACCGGATTTACCCCTAACCATGGTAAATAAAATATTTACCGAAATAATTATTCAAACTATCTAAAAATAAAATTAGCCTATTTACACAATATGAACATCCTGATTCCAAATATGGAATCCATTTTTCCAAATTCAAAACACAAAAGTGGCTGAAATTAATTTAAAATTAATTCTCGTTGTTAAAACAAAAAGCGTGTTTTTAAAAGACAATAACTATCAAAAGATTGGCACTTGTTTATGTCTGGTTTAATTGTAAAATTATGTACAATGACCAGAATTGTATTAAATGGTAAAAATATATTCTAAATATACTTTAAAATCACTAAAATTCAAAATTTATCAATATAAATTATTTCGATTATAAAAGTTGTTTTTAATTAAAATTTAGTAATTTTCACTATTCATCAAAATATAAATGTTATCCGAAAAGTTCCAAAATTTAACCGTAGGAAAAATTTGATATTCTGAATACAAAAATGAATTCCATTTTTAGAGATAAAATATATAAAATTTCAAAAAGCAGGTATTACTATACATTACGGCTAGTTAGATTGGATGTGGTGTGTTAGAACTCGATGTTTTATACAACACACGCTATCTCATTATTCAAAGAGAAGCGTACCGTAGAAGCTAGGGGTGTTACACTTTTACTCTGTGTATTAGGTGAATCCATTACCATGTGTGTACTACTTATTTCCAAGAATTAGTTTCCATTCAATGGGGATTAGTATTCCTCTTTAAGCATGCGGTGGGTTGGTTTCAGTTTTCCAACAGAGGGGCGAACATGACTAGTTTGATATATGTAAACCAATCATTTTTTAAATAATGAATATTAATCCTTGAGTATATTTGAAATCAATAATGAATAAATGGATTATGATGTGTTTAGAATATGTTAAATGGCTGTTGGTATAGTAAATTGCCATTTTGGATTTGAGCATTACCTAACTGTTACAACATGACTATTCTATGGTAATTTGTATTGTTATAATACACAATATAATTATAAAATACCAATTTTAAAAAGTAAATAATATAATATATAACAATTAAAATTTAAATACATTTTTATTTGACCAGATACACTTTATGAATTAATATTCATTATATTATAAAATTTCGAATTATTTAATGTTATTAAAAAATATTTTTCCATTATTAAAAAATTGTTATAGAAAATATTTATTATTTATTTAAAAGAATTATTTCTCATACATAGGAATTAATTTTCATAAAATGAAAATTATATTTGAAACCATCATTTCGAAATTATTAGATTGTTAATTTTTCATAAATATTTGAGATAATAATTTTTTTATAATGTCTAAAAAATTGTTAAGCATATACAACAAGCATTGTAACATTAAAATGATTTATAAATGATTTAATAATTAATATAATATAATAAATTTACAAAAATAAATTATTTTATTAATATAATGTAATTTAATGATTTAAAATAATTCTAAAAAATTATAAAAAAAGTCATTCAAAAGTCCAAATTGGAAATTAAGGTTCAAAAAACTGAATTTTTAAAAAAATTATATTCACATGGAAAAAGTAATATTAAATATTAAGTTTGTTTTATCAAACTCATATTTGTCAAAAAAAACTATTCCTTTAATGATAGAAACATTACGCTAAAACCATATGTATGCCAATGTGTTTTCATCATTCAAAACCCATATTGTCATGGATAATGTTTAGAAAGTAATACACACTCCTCCCTAACTTAATCATAATACCCAAACATTATACCATAATTATTCATTGATAATAATTTAATCATGAAGATCCCATCATTCTAACTCTCATTAATCCTTATAATGAGTTTCTAATGTTTTATGGTTTTCTTCTAAAGTTATAAGAACATAATTTTAAGTTAATAGTCCCTAACACCTTCTCTTTATTTTTTATTATTTTTTGGAATTATTATTCATTTCACTATGAAATGTTATTATAACACATTTAAGTAAATAAATTTTTATAACATCAATGATATATCCCCATTCCCTCTCATTATATTTTACGTACAAGTTGTTCTGATGGTAAATCCTCCCATAGGTGTAAAATAATCCATAATTTCAGTAACATGTGTATGGATTTCCATACAACGAACACTATTTATGAATAAAAACTAGTGAATGTGACTCTGCTATAGATCCAACTAGTGGTAACAACCCTGAAAGAAGTTGTACAAGTATTAACTCGATCATCACTATGTGCACAACATGTGGGCATTACTGTGCATATCATTTCACACTCTTGGGGGATATGTTATGAATGATTCACATTATCTTTACCAACCATTATGTACGATATGATTATATTACTATAGATAATAATTCAAAATTCCTTGGGTCTCCCACTATTTCCAATACATATTTCAACTACCCGAACTCTATGATAATACTAATTCTTATAATGTTCATGGTAACTATAAATCCATATTTTTCACTTGATAAATGTGAATATTTTAAAATTGTGATTCCAAAATACTATTCAAGGTATTTCACGTTGAAATCAATATTAATACAATGAATATTGATAAATACCATCAGAATCATATTATAATTTATTCTATATAGAGAAAAAATATAATATAAGACACATTTGGAATTTATTCTAATTATTCTTATAATTGTAATTATTTTTAAATTATTTCATGTAAATTTTGTAAGTCATAGAATAGATTGATATTTATATAATTAGTGTGGACTATAATTATATATCCAATCAGTGAACTAGTATATCTGATGTGATAGCTAAGATAGGGTAATGGGAGTGTCCTTACCCACTACATACCATGTGTTGGCATAAGGCCTCAATGATATGTTTATGATGTCAATAATTACTCATTACTAACATTAATATCATTATGTGATCATTTAATCCTTTATTACCAATTCAGACCAAAAATTAGGATATGAAGCATCATTTGTTTAATTTTCCCTCTTATATTGCTTATTCTAGGATAACTTAAATAGTATACTCTCCCTTTTTAATCATTTTAGCTCACCCTAATCATTTTCTTCCATTTTCCTAGGTAATGAAGTGGAATAAAATTTATTACCAGCACAATACATAACACTATGTTATAATATTTTGTCATTAGTTTTGATGTATGTAATATTTATGTATTCAGTCTGTTGAAGACTATTGAAGATTGATTTTGGGAATATAATCTCTTATATTTTGATTACCATATAACAAATTAACAAAAAAATGTGGGTGAATATATTTTTGGGGATTAAATACACTCTTGATGAACTGATAGGATAACTATATAAGTATAAACTAGATATAAATAATATAACTAATGAATAAATTTTAAAATGGAAATTTTACTCTTTTAAATATGTTAACAGGTTTTCTTCTAGATCCTCGAACTCTGACCTATAGATAAATTAAAAAGAATAAATACCCTACTTTGTGACTAGTGTTTACAAAATATTAAAAATTTAATCTCTCAAAAACCAATCCAATAGTCAATATTAGAAGAATAGTCTCATAAAGAAAAATATGGTTGAAACTAATGTAATTATAATATTATAGATATTATATATTTTGAATACATAAAGAAATGTAATATCATGACAATCTTCTACAGTCTCATGAATGAAAAGAAGGATAAAATGTTCCAAAAGAATGTGAAAAGGGATTTAACTATATATTGCAGTTCAACAAAGGTATCGATTTACAGTAAAGAAATTAGAAATAAAAAATATATAATTACCTTGTTTTTTACGATATCTATAAATGACCTCATTTTTTTCTATATGTTTTGATGATAGTTATTATTTTTTATTATCTGAGAGTTGATAAATTTAATAAAGAAATTGATATTATAAGAAAATATATCTTTAGAATTTCTAAATTACATAATTAACCCAACAAAAAGATAAGAAACTTGTTGAGCACAAGAATTCACTTTTACAAGATAATTTTAAAAATAGAAATATTCTGTTTACATTGACTAAAAAGGATTGTGAATATTTAAAAAAATATAATATTAAAGGAAAGATAAATATTATATTTAATTTTTTAATTAAAATATTCATAATTTAGTTCAAGAAATAAATAATTTAGAAAAAATGATATATTTTAATAAGAATAATAGAAATAAAAGAGGTACTGGATATGATAGTAAATTATATTAGTGGTATTGAAATTATATTTTGAAAACTATTAATGGTAGATCTTATATTATATTTCTTAGGTTTATAATTAACGAAAAATATAATAATGTGGAATAGTTTGGACCAATCTAGACTATTACCTTGTGTGGTTTTCTAGTTATAGATTATATGTGGATTTAAGAGGAATGAGATTATTGATGGAGAAATGTTTTTTAACATCAATGGTGTACACTATGGTGTGGCCATTAATGTTTTATGAAAAACGATCTATATAAATAGATGGGTAGATATCCAGTTCTTGTTCCTATTAAGTAAGAATGGTTCATATTATTATTTATTCTAGGTAGAGTTTTATATTATATATGGATGGATCTCATAGTGAATCCATGTATGTCAGAACATACATTATATGGGGTAGAATATAGGGAGTTTTTTATGGGTCGATTCATGAAACAACCATATATGTTGTGGTCTGAATACCTGGACTAGTTCTGGAATCTTTTGCATGAGATAATGTCATGGTGTGATTGTATCATCCATGATGTAATACTTATTTTTTTAAATTGGATCACATGATTTGATCAATATTAATAGGGGAAAATAATATGGATTTATGGCATGCATTATGGATCTCCATTGGATATCGGTTGATCAATGTAAGGTAGAAACTATTTTTACAATAACTCATTCATTTCTCAGACAATCATGGTGTAAATATGGTTATTCATTCCCTTATTGTGTGTTTTTAGAGAAGATTTCAGTTTTCACCAACATTCAATTTTCCATATTTTTTTGACCTATCTCAAACCCTTATTGTCCATAGGTTCTTTATTATAGTCTCTAGATCTCCCCTATCATAATATTATATCCTTGTATTGGTAATATAAAGAATCATTTCATATGATGTGATTCAATAACCTTTTTCCTTTTTTCTTCTCTAACATAACCATAAGAGTTTTGTGGTCACAATTATAGTTTTTAATCATGTTGAGGTATGTTCTAAATGGTTATGGCTATATTCTTTCTTCTCTCTCTTCAAAACATTTTATTCACACCCCAATATCATCTCTTCTCCACACTATTATTGTGAAATGATCATTAAAGAGTCTATTGAAGTATTATATTTTAGAATTCATATTTTTTTTGTTTAAATTATGGTATTATCATGATATTTCCTTATTTGGTTTAGTAGTATTGATTAATGAAAATAAGGTAATGAACTAGACATAATGAAATTTATGTATAAGATATGTTCCTCATGTGTTTTACTTATCTCTACATTATTATTATTATGCTTTGTGCTTTTTTACTAATATTAAATAAAATAATTAAAATTTCTATGAATTTTTTATTGATACATTGTCTGATTTTTGGAATAAATATTTCATAAAATTAAAATCACATAAATATGTTAATTGAACTCTTTTTGTGTAAATGTGTAATGTTACGACCTGGTTTTAATTCAAAGGTTCCATGAAGTCTGATAGCCACATGGCCTCAATCCCACCACATCATATGCCATAGAATACTAATAAGTATATTTTTCTAAGCGTTTGTATATGGGAATACTATGACCTCATTACTAGAGTGTATCACAATAGATAAATATAATAATTGGTAAATAATTAAAGAATAATATTAATATATGGAACATCATATAATCGACATTATTACACTAGACTAGTAAGCCGATATTGTAGAAATATAATGAATAATAAATAATATAAAAAACTAATATTAACACTCAAAATATGATGATAATGTATAACATGAGTATTCAATAAAGTAATATTGGTATACATAGAAATGGGAAATACATGCTATACAAAATATGATAAAAGAATAAAAAAACTATTGAAACATCCCAAGAACCATCTCAATCATCACATACCAAGCTCCAACCTAAGAAAGAAAGCAAAATTAGGTGTCCAAAGCATGTAAATTCCCCTTTTCAACAACTACATACATGTAATATACATTGGTGACAAATTATGGACAAGATAGGTTGTGAAATAATCCTTATTAGGCCACCACCAACTGTTTCTAGAAAATCCAGTCCATATAATTTAAACCGATATATTGTTAATGGAAACAAATATAAATGTAAATAAGTATAGTAATATTAACACCACAATAACATATTCAGCCTCAGATCATCTCTAAACATGTCATTTCGTTAATTAATTATGTTCTAGTGTATATAAGTATGTCACTTCAGGTATAACCAAAACATCCATTCAGACATGATAATAATGTGAAATGATCAATGATATAACAAGGCATTATGAAATTATGATAATAGAGAAGAGTATTCAATGTAATAACTAAGGATTCCATTACCTCAAGGGTTGATCCAACTCAATAATAATCTTTATCCTAGATATGTGGGGACTGAGTGTAATCCAAGTGGAATCACCTAAATAATTCAATTGTAATATGAATCCAATCGTTTCCATAGAACTCATCCCAGGTAATACATGAAAAGAAAAAACTTTTCCCAATGGGCATATCAATGGATCCTAATGTTTTTAGATGGCACCATATATCCATGGAGTGTATCCATGCCATCGTATATGGATAATTTAGTGATACTATGGTGTAATTCTTTGAATTCATACAATGATCCTTTTCAAATGTTGGTACCATCCTTGGAAACTAGCATAGTTGAATCAAAAGTTTTTCCAAAAGTACATGAGCCATTAACTCTAGAATCTAAGGCTGGATCGAGTATGACAACTCGTATAATGATATCAACTTCCATATTAATTAATCACTAAACATATTATTAAATAAAAAATTAGTCCACTTAATAATCATTCCATTTAATAATCTAATTGGTTAATTTTTTTTGTTATCAATGAAATTTCAAGGCCAGAAGGATATTCGTCCATTTATTAGTTCAACTGAGTCAAAATCATTTAATTAGGGCCACTCTAATATATTAAATTAAGAATAGAAACATGTGTTACATGAATGCAACCATGTTATTTTATTATATTTAAATTTTCGACGTGATATATATATATATATATATATATAATATACTTTCCACATAAATCTTAATGGTTCATTTCATAAATTTTAATACTTAACATAGAAGGGTCAGGTGGTAAACATAAATGTGGTACATATTAACATCTCAATCATTCCATTATAACACATATTGTTATCATGGTAATATTATAGTACACTCGAATGTTGGCACAAATTGGATTAACAAGATACTATAAGCGAATTTAATAGGGAACCCCACATGAGGTGTTTGAAGTTGAGATTAAAACATTCAATCAAAAAGAAAATATAAAATAAGGGTCTTGGAATATGATGCTAATGACTATAAGAAAGGAATTTAAATTAACTAGGCAATTCTTGATTAAATCAATATGCACACAATGATGGAAATTTATAAAATTGGGACAAGAGGGATAAGTCACATTCCCTATACATTATACTCATATAACACTCCTCATTTATTATTAGCCGTTTGTTTGATCTGGATTAGAAAAAATTGGAAGGATATACAAATTAACTAAAAATAAGGAATTCGAGATTGTAATATTATATAGTATTTGAGATAACAATGAATAGATAAATAAGCATAAGGATCGAACAAATTGTCAAGAAGAATCCAATGGGGCCAAAGGATGTTGAATCTGATGCCTAATAAAAGAAATATTAAATATCATATGTCGAAGTTTAAATATAGCTCAATGGTAGGAGAAAACACTACATGCAAGAAATGTGGGAAATAAAGGGAGGGGTATGTTTAAGTTAGATTTATGGAAATATGTTAATCTTCTAAAAAATATATGTTTCACACAGTTTGGTCACATTGTTGGAAAATCATAAACCAACAATATGAAGGACACTAATTTAAGAGGAAACATGTATGATGACATCACACAGCCTAAGAAACTGTGCACCAACCATTCAATTTTCCCTTAAAAAATCTTTAGATTTTTCACTTGGTCGTGTGGCCCTGGTTGAATGGTTTCATTATATTTTGAATCCCCCTACTGCACTCTATCATGAAACACATGGTTTTGGGTAAGCATGCGGCCTGCACCACATAGATTCTCTTAACCGTGTGGCAAGTTTTTTTTCACGAACCAACATTCTGAGTGTAGAGACCCTATGCTTGACGTACATGGACAATACATTACTTTAGCAGAATACTTAATACATAACAAAAACAGACGCACAAGGACCGTAATAGTTTAGTGTCTTTGGAAACATCGAACGTAATCTTCTAATCGTTGTTAAAGATATTAAACATATCCCATAATGATCTTACCTTTTTTTCTTACCTAAACCCTTTCTTTATATCCTATGGAAAAGAAAACATAAAAAGGGTGAGCTCAAATTCTCAGTAAGGGAAAGCATGGATAAAATAAAACATACCATATACATTTGAACTTAAAAACATGAACATAATGTTTAAACATCAAAAGCTTGAGAAATGACATAAAACATGGAAGTACGTAAGGCATAGATCATAAAGAAACATTAAGAATGATAAAATATCTTGGGAATAAAACATGTAATTGTGGAAACCATAAAGAACATGATATGATTTCCATATTATCCAAGGCATTGCTGCCAAGACCATCTTTGTGGACAAAGACCCTTTCGGAATCGAGTTCACTCCTCGTTCCAGTCCTGTATTACTGAACTGGTTTACCTTATCGTTCCAGCCTTGTCTATCTCATGAGATATAAATATTTAACCAATGAATTGGAGGGAGATATAGGTCCCACCCATCTCATAGTGAAATCATTCTTACTTGTGCCACAAAATAAACTTAAAACATTCATCATAACCCAAAGAATAAAATGGGTTTTATAAACATCATCCCATCATCAAATAATCCATATAAAACAAATGGATATTACATCTTAAGAAAACTGAAACCATGTAAATCATAGAGACATTATACTTGAAACATACGCATATGAAATAATGTCAGCTTAGATGAAAAATGGTTTTGATAAAACACTTGAAATAATTTTTTGAGGAAAATGTATGTTTTTGTTCAAAATCATTTTCTTTTCACAATATGTCATGAAATTTTAAAAGAAAGGGATATTTTTGAAAATAGTCATGAAATATTTTGGAGGAAGCTTCATGAAAATATGGATTTATAAAACCGTGAAAATCCTTTCATGTCGTATACATTAAAAATACATTCTTTTCGTACTTTTGTCGGAAAAGTTAAAGAGTACCTCGTAACATAAAAAAAAGAAAGATTCCTTACATACCATGTAGTAAAAGTCAAAAAATGGGTAAAGAGGACTTTAAACATACATTAAAACACTTTTATAAAACATGGACATGGATGATAGAAATAACCCCAGTACATACTTATGAATAAGAAATCTCGGATAAAAATGAGATTTGCAAAATTATCCCTTACCTTAGGTCTGATAAGCTTCGTACGTATCCGAAACTCCTGTATAATGATTTAAATAAGGTTATTTACTTATTACAGAATCGTATTAATTTTTATGATATCATATATGGTTCACTTATGACTTTATATTACCCGTTCTTTTGTAAATTCCATGTTAAAGAGCGTTTTGGGTAAAATCGTTTCATTTGTCGTCCGTGTTTTGACTTGTAATTATTCATATGATTACTTAGATCATGGTTACTTACATCCATAATGTAAAACATGATTTATATATAATATATATTCATAACATACATATATATAATAGATCGATAAATGGAATGAAATACACCGTTCATTGAGACGGTAGGCCATACGTACGCATGAACGTTGTTTTCGTTTCATCATTGAATTGAATGGAATTAATTGGATGACATGAATATATATATATATATAAATAAATCCAGTATCATTATTATGTCATATATTTAATGATTACTTATTATATATACTTTATAATCATTTATGAATGGTTATTTATTGAGAATTAATCTCATCGCGTCGTGGAGATGGTATTCCGTACGTACGCATGAGAGATGATATAATTCCCATGATCGTGGAATTATATTGGAGTGTATGTATACTATTAAAAAATCAATATCACATTATAATAAAAATATATTATTATTATTTACAACATTATAACCATCCAAGTAAGGTGGTGGTGGAAAAAATAGATTACACCACGGCGTGGAGACGGTATTCCGTACGTAAGCACGCGTGGTGATTTCATTTTCCGTAGGATGGGTAGATGGTGAAATAGGGTTGTTTCATACTTATAAAAACATATCATTATATTATTGATACTGATGTTATTACTTCATAATGAAACAACCTAATAATAATAAGTGGAAGAAGAAATAAAGGTGAAAGAATCGGTAACGAAAATTACCTCTTCTTTGAAGCGCCTCTTTGAGACCTCCTCTTAGGGCAATATAATTGTTCATTGAAGAAGACCAGGCCCACTAGGATGTTTCTAGGGAAGTGGAGAAGAGAATTGGTTAGGGGTTGGCCGAGCTTGAAGTCTCAATGTGGTGTGTGGAAGAGAGGGAGGAGGTTCCCTTTTATAAGGGAGGAGAGGGGCACCTTTGAAATTCTCAAAAATATTAATTTATAATAAATCTAACCCCACATAAAAACCTCGAAAAATGACACATATTCTAAGCTTATATGGTATAGGGTTGTAATATCATCATCCAATAAAATTTAGACATGTTTGGACCTTATTTTAAACCTTATCATTCTGATTTATCCTTATTTAATCTATTTATGTTTATTTGTGGTAATAAAATTCTGAAATTTAAATTATAACAAATAATTACTTATTTGTTGTGAATTTTCCATAATTGGTTACTTTATAACACTATAGACCATATAAAGTTAAATTTGTAATATTTAAATATTTTTGTGATTTTTAAACAATTTTATAATATGTTATTTTTATAAAATATCAATAGTGTCAATACTGACACTATTCATTTATTTGAATTTAAATAAAATATATACAGAAGATATGTTCGAAATAAGAGCATTAATAGATTCATAAAAGTTACTGTGTATCTATAAAATTAGTGGATCACATTAAATAGTTAATATAATATTTATTTTATTATTTTTAAAAACATTTATTTGGTTTATCTCTAAATAAAATAATTACTACAACATTTTTGTATAATTATTTAATATACTGATTTGTTTCATAAAAATTAAAAATAAATTCATATGATAAAGATAAATATATTACCTTTCAAAATAATAATTTTACTCGAATTTATCATCTTAAAATAACCATATTTAAATTGTTATATTTATTAAATTATGAAGTTGACAACTTTGGCATCATTTAAAATAAAATTATATAAGTGTCATAATCACTTTTATAAGGCTCCAAACGGTTATATATTAGGTAATTGGATGACTAGGGTGTAGATATACACTACCAATAAGTTTTGGTCAGGTTTGTGGGCCTTTTAATGGGTATTATTATTTCAATAAAAACTATATTACTTATTTTTCACTTAATAAATAATTTATGTATCATTAATGTATCACCATTAATGACAATTATTTAATCTCTAAAAATTCTAAATAAATGATGTATATAATCTTATTAGATTTATTTAGACTATTCATGTTCAATGTTTTATGATGTTTATCACTAAATTAAAATTATTATACTTATAAGATTTAAGAGAGTGACATGTTGTCACTTTCTTTAGTTTTAATAATAATTAAATTATTTTCATGGTCAAAAGTCCATAAAATGAATCTAATCCGACCATTGGGTTATATGGGTCTACTTTTAGCCATCCAATAGAATTTTGTCATGTGTTAGGATAATTTAATAATATTATATTTACCCTTAATTACCCGATTTACCTTTAACTATGGTAAATAAAATTTACCGTAGTTACTATTCATAATTCCCAAAAATTAAAAGTAGCTTGTTAACATAATTTGGACCCACTGATTCCAAATATGGAATCCATTTTCTCAAATTCAATACACAAAATTTGCAGAAATTAAATTAAAATTAATCCCGTTGTTGAAAGAAAATGGGGTTTTCTTTAAAACATTGCAAAATATTGAATTGATTTAACCTACAAATTTAATGTAAAATAAATGCTAATGACATACATTATATTAAATAGTAAAAATATATTTTATTTATACTTCAAAACCATTAAATATTATAATTTAACCATACAAATTATTGAGATGAAAAAATTTGTTTTTAATTAAAATATAGCGTGTTTTTACTATTCATCAAAATATGAAATTTACCAGAATAATATGAAAAATTTATCCAAAGTAAATTTTTATTTCTTTATACCAAAGAAGAATATTATTTTGTCAAATTTTACTTATAAACATGTCAAAAACTAGATTTAATGTGGGTGCACCATCAAAAGGCGGCAAAACTGCATTTTTTGAAAAATACTTATATTACCCGAAAAATTTATTTTGTTCTTATAAAATGATCTAGAAAATGTGTAAGATAAAAAATAATGTTATAAAAATCAAAATTTAGTTAATACTATTCATAACGGCTAGTACATAATAATATTATAATAATATAGCGTTGTTTAATAAAACCCGGTATTGCATACAACACACGCTATCGAGGAAGGTCTTGATTGCGTGTAATGCAAGCCAAGTCAGGATTGCGTGTTGTGCAAGAATCCTTCGTTGTTTCGTATAAAAAAATCCAACCATATTTCTTTTATACATTGAATATATATATATATATATATATATACTCAATGTTGCGTATAATAACTGTTATCAAAATTGTGTGTAACACGATCCAAGAATAGTGTTGCGTATACTACAAAATAATAAGGTGTTGCGTATAGAGCAAGTTACTCTTGGTGTAGAATACAACAGAAGACATTAATGAAATTAAAAGAATATTTTTCATAAAATCTTGGGGTGTTACATTTTACCCCCCTTAAAATGAATTTCTCCCTCGAAATTCGACGGGGTTATAAATGGTTTACTACTCAAAAGTTTGTTTAATAGAAACCTGCATCGTAAAAATGAATACCAAAACATGGCTTTAAAAACTAAAGTATGAAATGTAACGGTTACCCAAATTAACTCATCACTAGGTTTCCACGTAGCAGAACATAGGTGAAAATAAGGATATGGAATAAAAATCTAACCATCAAGTTCTGATAGAGAGTGGTAGAGAACATGGCTATGAAAAATCCAACAATCACAAAGCTATAGATTTGTGATGATCTAAGGTACCGTCTGATTCATCATATATAAGGGAACTAGGACAACATTTTTGGTTTTCAAGATAATTTCCCTAAATTTGATGAATTAAAATAAATACTTACATGATTTTGGTACAATCTCACTATTGTTCGTGAATTGAACAATTTCCACTTCATCCCTTAAATAAATGAAGTTGTATTTATTATTCGTGATGTGTTAGCATATCATGTGATAGAATGATGGGTCATTCCATATCTTTAAAACAAAAGGTTAAAAAAATTTATAAGTCCATCTTATGGTTAGATTAATCATTTATAGTTCATAAAATGAACTTATACTTAATATATCATACCGCTTAATAACATAGAACTAGTTTCTACTAACCAGGGACTTCCTGTAGGCCAGTGGTAGGCGATAAAGGCCAGTCGCACTTCGATTTTTGGTTCGATTCCCACAACCTTGTCTGACGCAATGGGTTGTCACCCATCCTGCAAGTTGTCCTTTTTCTAAAACTATATTACAATAACATCCCATAAATAATATCAAAAAAACTTCTTTCCTTAAACAATACTAACTTATGTCAAACATAATCGATTCCAATCTTTAGGCTTATCCATAATACTGCAGTCCACTCTCATAATATAGTGAAAATGATTACCAGATATTTAATACCATCGTTGATCCCCATATTTCATAAGATATGAATTGTTGGTCACTTTCCAAACATTTGAAGGCCTTAATAATGTATTCTCTTGAAAAAATGAATACCCATTGAACCTTAGTGAAAACATGAATGCAGTTAAAAGTTAACACTTTCCACATACCAAAATCCTCAAAATTCTATATACTCAATCCATGGTATCACTTAGTTCTTATATCAATCATGAGCTCATGAATACAATCAAACATCTCATTATCTTCTTATCCCTTCATTATGCGCATATCATCTACTTTCCAAAATATTTGAATCACTTTTCATGGTTCCTGGTACCTTAAAATTATTGAAAAACACAATAGAATAATACAAAAATATTCTAATAAACAATAAAATTACCTCAAAAACATTATTCTTGAATACCAATTCATAAACACTTCAATCCATCCTCTTCAATTATTGTCCTAGAATAAGTCCTTCCTTGATTTAGAAGTAACTTTTTAGGTCAGGGCATTGAGTTGGGTAATGCCCATGTTCTCCACAAATAATACATTGAACTCCAAAACATTCTGTCACTCTATGACCCTTTTCTCAACATAGATAACATCGGTCCCTCCATTTGAGGTATTCCTCAAGATTCTTCTTCCCTTCTTTAGAAATCTCAATCTTTATTTCTTTATGCTCCTCAACATGAAAACATGCATAATAGTTTATCTTCCTCTTCTTTGATGAATTAGGCAAACCACTAAATTTCACCTTGTAAATCGTATATCGCGATGGCTGATTCGGCATAATCAAAATATCATTCTCTCTAGGAATTACACAATTTTGTTGCTCATAGTCACCAATTTTTCCATTGGATTCAATGTTAACCGAATTTCTTCTAGTTCCCTCCATTAACTAAAACACAAAAAGAATTTTGTGAGAGGGAATAATCATGCTAGAGAAAACAACATAGTAAAGGGGGATCACCCTCAATATCTAACATGTTAGGTTAAATTCTAATATCGTTACCGAAGTTCTAGGACTATATACAATACGTATACTTATCCTTAGGTAAATCCCTAGACATACCTTAGAAATATCTCTAGGGATCTCACTAACATTTTCGCATCCTAGTTTCCAAAGGTTGACTAAGCCTTTCCTCTGATACCAACTATAGATACCCTAAGCTTGACGTACATGGACATTACATTACTTTAGCGAAAAACATAATACATTACAAAAATAGACACACAAGGACCGTAATAGTTTAGTGTCTTTGGAAACTTGGAACGTAATCTTCAAATCGTGGTGAAAGATCTTCAATATCTCCCATAAAGAACATCCCTTTTTTTCTTACTTAAAACCTTTCTTTATATCCTGTGGAAAATAAAACATAAAAAGGGTGAGCTCAAATGGTCAGTAAGGGTAAGAATGGGTAAAATTAAACATACCATATACATTTGAACTTAAAAACATGAACATAATGTTTAAACATCAAAAGCTTGAGAAATGACATAAAACATGGAAGTACGTAAGGCATAGATCATAAAGAAACATGACGAATGATAAAATGGCATGGTAATAAAACATGTAATTGTGGCAACCATTAAGCACATGATATGATTTCCATATTAGCCAAGGCATTGCTGCCAAGACCGTCTTAGTGGACAAAGTCCCTTTCTGAATCGAGTTCACTCCTCGTTCCAGTCCTGTATTACTAAACCGGTTTAACTTGCCGTTCCAGCCATGTCTATCTCATGAGATATAAATCTTTACCCAATGAAATGGAAGGAGATATAGTTCTTACCCATCTCATAGTGAAATCATTCTTACTTGTGCCACAAAATAAACTTAAAACATTCATCATAACCCAAAGAATAAAATCAGTTTTATAAACATCATCCCATCATCACATAATCCATATAAAACAAATGGATATTACATCTTAAGAAAACTGAAACCATGTAAATCATAGAGACATTATACATGAAACATAATCATATGAAATAATGTCAGCATAGATGAAAAATGGTTTTGATAAAACACATGAAATAAATTTTTGAGGAAAATATCCTTTTTTCTTCAAAATCATTTACTTTTCACAAAATGTCATGAAATTTTAAAAGGAAAGGATTTTTTGAAAATATTCATGAAATATTTTGGAGGAAGCTTCATGAAAATATGGCTTTCTAAAACCGTAAAAATCCTTTCATGCCGTATACGTTAAAAAAACATTCTTTTCTTACTTTTGCTGGAAAAGTCAAAAAGTACCTCGTAACATAAACAAAAGAAAGAATCCTTATATACAATGTAGTAAAAGTCATAAATGGGTAAAAAGGACTTTAAACATACATTAAAGCACTTTTATAAATCATGTACATGGATGATATAAATAACCCCAGTAAATACATACGAATAATCAATCTCGGATAAAAATGAGATTTGCAAAATTATCCCATACCATAGGTCCGATATGCTTCGTATGTATCCGAACCTCCGGTATAATTATTTAAATAATGTTATTGACTTATTACATAGTCATATTAATTGTTATGATATCATATATGGTTCACTTATGACTTTATATTACCCATTGTTTTTTAAATTCCATGATAAAGAGCGTTTTGGGTAAAATCGTTTCATTTGTCTTCTGGGTTTTTACTGGTAATTATGCATATGATTACTTAGATCATGGTTACGTACATCCATAATATAAAACATGATTTATTTATAATATATATTCAGAATATACATATATATAATAGATCGATAAATGGAATGAAATACACTGTTCATGGAGACGGTAGGTCGTACGTACGCATGAACGTTGTTTTCGTTTCATCATTGAATTGAATGGAATTAATTGGATGACATAAATATATATATATATATACATAAATCAAATATCATTATTATGTCATATATTTCATGATTACTTATTATATATACTTTATAATCATTTTTTGAATGGTTAATCATTGATAATGAATCTCATCGCGTCGTGGAGACGGTATTCCGTACGTACGCACGAGCGATGATATCATTCCCATTATCGTGGAATTTTATTGGAGTTTATGTATACTATTACATAATCAATATCACTTTATAATAATCATATATTGTTATTATTTACACCATTATACCCATCCATGTAAGGTGGTGGTAGAAAATAGATTACACCACGGCGTGGAGACGGTATTCTGTACGTAAGCACACGCGGTGATTTCATTTTCCGTAGGATGGGTAGATGGTGAAATAGGGTTCTTTCATACTTATAATAACATATAAGTATATGAGTGATACTTATGTTATTACTTCATAATGAAACAACCTAAGAAGAAGAATTCGAAGAAGAAATAAAGGTGAAAGAATCGGTAACGAAAATTACCTCTTCTTTGAAGCGCCTCTTTGAGACCTCCACTTAGGGCACTACAATTGGTCTTTGAAGAATACCAGGACCTCTAGGATGTTTCTAGGGAAGTGGATAAGATAATTGGTCAAGGTTTTTCCGTTCTGTAAGGCTCAAAGTGGTGTGTGGAAGATAGGGAGGAGGTGCCCTTTTATAAGGGAGGAGAGGGGCACCTTTGGAATTCTTAAAAATATAAATTTATAATAAATCTAACCCCACATAAAAACCTCAAAAACTGACTCATATTCAAATATTAGATGAGATAGGGTTGTAATATCATCATAAAATCAAATTTATACATGTTTGGATCTTATTTTAAACCTTATCATTTTGATTTATCCTTATTTAATCAATTTAAGTTTATTTGTGGTAATAAAATTCTGAATTTTAAATTATAAAAAATAATTACTTATTTGTTGTGAATTTAAAATAATTGGTTACTTTATAACATTATAGAGCATATAATTTTAAATTTATAATTTTTAAATATTTTTGTGATTTTTAAAAAATTTTATAATATGTTATTTTTATAAAATAACAATAGTTTCAATTTTAACACTATTCATTTATTTGAATTTAAATAAAATATATACAGAAGATATGTTCTAACTAAAAGATTTAATAAATTCATAAAAGGTCATATGTATCTATAAAATTAGTGGAGAACATTAAATAGTTCATATAATATTTATTTTATTATTTTTATAACCATTCATTTGGTTTATCTATTAATAAATTAATTACTACAACATTTTTGTATAATTATTTAATATACTGATTTGTTGCATAAAAATTAAAAATAAAATCTTATGATGAAGATAAATCTATTAAATTCCACAATAGTACTTTTACTAGAATTTATCATCTTAAAATAAAAGTATTTAAATTGTTATATTTATTAAATTATGAAGGTGACAACTTTGGCATCATTTAAAATAAAATAATATAAGTGTCATAATCACTTTTATAAGGCTCCAAACGGTTATATATTAGGTCATTGGATGATTAAGGGGTAGATATACACTACTAATATGTTTTGGTAAGGTTTGAGGGCCTTTTAATAGGTATTATTATTTCAATAAAAACTAAATTACTTATTTTTCACTTAATAAATAATTTATGTATAATTAATGTATCACCATTAATGACAATTATTTAATCCCAAAAATTTCTAAATAAATTATCATGATTTAGATACTTTTATTATCTTTCTGGAGACTATTCATTTTCGACGTTTTATGATGTTTATCACTAAAATGGGATTAAGCCAACTAAAAATCACTGCTGTTGGGGGACTTTGTTTGCGCATCTATGCTATGCTCTATTTTACGCATCGTCTAGTGAATGAGAATCATGTATGAATCGGTTAAACACTTAAACATGGCTGTTGAATATGAATGCCCATAACCTAGTGTGATCTCCCCAGTTGAACTAAATAATATAAAAGAATGAATTATAAACGCTGGGATGGAACAGTTCTGAAATGGGTTAAGGGTTGAATGTGTTGTTATGGATGGGCGAACATCAAAGTTGTTAATGGTGTGGTTCAAATGGAATTAGTTGTTGTGTGGCTGTGGTTGTGTTTTGCAGAAGGGATGCAAGATTGGTTGTGAACATGAATAACAGTGGAATGATAATAATGAACTGGGTGTAATGGTAATGAATTAATGTGGGGATAACCAATGGTTTTCGGGTTATTCCATGGTTCTAGTTTTTCAAGGGTTTCCACTGATCCCTCTTTGATGTTATTATTTACAAGAGAACCGGGTGTGAATGCTTAATTTACCCGTTTGTTTTACTTCCTTATTTATTTTTTCTTTCATCATTGATTGTGCTTATTAGTTTCCATGTAGTGAAGGGATTAACTCATACTGAACTTTTGTGAAATGATAACTTGAATAGAGAAATGGGGAACTGTTTGTTGTGTGCCTTTATTCTGAGGAAACAGTTCTTGGGAACCTTCTTGTATCTATTTAACGAACCATAGGTTGGTCTGTGTGTTGATATATATATGAGTAACTTTATGTTTTGTGTTTATTCTCACCACACCCACATTGGAAGCTTAGTTCCAAACACCCCATTTCATTGGGAAGGGTCTTTCCCCCTAGTTTTTGTCCTTCCTACTCCCTCTTCCCTCATCTGTGATGGATGGACTCCACCTTACACCCAAGATTCATCAAGTAGGTTTAGATTTGTGTGTTGTTAGCCCATGGCTCTACGGGCTGGTTTGTTTTCCCAGGTTTCTTCGGGATGAGGACCAGGTGTGTGTGGGTAGGGATGGATGGTTATGAGGCCCAGGAGTGTACGGGCTGGGATGTGGATTGTGGTGAGGCCAAGTTGTGTGTGGGTTGGAAGGGAATGGTAGCTTTAGGACGTTTGTTGTTAGGGAAAAGCATCTAGATAGTGGGGGAAATGGTGGTGCATGGTATGCAAATGTTTTGTTCTTAATATTACCTTAATGCTTGTGTTATTTTGTGAGCATGGCTGGTGAGGTTGTGTGGATAGATTCCTTGATAGATGTTGGTTCTTCTGCTTCTCATGGGACTTTAGGAGGTCTCCCCACTTGTGAACGAGAGTTATTGGTTTTCCTAATGTGTATACTTTGTATGCTCACCCTATGTTTACTTTCAGGTTTCCTGGCGGACTTCAAAGGCCGTGTGGGACCTTACTAGTCTGGATGTTGGAGTTTCTGTTGGTCACTGTTGGATTCTTCTTAGTCTTTTTTCCATTCCTGTTGGGTGTTGTACTTTGGATTCCTTGTACATTGTTTTTTTATTATTAAATCATGAATGTAGTTTGGTTTTTACCTTTAGTTTTCTATAGTTGGTGTTGTATGGTGTTGAATCATTCTTTCTCCCAATCTTGGTTAACTAAAAAGGGTAATTCCTCCCATATTGTGAAAATGTTATACCCTTGGTGCTAGTCGCCACTCCGGGGTCTACTGGAGGCGAGACTCTGGGGCCATTATCTCTCCTTCAACATAAATAAGCAAGGGCTTGTCAATCTACCGTACATTCCTACATTTCGGTGAAGGTGGGTCGTGATAGTAATGATCATTAATAATGTGATGTAAAGGATCTATAATAAAATATGTGCAGTTCTACAGTTCTTGTTTAGAATGAGAGGTTTTATGAGAACTTGTGGATGTTTTATATAGATTGATCTCATTGTTTGAAATATTTAGGGATGAAAATTAGAAGTTTCAGGATGTTATGATTTGGTGTTATAGGTGATCTCGCAATCCATATTTAGATGTATTAGGTTAGATTCCATTATAATGGTAAATATGGTTGAGATTGAAGGGATTAATGAAATGAATTCTCGATTTATGTTTGAGATTTTTATTTGATGGTAGGGAAGTAGATTTTCATACAGAATCTCAATTTATTTTAATATAATGGTGTGATTGTTGTCATTTTAATAGTGACAGGTTGTTTTCCATCACATGTATAAGTTAGCAGCCATATTTTTTTATTGCCAATTTTCTTTAAATTCACTTAACTTTTTATGAACATTGGTTCATTTTTGAGTCTCTAGAGCCCTATTTATCATTTTTTCCCTATATTCATAAAATCAATAATCCATTCATATGATATAATTTTGTAGAAATTTATTTTTTTATTTCGTATATGTATTAAAAAAGATAGGGTAATAGAAATGAGAGTAGTTATTTTGAGTGATTTTAAGAAAAGGGTAATTTGGTTATAGGTTTATTCTAGATTCTTGAGGTCCCCATTGTCTGATTCAGTCTTAATATATCATCACTTCTCTATGTTATGCTAGTGCATTAATCATTGAAGCATTGGTTGAGGTAGAGAATTCAAAAATATCCATTATTTTGTATAAATTATGGTATTTTCATGATCTAATAGTATTTTTAGAGTAATATGGATTGATGTAATAAAGATAATAAGCTAAACATAATGATATTTATGGGAAGGGTTGTTCTAACTATGTTTAACACGCATAAAAATTATTGTTCTTGTTCTTGATTCTTGATTCCAACTATTATTTAAAACCATTAATGTTTTGGAGAATTGGGTTTTCAATCCTTCTTTGTTTACTAGTATTACTTTTTTTTAAATGTATAATTATTTAAATGTAGTAATTTTATTGTTTTGTGTAAATTAATATTGGAACGATATTCCTTGTTAAAGAATGGGGTTGTAGAAGTGGTTATTGTTTGAATTGATTGTTTAGTATTGTTTTCCTTCTATGGAATTTGTTGGGAATATTTTATATTTGTGATTTTTTAGTTAGTATGGGGATATTATGGATTGTTTTCTGTGAATAGGTTGGTTACATTAGCTACAATGTATTGATAAATGAGGATGTGTTGGTTCATGTGTTTTGGGTAGTGTGGCCATGTTTACTAGAATGTGATGGGTAGTGGGGTTTCACTATTTTAAATGTATTAGGTAGTGGTATATATTTGTTTATATGTTTTGGGGATAAGGATGCATTTGTTTGTATTCATTAGGATGTAGTTTTTTGTTGGTTGGGATGCATTAGGAAATAAGCATGAATTTATTGAAATAATTTGGGTTGTGGGGCTTTGTTAGTGAGTATTCATTGGGTAGTAGGGATTTGTTATTTAGAATGGGATGCAAGGTTTCATGTTATTGTAATGTCCTTGATTTATTTTTTCATATGGAATTTATATTTTGTCATGGAATAATGGAAAGGCTATTTGTTGTTTGTTTTTGGTACATTCCCCTTAGTAGAAGAATATAATATAACTATAATGATGAAATTATAATGGGTAATGTCTAGAACTACATTCATAGTGGTCAAAAGTGGGTTTTCATTAAATATATAATTATGTGGGTAGATTAATTTTACATGGTGATTGGGAGTAATCAATAAATGGAATAATATTATGATTAATTGGGATATTGTGAAATATTGAAGTTCTTACTATGTTTAAGAAATTGATCTACTTTCTTGTGTTATATATCAGAGTGGGGGTGAGGGTAGTGTAGTTATGAAACTGGGTAGTTAGGGGTGGTATTTGTGTGGACCATATAGGATAGGATTTTGTTTGGTGTGTGTGTGTTTCCATTCATTGTGATATAATAATAAACTCCCCCAATGTCAGATAACCATACTGATTCCCAAATATTATGGGATCAATGTGATTTCACAAGAGTCTAGGATAGTGAGGGTAGATAGAAAACTAACCCCTCTTCCACTCACTTTGTTTAGCATAGATATTGTTTTATTGTTACATGGTGGGGTTTATACTTGGTTGGAGGAGGGTATGTGGTTGTTGTCATTCATGTTCATGATACCCTAATCTCATGGATTTAGTGTTTATAATGATGAGATTATTGGGTGGTATGTATACTAGGGGTCGTACATGGTAGAAGGAAGGCACGAGGTTGGTGAGATTAATGTTTGATTTACCTTATTATTATGGTTAAGATAAGATGATATAGATATGTTTTTGTTGTGGTTGTGGATATAAACATGATATGATATTATGGGTATGGAATAGATCAAAGCACAATACATTTGATTTTAGGTTATGAGAGTGGGAATCCATGGGGGATGTTTTTGTGAGTTTATTTTTTATATATTTTTCATATTATTTTATTATGTTGGATTTGATATCCACTGAGTGTTCCTTAGCGAGGTCAGTTTATAGTATACCTGATAGGTGCTTGTGGGTTATTATGTTTGTTCACTTGTAAATAAGTTTTCCCATTATATACTTTTAAGAGTTTAGTGATCATACAAAGTAAACCCATTATAATCACCCCAATATATATATATGAATTGTTTTTCAAAATTTTGTTGTGTGTTTAGTGACCATGTTTGATATCACTGCAATTTATCATTGGATTTACTACATAGCATCTACATAGGTGCATTATTTCGTGTTTTTATTTTTATTTTTATTTTTATAGAATATTCATGCATTATTGTAGTATTTTAGATCACTGTATTTTTATATCAAGGTTTTTATTGGTGGTATAAATTATGTATTATAGGGATATCTGAGGGTAATTATTCACATTTATATATGTTATCTGTTATTACTAGTCATCAAATTGTGGCCTACAAAGCCTAGGTTTAGTGATATACTATGACATATAATTAAAAAACATTATCTTTAAATTTCCCCTTTAATTAATGTTTTAAATATACATTGTTAACTCAAAATTGTTTTAATAATCCTCTTGAACCCAAAGAATCTTGGGTTCAAAAATTGTTTACTAATTAATTTTTTAGGACAAATGCCTTAAAAGTCTCAATAAAGATGTGTGGTACACAGATAGTGGATACATTCAAAATATGATCTGAGGTATATTAATATTTTTATCATACCATAATTTTGATGGGGGCATTGTGTAATTTGGAGGTAAATATAAAGACAACCAAAATAGATTTTGGTAAATTTTTTATTTATAACTCTACCATTATTTTTATGCTTTATATGTTTATGAATTACAATATAAAAAAATTATCACATCTCAATTACATAATGATAGTATGATTATTAAATTTTAAATGTATAAATTTTAGTTTTTGTGCATAATTCTTTATTGAATTATGTTAACAGTAAGGAAATATATTTTCTATTGACCATACCAATATAAATATTTATGTATGTTAAGGGTTTGAATATCGTGTAGACTAATATTTTAATTTATCATTAAGAGACATGGAAAAGTTAATTTTATATTGTTTTATAAATGTTATATGTTTTAAAATTACCTACAATTTCAAGACCTGGTAAATGTTAAATTTTAGGTTTTTTATTCGTTAATGAAAGGAAAACAACACATAATGTTGTTTAGAACAGTTCAGATATTGGATTTCACCTTACCTTTATAACTAGTTCATGTTGAGAAAATTATTCCTAGAAAGACTACTACTATTTCTAGAAAATTTTTAATTTTATTTATCAAATATGATAATATTTTATTAATATGGGTACACATTCTCTCTCCTTAATGTGAAACATTATCAAAATTTATTATTATCTGTAATTTCATACCTAATGAAACAAATTTTCTTATTGTTGTTTTTAATATTAATAAATGGAATGAATTTTAGAAATTCAAATCTGAAAACATCTGTAAAAATAATTTTTATTTAGATAATTATTCAGCACCTAGGAATCAATATAAAAATATAGTTTTTTAAATATTGAGTTGAACTCTAATTGAAATGGCTACAATATGTTATGAGATTATATTTTTTCTAAACATTTTTTAGAAAATGAGTTTTCACTACATGTTAATTTTCAAAAAAAAAATTATTAGAAAAATTATAATGAATAACCATTATTAATTATTGAAATAATATAATACTTTAGTTATTTATCATATAGATTTTGGATGTAATGTTTTTTCTTAATACAAATGATAACATAGATAAATTTTATGTTAAATTTGATGAAGGAATTTATCTTGTTTATTATATTTTTAATAAATGTTATATAGTTTATAATAAAATAAATATAATGGATGTAAAATATATTCATATATAATTTGAAAAAAATAAAGTGAAACCTAATTCAAATATGGAGGATACAGTGAAAGAAAATATAAAATTTAATTTTGGAGAAGACAAAACCTCAAAACATTGTTTCTGTTAGTGGGGAGAATATTCCTTATCAATGTTATCCTATATATTGGTAAAATTACAAAATTTCTGAATAAAAATTGGGATCACATTGATAATATATTTCATACTTTTGTTATGGCTACTAATATATTGATGGTGATTGCTGATTTGTTCCAGGTTTTACTCTGACATTGTACCACATTCAGAGAGGGACTACTATTTCGTTTGAAAGTGATATCCTTATTACACCTATAGAACCTACTTCATATAGCCTTCATGAATACTATTCATGTTATTTGGGTCAACTATAATGGAATTATTCCTGATGGAATTCCCTTATTACTTTTTCCATGTCATTCAGGAATTTTTGGAGCAGATAATTTTTAAAAATCCATCAAAAGATGATATTTTCAAATATCATTACATGAATTTTTTATGTTCTAAAATGTTTTAAAATTACTAGTAATTACAATCCTCATTGTGGAACATTTTAAGTAAGATAAATCCATCTATTTAATGGCAGGATTGAATGTAACACAGATGGTTCTTCAAAAGGTAATTTAGGTCCTTCTAGGTTTGAATATATCATCAGAGACCACACAATAAATTCACAATGTTGCCAATATGGTCCTTATTGCATCACCAATACTATATATGCATAATGTTTTGGGATCATCATTATGGTTAAAGGAGAAAAAAAATATATTATGGTTCAATCAATGGCTTGAATTCAACTATACCATGATGGTACACGAATTTAGAAATGGATGTTTTATTTTTTCATAGAAACATAATTCTTTAGGGATACAATTCTTAGAATCCCTTTCAACCATGAATTAAATTATTACTCATGTTTTTATGAAGAAAAAATCATGGTTGATGTCTTGGATAACAAAGGTGTGATGGCTAGCAGATTGACCTAACACAATGATGTTCTTAATGACCCCTTTTCATTTTGTAAAAATAATATTTTTATAAACCTCACTTCAGATTTTTCTAACATTATTCTATTTTAATAGAGGATTTTTTTAAATACATCATTATTCCATAGAAATTGGATTCTAAATCACTAAAAATGACTGAAATATAAAAAATATACGTGGGAGAAAAAATATCTCCTAGTAAAAATAAGTAATTTAAAAAGATATATTTTTTGTTTTTATTAATTATAATTACTAACACTTGTTATTACCAAAAAATGCATCAATTGGTATTAATTATTTAACACTAAAAAACATTTTACATACAATAGGACCTGTTACATTAACAATCTTCTACAAACATGATTTTTTCCAAAATATAAATTTATTACAATAGCATGTGATATTTTTTATTATTTATAATGTTATATTTTTAGTAATTATAAAATTGTAAAATTTAAATAAATATATATCATATGAATATGATAAAACCCTACTCCCTGAACCCTACACCCCCAATTTTTTTTATCCATAAACCTGTGTACTAGTTCATTACGTTTCACTAGTGTCCACCTCCTCTTTAGGTCACTATTCATTGCCCTCTAGTTCATCACCCTTCAGTTCATCGCGCATTGGTTCATCTCCACTAGTTATGTATAAGGCCCCATCCTTAAACATTAAATAATCTTGAGTATTTTCAAGAATACACATTGAGGATGTTTTCAGGATTAGAGTTTTAGAGAATTAGATCATAAATCATGCATTACACTCCACATTTAAATAATGTGGTTACATAAAATATAGTACTCATATTACACATCATCAGAAACATATTTAAAATAAAACATAGATTCTTTCTTGACACTTCCTTGACACTATCTTCACATCATGTACCTTTCCCTTGACCTGTGAAAAACACTTCAAAAACATGGGATGAGCATAAAAATCTCAGTAAGGGATATAAAAGTATGAAATGAAAACATTAGTCCATGTATGAAATCATACATTACTTGTAAAACATATGAATTTTAACATACCTCATTAAATCATGTATAAATCATAGAAATCATAAGAGATAAATGTAACTTGAGGCATTCATAACATTCTTACATAGAGTGTAACCCTCATGGTTATTTTTGCAATACCCATCATAGTATATTCCCTAAATATATTCAGAGAAACCTTAACGTTTAACCCCTTCATGTTACCCAATGCATTGGAGAGATATATCAGGCTCACCATCCATTAGTTTATTACAGAACCACCCGTCTTCAAAAACAATTCCCACGAACCATAACATAATCATATCACATAAAACATGTATAATGGAAACATAACATTTACACAATTCAATCACAAGATATTAATACAACACATTAATATAATAAAAAAAATATCAAAACCATTTTCAATAACAAAATAAAAGAGAAGTAAAACATGGTATTTATTTTTCATTTAAAAAATTGATATGGCTTATAGAGGAAGCTGAAACTCAAATAATGGTCATGGCAGCGAAGAAGTCATTGTCACCGCGTACATACGAAAAAAAACAATCCCTTTTGTCATTTTGTAAACTCTTCATATAAAAAATATTCCGTTTAAATAAACGTAAAATTCAACGGGGTTTTTACACTGTATAAAAGGTAGTTGTGTAAAAAACAAAATATGCCTCAATGAAGGAAGATTGAGACATAGTCCCTTACCTCGAGTCCGACTTGACTCGATCGTTCTTTAACCTCCTGAATAATAAACATGAGTTAATTTCTACATTATTAAGAACCTTTTTCATTTTTATTATTCCTTTTTATATCACTTATTACCATGTTATGAACACTATGTAATTATTTAAGTTATTAATGGTCGTTTTGTCGATCATTTGTACTTGAGTCAAAAATAAACTCTATATAATTACTAGTTGTTCATTTAACCATTATATGCAGAGTTATATTCCTGATGTAGATATCATATATATCAAATATATCCAGTATATACATTCATTTATAATATTACATAACATTTATTGGTAAGAAATGAAATGAACTATTCATGGAGACGGTAAGCCGTACGTAAGCATGAACGCTACATTCATTTCTATTTTATATTTTATGGAATGGAATCATAATGATATAAAGGTATATTATAATTCCAGTATAATATCATATATAATATCATTAACTCCATCCTTTATACATCACACATATGGCATTAACAAATCAAACCACTTTGAGGGGGAGGTATTCCGCACTTCCTAAAATGAAGATATCACATTTACCCATAATTTAAACCATAAAGGTATGCCATAAATGAAAAATAAAGAAGCTTAAGGAAACCATAAACATATCATATATCATATATAAATTTATAGACATCTTAATTTTCACCTTTGAAGGCTTCAGAATAATATTGAGCAATCATCGTTTCGTGAGGCAGAAATTCGCCATCAACAGAAACAATGTGATCTTTAACCATTAGATGTAGGTGTGTGTAAGTTTAGCTCAAATGCATCTTATAACATCATCCTAGTATATTTAAGATACGAGTGTTGTAACAAAATTATTTAATAAAAAGATTTTATGGGGTTAGAGAAGCAAAATAAAACAAAAGAACATTAGAGAAGACTTTACCTTTAAATCAGATAACTCCTCTTGGTTTGAAAGATAAGGGTTTTTGAAGAGCTTTATGCTTAAGGTAAGGCTTCTCTGATGTAGAGAGGGATGTGGAGATATAAAATGAGAAGATCTTGGCTGAGCCAAAGGATTGAGAAGTGTGGGTAAGGTGGTAGAGGTGGGGGACTTTTATAAGAGGAGAGGAGGGGCCCTCTTGGAAAGTCATAAAATGATACTTTATATTAAAATGAGTTTCGGATTTTAAAGGTCCCAAATTGATATATTTCGAGGATAAGGTGATAAGGGTACTATATATACTCATCCAATAGGTCTATGAAAAGTGTATGACATAGATTTTACATTATCGTTTCATTTATTTAAATCGTTCATTAATGGGGTAATCACTACATCATCATGATGTCATAAATAATTTAATTTATATAAAATCTAAAAATTATAAAAAAAATACTATGATTTATGAAATCTTCATAGCTTTACAACTAATATCTATATTCTAAGAGATCATTTATGTATACAATATTAAATTTTTTTTACTCAGGTGATACATTCTTTAGTGATATTCTCCTTTCTTTAATAATAAAAAGATAAAGTGTCACTTTCACCCAAAAGTGATTCCATGGGGTCCCTAATATTGGCACAAGGAATCCCATGGTCTGCCATGACACAACAAGTATCATTAGGACACATTATGGGGTCATTTTTTATTATTATTTTAATATTTTATTGTCCTTAACTACCTGATTACTAATTAATCAAGATAATTAAAGATAATTATCATCGTTACTATTCATAATGTCCAAAAAAAGATTCTTAATTAAATAATTTAGACCTTATGATTCCAAATATTGAATAAATTTTACCAATTTAGAAAAATATAAATTGAAATAATGAATTTAAAAATAATTCTCGTTGTCAAAACAAATATCGGGTTTTTTTGAAACAATATCTATGAAAAGTTTGGCACTTGTTTATGACCAATTTCAAAGTGAAATTAATTATAATGAACACCATTGGATTAAATGGTAAAAATATATTCTAGTTACACTTTAAAACCACTTAAAATGATAATCTAACCATATAATTAATTTTGATGAAAAATCAGTTTTGATGTAAAATGCAGTATTTTTGATTATTCATTAAAAATTGAACATTGTCAGAAAATACCAAAAATTTATCCAAAGTAAATTTAAATGTTCCAATCATAAAGAATAAGTTTATTTTGACAAATAAATCTTATAAAATTGTCAAAATTATGATTTTAAAATGGTTTTCCATCAAAAGGTAGTAAAACAATATTTTAAAAATATTAGTGTATTCCAAGATTAAGATGGATTTTTTCTAATTTTAAGCCTCTAAAACTATATCTAATTCATAAAAAGACATAGTTAATAATATCTATTATTCATTACATATTTTGGATGTTAAATCCTTCCCCCTTTAGAAAATTGTGTCCCTACAATTTATTTACTTATCGAAGAAGTGGGGGTATTTATCCCTCATCGCATTTTTAGATTCTCATGTTGCCTCTTCAATCATGTGGTTTTCACAAAACATTTACTTGATGAATCACATTATTTCACAACACTTTCTCCATGTGGTCAAGAATCTAGACTGGTTGTTCCTCATAAGACAGATTCTCTTACAGCTGAACTACCTCTCGACTCAGAACATGATATGGATCTGGCATGTACTTCTTAACATTAAAACATGAAAAACATTGTGTAACTGAGATAAACTTGGAGGTAAAGCCACTCGGTATGCAACTAATCCAACTCTACCCAGAATTTCATATGGTCCAATGGACCTTCGACTCAGCTTTCCTTTCTTACCATATCGCATCACACTTTTCCATGGGGATACTTTGAGAAAAACATGATCACCTACCTCAAAAAAGATCCTACCTCATGTTGTCTGCATAACTCTTCTGCCTGCTCTGAGCTGTTCTCATGTGTTTCTATATCATCTGAACTATTTCTGGAAAATATTATACCAATTACAGTCCCATAAACTTCCTTTTACACACTTCATCACGGAAAGCTGGAGTTTGACACCGCTTCCCATATAATGCCTCAAATGGTGCCATCTGTATACTGAAATGAAAACTGTTATTATAAGAAAACTCAACCAATGAAATATGTTGGTCCCAACATCCATGATAATCCACCGAACAAGAACGTATAATTTCCTCCAAATACTGAATCATCCATTCTAACTGCCCATCTTATTGAGGATGAAAAGATGTACTAAAATTTAATTTAGTACCCAATGACTTCTGAAGGCCTTTCCAAAATCTAGAAGTGAACCTGGGTCACAGTCAGATAAAATAGAAAGAGGAACTCCATGTAACCTAGCTATATCTTTAATTTACAAATGGTAAACTTGATCTAGGGAATAAGTATCTCGTATAGCAAGGAAATGAGTAGATTTATTCAAGAGATCAACAATAACCCAAATTGAATTATTACGTCAATGTGTCTTCGCCAATCCCACAACGAAGTTCATGGATATATTCTACCATTTCAACTATGGCACTGGTAAAGGCTGAAGCATACCTTTTGGTAACTACCGCTCTTCTTTTACCTATTGACATGTCAAACACTTCACAGTAAAATCAGCAAAATCTCATTTCATTCAGTTCCACGAGTAACACTCTCGAAGATCTCTATACATCTTAGTACTTCCCGGATGAACTGAAAACGGAGAACTATGAGCTTCACATAACAACTCTCTCTTAAACTGTGAATCACAAGGCACACACAATCTCTTCCCAAATCTCAAAACTCAATCATTATTAATTTTGAATTCAGGCAACATACCATTCTGAACCAGCTCTACGTTTTTATGCAACTCACTATCTTGCTTCTGTGCTTGCTTAATACTGTCTGATATAGAAGATTTCACTGATACATGAAACAAAACAAAAGGAAATCCTGAACCAAAAACATCTATGCCAAATTTCATCAAATCCTTAACCAAAGGATCATGTTCCAAACGAAACATTGTTAATGAATCATTACTATTTTGACTCAAAGCATCAGCCACTTTATTTGATTTTCCCGGATGGTAATGAATTGTTTAATCATAATCCGTGATTAATTCTAGCCATCTCCTTTGTCTCATGTTCAATTCTTTCTGAGTGAATATATACTTTAAACTTTTGTGATCAGTGTATATTTCAAACATTACACCATACAAATGATGCCTCTTAATTTTTAAAGCGAAACCAATAGCAAGTAATTCCAAATCATGTGTAGGGTAATTTACCTCACGAGTTTTCAACTGACGTGAAGCATAAGCAATTAGCAAATAATTTTTCATTAGGATGCATCCATGTCCTTTCAATGAATAATAACATTAGAAAACAAACTCCCCATTCCTGGAAGGTAGTGCCAAAACTATAGCATTCACCAATCTTCTTTTCAGATCCTGAAAACGATCATCACATTCATTTGTCCAGATAAACTTAACACCCTTCCGAGTTAGCTTTGTTATTGGACTAGATAATTGGGAAATATTTCTAACAAACCTTCAGTAATAGGATTCCAAACCAAGGAATCTATGAATCTCAGTTATATTGGTGGGTCATGGCCATTCTTCAACAACCTTTGTTTTTGAAGGATCAACAGTTATTCCATCTTTAGCAACAATATAACCAAGGAAAGAAATTTTTTGCAACCAAAACATACACTTTCTGAATTCCCCATACAATTTCTTTTCTTTTATGGTTTTCAAAATAACCCTTAAATTACTTTCATGCTCCTCTTTACTTTTATAAAACAAAAAAATATCATCAATGAAAACAACCACAAACTTATCCAAGAACTCATGGAAAATTCTATTCATAAGGTCCATGAATACAGAAGGTGCATTGGTTACCCCAAAAGGCATAACTAAAAATTCATAATTTCCATATCTTGTACGAAACGTGGTCTTTAGAATATCTTCTTCCTTTACCTTAAACTAATGGTACCTAGATCTCAAGTCAATCTTTGAAAACTACTTAGCTCCCTGGAGCTGATCAAAAAAATCATCGATATGAGGCAAAGGATATTTGTTCTTTACTGTGATGTTATTCAAGGCTATATAATCAATGAAAAGTCTCATTGAACCATCTTTCTTTTTAACAAATAAAATAGGAACACCCTATGGTGATGTTCTAGGTTAAATGAAACCTTTCTCTAATAAATCTTTTAATTTCACCTTCAACTGTAAATGTTTAATTTGAGCCATTTGATAAGGGGGTTTTGAAATTTTCTTAGCATCAAGAACTAATTCAACAGTAAATTCAACTTCCCGATCTGGTATTATTCTAAGAAACTCGTCAGGAAAAACATCAGGATACTCGTTTAGCATTGGCACATCATTAATCTGAATAGTTCCTTTGTTTTCTACACTATGTGCAAGGTAACATTCATTTCTATCTTTTAAAAGTTTGTCAACCTCTTGATATTATATCAACAGTAAGGGTTCATTCTTGTAAACAAACTAAAAGTATTTTTGAAAAGAAAGTTCTTTTTCTCTACAATTAATCTTAGCATGGTAAAGAGAGAGCCAATCCATACCCAGGATAACATCAAACTCTAATAGAGGTAAAACAACGAGGTTTTAAAGTAGGTTCTTTCGACAGATAAGGATATGAAGATTCTTATAAATTCTTCTTGCCTCAAAATTTCCGCCAGGTATTTTTACCACATTTTAAGGAGTTATTTCTTGAGTGGGTATTCCCATTTTACTAGAAATGTTTTCAGTGATGAAAGAATGTGTAGAAACTGAATCAAACAACACACTGGTATAATCGGAAAAAACTAACAAAGTACATGATACCACTTCATTTTATGGCCCAACATCTTTTTAAGTAGTTGAAAAGTATTTCACCACCCCTTTCTTCTTGTAGTCAAACTTCATCCCATCACTCGAGCTCTTTGTTAGACACTCATTTTCATAGTGACCCATCTCATTGCACCTAAAACATTTCACTAACTGTAAATCAAATTTGGTCTTACCATCACCCTGATCTTTTTCAGTGCACTCACGAGCCTTATGTCCCATCTTACCACATCAGTAGCACATTCCAGAATTCATAAGACATTCCCCAGTATGCCTTTTGCAACATTTATCACAAATTGAAATCTTAGTTTTCTTACCATCAGACCTTTTTGAAGAATTCTTCCCTTTCTCCTACCACCTCAGTCTCATCTTTTGTTGGTTGTTATAGAACACTTGATCATCGGCAAACTCCATTTCCAACTTCTCAGCACATCGAATAATCTTTTCATCACTTTTGATCTAATGAGAAGCTAATGCCCCTTAATATTTTTGGATTTAATCCTGAGTAAAATTGATTTATTTTACTATCAAGGTCTCGGATAAAATTAGTAGCATACCTTTCTAATCGATTGAACCTCTCTTCATATGAATCCACTGAGTCATACTCTTGCATCATTTCCAAGAATTGTTTTTGCATCCTAAGTCGAACAACCTTAGGAAAACATTTCTCAGGAAACATACCTTTGAATTCATCTCATTCGAGAGAATCAACTCATCAGCGTCCCTGATATGTTTATCCATCGACCACCACTGATCTGCTTCACCCTCTAAACGGTAAATAGAAAGACTAACCTTTTGATTGTCTGAACACCCCATGACATCAAAAATCTTCTCCAGTGCGTTAATCCACCCTTCAGCTTGCACAGGGTCAGATGATCCTCTGAATGAATGGGGATGTTGCCTCATGAAATGTTTCACCGCTGACATGTTCCTCTGCGGTTGATCTGGCTGATCTCGTGCATGGAGACAGCCACCATTTATCGCTTGATTCAACTGCACCATTACTATAAAAAACTGTTCAGTTCCAATTCCAACCATCTCAGGATCCTGATTTGAAAGGAAATTTCCTTCTATATGCCTTCCTAGAACTTCTTCCATATTTCCTCTGTGGAAAACCATTCTGAACAAACATGTCTTAGATGAAGCAACATGGTAATCGTAAATTGCTATATCATTTCAAATTGACCATAAAAAAATATTTCTGTATAATCATTTAATATAATTCAAATTCCTAACGTTATCTACACCGACCTCTGATACCAACTATAAGGCCTCGACCTTAAACAATACTTAATCTTGAGTTATTTCAAGAGTACACATTGAGGATCATTTTAGGTTTAGAGTTTTTGAGAATTAGATCATAAATCATGCATTACACACCACATTTAAACAATGTGGTTACATAAAAGATAGTACTCATTTTCTCCATCATCAGAAACATAATTAAAATAAAACATAGATTTTTCATGACACTTCCTTGACACTATCTTCACATTAGGTAACTTTCCCTTGACCTGTGAAAAAAATTTCAAAAACATGGGATGAGCATAAAAAGCTCAGCAGGGGATATAAGTGTACGAAATGAAAACATTAGTCCATGTATAAAATCATACTTTAATCATAAAACATGATCATTTTAACATACCTCATCAAATCATGAATAAATCATGGAAATCAAAAGACATAAAGGTAACTTGAGTCATTCATAACATTCTAACGTAGGGAGTAACCCTCATGGTTATGTTTGGAATACCCATTAATGTATACTCTATAAATCTCTTCAGAGAAATCATAACGTTTAACACCTTCATGTTACTCAATGCATTGGATAGCTATATCGGCCTCACCCACCATTAGTTTATCACGGAACCACCCGTCTTCATAAACAATTCCGAAGAACCATAACATAATCATATCACATAAAACATGCATAAAGGAAGTATAAAATTCCCACATTTCAATCACAAGATATTAATACAACACATTGATATAATAAAAAAAATATAAAAACCATTTTCATTACGAAATTAATATAGAATTAAAACATGGTATTTATTTTTCATTAAAAAAAGGTAATGTCTTTTAAAGGAAGCCGAAACACAAATAATGGTCACAGTGACAGAGAAGTCATTGTCGCCCCATACGAATGAAAAAAAACATTCCCTTTTGTAGTTTAGTAAATTATTTATATAAAAAATAATCCTTTTGAATAAACGTAAAAGTCAAAAGGGTTTTATACACCATATAAAATAAATTTGTGTATAAAACAAAATATGCCTCAATGAATGGAGATTGATATGAAGTCCCCTACCTTAGGTCTGACTTGACTCTATCGTTCGTTAACCAATTGAATAATAAACTTGAGTTAATTTATACTTGCTTAATTACCTTTTCTATGTTCATTATTCCTTTTTATATAACTTATTACAATGTTATGAACACTATGTAATTATTTAATTTAATAGTGGTCGTTTTGTCGATCATTGGTACTTGAGTAAAAAATAAACTCTTTATAATTACAAGTTGTTCATGTATCCATTATATCCAGAGTTATATTCATGATGTTTATATCATTATATCATATATATCCAGTATATACATACATTTATAATATTACATAAAATTTAGAGGTATGAAATGAAATGCACCGTTCATGGAGACAGTAAGTCGTACGTACGCATGAACGCTACTTTAATTTCTAATTTTAATTTTATGGAATGGAATCATAATGATATAAAGGTATATTACAATTCCAGTATAATATAATATATAATATCATTAAATCCATCCTTTATACATCCCACATATGGAATTATCGAATCAAATCACTTTGAGGGTGTGGTAGTCCGCACTTCCTAAAATGAAGATATCACATTTACCCATAATGGAAACCATAAATGTATTCCATAAAGGAAAAATACAGAAGCTTAAAGAAAACATAAATATATTATATATCTTATATAAATATAGTGACATCTTAATGGCCACCTTTGATGGTGTTAGAAGAATATTTTGCAATCATCGTTTGGTGAGGCCGAAATTCGCCATCCACTGAAACAGTATGCAGTTTAACCATTAGATGTATGTGTGTGTAAGTGTAGCTCAAATACATATTATAATAAAATCCTAGTATATTTAATATACTGGATTTGTTTCAAAATAAATTAATAAAAAGAGTTTAGAGGGTTGGAGAAGCAATATAAAACAAAAGAACATTAGAGAAGACGTTACCTTTAAATCGGGTAACTCCTCTTGGTTTGAACCAAAAGGGTTTATTGAAGGGTTTTATGCCTAAGGTAAGGCTTCTAGGATGAATAGAGGGATGTGGAGAGGAAAAATGAGAAGATATTGGCCGATCCAAAGGAATGAGAAGTATGGGTAAGGAGGTAGATGTGGGGGCCTTTTATAAGAGGAGAGGAGTGGAACTCTTGGAAAGTTATAAAATGTTACTTTATATTAAAATGAGTTTCAGATTTTAAAGGTTCCACATTGATATATTTCTAGGATAAGGTGATAAGGGTTCGAAATATACTCATCAGATAGGTCTTTGAAAAGTGTAAGTCTTATATTTTAAATTATCGTTTCATTTTATTTAAATCGTTCATTAATGAGGTAATCCCTGCATCATCATGACGTCATAAATAATTTAATTTATTTAATTTAAAAATATTATAAAGAAAACTACTATGATTTAAGAAATCTTATTAGCTTTCCAATGAATATCTATATTCCAAGATATCATTTATGTAGACAAAATTAAAAATTCTTTACTCAGGTTATATATTCTTCAGTGATATTCTCCTTCCTTTAAAAATAAAACGATTAAGTGTCACTTTCACCGAAAAGTGATTCCATGGGGTCCCTAAGTTTGGCACAAGGAATCCCATGGTCGGCCATGACATAACCAGTAGAATTATGACACATTTTGGGGTATTTTATTTTTATTATGATTTTATTTTATTGTCATTAACTACGCGATTACTAATTAATCAAGATAATTAAAGATAATTATCGTCGTTACTATCCATAATGTCCAAGAACAAAAGAGTCTTAATTACATAATTTGGACCTTTTTATTCCTAATATGGAATAAATTTTACAAAATTACAAACATATAAATTTCAATAATGATTTTAAAAATAATACCCACTGTCAAAACAAATAGCGGGTTTTTTGAAACAATATCTATGAAAGGTTTGGCACTTGTTTATGTTCCAAAGTGAAATTAATTCTAATGAACACCATTGGATTCAATGGTAAAAATATATTCAAATTAAACTTTAAAACCAATTAAAAAGTTAATCTATCAATATAATTAAATAACATGAAAAAGCAGTTTTGATGTAAAATGAAGTATTTTTAACTATTCATTAAAAATTGAACATTATCAGAAAAATTGAAAAAAATTATCCAAAGTAAATTTCATTGTACCAATCATAAAGAATAAGATTACTTTGACAAATAGATATTATAAAATTTTCAAAAGGTTTATTAAAATATTGTTTTCCATCAAAAGGCAGTAAAAAAATCTTTTAAAAATATTAGTGTATTCTAGGCTTATGATTGGACTTATTCTCATTTTAAGCCTCTAGAACACTATCTAATTAATAAATAGACATAGATAAGAATATATATTATTCATTACATACTTGGGATGTTACATTATGTCACCACATATTCTACATCACGCCACTCATTACCAAGTACGTTTCTATTTATCGACCACACCTATTCTATTCACTGATATCATTCATTCTCCATAATTTGTGAATGTCATCACATTTGGTAGGAAATATTTTTTCTATGATCATTTAGTTATATTAAATTAAAAATATTGATGAAATGATGAAATATTTTAATTTTGGGTAAAGAATAAATGGATTTTGTATTGAAGAACTCATTGGAGGAAAAAGAGAAATTTTAATGACTATTTCCCAAATTTTGGATGTGAATGTTGAGTGAATTCCCCTATCATTCCTATCATCATTCATAAAATAAACTCAGCCATCATAAAAGTGAAGTAACCATTATATAAATTAATTACCAAGGATTGAATTTATTATAGTTATTTCTAATACACTGGTTATATTGGAATGAAAATAACTCTTTACACATGAATGCTAATTGGTAGACTTCGCCTCTGATTTTCAACATGGGAAGGGGCCCAGGATGATAAATAGAAACTTTTTTTGAAATACAGATTGACCAGTATCCCATGACTATCTTATTATATGTGCAAGTTTAATTTTAAATAATCTAAATTTTTTATTTATTCTATGGATTTTGGTATATTATACATTCACATAAAAAATTTAAATGTAAATTGGTGCGGATTGAATGTTTTACACAAGAATTCACCCCCAATTATTTAATTAAATGAAGATTATTTCTTCCTTTGGTGAATAATGTTTTACAATTTTGTGTTTGGTTAAATTTTATTTGTTTATTTGGTGTGTGGAATGCCTTAATGTTGAGTTTTTTCAGGATCAATTAATTATTCTATTTCATCATGTTGTATAAATTCATTATATTTATTTTATTACATTAATCATCTATTATTCCATTGAATTTGATTTTGAGAGTCTGTGATTTTAAGAGTTTTTAAAATTCATGTCATGTGGTCAATGATTTAATTATATAAATTACATACAATAGTAGATATCTATATTGAATTTATTTTATACTTTTAACACCACAATTTTATTTTTTTATGATTATAAATTTTCATCGTTTTATGTTAATGAATCATACTTTAATTTTTATTTAAAATTTATTATTTTATACGTTATTTGTAAGATTGTTTCTTATTTAGTACAAAATTAATATTTTCTTTGTTAATTGTTAATTGATAATTTTTATCCTTTAGTTTTAGATCCAATGTTATTTAATTCTTTCTTGTGACTTTTTATTTGTTTCTGAGCAATGCTATTTTATGAAATTTTGATTGGTATTTTTATTGAGTACTTATTAGAAGTTTTGTATTGAATGTGGAAGTAACGTTAGACATATCATTGTGGAATACATAAACTAGGAACTTGTGATTCAAACCAATTTTTTAAGGTAAGTTTGAATTTTTTCTTTTGATGAGTCTTCCATTATTGTAGATAAAAGGAATCACTTCCAAAACGTATTTGATCAGTTGAACAGATAGATTCTTCTAAATTGTAACATCTTATCCCATATCCTCATTAGTTTCAATCCTCATACTTTTGTATAATATTTAGTCAGTCATCCTTTTTAATGTAAATTTTCTGGTCTACCTTTTTAAAGGTTGGCAGCTTATGTACAATATATAGTTTTAATATGCAATTTATTTTCAATATGCATTAATCTATCTGATGATTAAACTTATATTCAATATTAATTAAATTAAAACCTATGTAATGTATGCAGTTTCTTCATGGGAGTTTTTTATTAGTGGGGTACCTTTCCACATCCATTGGTATATTTATTTATTGATTCGATGCATACTAGATTATCTATTATTTGATAATCTATTGAAATTTTTATTTAATATTATCACATTATTTTATTTTCATCTTGATATTTTTATTTTTCACAATGTATTCATGTATTCTTTATTTAATTAAAGTGATAATACCAATGTTTCTCTAATAGTCATATTATATTATAGGAGGGAATATGAACTATACAGGCCTGCTAGGGCTGAAAACATCCATGATGATGTGTAAGCCAAGAAATTTCATCTTTTTACCCAAACCTCCTACACTTATTATTCACAAGGTGATTGATTGTTTGGAGTTTGAGAGATATCCAACTAGTATATCGAACATTCATTACATTGATCTACTTATATGACTAAAGATAGAGAAATAAAATTTGTTCTAGAACATTAAAAGGAATGAATACTATAACCTTTTTGACTTTATTACTTCAAAGGGTTAGGAGGTATTAAATTTTGGTGCGGTTAAATCTCTAGATGGTGTTGTTGTAGTTCTACAGAATGTTAAATATAATAATCATGATTGAAATCTTTTACAAATTAATAGTGATGTCATGAGGAGATGTGAGTGATGAAGAGGATGAATATTTTTTCGCATACAATGACAATGGTGGTTGTCTGACTGATGATTCCATAGACGGGGATTCTAATTCAAGTGAGAATGAATGAATGAAAGAGAAGTCACCCAAAAAAGAGTTTAATAAATAAAAATATTTAAAATCATATTGTTCTACTAATAAAGTGGTCAAGGGATAGAGATTAAGAAGGTTAAATGAAGATAAAATAGAAGAAAAAAAGACCCATGCACACCAAAAAGAGCCATTTATAGTTTTATATTATTTGAAAATTCCGATGAGAGAGAGAGAGGTCAAAATAAAGTACTTCGAGCATAACTGTCACTGATATGGTGCAGTTTACTGGGGAAAATAGGGGATGGAAACTAAATCTATTAAGAGAACACTCGAGAGGATATGAAATGGTACAAGGATGGGGTGATTGGGTATACGAACCCATAACCAATGGATATAGGTTCTGGAAATGATTCTTATGATTGTGGTTAGTTCTTTGATCTCAAAATACTATCTAGGGTTTATTTACATATTATGATGTTTTGTTTTTTTTTCAAATTATATTTTTATCCACGTTATCAAATAGTAAGTAGTTTTTTTGTTGAAAAAACACATTTGATGTACAACTTTGTACAATTTTTATCATGACCATACATCATGGCCTGTAAAGGTCTTATGTTCAATCTTAGGAGGATTAAAAAGGATACAAAATGGAACCTAGATGAGGTAAGTGGCTACCAGAACCAAAAACCCAAGGATATAGACTCTAGTATTGTTTCTTCTAACAATGGGTTGTTCTCTATTTTCAAACCACTATTTGAGCGTTTAATTATGTATTATGATGTTGGGGTTTTTATGCGACATTTAATATTTAACCACATTATCAAATAGTACATAGTTTGGTTGTTGAAAAACAAATGTCCTATGAAATGTTGAACAATTATTCACATGCATGTATATCATAGCTTGTACATGACATGTGTTTAAGCTCAAGAAGATTAGAAATAGTTCCACAATGAGGTGAGTGGGTACAAGGACCCTCATCCTATGGATATAGACTCTAGAAATGATTTATTTTTCACTGGTTAGTTTTCTAATCTCAGACCACTATTCAAGGGTTTATTTACATATTATGGTGTTTTGTTCTTTATGTGAAATTATATTTTTATGACTGTTATCAAATATAATGTAGTTTTCTTTGTTATAAAAACATGTGGTATGTGTCATTCTATACAATAATACATGTTAATGTTCATCATGGACTATACAAGAGATTTTTTCTAGATTAGGAGGATCAGAATTGGTACCATGATTAAGTGAGTGGGTACAAGAACCCACAACCCAAGGTTATGGACTATGTAAATGATGCTTCCAATAGTGGTTAATTATCTAACCACAAACCACTATTCTATGGTTTAATAACATATTCTAATATTTTGTTTTTATGTGAAATTAAAATTTTAACCACATTATAAAATAGTATGTAGTTTGGTTGTTGGAAAAACACATGGCCTACAGAAATTCTATTCAATTCAGCACCTCCTTGTACATCATGGCATGTACCACACATGTGTTCATGCTTAGTGTAAAATTATTCACTCAACCATGTTTCTCAATACTCATATGGAAATTATAAAATAATGGATTTACTCATATGTAATATACCATGATGTCAATGCATTGGAAGTATATCTTCATTAGGAATTCATTCCAAAGCTCTCTGAGTTTGGTATTTCCACGCATGGTAAAACTACATATAATACCCATGTTTCTACATCTATGATAGGATATATGGATGTTGGGAACCTAGGTTATCATAAACTAGTCAGTTAGCTACAAAATCATATTCGTATATATTTAGTGACATGATCAAGTAGATTATTGTTATAAGGCATGTTATTGATACTGTTAGTCCCCCTGACTAGAAGAATTTGATGTCCAGAGTACCTTGTAAGTTATTATTTTAATCCTAATACCAATTCGACCTTTTAAAAAATAGAATTCTATATTGAAATGATTATTTATTTGATGTGTAGGTGCTACCTTTATTGAATGACAAAAGGATTTTCAACAAAATTGGAGATACATTACTTGAATTTGTTGATATGCTCTTTGGTAGTGTGTGGTCTAGATCATGGAGCTTAAGGGTGTGACATAACATCAAATTTATGTTTCTAAATTGTATTGGAGTTTACATTATGTGTTTTCATTCAATAGAAATGATGAATGAAAATTTCCATTCTATACATATCATTTTTTTATTTTCATGTATTTCGTTTTTTTGAATTCATAAAGATATTTTGCAATAAATTGTGGGTATGTTGTTTGGTTATGTGTTATATATATTCTTGAGCAGAAAGGTGTGGCACAAAAGTGATTATAAGTTCCTCACTGGTACTACATATGAATTTATATGTTGAGATTACAATAGGGGCGATGAGTGAAAAATATCATTTTATGCAAATAATTTTTTAATATTTTTATTATTGTTTGTTTCAATTTATATATATATTTTGCATTGATTTGTGGGTATTCTATTTGGTTGTTTGGGGTGTAGATTATGGATTTCAAATATGTAGCATAAAAACATTTTGATGCTCCTCATCCTTACCGTAGGTGATGTGGATTGTTTCTTCTAATAGACTACATGGGAGGGTAATGAAAGGTCTTGGGCGAGAGTAGCTATTCTTATACCATGATGTGTACTAGAGGATCACATACAAGTGATGACATGCTCTTTCTTTATTTGTGGGGATACATAGGTGGATCAATTGTTTTTGTGTTTTTATTAACTTTTTATGAAATAATCATCTTAACTATGTGTTGGTTAATTTTTTTTATTAAATTTAGTTATTAATATGTTGAATCTTTTTCTAGTCTTGATCATGTGTGAAAATAATCTTTTTTTTGATAAGTAATGTTGTATTATTATATATTTTTATATTAATAAATATTATATAAATTTATATAAATAAAAATTCAAATTTCTTGACATAAGATCTTATTTAAAATTAAAATTACAGAAAAATGTTATTTATTTCTATTGGTTAGAATAATGATAATAATATTTCCAAGAGATAATTTTTTCATATAAATATGTTGATAAACATTTTAACCATCATATATATTATATATTGGTATTTTTGTAATTGTAATAGAACTATTTTATTTGCCCCAATGACATTTAGCGATAGAGTTCTTAATATTAGTTTAGCGAGACGACAATTTTTTATGGTAAAACTTTTTACCAACAAAAGATGGACATTTACCAGAAGATATACCCTAGTTGGAAAAATACATTTTTTTGTAGTTGATGTTGCTTGTGTGGATGTGAAACTATTAAGAGGGATGATATGTATATCACATTATTTAACACCTTCTAAACCTAATATTTTGATTAGTTTTTTATATGTTCTATACTTCAGGATGATCATAATGAATCTAATTTAGTGGTTATAAGACAAATAAATAGAAATAATAAGTGAAATTTAAATTCTATATTGTTATATTCTAGATAGAATTATTTTGTTTTTTATATTTGGATTCAGATTTTGGAGGTTTTAAAATTGAATAAAATAATATATTAACAACGTGAAACTTAAAAATAAAATGTTTAACTTCTTGGAGACCAACAAAACTATTATATGTTTATTTTTAAACTATTATTATAGAATATAATGGAGGATCAAACTTATGTTATTAATGAATGTGTATTAAAAATATATTTCATGATTTTAATGTTTATTTTGAAATGAACCCTATTTATTTTGAGAACATGTCTATTATTTATAATTCTAGAAAACCATTACAACATTATAGAACAAAACATATAAATGTTAGATTTCAATTTTTATATATCTTGCCTTAAACGTAAAATCTATTATGAATATATCCTTGAAGATAATTAATTGGTTGATATATATTCTAAACCAATGGATTCATTAAAATTGGAAAATATGAAATTAGAATAATGAAAAATTAAATTAAATTTGTCATATTATTGAGGGTTATAAAAAATTTCATCATTTAAAATTATTGTTAAGGTTTATTATGAGAATATATTAATACCTAGAAAGTGACCATGAATAATATTTTTGGTAAATGGTTTATTGATATATTCTTTAATATTTGGTCTTTATCTAATTAATTAAATATCATTAAATGATTCCCTAAATAACATAACATACGTTTGTGACTCCTTGTAGCCTTTCAAGTTCGATACAAGAGGATTTATCTATAATTTAAGTGTATATAATTAAAAATATGCATAAACTGGGTTGGTTATTTTAAATAATTAATTTAATGGGAGATTTACTTTTTTTTAAATTCTTTTTTTGGATATTATATTTTTTATAATACAACAATTTTTTGGGATATATTTAAATACATTTTTAATGAAATCATAATAAAATATATTTTAAATTTTTTAATCTTATTTTTTTTGTCCCTTTAACATTTCTCTCATCACATAGCTATTTAGTTAGGGAACTATTCAATTCATCTCAGTTATTCCTCTCAAATGGTTAACTGTTTACAAAGTTTCACAGTACCACATATGGATATACTCAACATTTTAACTCTAGTAACCTAATCATATTAGGCAGTCTTAGCTAGGTGTAACCTAATTAAAATTTCATGAATAAGCACCTATAATTATTATGAACACCCATTATATGAGTTTCTAACACAAGATAACCTAAGAGAAATCAAATTTAGCACGACCTATCAGTTTTTATGATCGAGTTCTTGAAGAGTGATTCTTTCGAAGAAATATTACTTATAGTATTTCGAAGGGGATATGATGTCCCCATTTTTTCTAATGTAATCCCATTATCTATGATTTCATATAATAATTATTTTTGGAATCATATTTCACCCCGTAAATCCATATTTTCAAACTATGTTGATTTTTGATTTTTTACACAATTTAATGATTATGTTACAAACCCAAAATTAAATCCAAAGATATTGAAACATATTAAAATGAAACCCCTAGATAATGTATCTGAAATAATTTCATATAAATCTAAAATTTATATGAAATCAATAATCTCTACATGGGTATTCCTAGAGCCACATATAGTCAACCCTCACATATTTCGATATGTCAAAAGTCTCTAGGACAACAAGTAGTCTATACCAAGGTACCTCTATTAGGGGATAGTTTATTCAATAGATACTAGATGTATATCACAATTATAATACCTAAACTATATATATCATAGTTCACCACATAATTTGTTTTTATAACACAAAAAACAAAATTAAACAATTAAACCATAACATGTAACCATTTAAAAAAAATTAATTATATTTTTGAATAAATCATAGATCATATAAATAAATGATAAATTCAAATATTTAAACATGATATAATTATTTAAGAATAATTTATAATTTAATGCAAACCATAATTATTTTATAATTTACATTTTCATTGGGTAATATGAAAAATGTTAAATACAAACACTCTATATTCACTTCCCAATATGAACTCCTTAATATTGTTCATTATATGACATTTACGTTAAATATATGATATTATATGAAATATAATAATTTATTATTCCAAATTATATTACGTAAACATTTTTTATATCCTAAAGATCACAAATTTCATATTATTTTAACGTTTTTCATATCAATCATCAATACTCATTATGATATGGTTTAAATTATTACCTAAATAAGGCCATAAAATTTAACATTTTAAATTATTAATTTTAAACAATTCATAATTTAAATTAAAACTCTTTTATAATTATTCCTTTTCCCATAATATATTAAAAATTTATAAATAACAAGTAAACTATTATTTTAACATTTTAAATATAAATAATAATACAACTGAAATATTTTGGGAAAAAATATATTTCAATATTAATAATTAATAATTAATTGATATTTTTTTATTAAATATTACACAAAATTTTAAAAATTAATTACAATCTATTTATAGTTAATCAATTTTTAAATTCCTTTATAAATTAATAAATTTCACAGAATACCTTTTATAAAAAAATTACTATTTTTATTGATTGTTAAAATCAATACATAATTTAATTAAAGGAAACAATTCCTTAAATATTATTTTCTATGATATAGTTTGGTCATTTACGGAGATTAAAATGAGTTGTGTAAAGATAATTCAACATTCATGGCCTTGTATGATATTAATGAGTTCCTATGTAGGTCTAAATCAGAATAGTCTATGAAATATTATTCTGACATTCAAGGGTCATGTGAGAATAATCCAAAATGGAACTATCTCACATAATATTAAAATATTTTTTGAATCACATGATATAGGTGTTTGTGTCTATTAAATCATTGGAAAAACGGATTTGTGTATTATAAATTCAAAGTAATTATTACATGTGCTATTGACCACATGATAAAAATCATGTGTTTGTTGGTTCTTCGTGAAATTAAACATACAATAGCTTAGGTAGTGACTATTTTTTGTATGAATAAACAACTAGTGTCATGTTTTTCATTATATTAAAATAACCCACATGTAAGAATAAATTAAATGGAACCCAATGACACATAGGAAAAAATAAGTGGCATCTAACGTAATGGATATCATGCATAAAGTGAATAACGATTTCATTTAATAATATTAAGGAACAAAAATCGATTTCATATGATTAACCCATGCAATGCCACATTTAATTAAATAAAATTTCATGATATTTTTAATGAAACGCACTCAATCATCAACGATGCAAAATGCTTGGTTTTTCACCAGCAATAACCATAAATCCTTTTTATGCGTGATTATGAGTATCACATTTCATTGAATGTATCTGATAAAATTGTGGTATTTATTTGGGTAGCATAATGTTTAAACTATGTAGTTCAAATAAAATAACCTCGAGAACCAGAATCATGATGCATGAAAAATAAAACATTGAATATATAATAAAAAGAACATCTACTGGATGTGCATAAATTTCATTTTCACTCTACTGATTCATCATCATCTTGTGGTCTTGATGAAGTTCATAATAGCAGGATCAAAATGTAATACCACCTCTTTTTTGTATCCATGGGTTTCACCAATTCATCTATAAAATCTAATGGACCCTTATATTTCACATGATATAAAAATACTATTGAGAATTGCATTAATAAAATTGATCAACAAATGTTCATTCATCGGAAAAAACTCATTAGATTCATATACCAATATAATATCTCAAAATATTAGTATACCATATCATGGAAGAAAAAATTCTCCCAAATCACCATACCGTGTTAAAATTACTCAAATACTCTCACTCGCAACTCTTACAAATATTAAATGCAATAAAAAAGGAAAATAAATTTAAATCACAAAATTGTTTTATGTGGTTAATAATTTTATCCAACGTCCATGAGGTGAATCATGATAGATTTTCATTTATTATAATGTTTAAAAAATATACAATAACTATGACTTTTTAGCTTCATTTACCATTAACTCAAATGATCCCCTATCACATAAGTAAGTGTTCTTGACAACATTATATAGGTGGTTCTAGAAAGTTAACTGGTAGAAAAATCCTCCTATAATCATTTAGATCAATCCAATACATGGGGAAACTACTGATTCCCAATCAAATTTCATGTTATGATCACTAACCCATGGTAGATTAATAGATCACCCTTGTCTCATCACTTTAACACAACCATGATTATTGAAAGTGATTAATATGAGAAACATACTCATCTTCTAGTGAAAAAACTACACATTGGCATAGATGAACATCTAGTGACGTGACCACCACACAATTAAATCAAATAAAAATTATAAACTTCTTATAAAATCAAATCCAACCCACTAAATCTTACTACATTGGCCTTTACAAGACCAAAGTAACTATTGGATTTTATCCTTCTTGAGAAATGGACTCTAGCAGTTGAAGAGACTTCAAATAAAGCCAAAATCTCCGTAATTTTATTGCTGCAATAAATCCCACTATAACCTTTGAAAATTTATAAAATTATATCCATCCAACACTTATAGTGTCAGTGATCCTCTTTCCTCCACTTTCACCCATTTCTATTTAAGGTGTATTGTTACCTAATGATTTACATAACTATCACATTTTTTAATATATCCACCAAATTTTCATTTTAGTTATCATTTTAAACTCTAGATCTCAATATTCAAACATCTTATAGTTAATGTGATACATAAGTTTGATTTGATTCAGCCTCAATTGGGAAATAAAATTTTAATATGATTTGATTTCATTTTAGAAAATATATAATGTAATAAACATATTCAACTAATTACAAGATCCTCAAAAAATAACCCCAACCTTACCATTACCTTTATTGATTCCATTAAAACCATACAGCTCACTTCTGTTATAGAGAGTGAAATAACTACTGATAATATATCAAATAGATTAAGAATATTATAAAAGTAAAAATGCATCCATTAGTGCTCCTTCATGAATCTAGGTCCCCACCAAAGTTAGCAAAAAAAATAGCCATGAAGGATTATATTCTCTAAAACAAAGAATATTATTTTATATTCATTTGAGGTATTAGATAATCCACCATATATCTTCCCAATGACCATTCCCAAAATTATTCATGTACCGCCTTCCCACATAAACTATATTGGAATTGTCCATTTGAGTGAACAAAATGGTATACATAAGATTGTCTATCACTAATAAATATGGCCCTCAATCCATTTTCTCTAATACATACTCTATATTTGATTCTTTCTCCTCAAGAAAGATCAGTTTTCATGAAAAGAAAAGATTAGATACATTTTCATCCACATATAAGAAATTTCTCAACAATATTCTAAATATTCCTTCCATGATATAGAACAAAACATATCATTTTTCTATATCACACAATCCCCAAGCCCAATATCATTTTTTCTTCAACATGGTCTTTCATTTGAAACATTGTGTACATGTCCTTCTTCATGAACATAATTCATTTAATTGACTAAAATACTAAAAGTACATCATTCACATACAACATTGAAATGATAAAGTCACAAATAATATATGCCATCTAATTAAAGGGATGTATTGAGTTATGTTTTTAAACTATTATCCTCAAGGAATGATTTTTAATTTTTTTCCTCTAACTTGTTTTGATTTCTAAAGTGTAGATAATTATAATTATTTTTCACATTAGGTTTTATTTAAATCAATCCATAAATCCAAGAAGTTGTTTCGTATATTTTTCTTTTTCAAGGTCTTTTAATGAAAATTAAACTTTAAATCCATTTTCACAATACATAATCATCTAGAAGAAACATATTGTCAACAATAACCTTATTAATTTACCAATTTTTTTGTTAAAAAATAAATAATTATAGATGTTTTCTAGTTGAAGGGTCGAAACAAAAGTCCATAGCCTACACCACAACCCTACTTGTTTTATCATAATTAATAGGGAAACCCAGGGTTTTCTTAAAAATACCTATTATCCCAACATATAAGGGAGAAATATAAACCATTTATGGGAATTTTATATTTCATATGGCACCTAAAAACACCTTGGAGGTAGGGGAGGTCACACACGGTTATCATGTGCATGAAACAGTGGTCCAAGACGTAGGGTGGCACCATGGAGAATGCCAAAAGCAGGCCCAATTACTCACATATATCGAGTAAACGGATGAAATTAACTTATATTCCATTAGAATACTAGAGGAGATTCTTATGTGGGAAAAAATATTTTTTAAGATACACTGTAACCAAGATCACCACTGTGAGAAACAATGTTGAATGGATTTTGGTGCTATAAGATATTTGGACATTTCAACACCGTAGATCACATGCTATTCCAAAAACCATGTTGGACAAGAAATAGTCCACACCACATACAATAATCTCAGAATGGATGGTATAAAATATGCAGAGGGAATGTTTTTTAGATTTTTAACATTTTATAAAGCTACATTGTAGTAATAAAGATAGCATAACATCCAACTAAAAATGATTCATTTATGAGTATTCCACACCATGGATCATGTGGAGTTAGTGGTGATTTATTTATCATAGAGAATTTTATATAGTAAAATTAATGTCCTTATTATGTATTATGTATGTTCATTCAATTGAAAGTGTATATTAAATGGTGTTATGTAGTAGTACCATACACCACCCTACAACTAGGGGGTTTACTATCTACTGATTATTTTAGTCTGAGAGTGCTACAAGGTGAAACCCCAAGTGGTTGATTTGATATTAATGTCATAGAATGAAACTATTAATTTTTTTGGGAAAAATACGTGATCTATAACTTAGTAGGATCAATAATAGACCTTTTTATTGATTTTAAATGGGGAAGTATGTTTTTAGGTAACACACACAAGAAATTTCTCAGAGAAACAAAGGGCTAAAGATAGAGTAGTTACGGGAAATATTACTTTATGTTTTATTCTAGATCTCTTATTTAAGTTAGTATATTGATTAATGAATTTTTAGAGTCTCATCCTCACTATAAATTGATACCATTGTGCTAAATCGAAACAATTATAGAAGTATGATTTTATCATCATTGTGTGATGTAAAAACATTCAAAAATAGGGATGTGTATTCCTTATTGAGGGAGAGTAGTGATTTTTACCATTATTCATGGTAATGAACTAGGAGGTCCACTAAGATTCCTATGAATTATATTTTATGAAGTGATATTTTCGTGAATTTTCTATATTGGAGCATTTTCGGGCATTCTCCTTGGATGTATCCCAGTGTAGGTAAATCAAGTAAAATCATTTGTGTAAATTACTATTTTAATCATTAATTGAGAGAGAAGTTATTGAGTAACCCACGTTTAAAGAATAATAACCTAATTATATAAATAATATACTATACCTTATTCACCATCGTCCATTCCCTAAAGGTGTTATCATCCAGAGTATTCTAACAAGTTATATTAAAGGGGTGTTAATTATTAATCTCTCTTGAGAGAATGAGAATGTTTTAAACCATAAAAGAGTCCCTATAGTTTAAGGAAATAATTTAAAAATTTGAAAAATATTCATTCAAAAATATTTCAAATCATTGGGAATATATGTTTATGAAATGAACATATATGGAATCACAACCATTATGAAAATAGTGTCTTGGTGGAATATGATCATCACGAGTTTGATGTAGATGACAAATAATCAAATTCCTTGTGTATTTATCTTAAAATACAGTATTAATAAAGTTAATATCTTATAAGACAAAAAATTTTATTTGGGAAAATAAACCAAAAATTTATGAAGGAGATTCAAATGGTTTGGGAAACAAATGTGTAGGTCTTATTAAAGATGAATGAATAAATGATCATCATCACAAATAAAACGGTTGATAACTTTTTAAATCATATAAATATTCTCATTGAAGATATAAAAGGTATTTGTGAGATAGAAATTGTTAAAATATGTGGAGGTCATCCTGAAAATTCTCCCTTCATTTTTCAATGACAAATTATCAGAAATAAATTTATCTCGACATCTTGCATAACACCATGTTAGCCTATGAAATATAAAATGGAGATAAAGAGTTGAGAAAAAAGTAAATCATTAATGATGTGGATTTTAATTCCATGATGAAATATCAATAATTAAATTTCATAATTTGATGTAGATGATTAGGTAATGTTATTTTTTCCCTCTAATATTAATATAAGAAAAACAGGGATTAAGGATAAGCTTCCTATCATTTTTTTCATGTGTGAAAATATGGGAAATATCATTTCCAAATTTCGTAAAAACTAAGAAGAATATAATAGTGATGAGAAACCTCAGAAAAATGTTTAAAAATTTAATTCATTAAATTCCCAATGGATTTCATTTTAATGAATAAATATTAATTCAAAAAGGGATGATATCTCTGAATAAAGTGAGGTAAAATATGTTTTAAACTATAAAGATAAACGAACATTGATATCAATCACAAAAAAGACAAGAAATAATAACAACTATGGTGAGAATAAAGTGATTGTTGGAATACATGATCTATCTGATGAACTTCATGTCTTCCTTATAGAACCTGACATGTTGAGAGAAAAGACTAAAATAGATAATTCAATGGTGTATGATTATAATATTAACATGAAATAGAAAAAAAAGAGAATTTAAAGATGAGTTGTGAAATATAGAAAATAATATCAATAGATTCAATAAATTTGGATAAGAATGCTTAAATGAAGCATAAAATTGAATAAAAAAATTGAATCATAAATGGTTTGGATGAAGCTATTAATGACAGAGAGAATAGAATTAAAGAGCTCTGAGAATATGTTATGAGTTGGATATGGTAGTGTTAAGATCAATAATTACTATTGACACCAAAAATGAGGACTTATACTAAAAAAATTTCATATAGTTATCCAAAGGAAATTTTTTAGGAGGAAAACATTCATATAACTCATGATCAAAAAATAAAAAACCAAATCATGTTTACTATTTCTATACACTGTAAGAAAAAATACTTAAGAATAAGGGTGAATTTCACAACACCGGAAAGGCATAAAATCATGTATCCATTAATTACTATTTTAAATCAAAAGTTAGCTAGTTTTCATTTGGGAAACATGGACACACCTTCCTTTTATATTCTACAGTACGATGGACAATTTTTGAGAAACATTATCTGGAATAGAAATCCTTAATTTATTATTATTATTTTTCTTTTCATGGATATTAATTTTATTATGAAGGCTATTGGAATAAGTCAATTGATTGGGGTTCAATAATGAAAAATAATACATATATAATTACACGAATAAAAAGTAATAAGTTAATGGAATTAGAATCCAAAATTGTAGATATCTATAATATATTTTCTATTTTTCAAGAAGAATAAGATATTGGGGATCCTTCAATGATAGAAGAATACCCCTTATGAACATGGGTGAAAACAAGTTGTTCATAGGATTCCAATGGTGATGAGATTTTCTTAAGGGAATTGGATCGGTCTAGCTCATTGATTATTGATAGTGGATACACATAACACATGATCATAAATAAAGACCTCTTTGTGGACACCAAAAACAAAATAAATGGTACCATTTAGTTCATGAAATTTGAAGGTATTAAAATTATTGGTTTAGGGAAATCCAGGATTGGAGGAAAACATCTAATGTGAACTCATGTTCTCTTTTTTTACGGGATGAGTCATAATATTCTCATTGTCAGCTAATTTTGTGACCATGGATATGTAGTGAAGTTCAGCAGAAATTATTACACCATTAAAGCCAAATATGGTTCACTCATTCTCTACGGAAGATGAACCATGTGAAATATATACCTTATTAAAGATGAAAATTAATGTATATTTTCAAAAGAAGAGAAAAGTTTCTATGACATAAATGACATGGCCACTTAATTCATAAATTTCTCGAATTGATGGTATTAGAAAATGGATTTCGTGACATTCCCTATATAAAAAATGATCACAATCACACATGTTATTCATGTAAAAAGTGGATGATCATCCAGAAGTCCTACATGTCAATAAAGATGAAAGCTTCAAGATTAGTTGATCTCACACATGGGGATGTATGTTGGCCAATATTACACAATAAAATGGATGTAATTGAGAATTATATATTTTTTCATTGATTAATACAAAAATTTGACTGGAACATATTGATCACACACAAGAATGATTTTTATAGATTCATGAAATTATATAGAAGATGAATTGAAAAAATGTTTTGAGTGAAAATCCTAAAGTTTCAGAATGACAATGGAACTGAATTAAAAAATCACCATGTCAAAGAGTATTTGAAAATATATATCATACAACATCACGTATCATTTATCAGAATACCCAAAAAAATGGGGTCTTGAAAATAATAAATTTTATACCCAACAATATGTGTTTAACTATATTGATTGGATATATCATCTGAAAATGAATTGGAAACAAGTTTTCTTTATAGCGTTATACATCTCTAATAGAGAATTTCAATTTTCAAAATAAGGATTAAATCCATATAAAATATGCTTTGGAAATAATCCAAGACTATAATATTTTAGATACTTTGGATGAAATTGATTTACTGTCAATAACGAAATATCTAGAAAATTTGAAGACCCATTTGATGAAGTCATTTTTCATGGATATTTACCAATGAGAACATATTTTTTATGTTACAATGAATTGAATAAAAATATTATTTTTATAAAAGATGTTGTGTTGGTTAAGGATGAATATAAGGAATTAGAAAATGATCATATTTTTCATAACGAGCAGCATACATCAAAATCTAAAATCACTGAAAATGTGAGATTTTAAAGGGGAGATCTAATATATGAATATAACTATGATGATGATTTACAGAGTTATAAGAATTTAGTAGTTTTAGTATATTCATAAGGATGAATAATCATGGATGAAATCACTGAAAGAAATAATATTTGGGACCAAAAAGCTCTAGTGAAAACTAGAAGAAGGACATATGAGTAGTATGCATATTTTTATCCTTAAGAGAACGAATATATTTTAAGGATGATTAATGTTATTATATTTAGGCCACGAATATGAAATAAGAGATTGATAAAATATAAAATAAGGATATGTGGTAATTGGTTTTAATTCCTTAAAGAACATTTATTGGAACTAATTGGGTGTTTTGGAACAAATTATTTGAAGATATAACTATGATTTAGAAAAAATAATAAATTATATAAAAGGGTTATTCATAGATTGAGGAATCAAATTTTTTGGAGACAAATGAACATGTTTCATTTGTTTTGACTGTTTTACTATTTCTACCAATGGAAATTTATAAGGGGTACAAAATCTATCTAATGGTTGTGAAATCCACCCTATTGAATTGTTTCCTTGATTAGAAAGTGTATCTTGAGAAAAAATGGGGTTCTCATTGACAAAGATAAAGGGAAATTATATCATCAGAAGAATTTATTTTATGGCCTAAAAGCACCAAGAGCATGATATTTGATATTAGACCAGTGTATAAAAAATCATCGTTTTCATTAAGGATGAACTGATCATAATCGCTATATCACGAAGGAAAAATCATAGTAGTTGAAAGAGTTCCACTATATAGATGAAAGTATTTTTGGACGCTCTAATGATAACCAATACATGTATCATTCTAAAAATTTGAGGTAAAAATTAATTATGTCATTAATTGGTTAACATTCATTTTTCCTTTGCTTTAAGATCACTCAAAGACTAGAAATTTTATTTCTCTCCCATAAAACAATATTCAATGAAGTTTCAAAAAGGTTTTAGTTAGATAATCTGAAGCCCATGGAATCTATAGTATACAGAAGGTATAAATTTATAAAATATGTGTTAGGAAAGGTGTTCAATTTCATAACCACTCGAATGGTAATATTAATTGATACATATCAGGATTCAAATGTTTAAACTAATAAAATGTAATGTGAAAAGAAATTTTTAAAAATTAATTCTTTAACATATTTACCTTACAATGGAATATGAACCATTTTATTGGAATATTGCATAGTAGAATTTTGTTCATTGCAATGATGTTGATTGGGATACTTCTATAGATGATTAAATGTTATGATTTTTTGGTGCATTTTATCTTGTTAACTTATGTATATCATTAAAAAAATATAAGGACTTTATTCATTTCATCACTACAATGGTTGAATATATTGCTACCACTCAAGAATGAACCCAATTTCCATAGAAGAAGCAAAAACATGACGATGTGGGTTATGTAGTGACCTATCCCATTTCAATTATTTGTGAAAATTCAAGTGCAAAAAGTCATAAAGAAATTCATATAAATCATTCAAAAAGTGAGAACATTGAGATAAAATATCATTTCATAAAAAAGAATGTGGATCAAGGAGCTACATCATCAGATTATGTGCAAACACATGATCAAGTAGACAAAATAATAACAAATGAATTACCTAATGTGGTGTTTTAAAATAATTGGTTGGATCCTAGAGAACAACATATTCTATATAATTAGTTGACACACGATTGAACCCCCACTTCATATGATATCCTCTATGATAATAGTTTGTTTTATCCCCACTATATATTTTTTATCTAATCCCAACTCCAAAACATTTTATTGTAGTGAAGAGATTGGGGTCATTTCTAAAGGAGGATAAAAATATCCAAGTGCAGTTCCTAATTATGCAAATAAAAATATAATAGGATAGAAGGTTCCTGATAAACCAATGGGAGTTTTGAGTTGGTTATAATGACTCAATGGTGATCGTGAAAGAATTAATAGTAAATTTTTGTTTCTCAAACCAAGATATGTTCATGTGATTTTATAATTGGTGATTAGTGTCACATTGATTCATTTATAGAAAAAGGTAGTATTTTGAGTACTTGGAGGATTTTTAAAAAAACCAGATGGGGATATTTTTTTCCAAAAATCCATTTTGAGGTTTGGATGTTCTATTTTTAGAAAAATGAAGAAGGATGTAAATATTCTTTGTGAAGGAGACACGCCATATTATATATGCTACATCACATCCAATATTTTTGAATCTTACAAATGATGAAAACCAAGTACCACCCAGAAAATATTGATAAATCCTACATATGTGGTACGTGGTAAATAATATAGTGGAACCATCTAGGACCAATATCCATTTGTGTCACAAAATACTTAGGAAAGGTCAGATGTGGGTTGGTGTGGACATAAATAAGTGGACTATGGTGTGTGGAGGCACCATGCATGAAGCTGGGGAGAAGACCCCATTACTAACATCTATTGATTCAAATGATTGAATTAAATTATATTTTCCGAGAAAGCATTAGGATTTCATGATGTGGGATAAAGGTGTTTTTTAGCTATGATATAGCCAAGATCCAAACAGTCTAGTATATGGATGAGTTCTTTTTTTACTATTAGTAATTTGTATATGTGCATACCATATCAAAAATGCTACACTAGACCCAAATTTAGATGAGAACGAGTCCACAAACCTCACATGTATTGATATGTGGAGGGTTTAAATTAGATAAAGGGAGTTTTTTTGGATTTATAATCTTACAAAAATCAATGACGCAGTTGCAAAGTTCACCCTTCAACTAGTTCATTGTGATTCAATTATGATGTGTCTAGAACAAAGTTATTGTCGAGTTATGGGTATATATTTATATATGGAAGGGGATATAGATAAACAATGGTGTCCAAAACACAAGGTGCTTGTCCATTCCATACAAAGTTTATAGTGAGAGGTGTTATTATATTGTACTTTGCACCATGATATAGTGAGGAAGTATTATATATACTCACTATTCCAGTTGGAGGGTTTTTTGAGGTGAACCCCTAGGGTTTATATAGACATTAATGTTTAATGATAACCATATTAATTTTAGGGATTCATTTTATGATCATTTCTAGAGGATGATTCATTCTTGCTTTTTGATTTTTTTAAAATGGGGTATTCTTTGGTACAACAAAAAATCCCATAGAAAAAATAAGCTAAATATAGATTGGTTCTATGGAATGTCACCAAATGTTTTTTCCTAAATATCTTTTTGAATATATAAGGATTAATAAGTAATTTCAGGAGTCACAATCTCACTATAATTTGACATCATCATTCTAAATAGAAAAGTTATTATAGGTGTATATTCAGATCCTCATCATTTGAAGTAGAAAGATTTAATAAATTTATAAGTGAGATCCTTATATATGTAGAGTAGTAATTTCTACCATTATGGTAATAAAATAGGATGGATATTGAGGTCACTATGAATTTTAGTTTAATTAGTGATATTATAGTGAATTTATCCCACTTTATAATTTTTATTCAAACTCCTTGGACAAATCACAATATAGGTGATCAAAGTAAAATCATTTGTATCATTTAAATCTTTTATAGTTCACTAATAGAGAAATAAAAAATTTGATAAAGTTGAGAGGAAAATAGCCAAATTAAAGACATATTCTATTATATCTTGATTCACCCCCACCCCACCCCCTTAGGGATTTATCATCCATAAGATTATAACACATCCCATATTAGCACAACATGAATGGTAGAATATTTTACGAAGTGAAAAATATTTTAGAGAAGTTGATTCCCTATGTCAACTAAAACCCTTTGAACACTATACATTCATTTACATTTTGTACCCATATATTTCATATATTAAATATAAAACCCACTTGTTTTCATGTGACCTCTTTTTGTATGGTATTTTGGGAAGCATCTAGTTGTTTTCACATATAGTGAATCCAAATAATCCTTCATATCCAATCCCCAATTGATTGAATATATGAGTTTAGACACATATTTCTTGTAACTCCCCAACCCTAGTTACCCAGAGTCGGTTAATTATTACATAACATTGGCATGATCAGAAAAGATCTAGTCTCAAAATACCGATTAGATTTGTAGCTTTGGAGACAATAGGTATATTAATAAGTCTTACATTACATCATAAAGTGAAGAAAACTACAACAACATCATGTCTTCATATCCAATCATATTATCCCTTAAGTTCATTAATAAAATACTACTTCACATCCTGGGAAAAATTTAAACATTGAAAGGGGTGAGCTCAGATGCTCAGTATGGATAAAAATATAGAGAAAACATTCAAAAATAATCATAAACATTTAAGGCAATGTATAACTAAAACAAAATTCTTTTAAACTTGAACTTCAGAATAACATGGAAAAAATGAAATGAAATAATTCCATTAACTTTTTCACATAGATATTCTACTATTTTAATAATAACATGTACTATCAATACCCACTTTCATATTTATGGAATTCATAATGCGAGACTATCATAAACACGTAGCCAAGGCCTCTTGCCAAGACTACAAATATGATTTTTTTCCAGGCATCATTCCAAGACACTAGTTTGTCTCATGAGACCTACCGATGCATCGAGGAGCTATAGCAGGCTCCACCCGACACGTATTAAGTCCAATGCATTCATTATATGAAAAGGTTTAAACATATCGTTAACAATGCTCAAGAACCATAACATAATCTTATCACATAAAACATGAATAAAAGAAACATAACATTTCCACATTTAAATTACATGATATCAATACAACACATTGATAAAATAAAAACATTATCAAAAAAATTTTCAATACCATATTAAAAGAAAAGTAAGACATGGTATTTATTTTTCATTTAAAAAAGAGATATGGCTGGTAGAGGACTCTGAAACTCAAATAATGGTCACGGTGGTGGAGAAGTCGTTTTCGCCGCATAAATGAGGAAAAAAATCCATTTATTCATTTAGTAAAAATTATTCATATAAAAATATTTCTTCTGAATAAAAGTAAAAGTCAATGAGGTTTATACACCATATAAAAAAAGTTGTGTATAAAACAAAATATGCCTCAATGAAAGGAGATTGAGATGAAGTCCATTTCAAGGATAATTTTTTATATAAAATAGATCTATTATGGGTATTCACTATAAGTAAACATAAATAAATTATAAATATAATACATGAAATAATTATATCATGACATAATTTGAATGTAGGAGATTAACCCAAAGAACAGAAATTGGGTTAAGAAGTTCCCTTACCTCGTATCTGACATGACTCGACCATTATTTAATATCAATAATAATAAACTATAGTTAATTTAAATTTTATTAAGAACCTTTTTCAAGTTAATTATTCCTTTACATCACTTATTACCATGTTATGAACATTATGTAATAATTTAATTTAATAACAGTCGTTTTGTCGATCCTTGGTACTTGAGTCAAAAATAAACTTCTTATAATTACAAGTTGTTTGTGTGGTAAAATATATATTATCTCCATTATTATATTCATGAGATAGATATCATATATATTATATATATCCAGTATATACATGCATTTATAATATTACAAAACATTAAGAGGTAAGAAATGAAATTCATCGTTCATGGAGACGATAAGTCGTACGTACGAATGAACGCTAATTTCATTTACATGTCATATTTAATGGAATGAAATTATATTCATATAAAGGTATATTATAATTCCAGTATAATATCATATATTATATCATTAACTCCATTCTTAATACATCCCACATATGGCATTAATGATTCAAATCACATTGTGGGGGCTGTAGTCCGCACTTCCTAAAATGAAATTATCACGTTTACCCATAATGGATATCATAAAGGTATGAAATAAATGAAAAATACAGAAGCATAAGGGAAACATAAACATAATATATATCATATAAAAATATAGTGACATCATAATGTCCACTATGAGAGGTGTTAATAGAATATAGAACAATCATCATTTCATGAGGCAGTAATTCGTCACCCACAGAAATAGTATGTTATTAACCATTAGACTAAGGTGTGTGTAAGTGTAAATCAAATCATTATCATAACAACATCATATTATATTTAAGATACTTTTATTTTACAAAAGAAAGGAATAAATTTGTTTAATTGGTTGGAGAAGCAAAATAAAACAAAAAAACATAAGAGAAGACATTATCTTTAAATCAGGTAACTCCCCTTCATTTGAACAAAAAGGGCTTCTTGAAGTGCTTTCTGCCTAAGGTAAGGCATCTAGGATTAAGGGAGGAAAGTTGAGAGGGTATTTGGGAAGAGGGTGGCCAAGACAAATGGATTTTATGGTTTGAATAAGGTGGTAGAGTTGAGAGCCTTTTATAAGAGGAGAGGAGGGGCTCTTTTGGAAAGATTGAAATAATACTTTATTATGATATACTTCTCAGATTTTAAAGGTCCCAAAATGATCTATTTGGAGGATAAGGTGATAAGGGTTCGATTTAAACCCATAAAATAGGCTTTAGACCCATGTAATTCTTAGAATTTACATTATCTTTTCATTTTATTTAAATCGTTTATTAATTTGTTAATCACTGCATCATCATGGTGTCATAAATAAATTTAATTAATTAATGTCTAAAAATTATAAAACAAATACCATGATGTAGGAAATATTTTTATATTTTCAATGAGAATTTATAGTTTAAAAGATCATTTATGTAGGGAAAATTAAAATTGTTTTACTTAGTTGTTACATACTTTTGTTATATTTTCCTTTCTTTATAAAATAAAATGATAAAATGTCATTACCACACAAAAGTGATCCCATGGGGTCCCTAAGTTGGCACAAGGCATCCCATGGTCTGCCATGACACAAAAAATTTCATTAGGACACATGTTGGGGTCATTTTATGTTATTATGATACTATTTCATTACCATTAACAACCCGATTACTAATTAATAATGATAATTAAAGATAATTGTCGTCGTTACTATTCATAATGTCCAAAAACCAAAGAGTATTAATTACATAATTTGGACCTTATGATTCAAAATATGGAATCTATTTTTACCGAATTCCAAACACATAAATTGTAGTAATTAATTTAAAAATAATTCATGTTGTCAAAACCAAAGATGGGTTTTTAGGAAGTAAAATCTATCAAAAGATTTACTTGTTTTTACATCCAATTGAAAAGTGAAATTACTTCCAATGAACAAAATTGTATTAAGTGTTAAAAACATAATTCAATTATACTTTAATACCAATTAAAATGGCAATGTAACTATATAAATAAAATGGATGAAAAGGTATTTTTGAATTAAATTACAACATTTTCTACTATTCATGAAAAATGATCATTATCAAAAAATACTAAAATTTCAAATAAGGTTAATTTCGATATTAAAAATCCAAAAATGAAGTCCATTTTGAAATATAAAATTTATATAATTCAAAATGTGGGTATTACTATTCATAATGACTACATTGATTGGTCGTAGAGTGTTAGAATCTTGAACTTGCGTACAATGCAATCTATTACATTATTGAAAGAGAAGCATACCATAAAGGATTGGGGTGTTACATTCACCCCTCCTTCAAAAAATTACATCCTCGAAATTTGAAATAGTTTTTCGAAAATAAAATTTTGAAAGTAAAAAATAACTTTGTGGAAAACCCTCATCACAAATAAGGTTAATAAAATTTATTCTTAATAAGAGGGAAAGGGAAACGAAAAAGACACCACCAAATTATGATTTTCATTAGGAGAACAGTGGTGGAAATTAGAGACACGTAATTGGAGGAAAAAATTAAATATTTTTAGGGAGTGATTGAGGTCATCAATCACAATCAATTGTAAAATTGAAGTTCTCAAAGCATTTAATCTATGATGATTTAAAATATCATCAGTTTAACAATACATAATATATTAGGATAACACATTTTTTTAATATCCCTTCCTAAAAGATTAAAAATTAATTTAATCATATAATAATAGAGAGGTATATATATATATACTTGACAAGTAGAGATTCATAATTCAACTAATTTCTACCACAAACTCATCTTTATCTCAACAAGATAATAGAACTAGAAAATATTATATTTATCCCATTCGTACAAGGTTCCAAATATTAACACATACCATTTAGATTAGGAAAACTATTTTTTAATAACTAGGAACTTCATGTAGGCTAGTGGGATGTAATAATGGCCTATCACACTATGGTTGTGGGTTCGATTCCTGCTGCTTTGTCTGATGCGACGGGTTATCCCCCGACCTGTAGGTTGTCCTTTTCCTAAAACTATTGTTTTATAATATTTCAAAAAGAATCTTCAGAAATTTTTTAACCTTAAACAATACTATCCGTTGTTCAACATAATCTATTCCAACCATTATATATATCCAATGTACCTCTGTCCATATTTTCTCTAAAAAATCTCTAAATTACCAAATCAATTGTAACATTATATTCCCAAAATATAATAAAGTTTATCTTATTTTAAGAAACTGAAAATATGATTACCTTCATCATATTAAAACCTTAATGAAAAAAAAAACAAGTACTGCATTTCAATCTTTATATATATCACATTATTCTTATAACCATAATATAGTTCATGTGTCTGAAAACACAAATACAATAATTAATCAACTTCATCTGTAGTAACAGCATAAGATTTTCCTTGCTCCCTTGTCCTTTTCTGAGGTATGTTCCCCAGATGCTTAGTATATTCATATCCATAATGTCCCATCTCTCTATAATTATAGCATTACATGTTGACAGCAACTCTCTTTCCCTTGCAATCATGAGCTTGGTGGCCTTTGTCACCACACTAATCACAAACTCCCATTCCTTTTAGAAAATTAAAGGGGTGATTATTCCCTCAATTATCGCATAATGGAAAATCTTTCTTTCCTTTTTCCCTTTATCTGTCTCTTGTTCCACTATTCTCTTCTTCTCTTGCTTTACTTTTTTGTCATAAGATTTAGATAAATCTGTTTCTGTCTTGATAGCACACAAGACTATATCCTCATACGTTGAGAAAGATTGAGAAACTAAATCTCGATGGAGAAATGGTTTTAACCCATCAATGAAATGATAAATCACAATTCTTGGGTTACGTATATAATATGCAGCATGACTCCCTAATCTTGTAATGCTAGACTCATACTTTTCCACATTCTCGTCCTCCTTTTGCCTCGGACTCAGAAATTGTCTTTCCAAATCCACTCGATGGTCATGAGGAAAGTATTTTTCTATAAAAATATCTTTAAAATATATCTATTCCATACATTATACTTGTCCATGTTCCTTTGTATTTTTAATCAATGAACACCATTGATCAACATCTCTAGTGAGGCGGTAAACTTCCATGAAAACCATTTCCCTTTCACTACTTCCTAAAGCCTGAAATATTTTATCTAGGGAATTTATCCACTACTCAGCTACTAATGGATTTGTATCCCCATTAAATGTTTGTGGTTGTTGCCTCATGAAGCAGTCTAACATTGATCCTCCACATTAGATATTAGGGTGCTCCATACGAGTAAGGTTATTATTCATAACCTGAGTGAGTTGTCACAGTATGGTGATAAGATGATCAGCACCAGTTGTTTCACGAGCTCCAATATAATTATCATGAGAAGAAGGGAAATCACTACATGGAGTGCATGCATTGATACGGTTTACATTCCTTCCACTAGGTGTCATTTATAAACAATTTCATAAACTAGATTAGTTAATGAATAGAAATACATAACTACATACTTGTAAAACACTTAACATAAATTTAACTAATTATGGATATAATCCATAATCATAAAAAAAATGTTTTCTTTGAGTAAGTATATACTCATAAAACATTCATAATGATTTGTAATGAAAATGAGAATTATCATAAGCATATCCCCTGAGAGTGTCGTAACCAAGAGTGTATCAAGGCCCGTTGTCGTGCACCAGTTCCCGTTCGAGTCTAGCTCAAAGCGGTGATTTTGGGTTTTACCCCTAGGTACATTTGTGCCAGAGTCGCCTCTACCTGCTCGTATCCAGATAGGGATGTATTGCTCGGAAAACTCAAAAAATCTCTACAATACCAAAATTCTAGGAATTTATTCTATACTAATCCTCAAATATTATCTTAGGGATATGTTCTCTAATAATAGTTTATCTATGTCTAGCTTTTAAGGTTAGTACTAAAAATCCTCTGATACCAACTGTAATGCCCCGACCCTAGTTTCCCAACGTCGGTACATTATTACATAACATTGGAATGATCAAAAAAGATCATGTCTCGAAATACTGATTAGTTTACTAGCCTTGGAAACACCTGATATATTCATAAGTCTTACATTACATTATAAAGTTAAAAAAACTATGACAACATATTTTCTTCATATCCCTTCATACTATCCTAGCAGGTCATTCATAAAATACCTCTTCATAGCCTGTGAAAAATTAAAACATTGAAAGGGGTGAGATCAGATGATCAGTATGGATAACAATATAGCAGAATCATTCACAAATAAACATAAACATTAAAGGCAGTGTATTATTAAAACAAAATCCTTTTAAACATGAACTTCAGAATAACATGAAAAAATGAAATGAAATAATTCCATTTACATATTCACATAGATATTATACTAGTAGGATATTCACATTCAATACCAATTACCACTTTCATATTGATGGAATGCATAATTCCAGACAATCAGAACCATGAAGCCAAGGCCTCGTGCCAGGCCTACAAATAAGATTTTTCCAAGGACTCGTTCCATGACACTAGTATGTCTCATGAGACCTACCGATGCAACAAGGAGCTATAGCAGGCTCCAGCCATCACATACTATGTCCACTTCATTCCTTATTTGAAAATTATTAAACATATCATAAACAATGCCCATGAAGCATAACATAATCGTATCACATAAAACATGCATAAAGGAAACAGAACATTTCCACATTTCAATCACAAGATATCAATACAACACACTGATATAATAAAAACATTATTAAAACCATTTTCAATCCCAAAATAAATGAAAAGTAAAATATGGTATTTATTTTTCATTTAAAAAAAGTTATGTCTTGCAGAGGAATCCAATACTCAAATAATGGTCATAGCGGCGGAGAAATAGTTGTCGCCTCATACGTAAGACAAAAAATTCCTTCTGTCATTTAGTAAAAACTCTTCACATAAAAATATTCCTTTGGAATAAAAGTAAAATTCAAAGGGGTTTATACACCATATAAAAGAAAGTTGTGTATAAAACAAAATATGCCTCAATGAAAGGAGATTGAGACGATGTCCCTTACAAGGATCATATTTTAAATAAAATAGTTCTATTATGTGTATTCCCTATAAGTACACATAAATTATGTATAAATACAAGGTAGGAAATAATTATACCCTAACATAATTTTAATGTAGGAGATTATCCCAAAAAACCAAAATTGGTTTAAGAAGTTCCCTTACCTCGTGTCCGACTTGACTAGATCGTTCTTTAATCTGCTGAATAATAAACTATAGTTAATTTATATTTGAATAAGAACCTTTTTCATGTTAATTATTACTTTTACATCAATTTTTACCATGTTTTGAACATTATGTAAAAATTTAATTTAATAATGGTCGTTTTGTCGATCCTTGGTACTTGAGACAAAAAAATTCTTATAATTAAAAATTGTTTATGTGGTAAAATATCCATTATCTACAGAATTATATTAATTATGTAGATATCATATATATCATATATATCCGGTATGTACATACATTTATAATATTACATAATATTTAGAGGTATGAAATGAAATGCACTGTTCATTTTGATGGTAATCTGTACATACGCATGAACACTACTTTCATTTCAATTTTGTATATAATGAAATGAAATAATAATGATATAAAGGTTTATTATAATTCCAGTATAATATCATATATAATATCATTAACTACATCCTTTATATGTCCCACATATGGCATTAACGATTCAAATCACTTTGAGGGGGCGGTAGTCTGCACTTCCTAAAATAGAACTATCGTGTTTACCCATAATGGAAATCATAATGGTATGCCATAAATGTAAAATACAGAAGCATAAGTAAAACATCAAAATAATATATATAATATATAAATATAGTGACAACTTAATGGCCTCCATGGGAGGTGTTAAAAGATTATTGAACAATCATCGTTTAGTGAGGCAGAAAATCGCCATCCAGAGAAAGAGTATGTTATTTAACCATTAGATGAATGTGTGTATAAGTGTAAATAAAATCCTTGTCATAAAAAAATCCTAGTATATTGAAGATACTGGCGTTGTTAAAAAAATAAAAGAATAAAATATTTTATGGGGATGGAGAAGCAAAATTAAGAAAAGAACATTAGAGAATACATTACCTTTAAATCGGATAACTCCCCTTGGTTTGAACCAAAAGGGTTTCATGAGGTGCCTTCTACCTAAAGTAAGGCTTCTAGTATGAAGGGAGGAATGTTTAGAGGTTATTTGGGCAGATTTTGGCCGATCCAAATGGCTTTGAAGGATTGAATAAGGTGGTAGAGGTCAGGGCCTTTTATAAGAGCAGAGGAGGGGCTGTTTTGGAAGGATTGAAATGTTAATTTATTATGAAATGATTTTTGGATTTTAAAGGTCCCAAAATGATATATTTCGAGGATAAGGTGATATGGGTTAAAAATACACACATAAAATAGACTTTAGAAAAGTTTATATATTATATTTTACATTATATTTTATTTTTTTATAATCGTTCATTAATGAGGTAATCACTGCATCATCATGGTGTCATAAATAAATTTATTTATTTAATGTCTAAAAAATATTAAACAAATTCCATGATATAGGACATCATTTTATCTTTCCAATTACTCTCTATAATATAAGATATAATTTATTTAGAGAAAATTAATTTTTTTTGCTTAGGTGTTACATACTTTTGTTATATTTTCGTTTCTTTAAAAAAATAAATTGATAAATGTCACTATCACAAAAAAGTGATTCCATGGGGTCCCTAAGTTGGAACAAGGAATCCAATGGTCGGCCATGTTACAACCAATATAATTAGGACACATGTTGGAGTCAATTTATATTATTATGATATTATTTCATTACCCTTAACTACCAGATTACTAATTAATCATGATAATTAAAGATAATTGTCGTCATTACTATTCATAATGTCAAAAAACAAAAGAGTGTTAATTACATAATTTGGACCTTATGATTCTAAATATTGAATCTATTTTAACAAATTTCAAAAAAATAAATTGTAGTTATCAATTTAAAAACAATTCTCGTTGTCGAAACCAAAGATGAGTTTTTAAGAAGTAAAATCTATCAAAAGATTGACATGTTTTTACATCCAATTAGAAAATGAAATTACTTCCAATGAAAGAAATTGTATTATGTGATAAAAAATTAAATAAATTATACTTTAAAACCAATTAAAATGAAAATATAACTATATAAATAAATTGTATTAACAGGCTGTTTTGAATTAAAATACAACATTTTTCACTATTCATTAAAAAATGATCATTATCAGAAAAATACCAAAAATTCAACATAGGTTAATTTCAATATTTAGAATCCAAAAATGAATTCCATTTTGAAATAAAAAATTTATATAATTTAAAAATTGGGAATTACTATTCATAACGACTACATTGATTGGTCTCAATGTGTTAGAATCTTGAACTTGCGTACAATGCAAGCTATTGCCTTATTGAAAGAGAAGTGTACCATAGAATTTTGGGGTGTTACATTTCTAGACCTTTGGTTCTCATACATCCATTAAATCTATGAAATTAATTCCATATCCATACATGTTTACAATTTTTGTGATCATTGTTGACCTCCATAATTATATATGTAGCTCTACTCCCACTCTAATTTAAACCTCTAGAAATATATACTTCGGATCTATGGAATTATATTTTACATTTCTTGATATTTTAGATATATATTACATTATTGTTAATATATAAATCCAAGTGTTTTCCCTAAATAATACTATTTGTTTTTTGATATTCTTGTAACTTTCGATCCATATGAATTCGATATGAATTTTAATCCTTTGGTGCTCCCATTTAGATCAATAAGTAATGAAGATAACTCAATATCCACATCATAATTTTCCGCACTATTTGTTTCTTTTTAATCAATATTATTGTTAAATAATATATTTTTATATATGATAACTTATATCATGCTATCATATTAATGGATAAATAGAATATTCTCGTCTCCATATCCAATGAATAAATATTGTCAAGACATTTCTTTTAATTTAACTCAATATTTATAAACCATATCATCATAAGATAAAAATTTAATTTATTTAAGATAATCCAAATTTTGGGTTTCACTGGACATTGATTATTTTGGTGTCACATGTTGTTTGGGTATTAATGGGATTTGGATGATCAAATGTTTCATTGTATTCACTACCTCAATCCAAAGTTCCTTTGAAATTATAAGGTGCAGTTACGTACTCTCTGATCCTTCCAAAAACATTTGATATATAATATCATCTATGCCATTTTATTTAGACATCCTAAGAATGGAATTCTCATGCTCGATACCCCTTGGCCTGTAGTAGTTTTGGAAACTTGTTCTAATAAAGTCCCCATTATTTTATATCCTAAAGAATTTTATCAGAAATCTTGTTGTACTTTTAATCAAATATTTACAATACAATAACACTACAAAAATTATTATTTACGATTCAAGATTTATAACTATATTTTTTCTCTTGTAGTATTCAATTAATGTCATAAACTATTTTGATCCTTTTTTATATTTGTCTAGGGAACATCCTCATATTTCTATTTGTAAATGTTCCATCATCCGGTATATTATTTTTATTCATTTTTTTGTTGAAGTGAACCACGTTTATCTTCACAAGTATGAATCAATTTAAAATTATGAAGTCAGTATGGCCCAGATTCACCATTACATTTCCATTAAACCCATCATCGTTTTCCCACTAATTTTTCCAAGATGATAATTCCATAGTTCTAGACATTATATGGCAGATTCTATATCAAATAAGTTCCCCACTACTCTTCCTTCCATATATAGTGTACATGCCTTTGGCAATAAAAATTAAACCTTGAGTTATTTTCCATACTACATTTTCAATGTTCATTATATATCAATATTTAATTTATAATCATATTGAAATATAATTCTTTAGAATACTCGAGATATATATGACTCCTTTCATCTGAAGGATTCTACAACTCTCTAATTGGATATTCACATCCCCTTTCCCCCTACGTCAATGGATTTATTATCTCCATGATATATCCTTACAATTATTTTAGACACATAATTTTATATTTATGGCTTTTCACATATGGATAGGGAATATTAAATAGAATCTACAATACATGATTCAATAGGTGTATTGACACTCAAAATTAGTTTGATAGTACTATAAAACTATTTGGTAAGTTGAATTAAATATTATAGAATATGATCTTATGAAATATCATTTCTAATCCAAAAAATACTTCTTCAGTTGAACCCTTTTCTAAAATTCTAACATGTTGGCCCATTTATAATTAATTTAACTCTAATATTCTCTCTAGTATTTTTTTAGATAGTCCATTAATTAGTCAATGATATTAAGCACATCTTATGTCTACATTAATTTAATCATTGGAAAGTTGTCAAATCTCACTCTTTTATATCTATTTATTACAAATCAATTTTCTAGCATCCCCAAATATCAAATCAGATTTTACACTATATTTTTTCATCGTTTTTATCATTGGACCACTGGAAAATAAGATCATAGAATTATATCCCAAACATCATCCATTAATTTTACTTCCAAAGTCTTGATATCCCATTTTAATATGTTAAAATCATCCACATGATCCATAGAAGATCATCATTTAGATAGCCTTATCTTAAAGATTCATTGTAATAAGAAAGAATTTTTGAGTTTTTTAGGCATCCAATACCTATCTTCTAACGTTTACACCATTTTATTTGTATCCTTCTACATTTAGATTTTAAAGTTCATATTTTATTCCAACAACATCACCACAAAACCCAAAAAATTCTTATCCATCATTTTTCATTCAAATTTACACATTGCCTCTGACTTTATAATTTTTAATGAAACATTCACATCATTTTTTTTAAATTTAGTTCTCTAATTTTTTCCACCAAATCAAAAAATTAAACTGTCAAATATTTATATATGGGGTATTATATCTTCTAACACCATCCCTCAAATAATAAAAATCCAACTGAAAAAATTATAGGTAAGATTGAATATTACTTAACCTGATTTCTAATTGAAACTATTAAGACTCCATGAAATAACCCTTGAACAAATAAAATCTATTGATAATTCCATCCAAAATAGTTGTCATAGTATGTTCATCCATCAAACCCGTAACAATGGAATCAGATACTCGTAGGAACTCTAAAAAACCCAATCTATCAAAACTTTTAGGAAAGACCTCCCCAAAACCACTAAACTAATTTCAAATTAAAACATAAATATCACTCAAAAATCATAAAAACATTGAATTAAAGAAAATAATTTAGTGAAATTAAAATTATGATAATGATATACATAGTTTTTATCTTCATCTTTCATCCTTAGGAAGAATAATCGTGGCTATTCATTTTGTTAGAAGTACAAAAGAATTTACAATCCCAACGTATTAGAAACCTTTGAGATCTATAACTCTAGTGATGGTTTAAAACCATATAAATTGTTCCCTCCGTCTTCAAAAATAGGGACCTAGTTGGTATACCTATTCAAATAAACTCCTATAATCATAGGGATATTTATAATTCACTAGACAACTATTGATTCCCTATATCACTGGAAGTTCACACCACCAACCACTAATAAATGAATTTTGAACCATCCATATCAATCTATCACTGAAAATATCATTGCTAAAAGTAATTTATATGATAATCCTACTCATCTTAGATTGAAATAATTTCACCTCAATATAGACTAAAATACAGTAACATGAACTCCACAAACATGAATCCATCATGAATTTACAGCTTCTGATCAAATAACATCCAATTTGTTTGAGATATCTACCACTTCGTTCACAAGGATGATGGGTTTATGATATTTTCACATTCTTTCAAATTGACTAAAACACTTAAAAAGACATCACATAATATAAATAAGTATACATAGTTTAATGATATGAGAAGAAGAGACCCTACCAGAGGGATATTTTTGGCAGGGAGTAAGGTGACTTAACACACTTCCTTGACATCCTTATATTGTGTTTGGTATTATCCCAAGATCATCCATGTATAAACTAATATATTATGGATTTTATGTTTTTTGTATGTATTTAAAATGAATTTATAACCCCGTGGTCAATCAAATCCTAACTATTTCTTGACTAAGACCTTAATATATTATAGTTGATATGTGGGAGATTAAAACATTAATACTTTTAATGATTTAGAGAAATGTATATACTGTAAGGGTTGGTGTCCTCAGAACCAACTATTTTGTACTTAGGTTACATAAATGTTCACTTATTATAAATTGTTCATTGTTCTGCATGACTATATTATAATAAAGTCCTGGAATATTTTGTGCATTAATAAGGCCATAACAGATCCCTGCTATGATGAGAAACTTGAAATGCTATAACAATATTCTTAAATAATGTTCTGTGGTGGGATGTCATACTATGATAGGACACATAGTATACAGACCGTCATGTGCGAGTACTTGTAAGAAGATGAGGCCCTCTCTCATGGAGTTCACACTTGGTAATCTCCACGATGGGAGATAATGAGAACAAACCCACCAGTAGTAATTCCGCATGTCTTGGTGTCATCGGATATTTCTATCTACGAGTGTGTGTAATGGTCCATAGACTGGAAGATTACATTAACTCATGTCATGACAAGCGCACTTAGATTTACTGACAAAAACCATCACGTAGACAGTTGGCAGGAAGTAGGGTACGTTGTGTGCGTCACGAGTGACATGTTGTTAATGGATAAGTCGAGGAAGGATATTTTCCCTTCCATTCATGGAAGTTGATATCTCGGCCCTTTGATTGAAATATACCTATTGCATTAAATTCCATGGCCATGGTGTGAATGACGAGTTTATTTCAGGTAGTCAAAGAACGACATATGAAGCATATAGGTTTATGACACTGCCATGAAACCTGCTTGATGAGATATTGAGACAAAGGGATTAAATAACACAGTAAGAATTTGTATGAGGTGATACATCAATGTGGCATCAACTTCATTCTCTTAGGTGCCTTGACCCGTTGCTAGAGAGTAATCTTGGACTTTAGGCAAGAATGCCTAATGCCAATGATAAAGAGGCAAAGAGGGTCACACACTAAGTGTATCCAAGTATCTCTAGTTGAATAAAGATTATTCCCGTATGTGGTTTAATAATTATTCAAGGAAGCCTATGTTGTTTTTAATGATGGAAGAAAAATAAAATAAAACAATTACACGCCGTATATTATTATTACACGCCGTGTAGTTTTATTTTGGAAAGGAAATGAATAAATTAAAACAAGATATACACGCCGTGTACATTTAATGTACACGCCGTGTAGTTTTCAATGAAAAACAAGTACACGCCGTGTATTTATTATTACATGCCGTGTTGTTTTTCCAATCGGGATTTTGAGGATATAATATTGTTTTAAATGATATTTAATATAATCAGCATGGGCGCATGTCAAGGAATTATTTATTCGACATGGGGTTGTAAATAAAGAGTCAATGGAATAAATAAAACGCGTAACGTGTTTATTTATTGTCATAACTCTATAACACCACACACCCGATTATAAATATCCTTACAACCCCTACTCTTTTCCGACACAGAAGAGAATCATTGTGCACAACCTCTCTGGAGAATTCTTTTTAGACCGAATGAACCTCTTCCTCCAAGAACGCTCTCAAGACCGAGAGAGATCATCTTCCATCAGATCAAGACGATCTAAGGCAGACAACACAAGCAAAGGCTTTTCCACGCTAGCACCCGGAGAATCCTTTGGCGACGACCAGATATACGAGGTACACATGTGGATCACCGCTAGAGGGAGTCTACACTAGGCTTCTGCAACGCAACGACGGATCACGTCGACAACGTGATCGAGAACATAAACTAAGAAAGAACTCCCGAAAGGTATTTCTTTAAAATTAATTATATTAATTATAATCATCCTGTAACGATACTTGTTTGTGGTTCTGGGAAAAACCATCCTATTTGTCTTTTTCTATAATTCGATCAGTGGAGACTGGCGTTTATCGTCATATTGATCCCGGATTGATCATTGCTAATGACAACAATCCAAGTGGGCACATCCACCCATGTGCTTCCGCTGGGCCGAAACCGTCTAATGGTATCAGAGGGGGTTACAACGTTGATTATAGTTATTTAATTTTCGTTTATAATTTACGCATTCATATTTGATTAAATTCGAAATAAATCGTTCTATAAATCTGAATTAACGAGATCTATTCTTCATCCTTCTTTTCTCGATTCATATCATAGAAACGACCATTTAATTTTAATTTTGATTAAAATAAAAACAAGGAACTCATCCAGAGGAGCCGCTCTTTCTGTCTGTACAACACAGGATTACACAATGTGTAATTAAAACTACACGCCGTGTACTTAGGTTCAACGAACCGGCACTGGTCCGCCAAACCACGCCGTGTTAATTGATTATTCCTTTGTTTTAATCACGCCGTGTTGACCAAAATAGAACGGCGTGTGGAAACCAGAATACACGGCGTGTATGTTGGAACAACACGCCGTGTAGTCCGTTCCGACCCAGGTGAAACCGTGTACAAAGATAAGCCACGTACCGCATACACGAGATCACCAGGCCAGTTACCGATTAACAAGGAAGTACACGTCGTGTATGATTCATCTACACACCATGTACTCTAAAATTTCTATAGTACAGAAAACATGCCAAAGCCCTGGCATGTACTTTGGATAAATGGTGAAAAGAACAATACACACCATGTAATTATATACTACATGCCATGTAATTTCCAGAAATGGAATTTCACCATGTTTCCTCTAATGTACAAAGACCAGTAGAAGGAATATGGATGATAATAATCTCATGGAAATTCGTAAAGGAATTTAAGATAAATAACTTATTAATTATAAGATCACAATTAATTGAATTCAAGCACGTATTATCTTAAAGAAAAGAACGATTTAAAGAATTTGAATTCTAAATATGCGCAAATGTCGTTGCATACTATGGATGATCATGAGCTAGACCAAAGACCCTTTGTATGTGTATGGTTTCATTTCAATTTATTTAATTTAAATTTGTTGGACTGCGAGCCTTCTTCCAATAAAATGTGGGGTCTGCGTGCCCATGGTTTCTTTAATGTAAACCCATGTAATGGAGGATCTCCCAAGCCTTAGGAGATGGTACAAATCCCGAAGCCGAGGCGAAACCGACATAAGAAGATACAAAGGTGGATAGGTGGGAGCTGCAAAACACGAACCATCAGGTTCAAGGTGTTTTCCCTAGGCCAGGGTTAGATTATCAAAAACTCTAGATAAGCTAACCAAATAGAATCTCATGATCATGCCATCTTATTTTATTTCTGTCTGATTGCATGGTTTATTTATTATGCATGTATTGTCGCGATCACATAATTAATAAAATGAACAAGCATGCAAAGACGGAATAAAATAAAAACCGGAAAGTGCATAAACATTATCAGAACATGGTTAATCAATTAAGCAAGCATCACTTAATATTAACAAGCATGTGATAATGAAAAGATACGCATAAAAAATAAAATCCCTCAAATACCATATTAAGTCAGACCAAGCCTTCAGTTACTTGATTAAGGGAAAGAATAAATAAAACTATGTGTTTGACCAACCCTTGTTGGGACACATACTTTTATAAAGGAATCCCTTATGAAAGGTATCAGGTTGACTAAACCATATTACATTAAGAGAAGTATCCCTTGCTAGACCTGATGTAATATTGGAGGCAAGAGTTGAGGAAATCCAAGTCAGGATTTCAGGATTGGGGAGTCCAATCAACAGATCAAGGAACTGTAAGCTCATAGTTGGAAAAGACTCGCCTACCTAAATACCTTCAAATAGCTTGACCAACCATTGTTGGGGTTATGCGAAGGGAAATATGGATCCTTGACACTAGAATGTCAATGAAACTGGACATTCCGATTTCAATGGTGAGGGCCATTGGGACTTGATAAAATAGTGGGAGACTTAATAAAATTTATTATTTCTCATAAAATGTAATCAAGAAAGTACTGATGAATCTACTCTTTTAAATTGTAGAATAAATATGACAAACACATCAACCACATTTTCTCTGTGATCAATTCTGGATAAAGACAACATCCTCCCTAGAAGTAACATTCAAGAATGGTTTAGGCGCCTTCGGGTTATCCTACGCCATGAACGGAATTTTTACGTGCTGCAGCCCTCACATCCTGATTCTCCTGCCCCAGGGGTAAGTGATGAAGATTTCCTAGTATATGATCAACATTTTAATGATGCTCTCGACGTTCAATGTTTGATGTTGTCATCTATGTCGGGTGAGATCATGAAGTCTCATGAAGACATGGATTCCTACAGCATGCTCGAGCACCTCCGTGGTTTATACAAGGAGAGAGCAAGATAGGAAAGGTTTTATATATCCAAGGCTCTGTTTCAGAGAACGCTTAGAGAGGGTGCCCTAGTTGGGCCTCATGTAGTCAAGCTCATTGGCTACATTGAGCGCTTGGAGGTTCTAGGGTTTAAACTCCCTGAAGAACTGGGTACTGATCTCATTCTCGCATCACTCCCCCAGAGCTTCTCAAACATTGTTGTTAATTTCAACATGAAAAATATTGAGAAGTCTCTATCTGATCTTCTTATCCTTATTCGCCATGTGGACAATGACATGAAGCGTGAAAAGCCTTCTGTCCTTATGGTGAATAAAAGTAAAGGGAATGCGAAGAGCTTGAATCCCATAGCTTCTTCAAGGCCTTCCACGAAAAGGAAGATCAAAGGGTAGGCAAAGGAACAGAATGCTTTTTGTTTCGCATGTGGAAAGAAGGCCACTAGAAGAAAATCTTCACCCAGCCAAGGATGCAAGGGGAAGATTCAAGTGCATTTGTTATCGAATGCAATCTATATATTTCTACTAATTGGGTATTAGATACTGCTTGTGGTGCTCAAATCTATATCCAATTACAGGAACCAAGTAGATTCAAGAAGATTGATCGAGGGGAGGTAGATCTACGAGCAGCCAACGGAGCTAGACTCGCTGCTGTAGCTGTCGGAGACTACCACCTCACCTTGCCTACCGGGATGGTCATGGTTTTGAAAGGTTGTTATTATCTTCCTTCTGTTACGAAAAACAGTATTTCAGTATCAAGATTTGATACTGATTGATTCATATTCATGTTTGGAAATGAATGTTGCTACTTTTATAAAGATAACATTTTTTTTGGTAGGGCACATTTATATAACGGCCATTATGTGTTAGACTACACAAACCATGTAATGGCAATCGATAACAAAGCTAATTCACATGAATCATACCACACCCAACTTTGGAATCACCGGCTAGGTCAGGTCAATGAGAAACTTTTCACAAAATTACATCAAGATGGATATTTAGATTATTTCGATCTAAAACCACTTGGTGTATGTCATGTGTGTCTACAAGGAAAAATTAACAAATCCCCATTTAGTGGGAAAGGTGAAAGAGATAAATAGATTCTAGAATTAGGTCACACAGATGTGTGTGGACCATTTCTAGTTGAAGCAAGGGGTGGGTTCTCATACTTCATAACTTTTACTGATGATTTTAGTAGATATGGATATATCAATTTAATGAGGTATAAGTCAGATTATTTTGATCGGTTCAAAGAATACAAGAATGAAGTTGAGAACCAGCTTGGTAAGAAGAATTAGAAACTCCACTCAGAAAGATGAGGAGAATATCTTAATCCAGACTTCATTGATTTCTTACGGGAGTTTGGGATTCTATCTCAACTCACTCCTCCTTACACACCGCAGTGGAATGGTGTAAGTGAAAGCAGGAACCGCACCCTTTTGGACATGGTGAGATCAATGATGAGTCATGAGAGTCTTCCATTATCCTTTTGGGGATATGCAATACAAATAGCAGCGCACATACTAAACCATGTACCAACTAAATCGATAAATGGTATTCAATAAGAATTATGGCATTCATCCTTCCAAGAAAACGTGTCCTCAGACACATGAGGAATGAAAGAGTATGGCAAGGATCCCTTACGCATCCGCGATTGGTTGAGTCAGGTATGCTATACTATGTACGAGGCTAGATGTTCCTTACGCATTAAGTGTGGTAGGCAGATATCAAGCTGATCCAAGAAATCTACATTGGATGGCAGTCAAGACTATCCTTAAGTATCTGAGGTGTACTAAGGATATGTTCCTGGTTTATAGAGGAGATGAGGAAATAGTCATCAGAGGACATGTAGATGCTAGTTTCCAGACTGATCAAGATGACATGAAGTCGCAGACTGGATACATCTTCACTTTGAATGGAGGTGCAGTGAGCTGGAAGAGCACAAAACAAAGTGTGGTGGCAGATTCTACAGAAGAGTCATAGTATATCGCAGCATCTGAGGTAACTAATGAAGAAGTATGGATACGAAGCTTCGTCCAAGAGCTGGATGTTGTACCGAGCAATAAAGATCTTATCACACTCTATTGTGATAATACTACAGCGGTGACACTTACAAAAGAGCCAAGGTCACATCAGTGGAAAAAGCACATACATCGAAAGTATCATATCTTGAGGGATTTTTCTCAGAGAGGTGAAGTTGTAGTGAGCATTATTTCCACGGAAGACAACGTGGCGGACCCATTGAACAAAGCCTTGACTCAGCAGAAACATGATCATCATGTGACATCCAGCGGACTAAAAGTCGTAGGCAGTTGGACCTAGTCCAAGTGGGAGTTTGTAAGGGTTGGTGTCCTTAGAACCTACTATTTTGTACTTTGGTTACATTAATGTTCACTTATTATATATTGTTCATTGTTCCACATGACTATAATATAAAAATGTCCTGGAATATTTGTTTCATTAATAAGGTCATAGCAGATCCCCACTTTGATGAGAACCTTGAAATTCTATAACAATATACTTAAATAAAGTTCTGCGGTTGGATGACATACTATGATAGGACACATAGTATACAGACCGTCGTGTGCAAGTACTCATAAAATGACGAGACTCTCTCTCATGGAGTTCGCACTTGGTAATCTCCAAGATGGGAGATTATGAGAACAGACCCGCCTGTAGTAATTCCACATGTCTTGGTGTCATCAGATATTTCTATATACGAGTGAGTGTAATGGTCCTTAGACTATAAGATTATCATTAACTCATGTCATGATTCGCGCACTTAGATTTACTGACAAAAACCGTCACACAGACAGTTGGCGAGAAGTATGGTACGTTTGGTGCGTCATGTGTGACATGTTGTTAATGGATAAGTCGAGGAAGGATTTGTCCCTTCCATTTATGGAAGTTGATATCTTGGCCCTTTGATTGAAATAGAATTGTCGCATTAAATTCCATGGCCATGGTGTAAACGACGAGTTTATTTTAGGTAGTCAAAGAATGACATATCAAGCATGTAGGTTTATGACACTGCCATGAAACCTACTTGATGAGATATTGAGACAAAGGGATTAAATTACACATTAAGCGTTCGTATGAGGTGATACGTCAATGTAGCATCAACTTCTATCTCTTGGGTGCCTTGACCCGTTGCTAGACAGTAATCATGGACTTTAGGCAAGACTGCCTAATGCCAACGAGAAAGAGCCCTAGAGGGTCACACACTAAGTGTATCCAAGTATCTCAAGTTGAATAAATATTATTCTTCTACGTGGTTTAATAATTTTTCAAGGAAGCCTATGTTGTTTTTAATGATGGAGGAAAAATAAAATAAAACAAGTACATTCCGTATATTATTATTACACGCTATGTAGTTTTATTTTGGAAAGGAAATGAATAAATGAAAACATGATATACATGCTGTGTACATTTAATGTACACGCCGTGTAGTTTGTCTATTCGGGATTTTGAGGATATAATATAGTTTTAATTAATATTTATTATAATCAGCGTGGTCTCATGTCAATGAATTATTTATTCGACATGGGGTTTTAAATAAAGAGTCCATGAAATAAATAAAACGCGTAAAACGTTTCTTTATTTTCATAAATCTATAACCCCACACACCGGATTATAAATATACTCACAACCCCAACTCTTTTACGACACACAAGAGAATAATTGTGCACAACAACTATGGAGAATTGTTTCAAGACCAAAAGAAACTATTCCTCCAAGAACACTCTCAAGACAGAGAGATATCCTCTTCCATCAGATCAAGACGGTCTTAGGCGGACAATGCAAGAAAAGGCTTCTCCACACTAGCACCCATAGAATCCTTTGGCGACATTCAGATATACAAGGTACACATGTGGATCACCGCTAGAGGGAGTCTACACTTGGCTTCTACGACGCAACAACGGATCACATCGACAATGTGATCAAGAACATCAACCAAGAAAGACCACCCAAAAGGTATTTCATTATAATTAATTAAATTAATTATAATCCACCTGTAACGATCCTTGTTTGTGGTTCCGGAACAAACCATATTCTTTGTCTTTTTCTATGATTCAATCCTTGGAGACTGGCATTTATTGTCGTATTGATCCTGGATTGATCATTGATAATGACAAAAGGCCATGAGGGCACATCCACTCACGTGCTTCTGCTGCGCCGGAAACCTTCATATACCTTCTAAGAAATAATAGTATTAAATAATATGAACATATTTTTTTGTTGGATGTAAAAAAAATGATTCAATATTATTGTTTATAGTTAGTGGCATGTTATCATGTATCATGCCTCATGATATACCCATGTTATCTCATACAATATACCTTAAAAGAAATATATGCATTCCTGTTTTATGGAATAAATCCTTTAATGATATATTACTAATAATAGGATTACATCTTCATATATCATAATTCACACTTGAAAAATGAATTAATTTTCATTATAAACTTGTAGAAGTAGTACCATATAAGAGTCTGAAAACTATAGAGAAGGATTTTAATCACCCGACTACACAAAAGTTCCCAATATCTTTAAACATGTAGCTTACTGAAGAACCATACAACCAAATATAATTTAAAATGGAATGGTCACCCCAATGACATCAAACCATATTACGTAGAAATTAAGAAAACAAAAGATCAATAAAGTGTATAAAATATATACTAAAATAATCAAAATAGTGGTCCATACATTATTTTGGGAAATACTATATGGAACCAAATGTTTTATTAAATTAATGTGTTGAAAAAGAAATTTAATTTTCCCAAAGCATCATATAGGCTGACTAGGGTCCTCTCACTTAAGGATCATCATTGTTTGTTGATTCACGAATTCAAATCACCTAATATAATTATTTTTCTTTTAATATTTTTTATGAAAATGATTTTTTTTGGTTTTGGGAAAATTAGAAATTAAAATAATGAAATGAAAATGTTAAATCTAAATACATATGCAGATGGATACATAACGTAATTAGTGAATAAAGAACTTGGTCCTGGGGTTGTATAATGTGAGTTAATTCATTATTTATTTATTTTTTAATTCAATTTTATATTTTGTTTTAGGAAGACTCATTAATGAATTACCTTCCATCGATTTATTTAGTGTGTGATTTTAGCATTCCTTTAGTGCACAAAACCAAAACTCCTCCAATAGTTCTATTTCATCCGTTTAGGTAACCACAACTCCATCATATAAAGGATTTTTCAAAGATAAGTGATGTAGAAAGAATGAGTCAATGAAAAGGAATGGAATTTTATGTAGTCCTATGGTGGATGACCACCCCACCCATTAAATAATCATGTATCCACAAAAAATATATTTAATTTTTTTTAATTCAAGCATAATAAATAATAATGTGGTGAAACCTACCCCAGTGACAAGCCTCAGGTTAGTCACCTATCAGTGAATAATGAAAAGAGATCATATCAGAAAGATATAGGATAGTGAAAATCGGATTAGGATTGGAAGAGAAAAACAGATGGAATAAGAAAGGAAAACACATTAATAAAAAATATCATAAATGAATTATATAGGAAAAAAAAACTCAAATAAAATGAAATGATAGAAAAAAAATCCAGATACATGGTTTTGATTCGACCATCCCACTCTAATTGACATATTCTTTAATACACCCATAAAATCTTATTTATAGGAAATTATTTTTCCTTTGGGTGTAATAAAGGACCATGTTATTTATTTTGGGACATTGTGGACATTAGTGGTGGGAATTTCAGTTCCAAAATCTTCCATTAAAATTCATTCATGTCGAACCCCTTTATTTTGGCTGAAATGTGGATCTTGATCATCAAAACTTTTCTTCATTTTTTTTTGAATTTTTATCAAAATTTCATCTTTATCCTCTATATATTGAATATGTTATGGAAATTTTACTCCAATGTTTTATTTCAGAATAAATCTTTTAGAATATTTCATCCAAATTGATGGATTAATAGACCTCTTAATAAGTGTAAAACTCCTCTAAATTTAATGGAGAAATGCGTCTATGAGACCTATTTCACATCCAACTAGAATCACATCAAATTGATGTTTTTAGATAGATTTTTCATCATTTCTTAAGTGGGGTCCACTCTGTCTACATGAACAATTTTTCATCATGATTTATTTTTCTAGCCTTAACATTTCAGAATCACATATGAATTTAAAATACAACGTTTAGTCCCCCAAATAAGGAAATCATAGAAAAAATTATCAAATTAGTGGTATCAATATTGAAAATGTTATTCCTAAAAAACAAATGTAGTTAAAATATTCTAAAATTCCATAATTAATAAATTTTCACATTTTATCACAAAATTACTCATAAATAAAAAATTGATTTAAATACACTCAAATTTATAAATTGGAAGGGCTTAAACAACTGAAATACGTATTAAACATGAAGAAATATTTGTCTATCAATTACGGAAAACCTAATCCATGCTTTTCCTCAAGTATAAAATCTCTACAAGAAATTCAAATGGCACAATTTTCACCAATATTGAAATAAAAAAGTAATAAAATCATAAAAATCCATTGTTCAATATAATTTTCAAAAATAAAAATAAAATATCAATTTAAGTTATCAATTTTTTTAAAACAAATTATATCCTGATACTTTTTCCATTTTTAAAAATGATGTAACTTCTCCTATAATTTATCTATGTTTTTTAATTCCTTATTATTAAACATTCAAAACCATTATCTACATCACAATGAATTATTTTCTCTCATCAATCATGAGAAAATTCATGTAGAGATATGCTCATATCATGAGAACATGCTTCTTATACATAGTCTTGTAATGATACTAGTTTCTCCACTATATAAAGGATAAAAGACTCTTTAAATCATAAGGGATTTCAATAATGGTTCAATTTACATTGAGGCTTAATATTATTATGATTTTTTGTTTCAAAACTAAGGATCAAGGATGGGGATTTTTTGTTAATCACAATGACTGATTTCAGATATAATCATGTAATGGAATTATCCACTTTAATATTGAGACTCCCACTTCTCCAAATTTCAAAATAATGTATATGACCAAATAAATCACCATGAATGAATTGTGCATCCTGTTGATGTTTTTAATTTTATTTGTTTCTTTCAATGAAACTTTTCATTTTTTTAATTTTTTTAGTTATGATTGGAATAAAACTCATATCCACCACCTAACCATGCTTGATAAAAATCATTGGTCAAATAATGTTTACTTTTGGTTTTACCAAATCACAAATTATTTTTCTCAATTTTTATTTATTTTATTTACTTAATATTTTTCATTTTCATGAGGGGAAAAATGAAATATCATAACTGAACCAACATCCTTATTTTTCCATAATAAGAACCGACGATCTTTTTCTATACAATGTTTCCATCCCTTCTACCGTGACTCTTTTCACCCTAAAACATCAATTTTAATATATCATGAAAATATATAGAGGAGGGTAGGAATGGATATAAATGTGTTGAAACATGGATCACTCCAACAAATGTCATTCATGGTCTCTATGGGATAAATTAGGATTGCTATAAAGGGGTTTTTTAAATATATTCGTTTATAAAGATGCATCAATCATTTTCTATGTTTTTTTTCATAGTCCTAGTTTGGAAAAGATACAATGTGGGTTATGTTTTGTGACATAAACCAATATCAGTAAATAAATATGATAAATAATAAAATAGGAAACATCTGTTCCAGAATTTCTCTTGAAAATAGAAATATGATATTGTAAAATCACTGAAAACATGATTAATAGAAAAAAATAAATACATATAAATTTAATAAAATCAAACCATGAAAAAATGGTTGGAAATTTCATTTACATTAATCAATGAAGTCCCTAAAATATCGAGTCCTTTGTAAAATACCTATGATTTACTTAAAGATTATAATTATCCATTTTACTCCATCAATTACATTAAAATTGAAAAAAGCATGGAATCGTAGAATTCCAAACTAACTCATGTCTCCAAGATAGGTAAATTAAAAAAATAAATCATATGTGAGATTGTTATTTGAGTTTAAGGCTCAAATAAAATTTTTAGGAAACAATGAATAGAGTGTTAAGGATAAACATTAAATGCAAAATTCTTTTTGAAATAATTCTCAATACTCTTTTATCCCTTGCAATTTGGGGATTCCTTGTGACATCATGAACATAAAAAAAGAATGTTAAACAATGATGAACATGGTTAATTTAATTAATTATGAAAAATATAAGAGGGTGTGGGATTGATGATGGACTAATTAAAAAAGAAACTGAAATCTAAATTCCATGAAAGCTTATAAATATAAATATTTGTATGACCCCCCATGTGGGTCATTAATTTTTGAAGCCTATAAAAGGGAGGTACCAATTGTTTTACAAAATCTATTGATAGGTGGAGTTTCTTGGACTTGAAAAACAACGTTATTCTCTACATATTTCAATTATTTCTTATTATTGAGATGAATTACATGTATATAGTACACTATATCCTCCCATTAACATTATGGTATAGATTTTATGGCAAGGGTCGGATGAAGTATGGATCCTAATCATTCTTCATTACTATATTTTAAACCTTATTTTATTTTTCAAGTGGTTTATCAACATTGGTTGTATTGAAAAATATTCAAAGGGATATTTATAAAATAATCTATTATGAAAAAAATTTATATCTGAAGAATTTTTATTTAAATATTTTTTTAATTTCGATAGTGTGTGTCTCTAGTTATTTATGTAGAGCCACTGGTATCCCTTCTTTTAGACCCTCTAGTAAATACTAAATGTCTTCAGGGAGATCCAGGTGTTTATGAACAAGTGTAATTTCTTTTTTAGTATCATCCTCTAGTGCATAATAAGAGTAAACCAATTAGGGAAATTAAAAACTATTGTGATTAATACTCAAATTAGATTCAATTAAATTAAATGAGTTTGAGATCAAGAATGTGTTATATCCCTATGTTGATTTATATTGAATCTCTAATTTTAGGGAAGTTCCACATGTATTTGATCATCATTTGATAGAGTTAGGTAGTCAGGCTCCTCTATTCATTCTTAAATTTCCACCAATTAAGTACAGTCTTATTCATGTCTATGGGGATATGCAATGGTGGTGTCTACACATCATTTAATGGTTTTTGGAGATCATTTATTTCTTCACATCTTTTCTAGAAGTCATCATTTTTTTGTTGATCTCTCATATGTGGCTCAGTTAGAATTTCTTTATCATCTATATCTACTAGAAAAGTTTAAATGAAGATGAAATAATTTTTCAAATATCTTGACCATTAGCTCCTCATGTTATTAAATTTCAATGATGAGTGGTGATATTTCTTCCACTACTACCACATGATCTTGTTCTGGCTCAGGGTATGGTTACTCTAGTAATAAATGATCATAGTCAAATATTATTTCCATTTTCCTCCCCATGTCATCTATAGTACCACTCATATTTCCACCCAATAATTTAGATCTCTATAATCACCATCTTAGTCTTCATATTTTACCTTTGAGTAATCTTCCCATGCAGAATAATTAAGGTTCGAATAAATTAGGGGACAAGGAATAAATTTATAGTTATTATTATTATTTTTAATGATGACAAAATTATACAATATTTAAAAAATTGTTAATTTAGAAAAATTTATCATAATAACTAATTAGCCCACCCCCAACGAAACCAGGTTTTACACACACCTATCTTTGGGTGTGGAAAAAAAATTTAATTTTCTTAATATAGTATAGAGTCTGACCAGGGTCATCACACATGAGGATCATCATAGATAATTCAATCATTAATTTCAATTCGCCAAATCTAAGTTCTTTTCTTTTTTATATATTTATGAAAATTATTGTTTCAATTTCTTTTGTGGAAAATATGGAATTAAAATAATGAAATGAAAACTTTAAATCTAAATGAATATATAAATGCATACATAATTATATTATAGATGAAAAAACATGGTTCTATGGTTGGATAAAGTGGATTAATTCATTATTTATTTGTCCTTTAACTTCAATTTGATAATTCATTTTACAAAACCTCATTAATGAATTACTTTCCATCAATTTATTTAGTGTGTGATTTTAGAATGAGTTCTATGCTCCAAAATTGATATCCTCAAATAGTTAAATAGTATAACACAAGAATCAATAATGATATCCATAAAACCCAGAAATCTACCATATATCATTTTATACCTCAAGTCAACCACAAATCCACTATATAAGGGGTTTTACTCTGAGAATGGGGAGGATATAATCAATCAAATAAAAAGATTGAATTTGGAAATATTTCAGTGGTTGAAGGCCACCGCACCCATTCATTACTCTTATATTCACCATAAATAGATTAAAACCATTTTTAAATAAAGCGTAATAACAAAGAATATTATGAAACCACCCCCACAGACAGTCCTAGGGTTAACCACATTCCATTGAATAGTGTAAATAGATCATATAGAAATATGGGGGAGAGAGAAAAAGATATTGGGGTGGGAAGAGAAAAGGTAATGGAAGAATAATGAGAAACACTTTAATAACATATATAATTAATGATTTACATGGGAAAAGTATACTGAAAAAATGAAAATATAGAAAAAAAATTTAATGCATGGTTGTCAAATGATAATCCCTCTCTAATCGATATATTATCCAATCCACCCCTAGACTCTAATTTATAGGCATGAAAGAGTCCTTGGGGTGAAATAATGGAATATATAATTTATTTCTAGACATAATTGTAGTCAAAATTGAAAATTTAATTCCATATTAAATCATTAAAAGGTTAGTTTGTGGAACCCCATAATTTTGGTAGCACTACTGAACCAAGTCTTCGAAAATGTTTTATTAAAAAAAATTCATTTCCCTCAAAATTTCAACTCTATCCACTATAGGTATAAGATTTTGAAGGAAATTTACCCTCTAATTTTATTCTAGATAAATGATTCTAGATTATTTTAACAATGTTTAGCATTTAATGGTCACATTAACGAGTGAAAAAAAGACCTCCAAATATAATGGAGAACTCCTCTATGTGTCTTATTTCATATAGAACTAGTATCACCTCAATTAACGGCATGTAGTCTGTTTTCAACTCTTTTCTAGAGTGGGTCCCACTCATTCCACCCGAACAATTTACCAATGCGATTTATTTTTTCAATCCACTATATTTTAGAGACATATATGTTTCTAGAAAATAATGTTTAATCCTACCAATTAGGAAATACTACAAAATATTAATCAAATCAGTTAGATCGATATTGTAAATTTTATTTGAAAAATATTAATGTGATTAAAATATGCTAAAATTCAGAAATTAATAAAATTTTACATTTTACCCCATAAGAACCCTTTTATCCAAACATTATTTAAAGAAGCTCAAATTTAAAAATTTTGTGTTCTTAAATTATTTAAATACATATAAAAAATGATGATAATATTATCACTATCTAAACTTATTTACATAGAAAATAATAAGGAACAATTTTTCATCAATTCCAAACACTTATAGGGGCATATTGTTGGTTTAAAACTATGAAAACCCAATAGACATTGAGTTATCATTCCTTAAGGGTGAGTGTCGATCTCTTAAACAACTACCGCAATATCATATTATCATCCCCAAAATTCACACAACATATATTTCTATATAATTCACTCCCTAAAATATTTATACCCATGTAATAAGTTATCATCACATTCACATATGTAAAATGTTATTTTTAAAAAAATAGCATATTGATTTTACTTCAATATGGAACATACAACAGAAAACTTAAAGGAAATATGCAATCAATTTCATAATATAATCTCATTTAAAAAGTATTCTCACAGAAAAAATTAACAATTCAATGAAGATGAGCCATAAAACATCACCCTCAATAACAAAAAGTTGGGTCAATCAACATTGATATATAAAAATCAATAATAGGTCACAACACAACACTTTGAGAATGGATAACTAAAATTTACCACTTGTTTGAAAACCATGTAATGAAATAGGAATAAAATAAAAATCTCTCAAAAAGCATTAGAGTCACATACATAAAATATTACATATCACAACCTTACAATTTACATACCCTTAAATATCATGGGATGTCATAGGCATAATTATAGTTCCAAAAATTTGAAACCCACTAGGGACTAACCCTCATAACATAAATTTCCCCACAATAAAAAAATAATAGTGGGTATAAAATTGGGACTAAACATATAAAATGATAAAATCACTACCCCAAGATAACAAATGAAAAAAAATTATTACCCACCAATAAAAGGAAATAACATATGGTCACTCATGCCTCTCACATCATCCCATAACTCATCTATAACATCTCACCAATATGTGATATCACATAGTGTACAAAAACCAACACTTGGTATGGAATAATATGTACATCTAATCAGTGTCGGCTTGTAACTTCTCATTGAAATTCTCATATGACACAATATCACTTTTTATGTGAAACATAATCATTGATAAGTGGAGTGTATAACATAGAGAATATTTATAATATATAACTTGAATTCCCCAACTCATCAACTTCATAATAGTTCTAATATAATAAAATATTTTACAAAGAAAACATTTCCTAACCATTATAGGATGCATTTGTGAACCTAATAATACCTTTAATCCAATTATCTATGTACCTTAGTTATTTATTTTATAATTAGACTTCATTGGGATGAGACACCCACCACACATTATGCTGAATTGTTTACTGAGACAAACTGAGCTACAATACGTCAAACATGGTCACCCTATTGTTTTATAAACAAATAAACACCTTGATATGGACCCAATGTAGGGTGATGGTTCACTAAAGGGGTGAATTAGTGTACAATAAATTGTTTCATATTTTACGAATTATTGGGAAATCAATCTATGACACTTTTTAGAGTGGCTAATTTCATTGTTGAGCTTCTTACACATGAATGAATGAAAACGAACAAATGACACCTGATATACATGTTTAACTTCTAAAAACGAATTTTTTGATCCATTTCATGGTCTATATAAAAACCAATATCAGAAATTCCACTAGAATTACAACTATGTACATAGTGATAATGGTATGTCCATGACTCCTGATATAATAATAACAGTAATTTTTCCTCCTGACATGTATATCAACACGCATCAATGTTGTCTAAAAATTATATGAGGTAGTTATTATAATACATAAAATGGTTTTATTATCTCAATATACTGTATAATAATCTCATGCTTCTAAATTTTTCATTAGTTATGACTTCTTCCTCACCCCTTTTAAACACACACACACACATAAACAAGGGTGTGATCAATTCTCTTCTAAAAAAACAGTATGTGTACTCTTCTTCTTAATTTGATTCCTATTTATTCACTTATATACAAATATACCCTCTTATATTTTAAAAATCATTAAATAACCTTATTCCTTGTCTTACAATGTGGAAAAACGTTTTCTTTTTAAAAAAATTAATTTCATATTCAAATATCTATCAAGTAACTATATATCATCTTCTTTCCATTTAACCTTACATATCCGAGTAACCATGTATATCAAAAATAACACTTCTGTATCATATTAAAAATTATGGATACATTAATATAATATAAAATGTCTTGGTAACCTATAAAATCATGATATTTTAAAAAAATGTTCCATAACGTAAACAACATGCAATGTTGAGCCTATGTGAATAATGAGAAATTACCATTTAAATATGATTATTATAAACTTGTTGTCAATTTGGGGATTAGATAAAGGATTAACATCTTCATTAAATATATAGAGGTCCTATTAAATAAAATATTATTGATAAAATATTAGAAAATAATCACAATATTTTTAGTAAAATCATTTTATACTTTAAAAATATTCTTTCTTCAAAAAATGATTTTATTATTTTTTTGAGATATTATTAAAATAAATTTCTAAAAAATTTAGAATTTTTATTTTATGTAATATATATAATTTGTAAGATCATAAAATTTAAATTATCCTATTGTGAAATTTTGACAAATTTTAGAAAAGATTGATTTTTCAATAAATATTCAACAAATATTGATTTTTATTAAAAAATGTATTTTGATTTAATTGATTAAAAATTAATATCTAATTTTGGGTTATTATTAACCGAAAATAAGTTGCTTTTTATTAAATATATTTTATTACATTCCTTGGATTTACCTTTATACATGTAATTGTTATAAAAAATTTACACATAAAATGAAATTTTTCTAAGTAATCTATTTTTTCGCATTTTGAAGGTATATTATTTACTAAATTATAGGTATTATGTGAATTGAATTATGATAAATGATTTATATATTTGGAATTTATAGTTGTATATTTGGTTAATAAGCCCCTTTTATTTTTTTCAAAATATGGTCAAACTGTAGTAAATATTTACTTCCCTAATTAGTGTAAATCAGGTTGTCAAAGTTAAAAATAAAATGAAAAGGACAAAGAAATTGAACCTAATACTTAGAATTATCCCATTTTATGAGTTTAGCTTTGTTATTTCCATCCATATCTTGTATATATGTCAACTTTCTCCATATATCATTGATTGTGTCTATTATAATATTTAAGTAAAAGACAAAGATAAAAATGTCACTTTCTTGCTTTAAATAATTATAATATTTTGTAACAAAAATGAAAACATATTATTTTAGTTTATAAATACTCATATTAAATGAAAGAATGTTTTTTATCATTGTAATTAGTTTCAAATTTTTACTAATTAAATAATTACCCGAAATGTTTACGCAACGCTGACTAAATATTTATTAAATGAATAAAAATGAAATAAGAGATTCTAAATTTGATAAAAGTATAATGGATAATATGAATTAATTTGTTAAATTAATTTTGTAGATATTTATAACATGATAGTTGGTTTTTAAATTGTATTATTCAAATTCCATTGTCTTCATGTTTTTTCCAAATAAAATTAATTGAATTATTTAAAAAATAAAATTAAACACATTTTATAAAAAATAATATTTTGTTAAATGATCGTTAATTTATAAAAATTTATCTTCAGTTATGTGACATTTATAGGGTTTAAAATATCAGCCATCATCTATTAATTAGATAAGTATTCATTTCTATTAATTATCATTACCCCAAAATTTTGAAAACATTATTATCATGGTAATTGTCTAAATAGGATGATGTAGGATAAAATAAAGAGATAAAGGTAAAAATAATCTAAAAATTACAAATTTTATTGGAAAATATTTGGTCATCCCATAATAACATTATATTCTAATTATATGTTCATTATATTTTTCTCCATTATATGTGATTTATAGTAATTTAATATTTTATGAAATTTAAAAAGTGTCCCTCCTATCACTTATTAATGGGTACCACCTCTCCTATTGTTTTCACAGTTAATGACCCATTTGTTTTATCCAATCCATTCCCAAATACATTAAATACTTATATTACCAAGTCTTATTGGCTTTTGTTTTATTATTAAACCATCCATGGAATAATTTTGTAGGAAATAAATAGGTTTTCTGAAGAAGATCCATCTTTCATAAACGTGTATTTTTGTTTTATTTCTTCTTTCCATCCAAAGAATATTCTTCAAAATTGAATTAATAATAACAATAGTATCATAAATATAATTATATCTTATTATGTAAAATATATAACCTATTTTACTCTATTTTTTCATTAAATGGGAGACTAAATCGTCAATTATGTGTATGGCTAATTATCGCCACACATACTAATGTAATATTGATTCCATCATCGCTTATCATGACTATTTATGATGATGAATTTAATTTATAAATATTATATTCATGAAATATTTATCATTATTTAATATTAATATATGATATATTTTCTTTACCATTCCATTCATGGAATGGTAATAATGTCTTCAGTGCGTACATGTGGACAACCACCTCCACGAAGCAATGTGATCCATTTTTCATTACTACTTCTTGGATTGTTTATATAAGTGGATTAAAATTAATAATATGATATTTATGATATAAATTACATTATTTAAATATAAAATAGCACAAAACTTCATTCCAACATGATCCTTGAAATTTGGAAAATGATTCTCATGCGTACAAACAGCCTACAATCTTTATGACTATAACATAGTTCATTTTTCATTACCATATTTCGTGGAAGGTTTTAAAAGTATAATTTATATATAAAAATTATAATTATTTCAATATTATTATTTTTTATATGATTAAATAATTACCACAATGTTGATATTCAACCAACCAATTTTATTTGGGATTTATGAGATTAATATTATCAAAATTTTTGATGTGAATTTAAATGATTAAGAAATTTAATATAACATGACAATAAATAAATAAAATGGGATAATAAATTTTAAGAATTTTATTAAGAATGTAAATAATTAATATAATTTTATTATTCAGAAATATAAATAACGTATTTGATGATTTAGAATAAAGGTAAAGGACTTACTTTAAAAAAATGTCTTTTAATGTTTCTATTCCAAATCGTTTTATTCCATGTGCATGTTCTTATACATTTTTAATGAGAATTTTAATTAATGATTAAATAGAAGATAAAAATCTTTTTGGACCATATTTTAATTTATTTATAGTATTTTTAAATGATATATTTTTATATTTTGACATAGGGGACAGTTTACTTTAATACCCTCATTTTAAATGTTTTAATGTTTTTTTAAACAATTCTGTCCAAAATATGTTTTCATACAATTATTTTATTAATGTAGTTATATGGAGATAAATTATTAAAAAATTTAATTTTATGATGAATTTGATATTCTTATATTCTTTTTCAAAATTAATATATTACGGATTTTATATTGAATATTTTGAATTTAATTATAAAATATGAAGAGAATGTTTTATTTTATAATATTTATCATCAATGGTTTTTCCTAACATAAAATACATTATTTAATACTAGGATTGAACTATAATTATACACCTATTATTAAATGATAACCACTATTTCTATTTTTTCTATGAATTTTCAAAATGGATTTTTAATATATTTTTTTGAAATGTTTTGATTATGGGCAGAACGGATCTCTTCGAACATCCATTTTTCATTGATTTTCGACAATTATATATATATATAGAACACTTTATCTATCTCATTAAATTTGTAATGTGATTTAAAATTTTTATATATCTATCTGACACATATAACTATCATATTCTCCCTCTCTTTTTTGGGTTAATAAATTCCTTATATTCATTTCTCAAATTCATTCATTATGAAAAATCATTTTATTATGATATAAGAAATGATTCTGCAACCCATTTCATTACATGGGTAATTATTATGTTTATTCCTTATAAATGATTTCATTTTTTGATACCCATTATAGTGTACAGGTACTGATGGGTGAACCTAAATAGCACTCTAATTCCATGGGTAATGTTTTCATCTCATGAGACGGTATGTGTAGGGTTAGGGAGTAGACCTATTCCAATACAATACACTATCCACCATACGATGTTGTCTTTGGATTTACCATTTACTTATTCTTATGTAATGTTATGTGTTTCATCCAGAATTCATATATTTCAAGGATCTTATGATACCTAGACTTTTATGTTATTCCACTATGTGATTACTAATGTAATTATTCTTATAGAAATTATATGAATCATTTTAAGGGTTAAATGTATATATTATTTTTGAATAACATTTAATATGTTTTTCATGGTTTCAAAGGAATTTTTATGAGGTTTATTTTGAATTTAAGATATATTTTGAAAGGTTTTGTGAAAATATTTGTGAATATATGCTTTTCTCATGGGTAATAAACTGTTTATTTTGAGCACAAAGATAAATTTTTAAAATTAAAAAACATGTACAAGTATTATCGATCTAATAATTTACTGTATTTATTTATATGTTCTCATCTATTATTTTTATGCTCAAACCATGTTTTGAAAAATAATCAAGGGTTTTAATGATTATTAGGAATAATATGTGTTCAATATAAAAATTGTAATGATATATTAAAAAAATAATGTTTATTTTATCATAAAAGTTTTATTTGGGGAGAAAAATGGATTTTAATTTGATATTTCCACTTTATGATGTAATAATTGATTATATAATTTTAATGGAAAACTTATCTAAAACTATAAATGGTAAGGATCATCATTTGTATAAAATATAATTCTTGATTTAAAACTTCATATTATATAATGTTTATGTTTGGGTTTGTGAATTTGGTATCATAGGAGAGGTTTGAATGACTTTAGATTTTATGTTGATTTAATATGTGTTTGAATTAAGTGTTATCGGAAAAACCATGGGTTTATGAGTTTAAAGATGATCATTAGTTTAAATTATTAGAAAATATTTTCATGTTTTATGAGATTATATTTTAATGTGATTAAGGATATGCCAGGAGATGTTTTATTGGGTTGAGGAATATGTAATCCTTAGGATAAATGTAAAGTATTATTTTTAGAACCATTCTCCTATCATACATTTTAATATATTAAAAAGATTTTGGAAGATTTTTTTTCATTGATTCGTAAATTTATTTTTAAGGATTTTCATCATATTTATAGGATTCTTATAAGAATTATATTAATATATTTTTAGAAAAAACTAAAATCATGTCACATCTGGTATGTTCATAGTGCTCGAACCCACTACGGAAGGGTGACAATAGTGAAACTCTTACCAAATGGCTACATGATTTCTTGGTTAGTGTGAAGTATCTATTTTTTAATTATGTGATATATAATGATTAAGTAGATTTTAAAAACGTTGACTATAATATATATAACCATGAGATTAAATAGTTACTTATTATTAGGTAATTCATTATTTAAACTATTATAAGATTAATGTAAATATAAAATTATGGGTTTTAATCTGAGGACTTAAGGTTAAATTTCCCTATAGAATCATATTAAATTTTATTGTGGATATATATTGATTTAGGTTAATTATGGAAATCATTATAATTTCATGGATGTTATATGATTAAGGAATATACATTTTTGCTATTATACTTAAGTGTCATTGATGTTATTCATAGATAAATGAAACATTTATCTTGGATGAATATGTCATTAAATAATTCTAAATATTGGGTTTAAATATTATATTGGGATATTTTTAAGAGTTTTGAGTTCATTTATTTAACTAAATATCTATGATAAACATTGGGTATTATTGTTGGGGCCTTAGGGATTAATGTTGTAATTATTTATATGATGGTTTATTCATTTTGATAATTATATTGTGATAATTTTCTTTATGTTTGGGACAGTTATTAAATATTATAGGAATATATCTTTATCCTTTTAAAGATTATCTAGTGTATTATAAGTTGGTTTTATTTATTCAGGCATGGGAAAATTTTATTCTTGAATACTCATCATTTGTAGTGAAATATTATATTTGTGGCGTAATTTGATTAAATGATAAAATTATAATTATTAAGTTAGTATATTTTGTTATTTTATTCATATATATACTAAATGAATTACTCCACTTGAGGAAAAGTATATTTAAACACAAATATAATGATATTAAATTTATTTTGGATAAATTTAGGGCCTTTCACACCACATCGCTTCTGTGTTTTGTGGTCATTAACATTCATTTGATCATTCACTTTCTTATGATCAATGATCTCTACCACAATCCCAAATTACTTGAATATTATGTTTTTTCCATTTATAGATTTCTAATTCCCACTTTTATTATTCTTTTTTGGAACCTATTCATGTGATAAACATCATATTTATTTTTCCATCATTTCAAAATGAATTTTTATTAACACATTTTACTATGTTGTATTGTAATAAAGGTCCTCTCATATGTCGAGACCTTTTTTACCTATCCCAAGTTAAAATTTAAGAGACACAATTTATTATATGGGTAAGGAATTAAACAAAATGAGATTTAATAAACAAAATAATATGTTTGATAGTGTGTACAATATGTAACACAAAGCCTAAATGAACCACAAAATATTTCAATTAAAATATGATCATTATAACCTTATTTATAAATTGGTGGTTATTAATTGGACTAAAAGATTTATAATATATAAAATATATCTAAATTGATATAGTGGTATTTATAAATAATTATTAAATAATCAATCTATTTTTAATAAACTCATTTATTCTTTAAAAATATATTTTTGTAAAAAATTAACATTACTAAATTTCAGAAGAGAATATTGTATTTAATTTCTGGAACATTAAAAATATATTATGTAATAAATATGGTATTATTTTTGAAATCATTATATCAAAATTAGATTATGTGGTAATTTTGATATTTTTCTAAACAGATTTATTTTTCAATAAATAGTATACAAATACTAATTTTTTATACAAAACTATATTTTCATTTAATGTGTTTTTAAAAATAATATTATATTTTTTTATTAGTTTTAAAATTAGATATTTACTTTTGAATAAATTTGACAAAAATATTCTTTTTGTAATCAACATTATAGTCGAAATTGTTATAAAAACATCTTACACTTAGAAATACAATTTTCTTAAAGGCATTTTGTATCACATTCTATGGGTTTGATTTTAAATAAAATTATACCCCATATACGAATTTAATCATTAAACATGAACTAAATATTCTAAATCAGGATGTCTAAATTTTATCCACATTTTCCTCTCATTTTTTAGTCATTATAAATAGTAACTATATTAAATTTTTAGTACCACCGTATGGATAAATCAGGTAAAGAGAATTATTAATAATGTGATATAAACTAAATATTGACCCTAACACTTTCTTTTATCCTGTTAGATGATTTTACTTATTCCATTTCCATCATACTATTTAATATATGTAAAATTGGTTTCATATTTCTTATATTTTTTGTAATATAATTTTTAAGAAAAATACAAAGACCGAAATGTCACTTTCTTATTTTAAATAAAAATTTTAATCTATAATAAGGATAAAAATAACTTATCTTTGATTATAAATAGTCAATTGAAATATAATTTTTTTACCATGATAATTTATTTCAAATTTCTTATGGAAATAATTAACATAAATACTTCTGTAATGTTGACACGATATTAATTAAATTAATATAAATATAAAATAAAATATTTTAAAAATATTAAATGTAACATAAATTTAAATAATTATTGTGGTACATAAATTTTGTTGATAAATATGAAATTTATGTATTTTTTAGTAGTATTATATTCTAATTCTATTGTGTTTATGTTGTATTTAAAGTCAAATGAAATGAATAGTTCCAAAAATGACTTTAATGATATTTTATAAAAAATAATATTTTACTAAATGATTTTAATATCTCAAAAATCCTCTCTTAAGAATGTTTATAGGTTTATGGCATAAAATATAAATCATTTTCCATTTATTCTCTAATTTTTCTTTTATAATAACTGTGTTGACACTAAAATTGTAAAAACCATATTAAGACAATAATTTTGAAAAACATTAACAGATGAGAAGACCAATAGATAAGAGTAACAAAATAACCTTAAATTGTCAAAATTTTATTTCATGTTATTATTTAGACCCATACCCATACTATATTAAAACTATATTAGATCGAAATCATTTTACTTGAATATTAATTAATATTAATTTAATAATTTATAATATTTCAAAATTGTCCCTCCACTAACATAAAAAGGGGTCCTTATCCCCTATTTTCTCCACACATAAAAATATATTTGGTTCAACCAATAACAACCAAAATAACTTAATTAATTCCTTTCACTTGTCCTATATGCCTTCGTCTCAATATAGAATTCCACTAGGAAGGCTTTTAATGTAATCCTAAAGGGGTTTCCATAAGAAGATGTATCATTCTTAACAGTGTTTTTTTTCTTTTAAACCCAAAGTTAAATATTCTTTAACCATATTGAAATAAAAATAATAATACTTTCTATATATTCAGATGTTATTATGTTATTGGAGAAATCTATATCCATATATTTTTAAATCAAAAGACATGTCTATTGAAACAATAATTTTTCAGATTAGGCGAGGATCATGGAATAACATCTAGCGGTTCAATGCAGTTGTGATGGGTTTCTCAGATTTAATTGAGTACGGAACCACATTTTTTAAATCATAAAATTAAAGATCATTCAATGTTTCAGAGTACAACACAAATATTTGACCACCACTTTACGACCTGTTTAACTCTGATTTTTCTCGTAAATTCACATCGAGGCATATTGGTGATGAGATGTTATATAAGAGGATATTATAAAAAACCATGATCCTAATGGTTGTTAATTTTATTTTTAATTTTTAATTTATCCCATTTTTATATCGGTGCTCTAGATTACTATAAATCAGGATGATTTTTCTAGTGTTTAAACATTCCAATATAATGATTTGGGAGGGGATTGAAATGTTGAGTCATGACTCGTGGGTTTGGGAGGGAAATGTTGGAGTTTTTGGGGGATCCATATGATGAAAATCGATTATATAATAACATTCACATCATTAATAGTGTATTTATGATATGATAAGGATTCGTGGACTGGATCAATGGAGTATTAGATTTCAAAAATGGGTCCAGAGGCCCATCTCCAAATGACGTGACATTAATATCCCTTTCAAACCCTAGCATATTTTCTCATGGACTAGTAAAAGAATAGGAATAATATTCTCAAGATGTAAAATAATTTTTAGCATCGTGATATGTATTGTAATTCATTTTTTGGACATTTTTTATGACATGATTATTTTTTAAACCCTCCAAAATTAATTAGCTTCGAACACCTTAAGCCATGATGTGATGTAAGATGAGATCTTGGCTTCCCAGATCCATTTGACCTCATTTATCTGATGATGAAAGTGTCTAAAATTACAAATAGATTCCTAACATTAATTATTATACTTTTAGGTCAATGGATTTTTCTAATTCTAATTGAAATCTCCTTTATCAATTTTTTGTGGTTTAATTCCGATTAAGAAATCTGATTGAGAATCCACCACATCATGGCAGATCTGTCCCAGGATACTAAGATCATATACTTACATCGTGATATGTTTTTCCATGTTGATAAACAAACACTATTTAAGGGACATCCAGTCATCCTTGGGATTATCATTTAATTTTTTCCAATTTATTTATGAAATTTGCTGTTGTTATTTTATCATGCAATAAGGATTTCACCCATTTATTGTATGAACATCTTGTTGGACCTCCCAAGGGAAGTTAATCACTGTTCTGTTTAGGAGAAACGGTCCAATAATTATTTTATGGTGTTTTCTCCCTCACTTTTGGATTTATTTCCCCTAATTAAAATTTCTGTAATTATATTATAATTGTAATATTTTAATTTGGATGATCTAGAATGAGATAGGAACCAATGGTTTTAATGGGATGGTTGATCAGACTTAAAAAAGGAGAGAAATGAAGTTGGACCGTAATGTTCTTTTGGGAAAACACTATTTAAGGTAGGTGGTCAAGAAAATTTCCATTTTGGGTGTTTTTACATTTTTAGTAATTATGATATGTGTGATCGTGTCAACCATCATACACTGGACCTAACAAAATTGGTAATATAATGTCTGGATGATATTTTAAATTCATTGACCTCCCAGGAACCCCATTGATTCTCTTATAATTATGGATGTGACATGTCTCCACCCAATAAGTTTTCCAACACTTTATTAAATGGAAATTTTTTATAATTGGATTAACCTTGTGAGATTTTCATAACATGTGAAATATTATAATTTTGTAACCTCACTTGACATAATAACTATGATGTATCCTCATGAAAGACAATACCCCATTTGAGAATAAATGTAAAGATAATTGGTAAATGACTGATTTGACCTTCATTAGTAATATGACTCTACATACACGCTGCATACTATTGGACTTACTCCTAATGTAGAAGATTATACATGTTGGATAATGTATCTTGTTAACTGATGCATGGCTTCGATGATTCTTCCTTGATAGAAGAATCATCCAGACTAGATTAAATTACATGTCTATTGATAATAGTATTTATTAGAAATCTTTTCAAGACATGTAAATGGAGATAAATCGTATCTTGGTTTGATATGGTATCAACTATTCAACTTACTATAATTGAATCCACTTATTGTTAATACATTAAGGATACATTGATAATTTGATAAATATATCAATATGTCTTATGTTAATATATTGATTTATTGATACAAGATATTATTGGATATATTATACTTTATATTGATGAAATGATTCTATATGGAAAAGACCACTATATTATGAGATGTGGAAATTGTGAGTTACCTTTGTGTAAGTGAATCAACCTCTTATGATTGGTATCTTTACCCCTAGTGTGGTACTACGACATAGATAGATGTAGGTCACTCTATCGTGGTAATTCACAAAGAGCCCAATATTACATGAGATTTCCCCTTGGAATTGTACACCCTAGGAAGACATAATTTCTTATCACAAGTGAAGACCTAGTGATATGGTTACTTGAGACATGACATGTCTGATATTGTTAGAGTAGGAGGATCCACCGCTTGATTCCTAAGGGTGTGACATAGAGTTTACTATGATAGGGTACAAGTGAATCTTCTAGAATTAGGATAATCCACTGGCGGTTCAATTTATCCATCCTGATGTTGGAGGATCCACCACTCAACAGATATACCCCACAATGAGATGAATAAGGATTTGCTCACCTAGGTGTCATCCTTGAACTTGAGTGTCAGTAAGTTTACTTGAGGTGCTTATTCATTCTAAAAATTGATTTCCCCTTTTATCATCATATTAATACACTATATATAATCTAGTACTGTTTACACATTATTGGTTGTGTCTTACTATGTTTTTCTCTAACCCTACATAGTTTTCCATTGTAATTGGATACCCAATTAGCTCATACATGTATATTGCAATCACTTGTTTGTGATGAGGCCCTAGTTAGTTTGGTCAAGTGGGATATCATAGATGGTGACCGCATACATGATGTGATCTAGATTAGTGAGGTTGTATATACCTTCAATTTTATTTTTCTTTTACTCTGGTTTGTATTGGTGGCCAACTCAGTGGGAAGATTGTAATATGTTTTTCATGGTTGTTTTTGTCGTATAGAATATAATTTATTGTTATTGAATTGATGTTCATTTATGTTTACTCTAATTAAATTTTTCAATGCATGTGGTTGGTTTTTTTTCATTATTTTACAATATGGTATAGGAGGTATGGTCTCCTTACTATACCATATTATACCCCTGCTTCTTGTTTGCAACCACTGAAATATGGGGAGGCATTCCTAAGGTCATGTGGATAACAAATCATTCTACTGGTTTAGATTCATACAAGATGGGATGTTAAACTAGATAACTGATCATATGATTCCACTAACTTCATTTATCTAAATGGTTCATGAAGATTTTTATTGTTATTTTTAAGGAACTCTTTTCATTTTCATAGGATGATCAAGATACAAATGTTTTAAGGAAATAAAAGCAAGAATGTGTTTTATTTCCTGATATTGTACTTATAAATTGTTGATAAAAGTGGGATTTTAAATTTAAAACATATCCTTAAGGTATTTTGTCCAATATTTGATAGGTTCCTCCCTTATATCCCACCAATGCATTCAGTAATAAATTTTTAACTTGATGTAAGTTACTTCTAAGAGATTATAGAGTTATGTTAACCTTATTGGAAGATAATGTTAAAATATTGTAAGTTACTCCTATGAGATGATGTTGTATAATTTTTATAGGTTACTTCTAAGACATATTTTAATTATCGAGTAAGGTTAGTCCATGATGAATGTTTTATGTTCCAAGATAACTAAATAGTTCTTAAATGCTTTATATGAGTTCTAATAGATCCTTTTTCTAAGAGATTTTTGTTTCACATGGTTATTTATGGTTGAATTATATGACTCTTGTTTTATGTTAAATAATTATTGCATTTTTTTGATTTATGATCCATTTATAATTGGTATGAATTATCATATGATATACTCATTCAATTTAACTTTGTCAACATACACTTATGTTCATATTATGATCACTAATGACATTCAATTATTAAATCTTATGTATGCACCTATGGAGAATTTGTACTCACCCTTATTATATTTTCTTTTTCTTAAGGCTCTGACGAGAGATGTTAAATTTACTATGTTTTTAATGGTTTTTTGTGTGATGAATATTTTAGGATATGTCGAAGACTTATTATGGAATAAAAAAAGTAGTGTATTGTAGAAAAAACGATCACTAAATGAAAGATGTATTATTATGTAATAGTTTTTCCAAATTTTATAAAACTATAAACCTAAAAGGTCCTTAGGTTGTTTTGTTATGTAATATTTTTGATAGATGTAGTTTTTTGGTAGGTTAAAAATTGTATCATGTTTATTTTTGTAAATCCATGAAATGAAATTATTTTCTTTTAAACTCCAGATTAGAGAGTACATGTTTGAGGCTATTATAGTTGGTAATAGAGCAGGATTCATATGATATTTGTTATAATGTTGTTCTCATTTGATGTTAACGTAATAGTTGTGGATACTTTTTTAAGTTTATAATTTTAAGGTTGATCACACTTTAAAAGTCCAATAAACGCCTTTTGATACGTTAGGTGATTTTATATTAAGGCGATTAATCATATTTTTTTGGAGAAGTTTTATTCGGTTTAGGTATATGTGACTCATAGTTTTTACATGATGAATTATTTGAAAATATTTTTATTACATTTTAAAGGATATAATTTGATAGTTTTGAAACAAGTTTATAGGTTACAACATTATTTATTATTTAGTAATGAGGTTAATTTGGATATATGTCTATTTAGTTATTTAAAAATATATGTTGAATATTTGGTGCCATTGTTGAATTTTAGAGATTGATATATTATTTTTTTCATATTAAGGTTATTAATTTTGTGTGTAATATTACCATTTTATAACAATTTTTATATTTTTAATGAATAAATATATGAGGAATGAGTTTTATCATATTTGGAACATTTTATCATTTAGATTTTTTAGTTCTTGTGGCATGAAAATGTTTTTTTTAATATTCATTTCCTATAATATGTTTTTTGACAGCTGTGGAAACTGATCAAAACATGAATAAAAAGGATGAATTTTTTTTATGTATTTGAATAAATCTATTAAGTATATTCAATATTTTTAATTGTGAGGATATAAATTAATCTCCCATCAATCGAAAATGTAATTTTTTTACAATTATTTCTATTGAATTGGTTATCATCTTTACAAATCACTAATTCATGATTTTGTGCTCATTTACTTTCATGTGATATCATTCTATATCACAATCCGTCATTATTGAGAAATTATTTTCTTCTCGATGTCCATATTTTTAATTCATATTAACATTCTCTTATTTGGGAACCTTATTATGTGTTATTGTAGATGGAATTATTAATTCAATTTCCATCTATTAAAAATGGTGTTTTATTATACCTTTTAGGATATGGGTTTTAAAAAATTGATTTTCAAATATTAAACAGTATAATTACAAATCATTAGATCAAATTATGTTGATTAATTCAATTTAGGAGGGAAAATGTACTTTCCCAATATTATAAATGAATATTTTTTAATTACATGTATGACATGAAACTTCTAGAATAAACAAACCATGAAATAATATTATTTCAAATATAATAGTTAAAACAATATCATTCTATTTGATGATATGAATAATAGTGAATTCATTATTAAATTTATATATATTATGTTCTCACTCAATAAAGTTTTTTCTTAATTCATATTAAATAATGAATTAATTTTTTATTATTCATGTTATTCTTCAAAAACATGTTTTCTTTAAAAATATTTTTATTTATTTTATTAGAAAATATTGTAATTATTTTCCTCCATTTTTAGAAATCATACTTGACAAAACTGTATAATTTTTTAAATCATCACATCATAATTTTCATTGAATGAAGTGATAAATTTTTTTGTAAAAATTATTTATTATTTAGTGAGTATAGAAAAATTATTTTTTTTAAATTTCATTAATATACAGTAAAAAATAATTTAAAAGTGAAATCATATTTTTGAATTTGAGGTTGATGTATCATAATGCTCCGTTAATTTAAAATAATATAATTAATTACATTGAAATAATCATTATACTTGATTTTGTTATAAGAGCATTTTAAGATTAAAATTTTATTTTTCTAAAATCCATTATTAATTATTTTTTATAATTCCATTTTAAAAACATTTCATACACTATAGTCATTATAAAGAGTAACTCTGGTAAAGATTTTTCACCTCAGTAAGGGTAAATTGGGTAATTAAGGTTGAAAATAATGTGAAAAGGAGTTAAAAATATATATAATGTTGAATATATGGATTTTTATCCAATAATTTTATTAATTTATCATTGATTTTTAAACTCGAATATAATTTCATATGTTTGAATAATGATGTTTCTTTATGTACATTTCAGTATCATAGTTTATTGATATTTTTATTTTATTATCCTAGATTTATAGAAGTTCTTTACTTTTATTTTGGCTTAATTTTTTTCCAAAGAATTTTGGATGTTTTGGAGATGTATGGAATCAATGTTTGGATCACTATGTTTTATAAAAAAATTTGTTTTGGGAAACTAATTTTAGGTAAGAAACATTATGATATATTTTTTTACACTACATTTGGAACATTACATTTTGGAAGAACATTATCTTTTGGAAGTGACTTTTGGGAAGCAATCCAGTGTTTGAGTATTTAACATTTGGTTTGTTATCCTAATATTTGGAATCAATCATACATTATTACCATAATTTTTTATTTATAATTATATAGATCAACCTATTTTTGAATCATTCATCTATGGGATTTGAATTTTAAATATTTACATCATTTTTGAAATGGTTTCGCAAGAGTAAATACCTCATTCTTATCCACCCAAATACAATTTCAAAGGCTCAATAATAATGGATTAAATAATGCTACTGTTTTTAGAAGAGTTTTTATTTTCAGTGATTAATGAAAAATCTTATTTCAAAAATGGTAAACATTTTGAAAATTTTTATTTATCTGGTGATATTTTTGGATTCTCTATAACAAGTTTTAAAATAATTTATTATTTGTTCTTAACATCTTTATCAAGATAATGTGGGAATATTATGATCATATAGACAAATATTTTTAATCAACTTGTTGTTTCCCTAATATTATTAAATTTAAATATGTATATAATTTTATTAGAACATTCCACGATTATTTATTCTTTTTTAGTTTTTCTATGCAAAATTTATAATCTATTTTAGCTCATAATTGTTTATTTGTTAGATTATTTTTGACAATATTTCTATAATATTTTTTTGTTCAACCCACTACTAAAAATTTAATTTACAGTTATTGTGCTTTCTAAATTCTCTCTATTAGAGTTTCTTCATAAATATTATGCTAATAATTCTTTCCTATAATCATCTTAATATATATTTTCATTTCAAATTCCAATGAAACAATGAGATAAACTTTTAATAAAAAATCTATATATATTATTTTTTCTCCTAGAGTTTTAATTTCTCATAGTAATCTATTCTTGTTGAGGTTTATTTATTAAATAACTTGATTGCACTGTCAAATCCTAGTTTTATAGTGTCAACCACTTTCACTTAGTTTTCGAGATCCCACCTTTAAAGGACTTATTTAGTAAAAATTACCACGCACATGGATATATCATTGGTGGATTTTACTAGAGGATTTGAACACTCATCCAATATAATGTTTTTTGGTTACATTTCTTTTTTATTCAACTAAATAATATTTTCCAATAATATTATACTACATGACATTCCAAATAGAAAAAGTGGATTAATCTAAAATTATCCAAGTGTTTTTAAAAAGAAACATTTCAACCACCTCTTGTGTATTTAAAATATTACTACTAACAATTGGTATGAAATTATTTCCCTTTGAATAACCCAGTTAATCTATAGAAATCATGATCTAATGTTATATATGAAGAAATATGTCCATGGATGAACAAAACAAAGGGATATAAATGATCAATGTTCCATATTTCAATGGATAAAATTACAGACTATAGAAAGTGTATACAGTCATATATATAAATAACATCAGTTATAATGTTCATATGAAGGCCCTTTAGCCTTAGGAAATACCCAGGTAGAATCCATAAATTTAGGTGATTCCAAAGAACATGAGTATAATGTAATTTCAATGACCATAAATAAAATATTTTTTTTTGCACGTGGACATGATGAATCTAATCATGTCTCTCAGTGTCTTACTATGTGGGAGATGTGTCAGGCAATTTCAGTCTCTTATAAAGGAACAAATAATATAATAATGTTAAGGTAAAATACTAAAAAATTAACAATTTAATACGTTTTTGATTAATGAACAATAAATTAATTCAAAAATGAAGGGAGTATTGAGTAAGTAGTTTATTGTATTGTTTACCTAGGAACTACAATTCTAGAACTAGATCTTCTGTTAAAAGTACTTTGAGTTTTACCCTGCAATTATAAGGAATATCTACTACTTTTAGAGAATCCATACCTATTAAAAATATTATATTTATGGAAATGATCATGCATCACCCCGAAACTGGATGCCACTCAGTAGTTCCCTGTGCCCAGTTGGGCACATGTACTGAAGCATATATCTCCAAATATGGGAGGTTTCCTATAATAAAATAGTTCCAAGGGTATGTCTATGGGTAGAAAATGTCCTCTTACCAGAGTGTAACATAGTGTAATATCAATAAATGATAAATTTTAGATGCAATAAATCATATAGACCAGGAGAATAACGAGCCACATATCTTTCCCATTCTCACATACACCTAAGATGCAATCATAAACTTGTGATAGGGTCCTTTACCTTATACATATATACAATCCTAGAGTCTATTTGGGTACCCAAAGTTAGCCAAAATAGGTTGTGATACATATTCCTAGTTGGCAACCACCCAAGGTCTCTTCCATCCAGTTACTATAAATATATACAACAGAGTGAAGGATATAATAAAATATTCCAAGAAGTATTGAAAGTAATCATTTTATAAGGTCCATGTTCTAATTTATAAACAAGATTATATAAAATTAAATGTCTCTGAATTAGATGTTAGGCCCTTTTCATTTATAAACATTTTAAATTAACTATCCATTCTTATTTACATATTAATCTTTAAGACTTGGTGTGTAGCTCGAAATCCCCATTGATAACAAGATTATGAATTCCTAAACATGACATCCATAAATTATAAACAAAGAACAAATTGAAGCATGTTCATTGGCTTCCCAAATACATCATATAGACCATTTCATTTATTATTTACTTATGAACCTGAGCCTGTCTGTGGTATTCTTAATTTGGAATCCATGTATAAATACATATAAATTATAAACCAATAGCCTATAATCTAGTCCATATATATCCTTATAAGAACCCATGTATCAGTATAGGTGTGGTATAATATCCCTTCCATTTGAGTTAATTATTGTAAGTCCACAAAGGGTTCCCAAATATCACCCATGGAATATATGATCGGATTTCCTTTGATTATAACATTGTTGTTCCTCATTTTTAATCTATGTATCACTCGGAATGTTATAGGCATCCCGTATGAATCTATCCATTGTAGTTTTAAAAGGGAGTCTATGTGTCACTTAGTCATAAGCATGGTAAAAAAAGATATTGTCCATGGAATTATCATAGTAATCCACGTGTCACACAAGGAATATAATCCATTAACTAATTCAGTAATATTTAAAAAATTCATCTAAAAATGATATGGTCCCCACCATGAACAATTCATTTCAATCTCACCTAAAAAGGTGTCACAAATAATTGGCCAATGTTGGAATGATTTCCCTCTTAAGAAATCACATGGTAAATTCATCATAACAACGACCACATTATTTAAATAACTATCACATTGAATAAACTCTATTTAAATCACCCAAGAATTTCATTAAAAATATGACTCAAACATAATAGGAAATTTCATAGTAAGGGACAAGGGTCATGGCCATTCTATCCCTTCACATTACAAAATCACCAAACAATTAATATCACAAATATATCCACACATCAATTCATATTATGAATCTTTAATTGAAAAATCATTATTGATATCCCATGAAAAGGGGTAAAGGGTGAACCAAAAGGGTCTAGTTTTATATGTAATTATAATTGAAATTGGAATGCACAACACACCAAAAGTTGTGGTTCCACTCATGGTTCTAAACCATTTCATTTATTACCAGGCCTCATTAATTTAATATGCTATACCTATGAATTCATTATAATGAATTAAATTCATTTCAAGGTATCGTCTTTGAATAGCTTGCGTGGAACAATGAAATAGATAAACACTTAAAATTTCATGAAATATACAATACCACTTACTATTGGTCTATATTTGATAGATCTTCTAGTATCAAATCTTGATTCAAGACAAAATGGGTGATAATCAATGAATAAGTGAAGGACCTATTAATAGGGAAAATTTTCTTGCACATAAATATCACTACTGATACCAAAATGATTTGATGAAAATCCAAAAAGTAATTTAGTAATCATCGTTATAGATCCAATAAGACAAGTGGTGATTAAAACATTAATCAGAAATATAGTCAGTATAAATTCATAATTTATATGACCAAGAGGGATTTCAAGGTGATCCCTTGCTGTGTAGATGAAGAAAAAATTGGTAGGGTTGGAAATAAATTTTAATTATGGTAATTTTTATTTTTTATAAAATAACAGGTTCATAATGTTTTGTCGCACAGTTTGTCCAAATTGTGCGTAAACCATGCATGCATATCTGAAGGGTTGAATACATCACATAGTTTACATTTATAGTTTCACTAAACATGTACAAAATCTGAAAAAATACACTATCAAATTGCAGAAATGTCCACATGGTTGTGTGACTGAAATCACATGGTTTAGTCTAACAGTGTGGCCTATAGCTTCCCACTATCCATTATCACATGGTTTTATCTAACTATGACTCCACCATTCATTATTTTAAATAAGCATGAAAGAAGAATATTTCATCCTAATCATTAGGTTTTGGGTTCTGAACCACCCCCAGACACCCCTGATACCTCCACAACCTCAAATGGAGTTTTCATTAAGACGCATTTAGATATATAAATTGAACTTTTATGGAATGTAAAGGTTAGGTACATTATTATAGAACCAGGTTCTAACAAACATCCCCTATTAAAAATATTTGTCACTAAATTTACCTTATAATATAGGTAGACCATTATCTAGGAATAACTCTGGCCACATCGATCATACTCCCCCCCCACGCTCCTAGGTCAAATCCTATACTCGAATATGATTCCATAACACCTGTACTAAATAAACTAACCGACCGTGAAGAACCATCATGCTATGATCACCAATACTAATAAGATTATCAAAAAAGGATTCATCTACTTTTAACTCAACATCCTCGAGTTGAAAGGCATTATGAAGTGGTTGAAAAATTGTGGTGTATCGGAGATACATCGAGGATGTTGGGTATGGCTCAATAACTAGGAGGTAACAGTAATCGATATTCTACAAGAACAAATCTCTCAATAATCATGAAATACCTGAAACAATGTAGGGAAATCTTACCCTATATCATGATAATCTTGTGTCCCACCCTTAGTGAAACATGCAATAAAATTTGATCCCCAACCTCAAACTCTATATGCTATTTCCAGTGGTCAGCATAATATTTGTGATGATACTGCATAGTATCCACCCACTTCTGAATCAAATGTACCTCCTCTATGGAATCATAATCATTTTGAGGTCCAATAATAGCATCGTCTTCGGCCTCCAACAAACACAGAGGTGATCATCAGGGCCTATGATTCAAATCCTCATAAGTCACTATCTTAATATTATCCTGAAATCTATTAATGAAGTCGAATTAAACCAGTGATATATCTCTCCCCCAAGATCCCATGAAATCTAGTACGCATGTTCAATGTATGTCCCCAATCACCTATATCATGGGATCTGGCTGGCCATATATCTGGGGGTCGTATGTTATTCTTCAAAGAACTTGTCTTCCCAACTTCCTCCATATCTCTTTCGAGAACCGTGAAGTAAAATGATCATCCCTAACTGAAGATATGGTATTTGGGACCACATGTAGTCATACTATCTCATAGATATTCAAACTAAAATTCCCATAAACAATAAGGGTCTCCTTGATCCGAAGGAAATGTAAAACATTCTCCATCGTATTAAGAACAATCTATATGTCATCATTTAATCGAGGAAGCCTCGATAATACCATCGTTAATTCTGTCACATTGTCAACCCACTTCCACTAATGGATGGTTAATTGTTGTAAATGATTGTTTTTTCACTGGTATTCTTTCTTCACCAACAGATAGGTGGAACACCTCATGACATAAATTCCTACATGTCTTTTCATACTAAACCACTAGTATTTGCAATGTAAACCTCGATACAACTTGGTGAGGACAGAGTGCACCTCCCAAGATGAAGCATGAGAGTATTAGATCATATCATGGCATATTTCTACTTAAACCCATATAAAGCCATGTCTATTAAAAATTTCATGCATTCCTATAGTCAAACTATTAGGATGGTACTCACTTACCACACTCTCCCTTGGTACATGGCCTTTTGATTCTGATAGTTTCTGCTTCATAAATCTATCCAGAAGGATATAGATTACGGCTCAGTATGATTGAAATGTATTCTCTTAATAACCATGCACATTTGACATCATCATGATGAAAAAAATCCATTTGATGCCTCTCATTTTTGTGCAAATTAACTGCATTTATCTTCATCATCCTTCTCAGTGCATCAACCACTATATTCCAATTACCAAGAATGTATGAAATCTCAATATTGGAATGTTGTAGCTATTCAAATGAACACAACTGCCTCATAAAAAGGGAATTATGTGTAATTATTTACATTATTATTTTATGGTCTTTGTACACCACAAATACTCTCCTAGTAAGTAATGTCTCTAATAGTTCATTGTATGATCAACAATGATAAACTTGAGATCATTCACCAAGTAAGTCCTATCATGTGGCCTAAACTGCCAAGCCCCACAGACCAATAATATATATCCCTTCATAAGAAATACTCATATATTGATACATGATAAATCATATCAAACTATATATGTCCTTCTTGAATTTGAGAAAACTTCTATGGGAACTGATTTCAATGTCCCTTTAATCATTTATAAAGGTCGTCTCATAAGAACCTGACCATAAAAAATTTACAAACTTCATATTCAATTCAGTAAGTGGTGCAGCTGGGCATGAGAATTCCTATATGAAATTTCTATTGCAATTTACTATCCCCATGAAACTATGTACCTCAAATACATTCTTGGGATGCTGCCAAGAAAATAAATCTCTCACCTTTTTTAGGTCCATTGAAACTACATCCTCTGAGATAACCTTACCCAGGAAGTGAATCTGATCCATCCAGATGTGGATCTTCATGATATTAGCATATACCCAATTTTATCTTAGTTTATTCAAAATGATATTATTATGTACGGAACTATCATATAGAGTGTGAATATAAAAAAATATATCATCCATGAAAACTAGCACAAATGAATCTAGATAAGGATGGAAGAATCGTTTCATCAGTTCAATGAATGCTAATAGACAGTTCGAGATAATGAATGACATAACCAAATAGTCATATATATTATACCTTCTACGAAATGTTATGGAAGGTATGTCTGATGGTATAACATTAACTAGAAGATAACTAGATATCAAATATATTTTTGAGAAAACACAATATTTTTGAAGCTATTCAAAGTGATCATCTATCCAGGGAAGGGGATACCGGTTCTTTTCTATCAGTTGGTTCAATCATAAGTAATCCATAAATTTCATGAGGGATCTGTACACATTTTTTGAAAAAAGGACAAGTGAAAACCATAATGATGTATTAGTTTTGATATATCCATTTTCCAATATACCCTATTCCTAACTCTTGATATATTAAAACTCACTAGTATCTCTCCTATAAAGACGAAAGTATACTATTCTATCTCCTGGCACTAGCTCGATAGATAAATACACCTTTCTCACATGAGGTAAAACTAAGAATTCATATACGAAGACATCCCTAAAATGATCAACCACTTGAGGGAAATAAATATAGTTTTTTCTCAGATCATCTAGATATATACTCACAATATCATCTCTCATCCAACCCATCCCACGATGCACGGGTCCATCTCGACTTGCCTTTACATCCCATTCACCATTTTGAATTAACACACCACCCTCTTGTGATGTGTAGATTACCATTTGGGAATAGAATAAATGAAATAATGAAAAGGAACCATCCAATCCATTCCCGGAATTGTTTCAAAAACATATCACCTTGAGGATAATGAGGTCCCATAAAAAGTGACACCCACCAATCTCAAGAGGGAACTCCATGCATTGATGTACGCCCTCTGTTATAATCCCCAACAGAGTTTCATGCATCATGAATCTATCATAAGTAAAAACATTGAGACCATGGATTTCTACAATAGGCACAAATATAAAAATAAGAGAATCTCCTATATAAAAAACATAGAGAATCTAATATAGAGGTTACTAGATTAGTACCTCTGAAAGAATAAGGTTGGGAACCTGCTTCTCAAGGCTTTATCACACTGTGTACATCTGTCTTGAACTGTGGACCTATGATACTACCTATATCACACTGAGTATATCCTCTCTATTGTTTCTCTAAAAATATGGTCAAAATAACACATTCATGACCCCCACATCATCATAGTCAGCTAGTTGTACTGCAACTCCAAGCTTAATGAAAGGCTTCTGACCTTTCTACTAAATGTGAAGTTAGTGAAAACCCTCTTTCACTACATAATGGCAGAAAAATTTATCAAAAGTGTTGTAGATGACCCATACTAGAACATGATGGCAACTTGAATGGGTCCCACATACAATATAAGGTCCCAGCCTTAAACCCTACTTAATCTTGAGTTATTATAAGATTGCACATTGAGGATCTTTTCGAGTTTATAGTTTTAGAGAATTAGATCATAAAATATGCATTACCTTCCACATATAAACAAAGTGGTTACATAAAGATAGTATTATTCACTCCCATCAATGGAAACACATTTAAAATAAAACATGGATTATTTCTTGACACTTCCTTGACACTATCATCATATCATGTACCTTTCCCTTGACCTGTGAAAAACATTTCAAAAAAACTTGGGATGAGCAGAAAAAGCTCAGTAAGGGATATAAAAATATGGAAAGGAAACATGGGTACATATATACATAAAAATGAAATCATACATTACCCATAAAACATAAGCACATTAACATACCTCATCAAATCATGCATAAATCATAGAAATCTTAAGACATAATGGTAACTTGAGTCATTCATAACATTCTTACATAGGTAGTAACCCTCTTGGTTACATTTGGAATACCCATCATAGTATATTGCCTAAATCTCTTCGGAGAAACCTTAACGTTTCACTCCTTCGCGTTACCCAATGAATTGGAGAGCTATAACGGGCTCACCCGCCCTTAGTTTATCACGGAACCACCCGTCTTCATAATAATGCCCAAGAACCATAACATAATCATATCACATAAAACATGCATAAAGAAAACATAACATTTCCACATTTCAATCACGAGATATCAATACAACACATTGATATAATAAAAACATTATGAAAACCATTTTCAATACCAACGTAACAGAAAAGTAAAACATGGTATTTATTTTTCTTTTTTTAAAAAAGGTATGGCTTGTAGAGGAAACTGAAACTCAAATAATGGTCATGGCGGCAGAGAAGTCGTTGTCACCGCATACGTACGAAAAAAACATTCCCTTTTGACGTTTAGTAAACGCTTCGTATAAAAAATATTCCTTTTGAATAAATGTAAAAGTCAGAGGGGTTTATACACCGTATAAAAGAAGGTTATGTATAATTCAAAATATGGCTCAATGAAAGGAGATTGAGACGAAGTCCCATACCTCGTATCCGACATGACCTGACCGTTCTTTAATCTCCTGAATAATAAAAATGAGTTAATATATACTTGATTAAGAACCTTTTTCAAGTTCATTATTCCACTTATACCATGTTATGAACATCATGTAATCATTTAAGTTAATAATGTTCATTTTGTTGGTATTTGGTTCTTAAGTCAAAAATAGACTTCTTACACTTACATGTTGTTAATTTGGTCAAAGGTTCATTATATCCAGAATTATAATCATGATGTATATATCATATATATCCAGTATATACATGTATTTATAATATTACGTAATCATTTAGAGGTATGAAATGAAATGCACCGTTCATGGAGACGGTAAGCCGTACGTACGCATGAACACTACTTTCATTTCTACTTCGTATTTTGTAGAATGGAATCATAATGATATAAAGGTATATTATAATTCCAGTATAATATCATATATAATATCATAGTTCCATCCTTTATACGTCCCACATATGGTATTTAACGAATCAAATCACTTTCAGGGGGCGGTAGTCCGCACTTCCTTAAATGAAGATATCGTGTTTACCCAAAATGGAAACAATAACAGTATGCCATAAATGAAAAATACAGAAGCTTAAGGAAAGAATAAAAATATTATATATCATATATAAAAATAGTGACATCATAATGGCCACCTTTTGAAGGTGTTAAATGAGTATTGAACAATCATCGTTTCAGGAGGCCGAATTTCGCCATCCACGGACACCGTATGTTCTTTACCATTTTATGTAGTTGTGTGAGAGTTTAGCTCGAATAAATCTTATAAAAACATCCTAGTATATTTAATATACTGGTGTTGTTACAAAAGAAGTAAATAAAAATATTTTAGGGGGGTTGGAGAAGTAAAATAAAAGAAATGAACATGAGAGAATGAATTACCTTTAAAAGTGTAACTCTTTTTGATTTGAGCCTAAAGGCTTCATTTGAATGGATTCCGCCCAAAGGGAATCCTCTAGGATGAGGAGAGGGATGTGGAGAGAGTAAATGGGTAGGGTATGGCCGAGCCAAAGGCTTTGGGAGTGTGAGTAATGAGGTAGAGGTGGGGGCCTTTTATAAGAGAAGAGAAGGGAACTCTTGGAAAAGTAAAGATAAGTTACATTATTTTAAAACGAGTATCAGATCCAAAAGGCCCCACATTGATATAATTCTAGGATACGGTGATAAGGGTTCGAAATCCACTCATCCAATTGGTTTTGGCCATGTGTAGGTTTTAGATGTTACATTAACTTTCCATTTTATTTAAATCGTTAAATAATGAGGTCATCGCTACATCATCATGATGTCATAAATAATTTAATTTATATAAAGTCTAAAATTTTTAAAAGAAATACTATGATTTAGGAAATCGTTTTATCTTTCCAATGACTATTTATAATCAAAAATTGGATCTTTATAACCCCATGTAAAAATTGTTTTCGTAAAACATATTATGTTTGTGTCATTTTTACTTTTACATTAAATAAAAAGTTATTTATGTCATTTCCCAACCAAAGTGGCTCCATGGGGTCCCCAAGATGACCCATGGCTTTTCTTGGTCGGCCATGACACAGACAATGAGGGTAGGACATGTGTCAAGCTCATCTCATACTATTAAAACATTATTTTTACCTTAAACTACACTAATTACCACTAATCGTGATTAAAAACTTAATAAGTTACTATTCACCAAGAAATTATTTTAATATCATTGAACCTCATTTTACTTCTTAATGAATACCATGTATGTCGGATTTTAGAAATTCAAAACCCAATGATGGCAAAATTTCATTTAAATGGAAAATCAGTTTTTTTAAGTACCACTTAGTGGTTTCACTATTAATAAAAAATTGAAGTTTTCCAGAAAATTACCAAAAATTCACCCTCAGCTATATTTGATATTCCAAATTCAAAAATTAAGTCTATTTTACAAAATTAAAAACATATAAGTTTCATTAATTAATTTAATAATCAATTCCCGCTGTCATGACAAATAGCGGGTTTTTTTTGAAACAATATGTATCAAAAGATTGACACCAGTTTAAGTCTAATTTCAAAGTTAAATTGATTCCAATGACCACCATTTGATTAAATGGTAAAAATATATTCATATTACACATTAAGACCAATTCAAAAGATAATCTAATCATATAAATAAATTAGATTAAGAAGCAGTTTTGATGTAAAATGCAGTATTTTTCACTATTCATTAAAAAATGAACATTGTCAGAAAAATACAAAAAATTCACACAAAGTAAATTTTGATGTCCCAATCATAAAGAATAAGTTTATTTTGACAAAAATATCTTATAAAATTGTCAAAAGATAGATTTAAAAATGGGTTTCCATCAAAAGGCAGTAAAACAATCTTTTAAAAATATTAGTGTATTCCATGCTTAAGATTGGATTTATTTTCATTTTAATCCTCTAAAACACTATCTAATTCATTAATAAAAATAGATAAAAATATTTATTATTCATAACTTACTTGGGATGTTACATCCTTCCCCCCTTTTGAAAATTGCATCCCCACAATTTATTTACTTATCGAATAAATGGGGGTACTTATCCCTCAATGCATTTTCAGATTCCCATGTTGCCTCTTCCATCATGTGGTTTTTCCACAAAACCTTTACCTGCTTAATAACCTTATTTCGTAACACTTTCTCCCTGTGGTAAAGAATTTGGAACGGTTGTTCCTCATAAGATAGGTTCTCTTCCAGCTGAACTACCTCTGGACTCAAAACATGAGATGGGTCTGGCATATAAATTCTCTACATCGAAACGTGAAAAACATTGTGTACCTGAGATAAACTCGGAGGTAAAGCCACTCGGTAAGAAACTTATCCAAGTCTTTCCAGAATTTGTTATGGTCCAATGAACCTTGGAATCAGCTTCCCTTTCTTACCAAATCGCATCACACTTTTCCATGGTGATACTTTGAGAAAAACATGATCACCTACCTCAAAAGATAGATCCTTCCTCCTGTTGTCTTCATAACTCTTCTACCTACTCTGAGCTGTTCTCATGTGCTTCTGAATCAGCTGAACTTTTTATGCCATCTCTTCTACCAATTCTGGTCCCATCAACTTCCTTTCACCCACTTCATCCCAGAAAGCTGGAGTTCGACACCGCTTCCCATATAATGCCTGAAATGGTGTAATCTGTGTACTGGAATGAAAACAGTTATTATATGAAAATTCAACCAAAGAAAGATGTTGGTCCCAACTTCCCTAATAATCCATAGAGAAAGAACGTAGCAAATCCTCCAATGTCTGAATTTTTCGTTCTGACTGCCCATCTGATTGAGGATGAAAAGCTGTACAAAAATTTAATTCAGTACCCAACGACTTCGGAAGGCATTTCCAAAAGTTAGAAGTGAACCTGGGATCACGGTCAGATACAATGGACAGAGAAACTCCATCTAACCTGACTAGCTCTTTAAGATACAAACAGGAAAGTTGATCTAGGGAAAAAGTATCTCGTATGGCAAGGAAATGAGCAGATTTAGTCAAGCGATCAACAATAACCCATATTCCATTATTACCTCGAGATGTCTTCGGTATTCCCACAACAAAGTACATGGATATATTCTCCCATTTCCACTCTGGCACTGGTAAAGGATGAAGCATCCCATTCGGTAACTACCACTCTGCTTTAACCTGTTGACATGTCAAACACTTCACTGTAAAATCAGCAATATCTCTTTTCATTCCATCCCACCAGTAATACTCCCGAAGATCTCTATACATCTTAGTACTGCCAGGATGAACTGAAAACGGACAACTTTGAGCTTCACATATCAACTCTCTCTTCAACTGTGAATCACAAGGCACACACAATCTCTTCCCAAATCTCAATACAAAATCATTATCAATGTTGAATTCAGACAACTTAACTTTCTGAACCAGCTCTACCTTTTTCTGCAACTCACTGTCTTGCTTCTGTGCTTTCTTGATTCTATCTGATAGAGATGATCTCACTAATACCTGAAACAAAAGAGATGAAATTCCTACACCAACAACTTCCATGCCAAATCCCATCAAATCCTTAAACAAAGGATCACGTTCCAAATGAAACATTGCTAATGAATCCTTACTTTTTCGACTCAAAGCATCAGCCACTTTATTTGCTTTTCCTGGATGGTAGTGAATTGTAAAATCATAATCCTTGATTAATTTTATCCATCTCCTTTGTCTCCTGTTCAATTATTTCTGAGTGAATATATACTTTAATCTTTTGTGATCGGTATATATTTCACACTTTACTCCATACAAATGATGCCTCCAAATTTTTAAAGCAAAAACAACAGCAGCTAATTCCAAATCTTGTGTAGGGTAATTTACCTCATTATTTTTCAACTGTCGTGAAGCATAAGCAATTAACTGATCATTCTGCATTAGGACACAACAATGACCTTTCAATGAAGCATCACTGTATATAACAGACTCACCATTCCTGGAAGGTAGTGCCAAAACTGGAGCATTCACCAATCTTCTTTTCAGTTCCTGAAAACAATCATCACATTCTTTTGTCCAGATAAACTTAACACCCTTCCGTGTTAGCTTAGTCATTGGACTAGATAACCATGAAAAATTTCTAACAAACCGGTGGTAATAGCCTACCAAACCAAGGAAGCAATGAATCTCGGTTACATTTGTAGGTCTTGGACATTCTTCCACAACTTTTGTTTTTGAAGGATCAACAGTTATTCCATCTTTATAAACAATGTGACCAAGGAAAGAAATTTGTTGCAAACAAAACTCACACTTGCTAAATTTCCCATACAATTTCATTATTTTAAGGTTTTCAAGTTAACCATTAAATGTCTTTCATGCTCTTCTTTACTTTTAGAAAACAACTAAATATCATCAATAAAAACAAAAAACATTTTTCACCTGAGTCAACTGAGCCATCACTGCAACAAACTGTTTAGTTCTGATTCTGACCATCTTAGGATACTGATTTGAAAGGTCATTTCCCTCTGTATCCCTTCCTAGAAAAGATTCATTGTTTCCTCTATGGAAAACAATTATTATCACAGAAATACCTTAGGTGAAGCAACATGGTAATCTTTAAATGCTATATCAATTCAATTTGACGATAAAAAAATATTTTTGGATAATCATTTAATAGAATTCTAACTCCTAAAGTTATATAAACCGACCTTTGATACCAAATATAAGACCCCAGCCTTAAACCTTACTTAATCATGAGTTATTACAAGATTACACATAGAGGATCTTTTCAGGATTATAGTTTTAGAGAATTAGATCATAAAACTTGCATTACATTCCACATATAAACAAAGTGGTTACATAAAGATAGTATTCTTCATTCCCATCAATGGAAACACATTTATAATAAAACATGTATTATTTCTTGACACTTCCTTGACACTATCATCATATCATGTACCTTTCCCTTGACCTGTGAAAAAACATTTCAAAAAAACTTGGGATGAGCATAAAAATCTCAGTAAGGGATATACAAATATGGAAAGGAAACATGGGTACATATATACATAAGATTGAAATCATATTTTACCCATAAAACATAAGAACTTTAACATACCTCATCAAATCATGCATAAATCATATAAATCATAAGACATAAAGGTAACTTGATGCATTCATAACATTCTTACGTAGGGAGTAACCCTCTTGGTTACATGTGGAATACCCATCACAGTATATTCCCTAAATCTCTTCGGAGAAACCTTAACGTTTCACTCCTTCGCGTTACCCAATGCATTGGAGAGCTATAACGGGCTCACCCGCCCTTAGATTATCATGGAACCACCCATCTTCATTATAATGCCCAAGAACCATAACATAATCATATCACATAAAACATGCATAAAGGAAACAATACATTTCCACATTTTAATCATGAGATATCAATACAACACATTGATATAATAAAAACATTTTGAAAACCATTTTCAATACCAAAGTAAAAGAAAAGGAAAACATGGTATTTATTTTTCTTTTTTAAAAAAATGTATGGCTTGTAGAGGAAGCCGAAACTCAAATAACGGTCACGGAGGCGGGGAAGTCGTTGTCGCCGCATACGTACGAAAAAAACCTTCCCTTTTGTTGTTTAGTAAACGCTTCGTATAAAAAATATTCCTTTTGAATAAATGTAAAAGTCAAAGGGGTTTATATACCGTATAAAAGAAGGTTGTGTATAAAACAAAATATGCCTCAATGAGAGGAGATTGAGATGAAGTCCCATACCTCGTATCCGACTTGACCCGACTGTTATTTAATCTCCTGAATAATAAACATGAGTTAATCTATACATGATTAAGAACCTTTTTCAAGTTAATTATTCCTTTTATACCATGTTATGAACATCATGTAATCATTTATGTTAATAATGTTCATTTTGTCGGTATTTGGTTCTTAAGTCAAAAATAGACTTCTTACAGTTACATGTTGTTAATTTGGTCAAAGGTTCGTTATATACAGAATTATAATCATGATTTATATATCATATATATCCAGTATATAAATGTATTTATAATATTACCTAATCATTTAGAGGTAAGAAATTAAATGCACCCTTCATGGAGACGGTAAGCCGTACGTACGCATGAACGCTACTTTCATTTCTATTTCGTATTTTATAGAATGGTATCATAATGATATATAGGTATATTATAATTCCAGTATAATATCATATATAATATCATAGTTCCATCCTTTATACATCCCACATATGGTATTTAACGAATCAAATCACTTTCAGGGGTCGGTAGTCCGCACTTCCTTAAATGAAGATATCGTGTTTACCCATAATGGAAACAAAAACAGTATGCCATAAATGAAAAATACAGAAGATTAAGGAAAGAATAAACATATTATATATCATATATAAAAATAGTGACATAATAATGGCCACTTTTGAAGGTGTTAAATGAGTATTGAACAATCATCGTTTCGGGAGGCAGAATTTCGCCATCCACGGAAACCGTATGTTCTTTAACCATTTTATGTAGTTGTGTGAGAGTTTAGCTCAAATAAATCTTATAAAAACATCCTAGTATATTGAATATACTGGTTTTGTTACAAAATAAGTAAATAGAAAGAGTATAGGGGGGTTGGAGAAGAAAAATAAAACAAATGAACATCAGAGAATGAATTACCTTTAAAAATGTAACTCCTTTTGATTTGAGCCTAAAGGCTTCCTTTGAAAGGATTATGCCCAAAGGGAATACTCTAGGATGAGGATAGAGATTTGGAGAGAGTAAATGGGCCGGGGATGGCCGAGCCAAAGGCTTTGGGAGTGTGGGTAATGAGGTAGAGGTGGGGGCCTTTTATAAGAGGAGAGGAGGGGCACTCTTGGAATGTAAAGATAAGTTACTTTATTTTAAAAAGAGTTTCGGATCCAAAAGGTCCCACATTAATATAATTAGAGGATAAGGTGATTCGGGTTTGAAATCCACTAATCCAATTGGTTTTGACCATATGTAGGTTTTAGATTTTACATTAACTTTCCATTTTATTTAAATCGTTAAATAATGAGGTCATCGCTGCATCATCATGATGTCATAAATAATTTAATTTATTTAAAGTATAAAAATTATAAAAGAAATAATATGATTTATGAAATCTTTTTATATTTCCATTGACTATTTATAATCAAAAATCTGAACTTTATAAACCCATGTAATAATTTTTTTCGTAAAACATATTATGTTTGTGTCATTTTTAATTTTTCATTAAATAAAAAGTTATTTATGTCATTTTCCAACCAAAGTGACTCCAAGGGGTCCCCAAGTTGACCCATGGCTTTTCTTGGTCGGCCATGACACAACAAATGAGGGTAGGACATGTGTCAATCTCATCTCATACTATTAAAACATTATTTTTACCTTAAACTACACTAATTACCACTAATCGCGATTAAAAACTTAATAAGTTACTATTCACCAAAAAATTATTTTAATCTCATTGAACAACATTTTACATCTTAATTAAGACCATGTATGTAGTATTTTTGAAATTAAAAACACAATGATGGCAAAATTTCATTTAAACGGAAAATCAGTTTTTATAAGTACCACTTAGTGGTTTCACTATTCATCAAAAATTGATGTTTTTCAGAAAATTTCCAAAAATTCACCCTAAGATATATTATATATTCTGAATTCAAAAATGATGTCTATTTTACAAAATTCAAAACATATAAGTCGCATTAATTAATTTAATAGTCAATTCTCGTTGTCATGACAAATAGCGGGTTTTTTGAAAAAATATGTATCAAAAGATTGACACCAGTTTAAGTCTAATTTCAAAGTGAAATTGATTCCAATTACCACCATTGGATTAAATGGTAAAATTATATTCAGATTACACATTAATACCAATTCAAAAGATAATCTAATCATAAAAATAAATTAGATTAAGAAGCAGTTTTGATGTAAAATGCAGTATTTTTCACTATTCATTAAAAAATGAACATTGTCAGAAAAATACCAAAAATTCACAAAGATTAAATTCTGATGTCCCAATCATAAATAATAAGTTTATTTTTGACAAACATAGCATAAAAAATTGTCAAAATATAGATTTAAAATTGGTTTTCCATCAAAAGGCCGTAAAACAATCTTTTAAAAATATTACTGTATTCCATGCTTAAGATTGGATTTATTTTCATTTTAAGCCTATAAAACACTATCTAATTCATTAATAGACATAGATAAAAATATCTATTATTAATTACTTACCTGGGATGTTACATAAAATGTGGCCTCCTATGTACCAACCTACCGAACTGGTATCACCTCACATAACATCATGCATATTTTCTGTGGATACTACTATCACTGTGTTGAAGTTCTATAACTTTATTACTAATACCGATCAATGAAGTACTAGGTCTAGATATCAATCTACCCTGGCTCTCACCCACATCCTCTATTATATTATGCTTTATGATAAGAACAAGATTCACTGTTCAAGAAATGGTAGACTACCAAAAGTCATTCACCTATGATCAGATGCCATAAATAAATCCATACTCGAATCCTTAGGCTATTGATAACACATGACTCATCAGAATTGGTGTGAAGAACAAGAGAATTGTAAAATGATGAGAATAATCATCCACTAATATCATTCCATTCTCCAGGTGTAGGAACTCTCAAGCTAAATCATCCAACAATGTCTCAGTCTTGAAATAGTCATATAAGGCTATATAAAAATCCCCCAAGACATCTTTTAGTGATAATCCATCTATGATATGAAATAAATACATATCTGGGAAGAGTTACACAACATATACAATGTGATCTTTACCATTCTCTCAGGGGGTGTCCCTAAATTCTCAAAAATATATATCATGACCCATAGCCATGAATTTATAGTCTGCAATAAACCGTCCCCCAAAAACAGTACTGTTTGCAAAAACTAGAACTCGTGAATCAACTCAACCATGGTTGGGGTAGAGTGTCGTGTTCCATGAATGCTCTACATGAACCACATAGATCCCTACTGGAACTGTGACTCAACACTTGTTTCTGGAACAACTACTAGTGCCTTATCTAGCACTAATGGATGATTAACTAGTATCCCTTGTCCCGCCACCATGGGAGTGTGGTCATCACCAACCACCTAGCATATGAATATAGGACAACATAATGGAATACATCTAAAAATTCTATGTACTTTCCTCAGAATAGATCATTATCTAATTTCACATCTCAAAAGTGTAGATACTATAAAAAAATAGGTACGAGTCTTCTTATAAAAGAGGACAACCCTCTTCCAGCTCTACGATTCAGGTCTGTGCATCGTACATATCATATATAAGAATGAGACACTACCTAAAACCCACTATTGAGGCTAGTTATCTCTCATTTTCACTGTTATAAACTATTTCAGTTTTTATTTTAATTGTCAATTAAATTCACATATATGTTTTCATTTGAACTCAATATCATTTCACATTTACATCAAAGTTGATTAAAAAAAATTATCTATTTGTCCCATAAATTATGATCATATGGGTACATGCTCTTCAGCAATCAAAGTCTAAAATCCACCTAATTCAAACCACAACCCATTCAAGAATACATATCACGACTATTCATATATATATCATGACACCTATCATAACATCATGATGCATGTAATTCATCTTAAATGGCATGTCATAATGCATGGAATGTGATTCTTGTAAAGTTCCTAAAATGATGCATGAGAAAGAATACCCTCATATCATTGGGATTCAACACAACACTACTCATAATCGTATCAATAATAACATCACAAATTATGTGCAACAACAAGCTATGAAATCAAATATACTGTAACAGTAAAAACTAAAAAAATAATCAATATAGGTAATTTTTATTTTTCATATACATGGATTATCTATTCCCATGCACATATCATTACCAATATAATATTCTATTATATCCCTTTATGTTATTTCCAATTATTGATACAAACCAAAAAAATAATGATCAGATACCACTGTAACATCCTAAACCCAGATGCCACTCAATAGTTCCCTAATCCTGGTTGGCCTCATTTCCTCATGCACATCTCCCCAAATTCCAAAGCTTTATTAATAGCAGGAATGGCCTCAGGTGTGTCTGTGTGGAGACTATGCCATCTTAATAGAGGTTAATATAGTGGAATATAAATAAAAAATAAATATTTAATGTAGTAAATAATATATACAATAGATACACAAAAGGAACATATAACAATATGAAAAGGAATCTCATAATCAACGATGATGATCAATTACATATGTCTCTACAAAATAGCAAAAATTGGAAAATACAAAAAATTATAATACATATAACAAAAGTATAAATGGAAAAAATTATCCCAGTAGAATCGTGATCCTCAGCTTAGTCCCATGCTCCCCCGCTCTTATGAAGCAATAAATAACTTGTAGTAGGTTGTTTTCTCTTATCCATACATATTATCATATAGTCTGTTGGGGTACCCAATGGTTTCCCAAATAGGGTTTTTTATATAATCCCAATAAGAAACCACAAAATGTATTTTCTATCCAGTTAGTAAATATAGTTTTTAGAGTTTAGCAGTAATAGAATAAGGAAGGAAGTTATAAATGTAAACATTCTATATTGTCTAAGAATTCATTTATAGACTACCTCATTTAAAAAGGTAAGTCTATGAATTTACCGTTAGGATTGAATCATTTATAAGATTGTTCAATTAACCATTATTCTAATTTAATATTATTTATCAAGAATCAACACATATCACCGCATCCCAATAATAACCTGATAGTGGATGCATAAACAAGCCATCCCTAAAGTTAAAAAGACTGAATCCAAGTTTGGGATTTGGCTTGAAAAATGCAACATATAAACCATGTCATCCTATATTCATTTATGAAATATATACCATCAATGGAATTATAAAATTGGAATCTAGGTATCAGTCTATGCAAAATATAAACTAACACCCTACAATCTCATCCACAGTGATCCTCACAAGAACCCAGATATCGCTTCAAGTGTGGTATAATATCCTTGCCATTTGAGTATATCCATGGCGGTCCACTAAAGGATCCCACTTATCACCCAAGGAATATATAATCAAATTCCAATTGATTCTTTCAAAGGAATTCATGATTTAGAATCTATCTTTCATGTCACATATAATATTCATCCCCTATGACTCTGTCCTTGGCAGTCCAGATAAAGAGTATAAGTGTCGCCCACGAATAAGCATGGAAAAAGACAAATGATTTCTTATATGTAATTCTCATATGAATACTTGTTTCACACAATCTATATATGGATTTATAAAATTCAGCAACATTTAATAAATTTCATATAAATATTTTATGATCCCCACTAATAAAAATTCATTTCAATATCAACTCAAAAGGATACACAACGAATTGGAAAGGCTTATTAGGGTTTCCTCTCAAATAATCACATGGGAAATTCATCATAATAAGAAGATCATGCATAAAAAATCTATCACATGTAATAACCTATATTTAACTCACATGGGGATTTCATTTAAAAGGGAAACTCAAGATTAACAATAAAATGAATATCAAGAGATAATGGTCATGGTCATTCAATCCCATTCTCTTCAATAAATCAATAACAATTTGATATCAAAAATTAATTTACACATCAATTAACAACATCATTAATAAATTTACAAATAATCTTTGTCATCACATGACAAGGGGTAAATGATACACAAAAAGGTTCGAATTTCAATTTTCATTATAATGGACATTTATATACACAATACACCCAAATGGTTTTATAAATTTAGGGTTCTTAAACATTTTATTTTTCAATGGGTCTAATTATATTATTATGATATAAAAATCAATTCAATTTATGGAATAAAATTCATTTGAAGGTAATGCTTGATAATTGGTCACACAGAAAAAAAGAACATATATTGACATTATCATTCAAAAACTGAACACGACCACCTACTATGGGTCTGTAATTAATTGATCATGCTTTATTTTCTCTTTATTTGACTCGGATTGGGAGAGAATCAATGAATGGATAAAGAAACTATTAATACATCATATTTTCTTGCACTTAAATAGAACATCCAATACCAAAAAAATGAGGAATGTTACAACATGAATTGAGTAATCACCAATGCAAATCTAATAAAATTAGTGGATCATAAATTGGATATTGAGTGGAGTGTTTGGGGAAATTCATAGTTTAGTAGATAAATTGGGTTCTCAATGAAATACATTACTATGAGGGAGAGGCGAATAAATTTTCAATTAGAAAGATATTTAAATTAGGGGAAATGTTTTATTGTACCAAAAACAATAGGCCTACATGGTTTGGAAAAACAATCCACCAAACATGGATGCTTACATTTAGGGATGTGAACATCAGATGTTTTACACACATGGTTGGACTAACCATTCAAAAACATTGAAAAACCCCCACTATAAAAATTGATGACATGTATGCATGACTATGGGCCTCAAATCAAACGATTTAGTCTAACTGTGCAATAGTTATCTCCCTAAAGTCTAACCTGATATGGTTTTATGTAACCATAAATCATACCTACAATGTTATAACTAACTGTGTACTAGGAATATTTCACCCAAAATGTCGGTTTTGAGCTCTGAACCAGTTCGAGGAACCCCTAATACCTCCATGTCAAGAAAGGGAATTCACATTACTCTACATTTAGAAATTTAAACTGAAATTGGACAGAATGTGAAGGATACATACCTTAATAATGAAATGGATTTTTAAAATTAGTACTATAATAATTTTTGTGGAAAAATGCTTGCTGAGGATAAAAATTACACAATGAATGAAAGAAGAATACTACTTTTAAATTATCAATTCCAAAAATTTAAAGGATGTTAATGTAAGATTCTAAATCCTAAAATGATTATAGATTCTATGACTCTGAATTACCAAAATATTTTTCTATACATGAAGAAAAATATAAATACCTAATGAAATGGAATAAATATTTAAGGAATATTTTTCTTTCAATCACTACGGAAAACATTAATTTTTTAAACTACACATGGAATTAAAATAAAAATTAAGTAAACATCCTTTAAATTTTAATGTGGATAATATTAAAATTAAATATTTATAGGATGAAGTAGAATCTTGAAAAGTGATCATAGGGAGTTTATGATATGAGAAGAGTCATTAAAAAATATTATTGGAAAGAATGTCTGCTTAAATAAAAGATATGGTATTTGATAGTAACATAAAAATAACCATGATTTATAGAGAATATTTGCTACCATGTTCATAGAATCACAACATATCTTGAGTAACATATTTTTACTATAGTTTTATAATAAACCACAATAAAAACTATTCGATAAAAATTCCTTATATTAGTAGTGGAAAAAAAGAATTATATTTCAATATATTTTTCTGATGTTGATTCTTGTAATGTTAAAGATATCTGGTTTCCTAGATCTCTAGGATTTGAAACTATAGGAACCAAGATAATTTTGGTGCTAAAAAAAGAATTTTGTTAAGTGTATTTAGGTGAAAGTCCAAATGGATCGAAATAATATAATGTATGTGGATATTAGAATGTCAAGACACAAGGGTGGAGACTTTTAGAATTTCCTTGAATTATCAAAAGTATGTGTAGTCATGGTTAACATTTGGTGATAATAATAAAAGAAAGATTATTGGAGTTATATCAGTTTCCAATCTAAAAATGATATTGACAAATAAAGTACTCTTCATTTATGGTTTGAATCAAAATTTTATAAGAAACTATTTACTATGCGATGATGGTTTTTTTATAATTATTCTAACAATGATTGTTATGTTATTAAATATAAAAAGATTAATATTAGAGAACATGGAACTAAAATTATTTATAGTATCTGCGTTAGTTCTTTGGGAGAGATGAAATAGAATTGCTTAACAGCTAAATTAATTGAGTATTGGATTTGGAATAGGAGATATTGACATTGCTCAATATTTTTCATTTTTATGTTATCTATGTATAATTTGGTTTTGAATATTCCTCATCTTATGTTTGACTAGAATATTATCATTTAAGCATGAATAATAGGAAATGATTATAAGTCATATTTGAAATCAATTTAAAATGTTTCTATATATAAACCGTTAGAACTTATCCACATGGATTATTTAATACCTTTAACAGTAACAATATCTACTACAAAACTTTTGTTTATGTTTTGGTTTATTATTTGCCTACATTTTCCTTAGATTATTTTCTAAATTTCAAAAGTGAATATTTTTTTAGTTTTCATAAGGTTGTTAAAAACATTTCATTGAGAAGTGATCATGGAGGGGAATCTAATAATCATGAATTTAATTATATTTTCTCAAAACATGGTATTAAATATAAATTTTCTTCCCTAATAAAATATAAAAAGAACAAAATTATAGAAATAATAAATACGATTATTCAAGAAATGGTTATAAATATATTGAATGAATATATTGTACATACCATTTTTTTGGCATAAACTGTTAATAAAGATTATCATATCAAGAATGGAGTTCTCATCAGGGATTTTTGTAATAAGATTCCTTATGAACTATGGAATAATATAAACCATAAATTTGGACGCATCAATGTATTTTTATTCGTAGTATATATATTGATCAATAAGGGAATCATTGTATTGTTCAATCCAAAGGCATATAAAAGGATATTTCATGAAATTCTACAACTTTTAAATGGTATTGAGTAATTAAAAAAATTCTTGTATAGTTGATGAATATTTTAATTTTATTTTTGATAAAAGTGATCCACTTTATCAAAATAGAATTCAAATATATTAATTCATTGATTCATTGAATAACATGAGACAAGAGTCTTTTAGTGAGTTTTTAATGTAATATAAAATATGATCAAAATCAATCGTGTTCTAAAGAACCTTAAACTATGGAACCTGATAGTGTCTTACCTAGATATCCTAGCCCTTTAATATATCACCCTTTAGAAACTATAATAGGTTAACTTGATGATGGTTTTATGACTACGGTGAATATAATAAATCCGGCTGATTTCTTTACCTTCATATCCCATTTGGAACCTAAGACTGCAGACTGAGCCATGGAGATGAAGGTTGGAAGTTTTCTATAAATGAAGAGATAAACCAATTAAATAAGAATTAATTTTAGGTATTATTTAATAGGCCATCAATCCATCTAGTGATAGGGATGAAATGGGTCTTTATAAATAAGACAGATGATCAAGGTATAATTACTAGGAATATGTCTAGGATTGTTTTTAAGGCTTGTTGAAAGGACCAAGGAATATACTATGAGGAATCATTTTCCCTAATATCTAGGATTGAATCCATTATGATCCTTTTAGATTATTCATCTGAAATTAACTTTAAAATATACTATATGATCATAAAATTGACATTTCAATATGGGAAGTTGGTAGAAAATGTTAATGTGGAACCACATCTAGGATTTGAAAACCTATATCCACCAAATGTTATTTTTAAACATACAAAATATTGTTATTTATATAAAAAATAATGATGGGATTGGTTTGAAATATTTATTTCTTTTAATATTTTTTTTTCAGTAGGATTATAATGTCCTACAATGTTTAATAAAAATTCCTATAATGATATATTTCTTGTTAAAATATTTGTGTATGATGTTATATTTAATTCAAATAATCAAAAACATTATAATGGATTTTAAAAATTTATGAATAAATAATTATAGATGAGTGTTATGGGAGAAATGAATTTATTTCATAGATTTAAAATTTTTCAATAATATGTTTTGTAATTTTTTAAACTAAATAAAATATATTATTAATTTGAAAAAACATTCACATGATAACATTACACCATATTCAAAACCCATTTGTACTAATATAAATCATGTTTGGATGAAGCTTGGTAACTAGTTGATGAAAATTTAAATTGGGGTATGATAGGTAGAATTATATATCTTAATTCTTGTAGACCAAAAATAATGTTTTATAATTTTATTTTTTGAATAATTTCAGTCCAACCCAAAATATTACCATGTTATTACTGTAAAAATATTTCTAGATATTAAAAAGAAACAATTTTTATGTCTCTTTTTTAACAAAAAAATATTTATTTTGATTTAATTTCATATTAAAATATTGATTTTAGAGTGTGTAGATTAGATACAAAATTAACCTTAAAAACTTTCCACTTTTTAGGAAATTCCCTAGTTTCAAGGTCTTTTAAAAAGTATCATTCAGTTGACTTTTCAACAATTCTTGAAGAATATATATCTGCTAAAAGTTGTTCTGAAAAAGTGTTGTCGATTAAATAAACACATCTCATTGTATCCTAGGATTATAATAAATACAATTCAAATCCTAATATAAGAATATTAATTACACAATATAATCATCTAGTCTGTAATCATATAGTTCTAGTGCCTTTGTAAACATGGATACATAAATAATTGGAACATAAGATATCTCCAACATATTCCACGTTATTGTCCATAACTATCACCTTTCAATGACATATCACATATTATATATTTCGTTATTACCTAGGGAAAAATAATTATAATAATGGGTGAGTTCATATTTTCAGTAAGGGTATAAAAGAAATAAATTAATGATCACTTGAGTATAACCTAAGCCTAAGGGTATAAGAATACATCTATAAAATTTGAAAATCATACACTATATATCATAGAAATGATATTGGGTCATGGTATAAATAGTAGTAGTTCATAAGACATGAATCATAATGTTATCAAAGTAAATTAGTCATGAGATCCTAAAATTTAAATAAGACTTGAGTTTTTGGCATACTTTTTTATCTTCTATAAATAGAAAAGGGTTTACTCATAAGTTAAGGACATGAAATTATGTCATTTGAATAAACTTATAGACATGATATCTTGGTCCACAAATAAAAATAAATAAATTAAAGTTAGGACAGTGATAAATATTATGATAATGAAAGCCATGTTTATGGTTAATCATAGGGACATGAAAACTAGGTATGTTCATTACACGTGAACATGAAATCATGGTCACACATATCATTGTAACCACATGATTTATCCATCATTACCCAAGCCATTGGAGTAGGATATTGGTCCCACATATTTCAAAATGAAAAGTCATACATATGTGTGCCACAAGATCATAAAACATTCATCATATCAGAGCTCATGAAAATAAATAGGTTTCATAAATATTTTATTATAGTATAACCTTTAGTAGAGAAATGGGTTTGAAAAACAATTCATCATTTCATCATAGTATAACCCATGGTGATGGAGTTCTTTTCACAAAAAATCATCTCATCATAAACATAAATCTTCCATAAAAATAATATGGATGGTATCATTGGGTTTTAAACCCATTAAATCTAACGTATCATCAAAGGATATCATCATAGATGGAAAATGATTTTGACACATCCCTTAGAATATTTTTGGTGGAAAATATCTTTTTCACTTTGAAATAACCTTTCTAAAACATAAAATTTTCTAAATTATTAAGGAAGTTATTTTATTCAAAAATAACATTAGAAATATTTGATAGAGATTCAAATAATAGGTTAGTCATTATGGTTTTATATTCATCACACGTTGTATATGTTTAAAAAAAATTCATTTCACTCTTTTTTATAATATTTTAAAAATTAACACATTTGGAAAATTAAAAAATATTGTTTAAGTAAAATTTTCATAATTAGAGAAATGGGTAAGAAATAAAAAACTATTTGAAAGAAAGTAACAACATTCATTGAAATGTTTTTAGGGACACATGGATATGGAAGAAAATAGTTCTTCGACCGAATGGATAAATAATGTCAAATTTATAGAAAAACATATTTTCAATATAAAAGTTACATAAAGTGAAAAAATGAAAGTAAAACATGTATTATAATTAAATAAAAAAAGTATAATAAAATTCATGACATTCTTGATAGTTAAACCTTAATAATTCATCATTTGAAACATAACCATAAAAAATATTGATAAATAATGAGATTTTAACATAAAAACCTTAACACATGTAATGACCCAAACTAATAAATAATAATTATTTCCGAAATTGTGTGTTATTTTTTACTCCAAAAAACTATAATCTTTAATTAATTATGTGATTCCATTGGGTTTTGACAGTTATACGACCACTGATCAATAAGACCGTTGGAAACTATTATCTTAACTTTTTTTTGTTAATAAAAATAGGTTATCTTGGTTAATTAATACAGAAATAAGATCAAATGGCCTCATCCAATAGACTTGTGCCGTATGAATCCCAACTGTTAGAGCAGGGGAAGGAGGTTTCATCTTTCGGATTTGCTCTAGAATAAGCCCATGTTGAACTTCAATATGTGGGGCTTGAACAGAACCACCTAAGGGAGAATTTCAAGATGATAGAACTCACAACATAGGAAATGTTTTATGAGACACCCTAAGATTCTATCACTATAGAACACCTTACACTTATGTCATATGAAGGTGTTATAAGGGGCTATGTAACAACGCCTTAGTTACTTTTTGTAATCCCTTGGTATGAATAAAATTGATATATCTTATTATGGAAATATTGGGGAATTTAAAATATCCAGATTAATGTGGGTTGAATTTATAGTTCCATATTACTAAAGAATTTTGTAAAAAATGGTATTTTTTAATATTTATGTAATCTTTAAATAATTAATAATATGAGTTTATTTTTAAGAAATGGTCTTCTACAGTTGTTTTCAATAAGAAATTTAGAGTCTAACAAGATCATCTTAATTTTTAGTCAATAGTAATGTATGAATAGTAACATACCTTATGAATAGTAATGAATAGTAAATAGGAAAAATAATAAAAACTTCACCAATGAATGTAAAAATACATTTTAGACATCATAAAAGTGAAAAAATGATCATAATATAAGTTTGGATATTTTTGTGTGTCATTAATATTTTATTTACAATTTTATAATTAATTTTATAATTTAAAATGGATAATTATTTTCAAAAAATGTAATCATATATTGTTACTTATTTTCTTATGGTTGTACAAAAATTTTATGTATCCTTCATTACTTTCTTATGTTGTTACAAAATGAGTTATATTTTTAAAGTTGTATTTCTGGAATAATTTATGATTGTATTTAAAATTAAATTAAAAATATATAATTTTTTTTTATAAAATTGAGTTCATATTTATTTTAGAGCATCAATATTAGGTTGGGGTGAATTTTTGGCATTTTTCGGAAACAGTTGAAGTTTCAGTGAATAGTAAAATTACAGTTTTGAGATTTGGGTGATTAATGACATCATTAACGATGTAATCATGATTTAATCATTCTGGTCAACTTATGAATAGTAATATATTCTTCGAGGTGTCCCACGTGTCCAATACCATGGGAAAATACCATGTGCAGGCCCATGGTATTTATAATACCACGAAAGTGGTGTCCCTTGGAAATTAATAATTTATTCCCTCATTTTTTCTATAAATCCAAGACATTATCTCATTCAATTCCATAAAAAATCCTGCTCAACGAATTTATATTAGGTGACCTCCCAATTAGTCCTTCCATGGTTCCCACAATCCTTCTAAGGTCCCGACCTTCTTTCTTTTGAAGTTACACATCAAGGTAAGGGAACCATTCACCTTCCTCTTGGTGTCATTACTTCATTTATGTTATGCCTTCTAGTATCCATATTATTATGTTCGAGTATGTTCTTATATTTTCATATTAATTTCCATTATATTTCCAAATGATGAGAAACTATTTCCACACTCATAATCAGAATTTATCAATTTTTAGGTGACGTCATTAGGCTGCCAAATATTTTTTAAAAGAAATCGCATCTTCTCTTTCCTTTCACCTTTACTTTTCATATTGTGTATCATTAAAATATCCATACCATTTTATTATCACCGTTTTATTATGTATTTATTCTTTATTATGAGTTATTTATGAGTGGGTTACCCTTGTACTCTCGCGTTTTAGTTTTTTCTAGAACGATGTTATGTATCCGTTATGTTGCAGAATTTTCATCTCAAAATTTCTCTTTCTTTCACTCAATAAATTCTCTTATATTGTTTATTTGTATAATAAGAGATATATTATTTCTATGGGTGTTCATAAATATATAATAATGATATATTTTAGTCTGGAGTTTTCCAACATATAACCCTCACTCCCTTTCCATGGGTTACCAATGGCATAATGATATTATTTTTTATAACTTTTAAAATATGATGATTTTGAAATGAAACCCATTTACATTATCTTCTATGGGTTATTTATAAAATAATTTATAATGATTTATGTGTCTCACATGAAAATAAAGTCATATTTATGGTGAGCCTTCATAACATTATAATTCGTTGGGTAAATAATTAATCTTTATAGATGACAAGTTTCATGATACCTTGGTGAATAACCTTGGTATGTTTTTTGACACCTTGGGGATGAAATTTAGTGATATGTTCTTGAATGTATAAATGAAATGTTGTAGCCTCATATTAAAGTTATATTCCATGTTCTTTTTATCATGATATTCATATTCTTCCACACCTTATACCTTTATGATTTTTATCAGGTTCTCATAAATATTGCACAAGATCACATGTCAACTATTTCAATTGTTTTCCTTACTTAGCCTTCTTCTCCCCATTTAATTTGAATATATCTCTCCATGTTATGAGATTCAGTAATTTTTCTTAGGATGATCTTTTAATGAATCTTTTCAAGGGTTTTTAAAAGGTTGTTTTAGGTTTTCATGTCTTATTGATACTAACATACAGGATACTAGACTTTAAATATCCTCTGTATGTAAAATGTAATGAAAAGTTATGTAATAAAAAGGCAGGATTCCATAGTTAGTATCAAAGGATATTTTAGTTAATTATGAAAATTAGGCTATGAAAAATGTAGGAATAACCCCATAGAAAAATTTAAATATAGGAATTCTTCTTGATATTTTGTTGAGTATTGAGTAAGTGGTTTATCAAAAAAATACATCTTTGTTTGGTTACAAGTAGGTAGTATCAGCTCTTGAACAGATATACCTAGGAGTGGAATCTCTAAAAAAGAGTTTCTGTCTTGACTTGGGGTATCCTAGAAAATGATAATGGGCCTTGAAACACTCTTGGTTATGACACTCTCAAAGGGTATGTTTGGTTAATCATATGCTTTTTATTAACCATTATGATGGATTGATATAGAAATGTAAATGTTTAAAGCATAATGTTTTAAGACATAAAATCCTTTATAGAAAAAATTTTGTTCAATAAAATATGTTTCTCACTATGGTTTTATTCTTTTATAAAATTTGGGTAATAAGAGGAATTGTGAAAATAGTGACCACAATGGACCATGCACTGACATCCCTCTGATGGAAGCCGGAATGGAAACATTCATGAAAATGATGAACCATCTGACTCAAGTTATGGTAAATAATGTGAATGAAGTGGAGAGACAGATCTCATAGTTAATGGGACAACATTTTATTGAATCCTTTATGTGTCAAAGACCACTAGAATTCAGTGGATCGACTGACCCATTGATTGATGAACAGTTGATCAAATGTATAGAGAAATATTTTCGGTGGTCCATTGTTCAGAGCATGAAAAGGTCACCCTAGCTGTCTATCGCATAGAGGGAGAAGCTCATCAGTGGTGGGAGCTGATTACAATGTTGAGGATAAGAGTGGAGGATTAAGCTATAGAGTGGGAACAATTCAGAGGGATCTTCAACAATATGTATTTCACTCGTTCCATGTGAAAAATAATGGAGAAGGAGTTTCTCGAGCTAAAGCAGAAGGGGAATGAATCCATGGGATGGTACGAGATGAACATAACCAGACTTTCTCGATATACTTCAAGCTTTGGCATGGATCCTTGTTAGAAGGTTGAAAGATTGTTTGGTGGACAATGACCTCATATGTGGAAGAATCTATCCCACAAACACTATGACAGCTATGATGAGATCATGCGGAGTGCGATGAAAGTCAAACTAGAGTTTAGTGAGACCCAATGGTCTCATAAATCCAATGAAAAGAAGAGATCGATGGATCATAGCATGGGGAGGTATATTCGTAAGGTAATAGGATGAAAGAAAGTGCAACGTCCCATGTGTAATAAATGTTGGAGGAAGCATTCAGGGAACTACCAGATCGGGAGTGAGAAATGCTACAAGTGTGGAAGAGATGACCATATTGTGAGGAATTTTCATAGTGAGGTGAATCCACAACTTCCCAACACTAACAACTAGAGTAAGATTGCTGAATCCATACTTGATGTCAAATGCTATAAGTGTAGACAACATGGGAACATTACCAATCAATTTCCAAATCTGAGGGTAGTAGAGGGGTATCACTATCATCCTTAGCAATGACCATGGGAAAAAGGTCGTACTTTTTCAATCACAATGGATGAAGTTGAAGAACCAAATGATCCGATACTAGGTACTCTTATTATTCTAATAAATCTATAATGTACTTTTTTTGATTTTAGCTCTACACATTCTTTTATTTCATCTATGTTTGAAACAAATATATAATCATCCCCCAGTTTTCTAAAAGTAGAGTTATCAGTTAGGACTCTTGGTGGGATTATCCAAGAATCATCAGTGTTTAGAAACTCTAGTATTTACGTTGGTGAGATCAATATTATTTCAAATATAGTAGTCATTCCCATGCTATAATTTGAATTTATTCTAGGGATGGACTTGCTCTCAAAGTATAATACTATGATAAAATGTAGAAGAACGAAAATATCAGTGGCCTTGAATAGAAAACCTACAGTTAACCTCCAAGGAGAGATATCTCAACCTGATATTTGTCTAGAAGAACCTTCAATATCCTTCTTTGTGGAGTTTATTGGTGAATATGAATAAGGAAATGATATTTTTAGAATATAAAACATCCCCATCGTCCAGGAATATGTTGACTTATTTCCTATGGTGTTACGTGGGACTCCCCAAGAAAAAGTGGTAGGTTTTTCCATTGAACTCGTATCTGGATCTCATCTAATATCAAAGACCCCATATGGGATGGAAAATGTGGAGCTTTAGGAATTAAAGAATCAACTAAAAGATCATTTAGAAAAGGGGTTTATTTGACCATGTGTGTCTCCTTAGGGAGCACCAGTTCTCTTAGTGAAGAAGAAGGATGGATCAATGCAGTTATGTTTTGATTATAGAGAAGTGAATATGATCACAGAAAAGAACAAATAAGCTCTTCTAAGAATTTGTGACTTATTTGACCAACTTCATGGGGCTCAATTTTTATTTAAGATTGATCTTTGTTCTGGTTATCATCAATTGAGGGTGAATAACAAATATATTCCAAAAATATTCTTCTAATCAAGAAATGTGCATTATGCATTTTTTGTTATGTCCTTCGGACTGACTAATCAACATTATATTTTTATGGATTTGATGAATAGAGTCTTTAAAGACTACCTTAATAACATTGTGGTAGTTTTTATTGATGATATTATAATATATTCCAAAAGTTACAAGGAGCATTGAGATCATATTAGGGTTATTTTTCAAACACAACATAAGGAGAAGATTTTTGGAATGTTCAGTAAATGTGAATTATTGATGAAACAAGTTTCTTTCATGGGGAACATAGTTACCAATAATGGAATCATAGTTGACCGTACAAATAAATTTTTTTAGAGGAGTGGCCTCAACCTATAACAATATCTGAGATTCATAGTTTCCTGGTATTAGCAGGATATTATAGGAGGTTTGTGAAAAACGTTTCACTACATTCTAATCCATTAACCAAGTTAACTCGAAAAGGGGTCATGTTCATCTAGACAAAGGAGTGTGATGAATGTTTCCAAGAGCTGAAAAAGAGATTGGTTACTTCACCTATGTTATCTCTTCCCTCAGGTGGTGAAGTATTCATGATTTTTAACAATGCATCTCTGAAATGGCTTGGGTTCATCCTCATGAAAAATGACAAATTAATTTCTAAATAATCTCTATAGTTGAAGAATAATGAGAAGAACTATCCTACAGAAGATCGGGAGTGGGATGTGGTTGTTTTTTCTCTAATGATATAGAGGCACTATCATTATGGGTAGAAATATGTTATATGCACATACCATCATTGTTTGAAGTATATTTTCACACAAACGGAATTGAAAATGATACAAAGGAGATGGTTGGAACTTCTTAATGATTATGATTGTTCAATTCATTATCATCCTAGAAGAGAAAACAATGTCATGGATGCATTAAGCAGGAAAGACCCAATGTTTCATTCCATGATGATGATTCAAAGAGATCTTTTTATCACGGACCTAGTAAAGCAGGATATGGGAATTATAAGGGAAGGGTCATCATCAAACCTAACCAAAATGATATCTCAACCGTCAATACTGGGGAAGTTAAAGAAATATCATAATGAATATCGTTTGTTAAAGAATATGTTTGAGGCTATGAAGTATGGGATGTTTCCCGAGTTCAATATTGATTAAGAAGGTGTACTGAAATTTTGTACAATACTACATGTCCCATATATTCCTGAAATAATGAAGGAGCTGATGGATGAAGCTCAATGTTCTACCTTCTCTATGCATCCTGGAAGCATGGAAAATGTATAGGGACCTTCATGATCATTATTGGTGGGATAATATAGAAATGGAGATTGTTGAATACAATTCATGTTGCCTGGTATGTCAGCATGTGAATGCAGAGCGACGACTTCCAAACGGGGTATTGCGACCACTACCCATACTACCATGGAAGTGGGACAATATCACTACGGACTTCGTCACTAGACTTCCAAGAACATTCAAAGGAAACAATATTATATGGGTTATTGTGGATCATCTCACCATTACTGGCCATTTTATCACTATTTGGGAAAGATTTCACTCTTGATCAACATTCCAATATTTACATGAAGTAAGTGGTAAGGTTGCATGGAGTTCCACTTTCTATCGTATCTGATCATGATCCAAGTATCACATCAATATTCTGGAGAAGTATTCAACATGATCTAAGAAAATAATTGTATTTCAGTACAACCTATCACCCCCTCCCAAACTGATGGCCAATATAAATGGAAAATTCCACCACATGAGGACATATTAAGAACATGTTCAATGGATTTTAAAGGTGGTTGAGATCAACATATCCCTTTAGTTGAGTTCTCTTACAACAACAGCTTTCACTCGATCATTCCAATGGAACCCTATGAAGCTATATATGGGTAGTGTTGTACAAATCATACTTTTTGGAATTTAGCTGGTGAGAGAAAGCTTCTTGGGCTTGATCTTGTGCATGAAATTGTTGAAAAAGTCAACACCATCGAGAAACACATTAAGGCTTATCAGAGTTGTCAAAAGAACTATGCAAACAACTATCGAAGGGACTTAGTGTTTGATGTTGGTGACAAGGTATTTCTTTGAATTTCACCTTGTAAGAGAGTCATGAGTTTTGGGAAGAAAGGGAAGCTTAGCAGAATGAACATTAGGCCCTATGAAATGCTTGGTCGTGTGGGAGTATTGGCCTATCAGCTTTCACTTCTTCTAAATCAAGCACAAGTTCATGATGTCTTCCATGTGTCCCTCTTGAGGAATTACATACCTGACCCTTAACAGGTACAAAAATTATATGTTGTACAATTGGAACATTACCTCTCTTCTGAGGACCAACAGGAGGAGATCATGGATTATAGGGACAAGGTTCTACGCAACAAGACTACCCACAATGTTAAGGTGCTATATAGGAACCACAAATGTGAAGAAGCCTTGTGGGAACCATAGGAGTCTATTAAGCAAAAGTACCCAAACCTTTTCTCTTCTTAGGGTACGAGTTACAATTTCAGGGACAAAATTCCGTAAGGGGGATAGAATGTAACGACCCAATCATTTTAATAATATTTATTTACAAAATTTGTGTGTTATGTTTTACTCCAAAAAAATATACAATTTAATAAATGATGTGATACAATTGGTTCTCGACAGTTATTGATCAGCGGTCAATATGAAAATTGGAAAATATAATCTTAAAGTTTTGTTTTGTTTATAAATACATGTTATCTTGGTTAATTAATAAAGAAAGAAGATTTAATGGCCTCATCCATTAGACTTGGGCAGTACGAAGCCCATCTGTCAGAGCTTGGGAAGGAGGATGCATCTCTGGGATTTTCTCTGGACTAAGCCCAAGCCGTACTTCAACATGTGAGGATTGAATTGATTTTCCTAAGGGAGAAGATCAAGCTGATAAAAATCACCACTCTGGCAATGTTGTCTAAGCCACCCCGATATTCTATCACTATATCACACCTTACACTTATGTCTTATGCAAGTGTTATAAGGGATTATGTAACGAGGCCTTGGTTATTTTTTGTAATCCCTTGGTAGAAATAAAATTATTATTTCTTATTACAGAAAATTTGGAGAATTTCAATTATTTGGATATATTTAGGATGAATTTATAGTTCTAAATAATAATCAATGTTGAAAAAGGGTATTTTAAAATATTTATGTATACATTAAATAATTAGTAATGTGAGTTGATTTTTATAAAATAGACTTCTACATTTGTGTTCATTAAGAAATTCAGTGTCTAATAAGATCAAATTAATTTTTAGTGAATAGTAATGTATGAATAGCAATGAATAAAAATGAATAGTAAATCGTCAAAAAAATAGAAACATTAACCATGAATGTATAAATATAGAATAGATGTCTTAAAGGTGAAAAAATGATCATAGTATTAGTTTTGGTATTTTTTTATGTCATAAATATCTTATTTACAATTTTATAATTAATTTAATATTTTAAAATGTAAATTTAATTTCATAAAATGTAATCATATATATTTACTTTATTGTCTTATGGTTAGACAATAATTTTATGGGACCATGATTACATTATTAAGTTGTTACAAAATGTGTTATAGATTTGAAGTTTTATTTTTGGAATAAATAATGATTTTATTTATTAATTAAATAAAAAATAATTAGATTTTTTTTCATAAAATAGAGTTAATTTTTGATTTCAGTGCATCGATATTAGGTGAGGGTTATTTTTTAATATTTTTCTGAAACAAGTGAATTTTCAATGAATAGTAAAATTAAAGTTTTGAGTTTCTTGTGTTTAATGAAATCATTGATGATTTAATCCTGATGTAATGATTCTAGTCGACCTATGGATAGTAATATATTATATTAGGTGTCCCAAGTGGCCAATACCAAGAGAAAGCCCATGGTATTGCTAATCCCACCAATGAGGTGTCCCTTGGATATTTATAATTTATTACGTCAATTATCATATGTAAATCGATCCATTCCCTCATTCATTTCATTTTAAAACCCTTCTAAAATTATTTATATTCTTATAAACTCCCATTTAGTCCTTCCAAGTTCTATCAATCCTCCAAAAGTCCATACATATAATATTTCGAAGTTACTCTTAAAGGTATTGGAACCTTTCACCATCCTCTTTTAGTCATGACTTCCTTTATGTTTGGCCTTCTTGTATCCACCATATTATGTGGCGGTCTGTTCTTATAAATTCATATTTCTATCCATTTAATCTCCAAATTATAAGAGACACTTTCCACTCTCATCATCTGAATATCTGAATTTTTAGGTCACACCATTAGGCTACTGAAATTTTTGTAAAAGAAACTGCACCTTCTCTTTCCTTTCAAGTTTCCTTTTCATATGGTATGTCGTTAATATATCCATAACATGTTATTATATCCATTTTATTATGTCTCTATTATTTATTATGAGTTATTTATAATTGGGATAACCTTTCACCCTCTCTTTTTAATGTATTATAAAATGATGTTATTTAGCTATTCTGCTGCAGAATATTCATCTAAAAATTTCTCTTTCTTTCCCTCAGGAAATTCTCTTATTTTATTTATGTGAACACTCAGCCCGATTTCGTTCCAATGGGTGTTAATATAGACATAAAAATGACTTATTTAATTATTTAATTGAAAAACATTTAACCCTCAATCCCTTTCCATGGGTAACAAATGACATAATGATCTTAATTTTTTAGGAATTTTAAAACTTCATGATTTTGAAATAAAACCCATTTAATTTATTCTCTATGGGTAATTTATATCCTTTTTTATTATGATCTATGTGGATCACATGAATATAAATAAATATTAAGGGTTATCTCTGATAGTGTTCCAATTCATTGGGTAATGAATTAATCTCTAGAGATGACTAGTTTCACGATACCTTGGTGAATAACCATGGTAATTTTTATAACACCTTGGGGGTGAACCTTGGTGATATAATCATGAAGGTATAAATGAAATTTTGTAGCCACATAATAAAGATATGTTTCATGTTCTTTTTATCACGATATGGCTATTCCTCCATTACACAAGCTTTATGATTTTTATCATGTTATTATTAATATTGCACAACATCATAGTCAACTATTTCACTTAATTTATTTACATAGCCTTATGCTCACCCTTTCCATTTAATTTATGTCTCCAGGTGATGAGATGCATAAATTTTACGTAGGATGAAATTTTCAACAATATTTTAAAGGGGTTTTATTAGGGTGTTTTATGTTTTCATATTATATTGTTCCTGATTTCCAAGACACTAGACATTAAAGATTATCTGTATGTAAAATGTAATGAAAGGATAAGTAATAAAAAGGCGGGATGCCATAACACATCGGTAAATTTTGAATGAAAATACCCATTAAAGAAGGAACCATAGTTTGATAAGTATATCCCACAATTTTCATTATAATAATCATTGAAAATGCATTCATGTGTAGTAAACACATCAAATAAAATAATCAAGTGGTGAACATTGCATGTGTCTCAATGAAATAAATGTGAGATAAAAACACCTTACCACTGTAACACCCCGAGATTTTATTATTTTTAATTTAATTAATGTCTTGTGTTGTACGCTACACCAAAAGGAGCTTTCACAACACATATCCTTGACTTGCCTTTCATTACACGCAATCACGACCTTCCTTGATAGCGTGTGTAGTACGCAATACCGAGTTTCACTAAACAACGATATACTATTAAAATATTATTAAAACTAGCTGTTATGAATAGTAATAACCACTTTTTGAAATTTTGTAAATATTATTTTTCAAAATGGACTTAATTTTTGGATTCGGAATATCGAAATTAGCTTAGGGGGAAATTTTGGTAATTTTCGGATAAATTTCATATTTTGATGAATAGTGGAAATTACTAAATATTAATTAAAAACAACTTTCTCAATCGAAATAATTAATATTGATAAATTACTAATTTTAGTGTTTTTAAATTATATTTAGAATATATTTTTACAATTTAATACAATGTTGGTCATTGGATGTAATTTCACATTTAAACCAGTTATAAACAAGTGTCAATATTTTGATAGTTATTATCTCTTAAAAACACGAATTTTGTTTTGACGACGGGAATTAATTTTTTAAATTAATTAATGCAACTGATATGTTTTTAATTTGGTAAAATATAAATCATTTTGGAGTTCATAATATCAAATATAGCTTAGGCCTAATTTTTGGTATTTTTCTGAAAACTTTCAATTTTTGATGAATAGTGAAACCACTAAGTGGTAGTTAAAAAAAATTAAATTGTTCATAAAACTTAATTTTACCACATCTATGAGTGGAATTTCAAATATCTGAGAGACATGGTTGATGTCAGTAAGTAAAAATGTGGTTCAATGAGATGAAAATAATTTTTTGGTGAATAGAAACTTTTTACTTTTTTTTACCACGGTTAAAAGTAAATAGGGTAATTAAGGGTAGAAATGATATTATTATTACCCTAACAAATGTCCTAATTCTATTGGTCAAGTGTAATTCGACCAAAAAAAACTTAGGAATAAAATATGACCATTTAGGCCCACATGGATTAGATTAGGACATTTATTATTAATTTATTTAAAGAAGGGTTAAAAGAGTTAAATTCAAAGTTTTTTTACTAAATAAAATTTAATATGGGGTTATAAATAAGATAAATTCGACTATAAATATTCATTATAAAGATAAAAAGATTTACTACATAATGGTATTTTATTTGTAATTTCTAGACATTAAATAATTTAATTTATTTATGACACAACGATGATGTAGTGATTATCTTATTAATGAAATATTGACATAATTGATGTTATAAATACCCAAATAAAGATAATTTGAGACTTTTTATGAATTACACTACTTTTATATATTAATATGACATGTTAGTATTGACTTAATTAACTTTTTTCGAACTTATCATTCTGTTATGATTTTCACAAAAATCAATTACAAAATAGTGTCAAAATTGACATAAATTAGTTTTTAAAACAAATATTTTATTATTAATTGTTATTTTATTCATAAAAATCTATGGTTCTGCAAAATGACTTATATAAGGTTATATATATTAATAATAAACAACTTGGGGTTCTTTTTGCTTCTTATAGTATGTTTATTAACCTTTTAGTGTAAGAACACAAGAAGACACGGTAAAAAGTAATATTATTTAACATATTGTTAAATCTAAATGATAAGGTTAAAATAGGAACCTAAACTTGTCTAAATTCTATTGGATGAGATTATTTAGACCCATCCCCACATTATCCTATAAATAAATCAATTTGGAGCTATTTAAAACCGAACGTGACTTTATAATAAAATAATATTTTTATTTATTCCAAAGGTGCCCCTCTCCTCCTTTATAAAAGGGCACCTCCTCCCTCTCTTCCTCACACCACGTTGAGCCTTCAAGCTCGGCCAAACCCTGAAAAATTCTCTTCTCCACTTCCCTAGAAACAACCTAGAGGTTCTGGTCTTCCTCAAATACCAATTTTAGTGCCCTAAAAGGAGATCTCAAAGAGGCGCTTCAATGAAGAGGTAATTTCCGTTACCGATTCTTTCAACTTTATTTTTCATCCACTTCTTCTTCATAGGTTGTTTCATTATGAAGTAATAACATCAGTATAAATCATATACTGATATGTTATTATAAGTATTAAACAAACCTATTTCATCATCTATCCATCCTACGGAAAACGAAATCACCGCGCGTGCGTACGTACGGAATACCGCCTCCACGCCGTGGTGTAATCTGTTTTTCCACCAACACCTTACATGGATGGGTATTATGGTGTAAAGAATAACTATACATAGTTATTATAACATCATAATGATTCTGATATATTTTATCATCCACTCCACTCCAATTCAATAATTATGGAAACAATATCATCGCTCGTGCGTACGTATGGACTACCGTCTCCACCACGCGATGAGATTCATTCTCCATGTTAACCATTTAAGAGTGGTTATAAAGTATATATAAGAAATAATAATGATATATATGACATTATAAAGCTACTGGATTTATGTATATATGTATGTCATCTACTTAATTCCATTCAACTCAATAAGGAAACGAAAACAGCGTTCATGCGTACGTACGGCCTACCGTCTCCATGAACGGTGTGTTTCATTTCATTTATCTATCTATTATATATATATATTGAATATATATGATATATAAATCATGTTTTATATTCTGGAAGTATGTAAATCATGATATAAGTAATAATAATGTCAAGAACAACAAGTCCAAACACCTACGATAAATGAAACGATTTTACCCAAAACGCTTCTTTAACATGGAATTTACAAAAGAATGGGTAATATAAAGTCATAAGTGAACCATATATGATATAATAACAATGAATATGATTCTGTAATAAGTCATTGACATTATTTAAATCATTATACAAGAGGTTCGGACACTTACGAAGCAAATCGGACCTAAGGTAAGGGAAATATCGCAATCTCATTTTTTTATCCGAGATTGTTTATAATTTGGTATTTACTGGGGTGTATTTTATCATCCACATCCATGTTTCCTCAATATGTAATATTATTTCCATCCACCTAAAATTGTTTAAATCCAATTTTACCCTTCAGTGAGTTTTTAGTAAATGATATGAAAGGAATCTTTTGTCATTTTTCGTACGAGGTACTTTTTTGACTTTTCCGACAAAAGTACGAGAAGAATGTTTTTTTTAACTTATACGACATGAATGGATTTTTAAAACATTATTTCAAAGAATCAACCTTTACAAGTTATCATGTTTATTTTTAATCAAATTATTTTATTTTATAATTGTACGACATGTTAAGAAAGGAAAAGTGTTTTTTAAGCATAAAGGATATTTTCCTCAAGAATGAAGTTCAAGAGTTTTATCAAAATTATTTTCCATATAAGATAATATAGGGATCTGTTTTTATCCCCATTATTACATGGATTTGATCATGTTGTGATGGAAATATTTTTATGAATTCCTTTATCTTATATGAATTTTTTTATGATGTCATGATATTTAAGATTCCCATTTTTATTACATGGGTTATGCTATGGTGTATGGTTTATGATTTTGTGGCACACATAAGAATTGTATCATTATGAGATGGGTGGGAACTATACCTCCCTCCAATGCATTGGGTAATGCTTTTATATCTCATGAGATAGACATGGATGGAACTGTAGGTTATACCGGTTCAGTGAAACTGGACTGAAACGAGGGTGACTCAGTTCAGAAATGGACTTTGTCCACTAAGATAGTCTTGGCAATGAGTCTTGACTAATAAGATATGATTCTCCATGATTATGTGTGTATGCCACAATGTTTCATGTTTTAAGTTATGATTATTGGGATTACATTTCACTACTATGATTTATCCCATGTTATGATATTATGATCTCTTTTGCATGTTATGATTTCCAAAAGTTATGTTCTTATGTATATGATGTGATTGATATTTCTTTTGTTTACCCTTACTGATCATTTGAGCTCACCATTTTATGTTTTCTTTTCCCCAGGATATAAAGAAAAGTTTTAGGTAAAAAAATGGAAGATCTTTATGGGAGATGTTGAAGATCATTCACCATGATTAGAAGATTACGTTCCGAGTTTCCAAAGACACTAAACTATTACGATCCTTGTGTGTGTGTTTTTGTTATGTACTAAGTATTCCGCAAAAGTAATGTAATGTCCATGTACGTTAGGCTTCGGGTCCCTACAGTTGGTATCAGAGGAAAGTTTTAGTCAACCTTTGGAAAATAGGATGCAAAAACGTTAGTGAGATCCCTAGAGATATTTCTAAGGTATGTCTAGGGATGTCTCTAAGGTTAAGTATACGTTTAGGTTATAGTCCTAGAATTGTGCTAACAATCTTAGAATTTAACCTAAGATGTTAGATATTGAGGGTACTCCCCCTTTATTATGTTTTTTTCCCTAGCATGATTTTTGCCTCTCACACTATTCTTTTTGGGTTTTAGAAAATGGCTGGAAACAAGATGATTCACGATAATAGAGGATATGATGGACAGTGGAATGATATTCTTCATGAGAAACCAAATGAAATGGGATTTGGAAGTCCAAACATCATTATTATGCCAAATCAGCAATCTCATAATATGATCAATAATGTAAAATTTGGTATGTTTCCTGACTCGGCTAATAAGAGAAATATGGAGTTTCATGATGATCATAGAGGAAAGAAAGTTAAATTTCCCCTATGTAAATAATGTGGGAAGAGGAATCAAGGAGAATGGTTCAAATGAACTGGAAGATGCTTTGGGTGTGGAAAAGAAGGACACAAAGCCAGTAAGTGCAAAGGAAAAGGTTCAGTTAACACCAGGGATGAGGATAATGGTATTGCTACGACATCAACAATGGTTAAATGTTTTAAATGTGGAATGTATGGGAATTATGCAAACCAATTCCCTAAGGGAAAGTCTCATGAAAATAATCAGTATGGTCGTATGTGTAGTATTTATGTGGATGATGATGAAGAGACTACAAATGATATGTGAGTTGAATGAATTGTTGAAGCTCGGTTAATGGTTTAAGAATGTAGTGGAATGATGACATGTTTATCAGGTGTAATGTTGTATAAGTAATCTCATGGTACTATGGAATAAAGAGACATCTAAGGATTGTTACACTATTGTCCTTCCTTGAGTTTTGTAAGTGTATGACTAATGGTACCATTATCCATGAAAGGTTATTCATATATTTTTGGAATGTAGATGATATGCGCATAATGAAGGGATAAGACGATAATGAGATGTTTGATTGTATTCATGAGCTCATGATTGATCTAAGGACTAAGTGATATCATGGTTTGAGTATATAGAATTTTGAGGATTTTGGTATGTGGAAATAGTTAACTTTTAACAGCATTCATGTTTTCAATATGGTTCAATGGGTATTTATTCTTCAAGAAAATACATAATTAAGGAATTCACATGTTTGTAATTTTACCCACAGGAAATATCTTATGATATATGGGGGATAAATGATGGAATTCATGTGATTATTTTCTTTATACTATGAGCATGGACCGATGTATTTTAGATAAGCCTAAAGATTGGAATAGATTATGTTGGACATAAGTTGGTATTATTTAAGGATAGAACTTTTTTCGATATTGTTGATGGGATGTTATAGTAATATAGCTTTAGAAAAAGGACAACCTGCAGGACGGGCGACAGCCCTTCGCGTCAGACAAGGCTGTGGGAATCGAACCCACAACCGAAGTGCGACTGGCCTTTATCGCCTAGCACTAGCCTACAGGAAGACCCTATTTAGTAGAAACTTGTTTTATTTTATTAAGAAGTATGATATATGAAGTATAAGTTCATTTTTGGAACCATATACGATTAACCATAAGATGGACTTATAACTTTTGCTAACCTTTTGTTTGAAAGAGATGGAATGACCCATCATTCTATCACATGATCTGCTAACACATCACGAATGACAAATTCAACTTCATTTCATTAAGATATGAAGTGGAAATTGTCCAAAGAACAACAAACGGTGAGACTATACCAAAATCACGAAAGTATTTCTTCTACTTCCAATTTCATCAACTTTAGGGAAATGATCTTGAAAACCAAAAATGTTGTCTTAGTGCTCTTATATCTGATGAATCAGATGGTACCTTAGATCGTCACAAATTTATGGCTTTGTGATTGCTAGCTTTTCCATAGCCATTTTCTCTACCACTCTCCATCAGAACATGATGGTTAGATTTCTCTTCCATATCCATATTTTCACCTATGTGGAAACCTAGTGATTAGTTTATTTGGGTAACCGTTACGTTTCATACTTTTGTTTTTAATGATTGGTTTTGGTATTCCTTTTTACGATGTGGGTTTAGATTAAATAAACTTTCGAATCGTAAACCATTTATAACCCCGACGAATTTGGAGGGAGAAATTAATTTTAAGGGGGGTAGAATGTAACACCCCGAGATTTTATTCTTTTAAATTTCAATAATTTCTTGTGTTGTACGCTACACCAAAAGGAGCTAGCACAACACGTATCCTTGACTTGCCTTTCATTACACGCAATCACGACCTTCCTTGATAGCGTGTGTAGTACGCAATACTGAGTTTCACTAAACAACGATATGCTATTAAAATATTATTAAAACTAGCTGTTATGAATAGTAATAACCACTTTTTGAAATTTTTTAAATATTATTTTTCCAAATGGACTTCATTTTTGGATTCAGAATATCGAAATTAGCTTAGGGTGAAATTTTGGTAATTTTCGGATAACTTTCATATTTTGATGAATAGTGGAAATTACTAAATTTTAATTAAAAACAACTTTCTCAATCGAAATAATTAATAATGATAAATTATTAATTTTAGTGGTTTTAAAGTATATTTAGAATATATTTTTTCAATTTAATACAATTTTGGTCATTGGATGTAATTTCACATTTAAACCAGTTATAGACAAGTGTCAATATTTTGATAGTTATTATCTCTTAAAAACACGCCTTTTGTTTTGACGACGGGAGTTATTTTTTTAAATTAATTAATTCAACTGATATGTTTTGAATTTGGTAAAATATAAATCATTATTGAGTTCATAATATCAAATATAGCTTAGGCCTAATTTTTGGTATTTTTCTAAAAACTTTCAATTTTTGATGAATAGTGAAACCACTAAGTGGTAGTTAAAAAATACTAAATTGTTCGTAAAACTTCATTTTACCACTTCTTTGAGCGGAATTTCAAAATTCATAGATACATGGTTGATGTCAGTAACTAAAATGTGGTTCAATGAGATGAAAATAATTTTTTTTGGTGAATAGTAACTTTTTACTTTTTTTACCATGGTTAAAAGTAAATAGGGTAATTAAGGGTAGAAATGATATTATTATTACCCTAACACATGTCCTAATTCTATTGGAAAAGTTTAATTCAACCTAAAACAAACTTAGGAATAAAATATGACCATGTAGGCCCACTTGGATTAGATTAGGACATTTATTATTAATTTATTAAAAGAAGGGTTAAAAGAGTTAAAATCAAAGTTTGTTTACTAAAACATTTTTAATATGGGGTTATAAATAATATAATTTCGACTATAAATATTCATTATAAATATAAAAGGATTTCCTACATAATGGTATTTTATTTGTAATTTTTAGACATTATATAATTTAATTTATCTATGACACAACGATGATGTAGTAATTATCTTATTAATGAAATATTGACATAATTGATGTTATAAATACCCAAATAAATATAATATGAGACTTTTTATGAATTCCACTAATTTTATAGGTTAATATGACATGTTATTATTGATTTAATTAACTTTGTTCTAACTTATCATTCTGTTATGATTTTCAGAAAAATCAATTACTAAATAGTGTCAAAATTGACATAAAATAGTTTTTAAAACAAATATTATATTATTAATTGTTATTTTATTCCTAAAAATCTAAGGTTCGGAAAAATGACTTAGATAAGGTTATATATATTAATAATAATCAACCTGGGGTTATTTTGGCTTCTTATAGTATGTTTATTAACCTTATAGTGTAAGAACACAAGAAGACACGGTAAAAGTAAAATTATTTAACTTAATGTTAAATCTAAATGATAAGGTTAAAATAGGAACCTAAACTTGTCTAAATTCTATTGGATGAGAGGATTTCTACCCATACCCACATTAGCCTCTAAATAAATCAATTTGGAGCTATTTAAAACCGAACAAGACTTTATAATAAAATAATATGTTTAGTTATTCCAAAGGTGCCCCTCTCCTCCCTTATAAAAGGGCACCTCCTCCCTCTCTTCCTCACACCACATTGAGCCTTCAAGATCGGCCAACCCCTGAAAAATTATATTATCCACTTACCTAGAAACATCCTAGAGGTTCAGGGTTTCCTAAAAGACCAATTTTAGTGCCCTAAAAGGAGATCTCAAAGAGGCGCTTCAAAGAAGAGGTAATTTCCGTTACCGATTCTTTCAACTTTATTTCTTCTTCCACTTCTTCTTATTAGGGTGTTTCATTATGAAGTAATAACATCAGTATCACTCATATAATGTTATGTTATTATAAGTATGAAACAACCCTATTTTATCATCTATCCATCCTACGTAAAAAGAAATCACCGCGCGTGCGTACGTACGGAATACCGTCTCCACGCTGTGGTGTAATCTGTTTTTCCACCAACACCTTACATGGATGGGTATTATGGTGTAAAGAATAAATATACATAGTTATTATAACGTCATAATGATTCTGATATATTGTATCATCCACTCCAATTCTATTCAATAATTATGGAAACGATATCAGCACTCGTGCGTACGTACAGACTACCGTCTCCATGACGCGATGAGATTCATTCGCCATGTTAACCATTTAAGAGTGATTATAAAGTATATATAAGCAAAAATAATGAAATATATGAAATTATAAAGCTACTGGATTTATGTATATATGTATTTCATCTACTTAATTCCATTCAACACAATAAGGAAACGAAAACAACGTTCATGCGTACGTACGGCCTACCGTCTCCATGAACGGTGTGTTTAATTTAATTTATCTATCTATTATATATATATACTAAATATATATGATATATAAATAATGTTTTATATTCTGGAAGTATGTAAATCATGATATAAGTAATAATAATGTCAAGAACAACAAGTCCAAAAACCTACGATAAATGAAACAATTTTACCCAAAACGCTTCTTTAACATGGAATTTACAAAAGAATGGGTAATATAAAGTCATAAGTGAACCATATATGATATAATAACAATGAATATGATTCTGTAATAAGTCAATGACATTATTTAAATCATTATATAGGAGGTTTGGACACTTACGAAGCAAATCAGACCTAAGGTAAGGGAAATATCACAATCTCATTTTTTTATCCGAGATTGTTTATACTTTGGTATTTACTGGAGTGTACTTTATCATCCACATCCATGTTTCCTCAATATGTAATATTATTTCCATCTACCTACAATTGTTTAAATCCAATTTTACCCTTCAGTGAGTTTTTAGTAAAAGATATGAAAGGAATCTTTTGTCGTTTTTCGTACGAGGTACATTTTTTGACTTTTCCGACAAAAGTACGAGAAAAATGTTTTTTTTAACATATATGGCATGAATGGATTTTTAAAACATTATTTCCAAGAAGCTTCCTTTACAAGTTTTCATGTTTATTTTTAATCAAATTATTTTAGTTTAGAATTGTACGACATGTTAAGAAAGAAAAAGTGTTTTTGAAGCATAAAGGATATTTTCCTCAAGAATGAAGTTCAAGTGTTTTATCAAAATTATTTTCCATATAAGATAATATAGGGTTCTGTTTTTATCCCTATTATTACATGGATTTGATTATGTTGTGATGGAAATATTTTTATGAATTCCTTTATCTTATATGAATTGTTTTATGATGTCATGATGTTTAAGATTCCCATTTTTATTACATGGGTTATGCTATGATGTATGGTTTATGATTTAGTTGCACACATAAGAATGGTATCATTATGAGATGGGTGGGAACTATACCTCCCTCCAATGCATTGGGAAAAGATTTTATATCTCATGAGATAGACATGGCTGGAACGGTAGGTTATACCCGTTCAGTGAAACAGGACTGAAACGGAGGTGACTCGGTTTAGAAATGGACTTTTTCCACTAAGATAGTCTTGTCAATGAGTCTTGAATAATAAGATATGATTCTCTATGATTATGTGTGTATTCCACAAAGTTTCATGTTTTAAGTTATGATTATTGGGATTACATTTCACTACTATTATTTATCCCATGTTATGAAATTATGCTCTCTTTTGCAGGTTAAGATTTCCAAAAGTTATGTTCTAATGTATATGATGTGATTGATATTTCTTTTGTTTACCCTTACTGAGAATTTGAGCTCACCCTTTTATGTTTTCTTTTCCCCAGGATATAAAGAAAGGTTTTAGGTAAAAAAAGGGAAGATCTTTATGGGAGATGTTGAAGATATTTCACCACAATTAGAAGATTACGTTCTGAGTTTCCAAAGAAACTAAACTATTACGATCCTTGTGTGTGTGTTTTTGTTATGTACTAAGTATTTCGCAAAAGTAATATAATGTCCATGTACGTCAGGCTTCGGGTCTCTACAACCACATGGGTAAAAAATGAAACATAATCACCATAAATTAAAAAGACTTATGCTGATATTTACATCCCTATATGTTTCAAAATAATAATCATAATATATATTAATTGGTAGTATATACACTAGAAAAATTAAACAAGTGGTGAATATTGTATATCTCTCCCAAAAATAAAATATAGACTACAAATCCCTTACCTTAGGTCCGACAACCTTCATACACATTGAAACACATATATAATAAATATAAATTTATTATAAATATATTACCAAATAATACTCAAATATATAATACTATATATTATTTACTTATAAGATTTCATCACCCATTTGTTAACATTTATTGTGTAAAATCACTTTTCTGTGTGGTATGTGCTTTATTTTCATGTATGTGTCACGACCCGACCCTACCTGGCTCGAGCCACAACTACCCCAAGCCCTCCTCCATAGGCTAGGGGCTGGAAACTAGTGCTGAAAGCACAATAACTTGGGGAAGCCTTAGCCTATGTACTTGTACACACAAACACGCAGCACACCCAATGCAAAAGTGCAGAGTAAAAGAAAAGACAAGTAGAGTAAAGTGAAACTGCTATATATATAAACCACCAAAAGTGCATTGACCTCTAACAGTATAGGAATAGTGCTGAAAAGGAAAAAGGGGCAAAACATACACCCAACCAGAAAAGGTGCCACAACCCGGCAATAGATAAACAACAAGAAACAGCTGATGGGCCTCCCACCTGGAACCCGGTTACGACCACCACACGCGGTCCCAACTCCCAAACTCCTAAGATCCTCTGATGTCAGGACCAACCTGTCCGTAATCTGCAAGGGCACACCAAGTGTGGTCAATTCCCAAGCAGGGGTGAGTATAAAAAAATCAGTAGGATACCCCGAAGGCTCGAGGGAGCAAAAAAGGAGGTATCGAAGGTTGAGAAGTAGAGCGCACAAGAAAAGTAAAGGAGTAAAACAGAGAGTGCGGTAGAATAGAAGTAGAGAGTCTAGCTTAACCCAACAAAAGAAAAGAGGTAGATTGGTCCATACACAAGGAGAAGGAACGGTGAGAATATGAACTTCTCATTGAGTCTTTCCATACCTATAGCAGGAGATTAGACTCATCCCACCACGAGAAGCTTGACACGAAAAGCACGTGGCACACCTCGCGTGACTTCTCCTGTCTTGGAGGGAGAGTAACGAAGCCCAAGAAGTGGGCACTGGAACAAGGTATATACATATCCATATGCTCAGAAAGAAGCCCGAACAACGCCGTAAGGGGATCTCTATCCCGTATCTCAGCCCAAGAAAGTGATTCGCCAACAGTCCCAGAAGTAACACCATTGGTGCCCAGCATCCCGCACGTCTTCCCTGAACTACAAGTCAAAGGCTCAATCACCGCACCTCGACACTATCCTCATTGGGCGGTATTGACTCGCCCGCACGGTTTTGGGGTCACGTCATAAGGACACATCTTGGTGGGGAAGTGCTCCTCGTACTTGAGAGTTCTGGGGGAACGTTAAACCACAACTCGTCACTGCCCCACAGTTGAGAGGTATCCCCAAAGCCAAAGCTATTTCATCACCAACCCGTAAAACCAAGGGTCACGCTTTAGTAATCATGGAGGAAAGCCACAGACTTTACTAGTAGAAATGACTGAGTCTGGAATATCAACGGGTTCCCCACTGCCCAGCCCTGCTGGATGGTAATTCATAATATGATACCGGGTGACCCACTGCCCAGAACTCTCATGTATGAGGAGCACTTTCCCCACCGAGACATGTCCTTTTGATGCAACCCCAAAACCATGCGGGTGAGTCAGTGCCAACCAAAGCGGATAGTGTCAAGGTGCGATGATTGCGCCCTTGACATATAGTTCGGGGCAGAAGTGCGGGATGCTGGGCATCGATGTTGTTACTTCTGGGAATGTTGGCGACTCACTTTCTTGGGCTGAGCTACGGGATGGAGATCCCCTTATGACGTTGTTCGGGCTTCATGGTGAGTATAAGGATATGTATATACCTTCATCCAGCACCCACTTCTTGGGCTTGGTTACTCTCCCTTCACGAGAGGCGATGACGCGTGGGGTATGCCAAGTGCTTTCCATGTCTAGCTTCTCGTAGTGGGACGAGTCTACTCTACTGCTATAGGTAGAGAAGACTCGATGAGAAGTTCTTATTCTGACCATTTCTTTCTCCTTGTGTCTGGACAATTCTACCTCCTTTCTTTTGTTAGGTTGAGCTGGACTCTCTACTGGTATTCTACTGCACTCTCTATTGTACTCCTTTTCTTTTCTTGTGTGCTCTACTGCTCACCCTTCGGTACCTCTTTTGTTGTTCCCTCGAGCCATCGGGGTATCCTACTGAGTATTTTTATACTCACCCCTGCTTGGGCTTTTCCTTCACTTGGTGTACCCTTTCAGACGACATACATGTTGGCCGTGACTTTAGAGGAGCTTTGGAGTTTGGGAGCTGGGACCACGTGTGGTGGTCGTAGCCGGGTTCCAGGTGAGAGACTGGTCATTTGTTTCTTTTTGTTTACATGTTGCCGGGTTGTGGAACCTTTTCTGGTTGGGCGCGTGTTTTTTCCCTTCTTCCATTTTAGCACTTTTCTTGTACTGTTAGAGGTCGATGTACCTTTGGTGGTTTATATATATAGCAGGTGAACTTTACTCTTCTTGTCTTTTCATTTACTCTGCACTTTTGCATTGGGTGTGCTGTGTGTGTGTGTGTGTACATGTACTTAAGAAAATGCCTCCCCGAGTTATTGTGCCTTCGGCGCTGTTCGCCAGCCCCTGGCCTATGGAGGCAGGCTTGGGGTAGTTGCGGCGTGAGCCGGGTAGGGTTGGGTCGTAACCGTATATTATGGATTCGTAGTTTTGAACCTTTTATTTTTATAAAGGTTACAAAATAAAAATAATTTAAATCACTATATTAATATAATATATAATTATTATATATATATGTATAGATGTCGAAAGAATATAGAGATAGGAAAATGAATTGCACCATTCATGTAGACAGTAGTTCGTACTTATGCATGGGCATTGTTTCCATTTTTATAAAGATGGTTTGAAATAAAGGTAAATAATACTTCAATTTTTAAGAGTAGTTATTTTATAATATATTTTAATTGAGTCCACCTTTTTTACCATCTAAGTAAAAAAATATGAAAAACATGTCACATCGCTTCATAGAGGTGGTAGTCAACACATACACACGATAAAAATTATCATTTTCCAATGGTGTAAAAGGAAAGAAAGTATATAGTATATTATAATTATATATGTATAATTATTTCATATGTATAAAATTATTACATTAAACTGATCATAATACCCATCCATAAAATATGGTGATGACAAATGAATTATATCCTTGCATTGAGACGGTATGTCGGATATAGGCATGCACGATATGTTCACATCCTATATGATGAAAATAGGGTGAATAAATGTGTTTTAATAATAATAACAAACTTTTAATATTTTGAAGATGATTTTTTTATTAACACATTTATATTAGGAAGAATAATAATTATAAATATATTGATTAGTTAAGGTGTTTTCCTCTTCATTCAAATAACCTCATTAGATCTCATTTTAATGGTTAGATGGTTAGTCTTTTGGGAAGTAGAATATCTGTATAATTTTCTTATTTGATTTTATAAGATAAAATGATAGTATTCTTATATAAAATTCGCAAATTGTTGTGCTTAAGATAGATAAGGGATTCCCTATTGTAATTTAAAAGAGGGTCACCCTGGGAATTTTTTAATAACATTACAATATATTAAAGTAAACCATATGAAAAATTGGTTCCAAATGGAATATAAGTGTGTAAGGGATGCAATTTGAGAACATATATTGTCCCCATTGTATTGTTTTCCTATTTTTAGGATTTTTTTCTATTTTAATAAAAAATTCGATTTATAAAATTTCATTATTCTTAATTTAGACTATATTTATTAAATTTTACTTAAAAGATATAAAGAAAATAAACATTTTGAATATAACAATTAATTTTATAATAATAATTACTAATAACAGAAAAACTACCCTCACACATTAAATCAATCTAATTTACATAATTTTAATATTTTTAAAATCATTTAATAATCTTTTTTATTAATTACTGAAATAATGCATTAATGTTTAATAGGAATTTCAGGTCATTATATAATTTATAAAAATAAAAAATAATTTTTTTAAGTAAAATATTTTAATTAATATCAAAATTTATGCCTAGATAAATTTATAACTTCTCTCCCTATGTGGACACATAAAATGTATTTAAGACGACGAGCGTGACAATTTGTAAATTTATTTTATTTGAATATTATATAGGTTCTTTTCATGGATAATTGTATATTATAAAACTCAACTTACATCATAAGTTGATAATGTGTGAAATTACTTTATCTAATAATAATTAACATTAAAAATATGGACTTATCAATTAGTTTTAAACAACATTGACCTGATTGACACTTTATCTTAGTGATAAATTTTATTATGGTTACTATTCATATTGGTCAAAAAATTAAAGGGTCTTATTTACCAAAATATAACCATCCAATTCAAAATATTGAGTCCGTTTTCCTATGTTCAATAAATATATGTGACAGAAATTAATTTAAAAATAAGTGCACAAAACATAATGAAAAATAATTTTTATAAAAATTTATTTCTACACATAAAAACTTATATTTTTCTAATCACATGAATATAAAATATTAAATGAATTTAAAAAATGATTAAATATATTATATATACAATTCATTAAGTTGATTCCCCAAAATTTATTAATTTATTTTATTAAGATAAAAATAGATGACAACCAAAAAACATTCTTTTAGAAAAATATTTCTTTTTGATTCAAATGATTTTTTTCATCTGTAATGAATTGAGAAACAATGAAATAATTTTATAAATATGGAACCAAAAATTTTTATTATATTATTTATTCTTATTTACACTCACCAATCAAATTGTTAAGTGATAAATATAAATTTAAAAATAGTATTTTAATTGTATATTGTCATTCCTTTTAAAATTGTGTTTCGTGTAATGAAAGCTATCGATGAACATAAATTTATTTAATAAAAATATTTAGAAAAATATTGGGGTGTCATATGATAACCCATTATAATTAATTTCACAATTTATATTTTTAAATAACATACAAACTAATGAGAATATCATTTTTCCTTACATTCTCTGGTTCACATATAGCTTCTACAAATTTCTCATTTATCTAGGGAACTATCACCTAGTGAGTAGTATTTTTCTATAGAAATTTATATCTGAAATACAAGAATATGAATGATCATTCCTCATACAAATTATACTTTTCTAGTGTTATAACATCATAGAATATTACATGTTATAGATCAATTTTGTAATTCCTCTGAGTGATATATGTAACACAATGTGAACATCAGTTTAGTTAAGTTGAGGCATTGAGAAATAATATTCCACCCTTACTTGATCAAGATTAATAAGACTGATATATATTGGGATCAAATTTCACGTATCTTAAAATCTCATAACCATCTTCAATAGAAAAACTCATATATAAACCTACTCACATACTACAAATTTTAGTTTATGCCAATGATTGATAGAATAATATTTCAGTCAACTCTGAGATGCCTTGATTTATAGTTTTATTGATCACATATTATTTGTCATTTTCTCATCATTCCTTTGCCCCAATATATTTATTTATCTATTATAAACCAATTAGTTTGGAGGTCAAAATATTTTCAAATATCGAGTTTCATAGTGATCCATCTGAATTATTGATTGAAATATATTTTCGTAAGAAAAATAAACTAGAAGGGGTGGTTACATTATTTGACATCCTATACTTATATAATGAAAATACAAATTATCTCAAAACAATTTCAATCAATCATAAATTATAATACCAAAATGAATATAACCTAATAACTTTGAAAAAAAGTCTGGGTAAAATCATGTATGCTTCTAAAACATAATTTATCATTTATTACATACATAAGAACCTTTTATGACTATGAACATTTCGATTAGATGCCTTGGTTCATAATTACAGTAATACACAATCATAATATGCTTTATAATATTAAATTTTACTTCTAATATATATATATAGTGATTTAATAAATTCTAATAAATGTGTAAAATTTCACTAAAGGATTAACAATAATATTTTCTTTGGGTGTATTAATACAAACCTCATCATGAAATCCCTATCCCTAGAGTGGTGGAATAATATTCCCAAAATTATCATGATTTACTTCTACTATTTTTGTTATATAATATTATCTATTTTTTATTTTTATATAAATTATTTTTATGCATTATAATCCACAATAGACCTTGTATTAGAGAATTGATTTTCATAATCCCAAAAATAATTTCCCTTATAATATATATGTGTGGGTGTTAATTTTATTGATCTTTATCTTCATTCATTTAATAATTGGCCTCTTCAAGCCACTTTGAAATTCACTCCCTTGATGGATATTCTTCCCATATTTGAAACTTCTTCTTACTCAGTTTAATAATTCACTAGAGTGATCCTTCCAACATTTTTGTCAAGTAACAGGTGGAATAGTTTTCATCCATCTATATGAAAAACTACTAGAGAATCAATAAATATAAATATTCTTTTTCTCATGAATAATACAATGAGGGTTTCTAGCATCAATTTCCAATATTAGATCACATCAATTGATATCTTCTTATCCACAAAAATTCATTTCAGGTAATTCCTTTATATAACATGTTTTCAAACCACTAAAGAGTGGATAAATGTTTATTTTAGGGATAATGATTAAACATTAATAATACCCTGAAAGTATTTTATGATTTTCCTCATAGGCACAAATGGATTCTATATTATTCTTCTTAAGTTATTGGAATTTATTATCCATTTTGTTATATAGAATATGAGGTACATATTTACAAGAAAATATTTCCTTTCTATGGATTCAATGTTCACCTCTTTTTTTCAAATTCTTAACAATATTGCACCATTTATCTTATTCTCATTCCAAACTATAAATATCCATAAAAAATTATTGTAGTTAGAGAACTGAATAGTGAAATATATATTTTCCATCACATTAATCCATTTATTAACAATTTTTGGAATTGAAAACCCATAAAATTTGGGTGGACATTCCCACAAAAAATGTTTAATGACCAATTTATCTTTCCTCAGTGCATTCAAAAGTTCAATATGATATATGTTACCAACAATATCTTGTAAGAGTTGAGGGATAATAATCACAATATATTTCATCCTAGGTATGAATATATTCAGTTTATTTTGAAGAAAGTAATTACATTGGTCATCACATTATATCCACATGACTCATTTACATTTCAATCATTTACTAAAAACAAAAAAACATAGTTTGAGAAATGATAATCATTATGATAAACAATATAATTAGGAGAAATCATTGATTAGATGTCTAAATGAAAACCTATTATTTTATAATCTATGATTCATTAGGTTTAACATTGCTCATTCAGGGTTATTACAAAAACTTTAGGGTGTTATTCTATAGGTACACTTATCCTCGTGTTTCTCATTAATGTATTAGAATTCTTGTTACGAAATGATAGATAAACCTTACCTGAATACCAACTATAATGACCCAATATTTTCATACATAGATATCACCTATTAATGGATGAATATTCATTAAAAAATATAAAAATTCATGCTATAATCTTATATGTGTAGTTCCTTGGGAACTTGGATACATAAAAAACCAGGTAATAATTTATCTAAATAGTCTCCCCCATAGTTCCTTATAATGATTGACCTTCTTATATATATCATATATAATACATTTCCTCCTATCCTAGTAAAAATTAAATATAAAAAGGTTGATCTCATACTCTTAGTGGGGGTACTAAAATAGAAATAAATGATCACATGAGTATTAAATGATCAAAAGGGTAGGATAATATGATCCTAGAATTGGAAATTAATACCATACATATCATAGATCATAATCTTGATTCATGGCATAAATTAAAACAATTCATAAGACATGAATCAAAAAATAATCAAGGAACATGATTCATAAGAGTATAAATTCATCACAATACATAGGTTTTTGGAAAACAAATAATCTTATTCCTTTGTGAACATGTATAAATAGGAATATTTTCCATAATTTTGTTGATGACATGAAATGATTACCATATATAAATTTAGAGACCTCAAATACAAGTCCATGCATAAACTTATTGACATGAAATATAGGTCCATGTTTAATTTTATGGGATTAAATGTATGGTCCTTAATAAATATTATGGAGTTGAATATTAGTTCTATGAAATAAATTATGAATATGAAATTAGGATCATTCATATCATATATACCTCATGAGTTTTCAATATTTTCCCAATACATTGGAGAGACATATAAGTCCCACCCATGAATTAATGAGAAATCATACATATATATTCAACATGATCATAAATAATTCATCATATCATAACCCATAAATAAATTTGTTTGATAAGAATTACATCATTGAATAAACCATGGAAGAGAAACATGTTTCCAAAAAATTTCATCTTTTCATCATAGAATCAATAGGGGACAAGGAGCTTGTTTCATAAACAAAATTTCCTAACAACCATAAACCATCCTCAAAAATAATAAGTATGGTTTATTTGGTCTGTATCCCAATCATGATTATATAACATAAAAGGATTTAATTATAGATGGAAAATGATTTTGAACGATCACTTGGAATATTCATTATGGAAAACATCCTTTTCACATTAAAATAAAGTATTAAAACATAATTATTTTAAAATTATAAATTAACGTTTTTTATTTTAAAATATCATTAAAAACATGTAATGGTAGCTTCAATTAATTTATTATTAATCATGTAAGGAAATTATGTTCATGTGTTATTGGTTAAAGTAAAACATTCCTTTCACGCTTTGGTAGAAAAATTCAAAATCTACATCCTTGAGAAAATGTTAAGAAGAGACCATTTAAAACCATTATCTATAAATTTTAATGACGGTAAAAATTATATCAAACAATCATTTTAGAATAGTGAGAAAAATCTTTAATTCAATTTTACAAAAACATGTATATGGAATAAAAAGGACTTTTGACCGAAGAGAAAAATACAGTTAAATTTCATTAGAAATAATATTTTCAGTATCATTAGTATTTAATGTGAGGAAAATGTAATAAAAAATTATATTCTCATGAAATACCCATAGGATAAGTAAATTCATGAGTTTCTTCGGAGATATCGCATAATACCTCATCATTAGAAACTAAATAATAAATAATCCCAACCTACAATGATACTATAATATAAAATCCTTACCAGTTTGGTATCATTTTAATCACAATACCCATGAAAAAATAAAATTATTTGGATTTGTATATACTTAAATATTCATGATAATAATCATAAAAATACATTCATTCTTAGTACACACACCAAAATAAGGAAACCAATTTTGAATATAGAATGTGTCGCACAGAAAGAAAAGATTAATGAATACACCATAACACTTTACTGAAAATTGAATCAAATCCACCATGAGTTAAAAGAACTTATCTGGATAAATAATTAATAATTATTTTAATAATAATCATCATTATATTCATTCCTGGGTACATTATACAAAAATAATAATTGGTGAATATGGTATTTAACTCCTTGAAATAAAAGAGATATTAGAAATCTCTTTCCTTTGATATGTCTTCCTGGTACATAAGAAAACCAACCCTATAATAAATATATATTTATTATAAGTAAATTATAAGAACATAATAATATATTTTATACCATATATTATTTACTTATAACCTTTTATCAACCATTTGTTAAGACTTCAGTATTAAAATCAATGTTCCAGGTGATATCAGATCCATTTTTCATGTATGTTCTAGTTCGATAGTTTTGGTCCGAATATTTTAATCATGGATAAATTATATTTTTAATTTTAATATTAATAAATTGATCATATACATTAATTATATAAATATTTATAGTCATCCATATAAGTTAGTTATAGAAAAGAAATGGCACTGTTCATGGACTAGTTAAGTCGTACATAGTCTTGAATGTTGTTCTCATTTTCCAATTGACGGAATTAAAAAATGAAAATAATAAATCACCTTTATAGAATTATTCTAATACCATATATATAATATATATTCATTAAATCCACCCTTATTACTTTCCATGTTAAATAGAAATGAAAAACAAATCACATCACTTCGTAGTGGTGGTAGTCCACACGTACGAACAATCGACGTTATCATTTTCCATTGGATTTGAAATCCAAAAGGTAGATATCATATTAAAATAAATTAAGTATAATTTTTTCATAATTATAATATATAATGATTTTACCCATAATAATACCCATCCATAAAATACAATGATGAGAAATGAATTGTATCCCTACATGGAAAAAGTAAGTCCTACATATGCACAAGTGATATTTTCACATCCCATTTGATAGAAAGTGGATAAATATAGGTTTTTCTGTAATATTACTAACATTTTAGAATATTTATGATAATTAATTTATTATTTTAAGAAGAATATAATAAATTACTAGAGAAAAAAATAGTTAAGAATAATGTGATCAGTTAAGGTGATTACCTCTTCTTTAATATAACTCTTTCTGATCTCCCATTAAGTGCTACATGGTAGGTATTTTTGGAATAAAATAACCTATAGAATATGCATATGGAAATGGGGAATAATAAATAGTATATATTAGTAAATATATAATGTTTAAATGGATATTATGTAGGGAATAAAGGGGTGAACATTTAAAATTGAGGGGAGAGGCAACCTAAGAATTTCTCAAAAGACTAAAATATATTAAAGTCACTCTGATGAAAAATGGTTCTAAATTGAATATAAATGTGTAATTTATGATATTTTAAACTATATCTTTTCCCAATTTTTCTATTTTCTTGTTTTTGTTTTATTTTTATGTAATCTTATAAAATATTATTTTCTTAAAATATCATTACTTCCAATTTAGATATTATTAATTTAATTTGATGTAAAATACAAAAATAAATAGTTTCAATTGGAATGTAGGTATTTAACAAGAAAATAATATTAAATATTAATTTCTCAAATTAGTTTCATGCATTAACTCACTAAAATTGTATTACTTTTAATATTTTGAAAATAATTTATTATATTTTTATACAAATTTGAGAAATAATGCATTGGTGTTTCATAAGAATTTATGGTCATAATATAATTTATAAAAATTATAAATAAATAGTTATAATGAAAATAATTTCATTAATATCATAATATACACTTAGATCGATTCTTAACATGTTTCTTCTATGTGGTTACATAAGAGATATTTAAAACATAGAGAGTTCCATTTTGTAAATTTCTATGATTTAAATATTATATGACACATTTTCATTGTAAAGTGTCCATTGAATAACTCAATTTCAAAACAATGGTGATAGGGTTAATATTAAATTAATATAATAACAATTAGGATGAAAAGTTACTTCATTATACTTATTTTTAACCTAGATTAACCCGATTTACCCTTTACATATGTGATAAGTTTTAACACAATAACCATCCATGTTTTTCAAAATTATAATTGGAATATATTACAAGTTTACACCTCTTAATTATATATATTGAATAAATTTTATCAAATTCATTAATTAGAAGTATAATAAATTAATTTATAAATAAAATTACAAAACACAACGAAATCGACTTTTAATAAAAATTGATTTTTAATCATAGGAATTGGTTTATTTTTATCCCATGTTTAGAATAATATTAAAGGAATTTTAAAATAGTTAAATGAAAATATAATTTATAAATTTTAGTAAAAAAATTCAATAAACAAAAATAATATATTTTTTAAGTTAGAAATACATTATGTCTACCAAAATTGTTTTTGAGAAAAAATTATTTCTTTTTTATTCTGATGATTTTTATTTTAATTTATAATCAACAAATAACCAATGAGTTAAATTTATAAATATGTAACCATGATTTTTAAAAAAAATTATGTCTTATTTATACCATTCAATCAACTGTGTAGTAGATAATTTTCACATCATATATAATATTTTAATAGTATATCACAGTTCGTTTGAACTCGTTGTCGTGAATCACAGAAGGAATCAAAGAAGTAAAATTTATTTGAAACAAAAATCATAAAATACAATGGTGTTACACATTTGTGCATAGAAATTTTTTTAATCATATTCATGTATTATATGATAATAGTAGTGATATTAATTTTTCGAAAAATAATTTGAGTCATTCTAGGACTAATCATATTGATATAAAACATTATTTGCTGGGAATACATTTTATGAAAGGCCATATATCTTTAGAATGTGTTCATATTGATAATCTATATTATTCTATTTTCACAAAAACATATCTGAGTTCTAGTCATGAATTTATTAATGGGGTTTAATATTATATATTATTTATTAAGGCTTATAATTTTCTGGATAAAATATATTTAGTTTAAAAATTGATTTTATTATAATGATTTTATTAATTTCATTTTTGTTTAGTTTAAAAAATATTTCATTTAAAATTTTATTCGAGTATTTTATTTTATAATTTTTTCATTTCAATATAAAAACATGAATTATTACACTGTAATTTTTTCTTCCGAGAATAAATATACACATAAAACCATCAGAGTAAAATCCTTCCATCTCTTACCTTCTAACCCACACCATTCTGATATCCTAATATCTCCATATCTCAAACCCTAACTGTTTTAAATCATGAATAATAAATATATTTTTATAAAAAATATGAAGAGAACAAGAAATATCCGTTGAACTGTAACTAAGAGGCAATGTCATTCCAATTTAGACAAAAAAAATTACATAGAATGTTGTCAATTTTAAATTTTTATTTTAGACAGATTTTATATTAATGAAAATAGTGAGATTTCAAGTATTATAAATAATATTTTATTGAGTTAATGATATGTATGTCTTTATAAAATATGTTAAATATCTTTATGGGAACTCATAGTATAGTTTTCATGATAGTGATGATTTTTCCCTCTAAGGTGAATCGAAAATAGTTTTTAATTTATACAGTAGTTATGGTTCAGATCTTTATATGCCCATATGAATAATATTTTCATTTCAATTATTAATATATTAATTATAGTTTTCATAAATCATTTGGAAAAATTTATTTCCTTTTGTAACCTCTCTAGTCTAAAATATATTAGAATAAGATTTTGAGGGAGATCGAAATGTTTTGATAAAATTTATTCAAACTGCAATGCATCCAATGTTTGGTATGTTGGAGTATATTATATTTTCATACATGTATATTATTTTTGAATTTTTAATTGACATAAAGAACAAAATAAATAGGTATATGATAAATTACATGAATCATTTATTCCTTAATTATTCTCTAATGAAAATTTATCTATATGGTAGTTTGGTCTCTATAGTTTCTAAAAGATAATAATAGTCTGGGATATACTGAAATGGTTGATATTTTATCATAGAAATTTGTTTTCTGGTATATTTATAATGATTTTTGGATCATTTTGCAGCACGAAAATAGGAAAGATGAAACATGTTGTAGTGGAATAGGACAATACATATGGTTCTAGTGTTGATGGGGGGCATAAAATCATGCAATATAATAGTTTTAAAGACCACATATGATAGAAGTTTGTGAATCTTAGGTTGAAGGATCTATTGGTGTGCCTCAAGTGGCTAAAGGTTTGGAAGACTCATTTGTTAGTGTTTTTAATGATTATTTTTTTACCATAATGATGAAAGTAGTGGATGATAATATATTTATAATATAGTTCAATTAATACTCAAATTATAAGAGTCTATGGGGAACCATCTTCTGAGGCAGATCCGAATGTTATTTTGGTTTGGTATCCCAGAAGAAGTGATGATCTTTCAGTTTCTTAGAAGGCTTTTGAGTAGGTTGGGGACGTTGACCAACCATTTCAAGTGGTTGAATAATGAATTAAGGAATCAATTTAGTTATCTATTGTCCAAATAGGTGATCAATTATCTCAAGTTGAGGAAAGAGTTGAGTTGGTTATTTAAGGGGGGAAACAACTAGTACATGAATCCTCTAAATTTTAATATTCTTAATGAACTAATGAAATTAATGCTATGAAATTTAACTCTTGTGATAGAGTAAGCACTGTTTTATATGTTCCCAATAATTTTATAGAGAATAAATGAGATTATTTTATTTAATGTTCATTATAGAGGACTATTAAAGAGGTTACTAAATCTATAAACGTACTAAAATTGTTTTATTCACATTCTATTGATTAGTTTGAAGTTCAATTTTCATAATTGGTTTAGGATGGAGAAACCTATCTACATTGTAAGAAAGATATATTAGTGTTTTTGATGATATATATTTTTAGCCTCATACTCATCTTTTTTACTTGGGTATAGCATGTTAATTTTACCAATTTAAGGATGAGCTAGTGATGTTTCAAGGTGATATTAAGAGTTCCCATTTATATTTTATGGTATAAATAATTTCATCCATTTATATATCTGGGTTTCAGTCCCTCCATAATCAATATAAAAATTTGAATGAATTTTCGATATCAAGAAAATATTTCCCTTCATTTATGTAATATATTGTAGATCAAGTTGGAGATATCATATGTGAAATTGACCTTAAATTTGATTTTACTGATCTTGAAAAGCTCTTTCCAAACCAGTTTGAGTATGTTAGAGCTAGTTTATGTCACGAAAAGTTTTATGCTTCAAGTGAAGAAGATCATCAGATGAACTAAGATGAATTTAATTCTTATCAAATTATATATCATCTATAGTTGAAAGTATTAAAATATTTTAGTGTTCCAATATTAACATTATTAGAGAATTTAAAAGATTTATTAGGAATTTTAACTTCAATAAATCCATAAGTATTCTTTTTAGTCAACCAGTTGAGAGATATACTGGGAAAAAATGTTATGTCCACTTAGATTGTTCGTAATTTTATAAAGGTTAATGTGGTTGAAATGATGAACATGTGTTTGGAAACATTGTGATTGATTAATTAGTGGAAAACTCCAATGAAACATAACATCAGTGAGTTGTTTAAAGAGATGAAGGCGGTGAATTATAATTTCATATATTCCCTTACCATTGAATCCTTCTCCTCTTCTGATCTAGATACAAAAACATCATATCATCCTAAACCAAAACCGATTAATCTCTTATACAAAATTAATTATAATCCTGGTTTTGTTTATTATTATTATTTGATATCTTCCTTTATTCTTTATTATAGTTTGGTGTTTCTAATCATAACTACTTATCATGATTCATTTATCTTTTTAATAAATATCATTCACTTATAGTTATGTGCTACATAAAATGATATTCAATCTACTTATATAAATTATTTATTATTTCACCAAAATTGTTGCAATGTTAATTATTAAAATAGTCTAAAATTTTATTTAATAAATCTCTGATTAATAAAAAAAATTAATATATTTTTATATTACTATTTTTTTATCATAATAAATTGGGATATAATTAAGAATAAGGATATTAATATAAAAATATCAATAATTTATCATTAATTTTTATTCTCAAATATTCCCTTATATATTTTTTCTAATGTAGTTTCATTAAGTGGATTTTAGAATAATATTGAATTTATTTATTTATTATCTGAGAACTATTGAAGTTTTTTACTATTAATTCATTTGAAGATTTTTTTCAAATTATTATAGTTGTTTTGATTAATTCTTTATCAAATATTTGTAACACTACATTTATGAAAAATTTAATGTTTGAGAACATAAATTTTATTAATTAACATTTAATTTTAATTTCTAAAGAAACTATTGAAACCCAACATTTTGACTGAATGTTAGGTTTTGGAATCTAAAATTTATGAATAAAACCTACATTTGAGTATTTAACATTTTTTATTAGCCTATTTTTCGGAAAAATCCATATATTTCTTTATAATAATTTTGGAGTTATGCTTACATTGATCAACCCTACATTGAACGAGTCATATGTAGGATCTGATTTTTGGATACTTATGAGATTTCATCAATGGGTTTTCCAGACTAAATATCTCATTAAAATTAATTCAAATAGGTCCCCAATTGGTCTTTTAAAAAATATTAAATTTTTCTAATATTTTATGAAATTTTGGATTTATTTTTGTTTATTTAAAATAAAATACTTAATTCAGTAAACATTTTAAAAATTTCATTCTATTAGGTGATATTTCTGGAACATCATTAATGGGATTGAATTTGATTTCATATTTATTCCATATATTTTCATTGGAATGATGTGAAAAGGTATGATCACCGAGCAGAATATCATCAAAAAAATCTCTATTTATTTAATGTTCTTAAATATAAATCTCCTTATAATTTCATTAGTGAATTTTGATTTTATTATCTCTAATTTTTTGTACCTACTTGTTATAATCTACATCACTTCGTCGTAGTTATTTTTTCTTAATTTTTTTGGACATTCATACTATAAACCAATTTTGTTCATCCTACTATTGAGAGGATAATTTTCTAACAATTTTCTTTATAAATTTATTCTATACAAAAAATAGTTTTGTATTTGGATTGTGCTGAGATTTATTTCATAATATCCTATAATGATATCCCCTTTTGTCATTTGTTTTGGAAATTGTGGGTAAAATGGTAGTCAATAATTTATTTCTCTTATTTGTTTTATTGGAGTGCGAGTTTATCAAATGACGCTTTTTTAGGTTCTTTATAAAAAAACATTAAGGCCCTATAAAATACTATTTTGAGGATCTTCAACAAAAGGAACTTTTTAGTAAAAATCACCATGAACTCAGAGGGATAAATGGAGGAGTGTTAAAGAGGATTATTATTCCCCATCCCACTATATATATTATTATGAGATTTACAATATTATTCAACTGTATAATTATTTTAATAAATAGTTACTAAATAGCTTTCTAAATTGAGAAGGGGGATTATTTTTCAATTAACCAATTGTTTTTAATTTTTTTTAATTTGAACCCCTTCTTGGGTATTAATATTATTATAATAAAAAATATAATACATGCTTTATTTATATTGGTTTAGTTTAGTTTGACTATAATCTTTCAATATTCTGAGATATGAAAACATAGTGACATTTTTCATCAATAATGACCTTAATATTATTGTATGTAATGATTAAAAATAAAATGTTACTCTCGTTGTTTTAAAATCTATAACAATTTTTTATAGGTATAAAAACAAGTTATTAATAGTTATAATGCTTTATTTTTATAATATTCTTTTTTATGTTAATTTATTTTTAACTTTTAGTGATGAAGTAGTTACATTAAATGCTTAAACAGCCCCAATAGTGTGTTTTTGTATGTTGTAGAAAAAAATGTAATTTATTTTAAAAAATTTCAAATTAATATTATTTGGGTGAGTTATTGGTTCCTATGAAATTTTTAGATAAATGTAATTTATTTTTTGTGTGTAAAAATTTTCAATTCAAACTACAGTAATATATTTAAATTTTTTAAATTAACTTTTAAAATCAACGCAAAAAATGAATTTAATTATATTTTATATTAATTAAATTTTGTTAACTGGTTTAAAAATAATAAAAATATAATATTTGTACAATTAAATGAGATATGGTCTACAATATCATGAGTTATAAACAGATTTTTAACTTTTCAATTTATAGTAGCATTCTAGACCAATAGAGTAAAAAAATATATGATATCACAGTAATCATTAAATGGGTTAACATAGTGTTAAGACAAATATATAAGGATTAAAACCTTATCTAATCTTTTTTAATTGTTTTTAATGATATTATGTAGACTTATATCGATCCTATATTCAAAATATATCAATATTCAGCCACTTCTGTAGCAAAATTAAATTATATTTATTTAGTATTTTATGTAATTACAAGGGTTACCACCAATCACTTAAAAAAGGGAACCTCATATCCTCTTTTTGTCACTCCTTTGTAAATAGTGGATTATCCAACACATAATTGAATCCATTCCAAAACATTCTATCCACTACATATAACCCATGCTCTCCTCAAAAGACCAATATATATATCTTAAGTTGTAAGACAATGAGGTTATCAAAGGATAATGTATAAGTGTTAACTGACCTGTTTCAAGATTTATAACATCAGTATCATTCATATACAAAAATATTATCAGGACATCATCACAAACCTTTTTCCTAAATTTTTAAATCCCTTGGGGAACGAAAACATCAATCATTTGTATGTTTGGACTACCACCTCCACACAGCGATATGTTTTTTTCATCCCCACCTGATAATTATAATAATTATAATGGATTTAATAAATATATAATATTTTAATGACATTATTATGATTCTAGAAATATAATATATTAGCTACCTTCTTACCCTTCTACACATTAAAAATGTTATTGTCACAATTGTGGGCATGTATAATACCAACTCCATAAAGTGAGGGAATATGTTTTTCTCCACCTTTCATGGGTGATTATAGAATTTGATTTGATATATAAAAATGATAATATTTAGATGATTTTTATTCAATTTATATTTGATTAATTTCCACTATAACCATGATAACCCTACCAAATTAATTTTTCTAATTATGAATAAAACATCTTCAAAACCCCAGACATGAGATTAATGGATTAATTAATTAAATATATCATTTAAAAATTGTAATAAATGGTTTGATGATAAATTAATAAAAGTATAAAATGTTATCAAAAAATTAAATAGTTTATAAAATTCTATTATTCATGATTTAAATTACATAGATAGTATTTCTCGACTTAAGGTAAGGGGATTCATATCTCATCTTACATTCATTAGTTTTTACTTATAGTTTACTAACTATATCATGCCAATATTTTGTGAAAAAATGACCAATGATAGTGTTATGATTAATTTAGACATCTGTTTTTAAAATTGTTACACATAATCACTTCATTGATTAATTATCACATAAATGATGCGACCTTTGTAAGGATTATTCATCTCAATATTGTTTCTTTGATACATGTCCTGTATTGAGAACCTACATCATTTTATAAGAATTATAAGAAACCAATTAAGATATTATATCATGAATGAATATTTTATCATGATATTTAATGTCCCATTTATGATCTATATTCCATGATATATCTATTCTAATTCCATAAAATGTTAAAGGGTTTTTATAGTCAAAATTTCAATTCCATGAGACATAATTCATGTTATGCAACGTGTTTTATATTATATGGTTCACTTAATACACTATGAACATGATTCAAAATAATTCTTTCCTAGATATTATTGGATTAAAGAATCTGTTTATGTTTCTCCATTAAATTTCTTTGGGATTCATGCATTACCAAATTTGTATGGGTTTCTCTTTCATACTTCATTTTTTGAGACTTGTTTTTATTGATGCGCTCATATTCATTTATATGTTTTATTTACTGAATCGTAAAATATAATATGAGTAATATTTTTATAATCTATTTATTTTATGTTCTATTTCATGTTATAGGATTCCAATGCGTTTTTTGGTTTTATACGGTCGTAAATGGTTTTTCATTAAAAATGTTTATTTAAGGGTTTTAATTACTTTTAACCAAAATCATCATCTATATTCTTTATAAAATTTTATTAATCTTAATTTCCAAACATAATTATTTCCTATTGTTTTTAAAATGACATTTTACCTTCTTTTAAATGGTTTCAGTAAAAAAAATTAATATTCTCTACAAAGGTCACTTTTTTCTCCCTTTATAAAAGATTAAAAATATTTTTTGTTTTTACCATTTATGATAATAAATAACTTTATATATTTAAGAAATATATTTTTCAAATATTTATTTACAAGTCTCCATTATCATTTTTGAAGAAAATCCTTTACTCAACATTTACATTGTGTTTATTTTATAATGGTATAGAAATAATAGGGTATTTTTACATATTTTCTATTTAATGATCTCAATATACATTTCAAATTATTTTCATCTACATAAATATCCTCAAAAATTTATTATGATTAGATGAGGATATGATCTTATAATACCATTCATATCCTTTCTTTGGATGTGTTTTTATTTTTTTTTAAGTTGGTTTTATGAAACATGTTTCTTTTTTATTTGTAAATAAAACTGTAATGTTTTCATGAAATGAAAGAATATATGGGTTTTATTTCAGAATATGGTACTTAAAAATTATTTATAAAATTAGGATTTTGTATTATATCTGAAAACTTAAAGGTATTGGTATGATATGTGATAGTTGTGTCTTTTTTCCCTAACAAGCATTGGGAAATGAGACGGAGTAAACTAAATAGAAGTTACTCCTAATATAAGAGGATGTTATATTACTATTAAGATATTATGGAGTAAACAGATTGTATGATACCTCAAAGAAGTGATGGAGTTTATTTTTTATAGGTAAAATCAAATATATCTTGTTATTCTATAGTTATGTAATTCCATGATGAGTTGTTTATGTTTTATGATTCCTACGTAGATTTATAATTCTTGTAATGTGTACTAATAGATCCTTCTCATAAGTAATACATTCATATGGATCAAGATAATTGAATTATATTAATCTTATATTATTTAACATACATATCTCCCTGTCTCATTGTTTATTATCCACATTTTTATGGGTATTAATTCTTTAATGTTATACTCATGTTATTTTATCAGGTCATCTTACCATTATTCTAATCTTATTCTTAATAATGACATTCAATTGTTAAATAATATGTATACCCTTAATAGGCCTTTGATCTCATCCCACTTATTTATTCAATTTATGCATGTTATAGAAACTTATGAAAAATAAATTCTGTCTAGGATGTTTTCATGTGTGAAAACATTTATAGGAGATGTCGAATAATTATTGTTGGATGAGAAACGATGAGTATATTAAAAAAATGATCACATAAAGATTGGGTATTGTGATGCAAGACATTTTAAAAATTCAATATAACTATTAAAATAAAGGGTAAATGCGTTTCTAGGTGATATAATGTATCTATAAGATGATTCATGTTTTGGATGGTTAAAATATGTGCATGATTATTAGTACGAAATCCAGAAATGTAACAATTATCTTTTCGGCACTGGATCCAGAAGTGTGGGTTCAAATATGTTATAGGATGCTATAAATAAGTTTTTATATAACATAAATGTTGGGCATTACCCATAGGAGAAAATATAATAGTGTTATTAAATCAAAAAAAAATTACTAAAACATCAACAATTAGTAATTAAAAATCAACTGTTAAAAAAAATAATGTGTAATGAAAGAATTATATTAATCAGATGATTAAATGATTGTAAACTAAATCTGTGGATAAATAACCAAAAAATACCAAATTTGAAATAAATCCAAAATCATATACATGTATATGATATATAAAATAATACCCAATCACAAAAATCATCATATCACTACGAATCATCAATCTAATATAGTCTCCTAACGTCATCAAAAAGACCTTCAACAATATATATCAGTTGGGGGTTATAAATCCAATATACATATTATTCCATCCCAAAAGGAAAAATTACCAAGTTAATATCATAAATGTGTAATAATTAATGAAGTAAAGTCATGATATATAGTTGTTTCATTGTAAACTTGAATAACTTATGGGCATGGTACTTCCAAGATCAACTGAAGAGTTATCATATACTCAATTCTCACCAGATAATATACATCAATCTATTCTTTTCCAAAAGTATAATTATCTTCTACAATTCCCCTATTTGATGCCTTATGAAAAACTACACATCCGCTTATTATCGATATAATTATTTAAGTATTTCATCATCAATATCCTCACAAATATCACTCAAAAAATAATAGAGGATATATTGTATAAATAATATATTAAAAATGTAAATATATCTCCATAAACCAATTGTAACGGCTCATTATTTTCATGATCAATACTTAGAATATTTTTACTGTGCAAAATCTTCCTTAATGGTAAAATGGTAAATTTACCCTAAAATTCTACAACCTAAATATTTTATGATGGTCCCTTTAATCATGGGGAATGCTTTTTACCCCATGGATGATCCAATATTATATTTTGAGCTTTTGGGGACTTGAGAGAAATATATAAAATATAGGAAATATTATTTTTATCTATTGTTTATATATTTTTGATGAAACACCATTATATAATGAATGGATCACTGAATTTGGAATATGATATTACATATAATACTAGAATATTATTTTTACCATAGGTGGATTTTATGTTTTTCCAAATATAGTCCCCCGATTGTTCACATCCATGGGAGAATTAAGATGAATTTTAATTAAATTTTTAATTAAATTATTTATTTAAATTTTTAGCTTATAAAACCTCTATTTAAACCTAACGGTTGCTCATCTATAGGATATCATATAATGAGACGTGTGGTAGAAGTATGTGATATAGGGAAAATAAAAAATTTCACTGTTAGATCTATATCAAAGTAATATCTCTAGAAGTTTGCACACTGTTAACAACACAAGGATCTCATATTACATAAATTAAGAATAAAATCAAAATTGAAATCGTGTGTCAATTGATTTTTATTGAACATGTGAATGATTTCTTCCAAATTTCATCACATAATGGAACCAAAGATGAATCCATCTAGATCATCCAAAAATACTCCAATAGCCAATTAGTGAATTGATCATCTATTTTTATGTGATAGATCATATAATATACTATCCTTTTGATAGCATAATGATCAATTAATTATCATTCTTTCAATACAAGAATGAAAACAATGATTGTGCTACTCTAATAACAACTTTCTCTCTATAGGAATGAGAGTGATGGTAGATGAGCATTGAAATTTTTGTGATGAATAGTACAAATGGATTTGATCCTCTATTATCTTAAATAAGGCATCTCAATCCAATTAAATTCCACTTAGTCCCTCGAAATACATTTATCATCCTAAATAAGTAGTAAATAAGTATTTTTGACCTTAAAAAGGTGTTATTAATGACATAAATATTTTATCACACACCTAAAACATCTAAAAAAATAGTATCTGATAAAATTTCTGTCCTTAACATGACTCATCCATCCCATAAATATTAACTTAACCATGAATAAAAATATTATTATTTCATTAAATATATTTTGACATCTCATATTCATTTTACACTTATGAAAACCATGTTAAAATAAATTCATATATTATTATTCTAAACTTTAATAATAGTGAATTTATTTATTTCAAATGATTGTTCAAACATGGACATATCCTGACCCACACAATGTTCTAAATGCCAATTCATTATAATTGACCAGGATTTTATGTAACCATAATCGGTGACCCAATAGTCTTTTTTCTAGATAGTAATGAGACACACTACAAGACTAAGAGTGATATATTGTAAGGCATAATAGAACCAAAATATATATCCCTTAATCAAAATAATTACAACCTAATTGGAGCATACATTGTGTAATATAATCACTTATTCTTATGAAATATTATAACGTAGTATGCACACACCATGTAATCAAGCATTCGTTAATTTTTTTGACCTTACTAGATTAAAATGTTCTAGGTCACCATGGTGATAAATTTAAAAATGTTACAACCATATATGTCAACTAGACATAATATATCTCTCCCTTTTGTAAGGAAAAAATATGATCTTGATCATTCCATCATTTCGAAACCACTAATAACTTACTGAACACAAGCTACCTAGCAATAATAATAAATTCTTTGGTATTCATCTTTTATGAAATTATGTGATGAAATGGAACATTGTGATAAAAATGTAAAGTAATAATACCAACACAAATTCTCATAGATAAAACAACAAAATGACATATGAAATATATGGTGTTCTTATTTATAGTACAGTCCTCATGATCTCCTCTACTCAAGATCAAAATTGTTTCTCATTATGTTATGAAGCCTCAATTTTTATGATCCCAATATATCTAATATTAAAATATTATTTGTGTCACATTGGTAAGATATATTTATACAGTAGGTAATATTTTTAATATTACTATCATAGTACCACAATTTTCTAATTATGTCTAATAACTACCATAACATGTTTATATGAAAAAAATCTAATAATGTTACCATGTAAATAGTTGATGTAGAAGCATCAAAACTATTATGGTGAGATAACATCATTCATAACTCTTTTTACACATGATGTGGTATTAAAAAAGTTTTGGTCAAGTGATGTTTATGGATGAAACGTTCCCAAAACTCTCACATGCACTAGATCCAAAATTCTGAAAATCAACATGTTATCTCTCACATGATAATATCATGCATATGATGAGGGAATTTTTTTCATTAATCCTATCATGTCTTTTTATAAAGAAACTATCTAATCCATTATTTAAACTCCTTACGTAAAATTTCTCAAGAGATAATATCCTTTATTATTTCATTCTTTCCTCTATCATAAACTTGACATCATGGATATTAAAATTAGCATGAATCCAAGAACTGGAACAAATAATATTTTATATCACACTATTTTTAGCAACATCAGAAGTCATAACAATCATATATGAATAGATAAGGATATCATCATCTTAAATGAGGTTCTCTTAATTATTTACTTTTCCTGACTATGATGATTGATCCAAATTATCAATATTATTTTTATGTGCTAATTGATAACTATTGTTTCTTCATCTCCATGTATTGATACATATCCATTATACCTTTTATGTACTATTGGATAGATTTGACTGATTCCCTTGTTACTCTCTAGAATTTAACAGATATTTTCCAACCAAAATATATGTGCTGACAATATCATATCTAGTAAATAGTATGTCACATGGAATTGAAAAGAAAATGAGACATGCATAATTATTCTCACTATTTTAATCTCTTCTTTTATTTCATAGATTTATTCCTAGAGAGGGTTATTCTATTTGGAATTGGAAATAATTATCTATTTGATTGTTCCAATGTATTCTCATTATATATATATATATTGACTTGGTCCATGTTACCCATTATATATACCTCAATAGATCTTGTTCCCTAGAACTTGGGTTAATACTTTATGTCAATATTTAGAGTGTCACATTAAATATAGTCTTAACTAAATATACGGATAATAATCTTTTTCTATATATTATTAATATATTTCACTTAAAACTACGGTACTCCCACTAACCTCTTATAGACACATCGAAATAATTCATTCCAAATGAATAATCCATTGTCATGATGATTACATTAATTCATATATGGTTCAATATAACTTGAATTTTTTAATGGTATTTGATGTGCCAAAATTTAGATTGAAAAATGAAAGGGTATGAATTAGAGGTCTTTTTTAGGAATAATTCTCAATCTAAATTCAACGTCTTGAACTGGTTAATAGTCTCAATACAATAAAAAAATATTTCTCCCAATCTCACATTGTGTACAATAATAAACTATATGAGATAAAATTATGTTATTTACATAATTAGGTATAAAAGTATACTCTTCGTTTTGACCAATTATTCCCCCAGTTATAGATTATTCACAATCGAACAAGTGACTATAACCACATAATATAAAAACATAATCACTTGGATTACCTCTATGATCATGCACTTTTAACACTAAGTAGAATATATATTTCTATTCATTAATGAATATCATGAATTTAATGATCATATTCTCTCTTTAGTTTCTTATACAACACATGTGAATAAAATCTTCAACCATGAGTAGATGGATCAACATGTCTACACATGTACCTTTTTATGAAATTTAGAACTTCTAGTCATGAAACTCTATCCATATATCTTGTCATCTATATTATCCTTAGTCTATTCAAATAATTGGGGATGTCAACTTTAGGTACTCTTGCCTTTGCATCTTCTCTCACTTCTATATTGTAAATTATCAAACTCTCATAATTCTCAAAATGATCTCAAGCATCGAGTGTTTATCTTTCAGACACATAACCCATTCATTAATAACCTAAAAAATATTTATATTTATATCTATATGATAACAATATATATAAATGTAGACACAATTTCTTCTTCAAATGATCTTTTATATTTTTATCCATGACTTCTCCATCAAAACTAGATATAACTACATAGAAATTATTTTATTTAAATACATCATTATGATATAAAAATAAGACTTTCATTAATACTAAATATTATTTTCTATATAATATCTAAGAATTAATCTATATTTAAATCTCCTAAAGATTCAGGATTCAATATTCTACACAATATTTAAATATCCACATCTGAAAATATCACGTTTAATACTTCTTTGTCTTTATGAAATTGACTACATTAAAATAGGCTAAATAATAATCAACTATATGTTTATAAATTCAGAAATTTCTCTAAAATGGATACATGGTTCTACCCAAAATGCCTATATAGAAATTATCTGTCAAGAATTAATCTATATGAAATTAATATTTGGCTGAATGAGATATTTGAACCAACCACATCACCAAATTAGGTACGTGAGTTGGCCATGTGGTAGAATCTGCAAAGTAAAATGGCTAAATCACTGAATTAGCTATGTGAATTGAATAAGTGGATGAATTAGATTTATGTAATATATTTGTCTCAAAATTGGCTATATGACTAAATCGGCAATGAGAAATGGCTATGAAGATATTTTCATACTTGAATTAGCTACCCATATCAGACATAACTCAAATAAATGCCAATTGTTTTTAAATAAATTCCATCTCATCTCAAAAACTTCAACACTTACCAAAGATGTTTTATATAGTAATACTTTATCAACTATCACTCTTATTTTATTCTTTTGAATATCATCTCCGAAATCCTCATGTATTTTTTCTACATTTTGTTGAACTTCACCTTATGAGTTCTTCATATTGTAGCCTTATAGTTCCTTTCCCAATGAACAGGGACGTATCTCAAACTTATTATAGACTTATAAGGATCAATTATTAGGAGTGATGTTAAATTCCATAAAAAACCATAATAATCCTCCTGAAAACATATACAACACACATTAAACCATTGATATAAATGAAACACTTAATTTGGCATAACAATTTACCCCATTGAATTTTTTGGTGATACTAATCCTAAATATTAATTTGTTTTTTATACACTCTCTCATTATACCCTTTATTGAAAATTAAATGAGAAGGTCGATGTTAGGGTTTTCTTATCTCTTCTAATAAGTTTCATGGGACATGGGATTCTCATCACCATTTTCTTAGAGAATGATAGTATTATGTAGTAATAGTTTCATCGAGCCTTATTTTCTTTTACTATTAGTATACATTGATAACTTTATAAAGAAAACAAAATAGATACAACCAATGTTATTTATGATAGAAATAAACTATTATGGATGATATAGCATGATTATCTTATTTTTAAAGCACTAGCTCTATAAAGTGATATTATATTAAAGGAATCATATAACCAACTCATGTCTCAATAAACGATCATAAAATTTCATGTAAAAGTCATGTAACTCCCCGTTTTTTTCATAATGTGATCCAAAAACTCCCCTAAAATCATTGAATTAATACAATCAAAATAAAGTGATATATGTTTTATTATCATGAATTATACTTTAGGTGTTGATAATTTTCCATAATTTAAATATTTAAAAGAATTTAGTTTGATGATTGATTCTTCCCAATGCTTCTCCATCTTAAATAATTACCACCTCATCTTATAATTCAAAGAAGTAAAAATAGTATAGGAAGGAAAATATATTATCCTTTTCCAATAGTGATAGCCTCAACCTTCTCCGTAAATTCCATGCATGTTTGCATGAGATTGAAAAATAATAGGGAATATAAGGGGAGCTTAGGGTTTCATAGAAAAAAACCTAAAACTGAGAGTTTACTCTCAACATGCATCATTCATTACTTTCAATATTCGTATGGGGAGATCTCTTTATAATGTTCTTTCTATTTTTAGTCTCATATATTTGATTATATTCCTCCTTCCCTTCATATTCTTAATTTTTTAGAATATTTTTTCCTCCTTATGAATCTGGATATTCAATTTTATAACTATGTATAACTTCTCATCAACATTATCCTCACATTCAAAAGTTTCTTTCTTTATTTTGGATTAGGTATGTTTTTAAGATTCCTTTTATTATTTACCCACTGTTAATTAATTTTTCCAAACTACTAGGGACTCTTTGTTGACATTCCCATTCTTATCATAATCATTATATCACTTTCCCATGGATTTCTTTCAAACCACTTCCCTTTCACAGTATAGGAAACCTCTCAATATAATCCTTTCAAAAATACATCATCATTGTGACCTCCAAAACAACATCTACCATAATAAATTATATTCTTTTAGATAGTTATGGTGAAGTTATGATCAAATATTGATTCCTATGATATTTTTCCACAAATTCTCACTAAAAATCTCCCATGGTTCATTCCTATTACTAATAAATACATATTGATCCAAATTGAAAAGGATTTCATTTCATTCCAACTATAATCCTAGTAAAATTTATGAAATATAGTTCTCCAAAATTTGTTCCAGTTCACTCTAGATGTGTGTGTTTGTTGTCATGATGAAAACAGAAATACACTCTCCTTAGATTGTTCTCACTTCCATAAAAGATTCTTCCACTACCATGATGTGGAGGAACACCACTCAGTTTTTAGCCCATATATTTATAGTATTTTTGTTCATATTAACTATACAATAAAATATGTTTTCTTTTAACTTTTTTTAATGAATATTTACATTCTTCACGAGTAATTATCTTCTCATTGGTATGAAATTTTTCTCTAATTACCTCACCAACCATTGTGAAGTATTCTCTTGCCTTATTCAACTCATATTGAATTGTGGTACACATGGATTCTATCTATAATGACCCAACCAAATGGGGCCCACTTAGCCTCTAACAAGTTGAGTGTGACACCACAATTCCACCTCAAATTGGACATGGGATAGTGGCAAGTATCCAGTATTAAAATCACACTAACGAGTGGACTTATCCTAGTGTACCTTTACAAACACACAAATCTATAAGCACACATATAATATTGAAATGAAGGATAAAAATATTACCATAATGAATGCATATGAATAAATATGACATCAGTCTATAACATAAATACAACAAATTGAAGGCCCTAATACAAACCCACAAAATTTTTAAAAGAATATAACAAAAAAATGATAGGAAAATCGTGACCTTTAACTCGTTGAATAGATCATTCTCCTTCTAGCTCGACTATGCTTGATTAGCTCTCAGTCCACCTTGGAATCTGTCATATGGTCATTCATCTGCATAATACAATACATGTGCGGGAAGATCCCATATAGTTGTGAATGTAAAAAACCTTGTAGGACACCCTGAAATAATAAAATGTAAATAATAAAAGATATAACCATCTAATAAGTAAAGAAAAAATCAATAAAACCATATATAAACAATATAAACACCATGCCTTAATGTAAGGTTACAATAATACAGTCAGCCTATTATTATTATCGATACATCATGGTTACACTCATATATGATGAATCGCTCTTTAGTACTTGATAACACTTATTGAACTCATCTTAGAGGTTTTTGATGGCAATCATCTCTATAAATAATTACACTTTGTACCTCAGAATATGTCGATTCACTGATAAGGGATCTCACCCAAGATCTATGGGGGATACCTAACCCTACATGTAGTAATCGACTATAATTGGTATAAAACACCCTATAAGTTGTTAGGGGATAACTGAACAAACCATTGGATGAATGATATAGAGTCACACCATTAGAAACACAGAGGGATACTAAACTATATCGAAGGATAATCTATAGATTTGAATCACTCATCTTATTCTTAAGATGGTATTTATCACAATAACATCATTAGGATGGATTGATGGAATGTATCCTATTTATAATAATCCATATATAATAGAATGGGGATGTCTCAACCAACCCTGTAATAAGTGCACTACATGTACATGAAGTAAACGATGTGTCTTGGATAGTTCTGGTCTAAATATGTCCAATGGCTTGTGCCCGTGTACTCTAGCCTAACCTCACTTTCTATAGTTATGCTTGTGTACATGGTTGTGTATATAAACCAGGTCATGTTGGGGTACCCAAGTCATGATTGTGCCCATGTACCCCTGTGGTATACTCTACATTTCCATCACCAAGTCTAATGATGTGTGGAACAACCATAAAAAATGTGATATTTTTTTCATTTTCACAAAACCATATCTACTGAACTAAGGGACTACATAGTGTTGTTCATACAAACTGCATTCCATATTACTCAAGATTTCTATAATTTCCAAATCATCATGAATTTCCAACCATGTTTCCTCACTCATTGTTATAGCCATGAAAAACACGAAGGAACTCAGAAATGAGGTTTACTAAACTCAAATAATCACTAGTGGCCATATTTTTGTCAATGATGGCCATATTTTATTGTCCATCACATGTTTGATCTCCCATCATAACGCATCACACCTCAAGTGTGCCCAATATCATAAAAATAATCCCAAAAAATAATCTGTTATTCCAAATATCAGTTTCTCCATGATTTTATTTCAAGTATTGTTAAACAACAAGTCAAAATGAATGCCAATAATGAACACATGAAGAACAAGGGTAGATAACAGAAAAACATAAAAGTGCGTAATGGACACTAACCGTATTTCATATTGGAATAAATATGTTGATATAGAAAGAATCAAGTGTGAGGGAATAAAAAATAATATCAATTCTCAATTAAAGTATGATTAATCAGAACCCATAAATAAATTATTGATCGATGAATTAATTTTATATAAGGATTTATTAAAGATTTATAGGTGTAAAAAAGGGTGAATAATACAAATTAAAAAATATCCTACCATGGGTTTTGATTTATCTCTCATAAATAATATTTCTACATCATTTTTATTTTCTAGATCCTTGAACTCCTTTGTTGAAGACAAAATCCTTTATATAATGATCAATTCACCTCACATGATTGACATTCATCAAAGGTTGTACTACATGGATCCTAAAAAATGTAAAATATTATGTTGATAAACCTAGAATTTAACTATAATATGGTTTATATATAAGATTACTATGTTTAGGAAATTAAATAAATAATGAATAAATTTTTTACATTATTAGTTTATTTATTGACCCATGATAACTCCTAAACCAAGAACATGATGCCCATGAAGTATAATTCACAACTAGGGAAAAACTTTTATTACAGGGTTAATGACTATTTTTGGTTTATAATCCATAACACCAATCGAGAGGTATACCATTATATGAGAAAAACTATGCATCCATGATATAATATAATTATAATTTCTATTATATCATCAGTGAGACTCCCTTGACCTCAGAATCCCACATCGACTCTTCACCTAGCACTGAAAATATCCTTTAAAATAACTGAATTTTTTAAAATGAAAAAATGAAATCATTATATTATTTCCACCTCACAGATTTTCATCCCAACAATAATAGTGCCTACTCAAAAATACGAGGATACCGAGGTTGCATCCTGTTGTCCTTCTCCCAGGTTCTTTCCTAAATATTCTCATGCTTAAACTAGACATGAAACGAGGTATATTATTGCCCCTAGAGGATCATATATAATTATACTTGATCTATACTAGGTACTCTGTGACAGTATCTCTATCCTCATTGTCCATCTCACCCCTGTCGATAACATTTCAGTGTTATGAACATACCTCTTCAAATGTGACATGTTGAAGGCATCATGTACCTGATACAACTAAAATGGTAGGGAGAAGTGGTACACCACCTCTCCAACCCTACCCAGTATAAGGAAAGGGCATATATATCGCATTAATAATTTTTTGTACTATCCAAATCCACAGAATTATCATTTATGTGAGACCCTCAAGGACACATGGTCTCCCTCATCAATCACCAATGGCCTCCATTATCAATTTTCATAAAACATAAAATGGAATTGGATATTCCTCATATTATCCTAGATGATCTTTGATTTCATTGTCATCAGTCTCACTTACTATGGGCCCGTGAGTACAAAATCCTTTGGAACTATTCAGCACAATGGGGATCGTCAGGGTAACCATTATAATGGCTAAAATGGTGTCATACAGATGTTGAATTAGTAACTATTTTTATACCCAAAATGCACCAATGGTAGGTGCTCCTACAAGTTACATCCCAAGTACAACATAAAATACCAAATCATGTCCCCAAGGACACGAATGGTTCGCTCGGTCTAGTAATCTGTATGGAGGTGGGATTACATTCTCAACTACAAATGAGTCCCCAAGTAAATCATGAATCCTCTCTATAATCATGATGTGAATTGATCATCACAGTCTAACATGATTTTCAAGGGAAATCAATGATTTCAAACTTTCCCATGTATGTATTGGCATTCCATGTACACTAATATGTTCTTATCTCTGATAGATAACAAGTGGGTTGGCATAGTGAGTTAGTCTATAATTAACAAAATAAAATCATGGCCTCTAGGTGATCATGGAAGCCATATTATGAAGTATATTGATATACCATCTCAATTATACTCCAGATTCTTATGTGTTAGAGCTAATCCTCATAGAACCGGGTGCATAACCTTTACCTACGGACAATATTAAAACATCGTAACAAACTTAGTTATTCACTTATTATTTCATGCACACCAAAAATAATGTTCACGTTCTTGTTAAATATTAAACACTCTTTTATGTACGACCATTAGGGTGATGAAACACCCTTCAAATATCCTATCGTAGAATCACTTGTACAATCATTTTCCCTTAGTTAAGAATTAGGTTCTCCCCAAAATTCCAAAACCCATATGGAGCACGCCATGTAGTTATCCGGATATGAAAAGTATCCCAATAGATATCCCCATACCAAGTCTACCTAATATAATGTAAATTAATAGGTTAAAATACAATCAACCAGAGGAAATATGATCCATCCATATCCAATAAGGGAAAATTAAACAAAGCCAACTACTTTGAATCCGAGTACAAAAACTGTGAGAAATACCTCCAACTAAGAGAATATGACAACACATTCTTCTTTTTGGGAGAATTATCTATCTAAAATTAATAATATCTGAAGAAATTCTAGATATATCATTTGTCTCAAGTTAATATATTTATTTTTAAATATATACTTGAGACTTTTATGGTAAAAATAGATGATAAATTACTCTCCCATAAGGTAGTTTTGCTATATCTTTGGGGGTGGTGGCCACCGCTGACTGCTCTAGATCATGGGTCATGTTGTTGTACTTATGTGGCCTCAACTATCAGGGCCCATAGAAAGTAATTTTCATCATATGAAATAAATAATCTAAACCTAGTACCTTTGGTATAACAAAACATCACATAACCTACATAGTCATCTATCAGTCTCAATGTGGTTTTGGTCATCAACCTTTGTCACATCTCCAAAAAATCCAATTGAAACATCTATGTACACAAGAATGGATGCATGTTTTGTGTGAAAGTAGTCATGGGTGTTTATATAATTGATAAATTGGAAAAATATATATTTGATAGTTGAATTACAACCCAATGAATATTTGTACAATAGTCACACCCTTCTATAGCTCCCATGATAGCACTACATCAAGCATTGTAGTATCCAATGTTTCCCCACTTATGATATGACATGTCCCAAGAATTTGATATCCTGAATACAAAACTATCACTTCAAGAGATTCCCATAATGTTGGTAATCACACTAAATATGTAGGACCATCCTCAAATGTCTCACATTATCCTACATAGATGATGAGTACAACATGATTTCATCGATGAAAACTACAATTAATCGGTCAATGAAATGCTAATTGATATTATTTATAATACCCTTGATCAAAGATGGGGTATTCATCATGTCAAAGGGTATAAGCATATATTGATTGTTATTATAGTGAAATCAGAATATCATCTTTGGTATATCATCACATTAAACTAGAATTTTGTGATCGCATGATAGAGGTCAATATTTGAAAACCATCTCACCACATTCAACTGGTTGAAGAGGTTATAAATTCTCAGAAGAGGATAGTTATACCAAATGGTCATGAATTATAGGTTTTTTTCATATCCAAATATCCTCAAGCTTTAATTATCCCATTTATAGAATAAAAATAATGATGACTAGGGGAAACACTGGTTCTAAAAAAGCCCTTATCCAACAAATCATGTAACTATAAATTAACCTCTCAAATATCTACATGTTATATTAGATATATTGGAACCGATATCAAGATAATTCCTATGTGAAATTATATATATTTTTTGATATCTCAGTGGTTTGTTAGTCTTTGAATGTCTTCAAAGAAGATATCTACATACTCCAACAAAATTGGTGGAAGTTGAGAACTCATAAAATCATCTTTTTCAAAGGTAATTCTAGAAAACGTAATAGTAATATGTAATATCTTTCATTATTTTATCACTTAAGACTTTTTATGTTATTATTTCTCACCATAAAAATAAAACTCCACCCCATCTACATTGATTCACTATATCTCCCACATTGAAAAGATAATCTCTGCATGAACTAAAAATATCTGGTCCATACCCACGATGAAATAATATGGCCTCATCATAGCTGTGAAAATATCCCATGAGATGATCGATCCTCGAATATTGAGGTGACACTACAATATGAAAATGTGATCACTAAATTTCATCCATTAAAATTCTTCAATCCCAAAAGTCGAGGCAAAGGCTCCACTATAATATCTAGATCATAAAATAGGCATATAGTAAGGAAATAGTGGCTAAAACCAATGTCTACCAAAACTACATCTATAGTAGAGAATAAACACATTTTACCTCGAATTACACATGGATCCTCGGTGTTATAAGACTCAACTGCATATAGCTTCCCTCATCCATGACCACCAACTATTGGATCCTAGTGTGGACCACCTATGTAACACCCTATGTAAATAAATAATATGACATTTTCATATTTGTGAATAAAATATTAATATGACTTTAAAGGGGACGCAATTCTCGATGGCATACCCAACACGCAATAATGAGTTTCTTGGGAATCGTACATTGCACTCTAATAATAAAATAATATTATTTCAAATGGTAGTTAACATGTAGCCGTTGTATTGGAGGGAATGGATAAAAATAACTAAAATATGATTATATATGTTTTTCAATTTTTTTACATTTATCCAATAAAAGATAAAGGCATAAAATACGGAAATAATTCAATTTTAGGCGTATATGCCCTATTTTTTCACTAATGATTCACTTATCACCTTTTGATTGAGAACTGTCATTAAATATATTTCTGTTCACTCTTATACATCATTTTGGACCAAATAAAACTCTTCTTAAGAATTGTTAATTCAAAATTTACTTTGTGGAAATTTTTGGTATCTTTCTGATAAAGTTCATTTTTTAATGAATAGTGTAAAATGTTGTATTTTAATTCAAAACCTCTTTTTAATATAATTTATTTATATGATTATATTATCTTTTGAATTGGTTTTAAAGTGAAATTAGAATATATTTTTACCATTAAATCCAATAGTGGTCGTTGAAATTAATTTCACTTTGAAAACAGACTTAAACTAGTGTCAATCTTTTGATACTTATTGTTTTATAAAAACACGCTATTTGCTCTGATAACGGGAATTAATTATTAAATTAATTAATCTGACTTATATGTTTTGAATTTTGTAAAATGGACTTTATTTTTGAATTCGGAATATCAAATATATCTTACGGTGAATTTTTGGGTTTTTTCTGAAAAACGTCATTTTTTGATGAATAGTGAAACCACTAAGTGGTACTTATAAAAACTGATTTTTCCATTTAAATGAAATTTTTCCATCTTAGTGTTTTGAATTTCAAAAATCCTACATACATGGTTATCATTAAGAAGTAAAATGTGGTTCAATGGGATAAAAATAAATTTTTGGTGAATAGTAACTTATTATGTTTTTAATCACGATTAGAGGTAATTAGTGTAGTTTAAGGTAAAAATAATGTTTTAATAATATGAAATGAACATGACACATGTCCTAACCTCATTGTATATGTCATGGCCGACCAAGAAAACCCATGGGTCATCTTGGGGACACCATGAAGCCACTTTGGTTGGAAAATGACATTAATATCTTTTTATTTAAAGTTAAATTTAAAATGAGACAAACGTGAAATGTTTTACTAAAACAATTTTTACATGGGTTTATACAAATCAGAATTTTGACTATAAATATTCATTTGAAAGATAAAAAGATTTCCTACATCATAGTAGTTTTTTATAATTTTTAGACATGAAATAAATTAAATTATTTATGACATCATGATGATGCAGCGATGACCTCATTATTTAATGATTTAAATAAAATGAAAAGATAATGTAAATTATATGACCTAATCATGTCCAAAACCTATTGGGTGGGTATATTTAGAACCCTTATCACCTTACCCTCGAATTATATCAATTTGGGACCTTTTAAATCCGAAACGCATTTTCAAATAAAGTAATATTTCATTACTTTCCAAGAGTGCCCCTCCTCTCCTCTTATAAAAGGCCCCCACCTCTACCTCCTTACCCACACTCCAAAAGCCTTTGGATCGGCCAACCTCTGCCCATTTTGTCTCTACACTTCCCTATATTACTCCTTGAAGCCTCAATTTGGGCAAAAGTCTTCCCAAGGAAGCCTTTGAGCTCAAACCAAAGGGAGTTACCCGATTTTAAGGTAATGTCTTCACTTGAGTCCTTTTGTTTTATTTTGCTTCTCCAACCCAGTAAAATCTTTTTATTCATTTCTTTTGTAAATAATCCAGCATCATAAATATACTAGGATGTTGTTATAATATGGATTCGAGCTACACTTTCACACTTACATCTAATGGTTAAAGAACATACTATTTCTGTGGATGGTGAATTTCTGCCTCCCGAAACTATGATTGTTCAACATTCTTCTAACACCTTCAAAGGTGGCCATTAAGATGACACTATATTTATATATGATATATAATATGTTTATGTTTTCCTTAAGCTTCTGTATTTTTCATTTTGGGCATACCTTTATGGTTTCCATTATGGGTAAACGCGATATCTTAATTTAAGGAATTGCGGACTACCGCCCCCTCAAAGTGATTTGATTCGTTAATACCATATGTGGTACGTATAAAGGATATATTTAATGATATTATATATGATACCATACAGGAATTAAAATACTATTAATTATCATTATGTTTTAATTCCATTAAATAGGAAATAGAAATGGAAGTAGCGTTCATGCGTACGTAGGGCTTACCGTCTACATGAACGGTACATTTCATTTCTTATCTCAAAAATGTTATGTAATATTATAAGTACATATATATAATGGATATATATGTAATATATTAAATCAAAATTATGGATATCATTCTGGAATTATAACATATATATACCTCTCTCATTTTGTTTTAATTCCATTAATATGACAAAAAAATGAAAGTAGCGTTCCTGCGTACGTACGGCCTACCGTCTCCATGAACGGTGCTTTTTGTTTTTTATCTCCAAATGATATGGAATAGTATGAAATGAATATTTACTGGATATATATGATATTTTAATAATTAATACTATTCTGGAAATTATTTACTTATAACTACATGGGCAATATTTTTTCAAACAAGTTCATTTTTGACTCATGTACCAAACATCGGCAAAAACATCTGATATGAACTAACATTATTAAACAATTATTATAAAATTATAAATGTGATATGAAATGAATAATAATCTCTAAAGGAGGTAATTAGGAAATTATTAATTGACCAAAGTTTATTATTCAGTAATATAACGAAACGAACAAGGCAAGTTGGACTTGAGGTAAGGGATCCTACTCCTCTCTTTCTTTTTAAGTACACTCTTTTATGTCATTCCTTCTAGGCTCATATTTCTTGTTATTGGGATGTTATTTTATATTACCCTTACTTTAATTATTATGTTCATATGATGAGAGACCCTATTCTCTCTCATCAATCCATTTTGGAAATTTTGAGTGGCGCTGTTAGCTTGCCAAATTTTCGTAAGAGATCTAACCTCTCTATTTCTCTTTAAGTACTCCCCTTTATGTCACTTCTTTTAAGCTCCTATTTGTTATGATGGGGGATGTTCTTTCATATTTCTATTTCTATACATTTTATTTTAATGTGATTAGATACCCTATTTGATCTAATCAATCCATTTTTGGATGTTTTAGGTTGCGCCATTAGGCTGCCAAGTCTTCATAAGGGATTTTTCATCTCACATTTATTCTCGTGAGATTTATGATACATTTTCCACAATATCCTTTGAGTGGTGTATGTACTGACCATTATTTTACACATTTTGTAATATTTTTTCATTTATGAGTATTTACATCAATGATGTATTGTCCTTCTTTCACGGGGCGTATGTTTAGAAAGATACCCATGTCGGTAAGGGAACCTTTCACCCTCCTCTTTTTAAAAGAATTATTTTTTTATGTCTTTTAATTCACATAATATTATTTTGGGATATGTTCTTCTATATCCTTATTGATGTAAATTTTATGTCCAAGTGATGAGATACCATTTTTTTTATCTCTCATCAACTCATTTTGATGTGACACCGTTAAGCTGTCAAGGGAACTTCTTAACCCAATTTCGATTTCTTTGGGTTCAAAATGTAGTTATTGAATATGTCATCCTTTGAATATGTGTGAATGACCTTTGTTTATTTTACACATAATATCCACTTATATTTGGTGTATAAGTTTGTCACACATAATTATGTAATTGATTTATCCTTAAACCAAGGATACCGTCTTTGTATGGGACTTCGTCTCAACCTCCTTTCATTGAGGCATATTTTGTTTTATACACAACCTTCTTTTATACGGTGTATAAAACCCTTTGACTTTTATGTTTATCCATAAGGAATCTTTTTTATACAAAGCGTTTTACTAAAAGACAAAAAGGGAATGTTTTTGTCATACGTATGCGGCGACAACGACTTCTCCGCCGCCGTGACCATTATTTGAGTTTCGACTTCCTCTACAAGCCATACCTTATTTTTAAAAGATAAATAAATACCATGTTTTACTTTTCTTTTATTTTGGTATTGAAAATGGTTTTATAATGTTTTTATATCAATGTGTTGTATTGATATCTTGTGATTGAAAGGTGGAAATGTTATGTTTCCTTTATGCATGTTTTATGTGATACGATTATGTTGAGGTTCTTGGGCATTATTTTGAAGACGGGTGGTTCTGTGATAAACTAAGGGCGGGTGGGCCCGATATAGCTCTCCAATGCATTGGGTAACACGAAGGAGTGAAATGTTAAGGTTTATCCAAAGAGATTTAGGGAATATACTGTGATGGGTATTCCAAACGTAACCAAGAGGGTTACTCCCTACGTATGAATGTTATGAATGCCTCAAGTTACCCTTTATGACTTATGATTTCTATGATTTATTCATGGTTTGATGAGGTATGTTAAAGTACCTATGTTTTATGGATAAAGTATGATTTCATTCTTATGTATATATGAACTCATGTTTCCTTTCCATATTTTTATAACCCTTACTGAGTTTTTTATGCTCATCCCAAGTTTTTGAATTGTTTTTCACATGTCAAGGGAAAGGTACATGATGTGATGATAGTGTCAAGGATGTGTCAAGAAAGAATCCATGTTTTATTTTCAATATGTTTCCGTTGATGGGAAGAATGAATACTGTCTTTTATGTAACCACTTTGTTTAAATGTGGAATATAATGCAAGTTTCATGATCTAATTCTCTAAAACTCTAAACCTGAAATGATCCTCTATGTGTAATCTTGTAATAACTAAAGATTATGTAAGGTATAAGGCTGGGGCATTATATTTGGTATCAATGGTCGGTTTAGATAACTTTAGAAGTTAGGGTATTCTCTAAGCATAAGTGACAGTACCATAATGGATAGGATTTCAGAAAGAGTCCTAGTTTTAGATAAAGTGAATGAGTAAGTATATCTTAGTGGTTATCTCCCTCATTAGTACATGATGGTTTTGTTGATATACTCACACTGACATTTCTGTTTTTAGTGAAATGATGGATCTAGTAGGCACCAAAGAGACAACAGGTTTGAAGGAAACTATGGTGGTTCTATGATTAAGATACTAGATAAAATGGGGGATTCAATGAGGAAACATGTGGTTGTTCTAAACCAACTATCAAGGAGTCATGATCAACCACTTGAACCTTGGTATGATCTTTAATCCATCATGTACGATATGACCAATCGATGTGGAAGTTAAGGTAATAATTATAAAGGTAACCATTAGAGTTTATATGATCCTTACTTTTGAGGTAATTATGGGTTACTATATGATATGATGGAAGTGAAAGGCATGAGATAAAATTGAGGTTAAATTATGTTATGGTTATTTTTGATGATTTTACTCCTTTTTGGGTAATGATTTTAGAATTATATAGTTTTGGAAAAAGGACAACACACAGACCATGTGACTACCCGTCACGTCGGACAAAGCTGTGGGAATCAAACCCACAACCAAAGTGCGACTGGTATTTATCGCCTACCACTGGACTACGTGAAGTCCCTGGTTAGTTTGACTGATTATTTTTAGTTATATGATTTTATGAATTATGATTAAGTTGATTTTGGGTTATTTATGAAAAGGATTAACCTATCATGGAGGATATGTGATTAGGTTAATTACTTTTCAATACGAGACTTTAGGAGAAACTGATGTTTTTTGGAGATAAATGTTACTATTTAACTTGGAATACTATGTGATTAAATCGTTCAAAATTTTGGGTTTCAATCTTAGATTGGTTTACGTTGAAGAATTTTATGGACAAATTGTTTATCGGATGGCCCTCGTTGAACTTTGGGTTTTGTTGGAAAAAATTTGGAGATTAAGCATAGATTTTATTTTTAAAGGGTTATCCTTTTCTGTATTATCTGACCTTGTACTAACCTTTTTTGTTTTGGTTTGGTTAAGGTCTAATGATATGGGAAGTATATAGTTCTCTTTTGTGGATTAGGTGATTCTCTAGAAGTTGATTATAGTACTCTTTATGCGAACAAGTCTCCCTAAACACTCGTCTTTTGGGAAAAATATGAGTTTGATTAAGGAATCTAGTAATAGTTGAAAGTCAACATAATAAGTGATTATGTTACCTTATGAATAAATTCCTCAATAAAAAGTAACTTAAAACAAAAATGTTGTCTATTAAATTTTCCTACTGGGGAATCGAATACCATTTAACCCATCACGAGTTTGTTATTTTCTTATGGTTAACTTTCTCCTAGACATGTTTACTATCACTCTCCATCAGAACATGACCCTTTGTTTTCTCCTCCATATCCATATTTTGATACTTGGAATCCAAGTTTGGGTTAACTCAGGTGACATTTGTACTTCTCTCCCATTCTTTTAAAGTTATTGTTTTACCGACTCTTGTTCCGATGTGGGACTTTCAAGGATGTTTCCAAGCTCAATTTTAAAAATTTCAAGGACGCATTTCCCAAAAGGGGGGAAGGATGTAACACCCTAGGTAAATAAAGAATATGACATTTTCATATTTTTTAATAAACTATTAATATTACTTTAAAGGGGACGCAATGCTCGATGGCTTACCCAACACACAACAATGAGTTTCTTCGAAATCTTATGTTGCACTCTAATAATAAAATAATATTATTTTAAATGGTAGTTAACATGTAGTCGTTGTATTGGCGGGAATGGATAGAAATAACTAAAATATGATTATATATGTTTTTAAATGTTTTTACATTTATCCAATAAAAGATAAAGGCATAAAATACGAAAATAATTCAATTTTAGGTGTATATGCCCTAGTTTTCACTAAAGATTCACTTATCGCCTTTTGATGGAGAACTGTCATTAAATATATTTCTGGTCACTCTTATACATCCTTTTGGACCAAATAAAACTCTTATTAAGAATTGGGACATCAAAATTTACTTTGTGTAAATTTTTGGTATCTTTCTGATAAAGTTCATTTTTTAATGAATAGTGTAAAATGTTGTATTTTAATTCAAAACCTCTTTTTAATATAATTTATTTATATGATTAGATTATCTTTTGAATTGGTTTTAAAGTGAAATTAGTATATATTTTTACCATTAAATCCAATAGTGGTCGTTGGAAATAATTTCACTTTGAAAACAGACTTAAACTAGTGTCAATCTTTTGATACTTATTGTTTCATAATAACACACCATTTGCTCTAAAAGCGGGAATTAATTATTAAATTAATTAATGTGAATTATATGTTTTGAATTTTGTAAAATAGACTTCATTTTTTAATTCATAATATCAAATATAGCTTAGGGTGAATTTTTGGGTTTTTTCTGAAAAACTACAATTTTTTATGAATAGTGAAACCACTAAGTGGTACTTATAAAAACTGATTTTTCCATTTAAATGAAAATTTTCCATCTGTGTGTTTTGAATTTCAAAAATCCGACATACATGGTTGTCATTAAGAAGTAAAATGTGGTTCAATAGGATAAAAATAATTTTTTGGTGAATAGTAACTTATTAAGTTTTTAATCGCGATTAGAGGTAATTAGTGTAGTTTAAGGTAAAAATAATGTTTTAATAATATGAAATGAACATGAAACATGTCCTAAACTCATTTGATGTGTCATGGCTGACCAATAAAACCAATGGGTCAACTTGGGGACCCCATGAAGCCACTTTGGTTGGAAAATGACATTAATATCTTTTTATTTAAAGTTAAAGTAAAAATGAGACAAACATGAAATTTTTTACTAAAACAATTTTTACATGGGGTTATAAAAATCATAATTTTGACTATAAATATTCATTGGAAAGCTAAAAATATTTCCTACATCATAGTATTTTTTTATAATTTTTCGACATTAAATAAATTAAATTATTTATGACATCATGATGTTGCAGCGATGACCTCATTATTTAACGATTTAAATAAAATGACAAGATAATGTAACTTCTATGACCTACACATGTCCAAAACCTATTGGGTGGGTATATTTCGAACCATTATCACCTTATCCTCGAATTATATCAATGTGGGACTTTTTAAACCGAAACTCATTTTGAAATAAATTAATATTTCTGTACTTTCCAAGAGTGCCCCTCCTCTCCTCTTATAAAAGGCCCCCACCTCTACCTCCTTACCCACACTCCAAAAGCCTTTGGCTCGGCCAACCTCTGCCCATTTTGTCTCTCCACTTCCCTATATTACTCCTTGAAGCCTCAATTTTGGTAGAAGTCTTCCCACGGAATCCTTTGAGCTCAAACCAAAGGGAGTTACCCGATTTTAAGGTAATGTCTTCACTTGAGTCCTTTTGTTTTATTTTGCATCTCCAACCCCCTAAACTATTTTTATTAATTTCTTTTGAAAAAAATCCAGTATCATCAATATACTATGATGTTTTTATAATAAGTATTAGAGCTACACTTTCACACACCTACATCTAATGGTTAAAGAACATTCTGTTTCTGTGGATGATGAATTTCTGCCTCCCGAAACGATGATTGTTAAACATTCTTCTAACACTTTCAAAGGTGGCCATTAAGATGACACTATATTTATATATGATATATAATATGTATATGTTTTCCTTAAGCTTCTGTATTTTTCATTTTGGGCATACCTTTTTGGTTTCCATTATGGGTAAAACGCGATATCTTCATTTAAGGAAGTGTGGACTACCGCCCCCTCAAAGTGATTTTATTCGTTAATACCATATGTGGTACGTATAAAGGATATATTTAATGATATTATATATGATACCATACTGGAATTAAAATACTATTAAGTATAATTATTTTTTAATTCCATAAAATAAGAAATAGAAATGGAAGTAGCGTTCATGCGTACGTACGACTTACCGTCTCCTTGAACGGTACATTTCATTTCTTATCTAAAAAATGTTATGTAATATTACAAGTACATATATATAATGGATATATATGTAATATACTACATCAAAATTATGGATATCATTCTGGAATTATAACATATATATATATCTCTCTCATTTTTTTTAATTCCATTAATATGACAAAAAAATGAATGTAGCGTTCATGCGTACGTACGGCCTATCGTCTCCATGAACGGTGATTTTCGTTTTTTATCTCCAAATGATATGAAATAGTATGAAATGAATATTTAAGGGATATATATGATATTTTAATAATTAATAATATTCTGGAAATTATTTACTTATAACTACATGGGCAATCTTTTTTCAAAAAAGTTCATTTTTTGACTCATGTACCAAACATCGACAAAAACATCTGATATGAACTAACATTATTAAAAAATTATTATATCTTTATAAATGTGATATGAAATGAATAATAATCTCTAAAGTAGGTACTTAGGCAATTATAAATTGACCAATGTTTATTATTCAGGAATATAATGAAACAAACAAGACAAGTTAAACATGAGGTAAGGGATCATACTCCTCTCTTTCTTTTTAAGTACACTCTTTTATGTCATTCCTTCTAAGATCATATTTCTTGTTATTGGGATGTTATTATATATTACTCTTACTGTAATTTTTATGTTCATATTATTAGAGACCCTATTCACTCTCATCAATCCATTTTGGAAATTTGGAGTGGCGCTGTTAGGCTACCAAATTTTCGTAAGAGATCTAACCTCTCTCTTTCTCTTTAAGTACTCCCCTTTATGTCACTTCTTTTAAGTTCCTATTTGTTATTATGGGGGTTGTTCTTTAATATATATATTGCTGTATATTTTATTGTAATGTTATTAGATACCCTATTTGATCTCATCAATCCATTTTTGGAAGTTTTAAGTGGTGCCGTTAGGCCGCCGAGTTTTCGTAAGGGATTTTTCATCTCACTTTTATTCCTGTGAGATTTATGCTACATTTGCCACAATTTCTTTTGAGTGGTGTATGTACTGACCATTATTTTACTCATTTTGTAATATTATTTCATTTATGAGTATTTTTATCAATGATGTATTGTCCTTCTTTCACGGGGCTTATGTTTCGAAAGATACCCATGTCGGTAAGGGAACCTTTCACCCTCCTCTTTTTAAAAGACATATTTTGTTATGTATTTTAATTCACATAATATTATTTTGGGATATGTTCTTCTATATCCTTATTGATGTAAATTTTATGTACAAGTGATGAGATACCCTTTTTTTATCTCTCATCAACTCATTTTGTTGTGACGCCGTTAGGCTGTCAAGGGAACTTATTAACCCAATTTCGATTTCTTTGGGTTCAACATGTAGTTATTGAATATGTCATCCTTTGAATATGGGTGAATCTCCTTTGTTTATTTTACAGTTAATATCCACTTATATTTTGTGTATTCGTTTGTCACACATAATTATGTAATCGATTTATCCTTAAACCAAGGATATCGTCTTTGTATGGGACTTCGTCTCAATCTTCTTTCGTTGAGGAATATTTTGTTTTATACACAACCTTCTTTTATACGGTGTATAAACCCCTTTGACTTTTACGTTTATCCAAAAGGAATCTTTTTTATACGAAGCGTTTTACTAAACGACAAAAAGGGAATGTTTTTGTCGTACGTATGCAGCGACAACGACTTCTCCGCCGCTGTGGCCGTTATTTGAGTTTCGGCTTCCTCTACAAGCCATAACTTCTTTTTAAAAGAAAAATAAATTCCATGTTTTACTTTTATTTTATTTTGGTATTGAAAATGGTTTTCATAATGTTTTTATATCAATGTGTTGTATTGATATCTTGTGATTGAAAGGTGGAAATGTTATGTTTCCTTTATGCATGTTTTATGTGATACGATTATGTTGAGGTTCTTGGGCATTATTATGAAGACGCGTGGTTCCGTGATAACCTAAGGGCGGGTGAGCCCGATATAGCTCTGCAATGCATTGGGTAACGCGAAGGAGTGAAACGTTAAGGTTTCTCCAAAGAGATTTAGGGAATATACTGTGATGGGTATTCCAAACGTATCCAAGAGGGTTACTCCCTGCGTAAGAATGTTATGAATTCCTCGAGTTACCCTTTATGTCTTATGATTTCTATGATTTATTCATGGTTTGATGAGGTATGTTAAAGTGCCTATGTTTTATGGGTAAAGTATGATTTCATTCTTATGTATATATGAACTCATGTTTCCATTCCATATTTTTATAACTCTTACTGAGCTTTTTATGCTCATCCCAAGTTTCTGAAATGTTTTTCACAGGTCAAGGGAAAGGTACATGATGTGATGATAGTGTCAAGGATGTGTCAAGAAAGAATCCATGTTTTATTTTCAATATGTTTCCGTTGATGGTAAGAATGAATACTGTCATTTATGTAACCACTTTGTTTAAATGTGTAATATAATGCAAGTTTCATGATCTAATTCTCTAAAACTCTAAACCTGAAAAGATCCTATATGTGTAATCTTGTAATAACTCAAGATTAAGTATGGTTTAAGGCTGGGGCCTTATAAACTATGTGTATTAGTGGGAATATATCAAATCATTATCCACATACTAATACTCTCAAAATTACTCTTCCACATATTATATTATGCAGAACTCTCTGATCTAGCTCTTACCACTACTTATGTGGTCAATTTACTGTCGCTATGTCTGATTCATAGTGGTTCAGTTTGTCCCTAGTGATATATCCTCTCCCATCACCAGAGTAACATTGCCTATCCGTTGGCTGACTAGAACCATCCTGGGAGCTCTAAACTACATATCTTTTATCATAAGACTATATTTTTAAACACCTAGCACACCCAAATCAGGGCATCTTCCATCAACAACCATATGTCAGAGTCTCGACTCTAGAGTTCCCACTACTAACAAAAACTATTTTTGACTTCTCTATCAAGAATCACTCCATCACCTAGACTCACACGAGAACCCCATCAAAAGTAAGAATGTGAGTATATACAACTCCAGACCTGATGTATGAGTAAAAGAAAACATTGGTTTCTATGATCAAAAGTGCTCATCAGAACAATCTCCAAAGAGTATCATAGAGGATAGGGAACCTCGATGCATACTCTACATCAAGCATATAGCCCTACCAGGGCTCTAAAAGATCCTGGATGTATATGTACTACATTTGTTCTGCGTAGAACTACTATATGAAGAGGCGATTAAACTATGACAAATACAGATTTTATAAATCACCCATTACTATATCTAGACCCCCTTATTTACGTAATAATCCATGTATAACACTCACCATGAGAACCCCAATAAGATCAGAAGTGTCGATAACAATATATAAAACATTCTATACTAATTTGATCAAGTACTCTACTTCTTGGTGGCTTGAATGGCCCTAAAAAATCGGTGTTATTTATATATGAATCTCATAAAGTGTTCATGGAATATGCACATTTTATTTTGGTACTTTTAGGACAAACAACTACTCAACGGGTGGAGGTGAAACATGAAAACCACCAAGGGGTTCCATCTCATGTACATACCCAAGAACTGAAGCCTCATCACAAGGTGGATCATCATCATAATTATACTATGAATTATTATCTTTCATAAATTATGGAACAATCCTAAAATAGAAAATATTCTCAATGGTCTATGATTATATCTAGGTAGCTGACTAAATAAAGACATAGAAACCACAACTCATTCATGTATGATTTATATACCAATTTTTTCTCTATAACTATTTTCTATATGTACTGAGTCAACATGTAAGTTATCACAGTCCTTATGAATGGATACATTGGATAATGCACCATCACCTAGTTAATTTTCTTGAGAGATGAACTCAAAATTCGTTTAAACTATTTCTCTATATTAACAAGACAACCCTCATATCTAGAATATTTCTAAATGATGGTTCTAATACAACCACTTATGATACCAAAATATCTTGACCCTACCCACTAAGGGCCAATTTCCCAATGAGAAGTCGATTTTACACCCCAATCACACATTTAAAATGCCTAGGGTAGGTGATGGGTGTCTTGTACACATATCACAAACATGGGAAGCCTTAACGTAGTGTACTTATACACACGAACACATATTTGATCGCCCATACAATGAGAAAAATGAAACGATACAAATAATACCAAGATGAATGTATAAAAATATATCTTACATTAGTGTATGACATAATTATTGGATGGAACATGGATAAATACTGACCTTTCAAAAATATAAAAGAGTCCATCCTTCTAGGAAGGTGTGGAATTTTTTTAAATGTAACTCCAGGACCCAACCATGGTCTATCTATCATAATTATGCTCCACCAAATCCTAGTCCAACTAGTATTCCATTATAATGATTTTTTTCTTCATATGAAAAGATATATGTTGGAATATTACATTTAGGGTTGACTATAATATACCAAATAGGACTCCCTAAAATCACCAAATGAAAATAGTCAAAAAAGAGTCATGTCATAAAAAGGGATATCAATAATAAACCAAGATATACATGATATAGACAACAAGTCTCAAATGAAGGCTACAACAATACTTCTAACCTATGATTCTGCTTGATTTTTCAAGGTAACACTTATTAGGGAAAACTCCCTCATAGGTTCTTTCCAAAACATATAGAATGTATCCAACATATCATTCCTACCGAGCCTCACAATAATGAAGTATACAATGGAACATAGAAGATGTTGATACATGGATAAAGGATCACTCATAGTAACATTGGGGGACACCTAACAGTACCATCATTAATCTGTTAGGATTGTGATCACATACCCTCTATGTTTGAAAGGGATACCTAACCCATCTTAGGAAACATTGATAGAGGATAAAACCATAGGAAAAACAAAGGTATTACAAACTCTATCCAAAATTTATCCATAAAGTGGATAACCCATACGATTATTATAATGGGATACCCAGAAATACCCTTGTGATAATTTAGTCCTTCAACCACCTTAGAAGAAGTTCATGACATGTATAAGGAGTATACTAGTTTGGGTTTTTCTATTTTATCTTTTCTATTCCCATGTAATCTATCATCTGCATGTATACTCTAATCATTACCACATACCTGGTTGTTCCATTGAACCTGGACTTTTCCTGGTACCCTATTATGATTGTGCATGTATACCCCTATGGTATATTCTAGGCACCCAACAACGAGTCACATGGTGTGTGGATATAATACATGGAATGTGATAAATAAGTTTTCATGAAACACTCACCACCATGGGAACATACTCCATGGAATGATTTAATCAACAATACACACCATGTAGCTCCATATTTTCTATAATCTTATATACTTTATAAATTTTTTCTTTCAATACATTATAATTGGATCTAGTTTTGAAATACACCAAGGAATATGGGTATGATGTTGACTAAAATTGAATAATCAGTAGTGGTCAGATTATATCTATAACAAACCAGTCTTAATGAAAATAGAAATAACATCAATTCCTTTGGAATAATTTTGCATTATACAAATATACTCCCAAAGACTAAATTATTAAAGTGCCATTGGAAACATGTAAACATAAGCACTGGTATAAAAATGTGATACATTATCTCCCACCAGGTTCTTCTTAAATAGAACCCTTCTTACAAAAAATCAAACATCATTCATATCATTCTAACCAGGGAAAGGAAAGATTAAAAGTGGTCAAATGTGGTGCTCATTAATGGTAAATAAGGGATACAAGTTAGAAGAATCATGATCCTAATGGTATGAGAACATGTTCAAGAAAACATAAGATTATTCCCTATATATCAATGATCATAAAAATGAATCACAGAATAAATATTGATAGTTCATAAGACATGAATCATAAATAAATAAATAAAATAATCCCTAAAATCAATGAAATGAATAAAAAAATGGAATTTTGGAAAACACATAAGCATATAATATTATTTTAATAGTATCCAAGACATTGCTTCCATAAACATATTAGTTGTATGGGTTCACTCCCTGTTCTATATTTGTAGTCAAGGTTCACTTCCCTCAATATCTTAGTAGTATGAGTACACTCCTCAAATCATGTTTGTAGTCATGGTTCACTCCCATGGCCATCTTAGTTGTCAAGGTTCACTCTGAACACCATCATAGTATATCATAGTTGATATAAAAATTTACCCAATGCATTGAAGGTAGATAAAGGTCCCACCCATCTCATATTGAAATCACTAATTCATGTTCCAAAAAATCGTAAATATTCATTTCAAAACCCATGAAATGAAATGAGTGTGATAGACATGTAATCATATCTTAATATGTGTAAAATGATAGGTTTCAAAATCAATTCATAAAATAATTACCCATAAAATTATGACGGTTTCAAAATCTCATAGACCATGGAATATAAATTGTTTTAATAAGATTAAATCCATCAAAATAAAACAATTAAAGAATTAACATTAATGGATCCATTGTATAATTTCATATAAGGGCATCAGTAACATCGAATGATGTCATCTCAAAGTGAAAATAACATGGAAATATATTTTTAAAATATTTCTCGGAGAAAATATCATTTCTTAATGAATAATAATTTTTTAAAATCTTAAAATCTATTGATGATTATTTTCCTTGAAAATTTATAAAATATTCTCAAAAATGATTTCAAAATTATTTATCCTAAAATTCATCAAAAACTCATAAATATTTTTTAACACATTTTTAAAAATACATTAAAACTTTATAAAGGTATCATTGATATAATTTTTAAAACAATTTACTATGAAAACTTATAAAGGAATAATTAATAACTTTTTAAAAACATTTTTTAAATAAAACCTAAAAAGGATTATTTGAAAACATTTTGAATTTTTTTCCTTGAAATCATTGAATGTAATCTTCAAAACATTTTGAAAACCATTTTCCACATGAATTTATAAAGGAATCCTAAAAACTATTCAAGAAACATTGACCATGAAAAATAAATCTAAAACTTATAAAAAATCATAAAAATGTTTTCCAAACAATTTCATTGAAAATTATCTTTTATCTTATTTTTTAAATAAATATCATTTTAAACATGCCAAGGAATCTTTAAGAAAATTATGACATCTAAATTCATTCATGTCATATGAGGTATGAATAACATTCCATTTCCACTATAAAAGGATAAAAAAATTCCTCATCATGAAAAAGATATGAAGATTCCTTAAAAATAATCGATAAAATAAAAAAGCAAAACAATTTTATTTAAATATGATATTATAATAATTTAATATTATGGGAATCATTTTTAGAAGCCGTGGTATTGAAGAAACTTAGATTTCCAACTAAAGAGAGGGTAAAGTCAAGCTTTCATTGGGAAAGCATTTCATAATAATATTATGTACCAAAGAGTATAAAAATGGAACCAATGAAAGAATATATCCTTAATAACCATAGGATAATTGCATCCATGATATTTATAAATATTTTTATTGTAATATTTCATCAAGATAAGAATAAACAATAACATTCTCGAAAATTAATGAGATTGTTTCAATAAATATTTACAACATAGTTAATTTGAACCATTTTACACATTAATTAAAATGGAATTAAATGAATAATAAAATTTCATGAAAATAGAGAGATTCATGATATTATATTTTAAAGGTATTGTATACACCTCATGGAAAAATATAGGTTCATAACAATTCACGTTTCTCAAAGATGAAAATTGGGAGAAAATTATTTACCGATTTGGTAACTAATGAAAAATAAATATAATGAATGTAATATCATAAAATGGATATGTAGATACCCATAATTTTATGTACAACAATCATATAATAAATATATTGTAAGCACACACACCACACAAAATGAATGGGTGGTGAATAAAAAATGTATCATATGGAAATAAAATGTATGATGAAATTCCCTTACCCTGGGTCTTGAATCTCGTCATACTCAATCAAACCACATTTATAAGAAATATAAATTTATTATAAATATTTTAAATAACCATAATATTATATATATTACTATATATGATATTTTATGAAATTACATTTCCCTCTTTTTAACAATATTATGTTAAGGTTTCTCATCAGATAATATTCTCTTTATTCTTCCCATGTGTCTTAATTTATTAAATCATTGATATTTATACTTATATCATGATATTAAGAAGGTAAATAATTATATACATATAATTTATATTCATAATATTTTAATTATAACAAATTTTTTAATATAAATTTATGAAATGTAATACATCGTTTGTGGATACGGTAAGACGTTTATACGCATTTGCGTAGTTTCTGTTATTATTGTCGTAATGAAATAAAAATGATAAATGAAATATGTTTATATATATGAATATATATATTTATATATAATTACTATAGTAGAATTATTATATCATATATATCATATAATTTCACTAAACATGTCCTTAATGCATTCCAAGTAGTGTGTGAAAGAATCACCTCGCTTTGAGTGGGCGGTAGTCCGCAGTTCTTCAAATGAAATTAACATATTAAAATAAAATGGAATGTATAATGATACGTATTAAAAAGATTAATTAATATTATATACATAAAAAAATAATATATAACATATATAAATATACTTTCAATTATAATTTTCATCATGAGAGGCGGTAAGTAAAAAAGGAACAATCGTCGTTTTGTGAGGCGGTTGTTCGTCACACACATAAGGAGTATATTTGTTATTCCTTCAATGGATGTGTGTATATGTGTAGTTTTAAAACATATAATAACAACATACTATTATATTTAATATAGTAGTATTGTTATAAAATAATGTAATAAAAGTATTGGGGTGTAGAATGAAAATAAAAGAAAAAATCTTGAGAAAGACGTTGCCTCTTAATCATGTAACTCATTTTGGTTTGCGCCAAAATGCTTACTTGAATTGATTTAATTCAAAGGGGAGGATTATATTAGTAGTGTATGGATGTTTTTAATCTAATGTTTTAGATATTGGGTGACCCTTAATGGATTTATAGGTTTGAGGATGTGGGAGAAGTGCTAGACTTGTATAGTGGAGGAGGAGTGACAATCTTGTAATATTTGAAAAAAAGGAATTCCACACACATTATCCACATATAAATTGGATCCAATAATGGATAAAATTCTCTAAAAGGTGTAATATTTTCAAAATATTTCCATAAAATGTCTCTAGTAATATTGTATAGGCATTTTGGGTCATAAATTTAAGGTCCAATTGTTAGTTAAACTTATTTTTACATTAAACGAAGTAATACATTTAAATTACATTTACTAATAATATTTATAAAAAAAATTGTTTTACATTATTTCAAACTATAAATTATTATATATTATAAATATGGAATCCATATTTTGAAATTAAAATCACATAATTGTTAGAAATTAATTTAAAATTTTTCCTATAGTCAGTTCAACAATGTGGGCTTTGAAATTAAAAATATTGAAATGTTTTCTATGTTTTTGTACACAATTTAGAATTAAAATTGATCTAAATGACCTAAATTATATTAATTTATAAAAATATAATCTATTTAATATTTTGATAAATTTAAAATATAAATTTTACTTCTAAAAACATGTGATGAAAAGTATTTTTGAACTGAAATTCAGGATTTTCACTATACATCAAAAAAAAGTAAAACATCACAGAAAAATTACAAAATTTTACCATGGCCTAATTATTATGTTATTATTTCAAAGATGAATTTTATTTTGACATATTAAATATATAAATCTTTAAAAATAAATTTAAAACAGTTTTACCATTCAATGGTGGTATGAATTCCTTGATAAAAATATTAGGTTTTAATCATTAAATTGTGTTTGTTCTATGTTATGTCTAAAAATCCATTGAATGAACATAAAAATATATTATTTAATATATAACATATATATTATATAATATCACTCAATAATTGTTATTAATTTAATTTATTAGGGTAAAACAACTTGGTGGTAATTAAAATGATAATATTTTCCTTTGTATTCAATCATTTTTCATATGAATTTATAATTAAATGTTAACCAATGAATTCATACTAAATTTATGTAATCCATATAATTTCATAAAATAGTTAATAATTTTCATGAACGTCATTTTAATATATAGGTTATATCATACTATATCATGTAATAACATTATAATGATATACTATTGTTCAGTAAAACTCAGTCTTAAGTGTTATGCAAGCCTTTGAGGAAAGTCATTATTGTGTCTAATGCAAGATAACCTAAGTGTTCAATTAAGATAATATGAGAATTTATGTTCCCTAAGGAAAATGATAAACTTGGTGTTACATATATTGGTATTAAACATAGTTCTTTAATGAAAAACAAACTATTTTCATTGTTTCATGAATTAAAAAATATCAAAAAAGTTATAATAATTTGAAAAACTAATAGATCACAAAATATCTCAGAGTTACATTATACCCCCTTTAAAACTAATTTCTCCCTCGATTTTCATCATGATTATCAATGATTTAAAACTTAAAATTTTCATTCATAGAAACCCACTTTATAAAAATGAATAATAAAACATCCCTTAAAAGTGAAATTTGTAAGTATAATGGTTACACAAAGTATCATATAAATAAGATTCCATAGAAGAGAACATTAGTGGGATGTGAAAACATAGATATCTAAGAAAAATATAACTATTTTGTTCAGATGTAGAGTGATTTAGAACTTGGTATGGAGAATGTGAACAATCTAAACGACATAAATCTATAATTATCTAAGGGACCATTTGATTACTCAGAAATGATGGTATGAGAAAATTTATTTTTCCTGAAGATACATTATCCTGAATTTGGAAAATATTATTAAAATTATATACTTTCATGATTTCTGGAAAATGCCACCCTTTGTGTTTTATTGATCCACTTAACCTTTTTCTCTAAAAAGGAAGGTGAATTTTTCATTTCTAAAGTACTAACAAATCATGAGATCAATGTTATGCCATATCATTTATCATCAGATATAATCAATACAATTTATTTTGAATAGGATATCCCATATGTATAATTCATCATTTGGAGAGTTAACACAATAATCATAATGACTTAATCTAAAGTTATAATTAAAATTTCTATAATTTGATTACCTTATAGACCATAAGAAAGATGAAAATTAAATGAATTATAAAGAAAGTCCTGAAATTATTATAATATTGATCTCCCATATATAAAAATTAGATTTATGTTGTCACATTCCAAACAAGGAAATACCATCATCATTTATTTTCCCAAAACATTGTAAAAACATGAATTACAACAATTACATATTGAAAACATTCATGTTTCCTTATTCCAAAGTGTATTTGATATATTCCCAAAAATTTATTAAAGTTCATCCATGATTACTTAGACAAATTTTTCAATAATTATTTCTAGGTTAATTTGCACTATCCAATTTACATATTCATATTCATTATATCTTCATCCAATCATCATTATATTAACATTAGTAATTAATTAAGGGTTTCCTTCCCTTAATCAAAATATACCCTTTCCATGAAATAACTTATCTAGGTCATTATCACAGTTTAACATGTCATTTTAAATCCTTAATGAAAACATATAATAATAATAATTATATATTACATGATTCATATAACATAATATCTAAATTATAAAACACAATTACTTCATTCATTTAAAATTATTCTTAAACCATTACTCATGCATCATCATCTTATTCCTTAATACCGCCTTCTTAGCATATGAAATATGAATAATGTATTAATGTTCCTCAATCTAAATCTAATAATTCTTATTCTTAAGGTAATAAATATTGTAATAACATCACATACCATTCACTTTTCATTTTCATTATCTTTCACTACTGATATAAAACACCAACTCGTACCACCTTCTTGATTCTCTTTATCAGATTTCCACATGGGATGTCAATTTTCACATTTCCAGTACTTTTTACATATATAACATTAAATGTTAACCATGTTCCTTATATATCATTCCAATGATTAAAACTAGAAATCATAGTTTGAGAAACACATATCTTATTGTAAAACCATGAAATAACCAAAAATAATTAATTTTAAGATGTCTAAATTATGGAACCTTCCTCAAACAATGACACCTCATGTTAATCCAATGTTCTTCATAAAAATATATATTTTAAATCCTTTATTATGGTTCATGATGTGTTTGTGAATTCCAAAAGCATATCTCCAGAGAGTGTCTAACTAGGAGTTCAATAAGGCACAATGTTGTATAACAGATTACAACAAGGCTTGGTACAAATTGTCATAGTTTCTACCCCTGGGTACATTTATTCGAAATATACATCCTATTATAGTATTTTGATAAGGATATTTTTCATGGAAACCACACACTGTATCCTTTAATGAAATTCCATGACACTTTCTGAAATGTTATCTCATCCTTATACTTATCATTAGAGGCATACATATACATATCCATATAAATTTACCTAGGGATCTAACTAAAATTTTCTCCTTCTAGTTTCCAAAGGTTAAATAAACCTTTACATGGAAACCCAATAAAAAATAGTCTTAACATTAATATACATTACATCAATTTTAAAACATTATATAAATAGACATCCAAGGACTATATTATTTTAGTGTCTTTGGAAACATGGAAACATAAATAATAGAACTTAAATGATATACAATATCTCCCATAGGGTTATATATGACTAGATACTTTCTTAGAAAAATAAAACACAATATATATATTTATAACCTTGGAATGTAAACATAAAATATTGTGAAATTATATGCTTAATAAGGATAAATATGCGAGACATGTAAGAATAATCATTAAAATAATTGTTTGAGAACATTATTAAGGAAATAAAAGACCATACCCTTCATGTCATAGATCGTAAACATGAATCCTGGCAATGATCTAGATAGTTAATTACAAATGAATCATAATGAAATAATGAACATAATCCATGAAATCATAACACAAAAATAAAGCACAGAAATATAGAAAACATATAAAAATATAATATTATTTCCATAGTATCTAAAGAATTATTTCTATGACTATCATAGTAGTATGGTCTCACTACCCATACCATCTTGGTAGTCATGGTTCTCTCTCATGGAAATCATAGTAGCATGATTTCATCCTCGTGCCATCTTGGTTGTCATGGGTCACTCCCTTAACCATCAAAGTATTCACAGTTCACTCCCAAGACTATCATAGTTTATCCCATGACAAATAAATATATAACATATGCTTTGGAAGGAGATATAGGTCCAACCTATCACATAATGACATCATACACACATGTTCCACTAAATCATAAAAAAATATCATGACCAATGAAATTAAATTGGTGTCAAACATGTAATAATATCACAACCTATTGAAAAACAGAGGCTTTATAATCATTCTGTCAAAAAATAACCCATTAATGGAAGCAGGATTCAAAAATACATAACAAATGGATGTTAAATGGGTTTAATAAGAATTCTTCCATGAAAACATAAACTATTCAAGAAATAAAATGACTGGAACCTTTGGATCATTTCCTAGAAGGGAATGATTTACTTCAATAGATATCATATTCTATGGAAAATTACATGGAATGTTATTTGGAAAAACCTTATTGAGGACATTATTGTTTTTATGAAAAATACTTTTTCAAAAATAAAAAACATTTTGAAAACCATTTCCATGAAAAATTATAAAATAATCTTGATATTTTTGAAACAATTTTCTTATTATTTTCACTGAAAATTCATTAAGAATATTATAAATCATTTTCCAATAAAAAAAAAGTAATGGTATATTTGAAAACATTTCGAAAAAAAATTTCGTTGAAATTTTATAAAGGAATTTTTGATAGTATTTGGAAATAAATTTTCCTTGAAAACTTGTAAATGAATCATTAAAAACATTTTTAAAATGATTTTCAATGAATAAATATAATGGAATCTTGAAATTTTTTTGAAACCCATCTTCCTTATAAAAGTATAAAATAATCATTGAAATGATGGGAAAAAAACATTCTGTGAAAACTATTTTGAAAACATACTAATAAATCATGAAAACATTTTCAAACCCATTTATTTGAAAATTATCATTAAAATAATATTCCTATTAATTAAAATTTTACCCATTAAAAGGAGTTTTTATAGAAATGACAGCGAATAAATTTTTACATGTTGAACAAGGTAAGAAGAACATTCTTTTTCACGGTAAAAGGTGAGAAAAATGCCTCAATCGAAAAATGAGAAGAACAGACCCTTGAAAACATTGGGAAAAGACAAGATGGGAAAATATTATTTTAAAAATTATATGATAATATTATATTTTCGTTTAATACCTTTTTAGAAAACATGGTTTAGAATGAATATATATTTATGACTAAATAGAGGGTAAAGTTGGGATTTATGTAAACAATTATTAACTATCTTACATACAAAATAGTAAAAAAATGGATCAAATACAAGAAAATATCATGAATAACTACAGCGAAATAAAATTCCTGATATTTCATATTATATGGATTATGATATATCATCAATGAAAACATAAACCAAAATAATCTTGAATAGCGATGCGATTGTTTCAATAAACTCTTACCACTTTATAAATTTTAAACATACTACCCATGTAATAAAATGTAATTACAAGAGGATTAAAATATAATGAAAATTATTATATTCCAGATAAAAAACTTCATATTCATTATACAAACATCCTGAGAAAATATAGGTACACAACATTTCATCTGTGTCAAAGAAGTAAAATTGAGAAAAAATGACTTTACCGCTTTGGTAAATTTTGAAACATAAATCCCATGATAAAAGTATCATACAATCGATAAATGAAAAAAAATTAGTTATAATATTTTGAGAATATATCCATTTGAAGTGCCACACAAAATTAATTGGTTGTGAGTAAATCATGTATCTCATGAAAATAAAATGTTAGATGTAATTGCATTAGCTTGTTTGTTGACTCTCATCATACTCATTCAATCTACCAATATAATAAATATAAATTTATTATAAAGATATTTCATAAAATTATTATTATATATACTATTATATATGGTTTGATAACAACCTTATATTACCCACTTCTTAAACAATATTTGTTAAGGTTTCACTTCCGATATAATTTATGTTTTCCATTGAAAGGGTCTTAATTTGTTATATCTTTGGTCCTTATACTTATATCAGGATATCCAGAATGTACATAATGATATCAATATCACTTCTATTCATTATATGTGTGTTATAATAATCATTATATGATAAAATTATGAAATGGAATACATAATTCATGGAGATTCTAAGTAGTACATAATCATGAACATTTTTTCTATTTTATAGCCGTATTAAAAGAAAGAAGGTAGGTGAAATATGTATATATATATATATGTATATATATATTGAATTAAAATTATTATATCTTATATAAATCATATATGTTCACTAAAACCATCCTTAATAAATTTCTTTTAGTGTGTGAATGGATCACATTGCTTTATGGGGTAGTATTTCAGACTTCATCAAAAACAATTAACGTACTTATAGCAAAAGGAAAGTATAAAAATATGAGTTTTAAATGGATTAAATAATATTAAATACAAAATAAATACAATATATAAAATATATAAACAAATTTTCTATCATAATTTCAACCATTAGAGGTGGTCAAGAAAAATAAGCAATCATTGTTTTGTGAGGTGGTAGTTTACAGTACGCATAATCGTATGTTCATTACCAATTAGATTGAGGTGTGTGTGTAATTTTTGGTTGAAACCATATAATAAAAACATAATAATATATTTAATATAATATGTTTTTATACAATCACATAATAAATATATTGGAGGGTTGGAGGTTGAAAATAAAAGAAAAGAGCTTGAGAGAAGAGATTGTGTTACCTCTTAATGAGGTAAGTCCTTTTGGTTTGACCCAAAAGGCTTCCTGGGATAACATTCATTCCAATAGTAAGATTCTAGAATTATGTTTGTGATTTATAAAATATATTTTTGATGATCATGGATGAAACAATGTGGTTTGAGATTGGTGATGATGTGGGAGAAATGGTGGTCTTTTATAATAGAGGAGGAACGACACTCTTGTAATATTTTGACCCCGGAATTCCATACATGTTTTTTACATGTAATGTGGATCAAATAATGAACCAAATTATTTAAAAGATATAATAGTGTATAAATATTTTCATCCAATAGATCATGAATAAGTTTGAAAATCTTGTTGGGTCTTGAATTTAAGGTTTAGACCTTAGTTAAGCTTAATCTTATATTAATTGATGTAATTAAATTTAGTTACATTCCAAAATTAGTTTTGTAAAAGACATTCTGGAACGTATTAGAAATTATTAATTATTGTTAATAACAATGTGGAATCTATTTTTACATATTCCAATCACATAAGGTGGCCAAATTAATTTAATATTAATCCCCCAGTAGGGTCGACAATGTCGGTTTTAAAGTGATAACATTTAATTATTTTCTATGTTTTTATACCCAATTTCAATGTGAAATTGGTCTCATTTAACTAAATTTTATTAATTTATAAAAATAATATATATTTATCGTATTAAATAATTTTAAAATATAACTTATCCTTATAAATAAATTATATGAAAAAACAATGTTGAGTTAAAATCTTGTAATTTTATTATTGATTAAAAAATAAAATATCGTAAAAAAATACCCCAAATTTACCCTAGCATAATTTTTATGTTTCAATTAAAAATATGTAGTTTATTTTTACATATTAAATGTATAAAAATTCTGAAAAAGTATATTTAAAAGGGATTCCCCGTTAAAAGGTGGTAAAATGCCTTAATTAAAATATTGGATTTTAGTATCAAATTGGGTTTGTTATTATCTTATATATATCAAATAAATTAAATGAATATCTAATTTTTTTATTTAATATATAAAATATATATTACAATAATATAAATCAATTATTTTAACTAATTTAATTTATTTTGGAATAACAACTTTGTTAACATAAAAATAATTATATTTCCCATTATGTTCAACCGGTTTTCATATTCATTTATAAATATTTGGTAGCATATAGATTCATCATATATATTTTTAAAACATAAACATTAATAAATTACTCAATACTATTAATAACCTCTAATTTAATAGCTATATTTTGTTATATTATATTATGTAATAACATTTTAATGATATACTATTATTTGATAAAACTCTGTCTTGAGTGTTACACAAGACATCGAGGAAACTCATTGTTTCATATGACGAAAGCTCACCTTGATTTTCTTTATAGAGCAAGATAAACATTATGTTTTGTGTGGTGAATGATTAACTTTTTGTTTCATATAATATAATCCAAAAATATTGACTTATTTTAAAATAAACTATTTTATGTATTGTGTGAATTTTAAAATAGAAAAAAGGCTAAACTAATTTGAAAAAAATAATTCAAAAAATCTCAGGGTGTTACACGAACCACATAATCTGCATGAAAATCTTCCCTATCACACCACATTATGAAACACCAAAACATACTAATGAAAAACACTCAATATGGTCTATGATGCACGAATGATGTAACATCACTCCACGCCACACATTAATTGATCTCTATATACCAAAATTGAAGTTGAGTAATGATAAATTTCACCATTGATCGATTAATCAATGATCACTCTCTTGGTTTTTTTGGACATCCATTAAAAAGGAACGCCAACAATGATTGTACGTTGAAAAATGGGAGAAAATAAAAAACCAAAAAAAGATCAACATACATTATCCATTATTCAAATTGGAATCACTACATTAATAAATAAATCATTGAATGTAAGGGATAATCAAACAGTATGAATTCCTAATTCTATGTAGATAAGTAAACACCGATAAATAAATTACTAACCCATGAATTAGTTTGGTAGAATGATTGATTCATGTATAAAAATTCTAAATGAGATTTTCATTAAACCAATATAAAAAATACTTCATATCTCAAGTTTGGGATAATTATTGATGTTGAATAATTTTATATTATTTTCATCAGTGAGATCCACGAACACCATTATTAATGATAGACACCTTGTTAAAGAAATCACTACACCTCGATATGTAGTTATTTCTAAACGATATCCTCCACATCTCTTCAAACATCCTTATGGTTATATGGATAGCCGTAGTATTTTTTTTAACAATATCGATTAAATATAGGTGTATTAGGTTTATATAATTGAATAAATAATATATTTATTTATTATTTTATTATTTTATTTATAAACCCGTGATTTCTCCTAAATCAAACACCCAATTCGCATGAAGTTTATATCACACCTAGGTTAAAACATACATTACAATATTAATGTTTGTAATTTATTTCCAATATATTACATCATTTAACTAATATTCCATTATTTGAAAAAAATTGTTCACACATGATATAATATATATAATTTTTTTCATCAATACCAAGGATACCTGAGCCCTAAAATCCTATACTAAATCCACATTTGGATGGAAAAATATTTGTTAAATTATTTTGATGTTTTACATTGAAAAAAAGAGTAATTGAATTGTCTCATCTAGTTCATCTTCCTTATCAACCAGTCCTCTCCTATGATCTATGATCATTATTCCTTGTTCAGTTTCTTTAAGCTTGTGCATCTAGTTCATATAAACATATTATTCTTAATTCTTTCATAGTTCATCCTTCTTAGTATCCTAAATTATATATTCATTCTCAATATTCATATTTTATTTCTTGATTTATTTAATATATCCAATATCCAATTCTATTTTTTCTTTAATCTCACACACAATATCTATATTTTTGTATTCATAATCACTACTACAATATGAATTAGTTCTTTTCTATATATGAGTAAATATAAAAAATTTATCATCTAAATAGAAATTTGATGATATAACATTATTTTTATTTATCATTAGATATATCTTCTTGTTGATGTAGTGCTTATTTTTAATCTTAACCCTTTTTTTTGATGTGGCCTCTCATCATCTGATTCTAATTCTAATTCTCAAAATCATCTTTCATTGTAAATATTAATAAAAATATCTCGAGTCACCATAGTTGAATCCCATGAGTGATTAAACAATATTTACCTTCTAGTTGATCTGTTTTAATACTTTTGAAGTAAAATCAATAATTTTATTGAATTATTCATCATACTCATCATCTCAGTCATATAATTACTCATCATATTATTTTATGTCTTTTCCTTTCTCAACGATTAAAAATCCACTTCATCTTTTTTCCTTCTTTATGAAAGAATTATACTTTCTCATCTCGTATGCTTTGAGTATGATATTTAGTTAATCAATTTTCATGTATTTTATATCTATATAGGATGATATTTTTAAATCAAACCAATATGGAGAATTCCACATATTTTTTTTGAGAAATATGGAAACCTCAATATTTTCACTAAATCCCTAGATATTGCTCAGAATCTCATTTTCTCGAGAAAATTAGTCACTGAAAATTTCTTCAATATCAATAAGCATATATTTAAATTTGATCATCTAAACCTGAATTTTGGATTCACAGAAGTTTTAATTACCTTCATAGGAACTCATCAATTCATCCCATAATTCCTTGGTGTTATAGGGACCAAAGATCTTTGTGTGAAACATCACTAATAGAGATTTAATGTTGGAATTTTACAACTTTCTATGTAACTCAATTTTCCTATTATATTATTGTATCATGGAATCATTATCAATATTTGGTATAAAACTCATTCTTACAGAATCTATCACATCTAGGAAATGTTATATGATATATGGTAACATATTATTCATCCAATTTTTATAATTCTACCACTATAGTTGGGTAACACCTCAATCATTGTCTAAATTAAGATTCTTCGTATCCGAAAATTCTTTTTTTACCTTTAGAGGGTATCCTTTCCTATGATACCACTTAAATTGACCCATGTCATATAGTACCCTGAAAGGGGGTTGAATCATTGGTCTTATACTAAAAATTATTCTCATTTAAATTTAACCTCTTGAACTGGTTAATGTTATCAATACACTCTAGAATAATCCTCACAGTCACACTATGTGCAAAACATTAGTATATAAGAAATATTGACACTTTACTTACAATGTTTGGAATAAAATATCACCCATTTATACAATTGTTTATTCCCCATAATTTCTGATTATTCACTATCAAACAAGTTACTGTAACCACATAATACCAAAATTTGATCAACATAGTGTCCCACTATGTTCCGCTACTTCCATCACCAAGTAGAAGATACAATTGTCTTAATTAATGACTATCCATCAAAGACATATCTTCTTCCCTTGTTTGATTATTCTACACAACATGGGAATGAAATATTTTTATATAAGAATAGGGATCAACATGTTTACACTTATACATCTTCTAGAACATTGGCACTATCAATATGAATATCTTCAAAGAACCGGTGTGATATAGAGACTCCTTTTTTCCATTGAATACTTGTGTAACATCCTGGGTAAATGAATAATATAACATTTTCATATTTTTTAATATTTGTGAATTAAATATTAATTTTACTTTAAATGGGTTTCTATGTTCGATAGCGTACCTGATACACAACCACAAGTTTCTTTGAAATCTTATGTTGCATACTAATAATATAATATTATTATTTTAAATGGTAGTTAAATCCTATCTTTTGTGTTATATGGAATGAATAAAACTAACTGAAATATGATTATACATGTTTATTAAATGTATTTACGTTTATCCAATAAAATATAGAGGCTTAAAATGTAAATAAATCTAATTTGAAGCATAATTTAAATTAAAAGGCCAATTTACCGCCTTTTAATGGAAAACCCTCATTAAATCTAATTTTTGGCACTTTAATACAATCTATATAACCAAATAAAATCAATATTTTGAATGGGGACATCAAAATTTACTCTGTGTATATTTTTGGGATCTTTCTGTTAAAAATCATTTTTTAATGAATAGTGAAAAAATTATACTTTAATACAAAAGTGCCTTTAAATCTAAATTATTAATATGGTTACATTTTACTTTTAATTGGTTTTAAAGTGAAATTAAAATTATTTTTACCATTTAATCCAATGATGGTCATTAGAATTAATTTCACTTCAAAATTGGACGTAATCAAGTGTGGATCTTTTGATAGTTATTGTTTCTAAAAAAACACGTTATTTGTTTTTACAATGGAAATTAATTTTTATATTAATTACTGACACTTTTATGTTTTTAATTTGAAAAAATAGACATCAATTTTTAATTCATAATATCAAATAATGCTTAGGCTGATTTTTTTTTTATTTTTTTGAAAAACTTCAATTTTTTATGAATATTGACACCACTTAGTGGTAGTAAAAAAACTGACTTTTTCATTTAAATGAAACTTTACCACTGATGTGTATTGAATTTAAAAAATTCTACATACATGGTTGTTATCAAGAAGTAAAATTTGGTTCATTAAGATGAAAATTATTTCTGGTGAATAGTAACTTTTGACTTTTATTTACCGCGATTAAAGGTAAATAAGGTAATTCAAGGTTAAAAGAATATTATAATAATTCAAAATTACCTCAAAAATAGTCCTAACTTTATTGGTTGAGTATTGACCGACCATGGTAATCTTTGGGTCGATTTTTGGACCCCATTGATCCACGTGGGAGTGAAAATGACAATTTAGATCAATTAATTTAATGTAAAGGAAAAATAGACATAAACAAAAATCATTTAGTAATTTATTTTTATATGATGTTATATAAGTTCTATTTTCGACTATAAATAATATTTGTAATGATAAAAATATTTCCTATATCATGGTTTTTTTTGTAATTTTTGGACAACAAATAAATAAAATTATTTATGATAAAGTAATGATGTAGTGTTTACCCTATTAATAAATGAATTAAATAAATAAGATTATAATGCTTAAAATATTATCCAAAACATGTCCAATTATGAATGGATGATTTTATTTCGACCAGGACTCATCTTAACATAGACTGTTATTATTTTTGGACCTTTAGAAACCGATTATCATTATATTATAAAATAATACTTTCACACTTTCTAAAAGAGCCCCTCACCCCCATTATAAATGGAGATCACTTCTAACCAATTCCTCACACCTATCAAGCCAATGGTGTCGTCCAAAATGTTCCCAATTAAGCTCTCAACATACCTCCCCTCCTCTTATAAGCCTTACCTTAGGCAAAAGGCACTTCACGAAGTCTTTTGGTTCAAACCAAAGGGAGTTACCCAAATTAAAGATAACAATTTCTCTTAAATTATTATCATTTATTTTACATCTCCAACCCCTAAAATCTTTTTATTTGTTTCTTTTGTAACAACAACAGTATCATTAATATACTAGGATGTTGTTATAAGAATTATTTTAACTACACTTACACACACTGCCATCTAATGGATGAAAAATATAATGTTCCTGTGGATGGGAAACTAACGCCTCCCAAAACGATGATTGTTCAATTATATCTTACAGCCTCTCATGGTGGCCATTATGATGGAACTGTTTTTATATATGATATATATTATGTTTATTATTTACATAAGCTTCTGTACTTCCCATTTATATCATGAATTTATGGTTTCCATAGTGGATAAATATGATAATCTCATTTGAGGAAGTGTGACTACCGCCCCCTCAAAGTGATTTGATTAAGTAATGTCTTATGTGGGATGTATAAAGGATATATTTAATGATATTATATATGATATAATACAGGAATTATAATATAACTATGAAAAATTATGTTTTATTTCCATTAAAATAAGAAATAGAAATTAAAATAGCATTCATGCGTACGTACGGCTTACCGTCTCCCTGAACGGTGCATTTCATTTCTTACCTCTAAATGTTATGTACTATTATAAGTACATCTATATACTGGATATATATGTTATATATGATATCAAAATAATGAATACAATTCTGTATATAATGAACCACTGACCACATAAACAAAATGTTATTATAAGAAGTCCATTTTTACTCAAGTAACAAATATCGACAAAATGAACATTATTAACATAAATTATTACATAATGTTTATAACATGGTAATAAGTTATATAAAATAAATAATAATCTTTAAAAAGGTTCTTAAGAAAGTAGAAATTAACTTTAGTTTATTATTCACTAGATTAAATAATGATCGAGTCAATTCGGACATGAGGTAAGGGATCCGATCTCTCTCTTTCTTTTCAAGTACCCTCTTTTATGTCATTTCATGTATGCTCCTTATTATTATGTTTTAGGATGTTTTATTATATTCAACATATAATAATTTTTATTTTCATTTGATTAGAGACCCTATATTACTATTATCAAAACATTTTAAGAAATTTTAAGCGGCGTCGTTAGGTTGCCGAATTTTTGTAAGGGATTTTCTTATCTCACTTTTAATTCTGTGAGATTTCCATTGTTCGCCACTTATTCATTTCATGTGGAGTATTGTGTACTTAAATTTTATATATATTATCAGGATTATAATTATATTCATGGTATTCTATGATTAATTTGGTGGTTATTAACTTTTGGTCATACAACTCAGTGAATTACAACGTGGTAAAGGGTTTCGTCTCACATTTTATTCCAGTGAGATTCGTGCTATATTTGCCACTATTTTCTTTTTTGTGGTGTATGTACTGCCCATTATTTTAATATTTATGTGATATACTTTCATTTATGAGTATTTACATCTTCATTTTATGATTCTTATTTCCTTTGGAATATGTTTTATTTAAGTTACCAAATCGGTAAGGGAACTATTCACCCTCCTCTTTATAAAAGACTACTTTTTGTTATGTCTTTTAATTTACAACTTATTATGTTGGGATATGTTATTATATATCATTATTGATGTAAAAATTATATACAATTGATTAGAATCACTTTTTTATCTCCTCAATTCATTTTCTGAATTTTAATGTGACGTTGTTAGGCTGTCGAATTTTTATAATTAAACCTCTTAACCAAATTTCAATTCTTTAGGTTCAACTTGTATTTATTTAATATGTAATCGAATGAATAAGTGTGAATTACCTATGGTTGTTTTACACTTAATATCCACTTATATTGGGTGTATTTCTATTTTTCACACATAATTATTTGATTGATTTATCCATAATTTAATGATACCATCTTTATAAGGGATTTCATATCAATTTACATTTGCATTGATACTTCATTGTTGTTATGCACCAATTCACTCTAATATGGTTTATTTAATGTAATTTGACATATTATATCATTTATCACTTTATTCTCATAAATTATAAAGTTCTGAATAAATTATACCCCTCAATAATTTGTATTCAAGTGTCTCTCTTTTTGTTAAAAAACTCTTTAACTAAAATATCGTTTTAAATGTTTTAAAGATTTATTCTTATAAATATAAATAATTAATGTCCATGATTTCAAAATGGGTTTTTGGATTTATTTATATGGACATTAATGTTTTCAAATGATAATTTCATTAAAAGATTCAATGTGGTATGTGAAACTTTGATTCAAAAATCTCTTTTTAAATGGTTTGATAAATCATTGTTTACTTCAATATCTTGATTTGATATAGTGGAAAGTGGAAATTTAATCTTTCCATTATACTTGTGATATGTGTTATGATTATGTTATTTTTATTGTTCATTGTTTATTTATATGGGTGGTTCTATGATAATCCAATGGCGGGTGAGCCCGAGATAGCTCTCCAATGCATTGGGTAATGTGACAGTGGTAAACGTGATGTTTCTCCTAAGAGATTTAGGGAATATACTGTGATGAGTATTCCAACTGTGACTCCCTATGTAGTTGTGATAGATAAAAAGTATGTTTGATATGGATTCCATAAGTAACCTTTATGATTTATGATTGTGTGTGTTATTCATAAATCTCATGATTTCATAAGGTATGTTATGATTTAAAAGTATGGTTTCATTGATTTGTATATATTGATGGGCTAATGTTTTACTTCCTTATTTTATAACCCTTACTGGCCTTTTTATGCTCACCCTATGTTTTTGAAATGTTTTCCACCGGACTTAAATATGAATTGGGTCAAAAATGGGATCATGGAATAGTCAGTCTATCTAAAACATAGAACTATACATGTTTCTTTTTAAGTGTTTTTATTTTATGAAAAAATTGATACTGAGTAGTAGTGTAACACCACGAGATTTTATGAAAAATTTAATTTTTAATTTTATTGATGTCTTGTGTTTTACGCTACACCAAAAGGAGCTCTCACTATATGCATCCTTTACATTCCTTGCATTACACGCAATCACGACCTTCCTCGATAGCGTGTGTAGTACACAATACCGAGTTTCACTAAACAATGATATGCTATTAAAATATTATTATAACTAGCCGTTATGAATAGTAATAACAACATTTTGAAATTTTGTAAATTTTATTTTTAAAAATGGACTTCATTTTTGGATTCGGAATATGGAAATTAGCTTAGGGTGAAATTTTGGTACTTTTCGGATAACTTTCATATTCTAATGAATAGTGAAAATTACTAAATTTTAATTAAAAACAACTTTTTTAATCGAAATAATTAATAGTGATAAATTATTAATTCGAGTGGTTTTAAAGTATATTTAGAATATATTTTTACAATTTAATACAATGTTGGTCATTGGATGTAATTTCACTTTTAAACCAGTTATAAACAAGTGTCAATCTGTTGATAGTTATTATCTCTTAAAAACACGCTATTTGTTTTGACAACGTGAATTAATTTTTATATTAGTTAATGTGACTGATATTTTTTGAATTTGAGAAAATAGAAATCATATTTGAATTCATATTATCAAATATAGCTTAGGCCTAATTTTTGGTATTTTTCTGGAAACTTTCATTTTTTGATGAATAGTGAAACCACTAAGTGGTAGTTAAAAAAACAGAATTTTTCATAAACCATAATTTTACCACTTCTGTGAGTGGAATTTTGGAAATCCGAGAGACACGGTTAATATCAAGGACTAAAATGTGGTTCAATGAGATGAAAATAATTTTTGGTGAATAGTAACTTTTTACTTTTTTAACCACGGTTAAAAGTAAATAGGGTAATTAAGGGTCAAAATGATATTATTATTATCCTAAAACATGTCCTAATTCTATTAGATAAGTGTAATTTGACCAAAAAAAACCTTAGGAATAAAATATGACCATTTAGGCCCACATGGATTAGATTAGGACATTTATTATTAATTTATTTAAAGAAGGGTTAAAATAGTTAAAATCAACGTTTAATAAGTAAATCATTTTCAATATGGGGTAATACATAAGATAAATTCGACTATAAATATTCATTAGAAATATAAAAGTATTTCATACATAATGGTATTTTTTTTTAATTTTTAGACATTATATAAATTAATTTATTTATGACACAACGATGATCGAGTAATTATCTTATTAATGAAATATTGACATAATTGATGTTATAAGTACCCAAATAAATGTACTTTGAGACTTTTTATGAATTCCACTAATTTTATAGGTTAATATGGAATGTTATTATTGATTTAATTAACTTTTTTCTAACCAATAATTCTGTTATGATTTTCACAAAAATCAATTACTAAATAGTGTCAAAATTGAAATCAAATAGTTTTTAAAACACATATTATATTATTAATTGTTATTTTATTCATAAAAATCTAATGTTAGGCCAAATAACATAGATAAGGTTATATATATTAATAATAAACAACTTGGGGTTCTTTTTTCTTGATATAGTAAGTTTATTAATCTTATAGTGTGAGAACACAAGAAGATATGGTAAAAGTAAAATTATTTAACTTAATGTTAAAACTTAATGATAAGGTTAAAATAGGAACCTAAAATTGTCTAAATTCTATTGGTGAGAGTATTTCGACCCATCCCCACCTTATCTTCGAAATAAATCAATTTGGAGCTACATAAAACTGAATTTGGCTTTATAATAAAATAATATTTTTAGTTTTCCAAAGGTGCCTCTCTCCTCGCTTATAAAAGGGCACCTCCTCCCTCTTTTCCTCAAACCACTTTGAGCCTTAAATCTCGGCCAACCCCTGCCAAATTCACTTCTCCACTTCCCTAGAAACATCCTAGAGGTCCTGGTGTTCTTCAAAGACCAATTTTAGTGCCCTAAGAGGAGGACTCAAAGAGGCGCTTCAAAGAAGAGGTAATGTCCGTTACCGATTCTTTCAACTTTATTTCTTCTTCCACTTCTTCTTCGTAGGTTGTTTCATTATGAAGTAATAAAATAAGTATCACTCAAACACTGATATGTTATTATATGTATGAAACAACCCTATTTCACCATCTATCAATCCTATGGAAAACGAAATCACCGCGCGTGCGTACGTACGGATTACCGTCTCCACGCCATGGTGTAATCTATTTTCCACCACCACCTATCATGGATGGGTATAATGGTGTACATAATAACTATATATGATTATTGTAAAGTGATATTGATTCTGAAATAGTATACATACACTCCAATACAATTCCACGATCATGAGAATGAAATCATCGCTCGTGCGTACGTACGAACTACCGTCTCCACGACGCGATGAGATTCATTCTCCACGTTAACCATTCATTAATGATTATAAATTATATATATAATAAGTAATCATGAAATAAATGACATAATAATTATACTGGATTTATGTGTGTATATATTTATGTCATCTACTTAATTCCATTCAACTCAATAACGAAACAAAAACAACGTTCATGCGTACGTACGGCCTACCGTCTCCATGAACTGTGTATTTCATTCCATTTACTGATTTATTATATATATATGTATATTATGAATATATATTATATATAAACCATGTTTTATATTCTGGAATTATGTAATCATGATCTATGTAATAATATGAATAATTACAAGTCAAACCACAGATGACAAATGAAACGATTTTACCCAAAACGCTCTTTAACATGGAATTTACAAAAGAACGGGTAATATAAAGTCATAAGTGAACCATATATAATATCATAACAATGAGTATGATTCTGGAATAAGTCAATGACATTATTTAAATCATTATACATGAGGTTCGGACACTTACGAAGCAAATCATACCTAAGGTAAGGGAAATATCACAATCTCATTTTTATCCGAGATTGTGCATACTTTGGTATTTACTGGGGTGTATTTTATCATCCACATCCATGTTTCCTCAATATGTAATATATACATCCTTATACAATAGTTTATATCCAATTTTACCCTTCGGTGAGTTTTTAGTAAATGATATGAAAGAAATCTTTTGTCGTTTTTCGTACAAGGTACTTTTTGACTTTTCCGACAAAAGTATGAGAAGAATGTTTTTTTAACATATACAGCATGAATGGATTTTTAAAACCTTATTTCCAAGAAGCTTCCATTACAAGTTTTCAAGTTTATTTTTAATCAGCTTCTTTTAGTTAAAAATGGTAAGACATGTTGAGAAAGGAAAATGTTTTTGAAGAAGAAAGGATATTTTCCTCATGAATGGAGTGCAAGTGTTTTATCAAAATTATTTTCCATCTAAGATAATATAAGGCTCTGTTTCTATCCCTATTATTACATTGATTTGATTATGTTGTGATGGAATTATTTTTATGAATTCCTTTATCTTATATCAATTGTTTTATGATGTCATGTTGTTTAAGAATCCCATTTTTATTACATGGGTTATGCAATGATGTATGATTAATGATTTTGTGGCACACATAAGAATGGTATCATTATGAGATGGGTGGGACCTATATCTCCCTCTAATGCATTGGGTAACGATTTTATATCTCATGAGATAGACATGGCTGGAATGGAAGGTTAAACCGATTCAGTGAAACAGGACTGAAATGAGGAGTGAACTTGGTTCAGAAATGGACTTTGTCCACTGAGATAGTCTTGCCATGAGTCTTGACTAATAAGAAATGTTTCTCTATGATTATTTGTGTATGACACAAATTATCATGTTTTATGTTATGATTATTAGGATTACATTTCACTAGTATGATTTATCCCATGTTATGATATTATGATCTATTTTTCAAGGTAAGATTTCTAAAATGTTATGTTCTTATGAATTTGATGTGATTGATATTTCTTTTGTTTACCCTTACTGAGCATTTGAGCTCACCATTTTATGTTTTCTTTTCCACAGGATATAAAGAAAGGTTTTAGGTAAGAAAAACAAGGGAAGATTTTTATGGGAGATGTTGATGATCTTTCACCCCGATTAGAAGATTATATTCTGAGTTTCCAAAGACACTAAACTATTACGGTCCTTGTGTGTGTGTTTTTGTAATGTACTTAGTATTCCGCAAAAGCAATGTAATGTCCATGTATGTCAAGCTTCGGGTCTCTACAGTTGGTATCAGAGGAAATGTTTATTCAACCTTTGGAAACTAGGATACGAGAACTTTAGTGAGATCCCTATAGATATTTCTAAGGTATGTATAGGGATGCCCCTAAGGTTAAGTATAAGTATAGGTTATAGTACTAGAATTAAATTAACCCAAGATGTTAGATATTGAAGTTAATCCCCCTTTATTATATTGTTTTCCCTAGTGTGATTTTTCCCTCTCACACTATTCTTTTTGGGTTTTTGACGATGGCCAGAACCCGAAAGAACCAGGTTGATCAATGTAATGGACAATGCAATGATTGTCCTCCTAAAAAACAAATGTTATTGGAGATGGAGTGAAAAATCTTATTGCTATACTTACATAAGATATGAATCATTCTAGACTTCCAAATGAGCAGAGAAGGGAACAATATTCTATTGAGTCCTTCATGAGGAAACATCCACCTTCTTTCAGTGGGTCTTCTGATCCACTTGTTGCTGAACAATGGATCAGTACTACTAAAAAGATATTTTTAGTTCTTCAATGTTCTGAACATGATAAAGTCATCTTAGCAGTGTATCGTTTGGAAGGTGATGATGATAAATGGTGGAATCTTATCAAGAATACGAGGCCAAGAGATGAAATTGAGTCCATGGAATGGGACGAGTTCAAGAACTTATTTTTCAATAAGTACTTCCCTCGTATTCTTCGAACAAAGATGGAGAAGGAGTTTCTTGAACTAAAGAAAAAGGATGATGAATCTATTGGTATATACAAAGCGAATTTTACAAGGCTTGCAAGGTATGCATCTGGATTTATCATCCAACCTGAAAGTAATGTTGATCGATTCTTCAGTGGCTTAAAACCAAATCTTCCAAGGGAATTAGCTATAAGAGACTTCAGTAGCTATGATGAAATTGTGCGTTGTTCCCTCAAGGTATAAATGGAAGTTGGTGTTACTTATCCATCACATAGTTTTGACAAGAAACGAAAGATGATGTTCAAGGAGAAATCTCGGAATAATGGTTAAAAGAAGATGGATGTTTCCTTATTCTCAAAGTGTGGAAAGAAGCATGGTGGAGATTGTCTTAAAGGGACTAGAAAATGTTTTAAGTGTGGAAAAGAAGGTCATCGAGCAGCTGAGTGTCGATGTAATGGAAAAAGGGTTTCTAATGATGTGAATAAAGAAAAGATTGCAGAGAACGCACCACCAACACCTCAATGCTTCAAGTGCAAGGAAATGGGGCATTATGCTAATAAATTCCCTAATCAAAGGGTTAGTGATGGTCGACAGGAAGAACCACTTATGGAAAAGGACAAAGGGAAGTCAAATGCGATCACTATTGGCGATGTTGAATATGAAAAAAATGTGGGGGAATGATTAAGTGTTTATGTAATGGGATTACAAAATAATGTTGTATATAGTATCGTGGAATATTGGAATATCTATGTATTGGTCTATTGTGGTTTTCAATGGTACCGATAACCATAGAATGTGATTGAGATATTTTTGGGAAAAAAATATGATATGCACATAATGAATGGAATACAAGAAAATGAAATGTTTGACCGTATTCATGAGCTCATGACTGATATAAGGAGAAGGTTATATCATGGTTTGAGTATATAGAATTTTTGGATTTTGTTATGTGGAAAGAGTTAAATTTTGAAGGCATTCATGTTTTCTCTAAGGTTCAATGGGTATTCATTCTTCATGAGTATACATGATTAAGGTATTCACATGTTTGTAATTTGACCAACAAGATATATCTTATGATATACTAGGGATAAATGATGGCATTCACGTGATTGTTATGTGACATTTCAATTAATCATTTTCTTTATACTATGATCTTGGACCGAAGTATTTTGGATAAGCCTAAAGATTGGGATGGATTATGTTGGACATAAGATAGTATTGTTTAAGGATAGAAGTTTTTTCGATATTATTTATGGGATGTTATATTATTTTAGTTTTAGAAAAAGGACAACCTGTAGGATGGGCGACAACCCATCGCGTCAGACAAGGCTGTGGGAATCGAGCACACAACCGAAGTGCGACTGGCCTTTATCACCTACCACTGGCCTACAGAAAGTCCCTATGTTGTAGAAACTAGTTTTATTATGATATAATATGTATATGTCCATTTTAGGAACCATATATGATTAATCTCACAATAGATCGACTTATGTATATTTAATAACTTTTTCTAACCTTTTGTTTGAGATAGATGGAATGACCCGTCATTCTATCACATGATCTGTTAACACTTTACGAATAACGAATTCAACTTCATTTCTTTAAGAGATGATGTGGAAATTGTTCAAGGCACGAACAATAGTGAGATTTTACCAAAATAATGTAAGTATTTATTCTAATTCAATTTCTTCATCTTTAGGGAAATGATCTTAAAAACCAAAAATGTTTTCCTAGTGCTCTTAAATATGATGAATCAGATGGTACCTTAGATCATCACAAATTTATGGCTTTGTGATTACTGGATTTTCTATAGCCATGATCTCTACCACTCTCCATCAGATCTTGGTGGTTAGATTTCTCTTCCATATCCATATTTTCACCTATTTGGAAACCCAGTGATTAGTTTATTTGGGTAACCGTTACATTTCATATGTTTGTTTTTAAATATTGGTTTTGGTATTCCTTTTTACGATGTGGGTTTCTATTAAAGAAACTTTCGAGTAGTAAACCATTTATAACCCCGACGAATTTCGAGGGCCAAATTTATTTAATGGGGGGTAGAATGTAACACCCCAAGATTTTATGAAAAATATTATTTTTAATTTTATTAATGTCTTGTGTTGTACGATACACCAAAACGAGCTTTCACAACACGCATCCTTGACATTCCTTGCATTACACACAATTGCGACCTTCCTCGATAGCGTGTGTAGTACGCAATACCGAGTTTCACTAAACAATGATACATTATTAAAATATTATTAAAACTAGCCATTATGAATAGTAATAACCACTTTTTGAAATTTTGTAAATTTTATTTCTCAAAATGGACTTCATTTTTGGATTCTTAATATAGAAATTAGCTTAGGGTGAAATTTTGGTACTTTTCGGATAACTTTCATATTCTAATGAATAGTGAAAATTACTAAATTTTAATTAAAAAAAACTTTTTTTATCAAAATAATTAATAGTGATAAATTATTAATTCATGTGGTTTTAAAGTATATTTAGAATATATTTTTACAATTTAATAAAATGTTGGTCATTAGATGTAATTTCACATTTAAACCAGTTACAAACAAGTGTCAATCTTTTGATAGTTATTATCTTTTAAAAACACGCTATTTGTTTTGACGACAGGAATTAATTTTTAAATTATTTAATATAACTGATATGTTTTGAATTTGATAAAATAGACATCATTTTTGAATTCATAATATCAAATATAGCTTAGGCCTAATTTTTGGTATTTTTCTGGAAACTTTAATTTTTTGATGACTAGTAAAACCACTAAGTGGTAGTTAAAAAAACTGAATTTTTCATAAAACATAAATTTACCTCTTCTGTGAGTGTAATTTCGAAAATCCGAGAGACACGGTTAATATCAAGGACTAAAATGTGGTTCAATGAGATGAAAATAATTTTTGGTGAATAGTAACTTTTAAATTTTTTATACCACGGTTAAAAGTAAATAGGGTAATTAAGGGTAAAAATGATATTATTACTACCCTAACACATGTCCTAATTCAATTGTATAAGTTTAATTCGTCCAAAAAAACCATAGGAATAAAATATGACCATTTAGGCCCAAATGGATTAGATTAGGACATTTATTATTAATTTATTTAAAGAAGGGTTAAAATAGTTAAAATCAAATTTTAATAAGTAAATCATTTTTAATAGGGGGTTATACATAAGATAAATTCGACTATAAATATTCATTAGAAAGATAAAATGATTTCATACATAATGGTATTTTATTTGTAATTTTTGGACATTAAATAATTTAATTTATTTATGACACAACAATGATGCAGTAATTATCTTATTAATGAAATATTGACATAATTGATGTTATAAATACCCAAATAAATGTAATTTGAGACTTTTTATGAATTACACTAATTTTCTAGGTTAATATGGAATGTTAGTATTGATTTAATTAACTTTTTTTTAACTAATCATTCTGTTATGAGTTTCAAAAAAATCAATTACTAAATAGTGTAAAAATTGACATAGAATAGTTTTTAAAACATATATTATATTATTAACTGTTATTTTTTTCCTAAAAATCTAATGTTCGTTCAGATGACTTAGATAAGGTTATATATATTAATAATAAACAACTTGACATTCGTTTTGCTTGTTATAGTAAGTTTATTAATCTTATAGTGTAAGAACACAAGAAGACACGGTAAAAGTAAAATTATTTAACTTAATGTTATAACTAAATGATAAGGTTAAAATAGGAAACTAAACTTCTCTACATTCTATTTTATTAGAGTATTTAGACCCATAACTACCTTAACTTCTAAATAAATCAATTTTTAGCTATTTAAAACCGAATTTGGATTTATAATAAAATAATATTTTTAGTTTTCCAAAGGTGCCCCGCTCCTCCCTATAAAAGGGCACCTCCTCCCTCTCTTCCTCACACCACTTTGAGCCTTAAAGCTCGGCCAAACCCTGCCAAATTCTATTCTCCACCTCCCTAGAAACATCATAGAGGTCATGGTCTTCTTCAAAGACCACTTTTAGGGCCCTAATATGAGGACGCAAAGAGGCGTTTCAAAGTAGAGGTAATGTCCGTTACCGATTATTTCAACTTCATTTCTTCTACCACTTCTTCTTATTAGGTTGTTTCATTATGAAGTAATATCATAAGTATCAATAATATACTTATATGTTATTATAAGTATGAAACAACCCTTTTAACCATCTATCCATCCTACGGAAAACGAAATCACCGCGCGTGCGTACGTACGGAATACCGTCTCCACGCCGTGGTGTAATCTATTTTCCACCACCTCCTTACTTGGATGGGTATAATGGTGTACATAATAACTATATTTTATTATTGTAAAGTGATATTGATTCTGAAATATAATACATACACTCCAATACAATTCCACGATCATGAGAACGATATCATCGCTCGTGCGTACGTACGGACTACCGTCTCCACGACGCGATGTGATTCATTCTCCACGTTAACCATTCATGAATGAATATAATGTATATATATAATAAGTAATCATGAAATATATGAAATAATAAGATACTGGATTTATGTGTATAATATTTATGTCATCTACTTAATTCCATTCAACTCAATAAGGAAACGAAAACAGTGTTCATGCGTACGTACGGCCTACCGTCTCCATGAACGGTGTATTTATTTCCATTTAATTATTTATTATATATAAGTATATTCTGAATATATATTATATATAAATCATGTTTTATATTCTGTAATTATGTAATCATGATCTAAGTAATCATATGAATAATTACAAGTCAAAACACAGACGACAAATGAAATGATTTTACCCAAAATTCTCTTTAACATGGAATTTACAAAAGAACGGGTAATATAAAGTCATAAGTGAACCATATATAATATCAAAACAATGATTATGATTCTATAATAATTCAATGAAATTATTTAAATCATTTTACAGGAGGTTTGGACACTTACGAAGAATATCGGACCTAAGGTAAGGGAAATATCACAATCTCATTTTTATCCGAGATTGTTCATACTTTGGTATTTACTGGGGTGTATTTTATCATCCACGTCAATGTTTCCTCAATATGTAATATTTACATCCTTCTACAATAGTTTATATCCAATTTTACCCTTCGGTGAGTTTTTAGTAAAAGATATGAATGGAATCTTTTGTCGTTTTTTGTACAAGGTACTTTTTGACTTTTCCGACAAATGTATGCGAAGAATGCTTTTTTAACTTATACGGCATGAATGGATTTTTAAAACATTATTTCCAAGAAGCTTCCTTTACATGTTTTCATGTTTATTTTTAATCAACTTTTTTTAGTTTAAAATTGTAAGACTTGTTATGAAAGGAAAATGCTTTTGATGTAGAAAGGATATTTTCCTCAAGAATAGAGTTCAAGTGTTTTATCAAAATTATTTTCCATCTAAGATAATATAGGGTTCTGTTTCTATCCCTATTATTACATTGATTTGATAATTTTGTGATGGAATTATTTTTATGAATTCTTTTATCTTATATGAATTTTTTTATGATGTCATGTTGTTTAAGAATCCCATTTTTATTACATGGGTTATGCAATGATTTATGATTTATGATTTTGTGGCACAAATAATAATGGTATCATTATGAGATGGGTGGGACCTATATCTCCCTCCAGTGCATTGGGTAATGATTTTATATCTCATGAGATAGACATGGCTGGAATGGCAGGTTAAACTGGTTCAGTGAAACAGGACTGAAACGAGGAGTGAACTCGGTTCAGAAATGGACTTTGTCTACTAAGATAGTCATGGAAATGAGTATTGACTAATAAGAAATTATTCTCTATGATTATGTGTGTATTCCACAATTTTTCATGTTTTACGTTATTATTATTGGGATTACATTTCACTACTATGATTTATCCCATGTTATGATATTATGATCTGTTTTGCAGGTAAATATTTCCAAAATGTTATGTTCTTATGAATATGATAGGATTGATATTTCTTGTGTTTACCCTTACTGAGAATTTTAGATCAACCTTTTATGTTTTCTTTTCCCCATGATATAAATAAAGTTTTTAGGTAAGGAAAAAAGGGAAGATCTTTATGGGTGATGTTGAAGATCTTTCACCACGATTAGAAGATTATATTCCAAGTTTCCAAAGACACTAAACTATTACGGTCCTTGTGTGTGTGATTTTGTAATGTACTAAGTATTCCAAAAAAGTAATTTAATTTCCATGTATGTCAAGCTTTGGGTCTCTTCAAGTAGTGTCTACTTGTAATATACAAGTTGTTATGTAATAGTTGTGGCCTAATTCTATAAAACATTAAACCTGAAAAGATCCTCAATGTTAATTATTGCTTTAATTCAAGATTATGTAATGTTTTAAGGTCGGGTCCTTATAGTTGGTATCAATTGTCGATTTAGATAACTTTAGAGGTTAGGATTAAAATTTAAGAAAAAGTGACATTACCATAATGGTAAGGATTTTAGAAATATTCATAGTTATTTTTATAAATTGAATGAGTTTTAGATAACATGAGTAAGTATATATTAGTATTTGCCCTCCTCATATGATATTATATGATGATTTTACTGATATAATCACACTGAATGTTTTGGTTACAGTAAATTCCTGGATCTAGCAGTAACCAAAGTAACAGTGGATTTGAAGAAAACTATGACAGTTTTCTGAATGAGAAGCTTAATGATATGGGAGCTGTAATAAGAACTCTTGTGGTTATTCTCAACCAACTATTTGGAGTCATGATTGACCACATGAACCTTAGTGGTTTTTATATGACATCATATATGCGAGAAACAAATCCCTATGGATGTTCAGGTAATAATCATAAAGGTATGTATGTTCAAAAACCATTGTGTCAAGGATGTGGAAAGAAACACCTAGGAAAATGCTTCAAAGGGACGAGAAGATTCTATAGATGTGGAAATGAAGGTCATAAAGCAAGAACCTACCATAGAAAAAGGAAGAATCTAGTAGACTCTAAGAAAGGGAACAAAGTTCTTTATAAGGGATCAATTGTATGTTTTAAATGTGGTATGCATGGTAATTATACAAACACATGTCCTACGAAGAAGTTTCAGGAATGGTATCACCAGGATCATAAAAATATTTGTTTACCAATACCTAATTCCATTCCGATTGAGGATGAAGAAACTGACAATGACCAATGAAAGGTATGGATTATTTATTAACATATGTTTTGACATTATTGAGTCTTAGGATGTGATTCATGAATTTTTTTGTAGGGATGATGTATTTAAAAATATTTTGAAAAGGAATGATTAATAAATCTTGAATAATTTTGAATGATTAAGATGTCAACATATATGGGATTCAAGAGTTATGGTAGATTTTAGGATGGTGAAATACTTAAAAGTAATAAGGATATTTTGATGATGGTATTACATTAGAAGAATTTTTATAGTATGTGTAACCCTGAGGTTTGATATATGAAAATTTTATTCAAGGAATAATTATATTTTCTTTTTTGTATGTAGTTATAAAGATTCATTTTTTTATATGATCCTTGAATTTGAGGTAATTACCAGTTAATTCATTTTGGGATGAAAAACAAAAGTTATTACTTAACCTTTGTGGTTAAAATATGTTATGGTTATTTTTGATGAATTTATATCTTTTGGGAATGTTATAAAAATATGTAGTTTTTGAAAAGTGACAACATGAAAACCGTGTGACAACCCGTCGCATCGGACGAAGCTGTGGGAATCGAACCCACAACCAAAGTGTGACTGGTATTTATCGCCTACCACTGGACTAATTGAGGTCCCTGGTTAGTTTGACTATTTGTTTTAGTTATATGATTTTATTAATCTAGAATATGTTTATTTTGGGTTATCTATGTAAATGATTAACCTAGCATGGAAAATATTTCATTAGGTTAATTTCATTTCAATATGATATTTTAAGAGTAACTGATGTTATTTGGAGATATATGTTAAGATTTATCTTGGAAGACTATATGATTAAATCCTTCAGAGATTTGGGTTTCAGTATTAGTTTTGTTTACTTTGAATAATTTTAAGGAAAACTTCTTATTGAATGGTCTTTGTTGAACATTGGGTTTTTTTAGACAAATTTTGGAGATTAAGAGTAGTTTTACATTATGTAAAAGTTTATCCTTTTAGGGGATTATCTGATCTTGTACTAAACGTTTTGGTTTTTATTAATATCTAAAGGCATGGAAAAAATATAGTTCATATTTTTTGGATTATGTGATTCTCTCAAATTTGATAACAGAACTCTTAATGTGAAAAAAAGTCATCCTGAATATTCTTCATTTGGAGAAAAAATGAGTTTGTGGTAGGAATCTAGTTAAAGATGAATGTCTACATGAATAGTAAGTATATTTACTTACATTTTTAGATAAGACCATAAATAAATTCCTCAATTAAAAGTAACTTAAAACAAAAAAACATTTCTATTATCTTTTCCTACTGGGGAATCAAAAACTGTTTAACCCATCACAAGTTTTTGAATTTCTGGTGGTTAACTTTATCCTAAACATGTTTTCTATCACTCTCCATTAGAACGTGATGGTTTTATTTCTCCTCCATATCCATGTTTACATGTAATCCTATTATATGTTGTATAGGGTAACCTTTTTACTTCTCTTCCATTATATTAATGTGACTGTTTTATTGACTTTTGTTTCGATATGGGGCATTCAATGAAGTTCATGAGCCCAATTTTTAAATTGCAAGGACGCAATTCCCAAAAGGGGGGAAAGATGTAACATCCCGGATAAATGAAGAATATGAAAATTTAATTTTTATTAATATTAATGAATTATATATTAAAATAACTTCAAATGGGTTACTATGTTCGATAGCGTACCTGATACACTACTACGAGTTTCTTTGAAATCATACGTTGCATACTAATAATATTATATTATTATTTTATATGGTAGTTAACTCTTAGCTGTTGTGTTGGAGGGAATGAATAAAACTATGTAAAATATGATTATACATGTTTTTTAAAGTTATTTACATTTATCCAATAAAAGTTAAAGGCTTAAAACGTGAATGAATCTAATTTTAAGCATTATTTACCTTAAAAGGCCGATTTACCGCCTTTTAATGGAGAAACCTCATTAAATATAATTTTTGTCAATTTAATACATTCTATATGACCAAATAAAATATTTCTTTAGAATGGGGAAATCATAATTTACTTTGTGTAAATTTTTGGGATTTTTCCATTAAAAAACTTTTTTAAATGAATAGTGAAAAATATTGTATTTTAATTCAAAAGTTCCTTTTAATATAATTAATTTATATGGTTATATTATCCTTTAAATTTTTTTTAAAGTGAAATTGAAATAAATTTTTATCATTTAATCCAATGTTGGTCATTTGAATTAATTTCACTACAAAATTGGACTTAATCAAGTGTCGATCTTTTGATAATTTTTGTTTCTTAAACACACGCTATTTGATTTAGCAATGTGAATTAATTTTTTAAATTAATTACTGCCACTTATATGTTTTAAATTTGGAAAAATAGACATCAATTTTTTATTCAGAATATCAAATAATGCTTTGGCTTATTTTTTGGTATTTTTCTGAAAAACTTCAATTTTTTATGAATAATGACACCACATAGTGGTAGTTAAAAAAACTGACCTTTTCATTTAAATTAAAATTTTACCACTTCTGTGAAATGAATTTCAAAAATCCTACATACATGGTTGTTTTCAAGAAGTAAAATTTGTTTCATTTAGATGAAAATAATTTTTTCTGAATAGTAACATGTGACTTTTATTTACCGCGGTTAAAGGTAAATAAGGAAATTTAAGTTTAAAAGAATATTATAATAATTGAAAATTACCTTAACAATTGTCCTAACTTTATTTGTTGAGTATTGTCCGACCATGATAATCTATGGGTCTATTTTTGGACCCCATTGATTCACTTCGGAGTGAAAATTCCAATTTAGATCAATTAATTTAATGTAAATGAAAAATAGACATAAATAAAAATCATTTAGTAATTAATTTTTATATGATGTTATATAAGTCCTATTTTTGACTATAAATATTATTCAGAACGCTATAATGATTTCCTATATCATGGTAGTTTTTTTATAATTTTCGTACTAAAATAAATTAAATTATTTATGACATAATAATGATGCAGTGTTTACCTCATTAATAAATTATTTAAAAAAATAAGATTATAATACATAAAATATTATCCTAAACATGTCAAATTCTGATTGGATGATTTTATTTTGACCATGAATCGTCTTATCTTCGACTATAATTATTTGTGGACATTTAAAAACCGAATATCATTATATTAAAAATTAATACTTTCAAACTTTCCTAAAGATCCCCTCTTACCCCTTATCAAAGGAGACCACTTCTAACCAATTCCTCACACCTCTAAAGCCATTTGGATCGTCCAAACTATACCAAATTCAGCCCTAAACATCCCTCTCCTACTCTTATAAGCAATACCATAGGAAAAAGACACTTCAATAAGACCTTTGGTTCAAACCAAAGGGAGTTACCCAAATTAAAGGTAGTTATTTCCCTTTAATTGTTTTCATTTATTTTACTTCTCCAACCCTTAAACACTTTTAATTTCTTTTTTTAACAAAAAAAGTAACCTAAATATACTAGGAAGTTATAATATGATTGATTCTAACTACACTTACACACACCTCCATCTAATGGATGAAGAACATAATGTTTCTGTTGATGGAAAACTAACGCCTCCTGAAACGATGATTGTTCAATTACATCTTACCGCCTCTCATGGTGGCCATTATGATGGAACTGTATTTATATATGATATATATTATGTTTATTATTTTATTATGCTTCTGTACATCCCATTAATATAATGCATTTATGGTTTCCATAGTGGGTAAATAAGATAATCTCATTTGTGGAAGTGCGGACTACCGCCCCCTCAAAGTGATTTGATTCGTTAATACATTATGTGGGATGTATAAAGGATGTATTTAATGATATTATATATGATATTATACTAGAATTATTATATACATATATATCATTATGTTTTACTTCCATTAAAATAAGAAATAGAAATGAATGTAGCGTTCATGCGTACGTACGACTTACCATCTCCATGAACGGTGCATTTCATTTCTTACCTCTAAATATTATGAGATTTTATAAATACATGTATATACTGGATATATATTATATATAAGATATAAAAATCATTAATATAATTCTGGATATAAGGAATTATTGACCACATGAACAACATGTTATTATAAGATGTCCATTTTTGACTCAAGTACCAAATATCGACAAAATGAACATTATTAACTTAAATGATTACATAATGTTTATAAATGGTACTAAGTGATATAAAAGGAATAATAAAGTTGAAAAATGTTCTTAAGAATGTATAAATTAACTTTAGTTTATTATTCAGGAGACTAATGAATGATCAAGTCATGTTGGACACGAGGTAAGGGATCCGACCTCTCTTTTTCTTTTCAAGTACTCTCTTTTAGGTCATTTCATGTATGCACGATATTCATATGTTGGAGGATGTTATTTTATAATCACCGTACAGTAATTTTTATTTTCATATGATGATAGAACCTCTCTTACTATTATCAATTCATTTTATGAATTTTTATGTGGCGTCGTTAGGCTGCTGAATTGTTGTATGGGATTTTCTTATCTCACATTTAATTCCGTGAGATTTCCATTGTTCTCTACTTATTCATTGCATGTGGTTTATTTTGTACTGAAATTTGATATATATTATCATGATTCTCATTATATTCATGGTATTCTGTGATTCATTTGGTGGTTATTACCATTTGGTCATACGACTCAGTTGATTACAACGTGGTAAAGGGTTTCGACTCAATTTTTATTCCTGTGAGTTTCATACTATATTTTCCATTATTTCATTTTGTGTAGTGTATGTACTGCCAATGATTTTTCTCTTCATGTGATACACATTAATTTATGAGTATTTAAATATTCATTGTATGATCATTATTTCATGTGGCGTATGTTTTTTTATGTTTCCAAATCATTAAGGGAACTATTCACCCTCCTCTTTATAAAAGACTTCTTTTTGTTATGTCTTTTAATTTACATCTTATTATGTTGGGACATGTTCTTATATTTCCTTATCGATGTAATATTTATATCCAAGTTATGAGATTCCCTTTTTTATCTCATCAAATCATTTTCCGAATTTTAATATGACGCTGTTAGGTTGTCGAATTTTTACAAGGGGACAACTTAACCCAATTTCAATTCTTTGGGTTCAACTTGTACTTATTCAATATGTAATCCAATGAATTTTTTTGAATAACCTGTGATTGTTTTAAACTTAATATCCACTTGTATTGGGTGTATTTATATTTTTCACACATAATAATTTGATTGATTTATCTGTAATTTAAAGATACCATCTTTATAAGGGATTTCATCTCAATTTACATTTCCATTAAGACTTCATTGTTGTTATGAACCAATTCAATCTATTATGGTGTATATACTGTAAATTGAAATATTATATCATGAATCCCTATATTCTCATGATATTATAATGTTCTGATTAATTTTTATTCTTCAATTATTTATATTCATGTCTCTCCCTTTTTGTTAAAAAACTCTTTAACTAAAATATCGTTTTAAATGTTTTAAAGCTTTATTCTTTTAATTATTTAACATTAATTTCCAAGATTTAAAAATGAGATTTAGGGTTTATTTATATGGACATTAAGGTTTTAAAATGATAATTTCTATAAAATCATCAATGTGGTATGGGAAACATTGATTCAACAATCTCATTTTAAATGGTTTTTGAAAATGGTTTGATAAAGAATTGTTTACTTCAATATCATGATTTGATATAGTGGAATGTGGAAATTTTATCATTCCATTTTACTTGTGTTATGTGTTATGATTATGTTATGGTTATTGGGCATTGTTTATGTAAACGGGTGGTTTCGTGATAAACGTAGTGCGGGTGAGCCCGAGATAGCACTCCAATGCATTGGGTAACGTGACAGAAGTAAATGTGATGTTTATCCTAAGAGATTTAGGGAATATAACTTGATGGGTATTCCAACTATGACTCCCTATGTAGATTTTATAGCTACAATGTATGTTTGATATGGATTCCATATGCAACTTTTATGATTTATGATTGTGTGTGTTATTAATAAATCTCATGATTTCATAAGGTATGTTATGACTGAAAAGTATGGCTTCATTGATGTGTATATATTGATGGGATAATGTCTTCCTTCCTTATTTTATAACCCTTACTGTGTTTTTTATGCTCACCCCACGTTTTTTAGATTTTTTCCACAGGACTTAAAGATGAATTGGATCAAAGATGGGATCAAGGTATAGTCATGCTATCTAAAACATGGAACTAGACATGTTTCTTTTTAAGTGTTTTTATTTTATGAAAAAATGGATACTGAGTATTAGTGTCTACTTGTAATATTCAAGTTGTTATGTAATAGTTGTGGCCTAATTCTATAAAACTCTAAACCTGAAAAGATCCCCAATGTGAGTTATTTGTTTAATTCAAGATTATGTAATGTTTTAAGGTTGGGTCCTTATAACTTAGGTATTAAACCTTCACATAATCCTAGATTCAAATATTCTCTCACATTGTTGACAAAAATTATTTGACTCTCAAAATTCTTAGTATACCGTCAAACAATGGGAGTTGATCTTTCACACATGTCCCTTATTTTCCAAAAACCGGAAACATATATGTTTGTGGCAGTAATAGTAATAACTGTAGTAGCAATGTTTCATTCACAATATCTTACAAATTTTCCACCCCTATTTTTTTCATAACTACAAATAACATCTGAGCCATTATTTCATTTTGTTTTATCATAATGAAAACTACTCATTAATTATGGTTTTTATTTAATAAATAACATCTTAGGTTAAATATTCATTTAATTATCGTGAATACTTGGTATTTGAGCTTCCAAATGATATATAAATATTTATTTCCTAGAATCTAACTTCAATGATATTTATATCTTTATAAATTCTTCTAATTTTCAATTAGCTATTTAGAAATTGGATACATGGTATTCAATTTTGTAGCACTGTTGAAGTGTCTATGTGGTTCTTCTAAGAACTCATGTGGAGAAATAATATTTGATGTAATAAATTACATGAAATACCAATATTATTTAATCACACAATTAAATCATCTAGGTCACTAAATCAAATACATTAATCAACTACAAGAATTGGCTACATGAATCGTCTATATAAATAAATTACCTATATAAAATGGATATGTAGATATTTTACTACATTAATAATCGACAAGGATCAAAATTCACTCAAATAAATACATATGTTCATCAAAAAACATCCAACCCCTCTCAAACACTTCAAAAATTCTCAAATATGTTTTAGATAGTGCTCTTTCAACCACAAACATTGGGCTTTGATTATTTTGAAGATAATATTATCCATTATCACACATTATTTTCAACATTGTCCAAAACTCTCCATTCAGGTTCTTCACGTTGTATCATAAAAATTCCATTTCCATAGAAAATGGTAGTATCACAGTAATCTTATAGACTTATATGGATGTATTTTTATTAATGACTTCTAATGACTTCATTAATATATAACTATCATCCAATCATCATAAATAAAACTTATTGAACCATTGAAATCAATGAAAACACATATTTGATAATAATATCATTCTATGATGCACCCAACCATTCTGCTTTCATCATATAGAAATCTTTATGGAAAGGTGGTTTTTATATCCAATTCACAATTTAATGACCATATAATTTTTTCTATAACCTGTTTATTTCTAATGGATTTTATAATAGTGAATTAGAAAATCCAATTCACCGTTATTGGTGTCCCAATTTTACCACCCATGTATAGTTTATATTTAATACCCACTAATGGATTTATATCAATTAGAGAAACTACCAAAATATAGAATTTACTTTGGTATACGGGAAACTTTTTCTGAATTCATATTTAATTATCATTTAAAATTATTTTCATTTTAAACTTTTTTATAGTGTAAATACTAATATAGACCCATCTTTTGTGAATATGAAAACCCCTCTGGTATTTAATAATTCCATACGGTATTTATCTCTATAACATAGCCTATCACTAGAATATATATTTCTTATCCTAAAAGATTTATATAATTCCATAAGAATCCTTTAGGATAATTACATGATTTGAACCTATTGTTTTTTATATATTGTTTTTGTTCATTAACATATTCATAATAAATTATTTGTACATAAACATGTGGTTTTAAGACATAATACTTTATTTCATATTATAATACATAATATATCCTTTTTTCATTATAGTTGACATACAACAATGGTTAAAGGCCTATATTTGTGATTCATATCTTGAAAGGATAGTTGAAGAATTTTCACGACTGATAAGACTAATCAATGAACCTTCTTTTACAATATCATCACTTTGATGTGCATATGAAAATATGGGTTTTGAAATAACTCCAATCTAAATATTAAAAGTCATGAAATTATTTTATGACTCATCGTCGATCCTCCATTGACCAATATATTGGACCTTCTGTGAATATTGAAATGTGAGCTTATTAATAACAACATTCAACATTTTAATAATCAATGAATGATTGGTTAATATTTTTTTTTCTCTAAACAACATGAATCATATCATATATTATAATTAATCATATAACTTACCTAACTTTTATATTCCATAAATCATATTGTATTCATGAATTTACCTTTGGCATCTCCTTGGAATAATTTTCTCAAATATTGTTGAATTAGTTCTACAATAATGCTGGATTAACCTTATTTATAAAGGATTATTTTTTGAAAAATGATAACTATTTCAGTCAATAATACCAAATTTTTTAAACTCTAAAAAGTTTAATCATTTTACTAGTTATATCCATCACAACCTCTTGTAGTTTTACAAGATGAAGAATTATCTTTCCAAAAATTATTTTTACTAATCGTTATATTTAATATTTATCACATACTATAAATCATAAAAATTTTACTAAACTAGTTTCTGAATATGAGACATCATGAAAAATATTCATTTTATAATGGAATAATTTCTCATTGTTTCCAACAGATATAAGAGATTTATGATTTTGTAACAACCAATATAAAAAAATGATTCAATTGGAATCCTGAAACATTATAATAAAAAATCATGTACTAATCCCCACAGACATAGGATTCATAGATTATTATCCACTTATAGAATTCATGTTTACTTTTCTGTACATTATTGGTACATGTATTTATATACACATGCATATTTCATTTAATACCCCTAAACCAAAACAAAAATACTATATTTAGTGATGAATATTTTTTAATTAAAAGAGTCAACTTTATTCTTATTTAGTTCATTTCAATTATATTCCAATGACCTTTCAGGACCCTTGTGAAGAAAATTGAATCATCTTTAGTGCTATTGATAATTATTTTGGTTTTATTGAAGGAATACGAAATGGTTCATTCAGTATTGAAAATTACTTAGCTTTTTTACATAGTCTTTTAATGTGTTCACCAAAAAGGACTGTGGAACTGATTTCCCCAAAACACTTATAATCCTAACATTTTTTCCTTTTCATTAATCATATCCCCCAAAATCAAATTGGAACTATGTTCTGCAAAAATATAATAAGCATCGAGAATTTTAGTCAAATATCCATTGAGTTTTTAATATACATTTTTATATCACCAATCATGATGAATTATATTAACATGGAATGTGAGGATGATAATTTTAGATTAATGGATAGTTTCTTATCCACGTGAATGTTTAACTTATCCAACATATAAATATAATTCAATATATTGATTTCAATATTAATAGGTGCGTATAATTTTATATTTAACATTTCTATAGTGTAGTGATAATATCATTTATCAAAATCCTGTATTTCTCCTTCTGAAGAGATAGTATATATGGTACCTTAGAATATAAATCCATGTACATAGGTTTAATAATTAATTCCCTAGACACAACTAGTTTTCTAATGAAAAAATAGAATAATAAACCTTATATACCTTATGTAGGCATCACCCTCACCATTATAGACATATTGAGGTGGATGAATAGATAGTGGGGACCACTATACATTCAATTTTCATTTATATTGTAATATTATTCACAATTATCTTCATTAGTCTTTGAAATTTATGATAATTAAGACATAATCATTGTCCATTATTGATCACAATGATTATGTTGTATTACATTCCATTTTTCTAAAAAATCAACATAAATTGATAACTTATTTTATCATGATAAATTTATATTATACTTTATAGATTTATTAAATTTAAACTTCTCCCACTATTTTATAAAATACTAGTACCCCTCCTATACTAGATTTATAATACTCACTCACATTAGTATTCTAGAGGAAAATAGTCTTAAAACATCCCCTTATAGTCTAAGTTATTCCTATTTCACATTTCAGAGAGTTTCAATATAGTATATTGAGTGGCCAACTGCCTTAACTCAAGGCTCCTTGATCTGTTGAGTGTAGTCCCATTTTCAATAAATAATAGCTTTCTGTTAGAAAACTAGATGGCTGTAAAATTTTACTAAACTATCTATTGATATTTATTTGATGCTATTTTTATTATATTTAAAACCATAAATCCTTTTATAACACCCTAGTAGGAGGATGTACCTTAACTTATTATTGGTGAGCCCCTTGTACTGTGGTTTTTCCCAAACACAAGTGATGGATGGAATCCATGTATTAATATTTTCTTTTAAATATTTTAATTGTTTTTAATCTTGGTAAATGTTTTTTTTAATTTTACATTCTTTTTTATGTGATCAAAATCACAAATAGTCAATTATTAATTTTAAAACATTCACCATGCTTGTTCATTTTATTTATGCTTGATTTTTTAGTCAAGGAGATAGCATTGAAATAGAACATTCAAAAAATAATAATCCTTTAAAAATTGAAATAATAAATATAAAAACCGTAATAAAAATATTTTTTATGGGTAGATTTATTGAAATTTAATGGAATTACCCAAACCTATGGGGTAACACCTTGATCAATACACTAGCATTAGTTGCAGTTCCCACCCCATCCAATGTATCAACAGCTTGTTCATTACATCTCAAAGTATGGTAAAATACTATGTATTATATAATCTTCTTAATTTAACATAAATACTCCTATATAGGGGAGGGGAAAACAAGAATGTGAATAAAACATGAAATATAGAATTCATGGACATCCAGACCCTTATAAATATAATTAGGGGAGATATATTGTGAAAATCATCATTTATTAATTAATTATTTCAATCATCACATGTATTTCATTAATTTAATAAATAAATGGATGGAGCTAAGATATAAATGGTAAATTCAATTAAATTATCATTTATTATTCATTAAACACATTAAATAAGATTAAATATTCCAATCTTTCTACTTGAGGGATTTTTTTATAAATTAAAATAAACAAAAAATATTATTTATATAAAACAAGTTCCACGATCCAAAAACGAAATCAAATAAATTCCAATAATTTTTAAATATTTGATTAATTTGTTTATATTTTTCCTGGATTCATTGGTATTAAAAATCTGCTAAAAGGATTCTAGGTACTTTCATCTTGTTTAATATTAAATACAATAATATTTGTGTGGGTATTGGTCACATGATTTTATTATAATGTTTTAAAAATATTTCTAATTCAATACATATTACTAAATAGGTTTTATAAATTTAGTACTCTAGACATGTATAGTAAATGAAAGTTCACTATTCATGTGGTTATTATCCACATGAAACATATTGGGGTAATTTTCATATGAATAGTATTCATAAGTTATTATTACAAAATTTTTCTTTTTGTATTTTATGTCTAAAAAAGTCATTCTATGATCTTTATATGACCTTAACTCAGTCATACTATATCAAATCATACCACTATTTAAATCTTTGTGACTACTATATTATAATTTACATGAATTCATAAAAATTTAATTTAATTTTAATTTAATCAAATACATGATCAAATTGATGTTTCTTATTGGTACTAGGAATATGGAGGAAGCATGTGATACGGGAAGAATAAAAAATTTCATTTATGCATAGGCAAAATTATTTAATATCCAACAAATTACACCAGCTAAAAAACAATATAATCTTATTTTAGTTAAATTATGCATAAAAATAAATAGTGAAAACATTCCAAATTAGATTTTGACAAAATGTGTTTATACTCATTGTCAAAGGTTTTTTCTTAAAGAATACAATGTCTAAACCATATATATCATCCACACATGATGAAAAATCTTATGGGTATTTTAATCAGTAATTTTTAGACCCTAGTATAAAGAATTTATGAACTATTCTATTTCTCGATGTTCGCAAGATGATCGTTATTTTTTTCTTGGACAGAAAACATGGATAATTGTATATAGACCACATATTTCACTCTCTAAGAATGGGAGGGAGGAGAGTGCACATCTAAAATTAATGGGAGGATCAGTAGTGATTAATATAATCCTCTAGAAATATAAATTAGTAGTTTCTATCATCAAAATTAAAAATCGGCCCCTAAAATATATTTAACATTCTAAACAATTACTAAAAAACATTATTTACCCAATCAAAATGTTTCTAGAATCATAAATTCTTTTTCACATAAATGAATCTTAAAATATAATGTTATGTGATAAAATTTGATCCAGAAACATGACTAATATCCACCAAAAGTAATAAATACGACATTAGTAAATTATAATTCATTCATAAATATATATTTCCTTATAGAATTATATTAAAAATTTAAAACCATATGTAAATAAATTGGCATATTATTATAATATACATGAATAATGTTGATTTTATTTATCTCTTGTGATTTTCCAAACATAGAAATATCTCATACCCCATCACAGGGATCACCACTCACTAAATTACTATTCATTATAACTAGTCTGGCGTTGGAATTGGTATTATTTGTTACCCATTAGGAAGCTATCTTAATAGCAGTGAGATATAATTATAGAAAAAGATAAGAATTTAGGCACACATCATGGACCCTAAGGAGATGAGACAGAATAATAGAAATTATAACCTCTTATGACCATGTACTATGTAATATAATCTCAATACTATGAAAAATATCATAAATCATGAAACAAACATCAAGTCATTATAATTGAATTCTTTTTTATTTTCGACCTTAATAGAAGAACTTAACATAAATAACCATAACTATAGATTTAATAATGGTATTAAAATCATGGTAAACTAAGCCTAATATATCTCTTCCATGTGGAAATTAAGAATATTATCTTGATCATTTATTGAATTTCATACCACCAATTATGCACCAAAGGCTGGATACCTCTACACCAGAATAAATGTCATTATTTTCATATTTTATTGGATTATAAAATTTACCTATTTGATAATGATCTCATGTCTTGAGACCAATGAATATGATCATAGGTTGGAACGACCAATGACAGATGAGTCATGTGGTATTCCTATTGGCAGGTCGATCCTCGTGATCCACTCTACTCAAAATCACCATGTGTGAACATAATGAGAGGAAGTATTGATTCTTATAAGCCCCCAACATTAGGTAGTCAGATATATTTTGTGTCCAGTAAATTTTTGTATCTAAACCAAAAGGTATATATTTAATACTACTATCAGAATATCCTTAGGTTCTCATTATAGTTGAGAAGAATCATGTTGTATTGATATGAGAAATAGTTTAAGGGAATTAACATGTAAATCATAGAAACAAAGTATCAATAGTATTATGGTATAATAGTTTTACACCATGACTATAACAACTCAGAACTGATGGTTATTTTAATACCCTGGAACAAAATATATGGGATAATATCCCAATGGATAAAATAGTATAATAGTATTAGGATACTATATATATAGATGATTTTCACATTTGAACTAAATACATTAAATAAACCAAAAAAATTATTGGGATAACATTATTATTTCTCCCATTAAATCCCTAAAATACTTCATAGACCCCATCTTAGTATCACAAGTAAAGGAAAAAGTAAAAAGATAGAAATATATGATACTCTGTGAGGTAGTGTATTAAACAGAAGCTATCATAGAATAAATAAATCATGATTTGTATGGAATAGATAAATCATAACAAATATTCCATATAAGTAATATCATAAATGGAGGATATAACCATCGATGGAAAACCAAAATAAATAATCACATTGTAAAAAATAACTAATTTTTTAATGATAGTATACATAATTCCATACATCATAATCTTACTCTCAATGCCACGTTCGAATTCATAATACATATATAGGTAATTTGAATGCCAAATAACCAAAAGAGTTTTTCATATGATACATAATGATGAATATATGGGCTATAACAGGCCATTAATATCACATACTATGTCTAATATATTAATCAAATGAAATAAAATAATTATAATTAATTACAAAATCAACATAATCTTTATGTTGAAAAACGAGAATAAGAAATATTAATATTTTCCCTAGTCAATAAATAGAATATGATTAAAATAAACTGAGATTAATATGGTGGATGTTATCAATATGGTATATCATTAGTAAATATCATTATTAATCAATTGATGTTAACATAAATGATAATAATTTTAAATAATCACTTGTATATTTCTTGAGGAAAATCATCTTTTTATTTTGAAATAACTTACAAAAATTATAAATATTTCATTTACATTAGGAAAAAAATTTATTTGAGATGAACCATTAAATATTTTGAAGTAATATTAAAAAAATAAGAGTCCTCTTGGTGGTAAAATTCATTTTTTATGTAATTGTTAAAACAAATATTATGTACACTCCTCCTGTAAAAATCCCGTTGTTCGAAAATCAAAAATATATTTTTTAAAAACATTTATAAAATTTTAAAAAATGTATAAAATATTATTTCAGTTGATCATTTTATAATATTAAAAAAAATTGAAAATATTTTAATGAAATTATAGGCCTATATGTGAAATATTCATAACCGAATAGAAAAACACTAGATAGTATTCCTAAAAAATTATTCTACACTGTTTAGTACATAATGAGAGGAAAAATGAATGGAAAAATTTTAATTTTAAAAAATAATTCAAGGATAATAAAATATATGTGTTTTAAGATATAAATTTCATATAATTTCATCAATATAATCTTTAACATAAAAATCATTAATAAGGAAGGGGTTGTAAAATAAACACTTACCTTATGTCTGACTTTCTTCATAGTTTAATTTAACCTCTTATATAAGAAATTTATATTTATTTGTATTATACACAATAACTATATAATTACATATAATATCATATATGATCAACTTATAACATTCCAATTTCCATTTTTAAACAATTCCTTATTAAATGTGTCACTTCTGAGTAATAACTATTTCGTTTCCCTTTTAAGTTATGGTTCAGTAGTTCTGGTCCTTGAATCATAATTAGTGTTCCACTATCTAAAAAATGTTAATATGGATATAAATATGATATAATTTTATTATATACATGTGTATAATTATTATTGATTTTGGATATGAAAAATGAATCATATCGCTTCATGGAGTTAGTTGTACACACACACATGAGTGACATTATAATTGTATTTAACTGGTAGAAGGGAAATACAGTAAATGCTATATTTTAGTTTTTGAATAATAATATGTTAGATATATCATATAAATCATATTATTTCATTTTGATCCTTCATTATGTCTGATCAGAATAGGAAATGGTGAAAAATGAAAAGCAATATCTTCACGAGGCGGAAGTATGCACGTACGCACCAATGATGTTTTAATTTTCTATTAGAATGATGAGAAAATGAAAATAATTTGTTCAATAAACATAATAAAATTTTATTATATTTTTTATACTAATTTAATTATAACACAACGTTTAAGAGAGGGTTAATGGAGGTAGAGGAAAAAATAAAAGGAAAAACGTTGGTTAAGAACAATACAAATTCATTGGAAAACATCTTTAGGTTTATAAATAAAGACTTCTTTGGATAATATTATGACTCAAAAAGTCCTAGATGTTGTGGGGAGGGATTTTAAGGAATTATTTTTTCAATTTTTGGAAAATATAAGAGAATCATGAAGTATGGATAAGAGAGGATGTGTGGGGTCCTTCTATAAGTAAGGGAGAGGACACAGTTTGACATTTTCAAATGATTAAAATATATTATTGTACCACTAAATTAAAATATATATAAAATGAGCCATATTATAATATGAGATCACATAGGGTATAAATATATCCATTATAATTGAATAAAAATGAAAAAATTTATTTTTGAAGAAAATATTACAATGATTTCTAAAAAATTTAAACATATGTTTCAATATTCAATATTATATTATGGTATTAATCATAATATATATTTAATATTAATTTTTTCTATAATTTTATTAATAACCAATCAAATTATTCTATATAATTGTAGGAGAAAAAAATTGAAATCTTGTTTTAAAATATATATTTTTTAATATTCACTAATGAATAAATTATTTATAAAAATATCAAACATTAATCCAAGGATATTTTTTAAATTATAAATTAAAACATAATATTCATTTCATATAATTATATTTAAAAAAATTATTATTTATTGTTTTAATCAAATTATAGAATGAATATATTTTTATTGAGTTATTGTTTCACTATAAAGAAAAAATTACTATGATTGAATCTCAAGTGTTATATTCTTCTCTATTTTAAAATTTTCAAATTGGGAATCCCAAAATTTTCACCACATGAATATAATTTTTATTTCTTTATCATTTCTTCCTGAGGTTCCCACATCACCTCCTCTATCTTATAATTTCACCAAAGTTCCATTATAAGTATAATCATCTAATTACTCAACACTTGTTCTCTACTATCATGATTCTAGATAGGTTCTTCATTGTAAGATAATTTAGGTTCAAATTAGATATCTTAAAAGGTAATTATATAAAATGGGTCTAGTATGTACATCCACAATAAATATATATAGAACAAATCAAAAACATTATAGAAGGTAGTTGGAATTTACAAATGTTAATAAAAAACTCCAATTCATTCCAAAATTTCAAAATTCCTTGTGTACCATTTTCCTTTTAAAAAAACAAATAACAACTATCCATATAGACACCATCAAGAAAACGTGTTCTCCTACCTGAAATTCTAAATCTATCATTTCGTTATTAGCATATGTTTTTTTATCGACTTTCAGATTCTTTAATATGATTAGGAATATTATTAAATTTAATTGTATCCTCTACAATATCTAGTCCCACAAGATTCCTTTCAAAAATGTCTTTTCAAAATGACGGATAATTACACATCATTCCAAAAAATACTTAATATGCTTTCATTTATGTTCTTGATGAAAAAAAATATTATATTGAAATTCTTCCAAGGGATAATGATCATCCCGCATACCATGAAATTCTTTTTATAATGACCTCAAAATATCTTATTATGTAAAAATAGTCATATTAGACTACCCATCATTTTTTGGATTTTTGGTGATTCTCAAACATATCATATTGTGATGATCATTCTAAATACTCTTCTAAAATTTCGATGCAAACCACATAATATTATCATAAACAATTAAAATATTCACACCAAAATGACTTAAAACATAATTAATATATAGATGTGTGAGTCTCTCAAGAGTGGATCTTCCCTTACTGTATGAAAATTTGATGATGCCGTAAGGAAATAAACAGTAGTAAATATTTTATCATTCATTTTAGGATTTCTTGTAAAAAAAGTGAAAAATTCCATAGTAATATCATACGATTTCCTCAAAATAATAGATATATGTTTCATGAATCATTTATGATTTTATCTTTCAGACATTACCTCTTGGTAAACCAATAATCTTGAAACATATTACTAAATTTCACATTTTATATTATGCTAAAAAACATTTCATTCAAATATCAATACATTTTATTCTACTAAGGTGTATAGAAAAATTTGAGCAATGATTGTAATTTAATAATTCCATTTTCATCTCAGACATGAATAGAACACATATCCTCTTAGAAATTTTTAGTTCAATAACATTATAAATGAATTCAAATAACATCCCATCATTCTTGAATTTGATTTTCTTTTTAATATTATCACCATCATTCGAGGAAACTTTTTTTCACTAATAATAATGTTTAAAATCATTTGGAATAGATGTTATGATTCCCCATATTTAATAATTCTCATATAAAACCTTAATAAATCTTTGGATATAGGATCTTTCAAAATATGCAATTTTTTCAAAATTGATTTTCCATTCCTACTCAATGCATCAACCGCTATATTTTCATTCTCATGATGTGTTTGTAGTGAGAAATTATATTTTATTTGTAGTTCCAACCATCACCTTTGTATCATGGTGAGAAATTTTTGTGCAAAGTTATATTTTAAACATTTATGATATGTATATTTTCACATATTTCATTATAAAGGTAATGTATGCATATCTTCTATGTAATGATTCTAGATTCCAAATCGAGATAATAGGTTAGATAATTCTATTAATGAATCTTTAAATACCGTGATTTATAGGTAGAAAATATACCATTCTATATAAAGTCACATCCAAGTCCTTTTATGATGAATCACTATATATCCCAAATCATCCCTTCCCGATGGTAAATTAAATACCAGTTTATTAACCAATATCCTGAAAAATAATTCAAAACCTTACTTAAATTCATTAAACTATATGAACTTAACCCCTTTACATTTCAACTATGTTAAGAGGTTATTTAATTAAAAAATATTTTTTACAAATCATCGACAGTAACCTGCTGATACAAAGAGACTATATTCTTTAGATATATTCATCATCTTTGGAAATTCCATAATTACGTCTGTACTTGATATGCTAATCTATATTCCATACCCCGAGACTATTTTGGTAATAAAATAAAAATACTGATGATAGAATTCACATTTTCAAAAGTTTATATAAAACTATATGTATTTGAGAGTCTTAATAATAATTAACAAAATAATCATTTTGAAATAATTGATTTTAGATTATATCACGATATCATAAATAAAAAATATAATGAAATTATCAATATAATTCTTGAATACATTATTCATCATATCCATAAGAACATATGGTTTACTAGTAAATCCAATTGTAAGTAGTAAAAATTCATAATGTCCATACCTCAAAAACAATTTCAACTTTGGAATATATTCCTTCTTTATATGTAGTTAATGATACCTAGAATGAATATGAATCTTGAAAAAACTAATTTCCTTAAATAAAAAAAATAATTCAGCAATTTTGAGTAGATAATACTTTTAATTTATAATAATGTCAATGATTTCACTATAAATAATGCACTAACTCATAACCCCCTATTTCATCTTGAAAATAATAATAAGGGATCCCCATATTTAAAAACTATGGCTTATAAATCCTTTATCACACAACTTATGTTGTTATTTTTCAGTTCCACTAATTACACTACGGTCAAATAGTAGGGAGTCATGGATATAGATTTTTCATCAAGGATGAGATCAATGGTAAACGCTACATCAATCTCCAGTGGGTGACTACGTAGTAATTTATGAAATAAATAAATGTTATCCTACAAAATTGGAAAATCCACTTTTCTAAGGATACCTTTCTCATTCTTATGTTGTTTCTTCAACTTTTAAATAATTAATTAATTATAGAGATATATTATAGGTGTGTTTAGACATGATTCAAATGTTTTAGTCCCTCCTATGAAGACATGAAATTCAAAATCTCTATCAAAAATCATAATTTACAACTCTCAAAAATAAATTTTGTAATTATAATTTAAAATTAAATATATATACCAATGATTATATAAAATTCAACCATCATTATAATAATCATGATTGTTAATATGTTTAGTTAATGTATTATAATGGTCATGGTAGAATTTATCTCCACACTTAAAGAAAACTAATATTCCCAGCAAGTATATTCCATGATGTTTCTTTCCAAAATTATTACAAGTTGTAAATTAGAACATTCTATTCTTCCATTTTTTAGTATTTAGTTTTAAAGAGATATAATTTTCATAATTATTTCCATGTTTTCAATCAAAAACACAAGACTCATAGCATCATTTATCATTATTTATAGAACCTAAATTTATATCCCCATATAATAAAAATTTATGATAGACCTAATTTTTAATGGATAGACTTAATCCCGTAAAATAAATGATTAATTTTACTCCATGGATTATACAAATAACTCGCATCATGAGTTATTAATTATGTAATGTTAGATTCATATTTAGTAAAATTTTCTCCCTCATTTTTATTTTGATTAATGAATTTCTATTCTATATCAACTCATAACTCATGAGGAAGTTATTTCCAAAAAACAACTCATTAATAGTCTTTGGAACTATAATATTTATTTACTAAGATACCTTAGTGTTCTGGATAAATGAACACCATTGTTCAACGCCACATTTTAGATGATAGACGATCATGATAACTTTATCTCATTCTCAATTTCTGAAAGAAATAAATATATTCTTCCGGGACTTAATACATTTCTCATCTAATAGAAGATTAATTGTCTCATTCGATGACGAAGGTTTGTGTCTCATAAAGCGGTCCACCATTGATACACCATGTTTGTGTTTTATATGATTTTCATACTGGTATATTTATTAGTTATAACCTGAGTTACCTTCCCCGATATAGTTATAATTATTTCAACTCTAACTCTATTTTATTTCTCATGATGAAAATAACATCATAGATTATGTGAATTTATATGGTTTCAAATTATTTCTATGTAAAATATTTATAAATAGTGGCATATATAGATTTAGGTCATATAATAAATAATTTGAAATCATTGTATATAATTTTGAACCTAGTTTAACCATTAACATAAATTGAAAATTTATGCAATTCGAATATTAAAATCATATGCATAGTATCACACATGAGCCTTAGAATAGTTGGTGAGGACTCTACAATTGCATCCATGAGACCTAGTATTGAATCCGAGTGGAGACATAACTGATGGTGTTGTAGAATTACTATATCAGTTAATATAGAAGATACTTTAGTGGTACTATAATAGTTACTGGAGTGGTGTTGGAGAAGATATTATTTGTTATTATAGGAGCCAGAACTATTCACTTTGGTCCACTGGTTTGGGAATGGAGTCCTTAATTCCTTTTGGAAACCCTTTCATTCATGTTAGTAAGGATTTATTTCCAACTTATAGCCTTCATACCACCTTATAGCCTCCAGGAAAACCTCAAGGCCTTCAGGAAACATGATGTACAAATGTAAAAAAGACAGATTCTTCATGGAATATCCTCTAGAAGAAGATTTAGAGAAAATTGAATTCACTTGAGAAAAGATAAAAAATTTATAATAATGAGTGGGTATGGAAGTTTCCATTTGTATTAAGCCTATGCAACTCTCCACATGATAACTATCCGATTCGTTATGTAAAAGTAGAGATTTGTTCATGATGAAGACATGGGGGATGGTTGGTTTCTAGTAGTTTGAGTATATAATGAATTCCACTAATACCTTTGTGTCATATAATTTCATGAATCTTACAGGCCATGTAAGGGTTCCCCTTCAACCCTTAAAACGGGTATTATCAAAAATTAATAAACAATGATGGACTTCGGTCCATTTGGCTAAGCATAGAACCGTTGGTAATATATTGAAATCATAAAAAGTTTTTTCTAATCCTTCATAATTGTTTGCAAAGTGTTCATTAATCGACCAAATAATATACCTTGAATGAGTTTTTCAATGTGACATTTATATTCCCACACATCATGGACCAATAAAAATCATGTTATTACCCAATTAACACCTTTCATAGTTCTTTCCCATATTTATATTTGTACCACAGCTGTATCCATATTCCAACATCCATATTGGGGTGTATTGTTATTGAAAATAATATTATCAATACATAAATGAATTATCATAATATTATCTTATACTTATAATTAGCCTCAAAGTCTGTCATAGGTTTACGATTTCTAGTAAAAATTATCCAATATATAATTCATAATTCTTATAGTTTACTTCATTTAATTCTAATTATAACATCATCAATCATGTTACATGGAGGGAATGGTTATTTTTCTACATTATCAAATAATAAAAAGGATTAAATCCTGATGTATTTTATATTTTGGTTGTATTGGGATATAATACACATATATGATCCTCAAATTAAATCTAAAAATATTAAATACAACATAAAAATTTGTATGAGAATTTTATTATTTCTTCTAGTTGGGAGATAATAGATTCTCAGTAAGGAAAACTGTAAAATAGAAGCTGTCATTGAATAAAAAATCCTGAATAACATGGATGATAAAAATAATAAACAATATGTTATATTACTAATTTAATAAAATGGGAATATATCCATGGATGGAATAATAATATAAAAAATCACATTTATAATAATAACTAGTTTCATAATGATAAAATAAATAATTTTTAAAATCATAATTCTACTATCAATGAATTGTAAAATGGTATAATATATAAATAGGTAATGTGTATTGAAAATAAATTAACATATTTATGAATATATGGGATATAACAATCACTTCCCATCACATACTAACTCCAATTCATTCATTATACGCCAAAAATGAATTAAAATTAAATAAATAATCATAATTATCATTTTTATTAAAAAACTAGCATTTGAAATGTTAATAATTTCGAAATTCAATCAGTTAAAAAACATGATAATAAGTTAACTAGAGTAATATTTTGGATAACATCATTATAGTATATAATTGTTAAGGAATAATTTCATCAAAGGATAATTTAATAGATGATAATACATTTAAAAGATCACAAGAATATTTATTGTAAAAAATACCCTTTCATTATAAAATCATTAATTTAAAATCCAAAAATAGTCCAGTAAATTAGGAAGAAACCTTTTCTTTAGAAATAACCATTGAAATTTTCAAAGGAATATTCATGAAAAACAATAGTCATGATGTCTAGAATATTTTTTCACACAGTAAAAATTAATAAATTGAAATTCATTTCTAAAATTAAATTTTGAAATTTTTGAAATTTTTATTTTAATTACATTACTAAATAAATATCTATGCATTATTGAATAGTTAAAATTGAAATAAATTCAGAATATAATTGAATATACTATGTTTTAAATAACATCACGCATAAATCATTTTATACATTGCATGGTAATAAAAAAATTTATTCATGTTGGGACTACATATCCCACTCTTATAACAAGGTTACACAATCATTTCATTTTAAAACCTAAGGCTGAGAGATAGGGATTATATTCTAGTGGTGGCAATGGGGGATCAATAGAACAAGTTTGACTTTTTAACAAAGTTAATGGATTAGTCAACTAACCACAACCATAGAACTGAAGTAGTGATAATTAAACTTTTTTGGGATTATTATTAAAGTGTTAATTCGTTTGTTATTACAGTATTGATATTTTCATGGTTGAATATTTTTGCTTCCCTCTTTCTTGCATGACCATGCCAAATTAAGGTTTTATTTCAAATTGACCTTGATTATTGGGTTTTTAATTGTTTATTTATTCTTGGTGTTTTATGTCCATGGTCGTTGATAATAATCACTATTTCCATAAATGTAATTAATTTTTAAAGATTATATGGGTTTCATTCTGGTTTTTTACATGATCACTCCTAGAATTTGATTTAGTTATCGGTTTGACTAAGTGTGGATCATAATGACACACTATTGATATGAGGAGGAATGCTTGTGGATGGTATCAATTATGAGTTATATGAATGGGGAAGAAACTAGGAGGTCTGACTGATGATTTCTATCTAATTCCTCACTGGATAACAGTGGTGCTACAATAGATCTCCATTTTAATTAAACTATAAAACCCATTAATCATCACTAAAAAGTGTCTATTTTCTATGATCTGAGAAAAGGGCCCTTTACCAGTGCTAATAAAGACCCCAGAAATAGGGGACTTGATCTGTTCCAGTTTAGCACTGAATAAAGTCATACCCTAATAGTATAACACTCCAATTACAACACATTATTGTAGAAACTACAAATTTTAATTCAAATAAAAAATACATTAAAAAATAATAAATTAAATGTTTATTATAGACATTACAAAAATATTATCTATAAATAAATTAAAAAGTAAAATTTATTATATGAATTCATAAACCGAAATTATGTATTGTCCTATGCCCCTAACCCAATCTCAATAGAGCACACTCATGTTATTAATTACGGAAAAAAAACCCAACATGATAACAAGAGTGAAGCTGTTTAAAAAAACAATTATTCTGTTATTAATTATATAAATAAGTAGATAAAACATAATATTAAATACTGAATTAATATAATTTCATTTTAAAATGGAAACCTCTCATTTTGAGTCGTTCTGGTAACACCATGTATAAAATAGAGGCGTGGATGATTTCTGAATGTCACAGATGACATAAGGATCGTTGTTTTATTGTATTAAGAAAATCTGAACGTGTTTTCTTAATTTTTAGTAAATGATGTATTTTTTGAAATAAAGTATCAATTTTAATCTAGAAATGTAAACTACCAGTCATATCAAGTACATTGTTTATCAAATTGAGGAGTGGAAAATTCTTACAAATCAAAATAGACTTCTGGATTAGTATCCTTAGGTTTCAAAAAAATCCTAAAGATTTTAAACTGAAAACATACACTGAAAACACACACATTGAGTCATACTGGGCATGTATTAAATTTCATTGAGGTGTAGTTGATTCCTACAAGTCACAAATTACGTACGGATCATTGTCTTAAAGTATCAAAATAATATGAATTTTTTCTTGATTTTGAGTTCTTCGTGTGTGTTTTGAATGAAAATATAATTTTTAAACTAAATATATACACATAGAGTCATACAGATCAAACTGTTTATTTTCTTGAAGTGTGATTGAATCCAATATGTCAAAAATAACCTATGGATATTCAACATAATGTATCAATCCAAAAGGAATGTTTTTTTTCTTTGTTTTGATTATGTGGGAATTTTTTGTCCCAACACACACGTTGAGTGATATTTGTCACAATATGGGTGTGGTGACATGAGAATGATTCCTACAAATCAAATAATAAATAAGGATCATTTACCTAAAGTATCAATTGTATACATCCCAAACCCGAGTCACCTGAATATGGTTTCTATTTTATTATATTGTCATATGATACATGTAGTCATATGGGAAAGGACTGAATAGTTTCAAAGTCCTGGTAATCTAGAAACATATTTGAGTCATTCAATAAATTTTAAAACAAAAATTACAACATATATGTTTTCAGATAAATAATATTCTACCTAAAATATATATACATTTCTAAAATAAAACATATAATTGATTCCTAAGAAAGGAAAAAAAATAAATGTGAGTTCAAATACTTAGTAAAGTTTTATTATAGTAGAAGATATCATGGATCAATAAAGAATAATAAATATGGTAAGTTAAATAACAGAAAAACTAGTCATCTAAATAACATGAATTAATTAATATATAATAAATAATCAATATGGAAAGGTAACTGACTGAGAACATATATCATTTAATCAATATCCTGAGAATGAATTGAATCCATAGATAATATCATTGTGAATATATCATGGAAAATAATAACTCAATTCATAATAAAAAATAATCATAATTTTTTGATATCCTAAATATATGGAACATGATACCTATAATTTCATAAAATTTCATGAGGTAGTTTAAAACTATGGTGTACAAACCAATCATGTTTTTCCATGTATACTTTTTCAGTCAAGACCATTACTGAGACATTTCAAAACTACAGAGCAAAATCATTACATTTGGCCAGCTAATTTGACTCATGAGACCTATTAATGCATATAGAGGATATATAAAGTCTATACCCACACTTATCATCTTGTACAAATAATTACTCATATGTATAATCATAGATTTAATTTATAAATCAATGTGCCTTATCAGCTAATATCTTTACTATGTATAAGTGAAAGATTTATCAATACATCCCCAGTTCATCAAATAACTATCAAAGTAAAGAATGCATGTAAAAATGGGATATATTTTAGAAAAGTGTCATTTCTATTATAAAATAATATAGATATCTAGTTTTGAATAAAAAATGATTACATTAATTTATTTTTTCAAGATATACTTAACATTCACAAAAAAATGTGAGATTGTACAATAACTTTTACTGCATTTTAATTTTCAATTCAAATTCCGTTAGATGGGTTAAAATAAATAAAAAATTAAAATACCACAAATAATGAATGAATCATCATATTACATGTCAATGGGGAAGTATATTCACCAAAAAAAAGTGAATTTGATCATAATAATAAATTAGTCTCAATGAAATATAAATTGAGACAAAATCTCTTACATCACGCCTATTTTAGATGGAAAATTATTTAACCTATTATATAGCTATTTTAGACAGGTTATAAACATATAATATAACAATATTACTATTTATAATATCATATGTTATCCTTTTATAAAATCATAATCTCCCTTTCATTACAAATCTTTCATTATTTTCATTATTTTCAGTGTAAATTGCATTGTTTTCAAATGTTCATTTTTTCAATAACGATATTTTTATTTCATATATTACATAGTTTCATCATATAAATAATATTAATAATGATATTTTTATTATATTTTTTACATGAAATTTACTTTTAAATCCAATTAAGATAGATGTTTCTGAGAAATGATGTATATTTCGATCATGTAGACGGATGGTTGTACGTACACAAGAGAAAGATTTTCATATCCAATTAATCCTTATGGAATGAAGGTAAGTAATATATAAAATTTACTTTAAGATAATAATATAATATATATATATATATAATTATAGACAAATATATATAATCCAAGTGGTGTGGTGATTAAAAGAGACTCACATCACTTTTTGAAGGCAATAGTCCACACGTACATGAATGACGATATTAGCTTTAATTAAGTATAAATATAAGATTGAAAATTATATATAATCTTTATAGAATGAAAAATATGTAAATAATATCATAATAATTTTATTTATAACACATATAATCATTAACATCATCATTATCGTCTTTAATGTGAAGTGTTACTTGAAGAAAAATTGCATCGTTTAGATAAGCAGTAGTTCGTCGTACACATGAGCGACGTTATCGTATCTCGTAAAGAATACAAGGTAAAAAATTAAGATATTTGAAGATTAAAATTTAGTTATAAATATTTAATAAATAAAATATATACACTTCATTTCTATAATCATACCAATCTATGAAAGCTGGTAGTGGAAGAGTTGATGACACCGGTTCTTGAAGTGGGAATCTGTTTTATAGATGAATGATGATATGGTATCCCATTTCATGGAAGTGGGGATGGTTTTAGGAGAATAAATTATTATAATAAATCCTATTATATGGTATACACTGATTTTATTATATCATCATTTTTTAAATAGAATTGGCGGAGGTGTAGAATAAAATAAAATAAAGACGCTCATCAGAGAACATAGCCTCTTCAATAGGTATCCTTCTAATGATTGCACTAAATCCTTCCATGGTTGGATTTCTACCAAATTTTATCATTTAGGATTATTTTATTTATATATTTAAGTGAATATAGAATTTATTTTCTGAAAAAAATAGGTTTTATGGTGTGATGATTAAGTGATATGGGGTGGCCAATTATAAGTGAGGTGGGTGGAACACTTGTAATGTTTTTAAATGATTCAATCATACACAAGTTTTTATCTGGAAACAATCATAAAAAATGGTTCATTATACAAATGATAAGATATATAGTAGATATATTTCTATATAATTGGTGTTTGATAAGTTTTCAGGTCATTTGTAACATTTAATGCTTAACTACTACCCCGATAGATTATTTTTTAGCTTAACCGTGATAATTACATTTTATTATTCTTAATAATTATTTTTATAAATAATTATAATTAACATGTTAGAAATTGTAAATTATGATTATTATAAAAATTAATCCAAATTTTATTTTTCAATTAACATTCATGGAATAGTTTAATTCAAAATCAATCATGTAGACATGTTGAGAAAGCTGGGTTTTAATGAGATTTGGTTAAAATGATTAGAATGTTTACATATAAAAATAAAAAATTAACAATATTCCAATGACATGAATTTGATTAATTGATATATAATTTTACTAATGTATCTTTGATAACAACTTAAAATTTAATTTAACATTCTAAATAATTTAAACATGTTGTCCTCTTTTAATTAAATTTTAATATTTTTCAATACTAATCAAAATATGTATCATTCCCGAAGATCCCAAAGAATAACCATAATATATTTTTTTAATTATTATTCAAAAAATGATGTTTATTTTTCCAAAAATGTGTCGAATTTTTTTTAAATGATTCGATTTTTATTTTTGATCTACAAATAAAAATATTTTTCATAATTCATTTAGTACTATTCCTACCCAACAATTTAATATATTGGTTATAACTATTATACTAAATATTGATCTGTTAATAATATTTCACTTTTAATTTAAACTCAATGGTTCATGTAATTTATTCTATAATCAGAGTTGTGTGTATTGGAAGCTAAAATTATTCTTCTGTGTAACAAATGTTAAACTCCATTTATTGTGTAATACAATCTATTTAATATATTTCATTCATTTTAAATTAATTATATCATAAATTCTTTGGAGGTTTGATTTCCTTATAAACATTTTGTTGTGTGCCACATAATAAATGAAATAAAATATTATTATTTTATAATTTTGGTTTGCTACATTCTCCTCGATATAAATAAATTTCTGCCTCACACTTTAAACATTAACTTAGTAGTCAAGGATTAGATATTTTGAAAATTATTTTTTTTCAAAAATACACTTCATAAAAATATTTAATAAAATATACAATTATTTATGTAGGAAACATAGTACCAAGATCAGATGGAGTAAAACATATAAAGCATTATATTTTTGGTAAAATTAGTGGAAAGTGAATTTATGGATATTGATGAAATTCATAAATAATTATCATGAGTGATACATTTCATTGATCATAAGAAATTGAATGATCAATGGAATGTTAAGGTATTAATAGCCACAAATATATGATGATTTAAAATTCTATTTTATTAATCATATATGAATATTAATGGATAATTTTTTGTTTCAAGGTCCTTTTCCTATATTTGAGGGATTCTATTACATTCTATGAATATAAGGAAGTATAAAAACCTGAATATTTGTTATTTCATAACTATAATATCATCATTTTGTTTTTCAAAGATGAAACACATTTCAACCAAATAATATATATATGAATTAAAAAACAATTTTTTTATTCTTGAATCAGTAATATTTAATTTTAATAGATTAAAATATCCATAAAAGAATGAAAAGTTTTTCTGTCTATCTCAATTTTTTTTCTACAGACAATATGGTTCACACAAGTTATTCAATATCATAAATTCATATATAAAAACTCATCCAATGTACATGTTAAACTATTATATAAATTTCTAACCATATTCCCATTTCCAAAGATTAATATCTATAACTTTACAAAGGAACTGAATGAATTTAAAAAAATGAACATATCATTAATCCATAACATGGTAATTTGTACTATCTAAATTATATTATCCACATTAATATTCTTTTAAACCTAAAATCATTATCTCATTATTCAGAATATATTAAGGGGTTTCTTTCCCCATATCAATTATTTAATAACAAGCTTAAGTTTCCATTGAATAAATTTTCTTACTTATCATTATATTTTGAACATATGATTTCAAATCCATAATAAAAATGTAAATTTATACATACTTATATATTTCACAATTTTAATAACCAAGGCATCAATGATAAAATACTAAAGATACATAATTTATTAATCTAAATACAATCACATTAATCATATAAATTCAATTGTATTTATAACACATGCATTATCAGAAAGCTCACTTTTCATAAATTAACATTACATAACCTTGTAGGAATGCTTAATAAATTAAAAAAACGTCTCCCAAATAATGTATTACTCAAGTTCCTTTGGAAACATAAACACTGGTACATAAGTAGGCTACCGTATATCCCATTGTTCCTTCATGACTAGCACTATTCTTATACACATCATATGTAATACATATCTTTGTAACCAGGGGATGGAAACATAAAAAGGGGTGAGCTAAGATTATTAATAATTCTAAACAAGGGATACATGTAAGCATAAACATGAGCACATGGATATGAGAATGTGATCATAAAATTAATAATCATACACTACATGTCAATGATTGTAAACAGGAATAATGTCATAACTCTTGACAGTTCATATGATATGAATCATATGGAAATAAAAAACATAATTCACGAAATAATATGATAGGAATGAGACATGGAATCTTTACATATATATACATGTGATATCTTTCCATTTAAGTCACTACTTATTACTATAACCAATCAGAACACTTCAAGGGAACCACACCTACATGGTAGGACACCACACTATCCCCTATCGTTGTCTTTTCCATGTAATGGATTGGGTTAACCCATCTTCTGAATGTGAATTAGGTTCCACCAACTTCCCATTTCATGGTGAATACACATACTTGGTGGGAAACACTTTTATCCCCATTTTTGGTCCTTCACATAAATTGGATTGTGTTTTTTCAATCTTACCTTAGTGGGTCAAGCTCATCGACATGATTCACACCAATATCTTATAATATAAAAATTGTTTACCAATGCATTGGAGGGAGATATAGGTACCAACCATCCTATAATAAAATCATTAATCAATTGTCCAAAGGATAATAAATCATTAGTTATATCATGACCCATAAAAAGATATGGGTTTTATAAAAATCCTATCATAATCCCATGAAATTAAATGGGTTTCATAAACAAGTAATTATATCATAAACTGTAAAAAGTTAGGATTTATAATTATTTTTTCAATGCATGAATTGTGAAAAATGTGGGTTTCACAAGTATAAAACCCATGGTATAGGAATGGTATTCATAAACAACATTCTACAAAAACATAAACCATTCTGATAATGGATATGAATGGAACCTTTGAATCATTTCTCATTTGGGTGTGAGTAACATCCATGTATGACATATGGAAAATAATTTTGAAATATATTTAAAACACATTTCATTAATAAAATATCCATTATTATTTGAAAAGGGATATCTAAAACATAAAAAACCTTTAAAATTATTCTGTTGAAAATTAACATTAATACATATAAATAATTCATTGTAAGCATTTTAGAAACCATTTACATTGAAAATATATAATGGTTGATTGAACGTTTTTTGAAACCCATTTTCATTTAAAATATATAAAATAATATTGGAGAGGTTTTGAAAACTATGTATTTGAAATCATTTTAAAAATTTATAAATAAATCATGAAAACATTTTGAAAACCTTTTAACATGAAACCATGTGAATGATGATTAAAATTGTTTTGAAACAATTTCCATTATAAACTTTTGAAAGAATCTTGAAAATGAATTGAATTATCTTCTTGAATATCACATTATATCAATTGAATTTAATAATAATAGGAAAAAATTAAAATAAAAATTAACCTTTTAACATTGTAAAGGAATATTCAATGGAATGATGTTCATAATGGTGGGTAAATCCGTACATATCAAACATTCCTTTTGTATCATAAATGTTTTAGAAAAGTTCCTCAACTAGAAAAAGTATAATATGATACCTTTCAAAAAAACATATGTTTTAAAAGAAAAAACATGGTTAAAATTTTGTTTTAAATATCAGAGGTGAATATTATAATATTTTTAGAAACTGTTCATAAAAAATGGTTTTGATGGAACACAATGTTCTGACTGAAGAGAGAGGTAATGTAAAATGTTCATAAAAAATTATCATATTTATATTAAATTCCAAAGAGTGGGGAAATTGAACTAATACATTAATATATATTCAATATATATGGTATACTAAATATCATTAATGGTTTTTGGTATATGGGTCATAAAATGTCATCAATTAAAGTATAAACATAAATAATCCTGATAAATAAAGGGATTTTTTCAACAAACTCTCACAAAAATGTAACTTGGGATCATAGTCTCCTTGTAAGAAAATGAAATTTCATGATGCTTAAAATATTATCAAAATAAATATATTCATGATATAACATATCAAGTATTCCTTAAAAAAAATATATGTGTATAACAAGACATATGTCTAATAGAAGGAAAATTTAGACTAAAGTATCCTACCGATTTTGTAACATTTGAAAAATAAACCCCATCAGATAAAGATAATAAAATGGATACGTAAATAAAATTAAATTTAATTTTAATAGTAATATAATACATTAATGGTCAGTATATACACCAAAAAAAATAAGTAAGTGTTGAGTAATGCATGTATCTATGAATAATAAAAACAGAGATGGAACCCCGTAACCTTGCAACATTACTCACATCATACTCATTCATTACTCATGTATAATAAATTTAGGATTACTAAAAACATTTTATAATAACATATTATTATATCTAATACAACATATGATTTTAATATGACTTAATATTACATGCTTGTTAACAATTTCATGTAATGATTTGATTTTTGGTTATTTTCACTTATATTTTCGGTTGTGTCTTAAATTATTATATATTTATACCTTATGAATGTATCATGATTTTTAGAATGTAAAAAATGATATAAATATCTATTATATTCATTATATGTGAATTATAATAATCTATATAATATATAAGTATGAAATAGAATATATCATTCATTGAGACGGTATGCCATATGTACGGATGAACATTGTTTTTATTTTAACGTCGTAATGAAAGAAATAAAGAAAATGACATTAATTTACATATGAATATAATATATGTAGAACTATTATTTAATATATATCATATAAGTTCAATAAAAAAATCCTTAATAGATCACATGTAGTATGTGAATGAGTCACATTGCTTTGAGGGGCGGTAGTCCACAATTCCACAAATGAAATTATCATATTTAAACAAGATGGAAAGCATAAAATTATGATATAAAGAAAACTTAAATAAGCATACAGAAATATAAATATGATATATATAATATTTAAATATATTTTCTATTATAATTTACACCAGAGATGAGGTAAAGGGAAAAAGAATAATTATTGTTTCGTGAGGAGGTAGTTCACCGTACACGTAAATAGTATGTTTTTTACCCATTAGATTGAAGTGCGTGTAAGTGTAGGTTGAACCCTTAAATTAAATAAGTCCTAGTATACTGATGATAATTTTTCTCATTCAATAATTGAATAATAATTTTTTATGGAGTGGATAATAAGAAATAAAACAAAGTAGCATGAGGAGGGATGATACCTCTTCTTTGGGAAACTCCTGACAGTTTTTCCCAAAGGGCGTCCATGGATTGATTTCCTCCTACTGGGAGGATCCAAGTATTAAAGGATGTATTTTTTTAAGTGTATTGGTAATATATTTGTCAAAACTAATATGATTTAGATTTTTTATGAATAGGGATAGGTGGTGCCCTTTTATAGGGATGAGAGGGGACACTGTTGGCATTTTTTAAAACAAGTAATCTCTACAAACGTTTTTACTGAAAACAAAGTCCTCCCAAATAAAAAAAAAACTATATAACAAAAGGTTTTTTGATGATATATTCCTGTAATTTATTTAAAAAATTTCTATGTCAATTAAGGCCTGATGATTAATGTGCATTCACTTATTAACCTTAATTTTTCAATAATCGATGTAATTAATTTTAATTACTTTCATTGATATTTTATGTTAAAAACTAATTTGAAATAATAATAAATAATACGTTATGTTAATTCAAAATATGTAATCCATTTTTCAAATTAAAATCACATCATTGGTATAAATTATCTAAAATTTAATCCATAGTTGGGACAAGAATGTGGGGTTTTAAAGTAAAAACCTAAAAGAGTTTCCTATTTTTTTTATAGTTAATTTCATAGAGAAATTGAATCAAATGACCTAAATAGGATGAATTTAAAAATAAATGATTTAATTAAAAATTAAAACCATTTCAAAATATAATTTAACCGTACTAATAAATTATGTAAAAAATCAGTTTCGAATTAAATTTCAATATTTTTAACTATTCATTGAAAAAATGAAACATCACATAGAATTACCAATAATATACCCCAACATATTTTTTATGTTCCTATTTAAAATATTAAGTATATTTTGAAGTATATAATCCATAAAAGTTCTAAAATTTTGATTTAAAATAGGTCCTTCATTAATTGACGGTAAAGATGATAAAATAAAAATATAGTATTTCAAGCATAAAATTGGGATTTGTTATATTAATCCTATAAAATCTATTGGATGAATACGAAAAATATTTTATTTAATATAATATATATATACATATCACATTATTATCACTCACTAATTTTATTAAATTTTATTTAATTGGGTAAAACAACTTTGTGGGCATAAAAAGATTTATATTTTCATTATATTCAATCAATTTTCATGTTCATTTATAATTCATTTGTGACCAATGAATTCATTTCGTATTTATGTTAAACATATATTTTCATATGTTATTTAACCCTTTTCATAAATATTAATTTAACATCTAGGATGTATTAAATAATATTATAATAACGAATCATTATAGTTATTTGTTTTTTAATGTTACACAAGCCATTGAGGAAAGTCATTTTTTCATGTAACAGAAGACAGTCTTGGTATTTAATATTGATTAAGATAAAATTTTGGATTCATGTTGTTCGTGATTAACTAATTTGTTTTGTATAACTCAAGCCAAATATAGTTATTTAATATATAATACACTATTTATAGTGTTTTGTGAAATGAAAAATATCAAAATGAATAAATTAATTCAAAAATATATATTTCAAATAATCTTGGTGTGTTTCATTCTACCCCCATAAAACTAATTTCAACCTAAAATTATTATGGGTTATTAGTTGTTAAATCCTTGTATCATTCATTCATAAAAACCCACATTTTAAAAATGAATACTGAAACTTACATTAAAAATGGAAATATAAAACTATAATGGTTATAAAAAGTGACATTTAACTAGGTATCCACATAGGATAATGTAGGTGGTGGGTGAGGATTTGACACGGAGGAAAAGAATAAATATTTATACGGTGTGAATGAGGTCATCAATCACTAATAATTGAATTGTCAAAGGGAATTTTGGGGATTTGAAGATATAAATATGTGATGATTCATAAGGACATAATTTCAACAACAATTAATCACTATGATTTCTTTATCATTATCATATATTTCAGTAATTATTTTATTCAACACAAATATATCGAAATATACTTACCTGATATATTTTTATGAATACAAAATTGATCTTTGAGTATTATTTTATTTATTTTTAATTCACACATTACTTCATTAAATGGATGTCCAGAAATTAACATGGATTTCTAAAGCATTGAAATAAAATTTTTGTAGATTATAAGGCCCATAAAAGAATCAAAAGTTTAAATATTTGTCTCAAACTATACTTAAAAATCAATATGGTTAATACATTAATAAAAAGGAATAAAAAATAACAATAATTTATAATAAAAAAGGTTTATTTATCAAATATTATGACACATTAACTTGGACAATGCATATTCTAGTGTTAGGCATGAAACCCTTATCATCATTCCCTAATGGGTTCCAGACATGTGGAATTTTTGGAATATATTTCTCTTCACTAGACATACATGACGACCTTTTCTAAAACTACACTATTTAAATATCCAAAATAAAAATTATGGATAACCTTCAAATAAATTTAATCACTAAATAAACATTTAACCATGTTTTTAAATATAATAAAAATACATAAATATTTCATCCAAATTTTAATTGAATCTTTTCATGAATGGTTATCCTTATAACCCTTTTGAATGATGAAAATCAAAAACATTATAATGAAATTCATGAATTCAACTTAACCATGATTCCAAAAAAATCACAAATCTTCTCTAGGTTGTAACATTTGAAATATGCGAATAACTTCATCAATTATTCCCTTGAAATGGGGTAATTTCTAGAAATACTATAAATCCTTATTAAAAAAATTCATTTTTATTTATTCCAATGTATATTGGATCTATTGCTTAATTTATTTTTATTTGTAATCTTAATAAATGATAGGATAAAACACCTATCAAAAAGACCTTAATTTTTTCCAAAATAATCAGCACAATCTTGTTTTATTATTCATATCCCACATTTCATTATCCAAAAAAAACTATCTTAACATAAGAAATATATTGAGGGTCACATTTTCCTTAATCATATTTTTTCCATGGACATCTCCTTGCCATTAAATTAATCTTCTATTCCATCAAAACCATTCAATATATTTTTATAAATATATAGAAAGAATAATCTAAATTGAACAATCCTAATATGTTTCACTATTTATTTATAATTTTTCCTGAATCCAAATACATAAAAACTTCAATTAATACTCTTCATCTTCAATCCATTGACAAGGCTACCACATTTCATTACATAATACTTCATCCTCTAACATTTTATCTATATTCCAGTAATTATCAACAAATTAGAAATTATGTAAACCACCTTGATGATATTCATTATGATTTTTCCTCTTTGTATATTAAGTTTCATACTGACCATTTATTCGACACATAAAACCCGTAACCTTCTATGGGTTGTAGAGAGGCCAATATTTTCATCCATTTTATCAACTGAACTCTTCATTTTCCTTTTGTATTAACTTGAATTGTGTCTTTATTTTCCATAGACGAAACACCTTATTGATCTTCTAGGACATTAACTTATGTAATTTTTTCCACATTATTGACACATATGAAAAAATATATTCATTTCGTCATGTTCTCTATCACCCAAACAGTTGTGGAAATCAATCCATATCTCCTTTTGTGAGTCCAAGAGTCTGTTAAGTTACACATTGTTAATAATTTTCCTTGAAAAATGATTATAAATGATCACAACATCCTTTACTGATGTGATCAACCCTTTTTACTACTCATAAGAAATTTCTATTCACATTCAATATTAATTGATTTCCTTCAAGTTCCCACAAATGACTAAAATGACAAAGTATGGTGTGAACAACACTTATCATGGTGGAAAACAACATAGTCATGAAACAAAATTACATATAATATGTCTAAATCATCACCCCAACTTCATTAATTTATGAAACATAATTATTATACTAGGTTATTTATATTCATCCTATGTTTAAATTATTCATGATGGTTCATAAATAGTTTTTTAATTCCCATAGAATATCCCCCAGGAGTGCCAAAAGAATCGGGCAGCAGGGCCCATTATTGTGTACCAAGTTACACTAAGCTCGTCCAAACACATCTTATCAATTTTGTTATCCATAGGTACATCTATTACATATCAACACCCACATGTAGTATTCAGATAGGGATATATTTCTAGGAAACCCCTTATTATATCCTTTACAAAAATTATATTACATTTTTGTTTATGATAACTCATCGATATAATTATCCATAGAGACATCCCTATACATATCCTTATAAATATAACTTGGGATCTCACTAACGTTTTCTAATAATAGCTTCCATTGGTTAACTAAACATTTTCTCTAATACCAATTATAATGACCCACTCTTTTAATACATTAACATTACATCACTTCTATGGAATTCTTAGACCATTATTCAAAAATATTTCAAAAGGAAATAATATTCTACTATATTTGGAAAAATGGAAACATAAAACATGGTTCATAATAGAGCAATGTTATCTCCCCATTGATTTTACATGTCAAAAAACCCTTCTTAGAAACCTTATAGTTAATATATATCTTCATAACCTACGTAAAGATACATAATAAGGGGTGATCTCAAATTATCATTAAGGGTAAAGAGTGAAGGAACATAAGAATAAACAAGAGAATAATGTTAAGATAACGTTATCATAAGGTTAGAAGATAATATCATGAAAATAAAATATCAATAATGTCCTAATTTTTAGATGTTCACGAGACGTGAATCAAAATTAAATAACTAACATAATCTATGAAATCATTTCATATGAATAACTCATGTAATTGTGACATACAAATAAATATGTTATGACTACCTCCAATTCAAGACTCAATAATTGAAATTACCGAGGTACTTCATGGGAACCACTCATAATGGATCAGGTCACCCTATATTCTAATACTGGATAATTCTCGTCAACATGACTCTCATCATTATCTCATGAGATATATAGCTTTAACCAATGAATTGGTGTGAGATACAGGTCCCACCGATCTCATAATAAAATCATTCATACATGTAACACATGATATTAAAAATTTCATCATATCATGACCCATAAAATGATATGGGTTTTATAAATATCTTATCATAATCCGATGAAATGAAATGGGTATCACAAACATGTAATTATATCTTAACCTATGGAAAAGAGATATAATTCATAAACATTTCATCAAATCCACACCTATGAAATGAAACGATTTTCCCAACCATAAAACCAATGATAGAGGAATACGTTTCATAAACATTATGTCATCAAAACATAAACCATTCAAATAAAGAATATAAATGGAACCATTGAATCATTTACCTAAAGTCCATAAGTATAATCAATAGATGTAATCTTAGGAGGAAAATAACTTTGAAAAATCCTTTAAAATCTTTTTTTAATTAAAGTATATTTTCTTCATTGAATAAATAATTCCTTAAAATAAAAAAACATTCAAAAATATTTTCTATAAAATAATCATGAAAATGTATAATGGAAACCTTAACAACATTATGGAAATGTTTTCATAAAAAATATATTAGGAGAGATATAAAATGTTTTCAAAATAATTTTCCATGAAAAATTATTAAATTATACTGAAAATATATTGAAATCCATTTCATTGGATTATATTTTAAATATTATAAACGAATCATGAAAATTTTATGAAAACATCTTTTCTTGAAAACTTATGAAGGTAGCTTTAAAATGTTTTGGAAACCATTTACCGGGAAAACATGTGAAAAATGTTTGAAAACGTTTTGAAATACCTTTTTTTGAAAACAACATTAAAGTAAAAAATATCATGAGTATTAGGAATACATTTTATTTATAATAATATTTTGATTCATATCAATGAGGATTTATTATAATTACACACATGTTTATAGGTAAATTTGTACGTTCCGACCATTATTTTTTCATTGTAAAAAGTATAAAAAAGTTCCTCAATTGGAAAATGAAAAAAATAATCCTTTGTTAAAAAAAATTAAAAGTTAAAACAATGATGATATTTTGTTTTAAATATATTATGAGAATATTAGAATATTTTTGTAAATCATTTAGAAAATATGACGCTGAATGAAACAAGATTTCCAACTGAATAGAGAGGCAAATCTGTATATCCATAAAAACACATTCCAAGTTATCTTAAATACCAATGAGTGGGAAAATGGTTACAATAACTAAACTGATCATTAATAAAAAGAAAATAATTAATAACATGAATAGACAGGACATATGTATCCTAATTGTTCATCAATAGATGCATAATCATTAACAATCCTTATAAAATATGGGATTGTTTAAAAAAAACTCACACCACATGGAAGCACGGTATCATATACTCCATGTAATAAAACGAAATGAAATTAATGATATAATATCATGAAAATAAATATATTCATGATATATAATGTAAAATAAAACTTCATAAAATAATGTTGGTAAATAAGAAAACAATTGTCTCAATGAAGGCAAATTGAGACAAAAATATCATACTAATTTGGTAAATTATAAATCTAAAATAGCATGAGAAAAACATCAATAAATTTATTTTTAAATAACAATAAATAAAATTATTATTTTAATATAATTAATTCATTTTATGTATATACATTATACAATATAATAAATTGGTTGTTAATACCCATATCTCTTCTAAACAATACGTGTGATTAAATCCCCCTACCTTTTGTCTTGACTCTCATCGTACTCATTCAAACATCTTCTATAATAAATTTAATTTTATTATACATATTTTAAAGAACAATATTGTTATATCTAATACCATATGTATGGTTTAAATATGACTTTATATACATACATTCTAACAATTTCATGTTAATGTTTTTATTCAGGAAATAATTTCTTTGTTTCCAATTTTGTCATAATTTGTTATATCGTTGGTCCCCATACTTATATCATGATTTATAGAATATAAAAAATGATATAAATATCATTTATAATCATTATATGTTTATTATAAAAATATATATAATAAATAAGTGTGAAATGTAATTCACCATTCCTAGAGACGGTAGGTTCTGTATATGCATGAACACAATTTCTAATTTATTATCTTATTGAAAAAAAGAAGGAAAATGAATTATATGTATAATTTTATAATATATTATTATCATATCATTCTAATTCATATATATCATATAATATTATTAAATATATCCTTAATAAAATCTATGTAGTGTGTGAACGAATCACATCGCTTTGAAGGGCGGTAGTCCACAAATCCTTAAACAAAATTTTCATATCTTCACAAGATGGAAAACAAAAAGTAATGTTGTAGAAATTTTTTTAATAATAATAAATAAATTATAAATAACATAAATATTATATATAAATAGTTTTGACGTCATTATTTCCTCAATTAGAGGTGGTAAAAGAAAATGAACAATAATCGTTTCATGGGGTGGTAGTTCGCCACACATGTAAAGATTATGTTTGTTAGCCATATGATGAAAGTGTGTGTAATTGTAGGTAAAAACTTTACCATAAAAATATTAGATTATTTTTGTTACTTTTTTTTAAAATAAATAATTATGAATAGTTTAGGTGCTGGATAATGGCAAATAAAACAAATGACCTTGAGGATGGATGTTACCACTTCTTTGGGTAACTCCTTTTGGTTTCAAAATGATTCCTTGGATTTCCCCAATAGTGGACTAAAAGAGTAATTTATTGAGGTTGGTATGTGTACTATATAGATATTGGATGATCTTAATATGTTTTTGAGGTGTTAATAAGAGGTACATGTGATGGAATTTTATAACGAAGGTAGGTGACACACTTGGAATTTTAGGAAAACGGTGTTAGGTGTACCCACGTTTTTACCAAACAAAATACACCCCAAAATAACCAATATAAATAATTTAAGAGTTTTGGTATAAATATTCGCATAAAAGTGATTTTAAACTAGTGGATAGATCATTTTGGTCCATCTGGTTAAGGATTAGTCTCTTGATATGCTTAATTTTTCCTTAATCGATGTAATTAGTTTTGATTACATTCATTAATATTTCATAAAAAAACATATATTAACTCATTATAAATTATAAATTATTTTGATTAAAAATATTGAATCTATTTTTCCAAATTTAAATTACATAATTCGTTGGAATGAAATTAAATTTAATCCCACATATGGGATGAAAAAGCATGTTTTTTATGTAAAAACATCCAAATGATTTCATTGTTTTTATATTAAATTACAATGTAAAATCAAGTCCAATGAACTAAATTTTATTTATTGATAAAAATATTATCTATTTAAAAATTAGAAAAAATCAAAAGATAATTTATACTTAAAAAAGTATATGTAAAAGTAGTTTTGAATTAAATTTCTGTATATTTAACTATTCATTAAAAATGAAACTTCTTAGAGAAATACCAAAAATTTACCCTAACTATATTTTTATGTTTATATTTCAAATATATTTTTTTTCCCAAATTTACTCAATAAGATTTCCATACTTTTAATTTAAAATATTTTATTAACTAAAATGAGGTAAAAATTCTTCGACAAAAATATAGTATTTTATGCGTAAAACTCGGTATGTATTTATATTAATCCTATAAAATCTATGGTATGAATATCAAAAAAAAATTATTTAATATAATATATATAGATATATCATTAATAAAACTCACTAATTGTAAATAATTTAATTTATTATCATAAAACATCTTTTTGAGGATAAAAATAATAATATTTTTCTTTATATTCATTATTTTTTCATATTCATTTCAAATTCATTTGTAATTAATGAATTCATTTCATATATGCAGAATATATATTTTCATAAGTTATTTAACCATTTTCAAAACTATTAATTTAACATCTTGTTTTTGTGAAAGAATATTTTAATAATATATCATTATCATAATTCGGTATTGCATGTTACAAAAGACAGCAATGAATGCCATTGTTTCATATAACACAAGCTACAGTTAATGTTTCTTGTAACGAAAGATAAAATTTCTTTTCTGTGTATTTCATGATTAAATTTGTTTTATTTAACTCAAGCCAAAAATAGATCATTAGTAAAAAATATAATAATTTTAATGTTTCCTGAAATGTAATATAATGAAAAAATTAAATTAATTCTAAAAAAAACTTCACAAAATCATGGTGTGTTACAATATTTAGCATTCCCACCTAGAATTTTCTGGGATGTATTCCCTTGAATCATGAAGAATCCATTTGTGTAGTTTCTCTACTCTTTAAAGTGGAATCATTGAAAATATGAAATTTCATTATTTCCCATAAAATCAGAAGCATTGTCATGAACAGTCCCCCAGGGCCTGTGCCGTGACTACCCCAATACCACATTCCATATGACAGGGACATGTGACTAGCACTGGAAAAGATCATCCCTATAATGGGAAGACATTTCCATTAATCCTACACAAACACACAAAAGAAAGTGTACAACAACAAGCATCCATGATGTAAACTGCTATAGTAAAAAGTGTGTTGAAAGTAAAGGGTCCGGAATACAGGCCCATTTGGAATGTACACATACAACTGAAAAGAGGAAAAATAGCTCTTGGATCATCCACTAATGATCCTACATGAATGGAAGGTATGGATCTCGATCCGTAGTCATGCGTCATGTCACATCAAATGGTCCACCTCTAAGCACCATCCAGTCTTGGCTCTCTCTATCTTGATCAACGCTGTCTGTCTTCTACAGAAGACAAAACATGGTGCGGGTGCAGCCCGTGCATGGGTGAGTATAACAATACTCAGTGGGGACAGTGAGACCCACGAAGGTCTCTGAGTGTTCCACAATGGAACCCATAAAAATAAAGACCTCAACCATAAAGCAAGAAGCAGTCAACAACTCCACTTAGTTATATTCACATAAATATACCCAAGTTAGGAAGATATACATGTCTCATACATGAGGGAAGAATAACACAATGGTATCACCATGAAGGTAGAATCACCACAATGGTAATACCATAAAGATAACACCGTGAAGGTAAAAGTACCACATAGGTATCACCACAAAGATAACATCGTGAAGGTAAAAGAACCACACATGTATCACCAGGAAAATAACACCATGAAGGGGAAGGTACCACAAATGCAACACCACGATGCAAAGACTCAGCTCACACTAGGTATTAGTGAAGTATAGAAAGAAAAATGATTAGTTGTGATGCTAGATCATATTATTCTATCAAGATGCACTCCTATTGATCGTACGAAGTCTGACCCACACAAGATCAATAGGTACTAAGCCACAAAATGACACATATATGATCTACCCACATAGGATTATTATGCACTGGCCCACACAGGATCGTTGAGCGTTGACCCACACAAGATCTGACCCACACATGATCGGTATGCAATGACCCACATAGGAACGATGAGCGATGACCGACACAGGATCAGTGCAAACCCACACAAGAACTCTCAATACTTAAATTTTTATGAACTGTCTCCAACCATCGCCTCACTAACATCCATTAGATTCCAACTCATATCATGCTTGATTTTGGGAGAACCGCTTATCAATCCATAATTCATATTTCATCCACCATGTATTTCCACGAAGAAGTGTTCCATTGGAAAACCATGTCGTAAGGGTTCAATTCCAACAGACGATGCGTTAACCAGACACAAAGTCTGTAATTTATATGCATATTATTTCCGAGGTACCGGTAATATTCAGTTACAATCTATCATGGACAAACTCAAAATTTCACTTAATATCTCGTGGGAGTATCTAAAATGGACCACCTCATCCTATGGGATTTGGCACTGTAGAAGATTCATCAAACGAATGCCCGGTCTTTTAGTTACAACCCTTTCCGTGAAACGGGGGTGATCACACCTTGATCTGGCCCAGCTTGGTCGGGCTTGTCGGAATAGGCCAAAGGGACCACTTCCCAGTGGGATTCCAACACCACTGAAAGTGTGTCAAACAGACACATGGTTTGTCAGTTACAGTTTTTTATTTATTCAAGGATAGTTTATGTTCGGGATTGGTCTGACTAGGTCAATTCGGCCCAACGCAACGGGTCTCGGGGTCCACCGTACCCCACTAGGATCTGGCCCCTAAGGGTCAGCCCGATTCTCTGGGTCAGGCCTATCAGGGTGGCGAGGTTCGGTTTTCGGGCTAAGGTCGATGTTTGCTTGGCCCAGCGGGTGGGGCTCGGCCCACTCGGTTTAGCCGCGAGATTGACCCGTCATCTGGGTGGGTCTTGCCCGACACGTTGGGATGCAGGTCCTATCTGCTGGGGTGTGGTTCTGATCTACTGGGTGAGTCCAGTCCGCAAGGCGGGTCCAGCCCGCTCTGCCGGCCTGCGTCCGGCCTGCATCCGCCAGAAGGCGGACCAGTTTCTCTAGTTGGACTTGCGGGTTCGGGGTCTTTTCAGATAGTCGGTGCGGTGCTACACCACCACATAACAATAGGTCGTTTTGGCTGACCAGGGGTCTACCAACACAGTGCACCCCAAGCCGCGCCGCTCTCCACCTGTCGCGTATTTGTGCTGCGGCCTCCTCCAGCGGTGCGTGATGGCATGCCACTTTGCCTTTTTCTGCGGCCGACTTTTTCTATTTTATACTATCCATGGTGGAAATAAGTCATGACTCTCTTCTCTGGAGGTGTGTGACTGCGTTCCCCCACCTCCTTCACATTCGCACGAGCCGGCCTCCGTGTCCACCCACCGCAGCTACAACAGCGGCCCTCTTCGCCGGCAGTGCACAGAGACGTGACAATATCTCCTTTGTGTACGGTAATTGCTAGCCACCACTGTCACTCATCATACCGGGTTTTTTCTAACTGAAATATATTGTATGTGAAGGACACATCAACTTCCAACAAAAAGGTCAGAGGGTCCGAGCCTAGTTTGTTTGGCATGTGCCCTCCGCGTTAGCATGATAGAAAGAGGGTGGTAACAATATTCACCAACTCTTGAAATTAGACAAGAAATAAACCCTACATCAAGTACGTTGGAGAATGCCTACAATTGAGGGAGTGTCGTCATTCATCATCCCAACAACAATATGCCAACGTTTTCCCTCAAACATCGTCCTTCTGTTCATGAATTGGTGTCGCTCATCAACACCTGTTGGAACCGGCTCCAATCGCTATGTGTTGGGCATCGTGGCACATTACAAGAGCTTTGTTTCTTGGGGAAGCTATGCTTATAACTCCCCCAAGATCCATATATATAAGATAGGGAGAGGATAAGTAACGCATGTGGAATTAATAGAGGTTCATTTAATAGGAAACATCCATATTCTGACGGTTTTGTTACAATGGATTACTCGTGTCAAGCCTTTTAATGTCTTGACACGTTGTTTGTCCCACCTCAAATGCTTGTCTATTAATCTAGAGGAAAAGTTATAAATAAAATAACAAAGTTATTAAATTATTATTTTAAAAATTCCAAAATCTATTATTTTCTCTATAACTATAGTAGTCGATGTGAAGCCTCTTTTAAACAAATCCTGGCTCTGTGGATTAAACGGTGCCCTCAGAATTTTAATTTGAGCACCTGTTCAAATGATAGAAATTGTCGTCTGCATGTTTACTGAATGTAATCAAAAAAGAGTTAATAAAATTATTAACAGTGACCCTCGACCCACACTGGTTGTGGTTAGGAACTACCTTAGGTAAACATGTCCCAACGCATTAAACGGTACTCTCAAATTTTTAATCCTAGTTACCATTTAGATGTTATGGATTTTAACAACAAAATAATTTTTACTTAATTATTTTATTTACATCCAAAAACAAACTTCAATAGTTTCTAGTGCTGACGAATGTTTTTCTCTTCCATAACAAAGAATACCCTCACATGTTCAGTAGTGGTCTCCAATTTTTAATCTGGGTCACCATTCATGAGTTATAAGCATTTTATGAATAAAATAACTTTATGTAATTATTTTATTTATGGTTATGAAATTTTAAGGTTTTCCCACAAGAGGCATGCACCGACTAAACTTAATTCTCTCCTATGGTAAAACCACCATCACGAATGCAATGGTTTCCTCATATTTTTGATCAATGCAACTGGTTAAGAGTTAATACAATTTTTTGGAAAACTTCTTATGCGTGCTATTTAAAGATTAACAAAACATCGACTGATTAATCCAGGCACTCCGGGCCACAGAATCACATGCCATCAAATTTCACGATCTCTAAATAATAACATATAAAAAAAATTATACAAAAATTTGGGGATGTTACGTTCTCCCCAACATAGGGAATTATGTCCCCAAAATCCAAAACCAAGGAAAATAAAAAAAATGAGGGTACTGAGTATGAATCTAAGACTCCTAATCCCATGTTCTCTCATGGAGGTTCCTGTTGTGCCACCAAACTCTCACTAAAGAGATAAACTATCCAAAAAGGACCTGGTATTGGAAATCCTCTATCTCTACTAGGAACTTCAAAAATGTCACCCCATCATCAATGTTATACTCTCCCTAGTTGATAACATGAAATGGATCATGCCCACATCTCTTCAGCTATGAAAAATAAAAAACAGTAAGAATTCGGTGAATCTGTGGTGGAAGAGATAGACGGTTCACCACCTCGCCCACTATGCAGATAATCTAGAATGGTCTGATGATCCTCATAAATAGCTTGCCACCCCAGCCAAACCTATGGAATACTAATTGGGGTGATACCCATAGGAAGAATTGGAATCCCTTGTAGGACTCCAAGGATGTCTATCTACTAATGTCAAAAGAATTATGCCAACTCTCTATAGTCATCACTTGATGACAAGTGAGGAATCGTGATATAAACATTGCCACTGCTTCCTTTATCCCTGGCCACCAGTACTGAAACCAGAGGTCCAAACACATATTCTTCACTCAAGGATGTACAATTAAATGGGATTTATGGGTTTCCCTCAACACCACCTCCTGAAGCGTCACTGGTAAAATGGTGCATCCTCTGAAGAGGATGACCTACTCCCCACCTTCAAAAGATCCGTCAGGAGTCCATCTTGAGGATGTATGAGCACGTCAAGCCTCGTAGTCAACGTCCCACATTATGCCTCCCAAAGTCACAGAAGAATTGGCAGAGTGACTATCAAATATTTGAGGTAAACTGCACCATCTTTATCCATGAAGGATATCTGCAGCGCGATTAGCTACTCTAATGCCTCACTCAGCAGTAGTAGACCAGACCTCTTACTCAGTGTGTCTGCTACAACTGTCCCCTTCCTAAAAGTATAGAATATCTCAATTTCTTAGTCTTTTTGGACTCTATCCCTCATTCTTTTCTTAGGATAAAGTCTTCCTATTAGAATATATACCTAAGACTCTTGTGATCCTAGTAAACAATAAACCTGTCACGAACCAAATTTTGTATCCAACCAAAATGGCACCCAACCCAGCCCACGACATGTATCCAACAGAAATAATGATCTCCACAGGCTGTAAAAAGTTCCTGGGAATAATTAAATAACGTTTTGGAATGATTTACCCAAGTATATAGACATTATAAAAAATAAAATCAATAATAAAAATCTAAAATTTTCAACTAAAATTTACTTCTACCAAATTTCATAACTGAATTACATTTGTTAAAACTAGGTTTAATGACCATTACAAAGGTAAAAAACCAAATACATACTGCCCATGAACCTCTACATGGAAAGAGGCACATCCCTAAAGACATCTCCACAACACCAGATCACGAACGGCCAGTAAAAACCAAAACTGTTTGCACAAAAGTTGTAACCAAACATGTGACAAAAAAAATAACCATGTATACTTTATCAAAAAAAAAGAGTAATTAGGGTGTGAGAAAAATACCATTATTATAACAAAACTAATATATTCTATGCGATACAAATTCAAAGAAAAAAACCATGAATGTTTTCAAAAACATGTAATTTCATGTTATAGTTTCTAAAAGATGAAAATTTAATAAAATTCATTTTTATTGTGGGATAATTTAAAGAATAAACACTTTAAAAAGAGTTACAAATCTACTTAATATTACATCCAAATATACCATATGCCAATGGTAAGTATAAAGGATCTAATGAGAACAAGTAATAGGAAATAACCTATTGGCCCGAGCTAGATGTTGGTCTTAGGTACCTCCTAACTCGGTGAGAGTAACCATTAGAAATATCTGTTCTCATGAACAAGCCAATAGTAAGGATCATTCCCATAACCTATTGGTCCAAAATCATCATTATATTTTAGTTATAGTTGTAAATTCAATCTTTAAAATTGAAAGTGAGGCCAAACCCCAAGGATTCACTAGCATACTAGTACATGTCCACCCACCTAGATACTCAAGATTTCCCCTTTTGTTCAAACTTGTTAATCAAGTCAAAAAATATAATTTTCATAGGAAAATATCATTTCCACATTAAAAATTCACCAAACATCACACCTGTAAACCACACAAGTCAAAAAAGTCAACTTTTCATTCAAGTTGATTTTTAAATCTGACTGACACCAAAATAGCCCACAACAGTTTTCACATTTCTTTTACACTTCCACAAAACCATTAAAGAATTTAATAAATCCATTAAAATACATTCAAACTAACATAAAATCCCACTAAAATGGTACATAATACCATTCTGATAACCCAAATCCATTTTTCACATCACACTCACACAAAACATCCCACACCACTTTCACAACTCTTACACTCTTTCGTAAATCCTTAAAAAATTATAATACATTTCAACAAAAAAACACATCAAAAAACAGACCCTTTAACATTTAAAATTTACCATTTCAAAATATATACACTCAAAAATAGTTTTCCAATTTGGTTTCACATCTTACATAAAATATTAAATCTTTTAAATCTTTTGTAAAACAATTATAAAAAGTAAACCCAAACTATGCTCATAAAACCCATTTCAAAAGAACATTTCATGAAAAAAAAAATCACACCAAATCAATACCAAATTAGAAATGGAATCCATATTGACATTTATAAAACCGCATTAAAGTGTTATAAAATCACCTTGAATAATACCACGAAAGATACAAATGAAAACGCCCATTTTCAGAAAATGCACTAAAGAAGTATAACAATGTTTTACACAACAAACTGATTCCAGAAAACTCATTAAAAGTCCCACATGACCCTAAGGCATTAAAAAAACATAATTTTCAGTCCATTTCAACAACTAATAAACCTGTTCCATATTTTATAAAACTACCACAAAAGATACCACACGTATTGCATTCAAAAAGATCACAGCATCAAAAAAATGTAATTATAAAATTAAATGCCTAACCAAATCTCTCAAAAATAGGGTTTTCACCACGCACAGAATATAGGGAACAAGAAAAAATAGTAAAACAAGAAAAATATCTCATCAAGGAATGGTTAACCATGGATTCACCAACCTTTTGAGTCGAAATCCCCAAATCATAGTGTGAAACATCAAGCGCATCACCGCCTAACCACAAGAAAGTGTAGAGAACCAAAAATCTCCATATTACAGCAAAAACAAAAGTGTCAATCCCTATGATTGAACCATATCTTCTGGACACTTGGAAACATCATGAAGGATTGATGAAACCCTATGGAAATGGAAGAAAAAGAAGGGATGAACACTTACATGAAGGAATATTGGAGAAAATCTCTCTAATTCCATCAGTATCTGAATTTTCAAATAGGAAATAATTCAAGGGAGGTTCAAATAGTGATGACGAAATCGGGTAGGAACTAGAAAGGGAGGAAACATAGTGATAAATGAAGGAGTTATGAAGGAATCCATTTACCTCTTCAAATCTGAGAGATTTTAGAAATCCAGATAATCCTATTTTAAATTCCCAATGCTAATGTACTCCAAAGAGGGGTAGGAGAGCATAAGAGAGCACCTTAGGTACGTGGTCTTTTGTGAGAGTTGGAATAACTGAAAAAACATAATAATTGAATGCAATATTAAAGAAGTAAAAACAATTTTTAATGTAGGAAATGGGATTTCTAGCTGGACCAACACCTTAATAACAAACCCAAATCCATCGTTATTATGGATTTAAATGGATTCCAAATTGATAAGGTGATTTTAATATAACAAGGGATTCCATTTGGGATGTGTAATTAGAGAAAAATGGAAAAAAAATTAAAGAGTTACAAAAGAAAACAATATTTAATTTTAAATCTAGAAATTGCCTTACTGTTTGGACCAAATATCGAAAACCCACCATCTCCACCAAAATACGCGGTAAACCACCAAAACAAATCAGGAATGGAAATTAAATGAAAAATGACTTCAAAACAATTCATGGATATAACAATTCTACCCAACATAAAAAATTCCACCCTCAGAATTCCACAGGAAGGCCAAAAGCAAAAACCAAACCCAACTAAAAGGATAAAATGGACTCCTTTTCCAAGCTTCACCCCCCCAAATACAACTCCATCTATCAATTAAGTAAGGAATAATTCACAACAAAAAAATACCAATTTACTAAAATAATCATATACATTCAGGATTTATCCCAAAATTAAACACTTTAAACACTATCAAAACAAGGCTCAAGCAATTTACCCAAACAAACAACAACATCGAACTAGGTTACACTTACCTTGATATAACTAAACCATTGGGAAATCTCCAATCCAAATCATTTAACCATGAAATAAGCAGGTAGTTAGATAGATATAAACTAGAATACCCATTTCCAAGCCAAGACCATGGACAAAACTGAGTTACTAGTTTGAGGAGACAGAAATGGGATTCACACCATAAGAGAAAACTCAAATTTTCCATGAGATAGAATTCAGACACTAACAGGGGAGGCCCCAAAAGACTCCTAGTAAAAGGGGTATACTTCTTTTAGACATTTCTAAAAGAACATACATGAGACCCATGGTGGTTCTCCCCACCATAAGAACCAACATTCTTAACCGACCAATATGGGATGCTACAGAAAGACACTAAAACTCAAAGAGTTGGGATGCCGCATGGTTAGTGCATACAGTTTGGGAAACCATGCACTAACTGTGTAGATCCGTATATTTGCATGTTTTTCTAGGAAACACGTACAAATCCCCATATAAAAACCATGTGCTCAACCAATCTAGTAAAATTTTAAACCATCCTCCAAAAAATCAATGGAAACCAAATGGGGAAGGAAAGACATTAGGCAGGAAACATGGGCATGAGGCCCTCCATATATTTCCATTGAACATGAATAACAGATAAAATATGATGACACCATAGTTTTAAACTCTTCGTATCATTCATACTGAGGTTAGGACTTGTACAAGGGTTTAAATGACACTGGGATTTTCCCTAACTATGCGACAGCTTCTCTTCGGGACCTATTGATGGATATGAAAAGATTGAAGCATCTTCGGCCTCGCAGTTAGGCTTTGGAAACCCGTGTATAGAACATCATCTTGTAGTGCTACAAAAAACTGCATCGCATACCCCGATGGGTTCACCAGGGCATAAAACACTCCTGCATTCACTTTACCGAAACCAGACATTTCACTGCTATAAGGGATAATAAGATGCAAACACATCACACCTTGTTTTTTCGGGCGAGACACTACAGAAGGGGTGGACACATATAATCACCTTCCTCTAAGATAGGGGATTTGATGTTTTTTCCAAGGAAAACATACTCCTAACATAATATAGACCCTTATATGATTGAATGACAATCAACATTATAGTAAAATGAGCACAATCGATCATAAGGAGTCACTGATCATGACAATTGCGATTGATTGAAACAATAAATGGAATGGGACCTTATGCCTAGTCCACAAACATCACACAATTCCAGAAGGTGGCTATAATGGACTCTCCTGTCCAAATGTCTAACACATGTGGTTTAACGTGATCCCCTACATCATAGATACTATAAAGGACCCAACGTCCCTCTTATAAACCATCTAGACACTCATCCAAACAAAAAACCTTGGACCACTTCCTCTTTCGACGAATCTGGAAACTTAATAAACTACGGACTCATTCATCATTTCATGAGCACTCTCCCGCTAAAATAGTATATTCATACAAAAAATGATATAGTGTAGTGTAATTTAAAAAATATCAAGAAAATATCCCATGCATTGATCAATTGAAGGATTTTCCAATGGCGAAACAATCTAGGTTGCACTTTAGTTGTGTACTAACCCTTAATGAGGGAATACCTTATCTAACAAGAGAACAAATGGACCCATCCAACCTTGTCCATTGGTTAATAAATACTGAAACAAGATCCTAATAGCTGTGGGGAACCACAAAATATTCTTCCCAAACTTTTCTCAGAAGTGACCACTGATCAACCCTTCAACCTAGATTACCGACCAAACACAATCCAAAACACAGTTCAATCAAGAGGGGTTCTTAGACTCAAAAACATTCCACAACATCAAGACTTCCAAAAACACATAATACACACCATCCCAAAACAATCATCAAGATATCATATTTTTCATTTAAAATTTTTTTTTGAAAAGAAACAGTTCAGCGATTAGTGTATCCTCCTACGGTACCCCATGGGCCCCACACATGCATATTTTCGTGGCACACCAGGAACCCTCCTCATATTAATCCATGTACTCATCTAGTCATGCCATTAACCATTTATCTTCCCATATAAAACCATGCATGTGTTATCTCATGGAAATTCTAATTTTTAAAACAAAAACACTTTCCAGTTTTCAAAATCAAAACAATAAACCAATACATCCTTTTTCTCAATTCCAATAACCACGAAATCAAACCCAAATTACCGCTTAAAAAATATTCCAGAAAGGCACAATCATTCAAATGAAAAGTCACTTTCATGTCATACACATTAATTTCAAAACAACTCATCCCATTAAAGCACCTTTTAACATTTTAGAAAACTCTTTTGGAAACACTTTTTCAAAACCAACATTAACATTCTCTCTGATTTCGAAAGAGTCATAAACCCACTATCTTCCTAATTCAAACAATTTTAAAAAAAATTATTTCCAAAATTTCAAAAATAAAACCCTTCCTTCTTTATTTGAAAATCATTTCCCAAAAACCTTATTATTCTTAAAACCATGTAATTTTTACATTAAAATTGAACCTCTGTGATTTCAAATCTAAAGGACACAAGATAATGCGAGGGGGAACAAGCATTGGTGTGTGACTTGGGCCCATGGTTGGAGGCTATAAAAACCACTTCACCATCACAGAGAGTGTTCTAGGGAAATATCCACAGCTCCACATGTCTTTCCATGCCCTGCGAGCTCATTGGGACCATTAGCCCGACTGTCGTTCCATTTCCCCAGATCATCGTAAAACCAAGAAAACCAAAGGACTCAAACGAATCCTGACTTCACTTAGTGAATCAAATCCTATCATGAGATTTACTATCCATGAAAACATCCCATAAACAAAATTTCAAGTCCCGAAAATCCTACATCCAGACTATCCCGATTGTTCCCCAAATAACATGACCCAAAGAGTTAACATGATCCTCATCTCATTTAATTTTGTCACGAACCAAATCTGGTCACCCTCATACCTGGCACACAAACCGGCCCGTGGTAAGCCCAGAAGGGTGGTCCCAAATACATGGTATGTAATATGTTATTGGGTATCATAAAATGAAGTTTCGTAACGATTTACATGATTTTATAGACATTAAACAACAAACACAATCAATAAAAAAATATGGACTTTTCCACTAGAACCGTCTTTTACAAAAATTTCAGAACTGAATTAAATAAGTTAAAAACTATGTTTAAAGACCATTAAAAAGGTACAAAACCAAATAAGGACTTCCCAAAAACCTCCAAAAGGAAAGAATCACCAGCCTCTAGGCAACACTACAACACTGCATCATGAGGGACCGATAAAACCCCGAATTGTTGTCACAATGGTTGTACCCAAATTCGTAACAACAAAATAACCAAGTCTACTTACACCCGAAGATGTAAGAAGGGTGTGAGACAAATCCTATGAGGATACCACCGCTATGAGATTCCATGTAATAAAAATTCAATTAGGAAAATCATGAATGTTTTCAAAAACATGTAATTTCTAGTTAGAATTTCTAAAAGATGAAAAATTAAAAATAACCAATTTTCAAGTGGGATAATTTAATGAATCAAAACATTTAAAAGAAATTTAAAATCTACTTAATTTTGCAGAAAAATATTCCATATGATGATGGTAAATATAATGGATCTAATGAGATCAGGAAATCATAAATATCCCAAGGCACCAGCTAGCTGTGGGTCCCAGGTACCTCATATCTTGGTTATAGTAACCATCACATATATTAGTTCTCTTGCTAGATCAACTTGTTGGGAAAATACCCATTACCTATTGTTCCCAAATCATCATCATCATAGATAATCTAGAGTTGTAAGCATCATTATTTCTAAGTGAAACTGAGGCTAAACCCCACAGATTCACTAGGTTACTAGTACATGTCCACCAACCTAGATACCCTAGTTTTCCCCCATTCCTCCAAAATATTCAAAAAGTCATGAAAAAAAAAATCAACATTAAAATATCATTTACACATCAAAAAATTTCTAAAAACCAAAAATGTATAAAAAACAGGTCACAATTGTCATCTTTTTATTCAGATTGATTATGAAATCAAACTCACAAAAATATCCCACAACACTTTTCTCATTTCTTTAACACTTCCACAAAACCATTAAGAAAATTTATAAAACCATTCCAAGACATTCCAACTCACATAACAGCCTATTCAAATGTTACATAATACCATTTTCATAACCAAAATCCATTTTTCACATCACACACACACAATACATCCCTCATCACTTTCACATCTCTTACACACATTAGTAAATCCTTCAAACATTTTTATAAAATATTTCCAAGATGGAAGACCTCACAAACCAGACCCTTTCACATTTATAATGCACCATTTCAAAATATACAAACTCCAAAATAGTTTCCAATAAGGTCTAAACTATTACATAAATCATTAAATATTTCAAATCTTTCATAAAAACATTCTAATGATTATACCCAAAAATTTCCCATAAAATTAATTTCAAAACAATATTTCATGGACAAAACCACACCCAAACACTAAGAATGTATTATTGTAAGTCCTATATACATTTATAAAACTACATTCAACTGTTATAAAAACAACTTGAATAATACCACAAAAGATACAAATGAAAACATAGATTTTCCTAAAATACTCTAAATTAGTAAAACAGTTTTTTACACGTCAAACATATTCTAAAATCCAACTTACAAGGCCCACATGACACAAAGGCATTAAAAAACATAATTTTCAGCCACATTGAACTACTAATAAATCAATTTCATTTTTTATAAAACTACCACAAAAGATACCATATGTGTTACATTAAAAATGATCACAACATCAATAAAAATGCAATTATAAAATTAAATTCTTAACCAAATCCCTGAAAAACGGTTTTCACCCCACACACAGCATGTGTGGAATATGAAAAACCAATAAAACAAGAAAACTAACTTAACAATGAATGGTTAACCATTGAATCACCAACCTTTTGAGTAGGAACCCTCAGATCTTGGTGTGAAACATCACGCACACCACCGCTGAACCACAAATAAGTGAAGAGAACCTACAATATCAATATTACACAAATTATACACCATTTCAAACTCTAGGTTCGAACCCTAACTTCTGGGAACTTTGGAACATCAAGAAAGTGTGATGAAACCCTAACGAAATGGATGAAAAGGATGTGATGAACACTTATTTGAAGGAATCTTAGAGAAATCGCCCCAATTCCACTAATATCTGAATTTTCAAACACCAACACATTCAAGGGAGGTTCTAACAAGGATTAAGGGATCACATAGGTATTGTAATGTGGGAAAATCATGAGAAATAAATGAGTTATGAAGAAATAAATTTAACTCTTCAAATCTAGGATATTTGAGAAATTTTGAGAAGTGTTTCCTCAATCATGAATTCCAATGATCTCCAAAGAGAGGTAGGAGAGCATGGGATCATGAAATTGGTAGGTGATCTTGGGTGAGAGTTCGTATAAATAAACAAACATGGACATTTATTGAGATATTAAAAACATAAAAAATATTTTTAATGCAGGAAATGGGCTTTTGGGCTGGCCCAACACCTTAATAAAAACCCTAATCCAACACTATTATGGATTACTATGGATTAAAAAATGAAATGGTGATTTTAATATATCAGGGGATGTTATTTGGGATGTGAAATGAGTGTAAAATATTTTAAAAATAAGGAATTATAAAATAGAAAAAAAATTATATTTAAATATGGAAATGGTCTAAAGGTTTGGCCCAAATTTCGAAATCTTACTGTTTCCACCAAAATACATGGTAAACCCCCAAAAATCAAGAATGGAGATGAAATGAACATTTAAATTAAAATATGTTGTGGATGTAAAAAAACCATTAAGTGATCATGTAGCACCGCCACATCGTCAGCACAATGACCATTGTTCCTCACTCTAGGTCTTGGGTAGCTTAGTTCTGCTCTAGATGTCTCAACTTCCATGAGCCATAGGGGATCACTGCCTGCTCCTACATCAAGAAACAAACTAGTATAGTCCTTGATGCATATTAGTATACTAAATATCCAATTCCATTTTATGGTAGCCTCAAGATGGGGGAACTCATCAGTCTTTGTCTTAGCTCCTGAAAGCTCTGCTGACACGCCTCCATCCATAGGAAAGGATCCCCCTTCCACTATAAAGCAGATAAAGGCTATCAATATCTTGAAGAAGTCCGGTACAATTATCTAGTAGAACCCTGCCGATGCAGATGTTCCTCTTCTTTTGGGGAGGTAATCTTGGAAACATATTTTGAAAAGATGTTCACACACTCTGCCACTACTGTTGGGAACTAAAAACTAAAAACTTATGCTTCCATGAGAGTAAGGCTAGCTAACTCAAGAGTGATCTGATGCTCCCTCCTATGCATGAGTGTATCCTCTACCTCCAATGTTGCATTTTCTTTCACCGACCAAGGAAAACCCTATTCTTACTTTGTAGATATACTACATCCTTTTTTCTTAATTCATTCAATCTAAGAATGATCAATGGATGTCCAGTATATGCCCAAAGTAACGTCATAAAGCATCGATGCTGCCATTTTGAGGTTCCAATAGAAACTCTCTCCTCAAGGGTATGATCATACTATTGGCACAATAGTTATTTTCAAGACTTCTCCCAAAGTTATCTCTAGACGTAAGGGTCAAGTAAAAATTTTAACGAGAAATTGTAGGTCTTGAACAAGATTCATGGAAAGAAGGAGTGATTAGTTCCTATGTCTATTAATATAGCTTCTAGTAGTAGACAAATACTACACCTCTAATCATTTCTGGTTCCCTTGGGTCACACTCCATGACCGCATGCAGCTACTCCCTTACCATATCATCCAGCTCTATGAGCCATGTGGGGACCACATTAGGGTGGTTGTTGTAACATGTCGAAATGTATACCACCTCACGCTACTCTCATTGATACACTTTTACATATGATGCCCTGTAGAATCATCTACCCCTAACACTTCCTCTTCTCAAAAAGTTTTACATGCCTAGGCCTCTAAGACAAGAATCAGTTTCCTACTTTCCCACTGCTAACATTCACTGGCTGTATCCACTTAGCCAAAAAAAATCAACAACAAAGGTTATCTCTAGAACCCTAACATAAGCAGGAATTCATTGAGGAATTTTAATTGATCAGATATCCCTAAACACACCTCGCTCGGAGGTCCGAGCCCAGATGCTCTGATCATCCTATATTCATCGAGTACCTGGGATGGTCGGTACGCCTTTATGAATACTCAGCTAGTGAAATGTCTTCCTGCTGAAGCAGTAAAAGATATATGGAACATTTATCCCTTAGATTTTTATTGTAAGAGACACCCTTATCTATAGAAGGTTCGTAGGCTTTTCCACTGAAAATTCAACTCTTTGCAAGATCAGGGTAATCAAAACATTGTCATCGTCCTACTGAGCCATGGAGAAGGCTCTATACTAGGACCTCCATCTGATCAAATGGTGCCCTGGACAGATGGAAACTCAGCCACCTGTGATTTGGGCTCACCTCAGAACCTGAGGGGGATCTGATGCTAAAACACATGTAAGGAACTAAGCCTAAACATGTCCTCTACCGGTCCCAACGTTTGTAACTGCTGACCAATAGGTAGTGATACATATTTTAATCTAATTTATGGTAACATATCAGGAAACAATCCATGTACTATAGTCTCATCACCACACGTACAATCCACATGGTCACGCACTGATAAAGACTTGTAGCTCAGATCACCATCTGATCTGCTGGTGTCCCAACTAGGTGGAAAACTCTATCCACAATCTCTAGACACTCCTCATCAACCTGGGGATCTATCTCACATAAAATCCTTGAAGGTAGCGTTGGATGGAACTCGTGCAACATGATCAGTCAGCGTGAACCATCCACTAGTTCAGATTGTGGTAATTGCTGCCCAATGGGTGGTGGTGCTGCTAGTACACCACCTGAAGGTGACAACATATTAATAGGGCCCTGTACTAGATCCTCATCACTCAGTTGGACGTCATCATATTCTCTCTCGAGAATTCTATATGGATGTCTCTGTTGTATAATCCTGATATGTAACTAGTGATCCATGGTCATTATGTTATACCATGTGAGCTAACTCCAATAAAACCAAGGAAAACATTTCAAAACACAAACAATTAGTGTTTTTGTGAACTCAGTAAGAAAATAGAATTTAGGGTCATAGTGTATGGATATGTCGTCTACTGTACGAACATTGGATTCCCCAAACTAAAAACCACAATCATAACACTCGACACTAATGCCAAATTGAAAATATCAGAGTCCTAGTACATTAGTAGAACCGACACCTTTGATACAACATTGTCACGACCCATCCCCTGGGTCCTGTACCGTGACTAGCCCAAGCCCTCCTTCCATAGGCCAGTAGATGGAAACTATCCACAGAATGGATTATCTCTATAATTGGAAGGAATTTTATTTTAAATATGTATAAACACATAGAACCAGGAGTATAACAAGAGGAGTCCATGATGTAAACTGCTATAGTAAAAAGTTTGCAGAATGTAACGGGGCTGGAATACAGGCCCAACTGGAAATTACAAGTACAACTGAAAAGATTAAAAAATGCTCATGGACCTTCCACTGATGATACTTCATGAAGGGTAGGTGTACCTCATGATCAATAGTCCAACGTCAAATTATGTCAAATGGTCCACCTCTAAGCACTATCTAGTTATGACTCCCTTAGTCTCGATCAACGCTGTCTGTTGCTTCCACAAGACACAACAAGGTGTGGACGAACCCTGTGTTGGGCTTAGTATAACAATACACAGTAGGGACCTTGAGACTCCCAATGGTCTCCCCAAGTTACACAAAGGAAAACCCACCATGGAAAACCTCAACCACAAAGAACAAAGCAGTCAACAACTCAACTTATGTATATGCCCATACATATACCCACGTTGTCAAGATATAATTGACTCCTAGATGAGGGAAGAATACCGAAAAGGTAACACCACGAAGGTATAAGTAACACATAGGTAAGACCATGAAGATAACACAACAAAGGTAAAAGTACCACACATGTATCACCACAAAGACAACACCGTTAATGTAAATGTTCTATATAGGTTCCACCATGAACATAACACCACGAACATGAAGGTTCCAAAAAAGTAACTCCAAAATGGTAAAATACTCAACTCACACCAAGTATTACTAAAGTATAGAAACACATACTATTAGTCGAGAAGATAGATCACATTATTCTGTGAAGGGGCACTACTATTGACAATACAATGTCAGGCCCACACATGATCAATAGTTACAAACCCCCACAATGACCCAAACAGGATATGAACCACAGTGACTTGGTATGAGCTGACCTGCAACTGATCCCTATGTGCTGACCCACATAGGCTCAGTGCTGAACCACACAGGAAAACACATTACTATACTCTGTATGATCTGCCTCCCACCTCCACCTCACTGCCAGCCACTGGATTCCCGCACATATCACACTTGATTCTGGGAGAACCGCTCCAGAATCCATAATTATTATTTCAAACACCACTTAGTTCCATTAAGAAGTGTTTTAATGGAACACAATGTCATAAGGGTTCAGTCGCAACAAACGTCACGTCAACCGGACGCCCAGTCTGTAAGTTATAATCATTTGAGTGCTGAGGGCCTGGTAAGATTCAAGTACGATCCAACCCAGCCAAACTCCAACATTCGTTGAATCTCTCGTGGATTATCTCAAAAGGTCCACCTCATCCTATGGGTCCTAGCAATGTAGAATGTTCGTTAAACTGATTCTCGTTCTGTTAGATACAACCCATTCTTTGAAATGGGTGTGATCGCACCCCGGTCCGGCCCATCTCGGTCGGGCCCGAAGTAATATGACAAAAGGATTTCTTCCCAACGGGATCACAATTCCACTGATGTCGTGTTGAATAGACACCTGGTTTTTATATTATAAGTGTTTCATTATTCGGTGACCAGTTGAGTCTGGGCCAGATCTGAGTCGATCAGGCCAGCCCGACGCAACGGGTCTTAGAGTCCACATGATCCATCTCAAGTCCGGCTCGATGAGGGTCAGCTCAGTTCACTGGGTCCAGCCCATTGGGGATGGCTCGATTCGGTTCGCTGGGCCATGGGTTCGACCCGACCCACTGGCGGGTCCAATCTGCTGGGTGGGCCCGGTCCCCTGGGCAGGTCAGGTCCATTGCCCAGGTCTGGCCAACTCGGCCATCCCCCATTCGGCCCATTCCTCTAGAATGCAGACCTATTTCTCCAGCTAGCCCCACCCAATAATAGTCTGCCCTTTTGGCAGACCAGGGGTCCGCCAACCGTGAGCGGCACGAGATGCGCCGCTCTCCACCATCCAAGGCTTCGAGTGGCATCCTCCTCCAGTAGAGATGATGATTTGCCGCTCCACCTTCGTCTGCGTCCGGCTATTGTTGGTTGCTGTCATCCGCCGCGACACCCTTCTCTCGTGGCATGTGACGGCGTGCCACCACCACCTTCATAGCTGGCTGTCCCGGGCACCATCTGCACCTGCCACGGCTATGACGGTGGCCTTCATCACTGGCAGTGTGTGATGACACAACACTCTCTCCTCTATGTTCGGTCATAGCCGGCTGCCACCATCCCCCGCCATCCCGGGTTTCATCCAACCCAAATATATTGCATGTGAAGGACACATCATCATCCAACAAAAAGGTCGGACTGTCCAGGACTTTTTCGTTTGGCCCGCACCCTCCGTGTCAGCTTGATAGCAAGAGGGTGGTAAACAGACTCATTAACTCTTGAAATTAGGCAAGAAATAAACCCCCCCTCATGTTCATTAGATAACACCCATGATTGAGGATGAGTTGGGGTATGTCATTCCCACAAGAAGCCTCCAACATCGCCTCTCAAACGTTGTCCTTCAATTTGTGATTTAGTGTTTCTCATCACCACCCACTGGAACATGCTATTTCCTCCAAGTGTTGGGTGTCATTACACTTTACTAGAGAATCATTTATTGGAGAAGTCATGCCAATACCTCCCCCCAAGCTCCATATATATAGGAGAGGTAGAGGACGAGTAACACAAGTGGAATTATTGGGGGTTCATTTAATAGGAATCTTATTAATTCCAATGGTGCAGTTACAATGGATTTGAGGAGTCAGTCCATTTAATAGCTTGATACATCATTGGTCCCGCCACTAACACATGTCTGTTGGAGGAAAAAAAATTATAGAAATGAAATAACAAAGTTATTTTATTATTCTATTGAAAAGTCAAAAATCTATATTTTTTTCAGAACCACTGCCGTCGAAGAGAAGCATCTCCTATGTGAATCTAGACGCTATGGATTAAATAGTTCCCTCTTATTTTTAATCTATGCACAAATTGAAATTCTAAAAAATTCCTCCAGTTCATTTAAAAAACTTACCCCAAAAAAGTTTAGAAAATTATTATTAGTCACCCTCAACCCGTGTAGGTCTCGTTTATGCTCTACCTATGAGAAACACATCCCAAAAAATTCAACAGTACTCTCAGATATTCAATCCGAGTTATAGTTTAGATGTTATGGATTTGAAAAATAAAATAATTGTTACTTAATTAATTTATTTACTACCCAAAAATAACTTATATAGTTGTCTCGCATTGCCCAATGTTAATATCTACCGAATGAAAGCATACCCTCACTAGTTCAGTGGTGGTATCCGATTTTTATTCCGAGTCACCATTTGTGCATTATAAGCTTTTGAAAAATAAAATAACTTTATTTAATTATTTTATTTATAGTTATGCCTTTTCGGGTCTTCCCACCAGAGGCCTTCACAGACTAAACCTAAGTCTCACCTAGGGTAAACCTGCCATCCAAAACGCAATGGTGCCCTCATATTTCTGATCTGAGAAACCATTTTAACATTATTACACTTTTTCAGGAAAACTTCTTACACATGCTATTTGAAGTATAACAAAACATCAACGGATCATTCTGGGCACCATGATCCTCAGAATCACGGGCCGTCAGATTTCACGATCTCGAAATAATTTCATATAATTTTAAAAAATATTTAGAAATTATGTGACATTACAAGGATAGTGTCCTTTCTCTGAACACATATATTAAACTCTTATTCCATCCCTGAATGTACCATGGTATTTGTTTCCAAAAGTATCACATGTGGGAAAATTATTCATTCCCTTCTTCATATTATCCGCTTTTACTGTATCATCCTCTTATTCAATTGATTCTGTTTGAATCCATAATACTTAGATAATTATTTCTTATTCTTGTAATTACACGACACTATATCAGCATATAATGAGAATGTTTGGGATATAAGTTCCCTTCAAATTATTGAGTTAATACAATAAAAGAATTTATTTTCCTTACACATTGGATTATTTGAATTGGTGTTTTTCGTATTCATTATAATAGGACCCATTAATCAATGACAGAATACACTATATTTGATCACATCATTAGGAAACAAAATGAATAATACCAGAACTAGTGAAATACATAACAAAAATATAAATTTTTAATTATATCAAATTTTATAATAATAATCACTATTTTTTGGGGATATCTGAATTTTCAAGTCATTCATAATGGTTTTTAATAAAATAAGTATTATCCTAAGAATATCCCTCATGAGTTTCCAACCATGTGCATAGTAAGGCACATTTTCTTGCACCAAGTGACAATCAATATAATCTCGATGAAAAATATTTGGAGTTATTACCCCTAATTACCTATGTTTCAGAAAAATGCCTACATTATGCAACAATATAGTGATGTATTGACCATAAAATCACATAGTTACTACATAACCAAATCTTTCAGATTTTTTTGTTACATATACCGAAAGTCTGTCTTGTGTATTTATTACATTTTATATTTTTTCCTAAATATAATTACTAGGGTTCTTCATAAACATATTATAATACCAACTATAGTAAATCCAACACCAATATCCCAATTATAGTGTTTTCCTTGTTACATTATCATAAGATACCAGGAATCTCTTCCTGAATGACCGAATAGTTTAGTAGTCTTGGTAAACTATGAATATACTTGAGCAATTCAATATATATAATTTTTTTTCAATAATATCGTTAGTCCCCTGATTATATACTCACATGTCATAAATTGTGCAAATCAAGGATTCTTGATATAGAAAACAAAATAAACTTGAGTTCAATTGATCAACAAGGTTTAAATACAAAAATATTCATCATAATCAATCAAGAATAATGAATCTGGAAGAGTACATAACTGAAAAAACACATTAAAATAACATTAATACATGAGTATTTAATGCATAGTCAATATGGAATGTTAAATGACAATAATCCCATTCCATTTAATCTATATACTGAGATTAAAATGAATCTAATGACAATATCATTGTGATAATATCTTGAATAATAATAAAAATTTTAAAAATGTAAAAAATAAAAATATTTTGAAATCATGAATTTATGAGCCCATTTAATGATAGAATAAATATTTTTCATATTTATTAATAAAAATTCCATAGTTATAATAGTTATAAAAATATTATGCAATTTTTAATCTAAATGAATTGTTATAATGAAACAATTTTCTTATAAGGTTTTATTTCAAATATTTATTTCTAAATTTTATATTTTTAATTTTAAGAAGGGAATATAATATTTTAATTCATCAAATCAAATTTTAAGTTGATTTAAATTTTGGGGTCTATTTGGAAAATATTATTTTTTTGGAAAATAGTGGAAAATATTGATTTTTTTAAAATGTCATTTATTTTAATAAATTTTTTTAATTATATTGGTTTTAATGTTTATTTTTGAGATTAAAGGAGGATTTTTCAAAAAATTGTTCTAAAATGTTTAGTGCTTCTCCATTTTAATTAATTAAAATAATCCATTAAAAGTATTTTTTTTAAAATAAACGTATATAATATATATAATTATCCATTATTATATTTTTATTCAATGATTATTATTAGTCTTATATTAAATATATAATAATCATTATCTAAAAAAATACTCTTCTTGAAAACTCATTGTGTCGCAAAAACTTCAAGATTATTATTAGATTATATTTTCCCACAAAAATGGATTGAATTTAAAAAAAATGGATTTCTTATTTTGAATCATATTAATTTAAAATCTATAGAAATGTAAACATTGTTTTTGAGACCAAATATTTGTGAAGGAAATTATAATTTATTATATTGATTAATGTAAAAAAGAGTTTACAAAGTGGATAATCTAAAAAGATAAGTTGTGGAAATGACCCAAAATATTTCTAAAGCCTATTTTATGGACATTTATAGACACGATAAATAATATACTAGAACAATTTTCAATAATATTAAATACATTATGTTATTTATACATCCCAATAGTGTTTATGTTTTGGTATTTATAAAAATGTCACTACTCTTATGTAAAATGAAATTCACTCTTATCACTTATTCACACATATCTAGCATTTTTCTCTTCCAAACCTTAAAAAATAACTTACCAACTCCCCTAATCTCCCCATTTATTCCCAAATTTGGGATCATATCATTCCACGGAAATCTATTGTTTCAAACCAAAAGTAGTTACCTAAAGAAGAGATAACATTCATCAATATGAATTTTTATTTATTTCCTTCTCCACCACATTAGATTCTTATAATTCCATCGTTATATTTTAACACAAGTTTCCTAAATATAATGGGATTATTTTAATTTATTTTTAGGACCTCAAAACAGACACACATCTATCAAATATTTTAGAAAATCATCATTCATGTCTACGGTGGACTACAACGTCATGCAACAATGTTATTCATTTTTACATTACCACTAATAATGGATGGTAATAATGATGGAATTTATATTTATATATTATATATAGGATTTTTTTAACATAATAATACATTTTTAGATATTATAACATATAAAACATTCTTAAATTTTTTCATTAGGTGTTATGATAACGTCGCTCGTGTGTACAGTTGCCTACCACCTCATGAATTGATGTGATGTATTTTTCACTGACATGTTACATGGAAGGTAATAAGGGTGACTATAATAGATATATGTGCTATAAATTAAATAATTATTATATTAATGAAATAATTATATTTCTCTAAATTTAATATATAATTTTCTAATTATCTTTTCACAAACTAAAATTGTGATGACGTCGTTCATGGATGTTTCGATTGTCACCACCTCAAAGAGGTGCAATTTTTCTTTGTCATCACCATATAATTAAAGTGGTAAATATTAGTATATATAATTATATATTATGTAATTTAAGATCTAATTATCATTATTGAAAGATAATTTCTCCCTACCCTATTTCCGTAAGGATCATTGAAAAATGGGGACGCTACTCATGCATACGTACGACCTACAATCTCCATGATTGTAATATTGGTTCTTTTTTTCATTACCATATTCGATGATTAGTTTTAAAAGAATAATTGAAGTATTAATATCATTATTATGTATTTATAATTATTCTGGGTATATTTAAATATTTTCCCCTTTTGTCATTGCCAACCTACCAAATACATTTTAGACAGATAAAATGAATACGGTGAAAAAACGTGATATAAATTTAATTGATTAATTAATTGAATATAAATTAAAGAAAACTAAAATATAAGTAATTATAACATTTTAAAATGTTCTGAAACAAGTAATTAACTAATGTATGTTTATTAATCCAGAATATAAATACATATGTGATGAATTAGACTCAAGGAAACTGACATCATTTCAAGCTCTTTTTGTTGATGTATATCTTGATATAATGAACCTTTATTATTTTATAATGTGTATATAAATCCACATTGATATTTTATATAATTAATTTATATATTCTCATGGTATTTAATGTTTTTTAAAAATTATATTCTTTAATAGGATTTATGAATCATATATTTCCTATGTGAAATGAGAATGTTTCATAAAAGAAATCTTATTTTCATGATTTTTTCAAAAAACAATATTACGCTTCCATTTTTAATTTTAAGACATTTTAAATGGAAATAAAATATATATAATGTAAATTTTATAATTTATTTGAGATTTATTTTTAAAGTAACATTCTTATGCCTTCAATAAAAATCATTTATTTAAATGAAAACAAAGTTCAATTATTAATATATAAACAAATAGTGACTTTTACACCACTGTGAATATTATTATATTTAGGGATAATATTTCAAGATTTCAAGCTTACATCAATGCAAAAAAAATTAATTTTAGTTGGGATTTTTTTTTAAAAAATTGTTAATCGAAATAAAAGGGTATATCTATATTGAGAATGGGTTTTTTAAAAACATTTACATGTGAGTTTAAAATATTGTTTAAAATGATTTATGATGTTATGTTTTAAGAAGAAAAAATTTATTATTGATATGGTACTATTGAATTATATGATGGGGTGAACGAGAAAGTGATAGTTGATCCCATTACAATTTATACGATTGGGTTTCCTCGATAGTGTCTTTTCGGCCCATTATCACTTAAATTATTGGTGTACCCAGATAGAGCCCTAATGAATTGGGTAAATTTCATTATCATAAAAATAAGGAAGGAGGAAGTAACCAATGAGTTTCTCCTATGTATTTTACTTTTCTCTAATTACATCTAACAAGGTTATAAAATTCATTATAAATGTTTTTCTATATATTGCTAAGATGGATTTTCAATTTTCTTTCAGGAGTTTTAATGAATATCATTAATAAAAATATATATTTGTTTTTCAAGTGAAAATTTATTATTTCAATTCTCAATGAATCAGTAGATACATGTAAATGTTATTATTTTTTTCCTGTGTTCAATGGAATAATAGTTTTCCTTTTTTTGTATCCCTTAATGAGATTTTTTGCTCATCCAATATATCTAATTAATTATCCTAGAATATAAGGATGGGTAAGGTAAATTTATATGTCAAGGTTAATTTCATTGTGTTTTTACTTTCAAAAAATAATGATTTATTCTAAAATTTTTACATTATGGTAAAAATATATACTAATTGGAAGTTTCTAATCTGTATTTTATGGTTTTGTTGTGGATGAGTTATGGCCTACATCTATAAAACTGAAAATCTAAAATGATCTTTAAATAAAAGAGAATGAAGTCTAGAAATAAAGATCAATAGAATATAATTTTTAAGGTCTTGTAATTATAATTGGTATCAATGGATGTTTTTAGAAATCATTACCATCTATAATGATGACAATATCATGACCATGGAATAGATTACCATAAAAAAATGTTAATATTTTATAGCATTTGAATATTACCGTATTGATTCATCTAAAAAATGTTTTGGTCAGAATTTTTTTCAGCATATGAAATTCGGAACGCGGTATTTTCAAATAATAGAGAAGAATCTATCCTTCAATATTATCATCTTAAGATTCTTTGAATCAAAACACAACATATTTTTGTAGTGATGGATTCATTTATAGAATTGATATATAGTGGTGGTATCTATCCTAGAGTGGATTCACATATAATACAAAGGAACATGTATTTTGGGGAACATTTCATGGGGAAACACCCCCATCATTATGTTCATCATATAAACCTATTGTATTCGAAGGATGGATCACATCTCGAGAGAAGATATTTTATTTCATGGGAAGTTCCAAATAAAAAAAGTTAACTCTTTTTGTTTATCATTTTCAAAATTAAGTTGCTCAGTGGTGGTATTTGGTAGGAAGACCAAATAAAAAGATATTCATGATTTCATGGAATGGTAAAAATCAATGATATTTTCCTCATGAAATATTTCACTACGGATGTTCATCTCTTGATGGAAAACCAATTCCTTTAATTGAGGTAAAAAGATGATGATTATGTATCAGAATATAAAGAAAACATCACAATAATTTACATGTATCATTCATATTTGATTCGGGGAACATATAGTAAAATTAATAAATTTTACTATGGGTTTTAACCAAGATTAAAAATACCATTAGTCAAATAATAATATACAATTTACAAAAACATGGTTTGTTGTGATGAGAATGTATAGATGCAGTTTTTCGACATGAATGGTTCTACAGATAATATCATTAAGAAAAGGCTTAGGTGGAGGTAAAGGAAGAAGAATCATACTTAGATGTCTGGAGATAAACTCCAAAAATGTTCCAAGTGTGTAAAACATCATTTTGAAGAAGGAATTATAGGATCTGGGATGTTTTACTAATGTGGAATGTTTTTTCACAGGGCCCTATTAAGGAAATGGAAAATTCCTCAAAATCCAAAGAATGGGGTAATAAATATTCATCTAGTAGTGAGGTGTTTTAGTTTCAATGAGTTTTGTTATTATGATAATTCTTTCCTAAAGATAGTTGTATGAGATGGAAGACATCATGATCAGAAACAGAACGTGTAGTGATGTCATTTTCTATTACTACATTAGATGTTGGGTCATCAAATGATGTTGTAAAATGTATATTACATCTGTATTTTGATTTTTCTAATATCATATTTGACTCTGGATCATAGAATTCTTTAATTTATGATAATTTTTCAATTAAATTGCTGACATCACCTAATGAACGCAAGATATATTTTTTGGTGAATTCTCTATGTTGTAGTGTTAGTACAACCAATATTTATAAGAATCATTATATTGTTCTCAGTTATATTTATTTTCCTATAAATATATTTGAACTAGCCATATTAGAGTTAGATACCATTCCTTGTATGTATTGGATTCCAATTTATAATTCTATGATAGATTGTAGTGTTTAGAAGATCATGCCCAATGATTTTATTCCTTTCAAAACATACTAAGAAAATGAGAAATTTATTAGATATTGATGTGAAAGTAATCTTCCTTATAAATTTGAAAATAATGAAATTGTTCTAATTAGTGATTTATGAATAGTAAATGAATGGATGGGTATTTTTTCAGATCATTTTCTTGGTGTCATTTTTGATCAGTATGTTGAGTTTACTATTGAATTAATATATAATTATAATCATATTTCAAAAACCCCATAATCAAATGAGTCATGTATATGTTTTAAAATTGAAAAATAAATTTCAGGAGTTATTAAATTAAGGTTTCATTTGAATTAACACTTCACCATGGGTTGATCCACTATTTTTTTGTTAAAACAAAAGAAAAATCAATGATACATTTCATTGATTATATATCCATGAATAACATCACTATTAAGTACAAGTATCCTTTACGTCATATTGAGGATTTGTTTGATCAGATCTATGGCCAGAATATTATTCAAAGGTAGAACTGAGGTAGGGGTACCATTAATTGAATGTAAAGGACGAAAAAATTATGAAAACTATGTTTTAGAATATATTTGGGAATTATGAATTTACAGTAATGCCATTTTTGTTATCTAATACAACTAATGTATTTTTGGATATATTAATAAAATTTCCATGAATTATTGGATAATTATGTTGTTATTTTAATAGATGTCGTTTTGGTATATTATAAAATTCCAAAGACATATAAAGGGAACCTAAGGGATGATTTTAAAACTAGAAAATAAAATAAATTTTTCGGTAAATTTAACTTTTATGAATTATTTTTTTAAAAAAGTATTCCTTGGACATATTGTTAATAATAATAGCATTACTGTTTTCCCTACTAAAATTATTTTTTAAAATAATAGATGAGACACCCATATAACATAGAGGTTCATATTTATATTAGATTTGTGGGTAAATACCAAAGTTTTATTGAATAAATTTCTTGGTTTTCTATCCCACTATCTTTGTTGACTTGAAAATGAGTTTAGTTCATCTAGGAAAAATAATGTGATGATTATTTTAAAGAACATAAAAAGGATAGGTGAATTATTTTGTTTTATTGCTAGCTTCCAAGAATGGTGAATTATTCATCAAAAGATATTCTTTAGTAAAAGGAATTAGTTGATCCCTAATGCATTACAATCATGAAATTACGTACTCTTCATATTAGTTAATAACCAATGAGTTAAATTAGCCTACACATGATTTCAAATTAGCAATAATTGTTTTTAATTAAAAATTTACAGGAATCATTTTTAAGGAGAAAAAATTAAAATATATATTTATTTAAATTGAATAAATTCAATGTATATATTTGCTCAAAAAAACTGAACATGAGACACAAAATATGGCAAGAACTAATCAAGGAGTATGATTACAGGATTCAATATCATCCTGGAAAATCAAACATTGTATCCAATGCTTTGAATAGAAAATTAATCTCTATATTAACAATTTTATATTAATAATGTGACCGTTTTATTGAGTATATAATTAATTTTTTAATATAAGTTGTGGATGTAGGGAAAACCTTAATTTTTTGTTTTCAGTAAAGTTGATTTTTTTAAAAAGAATTAGGAGACTTCGAAATGAGGATCAATCTTTGAGGAAAAAGATATAATCCATGAAGAATGGAAAGTTGTATGATTTTAATATTGTTAATGATGGTGTTTTATGAATTTTAAAATAAATATGTGTGCCTAGTGACTCCTAGTTGATGAACGAGTTACTGAATAAAGCATATAGATCTCCATTTATCTTTTATTCGGGCAGTACTTGATGTAAATAGACCATCAAGAGTATTACCAGTGGGATGTAATAAAAAGATATATTGATGACTTTACCAAGATGTGTTTGAATTGTGATTAGGATAAATTAGAAAAATAGTTATTGAAGGGGATGGTTCATCAATTTTCTATTCTAGAGTAGAAATGAGGAAATATATTAGGGGATTTAGTTGTAGGATTTCCAAAGACTTCTTAAGGTAATAACGCTACATGGGTTATTGTTTATTGATAAATAATTGTTAAAATTTCCTTCTACTTAGATATATGATGTATTTAGAAAATATTTCTAGACACTATAAAAAATAAATTTTCATGTTAAATGGACGGCCTCTATTAATTGTATCAAACCGTGATCTGACGTTCAATTCTAATTTTTTGAAAGGACTGCAGAATTCATTGCGTATTGAATTGAATTTTAGTATGGATTTTAATCCCTACATTAATAGAAATTATACATGTAAAATTCTAAACATAGAGTATATGCTTAATTATATCCCAATACATTATTATGTAAGTTGGGATCAACATATTTATTTGGTTGAGTTCACTTATAAAAATACCTTTTATACTAGTGTAACGATTTAACCATTTGAGGAATTATATGGAAAACCGTGTCAAACACCAGATTATTTGGATGAAGTAAGTGAAAGGAATTTTATGTAACTAGTGTTTAGAGAATATGTTTAATAAGGTGGATTTTATTCAACGACGCATATCGAATTATCAAAGCAGGTAGAAATGTTATGCATATAACTGGAGGAAATATTTTTTTTTCAAGATAGGTAATCATGTCTTTTTCAATGATTATCAATGGAAAAGTGTGAATTGTTTTGGCCATACGGGGGAGATGAGTCCAAATTTTGATGAACCATATAAAATCATGGATAAAATTGTATTTGTTTTCTATTGAGTGGATATTACTCCTTGTTTATCTCGGATACACAACACATTTCATGTATCAATGGTAAGGAAATATGAGCCGGATTAATCTCATGTTTTGTGGACTAAATAGGTTATGTTGGAAGAGAATATTTCTTATGAGGAATAAAAAGTATTGGATATTAACTACAAAAAAACGTTTTTGTGATTAGGTTTATTCATTATGCTAAGGTTTTATGGAATACCCATGTGGTTGAAGAGGATAAATGGAAATATAAAATTGATATGAGGGAAAGATGTCCCCATTAAATTGAAAAGTGAATTAAAATATGAGGTTGATATTTATAAAAAGTTAAAGGATAAAAAAACAGGGTAATTATAGAATAATTCATTTTGATATTTATAAATATGAATTTAATTATTAAATTTTTATAAATATTGTAATTAATTTTTAATTAAAAATGACGTTGTTTTAATAAAACACTTATTTATAAGGTATTAATAAAATTATTAATATAAAAATTTTAGAATTTTAATTTTATAAACTTAATATAATTTTTTCATTCATCAAATAAAAATATATATTGCTTGAATTTTTTTATTCTTTTGAAAATATTGATTTATTTTATAGAATTGTGGTAAATAACTATTTTTTAAAAAAAACTCATTTCAATTAAGAAATTAAGAAATTTAGGAGTCCCAATTTTTTTAAAATATGATATAATATAACCTAAGTATTATTTATGATATATTTAATACACATAAATACTTTTTAATAAAAATATATTGGTATTTGATAAAATTTGTTTTTGGTTTTAAAGATTGGTGTTTCTAAAAATTGTTATAAAATGCATAATGTATCTCCATTTTAAAAAATAATATTAATCCCAATTTATAGTGTTTTAAATTAAATTTATATAATATATATTTGTCAATATTATTTTAGTTTCGTAAAATTATATTTTTTATTCATTGACTATATATAGATTCATATTTTTGTCAAAAAAATATTCTTCTTGAAGACCTAATGTCTCTCAATAACTACAGGATTAGTATTAAAATAATTTTTCCCACATCTATGGATTTAATTTTTTAATATTGATTAAATATTTTGACTCGGAATATTTTATAATATCTATTAATTTCAACATAGTTTTTTACACAAAATATTAGTGGAAGTAATTAAAATTAATTAAAGTGATTAAGGTAAAAATTGAGTTTACATAGTGGTTAATCGTAAAATATAGAGTTTGAAAGTGACCGAAACATGTCCAAAACCTATTTTTATAACCAAATTTTACCCATATCTCATTATTCATAAACCAAAATTCATTATTTGAGGGACCTGAGTTAAGGAAGGCATCCAAATACTGTTTTCTTTTGTATTTACAAGAATACCACTCCTCCAGAATTATAAAAGGGCATTCACTCTCCAAACATCTTATCTCTTATAAATCCATTTAGATTGACCAAAATATTATTAAAATTTCTATTTAAATTCAATCCTCACATCCTAGAATTTTTACTTTGCGAATAGTGTCTTCTAATTAAATTCTCTGGTGAAAACCAAAACGAGTTACCCAAAAACGATGTAATGTTCGTCGACGTGTATTTTTTCTTTTTTCCATGTCTACCTATTTAATGTTAACATATAAAATTTTTTATATAATAAAAAATGTTAAAACAATATACTTTTATGTTGTTATGTTAATTTTATAAAATTCAAACACAAATAATTCCATCAAATAGGTTACAAAATCCCAATTCATGTGTACAATATAATACCACCTCATTAAACAACGTCATTCTTTTATCAATTACAACATTTCATGTTTGAGAACAAGGATTGAAATAATATTTATATATGATATTTATGATATTTATAACATATAATACTCTGTATTAATTATAATATATAAACTTATTTTAAATTTCATATCGTCGGGGATACGATAACATTTCTTGTTTATATGGCAGACTACCGCCTTATTAAGAAATGTTAAGCTTCTTTTACTAAGGTGTTATATTGAATCAAATAATGGTTACTATAATGAATATATATGATATAAATGAAATAATAATTATCTTAATAACATAATTATATTTTTTAAATATAATATATAATTTCCATCTTACTTTTTTCTCACACTGAAAAAGTTGTACCATCATTTGTGGATATGTGGAGTGCCGCCTACTCGAAGTGATGTGATTCTTCATTTTCATCACTAATCCCATGAATGATATGTATAAGTATATATAATTAAATAATATGTTATATATCATATAATAATAATAATGGAATGAAAATGGTTACTTACCTTTTTTCCGAAATGTTCATTGAAAAATTGGAACGTTACTCAGGCATACGTACGGGCTACCATCTCCATGATTGTAACATTGGTTAATTTTTCATAACAAATTCCATTGTTGGTCTTAAAAGAATAATTTATTTTTAAATATAATGATTATTTATTGATTATTATTCTTTATAAATTTAAATAATCACCCCTTTTACCACATTCAACCTACAAAGTCATTTTTTACCCATAAAATGAATAAGGTAAAAAACCCCGGAAAAAACTTAATTGATAAGGTGATTGAATATAAAATTGTAATAATGAAAATAAAATTATTAATAAAATTAAAAATATATCAAAATTATAAATTATTAACAAAATATTATTATTCGGTAATATAAATACACTGGTGACAAATCATACTCAAGGTAAGTGACTTTCTCTCAATCTCCTTTCATTGAGACACATCATGATATAATGATAATTTCTTTTAATTTAATGTTCATATACAACCCCTTTAGCATGATTTATCATTAATTTATATATTATCATGGTATTTAATATATTTATTTTTATTTTTCTAATTTTATTATGATTTAAGTGTTTTCTAATTGGTAAGAGGATTTTCATTAGTGAAATCATATTTTAATGTTTTCACTAAAACCCTCTTTATCTTTCATTTATAGGTTATTAAATAATTTTATATGGACATGAAATATTCATAAATTAATTTCAATAGTTATTTTAATTTTTTAGAAATTAATATTTTTACATATTCTATAGTGAGTATTTTAACAAATAATAAAAGGAATTTTATATTCATAAATTACACAAAAATAATTACTTTTCCCCCATCATGACCATTATTTGATTTCTAGATTCCATTACTGGAATTCATGTTTCATTCAATGATAAAAACATTATCATTTTATTTTGGTAATTTGATATATAAAATGGGTTTTTATATGAAAAGCGTATTTTTATATTGATAATGGTTTTTTTAAAAGATTATTTTTTCCTATGAGTTTAGAAGTGTTTATCAAATGTTTTATGATAGAAAACAAAATATAAAGGGTAATTTAATGATATTGTACTTGAACATTATATTATTGGGTGTTCTAAACAATATCGGTTGAGCTCATTACAGCTTCTATGATGGGATGTCCCGGATAGGGTCGAGTTGACCTCTAGTAGCTTAAATGATGGGTGCTCCTAGATAAAACTATAATATATTGGGTAATGTTCCTTGTATTAATAGTAAATAAGGATGGAGTTATCAAAGGGTTTATCATATTCATTTAACTATTCTATAGTTACTTTGATCACAGGTGTAAATGGGTTATGAATGTAATGCTCCAATATACTAAGAAGGGGTTCTAATTTCATTCAATGGGTTTTAATGATTTATTTGGTAAAATGTATGTGTGTTTTTCAAGTGAAAATATTTTATTTTATATGCTCAAAGAACGTTTCAAATTAAGGTAAATGATTTTTTGGGATTTATTGTGTTCACTAGAATAATAATTTTTCTTTTTTTTTGTATCCCTTACTAAGATTTTTCCTCATCCCAAAATTTTAATTCATTTTATTAGGATTTATGGATGGGCATAGAATGGAATAAGTCTTGTTTAAAGTCATGGATATACTATAGGAAAATAAAACATTCTTTATTTTCAAATATTTATATTATGGAAAAAATGGATAATAAACAGACTTTTTGACTTTATATTTTATGGTTTCTGTATTTATTATTAATTTCCAAATTCCAAAGAAATTATAAACATAAAAATATCATAAAATTAAAGAGAAATAAATCATTACATAAGATTCAAGATAATGTGATGTTTATGGTCAGGTCCTTATAATATCATGAGCACATGATACCTGTACCATTAAGACCTTTAACAATAAGGATTCAAACTAATATGTATAAAACAATTCTATTTTCCAACTATACATCTAATTTAATTACTTTTCACAATAAATATTAAAAATAACTAGTAAAAACATATAGAGTTTGTCCAATTTATATGTCTCATGCGACCCTTTGATGCTTCGAGAGACTATATAATTTCTGATACCAACCCCTCATTACATGTTCATGTCATTATTTTTATATATAATAATAAATTTATTTGATGAATCAATGGGCCTTATAATCAAATATCTATATTGATTAGAGATATAGATATATAAATAATTCTCAAGATAGTCAAATAACTGTCAAAGATAACACTATATATAAAAATGGAATACAGTTTAGGAAATAATCATATACATTTTATTAGAATATGGTTATTTAATAATTAAAGTTAAATGACTATAATAATGTGATTTATTGAAGATAATGTTGATAATATCAAAAGAAAGTGGGTTTGTACAATTACATTTTCCACATCGTAATTTTCAAGTAAAATATCCAAGATGAGATAATTCAAAATGAAACATAAAATAACATTATGTATGAAGGAATCATGATATTACATGGTAATTACGTGATATATAAACCACATAAAATCGAATTGGTGCATAATAATAAATAAGAGTCAATAGAATAAAAATTAAGATAAAATTCATTACCTAACATTTCAGTTTTTTGAATGCTTTTCAACAACATATATATTTGTTTTTGAAACATTATTAAATATTAGCAAAACACGATGAACCTTTATAATATCTTATTTCATCCTATTATAACATATTATCACCATTAATAATAATTCATTATTTTAATTATTTCGGGTGTTAATTGTCTTGTTTTCTTAGGCATGTTTTCTCATAAAACATCTTTTTCTGTTATATCTTTCATAGTTTCATAATATCAATAATAATAGAAATTAAATAATTATAATATTAGTATATCAATTTTACTTTTCAAACCAATCATGGAATATGGTTTTTAAAAATGAAGTATATTGTGATCATGGAGACTGTAGGTCGTACTTAGACATGAGTGACATTTCTATTTTCCAAAAATCATTATATAATGAAGGTAAGAAATATAAATTGTTTACATAATTATCATAATATCATATATATCATAATATAAACATATATATATATATAATCAATGTGGTGTGGTGATGAAAAAATTTGCATCGCTTCGTGAAGATGATAGTCAACACGTACATGAATAATGATGCAATATTTAAATGAGTGGAGTGGTAAGAATTAATTTTTTTTAACTAATGTCAAAATAATATAATTTTTTTAACATATAATAATAGACTTTATCATTATCTCCTTTCATGTTAAGCATTACTGAAAGAAGAATCACATTGCTTCGTGATCCGGTAATTTGCTATACACATGACTGATTTTATCGCATCTCTTACGAAATGGAAGGTAATATATATATATATATATATATATATAAAATTTTAAAAACACAATAGGTTTAAATAATTTATAAATATATTGTCTATAAATTATTTTATTCCATATACCCAAATTTGAAATGTCATAATGGATGAATGAATGATATCGATTCTTGAGGCGGCTGGCATCTATACAAAAGAAATATGATTTTGTAACCCATTTGATTGATGTGGAATACGTTTTGGTCATAAAAATTAAAAAAATGCCATAGTATATGAAATATTATGATTTTATTATGTAATAAACAACTAATAATAATTTATGGAGGTGGAAGATGAAATAAAATAAATATTCTTATTAAAGAACAATACCTTCTGTATGGGTATCCTCTTTAGGTTTGCATTAAATCCTACCTAAGTTGATTTTATTCCTAAAATAAGGATTCTATGATGCAATAATCAATTTTGGGATGTTATTTGGCCTTGTATTTTCTTATTTAAATATTTTTTATGATGTGAAGAGGTGGTTAGAGTGTTGGCCTTTTATAACTGAGGTGAGTGGAACAATTTTTGGTTTTTGAAATGATTCTATCACACACATATTTTTATAATTACAAAAGCATAAAAATTGTTTTATTATAGAAACTGGAAGATATAATTTGGATATATGGCCTTAAATTGGTTTTTTGTAATGTCGGTAGGACATTTTAAACACTTATCTTCTCAGTTCATTCCTCGGTCAATCCATTTTTGCATTAACCACAATAATTAATTTTTACAATTTTAACTATTTATTATGGTAAAAAATAAGTTGAACTTATTAGAAATTAAAAATAATTATTATTAAAAATATAGAATTTTTTTTCAAATTAAATTAACAATGTTTTAAATTTAAAATTTAAAATTAATCATTGGGATGTATCGAGAAATTGTTTTTTAAGAAATAATGTTCAAATCATTATAATGATTTTATACAATCAATAAATATAAAAATTATTATAGGGACCTAAATTAAATTAATTTATATATATTGGAACAAATTAGTCTTTAAAAAAATTAAAATAAAATTTAACTTCATTAATTTATTAAAATGAAAATATAGTTTCTAGTTAAAATTCATATTATTCCACTATTCATAAAAATATGAAACTTTTTAGATAAAACCAAAAAAATTCTCCCTAAGATAATTTCTGTTTTATGATTTTAATAATTAAATTTATATTTTCCAATAAATTCTTAAAACAGGTAAAAAATAATTTTTAATTATGTGTCAAATCGTTGTTAAACTATATTTTATAAAAATGCTTTTTTATAGAAAACATTTCTTTTTCATTTAAATGGTCATTATTTTATTTATAATAAATAGACAAGAATATTATTCATAATATATTTTAACTATTCATAACATAAAAATTGATTTCATGTTTATAACTACTATATTAAATGAATATATTTTCATAAAATTTTGTATTTTGTTTTAATTGGACATTACATGTAACACATGCTAAAGTCAATGTTGAATATAAATCGAGATGAGCATTGTGTATTTTGTAACAAAACAGAAACCAACTATTTTGTGTAATGTAATATTTCTAAGAGATTGATTTTTTTAAATTAAAATTATCATAAATTCTAAGGGAGTTATATATTTTTTCTAATATTAGTATTTTGTATTTCATAGACTATCAAATACAATGTTATTATTTTATAAATTTGCGGTGTCACATATATACATTCCTAGAATCTTTTCAACATTTTCCTTGAGTGATACATGTTTTTACCTAACATTATTTTTAAACTAAAAAATACATCTATTTATATCGGTCACATCATGCATCATATTCACATGTGTCTGATTCATAGATGACAAAAACAATGTAGGGATAACATTCCTAAAGTATCAAGATAATATGAATGTGTTTACTCGGTTTTGAGTATGTGGAGAGTGTTTTGAATGAAACATTAAATTATGAACTAAATGCATACACATAAATTCATACCAAGAACATTGTGTACAGAATAAGGTGTGGTTTATTCATACACATCATAATGACATATTGATCATTTTACTAAATTGTAGTAAAAATATGAATGTGTTTTTTAGATTTGCGTATGTGGAATGTGGTTTGAACTAAAGTGTCAATTTTAAATAAAATCACACACATTGTTTCATACTGGTCACTTCATTTCCAGGATTGTTCTATGGTCAATTTCTATATATCAAAAATTACGTAAGGATAAGTTTCCTAAATAATTAGTAAAATTAGATAATTTTTACTTGTTTTCAAGGACTAAAACACGTTTTTAACTAAAATATCATTTTTTAAATTGAAATCGTGATCATTGAGTCTTGTTGGTCACATTTTTAGTCGGATAGGCATGAAGCTGATTCCTACACATCAGAAATGACTTGTGGAATATTTTTATAATGTAACAAAATAATCTGTTCATTTTTTCAGTTTTCTCTATGATTTGAACACATTTTCTACTAAAATGTCAATTTTAAACTATAAATTAATGTTTCAATTCATACCAATCACACCGTTTATCAGAATGATGTTTCTATGATTCATACTGGGTACACCGTGTATCATATTGAGGTATGGATAATTCTTATATGTCAAAATTGACGTATAGATCATTTTATTAAATTTTCATAATAGTATAAATTTATTTTCATGGCCTTGATAATGAAAATTGTGTTTTGAAATAAAATGTCTATTTTAAACGAAAAATATATATACATTGAGTCAAACTAAAACACTTTGATTGGGATTTAGGTATGGTTGATTCTAATATGTCCTAAATGTCTTGTGGAACATTTTTATAAAGTATCAGGAAATTATTAATGTGTTTACTCTTTTTTTAGTACATCAAATGTGTTTTGAACTAACATGTCAATTTTGAAAGAAAACACACACTTCAAGTCATAGTAGTCACACCATGTGTTAGATTGACATATATTTTATTTTTATTATTCAGTTCATTCACCATTATAGGTCATATAAAAATATTATATTAGTGATTAAGATTATAAATTATTGAAGATGAATTATGTCTATCATTACCAAAGAGAAATTTTTTCTATTTAATCATAAATACGGCTGCATTTTTTAGGTATTTTAGGGGTTTTCCATTGTATATGAGATATTCTATTTGAACTACATAATAAATTTCAAAAATTAATTAATTAAAATTTGTGTGAATTTATATATTGGGATACAACCTTCTTATTCGACACACATATCAAGTAGCATTCAGTTTCCTCATCTATCAATAAATGAACATGTTCTCTATTTTCTATCTTGTTGCAAATAATCATAGGAAAACAATAACATCCCAAAATAACTTATTAATTGAATTGAATAAACAAAATTCATAATGAATTAATTTATTCATTATTTCTATTAAAAATAACTCAATAAGAATCAGATATAAATGAAAACGAAATTAATTAAAAAATTGTAGACGAAATGATGATAAATTTTACAAAATATGTTGTAGGAAATCACCCTTTCATGATGTATGTTGACATTTTTAAACCTTGTTTTTTTCATATATATTACTAGAGAAATATATTTTCTCTATTGAATATGATGAATATAGATAGTATGGTTAGTAATAGAAATATATAAATAATAAAAGGATCAATAAAATATTTTAAATGAAATTATAATTATCATCTCAAATACATATTTAGTGATGCTAGTTTATTGATGGAATATCATATCTTCAATAAATTTTCAAATATAATAACCACAATATTTTTTCATTAGTTTTCTTTATATACTACAATGTTTTTAAATAAATGAGTAAATGTACAGAGTACTATCATCCTAAAATAATATAAAACCAAAAAATTTACATCAATATATATAAGGATAAAATTTATTTATCTATTTGAAACATTGTTAATAACTCATCAGTAAGGGTGATAGAGGACATAGAAGCATCACATGTTACGTCGTAATTTTCTAGTCTGTTAACAATAGATTTGGATTCATGATAGGCATGTGTGATGAAGAAATTGAGAGTTTAAAACATATCAACAACATTGTCCCATATGGTAGGTATTCTCCATGGAATACGATGCATTACAATTATAAAAACTTTCATGATAGTGATATAATCACACTCAAACCATAACTTGTCCTAGCCCTTTTGAGTTTCCAAGTCCACTACTTCAATCTTCTTAACACTTTCTAAATCCAAAGAAGAAGAAATCCCACATGAACCAAATGGACATCGAATCACATCTCGAGTATTAATTCTAAAAATAGCCCCCAAACCCAAATGATCCTAATTAAATCTAGAGGATCCATCAACGTTGAACATGATCCACCATACAAATGTTGTGTTCTGAATGACCACAAAATAATTGAAAGGATGAAAAAACTTACCTGAAATTGTCAGCCACCCCAAAACTGAAAAGTCATGGATAATATTATAACAACTCCCACATTGGACTGTATTGGAATTATGAATATATATTATAATTTTAAATATTAAATGATTAGTGATGATGTGTACCTATAATGCAAAGACATATTTCTATAATAAAATCTGACATGAATAATCTCCACACATGAATCCATGAAAAGTTTCTCTAGTTACTGAGAGAGTGATCAAAGAAAAAAATTAAGGTGAAGTGAAATTGAGTACATTAGTAAGATATTCATATAAAAAATTTCAACGAAATATTCACATAATTTTTTATACGTGTGATACATAATTAAGAGGTTATCTAGATCCACTTACAGTTGGTTATAGATAACACATCTCTAGAAATGAAATATTAAATCTTCTTGGATATTTTTATACATCATAATTTTGGAAAAGGTGAGCCACCATAACTATGTAAATCTAAATAGTGGAATCCATTTTTTAATCAGTGAGTCATACCAATTACGTGTACCATGAATTTATTTTAAATATAGTAGTTTTGGAATTGAGAATCACATCAATAACTGAATACCATATTTAAAAATCATCAATTTCAATGAAATCGTAATTGCTTACAATGTCTCAAATTTTGTTAGGGATTGACTACAAACATACCAATTGATATTATATGGTAGTGCTGGAGAACATTGTTGAATTATAGGGACATGGAAAATTAAGCAGTGGAACCCCATTACAATTTTTATTTGAAATACTAAGGGATGACTTATAATTATCCAACAAGCATGAGTACATGGAAATTCTATTTGAAATGAGTTTTAAGGAATTCCAAATATAGGAGATGATATAGCAAGAACTCCTATATTTTAGTTTTTCAAAGATTATAGCTCTGAAAATATAGGGATGGTGATTTTTTATTCACGAGCCTCCAAATAAAATGATCGTTAATGGAATAATCAAATATAAAATGGTATTTGTTTCCAAGACCTTGGAGGGTAAGTGGCCTACAACATCACTTCTTAGGAACTATGATGCAATTTCTCTCAAGCATAACTACAGAATACAAAAAAAATTAATGGACTTTTAAATAATTATATGTACTGTAGCCTAACGTTTATACACCATGAATGAGTAACGGAATTTAGAAATAGTAATTTTTTTCATAAGACTAATTCTTCCATCCATATAAAGAGACCTACTATTCCTGCAGCTCATCTTCCTTTTAATTTGGATAAGAATATGATCTAAATTACCAACTTGGGGTCTTCCGAAGAATATGTAAACACCAAAGAAGATGAATGGATAGGTTCCTTATATGATTCCATGTTTATTTATGATGTTTTTTACTGAAGATATCAATGGGTTTTTCAAAGTAAAAGAATGATTTATTCTAACGAATCACCTGTCCTAAGAATTTTTCATAACGAAAGATGGCCTCTTTTATGATAATTATGTTCTGTTTTATCCCTTGATTTGAAAATTGTTATCAGTAGTATATATTAAGTGTAAAGAATCATTCAGAACTTCGGTGGATCAAATAGTCTCCAAATCACCACTATTAACCATTTTGAGAAATAACAAGCAATGATATTCCTATAAAATAGTAATGATAATGGAAGATAATGGGTCTCCTAACAAATTTATCTTGATAAAAATAAATATTCATTGATAGATCCATTCATGATAATAGATATGTGGGAAGATTCAGTAAGTGACTATATCTATTGGAAAAATTTTGATTCCATTCAAAATATATAAAAACCTAGTGGATGTAACCCTGAAAAATCGTGTCGATGGAATTTTTAACATCAAGATTTAAATCTATATTTCCTCCCATGGTTTCATTCCTACAATCCATAGTCATTCATAAGAAAATCTTAAATGTATCTCCATTTGAAAGAGCCTAATTTTTTAGAGAATATGAATTTATTTGAGATCATAGAAAACCCATTGACTATAATTTTTCACGTTATTTTATATAGGGTGTCAAAATGGAAAACCAGCCTAAATTGACTAATTTCGGATGAATTATCCACCTTAGATATGATAGAATGGAATTGAGCATTTGTTCCACTCACTATAAAGACCCTATAGAAACAATTATTGATAATATTACATATATCTTTCTGAATAATATACAGATAATCTTAAATAAGTGGTTAGTGAAACTATCCTCTCTAGGTGAGCTCCATGAATTTAATCTGAAAACTACCTCCTTAATTTAATAATTTAAAATAATTCATGTTATAAAGGTGATTCTTATTCACTTACCAATTTTTGGAAAAATTACTTTAATCATTTCCATCTCAATGGGAGATCCAGTAAAAATATTTTTTTTAATAATAGTAAACTTGTTTAACAATATCCTTTATATTTTACAAGTGTCACTCACCATTTTTTAGAAGATATATAGGGTCTTGTTTACCATATTAATTTTCTAATTATATTTAAATAATTTATTTTTCCTCTCCCTATCATTGAGAAATTTGGTTCTAATGTAATTGTTATGGGTATTCTCTTTGAGGTTAAGAATCCCATTAATCTTGGAAGAAATCATGATTTCATACACAAGTCCCTTAGGAAATTCATTCCTTAACATCAATTAATAAAGAAGATAAATATAACACTAAAGAGAATTAATATCATTGTTAACATAGATGATGGAGTTTCTACTCATTTCCTTCATTATAGCCTTCAGCAGTTTCATAATATGTATAAATGCAATACAATTATCTTTAAACTTCCATGAGTTCTATATCTCATTAAAACTATTGCCACATTCAGGATACATGGTACAAGAATTGTTAAATATATAGGGGAATTGAATTTTTCAATCATTTGGATGGATATTTAAAAGGGTTTTATGATCATTAGGGTTGAAATTGGATAGAGAGACATGTGACATAGATACCGAAGAAGTCAAAAAGGATTCCTCAGATAAGAATCTATCAATGTTATTGGTAACAATTCTATTCAATAATTTCATATATCATAAAAATTTTGGCACCCATCATATTTATCTAAATCAGCATTCTATTTTCAAACAGGATTTGAAATATCTGTTTCCATGAGAGGTAAAGATTAGACCATGATTGTCATTAGGAAAAGGATATAATTAAAATATCCAATGATGATCCAAGTATCATTAATGTTGTTTGAATGGAGGACAATTACTAGCCATTAATAACTTCTTTTCTTGTATTTATTAAAATCATAAATCATATAGAATACGTTTGGCCTTCCTTCAAAAATATATGTTCATGTTAACATTTTTTCATTAGCATTGAATACAGAAGGATTTTTAATGGAATTAGGGACCATGATCCAGAGCCTCTTGATGTTTGTGGAAAACTAATTCATCCCAAGAGGGTAATATCCTCTTCTATCAGGACAGTGTATTTTTGAAAAATATCATTTTCTTGTTTATACATTCCAATAAAGTCCTAATTTTAAATAGGTATAATCATCCTAAATTAACTTAATGTTACATGGATATTCAATCACTATCAGTTCCAGAATAGAATCATTATTTTTTTCTTGGGCTTGGAGTGCAGTCCCCATTTTTTTTTACACTCAAATTTTTTATCCTCTTCAATCCTCGAGTCAGTTTAAATTTCTTTCCATTATAGGCGAACTCTTGTTTCCAGCAACCATCATCCTTAAAATGTCCTTCTGTTGTATCATCCAAAAAACTACAATTTAGGGGAGTGAATGGTGTTTCCATTGTCTCATTTTAGGTGAATACTTTAATTGAAAAAGTTTTATGGTGGCCTGGGGTAACATAACCCTAATATAGGTGTTCAATTATCCTATCGAAATTATCACAATCATTATGTGTGACTAAATAATTTTTATCCTGAACTACCATAATGTCATCCTCTATATATTATAGGGATGTCAATAAGATTTAGATATAAGTTTTAAAATTTATATTGTGGTAATGTTCATTCTTCTATAATAGTTGTGCACTAGTAGTGGGGAACAAAGGCTCCTTATTCTCTGAGATTTCATAAGGGAAACAAAATTTGAGATATTCCTCTCCTTCCTCCTCCATCATAACCCACATTGTTTTGTCTTTTTACATCCCTCCATTTTTCTCATCAATCTGCATCGAGGGTTCACCCTTTTCCAACACCACTAATTTATTGCTTCTATGTTTCGGGTCTTCTTTCCATACCCTATTTGTCAGAACATACATGACATATTTATGAATAATTATAAAATTGGTTATTTTATTTCCTACAATAATGAAAACTTAATAGTAGGGACACATATGTTTATATTCAACCTTCACCTCAAAATTGTTCCCATAGGCTATATGGATGATCAGTTTTGGGGAACTAATAACCATATTAATGTCGATGAGAACTCTGGTATAGAGGCTTATGTCTCCTCTTAGAGTTCACTTGTATATTTTTAAAGGAAACCTAATACCTAAAGCTAAGTCATTAAGTATTTTCTAAATCCAACAAACCCATTATAGACCATAAATACCATCCCATACATATACATTTGATTTATTTTCATTAAAATGATATAAATACATTTCCCACTATTAAATTATAAGAATTCCAGGTTTCAAATTTAGATTCCACAATGTCCATACAAATTTAAAATCATCATAGAGTCTCATAATGATAGGCAAATAATATTTTTCAATCAAGATCATTCTCTAGTTAATAATATCCTTGATATGATATATTATTAATTTGAGGCCTTAATTTGACAAGAGATTATCACTTATCCATGAATAAAAATGCAAAATGTTAGAAAAAATACACAATTCCATTATTTTCAAATCATGAATAGATCTTCTACTAAATCCAAGGATCCATCAACCATTCTTTTAATAATGGTCAACATGAAAAGATAGTCTTTTGAGAATGTATCACCGTAAAGATCATTAGAAAGGGATATACCTGTGTGATTCAATGTAGGGTCAAACATTGATCCTTCATTTTCTATAATTATCCTTGTTCCATTAATTCATTTTCAAAAGAAACATGCACCACATAATTAAAGGATATTTCTTATTCAAGATGAAATTATTCCATGATTCAAGAAATATACTTCATGAATAGATAATAAATGATAAAATTAAGTAATTTGTTTTGAAATATATTTCTGTAGTGAAATATTATTATATATACCATAATACATAACCACTTATTGAAGTTGATATGATTCTTGTTCTCATTTACATTCATGATGCCATCATTTTGATGATATTTAAACACCTCACTAAAATAAAAGAAAATAAATTAAAATAAAAAATAAAATTTATGACTTGATGTTTATTTATAAATTTTTTCATGTACTGTATTTCAAATGGATAAAATTAATTATATTCGGTGAATTTTTGGGGTTTGGGTATTGGTCATAGGGTTACGTCAATGAGATGAAATTTTTTTAGTGTGTTTGTGTCGATATTTGTAGTTGTAATTCCCTTAATTGTTATAGATTTTTTATTTTGGGAGTTACATTTTTCTAAGAAATCGAATCAATGATCCATCCAGGTCATCATGAACTGAACATTGAGATGAGCGATTCATGTCCAATATTGGGTACCGAAATTAAACTCTTCTAATGAGCCTAGATTTACATCATCTAATTACTTTCATTTTTGAAATGATATAATGTACTTTTATCATCCATTTAACATATTTTTGATAAATTAGTAGAATATACATATTATATTTCCACATAAATCTCAATATTGTAATATATTTATTCAAAGGATATTTTTTTCAAGATTATATTGGTAGTTTATTGATTTCATCATTATATGACCAATGATTAGTTTAGATAAGATATTTAGAGAGATATTAGGGGTTCTATTCCTTTAACTGAGGTGTCTTCCCTTGATGCATGGATCCCACATTTCCATTATACAAAGATGATTGATTCTCCCCCACCTCACTTGGGGCATGATTCATTTATCTATAAAGTAGATACTCCACCATATATCTATTTAGGGGGTGTATGGGTCAAAAATAGGGTTGGTAATCCCTTGATTGATGTGTTTTCTAGTGAACCACATGTCCCCCACCTAATTGTATGGTATTAAATTTGTTATTTTTCATGGATTGATTGAAGGTAGGACTAGATGGGACGATAATGATGGACCAGAGGGTGTAGTGCTCTTTTATCTGATTAAAACACTTCAACAATGAGAATCCTTTTATTCATCTAATTTAGTTGTGGTATGTGTAACATCCCAGAAATTATAAGAATATTTTATTTTTATATAAATTATGTAACGATAAATATATGTTTCATAATAATAACAGACATAATTATATGTGAATTTTAAGGGCACATTTAATTAAGAAATGTGATTGTTAATATCATGGAATATTGAATTTAATAAATTTTATGTTTTATACTAATAATGAAAAATTATTATATTATTTTTATAAACATAAAGGCTATATATTATTATAATAAACTATAAAAATTTTATAAATTTGGTATTTATAATATAATAATTTTTGATAATTATTAGTATTAATATTTTGAATTATCACATTTTGAAATATATTAATAAAAACAAAAAGTGAATTATTAGGAAATAAAATAAGAATAAAAATAATTATAATGTATTTAAATATATATATATATATATATATATCTATAGGTGTGAATATATTTTAATGGTTTAATTTGATGTTTAATGTAACGAATGAATTAAATAATAATAATAATTATTGAAGGTGGGTCATAATATAATTTTCATAAAATATTTGATGTAAATAAAATTTTATTAATCATACTTAATAAAATAATTATTTAGGAAATTTTTAATATTTAAAGAAATATATTTTCTTTTTTTATGTTAATAACAAAAATTAATCAAAAGAGGGAAATAATTTGTATTTTAAAATTTTTAAATGTTTGGAATTATAATTTAATACATAAAATTTTTTAACTAAAATTTAAAAATAGTTTTATTAGGAAAACATAAATTAATATACCAATAATAATAAAAATTATTTTAAATAATTAAATGAAAATTAATCAGTAAAATGAAAACTAAAAACATGTTAAGAGATAAACATGATAAGAGCCTTGATTTAGGAAGTCAAACTAATGAATCCCTCTGGAGGAAGTGTCGCTTCTCAAAAGCGATGTGGGGGTTCATCTTTGAGAAATTGTGTGGGAGGAGGTCACGATTTCAAGAAGGGTTGATTCCAAGGGATGGGTTATCAAGAGGCTTCAACCGTGTGTGAGGAATCCAAATCTAGAACTATGTTCGACCGAGGACTTAGACTGTTTGTTCATATGTCTATGATGACCACGAACTAATTTTTTTACGATGAATGCATTTTGGATTTCAACCACAAATGATGTTAGATATGTTCATCATCCTACTACCTCGTGTTCATATTTCCATGTATGTTTTTTATTGATAGAATCATTTTTAAATCTACTTAATAATGCTTGATTTGTTGATATAATACACAAATTTCAATCTTCAATGTATGTTTTCCTGTTGGTGTTTTGAATTTCTTTGACTCCATGTTATTGTTTATCCAGATTTTGGATTTTTCTTCAACTCTCTATGTTTTTCAAATTATAATGGTACAATGATATTTTTATTTATTTCACAACACTTATGGTGATCTATGATCATTTCATTGATTCTTCATAAAGAATCATGGTTAATCTAATAAATCAAATACAGTAAATTTATATTTTCTTTTATATTCTAGAATCTGTTTCAGGATGCGATAAAATTATTTTAATGAACTTATTGTTTTGAGTCAAAAGAAACTAATTTCAATTAATGAAATGTTTTATTTTTTTACTGTATTTAGTGATATGTATTTCCATCACCGAATTTTTCAAATACAAAGCATTTTTTTATCGAAAAAAAGATATTTTTAATTTTATATAACATATATAGAACCATATAATAATATATCCATATATTGAATTTGATTATATATATAAGTTTAGAGTCTGGCATTGGGCGAAGGTAGTTTGAGAATATTTGAGCCTTATTTTCCCTTTTCTATTGATTTTCTATTAAAACCCCAAATTGTGTTAGGTATATTAATGGGAGATAGAAATTAAAATAGACTATAAAAGATAAAACCATGAAAAAGATGAAAAACTTCGTCAAATTAAATTTATAAAGAATTTAATATTTTTTAATTAATATTTATTGAAAATTATAATTCATTAGTATTGTAATAATGATTTTTGATTATGTATTTATTCAAATTACTTTTGAGCCTAGTATTAGTTATGATTTTTTTCAAGACTAATATATTATATATGTATGAATTAAATTCTACAATGGAGTATAATTATTTTATTTTCAATAATTTATTTCTATAATTTTATGTTATGAAAAATAAATTATGTAATAATTTTTTTATGTTTATAAAATAATGTTTAAAAATTCTTTTTTTTCAAAATAATATATATTTTACGTTTTATAAATTTATTTATCCCAGTATATATATATTTTTTATCATAGATAAATTTTTTTATGGTTTTTTCTTAATTTTATTCTTTGAAATTTTAATATTACATTTCAAACACATATTTTGTTATTATAAATTTAGATTTTCATTAAAAAGGGAATTCCTTTTATAAGGAAATATTGAAATGATTTCATAAAAGTTACAATACTATTTCAACTTTTAAAATACAATATAAATTTACAAATATTTTCTCGTATTACTTAAATTTCTGATTCAAAATTAATGATTTATTTTTTAAAAATATCTATACTTGTATTTGTGCCACTTGAATATATGAAAGGTATTATATATATATATATATATATATTACTTATAACAAGTTTCAATTATCAAAGGTTATCATTTCCTGTGAGCAATGTCTATACGCATTCACGAATCTTCTAATTTGAAGAAGATTTTTCCATAATACATATTACATGGCATATAACGATTGAATTATTTTATTATTTATATATAAATGGGTATTGAATTAATCATATTTATGTAAGAGACAAATTAAGAAATGTTTTTATTTTTTTAATTAATTAAATCATTATTTCAATAATGTTAATTGCATTCCATGTATTTATGAAATATATAAATGTCAAGAAATTCAGTTGTTCCAATTTAAAAGATGCATTCTTAATCAACTATTAAGTGTCAATTTAATTATTTGAAAATGTTGTCAATGTTTTTAATGTAGAGAACCATGTAAATAATATATATATAAATAAATATTAAAATGTTTTTATAAAATTTGGCACTTGAATATTATTAATATGGTAGATAAGTGGGGAGTGAACCCATCCCTCAGAAAGTGGATAGGCCCACGGAAGCCATCAATGTTTCATGTTTCCTTGGTGTTTTATTTTCAAAATATTGCATATTATTTTAAAAAACATCACTAGATTATTTATAACATTCATTGGGAACATAATTAATTTTAAAATAATAATGTTTTTTAAAATCATAAGATTTTTTAATAATATTTTCATGATATCTCAAAAGGAATTTCAAAATCATATCTCAAAAGATATTTTAAAAAAAATAACAAAAAAATATTTCAATTATTTTTAAACCTATTATTGGGAAATATAATGCTCATCCTATTATTTTTAAAAACATTTTCTCCGGTATCATAGAAGTTCTAGGATGAACATCTTTGCTTATGGATTTATCACATGTGAAGTGAAGTATATATTTTTCATCATTTTATTAAAACTGTGATATATTTTATGGTGTTGTCTAATTCTCTAGATCCTAATCCAAACACATTTATTGATTGTATTTAGTTTTTTGTAATTTATCAATTTATTTTATCAAAATATACTACACAACATTTTTATGCACTAAATTCAGATTCACGGGTTCAAGGATTTATAATTTGTATCATAGGAATGGTCTAGAAAACATTGGATACTTGGAATTTACTTTTGAGAAAATAAAAATATACGCAATAGAATATTCCTTATAAAAATAAGTTCCCTTTGAAATTTGATTTTTTTTGTAATTTTGAAGATGAATATTCAAAACTACCAAAAGTTCAATGAATGAATCAAGAGTGAGCAATTCATTCAAAGGGTGAGAATATAACATCTTATAAATTATAATCTTAATTTTTTATATAAATTATGTTAAAATAATTATAACTGTTATAAAGCCAACAACGAGGAATATATATGAATTTTAAGAACAAATTTTATTAAGAAATATGAAGGTTCATATATTGGAATAATAAATTTTATGAATTTTATAAATTATAATAACGATATAATTTTTTTTATTTATTTATAAAAGAAATTATAATATATTATTAGAAAAATTGTAATAATATTAGAATCCAATTTTTGATAATATATTAAATTGTGATAATTATTAGTATTAATATTTTTTTTATCCAAATTTAAAATATATTAATAAAAACCAATATTATATTATTATTACATTAAATATAAATAATTATAAAATTTGTCTGTTTAAATATATATATATATATGAGTTTATTTGAAGTGTTTAATTTTATGTTTAATGTAATGAATGTATAAAAATAATAATAATTCTTGAAGGTGATTCATATTTTTATAATCATAAAATATTTGATTTAAATAAAATTTGAGTAATCATACATAAGACAATAGTGTTTATGGATGTTTTAACATTTATGATAACTTACATTATTTTATATTAATAAAAAAAATTTAAAAGAGAGAAATATTTTATAATTTACAATTATGAATTATTTGGATTTATAAATTTCTATTAAAATATTATTTATCTAAGGTATAACAATAATTTCATTAAAAAATTAAAACAAATAATACCAATAATAACCATTTTTAGTTAAAAATAGTATAAAAATCAATAAAATAAAATAAAACTAAAAATGTGTTAAGGGAGAAATAGAAAAAGGGTCATGATTTGGGTGTTGAAAGGATAAAAACCTATGGAGGATGTACCACTTCATTAAAGGGATACAGGTGTTTGATCATCAGGTTTCTGCATAAAAGGAAGTGTTTGTTTTTGGATGGTTCACTTTGGAAGGATGTGTAGTCAAGTAGTTTCAACCTCGAGCGGGGAGTCTGAATATAGATCTGAGATCAACTGAGTACTTCTAATACAAGTTGCAATCTTGAAGGAATTCACGAAACGATTTGTTGATGAAGAATGTGTTATTTTTCAATCATGGATGAGGTGAAAGATTTGTATCATCCAATTGCCTCGTGTTGTGCATATTTTTATGTAAGTATTTCTTTATTGACCAAATCTTTTTAAATCGGCACAAAAGTTCTTGATTTTTCTATTTCATTCACTTTTTTCAATCATCGGCATCTATTCATAGATTGGTTTTTTGAATTTCATCGAATACATGTTAATCTATCTCTTGGTTTTTGATTTTTCCTCCACTATATCCATTTGAAAATGTATAATGATAAAAAAATGAATTGTTTTCCCAACAATTACAACCATCTATATTCTTTTCATTGGTGATTCATGAAGAATCTTGGTTAATCTAATAATTTGTAAAAATCCAATTTAAGAGAATTTTCCTGTTATGTAAACTATTTAAAGATATGATGAAATTTTTTAAATGATTATACTATTTTTCATTGAAGGAAATGAAATTCATTAAATGAAATGTTCTATTTTGTACTAGAATAATTTATATGTATATCCATCACCTAATTTATCAAATAAAATTTATTGTTTATAAAATAAATAAGATAAATTTAATCTTAAAAAGATATATTAAAATATAAAATAATATTTCCATATAGTGTGTTTGAGTATATAGAGAAGTTTATAGTTAGGCATTGGGTAGAAATAGACTGAGATGGTTCAAGGCTTATTTTTTATTTCCTTTTGATATTCGATTATGAACCCACATTAGGTTTGGGATATTAATGGGTGAAGTTAATTAAAATAGTTCCTAGGGGATAACACTAAGAAGAAGAAGAGTAACTTCTGCCAATTAATATGTATGGGATTTTTATTTTATTTTATGTATTTAACTTTGAAAATTATAATTAAGTATAATTAGAATAAATAATTTTTTATTATGTATTTATTCAAAATATTTTTTATCAGTGGATTATTTTTTAGCTTTTCCACAACTAATATACTATTTTGGTATGATTTATATTCAATAAAGGAATAAAATTATATAATTTTGAATTATTAATTTCTTTAAATTTATGTTATGAGAAATAAAATATAAAAATAATTATGTTTTAGTTTTTAAAATTTTATTTTATGAGGTATTGATTTTCAACGTCAAACTTATTTTATGTTTAAAAATGTATATATGAAATATTATATATAATTAAATGAATTTTTATTTTATATGGTTCTTTCTTAATTTTATTCTATAAAATTATAATCCCTCTCTTAAAATATCTCTTTTATTATTAGGTAGTTGGTTTTTATTTAAAAAATTTTATTACATTTATAAGAATTTACTCAAAGGATTTCATATTTACAATACAATTTCCACTGTAAAGCTATGATATAAATATTAAATCCTTTATCATATTGCTCAAACATATGATTCAAAATGGATAATTATAATGTTGAAATATCTTTACAATTATTTATTCATTTTGAATATAATAAATGTATGATTTTATGTTTATTTACTACTTATAATATGTTTTTAATTAACAAATATAATCATTTCAGGTGTAACACCCTAGGAATTCATAGTATATTATTTCTTCAATGTAATTCGATAACATGCACACCAAACAACACCGAGTTCAAGTACACCACGACATACCGAAAAAGCTGTTAAAAAGAGGTTATGAATAGTATTAATAGAATTTTGATCTTTATATAATCCTTATAATTTTAGATTCCATATTATATGTTTCTTAAACATAATGTAAGAACAAATTCATTGTTTTCAGGTAAAACATGTATTTTTAAAAAAATGAAATTTTACAACCATTTAATAGAAAACCCTTTTTAATTCCAACATTTGAAAATTTTATATTTTCAATTTTACAAAATAAAATTATTCTTTATAATCGGGACATAATAATTTTGTTACAATAAATTTTTTGTTTTTTCTGATAACATTCATATTTGGGTGAATACTAAGAAATACTATATTTTAACTAAATGTTTTATTAACCAAAATAATTTTATTGTTCAATTATACATTTTAATTGTTTGTAAGTATAATTAGATTATATTTTTACCAATTAATCATATCTTGGTCATTGGAAGTAATTTCACATTAATATTGAACATAAACAAGTGTTAGTCATATGATAATAATTATTTCATAAAAATATGCATTTTGGATTTGAAAATGGGATTAAATTTTAAATTAATTAATCCAACTCTATGTTTTTACATTGTAAAAATATAATTGATTTTTGAATTTATAATATCAAAATTATCTTAGGGTGATTTTTTGGTATTTTCCTAAAAACATTCAATTTTGGATGAATATTAATAACACTGCGTTATTATTTAAAACCGTATTTTTATTTAAATAAATAATTATTTCATTTTTAAATTTATTTTATGTCAAAATAGGTACATGATACATATATATTTTTAATTTTATTCATTGGATTCAATTTATAATAAGTTTAGATATATAAAATTTTATTGAACTTTTTACAGTCTTTTACGCACCTTCTAAGAGCATTTGAAAATTTGCATAAAACATAATATTACCAATTCTATGAGATTAATTTCAAAAATCCGAGAGACACGGTATACCTCAGTAAGTAAAATTTGGTTCAATAAGATGAAAATAATTTTTGTTGAATACTAAATTTTGACTTTTATTTAAAATGATTGAAAGTAAATAGGGAAATTAAGGGTAAAATTGATATTATAATTGTCCTAAAACATGTCCAAATTCTATTGGATAAGTGTAATTCGATCAAAAGAAACTTAGGAATAAACTTTTATCCTTTAGATCCACTTGAATTAGATTAGGACATTTATTCTTATTTAATTTAAAGAAGTGTTAAAAGTATTAAATTAATGTTTTCATAACTAAAACATTTTTAATATAGGGTTATACATAAGATAAATTCGATTATAATATTCATTAGAAATAAAAAATTATTACCTATGTAATGGTATTTTATTTATAATTTTTAGACATTAAATATTTATATTTATTTATGACAAAATCATGATGTTGTAATTAACTTCTTAATGAGTTATTAAAATAATTGATATTATATATATCCAAATTAATGTAATTAGAGTCTTTTGATTCATTACACTAATTTTATATGTTAATATGAAATTTTAGGGTTGAGTTGATAAAATTTTTTCTAAGTGATAAGGTTGTTATGACTTTCACAAAAACAAAATATTATATAGTGTCAAAATTGACAGAAATTAATTTATAATACAGATACTATATTATTGGTTGATATAATATTCCCAAATATCTAAGGATAGTCCAAAAGGATTAAATATTATTATATATGCCATTAATGAACCACTTTATCATCTTTTAGAAGTTTATTGTATGTTTATTAACCATATAGTGTAAGAATAAAAGAAGAAATGGTAAAAGTTATTCTCTTTAACTAAGAGTTAAATCTAAAAGATAACGTTAAAATGGTAACCTAAACTTGTCTAAAATAGCTTGGTTGAGTGGAATTCTACCCATACCCATCTTATCTCCCATATAAATCAACTTTGATCTATTATAAATTGAAAATGATTTTATAATAAAATATTATTTTCTGTTTTTCCTAAGGATCCCCTCACCCCTCTTATAAAAGGTCACTTCTCATTCTCTCAAATTCACATATCTAGATAAATTTGGCTCCACCAACCCCATCCCATGTATCCTTCCAATATCCCTCATTTAATTCTAGAGGCCTTACATTGGTCAAAAATAATACCTATGGATCCCTTTTGATCAACACAAAAAGAAACACCCAAAGAAGAGGTAATAATTTCACCACCCTCTTTGAAATCCTTTTCTTCTTCCACTTCTTCTTTCATTGTTGTTTCCATAATATTAAAATAACTACCGTAACTTTTACATAATTTGGTGTTATTATAAATATGGTACAACTATATTAATTATTCTCTTCATCCTATAAATGACAATGTCACCATACATGTGTTCCTACCTCTTGCCGTCTCCACGTTGTGGTGTAGTTTTTCATTAAACAGTTCACTATTTTGATGGGTTTAATAATGATTATAACTGACATAAATAATAAATATAACATGATAATGATTCTGTATATATGATATACCATCCAATTTCATAAAATATCATAACCAATACAATGATATTTTCGCTCGTGCCTACGAACGGATTGCCATCTCCACGACGTGATGATATTAATTTCTACGTTCACCATTCAATGATTATTTTAAAATTATATATTATTAACATGTATGTAATATATTAAAAAATAATGATACTATATATATATATTTACATTCATCTCTTTAACATACTTCCATTCAGTATGATATGAAATGAGAAATAATGATTATGTATACGTACGTCCAACCGTCTCCATAAATGGTGTTTCCATTTCTTATATCAATCTATTATACATATTTAAATTTTAAATATATATGATACATACATCATTTTTTTATTCGGGAAGTATTTTACTCATAATCTAAATGATACGATCAGGAATAACAAGTTAAAATACGTACAAAAAAGTAAGCGATTATTACCCGGAATGTTATTTTAACATGAAATTATTTATTAAATGGGTAGTATAAAGTCATAAATGAATCATGTGTAATATAATAAATATGAATATGGTTCAGTTATATATTAATAACATACTATTATCATTATACAGTAGGTAAAACTTACCCTTGACCAAAGGAAAAGTACAAGGAATGGGTTAATTCTACAATCTCTTCATTATCCGAGGTTGTTTACATATAATTATCTACTGGGAGCTCTTTATCATCCACATATGTATCTTCTTAAAAATTTATTTCAAGACATTTTTAATATTTACTAGAAAATGGGTTAATGTCATTTAAACCCTTATTTGGCCTTATTTGTTTTGAATGGAATCGTTCCGTCATTATCAAACAAGGTACATTATGACCGTTTTGACAAAATTAAGGTAAGAATGTTTTCATAACATATACGATCGGTGCGATTATTTTCTGACGTTATATCATCGTTATAGATTCCCTTAAATTCTTATAATAATTTTAACAAAATAAATTTTTTCTTTTTAATTATGTGGCTCCAAAATGATTTCAAAATAAAAAGAGATATTTTTCTCAAATAGTTTTGATTACATCTATGTCAACATCCTTTGATAAAATTAAAACTTGTTTGAAGTTGATTTATTATGATGAAAACCATCAATATTTTGATTTATGGTTTTGTGATATGTTTGACTATGGATAAGTTATTTTTATTCCATTCATGTTTTATGGTTAAAGTATTTACATTTCATATGCTAGTTTTTATACAAATGTTTATGTTATACTTTAACCTCTTTTTAAGATGAATGTGTTGGAATAGTATGTTTTGGGTTGGGGACTGGTAAAAGTAAGCCCTCCAGGCTGGGGTCTGGTTATAACAGACCCTACAGGTTATAGTCCTATTACAATGGCTCTCTGGGATGGAGTCCAGTTACAGTGTCTCTTTGGGTTGTAGTCCGGTTAAAGAGGCTCTCCAGGTTGGGGTCTGGTTACAATTAACCCCTAGGTCCTCGCATGAGGCATTGACATAGAAAACAATGTCTGGTACGATACATTTCCTCATTATAAAATAAATGTTTTCATGTTATTATTTGACTAGTATAATATCCATGTGAATTTTAATATGGTAATTTTTTATTTATTTTTCCATATTATGTTCAAGTTTAGGATTAAAAGTATTTTGTTTTTAATACACATCTTACGTTAAAATTTATAGCTTTCACTAAATTTTTTACCCTTACTGAGCATCTGAGCTCACCACTTTCTTATGTTTTATTTTCCCCGGATCCAAAGAAGTGTTTTATGATTGATATGTATGGTCTAGATAAGAAAACAATGGCGTTCAAAAAGAAATATCTATGTTTTAATGTATGTTAGAAAGTGTAATGTAATGTTCATATATGTAATCTATTTTCTGATAATTCTAAAATGATTGGTAAATTGGGACATGGTTCCTTGTAACCATGGAAATGTATTAAAATAATGCACCAACTCTGGGTAACTCAGTTTGGGTAAATACAATTGGTATTAGAGAATGTTTAGCAATAACCTTGGAAACTAGATTTAGATCAACTCTGATTAGAGAAAAATTACAAAAGATTTACAATGAGGATTAATATATATGAATTTCCTAGAATATTGGTAATGTAGATATTTTGTGAGTTTTCCAAGAAATATATCTCTGTCTGGATACGAGCATATAATGGTGGCTCTGGTACAGATGTACCAAGGGGTAAAACCTAAAAACATCGCATTGCACTAGACCTAAACTAGAACTGGTGCATGACAATGGGCTTTGCAGCACTATTTGTTGCAACAGTCTTGGGGGATATGCTTAGGATAATTCACATTTTCAATTCAAGCCATTATGAAGTATTTATGAGTAAATACATCATCAAAGAATACTTTTTAATGATTATGGATTCTATCCACATACTATTCAATTTATGTTAGGTATTTTACATGTTTTTAATAATGCATTGAGATACATAAACTGACCTATTGTGTGACATTTTGTAGAAATGGTGCCAGTAGAAGGAATGTGAACTCCAGTAATATGATTGATAAAAAGAGTATGAAAGAATCATATCTTTCATAGAAATAAGCCAACATTTAATAAGGGAAATATTCTCCCACATATTCTCATTATATGAAGAAATAGTATCATGTGTTAATAAGATAAGTAACGATTTCTCTTAGTCTTGTATCTTTTAAGGGAAGAAAGAGAATAAAAGGATGGTATAGAGACTGATGGATAATGTAAAGAGGGGAAAGAAGGATTTTCCCATATGTGATAACTGTGGAATGATTCACCTTGGAATCATCTTGAAGGGAATGGGAGTTTGTTATATATGTAGAGAAAAAGTACACCAAGTACTTGATAGCAAGTGTAAGAAAAAGGTTTCAAATGTAACATGCTTCATCTACAAGGAGTTCAGACACTATAAAAATCAACGTCCAAGTCGTCGGAGTATACCGAAAATGATGTTATTGGATAATAACCATATTTTGATACTACCACAGATGAAGAGGAATGACTAGTATTCATATGTTGTTATTAAAGACTTGTGTCATTTCAATGTTGTATCGATGATGTTCCAATTATATGAATTATGGAAATAAATAAGGATTGTACTACAGTACTATTTTGTTGAGGATATGAGATTATATGGTTCTATGAAAGGTTACTCAACAACAAGTTAAACATTTTTGGAATATACATGGATGGAGGAAAGGTAAACCTTAATATGGTCCTGGTACTGAGATAGTATTTTTGAAATAAGAGATGGTTGATATGGATAAATTATATTGGGTATTCTTGACTACCTTGGAACTGATTAATGGTTTGTTTATTTCATCATTTTTGGAGTATTCAATGTTTTTGGATATGAGGAATGTATATAGTATTCTATTAGTAATAAGTGAGGATGAATGTAGTTAATACGGTTTTTGGGTAATTCAGGGTATTACTGTGTTTTAAAAGTATACATGATTATGGTATTCACATATTTTTATGTGGAAAAAAATATCTTCATTGTGTTTAACTTATTTATAAATTTTGGACTATGAGTTTGGACATAAGTATTTTTTATAAGACTAATTGTTGGAATGGATTATGTTTGACAATTGATACTATCTTTATGGTTAAATAATTTCGGAAAATTATTTTTGGATTTTTATAAAAAGGAAAACCCGGAGGTTGCGTGACAACATGTCACATCCGGCAAGGCCACTAGACTTGAACACACAACTGAATAGCGACAACGGTGCTTCACCTACCACTGACCTACATGATGTCCTGGATTGTATAATGTAGTATATTTTTTTAAAACGTCTAATAGGTGAAATATAAATTCATTATTTTTGGAACCCTAAATGATTAGGGAAAATAGAATATTTTTTGAAATCTTTTGAACTGAAAGATGAGTTTGTGGTAGGAATTAGTTGAAGGAAGAAACTCTACATGTGAAGTATATATATATTCCCTCTTATTCAATGGATAAATTAATTCGTAAACTTTAGGAAAGGGATCTTGAAACAAAAAATTAGTTATCCTAATAGCTTATGTTTTGTTGAACCGATGATATTTTTAATCATCATTGATTGATGGATTTGAGGCCCTCAATAATACAATTTCTTATGATTTATGACCTCAATCACTCCCTATAAATATTTACGTTTCCCTCTAATTATGTGTCTCAAATTTCAACCTATGTTCTCCTAATAATGGTTATAATATTGTGGTGACCCATTTTTAACCTTCCCTCATATTAAGAATAAATTTTATTATCCCAATTTCTGATATTGGTTTTCCACATAGGTATTTTCTATTCTCAACCTTTTCTTTTGTAATAACAATTTCAAATTGAGAGGAGCCAATTTATTTAATGAGGGGAGAATGTAACTCCCCAATATTTCATAATATGTAATTTTTTCAAAGTAATTCAATAACTTTCTCTACACGATACACCGAGTTCAAGAACACCACGACTTAAAAACCTAGTCGTTCAAAAAAGGTTATGAATAATATTAACTGAATTATGAAAATTATATAATAATGGGCTATGAATAATATTAACTGTAGCAGCAAGTTACTATTCACAGAATGTGAATTGGCCTTAGAATTTGGGCCTACGGGCTATGTAATGGGATACAAGCCCACTGGGCCTTCGGGCTATGTAATGGGTTTCCATCTACCTAGTAAAAAGAGAACTTTGTTTTCATTTAATAATATAAATGAGGCTTTGGCCCCAAAATTTTAAAAAAATTTAAGAAAGAATTAATTTTTTTGAGATAAAAGATGTATTTCCCAAAAAATTAAAATTTTATCACCTTTTAAAGGAGAACCCTTTTTAAATCCAACATTCGAAACATTTATATATTAAATTTGACAAAATAATATTATATTTTATAATGAGGACATGAAAATTTAGTTTCAATAAATTTTTGGTGTTTTTATGATAACTTTCATATTTGGGTTAATAGTGAAAAGTACATTATTTTAATTGAAAACAAATTTTTTAATCAAAATAATTTATAGTGATAAATTATACATATTAATGGTTTGGAAGTATAATTAGATTAAATTTTTACTATTTAATCCAATTTTGTCCATTGGATGTAATTTCACATTGAAATTGGACAGAAATAATTATCAATCGTGTGATGGTTATTATTTCTTAAAAATAAGTTTTTTAGTTTTGACTACGGGAATTAATTTTAAATAAAATAATGAACCTTATATGTTTTGAAATTGGTAAATTAGAATTAATTTTTGAATTCAGAATATGAAAATTATCTTTGGGTGAATTTTTGGTATTTTTCTGAAAACATTCAATTTTTGATGAATTGTGAAAACACTGAGTTACTGTTTAAAACCAACATATTATATGAATAATTATATTATATTATTTTATTTTATTTTAGGTCATAATAGATACATAATACCTTTATTTGTTCAATTTAATTCATTGGAGTCATTTTCTAATAAGTTTAGATATATAAAATTTTATTGATCTTTTTTCTTTCTTTTACCCAGCTTCTAGGAGATTTTAAAAATTAGAATAAAACATAATTTTACCACTTCTGTGAGTTGAATTTAATAAATCTAACAAACAAGGTTAACCTCAGTAAGTAAAATTTGGTTTAAAAAGATGAATATAATTTTTTGCGATTAGTAACTTTTGATTTTATTTAATATAGTTATAAGTAAATAGGGTAATAAAGGGTAAAAATGATTTTATAATTATCCTGACACTTGTCCTAATTCTATTGGATAAGTTTAATTTAACCAAGAAAAACCATTGGAATCAAATTTTATCCTTTTGGTCCACATGGATTAGATTATGACATTTTTTACTATTAAATTTAAAGAATAGTTAAAATTGTTAAATACAAGTTCTCATTAGTAAAAAAATTTTAAAATAAGGTTATACATAAGATAAATAAGACTATAAATATTCATTATAATTATAAAATTCATTCCTACATTATTTTATTTTTTTTATAATTTTTAGACATTAAATAATTAATGTTATTTATGACACAATGATAATACAGTAATTACCTTCTTAATGAGATATTAAAATGATTAATATTATAAATATCAAAATAAATGTAATATGAGAGTGTTGATTAATTCCAATAATTTTATAGTTTAATATTTCATGTTACGATTAATTAGATAAATTTATTTCTAAGTGATAAGGTTGTTAGGACTTTCACAAAAACACAATATTAAATAGTGTCAAAATTGACATAAATTAAATTTTAAAACAAATACTATATTATTGTTTGATAAAATATTCCTAAAAATCTATGGTTCAGCCAAAGGTATTAAATAATATTTTATATGTAATTTATTAACCACTTTAGGATCGTTTTGGAGTTTAGAGTATTTCTATTAACCATATAGTTTATGAATACACGAAGACACGGTAAAAGTAAAACTATTTAAATAAGAGATAAATCTTAATGATAAGGATAAAATGGTAACCTAATCTTGTATAAAACCAATTGGTTGAGAGGATTTATACCCATAAATACCTTATCTTACATATAAATCAATTTGGATCCTTTATAAAACGAAAATTATTTTATAATAAAATAATATTTTATGTTTTTTCTAAGGTGCCCATCACCCCTCTTATAAAAGGGTACTAACCCTTCCCTCAAATTCACACCTACAAAGCCATTTGGCTCGACCAGACACTGACAAAATATATTACCAACATCCCTCAATTCATCCTAAAGGCCTTTATTTGGTCATAAATCCATTCTATGTAGCCCTTTTTCATCTTAAAAGGAAACACTCGAAGAAGAGGTAATAATTTCACCACCCTCTTTCAAGTTCTATTCTTCTTCCACTTCTTCATTAACTGTGGTTTCTATAATTAAGTAATGACTCCAATAACTTCAACAAATTGGGGTTTTGTAAAAAATATGTTACAACCATATTCGTTATTTTCTCCATCCTATTAATGACAATGTCACCATACATGCGTATGTACGACTTACCGTCTCCACTTCATGGTGTAGTTATCCATTCAACAATTCACTATTTTATTGGGTATAATAATGAGTATAATTGATAAAAATAAAAAATATATCATGTCATTGATTATATATATATGATATACTATCCAATGTCAAACAATTTCATCATCAATATAATGATAATTTCACTCGTCGGTACGTATGGATTACCGTCTCTACAACGTGATGAGAATCATTTCCACATTCACCGTTCAAAAATGATTACAAATATATATATATTTATTAAGAAGTATGTAATATATGACATAATAATTCCACTGGATATATATATATATATACATTCATCTCATTCTCTTACTTTCGTTCAATAGTATATGAAAATAGAAACAACGTTTATGAGTACGTACGGACTACCGTTCCCATAAACGGTGTTTTCCATTTCATATATCTATCTATTATAAATATTTATATTATAAATATATATGATACATAAATCATTTTTATATTATGGATGTATTTAAATCATGGTCAAAATGACATGATCAAAAATAACAAGTTAAAATACATACGAAGAAAAAGAGTTTATTACCCGAAATCTTAATTTAACATGGAAATCTTTATATGTAATTATCTACTAGAACCTCTTTATCATCCACATTGTTCTATTCTTAAAAAACATATTTCAAAATAGTTTTACTATTTACTAGAAAATGGGTTAATGTCATTTATACCCTTTTTTGAACTTATATGTTTTGAAATGAGTCTTTCTGTTGTTTTCCAAACATGGTACTTTATGACCTTTTCAACAAAATGAAGGTATGAATTTTTTTAACTTATACGGTGGGTGAAATTATTTTCCACCGTTATAAAATTGTAGAATAATCCATTACAAGATTATATGATGATTTTCAAAATAAATTTTTTCCTTATAATTATGTGACATTTAAATGATTTTTAAATAAAATGGGATATTTCTCTCAAATAGTTTTTATTTCATCTATGTCAAAATCCTTTGATAAATTTTACATTTGTTTGCAGTTTATTTATTATGATACAAATCATCAATATTGTATTTAAGGTTTTTTGATGTGTTTGACTGTGGATGAGTTATTTTTATGCCATTCATGGTTTATGGATAAAGTATTGACATTTAATATGGTAGTTTTAATACGAATTTTTATGTTATATTTCAACATCTTCTTAAGATGAATGTGTTGGACTAGTATGTTGCGGGTTGGGGACAGATAAATGTAAACCATGTGTATTGAGGTCTGGTTACAGAAGACCCTTCGGGTTAGAGTCCAGTTATAGAGGCTCTTTGGGTTGGAGTCCGGTTACAGAGGATCTCCTTATTGGATTCCGGTTATATAGGCTCTACGGGATGGGCTCTGGTTACAGTTAGCCCCATGGTCCTGACATGAGGCCTTAACACATAAATTAATGTATAGTACTATACATTCCCTCATTATAAATTTAGTTATTAAATGTGATTATTTGATGAGTAGAATATCAATGTGAATGTTAATATAGTAATTTTTTATTAATTTTTGACATATTATGTTCATATTTAAGTCTAAAAGGATGTTGTTTTTATTACATATCTTTCCTTAAAAGATTATAGCTTTAGCTAAATTATATACCCTTACTAAGCATCTGATCTCACCCCTATCTTATGTTTTATTTTCCCATGATCCCAAGAAGTGTTTTATGATTGAGATGCAGGGTTATGATTAATGAATAATGGCGTTATCACATTTACATCCATGAGACATATGTCGTATTCACCACTTAATCCATCATGTTATGTATATACTACACATTTTGATGTGTTATCTCATTAATATATTTCTATTTATGGTAATTAATTTATAATTTTAATTTATTTATTTATTTGGTATTACAATTCAATATTTACCAATGTTGTAAGGGTTATTTTCACAATCTCATCATTATTCAAGATGGTATATGATTATGACTCCCTTCAAGTAATTATTTGATATTTTATCTAAAACTCAATATATTATTTTATCCTATTATTTAATGCACTTTATATATTACTGGTAAAAATTTTAATAGCATTGGTACATAAAATTATTTCATTAATTGAAACATAGGATATTCCAATAGTTTTAAATTTTTGGTATAACATATAACAATAGTTTTCCGAAACAGTTTTCTATTCAGAAAAGAGGATAGCCTAATAATAATGGTTCAACAATAACTATTGTTATAAGGTTCTTGAGAATACACTATCCTATTGTTTTGAGTTTATTTTTGGGATATATGTTTAATAATGGTTTTATAACATTGATATATATCTATCTTTAAATCTATAAAAATGGTTTATAAAGCATTGGTAGAGAATTTTACCAATGGTTTTATAAGAACCATTGGAAATGATGTGTTTTTTATATCTATACCAATGGTTTAGAAACCATTTTTATAGAGTAATCCATTTCTAGAAAACAAAATACAGTAGCCTTCCCTCTACAATTAGCTATAATTTCAATTAAATTATAGAAAATAAAATGCTGAGACATCAAAATAAAACTGATGCCACGATATATATAATACCACACTAGAAGGAACAAAGCCTAAAAATACTATATAAACATTTAAAAAACAATACTTAATAATGATTAATACAGCACATGAAAACAAAACTAATATAACACCTGAAAAAAACCTCACTTGAAAAACACCACACTATAAATAAAACTAAAAATATAGACAATATAAAATACATAACAGGGATCATAAAAACATTGGAAATCAAAAGATTCCACTTGAATACATCTGAAAGGAAGTATGGATTCCACACCAAAAAAGGATGATATCCACCACATAGTGAACACTAGGGAAAATGGAAACCGAATAGATTGAGAAATGAGAATCCTTCCTTATTGTTTTTATGTTTTTGATTGATGAGTTTAGTATTTAAAAAAATTTAATTGCGTTTTATAATTGGTTATTGTTGTTAGATACTAATTTTTATAGACATATTGAAATGGTGGGCTGTGATGAATCTTATTAGAACGCTTACTCAAAGAGATATTGAAGAAACCATCCTTGGATTTATGGATGATGTGAGTTGTCATCATCACCCCGATTGTGATAGAGAAATCACCGTTGGACGTGGGAATGATACTATATCAAAATGGAGTCCTTTAATATAAGTCATTAAAAGACAATTAATTTGAGGAAGATGAGTGAAAATTGTTAAAATTAATACAGAGATGCTCATGTTTTTCAACCAAGAGTTTGAGTGTATGCTTTAGTAAATGTTGTGGCTCACCAAAGGCTGCATAGGTAGTGAGAAAGGCCATTGGAAATCCATTTAGAGTCTAGTAGATGTCAATATGATGTAATTTCATTACATATTATTGTAAAATTATGTATCTATGGCCACTTACATAATAAATAACATGAGTAGTGGAATACTACACCCGACAATATCATTGAAAAGATGTCATGGCACTACGATATATCATAGAAAAAATACAGTACGATCAATAATGATATTGGACTCAAACAGAAAATTGTACAAATAGTATATATTGATTATGGATAGAATTTATATAATATATGTCACTATGTTGGCATAATTGGATGTTATCCCATGAAGAAGAGGAAATAGGCAGATCTAACTACATTTGGTTAGGTACACTATTGGTGTCTATGGAAGAGGTAATTATTAAAGGTTCTCATATCAATATGATTTAAATAATTTATAGCACATGATGAAGGAATTTTGTTTCATATTAATATGTAAAATATTTATAATATAGTATAAAACACACATAATTTTTTTTCTTAAGGAACATGAAAGTTACAATAATTGATTTTTAGGTAATCTCATCAACTGACTGTTATAAACAATTGAACAATGAGGAAAATATTTTTATATCATCTAGTTTCTATGCCTTATGCATCAGATGGATTTAAGTGGGAGGATTTACCACAAATTATTATCACGGTCCATAACCTCATGATATATAATTATTATATTTCTCAAGATAGAAAAAATATTATTGGACAAATGATCACCCATAAGACATGTGGATGCTTTGATGAGTTGTATAAGACTAAAATAATCCTCCCTAGAACTAATGGATACTAAAATCACCAAAATTTTTTTACTGAATATCATTTGTTAGTATGGAATATCTATCATACAAAAAAAAGTGTTCAAGTAACATAGATTATTTGTATTAAAAAATGATGTAAGTCACCCAAAAAACAGTCATATGTTGAGACATCAAGAGGGGTGTGATAGTATGTGAACCTAGTAGGAAGGGTGAGGGGGTACAAAGATAACATGGCAGTGGATTCTATGAGGGGCCGTGTACATTGGTGGTTTTGGAAGGAAGGGTGGTGTGTTGGGGAGGGTTTCATGTATAAATATGGTTAGGGTTGTGAAATATTTTTGTTACTATGTAAAAATTGATGTCAATGAATCCATACCTCCATGTCAAGTAATGTTGTATTATTTTTTGATAAATAAATGAAGATACAAGTAATACCACTATCCTAATCAATCCTTTGAATGTTGAATCTTATATATTTAATATAAAATATACCTTAATAACGTAATTAAAAAGGACGGAAATACATTGGTTAATGGTTTTGTGATTAAAAATATATAGTAATTAGTATACATGAGTCAAGAATAAAATGAAATACATAATGAGACTTATATTCAGTCAAAGTAAATCATCAATCAATAAATTTCGGTAATATAAATAAAAAATTTAATGGATCAATCTATCCCACATCACTATTACAATTATCACTATCATTATCAGCCTCATCCTCATCCTTATCAATGTCCTCTTAGTCATCCACATCCTTATCCCCATCCAAATTCTCAACCTCATCATAACCCTACTCCTCCACCTTTTCCACATCATCAACCTCATCATATTCCTCATCCTCTAATATGGCCTTGTCCTCAGCCTCAGCATCATCCTCATCCTCATCCTCTTCCTTTCTATCGTAATCTCCAGGAACAACATCATCTTGAACATCACTAGTACTACTTCTTGGTTCTCTATATAATGAATGCATCAAAAAAAATATTCATCACAAGTCCTACTGGTATCTGGTAGAAGTGATGAGCATATAACATTCATTAGTTTTATAAATTCATTGTGTTCCCTTTCAACCAATTCCTTCACCTGTGTGACCCTTATTTCATCTTGTTCAACCTATTACTTAACCATTTCAATCTCGGTGGTACTAAAAATAGTACATGATGTGGGCAAATACCTCATCAGGACTATACTCTTCTCTGTCCTGTAGTGTACTCTACCATGGAGCCCATCTCCCATAACATATTTTAAGTGATCATTTGGCCAAAAATGACAGTTTCCTTGGAATCAAGAGCCTCCAAAGTAACATATTATAAATATAAATATATTTTTTAGTAAGAAAATAGATATTGAAATATTAAATGAACAAATTAAAACTTCCAATCTCTTTCTATGTTGGATCATTAACTGCACTTCCATCTTTTTGTTCCTCTACATGAGAAAAAACTGTTTTTGTCATGGAACACGTCTTTTAGTATTAAATACTTGCTTGTACAATGGCATTGAATGTATAAAACTATAATTTAAAATATGTTACCAATAATTATTTTTATAACTGAAATTATATCAAAAAAAATTAAGTAGAATAAATTATGAGGAAACACTAGAATTTTATTGTCCTATATAACAATTTTAACTAATTGGTGTACCTGTTTCCTCTCTTGTTCCCTTATCCTATGAAGCCCCAAAGTATAGAAATATTTTTTAGCATCAAAGTTGTTTTTATTTTTTCCAAATGATTCTTAAAAATAATTCAATAGTACTAAATATATTAGTAAAGAAAACTTTAAAATTTTCATATAAAACCCTCAAATGTTATTAATACCTTAAACATAGTTGTCGTCTAATGAGTAATAATTTTTCTGATATTGTTCAAACGAACAATCAGCCATGACATATACCTCCTTTACCTTTGTTCCAAATCTATCATGCAATAAATTATACAACTAATGCTTATGTGCTCACAAAAACAAACATAATTCATTTATCCATTATGGTCATGCATCCTCGCCATTAGGAAAATTAAAACAATGCAAACACAAAAATATTAAATCGTATAAGTACAAAACAATATTACAGTATATCATAAAATAATTTTATCCATATATTTTCCAATGAATTATCCTTAACATTGTAACATCCCATGTAAGTAATGAATTATAGATATTCATATCTATGTCTATTTTTGAATTAGATAGTGTTATAGAGGCTTAAAATGTGAATAAATCCAATCTTAAGCATGTAATACACTAATATTTTTTAAATATTGTTTTACAGCCATTTGATGGAAAAACATTTTTAAATCAACCTTTTGACAATTTTATAAGATATATTTTTCAAAATAGACTTATTCAATATGATTGGGACATTGAAATTTACTTTGGATAAATTTTTGGTATTTTTCTAACAATGTTAATTTTTAAATGAATAGTCAAAAATACTTCATTTTACATCAAAACTGCTTTTCATCTAATTTAATTATATGGTCAGATTATCTTCTTAATTGGTTTCAACGTTTAATTATAATATATTTTTACCATTTAATCCAATGGTGTTCATTAGAATTAATTTCACTTTGTAATTGGGCATAAACAAGTGCCAAACTTTTCATAAATATTGTTTAAAAAACCCCGCTATTTGTTTTGACAATGGGAATTAATTTTAAATTAATTATTGCAATTTCTATGTTTGGAATTTTTTAAAATGGATTCCATATTTGGAATCAGAATGTCCAAATTATGTAATTATGACTCTTTTGTTTTTGGACAATATGAATAGTAATGACATTAATTATCTATAATTATCTGGATAATTAGTAATCGGGTAGTTAAGAATAATAATATAATATCATAATGATAAAAAATGACCCCAAAATGTATCCTAATGATACTGGTTGTGTCATGTACAACCATAGGATTCCACGTTCCAAACTAAGGGACCCCATGGAATCACATTTGGGTGAAAGTGACACTTTATCTTTTTATTTATAAAGGAGAATATCACTAAAGAATGTATTACCAGAGTAACACATTTTTAATTTTGTCTACATAAATGATATATTGGACTATAGATAATAATTGGAAATCTATAAATATTTTATACATCATAGTATTTTTTTAATTCTTAGACATTAAATAAATTAAATTATTTATGACATCATGATGATGCAGCGATTACATCATTAATGAACGATTTTAATAAAATGAAAAGATAGTGTAATATATTAGACTTACACTAGTAAAATACCTATTTAATTATTATATTTCGAACCCTTATCACCTTATCATAGAAATATATCAATGTGGGACCTTTAAAATCAAGAACTCATTTTAATATAAAGTAACAGTTAATAACTTTCCAAAAGTGCCCCTCCTCTACTCTTATAAAATGCCCCCACCTCTACCTCATTACCCACACTTCTCAAGCCTTTGGCTCAGCCAATATCTTCTCATTTTATCTATCTACATCCCTCTATTCATCCTAGAAGCCTTATTTTAGGCATAAATCTCTTCAATAAATCTTTTTCGTTCTAACTAAAAAGAGTTACCCGATTTAAAGGTAATGTCTTCTCTAATGTTATTTTGTTTTATTTTTCTTCTGCAACCCCATAAAATATTTTTATTCATGTCTTTTGTAACAACACCAGTATCTTCAATATACTAGGTTGTTTTTATAATATTTATTTGAGCTATACTTACACACGGCTACATCTACTAATTTAAGAGCATACAGTTTCCGTGGATGGCGAATTTCTGCCTCACGAAACAATGATTCCTCAATATTCTTCTAACACCTTCAAAGGTGGCCATTAATATGTCACTATATTTATATATGATATATAATATTTTTATGATTTCCTTAATATTCTGTATTTTTCATTTATGGCATACCTTTATGGTTTCCATTATGGGTAAATGCGATATCTTCATTTAGGGAAATGCGGACTATCGCCCCCTCAAAGTGATTTGATTTGTTAATGCCATATGTGGGAATTATAAACGATGGAGATAATTATATTATACATGATATTATACTGTAATTATAATATAACTTTATATCATTATTATTTTATTCCATAAAATATGAAACAGAAATTAAAGTAGCGTTCATGGTTACGTACAGCTTACCATCACCACGAACGGTTCATTTCATTTCTTACCTCTAAATGTTATGTAATATTATAAATGCATGTATATACTGCATATATATGATATATATGATATCTTATTCATGAATATAACTCTGGATATAAAGGATACATGAACAACTTGTAATTATAATGATTTTATTTTTGACTCATGTACCAATGATCGAAAAAATGACCATTATTAACATAAATAATTACATAGTGTTAATAACATGGAAATAAGTGATATAAAAAGGAATAATGAACTTGAAAAAGGTTCTTAAGAAAGTATAAATTAAATCAAGTTTACTATTTTGGTGGTTATAGAATGATCGAGTCAAGTCGGACCCGAGGTAAGGGACTTTGTCTCAATCTCCTTTCATTGAGGCATATTTTGTTTTATACTCAACTTTCTTTTATACGGTGTATAAACCCCTACGACTTTTATGTTTATTCAAAAAAGAAATATTTTTATACTAAGTATTTACTAAATGAAAAAAATGGAATGCTTTTTTCCTACATATGCGGTGAAAATGATTTCTCTGCCACCGTTACCATAATTTGAGTTTCGGCTTCCTATACAAGACATAACCTTTTTTAATGAAAAATAAATACCATGTTTTACTTCTCATTTATTTTGGTATTGAAAATGGTTTTGATATTTTTTTCATTATATCTATGTGTTGTATTGATATCTTGTGATTGAAATGTTGAAATTGTATGCTTACTTTATGCATGTTTTATGTGATATGATTATGTTATGGTTCGTGGGAATTGTTTATGAAGATGGGTGGTTCCGTGATAAACTAAGGGAGGGTGAGACCGATATATCTCTCCAATGCATTGGGTAATGTGAAGGATTTAAATTCTATGGTTTATCCAATGAGATTTAGGGAATATACTGTGATGTGAATTCCAAACGTAACTATGAGGGTTACTCCCTACGTAATAATGTTCGGAATGCCTCAATGATTTCTATGATTTATTCATTATTTGATGAGGTATGTTAAAATTCTTATGTTTTACAAGTAAATAATGATGTCACAAATGGAATAATGTTTTCATTTCGTACTTTTATATCCCTTGATGAGCTTTTTATGCTCATCCCATGTTTTTGAAATGTTTTTCGCAGGTCAAGGGAAACATACATGATGTGAAGATAGTGTCTAGTAAGTGTCGAGAAAGAATCTATGTTTTATTTTAAATATGTTTCTGATGATGGGAAAGATGAGTACTATCTTAAATGTAACCACTTTGTTTAAATGTGGAGTGTAATGCATTATTTATGATCTAATTCTCTAAAACTCTAATCCTGATAAGATCATCAATGTGTATTATTGATATAACTCAAGATTAAGTAATGTGTAAGGTCGGGGACTTATAGTTGGTATAAAAGGTCCGTTTAGATAACTTTAGCAGTTAGAATTCTATTAAATGATTATCCAAAAATATTTTCTTTATGGTCAAATTTAAATGATATTGCATTTCAAGATTACCATGTTGCTTCATCTAAGACATGTTTGTTCAGAATGGTTTTCCACAGAGGAAATAGGGAAGTAGTGATAGGAAGGAATACAGAAGGAAGTGACCTTCCAAATCAGCATCCTGAGATGGCCGGAATTGGAAATGAACAGTTTGTTGTAGTAATGGAGCAGTTGACTCAAGCGATAAATGGTGGTGGTATCCATGCACGAGATCAGCCAAATCAACCACAGAGGAACATGTCAGTGGTGGAACATTTCACGGGGAAACATCCCCAATCATTCAGAGGATCATCTAACCATGTGCTTGTTGAATGGTGGATTAAATAAATAGAGAATATTTTCGATGTCATGGGGGTTTCAGACAATCTAAAGGTAAGTCTTGATATTTACCGTTTGGAGGGTTAAGGAGATCAATTGTGTTCGATGGTTAAAAATATCATGGACGTTGATGAGATTGATGCTCTCAACTAGGATTAATTCAAAGGTATATTTCTTGAGAAGTATTTTCCTAAGGATGTTTGACTTAGGATGGAAAAAAATTCTTTGAATTGAGGCAGGAGGACGACTCAGTGTCGGCTTATGAAAAGAGGTTCACTTGATTGGCAAGGTATGCTCCAAAGTTTATCTGATAGCTTGATAGTAAAATCATTCGTTTTAACTAAGGATTTAATCCAAAATATCAAAGGGAATTAGCTTCTTGTGAGTTCAAAAGTTATGAAAATCTTTTTCGATGTGCTGAGAAGGTGTAAATTGTGTTTTTCGATGATCATGTGTTCTATAACAACCAACAGAAGAAGAGACCGAGGTGGCAGGAGAAAGGGAATAATTCTTCAAAAAGGTCTGATGGTAAGAACACTATGTTTCCATTTTGTGATAAATGTGGTAAAACGCATTCTAGGGAATGTCTTCTGAATTCTAGAAAGTTCTACTGATGTGGTAAGATGGTACATAAGGATCATGATTCCACAGAAAAAGATCCAGGTTATGGTAAGACCAAATTTGATTTACAGTTAGTGAAATGTTTTAAGTGAAATGAGATGGGTCACTATGCAAATGAGTGTCCGACAAAGAGCATGAGTGATGGGAAGCAGTTAGACTACAAGGAGAAAGGGGTGGTGAAATCCTTTTCAACTACTTCAGTGGATATTGGGACATCAAATGAAGTGGTATCATGTAATTTGTTTTTTTTTCATATTATGCTAGTATGTTGTTTGATTTAGGGTCTACACATTCTTTCATCTCTGAAAACTTTTCTAATAAATTGTCAATACCCTCTCAAGAAATGACTCCTGAACTTGTGGTAAAAACACCTGGGGGAAATGTTGAGGCAAAAATAATTTATAAGAATCTTCGTATCCTTATTCGTGGAAAGAACCTACTTGAAAACCTTATTTTTTTACCTCTAGTAAAGTTTGATGTTATCCTGGGTATGGATTGACTCTCTGTTTAGCATGATAAGATTGATTGTAGAGATAAATATGTTTCTTTTGATAATGGCTTTAAGTTTGTATACACTAATTAAACCTTACTGTTGATATCATATCAAGATCCTAAGAAACTTGTAAAAGATAGAAATGAATGTTACCTTGAACATATTGTAGAAAACAAAGGAATTGTTCATATTATTGATGTGCCAGTGGAAAATGTGTATCCTGTTGTTTTCCCTGATGAGTTTCCTAGAATAATACCAGATCAAGAATTTGAATTTAATGTTGAATTAGTTCCTGATTCTAAGCCAATTTCAAAACCCCTTTATCAAATGGCACAAATTGAACTTTTAGAGTTGAAATATCAATTGCATGATTTATTAGAGAAAGGTTTAATTCGACCTAGCATATCACCATGCAGTGCTCCTGTTTTATTTGTTAAAAATGAAGATAGTTCAATAAGACTTCGCATTGATTATAGATCCTCGAATAAATCACTGTTAAGAACAAATATCATTTGCCTCATATCGTTGATTTTTTTATCAGCTCCAAGGAGATCAGTATTTTTCAAAGATTGACCTGAGATCGAGGTACCATCAGTTGAAGGTAAAGGTAGAAGATATTTCGAAGTCCAAATTTTGTACAAGATATGGCCATTATGAATTTGTAGTTATTTTTTTGGGCTAACCAATGCACTTGTTGTATTCATGGACCTTATGAATATAATTTTCCATGAGTTCTTGGATAAGTTTGTGGTTGTTTTCATTGATGATATTTTCGTGTTTTCTAAAAGTAAATAGGGGCATTAAAGGCATTTAAGGGATATTTTGCATACATTAAATGAAAATAAATTGTATGGGAAATTCAGAAAGTGTGAGTTTTGGTTGCACCAAATTTATTTCCTTGGTCATATTGTTTCTAAAGATTGAATAATTGTTGATCCTGCAAGAACAACGGTTGTTGAAGAATGGCTAAGACCCACAAATGTAACTGAGAATCGTAGCTTCCTTGGTTAGGCAGGATATTACCGAAGGTTTGTTAGAAATTTTTCCCAGTTATCTAGTCCAATAACTAAGCTAACTGGGAAGGGTGTTAAGTTTATCAGGAAAATAGAATGTGATGATTGTTTTCAGGAACTGAAAAGAAGATTGGTTAATGCTCTAGTTTTGGAACTACCTTCCAGGAATGGAGAGTTTTTTATCTATAGTGATGCTTCATTGAAAGCACATGGTTTCATCCTAATTCAAAATGATCAGGTAGTTTCTTATGTTTCAAGTCAGTTTAAAACTCATGAGGTAAATTTCCCTACACATGATTTGGAATTATCTTATTTTGTTTTCACTTTAAAATTTGGAGGCATCATTTGTATGGTGTAAAGTGTGAAATATATACTGATCACAGATTTTTAAAGTATATATTCACTCGGAATTAATTGAACATGAGACAGAGGAGATTTATAGTATTAATCAAGGATTATGATTTCATAATTCATTACCATCCGGTAAATGCAAATAAAGTGGCTGATGCATTGTGTTGAAAAAATAATACTTCATTAACAATATTGTGTTTGGAACGTGATCCTTTGGTTATGGAATTTATGAACTTTGGCATATAAGATGTTGGTGCAGGATGTCCTTCTATTTTGATTCAGGTATCAGTGAAATCTTCTATATCAGACAGAATTAAGCAAGCAGAGAAGCAAGACAGTGAGTTGCAGAAAAAGGTACAGCTAGTTCAGAAGGGAAAGATGACTGAATTCAACATTGATAATGATTGTGATTTGAGATTTGGGAATAGATTGTGTGTGCCTTGTGATTCACAGTTGAAGAGATAGATGTTATGTGAAACTCATAGTTCTCTATTTTCAATTCATCCAGGCAGTACTAAGATGTATAGAGATCTTCGAAAGTATTACTGGTGGGACAGAATGAAAAGAGATATTGCTGCTTTTACTGTGAAGTGTTTGACTTGTCAACAGGTTAATACAGAGCGGAAGTTACCGAAAGGGATGCTTCAGCCTTTACCAGTGCCATAATGGAAATGGGAGAATATATCCATGGACTTTGTTGTGGTATTGCTAATGACACCTCGAGGTAATAATGCAATATATGTTATTGTTGATCGCTTGACTAAATATGCTCATTTCCTTTCTATAAGATATACATTTTCCCTAGATCAGCTTTCCCGTTTTTATCTTAATTATATAGTTAGGTTACATGGAGTTCCACTATCCATTGTATCTGACTGTGATCCCAGGTTCACTTCTATCTTTTGGAATGGCCTTCAGAAGTCATTGGGTGTTGAATTAAATTTGAGTACAAATTTTCATCCTCAATTAGATTGGAAGTAAGAACGAACGATTCAGACATTGGCGGATATGCTACGTGGTTGTTCAATGGATTATCAGGGAAGGTGGGACCAACATCTTTCTATGGTTGAGTTTTCATATAATAACAGTTTTCATTACATTATATAGACGGAACCATTTGAGGTATTATATCAGAATCAGTGTCGAAATCCAGCTTTCTGGGATGATGTGGGTGAAAGAAAGTTGATGGACCGGAATTGGTAGAAGAGTTGGCATAAAAATTTCTGTTGATACAGAAACACATGAGAATAGCTCAGAGCAGGCAGAAAAGTTATGTAGAAAACAGGAGGATGGATCTCTCTTTGGAGGTAGGTGATCATCTTTTTCTCAAAGTATCCCCATGGAAAAGTGTGATGCAATTTGGTAGGAAAGGAAAGTTGAGTCCAAGGTTATTGGGCCATATTAAATTACGGTGAGAGTTGGATCAGCTTCATACCGAGGGGATTTACCTCCGAGTTTATCTCAGGTACACAATTGTTTTTATGTTTCAATGTTAAGGATGTACATGCCAGGTCAATCTCATGTTTTGAGTCCAGAGGTAGTTCAGGTGGAAGAGAATATATCTTATGAGGAACAACCAGTCCAGATTATTGACCACAGGGAGCAAGTGTTGATGAATAAGGGGATTCATAAAGTAATTTTGTTTTTGAAAAAACCACATGATTGAAGAGGCAACACGGGAATCTGAATGTGCAATGATAGATAGATACCCCCACTTATTAGATAAGTAAATAAATTGTGGGGACACAATTTTATAAAGGGGGGAAGGTTGTAACATCCCAAGTAAGTAATGAATAATAGATATTCTAATCTATGTCTATTTATTAATTAGATAGTGTTTTAGAGGCTTAAAATGAGAATAAATCCAATCTTAAGCATGGAATACACAAATATTTTTAAAAGATGGTTTTACTGCCTTTTGATGGAAAAACAATTTTGAATCAAACTTTTGACAATTTTATAAGCTCTATTTGTCAAAATAAACTTATTCTTTATGATTGGTACATTGAAATTTACTTTGGATAAATTTATTGGTATTCTTATAACAATGTTCATTTTTAACGATTAGTCAAAAATACTGCATTTTACATCAAAACAACTTTTTAATTTAATTTAATTATATGATTATATTAACTTTTTAATTGGTTTTAAATTATAATTCGAATATATCATTACCATTGAATCCAATTGTGTTCATTAGAATAAATTTCACTTTGGAATTGGGAAAAAACAAGTGCCAAACATTTCATAGATATTGTATCAAAAAAACCCACTATTTGTTTTGAGAATGGGAATTATTTTTAAATTCATTATTGAAAATTTAAAATTTGTAATTTGGTAAAATGGATTCCATATTTGTAATCTGAAGGTCCAAATTATGTAATTATGACTCTTTTGTTTTTGGACATTATGAATAATAACGATGGTAATTATCTTTAATTATCTTGATTAATTAGTAATAGGGTAGTTAAGGACAATAAAGTTATATCATAAAAATAAAAAAATGAACCAAATATGTGACCTAATTCTAATGGTTGTGTCATGGCCGACCATGGGATGTCTTGTTCAAAACTTAGGGACTCCATGGAGTCACTTTGGGTTAATGTGACACTTAATCTTTTTGTTTTTAAAGAAAAGAGAAAGAATCACCTATGTAAATAAATTTAATTTTGTCTACATAAATGATCTCTTGGACTATAGATAGTCATTGGAAATTTAATAATATTTCATACATCATAGTATTTTGTATAATTTTTAGACATTAAATAAATTAAATTATTTAAGACATTATGATGATGCAGCAATTACCTCATTGATGAACGATTTAAATAATATTAAAAGACAATGTAAAATATATAATGCACAGATGTCAAAGACCTATTGGATGAGTATATTTCTAACCCTTATAACCTTATCCACAAAATATATCAACGTGGGACCTTTAAAATCTGAATCCCATTTTAATATAAAGTAACATTTATAACATTCCAAGAGTGCCCCTCCTCTCCTCTTATAAAAGGACCCAACCTCTACCTCCTTACCCACACATCTCAAGCCTTTGGCTCGGCCAAGATCTGCTATTTATATCTCTTCACATCCCTATTTTCATCCTAGAAGCCTTTCCTTAGGAAGAAATCTTTTCAAGAAACCCTTTTGGTTCAAACCATGAGGAGTTACCGGATTTAAAGTTAAAGTATTCTATAATGTTATTTTGTTTTATTTTGCTTCTCCAACCCCCTAAACACTTTTTATTCATTTATTTTGTAACCAAACCAGTATATTATATATACTAATAAGGTGTTATAATAATTATTCCAGCTACACATATGCACACCTACATCTAATTGTTAAAGAGCACACTATTTCCGTGGATGGCGAATTTCTACCTCACGAAATGATGATTGCTCAATATTCTTCTAACACCTTAAAATGTGGCTATTAATATTCCACTATATGTATATATGATATATATTCTGTTTATGTTTTCCTTAAGCTTCAGTATTTTTTAATTATGGCATATCATTATGGTTTCCATTATGGGTTAATGCAATATCCTCATTTTAGGAAGTGCGGACTACTGCCCCCTCAAAGTGATTTGATTCATTATTGCCATATGTGGGACGTATAAAGGATATATATTTAATGATATTATATATGATATTATTTTTGTAATTATAATATTCCTTTATACCATTATTATTCCATTCCATAAAATAAGAAATAGAAATGAAATTAGCGTTCATGCTTATGTACGGCTTACCGTCTCCATGAACGGTGCATTTCATTTCTTACCTCTAAATGTTATGTAATATTATAAATGCATGTATATACTAAATATATATGATATATATGATATCTAAATAATGAATATAACTATGGATACAATGTATACATGAACAACTTGTAATTATAGAGAGTTTATTTTTGACTCAAGTACCAATGTTCGACAAAATGACCATTATTAAGTTAAATAATTACATACTGTTCATAAAATGGAAATAAGTGATATAAAAAGGAATAATGAACTTGAAAAAGGTTCTTAAGCAAGTAGAAATTAACTCAAGTTTATTATTCATGTGGTTATAGAATGATCGAGTCACGTCGGACCTGAGGTAAGGTACTTCGTCTAAATCTCCTTTCATTGAGGCATATTTTGTTATATACACAACTTTCTTTTATATGGTGTATAAACACCTTTGAGTTTTACGTTTATTCAAAAAGAATATTTTTTATACGAAGCATTTACTAAATGACAAAATGGAATGTTTTTTTTCGTACGTATGCGGTGACAACAACTTCTACGCCATCATGACCATTATTTGAGTTTTGGCTTCCTCTACAAGCCATAACCTTTTTTTAAATGAAAAATAAATACCCTGTTTTACTTCTCGTTTATTTTGGTAATGAAAATGGTTCTGATATTTTTTATTATATCAATGTGTTGTATAGATATCTTGTTATTGAAATATGGAAATGTTATGCTTCCTTTATGCTTGTTTTATGTGAAATGATTATGTTATGGTTCTGGGGCATTGTTTATGAAGACATGTGGTTCCGTGATAAAATAATGGTGGGTGAGCCCGATATAGCTCTCCAATGCATTGGGTAACGTGAAGGGGTTAAACATTATGTTTTCTCCGATGTGATTTAGGGAATATTCTGTGATGGGTATTGCAAACGTAACCATGAGGGTTACTCCCTACGTAAGAATGTTATGAATGCCTCAAGTTACCTTTATGTCTTATGATTTCTAGGATTTATTCATGATTTAATGAGTTATGTTAAAATGATTATGTTTTACGAGTAAAGTATGATTTCATACATGTACTAATGTTTTCATTTTGTACTTTTATATCACTTGCTGAGCTTTTTATGCACATCCCATGTTTTTGAAATGTTTTTCACATGTCAAGGGAATAGTACATGATGTGAATATAGTGTCAAGGAAGTGTCAAGAAAGAATCAATGTTTTATTTTAAATATGTTTCCAATGATGGGAAAAATTGTAATATCTTTTATGTAACCAATTTTTCTAAATGTGGAGTGTAATGCATGATTTATGATCTAATTCTCAAAAACTCTAAAACTGAAAAGATCCTCAACGTGTATTCTTGAAATAACTCAAGATTAAATAATGTTTATGGTCGGGGACTTATAAACATAGTTTATCAACTACCTCGATAAGAGCATACAGATGGAAATAATGTTGGGGTATTTGGAAAGCATATCCCAAAAACATTGACATTGCTACCGTATTTTTTCAATCATTTGGATATTTTCTTTGTAACCCACAATCAATTGTCAGCGAGGGTTCTACACCGCATTCATGTGTGTATTCCCCCAGTTCTTGCTTGTTTTTGTATATGTTACAAAATAAAAACAAATATTATGTTAGTACATGTTATAATGAAAATAAATCATGGGAGAAATTTTCATAGGGTTCTAAATATACCTTCAGTTGTCTGATCAAATAGTGATACTAGATCCACAGGTACATAAGGAACATCACCATTTCTAGGTGGAGAAAGTCCCAGTGTATGCTCCGTAAGCACATACAATGTCATAGTAAGAGTTGAATAAGGTATGTATAATCTCAACAAAAAAATGTATATAGTAAATAAGATAGTAGTGATGGATAGCCAGATGCACGATATTGATGTGGAGTGGGAATCATTACCAGATACGGTAAATATGGGTGGGGAGGATATGATATAACAGTTGGTGAAATAATTTGAGTCCTAAATGTATTGTGTGTCCCAAATGGAATAGAGGGATCAGACTATGTGGATGATGGTACATCAGTGGTATGGGTAGTGTATAATTGGGTATGTCGACAGGAGCACCTAGCTCTCTTACACCCCCTGGCCTCTGTACTAGGACCTGTACTAGGCTACTCGTTCGATAGTTGTCACCGAAGTGGTGGATCCTTTGTAATGGATTTAAAAAATATAAATTACATGAAATTATATTTTGTTGTTATATATATATATATATATATATATATCTATATTTGATATAAAATTCTCACAACATGAACTAATGGAGGAATTCCCATCTCAGTAATTTGTTGATTGTTGTCCATCATCCTTTTTCTTCATTGAACCTCAATAGATTTCATTTCCATTATTTGAAAACAAATATGGATGTAATTAAAAAAGGAAAACTAATTTGTAACACAGAAAAAATATTAGAGTAGACATATATTTATTAGGTCATCTGGTTCATATTTTATGTCAGGTAATTTATATATTTTTTTGGTTATGTCATTATATTAATTTATTTAGATTTTCATGTCAATAACATTAATATGTCCAATTGAATTCCTCGTTTATTATTATATTTTAAATTTTTTATTTGTGTTTGGTTTTTTATGTTTGAATACATTTTCATTAAATATTTGAAAATGAATGTCAAATAAAAATAAAAATAATAAATATTGAAAAATGTGAGGAAGGTCATGTCAGATAAAAAAATAATTCTAATCAATATTACATCATTTTGAATAGTACCAACCATAACAACCAAAGTCGATCTGAACCAAAAGAACTGAGAACATGAATGAATGATTGTATTTGTTTCCCACTAAATCATTGGGTTCACAATCAACTCTAAAAATATAGTTATTGGAGTCATCATAAGTATTAATTTGACAAGGGATAATGACAGTAGGAATGGTATCAATTCCATAATCACCATCATCAAAAGATTTTCTTGGAATTACTTCAATAATTACTATAAAATTAGGATAAAGATGATATTTTACATGAAAAACCTATTTATCTATATATGCCAATATATATGGATCCTTAATATAAAGAGTGAGAGTCGTGTCAATAACTCGAAGTACATAATCATAAATATAGGTGCTCGACCTAATCATAAAATCAACCCACTATAATTTCAACATAGTGACTCGACCATGAGATTAATAATCCCGTGTTATTATTTTTTCAATGAATACTTAATAAGATTAATATAAAAAACGAGGTCTATTATCTGATTCACTGGAATAATAGTTTGTTGTGGTAGTAATTATAACATCATCATGTGGTTTTCTCATGATCTTTACTCATTCATTGGATATAAATTGGTACCCATTGAATATAATTGAATTACATTCACAAACCACAGTATTTAGAAAAAAATAAAATGCGTTTATTTCCTCATAGACAGATCTATCAAGAAATATTGATACCTGAAATATAGAAAAATATCAAAATTAATTAAATATAGATTTTATATATTAATTATATTAATATTTATGACAGTAATTTAAAAAAAGATAAAAACTCATTTATATGGATAGTCTATCTACTTATCAAAGATAAAGAATTATTCTTTCTATTTATCATTTCATTATGTTCCTTGTAGATAAAAATAGATATAACTTAATTGATATGTAAAATTACTAGAGATAAGAAAATATATACATGTCCAATAAACTTACTTGTTGTAGCCATCGAACAAATCACAGATGAACTACATTGTGTGATGTTCCATCCCCCACTCATCAATGATTAATGCCATCAATGTATATGTTCTAGGAATTAATCCTACTTGAAGAAGTGATGGAAAATGAGGTTCAATTTTCTCCAACATTTCTTCTTTATTTTTCATTGGTCTGTTTATTCTCTTAGTATGATAAAAAAAATACCTTGAGTTGAAATCCATACATTATTGATCCAAGTAACTATTCATTATATAACCTTCCGGATGATTCCAGTTCTGGACATAATATTTCAATGTGTACATATCTATTTCATTTGGAAACATCCATAAAAAAAATAGGTCCCCTGAGAAGTCTTTTTATTGGAAGATATATATTCAAATGTAACAATCATGTGAAAAATTATGGAGGAAATATTTTCTATAACTCACAAATAATTAATGGTGTCTTTACTAACCTTTGTTTTCAATAAAGAGAAGGACAAATTCTTAGAACAAAGCTCTCTAAAAAAATGGAAAAACATAATAACTAACACTCATTCATTATTGGAAGAAATATGATGTCTTTCAATTAAAATCAACTCAAGCATACGGAATTGATAATCATGAGTCTTCAATGATTTATACATCGACTCTATTTGATTGATCCATGTTGATATATTTCATGAATATCCATCCGTAAATTTATTAATATCTAGTAATTATAGAAAATTAATTTTTTCAACAGGAGTCATCACATAAGAATCACATTTAACATGGCATTTATTTTCAATGATTGTCCTAGGAAGCAATTCTAGTTTGATCCCCCAATCGACGGAGTCAAATTGAGATCGTAAATCATCTTTTTTTTCATTCCCTTGACATTTAGAAGAATCAAAAGATATATTCCACTTATAATCTTTTCAATATACATTACGCCTTAGAAATGACATAAAAAATTGGTTAACCAACAATGAAACTTAAAGAAGATACTCCTCTACATACAATTATAACAATTATAATTAGAAACATTATTCCTCTATCTAGATTTCATTTGACCCTTCTCGAATAAAAAAACTGAAATATATCAATTCATTAAGCACATAAGTTCCAGACATACATTTAGGTGGATCATCAATCTACATGGTGATTTCAAATCTTCGACGAATATATATACCTTGATCATCCATTTTTTGGAATTGTTGATGTTCGATAAAACTAAAACAACCATGATATTTCAGTGTTTTGGATCGATTATTATTCATACAAATTGTACATGATATTTTTCCCTTCATACTCCATCAATACTTCATTGAATAACCATGAAAATCATTGATCATCCACATAAGAGTAGCATGCATCTAAAATATGTCTTCTGAACATGCGTTGTATGTTCACACACCCACATCCCAAATAATATCCTATTACATTTTTAAAGGTTTTATGAATATGTTATATAATTTTGGTATTTGAAGGGATAGATATTAGTATACTCATAGAAGAGAAAGTTTTTTTCATACACAACCATGGGAAGGTAATAAATTTGAATGAAAACTGGACATATATTATGTGAAGTAAGAATATACCCAAATAGATTATAACAACCAAATTAAAGACCAAGCCTCACATTATGCACACCAGCTGCAAAATTAGGTTATTAGGCATCAAATATATTCCAAAAAAATATATTTGGAGGGTTAACCAAATCTAAATTATTCTTCTTTCCCAAAGTACCATGGAAACACATTTTTATTGATATTTCATCATATGTGAATATATTCTGGTGTATAGGGATCAATAGAATGTTCCACATTACTTTCTATAACACACAAGAGTGTGTTCCAATAACATTTTGATTCCATTGGGATGTTCCAAATTTTATATCATATACAACTTTATTTTTTCCAATTTTTTAATATGATAACATCGTTCGGGTGTACGGTGGTCTACCTCCTTACGAAGGGATGTGATACATTCACAATTTACATAAAATTTATTAAGGGTGGGTTTAGTACCTGATCCTTCTTGGCATCAAAATGTGCTACGATCAAATCTGTGCAGGGATGAATTTCCAGGTTACTATATTAGTATAGAAGCAGGGTACTGTAAAAATGATTGAACTATAGTAGTGGGAAAACAGTTGTAGCAGAGGCACTATTTTAGGTACTGTAGCAATGTTTGTACTATAGTAGCACGGGTACTGTAGTAGTACTATTCACCGAGGGGTCCTTTGAGCCAAAAAAGGGCATTCTAGTCTTGTATTCTAGCCACATGGCCTTGGGCCTTAGGGATATGTAATGTGTCTCCCTAAATCCACACTAAATATGTATTTGAGTTAATAATAAATTGAGGCTTTGACCCCAATCTTTAAAAAAAATTGGAAACTACATTCTTGCATACGTGCGATATACTGTCTCCATGAACGACATATTACATTTCCTATAACTAAATTTTATAGGTTACTATAAATAAATATATATTGAACATATATTAAATAAATTTGTTGTACCACACTATAGAAATTATTAAAACAATATCTAATTAAGAGGACTAGAAAATGGAACTTCAATGAATATATGAAAAGACAAAGCTGTTATTACAAAAAACATAACTTTAACATGAAATTTTTAAGAAAACATTAATAAAAAGTCATAAGAAAACCATATATGGTATGATATATTTGATTAGGATATTTTATTGATTTATAATAAACTATAATATATTATTATTAAGGTTTCAATGACTATAACAAAATTCAATACTTAAGGTATGTGATTTATATATCCCTTTTTACTTTTCTAAGACACGTGCAATATTCACCACCTCTTTCATCTATGTGGTGTATATAATAACCATGAATTTAATATATGATTATTATACTTATATTATTTGGTATTTAAATATGAATTTTGTTATATCTCTTTAATTGTGGTATGGTTTCAAAGTTACAAAAGTTGTAAGGGATAGTTTTCTCAATTTTCGATTATTGAAAAGTACATTATGTTATGCACATAAATTATTTCATGAGGGGTATATGTCCCCACATTGACATGTTATATAATAAATTTATCAATTCTCATGATATTTTCAATATCATTTTATTTTATTCTTTCATGGGTATTATGATTTAGTGTTACCAAATTGGTAAGTATATCATGTTAAAATATAATCATTTATTCGGATTTTTTAATATTATGACTCACATATTGGAATAACATGATCTACCTCTCATGATTTCTCATCAATTTTATTCTCCTCTGGTTATTAATGATATCTCTTTTTAATGGTGACATTTTCCCCATCTCTGATACTTATGAAACATAATAAAATACATTTAATAAAATCTTACTTTATTTCTCTCTTCAGTAAACAATTTGCATTTTTTGAAAAAATGACATCTAAAAATTGCTTAAAAACGTTTTTGAGTGATATTTAAAGATAATTTTCAAGGAAAAGTAGTTTGAATATAGATTATTTTTTTAAAAGTGTATACAATTATTTTAAATTATTCATTTATTTGTTTCGAATGTTATTTTCAATAAAAAATCATTTCAGAGTTATTTTATTTTTGAAAAGGGGGTTTTCAATGTTTAAATAAATTTTTTTGTAAGGAAATGTTTGAAATGATTTTTAAAAGATTAAATTATATATTTTAAAGGTAATTTTCAATGAAATTTATTTTCATAATGATTTGTGTTTTGAATGTTTATTTTCAAGGATAATATATATATTCTTTTATCAAATGTCCCAAGTAATATTTCTATATTATTATCCATTAAAGAAAACAATAATTTATGTTGATTACGATTAATGGGGGATATGATCCAGGCATACCATTTATAATCATTCTATAAATGGTTTCTATTTATTTGGAATTTTTTTATGAAACCAATTTCCATTCCACGAGTTATACACTCATTAAATTATTATAAACCCCACTTCAGTTCACAGGTTATTCAATGATTAAATGACTATACGTCCTCCACATTTTCCATAGGTTATGATATGAATAAATTTCCATGGTACCCATTTCATTTCATGGGTTCTTATATGATGAATGTTTATGATCTTGTGGAACACATATTTATGATTTCCTTGTGTGATGGGTGAGACATATAGTTCTCTCCAATGCATTAGTTAATGACATATATATAATGAGATAAAAATTGATTTAATGGGGAGTGAACCCGATATAGCAAGAGACATTGTACATTATAATGGTATGGGGAGTGAACCCATTCCACTATAATGAAAAGGATGAAATTGTGGATGGTGGTGTGCCCTCCCCAATAAGTGTATCGCCCCGTGAATTTCTATGAGATGTTTTGGAAATGATCCTTGACTTTGAGGGAATGATTTCCATTGCTTATATGTATGCCACAAATTTTATATCATATTCCAATGTTATTCCCACATGGCTCTTCTGATTTGATTATATTATGATTAATTACATATAAACTACCAATATTTACTCCATGAATCATAATTTTGATCATTGATATGGAGTGTGTGGTTTTTAAATGTTATTAATATGTTCTCATACCCATATGTTCATGTTATTCTTATATATCACATATGTTTACCCTTACTATGCCTCTGAGCTCCCCCATTTTGGGTTTCATTTACCGATGTTATGTAGAAATGTTTTATGTAGATTTTTTATATGAATATTACTAAATATGAGATATTTGTGGGAAACATTAAAGATGTTTCACCAGATTAGAATATTGTGTTCCATGTTTCTAAAGACACTATACTATTACGGACCTTAGGTGAGTACATTTGTAATGTATTTAATATTAATCTAAAAAGATGAAAATTCTTATGTATAATAATCCCATTTCCATATAATTATTCTTCAATTTATTGAATAAATGAAATTTTTTCAATTTATTCTAATCAAAAAATTTATTTTTTCATATGTATTCATGATAGCTTCTCTTCCATTTAAATCCTTACTGAGCATTACATCTCAAAAATTTATTATTTTTCCTTTCCCAAAGATTATATGAAATGTTTTGTGATTGATATATAGGGATATTCTAGAGTGAATAAATACGATCTAAGAGAAACTAATATTTCATTTTATGTTTTCAAATATAACAAAAATTATTGAATGTATTATGTTTACAAAGACCAAAAAATTATTTGGTCTCTTAGGATGTGATCCCATATATCTTATTCCAATTTAATTACGTAAACACTGACTTGGTGTTACTATTTATGGGTATTTAATTTTGATTTTAGATAATATTTAAATAAATCCTTGTGAACTAGATTTAGTAAAACATATATTAGGGAACATAACATAGTAAACATTGTGGATATGAATAGAAAAACATATTCATGTTTTGGTAAGGTAGATATTATGAGGTTTTTCCAAGAAATACATCCCTGTATAGATACTAAAAGTTGATTTGGTTCTAGTACATATGTGTCTTGGGATAAACAACCCAAAAGTGGTTCATCAAGCATAACTCGAGCATTGTATGGTTCACGACAATGTGTCTTACTACGCACCTGGCTTGACACTATCCAGCAATATAATTGGAGTAGTTCACATTTAATATAAAATCCATTATAATGTTTATGAAAAAAATTAAAATTAAATTTTTTTTCAAATAAATCCTGTTTCTGATTAGGAAAATAACGAGGCCTAAAATTTTCAATTTATATTACTTGTTTCACATGTTTTGGGAATATACATTGTGTTTCAAAATGTTTTTATCAAATATAGTGTAATATATTTTTTTGGAAATGTTACATAGGTAAATGAATAGAAAAAAAATCAATTCATTTATCCTTGGTAAATAATTTCTTCCATGGAAACATACAGAAGATGGAGATGGATATATGGCTGGAACTATTCCAATTATAATCGTATTAGACTCAAGTTAAGAGAAATAACCTTAACTATATAGAATATCCTATTGATCCACCGTGTGGTGTAACAATGTTAGACAACATTATTTATTATAAACATCAATTATTTATTGGGAAAAATATATATTCTTATATTAGAAATGGATAAATTTCTTAGAGAACATATTTCTTTATTTGGACAGAAATGAAAGGGATAATTTTTTCATAGATGTATATTATTCCCAAAGAGATAAAAATTAGTTTAGGTCATTTTTTAAATACAATAAGTATTATGATTAATTATTAATCTTGGAATTGAAGGATTTGTAATCCATCCGCATGTAAACATATTTTACTTATGATCAATGAGCATTTATAGAGATACAATACTAGATTCTTCAAAACAATAAAAATAATAGCATTTATAAATATGAATCAAAATTTTCATGTCTAATAAGGTATTCTATGGACTAAATACAATATCCAAAGATAAATATTGATTAATTATCGGATTGGATTAATATAAATTTTCAATGTTCTCTAATCTCATAAAACTTTTCATCCTACAAGGATATATTATCATGTGGTATAAAGGAAGAGAAATAATTACACATGTCGTATATCATAAAATTAATGAAAGATAAGAAGGGGAAGATAGATAAAAAAAATTGATATGGGGAAAACTTAATGGAGGATTTCTCCCATGTGATAATTATGAAAATAAACACTAAGGTACCTCTTTAATGGGAATAAGAGTTTGATACATGTTTGGATAGAAAGACCACCATTATCATGATAGAAACGGAAAAAAAGTTCACAATGTTAAATTCTAAAAATATTATGATATGTGGAACTATGGAATTGCATGTACCAAGTGACAATGGAATATACAAGAAAAATAATCAATGGTATCATGGTCATATGTTTTCTATTAATATGACCTATGTGGAATAATGTACTTAGGTATTTTGATTCTAGAATTGTGTTGAAGAATTTTGTTTATCAATGAAATTCTTGTTATAAGATTCATGAAGAATATAACGATTATAATATATCATTATATATATAAGTACTTGAAGAAATGAATTAAATATGTACCATGAAATGATATTTAGTGGAATGTTTATCATTTGTAAAAGACATAATTCAAAAAATATAGACAATAATATGTTCTTATTGTTGAGATTATAATGATAAATATATTTTTATGTCACTGTATCGGTGACATATAAATGGTTATTTACTTTATGGTATATTTTATCTTAGTTGGAGTCTACTACATGTTTGGATTTATATAATTTATTAGAAAATATGAGATTTTATTTTTGAAAGAATGAATGTTGCCATTAATGTTTTATGATAATCAAGATATTCACATATATGGCATGTGAGCTTAGTATCTACATTGTTCAGAGAATATAATGTTATAATGAATTTGGAAATTTAGTGATCTTGCTTCTAAATTTTTGGACTTTATGTTTTGCATTCATGTTTTGGAAAAGTATTAAGTTTCACTATTTATTAAATGGATTATGTTTCACATTGGGGTTATTTAAGAGGTTTTTTAAATTATTGTTTTATTAGAAAACGTTTTAGAGATATTATTTTCTTGGAAGATATATTGATATTGAAGTTATGGAAATTCATTTTTTTATGGTCCATTAAGAATTAATTTTAGTACTTTAGGCATAAAAACAATATTTGATATTTAATTATTACAGTAAGAAATAATGTTTAAATTTATCAATGTTTAACCAAAATATGATATTTTTCCTACTAAATAGAAATATATCTAGTATATTTCATTATCATATTTGTCTTTATGGTAAAGGAATTCATTATCCATTGATAAAGGATATTGAAAAAAATATCATTGCACCATCATTTTTTATAAATGAAATGATATTTTAATTTATTGAATATTTATGTATTTTTTGGTGTTAAATTTTCTATATAATTCACTTTCTCTAGATCAATGTTCTCTATAAATATCAATATCTATTTAATCATTTATTCCATGTCCATTTCTATACTTCGCAAAAAAAATTCATACTTGGATAATCAGTAATGTTTTATTCTATATGTATTTCATAATATCCTTTATACAGTATAAAGAAGAACATTTATTCACCCATTTTAAGAAGTAGGTTTTAAAAAAAGTTTACTCAATTGATGAAAAAAATATAATTATTAGGGAACAACTTATTGGAGGGGCTATAATGTAATTCCCGAAGATATTAAAATAGAACAATAATGTTAGATATTGTATATGACTTGAAACTCCAATATTATAAGATAATGTAACACACTAAGACGTTATGAAACATTTCATTTTAAATAAATTCAATCTAATTGATAGATTTTGATGCACACAAGACCAATTTTAATTGAAAAGTGATACTATTTAAATATATTCTTATTTAAACATAATCATTGTAACCTAGTTGTTATGTTGGGTGATATTTAAAATTTTAACTAATGTATTAAAATTATATGGTCTACACATTAATAAAAAAAATTAAATTTGTATATATTGATTTGAAATAAAATATGAATCATTTGAAAAAAATAAATGTTCAGAGCAAAACATTATGTTTTTGTTGGTTAGCTCATAAAAATTTGTTCACATAATTAAAAATCAATTTCACTTGTAATATAAAATATATTTTAAAAATTAGATTTAGTTTTTTAAATCAAAATTTCAAAATCAAATTGGGATAAATTTTAGGGAATTTTCTGAGAATGATAACATTATTGATGAATATTGAAAAATAAAGAATTGTATTGAAAAATACATTTTTGATTAATTTATTTAAAAATTTAAATTATATTGTAAATGGTTTTTAAGTAAAATTATTTCATTTATGTAAAAATATAACTAACATATGACATTTTAATCAATTTTATATTTAATTCTGAGCTAAAATATTTTTAAACATTTAAAGGTTTTTCATAATAAATTCATTCCATGTATTTGTAGGATTAAATTTAAATTTAATTCTGCCACTAATCTAAATTTAATTTGAAAATATAAATTCATTATTTTGAATAAGAATAATTTATATTATATAATAATTTCATCTTAATTAGTTACCATAATGAATAGTTAAATCATTAAAAACTAATTATCACGATTAAGGTAAAAATGTGTTTTCTGATGGTTAAAATATGAAGATATGGTATATAAATGATAAAAATATTGGTAAAAATATTATATAGAAATATTACTCGCTTATCATTTCCAATATTTTTTAGTAAACTATTTTTTATGTTAAATTAATGTGAAAATTACAGTTATAACTTTATCTTTTAAAAAACTCCATGTGTGTCCTCTCTCTTGCATTAAAGGTTCACCACATATCCTATTCTATTCACGCCCTACAAGCCCTTTTTAAGCCATTATTTGTCCAATCATCTTCTTTACTTAAATCCACACATCTGATTATCCTTTTTAAATTATAAATCTAATCTTTCAAGGCTTTAGTTTAATCTTAATGAAGTTTCCTAATGAATATGTAATATTTTTAACAATGCATTTTCATTTTAATAATTTTTATAAATAATTTATATATGATAATATAATAACACCAAGCTATAACATATAATGATATTATATTGTGTCAATAACATAAACTATATCCCTCTCAACTCCATCAAATTCAAAATGATATTTGTATAACAAACTATATTCTCACGAACTGATGTAATTTGTTTTCCATCCCCAAAGTTAAAGGCATGATATATTGATTCATTTAACAAATTAATAGCCTATTTATGAAATTATTATACTTATAGAATTATTATATAAAATATAATTTCTTACATTCAGTTTCCTGGTGGATATGAATATGTCACCCGTGTGTGTGGCGGACTACTGACGTACGAAGTAGTGAGACTCGTTTTTCACATACGCTTTACATGGAAGTTTGTAAGGATAAATATAATTAATATAGATAATATTAAAATTATAAAAATACTTATTTAAATAAAATATGTCATCTAACTTCTTATTATCTAATCCATTGTAAAAAAATAACATCACTCATTATTACGTGTCAGTTACCACCTCCCTATAGCGATTTCATTTTATTTCTACATGGATAATAATAATGATGGATTTAGTTAATATAAATGAGTTTTATAACATAATAATGATTATATTATAGTAAATTATATTTTTTTCCCTTTCATTCCAACCATCGAGAAAATAGAAACAATGTTTATTAGTACGTTCGGTCTACGGTCTTCATGAATAGTGTAATCCATTTCTAAACTCTAGATTGTATAGATTAATATAAATACATAGAAAATTAATATATATGATATTTATATCATTATTAAAATTATATCAATGATGAATCTATTATCAATGTAAATGGTCTAAAATTACCAAACCAAATCACAAATTTAAAATGAAAAAAGTATAACCTAAAACTGTGATTTTATTAAAACAACTTATTAAACAGGTGATAATATACTATAACTAAATCATATATTTTATGATATATATGACTATGTCACTGTAAAAGAAGTATACTATTATTACATTTATTAAACTTTATTTTATTATACATACAGATTAATTCAAACATGAGGATATAGTTTCTCATCTCACTTCAACATCGGTCTGACATATGCCACATTCACCACATATTCTTTTATATGTTGTGTATATTACCCCTTTTGATATTTTTTATGATGAATATATTTTGATATATGGAATTTTATATTTTTTTATTTTATTTCTTTAATAGGGATTATGATTAAAAAATTGACAATATAGGATGGGTTTATTGCACAATCTCATAATTATTCGAGGTTGTTTATGTTTAAGTAACACATGGAATTATTATTTGATATTTACTAATTAAAATAAATTTATTTGCAGACTATGGTTGTTCATGATAATTTTAATGTAACTATACCTTTTTTATCTTTTGTACTTAAAATGACTAAAATGGTTTTTTAGGAAATTCTGACTTTATTTATCACATCAATTGAAATTCCTTTTCAATTCGAAAACCATGTTTTCAAAAAATGATTTCAAAAATATTTTTATAATTGTCCAAATGATTTATTAAAGAAACATTTACCGACATTTTAATTTTTAAAAATGGTCTTTAAATGAATCATCATGTCATTTTCCTTAGAAGGATCATTTAGATATTAACAGGAATTTGAAAGGAATATTTTTTAACATGTATGGAATATAAGGACTTTCCAACAAGAATACCACTCATGGTTCGACAGATTAATTTTAAATTTTCAATAGTTATTTTGAATGAAAATTATTATCTAATTATTTTCAGAAAATTTTGCTTTAAAAATCATTTGAAAGTAAAAAAGGATATTTTTTTAAGAATGTATTAAATGAATTTTTTTTGGTATTTATATTCATCAATGACATGAAACCATTATTTTTCATATAATAAACTTGGTAAATATTATAGTGATACCATTATTATTATTAATCTTGATATTTTATGATCATTTGAATAAGATTGTACCTATTTGATATTACTCATATTATTGTGGATTCTTTATGATTATCTTTACCTATTGGGTTAATTGTTAAAATTTCAAATAATAAATTTTCAATAAGAATAATTATTCTGATTATACTTCACCCCATTCATATTAGGAATTCATTGGACTGATTAAGTGACTATAGGGGCCCATTATAACCACTCAATACAACAGTAGGTCTCATGAGACAAACTTGATTAGTTATTTAGCTGAGGACCTACCACTTTATGAATGGTGTCTTGGAATGATGCCTTGATGGTACAATTATGATGTTTGGAATTATGCATTCCATCATTATGATATTAGTTATTAATGATCCATGTGATTATTCAATTATTAATAATATTAATGGTTGTGTTTCAAGGTCATGTGATTATTTATATGGTATTATTTGTTCAGTATTTATTCCTATCATATTATTCCTCATGTCTAATTTATTGATTAAATGGAATGTTCTTTAGTTTTTTACCATACGAAATTCATTTTGTATTATATATTGATGATATATCTTGATGTACACATACTCTCAAGGGCAATAAAGCTCACCCATTTCTTATGATTCCTTTCCATAGGATGGCAGGAAATATTTTATGATTGATACACATAGCAATTTTAGAGGGAATAATGATGACCTCTAAGAAATTTTTTGGTACTTTATGTTTTAAAATGTATGTAAAAATCAAGTATGCATCTATTTTAGCATGAAAAATAAACTATTCAGTCCATTGAGAGGACATTCCTAGTATCTTATACTTATGTAATTATGTAACCACCAACTCTGTACTACTCGAGTTTAGGTCTTTACAAAAATTCCTAATCTACCCTCCCCAAATTTTAGCCCCTTGGACCCCTTCCTCCCTCTTCCACTCAACCTAACCAATGTGGAACTATTGGAACACCAAACCATTAATATTCGTATATATATTGGATTATTCCACTGATATTTAGTAGTTTATATGTGGTTAGTGCTTGTTTTCTATTTTCATATCCTCATTATCTAGTTTTTTTCTTCTTCTTACCTAGGGGTCATGATGGTCTAACCCTATTGTGTTTGGTCGGTATAATAATAATTGTTACTATATTAGGATAAAGAAGCATATCATGAGTCCTCTCTTAACATTTTTTTATCATAGGAGATGATTTTCTCTTCGGTTTAATGTTGTATGATCCATGATTAATGTTTTAAAATTAATTAAATTTAAATCATGCTTTTTTTAATTATGTTATATCATTAATATTATAAGGTTATGCTAGATGAGATATTTTTATCCTAGTTTTGGTAAATTTTATGTCTTGAAAATGGTATTTGAATGGAAATTATTTCATATGTGAAATGATGTGGATTCATGAATCCCCATAGGTTTTTGAAAAAATGTATTAATAATTTCATTACTTAATTTTCATTTTCAAAATGTTGTTTATGATATAAAAGGATGTTTTAATGTTTTTAAATAGCAATAACATAAGAATTTATCTTAGTTTTAAAATATAACAGTTGTTTTTAATGGTATTTGATTACGGAGGAGTTATCAGGTATCTTGATTATGATTTTATAATCTTTGTTGAGAGGTTTTATTATTATTATGTGTAGTGGTGTTTCAAATGGTGTTATGATTTTATCTTTGGGTTCCTTAATTAATTCAATCATGTAATGGAGTTATATTTGGTTTATAAGTGTTATTTTCAATGTTTTGAGTTGTACTCTAATGTAAAATGGGAACACTATGTTAAAATATAGTTTTAACAATTAAATTTCCATAAGGAATCATTTAATATATTTTCATTCATTTGTTATTTAATATGTATCAAGTCCCTATCAACATTTTTGTGAAAAGATGTAGATTGAGCCCATTTTCTTGTATTTTATTTGAGATTGATAATTATATTAATTATTTTCATTCTATTTGGAACAATTTATATGTGGCCAATGAAGTATTTTTAGAATTGAGTTCTTAGAGTATGGGTAAGGGTAATTTTTTTGTATCATTGATTCTTTATGTACCAAAACATATGAATTTTAAACTCAACTCTATTCTTACTATTCATTGGAACCCAAAAACATGGGTAGGGAACATATGGTTAATAACCTCTATGAACTATATTCCCTTACTAACATTGGTCAAATATACAACACTAAAAAAATAAATGATGAAATAATGGTCCTGAATAAACACTCTAAAATATATCTCTAAAATAGAAAAATTACTTTTTTGGATTTCATACTAATGAAGGTAATCCAATTGTCCGTATCTAAAATATAAAACAACCAAAAAATTTGTATCACATACATTTTCAACAAACTTTTTGGTATATAATTTTAGAAAATTATATAAAATTAATAACATCATGGATTCATCAAAAAGTAGTTCATAAAGATATAATTAATTTCCCATGATACCCAAATTTTCATACTCCAAATTAAGTCATCATCATCATCAATATAAGACCATTATATAAATTATTAATTTAAAATGCATATTCATAATATGGGGAAAAGGAAAAATAATATGTCTAAGATGAAATTTTATAGCAGTATTGTAGCAGGTAATGTAGCAGGCAGTGTGGAAGGCATTGTAGGAGGCACTGTTTTGGCACTGTAGAAGCAGGGAATATTCACCCGTTTGGGCCTTCAGGCCACCGATTTGGTCAACGAATCCTTTAAGGCTTTTAGGACACCCAGGACTTTGGGTCAGTAAGGCCTTTGTGCCACCTCAATGCCTTCAGACCACTTTATGTGCAGATGCAAACCTGACAACCTACAAGTAACAAACATTATAAGGAGGAGGAGCAAGGAGCTTTCACCATTGCCGAAGTTAAAAAAATTTCCAGAATGAGAGGGTATGGTACCTGCCATAAGGAAAAGCTTTTGCATGAATGGGAAAGCCTAAATAACTAGGAATGCAAAGGTGGAGAGCTGATTTCATGATGAAGATGTTGGGGAGAAGTAGTTCAAAGTAGTTAGTCTGGGTTGTATGTAATGTTTGAAGCCTACGGGATTTTGAATTCCTCTAAGACCTACATGAAAATTAATAAATACAACTATGGGCCTTGTAAGGCTTCCAACTGACCCCATGAAATGAGGATTATCAAAATAAATATGAAATGATGGCCTTATGGCCATTGGAGTATACTATTAGTTTTTATAAAAGTAATCATTTATAGCCCATAGAAATGATAATAAAAATATATTTGTATCATTAAACTATATATTTATAAAACCATTATATAACCCTTAAAATTTTAATAACCCTATAGATGAATTCCAATATAATTATGATAATAACATAATCAGTACCCATTGCATTTGAGCGATATCTGGGTACACCAATCATATAAGCTATATCGGGCTTACCCGACGCTATTTGGGCACAACTATCATATAAGTAATTTCCAAGAACCACAGAAAGATTAAATTTAATAGATATTTAACTTAATCATAAAAATAAAAGAAACAATCATTCATTGTTTTATATCATTAAATTCCCATTAAAAAGATATGGGTTTCAAGATAATCAATTTGAGACTTGTTTAACCCATGAAAAAATGGGTTCCATGAAAATCTATTTGAATTTTTCATAATACATCTAGAGAAACAATAATGATGGTATCATTACAAAATATATTCATTGTAGAATAATTATAATAAATTTTTATTGATGTTGATGAAAGAACATATCATTAAACGATCATTTAAAACACTTTTTTATAAAAATATACTTTTTTTAAAAAAATAAATTTTAAAAACTAAATATTAAAATAATATTTCCAAAGTAATTTTAATTGAAAAAATATAGAAAAATGTACAATAAAATTCATGTAAAATAATGTACATGATGGAAGGAAAATATATTCACTTCATAAGTGTTAAAAATAAACATTCTTTTAAAATCATTTTTAAAATTTGATTCAAAAGTGGGTCATTTAGAAAATGTCAAGAAATTTAATATTAACAATTTTTTACAACAATTTAAAATTACATGTTAATGGATTTAGAAAATAATTTATTTTCATAAAATAACATTTTTAATTTTTTTTTAAAACATGTATATGAAAAGTAAATATAGCTACTCTCAAAGTTAATACAAGATCAACATCAATTACATATTATTTTATTGATATTTCTTTAAACAGTAATGGATTAAAAAATTATATAACATGTTAAATATTTCAAAACTATTTGATATTAACGATATGGAGATCATGAGAATAAAATCATATGATTTCTCCCAAAGTAACATTAAACCTAAACAATCCTAAATGAAAATAGATTGTAACATAAATTCTTTTTCTTCTTTGGTAACACTTCGATAATAATACATATGAACTAATGTTATAAAATTATACTTTAAATATCCTAAAAAATTATTTATATTTATATATAACTTTTCAAAAGGGAAGTTTATATATCTCAAATATGAATATATTTTCAAATCAGAAACGTATTTCTTAAAAAAGAGCATTTGATGCTAACAAACCTTACCAATGTCGTATAATTAAATTTCAGAATTAATCAATTATTCAATTTTGAGTATCAAATTTAAATTCAAAAAAATATTTGTAAGTGAAATATAATATAATAAATATCTATTACACATATAATTATGATATATTAATGCCAACAATGAAGGAATATAACTCAATGAAATGAAATTGGGTTATGAAATTCATTTCCACATTTCAAAATTTAACGTCAATTCATAATGAATTATATATTTCAAATAGAATGTTAAAATATAATGATATATGATTTTCTCATTTTATTACATGTAAAGGGGGATTATATACAACCCACAAAAAAATGGTGAATATGAAATATGTGTCATAGAAATTGAAAGTGACATTTAAAAAACCCTTACCTCTCATCTGACTTTCTACGTACATGTTTGATCATCCTATATAATAAAATTATGTTAATTATTTTATTTTTAAGAACCTTTTATAGTTGAAATACCTTATAATTATATTATTTATTTTTAATTCTAATTATACATTTAAATACTTAATTAATTATGTCCTCAACGTGTGTTTTGAGGATATGTAGTTTATTGTTTCAAAGAAGCTTTAGTGTGTTTTCCAAAGTCTAGGAAGTCATTTTTCAACATATATATAATAATATTCAAGAACTAATTATTATTTTTATACATAGATTATACTATTATAACAAATAATTAAATATGGTTATTAAAAATGGACTATATTAAAATCCTAGATACATTTGTTCATACGTATTCTTGAGTAACAGTTTCAGTTGTCAATGATAATTATAAAAATAAGTTAAGTAATATTTCTATTTATATAAAGATAATAATATCATAAATACCACATTATTTCATTAAATATACTTAAATATATAATACATGGGTTATTGTTATGAATAAATAATCACATCGCTTCATGGAGGCGGTAATCCACATGTGCACACAAACGTAGTTATCATTTTTTAGTGTAAGAAATAAAATTATATTGAAAGATAAATATTTGATTAATATCATTATTATTTAAATTTTATCATATATAATTATTTATATTTTCTTAATAACCATCCATGTGAATCCTTAGTGAAAGATGAATCACCTTGATTTGTGAAACGATATTCCACGGTACACATGAGCGATGTTAATGTATCCATCCCAGAAAATAAAGTAAGAATGTATATGTGATATAATAAATAAATAAGTATACATATTTTAAAAATATAATATATATACTTTATATACATCATTATTACAATACATTACTAGAAATGATAGAAACGAATAACATTGATTCGCAAGGCAGTAGTCCACCGTACAAATGAATGATGTTATCATAACCCATTTGATGAAAGATTAGATGGATTTAGTTTATGAAATTAATATAATAAATTTATATTTTAGATAATTTTGAAATTATATAATCCTTATTTAGTACTATTTTATGGATGTGGAATAATAAATAAAATAAAAAACACACGGTTAAGCACGATGCCTCTTCTTCAAAAACAATTCAAAGGTAGGATCAAAAAGAATTTGTAGGATGGATTTTTGATATAATTAAGGGATATATATTATTGTGATATAATAATATAATACATTATTATGTATTTTTTTTAAGAAATTTATTTTAATTTGTGAAGAGGAAAGGACATTAGGTGGCCTCTTATATGATAGGTGGGTGGAACAATTATATAATTTTAAAAGAAAATTGAGTACCCATATTTTCACATTTCAAGAAAGGATAAAAATGGACCACTATAAGGATTTATTAATGATTAGGTTTAAATATGCTTATAAAATATATTTTATAAACGTTTTTTGTAATTTTGACCCATATAGTTTCAATTTAACCCATGAAAAATCCATTTTTACCTTAGCTGTGATAATTAAATGTTTACTATTTTCACTATTCAATATAGTCTGGAATTAAATATACCTTATTATAAAATATGAATTATTATAATTGGAAATATATATTACATTTTACTAAATTCAATTCCCATAAGTGGAAAATATTAATATAAAATTAAACCCGCATACATAACGAAAAAGTGGGTTTTCAATGAGTGTGTTTTTCAAGGAAATGATGGTTTTATATTAAAATTTCAACTATATATTATTATTTTATGAATATAAATTGAAATTAAATGATATATAATATATAAATTTATTTTTTAAAAAAATTATTTGGTTTTTTATAATTAATTAAAAAGGATAAACATTATCCCCTATAAAACAATTTTTAGAAAATTGCCATTTTTAAACCCAAACATAAACATGTACAAGAATCCAAAATATAGATGATTAAAAACAAATTATTTGGATTAAATGTTTATAATGAATAATTATTTTATATTAATTCATATTCAAAACATAAGGGGACTTTTTAATTAATTACATTATTGAAAACAAAGGATGGTTTTATGAAAATTGGTATTTTTAACTATTTATTGAAAATATGATATTTTATGAAAGATCCCATAATATTATCCTATGTTAATTTTAAATTATAGTTTCAAAAATTATGTTTATTTTATGGAATAAATTTTAGAAATGTAAAAAAATTTTATTATAATAAATTTTTTCCTGATAATCAATCGAAATCATTTTTGATGAAAACCTATTTTTGAATAATGAAATTACATTACCAAAAAATTATTGACTATTTAAAAAAATTATCTATAATTTTTATTTATGGGGAAATATATATATATATATATAATATTTTAATTGGTATTATTCATACCCTCCAATTTAATGTCTTGATTGTAACAATCGTATATTTCACGAGTTGTTTAAGCTCGTAGTTTGGTGTTGAATGTGGTAACCAACATAGTTATCTTTTCTAAAATATCAAGTTGTGAAATAATCCCACCCCCACATAATAAATATTTTCCTCAATACTTTTTCTTTATGTCAATAATTAAATGTTGTAAATTTGAAAATGCCTTTATTTGAAAAACAAATCGTAAAATGGGTTAATAAAATATACTCGTGATAGTATGGAAAATTATATATGAAGGTAATCTATAATAACACATAATAGGTTTCAAAATTCGATATCATAATTGGGAAGTGATTATTTGGAAATGGAAGAAAATTTTTTCCCAAATAATAACATAGAGTGAAAAATCTCATTAGTCACTGGAAATTGAATAATCAATAGAATATTAACAACCAAAAAGACATATACCATCTAGGGGAAAAAATAATCATTTATGGCATCAGAAATGGTGGTTATACGAAAAACTTTTGTTTCAAAATAATCTTCCTAGGGTTTATATAAACCATACCATCTATAATAATAAAATATTGAAATGTAATCATGTTATAAGTTCAAATTTATTCCATTAATCACTTTTCACCACAATATCATATTTTCCTCCAATTGATGAGTATTTGAGATGGATTTCTATTGCCTAAATTCACAAAAATTATCTTTTAAAAGAAAAAATCATTGTATAAGTGATAATCAATTTATTCCACCAATCATTATACATTAATAAAAACCAAAAATCGATAACACATGGTATGTAATAAAAAATTATATGATGAAATAAAATATTAATCTCCAGAATTAAACACTATTACCAAAAGATAAAACTAGATCACTTCATATATATACGACCCAATAACCCAAATACTGACTAAAAAATAATTTCTTATTAATAAAAACAATATTAAATAGTGTTTTGAGAATAATTTTTATATCATACTTCTCATTATACAATCCCAAAAACATAATTATATTCTACAAAATAACATTAATCATTTAGTCATCAAATCAATTTTTGAATTTAATGGTTATCTGAACGATAAAACATTTGTTACCATGATTACCTCAATATCAAAGATCATATAAACCCTAACGTTTATCAATAAAAGAAATAATATTTCCTCTAAATTTAAATTCATAATTCATGTTAGATAATATCATTACATATACATTAACCTAATAAACCATCTTTTAAATGGTCTTTAATCACTTTAAGATCTAATCTCTTAAAAACATGATGGGGTGTCTAATACATTGAAAATATGATCATCCTTGATATTATAGACCTATTATGGTACACATAACACATTTGAGAACCACACTTGACAAAAAACATAATCTACATTCTTATTTAAACCTTTCCTTTTATACCCACTATAATAGACCCAAACCATCACTCATGGATCTGACGCTAAAAACATAAAGATTGTATTTATGGATTTCAAACAGATTAAGGTGACGTGATTTTAAAAATCCAAAAACTAACACATAAAAATGAAAAATTGGATCATTTACATTCTCAAGGACCTTTTCAATATATAGTTTTATAGAATTAGGAACAAATCTTAGTATCATGGATTAATAAATATGTAGTTTATAAAGATGAATATAATTTCCCATTGTATATAGATTTTAATATTCCATATTGTTTAATAATAATAATCAATATGAAACCATTCTAGAAATAATTCATTTTACATATCTCTTAATAACCATGGGAAAATAATATATACGAAGGGTGATATAAAATGACCAGTAAGTGAAAACCTAATCATTAAAAATTAAATGTCATTAGTAAGAATCAAACGAGAATAAGGGTATGCTAACATAATAAATGTTCTGTAGCATAACATAAGAGAACTCATACCCATTGAATCCTAGATAATAAAATATAAAATATGTAATGAGACTCTAACAGAGGAAATATCCATCATAATAAATAATCATGAGCCAAGTTATTTTAATGTTGATCAAATAAATCTTTATAACCAATTGAATTCATAACGAAAATGTATTTTTATCTTGGAAATTTTTCTTCATTAAATCCTTTCATCATCCTTACAAGTGGAACAACCATATTTTCAACATCTAATATAATTAATTGTAAAACATTATCATTACCCAATGCATTAATGCACTATTTATGTCCACCCATCATATAAGCTATATCGGGCTTACCTCATACTATATTTGTGCAACCATGATATATGAAATTTCAAAAACCATGACATGAATAATTTATATAGTCCTTTCATTTTATCATAAAACTCATATAAAAAATCATTGTTCCTTTCATATCACTAATAACCTATTATAAATAAATTGCTTCCATGGCAATCTCATTGAAACATGATTATCCCATGGAAAATAAATTGTTTCCATGAAAATATATTTGAAAAAATCAAAATCCTTCAAGAGAAATAATGGGGATAGTAACATTATAGAATATAATCAATGAATTGTAATTGAAATAGTTTTTTTGAAATTTATGAATATGAATAATATTAAAATATTCCTATAATATCATGAGGAAAATATATTTTTATATTTTGAAAATCACATTAAAAAACATAATATAATCACACTATTTATAAAAAAATTATTGACATAAAACATTGTAAAAATATTTATTAAACATCAAGGAAAATAGTATACATGATTGAAATAAAATACATCAATTTCATAAGTTTTGCAAAATGATTATTTTAAAATCATTTTGGAAAAGAGAGTAAAAAGGGTCTCATTTGGGAAACGTTTTGAAATTTTATTTTAGAGCCATTAAAATGTCTTGAAAGATTAAGTAAAATGGATGTTGGAAATCATTTATTTTAATAAAATAACATTTCAGAGAAAAAATTTGAAAACATTTCTATGGAAGAGAAATCTAGATGATCAAAATGAAAATACAAGACCAGCATCAATTACAAATTACATTCTTGATATTTCTTTAATGGTTCTCCATCAACGTTATTCTTGAAAACCAAATAAAATCAGTTACAACATGAATAAATCCAGGTAGTGGTTCTCTATATCCGATATTACCAATAAATATCTTGGATCATGGCTTCTATTTTCTCCATGATTATTGATAGTAAAAATACAAACTCATGCATCTTGAAATTTTAATTTTCTTTTAATTAAAAAATATTAGAAACTACCTTTTTATCCATTATTTAATCTTCCTCGTGACATCTCGATGTTCAGATTATATTTATTCCCTATCATGGATTATAGACCTCTCTCAATGAATATGATGTTTATATATGTAAGAGATTTCTCTAAAATTATCCCAATTAATTTCAACTTTATTAGATTGAAAATCATGAAACCTTATTTTTCATTCAATAGACCGTCTCAATTATTTTATCTTTTGTATTCATACATTTTGAATTGAAAATATTTGTTATCAAAAAATCATATGATAAGTACTTTCACTCTAAATAAATAACCTTACGATCAATTCTTATACCCAGTAACGTGAATACTAGCTCTAATGGGGTCTTATGATCAAGGTATTCATTGCATCTTGAATTATTTTGATCATGTATTCATAAAATTTTGACAGACTTCAATGCCTTATGATGCAGTCATATAGTTTAGGAATGATAATGAGCTTTACAGTTATATGATGAAATTCCATGTCTTATAATCACTTAAAATCATTATGCTCTATGTTGATTGTCTTACATGTGGTAGAACCTTTATGATCACGGTAAAAAAATTATTCATATATTTGAATGAAATTCTAATTTCATTGAGGTTCTATAACTTCACCAAATCATCTAAAAGCTTTTAAAATGGTTATTAGAATTTTCAATATACTTCTAAACACATAAAACCCTATTTATTAAGGTACTGTGACATATAAAACATTCATATTAGAGTATTTTCGTTAATATATATAAACCAACTCAGTTTTTGCTCTTTTTCAATCAATCAATTATGAGCAATTTATACAGAACTCTTATTTTATCCAGGAGTATATAAATACTAATTATAGTATAAAAAAATATTTATACTCCTTGGATATATTCTCATGTGGTTACCAATATATTTTTCTAGCACGCTATTCCATGGATCAACGGTCTCATTATTTTCTATTTATTCCTCATAGCAACAACTCCTCATGTATAGATGGATACTCATTTCTTCACCTACAACCACATTACATTAAACTCATAACATTGATATGATATTTGAAAAAAAGAAGATAACAAACCTAGGGACATAACAATTCCCCTTAGGATTATTTTCCAAACACATATCATTTCAAATTTAATGATATTCTCTCTCAAATTTTCAGTAATATCAAATAAGGAGAACCACTACATGTATTTATTAATTTTTAATCTAATTTTATCATGTTTTCAATAATAATTTAGATAGATAACCATTACATCAAATTATAATATTTATCATAGACTACATTGTTTTTATCTAATTTATTTTAGCATCTGGTTTCTTCTTTAGAGTGAAATTCATCCTCATAAGATTTTGTGATCCCAAGGTGTTGAAATTTTAAATGTATGTCACAAACCGAGCCGGGTCATCATCCGACCCAGCACCTGACCTAGTCCATAGAAAGGCCCGAAGGGAGTTCCTGATCCCTACGTGCTGGCCCAAGTGATTGGGTAACATTTATCTTGGATTGGGACCGATTTACCTGAATATGTAATCATAAAACACCAAAAATATTTGATAAAATGAATCTGAAAAATTCATACCAACACGGTTTATAAAAAAATACATAACTGAATAAATAAGTTCAAATGAAATAAAAAAGGCACAAAGACATAATGAAACAACAAAAAAATATCCCCATGGACTCCACATGACAAGGGGTTATCATCCCCAAACCTTCTCCACAACTTCGCCCCATGGATGGGGACTAACACCTTGAACCGCCATTACCCTTAGCATTTCTTTTACCTAATTAAAACATAACCAAGTATACATACAACCAAGTGGTGTATGTAGGGTGTGAGACTAATCCCAATATTATACAACCCAATGATTCCAAAGAGCATGCAATACAATGTGGAAAAGCAAGCAGTTTTTATATGCAACGAAAACCAGTGATAAAATCCAAGAAATTCAACTTTTAATTGATAACATTTTTCAAGATAAAGTTTCCATAATTTTCAACCATTTGAATATATATGTTAGCTACTGTAAATTACTTCCAAAAACACCCAAATATAATGGAAAATACCACAAACACAATGAGAAACAAAATCCAGAACACCTCTCGGAACTACATAGTCTCAGGCCCCATGTACCTCATACCTCGGTGTAAAGTAACCATAGTAAAATCTATTCTCGTGAATGATCCATTAGTAGGGAACATACCAATAACCTAGTGGTACCCAATAATCATCCACATAGTTTAGTTAGAGTTGTCGTTATCCAAATTCTAGGTGAAACAGGGACAAAACACATCTGGTCCACCAGCCGTATTGGTACACATCTGCCCCACCGAGGTACCAGGGATTTCCCCTTTGCGCTCAAACAAATACAGAATGACATGTTCATATATTTTCATAAAAAAACACCAATACTGCTAACTTACAAAAAACAAAGTAGCTATACACATTTTATACCATTTAAAACACACAAAAACACTTTGATTTTCCATAAAAAAAAATTTCTCAAAAACCAACATTGTTTTGCACCAAACACTCCTGGAAAAACCCACATTTCACACTATATGCACACCAATAAGTTACCAAAACAGAAACATCAGCTTTATAAATTTCAATTAAACCAATAAATAAATTATAGGGAAACCCCATGTGATCCAAGAAATGTAATCTTTGTAAAACATTCATTTTTAAAGAAACATGACACTTAAAGCTCACAAATTCGACAAAAACATTTAAACCATCTTTTTCAGCAACAAAAAAAAGAGATAGACATTCAAAGAATTATTTTTACACCTAGTAAATCCCAATAATAATAAAATAAGTAGTGTTAGGGCATCCCCAACTGAACCAACAAGAGACTTCCATGAAAAAACCCTAATTTCACATAAAATTGACATAAAAAATTCATTGGCATTACCAAAACCACTAAAAATATTTTTTTGTAGAAACCATAAAATTAAATGAACATGAAAATTTCATAAAAACATCAATTAAATTCACATATATTCCATATATATGGAATCACCTAACAAATTAGTTAAAAACTTGAATCCTTTATGCGAAAATCAAATCACACAACTGTCGCACCAAGAAGGACATATATCAAACCTAAAACCAAAATAAAATACCATGAAAACCCATGTTTAATCCCTAGGTTTTAATCCCTACCCATGGTCATTTTTCAATTCAAGGAAAAGGGAAGAAAAACCTAAACAAATAGAATGAAACCCTAAGCAATTTGAAAGGGGAGTGAAATGGACTAACTTACTTAAATAATATTTAATGAATCTCCAAAAAACACCAGTATCTAAAATTGAAAACTGCCAAAACATAGGAGTTGTTCTGACAAGAATGAGGAGGTCATTTTGGAACTTGAATGCAGGGAAAAGAGTAATAATTGAGAGATTTATGATGCAATGAACATACCTCCTCAAATCTGCCCGATTTTCAAAACCCTAAGAAGTTCAGCACTCCACCGCAATGCACAAGAGATCCAAAGAGAGTAGAGAGAGGTTGGGCGCGTGTCTGGGTTCCATTTGCATGTTTCAGGCTTGAAATTACATAAAAATCATTAATATTGAATACAATATTAAATAATTAAATTTTATTTTTAAAACTAGAATTGGGCTTTCGGGCAGGCCCAATCCCGTAAATAAAAACCCATATACACCTTGGTTATGGATTTTTAAATACTCCAAACAACAATGGTGGTGTTAATATGTTAAGGGAGACCATTTAAGAATTGTAAAGGGTGAAAAATATTAAAAATTGAAAACGTAATAAAATAAACAAAATTTATTTTTAAATCTGGAATTGGGCTCATGGTTTGGACCAATTCACAAAAACTCACCCATTCCACCATAAAAACTTTAGAAACCCCAAATACAAAGCTTAGATGTAAATGAAATAAAATTTTACTTTAAAATAATTCATTTATGTGACAATGTATAACATAAAAAATTATCAATTTTTTGAACTTCTACATGATGAAAAATAGAGTTTCTATATTTTAAATCTGATCAAGAGGAAATTAATTTGGATAATTAATTATCTATTCCTCAATGTTATAAATATTATAAACACTATGATTGTTCTATCATCCATGATTTAGAAGAAAGATATTATAATCATTAATCAGTAAATTGGATGATCAAAAAATAGAGGAAGAAGAAGTTTCTAAAATATATAATTTTAAAAAATAAAAAAAATTAAATATGATTTAATAGTGATTTTGAGTTTTTGCAATCATGGATATTATAGAATCCATGATCCAAGCTAGTTTTTATTATGGTCGTACAAGTAGAACCCCTAAATGTATTTCTTGATATTGAAAAAAATATTCTCTATATATGATTTCATGAGACCAATTAAGATTTAGCATCCAAAGATACGATGACATGAGGAATTTAATAAGAATCATTGTTTGTCATCTATAAGTGATTATAGTAACTATAGAGTTATATAAAATCGATTGATGTTAATTTATAATTAAATTTATCTTTCTAATGTTTCATCAAAAATCATAACTCTATGACTATGATGGTTTTTTTTATGTAAAACAAGAGAGGTGAATCTATAAAAAAAATTCTACATTTTTAGATGGGATACTATTTTTTATCATTCACAATTTTGTGTTAGTAAATAAATATTTAAAAAAAATTCATGAATCGATGGTCACCTGAAAAAATATATCAAAACAATTCATGTTTAAAGTCATAAAAAATTATTACATAATCATTCCCCCTTTATAAAAATATTATATATTTGTTAAAAACATGGGAGAATAAAATCTTACCTCCTCCTTAATATTTTTAGGGTCAATCTAGATTTCTAAATTCATTAAATTATCTTAATATTTGTAAACATCAAATAGTTTGTAGAGATCCCACTAAATGGTTCCACACTAAACATTATCACTTTCTCCTAAAATCATTAAAAGACCCAAAAAATAAATATGTGGTGGATTTCGACATTCTGTAAGATCATCACCATAATAAATAGGGAGGAAAATATTTTTCTTAACCCTAAAACACCCTTTTCTTATTCGTATGAAATTTCTAGGCCTTCGAATGCTTTCTTTGCCCTTCACTTTCTAGATTTTTCCTCCACTGGGAATCATGGACTTCACGTCTTCTAAAAGTTTATTCTAAGATAGAACTGGATTATCAACCATAGAAAATAGATGTCACACGCATTTTTAGTCATTTTATTTATTTTATTTCTCTTGGAGTCGGGTGATTTTGCATAAGTGCGGGTGAGTCATAGTTTAAAATTTTAATGTTAGGATGTGTTGATGGTTTGGGTTATTGCACGAACACCGTACGTTTAAGACGTGATGTCCCCGTGGGTACCGTATGGTGCACAAATATCGCATGATCATCATGTTTCAACGTTATGTGTGTAGATATATGTATATGTATGTTTATATGTTTATATATGTGTATATATGTGTGTATCTACATTTGTATGTGTCTATGTTTTAACGTTAGGTGTATATATATATATGTGTATGTGTATATATGTTCATAGGTGTATATATAAACACTTATGTTTATAAATAAATATATTTTAACATTATATGCTTATGTGTATATATGTTTATATATATGTTCTTATATGTTTATATGTTAATATATGTTATATATATGTTTATATATATATATATATATGAATATATGTATCTATGTTTATATATTAAGGTTTATATATTTTTATATATATATTTATATATGTATATATGTTTTTAATAACTATTATTATTATTATTATTATTATTATTGGTATTATTTTTATTATTAAGATAAAAAAATGGAAACCTAATCCACCCAGCCCACGCCCCCCCCTTCTTTGGAATCGCGTAGCGCACCCCCTGGTACATTCCTGCACGCGTGCTCCTTGCCGGATTTCCCTTCGGTTGTGGCCCGCATCTCGGCCTCCTCTTCTCTAAGACGCAACCCCATCCCGGCCTCCTCCTCCCTTCACAGTTGCTTGTGCCTGCTCCGGCCTACCCCGCCTGCTCCAGCCGGCCCCGCCTGCTCTAGCCGACCCCGCCTACTCCGGTCCTCCCCTCCTCTCGCGCTCTGGCCAACCGCCCCGGCCGACCACCTCATGCTCCGATTAGTAGCCCCGACCACCGTGTGCCCCTCCTGGCTAATCCCATTCCGCTCATGACACCATCTCCCGAGCTCCCTCTCCGACATGGATATCACTCAGTTCTCCATTGGATTTTGGTCTGATACTTCAATGTATGGGTTTCTCCACTTGTCCCCTTTCATTTCCAATCGATTTGAGTATCCCCATCGCTCTACTGGAAATTGGCCAAACCATAATGTATTTGGGGTTTTTCTTTTCATTGAATCCTATTTTTCAGGTTTCGTTGGGTTCCGTCGAGGTCGGTTATAGCCACTTCTGTCAAGGGCAGTGGGTTCGCCATTGTTTTCAGGTATGGGTTCTTCAATTTCATTATTGTGGGTTAATTTTAATTTAGGGGTTTTATTATTTTTGAGTTGTCATTAATTTATTTTTGGCGTTTAAAAAAATCTAGTGTGTTCTTTAATCAGTTTTCATGGTGAAAAATTGTTCTAATTGAGGTTCAACATTCTTTGATTCATTAGTGATATGTTTATGAAAAATGAGTTTGATTATTTTTGTGAAAAATCGGTGTCGAGCTATTTATCACCATTCTATAAACAATGTAGTTGGTTTATTATGTTGTGCACGGGCTGCATAATATTTTTTGACAAGTGAGTGGTGTGTGTTTGGCCTTAGAAGAGATTTTGGGGTGGGATTTTGTGTTCAATATCTTGTGACGCTACTTGGAGTTGTTTCATAAAATTTTTATGTGGTTCATTAAATATTTTAATGGGAATTTTATTTTAAATTGAGATGCGGACCCTTGAGTTCATTATCTGGTCCAAAGATGGCTTTACCTGAATTATTAATTTAGCAATGTCTCACTTTTTGCATTGTAGGATATGTATACCTATGGTATGTAGGTGTATGGTGTATATATGTATATACATATATATATATATGTATATACAAATATATATATATATATATATGCAAATCAAAGACACGTGCGCACAACTGTGTGATGTGTGAAGATGGTTACCACTGGAAGAGCATGCGTTTTGGACGTGGGTTAACCGAGGTATGTGTTTCCAACCATTTCCCTTTTTGATTCAAACCTTGAGCACTTGAATGTTTTCAATTAATTCTTTTATATCATTTCATTTATATTGTTTTTATGAAAAGAAAATGACATAGTTGTATTGTTGTTTTAAATTTCTGAATGTGGATTTTAATGTTGGTTTATATGAAATGCATAGGTTCTTGGTAATGTTAAATTGAGTGCCTTGTGATGTGTTTGGTTGTGAATGGAAGGTATTGTGTTTTGGAAATGTACGATTTGGTTTGGTGAGTTTGATTGACAAAATGATGAACCAATAGGTTGTTTTAGAAAAGTTTTGGAAATGGTGGTTGGTTTGAAAGATGTAACTTACTTTTAGAAAGTGTTGTGAAATAATGGGGTTTGGTTTTCAATGCTAAAGTGTTTTATGAAAGATGATTTGTATGGTGATTCTTCTAAAAATAGATGTTCCATTGGATGTTTGCACATCCATGGGAGCACTACGTACTCACATGGATGTGCCTCTAAATGAAAATGAAACATTAAAGCTATGTTTTCTTAAAAATAGTTTTCAGAGAAAATAATGTGTTATTTCAAGGTGGGATGAAAATAAGTTGGCCTGATTGGCATTTGGTGTGGATTGAATGGTTTTTTGGTTTGGATGCCCGTTTGGTATTGGGTTTTGAGTGGGGTGTTTATACTGACATTTGGGAAACGTGTGTGTGCCCGATTGGCAACATGACTCATTTATGAAATGTTTTGAAACTGAACAACATGTGACGGCCCAGGTGGCACCTTGTTGAATGTGAAGGAATTTCATATATGCATATTAGTGAGGCATCTCTACAGGGGGACTTCCCTTCAAGGGTTTTCGTGTAGTGGTGTCTGTTTAAGGGGTTGGCAAGTGCGGTGAGATGAGTCATGCGTGCGGGGGCCTCTTACTTACACAACATTATTAAAATCCCTATGGGTTCATGGGTGTCCTTTAGAATAGAGAGAGACGGTTTCTAGCTAGCCCTGATTAGACTGGTTGGTTCCCCCTTGGTAGATATGCCTTGTGGGGCATGCCACTGGTTGGCTGTTAGGGAGGCCAGTTGGTTATTGACTATAGAGTACCATGCGGACAGGTATTCTGAAACCGAGTACGTCCAAGTGTTTTCGTGGGATGTTTATGATCACCCATGGTTATTGCATATATCTGCTTATTTACTTTTACTTGCACTTAGTTTCCAACACTTACTTATCACATGTTCTTCTTTTGCACAAATGTAATAAACATGGATTTGAAATTCGGTTTCCAAGAAATTCATTGTTTGGGAAAAATTGGTTGTTGTGTGTGTTGGTTTTTGAAATGGTAAATCAAGTTCTTTTTTCCTTTAAAATATGTAAACCCTATTTTCTATCACTATATGTGCAAACTAGTGTTTTTTGGATTGTTTCTGGAAAGTGGTCTTCATTGGATTCTATGGTTTATTTCGGCATCCCTACTGAGCATTTTTAATGCTCACGCCTATTTTATCATTTCATTCATAGGTTTTCCTTGTTCAAGTTTTCTTGGCTGAGTTGCTCATTTTGGGATAAATGTTGGCCTTGTTTGGGAGGTGAATGAAGGGTCACATGGAGGTACGTCTGCTATTCGATTTTATTTCTTTCCACTACTAGATTTTAGTGATTTGTTTCTATTTAATCATATTTACTTATTTATTTTTCAGGCCAAATCATTCCCAATGTTTTAACATTGATTCCTGACACTAGTTCCCATCCCGGTGGGATCGGGAGCATCCCTCGGGACATGCCAGGAGTCAGCTCGGGTGTCCGGTTCAGGGTCAACCTGAGATGGTTCATGACACAATGGTATCAAAGGGGGCTCTTGATATTTTGGATGTCTGGTAGAAGGATATTAGGATTTTTTGGGACTCTGGAGGTAGGTTACGGGTTGGTGCTTGATCACCACCTCCCGTGGGGAGACCTATGTTACCAAGGGTAGTCTGGGTTTTGAGTCATTTACCCTTGGTTGTTCTGGTTTGATGGATGATAATGAAGGCGAACTGGTTCAGGTTGTGGCCTCACATGGAGTGGTGACCCATGTGGAGTCCAAGTGTCTAGTTCAGGGTCCTTTTAGTGATATAACTTACTTTGGATATGGCTCACCAACATGTCACCATGTTAGGAATATGCACAAGTCCCTCATTCCAGTGGTTTGTGGATGATTGTGTTTCATTTTTATCTCGGTTGATGTGAGCGTGTGTTCAAAAGGAAAGCGATTTTAAAATGGGAAATTGTTTCTTTTTAATTGTTTTGAAATTTTTAAACTGAATTTTTAAAGAGGGAGTGTTTCAATTTAAAAAATTTTATTGCTTGTTTCAATTTGATATGGGAAATAAGTGTTAGAACCTTGGTATTCTTTAGGAAGGATCACATGTGCATTGATATGTTCATAGAGTGTGTGGGATCACTTGTCCACGAGCGATGTAGCTGGGATTGGGTGAACGCACATGTGACAGTCCCTAAGGGGCCATATGATTGTTTTCAAATTTAAAAGAAATGAATGATTTTGGAAAATTAATTTTTACTTGAGTTTGTATATGTTAGGTTTATGTTCCTATTACCTTTGACTTGGGTTTTTACTTTTATTGAGTTTTGTCTAGATGCCAATTTCAATTGTGTTTTTCGTGTTGTTGTAAGTTTTCCACCTAGAAAGGTCGCTAAGGTTGCTAATGAGTCATGCCCAGTTTTCAGTTAATTTTTCATGTTGCCTATCGATCAATGTAATCAAAGTCTGTGAGGGGCAGTTGTGTGGTTATGGAATTAGATAGGGTCTTTAGGTTTTTGGTAACTCCTAGGGTTGTTTGGGTTCCTACCATCTCAGGTTTGTTTATGGGTCCAGTTTTGGACTAGTAAAGGTGAAATGTCTCGCCATCGTTGATGTTTGGGGTGTTTTTGATGGTAATTGTCCTTAGTGAAGGTTCCAAACATAGCAAGGAGTGCGGATCTGTGGAACCTGTCTCCATGAAACCATCCTTGTTGGTATCGGCTCCTAGTTCGTCGGACAGATCTCTTGTGCGCCACCAGTATGGCATGTCCAGACATTCTGAGTCGTCATATATCATTTCTTTGAAAATGTATGACCATCGTGATTGTTTGAATGTTCGAAGGAAATGATTTAGAGACCAGAAGATGAAAATTCCTGACTGTGAGGCTGGAGATGCTTCAGCCATCAGGGCCCCAAACACAGGTCTCGGGGTAAAGCTCACGCATAGTCAGGAGTTTACAAGGGTGCGTGAAACCTCGGTCTGAGTAATGTTTTCAGCTTTGGGAGGGATATATCCGAAGATCCCTTATTATATACTTATCACTGTTTCATGTTGATCATAGTTGTGGTGATGTGATGAACTTTTTCTACCACAGTCTAAGCGGTCTTATCTGATCTCAGTGTGTTTTCAAATCGTTCGGTTTTCCTTGAAGGGTGTTGGGCCCGTGAATAAACGGGTCATTATAATTTTGAGATGGTTCTCAATTGTGTTTGTTAAGGGGATGTTTGGTTTTGTGAAATTAATCGATGGTGTTTCAGGGTCCTTTCTGAGTTCAGGCTAAGAATTCCATAGTCTCTGGTTGCGGTGATGATTTTATTCGGTCGGTGTTTAAGGTGTGGAGTTAGTTTCATATCCTCGGGGTGTTTGGTCGTTTAGTAGCAAGCTTTCTTTTTAAGTCTCTGAGCTTTTTTCGGTCGATGTGGAGAAATTAACTGGGTTCAGTTTGGGAGTTCCCGTGTTGGCCCCCCTCGGGGGTGGTATGATTGGGTTATAAGGTTTCCATATTAGTGAATTCTTGTGGTGGGGAGAACCCTCCCGTGTTCTCCCCTCATCCTTAGGCTTCGATTTTCTCTTGAATTGGTCAGGTGTGATCTGTGGAGAGTAAGGTCATCCCATGATTCACGTTTTTTTCCATTAGTTTGTCTGTGTGTGAACTTGAGTTATGTTAACTGTTGGCTTGGTGACTTTCTCGGGGTAGAAAGTGTTTGTGGTGGGGAGAATTGCCACACCCTATTTTTTTAGTCATTTTATATATTTTATTTCTCTTGGCGTCAGGTGATTTTGCATATGTTCGGGTGAGTCATAGTTTAAAATTTTAATGTTTGGACGAATTGATGGTTTGTGTTAGTGCACGAACACTATATGCTTAAGATGTGTTGTCCCCGTGAGTACCATATGGTGTGCAAATACCGCACGATCATACATTTTTAACATTATGTTTGTAGATATATGTATATGAATGTTTATATGTTTATATTTTTGTATATATATGTGTATCTATGTTTGTATGTGTTTATGTTTTAACGTTAGGTGTATATATATATATGTGTATGTGTATATATGTTCATAGGTGTATATATATACACACATATGTTTATAAATAAATATGTATTAACATTATAAGCTTATGTGTATATATTTTTATATAAATTTTCATATATGAATATATGTTTATATATGTTATATAGATGTATATATATATATATGTATCTATGTTTATATAAGTAGGTTTATATATTTATATATATATATATTTATATATGTATATATGTTAATAATAACTATTATTATTATTATTATTATTATTAAGATAAAAAAATGGAATCCTAATCTACCCTGCCCAGGCGGCGCCGCTCCCCCTCTTCAGAATCGCGTAGGGCCCCCCCTGGTCCATTCCTGCACGCGCGCTCCCTGCCGGAGCTCCCTCCGGCCGCAGATCGCCTCCCGGCCTCCTCCTCTTTAAGCCGCAACCACCTGCCGGCCACCCCCTCCCTTTACCGCTGCTCGCACCTGCTCCGGCCAACCCCACCAACTCCGGTCGACCCCTCCAGCTCCGGTCTTCCACTCCTCTCGTGCTCCGACCAGCTGCCCCGACCGACCTCCTCACACTCTGATCAGCAGCCCCGACCACCACGTGACCCCCCTAGCTGATCCATTTCATCTTGCAACACTGTCTCCAGAGATCCCTCTCCGACTTGGAATTCACTCGGTTCTCCATCGGATTTTGGTCTGATCCTTCAAAGTATGGGTTTCTCTACTCTTACCCTTTCATTTCCGATCGATTTGGGTTCTTCCCGTTGCTCTACTAAAATTTGGCCGAACCCTAATGTAAAGGGGGCTTTTCTTTTGATTGAATCCTATTTTATAGGTTTCGTCAGGTTTCGTTGAGGCCGGTTCAAGCCACTACCATCAAGGGCAGAGGGTTCTCCATTGTTTCAGGTTTGGGTTATTTAATTTCTTCGTTTTGGGTTAATTTTAATTTTGGGGTTTTATTATTTTTGAGTTGTCATCAATTTATTTGGGGTGTTTAAAAAAATATAGTGTGTTGTTTAATCAGTTTTCATGGTTCAAAATTGTTCTAATTGAGGTTCGATATGCTTTGATTCATTAGTGACATGTTTATGCCAAATGAGTATGATTATTTTTGTGAAAAATCGGTGTCGAGATGTTTATCACAATTCTATAATCTGTGCACTTGGTTTATTATGTTTTGCACGGGCTGCATATTCTGTTTTGACAAGTGAGTGTTGTGTGTTTGGCCTTAGAAGTGGTTTTGGGGTGGGCTTTTATGTTCAATATCTTGTGGCACTACTTGGAGTTGTTTCATAAAATATTTATATGGTTCATTAAATATTTTAATGGGAATTTGATTTTAAATTGAGTTGCGGACCCCTGAGGTCTTTATCTTGTCCCAAGTCGCCTTTACTAGAATTATTAATTTAGCAATGTCTTGATTTTTGCATTGTAGGATATGTATACCTATATTATATACGTGTATGGTGTATATATATATACATAAATACATATATATATATATATGTATATATGCACATCAAAGACACGTGTGCATGACTGTGTGATGTGTGAAGATGTTTACCGTTGGAAGAGCGTGCGTTTTGGACGTGGGTTAACTGAGGTAGGTGTTTCCATCCATTTCCCTTTTTCATTCAAACCTTGAGCACTTGAATGTTTTCAATTAATTCTTTTATATCGTTGCAATTCTGTTGTGTTTATGAAAAGCATCTGACATATTTATATTATTGTTTTAAATTTATGAAAGTGGCTTTTAATGTTGGTTTATATGAAATGCATAGGTTATTGGTAAAGTTAAATTGAGTTCCTTGTGATGGGTTTGCTTGTGACTAGTAGTGATTGTGTTTTGGAAAAGTATGATTTGGTTTGGTGTGTTTGTTTGACAAAATGAGGAACCAATATGTTGTTTTAAAAATGTTTTCGAAATGGTGGTTGGTTTGTAAGATGCTATTTTCTTTTTTAAAGTGTTGTGAAAGAATTGGGTTTGTTTTTCAATGCTAATGTGTTTTATGAAACATGGTTTCTAAGGTGATTATTCTTAAAACTAGATGTTCTATTGGATGTTGTCACATCGATGGGAGTACTAGGTGCTCCCATGGATGTGCCTCCAAATGAAAATGACTCAATAAAGATATGATTCTTAAAAAAAGGTTTTAGAGAAAATAATGTGTTATTTCAAAGAGGGATGAAAATAAGTTGGACCAAGTGGCCTTTGGTGTGGGTTTAATGGTTGTTTGGTTTAGAAGCCCATTTGGTATTGGGTTTTGAGTGGGGTTTTTATACTGACTTTTGGGAAAGGTGTGTGTGCGCGATTGGCAACATGACTCATTTACAAAATGTTTTGAAACTTCACATGCTTTGAAGGCATGTTTGGCACCTTTCTGAATGTGAAGGAATTTCATATATGCATATTTCTAAGGAATCTCTACAGGGGGAATTACCTTAGAGGGTTTTCGTGTAGTTGTGTCCATGTAAGTGGTTGGAAATTGAGGTGAGATGAGTCATTCTTGTGAGGGCCTCCTACTTACACAACATTTTTAAAATCACCATGGATTCCCGGGCGTCGTTTAGAATATGGAGAGACGGTTTCTATCCAGCCGCGATAAGACGGGTTGGTTCTCCTCTTGGTAGATTGGCCTTGTGGGGCATTCCACTGGTTGGCTGTTAGGGTGGCCAATTGGTTATTGACTATGGAGTACCATGCCGGCAGGTAGTATGAAAACGAGTATGTCCAGTGGTTTTCTAGGGATGTTTAGGATCACCCATGGTTATTTCATATATCATCCTGTTTACTTTTACTTGAACTTTGTTTCCAGCATTTAATTATCACCTGTTCTTCTTTTCCAAAAATGTGATAATCATGGACTCAAAAGTTTGTTTCCATGAAATTCATTATTTGGGGAAAATGGGTTGTGGTATGTGTTGGTTTTTGAAATGGTAAATCAGGATCATTTTTCCTTTAAAATATGAAAACCCTATTTTCTATCTTTGTATGCCCAAACTAGTGTTTTTTGGATTGTTTCTGGAAAGTGTTCTTGGTTTGATTCTGTGGTTTATTTTGGCATCCCGACTGAGCATTTTTAATTCTCATGCCTATTTTATAATTTCATTTCCAGGTTTTCTTTGTTCATGTTTTCTTAGAAGAGTTGCTCATTTTGGGATCAATATTGGCCATGGTTGGGAGGTGACCGAAGGGTAACATAGAGGTACATCTGCTGTTTGGTTTTATTTCTTTCCGCTACTAGAGTTTAGTTCTATTGTTTTGTTTATTCTTATTTACTTATATATCTTTTTTAGGCTGAATCGTTCCCAATGTTTTAACATTGATGCCCGACACTAGTTTCCATCTAGGGGGGATAGGGAGCGTCCCTCGGGACATGTTGTGGGCTGGCTCGGGTGACCGGTTTAGGGCCAACCCAGGATGGTTCATGATAATAGAACAATTGATTTCTTTTCTATTGGTTCATGTTCTTCATCCAACTCTTATTATTCTGGCTATATGGTTAGAAAAATACTAGGAATATATATAGAATTCTCAGTGGGTATGGATTTCTTCTTTGCAATAACCATTTTTGGACTTTCACTTACATGTGTCTTCCCTTTCTTCTTAAGTAACTCTTCACATTCAGGTAGCCATGTTATTCATCTCATAGTGATAAAGTAATCCTTATTATATATACCATGAAATACCTTATTATATATATATTTTTTCATCTTAGTCATATTCTCAAACTCTTCGCAAGGAGTGTTAAAATAACTATATTAATTACTTTATCTCTTTCTTGAATTACTTTCCCCTTGTTATTAAAATTACACTCATATTTATTGAGATAGATGAAAAAATTTAATGGTCTATATAGTGGCCTATATTTTCACAATATAAGTGAATATTCCCTATTATAAAGATAACCTTAACATCATTGTTTATTAACTTCTTGGGGGAGGATTATTTTGAAACCATATTCACCAATATATATCCTAGAGTATAGTTAGATTGTTTTTTACCATCTTCAAAAAAAAATTTGGTTTTATATTCTGTTCAATCCATTTATGATACATTTTATTTTTATAACAATATTCCTTATACAAATTATTTTTCTTGTTATACATTTCATTGATTTTATTAAATAATTCCAATTTATTCGTAATACGTGTTTCTTCTATTTCCAGAAAAGTCTATTTTCACTGAGTATGTGTATTCTATTTTGATTCCATTCTCCCCCTATCATTAGGATTTATAAAACCTTTTCACACTGATTTTTTATTGAAATTGACAGATATATATCCTAGCCTCTAAAAGAAACAACTTCTTCTAGATAAAATTATAATTTTTTTCTTTATGTGTAATTTTTAAAACAAGTCTCACATTATTATTTTGGACATCAACCCTAACCTTTGGAGGCTTGTCTAGGAAATACACACTTTCTTTCTAAACATATTGGTGGTTTTCCTATCAATTATATTATAAAACATTATTGTTTTTTATAAACAAGGTAAATATCATTCATAAAATCAATATATGCTGTTATCAAAACTAATTAAGATATTAGACATATTTTATCAAAAGTGAGAGGTGGATTATTATCCACATGATCCCTTGATATCTTAATCATTATTGTCACCCTTCCTTGATGTAGGTCTCATTATTGATGTTTATTTATTTTCAATTGTTTTTTCAGGTTGTTGGGATGTTCCAGATTCAGCTTATTATAGATTTTTTATTTAGATTTTCAACTTCATATATCTCATGTTCATAGTGTTTTATTCATATTAAACTAATCTTATTTTATCTTATCAATCATCATTTATTATATTAATATAAACATAACTCATTTTGTTTGACTCCAGAACTGAATTGTCTATCTCTTTCGCCTTGTTTAATTAAATTCCAACATGGTTGAGTTAATATATTGGAATAGATAGTGTAGAATCTCCAATTTGTTGATTTCATCCATTATAACCTTCTGAAATAATTATTTATCACATTAAAATATTTTCAATTCTGTATCAACTAAAGAAATTGTAATGACCAAAATTTCAAGACATTTTAAAATTAGTGTTATGTTTGGTAACCTATGTTACACACTACACCCAACATAATTACACAAAAAAATTAGAAGAAATAATTTATAAAGCTCTACTAAACATTATGATGGTAAAACATTAACAGTTCTTATATTTTGAAGAAAAATAATTATTTAGTTTCAATAATAAAAATTTCATTTTTAATTAAATAATTTTTCATCATATTATTTATTTTCATTTAAAAACTAAATTTAAAAATTTTAGATTATAAATTTTTTAAAATTATAATGTTTATTGTTTTATAAAAATAAAAAATTAATTATTCATATTATTTAAATATTTTTCTTAAAAGAATTATTTTTTCGTCAAAAATATGGTTTTTGAAAAAATTATAATATTTATTATATTATAACTATGTAATAATATCCTATATGTCATTAAAACCTTTTTAGAAAACAATTATTTATTTATGGAATAAAATAATACAATTCAATATTTTATTTATGATTATAAATTCTATGTCCACCATTTTTAGACATAATTAAATTGATACTTTAATAAATGTTATTTTATGAATTTTATTTTAATTAAGTATTTTGATGTTGAAATTAAGTTTTAAATTTTCATAAAATAAAACTACATATTATTTAAAAAAAATTAAATTCTAAAAAACTAGTTTCTATAAAAATATTACCTTGAAAAAAATTTAATCTTAAAAACACAGTTTCTATAAAAATTATTTATTTACATTATGTTTGTTTATTTTAAAATTGAAATTTTATTCCATAACCTTATTTCATTAGTAAATTGATTTCAAAATTTGAAATAATAAGTTATAGTTTTTTTAAATGTTGGAATCTTTATTTTTGTAATTAAAATTAATTACAAAGTATAGATATCAATTATCAAGGAAAAACTAAATTTGGGTAATAGCTATTAGTTTAAAGAAAAAAATTTCAAATAATCAAGGATGTCTCCACAATGATCATTTTAGGTGATTTTAGACAGACACTCAAATTCCCAACCACTTATTCCCATTTTTTCCCCAGATCCTTAAATATTAACAATACATTATTGAAAATATAATGGTTACTTCAAAAAACTACACTACTCTTCACATATAAAAGGTTAATACATCTACCTGTTCAATAATCGCATTTCATATTACTATTTTTGAATTTATTACCCATTTCACTTCCTAGAATAATCTCCCGGGTATATAATATTCTTTTCACCTTTATATTTCTTAAGTCCTTCTTACAAAAAGTGTTTTCGATGAGAAAACTCAAGCTTCCAAAGTGAGTATTACATGATATTATACATTTATTTTTCTGTAATACTTCTTAAATAATAGATAACATTATTTATATAATAAAATAAAGATCATTATTATAATAATATTTGAATATATAAATTTGTTTCACTCGAAATTAGGGGATGACCTCCTTGATGGGAAGTTCAAACATTATGATCAGTTTCTAAGGGGTGTGTTTGTAGAACCGGAAAAATCCAATGATTCCCCATCCATTTGGACATACATTCCAAAGGTAGGCACTCATTAGTTAGTGGACTGATGAGGCTTAGGAATTTTCATTGGTCGAGAGGATGGGAGGTCGGACTCATCACACCTTTTGAGGGGAATTATTGTCTACTCCGGGACTCTCTTTATAGATTTAAGTTATGTTTGTGAATACTTATTACATAACCAATTATAAAATGAGAATTCCTTCGGATCTGCCAACCAATGATTATATATGTAGTAAATTTAGAGAATCTTTTATATAAATTCGAGGTTCTTCAACGATAGAGAATCATCCGTATTTATTTAGAGATTCTCAATCAATGGTATCCTTCGACACATTTATATAGAAGTCTCTTGGTTATTATGATGACCATGCTGGTTTTAAAGCCACTCAGTGGGGTACTTGAAGTTTATTATCATTCAGAAGGACATTAATTATTTCAGAGTTGGGATTGAACCCACAGATGGGCTACTTATATATCCTTTGTTTTAAAAATGGATTCAAAACCCACGTAGCATGAGTAAGGGAGTATGATGTTTATGATTGATGGCCCAAAGAAGGATTTCATAATTACTTTTACACTCTAAGATAACGTGAGTCATGCTCGGTGTGAGAAACAAGAGTTATTGGTAAAAATTAGACAATTGTGCCATGAAATATGCAATCATAAGAAATAATGTGGGACTTATATATGTATGAATGCCCAGATAAATAATGATTAGGATTTACATCAGGGAAGAAATCCAGGAACAGGGTCCATAATGGTATATGGTCTTCATAGAGATTTGAATACACTATCTTGGGGCTTACTCCAAAAAGGAGGCCCAAATTTGTATAATAATTATTATTGGGTTTTACTCCTGAGAATGAATCCCAGATCAAAGCTAAATTAGGACTGGTTAAGAGGAATAAAGACTTAGGCTTACTCCTGAAAAGGAGGCCCAGGTTAAGAGACTTAAAAAATTAATGGACTTGGGGCTTACTCCTGAAGAGGATGCCCATATTTGAGACTAGGGATTACTCCTGAATAAGAGGCCCAGGCTAATGGAGTTATACTGGGGGTTACTCTTGAAGAGGATTCCCATATTTGAGATTGGGGCTTACTCCTGAAAAGGAGGCCCAGGTTAAGAGAATTTTGGTTGGGGCTTACTCCTAAGGATGATGCCCATATTATGGTATTGAGGCTTACACTTGAAAAGGAGGCCCAGGTTAATGGAGTTATGACTGGGGATTACTCTTGAAGAGGATTCCCATATTTGAGACTGGCGATTACTCCTAAAAAAGAGGCCCATGTTAAGTGAATTATGGTTGGGGCTTACTCCTAAGGAGGATGCCCATATTAGGGGACTAGGGCTTACTCCTGAAAAAAGGCCCAGGTTAATGGATTCATGACTGGGGCTTATTCCAAAAGAGGATTCCCATATTTGAGACTGGGGCTTACTCCTAAAAAGGAGGCCCGGGTTAAGAGAAATATGGTTGGGGACTACTCCTAAGGAGGATGCCCATATTAGGGGACTAGGTCTTACTCCAGAAAAGGAGGGCTAGGTTAATGAAGTTATGACTGGGGATTACTCTTGAAGAGGATTCCCATATTTGAGGCTGGGCTTACTCTTGAAAAGGATGCACATGCTAAGAGAATTATGGTTGGGGCATACTCCTAAGGAGGATGCCCATATTAGGGGATTGGGGCTTACTCCTGAAAAGGAGGCCCAGGTTAATGGGTTCTCTCATCATAAAGGATGAGGTTGAATGAATGAAATCTCAATCATTAGTGAAATAAAAATGTGTAAATCACAAGGTTTTCAGAGATATTTCACAGAATTCCTTTCCGTTAAGGAAGTAAAATCAATAAATCATGCCATAAATGGCTTTGAAGAGTGTTTTGAAGAATGAATCTTTAATTAGGGAGGTGGAATGGATTAAGAGGGGTGAAATGGGAAAGAAGGGCATCCAAAAAGGCAGGGGCACCCAAGTCCTAGTAGGCGCGTAGGTACTGCATGGGAGCGCAAGTCCTGGTCGCACATGTATACCTGCGTGACACATGGGTGCTTGCGTGATGGTTAACCAGCAGGGTAATACTTGAGTGACATTTGGTTAAATCCTTTAGAATCATCTTGAGGATCTTCCAGAATAGTGGCTCGCAAGTTCTATTGAAGGAGTTAGGTAGCGTGCAAGTGTGGCCATTTCCCTTATGGGCGGCCACTCAGGCACGCAAGTGTTGATGAGTTCCAACACATAGGCCTTCCTCTCCCTCTTTAGATCTTCTGTTCTAGGTAAGAAATTACCATAGAAGACTTTTGGAAGCTTTGAGAAGAGACTTGGGCGCCGAGAGCTCAAATCTGAGTTTCTGGAAAAAATTTATCTCCCAATGGTGGGCCCACATGGTCTATTTATAGGCTGAAGAAGACCGAGGCGGTTATCCTTTAGGGTGCACAAGTCATTAGCGTGACCATTAGTCATCGCTCAAGTGGACTTCCGCGACAGTGATGGAACTTGTGCGGCACATGTGCTTTTGATTCTTTGTTCATGCCTTGGTCGATTTTTTATGTTTTTTTTTCAAAGGATGAATCAATTTCTAATAAGGTATTTCCCTTTTCCAATCATTATACTCTATGAAAAAAAGGAGTGTCAACAAAAGTCCCCCCTCAGAGTTGGATCCGGAGAGAAAAGAGGATTTGAATCTGAGGAAAAAGGAGAAATCATGGGTCTTTGTGGTTATTGGCAGTTTAAAGTCATGCATGTTGGACATAAAAAGGCTAATGTGTAAGGTCAAAATATCTTTGTCCGAACGGATTGAAATTGACTCAATTCCTGGACAATTTATCTGAAAGCATATTACCACACTCTAGTATGAGGGAAAATATGTAAATTATAACATAAGAATACTTGAATCTGAGGAATGATATGAAAAAGAGATAAAAGGAATTAGAAGAAGTAGTTTCCAAGAATGAAGTTACTATTATTTAACAAACCTGTTAGGGGGTTGAATTATACAGGTCCACCTAAGGGAATTGGATGCATTGTCAAATAAATAACATCTTTTGGATAACAAGTCTGTTATGTTGACTATTTATGCAAGGCCGCCTAAGGGCACGTGCTGCATAGTCAGGAAAAGGAACACTCATAAATTAACTTTCCTAGTGCTAAAAAGCCAGTGAATGTTTATGGAGATTAAAATTTTCCAATGTATAGAGTTTTCTGTATGGAACTAGGTACTTGAAATATGGAAAAGATATTTCCAAACAAAATTATCGAAGTACTGGATAGATATTACTCTTACGAAGGTTAGACCCAAACATAGGAAAGGAGAATATAAACCATATACTTGAAAACATTCAGATCATGAAAAAGGATATGGGACAAATATGTTAGGATGGCTACTTTTTCAGATCCCTACATACTGTCATTTAAGACAAATAAGGACAAAAGAGGCATTCTTCCCAATAATTAAGTTACCACTATCCGATAAACCCATTAGGGGGTTGAATTATGCAGGGCCACATAAGAGAATTGGCTACATAGTCAATTAATAGTATCTTTTGGATGAAAAATCTGTTATGTAGACTCTTTATGCAAGGCTGCCTATGGGAACATGCTGCATAGTCAGGAAAAAGAACTCTCAGAAGTTTGCCATTTTTGTGACTAGAAGTCATGAAAAGGGTTATGAAGATCTGAAAATATTTAAGGTTAGGATTATGACACATAAATATGGGTATTGTCAATTGTATTCAGAGATACATAGATCAATACTAACCATAATCATGTTGTGGCTGGGTCCTGAATTTAAATGATGGACTTCACTACGTATCCCATAAGGATGAGAATCCATCCATACGTAGTTCTTAAACAACAGTTTAACGTCGTATGGGACAAAAGGATTAGAGATCTTAGTTTAGTTTCATAACGATTTCAACATTATAAGAAATACACAATGTGGGTTTTCATGGAGACTTTTCAACCAAGGGACTGAAGGTGGAATTTGGGGTTAGGCCCAATGACTTGGGGCTGGATTGGAGGGACACCCGGACATTCCTACGTATCCCATTAGGATGGGAATCAAGCCCACATAGTTCTAGAAATACCCTCTATAAAAATTTGGTTCGTACATGTGAAGGGTGAAATGGGACTTTAGTACAAGGATGGTTTAACCAAATATAAAAGGATTGGGCATTTCCATGTATTCATGTAGTATTTGAAATGAAACATGATTGAAAAATAAATGTAAATAATGGTTCCCTCTCAGGTGAGGGTATCAAAGAATATTGTAGTTTATTGTCAAACTGGACAAAAGTGTTGTATAGTTTAACGTCGTATAAAAAGGACGAAAGTGAACCAATGTAAAGATATTGAATCTAGGGGTGGTTTCACGAATCAACATCATATGAGATGGAGGTGAACCAATGTGAAGAGATTGGTTTTGGGCTTGATCCTTGGGAGGTTGCCTACGTACCCAGCTTGGAAGGCAAGGATCAAAGTCCACATAGTTCAATTAATTAATGAATTAATGATCATGTTGTTCTTGGGGACACCGACCGAAAAAATGGTGTTGGGACTTACACATGGTTAGTAGATCGTAGAGAGTGTTATGGTTGAGGTTTGCTCTAAGATCACGTGAGTCATAATCGGTGTGAGAATCAAGAGGTAGCAACAACCTTAACGATACACAGATTAACGTCATGTAGGACGTATGAAGGGACTATGCAGTTTAAAGTCTTGCAGTTAGGACTATTGGTGCTGCACAGTTTAATGTCATATAGCAGGGACAATGTACAGTTTAATGACATGTAAGATGTATCAAGGTCTTTCTGTATAGTTTAGAGTTATGTAGTTATGACGATATAGACAATATAGTTTATCATCATGTTAGAAGAAAGGGGGACTGTGCAGTATAATGTCATTTGTGAGGACAAAAGCGTACACCATTTAACGTCATGTTGGACACATTGGGGACATTTGTTTCACAGTTTAACGTCATGTTGGACGAAAAAAGGGCGATACAGTTTAGCGTCATGTTGGACAATAGTGTGAATAGTTTATGGTCATATGCATGGACCGTGGATGTTGCAGTTTAATGTCATGCTAGACGGTGGTTTAGTTTAAGGTCATAGAGGACCTTTGATGATTTTGTAATTTAACTTCCTTCCAGACGTAAGGGAATTTTATAGAGTTTAGTGTTATGTAGTTAGGACGTCAAAGTTTAATGTCTTGCTGGACGTAAGGGACTTGCAAATAGTTTATGGTCATATGCATGGACCGTTGATGATGCAGTTTAAGGTAATACTGGACCATGGATGTAGTATAAGGTCATACAGGACCTAGTTGCAGTTTAAGGTCATACAGGACCATTTAGGGAACTTTTTCACAGTTTAATGTCATGTGGGACGAACGTACAAATAGTTTAAGGTCATATGTATGGACCATTGGTTATGCAGTTTAACATCTTGCTGGATGGTTGAACAGTTTAGGGTCATACCAGACCATGAAGGGGACACAATTTAATGTCATGTTGGATGTATGTGCAAATAGTTGAGGGTCATATTCATGGACCGTTGATGAAACAGTTTAACGTCTTGCGGGACTTTGATGTAGTTTAAGGTCATACCGGACCATTGGTGATGTATTTTGTGTTTATACAAAATACTTCTTAAAAAATTTGGCATTGGTTGGAGTAGTGATATGTTCTCCATCCATCGAGATTAATGAATAAGCTCCATTGGAGTAGACCCTCTGCATTGAGTAAGGTCCTTCCCATATTGGATCAAGCATGGGAGGTTTCATTCCTGGTATCATTGGAGTTCTGAGAACTAATAACAATTCTCCATGACTGAAGGAACGAAGACGATCGTTTTTGTTAAAAGCTCGTGCTATTCGATTCTTATTGACTTCTAGGTGGTGCAAAGTGAAAAATATTTTCTCATCTAACCATTACAATTCATTCAATCGCTTTTGAGATTGTTCATCATTAGATGAGTGATCACAAATTGCTACTCCGAGCGAAGGCAATTGAACATCAATGGGCAAGACGGCTTCCGTTCCATATACCAGTGAATATGGAGTAGACCGAGTTTCAGTGCGGGTGGTAGTTCGATAAGCCCATAAATCATGAAAGAGTTTATCATTCCATGACCTCTTATCTTTATCCACCATCTTTTTGCAGTATATTTGAAAGATTCTCGTTAAAGGCTTCTATCTGGCTGTTGGCCGCTGCATGATAACGAGATGAATGGTTGGATTTGATATTGTATTCTTGATACAACTTATTCACCTCAGATGAACAGAAGTTGGTGCCATTGTCCGTCAATATGGTATGAGAGACACCAAATCTGGTAATGATGATAGAATTTATGAAGCTAACAATGCATTTAGAACTGACTTCCTTGAGAGGTATTGCCTCTGCCCATTTGGAAAAGAAGTCAGTAGCAGTAAGAATGTACTTAAACTACTTGGTCGTAGCTGAAGGGTAAGGTCCCACCACATCCATTCCCCATGTGGAAAATGGCCATGAGTATTTAGATGCATGAAGAAACACTAGAGTTTGATGAATTAAGTTGGCATGTACTTGGCATGAATGACACTTCTTTGTGAAATCAACACAATCTTGAATCATTGAAGGCAAAAATTATCCATGCCTTCGAATCTGATTAGACAGTCTATGTCCAGACTAGTGGGCACCACAGACTCCAGCATGCACTTCTTTCATGACAACCATTGTCTCTTCACCATCAATGCATCTGAAAAGAACTCCATCAAAAACATGTTTGTAGTGAATTTTCTCTAAGTGATCTAGGCTATCATAAAGAGTAAAATTGACCACATGTCACCGGATTTGTTCTTTCTCAGCTCTATCAGGTGGAAGACTTCCTTTTTGAAGGTATTCCCTGATAGGTGACATCCATCCTATAGTATGACCATATAGTTCAGGAATGGGACTAATTTCATTAATTTACTCTTTTCTGATTCGAACATATAGGTAAATTGCACGACGGTGGGAAATACTGATGGTTGTCTCGTCCTAATTTGGATCTGCCAGAGCTGTGGTTATATTAGACAGTGCATCAGCTTGAGCATTTTGTGATCTCGGGACATAAGAAAAGGTTTGTTCTGAAGGGAATTACACCATTAACTCTCTGACGTAATCATGCAAAGGGATTCGTTCTTTTTTTCTGATAGAATAATCCCCATTGACTTGTTTGATTAGCAGGTTAGAATCACCTTTCACTTTTAAGTGATTCCCATGTGCATGAAGCACTAATTCCAAGCCAGTGGTGAGAGATTGGTATTCGGATTCATTATTGGTACCACCTTCCCACAATAAAAAGGAATAAGGTAACACCGCCTTTTCTGGAGAAATGAGCACAATTCCTAAGCCAACTTTTTTGAATTTAAGATTTTACATTTTCTTCCCTATTGGACTTCTGGAAGCACCATAAAAATAGATTTCCCATGCCTATGGACTTTCTTGAATAGAGAAGACTTCCTCTTCAGGGATTTCAATATCTGAAGATGTGTCTTCCACTGAAGGTTGTTCTTCCAGGAAATCAGCCAGAGATTGGCCCTTTATCGCGTTTTTAGACACATAGTGTATGTCGAATTTCTGCAAAAAAACCGCCCACCTTGCCAGACGTCTGATAAGAATTGGACGACAAAGGATGAATTTGCATTGGTTGTTGCGAGATACAAATTGGACCTCGTGATGTTGCAGGTAGTGTCTCAACTTCTAAACTGCAAAGATTAATGTCAATCAGCACTTCTCAATACATGAATACCGGGATTCTGCTTCAAGCATAGTTCTACTGAGATAGTAGAGGTGGTTTTCATTCCCAACATCATTCTTTGGAGCAAGAAAGGCACCTAATGATCGCTCTAGATCTGTCACGTAGAGGATAAGTGGTCTTCATTCAACATGTGGAATGAGTACTGGTGGACTCAAGAGGTATTTCTTGAGAATATCGAATGCTTCTTGACATTCTTTAGTCCACTGGTAATTGACTCCCTTCTTCATCAATTTCGTGAAGGGTAAACGTTTTCCAGCCAAATTGGTGATTAAACACCGAATATCGGCTAAGTGTCCTTGAAGTCCTCTTAATTCCTTCAAATTTTGAGGAGGTGACATACCAAGGATTGATTTGGTCTTCTTAGTATCGACTTCAATACCACGATGGCGTACAACAAAGCCGAGAAATTTTCTTGAGGTTACCCCAAAAGCACATTTTAAGGGGTTCATCTTCAAATTATGTTGTCGAAGCTTGCGGAATTTGACTTCAAAATAATCCAAGTGATTATAAAGTTGTTTGTATTTAACCACCAAATCTTCTACATAGAATTCAACAAACTTCCCTAAGAAGGGTTTGAATATACGATGCATGGAACGCTGATATGTTGCACATGCATTCTTTAAGCCAAAGGTCATTACCCGGTAGAAAAACACACCTTAAGGGGCTCTGAAGGCTGTGGATTACTCATCTTTTGGTGCCATTCAGATCTGATTATATCCTGAATATCCATCCATGAAGGAAAGTGCTTCATAGCCAGTTGTTGCATCAATTAAAAGTTGTGTAATCGGAACTGGGAAATCATCCTTAGGACATTGCCGATTAAGATCTCTGAAATCAATGAAAACTCTAATTTTTCCATTCTTCTTCTTTACAGGGACAATATTATCCAACCACTTGGGATATTGAAATTCTCTGACGATGTTAGATTTGATAAACTTTTCCACTTCAGCCTCAATTTTGGAAGCATAAGTTGGGTGTGTTCTTCTCGTGGCTTGCTTAAATCCTCGATGTTCTTATGGTAAACCCAAATGATGAGTAGAAACATCAGGATCAAGCCTGGGAATTTCTATATAGTTCCAAGCAAATATATCTCTATTTTTCTTTAGAAAAGCAATATACATCTCTTTCTCTTCAAGAGTCATGGCCACGCTGATTAAAGTGGGGCATGGATCTTCTTTTGTACCAAGATTTATTTCTCTGAGTTCATCCACAGTGGTAGAGATACCCTCTTCAAATGCTGGAGGAGCATCTCTGAGATCATCCTCTTCTTCATCATCATGTGTTATTTCTTCTGTTTCTACATGCATAGTAGATGATAAAGCAGAATTTTCAGGATCAGAAGAGATGTCACAATTTGCACATTTTGAAGAAGAAGCTTCCATTTCTGACCCGATTGATGATGAAGGGTGTTCTTTGGGTAATAAAGAGGAGATGATGGATTGAGAATCGAAATCATTGTTCACCTCCGATGTTTCTATAACATCTTCTGGACTAATTGGAAAAGTATAGATTTGTTGGATTTCAGCAGATGAAATGAAGACGTCACCATTTGTGCTTTCATTACTGCGTGGTGGGTTACCAATTTCTCCCATGTTGTCTGGCTCGATTGCCGTAATTGACATTATGGATCTTTCAATCATAGTATTTTGATTTGGGTATATCTTGTCAATTTGACAGATAGGCAACACATAATCCGTACTCACATGTGTAAATGGATTTACTCGAATCTTCTCCAAACCATATCGAGCATTAAATTTGGTAATCTCCTTTGTTGTGGATTTCTCCCTTCCCTTCATGTGATAGAATTCCGCCTAAATGTATTGAGACTCACATGTCTTGAACGGGGCCTTATCACCATTCAATGTCCTAACTTGACCATCAAAACAATATTTGAGACATTGATGGTATGATGAAGGGATAGATGCATGCTGATGTAGCCAGGGTCTTCCCAGCAAGATGTTGAAGGTTGAGTCTTGATCAACACCCATGAAATCCGAATTGGATACAAGATCTCCAAACTGAGTTCTGAGTGTAACTTCACCAAGTGGTTCATGTTCATTTTTATAATAGCCTTGTAACATCATGGTAAAATTAGATATATCAGATTCCGTGAGGCCCAATCGACAAAGTGTACGAATGGGTATAAGGTTGACTTCTGAACCATTGTCAATAAATGCTCTTCGAATGTCTACACCATTGACCTTTCCAGATAAGTACAAAGGTATAATATTCCGATGCATAAAATCATATTCATCTTCATCAGAAAAAGATATTATTGCATGGAATTCTGCAAGATTATTCTCTATGTGAAAGACTTCAGCTGCTGCAATTTCAGTTTCAAACTCCTGGGGACTTGATAAAGCCTCGATGAGTGTTTCACAAAGATCTTTTGACAGATTCAGAGCATCCATAATTGATAACTTGGCTATTACTTGGGCCATGTGTTTCGATACATAATACTTTTGATCCAGAGGTCTGCGTTTCCCAACAAGAATATGTGGTTTAACAGGTACCTTGGAAGAAGATGTTTTGGAAGTTAATGCATCTTGTATCGGGATAGGAGTTGGAGATATCCCTGGTTTTGGAAGATTAGACCAATTATATCCATTAACTTACTGAGAGGAAGAGGATGGAACCTTCAAGCGGTCTTCCAAAATAACTGTGCCATGACTGAATTTGTTGTTAGTACAAGAACTTTCTTGTTCTTGTTGATCTTACTGAAGGTCTCTACCACGAGTTTCTGTTGCGTACACAATTCTAGAAGGTGTAGAATTGGAGTAGTGTCTTCTGAAAGATCCACGTCTTCCCCTGTATCCTGAGCCTCTGGAACTTCCTCTGATTCCCTTGTTTGATACAGGTAATTCAGGCTCATCGAAACTGAAACTGAGACTGGAATATGAATATGTTAATTGAATCATATTAATAGAACTGAATATTAAATCATTGTCTGATGAAGAATCTGTCTGAATAGCATATTTAGGTTGTGTCGTTTGATGGGGCAGTGCCCGTGGCTTTGAAGTAGACGACATGAAGTCTTCCAGGGTCAAAGAAAAATTACGCTTTGAAACATACTCATCTTCTACTGATTCTATTTCTTTCATTGAATCATGTCGTTTCTTTGAGGACTTTCCCTCTGATGTAGAGGGTTTTGCCACAACATTCATGGAAAAAGACACAATCAGCTTCTTTAATTATTTTCGAAAAATAGCATGAGTTCAGTTGATTGTATTTCTGACCATCCAATCATCATACTTCTGTGCATTTTTCTTTTGACTTCTTGCCATTCTCTTTCCTCCTCTGGAACTGTAGCAGTGACACATGCTACCAGGGCTGAAGATCCTTTCAGTTTAACTTGTCCCAAGTTGACAATCTTTTGCAGGAGGACTTTGAAGACAAAACACTCCTGGATGGGATGCCCCAACATTTGGTGAAATGGGAAATAATTGGGACGGTCCTCAATTCCTTCTTCTTTTACCTCTTGGGCTTTGGCAGGTGAACCAAATTATTCCCTAGTGCCGAAATGATGTAACCAGGAACTTGTTCATTTCGGAAAGAATATATTTTTCTCTTCAAATCCTCAAATTGTCTTCATCTTTGATACCTTTTATCATCTGGATGAAACGGTCGTTGTTTTTGGCACTTAGGAGGAGGATCCCTTCTAGAATATGAATGTTTTGATGTCACAATAGGTACAGGTGCATGTTTAAGCATAACTGTAGTAGTTTCTGCTTTACCCATTCTCCTTCCAGGAGCTGATGGAATTACACGAGATTTAGCCTTAGCCTGTATAAGGGAATCTTCAATCTGCTGAGCGATTGAAGTAAGGTCTCGAAACCCTCTTGTGTATTTTACAGGGATTAACGGCGTGCGTAATTCATCAGGCAGATTTTCCACATAGATTGGAAACAATTCCTCTTGAGGAAGTTCTAAGCTTAGGTAATATGTTAATCCCTTCTAGTGAGCAATGAAATCTGAGACCCTTTCATTCTCTCTTTTCTTACAGTTTGTAAGATCGAAAACTGTTGTCTTTCGAAAAGTTGAGCTGAACTGAAAAAGGAATTTTTTGCGAAGATCCTCCCATCGGGTAAGTGACTGGGATTGCAAGCTTGTATACCAGAAAAAGGCTGGTCCATACAAGGTCTGTAAGAAGCATCTGAGTTTTACTGCTTCTTTCTGCTCTTGAGTTCCCATCATAGGATCACAATACGACACGTAATGCCTCAAATAGTGTTCAGGGTCGCCTGATCCATTGAAAATAGGGAATATAGGGTTTCCAAAACTAGATGCAGGAGAGATTAAATCTACCCATTCAGGGTAATCTTTCTTTTCTGGTTGAACCTACACACGTTTCCCTTCCATAGATTATAACCAAGCTGTTAATGACTCAATATTAGTTATTAACTTTTGAGAAACATCCGGATGAACTTGTACTTGGGTTGGTGCGATGACTAGTGCTTGGAAAGATGTGGTGGTTGGTGCTGCAAATGATGGTAGCACTGCCAACTATTGTTGCACTTGACCCATAGGATTAGATATGTCAGGGTGTACTAATAGAGGAGGATATTATTGATCCATATTAGTAGCTACAAAAATTTCCATTGGCTAACTGTCTCTAGCATGCTCACGAAGAAAACTACCCTGAAGTAGTTCTGCATTCAACCTCCTTAATTCCTTCATTTCTTCCTCCTGTTGTGAAAACCGTTACTCTAGTGAGAGCGATTGGCCTTCTCCAGAGGGAGGATATGTAACCCGATTCTTTCCCCACCCTCTGTTGGATCCTTATTAGAGAGGGGGAAGTGGGTTACTCGAAGGATTACCTAGGTTCTGAGTAATCCTCTAATTTCATGTACGCAGACCTTCTTCATTTGGGTCAGTGCGTACATCTTCTTGAGAATGAACCTCTTCATCTGAGTCCCTCGAGGGAGCCTCATCCAGTGGATCAGCAACAACGACATTGATAGAATTGATTGATGCATAACGCATCGCATCCCTTCAATCAGCATTTCTGTGATATTGTCTTCTTCCCTATCTTTGATGAGACAGTGCCTTTTATTGAATTGATCCCTCTGGAACTTCTTGACGAACCGTACTTTGGAGGGAATCTCCTGATAATTTGGCTCTTCATTCCCCTTGAGGCTTCTTCCCCAATCGAGAAAAGAATGACTTTCTATGTGGAGGGGATTGATGATTTGAAAAATTCACCAGTCCGTTGGACTGGGCCAGTTCCGGCTGTTCCTTCTCAATTCCTCGAATCCTATTTTTTGAGTCCGAGGATTGGTTTAAACGAGTCCCCAGTCTGGAAAGTAGGGGTGGCTCTGTACAAGCTATGTCTGATATTTTCTTCAATGATCTCCTGGTCTTGCGATCCTTAGTCCGGAAAGTAGCTGGATGCATTAACATGTGTCCACTTTTATCACCTGGTTCAAAAGACCGTTGGATGATTTCTGACACTTTGGCCACATGATGATGTGCTTGATTTATACGAGAGGCTTGTTCAATATTCTTTTTTGGTTGACGCAGGAGTAATTCAACAACTTGTTCTCTGTATTCTTGATTTTGAGAGGAACTAGTTGAAGTCTGTTCTTGGGAAAGCGTTTGATTACAAACAAAGCCCATTTACTGTGGCCGGCCATGAGCAATAACATTGCATGAGACCATTTTCGGCGGGCTTTGATGACTGGAGAGAACCGTGAAATGTAGTTCTCCATGAACACCCCATCCTCTGAAATGAATACCAGATGGGTCATTGACAATTAACTGACGCAATCTTCTTAGTGCGCCAAGGCATGAACGTTGAAGGGCTCTCTGCTGCTTTTCAGCCTTCAGATATCGAGAGACTGATAGAGATTCCAAATCAATCTGACATTGTAACCCTTCTATTAACTTAATATGATATTCATATTCATCATAAGATAATAATTTCTTCTTCAAATGACAAAGAGTTTTCCATATGTTGAGACGAATATCATGAATTACATCTTCCGTCAACATTTTTGGAATGTCATACTCAGAGTCAACCAGAGGACAAAACATGACTAGTAATTCACATTTTTCCAGTTTTTTTCTCATGTTCAGCATTTCCTCTTTATCATTCAATGAATATTCATCTACCTGATTTGACCAGAGATAGTGTTTCATTTTTTCTTCATCGGATTCAACAAGATTGGTAGAGAAATCATTGATCAAACTAGAAGATACATGACTTATGGGTAGCTCCGAGAATGACCTAAACCATGGGCTATCATCTGATTGAGAAAGTATTTCACCTGCAAGCGATGAAGCATCAGACATGATTGCTTTCTCATTTTCAAGTGCCTCAAGAAAGAGGGATTTCTTGGCTCTACATTGTCCACTGGAGCATTTTCTAGGCAATGTGCATCACTACTGTGGAGAGGACCTTCACAGCGAAATTCATCATCATGGGGAGGACCACTATAATGGGTTATAGCAAAAGATGAAATCTCTTTCTCCTTGGTCTTCTGACCACATAGAGTGTTCCTGTGGCTCTTATCTGAAGATGAAACTTCGAGATCGATCGAATTGTCATGAAGCAAGACTTCATGAGGAAGTTTCTGTTGAAGACCTTCAGAATTAATGTTCCCACTATTGGGAAATGAGGGAGTAGAATCTTGGATTCCAACTGATAATTGCCTGATGACTTCAAGAACTCTATCATCGATCAAGGACTTGTTACATATTGGCCCTTGATCTCCTGATGGTGCTGGGTGGGTCTTTTTTTTAGATGGCATCGTACTCGCTTTGGAAGCCACTTGTTGACGAAAGTGGCTGCTCTGAGCAGGTGTATGTGCCGGACATAGTTGTCTGTATGATATGGGGGAGTATGACCCACAACCCTATTGGACTGGAACAGATGTGTGTGTCTGTTCCAAAGTGAACTGTTGATGTGTCACTGCACTGGTAGAGATAGATTTATGTGATTTTCCCTGAGATGTTGCTGAAGCTGTTATAATATCCTGGCAAGCATCCAGAATATGAGTAGGGATTTACTTCTTCTCTTTCACCATTGATAGAATATTCCTAGTGACTTTAGCTGCAGGAACGGGGATATACGTCCATTCCCTGCATGGAGTAGGTGTATGTCCCTGCTCCTGTCCTCCTTTTCCTGTCAGTGAATCCTGATAGTACTCATGTGTGGGGGAAAAGAGTTGATTCTACCTCCTATTTGTCGCTGGAGCTTTCCGACTAACTTCTCTGAATGCTACCAAGCGAGACTGTTGGTTGGCTTGATTTATACTAGCAGGTGTATGTGCCTGCTGATTGCACTTCACCAAATGTGGTTGAAGAGCACCATCCTATGTAGTCAGATGTGCCTACTGACTAACTGATGATGTATAAACAAGTGTATGTTCTTGAATATAATATTCCGCTGGAATTGCCTAAAGGGATTGGCGTGCTGCTGCCATATGACTCTGTTGTACATCGGAATTAAAACGGGCAGGTGTTTGTGCCCGCTCATTGCTTTCCACCAAGTTAGGTTGGTGGACTTCTCCAGAGATGGAAAAGATGATAACCTTCTCACTATTGACCGGATTACGCCTATGGAGGTTCTTCTTTCCTGCTCGGGTTCGAGGAACCTGAGCCGAACACCTAGATTCGGTACCCTCATGATGTTGAGGGCACACTGTCGCACGAGTCTGGCGGCGATTGTTGGTGGGAGCCCTCGGGAAGGACTCCTAACTACTTGAATTAAGGCCCTGAGGGACCTTCTCATTCACCTCCTCAGAATAAGGGAGTGAATGGTGATTGTGTTCCAGGGATAATGACCCGAAACGGTTGGATACGGTAATCAGCACCACCTGCTTCTTGATCACTGGTCGTCGTTGTCCAGACAACCGGTGTGAGTTGTTCACTTGGAGGACTTGTCGGGTAGCCTCCAGAGTTGGGATGGTACCATCTTGATGGTACTCCTTAACCAGCGCATTTGATACCCAGCGTTGAAGACGCTGAGTAGGTGATGTCATCCACAGAGCGGAAAACGATCCAGGAGGAGTAGTAGCGGTGGCATTTGCAGCAGCAGTATTCACAGGTGTGAATTTGAGAGCATCCATTTTAGAAATTCATAAGATCTTGGAAAATAGTGCCTTTTTGATATAATAGACTTAATCAAGATAAAATCAGCCACTACATATTTTGGATGAGCACAAATGTCAATGAATGTTTTTCTGTTGGCCCTCTCATTGTGTTTTAAATAGGGGCCTAACAAATATGTAAAACATCATTTTAACTTGGTTAAGGATTCACGTCGGGATCACCATTTTTTGTTTCCATCAAAATTCGGGGATGACCTCCTTGATGGGAAGTTCAAACATTCCGATCGGTTTCTAACAGGTTTGTTCATAGAACCAGAAACAACCAATGATTACACATCCATTTGGACCTACATTCCAAAGGTAGGCGCTCATTAGTTTGTGGACTGATGAGGCTTAGGAATTTTCATTGGTTGAGAGGATGGGAGGTCGAACTCATCACACCTTTTTTAGGGGAATTGTTTTCTACTCCGGGACTCTCTTTATAGATTTAAGTTATGTTCGTGAAACCTTATTACATTACCAAGTATAAAATGATCTTTCCTTCAGATCTGACAATTAATGATTATATATGTAGGAAATTTATAGAATCTTTAATATGTATTCGAGGTTATTCATCGATATAGAATCATATGTATTTATTTATAGATTCTTGATCAATGGTATCAATCGACGCATTTATGTAGAAGCCTCTTCGTCATTATGATGACCATACTGGTTTTAAAGCCACTCAGTGGGGCACTTGAAGTTTATTGTCATTCAGAGGGACTACGATTATTTCAGAGTAGGGATCGAACCCGTAGATGGTATTCCTACGTATCCTTTGTTTAAAAAAAGGAATCAGAACCCATGTAGTTCAATTAAGGGAGTATGATGTTTATGATTGATGGCTCAAAAAAGGATTTTATAATTACTTTTACACTCTAAGCTCACGTGAGTCATGCTCGGTGTGAGAAACAAGAGGAATTGGTAAAAATTAGACAATTGTGCCATAAAATATGCATTCATAAGAAATAATGTGGGACTAACGTATCTATGACTTCCCAGATAAATGATGATTAGGATTTAATTCAGGGAAGAAATACAGGAACATGGTCCATAAAGGTATATGTGCTTCATGGAGATTTTAATACTCTAACTTGGGGGGGTTACTCTTGAAAAAGAGGCCCAAAATTGGATAGGACTTATGATTGGGTTTTACTCCTGAGAAGGAATCCCGGATCAAAGGTAAATTAGGAATGGTTAAGAAGAATTTAGACTGGGTCTTACTCCTTAAAGGGAGGCCCATGATAAGAGACATAAAAAATTAAGGTACCTGGGGATTACTCCTGAAGAGGATGCCTATATTTGAGACTGGGGATTAATCTTGAAAAGGAGGCCCAGGTTAATGGAGTTATGACTGGGGGTTACTCTTGAAGAGGATGCCCATATTTGAGACTGGGGATTACTCCTGAAAAGGAGGCCCTGGTTAAGAGAATTATGGATGGGGTTTACTCCTAAGGAGGATGCCCTTATTAGGGGACTGGGGCGTACTCCTGAAAAGGAGGACCAGGCTAATGGAGTTTTGACAGGGGCTTACTCCTGAAAATGATGCCCATATTTGAGACTAGGGCTTACTTATGGAATGGAGACCCAGGTTAAGAGAATTATGGTTGGGGCTTAATTCTAAGGAGGATGCCCATATTAGGGGACTTGGGCTTACTCTTGAAAAGGAGGCCCAGGTTAATGGAGTTATGTCTGGGGCTTACTCATGAAGAGGATTCCCTTATTTGAGACTGGGGGCTTAGTCCTGAAAAGGAGGCCCAGGTTAATAGAATTATGGTTCGGGCTAAATCCTAAGTACGATGCCTAGTTTTAGGGGACTAGGGCTTACTCCTGAAAAGGAGGCCCATGTTAATGGAGTTATGACTCGGGCGTACTTCTGAAGAGGATTCCCATATTTGAGACTGGGGCTTACTCTTGAAAAGGAGGCCCAGGTTAAGAGAATTATGGTTGGGGATTACTCCTAAGGAAGATGCCCATATTAGGGGGCTGGGGCATACTCTAGAAAAGGAGGCCCAAGTTAATGGGTTCTTTCATCATAAAGGATGAGGTTGAATGAATGTAATCTCAATCAATTGTGACATAAAGATGTGTAAATCATTAGGTTTTGAGAGATATTCCACATAATTTCGTTCAGATAAGGAAGTTAAATCTAGAAACCATTCCATAAATGGTTTTGAAGAGTGTTTTGATGACTGAATCTTTAATAGGAGAGGTGGAATGGCTTAAGAGGGGTGAAATGGTCAAGAAGGGCACTCAAAAAGGTAGGGGCGTTCAATTCCTAGAAGGAGCCCAGGTAGTGCATGGGTGCACATGTCCTAGTCCTGTAGATATACCTGCGCGACACATGGGTACTTGCGCGATGGTTAACCAATAGGGTAATACTTGAGCGACTCTTGGTTAAATCCTTTAGAATCATCTTGAGGTTCTTCTAGAATAGTGGCGAGCTAGTTCTACTGAAGGAGTTAGGTAGAGTTCATGTGTGGCCATTTCCCTTAAGGGCTGGCCACTCAGGTGCACAAGTGTTGATGAGTTTCAACACGTAGTCCTTCCTCCCCCTCTTTAGATCTTTCGTTATAGGTAAGAAATTACCTTTGAAGTGTTTCGAACGCTTTGAGAAGAGACTAAGTCACCGGGAGCTCAAATATGAGTTTCTGGAAAAAAATTCTCTTTGAATGGGGGCACACAGGGTCTATTTATAGGCTGAAGAAGACCCGATCAGTTTTACTTTACGGTACGCAAGTCACTTGTGCGAGCATTAGGCGTCGCACAAGTGGAATTGCACGACAGTGATGGAACTTGTGCGACACATGTGTTTTTGAAGCTTTGTTCATGCCTTTGTCAATTTTTGATGTTTTCTTCAAAGGATGAATCAATTTGGACTAAGGTATTTCCTTTTTCCATTCTACAGAATCTGTGACGAAAAGTAGTGTCAACAAAATTTTAAAATAATAATACAATAATTTACATCCTCTGAGAAACAAAATATCCCAGATCATCTGTACGTGCAGACTAGCACCTCTATGAAGCGTTGTTGTTTGTTTTTCATCATTGTCACTCATAGGTCATGAAAAGAGGTATTTAATGAATTATAGTTTTTTATTTCAATTTTATATATCTTAAATGATAATTTATCATATAGAATATTTCTTTCCATTTTTAGAGAAATGATATTATTACCTAAGCGTACATACAGACTGCCATCTCCATTGAATGATGCATTTCATTATTCAATACACACATCATGGATAGTTTTTCTTAATATTAGAATATTATTTATGATATATATAATTAATATATATCATTTATATGGTTCATTATGAATGAAACAAAAATTGAGGATCATTATTAGAGAATCTATTATATGGATAAATAACATGAATTTAGTTCATAATTGTTTTCGTTTTCATGAAACAATATTAAAAGACCAATGTAATAGAATTATAGCATTATATTTATTTATAAATCATAAACAATTTGTAACGCCCCGACCCCAGCTACCCAGAGCTGGTGCATTACTTCGTAACAATAGCATGATCACAAAAGATCAAGTCTCGAAAGACCGATTAGTTTAGTAGCCTTTGAAGCCCTAGATACATTCGTAAACGTTACATTACATCATAAAGTGAAAAAAGTACAATAACAAAGTCTCCATAGTCCACACTCATATCCTCTTCTGACAATCCTTGCAGGTCATTCATAAAATACTTCTTCACATCCTGGAAAATATTAAAACATTGAAAGGGGTGAGCTCAGATGCTCAGTAAGGATAACAATATTGCGGAAGTTTTCATAAATAAACATAAACATTTAAGGCAATGTATAAATAAAACAAAATCCTTTTAAACATTAACATCAACATAATATGGAAAATGTAAAATGAGATAATTCCATTTACTTCTACACATGGATATTCTAATGGTCGAATAATCACATGCAATATCAATAACAACTTTCATAATGAGGGAATGTATAATGCCAGACATTCTGAAACATTTTGTCAAGGCCTCGGCCAAGACGTCTAATATGAATAAGGCCTCGGCCAAAACCATAAATGAAATTGGGAAAGGGCCTCGGCCAATTACATGTCTAGTTGTCCCATGAGACCCACAGATGCATCGAGGAGCTATAGCGGGCACCACCTGTCACTTATTAAGTCCAATACATTCCTCATATGAATAGGTTTAAACATATCATAAACGATAACATAATTGTATCACATAAAACATGCATAAAGGAAACATAACATTTCCACATTTCAATCACAAGATATCAATAGAACACATTGATATAATAAAAATGCTTTCAAAACCATTTTCAATACAAACATAAAATAATGTTAAAACATTGTATTTATTTTTCATTAAAAAAATGATGTCTTGTAGAGGACGCCGAAACTCAAATAATGGTCACAGCGGCAGAGAAGTCGTTGTCGTCGCATAAGTATGGAATGAAAAACATTCCCTTTTGTCGTTTAGAAAAACGCTTCTTATAAAAAATATTCCTTTTGAATAAACGTAAATGTCAAAGGGGTTTATACCCTGTATAAAAAAAAAGTTCTGTATAAAACCAAATATGCCTCAATGAAATGAGATTGAGACGAAGTCCTTAAAAAGATAATTTTTAAAATAAAATAGATATATTATGTGTATTCACTATAGTTTCACTTAAAGAACGTAAAAATACAAAATAGGACATAATAATATCATGACATAATTTGAAACTAGGAGATTAACCCAAAGAATGGAAGTTGGGTTAAGAAGTTCCCTTACCTCGTGTCTGACTTGACTCAGCCGTTTTTTCACCTCCTGAATAATACACTAGAGTTAATATATACCTTATTAAGAACCACTTTCAATTTCATTATCCTTTTTATATCACTTATTACAATGATATGAACATTATCTAATTATTTAAGTTAATAACGGTCGTTTTGTCGATCTTTGGTACTTGAGTAAACAATAAACTTCTTATAATTACAAGTTGTTTATATGGTAGAATATCCACTATCTCCAGAATTATATTCATGATGTAGATGTCATATATATCACATATATCCATTACATACATTCATTTATAATATTACGTAACATTTAGAGGTAAAAAATGAAATGCACCATTCATGGAGACGGTAAGCCGTACGTACGCATGAACGCTACTTTCATTTCTATTTCGTATTTAATGGAATGAAATCATAATGTATAAATGTTTAATATAATTCTAGTATAATATAGTGTATAATACCTTTTACTCCATCCTTTATACATCCCACATATGGCATTAACGATTCAAATCACTTTTAGGGGGCGGCAGTCCGCACTTCATAAAATGAAATTATCGCGTTTATCCATAATGGAAATCATAAAGTATGCCATAAATGAGAAATACAGGAGAATAAGTAAAACATAAACTTATTATATAAATAAATATAGTGACATATTAATGGCCACCTTTGAAGGTGTTATATGAGTGTTGAACAATCATCGTTTTGTGAGGCAGAAATTCACCATCCACAGAAACCGTATGTTCTTTAACCATTATATGTAATTGTGTGTAAGTGTAGCTCGAATAATTCGTATACCAACATCCTAGTATATTGAGTATACTGGTGTTGTTACAAAAGAAATGAATAAAAAGAGTTTAGGGGGTAGGAGAATAAAAATAAAACAAAACAACATTAGAGAATATATTACCTCAAAATCGGGTAACTCTTTTTGATTTGAGCCAAAGGCTTCATTGGGAAGAGTTATGCCCAATGTGAGGCTTCTAGGAGTAAGAGGGGGAAGTTGGGAGAGTATTTGGGCAGATTTTCACCGAGCCAAATGGCTTGAATGTGTGAATGAGGTGGTAGAGGTGGGGGCCTTTTATAAGAGGAGAGGAGGGGCACTCTTGGAAAGTAAGGAAATGTTACATTATTATACAATGATTTTCGGATTATAAAGGTACCACACTTATATAATTTGTGTCTAAGGTGATAAGGGTTCGAAGTCTACCCATCCAATAGTCTTTGGACAAGTTTAAGCCTTAGATTGTACATTATCGTTTCATTTTATTAAAATCGTTAAATAATGAGGTCATCGCTGCATCATAATGATGTCATATATAATTTATTTTATTTAATGTCTAAAAATTATTAAAAAAATACTATGATGTATTAAATCGTTTTATCTTTCCAATGACTATTTATAGTCAAAAATATGACTTGTATAACCCCATGTAAAAATTGTTTTAGTAAAACATTTCATGTTTGTGTCATTTTTTACTTTAACATTACATAAAAGGTATTTATGACATTTTCCAAGTAAAGTGGCTCCATGGGGTCCCCAAGTTGACCCATGGATTGTCTTGGTCGGCCATGGCACATCAAATGAGGCTAGGACATGTGTCAAGATCTTCTCATATTATTAAAACATTATTTGTACCTTAAACTACACTAATTACCTCTAATCGCGATTAAGAACTTAAAAGTTACTATTCACCAAAAATTATTTTAATCTCATTGAACCACATTTTACTTCATAATTACAACCATGTATGTCGGATTTTTGAAAATCAAATCACATAAGTGGTAATATTTCATTTAAACGAAAAATCGGTTATTTAACTACCACTTAGTGGTTTCACTATTCATCAAAAATTGAAGTTTTTCAGAACAATGCCAAAATTTCACCCTAAGCTATAATTGATATTATGAATTCAAAAATGATTTCTATTTTAAAAAATTCCAAACATATAAGTTGCATTAATTATTTTTATAATTAATTCCCGCTGTCACAACAAATAGCATGTTTTTAAGAAACAATTTATATCAAAAGATTGACAATTATTTATGTCTAGTTTCAATGTTAAATTAATTCTAATGACCACCATCGGATAAAATGGTAAAAATATATTCTAATTATACTTTAAAAGCACTAAATATTATAAATTATCACTATAAATTATTTTGATTAAAAAATTTGTTTTTAAGTATTTTTCACTATTCATAAAAAAATAGAAGTTCTCAGAAAAATACCAAAACTTCAACATAGGCTAATTTCGATATTCTGATTCCAAAAATGAAGTCCATTATGAAATATTAAATTTCTATAATTTTAAAAAGTGGTTATTACTATTCATAATGGATACTTTGATTAGTCGTGGTGTTTTAGAACTCGAAGTTGCATACAATGAAAGCTATTGCATTATTGAATGAGAAGCGTATTGTGGATGCTCGGGGCGTTACATTCTCCCCTCCTTCAATAAATTGCGTCCTCGCAATTTGAATTTTTTTTGGAAAATTAAAAGCTGGAAATAGAAAATACCTTTGTGGAAAACCCACATCAGAAATAAGGTTAATAAAATTTAGTCTTAATAAGAGGGAAATGGAAATAAGAAAGTCACCACCAAATTATGATCTCGATAAGGAGAACATTGGTGGAAATTAGAGACATATAATTGGAGGAAAAACGTAAATATTTTCAGGGAGAGATTGAGGTCATCAATCACAAACAAGTGTCAAATTGAGGGCCTCAATGCCTTCAATCTATGTTGATTTAAAATATCATCAGTTCAACAAGACATAATGTATTAGGATAACACATTTTTTTCTTTTAATATCCCTTTAATAATGTTTAAGAATTTATTCATAGAATAAGAGATAGGTATATATATTTTTATGCTTGACAAGTAGAGTTTAATCCTTCAACTAATTTCTACCACAAACTCATCTTTCACTCAAAAAGATAATAGCACTCAAAAATATTATACTTATCCTAATTGTATAAGGTTACAAATGTTAACACATACCATTTAGATTAGTAAAATTATTTTGTAATAACAGGGACTTCCTGTTGGCTAGTGGTAGGAAATAAAGGCATGTCGCACTATGGTTGGGGGTTCGATTCCTGTAGCTTTGTCCGACGTGGCGGGTTATACCCCACCCTACAGGTTGTCCTTTTCCTAAAACTATAGTATTATAATATTCCAAAAATAATCTTCATAAATTTTTAACCTTAAAAAATACTATCCAAAGATCAACTTAATCCAATCCAACTTTTATAGTTATCCAAAATACTTCTGTCCAGACTTTCTCTAAAAGGTCTCTTAATTCCAAAATCAATTTATCATATTCACCAAACAAAATAATGTTTCTATTATTGTCACATACTAAAAATATGATTACCTTCATCATATTAAAACCTTACTGAAACAACAAGTACTGCAGTACAATCCTTATATATATATCACATTATTCTAATAACCAGAATATAATCTATGAGTCAAAAAGCACCAATACATTAATTATTCTTCTTCAACTGTAGTAACAGAATAAGATTGTCCTTGATCCCTTGGCCTTTTCTGAGGTATGTTTCGCTGACGCTTAGGACATTCATTTGCATAATGACCCATTTCTCTACAATTGTAGCATTCAACTTTGATAGCCTCTTTCTTTCCCTTGCAATCACGAGCCCAGTGACCCTTTTCTCCAAATTTATAACAAACTCCCATTCATTTTAGGCAAGTACCAGGGTGATTCTTCCCACAATTATCACATAATGGAAAATCCTTCTTTCCCTTTTCCCTTTATCTATCTCTTGGTCCACCATTCTCTTCTTCTCTTGCTTTACTTTTTTTTCATAAAACTTAGAGAATTCCTTTTCTGTCTTGATAGCACATGATACAATATTTTCGTATGATGAGAAAGATTTTGATACTAAAGCTCTACGGAGAAATGGTTTTAACCCATCAAAGAAACGATCCGTCTTACTTCATGGGTTACGTATGTAATCTGCAGCATACCTCGCTAACCTTGTAATGTTAGCCTCATACTTTGCGACATTCTCATCCTCCTTCTGCCTCAGACTCAGAAATTGCCTTTCCATATCCACTCGATGTTCTCGAGGAAAGTATTTTTCTAAGAACAGTTCTTTGAACTCCTGCCATTCCATGTTTGTTAATTCATCATCTTCCTTTGTGTTTTGAATTAGTGACCACCATTGATCGGCATCTCCAGTGAGGCGGTAAACTGCCATGACAACTTTCTCCCTTTCACCACCCCCAAGGCATGGAATATTTTATCTAAGGAATTTATCCATTGCTCAGCTACTATAGGATTTGTACTCCCATTAAAGTTTGGTGGTTGTTTCCTCATGAAACGTTCTAGCATTGATCCTCCACGTTGCGGATCAGGGTGCTCCATAGGAGTAAGTTCATTATTCATAACCTGCGTGAGTTGTCCCAGTACGGTGAGAAGTTGATCAGCACCAGTTGTATCACTAGCTCCACCATAATTATCTTGAGCAGGAGGGAAATCCCTACACGTAGTGCGTTCATTGATACGGTTTCCATTCCGTCCACTAGGCGCCATTTCTATACAATGGCATAAACTAGATTAGTTTATGAATCAAAATACAGAATTCCATACTTATAAAATACTTAACATAAATTGAACTATTTATGGATATAATCCATAATCATAAAAAGTTTTTCTTTGACGAAGTATATACTCATAACCGTTCATAGTGGTTTGTAAAGAAAACGAGAATTATCCTAAGCATATCCCCCGGGAGTGTCTTAACCAAGAGTGCAGCAAGGCCCGTTGTCGTGCACCAGTTCCCGTTCGAGTCTAGCTCAAAGCGGTATTTTCAGGTTTTACCCCAAGGTACATCTGTGCCAGAGCTGCCTCTACCTGATCGTATCCAGATAGGGATGTATTGCTCGGAAAACTCACAAAATCTCTACAATAACAAAATTCTAGGAAGTTATTCTATACTAATCCTCAAAGTCTATCTTTGGGATATGTGCTCTAATCAGAGTTTATCTAAATCTAGCTTCCAAGGTTAGTACTAAACTACCTTTGATACCAACTATAACGACCCGACCCCAGCTACCCGGAGCCAGTGCGTTACTTCGTAACATTGGCATGATCACAAAAGATCAAGTCTCGAAAGACCGATTAGTTTAGTAGCCTTGGAAGCACTAGATACATTCGTAAATGTTACATTACATCATAAACTGAAAAAATACAATAACAAAGTCTCCATAGTCCACACTCATATCCTATTCTAACAATCCCTACAGGTCATTCATATAATACTTCTTCACATCCTGGAAAATATTAAAACATTGAAAGGGGTGAGCTCAGATGCCCAGTAAGGATAACAATATTGCGGAAGCTTTCATAAATAAACATAATCATTTAAGGCAATGTATAACTAAAACAAAATCCTTTTAAACTTGAACATCAACATAATATAGAAAATGTAAAATGATATAATTCCATTTACTTCTACACATGGATATTCTACTGGTCGAATAATCACATGAAATATCAATAACCACTTTCATAATGAGGGAATGTATAATGCCAGACATTCTGAAACATTTTGTCAAGGCCTCGGCCAAGACGTCTAAAATGTTTAGGTCCTCGGCCAAAACCATAAATCAAATTGGGAAAGGGTCTCGGCCAATTCCACGTCTAGTTGTCTCATGAGACCTACAGATGCATCGAGGAGCTATAGCGGGCTCCACCCGTCACTTATTAAGTCCAATACATTCCTCATATGAATAGGTTTAAACATATCATAAACCCTAACATAATCGTATCACATAAAACATGCATAAAGGAAACATAACATTTCCACATTTCAATCACAAGATATCAATACAACACATTGATATAATAAAAACGCTTTCAAAACCATTTTCAATACCAACATAAAATAAAGTTAAAACATTATATTTATTTTTCATTAAAAAAATGATGGCTTGTAGTGGAAGCCGAAACTCAAATAATGGTCACGGTGGCCGAGAAGTCGTTGTCGCCACATATATATGGAAGAAAAACATTCCCTTTTTTCGTTTAGCAAAACACTTCATATAAAAAAGATTCCTTTTGAATAAACGTAAAAGTCAAAGGGGTTTATACACCGTATAAAAGAAAGTTGTGTATAAAACCAAATATGCCTCAATGAAAGGAGATTGAGACGAAGCCCATAAAAAGATCATTTTTAAAATAAAATAGATCTATTATGTGTATTCACTATAGGTACACAAGAAGAACGTAAAAATACAAAATAGGACATAATAATATCATGACGTAATTTGAAAGTAGGAGATTAACCCAAATAATGGAAGTTGGGTTAAGAAGTTCCCTTACCTCGTGTCTGACTTGACTCAACCATTCTTTAACCTCCTGAATAATAAACTAGAGTTAATATATACCTTATTAAGAACCATTTTCAATTTCATTATCCTTTTTAAATCACTTATTACAATGATATGAACATTATCTAATTATTTAAGTTAATAATGGTCGTTTTGTCGATCTTTGGTACTTGAGTCAACAATAAACTTCTTATAATTACAAGTTGTTTATGTGGTAGAATATCCATTATCTCCAGAATTATATTCATGATGTAGATTTCATATATATCATATATATCCAGTACATACATTCATTAATAATATTACGTAACATTTAGAGGTAAGAAATGAAATGCACCGTTCATGGAGACGGTAAGCCGTACGTACGCATGAACGCTACTTTTATTTCTATTTAGTATTTAATGGAATGAAATCATAATGATATAAATGTATAATATAATTCCAGTATAATATAGAGTTTAATACCATTTACTCCATCCTTTATACATCCCACATATGGCATTAACGATTCAAATCACTTTGAGGGGGCGGTAGTCCGCACATCCTAAAATGAAATTATCACGTTTACCTATAATGGAAATCATAAAGTATGTCATAAATGAGAAATACAGAAGCATAAGTAAAACATAAACATATTATATATATAAATATAGTTACATCTTAATGGCCACCTTTGAAGGTGTTATATGAGTGTTGAACAATCATCGTTTCGTGAGGCAGAAATTCGCCATCCACATAAACCGTATGTTCTTTAACCATTAGATGTAAGTGTGTGTAAGTGTAGCTATAATCCTTATTATAAAAACATCCTAGTATATTGAGGATACTGGTGTTGTTACAAAATAAATGAATAAAAAGATTTTAGGGGGTTGGAGAAGAAAAATAAAACAAAACAACATTAGAGAAGACATTACCTCAAAATCGGGTAACTCTTTTTGATTTGAGCCAAAGGCTTCCTTGGGAAGAGTTCTTCCCAATGTGAGGCTTCTAGGAGTAAGAGGGGGAAGTTTGGAGAGTATTTTGTCAGAGTTTGTCCGATCCAAATGGCTTGAATGTGTGAATGAGGTGGTAGAGGTGGGGTCCTTTTATAAGAGGAGAGGAGGGGCACTCTTGGAAAGTAAGGAAAGTTTACATTATTATACAATGATTTTCGGATTCTAAAGGTCCCACACTTATATAATTCGTGAATAAGGTGATAAGGGTTCGAAATATACCCATCCAATAGTCTTTTGACAATTTTATACCTTTTATTGTACATTATCTTTTCATTTTATTATAATCGTTAAATAATGAGGTCATCGCTGCATCATAATGATGTCATAAATAATTTAATTTATTTAATGTCTAAAAATTATAAAAAACTACTATGATGTAGGAAGTATTTTTTTCATTCCAATTACTATTTATAGTCAAAACTATGACTTGTATAACCTGATGTAAAATGTTTTTTAGTAAAACATTTCATGTTTGTGTCATTTTTTTACATTAACATTAAATAAAAGGTATTTATGTCATTTTCCAACTAAAGTGGCTCCATGGGGTCCCCAAGTTGACCCATGGATTTGCATGGTCGGCCATGGCACATCCAATGAGGCTAGGACATGTTTCAAGCTCATCTCATATTATTAAAACATTATTTGTACCTTAAACTACACTAATTACCTCTAATCGCGATTAAGAACTTAAAAGTTACTATTCACCAAAAATTATTTTAATCTCATTGAAACACATTTTACTTCTTAATGAAAACCATGTATGTCGGATTTTTGAAAATCAAATCACAGAAGTGGTAATATTTTATTTAAACGAAAAATCAGTTATTTAACCACCACTTTGTGGTTTCACTATTCATCAAAAATTGAAGTTTTTCAGAATAATGCCAAAATTTCACCCTAAGCTATAATTGATATTACGAATTCAAAAATGATGTCTATTTTACAAAATTCAAAACATATAAGTTTCATTAATTATTTTTATAATTAATTCCCGCTGTCACAACAAATAGCGTGTTTTTAAGAAACAATTTATATCAAAAGATTGGCAATTGTTTATGTCCAATTTCAATGTTAAATTAATTTTAATGACCACCATTGGATAAAATGGTAAAAATATATTCTAATTATACTTTAAAACCACTAAATAGTATAATTTATCACTATAAATTATTTTTATTAAAAAAGTTGTTTTTAAGTATTTTTCACTATTCATAAAAAAATTAGTAGCTCTCAGAAAAATACCAAAAATTCAACATAGGCTAATTTCGATATTCCGATTCCAAAAATGAAGTCCATTTTGAAATATAAAATTTCTATAATTCTAAAAAGTGGTTATTACTATTCATAACGGCTACTTTGAATAGTCGCGGTGTTTTAGAACTCGAAGTTGCATACAATGCAAGCTATTGCATTATTGAAAGAGAAGCGTATTGTGGAAGCTCGGGGTGTTACACAATTGTTCCTATAATGGTGTTGAAATGATGATATTTAAAAAATTTAAAATAGAGACAACAAAGGTGAATCTAGTTCAAAATAGTCAAGATTGTTAATAACTGATATGGAATAAATATAATAAAAATATAATTGATGTGAATTTTTATTAAAGAAGAGTATAAATGGGACTTGTATAAATAAGGTTTTAAAATAGTTAATTAAGATGTTTATCTTCATGATAAAGTTTTTATATTACACTTTTTTAAAGAAATGTTATTGTTACTTTTCATGCTAACTCAAATTTATTCCTTTGTGTTATAAACTTTATATTGATTTTATTTCACATATATCCACTATAATTCGAATTTTTAATAATGTTCCTAGTTTTTTTCTTGATAAAAAGTTTTTATGATACAACTCTATTTTAATTAAAGTTTTTCTTTTAAAAAATTTACCTTCCAGAAAAACAAAGGGATCAATTTGAAAACAGACTCGTCACTATGTATTCTATAATGTCAAATTGAATATGTTTTCAATTGAATATTTTCACGATTTTTTATTCATTATCATAAAATAAAATGTCTCCAATGGAGTTATTTTTCATGTTTCAAACTACATGTAATTTAAATATGTGATTATTTTGGGTGATCATGTTTTTATATCAAATGATTTAATTCTTGATGTTATTTTTTACCATTTGAATTTTTTATGAAACCCTTTTTATTTCCATGGGATTGTATCAATGTTGAAAAATATCAATTTAGATATTTTATGAATCCCATTTTATTAAAATCGGTTCTTTTTGTTGAGAAAATTGAATAATATTAATGTGGAATATGTAAGTATAAATGAATAATGGGTACATTCCTATATCTCTATCCTATTTATTGGTTTAGATTTTATATATCTAGAGATAAGTACTCATGAGTACATTTTAATTGATATTAAGCATGAAATCTAATTGTCATGATTTGATTTTTTTTATTTATGCTTATTTTTATACCATGATTAAGGGATTTTATTAATTATGATTATATTCTATCATGATTCATGTTTTTGGTTAAAACATTCTATTATAGGTTATAACTATTATACATCCATGTTGATCTTTTATGGATTTAAATTATTATTCAATGTACATTGAATTTTACTTTTGTTTTATTATTATCACTCTTGATGTTTTGATATTTCTCTTATGCTAGTGTTTTTATTTATTCGTATGAACTTATCCTTCATGAAATATTTAATCACCCCATACTATGTATTTAAACTCACTCATTTTATTATGCATTCATTACCCATGTTATGTGGATGAGTATTTATAATAAGATGTCTAAAATATGGCCTAATATGGATCATTTATTGGGAAATTATTTAAATTTTGTCTTATTAATATTATTATTTATTTAATATCTAAATACATTGAACCAATCGGTCCATGGGATATTAATATTTTTGAAATGTTATTTTTTAAATAATGTAAATTATGTATAGTAAAGGCATGCTTATCCTGGGTTCTTATAGTTGGTATTATATAAAAGGTTTAGTTGTTATTGGAGATTAGTTTAGTGAAATTTAAAAAAAAAACCTAGGGTTAAGTCTAAGAGAAAATTATATATATTGCATTACATCATGAATTATTCATAAATAAGACATCTCATGTTTCTCTAGAAAATACATATCTATCTAGATAATGTAATGTTGATACAGACTCTTGAATAATTCAACCTATGAGAAATAAACATGAATATAATTTTTTGTGTATTAACACAACTATGTCCTAGTATATGGAAAAAATTCCTAGTTGTGAACCAATCTAGAAAAACATGGGGGATGTGTTTTTGTTGATATAATACTATTTATGAACAATTTTAAAGTACTGATTTACTAGAATCATTGAGGGACTAGGTTGTGAAGTATGATAAAACCTAACCAATAGTTTGACCATGAATGAAATAGGTTGAACTAAAATAATTATAAATTAACATGATAGTTTCAATGAGTGTGAAATTTTAAGGTTTAATTACGTTAATGATATATATCACTCTAGTAAAGGTTGGAACAAGAATGATCCATGATCACAATTGGTAAAAGAGAAAATATGATGGTTTCTCCAACGAACAACCCAATATAAATGGAGTTGGTGTGAAAAAACTCATAATAGAGCTAACTCAATTGTCTTATGATATGAATAATAATTTCAACCATGATGACATATTGAATCCCCCGTGTAATGAGAAAATTCATATTGAGGCTTTTTATGGCATCTCTCACCCTATTCCAATGGATCTTCAAATCCATTAATTATAATATAATATATATATATATATATATAATGGAAAAAATATTTTACTTATCCAGTGCACATAACAAGTTAAGGTTGTTCTATTTTGTTACATTTGATAACCTTAGATGAACCCTTGGAAGACTTTTATTAAGATCATAATTAGGATATAATTTTTACACTCAATGGAATGGAATGAATTTAATAAAATGTTATTTATAAATTATTTTCATCTAACTATTCATATGATTAAATATAAGAAGTAATTAATGTTTCAGAAATGGGTATTAATTCATTATATCTTCTGAAGTAATCTTCACGGGGCTCACAAGACATTTATTTAGTTTTGTCTACAATCCATAATGTAAAATCAATCATTTAATTAGTGGATTAAAACATATTCTTCATCACAATTTGTCTATAATAGACATTATAAACTATGAATAATTTTTTTTATAATGGTAGAGATAGACTCTAAGGTGTCTCTATACTCTAGAGAGGTAAGAAGGAATAATAAATTCATGGTAAACCTCAATCGTAAGTCATTAGGGGGAAGAAATTTCAACCCCCTACATTCTGAAAGTGTCAGAGAAAGCACATGAGTAATTATCTAAAAGGATCTATTTATTTTTTTAGTTTGGTAAAGTAGGCCCCCAAGGCTAAAAAATTAAAATTAAACAAAATTTCATGTAATTTTAAGTGGAATATTAACACAAGAGATGGGAATGACCAGGATAATTATCTACCTACACTATAATGCTTCATTTATAAGGATTTTGGAAACCATGCAAATAAATTCACCAATCATGTAGTCAATGATGAAAATATGCCCTAACAGCCTCTCAAATAGAGGTAATATAGAAGGGAATTAAGATTCAATATCACTAAGGTAGATGTATATAATGAAATGATGATGTGTAAATACTTTTTATTCTAGATCTAAAAGTAAATTATTTTATTTTAGTTCATTAGATTCTTTTATATCACACAATTTTTCTATTATTTTTGAATCACAACCTCAAGTGATGGAAATCGAACTATCTATGAAATCACCTAGTAGAACAATGATCACATATATTATATATAAATATTTTATTATTGAGATTTATCGGTGGATACATCCTATTGATATAATTATTATTCCTTTTGATAAATCTAAGATAATTTTTGGTATGTATTAGTTATACTGCATAAAGACCAAATCAATTATTGTAACAAGGAAATATCATTTCATATTACAAATCTTCTTATTCTCATATATGAATATAATTATTGTCCCCCCATTGCATAAAATTATATAATATGGGTTTTAGGCCCAAAAATGATGGATTTATAACTGAAATGATCAATTTGAAAGATATTATTGAAAACATGACTATTGTTCCCAAATATATAGATGTATTCCCAAGTGAATTGTATGGTCTTCCGTGAGAGTTTGAGTATGATTTCTCAATATGAATTATAGATATATCTATTCATTTCTCATGTATTCTATATAAAATGGATCCTAATAAATTGGGGAAGTTAAATAGTCGACAATATGTGAATTTTGACAAGGGTTTTATCTACCCTAGTTTCTCACCATGGAGAGGACCTATCGTCGTCATGAATAAGAGAGATAGAACAATGAATAGTTTTCAGTTATATTCACAATATAAATTAGATCAAAATTAAGTATATTTATATTTTATCTCATACTGATGAACTATTTCAACAAATCGTAGGATATTATTAATTCTTGATATTGGCCTTCTATCTAGATATCCTCGGTTTTGTGTAAAATTGTATGATATTTCAATTATATATTTCAAAATGGGTTATAGAAACTATGATATTATTATGATGTCATTCAAATTGACTAATTCCCAAACCATATTTATGGATTTAATGAATTGAGTCTTTATAAGCTACGTCTATTTGTTGTGGATGTATTTATTGATGATATTCTTATATTCTTGACCAATAATGAATAGCATGATGAACATTTTTGGATTTATTTGATGACTCTAAGAGAGGAAATTTTTTAAGAAAAATTAATAAATTGTGAATTTTGGCTATAAAATTTCTAATTCTTATGTCATTTAATCACCAAAAATAGAAGATATATAGATCCTTCAAATGTCAATGTTATTAAAAAATGAATTTGACAAGACATAGTAATTGAGATCCATGGATTTCTTTGGTTAGATGTACCCTATCAATTATTTATGAGAAATTTTTTATGACTATAGAATCTAATAACCATGTTAACATGGAAGGTATTGAATGTAAATTGGATGGAGGAATGGAAGAATTTTGCGAGTAACTGAAGAAGAGATTGGTCAAAATGCTATTACTTTCAATACCTATAACAGAGAATGGTTTGTAATATATATTCCTCCCCTGAAGATTTGATTGGGATGGATACTCATGAAAAATTAAAAGGTGATTTCTTATGACTCATGATAATTGAAAACTCATGATAAACATTACTTGATACATGATTTGGATCTTGTAGCGGTGATCATTGAATTTATCTTTGGAAAGAATTATCTCTATGGTGAGAAGGGTGATATTAATACCTGCCATAAGAGTTTGAAATATATATTCACATAGAATATATTGAGTACATTTCAAAGGATATGGTTTTAACTATTTACAGACTATGACTGCTCAATATATTACCACCTTTGGATGGAAAACTATATAATAATTCGTTAAAAAGGAAATATCATGCTAAATTATCTATAATCTGCGTTAAAATATAACTAAATTTGTGAAGGATGAATCTTGAAGTCATATGAAAAGATAAAAATCCCATATTACACAAGTGACTTCATAACTATTCATTCACTTGAAGATAAAGTAATTTCATAAAGATTGTGTAGACAAACAATAAAATGTTAAAAATATTCCAGAGGTTAACTTTTATAATGATTCATTTATGTGATTTAGAACTCGAATATTTGTATAATAAAAAATTGAATTGAAGATGTAACTTTTGGATGATTATCATTTCTCATCCTTATTTTTTCATCTCAGAAAAATTATTATGTATAGTGATTTAAATCAAATCATCTGGTTTGATATTATTAACTGAAAAATTATAGAATATATATTTCGATTCTCTGTAGGTGATTAAGTGAATAATATGTGACATAAGTCTAAAGATATTTTTCATACATTACCCATAACGGTATGAAAATAGAAAAATATCACCATGGATTTCATCATAAGATTCCCCAAAATTTCGAAATCCCATATTTATATTCAAGTTTCATTTAATCTTCAAATGCCTTCATTGCATTTTCTTTCAATAAAAGAAGATTTCTATCATGACTAAATCTCAATGATATGCATAAGAAAGGTTTTAAAGCTAAAAGGAGTACTTATCTCTATTGGGTCTCCTCAGGACCTGAGTTTTACCTAAATGTTTTGGAGAATTCCTTATAAATAATTAAGGATAGAGTCACATTTTAGCACAACATATTATCCACATAAAGAAGTTTAGTCTAAGAAGAAATATGAAACTTCGGATTATATACTAAGATCTTATTTTATGGATTTAAAAGTATTTTTATATTAAAACCTAACAATTTTATAATTTCATTTTTGATAAAAGATTATATTATACTATGTTGATCAGATCATGTAATGTTATTCATGGGATGAGAGGTAGGACTCCAGTATGATGGGATGAAGTTGGGATGAGGATACTGGTTGGTCTAGACCTTGTCTAGTAAATGGTTTAGATGGATGAATCCATTATGAGTAAAATGAATGTTGTAAAAACTTGATAGAAGAATTATGTATATAACAATAGAAAAGTTATGTGGTTTGAATTTTTTGCAAATGTGTTACTCTGGATATCTTCATGGAGGCATTTATTGAGGCCTAGGAAGAAATAAGAGTTGTTATTTAGATATGTCAGTCAATTTAAGGCCCTTCATCATTTCAATATTTTAGAATATCAATTTACACTCCCTCCAAACCTCTCCCTTGTACAATATATGTTCCATGTATGATTTTTTAATAGGTATATACCAAAAAATTCACATGTGTTACGCTCGAAAGATGTAAAGTTGGACTGTTATCTCTAACATGTGGAACAACCAATAGATATACAAGATAAAAAAGACACGTTGTTTTTGAACAATACAAGTTATGTAGTTATATTCCTTTAGAAGAATCAAAACGTTGGGGATGTAATATGGGAACATGAGTATGTTATGATAGAAATGTTCCCACACATTTTGTTCTATATGTATTAAAATTTCAACGATATAATCCATTTAAGGGGTTCTAATATAATGACCTAAAATTATAGACCTTGATTAACTAATGTTGTGTTTGATAACATGAATTACATGCTATGGCCATCATAAACAAACCACACTAAATTATAATATCCCTACTCATAAAGCTAAAATATAATCTAATATGGTAACACATTAGAATTTATTACCATTAGTTGGAAATTATTCAACGTGAATTAATATTGACAATTTTGATTTTCAATAAACTAAAATTTCATTATATTATATATTTTATTTAAAACCAATTAATTAAAATAAATTAAATATAAATTTTTTGAAATTAATTTATTTTTTAACGTTTTTCATGATAATTTATCAAGTATAAATTTTATATTCTTATCAGGAAATATTTATTTCTAGTTGTTATAGTTTTGAAAAAAATAAAATTAAAATAATTTATCATCATGTAAATTTATATTAAATGTTTTAAAAAACAATTATGTAAAAAAATACATATTTTAGGAATACAATTAAGCATTTTAATATATTATTTTACCTCATAAATCATATTACCATCATTTCTACAACTAAATTAAAATGTTACATTTATAAAAATAATATCTGGTCTTTTATGATAATTTAGTGTAATGATGGTGAAATTTGGTTTTCAATTTCTCTAAAATCCTCATACATTTCTTTAATAAAACATATTAATTTCATAAATAATATTATTTTTAATAAATTTACAATGTAAAAAAATTAAAAATAATAACATAATTTTATTTCTAAAATCTAGTTTTCAAAATTAAGTTCACTTATTTTAAATTAACTATTAATACCATTATGAAAAATTGGTAAAATAATTTCAAATTTTTAATTCAATTAGTTCGAATTAAGTAAAGGTTTTTATCCAAAAATGTTTCTTTGAAATTAATCACTATGGTTAAAATTAAATACCTAGGTGATTGCAAATCAGGTTAAAAGCTGAAAATTTAATATAAAAATGCACAAAACACTATTTTTTCTCCAAAAATAGTGGTTTAGGTGATGTTTGACCCACAATAACTTTTAACTACACTTTACCATTTTTTCCCATTTAGCCATTAATATTAACTTTACATTATTCAAAATGTAAAGGTTACTTCCAACACTACACTTATCTTAACATAGAAATAGGTATCTCTTACAAAACATGAAGAATCACATATCCTTCGAAAATATTTCCTAAATTATACAATTTTTATCATCTTATAACCCATCCATTTCCATAATCTTATTCTCACATTTATTTTTTAAAAATGCCTTTATTTCCAAGGATGTTTCCAATAGAAAACTCAATCATTCAGGTATTAGTTTCTCTTAGTTTTTTCAATTACTCCACTCCTTCATAATTCATCTCTAGCCTTATCAATACAAAGAAATTAGTACCATTATTATGATTAAATTTCAAAATAATAATTTCCAAAAAAAATATTCAATAATTTCCATCTACGTGGAAACAGAATATCATTGATCATGTGTACATTCACTCTGATTCCTCCATAATGTGACATTGTTCATTTTTCATCATAACCTCTTATGGATGGTAAAATTTATGGGCATAATGAATTATAAGGTTTTTTCACATTTATAACTATTAAATAATAATTAATCAAATACGTTCTTTCTTTCCATTAATTGAGAAATGGTATTGTTAATCATGCATATGTTAGGATTACCGCCTCCATGGAATGATGCATTCATTTTTTCAAGCATATTTTCATATATTGTTCTAGTTAATATTTGTTAGTCGAAGTGTAATATAAAGAGGTTGGTGAAATTAGTTCCTTCCTAAAATTTCTATTTAAAACTATGGTTATAAAGATCCCCCAATTTATAAATGACCAAGTTAAATAAGGCAGTAGAGATGTTAATATCTTGTTGGTAAACATGTTTCTCAATGGGTGATTAGTCCTCAATTGAATTGATGTAAAAAACATATACAACTTTTGAAACATTTTTACTAAATAAAATATACACACACACAAACCAAAACTAACTAACCCTGTGAATGAAAGAAAATTATGTTTCATAAATTATAAGTAGCCCAATTTTGAAAAAATAGCATATAACAAAATATAATGCATAGTGAATTAAAACAATAGTTTCAGTCTCATGTCGAGACTTATCCCTCTCCACTTGGTGATCACATACCAGGAAGAAGTTTATATTAACAATAAACATGATACATATCCTGTATTGGTATTTAAAATAGTTTTCATAAACTGTCCAAGGTTCGCACCCTCTACCATAGTTCTTCATGGGAAAAAATAGTATAGACCACACTCAGTCTCTTACATATTTATTCGTTGGAAATACGATGTAAGAGAAGATTGGTGTGAGGATATTCAGTATCCTCTAGTTCAATCACAGGGGATAGTGTGTGTGACACACAGACACACACACTTCTCATAAATTTAAAATAAAGGGAAAATTGATTTTTGATTATAAGAATGAGTTTAGAAAGTTCTATGTGTTTGAAATTTGGATCTTAACTCCTTGGAGTGAATAATTTGATGTTGGAGGTTTTTTCTAGATGTTGTCTCCAAAATAGATAGTCACAACTCTAGGTTCTAGCTTAAAGTGTTCTGTTTCTGGTGTTGATTAAGAGTTGATGAATCGAAGGTAGCTTTGAAATTAATCGATCGAAATGATCTTCTTATGCTTCTTGGATTCTACGTGTGAGCGAAGAATGGTTCCTATTTGATGTATCAATTATCGTCTTTCCATGTACAGAATAACTTCACCTCTACTCGTCAACCCTCGTATACCACACCTTATTTCATTCTTGATCATCTATTCTTATACATGAGGTCCGAAAATATGAATGATTATATCATGTTCAGTCGTTCTCGTACCTCATACTATCCAAAATTCAGTTTCTTGAAACATGTGCAATCAACATTAATTAATATCAGAAGCAATTAATTTATCAAATATGATCGTTAGAATAATCTTAAGAATATGAAAAATTATGGAAGACTATGAATCGATAGATTGGTAATGGAAGCCTTCACATCGGTAGGCATCAAAGGTTCACATCAGCAACATCCAACTATAACCTTCCATTGGTCACTTTTCATCAGTAACCTTCAGTGATAACCATCAACTGAAGGCTTGCATCAATGACCTTGCATCGGTGGCCTTTGCATGTATAACATTTTCATTGGTAACCAAGCATCAGTAACCTTGAATCGGTAATAATGAAATTGTAACCTTGCATCGGTAACCATGCATCGGTAACCTTGCACCTAGATAAATTCTGCACGGTAAGATTAAACCATCAAGCGGTGAGATAAAAAGAATATAAATATTAATTGATAGAATCATTGAACATTAATGATACATGATTATTATATAATGACAAAATGATTATCACATGAATGAAACATGATTAACATAGAATGAAAACATGATTATCACATGAATGAAACATGATTTGGGATTACCAAAATAGTTGAGTCCATCAATATCCCCCTATTGGATAATCAAAAATTATGTCATTGAATTTTTATGTTTATTTTGTTTTGAATCATGGTTAAAAAAATATTATAATTTCATCAGTTATGATAGAATACACATATATAAATTTATGATAGACAACTGAAACACTAAACACATATCCCGCTTTGTGATTAACAAAATTTATAATTATCAAAAAGAGATAAAAGAGAGTGTTTTGATTAAGAAAAATGTAATAAAATATACAAAAAAGAATACACCAATCCCTATCATATAAGAAAATCCACACTCAATCCACATTATATGTGCCTAATTGAGTGTTGTCTTTGGATGTTTAGGATATAGGTTTGGATGTTGAGGATATAGGTTTGGATGATGAGGATATAGGTTTGGAAGTTTGAGGGATAGGCTGAGGGATGGTAGTTAGCAGTGTAGGATGAGTATCCACTAAGGTATTAGTAGACCTATAGTGAGTTGATATCTAAGGAATCATTGGGGTCAAAATTCTAATAGACTGTGTAGGATTCATCAAAGGAGATGTACCGGTGGAACCTAAAGCAGTAGGCAGGGCAAGAGGAATAATGATTGGTGTGCAGTCCACATTGAGGAAGGGTAATAGAATATTCATGAAGTCTATAATAATGTTTCTACCTCATTACATAAATGAGAGTAAATCATCTTTGTTTCCCTTGAATCTCTCCAGGGCAGGAGTCACCACTATATGATTTCTCACTTCATCCTTAAATTCCTGTGTGACAGGAAGGATTCAAAAGTTTTCCAAAAGCAACGTAAAGTGACCGTCCATCGGATTCCTAGTGTATAACAATTTTTAATAGTAGTCAAATTGATCCTTAATGGCAGTCTAATCTTAAAGATCTTCCCATAAATAATATCCCACAAGCTTATAAATATCCATTGTAATGGAAATGTCTTGATTCACAGATTGAGGGTCCTGGTTATAGGCACTAGAGAATCCTTCTACTTCATCTATAACAACAGATCTGAAAGCCTATATATCAACTAGAGGAGAGGCTAAAGTGGAAGAATATGCACCTAGAGGATCTAGGGAGAAATCCACTGTCTCTTTAAAGGATTTATTCATTCCACTAATCAACCTTGTCACATTATCATATCAGCGATTCAAATGTGTTTCCATAGACCTCTTAAAGTCCCCAAACATAGTTACTAACTACTGAACCACAATCTTGATATATCTGAGATCTCTATCCACTTTAATGCTTGAAGCCATATAAGAGTCCAAGTATGAAATTGAATGTTTCACATGTTCCATAATATTTTCCAGGGCTCTGATCTGATTCTAACATTCCTTGACCTCATATAACACAACTGAGTGAGAGATAGATACTAGTCATTCTATTTTAGATGTGACAACTTCTTGATTTTGAGTCATAAACCTCTATAACCCTACAAATCTATCATCAATGTGGCTCCTCATATCTGATTTTATTGATTCCAAAACATCCCTCTTCACATAGTCTCGAGGTAAAAGAACCACTGGCTGCACAAATGCAGTTTCTGAAATAGTAGGAATTGGAGGACTTCTGATAGGTTTGTCATGTTCAAAATATCCATAATCTAATCCTAAGACTAGAAATCCAGGAGCTTCTATCTAGTCCTCTATTCCATGACCAACAACAAATGATCCTATAACAACAGGTTCTTACCCCTTAGGGGGATTATTTTCGTGACCATCCTCATACATAGCTATCAAACCAACTTGATCAACTTCATCAACAAGAGATCCCATTGCCTTTTTCTCTACTTAATCCTCAACTACTGCCATTTCAATTCCATCTTCAACCAAAACAGTAGCTTCTTCATCTCCACATTCTACCCTTTCTGTACGTCCTATTAGAGGACTGAGATGTAGAAATTTCCCTTCACTATCATCAGCCGTAGTCTCAAAGTCACCATGACAAGGTTCAGTCTCTTCATCCTCATCTAAAGTCCATTGAATGTCTCTTAAGAAATTTTCTTACCCTTCTTCTTCAATCATCTCCTCAACATCACTTTCCATTAGGAAATTCTTCCTTCTAGAGAACCTCTTTGGTGGACTGGTCAATCCAAAGTATACAATACTAGTACAAGGATTTTAGGGAAGGACCGGGTCCCTTCTGTTATTAATAGGAGATTCCTCTCTTTCATTCACAAAAATATATTTTTCTTCACCAGAATATGCAGGCTCTTCTTTATAAGGCTTAAGACCAGAGACACTCTTCTTTTTAGGCCTAGTAGAATGAGAAACATGGTTAATCTCTTCATATACCTTATCCACATCATTCACCCAACTCATCATCCATGGATTATATCAGATCATCATTAGCTAGAAAATCACTTTGGTGATGCAATGGTTATCCCTCAAGAACAATAGTCTCCTCCATAGCTCTAGCAACTCCTTTCACATTCAGCATAAGGGATATCAACTTTTCAAGAAATATGGCATTGGATTTGGAGTTGGGCTTGGTCATATCTTCGGGATGACTCATCAACAACATATATAAGTTGATCTTCTATTCATTCATAAACAAACATATACGAGAAAAACAACCTAAATATTTAATGTAGCAAATAACCCTCTCCCAGGACTTAAAAATGCATAATAAACTTGAATAGCACCTTATATTCACATACCATTTCAGTAGCAATTAACTTCCTAGGAATCCCATTCTCTTCCAGTTAGGCTAGGGCTTCATCCTAACAAAAATACACAGTAGTTGTAGTCACCGCTCCTGAATAGTAATCACAAATCCCTTCATGTCGAACTCTCAAGCAGTCAGCCCACTCAGTAGAGGAGAAACCCACACTTTCTCCATTTACTCTAGAAGTCATACAGTTCTCATTTATAGAATGATCAAATTTTAGATATTCATAAAACCCCTTCACAAGCATCAGATAATATGGTCCATTATTATTTGGAAATCACTCAACCCAACCATGAGCTTCATGTGCCTTCAGCACTAGAGACTTGCTCATCAGCAGCCATTCCGAGCTATGATCCTTCTCAATCACTATTTTCTTCTTTGATAAATGAGGGTGAAGAACTATTTTCAGTGTCTGGTTTCAATTAATATACTCAACTCGAGGTCTCTTAGGATTCAGAAAAACTCCTTCATTAGAAACAGATTCCATTTTCACTCATTCCATCGATCTGGAGTGGTTTGTGGTTTCTATATAGGTATAGGTTCAAGATTAGGTAGAAAAATGTTCAGAAGAGGGTTCGATATAGATCTAAATGTGGTTTGGGATTTATTTTTATTATTTAGGGACTGAGAAAACCAATCAAAAAAGAGAGAAAAAAATGAAAGAAACTAAAAATGTTTCATATTACATCTGAAAACACAAAGAAAAATGCAAAGTCTCATTCTCAGGTCGACTATCGGTAAGGAGTCATCAGTAAGGTCATAACGGTGAGGTCTTATCAGTAAGGTCCTATCAGAATGTTCCTATGGTGTGCTCCAACAATAACATACAATGTTGTGGTCAAATTGTGAGTCCCAACAGTGAGGTCCAATGTTGAGGTCTAACGGTGAGTTCCAATGGTGGGGTCTAACGGTGAGGTCCCTAGGTAACCGTTTATCATACCTTACTCATGATTGATGTAATTTAACCTCTCAAAATTCAACGGTTTTGTTAATATATTAGACAATTGGCGTTCAATGCCGATGAATTCACGAGTGATATCACCTCTTTGATAATGATCTCTTAAGAAGTGATGTATCACATCAAAATGCTTGGTCCAAATATGAGATACTATATTTTTAGAGATGTCAATAGCACTAGTGTTGTCACAGGTTTTAGAGACATGTTTGAATTGATATCCATAGTCTAGTAAATTGTGTTTCATCGATATAATTGTAGCACAAAAACTATAGGAATCTATATATTCATCTTCTGCCGAAGACAATGCAACGAAATTCTATTTATTACTACTCCATGATGCTAGCGACATGCCTAAAAAGAGACATGTTCCAGAGGTGCTTTTTCTATCTAACTTGCTGACATAAAAATCATCATTAGAATAAATTATTATATCAAATGGATGTCCTCTTGGATAAAATAGTCCAAAATTTATTTAATACTTGAGATATTTAAAAATCCTTTTAACAATATTAAAATGGGGATCTTTATGATTGGATTGAATATAAGAACACTTTCATACACTGAACATTATATCAGGTCTTCTAGCATTATGGTAGAGAAGGCTCTCAATCATGCCTCTATAATTAGTTTTATCCACTTTATTACCTGTTTCATCAGGATATAACTTACAGGTGGTACTCATAGTTGTATCACTACCTTAATTAATATCCAAAACAAATAATTTCAAAAGATCCATATTATATTTACTTTTATTTAACCAATACAATTTTTATTTTGAAAAAATGGAAATCCAAGGAAAAATTTATGTTCCCCCATTAAACCCTTTTAAAATTAATCTTGCATTGTTGTTGAAAAATTAGTACATAAATAATGTTTATAGGATCCAAAAGTTATATCATCTATATAAATTTGTAATATTAAAACATATTTGGAATTAATTTTAATAAAAAATTTGGATCTTTTATCCCTTTTGTAAAACATTTTGAAATAATAAAAGAACTAAGTCTATCATACCAATCCCTTGGAGCTTGTTTCAGACAATATAAAGATTTAGAAATTTTGAAGATATGATTTGAAAAATGGGGATTTGTAAAACCAGGGGTTGTTCAGCAAATACATCATCAACTATATTCCCATTTAAAAATACACTTTTGTCATCAATTTGATAAAGTTTAAAATTCAGATGAGCAATATAGGAAAGTAGTATCCTAATAGATTCTAGTATAGCTACATGTGCCAAGGATTCCTTATATTGTATTATTAATTCATGACTATATCCTTGTGAAACTAGTCTAGCCTTGTTTCTAACTATATTTCCAGATTCATCAACATTATTTCTAAACACCCATTTAGTGCCTATTGTCAAAGTGCATGTAGGCCTATCTACTAATTCCCAAACATTGTTTCTTTCAAACTCATTCAATTTTTCTTTCATTTCTATCACACAAAATTAAACATTGATTGCATCATTGATATTTTTAGGTTCTAACTGTGTAAGAATGGCTTGATGTTCAAGCTGGTTTGTTAGAGATGCTCCATTTTGTTCCCCTCTATTTAGATCACCTACTACAGTGTCTAAAGGATGATTTTAGTGAGATCTTATACCTCTATAATGAATTGAACTAGAATCCTCAGGGTTGTCTCCAGGTTCAGATTCACCATGCATATATTCTGAAAACATTCCATAAATATTTGTTTTCACCATGGGTTCATTGTCTTTGTCATTAATTTCCAAGATTGAAATATCTTATTTAAGATGTTTAGGAGAGGTTTTGGGTTCATGTGGATCAGTCTCATCAAATTTGACATGAACTGATTCTTCAACACATTCGGTTCTCTTATTGAATACCCTATAGGATTTACTAGAGATTGAGTAACCTAGGAATATTCCTCCATCACTCTTACAAGAAAAGTTGTCATGATTGTCCATAGTGGTAAGGATAAAGAAATTTCAACCAAAAAATCTAATGTAATTATCCATGGGCAAAAAATTATTCTAATGCTCATAGAGGGTTTTCTTAATAATGTGTATAATTAAGACTCTATTGATAATGTGAGAAGCTTTGTTAACAGATTCAAACCAAAAATTGATAGGTTGATTATACGCATTGAACATAGTCTATGAAATATCATGATGTGTTCTATTTATTCTTTCTACAACTCCATTTTGTTGAGTTGTTCTAAGAGTAGATAAATTGTGAGTATAACCGTTTTGTGAGAAAAAACATTCAATGTCCTGATTTTCAAACTCACGGCCATGATCACTTATCAAGGTCTTAATTCAAAGTCCACTAAGATATTATATAGACATGGAATATTTAATGATGTAGGAACAAGATTCACTTTTGTAATATAGAACATAAACCCAAGTATATATAGGAAACAAATATATAAGAACATAAAAATAGAGATTCACATTTAATCTTAAAACTCTAGATGGTCAAACAAGTCCATGTGAACCAAATCAAGTAGTTGAGAAGTAGAAACTTCATTCTTTGGTTTGAAAGAAACATTGTGTTGTTTTCACTTTTGATAAGAATTACACACTTTGTTAAGTGGACATTTTATTTTAGCTAAGTCTCCAAATAAACCTTTTCGAGTCGGTTTCCTGAGTGAGTGCACATTGTAGTGTCCAAGTCTTTGGTTCCACAACCATAATTCCTTATGAAATATATATAAACAAGATACATTTTGGTTAGCTAGAGAATCTATGTCGAAAACATATACGTTCTCATTTCTAAGATATGTAAATATTAAATCATTTTTAGAAATAAAAAAAATTCAAGCTTCATTTTCAACTTTAACATTGAATCCATCATCATACTACTAAGAGATATTTAGAAAAATTTATTTTAAGTCATTAATAAAAAGTAATTTTGATATTAATATAGTATTCGGGTTACCAATTTGGCCTAAGCCGATGACCATTCCTTTTCCATTATCACTGAATGTGTCATTTTAACCATCTAATTTTATTAGGATCTTGAGACATGAATAGTCACATGTCATGTGCCTTGAACATCCACTGTCCAATTACTAGAGTTTTACAGGATCCCTCATACAATTTTCCTGAAAAACATATTAAATATAGGGTAACATTTGTACCAAGATTTTCTTGGGTCCAGAGTGGTATGCAAGTACAACATTGTGAACCCATACATGTCTCATAGGTTTCCTATAATCAAAAGATATGTTTTCAGACATGAACACTATTTTAGGTCCTTTAGAAAATTATTTTTCAAAAGACGGTCTAGAACTTGAACTAGTAGTGGGTTGTCCAGATCTTGAAACAAATTCATTTTTGACATTCCTTCTCTGTCCTTGTTGATATCTTATACCAGTTTCATATTTTTGAGCAATTTCATTTCCTAGTAACTGAGTCAAGGTATGACTACCAGTAGTAAAATTTTCCAAATGCTTTTTTTATTTATCATTTATTTATTTTTGTTTAGTTTTTTATTTTAATAGTCGAGCACATTTTTCTTTCTCAATTTATAGATTTTACATAACATTAGAATTTAAAAAATTCTGTATTTTTAAAAGTTTATATTTATCCTTGAGATCATTAATGATGTCCTCTTGCATTCCATGGTATTCAAATTGTTCATCCTTAGTAATATTTTCATCATTGTTTGATTCAATTTCATTCCAATAATAATAAGAATTAGGTATAGGGGAATTGGGTGTTACCTCGAATGTTTCTATCATGAAACACATGTTTGCATGTTTGTCCTTGTCACTATTAGAAGTATCAGATCCAATTGAGCTATCTTTTGAAGAACTATAGGTGTCTTTCATTGAATTTTTATATCCCTTCCCCTTGTATTCAAGTTTCTTCTTAAATTTTATCTTGGGGCAATTAGCCTTCACATAGCCTTTTTGTTTACACTCTTAATAGACTATCTCATTTATGTTGTCATTCCATTTTCTGTCTTTTCTCCACTGTCCTTTGTTATCATACCTTCCCTTATATTTTGATATTCTAAAAAACTTTTTCTGGCTGTATAACTTCTTGAATCTCCTAGCAAGATGATCCATATCATCGTCACTGTCATAATCTGAGTCTCCACTTATGGAAGTGTATACCAGAGCTTGAAATTTTTCTTTTTCTCTATTCTATGTGGTAGTAATCATGAATGCTAAAAATTTCTTCTTTGGTTCTTCATCTACTTCATGATTTACCTTATGTTATTATTCATACATCATAAGCATTCCAATTAGTTCCTTCATGGGTAGTTTTCCTATGTCACAAGATTCTCGGATAGAAACAGAAGTTCTTCTCCATCAGTCAGGTAGGCATCAAAGAAATCATGTAATTTGATCCTTGTTGTCCACTGGATTTCCATAAAGACTCATGGTATTCACTATTTTCATGATTCTAAGATACATTTCATAAAAAAGTTCATTAGGACACATTTAAAAATTGTCATATTTAATATCATAGGTATTTAATCTCATATCATAAACATTTTTTCTTCATTTATTTGAAATAGATAATGTATTCCAAATTTAATATGAAACTTTACAAGATGATATTCTATTTAATTCTTCATCACCTAGAGAACATTACAAATAATTCACCTCTTTACAGTAATTATTATATGTATCTTTAGTCAACTGAGACCATGTGTCTCTTGTATTAGTAGGCAATAAATGTTATTATTCAACTATGTCCCATATTTCAGGTCCCATGCTATCTTGATACATTTTCATTTTTATTTTCCATTGAGCATAGTTATTACCATTAATGAAAGGTGTCCTAGTAGTATCATCACCCTCAACTCTATTTTCTAGAGATAATTATTATTTTAAAGAACTGAAAATTTAGATATGATAGAATTTTTAATATCTTTAAGATACAACTAAAATAACATTTAAAATGAATTTTAAAACATGAAAATAAACCCCTCGAATACCAAATTTTGGTTGGAGTGGAATCACATGATGGGGGGGGGGGGTGAATTGAGTTCATAATTAAACTTTCTTTTTAAAACGTGGTTTATAAAGATCCCCCAATTTTGAAATGGCCTAGTTAATTAAGGCAGTAGAGATGTAAATGCCTAGTTGGTCAATAGTTTTCTCAAAGGGTGACTAGTCCTCAGTTAATTTGGTGTAAAAAACTTCTTCAACTTTTGAAACAAGATTACTGAATTAAAAATATACACACACTAACAAAAAATAACTATCAACGTGAATAAAAAACAGTTTTATGTTTCAAACAATTTAAGTATAAGAAGATAGATAAAACAGAGTAGAACCAAATATAGTGTGCAGTGAATTAAAACAATAGGATCAATCTCAAGACGAGACTTTGTCATCTCCACATGGAGATCACCTGCCACGAAGTAGTATATATTAATAATAAACTTGATACACAACCTGTATCAGGCATTAAAATAGTTTTCAAAAACTGTCCAAGGTTCACACCCTCTGCCACAGTTCTTCATGGGAAAAACAAATAGTTTAGGCCACACTTAGTCTCATCCATAGTTACTCATGGGAAACAAGTTGTATGAGATGTTTGATGTGAATATATTTAGTGTCCTCCAGTTCTAGAACATGAGACATTGTGTGTAACACATAGACAAACACACTTCTTAGATATGTAAAATAAAGGAACCCCATAGATATATGATTATAATCTTGAGTTTAGAATTATCTGTATGCTTTTAGTTTAGATCTTCACTCTTTGGAGTGAAGAATTTGATGTTGGAGTGTTTTTCTAGAAGTTGTCTCCAAAATAGAGTGTCGCAGCACTAGGTTCTACCTTCGAGTGTTCTGCTTCTGGTGTTTACTCATCAACACTTGTATATCACACCTTCATTCTTCCATGCTCTTACCGTTTTATACATTAGGTCCGACAATAGGATTGGGTAGATCTAGTGCGTTCTTTCTTGTACCTCGTACTGTCTTAGATACGGTTTCATGAAACATCTACAATCAATATTAATTAATGTTATAATAATTTAATTTATCAAATATAACCCTTATAATAATCTTATGAATTTGAAAAATTATGAATGAGTAAGAATCATTAGATAGGTAATGGTATCCTCCACATCGGTAGGCTTCAATGGTTCACATCATCAACCTCTAATAGATACCTTCCATCAGAAACATTCCATCTGTAACCTTCAGTGGTAACCTTCAACTGTAGGCTTTCTTCGGTGACCCTACATCAGTGACGTTTTCATCGGTAACCTTTTCATCGATAACCATTCATCAGTAACCTTTCATCGATAAGAATGCCTCGATAACCTTGCATAGGTAACCATGCATCAATAACCATACATTGGAAACCTTTCACCGGTAACCTTGAATCGGTAATTGTGCATCTGTAACCTTGCACTTAGATAAATTCTGCACCGTAAGCATAAACTAACAAGAATTGAGATTAATAGTATATGAATATTACATGATAGAAACATGTAACATTAATGAATCCTGACTAACATATAATGGTAACATGATTATCAAATGAAAGAAACATGATTAACATGGAATGAAAACATGATTATTACATTAATGAAACAAGATTTTGGATTACCAAAACATGTGAGTCCAACAATATCTCATAATTTTTTATGATATATATAAGGAATATATGTCATTTATAGGGATATTTATAGAAAACATAAAAAACTAATGACTGTTATAAGGTAATCCATTGATAACGACAAATAGATTGAAACTAGTTCCTCACTAATTTTGCCTTTCTGAAACGTGACTAAAACAACATTGTAATAGAATCCCAACATTATAGGTATTTGTAAAAAAATTCCAATACCTTTTATGTTTTATAAATTATTATCTTCGTAATGAAAAGGAATATAGACAAAACTTGTATGAACCTAGTTCAAAACTGTAAAAACTATTAACACAAGATGTTGAAAAAATATTATAACAATATTATACATGAAGATAGTATTTATAATTAAAGAATATAAATGGGAATTTATATGAATAGAGTCATGAAATAAGTATTTTATATTATTATATTCATAATAAAGGTTGTTAAATCACATCATTGGAAATCAGGAGTAAATATATGGGACATTTAAACCTAAATATTTTTCTATTTATTTATTCACATTATTCTCAATTTTATTTCTCTTATTTCGACTAAAATATCATTTTAGAATGATGTAATCTTTTTTATTTATTGGTAAAATTGTGTTTTAACAAAATAAAATTCTATGATATGTTTTCTTTTCCATTATTTTTCATTTAGAAAATAAATTAACTGATTGTTTTTTAAAAGAGACATATAGCATTGACTTTTAAAATGATGAATAAAAAATAATTTTAAATTTTATCAATCAAGATTTAGTATTCATTATTTTTTAATGATGTAAACGGAAAGGATTTATTTTTTATATTTCACCCAATATTTTCATTAATTATGTGATTATATTAGGTGATCTTGTTTTCATTATCAATGTATTTAATTATTGTTGTAATATTATACCATTTAAATGTTTTATGTAACATGTTATATTTCCATGGTATATTGATAAAAATTAAATGATTTCCAGTAGGATTTTTTTCAAAACCAACATTTCTTGGGTTCACTACGATGTTAAAATTGAATTTATTAATGTGGTGCACGTAAGTGTGGATTAATGATGTGTGGGGTCGTATATAACACTCCAATGCACTGGTTATGAGTTTATATATCATGAGATAGGTATTCATGAGTATATTTTAGAATCTAGTAAGAATGGGAACTAATGGTATGGTTCATTTATTCAATGGTTTCTTATATTAGTGTTTGTGCCTTAGTTATGTGATATTTTTCACTATTTATTAGACTATCATGATTCATATTTTATATAAAATTCCTCCTAGACATGTTATAGTTATTATGTTTCTATGTTGATTTTTTTTGGAATTATGTTATTATACAATGTACATTGGATATTGCTTATTTTTTATGGTTATCAGTCATAAGGTTATAATAATTATGCTTTTCTTAGGGGCTTACCTATTTTTATGAACTAATTCATGATGGGATGTTTATGCATCCTTTACTGAGCATTTGAGTCCACCACATTCTTAATTGTTTTATTCCCTGAGCTATGAGGATTAGTATTACTAATGATATATGTAGAATATGGTTGAGTATGGTGCCTTTAAAGAGAAATGATCATTATTTTTTAAAATATATTCTTATTATAAATATTTTTTCTAAATACATTGATCCAATCGGTGATTGGGATATATGAATTTATGAAATATAATAATTTTAAATATTTAATGGATATAAAATAAATTCAGTTATTTATAATGTTACTATAGAAATTATTTCATTATGATATTGGATAGATTTTTCTTTTCCATTTACTAGAATAGTGGGATTGTTTTTTGTTCTCATAATCTTTTAAAATTATTATTCATTTACTTCAGCTTCCAATTACCTCTGTGACATATCACATGGAATTAATCTTATGAATATGAAAATATAAATTTCCAATTCAATCAAGATATTCATCAAATTTATTTATCAAATGATAAAGGTCTTAAACCTTTTCAATGAAATTATCACCAAGGCCTCATATTGTATAAATATATAAATATATAACGATAACCATATTTCACAAATAAATCCTTTCCATCCAAATTATATTTAGCCATTTTTTATTTCATATCATTTCTCTTTATTTTCTTCTTTTCCACTATCCTCTTTATATTTCATAAAGACTTCTTTGAGACTTCTAATTAAACTATTTTAGTGATGTAATTTGAATATTCCATCTGAATCTCTCCTTAAATCATCTAAATTATTCACGTCATAAATTCAATTAACATAAATTATAAAAGGTAACAAATGTTTTAATTTAAAGTTTTTGACCTTGAAAAGTTCAATATAGAGGAATCCTCTTCAATGAAACAAATTGTAGTTCCCAATGGATTGTGATGACACACCTAAGAGGGGGTGAATTATGTGTGACCCAATTTTACCCAAAACCGTATTATTATTTATCTTAACACATTTTTGATTCTATCTATTTCAATATATTATTATTTTAATTAATTTCTTTATATTTTATCCTTATAAAAACTTATATAGTGCAGATGCAGGAAAGAAAAATTAAAATGGCATTTTCACAAGGTTTGGCCCTAATGTGGGGAACCCACTACATGTCATGTGAGAATCAATTGATATTTTAATTATCCACTATAATTGATCAAAAAAATGCAATTTTTGGTTATTTATCACCGTTAAATAGTCTTCAAAAAATATTAAACATCTTTGGTCACCATATTACACAAGGGGCAATCCTCCACTACATGAAGCATGATAAGGTATATTTGTATTTCTTTCATGATATTCAACTCTGAATAGTTCTCTTATTAATTCCCCAATCTTAATTATACCAAAATCTATTTAGGAATTTCAATTCAAAAAAGAATGATCTTCTTCCTCAATTCAGGTTGGATTTGACTTCCAATTTATTTGTAAACACAAAACAAGACAATCAACCCCTGAAATAATATTAAACATCTAGTTCTTCACATAAATATCAATGGAAAATCAACACTACAATTCATAGAGACCTGGATCACTACAAAGGATTGAAATACTCACCATTCTTCATATTTTTGTTCACATCAATAGGTTACGACTTCTTCTTCTTTTTCTTCTTCAAGAACTAGAGTTCTATTATATTCTTTATTGATAACACAAAAAACATAATAATGACTTCTTATAATCTGTTAGATTCTTTCTCATCAATTATTCTTATTTATTTAATCAACAACATATATTTATAGGTTACCATATTTAATTCATATTTCCATTTTCAAATAGAATTATTTGTATATTGAGTTGAAAAAATTTCTTCCAGTGTAAAAGAACTATAATATGATACCCAACTCATATTTTAATGAATTTAGGTGAACTATATTTCATCTAAATGAGTTATCCAAAAAATAAACCTCATAAATTCTAAAAAAAATAATTGTGTAAAAATAAAATGATCTTTAGAATTGAATAGTAATAAATTATTTTTCTCAAAATAATCTAAATATCTATCACTTACATTAATTATAAGTCAATAAAATGTACAAAAGAAATAATTTCTCCCATGGTACGGAACTCATATAATTATTATAGTACATTTAGTTTTGTGAAAATACCCATACATCATTATTTATTCCTCTTGAAAACTTGAATAACCATAAATTAAAACAATGTAGGAAATGAAAAATAGTAGCTCAAGCTTAGATGGTTATTTAACTGCACTATTCATGAAAGAGTAAGAAAATTAGTTTTTGTATCATGAGATATATGGAGTGGTATTATATAATAAATCCTACTCCAAAAATTCTCATATAATGGCTTCCACTAATCATCATTATGTTCTGTTGTCAATAGCATAATAGAAAAATATTTAGTTTTTTATTTCCTCAAAATTAACACATTATTCAATCTATTTTTTTCTTCATTATTTTATATTACTTTTGAAAACATAATATATTTCATATCTTTATTATAATACATGGATCACATTCCATATTTGGTGTTTATGATGTTTACACTAAAATTTAATAACTCTGTAATCATCCAAATTAATTTATTCTATATCAGATTCCACATAAAAAAACATGATATTTCATCTAGTAGAACATAAAAAATATTCAAATAATTGAAGCCATATATTTGGATATTAAAATCCTTATGATCACTAATTATTATAATGAGTAATTGTTATGAATAAAATAATACAAATTCTTATTTCATATAATCAATTTTCTTATAGAAAACTATGTTTAGCCCATACACTAAAGACCTATGTTGTGGATTGATGTCTTATGTCCATGGCTTTATGAATTTTCAGTACAATTTATATCCTTAGGATGAATTCATAAAATTTTAAAAGGCAAAAAATTACTTGATTTATACAATGAAACCAAACATCTTATAATCACTTCAAATCATTATCCTAAGTGCCTAAACTCTTACTTTAAATAGAATATTAACAATCACAATATGAAAATAATTACACTCACGACATGACCATTTTATCTAGGACTCTAAAATATGTCTTATGTAGGTAGGTTTGAATGAATTTAAAATTTCTATTAGTCTTATTTGACTTATTTAAATCATAATATAACTTATTTTAATAATTATTGTAATTATTTAAATAACTCTAAAATCCTTAAAACTGTTTTATGAAGTATTTCTATATATATATAAATTATATTAGAGAAATTTAGTAAATTTATTTTTTTTAGAGTGTATATCTTCATAGATAAATCATGAAACATCACAGACCATGTCAACCTTCAACCATGAATTCATAAAAAAAATTATAGTTTACACCATTCTCTATACTCCTCAGATGGGTTAACCTATATGTACTAAGGAATCTATAAGGCCAGCTATTATAACTACATACACTCTCTTTCTTTTCTATTTATTCCACATGGTATTAACTCCTCATTTATATATGGATACATAGTGTTTCACATGATATAACATCACACTGTACTCATTTCATTTACTTGATATTTATAACAAATACTACTAACATAACCTATGTATAGAACAAGTCTAGGATAAAATATTTATCCGAGTATATTGGACCCACTATAGGGTAGTGTGTCTATGACCAAGTGAAAAATGGTGACTTTAGACCTCATGATTTGTTTCTTAAAAATGTCTCTTAGTGGAATTTTTCTATATTAAAGGTTTAGGTAGAGACTCCAAGGGGAGTATTTTTTAATTTGTGGTTTTTTTCACAATCACAACATTTGACATGTTTTTTCAAGAATGTGCAGCTAATAGTCATATCCAATGGATAATTTATTTGATGGATATATATGTTTGAATGATAATGGCTACATTTCATGGTATTCTTCATGTTCTTTATTCACATAACCTTGTATCGGATGATGATAAAAAAATGTAAGCCTTCAATAACCTCATTTTCGAGTGCTGTATAATACTATAGAACCACTAGAAAATCCTAGTCTGGTGGATCATTTCTTCTGGTAGTGAGAATCATTCACATATCCCTTTTGATGAAGTGAATCTATCCTTTATTAAAAATATATATTGTAGAGAATTCCTGATGGCATAAAAGTGGTTCAACAGTACTTTCCTTAGGAACAATTGGTTGTCTTTTCAATGGGATATCATTATGTTAATGGAGAGGTGGGTATTTTATTCAATGGTAAGAGAGACCCCCTATAGTGTAGTGAACAATGAAAACCCGTTCATAGACAATATCGACTACATATAAGGTTGTTAGTTTGGATTTGTGTGATATGTGAATGACTGATAATTCATTGTCTATGACTACGATTGAATGTGAGTATACATTCAAAGGGTAACCCATAATTAAACCTTGTCAAAAGGATAATGTATTCATATTATTTCATTATAATGATGAAGTTATAATGTTTATGATCTATATAAGGAGATCCCTTGTGGTGTTTTTGGGCATGTGAGATGAACCATTCAAGGAATTGGTTCATAAACAAGCTTGTTATACATTGATGAAATTTTCATTTATATTATCCTGAGAGTGCCACTTGTGCATTAAAATAACATAATATAAAATCAAGATCCATCGTGATAAATTGGTCTTTGTGATGTTAAACCCATAGTGGTAGGTGATATTAAGGTCACATAATAGAGGCATGGTGGATGACACTTCTAGTAGAGGAATTTTCTTAACAAATGATAGAGGAGGTACTTGAGAACATTGTTTTAAGATTGTTGATTTTTTAAATGATGTGGAGAATGTTTCTCACCTTCAATATATAAAAGAGACCCTTTATCTTCCATTGTGTGAGAGGGTTCTATAGAGTTGATTATGTAAATTTACTGATTCAATATCACCACATGTTCTTAAGTGATAGAATCAAAAGTTTCCCAAATGGTGGGGGAAATTATAACACAATCTAATGTAGATAGTGGTTTATCATTGATTGTTTTGGTGAATGTAAAGACAATAATCCTATGTGGGGACCAATTTAGTTAAATTCTTCCCGGAGTAAGGTATTTCTTGTGGATCTTGGTGGGTTTTCGATCACATGATAACTCTTTATATGCTGTATAAGAACATGTTTTCTCCAAAGGTTGTCAATTTTGACAACTCAAACAGGTGTTATCCTAGGGTCTAGGGAAAATAGGTAGGGTTCATTAAAATGGTTATGATTTTCTTCTTCAAATTGTGTAGATTGGGCCACCTGATGGGAAATAGCACGATGTTGATTAGTAGAATGTTTTTGGGACTATGGTTTTCAATAGTATATTTCATGATACTGTGATGAAAACAAAACAATTATAACATCAAAATGTGTTTTTGCATGTTGGAGTTTATATTTCAAATCATGGTTTTACAAAGGATGTTCATGTTGAATTTTATGAAGATGGAACATGATGCTCCTATATTAGAAACAAGTGAAAAAGGGGCATATTTTTTAATTAGATGAGGATGGTAGTGAGGATAATATTGGACCAAATAATAATGATTATTAGACTCATTGGGTATAAATTTCATATATGTTTAATGAAATCATTTTTTTAGTGGGGAATGGATGTGTCTCTCTGATTTGATGATAATTAAAAATGATATTTATGGTCGGTAGTGGGGAACTCCTACTAGTGGTAGCCTTGTTAATATATCATATTCGGTATGAGTGTTGATTGTTCATGGATGTTTTCATCCTATGTGATGAATGGATTTTAAATGAGATAGGTTCTCAAGGTTGATTCATGGAAATGCATTCTTATTGAAAATTCAATTTTCATTAAATTATTTCATAGAGATTGCTATGATTTGGTGTCTTTTTGAATTAAAGAGGATGTTTCCTTATTTGGAAGTTGCATGCTGGGTTCACATAGAGAATGGAAATTTTCCAATGAATGTATTTCATGTGATGGTGGGATGTTTCCACACAATGATGTTTTGTGACCATTATTTTTCAGATCTTCGATTATTTTTCTTCTACGGGATAAAAATGATTAATGATGTTTAGGATGTAAAGACATAGGTTTTTTCCAATAAATATGTGACATAATTTTTATTTTTAGAGACCTAGGACTTCCCCATGGATTAAATAAATTTTTTCCATTAAAGCATAACTCAAAAAAAAATATTTGATGGTTTTATTGGTCTCGGGCCATCGTTTTTACCCTTGTGATGAATCGATGTGAGATTTCAAGAAAGGAAAGGCCTTGAGAAATATATATTAAATATTTAATATAATTTTTTTGAACACATATTTTTGATGAAATGATTCTATAACTCAAATAGATAAATTCAACACCCCAAATGATTCTGGATTGTGGGTGTTATCCTAGGACCAAGGTATGTTCGGTTCGCATCAGGTATCCTGATAGCGTTCAATCGCGAATAGATTTAGAGAAATATTAACAAAATTGATGATCTTACATTTTATCAAATCAATCATTTCTTTAATCCTTAACATGTATCCATCCTAGGATTAGTAACTCTCATTAATGAAAAAACCTAGGTTGAGGGAGAAGGATCATGTCATGGTGAAGACAATAGAGTATTAAGAGAATGACATAAAATTATCAATGACGGTGATGGATAGATCCAACAACTATGATAATAGAACTACAGAAAAAACAAATCTCCTTGTTGTAGGAATTCTATTTCAATTACAGGAATTCAATTTTTATCATTTAATTGTTTTCATTTCCACCCCTATCTATCATTGTCATGTCATATTATGATATTTAGTAAATTTTCCTCGCTTATTTGGTTTTACATTGTTTATATATTATTCATATTTGATTCCAATTATTGTTGATCAAAATATATACAACCATCAATGATATGGTATTCTTCTAGCTTCATTGATTTATCACCACCAACCTTCGATCTAGCTGGTGGTTTGATCATGTTTTGATAATTATTACACACATTTGATCATTTTAAGTGAGAAATCCGATGGGGTTGATAATGAGGTAAAATCATGGGGATGACACAGTGTGTTGGGATCATAGATGTTCATATGGGTGCTAATTTGATGGCAAGAGTATGGATGTAGGATCCTTTTTCTTTTAATGTAACAAAACAATTGACTATAGGAGGCTTGTGGATCAACAGGGATGTGTGTAGTGAAGATTATAGGAATGATGGGGGTATTGAATCACTAAAAATTGTATGTAGAATATGATTTTATATTAATTAAATAAAATATATAATTTAGGGGGGTGTTCAATTAATGAGATAGATCCTCCCATGAAGAATTGCCACCTCCAAATACACATTCATATAAATATAAATTTAATAAATGAGAATAAAATAATTTCATTCCCCTTGGAGAGAGAAAGAGTGGGATGTGGTTGTGAGATCAATTCCTGGATTGGTTGTGTGAGTCGTAATCCAAAATTATTATTATATAATTATTATTTTGTTTTTAACATTTTAAGAAGAAGTAATATCAATGATATTTCAACAAAATCCCTACTCATGAATCAATTCATACAATTCAAGTTCAATATTTTGTATCTAAATCCAACTCTTGGAAGGAGCCTCAAGTCTTATTATTTAATATCTTGTGAGTTTGATATTATAAAATGCGCATTTTTTATTCGCTGCCCATTTTTCATGAATGAATAGTCTATATAGGGTATTTCATAAAATATATCAAAATAGTGTTATTTGTTTGGCCATTGGAGACCATTTTTAATATGATATATGAAGTTTTAGGATTTTCTCTCTGTAGGGTCAAAAATGGGTTTGAGGTGTTATCATCAAATTGATATTGGGGTTTGTAATCCCTTGAATGTGGTGTATTCTATTGAGGCACATGTCCCTATTTCCACAATAAAAATTGGGTAAATAATCACCCACCGCACATATTATGAATATTCTCTATCTGTGAAGTTGATAATCCCTCATCTAATAGCTCATATGGGGTTTTATTATATAATTTACTTTATATAGATAGGGTTTATACTCCCCCACCACACTAAAGACATAGGTCCTATATCTGCATAGTAAATACACCCTCATCTAAGATATCACATTGGGTGTGATTCTTCCACTATGTTTAATACTCCCTTGACTGAGGTGTCTTTACATCTATTGATTTATATTTGTTTAGCACCACACATTAACATTTATAAATAAATGAAAAAGGGTGTACCTTTATTATTTCCCTTAAAAACCACACATACAATATAAATTTATCAGTGCTAAAAATTGAAATGATAATAATACCCCCTTTTTGTGTTTTTTAGCACAGATAAATGGTACTTTTATATGAAATTTTATTATCTCTAATAAAAGTATTATTTTTATCAGTGCTAAAATTATTGTTTTTACGGTTCTGAGTGTGGAAGAGGTTTCATGGTTGGGAAACAACCCAAAATATTTTTTAAATTATATAGATCATTTGAAATATTGTACAAGAGATTACCATCATGACTAATAAATATTTTCCATCAAATATCTCCAACAGAGAACCAGGCACTAGGAGAGATGATATTTAAATGTTAAATTTATAAATAAAATATTTATTATTGGAAGAAAAATGTTACCTCATCATGGAACATTATTTTATGATGATGTTTATCATATGTAAAGCCTTCTGTAATTATCATCATTGAGTGTGGAGGATCCAATTGTACAATACCTCTATTGGTGATCCAAACGTACTCCATTAACCTTAAAATGAAACCAATTGATTTATATCTACCAACATAGTGACTCAATAATCTTATTTTGTTTGTCATGATCACTTTAACATCTAATGGGATTGAAGGAGTTTGTCTTATTCTTGATAATATGAGGGGAATAATTCCATATAAAAGATTGTTTTGCACAAAAAATATCAATTATTGCTAAACACTACTCAATAGACAAAGCTCTCTATTTAGAGAGTTATGGTTTAGATTAAAAAAATATTTATTTAAAAAATGGACCTTATTTAATGTTATAATCATTAAAAACCTCATGATTTATAATAATAATATGATTATTATTTTATATTGTGCACTAATTCACACAATGATAAATATTATTTTAACATCAGGTCAATTAATATTTATCATTGGTCGCGATCTTGGTCTGCTCAAAACACAAACATATATTGAATACGTGAATTAATATTCAATTAATTATTTTACCCACATATAAATAGTTTATCAACAATCATGAAAATAAATATTTATTAATTATTTGACAAATAATATAAATATTTCTATCTAAAATCTAATGAATAAATATATAGTAAATATTCTCGAAATTAAATAAATTATTTATTAGTGATAAAATAATTAATTAATCACTGAAAAATATTATAGGCCATAAAATAGTTGAATTAAATTATTCAAACGTATTTTGAATAAGTTTTGTTGTAATAATTAAGTTCAAATTTAATTCAATAAAGATCAATAGAGACTCTTAGTGTGTTACCCTTTTGTATTCTTTCTCATTGACATTGATCAGGCTTGCCGAAATACCATGATTACTAAATAGAAATTGGTCAGGGTACAAAATAAAAGGAACTAAATTTTACAATGTTCACAACAACATAGGAACGGTCAAATTGTAATGTAATTTCTTGGCTCAATATCTCATCATGCTTTGAACCCATATGTATCATCAACCAACAATCTTGACATGTATTTCATTAAAAATATTAAATGAACATGTCATTAATCCATGGTCATTAAATTTAATGTGAAAGTGATATTTAAATGAAAGGAATAATACATTAACATCCAAAAAGATGTTTGTAGAAAATAATTCGTTGATATATTATTCATAATATGTCATTTGTGATGCACCCAACACACCCTACTTCCTAAGAACATTTGAAATAACTATTTTTTTAGTAAATAGAAGGGTGTGAATCATGATATACATTAATGATAATATTATATTTTATATACTTTGATATATGGTTTGTTGTTGCACTTTTATTTTCAAATCATGACCTAGAAGGTGTAATCCGAGATTCTCGAAATATATGAGACTCATCAGTAATCGTATCATATTATAATCATGAAATTTATGTGCGTAAGTAAATTTGTTTTAGGGAGAACCTTTAATCCACATTTATGATCAATGATTACTTGGATAAGATCTTCTCTAAAAATATTACAAGCTGATTCCTCAATATTGACAAAGTGAACTCCTTTACTTCAATATTAATTTCTAAAAATTCATAAAGAAATCTCCAATAGAATATCTAGTTTCCTTTAGATTTATGAAGGTTCATGTGGCCAAGTCCAACTAACTCTAAAAGTCTTTGTGATGTAACTATATTAAAAAAATTATTTATCTAAAAAATGATAAATTCTTTTTTCTATATCCATGATCATAGCCCAATTATGGCTAATACACTTTTATGGGAATAAATAGTTCATCTAATTTTAGTTTTATTTTATAACGAATTTTATTTATATAATCAATTAATAGTTTTATATTTTATATTAATAATTCACTATAATGGATTTTTTTATTCAATAGTTATTGAACCATTAGTTTAGTATTAAAGTATCAAAAAAATTATTTTAAAAATAAAATAATATCTCATTGTGTCTAGTTGTACACTAAGATAAATGTTTTGGTAACACATATTATAAACATTAATCAATCCAATTTGGTAGTAATAATAAGTGATCTCCCCTATGATAATAAAACAATATGCCTTTCTCAACTCCATTTTATTTAAATATATAAATATTCTATCCATGTTCATTTTATGTATTTCGATACATGTATATTTTTAAGAATATTTTATTTAATAATAATGTGAGGGATATAAACATGATGTATATACATTAAGTGGTTGCATCTTCTTAGTTACTTAATTCAATAAACCTTCTCCTCTAGTGTCCATGTTTTTAAAATAAAAAGAAAATAACCTCATGTTCATTATTATTCTATTTAATCCTTTATCTACTTATATAATGTTTTAATGGATATTTTGGATTTATATTAGTAATGGTGTCCTAATCATTCATTTTATAATTTTTTCCTTAATGGATGGACAAAAAAGATTCAACTAGTACATATCCTCTTGGTGAAGTATGGAAAAAATTATCCAATGCCACGTATCCATTTTATTTATTTGGGATTGAGAAAAAGAAAGATAATCTTGGTGGTGAGGATAATAAAATAAGATTAATAGACAATTTCTTGTAAAATTGGAAGACTAATATTTCAAACTGATGAACATTCCTAGTCATTTTGAATGAATGGTCTATAGCCAGAATACCTTCGTCTTGTTTACACTAATATAGTGTATTTATAATCTTATGTTTTTCAATAATTTTCATCAATTTATCAAGATAATTTTGTTGTGATATTATAGTGTAATCATCTTTGTTTGTAATGATCCAAATCAGTTTGACCAGACTCATAATCCAATTTGGCATGCTATATGGCCTAAATGATATTCTTGATTCCCTCAGGCAGACGAAAATTATTGGGAATAACCAAATATTTCTAGAAAATCATTTTTCCACAGGTAATTGGAATTAACCATCCATAAAATTGGATGTCCACACCGATATCATCCGAATAAAAAATAAAATATAAGTAGATACCATAATAAAAAACATACATCATAATACAAACATGACATAAGAGGACTTAAAAGTATATGTGGTATATCAAAACAAACAATCCAAACTAAATGAAAAAATTACCAATCCAAAAAAGGTCCAAGTACAACCCACTAGGTAAAAAATAACATATATGAATCCACATGAGTCTATCCTTATGTGAGCATGTATCATCTAAAAAATACTATAAGATGGAAATATAATAAGAGAAACTATAGTACATTGTGTCCTTTTCCCTTATTTATGTCCGGAAAAATGAAATATTAAAATGTCCATAAGGTCTCAATTATGGTGTGAGAGGCAAATCCCAGAAGGATACCACCGCGGATATATTTCAGTCTATTACAATCAAAAACCAATAAACTATTTTAAAAAAACATTCAAAACTAAACTAATTTAAAACAATCCAATTTGAAGTTATCCCTTAAACCCCCCCCCCCCCCCGTTACTTTTTCCATTTCAAAACTAATCATAGTTTTCCAAATTAATGTCCAAACATGGCCAAGATAAATAAATAGACACAAGGGACAACATGCTCAGCATAATCAATAAGGAATATTATAGGTGATTGTAAATATTATCATCATATAGCCTTGTAAATGGAAAAATAACAAATTGAAAAAATACATCTCATCACATAAAATTGGAACCAATCAGATTCTTAGACTTTATAAAACAAACTAGAATGAGGATGTTTCACCTTGAGCTCTAACTATCAATAATTTCATGATTGATTAAAAAATTATGCTAGTGGCTAAGTAAGGGAAGCTCTCACAGTCTTCCCTAGACCGAACTCTATGTTCTCGCATGGTTTCTCAGAAACCAACATGGATTCTCACATAGTCCTCCTACCCAAAGGATCAATGTGTCTCTTGGAAACATATGTACTCTCACATGCTCCACCCTTTGAAGGATCATATGGTCCCTCAAACAGTCCTCTCGGTCACTCTCCTGTTAACCCATTTGTTACTACATTCCAAAACATTACAAGAGTGTTCCCATATAAATCAAGATAAAACAGTAGAAACCCCATAATAAAAAATTACCATCTTAAAAAAACATATATTATAATATAATATAATTTAAAAAAAACTTTATTAATCCAATTAAAATAACATAAAATCTATCAATATTTTTATCAAACAAATGGTGGGCATATAATCCACACCCATTTAGAATCCCCCAATTTAAAAACAATTTTTTGGATCCAATCCATGAAATACATCAAACATAGAATACGTAACATGAATAAATTATTTAAATGTAAATTTAACCAAAAAAACTATAAATTATAATATATTTAATGGTATGCCACGGAGAACTCCCTTAAAAATAGAGAGTTTCCTTATTTTTAGTCTGAATATCTCTGACCTATATAAAGCCCACAATGAAAAGGTATAACAAGGCCTCACATACCTAATACATAATAAATAAAACGACAACATTCATTAAATACCCTATATTTTTTCAACACCAACCTACGGTTCAACACATCCATTCAAATATGGAAGTACACGTTTTGAAGAGGTGAAATAGGATTTAATCATGAATAAATCAATTACCTCAAGCTAAACCACCTAAATTCCAAGTTTAAATTCATTACCAAGGATAGGAAAGTTCTTTAGGGACATAGAAGAAAGTCTGTATACAAGAAGAAGGGAAATAATCCCCCAAAACATAAGAAATATACAAGTGCTCTGGGGTAAAAATAAACTTCTTAATGAGATGGGAATGGCTATATAGTTTGACCGAAATGTTAGGAAAACTATGCACCAACAATCCTGGGGCCATAGTGCACCCAAAATAGCGTACATGTTTTCCTCTAGGGTGTCACATGGTTTAAAAAAGCATAATAAAACTCTATAAAACCGAACTATCAAAAATTCCAGCACTCCTCACATGACTATTAAATGGATTAGAAAAATTGTTCGCTAACTATGCTACCAGGTATGTCTCCCCAATACTCTTAGTTTTAATCCCCTATGCTTGATAACTATATGAAGGAACTAATAGTTAAATAAAACAGAAAATTAGATAGACATGTGACCCAGTGGGTGGTACAATATAGCCACCATGACACTTTCTACCCATAGATTATCCTCATGCTTTCTAGAACAAAACATGTGATCCCATTACTCCCTCACCCAACTATTATACACTCATGTCTCTTGTCTATCACCAACATGATTCTAGAGCACACTGAATAATGTTATCACCTTCCAATAAAATATCATTTTATGAAAATCTATGGTTCATATAGGCTACAACACAATAGTGGTATCTTGCTTCTAATAAAAAATCCTCCCACTCTAACACATGAGATGGGACAGAAAGTATCTATTTAGCTAGTAAACATGATTGACAACATGGATTGAGTTCAACTATAATGAAAACATAAATCGGTATGACACCTTCCTCAGAATCTCCATAATATGAATCAACCTGACATAATTTGGCGCCGACTTCCCCTATTGTCCCATGTGATATAGACCTAGATAAATTGATACTTGGAGAAACACATTATCACAATCTAAAATTCCAATTAATGAAAAAGGCAATAAAAATATTAATTATAGTGATTTTGAGTTGTCACAATCCATTATTGATTTATTTTAACTATCTTACTCGTCTCCCAAATGAGCCTCATTCCAACAAAAGAATGATCACCCACCTTGGACTAGAACACTGAGTATTGTAATGGATACCCATATAATGCCTCAAATTAGTGCATTAAAAACAAATCTTGACAACTTTTATTATATGCAAATTATTAACTGAAATATATCTTCCCCATGAACAAAAAAATCATGATCACATGAAAATACCATATCATTGAGAGTCTGGATGGTATACATAGACTAGTCATCTATCTGAGGGTGATATGTGGTGCTCTAACTCAAATGGGAATAAAAATCTCATAGATTACATTCCAAAAGAGATATGTAAAATGGACATCTCTGTTTGATTTTATCTCTAATGGAGATTAATAAATATGAAAAACCTCTCCAACATATAGGCATCCAAGGTCCTCTAACTTATTCAGTTATCTAATGGGAATAATGTGGGATGATTTTAGAAAATGATTGATAATCACCCACATGGAATCATTCCCACTTAGGTTACAAGGTAGATCAATCATTAAATCCATACAGATATTTTTCCACATCAACACTATCATGGTAAGTGGATTTAATAACCTGACTGATCTCTTATTTTATCCTTTGAGCCTCTAGATAGTTAAGCATATGGAAACAAATCACACCCCATTATATCTCATAACGGGCCACCAATACCATCCTCTTATGGTATATAACATCTTGGTCACCCAAGGGTGAATGAACCAACTAGAATGATGTGCCTCATGCATCACCTCCTTCCTTCAACTCAAAAGAGCAACGAATAACTTCTATAAGATAATAGAACTATTAAGAGACTGAGACCAAAAACCCGAGGACTCACTATCATGACAAGCACTATTAATATGCTATCACCCAATGATGGATGAATTCTCAATTAATACCTTATTGAATAGATGGGTTACAACCTGTACACTAGAGTAGAATACCTTCCATATATACTATAACATTTCTATCCTCAAATCTGTAATCAATTCTAAGAACCCACACAAATGTTGATTCATAAATAACATGCACTAGAAGCTTCCTACTAAAAACATCAGTTGCCACATTCCCCCTATTTGGCATATATGAAATATCAATATCAAAATTATGAAGGTACATCACACAATTTACCTCTCTAATTATTAGGTATCTCTAATTGAAAATTCAATTCAAGATTATATAACCTAAATACACTGTAAAATGATCTCTAAAGAGACTGTGATTCCAAATGTTTAGTGCATGCACAAATACTTCCAATTCCATGTTTTGGGGGTATAATTATGATCATGTGTGCATAGATTCAAAATGTCGAAGTAACCCACATAGTAATCATATATCAAAACACATCTAAAACCCATATTGGAAGCATCAAAATATGCTGCGTAATCTCTTTGAAGTTATGGAAGATTCAAAACTGGTGTGGATTTAATATGGGACTATAACTACTCATAAGTACTCTGTCACTTCTCATCCCACTAATACAACACACCAATATTAAAAATGCCATAACAGGATAAGAAATCCCTGAAATGTCCTGAAAAAAATTTATACAATACCTAGAAAGGCAAAGAATGTTTGTGATATCGAACACATTCTTAGGATAATCCCAAGAAATTATGGCTCGATCATTCTTTGGATCTATTAAAACTATGGCATCCGAAATCAAATGGCCTAGAAACATAACATTATGAATCAAAAAATAACACTTTGGAAACTTTGAATATAGATATTTATCTCTCAAAACACGAAAAAACAACCTCTAGATTGTCAACATGCTACTCCTCTATCTTGGTATACACGGGTTTTTCATCTATAATCATTACTTAAAAGGAGTAACAATAATTGAAATATCCATTTCATTAGTTCGATGAAAATAAGTGGATCGTTAGTAAGACCAAATAAAATAATCAAATACTTGAAATATCTATAAGGTCACTATGTAAGAGTTCTTTGGAGAATCGTATTCTCATACCCTCACTAGTGGTACCCTGATATCATATCAATCTTTGAAAACCTACTAGAACCTCTTTTCTAGTAAAACATATCAACAATTCTAGGAAAAGAATATTTATTATTTCTAATCAACTGGATAAAATTATAGTAGTCTATGATAATTTGGAGGATATCATCTGCCACAATTTCAAATTGAATTGGGAATTTTATGGTCATATGTTTGGTAGAATAAAACCCTTTCTATCAAGATACTCTAGATGAACTTTCAGATCCCTTAGCTTGGTCATAACCATCTGATAAAATGGAAAGGAAATTATACTCATATCATGAACCCGATTGAAGATAAAATCAACTTCTCATTGGGGAGGTAATACTGATAAATCATCGTGAAACACATCTTGGTACCTATCAACAACTATTGTATGTTCATCAGAACAATGATTCTCAGGATCCTCATGGAACAATCAATAAAATATGCATGAGATCAATCCCAAATTTAAAAAAATTGGTCCTTCCAATTCAAATGTTGGATTTCACTCATGATTGAAGACATGAATATGGAATTGGACACTATAGTGATAAAATACATCAAGTGGAATAACAAATTGACCTAAACATATATTCTGATAAAATGTTAAAACATCCAGTTCCCAAAAAAAGTCCCTAATGATGTCAATGTCATTCTACCACAACACGACACTAAGAGAACATCAACCCCTGCTACTACTTCTTACCAAATGGGAATAGTATGTCAGTGAAATATGACTCCAAATCATCATTAATAATGAAGTCACCAACCATCTTAAGTTAAATGTAATAATTGTAAACACCCATGTTAAATAAAACTAATTCCAATGCAGAATCAATAAACATCATTACAAGAATGGAGGATGGACTAGAATCTAGGTCCTATAGAATTCCTTTTACTACATGGAGTTTATCTAGATTCTACCAACCCAATATATTTTTACTTGGTGAGAATCACCCCTTCTAGAAGAATGAGATCCTATATCCATGGAATCCTTTGACTTATCTTCATAGACCTTCTAGAAAGTAGAACTACACTGCTCCCATGTGAAGTCAAATTACGAAATCTATGAATATAGGTTGACTTCCCACAACGTTGGAACATCCTCAATGTCTATGTAGAATTAATACTAGTGTGTCCTTACCACCCACACTAATAAAAAGTAATCATTCTATTCACCATAGGATCTATAGAAGTTGATCCCAAAGACATGTGGACACTCTTTCCACTACCTCTTTGAGATGCCTCCCACTTCCGCTTCTGTACAAAGGAATAACTTGAGATACCGCCCAATGAGTGAACATTACTAAGAAGTGACTTAGAAGTTATATTTTATCTCTAGAATTGATTTATTATCAACCACATCTATATAAGTATATAAACATAATATAATAAGAATTGATTTTATCTCTATCATCAATCCAATCTCAAAACACTGATTCTGTAGATAATATTTCTTGAGATGATGTAATGATAACTGGAAAAAATAAAATAACCTGGAGGTATACTATATTACCCAAAAATCACCCTACTACTGCTTCTGAAGCACATGTATCTCCTCTACTCTCCTAGTATGAAGGTATAACTACTAGTTAAATTCCTCTTCGAAGGTGTTACAAATGAGATCATCAAGCTTCATCGAGATCACCATCACCTCCCATAACTTGATACCTATTTAATTTAACTTGTAAGAGTAAAAACACACATTAAATATAATAGGGGTCTATATGAACTATAATATCTCTTGGATATTATCCAACCACTACTCATGCACATTCGTTCCCTTATATATACAAAACACTAGTGGATTCTACGTCAAAAACTCTTGATCATGGTCTATGGTAATTTTTTCTCACAACTACCTACTTGACCCATGGATTGGATGGAATTAATCATCATATACACTAAAATTGGATCAACAAGAGGTTTTTCTTCTATGGTACTCTCCACCAAACCCTCTCTACTCTCATATGAGGACCTCTTAGTAATAATATTCTACAACAAACAAATAATAAGATTCATTAAGAACAATCCATCATAAAACCATATAAAAAACCATAAAAGTCCCTATGATGGGGATAACATGAAACCTAAACTAATTATTGAGAAAAAAAGGTCACAAAAACAACCCCCAACTAGGTTTAAAAAATATCCACAATCACAAAATACACATTGTGACTCATGGTTTGACACGTAGAAGAGTTTTTTAGGCATTCCCCTATTCAAAACACTTGATCACCAACAATAATAGCTCCATACTACCACTAAATCAAAAAAAATAAAACGATATTATCTTTGATACCATTCTAAAATGAGCCAAATTGGGTGAACCAATCTCATCATCTTGTCATATCCTTAACATGTTCTTGTTCTCCATATGCAGCTGAAAACCATTGCGAATAACCTACTGTCACTTGGGAATGATTTCTACATAGGTAACTAGAAAGTCCCATGCATAAATCGGGAGTACAAAACCAATATTATCGTATTTAATATAAGAATATAATTAGATAACATAAACAAAAACATAAACCATTATACAAATATTGCATAACATGACTATTAAACATACATGGTTGTTGATTCCAAAATATAGAGAAGGACTGCATCGGGTGGATAAATGAGCAACGAATGAATCTTGGATGAAAAAAAGAAGATCCTGGGGCCTGGTTGGTGGGCATGCGCATGATTTGGAAGGTGCGTGAAAGAGGACTTACCAGCACACAAACCTTTGTGTGTCAGCCTTCCCTTCTCTGCGCAAAACACCACTCTCAATGACTGGATTCCCCCGCACTTGTTTCCACGCCCAAAGCGATGTCAAATGGGGGTTTATGTGCTGGGCCCTGTTTCCGCACCCAGTGCGACGAAAAACAGGGGTTTGCACACTAGGTCCCATTTCTGTGCCTAAGGTGACGACAAACAATTGTTTGGGCTACTGGCCCCATTTCTGTGCCCAAGGTGATGATGAATGACTATTTTCATGCCATGCCCCGTTTTCATGCCCACGAGTATTACCAACAACTTTTTGCGTTCTATTCTCTGATTCCGAGATAAAGGAGATGATGAATGGAGGTGTTCACACCCATCCCTGTTTCTTTGCACACGATGACGATGATCATATGTTTGCACGCCCATCCCCCACTCTACGCACAAGGCAATTCCCAACTGGAGTTTGTGTTTCATTCTCTTACACGCCTCTTTGAGGACTCCGGCTATAAAACAAAATGAATCCCCGCACTTTAGGGGGAACCGAAGACAAAGTGATGCACTACTGCTTGAAAACCCCGTATTCTACAACCGTGAAAAAAATCCCATGGAGTTTAGGTATTGGTTTTTGTGTGATAGGTTCCCTGGGAGTGACTTTGGATGGGCCCTCTGATCCTCGTGAATTTCATTTCTTACCGAATTTATTTTCACTCAAAGGGTCCCATCATGCATGAATGATCCCCCTGCATCAGGCACACAATCCATCCAAACAGTGTGCAAAGCACCCATATCATGCGCAACCCCTCCATCTTGCATGCAACTAGTCTGACTAGCATGCAAACCATCCATCTTGCACTCAACCCCTTTATCATACAGGCCGACCGTACCTCTTGCATGCAACCTCATTGTCCAGAATGATAACCTTGCATCATGGGTTCATACATCCTATTTTCCCCCATGCCCATTTTTTTATTCATGCTTCACGTGCATCCCTTACATTGAGGCGCCTTGTTCGAACATATCTAATGCTCTACTCACCTGCATCACATGCTCTTTTTCGGTATGGCCCCACTAGTTTTCAGGGAGAAACTTCAATGTCCCATGGACGATACTACCAATGGAATTACTTTGTCTCAGGCTTATTCTCATAGGCAGACTAACAACTATTTCTTCTTAGCATATCCATCATAACATGGACCCCCCCAATGGTTCGCAACATAACACCCCCTCACCACAGCGGTGCCTATCCATTCTCTTCGCAAAGGTGTAGAGGGTGACAGTTATGTTAGTCCTTGGGGTGGAGAGGGCACCCACATCATCATAAATGTAGGACGTTAAACTACCATGCTCCACCATCCTCAACACATGACATTAAACAGTGACCTCACCCCGTGCCTCGAACGAGTGGTGCCCCCACCTTGGTCATTCTGCATGCCCATTGGTCTCCACAAGAGTGAGATCATTCCACGTATGGAATGAGATCCTCTTCATCAGAGCATCATCTTTCCACGGGGAAAGGGAGGCCACCTTGGTGTATGTCCCCTAGCATTTTTTGCAGGAGGCAACATTCTTGCCCCAATTTTCCTCTGTTCCAAATCCATCTCCTATTGAGCTTTGTCGCCACTAGGCCTCCATCCTAGAGTATGTTCCAAACTCTTTGTGCTGTTAACCATGCGTAAGCCCTTGTTTCCTCTTTGGGATTCTAACCACGTGTAAGCCGCACTCTACATTCCACATATGGTCCTTTTGCGACGTGATTGTCAGGTCTTTGCTTCCTCTTATTTATTAGAATGACCATGACTCAAATGATATTAGAGAAAGAGTCAACCATGAAATCCTTCTAGATATCCTACATTGTAATCCCCACACTCATTCTGAACTACGTGGACATTGATCCTTTCTATGGTGCATAGGAAGCCTCCACGAGGTTTAACTCCAACAACCATTGGACATCATTCCCTCCTCCACGTCGGTTCACCGACCCCCATTTAGAACTACGAGGTATTTGATCCATGCCAAGACGAGGTACGTAGGAAGATTCCATCTGGTTCAAGCCCAACACCTGGTCACCCCTACCCCCTTCATGTCAGTTTTCCCTCATCCTGCATGATGTTAAACTGTGGACCTCAATCAGTGTTAAGCCATTGTGACCCCATTAATCGGTAAGCTGTCAAAATCCCTATCTAGCGGTAATCCGTTGTGACCCCATCCAGTGGAAAGCCATTGTGAACCCGTTAAACAGTACACCGTTGACATCCACATCCAGTGGTAAGCCATTGTGACCCCATCTTGTGGTAATCCATTGAAATCACCACTCGGTAGTAAGACGTCGTTAGATGATCTATGAGTTCATTGATTCCCTACCACAGGGATACGTAAGAGGTATCTTTGAGGATAAATCCCATTATCATCGTTGCCTTTGAGTCAACCCATCTCATTCTATATCCACTTCATTAAACCCTCCATCATCTATAGTAATTCTTAACCAGTCCACCACATCCTGGTGAGATCATACCACCTCATTCCCCGTTCCACATAACAAAAATTGTGATGCTAACCACGCATTGGCCTCAGCATCGGTGTTTCCTCTAGGGTTTGAACTCATCTGATCCACTCTAATTAATGTTTTGATCAGTCTGATCCATGTCCTCTAGATGTTAAACTCGTGACATACCCTGTGTTAAACATGGGAAGCTGAGTAAAACCATAAATACATTCCTATATCATATGATTTCCCGCGTTTGTCGTGGGATTCCTCGGGCTTCTGTGCCCTTGAGAAGACCTATAATAAGGGGAAGAATCCCAGACATACCATTTTCCTCGTGTCCAGTCACACCAGTGAAGTCCAAAGTGACTAATCCCTTGTCCGAAGGTTTCCTTCCTAACCGGAAACATTGGAATGTCTCCACTGTAGTAGTGTAATTAATTGGTGTCCATGAAGAAATGTCACCAAGAAGAGTTTCATGAACAATGTCTTAAATCTATAAGGGAAACCCGGACTAGGTGATGAGTTCTAAGGAGGAATCCACAGAAGGAATAACCAACATCCTATCATCCTGTTTCAATCAAGGAGAAAACATCCATGAACAAGGATCAGATGTCACACTTATTTGGAAAGAAGGAATGTGGGGCAACAAACAGTGTCATTGTCCCCCAACAAGACGGAATTATGGGCTTCGAACAAAGCATCTGAAATAGAAATGGTGAACCCGATGTGAAGGGATTCTCATCAATATGGAGATTTATAGAATTTTAGAAATTTGTATATTAGTGTCTCACTGGATCTAGCTATCTGGCGCAAGGTCCTGCTAAGAATATAGCGGGCCTGGCGTGAAACTCCCCATATGATGGGGTGGTAGAACGTTGGATGCCCCAGTCTGCGACGTTGTCAACATGGACCGCTATAACTAGTCATGGAATACAGGATGGCACTGGGGCACTGGTCATCGATTCATTTTTTTTCTTTCTGCTTTGATGAGTTAATCTCCATACATTCAGAAACCAAGTTGGTGCACCCAGAACACGGTCACCCCTTCCCACCAACGTAGGGGAAGGGGCAGTACCTGCATAACATTCTCACACGGTTCCGCCTCTTCTGTGATAGTCTCAATGGCCACATCAACCGGGCCCCCAACCCCATCTCTCCATCAGAGTTCATCCAACAAAGGGTGATCAATGACCTCGTTTGTTGGTACTAGGAGGAGGGTATTATCCTGACTCTGGATACTACCTACCTGGATTTAGAGGCATATTCTTCTCATCATCGCTGCCTCGCCCGAGGGCCGCGTATGGAGCCACTTCTCTCCACTCCAACATATAACAGTTTTGGAAACCTCTTGCCGTAATGTCTCGATGACTCCCTACCCTACACTAACTTGGTATGGGATATCCAGGTCCGCACGTCCAGGATCCCATTCCAAGGGCTCCAATAAAGAGCTCCTGTAAGGAACCATCCCTAGTTGCCCAGAGCCGGTGCCTTATTTCATTAAGTTGGCATACATAAAGGAATACAAGTCCTGAAGGACCGAGTAGTTTAGTATTATTTGGAAACACGTTACATACATAAGTTGATCATTACAACATGAATGGAAAAACAACAGTAATTTATTACACTAGCAACATCATGTCTCATAGATTATGCTTACATGTCATTCATAATTTCCTTCTTCATATCCTTCGAAAAATGAAACATAAGAAAGGGTGAGCTCAAATGCCCAGTAAGGGTAAGCAATATAGTGGAAGATAATATAATCATTATACATGTTGAATTATTGAAAACGCATGCCTTTAATAATAATCATGAACACATTATTGCAGAAATATGAGCTGAATAAAACATAGTCATGGGTATTCTACCAGATGAATAACCACATGAACATTCAATTACTAGATTCATAATGAGGGATGTGCATATTCCAGACATTCTAAATTTTTTTCATGGCCTCGTCCAGGACATCTAGTGATTAAGGCCTCAACAAAAATCCATATCACATTGGGAAAGGCCTCGACCAATTCCACATCTATTTGTCTCATGAGACCTACTGATTCATCGAGGGGCTATAGTGGGCCCCACCCATCACATAATAAGTGCAATGCATTCCTCATATGAGTGGGGATAAACATAAAAAACATATACATTCATATTGAAACTATCATATGAAATGTAATTATCTTTCCCCAATCATTAAACATTAAACACTAACCATTCGAAATAATATGGTTATTGGTTTTAGGATAGATTATCTACAATAGAGTTAGCCATAAACCATTAAATAAAATATGCTTGGAGACTTCATAAATGATTAAAACTCATTAATACCATGGAATCAACAAGTGTGTTGAATTAGATGATGGCACTATTATAAAAACATTAAGCAATTCTCGAGATAAATACTCCTTTATTTGGAAAAGAAAAGTTCTTTTGGAAAAATCTTTGTATAAATCCAGAAGTGAATTAAGATATTATTTTTATAATAAAATGAGTTATTTTATAAAGATAATGTTTTCCAAAAACATCTTATAGAGTTCCCTTTAAAATAGATAAGAATTTGAGAAATTCCCTAGGATTGGGATTGTACTTTTTTAAACAATATTGAAAGATCCTTTTAAAACGTGTAACTATCCATAAAATAAGGAAGTATTATAGTCTGTAAACATATATATGATACTAACACAGAAAATATGATGAGTAAATAACAATACATAAGACTTAAACTAAGGTAATTAGACAATGAAAGTATCCCTAATGAAAGTGTATGTTTGGGTGAAAAACCCTTACCTTAAGTCCAAACGTGTTCCTCCCTGGTACTTAGTCTCCTCTTGAAATAACCTCCTTGATAAACTCCTTAAGGGAAGGGGTTTTGGTATTTTGGAAAGACTAAGTGTTTACTGGTCATGGGGAGTTACTAGGGATGGGTAATTGGGCAGAACATTGAGGATCTTCATGTCTTAGAGGTTATAAGAGAAGAAGTAGTGGTGGGGGTTATTATAGTGGTGGATAGGAGTAATTTTTTAATATTTCATTCATTATTTTATTATTTCCGTCAAGAAAACAAAATATTATTGTTTCATGTGACCCATAATAGTAATATGTTCATGTGAGTTTGAACTAAGTGGCCTTACATCACTTGTGATGTCATGAATAGTGTATTTAACTGATAAATTGAAAATACAGTATTTTACCACATATCACTATTCATAAAAAAATCACTATTTTTAGAAAAATCCCAAAAATTCACCACTACCATTTTTGGACGTGTATAATTAAAAAGTGAAGTCCATTTTTGGAAAATAATTTTCTAAATATTATTAACTTAACATTTTCAATAAAAGCATACGTAATTCAAAAATTAACAGTTCAAAGTCTACAACTACTTCTTTATCACAATGGAAAATTATCCAATATGTTATTATATTCTAGCCTTAAGAAATAAAATTAATAATAAACATTACAATTCATCAATGTAATATTACTATTAATATTACTATACAAAAGGGTATGTTAATATTTACAAAAAAAATCATGTTTGTTCTATCGGACTCCAAATGACTTACTGAACACAACTCTAGAGGACCATTTTTTGAAATTCAAAATATTGAAAATGCAAAGTTGTTTTTAATGGTTATATAATAAAATTGTATTCTATTTTATTTTCAAAACATTTAGGTGTTACATTCTCCCCTCCTTACAAACATTTCATCCACAAAATTCATAGAATATTACCTAAAAAGATTCGGGTATGTCTTTAAAATAAGCTCCTCAAGCTACCAGGTTGCTTCCTCCATCTTATGGCTCCTCCATAGAACCATCACCAGACGAGTCATCTGATTTCTCAATACTTTCTCTCTAGTATAAAGAATTTTGATAGGCTCTTCACAGAAATATAGATCGGGCTCAAGACCCAATTCATTATAAGTGAGTACATGTGTTGGGTCTGGCGTGTAATTTCCTAACATTGACACGTGGAACACATTGTGAAACTTTGACAGACTTGACAGAATTGCCAAATAGTAAGCTACGGCTCCAATTCGATCCTGAATTTCAAAAGGTCCGATGTACCAGGGACTTAACATTCCCTTCATACCGAATCGTATAATATCCTTCCATAGAGAAACCTTTAAGAAAACATGATCACCTTCTTGAAACTCCAAATCCTTCCTTCGGTTATATCCATAGCTCTTTTTCCTACTTTGTGCTATTTTGATATTGTTATGGGTAATCTTCACCTTTTCTATTATTTCATCTACATGTTCTGGGCCCATGAGCTTTCTTTCACCAACATCATCCCATCAATTTTTTGTATGAAATCTCCTCCCATATAATGCTTAATAGGGTGCCTTCAGTATACTTTAATGGATGATATTGTTGTAGGAAAATTCTATGAGAGATAAATAATGATCCCACATGCCTTGAAAATAAAGTGAACAAGACCTTAACATGTCTTACAATTTTTGAATGGTATGTTTGGATTTTCCATCAATTTTTGGGTTGTAGGTAGTGCTCAAATAAAGATCAGTATCTAGGGTCATCTGAACACTTTTCCAGAATGTTGATGTAAAATGTGGATCACGATCAGAATCAATCGATAGGGGTATTCTCTGAAGTCTCACAACTTCATTAATATATACTCTTGCAAGACGTTCAATTGGTAGATCATCTCTTATAGAAAGAAAATGTGATGACTTGGTAAGTCGATCAATAATGACCCATATTTCATTGTTCCTTCTAGGTGTCTTTAGTAGTGCCATGACAAAGTCCATCGTGATATTATCTAATTTCCAATAAGGTATGGGAAGAGTTTTAAGTACTCCTCCAGGCTGTTAACTTCCATCTTTCACTTGTTGACAAACCATACATCTTGACAGAAAGTCAGTAATCTCCCTCTTCATTTTGTCCCACCAAAATTGTTCCTTCAAATCTCTATACATCATAATGCTACAAGGGTGTATAAAGAAATTGGAACTATGAGCATCATCCGAAAATTCCATTTTTAGATCAGGTATATTGGGAACAAAAAGCCTCTTCCCAAATTTCAAAATTCCATCTTCACACATGAAGTCACCCAATATCCCATCATGCAAAGCTTTAATCTTTTTTTGGAACTCCTCATCATAATCCTGAGAAATTTTTATCCTTTGTATTAAATATGGTTTGGAAACAATTTGAAAAATCATTAATTTTTTACCTTCCTTAGTTGTTCCCAAATCTATCTTTTCCAGATCCATGAAAATAGGATCCCTTTCAAATCTCATCTTGTTCAAAACTATTTGATCCTTTCTATTCAAAGCATCTTCCACATTATTTTCCTTCCCTGGGAGGTATTGTATCGTGAAATCATAATCCTTCAGTAGTTCAAGCCATCTCATTTGCCTATTGTTGAGTTCATTCTATGAGAAAATATACTTCAAACTCTTGTGATCAGTATAAATATCACATTGTTTTCCATAGGGATAATGTCTCCATATCTTCAAATCAAATATTACAGCAGCTAACTAAAGATCACGAGTAGGATAGTTTTTCTAATGAATTTTAGCTGTCGTGATGCATAAGCAATAACCCTATAATTTTTCATAAGGACACCACAAAGTCCTTTCTTTTATGAATCACTATAAAAAAAATGTCATTCCCCGATGGTTGTTTCAATAAAAGATCATTGACTAATATTCTCATCAGTTCATCAAAACATTCTCCACAATATTTTGTCCAACCAAACATCACCCCTTTATCTGTGAGCTTCGTTAGCGGGTTAACCAGTCGGGCAAAATTGTGTATGAAACACCTATAATAACCTACTAATCCAATAAAACTACATTCCCCAGTTATGTTTGTTGGCATGGGCCAATCTAGGATTTCCTTTGACTTTGTAGGATCAACTAGAATTCCATCCTTAGAGACAATATGGTCAAAAAAATAAATCTCCTAAATAATGAATTCATACTTTCTAAAATTCCCATATAATTCAAGTCTTCTATGGGTCATTAGGATAATGCACAAGTTATTTTCCTAATCTTCACAAATTTTTCAGTATACCAAGATATAATTAATAACCACCACTACAAAATCATCGAGATGTTCCATGAGAACTCCGTTCATTAGATCTATGAAGACAGAGGGTGCATTAGTCAATCCAAAAGGCATTACTGTAAACTCGTAATGCCCATACCTGGTTCAAAACCGTATTTTTGGAATGTCTTCCTTCTTCACACTCAACTGATGATATCCAGATCAAAGGATAATCATTGATAAGTATTGAGCTCCATGTAGTTGGTCAAATAAATCATCAATGTGAGGTAGGGGATACTTGTTCTCTATTATTATAGCATTGGTCTCCCTATAGTCGATACATAACCTCATAGATCCATCTTTCTTCTTAACAAAAAGGATAGTGGCTCACCATGGAGAAACACTAGAGAGGATAAATCCCTTATTACACAATTCCTCTTGTTTTTTCTTTAGTTCCATTAATTCCACAGTGGCCATTATATAAGATGACTTCGATATGGTCCCTGAACCAGGAATTAAATCAATGGAAAACTCAATTTCTCATTCTGGAGGATGTCCATGTAAATATTTTGGAAAGACATCAACATATTCTCTCACAATAGGTACAATCTATATTTGATCATTCTTTTCCTCAACCACAATTATTTCATTCTCTTCCTCCCCAATAATTGAATTTAGTTGAGGTAATAGGGGTGGATCTAGATAAGAATCAGGTGGTGATGATTCTGCTGTAAAGATAAGGTGTTCTTTATCATCACTAATAAAAATCGTAACCTCCTTCTTCTTATAATAATTTCGTTGCATCATGATCTGAAATCCAATCCATACTAACAATTATATCAAATTTAATCATGGGTATAATGATGAGATCAGCTGATAAAGAAACATTATATGCCTTAATGGGAACTGATTGACAGAACAATGTAGCAATGATACTTCTCTTAGGAGTTTTTACTGACAAATCCTGTTTTAAATTAAACAGGAAATATCTGATATTCGTAGCAAAATGGAAATATATAAAACAATACGATGATCTAGAATCAAATAATGCATTGGATAAACTTGAGGAAACAATTAAAGTACCTACCACCATGTCATTAGGAACATCAACCTCTGCAGTTGTTAATGCATAAGCTTGTCCCTGACCCCTTTCCCTTTTATGTTGCATATTTCCTTGACATTTTGGAAAATCATTAGTATAATGCCCCATCTCTCGGTAACTATAGCATTGATCATCATTGGCTTCCTTATTCCCTTTGCAATCAACAACAATATGGCCTTAATGACCACATTTGTAGCATAGTCCTCTTCCTTTTAATCATACACCAGGGCGTTTCCTTCCCCAATTGTCACAAGGTGGAAATTCAACTCTTCCCTTCGTCCCCGTTTCCTTATTTCCTTTCCTAGGGTTTTCAGAAACCCTCTACTATTCTTGATTTCCCTTAAATTCATAGACATATAGAATTCTTTTTCTATTTTCATGGCACGTGAAACTATATCCTCATATTATGAAAAAAAATTGGAGACCAGTGCCCACTAGAGGAATGGCTTTAGTCCATCAAAGCATCGATAAATTTTGATCATTGGATTTCGTATGTAGTCTACATATTGTCGTTCTAATATTTTGAAGTTAGATTCATACATAGCAACATTTTCATATTCCTTATGCCTTAGATTCTTGAATTGTCTGTCAATATCTGCTCACTGCTCATGGGGGAAATATTTTTCTAAGAATATTTCCTTCAAATCCCTCCATTCCATATCTTCTATCACTTACTCATCCATTGAGTTTTGGATTAATGACCACCACTGATCCACATATTCTAATAGAAGATATACTGCCATGACAACCTTATCTCTTTCAATAAATCCCAATGAATGAAATATCTTCTCAAGGGAACATATTCACTACTCTGCTACAAATGGGTTTGTAGTCCCGTTGAATGATGGAGGCTGTTTTCGCATAAAGTGATCTAGCATGGATCTTCCACATGGAGGATCCGGATGCTCCATACAGGTATGTTTATTATTAATAACCTGAGTATGTTTTCCCAGTATAGTTATGAGTTTCTCACCACTAGTCACAGCACCAGAGCCAACATCATTGTCTTGCATCAGAGCAAAATCCCTATAGGGGACACATGCATTCATGAGATTTACATTCCGTCCACTTAGAACCATATCTAGATAATGGAATACACTATATTGGGTTATGAATCATAATCTATAATCTTAAAATAATAATACTCAGAAAAATTGAGGTCCTACGCATGGCTAATTCCATATTCACAAAAAAGGTTTCTTTGAGGAATATTTTCATTAAACTCATTAATAATGGCTTGTAAAGAAAATTTGAATTATCCTAATCATATCCATCAGGAGTTTCATAACAAAGAGTGTAGCAAGGACCATTATCACACACTATTTCTCGTTCAAGTCTAGCTCAAAGCGGTGTTTTCAGGTTTTACCCCCAATTACATCTGTGTCAGAGCCGCCTCTACCTACTCGTATCCAAACATGGATATATTTCTTGAAATATCCAAATAATATATTCCTTATCAAAATACCAGGACATTATTATTTGTATATCCTCAAATAATAACATTGGGACTCTTCCCTAATTCTATGTTTTCTAAATCTAGTTTCCAAGTATTCTAATAAACTTCCTCTGATACCAACTATAAGGACCCATCCCCAGTTGCCCAGAGCTGGGGCCTTATTTGATTAAGTTGGCATATATACAAGGAATATGAATCCCAAAGGACCGAGTAGTTAGTATTATTGGAAAAAATATACATACATAGGTTAATCATTACAACATGAAGGAAAAAACAACACTAATTTATTCCACTAGCAACATCATATCTCCTAGATTATGATTTCTTGTCATTCATAATTTAATTCTTCATATCTTGAGATAAATGAAACATAATAAAGGGTGAGATCAAACACATAGAAAGAGTATGCAATATTGTGGATGATAATATAAACATTAGACATGATGAATTATTGAAAACACATGCCTTTAATAATAAACTTGAACAAATTATGGCGGAAATATGAGCGGAATAACACATAATCATGGGTATTCTAATAGTCGAATAACCACATGAACATTAAAATACTAGCTTCATAATGAGGGAAGTGCATATGTCGGACATTCTGAAAAAAAATAAGGGACTCCCAAAAGACGTCTAGTGATTTAGGCCTCGACCAAAATCCATGTCCCATTGGGAAAGGCCTCGGCCAATTCCACGTCTATTTGTCTCATGAGACCTACCGATGCATAGAGGGGCTATAGCTGGCCCCATCCATCACATAATAAGTCCAATTCATTCCTCATATGAGCGGGGATAAACATATAAAACATATACATTCATATTAAAACTATCATATAAAATGTAACTATCTTTCCCCAATCATTAAACACAAAACACTTACCATTCAGAATAATATGGTGAATGGTTTTAGGATAGATTATCAAAAAAAAGAGTTATCCATAAACCATTTAATCAAATATGGTATATGAATTCATAAATGATTAAAACTCAATAATACCATCGAATCAACAAGAGTGTTGAATTAGATGAAAACACACTTATAAAATCATTAAGCAATTCTGGAGATAAATACTCCTTCATTTTGAAAAGAAGAGTACTTTGGAAAAATCATTGTATAAAACCAGAAGTGAAGTAAGATAGTATTTTCATAATAAAATGAGTGATTTTATAATGATAATGGATTCCGAAAATAGATTATATAGTGCCCTCGAAAATAGGTAAGATTATGATAAATTCCCTTGAATCGGGCCTGTACTTTTTGAAACAAATTTAAATGATCCTTTTACAACGTGTAACTATCAATAAAATAAGGATGTATTATGGTTTGTAAACATATATATGATACTCACACAGATAATATGATGTGTACATAAAAATACATAAGAATTACACCATGGTAATTAGACAATGAATGTATCCCGAATGAAAGTGGATGTTTGGGTGGAAAAACCCTTACCTTAACACGAAATGTGTTCCTCTCTTGTACTTAAGCTCCTCTTCAAATAACGTCCTTGAGAAACTTATTAAGAGAAAGGGGTTTGGTTATTTTGAGAAGACTAAGAGATTCTTGGTCGTTCGGAGTGACTATGGAAGGGTAATTGTGTTGAACTTTGAAGAGCTTCAAGGCTTAGAAGTGTGAAGAGAAGAGGTAGTGGTGGGTGTTATATAGTGGAGGAGAGGAGTAATTTTTGAATATTTAATTCATTGTTTTATTATTCTCCTCAAGACAACAAATAGTTTTGTTTCATGTGTTCCCTAATTGTAATTAGTTCATGTGAGTTTGAACCAAGTGGCCTTTCATCCCTTGTGATGTCATGAATAGTGTATTTAACTGATAAATTGAATATAGGGTATTTTACCGTATTTCACTATTCATTAAAAATTCATGATTTTATGAAAAATCCCAAAAATTCACCCTTATGATTTTTTGACATGTAGAATTCAAATTTTAAATCAATTTTTGAAAAATAATTTTCTAAATATTATTAATTTAGTTTTAAATAAAATCATACTTAATTCAAAAATTAACAGTTCCAATTCTACAACTTCTTCTTTATTACAATGAAAAATTAACCAAGTAGTTACTATATTCTAGCCTTAAGAATATAAAATAATAACAAAATTTACTATTCATTAGGGTCATATTACTATTCATATTCCTATTCATAATTGTAAGTTAATATTTACTCAAAAATAAAGTTTTTTCTATCGGACTCCAAATGAATTACTGAACACAACTCTAGATGACCATTTTTTGAAATTCAAAACACAGAAGAGGAAAATTTGTGTTTAATTGTTAGATTATAAAATTGCGTTCTAAATTTATTTTCAAAAACATGGGGTGTTACAGCTCCAACCAGGCCATGTCAGCGCCGCCACCATGTCTTATAGGCCGAGGAGTAGGTAATCCATGTACCTGTAGCATCGGCTCTGGTCTGTCCGACTCGATCACATCGTCGGGTGAAAGCTAAAGATGATACCCTCTAAGGGGTGTCAACTTCAGCAGATATTGTTGCCCGAGCAACTACTAACTTATATCACCAACTCCATGTATACGCTGAACAGGGGAATTTATGCGCCCAACTTGGAATGAGGCCCCAACCGCCACACATGCAGGCCGGGTCAACTCTCTTGGTCGCCGACACAGGTAGTGTCCACCGTAGACTAACCCTTGGAACCTACACCCTAGAAGGAGGTCCTCCTCGTACCACTACCATAGAGAACGCAGATCTTCCCCAATTCCATCCTTGTCATGGTGGTCTTCCATGTGCCTCCTTTAATCAAATTGAGGGTCCTCCCCTTGGAGGTGACTCTCAGTACGAAAGTCTCTCCCATTCCCACTACATCGGAAATGGAGTCATTCCTCCCGCCATAGACTATTGGTATGGGGACGTCACACTTGTGATCACTCTTCATTGTCGGGACCCTCCCCGTGTCCTCGTAACAACTGGCTAAGGTCCTCCTAACCTTAGAAATCAGAGGAGTGAGGGATGGCTCTAATTTCCTCATGCCCAGCACAGAGGTCCTACCCCTGTTTAGATCGATTAGTATGAGGACCTTCTTCGCACTGATTTCACAAGGGGAAATATGTTTTGAGGTTATCTCCATGCTCTTACATGTTCAATAGGAGCTCTTTCCCACTCCAACACTACCCATGGAAGTCCTCCACAAGTCCCCTTTGATATCTTTCATGTTTCTCCTCACACCCCAGTGTGCTGAGATGGAAACCCTCTCTGCCCCAACACCAGTGTGGACAAAGGACCTTGTGTCAAGGGTCTACCCTGTCCCGAAGAGCCATCCAAGGGAAGGAAGGTGGGTCATCGCTGCCAGAAGAAGAATTTGAGTAATGTCCGAACAGAAGTCAAAGCAGTCCTATTCTCAGACTCCAATGTAGAGTTCGACTCATCCTAGGAACCCTCCCCTCACTCCTCCAAGTCTAGGGCTGAGGCAAGAATGAGGCACATCATCCTTGCACTCCCAAAATCTGAGGTTCATTGTATTCCTTCCTCCCTTCATAGGTATATCCACGAGGAAAATAATTTGGCAACCCTGCAGGTTACGGTCGTGCAATCACCACCTTCTTCACCAGAAGCACTCTCTACCACCACTAGAGATCAAAGAGAGCTATTCTGGGGACCAATTCTTGGTGAGTTGCAGCATGACCTATCGCCAATATCCCTAGCCCTTTAACTCAGAACTGTGACTGTCAGCCCATCCGACCATGATTTGATGGCTAATTCGCTACCCTCCTCGAAGGAAAGCCTGAGATGTGGTGGTTTTTCGGCTCACTCGACCTACTCTCCACTGGCCAGTCTAGTGTCATAGTAGTCTTCCATAGTACCATTTTTAAGTTCCTCAAAAACCCCATATTGATGAATAGAACAATCAACTGCCAAACCCTGAACTTGAGCCAATGATCTTATGCAATATCCTCATAGCGGACCACTTCACTAAGATGTTCTGGCCAGTTGCGGTGCCAAATTTCAGCACACAAGAATTCCTCATCCAAGAGGAATTTGAGTGTTTCCATCAAACCCTCTGAGAAACACACTTTTTCATTCATCATCAGTGAGTGGTTTATCCCAAGAGCCTAGTGCATTTCTAGGAAATTGGCGAGAAATGACGTCTAGTGGATTTAACAACACTCCATGTGGCTCAGTGCCCCGAATCACCAGGCCACCATAAGGCCCACCAACAACAATGCTTTCAGAGATTCATGGTACTTCACATTATTAACAAGGAGTCTTCCCCCCCACCCATGTGAATTTTTGTGGTGGGGGGAAGTATGCTGCCCTCCTCTTCAGTCCTATTCAATGGAAACCTGACTCACTAGGTGACATTGAGGATATGCCCCCAAGTAGAGTCGTGGTCAACATGGACTCCCTATCAGAAGAGGAAAATGAACTGGAGCTCCTAGACAAGGACCTCCCTTCTAAAGGAGATCCATAACTATTAGACACCTCGGGGAGGGTTACTCATCAATGGAGGAGCTTGTTGGTACTCCTTGCACCCACCGAGGCAATATTCCTAAGCTGAAATCACGGTAAGTGTAAAGTGAATCTTGGAGATGCCAAACCCTCTGACCCGTCCAACTCAGTGCATAAGACAGAGAAAGACCTGGAAAAGGTTGTGTTGCGTTAGCATCTTTCCAAACAGAAGATGGTTGTCGATGACCTCCTCGCTGAACGGGCTGCAAAGCGACGACCATACTACGATAATCCTCGGTCTGGGTAGTAAGGGAAGAACAACTCCCCCTCGGTGAGCTTCCTACAAGTGACCCTGACCATCCAACCCCTGAAGACAAGGCTAAAGCAAGAACTTATAGAAATAGGGCAATGTATGTCTCTCCAAACCCTCCAGAACAGAATGACAACCCAAGGGACCCAACTCCTGTTCCCCCAGCTACCTCGAGGGACATTCCACTAGCCGCTCTACAAGCCACTAGGCCTTCTTACTATGTTGAGGAACCTGAAAACGCAATCATGGTTAGGGATACCCATAAATATAGGTACCCCCATCCCAATGATCTAATGGTGGTGCTCATTTCTCACCTTGAGGCGTTGGAAATGTTATAAGTGGAAAACCCACATGATTGAAATCCATATTCAGAATGGGTGGATCATATGTCGGCACCTCCAGGATTCAGAAATCCCACCTTTTCTCCCTTCAACGGTATAGGGGACCCTCCACAGTATCTGGAACACTTCACCTCAATGTGTGGGACCATGTTAGGGACTCCATCACAGAAAGAGGCCACCAAGCTCTGATTTTTTGTGCCGAAATTGGAGGGGCCTACATTTTTCTGGTATAGCCATCTCCCCATCGGATCGGTAACCAGTTGGGAGGAAATTTGTAAGAAATTACTCTACTAGTTCAGCTCCACGACATGAAAAAAGAGTATCGTAGACCTCTTCAAGTGCAAGTAGGGGCCTGATCAGTGTGTCGTCGACTTTTCCAACCGGTGGAAAGGACTCATTTATTACCTTGACATTCCACTGACTCAGAAACAATTGTTTTCAATGTGTGTGGGAAATGTTAAGACATGACCGGTTCCCACTCAGATCTCCTAGAACTACCCAAGAGGATTCCTAGACTTCTATGATAAGGCCCAGCACCTGGGAGAATCCTGGAAATAGGCCAGAAAGGCTCGTCTGTTGCCTCCTGCAGTTCCCGTGATGATGGATATCAGAGCCAAACCAACCATGGTGGCCAAAATAGATCCCCCCAGACAAGTGGAACTATTACAAGTGGATCTGCCTTCGCAGCCTTGCAGTGGCCTATGACCACAGGCATATCATCCATCCCAGCATCACCCACCCCCCTGAGAATTGGCAGGTGACCCTACGTAATGCGCCACCACCACCTAGGCAGGACAATCAGGCCCCGCATCCTCAACAAGCTCCTCTGGTCCCTCATCAGGGATATGATCCATGACCCCCATTCCAGACAGATGAACCCATACCTACTCATTCAATGAGAATCAGGTCCCTGGCTATTTATGAAGTGCCTTGGAAGAAGGGATTGTGCATTTTTCTGAGTATAGAAGGCCAGAAGAGGCGAACATCACTGATTTCCCCAACTACTGTCCATGTGACCAGTTCGTGGGCATACCTTCATGTAGTGCTATGTTTTCAATGAATGGTTTCAAGACCTGGTTAATAATAACATAGTCAGGTTGGGCCTGACCCCAACACAATTAGAATGTATCATTATAAGGCCAGACATCAATAGTGACGATGAAGGTGAGTGGAAGAAGGTTTCTAACCATGGGTCACAGAAGTATGTCAACTGGATGGATTGAAAAATGATCTCTTATGCCCATGGTATCATTAATGAAATCTTGAATCGGTCAGAGCCTTCAGAAGCCACAACCCCCAATTCTGTGTTGTCGTCTCAGCTGACCTCCTTCCAGAAGATCAAGCATCAGCAAAACAAGGGAATGAATCACAGCCCACCAAAGCCATCATCGTCCTATACTCTTGGTGATTTCATGCCCATGGAAATGGAAATTACTCCCAGAATTCACCCATAATTGGATGACTCTTTGAGTGATATTCAAGGGTACGCTTCGGTTAACACTATGGAGTTGGTAAACCACTACATGACTCCTGGAGACGAGGAGTGCCAGGCAGACCTACCCAACGTCCCCATCCGGCACTAATGTAGGTGGAGCAGTGGTCATATGGGTCGTATAGGAATATTAGTTGGTAGTTCTAGCTTGGTCGTGTATGACACTATGACCAGACCGTAGGCCCAGCACAGAGCTCAGCATGCATAGCCTTCTTATCTAGCATCACCAGCCCCCCTCCACCACCGTTTGTTTCTTCTGGATTAGGTAGAGCCTCCTCGACCATGCTGTGAGTAGCCACGCCCGGCTACAAGCCGGTATCAGTTGTCCAGATCTCATCCGGAAGCCACTCTGCTGGCTTCGACTATTGAGCAGTGGGATATGCCCATCACTAGTTAGCCGCATGTCCAGACAGCAAGGGCCACCAAACCTCCATTCATTGAGAGACCTCTTGAAAGTATAAGTCCAAGCCTAGCACATACATATGATGTTCTCAAGAACCTTGACAGCATCCCAACAAAGCTTTCCATACTTAAGGCCCTTCGCCTGTCATCAGATATGTGTGAGGCCCTCATTGAGGCTTTAAGAAGCACCCTTTAGTTTGAGACAGAGGTATCTAGTGTAGAGGCCATTCATGTGGATGTGATGGCGGATACTGAAGGCCAGGACATTATCACATTCTTTGGAGAAGAATAAGGCTCCACCACACAGGGGCACATTCTATAACTGTACATCACCAGTAAATTCAATGGTGTGGAAGTTCACCACTTTCTTGTTGACACATGTTCCAGGATTAATGTTATCCCAACACGGACACTGTGGACATTGGGGATAGCCATGGATGACTTAACTCCCGCTATCCTGAAAATCCAAGGATACGACATGAAAAAGCACACCCCAATAGGCTAGATCCTTTTGAAGACTCTATTCGGTGGACTAGTTTCCAACACTGATTTTATGGTTGTCTCCCAAGACACCGTGTACAATGAATTGATGTGTAGAACATGTCTCCACCTACATGCAGCAGTTCACTCATCATATCACCAGTACCTCAAGTATTCCCTCAATGGTCGAGTGAGTGTGCTCCAAGGTGACGCGTCTCCTTTTTCCTATTTTGAAACCTGCTACCAAGATGTTGGCTATTACAAGAACAGGGACAATCATATTCTTTCTGGTGGGGTTGAACCCATTGTCGCTGCAACTAAACCATGGGAAGGTCTGGATGATGCCTACGTTTTCTAGTTCTATCTATTGGAGGCCAAGACCCCTGATATGGGGAAGTGTTTTGTTGTCTCTAGTACAATGGAGAAGCAGATTCTCATGTCCAAGCGATGTCAGGAGATCAATATGTATTATTATACTAACTAGGACTCAGTGATCCCAGAGTCCCCTACTCCCGTAAGATATCAGGATGTCCACCCCATGGCAACGATAGTACGTCATACATTCTTTTTTGCAAGGATGGAATCAGTCAGATCAATCCAACATGTCATTATTGCTTTAATATCATCAACTCTGTCCCCTTGGGCTGAAGACCAGATGAGATTGGATCGGGAGCCTTCATTTTTATGGTTTCGGTTGCTCATGAATCTCCCGATGTGATGTCCACTGCCGCCCAGGCTGGTACCTGCCTCTCCTTAGGATATATCGACCCATAGGAAGATCCTCCCACTGGGGATCCCTCCTCTGAAAGGGAAGAAGATAAATGGGCGGCCGCTTCCCTCTCCTTTAAGAGGGCATCTCGTCCATGGTCGAGGAACTGGTACATGTAAATCTCAGTAGCGAGGAAGACCCACGACGTACAGTAATTAGTGATTCCATGTCCTTTGAGAAGCATCTGTGGTACGTGGGCATCCGAAAATAACATCGTGATATATTATCTTAGATCTATTATGAGATGCCCAGACTAGATCCTCATGTATCCTTCCACCACCTCGGTCTCCCTGCAAATCATCGCATGTTCAAGCTGCCTCCCTGAATGATGCACCCTTATCATAGTGCCACTGTAGAGGAAAAGGTTGATAAGATCATGATAGAAAATTTCATTAAGGATTTCTGGTACCCCAAATGGTTATCCAAAATTGTGCCATTCAGGAAAAAGAACAGGCATATCCAACTCTGCATCGACTTCAGGGTCCTCAACTGTCACCATCTGAAAGATGATTTTCTCCTTCCTAGGATAAAATTATTGAACGATGCTATTACTGGGTTCAAATCAGTCACATTTATGTATGGTTACTCCAGATACAACCAGATACAAATGGCCCCCAAGGACGATGATTCTATAGCCTTTAGGGCACCAAAAATTACGTTTTGTTACCAAGTCATGCCATTCGGCTAAAAGAATGCAGGTTCCACCTATCTGTGGGCCATGCATCACATATTCAATCCAATCCTCGAGACATTGGTAGAATGCTATGTTGATGATCCAATGGACAAATATCGCCAGTGCAAGAACCATCACATGGTCCTTGAGAAAGTATTCAGTTTCCTCCGTTCTCACCACCTGAAGATGAACCCATTGAAATGTGCCTTCGGGGTCACCTCTGGGATGTTCCACAGCTTTGTTTTGTGGTATGTTTGATTAAATTTCTATTTATTTATATATATACATATATATTGTTTTATTTATATATATATATAATTATTTTTGAATACATTTGCAAAATTTATGTTTTGGTGTGTGATATATATATATGTACTTTTATTTATATAAATATATAATATATTATTTTCATTTACATATTTTTAACATAATATATATTAATTTATATATTAATACATAAATATATATAATTATGAATAATATATACATGATTAATGTAAAAATTGGTTATATGTTGATTTAAATACATTTTTAGAATCTGTATTTATCTACATATATTAGAATATATATATATATATATTATTTATTAACAAACATAAGTTTATATATAAACATTAATTGTTTATATATACATATTAATGAATTTGTATAAGGTAAATAGAATGTTTAATTTTTTAATATTAAATTAAATTAAAAATAAATATGTTTATTTATTTATTAAGAAATATATCTTTATTTAAATATTGTTTAAATATGTATATATACAAGTTAATTATTTTAATTAATTATTATAAAATATGCATATATTTAATTATAAATAATACCAAATTATGAAAAATGATAAAATTTAGAAACCATAATATCAATATGAACATTATATGTGGTAATAAAATGAGTCCCCTTTGAAAATAGGGATAATTATACACATAAATGAGGATGATGTGACATTGAATATTAGAAAATTTGGATACCTTGAAGAAAAATGATTTTTTGGAGGCCAACTATGCCTTTTGGCCTTTAAAATTGTGATTGTGGGATCCCCCTAATCACTAGTGAAAACAACTCTTCAGTGGATTCAATTTGATATTAGGTATATCCTAAAAAGACATCTAGATCAAATGATATGGTTGTTTGAAATTAATTTTATTTTCAACTTATCAAAGACCGTTTGTTAATTAAAGCAATTATTATCTCTTCTTCCAATTATTATATGACTATTAATTAATAATAATTAGAAAATTATTCATTAATAATATTTTTTAACAATTTTATAATCCAATTTCACTAATGATCTAATATATTATGTGTAAATCCTATATTACTTATATAAAACATATTACAAAAAATATTATATTCATATTATCATTATTATATTAATATATGAATATATTATTTTTAATGATTTTTTCTGAAATATACCCTTTATTAGTTCTATAAAAGAACACTAATAAAAGGTGGGCCTTTATCTGTGCTTTTTAAAAATCATTCATAATGGATGGATACTAAGAGTGAATTTTTTATTTCACTGATAAAGGCCCCCTTTATTAGAACTTTCTAAACAGAAATGATAAAGGCCCACCCTTTATCTTGGATTTTTTCTATCCCTAATACAATGGGGTTCGGTATGAGTACTTTTTTACATGCACTAATAAATGGCCCCTTTAAAAGTTTTGTTTTCCACTGTTAAAGACACAGCTTAATAGCACTAAAAATGACACATAAAGGTCCCAATTAATAGTGATTTTAATGTGCATAAAATGGGGTATTTAATAGTGCTTTTAGATAGATATTTTAAATCCATATTAATGGAAAACACTATTTTTTAGTGTTTTTATACAAGGAATATAAGTTCCCTAGCCAATTAAATAAGTGTACATGATTCTTCAATCATTTTTAATACACATTAATTTTTAAATCACAATTCAGGTTTTAATAACCTTGGGATTCCACAAAACATTCATGACCACTAGAAAGGAGAACATATCTTTGTGTTTGAATAAGAATGTTGTGGATTTGTATAATTTATTTAGACACGTCAATCGGAGGCATCTTGGTCGTGATAAAAGGCCTTCTAATCCTTGTGAGCCTTGATATCATCGCAATGGAGTTCAATATTATAGACTGATCCAAAAACATTGGTTAACTGATTGTCTCATACCAATAGTCATGAATCAAGAATCTTGAGCCATGATTTTTTTAATTTTCGTATCCCTCTCAAATGGATGATCCAGTACTCTTGACCCTTGGTATTATAATTAGGTTTTTCGCAACATTCCCCTCATAAATTTTCCATATGCATCATAAAATTACAATACATGCCACTTTGTCAAAGTCATAACAACTAAAACTGTGGAAATCGATGTTCTAAATCACAGGACCCCAAAATTATAGTTAAACGGACATAAAACATGTCATAGTAAAACCCATAAATTACAACATGAGAACAATTCAAATATATACTCATTAAACTTTTTATCATAAGTGTTTTGAAAAAATATAGAGAATAACTAAAAAGTCACAAAGCTCATGGGTCCCATATTGGGGGCCTATTTAAAGATGATTTATTTTCATTAGGACCACTAATCCATGAAAATATTGGAGCAATGATTTATCAAAAATTCTCACAAGAATAATTTTTTCACTAGGTTGTGAAACTACTTTTAGGGTCTTTAAAAACTTCTTAAATAATTAATTTTCAATATACCCCCATTATATTATTGAAGTATAAGCTTATAAATAATACTTCATTAGTTTGATGTTCTTATCTTATAACCCTAATGAAATTTCTCTCCCTTTCTCATGGTTCGTATCTATATAAAATTTGGAATAGGTTCTGGTTAATAGAAAATGACCCCACTAGGATTCTATGGATATTTGGTACCCATCCAAATTGATTATTCCTTGAGGATATCTGTCCCTAGAAGAGAGGTCCCCATGAAAATTTAGGAGTTATTTTTCTGCCTACATTTAATATATGTAACAACCATTATTAATGGTTGATGTGTACCCACCGGCTTTCTTCTCTTGATAAATTATATATATTCCAAGATCATGATTTACAATCCATATCACCGAACTATTATGGTAGACTTTATATCCATAATATTACATCACCATGTATTGCACCATTTCTCAATGATGGAATGAGATCTTTCATTATTAATCATTATGATGGCTTAAACCACAGAACTCGAAACCATATAGAATGTGTCCCAAGATTGCCTCTCAGAAACTAAACTGACCTATTGTTCCATTACCCTTTTTGAATATCTCTTTTCACTATACCCCATTTAATCCTCCAAAAATTTGAATGTTCGCAAATCATTCAGGTCCCTAGTTAATGATTTCGATACCGTTTTATTGACCTTTCTTGTATGACCTATGGAACCATACCTTAGGGAATATAAGTTACCAACTAGAGCCATAGAATTCGTAGAAGAATGGAAATCCAATCGACCTTTTCCACAAAAACACTATGGAAGAGCATAACACATTAGTGTGTTTTTTATTCTTCCCAGCATGCATACCTCATTCCATATTCATTAGATCAAACATTAGAGTTATCACATACCCAAACCATATTCTGACTATCCAAGTGGACTCAACATCTCTAATATTTCACCATCCACCAATATTCATTAATGTTGGGATGCAGTGTGTCATAACCCATCATGGACATTCATCCTCTATGTTTTATACAAGGATATATGGTTCTATAACCCTTTATGTAAAATAATTCATTATAATCTCACCAATAATGTAGGGTACTCAAATTCATCATGAATACCAATATTTATCTAAAAGTAATAAAAAGACCATGTTAAAACAAAATAGACTAAAACAATATGAGGTACGATCTAGGTGATAATAAAATAACATAACAAATGATACAACCTATAAGATATTATATGAAATAAAAAATATTATGATTTATAGGAACTCAATCATTAAAAATATAATGTCAGAGAAGAATGAAAATAAACTACATCCTCAAATGGTCTGAGTTTGAATACCCTAAACAATATAAAAATAAAGGTCTTGTTTTCATGTCCGTAAACTATCAAATTTAAAGAAAAAAAATCCCTACCATGATGAAAACATGAATTTAGACCCTTGGTAAAAAATTTAGACTCTTATCACTAGAAATGTACTGTTTTGACCCAACATATTTTGTGAATTTATGAAATGGAAATAGGAAAAAAAATCTGATAGGCCAAAACCCCATAATGGGAAGCCTATGAAAAATACTTGTACATTGCCACTATTTATTCTTCTAATAAGGCATAAAAATAATTTATAGATGAAATGGAAAGAATATAAATTTTTTAGGGACCATTATATGTCACTAGAAAAATTTAAGATATGCTCCCTATATATATTGATCTAGGAAAAAATCATGGAGAATATCTATTTCTCAGAAACGCTTGAGTGTACCTAGTCCTCACATGCTTTTAAACTGCATGTTTCTAGGTCCATCTAATAACACCTTCAACTACTAAGAGTTTCCAACATTTTTTGGCCTGAACTTTGGCATAAGAGTCAGATCTGTGAAACATATCCACCAAAAAATGGGACCCCACACATGGTTTCAGCATAATTTATTGATGTCCTCTTCTCTCGATACAAAGTAGATCTATGGATGTGAATTAATCATAGATTTCTTCATCCATGAAACTATTCTACACATTCATTATTTCTATTTTCATAGGGGTTTTCTATCCCAGAACAATGATGTCTCGATTCCCACTTTATTAGGATACGTTGAATCAACCATGCCTTTTATCCCAGATCCAACCACAAATCCATTTTCTTCAGAATTATTTCCCTATCATGAAATATATAAGTACTGTCCAATTTAGATTATTCAATCCATAAGACTAGTTTATTCTTGTGGTAAACTAATTTCTTTGAAAGGATCAACCATCTTGGAAACCAAGAGGATATTTCTTCCAACAAATTTGACACGTTAGGTGAGGATTCTCATCTTATTGGTTCTCATAATCCCATCACGTGTTAAAATACATATAAATATGATCTATGTTTACCTTATAATCATATACATTTCATTCCAAATGAATCTTTTTATAAGGGGGGTTTTTGAAACCATAATTTTGCACCATACACTATTTCATCAATTATTTTAGAAGTGTGAAGACTATGTAAAAATACTAATATATTTTTCATTAAGGACAAGGAGGTAACATCCTATAAGAATAGTTTCTTAGGATTAGTTTTATAAAGGACCAATGTTTTTCCTTTATATATCCCTTTTTATATAGATTATTTTATTCTAGGTATTTAGGGTTTCCCTTGGCCAAAAAAAATGTCTAAACAAGATCACCAGTTCCCCATCTCAACTAGGGGGGACTTGTGTGATTCACAAAAACCATGTCCTATTATCTAAGAATTCATCCAATCAAGTATTCGGTTTTGTGGTCGGGTGAAATTTCCGTAAAGACAATTCTTGGAAAATTCATGTGTTCTTTGTTGGTTCATGCAATGGGAGAGAATAATAAGTGATTCCAAAGGTGAATTCGTTGTAAGTGCTAAATAAGCTAAGCTCAACAAAAAAATTGAATGAAAAATATTATTATGCATTAATAATCATTTATATAAATATATATGGGGTCACATATTCTATTTGGAACAGTACCTATGTAAAAAATATAGGCTAGACCAAAACAATCTGATAAAATAGATTTTCATTATTCTACTGCCTCACATGACCATCTTCAACCTCTTTACATTCTATTTATGCACCAACAAAAACATATTGATCCCAAGACACTAGATGTCAACCATAACATTAGACATCCTTCATGAAAAACATTCATGATTAAAAATCCAAAATACCAAGAAACACACAACCTCTTGTATCCATGTATGAAACCATGCCTGAATGATCATGTTTGAATTAAATATCGAGACATTAAATAATGTTAGATGATCACATGAGTTGTTAAATATTATGTAATTTCATACCACCTAACCAAAATTCATAAAATATATAACTTGTACGCGTCAGTTCATATCAAATACCAAAGTCCACTAGCTGTTAAGGATTCTCATGAATCTCTCATGTGATGTGTTATAGATCATGTTTTTCAGGTATCACTGATGATTTTCAAGACTAGTAAATGCATGAAATTTTAAAAATGATGGTCATGTTAGTTGTGCTACAATCATTATGTTCACAAAAAAATATCATATGTAAGCACTCTCACCATTTTTATTTTTTATTTATTTCCTATCATTAATCCTCTAACATTTGTCTAACATCCATCCATGTAAATCTTGACAAATCTTGGGAGGACCTATAATTTTTTATGTGATTCCTTCATCAGTTATTTGAAAAGACATCATATGCAAAAATAGTGGTTCAATGATTTCGTTGTAACTAATAATAAAAGCATATCTATCTATCAAGAATTTCATTACATGAAGCCTTCTTACGATTGTGTTATATCGGTCATGAAAATCCACTGACCACCGCATGTAATGCACATAGAATCATCAACATGTAAGGTGACACAAATTTCATCCATCCCACACCTATATAAACCCCAAACCCCCTTAAGAACATAAACACAAGATCATAATACGGGGAATGAGTATATATAATTCCATGGTAAAAGTGGTGAAGAAAAATAGAGGTTTATGAAAATATTCTACTTAATTTAAATGAATTCTACATATTATCTACATCACAATCATGTGATGCCCATCCCATGACCTGAGGTAGTATGAACATAATTTGAAGAAATCATGAGAATCCTTGTTCTGGGATACCCTAATATGACTTCATGTGAGTCATTCTTGTGAACTACTTTAATGAATGATGAAATCCCTAAATTGAGTGTTTGGGATTGGAAACCATTGAAATTTATCCTCTACAACCATGCTAGATTTTTAAAACTTATATAGAACCCTTTGATTATGTGATGGAATCATGTGTTAGTGATCATCCAGCCTTAATTCCATTCCCTTAATCACACATATCCCTTTGGTTTCCATAACCCTATCGTATGAACCACATTCTAGAAAATGTAATCAAACCCTTCATCTGTAAACCCACCTTGAATCATATAGACGTAATATGTTTCCCCTAAACAAGTTTTACAAACCCATCAAAGACACCTTTTATGTCACATGATCACATTAGAAATTTATCCTGATGCTACACCATCTTGCTGGAACCCCATGGATGGTATGTTTCTCTATACATGACTACATGAACATGAAATGTCCCTACACACCATCATCTATTTAATGTGGTCACTCACAGTCATGCACACTTGTCACGAAATCACTCCTCATCATGTCACCTAGACATGAACATGAACCCATAGATGTTAACTCGTCTCACCATGAAATCCCTTTGATGTGTTCCCTCAGTGTGAACCATCATGCATGTAATCCTCCAAACATATAAACCATTTTTCATGCAGCATTAAGCATTAAAACCCGTGAAAGGATTATTGAATTGCCATATATTCACTATTTTTTAGGTCTATGATCCTAAAAATGTTTATGAGAACCCTTAATGTGATGGTCTTAAGATCATGTGATCACAGGAATCATTAGTCTCACGATTCCCTTATATTCCCTAGAAATATCATTCCTTATCAGGTGAAAGGCCCTGGAAATGTCATCCTTTACCATGAAAAAGGTCATAAACATATATACCTTGATATTGTAAAGATATCCCAGACAACTCATATTGGTCAACTAAAGACATTACAAACATATCTAAATCGATCATCTGAAGTACACTGGACCTGTCATCTTTGATAAGACAAAGAACATGGCACATGTTATGAAGACACACATTGACATGTCATCCTTGTTCGGAAGACACACTTGGATATACACACTGTAAAACCTAATATAAGAACCTTTAGTTGAGTACCCTGATTAAAAGGGTTTTTTCCTTAATGGTTATGTGTTATGCACTCATGAGGCCCTATTTATTTCAATCTCATGGATGAACCCTTTTTCATACTAAATATATTCAACACAACTTTTTATATCATTATATATCATTATCTATCATAGGATAAGGAATGGTTATATAATAGGGGAACCCATCCAAGAATAATACCCTAATATTCCTAGTCCTCAGTGTTAACAAAAAACACATAGAGTGTAATTACCAATACCATATAATCAAAAGGTTCAAAATAACAGAACTATGTGAAATCAAATTAATAGGAAAAATATACTTATAATGCTTTAAAAGGGTCGGAGTTCTGATGGGAATACACATTGTTTTATGTCCCTCCATATGGAAAACATTAGTAACTAGGGAGTTTAAATTCTCCTATAGGTCTTTAATCTTTTCTCATATAATACTTCATAAGAAGTGGGCTTATATATTGGAATCCTCTTAAGTGTAATACTTATCTATGTACCCATGTACCGTAAATCAATCAATTGTTTAAAATAAAAATTTAACAACGATGAATCTATTTCCTACTATAAATATGATACATAATATTCCCACATATTTCAAGATATCCCTACCATATTCTCCCAGATAATGGTAATTATACCTCTCTAAAGAAAACATTAATATATAATCCTTCTTCAAATTCTCTCCCATGCGATGTGTCCTGCTTCATCTATATCATGTTACTCACAATGATAATGACACATGTTGTATTCTGGATAGGTAATGATTATACAAAAAAATGATGATTATTACCCCTATGTGGGACTTTATTTAGTACATAATCCACATTACTTATCATCTCTTCTCAATGGTTTATACTAAAAATAAAGAAGTTAAGGGAATCCCCACATGAATAAGTCCTAATCAATGGATCTTTTTTTTTTGTATATTTCACGATGTAAATTTCTATAACACAAAATGTGTTGACTCTAATTATTATCATAATAATATGAATTGGATTACTCCTCTGAAACAGGGAACTGTATTTACTTACTTTTCTCATGATTTTAATCTTCATAGTATAGTCTGACCATACTACTATAATATGTGTGTGTTTTTATTCATGTTCTAACAAGATACATAACACTCCCTATAGAGGATAAATCCTATATACAAGACAAATACTTCCTGTCTAGACATAGATTAACTCTAGATTAAATGATCTTGTCTATAAAATAATGAATCCAAAATGAATTAGATAATAATGAAGAACCTATGGCACACACAGTTGGTCATATCAAAACACGTTCCAAATTAGGTATTGAGGTCAAGGGTAACAATTATCCAATCAAAATTTAAAATGATATCATGAAAATATCATAAATATATAAGAGTGTACAAAATTTGGAAAAACATTCCCCAAAATGGTGACATGAACAGGACCAACCATCCTCTCGACCAATATGAGTTCCTATGAATCATTGGTTTCGATACCCTAGTCGGATTCTTACATTTGAAAAGTATATTCTTTACTTTTCGTAGATGTGGGTACCAAAATGAGTTATAATTTGAGAAAAATAGGAAAAATTGGAAAAAATATTGGTCACCCACGCACTGTCACCCTCAACCAGTCATTGGGTAAAACCATTTTCATTTTTCATGAAGAAATTATGTATCAAGATGCTATATTTTTTAAAACATAAAGGCTAAGAGACCACATAATATAAGAGTTATATAACCTTTACTTATTCTTATATGAAAGTAGGATAACATTAATATAAAAATTCTCATTGTTTTACAAAATAATCATAGAAAAAATGGTAAAATATGGATTATTGTTGACCACATTACCAAATATGCACATTCCCTCCCAAAATGAGAATATTTACCTCTTGAGGTACATTCATGACTCTATATTAATGCTTTTGTAAGACATCATGGTGTAATTCCTTAAATTGTTTGTAATGATTGTCTATGATTTAGAAAAATATAATATAAAATTCTTCATAAAGAGCTGCGTTTTGAGCTTAAGTTGAGCACTACATATTACCCTCTAGCTGGTATAATGCCATAAATAATTATACAAAATATATAAGATAATTTTTGGTCATTCTCACAAGACATTAAATGTGTGTGGGTTTAGTATTTTCCATTAGTGGAGTTTAAAAATAATAATATCCCTCATTAATGTATTCAAATTGTTCATTGAAAAATTATGTTCAAATATATTTTATACTCCATTATTTTTGGATGAACATGGTGAAAGACATATTTTGGCTGAATTTTTTTTAAGAGACAACAATGAAGGTATTGACTATTAAATCAACAATTAAAACATCATTGACTAAGAGAAAGGGAAATTTTGATAATTGAATGAATGAATTGTAATTTCAAGTTGGAGGTCATTTTTTCTTGCTAGAATCTATATATAAGGGTGTTATATGGTTCAATATGAAAGGAAAACATCCTTCTAAGTATATGAGACCTTTTGAAATTATATAATCAATTGGAGTTATTGTTTATCATTATTAATTTCCAAAAAGAGTTTCTAAAGTGTATGATTTTTTCATATCATTTTATTGAGTAAGAATGTTCTTGATCCAACACATGTTTCACATTTGATGAAATATATTTTGACACATATTTTTCTTACTATAAAAAGAAAATCAAGTGTGTAGACACTATAGAACAAGTGTTGAGCAATCAAAATACATAGCTGGATAAGTTAAATCAGAGAAAACATAATATTGTTTAGGTAATGTCTGAACATGATGAAATTATAATGATGAACAACCCAAATGTAATCATTATTTGACATTCTATACATAATGAGAATGAAATATTTTGAATGATAGAGGAATGTAACGGTCGTGCATCAATTATAGAAATCATATCTTTTTAAAGACAACAACACAATATGCATTATTTAGTTCAAGAATATGATTTAAAACGATATTTTTAAATCATATTTACATAAATTTATTTCATTTTTGAAACCATAATAACAAATTTAATTTATGTAGAAAATTTAATGATTCCATCTAAAGATTTAGTTTTTAGTAAATATTGAAAAATATTGATTTTTTTAATGTTGTCAATTATATTAATTAAATATTGTAATTTGATTGTCCTATAATATTTTTTATTTGCAATTAATATATCATTTTACCCATTTGAATTACAATATTATTATTTTAATCAAAAATATAAATTTATTTATTTAAGGTATTTTTTATGCTTAAAAATTTTTTCTTTTGAAAACATTATTTGCATTGAAATGTAAACATTTATATAAAAAATGCATTATTAAAATTCTATAAATTGAGACGTTAAAAATGGATATAATATTCGAAATCATGAGGGATAAATTTTATAAGTAGTTCCCTTTAATTTTTATGAATTATTAATAATATCATTGTTTAAATATATTATATCGGTAAAGGGTAAATGAGATCATTAATAGTAATAATAATATGATAAGGAATTAAAATAATCCCAAAACATCCCATTATATTATTTTATGATTATAAGATAGCCATTTCAATCAATTTCTAAAAACTATGGAGGCATTATATAATATTTATTTTATTTTTATCTTTATATTATTTATGTGATAGACAAAGATAAAAATGAAAATTCTCTCCTTTTAATATCTATAATATTTTCTCACATGGATAAATAATTTTTTTCCAGTTATATATAGTTATTTTAAATATGAATGAATTTTTTTTATTCATGTTAATTCATTATAATTTTTTAGTGATTGAATTATTAACTTGAATTCTTACACACTGTCAAGGTGGCATTAATCCCATTGATAGAAAAATTAAATAGATGACATTAAAATTATTTAATAGAAGAAAAATAAGTTGAATTATTGTCTTTTAAGAATTTCATAGATACATAAAACATTTTAGTTATTTTTGAAAGTATTATATTTTAATTCACTATTTTTCTTCATGTATTTAAAGGAAAATTAAATGAATTTTTTCGGATATGAAATTATTTATATTTTATAAATAAAATATTTTATTTTGATGTATAAACATCAAAAAATATTGTCTTTAATAGAAGTAATGGGATATTATTTAACTATTATCTATTATCTATTTATTGATCGTTTTTTCCTTTTATGATATCAATCATGACCCATAAATTATAAATTACTTTAATGTTATGGTAATTGCCAATAAGGTTAGTTGGGGGTTAAAAATAAAAGATAAGGGTGAACAAATAACCAAAAACTTACAAAAATATTTTTGGGTTACATGAACATGACTCAAATTCATATTATCTTATAATAATTTAAATTTTATTTTATTTTGATATGATACATTATTTATATTAATTTAATAGTTTAGAAAATAAAAAAATATTACTCCCAAAAATTATAGAAGGACATGCCTTCTTTTATTTATTTAAACCACTTTGAGCTACATAGCTTGAACTAACCATAAATAATTTCTATGTAAAAATATGTATAAAATTTACAGATGTTTCATCCCTTAAAAAAAGATCCCTTGTTCTCTTAAGAATAGATCTAATAGAAGTATACTGAATAAGATGTAATCATCATTACTGACTCATTTATGTTTATTTCTTCTTATAATTTTTAATCTATTTTACCAATCCAAGAATAATTAATCCTAAAACATAAATTTACTAATATGTTTTTAAAATTAACATGAAACCATATTCCATCTATTTTTTATCATTCAATCCGTAGAAACATTATTTGTTCTTATATAAGGCTTGTCATCTCATAGTAGCAGTGCAAATCATTTTTCATCACCACTTTTCATGGATGGTTATAAAGACAGAGCTAATGAATATATGTTTTATTTATGAAATAATTATTATTTTATATTCTAATATAATTTATACCTTCATACCTTATAATCATTGTAAAATGAAAATGTCGCTTATACATACGTGTGGACTACCACATCCACGACGTGAAGTGATCAGTTTTTAATTTCCACATTATATGGATGGAAATAAGAATATATTTAATGAATATATATATATATATATGATATAAAAATGTTCCTAGGAATTAGATTTATTATTTCACCCTAGTTTTATTCCCTCTATAAAAAGTGAAAATGATGTTCAATAGTACGTACGACCTACCTTATCCATGAATGGTGTAATCCATTTTTCTAGATAAATATTTTAAGGATAATTCAATATATATATATATATATTAATTATATAATATATTAAAATCATGAATAATATTGTGGGGGTAAACAAAATATGATTAAGATTCAATAAACAAGATTAAAAATTACAAAAAAAATATATGAAAAATGAAGTATTTAACAACCGAAACAAAGATGATAATTGAATATTATAAAAAAAATACTTGATAAAATGTTATAAAATGATTATATATGATAATATTGATATTTATATGGTTCTTTAATGAATGTATAATAAATATAAATTTATTACAATGTGTTCAAAATAACTTATGAGAAATATTTGATGTGATGCAGCTAATTTAATCTCAATTTCCACTCCATTGAGGCATATTAGGTGTTATATAACAATTTACATATAGGTTGTGTAAATATTTCCCCATTAACTATTTGAAATTAGTATATATTTATTCAAGATGATTAATTATTTAATTTAAATTACTCATTGAATAGTAATTTTTACATGAAAGATTGATCTATTTTCTCTTTTGAATTGGGTATATTTTCCTTCAATGTGCATATTTTTTAAAATCAATTTGAGACTTTCTTTTAGTTTCTGAAATTATTTATTAATGACCATTAATATTATCAATGACTTTTAAAATGTTATGAAAATAATATTATTAATTTTTATTGAAAATTATGTTCTCGACATTATTTAAAAAAATTTGAGTGGAATAATTTTCTAAATATACAACATTAAAAAAAAATCCACCGCCATAATTTCTTTATGCTCATATCTTCTTATGCATGTTTTCAATGGTTTTTCATAAGAAAATGATTATTTCAAAAAAAATCAAAATTTATATACTATTTTAATTATTTCTCTAAATCACATGATTTTATTATTGATACTAAAAGTTTGATGAATCGATGTTCATATGTTATCACTTAGTACTTTTTAGTCATTATCATTCTCTTAATATAGTTACATTATTGTGATCCTTTGAAATTATAATTTTCATAGATAATAATATTCATATTATCATGGATATTACTATTTCATAAACCATGTACCATTTCTAAATATTTTTTTTCTTTTAATGTTCGATGGTTTAATGGGGAAATGTTTATATTATATACTCTTCTCTCAAAAATATTAATTATCATAATGAATATCATGTTGAATTAAATTCAATATGTGAAGAATGTATTGGAAAAGAATAAATCGGTGTGGAATAGAATTGTGTGTCCCCTTAATTCATTCATAGGACTGATTAGATAAATTATTTGGCCAAATTAAATTGTAATTCAATGTATTCCAACCTATAGATTAATATTTCTGGACAAAAGACTTTTATGGGTGGGATATCAAGTTGTATGAGATCATGATGTCCAATATTATGAATTTTATTTTATTATGAATTCATTTATTATCAACCATTTGATTACATAATTGATATTATACATAAATTATTTTTATACATAATATATTGATTTAATATAATGTGTTTTAAATTATTTAAAATTCCATATTTATTGTTCCTTATTTAATGATCAAACATATATTATATTTAACCTTTATTGATAATCAGATCTCACCATTTATTTCTTTTCCAAAACCTATAATATTGAGAAATATATTATGTATAAAATCAAGGATGATGTAATATTTATTATGATATATATTTTATATTTCCAATTTAATATGGGAATCATATATGTTTCTTTTTTAAAATATAACTAAAATGATTGATCCTGCATGGTTAGATCCCTTGTATCTTATACCTGTGTAATAATTTAATTGTAGGATCATGGCTACTAAATTCAAGGTTTTACATGCATGGTGAGATATAGAAATGATCATCACATGTGGATATATTTTGACTATATTGGTGCACCAATAGACATGGGTACATTATATATATATACAGGCATGGTCTATGGAAGTTTCCCTAATCTGTAACAATTATCTTCAAAGAATTAGATTCAATTCCCATTATTGTAGGCTAAAACATGGGTATTTTGGGTATATAAACAAACATGGAACAAGGTTATATAACTAATTATACATATGATAGGTTATATTAATATTATAAATTACTCGTACTAAAGTTTATTTGTTCCATATTGGATATTTTAGAGCCACTGGAAATGCCTATGGTTCTTGTTTTATATCTCCATAAATGAGTCAATTTCTAAGTGAAATGTCAATGAAAATAGGAAATATTTTTATTGATATAGAGAGTGGGAAATAGTCATACAACATTGAGAAATATGTGTTTTTTATGTGTCCACATGCTATCCCCATAGTCACTTAGACTATCACCATAAATCATTCCCATGCCCATAGAGTATTTTGTTTACTTATGTATGATTCTATCCTTATCCATATAATATTTACAGTCAATGAAGTATTGATGATTAAAAAAAAGGACAAAGAAGATTTTTATTATGGATCCTGGAAACAAGAACCACCCATAATCAAATAATATACCAATCAATGAATAATTAGTTATTTATACTCCAATCCTTTTCATAGTTATTTCATGGGTGATTTTAAGTAACTACTACATGTTAAAAGGTGAAAAACTTATTTACTAGGCCCTCCCATTAAAAAATTAATCTATAGTCTTCAACCCACATGCAGTGCATGCTATGCGACGATATAAAAATAATGAAATTGTGTATAAAAAGATAATATAAATTCAAACATTTTTCTGAAAAAACTAACAACATGGAAATATTGGTCAGAGAATGAATATAGATTGAATGTGTATTTATGAAAATATTAACTGGCTATATTAGATATAAATTAATGACTTCATAATTAGTATAAAAAATCCCTTTTTATACTATGATAATTATATTATATATTCCAAAAATGGAAGAAGAATATTAAATATTCATAAAAGATCAAAATGAATATCTTGATCACTGCATTCATGATTGAAAATACCATGTTTAGTTTCTTTTAAAAAATTCATACGCCTATTATTTTGTGTTGACTTGAAATAAAAAAATATGTGATATAATGAAAACTAAAATAGATCAAAGATAGCCAATGTATTTTCCTAGTAATTCAATATAGTTTCAATGAAAGGAGTGTTTGTTCAACCTCATAATCAATAACATCACTTAACTAATAAAACTATTCTTACAATCCGATGAAATTAATCCAAGAATAAATTTCATCTTAAACTATAATAGTTAATTTTTAGGTAAATTTATTTCTTTTCTACTTTTTTATTTTTAACTTCATCATTTTCATGTATGAAAATAGTCATTTTAAACAAATTTCACATATGTCATCCTATATTTTTAGAAATAACCATTAAAAAGTATTTATTGTATGAATAACACCATATAATATTCCACTATATAAATTTTCACCGATGTAAGAGTAAATAACATAAATAGTTTACTCAATTAATCAATTTTTATGAATTTAATACCTCTCATAAGTGAATTAATGTATAAAAATTAAATTAATTGAATTAATATTATAGAATTCACCACATAATATTCCTTATATTCATATATATGTTTTTTTAAAATTTTAATGATCATAAAAAATATATATATAGAAACCCTAATATAAACTTATTTAAACATACTCAACACACAAAAAAAAATCTTTTTAGTAAAATATATGATTGTTTTTTTGAGTATCAAAACATTTATTTAAATTGTATTTGTTTGATGAAATTATTTTTGTTGAATATTCTATACCAAAAAAAGATATATTTTTTAAAACTAAACATAAGTATAAAATAAATATTCATTCGTTTTTATGAAGAAATTTCAGTGGTTATTATTTTTTTCAAAATATATTGTGGAAGAATATATGATATTTAATAAAACTCAAGTCAGAAAATCCCATAACATATTTAATTGGGGCAAAATACATTATTTTATAATTAAAATATGAAATAATTCTTATATAATACTTGATAATAATTGGATTATTATATGATAATGATGTTTCTTAATGTAATCAATTATCACCCAAGGAATTACAATACATATATATTTTTTAATACATATTGAAGGTGAAAAACATATCTAAATAACATTTTTACTAATAGAAAAATGTCATGGAATATCCAGAATCATAACTCACATGAAATAGCAGGGAATTACTTTTGAGTTTCTTACACAGGTAAGTATATTATAGAATACCTTTCATTAAGAAATCATTTTTCTCAAAGATAAATTACATAAAATATTTTAGTATTTAGTTTTGAATTTTTAATGTTTTGATTCAATCAGGATTATGGTAATATATTTTAATTCATTTGTAAATATTTTAATTTCTATAAAAGAATTTGAATACATTAGTAGAATATTTTTATATTGATATAAATTTTATCAGGAAACAATTGAATATTTTTTTTATTCATTTATATTATAATGTTTTACTGATCTTTGTTAATCTTTCTTTAGGTTTTATACATATTTTTGATGATATTTAGATAATTTGTGAAATATTTTAAAATTTTCAAAAAAATTACATGAAATTGTATTGGGAAAATTGGAGAATGAATGATCCCTATTTATTGATATTTATATGATGAATAGTTATGTGATCTTGAAAATTTAATTAATTTTTAATGAAAAATAATGATTTTTTTGTTTTTTTCCTAGAATAATTTTGACCTCCATAAGTGTTATATATAATGTTTGAAAATTATTTTTTAGAACGAATTTTGAAAGCTCATTTTTAAAATAATTATTGAGTTGGAAATTTCAACAAAAAAATGATTGTAATAATTATTTGATGATATCTTGATTGAAATATATTGTTATTTAAGTAGTTATATTTTTTAAACATATGCCTGAAAACTAAAATGTTTTTCTCTCTAAACAGCTATATAATTATCACGTAGTGATATTATAGGTTTAATTACCATTGATCATTAATGATGTCGATATGGAATTAAATTATTTATATAATTATTGCCAATAAATATTCTTTTATGATACGAATCTTCTTCTATTTTTAATTAATAAATCTATTTTACAATATATATCAAAATTTACTTCAACATAATTAGAAAAACATAGAGAAAAATCTCTATCATTTTTATTCCTAAGATAGGTAGAGGTTGATATATGGATATTATCTATACTGATGATAATTCAATTCCTGAAATGGAAGTATTAATTTAAAAAAACTGAACTAGGAATATTTTTATACATTAATATTACTACATGAATTATCAATAAAAATGGGGAATATTTATTAATAATTAAATTAAAAATGATGATTAGTTAATGATATTTTTCATTTTTAATAATCAATTCAATGGAAATTTTAATAAATTATGAAATTGTATGGAACCTAAACACTATGGGTTGTAGAGGGTTGATAAATTTTTTAAAATCTATTTATGATATGAGTGAATTAATTTATGGAATGGATTAATAAAATCTTATAATAGATGTATTCACTCAACATGTAATATTTTCCTCAAAAACATATTCAAAATACATGGTGAGAGTAGAACACTACAAATAATGGTATGAATTCTTGGTTATAGAAAAAATTAACTCTAAAATAACATTCCCATTTCATATAGTGTTTAAATTATTTTTGTATAATGGAAAAATTATTATATAATGAGAGAGAAAGAAAAAACATGGAAAAAGTGAAAACAAATACAAGAATTACCTACCCGCTTTATCATTTTCATAATAATTTCTATGAAATGGAAAATAACATGAAACCCACAGTCTTGTTTTATTGTCTATAAGAACATGGATTGGATTTGTGGATTCCCATGACATCTAAGTTCAATATATAATGAAGATCATAATTAAGTCAAATTATCTTCATATCCCCTCTCTAGAAATTTATTATATATTCTTCATACTTGTTCACCCATATTTTTATCCTCAATTATCATAATAACCATTATACAATGCTCTCTATTGTGGATAATAATTTCCAAAGAGGTTTTCATCAAAACCTGAATCAATATTATATATTCATCCAACAAAAATCAATACTTATTTATATATTATTCATTTATCCGAATGTAATGTAATTTAATAAAATGTGATATTTTTTATAAAAATGATATAAGGAATAATTCTCAATGTTTTTTGAGTATATTTGGTCATCACTATGGATTAAAATGGATTTCGGATATCATAAACATTTTTCATTTTTGTTTTACATCACTTATTTATAGTGCGGGGACTTGATTTAGAAGTTAAGTAAAAAAAATATCTCAGAAGTTGGGATCCCCTATGACTCTTAACGTTGTGAAATATAATACACTACAGTGTGTTAAATTAACCTTATAAACTCCAATACCTCAATTAAACATCGTTGACCAGGGACATGATTTATGAACACATCCTTCACTAAGGGAAACTAATATCAGAAATATGATACCCCACCTTCATAATATAAAGTGTAGCCTCAAATTATTTAATCATTAAATAATGGTAAAAATTATTCATTAAACTCATCTATAACCCATTCATGATGCAATAACATATATATTGACATGATACTTATGCTCTCAACATCATCATAATGATATGTTCTATTTCATGTTGTGATATTATAGAAAATATATCATTACATATTCGTATAAATGAGTCTCAAACTCATCCACATGCATGTTATAAATTAATAACAAAAGTAAAAACTCTAATGAATGAATAATCTCCAGAAATAATGAACCGTTCTTTTTAAATCACATCAATATCCAAAGCATCTTTAATCAAATCCTATGTTTTTTTTTGGAAAATTCTACAAATGAAATAGATCTTCTTCAAAAATCAATCTTCATCTCCTCAATCCACCTTCCCTATATGAGAAAATCACATTCTCCTCTCCACCATTAATGTTACCTTCATAAAAAATACACTCTCACCTTTTAAGAAAGATTTCATTTTTTATTCAATCCTACTAAAAAAAAGAAATGTAACAATGAAATATTTTATATTATTTGCATTTAAAAATATAGTATGTAATATATTTCATCACTAACAACACCAATTATAAATGATCCAATCATATATTATACAATTATAAACAAAATTTGGATTTTATGGTATGAATTTTATTAACCAAATTTAGAAATATATATAGAATATTTATCCTAAAATAATATGTTTTGACTAATGACTATTAAATTGTGATGTCCCATTCTCGGATTCCACTAAATAGTTTCCATGAACCCATTTGGACACATAGACTCTAGGGAAGATATCCAAATTCTAAAGGTTTCAGGCTAGAAGCATGGGCCTAGTGTGTGTCCATTGGGAGAATATTCTTTCATTATCAGAGTGTAGCACAACAGATAAGTAGAAATAGAGGAAATTAGTTTTTTAAATATAATTAAACAATGAAGTAGACAAAATTAATAAATAAATAAGGATAAAAATAAATGAATCATCTATAATACACAAATTAACTGACAATCATATCTCATTTTACTATAAATTTGGAAAACATGGATAAATGAAATCAAACACAATTTGTTCCCCAATAGTATAATGGAAATGAAAAAGACTATCCCAAGCATCTTAAGATCTTGCTCGGTCATATGCAATCAATATCTATCCAAAAATACTAATCAATAAAAAGTTCTATGTCATATTATTACCCTGATCAATACCTTCAATAACGGATTCTGCCCCAGGTACCAAACCTCTACAAGACTGGGTTTGAGATATATCATTGTGGGCCACCACTAACATTTATCATTACATCCATCCCATGAAATAGAATATAAAAGTGTGAAATCATGAATATATAAACTAAAGTCATATAGTGTAACTAAATACATAATTATATAATTTATCCCTTGGATGGTGATTGAACATGTAACCAGTCCTTTATTTGATCCTTACCAGTTTATAATTAAGTCACACATTACCAATAGTAATGGTTCCATGGTGTAGTAATGAAACCTGTAATCATATATAATAATGGAGATGCAAATTATTGAAAAATTTAACATTGACCTCAAGGGTCTCCAGCTATGTAATAAATTTATCCTGGATCAGTGTAAGAGTTTATTATAATTATCATATTACATGGCATTCCACGATGAGATGTATACTGAGTCCAATTAGTTCATCAAATGTAAAATGGGGCTATAAAATTATGTGGCCTGATGAACATTATCCATGGAATATACATGTAAATACTATATCCATGGAGTTTATCCAAGGCATTCCATATTAGTACATAAGGGATCTAAAAATGTAATACCAAGAATCTAAATTTTTAAAATTTTCACGTTCTATGTGGGTCACAAACTAAGAAATTTGTATCCTTGAATTCAGAATGGTGTCCTCGAGTGATCCATGTGTTCCCTTAGGAATCCCAACTAATCTCAAGTCAGGCCACTCCAATTTTGATGATTAAATTATATATAATTCATAGTGTTCAATACATTACCTTTCATTAGTTGGAAAAGTCATTGTATCTTGAAACAATTAATTTAATACATTTACAGAGTTTTAATAATCAAGGATCTCTCTAATACCTTCCATAAAAATTGAATTGGGAGCTATATATGTGAAAAATATTATTTCATATCATTTAAAATGGTCATGTAATATAATGATTATACATTCCAATTTCATTTTTAACCTTAATATATCATTCAAATTAGTTGCTTTATATTTTTTATGTGGTGACCATACATCATACATTACATTATGAAAATCAAAATATAAATCATTCAATTTAATATAGAAAATCATACCCATAAAAATATAATGCCAAGGCACTCCCGAACGGTGGCCAGTTATGTAAAAACACTAAAATGAAAATGATGGAATAACATCTTAGTTGGGATGGATGGAGTTTTGGGCACACCCACTAACAAAAAATCACATTTTCATAAGGAGCATAACCATATAGTTATAATGATTATAACCATGGAATATAAAATCAATAGAAGACACTAGATGAAACTGGTGGGGCCCATATGACCTTCCAAAATCAACACACTTGAGGGGTGATTTGTAGACCACCCAACATATTCTTGTATGTCTATCCTCCTCTAGTATTAGACTCTGATTTGGTTTAGATCAAAGTAAATATGAGAAATAGAGATAAATGATCACACCTCAACAACTTGTTCATGATAATGAGAGACAAAAATATAGATAAAATAGACTTCAGTACATATTGTTGCATATAAATCATGTTGAAAAATATATTTATTAGATCTCATTAAAAAGAGATCTCTTGATTCCCATGTTAGGCCTTCAAAAGTACCAAATTGGGAGAAAATAGAAGTTCTGGCCAATGGAAATTATATTGGGGAAGAAGGTTTAGATAATTATATTATTAAGGGTAAAAGTGTAAAATTAAAATATATTTTTCATGTTCCTAGTTTTTCATTTTTTTGACAAACCGTATGCAAACCATGCACGTGAACCTAGAGCTGAGGGTCAATATCATAGTAAGACTACACGATCAGGGAAACAAAGCACCAAACTTATGAGAATTATCCAATCAAAAATATATACCATCCACACGATTAGATATAACCATGTTCCATACCATTACGACTTACTATAACAATGAGAGTGGGCCATTGTTTCCCGAAAAGGTGGGTTTTGGTCTCTGAACAAACCTAAAACATCCATGAGACCTTCTCTGACTCAATAGACATCAATATTAGGTACAAAATAATGAATATGAATGAAATTTAAAGGATCCATACTAGAGTTAAAACTTGGTTTCATACAACCTCCCCCTTAAGAGAACAGACCCCCGAGTTCACCATCTAATGGTAGATAAATACTGTCTGGGAACAATTCTGGACACTAGGCAGGTACACCAGCCTCCCACTCCCTAGTCTCATCCTGCATGTGGTCATTCTACAATAATACCCATATCACAGGGACAAATTTTTCGAGGAGAGCTTTCATACTCTAGTAAACATCCATACTGGATACTCATAAAAATGTATAATTTACAAATAACTCAACATCCTTGGGATAAAGCGATGAGATGGGTCAACATGATACTAGTGATGCTTGGAAATGTGGAAGAAATAGTGGAAGGTATGATACCTCTGAGAAAGTAGAAATATATATGCTATATGCTAGACTTGGAATAGAATCTCAAAAGTCCTTGTGTAATGAGGATACATCATTCATTTCTTATGTAACCATCCATTCCCAAACCAAGTTGATAAATGATGTAAAACAAGATCACTGACCTCATACATGAGAGGTATTCAATAGCATTCAACATAATATTTCTCTCTAGACTAAGCAGTAGACATATTCATTCTGATTAGCTGAACCTACTCAGATAAATCCTGAATGTGATGACGACCTAGTTTGGATACATCACCAACCACTATCCAGAAAAACGGTTAAGGTCACAACCTACCATATAGGACCTCAAAAGGATCCATCTGAATTTTCACGTAAAATAAATTTTTATAGGCAAACTCAATAAGAGGGATACGATTTTCACCAGAACTGCTAAAATATATGACACATTCTCAAATCATATCCTCTAGAACCTATAATTCCTGTTCCAAATTCTCAACGGTTTGAGGGTAAAAATATGTTATTTGAAGCACTTGTGTTCCCGGTGCCTTCAGTAGTCCCTGCCAGAATCTTGAAAAGAAACGAGTGTCTCTATATGAAATGATATCACGATGGACCTAATTTAATTATATGATCTCGTGGAAATATAGTCTTCTCATATCATCAATTGAGAAACTCACTCGAATGGGAAAAAAATAGGTTTCTTTCATTAGTCTGTCTAAGACTAACCATACATCATCTCTACCTCTCATAATCCTTTGTAATCCAACTAAAAGATCCCTACCCATAGCATCCAATTTCCTTTCTTGTACTAGAGACATCAATAAACATATTTAAGGTATCTAGTGCTCTTCCTAAAAATGCTAAAAAGTTGATCACATTTTGATAAAGCCTACAATCTGACATTTCATCCCCGGCCACCAATACTAGTGTTGCATATATTGATAGATCTTGGAGATTCCAGGATGAATTACCTATTGAGATGCATGGGATTCTCAAATCAACTCCTATCTCATATCTATGAGGGCCTGAACACATATATTAATTAAAAAAATTCAGCTCTATCCACATACCAAATTAGAGGTGGGTTATCTCTAGATATAATCCTAGGGAGAAAAAAGCCTAGAAGATCATAATATTTTATACCCTTCATATTATCATAGAGGGAAGAGTTAAATGTCAATATGTGAAGTAAGACCCCTCATGGCCATCATGAAACGCTTGATGTAGTTCAGAAAATATGGTCATTAACATTCATTCATCATTGCCTTTTCATATGGCCTATTTTTTTGTTTTCTAACTAAGTGCATCTACAACTACATTGCCCTTCCCAAGTGTATATGAAATCTCAAAATCAAAATATTTTAGATACTCTACCCATATTTGTTGTGTGAGGTTCAATTCACATTGTAAAAAGATTTATTATTCCTTCATGTATTATGTGTATACCATAAAGAACTCTTGTAATAGATAATGTCTTCAGAAACATTAGGCACGGACAACTAATGCTAGCTCAAGGTCATGTGACATGTAATTTATCTCATGAGGCCCCAATTGATATGATTCATATGAAATGATTCTATCCTCTTGTATCATCATTGCTCTAGGTCGATCCCTGATGCAACAAAAAATATAGTATAACCTATTTCTCAATCTAGAAGACTCATAATAGGTGTTGTGACATGGAACCCTTTCAGATTTTTAAAGGTCTTCTTGCAAGATTATAACCATTAGAACATGACACATGTCATTGTAAGACCAGTGAGAGGTGAAAGAATTCTTGATTTTTCTATAATAAATGTTCCATGAAACTCCATAAATCAAACATGTTCTTTGGATACTCCAAGAAAACCATAACACTAAATATTTCATGGAAAAAATACTCCTAATTCCAATATGATATTACTCAATAAGTGATCTTTGTCTATACATATGTTGAACATATCAATCTTGGAAGAATGATGATGTTATATAAATTTACTCAGAACAATCTCTTGGTGATTGGAATGGTCTCTACGAGTGTGATAAATCATTATGATTTCAACCAAAAAGACTATAAAAAAAGAATGAAAATATAATTGAAACACCCTATTCATGAAATAAATTAAAATGAAGGGCCGATTTGTAATCTCAAACTACATAACTAGGTAATCATAAAGATCATACCCCATATGAAATGTTATACATGGTATGTCTGATGGTATGACTCCCACATGATGATATCCTAATCACAGTTCAATCTTCGAGAAGTGTAACACCCCAAGCTTCCACGATACGCTTCTCATTCAATAATGCAACAACTTGCATTGTACGCAACATCGAGTTCTAAAACACCGAGACTAATCAAAGTAGCCGTTATGAATAGTAATAACCACTTTTTAAAATTATAGAAATTTTATATTTCAAAATGGACTTCATTTTTGTATTCGTAATATCGAAATTATCCAAAGTTGAATTTTTGGTATTTTTCTGAGAACTTCAAATTTTTTATGAATAGTGAAAATTACTTAGAAACAACTTTTTTAATCAAAATAATTTATAGTGATAAATTATACTATTTAGTGGTTTTTAAGTATAATTAGAATATATTTTTACCATTTTATCCAATGGTGGTCATTAGAATTAATTTAACATTGAAATTGGACATAAACAATTGCCAATCTTTTGATATAAATTCTTTCTTAAAAACACGCTACTGTTGTGACAGCGGGAATTAATTATAAAATTAATTAATGCAAATTATATGTTTGGAAATTTTTAAAATAGAAATAATTTTTGAATTCGGAATATCAATTATAGCTTAGGGTAAAATTTTGGCATTGTTCTGAAAAACATCAATTTTTGATGAATAATGAAACCACTAAGTGGTAGTTAAATAACTGATTTTTCGTTTAAATGAAATATTACCACATCTGTGATTTGATTTTCAAAAATCCTACATACATGGTTGTCATTAAGAAGTAAAATGTGGTTCAATGAGATTAAAATTATTTTTTGGTGAATAGTAACTTTTAAGTTCTTAATCGCGATTAGAGGTAATTAGTGTACTTTAAGGTAAAAATAATGTTTTTATAATATGAGATGATCTTGAAACTTGTCCTACTCCTATTGGATGAGTCATGTCCGACCAAGAAAACCCGTGGGTCAACTTGGGGACCCCATGGAGCCACTTTGGTTGGAAAATGACATTAATATATATTTATTTAATGTTAAAATTAAATTGACACAAACTTGAGTTGTTCTACTGAAACAGTTTTTAAGTGGGGTTACACAAGTCCACATTTTGACTATAAATATTAATTAGAAAGATAAACAGCTTTCCTACATCATATTAGTTTTTTTATAATTTTTAGACATTAAATAAATTAAATTATTTATGACATCATGATGATGCAGCGATGACCCCATTATTTAACGATTTAAATAAAATGGAAAGATAATGTAATATCTAAGACCTACACATGTCCAAAACCTATTGGATGAAGAGATTTCGAACCCTTATCACCTTAGCCTTGAATTATACAGGTGTCGGACCTTTAGAATCCGAAAAGCATTGTATAATAGAATAACATTTCATTACTTTCCAAAAGTGCCCCTCCTCTCCACTTATAAAAGGCACCCACCACTACCACCTCATTCACACTTTCAAGCCATTTGGCTCGGCCAACCTCTGCCAAAATACTCTCCAAAATTCCCCCTATTACTCCTAGAAGCCTCACTTTGGGCAGAACTCTTCCCAAGGAAACCTTTGTCTCAAATCCAAAAGAGTTACCCGATTTTGAGGTAATGTATTCTGTAATGTTGTTTTGTTTTATTTTTCTTCTCCAACCCCCTAAACTCTTTTTATTCATATCTTTTTTAACAACACCAGTATCCTCAATATACTAGGATGTTTTTATAAGAAGGATTCTAGCTACACTTACACACACCTACATCTAATGGTTAAAGAACATACGGTTTCTGTGGATGGCGAATTTCTACCTCACGAAACGATGATTGTTCAATATTCCTTTAACACCTCTAATGGTGGCCATTTTGATGACACTATTTTCATATATGATATATATATTATTTTTATGTCTTCCTTATGCTTCTTATTTCTCATTTATGGCATACTTTATGATTTCATTAATGGGTAAATGCGATAATTTCATTTTAGGAAGTGCGGACTACCGCCCCCTCAAAAGTGATTTGAATCGTTAATTCCATAAGTGGGATGTATAAAGGATGGAGTAAATGGGATTATACAATATATTATACTGTAATTATATTATAACTTTATACAATTATATCATCATTCCATTAAATACGAAATAGAAATGAAAGTAGCGTTCATGCGTACGTACGGCTTACCGTCTCCATGAACGGTGCATTTCATTTCTTACCTCTAAATGTTATGTAATATTTTGAATGCATGTATATACTGAATATATATGTTATATATTATAACTAAATCATTAATATAATTCTGGATATAATTGATATTTCACCACATGAACAACTTGTAATTATAAGAAGTTTATTGTTGACTCAAGTACCAAAGATGGAAAAAACGATCGCTATTAACTTAAATAATTACATAATGTTCATAAAATTGTAATAAGTGATATAAAATGGATAATGAAATTGAAAATGGTAATTAATAAGGTATATGTTAACTCTAGTTTATTATTCAGGAGGTTAAAGAACGGTTGAGTCAAGTCGGACACGAGGTAAGTGAACTTCTTAACCCAGCTTCCATTATTTGGGTTAATCTCCTACTTTAAAATTATGTCATGATATTATTATGTCTTATTTTGTATTTTTACTTTCTTTATGTGTACCTATAGTGAATACACATAATATATATATTTTATTTTAAAAATGATCTTTTTAAGGACTTCGTCTCAATCCCTTTCATTGAGGCATATTTGGTTTTATACACAACTTTCTTTTATACGGTGTATAAACCCCTTTGACTTTTACGTTTATTCAAAAGGAATATTTTTTTTACAAAGCGTTTTGCTAAACGACAAAAGGAAATGTTTTTCTTTCCGTACTTATGCGGCGACAGTGACTTCTCTGCTGCTGTGACCATTTTTTGAGTTTCGGCTTCCTCTACAAGCCATAATTTTTTTAATGAAAAATAAATACAATGTTTTAACTTTCTTTTATTTTGGTATTGAAAATGGTTTTGAAAGCGTTTTTATTATAACAATGTGTTGTATTGATATCTTGTGATTGAAATGTGGAAATGTTATGTTTCCTTTATGCATGTTTTATGTGATCCGATTATGTTATGGTTTATGATATGTTTAAACCCATTCATATGAGGAATGTATTGGACTTAATAAGTGACGGGTGGAGCCCGCTATAGCTCCTCGATGCATCGGTAGGTCTCATGAGACAACTAGACATGGAATTGGCCGAGGCCCTTTCCCAATTTGATTTATGGTTTGGGCCGAGGCCTTAATCATTTTAGACTTCTTGGTCGAGGCCTTGACAAAATGTTTCAGAATGTCTGGCATTATACATTCCCTCATTATGAAAGTGGTTATTGATATTGCATGTGATTATTCGACAAGTAGAATATCCATGTGAGTAAGTAAATGGCATTATTTAATTTTATTTTTGCCATACTATGCTGAAGTTCAAGTTTAAAAAGACTTTTGTTTTAGTTATACATTGCCTTAAATGTTAATGTTTATTTATGAATGCTTCCGCAATATTGTTATCCTTACTGAGCATCTGAGCTCACCCCTTTCAATGTTTTAATATTTTCTAGGATGTGAAGAAGTATTTTATGAATGACCTGCAGGGATAGTCAGAAGAGGATATGAGTGTGGACTATGAATTCTTTGTTATTAGTTATTCACTTTATGATGTAATGTAAGATTTATTAATGTATCTAGTGTTTCCAAGGCAACTAAACTAATCGGTCTTTCGAGACTTGATATTTTGTGATCATGCCAATGTTACGAAGTAATGCACCGACTCTGGGTTGCTGCGGTCGGGGCGTTACAGTTGGTATCAGAGGAAGTTTAGTTCTAACCTTGGAAGCTAGATTTAGATAAACTCTGATTAGAGAACATAGCCTAAAGATAGACTTTGAGGATTGGTATAGAAGAACTTCCTAGAATTGTGGTATTGTAGAGATGTTGTGTGTTTTCTGAGAAATACATCCCTGTCTGGATACGAGCAGGTAGAGGCGGCTCTGGCATAGATGTACCTAGGGGTAAAACCCGAAAACATCGCTTTGAGCTACACTCGAACGGGAACTGGTGCACGACAACGGGCCTTGCTGCACTCTTGGTTACGACACTCCCGAGGGATATGCTTAGGATAATTCTCATTTTCTTTACAAACCACTATGAAGGGTTATGAGTATATACATTATCAAAGAAAACATTTAATTTTATGATTATGGATTATATCCATAAATAGTTCAATTTATGTAAAGTGTTTTACAAATATGGAATTATATATTTTAATTAATAAACTAATCTAGATTATGCCATTGTTTAGAAATGGCGCGTAGTGGAAGGAATGGAAACCGTATCAATGCACGCACGCCGTGTAGGGATTTCCCTCCTACTCAAGATAATTATTGTGGATCTGGAGATACAACTGGTGCTGATCAACTTATTACCATACTGGGACAACTCACTCAAGTTATGAATAATAACCTTACTCGTATGGATCAACCTGATCCACAACGTGGAGGATCAGTGTTAGACCGCTTCATGAGGAAACAACCACCAACATTTAATGGGGGTAAAAATCCGTTAGTAGCTGAGCAATGGATAAACTTCTTAGAGAAAATATTCCATGCCTTGGGGAGTAGCGAAAGGGAGATGGTTGTCATGGCAGTTTACCGCCTCCCTGGAGATGCCGATCAGTGGTGGTTTCTGATTCAAAACACAAAGGAAGATGATGACGTATCGAATATGGAATGGAGGTAGTTCAAAGAGCTTTTATTAGAAAAATACTTTCCTCGTGACCATCGAGTAGATATGGAAAGGTAATTTCTGAGTCTGAGGCAGAAGGAGGATGAGAATGTCGCAAAGTATGAGGCTAACTTTACAAGGTTAGCGAGGCATGCTGCCGATTATATACGTAACCCAAGGAGTAATATTGATCGTTTCATTGATGGGTTAAAACCATTTCTCCATCAAGATTTAGTATCATAATCCTTCTCATCATACGAAGATATTGTCTCGTGTTCTATCAAGACAGAAAAGAAATTCTCTAAGTCTTATGACAACAAAGTAAAGCAAGAGAAGAAGAGAACGGTGGAACAAGATACAGATAAAGGGAAAAGGGGAAAGAAGGATTTTCCATTATGTGATAATTGTGGGAAGAATCACCCTAGTACTTGCCTAAAAGAAATGGGAGTTTGTTATAAATGTGGAGAAAAAGGTCACCAGGCTCGTGATTGCAAGGGAAAGAAAGAGGCTATCAAAGTTGAATGCTACAATTGTAGAGAAATGGGTCATTATGCAAATGAATTTCCTAAGCGTCAGGGAAACTTAGCTCAGAAAAGGCCAAGGGATCTAGGAAAATCTTATTCTGTTACTACAGTTGAAGCAGAATAACTAATGTATTGGTGCTTTTGGACTCATGGATTATATTCTTGTTATTAGAATAATGTGATATATATATAAGGATTGTACTGTAGTACTTGTTGATTTCAGTAAGGTTTTAATATGATGAAGGTAATTATATTTTTAGTATGTGACAATAAGAGAAACTTTACTTTTTTTGGGGAATCTGATAAATTGATTTTGGAATTAAGAGACCTTTTAGAGAAAGTCTGGACAGAGGTATTTTGGATAACTATAAAGGTTGGAGTGGATTAAGTTGATCTTTGGATAGTATTGTTTAAGGTTAAAAAATTTATGAAGATTATTTTTGGAATATTATGATAGTATAGTTTTAGGAAAAGGAGAACCTGCAGGGTGGGGCATAACCCGTCGTGTCGGACAAAGCTGCAGGAATCGAACCCACAATCATAGTGCGACATGCCTTTATTTCCTACCACTAGCCTACAGGAAGTCCCTGGTTTTTACAAAATAATTTTACTAATCTAAATGGTATGTGTTAACATTTGGAACCTTATACAATTAGGATAAGTATAATATTTTTGAGTTCTATTATCTTTTTGAGTGAAAGATGAGTTGAAGGATGAAACTCTAATTGTCAAGCATAAATATATATATACCTATCTCTTATTCAATGAATAAATTAATTCTTAAAATTTATTAAAGGGATATTAAAACAAAAAAATGTGTTATCCTAATACCTTATGTCTTGTTGAACTGATGATATTTTAAATCAATATAGATTGAAGGATTTGAGGCCCTCAATTTGAAAGTTGATTGTGATTGATGACCTCAATCACTCCCTACAAATATTTACGTTTTTCCTCCAATTATATGTCTCTAATTTCCCCCAATGTTCTCCTTATCGAGATCATAATTTGGTGGTGACTTTCTTATTTCCATTTCCCTCTTATTAAGGCAAAATTTTATTAACCTTATTTCCGATATGGGTTTTCCACAAAGGTATTTTCTATTTTCGACCTTTTATTTTCAAAGAAAAATATCAAATTGCGAGGAAGCAATTTATTTAAGGAGGGGAGAATGTAACACCCCGAGCTTCCACGATACGCTTCTCATTCAATAATGCAATAACTTGCATTGTACGCAACTTCGAGTTTTAAACACCGCGACTAATCAAAGTAGCCGTTATGAATAGTAATAACCACTTTTTAAAATTATAGAAATTTTATATTTCAAAATGGACTTCATTTTTGTATTCGTAATATCGAAATTATCCAAAGTTGAATTTTTTGTAATTTTCTCAGAACTTCCAATTTTTTATGAATAGTGAAAATTACATAGAAACAACTTTTTTAATCAAAATAATTTATAGTGATAAATTATACTATTTAGTGGTTTTAAAGTATAATTAGAATATATTTTTACCATTTTATCCAATGGTGGTCATTAGAATTAATTTAACATTGAAATTGGACATAAACAATTGCCAATCTTTTGATATAAATTGTTTCTTAAAAACACGCTATTATTGTGACAGCGGGAATTAATTATAAAATTAATTAATGCAACATATATGTTTGGAATTTTTTAAAATAGACATCATTTTTGAATTCGGAATATCAATTATCGCTTAGGGTGAAATTTTGGCATTGTTCTGAAAAACTTCAATTTTTGATGAATAATGAAACCACTAAGTGGTAGTTAAATAACTAATTTTTTGTTTAAATCAAATATGACCACTTATGTGATTGGATTTTCAAAAATCCGACATACATGGTTGTCATTAAGAAGTAAAATGTGGTTCAATGAGATTAAAATTATTTTTTGATTAATAGTAACTTTTATGTTCTTAATCGCGATTAGAGGTAATTACTGTAGTTTAAGGTAAAAATAATGTTTTAATAATATGAGATGAGTTTGACACTTGTCCTACTCCTATTGGATGAGTCATGTCCGACCAAAACAACCGATGGGTCAACTTGGGGACCCCATGGATCCACTTTGGTTGGAAACTGACATTAATATATATATATATATTTAATGTTAAAATTAAATTGACACAAACTTGAGTTGTTCTACAAAAACAGTTTTTAAGTGGGGTTACACAAGTCCAAATTTTGACTATAAATATTCATTAGAAATCTAAGAGGATTTCCTACATCATATTATTATTTTTATAATTTTTAGACATTAAATAAATTAAATTATTTATGACATCATGATGATGCAGCGATGACCTCATTATTTAACGATTTAAATAAAATGGAAAGATAATGTAATATCTAAGACCTACACATGTCCAAAACATATTGGATGAGGAGATTCCGAACCCTTATCACCTTTTCCTCGAATTATACAAGTTTGGGACCTTTAGAATCCGAAAAGCATTGTATAATAGAATAACATTTCATTACTTTCCAAAAGTGCCCCTCCTCTCCACTTATAAAAGGCCCCCACCACTACCACCTCATTCACACATTCAAGCCATTTTTCACGGCCATACTCTGCCCAAATACTCTCCCAACTTCACCCTATTACTCCTAGAAGCCACACATTGGGCATAACTCTTCCCAAGGAAGCCTTTGGCTCAAATCAAAAAGAGTTACCCGATTTTGAGGTAATGTCTTCTCTAATGTTGTTTTGTTTTATTTTTCTTCTCCAACCCCCTAAACTCTTTTTATTCATTTCTTTTGTAAAAACACCAGTATCCTCAATATACTAGGATGTTGTTATAAGAATTATCTGAGCTACACTTACACACACATACATCTAATGGTTAAAGAACATATGGTTTCTGTGGATGGCGAATTTCTGCCTCACGAAACGATGATTGTTCAATATTCCTTTAACACCTCTAATGGTGGCCATTTTGATGAAAATATTTTCATATATGATATATATATTATTTTTATGTCTTACTTATTCTTCTGTATTTCTCATTTATGGCATACTTTATGATTTCCATTATGGGTAAATGCGATAATTTCATTTTAGGAAGTGCGGACTACCGCCCCCTCAAAGTGATTTGAATCGTTAATGCCATAAGTGGGATGTATAAAGGATTGAGTAAATGGTATTATACATTATATTATACTGGAATTATATTATAACTTTATACAATTATAACATCATTCCATTAAATACGAAATAGAAATGAAAGTAGCGTTCATGCGTACGTACGGCTTACCGTCTCCATGAACGGTGCATTTCATTTCTTACCTCTAAATGTTATGTAATATTATAAATGCATGTATATACTGAATATATATGTTATATATGATAACTAAATCATGAATATAATTCTGGATATAATGGATATTTCACCACATGAACAACTTGTAATTATAAGAAGTTTATTGTTGACTCAAGTACCAAAGATCGACAAAACGACCGCTATTAACTTAAATAATTACATAATGTTCATAACATTGTAATAAGTGATATAAAAAGGATAATGAAATTGAAAATGGTTCTTAATAAGGTATATATTAACTCAAGTTTACTATTCAGGAGGTTAAAGAACGGTTGAGTCAAGTCGGACACGAGGTAAGGGAACTTCTTAACCCAACTTCCATTCTTTGGGTTAATCTCCAACTTTCAAATTATGTCATGATATTATTATGTCTTATTTTGTATTTTTACTTTCTTTATGTGTAACTATAGTGAATACACATAATATATATATTTTATTTTAAAAATTATATTTTTAAGGACTTCCTCTCAATCCCTTTCACTGAGGCATATTTGGTTTTATACACAACTTTCTTTTATACGGTGTATAAACCCCTTTGACTTTTACGTTTATTCAAAAGGAATCTGTTTTTATACGAAGCGTTTTGCTAAATGACAAAAGGGAATGTTTTTCTTTCCGTACTTATGCGGCGACAATGACTTCTCTACCACCGTGACCATTATTTGAGTTTCGGCTTCCTCTACAAGCCATTTTTTTTAATGAAAAATAAATACAATGTTTTAACTTTCTTTTATTTCGGTATTGAAAATGGTTTTGAAAGCGTTTTTATTATAAAAATGTGTTGTATTGATATCTTGTGATTGAAGTGTGGAAATGTTATGTTTCCTTTATGCGTGTTTTATGTGATACGATTATGTTATGGTTTATGATATGTTTAAACCCATTCATATGAGGAATGTATTGGACTTAATAAGTGACGGGTGGAGCCCGCTATAGCTCCTCGATGCCTCGGTAGGTCTCATGAGACAACTAGACATGGAATTGGCCGAGGCCCTTTCCCAATTTGATTTATGGATTTGGACGAGGCCTTAATCATTTTACACGTCTTGGCAGAGGCCTTGAAAAAATGTTTCAGAATGTCTGGCATTATACATTCCCTCATTATGAAAGTGGTTATTGATATTGCATGTGATTATTCGACTAGTAGAATATCCATGTGAGTAAGTAAATGGCATTATTTATTTTTATTTTTTCCATACTATGCAGAAGTTCAAGTTTAAAAAGACTTTTGTTTTAGTTATACATTGCCTTAAATGTTAATGTTTATTTATGAAAGCTTCCACAATATTGTTATCCTTACTGAGCATATGAGCTCATCCCTTTCAATGTTTTAATATTTTCCAGGATGTGAAGAATTATTTTATGAATGACCTGCAGGGACAGTCATAAGAGGATATGTGTGTGGACTATGAAGACTTTGTTATTAGTTTTTCACTTTATCATGTAATGTAGGATTTAGGAATGTATCTAGTGTTACCAAGGATACTAAACTAATCGGTCTTTCGAGACTTGATCTTTTGTGATCATGCCAATGTTACAAAGTAATGCACCGGCTCTGGGTTGCTGGGGTCGGGGCGTTACAAGAAGACCCTAGATTAATGGAGCTTTTTGAAGAGATCATCTATAAAAGGAAGTGTATTTTAGTTATTGACTATAAGCTGGTTTGACCATCTATAATCAACAAATATACTTATGGTTTTACCTTATTTATTCTAAAAAAACATGGTCAAACCCCAATAGGATGTATTAGGGCATATAAATACATTGTCTTCAATATCATTTAACTATCATTTTGGCTCAAGGAGCTTAGTATGTGACATCATATATGGAGAAATGTACAGTAGATGTGATCTTGGAAGATGATAAATACTAAAATCTACCTCTCTCTCTTTTGGCAATCTAGATATGTCATCAGAAATGATATCCATGAAATTATCCACTACTGGAGGTAAATCACCTCGATCTAATCCATTATCCTCTATGAATAGATTTGAGATATGGATAGTCCCTCCACCTATCACATGATGCTATGATCCTTCTATGGCCACATGAACATCTCACTTACCCTTATATTGATTACTGGTTTTCTATAGTGATGTAAACTATTCCCTTCAATGATATCAGTCTACAAAAGCCTGATACTGAACCATCCAATCCATCCCAAGAATGATATCAAATCTTGTCATCATGAGAATGAAGGGATTCTATCAGATAGGGTAATTGCATACCTCAAGGGTACAATTACTATATTGGAGTATGTGCTCTGAACACACTTTTATTTGGGTATCTTATGAAATGACAACCCACAAATATTTAATATTCTATAAGACTACACATGATAGATACAGAGATAAAACTGACCAAAGTATCTATTCCAAATAATGTAGATCCTATAGTATAATCCACTACAATAGTACATCATACTATTTATTTTTTGGTAGACTGAACCTTGGGTATTAGCTGAGAGAATGAAACTGGCATAATCTACAACCATGTGCAATATCTGGACTACCAGGTTCATAACTCCTCAGTTGTCACTACTGTTGATCAGGGGTCTAGATACCAATTCCATGAATTCCTCCTCATCTACTTATTCCATTTCTATATCAACATTCTACATGATGTGGAATAAAACAACCCAATCCTAATGGTGGAGTTGGAACATAATCCTTTTAAACATGGAGATTATGGAAAGGTCTTACAGAATATCCAAAGATTCCCCATATGGTGGCAATCCCGACATGCCATTGGGATTATATCACAATGAGGATTCAGTTTCCCAATTAAACCCCAACAATGAAACACCATTTGGAATTAAAAAATGATACTATTGTTTTCAATGATCGGATGATAAACTGCAATGGAACATGCCCTTCCACCATGAAAACTATTGGCCTACCATGGAACTGGTCTTCTATGTGTATTACAATTGTCATCCCTCAGATTATTCTTAGTGATTAGGGCATAAATGAGTATTTCAAAAACAATTAGGTAGGTGATAGGCATCCACCTGCATACAAATTGTGTATTGAATCCCATACTTGATGCATCCAACACAGTAAATCTCATCACCATCTTAAAGTGGTGAAAAGCACCTCAAGTCCTTGAAACAAGATAAATATTCAATAGATGATATTGAAACAGACTTGATATACAGGAACTCTTTGGATTTATCATCTCTCATCTTCTAAGGAAAAAATTGATCATTGAAAAAAGACTAAAAGTCATCCAATATCATATCCTGATCGGGATCGTCCTGGGTAGCCACATCCGACCAATGCTGAGCCAAATCTTCGAGCCTAATATAGAATGAATTTCCATCCTCACTAAAGGTGTTTATAGATTCTCAAATATACATAGGATTACTTTTAACCAAGACTCAGCAGCTCATGGACTACCATCCCCCATGAAGGAAGGGGGATTCTGCTGCTAGAACATGTGAGTTAGGTCAACCATTGTATGTGGAAGCCTTATATCACCATGCATTGAATTCATCAGATGTAGGAAACTATCACAAACATAGTCATCAGTTCCCAAATATAGTACAATATGTTGTGCCTTCAGTGGAACTCCTAGAGGTAAGACTAGTCACTAAAGGCCCACTGAATATGGATCATGATCATCTCCACCCTCATCGTGTATGGTACGAGGATATCAAGGTGGTGTTGGACTCAAAATTCAAATCACAAACATCAGAACAAGGCTTATGCATAGAGATAACAACATATAAATAATCTAAATATTGAAAATATCACTACCCAAGGTATAAATAACCAGCTACATGCAATGACGTCTAGGTACTAGAATGTTCTCCACTAAAAGTTTCATTTCATTTTAATTTTAATTACAAGGTTCACTCATTTTACATTTAGAAACATGGAACGATGGGATAAGTAATTGAAACCATACCATATTAGATTTCATGTTTCAATTTATAAAAGATAGAAATTCCAATTGAATCAGGGCCCATACACCTCATCAATAAAAAAACACACATGTATTTATAGCATAATGGCTTGACTCTGTAAATTACTCATCCAAAACAACGAGGGCACATATGCCTCATAATTGAGACATGAAATCACTTAATCACAATGAAGTTCAATAAAAGAACAAGATAACTATTGTTACATCACTCAGTAGTTACAAACATATATCTAATGAAAAGAAGATAAATTCACTAATATTTCATGTAAATATAATTAACATGTGAATTTTTGGTGCCAAATATGATTCATGTAACAATTATTCTTTCCCTAATATCAATGGACCTAGTATGAAAGAAGCCCTCAATCTAAGTAATAATCAAAAACTCCACATTGCATGTGAAACACAATATAGTGAAATGTTAACAACCATAATTGGAAAAACATAATAATAATTATATTTTTGGTAACTCGACATTTACGTGGAACATGGGTTCACAATGCCCAAGAATAGCTTTTGAAAAATTTACACGAATTCTTAATATCATGACTATTGTCTCCAAATATTAAAGTATGAAAGTAAATTTCCACTAATTTCACATTGTGATATCTTGGACCCAGATGCCACTTATTAGGTTCCCTGAATCCAGTGGGTCACATTATCTCAATTGCATCTCCCCAAATACTAGAGGTTGAAAACTAGTAATGAGGGCCTAGGTTGTGTCCTTGTGGAGACTATGCCCTCATTACCAAAGTGTAGCACAATCAATAAGTATAAATAGTGGTAGGTATAAAAATTTATATTAGTAAACAGTGGAATCAGAAAATAGTAAAAAATAAACTAGGATTATAATAAATGAATCGAAATGAAATAATAATCAATTACAGATGATGATATTTCATGTCACTAGAATATTGGAATACATTGATACAAGACATAAGGCAAAACATAATCTCTAAAAGTAAAATTGAAATCCAAAGGCTATCCGGACCACCCTAAGCTCTTCCATAGTTATCCTTTATCTAGATCCATCCTAAACAGCAAGCAATCAATTGTTCAATGTTGTATTCTTCGAATTATCAACTCATCCAATAAGATTATTTACCGTGATAAACAAATGGAACCTGAATAGGGTGTTATATATATATATATAAGTGGGAGACCACCAATTGTTTCTTTAACGTTACCCCTATAATAATAATATAATAGTATGCATGCATAATTATAGAATGTAAATAAATACAATGTATTTAAACAACCAAGTACCTTTTTCAACCCTCATCTGGTGTCTAAAACTGTAACTAGTCCTTTATTTGATCATTTCTAGTTTATAATTAAGTCACATGATAACTACAATAAAGGTTCCAAGATGTTACATGGAAACTATTAACGATATTTAATAACAAATTTCCATGGTAATAACCAAGTAAATTTAGACCTCGAGTTTCACCGCCTCATTAATAAATGTATCCTAGATAAGGGAAAGAGTGTAATCCAAGGAAAATAGTCTAAGGCATTCCACAATGAGGTCCCTAGAGAGACTATGATGTTCCTCCCACGTAAAACGGTGCTATGCATGGACTGGGCCTAGTTGGTTCTAACAATGGCACCAACATGTCAATTCTAGATCCAAGGAGTGTATCCAAGGCATCCTCTAGTACTACATTAGGGAGGCTATGGTTTCATACAGGGCATCTAATATAAGATAAAAATCATGTTCTGGGTGGGTCTCAACCTATGCATGATATATCCTTGAATTAAGAATGGGTTCCTGCACTTCTCAAGTCATTCCATAATGAATCTACAACAAGATTGAGTTATTCCAATCTTATTTTGAAAATTTTGTGATATATAATTCATAATGTTGAAGTCATTACCATTTATTAGTGTGATAAGGACATGTAAGATGAAACTATTCATTTAAACCATTTAAACAATTTTAATATTCTTGGATCACATTGATGCCTTCCATCAACATGGTAATGGGTGCTATGAATGTGAAACCTATTATTTAGTTACATTTAAAAAGTTAAAATCATATACATACTACACTAGTAAATTTCAATATAACATTAATTTATCAATTAAATAACCTACCTTAGGAAGTTATAAGTTTTGAGCATACATGGTGCTTTTCATTATGAAATTCACAATATATATCAATCCATTTAATATAGAAAATACTTCACATAGAAATATCAATCCAAGGAATACCCAAAAGGCAGATCAAATGTGTCAAAACACTATAATGAAAATTATGGAAAACATCCTTTTTGGTATGGATGGATTTATTTTTAGAACGACTAACAACTAATAAAATATTTGGAAAGAGATTAACTATATGTTTCTAATGATTATAATCATGGATTACAAATTAAAAAAATGACTCCTGGTGAAATCGGCGAGACCCACATGTCCATTCCAAAATCAATACAGTTGAGGGATGATTTATCGACCACCCACCAGTGGCTTGTTTGAATATACTCTACTAGTATTATCCTAGGATTTTTCTTGGATTGGATTAGATATAAGGAAAATGGAAGCACTCTCACACCTCAATAACTATACTGATAGTATGAGAGATAATGAATGCCTTAAACAGATTTGAGTATATACCATTTCAGATCCAACATGATGAACATAAGATCGATCATATCTTATATGATGGATATCTTTATATTCCATGGTTAGGCCATAAAAATATGCAAAATGGTATAAAATGGACCTTAAATCATATTAGGAAAGAATATTGTGTTAATTATATCGTTATTGGTAAAATAGTAAAATCAACCAAAATTTAGCATGCGCAAGGATTGTTCACATGGTTTGAAAAACTACGTGCAAAAACTGCATGTGTACCTGGAGAAGATGATAACTATCATGGTTAGGCTACACAGTTACGGGTACCATGCACTAACCATGCAAGATGGATCAACCAAAATATACCGACCATCGGAACGATTATATCTAACTGTGTGAAATGTCTATTTTTTTAAAAAAAGGGTTTTAGACTTCCAACAATACCTAGACACCATCAGGATATTTTTTAACCCATTTGGAATCTATATTAGGTCCACAATAATTTATTATATTCAAATTTTAAGGATTCATATCAGAGTGACAAATCGGGTTCATACAAAAATCAAAACTATATTTTTAATACAATCATTTACTATTTTAAAGAACTATTTTTGTAAATTATTTAATTATATATATATATATTATTTATAATAAAGTAAAATCAATATATATCACAATAATAATTTTTTTCAATGAAATATGTTATTAAAAATCCATATATTAGTTATCTAACGATTTGGAAAATCTTATTCTTATTTTAACGTAAAAGTGTAATTTCATAAAACTATTTTTATATGTGCATTTAAATTTCCTCATAAATAATTTAATATATGATATTTCATTAATTATTTTTATAAATTTATATATTATATATTCTATAAATTTATTTAAAAATCAATTTCTATTTTTCTAGGATAGGATTATATTAAATTTATCTTATTTACTAAAAATGTTATTAACGTTTTTTCTTGTATTTTGTGGACTTATTTTTAAGTGAATATACCACTTATTCATTAAATTTTTGATAAACAGGATTTATTATATATAATAATCATTTAAATGTTTTTTAATGAGGCCACTATAACTATATTTCAAAACCAATATTAAAAATAATATATATTTATTACCACAGTTAGCGATAAAACGGGTTTACAATGTGGTTAAACTAATATTATTAGGGTTTAAATTAACTTAAAAAAATTTTATATTCTATATGACGATTTTTTATTGATCATATATCATCTCCTCATCTAATAATAGTCATTTATATCCTTTAAATATAAATAACACATTAAAATATTTTAATCTTTGAAACAAAATGAATTGTGTCCTATCCCACCCTTACAAAAGGAAACCTAATATCTTATGTTCTCCACACTTCAAGATGCGTTTTTCTAAAAAATACCAAAAATATAATTATCTAAAACCGCTCCCCACATATTATAGGTACTGTTTTGATTTTTACACAATGTTATCAAGGCTTAATGGGTAACATAATAGTGGATTCTCAATGAAGTGTTGTATATCTTAACCGAGATCTTACAATTTTATTTATAATTCCAAATTATATAAACCTATTTCATAAATTATTACATGATGAATATAATCTCTGTAATTCAATTATATGTTATCATAATGATATGAAAATCTTTACCCACCTTTTTCCATTAAATTGGAAATGAATGTATTGCTAATGAATACATTTCGATGAATGTCACCACATAGTAATATGATTTATTTTACATATCAGACTCACAATGATGTATTAAATGATACATTTAATAAATTTATATAATATTTTTGATATAATTTTTATCATAAAATTATATTTTTTTATTTTTTTTCTTTACATGTTTCGATATAATTTTAAAATTGTAATCATGCATATGTAGAGACTACTGTCTCTATGGACGATGTAATTCATTAATAATTATCTATAATGTATGGATGGTCCTACATATAATTGTAATGAATAAATATTATATTTATATAATTAGGAAAAATTTATTTTAGGTAACCACAATCAAAATTAATGTATTGGGAATTCCCAAACAAAATATTCATGAACAAAATGACAACACCTAAGAACAATGATTAAATTAATGACTTATTAATAATATTTTATGAAATGTATTAAGTGTACCATGTCTATTATTATAATTATGAATATTTTTCTATAAAATAATTATAATATTATTAATGTTATTATATAAAATTTATTATTTATATGAAGGATTACATGCTCGAGGTAATCGTTTTATATTAAAATCTCATTTATAATTGGAATGTTTATTGTATACTCTTTTATGATGAAACTATATGATATGTCTCTCATAAATAATTTGTTTCCTTTTTTATATTTTATTTCGTATTTTCCTTTCAATTTCATCTCTATATGAACTCAAAATTCAAAAATATGTTTTTTAAGGAAAAATATCTATTATTTTCTCCTTGGTCTGGAATTTGTTTAATATTTTTACCTATTTTCAATCAAAAATAATCAATAATGTTTTTAGAATATCTCTATGATTGTATAAATTCATTTTTACCAATTTTATAATTCTAGTTGAAAAATAAAATGAATCTGGTTATCAATTTTTAAAATAATCACTTTTGACCTGTTAATAAAATAATGGGGATGAAATATTAGTCATATTGTACATGGAATGAAAAACATTTCTCACCATAGTGAATTAATAATTATTTGAAGTACCCTTTACAGGTTTCCATTTTTCTTTTCAAAGAAAACTTTTATTTAATATTTCATAATTTTTTAGATTTAAAATATAAAATGGTATTTTTCTCATGAAATATTCCAATTATATTTAAAATGAATTTTTCACCTATCAGAACATCCATAGATGTTACTTTTATTCTATAGCGATATGATTATGTGATATTATCCTTATTATGCTTTTGATATTTTATGGTTATGATTATAAAATATTGATGAAAGCATTTTTATTTTCCCTTGGACATGTTATGATTTAATGATAATGTTTTCCTTTATCATATGATTAATAAATTAATGTATATTGAATACATGAATTATTGGTATGTTATTTTGATCAAAGGTATTAGGTAAAGATTAACGCTTCATGATCTCAATGAATTCATGATTGGTTATACTATTTCAAAATAGATTGTATATAAGAGGTTATCACATGGCCAGATAGTGGGTACCAATGAGGTTATCCCTTTCCTGAAAAAGGTATAGGATGTTTCGTACATGGAAAATATTTGATGAATGACTTAGTGTGTAGGATCAACAAAATTTTTAAATGATGATTATTATTTAAAATATTGTGAAGCTTATTTACATCATGATATTATGAAAATGTTACACTCTTATGACACATTTTCTTTGACTTCATTAGGATTATTTTCTTATAAACGACTATGAATTATGATATGAATCATGATTCTGATTTATGATATATTTCATATGATTTTCAAATTTAATTTTCATATTGTAATACCTTTATTCTCATGTTATTCATAAATTATGAATGATGTCACCCCTATTTACCTTTACTGGTCATTTGATCACTCCCTTTATTATGTTTTATTGTCACTATAATATGGAGAATCATTTTTATGTATGATATTTCTATGAAGGAATGTAACTCTGAAGAGCCTATTGGGAGATGAAGTTGTTGTTTTATATATGAAATGTTTATGTATCCAATATTCCAATGACACCAAACCATTATGGTTCTTGTGTTGATTGTAGAATATTTTAATTAATATTAATATAATAAGATTTAATTTTTTAGTATAAAGTACTTGGGTTTTATCAGTTGTTTTCATTGTAATCATTTGTAATTATTAAAAACAATGATGATTAAAAATTACTATTTACATTTAGGATAATACAATCAAAAGGATAACATCATACATTGTGAAAATAAAATAATTGAGGTTATATTGAATATACATCTTAGTATATACACTAAAAATTTAATACAGCTATGGAAAATAGGAACATGTGGATAATAACTCCAAAAGGAGTTGATTTGGTACTAACACGATCATCGTTGGTGTGTGATGAGTGGGAGAAGACTTCACACATGACAATACACTCTAATGGGATAAAGGTTGGATAATTCATATTTTAATTATGAATTATTAGGATGGATTTTAATAGATGATAACCATCAATGATCTAGTAAAAACCTTGGGTGTTACAGATTGAAATGATGGTGTCATTATTTAGAAATCCTATAAACGATTTTTGAAAATTATGGGCCTTCTAATTATGATTAATATCGATCAAACAATTATTTCTTATTTTAGTTAATGGATAAAACCCAAAGGAATTATATTAATACTGAACATGATTAAAAATGTAATAATTTTCATCCTTAACAACCTTATGTTTTTAGAGAATGAATGAATATTATCATTGTGATGTTTATTAAGAATTATAATATCATGCATTATACTGATCATCTAAATGAGAATAGGGTAAATAATATTCTACTTAGTCTTTAATAAGGAAACATACACCATGATTTAATGGGGGTTTTGATCCACTAAATGATAAGGAATATAATGGTACCATTGAAATGATATTTTCCATTCTAAAATGTTCAGATCATTAAAGAGTTATTTTGTCACTTTATTATTTTAAATTCAAATAAGTACAATGGTGGAAACTTATTAGGACACAAAAAATATGTTTAAATTGGATATATATATTCGGACGAGTTTATAATGTTATATGTAAACACATATATTATTTTGATTCTTCATATTAAAATGGAGATATAATTCCTCTAGATAATGAAAAAAATGATGAATCTATTAGTACTAAAGAGGAACAATTTAAATATCTTTTGAGGTTCCATTTTGATATTGTCATCCAAAATAAAACTATGATTGACCTATTTATTGGAAACCTAAGAAATGATCATTTAAGGAAATTATCAATATTATACTTTAATAAATATATAAAATTAATTTATTATTATCTTAAGGTAGAAATTGACATTGATGTGACCCATTAGTATCATGTTTTTGACAGGTAAATAAATATAAAATTCAATGAAAAATATAACAATAAAATATAAGTAGTGAAGAAGATGTGTCATCCCTTATTCCTGAAGAGTGGAATGAAACATGGATGACATTTTCTTAAGGGTTCTAGTAGATGCTATTTGTGGGGAAAATGTTTTCACTGAAAAATTTAATGTAGGAATGATGTAATGATGTTATCTAACGGTTTTAATGGAATGAAGGCTACATATATTTCTCCACCTACACTCCAGGGTTTCAAATGAAATATGTTTTTTAATTTTTCTAACTAATTCATTTATCTTCGGGCTAATAAGGATAATGGATTTTATAACCCTATTAATCCAATATACAATGGTATATATCATATGATTACTATTTTTGATGTGGTTTATGATAATGAAGTGGTAAAATGGCACACATACCATCCACTCAAAAATTTATATGGTATTATTTCATTAAATACATATGCATTGTATTATATCTAGAAATCAATACAATGGTTTCACATTACCAACTCAATAATTAGATTTTGAATTCTTAATAATAACTTCTAGTGGTATGTTGATTTCATCCCAAGTCTTTGTCTCTTCCCTGATTCATGTATGTGGCAATGTGTCTCCAGTAAATAACTCTATAATTCCATTTGTTTAATATTATGTTTTTATTGGAAAGGTATATTCATTATTTATATAATACCTATAATAAAGGCCAATGAAATGAAGTTACATAGGATATTGCAAAAAAATATTTTATATTCAATCATTTTTAATTGAAATATAACCATGAAATTTTAATTAAATCAATTTAATTTTCCTAATTACATTATAATGTGGAAATTTATCTCATATATTATTGAAAAGAACAATATTTATGATATTCCTATTTCATGGGATTTAGATGATAACGTTTAAAAATAGTTTCATAGTCTTCCACAAAATCTTGATGATGAGTTTTAAATAGAAATAATAGATATTTCTAAACCTATTTAAAATTATTTATATAGATTTCCCTCGAATGAGTCAATATAATTGAATAATAAATTTTAAAATAATCATAATAATTGAACCATTCGACCATGTGTTTCACCAATGGATGAATATGTTTTTTATTATCATGAAAAAGAGACCAAGGAGCCTCTTTATAGATTATTCAGAACAAAATAACATCACAGCAAATAAGTTGAATCCTTTAACTGGTATTTATTATTTATTTGAACAATTATGATGATCATGATATTTTACAAAGATTAACCATCAATCTGGATACTATCAATTATGGATCAAATGTGATATCATATCCGATAAATTCTTTCATATGATATATGAACAATATGAATTTACAGTCAATTCATTTGGTATTACTAACAACCCATTTATCATCATTGATATTATTTATATAGGTTTATTTATTTCCTTGATCAGTTGGTGGTAGTATTAATAAAAAATATTCCCATATATTCTGATAGTTTGGAGGATCCTAAATTTCACATAATGAATTTATTAATGTCCCTATAGAAAGAGAATTTATATGAAAATTTTACCAAGTCTTAATATTGGTTATATAATGTTTCATTTTTGGTTTATATAATCTCATGTGAGGGTGTATAGTTGGATCCCTCAAAGAAAAAAGTTACTAATATTTGGATGATTCAAACCAATTTGTTCAAGATCCATATTTTCCTTTTATTGGATACATATTATTTATTATTTGTAAAAAATATCACATAAAAATATGATCCACCCACTATGTTTACTCAATGGGGAATAAAGTCCCAATATACTAATGAATGTGAAGAAAATTTCAAGGATCTAAAGAGATGTTTGGTCAGTACAACCATGCTCAACCTACCCTGTAGTGGAGACATTTTTTTGTTTATACTAATAAATCAAGGAGGGAGGTAGATTTCTTTCTATGAATAATGATCTTGTGGTAGCTTATATCTCACAAAATTTTATTATTCTTGAGATAAATTACCAGACTCGTGATTTAGAGATAGTAGTAATAAAATTTCATTAATGATATGGATTCCTAATATTTATGGGGAAAGGTGTGACAAATTTACTAATTAATATTAATATACCATATATTCATATAGAACGAGTTGTATATATGCGATAGAATGTATATAATGTCAGTTACAAACTGTAAAAGTTCAATACATTGAAACCTTATGAAAGATAACAAGGTGGTTTATTACTTGAGTCAAATATATCATTCTCACTTATTTGTGATATGAATCCTAAAATATATAATGTTTAATGATGTCCAATATATGGGTATTGAAATTTTTTTGTTCGTCGAAATTTTTTTTTCTTTATCCAATAACTTTTGTATATATATCTATATGAAAATTTATGAGTTGAAGAATCCATATACAGACCTGTAAAATAATGAGAAACATGTTCATATGTTCATATTTTATTCTGATTGAATTATAAGTTCAATAAGTGAGTATGAGTAACATAAATAATATATATGATGAATAATATTTTTTAATAATCTCGTATATCATTATTATAAATTCATCGTACAAGTACAAATATGTTTATATATTTAAAAGGGCATTCCTTACGGGAAAACATAAATAATTATGTAGTAGAATATGTATCATGGTGCAAAGATTGTTAGTAAGTTAAGCATGAGAGACAAAAATATAAGTGTATTTATTACCATTACCCTTACCATAATGGAAATAGGACAATATCACTATTGATTTCGTCATCAGACATGGTTGTTAATGAAAAACACTCATTATGGATGACATGGAGTAATGTGCAGACAATTCAATTAATGTACTGGTTAGAACATGATCAAAATCCATGATATGAATTGGATTCATCAATTTGAAAATATTCATAAAACAATTGTGGTTCACAAATATTTTCCTTGTTCCACAAAATAAATCACGTGAATGATTTTATCCTTCAAAAATTTTATTTCCATTTTCATAGGATTTCATAATTAATGGAATATACCTCCCTGGTGGTAAAATTTGTTAAAATGACCTTCCCACCTCCAAAAATCATATAAAATCCCATCACAATTAATCATCATTTTAATGGTTTTTTTACCTTTGTGCATCCACCCACTACTATAAATTCATGAAACATTGAACTTCATATGATAAATAAGAAATTGATTTCTACAGGTAACTTTCCTTCATGAATAGAATCCCATGAGTATATTAGTGTAAAAAATAAAAATGGAGGTGGGTTTCAAAAAATAATAAACCCTTTAAAATAAATATAAATCCTTTGGATTTCATTTGGTTTTGAGAGATACCTATCATTCATAAAAATTCAACCAGGTGAACCAAAAGATTACCAAGTGTTAGGGCTACCCAGTTTCGTGAATCCCTTTTGTTTGATAACCCATGACCATAATAATACCCTATAACTTCCTTAAAAATCATCCATATATCTAATATGGTGCGACTGTTTAGTATACATAGCTTAACAAATTAAATATTTTAGTGGGTGTTACACCTTCTCATACTATGTTAAATTGGGCCACGATCATCTTCATTTCTTGTATATTAAACCCTCATGTTCTTCCAAATCACACCAAGAGAATAATAGGAAGTTTTATCACTACTATCTCTAATAAATTGGAACCCAAATGTAATTACCTGTATCTGAAAAATGACCATGGAATTTTTTATTCTATACACCACCCTGAGGTACCCTTGTAGTAGAAATATATGCCTCCATGGTGGAATGATATAGGAAAATTTACCATCATTCTATGATATTGATTCTAATGTAATACACTACTCTTTCACCTTGGTATTGTCTCCCTATGTGCAGGACATTACCATGATGGAGATGGATGTTTCTAAAACTACACAACCTTAAATCATAATCGTACAATGATAAACATCACACAACATCATCAATACATGATGTCAACCATTATACCATCAATAAATGGTGGACACAAGATGCCCCATGAATAAATTTCATTGGATTACACCCAACCTTAAATGTGGGATGAAACCCCAACACTAAGGGAAAACATTGCACACTAAGGATGAAAACCCAACACCAGGGAATCCCATTTGTGTATTACCTACACCTCTTAGCAATGAAACCCCAAATATAGTGATAAAACAACAACAACAGGGATGTAACCTCAACACCAATATTTCTCATATGTGTAATTCCAACATATCCATTAAATAAAAACCACAAGCACAAGGTAAGTCCTACCTGTAAACCATACACATTTTCTTTTTGTCACACCATTCATGACATGACATTCTTTAATACATTACATTAAATATCATGGATTGGGGATACCACAAGACCTTAAACTATTTGATCAAATACTGTGGGGTTTAATCCCTATATCCTAATAAGGAATGTTATATCCATCCTTGTATTTCAATCCAAAATCACATTGAATGACAATTCAATATAAATCCATATTCCTCAACACAATTATTAAATCATGGTTTCTAACCCTTGGAAGGATGAAAATTCATTGTGTGATCATTATTCCACTAGTGCGCACGAAAAAACCAACAACCCTTCTCTTAATGAAGCTAAACCTATAACCTACCAGTCCTGAAAACACATTAATCTTTCAATGTCCCTATTTGATAATGTATTAAACATGTAATAGACCTATCCCCACATTACATTACACACTTGAACTACCTACCCCACAATATGTTAAGTTAGTGACCTACTTGTCCCCATAAGGTGTTAAACCGTAGATCAACCAGAAAAAATACATAAAAACCCCTACCCCATGTAGTGTAAATTTTATACCTTTTGAAAAAATACTTTTATGTATTTTTTTGAGAAATATGTTCCCTCTTAGAAGATATGGAATTACTTAGGTTCTCTACACCAAATGTATTATAAACAATATTACATCGACATTTAACAAGGAATACCTTTATAGATATACAATATTCACATTATTTCCTACCATAATCCTCCAAAAACTGATGGATGATTTTCTTTTGTGGAATAAATCTGTGTAATTCACTAGAATCCAACTTAATAAGGATCTATGAATAAGGTTTAAAGAACATTTATTACACATGTGAGTTAGACCCAAACTATGAGATAATGTCCCTGGAGGAATTTGATTTTAGTTTAATCCTTTTGTTGAGGGTTAACCAAGAACTGGGGTAATCATAAGCCTCATAAAACAAAGAATATAATATTAAACCATTCCATAACATTCATTTAGTCAGGTTACTTACTCTTATAATTCATTATGATTTTTACAGGAACACAAAAATCTCAAATGTTTGGGTATGAATATGGTTCTTATATTGTCCAGTTGGAATAACACAGGTCACAAAAAAAGAACCCTGATCAGTTATGATTAATAATTGTTTCAAAAAAATGGATCAAAAAAGTTATGAAACAAATAAAATAACAAAAAAAACCAATATATACACCAAAATAGTTATTAATTATTTGTTGTGACTCCCTCGTCAAGAATGTATCTCTCTTAAAATGATCACCCACTATTTATCTCGACAATTGGAGGATGATTATCGAGTGGGTATCCTTCTTCATTTAATCTCTACCTATAAGGATAGGGAGCTCTAAATCCTCAAAGGTCATGAGAGGACTCCAATAGAACTCTGATTTACAGAAAATCAATCCCTTCGCCTATATTAAAAATGAGGTTCCCATGTTCCATTTTTCTTTAAAAAATTGGAAGTGGTTTTGGGAAACCAGTTTTGGTTATACAACTGGTAACACCGTTTTGGACAAATAAACGGCCATATCATGGTGTGGATAAAATAGAAGAGTTGTTTTCCAGCCTCTTTAATGTATCCATGTCATATATGGTCATCATTGGACACCATTATTGGGAGATATTGTCAACATACCAAATCCAAATTTTTAATTCATGCAGATTCTATCACGTGGACAGATTAGTTAGAATGGGTGAAAAGATGGAATAATTTTTCTTCAATTTATTTATATTAGTTATATCCCATGAACATACATATTTTTTCAAAAATATCCATCACATTTACATAAATGGGCTTGAATAAATGTTTAAATTAGAGTATTGGTGTCATTGGACTTCAAAGCAGTTTCTCCAACTTTCCATCTGGATCATCTTTTTCCATCTGAATAACATCCTCCTATAATAAAATTACCAAAAAAGTAGAATTTAAATTTTTTAAACTTATAAATATTAAATAATTTAATAAAATTTAAATCTAATTTTTTTTTATTATATTTATAATTTCAAATACAAAACCATTATAAAAAAGTGGTGTAAGAGTTAAATAAAGTTATAAATCATAGTGCAATCACACCCCCACACATAAACATTTTCACTACTAGGATTATTGATATTTTCAAAACAATTCATAGAAATTTTATCAAATTCATGTATAGTTGACATTCACTAAAAATTAAAGCCGTGATTGAAATGTGATCAAAGTAAAAATCACACAAAGGAGTTATTCTCAATGGTCAAGGAAATATATGTCTCACAATTTTTATAAAAACAATATTCCATGAGATTTGTGATACCAATATTTGAAATTAATTCAAATGTTAATCATGTAACTAATTATCTATGTTTTATTGTGGAGACCATTTCATGATTCTCTTGGCACTTTCTATAGAGTAAATAGATGTTATTTAAAAAAAGAATTTCTTATATGATCGTTACAACAAAACCTACCCTGTATAATTTTTAATTAAATTACAAGATCAACTCACTTATGAATCCCCAAAAGGAAAAACATGATATCATAACATACATATCATCATTTTTTGTACATTTCATCACTCCCTTTAATGTTTATTTGTTTTTTGTTTGACATGGTTTTCTTGGGCATAGAATAATCGGGTAACACATACACATGCCTATGGAAACATGTTATAGTAATGAAATTGATAGGAAAAAAGAAAATGCAAAGAAAAATAATTTTTTAATATAGTGAAAATTAACATAACATATTTTTACCTTTAATTTCATATGAAATTTTCATATTTCATGGTTGGTTGAAAAGGAGTATCGAAATATTAAGTGACAAAATTTTCCCTTAATCTACTCACAAAAAGGGTTCCATTTTTGTCAATGTTTTCAAAATTATACAACTATTTATATCGATGAAAAACAACCAATTTTAAATATAAAATCACACCAATATTTTTAACTCATTATAAAATACACATTTCATCGGTGAATTTGTTTTGAAATGATAAAATAATAGAAAATAACCAAATTACTCAAGAATGTTCAATAATTTCCATGAATAAGTGGGAATCATTTTTCAAGATGTTGTTGGTATAAAAATTTATTCTTTCCAAATGTGTGGGGAAAATTAGTGGGGTTTTAAAAATAAAATTCATCAATTTAAAAAGGGGGAAGGAAGAATGACGATAGAAATTTCTAAGCAACAGAACAATGTACCCATCATCCCACACCTAGGGTATGTAGTGTCCTTACTATAATAAAATAGAATATGTTAACAGAGGATAAATGTGGGAGGGTGTTATTGGTAGTTTACTTCTTGAACATACAGTTCCTCCTTCAATGACTCCTGAATGGCTTTAGGGAAGTGCTTCAACCGCTCCCCATTGACAGGGATGTTTGGATTTATTTATTCATTTCCAACCCGAAAAAACATGAAATTAATAAAAATTAAGGATAGTGTATGGTTCAAAAAAATGGGAATGAAGCTTATCAGGATGAAGCATCAGCCTTACATTGTAAAGGAGGACCTTCTACCCACTGTGGAATTGACAATGAGGGATTCGCCAATCATGGGAGGCTATAACACACACCCAACAGAAGTTGATAGGGTGACATTAAAATGAGAATTTTAATGGCAGTATGGTAATCCCATAAGAAAACATTGAGTCCTAAACTCTAATGTTTTCTATTTGGTTGGATAATTTTTTGAAAAATAACTTTTTCCTATATTTTAGAAACCTCATCTTGACCATTGGTTTTTCGGTGATAAGAAGAAGACAATAAATTCTATACCACATACCAACACAAAAATGATTCCACTGTTCAATTTTATAAATGAGAACCAAGGTCACTAATGATGAAACTAGGTTATCCAAACCTATAGAAAATTATTGTTCTCAAATATTCCACAACTATCATGGTATAATATTTCATTGTGCATCATGCCTTTTACTATTATGAATAAAATATACGTCAAGAGTAACATTAATATTCCAAAATTAATTCCAAAATAGTGGCATAATGTCTGTCCCCAATCATCAAAAATTTCATGAATGAAAAATAATTGTTGAGGTATTTCATTTCTCTTTGATACAGACCCAATTATTTTACTGTTAGCAAATGGATTACAAATATTATGGGAATAAAAAAATATCGTGTTCCAATAGAGACTAGAATAAAAGGAATTGCAATATTTCCATTGAGGACAAAAGTTTACCCCATAATCCAGAGAGTGGTAGAACATAAAGACAAATTAAATATCGCTATCCGGATCACAACACTTATGGACATGATCACTACATATGCATCAAAGGTATGTGTAAACCCAAATTTAAAAACAAGACTAATGTTTTTGATAGTTATTTGGATTCTATTAAATTCATCAGGAATGCAATATTCTACCAAAAAAATTACAATTTCAGCATACAAATAAATAACATCTTTCATTTAATATATTTTTTCATCAAGAATGTTTTCACTTATAGAAATTAGGGGTGTCAAATCAATGTAAATGTATGGTTAGATCCTTTAGATATGGTAATCCAAAACATTACCAACTCTCTTTTATCAATAATTTCTAGATTATATTCTAGAATTAGGAGAATCCAAGTAAAAGGACCTGGGTTGGATACCAAACTTTTAAAGAGATACAATTGGGCTGCATGGTATGATAACAAATTGATTATGGGACCTATAAGGTATGACCAAAATTTTCCTATAGAAAAAACCATTTGATGGATTGTATTTTAGATGTGGTGTTAATTTCATGGCTAGGGACTAGTGTTCGTGAGGCATTAGCAATGATATGTGGAGCTTGATCAATCAGTTGTCAAATGACATCCTCAACTGTATAGTTTGATGTCTCATACATGAGGTAAAATCATAAATCCACCCTCGGTTGTTGGATTTAAGGGTTATGTGAGACTAATTTTTCAATTTATTAGAGGCTTCCTCACTTTCTTTATCAAGAAAATTTATTTTTCTCTTTGGACTAATTGAGAGACAGGGAGTAAAATGTAACACCCCAAGCTTCCACGGTACGTTTCCCTTCGAACAATGCAATAGCGTGTGTTGTACGCAACCTCGAGCTCTAACACACACCACAACTAATTAAACTAGCCGTTGTGAATAGTAATACCAACTTTTTGAAATTTTATAAATTTTATTTATCAAAATGGACTTCATTTTTGGATTTGGAATATCGAAATTTGCCTATGTTGAATTTTTGGTATTTTTCTGAGAACTTCTAATTTTTTATGAATAGTGAAAAATACTTAAAAACAACCTTTTTAATAAAAATAATTTATAGTGATAGATTAAACTATTTAGTGGTTTTAAAGTATAATTAGAATATATTATTACCATTTTATCCAATGGTGGTCATTAGAATTAATTTAACATTGAAATTGGACATAAACAATTGCCAATCTTGTGATATAAATTATTTCTTAAAAACACGCTATTTGCTGTAACAGCGGGAATTAATTATAAAATTAATTAATGCAAATTATATGTTTTGAATTTTTTAAAATAGACCTTATTTTTTGAATTCGGAATATCAATTATATCTTAGGGTGAAATTTGGGCCTTATTCTGAAAAACTTCAATTTTTGATTAATAGTGAAACCACTAAGTGGTTGTTAAAAACTGATTTTTTGTTAAAATGAAATATTACCACTTCTGTGATTTGATTTTCAAAAATCTGACATAAATTATTGTCATTAAGATGTTAAATGTGGTTCAATGAGATTAAAATAATTTTTTTGGTGAATAGTAACTTTTAAGTTCTTAATCACGATTAGAGGTAATTAGTGTAGTTTAAGGTAAAAATAATGTTTTAATAATATGAGATGAGCTTGACACTTGTCCTACTCCTATTGGATGAGTCATGGCCGACCACGAAAACCCATGGGTCAACTTGGGGACCCCATGGAGCCACTTTGGTTGGAAAATGACATTAATATATATTTATTTAATGTTAAAATTAAATTGACACAAACATGAGTTGTTTTACTAAAACTGTTTTTAATTGGGGTTACACAAGTCCAAATTTTGACTATAAATATTAATTAGAAATCTAGAAATATTTCCTACATCATAGTATTTGTTTTTAGAATTTTTAGACATTAAATAAATTAAATTATTTATGACATCATTATGATGCAGCGATGACCTCGTTATTTAACGATTTTAATAAAATGAAAAGATAATGTAAAATCCAAGGCTTACACTTGTCCAAAGACTATTGGATGGGTATATTTCAAACCCTTATCACCTTATCCACGAATTATAAAAGTTTGGGACCTTTAGAATCCGAAAAGCAATGTATAATAATGTAACATTTCAATCTTTCCAAAAGAGCCCCTCCTCTCCTCTTATAAAAGGCCCCCACCTCTACCACCTTATTCACACTTTCAAGCCTTTTGGTTCGGCCAACCTCTGCCCAAATACTCTCCCAAATTCTATCCCTTCATCCTAGAAGCTTTAATTTAGTCAGAAAGCCATCTTAAGGAGTCCTTTTGATCAGATCAAAAGGAAGAACCCGAAGAAGAGGTAACGTTTTCATCACCCTCTTTCAAGTTTCTTTCTTCTTCCACTCCCTCTTTGTTTGTTATTTCAATTCTAAAATTATAACTACACTATCTTATATATACTGTGATGTTATTATAAATATGTAACATCCATATTCAGTATTCTACCCATCATTTGAATGACATGTCACCATACGTGCGTACGTACGACTTACCGTCTCCACGTCGTGGTGTAATTGCTATTCAATATATTATTATTTATATGGGTATAATAATGATATGTAATTCATGTAAATAATAAATATAACATGATAATGATTCTGTATATATGATATACTATCCAATTATATATTATTTTAATATCAAAATAATGATATTGTCGCTCGTGCGTACGTACGGACTACCGTCTCCACGAACGAGATGAGATTCATTCTCTGTCGTATCCATTCAGGTATAATTATCATTTGATGATTTCAAAATAATGTTTAAGGACATGATATCATTCTGGATATGAATAAGATACAACCTATCCATGAAAAACACAACTTACGTAACAAAACATATAAAAGAAAACGAGTAATTTAACACCCGAAACAACGATAAATCTAGGATATTGTTAACAAAACAATGTTAAAAGATCATATATGATATCATATGAATGTATATGATTCTTGTATAATTTAATAACAATTATTTCACCATTATACAGGAGGTTAACCTACCCCAACCAAAGAAAAGTACAAGGTAAGGGTTTACTTCACAACCTCTTCATTATCCAAGGTTGTTTATACATAATTATCTACTGGGACCTCATTATCATCCACATCCATGTTTCTTAAAAATGTCTTTCAAAACATTTTTACTATTAAATGGAAAATGGGTTAAAGTCATTTATACCCGTATATGTTTTTGAAAGGAATCTTACCGTCGTTTTCCAAACAATGTACTTTTTGACCTTTTTGACCAATTTAAGGTAAGAATGTTTTTTTTAACTTATACAGCGGGTGCGGCTATGTTCCGCCATTATAACTTCGTAGAAGCTTCCCGTACAAGATTATAAGAATATTTTCAAAGTAAATGTATTATTTTATAATTAAGGGACTTTTAAATGATTTCAAAAAAGAGAGAGATATTTATCTCAAATAGCTTTGATTTCATCGATGTCAACATCCTTTGATGGGTTTTAAGTTTAATTGAAATTGATTTATGATACAAAACAACCATTGAACAGTTTGTGAAATATTTGACTGTGGATGTGTTATTTTTATACCATCCATAGTTTATGGAGAAATTGTTGAAGTTTCGTATGCTAGTTTTAATACAAATATTTATGTTATGTTTAAACCTATTCATATGAGGAATGTTTTGGACTTAATAAGTGAAGGGTGGAGCCCGCTATAGCTCCTCGATGCATCGGTAGGTCTCATGAGACAACTAGAAGTGGAATTGGCCGAGGCCCTTTCCCTATTTGATTTATGGTTTTGGCCGAGGCCTTAATCTTTTTATACGTCTTGGCCGAGGCCTTGACAAAATGTTTCAGAATGTCTGGAATTATACATTCCCTCATTATGAAAGTGGTTATTGGTATTTCATGTGATTATTCGTCTAGTAGAATATCCATGTGAGTAAGTAATGGCATTATTTTATTTTACTTTTACCATATTATGCTGAAGTTCAAGTTCAATAAAGCTTTTGTTTTAGTTTTACATTGCCTTAAATGCTTATGTTTTCTTATGAAAGTTTCCTCTATATTGTTATCCTTACGGAGCATTTGAGCTCACCCCTTTCAATGTTTTATTTTTCAAATGATGTGAAGCAGTGTATTACGACTGACTTGCAAGAATAGTCAGTGAGGATATGAGTGTGGACTAGGGAGACCATGTTATTGTAGTTTTCATTTTTATGATTTAATGTAATGTTTATGAATGTATCTAGTGTTTCCAAGGCTACTAAACTAATCGGTCTTTTGAGACTTGATCTTTTGTGATCATGCCAATGTTACGAAGTAATGCACCGACTCTGGGTAGCTGGGGTCGGGGCGTTACAGTTGGTATCAGAGGCAGTTTAGTACTAACCTTGGAAGCTAGATTTAGACAAACTCTGATTAGAGCACGTAGGCCTAAGATGAACTTTGAGGATTAGTATAGAAGAACATCCTAAAAATTCTGGTATTGTAGAGATTTTGTGAGTTTTCCGAGCAATACATCCCTGTCTGGATACGAGCAGGTAGAGGCGGCTCTGGCACAGATGTACCTAGGGGTAAAACCCGAAAACACCGCTTTGAGCTAGACTCTAACGGGAACTGGTGCACGACAACGGGTCTTACTGCACTTTTGGTTACGACACTCCTGGGGGATATTTTTAGGATAATTACCATTTTATTTACAAACCACTATGAAGGGTTACGAGTATATACTTCCTCAAAAGAAAATTCATAATTATGGATTATATCCCTAATTAGTTCAATTTATGTTAAGTGTTTTACAAGTATGGAATTATGTATTTTGATTCATAAACTAATCTAGTTTATGCCATTATTTAGAAATGGCGCCTAGTGGAAGAAATGGAAACCATATAAATCCACGCACTCCATGTAGGGATTACCCTACTGCTCAAGATAATAATGGTGGAGCTAGTGATACAACTGGGGCTGATAAGCTTCTCACCGTATTGGGACAACTCACACAGGTTATGAATAATAACCTTACTCGTATGGAGCACCCTGATCCGCAATGTGGAGGATCAATGCTAGACCGTTTCATGAGGCAACAACCACCAACCTTCAATGGGAGTACAAATCCTACAGTAGCTGAGCAATGGATAAATTCCTTAGAGAAAATATTCCATGCCTTGGGGAGTAGTTAAAGGGAGAACGTTGTCATGGCAGTTTACCGCCTCACTGGAGATGCCGATCAACGGTGGTCACTAATTCAAAACACAAATGAAGATGATGAATTAACAAACATGTAATGGCAGGAGTTCAAAGAGTTGTTCTTAGAAAAATACTTTCCTCGAGACCATCAAGCGGATATGGAAAGGCAATTTCTGAGTCTGAGGCAGAAGGAGGATGAGAATGTCGCAATGTATGAGGCTAACTTTACAAGGTTAGCGAGGTATGCTGCAGATTACATACGTAACCCAAGAAGTAAGACTGATCATTTCTTTGATGGGTTAAAACCATTTCTCCGTCGAGCTTTAGTATCACAAACCTTCTCTTCATACGAAGGTATTGTCTCGTGCGCTATCAAGACGGAAAAGGGATTCTCTAAGTCTTATGACTTTAAATCAAAGAAAGATAAGAAGAGATCCGCTGAAAACTCTGGGAAAGGTAATAAGGAAACAAGGAAGAAGGGTAGAAATGAATTTACACCATGTGATAATTGTGGTAGGAAGCACCCTGGTGCCTGTCTAAAAGGAAAAGGAGTATGTTACAAGTGTGGTTAAAAAGGCCACCATGCTCATGAATGCAAGGGAAAGAAAGCGGCTGTCAACGTGGAATGTTATAATTGTAGAGAGAAGGGACATTATGCAAATGAATGTCCTAAGCGTCAGGGGAACTTACCTCAGAAGAGGCCAAGGGATCAAGGCCAGGCTTATGCTATCACTACTGCTGAGGTGGAAGCTCCGAAAGACGTGGTGGCGGGTAATTTAATGGTTTCCTCAAGTTTAGCAAATTCATTATTTGATTCTGGATCATCGCATTGTTTCATATCTTCCCAGTTTTCTAAGAAAATTAGATACTTACAATTTGATTTAACAAGGGAGTTGTCGGTAAAAACCCCTAAGGGAAGTATTGTTGCAACAAATTTTTGTCGATTAGTTCCCATTAGAGCACCTAAATGTTCTTTACCTGCTGATCTCATCGCCATACCCATGATTGAATTTATTATAATCCTCGGTATGTATTGGCTTTCGGACCATGATGCAAAAATTTATTGTAAGAGGAAAGAGGTTACGATTATTGATGGTGATGATAAGGAACACCTTATCTTTAGAGCAGAATCGTCGCCACATAATTCTTATCTAGATCCACCCCCAGTAGCTCAACTAAATTCAATTATTGGGGAGGAAGAGAAGGAAATTACTGAGGGTGAGGAAAGGAATATTCAAATAGAGGATGTACCTATTGTGAGAGAATATGTTGATTTGTTTCTGGAAGATTTACCTGGACATCCTCCAGAACGAGAAGTTGAGTTTTCCATTGATTTAATTCCTGGATCAAGGCCCATATCGAAGACCCCATATAGAATGGCCACTGTGGAATTAGTTGAACTAAAGAAACAACTATAGGAATTGAGTAATAAGGGATTTATTCACCCTAGTGTTTCTCCATGGGGAGCCCCTATTCTTTTTGTTAAGAAGAAAGATGGATCTATGAGGTTGTGCATTGACTATAGGGAGATCAATGCTAAACAAGTATCCCCTACCTCGCATTGATGATTTGTTTGACCAACTGCATGGAGCTCAATACTTTTCAAAGATTGACCTTCGGTCTGGATACTATCAGTTGTGTGTGAAGAAGGAAGACGTTCCAAAGACAGCATTTCGAACAAGGTACGGGCATTACGAGTTTACAGTAATGCCTTTTGGATTAACTAATGCACCCTCTGTTTTCATGGATCTAAGGAATAGAGTTTTCAAGGAATATCTTAATGACTTTGTAGTGGTATTTATTGATGATATCTTGGTATAATCCAAAAGCCACAAAGATCATGAAAATCACTTACGCATTATCCTGAAGACTCTTAGAAGACATGAATTATATGGGAAATTTAGAAAGTGTGAATTCTGGCTTCATGAGATTTCTTTTCATGGCCATATTGTCTCTAAGTATGGAATTTCTGTTGATCCTTCTAAAACCAAGGCAATCCAAGAATGGCCAGCACCGAGAAGTATAACTGAGGTATGCAGTTTTATTGGTTTAGCAGGTTATTATCGACATTTCGTCCAGAATTTTGCCAGATTGGCTAACCCATTGACAAAGCTCACACGTAAAGGGATTAAATTTGTCTGGACAAAAGAGTGTGAAGAATGTTTTGAAGAACTAAATAGAAGATTAGTCAATGCCCCTGTATTGACTCTACCATCGGGGAATGATGGGTTTGTTATTTATAGTGATGCATCGATGAAAGGACTTGGTTGTGTCCTTATGCATAATGATAAGGTCATTGCCTATGCGTCACGACAGCTAAAAATTCATGAGAAAAACTATCCTACTCATGATCTTGAGTTAGCAGCTGTGATCTTTGCTTTAAGGATATGGAGACATTACCTCTATGGTGAAAAATGTGAGATTTATACTGATCATAAGAGTTTGAAGTATATTTTCACACAAAAAGAACTCAACATGAGGCAAAGGCGATGTCTTGAACTACTCATGGATTATGATTGCACAATACATTAACACCCGAGGAAGGCAAACAAGGTGGCAGATGCTTTGAGCAGAAAAGACCATGTAGTTTTGAATGTGATGAGAATTGATAGGGATCCAATTTTCTTGGATCTAGTTAAGATGGACATGGGAATAACTAGTGAAGGTGAAACATCAATGCTTTTTCAAATGGTTTCCAAACCATCATTACTAGAAAGGATTAAGTGTTCTCAGACCAATGATGAAGAATTTCAGAAGAAGATTAAAGATGTGAATGATGGAAGATTGAGGGACTTTGTGTATAAGGATGGAATTTTGAAATTCAGGAAGAGACATTGTGTTCCCGATATACCTGATCTAAAAAGGGAATTGCTGGATGATGCTCATAGTTCCAACTTCTCTATACACCCTGGGAGCACCAAAATGTATAGAGATTTGAAGGAACATTTTTGGTGGGACAATATGAAGAGGGAGATTTCTGATTTTGTGTCGAGGTGTATGGTTTGTCAACAAGTGAAGGTTGGAAGGCAACATCCTGGTGGAGTATTGCAACCTCTTCCCATACCTGAGTGGAAATGGGATAATATTACGATGGACTTTGTCATGGGACTACCAAAGACTCCTAGAAGTAATGATGCAATATGGGTCATTGTTGATTGACTTACTAAGTCAGCACATTTTCTGGCTATACGGGAGGATCTACCACTTGAACGTCTAGCAAGACTATATATTAATGAAGTTGTAAGACTTCATGGAATACCCCTATCGATGGTTTCTGATCGTGATCCTCGTTTTACTTCAAGATTATGGAAACTTCTTCAAAAGGCCTTGGATACTGAACTTCGTCTGAGCAATGCCTATCACCCTCAAACAGATGGACAATCAGAATGGACTATTCAAACCTTAGAAGAAATGTTGAGATCATGCTCTCGTGACATTCAGGGTATGTGGGATCAATATTTACCACTGGTAGAATTTTCCTATAACAATAGCTTCCATTCAAGAATTCAGATGGAACCTTATGAAGCGTTATACGGAAAGAGATGTCGTACACCAACCTTTTGGGATGACGTTGGTGAAAGAAAACTTGTGGGACCATAACTGGTGGAAGAAACAATGGAAAAGGTGAAGGTAATCCAAAACCACATCAAACCAGCTCAAAGTAGGCAGAAGAGCTATGCTGATAGCAGAAGAAAGGTTTTGGAATTTCAGGTGGGAGATCATTTTTTCCTAAAGGTATCTCCATGGAAGGGATTTATAAGTTTTGGTAAGAAGGGTAAGATGAGTCCCAGGTACATCGAACCTTTCGAAATTCTAGATCGTATTGGGGCTGTAGCTTATCGTTTGGCGATGCCACCAAATCTCTCCAATGTTCACGATGTTTTCCACATATCGCTATAGAGAAAATACATGCCCGACCCAACACATGTACTTACCTACGAGGAATTAGAACTCAAACCCAATCTATCTTATTGCGAAGAGCCCATCACAATTCTTGATGTGAGGGAGCAGGTGCTGAGAAACCGGACGACTCGTCTGGTAAAGGTTTTGTGGAGAAATCATAAAATGGAAGAGGCAACGTGGGATCCTGAGGAACTTATGATGAAGAACCACCCGAGTCTTTTAATGCAGTAATACCCTAGAAATTGCGAGGACGCAATTATTTGAAGGAGGGGAGAATGTAACACCCCAAGCTTCCACAGTACATTTCCTTTCGAATAATGCAATAGCGTGTGTTGTACGCAACCTCGAGCTCTAACACACACCAAAACTAATTAAACTAGCTGTTGTGAATAGTAACGCCTACTTTTTGAAGTTTTATAAATTTTATTTATCAAAATGGACTTCATTTTTGCATTCGGAATATCAAAATTATCCTATGTTGAATTTTTGTATTTTTCTGGGAACTTCTAATTTTTTATGAATAAAGAAAAATTCTTAAAAACAACATTTTAATCAAAATAATTTATACTGATAAATTATACAACTTAGTGGTTTTAAAGTATAATTAGAATATATTTTTACCATTTTATCCAATGGTGGTCATTAGAATTAATTTAACATTGAAATTGGACATAAACAATTGTCAATCTTTTGATATAAATTGTTTCTTAAAAACACGCTATTTGTTGTAACAGCGGAAATTAATTATAAAATTAATTAATGAAACATATATGTTTGGAATTTTGTAAAATAGACATTATTTTTTGAATTCAGAATATCAATTATATCTTAGGGTGAAATTTTGGCCTTATTCTGAAAAACTTCAATTTTTGATGAATAGTGAAACCACTAAGTGGTTGTTAAAAACTGATTTTTCGTTAAAATGAAATATTACCACTTCTGTGATTTTATTTTCAAAAATCCGACATACATGGTTGTCATTATGAAGTAAAATGTGGTTCAATGAGATTAAAATAATTTTTTGGTGAATAGTAACTTTTAAGTTCTTAATCACGATTAGAGGTAATTAGTGTAGTTTAAGGTAAAAATAATGTTTTAATAATATGATATGAGCTTGAAACTTGTCCTACTCCTATTGGATGAGTCATGGCCGACCACGAAAACCCATGGGTCAACTTGGGGACCCCATGGAGCCACTTTGGTTGGAAAATGACATTAATATATATTTATTTAATGTTAAAATTAAATTGACACAAACATAAGTTGTTTTACTTAAACAGTTTTTAAGTGGGGTTACACAAGTCCAAATTTTGACTATAAATATTAATTAGAAACCTAAAAATATTTCCTACATCATAGTATTTTTTTATAATTTTTAGATATTAAATAAATTAAATTATTTATGACATCATTATTATGCAGCGATGACCTCATTATTTAACGATTTTAATAAAATGAAAAGATAATGTAAAATCCAAGGCTTACACTTGTCCAAAGACTATTGGATGGGTAGATTTCGAACCCTTATCACCTTAGCCACGAATTATATGACTGTGGGACCTTTATAATCGGATAAGCATTGTATAATAATGTAACATTTCAATCTTTCCAAAAGAGACTCTCCTCTCCTCTTATAAAAGGCCCTCACCTCTACCACCTTATTCACACTTTCAAGCCTTTTGGTTCGGCCAAACTCTACCCAAATACTCTCCCAACTTCTCTCCCTTCATCCTAGAAGCATTACTTTATTCAGAATGACATCCTAAGGAGTCTTTTTGATCAAATCAGAAGGAAGAACCCGAAGAAGAGGTAACGTTTTCATCACCCTCTTTCAAGTTTCGTTCTTCTTCCACTCCCTCTTTGTTTATTATTTCAATTCTAAAATTATAACACTAGTATATTCTATATACTGTGATGTTATTATAAATATGGAACAACCATATTCAGTATTCTACCCATCATTTGAATGACATGTCACCATACGTGCGTACGTACGGCTTACCGTCTCCACGTCGTGGTGTAATTGTTATTCAATATATTATTATTTAGATGGGTATAATAATTATATGTAATTCAGGTAAATAATAAATATAACATGATAATGATTCTGTATATATGATATAATATCCAATTATATATTATTTTAATATCAAAATAATGATATTGTCGCCCGTGCGTACGTACGGACTACCGTCTCCACGAACGCGATGAGATTCATTCTCCGTCGTATCCATTCAAGTATAATTATCATTTTATGATTTAAATATAATTTCTAAGGACATGATATCATTCTGGATATGAATATGATACAACCTATCCATGAAAAACACGACTTACGTAACAAAACATATAAAATAAAACGAGTAAGTTAACACCCGAAACAACGATAAATCTAAGATATTGTTAACAAAGCAATGTTAAAAGATCATATATGATATTATATGAATGTATATGATTCTTGTATAATTTAATAACAATTATTTCCCCATTATACAGGAGTTTAACCTACCCCAACCAAAGAAAAGTACAAGGTAAGGGTTTAATTCACAACCTCTTCATTATCCAAGGTTGTTTATACATAATTATCTACTGGGACCTCGTTATCATCCACATCCATGTTTCTTAAAAATGTCATTCAAAGCATTTTTACTATTAAATGGAAAATGGGTTAAAGTCATTTATACCCTTATAATTTTTTGAAAGGAATCTTAGCATCGTTTTCCAAACAATGTACTTTTTGACTTTTTTGTCAAATTTAAGGTAAGAATGTTTTTTTTAACTTATACGGCGGGTGCGACTATTTTCCGCCATTATAACTTTGTAGAAGCTTCCCATACAAGCTTATAAGAATATTTTCAAAGTAAATGTATTATTTTATAATTAAGGGACTTTTAAATGATTTCAAAAAAAGAGATATATTTCTCTCAAATAGCTTGGATTTCATCGATGTCAACATCCTTTGATGGGTTTTAAGTTTAATTGAAATTGATTTATGATACAAAACTCCCATTGAACACTTTGTGAAATATTTGACTGTGGATGTGTTATTTTTATACCATCCATAGTTTATTGAGAAATTTTTGACGTTTCGTATGCCAGTTTTAATACAAATATTTATGTTATGTTTAAACCGATTCATATGAGGAATGTATTGGACTTAATAAGTGACGGGTGGAGCCCGCTATAGCTCCTCGATGCATCGGTAGGTCTCATGAGACAACTAGACGAGGAATTGGGCGAGGCCCTTTCCCAATTTGGTTTATGGTTTTGGCCGAGGCCTTAATCATTTTAGACGTCTTGGCTGAGGCCTTGGCAAAATGTTTCAGAATGTCTGGCATTATACATTCCCTCATTATGAAAGTGGTTACTGATATTTCATGTGATTATTAGTCTAGTAGAATATCCATTTGAGTAAGTAATGGAATTATTTTATTTTACTTTTGCCATATTATGCTGAAGTTCAAGTTCAATAAGGCTTTTGTTTTAGTTTTACATTGCCTTAAATGCTTATGTTTTCTTATGAAAGTTTCCGCTATATTGTTATCCTTACGGAGCATTTGAGCTCACCCCTTTCAATGTTTTATTTTTCCCAGGATGCGATGAAGTGTATTACGACTGACTTGCAAGAATAGTCAGTGAGGATATGAGTGTGGACTAGGGAGACCATGTTATTGTAGTTTTCATTTTTATGATGTAATGAAATGTTTATGAATGTATCTAGTGTTTCCAAGGCTACTAAACTAATCGGTCTTTCGAGACTTGATCTTTTGTGATCATGCCAATGTTACGAAGTAATGCACCGACTCTGGGTAGCTGGGGTCGGGGTGTTACAGTTGGTATCAGAGGCAGTTTAGTACTAACCATGGAAGCAAGATTTAGACAAACTCTGATTAGAGTACGTAGACCTAAGATGATCTTTGAGGATTAGTATAGAAGAACTTCCTAAAAATTTTGGTATTGTAGAGATTTTGTGAGTTTTCCGAGAAATACATCCCTGTCTGGATACGAGCCGGTAGAGGCGGCTCTGGCACAGATGTACCTAGGGGTAAAACCCGAAAACACCGCTTTGAGCATGACTCGAACGGGAACTGGTGCATGAAAACGGGCCTTGCTGCACTCTTGGTTACGACAGTCCTAGGGGATATGCTTAGGATAAGTTTCATTTTCTTTACAAACCAATATGAAGGGTTACGAGTATATACTTCCTCAAAAAAACATTTTTATAATTATGGATTATATCCATAATTAGTTCAATTTTTGTTAAGTGTTTTACAAGTATGGAATTACGTATTTTGATTCATAAACTAATCCAGTTTATGCCATTATTTAGAAATGGCGCCTAGTGGAAGGAATGGAAACCGTATCAATGCACGCACTCTGTGTAGGGATTGACCTCCTGCTCAAGATAATTATGGTGGAGCTAGTGATAGAACTGGTGCTGATCAGCTTCTCACCGTACTGGGACAACTCACGCAGGTTATGAATAATAACCTTACTCGTATGGAGCACCCTGATCCGCAATGTGGAGGATCAATGCTAGACCGTTTCATGAGGAAACAACCACCAACCTTCAATGGGAGTACAAATCCTACAGTAGCTGAGAAATGGATAAATTCCTTAGAGAAAATATTACATGCCTTGGGGAGTAGTGAAAAGGAGAAAGTTGTCATGGCAGTTTACCGCTTCACTGGAGATGTCGATCAATGGTGGTCACTAATTCAAAACAAAAAGGAAGATGATGAATTAAAAAACATGGAATGGCAGGAGTTCAAAGAGATGTTCTTAGAAAAATACTTTCCTCGAGAACATCGAGCGGATATGGAAAAGCAATTTCTGAGTCTGAGGCAGAAGGAGGATGAGAATGTCGCAAAGTATGAGGCTAACTTTACAAGGTTAGTGAGGTATGCTGCAGATTACATACGTAACCTAAGAAGTAAGACTGATCGTTTCTTTGATGGGTTAAAACCATTTCTCCGTCGAGATTTAGTATCACAAACCTTCTCTTCATACGATGGTATTGTCTCGTGCGCTTTCAAGACGGAAAAGGAATTCTCTAAGTCTTATGACATTAAATCAAAGAAAGATAAGAAGAGATCCGCTGAAAACTCTGGGAAAGGAAATAAAGAAATAGGGAAGAAGGGTAGAAATGAATTTCAACCCTGTGATAATTGTGGTAGGAAGCACCCTGGTGCCTGTCTAAAAGGAAAAGGAGTATGTTACAAGTGTGTTGAAAAAGGCCACCAAGATCATGAATGAAAGGGAAAGAAAGTGGCTGTCAACGTGGAATGTTATAATTGTAGAGAGAAGGGACATTATGCAAATGAATGTCCTAAGCATCAGGGGAACTTGCCTCAGAAGTGGCCAAGGGATCAAGGCCAGGCTTATGCTATCACTACTGGTGAGGTGGAAGCTCCGAAAGACGTGGTGGCAGGTAATTTAATGGTTTCTTCAAGTTTAGCAAATGCATTATTTGATTCTGGATCATCGCATTGTTTCATATCTTCCCAGTTTGCTAATAAAATTATATATTTCTAATTTGATTTAACATGGGAGTTTTCGGTCAAAACCCCTAAGGGAAGTATTGTTGCAACAAAGTTTTGTCGATTAGTTCCCATTAGAGCACCTAAATGTTCTTTACCTGCTGATCTCATCGTCATACCCATGATTGAATTTGATATAATCCTCGGTATGGATTGGCTTTCTGACCATGATGCAAAAATTTATTGTAAGAGGAAAGGGGTTACGATTCTTAATGATGATGATAAGGAACACCTTATCTTTAGAGAAGAATCGTCGCCACATAATTCTTATCTAGATCCACCCCCAGTAGCTCAACTAAATTCAATTATTGGGGAGGAAGAGAAGGAAATTACTGAGGGTGAGGAAAGGAATATTCAAATAGAGGATGTACCTATTGTGAGAGAATATGTTGATGTGTTTCCAGAAGATTTACCTGGACATCCTCCAGAATGAGAAGTTGAGTTTTCCATTGATTTAATTCCTAGATCATGGCCCATATCGAAGACCCCTTATAGAATCTCCACTGTGGAATTAGTTGAACTAAAGAAGCAACTAGAAGAATTGAGTAATAAAGGATTTATTCTCCCTAGTGTTTCTCCTTGGGGAGCCCCTGTTCTTTTTGTTAAGAAGAAAGATGGATCTATGAGGTTGTGCATTGACTATAGGGTGATCAATGATATAACAATAAAGAACAAGTATCCCCTACCTCGCATTGATGATTTGTTTGACCAACTGCATGGATCTCAATACTTTTCAAAGATTGACCTTCGGTCTGGATACCATCAGTTGTGTGTGAAGAAGGAAGACGTTCCAAAGACAGCATTTCGAACAAGGTACGTGCATTACGAGTTTACAGTAATGCCTTTTGGATTAACTAATGCACCCTCTGTTTTCATGGATCTAATGAATAGAGTTTTCAAGGAATATCTTGATGAATTTGTAGTGGTATTTATTGATGATATCTTGGTATAGTCCAAAATCCATGAAGATCATGAAAATCACTTACGCATTATCCTGAAGACTCTTAGAAGACATGAATTATATGGGAAATTTAGCAAGTGTGAATTCTGGCTTCATGAGATTTCTATTCTTGGCCATATTGTCTCTAAGGATGGAATTTCCATTGACCCTTCTAAAACCAAGGCATTCCATGAATGGCCAGCACCGACAAGTATAACTGAGGTACGCAGTTTTATTGGTTTAGCAGGTTATTATCGATGTTTCATCCAGAATTTTGCCAGATTGGCTAACCCATTGACAAAGCTCACACGTAAAGGGATTAAATTATTCTGGACAAAAGAGTGTGAAGAATGTTTTGAAGAAATAAAGAGAATATTAGTCAATGCCCCTGTATTGACTCTACCATCGGGGAATGATGGGTTTGTTATTTATAGTGATGCATTGAAGAAAGGACTTGGTTGTGTCCTTATGCAGAATGATAAGGTCATTGCCTATGCATCACGACAGCTAAAAATTCATGAGAAAAACTATCCTACTCATGATCTTGAGTTAGCAGTTGTGATCTTTGCTTTAATGATATGGAGACATTACCTCTATGGTGAAAAATGTGAGATTTATGATGATCACAAGAGTTTGAAGTATATTTTTACACAAAAAGAACTCAAAATGAGGCAAAGGAGATGGCTTGAACTACTCAAGGATTATGATTGCACGATACATTACCACCTGGGGAAGGCAAACAAGGTGGCAGATGCTTTGAGCAGAAAAGATCATGGAGTTTTGAATGTGATGAGAATTGAAAGGGATCCAATTTTCTTGGATCTAGTAAATATGGACATGGGAATAACTAGGGAAGGTGAAACATCAATTCATTTTCAAATGGTTGCAAAACCATCATTACTAGAAAGGATTAAGAGTTCTCAGACCAATAATGAAGAATTTCAGAAGAAGATTAAAGATGTGAATGATGGAAGATTGAGGGACTTTGTGTATAAGGATGGAATTTTGAAATTCGGGAAGAGACTATGTGTTCCAGATATACCTGATCTAAAAAGGGAATTGATGGATGATGCTCATAGTTACAACTTCTCTATACACCCTAGGAGCACCAAAATGTATAGATATTTGAAGGAACATTTTTGGTGGGACAATATGAAGAGGTAGATTACTGATTTTGTGTCGAGGTGTATGGTTTGTCAACAAGTGAAAGCTGGAAGGCAACATCCTGGTGGAGTATTGCAACCTCTTCCCATACCTGAGTGGAAATGAGATAATATTACGATGGACTTTTTCATGGGACTACCAAAGACTCCTAGAAGGAATGATGCATTATGGGTCATTGTTGATCGCCTTACTAATTCAGCACATTTTCTGGATATACGGAAGGATCTACCACTTGAACGTCTAGCATGACTATATATTAATTAAGTTGTAAGACTTCATGGAGTACCCCTATCGATTGTTTATGATCGTGAAACTCGTTTTACTTCCAGATTCTAGAAAAGTCTTCAAAAGGCATTGGATACTGAACTTCGTTTGAGCACTGCCTATCACCCTCAAACAGATGGAAAATCAGAACGGACTATTCAAAACATAGAAGACATGTTGAGATCATGCTCTCTTGACTTTCAGGGTATGTGGGATCAATATTTACCACTGGTAGAATTTTCCTATAACAATAGCTTCCATTCAAGCATTCAGATGGCACCTTATGAAGCGTTATACGGAAAGAGATGTCGTACACCAACCTGTTGGGATGACGTTGGTGAAAGAAAACTTGTGGGACCAGAACTGGTGGAAAAAACAATGGAAAAGGTGATGGTAATCCAAAACCACATCAAAGCAGCTCAAAGTAGGCAGAAGAGCTATGCCGATAGCAGAAGAAAGGTTTTGGAATTTCAGGTGGGAGATCATGTTTTCCTAAAGGTATCTACATGGAATGGAGTTATATGTTTTGGTAAGAAGGGTATGTTGAGTCCCAGGTACATCGGACCTTTCGAAATTCTAGATCGTATTGGGGCTGTAGCTTATCGTTTGGCGATGCCGCCAAATCTTTCCGAAGTTCATGATGTTTTCCACATATCGCTATTGAGAAAATACATGCCCGACCCAACACATGTACTTACCTACGAGGAATTAGAACTGGAACCCGATCTATCTTATTGCGAAGAGCCCATCAGAATTCTTGATGTGAGGGAGCTGGTGCTGAGAAACCGGATGACTCGTCTGGTAAAGGTTTTGTGGAGAAATCATAAAATGGAAGAGGCAACGTGGGAACCTGAGGAACTTATGATGAAGAACCACCCAAGTCTTTTTATGCAGTAATACCCTAGAAATTGCGAGGACACAATTATTTTAAGGAGGGGAGAATGTAACACCCCATGCTTCCACAGTACGTTTCCCTTCGAATAATGCAATAGCGTTTGTTGTACGCAACCTCGAGCTCTAACACACACCATAACTAATTAAACTAGCCATTTTGAATAGTAATACCTACTTTTTGAAATTTTATAAATTATATTTATCAAAATGGACTTCATTTTTGGATTCGGAATATCGAAATTAGCCTATGTTGAATTTTTGGTATTTTTTTGAGAACTTCTAATTTTTTATGAATAGTGAAAAATACTTAAAAACATCTTTTTTAATCAAAATAATTTATAGTGATAAATTATACTATTTAGTGGTTTTAAAGTATAATTAGAATATATTTTTACCATTTTATCCAATGGTGGTCATTAGAATTAATTTAACAATGAAATTGGACATAAACAATTGCCAATCTTTTGATATAAATTGTTTCTTAAAAACACGCTATTTGTTGTAACAGTGGGAATTAATTATAAAATTAATTAATGAAACTTATATGTTTGGAATTTTGTAAAATAGACATTATTTTTTGAATTGGGAATATCAATTATATCTTAGGGTGAAATTTTGGCCTTATTCTGAAAAACATCAATTTTTGATGAATAGTGAAACCACTAAGTGGTTGTTAAAAACTGATTTTTCGTTAAAATGAAATATTACCACTTATGTGATTTGATTTTCAAAAATACGACATATATGGTTGTCATTAAGAAGTAAAATGTGGTTCAATGAGATTGAAATAATTTTTTGGTGAATATTAACTTTTACGTTCTTAATCACGATTAGAGGTAATTATTGTAGTTTAATGTAAAAATAATGTTTTAATAATATGAGATAAGTTTGACACTTGTCCTACTCCTATTGGATGAGTCATGGACGACCAAGACAACCCATGGGTCAACTTGGGGACCGCATGGAGCCACTTTGGTTGGAAAATGACATTAACATATATTTAATTAATGTTAAAATTAAATTGACACAAACATGAGTTGTTTTACTAAAACAGTTTTTTAAGTGGGGTTACACAAGTCCAAATTTTGACTATAAATATTAATTCGAAATCTAAAAATATTTCCTACATCATAGTATTTTTTTTATAATTTTTAGACATTAAATAAATAAAATTATTTATGACATCATTATGATGCAGTGATGACCTCATTATTTAACGATTTTAATAAAATGAAAAGATAATGTAAATTCCAAGGCTTACACTTGTCCAAATACTATTGGATGGGTAGATTTCGAACCCTTATCTCCGTAGCCATGAATTATATAAGTGTGGGACCTTTATAATCCGAAAAGAATTGTATAATAATGCAACATTTCAATCTTTCCGAAAGAGCCCCTCCTCTTCTCTTATAAAAGGCCCCCACCTCTACTACCTTATTCACACATTCAAGCCTTTTGGTTCGACCAACCTCTGCCCAAATACTCTCCCAACTTATCTCCCTTCATCCTAGAAGCTTTAATTTAGTCAGAAAGAAATCCTAAGGAGTCTTTTTGATCAAATTAAAAGGAAGAACCCGAAGAAGAGGTAACGTTTTCATCACCCTCTTTCAAGTTTCTTTCTTCTTCCACTCCCTCTTTGTTTATTATTTCAATTCTAAAATTATAACTCCAGTATCTTCTATATACTGTGATGTTATTATAAATATGGAACAACCATATTCAGTATTCTACCCATCATTTGAATGACATGTCACCATACGTGTGTACGTACGGCTTACCGTCTCCACGTCGTGGTGTAATTGTTGTTCAATATATTATTATTTAGATGGGTATAATAATGATATGTAATTCATGTAAATAATAAATATAACACGATAATGATTCTGTATATATCATATACTATCCAATTATATATTATTTTAATATCAAAATAATGATATTGTCGCTCGTGCATACGTACGGACTACCTTCTCCACGAACGCGATGAGATTCATTCTCCGTCGTATCCATTCAAGTATAATTATCATTTGATGATTTAAAAATAATGTTTAAGGACATGATATCATTCTGGATATGAATAAGATACAACCTATCCATGAAAAACACGACTTACGTAACAAAACATATAAAAGAAAACGAGTAAGTTAACACCTGAAACAACGATAAATCTATGATATTGTTAACAAAGCAATGTTAAAAGATCATATATGATATCATATGAATGTATATGAGTCTTTTATAATTTAATAACAATTATTTCACCATTATACATGAGGTTAACCTACCCCAACCAAAGAAAATTACAAGGTAAGGGTTTACTTCACAACCTCTTCATTATCCAAGGCTGTTTATACATAATTATCTACTGGGACCTCGTTATCATCCACATCCATGTTTCTTAAAAATGTCTTTCAAAACATTTTTAATGTTAAATGGAAAATGGGTTAATGTCATTTATACCATTATAAGTTTTTTAAAGAAATATTACCGTCGTTTTCCAAACAATGTACTTTTTGACCTTTTTGACAAATTTAAGGTAAGAATGTTTTTTTAACTTATACAGTGGGTGCGGCTATTTTCCGCCATTATAACTTCGTAGAAGCTTCCCTTACAAGCTTATAAGAATATTTTAAAAGTAAATGTATTATTTTATAATTAACGGACTTTTAAATGACTTCAAAAAAAGAGATATATTTCTCTCAAATAGCTTTGATTTCATCGATGTCAACATCCTTTGATGGGTTTTAAGTTTAATTGAAATTGATTTATGATACAAAACTCCCATTGAACACTTTGTGAAATATTCGACTGTGGATGTGTTATTTTTATACCATCCATAGTATATGGAGAAATTGTTGACGTTTCGTATGCCAGTTTTAATACGAATATTTAGGTTATGTTTAAACCTATTCATATGAGGAATGTATTGGACTTAATAAGTGACGGGTGGAGCCCGCTATAGCTCCTCGATGCATCAGTATGTCTCATGAGACAACTAGATGAGGAATTGGGTGAGGCCCTTTCCCAATTTGGTTTATGGTTTTGGCCGAGGCCTTAATCATTTTAGACGTCTTGGCTGAGGCCTTGACAAAATGTTTCAGAATGTCTGGCATTATACATTCCCTCATTATGAAAGTGGTTACTGATATTTCATGTGATTATTAGTCTAGTAGAATATCCATGTGAGTAAGTAATGGCATTATTTTATTTTACTTTTTCCATATTATGCTGAAGTTCATGTTCCATAAGGATTTTGTTTTAGTTTTACATTGCCTTAAATGCTTATGTTTTCTTATGAAAGTTTCCGCTATATTGTTATCCTTACGGAGCATTTGAGCTCACCCCTTTCAATGTTTTATTTTTCCCAGGATGTGAAGAAGTGTATTACGACTGACTTGCAAGAATAGTCAGTGAGGATATGAGTGTGGACTAGGGAGACCATGTTATTGTAGTTTTCATTATTATGATGTAATGTAATGTTTATGAATGTATCTAGTGTTTCCAAGGCAAATAAACTAACCGGTCTTTCGAGACTTGATCTTTTGTGATCATGCCAATGTTACGAAGTAATGCAATGACTCTGGGTAGCTGGGGTCGGGGTGTTACAGTTGGTATCAGAGGCAGTTTAGTACTAACCTTGGAAGCCAGATTTAGACAAACTCTGATTAGAGCACGTAGACCTAAGATGAACATTGAGGATTAGTATAGAAGAACTTCCTAAAAAATTTGGTATTGTAGAGATTTTGTGAGTTTTTCAAGCAATACATCCCTTTCTAGATACGAGCATGTAGAGGCGGCTCTGGAACAGATGTACCAAGGGGTAAAACCCGAAAACACCGCTTTGAGCTAGACTCGAACGGGAACTGGTGCACGACAACGGGCCTTGCTGCACTCTTGGATACGACACTCCCGGGGGATATGCTTAGTATAATTCCCATTTTCTTTACAAACCACTATGAAGGGTTACGAGTATATACTTCCTCAAAAAAACATTTTTATAAATATGGATTATATCCATAATTAGTTCAATTTATGTTAATTGTTTTACAAGTATGGAATTATGTATTTTATTCATAAACTAATCCAGTTTATGCCATTATTTAGAAATGGCTCCTAGTGGAAGGAATGGAAACCGTATCAATGCACGCACTCCGTGTAGGGATTTCCCTCCTGCTCAAGATAATTATGGTGGAGCTAGTGATACAACTGGTGCTGATCATCTTCTCACCGTACTGGGACAACTCACGCAGGTTATGAATAATAACCTTACTCGTATGGAGCACCCTGATCCGCAATGTGGAGGATCAATGCTAGACCGTTTCATGAGGAAACAACCACCAACATTCAATGGGAGTACAAATCCTATAGTAGCTGAGCAATGGATAAATTCCTTAGAGAAAATATTCCATGCCTTGGGGAGTAGTGAAAGGGAGAAAGTTGTCATGGCAGTTTATTGCCTCACTAGAGATGCCGATCAATGGTGGTCACTAATTCAAAACACAAAGGAAGATGATGAATTAACAAACATGGAATGGAAGGAGTTCAAAGAGTTTTTCTTAGAAAAATACTTTCCTCGAGACCATCGAGCGGATATGGAAAGGCAATTTCTGAGTCTAAGGCAGAAGGAGGATGAGAATGTCACAAAGTATGAGGCTAACATTACAAGGTTAGTGAGGTATGCTGCAGATTACATACGTAACCCCAGAAGTAAGACTGATCATTTCATTAATGGGTTAAAACCATTTCTCCGTCGAGCTTTAGTATCACAAACCTTCTCTTCATACGAAGGTATTGTCTCGTGCGCTATCAAGACGGAAAATGAATTCTCTAAGTCTTGTGACTTTAAATCAAAGCAAGATAAGAAGAGATCCACTGAAAACTCTGGGAAAGGAAATAAGGAAACAGGGAAGAAGGGTAGAAATGAATTTCCACCCTGTGATAATTGTGGTAGGAAGCATCCTGGTTCCTGTCTAAAAGGAAAATGAGTATGTTACAAGTGTGGTGAAAAAGGCCACCAAGCTCATGAATGCAAGGGAAAGAAAGCGGTTGTCAACGTGGAATGTTATAATTGTAGAGAGAATGGTCATTATGCAAATGAATGTCCTAAGCGTTAGGGGAACTTACCTCAGAAGAGGCCAAGGGATCAAGTCCAGGATTATGCTATAACTACTTCTAAGGTGGATGCTCTAAAAGACGTGGTGGCAGGTAATTTAATGGTTTCCTCAAGTTTAGAAAATCCATTATTTGATTCTGGATCATCGCATTGTTTCACATCTTCCCAGTTTGCTTAGAAAATTAGATATTTCCAATTTGATTTAACAAGGGAGTTATCGGTCAAAACCCATAAGGGAAGTATTGTTGCAACAACGTTTTGTCGATTAGTTCCCATTAGAGCACCTAAATGTTCTTTGCCTGCTGATCTCATCGTCATACCCATTATTAAATTTGATATAATCCTCGGTATGGATTGTCTTTCAGACCATGATGCAAAAAATTATTGTAAGAGGAATGAGGTTATGATTCTTGATGATGAAGATAAGGAACACCTTATCTTTAGAGCAGAATCATCGGCACATAATTCTTATCTAGATCCACCCCCAGTAGCTCAACTAAATTCAATTATTGGGAGGAATAGAAGGAAATTACTGAGGGTGAGGAAAGTAATATTCAAATAGAGGATGTACCTATTGTGAGAGAATATATTGATGTGTTTTCGGAAGATTCACCTGGACATCCTCCAGAACGAGAAGTTGAGTTTTCCATTGATATAATTCCGGGATCAAGTCCCATATCGAAGACCCCTTATAGAATCGCCACTATGGAATTAGTTGAACTAAAGAAACAACTAGAGGAATTGAGTAATAAGGGATTTATTCACCCTAGTGTTTCTCCTTGGGGAGCCCCTGTTCTTTTTGTTAAGAAGAAATATGGATCTATGAAGTTGTGAATTCACTATAGGGAGATCAATGCTATAACAATAAAGAACAAGTATCCCCTACCTCACATTGATGATTTGTTTGACCAACTGCATGGAGCTCAATACTTTTCAAAGATTGACCTTCGGTCTGGATACCATCATTTGTGTGTGAAGAAGGAATACGTTCCAAAGACAGCATTTCGAACAAGGTACGGGCATTACGAGTTTACAGTAATGCCTTTTGGATTAACTAATGCACCCTCTACTTTCATGGATCTAATGAATAGAGTTTTCAAGGAATATCTTGATGACTTTGTAGTGGTATTTATTTATGATATCTTGGTATACTCCAAAAGCCACAAAGATCATGAAAATCACTTACGCATTATCCTGAAGACTCTTAGAAGACATGAATTATATGGGAAATTTAGCAAGTGTGAATTCTGGCTTCATGAGATTTCTTTTCTTGGACATATTGTCTCTAAGGATGGAATTTCCGTTGATCCTTCTAAAACCAAGGTAATCCAAGAATGTCCAGCACCGACAAGTATAACTGAGGTACACAGTTTTATTGGTTTAGCAGGTTATTATCGACGTTTTGTCCAGAATTCTTCCAGATTGGCTATCCCATTGACAAAGCTCACACGTAAAGGGATTAAATTTGTCTAGACAAAAGAGTGTGAAGAATGTTTTGAAGAACTAAAGAGAAGATTATTCAATGCCCCTGTATTGACTCTACCATCGGGGAATGATGGGTTTTTTATTTATAGTGATGCATCGAAGAAAGGACTTGGTTGTGTCCTTATGAAGAATGATAAGGTCATTGCCTATGCATCACGACAGCTAAAACTTCATGAGCAAAACGATCCTACTCATGATCATGAGTTTGCAGCTATGATCTTTGCTTTAAAGATATGGATACATTACCTCTATGGTGAAAAATGTGAGATTTATACTGATCACAAGAGTTTGAAGTATATTTTAACACAAAAAGAACTCAACATGAGGCAAAGGCGATGGCTTGAAAAACTCATGGATTATGATTTAACGATACATTACCACCCGGGGAAGTCAAACAAGGTGGCAGATGCTTTGAGCAGAAAAGACCATGGAGTTTTGAATGTGATGAGAATTGAAAGGGATCCAATTTTCTTGGATCTAGTGAAGATGGACATGGGAATAACTAGGGAAGGTGAAACATCAATGCTTTTTCAAATGGTTGAAAAACCATCATTTCTAGAAAGGATTAAGAGTTCTCAGACCAATGATGAAGAATTTCTGAAGAAGATTAAAGCTGTGAATGATGGAAGATTGAGGGACATTGTGTATAAGGATGAAATTTTGAAATTCGGGAAGAGACATTGTGTTCCCGATATACCTGATCTAAAAAGGGAATTGCTGGATGATGCTCATAGTTCCAACTTCTCTATACACCTCGGGAGCACCAAAATGTATAGAGATTTGACGGAACATTTTTGGTGGGAAAATATGAAGAGGGAGATTGCTGATTTTGTGTCGAGGTGTATGGTTTGTCAACAAGTGAAAGCTGGAAGGCAACATCCTGGTGGAGTATTGCAACCTCTTCCCATACCTGAGTGGAAATGGGATAATATTACGATGGAATTTGTCATGGGACTACCAAAGACTCCTAGAAGGAATGATTCAATATGGGTCATTGTTGATCGACTTACTAAGTCAGCACATTTTCTGGCTATACGGGAGCATCTACCACTTGAACGTCTAGCAAGACTATATATTAATTAAGTTGTAACACTTCATGGAGTACCCCTATCGATTGTTTCTGATCGTGATCCTCGTTTTACTTCAAGATTCTGGAAAAGTCTTCAAAAGGCCTTGGATACTGAACTTAGTATGAGCACTGCCTATCACCCTCAAACAGATGGACAATCAGAACGGACTATTCAAACCTTAGAAGACATGTTGAGATCATGCTCTCTTGACTTTCAGGGTATGTGGGATCAATATTTACAACTGGTAGAATTTTCCTATAACAATAGCTTCCATTCAAGCATTCAGATGGCACCTTATGAAGCGTTATACAGAAAGAGATGTCGTACACCAACCTGTTGGGATGACGTTGGTGAAAGAAAACTTGTGGGACCAGAACTGGTGGAAGAAACAATGGAAAAGGTGAAGGTAATCCAAAACCACATCAAAGCAGCTCAAAGTAGGCAGAAGAGCTATGACGATAGTAGAAGAAAGGTTTTGGAATTTCATGTGGGAGATCATGTTTTCCTAAAGGTATCTCCATGGAAGGGAGTTATACGTTTTGGTAAGAAGGGTAAGTTGAGTCCCAGGTACATCGGACCTTTCGAAATTCTAGATCATATTGGGGCTGTAGCTTATCGTTTGGCGATGCCACCAAATCTCTCCAATGTTCACGATGTTTTCCACATATCGCTATAGAGAAAATACATGCCCGACCCAACACATGTACTTACCTACGAGGAATTAGAACTGGAACCCGATCTATCTTATTGCGAAGAGCCCATCAGAATTCTTGATGTGAGGGAGCAGGTGCAGAGAAACCGGATGACTCGTCTGGTAAAGGTTTTGTGGAGAAATCATTAAATGGAAGAGGCAACGTGGGAACCTAAGGAATTTATGATGAAGAACCACCCGAGTATTTTTATGCAGTAATACCCTAGAAATTGCGAAGACTCAATTATTTGAAGGAGGGTAGAATGTAACACCCCAAGCTTCCACGGTACGTTTCCCTTCGAATAATGAAATAGCGTGTGTTGTACGCAACCTCGAGCTCTAACACACACCACAACTAATTAAACTAGCCGTTATGAATAGAAATACCTACTTTTTGAAATTTTATAAATTATATTTATCAAAATGGACTTCATTTTTGGATTCGGAATATCGAAATTAGCCTATGTTGAATTTTTCGTATTTTTCTGAGAACTTCTATTTTTTATGAATAGTGAAAAATACTTAAATACAACTTTTTTTAATCAAAATAATTTATAGTGATAAATTATACTATTTAGTGGTTTTAAGGTATAATTAGAATATATTTTTACCATTTTATCCAATGGTGGTCATTATAATTGATTTAACATTGAAATTGGACATAAACAATTGCCAATCTTTTGATATAAATTGTTTCTTAAAAACACGCTATTTGTTGTAACAGCGGGATTAATTATAAAATTAATTAATGCAACTTATATGTTTGGAATTTTGTAAAATAGACATTATATTTTGAATTCGGAATATAAATTATATATTAGGGTTAAATTTTGGCCTTATTCTGAAAAACTTCAATTTTTGATAAATAGTGAAACCACTAAGTGGTTGTTAAAAACTGATTTTTCATTAAAATGAAATATTACCACTTCTATGATTTGATTTTCAAAAATACGACATACATGGTTTTCATTAAGAAGTAAAATGTGGTTCAATGAGATTAAAATAATTTTTTGGTGAATAGTAACTTTAATGTTCTTAATCACGATTACAGGTAATTAGTGTAGTTTAAGGTAAAAATAATGTTTTAATAATATGAGATGAGTTTGAAACTTGTCCTACTCCTATTGGATGAGTCATGGCCGACCAAGACAACTCATGGGTCAACTTGGGGACCCCATGGATCCACTTTTGTAGGAAAATGACATTAATATATATTTATTTAATGTTAATATTAAATTGACACAAACATGAGTTGTTTTACTAAAGCAGTTTTTAAGTGGGTTACACAAGTCACAATTTTGACTATAAATATTCATTAGAAAGTTAAAAATATTTCCTAAATCATAGTAGTTTTTTTATAATTTTTATACATTAAATAAATTTAATTACTTATGACATCATTATGATGCAGCGATGACCTCATTATTTAACGATTTTAATAAAATGAAAAGATAATTTAAAATCCAAGGCATACACTTGTCCAAAGACTATTGGATGGGTATATTTTGAACCCTTATCACCTTATCCACGAATTATATAAGTTTGGGACCTTTAGAATCCGAAAATAATTGTATAATAATGTAACATTTCAATCTTTCCAAAAGAGCCCCTCCACTATTCTTATAAAAGGACCCCACCTCTACCACCTTATTCACACTTTCAAGCCTTTTGGTTCGGCCAAACTCTGCCCAAATACTCTCCCAACTTCTCTCCCTTCATCCTAGAAGCTTTACTTTAGTCAGAATGCCATCCTAAGGAGTCCTTTTGATCAAATCAAAAGGAAGAACCCGAAGAAGAGGTAACGTTTTCATCACCCTTTTTCAAGTTTCTTTCTTCTTCCACTCCCTCTTTGGTTATTATTTCAATTCTAAATTTATAACTCAAGTATCTTCTATATACTGTGATGTTATTATAAATATGGAACAACCATATTCAGTATTCTACCAATCATTTGAATGACATGTCACCATACGTGCGTACGTACGGCTTACCGTCTCCACGTCGTGGTGTAATTGTTATTCAATATATTATTATTTAGATGGGTATAATAATGATATGTAATTCATGTAAATAATAAATATAACATGATAATGATTCTGTATATATGATATAATATCCAATTATATGTTATTTTAATATCAAAATAATGATATTGTCGCTCGTGCGTACGTACGGACTACCGTCTCCACGAACACGATGAGATTCATTCTTCGTCGTATCCATTCAAGTATAATTATCATTTGATGATTTAAAAATAATGTTTAAAGACATGAAATAATTATGGATATGAATAAGTTACAACCTATCAATGAAAAACATGACTTACGTAACAAAACATATAAAAGAAAATGAGTAAGTTAACACCCGAAACAACGATAAATCTAAGATATTGTTAGCAAAGCAATGTTAAAAGATCATATATGATATCATATGAATGTATATGATTCTTGTATAATTTAAGAACAATTATTTCACAATTATACAGGAATTTAACCTACCCCAACCAAATAAAAGTACAAGGTAAGGGTTTACTTCACAACCTCTTCATTATCCAAGGTTGTTTATAGATAATTATCTATTGGGACCTCGTTATCATCCACAACCATGTTTCTTAAAAATGTCTTTCAAAACATTTTTACTATTAAATGGAAATTGGGTTAAAGTCATTTATACCCTTATAAGTTTTTGAAAGGAATATTACCGTCATTTTCCAAACAATGTACTTTTTGACCTTTTTGACAAATTTAAGGTAAGAATGTTTTTTTTAACTTATACGGCGGGTGCGGCTATTTTCCGCCATTATAACTTCGTAGAAGCTTCCCTTACAAGCTTAAAAGAATATTTTAAAAGTAAATGTATTATTTTATAATTATGGGACTTTTAAATGATTTCAAAAAAAGAGTGATATTTCTCTCAAATAGCTTTGATTTCATCGATGTCAACATCCTTTGATGGGTTTTAAGTTTAATTGAAATTGATTTATGATAAAAAACTCCCATTGAACACTTTGTGAAATATTTCACTGTGGATGTGTTATTTTTATACCATCCATAGTTTATGGAGAAATTGTTGACGTTTCGTATGCTAGTTTTAATACGAATATTTATGTTATGTTTAAACCTATTCATATGAGGAATGTATTGGACTTAATAAGTGACGGGTGGAGCCCGCTACAGCTCCTCGATGCATCGGTAGGTCTCATGAGACAACTAGACGTGGAATTGTCCGAGGCCCTTTCCCAATTTGATTTATGGTTTTGGCCGAGGCCTTAATCATTTTAGACGTCTTGGCCGAGGCCTTGACAAAATGGTTCATAATGTATGGCATTATACATTCCCTCATTATGAAAGTGGTTATTGATATTTCATGTGATTATTCGTCTAGTAGAATATCCATGTGAGTAAGTAATGGCATTATTTTATTTTACTTTTGACATATTATGCTGAAGATAAAGTTCAATAAGGCTTTTGTTTTAGTTTTACATTGCCTTAAATGCTTATGTTTTCTTATGAATGATTCCTCTATATTTTTATCCTTACGAAGCATTTGAACTCACCCCTTTCAATGTTTTATTTTTCCCAGGATGTGAAGAAGTGTATTATGACTGACTTGCAAGAATAGTCAGTGAGGATATGAGTGTGGATTAGGGATACCATGTTATTGTAGTTTTCATTTTTATGATGTAATGTAATGTTTATAAATGTATCTAGTGTTTCCAAGGATACTAAACTAATCGGTCTTTCGAGACATGATCTTTTGTGATCATGCCAATGTTACGAAGTAATGCACCGACTCTGGGTAGCTGGGGTCGGGGTGTTACTTAAAATATTACATATGTCTCAAATGGAAGAATGGTCAAATCAGGTAACCCCTATGAAATATTGTATATCCTGAAAATTTTTGGAGAATGGTAGGGATGAAATGACACCCAATATTGACTTCTCTATATGGTTACCATCTCCCAAAATTCAATTTCCAAATAAAATTCGTTTTTACCCAATGAAATGGAATTTATCATAATTTAATATGATAATATATTAAATACAATGTTATAGGACATAAATTAAATTAATAAAACATGCCTCAAAGGAGGATAAATACATATCAATATCATCCATAAAAATATCTATGAAATATCCCATGTAATACTAAAAAAATACTTACTATGCATTTCTAGAAAGTACTATGAGAATCGCACAGTCAAAATTGAATGCTTCTATATGAAAATGTACCAATGGAGAAATTGAAATTTGTATTTTTAATATCCTCAAGAGAAATATGGATCTAAAAGTATCTAGAGACACCATAAATTAAATTTTAATGGGAAATCCCCGCTAGTATCTCTAGCATTTGATCAACGAATGGAAATTGCAAATGGTCCATCCTTCTGTGGTGGTTTAGTCGGTGATAGTCTATGCAGACACACCATATACTCTACACATGAGTAATACCAAATTATTATTTTTTTCATTTTTAATTACCATTAGACCTATTGTTTTATGAAAAAACTTAAACTGTATTGAACCATTGGATGTCAGAGATGGATTAAATGATTTTATTATAAAATAAACATGTTACCACTTTTTTTACAACATGTGAGAGGTTTGGTATCAGTCAACGTTGTGCATGCCTCCATGGATTAGCACCATAATTAAACAATATATTATTTTTACAAATTTATAGAATAATTCTAGTAATTTTAGTATGATTATATCCCAATTATTTTTGATAATCCCTCAAGAGTTTAAGTAGTCCAAATTCATTCTATATAGGTTTTGAACTAGAAATGATTTTATGCTTCTTCTTTCCATTATCAGTATTAAAATATTTGAAATCATAAGGAAACTGTTTTTGTTCTAAATCAAGTGGAGTTTTGATTTATGGGAGACAATGTGACATTGTGCAAAAAATGATATCATCTATCTTCGTAATGGTAACATTATAATATGAGGAATGAGTGTTTACAAGAATAGAAGTTTCATCGATGTTCATGGGATCCTCAATGTTCAAAAAATTATTAATTAACAAACATGAAAATCATTTTTATATACTAGTACAACATTATATACATGATTAATTTCATAAAATATTAATATATGAAGTAAACTATGTATGTAGAATCTCTATAATGAAAATATGATTTTATAGTAATGGAGTATATCAACAGATCTAATAGGGATAGAGTAATGTTCCTCTAAGGGGTTCTTCATAGAATCAAGGATATTGAAGTGGAAAATGTCACCACCTAACTAGGTTAAAAATTAAACATTTTGGAAATTAATTATTAGTTTTTTAGTTTTCATGAATGATCTCCCCAATATATTTGGGGAAATTTCCATTCCTTCTATCACCTTTCAGTTTATGTATATAAAAATCCATCGTAAAAATTTTCTATTTCACTATCACAAAATCAACCTCTAAAAAACAAGAATGTTGTAATGTACTCTAATTTTCAAACTAAAAAAATCCAGTTGTATTTAGTTATATAACAAATAATGAATTTTAAATAGAGTACGGAATCAAATTTATAGAAGCACACTAATCAAGCACAACATTGGAAAAATAATACTCCTCTATGATGGAATAAATTCATAAAGTTTTCAGATAATTGAATTTGGTGGGAATTGATGGATCTATCAAGGATGAGGTGTTCGTACCAAAGCTCACCCTCTCATCACATATATGTCACCTTAGAAGTATGTATATATGCTTCAGAAACATGTCTTATCTATGAATCTTCACCATGAAATCAATAATGAGGATGTTAACCTGCACTATTTGGAAAGATTCAAATATTTATTTATCAATTTCAGTTTTTTCGATATTTTGGTTTTGTGTCCCTTTGGAGAATTGGAAGATTAATATTTTGGATAGATGAATCATCAATAGATATAGTAATTACTTTGGATTGGATTCTCTCAGGACATGGTTTTTCAATATTTGGACTAATTTCAAAGGTTGGGATGATGTTTTCTTTATGAAGGTATGACTCTAAAGGAGGGGCTATATATATTTTTAGTGTATTTCTACTCTTAAGTGTGATGGAACTACCATTTACCTAGTCCCTAAGGATTATTAGTGTTTGAGAGGGTAGTTTACCCGACCCATGACTTTTGATTTCCCCTACTAAGCTAGATAGTTGAAAAAATCGGGTTTCTGGTCTTTTATGAAAGCATGAAGGGTTTGTTAGAATTGGAGATTGCTGGATGCCATTTTCCCCATCATATCTTATTGGTTAGGCTTAGGTTTTCATGGGTTTGTAAGTAAGTCCTTCGTTATGATTTAGGATATTAGGGTGGTTGTGGATAACTACTCAACCCTAATTAGTTTCATATATTTTGATATTGATTGGAATACCCCTTACTTATAATCATGGGAATTATTCCACATAGATTTAGATTTATTTTAAGGTTCTTTTCAAAATGGTTGGTTATAGGGGTTACCTAGAAATATTTCATCACAACTCTCAAATGATTCTCCTAGTTGGGCGCATTGATATAAAACAAGGGTTTTATAATAAAATATACTAGAGTGGATGGTAGGAGGATATTTAGAGTTCAATTGGAAAAGAGAAAGTTATTGACGAAGGGTAATTACTTCTTCAAATTTTTTTCCCACCTTCTTCTCAAACTCTATATATTACACCTCATGGACACCTTGAATGGGTACAGTGGACCTTGAACCAAATTGTATTTTATTACGATCTGGGTTTAAAATAATTGTTCTTATAGTAAGTTGTGTCTTATAAACTAGAACTCCACCTAAAACATAATCAATCTTGTTTTTGTCAATAGGAATGAAACAATTATAAAACTATTCTACTGAAATCTGATCACCTATTTTGTGTTTTTTTATACATAAAAAAATCCTTTAAAATATTTCCCCGTATTCCTTAAGTGTTTCCCCATGTTATTGACTTATACCACACATTTCTTTCCATATTGTTGCAATTTTAGTGGCTGGGAAGTACCTTTCATCAAAAAAAAGTTTCATGTGTTCATAACCTCTAATTAGTGAATAACCATAATACATCCAATGTTCCTTAGTTTCTTCTAATGAAAATTGGTTTTCAAAAAATATTAATTTTTCTTCATCCACTTTTCTATGTTTTAATTTTAAACACGTAGTGTGAAATTATTTTAATTTCTTATGTGGATATTCTCATGATAATCCATGAAATCATGGAAAAAATTGAATTAGACCACATTTAAGTTCAATTTTTTTGGTTGACCATTCATTTTAATATAATTGGGTTGGATATCAACATCGGGTGAGGTTAATAATTCTATTAATTGATTATTTAATTTCATTTTAGGAACTTTTTTTTATTGTTTTGAAGTCAGATCTAGAAGAAGATGATGGATATAGAAGAGTTATGTGATGTGATGTGTCCTTATTCAATCGATTTCCATCTGTGTCATGGTGTCACTAATATAGGATGTACTCTGGTTCATGTTTAAAAAGTTGTAAATCTACAAAAGTAGAATGTGTCAGGAATAGAACCTATAAAACTTGAAGAATTTATAAATCAACTAAATGTGAATGATATTTAATAAGAAATGAAATAATTTCCAAATTAACAATATTTTATAAAAAACAAAATCTAAAAACCAATGCGCTCGTCAAAAACAACAAAAAAGAGTTAACACGCTATCATTAAAAAAAATTGATTATGACGTATGGACGATTTTATAGTCTACCCCAGACCATAGGTCGTATCTCAAAGTGATTTGGAGTTTTATAGTGAGTATTTTATTAAAAAAAGGAGTAAAATATGTGGTGGTTTTGAAAATAGTTTTAAGAAATAACATATATTAATGAGTTTATTAGTTCAAAACAAAGATTATTTTTTAAAATATAAGATAAAAATTTGATTATTTCAACATTACTATACCTTATTAAAATTTTCTTATTCTGAATTTTTTATTATATTTTAGTGTAATCCTTTTGATGAGGGTTACCCATGATAATGTGTTCCTAGAAGCCTCTTAAAACAATGAAAATTACAGAAATTTTATAAATAACAATCATGTATTCAATTTAAATCCCCATATCATGAATTAATGTTTGAAAAAGAACATGAATGTCTCAATATTTTGGGAAATAATAATATTATAATGTCTTCCAATCGGAATGACACAAATCACAAACATAAAATTAAACACCGTTCATTTATGAAATAAAATGTATATCCATTAATGTATTAAAATAAGTTATGTTATATAAAAATAATAAATGAAAAAAATATATATATCGAACTAGTGTTGAATTATGTGCCCAACCTCCTTTAAATGTGTGTCACCCCCGAAATGATCACCCACCGTTTATCATGACATCAGGTGGAGGAATCTAATGTGGTTCTCCGTATTCATTTAATCTCACCATATACGGATAAAGATATCCATAACCAAAAAGGTGATGATATGGATAATCTATGAATCTATATTGGAAGAAAAAATACCCTTGGTCTACCTTGAAAATGGGTTGCCTATGGTTTCCTTTTACATCAAAAATGAGATGCGGTTTTTGGCATTGAGTTTTTGTTATACAAATTATATATCTATTTGGGAAAGTAAACAACCATATAAAGAATTGGATAAAATAAGAGTGTTTTTAAGGAATTTTACTATCTCAATGTCATATTTGGTGGCCATTGGACAAAATTATTGATAGATATTGTTAATATACATATCCAAACATTTGAATTCATGTAGATTTTTCCCCTAGATAAATTAATTTTTATGGGACAACAGATTGATGAATTGGACTTCAGTCTACTTAAAGGATTTGTATCCAATGATTTAATGAATATGTTGAAAACGTTTAAGCCCAATTTAACACATTTAATTTGATAAATGGTTAAAATAGTGGATAGGTGTTCGTGGCTATCAATGCGGTTTGGCCCATCTTCCTTATAGAATATCTCTAGCCTTACAAATGACATCCTCTTACAATAAAATAACAAAATAAATTCATATTTTCTATTTTCATAGTGTTAATAATTAAATTATTGAAAATAAAAGGATGTGAAATTTTTTATTAATTTTTTTTAATTTCAAATACAAAACTAGTTTAGAATATTTGTCTAGGAGTGAAACAATGTAGTGAATCATTATGTGATAACATCTCTAAAATTGAGAAAGATGACCCGATATCAATGAAAAAAATGATATATTCCATAGGGATACAAATAAATCCCATAAATCAGTATAAATATAAATTAACATGAAAAACTGATATAGAATCCACATTCCCAACCAAATAACGAGCTCATGCCCCTTACCCGAGTCTCCCATCACACAACCCAACCCGTTAGAGGATTCTAACTATTAACAGTAATGAAATTCTCTATCCAAAGACTCTGAGTCCAAAAAAGAATCAAAAAAATTCTCAAAAAAAAATTAAGTATTCCTAAATCATGATATATATGGATGTATTATCAAAATGGATGTCTCAAGAGACATGTTTTCAATTCGTCGAACAAATAGCCAAAACCCAAGTGTATTAAAATGTAGACGACATGTATTTCTATGAACATGGTGTGAACTATTAAAGGTGAATCTGGACATGAATTTCATCATGTAAATGAAATTTTTTTCTTTCCTTATTATATTAACTAGATAGATTATACATGGGTTCTATCTATGTACTAAATCATTTCCATGTCCACCATACATGTCATTTTTCCCATATACCCAGTCACCTGAGAATCTATCACTACACTACTCGTATTAGAGTATACTTGGTGTACACCTAATCACTCTTTATAAAATTTTACATGGATAGATGGGAAATTAATACTACATGGTGTTTACTAATGTTTCACAATGTGTACTTCAAAAAACACATGACATGTACATGGGGTTTCCTGAATAGACCACACAAAAATAGCATACAACTCCCATTTATTCCCAAAACCTAATAGATCAACCTCATATTTGTCATAAAAACCTATATAAGGCTCTCAAATCCTATAAAAATATCAATAGGGTTCTGAAAAATGAATTTCACTTCCCAAATTTTCAATGGAAACCGTAGATTCTTTAGTCTCGAATCCTCGAGGTGCATCTACCGACGCCCGATCTACATTCAAATGTGCTCCTTGGGAGGTTCCTTACCTCTAACTATCCCTATCTTTCCTATTGTTTTGTGAATATAACGGGGTAAAATCCCTATGGCTGAGAACATTAATCTATTGGTGAAAGGAGTGAAAAAATTTTAAACAAGAGAATTTTAAGAGAAAGAATATAGGGTTCTAGCCATGCATCGAAATCCGCAATGAGATTATGCATCACATTGGAAAACCCCCCTGATTGAGAATCAACCAAATGGAAAAATAATCCATTAAAATATCCATTTAAATGATTTTATATAATAATAATTCTTAGAGAATTTAATATTTTCCTTATTGAATATTAAATATTAAATATTCTATGAAAAATCAAATGGCTCGAAATTCAACCAAACATAAATACTTGGGTAGAATACCCATTCTGGTACTAATAAAGTTATCAAAACAATTATATCAGATCATATTATAGGTGAATATACAATTTTTCATTGAAACATTTTTTGGAATAAAATTAAATTTCTCCAAATTTTCCACAACTCATGTTGATTTGGGTCGTCATAGACCCCAAATTGAATTTCAATTGGCTATAACATAGAAAATAAATAATTTGGTATGGATATTAATAAATATATTATAATATATATGTATATATATATTTCTCTATAAGGAGGTTTTAAATAATTAACACATATTTATTAATGTATAATAAATATGTACTGAAATCTTAATAAATTAATTTAATGCTTCAAAAATATGTATTCATCAAAAATTTATTTTATGGATCATATTTAATAGATATTGTAATTAATTTATTACACTTTTATAAATTTTATTTCAGGAAAAGAATATAATTATTTAAATCTCCATGTCGGTATTATGTTGAGGTAAATTTTTAGGATTTTTCAGAAAATATATATTTTTAGTTAATAGTAAAAAATATTGGTTTTTTAATGCAAAAATGGACATATATTTTTATACTTAAGTCAAAATGTGATTTTAATTTGATATTAAATTAAAATATGTATCTTTTAATTATTAATAGTCAAATTAAATACATAGGAATCATTATTATACTTTATTTTGTATAAGTTCATTATTAGGATTAATATCCCATTTTTCTGAAGATTTTTTTTTCATATGTGCAATGTGTTTTTATCTTAAAATATAATTAAATGTCAAATAATTAATGGTTTTTTAGAAATATATTTATTATATAAAAAATAATATTTTTAAATTCAGTTTATAGTTATTACAATGGATTTAGTGGATGTCAACTGAGTTTCATGATTATAAAATACATTATTTTAAAATGTACTTTCATTAGGTTCGTGCATATATTTAAAATTAAATTCATGAAATAAAAAAATTTGATAAATAAAAATGGATTGTTGAAATTTTATTAATCCTAATTAATACTATTTAATAAGGGAATATTATTATTTGGTCATCACTTATATTTTAAAAAATAAAATTATGTTACGATGGTTAAGGTTAAAATGGGTTTACCAGAGAGTAAACATACAGTTAGGGGTTGAAATTGAACATAAATTTTAATAATTATTATATGTTGAATATATATAAATCTTATATCATCCTACATTATAATTCATGGAAATTGGGATCCACCATTATATAAAATTGCATTTATAACTTTCAGGACCCGTCCTCGGGGACCGTGCTGTGACTACCCCCAAGCCCACCTTCCGTAGGCCAGGGGTTGGCGACTAGCACCAAAGGCGTAAATACAGATAACTGGGAAGGAATTGACTTTATAAAACATAATCACATCCAACCAGAGTACAAGCAGAAGTAAAACCCTAAGTAAAAAAGAAAGTGCTGAAAAGTAAATGGGCCAGAATACAAACCCAAATGAAAAGTACAGGTACAATTGAATGAATGTACAACAGAAAAGAAAAGCAGCTAGAAGGATAGAAGCAGATCTTGGGTCGTCCACCTCAGATCCTACCTGAAGGATTAGTACTGATAGCGTTGCACCTGGACTGTCCACCAAAGATCTTACCTGAAGGGTATGTACAGATACCCTCTTTAACGCTCTCACACAACAACCTTATCTGATTACTATCTCGTTGTGATGTCCACCTCCGGGTACCGACTACTCATGGGGTCCACCTCCAGGTATGGACTCATCGTGAGATCCACCTCCGGGTACCGTCCAGTCCTTGACCACTTGGCCTCCGTCTGCGGTGTCCGTCATCTGCATCCAACACAATGAGGTGCGGGCATATCCCGGGTAGGGGTGAGTATAACGATACCCAATAGGGACCCCAAGACCCTCAAGGTCTCACTAAATCCAGCAAGGATGACCACACAGAAGGATCTCATCAGATATACCATACATAGGTATAAGCCCATACTTATACCTAAGTTATCAAGTAGCCATCTCAAGCATGATGTATCACACAGATATGAAATCAACGGATAACAACTACTTAGGTATATGCCCATACATATACCTAAGATAACAAGTAACTCATCTCCATCATGAGGAATTAACAAAGGTCAACGACTCAGCTCAAACCAAGATTTTCATTAAAGATATAGAAACCAAAACTGCTGGAGAAATCCTCCTTTGTTGAGGACAGTAGCCCTATCACGACACTGAGGTGCTACTCACTATCCATAGACTACTGAGGTACTTCTCTTATCTACTACCATGAGTCTTCCACCCCAAAAAAGTAGTGATCCCCGCCATGGGTCTTCCACCCCAACACAGTAGTGCTCCCCCTAATAGCCTAAAGAGGTACTCCTTCTGTCAAGTACCGCGGGTCTTCCAACTAAATACAGTAGTGCTCCCCGCCGTGGGTCTTCCACCCAAACACTGTAGTGCTCCCCACTGTGCTATACAAGTCACTCCGACTCAAATCGGACATGCAGTTATCCGGTCTCAGCTAGCGACAAGGACTCCATACTCCATACGATCGTCTCTGGGAGGGTCGATCCATGAGCTATTGTTCAATACTCCAACTATCACAAAGTCCCACGAAGAAGTATCATAAAGGACTGTATCATCTCAGGGGTCTCAGTGCAACATACAGTGTGTCAAATGGACGCCCGGTCTGTGAGTTGTTAGCTTTTTCAACTCGGGGGCCCGGTTTGTTTTGTGTATTAACCTACCTGTTCGTCTCTCAAATTTACCCCGAACTCTCTTAGGGTATACTCATAGGGACCATTTCTCAATGTGATTACCAACACCGCTGACGGTTCGTCAAACAGACTACTAGTCTGAATGTTATCAGCTTTTACGTTCTAGGGGCCTAGTTGTATTTCAGGTACAATCCCACCTGGCCTTACTCCAACTGCGTCCAAACCTCAGGTGAAGTATACCAAAAGTTCTGTATCACCAAAAGAAAAAAAATCAACGATGCATCAATCAGACATTTGTAGCTCAAGTTATAACCATTTCCACTCTGAGAGCCCGGTTGGTTTTGTGTTCGAACCAACTCGTACATACCCAAACTTAGCCAAAAGCATGAATTTAATATACCGAAACAATCGTCTTGATCCAAGGATCCCTACACCACTGACGGTGCATCGATTAGAGGTTTTTACCCCAATATGTTGGAGTTTGAACGAGCGTGGTTCGAAAATAGGGGGTTTGGGCCCGGTCCAACCTGGCCCAATACCCCCTGGGTCAGCCCGAACCGGGTCGACACTACCCGGGTCTGGGTCTGGACCAATTGGGCATGGCTCGGCTCGGCTGGCCCTACCTAGCCCGGTGTTGGCTGCCCGGCCTAGTGCTTGCGGCCCGAACTTAGCTTAACTCTCAGCCGAGCGGGGTGTAGGGGGGGTGCGCCGCACCTTGTTTCCGAAACGGTGGACACGTGGGGTCTGTCCTAGGGATCTGTTGGGGAGTTACACCCCCCCTATTTCGGGTAACGACCAGCCTTAATAGCTGGCTGGGTGTGAGCTACCGTGGGAGCCGTGGGGGTAAAACCTCCTAGAGCGTCGGTGGCTGGCACAGCCGGACGCCCTTGTGTGTCTGTCGCGGCCTTTGGCCCCAGCTCTTGTCGGACCGGCGCGGCGCGACGGCGCCCCAGCCCGCTACGGCTGTGACCCCATCAGCCTCACCGGCGCGGTGCGTTGGTGCCTTGCACCACCGCCTCGGCCCACTCCGATCGAAGTCCTCTTCCTTCCCGTGCGGTGCAACGACACCGCTCCGCCTTTGCCTCGAACATCATCGTTGATCAACAATAAAAAGGGGAGGAAGATCGGCCGTGTTTACGTGGTCCGATCTCCTCTGGTTATGGCGATAACTTGCAGCCAATATTTAAGAAATGAATATCAGTAAATAAAACATGAACGAAGATATCCCATACCTCGAGACATTCGTCGTTCGTTGATGATATCGCGAAAGGGAGAGGGCTTCGGTTCATTGACGTTGTCGCAAGGTAGTAGGTGAAGGTGAAGATGGTCATTGGCGTTCGTTGATTCCTCAAAGTCCTTCGATCCACCTCAAGCGTCGTTCGTTGGAGATCCGAAGGATGGAGAAGCATTCTTCATCAAGGGTGGGAGTCATTCTTCGTGGATGAAGGGAACTCTCCTCTAATCCTCCCAAAATATTTGCCAACCAATATTTTATAATGTTTTCCTCTCTTAAAAGATCTCAAAGCAATTCAAAAGGAGACAAAGAGGTGAGAAAAATATAATTAATAAGGTTATTAATTATATTTGTAGGCTTCATTAATATTGGGAGGTGGAGAGGCTCCACCTCAATCAAAGAGTGGATTTGTCAAGAATTAAACCAACGGGTGAGTTATGGGGAGGTCAAGGGGGTTATAGGGGAGGTGAGTTGTTAGGGTCTCGTGTGGGCCCCACCACACTAAACTCTCCCATGGGAGGTTAGGTTGTGTGGGCCTCACCTCTCACTCCCATTTTGTTGAAAATAACCACCTTCCTTGAATAAAATTTGTACACAACAAATTTTATTTAATTCAACTAATCCCCAAATATTAAACCTCATCCCGCTCAAAACAAAAATACAGAAAAGGTCCCCTTAGGCAATTATAGGCACTGCGAGTTCACTGGTGCCCTCAGATTTCAATTCCATGCACCGGTTCAAGAGATTGAAAAACCCGATCTTTCATTTACTGAATGTACGCAAGCTAATCTTCTGAAATTGATTCCTGACACTCTGGTCCTCAGAATCAGGTGCCTTCTGAAAATACGTACATGTAAAATTTCAATGAAATTAAGAAAAAATTTCTTAGAAATTTCGGGATATTTACATTACTCCAACCACAGGGCTTTACGTCCTCATAAAGCTACAACACAAACTAGGGAAAATAAAGGAGGTACTGAGAACTCATCTGAGCCTCCCGATCCCTTGTACTCTCTTGATGGTTCCCATGCTTCCAACAAAAGTGCACAAGAGGAATCAACCATCCCCATGGAATTCTCCCGGTCATCGACGTACAGATCTCTATGGTCAATGATGACGGATATGTCATTCACACATCTCCTCAGCTGAGAACGTGGATGGCGTCGTGCATCCGGTGCATCTGAGGTGGAAATACTAGGAGATAACCCACCTTGCCTACTCTAATGGGGACCTGGAAGGTATTTTTAACCTCAGAGATTACTTGCCGCCTCGGGCACATCTCCGTAGACCCCGTCGAGGTGAGACCCGTCTGAAGTCGTGGTCGTCACCCTTGAATTCTAGTGGGCTTGTCTCCTATCATCATATGACTTATGTCTGCTCCGTGTAGTCCTCATCCATTCTTAGATGATCTGTACCTTTTTCATCGTAACCTAAACCATCTCTAGTTCTTTACGAGATGAATCTAACACTATCCAAAAAGGATATCTGAAATGAAGACAACTGCTGTCTCACCACTCCAAACAGTTGAACACCCGATCTCCTACTAGGAGCATCTGCTACAACGTTCGCCTCCCCAAGAGTATAAACTATCTCAAAGTCAGAGTCGTGGAGAAATTAAAGCTACCACTGCAGTCTCAGGTTCATGTCCTTCTGAGAGAAGATACACCTGAGAATAATTGATATGGAGATAATCATAAACCGTTCGCTCAACGAACAATGGGTGAGACTAGCCAAATGTAAGAACTCGTCTCCACCCTTCTTCGTCTATGTTCGACCAAAGATCTACTGAGATTTATTGTCTGCAGAAAGGAGATATCTGGTCTCATCCCCTAGATGAACCATGTTCTTTGCCTAATACAATCAATCCTAACATGAATGATACAATTCATGTCTTGAATGATGACTTAAGGCCTCGATGCTACTTCTTCGAGATCTATCCATCACTCTTGCTGTCAAGGGTTGAGCCACACTGTTGGCATCAGTGAGTGGTCACTGGGTCTCCTCTAGTAGGTGTCTCGAAAGTGAGGGTCAAGTCAACAGTTTTATACCATAACCTCTCAGTAACAACCATATAGAGAGGACAGGAATGTAAACTTCACAAAGAAATGTGTCTTTTATTACTACATCTCAAAGTAAAAAAGACACATACAACCACAAAAATAATAAAAAGGAAGCTAGAAGCACCAATAACAAAGGCCTCCAATCCTGGAACTAGTCTCGCTCCTGTCCACCTATATTTGGAGATCCACTTCCCTGTCCACCACTTGGATACTTCTCAAGCCTTCGTCATTGTTTCTATCTCTGTGGCTCCTCCAACGCCTATGGAACAACTGTGCGGGCAGTCGGATAGTCACGTTGCATGTGACCCTTCTTCCCGCATGAATTCCACTTCCTGCTGCTCATATGGTTGGATCTGTTTCGTTTGCCTCGCACAACCGAACCTAACACCTGAGGTCGCCCACCTGTTGACATGGTCCTCTTGGACCTCTACATCATCCGTCTGCTTCTTATAGATGACTCGGCTACTAACGAAAATCCCTTCGGCAATGGCAGCAGCTCCTGAGCATGCTCAGAGTGTAGATTCCCTTGTATAAACTCCACCATGATGAAGGTCTCGAAGTCTCCCCATGTGAAGGTCATCCCATTTCAAAACTGGAACATGTGGATCCCCCACCCCTCGTCTACTCCCTAGAAGAGGCTAACATCGAGGTACACCATTAAGTCTGCAGATGTCCCAGCTGTGTAGAAATATCATGCTACAAACTCTAGCCAGTGTCCAGCTATCTGAAAATATGACTCACATCGAAATTTCGGAGGCCAATGACGTTGGAACTCGTGCATCGTGCTCAAGCGGCGTGCACTCTCTGCTGGTGTCTAATCTAGAAGAGGGACTTGTACTGAGTCCTCCTCGCTCAATGACCTATCGGAATGTACAACTGTTGGTGCCCTAGCTGACCGTTCACGGGGAGGCATCCTAAAAGAATAGATGTGACACGTCTAAAAGATTATACCTGGTGAGCTGACCTTGTTTTAGGTGTTTTAAAAGAAACATTATGAAAACACACACGCAATCAGTTTTTTCGTGCACCTAGTCGGAAACCAGAAGTCAGGGTCCTGGTGTATGGATACGTCAACCGCCCACACCAAAACTGGACTCCCTGAACTGAAAACCACACTTAGTACCCTTAACACTATTGATTCATAGAAAGGAAATATCAGAGTCCTATGTTTTTCTATAGAACTGACTCCTCTGATAACAATTTTTCACGACCCATCCTCGGGGACTGTGTCGTGACTACCCAAAGCCCGCCTTCCATAGGCCATGTGCTGGCGACTAGCACCAAAGGTGTAAATCCATAAAATAAGGAAGGAATTGCCTTTATAAAACATAAACACATCCCAACAGAGTACAAGCCGAAGTAAAACACTAAGTACCAAATAATGTCTTCAAAAGTATATGGGTTAGAATACAAACCCAACTGAAAAGTACAACTACAACTGAACCAAAGTACAATAGAAAAGACAAGCAGCTGGAAGAATAGAAGCAGCTCCTGGGTCATCCACCTCAGATCCTACCTGAAGGGTAGGTACATATAGCGCAGCTCCTGGATCATCCACCACAGATCCTACATGAATGGTACGTACAGATAGCCTCCTTAACACTGTCTCCCGTCATCCTTCTCCGAGTACCGTATCATCGTGAATTCCACCTCCGGGTAACAACACGTAATGGGGTCCACCTCTAGGTACCGACTCATCGTGAGTTCCACCTCCGAGTACCGTCCAGTCCTTGAACACTTGGCCTCCGTCAGCGATGTATGTCGTCTGCATCCAACACAACGAGGTGCAGATATAGCCCGAGTAGGGGTGAGTATAACAATACTCAGTCAGTACCCCGAGACCCTCACGGTCTCACTAAATCCCACAAGGATGACCATAAAGAAGGATCTCATCATATAACCCTCACTTAGGTATAATCCCATACTTATACCTAAGTTATCAATTATCCAATCTCAAGCATGAGTTTTCACACAAATATGAAATCAACGGATAACCACTACTTTGGTATATGCCCATACATATACCTAAGTTAACAAATTACCCATCTCAATCATAAGGAATTTACAATGGTCAATGACTCAATTCAAACCAGGATTTTCATTAAAGATATCGAAATCACAACTTCTGGAGAACTCCTCCTCTGTCGAATACAGTAACCTTGTCAAGACTACGAGGTGCTACACACTATCCATAGACTAATGAGGTACTCCCCCTATCGAGTACTGTGGGTCTACCACCCAAACAAAGTAGTGCTCCCTACCATGGGTCTGCCACCCCAACACAATTGTGCACCCCCTAATAACCTATAGAGTTACTCCTTCTGTCGAGTATCACGGGTCTGCCACCCAAACACAGTAGTGATACTCTCCATAGATCCTCCACCCAAACACAGTAGTTCTCCCCATTGGGCTATACAAGTCACTCCGACTCGAATTGGACAAGCGGTCATCATGTCTCAAACAGCTACAAGGTCTTCGTACTTCGTACGCTTGTCTCTAATAGGGTCTGCCCAACAAGCTATTGGTTGATAATCTAAGTATCACAAAGACACACTAGGAAGTATCACAATGTACTGCCTCATCTCAGTGGTCTCAACGGAATAGATGGTGCGTCAATCGGATGTCCGGTCTGTGAGTTATCAGCCTCTCCGTCCTGGGGGCCCGGTTGGTTTCGTGTACAAACCAACCCGGCCGTATCTCAACTACACCCCGAACTCTCTTAGGGTATACTCATAGGAACCATTTATCAACATGATTACCTACGCCGCTAACGGTTCTTCAAATGAACGCTTGGTCTGAAAGTAATCAAATTTTCTATTTTAGGGCCCCAGTTGTATTTCAGGAACAATCCCACCCGGCCTTACTACAACTACGTCCAAACCCCAGGTGAATTATGCCAAAAGATCCATCTCACCAAAAGAAACCCAAAAATGTTGACGACATGTCAATTGGACATCCAGAGCTCATGTTATAAAGTTTTCCACTCTGAGGGCCATGTTGGTTTCGTGTTCGAAGCAACCTGGTCGTACCCAAACTTTGCTTAAAGATTTAGTGTACTATACCGAAACGTTCACCAAGATCCAAGGATCTTTACTCAATTGAAGGTGCATCGATCGGAGGATTGTAGCCCAAGATATTTTCATTTGAACAAACATGGTTCGAATGTAGGTGGTCTGGGCCATGTCCAACCCGGCCCAATACACCCTGGGTCGGCCCGAACCAGGTCGACCCAAACCGGGTCCGGGTCCGGCCCATTTGGGCACGGCCCGGCCCGGTGTTGGCGGCCCAGCACGGCACTGGCGGCCTGGCCCGGCGCTGGCGGCCTAGCCGCGGCTCGGCTATCGGCCGAGCGGGGTTCAAAGGTGGGGGGGTGCCCCTTGTTTCTGAAAGGGCAGAGCCGTGGGTTCCGCCCTAGGGTTCTGCCGGGGGGTTACACACCACCACTATTTCGGGTAACGACTAACCTTAATGGACGGCCAGTTATGAGCTGCCACGGGAACCGCATGGGTCCCACATCCTGGAGCGCTAGCGGCCGGCACAGCCGGCCGCCCTTGGTTGTCTGTCGTGGCTCTTGTCCGCCCAGCGCTATGCGACGGCGCTGCTCCCCTCCGCCACGGCCCGCTCCAGCCGCGACCCCTTCAGCCTCACCGGCACGGCGCGTCAGTGCCGCGCCCCACTGCCGCGACCCCCTTCAGCCTCACCGGCAGGGCGCGTTGGCATCACACACCACCGTCGCGGCCCGCTCCGGCCAAGATCCTCTTCGTTCTCGTGTGGTGCAACGGCACTGTGCCGCCTTTTCCTCGAACATCATCGTTGATCAGTAATAAAAAGGGGAGGAGGATCGGTCGTGTTTGTGCGGTCCGATCTCCTCCTGTTATGATGATAACAGTCGGACAATCTTTAAACAATGAAGGTCGGTAAATAAAACATGAACGAAGATAACCCCTACCTCGAGACTTCTTCGTTCATTGATGATATCGCGAAAGGGAGAGGACATCGGTTCGTTGAAGTCGTCGCAAGGAAAGAGGTGAAGGTGACGATGGTCTTTGGTGTTCGTCGATTCCTCAAAGGCCTTCGATCAGGCTCGATCGTTGTTCTATGGAGATCCGACGGATGGAGAACCGTTCTTCGTCGAGGGACGAAGTCGTTCTTTGTGGATGAATGGATCTCTCCTCTAATCCACCCAAAATATTACCCAACCAATATTTCATAAATTTTACATCTTTTAAATGATCTCCAAGCAATTCAAAAGGAGAAAAATAGGTGATACAAATATAATTAATAAGGTTATTAATTATCTTTGTAGGCTTCATTGAGCTTGGGAGGTGGAGAGGCGCCACCTCAATAAAAGAGTGGAGTTGTCATGCATTAAAACAATGGGTTAGTTATGGGGAGGTCAAGGGGTTATGGGTGTGGTGAGGAGTTAGGGTATCTTGTGGGCCTCACCACACTAAGCTCTCCCAAGGGAGGTTAGGTGGGTGTGAGCCTCACCTCTAACGACCCCTTTCTTGAAAATAACCACATTCCATGAATTAAATTTGTACACAAATTTTTTTTATTTAATTCAACTAATCCCCTAATATTAAACCTCAACCCGCTCCAAACTCAACTACAACAATGGTCCACTAAAAATATTATTGGCGCTGCGAGTTTATCGGTTCCCTCTGACTTCAATTCCGAGCACCGTTTCCAGAGATATAAAAACCAGCTCGTTCGTTTACTGAACATACCTGAGCTAAACTTCAGAAATTGATTCCGGGCACACCCGACCTCAGAATCTGGTACCGTCTGAAACGGCATACTAGTAAAATACCAAAAAAATTAAGAAAAATTTTTCCTGAATTTTTTGGGTCTTTAAAATATCATTGAAATATTTTATGAAATTCTATGAGTGTCCCTCCCCTCATCTATAAAAGGTATCCCTGTACTCATTATTAGTCAAAAAATTTATGACTTAAATATTATATATAAGCTACCTTAAAATATATATAGATTATTTTAATTAAATATAGTTGTTTTTTTTCATCTCCTAAGAATAATATGTTATTGATTATGTTTTACACTAATGGATGCCTCTCAAATATGTGGTATAAATCTTAGCTAATCTCTATCAATTTAATTTCATATAATAATTTATATAATCCTATTTTACCAATAATATCACAATTAATAGAGTATCATAAATTTAATAATATTTTATGATGATGATGTAACAATAATTTACCAACTATTCTAAATTAGAAGAGAGAAGAATGTTTTGATTGTGTGTGTCTCGACTACCCCTGACATGTAGCGAGACAATTAAATTTCAAACACAATAAATCATGGATTGTTATTATGAATGAATTAACATTTATATATGATATTAATGAAATTATTATTCTTCTATAATTAAAATATCAGATCTACCTTTTTTTCTCATCTGTTTGGTAAGGATAACAACATTTGTGTGTACATGTAGACTACGCACTCCATGAATAGATGTGCTTCATTTTTTCATTTTCTCATTACAAGGATTGTATTAAGAAAATATATAATTAATTTCTATTATATTTATTATATAATAACGAATCTATAGAGATTAATTATTATTTACCTTTCTTTCATTTTATCTGTTGAAAAGTCAAATTATCACTCAAGAATAAGTATGGATCATCGTCTCCATGAAGTGATGTAATTAATTTTCATCACCAAATTATATTATGATTAGGAAATCATATATTATTGTTAAATTTTATACTTAAGAAATATTTAATACTATAGATATTATAAGAGTATGATCAATGTGCATGTGAAAAAACATCCAAACCAAAACAAACAATAAAAATGAAAGACATATCTCTTAGAAATAATGATTTAAATAAAGAAATATAAATAAATTGTTTTTAAAATATTATAATTGGATGATATTTGATATGATAATTATTTAATTTTTTATTTAATATGATAAAAATATTTATAAATTTATTATATAAGATTTTATATTTCTTACGAATCGAGCCAGATATAAGGTATGGTTTTTTCGACTCAAATTGTTTTTGTTGAGAGATATTTCATGTCATGAATGTATTTATGTTCATGATGTGTATATAAATATACATATTCATGTTATATAATATATAATTATATATTCGTCGGATTTAATATTATAATTTATATTATTTCATCAAAGGGGTTTTGATTGTAATTTTAACAAAGAGATAAATGTTTGTCATATCAAATTGTCTTCTTTGGAGTATATGTTATATTATACACCTATCATACATTATGGATGGAGTGTACCACCCATTTTATATTTAATATCATGAATATAATTATATTAATTGTATTTATATTTTTAATTTAAGATATTTATTTCCTAAGGATTATTTATCAAAAGATACCAAACTGGTAAGGGTTTCATGATAGAGTGAATTTTTTACCATAATTTTTAATGCATAGATTTAAAATGATGAATCTATATGATATACGTATCCAAATATATTATTCATTTTCTATACTTATATTTATTTCTGCATATTAATTGTTTCCTTTAATTTTTCTCTCTGTAAGATCTTAAGAGGGAAACAAATGTTTTTAATGAAATCTAACTTTACTTCTATCTTCGGTTAAGAATATTTTTCTCAATGGACTTATTTTTTTCCTAATAAATTCAAGATTATTTTTTATATCCTACAATAATTTATTAATTACATCTTTATCCATATTTATCATTATGTATAATTTTTTTCAATGGAACCATTTTATCATTTTTAATAAGGTATTTTAACTATTTATCAATAATGTGAAGATGGTATTTGGTTTAATATACACTACATGATTTAATATTACCATCACAATTTCATATATCTGATTTAAATATTCCTTTAAATGTATCTATATTTATTTTTAAATAAATATTTTCCATAATATTTTTCAATTCTTTATTTTAATGACTAATTTAAAAATGAAAAGGGTATCTTCTTCCAGATATGTTTAAATGAATGTTTTAGGGTATTATCATATATACATACATACTTTAATATTTCTAATGATTAATTGTGGATATGATTCAATTTTGCTGACATTATTCTTTACATGGGTGATTTTTTATTATGATGATGGAATATTGATGAAATCTATTTTCTTTTCCACGGGTCATGATTTGATGCAATAATAAATTTTTTCATCATCTTATTGAATATATATTAACTGATTTTGATATGATGGATGATGGGTCTATTATATCCCTACAATGAATTTGGTGAGCATTATTGTTATATGAGTTCAAAGAGTCCAATGCAAGTTTTAACCATCCCAATAAAGGTTATATAGGTGTATATATAATGATTAATAGTGGGTAAACTAGAGGTTATCCTAAGCCTATTGTAGGTACATGGAGGTTATCCCAATACTAACATAAGATGACAATTTCATATGACAAACCCTTTTCAGTTTGGTAGAATTAGAATCACAACCCCTTTGATGAAATAATAAAAATTATAATATTATATTCCTTGAATTTATAATCATATATTATATAACATGAAAATGTAATGTTATATACCCAGAATAAATGTAAATACATTCATGACATGAATCTTCTCTTAACAGAAAAAAACTGATATGAAAAACCCTTACCACTTTGGAAAAATTAGAATCAAAACCCCTTGGATGACATATTCTAAATTATAATATTAAATACCTTGAATATATAATTATATATTATAGAGCATTTGATGTTGCCATTTATTAATTTCTTGTTTCCCATGATATTTTGAAAGGTTTTATTTATGGTGTGTCTATTATTGGTTATATTTGTGATAAAAATTATTTGTGATAATGTATTTATTTTTTGATGTAGTTATTTATGTATTTAGGATTTTAAACCACTAAATATTTATGGTTTTGGAATTTGTTGTAATTATATATAATTAATATTTATCAAATAAGATGTAATATTTATATATGAATATTTTGGGTCTCTATATATAATTTTTCACATTATTAATTAAATTATTATTATATAACTCTTGGACTTCTCTAATTGACACACTGGTCCTCTAAACGAACTACTATACATTTTTGGCCATGCTTTTTTCAAGGTCCTTATTGGGATCATTATATTTTAAAATAAAAACCCTATTATATCTAATAGAATCAATCACATAACATTTTAAATCATTCCCATTTTTTATGTAATTTTCACCTTATGATTTTCTTATTCCAAAAAAATCATGTCACATTGATCGTGTTTTTTATGCCAGGATTATTTTTTCATGAGAAATATATTTAATGTGTTCAAACCTCCAATAAGAGTGTTTAAATAGTATATCTAAGCATTTTTAGATTTGTATAAAGATAAAATAAATTACATAGGATTTAAATGACCTCCATCCACTCTCACAAGTTTTACTGTTAGAAAACATTATGGATATCCTTTAATTATTTTTGCCCATCTAATCAAGTATGTCCACTAATTTTTTTTTAATTAGTGAATAAAAAATTATTTTGATTAGATGTATGGTTATTATACTAGTTGTTGTATATATGAAATAATTTATGCAATCTACATTGATTCTATGTCTTTTAGGGTCTTCTATTTTCTTCCATGTCAGAATAATTAAATTTTGGCTTTTTTTTTATTTCAAAAGAAGAAGGGTTCAGAAGTTTATTGATGGGTTGTGTGACAACCATCGAAGTGTTGAGTTATCTATTTTAAAATAAGAAACATAGGATGATCTCTGCTTCAGGATTAAAATGTGATATTTCACTCAAGGAAGAACACATCTTGAATGATTCATATAATTTGAAATATGTTAGGGAAACTAAACGCATAAATATCAAATAAAAAAATATTTGTATTTTCACACTACAAAATGATATAAAAAAAATATGAACTAAAAAAAATTATAATTACCCAATAATGACATTAAAATGTTAAATTTTATGTGTAATATGTAAAAATAATTATGTTTTCATAGATAAATTATAGTACAGAAAATATCCTATATAATATCTCCAGGATTGTTGAATTTTTTAGGTCATTTATTATAAAAATTAAAATAAAAGGAATGTAATAAGAGGTGTGGGGGGTTTGACTATTGTTTCAAAATATAAAAAAAATAATTAAATAGTTTGATAATTAAAAAATGGAATAGTTCTATAATTATGTGAGAAGTAGGCCATTGAAATTTCACTATACATATAGAAATGTTCATTATTCATAAAAAATGACTGGCTTTATTGAAATCCCTTGGCATAGGTTTAATTAGAATCTAAACTATCCTTAAGCCTATCAAATCGATACACATTGACTCGAAACCTAGATTTACTATAATTAATACAATATTTAGTCCTTATTCACATTTAAACAGCTTCCATGTTAAAATAATATATAACTCTTATGATAAATAAAAGTCAATTTTATAGTTAAATGATAAAAAAAATTAATACTTATAAATCACAATCCAATTTTTTTAATGACAATTAATTTCTATTAAATAATCAAAAGATAGTGTTCATATAATAACTATATCATCATACATAAAAATTTAATTGTTTTTAGTACACAAATAAAGAAAACCAATGGTATCCTTATGTCATGGAACTCCATTTATTATCTTCTCAATTCTAGGAAATGAGCACCCATCCTTTTTCTCACCATCAATAAGAGGTGGATGCTTGTATGGAGTATCAATTTTATATATTCACTCTATATAGGAATATATATTTGAAAAATTTATTCAAGGATGAGAATAATTATATGGATATCCATAAGGGAGGGTTTCTCTGACCATATAAATTATGGGCCTAAGGTGACAATTTATAGGTGACGTGAAAGGTGGCTTTTTGTATCAGGTTTTTGAAATGCCACTTTGATCATTGATTTGGTGTACGATAAAATATTATCCTTCCTTTTATGAAATGAAATTGTTTAACCACCTCTTTGATATATATTCATCAAATTATATGGTATTTTGATATTTAGGATCCATGTTATGTTTAATTTATGGAATTAACCTCATAAAATTCAACATTGATTATTCTCTATAACGTGTCATCATATTGGTCCATCAAATGGAAAAATTAGGTTAATTTATATTCTATCAAATTTTATCACACATGATTGGAGAATTGGTCTTCAATGTTTATCCAAATTGGTTTTATAGAGTAAAAATATTTGAATTTGAGTTTATATGTGGGCTTGGGATTTTTGGCGATTATGGCTCATTTTTTCCAATTTCATCTTGGGTTCACCAAATCACATTCACATGACATTAAATCATTACTAAAAGTGATATAATTATTTTTATTGTTATCTAACACTAATTAGTGAAGTTCAATAGGATGATAAATTCTGTATTAGTTTTGTAATTTACAATATAATATCATTTAAAAATAATTTTAGGAGTGTATAATAAAATTATGAATAGCATTGTTATCATGTGTCCAATAACAAAAACATAAACTCTTACCATGACCTTGCATATATATTTCTGTGCAGGTGGTCAAACACAAACATATTCCATATAAATAACATCTAATAGAATCTGGTCTTGCATTAGAGGTAGTGTAAACGATTTAATGAATAAAATAGTTATTGTAATTTATATGTTTCATACGTTACCAATCTGTATATGCATGCATGTATGATTATTATTATTTTATTATATAATAATATTATATTATTAACATATATATAATATTAATGTATGTATATATGTGTGTGTGTGAGAATGAGTGTATAAATTTTATTTACATTATTAAATATAAATTTACAATTTTTGAGAGTGTATTTGTCGAAATATAGATTATATATTAGTTTTAATGTTTTATATTAATATTTTTATGTGAGTGTATACTCTTTTTTGTTCATTTGTGTGTGTATACCTACTTTTAAAATTATATTTCCAAACGAAGTATAATATATATTTAAATAAAAACAAATATATTTATATTCTATTATTAAATTTTATTTTGAATTAAAAAATTCTAAATTATATATATCTATAGGAGTGTGCGTGTAGGTGTGATTAATTTTAATAAATGTAAATATATTATATAGAGATATATATAATTATATATATAATTATATATATGTTTTTTTATGTGCGTGTATTTATTTATATATATATATATAAATTTATAAATGTGTGTGTCAGTGATGTAACATTAATTGTATATATTAATAATATAAATATATCCATATATGATAATTTTTTAGAAAATATTAATTTACAGTGTGTATATATATATGTTCATATTATTTAACAAAAAATAAATAAATTAGTTTCTATTATATATTTGTAACTAATTTTATGAATATTATATTATAAAATTGGTATCTCTAATATACTCATACAAAGATGGAATATTCAATCATGGATAACAAGTTTGATGGAAGAGGTGAATCTAATGTGGAATAGAACTTTTGTTAATACAATGAAACATAGGTGAGGTACTTATTGGAGATGCTTTTCTTTGATGGTCAGTTTTTATTTTGATGTGTGGTTCTTGGTTGGGGGGAGATGTAGGTATTTCATGCATTTTTATATTTAATTGTTTTCTAGTCCATTCCCTGTGGGGGTCGGATTATTCATGGACATCCTTCACATTGTGTTGTCTATCAAGGATGTGGACTATTGAAAGGACCCACACTTCAACACATGATAATGAGATAAAAATCATGGGTTCCCATGGATGAGGAGACCATTCAATCCTATTATATATAAATATATTGTTTATGTTTTAGTTTACATTTCCTTTAATGATATATAATCATATTATATAATACACACATATGCATACACACACACATTTCAATATTATTTTAAATATAAATTTATATAATCTATGTGTGTGTGTATTAGATTATATGTATATTTGTATATATTTTTCACCTTTATATGTATATATAAATACTATTATCATTGTTAATTTTTTTTCATACAAAATTAATTATTTACGATTCATTAAATTATAAAATATATAAATTTCCAATTTTTGTATATTTAAATTATAACATTTGATAAATACAAATTCATATAAAATAGGGATGTTTATAATAAAAAAGGAGATAATATAGCAAACTTTCTTTGAAAATAAGGGTATCATTTTCATGTTATTGTAAACTTTATTATTGAACAAATTCAAATAAGTCATCTACAAATAGTGGAAATTTCATGGTTTTAAATTTATAACTTACATGGTTTAATTTATTTATAGGAAAATGTTTAGGTTTCTATTTTCAATTGAATAATTCTTATAAATGGCCATAATATAATTTTTTTATAGTTTTATACTTATGATTTTTCGTTGATGAATAATTTCCCTTAATCTGGTCCTATGATTTTTTTTATAGCATCAACATTTAAAAATTAAACTTTATATCTTAATATAGGAGGTTTTTCTAGAGATTTAGATAGATTTTCTTTTATTATAGTTCAATTTTATGATAATTTTCAATCTATATTATTAGTTTTTGTTTTGTAGGAATTATATAATATTTTGGATCGTTATTTCATTTTTCATATTGGAGAAAAGTGGTCATGAATTTTGGAATCATGATAATAAAAATAATTAGGTTTTCAATATAAGTTATATATATATATATTAACTATTTTTATATGTTTTTTATTTTTTGGATGATTGTATTACATATATTTTTTACAAATTTGATTTAGTTACATGTTATACCCATGACAACAATTGAAACTATTCATGTGTTACTATATTTGTTTTATCTAGGCCTTTAATTTTAGGTCTTTTGACTTGAAGTTGATTATGAATGGGCATGTGTGGTTGTTGAATGGTTGGTGTAGAATTAGTGAATATCATGTAGAAATCATACACCATCTTTTCAGTGGTGTTATTAAGAAATTATAAAAAAAAATCATGTTTTACCAATCCATGATTTCTATTCGTGAAAGTTCCTAAGTCAAGGTAATGAGGTCTGCATAATTGGCATGTGGTTTAACAAACAGTTAAACCTACCCATTAATTAAAAACAATGAAAATAAACTTTTACCATCACTTGAACTAAAATCTATTTTCCCCTATACTCACCCCACTCAGTTCTATAGAATACCCAATGATTTTATGAAATATTTTATTTCAATAAAATAAAATTTCATTGCAAAATTGTGATACACAAATTTTTTTTTTAAATAAAACAAAATAAGATATTAGGAAAATATTTTTTACTATGGTATCTATCATATAGTCATTATATTGGTGGTTATGGATATAAAAAAATTATAAATAATTTTTTTTAACCCATGTATGAAATTAATTCAAAACTAATAAATTATTTATAAATGAAAATAAAAATCATTTCAAAATAGGGAAAAAGGGTTATTGAAAAATATTTTTTATGTGTGAAATGTGTTTCTATCTTAAACAATTAAAATAATCATTATTGGTGAATTATTTTACATAAATTTATATATATTCTTTTCTTTTAATAAATTTTTCTATAATCTAATTTTTTTAAGAATGAGATACGGATAAACTTATTTTAGTAATTGTACTCTATTTTTTTTCTAAAAAATAGGTCTACTCCAATTATGTAGTCTCAATTCAAATTGAATTTATACAATTTATATAACTCAAAACATGATAAATGGATCCTATTTCTAATGTTTGGGAATTAATATTATATAAGCAGATCCCATTTTTTGACATTATAAATTCTAACCTTGTTAAAGTTTTGTCACCTCATTATCGGTAAAATATGTAAAACATGGTTAAAATAATTGGTAAAACGCTTATAATTTAGTCTAACACATTCAATTGTCCTATTTAACAAGTTTATTTCATTCATTTCCATCCAATTATCTAATATATGTTTGTATGGTTCCATTTTTCTGAGATTACGTCTTTTAAATTAATATAATGAACGGATAAATATAAAATATAACTCTATTGACTTTAATATATCTAATATTTGTAATTAAGTATAAAAGGTTGTAAATTTAGTTTATAATTTATGGATAGATCAGTTATGTATTATCATGATATTTTTTTTAGTTTTTAGTGAATAAATAATTATCTTAAATGCTTACGCAACGTCCCCACAATATTTATTCAATTAATAGAAAAATAAAATAAATTATTTTAAAAGTATTAAATGTAATATAATATGGATAAATTATTATGTTAAATAAACTTTTAGTTAAATTTAACATATAATATAAGTGTGAATGGTTTACAGTCCAAGTAATTTTATGTAATGTTTCATTCAATGTTAAATTAAATGAATAGTTCCAAAAATGACATTTATATTATTTTATAATAATTAATATTTTATTAAATGATTTAAAATTCAGGAATATCATATTTTTATTTACTTTTTAAGTGAGTCAAATTTACATATAATATATGGTCTCTTTTTGTTCAATATGTCATTTTAAAGTAATATTACTTACCCATAAAGTATAAAAAACATTGATTTTCTAGTAATTTTCCAAAGAGATTACTGAGGAATAAAATAAGATGATAGATGAGAAAAAATCACATAAATTGGCCCAAATTTTATTATATGAGAGGATTTTTATTTTTTTATATTATATTATAAATATATCATTTTGTAACAACTGTTCCTTGAAAATTAGTTTATAATAATATTACAATTTATGTAAATATAATAGTTCCCCCCATTTCTTATCAAAAGAACCCTTATGAATCATTATTCATAATGTTTGGGTCTTTTTTATCATCCCATACCGATAAAATACCCTTGTATATATAATTAAAACATAATATACCGTTTGAAATTTCCAAAAGACTATCCTTTCAAGGCGTAAGGTATATTCTAAATAATATTTTTCAATGAAGATGCATAACTATTAACTGAGAATTTTCAATTTTATTTTCTTCTAATAAAAAAACTAAATTCATGATATCCATTTAAAATAATTTTTTAAAAATATTATTTAAAATTAATTGTTATGATTTTTATAGAACCACCATTATCAACCTTCTTTGGATATTTTTTTGGAAATGATATTCTTTCTCTTGCGTATGTGTGGACTACAACCTCTATGAAATGATGCAATTCATTTTTCATTTCTACTTTACATAAATAGTAATAAATATAAATATATTCAATATATAAGATATATATTACCTAAAAATAATCCTATAATGGTGAATTATTATTTAACATCATTTCATTCCATTCATTGAAATGTGATAACAATTTTCATGTGCATGTATGGCATGTCGTCTCTATATATAATGTAACTTGTTTATATATATATATATATTGGATGATTATAAAAATATCTAGAATTTAATATATATAATATTTATATAATTATTATAATTGTGGATATGATGGAACCATTAACAGATTTCAATTATTAATACTAGTGAACTGAAGTTCTCATGAAAAATTAATTAGTATACACATGGGGAAAATGATAAAAATAAGTAATTATTAATAAATTCGTCTTTAGATATTATTGGAAGATCATATTGACATATATACTTTAGGAATATATTTTAGTTTTACTTAATGAACTAATGTATGTAATTTACATAAAATTCATACAAATATTTGGATGTTTTGGCTTGTTTTATGTTTTATTGAATGATATTAGAATATTTTAAAAAATTTACAGAAATAGTTGAATTAAAGAGATAAAATACACTTCATCATGATACTCTTCACAATGAGACACAAACCTAGAATTTTGATGAGGGAATACAATATCATATAGCACATAAGAAGATTGTACAACCAGGAGAAAGGCAATTACACTTCGAAAACTCATTAACTACGCGAGACTCATTTATTACACACTGTGTAATAGATAAATGGAATATGTTTATCAGGATAAGAGTTTCCCAATATTGCTTTGAAATGGAGATTTGTGTCCTATAAGATTACATGTTTTGATATTCAATCACATCGTGATAGTTTCAATAGAGAAAACATTTAGAGAAATTTCTTCTATTGAATATTACAAACTGTCTAAAACATAATTATTATGCAGCCCTTAGAAAATTTTAATTTTGGCACAGGAGAGAGAGGGGTAGAAGAAAATTCATATTTACACATAGCTTTGGCCACACCTTGTGGGGATTTGGACCAATGTATATGAATGGTTGACTACCAAAAATGTTTTTATAGCCTTATATTCTTACTGCTGATGATGTATTTGTTCTCCAAGAATCCATGCCACAAACCCTAATCATGAATAACATGAGAAATTAGTTCTATTTATGTTGGTTTATCTGATTGCAGGAGGATGTTTTTTAGGGGTTATTTATGTTTTCTATTCTTGTTTTTTATTACATCAACATTATCTATATTTTCAAATTCTAAATATTTGTTTATTCCATGAGCATTATATTCAATATGAGGATTTTCATTTTATTGCAGAAATTATTTTCCCATTTTTTTATGTATATTATTAAATAAATATCAATTATGTTTAAAAGTGGTTTTACAGAATTATGTTCTATTATTGAATATTTTTTATGACCATTCCAAAAAATAAATTACAGAATCAGTGTAGATTTCATACACAAAGGATCCATAAAGTCCAAATTCTAATAATAAAAATGACTGAACCCATAATCAGTTGATTCGCTATCACATTATGTATATAATTTATAACCCTAGAATGCCGCATCTCTATGTATTTAACCATGTCATTTTTTCACTCTCTATATCTATCTTTATATAATGAATAAATTACAATTTTAATTCCTCTAATTAATTTCGGTAGTATGGATTGTCCCTTTGAATTTGACACATGTAGTTTATAATTAAAACCTTTTTAGATTATTTATGTTTTATATATTATTAAACTTATGTATTACCTTTTTAACTTAACGATTCAATTTGGTTTGTAACATATATCATATTGTAAGTACACAAATGAATATTTTATTCAAATATAATAAATTTATATTTATAATAAAGGAGTCTAGAGTTATTTTAAAGTAAGTAGAACTTGATATAATTGATTTGTGTTGCAATATCATAGTTTATTAATAAGTTTTATATTTTAGATTAATATGATGAAATATCATGAATTATCACTCAAATATTGCATGGATTTTATTCTCCTATATTTATTTATGGAGATTATATATTTTCATTTTATTTTAATCTCATTTTGTTCGCATGATAATGAAATAATATTTATAATGAAAACAACATTTATTATATCTTCAGTTATAAATCCTTCTTCTTCAATGTTCATGTTTTCTAAAAATGTTTTCATGAATTTTTAAATATTATGACATTAATCTTAATTTTACTTATACCCATGTTTTATTTTTTTAAAATTGTTTAAAATGAAGAATCTATTCATTTTCCAAAAAACGTACTTTTGACTTTTTATGAAAAATTATAATGGGAATTTATTTTTAGCTAAACCACCAGAACGGAATTTCATACAACATTGACTACAAAATGATTTTATGATTTATTTTCATGTTTTCAAGGATCATAAAATTAATATTTCCTCAAACTATTTTAAAATTTTTCTAGCTTTTAAATAATTTATTTCAATGTTAGAGGGGTATTTCACCGAAAAAATGACCTGATAGATATTTTAATGGAATTTTCCTCGGTGATGACATCTATTTATGTAACTAATTATTTTGTAAGGAAACGATCATACAATACCATAACATAGAAATGTCTATTTCCAATTTTAAAATTATAATGCTGAAATACATACAATAAAATATTTAAGGGGGTCTAAAATAGGGGACACCAAGGGAATATTCAAGAACAAATTGGATACCCTCAGGAAGAAAATACCCAATACTAAAGTAGAAAACCACCAAATCACAATGTGATGTAATATAAGCTATAAAATTGACCACAACATTTAGTTATCAACATTAATGATTAATAGAAATGTTATTAACCAAAAAAAATCTCACACCTTCCGATTTTTTTTCAATGGACCAAGGATAGGGGACCTCTACCTATAATAGCATTGACAATGAATAATGAATTTATCTCAAACCCCATGATAAAAATCATCCTATGCAAACAAAGGAAATGTCTGCTGAGAATGGCTAGCGACACATCTTGATGTTAATCCATACTTCCAAATAATGTAAAGAAACAAGAAATTACTGGTCCTTTGTACTCTATATCAAATCAACCCCCCATGCATAGAACCCAAAAAACAGGATAATTCATAGATCAATTTATACACCAAGAGGGTGGGTCTCTAACTAATTCAATTTCCCTGGATGGAAGATATGATAATGGGGGTTCCATTCATGGAATCAAGAGGAAAAATATAGGGGGAATTATCTGGGTCTTTTCTAAAATGGGTGAGGTATACAATTATGTTTTCAGTGTTGAATACAATACTTATAATAGATTTTGGATATAATTTCTGTGATTTTTCATTTTAGGTCATCCAAAGTAACATGTAACCTGTTGTGATGATTATCATACTAGCATTTAACTTAGTGATATAATTGTCTGTTCAATGAAACTTGGAATGGAAGAACTCCTCATCAAAGTACATTTGATTAGACCCACTCATTTTATGATCAATACATAATCCTCAAAGTAATATTAATAATACAATCCTAGATATTCTCATTATAGTTAAAAGAATTATTACAGACAATTCTAATAAAAAATACAAATTTAAAAAGGATTGTCTTAAAAAAAGAGGGTATTCACCCAGAGATCTGAAGGGGAAGAAATAGATTGGATGTTGAGAAAGTCATAAATTAAAAAGGTACCAGTTACAAAACCATTGAAAACACACTTATCTAAGTAACTGTACATCTTTGTCATGATGAAAATCTTAAAATGATTGTCATCCACAACGGCCCGAATGATTTAAGGGTGCTATCATGCCTTTATGAAGGTGATATAAGGTTGTGGTCAGTACATAAATTCTTGTAGATCAACAATCCTATTGTAATGGAATAAACTAACACACTCCATGATAATTAACCTCTGAGTATTTTTTTGGAGGAGAGGAATATAGGGCAAGGTCATCTGATGGGTTTTATAACGTTTCAATTGAGTTGATATCTTATCCAAGCTATATGTGCACTACATGTATTTTCCCCAAAATGATTTCCCCTCAATAAGATCCGAAGACAGTTTGGTGTGAAATATGGACATAATACCCGTGAAAATCCATAGTTAAGGATGATTCAATGAAACTAGTTTCTTTATCATTAGTTAATTATGTGATGAAACTCAATTATTTTCAATGGGATAAAGTATAATTATATTATGAAATGATGATGAATCATTTTTCAATTTCATTTGTTATGATATAATTATTGATTTATGATCAGGTTTCAATAATATATATGATTTTTAATATGGTATGGTTATTCCTAAAATTATATATATCTCTAATAAACTAGTTAGTGATAGATATCTCATGAGATAAAAAGGACTTGAATGAAAAGTGTTCAGAATTATGTAATAGACTGTTTCCATTTTGATAGTCTTGAGAGTGAACCATGAATAAGGACATGATGTAATGGGGAGTAACCCTAATCTAATATGATAGTCTTATAAGTGAACATAGAAAACTGAAATTATTTTCTAGGATTCTGTGTATACCAAGAACATATGTTTTATCCCAGTGTTACCCTCTCATGTTGCTTGTTCATTGATTCCATCTTGATTTATGAATTATCAACTGATAAGATTTATTCCATTATGAAATATGATATGATGGGTTTGGTTTTAAAAAATTCGTTATATTTTTCACATATATTTTTTCTTTTTCTATGATAAATGGATCATTTCTATCTCCCTTTTTACCCCTATCGAGCATATGAACTCACCATTTTATATATTTCACATCCCTAGGATAAAAAGAATTATTTTATGTATTTTTTGTCTAAGAAAGAAAATACTTATGATGAACTAAATAGGAGATGATGTAGATAAATTTTGAACAAGTTATTTATTTATCCATGTTTCCAAGTACAATGGACATGTATGATTATTGTGTGGATCAAAATTTTATGTTTAAAATATTCATCAAATAAGAATATATAAATAAATGTATGAAAAGTATGAGTCGATATTGGTTGAATAAAAAAAATTAAATAAAATTTTGAAACATGGATGATAAGAATTTAGTGATAACCCTTTGAATCATTATATGATATTCAGAAAATCAATAGTTAATGTAAAGAAATTAGTTTTATTTCCCTAGAAAAAACAACATTGTCTTTACACAATGAGTGGATATGGTTTTGGATCATTTCAATCACGGGGTAGTAACCTTGATAATTGTTATTCATGTACATATCCACTATCATTCTTGCAAATGGTGATTGTCCCCTTACTCTGATCCTATTTTTTCACCATTTGGGTATATTCATGTTTGAATTCATATTTTCATTATAAAATATTATAATGTATTTGTATAGACGATGACCATGAAGGTCCTTGTTTAATCCAATGGATATATAGATTGAAAATAAAGTGTATTGAGTTATAAATAATAAAAAATATTTTAAAATATTATGTGGTTTCCAAATATGATTATTATTTCTCAAACAACACTAGTTAGTTTTATTAAATTGTTGTAAACTAAAATAATATTTACAAATATGAATGTGATATAAAATGTAATGAATTTAATTCAGTGAAACTAATTCTTATGGGGGATAGAATAAATAAACTTGTTTCTATCATTATGGTAATTTCTCATCCTACGAATCATGTTTGGAATACAAAAGTACAATTTAGTGAATAATATTGTATTTTTTCTATTATTGTAAAACATTCACATTTTTTAGTGGGTCCACTGATCAACTAGTTATTGTTAAATGGATCAATAACTCTAAAAAAGATATTTCCCGTTCATCATTATTTAGAATATGAGAAAGTAATTTTAGTTGGTTATTATTATGAAGGTGATGAATATAAATGGTGGGAACTTATCAAAAACATGATTGAATAGTATGAAATTTATTCCATGGAATGGGATGAGTTTATGATCATAGTTTTTAATAAGTACAATAATCATATTCTTTATTAGAAATCGATAAGAATCTCTTTGTGCTATAATATAAAAAGGATACATCTGTTAATTCCAATTAGAGAAATTTTATAGAACTTTTGAGGTATGCATCTCGTATGAACATCCAACATGAAATAAAGAGTGATCAATTCTTCAGTAGCATAAAAACTAGTAATTGGATCACATGAACCATAACAGACATAAGTAGATATAAATAAATTATTCTAATTTATCTCATTGTGGAAATTGTTATTTTATTTATCCATTAATATCATATATTTAAAATAAAATAATGATGAAATTCAAATAAAATTGTAAAAACCATTGAGAGAAGAAGTTTATCTCCATTTAATTCTTGAAATATGGAATGAAACATGGAGGAAATTACCTCAATGGATCTATTAAATGTTTTTAGTGTACAAAGGTATGTTATCATAAAATTCAATAAAGGATTAATGGGAAGAGTATGTCTTCCAATAATGGAGACAAAACACTCTAGAATGCACTAGCCACACTCTAGTATTACAAATTCAAGGAGTAAGGGAATTATGACAACCAATGCTCAAATGTGAAGGACTATGATGATCATTGATTTCTGTATCCTCTTAATCCTACTAAAAATGAAAAAATATCATGTGATCACTATTACTAATAGGGGAAATGATTTTTTCCATTATACACTAAACATTGACTATAGAATTGTTATTATCCTCTTTGATTTAGGATCTAACCAATCATTTATATTTGAATAATTTTTATGTGTATGATAATATGAACATAATGATTAGATTTTTTATTAAATTTACAATATAAAAATAATATTAATATCGCATTCCAATTCTATGATTTTTCCCTGATTGAAATTTATTAAAATATTTATAATAAAAATATTGTTATTCTCCCGTTAGACGAATTTAATGTTTTAATATCCATGAATTGACACTCTTTAGAATAATGTCATATTATTTTCAATGGAATTTAATTTATATGTGGTATCCAAAACTAACCCATGACCAGATATAACTACAATGATATATATTAACATTCAATTTAGATTGTGTCCATTATATTGTTCTTAATTCCTATCCAAAAGGAGTGTTTATATTATATGGTTATGGAAAAACCCAATATAGAAGAAATTCCTATTATCTGAGATTTGATGTTGGTTTTATGGAATATTTTTCTTGTATTCCATTGAATTGTTATTTGGGGATTTGAATAAAACAAATATCTGGTGGTACCTCATTTTGAATGCTCTAAATATAATTTCTCTAATTGATAAGTAGGTATAAAATAATAAACTATATAAAAAACATGAAAATGGATTCATTTATCCATGTGGATCAACATGGTGTGCACCACTTCATTTTACAAAGATGAAATATATTTTTATTTGAATCCACATTGATTATTAGGAACTGAACTAGATCAAAATCCAGAATAAGTATCATATCCCCATATTAATGTTTTTTGATCAACGTCAAGGAGATCAATGAATTTAAAAGATTTAACCACGTTCATGATATCATCAATTATGGTTCAATATAGAGGATATGCCAAAGAAAATATTATGTACAATGTATTTACACTTTTATTTTATAGTGATTCTCTTTTGGGGTAATAACTCACCAATAATCATCACAGATTTAATGAGTAGTGTCTTAATAGACTAGTTTGATCAGTTTTTGGTGGCCCTTATAGAATTTATTATTATATAATAAATGACCGAGGAATAGAATAAATATCACTTTATTATTATATTATAGAACCTATTAATGTAAATGTTTTTTGTGAAATTTTATGAAGAGTGAATTTTTTCTATAGTAAGTGACATTTTTGTGTTATATAATCATAAGTGAATGAATATTAGTGGATCCATTAAAGGTAGATGTTACCAAACAATAGCTACTGAAAACCATGGTGATTGAGATCCAATGTTTTATTTTATTTCATAGAATTTATCATGTCTTTATAATCTATCAAACTATTCTAAAAAGAATTAAGTGAAATCCATTAGATAGATGAATGTGAGGAAAATATCGAGGAACATATGTGAAGGATAATTAGTGATCCTATTCATACACTGAATTGTAGTGAAAGGGGGTTAATAATCATTAGTGACTCATTAATGAAGGTATTTTCATTCTTCCTAATATGATATTATATGGTGACAAAATATTTCATATCTTAATTGAATGTTTTTGATTAAAATTACTTACCTCGTGATTTGGAGTTATCCATGTTAATTTATTAATTAATGATATAGATTAATTAGATTTATAGGGAATGATATGATATTTATAAATATAAATATCATAGAACATTAAATTATATTTTCTCCCATAAAAATTATAATATGAACTCGAGAATAATGTTGGATTTGTTTAATGATCTTGACTACTCAATCAATTATCAGCCTAATAAAGTAAACATGTGCATGATTTGTTAAGTCAAAAGAGCCATGCTAAATTATATATGATGAGGATCACACATGATGAAATATATCTAGATAAAAATATTATGGATTTATAAATTATAAACTACTGGATGAAGAATTATATTTTTTAAATTCATGTTATACCATATATTCATAAAGTGGCATAGAAGGAAGCTATTGAACTAAAGAAGAAGGCCATAAATGTTTTTAAGTTCAATATTAATTTTTATGGATGGTTAATCTTCATAAATGGTGTATGTCCACCATCCATACAACATTTAAGGAAGGTATTCTATTTATAATTACCATTGTCCATCACTAACTTTTCATCCTTGATAGATGATGATGTATAGAAATATAAAAGAGTAGTTAAAAGAAATTATGATGATAGATATTTGAGAGATTATATCTCAGTACTTTGTATTTCTGAAATCTTAGGATAATATATAATATTTGTATGGGTTGTTACAACTATTACCCAATAAATAATGGAAATTTTAAAACATACCTTGGATTTGTTCATGAAACTCCCCAAAAGTTTTGATGTCCAGAATTTAGATTGGGTTACATTTTATAACCATATGAATTAAGCATAGTATATATCCATTAAGGAATATTTATCTCTTGATAATATTTCCTGAATATACATTATGTTGGTGGTAAGGTCTTAAAGATTACCACATTATATATTCTCTTATAGAAATTCATGATTTACCTAGATGTTTCGAAAATGAATTCAATAATCACTAGATTAAGAGTTTTAAATTAGTACTACTTGTCATCATTATGTAGATGGTTAGTCAAATGACCCAATTAAAGCCCTACCAAATACACTGATAATTTTTTATTCTGATTTAAAATGTTATTGGAATCATTACATTCCTCTTTTATATTTTTCATACTAAAATATCATTCACTCAAGAATTTAGATCCATCCTTATAAAGTCATTTATGGGAATTAGTGTATAAATACAATGTTCAAGTATGATGTAGGATAAATAAAGCTTTTGGGAACTGGTCAAGCAAAAAAAATGTTCTAGAATTATATATCTATTCAGAAAGATATCAATTTATATCATAGTAGATACAAACATTATGGAGACAATTATCAGTGATATTTGGAAATCAATATTAGGGAGAAGGTAATTTTATAAATATATCCTTTGAAAATATAATGAGATAAAAAAATTAATTGAATTAAGCACTATAATTATGTTTTCCCTTCCAATATTATTGATCGATTAGGGATGCAAACAGATTACGTGGTTCTTCCATAAAACCTCTCTTACATTCATGATTTATACCATGTATCTCTCATTGGGAAGTACAGACCTGATCCTTCAATTGTACTGAGGTAAATTTTTTACAAATGAAGCATGTTATTTTATACTAATAATAACTGGTATAAGTATTATATTTTATAGATAATGTTATATGAAACACATCTACTAACCTGCTTATAGTTTTCCAGAGGAATAACAAAATTGAATAAGTTTTATGGGATCCTAAGGACGTGATGAAGCAAATATATCCATATTTGTTCCTAAATATGTCAATTAATTTAATGGATGAAATTAATATTAAGGGGTGTAAATAAAGCATCCTAATATATTATGATATTTACCACGTCTATTAATTTAATTACATTGATGTATTTTGATACACCCAACACTATGTTTAAATGAACCATTATATTATATTAAAATATTATTATTTAATATGAAAGTTATCAACTATCAATTTTAAATAGCGGATATAAATAAGACTAAGTAAATTATGAATCATTTGTGGTCTATATATGTATAAAATTAATCCATTGGTACTAAATTTGTTATAAATTTAAATAAAAATCATTTGAAATTAAATGATTTTTATTGAAATTTTTTTCATGAAATGTGTTTTTATCTTAATAAATTTAATTAATCATTATTGGTGAATAATTTTATAAAAATTTATATATGTTTTAATAAATAATTTTTTAACAAACATTTAATGTTTTTTTCTAGGTATGTGATAAGAATAACTCCATTTTTATACATAAAAATTCCTTATTCTAAAATATGGGTTTCATCATATTGTTCACACTAATTTTGAACTAATATTAACCTTATATAGAAAAAAATCATAAAAAATGGTACCACTATTTAGAATTATGACATTCGAATTTCACAAATATTTCACTTTTACCTTTGGTCAGAATGAATAATAACCTTGATAAATTTTTGTCACCTTTATAATCCAATTTTTTTAAAATAGAAATAAAACTGTGGGTTAAGGCATTAAAATTTTTAAAATTGTTTCAATTAACCTATTGGATGGGAGAAAAATGACCATGACAATCCATGTATCGAATAGATTACCACTTTATTCCATGTTTCTTATTATGTTATATATATTAATTTATGAAAAAAAATAAAAAAATGTCATAATATTGTGTTTAATATCTCTTATATTTTTACATAAGGATAGAAAGAGGATATTTTATTTTTCTAAATGATTATATGAATGATCAAATTTCTTTTTTAAACTTTTGAATTATTTTTAATTTTTTGTTATTTAATAATTATCTTAAATATTTATGAAAAGATGAAATAGTATTTAATAAATTAATATAAAAATTAAAAAACATATTTTTATTGCATTAAATGTTAAAAAATTTGTAAGAATTATGTTTATAAATAATATTTGATAAACATAATATTTAATGGATGTGTTATAGGTTTCTATTTTAAGTACTTCTCTCTCATGATTTTTTGGATTTCAAATTAATTTAATAGGTCATAACATGATATTAATGATATTTTATAATAATATTATTTTTTAAATGATAACAAATTCATGAAAATATTTTATTCAAATTATTAATTGTGATATGAATTAAAATATAAAACATGGTACTTTTATGGATCACTTTTATTTTAATGGATTCATTCTTGATACTTAATGACTAAACAAAATTCATTATTTGGTAATTTTCAAAATGTTTAATTAGGGTTATCATAAGGAGATAAGGGTGAAAATATCACCTAAAATTATAAAAGGTTTATTATATTAGAGTTTTTTTAATTATATTCATCATATATTCTAATAACATCAACTCATATCGATTATTATATGGAAATACAATTTATATTCATTTAATATTTTTACCTATTCCACGAGTTCCCCTCCCCTCCCTCATAGAAGGGAAACTATATCCATCGGTATTAAAAAATTATTCATTCATATTTATCAGAAATGACCTACCATAATACAATATTATATTACTTTAACATCAAATACTTCTTATTTTATTTCAAAAATATCATACATTCAAGGAACACTATGTTAGACAAAGATAGTTTGTAAAGGTTATTCTATAACCACTTAACGGATAATTTTAAATTTTATTCCATTTTCTACCTCCACTAAATTAATGGTATCAATTATAAAATAATTTATAATTTATATTATATATGTTTATAATTTTTTCTATTATGGAGAAATCATTATCCACTTTCATCTTATGAGTTAGAAAATGATAATGTCGCACGTGCGTCTGTGTGGACTACCAAATCCATGAAGTGATGTGATTTTTTTTAATTTACACATTACCGAGTTAATAATTAGGATATATTTAATGAAAATATATGATATATGTGATATAAAAAGTATCATATTATAGTGAATTATTTTTTACCATTCATTCCTTCTATCCATCAAAATGAAAAAATATCATTCATGCATACATATGAGACACCATCTCTAGGAATGATATAATTAAATTTTATATATCAATTATATAGGGATGAATCTGTATATATATATAATAAATATATATTATATTTATATAATTGTTAATGTTCATGATATTGTAGAATCATGATCAATGTATAGGTATCAGATATACCAAACTGATATTCTAATGAAAAATGGAAACAATTAGGGCACGAAAGAAATGAATTTAATAAACAATTATTAACAAATCCATGTTGAAATTTTATAATTATATAGTATATGATATTATAATTTATTTATTATCTATATTATATAATTATATTAAAATTAAAATTATTATATTGGATTTTAGAGTTCTTTCATAGCAATTTTAACTCCAGGTAAGAGATTAATGATTAAATATCATTGTTTAAGAGGATTGTTTGTGATTAAATTTCCAATGAAGAACATTTAGGACATATCTGAAAATATTACCCTAAACGTTTTATAATTTTTTATAATTATTTAATTACCTTTTATCCTTTCATTATCCTATCTCTATGTACTCAATATCCCAAAAAAATTTATTGTAAGGAAAACTGACTAATTTATCTCTTTGGTAAAAAATATTTTTATACAATGTTATTGTTTTCTAAAAAGGCTTTTGAGAGAGATTTACTATTATACAAAGATTTATTAAATTGGTTTTTATCCATGATTTAATTTTTAGGTTTTTTAAATGTATGATTATATTAGTATTCTTAATAATTCATTGTTGACTTTATTCAAACAAATGTGAAAGGAATGTTTGTTTTTACATATACTATTAGAAAAAAATTTCTCAACATAAAACCCTATAAATTTATTGAATCATGCATTACAATATCATATAATTATTTTCAATGGAATATAATCGTTAATATTTTTTATCTTTTTTAAATTTTAAATAAGTGACATCAATATGAAAATGATATTTTCCGTAAGGAATAATCTGAGGAACATTTTAAAGTAATGGTCGTATATTAAGAAATAATTTCTTATTTCTTATGATTTAATAAATATATAATCCAATAATACCATCCAATTTCATTAATTGGAAGTCTCTTTATGAGGATTATTTATCAATGATTAAATTAAAACCATTTCATTCCCATGGGTTAATTATGTTACTAACCACATTACTTTTCAATGGGATATGCTATAATAAAGTAATAGTTTTTTATAAAAAATATTTCATTTTCGTGAGTTATTATATGATAATTGTTTTAGGATCTTTTATAACACATATCTATGATTTTCATGATGTGAAATGTGGTCCAAAAATTATATATCCATCTAATATATTGGGTAAAATAGAGATATCATGAGATAATATGGACTAGAATATGGAGTGAACCTTTTTTTGTAAGTTACTATATCCACTATGATTGTCAAGGGAGGGAACATTGACTAAGGATATGATGGAGTTTTGAGATACCCAAAAAACTATTATAGTCATATAATTGAACCTTGATAATTGAAATGATTTTCCATTATTAGGTGTATGCCACAAACTTTTTTCATATGACAATGTTACACTCTCTTGGATCATGTTCATTGAATCATTTAAGATTAATATCATATGAAATACTATGATTTATTCTGTGACTTATGTTTATGATCTCTGATATGTTGTTTTTGGTTTTTTAAATTTTATGATCATGATCTCATTAGAATTTTATAATTTTATTCTTAAGTGATCATTGATACCTATTTTATTTAGACTTATTATTAATATGAGATCACAAATATTTCTACCTTGCATGCGGTATAAAGAGGTAATAAATGAATGATATGTCTAGGAAGAGTTCTAGTTGTGAAGTACTAATTATTAGACAATATAGATCACAAAAAGTTTAAATAAATTTTCTATGGGCACTAGAACATTATGATTTAGGCATGGATCATAATGTAATGTATTAAATACTCATATAATTATATTTAATATCTATGTATGAAATGTATTGGTTATTAATTTCCATAACCTTTCTCATATATGACAATCCCTTGTACAATTCTCTATGTATTGATGCTTGTAATTTTATTTATTTTTGTTAAGGAAAAAACATAAAAATATTATCCTCTATATTCATACTAATTACTCCTTCACCATTTATTAGATTTGGGTACACCTCAAATCCCTGGTGAATAATGGTGTATTATAGAAATTTATTTTTATTTAGATATTGTTTGTTGAGTTTCTTTTTCTCATATAAGATCCATTACATTATACTAGGTGGACATCCATTGATTAAAAAAAATTTACACTAGTTTTTCACAGTTTAACTTATTGATTCTGCATGTTTTCCTTTTTCTATTTGATTATTGATTCTTGGAACATTGAATTTTTTTATAAAGACTTATGATAGTACTATATATTGTTTTATTGTTGAATAAATAATGGTACATATTTTATACTAATTTAAAAAAATATCCATCTAGAAATATAAATTTTCAATGAAATTATAGATCAAAGGTCATGTTGATGTATAATGTGAGATTTGGGAAAAACTCTTGGTAGCCCTGGCTATATAGATAGGTAAACCTAGATTAGATGATGTCGTCCCCCACTAGGTATGCTCGTAATGAAGAAGTGGAACTTCTAATCGATAGGGAAATGACACGAGATACATTCCTCAACTAATAGAATGATCCTAATTAGTGATGTGGAATATCTTGGTGCCCTACCCTTTATATTCACCGGGGGTTTCCACATTTGTTTACCTTGAAACAATTTTGTAATTATATTTAGTTCATAAATTTATTTCTTTTTAAAGCTTATTTATTTTCAGAAGTTCTGAAATCAATGGATCAAGGTAATAATTATTATTTATGTTCAAACATGCATGATTAGTCTTTCAAACATTGATTTGGTTTGTAAAACATAGTTAAATCCTCAAGTTTTTTTTCTCACACCCTATATACAGCCCCTGATGTATGAAATCAACAATTTTTATGATGATGGAAAGGGAATGGTGCCAATTAGTGGTTCTAGATACTTATTCAATACATATTATGTTGTATAGTGGTGTCATGGTGGTGGGATGAGGTATCGTGTCATGTAGAGAAAGGTTGTGAGTTATTTTTTTCACATTCGATATTTATGATAAACTATTAACATCAGACTTTTTTCCTCATCTTGGCCTGCCATATAGTAACTTTTATTATATTTTAGTTACATATGTATTGTGTTCATTATTTATATTCTATAATGATTATATTCTATATATATTTAAGTATTATTTATTTCATGTGGTGATATACCTTGGGATTTATTATGGAATGACTCACTAAATTATTTCTTGGTTATGTTGGGTTACTAGTTTTAACCCATTTTTGTCTTCTATTTTGGGAGACTAATTACGAAATATTTTCTCCAAGAATCCCATGAATTTGTTCTATCCACTAAGGATTTGGAACACCATTCTGGACATATGGGAGATCAGCTCATGTGACACTATTAAAGATAACCTATGTTGGTTCATGAAAAAATTGTATCAAGGCCACTAATTTACCTAGCTCAATGATACATGGGATTTACTAGTAGATAAGAGAGAGGAATGATGGGATTCAAGGATGTATGATGCCATGGGGTTTATGGAAAATAGTTTTACTAACCCAGATTTTTTAGGGGGGATATTAAATATGTGATCATGAATTCGGATTTAATAACATCTTACTATTGGATTGAATCCTTTATTGGATGTCAATTCATAGATTGGATGACTATAAGTGAGTCTGGATATTTATTTTATCTTATTTACCCTTTAAGGGATTATTAAAGTTAGTTTTCATTGATTCATTTATGATTTAATTATATATTTTTACGGTTCTCATTTTATTTAATTTTTTATTGTTTCAGAACTCTTTAATGACTATGACAACCATGATCTTTTATTACACAATTAAATATAATTTATTACATAAAAATAACTTGATAAAATATAGAAGATCAAGAGTTACAGTGTCTTTGGGGCTTATGATCATTACATAATATATTAAAATATGAAATGAAACATCTTTATTGAAAACATCCTTTACATGACCACTACATTCCCTCATACTTAGCATTTAATGGGATAACATGAGGACATGCGTAAGAAAAGGGTGAGTTATAAAGCCCAGTAAGGGAGTAAACATGGAATAACATGAGAAATACAATACATGTTAGACAATAGGAATATCAATAGAGGACAAGAGAAGCATAAACATAAAGGAATGATAAATCATGATAATCATAACATGGAAATATGGAAACAACACCTAATATAGAATTAGAATGAGCCAAGGCTTATTGCACATGGAGCATGAGTAAATCCTCATTGCACATGAATCACGAGTAAAACCTCGTTTCACTTGAATTAGCATGAGTAAACACCCATTTCACATGAAATATCATGATACTATACTTTACTCGATGCATTGGAGCTCTATAAGGGTGCACCCTTCTTAAACATCTCATTTCATGCATAAGTGTGTCACATGGATCATATAACATGGATTAATAAAACATCATTAATTAATACACAATAAATGAATGGGGGAATTAATTCATCAAAATTTATAATCAATTAGTAAATGTGCATAAATCTGAATACACTTGATAGAGAAATGAACATGGTATTCACTACACAATGACATTGGCTTTGAAAATCGGTGCAATTTTGGCAGCGTAATGACATGATGTAAGAATTCATTAAATTGTTTGATGAGAGAAAAAGGGGTTTCTCATCATATGTACATGAAATGTACAATAAGGGGTCATATATATTCATGTCTCGATAATTGTAATTGAATTCAGATTCATGATACAAAGTACTTTCATGAATGTAAATGAGGAGAGGGAAATTCTTTTCAGAATTTCGGCATAATAACGGGTGTACATGGGAGGCATTTAATGAGAGAGAATGGATTATCTTATCATTAAATCATAAATAGGGTAGTTTGGGGGAGGTGAAAAAACCATTCCCCAACATTTATAAATGAAATTAAAAGGGATAACAATTTAAAGAATATTGGACTAAAATGAGAAATGAAGAAAAACCCTTACTTGAAAGTGTGCTTTGAAAGGCTTGATAGAGGCTTGAGAGTGGCCTCTTGGGATATTGGGTCACATTGGGAGGATTCAAGAGAGAGTAAGGGAGAAGTTGGATGAACTCAAAATGATTTGAGTGAGGAAGAAGTGGGAGTATGGGTGGGTTTATATAGGAAAGGTCAGGGAAATCATTATTATTTTTGTTTGGGAGACCTCACATTAAACTATTCCAAACCACAAACAAGCCCATGGTTTTTGCACATGTGTTATGGAAAATGAATGTGGAAAAAATTATTTTATTATTCCAAAGTATTAACATCTCAAAATAATGGTGTTGGTTATGTCGAGGTGAGTCACACTCCCAAGGAAAACAATTTAAAAAGACAAGAAGTTTAATAAGTCTTGAAGGGTCCATTAATGCTTTGTAAAATTAGTCAAACCAACCAAAAATACAATTATTTTAATGTTAAATCATATATTGGCCGAAAATCAGGCTAATAGTATTTTATTAAATCACTATTGGGCCATTATGATATCCTCAAACACATTATATATTTAAAAGGAATTTAATTTTTACCCAAAAATTTGACAGTCTCAGAAAATTATGAAAATTTCACCATCAGATAATTTTGGCATCCGGATTCCAGAAATAATATTTATTTTATCTAAATTATTTTCTATATATGTTAATTTTCAATTTTATAATAAAAACTATCCTTTATCGAAAATTCACGTGTTTTTACCAAAATGGATTTCAATCCTTAGTAAAAATTACATTTGCTTTCATATAATTATATGATCAATTATATATCATAAAAATAAATTTAATAAAAATGATAATATTTTATTAAAATATTATTTAATTCAAAAATAAATTAATTCATCAAAATAGATTTCTTAGTTGAACATTAACTAAAAATACAATTTGCTGTCAAAAACATTATTTTCAAGGTAATAATAATACTTTGAAATTATATGAACTATTATATAAAAAATAATTTACATAACCATAGTGCTAATTTATTGATACATAATCCCTTATAACACCTTCATAAGACCAAACAGAAAGGTGTGCGATAGGGACTAACTATTGGGGTGGGTCGGATAACATTTCTTAGGTGGTAATATCTATCTACTTCCACTTCTCTCGTTGGTGGTCCAGATCGAGCATAACATATTCCAGATCCTCTTGGGAATGGTCAAGAGAGAAGCCCAATGACACCACCTCCTTTCCAAGCTCTGACAAAAGGGCTTCGTTTGGGGCACGTCTACGGGATGAGGCCATTGCTTCCTCTGTATGAGTAAATTGGATTTGTTAAATCCGAATATTTATACTAATAATGTGATCATTGTTAAACGAATATATTAGAAATGGTCAAAATTATTAACATAAAAATAAAGAAGTTGTCTTTTTTTATAAAAATTTTACATAATGATAAATTTAATTAGATCATGAGGGAATTCAATTAATGAATTTTTGGGTAGTTACAATCATCCCCCCTAAAAGAATTTCTCCCTCGAAATTTTTTTCCCACACTAAAACAGTTTTGGGTAACTCTTCTTCATCTTCTCCTCCAATTCCCACATCACTACATCAAACTTTTGGTTTCACCCTAACACCTTGATGAGGGAAATTGTCTTATTTCGTAGAAATTTTTGTCTACAATATAATATCTTCACTGGTTTCTCCTTATAAGAAAGATCACCCTATAACTGTACCACCTCAGAATAGAGTACATGTGAAGGGTCTAGTATGTACTTCCTTAAGAGGGATACTTGAAAGACATTATGTACTTTTTCCATGGTAGGTGGAAGTGCTTGTCGACTTTCCAAAACCTCAACATGATCAATAATATCGAAGTGTTCGATGTACCTTGGACTTAACATCCCGTTCTTTATAAATATCATGACCTTCTTCCACCTAGATATGCGTAGAAATAACATGTCTCAAACTTTAATCTCAAGGTCTCATTGTTGGTTATCTACATAACACTTATGTCAACTCTGGGATGCCTTGATATGCTGATGAATGATTTTCACCTTCTCCACCATTTCTTAGACCCTTTCTGGTCCACGACGCTTACGCTCACTGACCTCATCCCAACACGCCATTGTTCTCCACCTTCTCTGATAAAGGGATTCATATGGTTCCATTTGGATGCTCAACGGGAAACTATTATTATAAGAGAACTCGTCCAGAGGAAGATTTTGATCCCATCCTCCGTTAATGTCCATTGCGCATTCTCTCAACATGTCCTCATGTGTTTGAATAGTTTGATCATATTGGCCATCCGTTTTAGGATGATAGGTTCTAATGAAGTTTAATTCGGTATTTAGAGCATGTTGAAGACTCTTCCAGAACATAGAGGTGAATCGTGGATCTCGATCAGACATAATTGATAGTGGTACTCCATGAAGCCTTACCTCTTCCCTGATATATATACGTGGTAGTTGATCCACTGATAAATTCTCCTGAATAGAAATGAAGTGTCCAGACTTTGTAAGACAATCCACAACAACCCATATTGCATTGTTGCCTTTTAGATGTCTTCGTAAGTCTGGTGACAAAGTCCACGGTGATGTTCTCCCATTTCCATTCTGGAATGGAAAATAGTTTCATAATCCACTTACCCTTATGCCTCTATGCCTTTAGGTGGGGACACACTATGCACATTCATGTATATTCAGTGATCTCCTTCTACATATTATCTTACCAATAATGCTTTTGGAGATCTTGATACATCTTTGTTTTTCCTGGGTGAATGTAGAAATTTTAACTATGTGCATCATCCAAAACTTACTTCTTCACCTCCAGAAATGATGGAACAGATAGTCATTTCCCAAATCTAACAATTCTTTCTTCCTTATCATTAAACTCTTAGGTTTCCCCTTTTTTGATAGCATCCACTTTTTTTTGAATTCACACATCATCTTTTTGAGCATCTTTTAGCATTTCCAAAAGTGATGGTTGAGAAATAATTTGTGAAACATTTGATGATGTTCCCTTATTTATGATTCCCATGTCCATCATTATCAAATCTAAGAAGAATAGATCCTTTTAAATTCTAATTAATAATATAATCATTTGGCCCTTTGAATGTAAGGCATCTTCCACCTTGTTCGTTTTCTTGGGGTGGTAATGGATTTAGCAGTCATAATCTTTGATCAGATTCAACTATCTTCATTGGAGAAAGATAAACTTTTTCTGTGTGAATGGTTAAATGAGGCTTTTCTGGTCCGTATATATTTCACACTTCTCCAAATGAGATAATGCTGCCAAATTTTCAAAGTTAAGATCACTATAGCGAAATCGAGGTAATGTATTGGATAGTTTTGTTCATGAACATTCAATTTTCTTAAAGCATAGTCAATGACTTTTTCATTATGCATCAACAAAAATCCTAGGCCCTTCTTCGAAGCATCACTGAATACCACAAAAACTACTCCACTTGGGGGTAATGTGAGAATGGCCATAGTGATAATCCTCCTTTTCATCTCCTTAAAAAATTCTTCGCATTCATCACTCCAAGAAAACATTACTCCCTTCTAAGTTATCGTGGTAAGAGGGTTGGAAAATCATTAGAATTTTCTCACAAACCACCGATAATATACAGCGAACCCCAAGAATCTACTAATATCTATTACTAATGTTGTCCTCAGCCATCCCTCAATTTCATTTGTTTTGGAGGGATCCACAGATATCCATTACTTGTGATGATATGTAACTACAATGTGACATAATTCAACCAGAACTTGCACTTTCTATACTTTTCATAGAGCTTCTCCTTCTAAAACTTCTCTTGTAATTTATTAGATGTTCCACATGATATTCCTTGGTTTTCAAGTTTATCATAATATTATCTATAAAGGATACCACAAATTTCATGAGGAAATCTATAATGTCTCTATTCATCTTGTCTATGAATTTTTCTGGAGCATTGGTGAGTCTAAAAGTCATTACTATAAATTCATTGTGCATGTATCTTGTATGAAAAACAGTCATGGGTATATCTTCCTTCTTCACCCTTACTTGATAATATTCCGACCGCAAATCCACCTGGGAGAATTATTGTGCACCACACATCTGATCGAACAAGTCATATTTTTTTGGAGAGTATAATTGTTCTTTATCGTGATTTTGTTAAGCTCATGATAATCGATGCAAAGGCGCATTGATCCATCTTTCTTCTTGATGAAGAGGACTGGTGAACCACATAGTGAAGCACTTAGGTGTATAAACCCTTTATACAGATTCTCCTGTATTTGTTTTTTCCATCCCCTCTAGCTCCACAACGTCTATTCTATATGGAGTCTTGGATGTTGGAAATTCCCCAGGTATAATAATAATTGAGAATTCAACATCTCTTCTTAGAGGAAGACCAGGAAATTCTTTGGGAATGACTTCAGTAAATTCCCTCACAATAGGCATGATATCTAGGATGGTTTCCTCTATAAACATAATAATACGAGCCAGATACGCATTCTCATAAGGTAGTAATATCCACACATGATATTATGGTGCTAAATAATATGCATCATCCTCCTTGCACTTTTAAATAATCAGGGGTCGAATCTCTACATGGATAGTGATTTCCCTCTCACGGTAATTTATGTAGGCTCTATACAAGAAAATCTATTCCATTCCATTAATTGCATCAAATTAAACAAGAGGGAGTATGTTATTGTTCTCAGGGATATTTAATCCACAGATTATGGTAGGGGAGGAGTTATATTAATGGGACGAAATGATTCCCCATTTTCCGTACTCACTGACATCATCAGTTCCATGATTTTTAGTGGTTCTGGGGTTGTTATACTAAAAATTCGAGATATAAATGAATTCTTAGAACCTAAATCAAAATTTAGTTTCGCTATTCGGGAATTTATAACTAGAGTAGCTATGACCACATCATTTTCAGGGTTCACTGTGGTAGTGATGATGGAAAAAAGCTCACCCTTACAGCCTTGGAGCTTGTTTGTTGCCTTCGAAAACCCTTGGCCTAGGGAACTGATTTGCAAGATGCCCTTGTTCATTTTAGTTGTAGCAATGAACTGCACATTAAGGTTTGAATATACATTCCTTTACTCTATTGTAGTTGTAGGTTTTTCTTTTCGACAGTTAACACCTATTTTCCCATCTCTTCCACACCTAAATCATTTCCTCATCCCCTTCAGGCAATTTATGGGCTAATTCTTCCCACACCTTTGGAATGTGAGGTGCTGTAGCTTCTTATCATGGATGGATTTATCCATCATTCCACCAACATTGAATTCCACATTATGCTTCTTATCCCCATGATACCTTGAGATTGTCCAATCAACAATTCGACCTTGAGGTCACATCATAAAATTTCCTCATAGTTGTCGAAGTCACGGATCGCCAGCACGTTCCGCAAGCTAGGTTTCTACCAACGAAAGAAGATGTCAACCTTGCATTCGGGGGTAACAAAAAATTCTAAATCGTATCATGCATCTCTTGTGAAGTTATCTTTGTAAGATCTAATATACTCATCGTCTTTTTTCTTGAGGGAAAGGGAGTCCCATTCCATCTTAAGCCGAAGGGTCCACGAAAAATATTTATAGAAAAAAATCTTCAAGAAATCCTTCCATTAAAATGCCTCGATCTCCTCCTTAGGCAAGGTATTTTTTATCAACATCCACCATTGATCATCCTCACCCACCATTCGATAAACAGATAGGAGAACATTCTCTTGTTCATAAAATTGAATGATGGAGAAGATCTTTTCAATGGAGTTGATCAATTGTTCAACGATTGATGGATTAGATGACTTATTAAAAGGAAGAGGACTTTGTCTCATGAATCCCTCGATAGCAACTTGTTATTTCTTAGGGGTGCGGGGGGGGGGGGGGGGTTAAACATTCCTGTTGACGCATGTTTCTATTAAAATGGTGAGTTAGCTGATATAGAAGCGTGACAATGTTTGTGATTCCCTCTCCCATTGGATTGGGAATCTCATTAATACAGTCATCACATTGATCTGCAATTGGATGTTAGCCCAAGTCCTCCTATTACCAGCCATTGGATGGAATAAATGGAAAGTTAGGTGCAACACATAAAGGGTAATCCATGGAAAAAGATGATGACTTATAAATAACATTTATTTCCTTAACATATGAATCTATTGGCTTCAGTCTATGTTATCTGTGATCAAATTTCTGACATATATTCATAGGCCATTTTTTCCATTAATAATGGTTCATACTGAGCTTGTGAATTTGCCAAACCATATCCCCCGGGACTGTGGTAACCAAGAGTGCAGTAAGGCCCATTGTCATGCACCAGTTCTTTTTCAAGTATAGCTCAAAGCAGTGTTTTATGGTTTTACCCCTAGGATACATCTATGCCAGAGTTGCCTCTACCTGCGTGTATCGAGACAAGGATGTATTTGCATGATAAACCACTTACTCAATAATCACTAAAACATAGGGATGTTACTATTTTACATAGTCTTGTTTTAAGGCATTACAATGGTTTTCTAATCATAATACAAAAAATAAATAAACCTATCCTCGGATACAAACTATAACAACCCTGATCTTTTATTACACAATTAAACATAATTTATTATATAAAAATCAAATGATTAAATATAGATGATAAAGAGGTATAGTGTCTTTGGGGCATAGGATCCTTACATAATTACTTAAAAATGAAATTCAACATCATAATTGAAAGCTTACATTACATGACCACTACATTCCCCCATACATAGCATTGCATGGTATAATCGGAGGACATGCATATGAAAAGAGTGAGCTATAAAGACCAGTAAGGGAATAATCATGGAATAACATGAGGAATAAAATACATGTTAGACAATATAAATATAAATAGAGAACAAAGGAAGCATAAACATAATGGCATGATAAATCATGATAATCATAACATTGAACTTTGTCTACAACACTTAACATCGAATTAGCATGAGCCAAGGCTCATTGCAAATAAAGGAAGAGTAAATCCTCATTGCACATGACACACAAGTAAAACCTCGTTGAACTTGAAATATCATGAGTAAACACCCATTACACATGAAGTATCGTGATACTATACTTTACTCAATGCATTGGAGCCCTATAAGGGCGCACCCTTCGTAAACATTTCATTTGATGCATAAGTATGTCACATAGATTATATAACATGGATTCATAAAACATCATCATTTATTCCATGATGAAGGAATGTGGAATTCATACATGAAAAGTTATAATCAATAATTAATTATGAATAAAGTGGAATTCCCTTGATAGATAAATGAGCATGGTATTCACTACTCAATGACATTGGATTGGAAAATCAGGGCAATTTCGGCAGTGTAACGGCTTGACGTATGAATTCATAAAAATGGTTGATGAGAGAGAATGGGATGTCTCATCATATTTACATGAAATTTAAATTATGGTGGTAATATATATACATGTAACAAAAATTTTAATGGAATTTATATTCATGATACAAACGAATTGCTTGAATGTAAATGAGGAGAGTGAAATTCCTTTTGGAATTTCAGCATAGTAACATGTGTACATGGGAGGGATTTAATGAGAGAGAAAGGGTTCTCCCATCATTCAAAAATACATAGTGAAGTATGGGGAGGTGCTAAACCATACCCCAACATTTATAATTGAAATTAATAGGTGATAACAATTTAAAGAACATTGATCAATAATGAGAACTGAAGAAAATCCCTTACTTCAAAGCGTGCTTCCAACGGCATGAGAAAGGATTGAGAGAGGCTTAATTGTATCTTGGGGCACCTTGGGAGGATTCTAAAAATGGGAGGTAAGTGTTTGGAAAACTAAAAAGTTTTTAATAGAGGAATAAGTGGGGGCATGGGTGGGTTTATGTAGGAAATGTGAGGGGATTCTTTATTATTTAGGTTTGGTACACCTCACATTAAACTAATCCAAAAAACAAACCAACCAATGGTTTTTTACCATGGGTTTTGGTAAAAAGAAAGTGTAAAATAATATTTTATATGGCCAAAGTCCTAAATTCTTAAAATAATTGTTTTGATTATGTGTAGGTGAGTCATACTCTCATGGAAAACAATTTAAAAATACAAGATGTTTAATAAGTCTTGAAGGGTCCAATAATGCTTTGTAAAATAAGTCAAAAAAACCCCAAAATCACATTATTCTAATGGTAAAACAAATATGGGTAGAAAATAAGTCTTATAGTTTTTCATTACATTACTATTGGGTCATTATGATGTCATAAAACACATTATATATTTAAAAGGTATTTAATTTTTACCCAATAATTTGACTGTCTCAAAAAAATATGAAAAATTCACTGTTGGATAATTTTTATGTCCTAATTCCCGAAATAATATTTATTTTATCTAAATAATTTTCAAAATTTGGTAATTTTCACTTTTAAAATAAAAACATACATTTATCTAAAATTCACGGGTTTTGACAAAAATGGCTTTCAAACCATAATAAAAATTACATTTGCATTCATAAAATTAGAGGATCATGTATATTTAATAAAAATTAATTGAATCACCATAATATTATATTATTAAAATATTATTTTATTGAAAAATACATTAATAAATCAAATTTTTTTTCATAGTTGGACATTAACTAAAAATACTATTTGTTATTAAATAAACTATTTACAAGGTAACAATAATAAAATGAAAGAATATTCATTATTATATTAAAAAATAATGTACATAACTATAGAGCTAAGGTATTGTTACATAACCCCTTATAACTCCAACATAAGACTGAAGAGTAAGGTGTGCGATGGTGATAGACTCTTGTGGCGGTTCAGATAACATTTCTCAGGAGGAAATCTCTGTCAGCTTTCACTTCTATTGTAGGCGGACCCGCTCGAGCTTAACATATTCAAGATGGGATTGGGCTTGGTAAAGATCGAAGCCCAATGATACCACCAACTTGCTGAGCTCTGACAAATGGGTTTCTTATGGGTCACATCTACTAGATGAGGCCATTGCTTCCTTTGATTGGGTAATTTGGATTTGTTATGTCCCTATATTTACATTGATCATGTGATCACTGTAAAATGACTATATTAGCAAAGGTAACAATTAATAACATAAAACCAAAGATTTTGAAATTTTAAATAAACATTTTACATAAAGAGACATTAATTATATCATGTGGGATTTCCATTAATGAAATTTTGGGTCGTTACAAAGACCCCTAACAAAAATATAGCAGGTAGAAGCAGATAACATTACAAAAGAAAATACACTTCTTTATTAATTAAAGATAGTGTTAGTTGAGTGAATGGATTGGGACATAGACCCTAGAGTGGGCTCATGAAACCTATTATTTAACGATATATCCATATGCTGAAATTCGGTAAAGGCTTCGTAGTTCCATGGAAATATTCCTACTTCCTTTTGGAGAGGAAACAATCCTCACGAAACTTATGATTATTGGAAAAAATGATTATAATATTCAAGTTTCTTGATATTTAAAACCTCTTGATAGTGATTTATAATGAATTTTTTCTTATGGTACCTAGAAATAGAGGTGGGAATCAATTGTTCAATATAAGAACCATGGGAATTGAAATATAAATGAATTAAAATATATATTTTCCCAGAAGTAATAACAAGAGATGAAGAATTTGAAAACAAATACAATGTGTTTCCAAGACTCTAGTAGTGTGACCATATAATCATTGACTTTTCAAATCACATTTCAGATCTCATCCACATTACTCTTAATATTTTTGATATTTATATCCTCATATATTATATGTTTTATATGGAACAACTGATATATAGTTTCATGTATTCCTCCCCAACCACCTAAAAAATGAAAAACTAGTGTATGAAGAATTTATGGTCGAAATTAAATAATTTTTAATGATGGTACTGATGGGGAGTTCATAAATATCAATTGGGAGTGAAGTAATTTTTAAGAAAAAGACGAGGAAGAAAGATGATCCATTTTGATGTTGTGATAAGGGATTTCAGTCTGTATCCTTGTAATCCTCTTCTTCCTTACCCATTAGTAGGAGCCCAATTTTCTATAATTATGGAATGGAATTCCATAAACACCTTATATATCTAGTGAAACCAAGGGCTTGGAAAAAATGTGGTCAGGATATAAATTTATAGATGTTTTTGGAAGAGTCTTCCATAATTTTGTGGGATGAGATATATATTTCTATGAGATACCTACATTAGTCTAAAGAACCTAGTATGGGAGGATATGACTGTCCAGGTTGTGAAGATAGAGGTGGGTGATTTGTTAGATATAGAAAATTGAGAGTGGATCCATATGATATTGGTTCGAGATAAGAATAGGTAGATAGTTAATAACATCATAAAACAGACAATCTCATCATTAAGTCTTAGGTATGGGAAACTAAAGTGATATGTATAGTTATTATATTACAATACATGGTAGTTTAATAGTTATATTCTATTTGCCCTCACTTGTTTCTTTCTTATCGCACAATGGTTTTTCTAAAGAATCAATCAGATCATATTCCCTGTAAAATGGAAACCTAAAACTATTTAGGAGTGAAGGAGTGTAGTAATCAATGACCCCCTTGTTTTGTCCCTTTATTCTATATAATAGTGGAATCATATTTTTTCATTTTGGAAATGGATATCTTGAATGCTATATTTCATATAGATTGGTTGACGTCTATCAAGGATCACTTATAATTCTATCATAAAAAGGTATAAATCATGGAACATAATGGTATATTTCATCTAATATATTGGGGGTTGGATATCTACTCTATTTGAGCGGGACCTCCCCTTAAAAATATGGGTAGTCTTATATGACGTGACTCTTCATTTCTATGGAATGATGATGAGGTGAATATCGAGTAGGTATTACCCACTATGGTAAAAAAAATTCCAAAATGAGATCCTAGGGGATTTATATGGGATCCCTAACACAAGTGTTATAAAATTATAAATGTTATTTATTCTGAAATCACAATGAACATATTTGTCGACATATATTATGGCTCAAACAAAATAATTTTTAAAAAAACATTGGATGACTTAAAGGAAAACAAGTTTATTCTCTTGAGTATGTCCCCTTAGAACCCCCCTTTATCAATGGATAAGAAGGAAAAAATATATATCTTGGTATATATAAATTATTTAAATCATAATCAGGTAGAAATAATAAAATATCCAAATCCTTGTATCAATAAATTATTGGATCAATTGAATGGTGCACATGGGTTTTCTATGATTTCCATTTGGATGGGGTACTATCTATTTAAGGTAACAGAGGACGGTGATCAAAATATATAAATACGAAGGAGGTAGGGACTTTATGCATATCATATTATTAAATATAATCTATCCAATTCCAAGATGGTCTTTATGGTTTTTATGAACAAGATATTCCATCAATATCATTGTATTATTGTATTAGTGTATGGGAATGAAATACTTGTTTATTACATATTTTATGTGGACCTTGGGAAAAAATATATGTTCATTTTTTTCATTCATTGTGAATATCATATATATTTCATGATTTATATATTTTAATTATAGATTAGGGAAGCGAAATTTTTGGGGCATGTAGTATTCAAACAAAAACATTTGGTAAATCATGAAATGGTCAATGTTGTCTTTAATTGATAGATTCCCAATACGTTATTTGAAATTCAATGATTCATGAGATTAGAAATTGAATATTGGTGCTTTATTAGGGGTTTCTCTATAAATATGTTCCCTTATACTACACTAACTTTCATAGGAGAAATTTTCTTATTTTACCAAGAGTGTCAATCAATGTTTCCTGAGATAACGCATCATTTGAATTCTACCCATGTTTTGATTCTTCCCAAAGATAGTTATGCTAATATAGTTTATTGTGATGATTTAAGAATCTTTTTGGGGTGTTTCCTAATATTGGAATATAATGTGGTCTATTAAAGCACTCAAATTATCTTACCACCTAAATGGAACTACTCAACTCATGACCTAGAATTACCTTCGGTCATGCATGCTCTCAAAATTAATGTTGAATTACATATTTGGTGGCATGTTCACAATAATTAATTACCAAAAAACATTGAGATACATTTTCTACATGAATCACATAATTTTTTTGTAGATATGTTTTTATAAAAACGATTAAATTTTGACTTTTATATAGCACACATTCTATGTAAAGGTAATGGAGTTGTTGATCCTCTGAGAATAATTTTCATATCCCAATCCATTATAAAGTCTAGAGTGTAGTGGAACCTCATGAAACTGATGGCTGATATAATACTAAAGGTAAGAGATGGGATGGATTCGTTGTTTTTTAGAGTATATAATTGGCCCTTTCCATTCTTTAAGAACGTTCATGAGAATATGAAGGGGAAAATGTAACAATTCCATCAAAATGTTTTATATTGTAGAGTGAAAATTGTTAAATTCTACATATCTATAGGGGGTCTATTAATAACATATCTAGGAATGTGGTCCCTTATTCATTGAGGAAGGTGGTTATGAAGGACAAAAATTGAGCCACATGGGATTACCAACCTAGTGAAACCAATATGTACTATGAAATGAAGAATTAATAATAGTGGTAGAGCATTAGGATAGATAGAATATGCTTATTTTCTTAAAGATGAACATACCAGTAGGTATTTTAAATGCATTATTTTCCTTCTATTTTTCTTTATCCCCTTCAAATTATCAACAAGATAATAGAATATGTGTTTGTAGACATTATTATTTGACAAACCCATACTCCTTAGGAATTGATTTATCCTGGGTCCATGATAGACTGGTTGAACAAATACATCCAGTTCATACTGGTAAAGGAATTGGAAATGCTGGAGGTCTAAATAATGTAGAATGTGATGGAATGTGAGAGAATACATGGAGGTCCAACTCTATCATATCAAATCTGTACCCCCACATTACAACATGTTTTTATTAGGTATTTAAAGTGGAAATGTGAACATAGGTGAACCTAATTACTATATACCATCCCACGATAGATGAAAAAACAAAGTATACTAATAATGTTATGCATGAAATTCTATGGGTGTGTGTACATGACATAAATTGTGAGTGAGTAACTAATTTAGGATTGGTTGAGTTCTCTTAAAATAATTACAACTAGTCCTATATCTGGATGGCCCCACTCGAAGATCATTTTTAAAACTCATATAATTAATTTATTTGATGGAATGTGATTGAAAAAATATATATAATTTGAAATATCTATGTAAAATAGATGAAATATAAGATCCCCTCAATTTTTATGTGCATAATAACAATATAGTGTCACTATAAGTATTATTAAAGCCACCATTTTCACCCGTTAGAGTTTGAGATAGGTGAATGGGTTTTTCTAAGGGCTTGACCCCATTAGGTTCACCAAATATTAGGTATATAAGGAAATATTAACCTAGTTATGTTGGACAAATAAAAATATGTAACCTGATATAGAAAGTTGCGTATACAGTGGATTTTCAACTTTTGTTAATAAAAATTCAAAATCTGTTCTACATTTCCCTATTGAATAACTACAAACATAACACATCCAATGTGATTTATAAGGAATATATCGAATTTTAATATGATGTCTCAATTATTGAGGGACCTATTTGAATTATTGTATCCCAAGATAAGTTGATCTATAGAAATTCATTTGATTAGTTCTTTTTCTTATTGCAACACAAATTAGATTCAAATGAAACATCGGATTAGGAAGAAAACATGAGGTATAAATGTAATATTTCTCGACCACGCATCACAATAACATTATAGGGGAAGAAATAATTATTGTGGGTAGAAATTTTACTATCATTCCACATTTTTATGAATTTTATGTGATATTTTACTTCATTTTACCATTTAATTTAATTATATTCATTTTTCATCAAAATTGGTCAAATTGAAATTAAATATGAGCATTCAGATGGTATCTTATGGTTAGTGAAAATTGTAAAACACCCATTAATCACCTCTACAGTATTAAATAGAGTAAATATGAACCATTTCAAATTGATTAAATACTTTTTTGTAATAATTACATCTGTTACTAGGTTAAGGAATTGAGGACAATAATATTTGTTACCAAAATTGAGAATGGTTAGACCAAATCATGAAACTATCTATGAAATTCAAAATAAAAAAACCAATTATGTCTTCTTCCACTTATATAACCTTATTTTCCCATTTCCACCCCCCATTAAAATCATATCTTCCCATTCTTGTAACACCCTCCTCCACTCCTCTATGCTAGAATTGAAGTCATTTCCTTCAAGTTTCATTGAAGTAAATAACATGAAATCTCCACCACTTACTTATTTTCTTATTCCACTCTGACTCTTTCATGGATTTCACTTATCCCTAAATAATTTGTTACATAATGTTAATTGTAACATATTTTTTTTTGATCACGTTTCATTATTTATAGGTTGTTTTTTTCTAGTACAATACATTTTTGAAATGTTGGTTGTTATACATCGAATAGTTCATTTCACTAGTTTGTATTGGGTTTATTTAGTGTTTATATTTTTTTTCATTATTTATGTTTTCTGTTAAGAATTTTCACTTTTTATATTGATTTTTTTGTCACATATTTTTGTGGTATTATTTTTATTTTTCTAGATATATTTATTGAATAATTTTACTAAAACTGATTCTGTAATAATGATTCATAAAAAATAAATTATCACCTAGAAAATTGATTATCATTAACAAGTGTTTATATAGAGATATTTATAATAGATAGTGTGGAATTAGAAAAAAGGATAATTAAAATGCCAACATGAGGGATAAGTAATCCTAGATGGTATGATGTTCCATGAGCACAAGATATGGTAGTGATGTATACGAGGCACCTCCACTTCCTAATGATGTGATACTAGATATATTTTAATTTTTTAGGTATAGGTACTAGTTAGTGGGGAAGAATAACTAAAATCTATATCATTTGTAAGTATATGGTTTCATAAATTGAGACTACATAGAAGATCCTCTATTACAGTTATTTCAGGCATTTCAAATTATACTTTAGACGTATTAACATTGTTAAATTTTTTTAATTAATGTATAAAAGTTAATATTATTTATTATATTTGAAAAATAATATTTGTTAATCGAACATAGGTTTTATATGGGAAATATGTGATATCCTATTTGGCTCTTTTATCAAAACCAACATATACCATCTGGTGCATATAAACCATGTTTTCCTGATGATAGAAAGGGAAAACCACTGCTCAAAAAAGGTTGGTAATCAATCCAATCATATTCTGGTTTATTGTGGGAATATGGTGGGGGTATAAGGCCCCATATCGCAAGGAGAAGTGTTGTTGTTTCCTTTAGTATTTTGTTATATATTTGTAAATTTTATACATCTAACTTATATCAACATCTCATCCACCCATCCCATTAATTTTGTTCATTTTTTTGTTATACTTGTATAATGCATATTATTATTATTATTTCCAAATGTTAAATATTTTCTATTTTATTATATTTAGCAATTTGTGGATATTTATTATGATTTATTGATGTGAAAAACTCCAATGTATAGAGAATTCATGTTGGGTATCTAAATTTGACCCCTTGTTTGGATTATCTTTAGGGTATACCTCTACAAAATGGTGATTCATATATTATAATGAAGATATTTCATCCCATGTGGATTGGGATTAACCTTTGTTTCTAGTCATTGATCGACTCAGGTTTCCATTTGTGGGGTATCCTAGGTTTGTTCATGTCATGAAATTATTTTTAAAAGATTATTTGGTTGTTAATATTTCATTATATATTTACAGATAATATTATTTAAGAAGGTAAAATGTACTTGTAACGACCCGAAATTTTTAAATAAATTTTGTTTCCTAATTGTATGTGTTATTGTTATACTCAACAAAAATGTTAAATTTGGTAACATGAGTATAATTAAAATGAGACTGTTGGGTTTTGACTATTATTTGACCATTGGTCAATATGACCGCTGGAAACTAAATGTTTTTACTATTGTCTCTAAATACAAGAAATCTTGGCTAATTAATATAGAAAGAAGATTTGATGGCCTCACCCAGTAGTATTGGACCGATCGAAGCCCATCTAACAGAACTTGGGAAGGAGGTATCACCATTGGGCTTTGCTCTGGATCAAATCCAAGCCGAACTTCATCATGTGAAGCTGGAACGGAATCGCCTTCGTGAGAAGTTCAAACTGATAGAAATTACTACTCGGGCAATGTTGACTGAGCCGCCCCAAGCATCTATCACCCTAGCACACCTTACTCTTAGGTCCTATGCTGGTATTATAAGGGGCTATGTAACGAGACCGTAACTACCTTGTGTAATCCTTGTTTTAAATAAAAATTGTGATTTCTTCTTTTGATGACCGGATAAATATAGTATTCATATTTTTGATGAATTTTAGAAAAAGGATATTTTAAAAATGTTTATGTAAACCTTAAATAATTAAAAATGTGTAATGATTTTCAAAAAATGGTCTTCTACAATTATGTTCAGTACAAAATTTGGAGTCTAATAAGATCAACTTAATTTTTGATGAATAGTAAATTATGAATAGTGATTTTACGCTTAGTATTAGTAAGGTGACCAAATGGATTAGTAATCTCACTTAAAGAAAGTTTTAAAATAATCTAGGCACCTTGATTAAGTAATGTGATTCAATAAAATGGTTAAATAACGGTTTCATAAATTATTATTCAAGTATTAGTTTTTTCGGATGAATAGTGTTTTTTAATTAAAAATTTAATTAAAAATAATTAGAAAATTATATTTATAAAAATTTCTTTATTTTTGAACCCATAGCATCGATATTATGTTATGGTAATTTTTGGGTATTTTTCTGAAAAAAATGAATTTTCGATGAATAGTGTTTTTATTTAAAAATTAAATCAAAAATATTTAGAAAATTATTTTTATAAAATGGATTTCATTTTTGAAATCAGAGCATTGATATTTGGTTAATGTGAAATTTTGGGATTTTTCTGAGAAAGTTGAATTTTCAGTAAATAGTAAAAATACAGTTTAAGGGTTTCAGTATGTTTAATGACATCATAACGGTGTCATGATGATGTCATGAGATCGTTTGAGGGTTGGCCGGCCAAGGGTGATGAATTATTGTTTTGGGGGCCCCATGTGGCCTAACTCCATGATAAATGCCAAGGGAGAGCACATGGGTTTGAGAAAAGCACATGTGAGGTGTCCCTTGGCCATTAATGCTTTGTCCCCTCACTTTCCCTATAAATACCCACCCTTTCCTCCTTCAGTTTTCACTCCCAACTCTCCCCCAACGAAGTTCTGGTCTTCTTACCTCCTAAAGAGTCCTCCCAAGGTGCCCCCAAACCCTCAAGGTCCAATCCTTTGAGTTTCAAGAGTCACGTTTTAAGGTAAGGGATCCGACCTCTCTCTTTCATTTCATGTAATCTCTTTGATGTCATTCCTTTTATGCTCCATGTTATTATGTTGAAGGATGTTCCTTTATACTCCTCTTACTGCCCTTTTCATGTTAATATAATGATGGATCCCCTCTTACTCTCATTATTTCATTTTGTTATGTTTTAAGTGGCGTCGTTAGGCTGCCGAAATTTTTGTAACGGATTCATTCTCCCTTCTCATTTTTCAATATATATTTTCATGTAAAGTATTTCAAGTTCCTTTTTATTATGTTGGGGTATGATCTCTAAATTTATCATACTGATCTTTTATGATCATATGATGAGAGACCCCATTTTATCTCTTCAATTTAGTATTTTGATGTTTTTAGTGGGGCCGTTAGGCTGCCGAATTTTTAAGTGGTTCTTCACCCTTCTCGTTTTGAAGTTCTACTTTCATGTCAATTCTTTCAAGTTCCTTTTTGTTATGTTGGGGTATGATCTCTATATCTATCATACTGGACTCTTATGTTCGTATGATGAGAGACCCCATTTCATCTCTTCAATTCAGTATTTTGAAGTTTTAAGTGGTGCCGTTAGGCTGCCGAATTTTTAAGTGGTTCTTCACCCTTCTCATTTTGAAGATCTACTTTCATGTCAATTCATTCAAGTTCCTTTTTGTTATGTTGGGTTATGATCTCTATATCTATCATACTGGACTCTTATGTTCATATGATGAGAGACCCCATTTGATCTCTTCAATTCTGTATTTTGAAGTTTTAAGTGGCGCCGTTAGGCTGCCGAATTTTTTGGGGATTCTTTCACCCTTCCCATTCTTTTCAAAGTTCTACTTTCATGTCATGTATTTCAATTTCCTTTTTAATTATGTTGGGGCATTATCTCTATATCTATCATACTGAACTCTTATGTTCACATGATGAGAGACCCTATTTGATCTTTTCAAATCATTGTGTTTGATGTTTAAGTAACGTCGTTAGGCTGCCGAACTTTCATAAGAGAAATCTAATTTTTGTCTTTCTTCCATGTTTTTCATTTCAAATGGTATGTCCTTGAAATTTCATTACCATGATCATGTATCCTTCTTTTTCTGTCCATCTACTGTTTTATGGGTCATTTATGAATGTTTGACCCATATTCCCTCTCTTTTTAATGTCTTCTAAAACCTCGTAACATAGCCGTTATGCTGCAGAATTTCCGTCTCAAAATGTCCCTCTCTTTTTCTAAAGTTCTTTTATATTATTAAGTGAACACTCATAGCTCTTTATTCTAAAGGGGTATTCACATATATACCAAAATGTTCTATTTTAAATTCTGGGATTTACATACATGAGACCCACCTTCCTTTTCTGTGGGTTTTAAAGTGACGTAAAGATCTTGTCTTTAAAGCAGTTTTTAAAACGTTGTGATTATGAAATGAAACCCATTTATTTTATGCTATATGGGTTATTTATGAAATTTTTTATGATGATATATGTGGCTCACATTATAATAAAGGAAAATTTAAGGGTGCGCCCTGATAGCGCTCCAATGCATTGGGTAATGATGTAACCACTAGAGATTACAATTTTCACGATACCTTGGTGAATAACCTTGGTAATTTTCAAATGACACCTTGGGGATGGACCATGGTGATATGTTCATGATTGTCTATGTTAAATGATGTAGCCACATCTTCAAGTTATGAAAAATGTTGTTTTTATTATGAAATGCCTCATGATTTCTTTCTCGTTCCTTAAAGTTATTTTCATGTCCTTATTGAAGTATATCAAGTTTACATGTAAAATGTTCCTCTTGTTTCCCTTACTGGGCCTTCTGCTCACCCTTTCTTTTGATGTATGTCCCCAGGTTATGAGATGTAGTAATGAACCTAGAATGAACTTAAGGAGATGCCTTTCAGGTGTTTAAGAAAAATGTTTTATGTTGTTTTCATGTATTTTTTTCCTGGTTTCCAAGACACTAGACCTTAAAGATCCTCAGTTTTGTGTAATGTAATGAATGTTTATGTTATAAAAAGGTGGGATGATATAGTACTTCCCCTTTATAATATCATGTTACAGTATTTTTAGATGTGGAACAATATTTTATAAGGTGAAAATTTATTTAAGGGCAGGATGATGAGTTCAATAAATATTTTGATCGGTGATTGAGAAATTTTTGGAATATTTTTGTGTTCTTTGATATTTATGGGGGAAATTCAAGTTTTTATGATGAAAATTTATTAAAATTATAGTTATCATTAAAAAATTTATCCTTAAATTATACTTATCTTATGGGGTTATAGTGTTACATGATATGTTTTAACCTTATGATACTTTGTTAAATGGAGCCATTTTAGGGAATTTTATATTTAAATTCATTATTATTCCTTGTGTGAGGTTTTATATTTTGAGATATTATATATTATAACCAAAATATCTATATTTTTCTCTCTTATCATCAATTTTTTTTAATTAAGTATGGTATTCAATCCTAGGTGGTATTATATTTAATTCTTTTTTTCTTAATGGAAATTTTAACAACCTAGACAAAATATTCCTAGATCCTAAACAATATCACCTCGGGCCTTTGGTGTAATTTTTTTTCCAATATTAAGACTTTATTGAATTTGACAATATTTTTTCCACAACGTAATTATTTCTCTATATTTATTTTAATAAATTCATTTATATATATTTTCTAAAAAAATAACACGACCCATTCTTATGTCGAACATATCCAAAATATATAACATATTAAAAAATTTAAGGCTTACCTTACTAAATAATACAAGTTCCGTATATAACTTAAATACCCCACATATAGTTCAAGAACTTATAAATATTTATGTATCTATTAAATGAGAAATTTAATAAATTCATATTCATGAAATGCATCTTGTGACCAATAAAAAATAAGACAATGAATGTAAATTATATAACAATGATCTCTTTAAAAATATTAAACCTCTCAGAAACAAAATTATTGAACTATATATTATCAATATATTATGAATTTTATGATGAAACATCAAATATCAAACAGTGTTAAACATTTTAAAATCAAAAAATATAATATAAATGGTTAACTGTAGGTATTAATGTCTTAAAATTATTTCCAAAAATATGTGATCACTCATGAATAAGTATAATATAATTGATGAATGTAAAGAATCAATAGAAGAACTTATAATTACCAAATGCAAGATGTTTTTATGGATACTATGGATACATTAAGAATAATAATGAACGTAATGGAGTTGATTTATACATGTTAAATCATTCAATAATGATAAATAAGTCTTTAAACAAATTTATTCTAATACTATGATACATCAATGGAAAATAGTTGAATATATGAAATTCAATAATATTAAATATTTATTATATGTACCATTTCGATGTATAGAAATATTAAAGATCATTAAATAGGTTTTTGGAGACTATTGTTAAGGTTTTTGGAGGAACATGCCACATGGGACCCACTAGAATATTCATACGAACACGATTTCCAGAGTAGTAAAGAAACCATAGAGATTTTTTCCTTATCAATATTCATGTTAATTTTACTAAAAACCCATTAGAATTTTGGCTATCCGATATACCTTTATTGTATCAGATTAGAAGCTATAGTTTTTTTTACATTGTTGGATTTTCCAATGGGTTCCCCTTGAGGGATACCATTTACCCAGATGAGGTTTTAATAGAAGAAATTATTGTGTTTTTGTATTTTCATGATTTGGCCTCCATTTTTTCAACATTCTAAAGCTCACACTAAACAGAATATGGTCATAATATCTATATTCAATAATTTTCCAATAATAAAATTATAAAGGATTGAAATTTAATGTTAGGTTATGGATGATAAATTGTTTTTTATTTCTAATAAGATTTCTTAAGCCTTTTTTGACTATTTATGAGCTATTATAGATGATTATGATGTATGGAAAAGATTTTCAAATAATAAATTAAATTTAAATCATATAGAATATGGATCTCATAACGTATTTCCATTTCATTATTTACGTAATTTTTGATAAATGGATTTCATGATTGAACAAATATAACAATGATGTTGAATAAATTACAATAAAAATATAATTTTTATGATGATCAAAATAATTTCTATACATCTATATATATTAGTTTTTTGGTAGAATAATGTGTTTTTTAATAATAAGTGAATGTTATTGGATTGATTAAAATATATTAGTGTAGAATATATTGAATTATTAATTCATGAATATTAGTATGGTTTTATTCATAAACAGAAACTAAAAAAAAAATAATTCAAATATAGGTGTTGAAGACACAATATGAAGTTGAAAAGGACCTTATAATTAATAGAAATTATTTTTATCATTGTTTATGTGTGGAATCACATGTCAATTTGGAATGTTGTATTTATAAAATATTAATGGTTATTTCTAACTAATTATTTTTTCTCGAAGATAATATTTTTTAATATGTCTATAGATTATTATAAGAAATTATATATATTCTTTTATTCAGTTTGAATACTAAACCTCATAGATTATTATGTTAATGGATATTTCATTTTTTGATTTTATATCGTTGATGGAATGAAAATATATAATTAATTTTTATCTAACAAATAGAATCACATTGAAAGAATGTTTATAAATTTTAGGAAATACATCATATTCATTAATTGATCCACTAACATTAACCCATTGTGGGACTCTATAAAATGTTTTAGAGAACATTCATAATTATTTTCGATTAAATACTATCTATTTTATAATATTTTAGGAATATTTATACTAATGATATTTGTAAAAAATAATATATATACAAATTTGATTACTGAAATAGAATTTTGAGGGTTAATTGGATAATTTACTTTGTATACAGAAAGGGTATATTCCCATAAATTGCTCTTAATTATCTCTGGTATGTTAGACATTATCACTTATATATATACTCGTATAAAAGAGTGAATATATTAACGAATATACAGAAGAAGAATTTTAATATATCCACACCATTATAAAAATATTTTACATTGTTCAAGGTGCTTTATAAAAATGGAATTTGGAAGTTTCAGAAAATAATAATAGAGGTGATAAAAATAAAAATAAATCAAAATTAAAAAATTGGCCATCTATGATTGAATATATTAACATATATGATGAAGAATGTACAAATGAATTATTTAAACGTGTAAATGTCGTCATGTTTCTTATATGGGAGTTTGGGGATATAGTTTATTGTGATAATGTTTTGAGGAAGATTATTATTATCTTTTATATATGATGTTATTATTATATTATTGATAATGAAGGTTATGATATATGTTCAAAAAATAGATGATTTAAAAAGGATTCTAATTAATTATTATTTGAGGGAATTAATAAAAAACTCATTAATATTAATAATTAACAAAAATAATTATCACTTGGAATCAAGATCACAATTTTAAAGAGACTGATGTAGATGAAAAATGGGATTCATATTTTTATGTTTATTTGAAATTTTATAAGTTTTAAAAAATTATCAAAAGTAATTTCTAATATTAGAATGTTATATATCATAGAAATTTTAAATTTAAAATAATTAAAAATAATGATTTTTGTTTTGATTTAAATTAATGAAAATTTTATATGGATGATTTTTGTGTTGGTTATTATTCTTCACGAAGCTTTTCATGAATGAAAACAAAATTATTTATTTAATTGAACATTATTTTTAGATTAAATAAATGTAATTACTATTTTTACAAGAAAATTAATACTAAAAATTTAAAAATAAAATTAATTTAATGAATTTTGTTGTTATATATTTATATTTTGAGACCCTGATGAAAATTTTCGGATTATAATTTTGAACGAAAAAAATTTCCCTCCTGAAATTAATGCGATTAATTTTAGAAAATTATGATATATAATTATATAATTCTTAATGAAACCAGAAATTAATTATTATATGTCAATGATATAAATGATAGTTATGTAATCCCTAATATTTAATTATATTATTCGAACATTAAATTATATTTATTTTTTTATTTGTTGAAAAATATTTAATTTTATTAATACAAAATTTATTTTTGAAAGTATTTCAATTAATACTGTAGATAATGATGACATTATTCTACGGTAATATTAATTTACATGAATATTCATATTAAGTCAATAAATATAGGTTATTGATGTAAATGAGAATAAAAACATGGTTCAACTTCAACATCAAAATAAATGTTCGAGAAATCACAAAAAAATCAAAGAGAAATGATTATGTTGTTGAAAAATCCAATATTTTTAATGAATAAGTATGTATTTTTGATTCCCAATTCATCAGAAAAATAACTAAATATATATTTTTATCATATTGAATGTTTTCCTATCCATATATTAGTAGATAATAATTAGTATAATGTATATACAATTGTCCTTCTAGAGAAAAAAATATTTGTTTCACAAAAGTGATCAATACATAAATAAAATAAATATAAACTACTAAATATTATCTTATAGGAAGGTAATTATATCTAAGAGATTTTCAAACATATATAATTTTGATAATATATATTAATAAGTCTCATTCTATATTAATTTTTCAAACATCATATATATGATTTACCAGTGGGGTGATCATATATAGTAATAATAGAAGAAGAACCCATCTTCATGGATCTTTTGATTTTACTCTGATACAACCATGTTGACATACATTACAACATATAATATGAATATTCACATGGGTTTATGTTTAGGGTTTGATAATAATTATCATTTGCAAAAACCCATAGCTTCACAAAAATAAAATATATTATATAATTTTAAGAAAATTGTAAAATAATGTTATACCAACAACCTTATATAATATAGTTTTGGTTTTAGGGTGTGATATTGGGCACCACTACCCTAATATTTCATAATTTATCTCATAATGATAAATATTATTGAGTTGTGTATGCACATTATAATTAGTTTGTAAATATAAATACACTCTTCCAATAATATAATTTTACAAAAAAAATGTTTGGTATTTTTATTATGTTCAAAATGAAAATACAATTATTTTAATTAAAATGTTTTAAGATGATATAAAATAAAATCCATATATCAGATAATTCAAACTAAATTTATGTCACTGGATGTTTGAGAACTATAGTGGTGCAACATTAAAATCATTAGAATATGGATATATAAACATAGTTTATAGAAATGTGGTTATAAATATTCTAATGTTTTTATAACTGAAACACATGAATGTTGAATCTCATCATCATAGTGTTTTATATAAATATTACCTATAATTTTGAGAATTATAATTTTCAATACATGATATTTGACGTAAAGCGATTCTTTTAGTTTTGATGTTTAGAAAATATTATTGTATAATACACTTCTTAATTGTAGTAGTTTCTTAGTGTTACAACTTAGTGATCATATATGTGAGTATTCGATTATAAGTGATCTATGGTTTTTGTTGTCAATGAAACTCTTCCTATAATTTTGATCATGACCATCATGTCTGTGGTAGTGCAGGTTTTCTGATTAAAATGATTGAAGGAATACATGTTAGAAGATAGAGTTTATATTTTTCCTTTAATGATTGAGGTTATTGAATTAAGAAAATTTTGTGTCTATATATAATAATATTGTAAATTATTAAAGATAATTATAGTGGGAATTAGGATAATAAGAAAAACATACTAAATATTGGGTTTACAGTCAAGGATTTTCTAGATTTGAAATAAGGAATCTCTGATTATGATTCTGATCCTCCATCATCCTGGCTTAAAATACCTAAATTTGACTGAATGGAAGTATATGGTAATAATTTCCTTAATTTCTTTTAAGTATTTTAATCCTTACTCCAAATATCCTTTCAATCCATGATGTAGTTTTGATTATTTTTATTATGCTCAATTAACCATGTTAGATGGTTGTTGATAAATTATTCTTTTTTCTTATTCTATTTTTATACTAATTATAATTTTATATTTTTATTCAATCATAAATTCATATCAATTAATAAAATAAACTCTTGAGTTTGTGGAAAAAATGTAGTCTTTATATATATTTAACCCCTATTAATAGATTTCTTGTGTTAATGTTTTGGGGAAAACTTTTGTATCAGGGATGAACTCTTATACACAAAGATATTCAATCTATTGTTTCATAACTCCATTATTTTTTATTGGAGAAGGTATCTATATTTGAGATTGAGGATGATCTTTTATATTTTTAATTTAATTAATATTTATTAATTACATTATCTCCAAATCCTTTCACATAGATTCTTGTATATAAAATATTTTATTTTATGTGTTAAGAGTAATAATGAGATATATTTTTAATATAAATCATAATAAAACTAGAATATTTGATGGTAGAGATTAATTATATTGTTGTTATTGGAGGTAGGTTTTTTTAAAACACTTCATTGGAATATTTTATTATAGTTACCAAATGCTGAAAAATTATATAGAATGAAATCTCAATTTTTATTGACATGAATGTGCTGTGTTAGATCAGAATTCATGATTGATGAATGGTTTTTTATTATATATAAAGGAACATATTTCGTTATACTTCATCATATAGGAAAAATAATGTCATATAAAATAATTTATAGGATACCAACTTTATAACGTGGACAGTTTTAGAAATTAAATAGACTATTTTAAGAGATAACTATAATGATTTCGACCTTTTATGTTTATAATTTTATCCCAAATTCATCCATGAGTAATATCATTTGATAATATTATGAACTATTACGGAGATAATTAATTATACAAAGAATGGTTGTTTGATAACATTATAGAAATACTACCAAAGGAAGGGGGATATATGATCGTATAAATAGAGGATAGAAAACATATCTTGAAGCTAATCCTAATGATCTAATTTGTATATTTATGTAGATTGATCATCTTATTAATGCTGATTCTGAATATAAAAAAATGAAAAATGGTGTTTCATTCAAAAATTCTTCTAGATTTTTAAATTTTGGTTCTTGTAATCCTAAATCATGAACATCTTGGGGAAATAAAAGTTGGTAGTTGAGTGAAGGTCAAATAATATATTTTCATATATATTTAATAGATACATGGGTAATTGGAATTACATTGGATACATTTATAAAAAGAATAATTATTTTGAAACTAATCACTAATAATTTTAGAATCTTGGAAAAATAGATCCAAAATATCAAGACTTTAATAAATGAGAAATTGTGTCTTTAAAGAATTATTTTTAGAGAAAATATAAGAAATTTTTTATATTTTAATTTAATTGGAGTTATTCCAGTTGAGTTACTACTTCACATAGTTCTTTAAAATTTAGTAATAACCCACTAACAAAATACGGGATTTTCTTCCAACATTCCATCACATGAGAAATTATATATGTTTAGTAAAACCATTGAAGAAATTTTGAACTTAATTATATATTCAAATTATCTGTATTCATTATAAGATTAACATGATGATGAAAATACTACCATAACCCACAAAGAGATGGTTCTTTATGAAAAAACCTTGTGAGATATTGTTCTTATATGGAATTGGAAACATCCAATTACTTCTATATCCATGAAAATAATTTTTTATTTGGACTATATTTTCAAATGAAATTTATCAATTAGGTTTCTTATCAATGACACTTCATAATATTTATTTGTTGATAGAGTGAGTGGTCAAGTTAATCAAACCCTTTTCAGGGTAATTATTTCTTACCCCTGATTCTCTTATAAATTTATGATTTTTTTGAATCCATCCAACAAATTAGTTTGAGAATCGTTACCCACGTTCCAATTATATGATCCAAAACAGCTGACCATGTGAATGTTTTTGTTTATTAAATATCCTACATGATTCTCTTATTAGTTCATGATGTTATTGTTTAAGGCGAAATAGCTAGTGGTTTATGTGGCTAGAGAAAAAAAATCATAAATATTGTATCTTTTTGGATGAATATAATATATATTTTTATAAATACACACCTATGTTCTATAATGGATTATTGTATTTGGGGTCTATATATGAAATCGTCTTATTTTCTAAAATATATTCAATTTCTCCCACAAATATCTTCCCCTATATTAATCTTTATGTACATACTCTAATTAAAACCATTCTCAATAACTTGCTGAATAGAAACATAACAAAGTGTGAGTTGAGATGCATTGTAAGTGTAATCAATGGATATATCAATGATCAAATGAACACAACATGATCATATAGGTAAGATAATATGACCCTATATTTTAAAAAAACCATACCATGTATATGATATATCATAATCTTCTGTCATGGAGTAAATATTTGTTGTTCATAAGACATTAATCATAATGGAATAATATAACAAGTTCCATTATATCATTAAGCATAGAATTTAATGAATAAAAAATTATTATAACATTATGACCATGTATAAATGTAACTAGGTTCACTCTTGAAGTTAAGGGAATGAAATTAGGGACTATAATTAACATATAGAAATCAAACTAGGCAAACACGTAATCATATGTATGTGAGAAAATGTCCATGCATAAAATTATTAACACTAATGATAGGTACACAATTAATCTTATTGGATTGAAAACTGGGTCCCTATAAAAAATAGTGAATCTGAAATATTGTAAACACATAACATATTTATCTCCCAAGCAATTTACCTTTTCCCAATCCATTATAGGGACATATAATTATGGTCACATACATCACATAATTATAATGCATTAATATGTATTCTAAATGACCATAAATCATTTATCAAATGTCATAACATGTGGAAAGAAAACATTTTTCATAAACATCTCATTATCGCAATAATAATACACATATATAAAGAATAATTATGGTATCACATGATCATATCCTGAGAAAATCATAAGTAATATCAAAATATTTCATCATCTATTATAGTTACATTGACTGTTCACCTGAATTATTTATTGGGAAAAATAACAATTTCACTTCGAAATTTATTTTTTAAAAAAATTACAACATTTTATTGAATATTTATCTTTCAAAATATAATTTTATCTTTTATTTTAATCTTTAATTCATTCACTGCATAACATGAAAAAAATTTATTTAATTCCATATAAGTTATAATAAATATGTCTTTCACATTTTCAATCAAAAGTATAAAATAACCATTTCATGAAAATGGTAATTATTTTTATATCCAAAAAAATATTTTAAAATTTAAATATGGATGAAAAATAAAATAAGAAATAATTTTATTCTAATAAAATACATTAATGAAAACATTTTAATAACATAGATATAAGAGAAGATATGATATTAACAAAAGAGAGAAATAAATATGTTTTCCCTTAAAAATAATATTTAAATTTATTAAGAACATAATGTGATTAAAATTATTGTAAATCATTTAATATTAATAAATAAAAAATGGTGAATAAAAATAATGATATTATTGAGAGTTATACCATAATATTCCGTCATAAAAACTTAATCATGAACAATACTCATAAATAATGAGATATTAACTTTAAAACCTTATGACTTTTGAATCTTTTAAATTATAATAACCATGTAATGAAAAATTAAAATGAAAATTTAAATATAATTAATATTAATAAATTCACCTTATAAAATTTCTAAAGTTATTAATTACACATAATAATTGAGTATAGGTTCCAAACAAAAGATAAGTGTCAAGAAAACAACTTGAGAAGAAAAACCCATTCCACATTTAATCTATAAATCAAAAACTAATGAAATAAATACCATTATATGTGTTTTTAAATTCTTTTAATTTTATTTATAAGATTCATAAATTTAATTCATGGGTATTACATACACCACAAAATGGAATCAAGTGGTGAATATGACATATGTCTTATAGAAATAAATGTGAGACTAGAAACACATACCTCACATCTTGTATATCATCAAACGAATTAAAAACACATATATAATAAATATAAATTTAATATTAGTTTATTATAAAACCCTAAATATTTTTATAATACCATAAATTATTTCATTATAACATTATATCACCTATTTTTTAATCTTTATTATTAAAATCGTTGTTCTAGGTGATAACTGCTTCATAAGATTCACAATTGTTTAAGTTTGGTAGACTCAAAATATATACTTTGATCATGGTTCAATAATATAGATAAATTTAAACATTATATTAATATGATATATAATAATTAAATACATATTTAGATTCAACGATAAAATTTATAGATAGAAATATGAATTATATTGTTCATGGAGATGGTAGGTCATATGTACGCACTAATACTGTTTCCATATTTTGATGGATGAAATGAAGGGAAACAAAATGATAACTCATATTTAATAAATATTAATCGTATAATAAATAATAAATATATTTACTGAATCCTAAATTACATTCATCTATTTAATGTGTTGTGGAAAATTGAATTACACAACTACTTAGAGATGGTAAACTGTATATATGAACGAGTGATGACTTTTCTTCTCTTGTGATAGACTGAAATAGAATAATGGGTTTTATATAATCATAATAACAATTAATTATATCAAAGATAATTGATAAATTATATAAAAATGGATCAGATTTATATAATAAGAAATAAATTTCAATGTCTATATTAAGAGTTATACATCTTCATTGAGAACCCACTTTTATATTACAAATTAGGCCTTATAGGGATAGTTCATCTACGAGAATATATTATCTAGGATGATGAGGATGAATAAATTACAGAATTATTTTAGGGATTTTATACAATACTAGGCTCAAATGGTGTGAGTAAGAGAGGATTAGAGGTTTTCTTTCCTATGTTTTGAGTGGAGAACACTTAGAATGACAAAAAATATTAAAATAAAATTTAATAATTCTAATAAAATGGATAATAATTTACATATATTCGATAAAAATAGGATATGGTCGAAATATTATTAACCAGATAAATTAATATATATATATATATATATTAGTCATTTTAGACATTATAATTCTGATTAACCATATGATTAACCAATTTTAACCTAAATAGAAGTAAAGAATTGTTCAATATTAAAGGGTAATCATTTTGATAATAAGGTGAACATATACTCTTAAATTAACAATGATTAAATAGTTTTATATATATTATCCATAATATCAAATTTCAATTTTTTTATTTTGTTAAACTTATTTAAAAAAATATTATTTTCATAAAAAATCATGAATGTTATTTTTGACTCTATACATTTTATTGACATAAATTACAATAAGATAATGATATAATTAGATTATAATACCATAATAAATACATAAATGCCATATTTTTCTAAACATTTTTCTAACTCAATAATTCATCAAAAAAATTACATTTAACATTACTGTATTAAAGTTATTTTATTTTTATTTTAATTAAATTAATTCAATGTGGACATTGCTTAATCAGTTTGGGTAAGTATTCAATCGATAAATATTTAACATAAATTAATATATTTAATAAAAAATGAATATTTCCAATAAATATTTAAAACATAACAGAACCTCTTTTTACCAGTATGAAAATATATCAAATATATTAAAGCAGAGAGTGTGATATTTTGAATTTATTCTTTTTCATAAATTAATATAAATGTAATAATAAAAGAGATATATCACAATGTCTCAATAAAATATAGTCTAGGAAGTAAATGAATGAAATAGAACCATCCAATAGCTAATGGTTAGAGTTATAGAATCTTTATATCCTAATCCTATAGTATTGAAATAATTTTACCCTATGCTCTTATGGAGATGGAAAATGTCAAAAATGGTTAAATTTAATATAAAATAAAAATAAAAGTACAAATTTAACAAATTTGAACCCACTTATTCCATATATAGAATCCATTTTAAAAATTCAATTAATTTAATTAGCTAAAATTTATTTATGATAAAATCATAAAATGCAACATGAAACCATTTTTTCAAAAACATTTCTGTTAATTATACAAAACGTTGAATACCAAATTCAACCATAAAAGTTATTAAAATGAACATAACTATATTATTAATAATTTTAATGAAGTAATATTACTTTTATAAAAGTTTATCAAAAAATTCAACATTATAAATTATAAACTAAAAAATATAGTATTCCGTAAAAATCAATAATTTCATATTATTCATGGAAATATCTATCATTTTAGAATATTATTAAAAATTCACTATAAAATAATTTTGATTTTTTTAAAAAAAATGAATTTCATTTTATAAAATACATTTTCTAAAGGTTTCAATAATTAAATAAAATATTTTTCATAAAAATAATTAAAAACCATGTTTGAATGAAACATAATTTTGATTCATAAAAATAATTTAATAATAAATTGAGTGATTATTTACTAATATTTAATAAAAACATTATTATTGAATATGAAATTTATATATATTTCACAATATGATCATTACTATTTATAAAAGTCAATTAAATGGTTATGTTTTAACTATCATATTTTAATAATAATATTTCACAGTTCATTTAAACATGGTCTATTTTATCGTATATGATATTAGATATAAATTTCATATTTTAAAATCTCTTAGTGTTTAATTCTTTACCTTTAGTAAATTTCATCCAAAATTTTTAACATGTTATTTGTAATCATGGGTTTGACATTGGAAGATTTCATTCCAGAATACCAACATCATAAAAAGGGTTAATAAAAGTCCCTCATAAAAATGGAAAAGAAAAATACAATGGTCATCTTGAATAAAAAAATTGATGTTTTCAAATTTGATAACATTAGTTTAATGTTTAAATATGAGGATTTAGAGGAAATCTAACACCCATGAACAAATGTAGAGTGATCAAGGAAATGGGTAATAGAATGTTAATGACCAAAAAACCAAACATTTTTAGTTTGTGAAAAGACTACTATTTCATCATAAGTGAAGGTAAATGTATAATATTTCCTTTCAATATACATTTTCTAATTTATAGTGATTATTTTACTATCATGATATTGAACATGAGAAAATATCCATCAGGTATTTATTTTCATATAATAAAAAAAATTCAACCATGGGATGTGATTCAATAAATTTCCACTTCATCTCTAACTTGAGAAACTTATTATTAAAAGCTTAATTTTTCATTCAAGATTAAATAAAATTTACATTTAATGGATCATAATATCCTTCAAATAATGATATCCATTACATATATATATATTTATCATTAAACCCAGATTTGTTATCAAATGATATCCAATATGGATAAATATAATACATTAATATATAAATCCTAAAAAATAACCCCATATGTTCTATAGAATCCATTCTATAAAAATATATAACATTAAGGCACCTATAAAATATTTATGACCATGAATAAATCCCAATTGATGTATTGATTTTATCTTGTATCCATTTGGGGTGAACATGAAAATAATCATGACATATTTCTGATCACTCACATTGTCTAATACAAAAATTTATATACATTGAGAAAGTATTACCTATAATATAATTACCATTCCTGAAAAAATAATAATATATTAGTCCAAAATATGAATATCAAATTATTTCATAAATAAGATCATATTATAGAATTAAATAATTCCATTGGGTTCATCATAGCATCGATAGATGATCAATGGTTTTATCAAAAGTAATATTATTATTGTCATCATGAAATCTATAGGGAATATTTAGGTTGGATAATAAATTATCAAGATCACATAAATGTTTACTAAAGTATGGTAAATAATTTTTTATTGGGATTTTTCATACAAACATTAGAATGGTATCCCCAGCATTTTAGCAGATGACAAGGTTTCTCCAGTTTCATGATTTAGTTTATTTATTGTGATTAATTATGCATTCCCTTTTTACTTTTTGGAAGATTTATTATGGATTATAACCCACATTGTCCCTTTAATTAGGGACTTTATTCACAAAATGTCAAAATTCTTTTTATCTATACACTGAACCATTATTGGTGTATTTTGATTACCTGTCTGTCCATTAATTTCATGGACATGAATTTTCATGACACATAAAAATTATATTTAATTATTTCTAGGATTCCCAATATTGATACATATTTGAGTTCCAATTAATAATAAATTTAAATTATCCTTCCAACATTTTAATAATTTAGGATGCTGGCCTATTTTTTCCCACCATGTGATAGCCACTAGATAAATTTGGAGACTCCATCTCCATTTTCATATCACCACAACCATGAGGTTTCCAACTTATATTTCTACTTTCAGTGCACATTGAATGATTTATTAAAATATCCCAATAGAACATATAGATAATTAGTTTAGAATAAATAGTTTAAAACCTTAAAATAATTGATCAATATTTCTTTCTGGTTCAATGAAAACACCAGAAGTATACATCACAATTAATGTAAATTTTTCTTCAATTATACCAATGTATTCATCATAATTTTATTTAACCTCTAGAATGTCCCTCATCATTTTAGATTAATTAATTTATAAAAATTAATTATTGAGAAATACAAATATAAAATTATCATATTACATGGAGTTTAATTCTTTTTCATGCCTTATATTCATGATCATAGTCAACTATTTATTACTTTTTGATTCCATGAGATAAACAATGAAGATAAATTTATCATTCTCAAAATAATTGAAGGAAAGTAAAATATCAGTTTTATATTATATATCCATTTCTAATTAAATATTTTATAATAGTACCCAAAAAACGATGTTGTAAGATGTTTCATAAAATATTCGATGAAATGTTTCTCCAGACATTGAGAATTCATATGTTCAAAATGATTTTCATTACTTCTGTTATCTTGAGAGAGTTTATTGAGATTATTTACAAGGTATTTGATCCCAGGTCATAATCTAGTTGGTTACTCATGAGGAAAACTAATGAATTGGACATCTAATTTAATGTTCACAAGATTCCTTTTGGTTTCATCCCTTCACATAAACAAAAAACATGGTGTAAGTACCAACCTACCAAAATTAGCGTGAACAATCATATACTCATGAAAATTGTTCCTAATATTCCAAAAACTATAATATCCATTCTATTTTAGGAAATCATATATTAAAATAAATTATTATGTTTATTAAATTAAATGTGAATTAACCAAAAATTATCTATCATGTTATATAATGAAGTTGCGTAGTAAGGGAAAATTCACCATGCACATGAATGTTAGTAGATATATACAGAGCCAACTCATTTTGAAGTTGTTACCCCTAGACAAAATTATGACAAAAATATATCATCTTATTTTATATATAAAATGATGTATTTAATGTAATATTACATAATTTATTCTTTTCCAAAAAAATTATTGGATTTTACCAAGTTCATTAATATAAAATTATGTCTTTTATAATTTTTATGTCTGCATAATCCCCAATGATTGACATAACCTTTCCTTTATTACAAATTAATGTTTTCTGATCAAAAAATATGTAAATATTTCTTTATTTTTGATGAATATACAATATGTTTTACCAATAATATATAATTCTAATATTTATATTATATTTATCTTTAATAAATTTTATTTTGTTAATAGCTTCTGTTACATGAAACAACATTTTTAAACAAACCATGATTTTCTATTAAAAGCTTATTGAATAGTTATCACAAATCCATTGGGTTAGAATTTATAAATATGAATAAAAAATTATGAAACATATATTGTTTAATAATGTATAAAATAATTCGATAATATTAACATATAATAAATGAAAATAAAAATCATTTTGAACAAAATTGGGTTGTTTCTATAATAAAAACATTTTATGAACACAATGTGTTATTATCCAAATAAATTAAATTTATCACTATATGAAATTTATTTTAATGAAATTTATATATTAAATATTCATTTTTATGTATTATAAATCATCAATTATTTTTCCTGGAATGAGAAAAGAATATCAATCAACTTTTATTCATAAAAATAGAAATTGTTTGAAAAAACTTTTTTCATCACAGTCTTTAAAATTATACGGGAATTGTTTTTTATCTTATAGGTAATGGATTTTTTAAAATTAATTACATTTTTGAAATTATGATGTATAAATTTGTTAAATAGATCCCATTTATTTTTATTCATTATAAAAAGTAAACTTGGAAACTTCTATTACCTCAATAAGGTGTAAATCGTGTTAACCGTGCTTATGAATACGTGATGAGGTCTTAATATTTAATACTAATTATTATCTGATCATTTTAATTATACTCCATTATTCTTATACATTAATTTAACTTCTTAAGGGGACATGATTCTTTGAAACTGAGTAATATAATTTTTAAATTATTGAATGTTACAAAACTCTCTTAGTTTTAAATATCTTGTATATGTCCACTTATAGAAAAAGAAATGTTATCAATGAATGTAAATTATTTTTTTGAATAATATAATTTTTAGAATTATTAGAATTTATTTCTATTTTTACTGATTATATAATTACATAATGTATTTCACTACACTAATATAGTACATATTCAATTAATATAAATATAAAACTAATTATATTAAAAATATTTAAAGGGTTATAATTCGATTTATTTTCATATTTCATAAAATTTCGTATATTAATATGACATATTGGTATTGTTTAAATTAATTTTATATGGAACCCTTGTCTTGGATTATTTAATATCAAATTTAATGAACAATTTTAAAATTTACATTACTGATAATTTATCAAAAAAATATTTTAATAAATTTTTTAAAAATCATTAATATCATGAAAACATAAAAAAAATGTTAATATATGGTAATAAATTTCTTCCCTTGTGATGTTTTGAGTCAATAATTAACTTATATATAAAATTTTAATTCTTTAAAAGTGAAAATTTTGTTATGATGATTAATGCTAAACTAGGTTAACTAAGGGGATAAACCAAATGATAAGGTTTAAAAGCCAACAAATCCCTTTCCAAAGTTTCTTATTTAATGATATTTAGACCATACTATCTCATATTTTTAAATACCTATTGATTTGGATTGATTTATTTAGACTATCTTTATTATAATTTAATTTTTTATGAAATCCTAAAAGTACCCCATAGCTTAATTATAAAAGGGTTCCTCCTTCAACACTAACTTACACAACATTAATCAATCTATGTCCACCAAAACCTACCATTTACTCTTATAAACATCATCAGTCATGTTAAATATATTTTCTTTATTCCAAAATTCTAACTCTATGTCCCTTAAAAAGAGATCTAAAAAAATTATACCGAAGAATATGTAATTGAATTTACCAATATCTTCACATTTATTTTTTATTCTACTTCCATTTAAAGTTATATAAATATTCATGACTATGATATTGAATAGAAGAATTAAATTATTTCTCTAGTGAATCATAAGAATGACCAGGGACATATCACTTTAGGAGATCCTTTGATCTATAAACACATTTAACATAAATCACATAATCTAATTATATTTTGATATTTTTGATTATTTTAAGAACAAAATGATGAATTTTTAGGGTTTTTTATTATTTATTTCTAGGATAATTAATTTATATGAAATATGGGATTATATACTAATCTCTCATGTGATGCTAAGCAGAAAGTGTTAATGAGTAAAGAATATAATTTTGGGATCAATTTTTGGGATCATCCAATACAGTCCCTTATTTTCATGATTTTAGTTTTTAATCTCATCATGAAATATCGTGATATATTAATTTTTTTTATTTATATATTGGAAAATATTTTACGACAGAGGATATATCAATTCCACTTCCTCCTGTAATCAAGGTTGATTACACAACTTGGTTGAGAGTGTGTCATCTTCCAGGATCCAGCTATATCAATGTCCTCTCATTCATTGATTCGCTCAACTGAATCATCTAAAGAGAAATATAATGAATATATTGAAAATATATTTAAGGAAAATATTATATATATATTTTGTTTTATGTATGTGGTATGGTCAGTACACTAGTAGAATTTCTATCACCCATTAATGGTACTCATTTCTACCACAAATGTAAAATAAACTTCAAGAAAAAATCCAGATCTTCTTAACTTCACACAATACATGTCTCAGGTAAACCCCTCAATATTTGTGGTAAGGGAATATAGTGGTGTATATTAATAATAATGAAGAAATAAAATAGTAAAAATATAATAATGATTTAATAAGAATTAAAAATAAAAATAGATGAGGATGGAGACAGACTACGATTCGAAAGAGAAAAAAAATAATTGAAATAAATAAATAAATATAAGTTTTCTAAATGAATAAGAATATAATAGAATATAAATAAATAAGAATAATTTAGAATCATTATAATTTATGGAATATAATTTGATGAATAAAATTTCATAAACTAATATATTTAATAAAAATAAATTCATATTGCAATTAAACGAAAACTATAACAAAAGAAAAAAATGAAATAAAAAATAAAAAATGAATATGAATATTAAAACTTTGGCCACCGTAGGATATTACATATCCATGGTGATAACTCATATTTTTAATTGGTTAACAACTAATTATATAGGCCAAGGTGGTGCCATCCTTTGGTTTTCAAATTCAAGATCTTCCAAATCTCCGTTTATGATCTCTTATAGATTCTGTCCACTAAATAATTTTTTAAAGTATACCAATTTAGTGATAAAATATAGGATAGTTTACTTATTGAAATTTGTTCTTAAATAACTTGATTATTTTAGCTATGTAGAATTGTTGAATTTCCAAAACTGATTTTACCTTGAATTTATGGCCTTTCAATTGGAATAATTATGTGGGTATATAGTTATTAATAATGTTCCACCAGATTTTCTATTTTTTTCCAGATATACTTTATGTATATTTTGACCGTCCATTTATGAGATATGCACCCAACATGAAAAATATCAAGCTCTGTCCTCATATTTTGAGGCCTAGCTTATGAGAATATTTTTTCCATCCAAATGTTTGATTATTATTTTTATCAATAAGATTCAAATTAATCCTATAATTTGATTATTTATAAAAAATAAATTCTTAAATTAAATTAGTATTTAAAAATTTTTGGTTAAAAAAAACATAAATATTTTATAATACATAAAATCCCAAAGTTTTCCATTTTGTGATTAACCTAGAAATGTTTCTATAATATTAAAATGTGTTAATTGACTTTAAAATATCACTTTTGTGGGATTAAACGTACTAAAACATGATTAAAAATATAATGAAAATTTATTGTGTCAATACACCCACACGTAAAAAATGTGTCTACTCAAGTATAAAATCTCAATATGAAATTTAAAAGGACACCAAGGTTGTCAAAATTATAATTTAAATGAAAAATAATTAATCAATTTTAATAAAATTTTAAAATTAAATAGAAAATATCAATTATATTTTTTAATTTTCAATGTAAAAATCAATCATCTTACTTTTCCCCAATTCGAAGATGTTTTATCTTCTTTTATCATTCATTTTAATTCCAAAATTCATTATTATTTAAACATGATAATCATGACTTAACTCACATTAGAATTTATTCTATCATCAATCATAATAAAAACTCATTCAGAGTAATGATCATATCCTTTATCCATGATACATATCCATATGCTTGTAAATAAACTATGTTCCCCAATTCATGAACAAAAACAGACATAATATTTTCAGGGAATCTATTTAAGAATCAAATGGATAAGTGAATTAATGTTGGAAGTAAATATTATTTTAATATTTAAGGCTTGAAGATAATGTTTATCGATTAATGAATACATCTTGTTATCAAAAAAGTATAGGTTTCATGAAATTCTCCCCTTAAAATCGTAACAACTCAAATATCCTCAATAATCATGGTAACTATCATGATAACATTAATTATAATGAATTTTTCTGTGAACTATATTTAAATTTTCTATACTTTTATATTTTTTCTTTAAAAATAACATTTTTTCAAAAATTACAGTGAGAAAAAACCTTAGATCCCAAACATTTCCCCATATGAAAAACAATCAATGGTCTAGTAATGGTAATTTTTTGTTTTTGGAAATAGAGCATTTTTATCATTTTTTAAAGTGGGGAAAACTATAGAGTAAAATTAGTGAATCAAAAAATATTATCAGCACTCACAATAAGCACCCCAACACTTCTCCCTTATAATGTATATCATCCCTTCCACCATGACTATATTCCACCACACCAATTCCACTCAATAAACCATGAAAATTGTAAGAGGTTGGTTAGATTTAAATAACAAATGGCTTCAATCATGGATCATTCATAACAAGTTCATTCATGGAAAATATATAGTAAAGGTATATAGATGTAATTGTGATATTGTTTCGATAAGGGCTTTTAAAAATATTCTACAATCAATTAAAAACTTTTCGTACAATTTTAGATATTTCAAGTTCAAATTAATGTTTTGGTTATTTAAATTTCCCAGGATAACTGAAGAAATATGATCAAGAATAATATAGATTGTACTTGGTTTAGAAATCCTCCCATTAATAGGAATATGAAATTTTAAAATCACTCAAGGTATGATTTACTAATAAAAATTTTATTGACCTGAATTTTATAAATTCAATGAATGAAAAATGATTTTGAAATTTAATTTACATTATTCCATTAATTTCCTCAAATCGCGATTCCTCATCTTAATATTCATATATTCTTATTAATCATGTAATTATTCATTTTACTCATTCTATATCATTAAAATTGATATCTAAAATATGGAATCACATGATTCTTGATAAAAATGATTTATCTCATATATTTCTTGTAATGAAGGAATTCAAGCATGGTCATGAAATTTCAGTTTAATCTCAAAATTGTTTAGTAGTAAAAAAAATTATAGAGTTTAAAAGATACAAATTAAAATTGAACTCAGATTAAAAATAAATTTTTGGTCATTTTTCTCCAAAACATGGGGGTGTTTGAGTAATTCCAACTACTATAATGAACCTATAAAACATAATTACTCATTTATTCCCAAGGATTGTATCATTTAACCTCAAAAATATAAGATGGATTGGGCAGCATAACAGACTAATTAAAATTTAATTCCTATAAAAAATGTAAAGAAAACGTTTGCTATGATCCCCCAAGAGGGACCTAAATTTTTAGAACATCTAGGGGGATGTACCAGATGTTATACAATTTTATTTAGTGGATGAATCTTATTTTATTTTGATAACTAAATTTGTATTTTTCAATCTTGTTCTTATTCATTCTTTCTAAGGAATGATCCATTGAATGTGTATACAATATTCCACCTTAATAAATAGGTATATCTTTCACGGAGTGGGTGGGATGATGTATGGATCATATTGCTTCTTGGTTTCTACTTGTGCAACCTCCTCTTCATCTTCTAGTGTTGTCTTCTCATAAGATGAATGAATTGAATGATCAAAGGGAGAATAAGTATGTATTTTTACATGATATAAATTAAAATTCAAAAATTTAATAATTAAATTACCCTTTCAATATGAGAAGATTCTATCTTGATTTTTCAAGCCCAAATACTGTGATCTTCCCATGGGATTCCTCAAATATGTGTTCATTAAAATCAGTTATCACTATGTGTTCCTCAATGGATATATGTTCAATTCCTTCATATTACACAAATTCATTCAATTAGTTGACCAATTCTATAAATTCATTGAATTAAACAGTTATAATAATAGTATATCGAATAATATCATAAAATAAAGTGATAAATGAATGATAATCTCTTAATGTAGTTTTTAGTTCAATCACATCCTTAGTGGTATGTACATCCTATTGTTAGAACTAAATCGATGGTGGCAGGTATTCTGAATCCTCCATCATTTCATTAAATTCCATCACTATTGTGGCTTAATCCATTTCCATGGTAAGATTTACAAGTAATGGTACTAGCTATTCTATTTTTTTGGGATCATAAGGATCATGTTGTAATATATATTCCTTCTAGAAGTCATTATCATCTTGTTTATCACCCATAGTTGGCTCAAAAAGAAATTATTAATCATTGTGGATTCACTTTATATCATCATGTTTTTTTTGGATTTGGGACATCAGATATTTGAGATGTGGATTGTCGTAAATCTGGTACTAAGACAAGTAGTAGTCTTTAGAAATATTGGGTAGCCCCGGTGGAACTTCCTTATTGTACCTCAATCATTGATAATCAAGTTTAACTTCATCAAACATATCTTCTTGTTCATGAAATAAAATTCCAGCATTAATCCCATTTATTATAAACATGGCTAGGATAGTGAGTTCATTGAGAATATATGGGAAATACACCAATATAGTATTATAAAATACTAGTTCATAAACCTGAGATAAATTTTTCAATGAAATAAAGAATTTTTTGGAAACATCATTTATTTTTTTAATTTTATTAAGGTAATAAAATCTCTTTAATATGTGAAAATCAAAAAAGAAAAAATAACAAATAAGATCCTCAAAAATGGATCTAGAATAGACCCATTACTATCATATTGTAGGAAAAATGAAATTATTCTCCTAATGTATCATAATGGATGATCAGGGTCTTTTCACTGGTGGAGATCCTCAGTTTTGTTGCGTCACTTAATCTAATTCACCTAACTAATTTTTTTAATGGTTATATATTACTTTATAAAAAATAATAAATAATTTATGGTGTTTTTGATTATTTATTTAATAAGATATTAAAATGACATGAAATATGATAATATAAACTAAACTATAATTCCATGCTCAACATAATGAGTTAAGGAAGAACGAATATGGTTTTGGGTTTTTTTTGGAATGAATAATTATTATCCATTTTTTTAGATTTTTGATTTATAATCCATGTATGAAATTTTTTAAGGAATTAAAATTCTTATTATTGAAATTTTTTGGAATATTTGAATGCCTATTAAATATCAATTCCACCTCCTTAGATAATCATTGTTGATAAAACACCTTAGGAAAGGCTGTTCCATATTCCAGGACCCAGCTCTATTAATGGAATTTCATCAATTTGTTTTATTAACAATATAATGTGGAGAATGATCCAATAAAGAGATGGAAACGTGATTTGAACATAAGAATAAAAATAGTATTAGTTTTATGTCATGGGGGATAATTAACCAACTGGGGAAATTCATTACATCCATATAGGATACTCATATCATCTACAAACATAAAATGAACTTTTTGAAAAATGTAAGAACACAGTAACATCCCTCAAGCCAATCCTCAAGTCAGCTTTTCATTATCGATAGTAATAAATCAATATTATAAATTGAATAAGAGAATAATTATATAATAGTAATAAAAGTAATAAAGGATTAAGAAGAAAAAAATAAAAATGGAAGAATATGGGATTATAACAAAGAGGGAGTGTGAGAGAAATAAATAAAATAAATGAATAATAGGGGGAGGAAACAAATGAAAAAAAATAAATAAAATAAAAAATAACGATGAATGTCAAAATAATAATAATAGTAATAATAAAAATAAAAATAAAAATAAAAATTAGAAAATAAAAAAAATATAGAATGTTTAAATCATTAATGAATGTCATTCATGTGGTTCTATTAATTATATATAATAAAATTTATATTAAAAGAAAAATAAAACAAAATAAATAAAATTAAAGGAAAAAAATAAAAAGGAAAACAAATAATGCATCTTGGATGAGCATCCTTGGTGTCTTCACTCCATGGTTGTACATATGTCTCTTTCAGCAAGGGTGAACTCAACCATAAATAGTTTAGGGGCGTTCCATCCTTTGGTATTCAAATTCAAGATCTTATAAATCTCTCTTTGATACATCCTATTGATTTTTTCTACCAAATGTTGTATTGTGGTAGACCCATTTAATGAATGAATTTGTCGATGTTTCATTATTTCATATTTTTTTTAAATATCATGTGCATTTTATAAAAACAATATCACATTCATACAATATGTATATAAAAATTTAGGTCCCCTTAATTCCTATAATTTATTCTACCCCGGAAGAATCTATTATCTTCCAAAATCAGTTTTCCAATGAATTTATGGCCATGAAATCTACAGAATATTATGGGGACATAGTTATATATTTTTCCCCTTCAGTTTATATTTATCCATATATATTATTAGCTCCATCGTAGATTCCATTATTGTGATATGGTACCGACATCAAAAATATCTAGATCTATTCATAGATTGTAGTGCATGACATGTTTGCATATTTTGTTCCTCTTAAAGTTGGATTTAGTACTCAGTCAATAAGAATGAAATTATTCCCAGGATGTATTTAATATTTCAAAAAAATAATTTCATTAATTAAATAAATGCATAAAAATTTATGAGTAAATAAATAAATAAATTAAAGTAGTTAAATTCCAAATTTTGGCCATTTTTGAAAATAATCTCATTATGTTTCTAAATTAACAAAATTAGAATCATTACAATAAATTTAAAACTTTTTTGGGCAAAAAACATTAAAATATGTTTAAAAAAATACATGAAAATTGATTGTTTTAGATTCTCATTATAATATAACATCTATAATATCATCAATATACATATATGATAATATGATTATGGTAAAACCAGATGCAATCTTCTTTCCATCCCATGAAAAGAGAAAACATCACTCGTATGTATATATGACATACCATATATACATAATAGTCTAAATTTATTATCAATATTTAAATTTAATGGTTATAAATCATGATTAAAATTATTTATAACATAAAACCATGATGAATTTATGAGTATCAAATCTTCTAAACTGAATCATACATAAAAATGTAGTAGTTATCACACAGAAATGGGATTTCAATAAATAATTATTAATAAATTAGTAATAAAATATTATAATTAAATCATATATGGTATGATATATATTATTATGTGTATGTGGTATAGGTTTATATGTACTCTAAATTTATTATACATGTATTTTATAAGAGTATGAATGAAATCATACCTGAGGTAAGGGATTCTCATCTCACATTTACATCTATGAGATATATGCCTTATTCACAGCTAAATCATTTTGTGTTGTGTATATACTTCCCATTAGACATATTATATCATTAATATCTTTTTACCCATTCTTTAATGATTAATTTATATTTATTTTTATCATTGGAATCTGATTCAAAAGATACCCAAGTGGTAAGAGTTTATTTCACAATCTCAAAAGTATTCGGGATTGTTTATTTTTAAGTCTCATCAGGGGGATTTTTTTCTTCGATATAATTTTTTTCTAAAAATAAATAACTTATTTTCAAAAAATTCATTAAAATATTTAGTAATAATTTTTTATTGATGTTTTACTTATTACATAATGGTTTGAAAGGAATCAACTTATTGTTTTTCGATAGAGGTTCTTTTTTGGAAAATTTTATAAAATTGTGAGAAAAATGTTTTTGAACTTATAAAAAAGGAATAGATTTTCCCAATTTAGTGAATAATATTTTCTTTATAAACTAATTTACCATTTAATAGGGATCTAATAAAATAAAAATTTTTCCTTCATATTTTCAATGTCTTTTAATAATAGATTTCAATGTGAAAAGGGTAGTTTCCTGAAAAAAACAAATGATATTTTTAAATTATATTCATCTATGAAAGCATTCATTGTTTCATATTATGATTTACTAAGGTTCTCCTTTTATGTTACCATCCACCATGTTTTAATGGATGGTTAATGATCATTTTATTGGTGAATGTTTTGATATTTTGTATCATTGTTCTTCCAATATGGACAATTATTTTTTTAAGGGAGTGTATTTTGTTTTGTTATTTATCATTATAGGGAATGAAATTAAATTATAATGTGATATGTGTGGAAAAGGATTGTGTAGGCCCCCTATGCATCAATAGGTATAGTGAGATAATCTATTTGTTGTTCTTTTATGAGTCATTACACATTTGTAAAAGATGTCACAGCACGATGCCAGAATGTATATTTATGATGTCATGGTAGGAGGCCATGATGGTGAGTTTCATATATTCTAAATTATGAATTAAATCATTATTAACTCATTTATTTATTTTTACCTGATTATTTAAATATTTTTATATCCATGTATCTCTTATATATATTTGTATTATTTGTGTTGAATTATTTGGTTATCATTTATTTATTTACTATATATTATTGCCTTGTAAAACTTCCACTGTAAGAATACCCTTATCAACTATCTAAGATCACCCATTTCATTTATTTATTTTCCCTATGAAAAAAGGAAGTGTATTATAATTAATAAGAAGGGATATTCTAATAAATACCAAAAAAATTTGGAGAATAGAATATGTTTTATTTTATGATATTCAAATGTAAACGTGAAATACAAATTTGTATCTACTTTTTAAAGACTAAAAAAATCATCAATCCATGGGGTTCAGATTATTTGTATCATGTGTGAATGTAATAATTTAAAAAATGGATTTGGGATAATATATATGGTTTCATTATAGATGGTATCAAAGTGTTTTTGGGAGAAACCATTGTTACTAGATTTAAGAAAAAATATATTAAGGACCATTACTATATGACTATATTTTCAAACATTCCCATGGAAACCATGTTTATTCTTATCAGATTAGATATACCTAATTTTTTTAATTTATGTTACGTTTTAACTAGTTATTGAATTATATATTTTTTTCATAATTTAATGTTCTAATCTACTATATTTAATTATATGCATATGATACAAAGTGGAAGGAATGTGAACTTTATAACTTCATGTAATATATTTTATCATTTCCTTATAAAGTAAGATAATGTTGAAATAGTTTGTGCCATACTTAGAGATGAATTTTGATTAACTGTTTTGGGGAACATGAATCGTGTAATGAGGAATAATTTTGCCTATATAGGGCAGCTAACTAATTCACAATATGATAAACCAATTGAAAATCTCTTCATGTGTCAACATCCTCCAAAATTTAATGGGACTACAAATCTATTTTTAGCTAATTAATGAATATCTTATTTAGATAATATTTTTCTCACATAAGGAAGTAATTCAAGGGTAAAATTTTTTAGGAACTATTATCATCTCTCAAGGGATGCAGATCAACTAAGGTTATTAATGAAATAAAATAATGATGGTTATGCAATAACGAACATCGAATGAACGTATTTTAAGGAATAATTATAGAAATGTGCATTTCTCCAGGACAATGAATGAAAATATATATAAAATTATTTCATTTTAGAAAAATGGATGAGGTGAATATTTGTAATTATGAAGAAAACTTTACCATGTTAGCGAGTCATGGTGCGGACAACTTATGCAATCCAAATATAAATATTGATCATTTAATTGATGGTATTAAGACAGTCCTTTGAATGGAACGAGTCTAAAAAGCATTATCATTTTATGAGGATATTGTATCATGTGCTACTAAGACAAATAAATAATTATACAAGTATTATGAATTTAAATAAATTTATTCTAATAAGAAGAATATGTTAATGAAAAAATGGTTTAGTGGATGAATGGAAAGAGGAATTTTACAACATGTGAGACTTGTGGAAGGAAACACATTTTTATATGATTAAAATGAAACTAATTTTACCGAAAGTGTTGATTAAAGGAAATTATAATCATTACATTAAGGGTATGGGTGAAACCATCAATTTATAGTGATTTAAATATAAAGGCATATAAATCTATTATTACCAATCCCACAATAATAAAAATAATACAATATAAAATAATCCAATGGTAGAAGGATGTAATTAGGAAATTACTATAGCTATCATGGATGTTTATAATGATGTGGTGAATGATAAACATGTCATTTAATATTAATTTTTCTTTTTTTCTATTTTATTCAAGTTCTACATAGTCATTTATTCCCTGAGAATGTTTTTGGGGTATCACATCAACACCTCAATGATTACATATTATGTTACTAGTGAAAACTCTAAATGGTATGATGTTAACATCCCATGTAAATAGTTCATATTCGATTGATTTATATAGAAATATTATTCCTTATAATCTAATTATTCTTCCAATGGTCAAATTTAACGTTATCTTATCAATTATTTTCTTTTACTACACAAAGACAACCTAAATTGTTGAGAAAGAGAAGTTACATTTGACATTCTGATCCATCCTATGATCATAAATCATTGTGATGGTAAATATGAACTTCTGGGAAAAATTTAGATCCATTATTAGTTCTTGATTCATTTTATAAAGTGTCATTTTCTCATATTGTTGGGGGAAACTAAATATCAAATAAATACCCATTGTGTGGGAGTTTTTCAAGGGATTTCTGAATGAGTTTCCTTATCTTCCAAAAAATCATCAAATTGAGTTTTCAAAATAAATCATATATGTTTCTAATCCTATTTTAAAGAATATATATATAATAGATTATATAGTGTCATAGGAATTTAAGAATCAAGTCTAGGAGAGTTGTGAAAAGTGAATAATTTATAAATTTTCTTCACATTTTGTTGAACCTGTTATTTTCTGTCATTAAATATGGATCAAGTAAACATATAATTAACTATCAACAACGTCACATGATAATTGGGAAGAATAAATATACATTACCCCATATTAATTCCATTTTTTATCCACTGTGTACATCGCAATACATTTTAATGATTGGTATTCATTCAATATGTCATCAATTAAGGGTTAAGAATGAGGATATATACAATATAGTATTCCGTACAAGGTATGGACACTATGGATTTATTTTTATTCTATTTGTTTTTACTAATTTCCCTCATATCATCATGGATTATATGATTCGAGTCCTTAGAGATTACCTGGATTTTTTTATGGAATTATTTAAAGAATATATTATTACATAATCAATTCCCCATTGAAGTCATGATGATTTATTGAATATTGTACTAGAATCCACAAGGAATAAAAATATATAAGACAAATTTAACAAGTGAGAATTTTGTCTTCAAAAATATTCATTATCGGGTCTCATAATCTCTGGAAATGGTATATATATATATATATATATATATATCCATAAAATAAATAAGTTATTAAACATTTTACCAGCCCGACCAACTAACATAAGCTCCATTATTTCCATGGTATGGATGGTTATTATCAATTCATTATTAATAATTTTACATGAATTTCAAAAATAGTTACAAAGATAACATGGCTAGTATCCATGTTCCTCTACATAGATTAATGTGAGTTAATCATCAAGGAACTGATGAAAAGGTCAGTTAGGGAACATGGGCCAACACTACTCTATAGTGGATTAGTTTTTGGAATCTCTAATGATGCATTAAATAATTGATTACTGTGAATCAATAAGAGAAAATATATGGTTAAAGTTTATGCCTCACACAAACCACCAGTCTATGAAAAATATTATCCCACTAATTTTTTGGAATTATATACATCGGTTTTTTCATTAAATATATGGAGGAATTATCTTTAAGAACAAAGGTGTGAAATATATATTGATAATAAAATAATAAGGTATATTTTTTCATAGAAATTTTTGAATATATTCCATATAATATGGTTAGATATGATAAATGATTATGAAATCTCAATACATTACAACAATGGTAATGTCAAATAGGTGGAAGATTTATTATGATGAAAGGATCATTTTATATTATATATGATAAGAATCCTAAAATTTTGCAAATTTATAAACATGAAAAATTGGGATATTGAAATATTGAAGGAAGGGGATAATTTTTTTTTTCAAATGATTGTATAACCATATATGCATGTGAGTATTTAATAGGGGTGTAAAGAATATGTTGATGTGTAGGAGAAGGTTTGAAATGTTCTTAAGTTATACCATGATTAATATATAATGAAAGGTTCTGGAATATTTTATATTTATCATCCATACCATATTTAATGAAGCATATAATAGATGAAATTCATAGTTCTTTATTATAAATTAAACCTAGAAGTATTTAGATGAATATATATTTGAAAATGTATTTCTAGTGTGATAACATGATTAGTGATATTGAAGAATATATTTCTTGGTTCTTTAATATAATCATGTTAATATTGGGAGATATATATCTAATGTGATTGTTTCGGTGCGGATGTGCGTCGGGTTACGCTGTTCCGCCAGGACGCGTTCGCGCGTGCACCCGTCAACCCGAGGGGATGGGCGCGCGGCTTATGGTCCCGCAGTCCCGCTTTCCAAGGGCGGGCGGCATCCGTCCCTTATTCAGGGGCGTCTGCTCCTTGATCGAAACCGGGATGATGGGATGTCGGCTCCTCCTTCCTTGGACGTCTCCTCGGAACTCGTCGCCTAATCCGGGTCTCCCTCATAGACTTAAGAATGTTCGTGAATCTCGTTCCCGGCGCCATATCTTCATGGACACCGGTTAATTACGCTGCTTCCGCTCGGACGTTCCAAGGAGTTTGGGCGGGGCAGCAACCTGCGGTGAGAAGGCCGGGTGGCTCTGGGTGCTGGGGGCGTGTCGTAACACTGCGGCTCTGCACATCTGTCTTCCGTCCCTAATAGGGCTTCTCGAAGGCATGATGGCCTGAGGCATCCCGTACTAGGTGCGGGGAACTGTGTCACCTGAGGTTTTCCTCAGCTTCCCGTGTTTAACACGGGGTATGCCGCGAGTTTAACGTCCAGCGGGGACGGCATCGGGCCGATCAACACGAAAAGTGGATCAGATGACGGAACCCCTTGCGGGGAACCTCCGACGCTGGGGCCAGCACATGGGCGGCTTCCCAAGTAACGTGGAGTGGAGTGAAGTGGCATGACCCCACCGGGATGTGGCAGCCCGGGTAAGGATCCGGATGGATGATGAAGTGAAGAGCTTGGACCCCAGAGGGGCTTCCTACGTACCGCGCGTTAACACGGATCAAAGTCAACGTAGTTCGGGTATACAGTTTAACGTCATGCTGGACGTCGGCAAGCCGACTCACGAAGAGGTCTAGGCCACCGGGCGGAGGATTGAACCGAACCACCTCGCACAGAGGGGGATGGAATGGCCGGGTGGATCACAGTTTCACGTCATGCTGGACGATAAAAGGGGAAATGAAAAAGGGGGGCTGTGGGGAGGCACCATGGAGATACACACGGGCAGTCTCCCACAGGGGCGGATTCATAGGTGAATCAACGCAAGCGTGAACCCTGGAGGGGTCCACTGATGGACGAACCGACGTAAATACGACCGGGATGACCAGGTGGTGGGCTTGAACCTCGGGGAGGCTTCCTACGTACCCTGTATAGAAGACAGGGATCAAAGTCCACGTAGTTCATTCTGTCAGGACTTACGCACTCGGGGCAGCCCGGATGCTGCAAAGCTCAGTTGGAAGGGACTTGGACCGAAAGCAGAAGACACCTCGATCCCAGTCATACCCTCTACTGGCTTCGGCCGTGGGGAGGCGCAATGGAGATACACATGTGCAGCCTCCCACGAGAAACTAGGGGTTTGTAATACCCTGCCCCCGTAGGGAAAAGCCACTCCCATTAAATCGCCCCGAAAGCGGGACAATCCCGACATCCCTGCAGAGACGAGCGGGTGGGGGCCACATCCAAACCGGGGAAGATCCTGCGTGCAGAGCACGGGATCGGATGAAGCGGACGGTTTAACGTCTTGCCGGACGAAGTACAGTTTAACGTCGTGTGTTGAGGACGAAGCGGACGGTTTAACGTCTTGCCGGACGAAGTACAGTTTAACGTCATGTGTTGAGGACGAAGCACTTGGCAGTTTAACGTCTTGCAGCGCGGACGATGGGTCTAGGCAGTTTAACGTCGTGCAGCTTGGACGGATGTGCAGTTTAACGTCATGCTGGACGAATATGCAGTTTAACGTCATGCTGGACGTATGCGTAGTTTAACGTCATGCGGGACGAATGCTGAACAGTTTAACGTCTTGTAGCTCGGACGTGGTGCAGTTTAGCGTCATGCAGGGCATAGGTTGCCGGACGATGGGTGCATGTCACTTCGCACGAACCTGGAGGGCCGCACGGGAAGACAACGCACGGTGCGGGCACCCAGGATGAGGAGAATCGGGCGCCACGCAGGCAGGTGCCCTCAGGGGGTCGAGGGGAGTTTAACGTCCAGCGGGGACGGCATCGGACCGATCAACACGAAAAGTGGATCAGATGACGGAACCCCTTGCGGGGAACCTCCGACGCTGGGGCCAGCACATGGGCGGCTTCCCAAGTAACGTGGAGTGGAGTGAAGTGGCATGACCCCACCGGGATGTGGCGGCCCGGGTAAGGATCAGGATGGATGATGAAGTGAAGAGCTTGGACCCCAGAGGGGCTTCCTACGTACCGCGCGTTAACACGGATCAAAGTCAACGTAGTTCGGGTATACAGTTTAACGTCATGCTGGACGTCGGCAAGCCGACTCACGAAGAGGTCTAGGCCGCCGGGCGGAGGATTGAACCGAACCACCTCGCACAGAGGGGGATGGAACGGCCGGGTGGATCACAGTTTCACGTCATGCTGGACGATAAAAGGGGAAATGAAAAAGGGGGGGCTGTGGGGAGGCACCATGGAGATACACACGGGCAGTCTCCCACAGGGGCGGATTCATAGGTGAATCAACGCAAGCGTGAACCCTGGAGGGGTCCACTGATGGACGAACCGACGTAAATACGACCGGGACGACCAGGTGGTGGGCTTGAACCTCGGGGAGGCTTCCTACGTACCCTGTATAGAAGACAGGGATCAAAGTCCACGTAGTTCATTCTGTCAGGACTTACGCACTCGGGGCAGCCCGGATGCTGCAAAGCTCAGTTGGAAGGGACTTGGACCGAAAGCAGAAGACACCTCGATCCCAGTCATACCCTCTACTGGCTTCGGCCGTGGGGAGGCGCAATGGAGATACACATGTGCAGCCTCCCACGAGAAACTAGGGGTTGGTAATACCCTGCCCCCGTAGGGAAAATTCACTCCCATTAAATCGCCCCGAAAGCGGGACAATCCCGACATCCCTGCAGAGACGAGCGGGTGGGGGCCACATCCAAACCGGGGAAGATCCTGCGTGCAGAGCACGGGATCGGATGAAGCGGATGGTTTAACGTCTTGCCGGACGAAGTACAGTTTAACGTCGTGTGTTGAGGACGAAGCGGACGGTTTAACGTCTTGCCGGACGAAGTACAGTTTAACGTCATGTGTTGAGGACGAAGCACTTGGCAGTTTAACGTCTTGCAGCGCGGACGATGGGGCTAGGCAGTTTAACGTCGTGCAGCTTGGACGGATGTGCAGTTTAACGTCATGCTGGACGAATATGCAGTTTAACGTCATGCTGGACGTATGCGCAGTTTAACGTCATGCGGGACGAATGATGAACAGTTTAACGTCTTGTAGCTCGGACGTGGTGCAGTTTAGCGTCATGCAGGGCATAGGTTGCCGGACGATGGGTGCATGTCACTTCGCACGAACCTGGAGGGCCGCACGGGAAGACAACGCATGGTGCGGGCACCCAGGATGAGGAGCATCGGGCGCCACGCAGGCAGGTGCCCTCAGGGGGTCGAGGGGACGACCCTGGCAGATTGCGCGCAAAAAGGAAGCTTTGCGCGCAATACTGCGGGCCGGCGCGCAATCGGGGCGGCTGGCGCGCAATTGGGCGAGCGCCTTGCGCGTGGATGCTTGAGATTGCTCACACCGGGATTCGGATAGCGCGCGGGGGCAACAGCTCATTCTCTAATGAATGGCCACTTGAAAGAAGGGGGGTGCGCGCAATCGGGCCGGATTGCGCGCACCCCGGGGGCAATTGCGTGCAAGCGGGTTCTTTTGCGCGCAAAGGCCTTAGGGTGAGTTTTTTTTCAAATGAAAGGAGCCAGCGGGGATTGCGCGCGAAGGCGGACCCCGAGGCTTTCTTGCGCGAAAGAAAGGGGGTTACCTGAAGTTCGTCATTGCGCGCGGAAGGGGTTGAATTGCGCGCACGAGAGACGTTTCGACTTCCAGCAACCTTTGAAACGTTGGGGGTCGCCTTGTATTTATAGGCAACCCCGGGCGCGGAATCCAGGGTGCGAGCGCGAAATTCTCCTCGCGGGCGCGGAATCGGGCGCGGCGCGCAAGGGAGTCGCGCGGACCCGCGGCGCGCAGAATTGCGCGCCGGACCGGAGCATTGCGCGCATCCCGGGGGGTTTGCGCGCGGAACATCACCTTTACGCGCGGGCCTCTGAAATTCCGCGCAAGGCTTCCGGGCCCTCCGAAACGTTCTTCCGACTCCAAATATCACTTCGCTTTCCGCATCCGGAGCTTCGTTTGGGAACAACGGACTTTTCCGGCGTCTACAAAAGCCCCCCCTCGGAATCTGATCGGCGAGAGGTCGCAACGATCGGGTTCCTAGGGAGACGCCGGAATGCCGAAGTCCTGGGCGGCGCGGGACTTAGGCGCGCAAAAAGGGGCGCCGGTCGCGAAATTCGCCGCTGCGGTCGCGCAAAGCGCTTTCCGCGCAGCGCGGACCCGGCCTCGCCTATAAATAGGGGCGCTGGGTCCCGCGTTCCGTACTCTGGCCTTCCGCGCGATAAGCTCCAAAGCTCTCGTGCGCGAAATTGCCTCTTCCGGTCGCGAAATTCGCCCGATCGGCGCGCAAAACCGTCCGGATTTCGCCTGTTTTTTGCGCGAAAACCCGGAACTTTGCGAGACAGCCTTCCCAATTGCGCGCCGTCCACTTGGATTGCGCGCCAACCTTCAAACTTTTCCACCAGCCTCGTCCGATCCCGCACGCTTCATCCCTTAACCCGCACGACTCCCGAATCTTCCGAGATGGCCGCGCACAGAGGAAATGAAGGGGATGCCGCCACTCGCAGAGCCGAGATGGCGACGAACGAGGAGGTTTACGGAGCCAAGGAGATTGTTTCTAACAATCAATCCTTGTTCGACTTACTAACGCCGGCCCAGAAGACATATCCGCTGTCGGACAACCTGCCGCTCTGGAACTTCGGCATCCTAGATGAGGTTCCGGTGCCAGGGTTCGAGATTGATGCGCCGCGGACCTGGGTGACCCAGGAGGACGAGCTTCACCGCTATAACATCACCAACAATGGGCATCCTGCCAGGGAAACCAGGCACTTGGATGTCTACGTCCTGAACCCGAGGACGCGAACCATCGATGGGGGTGAGCCTACAGCGGAGAATTCTCCAGCCCTCTACTCGAGCGCATACCGTCAGAGTGTCACTGACGACACCAAGGGCTGGCTGAAGGACTGGGACTTGCGATCTGGGGGCAACTTTACCAGTGAATGGGCCTGGGCGTTCTGGGTACGCCACACTTGCGATCACTTCGCAGAGGAGCTGCGGTACATCGGCCTGTTTGAGGCGGTGTGGACGTCGCAGTTCCACTTCTACCAGCAGTCTGAGCTCGGGCCGGAGCTGTTCACTCGCTGGTCCCCGGATACCAACACCTTCCATCTTCACCATGGGGAGGTCGGCATCGGTCTCTGGGACATCCACTGCATCGGAGGTATCCCGCTGGAGGGCTACCAGTACGATGAGTTCCTGCCACCGAAGAACATCTGGGAGGACAGGTCACGAACTCCCATTCTGACCTGGCATCTTCTTGACCTGGCTACGCAGCGGCTCGGGATCCAAGACTTCCAGAAGGACTAGCCTACAAGGATTGGTTCGGCCAGTTCCTGGAGCATGACCCAGCGGTCAAGATGCCAGGCAGGGGGAAGCGGTGCCCGACCGCAGCTCAGAGGAGCCGGAACGGGTCGTACTGGCGGGTCCTGGAGACGGGCGATTATCGCTCATGGGGGTACCGCGTCATCGAGGCCCGGGACCCGAACGTCCGGTACGCGGCGTTCCTGGCCGCCTTTCTGAGCGGGTGGCTCCTGCCAGTGCGGGATGCGAGGATGGGCGTCCGCCCGGCGACGCTGGCGATGGCGGGCGCCATGGCTGCCAATAAGAGGTACAACCTCGGGGTCCCAGTGCTGGCGAGGTTGTATGCCATCCTGGGACGCATCTCACGAGGGGGTCGCCACGAAGGATCTGTGGGCCCTTTCAGTTCTTCCACGGTTGGGTGGCTGCTCACCTTGGTGGGTATACGTTCCCAAATGCCATCAGTCCTCCGGGCAACAGCCTGCGACCCTCCCTGCTGAACATTGCGGGGGTCGCTCCGATGACCCTCAGTGAGGAGGGCGTGAGGGTTCGGATTGGCAATCATGCCAATTTCAACTTCAGCCCGTTCCCCACTCCCGTCGGGCAGATGATCGACAACGGACAGGGCCCGCTGGAGCAGCATGAATACTTCCTGAACATGCGGGGCGGGGTGCTCGTGACTCGGATCGACGGGAAGGTGATCTGCGAGCCTTACGTGCCGACCCGGTTCGCCAGGCAGTTCGGGTGCCTTCAGCGGATGCCGAAGAGGGTATTCACCGCTGTCCGGGAGGAGACGAACCCTTGCGTCCTTCGCCAGATGTGGCTGATGTTCGTCGCCTTCGGCTCTGGCGACGTTATCACTCTCCCTCCTACCGGGATCGACGCAGGCTTGGCAACCGAGTACGCCGAACACTGGGCCATCGCGTACCCTGAGGGGCTTCTACGGAAGCCAGTTCGGCGGCTCGAGGTCACCCGTGCGGAGACCGGGCGTCAAGGGAGGAGGCGAGGCGCCGCCACACGGGGGAGAACGGAGGCGCGCCAAGCAGCGGAGCCGGCGCGGGCAGGGACTTCGACGGCGGGCGCATCGCAGGCTGCCGCCACGGCCTCGGCGCCCAGAGAGGGGGCGCATGCGTTGGTCGGAGAGCGGCCCGGGAAGCAGGTGAGGCGTCTGCTCGAACCCTCCCACGATGCAGTCTTCCCGGCGCTGTGGTCGGCCTGGATGACCCTGCGGCAGTCACTGGGGACCGACGTCATCTGGCGAAAGATACTCAGAGAAGGAATCTATCTGCCAGAGGTCGGGCGCCTCCAGATCACCGACAGGGTGGACTTCAACCGGCAATATGCATATCTGACGGCCATGGACGAGTACGCGCGCCAACGTGGTCAGCGTGCGGAGCCATCCCTTCTGGTGAAGGTGATGCTCGGTCTCGAGCCCGCTCCAGAACAGATGCCGCCAGGAGAAGATGACAGTAGCGGCTCCGAGGAGGAGGAGGAGACGGGGGAGGATGAAGGCTCCGAGGGAAGGTCCCATCGGGGGAGCCCACGGGAGAGTGGCGAGGTGGCCGGCTCTGACAACGTTGATGTCACTGAGCTCCTCGAGGTCCGCTTCTATCCCTACTCAACCTGCTTCATCCATTCTCTTATGCAGCTTCTAACCCATTTCTCCACCTTTCTCAGGAGCACACGGATGTCGGTCAGGCGTCCTCAACAGGAGTAGGAGAGGTGTCAGCAGGACAAGGCGGGGGCCAGGCACCCATTATCGAACTGTCAAGCGCTAAGGGGTCCCCTGCTGCAACTGTTCCTGCGGCGACCGGGGTAGCGGAAGATAACGCTCCGAACTCCCGTAAGTCTCCCTACTTTACTGCTGGTGCTTGCCATTGACGATCCGTGACTAACCATGGCATGGCCCGCGCAGTGATCTCAACATTGGAGGCTCGTCGGGTTGCCGAACCCGGGCCATCTACGAGTGGACCAGTGGTGGACATGCCGCCTGCTCCGGAACAGACCTTCCAAACCGAGCCGGCCCCACCAACTGCTGATCAAGGGGCTGCGGACGTCGGCGGTGCTGCCATCGGAGAGAGGTTGGGGGCTGACGAGGGTGTCGGCGCCACTGGGGAGAGAGAAGAAGGTCGCCCGGATGTTGGGGAACCTATCCCTCGTGAGGACCTCCCAGGGGCGGACCCTGCAGCAGACCTGCTGGCTGCTTTCCCTGCTTACCGGCCTGCCGACCCCGAGGAGATGGATGACTCGGACGCGGAGGCGGTCGAGGATAGCCGGGTAACGCGACGCAGGGGGTGGAAGTGCATCCAGCGCTTCCTCAAGCGAGACCCATCGGAATGGCTGGGGCGCATGGGATCACTTCAGACCTGGCTGCGCTTCCTGTGTGCCGGGGGAGCTGATGCTCAACGCCTCCATCTGACGGTCCGTGATTTCATGGCCGAGAAGATGCGCGAGAGCTGCCGGCGTGCCGACGTCGCACAAAGTCGGGACATGTCGGAGAGCACGCAGGGGCTCATCGCGGCAGAGCAGGAAGTCCGGCGCCTCGAAGGGCAGGCGGCAGAGAAGGAGGCCTTCGTCGCAGCATGTACCGAGCTTGTGGAGCAACTATCGGCACAACTGATCGACGCTCAGGTACAGCTGACGGAGGCGGGCCAACAGATGGTCACACTCCAAGTCGAGCGGGAGCGCGCACAGGCCAGGATTGACGAACTGCATGCTGCGACCGCCGACGAGGAGAGGGCACGCAGAGAACGAGAAGCAGCCCTGGAGGCCGCCAGCCAAAGGGTAGCGGCATTAGAAAGACTTATCCAGCACGCTAATCCCTAGGGGCTTTGTTTTTTGCCATTCCTAGAACACTTTGCCTCCGTTACTCAATATTTCGATCCATTTGTATGAATCAATATATTTATCTGCGTCTTTCGGTTTAATATGCTCAACCACAATTCGTTGTCTTGCGGGAGTGTTAACCAAGCATCAGGCATCCATAATTGGGCCTGGATTTCTGGAGAAAAGAGGGAGGTCATTCCTAGGAAAGGAGACCTTAGACCTAATCAATGTACCATCCCCCAACCTGTTCCAACACATGAGCGGGACAATGCTAGGGGCGTTGAGATTTTATCCGAACATAGGGAAATGAGAAAGGGTGAATCGCGTGTCCCGAATCCAGACACCCACAACGGTCGGCCTTCCAGGAAATGCCCAAGACGGTAGGCGGACAGTGGATCGACCATAACAACTGCGATAGACGGACCGAAAAAGGCCATCATTCATATTGCAGGAGGCGGACCACATGTCATCATGAATACCGCTTTGGGGTTCCTTCAGACACAAGGGTGGAAAATCCAGATCAACAGGGCATGCGAAGCATGGGGCGAAGTGACGATTTGTTCGGACAGAATCCAACGCTCTCAAAATTGCACCACCGTGGGGAAAAGCGTATTAGGCGGATGCACTAATCTGGCCGTGCGTCACCTCAATTCTCAGACATCACCTCTCTGACGAGGAAACCGTCGCTTCCCATCCTTGCGATGGGGCATCCCGAGCTGAATCGGGGAGAATATTACAACTGCACCACTCTACCCGAAGTCAGGCCAGACGGCCGGCGACGAGGAGGGGCGGGACTTATCGATCCCTGAGGCTGGACCCGAGTCGGAATGCCCGGGTGTTCCTACGTACTCCATCAGGCTGGAGATCAAGCCACACGTAGTTCTGTGAGTGCAGTTTAACGTCATGCAGGACGTAGGACCCCATTTGGGGTAGATCTTAGTTTAGGGTCTTAGAGCTCGGACCATAAGGGCTGGATCTTAGTTTAAGGTCTTAGAGCTCGGACCATAGGGCTAGAGGATCTTAGTTTAAGGTCTTAGAGCTCGGACCATAAGGGCTAGATCTTAGTTTAAGGTCTTAGAGCTCGGACCATAAGGAGAGATCTTAGTTTAAGGTCTTAGAGCTCGGACCATAAGGGGGGATCTTAGTTTAAGGTCTTAGAGCTCGGACCATAAGGGGGGATCTTAGTTTAAGGTCTTAGAGCTCGGACCATAGAAGGGGGGATCTTAGTTTAAGGTCTTAGAGCTCGGACCATAAAGACTCAAAGCACGCCACATCGTGGTCATATCCCCTGGATATGCGAAGATGCACTGAGGGATAGTGTCAAGAGTGTCGAGGTTTCGCCTGGTCAGAATGGGAGGTGGAAAATGTGAATCATGCGGCCATTCACTCAAGGACTGGGGGCACCGGCGTAACGATATGGGAGTACTGCCGACCGTGGCGGAAAAGCAGCATCAATATCGCACTAACCGTTGGTGGGATGAGGCAGCAAACGAGCATCGACCGCTCAATCGCAGGATTCATATCGATTTGCTGCCCGAGGCCATTGGGGGTACCGGCCCGAGTCGGTGGGAGAGCACTGAGGCATTGTGTCCGAACCGTTCACGGGGGCTCCACCCAGGGCGTAGACGATGGGTCCGAATGAAAGGGAGCACGAAGCCTGAAAAGTGGAGGAAACCTGACCAAGCGGATCCTGACCCTCCTGGCAATAAACCAGAGTACTCTTGACACCGGTGGACCACGGCAAGGGGTCGGGGAACACGCCTTGAGGGTGACCTGAAGGCGGCGGATTCCCCAGAGAAGGGGGAATCTCTAAGAGGTGGGGGGCTGGACCCGAAGTTTCAAACATCCGGGCGTTCCTACGTATCCCATAAGGATGGGAATCAAGCCGCACGTAGTTCTTGAAGCGCGGTGCAACACAATCGGGCACCAGCGCGGGGAAGAGTGCGGGTCTGACCCTCGCACACAAAAGGAGCGGCATTTGATATTTCTTGTTTGTCCTTAAAGATGAATGGTTTTTCTTTGTGCGGCGACATGCCTGTGATTGAGAAATCTCTGGCGTCGCCGCAATAATCAAGCCACGGAAGGCATTGACGAATGGCGTGGTTATTAACCAGCGCCCAACATGAGTGTCCCCTGAGGGGAATATCACGATGCAGTGCCGTTTTCTCGTCGGGCGGCCAAGACGATCACAGTTTACGGTCGTGTGGTAGGACCAGACAACACAGTTTAAGGTCGTGTGGTTCGGACCATGGAGGAATCCGCTTATTGCAGTACGGCGGACACGGCGGAGGTGGGAACATACCCAGCCCTGCGGTCACGCACGATTCCAGGAGAAGAGTCTTGGAATGGGGGTCTGCACATGTCCATCACCCGAGGGGCAGAGATGCTAGCCTCCAGATATACTGAGCCCAGAACGCAATTGTTCGGGCGACTCCCTCCTCCTTATGGGGACGAGGGTCCAGCTACGCATGGCCCTTAGGGAGGATATCTGCATATATCCTTGGTGCTCAGATCATAGGAGCCTCGAACGACATCATTACCCTGGTTGGTCCGCCTAACGTGTAGAGGCGTACCGGAGGTCAGTATGAAGAGAGTGTCAAGATCCCACTACAACGCACAAAGGCGGAGTGTGATGAGGACTGCACAACCAATGTTCAGAGCCTGAGAGAGCTGACATGGCGATCAAGGACGTTGCTGACGCATTCGCAACACAACATCCGATCGCGTCAGCCTAAGACGGGGCAAGCAAACGAGCATCAACCGCTCAATCGCAGGATTTATATCGATTTGCGGCCCAAGACCCGCCGGTAAATCGACCCGGAGCGGTGGGAGAGCACTGAGGCATCGTACCCAAACCGCTAACGAGGATCCCTTTGAGTGAAGGCTCGAACAAGAGGAAGCGCGGGGCCTGACAAGCAACACAGGACTTGTCGGGATTGAATCTGACACTACGAGTCATAGACCGAAGCACCCAAAACATGTTAACAGATCTCCGGAAAGGGTCGGAGGACTCACCCTGAGAGCAACCGAAGGGGGGCAGATCCCCGTGATCAACCAAGAGACGGGGCTGGACCTGAGACACAAGCGTCCAGGCGGTCCTACGTATCCCATAAGGATGGGAATCAAGCCATACGTAGTTCTGGAAAGGCAGTTTAACGTCATGCAGGACGATGAGGGGTGTGAGGTAGTCCCACACACGGGGGAGGCGTACGGCGCGGCCAGTAGACCGACGTGAATGAGGACATAATCCCCCGCTCACGCGATACGCCTCGCACAAAAAGGAGGGGAACTGGGGCCAGAGGCCCAACGCGGGATAGAGATTCCCGGGAAATGGGGCTGGGCCTGAAACATGAATGTCCAGGCGGTCCTACGTATCCCATAAGGATGGGAATCAAGCCATACGTAGTTCTTGAAGTGCAGTTTAACGTCATGCAGGACGATGAGGAAAAAAGAAGGGGGAAGCAGAAGGCATCCCCAAACGTGGGGGGGCGTACAGCGTGACGAGCAAACCGACGTGAATGAGGGCATAGCCCCGCACTCACACCATACGCCACACACCCGGGGGCAACTGGGCCAAGGGCCCGAGATGGGATGGAAATTCCCGAAGGATGGGGCTGGGCCTGAAACGTGAATGTTCAGGCGGTCCTACGTATCCCATAAGGATGGGAATCAAGCCGCACGTAGTTCTTGAGGGGCAGTTTTACGTCATGCAGGATGAATGCTGAACAGTTTATCGTCTTGTAGCTCGGACGTAGTGCAGTTTAGCGTCATGCAGGACGAAGCACTTGGCAGTTTAACGTCTTGCAGCGCGGACGAATGCTGAACAGTTTTAACGTCCTGTAGCCTGGACGAATGTAGTTTAACGTCGTGCAGGACGTGGTGCAGTTTAACGTCATGCAGGACGAAGTGCAGTTTAGCGTCATGCGGGACGAAGTGCAGTTTAACGTCATGCATGACGAAGTGCAGTTTAGCGTCATGCAGGACGAAATGCAGTTTAGCGTCATGCAGGACGAAGTGCAGTTTAACGTCATGCAGGACGAAGTGCAGTTTAGCGTCATGCAGGACGTGGTGCAGTTTAGCGTCATGCAGGACGAAATGCAGTTTAGCGTCATGCAGGACGAACGGACACTCAGGCAAAGTATTGCTTGAGGAACCTAGCGTTGGTGGGAGGAGTGACACGCTCACCATCCATAGTCGCTAGGGAGTACGCGCCATTGGGATAGACCTTGTGGACAACAAAAGGTCCCTCCCACTTGGGCTCCAACTTGGGCGGCTTCCTGCCGGGGATCATCGGTGCCCTTAGGGCTAGCACTAGATCACCCTGCAGGAAGGAGCGGAGGCGAACCTTTTTATTGAAAGCTCGAGCCATCCTGTTCTGATGCCTCTCCAAGTTGTGCAAAGCGCGAAGTCTATTCTCATCCAGTGCTTCCAACTCGACTAGACGGGCTTCAGCAACTCTTTCCGGCGCTTGCTGGTCGTAGACCGCAGTGCGCAAGGACGGTAACTGGATCTCGATGGGCAGGACGGCCTCAGCTCCATACACCAGGGAATAAGGGGTCATCTGGGTGGAATTGCGAGTCGTCGTCCGATAAGCCCAGAGGGCGTTGGGGAGCTTGTCCGGCCAACTCTTCTTGTTCTGACCAACCATCTTTTGCAGAATGTTAGAGAGGGTTTTGTTAAACGCCTCGATCTGTCCATTCGCCTGCGCATGATAGCGAGATGTATGGTTCGAGCGGATGTTATACTTGGCGTACAACTTCTTCAACTCGGCTGCTCGGAAATTGGTTCCGTTATCCGTGAGGATAGCGTGAGGCACTCCAAATCGATAGATGATGTTGGAGGTCACGAAGTCAGCGATCGAACAGGATTTGACCTCTCTGAGCGGAATCGCTTCTGCCCATTTGGAGAAGAAGTCCGTAGCGGTCAGAATGAACCGGCACTGGCGAGCTGTCGCCGGCGGGTAAGGTCCCACAACGTTCAGTCCCCAGACTGCAAAGGGCCAGGAATACCTTGTGGTATGGAGAGGCTCCGGCGGCCGATGCACAAAGTTCGCATGAACCTGGCACGCATGGCACCTCCTGGCGTACTCGATGCAGTCATGGATCATAGAGGGCCAGAAGTATCCCAACCTCCGAATCTGGTGGGACAGCTTCGGCCCAGTCTGGTGGGCGCCACATGAACCAGCATGAACCTCTTGCATGACTCGTGGGATCTCGACTCCCTGAAGGCAACGGAGGAGAACACCATCAAACCCGCGCTTGTAGAGGATCTGCTTCAGACCGGGACTGCTCTGGAGGACAAACTGCGATGCGCGGCGTCGAACTCGCTCGCGCTCGGCCCGATCTGACGGAAGAATGCCATGTTGGAGGTACTCAACCAAAGGCGCCCTCCAATCACGGGCTGATTCGACTGCTATATCTGGGGTACTCGGGGCTCCGGGCATAGGGGCAACCGTGGTGAGGTTACTTACCAACGGGCCGCGATCTTCTTCCGGGATAACGGGAGCGATGAGCCTGCGGCGCGTCACGCGGACGATCAGGTTGTCCTGTTCAGGTTCCGCAAGTGACGCAGCCAGGCTGGCCAAAGCATCTGCTCGACCGTTCTGCGACCGGGGAACATGGACAATTTCCGGCCGAGAAGGGAACCGGGCCATCAGAAGAAGGGTGCACTCCAACAATGGCACAAGTTCCGGCTTCCTGACAACGTAGTCGCCATTGATCTGCTTAACGACCAGCTCGGAGTCCCCTTTCACACACAGATGGGGCACGTCGATCTCGAGAGCTAACTCGAGGCCGGTGATGAGGGCATGGTATTCCGCCTCATTGTTGGAACAGCCCTCTGACAACGGGAAAGAGTATGGCAGCACGGCTCGCTCCGGGGTAATGAAGACGATGCCCAAGCCCACTCTATTGAGCTTAGGATTATCGAGTCTTCTACCGGTGGGGCTCCGGGAGGCACCGTCAAAGTGCATCTGCCAGCATGGATCGGCTCGATCAACCGAGAGAATGGTCTCATCAGGAAAGCCTAGATCCAGCGGCTGATCCGCGGAGGTCGGGTGAGCGGCCAGAAAGTCTGCCAACGCTTTCCCTTTGATGGCCTTCTGAGACACATACCTGATGTCGAACTGCTGGAGAATCACAGCCCACCGCGCTAGACGGCCAGTCAACATAGGTCGGCTCAGGATATATTTCAACGGGTCTACCCGAGAAACCAACTGTACCTCATGGTGCTGCAAGTAGTGCCGTAATTTCTGTACGGCAAATACGAGCGCCAGGCAGCTCTTCTCGATGGGGGAATACCTAACCTCCGCATCGAGGAGCATGCGACTGAGGTAATAGAGGCTATTCTCGGTTCCCTCGTTGTTCTTCTGGGCGAGAAGGGCACCCAGGGACCGTTCCAGGGCGGTCACATAAAGGACCAGCGGCTTTCCGGATACGGGCGGCATCAGAACCGGAGGTTGAAGCAGGTACTGCTTGATTTCCTCGAAAGCGGTCTGACACTCTTTATCCCATACATAGGTGGCACCTTTCTTCATAAGCCGAGAAAAGGGCTTACACTTGCCGGCTAGATTCGCGATGAATCGGCGTATATAGGCTAAGTGGCCTTGGAACCCTTGCAGTTCCCGGACGGTACCCGGGGGAGGCATCTGGCTAATCGCCCTGATTTTCTCTGGGTCGATCTCGATACCCCGGTATCTTACCACAAATCCAAGGAACTTTCCGGAGGTGACCCCAAAGGCACACTTCAACGGGTTCATCTTCAGGCAGCGAGACCGGAGGAAGCTGAACACTTTCTCAAGATCTTTGAGATGGTCCTGACGCTGGCGCGATTTGACAACCAAGTCGTCGACGTAGCATTCCACCAGTGTGCCGAGGATTGGCTTGAATATGCGGTGCATCGCCCGTTGATAGGTGGCACCTGCATTCTTCAGGCCGAAGGGCATGACCCGGTAGCAAAAGGTACCTTGGGGGGCCCTGAAGGCAGTGAACTCCTCATCCTCAGGGGCCATCCGAATTTGGTTGTATCCGGAGTATCCATCCATGAAGGAGAGGGCTTGGAACCCTGCCGTGGCATCAATCAACAGCTCTGTCACTGGAAGGGGAAAATCATCCTTTGGACAGTGGCGGTTGAGATCGCGGAAGTCGATGCAGACTCTAATCTGCCCGTTCTTCTTCCTGACCGGCACAATGTTGGCCAGCCATTTGGGGTACTGAACTTCCCTCACGAAGTTGGCTTTGATAAGCTTGTCAACTTCGGCCTCAACCATGGCACCATGGGATGGGTGCATCTTCCTGGGAGGCTGCTTGAACCCGCGATGGTTCGCCGGGAGACCAAGGCGATGGACGGCTACCTGAGGATCTAGCCCCGGCATCTCGTCATAGCCCCAAGCGAATACATCACGGTGCTGCCTGAGAAAGTCCACGTACTGTTGCCGCTCCTCAGAGGGCATGGCGGCACTAACCAACGTGGGTCTTGGATCGGCCTCGGTTCCAAGGTTCACCTGTATTAACTCATCGACCGTGGCGGGGACGCCCTCCTCAAAGGCTGGGGGTGCATCTTCCACGTCCTCTCCACTTGGGGAGGGATCATCCACGGGAGAGACTGCGTTGGAAACTGCATTGGGGCTACCAGATCCTGCTGGGCCACTGGTGCTGGCGCGGGCGGTCGCGGCCATCTCATCAGGAGACTCGCGGACCGTCAAGACCATGGCGACGTCCAACCGGTGAATCGGGAGGACGTAAGCGTCATCCAGACTTGCCCAGGGATCGCTTGCAACAGCGACAGGCTCAACCTCACCTGCCAGGATCTGCTTATCCTTGCTCTTGTAATAGTCCGCGTCCAGATAACGGGCTTCACATGAGGCAAAAGGAGAGGCATCTCCTTGAAGCACGCCTACTCGACCATTAAGGGAGTATTTGAGGCATTGGTGGTATGACGAGGGAACCGCCGCGTGAAGGTGGAGCCATGGCCTGCCCATCAATGCGTTATACGCAGTGTCCTGAGAGACTACCATGAATTCGGTGTTGGCAACCAAGTCACCGAACTGGGTCTTCAAACGTATCTTGCCGACCGGGGTTTGCTCGGTACGGTCATACCCCTGGATCCTGAGGTCGGAGGGAATCAAGTCATCCTCAGACAACCCCAATCTCCGGAGCGTCCGAGTTGGAATCAGATTAATCCCGGACCCCGTGTCGACAAGACAGCGCCGGACTTCAAGGCCATTGAACTGGCCGGTGACATACAGCGGACGAATATGTCCCTGTATAGGAGGGTCTTCATCCTTACCAGAGAACGAGATAACTGCCTGACATTCGGCGTCCTCGATCGTTCCGGAGTGAAAGGCCTCTGCAGCCGCAACCTCTGTCTCAAACTGGAGGGGGCTCTTCAGGGCTTCAGCGAGTGCCTCGCGCATCTCAGATGACATGCGCAGAGCCTCAAGGATGGAGAGCCTTGCTGGGATGTCGGCCAAGTGCTTCAGGACATCATACTTTTTGGCCAAGCGCGAGCTCCTGGTTGCAGGAGGTTGCTCTGCGGTTGGTGGCATGACGGGCCTTGCCGGTTGGGTCGGCGGCCGACTGGTGCTTGGCACATCCCGCTGTTCACTGGTCGCAGTCCGGGAAATGGTCACCGTACTGGAGTCAGGAGGCCGGGATGGACTTGTGGCAGGGCGGAGCTGGTCGCGACGCGGCTGAGGCGGTTCTGCCTGGTCCCACACCACAAACAGTGGCGGAGGCGAATCTGTCATCCCCGGATGGGGAGCCTGCGCACGTTGAGCTCGATCTTGAGCCTGCTGCCTAGTCTCAGCGGCGTGCACGGCCTGGCCGGAGGTACCGGCTGCTGTGCCCCGGCGACTCCTGCTGCTGCGGTTCTTCCGACGGTGGCGACGACCGGGGACACTAGGGAGGTCCACCTGGTGTTCTTCAATGTCGGGAACTGAAAAGGGATTTACCAGCTCGACGGTATTAACCGAAGCGTACCCAATACCGTCATCGGACGAATCATCCATCACCGGGCGGATCCGAGGAGGGACCCCCATCTCCGGGGGCATGAAATCGCTGAGAGTACGGGATAGTGGCGGAACTGGCGGGGCGCGCTCTTCCTTCTTGCGCTGCCGCCGTTTGCTCCTCTTGGAGGAGGCAGACCGGGACGACGATGCCGAAGCAGCACCCGCAGGTTCTGGGGGCTCAGGCTGATTCAAGCGCGCACGGATGATTCCCTGGGCGCGAATGATCGTCTTGCGGGCCATCCAGTTATTGTACTTCTGGGACCCGCGGTCGGAGACCAGCTGCCATTCGTCCTCGTTGCCACTATCGTCATCTGATCCCACGAATACGCCCGCCACTTGTGCTGGAGCTGGGCCCAACCTGATTACATTGTTGTTAATCTGGTCTTGGAGCCAGTCCTTGAACACATAGCACCGCTGGATGGTGTGCCCCAGGGCTCGATGGTAGGGGCAGTAGCGGGGGTTATCCGTGAAATGTGCCTCCTCTGGCTTCCAACACTCAGGCAGTCGCACAATCCTCTGCTCCAGGGCGCTCCGGAAATAACCGGGGACCTGATCCTCATGGAATGAGTACGTCAGGTGTCGCGGGCCCCTGGGAGCGCGGTCTTGACGAGGGGCTGGAGGGGCCTGCCGAGGAGGTGGACCCTGATTATCTCGCCTAGGTTGTGGCGGTACATTACGCGGAGGGGCCGGCCGGTTCTGAGGCTGCCGTTGCTGGGCCGGGAACTGAGCCCGTGGAGGCGGATTCCTGTGAGGCTGCGGAGCTGGCCTCACCGGCAGCAGCTCCAACGGCCTGGGAGCCTCTATCTGGGCCACAGCAGCGGGCTCAGCCCTGCTGGCTCTCCTTGCAGGAATCATAGGAGGCAGCGGGTGTGCCTGGCTGGCCTGTTGCAGGGCTTCCTCAAGACGTTGAGCTTTGTCTGAGAAGTCCCTGAACCCTCCGGGGTAATTCTGAGTGATCAGGGAAGGGACCAGCTCGGTCTTGACGTTCCCGACGCACATTGTCAGCAACTGCTCCTGAGTCAATGGCATGTCAAGGGAATACGTGAGACCCTTCCATCGGGCGACGAAGTCCGCGACTCGCTCATCAGGCCTCTGCTTGCACTTGAAGAGGTCTGCGATATTCGTCTTCCGGGTCGTGGAACTGAACTGGTAGAGGAATTGTCTACGAAGGTCCTCCCAGCTAGTTATCGACCCGACGGGAAGCTGGCTGTACCAGACAAATGCTGGCCCTTCCAGTGTCTGAACAAAGCAGCGAAGCTTAGCGGCCTCCTACTGCGCCGGAGTCCCCAACATAGGCCCGCACCTCGAGTTGAAGGGGGCTAAATGCTATGGCGGATCTCCAGTCCCGTTGAAGGGGGCGAAAGTGGGATTCCCGAATCCCGGAGGCGCCGGCATGTCATCCACCCATGCTGGGTATGGCTTGCCGTCCGGTGGGATCGCCACCTGCCGAGTCTCCAAGGCCTCCAAACGGGCGATGAGTGCCTCCATCGGATCGTCCGGACATGGGTTCCAGTCCTGGCGAGGATCTCTAACCACGAGCGCATTGCATGGCCCTTCAATCGGGTCGTCGACCGGGTCGTCGAACTCGGCAGCTCGTGAGATGGCTGGCGGAGCGGCCCTTGGGGCAGCGGGAGGAATCCGAGCGGGGTCCCTCAAGTAGTCCCGCCGCTCGGGAGGGTGTGGCGAAACATACCGCGCCCTCTTGCCATAGGCAATGGCCTCTCTCCTGTCGGCGAACACGGCATGATCACGGTTGCCCGGGAGAGTCTCGTCGAGGTGCGGTTGTTCCGGTCCCTGTTGTCCTGGCCTGGGATCACCGTAGTCAGGCCGCCGTTCTGCAGCGCGCTCGGGGAGGAGCTGGTCAACCAGCCTCTTCTGTTCGGCGAGCTGCTGACGTAGCGTAGCCTTCTCGGGATCCTCCTCTGCCCTCTGCATGGAGGCAGATGGGTCGGCGGGCTTTATAGCCTCGCTGTGCTCTTTTCCTTTGCTGACGTTTCGGCCTAACGTCAGTGCTTCAGTGGGTGCGGGGAGCCCCAGGAGGTTTCTCTGATGACGAGTAACTCTCACTGATGGATCTGACGACGGCTTGTCTTCGGGGGGGAAGCCCCCGTCGAGAAGTTCCAAGTCGTTCCCCTCTCCCGACAGGTCACCCATATTGACCGTTCCTGTCCCTGGGGATATACCCTCAGGGCCACCCAGCGAATCGGGCTGTCGGCGGATCACACTGAAGCGTAGGGCAGCGTACTGCCCCCATCCACGGATATACACATGGGGAGTGGCTTCCTCGATAACTTTGCGGAGTACTTGAAAACACTCAACGCATCGTTGTTGGAGGGCCTCGTGGTGCCCAAATGACCCGGGGTGCCGGACCGCGGGGAGCGTGGCCAGGTCAATTTGACGGCACTGCTCACCAATATCCTCCAGGTGTAGTTGACTCCCGGGGTATGGCATTTGTAGGCAATGAAGACGGGAGTGAGTCTCCCGGAGAGTTCGGCGGAAGCACTCGAACTCATCCGTGGTGAGCGATTCGGGTGCATCAAAGCCCGGTCCTGCGACTGGCCAAAACTTCTCAGGGAAGTGGCCCTCTGCAAGGACGGTCCAGAAGCTCCACGACTCAAACTCGGGACCCAGATCTCCTTGGTCCTCTTCCATGGCTGGGAACGGACGGGGAACTGGTAGTGGTGCCGAGGAGGGCCGCCGGGCCGACGGGCTGGCCGGCGGTGAATACGGCGAGCAGGCCGATTGGCCTCCATATCCCGGGCCTCCCCCTGAGGGTGGCGGTGCCCCAGCTACCACATCACGATAGGACGGGCCGGCGAGCGAACATCCTGCCGTAGCATCGGTGCTCGCCGAGGGTGCACTAGATAGTGGTTCGAACGTCGGTCCCCAGATAAAGTCTCCGGCTTCTCCGATCGGGGCGGAAGGCACTTCCGGAGGGGCCGGTACCAACCGCAAGCTTGATCCTTGGGGGTCTACCAGGCCCTCGTTACTCCGGATATACCTTCGGAGAGACGCGGGGATCACATTGATCTCGCTCTCGGGGAGCACGAGGCTGACGTGCCGCATTCCTACCCCTGCCCTTGACTGGCGGGATTGGGGAAGGGGCTCTGTCGCCGAATCGTACTCCGCCTCTGAGTCAGAGAAGCACACCGGTCGGATCTCTGTCCGGAACTCCGTAACATTCTTCCCTCGGCGTCGACGCCTTGCCTTCCTGCCCCTGGGTGGTTCTTCGGGGCAGGGCTGATCTCTGTCCTGGCGTCCTCCGGCCGCGCTGGTGCTGGGGCCAAGAGGACTGGGAACCAAGGTGCGAGGGGCACCGGGACAGATATCAAAGGGGACGCGGGGAGAGATGATTCCGGGCAGGCCTTCGGGCCGGGATCGGGAGGTGGGATGACCCATGCCTCTTGGATCAGCCACACGGAGTAGACCCTGTTGGTGAATAGCGCTACCGCGAGGTGGTCCGCGGTGGCTACTGCCTGTACCAGCAACCGGGAGAGTCAACCCAACCTGCCTTTGGGGCGGTCGGGGCCTCGATCCGGGTCGGGCATAGGAGTTCCCCCACTCAGGATGCACAGAGGCCTGGCGACTGGAGCCAGCGGTGGCTCGGGCCAATGCGGCCGCTGTTGCTAGAGCCCCAAGGTGGGCATCCTCTTCCGCTCGTGCCCGACGTTGGCGTCGAGACAGACGAGTCGGGATGAGCAGCGCGGGCAGGTGGAGAGCCCGCTCTTCGACTGGAGAGGCCTGGCGGCGGTGTCGCCGTGGCCTGGCGGGAGTCCTTACCGTAGATCCCTGGAGCGAATCCCGGATAGGGCGATCCTGGGCCTCTTCCACCTCATCCGCGTAGGGAAGGGAACTGTCAGAGCGCTCCGGGGATAAGCTCCCGAAGCGGTTGGACGTTGAGGTAGGCAGCGGTGCCTCCCTGCGCGGCCCTCGGGGGCGGCGGTGGTGGCGAGGTGCAGCCTCCTCAAGGTCTAGGCGAGCCATTTCCCTAGTGGGGATGACTCCCTCTTCCTCGTATCTCCGCACCAGGGTGTTGATCACCCTTCTCTGGATGACCTCCGAGGGGGAGAGAGGGCGTGGTCGTCCCGCAATTGCGGCTGCTGGGACGGCTGTGGAACGGGCGGGACCGCGCGGAGTAGCCGCGTCGGTGTTTCCCCTGTCCCTGCGCCAGTGGGCGGGTGGCGATCGGGCACTGGATCGGGCGACCTGATTTCTGAAAGCAGGGAGAATGACCCATTAATACTGACAGGAAAAAGGAATTGACAACCAACCATTAGCGCCACGACGCCTTCCGTGGGGGGAACCCAGGCCCTCGACGTTGCGAGACGGAGTGCCCGATTTCACTTCCCCAGCCCCTGGCGGGTAAGACTGAATGCTTGGCCGGGCAACATGCCGGTCTTCCAACACCTCTGAAAGCCATCGGTCTTCGTATCGAGGAGAAGAGATTCACGTCGGGTTCACCATTTTTCTGTTTCGGTGCGGATGTGCGTCGGGTTACGCTGTTCCGCCAGGACGCGTTCGCGCGTGCACCCGTCAACCCGAGGGGATGGGCGCGCGGCTTGTGGTCCCGCAGTCCCGCTTTCCAAGGGCGGGCGGCATCCGTCCCTTATTCAGGGGAGTCTTCTCCTTGATCGAAACCGGGATGATGGGATGTCGGCTCCTCCTTCCTTGGACGTCTCCTCGGAACTCGTCGCCTAATCCGGGTCTCCCTCATAGACTTAAGAATGTTCGTGAATCTCGTTCCCGGCGCCATATCTTCATGGACACCGGTTAATTACGCTGCTTCCGCCCGGACGTTCCAAGGAGTCTGGGCGGGGCAGCAACCTGCGGTGAGAAGGCCGGGTGGCTCTGGGTGCTGGGGGCGTGTCGTAACACTGCGGCTCTGCACATCTGTCTTCTGTCCCTAATAGGGCTTCTCGAAGGCATGATGGCCTGAGGCATCCCGTACTAGGTGCGGGGAACTGTGTCACCTGAGGTTTTCCTCAGCTTCCCGTGTTTAACACGGGGTATGCCGCGAGTTTAACGTCCAGCGGGGACGGCATCGGGCCGATCAACACGAAAAGTGGATCAGATGACGGAACCCCTTGCGGGGAACCTCCGACGCTGGGGCCAGCACATGGGCGGCTTCCCAAGTAACGTGGAGTGGAGTGAAGTGGCATTACCCCACCGGGATGTGGCGGCCCGGGTAAGGATCAGGATGGATGATGAAGTGAAGAGCTTGGACCCCAGAGGGGCTTCCTACGTACCGCGCGTTAACACGGATCAAAGTCAACGTAGTTCGGGTATACAGTTTAACGTCATGCTGGACGTCGGCAAGCCGACTCACGAAGAGGTCTAGGCCGCCGGGCGGAGGATTGAACCGAACCACCTCGCACAGAGGGGGATGGAACGGCCGGGTGGATCACAGTTTCACGTCATGCTGGACGATAAAAGGGGAAATGAAAAAGGGGGGTTGTGGGGAGGCACCATGGAGATACACACGGGCAGTCTCCCACAGGGGCGGATTCATAGGTGAATCAACGCAAGCGTGAACCCTGGAGGGGTCCACTGATGGACGAACCGACGTAAATACGACCGGGACGACCAGGTGGTGGGCTTGAACCTCGGGGAGGCTTCCTACGTACCCTGTATAGAAGACAGGGATCAAAGTCCACGTAGTTCATTTTGTCAGGACTTACGCACTCGGGGCAGCCCGGATGCTGCAAAGCTCAGTTGGAAGGGACTTGGACCGAAAGCAGAAGACACCTCGATCCCAGTCATACCCTCTACTGGCTTCGGCCGTGGGGAGGCGCAATGGAGATACACATGTGCAGCCTCCCACGAGAAACTAGGGGTTTGTAATACCCTGCCCCCGTAGGGAAAAGCCACTCCCATTAAATCGCCTCGAAAGCGGGACAATCCCGACATCCCTGCAGAGACGAGCGGGTGGGGGCCACATCCAAACCGGGGAAGATCCTGCGTGCAGAGCACGGGATCGGATGAAGCGGACGGTTTAACGTCTTGCCGGACGAAGTACAGTTTAACGTCGTGTGTTGAGGACGAAGCAGACGGTTTAACGTCTTGCCGGACGAAGTACAGTTTAACGTCATGTGTTGAGGACGAAGCACTTGGCAGTTTAACGTCTTGCAGCGCGGACGATGGGGCTAGGCAGTTTAACGTCGTGCAGCTTGGACGGATGTGCAGTTTAACGTCATGCTGGACGAATATGCAGTTTAACGTCATGCTGGACGTATGCGCAGTTTAACGTCATGCGGGACGAATGCTGAACAGTTTAACGTCTTGTAGCTCGGACGTGGTGCAGTTTAGCGTCATGCAGGGCATAGGTTGCCGGACGATGGGTGCATGTCACTTCGCACGTACCTGGAGGGCCGCACGGGAAGACAACGCACGGTGCGGGCACCCAGGATGAGGAGCATCGGGCGCCACGCAGGCAGGTGCCCTCAGGGGGTCGAGGGGAGTTTAACGTCCAGCGGGGACGGCATCGGGCCGATCAACACGAAAAGTGGATCAGATGACGGAACCCCTTGCGGGGAACCTCCGACGCTGGGGCCAGCACATGGGCGGCTTCCCAAGTAACGTGGAGTGGAGTGAAGTGGCATGACCCCACAGGGATGTGGCGGCCCGGGTAAGGATCAGGATGGATGATGAAGTGAAGAGCTTGGACCCCAGAGGGGCTTCCTACGTACCGCGCGTTAACACGGATCAAAGTCAACGTAGTTCGGGTATACAGTTTAACGTCATGCTGGACGTCGGCAAGCCGACTCACGAAGAGGTCTAGGCCGCCGGGCGGAGGATTGAACCGAACCACCTCGCACAGAGGGGGATGGAACGGCCGGGTGGATCACAGTTTCACGTCATGCTGGACGATAAAAGGGGAAATGAAAAAGGGGGGGCTGTGGGGAGGCACCATGGAGATACACACGGGCAGTCTCCCACAGGGGCGGATTCATAGGTGAATCAACGCAAGCGTGAACCCTGGAGGGGTCCACTGATGGACGAACCGACGTAAATACGACCGGGACGACCAGGTGGTGGGCTTGAACCTCGGGGAGGCTTCCTACGTACCCTGTATAGAAGACAGGGATCAAAGTCCACGTAGTTCATTCTGTCAGGACTTACGCACTCGGGGCAGCCCGGATGCTGCAAAGCTCAGTTGGAAGGGACTTGGACCGAAAGCAGAAGACACATCGATCCCAGTCATACCCTCTACTGGCTTCGGCCGTGGGGAGGCGCAATGGAGATACACATGTGCAGCCTCCCACGAGAAACTAGGGGTTTGTAATACCCTTCCCCCGTAGGGAAAAGCCACTCCCATTAAATCGCCCCGAAAGCGGGACAATCCCGACATCCCTGCAGAGACGAGCGGGTGGGGGCCACATCCAAACCGGGGAAGATCCTGCGTGCAGAGCACGAGATCGGATGAAGCGGACGGTTTAACGTCTTGCCGGACGAAGTACAGTTTAACGTCGTGTGTTGAGGACGAAGCGGACGGTTTAACGTCTTGCCGGACGAAGTACAGTTTAACGTCATGTGTTGAGGACGAAGCACTTGGCAGTTTAACGTCTTGCAGCGCGGACGATGGGGCTAGGCAGTTTAACGTCGTGCAGCTTGGACGGATGTGCAGTTTAACGTCATGCTGGACGAATATGCAGTTTAACGTCATGCTGGACGTATGCGCAGTTTAACGTCATGTGGGACGAATGCTGAACAGTTTAACGTCTTGTAGCTCGGACGTGGTGCAGTTTAGCGTCATGCAGGGCATAGGTTGCCGGACGATGGGTGCATGTCACTTCGCACGAACCTGGAGGGCCGCACGGGAAGACAACGCACGGTGCGGGCACCCAGGATGAGGAGCATCGGGCGCCACGCAGGCAGGTGCCCTCAGGGGGTCGAGGGGACGACCCTGGCAGATTGCGCGCAAAAAGGAAGCTTTGCGCGCAATACTGCGGGCCGGCGCGCAATCGGGGCGGCTGGCGCGCAATTGGGCCAGCGCCTTGCGCGCGGATGCTTGAGATTGCTCACACCGGGCTTCGGATAGCGCGCGGGGGCAACAGCTCATTCTCTAATGAATGGCCACTTGAAAGAAGGGGGGTGCGCGCAATCGGGCCGGATTGCGCGCACCCCGGGGGCAATTGCGCGCAAGCGGGTTCTTTTGCGCGCAAAGGCCTTAGGGTGAGTTTTTATTCAAATGAAAGGAGCCAGCGGGGATTGCGCGCGAAGGCGGACCCCGAGGCTTTCTTGCGCGAAAGAAAGGGGGTTACCTGAAGTTCGTCATTGCGCGCGGAAGGGGTTGAATTGCGCGCACGAGAGACGTTTCGACTTCCAGCAACCTTTGAAACGTTGGGGTCGCCTTGTATTTATAGGCAACCCCGGGCGCGGAATCCAGGGTGCGAGCGCGAAATTCTCCTCGCGGGCGCGGAATCGGGCGCGGCGCGCAAGGGAGTCGCGCGGACCCGCGGCGCGCAGAATTGCGCGCCGGACCGGAGCATTGCGCGCATCCCGGGGGGTTTGCGCGCGGAACATCACCTTTGCGCGCGGGCCTCTGCAATTCCGCGCAAGGCTTCCGGGCCCTCCGAAACGTTCTTCCGACTCCAAATATCACTTCGCTTTCCGCATCCGGAGCTTCGTTTGGGAACAACGGACTTTTCCGGCGTCTACAGTGATTTTACAACCATTACCCACACAAAAAAAATAATGTGAAAACATTTCCATGGATTTTATAATCAGACTGCTTAAATCATCTAAAGTGAATACTTTTATGCATTCTTGTTAGTCACCCTAAAGGTAGTCACAATTAAATTTATTCATATAAGACATTTCTCTTGATCATATGTTTTAATTTTAAATTAAAGATGTTTTGTTGTTCCCTGTATTTCTGCATTCTATTGTATTTGATCAGTATCATAGGCTTACCTTGATGTTTTGGAAGATTATTCAATGATATTTGGACAAAGAATAGTGTTTGAAAACTAATAATCAATGTCAAATAGTAATTTAGTCTAATAGGGCCATTGAAAGTATATAAGAAAATTTTTAGACATTGATCTATTAATTTTTAATGTGGTTGGTCCCAAAACCATCTTTTAAAAAAAATTATAATAATATCTTTCACATAGGAAATCAAATGTCTCATTTTGAAACCCTCTATGGAAAGAAGTCAAGATCTAAAACATGTTAAAATGATGATATAGAAAGATAGATATAGGGACTATATGTAAATGGGTTAGTGGAAGATAATGTTATATCTATACAATAACACATAAGTGTAGCTAAATGTTGATAAAAAGATATGATGAGAATCATAAAAATGATCTAGAGATTGATATTGGGTATCATGTGTGATGTTGAATATCTCCAAGGAAAATAGTGATGAGATTTGGAATTATGGGAAAGATATTACTTATATATATTGGTCAATACTAAATTCATTATCTTATAGGGATTACCACTTCTCTATTGGAACACCCAATTAATCTCTCTCATTTTCATGATGTGTTACATGTATATCTCATGAGGAATTATATACCTGATCAATCACCTATACAGAACATCATAGTAATATATCTTGATCAGGATCATTATTAAGAGTAGTCAAAATAGGATATTTTATACTGTATAGGGAGGGTTCTAATAAACAATACTACTCATTTGGTAATTTTTTTATTGAGGAATCACCAATTCAATGAATCTATGTAGGGACTTGAGGATATGATGAGGAAAAAGTATACAAATATGTTTTTACAAGAGTAATTTAATTTAAATGGAGTAACTAATTTTCATAATGTTTTATTATAACACCCTGAGATTTTATAATTTTTTTTTGATAAATTTTATTTCTTTTATAGCTCATGTTACATGAAACATTATGTTTAAAAAACTGTGTTTTTTAACTAAAATTAATTTTATCAGTCATCTTCCAGTTTTTGGGTTGGAAATTATGAATATGAATAACTAAAATATAAAAAATATATCCTTTATAAATGAATTAAATAAATATATATGTTTTTAATCGATATGAAAAGAAAAATAAAAAACATCTATAAAATAATGGAGATGTTTTTGAAAAAAACAATATTTATGCACGCAATGTGTTTTAATATTCACAAATTAAATTGAAAACAAAGGGTGGATTATATTATTGATATTTATATACTATATATACAATCAAATATTTTATAATTCATCTAATAATTTTTATTTGAATGAGAAATGAATATAAATTTCACTTCATGGGTAAAAAAAGTAATTTTCATTAAAGATAGTTTTCATCGCCTTTTGTAAAATTATACTAATATTAATTTATACCAATTATTGGTATTTAATATGATAAATTGGATTCTTTATTTATAATCATTTGGTCCAACTTGGGTTAATAGTTTCAGTTTTAGGAATTATGAATGGAAACCATGGTAAACATTATCACCATGGAAAAGGGTAAATCTTTTTAACCCCAGTTTAAACAAAGATATATGATAATAGGTTTTAACCCTATTTATTATTATATGATATTAAGTATAACCTTTCCAACATTTTATATTAATATATATTTTTAAATTGACACTTTTCAGTGAAAATGAAGATTATAATATTTAAATCATCGAAAGTTAAAAAATGACACTCTCTAAGTATTAAATACCTATTATGAGTCCCAAAAGGGAAACATGAATGTTATGAATTAATATAATTTTTTTAAAATAATAATATATTAATTATGATATTTTAATTAAATATTTTTTAGATTTTTTAATTACATTATATTTTTGTTCATTGCTAATACGTTATTTCTTAAATTAATAAAAAAATAACCTTAACTATTTAAAAACCTTTACATGTGATGTTATTTGACTGAGTTTATAGTATAAAAAAATTATATTTATATTATTTTTTACTGATGATGTAATAAATTATTTTCGAAATGAAACTTCGTATGGATTTATTTAATGTAAAATAAAATAATTGTGTCAAAATTGAAATTAAATATAATTTAGGAAGATATTATTTTATAAAAAAATTTACAAATTATTTAAATAGTCCAAAAGTATATAGTGGGCATGATATTGTAAAATATATCACCCCTCTTCCATTTAATATTAAATTTTACACTATATGAAAAATTATAATCCTTTAAGTGTGAAAAAAACATCACCATAGTTGATGTTAAAACATGTAAACTAAGTTGTTAAACCCAAACATATTGTTTTAAAAAACACAAAAACATATCAAAATGTTATTTTTCTAAAAAATTTCAACTATATACTAACTTTGTTTCTAATCCCTTTCAAATTGTATGAATTTGGATTGAGAATAAATTTATAATAATTTATTCTATTTGAAAATTCCAAAAGTACCCATCAACTTAATTATAAAAGAGAATTTCTTTCATTACTTATTTAAACCAATTTGAGATATCTAGACAAACCATCCCCTAATAAATAATATTATAAACACACTTATAAATTGTTTTGAGATTTTTTTTATTCCAAAGGACCTACATTAATTCACATAAGATGATATCAAATTAAAGTCTTCTGAATAATAAATAATCATATTTACCGAGTCCTTTATGTTTATTTCTTCTTCTACAAGTCCTTAATGAATTGTACCCATGCTATGAAAATATATCTGATATAGTAAATATATATAGTTGATATTATGATTATGGTATAACCATATTCTTTCCCCATTCCATCTTACAAAAAGATAAAACACCGCTCATTCATATGTATTACATACCTTGTCCACATATCGGTGTAATGTGTTTTTCATCACCATTTAACTTGGTTGTTTATAATGTTGTAAATAATTAATTTATATTTTTATTTATAAAATAAATATTACTTTGGAATTAAAATATCATAAATACCTTCAATAATTTCAATCCATTAGAAAAATGATAATATCGCTTGGCACACATATGGAGTGACACCTCCATGAATAAATATTATAATTTATTCTTTTACTAATTACATTAATGGAAAGAATTAAAATATTTATTAATATATATTATTTAATTCATATAACAATTTTTTAATAAATTATAATTATTATTCACCATTCCTTATTTTCATACGATGAAAATTGAAAACAAAATCTACACGAACGTACTCCTTTCCATCACATTAAATAATGTGATTAATTTTTCTATATATAACATTTATAGATGATCTTGAATACTGAAACAATTAATATAAACTATGATTATATAGGCATTAAAATTCTATAGATTATTGGGCCCTAGTTAATGTAAAAATACCATACCTACTGAATCACAACATACATGAAATATGTAGTTATCACAAGGAACAATGTTTTTAATAATGAATTATAAAAATGGGTGAAAAAAGTTTACAAATAAATAATATATGGTATTATATGTATTATTGTGTTTATTTGAAATAAAAATAATATTTATATAATTATTATATATAATTTACATACAAGTGAGAAGGAAATTAGACCCGATGTATGGGTTTCTCATGTAACTTTTACTCATTTAAGACGTATTACATATTCACCACTTAATTTTTGTTGTTGTTTATATACAAAAATATTTTAATATAATATCTTGAATCATATTTTTATTATAGAACTAAAATTTTCTTTAGAATTTATATCATTCACGGGGTTAAGATTCCATCTGTTCCCATGTTGTAAGTACTTATTTTAAAATCTCAAAATTATTATGGATTGTTTTTTGTATATGTCCTTATGAGTGGATTTATTCCATATATATGTATTCAAAAAACATAAATGTTTTTTAAAAAATATCAAAATTATTTATGAAATATATTTTTACTTATTTTTTAATTTTTAAAAAACTGTTCTAAAGGAATTTTTTCCCTTTTTTGAATGGTGTACGTTTGAATAATTTTACAAACATACGAAATGAGTATGTTTTAACCTATATGGAATGAACTATTTTTACATCCATCATATTAAATCATTTATTTTCATATTCCATAAAAATATTAAAAGGTTTTTTCAATGAGAATGTTTTCCTTCACATTTTTTTGTCTTTGAATAAGTGATTTCGAAGGAAAATATGATTTTTGTTATGACTTCTCCAATGAACCTTTTAAATTATTCTCATGTATTTTAACATCCATTGTAAAATATTATTATTTACAATGGTTATTATCATATATTAAAATCTAGAATATTTTTATGGGTGATTTATGATTAGTTTGACAAGGGAATGTATTGATATTTGGTATTATTTTCATGTAATTTGTTTAGTTATTGATTTTTAAGGGAATTGATTATATCGTGTAATTTATTCATATGAATAATTTTTGGGAAAAATCCCTCAAGGAATCCCCTTGGTGTTCTTATATTTCAGTTTGTTTATTGAAAAATCCAAATAAGTGAAAATGGTTATGGATAGTGTTTGATGATATGGGTGTCTATGGTGGTATTGTTTCCCATTGTCTGAAATCAATTTGGGCCACAAAATCGATAGTTTATTTTGGAAAATAAGGATTTATGCATAGGAGTGTGAAAAAATGTATGTTGAAAGGAAGTTCGTGGACCATATAGGAGGTATGCGGAACAATGATGAAAATTATCAAAGTCAAGGATACATTATAGTATTTCTATGGAGATCGTGAAGTAGAGTATACAGAATATATATGGAAAATGGTTCGGGGGGAGGCTTGTCGTTCATGGAAGGAAAATGGTTCACAAAAGGATTATGGTACATGAAATGGATATTCATATATGTAAAATATTTGCTGATTTGAGGATTTTCTAAGGGTTTTTTGGGAAAGAGATTATCCTTATAATGGAAGAGAATGGATACTCGAACTATATATGGAAAATCAGTTTATGTGATAAGATGTTTTCCGTGAAGGTTGTACCACATCTAATACATACCTAAAATGAATTAGTATATTTTCATGTAATATTTTCTTATATGAAGGATTACAAATCCTAGTATTGAGAAGGGTGCTTTTAAATAGAAAACAATATTACTCAAGGTAATTTGTCTATGTATGGAATTCATTCATAATAAAGGATTCCATGAAGTGAAGTGGATAATGATGAAGTATTGTCTAAAGGGTGAATTAGTTTTTGGTAATAGACTATGAATGTGTTTTTATCGGTTGCTACATCTAAAAAAGGAAAGTTGTCTTTCAAATTGTAGTTTCTCCATGAAAGAAGATGATATTTGTAGATGAGGTACACTGAGGCAGTTTGTGGAGGAGGTAAGTAGAGGTGGTATATAGAGGTAGTACATAGATGTGGAGACAATACATAGAGTAAGGATAGTCCATTGAGGAGATGAGTTTTATGAAGAACATTCTGTATGCAGTGCATTTTATTTTATAGAGAAAGCATGTTGTTTTTTAATAGAATTATACAATTCATGAATGTAATTTCTGCTAACTAAAAGTACACAAAAAAAAATGGATTCCATATACTGATGAAAAAGGGACAACAAAAGAGAGTCTATCTGTTGTTGAGGATACACGATTTCCTAAATATTATGGGACCTACATGTCCAGAAACTGTTTTTGTATCACATATAAGAGTGGTGTGTGATTAAAGAGTACGATGGTGATCCTTTCCACTGGCAGTGATCTAAAGAATTAGACATAGGGAGTGACCATTGGGAATACAGTGAGAATACCCTAAAACATATAAAGGATGTGTGCATAGATATAGAAGAAATCTATCACGAACCTTTTAATTTGGTAGTAAGCCTTAGTTGATTTGCTAAATTTGGGACATTGTTGTTTTATGCTCCTTGGATGTATCCCAGTTATGGTGAACCAAGAAAAAAAATTTTGTATCATGTATTATTTCATTTCAATTCTTAATTTTCTATGGTATGATAGGAGAAGAGTGATTTGGATAATGATCAGAAAATATCTTAAGGGGTAGTTGTTTTAATTGGCCATACCTTGAATCACCCTCTCTCATGGTATTTAGCCAAATTGGGCTAAAAATTAGTATCAATGAAAATGGTTTAATGTTAGTGGTTCACTCATAGTAGAAGAAATGCATTTTTTCAATCACAAAGGGATTTAAATCCTCAATGAATTTTTTTTCTATTATGGATGAATCAAATGCAGCACTACAACAGATCTATAGTAATATATGTTTTTACCATAGTTATGCATGTAATTCTTGCCAATGTCAATAGTTTTTCTTTCTCCGATGCTGATAGAATGAAATTGGATGCTGATTCTATATGGATTAATTCTTTATAGGGATCATTATCTAGTGAAATCATTATGAATATGATGTCATTTAAAACATCACACTATAAGTGGGAAAAGATATTGATCAATTATGAAGTGACATAATTTCTAGAGATAAAAACATATAGGTTCTATGGAATAAATATTAGGATCTTATAGTTCACCCTAATGAGTCTGTTGATACATTCTTTGATCAGGTTAATGTTTTCATGTAATACATGTGTGTTCATGAAGGGATTTTTAAATATATTCAGATATTCACACAAATATTCAGAAAAAATCTACATTAGTTTCATCAAAATGTTTTTGTATTAGAGGATAATGTTATAAAATAATGGAAATAAGATAACTTATAAAGTTATGATTTTGTATATCAAATGATAAATGATTATAAATATTTCGTGGAAAATGGAAGTACCGAGAATATGAATTCAATTCAATAAATAAATTCACTATTTAAGATTGTTAGGAGGAAGAAAAATTGTATTATGTCATGTAATTTTTTATTCAGATTCATAAGAAAGTAAGATTAAAGATTAAATGAATGCTTCACCTTTCATTATTTTTATGAGAAAATATTAAACATTTTCTATCATAATGTCCTAATAAGTTTGAAGATGACGATGAAGAAAATAATAAAATTACATTGAAGAAGTATTCTTCCAATGTCAAATATAGCAAAAGATCTAAGAGAAATTTAATTAGAAAGAAGAATCTTCTTTCAAAAGAAGATGAATGTTCCACTGAATCTAGGGCATAACAGTTGTAGGATATCAAGGTTCGTAAACAAGATGTTATGGTAGATGTATTTGGGAAATTACCAAACAAAAGAAGAAATCTACCGTGATGAGGGAGATGTATTAGGAAGTGTTGATTTTTAGGATGAATAAGATGATTTTCTTAAGGAGAAACAAGTTTGGAAAACCAAAATAATTAAAACCAACCATTTGGTTCATGATGCCAAAATTTATATGTTGTAGTAGGAAGAAGATAAATTTGAGCTGAATGAAGAAATAGAAAAACTAATGTCTTCAATGGTAGATGGATCATAATAAGTGGTTGTGTAAAATCCCAAATTGAAGAAAAATAAAGGGAAATTTATAGTTTTACTGATAATAGAAAATTTTAGATCAAACTTATTTAATATCCAAAAGAGGAAGCTATTAGTATAGTAATAATAATGAAATATCAAGAAAAACTATTGATTTTAGAGTAGCAAGACATATACATAACATAAAAAATTAAAAGTATTTAAATACATAGAGAAGTAGTCAATGGATAGTTAGGAAAGGAAAAAAATTGACCAAAATGATACATTTGGTATGGGGATTGACTGAAAAAAGAAATCAGGAATGGTTATAATTTTACCACAAGTTCCCACTCCAATAATAAATAATGATTTGGTTATGAATCAGAATCAAATGACTCAGAGATCCCTAGGAAAACCACAAGTATAGTATTTCTACAGAAGAATTCACCTCGCATTATATTCCAGTGTTGTGGAAATATTGGAGACTCCTAAAATTATTGTTCCATGAAAAAGATGTATCATAGGGAACAAAAATAATAAAGGAACACATAAAAGGCTCAATATTTGAGGACATTATTTGATAGTAACTGTTTCATGTGGAGAGGATTCAAGAACACTGGAAGATAATACTCATCAACATTGCAATGAAATTAGACAAAGAAAAAATATATTGTTATAAGACACAACTAAAGGTATCATAAAATGATATGTAAATGAAAAACTTATTTTCAACTCTATAAGCTAATGATGGCCCATAATTCATTGAGTAAGATCAAGATAATCATATTTTACAATGTATGAAGTCAGAAACATGGATGAAAAAGAAGGAGATAGTTGAACATGATGTGTTTGAAGATATTTTTTTATGAATCAGATCAAACTAGAATATGGATTATTGATAATCTATGAATATATCATATGATTTGTAATAATGATCTAGTGAAAAAAAATAATATATAATAAGGACAGTATCATTATATTTGGAAATGATGAGGGATTATAGATTATTGTATAGGGAAAAGCCAATTTTAGGGGAAAATAAATTATACATGTCAATGTATTAATTATTGAAGGTCTCAGTCACAACATTCATTGTGACAACCAAATATGAAACTATAGTAATTCCATAATATTTTCAATTAATGCATGTTTCATTAATGAAAAATATTGTGTTGTTCTTTTGAATGGAGAGAGTGTAAAAATAAATCTGTATCTTATTAGTGAAGAAAATGATATGTTCTTTTTAACAAAGAAAGACGAAAAAAATTTATGGAAAAAACATCTATAAATTTTAACACAAACATCCTCAGATTATCTGTCAAAATAAGATGCCGCTCATGACCTCCAGAGATTATCATGTGATTGTACTCATATGTGAGATGCTTGTCAACAAGGGAAGATCATTCAAAATACATATAAGATAAGAAGATAAATTGTCAATAAGAGTGGTTTATGTGTTATATATTAATGTCTATAGACCTATTTCACCATGCAATAATGATGGGAGGATATACTAGGTTCTAATTATTGATGATTTTAGTTAAATGTTGTGGGAATAAATCATCACCCACCAATCTCAGGTGTTTAGTTTCATTACAAGATATTGATGGGAAGTATAAATGATTCTAGGTCAGAAAATCTAAAAGATCAAAAAATATAATGGAATAGAGTTCATAAATAGCTATATGGACGATTATCTCAAGAAAAATTAGATAAGGCACTGAGTTATATTAGTAAAATCATCATAGTAGAATGTAGTAGTTGAGAGAAAAAATAAAATTATAAACAATAAGGTTATACAAATGATCATTGAGAATTACCTTCTATAGATGTTCTAGAAATAAGTAGTGATTATAATAGTGTACAAATCAAATAAAGGATTTTTGTGTCCCAAAGAAGAGAATACACCATATGTGATTTGATATATAAAGAAGCCAATGTGAGTCATCTCCTTTCGCCTCTTGTGAAGCCCGCTACCTAGAAGCTGACTATTATAAGAGCAATGATAAGAAGATTCAGGCAAGCGAGGCTGAACCTACCATGGTCGCAACTGATCCCTGGGCAGGTTTGGATGACACCTACGTCTTCTCGCTCCATCGATTGGAGGCCACATCCCCTAACATGGGGCAATGTTTTTTTGTATCTGGTACAAGAGGTAAGAATGTTCCCAAGTCTAAGCAACGAAAGAAAATCACCTCGTACTACAACACTGACTAGGATTAGGTTATCCCATAGCCTCTTACCCACGTACAATATAAGGATGTCCACCCCATGGATACACTAGTACATCATTCGTGTCTTTTTCGCCGAGCTGGGAGTAACCGACTCTTTCCTATGTGCCACTATTGCTTCGATATCATCAAGTGTGGCCCCTTGGGCTGAAGACCATATGGGATCGGATTGATGCCTTTATTGCTTTGGTTTCAGCCACATGTGAATCCCTTGATATGCTGTACACCGTTTTCCAGGATAGTACTAGCCTCCTAAATGGACATGCCAACCCAGAGGAAGCTTCTACCATAGGGAATCCAACCTCCACAAGCAAAGAAGAATATCTTTAGGATTCTCCTCCTACCTTCAATGAAGGCATCTCCACTACGTTTGATGAACTGATATAGGTGAATCTCGATAGTGAGGAAGATTCGAGACCCACCTTGATTAGTGCCTCCATTTCGTCTATGGAGTAGAAGTGGTACATATATTTTATGAAACAGTATCGTGATATATTCACCTGGCGCATTGGCCAGATGCCAGGACTAGATCCTCAGGTAGCTGTCCACCTCTTCGATCTTCTGGAAAATCATCACGGGTTCATGAAACCTCACAAAAAGATGCACCCTTCTCACGGTGCCAGGGTCGTGGCCGAATTTGACAAGCTAATAAAATCCAAATTCATAAAGGAGGACAAGCACCCTAAGTGTCTATCCAACATTGTGTCAGTTAGGAAGAAGAATGGACAGATCAGAGTCTGCATCGACTTCCAAGACCTCAACCGTCACTATCCGAAGGATGATTTTCCCCTTCTGGTGACAGAATTATTATTTGACGCTAGGGCTGGGGTCCATGACCTCTCCTTCATGTATTTTTACTCGTGGTACATCCTAATCTGAATTCCCCCCATGGACGAGGATTCTATAGCTTTCAGTGCTCCCCAAGGTACTTCTGTTACCAGGTTATGCCCTTCGGCCTGAAGAATGCAGGTGCCACCTATCAGCGGTCCATCCACCGCATATTCAATCCAATCCTTGGGACATTGGTGGAATGTTATGTGGATGATCTGGTGGTCAAATATTTCCAGCCCCAGGACCATAATAAGTACCTTGAGAATGTGTTCAGCTTCCTCTATTCCTGCCACCGGAAGATGAACCCGTTGAAATTTTCCTTTAGGGTAACCTTGGGGAACATCCTTGGCTTTGTTGTCAGGTAACGAGGTGTCAAGATCAACCCAAAAAAGGTCAAGGCCATCAGTCAGATGCCTCCCTTGAGCAATATTTAACACCCCTATATTTCATAGTACATTATTTCTACAACGTAATTCAATAACTTGCACTACACGCAACACTGAGTTCAAGCACACCACGAATTACCAATCTAGCCGTTAAAAAGTGGTTATGAATAGTATTAATAGAATTTTGATCTTTATATAATACTTATTAATTTATAATCTATATTATGAGTTTCTTGGACATAATGTTAGAACAAATTCATTTTTTTAAGATAAAAGAATTATTTTTCCAAAATAAAATTTTACCTTCTTTTAATGGCGACCCCAATTTAAATACAATATTTGAAACTTTTATATATTAAATTTTGAAAAAAAAACATATTCATAATAATTGGGACATAATAATTTATTTTGGATAATTGTTTTTTTTTTCTGATAACATTCATATTTGGGTGAATAATGAAAAATACTATATTTAAACTAAAAACAACTTTTATAATCAAAATAATTTATAGTGTTGAATTATACATTTTAACAGTTTGTAAGTATAAATAGATTATATTTTTATCATTTAATACAATTTATATCCTTATAATTAATTTCATATTAAAATTTGACGTAAACACATTTCAATATTTTGATAGTTTTTACTTATTAAAAAACCGCTTTTTGGTTTTGATAGTGGGAATTAATTTTAAATTAAATAATTAATATTATATGTTTTGAATTTGTAAAAATAGAATTCATTTTTGAATTCGGAATATCATAATTATCTTTGGGTGAATTTTTGGTATTTTTCTGAAAACATTTAATTTTTGATGAATTGTGAAATACACTGCGTTATTTTTTAAAATGGAATTTTTGTTTCAATAATTATTTATTTTATTTAAATTAATTTAAAGTAAAAATAGTTACATATGACCTATATAATTTCAACATAATTTATTGGAGCCATTTTATGCTATGTTTATATATATATAAATTTTATTGAATTTCTTACCGTTTTTTACCCACCTCCTAGGAGCATTTTCAAATTTTCATAATACATAATTTTACTGGTTTTGTGAATTGAGTATCAAAATTCCATGATACATGGTTGATATCAGTATGTAAATGTTAGTCAGTAAGATAAAAATAATTTTGGGTGAATAGTAACTTTTCTATTTTATTTACCACGGTTAAAAGTAAATAGGGTAATTAAAGGTCAAAATGAAATTATTATTACCTTAACACATTTTTTAATTCAATTGGATAAGTTTAATTTGACCAAAAAATAACCTTGGTAAAAAAATATGACCCTTTAGGTCCACTTGGATTAGATTAGGAGATTTATTATTGTTTAATTTAAAGAAGAGTTAAAGGTGTTAAATTCAAGTTTTCATAAATAAAACACATTAATATTGGTTTATACATAAGATAAATTCGACTATAAATATTCATTTGAAATATAAAATGATTTCATACATAATAGTATTTTATTTATAATTTTTAAAAATTAAATAATCTAATTAATTTGTGAAGAAATGATGATGCAGTAATTTCCTTATTAGTGAATGATTAAAATAATTTATATTATAAATATCCTAATAAATTTAATCGACAATTTTGATGGATTACACTATTTTTATAGGTTATGATGAAAGTTTAGGGTTTTTTATATAATTTGTTTTGAAGTTATAAGGTTTTTATGACTTTCCCAAAATCAAAACACCAAATAGTGACAAAATTGAAATAAATTAATTTTTAAAACAAATACTATATTATTGGTTGATAAAATATTTTTAAAAATCTAAGGTTCGGCCAAAAGGATTATATACTATTATATATGTCACTAATGAACCACTTGAGGTTCTACATGATGTTTATAGTATGTTTATTAAACATATAGTGTAAGAATACAAGAAGACACATTAAAAGATAAATTATTAAACTTAGAGTTAAATCTAAATGATAATGTTAAAATGGTAACATAAACATATCTAAAACCTATTGGTTGGGATGATTTAAAATCACAACCACTTTATCATCTAAATAAATGAATTTTTATCCATTATAATCCGAATAGGATTTTATTATAAAATAATATTTCAGTCTTTTCCTATGGTGCCCCTCAACCTTTTATAAAAGGTCACTCCTCCTTCTCTCAAATTCACAAATTCAAAGACTTTTCGCTTGGAAAACCCCTGCCCAAATATCCCCTCAACCATCCTCCCCTCATCGTAGTGACATTTACTTGGTCATAAATCTATCCTATGGATCCCTTTTGATCAAATCAAAAGGACAAACCTGAAGAAGAGGTAAATATTTCATCACCTCTTTCAAGTTCTTTTTCTTTTTCCACATCTTCTTTCCTTATTTTTCCATTGTAAAACAATAACTCCAGTATCTTCTATATTCTATGATGTTATAAAAAATGGTACAACAATATTCATTATTATATCCATCCTATGAATGACATGTCACCATACGTGTGTACGTAATGCTTACCGTCGCCACGTCGTGGTGTAGTTGTTATTCAATACATTATTATTTGGATGGGTAAAATAATGATGTATAATTGTTGTAAATAATAAATATAACATATTAATTATTTTTTACATATGATATACCATTAAATTATAAACCATTTTAATATCCAAATAATGATATTTTAGCTCATGCGTACGTACGGATTACCGTCTTCAGAACGTGATAAGATTCATTTCCATGTTCACCATTCAATGATGATTAAAAAATATATATTATTAATTATTATGTAATATATGAAATAATAATTCTACTAGATATATGTATATATATATATGTATGAATTTATGTATGTATGTATGTATGTACTTACATATATCTTATTCACATACATCTGTTCAATATGATATGAAAACGGAAACAACGTTTATGGGTACGTATGACCTACCATCTCCATAAACTATGCCTTACATTTCATATATACATATATTATAAATATTTATATTCTAAATATATATGATATATAAATCAAAGATTATATTTTGGAATAATTTAACTCATTATATAAATGATATTATCAAGAATAACAAGTTAAAACACATTCAATAAAGATAGAAATTATTACCCAAAATGTAAATTTAACAAGGAAATAATTATTAAATAGGTAGTATAAAGTCATAAATGAATCATTTCTGATATAATAAATATTAATATGGTTATTTTATAATTTAATAACATAATATGGTCATTATACAGGAGTTTAAATGTACCATCTACCAAAGGAAAGTGCAAGGTAAGGGTTAATTCCCTAATCTCAATATTATTCGAGATTGTTTATGGGGATGTCTTTACTAGGAAATATTTATTATCCATGTCCATTTTTCTTAAAGAGTTTTAAATGGGATTATTTTAAGGGACACTTTTATTAAAATTTAATTTTAAATGTTTTAAATATGTAGTCTTCTAAATCATTCTCATTAATGTCTATGTTTTCAAAATGATTTTTTAAGATCTATTTATATGGACATCAATGTCATTAAAATATTAATTCCGTTAAATTGTTTCAAAGTGGAATGGGAAACTTTTATTCAAAAATTCTTTTAAATGTATTCATTTCTATATTGTGTGACTTTAAAAAGTTTTCATGAAAAGGGATATTTCTCTCAAAGAGTTTTACAAATAAATTTTATCTGTGTCAACATCCTTCGATGGATTTTTTTCTTGTTTGAAGTTGATTTATTATGATACAAATCATCCATATTGTATTGAAGGATTTTTAATATGTTTGAATGTGGATGTGTTATTTTTATACCATTCATGTTTTATGCTTAATGTTTTCACATTTATTATGCTAGTTCTTATACGAATGATTATGTTATGTTTCAACCTTTTCCTATTAGGAATGTATTGGACATAGTAAGTGACGGGTGGAGGCCGTTATAGCTACTCCATGCATTGGTAGGTCTCATGAGAATTTTATACATGGAATTGGTCGAGGCCTTTACCAATTTGATATATGGTTTTAGTTGAGGCCTTAATCATATTTAGATGTATTGGCCGAGGCCTTGAAAAAATGTTTCCGAATTTATGGCATTATACATTTCCTCATTATGAAATTAATATTGATGGTTCATGTGGTCATTATACTAGTAGAATACCAATGATTATGTTTTGTTATGGAATTATTTACTCATCTCATACTCCTATCATAAAATTAAACATGTTTACTAGAATATTTATGAGTTTTCAATTATTCACCATGCTTAATAATTATGTTATCTTCTGTTGTATTGATTACCCTTCTTGAGCATTTGTGCTCACCCCTTTATATGTTTTATTTTTTCTCGGATTCCATGAAGTGTATTGTGATAGATATTCATTGTTATGCTAAAGGAATAGTGGAATTCATAAAGGATTATTTATGTTTTGCTGTATATTATATAGTGTAATGTAACATTCATGTATGTAATATTTTTTCAAGACATATAAAATTATCGGTCCTTCAGGACTTGATTCTTTGTAATCATTTCAATGTTATGTAATAATGCACCGTCTATGGGTAACTGGGGTCAGGGTGTTACAGTTGGTATCATTGTATGTTTAGTACAATCATTGGAAACTAGATTTATATAAACTCTGATTAGAGCACATAACCCTAAGGTAGACTTTGAGAATTAGTATATAAGAACTTCTTAAACTTTTGGTATTGTAGAGATTTTTTGAGTTTTCCAAAATATAGATCCCTGTATGGATACGAGAAATTAGAGGTGGCTCTGGCACAGATATACCTAGGGGTAAAACCCAAGAACACCACTTTGAGATAGACTCGAATGGGAACCGGTTCATGACAACATGCCTTACTGCAGTCTTGGTTACGAGACTCTCAGGGGATATTCTTAGGATAATTCTCATTTTATTTACAAACCATTGTGAAGATATTATGAGTATATATATTTCTTCAAAGAAAACATTTTTTTTTGATTAAGTATTATATCCATAAACTTTTCAATTTAAATTAGTTATTTTACATGTTTAGAATTATTCGTTGTAATTTATAAACTTACATAGTGTATGACATTGTATAGAAATGCTAACCAATAGAATAAATGTGAACTCCAGCAATACGTATTATTTAAAGAGTAATAATGATCATATCTTTCAAGGTATTAAGCCACCATTTTGAAAGGAAATAGTTTCCCATGTATTGTCAACATATGAAGAAATAGTATCATGTGTTAATAAGATATGTAAATAATTCTCTATGTTCTATGGATTTGAAAGGATGCAAGAGAATAAAAGGATAGAAGAGAAAAATATGGATAAAGGGAATAGGTAAAGGAAGGATTTTACCATATGTGATAACCATGGTATGAATCACCATGGTAAATTCTTTAAGGGAATGGGAGTTTGTTATAAGTGTGGAGAAAAAGGACACCAAGTATGTGGTTTCAAGGGTAAGAAAAAAAGATACAAATGTACAATGCTTCATCTACAAGGAGTTGGGAAACTACAAGAATCAATGTCTCAATCATGAGAGTATACCTTAAATGATTCTATTGGATAAAAATCATGTTATGATACTACCTCATATAAATAGAAATGACTAGTGTTCTTATTTTGTTATTATAGAATTATTTCATTTGACTGTTCCATCAACAATATTCTGGTTATATAAATTATGGAGATAAATAAGGATTGTACTGTAATACTATTTTATTGAGGATTTGAGATTATATGGTTATCAAAAAAGTGATTTAATAGTAATATACACTTTTTGGAAAAATACATGGTTGATGGAAATGAAATCCTTAATATGGTCTTGATAAAGAGGTAGTGATTTTGGAATAAGTGATGGTTGATTTGGATATATTGTATTGGATATTCTTGACTTCCTTGGAACAGATTAATAGTTTTCTTATTTCATCATTGATTGAGTATTCAATATTTTTTATATGTGGAATATATCCAATATTATATAAATGATAAGGGAATTTAATCACTATGGTTTTATTGTAATTCAGGGTCTTACCATGTTTTAAAATAATACATTATGAGGGTGTTCACATTTTATTTTGTGCAAAAAGGATCTTTATTATGTTTAACATCATTATAAATTTTAGACTGTGAGTTTGGGTACAAGTATTTTGGATAATTCTAAAGGATGGAATGAATTATGTTTGAAATTGGATACTATTTTTAAGGTTATTTTTGGATTTTTCTAAAAAGGATAATATACAAACCCTGTGACAACCTGTCGTGTCGGACAAAGCTGCGGGAATTGAACCCACAACCAAAGTTCCATTGGGATTTATCACCTACCACTAGACTATGTGATGTACCTGAATTTTATAATGTAGTTTCGTTTTTTAAGAGTCTGATGGGTGGATTATAAATTCATTTTTTAACCCTATACAAATAGAATAAATTGAATATTTTTTAATGTTCTATTATCTTTTAGAGTGAAAGATGAGTTTGTGTTAGAAATTAGTTAAAGGATGGAACTATACTTGTCAAGTATATATATATATATATATATTTCTTCCCTTATTCTATAAAGAAATTAATTCATAAACATTAGGTAAGGGATCTTAAAACTAAAAATGTGTTATCCTAATACCTTATGATTTATTAAACCCATGATATTTTAAATCATTATAGATCGATGGGTTTGAGGCCCTCAATTATACAATTGATTGTGACTGATGACCTCAATCACTCCCTATAAATATTTATATTTTCCTCAAATTATGTGTCTCTAATTTCCACCAATGTTCTCATACCTGAGATCATAATTTGGTGGTGACTTTTTCATTCCCCTTTTCCTCTTATTAAGTGTAAATTTTATTAACCAAATTTCTGATGTGGGTTTTCCCACAAAAGTGTTTTCTATTTTCAAACATTTCTTTTGTAAGAACAATTTAAAATTTGAGGATGTAATTTAATGAAGGAGGGAATAATTTAACACCCCATGATTTCATAGTATGTTATTTCTTAAATGTAATTCAATAACTTAGACCACTAAAAACTCTCAGTTCAAGTGCACCATGACATACCAAACTAGCTGTTCAAAAGAAGTTATGAATATTATTAACTGAATTTTGATCATTTTATAATCCTTATAATTTTTTAATCCATATTATGAGTTTCTTTGACATAATGTAAGAAAAAATTATTTTTTTCAGATAAAAGAAGTATATTTAAAAAATGCAGTTTTACTGCCTTTAACTGGAGAACCATTTTTAAATCCAATATTTTAAACTTTTATATATTCAACATGAAAAAATGAACTTCTTATTTAGAATTTGGACATAATAATGTAGTTTCAATAAATTTTTGTGATTTTTATGATAACTTTCATATTTGGGTGAACAGTGAAAAATACTATATTTTAACTAAAAACAACATTTTTTATCAAAATAATTGATCATGATGAATTATACATTTTTATGGTTTGGATGTATAATTATATTATATTTTTATTATTTAATAAAATTTAGGTCATTATAGGTAATTTAATATTTAAATTTGACATAAACACTTGTCAATCCTTTGATAGTTTTAACTTTTTAAAAACCCACTTTTTGGTTTTGACATTAGGAATTAATTTTAAATTAATAAATGAAACATATATATTTTGAATTTGGTGAAATATACTTCATTTTTGAATTTGGAATATCAAAATTATATTTGGGTGAATTTTTGATATTTTTCTGAAAACATTCAATTTTTGATGAATGTGAAAAACACTACACTATTATTTAAAACTGAATTTTTATTTTAATAATCATTTATTTTATTTAAATTTATTTTAAGTCAAAATAGACACATAATACCTACATAATCTCAATATAATTTATTAGAGTCATTTTATAATATGTTTAGATATATAAAAATTTTATTGAACTTTTTACCGTCTTTTAACCAGCTCCTTGGAGCATTTGCAAATTTGCATAAAACCTAATTTTACCACTTCTATGAATTGAATTTCAAAACTACGAAAGACATGGTTGATATCAGTATTTAAATTTTGTTCAATAAGATAAAAATTCTATTTGGTAAATAGTAACTTTTGACTTTTATTTACCATGGTTCAAAGTAAATAGGGTAATTAATGGTAAAAATGAATTTAATATTACCCTACCACATATCCTAACTCTATTAGATAAGTGTTATTCTACCAAAAACAATTGTAGTAATAATATATGACCCTTTATATCCACTTGGATTATATTTTGAAATTTATTATTATTTAATTAAAAGAAGACTTAAAGGTGTTAAATTCATGTTTTCATAACTAAAGCATTTTAATTTAGGGTTATGCATAAGAGAAATTCGACAATTAATATTCATTAGAAAAATAAAACAATTTCTAGATAATGGTATTTTATTTATAATATTTAGAAATTATATAATTTAATTTATTCTTGACACAATGATGATGAAGTAATTACCTTATTAATGAATGATTAAAATAATTGATATTATAATTATACATATAAATGTAATTTTTGACTTTTGATGAACTCCAATAAATTTCTAGGTTACAATGAGATTTTAGGGTTGATTAGATAATTTTTTCTCTATGTGATAAGGTTTTTATTACATTCACAAAAACAAAATACCAAATAGTGACAAAATTGGCATAAATTATTTTTAAACCAAATACTATATTATTGGTTGATATAATATTCATAAAAATCTAAGGTTCGGCCAAAAAGATTAAAAAATACTATATATGTCATTAATGAACCACTTGAGGCTATCTTAGATGATTATAGTAAGTTTATTAACAATATAGTGTAAGAATACAAGAAGACACGGTAAAAGATATATTATTTAACTTAAGGTTAAATCTAAATGAGAAGGTTTAAATTTTAACCTAAACATGTCTAAAACCTATTGGCTGAGAGGATTTCTATCCATCCCAACTTTAGATTCTAAATAAATAAATTTGGAGCCATTATAAAAGGAATATGATTTTATTATAAAATAATATTTCAATCTTTTCCTAAAGTACCCTTCACCCCTCTTATAAAAGGCACTCCCCCTTCTCTCATATTCACAACTTCCAAGACATTTGGATTAGAAAAATCATGAACAAATATCCTCTAAACTATCCTAAATTCATCATAGAGTCCTTTATTTGGTCATAAAGATATCCTATGGAGCCCTTTTGATCAAATCCAAAGGAAGAACCCAAAGAAGAGGTAAATATTTCATCATCCCTTTCATGTTATTATATCATCCACTTCTTCATTCCTTGTTGTTTCCATTGTAAAACAATAAAACCAGTATCTTCTATATAATGTGATGTTATTATAAATATGGTACAACCATATTCATTATTCTATCCATCTTATAAATGACATGTCACCATACGTTCATATGTATGTCCTACCGTCTCCACGTCGTGGTGTAGTTGTTATTCAATAAATTATTATTTGGATGTGTAAAATAATGATTTATAATTTATGTAGATAATACATATAAAATTTTATTTTTTTGTACATATTATATACCATCAAATTATATAAGATTTTTATATCAAATTAATGATATTGTCGCTCATGCGTACCTACGGATTACCATCTTCATGCCTTGATGAGATTCATTTACATGTTCACTATTCAATGAAGATTATAAAAATATATATTATTAATAAGTATGTAATATATTAAATAATAATGCTAATGGAGGTATATAAATATATATATGTATATGTATGTATGTCTGTATGTATGTATGTACTTACATATATATTATTCACTTTCCTCCGGTCAATAAGATATGAAAACGGAAACAGCGTTTATGCGTACGTACGGCCTACCACCTCCACAAACGGTGCCTTTCTTTTTATATATACATCTATAATAAATATTTATATTCTAAATATATATTATATATAAATCAATGATTATATTCTGGAATCATTTGAATTATAATCTAGATGATATTATGAAGAATAACAAGTTAAACACCTAAGATAAATCAACATTTATATTCTGGCCCTCCATTATCCATGATTCTTAAGAAATACATTGCCTGAGCCACAATTTTTCTTGCATGTCCTTCAACAGCTGGTCCTGCATGACCCTAAACTGCATGTTGGTCCGACATGACCCTATACTATTTGTTCTATCATGACCTTAAATTGTTCAATCCTACATGAATTTAAACTATGAATAGTCCCACAAGACATTAAAATGTGCCCTTAGAACAACGTATGGCTGGATTCCAATCCACATGGGATATGTAGGAATTCTTACACATTTCTTCTTGTGCCTAGCCCCCAACTCTTCTCCTTGACTATACCCCCTGGGTATAGTTATCTAAGAGAATCCTTGCATGATATCGTGTAGGCTTCCTTATCCCGACTCATTCTCGGATTATAACATTCGCACCATGTCCCCGCTCCCTCTTCTTCTATCCTCCCACATCCTCACCGCTTGACGTCAAACTACATGGCCTTCAAAGTGCTACATGTGGCTTGATTCCCATCCTTATGGGATACATAGGAACCCTTAGAAATATTGTCTGTTGGACCATCCCAAACACCAGAATATCCCCTCAGTTCGGGACATATGGTGTGGTACATGTTTTTTCGTGAATACACATCATGCTCATCTCGATCCTGCCATACGTCTCCCTCCCCAGAGGTTGCTACCTCTTTCAGCTCCCTTCTTTATATTAAAATGTATGCGTACAACTATGATTCACCCACTCCTTTTATTGGGACTCCATCATCTCTCTCATCCACAAGGGCCCTCAAACGGTATGGATGCTAGGCCCAAGGGATATCCTGCAACTTCAGGCCATCACCCACAGGGATATTGAACAACAAATTGATACAAATCCAGATTTGTGAATATGGTCAGTGGTTGATGCTCATTTGTTCCCATTCCAGGTCACTATAGGGATGATTTGTTTCAATCATGGTCAACAGATATCATGTGTCATTAGGGACACCCCAAGATGTCCCAAACATTGAGTGCAGTGGTTCATTATGCCCCGTTGTTTCTTAAAGCAATGAATATACATCAGCTAATGCTAGTTGCTAGTCCCCTATATAGCAGGGAGAGTCAAATATGACTCTTTGTTTCCCACACCAAGCACTGGTCACATGGGATTAAGAGATTTGATGAGTCAGTAACCGCACAAGAGGTTATATGGCAACCTTTAGTCGAGACACTGGCCTTAGGCCTGTCGGCCCATTATTACCTCTTGCCTAGGTTCTTATTCAGGGTTGTACGGTGTGGTACGGGACTATGTCCTCATTCATTTTGGGTTACTCGTCGTACAGTACACCATTTGTATGTAGGTTATCTTACCCATTTTCTTCCTCATGGCTAGAAGTTATACTGCAAGCTGGTTCGATCATTCTGCTCGAGGCCCAAACTCAGGCCCCTTGGACTTTTCATTTTGAGGCCCAGCCTCAGGCCCCTTGGCCTTTTCCATCCAAGGCCCTGCCTGAGTCCCCATGGCCTTTTCGGTTAGAGGCCCAGCCTTAGGCCGCCTGGCCTTTTCCCTCCAAGGCCTAGCCTCAGACCCCTTTCAATTTTCTGTCTGAGGCCCGGCCTCAGGACCCTTGGCCTTTTCCGTCCGAGGCCCAACCTCGGGTCCTTCGGCACTTTTTCATCTGAGGCCCATCCTCAGGACCCTCATCCCATTCTAGCCTCTGTCCCAGATTCTTATTCAGGGTTGTACGGTGTGGTATGCGACTATGTCTTCATTCACATTCTGTAACTCACCGTGTCATACACCCCCCTATTTTGGGTATCTTACCACTATGTGTGTCATTTCCATAACTACTTGTTGCTTGATTCATATCCTCATGGGATACGTAAGTACACCCGTGCATCTCGTATTCGGGTCCAACCCCATCTTGGCCCCTTGGCTCTCATTCCCCTAGAGAGGGGAATGTATGGTGTGTTATGTGATTATGTTCTCACTCATGTCGGGTGTTGTAACGATCATTCCTTTTACCTCCTCATCCTGAGAGTTTTCAATCCCATTGTATAATCCTTGTCTTTTCAAATCAGTCTCTCTCATGATGAGCCCCTTGACCCTCTTCAGCAATTCACCAATGTGCCCACGGGTACTCTGGTTTCGTTCTGGGAATGTCGGACTCTACTCAGACATGCTCTTTCCCATTTCTGAGGCTTCATGTTCTCCCTCATTAGGGAACTTGTCACCTTTCACTTCCAAAAGGGACCCCCGAATGGCATGGATGATAGGCCTAAGGAACCTCCTACAATTACGGGCCAACATCATTTAGGGTTCTGGTAAACAAATTGATATGAGTCCCACGTTTCAAATTTGGTCAGAGGTCGATGCTCATTTGTTTGTTCCCATTTTAGGCTAATGCAATAGGAATGTTGTGATTCAAACACAGTCAATAGTTATCCCCCATTGCCACGCCATCATCATTATTCCCAAAACGATTGTTACATGATTTACATCCTCCTCTAACTTATTATGTCCATGTAGAACTGCAAATTTCTGGTAATATCCCTCAGTGCGCACCTGCGCGTTAGGAGGAAAAAAGACGGGAACACATTTTTTCCTACACTGAGTTCGACTCACGTATGTTTAGGGATTAGTCTATTACCCACCTTTTCTTGGGGTAGTTCCGCTTCTCTATGGCCTGATATATAAGACATTAAACTAAGACCTTTTTGTAATTTCCCATTAATAGAACTACATGTGTCTTGATTCCCATCCTCATGGGATACGTAGGACTGCCCGAATGTCTAGTCTTCGGGTCCAGCCCCATCTCTCATAAATCTCCCTTTCACCTTTGCCCCTTGGCATACCCTTTCCCGGGGAGGGGAGTATATGGTGTGGTATGGGACTATATCCTCATTCACGTCAGGATTGTATAGTCAACACCACATACCTTACCCTCCTGAGAGTTATTTATCCCCTTATTCTATACCCATCCCTTAAAATTGGTTACTTTCATGTTGAGCACCCTCTTCGACTCTCGTCGACGGTGGATGAATATTTTTATAATTACTCAGGTTCAGCATGTGGACTTTCGGATTTTATGTGGACAAGATTTTTCCCATTTATTAGGCTTCATGTTCCCCTTCATTTGGTCTTCCATATTCTTTCACACACGAGGGGACCCCCAAATGGCATGGATTATAGGCCTAAGGGATCTCCTACCATCACAGGCAATCCTCCTAGATGGTTTCAGACAATAAATTGATACAAATACAACATTGCGAATTTGGTTAGTGGTCGATGCTCATTTGTTTGTCCCCATTTCAGGCTAGTATGAAAGGGATGAATTGTTTCAAACACATTCAACAGTTATCCTCCATCGTCATGCTAGCCCCTTTAAGCCTTGAATGCAGTTTACACGATTCACATCCCCCTCCACCTCATCATGTCCAAGTAGAACATCTAAATTCCTGACACTATCCCTTAGTGCACATTTTCACATTAAATGGATAGAGCCACGGTAAAGGTGTCATTTGGGGATCCGCACCGAATTCCCTTTGACGTGTGACCCATGTATTGCAAAAAACAGCTTCTGAACTTGGTTCCCACACTGAGTTTAACTCACATGGGCATAGGAATCGGGTTGAGGCATGCGCATAATTGATAGGATTTCGCTTCTCCATGGTTTGATCTCTAAGAACATAAATTAATATATCTATTAGAACTATGTACGAATTGATTCACATCCTTATGGGAAATGTAGGTACACTCGAACGTCTCGATTTCAGGTCCAGCTCAATTGGGGAATAGTTTCTGTTGCCTGTAACACCCCAAGCATCTATGGTACGCTTCTCTATGAATAATAGAGCAGCCTGTGTTGTACGCAACTTCGAGATTCTAACACACCGCGACCAATCAATGTAGCCGTTATGAATAGTAATACCCACTTTTTGAAATTATATAAATTTTATATTTCAAAATTTACTTCATTTTTGTATTCGGAATATCGAAATTATCCTATGTTGAATTTTTTGAAATTTTATGAGAACTTCCAATTTTTTATGAATAGTGGAAAATACTTAAAAACAACTTTTAAAATCAAAATAATTTATAGTGATAAATTATACTATTGAGTGGTTTTAATGTATAATTAGAATATATTTTTACCATTTTATCCATTGGTGGTCATTATAATTAATTTCAAATTGAAATTGGATATAAAAAACTGTCAATCTTTTGATATATATTGTTTCTTAAAAACACGCTATTTGTTGTGACAGTGGCAATTAATTATAAAATTAATTAATGAGACATATATATTTTTAATTTTTTAAAATCGACATCATTTTTGAATTCAGAGTATCAAAAATAGCTTAGGGTGAATTTTTGATATGTTTCTGAAAAACTTCAATTTTTGATGAATAGTGAAACCACTAAGTGGTAGTTAAAATAACTGATTTTTCCTTTAAATGAAACTTTACCACTTATGTGATTTTTTTTAAAAAATCCTACATACATGGTTGTCATTGGAAAGGAAAATGTGTTTCAATGAGATTAAAATAATTTTTTGGTGAATAGTAACTTTTATGTTTTATTAATCGTGATTGGAGGTAATTAGGGTAATTTAAGGTAATGATAATGTGATAATAATATTAAATGACCTTGACACATGTCCTAAATTTATTGGATGAGTCATGGCTGACCAATAAAATCCATGGGTCAACTTGGGACCCCATGGAGCAACTTGGGTAAGAAAATGACATTAATAACTTTTTATTTAAAGTAAAAAAATAAAATTGTCACAAACATGTGTTGTTTTACAAAAACAATTATTACATGTGGTTATATATGTTAACATTTAGACTATAAATATTAATTGGAAAGCTAAAAATATTTCCTACATCATGATAGTTTATTTATAATATTTAAACATTAAATAAATTTAATTTTTTATGAAACCATGATGATGCAACGATTACCTCATTAATTAACAATTTAAATAAAATGAATCGATAATGTAAAATCTAAGACTTACACTTGTCAAAAACCTATTGGATGAGTATATTTAGAACCATTATCATCTTATCCTATAAATATATAATTGTGGGTCCTCTAAAACCCGAAAAGCATTTCATAATAATGTAATATTTCCTGACATTCCAAAAGTTCCCCTCTTCTACTCTTATAAACCCCCCCCCCCACCTCTACCACCATATTCACACCTTCAATACATTTGTCTCAGACAAACTCTGCCCAAAAACTCTCCCAACTTCCCTATCTAACTCCTAGAAGCCTCACTTTGGGCAGAAGTCTTCCCAAGGAAGCCTTTGGATCAAATCAAAAAGAGTTACCTGATTTTAAGGTTATGTATTTTCTTGTGTTCTTTTGTTTTATTTTGCTTCTCCAGCCCCCTAAAATCTTTTTATTACTTTATTTTTTAACAACACCAGTATCCTAAATATACGTGGATGTTTTTATGAGAATTATTTTATTTACACTTAAACACACCTTCATCTAATGGTTAAAGAACATACTATTTCTGTGGGTGGCGAATTACTGCCTCACGAAATGATTATTGTTCAATCTTATTTTAACACCTCTCATGGAGGCCATTATGATGACACTATTTTTATATATGATATATATTAAGTTTTTATTTTCCTTATGATTCTGTATTTATCATTTATGTCATACCTTTATGATTTCCATTAAGGTAAAATGCGATAATTTCATTTTAGGAAGTGCGGACTAACACCCCATCAAAGTGATTTTAATCATTAATGCCATATGTGGGATGTATAAAGGATGGAGTAAATGGTATTATAAATTATATTATACTAGAATTATAGTATAACTTTATATTATTATAATTTATTTCCATTAAATACGAAAGATAAATTAATGTAGCTTTCATGCGTACGTACGGCTTACCGTCTCCATGAACGGTGCATTTCATTTCTTACCTCTAAATGTTATGTAATATTATAAATGCATTTATATACTGGATATATATGATATATATGATATCTAAATCAAAAATATAATTCTGGATATAATGGATATTTCACCACATGATCAACTTGTAATTATAAGAAGTTTATTTTTGACTCAAGTACCAAAGATCGAGAAAACGACCGTTATTAACATAAATAATTAAATAATGTTAATAACATGGTAATAAGTGGTATAAAGGAATAATGAACTTGAAAAAAATTCTTAAGAAATTTGAAATTAACTCTACATTATTATTCAGGAGATTAAAGAACGATTGAGTCAAATCGGACACGAGGTAAGGGAACTTCTTAACCCAATTTTCGTTCTTTGGGTTAATATCATACATTCAAATTATGTCATGATATTATTATGTCCTACCTTGTATTTATACATTCTTTATGTGTACTAATAGTGAATGCACATAATAAATCTATTTTATTTAAAAAATGATCTTTGTAAGGGACTTCGTCTCAATCTCCATTCATTGAGTCATATTTTGTTTTATACACAAATTTCTTTTATACGGTGTATAAACCCATTTGACTTTTACGTTTATTCAAATGGAATATTTTACATGAAGCATTTTACTAAACAACCAAAAGGAATGTTTTTCTTGTCGTACTTATGCGGCAACAATGACTTCTCCGCCACCATGACCATTATTTGAGTTTCGGCTTCCTCTACATGCCATAACTTTATTTTAAAATAAAAAAATAAATACAATGTTTTAATTTTATTTTATTTTGGTATTAAAAATTGTTTTGAAAGTGTTTTTTATTATATAAATGTGTTTTATTGATATCTTGTGATTGAAATTTGGAAATGTTATGTTTCCATTAAGCCGGTTTTATGTGATACGATTATGTTATGGTTTATGATGTGTTTAAACCTGTTCATATGAGGAATGCATTGGACTTAATAAGTGACGGGTGGAGCCCGCTATAGCTCCTCGATGCATCGGTACGTCTCATGAGACAAACTAGTGTCTTGTCATGAGGCCTTGACAAAATCTTATTTGTAGCCTTGGCATGAGGCCATGGATACATGGTTATGATAGTCTAGCATTATGCATTCCATCATTAGGAAAGTTGTTATTGATATTTCATGTCATTATTCGACTTGTAGAATATCCATGTGAATAAGTAAATGTCATTATTTCATTTTATTTTTCACATATTATGCTGAACTTCATGTTTAAAAGGCTTTTCTTTTAGTTATACATGGACTTAAATGTTAATGTTTATTTATGAAAGTTTCATCTATATTGTTATCCTTACTGAGCATCTGAGCTCACCCCTTACAATGTTTTAATTTTTCCAGGATGTGAAGAAGTATATTAATAATGACCTGTAGGGATAGTATGAGTGGATATGAAGACAAGATGTTGTTGTAGTTTTGTTTTACCTTATGATGTAATGTAAGACTTATGAATGTATCTAGTATTTCCAAGGCTACTAAACTAATCTGTCTTTCGAGACATGATCTTTTATGATCATGCCAATGTTATGAAATAATGAACCAACTCAGGGTAACATGGGTCGGGGCATTACAGTTGGTATCAAAGGAAGTTTAGTATTAACCTTGGAAGCTAGATTTAGATAAACTCCGATTAGAGAACACAACCATAAGATAGTCTTTGAGGATTAGTATAGAAGAACTTCCAAGAATTTTGGTATTGTAGAGATTTCGTGCGTTTTCCGAGAAATACATCCCTGTCTTGATACGAGCGGGTAGAGGTGGCTCTGGCACAGATGTACCTAGGGGTAAAACCAAAAAACACCACTTTGATCTAGACTCGGACGGGAACTGGTTCACGACAATGGGCCTTGCTGCACTCTTTGTTACGACACTCACAGGGGATATTCTTAGGATAATTCTTATTTTCTTTACAAACCATTATGAAGGGTTTATGAGTATATACTTCCTCTATGAAAAAATCTTATGATTATGGATTATATCCATAAATTTTTCAATTTATGTTAACTGTTTTACAAGTATGGAATTATGTATTTTGATTCATAAACTAATCTAGTTTATGTTGTTTTTTAGAAATGGCACCTAGTGGAAGGAATGTAAACCGTATCAACGCATACACTCCATGTAAGGATTTCCATCCTACTCAATATAATTATAGTGGCGCTAGAGATACAACTGTTGCTGATCAATTTATCACCATACTAGGATAACTCACTCAGTTTATGAATAATAACCTGACTCTTATAGAGCAGCCTGATCCGAAATGTGGAGGATCAATGATAGACCACTTCGTGAGGCAACAACCACCAACATTCAATGGGAGTACTAATCCCTTAGTAACTGAGCAATGGATAAATTCCTTTGAGAAAATATTCAATGCCTTGGGTAGTAGTGAAAGGGAAAAGGTTCTCATGGCAGTTTACCACCACACTGGAGATAATGATCAATGGTGGTCATTGATTCATAATACAAGGAAGATGATGAAGTATTGAATATGGAATGGAGGGAGTTCAAATAGCTTTTCATAGAAAAATACTTTCCTCATGTCCATCGAGCAGATATGGAAAGGAAATTTCTGAGTCTGAGATAAAAGGAGGATGAGAATGTCGCAAAGTATGAGGCCAACATTACAAGGTTATAAAGACATGCTATTGATTATATACGTATCCCAAGAAGTAAGATTGATCGTTTCTTTGATGGGTTAAAACAATTTCTCTATCGAGCATTAGTCTCAAAATCCTTCTCGTCGTACGATGATATTGTCTCATGTGCTATCAAGACAAAAAAGGAATTCACTAAATCTTATGACAATAAAGTAAAGTAAGAGAAGAAGAGAATAGTGGACTAAGAGACAGATAAAGGGATAAAGTTAAAGAAGTATTTTCCATTATGCGATAATTGTGTAAAGAATCCCCCAAGTACTTGACCTAAAAGAATGGGAGTTTGTTATAATTGTGGAGAAAAAGGTCACCAGGCTCGTGATTGCAAGTTAAAGAAAGAGGTTATCAATGTTTAATGCAACAATTGTAGGGAAATGGGGCATTATGAAAATCAATGTCCTAAGCGTTAGGGAAACATACCTCAGAAAAGGCCATGGGATCAAGGAAAATCTTATGCTGTTACTACTATTGAAGTGGAATAATTAATGTATTGGTGCTTTTGGACTCAAGGATTATATTCTTGTTATAAGAATAATTTGATATATATAAGGATTGTACTACAATACTTTTTGTTTTCATTAAGGTTATAATATGATGAAGGTAATCATATTTTTGTATGTGACAATAGGAGAAACTTTACTTTGTTTGAGAATCTGATGATAGAATTGATTTTGGAATTTAGAGACATTTAAGAAAACGTCCGGACAGAGGTATTTTGGATAACTATAAAGGTTGGAATGGATTATGTTGAACTTCGGGTAGTATTGTTTAAGGTTAAAACATTTATGAAGATTATTTTTGTAATATTATAATACTATAGTTTTTGGAAAAGGACAACCTGAAGGTCAGGGCATAGTGCGTCGCGTCAGACAAAGTTACTGGAATCGAACCCACAACTGTAGTGCGATAGGCCTTAATTACCTACCACTAGCCTACAAGAAGTCTCTGGTTATTACAAAATAGTTTTCCTAATTTAAATGGTATGTGTTAATATTTGGAACCTTGTACGATTAGGATAAATATAATATTTTTCAGTTCTATTATCTTTTTCAGTGAACGATCGGTTTATGGTGAAAATTTATTAAAGAATGAAAGTCTACATGACAGGTATGTATATTTCCTTACTTTCTTAGTAAATCTCCAAAATTTATTCCTCAAATCTATGAAAGGTAACTTAAAACAAAAATGTTTTTGGTTAACGTTTCCTACTGGGGAATCAATGATCGTTTAGCCAATCACATGTTTGTGATTTTCTTGTTGTTAACTTTCTCATAACCCTATTTTCTACAACTCTCCATCAGACCTTGATGGTTTGTTTTTCCTCCATATCCATATTTTCATATAATCCTAGTATGTGCTATCTCGGGTGACCTTTTTACTTCTCTTTCATTCTTTTAATGATATATTTTTATTAACCCTATTTCTGATGTGGGTTTTCCAAGAATGTATTTTCTAATTTAAACCTTTTATTTTCAAAGAAAAATTTTAATTTTCTAGGATGCAATTTATTGAAGTATGGTAGAATGTAACACCCCAAGCTTCCATGGTACGCTTCTCTTTGAATAATAGAGCAGCGTGTGTCGTATGCAACATCGAGATTCTAACACACCGCGACCAATCAAAGTAGTCGTTATGAATAATAATACCCCATTTTTGAAATTATATAAATTTTATATTCCAAAATTTACTTCATTTTTGTATTCATAATATCTAAATTATCCTATGTTGAATTTTTTTTATTTTTTTGAGAACTTCAAATTTTTTATGAAAAGTGAAAAATATTTAAAAACAAATTTTTTAATCAATATAATTTATAGTGATAAATTATACTATTGAGTGGTTTCAAAGTATAATTAGAATATATTTTTACCATTTTATCCAATTATGGTCATTAGACTTAATTTCACTTTCAAATTGGACATAAAAAATTGTCAATGTTTTGATATATATTGTTTCTTAAAAACACATTATTTGTTGTGACAGCGGAAATTAATTATAAAATTAATTAATGAAACTTATATATTTTGAATTTTTTAAAATAAACCTAATTTTTTAATTAGTAATATCAAATATTTATTAGCGTAAATTATTGGTATTTTTCTGATAAACTTCAATTTTTGATGAATAGTGAAACCATTTAGTGGTAGTTAAAGAAACTGATTTTTCGTTTAAATGTAAATTCACCACTTCTGCGATTTGATTTTCAAAAATCTGACATATATTGTAGTCATTAATAAGTAAAATGTGGTTCAATGAGATTAAAATAATTTTTTGGTGAATAGTAAATTTTAAGTTTTATTAATCACGATTAGAGGTAATTAGTGTAATTTAAGGTAAAGATAATGTGATAATAATATTAAATAACCTTGAAACATGTCCTACACTTATTGGATGAGTCATGTCTGACCAAGAAAATCCATGGGTCAACTTGGGGACCCGATGGAGCCACTTTGGTAAGAAAATGACATTAATAACATTTTATTTAATTTAAAAATAAAATTTTCCCAAACATGTGTTGTTTTACTAAAACAGTTATTACAGGGGGTTATATAACTAAAAATTTCGACTATAAATATTCATTGTAAAGCTAAAAATTTTCCTACATTGTGATATTTTATTTATAATTTTTAGACATTAAATAAATTAAATATTTTATGACATCATGATGATTCAGTGATTACCTCATTAATTAATGATTTAAATAAAATGAAAAGATAATGTAAAATCCTATACTTAGACTTGTCAAAAACCTATTTTATGAATATATTTCGAACCTTTATCACCTTATAATAGAAATATATAATTGTGGGGCCTCAAAAATCATAAATGAATTTCATAATAATGTAATATTTCATGACTTTCAAAGAGTGCCCCTCCTCTCCACTTATAAATGGCCCCCACCTCTACCTCCTTACTCACACCTTCAAGCCTTTTGGATCAGCGAAAAGCTTCCCAAATACTCTCCCAACTTCCCTTTCTTACTCCAAGAAGCCTCACTTTGGGCATAAGTCTTCCCAAGGAAGCATTTGGCTCAAATCAAAAAGAGTTACCCGATTTTTAGGTAATGTCTTCTCTTGTGCTATATTGTTTTATTTTACTTCTCCAACCCCATAAATATTTTTATTACTTTATTTTGTAACAAAACCAGAATCCTTAATATACTTGTATGTTTTTATGAGAAGGATTTTATATACACTTAAACACACCTTCGTCTAATGGTTAAAGAACATACTGTTTCTGTGGGTGGCGAATTACTATCTCATGAAACGATGATTGTTCAATATTCTTTTAACACCTCTCATGGTGGCCATTATGATGACACTATTTTTATATATGATATATATTATGTTTTTGATTTCCTTTTGATTCTGTATTTTTCATTTCTATCATACCGTTATGATTTCCATTATGGGTAAAAGCGATAATTTCATTTCAGGAAGTGCGGACTAACGCCCCCTAAAAGTGATTTGAATCGTTAATGCCATATGTGGGATGTATAAAGCATGGAGTAAATGGTATTATAAATTATATTGTACTGGAATTATAGTATAACTTTATATAATTATAATTTCATTCCATTAAATACGAAATTGAAATGAATGTAGCGTTCATGCGTACGTACGACTTACCGTCTCCATGAACGGTGCATTTCATTTATTACCAATAAATGTTATGTAATATTATAAATGCATGTATATACTGGATATATATGATATATATGATATCTAAATAATTAATATATTTCTGGATATAATGGATATTTCACTAAATGAACAACATGTAATTTTAAGAAGTTTATTTTTGACTCAAGTACCAAAGATTGACAAAACGACCGTTATTAACTTAAATAATTAAATAATGTTCATAACATGGTAATAAGTGATATAAAAGGAATAATGAACTTGAAAAAAAAAATTAAGAAAGTAGAAATTAACTATAGTTTATTATTCAGGAGATTAAAGAACGATTGAGTCAAGTTGGACACGAGGTAAGGGAACTTCTTAACCCAATTCCCGTTCTTTGGGTTAATCTCCTACTTTCAAATTATGTCATGATATTATTATGTCCTACCTTGTATTTATACATTATTTATTTTTAATAATAGTGAATACACATAATAGATCTATTTTATTTAAAAATGATCTTTGTAAGGGACTTCGTCTCAATCTCCATTTATTGAGGCATATTTTTTTTATACACAAATTTATTTTATATGGTGTATAAACCCCTCTGACTTTTATGTTTATTCAAAAGGAATCTTTTATACGAATCATTTTAAGAAACGAAAAAATGGAATGTTTTTATTGTCGTACGTATGAAACGACAATGACTTATCCACCGCCGTGACCATTATATGAGTTTCATCATCCTCTACAAGCCATAACTTTTTTAAAATAAAAAAATAAATAAAAGTTTTAATTATCTTTTATTTTGGTATTGAAAATGGTTTTGAATGTGTTTTTTATTATAAAAATGTGTTGTATTGATATCTTGTGATAGAAATGAGGAAATGATATGTTTTCCTTATGTATGTTTTATGTGATACGATTATGTTATGGTTTATGATATGTTTAAACCTGTTCATATGAGGAATGCATTGGACTTAATAAGTGATGGGTGGAGCCTTCTATAACTCCTCGATGCATCAGAAGGTCTCATTAGACAATCTAGTGTCTTAGCACGAGGCCATTACAAAATCTTATTTTTAGTCTTGGCACAAGGCCTTGGCAACATGGTTATGATAGTCTGGCATTATGAATTCGATCATTATGAAAGTGGTTATTGATATTGCATGTGATTATTCGACTAGTATAATATCCATGTGAATAAGTAAATGGAATTATTTCATTTTATTTTCTCCAAATTATGATAATGTTCATGTTTAAAAAGGTTTTGTTTTAGTTATACATTGCCTTAAATGTTAATGTTTATTTATGAAAGCTTCCTCTATATTGCTATCCTTACTCAGCATCTAAGCTCACCCCTTCCAATGTTTTATTTTTTCTAGGATGTGAAGAAGTATATTAAGAATGTCCTACAGATATAGTATGAGGGGATATTAAGACAAGATATTTTTGTAGTTTTTTTACTATATGATGTAATTTAAGACTTATGAATGTATCTAGTCTTTCCAAGGCTACTAAACTAATTGGTTTTTCGATACTTGATCTTTTGTGATCATGCCAATGTTATGCAATAATGCACCAACTCTGGGTAACTGGGGTCGGGGAGTTACATTTGGTATCAGAGGTAGTTTATTATTAACCTTGGATGCTAGATTTAGATAAACTCAGATTAGAGCACATAGCCATAAGATAGACTTCGAGGATTAGAATATAAGAACTTCCTAGAATTTTGGTATTGTAGAGATTTTATGAGTTTTCAGAGCAATATATCCATGTCTGGATACGAGCAGGTAGAGGTGGCTCTGGAACAGATGTACCTAGGGGTAAAACCCAAAAACACCACTTTGAGCTAGACTCGAACGGGAACCGGTGCATGACAATGGGCCTTGCTGCACTCTTGGTTATGACACTCCCAGGGGATATGTTTATGATAATTATCATTTTCTTTACAAACCATTATGAAGGGTTTATGAGTATATACTTCCTTAAATAAATTTTTTTATGATTATCGATTATATCAATAAATTTTTCAATTATTGTTAAGTGTTTTACAAGTATGGAATTATGTATTTTGATTCATAAACTGATTTAGTTAATTCCACTGTTTAGAAATGGTTCCTAGTGGAAGGAATGGAAACCGTATCAATGCACACACTCCATGTAGGGATTGCCATCCTGCTCAAGATAATTATAGTTGATCTAGAGATACAACTGGTGCTGATCAACTTATCACCATTCTGGTACAACTCACTCAGGTTATGAATAATAACCTTACTCGTATGGAGCACCCCGATCCGCAACGTGGAGGATCAATGTTAGACCGCTTCATGAGGCAACAACCACCAACATTCAATGGGATTACTAATACCTTAGTAGCTGAGCAATGGATAAATTCATTTGAGAAAATATTCCATGCCTTGGGGAGTAGTGAAATGGAAAAGGTTATCATGGCAGTTTACCGCCTCACTAGAGATGATGATCAATGGTGGTTGTTTATTCCAAATACAAAGGAAGATGATGAAGCATTGAATATGGAATGGAGGGAGTTGAAAGAGATTTTCTTAGAAAAATACATTCCTCCTGACCATCGAGCAGATATGGAAACGCAATTTCTGAGTCTGAGACAAAAGGAGGATGAGAATGTCGCAAAGTATGAGGCCAACTTTACAAGGTCTGCAAGACATGCTACATATTATATACATAACCCAATTAGTAAGATTTATCGTTTCATAGATGGGTTAAAACCATTTCTCTACCGAGCATTAGTCTCACAAACCTTCTCTTCGTACGAAGATATTGTCTCATGTTCTATCAAGACAGAAAATGAATTCTCTAAATCTTATGACAATAAAGTAAAGCAAGAGATGAAGGGAATGGTGGAAAGAGACATATAAAGGGAAAAGGGGAAAGATGGATTTTCCATTATGCGATAATTGTGGGAGGAATCACCACGGTACGTTCCAAAAAGGAATGGGAGTCTTTTATAAATGTTGAGAAAAAGGTCACCAGGCTCGTGATTGCAAGGGAAAGAAAGAGGCTATCAATGTTGAATGCTACAATTGTAGGGAAATTGGGCATTATGCAAATGAATGTCCTAAGTATCAGGGAAACATACCTTAGAAAAAGCCAAGGGTTAAAGGAAAATCTTATGTTGTTACTACAGTTGATGTGGAATAATTAATGTATTGGTACTTTTGGACTCAAGGATTATATTCTAGATATAAGAATAATGTGATATATATAAAAATTGTACTGCAGTACTTGTTCTTTTCATTAATGTTTTAATATGATGATGGTAATCATATTTTTTTATCTGACAATAGGAGAAACATTACTTTGTTTGAGGAATCTGATGATACATTTGATTTTGGAATTTAGAGACCTTTTAGAAAACGTCTAGACAGAGGTATTTTGGATAAATATAAAGGTTGGAATGGATTAAGTTGAACTTTGGGTAGCATTGTTTAAGGTTAAAACATTTATGAAGATTATTTTTGGAATATTATAATACTATATTTTTAGGAAAAGGACAACCTGCAGGTCGGGGGATAGCGTGTTGCGTCAGACAAAGCTGCAGGAATCAAACCAACAACCACAGTGCGACATGCCTTTATTACCATCCACTAGCCTACAAGAATTACCTGTTTATTAAAAAATAGTTTTCCTAATCTAAATTGTATGTGTTAATATTTGGAACCCTGTACGATTAGGATAAATATAATATTTTTTTTGTTCTATTATCTTTTTGAGTGAAAGATGGGTTTGTGGTGAAAATTTAATAAGGAATGAAAGTCTACATGACAAGTATGTATAATTCCTTACGTTCTTAATAAATCTCCTAAATATATTCCTCAACTGTATTAAAGGTAACTTAAAACAAAAATTTTGTCGGTTAACTTTTCCTACTGGGGAATCAATGATCGTTTAACCAATCATAAGTTTGTGATTTTCTTGTTGTTAACTTTCTCCTAACACTATTTTCTACAACTCTCCATAAGACCTTGATGGTTTGTTTTTCCTCCATATCTATATTTTCATATAATCCTAGTTTGGGCTATCTCGGGTGACCTTTGTACTTCTCTTTCATTCTTTTAATGTTATATTTTTATTTACCCTATTTATGATGTGGGTTTTCCACAAAGGTATTTTCTAATTTCAACATTTTATTTTCAATGAAAAATTTTAAATTGTGAGGATGCAATTTATTGAAGGAGGGTAGAATGTAGCACCCCAAGATTCCTTGGTACGCTTCTCTTTGAATAATAGAGCAGCATGTGTTGTACGCAACTTTGAGATTCTAACACACCGCGACCAATCAAAGTAGCCATTATGAATAGTAATACCCACTTTTTGAAATTATATAAATTTTATATTTCAAAATAGACTTCATTTTTGTATTTGTAATATCAAAATTATCCTATGTTGATTTTTTTAAATTTTCTGAGAACTTACAATTTTTTTTGAATATTGAAAAATACATAAAAAAAACTTTTTTAATCAAAATAATTTATAGTGATAAATTAAACTATTGAGTGGTTTTAAAGTATAATTAAAATATATTTTTACCATTTTATCCAATGGTGGTCATTAGAATTAATTACACTTTGAAATTGGACATTAAAAATTGTCAATATTTTGATATACATTATTTCTTAAAAACACGCTATTTGTTGTGACAGAGGGAATTAATTATAAAATTAATTAATGAAACATATATATTTTGAATTTTATAAAATAGTCATCATTTTTGAATTCGGAATATCAAATATAGCTTAGGGTGAATTTTTGGTATTTTTCGGATAAACATCAATTTTTTATGAATAGTGAAGCCAGTAAGTGGTAGTTAAAGAAATGGATTTTTCGTTTAAATGAAACATTACCACTTCTGTGATTTTATTTTCAAAACGCCAACATACATGGTTGTCATTAGGAAGTAAAATTTAGTTCAATGAGATTAAAATAATTTTTTGGTGAATAGTAACTTTTAGGTTTTATTAATTGCGGTTAGAGGTAATTAGTGTAATTTAAGGTAAAGATAATGTGATAATAATATTAAATGACCATTATTCATGTCCTAAACTTATTGGATGAGTCATGGATGACTGATACAATCCATGGGTTAACTTGGGGACCCCATGGAGCCACTTTGGTAATAAAATGACATTAATAACTTTTTATTTAAAGTAAAAATAAAATTGTCACAAACACGTGTTGTTTTACTAAAACAATTATTATATGGGGTTATATAAGTTAACATTTAGAATATTAATATTAATTGGAAATCTAAAATAATTTCCTACATTATGATATTTTATTTATAATTTTTAGACATTAAATAAATAAAATGTTTTATGACACCATGATGATGCAGCGATTACCTCATTAATTAACGATTTAAATAAAATGAAACGATAATGTAAAATATAAGACATAAACTTTTAAAAAACCTATTGTATGTGTATATTTCTAACTCTTATCACCTTATCCTAGAAATATATAATTTTGGGAACTCTAAAATCCGAAAATCATTTCATTATAATGTAATATTTCACGACATTCCAAGAGTGCCCCTCCTCTCCTCTTATAAAAGGCCCCCAACACTACCACCTTATTCACACCTTCAAGCAATTTATCTCGGCCAACCCCTACCCAAATAATCTCCCAAATTCCCTCTCTTACTCCTAGAATCCTCACATTGGGTAGAAGCCTTCCCACGGAAGCCTTTGGCTCAAATCAAAAATAGTTACCCGATTTTAAGGTAATGTATTCTCTTGAGTTCTTTTGTTTTATTTTGAATCTCCAACCCCCTAAAATCTTTTTATTACTTTATTTTGTAACAAAAACAGTATTCTAAATATAATTGTATGTTTTTGTGAGAATTATTTTATTTACACTTACACACACCTTCGTCTAATGGTTAATTAACATATTGTTTCTGTGGGTGGCGAATTACTGCCTCACGAAATGATGATTGTTCAATCTTCTTTTAACACCTCTCATGGTGGCCAATATGATGAAAATATTTTTATATATGATATATATTATTGTTTTTGTTTTCCTTATCATTCTGTATTTTTCATTTATGTCATAAGTTTATGATTTCCATTATGGTTAAACGTGATAATTTCATTTTAGGAAGTGCGGACTACCGCCCCCTCAAAGTGATTTGAATATTTAATGCCATATGTGGGATGTATAAAGGATGGAGTAAATGGTAGTATAAATTATATTATACAGGAATTATAGTATACCTTTATATAATTATAATTTCATTCCATTAAATACGAAATAGAAATGAAAGTAGCGTTCATGCGTACGTACGGCTTACTGTCTCCATGAACGGTGCATTTAATTTCTTACCTCTAAATGTTATCTAATATTATAAATTCATGTATATACTGGATATATATGATATATATTATATCTAAATCATGAATATAATTCTGGATATAATGGATATTTCACCAAATGTACAACCTGTAATTTTAAGAGCTTATTTTTGAATCAAGTACCAAAGATCGACAAAACAACCGTTATTAACTTAAATAATTACATAATGGTCATAACATGGTAATAAGTGATATAAAAGGAATAATTAACTTGAAAAAAAATTCTTAATCAATTAGAAATTATCTCTAGTTTATTATTCAGGAAATTAAATAACGATTGAGTCAAGTCGGACATGAGGTAAGGGAACTTCCTAACCCAATTTCTGTTCATTGGGTTAATCTCCTACTTTCAAATTATGTCGTGATATTATTATGTACTATATTGTATTTTTACTTTATTTATATGTAGTTATAGTGAATACACATAATAGATCTATTTTATTTAAAAAATTATCTTTGTAAGGCACTTCGTCTCAATCTCCATTCATTGAGGCATATTTTGTTTTATACACAAATATCTTTTATACGGTGTATAAACCCCTTTGATTTTTATGTTTGTTAAAAATGAATATTTTATACAAATAATTTTACTAAACGACAAAAAGGAATGTTTTTCTTGTCGTACGTATGCGGCGACAATGACTTCTCCGCCACCGTGACCATTATTTCAGTTTCAGCTTCCACTACAAGCCATAACTTTTTTTAAATAAACAAATAAATACAAAGATTTAATATTCTTTTATTTTGGTATTGAAAATGTTTGGATGGTTTTTTTATTATATCAATGTTTTGTATTGATATCTTCTGATTCAAATGTGGAAATTTTATGTTTCCTTTATGCATGTTTTATGTGATACGATTATGTTATGGTTTATGATATGTTTAAGCTTGTTCATATTAGGAATGAATTAGACTTAATAAGTGATAGGCGGAGCCCTCTATAGCTCCTCGATGCATCGGCAGGTCTCATGAGACAAACTAGTGTCTTGGCACGAGGCCTTGAAAAAATCTTATTTGTAGTCTTGGCACGAGGCCTTGGCTACGTGGTTATGATATATTGTTATTATGCATTCTATCATTATGAAAGTGGTTATTGATATTGTATGTGATTATTCGACAAGTAGAATATCCATGTGAATAAGTTAATGTCATTATTTCATTTGATTTTCTCCATATTATGTTGATGTTCAAGTTTAAACAACTTTTGTTTTAGTTATTCATTGCCTTGAATATTAATGTTTATTTATGAAACCTTCCTCTATATTGTTATCCATACTGAGCATCTAAGCTAACCCCTTCTAATGTTTTAATTTTTCCAGGATGTGAAGAAGTATATTAAGAATGACCTTCAGGGATAATATGAGGGGATATTAAGACAAGATAATGTGGTAGTTTTTTTACATTATGATGTAATGAATGACTTATGAATGTATCTATTCTTTCCAAGGTTACTAAACTAATCGGTCTTCGAGACTTGATATTTTGTGATCATGCCAATTTTACGCAATAATGCACTGACTCTGGGTAACAGGGGTCAGGCCGTTATAGTTTGTATCAAAGGAAGTTTAGTATTATCCTTGGAAGCTAGATTTAGATAAACTCCTATTAGAGCACATAGCCAGAAGATAGACTTTGAGGATTAGTATATAATAACGACCTAGAATTTTAGTATTGTAGAGATTTTGTGATTTTTCTGAGCAATACAACCATGTCTGGATACGAGCTGGTAGAGGCGGATCTAGCACAGATGTACCTAGGCGTAAAACCCAAAAACACCGCTTTGAGCTAGACTCGTATGGGAATTGGTGCACGATAACGGGCCTTGCTGCACTCTTGGTTACGACTCTCCCGAGGGATATGCTTAGGATAATTATCATTTTCTTTACAAACCATTATTAAGGGTTTATGAGTATATCTTTCCTCAAAGAAAAAATATTGTGATTATGGATTATATCCATAAATTTTTCGATTTATGTAAAGTGTTTTACAAGTATGGAATTGTGTATTTTGATTCATAAACTGATCAAGTTTATGCCAATGTTTAGAAATGGTGCATAGTGGAAGGAATGGAAACCATATCAATGCACGCACTCTATGTAGGTATTTCCATCCTGCTCAAAATAATAATAGTGGAGCTAGAGATACAACTGGTGTTGATTAACTTATAACCATACTGGGACAACTCACTCAGGTTATGAATAATAACATTACTCGTATGGAGCACCCTGATCCACAATGTGGAGGATCAATGTTAGACCGCTTCATAAGGAAAAAACCACCAACATTCAATGGGAGTACTAATCCCTTAGTACCCGAGCAATGGATAAATTCCTTAGAGAAAATATTCCATGCCTTGGGGAGTAGTGAAAGGGAAAAGGTTATCATGTCAGTTTACCACCACACTGGAGATGCTGATCAATGGTAGTCGTTTATTCAAAATACAAAGGAAGATGAAGAAGTATTGAATATGGAATGGAGGGAGTTCAAAGATATTTTTCTTAGAAAAATACTTTCCTAATGACCATTGAGCAGATATGGAAAGGCAATTTCTGAGTCTGAGACAAAAGGAGGATGAGAATGTCGCAATGTATAAGGCCAACATTACAAGGTTATCAAGACATGTTGTAGATTATATACATAACACAATAAGTAATATTGATCGTTTCTTTGATGGGTTAAAACCATTTCTCTGTCGAGCATTAGTCTCACAAACCTTCTCATCATACGAAGATATTGTCTAATGTGCTATCCATAAATAACAGGAATTCTCTAAATCTTATGACAATAATGTAAAGAAATAGAAGAAGGGAATGGTGGAACAAGAGATAGATAAAGGGAAAAGGGAAAGAAGGATTTTTCATTATGCGATAATTGTGGGAAAAATCACCCTGGTACTTGCCTAAAAGGAATGAGAGTTTGTTATAAATGTGGAGAAAAAGGTCAACAGGCTCGTTATTGCAAGGGAAAGAAAGAGGCTATCAACGTTTAAAGCTAAAATAATAGGGAAATGGGGAATTTTTTAAATGAATGTCCTAAGATTCAGGGAAACATAACTCATAAAAGGCCAAGGGATCAAGGAAATCTTTTGCTGTTACTATAGTTGAATAGGAATAATTAATGTACTGGTGCTTTTGGACTCAGGGATTATATTATGGTTATAAGAATAATGTGATATATATAAGGATTGTTCTGCATTACATGTAGTTTTCATTAAGGTTTTAATATGATGAAGGAAATCATATTTTTGTATTTGACAATAAGAGAAACTTTACTTTGTTTTAGGAATATGACGATACAATTGATTTTGGAATTTAGAGACCTTTTAGAAAAAGTATGGACAGAGGTATTTTGGATAACTATAAAGGTTGGAATGGATTAATTTTAACTTTGGATAGTATTGTTTAAGGTTAAAACATTTATGAAAATTATTTTTTGGGATATTATAATACTATAGTTTTAGGAAAAGGACAACCTGCAGATCCGAGGATAGTGCATCGCGTCGGAAAAAGCTACAGGAATTGAACCCACAACCATAGTGCGACAAGCCTTTATTACCTAGCACTATCTTACAGGAAGTCCCTGGTTATTACAAAATAGTTTTTCTAATCTAAATGGTATGTGTTAATATTTGGAACCATGTACGATTAGGATAAATATAAATTTTTTGACTTCTATTATCTTTTTGTGTGAAAGATGGGTTAGTGGTGAATTTTTTTTAAAGAATGAAATTCTACATGACAAGTATGGATGTAACATCCCAAGTAAGTAATGAATAATATATATTTTTATCTATTCCTATTAATGAATTATATAGTGTTTTAGAGGCTTAAAATGAAAATAAATCCAATCTTAAGCATGTAATACACTAATATTTTTAAAAGATTGTTTTACTGCCTTTTGACGGAAAACCATATTTAAATCTGTCTTTTGAAAATTTTATAAGCTATGTTTGTCAAAATAAACTTATTAATTATGATTGGGACATCAAAATTTAATTTGTGTGAATTTTTGGTATTTTTCTGAAAATGTTCATTTTTTAATGAATAGTGAAAAATACTGCATTTTACATCAAAACCGCTTCTTAATCTAATTTATTTATATGATTAGATTATCTTTTGAATTTCTCTTAATGTGTAATCTGAATATATTTTTACCATTTAATCCAATGGTGGTCATTGGAATCAATTTCACTTTGAAATTAGACTTAAACTGGTGTCAATCTTTTGATACTTATTGTTTCCTAAAAACACGCTATTTGTAATGACAACGAGAACTAATTATTAAATTAATTAATGTGACTTATATGTTTTGAATTTTGAAAAATAGACTTCATTTTTGAATTCGGAATATAACATATAACTTAGGGTGAATTTTTGGTAATTTTCTAAAAAAACATCAATTTTTTATGAATTGTGAAACCACTAAGTGGTACTTATAAAAACTGATTTTCCGTTTAAATGAAATTTTTCCATCATTGTGTTTTGAATTTCAAAAATCCGACATACATTGTTTTCATTAATAAGTAAAATGTGGTTCAATGAGATTAAAATAATTTTTTGGTGAATAGTAACTTATTAATTTTTTAATCACGATTAGTGGTAATTAGTGTAGTTTAAGGTAAAAATAATGCTTTAATAAAATGAGATGAGCTTCACACATGTCCTACCCTCATTGGTTGTGTCATGGCCGACCAAGAAAATCCATGGGTCAACTTGGGGACCCCATGGAGCCACTTTGGTTGGGAAATGACATAAATAACTTTTTATTTAATGTAAAAGTAAAAATGATACAAACATAATATGTTTTACGAAAACAATTATTACATGGGGTTATAAAGATCCGATTTTTGATTATAAATAGTAATTGGAATTCTAAAATGATTTCCTACATCATAGTATTTCTTTTATAATTTTTAGACTTTAAATAAATTAAATTATTTATGACATCATGATGATGCAGCGATGACCTCATTATTTAACGATTTAAATAAAATGGAAAGTTAATGTAAAATCTAAAACATGCACAAGTACAAAAACAATTGGATGAGTGGATTTCGAACCCTTATCACCTTATCCTCGAATTATATCAATGTGGGACCTTTTGAATCTGAAACTCATTTTAAAATAAAGTAACTTATCTTTACTTTCCAAGAGTTCACATTCTCTCCTCTTATAAAAGGCCCCCACCTCTACCTCATTACCCACACTCCCAAAGCCTTTGGCTCAGCCATACCCTGCCGATTTACTCTCTACACATCCCTCTCTTCATCCTAGAGGATTCCCTTTGGGCAGAATCTTTTCAATGGAAGCCTTTAGGCTCAAATCAAAAGGAGTTACACTTTTAAAGGTAATTTATTCTCTCATGTTCATTTGTTTTATTTTTCTTCTCCAACCCCCCCTAAACTCTTTTTATTTAATTATTTTGTAACAACAGCAGTATCTACAATATACTAGGATGTTGTTATAAGATTTATTCGAGCTACACTCTCACACAACTACATCAAATGGTTAAAGAACATACGGTTTCTGTGGATGGCAAAATTCTGCCTCCCGAAACGATGATTGTTCAATACTCATTTAACACCTTCAAAGGAGGCCATTATGATGTCACTATTTTTATATATGATATATAATATGTTTATGTTTTCCTTAAGCTTCTGTATTTTTCATTTATGGCATACCGTTATTGTTTCTATTATGGGTAAACACGATATCTTCATTTTAGGAAGTGCGGACTACCGCCCCCTAAAAGTGATTTGATTCGTTAATACCATATGTGGGATGTGTTAAGGATAAATTTAATGATATTATATATTTTATTATACTGGAATTATAATATACTCTTATATCATTATGATTACATTCCAGAAAATACGAAATAGAAATGGAAGTAGCGTTCATGCGTACGTATGGCTTACCGTCTACATGAACGGTGCATTTCATTTTCTTACCTCTAAATGTGATGTAATATTATAAATACATGTATATGATGAATATATATGATATATATGTTATCCAAATCATTAATAGCATTCTGGATATAACGAACCTTTGACCAAATTAACAACATGTAAGTGTAAGAAGTCTATTTTTGACTTAAGAACCAAATACCGAAAAAATGAACATTATTAACTTAAATGATTACACGATGTTCATAACATGGTATAAAAGGAATAATGAAATTGAAAAAGGTTCTTAATCAAGTAGAGATTAACTCAAGTTTATTATTCAGGAGATTAAAGAACGGTTGGGTCAAGTCAGATACGAGGTATGGGACTTCGTCTCAATCTCCTTTCATTGAGGCATATTTTGTTTTATACACAACATTCTTTTATACGGTGTATAAACCCCTTTGACTTTTACATTTATCCAGAAGGAATCTTTTTTATATGAAGCGTTTTACTAAACCACAAAAGGGAATGTTTTTATCGTACGTATGCGGCGACAACGACTTCTCCGCCGCCATGACCGTTATTTAAGTTTCGGCTTTCTCTACAAGACATACCTTGTTTTTAAAAGAAAAATAAATACCATGTTTTAATTTTCTTTTATTTTGGTATTGAAAATGGTTTTCATGATGTTTTTATATCAATGTGTTGTATTTATATCTTTTGATTGAAAGGTGGAAATGTTATGTTTCCTTTATGCATGTTTTATGTGATACGATTATGTTGAGGTTCTTGGGCATTATTATGATGACGGGTGGTTCCGTGATAAACTAAGGGCAGGTGAGCCCGATATAGCTCTCCAATGCATTGGGTAACGCGATTGAGTGAAATTTTAAGGTTTCTCTGAAGAGATTTAGGGAATATACTGTGATGGGTATTCCAAACGTAACCAAGAGGGTTACTCCGTACATAAGAATGTTATGAATGCCTCAAGTTACCTTTATGTTTTATGATATCTATGATTTATTCATGATTTGATGAGGTATGTTAAAGTGCTTATGTTTTATGGGTAAAGTATAATCTCATCCTTATGTATATATGTACCCATGTTTCCTTTCCATATTTTTATATCCCTTACTAAGCTTTTTATGCTCATACCAAGTTTTTTTGAAATGTTTTTCACAGGTCAAGGGAAAGGTACATGATATGATGATAGTGTCATGGAAGTGTCAAGAAAGAATCCATGTTTATTTTAAATATGTTTCGATTGATGATAATTAATAATACTATCTTTATGTTACCACTTTGTTTATATGTGGAATGTAATGCAAGTTTTATGATCCAATTCTCTAAAACTCTAAACCCGAAAAGATCCTCAATGTGTAATCTTGTAATAACTCAAGATTAAGTAAGGTTTAAGGCTGGGGCCTTATAGTTGGTATCAAAGGTCGGTTTAGATAACTTTAGGAGTTATAATTCTATTAAATGATTATCCAAAAATATATATTTTTGAAATGATATAGCATTTAAAGATTACCATGTTGCTTCATCTAGGACATGTTTGTTCAGAATGGTTTTCCGCAGAGGAAACAGGAAAGCAGTGCTAGGAAGGCATACAAGAGGAAATAACCTTCCGAATCCGCATCCTGAGATAGTCGGAATTGGAAATGAACAGTTTGTTGCAGTAATGGCGCAGTTGACTCAGGCTATAAATGGTGGTGGTATCCATGCACGAGATCAGCCATATCAACTGTAGGGGAACATGTCAGTGGTGGAACATTTCCTGAGGCAACATCCCCCATCATTCAGAGGATCATCTGACCCTGTGCTAGCTGAAGGGTGGATTAAAGCACTGGAGAAGATTTTCGATGTCATGGGGTGTTTAGACAATCAAAAGGTTGGTCTTTCCATTTACCGTTTGGAGGATGAGTCGGATCAGTGGTGGTTGATGGTTAAAAATATCAAGGACGCTGATGAGATTGATGCTCTCGACTTGGACGAATTCAAAGGTATGTTTCTTGAGAAGTATTTACCTAAGGTTGTTCGACTTAGGATGGAAAAGCAATTCTTGGAATTGAGGCAAGAGGAAGACTCAGTGGCTACCTATGAAGAAAGGTTCAATCGATTGGCAAGGTATGCTCCAAATTTTATCCGAGACCTTGATAGTAAATTCAATCATTTTTACTCAGGATTAAAGACAAAATAGCGAAGGGCATTAGCTTCTCGTGAGTTTAAATGTTATGAAAAGCTTGTTCGTTGTGCTGAGAAGGTGGAAATGGAGTTTGCCGATGATCAAGTGTTCTATAACAACCAATAGAAGAAGAGACCAAGGTGGAAGGAGAAAGGTAAGAATTCTTCGAAAAAGTATGATGGTAAGAAAACTAAGTTTCTTGTTTATGATAAATGTGGAAAAAGGCATGTTGGGGAATGTCTTCTGAATTCTGGAAAGTGCTGCCGATGTGGTAAGATGGGACATAAGGCTCGTGATTGCACTGAAAAAGATCAGGGTGATGGTAAGATCAAATTTGATTTACAGTTAGTGAAATGATATAAGTGAAATGAGATGGGTCACTATGAAAATGAGTGTCCGACAAAGAGCTTGAGTGATGTGAAGAAGTTAGACTACAACCAGAAAGGGGTGGTGAAATCCTTTGCAACTACTTCAGTAGATGTCGGGCCATCGAATGAATTTGAATCAGGTACTTTGTTTTTTTTTTCAGATTATGCCAGTGTGTTGTTTGATTCGGGGTCTACACATTCGTTCATCTATGAAACCTTTTCTAGTAAAATGGGAATACCATCTCAAGAAATGACTCCTGAACTTTTGGTAAAAACACCTGGGGGGGATGTTGAGGCAAAAAGAATTTATAAGAATCTTCCTATCCTTGTCTGTGGAAAGAACCTACTTGCAAACCTTATTGTTCTACCTCTAGTAGAGTTTGATGTTATCCTGGGTATGGATTGGCACTCTATTTACCATGCTAAGATTAACTGTAGAGCTAAAGAAGTTTCTTTTCAGAAAGACTTTTAGTTTGTTTACAAGAATGAACCCTTACTGTTGATAACTTATCAAGAGGCCAAGAAACTTGTAAAAGATGGAAATGAATGTTACCTTGAACACATCATTGAAAATAAAGGAATTGTTCAGATTAATGATGTGCCAGTGGTAAATGAGTATCCTGATGTTTTTCCTGATGAGTTTCCTGGAATAATACCAGATCGGGAAGTTGAATTTACTATTGACTTAGTTCCTGATTCTAAGCCAATTTCAAAACCCCCTTATCGAATGGCTCCAATTGAACTTTTAGTGTTGAAGGAGCAATTGCAAGATTTATTAGAGAAATGTTTCATTCGACCTAGCACATCACCATGGGGTGCTTCTGTCTTGTTTTTTAAAAAGAAAGATGGTTCTATGAGACTTTGCATTGATTATAGAGCATTGAATATCATCACTGTTAGGAACAAATATCCTTTGCCTCATATCGATGATTTGTTTCATCAGCTCCAGGGAGCTCAGTTTTTTTCAAAGATTGACTTGAGATCGGGGTACCATCAGCTGAAGGTAAAGGAATCAGACGTTCCGAAGACCGCTTTCAGTACAAGATATGGCCATTATGAATTTGTAGTAATGCCTTTTGGGCTAACCAATGCACCTGCTGTATTCATGGACTTAATGAATAGAATTTTCTAGGAGTTCTTGGATAAGTTTGTGGTGGTTTTCATTGATGATATTTTGGTGTTTTCTAAAAGTAAATAGGAGCATGAAAGTCATTTAAGGGTTATCTTGCAATCCTTAAAAGAAAAGAAACTGTATGGAAACTTCAGCAAGTGTGAGTTTTGGTTGCAACAAATTTCTTTCCTTGGTCACATTGTTTCTAAAGATGGAATAACTGTTGATCCTGCAAAAACAAAAGTTGTTGAATAATGGCCAAGACCCACAAATGTAACCAAGATTCATAGCTTCCTTGGTTTGGCAGGCTATTACTGAAGGTTTGTTAGAAATTTTTCACGGTTATCTAGTTCAATAACTAAGCTAACTCGGAAGGGTTTTAAGTTTATCTGGACAAAAGAATGTGATGACTGTTTTCAGGAATTGAAAAGAAGATTGGTGAATGCTCCAGTTTTGGCACTACCTTCCAGGAATGGTGAGTTTGTTATCTACAATGATGCTTCATTGAAAGGACTTGGTTGCGTCCTAATGCAGAATGATCAGGTAATTGCTTATGCTTCACGACAGTTGAAAACTCATGAGGTAAATTACCCTACACATGATTTGGAATTAGCTGTTGTTGTTTTTACTTTAAAAATTTGGAGACATCATTTGTATGGAGTAAAGTGTGAAATATATACCGATCATAAAAATTTAAAGTATATATTCACTCAGAACGAATTGAACATGAGACAAAGGAGATGGCTATAATTAATCAAGGATTATGATTTTACAATTCATTACCATCCATGAAAATCAAATAAAGTGGTTGATGCTTTGATTCGAAAAAGTAATGCTTCATTAGAAATGTTGCGTTTGGAACATGATCCTTTGGTTAAGGATTTGATGAGATTTGGAATGGAAGTTGTTGGTGCACGAATTTCTTCTATTTTGTTTCAGGAATCAGTGAGATCATCTCTATCAGATAGAATCAAGAATGCACAGACGTAAGACACTGAGTTGCAGAAAAAGGTAGAGCTGGTTCAGAAAGGTAAGTTTCCTGAATTCAACATTGATAATGATTGTGTTTTGAGATTTGGGAAGAGAATGTGTGTGCTTTGTGATTCACAGTTGAAGAGAGAGTTGTTATGTGAAGCTCATAGTTCTCCATTTTCAGTTCATCCTGGCAGTACAAAGATGTATAGAGATCTGCGGGAGTATTACTGGTGGGATGGAATGAAAAGAGATATTTCTGATTTTACTGTAAAGTGTTTGACATGTCAGCAGGTTAAAGAAGAGCGGCAGTTACCGAAAGGGATGCTTCAGCCTTTACCAGTGCCAGAGTGGAAATGGGAGAATATATCCATGGACTTTGTTGTGGGATTACTGAAGACATCTCGAGGTAATAATGCATTCTGGGTTATTGTTGATCGCTTGACTAAATCTTCTCATTTCCTTTCCAAACGAGATACTTTTTCCCTGGATCAACTTTCCCGTTTGTATCTTAAAGAGATAGTTAGGTTACATGGAGTTCCTCTCTCTATTGTATCTGATCGTGATCCCAGGTTCACTTCTAACTTTTGGAAAGGCCTTCAGAATTCGTTGGGTACTGAATTAAATTTTAGTACAGCTTTTCATCCTCAATTAGATGGGCAGTCAGAACGAACAATTCAGACATTGGAGGATATGCTACGTTCTTGCTCTATGGATTATCAGGGAAGTTGGGACCAACATCTTTCTTTGGTTGAATTATCATATAATAACAGTTTTCATTCCAGTATAAAGATGGCACCATTTCAGGAATTATATGGGAAGCGGTGTCGAACTCCAGCTTTCTGGGATGAAGTGGGTGAAAGGAAGTTGATGGGACCAGAATTGGTAGAAGAGATGGCAAAAAAAGTTCAGTTGATTCAGAAGCACATGAGAACATCTTAGAGTAGGCAGAAGAGTTATGCAGACAACAGGAGGAAGGATCTATCTGTTGATGTAGGTGATCATGTTTTTCTCAAAGTATCACCATGGAAAATTATGATGTGATTTGGTAAGAAAGGAAAGATGAGTCCAAGGTTCATTGGACCATATGAAATTCTTGAAAGAGTTGGATCAGTTGCTTACCGAGTGGCTTTACCTCCGAGTTTATCTCAGGTACACAATGTTTTTCACGTTTCGATGTTGAGAAATTATATGCCAGATCCATCTCATGTTTTGAGCCCAGAGGTAGTTTAGCTGGAAGAGAACCTATCATATGAGGAACAACCGGTCCAGATTGTTGACCACAGGGAGCAAGTGTTACGGAATAAGGTGATTAAATAGGTAAAGGTTTTGTGGAAAAACCACATGATGGAAGAGGCAACATGGGAATCTGAAAATGCAATGAGGGATAAGTTCCCCCATTTATTCGATAAGTAAATAAATTGCGGGGACGCAATTTTCAAAAGGGGGGAGGGATGTAACATCCCATGTAAGTAATTAACAATAGATATTTTTATCTATGTCTATTAATGAATTAGATTGTGTTTTAGCGGCTTAAAATGAAAATAAATCCAATCTTAAACATGGAATACAGTAATATTTTTTAAAGATTGTTTTACTGCCTTTTGATGGAAAACCATATTTAAATCTATCTTTTGGAAATTTTATATTCTATGTTGGTCAAAATAAACTTATTCTTTATGATTTGGACATCAAAATTTACTTTGTGTGAATTTTGGGTATTTTTCTGACAATGTTCATTTTTAATGAATAGTGAAAAATACTGCATTTTACATCAAAACTGCTTCTTAATCTAATTTTTTTATATGATTAGATTATCTTTTGAATTTGTCTTAATGTGTAATCTGAATATATTTTTATCATTTAATCCAATTGTGGTCATTGGAATCTATTTCACTTTGAAATTAGACTTAAACTGGTGTCAATCTTTTGATACTTATTGTTTCATAAAAACACGCTATTTGTAATGACATCAGGAATTAATTATGAAATTAATTAATGTGACTTATATGTTTTGAATTTTGTAAAATAGACTTCATTTTTGAATTCGGAATATCAAGAATAACTTCGGGTGAATTTTTGGTAATTTTCTGAAAAACTTAAATTTTTGATGAATAGTGAAACCACTAAGTGGTACTTATAAAAAATGATTTTCCGTTTAAATGAAATATTGCCATAATTGTGTTTTGAATTTCAAAAATCCGACATACATTGTTTTCATTAAGAAGTAAAATGTGGTTCAATGAGATTAAAATTTTTTTTTGGTGAATAGTAACTTATTAAGTTTTTAATCGCGATTAGTGGTAATTAGTGTAGTTTAAGGTAAAAATAATTCTTTAATAAAATGAGATGAGATTGACACATGTCCTACCCTCATTGGTTGTGTCATGGAAGACCAAGACAGGCCATGGGTCAACTTGGGGACCCTATGGAGCCACTTTGGATGGGAAATGACATAAATAACTTTTTATTTAATGTTAAAGTAAAAATGACACAAACATAATATGTTTTACGAAAACAATTATTACATGGGGTTATAAAGATCGGATTTTTGATTATAAATAGTAATTAGAAATATACAATGATTTCTTACATCATAGTATTTCTTTTATAATTTTTAGACTTTAAAAAAATTAAATTATTTATGGCATCATGATGATGCAGCGATGACCTCATTATTTAACGATTTGAATAAAATGGAAGGTTAATGTAAAATCTAAAACCTACACATGGAAAAAACCAATTGGATGTGTGGATTTCGAACCCTTATCACCTTATCCTCTAATTATATCAATGTGGGACCTTTTGGATGTGAAACGCTTTTTAAAATAAAGTATCTTATCTTTACTTTCCAAGAGGGCCCCTCCTCTCCTCTTATAAAAGGCCCCCACCTCTACCTCATTAACCACACTCCCAAAGCCTTTGGCTCGGACATACCGTGCCCATTTACTCTCTCCACATCCCTATCTTCATCCTAGAGGATTCCCTTTTGGAAGAATCATTTCAAAGGAAGCCATTATGCTCAAATCAAAAGGAGTTACACTTTTAATGGTCATTCATTCTCTCATGTTCATTTGTTTTATTTTGCTTTTCCAACCCCCCCTAAACTCTTTTTATTTACTTCTTTTGTAAAAACAACATTATATTAAATATACTAGGATGTTGTTATAAGATTTATTCTAGCTACACTCTCACACAAATACATCAAATGGTTAAAGAACATACGGTTTCCGTGGATGGCGAAATTCTGGCTCCCGAAATGATGATTGTTGAATACTCATTTAACACCTTCAAAGGTGGCCATTATGATGTCACTATTTTTATATATGATATATAATATGTTTATGTTTTCCTTAAGCTTCTGTATTTTTCATTTATGGCATACCGTTATTGTTTCCATTATGGGTAAACACGATATCTTCATTTTAGGTAGTGCGGACTACCGCCCCCTGAAAGTGATTTGATTCGTTAATACCATATGTGGGATGTGTAAAGGATAAAGTTAAGGATATTATATATGTTATTATACTGGAATTATAATATACTCTTATATCATTATGATTCCATTCCATAAAATACGAAATAGAAATGGAAGTAGCGTTCATGCGTACGTACGGCTTACCGTCTCCCTAAACGGTGCATTTCATTTTCTTACCTCTAAATGTGATGTAATATTATAAATACATGTATATGATGAATATATATGATATATATGTTATCCAAATCATTAATATCATTTTGGATATAACGAACCTTTGACCAAATTAACATCATGTAAGTGTAAGAAGTCTATTTTTGACTTAAGAACCAAATACCGACAAAATGAACATTATTAACTTAAATGATTACAAAATGTTCATAACATGGTATAAAAGGAATAATGAACTTGAAAAAGGTTCTTAAGTAAGTATATATTAACTTAGGTTTATTATTCAGGATTTTAATGAATGGTCGGGTCAAGTCGGATACGAGGTATGGGACTTCGTCTCAATCTCCTTTCATTGAGGCATATTTTGTTTTATACACAACCTTATTTTATATGGTGTATAAACCCCTTTGACTTTTACGTTTATCCAAAAGAAATATTTTTTATACGAAGAGTTTTACTAAACGACAAAAGGGAACGTTTTTGTCGTACGTATGCGGCAACAACGACTTCTCCGCCGTCGTGACTGTTATTTAAGTTTCGGATTCCTCTACAAGCCATACCTTGTTTTTAAAAGAAAAATAAATACCATGTTTTGCTTTTCTTTTATTTTGGTATTGAAAATGATTTTCATGATGTTTTTATATAAATGTGTTGTATTGATATCTTTTGATTGAAAGGTGGAAATGTTAGGTTTCCTTTATGCATGTTTTATGTGATACGATTATGTTGAGGTTCTTGGGCATTATTATGAAGATGGGAGGTTCCGTGATAAACTAAGGGTGGGTGAGCCCGATATAGCTCTCCAATGCATTGGGTAACGTGAAGGAGTGAAACGTTAAGGTTTATCTGAATATATTTATGGAATATATTGTGATGGGTATTCCAAACATAACCAAGAGGGTTACACCCTACGTAAGAATGTTATGAATGCCTCAAGTTACCTTTATGTCTTATGATTTCTATGATTTATTCATGATTTGATGAGTTATGTTAATGTGCTTATGTTTTATGGGTAAAGTATGATCTCATCCTTATGTATATATGTACCCATGTTTCCTTTCCATATTTTTATATCCCTTACTGAGCTTTTTATGCTCATCCCAAGTTTTTTTGAAATGTTTTTCACAGGTCAAGGGAAAGGTACATGATATGATGATAGTGTCAAGGAAGTGTCAAGAAAGAATCCATTATTTTAAATATTTTTCAATTGATGGGAATGAAGAATACTATCTTTATGTAACCACTTTGTTTATATGTGGAATGTAATGCAAGTTTTATGATCTAATTATCTAAAACTCCAAACCCGAAAAGATCCTCAATGTGTAATCTTGTAATAACTCAAGATTAAGTAAGGTTTAAGGCTGGGGCCTTATAATGTATATTTCCTTACGTTCTTAGTAAATCTCCTAAAAAAATTCTTCATCTGTATGAAAGGTAACTTAAAAAAATGTTGTCAGTTAACTTTTCCTATTGGGTAATCAATGATCGGTTAACCAATCATAAGTTTTTGATTTTCTTGTAGTTAACTTTCTCCTAACCTTATTTTCTTCAACTCTCCATTAGACCTTGATGGTTTGTTTTTCCTCTATATCCATATTTTCATATAATCCTAGTATGGGCTATCTCGAGTGACCTTTGTACTTCACTTTCTTTCTTTTAATGTTATATTTTTATTAACCCTATTTTTGATGGGGGTTTTTTACAAAGGTATTTTCTAATTTCAACCTTTTATTTTCAAAGAAAAATTATAATTTCGAGGATGCAATTTATTGAAGGAGGGTAGAATGTAACACCCCAAGCTTCCATGGTATGATTCTCTTTGAATAATAGAGTAGCGTGTGTTGTACGCAACATCGAGATTCTAACACACCGCGACCAGTCAAAGTAGCCGTTATGAATAGTAATACCAAAATTTGGAAATTATATAATCTTTATATTTCAAAATGGACGTCATTTTTGTATTCAGAATATCGAAATTATCCTAAGTTGAATTTTTTGTAATTTTTTGAGAACTTCCAATTTTTTATGAATAGTAAAAAATACTTAAAAACAACTTTTGAAATCAAAATAATTTGTAGTGATAAATTATACTATTGAGTGTTTTGAAATTATAATTAGAATATATTTTTACTATTTTATCCAATGGTGGTCATTATAATTAATTTCACATTGAAATTGGACATAAAAAATTGTCAATCTTTTGATATATATTGTTTTTTTGAAAACACGCTACTTGTTGTGACAAAGGGAATTAATTATAAAATTAATTAATGAAACATATATATTTTTAATTTTTTAAAATATACATCATTTTTGAATTTGGAATATCAAATATAGCATATTGTGAATATTTGCTATTTTTCTAAAAAACATCAATTGTTTATATATATTGAAACCACTAAGTGGTAGTTAAAGTAACTGACTTTTCATTTAAATGAAACTTTACCACTTCTGTGATTTGATTTTGAAAAATCCAACATACATGGTTGTCATTAAGAAGTAAAATTTGGTTCAATGGGATTAAAATAATTATTTGGTGAATAAAAACTTTTAAATTTATTAATCACGATTCGAGGTAATTAGTGTAATTTAAGGTAAATATAATGTGATAATAATATGAAATGGCCTTGAAACATGTCCTACACTTATTGGATGGGTCATGGACGACCAAGACAATCCATGGGTCAACTTGGGGACCCCATGGAGCCACATGGGTAAGAAAACGACATTAATAACTTTTTATTTAAAGTAAAAATAAAATTGTCAGAAACACGTGTTTTTTTACTAAAGCAATTATTACATGAAGATATATAAGTTAACACTTAGACTAAAAATATTCCTAGGAAAACTAATTATATTTTCTACATCATAATACTTTTTTATAATTGTTAGACAATAAATAAATTTAATTTTTTATGACACCATGATGATGCAGAGATTACATCATTAGTTAACGATTTAAATAAAATGAATAGATAATGTACAATCTAAGACATAAACGTGTCAAAAACCTATTGGATGAGTAGAGTTCGAACCCTTATCATCTTATCTTAGAAATATATATTTTTGGGACCTCTAAATTCAGAAAATAATTTCATAATAATGTAATATTTCATGACTTTCCAAGAGTGACCCTCCTCTCTTCTTATAAAAGGCCCCCCACCTCTATCACCTTATTCACACCATCAAGCCATTTGTCTCGGCCATCCTCTACCCAAATACTCTTCCAAAATCCCTCTCTTACTAATAGAATCCTCACTTTGGGAATAAGTCTTCCTATGGAAGACTTTTTCTCAAATCAAAAAGAGTTACCCGATTTTATGGTCATGCCTTCTCTTTTGTTCTTTTGTTTTATTTTGATTCTCCAACCCCCTAAAATATTTTTATTACTTTATTTTTTAGAAACAACAGTATCATCAATATACTTGGATGTTTTTATGAGAATTATTTTATTTACACTTACACACACCATCATCTAATGGTTAATGAACATACTGTTTCTGTGGGTGGAAAATTACTACCTCACGAAACGATGATTGTTCAATCTTCCTTTAACACCTCTTATGGTTGCCATTATGATGAAACTTTTTTTAAATATGATATATATTATGTTTTGGGTTTCCTTATGATTCTGTATTTTTCATTTATGGCATACCTTTATGATTACTATTATGGGTAAACGCGATAATTTCATTTTTGGAAGTGCGGACTACCGCCCCCTCAAAGTGATTTGAATCATTAATGCCATATGTGGGATGTATAAAGGATGGTGTAAATGGAATTATAAATTATATTATACTAGAATTATAGTATTCCATTATATAATTATAATTTCATTCCATTAAATATGAAATAGAAATTAAAGTAGCATTCATGCGTACGTACGACTTACCATCTCCATGAATGGTGCATTTCATTTTTTACCTCTAAATGTTATGTAATATTATAAATGCATGTATATACTGGATATATATGATATATATGATATCTAAATCATGAATATAATTCTGTATATAAAGGATATTTCACCACATCAACAACTTGTAATTATAAGAAGTTTATTTTTGACTCAAGTACCAATGATCGACAAAATGACCATTATTAACTTAAATAATTACATAATGTTAATAACATGGTAATAAGTGATATAAAAGTAATAATGAACTTGAAAAAAAATCTTAAGCAAGTAGAAATTATCTCTAGTTTATTATTCAGGAGATTAAAGAACGATCGAGTCAAGTCAGACACGAGGTAAGGGAACTTTTTAACCGAATTTCCATTCATTGGGTTAATCTCCTACTTTCAAATTATTTCATGATATTTTTATGTCCTATCTTTTATATTTACTTTATTTATGTGTACTTATAGTGAATACACATAATTGATCAATTTTATTTAAAAAATTATCTTTGTAAGGGACTTCATCTCAATCTCTATTCATTGAGGCATTTTTTGTTTTATACACAAATATCTTTTATACGGTGTATATACCCCTTTGACTTTTACATTTTCTCAAAATGAATCTTTTATACGAAGTGTTTTACTAAACGATAACAAGTAATGTTTTTATTGTCGTACGTATGCGGCGACAATGACTTCCCCACCGTCATGACCTTTATTTGAGTTTCGACTTCCTCTACAAGCCATAACATGTTTTAAATAAAAAAATAAATACATAGTTTTAATTTTCTTTTATTTTGGTATTGAAAATGGTTTTGAAAGTGTTATTTATTATATCAATGTGTTGTATTGATATCTTTTGATTGAAATGTGGAAATTTTGTGTTTCCTTTATGCATGTTTTATGTGATACGATTATGTTATGGTTTATGATATGTTTAAACCTGTTCATATGAGTAATGCATTGGACATAATAAGTGACGGGTGGAGCCCGCTATAGCTCCTCGACGCATCGGTAGGTCTCATGAGACAAACTAGTGTCTTTCCACGAGGCCTTGAAAATATAATATTTGTAGTATTGGAACGAGGCCTTGTCTATGTGGTTATGATAGTCTAGAATTATGAATTCCATCATTATTAAAGTGGTTATTGATATTGTATGTGATTATTTGACAAGTAGAATACACATGTGAATAAGTAAATGGAATTATTTCATTTCATTTTTTCCATATTATGCTGATGTTGAAGTTTAAAAGGATTTTGTTTTAGTTATACATTTCCTTAAATGTTAATGTTTGTTTATGAAAGATTCCGCTATATTGTTATCCTAAATGAGAATCTGAGCTCACCCCTTCCAATGTTTTAATTTTTCTAGGATGTGAAGAAGTGTTTTAACAATGACCTGTAGGGATAGTATGAGGGGATATGAAGACAAGATTTTGTTGTAGTTGTTTTTACTTTATGATGTAATTTAAGACTTATGAATGTATCTAGTCTTTACAAGGCTACTAAACTAATAGGTCTTTCGAGACATGTTCTTTTGTGATCATTCCAATGTTATGAAATAATTGACCGACTCAGGGTAACTGGTGTCGGGGAGTTACAGCTGCTATCAGAGGCACATTAGTATTAACCTTGAAAGCTAGATTTAGATAAACTCTGATTAGGGAACATAGCCATAAGATAGAATTTGAGGATTAGTGTAGAAGAACTTCCTAGAATTTCGGTATTGTAGAGATTTAGTGAGTTTTCCGAGAAATACATCCCTGTCTGGATACGAGCAGTTAGAGGCGGCTCTGGCACAAATGTACTTAGGGGTAAAACCCGAAAACACCACTTTTAGCTAGACTCTAACGGGAACTGGTGAACGACAACAGGCCTTAATTCACTCTTGGTTACGACACTCTCGGGGGATATGCTTAGGATAATTCTCATTTTCATTACAAAAAATTATGAAGTGTTTATGATTATATACATCCTCAAAGAATAAATTTTATGATTATGGATTATATCCATAAATTGTTCAATTTATGTTAAGTGTCTTAAAAGTATGGAATTATGTATTTTTATTCATAAAATGATCTAGTTTATGCCATTGTTTAGAAATGGCACCTAGTGGAAGGAATGGAAACCATATCAATGCATGCACTCCATGTAGGGATTTTTATCCTTCTCAATGTAATTATAGTGGAGCTGGAGATACAACTGGTGTTGATAAACTTATCACCATACTGGGACAACACACTCTGGTTATTAATAATAACCTTACTCATATGGAGTACCCTAATCCACAACGTGGAGGATCAATGTTAGACTACTTCATGAGGCAACAACCACCAACATTCAATGGGAGTACTAATCCCTTAGTAGCTGAGCAATGGATAAATTCCTTAGAGAAAATATTTCATGCCTTAGGGAGTAGTGAAAGGGAAAAGGTTATAATTGCAGTTTACCACCTCCCTGGAGAAGCTGATCAATGGTGGTCATTGATTCAAAATACAGAGGAAGAAGATGAAGTATAGAATATGTAATGGATGGAGTTCAAAGTGATTTTCTTAGAAAAATACTTTCCACATGACCATCGAGCAGATATGGAAAGGAAATTTCTGAGTCTGAGACAAAAGGAGGATGAGAATGTTGCAAAGTGTGAGGCCAATATTACAAGGTTAGCAAGACATGCTGCAGATTATATTCATAACCCATGAAGTAAGATTGATCGTTTCATTGAGGGGTTAAAACCATTTCTCTGTCAAGAATTATTCTCACAAACCTTCTCGTCATACGAAGATATTGTCTCAAGTGCTATCAAAACAGAAAAGGAATTCCCTAAATCTAATGACAATAAAGCAAAGCAAGAGAAGAAGAGAACGGTGGAACAAGAGACAGATAAAGGGAAATTGGGAAAGACGGATTTTACATTATGCGATAATTGTGGGAAGAATCACCCCGGTACATGCCAAAAAATATTGGGAGTTTGTTCTAAATGTGGAGAAAAATGTCACCAGGCTCGTGATTTCAAGGGAAAGAAATAGGATATCAATGTGAAATGCTACAATTTTAAGGAAATTGGGAATTATGAAAATGAGTGTTCTAAGCATCAGAAAAAAATATCTCAGAAAAGGCCAAGCGATCAAGGACAATCTTATGTTGTTACTACAGTTGAATTGGAATAATTAATGTATTGATGATTTTGGAATAAAAGATTATATTCTGGTTATAAGAATAATCTGATATATATAAGGATGGTACTACAGTACTTGTTGTTTTCATTAAGGTTTTAATATGATGAAGGTAATCATATTTTTGTATGTGACAATAAGAGAAACGTTACTTTGTTTGAGGAATCTTATGATACTATTGATTTACGAATTTAGAGACCTTTTAGAAAAAGTATGGATAGAGGTATTTTGGATATCTATAAAGGTTGGAATGGATTAAGTTGAACTTTGGGTAGTATTGTTTAAGTTTTAGACATTTATGAAGATTATTTTTGGAATATTATAATACTATAGTTTTAGGAAAAGGACAACCTGCAGGTCGGGGGATTGCGCGTCGCATCGGACAAAGATGTAGGAATCAAACCCACAACCATAGTACGACACGCCTTTATTACCTACCACTATCCTATAGGAAGTACCTGGTTATTACGAAATAGTTTTCCTAATCTAAATGGTATGTGTTAATATATGGAACCTTGTATGATTAGGATAAATATAATATTTTTGAGTTCAATTATCTTTTTGAGTGAAAGATGGGTTGGTAGTGAAGATTTATTAAAGAATGAAAGAATACATGACAAGAATGTATATTTCCTTACATTCATAGAAAATCTCCTAAAAAAATTCCTCAACTGGATGAAATGTAACTTAAAACAAAAACGTTGTCAGTTAACTTTTCCTACTGGGGAATCAATGATCGTTTAACCAATCACAAGTTTGTTATTTTCTTGTAGTCAACTTTCTCCTAACCCTATTTTCTACAACTCTCCATCAGACCTTGATGGCTTGTTTTTCCTCTATATCCATATTTTCATATAATCATAGTATGGGCTATCTCGGGTGACCTTTGTACATTTCTTTCTTTCTTTTAATTTTATATTTCTATTAACCCTATTTTGGATGTGGGTTTTCCACAAAGGTATTTTCAAATATAAACCTTTTATTTTCAAAAAAAATTAAATTGCGAGGACGCAATTTATTGAAGGAGGGTAGAATGTAACACCCCAATCTTCCATTTTATTCTTCTCTTTGAATAATAGAGCATTGTGTGTTATACACAACTTTGAGATTCTAACACACCGCGGCCAATTAAAGTAGCTGTTATGAATAGTAATACCCACGTTTTGAAATTATATACATTTTATATTTCAAAATGGACTTCATTATTGTATTTTGAATATAGAAATTATCCTTAGTTGAATTTTTTGTAATTTTCTGAGAACTTCCAATTTTTTTTGAATAGTGAAAAACAATTAAAAAAAAAATTTTTAATCAAAATAATATTTAGTGATAAATAATTCTATTTAGTGGTTTTAAAGTATAATTTGAATATATTTTTACCATTTTATCCAATGGTGGTTATTATAATTAGTTTCACTTTAAAATTTGACATAAAAAATTGACAATCTTTTGATATATATTGTTTTTTAAAACATGCTATTTTGTGTGAAATCAAGAATTAATTATAAAATTAATTAATGCAACTTATATATTTTTAATTTTTTAAAATAGACATCATTTTTGAATTCAGAATATAAAATATAGCTTAGGGTGATTTTTTGGTATTTTTTTGAAAAACATCAATTTTTGATGAATAGTGAAACCACTAAGTGGTATTTAATGAAACTGATTTAACATTTAAATGAAACATTACCACTTCTATGATTTGATTTTCAAAAATCCAACATAAAATTTTTTCATTAGGAAGTAAAATGAGGTTCAATTAGATTGAAATAATTTTTCGGTGAATAGTAACTTTTATGTTTTATTAATCACGATTAGAGGTAATTAGTGTAATTTAACGTAAAGAAAATGTGATAATAATATTAATTGACATTGACACATGTCGTAAACTTATTTTATGAGTCATTTACTACCAAGACAATCCATGGGTCAACTTGGGGACCACATGGAGCCACTTGGGTATGAAAATGACATTAAACACTATTTATTTAAAGTAAAAATAAAATTGTCTGACTTGCCTCCCTAGAGGAGAGCGGCGGTCGTGACGTCTTCAGAGATTCTTCGATGCTCCAACCCTAGGAGGTGATGGAGATCACGGCGGCCCCTCTCCCCACGAGGAGGGGCCTCATCGCCCTCAGGAGCACCGGCGCAATTCTCATCTCCCCTCTGATTGCAGTCTCATGCCCTATATACGCGTTGCACCAAGGGTTCCGGGGTGCTTCAATGGTCATCCGGTTGTTCCAGTCTCTGTGCAAGAATTCACCGAGGCCTCTTCAATGTTCTCCAATGCGCTGGTTACAAGATTCGGGCGGTGTAGACCCTCGATTGAAGGGTTTGACAGGTATGTTAATGAGTCTAGGGTTCTGAATCATAGGGCGGTCATCGGGATTTTGGGTCCGAAGCACTTCTTGATATGCTTTGATGATGAAGAGGACTTGATCCGTGCCTGGTCCAGAGAGAGTCGATCCTTACGTGGGGAGAACTTTCATCTCTTTAGTTGGTCGTTTGACCTACATATGAACAGAGATCCTCCCACCTCAGCGATTTGGTTTCAATTACCGGGCCTCCCACTGCCCTTTCAGAATATCGGTCTTCTTCGGTCGATTGGCCATTCTCTGGGTCGTTTCCTATGTTGTGATCAACGTACGGCGAGCCTTAATTATCCAATGGCTGCTCGATTTTGCGTTGAAATGGACACTTCCAAGCCGCCGCCTGAGCTTGCCTGGATTGTTGTGGAAGGTGAATACAGATATTCCCAAGTAATAAGGTATGAAACTTGGAGCCATTTCTGTAATTTCTGTTACAAAAAGGGACATTGCAGCTCTGATTGCCGCAAGAGGAAGAATGTTTCTTCTCCCTTCGTTAATGAGCCTCCTGAACCAGTTGTCCACTGTGAGGAGATTAACACATGTGAGATTCCTGGTGGTAGCTGCAAGGAGGTTGGTGCTTCTGGGAAAATCAGCGGGAAGGTGCAAACCATACTTTCATCCGAGGTGCCTGCCCCTGCGTCTCCTAATGTGGTGATTCCTCTTTCACTGGGGGCTTGCAAGGATGTCCTGAAGGAATCCTCACTGGCTGAATCCGAGGTAAGCACTCCTACTGTTTTCTCGTGACTTAAAAGTGATCTTGGTTTACCTCGGTCTGGTGAGTTAGGGAAGGATTCAAAGGCCTGTTCCACTGGGATTGGGAACCTTGAAGGGGAGGGTGAGCAGGGCTAGTAGAATGAAAAAACCTGCTTGAAAGAGATCAATGGGTGCTGTCCAGATGTGATCTGTAAAGAGCTGATGGTCACTATGAAGTCACACCAAGATTTGGAAGTGGGAAGTGAGCATACTGGATAGCCAGAGGCCTCTACTCTGGCTAAACAATCTGCTTTTCCCTTGAACAATGAAAAGTTAGGAGGCTGTTCAAGCATATTGACCAAAAACAGCTTTGATGTGCTGGGTGAGCAACATGATCCGGTCAATAGGATGGAGGGAGAACAACCATGTCTGGGTGGAGATGCTATTGATGTCAACCCATCGGATGATGTCCTGGTAACCCCCGCTTCAAAATGCTCAGAGTTGGGGATGAGAATGGGAGGTGAAAAGGAGAATGTTACTCCAAGATCCTCGTATAGCGACATCACGAAAAATGGATGCAAAAAGACCCTGTGTAAAGATGTGAGCTACAACACTCCACCCAAAAGAAGGACGAGGAAAGACTACTCTGATCTTCCGAAGCCCATGGCAACCAGATCTGCTAACAGATCGAGAGGAGGGTCCATACATTTTATGAACAAAGAACCTAGTAGCAAACGTCCACCAAAGGAGAAAATGTTCAAGGAAATGCTCCAAAATAAAATGATGTATCTTGAGATGATGCGGAAGTACGAGTCTTCTGAATGGGAGTCAGCTCATCCTGACGATGAGAGATCTGACTACAGGGACAGGGATGGGGAGAAGGATGAGTATGGGTTTGATGTAATGTAATGATGCAGTTTCTCTATTACTTTTATCTGCAATCTTTTTTCTTAATAAATTTGTGGGATCGGGCTTTCTCCTGGTTCTGATTTTCCCGGTTAAAAATAAAATTGTCACAAACATGTGTTGTTTTACTAAAACAATCATTACATGTGGTTAAATAAGTTAAATTTTCGACTCTAAATATTCATTTGAAAGATAAAAATATTTTCTACATCATGATATTTTTTTATAATTTTTAGACACTAAATAAAATAAATTTGTTATGACACCATGATGATGCAGTGATTACCTCATTAATTAACGATTTAAATAAAACGAAAAGATAATGTAAAATCTAAGCCTTAAACTAGTAAAAAACCTATTGTATGAGTTGAATTCGAACACTAATCACTGTATCCTCTAAAAATATAATTGTGGGACCTCTAAAATCCGAAAAATCATTTCATAATAATTTAATATTTCATGACTTTCCAAGAGTGCCCCTCCTCTTCTCTTATAAAAGGCCCTCACCTCTACCACCTTATTCACACCATCAAGCCATTTGGCTCGGCAAAAATCTTTCCCAATACTATCCCAACTTCCCTATATTACTTCTAGTGGCCTCACTTTTGGCATAAGTCTTCCAAAGGAAGCCTTTGGCTCAAATCAAAAAGAGTTACCCGATTTAAAGGTAATGTCTTCTCTTCTATTATTTTGTTTTATTTTGCTTATCCAACCCCCTAAAATATTTTATTTACTTTATTTTGTAACAAATCCAGTATCCTCAATATACTTGGATGTTTTTATTAGAAGGATTTTATTTACACTTACACAGACCTTCATCTAATGGTTAAAGAACATATTGTTTCTGTGGGTGGTGAATTACTAACTCACGAAAAGATGATTGTTCAATCTTTTTTAATACCTCTCATGGTGGCCATTATGATGACACTATTTATATATATGATATATATTATGTTTTGTTTCCTTATGATTCTCTATTTTTTATTTATGGCATACCTTTATGATTTCCATTATGGGTAAACGTGATAATTTCATTTTAGGAAGTGCGGACTACCGCCCCCTCAAAGTGATTTGAATCATTAATGACATATAAGGGATGTATAAAGGATGTAGTAAATGATATTATAAATTATATTATACTGGAATTATATTATACCTTTATATAATTATATTTTCATTCCATTAATTATGAAATAGAAATGAAAGTAGCGTTCATGCGTACGTACAGCATACCGTCTCCATAAACGGTGCATTTCATTTCTTACCTCTATATATTATGTAATATTATAAATGCACGTATATAATGGATATATATGATATATATGATATCTAAATCATGAATATAATTCTTGATATAATCAATATTTCACCACACGAACAACTTTTAATTATAATAAGTTCATTTTTAACTCATGTACCAAAGATTGACAAAACGATTGTTATTAAAAAAAATATTTACATAATGTTCATAACAGGGTAATAAGTGATATAAATGGAATAATGAACTTGAAAAAAATTCTTATGCAAGTTGAAATTAACTATAGTTTATTATTCAGGAGATTAAAAAACGATCAAGTCAAGTCGGACACGAGGTAAGGGAACTTCTTAACCCAATTTCAATTCATTGGGTTAATCTCCTACTTTCAAATTATGTCATGACATTATTATGTCCAATCTTGTATTTTTACTTTATTTATGTGTACTTATAGTGAATACACATAATAGATCTATTTTATTTAAAAAATTATCTTTGTATGGGATGTCGTCTCAATCTCCATTCATAGAGGCATATTTTGTTTTATACACAAATTTATTTTATACGGGGTATAAACCCTTTAACTTTTACATTTATTCAAAAGTAATCTTTTATACAAAGTGTTTTACTAAACGAAAAAAGGAATGTTTTTCTTGTCTTACGTATGCGGAGACAATGACATCTCCGCCGCCATGACCATTATTTGTGTTTTGGCTTCCTCTACAAGCCATAACTTCTTTTAAAATAACAAAAATACAAAGTTTTAATTTTCTTTTATTTTGGTATTGAAAATTGTATTGAATGTGTTTTTTATTATGTCAATGTGTTGTATTGAAATCTTGTGATTGAAATGTGGAAATGTTATATATCCTATATGCATGTATTATGTGATATTATTATTTATTGTTTATGATATGTTTAAACCTATTCATATGAGGAATGCATTGGACATAATAAGTGAAGGGTGGAGCCCGCTATAGCTCCTCGATGCATCGGCATGTATCATGAGGAAAACTAGTGCCTTGGAATGAGACCGTGACAAAATCATATTTGTAGTCTTCGCACGAGGCCTTGGCGACGTGGTTATGATAGTCTGGCATTATGCATTCCATCATTTTGAAAGTGGTTATTGATATTGCGTGTGATTATTCGACTAGTAGAATATCCATGTGAATACGTAAATGGAATTATATCATTTTATTTTTGCCATATGATGCTGAAGTTCAAGTTTATAAGGTTTTTTTTAGTTATACATTGCCTTAAATGATAATGTTTTTTATGAAAGCTTCCTCTATTTTGTTAACCTTACTGTGCATCTAAGATCACCCCTTCCAATCTTTTAATTTTTCCAGGATGTGAAGAAGTATATTAAGAATAATCGTCAGGGATTGTATGAGGGGATATGATGACAAGATGGTGTGGTAGTTTTGTTTTACATTATGATTTAATGTAAGACTTATGAATTTATCTAGTATTTACAAGGCTAATAAACTAATCGGTCTTTCGAGAATAGATCTTTTGTGATCATGCCAATGTTACGCAATAATGCACCGACTCTGGGTAATTGGGGTCGGGGCGTTACACTGCCCCTTACCCATTTACCTCTATTTTGGCCCCATGGCCAGAGGTTTCATTCTCGGAATCATGTATGGTGTGGTATGATAATATGTCCTCATTAACATTAGGTATGTTTTATTACACTGCACACATTCCCCATTTAGCCTTGTGTCTACTAAATCGTTGCCACATGACGTTAAATTTCATTCCTGGTCCCATCACATGACCCAAAACTGTTACATTATCTTCCTAGCCGCATGATGGAAAATGGCACTACATTGTTATGTCCTCACTCAAGGGGACACAATGTTTGGTATGAGATGAATGTCGTGCCATTTGTCAACAACTACATACATCTTGATTCTTGTGAAATTGTCAAGACATTCTATCCTAGGCCTATCAATTCACAAAAAAAACCATTCACCTTAAAGTACAAACAAGATACATCAAATACCGCTTATTTTGGTGTGAGGGCCAAACAAACATTCCACTTTTAGCCCTAGAACTGGTACATTACCATGAAACCCCCAAGAACTATGAATAACATGATTCTCATTGTCATAAGATATGTAGGAATACCCAAGTACTTCCCCCATGGGCCCAGTATAACTCTTGTTTCCGGTCCCTCAACCTAAAACCTTCCATGGGAACGCATGGTAATCTGGACGTCGGGTGTTAATGTAACACCCGAGACTTTTATGTTATATAAACCATCAAAGGAATCTTTTTCTACACAACACTTGCTTGGATTGCTTTACACGCAATCGCGACCTTCCTCGATAGCTTGCGTCGTACGCAATACCGAGTTTCACTAAACAACAATATGCTATTAAAACTAGCCGTTATGAATAGTAATAACCACTTTTTGAATTTTTATAAATTTTATTTTTCAAAATGGACTTCATTTTTGGACTCAGAATATCGAAATTAGCCTAGGGTGAAATTTTGGTATTTTTCTGAAAACTTTCAATTTTTGATGAATAGTGAAACCACTAAGTGGTAGGTTAAAAACTGAATTTTGCATAAAAGATAATTTTACCGCTTCTGTGAATGGAATTTCGAAAATACGACAGACACGGTTGATATCAATAAGTAAAATGTGGTTCAATGAGATAAAAATAATTTTTTGGTGAATAGTAACTTTTTACGATTTTTATCGCGGTTAATAGTAAATAGGGTAACTAAGGGTAAATATGATATTAATATTACCCTAACACATGTACTAATTCTATTGGACAAGTGTAATTCGACCAAAAACAAACTTAGGAATAAAATATGACCATTTAGGCCCACTTGGATTAGATTAGGACATTTATTATTAATTTATTTAAAGAAGGGTTAAAATAGTTAAAATCAAAGTTTAATAAGTAAATCATTTTTAATATGGGGTTATACATAAGATAAATTCGATTGTAAATATTAATTAGAAAGATAGAAAGATTTCCTACATGATTGTATTTTATTTGTAATTTTTAGACATCAAATAATTTAATTTATTTATGACACAAAGATGATGCAGTAATTATCTTATTAATGAAATATTGAAAAAATTGATACTATAAATACCAAAATAAATGTAATTTAAGACTTTTTATGAATTCCACTAATTTTCTAGGTTACTATGATATATTAATGTTGATTTAATCAACTTGGTTCGAACATATAATTCTGTTATGACTTTCACAAAAATCATATATCAAATAGTGTCAAAATTGACACAAAATAGTTTTTAAATAAAATATTATATTATTAATTGTTATTTTATTCCTAAAAATCTAAGGTTCGGCCAAATGACTTAGATAAGGATATATATATTAATAATAAACAATTTGGGGTTCGTTTGGCATGTTATAGTAAGTGTATTAACCATATAGTGAGAGAAAACAAAAAGACACGGTAAAAGTTAAATTAATTAACTTAGAGTTAAATCTAATTGATAAGGTTAAAATAATACCCTAAACTTGTCTAAATCCTATTGGTTGATAGGCTTTCGACCCATCCCCACTTTATCTTCGAAATAATACCCTTTGGAACCATTATAAACCGATTTTGACTTTAATATAAAATAATATTTTGAGATATTCCTAAGGTGCCCCTCTCCTCCCTTATAAAAGGGCACCTCCTCCCCCTCCTCCTCACACCAATTTGAGAACTCATGCTCGGCCAACCCCTGACATTTTCTCCTCTCCACTTCCCTAGAATAATCCTAGAGGTCCTGGTCTTCTCCAAAGACCAATCTTAGTTCCTTAAGTGGAGGATTCAAAGAGGCGTTCCAAAGAAGAGGTAATATCCATTACCGATCTTTTCAATTTCTTTCTTCTTCAACTTATTCTTCTTTAGTTGTTTCATGATAAAGTAATAACATCAGTATTACTTACATACTGATATGTTATTATAAATATGAAACAACCCTAATTCACCTTCTATCCATCCTACGGAAAAATGAAATCACCGCGCGTGCGTACGTACGGAATACCGTCTCCACGTCGTGGTGTAATCTATTTTCCACCATCACCTTACAAGGATGGGTATAATGGTGTAATGAGTAACTATATATGATTATTATTAAGTAATATTGATACTGAAATAATATATATATATATATATACTCCAATACAATTCCACGATCATAGGAATGATATCATCACTCGTGCGTACGTACGGAATACCGTCTCCACGATGTGATGCGACTCGTTCTACATGATCTTCATTTCATAATGATTATATAAATGAATTGAATGAATGAATATGGTATATACTACACTAATACCATTCTGGAAATGAATTATCTATAACCTAAAGATAAGAATAAGAATTTATTCAACAAAACACGCATAAGAACAAAAAGTTATAAAGACCCGAGTAACAAGTAACAATGAAATATTACTAACAAGAAGCTAATAATATGACCATATATGATATCATATCAATATGTATGATTATGGAATAAGTCAATAACATTATTTAAACCATTATACAGGAGCTTCGGACACGAACAAAGCAAATCGGACCTAAGGTAAGGGAAATATCACAATCTCATTTTTATCCGAGATTGTTTATTCGTAAGTATTTACTGGGGTGTATTTTATCATCCATGTCCATGTTTCATCAATATGTAATATTACTTCCATCCACCTACAATTGTTTAAATCAATTTTTACCTTCGGTGAGTTTTTAGTAAAATAAATGAAAGGAATCTTTTGTCGTTTTTGTACGAGGTAATTTTTGACTTTTCCGACAAAAGTGCGAAGAATGTTTTTTTTAAACTTATACGGCATGAATGGATTTTTAAAACATTAAATCCAAGAAGCTTCCTTTACAAGTATTCAAGTTTATTTTTAATCAACTTCTTTTATTTTAAAGTCGTATGACATGTTATGAAAGGAAAAATGTTTTGAAGAAGAAAGGATATTTTCCTCAAGAATGGAGTTCAAGTGTTTTATCAAAAGTATTTTCTATCTAAGATAATAAAGGGTTATGTTTTTATCCCTATTATTACATTGATTTGATCCTGTTGTGATGGAATTATTTTTATGAATTCCTTTATCTTATATGAATTGATTTATGATGTCATGATGTTTCAAGAATCCCATTTTTGTTACATGTGTTATGCGATGATGTATGATTATGTGGCACACATAAGAAAGGATTCATTATAAGATGGGTGGGACATATATCTCCCTCCAATGCATTGGGTAATGATTTTATATCTCATGAGATAGACATGGCTGGAACGGAAGGTTATTTCGGTTCAGTGATACAGGACTGAAACGAGGAGTGAACTCGGTTCAGAAAGGGACTTTGTCCACTAAGATAGTCTTGGCAATGAGTCATGACTAACAAGAAATGATTTTCCATGATTATGTGTGCATGCCACAAAGTTTCAAGTTTTATGTTATGATTATGGGGATCTCATTTTCACTTCTATGATTTATTCCATGTTAAGATATTATGATCTCTTTTGCAGGTTTTGATTTTCATAAAGATATGATATGATTTTTATTTCCTTTATTTGCCCTTGCTGAGCATTTGAGCTCACCCTTTTATGTTTTCTTTTCCCCAGGTCAGGAAGATGGATATTAAGTAGAATATGCTAAAAGGGACCCTATATATGATGAAATAAATGGGAGACACTGTAGAAGATTTATGAACCAGTTGTTTATGTTTCCCAGTTTCTAAAGACACTATACCTATACGGTCCTTTGTGGTTTTGTCATATGTTGTAATAAGTGTGCTTCAATTTTGAAGTATTAACAATGTATGTAAAGTATGGGTCGTTATAGTTGGTATCAGAGGAAAGGTATAGTCAACCTTTGGAAACTAGGATGTGAAAGCCTTAGTAAGAACCCTAAGGATAAGTCTAAGCATAGAACACAATCTTAGTGTTTTAGAAATGGCATTGAATAACCTAGGATAAGACCTTAAGCATGAAAATTTTATTCTTGAATTATGTGGTTTCCTATTATAATTAGTGTTGCTCACACTATTCTTCTTGGTTTTAGTCAATGGCTGGAACCTGAAGGAACCGTGTTAATGCGGAATGCGATGGGCAATGCAATGATTGTCCCCCTGAGCAACCAAACGATATGGGAGCGGGAATGCAAAATCTTGTAGCCATGCTCACACAACTTTCTCAAGCTATGAATCATGCAGGATTTCCAAACGAACAAAGGAGGGAGCAACATTCTGTTGAATCCTTCATGAGGCAGCGTCCACCTTCTTTCAGCGGGTCTACTGATCCATTAGTTGCTGAACAATGGATTAGTACTACTGAAAAGATATTTTCAGTTCTTCAATGTTCTGAGCATGATAAAGTCATCCTAGCAGTGTATCGTTTGGAAGGATATACAGATCAATGGTGGAATCTTGTTAAGAATACGAGGCAAAGGGATGAAATTGAGTCTATGGAATGGGACGAGTTCAAGAACTTATTTTTCAATAAGTACTTCCCTCGTATTCTCCGAACAAAGATGGAGATAGAGTTCCTTGAAATGAAGCAAAGGGATGATGAATCTGTTAGTACTTATGAAGCAAATTTTACAAGACTTGCACGGTACGCTTATGGTATTATTATCCAACCTGAGAGTAAGATCGATCGATTCTTTAGTGGCTTAAAACCAAGTCTTCTAAGGGCGTTAGCCATAAGGGACTTCAATAGCTACGAGGAAATCGTTCTATGTGCTCTCAAAGTCGAGATGGAGATTGGAGTAACCCATCAGTCACATGGGTTTGATATGAAGAGGAAGATGGAATTCAAAGAAAAATCTAAAGAGCAAACGGAAAGGAAGATGAGCTTTTCCTTATGCTCAATGTGTGGAAAGAAACATGGACGGAGTTGTCTTAAAGGGACAAGTAAATGTTTTAAATGTGGAAAAGAAGGTCATCGGGAATTTGAATGCCGTGATAATGGGAAGAAGATGTCTAATGATGCAAACAAAGGAAGGGATACACAGAATGAACCTACTACACTTCAATGTTTCAAGTGCAAGGAGATGGGGCATTATGCCAATCAATGCCCAAATCCAAGGGTTGATGATGGTGGTCGACGTCAACAAAATCTTAAGGCTAAAGACAAAGGAAAGTCACAAGCAATTTCTATCAGCGATGTGGAGTACGATAACGATGTGGTGAAAGGTACACTTACCATCCACTCTAAAGTAGCAAATGTTTTATTTGATTCTGGATCCACCCACTCTTTTATTTCTGAAGACTTTTCTAAGGGTATCACCGTATTACCTCAACAATTAGATGTTGAGTTAGCTGTGACAACACCTAATGGCACATCAATCGCATCAAAAGTTTATAATTCTTCTCCGATCAAAGTTTGTGGGAAAGTGCTTCCTGCAAATCTTGTGATCCTTCCTTTAGTGGAATTTGATGTGATTCTTGGCATGGATTGGCTTTCTCTACATGGAGCTCATATCGATTGCCAAAGAAGGGAAGTCACATTTCATATTCCAGATCAATCTACGATCGTCTATCAATGCAAGGATGAACATAACCTTCCAGTGGAAATTTCTTCCATCTTATGGGTATTGATTCCACTAAATGATGGTTATTTATCTCAAATGGTTAGTGAGAAACTCACGATTAAGAATATTCCCATTGTACGAGAGTTTTATGATGTCTTTCCGGAGGAATTGCCGGGTCTTCCACCAAATCGTGAAGTTGAGTTTTCAATAGAACTCGTACCGGGTGCTTTGCCTATTTCAAAGACACCTTATAGAATGGCCCCAATTGAGTAGCAGGAATTGAAGAAGCAACTCCAAGAGAATCTTGATAAGGGATTCATACGCCCTAGTGCGTCACCTTGGGGAGCACCTGTTCTATTTGTTAAGAAGAAAGATGGATCAATGAGACTTTGCATTGATTATCGAGAACTTAACAAGATCACTATCAAGAACAAATATCCTCTCCCACGCATTGATGACTTATTTGACCAACTACGCGGAGCTCAATACTTTTCCAAGATTGATCTTCGTTCAGGGTATCATCAATTAAGGGTCAAAAGGGAGGATATCCCAAAGACGGCTTTCCGTACAAGGTATGGACACTATGAATTTATAGTGATGCCATTTGGTCTTACTAATGCCCCTGCTATCTTCATGGATCTAATGAATAGAGTCTTTAGAGACTATCTTTATCAATTTGTGGTAGTCTGTATAGACGATATTCTTGTCTATTCAAAGAGCAAGGAAGAGCATGAAGATCACTTGAGAATTATATTGAAGACCATAAGAAAGGAGAAGATTTATGCCAAATTTACCAAGTGTGAATTTTGGCTTCAAAAAGTTGCATTTTTGGGTCATATAATCTCAAAAGAGGGGATATCTATGGATCCAGCAAAAATAGAGGTTATCGAAAGATGGTCAAGACCAACAACAGTAACTGAGATCCGAAGTTTTCTTGGTTTGGCTGGATATTATCGACGTTTTGTAAATGATTTTTCACGATTATCTAATCCACTCACCAAGTTGACTCGGAAAGGAGTTAAGTTTGTCTGGACAGAGGAATGTGAAGAGAATTTCAAGGAGTTGAAAAGAAGGTTATCCAGTGCACCTGTGCTCACACTGCCTTGTAGTGGAGAAAGGTTTGTGATCTACAGTGATGCATCCAAGAAGGGATTGGGGTGTGTTCTTATGCAAAATGATATGGTGATAGCTTATGCCTCACGACAGTTGAAAATCCATGAGCAAAATTACCCAACACATGATTTGGAGTTGGCTGCGGTAATCTTTGCATTAATGATTTGGAGGCATTACCTTTATGGTGAAAGGTGAGATATTTATACTGATCATAAAAGTTTAAAATATATTTTCACACAAAAGGAGTTGAATATGCGTCAAGGAAGATGGTTGGAGCTGATTAAGGATTATGACTGCTCAATCCATTACCACCCTGGGAAAGCAAACAAGGTGGCAGATGCATTAAGTCGACAAGACCATGCTAGTTTATCCATGATGAGGATCACAAAAGATCCAATATTTATGGATTTACAAAGGATGGATCATGGAATTATAATGGAAGGGGAAAAATCTTATCTTTCTCAAATGAATGTTCAACCATCTATACATGTGAAGATTAAAGAGGCACAGAAAGAAGATGTCGAGTTACAAAAGAAGGTGAGAAATGTTCCTGAATTCAACCTTGATTGTGATGGGATAATAAAGTTCAGGAATCGGGTTTGCGTTCCTCCCATTCCCGAATTAAAGAATGAGATGCTGGATGAGGCTCATAGTTCATCATTCTCTATTCATCCTGGAAGCACGAAGATGTATAGGGACCTGAAAGAGTACTTCTGGTGGGATGGCATGAAAAGAGATGTTGCTGAATATGTCTCTCGATGCTTGGTTTGTCACCAAGTTAAAGCTGAGAGACAGAAGTCTAAGGGGATGTTACAACCATTACCCATACCCGAATGGAAATGGGAAAACATCACTATGGACTTTTTCACAGGACTTCCTAAAACATCTAAAGGCAATAATGCTATCTGGGTCATAGTTGATCATCTTACAAAGTCTGCACACTTCATTGCTATTAGAGAGGATTTCTCTCTAGATCACCTTGCCAGGATATATGTAAAGGAAGTGGTAAGATTGCATGGAGTACCACTTTCTATTATATCTGATCGAGATCCGAGATTTACCTCGAAGTTCTGGCGAAGTCTTCAGCATACTCTGGATACAGAGTTGAGTTTCAGCACTGCTTATCATCCCCAGACAGACGGTCAGTCTGAGAGAACAATTCAAACCCTAGAAGATATGTTGAGAGCTTGCTCTATGGATTTCAAAGGAGGTTGGGATCAACACCTACCTTTGGTGGAATTTTCTTATAATAATAGATTTCACTCCAGTATTCAGATGGCTCCTTATGAAGCTCTCTATGGAAAGAAATGCAGGACTCCAACTTGCTGGGATGAAGTTGGGGAAAGAAAGCTATTAGGACCTGATCTCGTTGATGAAATGGCAGAAAAGGTTAGATCTATTCAACAAAACATAAGAGCAGCTCAGAGTCGACAGAAAAGTTATGCCGACAACCGAAGAAAAGACCTAGAGTTTGAAGTGGGCGATAAAGTGTTCTTACAAATATCTCCCTGGAAGAGGGTTATGAGATTTGGAAAGAAGGGGAAGTTGAGCCCTAGATATATCGGTCCTTTTGAAATACTGGATCGTGTTGGGAAGGTAGCTTACCGATTGGCGCTTCCACCGAATCTCTCTCAAGTTCACGATGTGTTCCACGTATCTCTCCTGAGAAAGTACATACCGGATCCTTCACATGTACTCAGCTCAGAAGTTGTACCGCTGGAGCAAGATCTTTCTTATGAAGAACAGCCGATAGAGATTCTGGATCGTAGCGAAAAATTCCTACGAAACAAGACCACTCGCTTGGTGAAAGTTTTATGGAGGAACCACCAACTTGAAGAAGCTACATGGGAGCTTGAGGATATGATGAGGGAGAAGTATCCTCATTTGTTTGTTACAGAGTGACGAATTTCGAGGGCGAAATTCTTTTTAAGGGGGGTAGAATGTAACACCCGAGACTTTTATGTTATATAAACCATCAAAGGAATCTTTTTCTACACAACACTTGCTTGGCTTTCTTTACACGCAATCGCGACCTTCCTCGATAGCTTGCGTCGTACGCAATACCGAGTTTCACTAAACAACAATATGCTATTAAAACTAGCCGTTATGAATAGTAATAACCACTTTTTGAAATTTTATAAATTTTATTTTTCAAAATGGACTTCATTTTTGGACTCATAATATCGAAATTAGCCTAGGGTGAAATTTTGGTATTTTTCTGAAAACTTTCAATTTTTGATGAATAGTGAAACCACTAAGTGGTAGGTTAAAAACTGAATTTTGCATAAAACTTAATTTTACCGCTTCTGTGAATGGAATTTCGAAAATCCGACAGACACGGTTGATATCAGTAAGTAAAATGTGGTTCAATGAGATAAAAATAATTTTTTGGTGAATGGTAACTTTTTACGATTTTTACCGCGGTTAATAGTAAATAGGGTAACTAAGGGTAAATATGATATTAATATTACCCTAACACATGTCCTAATTCTATTGGACAAGTGTAATTCGACCAAAAACAAACTTAGGAATAAAATATGACCATTTAGGCCCACTTGGATTAGATTAGGACATTTATTATTAATTTATTTAAAGAAGGGTTAAAATAGTTAAAATCAAAGTTTAATAAGTAAATCATTTTTAATATGGGGTTATACATAAGATAAATTCGATTGTAAATATTAATTAGAAAGCTAAAAAGATTTCCTACATGATGGTATTTTATTTGTAATTTTTAGACATCAAATAATTTAATTTATTTATGACACAAAGATGATGCAGTAATTATCTTATTAATGAAAGATTGACAAATTTGATAATATAAGTACCAAAATAAATGTAATTTAAGACTTTTTATGAATTCCACTAATTTTCTAGGTTACTATGATATATTAATGTTGATTTAATCAACTTGTTTCGAACATATAATTCTGTTATGACTTTCACAAAAATCATATATCAAATAGTGTCAAAATTGACACAAAATAGTTTTTAAATAAAATATTATATTATTAATTGTTATTTTATTCCTAAAAATCTAAGGTTCGGCCAAATGACTTAGATAAAGATATATATATTAATAATAAACAATTTGGGGTTCGTTTGGCATGTTATAGTAAGTGTATTATCCATATAGTGAAAGAAAACAAAAAGACACGGTAAAAGTTAAATTAATTAACTTAGAGTTAAATCTAATTGATAAGGTTAAAATAATACCCTAAACTTGTCTAAATCCTATTGGTTGATAGGATTTCGACCCATCCCCACATTAGTTTCGAAATAAGACCCTTTGGAACCATTATAAACCGATTTTGACTTTAATATAAAATAATATTTTGAGATATTCCTAAGGTGCCCCTCTCCTCCCTTATAAAAGGGCACCTCCTCCCCCTCCTCCTCACACCAATTTGAGAACTCAAGCTCGGCCAACCCCTGCCATTTTCTCCTCTCCACTTCCCTAGAATAATCCTAGAGGTCCTGGTCTTCTCCAAAGACCAATCTTAGTTCCTTAAGTGGAGGATTCAAAGAGGCGTTCCAAAGAAGAGGTAATATCCATTACCGATCTTTTCAATTTCTTTCTTCTTCAACTTCTTCTTCTTTAGTTGTTTCATGATAAAGTAATAACATCAGTATTACTTACATACTGATATGTTATTATAAATATGAAAAACAACCCTAATTCACCTTCTATCCATCCTACGGAAAAATGAAATCACCGCGCGTGCGTACGTACGGAATACCGTCTCCACGCCGTGGTGTAATCTATATTCCACCATCACCTTACAAGGATGGGTATAATGGTGTAATGAGTAACTATATATGATTATTATTAAGTAATATTGATACTGAAATAATATATATATATACTCCAATACAATTCCACGATCATAGGAACGATATCATCACTCGTGCGTACGTACGGAATACCGTCTCCACGATGTGATGCGACTCGTTCTACATGATCTTCATTTCATAATGATTATATAAATGAATTGAATGAATGAATATGGTATATACTACACTAATAACATTCTGGAAATGAATTATCTATAACCTAAAGATAAGAATAAGAATTTATTCAACAAAACACGCATAAGAACAAAAAGTTATAAAGACCCGAGTAACAAGTAACAATGAAATATTACTAACAAGAAGCTAATAATATGACAATATATGATATCATATAAATAATTATGATTCTGTAATAAGTCAATAACATTATTTAAACCATTATACAGGAGCTTCGGACACAAACAAAGTAAATCGGACCTAAGGTAAGGGAAATATCACAATCTCATTTTTATCCGAGATTGTTTATTCGTAAGTATTTACTGGGGTGTATTTTATCATCCACGTCCATGTTTCATCAATATGTAATATTACTTCCATCCACCTACAATTTTTTAAATCAATTTTTACCTTCAGTGAGTTTTTAGTAAATGAAATGAAAGGAATCTTTTGTCGTTTTTGTACGAGGTACTTTTTGACTTTTCCGACAAAAGTGCGAAGAATGTTTTTTTTAAACTTATACGGCATGAATGGATTTTTAAAACATTAAATCCAAGAAGCTTCCTTTAAAAGTATTCAAGTTTATTTTTAATCAACTTCTTTTATTTTAAAGTCGTATGACATGTTATGAATGGAAAAATGTTTTGAAGAAGAAAGGATATTTTCCTCAAGAATGGAGTTCAAGTGTTTTATCAAAATTATTTTCTATCTAAGATAATAAAGGGTTATGTTTTTATCCCTATTATTACATTGATTTGATCCTGTTGTGATGGAATTATTTTTATGAATTCCTTTATCTTATATGAATTGATTTATGATGTCATGATGTTTCAAGAATCCCATTTTTGTTACATGTGTTATGCGATGATGTATGATTATGTGGCACACATAAGAAAGGATTCATTATAAGATGGGTGGGACCTATATCTCCCTCCAATGCATTGGGTAATGATTTTATATCTCATGAGATAGACATGGCTGGAACCGAAGGTTATTTCGGTTCAGTGATACAAGACTGAAACGAGGAGTGAACTCGGTTCAGAAAGGGACTTTGTCCACTAAGATAGTCTGGGCAATGAGTCATGACTAACAAGAAATGATTTTCCATAATTATGTGTGCATGCCACAAAGTTTCAAGTTTTATGTTATGATTATGGGGATCTCATTTTCACTTCTATGATTTATTCCATGTTAAGATATTATGATCTCTTTTGCAGGTTTTGATTTTCATAAAGATATGATATGATTTTTATTTCCTTTATTTTCCCTTGCTGAGCATTTGAGCTCACCCTTTTATGTTTTCTTTTCCCCAGGTTAGGAAGATGGATATTAAGTAGAATATGCTAAAAGTGACCCTAGATATGATGAAATAAATGGGAGACATTGTAGAAGATTTATGAACCAGTTGTTTATGTTTCCCAGTTTCTAAAGACACTATACCTATACGGTCCTTTGTGGTTTTGTCATATTTTGTAATAAGTGTGCTTCAATTTTGAAGTATTAACAATGTATGTAAAGTATGGGTCGTTATAGTTAATTCATGTTTGGTTTTATAATCATGTACCATGTGTCCTCTGCATTCCTTCCTGATCCATGGTTCGTGCTCTATGAATGTAAACTAAGACCACTTTTCTTTCTTGATGGAATACGTTAAACTAGATGACATCTTCCAGAACTACGTATCACTTGATTCCCATACTCATGGGATACATATAGACACCCAAGAATTTCACCTTGGGTACAACCATGGGAATCATAAATACATGTTATCCTTAGTTCCTACCCCTGGCCTAAACCCTTGTGGGGAACCATGTAACAGCAGCATTTCCCTGAACATGTTCGGTATGCCCCCAAGATGTCATTGGTAAGTGACAGCTCCCCCACCAGAGAGGTCATGTCTAAAAAAAGGAATGATCCATGATCAAACCAATGCGCCCATATAATGTACTTCCACCACAGGGGTGCAATTTCATGTGTTGGATTCTGATTGAAAAAACATCACGCCTCATTCCACGATTTGAGTGCCCCTTATTCGGACCCTGGTCCTCATTCATGTATAAGGGACACCCCTAATAGTATGGATGCTCTACCCATGGCCCGACAATAGTCATAGTCCAATGTTCCAAAAGACAAATGGATGACATTTTGAGTGAGGACCCATGTTTCAAACATGGTCAGTGGTCTCCCCTCATTTGCTATCCCCATTACATGATAATACTATATTGAAACTGCATTTCGAATGCGGTCAACAGTTATCCTTCATTTTCAGGCCACCCCACAATGTTCTGAATCCAAGGTATCGTAATTCACACCTCTCATTCCCTTCTGTTCAGATTAATTCCAGTTCCTCTGGAATTACCCCATTTTTTCACAAGATAAGACTAGGAAAATGGTAATTCGGCTATTCTAAGGGAATCATTCTCTAGTCAGGTCTCTCCCATTTCTTCCAGAAAATCCAGACCGGTTGTTGAAACCACGGATGCCTGAATCATGGTTCGCACTCCGACATTTTGATGATAAGGTTCTCATCCCTTGTTTCTCACATCAGGCCCGACCCACGTGATCTTATGGAATGATCGCTTGATGCCCTGCGAACATCACGAGGATGTAATAACCAATGTAAACAACGAAACTCATGCATGCTATGGAATCAAACAATAAAATCCTTGAAAGTATGTTTGAGGTTTTGTATTCATTACAGTACCAGAGGATAGACTCCCCCCATGGATGGGTTGACCTCGTCAAAAGAGCGTAGTTGGTCCTCCACCCTCTGGCTGGTGGCATCCAAGAGTTGTTGCTGCATGTTCAGCTCCCTCTCCTCCCCTGGAGTAAGAGGGTGCAATTCATTGTTTGTAATCTACGCCCCCTCCACGTCGTTCTAGATGTTGGTCATCTCCTTAGAGGCTCACATCATTCCCACATTGTCCTCTTCCATCTGGGCTTTCAATCACAATATTTGCTTAGATTTTGAGTTGAGAGAGGTTTAGTTCTTGTCCACCTTATTCTGCAGCTGCTGGACCTCATCTTTAGCCTACTGGAGCCTCTAGATTTTTACGGCCTTCCTCCGCTTCCATCCCACACTGAAGCCACCGTAATACTCTCGATTCATTTCGGCCATGAGATTTTGGATGATCATGTGAGGATGTTGGGCATCCAATCCCCCAGCACATAGTTCGCACAGTCGTGATCAATGTATGTCCATCTCATCCAACCATAGTTTTTGGGGTGTCATTGATGAAGAGTGTGATCAGTTTCCATGATCGACGACGAAATATCTTGTTATCCTCTTCATCGGAGGTCATCACATCCTAGTCAGCATGATTAGAAGGCTCATACATGAGGAATGACCCCAGGAAGACTTCATCATGGTCCACACCTTTTGTTTGATCGTGCATGCTTAGACTGGGGTTGTCCGACCGGTCCTCATTGTCAGACCCCACTTCAATGATCTTAGGTGCAGCCCCACTGACGGTCCAACTAGTGATCGAGAGCGCCACAATTAGGTCGGTCTGGACCTATGCCTCTACAACCACTATAATTCCCTTGGGAAGGACACTTCCATAAGCCCCGACCAACCATACCAAGGTGACCCATGCCATTTGATAAACTATACGTGCCAAAAAAGGACATGGACGTTAGAAAAAATGGTTAGGAGATGGAAGTCAACAAACAGGTGGAAGGGACATACATAGATCGAATTATTGATCTCGATATGCGGTCGATTTCATCGGGACCGCAATGTGTGGCCCCCCGTATATGTTTGGAAGGCCTAAAATCTCCAGAGGGGTCTCCTCGGGTATCTTAGCCCCACTGGAGGTAGAAATAGATGCGACGACATGCGTAGATTCTGAGGGTCGCACATCTGCATCCTCTCAAGGACGAGAACGTGTTTTGTATATAAGAGTCTCCTACATGGTTTAGATGTTTGAAAGAAGTCTAAAATGTCCTCAAATAAAGTTTCAGATAAGGGGTCTCAGATTGTTACAGCAAGGGCCTTTGTGAACTCTTCAATATCCGAGTCTTGATCTCCAAATTCTCCCCCCACCAATGGGCTCCCTCTCTCAGCCTCGTCTACCCAGGTGGACCCTTCTAATTATTCTGGCAGTGTGAAGCCCTCTCTCAAATCTGCAGCCAATAAGTACGGGGGAGTAGTGTGATCAAGCAACACCTTGACTCGATCAATCATTGGACGGGGAGAACCTTGGAATTTCCCAAAGTCCTCCTGCTCTGCCACGTACCCCTCCGAATCCTCCTGGGGCACTGTAATGTCGTTCTGGATAGGGCCTATCCCAGGTAAATCCATCTCGAGATGGTTCATGTGATGCCACAACTTAGTAGGGCTGATGAATTTTCTGTTGACATCCCAGATGTCTCAAGCCTCCGATACAATATCATTCTCCGACATGTATATATGGCGTAGTCGCGTCACTGGAGCATGGGTGGGTATCCTTTGGAATCCATTCGATTGACTCCTCTCTAGATGGGTATGTTCTTATGGATGCACTGGGTCCACCACCACTGCTGGATCTATGGCTGTTGCCTCACCCTCAACCGTTCCGGGCCTCACCGCCACTGAAGCCCTGCCACCACCGGATGCCCTTTCTGCATTCCGTCCCCAAGGTCGGTGGAGCTCACCATCACTGACTCGAATGGTTGGCTGCTTCAACATCTCCCCTATGTAGGTTGCCTACTAGCTATGTGCATATTCCTTTAGCAGCCCAAGGATGAAGGTCGACAGAGGAAACTCATTCTACATTATCCCATCTTCCCGTGTGAACATGAGCCACATATTCCTCATCACGCAAGGGTGTTCTTTATAGCGCACCTCCAGATAGACCTATGGTTTCAGTCTCAACATACACCAGAAATGACTTGAAAACTAGTTTGGGGTATATGGCTCGCAGAGGGGCTCATAGTCCACCCTCACACCTATTACTCCACCTCTAAAGGCCATGAGATAGTCCTAGTGGTCTTTCGTCCCCCGGCTGTGATTAGTGAATGTCCCTGTCGGCAATAAAAACAAGTATAAATTGAATTCCACCACCCTCCACACCCAGTTCAGAACCGGCGGTGTAGTCATCATGGCCGGAAAGCTCCCCGTGACATTCAGGATCGATGAGAGGTAGTTAGAGTCTGTAGGAGAGATAAGGTTTTGGTATTCGTAAACCCCCCCTGATATGTGCCTTTATCCACCCATACAAGAGGTGGAATGGTCCACATACCCTCTACAGCCTTTTCCCATTGTTGATATTCCACACCACCTTATACAAAATTGTGAGCATCAGGTTTCCAAGGATGACCCACCCTCATGATTCCAACATGGATGCCATGATAAATTTTATTGGGTGTACTCCCATGTTGGTATCCCTCACTGACAGGATCCAACCACAGATGAGATCTACGATAAATGTTGCTAGCCTGACTATTGGCTGCTACTCAGTGCTGATGCTAAACCACCAGGTCTTCCAGTGGCTATCCTCCAAAATTTGCCAATATTAGTGCTCCTTACTCCGAGCCCCCTTCGGGAAAGTCTGAGGCCTCGCCAAAAATTGCATGTTTTCCAAGAAGATCCTAAATTTTTTGAACCACCACCTAAAGTGAACATCCCTTACCATTTACTTGTCCCCCACCAGTGCACAAGCACACACAATGACATCTCCAGTCGAGGAATTTGTTCTGGATCCTCCCACGCACTAACGACTAGGAGGAATTCGTCGTACATCGCCCCTAATTTCAGGACCTCCGAGATCTGGTGGACATCACACAAAATGATACTAACCTCCCCATCATGTATGTGGAAGGTCTTATTCATTGATTACCACCTCCTAAACCCTCCGATAGTAGCTTTTTCGGCTGATAGTTGTTTAATTTGGATGCCCACGTTGCTTCATACAAACCCAGTCTCTTTAACATGGCCCTAAACTCCTCGCATGAGGCACCTACACAGTAGGTCCCAGCCCAATCGTCTGTAATGTTTCCTACCTGGCATAGATCCAATTCCTCAGACCACCCCTTCCTTGGGATCCTCAATTAATCCTTCAGTATCATGTGGTATTGAAGAAGAGAAATCTCTAGTTACAATACCTTCCCATTGATGTTATTTATGTGGTTGTATAGGTAGTCATCAACAACAGGTGTGAAGTCTTCTTGGGTGTGGCTATCATCCACCCTAAACCATCGGTGTTGGCATGATGTACTCTTGAACCTATAAGATGCTTCGTCCCTAATTGATTCATTGATGAAGACGTCATCCCTCTCCCTGATGCTATACAAAGGAAACCTCTTACACATGGGGTATTTCTTCTGGAGTTCCGACAGTAGCACCACCAACAATCCAAGGTTTGAGTGGCTCCAGACTAACTCCCCTAGACCTAGACTATTTTCCATCACATCTCTTCATGAGGAATCCCCAAGAACCCCCTTAGTGTCTTCTTAATGATCCATTCAGTTTTAGAACATGGATGATTATTGGGTTGGTTCGCGGAGCTCAATTGTGGATTGCGTTTGCAATGTTGGTGCGCGGAGAATGTTCACGAAGCCCGTTCGCGGAGTCATTCCCAAACAATCAAGAGAGAGATCGTGAAGCATAGTAGAGGAGTCAAAAAATCAATGTGCACCATGAAACGAAGAGATGATTCACAGAGAGCAGTCACAGAGTACATAGAGCTTCGATAATCGAGAGCGAAAATTCCACAATCGTAGAGATGATAGAAGAAAAATGAGAGTTCAGGTCCCCTATTTATAGGAGAGCGACCCTTTGAGCTTCATGACGCATCCTGACCGAAGCCTGCTTCGTAGCGCATCTTCCCAGAGCTTCGCTTTCCCACAAGGCAATCCCTCTTCGTGATGTAGGTTCGAGAACAAGTGAGGATTTTGGAAATTAACCCTCAATCTTTGACCATTGATTTCTCCACGGATCCAAGTCCGAGGGTGGAATTTGTTGATGCCATAATGTGGGGAGAAGAACAAGATAGAAAACTGAGGGAAGCCTTGTGAAGCCCCTTCAGGAAGTCCCCCTGGCATCTCGGCACCCTGCGAGGTAAGGAGGCTGGGATTCTCTTCGAAATCATTTGACATTCATGACCCGCCACGAAGCCAGGAGGTGGTGATTCTCTGTGAACCCCTTTGACATTCGCGACCCACCGCAAATCCAGGAGGTGGTGATTCTCCATGAATTAATTTGATGTTCGTGAACCTACTGGGAAGAAAGGAGGCGGTGATGCTCTGGGAATTCATTTGATGTTCATGAAACCTTCGCGAAGTTAACTCTTGATTTTCACCGAACATGCACTGCTTCGCGGAGCCTCCACCCATTAAATATCGGCCTCCCCCCAATTCCATGGGCCGGACAATCTGACCTTTCAACTTCCCATCACTAGAATCACAAAGCACCCTTCTGCTCTACGAACCATGATCTGTGTGTGATACTTCGTCCATGTGAAGTGCCTCCCCTTTGTCTCGTTTGATCCCCTCATTCGATATGGATGCCTTTCATGGGGCCTAAGGGCCTCCGCGAAGGAAGGGGATCCCCAAGGAGAACCGGGTCATCAAAGAGCCTTTAGGCTTCACGAAACACAATTCATGTACACATGACCCACATGCCAAGGCTGGGTCACTTTTCTTCGCGAAGCACATTGCTTCACGATACCTTGATTAGCGAGGCACCTTTTTTTCACAAGTCAGTGTTCCGTGAATGTCTTTCCACTTCACGAATCACCTCCCATATGCATGTATGCCCTATTCTTGGGCTGAGGCATCCCACGTCGCAAAGCACACGCCTTCGCAACTGTCCTCCGCCATGAAAAGCCATAGAGATTCACAAGGCCCTTGTACCCCTCTACATTGTGATTCCTTTTCATATGCGACCCTCATGTTAAGAAAAATGTGATTTCAAAGTCATTTGGATGATGCTGCCTGTTGCATTGCTTCGCCCCATGCATCTCCGCGAAGGAACACTAATGGAGATTTCTTGATCGCATAGACACATTAATGTGGACCGCCTGACGGTTCGCTCTATGAAACCCACCAACCTAGGAGTTTCCCATCCCTTCAATTCACTAAGGAGCAGAGGGTACCCATTATGTAATTCATAGTGGTGGAGAGCAAACCCACCTCATCTGAGCTGAAAAAACATTAAACTGCCAAGCACTATCATCCTCAGCACATGACATTAAACTTTGACCTTACCATGTGCCTCTCACGTGGGGTGCCCCCACATTTGACATTCTCCATGCCCACTAGTCTCCACAAGGATGAGATCTCCCCTCACAAGGGATGATATCCTCTTTATTGGAGAGGTGTTTGTCCACAGGGAAAGAGAAATTGTCCTAGTGTATGCCCCTAGCATATATTACTGGAGGCAACAACCATGCCCCTCCTTTCTTCTTCAGTCCCAAGGACCAAAGGGAATTGGCACAATACCCCTCCTTTCTTCAGTACCATTTCCCTCTCCCACTGGGCTTTGCCACCCCGGGACTCCATTCTAGAGTAATTCACAACTTCTTTAGGTTGCTAAATTCCCCTATTTTCTCATTCAGCCGCTCCATGCATAAGCCCCACTACACTACCCACAGACTCACCATTCATGACATGATCATCGGGTCTCTCCTATATCTTGTTTATCACAGCGATCATGAATCACGTGTGCTTAGCGTGAGCACCCACAATGAAATATTCCTTGGGCTACCTCCGTGTATAATCCCCAAATGCCACCACCCGAACTACAAGGACTTTGATCCTTGCTAAGGTCATGTAATTAAGAAGGCTCATAGAGGTTCCAGACCAACACCCATTGGTCAGTCTAACCATCTTCACATCAGTTCGCCAACCCCACCTGAACTATGAGGTATTTGATCTTTGCTAAGGATTGTTATATAGAAATCCTTTTAGTGGTTCAAGCCCACCATCCACCCAGACACTAGGTCCTTATTCACGTTGGTTAACTGACTCCTCCCCATACATGTACTACAAGTCCTTTGATCTCTACTATGGAAAGGTACGTAAGAATCCTCCCTGAGTTTCAATCCCATAATCAACATGCCCCTAGGTCATTATTCATGTCGATTCACCGACTCGTCCCCATATCTAATCTATGAGGTATTTAGTCTTTTCTAAGGAATGTTATGTAAGAAGCCTCTCTAAGGTTCAACCCACCATCCACCTAGACCCCAAGTCCTTATTCATGTTGGTTCACCGACTCCTCCCTATACCCGAACTATGAGGGCTTGGAACCATGATAAGGTAAGCTATGTAGGAATCCTCCTAGAGGTTCAATCAAACCATTCAACCGGTCATTATGACCTCTTTACATCGGTTCACCAACACTCTGGGCTGCCTCATAGCGTTAGCCCCAAACCCCCACTCCACCTAAACTATGAGGACTATGATACTTTCCAAGGAATGTTACATAGGAAGCCTCCCTGAGGTTCAAGCCCAACACCCAAAAGTTATGATTCCTTCTCGTTGGTTAATCCCTTCCCTGCATGATGTTAAACTGTGGACCTCATCTAGTAGTAACCCTTTGACAACCCCATCCAGCGGTAAGTCGTTGTGACCCCGTTCAGCAATAAGCCGTTGACCTCCCCAATCAGAAGTAAGACATTGAAACCATCGTTAGCAGAAATGCCCCCATCAGATGAATGACATGGAATTTTATTCCCTACCATGGGGACACATAGGAGGCCTCTTTGTGGCTCAATCCCAAAACCATCATCATCCCCATGTCGGTTCCATCTCATTCACCACCCCCTTCCATCATCCATCCAGATTATTTCCCGGGCTGCCACATCCCGATGTGATCATGCCAACCAATTCCATATTCCATCTAACATCATTAGGGAAGTCACCCAAATGATGTCCCCAATATCATTGTTCCCTTTAGGGGGTTCTTCCATCTGATCCACTCTATTCAGTGTTCTGATCAGCCTGATCTAGGTCATCTTGACATTAAACTCACGACATACCCCATGTTAAACATGGGAAGCTGAGAAAAACCTTAGATACATACCCATGGCATTTGATTCCCCATGTTCTATGTGGGATTACTTGGGATTTCGCTTCCTTGAGATGCAATATAATAAGGGACAGAAGGAAGACATGCCAATCCCCCAGCGTCTAGACACAATAGTGATGCCCAACGTGACTACTCCCCTAACAGAAGGTTACTGCCATATCTGAACCCCTTGGAATGTCCTGATAGAAGCAATGTAATTAACTTGCATCAATGAAGATATGGAACCAGGAGGAGTTTCACGAATAATGTCTTAAGTCTATAAGTGAGATCTGGAATATGTGACGAGTTTGGAGGAGGAATCTATAGAATAGAGAACCAGAATCCCATCATCCTATTTCGATCAAGGAGCAAACGCCCCTGAATAAGGAATAGAAGCTGCCCGCATTTAGAAAGTGGGAATGCAGGGAATGTGTTTCACGTCCTCCACAGACAGGCACGTGATCACTAGAGAAATTTTCGGAAATAAATACCTTGTCAAACATTTGGTACGAATTAATGTTGATCAGATAAATCCATATTAATAATCACATTAGTTTGAAACATATCATTAGATATTCTAACTAATAGAATAATCACCTAGAGATAAATAACTAATATCCTACTGAGTTAATGTTTAATACCTATTTCTAAATCATATATTAAAGACCATGAATGAAAATGATTAAATAAATTTTAATAAACCCATAAAATCTATCCACATAATTTGATTATTATGACCTTTTGATGTATCGATGTGATATCTATTACTAGGACACACCCATCACATACAACGTACATTGGATTCCTCATTTGAAATGGATGAATCATAATAAATATTAAAATTTTTATTTAACAGATAACATAAAAAAAATTAGTAGTTACCCCAATCAGATAAACACAATTGTTACACTTCCAGTGTAATATGTAGAATAGTAATGAAATTGATCATCTTCAATCAAAGTAATCATAAAAAATCCAATGAAATAATAATGATGATATCATTACAACAAATCCAAAATTTGTCATATTTAAAATAATGGGTTTTCATTAATGAATATATATAACATAAAAAATTCATTAAATACATTTTTTTAAAAAATAACCCTTTCACTTTGAAATTTTGTTTAAAAAAAGTTAAAAAATATTTTGAAACTAATATTCAGTGAAAATATGATTTTAAAAATGAGTAAGAAAACATTTGAAACATTGAGTGTTCCTAAAGGTGGAAAATTCCATCTATACCATACATGTTAAAAAAATTATGCCTTTCACATTTTCATCAAAATATAAATGGGCATTGTTTGTAAAATGATATGCAGATTAATTTAACTAAAATTTACAAAAAAAGTAATAACTAGGATATTGTTTATTTAATAAATAATATGGTGAATTCACAAAATAACATTTCTGAAAACTTTTTTATAAAAAATGGTTCATGAAGAAAAAATACATCGACAGAGTAGATAAATTATGTAAGATATTTATAAGAACATTTTACCATTAACTGTTTCCAAGAGTGAAAGGAGCATACTATTAATTGATGAATTCATGACTAACTAGATAATAAGGAATTAAATTTATTTTATAATATAAATATCAAATAATTCCTCCTAGATAGACTAAAACATTAACATCCATGAATAATGATGAGATTGTGAAATAAACACTAACCACTTTGTATCATTTGAACTATATGATACATGAAATAAATAAAATTAAATTAAATCTCAAATAACTTGATGATAAATATATTTATTATCACTACCCGTCACCCAGGGCCCGTGCCATTACTACCCCAATCCCGCCTTCCATAGGCCAGCAGCTGTCGACTAGTAATGTAATGTGTAATCCCTAAAATGGAGAAGGCAATACCTTTATAACCTGTAATCACTCGCAACCAAGCACACAGAATGATATGAACTAAAATAAACTAAATAATAAACAGATTGAGTATAGTATGTAAAAGTGGACATAATACAAGTCCAACGGGATTGTACAAGAAACTAAAAGTACAAGTAAACTGGAGAAAACAGGAAGACAGTTGTTGGGTCATCCTTCGAGGTTCCTACCTGAAGGATAGGTACATATCACCTCCTCAACACACCACATACTCTCGTCTCCTATGTGTACCAACATTCCGTACGGTCCTCCTCCGAGTACTGTCCAGTCCGGGTACTCTCGTCCCCAGTCAGTGATGTCTGTCATCTACACCAAACAGAAAAAAGTTCTTCTGTAGCCCGTGTAGGGCTTATTATAATGATACTCAGTAGGGACCCCGAGAACCTCAAGGTATCACAAATACTCAAAGGATAAAACTCTATGAATTAATTCAATTTTCAACTCTACTAAGGTATATGCACATACATAAACCTAAGTAATAATGTATACCCATCTCATTCATGAGGAAACACTTGGTCCAACCCAAAATCCCAAAGCACAACTATTCCACAATGGATAGAAAACCACAAAAGAAAGTACCACACAGGTATGAAACACATAATAATACCATCATGGTAACACCACGAAGGAATGTACCACACATGTACGAACTCAGCTCACACCAGGTATATCTTAAGTATTGTAGTAGAGATAATTAGTTATAGCTACAAAATCATCTTACTCTATTAATTGGCTCTGTTGTTGGCCCACATAGAATCTCAAGGCACTGACTCACACAAGATCTCTAGGAGCTAACCCACATAGGATCGCTAAAAGCCGACCCACACTAGATCTCTAGGATCGGACCGACAAAGGATCGCTAGGAGCTGACCCACCGAGGATCACTAGGAGATGACCCACACAGGATCGCTAAGATCTGACACACAAAAGATCTATAAGAGCTGGCCCATATAGGATCTCTAGGAGATGACCCACACAAGATCTCTATGAGCTGACCCACACAGGATTTCATGGAGCTGACACGCATAGAATAGCAAGTCAGTCTTCTCATCACAGCTAGCTACTCGGTTCCCACACTAGGCTTGCTCATATCAGGGAGAGTCTACTCCCAAATCAACTAGTCGATACTCCAACTTCCACAAAGTCCCACAAAAGATGTATCTCAAAGGACCTCCACTTCATAGGGGTATTAATTCAATATATGGCGGGTCAATCAGATGCTCGGTCTGTGAGTTATTAGCTTTTTAGTCCAGAGGGCCCAGTTGGATTTGTGCTCAATCCAACACGACTGTACCTCATCCTTTTTCAAAAATCTATTAGGGTATATCAAAGGGACAACCTAACTCCAATTTTTCTTGGTGCAACATATGGGCATTAAACAGTCACGCGGTGTCAATGATATGGCCTAAAATGCGTAATTTGGTTGAAGAGGGTTTGGGTCTAGTCCTTCCCGGTCGGCCAGACCCAGCCCCACTCAGCATGGGACGCGCCGGGCTACCCGGCCCTCAAGGGTCTGTGGGGGTCACGAAGTCCATGAGTCTATGAGGGGGTCCATGTAGGGCTACTAGAGGCTGCGATCGGGGTGAGGCCGCGAGGCTTCTCGAAATTCCATGACGGTTCAAGGGGTTGTGGGTTCCAAGGCTAGTCTGTGGAGGTATGAGGTTGCAGGGCAGCTCAAAGGGCCGCGACAGCACGACTAGGATATAGGGAGGCTCAGACATCCATGGGGTGGTGCAGCCGTAGGGTGGCATGGCAGAGTCACGGGTCGACGCGGATAGCCACAGGGCGGTGCGACCGTGAGGTGGCGCGATGAGGCTGAGGATAGAGGAGGCAGCATGAGGGGTGAGGCCTTGGGTTGCGTCTGAACTGTGGATGTTGGTGGTTGTTCAGGCGGAAAGGCCTCAGGAGGAGCCCTAGCTATGGTGCGCAGAGGTCGCGAACGGTGGATCTGAGGGGCGTCATGCCTCCGCCGACAGCTTGTTTAGCCGACCTCTCTCTTCGTTTGTCGTCATAATTTAAGACACCTTCTTCCATCGTGAAGAACATAATAAAGAAGAATGATGGAGGGGTTGCTCCATGTTTGTTTCACCCGCCACGTCTGCATTAGATTGGTAGCAAGTGGTTCAACATTTTTGAATCTAGAACCTGTAAGGGAGAATAATTTCAAACAACTACCCTAAAAATTACTGCAAATAACCAAAAACAAATAAACCCCTACCTTGTTTGATTTTATGATGACATCCAAGAGGTGGAAAGAACAGAGAACGGTTGAAGAAGTCCAATGTTGAAGGATATCTCGAGGAAGAAGTCGTGCATCAGTGTTCTTCCTTGGAGATAATTCTACCAAGTCTCCAATTTTTTCAGCTTTTCCAAGACATTTCCTTCAATTCCACCAAAATGAAAGGAAACTGAAAATAATTAATTATTTTATCTATTATTTAGTGTTTTTTAACAAAATTCACATAGGCTAAATTAATTAAATATGGTGGCATAATAAATTAAAGGGGTGGAACCATTTATGTGGGGATGTTGAAGATGCCCCCCTCACATATGAGGGTGTTCAAGGGGTTTTAAACCTCAGTTGGTCCCCAACACCATAACCTCTAATGGAATGTTAGGCTCTATGGTCCCCACCTCCATAACCTCTCATGAGAGGTTTTAGTTTAGGTGGTCCCCACCTGTGAAATATAAACATGGGGATTTTCAAAGAAAAATAAAATAAAAAGTTACAAAATTATATTTTATTTTATTCATTCATGAATATGTGAAATGCTTACTTCCACCCTTGACCTACAGTAGTCAAGGTGAAGATCTCTTTAAGAGATTTTTGGTGATTCAAGTTCTAAGCTGCACTTGAATTTCAATTTCGAGAACTGGTTAAAAATTAAGAAAAAACATGCTCATACGTTTACTGAAAGTACCCAAAAAAATAGACCAGAAATTTATTTTTGGCACACCAGTCCTTGGATTCACGTGCTGTCAATTTTCGAGAACTCATAAATTTCCCATATCTTAAAGAAATTTCGTGGAAATTATGGGGCATTACATAATCCCCACCACATGGCTCTTCGTCCCCATAATCCATATCTCAAACTAGGTAAAAAAGTTGGTGAACTGAGCACACATCTGATCTTCCCGATCTATTGTGCTCTCAAGGTGGTCTTTGTGCTTCGAATGATTGCACACCATATTTACTGACCATCCATGAAGGACCCGATCCTATCGATCTTGAATCTCTATTGGAACCTCCATAAATGTCATCCCATAGTCGACGTCCAACACTCTGTGGAAGATGATATGGGCAGGGTCATGCACGTATTTCCTCATCTGGGATACGTGGAAGACTCCATGCACTTAGTACAACTGAGGTGTAAGTGCTAGGAGGTTTACCACCTCTCCAACACTATTGGGGACCTGAAATTGTCCGATGAATCTCAAAGATAACTTGTCGCCTCGACCAAATCTCTACAAACCTCATCGAGATGAGACCCGTAGAAAGATGTGGCCGCCATCATCGAACTTCGGTGTTCTCTATCTCTTGTTGGCATATAAAATATGCCTGCACTGTGCAGTCTTCATCTACTCCTAGATGATCTACACCTTCTTCTGGGGTAGCTCGTACCGTCTCTGGTCCCACTACTGCTGACTCCCCTTTGTCAGTCTATCATAAAGGCGATTTGTAATGTCTCCAGTACGATGCCTCAAAATTTTCCATCCCAATGGGGGAGTGATAGCAGTTGTTGTATGGAAAGTCAACCAAAATAATGTGATTCTCCTAGTTTAGACCGAAGTCAAGGAAGCAAACACACATAATTTCATCTCATGTCTAAATGGTCCACTCAGTCTGCCCATCCATCTGAGGATGGTAGGAGGTTCTCAAACTATGATGTTTCCTCAAAGCATTCTGCAACCCCTTCCGTAGCCGATAATTAAAACATACATATCGATAAGAGACAATCGTCGAGGGTTCTCTATGTCACCACACAATGTTGTACACATAGAGGCATCACAAGCTCTCTACTGAACCCTACTCTCTGATCAGTAGGAAGTGGGCTAACTTGGTCAGTTGGTCGAAGATCACCCAAATCGAGTCATAACCCCTGGATTCACATGGATGTCTTATCACAAAGTCCATGGATATCTCATCCCACTTCCACTCTGGGACCACTCAAGGCTGAACCAAGCCTATTGGTACTTGATGCAATTCCTTAACTTGATGACAAGTGAGGCATCGAGAGACAAACTATTCTACTAATTTCTTCATTCCCGGCCACCGATACTATCGTTGAAGATCCTAGTACATCATTGCCTCTCCTAGATTTACTTTTATATGGGATGTGTGGGTCTCTCTCAACACTTCCTCCCAATGAGACATCAGTACCATGGTACGTCTTCTGAAGAGGATGATGTGCTCTCCACCTTCAGAAATTCAATCAGGTCCTTGTCCTGTGGATATCTCAGCATGTTGCGTCTCCCAGTCAGCATCCCCATGCTACACCTCCCTGACTCACTGGAGAAGTGGGGGGGGGGTTGTATGAGATTTAAGAAATGATGCTCCATCTCTATCAACAATGGATATCTACATAGTGGCCAACTGCTATGTCTCCTCTCTATGCAGCTGTATACCAGTCCTCCTGCTGAGTGCATCTGCAACAATGTTCCCTTTCCCATAAGTATAGAATATCTCAAAGACATAGTCCAGAAGAAACTCTATCCAACTTCACTGTCTTGGGTTCAGGTCTTTCTAATAAAAGATATACCTGAGACTCTTGTGATTAGAGTACAATGTAAAACATTCGACAATCAAGTAATGTTACCACATGTTCGTGGAAAAGACCAATCTTTCTAACTCCAGGTCATGTGTAGCATTGTTCTACACATGATGTCTTATCTATCAACAACCATATGAGATCACTACTCACTCTTGTATCATGACACATCAGAGTCTATTCATTGATTCTTTGTAGTAGACTACATACCATACACCCTCTCCTGGAAGCCTCAAGTTTGAGGCACTAGTCCACCTCATCCTTATCTCTCAAAAACTATACTGGCATCTCTCCGACCAAATGAAGGATTTCACCTTATTTATTAAGGATGATAGTGGTGTTTCATCTCTGGATAAATTGGGCACAAACAACCAGTAGTATCCTGCCAAACCTATGAAACTATTTACCTCCTTCACACTCTTGGGTGGATCCCATGCAAGTACCGCCTCAATATTTGCTGGATCCACTGCAATTACATCCTCCTATATGACATTTCCCAGAAAGGGAAACCCCGGGATCAAAAACTGGAACTTCAAGAGCTTACAATAAATCTTGCACACTCGGAGTGTGTCTTGTAATACCTACAAATGATAGTCATGCTCCTCCATAGTAGCCATGTAGATTTGAATATCTTCGATGAAGACTACTATAATGCTATCATGGTATGGTTGAAAGATCATGTTCAAGAGTGCCATGCTCACTACTGGAGGGTTGGTTACAACAAAGGGCATAACCAAGAACTCATATTGGCCATACTGGCATCTGAAATCAATCTTCTGGACATCCTCGTCTTGTACGTTGAGCTGGTGATAGCCTGATCTGAGGTTTCTCATCGAGAACCATTGTTCTCCCTTCACCTGATCAAAGAGGTCGTTATTCCTCAAAAGTGGGTACCTGTTATTAACAGTCACCTATTTCAGGGGATGATAGTCGACATAATGTCTCAAAACTCCATTTGCATTCTTGGCGATCAAAATCTTGTTTTCCCAAGGAGAAACACTAGGTCAAAATAATCCATTCTCTTGCAAGTCCTTTAGCTGCAACCGCAGCTCACGAAGCTCCGCTTGAGCCATCTGATATGATGGAGTAGGTATCAGTTCCATATCAGGGTACATGTCATTGTAAAATTCCACCTATGTGTGAGGTGGTAGAACCAAAACATCATTAGGGAAAACATCTGTGTACTAGTCCACCACTATAGGTTAACTCGGACTCTCCACATCAACCGCTCTGAGGGTAAGGCTTTCCAACTGATGTGTAATCGGCTGCACCGTCCCCCAGGTATGTCAATCCTGTGCTGCAAAGGCTCCCTTTGCGCCAGTGATGGTAAACCTGGTCCCATCCATGTGGAGAAACCACACTTCATTACTAATACAGTCAATCTGAGCATCCACTATAGATAACTAGTACATACCAAAGATGAAATATTAAGGCCTCAACTCCGCTACTAGGAGATCTCAGTTGTTGCTCTTGCCTCCTACAGTAAGCTAAAACTGCTGGCACCAGTGCTTAATCGTCGAATTTAACCCAGTAAGAGTCTCTAATTGTAAGGATTGAGCCAATAGCTTCATCAGAATTTCCATGCTCCGAACAAGGGCAGTGGCAATAAAAGTGTGACTGGAACCTGTCTCTCTAAGTACATCATCTAATGTGGATTGACACAGATCATACATCGTATCATCTCCAGAGTGTTGTGATCGAAGGCTAATGCTTTGTGGAGATGATCCCTCCCCTTTCCTCCTAATCCAGGCGGTCGGGGTTGACCTCATAGTGGTGGTGGTGGTAATATCTCAAATCGTCACCCACCACCAGCTACACAATCGACTCCTCTGCCACGTCTGCCTGCTCCCTGCGGACCTCCTTAGTCAGATCTCTGTTTCTACCTAGGCGGTCTTTCGACCACCTACTGATCATCCATTTGATGGGTTGGACAGTCACGGTCCATGTGACCCTACCTACAACATGTGTAACACTATCTGCTCCCAGAATGATCTTCTCTACCTCGGGTGCCTCGTACAATCGACATAGAATCCCACGGTCGTCCACCTATAGGTCTGGTCCTCTTGGACCTCTGCGTCAACTATATTATTCCAGTTGTAGAAGACTCCACTACGTGACGACTGGTGATGGGTCTCTCTACTAGTGAATGCTCATCAAGAAAACTCTCCACTAAGAGGACTCTCTCTAACACCCCCACTTGTGTCGGCATGCTATGTGAAATCATCGAAGCCCTGATCTCCTGTCTGAGACCCTACTCAAAGTTCTAGGCCATGAAGAATGGGACCCATACCAAATTTTTGGAGTAAGGTGACTTGAATATAGACCTCACTAAATACTGAGCCATATTCATGCTACCATTCTGTAGATTAAGGACCTCTTGTATGCGCACAACACAAAGTGTCACCGAGTCAAACTCTTCCCAAAACAGGAACTCAAAGTCTACCCAGAGAAGGGTCCCCTCATTGTGAACCTAGATCATAAATCTCCACAATCTTCCTGATGCTACCTGTCGAAGGCTGTTGGCAAGGATCACCATGACATCGGGCGCTGTCCCTACCAGTCGGAAGACTCTAATCACAGCCTCTAGCAAATCCTTAGCTGTATGTGGGTTTATCTCTCCCCGGATCCTGGGTGGCCTCTGGAACTATAACTCATGCAACACGCTCAAGCGACGTGAACCCTCTACTGCTGGGGCTAGTGGCATCGGTGGCCCAATGGGTAATGGTACCATTGGTGCCTCCGCTGGTGCCTCCCCTATAAGAGGGCCCTGCATTGAGGCCTCATCGCTCAGTGGGATATCAGTGCGTACAACTCTTGGAAACCTAGTTGTCTGTTTGTGTGGAGGCATCCTGAAAAGAAACGGGTGTGCCATGTTCAATAAGTTATACCTCTTGAGATGAATCAAAATATCACAAAGAAAATGATTGAAAACACACACACACAATCAGTGTTTTCATGCACAGAATTGGAAATCATAAGTAAGGGTCCTGATGTATGGATACACTATTCGCCACAAAAACAATGGATTCCCTAAAATGATATACACACTCACTACAATTATCACTATTTCTGTTAGAGAGATATATCAGTGTCCTATTTTCCATGGTAGAACCGACTCCTCAGATAAAAATTTGTCACGACCAGTCCCTCGGGGCCCATGTCGTGAATACCCCATGCCCGCCTTCCTTAGGCCAGGGTCTAGCGACTAGCATCTAATGGCGTAATACCTAATTCTGGGAAAGCATTGCCTTTATAACTAGTAATCATGCGCAATAATGCACACAACAAGATACGAACACAAGTAAATTTATTAGTAAATAGAGTTAGTATAGTATGTAAAAGGGGACAGAATACAAGGCCAACTGGAAAGTATAAGAAACTGAATGTGCAAGTAAACTAGACAAAAAAGGAAGATAGTTGTTGGGTCATTCTCAGAGGATCCTACCTGAAGTGTAGGTATTGATTGCCTCCTTAGCACGACACGTCCACCCATCTCCTATACATACTGACATGCCATATGGTCCACCTCCAGGTACATTACAGCCTGTGTACTCTCATCCTCAGTCAGCGTTGTCCGTCATCTGTACTAACCACAACAAATTGTGTAGATATCCCATGAAGGGGTGAGTATAACGATTATATGTAGGGAACCCAATACCCTCAAGGTCTCAAAAATTGACAAAGGATAAACTACAAATCACAAATTCAACAGTTAACCCTACATTGGTATATACCCATACATATACCTATGTAATCAATTATACCCATCTCAATCATGAATAATTACAGGGTCCAACCCAAAATCTCATAGCATAACTGTTCCACAATGGAAGGAAACCCACAAAGGAAAGTACAATATAGGTAAGCTAAACAGAAGAATACCATCAAGGTATTACCATGAAGGAATGTACCACACAGGTATGGACTCAAATCACAACAGGTATAACATAATTACGGTAGTAGAGATGATTAGTTATAGCCACTAAATCATCTTACTCCGTAAATAGGATCTGCTGTTGACCCACATGGAATCTATAGGAGCAGACCCACATGGGATCGCTGGGAGCTGACCCACACAGGATCGCTCAGAGCTAACCCACACAGGATCTCTAGGAGATGACCCACACAAGATCTCTAGGAGCTTAACCACACGTGATCGCTAGGAGATCACCCACAAATGATAACTAGGAGCTTACACACACATGATCTCTAGGTGCTGACCCACACATGATCACTAGGATCTGACCCACACAGGATTGCTAGGAGCTGATTCACAGGATCACTAGTCAGTCTTCTCGTCATAGCCAGGTACTGGGTTGCCGTACTAGGATTGCTCGTCTCCATAAGAGTCTTCACCCCAAGCCACTGGTCGATACTCCAACCACCACGATGTACCACAATGAAATATATCAATGTACTTCCACCTTATAGGGGTCTCAACGCAATGGACGGTGCATCAATCAGACTCTTGGTCTATGAGTTATTAGCCATTTATTCCCAAAGCCCTGGTTGGATTCGTGCTCGTCCAACCCGACAATTACCCATCTTTATTCCAAACTCCAATGGGGTATAAAAATGACAGTCTCGCTCCATGGTTTTTGGCCCTATATACGGTTCCTCAAATTGTCCCCCATTGCCAATGATATTGCTGAAAATGAGAAAATCAATCTATGTGGGTCTGGGTTCGGTCCAACCCATCCCATCCCGGCCTAGGCCGAGCCCGTTCAGGTTTACCAGGCTTACGTGGGCCGTAAGGGGTTTAGGGGGTCATAGAGGCCACAAGTCCCTGAGGGGGGATGCAGAGGGCCGCTAGAGGCTGCGTGCGGAATGAGGCTGATGGGTGGCTCAGAGGGTCGCGACCGCATGGCCAGGTCATGGGGAGGCTCATATAAATGATGTGTGACGCGAACAGTTGTGTGTCAGCCAGGCCATGGGGCGGCGCAGCGAGGCCGCATACGGTGAGGTCTGCTAGGGGGTGAGGTCGTGGGAGGCGGCTCGACCGCGGATGGTGGTAGTGGCGTGGGTGGCGAGGATGGGGGAGGCAGCTCCGATGCGGGGCACGGAGGTCCCATATGGTATAGCGGCAGAGCGGCGGGGCACCGTGCCATCACCGATGACTGGTTTAGCGGGCCTCTTTCTTCGTTCATCATCATGGATTAATCCACCTTCTTCCATCGTAAAGAACACAATATAGAAGAATGGCAAAGGGGTCGGGCCATGTTTGTTTGGCCCGCTCCTCCGCGTTAGAGTGGTAGCAATTGGTTCACCATATTTGAATCAAGAACGTGTAAGAGAGAAGAATTCCAAACAACCACCATAAAAATTCCAATGAATAATCATACACAAATAAACCCCTACCTCTTTTGAATACTTGATGACGTCCAAGATGAATAAATAACGGTCATCGGTTGAAGATGTCCCACATTGGGGGATGTCTCAGGGAAGATGTCATGTGTCTGCATTCTTCGTTGGAGAGCTTTCTCCCAAGTCTCCTAAGTTCTCCCCTTTCCCAAGCCTTTTACCTGAATTCCACCAAAATGAAATATAGCCCAAAATAACAGATTATTTTATCTATTATTTAGTTTGTTGGCACAAAATTCAAATTGGAAAAAATAATTAAATAGGATGTAATAATAAATTAAGGGGGTGGCACCATGTATGTGGGGAAGTTTAATAGGCTCCACCACAAATTTGAGGGAGTTCAATTGGTTTTAATCCTCAGGTGGTCCCGACCACCATAACCACTCATAGGAGTTTTTGGCTCAATAGTCCCCATCTCAATAACCTCTCATGGGATGTTTTAGTTCAGGTGGTCCTCATCTGTGAATTATCCACATGGGTAATTCCCAAGAAAAATATAAAACAAAGTTACACCATTTAATTTCATATTATTCTTTCAGGAATATGTGAAATGATAACATCCACCCTCAACCTACTGCAGTTTAGGTGAAGGTCCTATTAAGCAAATACTGGTTCTGAGAGTTCAACGGTGCCTCATATTTCAATTCTGATCCCTAGTTTAATAGTTATAAAAACCCACTCATACGTTTACTGAACGTAAGCGAAAAAAGGTTCTGAAATTCATTTCGGGCACACTAGTCCTCGGAATCATGTGCTATAAATTTTCAGGGACTCATAAAATTACCATATATTAAAAAAAATTACATGGAAATTTTGTTTCTTTACATTTATTATATTTACTATAATTAGTTGAAGTATTATTCCATAGAAATGAATATTTGGTTAATATAGAATATGTCCCACGGATGTATGAGTGATATGTGAAACCCATACCTCTTGATTACGTACATTTTAATGTGTCCAAAACACCTATATAATAAATATAGATTTATTATAAAACTATTATAGAACCATATTCATATATATCATACCATATAAGAACATCTTGTTACATGTTACCACCAATTTGTTTAAAATATTATATTACTTTTATTGTTTTGGGAGTTACTTTCCCTATTTTCTCACTAGTGTTTTATAGTGATAGTTTTTATTATTATACATAGGATGTAGTATCATCATCTGAAAAATTATGTTACTATTATAAATGTTTTTTTCAATAGATACATCCATTTAACAATTATCTCAATTCGTAAAGTGAAAATGAATCGAATCCTTTCATAGAGATGGTTGGTCGTCCACATGTATGAGGGAGGATAACATTATAATTAAGGGTGAAAGGGTTAGTTTGTTAATGATATATTGATTTTATAAAATTTAATTCATGTCATATATAAAACAGTTTTTAATTTAATTTATCCATATTAATTCATATGTGACGAGTATCAAGAAAAATGAACAATATCACTTCATGAGGTGGAAGTCCTCCATACAGATGAGTGAAATTGTCGTATTTTAAACGAAATGGAAAGTAAAAAAGTTAGATGTGATGTTATAAGTATATGATAATAATTTTATCTTAATAATTATATATATACATTAAATACATCCTTATATCCAAACATAATAAGTGTTGATAGAAAGTGAGTCTAATCTGTTCGTGATATGGGAATACACTAAACATATTATTGAGGTTTCATTTCAAATTTGATTGAAGTAGAGAGGGACAAAAATCGACACATAAATAAAATAACATATGAATATATGAAATATAATGGTGCAATTATATATTAAATTTTATGTGATAATTTATGGTAGCATTACATGAATAAATAAGAATAATCTTAGTGAAGGCCATTACCTTCTCTTAGAGAAGCATCATTTGAATCTCATCCTAAGGACCCTAGGATAATTATTACATGTATAAAGAATTCTCTAAAATCTGTATAAAGTATTTTTGGGAGAATTCTTTTGGGGATTTTCTTTCCATGTTGATTTAGAAGATTGAATAAGTTATTGGAGTGAGTATCGTATTATAATTTTGGAGGAGATTCATTTTTGAAATACACAAACCTTTTTAAAAATGAGAAGTCACTCTCACTCCATTTACATAAATAAATGATAATTAATGTGGTGTAGGGATGATATGGTCAATATACACCTACTCCAGCAATGAAACTCAGGTATTAAACATGTTTTCCCTTATCTTAAATGTTTTCTTAGGTTTACCTTTGAAATTTATCACTACATAATGTAGTTTTTTTAATTTGTAATTTATCAATGAAAAATAAAATAAAATGAGACTTATTAGATGAATTTTACCCAATTATAATAATTATCGGATCCAATTTATCAAATAAAAATCATATGTGTGTTGACAAGTATTTTTAACAAAAGCACTTGTAATGTGGAAGAACACTGCTTTTCTCATTATCCACAACAACAATGTTTTTACTCCTTAGGGGTAATTATACTCACTATAAAATAATAATTTTCACATTAATGAGACAGATATAATATTTTTAACCATTTAAAAATATTTTTTTAGAAATAAATTTTTTTAATATCATTATAACATTTAATAAAATATCATTTATTATAAAATAACATTAATGTTAATTTTTTCATTATTCATTTAATTTTAATTTTACAAATATGAAGGAAATTATTGATATAGAATATATTATGTTAAATAAATTATGAAAAGATATATTTTATCAAAAAATTTGCAGAACACAATAAATAATTCAATTTGTTTCAATATTAATATTTTTAGTAAAATTTATTTTTTTTCTAATAATTAAATAAATAATGCATTATTGTTGCTTAAAATGTTAATGTAATTATATGGTTACTAAAAATTTAAAATAAATTTAACCACACTAAATTAATTTCATTAATCAAAAAATAATCATATATATTCAATCACATATTTCTTTTCTTCTCAATACAAAGACTCTGTTGAAATTTTAAAGCGAGCGGGTGACATTTTCTCTTTTTCCCTACATAAATTATTCTATAAGTCATCTTCATTGACATGTTTCCCACAAAATCATAAAATAGATAATAAGGATATATGGGTCTAAATATGTCTATAAAATTATTTTGTAATGTTTTAGGTTATTTTTAATCATATCTTATTTCTTTAACCCCATGGAAAACATGTTTTTAACATAAACATTATAATAAATTTTTACTATTTTTACTATTAATTAGGATAAAAAATTAAGTTGAACTTATTATATAATCATAATTATCTTTATTACAAATATTTAATACATTTTAAAAAATTTACCTCATAGGATTGTTTATATTTAATTGAAAACTAAAGCACACATGGGATGAAAAAATGTGTTTCCAAAGGAAAAATTCTCATAATTATATAAAGTAATAAAATAAAAATTCTTTATGAAATTGATTAAAATGATTTAATTTTTTATTATTGTAATGTAATTATATTAATTTTACATTAAGAGTAATTTTAAATAAAAATACAAAATATTTTAATAATTTAAACGAGATGCCAATTATCAATAAAACCATATATATTTCAATATTCATCCAAAAATGAATCTTTTCTAAAAAAATACAAGAATTTATCCAAATATAATTTTGATATGACGATTTCAAAAATTAAGTATATTTTATAAATTTTTTTCCCAAATTAGTAAAAATTAATTTTAATTTTTGAGTGCAATGTGTGACTACACCACCTTTTCAACAATAAATAGTTTTTTTGAAAACACGTATATTTCATTCAAATGATTATTATATTATATATAATAAATTGATATACATTAAATTTACTAATATATATGTAATCCATATAATTTTCACCAATTAGATATAAAAATTAATTCCTTCAAACACAATGGATAGGTTATAAAGAAAACGTTTAAATAAAAATATTCTAAATGAGTATCAAGATTCATTCAAACCCGATCTTGCTTGAATTACAAGATTGAAAAGGGATTGAATTTATTTAAAAATGAAATGTATCATAATTTATTAGGGTGTTACGTTCTCTTATAATTTTTTTTGTCTTTATATACTATATTGGACATGGTGATTCTCTTTCAAAATCATGGGGTGTTACATTCTACAACCATTAAATAAATTGCATCATTGAAACTCAATCATTCTATCGATAATCAAGGGTTTGAAATTTTAAAATACCATCATTAGAAACCCCCATATTAAAAATGTTTTAAAAAAATACCTCTTTGTATGATATGAATATTTGTATGACAGTCATCTTGGATAAAAGATTACTTGCTTTAAAAGTTAGAAAACATTGTTGGGAAATAAAATCATAGATATGTAAGCTAATTCAATAAACGAAGGATTAAAATTTATTTATTGATTTCATGTATGAAATTATATTTAATTATAAATTTAAATTTAAGGACCCAAAAACCATAAATTGGGGATGAGTTAATAAAAAACTTAATTTATCATATATTTAGTTAATAAGATAACATTTTTTAAGATCATTTTCTTAATGTTGTGGAATTCCATTATCATTATGATAAACAACTATAGAATTATAATAATGATTTCATCCTTTGGATGTTCTTTTTAAAATTTCAAATTGAATTTTTATATAAAGAAATGAATATACAAGATGAATATTTTTATACCCAATGCACAAAAATTTACATTTAACATATCATTCTCTCATTAAAATATTAATTGGTTATTCAAACCATCAATAGATATTTTCGGATAAAAAATGGTTTTCACAAGTTATATAAAAAAAATTGAATTTAAACAAAATTCATTCCTTAAATATTTAACCTTAATTCTCATCAAAAATATGTCTGACCATATTCAATGTCCAAAAATTTAGAAGGTACATTACGAAATCACTAGTATATTCACAGAAAATATGATGTTGGAAGTAATGTCACGTTCCAAATATATTAATACCTTTATCACCATAAAATCGTAATTGAAACATCACTACCTCCGAAAATATAATATTAGATTGCTTAATATATTCTGTAAAACCAAACATGAATTAAACTCAAGGAAATATAACATAAACCATCAAATCACTAACTAGTGTCAAGGTAACCAACACTATTCCATATACATGTGATTGTTATAACTATATATATATATCAAATATTAATGGATATATTCAATCTATAATGCTTTTAAATGAAGTTCAAATTTTCACAGAAATATGTTTTTATCATTGGTACCTATCAACATATGCTCTCAAATCCATAATGAAATAATACTAAAGTACAATACATAAAAATTTAATAAATCGTAAAAAAATAATAGAAATGACAAAATAATATTATAATATAATTCATATATAAAAATACAATCACACTAACCATTCCACACTTTTTATACTAATTTCATAATCTTGACATTGATCACATGGATTCTACTGAGGTATATACCCTTTATGCTTAGGTAATTCATTTTTATAGCGCCTCATATCGTTAAAGATGAATCAATTAACATAAAAGTTTTCTTTTTCAACCACATAATAATGATAACTGTTTAATTTTTCTCAACACATATAAAAAACTACGATTCACTTAAAGAATGTCCCATGGTGTGTCATTACACAATTATCACATGGGGTGGATTATTATATCACTTCTTCCCTTTACTTTTATTTTTCTATTATTTCATATTATATTCATTATTACTATAAAATAAATAAGACATGGACAATTATTTCTCTATATTAATAGCACATGATGTTATGCCATCATAAAATCAGAATTATCAGGTGATTGGTTACCATTAGAGTATTTTCTTAAGCCTATAAAATACACAATCATTAATAATTGGACTACATGAATATCTACAATTCCCATTACTTCTACAAAGTACCATTTATAAATATCTGAATACACTCTATTAGATCAAGAAATTATGTAAGATAATTTTTAATCCCAAAAATAGTGAAACATAGAATAAATTTAAATATTTTTTAATGGCTATTCTCACAATTATAAACATGGAATCTTTGAAAATAAATTGAAATCATAAAAATATTTTCAAATACATCCAGGTGGGTTGCTAATTAAATGATGACTAACCAATTAATATAAATCATTAGTGTAAAACTAGGTGAATAATAAGGCCCATTTTCATGAACAAGGTAATTATCGAGTCAAGACCAACAATCCATTTTTTAGTTATTACCCTAAGGTACATCTATGTCAGAATCACATCCGCTTATAGTATACAGACGTGGATATATTGCTAGAGAAACTACAGAATCTATACCTTACCTAAAATTTAGGTTTTTATCTTATACATATAAATATCCCTAATTTAAATCATAATGTTCTATTCCATAACCAATTTTTTCCAAAATATAATTCCCAAGGATTGTAATAAATATTTTATGATACAAACAAAAAAGGTCCCAACTCCATTAACCTAGAGATGGCGGTTACATTATTAAATTTTCATTATATACAAGGTATCACATACAAAAAGATCAAATGGTTTAATAGTTATGGTAAAATATATACATACATTAATTTCACATAAATTTAAAAAACAAATAGAACAAATTATTTTCATTGAGAACAACATTATCCCCCTTATTGTATCCATACATATAAATCCTAAAACACTTCTTGGTATTAATGGAAAAATAAAACCAAATAAAGGGGGAGCTTTGATACTCCTAGAAGGTAATATTACATTATAATCTATCATTAATAAATAAGAACAATCAACATGATAAAGTAAATAACTTAATCACATTCCACTTAAGCACTAACAAGATCATAACATGAAAGGAATAAATAATGATTAATTTAAGCAGTGAAAATTATCACATGATGTTGATAGTTATCTATAGATATTATAAGTTATATAATAATCACCAAAAATCAAATAACTAACATTATAAATAGTGAATTAATAATTATGAACATGTAAAACATACTGTCAAGAAGTTTTACAATATTGTTAATTTTTCATAGAAGATACACTTCTACTTTTTCCAATAGATTTGTCTCATGAGACCTATCGATACATTGAGGTGTTATCTGAAACTGGTCCTCACTCATAACAAACAGAATAAAATGAAATACTGATATGAATTGAGTGAAACTTTATCAACATAAATAGGCATACTGAAAAACTAACAGGGGAAATGATAATACATACCCCAATAAAATAATCAGAATTGAAAACAATCCAGAGTAATATGGAGAATTGAAATAAAATTGTAAATACAAAGTATGACTAATAATAAATAATCCAAAAACTAATAATTATTATGATATAAATATTACATATACCTAGTTTATCATATGTAAAATAAAGGTATGATGTCACATAGGAGTAGAAATACAAAAAAATGTGATTAATATGATTTTGGAGGAACACACGATTTTCACAGTAATAATATATCTAAGACAAAAAGATACCTAACCATTTTGAAACTAATTACCTTGAAAATGAAATTTTATAACCTTTAAATAGGTTTTAAAATAATGATTTCTGATGATGGTGAAAAATTACATTCTTTAACTACAAGTTTATATAAATATTCACATCACATTCTAGGTAAAAGACAAAAAGACATTAACTAAAAATGACATGATTATTTCATTAATATTTTATATAAATTCAAAAAATTGGTAACAATTTATTGATTAAATCATCGAGAAATATGGAAAACATTTTCTATGGAAATTTTAGAAAATATGGTTTTGGATAAAAATTTATCTTTTGAACAAATAGATAAATAATGTTACGTTTGATTAAATAAAAATTACAAAGAATTTTAGGTACCAATGAGTAGAAATATGGAAATATCACTATAAAATTATATAAGTAGCCATAGTATAATGAAATAAACTAATTTTATGATAAAAATTTCATATAATTTCACAAAGGGAGACTTAAATTTAAACAATGTTGAATAATTATGAGATTGTTAAATAAACCCAAACAACTTTAGTAACCTTCGAAAAATAATCCCCATGAATGAATTGAAAAAAAGTGAAACAATAAAATACGTCAATAAAAATATATTGACTGTAAACAAATTTAAACATGGGAATTATATAGACCACATTGAATAAATAGTGGTGAATATGATATATATGTCAAGGGAAAAAGTTAAATGAGAAACCCTTACCATATGTTCAAATTCCTTCATATGCATCAGGTAATCCGTTATAATAAATTTTGGTTTATTATAAGTATACTTATGAACCATAAATATATATTTATCATACCATATAAAATCCTATTATAATGTTTATAACCTGTTTTTAATAATATTTGATTATTTATAATGTTTTTTCTGTTAACTGCTTTGTTTTCTCAATCATGTTTTATCGTGATAGTATTATTTATTTCATATAAGAAATTGATGAATCATATAAATATTTTTATTAATTTTATAATTATTTTTTTAATTTTATATATTATTAGAGAAAATCTTGAAAATTTTACATTGAAAATTATTCACATCGCTTTGTGGAGATGGTAGGTTGTACGTATGCACAAGAAAAGATATCATTGTATTAAAAGGTGAAAGTGAAATGACATTTATATATATATTAATTTTATATAATTTTTTTTTATTTTACTAAATATAATATATTTTAATTATATTTATCCAAATTACATTACATAAAAATTGTAACTTAAAAATGAATCCCATCACTTCATGAGGTGGTAGTCCGATGTACACATGATTGATGTAATCGTTTTTCAAATGTAATATAATGTGAAAACATATATGTGATAACATAATAGTAGGATTGCAGTTATATTAAAAATAATATATATATATATATATATATGAAATCTATCCTTATATATAACCGTGAGATATGTTTTTGGAAAAAGAGTTACATCAGTTAGTATGGTAGAAGTCTTCCTTCCATATGATTAATGATTTTTTTTTCCAATTTGATAGAAGTGAAGATGGATAAATATTATGAAAAAAATTAGTAAAATATCATTATATTGGAGATGATTTTTTATTATATTGTATGTATTATTTAATAATAGAATGTTCTAAAATATGAAAGAAAAATAATGAGATTGGTGATTACAATTACCTTCTGTTAGAGATATCTCATTTGGATATCTTATTAAGGATCACTGGGTTTATCTATTTGGAATAACAGAAGATCTATAATGTTTATATTTATGTTTGGGATTAATTTTTTAATGGTAATTTTAAGACAAAACTATTGATATGTGTGAATATGTGAGCGGAGTGAGTTCCCTTTTACAAATGCAGTGGGACATTTTTATAAATACTCAATACTACTATGTAATGTGACGTAAATATCCCCACCCGACTCAAAAATTGGTACTTAATAGAATTTAAGAATGATATGGTTGATACAATCCTACACCGTAGAAAAAAAATACGTCTTAAAATTGTTTTTCTTTAAAATTTTTGTTTCCTACATTTTACCATTGTAGATTTCACTCCAATAAGTGGCCTTTCTGTACTATGTAATTTATCCTTTATACATTAAATAAATTGGAACATATTTTATATATTTTAAATAATTATTAAATATATGAAAGAAAATTGATCATATAAAATTCTATGTTTTCTAAAATTTAATTTTAACAAAAGCACATCAAACATGCAATAACATATATTTAACGATAACATTGATGAATTTGTTTTTACTCATCAGGGGCCAATATAGTCAATATAATAGAAACATTGGTCCATGAATGGAATATATTTTATATTTTTAGACATTTAAAAATCTATTTATTGAACATAGGTTTTTTAGGAACATTACTAAATTTAATAAAATATAAATTATAAAAATAAAATATTAATATCAGTTTTGATATTATTAATTTAATAAGAATTTAAATAATATATGTAATGTGATTGTTTCTCCTAGAATGTGTGTACTAGTTAGGAACCACTACATATATATGGTTACCATTTTATATATTTATGGAACTCGAAATATCCAACGGTTCTGTATCGAAAGGGACCATATTTCCAAATGCAATTTTTCATTAGGTTTGCACCTACGATACTTAAGAACTTAAATTGGTCCAGAGGATGGGAGGTCGATCTCATAACACACATTTAGGGAATGATTTTTCCTACATAGGGACTCTCTTATGCATTTATGATATGTTAATTAATCCTTATTAAATTAACATGTATAACGTAGGATTCTTGTGAAACATGCAATCATTTATTAACATGTGTACAATTTTAGGATCATACATATGTATTCTAGGTTCTTCATTAATGGAGATATATATAAGTATTTTAGGTTCCCTATCAATGGTATCCTCATATATATAACATTGATATCCATTTAGTTATTATTATGATCATGTAGGTTTTTATTCAACGCATTGGGGAACTCTGAAATTTATTGTTATCTAGGGAGAGAGATGTTTATTTTGATATAGGGATCATACACTTAAATAGTGTACCAGCATATCTTTGTGAAATGAAATTGAACCCTTTTTGTTATCTACCTCTTAATGGGTAACATCATACCATTTAAGGTCGTGTGGTAAGTTCCTAACCATATTGTTTAATGTCATGTGGCAAGAATATATAAGTGGAAGGTGATTAGTCAAATCATGTAGTGGTATATATGCCTACGCATCCCAAGGATCATGGAATGGATATGATTTCTCAAGTTGGATTAGTCCATGCTCATACTATAGCCCAAGAAGAATAGGGCTGATTATGATTGTTAGGCTTGATCCACAAGGAGGGTTCCAACATATTCCACTCAGATGGGAATGAATGAACACATAGATAGGTAAATCTAGGAGGGGTGTATAAACCATTGAGAAAAATAGTTTCGGTCTTACTCATAAATAAGGTTCCCATGTAATAAGGTCCATGAGATATATATTAACTCATGGATATTTAGGGTTTCATAATTCAGTGATTAATCTCAATGAGGATTCATGGATGAAATGAATTAGGGTTGGATTCCTGAAGATGTTATCTAGTGAGATTGGGCCCTGGGTGGGAGCTTCATGCATATCCCAATTGTGGTGGGAATTATATTTCTCATAGTTCATGAAATAATGAGTATTATGTGGATGTTTTCATCCTTAAAACTGTTTATGACCATGCGAGTCATGCTTAGTGTGAGAAATAATAAGATGTTAGATATTCAAAAAACCACACACATTCTCATCCATAAATGGAAGAGGTCGGTCCTACGACGAAGGAAGCCAAGGCAATGGTGGAGAGGGTGTGGATAAATGAACCCATCAACGTGAAATTAATGTGAAGATCATTGGTTCTAGCCGAAATTACTAAGGTCATACTACATGACGGATGGATATTTATTGTTCGTTATTTGGGGATCTATTTTATGGAGGATAACCATTGAGGATTGGTTATTGCTTAATCCAAAGGAGGATGCCCATTTGAGTAATGGATGAGACATACACCTAAGGAGGATTCTCATTTGAGGATTGGTAGGGGCATACTCCTTAGGAGACTTATCTTTTTAGCTTTGGTTGGAGATTACTCGTAAGTAGGATTCCCATTTTAGCTTTGGTTAGGGATAACTCCTAAGGAGGATTCCTATTTTTGTATTGGTACATAGGCAAGGTCCTTTTGCCATCCCTTTATTCCAGGTCATTAGGCCATGTCCTTAGGCCATCACCTTACAAAATTTGTTTAGAATAGGTCCTTTATCCATCTCCTTAGGCTGGGTCATTAGGACATCTCCTTAGGTGATGTCCTTAGGCTATGTTTGTTGGCCAGCACCTTAGGCCATGTCCTTGGGCTAGGTCCATAGGCCAAGTCCTTTGGTCAGGTCCTTAGACTAGGTCCTTTGGCTAGTTACATATGTCAGGTCCTCCACATGGTTCATTAGGCTAGGTCCTTATTTTTTGGAACATTATTGCAAATTGATCGAACTTATCCACCTTAATTCTCTCTTAATTAATGTTTTTGAGTGTTGCTTGAGATTTTGTTTTGAGGACCTGTGGAAAGAGGGGATATGTAATGAGTGATGTGAGGATTTTTCCTGAATTCTATGACTCTTGAATGAGGATTCCAAAGGTCTTATTTATAGTCTATGAGGGGGCCTTAGTGCATCTCTTCTACACATTTATCCAATGTCGCTCTGCCGCGTGTCCCTTCCAAGCAACACATTCACGCATCTCTCCTGCACATCTCTCTCGTGCATCTCTCATGCACAACTCTCCCACATAGCTCTCCCATGTAGCGCTTTTGAGTTCCATTACCTTTGATCTATAAGTCAGTTTGGACTCTACAACCAGTCCAATACAAGCTATCAAATATTTCTAAATTTATTAATATGGAGAATACACCATGTATTTTAATATGAAACTCAAATAAATTATTTTTTCGTATTTGAAACCTTATTATCATTGATCCTTAGAATCCATGACCTACTCTTAGAGTGGGGATGTGTTTCCTGTTATACCTCATTTTGGAGTAGCATTTTTTAACATGGGATTCCAATCTTTTCCTTCTTCGATAAAAATTAATTTTACAAAAACAATGCATTTGGTGTCTATGTGAGATTAATAAATACAATTCTATATTGAACTGTATGGAACACATTTCAAGGTGTCTAAAAAATCCCCCATTAGAATTATATTCACTCAGAATGACATGAATCATCTTTGATGGTAACATTAGGGAACTTTGAATCACTTAAAAACATTTTATCGGTTGTTAAGCTACATCAATCTTGGAACAATGGTCTAATTGTTTCCTATTAAAAGGGTCCTAGCGAGCATAGTTTGACTATTTCGAGGGTCGTACGGACATCCCTACCAAATTTTTGTCTTTTAAAATTTTATTTCACGATATTTCCTAAATCATACAGTGTGTCGTTCTAGAGAACTGAGAATCAAATTTTTTCAAGGGTTCCTTTTGTGGGTTTTCATCCTTGTGAGTATTATGTATCATTTTTTTGTTATCTTACAGTCATGTATGTAAGACTAATAAGGCCAATGACATAGGTTGAATAGATTTGAACATGAATTTTGAAATTATGACCCAAAAAATTATATATTGCATGAAATTTCCCGATATTTTGTTACATGCATTGAAGGGGAATATTAAGTCATTATTTTTATGGTCACCAAATAAAAAAATAATAATTATTAAAATAGAGTAGGTGTGTTCCATGATTGATGTTATTACTACTTGATAGTCCCATATTAAGTGTCTAATTATGAATGGTCACAGGTAACTTATTTCATCGCCAAAAGTGGAATCCTTTGGATGATAGGGCCGTTATGTGGGTGATATTTATGCAACGCCAATTGAGGCACATACTGCATTGTGAGGTAAAGGAGTTTTCAAGAATTTTGATATTATATTACTGATAGGTAAATCGGGGTTTTTATGATCTGGTTGTATCAATAACACATTGGGTGACCTTTCAAAGGAATTTTATCTCAAAATATAGGGGGGGTCATATGTATTGATATAGGTTATGAATGAGGAACCACTCCTACCACAAATTTAGTGTATGAAGGAGGGTATATTTTTCATAAAGGGGTTTTCTAATATTCTACTAGGTAGTTCAAAGGTATAAAACAAGGACATAATGTAATGTAGTTTCAATTCATAATGAAAATCCATTTAGGACTATGTAATTTCATGTAATGCGGCAAGGACATTAGAGGGATTTAATTTAAAGTCATTATCTTTGACAAGTGTTTTATGAGTTTCCAAATTCTTGATAATTTTTCTAGAAAGATACTACCATATTTATATATGGAAAAAAAATTGCAAACTATTATTTGGGTATTTCTAGATCCAGATAATGTCATGAAAAAAGATATAAAGGCATTAGAGGAAGTCTTTTCCATGGATGAATTTACCATTATTTAAAAAACTTGTTATGGGTCCTCTATTATGCAAGGCCAACTGGGTAATATTTTGAATTTCCAAATAGTGGCATCAATCGGCTGACATGCCTATTATGTTGGAAACTTATGAAAGGCCATCTAGGGTTATGTATGACATTGTCAAGAAAAGAAGATAATTGGTATTAGACATTATTTTTCCTAAAAGCCTAAGTATGTTTATAGAGATTCAAATTTCCCAAAGAACGTAGTTTGGTTTATAGAGAAAGTTCCATAAATACCAAGAGAGTATTTACTATCGTGGTTTCTAAAGATAAGGAGGAATTGATTCCCCAGGAAGGTTTGGCCAAAATGATGTATGTATGGTGCCTGTAGTTTAAATCATACGAATATGACAATAATATCTTGGAAACAATGGATGATATTTGGTTAAATTATCCAAGGTATTTTTAATATGTATTCAACACAAGGAATGAGAATATTTGTAAAACATGGTCTTCGAGGCTTCCATGTTGAGATAGTGTATAAAGGAAAAATATATAATAGATGGCATAATTAAAATACTGGTTCTGGTTTGTCATCATCAATGGTATAAGGAGACAAAATAAAGTTATACCATGATAAAAGATATCATTTTTAGAAATAACCCATTATGGGGGTTTTATTATGTAGGGATAGTTAGGGAATATGCTACATATCCAGATATTTGATTCCTTTGGATGACAGACCCATTATGAGGGTGAATTTTCTCGAAGACAAACTATGGTCATGTACTGCATTGTTTGGAAAAATAGTTATCAGGTATTAGAATCTCAACAACCAGAAACCGAAGAATGTTTATAAAGATATCAAAGTAGTTAATATTAAGAGTGTGAAATACTAAAGGGGTGATTCTCAATGAACATGAAAAATATTTTAATCAATATATTCCATGAGTTTTGAATCCCTTATATAGATCTAACTCATATGTATAATGGGAATATCTTTTTTTTTGTTAGTGGCCTCTTATAAAGATTTTTAATTTAATGCAGGTGGTGGAAATTTTACATTTATCTATTATATATAACTACGATCCATGTCCTAGTTTTCACTACGTATCTCCGTAAGATGATAATCAAGACATACAATGTTTTTTGGGGGTACCATGTTGTTTAAAGTCATGTGATAATGAAATTTGGGGATTTGATATAAATATTATTTCAATCCACCCATTCAAATATAAATAATACATGTGATAGATGATTCGTTTTCACATCCTATTATAATTGGGTCTTGGATTGGATGTCTGGACATTAATACATATATCATATAAATGAGAATCAAGACACATCACATTCAGTGTAATGTATTCCACTGAGGATGAAGGTGAACTGATGTGAAGAGGAATATTTCGGCTAGATCATAGAATAAGAGCCATGTGTTACGATGTATTTTTCTAAAGTAAGAGTCAATCCACACATATTTTTTGTGGTAGTTCCCCATATTAATCACATTTTGAAATGGGAATATGGATTTGTTTAATATAAAAGTTGATAAATGAAAATAAAATTCATTATAGTTGTGGCTAGGCACAATAATAAAGATCTAGGCATCTTTTTTAATCCCATTGAAATGGGAATCAAGCCACACATAGTTCTCAAAATGAGGTCTCTATGCAGATATGGTTTAAACATGGAGTGAAATGGAATTCATTTTGCACTGAAGAGTATCAATGATGTGAGTAATTACTACAAATGGAAGACACTAATACTTTTTGAAGAACAAAAAGGAATGACAATTTGCAGTATCTTTGGGTATTTCATAACATCAAATGAAGAAGATGTTAATCGTAAAATTTATTGTCTATAGAAAGGATAAATTATGTCATGAAGCTTAACCTCATAGGACAAGAACTATGATTCTACACATTTTAACATCATGTAGTGTGGATGCATCTGGTTGTTAGGAAGTTTAATGTCTTGAAAATAAGACAATATTCTATGTGATTACACATAGTACATATTCAATAATCATGGGTTAGTTGGAGTTTTATTATGTTCTTCATCTACTAATATAATGAAATATGATCAATTTGAGTATACCTAATGTATTGAATAGTGTACTTCTCACTTTGGCTCACACATTGGATGATTCATTCCTGCAATCATTAGAGTCCTAAGTAAAAATACCAATTCTCTATGAATAGATGAGTTGAGGTAAAATTTCTTATTAAAATAAGATGTTGTTTTATTCTAATAGATTTAAAAAGGATGAAAAATATGAAATCTCTTATTATCTCATCATTCGATCTCATCAAATAACTTTTGAGACCACTCATATATAGATAACTAATAACATATGGATACTCAGAGAGAAGGAAATTGAATTTCAATAGGCATAACTTCTCTTGTTCTATACATAAAAGAGTATAGAGTTTCTTGAGTGGTAGTAAGCCTAGTAGTCCAATAAGCCCATAAAGTATTCAAAAGTTTATTAGGAAAATATTTCTTACCGTTATCAACAATTTTCTATAATATATTTAAAATTTTATTTTTGAAATATTCTATTTGCCTATAGGCTACTGCTTGATAGCAAGATGAATGGTTGGATTTGATATTGTGCTCCTGATATAACTTCATTACCTCAACAAAAAAAAATATTGATTTTGAATATGAATATGGTATTAGGGACAACAAATTTTGTAATGATATTAGCTTTGAAGAAGGTAACAATTCTTTTTTCCATTACTTCCTTGAGAGGTATTTCCTCATCCCATTTGGAGAATAAATCAGTACCTATTATAATATACTTGAACTGCATAGCTATAGATGGAGGATAAGGTTCGAATACATCCGTTAGTCATATGGAAAATGGCCAGGTGTATTTATATATATGTAGCAACTCTGGGGGTTAATTAATGAAGTGGACATTAACTTGGTATCAGTGACACTTCTTGGGGAAATGTATGCAATCCTATGTCATTGAAGGCCAAATGTCTCTAAAACATCTGATTTGATCTGATTGCTTATTCCTCGACTAGTGAGAACAAAAATTCCAAACATTTATTTCATTCATAACTGAAAATATTTCTTATCCATAAATACAACTAAAGAATAATCTATTGAATCCTCATATTTTTTGGATCTTCTAGTGATCTGAGCTATCATAAAGGGAAAAATCGACATTCATCATCAGACCTGTTCTTTTTCATCTCTATATTGTGCTAGTACTCTATTTTAAATATATTCCATGATAGGTATCATCTAACCTATGGTCAGAACTTATGGATTGGAAATAGGGCTGATTTAATTAATTTACACCATTTTAATCTGAAAAAATTGTGAAACCACAGGATTTTGGGAAATACTAATGATTAGCTCCTCTACATTTGGATCTACTAAGGCATTGCTTACATTACCAATTCATCAAAAATGGGATTTTGTGATTGTCAAATATAATTCAATGTTGGATTTATCGGAAATTCATCTATTAACACTTATACATAATATCAGATATTGTTAATTCTACCTTTCTAATACTAAAATACCCACAGATCTGTATGATTATTAATAATGAATCACATTTCCTTTTTAGGAGGTTCCCTTGTACTTGGAGTGCCAATTCAATTCTATCAATGAGAGTTTGATATTCAACCTCATTTTTGGTACCATCTTCTAATAGCAGAATGTAATATGTAAGAACTACCATTTTTGGTGAAATAATCACAATTCCTAACCCTAATCAGTTGAGTTTATGGTTTTCCATTTAATACCCCATTCGACTTATGGAAGCACCATCAATGTAAATTTCACATGTCTATGGACTATCACAAATATGAAGATTTCTACATCATGAAGTTCAATACTAAAAGAAGTATCTTCTGTAGAAGGGTGTTCAGTAATGAAGTCTACAAAGGCATAGCCTTTTTTCAGCGGCACAAAATGGATATCAAACTATGGAAAAATAACAGCCCATTGTTCCAAATTTCATGCATGTATATGGAGACAAATGGTAAATCTTAAAAGGATATGATGATATACAATGTGTACATCATAATGATGAAAATAGTGTCTAAATTTCAGAATTTTAATGTTTATTTCTAGGAAGCTTTTCTGAATATCTGAATATCGAGTATCTGCATCGATCATGGTGGAACTATGATAATTAAGGCTATTTTCATTTCGAGCTTCATTATTTTGTGTGTGGAAGGAACCAAGTGATTGCTCTAAAGCTATCACATGTAGAATAAGTGTATTTCCTTCAATACTTGGCATTAATATAATTAGGTTGAATAGATATTTCTGAGGATATCAAATTCTTCATATAAGTCATTGGTCCACTGATAAGTGACATGTTGCTTCACCAATTTGGTGAAGGGTATACACTTGACTACCAAATTAGTGATAAAGAACCCAATAGAGGCCATCTGTCCTTGATATCCTCTTAATTCCATCTAATTTTCAGGAGGTGACATGCCATATATTTCATTTTAACTCTCATGATGATATTTGATGCCATGATGGCATAAAACAATGCCATGGAATTTTCTAAAGGTAAAAAAAGAGGAACATTTTATGGGATTTGTATTTATATTATGTTGTTGAGGTTTACTAAATATGGTCTCTAGATCAGTTAGGTGATCATAACAATTTCAAGATATAACCACTAGATCACCCACATAAAAATCAAAAAAATTTCCAAGGTTGGGTTTGATGATATGGTGCATGACACATTCATACATTTCACCAGCATACTATAAGGAAAATGAATTACCCAATAAAAAAATACTCCTTGAGGATCTATAAAGGCTATAGAATCCACATCTTCTGGAGACATCTTGATTTTATTGTACCCATAATATCCATCCATGAATTATAGAGTTTCATGACCATGCATTTCATCAATTAAGAGCTCAGTGATTGGAACTGTGATGTCATATTTGGGAAAATTCCATTTGAGATATCTAAAATCAATGAAAAATATAATTTTCCCATTATTATATTTCACATTGACAATAATATCCAGGATATTTTTGGTATTTCACATCTTTGATAAAGTATGATTTGATAATCTTGTTGACTTTAGCATCAATTTTAGATTTTTGCGTAGGGCACATTCTTCATGATACCTGCTTAAATTCCCGATGATCTTCTAAAAAACCCAATTGATGTGTAGCTATGTCGGGGTCAAGGCATGTAATTTCTTTATAAATACAGGAAAATGAATCTTTTTGTTTCTTTAGAAATGTATTATACCTCTCATGCTATTCAAAAGTCATGGCCGCACAAATTAGATTGGGGTGTGGATCTTCTTCTGTACCCACATTTATTTCTATGAGCTCATCCACATTAGTGAAGATGCCTTCCTCAAAGTATTGAGCAACATCCTTGATATCTCCTTCTTAATCATCATCATGTGTTACCCTTATTTATCATCATGAAGGGTAGGTGATGAGAAATACTTTTAGTGCTATGAAAGGTGTTAGTGTTTGGAAATATTAAGGAAGGGGAAACGATTTCCGACCCAATGTATTGTTAAGTCTCTTCCTAGAGCATTGAAGATAGAACCATGGGATGGGTATCAACATCATTGTATACCTCTACTAATGTTGAATCTTCCTCTTGGATGATGGATAAACCAATGACATGTTGATTTTTTGTGAAAGAAATGATGACATATCCATTTAAACATTCACCATTACTTGGTAGATCGACCATTTCTCCCATGCTATCTGAATCGATTGATACATTTAACTTTATAGATGGCATTGGACGAGTTCTTGGATTTGGTTGTATCTTTTCATTTTGATTGATAGGAAGAAAGTAATCTATACTGAGATGATTGAATGGGTTTGCTAGTTTTTTTTTCAGACCCTTCGGAGTGTTGATTATTGTTTTATGTTTTCATGTGTACATTGCCCCCTTTGTGTGGAAGAAATATTCCTCAATATACAGATATTCACATGTTTTGATGGTGTCTTTTTAACTATTAAATGTCCCAATTTTTACATTGAATCAATTATTTAGATGTTGGTGGTATGATTAAGGAATGGACACATGATGATGTTGCCAAGTCCTTCCAAGTATAAGGTTGAAAGTAGTATCTTATCTGAAAACAATTATATATGAATTTGATAAAATATACCCAAAAAGCGTTGTGAGTGTAATCACACATAGAGGTTCTTGTTCATTCATTTCATAACCACGCAACATCAATGTGGAGTGAGATAAGTCAGATTCAGTAAGATCAAATCCACAAAGTGTACAAACATGAATGAATTTTACTCTTGATCCTTTATCAATGAAGGATCATCAGTTGCCTATGTCATTAACCTTTACAGATAAATACAAGGTCTTGATGAGTCCATGTACAACATTATCCCCCTCTTGACATGTGAACTATATAACAACATGACATTCTATAAAATCATTCTCAAAAAAGTAAACCTCAGTAGTAGCTATATAGGTTTCAAACTATTGAGGACTTGAAAACCCCCCAATAAGTGCTAACCGGGTATCTTTTGATAGATTGAAAGCATCCAAGATTGATAACATGGATGGTATGTGGGTTATTTATATACAAAATCATACATTTGGTCCATAGGCCAGCATTTTCCATCATGGAGATGCGGTATTATAGGTGACTTTGAAGTTAATGCTCCTAATATATATGTACCAAATGTCAGGTATGAAACTTAAAATACATCTGCTCATGGTAAACTAGACTTTATAGGACTATTTAACTGACGAGAGAGTGGTGTTATAGCCTCTAATTGGTTTTCCAAGATTATCATGTCCGGGCTGATCCAGTCTAGTGTGGGAGATTTCCATTGTTCTTGTTGTGCCTACTGAAGGGCTCTCCCACAGGTTTCTTCCGCATAAACAGTTTGAGCTGGCGTGTAGTTAAAATAGTGTATTCAAACATATACAGGTCTTCCCATTTTTCATTAAATATGACTTCTTCCCATATTAAAAAATCTATTATAGGGAAAATCATGTTTATAAAAAGAATAATCATTTTCATAGGGTTCAATTAAGTAGATAGAGTTAACAGACCCTTAAGATCAATTCTTCATCTGATAAAGATTATCCAAGACCGGTCAGTTCTCATTGTGATTTTTGGTGAGGTGGTGCCCATTATTTTGATATAGTTGAAAAAAATTCTCCCAAAGTCATGAAATGTTTTGGGATTGAAACTTGCTCATACTCTCATGACTGTATATTATTATTTAGACTATATTACTTCTGGTGGTATTGTACATTAGAGGAATATACTTTTGGTGAATATGGATTTGAGGTAGAGGAACTAGAAGGTCACATAGATGGTTGTTTCGTCTATTTTAATATAATGGAATGAGTTATATTTATTTTTTTCCTAACCATCCAATCATCATACTTTTTCACATTTTTTCATTTGACTTCTTGACATTCGTCTTCATCTAATGGATCAGTGGAAGTAACACATGCTACATTGGATGATGAAATTTTTAATTTCACTTGTCCATAGTCCACCATTTATTGTAAGAGATATTTAAAAACAAAACCATCTTTATTGGGGTGAACCAACATTTTATAGAAGGGGAAATAATTTTAGATATTCTTGTATCCTTCTTTATTCGAATACATAAGACTTTTAAACAGAACAATATTTTTTCTAAATATGAAATAAATATACTCGGAACCTATAAATTTTGAAATGAATATAAATTTTTCTTAAAATCTTCAAACTATATCTACCTTTTACCTTTTTGATCATATTGTCCAGGAAGTCATTGCTGGTGACGCTCGAGAGGTGGTTCCATATGGTATGATGAAGGTTTTGAAGTAGAAGACGGTACAAGTGTTTGCTTGAGTGGAATTGTAGAAGCCACTTCTATTCATATTCGTCTTCCTAGAGCTAATGGTATTACATGTGAGTTAACTTCTATTTCAGTAATATAATTATCCACTTGATGGGAGATTAAAGGAAGGTCCTAAAACCCTATTATGTATATCATAGGGATTAGTGGTGTTCATAATTCATCACGAAGATTTTCCAACTAGATTGGCATATACTATTTTTGAGGGAGTTGTAGATTTAAGGAATATGATAGTTCATTCCATAGTGAAATAAAATATGGATCTCTTTTATTCTACTTTTGTTTTACATTTCTATGATCAAAGACATTTTTCTTTTGTAGCGTTGAGATTAATTGTAAAAGGAATTTTTGAAAGAGTTATTACAATCAACTAATTGATCGATTCTGCAAACATGTATACCAGGAAAAGGCTGATCCCTGTAGTGATTGCACAAAACATATAAGAATTATGGATTCTTGTTGTTGAAAATACCCCATCACATGATCAAAATGAGAAACAATAAATATTAAGCGGTAATCCGGACCACTCAGACCATTATAAATTTGAAATCTGGTATTCAAAAACATTGGTGGGGGAGGGATCATATCTACTCATTCCGAGTAAATGGTCTATTATGGTTTCACTGGTTTATTGCATTCTTATATAGCTTCCAATCGACTTTTAAATGCATCAATTGTATTCATTAGAATTATCAGAATATCTGGATGAGTTAGGACATGCATCGTTACAACAAATGGATCTTGAAATGGCGTGATAACTCGAAAAAACACTTGTGGTGGCGTTGTTGGTATTTTTCATTGATAGCCCATCTGGAAAGGCCTGTAAGGATATGTTTGATCATGTTCTGGCTATGTTCCCAATAGAGGCAATTCCATTAACCACAACTATCATTTTAACAAACACACTTTGTGAGGAGCTCCTACATGCTTCGAAAGCTGGGGATCCTCTTGTGGAGCATGTCTATATCGAATGCTGCATCAGAGTAGCTCTGCAATGAATATTTTAAACAAATTCATCTCTTACTCTCATTGGGAAAGTCTTTCTTCACGTGAAATAGATTTACCAAATGTAGTGAAAAAGACATACATGATCTCCAATTACCTTTTCCTTTGTAATATTCCTTTTGAATACTTAGGAGTTGGTTACTTGAGGGAATACATATATTCTGTTTAAGCCTTTGATTTTGGGTACATGCACAACCTTCTTTTTCTTCAGTGAGTACCTTATTATGAATAAGAATATCGTCCTCAGACTCCACTAAACTAGACACATTTTATGGAGGATCTTCCAAAATGTAATTAATGACATTCACAAATGATTAATGCATTAATGGAATTATTTTAGTATATTTGTACGATCATAAACATTGTTTCCCTCCATTAGACTTTTTTCTTCTGTATGCTGATTTCCCAGGATTTTTTAAAAAATAGTATCCTGAAGGGAATACATGGATCATTCTGCTGGGCCTTCAATTTATGTATTCATCACAATGCATGGGAAAACTAACGTCTACTTAGGAGGGGTTTTTGGATGTGAAACCCCCTAGACCTATATTATTACGTTGTTCCTATTCATATTCTTCAAAATATTGAACTCTATCGGTTGAATTAAAAGGTTTGGTTACAAATGCACCCAACCCTGCTGGTTGGGGTAGTTCTAGAACTAATTTGGATGATATTATCATAACTTCTCTTCTAATTTTATTAATTCTAGTCCAAACACAATCTTGGGGCATTATCAGAAAAGCATATAAATTTAATTTTTCGGTATATTGTTGTGTTATTTCAGTCATTAGCACAATATGCTAGAAACCATCGGCTAAGAAGGAGTTCATCGTAATATTTTTATATTCTTGTTGCAAAGGTATTTAAATATATTTCTCTCTATTGGCCTGACTTTGGTGAAAACCAATTTAGTTATGTTCTCACTAATAATTTTATTGGTTCTGAGTAGATTTTACTTATTGTTGTTGTCCTGGGGAAATAAAATAGAATGAGACAACATTGGTGTGCTTTGCTAATTTTGGAGTGTAGTAAAATTCCATGTTTATTTTTTCACCCCTATTGACTAATTTTAATAGAATATGGGTTTCCCAAAATCAATTATCACAACTTATATAATGCATTATGTCATGCACATTGAAGAGCTACTTTATGTCTCTCAACCAGTGGATTTCTGGAATCATTGAGAGATTCCAAGACAATTTGGTAATGTAACCCTTCTATTATATGGACATGACTATGATATTCATCCTATGGTAACAGTTTTTCATTTAAATTATTATGATTCTTCTATATGTTTAGGCGGATATCATGAATTAAATCTTCAGCCATAAATTCTGGAATGTTGTTTTGAGAGGTCACCAAAGGATAGAACATGATTCTTTTTTCACCCTTGTCCTGTTGTTTTCTAAAAATCAACATATCATCCTCATATTTTACTTGAGGTTTCTCAACATGGTCATAACAGAGATGATTCTCCTCAATTGGATTATCACTAACAATAGGATCCGATGTTTTTCCCTCATCCATATTAGATAAAAAATCACCCAATGGAGCATCAGATAATGACCATCATCTTGGGATATATTTGGGTTGGTAAACTATTTCACCTATTAGTCATAATTCATCAAACATGATTGGAATTATATAGGAAAGTAACTCGAGATAAGGGGGATTTCCTATCACTACATTTTCAATTAGAGAATTATCATGAAAATTTGAAACACTAATGTGGAGAGAACACTCACAGGAAATTCCATCATGGGGAGGACCACCGTGGTGGATTACAGAAAGGAAAAATCCTCCTTATTGGTCTCCTAGCAACACATATGGTTTATATGGATCTTTTCGAGAGATAGGTTCTCTAATTTGACTGGGTTTTCATGAATAAACCCTTCATGAAGAATTTTTTGATGATGAACATTAGAATTACAATTACTACCCAAATAATTTGGTAATGGGAGTGCATGATATTAAGGTCCAATAGATAAATGTCTCAGGGTTTCATAAACTTCAGCATTAAGAGGATAATGGTCACATATTTAATCTGGATTTTATAATTTTTCTTCAGGGGGCATCTTATTAGATAATATCTTATACATAATTGAGGAAACATTATGGGAGAAGTGATTATCATGGGCAGGATTATGTGCCTACCTTGAAGTGGTAATCATAATAGGCCAATAATCTACAATTAGAAATGTGTATGTTCCTAATCTGTTTTTCCATATGATATGGGGGAGTATGCCTCATAAACCTCCTAGATTGGAATAGTTTTATGTATCTAATCTGCAATGACATATTGATGAGACATCCTAGGTGTAGGGGAAAAAATATGTTTCCTTCCCTCTAGTATTTCTAAAGTTGTTTTTATAGTTGGCTTCTATTATATGGGAAAGAATTTATGTCTTCCCCTTCACCATTTCTAAAATGTTTTTTCTTACTTCAATGGCCATAACAAGAATATATCTCCATTACATATTTTTATTAGGTGCATGTACATGCTACTGTCCTCGGTTTCCAATAAGTGGATGTTGACTATACTCATGTATTGGGGATGATATTTGAGTCTCTCCCATGTTTGTCATCCGATATTTCCAAATGACGTCTTCGGGTGCTTCCAGATGAGACTGTTGGTAGAATTAATGGATGATGTAAGGTGTTTATTCCTATCAAATGTTTTCCTCCAAGAATAGGTAAAAAACATCTTTCAATGTTGACAGAGTAAACTAATGCTAGGATTGGTAAGTTTAGGTAGGTGTATGTTCCTGCACACAACTTTCCAGTATATTTTATTAGAGATATTCTTTCAATGTAGCCAGAAAATTATGATGAATGGATGATTGTTTGTATGTAGGTGTATGTTCCTTCTCACATAACTCCATTAGATTTGAAAGTATGTATTGGATGGGCCCTACCAGCTGAGTTTTCTAGGTAACAGAATTAAGGAGAAGGGGAGTATTTTCTCCTTCGTTGTTTTCCACCAAGTTGGGTTGATGGACTACTCCATATAGGGAATGGGACAAACCTTCTTCCTATGGGCCGACCATTGTACTTGGAATTTTTTCATTCTTGCTCAAGCTTGAGGGACCTATTCCGAATTATTAAAGATAACACCCTCTTCTTGTTGAGGGTTTTCTAGTAGGCGGTGTTGGCAGCAGTAATTGTTGGAAGGAGTCCATGGAAAATACACCTTGTGTCTTTAGGATGAGTCTATGAGTGGCCTCTTTTTCGATCTTCCTAGAATATAAGAGGTATTGGTGATTTTGTTCCGGGGATAAACTCCCAAAATGGTTGAAAATGGTGGTTTTCACCATATTCTTCTTAATTAATGTTTATTGTTTACCGAATGACTGGGTTTATTCATTATTTGGTGGGATTTTCAGGTAGCATCCATGGTCGAGATAGTACTATGATGATGGTACTCTAAGGCCAATTTAATGGATACACAAAATTAGTGATACTAAGTTGGTGATGTTTTACTTCAAGTTGATGTGGATCCAATTTCAGCTGAAACTGAGGCATTCATGACTGCAAACTTGAAGGACGACATTTGGAATGAAGGAAGTTCTGATAATATTTGAAATATACAAACAATGAACTCTATTAATGCCACATAGTTTTGATGAAATCATGTATGATTGATTCTCTTATATTTCCCTCCATTTTTACTTGATTAGGGCCTAACAGATAGGTAACACCATCAATATTGTTATAGATTCTCTTCGGGTTCACACTTTTTTTTCTTTTCATATGCCTGCAAACAATATGGTCTACTGGAGAATAACCACCCGTATATTTTAGTGTTAATCATATTGCATAATATTATCCTAGTTATGGATTCTTGTCGGCTTCACCATTTTTTGTTACCCCTAGAACTTGTGTACTAGTTAGGAATCTCATCATCCGGAAAGTTTCCTTCTGAATTATTTTTGGAACTAGAAATATCAATACGTTCTTTATCCAAAGGGACCTCCATTCCAAAGGAATTCATTCATTATATTTAGACCTATGATACATAAGAACACACATTGTTCGAGAGGATTGAAGGTTAGGCTCATTACCACATTTGGGATGAATTATTTCATACTCTAGGACTCTGTTAAATATTTAAGATACATTCATGAATCATAATTAATTTACCATGTAAAACGTAGGATTCCCTTAAAATCTAAAATCAATTATTAGAATGTTTGAATTTTTAGAATCATCCATATGTATTTGAGGATCATCATTAAAGGAGATATCCAAATGTATTTTAGGTTGTAAAGACCCGTAAATTTCATGGAAATTTTTTTCTTAATTTTATTTGGAAGTTTACAAGAACGCCGTTTCTGACGGCGCCTGATTCCGAGGCCCGGTGTGTCCGGAATCATTTTTCGAAGTTTGGATCGGGTACGTTCAGTGAACGGACGAGCGGGTTTTTATAAATTTTAAACCGGTGCCCGGAATCGAATTATGAGGGAACCGATGAAATCGCAGCGCCAGTATTCTCTTAGAAACGCCTCTTCCGGAGTTGCGTTTGCTCGGGTGTGGTTTTTAATTTTCGGGATTAAAGTTAAGAAATAAAATAATTTTGCGACAACATTATTTTATTTCACTTAAGCCACTTGGAAGCCACTTGAATCCACTTAAAGGCGGCTTGAACTGAGTTAAACCGGATAGGATACTATCCTGAAATATCCTACCCCCTTGGTAGGATATTTGTGAGGTGGGGCCCACACGATCCCCACCGGTTCTTTCCGCTAAGAAATGCACCCGCGAAAACCCGTCTTTATGAAAGTCAACTGACACGTTTCTTAAAATCTTAATAGAACAATTAATTGGGCGGTTTATTTTGTGAATTAAATGGGCAGTTTCTTTCGTCAAATTAATTCAACGAATTAATTCAATCGTTTCTTAACCAGTTTTCAAATTCGTTGGCGTAATAATAAAATAAGGCCAACGCATGACCTCTGGTTATTTGCGCGTTGAGAGGATTTCAGAGGACCCTTGTATCTTCTTCTCCCTCGCGAAGAACGCGACGAACGCGAAGAACACCGAACCCAGAAATCGACGAAGCTCCCATCCTAGACGTTCTTCCCCGCCCCGATCTCCGATCACCAACCGTTTGATGTGAGTGATTTCGGGTTTCCTCTAAAGGTTCTTTTTGGTTTTAAACGAAACACAAGTTTAATTATTTATGTTATAAATCTGTTGTTCTTGGTCCGTTGAGCTCGCCGACTCAACGCCGGATTCCGCAACGACGCGACGCCTTCCCGCGACGACGCGACGATCCCCCTCTTCCGCGACAAGCAATTCCGTGAAGAACGCTCACGACGACGACCAACGAGGTAGGGATTTATTATGAGATTTACCCCTTTTTATTATTCCCGTCAATGTTTCTTTAAAGAAATTAAAGAACCAAATTGTGAACAATTTTAATCTTATTAAAATTGTTGTTTCCTGTGTGGAATAAAATTCTCCCGTTTGTTTATCTCTAACGCGGAGGGTGCGGGCCAAACGAACACGGCCCGACGACCCTCCGCCATTCTTCATTTTGTGCGGATTTGACAGGCGACGACGGAACATGCCGCAACGGATGTTTGATGATCCCGCAGTGAAGAACGAGTCCCTGGAGGAGCACTGGCGCAGACGAGAAGAGAATCGGACCACCGAAACGATCCCGGTGGCCCGCAGAATTCGTCGGCGGCGCGGGTCGCCGGCGCGGCGGCACCGGCAGCCGGGAGCGGCGGCGCCCCGGCGCGGCGCCGGACAGGCCTCCGTGACTCAGCGCGGCGGCGGCGGCACCCGCGGACCCGCGGCCGCGCGGGTCCATTGCCCTCGGACGCGGCTGAAGCCGCGTCGCGACTCAGCGCGGCCCCACGCGGGGGTTCGCGGCACCACCAGGCCGCGGGGGCGGCGCCCCGCTTGCCTCGTCCGTTCGGCCGCTCGGTCGAACCGGGCTAGGCCGGACCGGACCGGGTCGGACCAGTTCGGGTCGACCCGGTTCGGGTCGACCCTATTCGGCCGACTCCCGGGGGGGCGGCCCGGGCCCGTACCCCCCATCTTCGGACGGTCTTCGTTCAGACACCCGTAACATGAGCTACGGGCCTCCAAACGACTCGCCGTCAGTGGAAACGCGATCCTTGGATCGAGATTGTCGTTTCGGTATATCGCACTCAAGGTTTCGAAATACTTTGACTTCGTCCAGGTTGGTTCGTACACGAAACCAACCGGGCCCTCGTAGCGGAAACGCTCATAACTTGAGCTACGGACGTCCGATTGACGTGCCGTCAGCTTTGTTGTTTTCCTCTAAGTGAGAAGGATATTTTGGCATACTCCGCCCGAGGTTTGGATGCAAGTGGAGTGCGGTCGGGTTGGTTTTACCTTAAAAACCAACCAGGCCCCTGGGACGAAAATGCCATTAACTCTCAGACCGGGCGTCCGATTGATGCGCCGTCTGTGACGTTGAGTTCCTATTGACGATACGGATCTTTTGGATATATCAACTTCAGACATTGTGTCAGTTGATGTATCATCCTCTCGGCTCGTGGAGCGGACCCTCCTGAACGAGCTAGCTGTGTGCGGGAACCCTTGGCTGGCTGCGACTGCTTCTTCGACAGCGACAACCGTGCAGAGATCCTCAGTGGACTACGGAGACGACGGTGCAGAGATCCTCTGTGAACTCCGACGACAACCGTGCAGAGATCCTCAGTGGACTGCAACGATGACTGTGCAGAGATCCTCAGTAGACTGCGACGACTACAGCACTCAGCAATCCTATGCGGATCAGTGCTACAGGTCCTGTGTGGGCTCGATCCTGTGTGGGTCCTAGCTGTGCTGGTCTTGTATCCTATATGGGTCCTAGCATGGATGATTCAATACTGGTCTTGAATCCTATGTGGGTCCCTGTATAGATGAATCAATGAAGACAGCTGGTCTTGTATCCTATGTGGGTCCTAGCTGTGCTGGTCTTGTATCCTATGTGGGTCCCAGCTTAGATGATTCAATGCTGGTCTTGTATCCTATGTGGGTCCAAGCTTGGATGATTCAATACTGGTCTTGAATCCTATGTGGGTCCCAGTATAGATGAATCAATGAAGACAGCTGGTCTTGTATCCTATGTGGGTCCTAGCTGTGCTGGTCTTGTATCCTATGTGGGTCCCAGCTTAGATGATTCGATGATGGTATTTTATCCTATGTGGGTCCCAGCATGGATGATTCAATACTGGTCTTGAATCCTATGTGGGTCCCGGTATAGATGAATCAATGAAGACAGCTGGTCATGTATCATATGTGGGTCCTAGCTGTGCTGGTCTTGTATCCTATGTGGGTCCCAGCTTAGATGATTCAATACTGGTCTTGTATCCTATGTGGGTCCCAGTATGGATGAATCAATGAAGACTGCTGGTCTTGTATCCTATGTGGGTCCTAGTTGTGCTGGTCTTGTATCCTATGTGGGTCCCAGCCGTGCTGGTCTTGTATCCTATGTGGGTCCCAGCGTAGATGATTTAGTATCTATGTCTGATCATCTTTTTCACCCTTTTCATGATGTATACCTGTGTGAGATGAATCTTCTGTTTACACTCCTTTTTGGATTGTGTTGAGCTATCCTGTGTGGATTTACTATTTACACTCCTTTGTGGATTGTGTTAAGATATCCTGTGTGGATTTACTGTTTACTCTCCTTTGTGGATTGTGCTGAGCTATCCTGTGTGGATTTACTGTTTTCTCTCCTTTGTGGATTGTGTTGAGCTATCCTGTGTGGGTATACATTTTGCTTTCCTGTGTGGACTGGGTTGTGCTTGGGCTCGGACGCTGGAGCCGAACGGGAATTGATGACTTAGGTATATGTATGGGAATATACCTAAGCCGTGTCAGATGTTACTTCATGATTGTATCATTTCTTTGTGGATTATCCTTCGTGGATTTCGGGAGACCTTCGAGGGTCTCGGGGTCCCTACTGAGTAGCTTATACTCACCCCTGCACGGGCTATGCCCGCACTTCGTGGTGTTGGTTGCAGACGAGGGACAGCACTGACCGTGGTGGAGGCGTGCGGATCAGGACGATACCTGGAGGTGGACCACTGGGCGGGATGTGCTCGGAGCGGACGGCTAGAACGAGGAGCTGTGGAGGCTATCTGTACCCACCCTTCAGGTGGGACCTTCAGAGGACGGCTCGACGCTACGGCTTTTATTTACAGTTTCTGTTTTCCCCTTTCAGTTGTACTTTACAGTTGGGATTGTATTTCCGGCCCTTTTACTTCCAGCATAGCTTGTTACAGTTTTACTTAGTGTTTACTTTTCTGCATGCTTACTCTGTGGTGCCTGTTTACTTTTCAAAGGCAAAGCCTTCCCTTTTGTTGGGATTTACGCCTTGGTGCTAGTCTCCATCCCCTGGCCTATGGAAGGCGGTATTGGGGTAGTCACGTCACGGGCCCCGAGGACGGGTCGTGACAAATTGGTATCAAAGGGGGTCGGTTCTACCGGGGACTCTGATCTTTCTTCTATGTGAAGCAATAGTGTTTAGCGTATTGGGTGTGTTTATTAGTCCAGGGAGTACAGTGTTGGTGCGGCGGCCGACGTATCCGTACACCAGGACCCTGACTTCTGATTTCCGACTTAATGCACGAAAACATTGATTGCATGTGTGTTCAAGTTTTCTTTGTGATTACTTGTGTCAGCTCACCAGGTATACTGTTCTGACCTTGGTGGAGGCGTGCGGAGCAGGACGGTACCTGGAGGTGGACCACTGGGCGGGACGTGCTCGGAGCGGACGGCTGGACCGAGGAGCTGTGGAGGCTATTTGTACCCACCCTTCAGGTGGGACCTTCAGAGGACGGCTCGACGCTGCGACCTTTCTTTACAGTTGTTGTTTTCCTCTTTCAGTTGTACTTTATAGTTGGGCTTGTATTTCCAGCCCTTTTACTTCCAGCACAGCTTGTTATAGTTTTACTTAGTGTTTACTTTTCCGCTTGCTTACTATGTGGTGCTTGTTTACTTTTCAAAGGCAATGCCTTCCCTTTTGTTGGGATTTACGCCTTGGTGCTAGTCGCCAGCCCCTGTCCTATGGAAGGCGGGCTAGGGGTAGTCACGGCACGGGCCCCGAGGATGGGTCGTGACAAATTGGTATCAGAGGACCCTTGTATCTTCTTCTCCCTCGCGAAGAACGCGAAGAACGCGAAGAACGCCGAACCCGTCCTCGGGCCCGTGCCGTGACTACCCCAAGCCCGCCTTCCATAGGCCAGGGGCTGGCGACTAGCACCAAGGCGTAAATCCCAACAAAAAGGGAAGGCATTGCCTTTGAAAAGTAAACAAGCACCACATAGTAAGAAAGAGGAAAAGTAAACGCTATGTAAAAACTGTACAAGCTGTGCTGAATGTAAAAGGGGCCGGAAATACAAGCCCAACAGTAAAGTACAACTGAAAGGAAAAACAACAACTGAAAGGGAAAACTGTAGCGTCGAGCCGTCCTCTGGAAATCCCACCTGAAGGGTGGGTACAGATAGCCTCCACTGCTCCTCGGGTCCACCGGACCGCTCCGAGTACGTCCCGCCCAGTGGTCCACCTCCAGGTACCGTCCTGCTCCACACGCCTCCACCACGATCAGCGCTGTCTGTCGTCTGCAACCAACACAACGTAGTACAGGCAAAGCCCGTGCAGGGGTGAGTATAAGATACTCAGTAGGGAACCTGAGACCCCCGAAGGTCTCCCGAAATCCACGAATGATAATCCACAGAGGAAAGATACAATCACGAGGTAACATCAGACATAGCTTAGGTATATGCCCATACATGTACCTAAGTCATCAATTCCCGTTCGGCTCCAACGTCCGAGCCCAAGCACAACCCAGTCCACACAGGAAGGAAAACGTATACCCACACAGGATAGCTCAACACAATCCACAAAGGAGAGTAAACAGTAAATCCACACAGGATAGCTCAACATAATCCACAAAGGATAGTAAACAGTAAATCCACATAGGATAGCTCAACACAATCCACAAAGGAGAGTAAACAGTAAATCCACACAGGATAGCTCAACACAATCCACAAAGGAGAGTAACACAAGATTTAGCTCACACATGTATACTTCTTCAGATGATGATGAAGATGATCACTGATCCATCTAAGTCGTCGGACCCACGAAGTATCGATAAGTAACTTACCCCCGCAATGGCCCACACAGGACCTGTAGGCGCTGGCTCACACAGAACCGCTGAGCGCGGACCCACACAAAATCGGACCCACACAGGATCAGGCCCACACAGGACCGGGCCCACACAGGACCTGTAGCACTGATCCACGGAGGATCGCTGAGTGTAGTAGTCTTCGCAGTCCACTGAGGATCTCTGCATAGTTGTCGCCGCAGTCCACTGAGGATCTCTGCACGGTCATCAGCGGAGTCCACGGAGGATCTCTGCACAGTCATCGCTATCGAAGTAGCAGTCGCAGCCAGCCTAGGCTTCCCGCACATAGCAAGCTCGTTCGGGAGGGTCCGCTCCACGACCCGAGAGGCTGATACATTAACTGACACAAAGTCCGAAGTTGATGTATCCAAAAGTTCTGTATCGTCAACAGGAACTCAACGTCGCTGACGGCGCGTCAATCGGACGCCCGGTCTGAGAGTTATTGGCAGTTTCGTCCCAGGGGCCCGGTTGGTTTTTAAGGCAAAACCAACTAGACCTCACTCCACTTGCGTCCAAACCTCGGGCGGAGTGTGCCAAAAGATCCGTCTCACTTAGAGGAAAACAACAAAGCTGACGACATGTCAATCGGACGTTCGTAGCTCAAGTTATGAGTGTTTCCGCTCCGAGGGCCCGGTTGGTTTCGTGTATGAACCAACCCGGCCGAACTCAAAGTATTCCGAAACCTTAAGTGCAATACACCGAAACGACCCTCTCAATCCAAGGATCGCGTTTCTGCTGACGGCGAGTCGTTTGGAGGCCCGTAGCTCAAGTTACGGGCGTTTGAACGAAGACCGTCCGAAGACGGGGGTACGGGCCCGGGTCGACCCGGGCCGACCCCCCCGGGAGTCGGCCGAACCGGGTCGACCCGTACCGGTCCGACCCGGTCCGGTCCGGCCAGGGTGCGGCCCGGCCGCTCGGACCGGCCTGGTCTGGTTCGGCCGAGCGGCCGAACGGCCTGGTGCCGCAGGGCGCTGCCCCCGCGGCCTGGTGGTGTCGCGGCCCCCCGCGTGGGGCCGCGCTGAGTCGGGACGCGGCTTCAGCCGCGTCCGAGGGCACTGGACCCGCGGGTCCGCAGGTGCCGCCGCCGCGCCGGTGACCCGCGCCGCCGGTGAATTCCGTGGGCCACCGAGATCGTTCCGGTGGTCCGATTCTCTTCCCGTCTGCGCCATTGCTCATCCCGGGACTCGTTCTTCACTGCGGGATCGTCAAACATCCGTTGCGGCACGTTTCATCGTCGCCCGTCAAATCCGCAAAAAACGAAGAACGGTGGAGGTTCGTCAGGCCGTGTTCGTTTGGCCCGCACCCTCCGCGTTAGAGATAAACAAACGGGAGAATTTTATTCCACACAGGAAACAACAATTTTAATAAGATTAAAATTGTTCAAAATCCGGTTCTTTAATTTCTGTAAAGAAACATTGACGGGAATAATAACAAGGGGGTAATTCCCATAATAAATTCCAACCTTGTCGATCATCGCGGGCGGGCGTTCTTCGCGGAAAATCTCGTCGCGAAAGAGAGGGATCGTCGCGTCGTCGCGGGGAGGCGTCGCGTCATCGCGAAATCCGGCTTTGTGTCGGTGAACTCAACGCACCATGAAAAAGCAGATTTAATTTTATTAATTAAATCCGTGTTTTTGGTTAAGAACCACGAAGGAGATAAAAAGGAATGTCCAAGAATCTTACCTCAAGCAGCCGATCAAAGATCCGTCGCGGAGGAAGAGACGTCGCAGAAGAACGTTCTCGGCGATGCGGATCACGGCGTCGCGTCGTCGATTTCCGGGTTCGGCGTTTTTCGCGTTCTTCGTGTTCTTCGCGTTCTTCGCATTCTTCGCGTTCTTCGCGAAGGAGGAAGAAGGAACACGGATTCTGTCTCAACGAGTAATCCCCCAAAAGGTTTTGGTTGGTCTTATTTTATTAATATGCCAACATAAGAAAACAGGTTAAGAAACTATTGAATTAATTCGTTGAATTATTTCAATGAAAGAAACAGCCCATTTAATTCACGAAAAAAACCGCCCAATTAAATGGTCTGTTAAGATTTTAAGAAACGCGTCAGTTGACTTTCATTAAGACGGGTTTTCGCCGGTGTGTTTCTTAGCGGAAAGAAATGGCGGGGCTCGTGCGGGCCCCACCTCACAAATATCCTACCAAGGGGGTAAGATATTTCTGGATAGCATCCTATCCGGTTCAACTCAGTTCAAGACATCAATAAGTGGCTTCCAAGTGGTTTAAGTGAAATAAAATAAAGTTGTCGCAAAATTATTTTATTTCTTAACATTAAGCCCGAAATTTAAAAAAACCACACCCGAGCAAACGCAACTCCGTAAGAGGCGTTTCTAAGAAAATATCGGCGCTGTGATTTCATCGGTGCCCTCAGAATTCGATTCCGGGCACCGGTTCAAAAGTTAGAAAAACCCGCTCGTCCGTTCACTGAACGTACCCGAGCCAAACTTCGGAAAATGATTCCGGGCACACCGGGCCTCGGAATCAGGTGCCGTTAGAAACTGCGCTCTTGTAAAATTACAAAGAAAATTAAGAAAAAAATTTCCTTGAAATTTACAGGTCTTTACATTACTCTCACCTCAGGACTTTACGTCCCCGTAAAGATACATCATAAACTAGGGAAACAAATGTGGGTACTGAGCACGCATCTGAGCCTCCCGCTCCCAAATGCTCTCCTGGAGGTTCCCGTGCTGCCATCTGATGCGCAAAAGAGAAATCGATCGCCCACTTAGGACCCGCTCCTGTCGATCCTCTATCTCCAATGGGACCTCTGCAAAAGTCACCCCATCATCCATGTCTAGCTCCCCATAGTCAATGATGTGCGTCGGTTCGTGCACGTATCTCCTCAGTTGGGATACGTGGAAGACGTCGTGCAACCGGTGCAACTGAGGTGGCAGAGCCAGGTGATAAGTCACCTCGCCAATCCTGCTGAGGACCTGGAAAGGCCCGATGAAGCGTGGAGACAACTTTCCGCCTCGGCCAAATCTCTGCAAACCACGTCGAGGTGAGACATGCAAGAAGACGTGGTTGCCATCCTTGAACTCTAGTGGCCTCCGCCTCCTGTCAGCATATGACTTCTGCCGGCTCTGTGCTGTCCTCATCCACTCCTGGATGACCTGGACCTTCTCTGTCGTGGCCCAGACCATCTCTCGTCCCACAAGTGCTAACTCCCCAGGGTCTGTCCAGCACAAAGGAGATCTGCAAGGCCTGCCGTACAACGCCTCGTAAGGGTGCCATCCCGATGGTGGAGTGGTAGCTGTTGTTGTATGCGAACTCCACCAAGGGTAGGTGGTCCTCCCAGTTGGGACCAAAGTCGAGGACACATGCATGGAGCATGTCCTCGAGAGTCTGAATGGTCCTCTCCGTCTGACCAGCCGTCTGTGGGTGAAAGGCGGTGCTCAGACGTAGTCGCGTCCCAAACGCCTGCTGTAACCCCTTCCAATGTTGGGAAGTAAAGAGAGCATCTCGATCGGAGACGATAGTCGATGGCACACCGTGAAGCCGTACAATCTTCTGAACGTAGAGATGTCCCAAGCTCTCCACTGAGCCCTCCTCTCGGATGGGTAAGAAGTGTGCCGACTTGGTGAGTCGTTCAACAGTCACCCAATTGGAGTCGTGACCTCTGGAAGTGTGTGTAAGTCCAGTCACGAAGTCCATAGATATCCTGTCCCACTTCCACTCCGGGACCTCCAAGGGCTGTACCAAGCCTGCTGGTACCTGATGCTCTGCCTTCACCTGCTGTCAGGTGAGGCACCGTGAAACGAACTCTGCCACAACCTTCTTCATGCCCGGCCACCAGTGTTGTCGTCTGAGATCCTGGTAAATCTTCGCCACTCCATGATGTACCACCAAAGGAGAAGTGTGAAACTCTCTTAGCACCTCATCTCGTAAAGCGACTGGTACCAAGGTACGTCCTATGAAAAGGACATCATTCTCTACTCCAAGGGAAAAACCATCAGGTGCCTGTCCCGAGGATATCTGTGCACGCTGTGTCTCACAGTCATCGTCCCCATGCTGTGCCTCTCTAACCCGCTGTAGAAGTGGAGGAGAGTCTGCGAGATACTGAAGGAAGGCTGCTTCGTCTCTATCCACGAAGGATATCTGTAAGGAGGCTAGCTGCTCTGTCGCCTCCTCAAGCAGCTGGATGCTCGTCCTCCTGCTGAGGGCATCGGCTACCATGTTCCCCATCCCAGGAGTATAGACTATCTCAAAGTCATAGTCCTAGAGGAACTCAAGCCATCGCCGCTGTCTCAGGTTCAGATCCTTCTGAGAAAAGATGTACCTGAGACTCTGGTGGTCAGAAAAGACTATGAAGCGCTCGCCCTTCAGATAGTGCCGCCATGTCTTCAGGGTGAAGACCACTACTGCCAACTACAAGTCATGGGTAGCGTAGTTCTGCTCATGTGGCATCAACTGGCGTGATCCGTAGGCAATCACGGCCTGCTCCTGCATCCGGACACTCCCGAGTCCGGTCTCTGATGCATCGCAGTAGACTATATATCCAACTCCCTCCTCAGGCAACCTCAAGATAGGTGCGCTGGTCAACCTCTGCCTCAGCTCCTGGAAGCTCTGCTGACATCTGTCTGACCACACGAAGTGTTTCCCCTTCTTCTTCAACGCTGAGAATGGGGCCACAACTCTGGAGAGGTCTGGCAAAAATCTCTGATAGTAACCGGCTAGGCCCAAGAAACTCCGCACCTCTGTCACGCTCTTGGGTGGCTCCCAAGCTAGCACTGCCTCGATCTTCGCGGGATCCACTGCAACTCCCACCTCAGAAATTACGTGCCCCAAGAAGTGGACCTCACGTAACCAGAAATGACACTTCGAGAGCTTTCCATAAAGCTGGTGCTCTCGGAGTGTGTCTAGTACAACACGCAAGTGGTACGCGTGCTCCTCCTCCGTAGTCGAGTACACCAAGATGTCGTCGATGAAGACTACGACAAATCGATCGAGGTATGGCTGGAAGATCCTGTTCATGAGGCTCATGAACACTGTTGGAGTGTTGGTTATGCCGAAAGCCATAACCAAGAACTCATAGTGGCCATACCGACATCTGAAGGCCGTCTTCTGCACATCCTCGTCTCGAACTCTGAGCTGATGATAGCCTGACCTGAGGTCTATCTTCGAGAACCACCGTGCTCCATTGAGATGATCAAAGAGGTCATCAATTCTGGGTAGCGGATACTTTTTCCTCACTGTCACCTGGTTCAGGCGACGATAATCGACACACAGTCGCATGCTCCCGTCCGCCTTCTTGGCGAACAATATCGGGGAAGCCCAGGGTGAAACACTGGGTCGGATGAACTCCTTGCCCTGCAAGTCCTCCAACTGTACCCATAGCTCTCGAAGCTCAGCGGGAGCCATCCAATATGCTGGAGTGTATATCGAGGCTGTCCCGGGGTACAGGTCAATATAAAAGTCTACCTCTCTGTGAGGAGGTAGTCCTGGAACGTCGTCGGGAAAGACATCCGCCTACTGATCCACCACTGCAGGAAAACTGGGACTCCGCACGTCGACTGCTCCCAGGATGAGGTTAGCCAACAGATGAGTGATGGGCTGACCTCTCCTCTACATGAGTCCATCCTGTGCTGTTAAGGCTCCCTTCTCGCCGGTGAAGGTGAACCTTCTCCCGTTGGTGGGCACACATCGCACCTTGCGCCTAATGCAGTCAATCTGAGCATGGACCGTAGATAACCAATCCATGCCCAAGATGACGTCGTAAGGCCTCGACGCCGCGACAAGAAAATTCCAGCCGAAGCTCTCGCCTCCTAGAGTAATCTCACACTATCGGCACCAGTGCGTAATCATCGAGTCTGCTCCTATAGGAGTCTTTAGCTGTAAGGATCGAGCCAACGGCTCCATCGGAATCTCCGAGCTCCGAACAAGGGCAGTGGCTATGAAAGAGTGACTCGCTCATGTGTCTATAAGAACTGCAGCAAGGGTGGAATAGACACGGATCGTACCTCGAATCATCTCTGGTGCGCCGTGGTCGTAGGCCTCCACTGCCTGGAGCTGTGCCTGTCTCTGCCCGCCAGCTCCCTGTGGTCGGGGCGGGCCTCCGGGTGGTGGTGGTGGCAGAGCCTCAAAGCGTCGCCCACCACCTGCTACTCGGCCAGGTACTCTGCCTCGTCTGCCTCCTCCCTGCGGACCACCACGGTCGACCCTCTGCCTCTGCCTGGGTGGTCTCTCCACCGTCTGTTGCCCCTCGGTATGACGGGTCTGGCAGTCACGATCCATGTGGCCCTGCCCGCCACACTCGTAGCACTGCCTGCCTCTCGGAAGACTGGATCCACGCTGAGTGCCTTGCACTGCTGAGCCAGTGTCCCGAGGTCGTCTGCCGGAAGGTCTGGTCTGCCTAGAACCCTGAGTCATCCGTCGGCAACCTGCTGCCGAAGACTCCGCCACCTGCCGCCCTGCGGTAGGTCTCGCTATGGACTCAGCCAGGAAGCTCTCGATCAGAAGGTCTCGCTCCAGCACTCCTGCCTGGGTTGGGATGCTGAGGGAGATCAGCGATGCCCTGATCTCGTGTCTCAAACCCTGCTCGATGGTCCGGGCCCTGAAGAAGGGGTCTCGTACCATGTCTGTCGAGTAGCGAGAAAGATAGGTGAACCTCGCCGTGTACTGAAGCGACCGTCAAGCTGCCCTGCCGCAGCTGAAGAAGCTCCTGAATGCGCACCACACAGAGGGTGGCCGGGACGAACTCTGAGCGGAAGAGGCTCTTGAAGTCCGTCCAGATGAGGGAGGCCTCATCATGTACCTGGAGCATCAGGCTCCACCATCGTCCTGCTGCGGCATGCAGTAGGCTCGCCGCGAGGATCACCATGAGGTCTGCTGGTGTCCTCACTAGCCTGAAAACTCGGATGACCGACTCCAGCCAGTCCTCGGCTGCCTGGGCATCCGACTCCCCACAGAACCTGGGTGGTCGCTGGCGCTGGAACTCGTGCAGAGCTCCGAGGCATCGTGCGTCGTCAGCTGCCAGTGCTGGAAGCATCGGGGGCTCGGCGGGTAATGGTATCGCCGGTGCCTCTGCTGTCAACGAGCCCTGTACCGAGGCCACGTCGCTCGGCGGGCTGTCGTTGTGCTCTACTCTAGGAACCCTAGCTGGCTGCTGTCGTCGTGCCATCCTGAAAAGGAAACAAGTGCGCCACGGTCAGAACAGTATACCTGGTGAGTTGACACAAGTAATCATGAAGAAAACTTGAAACACACATGCAATCAATGTTTTCGTGCATTCTGTCGGAAATCAGAAGTCAGGGTCCTGGTGTATGGATGCGTCGGCCGCTACACCAACACTGGACTCCCTGGACTGATAACCACACTCAATATGCTAAACACTATTGCTTCACATAGAAGAAAGATCAGAGTCTGCGGTAGAACCGACCACCTCTGATACCAATTTGCCACGACCCGTCCTCGGGCCCGTGCCGTGACTACCCCAAGCCCGCCTTCCATAGGCCAGGGGCTGGCGACTAGCACCAAGGCGTAAATCCCAACAAAAAGGGAAGGCATTGCCTTTGAAAAGTAAACAAGCACCACAGATTAAGCAAGGAGAAAAGTAAACACTAAGTAAAAACTATACAAGCTGTGCTGAAAGTAAAAGGGGCCGGAAATACAAGCCCAATAGTAAAGTACAACTCAAAGGAAAAAAAGCAACTGAAAGGGAAAACTGTAGCGTCGAGCCGTCCACTGGAAATCCCACCTGAAGGGTGGGTACAGATAGCCTCCACTGCTCTTCGGGTCCACCTGACCGCTCTGAGTACGTCACGCCCAGTGGTCCACCTCCAGGTACCGTCCTGCTCCGCACGCCTCCACCACGATCAGCGCTGTCCATCGTCTGCAAACAACACAACGTAGTGCGGGAAAAGCCCGTGCAGGGGTGAGTATAAGCTACTCAGTAGGGACCCCGAGACCCACGAAGGTCTCCCGAAATCCACGATGGATAATCCACAAAGGAAAGATACAATCACGAGGTAACATCTGACACGACTTAGGTATATGCCCATACATGTACCTAAGTAATCAATTCCCGTTCGGCTCCAACGTCCGAGCCCAAGCACAACCCAGTCCACACAGGAAAGAAAACGTATACCCACACATGATAGCTCAACACAATCCACAAAGGAGAGTAAACAGTAAATCCACACAGGATAGCTCAACACAATCCACAAAGGAGAGTAAACAGTAAATCCACACAGGATAGCTCAACACTATCCACAAAGGAGAGTAAACAGTAAATCCGCACAGGATAGATCAACACAATCCACAAAGGAGATTAAACAGTAAATCCACACAGGATAGCTCAACACAATCCACAAAGGAGAGTAACCCAAGATTCAGCTCACACAGGTATACTTCTTCGGATGACGATGAAGATGATCACTAATCCATCTAAGTCGTCGGACCCACGAAGGATCGATAGGTAACTAACCCCCGCAATGACCCACATAGGATCGGGCCCACATAGGACCTATAGGCGCTGGCTCATACAGAACCGCTGAGCGCGGACCCACACAGGATCAGACCCACACAGGATCGGGCCCACACAGGACCGGGCCACACATGACATGTAGCACTGATCCACGGGGGATCGCTGAGTGCAGTAGTCATCGCAGTCCACTGAGGATCTCTGCACATTCGTCGCCGCAGTCCACGGAGAATCTCTGCACGGTCGCCGTCAGAGTCCACGGAGGATCTTTGCACAGTCGTCGCTATCGAAGTAGTAGTCGCAGCCAGCCTAGGGTTCCCACACACAGCAAGCTTGTTCGGGAGGGTCCGCTCCACTAGCCGAGAGGCTGATACATCAACTGACACAAAGTCCGAAGTTGATGTATCCCAAAGTTCCGTATCGTCAACAGTAACTCAACGTCGCAGACGGCGCGTCAATCGGACGCCCGGTCTGAGAGTTATTGGCAGTTTCGTCCCAGGGGCCCGGTTGGTTTTTAAGGCAAAACCAACCCGACCGCACTCCACCTACGTCCAAACCTTAGGCATAGTATGCCAAAAGATCCGCCTCACTTAGAGGAAAACAACAAAGCAGACGGCACGTCAATCGGACGTCCGTAGCTCATGTTATGAGCGTTTCCGCTCCGAGGGCCCGGTTGGTTTCGTGTACGAACCAACCCGGCCGAACTCAAAGTATTTCGAAACCATCAGTGCGATATACTGAAACGACCGCCTCGATCCAAGGATCGCGTTTCCACTGACGGCGAGTCGTTTGGAGACCCGTAGCTCAAGTTACGGGCGTTTGAACGAAGACCGTCCGAAGACGGGGGGTACGGGCCCGGGCCGACCCGGGCCGACCCCCCCTGGAGTCGGACGAACCGGGTCAACCCGAATCGGTCCGGTCCGGCCAGGGCGCGGGCCGACCGGTCAGACCGGCCTGGTCCGGTTTGGCCGAGCGGCCGAACGGCCTGGCGCGGCGGGGCGATGCCCCCGCGGCCTGGTGGTGTCGCGGCCCCCTGCGTGGGGCCGCGCTGAGTCGGGACGCGGCTTCAACCGCGTCTGACTGCACCGGACCCGCACGGCCGCGGGTCTGCAGGTGCCACCGCCACCGCGCTGAGTCACGGCGGCCTGTCCGGAGGCGCGCCGGGGCACCGCCGCTCCCGGCTGCCGGCGCCGCCGCGCCGGCGACCCGCGCCGCCGGCGAATTCCGCGGGCCACCGGGATCATTCCGATGGTCTGATTCTCTTCCCGTCTGTGCCATTGCTCCTCCCAGGACTCGTTCTTCACTGCGGAATCGTCAAACATCCGTTGCGGCACGTTCCTTCGTCGCCCATCAAATCCGCACAAAACGAAGAATGGCGGAGGGTCGTCGGGCCGTGTTCGTTTGGCCCGCACCCTCCGCGTTAGAGATAAACAAACGGGAGAATTTTATTCCACACAGGAAACAACAATTTTAATAAGATTAAAATTGTTCAAAATCCAGTTCTATAATTTCTTTAAAGAAACATTGACGGGAATAATAAAAAGGGGGTAATTCCCATAATAAATCCATACCTCGTCGATCGTCGCGCGCGGGCGTTCTTCGCGGAAAAGTTCGTCGCGAAAGAGAGGGATCGCCGCATCATCGAGGGGAGGCGTCGCGTCGTCGCGGAATCCGGCGTTGAGTCGGCGAACTCAACGCACCATGAAACAGCAGATTTAATTTAATTAATTAAATCTGTGTTTTTGGTTAAGAACCACGAAGGAGATAAAAAGGAAAGTCTGAGACTCTTACCTCAAGCAGCCGATCGAAGATCTGTCGCGGAGGAAGAGACGTCGCAGAAGAACTTTGTCGGAGATGCAGATCACGGCGTCGCGTCGTCGATTTCCGAGTTCGGCGTTCTTCGCGTTCATCGCGTTCTTCGCGTTCTTCGCGAAGGAGGAAGAAGAAACAAGGATTTTGTCTCAACGAATAATCCCCCAAAAGGTTTTGGTTGGTCTTATTTTATTAATATGACAACACACGAAAACAGGTTAAGAAACGATTGAATTAATTCGTTGAATTAATTCAATGAAAGAAACAGACCATTTAATTCACGAAAAAAACCGCCCAATTAAATGGTCTGTTAAGATTTTAAGAAACGTATCAGTTGACTTTAATTAAGACGGGTTTTCGCGGGTGCGTTTCTTAGCAGAAAGAAACGGCGGGGCTCGTGCGGGCCCCACCTCACAAATATCCTACCAAGGGAGTAGGATATTTCTGGATAGCATCCTATCCGGTTCAACTCAGTTCAAGCCGTCAATAAGTGGCTTCAAGTGGCTTCCAAGTGGCAAAAGTGAAATAAAATAAAGTTGTCGCAAAATTATTTTATTTCTTAACCTTAAGCCCGGAATTTAAAAAAACCACACCTGAGCAAACGCAACTCCGAAAGAGGCGTTTCTAAGCGAATACCGGCGCTGCGATTTCATCGGTGCCCTCATAATTCGATTTCGGGCACCGGTTCAAAAGTTAGAAAAACCCGCTTGTCCGTTCACTGAACGTACCTGAGCCAAACTTCGGAAAATGATTCCTGGCACACCGGGCCTCGTAATCAGGTGCCGTCAGAACTGTGCTCTTGTAAAATTCCAAAGAAAATTAAGAAAAAAATTTCATTGAATTTTACGGGTCATGACGACAGCAGCCAGCTAGGGTTCCTAGAGTAGACCGCGACGACAGCCCGCCGAGCGACGAGGCCTCGGTACAGGGCTCGTTGAAAGCAGAGGCACCAGTGCTACCTTTACCCGCCGAGCCCCCGATGCTTCCAGCACTGGCAGCTGACGACGCACGACGCCTCGGAGCTCTGCACGAGTTCCAGTGCCAGCGACCAACCCGGTTTCATGGGGAGTCGGACCCCCAGGCAGCCGAGGACTGGCTGGAGGCGGTCGTCCAAGTTTTCAGGCTAGTGAGGACACCAGCAGACCTCATGGTGATCCTCGCGGCGAGCCTACTACATGCAGTAGCAGGGCGATGGTGGAGCCTGATGCTCCAGGTACACGATGAGGCCACCCTCATCTGGACGGATTTCGAGGGCCTCTTCCGCTCAGAGTTCGTCCCGGCCACCCTCTGTGCGGTGCACATTCATGAGCTTCTTCAGCTGCGGCAGGGCAGCTTGACGGTCGCCCAGTACGCGGCGAGGTTCACCGACCTATCTCGCTACTCGACAGACATGGTACGGGACCCCTTCTTCCGGGCCCGGACCTTCGAGCAGGGATTGAGGCACGAGATCAGGTCATCGCTGATCTCCCTTAGCATCCCGACCCAGGCAGGAGTGCTAGAGCGAGCCCTTCTGATCGAGAGCTTTCTGGCTGAGTCTACAGCGAGACCTACCGCAGGGCAGCAGGTGGCAGAGTCTTCGACAGTAGGTAGCCAACAGATGACTCAAGGTTCCGGCAGACGACCTCGGGACACTGGCTCAGCAGTGCGGGGCACACAGCGCGAAGCCAGCCATTCGAGAGGCAGGCAGTTCTACTCGTGCGGCGGGCAGGGCCACATGGCTCGTGACTGCCTGACCCACCGTACCGAGGAGCAGCAGATGGTGGAGGGGCCACCCAGGCAGAGGCAGAGGGTCGACCGTGGCGGTCCGCAGGGAGGAGGCGGACGAGGCAGAGGAGCTGGACGAGCAGCAGGTGGTGGGCGAAACTTTGAGGCTCTGCCACCACCACCACCAGGAGGTCCGCCCCGACCACAGGGAGTAGGTGGACATGCAAGAGCTCAGCTTCAGGTAGCCGAGGCCTTCGATCTTGGAGCACCGGGATCAGATGGACAGGAGCAGAACTAGTGGATACGTCCTTTGTACTTCTTGTTCCTTATTGCTATTGTGTAGCATCTTTGTATTATGAGCTGCAATAATAAAAGACGCATACCTTTGTGATGTTTTCATTCATGTACTCTTTTGTGTTGTTACTAAGAGGTTCCAGTTTTGACTGTTGACTTGACCCTCATTCGCGAGACATCTACTGGAGGAGACCCAGTTACCACACACTGATGTCGACAGAGTGAATCAACCCTTGGAGGTGAGAGTAACGGTTGGATCTCTTGGTAGTAGCGTCGAGGCCTTACGACATCATCCTTGGTATGGATTAGTATCATCCATGTCGGGATTGACTGTATTAGGCAAAGAATGTGGTTCATCCAGGGGATGGGACCAGATTACTCTTATCGGCAAAGAAGAAATCTTGCAGCTCTTGTGGGACCTGAGATGGTCCAGGTCATCCAGGTGCGGATGAGTACAGCTCAGAGCCGGCAGAAGCCTTATGCTGACAGGAGGTGGAGGCCACTGGAGTTCGAGGATGGCGACCACGTCTTCTTGCGGGTCTTACCTCGACGTGGTTTGCGGAGATTTGACGAGGTGGTTTGTCGCCTGGCTCTGCCACCTCAGTTGCACCGGGTGCACGACGTCTTCCACGTATCTCAGCTGAGGAGATATGTGCACGACCCGACGCACATCATTGACCATGGGGAGCTAGACATGGATGATGGGGCAACTTTTACGGAGGTTCCGGTGGAGATAGAGGATCGACAGGAGCGGTCCTACATGGGCGATCGATTCCTCTTGTGCGCATCAGATGGCAGCACGGGAACCTCCAAGAGAGCACATGGGAGCAGGAGGCTCAGATGCGTGCTCAGTACCGCCTTGGTATACCTAGTTTGTGTTGAAGCTTTACGGGGATGTAAAGTCCTGTGGTGGGAGTAATTTACAGACCCGTAAATTTCAAGGAAATTTTTTCTTAATTTTCTTTGGAATTTTACAAGAACGCATTTTCTGACGGCGCCTGAATCCGAGGCCCGGTGTGCCCGGAATCATTTTTCGAAGTTTGGCTCAGGTACGTTCACTGAAGGAACGAGCGGGTTTTTCTAACTTTTAAACCGGTGCTCGGAATAAAATTCTAAGGGCACTGATGAAATAGCAGCGCCGATATTCTCTTAGAAACGCCTCTTCCGGAGTTGCGTTTTCTCGGGTGTGGTTTTTAATTTTCGGGCATAAAGTTAAGAAATAAAATAATTTTGTGACAACTTTATTTTATTTCACATAAGCCACTTGGAAGCCACTTGAAGCCACATAAAGGCGTCTTGAACTGAGTTAAACCGGATAGGATGCTATACAGAAATATCCTACCCCCTTGGTAGGATATTTGTGAGGTGGGGCCCGCACGAGCCCCGCCCTTTCTTTCTGCTAAGAAACACACCCGCGAAAACCCGTCTTTATGAAATTCAAATGATGCGTTTCTTAAAATCTTAACAGACAATTTAATTGGGCGGTTTATTTCGTGAATTAAATGGGCAGTTTCTTTCATCGAATTAATTCAACGAATTAATTCAATCGTTTCTTAACCAGTTTTCAAATTCGTTGGCGTAATAATAAAATAAGGCCAACGCATGACCTCTGGTTATTTACGCGTCGAGAGGATTTCAGAGGACCCTTGTATCTTCTTCTCCCTCACGAAGAATGCAAAGAACGCGAAGAAAGCCGAACCCGGAAATTGACGACGCTCCAATCCGAGACGTTCTTCCCCGCCCCGATCTCTGATCACCAACCGTTTGAGGTGAGTGATTTCGGGTTTCCTCTAAAGGTTCTTTTTGGTTTTAAACGAAACACAGATTTAATTATTTATAATTTAAATCTGTTTTTCTTGGTCCATTGAGCTCGCCGACTCAACGCCGGATTCCGCGACGACGCGACGACGCGACGATCCCCCTCTTCCGCGACGAGCAATTCCGTGAAGAATGCTCACGACGACGACCAACGAGGTAGGGATTTATTATGGGATTTACCCCTTCTTATTATTCCCGTCAATGTTTCTTTAATGAAATTAAAGAACCGAATTTTGAACAATTTTAATCTTATTATAATTGTTGTTTCCTGTGTGGAATAAAATTCTCCTGTTTGTTTATCTCTAACACTGAGGGTGCGGGCCAAACGAACACGGCCCGACGACCCTCCGCCGTTCTTCGTTTTGTGCGGATTTGACGGGCGACGACGGAACATGCCGCAACGGATGTTTGACGATCCCGTAGTAAAGAAAGAGTCCCGGGAAAAGAATTGGCGTAGACGGAAAGAGAATCGGACCAGCGGAACGATCCCAGTGGGCGGCGGAATTCACCGGCGGCGCGGGTCGCCGGCGCGGCGGCGCCGGCAGCCGGGTGCGGCGGCGCCCCGGTGCGCCGTCGGACAGGCCGTCGCGACTCAGTGCGGCGGCGGCGGCACCCACGGACCCATGGCCGCGTAGGTCCGGTGCCCTCGGACGCGGCTGAAGCCGCATCCCGACTCAGCGCGGCCCCACGCGGGGGGCCGCGGCACCACCAGGCCGCGGGGGCGGTGCCCCGCGTGCCTCGGCCGAACCGGGCCTGGCCGGTCCGACCGGCTGGGCCGTGCCCTGGACGGACCGGACCGGGTCGGACCGGGTCGGTTTGACCCGGTTCGGCCGACTCCCGAGGGGGGGGGGGGGGGGTCGGGCCGGGTCGGCCCGGGCCGGTACCCCCCGTCTTCGGACGGTCTTCGTTCAGACGCCCGTAACTTGAGCTACGGGCCTCCAAATGACTCGCCGTCAGCGGAAAAACGATCCTTGGATCGAGCCGGTCATTTCAGTATATCTCACTCAAGGTTTCGGAATACTTTGAGTTCGTCCGGGTTGGTTCATACACGAAACCAACCTGGGCCTCGGAGCGGAAACGCTAATAACTTGAGCTACGGACATCCGATTGACGTGTCGTCAGCTTTGTTGTTTTCCTCGAAGTCAGAAGGATCTTTTGGCATACTCCACCCGAGGTTTGGACGCAGGTGGAGTGCGGTCGGGTTTGTTTTGCCTAAAAAACCAACCGGGCCCCTGGGACGAAAATACCAATAACTCTCAGACCGGGCGTCCGATTGACGCGCTGTCTGCGACGTTGAGTTCCTGTTGACGATACAGAACTTTTGGATACATCAACTTCAGACTTTGTGTCAGTTAATGTATCAGCCTCTCGGCTCGTGGAGCGGACCCTCCCGAACGAGCTTGCTGTGTGCGGGAACCCTAGGCTGGCTGCGACTGCTTCTTCGACAGCGACGACCGTGTAGAGATCCTCAGTGGACTGCGGCGACGATGGTGCAGAGATCCTCCGTGGAATCCGATGACAACCGTGCAGAGATCCTCAGTGGACTGCGACGACGACTGTGCAGAGATCCTCAGTGCACTGCGACGACTACAACACTCAGCGATCCTACGTGGATCAGTGCTACAGGTCCTGTGTTGGCCCGATCCTGTGTGGGTCCTAGCTGTGCTGGTCTTGTATCCTATGTGGGTCCCAGCTTGGATGATTCAATACTGGTCTTGAATCCTATGTGGGTCCCAGTATAGATGAATCAATGATGACAGCTGGTCTTGTATCCTATGTGGGTCCTAGCTGTGCTGGTTTTGTATCCTATGTGGGTCCCGACTTAGATGATTCAATGCTGGTCTTGAATCCTATGTGGGTCCCAGCTTGGATGATTCAATACTGGTCTTGAATCCTATGTGGGTCCCAGTAAGGATGAATCAATGAAGACAGTTGGTCTTGTATCCTATGTGGGTCCTAGTTGTGCTGGTCTTGTATCCTATGTGGGTCCCAACTTAGATGATTCAATGCTGGTTTGTATCCTATGTGGGTCCCAGCTTGGATGATTCAATACTGGTCTTGAATCCTATGTGGGTCCCAGTATAGATAAATCAATGAAGACAGCTGGTCTTGTATCCTATGTGGGTCCTAGCTGTGCTGGTCTTGTATCCTATGTGGGTCCTAGCTCAGATGATTCAATACTGGACTTGTATCCTATGTGGGTCCCAGTATGGATGAATCAATGGAGACAGCTGGTCTGGTATCCTATGTGGGTCCTAGCGGTGCTGGTCTTGTATCCTATGTGGGTCCCAGCCATGCTGGTCTTGTATCCTATGTGGGTCCCAGCGTAGATGATTCAGAATCTATGGTTGATCATCTCTTTCACCCGTTTTGATGATGTATACCTGTGTGAGCTGAATCTTCTGTTTACTCTCCTTTGTGGATTGTGTTGAGCTATCCAGTGTGGGTATACGTTTTTCTTTCCTGTATAGACTGGGTTGTGCTTGGGATCGGATGCTGGAGCCGAACGGGAATTGATGACTTAGGTATATGTATGGGCATATACCTAAGCCGTGTCAGATGTTACTTCATGATTGTATCTTTCCTTTGTGGATTATCCTTCGTGGATTTCGGGAGACCTTCGGGGGTCTCGGGGTCCCTACTGAGTAGCTTATATTCACCCCTGCACGGGCTATGCCCGCACTTCGTGGTGTTGGTTGCAGATGACGGACAACACTGACCGTGGTGGAGGCATGCGGAGCAGGACGGTACCTGGAGGTGGACCACTGGGCGGGACGTGCTCGGAGTGGACGGCTGGACAGAGGAGCTGTGGAGGCTATCTGTACCCACCCTTCAGGTGGGACCTTCAGAGGACGGCTCGACGCTGCGGCTTTTCTTTACAGTTGCTGTTTTCCCCTTTCAGTTGAACATTACAGTTGGGCTTGTATTTCCAGCCCTTTTACTTCCAGCACAGCTTGTTACAGTTTTACTTAGTGTTTACTTTTCCGCTTGCTTACTCTGCAGTGCTTGTTTACTTTTCAAAGGTAATGCCTTCACTTTTTTTGGGATTTACGCCTTAGTGCTAGTCGCCAGCCCCTGGCCTATGGAAGGCTGGCTTGGGGTAGTCACGGCACGGGCCCCAAGGACGGGTCGTGACAGAGGTTCTCCATTAATGGATTCCAATTGTATACTATATTGAGATCCTTTTAGTCATTGTTATAATGATGCTGGTATTTAAGACACTCAGTGGGGCACTATGGAATTTATTATTATATTGGGATATGAATGTTTTTTTTATGTTAGGATTGTACAAATAAATGGGCTACTTATGTATCATTTTGAAAGAAATCAGAACCCTCATGGTTTGGTGCCTCTTAATGGGACCCATCCGACCTTTTATGGTTGTGTGATAACGACCTAACCATATAGTTTAATGTTATGTGGAAAGGATAATTTATTAGATGATTCTTAGTCAAATATTTATGTGGGATGTATGGATAACAATCCCATGGAACTGGAAAAGGATATGTGTTTCCATGTTGGATTATACCCTAATAATAATATAACCCATGACGAACTGGATTTACTTGCAGTGTTGGGTATGAACCATAGGGAGGATTCCAATGTATCCCACATGGACGGGAGTCAAGGACCATGTAGTTTGGTAAATCTCATTGGGGGTAAAATAACCTTCTAGAGAAATAGGTTGGTTCACACTCTAATATAGGATTCCCTTGTAACAAGATCTATGAGAGATGTCTTATCTCATGGAGATTTAGGGGGGATAATTAGGGTGTTACTCATAAAGTGGATTCCCAAATAAAGGAAATTAGTGTTGAATTCATAATGTGGATATATAGTTATCTTGGGACCAGGGCAGAAGCTTCATATGTTTCATAAGTATCATGGGAATAATATTTATCATAATTCATGAAATTATATATATTTTCTGGATGTTGTAATTATCACAAATGTCTAATCCCTTGGGATTCATTCTTCGTGTGTGAATCAAGAGGATGTGAGAGATTCAATAAACCACACACATTCTCTCCCACCGATTGAAGATGGAAGGTCTACATTGAAGGAACTCGAAGTGACAGTGGGCGAGGGCATGATGAAATGAACCATTCAATGTGAATTGAAAGTGAAGATCATTTGGTCTTTCCTAAAGGACTTAGGGCTTACTCTAGGGTGGATGACCTTTCATTGGTATTTTCATGTGTCTTACTCATATATAGGATTCCCATTGAGGTTTGGATGGGGATTACTCTTAATGAGGATTCCAATTTGAGGATTGGTTGAGTCCTACTCTTACGGAGCATGCCGATTTGATGATTGGATGGGGATTACTCCTATGGAGGACTCACATTTTATCATTGGTTGGGGCTTACTACTAAGGTGTATTCACAATTTAGATTTGTTTGGGGGAATACTCCTAAGGATGAATCACATTTTAGATTTGGTTGGGGATTACTCCAATAGAGGATTCCCATTTTAGACTGGCTTCTTAGGATAGTTCGTTAGGCTTGATCCTTAGGCCAAGTCCGTAGGCCAGGTCCTTAGGCCAACTCCTTAGTCAAAGTCCTCAGGCCCTGTCCTTAGGCCAACACCTAAGGATTGGACCACATGCTAGCTTCTTATAAAAGGTCCTTAGGCCAGGTCCTTAGGACAGTTCGTTTGTCTAGGTCCTTTGGCCAACTCCATAGGCCAGGTCCTTAGGACAACTCTTTATGCTAGGTCATTATGCCAGGTCCTTAAGACAAGTCCTCAACATATGTCCTCAGGCCATGTCCTTATGATCTAGACCATGATGGGATAATGATGCAATTTATCCCCTTTAATTCTATCTTCTATCATGTTTTGAAGTGTTTCTTGAGAGGGTTTTTGACGACTTGGCCGAAGGGGGAGGTGTGAAGTGAAATATGAGTATTTTTCCCCACTTTTCCACCTCTAAAATGGTGAGCCTATGGGTACTATTTGTTGACATGGAGGGAAACTCAGTGTAGCTCGTCCATGTATATTTATTGCACTACTCTAACACATATCTCTCCCACATAGCTTTGATGCAACGCTTTCCCATAAAGCTCTTCTGAATGCCATATTTTTTGATCTGTAAGTCTGTTTGGGTTTAAAGACATGACAAATTGAAGCTATTAAAGTGTTATACACTTATTGATAAGGTGAATACAAAATTTCATCACATATGAATCTCTTAAAATTGAATTTTATTTGCATCGAATCATTTTTATCATAAATCATTGAAAACTATGGCCTCCACCTAGAGAGGGGAGGTATTTCTGTTTATCCCTCATTTTGAAGTAAACTTTTAGCACATGTAAATCAAATCAGCTCATTACTCTATAAAACCTTATTATACTCAAACATTTTAACACCCCGGTTCTGGGTGCCACCATTATTCGCACCATACCAGGTTGGTCACATGGCCTCAAGAACATATCCTCGAATGCCAGAGGCTGCCTACTACCAGCAATGGACTTGGGTGTGATAGTGGGGAAACTATTCCCTCATTTACAGTGTATCATAGGGTATGTAAAATTGATAGAAATAGAATAAGCATAAATAATACCATAATAAAATAAACAATGGAAGACTGAAAGAATAATCCACTGAAGCACATATATAATAATTCATGATACACATGTCTAGGAAAGTATCAAAACATATCACAATGCGGGAATACAGTACTAAACCAATTACAAGAGAAATGTTAGTAAATAGCTCCACTGCATTGCAAGCCTCAGCATGGTCCCATGCTTCCCCCACTCTACATCAATAGAGTACCTAAAATAGAAGGACACATTCCCATATCTATACCTACAATAATATAATATTTTTGGTCGCAAAAGCATGACCCAATAAGGGTGTGAGACTAATCCTAGTTGGAAACCACCCAATGATATGTTCCTAATAGTTAGTGAATATATATGACATGCAATAAGAAAAATGAAGCAATAATCAAGGAAGTAATCATATTTAAACAATCCTACAGTTTCAAAGCATTAAATTCCATATCATTAGAAAGTAGTTAATAACAAATAGGTAACCCTCGGGGATGTACTCACAGCAAATCCCCTCTAGTTGGACAAAACAAACAAAATCCACCCTCTGGGATGTACACACAGTCTAGCCCCTTTAGTTCAGATTTCACAAAGACTCTATAAGGAAACACTCACCATTAATTCCCCCATATAGTATCATATCAGTAAATAAACGCACTCTGGGGAAGAACTCAACATCCAATTCCCCATATGGCTCGCATCGAGGAACTATTGTCACTCTGAGGGATCACTTATGTCCATCAGCAATGTGGTCTCAAGGAGTAATAGTAAACTTACACTCTGGAGAAGCCTTCAATGTCCATTCTCCCTCTGGTTTACTACACCAGGTTCTCACAGCCCTGTTTAATTCAATCAGGAAGAACAATATATGACATCTAAAGTAAAACTCAAGATCTATATGTCTAAAAAATCTACAACATATCATATCCAGTCAGATAAAATCCCCCCATACTACAATACCAGGTTTGGAAATCAATTCATCCTAATAAGAAAAGATATATCAAATCGTCAAAATAAGAAAAATTCAGGAAAATATCCATATCATGTTAAGATAACCATATTTAAAAACAATTAACCTCTATCCAAACAAACAAGGCATAATAGGAAATAGCATGTCTAATAACCCTAAACACGCAATACCCTAAATAAAGGTATTGGGGAATTTTTCACATATAACTAAATGAAGTTATACAGAAGGGCACAAACCACCTACCTCAGTGTTGTGATATTGATTAACTTGAATCTCAGGACATGCATCTCCCAATAATGTCATAGATCTACAAAAATGTCTTAAATGACCAACCAATGATATCTCATGAGAGAGGAGAAATTTAGAGATGGTGTTCACGAATAGGAGAGAACTCACCTATGTGATTCCAACGAAACTTAAAGAGTTCAATTTTGAGAATGTATGGAGAGTCGGGGGATCGAAGAAGATCTGTGGTCGTAGGGACGATACCAAATGAGATAGGTCCAGAAGTAGTGCGTTCTTCAAATTAGAAGAGACCCTAGTCTATTTGATGAAAAACTTACATGAAATGTACTTTAGAAGTACACGGTGTGTACTTTCCCTTACCAGACCCCGCTATAGTTGGCCTCTAGTTTTCCCAACATGGACATGTACTTACCCATTACATGGAAAGAACACATTCACCCGTGGAAACATTGTAGACGATGTGTACTTATAATTAGATGACGTGTACTGAAGAAATTTCCAGAAACTCCTCTTTTTCTCAAAAACACCAGAAAAGAGAACCCATACCTGAAAAGATTATCAGGATTCTTACAAACATTACCCTTAATGAAATTCATCCGTGAATTTCCCGAGAAAGGTAGGGTAAAATAAAAATCCTTGAAAAGATCTGCCCAATGTGATTATACATCAGACACCATCTCCCAAGTCTCTTCATGTACTCGCTCATGCTTCCATAGCACCCGTACTAGTGGAACAGACTGACCATAGATAACCTTCACAAGTTTATCAACAGTATCTATAGGATGCTCCTCGAACAAGGTGTCCACATCTATCTCAACCTCCTCAGATTGAAAAAATTCAGATTGTTCTAAGAATTAATGTCTGAGAAGTGAAATGTGGAAACCATCATGCATAGCTCAATAAATCTTAGGTAACTACAACTGATAGGTAACCAGTTTAACTCTCTACAAATCCTCAGACAACCCAACATACCTTGGTGAAAGCTTACCCTGTATCCTAATCTTCTTTTGTCCTAACCTCGGCGTGACATGTAGGAATACATGATCTCCGACCTCTAACTCCAGAGGTCTTCACCATTGGTCAACATAAGACTTATATATAGAATCTGCTACATTAATCATCTTTTGAATCAACTTTATCTACTCTGTGGTCTCCTGGACAAGATGAGGTCCTAGCATAGCAGCCTCTCTGGCCTCGAGACAACTTAAGGTTTAATGGAATGGCCTACCATACAAATCCACTTATGGTTCCATCTAAATAGTTTCTTAGAAAATATTGTGGTAGGGAAACTCCACAAGAGGCATATGATTCTCCCACGAACTTCCAAAATTCTAGATGCATGGTCGATTCATGTCCCCAATCACCTGAATTGTACGCTTGGACTAGCCATCAGTTAGGGGATGGTAATTTTCCCTCAAACGAACATGTGGACCCAAATCCCTCTAATGTCCCTTCGAGACCAGAGAAGTAAAACGAGCATCCCTATCTGAAACAATGAAGTTCAGAACCCCATATAGACGTACAATCTCAGGGATGTACATTCTTCCAAACTCATCAACGAGGAAGGTCTCTTTGATCGGCAAGAAGTGAGAAACCTTCGTGTGTCTATCAATGACAACCCATAATGTGTCATTCCCTCGAGGAGAACTCAGAAAACCTATCATGAAATCCATTGCGACATCATTCCCTTTCAACTCATGAATGGGTCACTACTGTAAAAGCCACGTTGGTCACTAATGATCCACCTTCACCTGCTGACAGGTAGAAAACCTCATCATGAAACTAGCAACATCTCTCTTCATACCTGCCCCGAGTACAAATGATGTAGATCTCAATACTTCTTGGTGACACCAGGATGAACTTCCTAAACTGAGGAATGAAAGTCCCACATGAGCTCCTCATGTATGTCTACTAACACCCATATGCGCCCATAAAAATGAAAGATCTCATATTCTCCTATAGTCTATCCTGTAATAGGGTCGTCTCCTAACATGATCTCCCATAGGACTAGTCCTTCAGAATATGATAGCTTCCTCATTCGCACTCGATCATGTAGAGTAGAGGTAACAACTACAGAAGAAAGAAACATCTTCCCCTGTATGTCGTGAACCTGCTAATGCATCTCATAGAATAGAGCCATAAGCTACCACTCAATACTGGCCTCTTGAACTGCCTGTATATGAGACCTCCTGATAAACGAATCACCCACTGCATTGTCCTTCCCAGGCCTACAAGCATTCTCAATGCCAAAGGACTTAAAGTACTCAACCCACCATCCCTATCTCAAATCCAGTTCACACTGAGTGAATATGTACATGGGACTTTTTTGGTCGGTGAAAACCAAAAAATGCTCTCCCAGAAGATAATGTCTCTAATGGTATAAGGCATGAACAAATGCAGCCAACTCAATATCATGCGTCGGGTAATTCATCATATGTGGCCTCCACTTCCAAGATCAGTATGCAATGACTCCTTCTCCCTTCATAAGCACAATATATAGTCGGATACTTGAAGCATCATAGAAAACAGTATATCCCTTTCCTATCTCTATAAATACTAGTATCAATGCAGATGTCAACCTCCCTTTCATCTACTGAAAGGAAAACACCCAAGAATATGTCCACATGTTATTTACACCCTTCTTAGTTAGGTCTGTCGGTGGCGCTACTAGGTGTGCAAAGGATTTAATGAAACATCTATAGTATCCAACCAACCCTAGAGAACTACGTACCTCAATGATGTTTTTCAATTTCTCTAAGGAAACCACTACTCTAACATTATTTTGGATTACTGATATCTCTGTATCTGAGATAACATGACCCATTAATTGAATCTGGTCCATTAAAAAGTGACATTTTGAGAGCATATCATATTACTGATTCTCTCTCAGCTTACTCAAAATGATCTCATGATGTGTAGCATGGTCGTGTCGAGTGTGAGAGTATAAAAAGATATCATCCATAAAGACTACTATGAATGAATCCAAGTATGGATGGAACACTTTGTTCATGAGTGCCATGAAGACTGCAGACACATTCGTCAGACTGAACGGCATAACAACATACACATATATACCATACCTACTCTAGAAGGCTGTAAGATTTATATAAGATGATATAACATTCAATAGATGGTAACCTATCCTTAATTCAATCATCGAGAACACCCATGCTCCTCAAAGCTGATCAAATAGTTCATCACTCCTCGTCAAGGGATATCGGTTCTTGAAAGTTAACTAGTTTGACATCTAATAATCCACACAATGTCTGAGGATAACATCCAACCTTCTCGCAAAACAGGAAAGGAAAACCACATAGAGAACTATTGGGTCAGATGAAACCCTTTTCCTGCAACTCCTTCAACTGCCTCATGAGCTCCTATAACTCTAGTGTATCCATCCTATAAGAAGAAATGGACACCTGAGCCACTCCTAGCACGATCTCAACAGATAATTCCACCTCTCGCACCAGAGGCCAACCTAAAAATTCCTCTTGAAAGAAATCCCTAAAAAGATCCACTACTTGATGAAATTCCATCTGTAATGTCCCCTAATCATCTAGATATGGAATAGTAATTTGTAATGTAACTCCTCCCATCCTATGATGCTCAATTACTACATTGTTCGCATGAACATCCCATTCTCCATTGTGAAGAAATGATCCGCCTCTAGAGACATGAAACTCAACCTATGGAGATAACAATTGAAAACTCCCAAGAAGGGAACTAACTACTCCATTCATAGAATAATTTCATAGAATGTCATCTCTATGACCTAGAGGTCCCAAAAAAAGTTTCCCCCACCATCCTCAATATGGAACTCCTGGCACTATCGTACCCATGTTGTTCTTGTCCCCAACGGAGTGTCTAGAATCAAAATATCTACGGAAGAAAAGATATGGAGCCCATAGATCTCATCAATAAGAATATATATAAAGCTATGGGAAGAACCCGGATCGAAAATAGTATAATCTAGAACTAAGGAGACTAGAATAGATCCCTTAACATTAGAGGGACTAAGATCCTACTCTTACTGGGTCTCATCCACAACAAAAGTGTGCTCTGCATCGTAGCCCTACGACCCTATTGTAACAGCCTGATGTGATCTACCCTGATGTGGTTGAAATCCTGGAAACTAACTACCATGACCAGAACCTCCACCTCTTCCAGAACGGCCAAAAGAACTCTAGTTCCCTGAATGGTGAAAAACTGCTGGTGATACTAAAAAAGGAGGACTCATAGAAGAACACTTGTCAATGGATACGAGTGTGATAAAAAGACAGAAGCACAGAATATGGCCCATCTTTCCTCATGATCGCCACTCCAGTGTGTCTCTCGGGAAATTTGGCCTCATACTCCTACTTTTCCCGCAGTATCAGCACACCACCTGACTACCAGAAGAAGAATCCTGCCTACCACTATCTCCACGTGTGGACTCCCATAGACGCTCCCTTTTGTCAACAGGAGGAATACTTACTCCGTATGTCGATCCGCCCTGGATCACAAGTCCATAATCCCTCAGATTGCACTCTCTGATCAGTGCTTGGATGAAAATTGATGTGATAGACGTCAAGCTGAAGATATTCACCTAAGATCAAATGTCATTCCTAGGACCATACCCAAACTTCCATTCTAGGAATAACTCATAAACTCTAGGAATTGGGGTGAAAATATGCATCACGCTGAAGAGATACGAATACTCCATAACTGAAAGAGTACCCTGCTCCAGTCTCATGAACTCTCAGGCTCGATCGGCTCTCAATGGCTCCGAATTGAGGTAGTCATAGAAGGCATGAGGGAACTCTTCCCATGCCATGGTATGAGGGAGTCCCACCTATGAGATCACATCTAACCATTTCTTAGTGGAGTCATGATGCATATACATGGCATGCATCACCCTCATCTCTGGAGGCATCTCTAATGAGCAACGATAGAAAGCATGGTTTCTAGCCATGACTCTACAGCCTGAGGTCCCATTTCTTTTTTGAACGTTGGAGGATGATACTTCTGGAAAACACGTGTCAGCTTTTTGATATACAGGGTTGGATTTGGTACTCATTGGAAGGTATGAATAAACATCACTAATCACCCTTATAATTGTGTGTCATCACCTGTGTCTGGAATGACACTCGGTGCCAAGAATAGAACAACTGGAGGGTCTGGTGGTGGTCCATGATCAACCATATCCGGTGTCCAATCACTTCCCATATAATAGGCGAACATTTGGAGGACATCTAGGTGTCTTGACTCTACAAGGTCAAGCTCACACCGTAGAACAATATTATCAAGGACTGAATGCGAGAAGTGTAAGAATAGTAAATGAGAAATAAAGCATAAATGTTTTTCAAAACATGGATACACTACATGTAACACTACTACTAAGAATATTCTCTTATTCCTTCACATGGGCATGTACTTCTGCCAGAACTGGTCGTGTAACACCCCAAACACAAGGAGTGTTTTCATAACACATGGCGTGTACATGAATCTTCTTACCCTACTCGAGATCCCTCACATGGCTAAGTAAAACAGTTCTCATTCGAACAAGACTACATGACATGTTTGTGCCAGACACGACATGTACTATATGTACTTCACAAACCCATGTTTTTAGCTACACGGTTGGCTAGGTGGCTTATTCTACATGGTGTGTTTGTTCTAGAAATGACATGTACTAGAAATATTTCACCATCCCGCGTTGTTAGTTACATGGAAGGATACATGTGCTACACTACACGACTAGTTCAAGCTTGACACGACGTGTATAAATTTATATTCCATCCATCTATGTCGTTAATATCAAAGGTGGACACATGATCTACACAACACGGTGTGTACCTCTGGAACACGGTGAGATCTACCAATATTTCCCAACTCAGTGTCTCTTCCCACACAACAAGTGACACAGTTAGAGACTACACGACATGTACATAAAGTACATGGTTTGTACTTAATAAATATTGTTTATTCCTGAACAAAAGAACACATGGCATGTATTCATCATTACACGCCATCAATTCTATATTTTTTCAAAGAGTATCCCTCATAAACTACTCTAGAATCCATGGAAAAACAGAAATGAACAGTAATGTTTCAAATTCTAATCGGGGACGGCCCATACTCCCCACGAATAAAATCTTGGCATATTTTACAAGTCGTATAAAAGGATAAAGGTTCAATGGTCCCCCAAATTATAGTCCATGAGGGCCCATAACACCTCAAGAACCATAGTTTGGAGATCATTCAAACAAAACCTTTCCCAATTTAATACCATATCAAATAGTATGTAATTTATCAAGGAATCTATCACAATAGTATGCATATTTACAAAAAATCCTTCACAGCAACATGTAATCACTAATTCACCCTAAATGGAATTGCAAGAATGAAAGACATGTGATTTATAGAAAGTGACTATATGTTGCAAGTGATGGAATACCATGATCACATCGCGTTGCAGAAGAAATATAACCTCAATAACCTCAAAAATAAGAAATCAATACATGTGAATCACCCAACGGTGAAATCAAATCAACTGTTAAACTTCCAAACATGAAAAATTGCAATAAATGATGTAAATTATCTTTTCCCTATAAAATGGTTACCTACTCCCTAGAAAAACCTATTAAAAAGAAAATATTCCATTTTATGCCATGCTATAGGCTCAAAATAGTATGTCAAGAAGAAAATAATTCCTTTGACACCACTTTTTAACATCCTAGTTCTGAGTGCCGCCCAGAGGCACCCCGTACACCGTTGGTCAACTGACCTCATGCACATTTTCCTGAATGCCAGAGGCTTCCGATGAGCATCGAAGGCCTTGTGTATGATAGTGGGGAAACTATGGCCTCATTGGTAGTGTAACATAATAGAGGTAAAATAGATAGCAATAGATGAAGAAGTAATAATACAATACAATAGTAAACTGCTGATGAGAGAATGAATAAACTACTAAAGAACATATATATTGATATATGATACATATGTCTTGGAAATCTTCAAAAATATCATAATGATGGAATATAGTACTACAACATGTTCAAAAGAAATGTAAGTAAACAACTCTATAGAATCCCAAGACTCATCTTGGTCCCATGTTTCCCCCCATCCACAACAAACTAGTACCTAATGTAGAAGGGTGATTTCCAGTATCTATACCTACAAAAATATAATCTGTTTGGGCCTAAACAAATGACCCAAATATGGTGTGAGACTAATCCTGGTAGGAAACCACCCAAATCCTTATACCTAATTGTATGTGAATATATATGGAAAAATATAGAAAAAAAAGAAGTAGTAAACACAGAAGTATTCAAAAGTAACCAATCTAACTATTTCAATGCTTTAAATTACATATCTCAAGAAATAATATAATAAAAAATAGGTAACCCTAAGGGAAGTACTCAAATCCTAACCCCTATGGTTCAACCAAAAAAACACAAGTAACACTCTGGTATGTACACACAGTCTAACCCCTCTAGTTCAGCTTTTTCAATGACTATCTGAGGATGAAATCACCATGAATTCACCCCATATTATTTTATTGGAAACTATTGGTGCTTTGGATAAGCACTCAATGTACAATTCCCCCTGTGGCACACATAGAGGAACTACCGACACTCTGAGAAATCACTTAGGTCTGTCCCCCCTATTGTCTCACTACGTAACAGTAAAAGGACACTCTAATGAAGACCTCAACGTCCATTCTCCCTATGGTCTACTACACCAGTTTCTTATGGCCTTGTGTGAGTCAATCATGCAAAAAGATATATAGAAGCCAAAATAATCCTCAAGAACAACTTTGCTAAATAATCTACAACATATCATAGAATGTCAGATAAAATCACACGATCCTACAATACTAGGAATTGAAATCAATTCAACTGAACAGGAAAAGCTAGACCAAAAAGTCGAAACAAACCAACTTGGGAAAAACCTCTATTTCATGGCATGATAACCCTATTTACAAACAATTAACCTCTATCCAAACAAATAAGGCATATCAGGAAATAGCAAGGCTAAAAAAATAAACATGAAATACCCCGAATGAGGGTATTAAGCACTTTTTCTCATATAACTCAATGAAATTCTATGGAAAGGCACAAAAAACATACCCTTGTGTTTTGAGATCGATATACTTGAATCTTGTGCCTTGAATCCCCAATGAACGCCGTTGATCCACAAAAAAATCTAAAATTTCCAGACAATGATATCATACAAGAGAGTAGGAATCAAGAGATTGTGTTCAAGAAGAAGAGATAACTCACCTATATGATTCCAATGTAGTTGACAGAGTTCAAATTAGAGAACGGACAACGATTCGAGGGTTAGGAGAAGTTCTGAGGTCGTACGAATGCTCCCAGAAGGGATTGGCTGAGAAGTAGTGTGTTCTTCCAATTAGATATGACCCCAGTCCATTTAATGAAAAAAGAAAGTACATGACGTATTCTTTCAAAGTACATGGTGTGATCTTTCCCTTACCTGACCCCACTTTAGGCGGCCTCTAGGTCACTCCACATGGCCATGTACTTGGCCGTTACACGGCCAGCAACCGGTCACCCGTGGAAACGAAGTGCATTGTGTGTACTTATAAGTACACGGTGTGTACTCATGATATTTCCAAAAACTCCACTTTTTATAAAAAACACTTTAAAAAAGAACCAATACATGAAAATAAGAAATGGGTTTTCACAAACATAGTATTTGATGTCTTTGTGAGATTCATATCTTCAATTTTGTGGAGGAGATCATTGAACACATTCCACGGTGTATACAGTGATGTTACTAGAATATATTATGCTCACACATGAATAACATGATAAATTTTTCATTGATATTTTTGGAATAATATAATTAATTTTGTTTATTTGAAATTTAATATTTTTATTATTATATATTTAATTCTTCCAATAATTTATTATATAAAATGATGGTGTTGCTTACAAATTTAAAATAATTATACCAGTACACAAAATTACAAATATATTATCCTAAATAAATTTATTTCATTATTTTAAAAATTAACATTAATATTCAATTACTTCTTGATTTTTCATAATGTAAACACATAATTGAAATTTAAAAGAAATAGGGAGTCATTTTGTTTTTTTCATTATATAAATTTTTTTCTAAGTCACATTAATGTAAAATGGACCAAATACCTTAAAAAAATATTTACAATGGTGATAAAGATTGAAATATGGATGTAAAATAAGAATTTTATATGTTTTTAGGTTATTTTAACAGTTATCTTTTTAGTTCTATCCAATGTGAATCTTGTTTTAACCATTATGGTAATTAATTTTTAATATTTTTACTATTCATTATGAGAAAAAAATAAGTTAAAAATATTATATAATATTAACTATTAGGATTAAAAATATGTTATAAATTTTGTAAAACTCAAAAAAGTGGGAATTCTTAATTTAAAATTAAAACGAAAAATAGGGAAAAATTAGTTTTCCAAAGAGTAAATTCTCATAAGTATTAAATTTTTTAATATATAAATGAAATATAAAATTGAATCCAAATAAATTAAATTTATATATTATCATATGTATACTGATTTTAACATAAAATAAATATTAAATAAAAATAAAATCTTTATCTTTTTCAAAGAAATGGTAGTTTTGAATATAAACCACTATTTTTAAAAATTGAAACGTTTCAGAAAATCCCAAAAAAGTAACTCAAAGCTATTTTAGATATGATGATTTCAAAAATTGATATCATTTTGTTATATAAATTTTTATAAATTTGGTAGTAACTAAATTTTAAATTATGTGTGTAGAGAACAACTAAACAACCTTTTCGAAAAAATTACTTTTTTAGAAAACATTTCTTTTATATTTCAAAAGGGTCTTATATTATTCAATATATATATATTTGTTGAATTTATTTTATACTTGATTAAACCATATAAGTTTCATTATTTAGTTATCCGTATTCATATCTGTAATCATAACTGCTTGGTTATAATTGTTATGTTTAAATAATAATATTATAATATAGTATCACATTTCGTTAAATCCTGATGTTGTGTGCATTGAAACATATATAATAGATTGAATTTATTATAAAATAAACATATAATAATTTATTCAGGTGTTACATTCAATTTTAATCTTATTGATTCATGTCATACCCTCTATCAAAAATTATGAATCTGTTTTTAAATTCACAGGGTGTTACAATTACAATCATTAAATTCTAGTCATAGATGATGCTCCTTATATTTAATTTAATAGGTGAATTTCCAATGATTTCAATATTATTAATTATTCCATATTTTTGATTTTTTTTCTGAAACCATGATTTTTTACAACTCATAATAACTTGAGTATTCTTCAGGTAAAGATTAAAAAAATTATTTTGGATAAATACCTTTTTCATATTCCAAAAATAAATGTTTTTAAATCCAATCAAAGAGAAACTTATATCTAATAAAAATTTTGAGTCCCAGGTGGATCATGTAATCACTCTTTGTGGAAGGGTGAATCTGGGAGACTAACATTTATCGATTATATTTTAGTTAAAATCATTTATTAATGATATTAATCAATCATATTCTATCTTTTACGCTGTATAATAATTAGAAAATATATATCAATGCATATCAATTATTATGTTAAGATAATATAAGGTAAACATCACACATAAATTTTTATAAGGATAAGCCTCATTTTGAGAACCTACTCCTTTACAGGTTGACTCCAATTGATTCAATGATATAAACTATATAATGAATTTAAAAAAATGACCAAACTATCTTTGATAAAAACATTCCTTCATACATTAAATTATATAGGATACCACTAGTTTGAAATTTTTCTTATACATTAGAGACAACACAAGAGAGTAAAATTTGTAAATATCTAAAATATTAATGTCTATAAATTATCTATTTTTAAAATTTTCTATCTAGTACAACTCTATCTAGATAAACTAAATCTTCATCTAGAGTTCCTTAATCATATTAACCAAAATTATCATCATTTACTTCTTTATTTGATTCCTCTTACTAATCCAATAGATTCCTTGGATAGAAACAAATTCAAAAAAAATCATCAGTGCTTGATCTCTCTCATAGATAGTCTCACAAAATCATTTTTTTTATTGTTCCATCACCCCTTTATATTGTTAAACATACAAAAAATAGGGGGAAATTACCTGATAAATTTATATTTTCCATCCCAATATCCATTAAATGGGAAACCTTAAATCCCTAAATAATATACATAGCAGTGTTTATATAAAAATAAGTATGAATAAACTTATTAAATCCCCCATAAATCTTTCCTATATTTATGATATTTCATTTGTTAAGGTTAACTATTTGACAATAATCGCACCATCACAATATTTAATGAATTTATGAAATTTTATATATATTCTCAAAACTCCATCGAATAAAATAATTTTCTTGAACTCGTTATGAACATCTCATTTTTTTCTTTATAATAACATCCCTATCAGATACCTTCATATGAACTCCTATATATAGATAACGGTTTCTCTTCCTAATATAATATTCATCAATCTAGAATAAATTGTAAAATTTCATCCTATTGACATTATAAAGGTTCATCCAATGGAATTTATAAAAGAAGATCTAGTAAAAAAGATTATTTCTCTATATGTTGATATCACAATCCTCCGTTAGATACCAAAATAAATCACCATCAAATGAAACATCATGAAATTTTATTCATTAATTATCATATGTATTAATCCAATACAAATGTGTAAATTTCTTCTAAAGATATATACATTATTATTTTTGATTTAACCCCTTTGATTTTTGTGGGCTTAGTCTTGATACATTCTTAAACAAATACTGCGACTAGTCGATTATATATGACTCATTTGGGGGTTACATTGTACCAGCCCATCCAGTAAACATCACACACCTCAGTCGGATCAATAGTTATTACATCACAACTTCATAACATAATAATTATACAACCATTACTCCACCATTGTAAATTTTAACTCTATACAGTATGTGACTTCATCGTTTTATAACATCATGTTTTTTAAAAAATAATTTTTCCAAAAACATCATTCTTGACCCATGAGAACCTTTTAATCATAATGATGTTAGGAACATCGAGAATCCATATTTCAATGTTTGAAATTTTATGAAAATGATCTTATACTTCTTCAAGAACTAGTAATAAATGCGTATTAATCTTTATCAATGAGAGTCATCCATCTAAATTTTCCTGGTTTACATCATTATGGTTCTTATGATGTTTATATAATTTTGATTACATATTTTAGTGGTTTTTAAATATTAATATATTTTGGAAATTACGTCATTATCTTCAAATGTCATAGATTATTATTAAACATCATACAAAATTATCCAATATTCTTCTATAGTACTAAACTACAAAATTTAATTTGGAATGTTTTCATAAGGATCCTTTTATATCCACTTACAAATTGACTTTACTAGTAACAATTGAAAACAAAAGGAATATATTGACATCATTATCCAATTGGAGTTACAAAACCAACTATATCTCGAAATGTATAATTGTTCACCAACTTAAGAAGGATAACATTATGTTCTCATCATGTATACTAAAATTAATTTATCACTACCCTTACTCAATTCATTTATGTATATATTCGTTGGCCCTGATACTTTTAAAAACACTAAAAATCTATTTTTAAATATATTATTTCACTAAATAGATATAAAAATCTATTACCTTTGATCCAAAATCCATAATGATACCCATCAAAAAAATATTGTGGATCATTATACAAGATATTATTCTTTTATATCAAAGACATCCCTATATAACGGTTATTCCAACTAGATATTTATGGGATGGTACTTACCTTAGGGTTTTCTATATTGTATTATTATTAAAAAAAATTAATACAATTCCAATATTATAACAACATCCATCCCTCACATTCTCTACTCATAATGACCCAAAAATCGTACCACCATGATATATGAAATAGAATCAGGGGACAACATTGTACTTTGAGGAATACTTGTTTAATATCCCTACCACATTATAATACATATAATATTCATCACCCCATTTATGATAAAAATATCTCCTATATTTTTATCAAACATTTACTCATAATTTGTAATTCTTAATGTATACCCAAACATTAATTGAAACTCCTCCCATATTATATCACTCTATTTAATGATTATAACCAAATTTCACCCCATTCATATAATGTGTGAAATAATTAATAAATTACCAAATCATTGTGACCCTGATATCCATTAAAAATTTTCATATGAACTATAATATATCTAATCATATTATTATTATTTTGAAAATGGAATAATTCTATGAGTAATAACTATGTAGGCTCTCATAAGATAACTTCAAATGTTCAATAAAACATTCCAAACCATGTTATCATTCATATTGAAATATTTAAATTATAGAATGAGAAAAAATTTAAAATAAAAAATTATTAATCATGAAAAAATATTGGATCTTGCTAAATTTTCCCTCAACCAACTAAAAAGCATTCATAATGTTTCTCAATAAATTTTGTAGAATTTCAATAACATAATTTCATCCACATCCACTATATTTTTGCAACCCTATAACCTCATATTAATTCTTAATCTGAATCTATAAACCATTTCATGATGATAAATATATAAAAAACCCATTCTTGACCCTTAGTCACATTTATCCCAATACATACCAATTGATATTACAAAGTGTGGAAAAACTCATTATTTCTCATGATACATCATTATATCTATCAAATGGGATACTTTTAAACAATCCCTCTTACCTATAATATAATATAGAGAGGTACAAATAAATTACCCTTAGAATGATACCATAATACCAACACTATTATCATCTCTAAAAGAGAGTGTACACAATCCTAATCCTCATAATGCGTCTCTTTCCTATCCTCAAATCTAATGTGTCATAAAAATATATATAATTTATCCAAGATATAAATTATGATCTATAAACATCCATATCTAAAAATTATTATCACCTTTCATTAAACCTTAAACAATCAATTAATAAGATCCATTGAAAATTACAAGATAGATTACCTATACAAACACTAATAAAATGTGTTTATAAGAAAAAGGGGATACACTACCATATAATACTATAATACCAATCCTAAATCATCCTACCATGATTCCTCTCTATAGAGAATTAAATGAAAACCTGAAAAAATGGTTTTATAGTCCAAACCGATTATTTGCTACATCAAACTACATGTTTCTCATGAAGCACCCATGAACATAATTCCATCTCATGAAAATAAATCTGTATACCTAGGCCAGGCACTATCCTCATGGGGTTCCAACTATTTTATTCGATTACCCTAGAATATAGTTCACATAAAACCTAAATATATCCTTCTACATAACATACATGTATCTCGATCATATTTTCACATCATAGAAGTAACCATACTGAGAAACTATCACGTATGGGTTGGGTTAGAAAACATAAAAATAATATGTAATTCAAAAAAAGATTAAATAACTTATTACTAAATTTTAATTAACCAATCATATATTTTTTAAAAATTATATTTAAATATATATTTTTAAACAATTTTATCAATAATCCCACAATTAAAATCAATGTTTTACTCTCAAAACATTTCATGCGACTATTTTCCAATCACAACCAAGAAGGCATATCTAAGGCAACGTTATTTTCATTTTATAATGAATATATTAACACCTCTTACCAACCATGTGAAAATTTATAAGAGTAAATCATAATTAATAATATCATAGATAACCAAAACCTATTAATAGTAAAATTAACAATCAACAATATTATTACCAAATACTGGTTTAATTGAACATCCAATATACATGTGTTATCGAGGAACTTGGTAAGTTTTCATGGAAAATTATAAATAGTCTTAACAATATCTAATATTTCTATAATGATATACCATTTGAGTGAATTGAATTTTCATTCAATAATAATTGGTGATAATATATCAATATGTGTCAAGGATATAAATGTGATTTTTGTTGTTACGATCTTATTTCAAAAACATTATTTCCATGTGGAAATATTTTTTATATTATTTAAAAAAAATTATTTAATGTTTTCAATGTGAAAAATGATAATCTCATGAGGGGATTTGATCAGCATAATGGTGAGTATTATGGATTGGAAATGTTCATTTTTTAAGTAATTTATTATAATTTATTAAAGAACAGTCCTACCACACAGTATACATCAAGGGGGACTGCAACTGCAGATTAGGTGAGAAGTGAAGCCCCAAAAATCCCACATTGGAATCCTTGGGTGTTCATAATGTGCCTAACTAGACAAAAATTGATCATATTGGAGAAATCGTGTGGGGAAGAAAAATTATGGTAGAGGGAGAAAACATGGGGTTATGCCAGTGGGTAATGAGAGCAAACCCCTTACATGATGCTGGTAGGTCGAACAGCATGAAAAACCAGTGTGATAATATTAGCGATTTAGTATTTTATCCCCATCCATAAACATATTTATATAAGGTAGATCATATAGTCTATTTAATTAGGACCATTTTAGCTATCAAAATGTTTTCTTGTAACATTGATTTAGGGTTTCTTACATGCATGGAAGTTTTATGTATGATTAATCAAACATTGATTGAGATGAAGCTTCTAACAATAATTTGATTTTATCAATTATTTGAATATGATAAAATCATCTTGATGATTTTTTTCCTTAAATAGTGATACTTATATCATGTATATATAGATTCGAGAAAAATGGATTTATGTGGACAATGATTGTTGTAGTCATGAAGTGTGGGTTATATCAATGTGCATGAAATATTTAGGAGTTTCGCATGAGATATGATAATGGAGAAATCGTCTATATATACAAATTAAGGGATAATTTTTTTTCAATATTAATTCATATCGAAGATAGTTTTTGTTAGTGGGGAGAGAATAACTATGTAGTGGAAGGAATTTTTCATTGCATATAATTTTCATGTTCTCATGATCCATATTTGATGACCTCAATTTTTGCACACTATTGTTTTTTTATGAAAACGTAGAGACATTTAGGCATACTTACGCCAAGGTGAAAGGAAAATAGAACTCATGTATAATGTTATGTGACGAATAGGAGGAAAATAGAATCCTATGTATAATATTACATTAAGGTTCATGCGAATTGTGGAGGATGTTATATCTATGCTTGAAACAAGATTCCTGTGTATGACTTGATGTGGAGTGAAAAATATATTTTCATGAGTTCTATTAAAGGGGTGTGTTGAGTGATGAAAATTTGGGATAGCGTGATATATTTTTGAGAACCAACTATGAAGTGGTTTTAGTGAGTTGATATAGTTACATGAATAAGCATTAGAAATGAATTATATTCTTTCTGGAAGGATGTATGAATTATTAATGGAAAACAATACAAGAGGTAGTTTTCGTACACATGTATTAATGAATGAATAAAGAGTGATGAAAATTAATAGTTTTATATATGTGTGAATCTTGATAAATGAAAAATAATTTTTCCTTTAATGATCAGTATGTAATGCGTTTATATGAAATTCGATGCATTTTTAAATAAGTCATTCATATATGAGTTATCAATATATAAGTATCAATTTGAATAATTAAAGACTTTCTAATATTTAGTAAATCTTGGACCTAATTTAAATGAATCATATCCTATGTAGGGTTCTTATGATGTAAAAAAACATCTACCTGGGATCAGACATACATGAGAAAGACCAGCATCTGTGTTATAGTTGTAGAATTGTAAATAAAATAGTGTGATCCCACAGGATCCTAGAGTAGGATCATTAAAATATCATTAATTAGTGTATATATTCATATTAATATGAATGGTAAAGATGTGGGATCAAACCAGTTACTTTAATAATGAGATTGGGGGTTTTAAAAAAATAAATGTGAAGAAGATGTAGTGTGGGTCATTACAAATGTTTGATGTCTATTTTAGTTTGCGTTTACTCAACATGACATGAGGGGGGGTTAAACCAATTACTATTGTAATCACCTAATATTATATTTGATAATCCACATTAAGGGGTATAACCCACATGGTAATGATTAAATATTTTTACTGAACAACATAAATAATTGTGTGTTTTGACTTATTAGTTATTATTTCATACAGGGTGAGGTTGAGGATTTTATATGAGGGATCAATAATTTAATCACACCAAAAGTTCAAAAAAAATCATTTTTTAAAAAAATAGTTCGCCACCGATAAACACCCCACCCCCATACAGTTATAACTAAAAACTCCACGCAAACTACAACAAGATTCAGTGGAAGGTCCCCTCAGATTATATAATTTTATCCGGTATATAGATATTATATTCAGTGAAAATTCAAGGAATTACTACTCTCTATGGATTTAACTACCACAATTTTAGGAAATGAATGATTCTTTACCTTATATGTCTTGTCCTAGACCTGATAGATGCATCAAAAGTGGGATTCCAACATATTAAAGATAATATTTCATTAACTCAAGATGAAAAGATAAATATATAATTTTATTGAAAGGCTTATAATTCAATCATGATGGATTTACAAAAAATGAATAAACAATAGTTATGAGAATTTAAACAACTAAGGATAATTTAGATAAATATAGAAGTAGTTATAAATGAAATCATAGCATCAATGAATATTATATGATGAAATATCAAATGAGAAATGTTTCATTAGTCTAGAATCTAGAATGATATGTGATAGAATTTGAAATAATGATAAAAGGTAAAACAATAATAAATAAAGATCAAGATCAAGTGATTATGAGAATGAGGAATCAAAAGATTAACTTTGTCAAATGATGTCATTATTTATTTGAAATTTCAAAAGGGGAAGATGGAAAGGAAATTGAAATAAACCCCCAAACTATTTTAATTTCGTCAACAATGGTCATTTATTAGTTAACTATCCAATTAGAAAGGCTGATGAAACAGTCTAAAAACAAGAGGATTTGAATACCCATAAAATGAAGTGTAAGAAGCGCAAAAAATGTTTAACATTAAAGTAGATAAATATGATTAGTTGAGAAATGGGTGAATATTCATCATCATGTTTTGAGTTAGAAGATGAAATATATTCTAAGAATCATATGTTAATTATAGGAAAAGATATGAAATAGGGTGGCTCATTTGATGATAATGAGAAAACTAAGATATAATTGAATTTAAAAGAAAATATATAACATAGTATTTTGCAAAATATACAAGTCTATAATATGAATAAATAGATGAAGAATGAAATTTATAATATCATATTTCATAATAAATAACATTTCATGATAGATGATATTTATCATAATGAGATGATAATAAATATAATAAAGATAGTTGAGTTATAAAGAAATATTATAACTGTTGGAAAGGAAGAACTTGTTAAGGATGAATCATCACTTGTTGGATTAAAAAAGAATACTGATTAAAATTATATACATTTTAGAATATGATTAATGATCATGAAAAAATACTTATTGAGAAAGAGGAGTAATTTTCTGAGACATAATTTCTATTCTTTATAGCACAATTTCTATTGAAGAAGTTCAAATATGTATTCACCAAAGATGTTTAGTTTAAGGGTGTATCTACTAAATATTCTGTGAATTGGGGTCTATAAAAAAATATTATTATAGAAATAATAATTCTCAAAGTAAATTTAATATTTATAAAAATAGATGTTAAAAATACATCACTTGATCCAACTAAACCAAATGTAAAATTGAGATAATTTCTTATATAAAGGAAAAGTGGACTAATTTATACAACAGAATTACTACTAAAAATATACTTCCACATTCTATGAAAATTCATCAACATCAATCTTCAATGAATTACTACTATCAATAAGGAATATCATGTTTTAGAGACATTTATTGTTATTATGGTTTTTTTTCATAAAGCTTATTCCGGATGGTATAACAAGACACTATTATAAAAAATTCATGTATAAAGGGAGTGAATTGAAAGACATATGAGTTCAGATTATAATGATGAGAATCACATGACCACGACATCGTCTAAACATAAAATAGAAATCTTATATTAATACACGAATATAATTTGTGGTAGATGTAGTTAGGAATCTAAATAATCTAGGAAATTCATAGTGTACTTACAAAGTGACATTCTACACAATGAGAATGAGAATATAAGTTATATAGTGAAGAAATCAACTGTAACTTGTGAATTATGTGAGAATCTCAAAAATTATTTCAATGATCATAATAATATCAATTTAAATGTAAATAATGTGGTTATACTTTAGGAATTCAATTTTTATGAAGATTCATATAAAAATGATGACATGTAAATTCTTTGTGAATGGTGTGAAAAAATTGGACATGGAATAAAACATTTCTGATATATTAGAACAACCATTTAGATGAAAGTTAACCTTTTAAAATTTTAGGCCAAAAAATGAAAATGAAGGATTAAGAAGAGATCCTAATCATGAGTTCTATTTATGAGGAATTAACTGGTCCCTTCATTTTATGTTATACAAATTATTTTTTATAACATGAATGTAATTTAAGGATATTAATGAATCCCTTGTCGGGATCACTGATGATTTGATGTAGTAGAGGATCAATATATTTCATTCACTTGAACTTTATTACATGTCTGTTCTGATATGTGCATGAAATATCTTATAAATCTCTCTTCAATATCCACTATAATAATGTTTTTGAAAAATGTTTCCAAATGGTATCACAATACAGAATTTGAAAATCCTTGTTGCTTAGGTGGCATCACTATTGTTTTCTACACTATGTTTACCCATGCAGATATATATTTGATTAACTATGAGATCATTTCTTTATGTTGACTATGGTTTCATTATTTGAGAATAAAATAAAGTGTATGAGAGGTTTTTTGAAGTAATAAATCTTAAATACAACATTGTATTCGTTTATAGTAAGGGGATAATGAAATGGAAACATATTGACATATGAGTATTGATAATATATACAAAGGGGGTATTAAGGTACCTATTTATTGAATTTTATTTTCCCTAAATTAGAATTTGTGAGAGGATATCTGTATGTTTTGAGGATTTAAGTATGATGATTGAACTATTATTTTCATTGAAAAAAATTTAAATAAGGACACATTGTGTAATATATTTAGAAGAAGGTATTTCATGGATTCCATGAGAAAATATGATTATTTTACTAACAGGATTGAGTGGATTGGGGGTGAGTATTATAGAATAGAATTATTAATTTTTTGATAATTATTTGATTATAATTTATAACATAAATTAGGTCTACCACACACCAACTATCTTGGGGGACAGTAGACACTGGTTAGGAGAGAATTCAACCCCTATCCAACTAGAATCAGTGGTAGAGGGTGTGCATATCATGACCACAATGCGGATAATGGAAAATATATGAACCATTGTTTGGGGATGCATGATAGAGGAACCAAGAGGCAACATGGGATAGTGCAATCTGGAAATGAGAGTTAACCTCATACTCAGAATTGGTTGGTCCATGTAGCTCATTGTTATAAAATAATTCATATAACAACGTAACGAATCGATGTGGGAATGATAGAATTTAGTTATTATATCCTCATAATTCAATAAAAGAACAAAATATGTGCCATCTGACCTAATAAATGTGGAATGTTCGATCAATTTGAATGTTTTCTTATTGCTTCGGTAGAGGGCTCCCGGCATTCATCAATGTTTCAGGAATCCCACAACCAATGTTGATAAAGTGGAATATTTCAGGAAGTAGTGGATCATCTTGATGATTCGAATATGATTGAATTCTAATGAAACATCATTCTCATGAAAGATATATTCTTAAACCATTATGATGCAGTGTTGATAATATTTTTCTATACTGATAATGATTATTATAGTCACCAAGAACATACTAAGTTGATGGATGTGAAATATTGAGGTTGTGTACACGACCTAAGTTGTTGGAGCATTCATATATAAATACACAATTGGATTTCAATTGTTGGTGAGATCTAAAAACATACATGATAGATATTTTCATTGACCAGAAAGAAAAACATAGTTAATGTGGGACTCTATATCATTGTATTGTTTTCATGGGATCATTCTCTACCTTTCTAGACCTATGCATTCACATGATTATGTTTTGTTTATTTGAACTATTGTCGACATTAAAATTTAGTTATGAAAAGTTTTATGCGATTAATAAAACACATATATTGTTAAAAATAGTAAATATTGAATATTTCCCATCATATCATCTTACCCAATAAGAATTATAATTAAATATTTAATTATATCCATGCATGCAGGGAGTGTTGTGTGTATGAATTGAGGTTTCCTGAAAAATCATATGTGATAGTTTTTTGTTGAGGGGTCACTTTCAAAAAGACAAATTGTTATTGTAAAATATATTTTCAAAATGTAATTATGATGAGGTGTTATTGAGTTGATCCTATTATATAATAAATCATTGGCCATGATTGATTTTCTTGAATGAAGGCAGTATGAAATCTATTTCAAAGATTTGTACTTGGGGAATTATTCATAAACATGTATTAATTAGTGTAAAAGAGATAATAACAATCATTGTATTATACATTCATGAATTTTGGAAGGAGGATATGAAATATACATTTCATGGTCAGCGTGCATTGTGTTTAGAATGTTGTTGGGGAATTATTATAGAAGACATTTATATCATAGTTATCAGTGTATTGATATCAGTTTAGATCCTTAAAGATCATTGAATATTTAGAAAGGGTGGGACTTCATATAGATGGAATCATAGTCAAATAAGTGTTGTTCTGATCCAACTGTCCATCTAAAGGTTCTCATAAAAAATTATCCAGACTAGAGTCAATGTAAAGGTTATTGAATTTCATAGGATCTAGTGTGATATAGTATCTTCATGGAGAAGTATCATCAAAATATCATTCTATAATGTATATCATCATTATAAGATGAAAGATTCAATTGGGGGTCTAACCAATTACTCAAATATTATGCTTGCAGGTCTAACCAATCAATACAATGATGGTTAATATGGTGGGTCTAACCAACTATTGATGTCTGATCAATGAATTTGGGTATAACTATATTGTAATTGGGGTATCCAACTAGTTACTATTGTAATCATATTTTGTTATAGTATAGAATCCACGCTGGGGGTCCTACATAATAAAACAATGAATAGGAATTTATAAAAAATATTTTAAATGAAAATGTGTTATTTTTTCTTTGTTATTGTTGTTTGAAGGGTGAGGTTGAGGATTAATTATTATGAGTGAAGACTTTAACGAGTCACAAAGGATGAAATAGAAGTAATAGAATTTTTTTTAAAAAAAGTGTACCACTGATTCACCCATATCAGTGGTACCAAACCGATACTTGGTCACTATATATAATTCCACGAGAATTTAAAAATAACTCCATAAAACAAATTTTAATTACGTACACTAATTTCCCTAAATAGAAAGTATTCCACTAGTAGAATATTAATTTAGGAGAACCATTCTATAATCTAGATTATGTAGAGTATTAGTGAGAATATATGATAAACCATGGGAGACTATAATCTATGAATCAAATTATATAATAATATATAAATAATATAATCATTGATAATTAAATATAAATTCTTGAAAAGAGGGTCCCTCCACCAAAAGGCGGAGGCATTTATTCATAAAAAATGATTACAAGAGGCGAAAATGAGAGATGTTATTGAAATCAACCCAATAAAATGGGAGAAAAGCCTTAGGAAGAGTATTCGGCCAGGTAATAGGTTCGCCAACCCCAATGATTACAAGTCCATATAAACCTGGTTCACCTCTCAATAGGCATGTGTGAGGATGAAGTTGAAAGTCGAAATTTTCTCCATGTATTGCATCCAATTTTCTACGAGCTACCTAGATATAAGAATTTTAGTATTTCTAATGGCCAGAACAATGATAGAAGAGTCACTCTCTAGCCCGATATTAGTCCAACCTTTCATTTTCCCAAATGAGACAGCATGTATGATCCCATGAATCTCATCCTAAAGAGAATTTTACACACCACAAGAACTATAGAAACATCCTTTAATAGAGTCATCATTAGCCCTAAAGACCGCACCATAACCGGTAGGAACAGGATTCCCTTTAGAAGAACAATCTGTATTGGCCATAATCCAAAGGGGGAAATCAGGGATCCAGAAAACCTCAATAGTACCCAATGTAGATCTGAAAATCCAATTAACACCCAAATATTTCAGAATAATGAAGTCCTGAATGCTATTGTTTCATTCACCCAAATAAAAATCGAACATGTCCCTTATAGCCGCAAAAACCTGCAACAATGAAAGCTTCAAGCCGCAGCCCTTCCCACTGTACAAAGCAGCATTTCGAAGCTTCCAAATTGTATTTATCACTTCAGCAACAACCACATAGAGGAGATTCTGAACATGAGGTGAGATTTGGATAACCGAACTGCAATAGAGAAGGGCATGTTTTCCTAAATATCTGAGTCCATCTAGATCAACAGCACCCAAAACCTACATCCAAATAGCTAAGGTCATTGCACAAGAGAGGAATAATTCCTCCTCATCCTCCCAATTTATATGACATATATCACACCTAGAACATCACTATAAACCAAACATCTAGAAGACATCATTTAGGGGTAATCTATTTTTAACCAACCTCCAAATAAGCGTTAGATGTGAAGTCCCAATCCATGTTTTATTGATGAAATATATCCATTTATAATAATAATTAATATCCATGATGGTATGAGAATAATATAAATTTCTAGTCTGAATACCATATCTAAATGGAAACCAATGCAAAAAATCTTGGTAGGAGACAAACAATTTATTATAAATCAGATCAAGTAGCTCAACTAATAAATTTTTTGGAGGATTGTCAAGAAAATCCTTGATAGAGACCTTCTCCCCTAAGCCCAGTGCAGCAGGATGAAAATCATTAAATAAAATATCACCGATCCAATTATCGAGCAAGAAAATATGGATAGAGTTTCTGTTCCCAATCAATCTAGACCAAGTTATAACATTCAAGAAATATTATTTCACTGTTGGCCAGTGGGGGGAGATAATGAATGCATTGTTGCACTGCTTCAAAATGTTTGCAAATCGAGATTTATGGAAACCCATTGATTCAGAATTACTATGTATAATAATCCAGCATAAGAAATCTTGAATGAATTTATTAAAGAGAGTGATGTTTTTTATTCTCATGCCATAAGAGTGAAGAGGTCTGCAATAGGCCTTCCAAGGAATAGTGACTTACTTACTCTCTTGGACATTACCACTCTGGTTAAACTCTTGATGGACGTGTTCAGGTGTTTGAGAAACCCCTTGGACATTGATAGACTATAAACGAGTAAAAAAAATTTGAATTGATAATAGACTTCACCAAACTAATTCACAAAGCCATAGATAGACTCTTCCATTTCAACATTTAGAGATGGAAATTGACCCTATCTAGAATTTTAGAGAAAAAAGAGGCCCTAGGACACCCCCAGAAATGCGGTACACCCAGATAATGAAAAGGCAATGATCCTTCCAAGATTCCCAACTATGAAAGAATCCAGTGCTTCTTAGAAATAGAGACCCTCTTCCCAATGTGAATGGAAGATTTTTCCCCACTAATACACTGACCAGAGTCACTTTCATAATTATGAAATATTTCTTCAAGACACAAACATTCGTCTTTCCCCTATGAAGGAATATAATGATATAATCACCATATAAAAGATGAGATGGGTAAATGAGGGACCTGGATTATTGAATTGACTTAAGTTGTCCCAGAGAGGCATTATTAGTAAGGATTCTTCTAAGATAATATTCACTAATGGAGAAGTGAAGGGCTGAGAGAGGATTCCCCTATCTAACTCCCCAAGAGAAAAGAATTTATACCTTAGGTGAGTCATTGAGAAGAACCAAGACATGGGCTGAAGAAAAGAGGGAGGAAATCCAACAAATAAAAATGTCTTTGAAACCAAATTATACATCCACCTTATATATTAAATACAAAACTATAGTGTCAAAGGATTTATTTAATATCAATCTTTAAGGCCATTATACCTTCTCTTCCAGGGATTCTGAGTAGATTAAGACACTATGATGTATAAAAGATACACTCCTGTATCGATCTTCCTTTGAAAAAACCATCTTGGTTCCAAGAATCAATCTTAGAAGCAATACAAGAGAAAATGTTAGCAGAATAATTCTTATGACCTTATAACTTCTGTTCACCATGGAGATTGGCCTAAAAATATGGATCTCACACGGAATTTCACGTTTTACGAATAAGAGTTATAAACTGAGAATTGAGGCCCTAAGGGAGTTCCCCAGAGGAAAAAAAAGTGTGTACTAACATGAAAATTTCAACATTGATGACGTACCGATACATCTGGTAAAATAAATTATTTAATCCATCTATACCTAGTTAATTAGAGGTTTTTTTTCTGAAAACAACATCATTGACCTCGAATTCCAAGGGGGGAATGTTTGGGTGGTATTATAAGATGCAGTAACCACTGTGGGAATGATACGATCAATCAGAGTTCCCCCCAAAGAAGCTGCATTGAATATCATAGTGAAATATTCAACAATATAATCCAAAATATTTTACATATGGTATAAAATCAAATCATCATCCATCGAAGAAGAGAAGGGCATACTGGAATTTCTAATTCAGTGAAGAGAATTAATGAACATTTTATTCTGATCCCCCTCTTGTAGCCACTTAATTTTGAAGGTCTTTTTAGGATCTTTTTCTTTAATAGCCATGACAGAATTCAGTTTAGAAGCAAGAAAGGATTCATTGGAGAAATCCCTATTTAAATCTTCTTTAAAGGCCTCATCATGGTGTTTTTGAAGAGATTATTCAAGCAAAAGGATATTATAGTCCAACTCAAAAAATGCCTATTTGCACTATGTTTTTAATTTTAACCTAATAATTTTCAATTTAAATAGAAAATAAGAACCTTTAATGAAGGTTAAGGATCATTCAATCAGCTTACTATAGCCACATTGAGATGAAAAAAAAATTGTTAAAAAGAAAGGGGAGGGTTATGAGAGTCTCTCTGCCCTTGAAAAAAACCAGGATCAGATGGTGGTCAGAGGAAAATTTGGTTAGGGTAGTGCTGGAAATTGAGTCCCATTTATCCAAAGCAGCATTGTTCACAAAAGCCCGATCAAGATTTCTAATAGTCATGCAGTTGAGACATCTTCCGTACTATTTGTACTTGGGACTAGCCAAACTAACCACACTCAGATCATTTCTATCAACACATTCCTTGAATTCCCTAAGAGAAATTTGAGATTGAACTAGACCCGTTTTTTCACTAGAACAAAGGATTGTATTGAAATCACCAATAACAACCCAATGGGAAGAGATGCCTCTTAAGTTTCCCAGTTCCTTCAACAACCTTCTACAGTCCAGATATCTGCTCCTAGAATAAAAACACGATCCCACAAACTGCTCAAAATCACATTACAAAGAACAAGATATCACCTAATCATTAATGGAAATAATATCATCTGTTCTAATAGAGGAATGTGAAAAAACCCAAAGACTTTCCTCCTGATCATTTGAACCATTTGTGGTGACCAGAAGGAAGCCATATTTTTTGTGACCCACAACACCCAAAGAAATAGAGGATTTTGGTTCATAAATTCGAAGTAACATCGACCTATGAATCTTAATGTGCCTATGAAAAGCATTATTTTTGGAGGAATTCGTGAGACCTAGAGATTTTCAAAAAATAAAATTCATTCTGAACCAGATTTTTAATTGAAGTTTCCCTTCCTATTTTTCCACTTTGGCTTCTTCTTTTATTAAGTGCTTTTTAACTTCCATAGTGCTTGGTGAGACTCCTGGTTTGCATTCTATGATCTGATCACTTATAAATACTCAAAAAAGCAATATTATCCATAGACCCCATAGAGTGTTCAGTCACCCCCATAGAGCATGAGGGACACTTATGGCCTTCAATGCTTCCTCCTCTTCAACCATGTCGCTCCACTTTTTTAATGGGACGTGTAGACTTTTGTAGAACCACATCCACTGGAGAGACCTAATCTTTTCCATTCCCTTCCTAAGGTATAGTTTCCACCAAAAAATAATCCATACTGACAAGTGTACCATTTCCACATCTTTTCAACTCATCCCCCACAGTGGTAATAGCAGCAACAAGATAACTGAATACTAAATTAATAACATCCATGTCTATCACCATGTCATCATCCTCAATCCTATTAGAATGTGGGCTGGAGGGGTTTCCACTTGTAAGAGCATCAAGAATGGGGAAAACCCACTCTTTATACACCTTCTGATATATTCCAGAGTGCCCCACCTTTTCAGTTGTATGAGCCCTAGACTTGTTATTCTTACCCACCACCTTCCATTGATTATCCTTATCAGTTGTAGAGTCTCTAACATACCCTTGTTATTCTAAATACTTCTGCAATTGGAGACAGCTTGACCTACTATTTTACAATAGTCACAGAATGGAGGATTCTGCTCTTAATCAATCCATATTTCCAACTTCCGACCATTTTCAATGAAATTGACCATGCCTGGTAATTTGGTGTCCATGGTTACCTCAACAAGAACTCGAGCATAGGATCCCAAATCCCCATCTATAGTATGTGGGTATATCATCAAGTAATTTACCATAGAAGAAGAGATATCACTAAGGATTTTAGGATTCCAATAAAACCAATTAAGTCCATGTAATCGTATGCCAATTTGGGCTATCATTTGGCATTGTGTGAATGGGTTGATATTCATATCCCATTCGGATTGTTTAAAACTACCAGGCATAAGAGAGGTCACCCCCATATTCCAAGCCATTTAAATATCATACATAATATTGAATAATATTTTAAAAATACTCTTCCAGTATGGATTAGTTAGAAACCCCTCACCCCCATGATTGAAACAGCCTCATATTAAGGTCACAGTTAATCCAGGGCTTATTACCATGGACATTTAAAATGTTATCAAAAGCAGAAAACCTACATGTTTCTAGAAACTATTTTACTGCATCTTGATCATAATAAACTAAAAATACACCATAAACATTTCTAGGTGTCAAATTCAAATTTGGTTGAGGAGAATCCACATTATAGTGGATGACCTTCATAAAATCTGAGAAGGAGACACCATTAGCCCTGGGTGAGTGATCCAAATATGCGACCAAAATCACCCCATTATCCATGGATTTTCGAGGGAGTGTTGATAATTCCAATTTTGGATAAAAGGAGACCATGATAGATATCTAGAAAAATAAAATATATTGAAACTAATAAATAGAGACTTCACCACATGGTGTTGAGACTTCAACCATTCCTCTCTCCTCAACTCCATCATGTTGTTTTGATAGACCACCTATATAACTTAATGAATCAATATGAAAATAATTAATGTACACATTGGATAGGGTGTATATACAATGATTTTGATTAAATATTATAATGAAACCAATCAAGATATCTATATAATATTTTACAAAATTTCAGAAAAATAAATTGATGGTAAATAAATTAATAAAATACAATATATTAAAATAGCCACCAGTTTGTTCTGCATTATCTAGAATAGTATTAAACCCAAACAATCATCATATTTCCTAACAATGAATGTATTGTATGATGATTTTTGATACGAATCATTCATTCACAGACACATATATATTGAGTGTTGTTATGTGTCATGACTAGTCCATCCTTTGAGAATACATCAGGTACTGTAAAATGAAACTATTGTACCTTTAAAGTAAAATATCATCTTCCATACAACACATTGAATAATCCCTTAATAAAAATATATTTAAATTCCAAATTTTATTATCATACTACTCGGGGAAAACATTGGGAAATTGAAAACCCCATGAGAATGCTCCTAAGAGAAAACAAAATGAATTATGGAACATTGTGATCAGGCTAATAATAGAAACACATTAAACCAGAAGACTCCACGACCATGAACCATAGAAGAAAAACAATATATAAACCCTTTGATACAATATTACAAAGTATATTTCTCATTATCACCATGAAATAGAAATAGAGAAAGTCGTAGAGAAAGTTTTACATGGAATGAATAGCCTTATATCTATCTAAATACAGGTATCATTCTGACCATTTATTCCCACAACTGCACCCACAATGGGAATTAATAATCAACAAACATAGTATACTTTACCCCCAATATATAACATTACTCAAGTTTTTATATAATAAAACATTAAAATTAAATTTATTACTCATAAGTCCATAACAGATTAACTAATTATCTATTGATCATATCAAAAAGTAGACCATCTTAATATATTTTCTAGAACTCTATCATTCCCATATCTATTAGACCAACCAATATAAATATCCAGCATTGTGATTTCAATTGGATTACATTTTCTACTAATAAGGTCCCATGGGTTTCAAAGCCAAAACATCACCACACCATTTGTAAGATAACTCTATAAGACTATTAATAACATATTTTCCTACCTTCTCAATAACCATGAATTAATTTTTAATAACACCCTCCCACAAATTAATTATTATCATGATACACAATGTCACCCACTGATTGAGTAATAAATAAAAAACCCAACCCAAATATCATTATTTAAAAATAAATTTAAAATACTAAATGTAAAACCAACTCCCCAATTATCTATCACAAGGGAACATGATCTTATAAACCATTACCTTTAAGCCCAAAATGTTTACCAATCTTCACATGTCATTATACATTTTACCAATTCTAAATCTCCATGGGTGACTCTGAAAAAATTACATTATCCAAGGTTCATTCTCAACCCATCATCATGGATTTTATGTTATAAATCTATCTTTAAATGAAACCCATAAAGGGATATCAACAAAATAAACTTTTAAATTAATCTAAGGACCCAATATAGGAATCTAATAGTTTAATTCAAAATTGAAGATACTATCAACATATGTTATAATAATCATGAATATATTGACCATGGTTAGGTAGTCATGAAATGATATTAATATATTAATATATAGTGAAAATGAATTATTATAGAAGTAATATTGTTGTCTTATTAATTCTCTTGAATTAAAAACCACATAAATATCATTCATATATTTTGAAATATAATTCAAAATTAAAAATAAAAATAACATTAGAAAATTAAAAATAATAATTTATATTTAAGGTACCACTCAACTGATAGCCATAAAATATATACCATTTTGTATCACAAATTATTATCTCTTTAATATTTTTAAAATGATGAATCATAAAAAAAATCTTAAATAGAGGTATCACGGTATTTATTGAGATATGAAGACATATCGTGTGATAAAATATATATTACTTGGTATATAATGTTACCTATTCCTCATGGAGAAAATTAATAAAAACAAATAATGGAATAGATATAAAATAGATAATATAGATCCATGGAATGGGTATTTTTAGAACCCATTGGGAACATCATTCATAAGAAATTCACCCCCAATTAAATATTTTTTATTAAAAAATATAGTGTATAATGGACTCTTTTTCGATAGGAATCCTAATTCCAAGGCCCACATAGTTCTCACCATCCTTTCACAAGGTTATTAGATCCTCATGTTTTTACATCATAATAATAGTATTCCCAATAGAATCTAAATATGATTACACAATTATTTATGTTGGATTATCTATAGCCCATTAAGTATGTTTTAAATTATTAATCCCATGAATAAAATTAGGTTTTTTTCTATTTTTTCACTCCAAATATTTTTTATTAATCCTGTATATATGTAGAAATGGTCCTGATCCCAATCACTTGCAGAAAATTAATATTGAATTTAACTTTAAATATATTGGCTTCTGACCAATTATTTAAACCCAATTACTCATAATGACATAGTTAAATAATGTAAAAATGAAACAATATTTTATTAAATGTATAATTAACAATTAATATTATAAATATCATCATAAAAAATGAGAATGTAAATTTTTTGACTGAATATAGAGCCATCAAAAAATGATTTTTTCCAAAATAAAATTCATCATAATATGTCAATATTGAATTAAAATATAAAATTAAATCAAATTAATGGAATATAGAAAAATATTTAAATAAACAAAAAATTTTAAGAATAGAATGTAATAATAGTTTGAAAAAATAACTACATATTTGGTTGAAAAAAATAATAGAAACAATAACCGTTATAGACTAGATGTATAGTAATTTTATAAAAAAAAATTTATTCTTGGGATTTCAATTTTCTAGTAGTAGATTCAAGAAAATTTATAAAAGATTCAATTTTAATGTAATAAATTATAAGTCTCATAAATTTTTTTTGAATGAAACCATTGATGATTAGAAAATTCTCCCAAGGAGGAAATGCTCAAAAGAAAACGAATGATTTAAAATTTATTTTGGAAAATCATATTTATTTTTTGAACTTGTTATATATATTTTTTTTCAGTCAATTTATTATACATATAATTAACTTAATATTTTTTAGGTCAGTGAGAATACATAAATACACAATGTTTTATACGGAATAAAATTTAATAATAGATATAATGTGTATTTAATGTTAGTTTAAAATCATTACAAAAAGCAGACCATTGATTTTGGAAAATTTCTATGTATATAAAATTATTGGGGATATGAAACTTCTGAAGAAATTTTTATAGTTTATGTTTTATGATGATAGATATCATAAAATAAAAGGTGGTGGCTAAACTAAATTTTTTCACACCGAGATAAAATTAAATATTAATATAATTATTAAGGAATAATGAAATTATCTAATAACAAAAAACATTATGAATAATTAAATAGGTTCATATTAATTAGTGTTGATTTTTTTTTGAATATTTAGGAATATACATTTTTCATGAAAAAAGGGTGAATGAGAGGAAATATTTCAACGGCTAAAGATTAAAAATTATTTTATTCCAGTATTAAAGAATAAAATTAATTATAGTAGCGTGTAATTGGACAAATTAACAAAAAAAATATAGGAATATTAACATGAAAATATATAATTTTTGTGTTATTATTATGCTATATTGAGAGAGGAAATTTTGTTTCCTTAAAAATCAGTAAGTAAATATAGTTTCTTATTCACATTATAAAGTGTCTATTAATATGTATCAGTCATTTAATATTATCCAATACCTCATATGTAAAACCAATAAAAAATATAATAATTTAGAATAAATATTTCATCACCTTTATTAATCTATTTATTCATATTAGTTTCATTAATTTTATAGAATTCATGCATGTGGTTCTAAAAATATTCTAGAGTCATGGAAGATGTCTATACATTTAAATGATAATTTTTTGAAGATAAGTTTCTAAAATAGTTAAAATTAATATAATATTGGAAAATTTTAATCATTGTTATAGAATCATGAAGTTTTAAATGAATGTGATATAGTATAATGCATATAATAAAACAGTGACATTTAAATAAAAATAAAATATTGGAAAAAATGGATTGAAATTGTTGGTCGAGCATTAAATGTCCCATTACATTAATAATAAAATTCCTTTTACTAAAGTTTAAATTTTTATCATTTATATATTTCACATTAACATTGCCATTTTTCATTATGGTAGGTTTTATAATTAACTTAATGTTGGATGTATGTACTGGTTTTTTTAATTCCATGAATCCTCATTAATAAAGATTCATAGATGAGAATTTTTATGAATCATGGAGTTATTGAAATATTTTTTTAAATTTACCAAATGAATCGTCTTATCAATGATATAAAAAATAAAATAATGTTATGATTGATAAGACTAAAATTGTTGTGAAATAACAATTTTCTGAGGAGTTTTAAATGCAATGGATAATTTTTGATTCTGATGAAGGAGATGTATATTTTTTGAGAAAAAATGATATAAATTCATAGTATTGGAATTTGAAATTGTTGATCCAGAATAAATTAATAATTACTATTTACCATGTCATGATGTACATCTAATATATATGAACCAAATTTTATAAAATAAATATTAATCTAAACACAGTATCAAATATCTTTGTGTGTGAGTTTTAACAAGAAGGGAAGTGTAAAAAATATCTCATTCTAACATTATTTTTCACATTTAACATAGGAATATGGAATGTAAATATTAAATATTAATTGTATATGATCTATTAATTAGTATTTAAACTGTATTGAGAAGAATCAAAAATTAGGCTTTTTGTATGTTATTTTATATTTTTCATTAATAATATACACTTGTTAAAAAATTATTTACATAAAAACGTTAACCAGAGAAAAAATTGAATGGTTAATGGTCATGGGCTATTATATTGAATAAGGATAGGATTTTTATGAGAAATTTATTATGATATAATGTCTTAAAAGTATTAAAATATGTATTTATATCAGTTTTTAAAAGAGATATAATATATATTTAAAATGGATTTATAATAAATATTTATCAATTCATAATAAGAGGAGAATGCTTAGAAGATAATATATCACAGTATTTTTCAACATTAATACTCAAATTATTTCTTTCGATGAAATAATCAATGATATAAATGAATATAATTTCTACAATGTTTTTTAAACAAATGGATGAATAATTTGGTATGTTATTGAAAATGATCATATTTTACCATTTTCTAAATAAGTACACTATACTAAATTTATAAAAATAAAGAATAAAAGATATTACAGTTTTTTAATACTTATATTTTTTACTAATGTCATTATGGATGATAATGGTAAATAATTAAATTAAAATATGTTTAGAAGAATCTTGTCAAAATAATAATATATTCTAGATTCATATTAAATATTATTTAAAATTAATTGTTGTATATTTAATATCAATTTTTTTTAAAGGGGTATTATTTCATCAATGTGAAGTTCATAAAATGTTTTCAAAAAGTAGAAACTAATTTCCATGGGTTATAGTATCAAAGAGAATATATATTTATAGAAATAGTTTATTTTTATTGAGATTAAGCATTCATAATAGTTAGTATACCTCTAGAAGATTCTTCATCTATGGATAATACCATGTATCTTGACACATCAAAAAGACATAAAAATATTGTGTATAGTTAATTTAAATAAGTTAATATTAAACAAGTAATGGCAGATGAATATGGGTTGGGGATCAACTGAAAAATATATTAGGTTGCATGTATTATTATTATTATCACTCTAACATGATAATTACTGTGTGATAAATTTTTCAAAGAATATAATTCAACAATATTGAAAAAAAATATAGGAGCATAAAGTACGCATTCATCAAAGATAATGAATATTATGGTCTCTTAATGAATATGTTTCCTCAAAACATAAAAAAATTATTTTCAATATTTACCAAACGAAATCTAAAACATTTTTTATAAATTTTGGTTTAGCATGGGAGTCCAACGTCCAATAACTCTAAGTTGAGCTATGATAATATATCACCTAAACTATTGTTCTTTAATTTAAAATTTTAAAATGGTGTCATAATAATTTAATAGTGTTCTATATCTATTTTTATAATGGAAAAAAAACTATTAAAGGGGATATATCTAACAATTAACGTAATGAATCTATCCTCCTGTGAGTAATTGTAATTAAAAGGGTTTATAATTTTGGTAAGACATATAAAGATACCTATTTTTCAATTATTTCTTATAAGACCCACCCTTAATTCAGATCACACATTTTAAATGGGTGTTATCCTTTAGGTCCTACATTCATTCTTTTCAATGTTAGCTATCATTTTCAACTTGGCGTGGTGGTGTTAAATCCTTGATGATTATAAGATAACAAGATATTAGGTTATGGTTATAGGGATTTATATGTGGAACTCATTTAATAGTAAGTTATCCCCAAAATATTTAATAAATAATCATGAATCCCATTCCTCATGATTTCATCAATAGAATATTGTAAAATTAAATCATAGACTACCATAGTAGTATGATCACCTTATATTGGATATGATGAGTGGGGAGGATTCAATATAAATCATTGTCTATATTGTGATATTATTAGTATCTTTTTTAGGATGGGTCCTGAGGGAATCCTATATCAATCACATAGGGAACATTTGAATCCTGACCTAAGGTATAATGTTCTCATCATAAAAGGAAACATATTCCCATCATATAAGATATTTAGTCCATATAAAGTAAATTTTTATTTCAATAATCACTTTTAAAAGAAGGTATATCAGAACCCAAACAAAAGTCAACTAGTCAAAAAACAATCACACCAAGTTAGAACTGACCGGTCTATTAAAGATCAATTTCAAATAGGTTGAATTATTTATGCAGTAAAGCATCCAGTCGATGGAGGAAACTTCTTTTCCTGGATCATCCTTCATAAGGTACTTGAAATGATTTTCCATCTTGTCCCATATGAGAATGTAATCTTACAAATTTATTTTCCATCCATTTATTATGTGAGACAATTTCATATACTATTTTATTGATAAAAAACAACTGATATTCATTGAGATCTATTAAGACATATCTCTCTCATACATTCTACCAGACTCCAATATTGAATCATTTAGGTTAATGGATTTCTCTAACCAATCCTCCTTAGAAGGAAGAAGAAACACCCAGCCATTATATTTGTTATCCTCCACCCTCTATAGTTCCAAAATTTCATCCATTTTTTTCACCCATACCAATAGTTGTTATAGGTTATAAAAGATCTGAATGTAGTGTAATCATGACCTTTGGGAGGGACGAAAACTAATTTTTTCATAATTGATTACCAATATAGTGTCAATAAGATTACAAACACTAGTATCCATTGATTATTATAAAATATCAAGAAAAAATATGAAAATAGGAATACATCCTAGAGAGAGGATCCTTCACATCAGGTTTACAGTTAATTTCACTAATTTATACAGAAACTAAATACATGGATCACTAGTACTTTATTTTGTGATGTTGTTTATCGTCTAGAATTACCCATTCTAATTATCTTATTGCGCTTGAAATGATACCAAATATAATCCTTATTGAAATGATCCACACATGTTTTTATATACTTTGATTAAAACCACTCGTTCTCCAGGTGCTAGAGTGGAGAATCGAGTGTCTTGAATTAGTTGTTCTTGATCACATGTTCTTCTATCGGGACCACTTTGTGTATGATGTTCTATTTGTTGTCAAAAGTTATCAATGAAGATGAAAATTAACAAAGAGATGAATTAAAACCCCAATGATATTTAAAGTGATAAATTCTGACAATTGAACAACTAATCATAATTTCAATATACACGAATCACATGTGATACTTTGTATACAACAATGAAACCATCTAAGAGAGTGTTGAAGGGATTACAGTTATAAATTGATCACACTACATATTGTTGATCAAAGAGACCCTGAAAGAGCTTACCTGAAGATAAATGCATCACAGCAAGTGTGGCCTTTTGATTACTTGATAATTTAAGAATGACCATACGTGCTGGGAAGATGATTCCAGTCATATTCAGTGTTTACTAGAGAGGCTGATGTTGCTGGAAGACAAGGAAGTTGGGATGTTAAAGTACATTTCCTAAAGAATCTAACAATGATGATACTGACCATTCAATGAGTATATATCATTGTGGACGTTTTTTATTATGAATTTTTTTGATCATTGAATAAGACAGATGATAGTGAAAAAGCATTGGTGTTCTTTCTGAATCATATATTTATGGGGGAACAACATTACATGGTTTCTGAAATATTTGGGACTCAAATTCAGGACCCTGGTGATGGAAAACAATGGTTAGGAGTGAACGGTATGAGAAACAGTTGGCAAAGAATTTCATAGAAGCTTATTCCTATAGGAGTGAATCGTACACAAAATTGTACGTAGGTAAGATTTCACAACTAAAAATAGTTCACATCAATGGTACGTGGTGAAGGAATGAGGTACGCAGAATGCTGCAAAAAATGGGTCACATGACAGTATGTGGTAAAGGCGCAATGGTTCATAGAACTGGTCATGGTACTAAAAATGGTTCTTTGGTGAATGAGTGGAGGTACGTGGAATTGCTTTTCTTTTTTAGAAGATATATAGTACACTGACTGAATGACACATTGTACGTGGTGAAGGTTCCCATTTTTCCAAAGTGTCAAAGTACCTAGTGGAGGATTCTAAACCTGAAATACCTCCATCATGTGACAAGAAGATTATAAAAACTCTTGATTATCCATCTTAATAAACAATCTATTTCTTCTCAATTGTCACCGGAAGACTCAATTTTCAAATGTCCTGTAAAATTTTATAAGAAGATCATGACTTCACTCATTGATATTTTTCAATAAGATGAGAAAGTGAATGTACCATCCATACCAATCATATACAATTTTTTCTCAATATGTTTATAAAAAAAATTTGGTTGGAATAAGAATTCTAAATAATTATAGATGAGGAAAGGTGAGAAGAAGAATTATACCACCATGTCTTGGGTGGATAAGAAGAAGAAGCTGGAAGATGGTTGCCCAGATAGAGCACAACACTTTAAAAACATCCAACAATCCTTATAAAGAAGATACCAAGAAGACAATATTTTTGAGTCAATGTTGTTGGTACAACCTATTTTTGAATTGTGCATTGGATTGTTTGTACAATACATTATATGAAAAAGAACAGAGAAAGCCTATATCAAAGGGAAGAAATCCAAAGAAGATGGGGCAACATTCGTAGGTATAGAAGAATATATTTACTACAAATAGATATGGAATGATTGATAACATCAATGATGTATGAAATGGTTTTGGTCACAAGGTAGGTGCATGGCCATCTAAACATGCTTTCATTGTTGATAAAAAAGAAGACCTCTAATGTCAGCTATGTATGAAGTTTCTACCTTAGGATGAAATCAGAAGAATCTTTTGAACAAAACTTTCCCCATGAAGATCTCATGAAGGGAATCTGGGAAGACCCAATATATTAGATACATGAATTTTAGGGGCAATTAATTCAAAAGGGCAATTATAAATGATGGCACATAAATGAACCCATATGGAAGATCTCGACCCGCTATAAATAGTTCCAAATTAAATGTTGGTCATGTGGCTAGAATATTTGTAAATAATTAGGAATCATGAAAAATAAAAAGGTATGTATGAGGGTAACAGAAATGAAAAACATTCACAAGATGAATATAAAGTGCATTAGATATTTCAATCCCTGAGAAGCAAATTTATTAAGGATGTTCTATGTGATAGATGCATGAGATATATTCCCATTGCAAATGGTTTTCTAACCTTATTATCAGAGAAAGAGGCATTCCTTATGATGTGTAGAAATGTATATTTCAAAATTTATATTAAGAATAAAAATTCTCTACACAATGTAGAAGTGATTTTTAAGAGTTCCATGCCACATCAAAACTGATTAGAACATATGTTCAGATGTGAAAGCATGAAGACTGGAGAAAATGGATCACCTTGGATAGGAAAACCATCTCATCCTTTCTTCTCACATTGATGAAGCAAGGAGGAACCACATTATTACATTAATCATTTTTGTATAGTATGTTTGCTAATAATACAAGGAATTAAAAGTGAAGCGTGCTCTTAGGGGGATAACCTGAGAAGTAGTGAATGTTTTCAAAACATGATATTTATGCTATAGATGTTTCCGTACTTTGAAGATTCTTCAATTGATATTAAATGATTAAAATGATAAAGGATAACCCTTGATGAAGCCAATGAGGTGTGTTTCCCTCTTAGGGTGGGATGAATGAAGAAGCTTCCAGAATTATTACTTCAATCTGTATCAACATTATTTGTAATTATATTCAATTACTCTAGAAATCGCTTGAAGAACACATCTTTGGAAAAGGTATGTTATATCTCAATATCTCATTATTTGTTACATAGAATGAAAATCATTTTACAATTGGGGGAGTAACTGAATTAATTAGTGACATAATAATAATGGAAGTGCACCAAGGCCACAAATCCATCCTATTTCACATGAATGATTTTGATCTATTTGTTGAAGTGAGTTTATGAGATTCAGGTTGATTATTTCCTATCACATTCAATTTCTATATCGTGCAGTGAAAGTGGAAATCCCTTAAAGAAAAAGTACATGAGTTCTCATTTCATGAGGTATCATGATCAGTGGGTAATGGAAAACGTTGTTTTCTAAATAATATCCTCTTGTTTTCTACCTCGAGCAATTCTCTAGTAGACGTATAGTGAAATGATTGATGTCACATTTCTAAAGTATAGGTTGACACCCCTTCCCTTGTACTTGGTATTTCTTGTCAGCAAGGGGGAGTGAATTGTGGGGAGATGGTAGATTCTAATTTTGATATTCACTCATTCATTTGAGGGGAATTTCAATTTATTGACAACAATATACAATGGGGTGATTTTTTGGACTAATTTTCATATAAGGTTTTATTTTTTCTAAAACGTTTTCAATAAAGATCAAAATGAGAAGTAGATGAAGAAGAAATCCGAAATTATTCAGAGAAATGAATTCAAATTATTTTTGAATTGATATTATGTTCATAATACAAGGATCATAGGTGATACATTTTACACAACCATTAAACCATCTCAGAGAGTTTTGAAGGTCTTCATGTTATAAATTCATAACGAAACACCTTCTTGATCGAAGAGACTATAAAAGAGCCGACCTGAATAGACATTCATCATTTCATGAGGGGTCATGTAATGATTTAATTATTTAAAAATGATGATATAGTTCTAAGAAGATGATTCCAGTTATATTCAGTGTATACTGGAGAGAATGATTTTTATGGAAGTCAAGGATGTTGGGAAGTTGCAGTACTTCCCCTGATGAATCTAAAGATGATGAAAAAGATCATTCAAAGAGTAGATATCATGGAAAAAGTAGTTTGTGATGAAATCTATTCGTCGTTGAAGAAGCCAGATGATAGTGAAGAATCATGGTGGTTCCTGTCGAATCAAATATTAATGGTGGGGCAGTTATCTAGTTTTTGTGAAAATTTTGTGACTCAAAATCAGGTGCTACGTGATGGAAAAATAATGGTTAGGAATGAATGTTATGCGGAATTGTATGCGGAGCATTTTGTAGAAGGTTTTTTCACATAGGATTCAACGATACACATAATGGCATGCAAATAAGTTAATAGAACAGAAAATAGTTCACAACAACAGTACGTGGTGGAGGTATGTTGTACTCAGACTGCTGTTGAAAAAAGTTCGCAGAACGGTATGTGATGACGGCAAAATGGTTCACGGAATGAGTCATGATACTGAAAATGGTTCACTGTGGAAAGAGTGCCAGTATGTGGAATGGCTTGTCATTGGAAGAAGATATGAAGTTTGTTGACCGGTAGATACACGGTATGCGGTGATGGTTCGCAGTTCGCCAATGGGTCGTATTATGCATTAGAGGCTTATTGTATACAGATGAAGTTTCGAATGTGGTGATGATTTCCCCAGAATAATTTTTTTTTGAAAAATTTATTTGAAAAATTTGCGGAGTAATTTTCTATATAAGAGGTGGTGATCCCATCATTATTTGAGATAGAGAATTTGATAAGAAAATATCATTGTTCTGGAATAACTCAGCTAATTCCAAAATTGGTATGCCAATTAGAGTCTTCATAGGATGATGCGGTATACGAAATATGAAATAGTTTGAAAATTTGAAAAAAGTAGTCCATGGAAGAGATTTTGCATAAGAAAAGGTGGAATGAGGGAGATAAATTAATTCTCAGAATTTGAAGAAGTAGTCTACAAAAGGAAGAAGAAGTATACATAGGTGGTATGTAGATGTGTTACACACTAGATGCTTGTGAAGGAGGTTCACGGAGATGGTATAAAAAGACGGTACGTGAATGAAATATGAGGTGGTGTTGCACGAAGGATGTTGGTCAAGGTGGTAAGTGAAGGCGGTACATGAAGGCGGTATGTAGAGGTATGATACGTGGAGCAGGCACGATACGTAGTCAAGGAAATGGATGTAGAGTAGGCACGATTCACGGAGAAGGCGCGGTATGTGACGCAGGTGCGGTACGTGGTGCAGTACATGAAACATGCAAGGTATACAGAGCATGAGTGGTACATAGAACATGAATGGTAGGAAGAACCATCGCAATACACAGAACAAGCACGGTATGACGAACATGAGTGGTACACAAAACATACGTGGTGCGTAGAATAGTCTTAGTAATGAGAATAGGCATGGTATTCCAAATAGGAGAATTATGTAGTATATGCACAATATTCAAAATAAACAAGATACAGAGAATAAGAGCGGTACAAAGAACATGCATAGTACGCAGAACCAGCAAGGTATGAAGATCAGATACAGTCAATAGAATCAGGGGAATTTCATTAAAACAAAAACACCATAATGGTAGTATATGAATCATGAGAAAAAAAGAAGTTGTTTTAGTGAAATTAATAATTTCACTACAATATAAAACAAAATATGAGACTTCATAAAATCGGGATTTATATGTAAGAAGTGTCTCATGAAGAACAAATACAATGAATTTCTTTCCATTATGTTAAAGCGGCCTTCATGTCGATAAACTGAGTGATAACCTATCCAAGGAAGTCAGTCATGGAATGTATATGAATGTGATTCGATAGAAGTAATGAGCTATGCCTGAACCTTTAGGTAGTCTTCCTGGGACAGAGTGACTGTGCCTCAAATATTGAAATCCACAACTAGTGATGATTAGTGGAATTAGGTATGACTAGTAAATAATCAGCGTATGCTCATTAGACGTAGACCTTAGTGGCGAACCAATTAAAATAGTTGTGTGGTCTTTCTGTATGTGAATTCATTAATTGCTACACATATCCAATATATATGTTTAAACACGTTCCTACCAATGAGGGAACGAGATCTAGTAAAGAAGATGAAAAGTTTATTACCTGATTCACCCCTAATTAGGGTGGGCTAGGGTTCATCATCTTTAGGTGTTAATTATGTATCTCATTTTTTAGAGGGGATATGAGAGGATTCAAGGGGGAAATTGTTTTCTTTCAACAATTCTCTAACCACTGGGAATTCAGTTCACAAGTGTAATGGTACAATAGACATACCTATATGTATAATGACTTGGGGTTTTAGTTACACTATTTTATTTCATAACAGTGATTTAATACATTCATAACCATAATGAAAACCCATGCAACATAAGAACAATGACATCACTATTATTCATGGTGCGCCATTACAGAAAATATAATCAGAAATAAAATCTCCTGAATCATAATAATAAGAGCGTTATTATTATTTTTCTGGTTCCAACTAGTTAATTAATTATTTACCATCATTCAAATAATTATTACACTATCATACATGAATTGGTCCATTCGAACTCCACTTATATTTATTGCAAACGTTAATAAAGGAATAAATAAATCATTATTTTAAATATATATATTATTTCTAAATTACTTAATAAATAATTATTAAATGTTCAATAATTTAAATAAATAATTTTTCATTCATTTATAAGAACATTTTTACTTGAATAAAATAATTCCACGGTATTGAGAATAATAGTTATCCATGAATTAAATTCAAATATAAATTAATCATGACCATAATAAAAAGATATTGTGTGACCCTCTAAGAAACTTTTTCAATTGGAATTAGGCGGGCTTATGTAATGTCTAATAGTAATTTCAAGAGATGGATCAAGGAACCCAATAGAATGAACCAAAAGACAAAACTATGAAATCCAAATATGAATAATCACTATGTTATATAATCCCATTATCTCAATATTTCATCAATTAGGTTTCATGATAGTGTCATCATCCTTCTTGAGTGATACTTCTTTCAATAACAACCTGAAATAAACTCATTGTTACACCATCGAATTGGAATTTAGGGGGAGTTATCTATATTAATCATTGGGACTAGATATAAAAATCCATAAATGGAAGGGACAAATCCATCAGTGACTTATCCATTAATAACAAGTCACTCATGACATAGCCAACATTCCCTACAACCCACCAACAATTGGTGTGATGGTATTAATTAATAATTCAATGTTCACGTGTCAGGACACAAATTAATGGTAACCATAAATTCTATGGACCCTTACAAAAGATCGAAGATAAGAATATCTGATGACACCAAAAAATGTGGAATTCAAACAGGATGGTATGTTCTCATAAACACCCGTCTTAGAGATTACTACGCGAGAACTTAATGAGAATAAGTCTCATCTACTTATGAGTACTCACACCTAATGTTTTATATTCTATGTGTCCCATCAAATTATGGCATTCAACCCAAGAACTATATTTAATAATATGGTCATAACACTTCACGATTATCATCATAATGTGGAACTTCTATGACCTTATCAATAAGAAAAATACTCTAGGATATTATTACATCATAATCATGTAGAACTATGAACAATCAGTAATAATATGTATAATATTTAAATACAATAATTATTAATGTAATAAAACTAAAAATAGTTGGTTCTAGGACACAAACTCTAATAGGTTATCAATTATTTCATCTTCAGTCTCCTCTTCCTCATCCGAAAAAGTTGAGATTGTTAGGTTGGAATAATACAAAGTAACACAGGGGGTGAATTTATTACTTGAAAAATATCATTCAAAATTATGGATTTTTACCCCTCTATGATTAATATGGATATTTATTTTTTACCTCTATAATGAGTATACTCAGTGGATAAATAAAAATAAATAAAATCAATTTTCATAGTATTTTGGTGTATAATGTTCCCCTGGTTGACTATACCAATCACTCTCTCTGTGAGCTTTGTAAATTTCACTAGAAAGGTCCTATGATCATAATAACATTAATCCACAATTCAGTGTAGGAAATTGACACCTTTATAAATATTCTAATAATAAATCCCTATAGTTCCTTAATAGAGAAATTGTTTTCCACAGCACTGATTGAGGAGATGAGACTCCACCACATCTGAGTCCGAGCTGTTGAATCACCAATAAATAAAAAAAGATTCATTTGTTTATTTGGGTTATTATTCATAGTTGTACTAATAGAAACTAAAAATAGAAGGATCTTCTTCTTCAGAAATTATTGTCTTCATGATATTAAATTTTTGACGCGATCCTAAATTCTAAAGATCATCAATAATATGAAAAAATAATAGTAGCAGTAATCTTTCAACATTACTATGTATTACATTTATGTCTCCAAAGGGTATTATATTTTTCACTGTTTATCATTTGTCTCAAAAACAATTAAGAGAATATATTCACTGTGAATTAGTCGAATAAACAAATATGTAACTTTACTCTCTTGTATTTTCGAACAATACACTAGAAAAATATACAGAGAAGATGGTTTTCTTGATAATTTTAGATCAAATAAATTTTCATGAATAAATGTGGAAATTTAAATTCCAATTGACCAGTGGAGTCATAAATTTCCTTTAGAATATGAGATATTTTCTAAGAGAAATATAGTTCTTTGGAACTTTACTGCTAAATCAATATCACATTGAAATAAAGATTTAAAAAATCACCCATAAAAATCTAATGTTGGATTGAGCTACACAACATTAGTGTCCTCTGCAAACGGCAAGGTTCCTATGCATATCATAGGGTTCCTAACAATGGATTGTTCCTTAAAAAACATTCATCTTTATATAGCATTGGAAAAATGTAATTTAGAGATGATAATCCATGTCACCTAACATCTTCTACTTAAAATATCAAAAGTATAATTGATTAACCATACGCTCACATTACGAAACATAGGGTATGAAAAATAATACTAGACTCCAATGTAGGGTTGCTAAACCATTTAATTTCCAATTTTCTAAATAAAAGGATGCATATCCAAATAAAAACTTTTTAGCGTAGATTTGGGTTGATACCATATTCACTTGTTAAATTTCCAAAAATAACATAGGGATAATGGAGAATATACTCATTCACCAAACATAGGGTTTGAAATTGTGTTTTAAGATCAATTATTGTACCCCTAATTCCATTAACCTTGATAACAAGTCATGAAAAATCTCTCAAGAAAGCATCATTTCAAAACAAAACAGTGGTATTTGTTAGAATCAAAATCATCAATAATTATATAGTATTTTATATTCAATAAATTCTCAACAATCTCACCTTTTTTATGATTAAAAAACCAATAAGTTTATTAAAAAATTAAATGAAAATGTATTATTTGTAAACATAAAAATGTATATATATAATATTACAATTTTATAGTATTTTTTAGATAAATGAAAGATAATATTTGAAAAAAAAATTCCAATGAAGTATTGTGGTTTATAAATATTCTCCATAATTTTATTTACTAATATTCTCCACCATTTAGTGACTCAATAAAATGAGATGAAAGAATAAATTATATGAACTACAGCTAATGTTGTAGTGATCTATAAATGAATATTTCAGAAAAATAGATATATGTGAAGTAAATGTTGGATTGGTAATTAATTTTGGATATTAAAGAAAATAATATAAGTCTCAATAATAATAAAAAAATGAATTTAATTTTAATTCAAATGTATTGAAAATATAGTACAATCCATATCCAATACATGTTTTCGTCAAAATGAGGGGCTATGATCATAATTGTCTGATGAAAAAGGTGTATTAGGATGGGGACTGGCATGAACAACACCCTTAAAATAAAATAGATTAAAAAAAGGCTATTAAAATGTTTGTTGAATACTTCTGACTGCTGTTGAAGTATCTTCTTCATATCATTACAAATATTAACCTTCATAAACTCATTCATATACTCTTCTAACTGAATAAAAAATATAAAATTTTCCATAAATTTATTAATCAATAATCCCAAAAATTATTTATTTTATGTAGGTTGAATAAATATATTCCTATAATTTTATAACTGAAAAAGTAATGAAGTACTTTCAAACTGAACAGTGTTCAGTCTGTCATTGAAATCAAATGGCACTTTGGTTATTACTTAAAACATTATGCTCTAGATTAGGTATGTTTTTTGAGAGGAGTTTGAGGATTGATTTCATTACCTATGGGACTGAAATTCCCTCCCCGTATTTATCTTTAACACGTCATAATATGACCTCTGAACAAATTTGTCTTCAACAAAAACTGATCTCTCTTTTAATTTTTTTGATGATATCTTGAAGGTATCCAACATAAAGAAGATTTTCATTCAATTTATTTAGATGAATCATAATAGATTCCAATTCAGATCATGGAAGTGATAATCTTTCATATCTACAAACATCATTTTCTCGTCATCCAATTGTAATCATAGAAATAAATTTTGAACTTCAAAAATATTCATAATTCTTACAAAAGCTTCAATATACTAGTAAGAAATTTTGTTAATAGATCTCATGATTGAAAAATTTCAATTAAATTCAATAATGATCACCATTAACTTATAAAATGTCTCTTATGGGAGATCCTCCCATAGTAATAGAATCAGGAACAATGATAGATTGAGCTTCAGAGCCAGTGACATTGTCCGTATGATGTTCATGAATAATGGCCTCTTGCTCAACCACTTGAGTCATATGATCAGATACTATAATAGCATAATCCATAGTCTCTATAATATATAATTTAATTATTCATCACTAAACATTATTTTCTTACAGAGTTGATTCTCCTTCTTCTATAGGCCTCGGTCTGATAGATCCAACCAAAGAAACCATCCATTCCTCTCCCGAAGCAGCTTGCAACAACCTCTATTGTTGTTTCACTCCAATAAGAAGAATAATAGAGAAATACATGCTCCAAATAACTAACTTCATTATATTACTTACATTTAAAACGTTTTTTGATGACATGTTTTACTAAAAAACATATTTTAAATTTTTCTGGTTCTTTGAAACAAAAATGAAATTATCCTTCTATAGGGGTAAAATTTCAACTTGGAATCCTTATAGAATCAATGATTTAATTACCTTTTCCTGAAATAATAGAAAAATAACATAATTTTCTTTATAAAAAAAATAAATACATGTCTAGATAAAGAAAATTGTGTATCTTAGTTATCATCGATAAAATACAAATTGAATTAATTTCATCCAAACATTGTGATCAGGTGTAAGATATTTTATCATTTCCTTCTTGATAGTTCTCATTAAAAAAATGAAAACATAATGCTATCTTCGAAATACTTTCCACTATCTATATTCTTCACACAAAAATGAAAATCTCTCTCATGGGGACATAACAGTATCTTATCCATTTCCATGGATGAAATAGAAAATTCAGTATAGTTAATCTTAGAGACAATAGTGTCTTCATCAAATCTAAGATTGAACGTTTCATTTCTATAGATTTATTTAACATCAATTTTATAAACTACATGAGTTTTTGCTTCTCTAAAAGAAGATCCAATACATTTTAATATTATGTATTCCTTGAGATAAATATTTTGGTAATCTGAATAATCTATAATGATTACCTAAATTTGTAGTACATTCTGATATAACCCTGAAAGGTAAGTAGTGGATTTCAATTCATTATATTTATATCTTTGAGAAGCCTCCATCTATAAAGGTTTTGAGTAATAAGTGTTTAACAGATTAGGTTTTGGAAAATGGGAATTGAGGGAAGATTATTGAACTGAAAGGAGGTGTAGTAGAGGAGAAAGTGATCAGAAGAAGGAAAATGGTTTTATCACACTGATTGAAAATGTACTCATTAGTTTTTAATTTTGAAAAAACATATAAAAAGAAGACCAGATAAAATTCATTTAAAAAAACATAACCCAAAACCTATAAAAAATCATATAATTAATATTATTATATAAATTCTAAAAAAACATAGAGATTGAAAATAAATTAACAATCATGTATTTAAAATTAAAAATCCTAACTCCCCCTTAATAAAATAAAAACATGCACTCAAAAGTGGTTTTGTAAAAATATCATCTAAATGATATTTATAATTAAAAAATTATAGGGATAAATCCTTTTATGGACAAGATATTTTAGAAAATTAAGTCTTATATCAATGTTATAAGTTCTAGAATGATTTTAATGTTTTTTTAATATTTAAAACACATCTATTATCAAATAAAATTAATATACGATTAATATTTAGTTCAAATTCCAATATATATTATTTTATCAAAAATATTGGTGCAATTTTACTACCAACTAATATATATTCTACCTTAGTGGTTGATAGAAAATCTAATGGTTTTTTCTTACTATACCACGATACTATAGATTTTCTTAAAAAAATGAAAGGTTCATGAGGTTCCCTTTATATATAATATAAATCCTATAGCATCAGTATCTAAATATAAAATTAAATTAAAATTAGAAGCCTTTGGGTAAATAGGAGGTTGAAAAATAGTTCCTTTTATATATCTAAAAATTATTTTAACAATATTATGTTGGTATTTTTTGGGTTTTACTGAAATCAAGCACATAAACATACATAAAACATATTATCTGTATTGTTAGAAGTATTATATAATTGACTTCCAATCATACATATGTATAACTTATTGCCCATTGTATTTATAGCTTCATCCAAATATTTTTATATATAGGTACACATAGGAGTTGTATATGGCTTACTTTTTCATCAAATAAAAGCTTTATCTATTAATCAATAATATATATATGTTGATTTAAAAAATTTCACTAATATTTTAAATAAATTTTATATCCAAAAAATAAATTCAATTCTACAATCATACTCATTTATATTTTTTTTATTAGTTTTGAAAAATCACTATAATACTTTTTACTAGTTGATCAAAAATAACAACATCAACATAAATTTTTACTAGTATAATATTAAGGAGAAATATGTTTCATAAAAAGTGTTAGATCTTCCAATCCAATAGTAAATCCATTTTTGAAAAGAACATAACTCAATATTTCATATCAAAATATAGTTTCTTGTTTAAGGGAATTGAGAGATTTAGTTTGTTTAAAAATGAGTAAGGGTTTTCAAAACAAGTAGGTTATTCAACACTATCTTCTTCCATTTAATAAAAAATTTTGAAGTCATATTTAACATATATATGATATAATTTAAAATCTATATGTTTTGCATAAGCTAAACAGATTCTAATATAATTTTATCTTGCTATATGGGAAAAGGTATCATCACAATCTATTCCTTCTTCTTAATTATTTCTTTTATATACTAATTGAACAATATTTATTGTTTGTATCCCTTGATCATCTTGATTATTTCTAAAGACCCACATTTTTTCTTATGACTGTATAATTGGTTGGTCACTATAATAATTCCCAAACGACCTTCATTTTGAACTAGTTTAGTTTTTCAAGAATTAAAAGCATCGAAATTCAATATCTTATGGCTTATTCAATAGAAATTGTTTCTAACTATGATAAAACGTAAAAAAGTTGGCAAGGTTTCATAAATTTTGTATAGTTCTAATTCTTATGTCTACGTATCCTCTTATAGTTTTTAAATCAGTGTTCCTCAAATTTCTAGACTATCTTGGCAAGAAAATTTCGGTTTCATCATATTCATGTTCTTATGAACTGGAATGAATTTTTTAATATCATTTTCAAAATACTTTTTCGGGGTTTCAGGTCTCATGTTGTCAAATGAGTGAGTAACTTTATCAGATTTATCGTTCTATTTACTGAAAGGGTTTGTTTCACCAAATGTTTCATGTACCGGTTCTTCAACAATAATTGCATTTTTATTAAATATTCTATAATATTTAGAGGTAGAATAATATGAAAAAAATATTCCTTCAACATTGTTTTGGTAGATATTGGTGATATTTTCATAGTGTTCGTGGTGATATCCATGCATAAAAAATATTAAAGTAAATTACTTTAGTTTTTTTGTTATTTAAGAGTTAATATGGTTTTATATTGAAAATATTACATATTATGTCTCTATTAATGATATATCAGACTGTGTTTACATCCTCAATTGAATAATATATATGATGTATTTATTTATTTAGCATAGTCCTTGCCATTTCATGAATAGTTCTATTTTCCCTTTCAACCATTCACTTTTTTAAGGTGTTGTTGGTTAAAGGAAGGTGTTTTTAATAACTAGATATGAGAAAAAAATTTAAATTCATGATTCTTAAATTATCGTCCATGATAAATTCATTATGAAATGTTTCTATATCCATTATCATTTTCAAAAACTTTACAAGAACATTCAAAAATAGTGAATTATTCACTTTTGAGTTTTAGAAAATAAACCCATATAAATCTAGAACAATCATCAACTAAAACATAGAGATATAATTTAAAATCCAGTTATGATACTCTAGATGTTCCAAAAAAATATATATTTATAATTTTTTATAGTTTAGATGTAGCAATTTTGTTAATAGATTTGAAAAAAGATTTCTGTTTTTTTCAATTAAGAATGCATCACAGAATCTACCATTGTCAAACATTAAAATAGGAAAACTAGAAAATAATTATTTTTTAGATTATTTTGGTAAAAATATATATATTATAGTATATATGTCTCTTATTCCAAATTCATGACTCATTTGTATTAGCAGTTAAAAATTTCACCTTCTCCTTAAAGAAGGAATTTGAATCCAACATATAAACATTATTATATCCAGGTGCTCTAAATATTATGTAGTTTATCAATAAAAGTTAATAAGGAATTGTTATAAAAATAAACAGAAAATCCATCCTAAAAATTTTGAGAGGAACTTTCTCAATTTTACTTTATACAATTCCCATACATTACTTTATTTATTGAGATAGCCTTTGGATCTCTAATACTACCAAATCCTACTACTTTTCACTTGTCATTATCACCAAAGTTGATGAGACCTCCATCCATATGATACATTGTGTGAATTTTTGATGAATATTTTCTCGTTTTCCTGGAGTAGCCACTATAAAAATACCATATAGACATTATATTATAATGATATGTTTCATTTAATGGAAATTAAACATCTGTTTTTTTGTACCCATAGCTTCTTGGGTCTTGTAGTGTTACCGAGCAATGTTCTTGGAACCTAGATCTTCTTTAACTTTCAATAAATCATATTACATTCATAAAAAACATTATGAAATAAAGGAATTTTTAATACAAAAAATTTTATTATTTTTTTGAAAAAAATTATTAGTTTTATGAACTTTTGTTCAACAACGATAATGGGTTTCACATTGTGAGATAGGCGCAAAATAATTTTTTCACAATTTTGATTTCATTCTCTTATATTCCAAATATTTCTAATTTAATGAAATTATTTCAAAGTATTTATTTCAAAATATTTTATCCATTAGTAATGAATAAAAAATAACAATTACAATATCCTACATCATCTTTTAATAATTTAATCGTTTTTCTCTAAGGATCACAATTTGACGTAGATGAGTCAAATTTTAAAACAACATACTTATGTTGTTTCAGTAAACTTTATCATTCACATTAAATATAATTATGAATATTTTCAAAGAATTGTGAGTTTTAATAGGTTAATCATTTTTAATTCAAAAATTGTGTAGTATGAAGCCAGTTTTTTGTTAAAGGAACTATCAGAATCAAATTATGAAGAGTAATATGTTTATATGTTTTCTTATTTGGATTTAAAGTACATGATATGATTGAGATTTAATTTAAAAATTTATATATGTAATATTGAATTTCTTCTAGAGTATTCAGATACACTCTTTGTATCTTCAATTTATTTTTTTTAATTTTAGAATCAAAATTAGCATTCTTTTGACACATCTTCTATAGACAATTTATTTCATCTTTCATTTGATGATAATCAGGTCGATATGAAACAATTTATTGAATTCATATTTACAAACTTCTCTTTATTCTATTTCATATATCATGAAGGATTTTTTGAATCCTCTTTTCATATTTTAAAACATTAGGATATTTCTGGATATTTGATCTAGTTCCATTTAACAATATTATAATCTATATTTTTGTCTATTTTCACTTCTTGATTTTTTTTCTACTATGCCTATGCGATCTAACCTTCATAGTATTATATTAATTATTCACATTAATAAGATGATATTTAGCTTCTTTCTACATTTATTCTTAATATATCAATAGTATCCTACTTGGTTCATTCATTTTCATATCATTAATAGTTGATGATTGGCGAATAGTAGTTGATATGCCTTTTACATTTTGATAGAATTACTCTGAGTACTTTTAACGATTGATCATATTTTTTGATGGATTCGACCAATTACAAAATAATATTGAAAATTTCATAGAGCATTCTAGTCATATTTGTTATTCTTTCACCTTAAAATATTTTAAATGTTTTAAACAATAGAAAAGAAGTGGCATAACTAATCTGTCTAACATTGAATTTTCTATCATAAATAGATGCAATTGTTTTTCATATCTCTTTGGTATCTAGGAATTGTGATACATGATTAGACTTATCATGTTTAAGACCATAGATAAGAACATTAATTTCCTTTTAATTGATTTCATTTCAACTTCTATCTCAGTTGTCCATGTTTCTGGTTGCTCAGGAATCTTATAGGGAGTAATGATTTTTTACTATAATTTGAATCAATGAATTTTCAAATTGATAGTGATTCTAGATTTATAACATTCATAATTTTTACCACTAAATTATAGAGAATGAACCATAGACATTACATCTCTTGGATCATCCATTTCCATCATTGAGTAAACTAGATATTTTTATCTTGTAATAACATTATCCAAAATCTCACCTTTGATTCCAATTGTTAGGTCAGAATAATAAAATGTAACACAAGGGGGCGGTTGAATTAGGAATTTTAAAAATATCATTAACAACCCTATATTTTTAACACCTCTATAATTGATATGGATATACGATTTTTACATCTATAATGAGTGTAAGTAGCTGCTAAAAAAAGAAAGAACACATCTTTTTATATTGGGTTTATACATAAATATCCCGTAGTCTAGTCTACCCATCACACCCTCTATGTGCTTGGTGAATTTCACTAGCTAGGTCCTCTTATCATAAGACTATAAATCTTGAAATTAGTTCAATAATTTGACACATATATAAAAATATTAATAATAAAGCATTCTGGTTCTTTAATAGTTTACTGATTATCCATATCATTGATCAAGAAGGTGATACTGCACCATAGCTGATTCTGAGCAGTTAACACAAGTTTGATTTGTTGATGCTAGTTGTTCTTAATAGTTATGATAGTAAAAAATTATAGTATATGGATCTTCCTCTTTGGAAATGAAATTCTTTAAGAAAGAATTGTTCTGAAGCGATCATCATTGAAAATGATCTTCTATAATAACAAAAACAAATAACTAATGTAACCTTACAGTAGTTTTAGGTATAACAGGAATGTATCAAAACTGTAGTCTCCTCTAAAAATTCGAACATTCATTCCATAAATTTTAATTGGAAGATATTCACCATAAATTAATCAAATATAAATATATGTAAACTGAATATCCAATATTTTGAAACGATACACATGTAAAATAAATAAAGAATATGATTTTATTAAAAAACCTTTATCTGAGAAAGTAGTCTGATTTAATGTGGAAATTCGAATTTCATCAACACTAGGGAGTCGTAGTGTACCTTAAGAATATCTGCTATTATATTCAATAAATACAGTTCATTTATACATGACCATAGAAATAATCTTGGATTGAAAATGTATAATACAACATCTCTATTTAAATGAAAAATTAGGGTTATGTAATATTCCTTTACGTAGCCTAGGGTTCTATATCATAGCTTAGGGTTCTATCCTTTAGCATAGGGTTACTACCAACATATTATTACTTAACTATAATTACATCTTCACATAACAATGAAGATAAGTAACATACTGATAATAATCCATTTTCAAAATCCATTCAACATAGTATCCAAAACATAACATTTGTAACTTCCCATGCTTCCACGGTATGCTTCTCTTTGAATAATAAAATAGCTTGGGTTGTACGCAACATCGAGTTCTAAAAGACACCACAACCAATCAAACTAGCCGTTATGAATAGTAATACCTAATTTTTGAAATTTTATAAATTTTATCTTTCAAAATGGACTTCATTTTTGTAACATCCAGAGCTTTCACGGTACACTTCTCTTTGAATAATATAGTAGTGTGAGTTGTACGCAACTTCGAGTACTAACACACACCACGACCAATCATAATAGCTGTTATAAATAGAAATACCCAATTTTTATAATTTTATAAATTTTATCTCTCAAAATGGAATTCATTTTTGGATTCAGAAAATGGAAATTAGCCTAGGTTGAAATTTTGGTACTTTTCGGATAACATTCATATTTTGATGAATAGTGAAAATTACTAAATTTTATTTAAAGAAAACTTTTTTCGAAATAAGTAATAGTGATAAATAATGAATTTGAGTGGTTATAAATTATATTTAGAATATATTTTTACAAATTAATCCAATGTTGTTCATTGGACATAATTTCACATTTAAACCGGACATAAACAAGTGTCAATCTTTTGATAGTTATTGTTTCTTAAAATCACGCTTTTTGTTTTAAAAACGGGAATTAATTTTAAATTAATAAATTAAACTACTATGTTTTGAATTTTGTAAAATATAATTCATTATTGAATTCAGAATATCAAAATTAGTTTAGGGTAAAGTGTTGGTATTTTTCTGAAAACTTTCAATTTTTGATGAATAGTTAAAAACACTGAGTTACTGTTTAAAACTGGCTTTTTATTTAAATAATTATTTATATTTTTTAAATTTATTTTATGTCAAAATAGATACATAACACCTATATAAATTCAATTTAATTCATTGGAGGTAGTTTATAATAATTTTAGATATATAAAAATTTTATTGAACTTTTCCACTGTCTTTTACCCACCTCCTAGGAGAATTTGTAAATTCACATAAAAAATAATTTTACCACATCTATGAGTGGAATTTCAAAAATCCGAGAGACACGGTTAATATCAAGAAGTAAAATGAGTTTCAATATGATAAAAACAATTTTGTTGAATAGTAACTTTTAACTTTTATTTACCATGATAAAAAGTAAATAGGGTAATTAAGGGTAAAAATGATATTATTATTACCCTAACACATGTCTTAATTATATTGGAAAAGTTTAATTCGACCAAAAAAAACCTTAGGAATAATATATGACCCTTTAGGTCTACTTGGATTAGATTAGGGAATTTATTATTATTTAATTCAAAGAAGAGTGAAAAGTGTTAAAATCAAAGCTTAATAACTAAAACATTTTTAATATAGGGTTATACAAAAGATAAATTCGATTATAAATATTCATTAGAAAGATAAAAATATTTCCTACATAACGGAATTTTAATATTAATTTTTAGACATTAAATAACTAAATTTATTTATGACACGCTGATGTTGCAGTAATTACCTTATTAATGAAAGAATCAAATAAATTGTAATATAAATATTAAAATAAAAATAATTTCAAAGTTTTTATGAAATCCAAGAATTTTATAGGTGACTATGACATATTAGGGATTATTAAATGTATCTTTTTAGAATAAATCAAGTTTTTATGACTTTCAAAAAAACAAAATACCAAATAGTGTCAAAATTGACATAAAAGTGTTTTTAAAACAAATATTATACTATTAATTGATATTAAATTCTTAAAAATATATGGTTCGGCCAAATTACATGTATTGTGATAGGTGTATCATTAATAGACCACTTGAGGGTCTCTTGTAGGTATATATTAAGTTTAATAACTATATAATATAAAAATACAAAGTGACATGGTAAGTGTCAAACTAATTAACCAATAATTAAAACTAAAAGATAAGGTTAATATAATGACCCAATCCTGTCTAAAATATATTGGTTAAAAGGATTTAGACCCATACCCACCATTTTATTTGAATAATTCACTTTGGAGCCATTATAAACTGAATATGAATTAATTATAAATTAATACTTTAAGTTTTTCTAAAAGAGCCCCTCCTCCCCCTTATAAAAGGACCCAACTTCTAACCAATTTTTCACACCTTCAAACCCTTTTGGTTCGGCCAACCCCTGCCAAAATACTCTCTCAAAATAACTCACTTAAACATAGAGGCCTTCGTTTGATCAGAAAGCCAACCTACGGTGCCCTTTTTATCAAATCAAAAGGAAGACCCCGAAGAAGATATAATTTTTTCACCACCCTCTTTCAGGTTTCTTTTCTTCTTCAACTTATTCTTTATTTGTTATTTTTATTATAAAATAATAACTCCAGTATCTCCTATATATGGTGGAATTATTATAAATATGGTACAACCATATTCAGTATTCTATCCATCCTTTGAATGACATGTCACCATACGTTCGTACGTACGGCTTACCATCTCCACGTCGTGGTGTAATTGTTATTCAAAACATTATTATTTGGATGGGTATAATAATGATGTGTATTTGATGTAAATAATAAATATAACCTTATAATTATTCTCTATATATGATATACCATCCAATTATATATTAATTTAATATCAAAAGAATGATATTTTTGCTTGTGCGTACATACGGATTACCGTCTCCACGACGCGAGGAGATTCATTTCCATGTTCACCATTCTTCGATGATTATAAAAATATATATTACTAATAAGTATATAATATATGACATAATAATTGTACTGAAGATATATATATTTATATATATTTAAGGATTTATGTACTTACATATATCTTATTCACATACTTTCGTTCAAAACATTATGAAAACAGAAACATCGTTTATGCATACGTACGGACTACCGTCTCCCTAAACGGTGTTTTCCATTTCATATATATGTCTATTATACATATTTATATTCGAAATATATATTATATATTTATAATGTTTTATATTATGGAATTATCTAAATCATGATATAAGTGATACAACCAACAGTAAAAGTTAAAAAACGTATGATAAAGAAAGAGATTATTACACGAAATGTTAATTTAACATGCAAATTATTATTAAATGTGTAATATATGGTCATAAATGAATCTTGTATGATATAATAAATATTAATATGGTTATTTTATAATTTAATAACATACTATGATCTTCGTACAGGAGGTTAAACTTACCCTTGACTAAAGGAAAGTGCAAGGTAAGGGGTTTTCATCTCACTCTTTATTCCCGTGAGATTCGTACCATATTGCCACTATTACCTTTTATGTGGTGTATGTTCTTCCTGTAATTTTATTCATTTTGTAATACACTTTTATTTATGTGTATCTACATATTCATTATATGATTCCTCTCTCATGGGGTGTATGTTTCGTATGTTACCAAATTGGTCAAGGTTTATTTCATAGTCTCTTCATTATCCGAGGTTATTTATATGTAATTATCTATTGGGACCTCTTTATCATCCATATCCATGTTTCTTAAAAATGTATTTAAAATAATTCTTACTATGTTATAAATTCATTTATACCTTTGTTTGACTTTTTATAAGAATTTTATAAAGGAATCTTTCCGTCATTTTCCAAACAAAGTCCTTTTAAACCTTTTCGACAAAATTAAGGTAAGAATGTATTTTTTAACTTATACAGAAGGTACAACTATTTTCTGCTATTATAAAATAGTTGAAGCTTCCCTTACATACTTATAAGGATATTTTCAAAATAAAGGGTTTCTTTTATAAATATGTAATTTTTAAATGATTTCAAAAATAGGGAGAGATATTTCTCTCAAAGATATGAAAATCCAGTGAAAATGAATACGTATTTAACGCATGTTTAAATGTATTTTTTTAGAAAACCTCACTCTCGAGTGTGTTAGACAAGAAGGGATTGGGCGTGGACCCATCATGGCATGTAATTAGTCGATCAGTCTCAGAATTAGTTATTTTGTCTTCAGAATCTTGTACAATGTTTTCAGAAAAACACTGGAGTATATTTGATCAATTTTAAACATAACTATCTTCTAAAAAAAATTTCATAGGTAGGTCTCATGAGAAAAAATAGTGTCTTGTAATGAGGCCTTAACAAAATCTTATTTGTAGTCTTGGAACGAGACCTTGGATACATAGTTATGATTTTCTAGCATTATGCATTCCATCATTATGAAAGCGGTTATTGATGTTGCATGTGATTATTCGACTAGAGGAATATCCATGTTAGTATGTAAATGGAATTATTTCATTTCATTTTTTCCATATTATGATAAAGTTCATGTTTAAAAAGTTTTTTGTTTTAGTTATACATTTCCTTAAATGTTTATGCTTATTTATGAAAGTTTATGCTTTATTATTATCATTACTGAGCATCTGAGCTCACCCCTTTCTATGTTTTATTTTTCCCAAGATTTAAGAAGTGTATTGTGATTGATATGCAGGGTTAATACAAGTGAATAATGGTGTTAATAAATGATTATTTATAATATTTTGTATATTATTAATTGTATTATAACATTCATGTATGTAATCTATTTTCCAAGAATGCTAAATTTATTGGTCCTTTGGGACTGGGTTCCTTGTAATCATGCCAATGTATTAAAATAATGCAATGACTCTGGGTAACTGGGGTCGGGGCGTTATAGATGGTATTAGAGGAAGTTTAGCAACAACATTGGAAACTATATTTAGATAAACTCTGAATAGATAACATAGCCCTAAGATAGACTCTGAGGATTAGTATAGAAGAACTTCCTAGAATTTTGGTATTGTAGAGATTTTTTGAGTTTTCTGAGCAATAAATCCCTGCAGGATATGAGCAGGTAGAGGCGGATCTGGCACATATGTACCTAGGGGTAATACTCAAAAACACCGCTTTGAGCTAGACTCGAACGGGAACTGGTGCATGACAACGGGCCTTGCTGCACTCTTGGTTATGACACTCCCATGGGATAAGCTTAGGATAATTCTAATTTTCGTTACAAACCATTATGAAGGGCTCACGAGTATATACTTACTCAATGAATTTTTTTTATGATTATGGATTATACCCATAAACTTTTAAATTTGCGTTAGGTATTTTTCATGTTTTGAATTATTCATTGCAATTCATAAACTGGCCTAGATTATTTAATTGTATAGAAATGGTGCCCAGTAGAAGGAATGTGAACTCCCGTAATACGTATGATCCAAAGAGTAAGAAGGATCATATCTTTCGTGGTCTTAATCCAGAATTTAGAAGGGAAATAGTCTCCCATGTATTATCATCATATGATGAAATAGTATCATGTTTTGATAAGATAAGAAATGAATTTTCAGAGTCCTATGGCTTTGAAGGGAATCCAGAGAAGAAAAGGATGGTAGAGAGAAGGACAGATAAAGGGAAGAAGGTAAAGAATGGTTTTTCCTATATGTGATAACTATGGAAAGAATCACGTTGAAAAATGATTGAAGGTAATGGGAGTATATTTTACATGTGGAGAAAAAGGACACCAAGTACTTGACTGAAAGTGTATGAAAAAGGTTTCAAATGTATAATGCTTCATCTGTAAGGAGTCTGGACACTACGTGAACCAATGTCCCAGTCATCAGACTATGCCGCAAATGATGCTATTGGATAATAATCAAGTTTTGATACTACCATATATGAAGAGGAATGACTAGTGTTCTTATGTTATTATTTTAGAATTATTTCATTTAAGTTTCATATCAATGATGTTATGGAAATAAGTAAGGATTGTACTGCAGTACTATTTCATTAAAAATTTGAGATTTTATGGTACTATGAAAAGTGACTCTACAACATGTTAATTTTTTTGGAAATTACATGGTTGAAGGAAAGTTAAACCTTAATATGGTCCTAATATTGATGTAGTGATTTTGGAATAAGAGATGGTTGATTTTGGTAATTCCCGATGTTGCGGTGTTGTAAAAAAATATATGAGGAATGTGTTCACATGTTATTACCTAGAAAAAAGGATCCTCATTATGTTTAACTTCCTTGTAAATTTTGGATGTTGAGTTTGGATAATAGTATTTTGGATAATTCTAAAGGATGGAATGGATTAATTTTGAAAGGTTTTTTTTGGATTTTTATAAAAGGAAAACACGCAGACCGTGTGATGACCCATCATGTCAGACAATGCTGCGGGAATCAAACCCACAACCATAGTGAAATTTGGATTTATCGCCTACCATTATGCTACATGAAGTTACTAGATGGTATAATGTAGTTTCTTTTCATAAAGGGTCTGATATGTGAATTATAAATTCATTATATGTGGAACCCTATATGATTAGGATAAATAGAGTATTTTTTGAGTTGTATTATGTTTTGGGGCGAAAGATGAGTTTGTGGTAGAAATTAATTAATGGATAAAACTCTAATTATAAATAAAGTATATCTCCTTATGATCTTATCCAATCTCATAATTAAATTCCTCACAATTAAGAAATGGAACATACAACAAAAATGTTATCCTAGATGGTACCTTAGATCATCACTAATTTATGAATTTGGGATTGTTGGCCTTTTCATATCCATGTTCTCTACCATTCTCCATCAGATAATTGATGGTTATATTTCTATTCTATATCTATATTTTCTACATGGAACCCTAGTATGTGTTATTTTAGGTATTCTTCATACTTACCACTCTTTATTTTAAATAGAGGCCCCGTTAATTATTTTTCCGATGTGGGATTTCAAATAAGATATTTTGAAATGTCAAAAATGTGTTATCCTAATACCTTATGTTCTGTTGAACCGATGGTATTTTAAATCATCATAGATTGATGAATTTAAGGACCTCAATTTTAAACATGTTTGTGATTGATGACCTCAATCACTACCTATAAATATTTATGTTTTTCCTCCAATTATTTGTCTCTAATTTCCACGACTGTTCTCCTAATCGAGATCATTATTTTGTGCTGACCCATTAATTTATCTTTTCATCTTAGTAAGACTAAATATTATTAACCAAATTTCCGATGTGGCTTTTCCCACAAATATATTTTCAATTTTCAACCTATATTTTCATAGAACAAAATAAAATTGTGAGGATTAAATTTATTGAAAGAGGGGAAAATGTAACACCCCAAGCTTCCACGGTACGCTTTTCCTTGAATAATACAGTAGCGTGTGTTGTATGGAACTTCGAGTTCTAACACACAACACGACCAATCAAAACACCCATTATGAATAGTAATACCCACTTTTTGAAAATTTATAAATTTTATCTCTCAAAATGTACTTCATTTTTGGATTCAGAATATCGAAATTAGCCAGGGGTGAAATTTTGGTAATTTTCGGATAAATTTCATATTTTGATGAATAGTGAAAATTACTAAATTTTAATTAAAGACAAATTTTTTTCAAAATAATTAATATTGATAAATTATGAATTTGAGTGGTTTTAAATTATATATAAAATATATTTTTACCATTTAATCAAATTATCTTCATTGGACATAATATCAAATTTAAACGGAACATAAATATGTGTCAATCTTTTTATTGTTATTGTTTCTTTAAAAACTCATTGTTTTAAGAACATGAATTGATTTTAAATTAATAAATGAAACTTATATGTTTTGAATTTGGTAAAATAGACTTCATAATTTAATTTGGAATATCAAAATTAATTTAGGGTAAATTTTTGGTATTTTTCTAAAAACTTTCAATTTTTGATGAATAGTGAAAAACACTGATTTACTGTTTAAAACCGTGTTTTTATTTAAATAATTATTTATATTATTTAAATTTATTTTAGGTAAAAATAGATACATACAACCTATATAAATTCAATGTAATTTATTGGAGGCAGTTTATAATAATTTTAGATATATAAATTTTTTTTGAACTTTTCCAATGTCTTTTACCCTCCTCCTAGGAAATTTGTAAATTCACATAAAACGTAATTTTACAGCTTCTTTGAGTGGAATTTCTAAAATCAGAGAGACATGGTTAATATCAAGGTGTAAAATGTGGTTCAATATGAAAAAATAATTTTTGATGAATAGTAACTTTTTACGTTTATTTACCACGGTAAGAAGTAAATAGGGTAATTAATGGTAAAAATGAAATTATTATTACCCTAACACAGGTCCTAATTCTATTGGATAAGTTTAATTCGACCAAAACCAACCTTAGGAATAATAGACGACCCTCTAAGTCCACTTGGATTAGATTAGGACATTTATTATTATTTAATTCAAAGGAGAGTTAAAAGAGTTAATATCAAAGTTTAATAACTAAAACATTTCTAATATTGGGTTATACATAAGAAAAATTCGATTATAAATATTAATTAGGAAGATAAAAAAACTTCCTACATAATGTTATTTTAATTAAAATTTTAATATATTAAATAATTAAATTTATTTATGACACAATGATGATGCAGTAATTATCTTATTAAGGAAAGAATCAAATAAATGGTAATATAAATATTAAAATAAATATATTTTCAAATTTTTTATGACATTCACGAATTTTCTAGGTTAAAATGACATGTTAGGGATGATTCAATGTATCATTTTTTATGTAATCAAGTTGTGATGACTTAAAAAAAACAAAATACCAAATATTGTCAAAATTGATATAAAAGAGTTTTTAAAACAAATATTATATTATTAATTGATATTAAATTCCTAAAAATCTATTGTTCAGCCAAAGGACATGTATTATGATAGGTCTATCATTAATGAACCACTTGGGGATCTCTTGGAGGTATATGGTATGTTTATTAACTATATAATATAAAAATACAAAGTGACATGGTAAGTGTCAAACTAATTAACCAAGAGTTAAAACTAAAATATAATGTTAATATAATGACCCAAACCTATCTAAAATTTTATTGTTTGAACGTATTTCGACCCATACCCACCTTATTCTTTGAATAATATGCTTTTTATCCATTATAAACCGAATATTAATTTATTATAAATTAATACTTTATGTTTTTTCAATAGATCGCCTCCTCCCCCTTATAAATGGACCCAAATTCTAACCAATTATTCACACCTTCAAAGCATTTAGGTTCGGCAAACCGATGCCAAAATACACTCTCAACTTCCCTCACTTCAACATAGAGGACTTAGTTTGATCAGAAAGCCAACCTAAGGAGCCCTTTTGATCAAATCTAAAGGAAGAACCCGAAGAAGAGGTAATGTTTTCACCACACTCTTTCAAGTTCCATTCTTCTTCACCTTCATCTTTCTTTGTTATTTCTATTCTAAAATAATAACTCTAGTATCTCCTATATACGGTGGTGTTATTATAAATATGGTACAACCATATTTATTATTCTATCTATCCTTTGAATGGCATGTCACCATACGTGCGTACGTACGGCTTACCATCTCCACGTCGTGGTGTAATTGTTATTCAATACATTATTATTTGGAAGGGTATAATAATGATGTCTATTTGATGTAAATAATAAATATAACATTATATGTATTCTGTATATATTATATAACATCCAATTATATATTATTTTAATATCAAAAGAATGATATTTTCGCTCGTGTGTACGTATGGATTACCGTCTCCACGACCTAATGAGATTCATTTCCAAGTTCACCATTCATCGACGATTATAAAAATATATATTACTAATAAGTATATAATATTTGAAATAATAATTCTACTGGAGATATATTTATTTATTTATATAAGGATTTATGTACTTACATATATCTTATTCACTTACTTCCGTTCAATACTATATGAAAACAGAAACAGCGTTTATGCGTACGTACGGACTTCCGTCTCCATAAACGGTGTTTTCCATTTCATATATATGTCTATTATACATATTTAATTTCTAAATATATATGATATATTTATCATGTTTTATATTCTGTATGTATTTAAATCATGATCTATGTGATACAACCAAGAGTAAAAGTTAAAACACATATGATAAAGAAAGCGATTATTACCTGAAACGTTAATTTAACATGGAAATTATTATTAAATGGGTAATATAAAGTCATAAATGAATCATGTATGATATAATAAATATTAATATGGTTCTGGTATAATTTAATAACATTCTACGATCTTCGTACAGGAGGTTAAATTTACCCTTGACAAAAGGAAATTCCAAGGTAAGGGGTTTTCATCTCACTCCTTATTCCCGTGAGATTTGTACCATATTGCCACTATTACATTTTTTGTGGTGTGTTTCGGCCCGTAATTGTATTCATTGAGTAATAATATTTAATTTATGTGTATCTACATATTTATTGTATGATACCTCTTTCATGGGGGGTATATTTTGTATGTTATAAAATTAGTAGGGGTTTATTTCACAATCTCTTCATTATCCGAGGTTGTTTATACGTAATTATCTACTGGGAAATCATTATCATCCATATAATTGTTTCTTAAAAATGTATCCCAAATCATTATTACTATGGTTTAAATTCATTTATACCCTTGTATGACTTTTTATAAGACGTTTATAAAGGAATCTTTCCGTCGTTTTCCAAACATGGTCCTTTTTAACCTTTTCGACAAAATTAAGGTAAGAATGTATTTTTTAACTTATACGGCAGGTACGGCTATTTTTTTCCATAATAAAATCTTTGAAGATTCCCTTACACGCTTATAAGGATATATTCCAAATAAAGGTTTTCTTTTATAATTGTATAATTTTTAAATGATTTCAGAGAAAGGGATAAATATTTCTCTCAAATATATGAAAATCCAGTGCAAATGTATACGTATTTAACACAAGCTTAAAAATGTTTTCAAAAAACCCGACTCTCGATTGTGGTACACAATAAGGGATTGGGCTTGGACCCATCATGGCCTGTAACTAGTCGAGCACTCTCAGAATTAGTTATTTTGTTTTCAGAAGATTTCATAATGTTTTTAGAAAAACACTGAAGTATATTTGAGCAATTTTAAACATAAGTATCTTCTAAAAAAATTGCATCAGTGGGTCTATTGAGACAAACTAGTGTCTTGGCATGAGGCCTTGACAAAATCTTATTTGTAGTCTTGGCACGAGACCTTGGATACGTGGATATGATTTTCTGGCAGTATGTATTCCATCATTATGAAAGTGGTTATTGATGTTTCATGTGATTATTCGACAAGTTGAATATCCAGGTGAGTATGTAAATGGAATTATTTCATTTCATTTTATCCATATTATGATGAATTACACGTTTAAAAAGGATTTTTTTAGTTATACATTTCCTTAAATGTTTATGCTTATTTATGAATGTTTCTACTATATTATTATCCTTACTGAGCATCTGAGCTCACCCCTTTCTATGTTTTATTTTTCCGAGGCTTCAAGAAGTGTATTGTGATTGATATGCAGGGTTAATACAAAGGAATAATGGCATTCATGAAGGATTATTTATGTTGATTTGTATGTTATTAAGTGTATTGTAACATTCATGTATGTAATCTATTTTCCATGACTACTAAACTAATCGGTCCTTCAGGACTTGATTCCTTGTAATCATGCCAATGTATTAAAATAATGCACCGACTCTGGGTAACTGGTGTCAGGGCGTTACAGTCGGTATCAGAGGAATTTTAGCAATAACCATGGAAACTATATTTAGATATACTCTGATTAGATCACATAGCTCTAAAATGGACTTTGGGGATTAGTATAGAAGATATTCTTAGAATTTTGGTATTGTAGATATTTTGTGAGTTTTTTGAGTAATACATCCCTATCGGGATACGAGCATGTATAGGCGGCTCTGGCACAGATGTACCTAGGGGTAAAACCCGAAAACACCGCTTTGAGCTAGACTCGAACTGGAACTAGTGCATGACAACGGGCCTTGCTGCACTCTTGGTTACAACACTCCCGGGGGATATTCTTAGGATAATTCTCATTTTCTTTACAAACCATTATGAAGGGCTCATGAGTATATACATACTCAATGAAAAAAAATTTATAATTATAGATTATATCAATAATCTGTCAATTTGCGTTAGGTATTTTACAAGTTTGGAATTATTCATTGCAATTCATAAACTAACCTAGTTTATGCTATTGTGTTGAAATGGTGCCTAGTAGATGGAATGTGAACTCCCATAATACGTATGATCCAAAGCGTAAGACTGATCATATCTTTCGTGGTCCTAAGACATAATTTAGAAGGGAAATAGTCACCCACGTATTATCATCATATGAAGATATAGTATCGAGTTTTGATAAGATAAGTAAAGAATTTTCATAGTCCTATGGCTTTGAAGGGAATCCAGAGAAGAAAAGGATGGTAGAAAGAAGGACAGATAAAGGGAAGAAGGTAAAGAAGGGTTTTTCCCATATGTGATAACTATGGAAAGAATCAACATGGAAAATGCTTGAAGGGAATGGGAGTATGTTTTAAGTGTGGAGAAAAAGGACACCAAGTATATGACTGTATGTGTAAGAAAAAGGTTTCAAATGTACAATGCCTCATCTGAAAGGAGTTTGGACACTATACGAACCAATGTCCCAGTCATCAGACTATGCCACTAATGATGCTATTGGATAATAATAATGTTATGATACTACCACAGATGAAGAGGAATGACTACTATTCTTATGTTGTTATTTTATAATTATTTCATTTAAGTGGTGTATCAATGATGTTCTAGAAATAAATAAGGATTGTACTGCAGTACTATTTCATTAAGGATTTGATATTTTATGGTACTAAGAAATGTGACTCTACAGCGAGTTAAATTTTTGGAAATTACATGGTTGAAGGAAATATAAACCTTAATATGTTCCTAATATTGAGGTAGTGATTTTGTAATAAGAGATGGTTGATTTTGGTAATTCAGGATGTTGCGGTGTTGTAAGAGAATATATGAGGAAGGAGTTCAAATGTTATTACCTAGAAAAAAGGATCCTCGTTACGTTTAACTTCCTTCTAAATTTTGGACTGTGAGTTTGGATAATCGTATTTTGGATAAGTCTAAATGTTGAAATGGATTATGTTTGAAAGGTTTTTTTTTTGATTTTTATAAAAGGACAACACACAGACTGTGTGACGACCCGTCGTGTCCGACAAAGCTGCAGGAATCGAACCCACAACCATAGTGCAATTGGGATTTATCCCCTACCATTGTGATACATGATGTTCCTGGATGTTATAATGTAGTTTCTTTTCATAAAGGGTCTGATATGTGAATTATAAATTCAGTATATTTGGAACCCTATACGATTAAGATAAATAGAGTTTTTTTGAGTTGTGTTTTGTTTTGGGGTGAATGATTATTTTGTTGCAGAAATTTATTAATCGATAAAACTCTAATTATAATGTTTGTACATCTCCTTATGATCTTATCAAATCTCATAAATAAATTCATCAACATTACAAAAATGAACTTAGAAAAAAAAATGTTCTCCTAGATGGTACCTTATATCATCACTATTTTATGGGTTTGGGATTGTTGTCCTTTTCATAACCATGTTCTCTACCACTCTCAATCAAATAATTGACGGTAATATTTCTCTTCCATATCCATATTTTCATACATGGAACCCTAGTATGTGTTATTTTCAGTAATCTTCATACTTACCACTCGTTATTTTAAATTGAGGCCACATTAATTCATTTTTTGATGTGGGATTTCAACTAAGATATTTGGAAACGTCAAAAATGTGTTATCCTAATTCCTTATGTTTTGTTGAAATGATGTTATTTTATATCATCATAGATTGATGAATTTAACGACCTCAATTTTAAACTTGTTTTTAATTGATTACCTCAATCACTACCTATAAATATTTACATTTTTCCTCCAATTATTTGTCTCTAATATCCACCAATTTTCTCCTAATCGAGATCATAATATTGTGGTGACCCTTTCATTTCTCTTTTCATTTTATTATGACTAAATTTTATTAACTAAATTTCCAATGTGGGTTTCCCCACAAAGATATTTTCTATTTTCAACCCTTATTTTCAAAAAACAATATCAAATTGCAAGGACACAATTTATTGAAGGATGGTAGAATGTAACACCCTGAGCTTGCACGATACTCTTGTCTTTGAATAATACACCAGCGTGTGTTGTACACAACTTTGAGTTCTAACACACACCACGACCAATAAAAATATCCATTATGAATAGTAATACCCACATTTTGAAATTATATAAATTTTACCTCTCAAAATGGACTTCATTTTTGGATTCATAATATCGAAATTAGCCTAGAGTAAAAGTTTGGTACTTTTCAGATAACTTTCATATTTTGAAGAATAGTGAAATTTACTAAATTTTAATTAAAAACAACGTTTTTCAAAATAATTATTAGTGATAAATTATGAATTTGAGTGGGTTTAAATTATATTTAGAATATATTTTTACCATTTAATCCAATTTTGTTCATTGGACAAAATTTCACAATTAAATAGGACATAAATAAGTGTCAATCTTTTGATAATTATTGTTTCTTAAAAACACGCTTATTGTTTTAACAACATGAATTAATTTTAAATTAATAAATGAAACTTATATATTTTTAATCTGGTAAAATATACTTCATTATTGAATTCATAATATCAAAATTAGCTTTGGGTAAATTGTTGGTATTTTTCTGAAAACATTAAATTTTTGATGAATAGTGAAAAACATTAAGTTACTCTTTAAAACCGTCTTTTTATTTAAATAATTATTTATATTATTTAAATACATTTTTTGGTCAAAATAGATACATAACACCTATATAAATTCAACGTAATTCATTGGAGGCAGTTTTTAATAATTTTAGATATATTAAAATTTTATTGAACAATGTCTTTTACCCACCTCCTAGAAGAATCTTTAAATTCACATAAAACATAATTTTACCGCATCTGTGAGTGGAATTTCAAAAATCATAGTGACACAGTTAATTTCAATGAGTAATATGTGGTTCAATATGATAAAAATAATTTTTGTTGAATCGTAACTTTTTACTTTTATTTACCATGCTAAAAAGTAAATAGGGTAATTAAGGGTAAAAATGATATTATTATTACCCTAACACATGTCATAATTATATTGGATAAGTTTAATTCGACGAAAAACAACCATAGGAATAAATTATGACCCGTTAGGTCCACTTGGAATAGATTATGGCATTTATTATTATTTAATTCAAAGAAGATTAAAAACAGTTAAAATCAAAGTTTAAGAACTAAAACATTTTTAATATAGGGTTATACATAAGATAAATTTGATTATAAATATTCATTAGAAAGATAAAAATATTTCCTACATAATGGTGTTCTAATTATAATTTTTATAAATTATATAATTAAATTTATTTATGACCCAATGATGATGCAATAATTACCTTATTAATGAAAGAATCAAATAAATGGTAATATAAATATTAAAATAAATATAATTTCAACGTTTCTATAACATCCACGAATTTTTTAGGTGACTATGACATGTTAGGGATGATTAAATGTATCTTGGTCGATGTACTAATGTTGTGATGACTTAAAAAAATTCCATATAGTGTCAAAATTGACCTAAAAGAGTTTTTAAAACAAATATTATATTATTAATTGATATTAAATTACAAAAAATATAAGGTTTGTCAAAAGGACTTGTATCATGATAGGTGTATCCTTAATGGACCACTTGGTGTTCCTTGGAGGAATATAGTATGTTTATGAACTATATAATATAAAAATACATTGTGACATGGTATGTCTCAAACTAATTAACCAAGACATAAAACTAAACGATATGGTTAATATAATGACCAAACCTGTCTAGAATCTATTGGTTGAAAGGTTTTAGACCCATCCCTACATTAGTCTTTGAATAATACACTTTTTAGCTATTAGAAACCGAATATGAATTTATTATAAATTAATACTTTATGTTTATCCTAAAGAGCCCCTCCTCCCCCTTATAAAAAGACCCAACTTCTATCCAATTATTCACACCTTTAAAGCCTTTTGTTTTGGCCAAACCCTACCAAAATACTTTCTCAACTTCCCTAAATTCAACATATAGGCATTATTTTGATCAGAAAACCTCCCTCAAGATCCATTTTGATCAAATCAAAAGGAATAACCTGAAGAAGAGGTAATGTTTTCAGCACCCTCATTCAAGTTTCATTCTTCTTCAACTTATTCTTTCATTGTTATTTATATTCTAAAATAATAACTCCAGTATCTCCTATATACTGTGGTGTTATTAAAAATATGGTACAACAATATTCATTATTCTATCCATCCTTTGAATGACATGTCACCATACGTGCGTACGTACGGCTTACCGTTTCCACGTCGTGTTGTAATTGTTATTCAATACGTTATTATTTGGATGGGTGTAATAATGATGTGTATTTGATGTAAATAATAAATATAACATTATAAGGATTCTATATATATATGATATAATATCCAATTATATATTATTTTAATATCAAATGAATGATATTTTCACTCGTGCGTACGTACGGATTACCGTCTCCATGACGCGATGAGATTCATTTCCAATTTCACCGTTCATCGACGATTATAAAAATATATATTACTAATAAATATTTAATATATGATATAATAATGCTACTGGAGATATATATATTTATATATATATTGTTTTATGTACATACATATATTATAATCAGTTACTTTCGTTCAATACTATTGGAAAACAGAAACAACGTTTATGCATACATACGGACTACCGTCTCCATAAACGGTGTTTTCCATTTCATATATTTCACTATTATACATATTTATATTCTAAATATATATGATATATTTATCATGTTTTATTTTCAGGATGTATATAAATCATGATCTATGTGATACAACCAAGAGTAACAAGTTAAAACATGTACGATAAAGAAAGTGATTATTTCCCGAAAAGTAAATTTATTATGTAATTTATTATTAAATGGGTAATATATAGTCATAAATGAATCATGTATGATATCATAAATATTAATATGGTTCTGGTATAATTTAATAACATACTACGATCTTCGTACAGGAGGTTTAACATACCCTCGACTAAAGGAAAGTCAAAGGTAAGGGGTTTTCATCTCACTCCTTATTCCCTTAAGATTCGTACCATATTGAAACTATTACCTTTTGTGTGGTGTATGTTGTAACACCCGAGACTTTTATGACAAATATTTTTTTATGTCATATAAATCATCAATGGAATCTTTCAGTACACACAACATTTGCTTGGATTTCTTTACACGCAATCACGACCTTCCTTGATAGCTTGCATTGTACGCAATACCTAGTTTCACTAAACAATGATATGCTATTAAAATATTATTAAAACTAGCCGTTACGAATATTAATACCCATTTTTTGAAATTTTGTAAATTTTATTTTTCAAAATTCACTTCACTTTTGGATTCGGAATATCGAAATTAGCCTAGGGTGAAATTTTGGTACTTTTCTGAAAACTTTCCATTTTTGATGAATAGTGAAAACATTGGGTTACTATTTAAAACCCGACTTTTTATTTAAATAATTATTTATTTTGTTTAAATTTATTTTACGTCCAAATTGATACATAATACCTATATAAGTTCAATGCAATTCATTGGAGTAATTTTATAATAATTTTAGATATATAAAAATTTTGTTAAACTTTTCACCGTCTTTTACCCACGTCCTAGGAGAATTTCCAAATTCACAAAAAACGTAATTTTACCACTTCTGTGATTGGAATTTTGAAAATATGAGAGACACGGTTGATGTCATTATGTAAAATGTGGTTCAATGAGATGAAAATATTTTTTGGTGAATAGTATCTTCTTACTTTTTTTACCACGGTGAAAAGTAAATAGGGAAATGAAGGGTAAAAATGGTATTATTATTACCCTAACACATGTACTAATTCTATTGGATAATTTTAATTCGACCGAAAAAATCCTTATGAATAAAATATGACCATTTAGGCCCACATGGATTAGATTAGGACATTTATTATTAATTTCTTCAAAGAAGGGTTTAAATAGTTAAAATCAAAGTTTAATGACTAAATCATTTTTAATGTAGGGTTATACATAAGATAAATTCGACTATAAATATTTATTAGAAAGATAAAACGATTTAATACTTAATGATATTTTATTTTTGATTTTTATAAATTAAATAACGTAACTTATTTATGACACAATGATGATGCAGTAATTATCTTATTAATGAAATATTGACATAATTGATGTTATAAATACCCAAATAAATTTAATTTGAGACTTTTTATGATTTAAAATAATTTTCTAGGTTAATATGACATGCTATTATTGATTTAATTAACTTTTTTTGAACTAATATTTCTGTTATGATTTTCACAAAAATCTATTACCAAATAGTGTCAAAATTGACATAAAATAGTTTTTAAAATAAATATTATATTATTAATTGTTATTTTATTCCTAAAAATCTAATGATAGGCCAAATGACTTATATAAGGTCATATATATTAATAATAAACATCTTCGTGTTCGTTTGGCTTGTTATGGTATGTTTATTAACCATGGAGTGTAAGAAAACAAAAAGACATGGTAAAAGTAAAATTATTTAACATAAAGATAAATCTATATGATAAGGTTAAAATTGAACCCTAAATTTTTCTAAATTCTATTTGATGAAAGGATTTCGACACATCCCCATCTTATCTTCGAAATTAATTAATTTGGAGCTATTAAAACAGAATGTGACTTTATAATAATATAATATTTTTAGTTTTTCCTAAGGTGCCCCTCTCCTCCCTTATAAAAGGGCACCTCCTCCCTCTATTCCTCACAACACTTTGAGCCTTCAAGCATTTCCAAACCCTACCAAATTCTCTTCTCCACTTCCCTAGAAACATCCTAGTGGTCCTGGTATTCTTCAAAGGCCAATTTTAGTTCCCTAAGGGGATGTCTCAAAGAGGCGCATCAAAAAAGAGGTAATGTCCGTTACCGATTCTTTCATCTTTATTTCTACATTCACTTATTCTTCTTTAGTTGTTTCATTATGAAGTAATATCATCAGTATAACTCATATACCGATATTTTATTATAAGTATGAAACAACCCTATTTCACCATATATCCATCCTACGGAAAACGAAATCACCGCGCATGCGTATGTACGGAATACAGTTTCCACGCCGTGGTGTAATCTATTTTCAACCACCACCTTACTTGGATGGGTTTAATGGTGTAAATAATAACTATATATGATTATTGTAAAGTGATATTGATTCTGAAATAGTATAAATACATTCCAATACAACTCCATGATCATGGGAACGATATCATCGCTTGTGCGTACGTACGGAATACCGTCTCCACGATGTGATGCGAATCGTTCTACATGATTTTCATTGCATAATTATTAAATAAATGAATTGTGGGAATAAATATGATATTTATTACACTAATACCATTCTGGAAATGAGGTATCTATAACCTAAAAAGAAGAAGAATAATTTATTCGACAAAACACGCATAAGAACAAAAAGTAATAAACCCCCGAATAACAAGTAGCAATGAAATATTACTATTAAGAAGCTATGAATAAGACAATATATGATATCATATCAATGATTATGATTCTAGAATAAGTTAATTACATTATTTAATTCATTATAATGGTGGTTCGGACAATTACGAAGAAAATCGGACATAAGGTATGAGAAAAATCTCACAATCTCATTTTTTTCCGAGATTGTTTATACATCAGAATTTAATAAGGAATATTTATCATCCACATCCAGGTTTCCCCAATATGTAATATTATTTCCATCCACCTACAATTGTTTAAATCCAATTTTATCCTTCACTGAGTTTTTAGTAAAAGATATTAAAGGAATCTTTTGTCCTTATTCGTATGAGGCACTTTTTGAATTTTCCGACATAAGTACGAGAAGAATGTTTTTTAACTTATACGGCATGAATGGATTTTTAAAACATTATTTCAAAGAATCTTCCTTTTTATGTTTTCAAGTTTATTTTTAATAAACTTATTTTAGTTTAAAATAGTATGACATGTGAAGAAAGGGAAAAAAATTTGAAGTAGAAAGGATATTTTACTCAAGAATGGAGTTCAAGTGTTTGATCAAAATTATTTTTCATCTATGATAATACAGGGTTATATTTCTATCCCTATTATTACATTGATTTGATTATGTTGTGATGGAATTATTTTTATGAATTACTTTATCTTATATAAAATTTTTTATGATGTCACGATGTTTAAAAATCTCATTTTTATTACATGAGTTATGCAATGATGTATGATTTATGATTTTGTGGAACACATAAGAATGGTATCATTATGAGATGGATGGGACCTATATCTCCCTCCAATGCATTGGGTAAAGATTTATATCTCATGAGATATACATGGATGGAACGATAGGTTAAACCGGTTCAGTGAAATAGGAATGAAACGAGGAGTGAACTCGGTTCAGAAATGGAATTTTCCACTAAGATAGTCTTGGAAAAGAGTCTTGACTACTATGAAATGATTCTATAGGATTATGTGTGTATGCCACAATGTTTCATGTTTTATGTTATGATTATTGGGATTACATTTCACTACTATGATTTGTCCCATGTTTTGAAATTATGATCTCTTTTACAAGATAAGATTTCAAAAATGTTATGTTCTTATGAAGATGATGTGATTGATATTTCGTTCGTTTGCCCTTACTGAGCATTTGAGATCACCCTTTTGTATGTTTTCTTTCCCCAGGTCAGGAAGAATGTTGTTGGTCGGAGTGGACACTCAAGAGGGGGGTGAATTGAGTTCCAATTAAAATTTCTGTTAAAAACAATTTCTATTAAAATCCCCCAATTTCAAAATCAAATTAAACTGTAGTGAATTTATATAGATTATAAAGGTTCAATTAGTTTCTCAAAGATTGATTAATTCTCAGTTAACTTAATCTTATGATTAAATTAACTTTTGAAACTAACTTACTGACTTATATCAAATACAAACACTTGCGAATTTAATTATCAAAGTAGCTTTGAAGATAGATTATATTTCAAAGTAATAGCAGCGGAATATGAAATAAATATGTATAGTATGGATATAGAGTATAACTATAAACACAGAAAATTAACCAAGAGGTTCAGTCTCAAGCCGAGACTTAGTCCTCTCAAAATTTTATATAAGAATGATCCACACCCTGGATCGGGGTTAACAACAGTGAACACACTGTCCAGGTCACAAGACCTCTACCACAGTTCTTCGTGGGAAAACAAACAACAACAGCAAGATGTCCAGGTCACAAGACCTCTACCACTATCCATAGTGGGAAATGGGATGCAAAAAGATTTGCTGAGGATTTACAGATCCTCCAGTGAAAGTACAGGAGTCAGTGTGTGTGTTTAATACAGTAGATAACACACACTGCTCAAAATGTAGAATAAATCACAGAACAAGAGATGTAGAGTTTAGAAGTGGTTCTGGTGATCTCAGTGTAGCTCTTGTATTCGATCAGAAGAGAGTTTGAGTCCTCTTCTCGTTTCTGTTTGAGAAACAGAGTGTCGTATGCTTCAGGTTCACAGGTAGTGAGAATGTAGTCGATGAAGTTCTTCAGGGTTCTTCTTGTATGCACAGAACACTTCTCGAGTATACTTGATTGTCTATATGCTTCTCTGTGTTCTTGATGGAGCTCGTTTTTATCTTCTTGTGTTTCTGATATATTTCATCCACCACGCACTTCTCTTGTTCTCATTCTTTTTGGGCAGCGTAGTCTTCTCGTATTTATCTCCCGACAGGGGACAGAAAAGATTTCTTTTCAGCAGGTACGAGGTACGGGTTCCTGACATCCGACAACCTTTATCAGATATTTGACAAATCATCAAAATGTATGATATGACCGTTAGATAGATTAAATGTCGGAAATAAAGAAATTAAAACAGTGAGTCGAGAATGTATGTCACAGTGGACTTCAACTGTGGTCTTCCAACTGTGGACTTCCTTCTGACTGCTGACTTCAACAAAAGGCTTGCTGTCTGTAGGCTTGCAATAGTAGCTTTTACTCCATGTAGCTGTAGCCTTTCTAACTGTAGACTTGTAACATCAAATTTGTAGAGCTGTAACCTTTGTCAACTGTAGACTTCGATCATCTGTAGACTTAGTAGACAGAAGCTGTCTAACTGTAACCTTGACTCTAGACTTATGACTGTAGGCTTGTTCGTCTGCGAACATGTTTCAACTGTAGACTTGTTCGACTTTTAACTTGAGCCAACTGTAGACTTGTTCGACTGTGAACTTGATCAGAGATAACTTTGAACAGAAGTCTTGTAACTGTGACCTTCGTCTGTGAGCTTTGACAATAGATAGCAGTAGACTTGTAACTGTAAGCTTGTATTAGTCTTCGACTGTAACCTTGTAACTATGAACTTCTTGCAACAGTAACTTAAGGTGACAGTTAGCTGTAACTGTGACTTTGAAAAGAAAACTCTGACTGGTAGCTAACAATACCAAACTTATGTAAATATTACTGTAAGCTATTACAGTAAAGTTATGAGAGTAAGAATATGAATTGTTTAGAATAAAATACGTTTAAGCATAGAATAATAAGATTAATGCAAAGGTTTAATACATCAGAATTAATGTTTAAGCATGATTTGGGATTATCAAAACAGGTGATTCCAACAATCTCCCCCTTTTTGATAATCACAAATTATGTCAGTATGAAATATAGAAATATTAGAGAGAAGTGTGCAAAACACAGTATTATCAATATGAGCACAAAAATTAGGTATAATCCGCAAGGATTTCTCCTCTTTGTATAGGTTCATTTCTCCCTTGAGTTTCCCTATTTCTCCCCATTTCTCCCCCTATCTATTTCTCTTTATTTCTCCCCCTTTGTGATTAACAAAAAGAAAGACAGAGAGAGAGAAAATAAACATTGTATTAATAAGGAGTACATTACATGAACCAAAACGTGAATACATGATCCCTATCAAAAAAAACATAAACAGACTCAATCCTCTTCATCTGGAGGTAAGGGATCTTTTCCTTTGGAGAAAGAAGATGGAGCAGGAGGTGAAGGATCAACAGGCTGAGGAATGGCAGCAGGAATGTCTGGAGGGGCAGCAATAGATGCTCCTGAAGGCCTGTAGTGAGTAGCTTGCCGAGGGATCAGTGGTCTAAGGCTTCTGAGGGCATCAGCAGGAGACATTATGGAAGAACCACTGGGGTTGGAGACAGGTAGGGCAGGAGGAACTATAACAGGTGTGCAGTCCACATGAAGAAAAGGTAGGAGCAGATTCCTGAAATCCATTATGATGTTTCCTCCTCTGTCCATGGCAGATAAGAAGTCATCTTTGTTTTCCAAGAATTTATCCAAAGCCGGGGTCAACTCTCGTAGCTTGCTAACTTGTTCTTTGAAAGCTTGAGTTACAGGAGGCAGCTTCATAGTTTCTATCATGAGCTTGAAGTGATTGTTCAACAAATGCTTGGTGAAAATCCGATCAAAGTAATAATCCACTTTACTTTTGATGGCCTCCTGAGAAGCAGTAGCAGCCTGCAGGTGCTCACGAACAAAGCCACTGACTTCTCTTGTAGTAGCAAGGATCTGTAGGTCTGATGTGTCATTTGCACGGGCCTGAGTAAGCTCTTCTCTGAGCAGGCTTCTAAACTGCTCAAGGTCCACAGAAGAGCTAGATGAAGGAAGGGACTTGACTGAGAATGCCACTGTCTCCTTGAAAGACTGAGTCAGATTTCCAATCACTTTCTGAATGACAGCATCCTGATTGCTAAATTGTTCTTTTACTGATTTCTTGAAAGCCTCAAATACTTCCACAAACTGCTTGACCACTTCTTTGATGTATCGAATCTCACTGGCCACTTGTGTCTGAGAACTGCTCAGGGCAGTTAAAGAAGCAACTGATTGTCTGAGAGCCACTACTGCTCCAGTCCAGCTTTCAATTTGAGTGTGGCACACTTTAATTTCATCCATCACTTCTTTGATTGGACTTCCCACAACACATCCTAGAGATAATTCTAAGGATTGTTCTACATTTTTCAGCTCATCAAAAAGACTGGTTTTCAATTCAGCAACAGACTGTCTGATGGTCTCCTTCATTTCATTCTTTAAGGATGCAAGGTCTTCCTTGGTGGCCAATCTTTCAGTTTCTAACACTGGAGAGCTGTTAGGTAGGATAACTGGATTTCTTGGTGGTTGGTTTTCCTCATCTGAATCCTCATAAATGATTCCTAACACCATGTATCCTGGATCTGAGGTCCATCCTTCTATATCAAACAGTACAGAGACTGAACCAACACGCTCCCCCTCACTTGGAGGTCCTTCCTGAACACTTTCTACTATCTGCTCAACTCTGGGTAACTCTAAGTTCTCTTCTGTAGCTCTAGCAGGTTCCATACTTTCTTTCTCTGTAGGTTCAGCAGTGAGGTTAGCCTCCTTCTCTGTTGGGTCATCAACCACTTCCATGACAACAGTAGTAGAGACCACTCCTGCTTCCTGGTCAGACACTGACTTGTATGTATACCCTATCAGAGGGCTCATACTATGTTCTTCTGCAACAGTTTCTTGATTTTCATTTGAAGTTCCAGCCTCTTTTGCTTCGACTGTATCATCCTCGTCATAGGTGTCCTTGACAAAATACTGAGATTCTTCTTCTTCTTCTGTAGACTCAGTCTCACTGTCTCTTAGAATAGGTTCTCTACTAGGTAGTTCTTTTGGAGGGCTTGCTGCTCCAAACGTCACTGTCCTGACAGGACTGTGAGTAGTATCAGGATCACTCCCTTCATCAATTGGGGTGTTCTCTCTTGCAGAGTCACCAACTACTGCAGTCTGTTCATCATCTGAGTATACAGGTTCAGGCTCATCAGGCTTTAAGCCTGGATCTCTCCTATCTCTCGGTCTAGAGGGATGAGTAGAAGGGCTAAATTTCTCATAGATTCTCTCCTCATCATTCACCCATCATTTCTTCCAGGGATTCCAACTGATCTTCATGAATTTGCAGATTACTTTCGAGATACATACACTGTTCTTTGCCACTATCAACTCTTCCTGACTTCCAGCTGCACCTTTCACTTTCAACATAACCGAAATGAGTTTAGCATGGAACAAGGCACTTGATTTTGAGCTTGCCTTTATCATGTCCTCCATCTGAGCCATCAGCAACCTACAAAGGTTGACCTTCCTTCCATGTTTTAATAAGTACATCAAGTAAATATCCTGGTGCTTCAGAGTTGCAAAATCTCCTCTTCTAGGACTCAGTACATGCTGAATAAACTTAAACAGAAGCCTGTCCTCTCCATTCATTTCAACAGCAATAACCTTTCTTACTGTGCCATTTCCTGTCAGTTCTTCCAGAGCCGTCTCATGATCAAAGATTCTACTGTTTGGAGGAGCCGCTCCAGAATAGTAGTTGTAAATACCCTCATGAGGAACTCTTAAACAAGCAGCCCATTCAGCGGATGAAAAACTGACTTCATTTCCATTTACTCTGGATACCAGTTTATGCAGATCATCCTCTTCCTCGAACTGTAGATATTCCTAGAATTCCTTCACCAGCTTCGGGAAGTACGGTCCATTATTGTTTGCGAAGCATTCGGTCCATCCTTGCTCATTAAGCACTGCCAGTACTAATGATCTGCTCGATAAAATCCACTCTTCACTTAGCTCCTTCTCAGCAACTATTTCTCTCTTAGTCAGATGTGGATTGACAGGTCTTATCGAGGCGTTCCCGGTGCCACTGGATTCGACTTGAGTCCTCTTTGGCATTGGTGCATCTTCGTTGATAGTCGGGGGTCGCTTTGTTCTGGCCATTGGAACTGAATGAGGTTTCGAGGTTCGGTTGAAGGTTTAGGGTTTAGGACTTGAGAGAGCAAGGGTCGAGATGAGTGGATTGAGATATGTTCAATGTTCTCAATTTTTATCATTTAGGGATTTAGGAATAAAAGAATAAAGAAAAGAAACGGTTCGAATTCCCACAAAAATAAAATAAGATTAAACAGCGAAACAGCCTACAGAGAGATGTAACAGTGAGGTACACCGGTGAGGTCTAACTGTGAGGTTTCAACTGTGAGGTCTAACTGTGAGGTTTCAACTGTGAGGTTTCAACTGTGAGGTTTCAACTGTGAGGTTTCAACTGTGAGGTTTCAACTGTGCTATAGTTAATCATACCTAACTCATGTTTGATGTAACTTAATCTCTCAAAATTCAAAGGCTTTGTAAAAATATCAGCTAACTGATGTTCAGTGCCAATGAACTCAAGAGTGATATCACCTTTTTGATAATGATCCCTCAGAAAGTGATGTCTCACATCAATATGTTTTATCCTAGCATGAGATACTGGATTTTTAGAAATGTTAATAGCACTTGTATTGTCACACCTTATAGAGACATGTTTGAATTGATATCCATAGTCTAGTAAAGTGTGTTTCATCCACAAGATTTGTGCACAACAGCTACCAGCAGCTATATACTCAGCTTCGGCAGTAGACAATGCAACAGAATTCTGCTTCTTACTACACCAAGATACTAGTGACTTGCCTAAAATGTGACATGTTCCAGAGGTGCTCTTTCTATCTAACTTGCAGCCAGAAAAATCAGCATCAGAATAACTTAATAAATCAAATGATTGTCCTTTTGGATAAAATAATCCCAAATTGGGAGTATGTTTTAGATATTTGAAAATCCTTTTAACAGCAGTCAAATGAGACTCTTTTGGATTGGCTTGAAACCGAGCACACATGCATACACTGAACATGATGTCAGGTCTACTGGCAGTAAGGTACAGTAGACTACCTATCATACCTCTGTAATTGGTTTGATCCACTGGTTCACCAGTTTCATCACTGTCCAACTTGCATGTGGTGCTCATAGGTGTGTCACTTCCTTTGGTTCCATCCAAAGAAAAACGTTTTAGAAGATCTTTAATATATTTACTTTGGTTCAAAATAATACCATTTTTATTTTGAAAGATCTGAAATCCAAGGAAAAATTTGAGTTCTCCCATTAAACTCATTTCAAACTCATTTTGCATTCTTTTTGAAAAATCAACACATAAAGAATTTTTAGAAGATCCAAAAATAATATCATCCACATAAATTTGTACTATTAAGACATCTTTAGAAATCCATTTAATAAAAAGAGTAGGATCAGCTATCCCTTTAGTAAATTCTTTCGAAATAAGAAAAGAGCTGAGCCTATCATACCAAGCTCTTGGATCTTGCTTTAAACCATATAAAGCTTTAGATAGTTTAAAAACATTATTAGAAAAATGGGGATTTGTAAAACCAGGAGGTTGTTCCACAAATACATCCTCAATTATATATCCATTTAGAAAAGCACTTTTAACATCCATTTGATATAATTTGAAATTCAGATGAGAAGCATAAGCAAGTAATATCCTAATGGCCTCTAGTCTAGCCACAGGTGCAAAGGTTTCCTCATAGTCTATTCCTTCTTCCTGACTATACCCCTGTGCAACTAGCCTAGCTTTGTTTCTGATTATATTACCAAACTCATCAACTTTGTTTCTAAACACCCATTTAGTGCCTATGGTAAGAGTGTCTTTAGGTCTTTCCACTAATTCCCAAACTTTGTTTCTTTCAAACTGATTTAGTTCTTCTTGCATAGCCATTACCCAGAATTCATCACTGATAGCATCATTGACATTTTTGGGTTCAAGCTGTGAAAGAAAAGCTTGATGTTCAACCTGATTTCTTAGAGAAGCTCTAGTTTGTGTTCCTCTATCAAGATTACCAACAACAGCATCTAATGGATGATTCTTTAGAATCCTAGTTGATTTAGTAAAGGTTGGACTAGATATTTCAGGTTCATTTATAGGTTCGGGTTCCACAGAGGAAGATTCTGGAAAATGTCCAGAACTGGATGTTTTTATTGCAGGTTCTTTAGATTTGTCATTTAGGTCCAGAACAGATAAGTCTTCTTCAACATCTTCAAGAGAAGTTTTAGGCTCATGTGGATCAGTCTCATCAAACTTGATGTGAACAGATTCTTCCACACATTTGGTTTTTTTATTGAACACTCTATAGGCTTTACTAGACATAGAGTAACCTAGGAAAATTCCTTCATCACTTTTTGGAGCAAATTTATCAAGATTATCTTTGGTATTCAGAATAAAGACTTTGCAACCAAAAACTCTAAAGTAATTAACCATAGGCTTCCTATTATTCCACAACTCATAAGGGGTTTTCTTAAGAATCGGTCTAATCAAGACTCTATTAATAACATAGCAGGCTGTATTTACAGCTTCAGCCCAAAAGTAAATTGGCAGATCATATTCATTAAGCATAGTTCTTGCAATTTCTTGCAGAGTTCTGTTTCTTCTTTCCACTACACCATTCTGTTGAGGTGTCCTAGGAGCAGAAAAATTATGAGAATAGCCATTGAGTGAGCAGTAAGATTCAAAATCTTGATTCTCAAACTCACGACCATGATCACTTCTTAGGGTCTTAATCTTGAGTCCACTAAGATTTTCTACAGACTTGGAGTATTTAACAAAGGAAGAGCAGGCTTCACTTTTGTGAGCTAGAAAGTATACCCAAGTATATCTAGAAAAGTCATCTACAAGAACATAAACATAGTGCTTCCCATTTAGACATGAAATTCTTGACGGTCCAAACAAATCCATGTGAACCAGTTCAAGTGGTTGAGAAGTTGAAACTTCTTTCTTTGGTTTAAAAGAAACTTTGTGTTGTTTTCCCTTTTGACAGGGATTACACACTTTTTCATTTGGGAATTCAAGCTTAGGTAGGTCTCTAACTAGGTGTTTCTTAGAGAGTTTTCTAAGTGAGTGAATGTTGCAGTGTCCTAATCTCCTATGCCACAGCCAAGACTCTTTATGAAAAGCATTTAAGCAAGTAACGTTATGTTTAGCTAAAGTGTTTAAGTCAACAGCATAAACATTTTCATTTCTTAAGGCAGAAAATATTAAAGCATTTTTGGAATTATAAACATCACAAGAATTGTTTTCAAACTTGACATTAAAACCATCATCACACAATTGAGAAATGCTAAGTAGGTTGTACTTAAGTCCATCAACAAATAAAACTTTGGAAATTAATACTGAGTCAGTGTTACCAATCTGGCCTAAGCCGATGATTTTTCCTTTTGAGTTATCACCAAAAGTGACATATCCTCCATCAACCTTTATTAAGCTTTTGAAGCACGAATAGTCCCCAGACATGTGTCTTGAACATCCACTGTCTAAGTACCAAACCTTCTTGTAATTGCTTTTCAAACAGATTTCCTACAAAACAGATTAGACAGGAAATGACTTTGGTACCCAGATTTTCTTGGGTCCAGATATGTTAGCAATCAAGGATTTAGGTACCCAGATTTGTTTTATGGGTCCCATACAATTAATAGATGCAACAGATTTAGAGAGATATACTTTACTTGATCGACAACTATTTAAATAACCAGTTAAGGCATACGAATTTCCAAAACTGGTACTAGCAGGATTTTTTCCAGACTTGGAAATAAATCGGGTTTTAGTAAACTGTCTTTGTCCAGGTTGGTATCCCAATCCAGTAGCATACTTAGGTGCAACTTGATTTCCTAGCAGTTGGGTTAGAGCATCTTTTCCATTTGTGAATGTTTCTAAGTCCTTTCTAAGTTGTTCATTAGATAGTTTCAGTTCTGTATTCTCCTTTAATAATTGAACATTTTTCACTTTTTCTACATCAAGTGCAGACTTGACACTTGCAGTAAGAGCATGCTGTTTCTTTAAAGACTTGTATTTATCCTTTAGTTCATTACACGTTTCTTCCAGCATATTACAGTATTCAATCAATTCATCTTTAGACATATTTTCAGAATCAGAACCAGATTCTGCTTCACCTTCAGAATAATAAGAGTTTAAAGTGGGAGTGTCCAAGGTTACCTCAGATGTGTTTGTCATGAAACACATATTAGCACGATTTCTTTCAGAATCACTGGACTCTGATTCACTTGTGCTGTCTTCTGAAGCACTCCAGGTGGCCTTCATAGCTTTCTTATAATTCTTGTCCTTGTACTCATATTTCTTCTTGAATTTTAACTTAGGACAGTCAGCTTTGATGTGTCCTTTCCTTTTACATTCATAGCAAACTATGTCTTCTTCTTTATCAGTTTTCTTCCAATATTTCTTCCACTTACCTTGTCTATCATACTTACCCTTGTAGTTTGGTTTTCTGAAGAACTTCTTCTTCCTATAGAATTTCTTGAATCTCCTTGCTATTTGTGCCATCTCGGCATCACTGTCAGAATCTAAGTCTTCACTAGATGAGATTTCAGTTGGTATATGCACTTTCTCCTTGTCTTTGCTCTTTGATGCAGTAGACTTAAAAGCTACAGATTTTCGTTTTGGTTCCTCATCTTCCTCTTTATTCACCTTTAGCTCTTCTTCGTACATCATCAGCTTACCAATTAACTCCTTGACAGGAAAAGTTCCAATATCACAGGATTCTCTAATTGAAACGGATGTGCCTCTCCATCTGTCAAGCAGACATCTCAATAATCTCATGATTTGCTCCTTTGCTGGAACAATCTTTCCGAGTGAGCTCATTGTGTTGACTATCTCATTAAACCTGAGATACATATCAGAAATAGGTTCATCAGCTTTCATCTTAAAGTTATCATATTTGATAGTATAAGTATTTAACCGCATTTCCTTGACATTAGTTGTTCCTTCATGAGAAACAGCTAAGGTGTCCCAGATTTCAAAAGCAGTTTTACATGCAGAAATTCTATTGAACTCCTCATCTCCTAGAGCACAATAGAGAGCATTCACAGCCTTACAATTATTATTGTAAGCTACTTTAGTAGGTTCATCCCAAGTTATTCTTTCAGTTTCTGGAATCTTGTATTGAGACTCTATAGCAGTCCAAATATCAAAACCCATACTTTCCAAATGAATTTTCATTTTGAGCTTCCATTGGGCATAATTCACACCATTAAAGAAGGGTGGCCTGTTAGTAGTAGCACCTTCTAGTCTATTATCCATAAGGAAATTTTAGAAAATGTTTTAAAGAGATAAAATTTAGAACTAACAGAAATTTAAGATCGTTTAGATAAAACTACAATCACAGTTTAATAACAGAGAGTTAAAATAAAACTTTGAGCAAGTATAACAGAGATAAACAACTCCTCTGATACCAAATGTTGGTCGGAGTGGACACTCAAGAGGGGGGTGAATTGAGTTCCAATTAAAATTTCTGTTAAAAACAATTTCTATTAGAATCCCCAAATTTCAAAAACAAATTAAACTGTAGTGAATTTATATAGATTATAAAGGTTAAATTAGTTTCTCAAAGATTGATTAATTCTCAGTTAACGTAATCTTATGATTAAATTAACTTTTGAAACTAACTTACTGACTTATAACAAATACAAACACTTGCGAATTTAATTATCAAAGTAGCTTTGAAGATAGATTATATTTCAAAGTAATAGCAGCAGAATATGAAATAAATATGTATAGTATGGATATAGAGTATAAGTATAAACACAGAAAATTAACCAAGAGGTTCAGTCTCAATCCGAGACTTAGTCCTCTCAAAATTTTATATAAGAATGATCCACACCCTGGATCGGGGTTAACAACAGTGAACACACTGTCCAGGTCACAAGACCTCTACCACAGTTCTTCGTGGGAAAACAAACAACAGCAGCAAGCTGTCCAGGTCACAAGACCTCTACCACTATCCACAGTGGGAAATGGGATGCAAAAAGATTTGCTGAGGATTTACAGATTCTCCAGTGAAAGTACATGAGTCAGTGTGTGTGTTTAATACAGTAGATAACACACACTGCTCAAAATGTAGAATAAATCACAAAACAAGAGATGTAGAGTTTAGAAGTGGTTCTGGTGATCTCAGTGTAGCTCTTGTGTTCGATCAGAAGAGAGTTTGAGTCCTCTTCTCGTTTCTGTTTGAGAAACAGAGTGTCGTATGCTTCAGGTTCACAGGTAGTGAGAATGTAGTCGATGATGTTCTTCAGGGTTCTTCTTGTATGCACAGAACACTTCTCGAGTATACTTGATTGTCTATATGCTTCTCTGTGTTCTTGATGGAGCTCGTTTTTATCTTCTTGTGTTTCTGGTATATTTCTTCCACCACGCACTTCTCTTGTTCGCATTCTTTTTGGGCAGCGTAGTCTTCTCGTATTTATCTCTCGACAGGGGACATAAAAGATTTCTTTTCAGCAGGTACGAGGTACGGGTTCCTGACATCCGACAACCTTTATCAGATATTTGAAAAATCATCAAAATGTATGATATGACCGTTAGATAGATTAAATGTAGGAAATAAAGAAATTAAAACAGTGAGTCGAGAATGTATGTCACTGTGGACTTCAACTGTGGTCTTCCAACTGTGGACTTCCTTCTGACTGCTGACTTCAACAAAAGGCTTGCTGTCTGTAGGCTTGCAATAGTAGCTTTTACTCCATGTAGCTGTAGCCTTTCTAACTGTAGACTTCTAACATCAAATTTGTAGAGCTGTAACCTTTGTCAACTGTAGACTTCAATCATCTGTAGACTTAGTAGACAGAAGCTGTCTAACTGTAACCTTGACTGTAGACTTATGACTGTAGGCTTGTTCGTCTGCGAACTTGTTTCAACTGTAGACTTGTTCGACTGTGAACATGAGCCAACTGTAGATTTGTTCGACTGTGAACTTGATCAGAGATAACTTTGAACAGAAGTCTTGTAACTGTGACCTTCGTCTGTGAGCTTTGACAATAGATAGCAGTAGACTTGTAACTGTAAGCTTGTATTAGTCTTCGACTGTAACCTTGTAACTGTGAACTTCTTGCAACAGTAACTTAAGGTGACAGTTAGCTGTAACTGTGACTTTGAAAAGAAAACTCTGACTGGTAGCTAACAATACCAAACTTATGTAAATACTACTGTAAGCTATTACAGTAAAGTTATGAGAGTAAGAATATGAATTGTTTAGAATAAAATACGTTTAAGCATAGAATAATAAGATTAATGCAAAGGTTTAATACATCAGAATTAATGTTTAAGCATGATTTGGGATTATCAAAACAGGTGATTCCAACAAATGTTATTAAGTAGGATATGCCAAAAAGGGACTCTAGATATAATGAAATAAATGGGAGACAACATAAATGATTTTTGAACCAGTTGTTTATGGTTCCTAGTTTCTAATGAAACTATACCTATACATTCATTCCATGGTTTTGTTATATATTGTAATAAGTGTACTTAAATTTTTAATTATTAACAATGTATGTAATGTATGGGTCGTTACAGTTGTTATCAGAGGAAAGGTATAGTCAACCTTTGGAAACTAGGATGTGAAAGACTTAGTAAGAAACCTAAGGATATGTCTAAGAATAGAACACATTCTTAGTGTTTTAGAAATGGCCATGAACAACCTATAATAAGACCTTAAGTGTGAAATTTTATTCATGATTGTGTGGTTTTCCTATTATAATTAGAGTTTCTCACACTATTATTCTTGGTTTTAGTCAATAGCTGGAACCTGAAGGAACCGTGTTAATGCGGAATGCGACCGGCACTGCAATGATTTTCCCCCCTGAGCAACCAAACCTTATGGGAGATGGAATGCACAATATTTTTTCCATGATCACACAACTTTCTCAAGCTATGAATCATTCAGGACTTCCAAACGAGAAAATGAAGGAGCAACATTCTGTTGAATCCTTCATGAGGTAGTGTCCACCTTCATTCAGTGGGTCTTCTGATCCATTAGGTGCTGAACAATGGATCGGTACAACTGAAAAGATATTTTCAGTTCTTCAATGTTCTGAACCTGATAAAGTCATCTTATCAGTGTATCATTTGTATGGTGATGTTGATCAATGGTGGAATCTTATTAAGAATATGAGGAAAAGGGACGAAATTGAGTCCATGTAATGGGATGAGTTCAAGAACTTATTTTTCAATAATTACATCCCTTGTATTCATCAAACAAAGATGGAGAAGGAGTTTTTTGAACTAAAGCAAAAGGATGATGAATCTGTTGGTACCTATGAAGAAAATCTTACACGACTTGCAAGGTACGCTTCTGGTATTGTTATCCAACATGAGAGTAAGATCGATCGATTTTTTAGTGGATTAAAACCATGTATTCGAAGGGCATTAGCCATAAGGGACTTCAATAGAAACGAGGAAATCGTTCGATGTGCTCTCATTGTTGAGATGCAGATTGGAGTAACCCATCATTCATATAGCTTTGATAAGAATAGGAAAATGTAATTCAAAGGGAAATATAAAGAGAACATTGAAAAGAAGATGAGTTTTCCCTTATTCTCAAAGTGTGGAAAGAAACCTTGAGGGAGTTTTCATAAAGGGACAAGTAAATGTTTCAAATGTGGAATGGAAGGTCATCGGGCATTTGAATGCCGCAATGATGGGAAGATGATTTATAGTGATGAAAACAATGAAAAGGATACAAGAGTGCACCTCCTACACATCAATGTTACAAGTACGAGGAAATGGGGAATTATACCAATCAATGCCCTAATCCAAGGGTTGATGATGATGATTGACATCAACAAACTCATAAGGCCAAAGATAAAGGAAAGTCACATACAATTACTATCGGCTATGTGGAGTACGACAACAATGTGGTGAGAGGTACACTTACCATCCACTCTAATGTAGAAAATTTTTTATTTGATTCTGGATCCACCCACTCTTTTATTTCTGAAGAATTTGCTAAGGTTATCGCTATATTACCTCAAAAAATAGATGTTGATTTAGCTGTGACAACCCCTAATGGAACAACAGTTACATCAAAAGTTTATAATTCTTATCTGATTGATGTTTGTGGGAAATTGATTCCTGCAAATCATGTGATCCTTCCTATAGTGGAGTTTGATGTCATTTTTGGCATGTATTGGCTTTCTCTATATGGAGCTCATATCAATTTCCAAAGGATGGAAGTCACATTTCATATTCTAGATCAATCTATGATCGTCTATCGATGCAAGGATGAACATAACCTTCCAGTGGAAATTGCTTCCATATTATGGGTCTTGATTCCACTAAATGAAGGTTATTTATCTCAAATGGTTAGAGAGAAACTCACGATTAAGAATATTCCCACTGTACAAGAGTTTGATAATGTCTTTCCAGAGGAATTTCCGGGTCTTCCACCAAATCGTGATGTAGAGTTTTCAATAGAACTCATATCGGGTGCTTTGACTATTTCAAAGACACCTTATAGAATGGCTCCAATTGAGTGGTAGGAATTGAAGAAGAAACTCCAAGAGAATCTTGATAAGTGACTCATACGCTTAGTGCATCACCTTGGGGAGCACCTGTTCTATTTGTTAAGATGAAAGATGGATCAATGAGACTCAGCATTGATTATCGAGAACTTAACACGATCACTATCAAGAAAAAATATCCTCTCCCGCGCATTGATGACTTATTTGACAAACTACGTGGAGCTCAATACTTTTCCAAGATTGATCATCATTCAGGGGATTGTCAATTAAGGGACAAAATGGAGGGTATACCAAAGATGTCTTTCCTTATAAGGTATGGACATTATGAATTTATAGTGATGCCATTTGGTATTACTAATGCCCCTATTATCTTCATGGATTTGATGAATAGAGGCTTTAGAGACTATCTTGATCAGTTTTTGGTAGTCTTTATAGACGATATTCTTGTCTATTCATATATAAAGGAAGAACATGAAGATCACTTGAGATTTGTATTGAAGACCCTGAGAAATGAGATTCTTTATGCCAAATTTACCAAGTGTGAATTTTGGCTTCCAAAAGTTTCATTTTTTTGTCACATAATATCAAAAGAGGGAATATATGTGGATCCATCAAAAACAGAGGTTATCGAAAGATGGTCAAGACCAACAAAAGTAACTGAGATCTGACGTTTTCTTGGTTTGGCTGGATATTATCGAAGTTTTGTGAAAGATTTTTCATGATTATCTAATCCACTCACCAGGCTGACTTGAAAAGGAGCTAAGTTCGTGTGGACGGAGGAATGTGACGAGAATTTCAAGGAGTTAAAAAGAAAGTTATCCAGTGAATCTGTGATCACACTTCCTTGTAGTGGAGAAATGTTTGTGATCTACAGTGATGTATCCAAGAAGGGATTAGGGTGTGATCTCATGAAAAACTATATGGTGATAGCTTATGCCTCACTACAGTTGAAAATCCATGAGAAAAATTACCCAAATCATGACTTGGAGTTAGCTGCGGTAATCGTTGTATTAAATATTTGGAGGCATTATCTTTATGGAGAATGGTGTGATATTTATACTAATCATAAAAGTTTAAAGTATATTTTCACACAAAATGAGCTGAATATGAGCCAAAGAAGATGGTTGGTGATGATTAAGGATTATGACTGCTCAATTCATTACCACCCTGGGAAAGCAAACAAGGTGGCAGATGCATTAAGTCGACAAGGCAATGATAGCTTATCCATGATGAGGATCACAAAAGAATCAACATTTATAGATTTATAAAGGATTAATCTTGGAATTATAATGGAAGGCGAAAATTGTATCTTTCCCAAATAAATGTTCAACCATCTATACATGTGAAGGTTAAAGAGGCACATAATGAATATGTGAGGTTACAAAAGAAGGTGAGAAATGTTCCTGAATTCAACCTTGATTATGATGGGATAATAATGTTCAGGAATCGGGTTTGTGTTCCTCCCATCCCCAAATTAAAGGAGTTGCTGGATGAGGCTCATAGATCTTCATTCTATATTCATACTGGAAGCATGAAGATGTATGGGGACCTGAAAGAGTACTTCGTGTGGGATGGCATGAAAAGAGATGTTGCTGACTATGTATCTTGATGCTGGTTTCTCAGCAAGTTAAAGCTGAGAGACAGAAGTCTAAGGGTTTGTTACAACCATTACCCATACCAAAATAGAAATGGGAAAACATCACTATGGACTTTGACACTGGACTTCCTAAAACATCCAAAGGAAATAATGCTATCTGGGTCATAGTTGATCGTCTTACAAAGTCGACACACATCATTTCTATTAGAGAGGATTTCTCTCTAGCTCAGCTTTCCAGGATATATGTAAAGGAAGTGGTAAGATTGCATGGAGTACCAATTTCCATTATATCTGATTGGGATCCAAGATTTAGCTCAATTTTCTAGCGAAGTCTTCAGCATACTATGGATACAGATTTGAGTTTCCACACTGCTTATCATCCTCAGACAGATTGTCAGTCTGAGAGGACAATTCAAACACTATAAGATATGTTGAGATCTTGCTCTATGGATTTCAAAAGTGGTTGGGATCAACAACTACCATTGGTAGAATTTTCTTATAATAATAGCTTTCACTCCAGTATTCAGATGGATTCTTATGAAGCTCTCTATGGAAGGAAATGCAGGACTCTAACTTGCTGGGATGATGTTAGGGAAAGAAGTCTATTAGGACCTGATCTTGTTGATGAGATGGAAGAAAAGGTCTGATCTATTCAACAACACATTAGAGCAGCTCAGAGTCAACCAAAACATTATGCCGACAATCGAAGAAAAGACCTAGAGATTGAAGTGGGTGATAAAGTGTTATTACGAATATCTCCTTGGAAGAGAGTAATGAGATTTGGAAGGAAGTGAAAGTTGAGCCCTAGATATATCAGTCCTTTCGAAATACTGGATCGTGTTGGGAAGGCAGATTACCAATTGGAGCTTCCACCTAGTCTCTCCCAAGTTCACGATGTGTTCCGTGTATCTCTTTTGAGAAAGTACATACCTGATCCTTCACATATACTCAACTCAGAAGTTGTACTGTTGGAGCAAGATCTTTCTTATAAAGAACAACCAATAGAGATTCTAGATCGTAGCGAAAAAGTCCTACGGAACAAGACCACTCGCTTGGCGAATGTTTTATGGAGGAACCACCAATTAGAAAAACTACATGGGAGCTTGAGGATATGATGAAGGAGAGGTATCCTCATCTGTTTGTTACAATGTGGCGAATTTCGAGGGAAAAATTCATTTTAAGGGGGGTAGAATGTAACACACGAGACTTTTATGAGGAATATTTTGTTTTTATTTTATATAAATCATTAAAGGAATCGTTCACTACACCCAACACTAGCTTGGCTTGCTTTACATGCAATCACGACCTTCCTCGATGGCTAGCGTTGTACGCAATACCGAGTTTCACTAAACAATGATATGCTATTAAAATATTATTAAAACTACCCGCTATGAATAGTAATACCCACTTTTCAAAATTTCTTAAATTTTATTTTTCAAAATGGTCTTCATTTTAGGATTCGGAATATCGAAATTATCCTAGGGTGAAATTTTGGTATTTTTCTGAAAACTTTCAATTTTTGATGAATAGTGAAAATAATGGGTTACTATTTAAAAACCGACTTTCTATTTAAATAATTATTTATTTTGTTTAAATTTATTTTAGGTAAAAATTGATACATAATAGCTATATAAGTTCAATGCAATTCATTGGAGTCATTTTATAATAATTTTAGATATATAAAAATTTTATTGAACTTTTCACCGTCTTTTACCCACCTCCTAGGAGAATTTCCAAATTCACATAAAACTTAATTTTTACCGCTTCTGTGAGTGGAATTTCAGAAATCTAAGAGACTCGGTTGACGTCAGTATGTAAAATTTGTTTCAATGAGATGAAAATAATTTTTGATGAATGGTAGCTTTTTACTTTTTTTAACACAGTTAAAAGTAAATATGGTAATTAAGGGTAAAATGATATTATTATTACCCTAAAACAAGTACTAATTCTATTGGATAATTGTAATTCAACAAAAAAAAACTTGGGAATAAAATATGACCATTTAGCCTCACATGGAATAGATTAGAACATTTATTATTAATTTATTTAAAGAAGGGATAAAATAGTTAAAATCAAAGTTTAATAACTAAATCATTTTTAATATAGAGTTATAAAAAAGATAAATTTGACTATAAATATTCATTAGAAATATAAACATATTTCCTACATAATGATATTTAATTTGTAATTTTTAGACATAACATAATTTAATTTATTTATGACACAATGCTGATGCATTAATTATCTTATTAATGAAATATTGACAAAATTGATGTTATAAATACCCAAATAAATGTAATTTGAGACATTTTATGAATTTAAATACTTTTATAGGTTAATATGACATTCTAGTATTGATTTAATTAACTTTTTTCGAACTAATATTTCTGTTATGATTTTCAAAAAAAAGCAATTACCAAATAGTGTCAGAATTGACATAAAATAGTTATTAAAAAAATATTATATTATTAATTGTTAGTTTATTCCTAAAAATATATTTTTCGGCCAAATGTCTTAGATAAGGTTATATATATTAATAATAAACAACTTGGTGTTCGTTTGTCTTGTTATGGTATGTTTATTAACCTTATAGTGTATGAAAACAAAAAGACACAGTAAAAGTAAAATTATTTAACTTAAAGTTAAATCTAAATGATAAGGTTACAATAGAACCCTAAATTTTTCTAAATTCTATTGGAAGAGATAATTGTGACCCATCCCCACCTTAGCTTCTAAATAAATCATTTTGGAGATATTAAAATCCGAATATTACTTTATAATAAAATAATATTTCATGTTTTTCCTAAGGTGCCCCTCTCTTACCTTATAAAAGGGAACCTTCTCCCTCTCTTCCTCACACCTCATTGAGCATTAATTCTCATCAAACCCTTTCCAAATTCTCTTTTCCAATTACCTAGAAACATCCTAGAGGTCCTGGTCTTCTTCAAAGGCCAATTTTATTTCCCTAAGAGGTGCTCTCAAAGAGGCGTTTCAAAAAAGAGGTAATGTCTGTTACCGATTATTTCAACATTATTTCTTCATTAACTTATATTTATTTAGTTGTTTCATTATTATGTAATAAAATAAGTATCACTCATATATGTATATGTTATTATAAGTATTAAACAACCCTATTTCACCATCTATCCATCCTACGGAAAACAAAATCCTCACACGTGCGTAAGTACGGAATACCGTCTCCACGCCATGGTGTAATCTATTTTCCACCACCACCTTACTTGGATTGGTATAATGGTGTAAATAATAACTATATATGATTATATTAAAGTGATATTGATTCTAAAATAGTATACATACACTCCAATACAACTCCACGATCATGGGAACGATATCATCGATCGTGTGTACGTACGGAATACCGTCTCCATGATATGATGTGACTCGCTCTACATGATTTTCATTGAATAATGATTACATAAATGAATTGAGTGAATAAATATGATATTTGTTACACTAATACCATTCTTTAAATGAGGTATCTATAACCTAAAAATAAGAATAAGAATTTATTCGACAAAACACGCATAAGAACAAAAAGTAATAAACACCCGAATAACAAGTAACAATGAAAAATTACTAATATGAAGCTAAGAATATAACCAAATATGATATAACAACAATTAGTATGATTCTGGAATAATTCAATTACATTATTTAAGTCATTATACAGGAGGTTCAGACTCTTACGAAGCAAATCATACCTATGGTAAGGGAAAATCTCACAATATCATTTTTATCCGAGATTGTTTATAATTTAGAATTTACTGGGGAATATTTATCATCAACATCCATGTTTCCTCAATATTTAATATTATTTCCATCCACCTAAAATTTTTTAAACCCAATTTCTCCCTTCGGTGAGTTTTTAGTAAAAGATATGAGAGGAATCTTTTATCGTTATTCGTACGAAGCTCTTTTTGACTTTTCTGACATAAGTACAAGAAGAATGTTTTTTTAACATATACGACATGAATGGATTTTTAAAACATTATTTCAAAGAAGATTACTTTACAAGTTTTAATGTTGATTTTTAATCAACTTCTTTTAGTTTAAAATTGTATGACATTTTGAGAAAGGAAAAAATGTTTTTGAATTAAAAAGGATATTTTCCTCAATAATAGAGTTCGAGTGTTTTATCAAAATTATTTTCCATCTATGATAATATAGGGTTCTATTTATATCTCTATTATTAATTTGATCTGATTATGTTGTGATGGAATTATTATTAGGAATTCCTTTATCTTATATGAATTGTTTTATGAAGTCACGATGTTTAAGAATCTCATTTTTATTACATGAGTTATGCAATGATGTATGATTTGTGATTTTGTGTCACACATAAGAATGGTATAATTATGAGATGTGTGGGATCTATATCTCCCTCCAATGAATTGGGAAAAGATTTATATCTAATGAGATAGACATGACTGGAATGGTAGGTTAAACCAGTTCAGTGAAACAGGACTGAAACGAGGAGTGAACTCGGTTCAGAAATGGACATTGTCCACTAAGATAGTCTTGGCAATGAGTCTTGACTACGAAGAAATGATTCTACATGATTGTGTTTGTATAACACAATGTTTCATGTTTTATGTTAGGATTATTGAGATTACATTTCACTACTATGATTTAACCCATGTTATGAACTTATGATCTCTTTTGCAGGACAAGATTTCCAAAATGTTAAGTTCTTATGAATATGATGTGATTGATATTTCTTTTGTTTACCCTTACTATGAATTTGAGCTCACCCTTTTTTATTTTTTCTTTCCCCAGGTTAGGAAGAAGGTTATTAAGTAGGATATTCCAAAAATAGACTCTAGATATGATGAAATAAATGGGAGACAATGTAGATGATTTGTGAACCAGTTGTTTATGTTTCCTAGTTTCTAAAAACACTATACCTATATGGTCCTTTCATGGTTTTGTTATATTTTGTAATAATTATACCTCAATTTTGAAGTTTTAGCAATGTATTTAAAGAATGGGTCGTTATATATGTACAGCCCATAATGGTATTCTTTGTGTAATACACGTTAATTTATGTGTATCTACATATTCATTATATGATACCTCTTTCAAGGGGTGTATGTTTTGTAAGTTACCAAATTGGTAAGGGGTTATTTCACAATCTCTTCATTATCCGAAGTTGTTTATAGGTAATTATCTACTGGGAACTCTTTATCATCCACATAGAAGTTTCTTAAAAATGTATTTTAAATCATTATTATTATGGTTTAAAGTCATTTATACCCTTTTTTGACTTTTTGTAAGAATTTTATAAAGGAATCTTTCCGTCGTTTTCCAAACAGGGTCCTTTTTATCCTATTCCACAAAATTAAGTTAAGAATGTCTTTTTTAACTTATACGGCAGGTACGCCTATTTTCTGCCGTTATAAAATTGTCGAAGCTTCCCTTACACACATATAATGATATTTTCAAAATAAAGGTTTTCTTTTATAATTATGTAATTTTTAAATGATGTCAAAAAAGGGAGAGATATTTCTATAAAATATATGAAAATCCAGTGCAAATGTATATGTATTTAACACAAGCTTAAAAATGCGTTCTAAAAACCCGACTCTCGAGTTTGGTAGACAGGAAGGGATTGGGAATGGACCCATCATGGCCTGTAATTAGTCGTGAAGTCTCAGAATTAGTTATTTTGTTTTCAGAATCTTGCATAATGTTTTCAGAAAAAACACTGAAGTATATTTGAGAAATTTTAAACATAACTGTCTTCTAAAAAATTTCATCGGAATGCCTCATGACACAAACTAGCGTCTTGGTTTGAGGCCTTGACAAAATCTTATTTGTAGTCTTGGCACGAGGGCTTGGCTACGTGGTTATGATTGTCTGGAATTATGAATTCTATCATTATGAAAGTGGTTATTGATATTTCATGTGATTATTCGACTAGTAGAATATCCATGTGAGTAAGTAAATGGAATTATTTCATTTAATTTTTTTCCATATTCTGATGAATTTAATGTTTTAAAACACTTTTTGTAGTTATACATTGCCTTAAATGTTTATGCTTATTTATGAAATTTTCCGCTGTATTATTATCCTTACTGAGCATCTGAACTCACCCATTTCTATGTTTTATTTTTTCCAGGCATCAAGAAGTGTATTGTGATTGATATGTAGGGTTAAGACAAAGGAATAATGGCGCTCATAAAGTATTATTTATGTTGTTTTTTATGTTATTTAGTGTAATGTAACAATAATTTATGTTATCTATTTTCCAAGACTGCTAAACTGATCAGTCCTTCGGGACTTGATTCCTTGTAATCATGCCAATATATTAAAATAACGCACTGACTCTGGGTAACTGGGGTCGGGGTGTTACAATTTTTCGATTCAAAATATCGAATTTAGACTAGGGTGACATTTTGGAACTTTACAGATAACTTTTTTATTTTGATTAATAGTGAAAATTACTAAATTTTAATTAAACACAACATTTCTAATCAAATTAACTAATAGTGATAAATTATAATATTGAGTGGTTTTATGTTATAATTAGAATATAATTTTACCAGTTTATCCAATGGTGGTCATTAGAATTAATTTCACTTTGAAATTGGATATAAACAATTGTCAATCTTTTGATTGATATTGTTTCTTAAAAACATGCTATTTGTTTTGACAACGGGAATTAATTATAAAATTAATTAATGAAACTTATATATTTGTAATTTTGTAAAATAGACATCATTTTTTAATTCAGAATATCAATTTTATATTCGGGTGAATTTTTTGTATGGTTCTGAAAAACGTCGATTTTTGATGAATAGTGAAACCAATAAGTGGTAGTTAAAAAAACTGTTTTTTTGTTTAAATGAAATTTTACCACCACTATGATTTGAATTTCCAAATCTGACATAAATCATTGTCATTAAAAAGTATAATGTGGATCAATGGGATTAAAATAATTTTTGGTGAATAGTATCTTTTAAGTTCTATTAATCGCGATTAAAGATAATTAATGTAACTGAAGGTAAATATAATGTTATAATAATATGAAATTACCTTTACACTTGTCTTACCCTTATTGTATGAGTAATGGCCGACCAATAAAATCCATGGGTCATCTTGGGGACCCCATGGAGCCACTTGGTTAAGAAAATGACATTAATAACTTTTTATTTTAACTAAAAATAAAATTTTCACCAACATGTGTTGTTTTAAAAAAACAATTATTACATGGGGTTATATAACATAAATTTTCGAATATATCTTTTCATTGGAAAGATAAAAAAATATCCTACATCATGGTATTTTTTTTATAATTTTTAGACATTAAATAAATTAATTTTTTTATAACACCATGATGATGCAACGATTACCTCATTAATTAAATATTTAAATAAAATGAAGATATAAGGTAAAATATAAGAATTAAACTTGTCTAAATCCTATTGGATGAGTATATTTCTTACCCTTATCACCTTATCCTCGAAATATATAATTTTGGGACATTTGAAATCCAAGAACCACTTCATAATAATGTAACATTTCATGAATTTCCAAGAGTTCCCCTCCACTCCTCTTATTAAAGGCCCCCACCACTATCACCTTATTCACACCATTCAAGCCATTTGTCTCGGCCATAATCTACCCAAATACTCTCTCAACTTCAATCTCTTACCCCTAGAAGCCTCACTTTGGGAAAAAGTCTTCCCAAGGAATCCTTTGGCTCAAATCAAAAATAGTTACCCGATTTTATGTTAATGTCTTCTCTTATGTTCTTTTGTATTATTTTGCTTCTCCAACCCCTTAAACTATTTTTATTCCTTTATTTTTTTTTAACAAAACCAGTATTTTAAATATACTTGGATTTTTGTATGATAAGTATTCGAGCTAAACTTACACACACCTCTGTCTAATGGTTAAGGAACATACTGTTTCCTTGCAAGGTGAAATTCTGCCTCACGAAACGATGATTGTTCTATATTCTCCTACTACCCCTCATGGTGGCCATTATGATGACAATATATTTATTTATGATATATATTATATTTATTTCCTCTCTAAGCTTCTGTATTTTACATTTAAAAAATACCTTTATGCTTTGCATTTTGTGAAAATGCCATAATTTTATTTGACGAAGTGTGGACTACCGCCCCCTCAAGTGATGTGAATCGTTCATGAAATGCATGGAATGAATAAATAATGAAATTAATGAACTTATGTGACCTATATAACTTATAATTATAATATATATATATATGTATACTTCTTTTAGTTTTAATTCCATTAAATATGATATATAAATGAAAGTAGCATTCATGCGTACGTACGACTTACCGTCTCCATGAACGGTGAATTTCATTTCTTAACTCTAAATGTTATGTAATTTTATAAATGAATGTATATGGTGGATATATATGATATATATGATATATACATCATTAATAGAATTATAGATATAATGAATATTTTACCACATGCACAACTTGTAATTATAAGAAGTTTATTTTTGACTCAAGTACCAAAGATCGACAAAACGACCGTTATTAACTTAAATATTTTCATAATGTTCATAACATGGTAATAAGTGATATAAAAGAAATAATTAACTTGAAAAAGGTTCTTCAGAAAGTAAAAATTAACTCTAGTGTATTATTCAGGAGGTCAAGGAACGATCGAGTCAAGTTGGACACGAGGTAAGGGACTTCGTCTCAATCTCCTTTCATTGAGGAATATTTTGTTTTATACAAAACTTTAATTTATACGGTTTATAAAACCCTTTGAATTTTACTTTTATTCAAAAGGAATGTTTTTGTACGAATCATTTTTACTAAACGAAAAAAGAATTCTTTTTCTTACGTATGCGGTGACAAAGACATCTCCACCATTATTACACCTTTGATGCTTCCCTTACACGCTTATAAGGATATTTTCAAAATAAATGGTTTCTTTTATAATTAAGTTATATTTATATGATTTAAAAAATGTGATATTTCTCTCAAATATATGAAAATTAAGTTAAAATGTATACGTATTTAAAGAAAGCTTAAAATGTTTTCCAAAAACCCAACTCTTGAGTGTGGTAGACAGGAAGGGATTGGGCGTGGACCTGTCATGGCCTGTAATTAGTCGAGTAGTCTCTGAATTAGTTATTTTTTTTCAGAAGCTTGCACAATATTTTCAGAAAAAAACTGGAGTATATTTGAGCAATTTTAAACGTAAGTATCTTCTAAAATATTGCATTGTTAGGTCTCATAAGCCAAACTAGTGTCTTGGAATGAGGCCGTGACAAAATCTTATTTGTAGTCTTGGCACAAGGCTTTGGATACGTGGTTATGATAGTTGGGGATTATGCATTCCATCATTATGAAAGTGGTTATTGATATTTCATGTGATTATTCGACTAGTAGAATATCCATGTGAATAAGTAAATGGCATTATTTCATTTTATTTTTTCCATATTATGTTGAAGTTCATGTTTAAAAGGCTTATGTTTTAGTTATAAATTGTCCTAAATGTTTATGTTTATTTATGAAAGTTTCTTCTATATTGTTATCCTTACTGAGCATCTGGGCTCCGCCTTTTCAATGTATTAATTTTTCCAGTATGTGAAAAATTATTTTATGAATGACTTGTAGGGGTATTATGACGGGATATGAATACAAGATGATGTTGTAGTTTTGTTTTACTTTTTGATATAATGTAACACTTATGAATATATCTAATGTTTCCAAGACTACTAAACTAATTGGTCCTTCCAGACATGATCTTTTTTATCATGCCAATGTTACGTAATAATGCACCGACTCTGGGTAACAGGGGTTGGGGTGTTACAATTGGTATCAGAGGCAGTTTAGTAATAACCTTGAAACTAGATTTAGATAAACTCTGATTAGAGAACATATCCCTAAGATAGACTTTGAGAATTAGTATAGAAGAACATCCTAGAATTTTGGTAAAGTATAGATTTTGTGTATTTTCTGAGCTATACATCCCTGTCTAGATACGAGCCGGTAGAGGCGGATCTGGCATAGATGTACCAAGGGGTAAAACCCAAAAGCACTGCTTTGCGCTAGACTCGAACGGGAACTGGTGCATGACAACAGGCCATGCTGCATTCTTGGTTACGACACTCTCGGGGGATATGCTTAGGATAATTCTCATTTTCATTAGAAACCATTATGAATGGTTTATGAGTATTTACATACTCAAAGAAAATGTTTTTATGGTTATGGATTATATACATAAACTGTTCAATTTATGTTATGTGTTTTACAAGTATGGAATTATGTATTTTGATTCATAAAATAATCTAGTTTATTCCATTATTTATAAATGGCGCCTAGTGTAAGGAATAAAAACCGTATCAATGAATGCACTCCATTAATGGATTTCCCTCCTTATCAAGATAGTTATAATGGAGATGTTGATACAACTGGTGCTGATCAGCTTATCACCATACATGGACAACTCAATCGGGTTCTGAATAATAACCTTACTTGTATGGAGCACCCTGATCCGCAACGTGGATGATCAATGTTAGACCGCATCATGAGGAAACAACAACCAACATTCAATGGGAGAACAAATCCCTTAGTAGCTTAGCAATAGATAAATTCCCTAGAGAAAATATTTCAGGCTTTTGGGAGTAATGAAAGGGAAAAGGTTATCATGGAAGTTTACCGCCTCACTGGAGATGTATATCAATGGTGGTCATTGATTAAAAACACAAAGGAAGATGATGAAGTATCAAATATATAATGGAGGGAGTTCAAAGATCTTTTCATAGAAAAATACTTTCCTCGTGACCATTGAGACGATATGGAAAGTCAATTTCTGAGTCTGATACAAAAGGAGGATGATAATGTCGCAAAGTATGAGTCTAACTTTACAAGGATTGTGAGGCATGCTATAGATTATATACGTAACCCAAGAAGTAATATTGATCATTTCGTTGATGGGTTAAAACTGTTTCTCTGTCGAGCATCAGTATCAAAATCTTTCTCAACATATGAAGTTATAGTCTCGTGTACTTTCCAGATAGAAAAATAATTCTATAAGTCTTATGACAGTAATTTAAATCAATAGAAGAATAGAATGGTGGAACAAGAGAAAGATAAAGGGAAAAAGGGAAGGAAGGATTTTCCATTATGCGATAATTGTGGGATGAATCACCCCGGTACTTGCGTAAAAGGAATGGGAGTTTGTTATAAATGTGGAGAAAAATGTCACCGGGATCGTGATTCCAAGGGAATGAAAGAGGCTATAAATGTTGAATGCTAAAATTTTAGAGAAACGAGGCATTATGAGAATGAATTCCCTAAGCACAAAGGAAACATACATTAGAAAATTCCAAGGGAGGAAGGCCAAGCTTATGTTTTTACTACAGATGAAGTTGAATAATTATTGTAATTGTGTTTTTGGACTCAATAACTATATTACGGCTATAAGAATAATGTGATATATATAATTATTGTACTATATTACTTTTTGATTTCATTAAGGTTTAAATATTATGAAGGTAATAATATTTTTAGTATGTTTCAATAAGAGAAACATTACGTTGTTTGGGGAATCTGATGTTACAATCGATTTTGGAATTTAGAGACCTTTTAAAGAATGTATGGATAGAGGTATATTGGATACGTATAAAGGTTGGAATGGATTTTGTATAACTTTGGATATTATTGTTTAAGGTTAAAACATTTTTGATGATTAATTTTTGAATATTATAATACTATTTTTTTGGAAAAGGACAACCTGCAGGTCGGGGGATAACCCATCGCCTCCGACAAAGCTGTAGGAATCGAACCCACAACCATAGTGTGATAGGCATTTATTAGCTACCACTAGACTATAAGAAGTCCTTGGTTATTAAAAAAGAGTTTTCCTAATCTAAATAGAATGTGTTAATATTTGTAACCTTGTACAATTAGGATAAATATAATATTTTTGAGTTCTATTATCTTTTTGAGTGAAAGATGGGTATGTGGAAAAATTATATTAATGAATGATAAGTCTACATGACATGTATATATATTTCCTTACATTCTTAGTAAATATCCAATATAAATTACTCAACTTTATTAAAGGTAACTTAATACAAAAAGGTTTTATGTTAACATTTCCTACTGGGGAATCATTGATAGTTTATCCAATCACATGTTTGTGATTTTCTTGTATTTAACTTTATCCTAATCTTGTTTTCTATAACTCTCCATCAGACCTTGATGGTTTGTTTCTCCTCCATATCCATGTTTTCATATAATCCTAGTATGGGCTATCTCGGGTTACCTTTGTACTTCACTTTCATTCTTTTAAAGTTATATTTTTATTAACCCTATTTCCAATATGGGTTTTCCACAAAGGTATTTACTACTATGAACCTTTTATTTTTGAATAACTATTTCAAATTCCGAGGACACAATTTATTGAAGGAGGGGAGAATGTAACACCCCAAGCTTCCGTGGTATGCTTCTCTTTGAATAATACAGTAGCGTGTGTTGTACGCAACTTTGAGTTCTAAAACACACCACAACCAATCAAACTAGCCGTTATGAATATTAATATATACTTTTTGAAAATTGATAAATTTTATCTTTGAAAATGTACTTAATTTTTGGATTCGGAATATCGAATTTAGACTAGTGTGAAATTTTGAAACTTTTCGGATAACTTTTATATTTTGATGAATAATGAAAATTACAAAATTTTAATTAAAAACAACTTTTTTATTCAAAATAATTAATAGTGATAAATTACAATATTGAGTGGTTTTAAGGTATAATTAGAATATAATTTTACCATTTTATCCAATGGTGTTCATTAGAATTAATTTCACTTTGAAATTTGACATAAACAATTGTCAATCTTTTGATTGATATTGTTTTTCTTAAAAACATGCTATTTGTTTTGACAACGGGAATTAATTATAAAATTAATTAATGCATCTTATATTTGTGGAATTTTTTAAAATAGATATCATTTTTAAATTAATAATATCAAATATATCTTAGGGTGAATTTTTGGTATTGTTCTGAAAAACATCGATTTTTGATGAATAGTGAAGCCACAAAGTGGTAGTTAAAAAAACGGTTTTTTTGTTTAAATGAAATTTTACAACCACTGTGATTTAAATTTCCCAAATCCGACATACATAATTGTCATTAGGAAGTAAAATTTGGTTCAGTGGGATTAAAATAATTTTTTTGAATAGTAACATTCAAGTTATATTAATCGCTATTAAAGGTAATTACTGTAACATAAGGTAAATATAATGTTATAATAATATGAAATTACCTTTACACATGTCCTACACTTATTGGGTGAGTCATGGAAGACCAAGACAATCCATGGGACAACATGGGGACCCAATTGAGCCACTTGGTTAAGAAAATGACATCAATTACGTTTTATTTTTAGTAAAAATAAAATTGTCACAAACATGTGTTGTTTCACTAAAACAATTATTACATGGGATTATATAATTTAAATTTTCGAATATAAATATTCATTTGAAATCTAAAATGATTTCCTACATCATGGTATTTGTTTTATAATTTTTAGACATTAAATAAATTAAATTTTTTATAACACGACGATGATGCAACGATTACCACATTAATTAACGATTTTAATAAAATGAAAAGATAAGGTAAGATATAAGAATTACACTTGTCTAAAGCCTACTTTATTAGTATATTTAGAACTCTTATCACATTATCCAATAAATATATAATTTTGGAAACTTTTAAATCCGAAAAGCACTTCATAATAATGTAATATTTCTTGAATTTCCAAGAGTGCCCCTCCTCTCCTCTTATAAAAGGCCCCAACCACTACCACCTTATTGTCACCGTAAAATCCATTTGGCTCAGCCAAAATGGCCCAAATACTCTCTCAAAATCCCTATCATAATCCTAGAAGCCTCACTTTGGGCATAAGTCTTCCCAAGGAAGCCTTTGGATCAAATCAAAAAGAGTTAATTGATTTTAAGGTAATGCCTTCTCTTATGTTCTTTTCTATTATTTTTCATCTACAACCCCTTAAACTCTTTTTATTCCTTTATTTTGTAACAAAAAGTATATTCAATATACTAGGATGTTTTTATGATAAGGATTCGAGCTACACTTACACACACCTCCGTCTGATGGTTAAGGAGCATACTGTTTCCGTGGATTGAGAATTACTGCCTCACGAAACGATGATTGTTCAGTCATATCCTACCACCCCTCATGATGGAAATTATGATGAAACTATATTTATTTATGATATATATTATTTTTATTTCCATTCTATTCTTCTGTATTTTATATTTAAAACATACCTTTATGCTTTTCATGTTGTGAAAATGCGATAATTTCAATTGAGAAAGTGTGCCCTACCGCCCCCTCAAGTTATGTGACTCGTTTTTTCAATACATGTAATGTATAAAGAATGAAATTAATGAACTTATGTGACATATATAACATATAATTATAATATATATATCATTTAGTTTTAATTCAATTAAATATGAAATAGAAATGAAAGTAGTGTTCATGCGTACGTACGACTTACCGTCTCTATGAACGGTGTATTTCATTTTTTACCTATAAATGTTATGTAATATTATAAATGAATGTATATTCTGGATATATATGATATATATGATATATAAATCATTAATATAATTTTGGATATAATAAATATTTTACCACATTAACAACTTGTAATTATATGAAGTATATTTTTGACTCAAGTACCAAAGATCGACAAAACGACCGTTATTAACGTAAATAATTACATAATGTTCATAACATCGCAATAAGTGATATAAAAGGAATAATGAACTTGAAAAAGGTTCTTAAGCAAGTAGAAATTAACTGTAGTGTTTTATTCAGGAGGTTAAAGAATGATCGAGTCATATAACGCCCCTACCACAGCTACCCAGAGTCGGTGCCTTATTTCGTAGCATTGGCATGATCACCAAAGATCAAGTCTCGATAGACCGATTAGTTTAGTAGCCTTGGAAATACTAGATACATTCATAAATGTTACATTACATCATAAAGTGAAAATATACAATAAGAAAGTCTCCATAGTCCACACTCATATCCTCTTCTGACTATCCCTGCAGGTCATTCATAAAATACTTCTTCACATCCTGGAAAATATTAAAACATTGAAAGGGGTGAGATCAGATGATTAGTAAGGATAACAATATTGCGGAAGATTTCATAAATAAACATTAACATTTAAGTCAATGTATAACTAAAACAAAATACTTTTTAAACTTGAACTTCAACATAATATGGAAGAAATAAAATTAAATAATGCCATTTACATACTCACATAGATATTCTACTAGTTGAATAATCAAATGAAATATCAATAACCACTTTCATAATGATGGAATGCATAATGCCAGACTATCATAACCACGTATCCAAGGCCTCGTGCCAAGACCAAAAATAAGATTTTGTCAAGGCCTCGTTCCAAGACACTAGTTTGTCTCATGAGACCTACCGATGCATCGAGGAGTTATAGTGGGCTCCACCCATCACTTATTAAGTCCAATTCATTCCTAATATGAATAGGTTTAAACATATCATAAACCATAACATAATCGTATCATATAAAACATGCATAAAGGAAACATAAAATTTCCACATTTCAATCACAAGATATCAATACAACACATTGATATAATAAAAATGCTTTAAAAACATTTTCAATACCAAAATAAAAGAAAGTTAAAATTTTGTATTTATTTTTCTTTAAAAAAATTGATGGCTTGTAGAGGAAGCCGAAACTCAAATAATGGTCACGGCGGCGGAGAAGTCGTTGTCGCCGCATAAGTATGGAAAGAAAAACATTCCCTTTTTGTCGTTTAGTAAAACGATTCGTATAAAAAAGATTTCTTTTGAATAAACATAAAAGTCAAAGGGGTTTATACACCGTATAAATGAAAGGTGTGTATAAAACCAAATATGCCTCAACGAATGGAGATTGAGACGAAGTCCCTTAAAAGATAATTTTTTAAATAAAATATATATATTATGTGTATTCTCTATATGTACACATAAAGAATGTAAAAATACAAAATAGGACATAATAATATCATGACATAATTTGAAAGTAGGAGATTAACCCAAAGAATGGAAGTTGGGTTAAGAAATTCCCTTACCTTGTGTCCGACTTGATTTGACCGTTCTTTAACCTCATGAATAATAAACTATAGTTAATATCTACTTTATTAAGAACCATTTTCAATTTCATTATCCCTTTTATATCACTTATTACAATGTTATGAACATTATGTAATTATTTAAGTTAATAACGGTCGTTTTGTCGATCTTTGGTACTTGAGTAAACAATAAACTTCTTATAATTACAAGTAGTTTATGTGGTAGAATATCCATTATCTCCAGAATTATATTCATTATTTAGATTTCATATATATCATATACATCCAGTATATACATTCATTAATAATATTACATAACATTTAGAGGTAGGAAATGAAATGCACCGTTAATGGAGACGGTAAGCCGTACGTACCAATGAACGCTACTTTCATTTATATTTAGTATTTAATGGAATGAAATCATAATTATATAAAGGTATAATATATTTATAGTATAATATCATATATAATATAATTTAATCTATCCTTTATACATCCCACATATGGCATTAACGATTCACATCACTTTGAGGGGCGGTAGTCCGCACTTCCTAAAATGAAATTATCGCGTTTACCCATAATGGAAATCATAAAGTTTGACATAAATGAGAAATACAGAAGCATAATGATAAAATAAACATATTATATATCATATATAAATATAGTGACATCTTAATGGCCACCTTTGAAGGTGTTATATGAGTGTTGAACAATCATCATTCCGTGAGGCAGAAATTCGCCATCCACAAAAACAGTATGTTCTTTAACCATTAGATATAGGTGTGTGTAAGTGTAGCTCGAATAAATCTCATAAAAAATCCTAGTATATTTAGGATACTGGTTTTGTTACCAAATAAATTAATAAAAAGAGTTTAGGGGGTTGGATAAGCAAAATAAAACAAAACAACATTAGAGAAGACATTACCTTAAAATCGGGTAACTCTTTTTGATTTGAGCCAAAGGCTTCCTTGGGAAGATTTCTGCCCAATTTGAGGCCTCTTGGAGTAAGGGAGGGAAGTTGGGAGAGTATTTGTTCAGAGTTTGGCCTAGAAAAATGGCTTGAATGTGTGAATGAGGTGGTATAGGTGGGGGCCTTTTATAAGTGGAGAGGAGGGGAAGTCTTGGAAAGTAATGAAATGTTACATTATTATAAAATGGTTTTCTGATTCCAAAGGACCCACACATATATAATTAGAGGATAAGTTGATAAGGGTTCTAAATATACTCATACAATAGGCTTTGGACAAGTTTAATGCTTAGATTTTACATTATCCTTCCATTTTATTAAAATCGTTAATTAATGAGGTAATCGATGCATCATCATGGTGTCATAAATAATTTAATTTATTTAATGTCTAAAAATTTTAAAACAAATATCATGATGTAGGAAATCTTTTTATCTTTCCAATGACTATTTATAGTAAAAAAATATGACTTGTATAACCCCATGTAAAGTTTTTTTAGTAAAACATTTCATGTTTGTGTCATTTTTTACATTAACATTAATTAAAAGGTATTTATGTCATTTTCCAACTAAAGTAGCTCCATGGGGTCCCCAAGTTGACCCATGGATTTTATTGGTCGGCCATGGCACATCCAATGAGGGTAGGACATGTTTCAAGCTCATCTCATAGTATTAAAACATTATTTTTACCTTAAACTACACTAATTACCTCTAATCACGATTAAGATCCTAAAAGTTACTATTCACCAAAAAATTATTTTAATCTCATTGAACCACATTTTATTTCTTAATTACAATCATGTATGTTGGCTTTTTGAAAATCAAATCACAGAAGTGGTAATATTTCATTTAAATGAAAAATCAATTTTTTAACTACCACTTAGTGGTTTCACTATTCATCAAAAATTAAAGTTTTTCAGAATAATGCCAAAATTTCACCCTAAGCTATAATTGATATTCCAAATTCAAAAATGATGTCTATTTTATGAAATTCCAAATATATAAGTTGTATTAATTAATTTTATAATTAATTCCCACTGTCACAACAAATAGCGTGTTTTTAAGAAACAATATATATCAAAAGATTGACAATTTTTATGTCTAATTTCAAAGTGAAATTAATTATAATGAACACCATTGGATAAAATGGTAAAAATATATTCTAATTATACTTTAAAACCACTCAATAGTATAAATTATCACTATAAATTATTTTGATTAAAAAAGTTGTTTTATGTATTTTTCACTATTCATAAAAATTTGGAAGTTCTTAGAAAATTACAAAAAATTCAACATAGGCTAATTTCAATATTAGGAATACAAAATTGAATTCAATTTTGAAATATAAAATTTCTATAATTTTAAAAAGAGGTTATTACTATTCATAATGGCTACTTTGATTAGTCGTGGTGTGTTAGAACTCGAGGTTGCGTACAACACACGCTGCTCTATTATTCAAAGAGGAGTGTACCATGGAAGCCTGGGGTGTTACATTCTCCCCTCCTTAAATAAATTGCGTCCTCGCAATTTGAAAATGTTCTTCGAAAGTAAAAGGTTGAAAATAGAAAATACCTTTGTGGAAAACGCACATCGGAAATAGGGTTAATAAAAATATAACTTTAAAAGATAGAAAGATAAGTACAAAGGTCACCCGAGAGAGCCCATACTAGGATTCTATGAAAATATGGATATAGAAGAAAAACAAACCATCAAGGTCTGATGGAGAGTCGTAGAAAACTGGACTAGGAGAAAGTTAACCATAAGAAAATCACAAACTTGTGATTGGTTAAATAGTCATTGAATCCCCAGTTGGAAAAGTTAACCAGCAATGTTTTTGTTTTACGTTACCTTTTATAATGGTGAGGAATTTATTTTTGGAGATTTACTAAGAATGTAAGGGAATATACATACCTGTTATGTAGACTTTCATTCTTTAATAAATTTTTACCACAAACCTATCTTTCACTCTAAAAGGTAATAGAACTCAAAAATATTTTATTTATCCTAATTGTATAAGGTTCCAAATATTAACACATACCATTTAGATTAGTAAAACTATTTTGTAATAACTAGGGACTTCTTGTAGGCTAGTGGTAGGTAATAAAGGCCTGTCGCACTATGGTTGTGGGTTCGATTCCTGCAGCTTGTCCGACGTGATGTGTTATGCCCCACCCTGCAGGTTGTCCTTTTCCTAAAACTATAGTATTATAATATTCCAAAAATAATCGTCATAATTTTTTAACCTTAAACAATACTATCCAAAGATCAACTTAATCCATTCCAACCTTTATAGTTTTCCAAAATACCCTTGTCCAGACATTCTCTAAAAGGTCACTAAATTCAAAAATCAATTGTATCATCAGATTCCTCAAACAAGGTAAAGTTTATCTTATTGTCACATACAAAAATATGATTAACTTAATCATATTAAAACCTTAATGAAATCAACCAGTAATGTAGTACAATCCTTATATATATATCACATTATTCTAATAACCAGAATATAATCCATGAGTCCAAAAGCACCAATACCTTAATTATTCCGCTTCAACTGTAGTCACAACATAAGATTGGCCTCGATCCCTGGGCCTTTTCTGAGGTAAGTTTCCCTGACACTTAGGAAATTCATTTTCATAATGCCCCATTTCTCTACCATTGTAGCATTCAACATTGATAGCCTCTTTCTTTCCCTTGCAATCACGCGCCTGGTGACCTTTTTCTCCAAATTTATAACAAACTCTCATTCCATTTAGGCAAGTACCAGGGTGATTTTTCCCACAATTATCACATACTGGAAAATCCTTCTTTCCCTTATTCCCTTTATCTATCTCTTGTTCCACCATTCTCTTCTTATCTTGATTTACTTTATTGTCATAAGATTTAGAGAATTCCTTTTCTGTCTTGATAGCACACCAGACAATATCTTCATACGATGAGAAGGTTTGTGATACAAAAGCTCGATGGAGAAATGGTTTTAACCAATAAAAGAAACGATCAATCTTACTTCTTGGGATACATATATAATATGCAGCATGCCTCGCTAACCTTGTAAATTTAGCCTCATACTTTGCGACATTCTCATCCTCCTTCTTCCTCGGACTCAGAAATTACCTTTCCATATCTGCTCGATTGTCATGTGGAAAGTATTTTTCTAAGAAAAGATCTTTGAACTCTCTCCATTCCATACTTAATACTTCTTCATCTTCCTTTTTATTTTTAATCAATGACCACCATTGATCGGCATTTCCAGTGAGGCGGTAAACTGCCATGATAACCTTTTCCCTTTCGCTACTCCCCAAGGCATGGAATATTTTCTCTAAGGAGTTTTTACATTACTCAGCTACTAATGGATTTGTACCCCCATTAATTGTTGGCAGTTGTTGCCTCATGATGCGGTCTAACATTGATCCTCCATGTTGCGGATTAGGGTGCTCCATACGAGTAAGGTTATTATTCATAACCTGAGTGAGTTGTCCCAGTATGGTAATAAGTTGATCAGCACCAGTTGTATCTCCAAATCCACAATAATTATCTTGAGTAGGAGGGAAATCCCTACATGGAGTGCGTGCATTGATACAGTTTCCATTCCTTCCACTAGGCGCCATTTCTATACAATGGCATAAACTAGATTAGTTTATGAATTAAAATACATAATTCCATACTTGTAAACCACTTAACACTAATTGAACTTTTTATGGATATAATCCATAATCATACAAATTTTTTCTTTGATGGAGTATCTACTCATAAGCCCTTCATAATGGTTTGTAAAGAAAATGATAATTATCCTAAGCATATCCCCTGGGAGTGTCATAACCAAGAGTGCTGCAAGGCCCGTTGTCGTGCACCAGTTCCCGTTCTAGTCTAGCTCAAAGTGGTGTTTTCGGGTCTTACCCCTAGGTACATCTTTGCCAGAGCCACCTCTACCTGCTCGTATCCATATGGGGATGTATTTCTCGGAAAACTCACAAAATCTCTATAATACCAAAGTTTTAGGAAGTTATTCTATACTAATACTTAAAGTCTATCTTCAGGCTATGTGCTCTTATAAGAGTTTATCTAAATATAGCTTCCATGGTTAGTACTAAACCGCCTCTGCTACCAACTATAATGCCCTGACCCCAGCTACCCAGAGTCGGTGCATCATTTCGTATCATTGGCATGATCACAAAAGATCAAGTCTCGAAAGACTGATTAGTTTAGTAGCCTTGGAAACACTAGATACATTCATAAATGTTACATTACATCATAAAGTGAAAATCTACAATAACAAAGTCTCCATAGTCCACACTCATATCCTCTTATGACTATCCCTGTAGGTCATTCATAAAATACTTCTTCACATCCTGGAAACTATTAAAACATTGAAAGGTGTGAGCTGAGATGCTTAGTAAGGATAACAATAATGAGAATGCCTTCATAAATAAACATTAACATTTAATGCAATGTATAACTAATACAAAATCCTTTTTAAACATGAAATTCAGCATAATATGGAAAAAATAAAATTATATAATTCCATTTACTTACTCACATGGATATTCTACTAGTCGAATAATCACATGAAATATCAATAACAACTTTCATAATGATGGAATGCATAATGCCAGACTATCATAACCACGTAGCCAAGGCCTCGTGCCAAGACCACAAATACGATTTTGTCAAGGCCTCATGCCAAGACACTAGTTTGTCTCATGAGACCTACCGATGCATCGAGGAGCTATAGCGGGCTCCACCCGTCTATTAATAAGTCCAATGCATTTCTCATATGAATAGGTTTAAATATATCATAAACCATAACATAATCTTATCACATAAAACATTCATAAAGGAAACATAAAATTTCCACATTTCAATCACAAGTTATCAATACAACACATTGATATAATAAAAACACTTTCAAAACCATTTTCAATACCAAAATAAAATAATGTTAAAACTAAGTATTTATTTTTCTTTAAAAAAATTGATGGCTTGTAGAGGAAGCCGAAACTCAAATAATGGTCACAGCGGCGAAGAAGTCGTTGTCGCCGCATATGTACGGAAAGAAAAAAATTCCATTTTTTTCATTTAGTAAAACTCTTCTTATAAAAAATATTCCTTTAGAATAAATGTAAAAGTCAAAGGGGTTTATACACCGTATAAAAGAAAGTTGTGTCTAAAACCAAATATGCCTCAATGAATGGAGATTGAGACGAAGTCCCTTAAAAGATAATTTTTTAAAGAAAATATATCTATTATGTGTATTCACTATATGTACACATAATGAATGTAAAAATACAATATAGTACATAATAATTTCATGACATAATTTGAAAGTAGGAGATTAACCCAAAGAATGGAAGTTGGGTTAAGAAATCCCTTACCTTGTGTCCGACTTGATTCGACCATTCTTTAACCTCCTGAATAATAAACTAGAGTTAATATCTACTTTATTGAGAACCATTTTCAATTTCATTATCCCTTTTATATCACTTATTACAATGTTATGAACATTATGTAGTTATTTAAGTTATTAACGGTCGTTTTGTCGATCTTTGGTACTTGAGTCAACAATAATCTTCTTATAATTACAAGTTGTTTATGTTGTAGAATATCCATTATCTACAGAATTATATTCATGATTTAGATGTCATATATAAAATATATATCCAGTATATACATTCATTAATAATATTACATAACATTTTGAGGTAAGAAATGAAATGCACCGTTCATGGAGACGGTAAGCCGTACGTACGCATGAACGCTACTTTCATTTCTATTTCGTATTTAATGAAATAAAATAATAATTATATAAATTTATAATATAGTTCCAGTATAATATCATATATAATATCATTTACTCCATCCTTTATACATCCCACATATGGCATTAACGATTCCATCACTTTGAGGGGGCGGTAGTCCGCACTTTCTAAAATGAAATTATCGCGTTTACCCATAATGGAAATCATAAAGTATTCCATAAATGAGAAATACATAAGCATAATGATAACATAAAAATATTATATATCATATATAAATATAGTGACATCTTAATGGACACCTTTGAAGGTGTTATATTAGTGTTGAACAATCATCATTTCGTGAGGCAGAAATTCGCCATCAACAAAAAAAGTATGTTCTTTAACCATTAGATATAGGTGTGTGTAAGTGTAGCTCGAATAAATCTCATAAAAACAACCTAGTATATTTAGGATACTGGTTTTGTTACAAAAGAAATTAATAAAAAGAGTTTAGGGGGTTGGATAAGCAAAATAAAACAAAACAACATTAGATAAGACATTACCTTAAAATCGGGTAACTCTTTTTGATTTGAGACAAAGGCTTCCTTGGGAAGGGTTCTGCCCAATGTGAGGCTTCTAGGAGTAAGCGAGGGAAGTTGGGAGAGTATTTGGGCAGAGGGTGGCCGAGCCAAATGTCTTGAAAGTGTGAATGAGGTGGTAGAGGTGGGGGCCTTTTATAAGAGGAGAGGAGGGGCACTCTTGGAAAGTAAGGAAATGATACATTATTATACAGTGCTTTTCAGATTCCAAAGGTCCCACACTTATATAATTCGAGGATAAGGTGATAAGGGTTCGAAATATACTCATCCAATAGTCTTTGGACAAGTTTAATGCGTATATTTTACATTATCCGTCCATTTTATTAAAATCGTTAATTAATGAGGTAATCGCTGCATCATCATGGTGTCATAAATAATTTAATTTATTTAATGTCTCAAAATTATAAAAAAAATATAATGATGTAGTAAATCTTTTTATCTTTCCAATTACTATTTATAGTAAAAAATATGACGTGTATAACCTCATGTAAAAATTGTTTTAGTAAAACATTTCATGTTTGTGTCATTTTTTACTTTAACATTAAATAAAAGGTATTTATGTCATTGTCCAACTAAAGGGGCTCCATGGGGTCCCCAACTTACCAATGGATTGTATTGGTCGTCCATGGCACATCCAATGAGGGTATGACATGTTTCAAGCTCATCTCATATTATTAAAACATTATTTTTACCTTAAACTACACTAATTACCTCTAATCGCGATTAAGAACATAAAAGTTACTATTCACGAAAAAATTATTTTAATCTCATTGAACCACATTTTACTTCTTAATGACAATAATGTATGTCAGATTTTTGAAAATCAAATCACAGAAGTGGAAATATTTCATTTAAATTAAAAACCAGTTTTTTAACTACCACTTAGTGGTTTCACTATTCATCAAAAATTGATGTTTTTCAGAACAATGAAAAAATTTCAACCTAAGCTATAATTGATATTCCAAATTCAAAAATGATGTCTATTTTATGAAATTACAAACATATAAGTTGAATTAATTAATTTTATAATTAATTCCCGCTGTCACAACAAATATCGTGTTTTTAAGAAACAATATATATCAAAAGATTGACAATTGTTTATGTCCAATTTCAAAGTGAAATTAATTTTAATGAACACCATTGGATAAAATGGTAAAAATATATTCTAATTATACTTTAAAACCACTCAATAGTATATCTTATCACTATAAATTATTTTGATTTAAAAAGTTATCTTAAGTATTTTTCACCATTCATAAAAATTTGGAAGTTCTCAGAAAATTACAAAAAATTCAAAATAGGCTAATTTCAATATTAGGAATACAAAAATGAATTCTATTTTGAAATATAAAATTTCTATAATTTTAAAAAGTGGGTATTACTATTCATAACGGCTACTTTGATTAGTCACGGTGTGTTAGAACTCGAGGTTGCGTACAACACACGCTACTCTATTATTCAAAGCGGAGCGTACCATGGAAGCTTGGGGTGTTACAAGTCAAGTCAGACACGAGATAAGGGAATTCCTCTCAATATCTTTTTATTGAGGTCTATTTTGTTTTATAGACAACATTATTTTATATGGTGTATAAACCACATTGAATTTTACTTTTATAAAAAAAGTAACCTTTTTAATGAAGACTTTTTACTAAACGGAAAAAGGAATGTTTTGTCTTACGTATGTGGCAACAAAGACATATCCTCCACTATTACACATTTGATTCTTCCCTTACACGCTTATAAGGATATTTTAAAAATAAAGGTTTTCTTTTATAATTAGGTGATTTTTAAATGATTTCAAAAAAAGATATATTTCTCTCAAATATATAAAAATTCATTGCATATGTATAAGTATTTAACACAAGCTTAAAAATGTTTCATAAAACCCAACTCTCGAGTGTGGTAGACAGGAAGGTATTGGGCGTGGACCCATCATGGCCTGTAATTAGTCGAGTTGTCTCAAAATTAGTTATTTTTTTCCAGAATCTTGCATAATGTTTTCAGAAAAACATTGGAGTATATTTGATAAATTTTAAACGTAAGTATCTTCAAAAAAATTGCATCAGTAGGTCTCATGAGACAAACTAGTGTCTTGGCATGAGGCCTTGACAAAATCTTATTTGTAGTCTTTGCACGAGGCCTTGGCTATGTGGTTATGATAGTCTGGAATTATGCATTCCATCATTATGAAAGTGGTTATTGATATTGCATGTTATTATTTGACTAGAAGAATATCCATGTGAATAGGTAAATGGAATTATTTCATTTTATTTTTTCCATATTATGTTGAATTTCAAGTTTAAAAGGATTTTGTTTTAGCTATAAATTTCCTTAAATGTTTATGTTTATTTATGAATGTTTCCTCAATATTGTTATCTTTACTGAGCATCTGAGCTCACCCTTTTCAATGTTTTAGTTGTTTTAGGATGTGAAGATGTATTTAATGAATGACCTTCAGGGATAGTATGATGGGATATGAAGACAATATGTTGTTGTTGTTTTGTTTTAATTTTTGATGTAATGGAAGACATGTGAATATATCTTGTGTTTCCAAGGCTACTAATCTAATCGGTTCTTCAAGACATGATATTTTGTGATAATTACATTGTTACGTAATAATTCACTGACTCTAGGTAACTGGGGTTGTGGCATTACAACATTGACTAACATGTGATTACTTTTACAAATGTAGGGTATGAACCATAACTCCAAAATACATCATAGGGTTTCTATACCATACTCTTGTTTATTTTTAGTACATAAGGTTGCCGATATAAAAGAAACATGTTTAGCATATTGTTGGTAGACACCCTACGCAAGTTCTAACATTCCATCACAATATAGGGATAATGAACCATACCATCATTTCTCCAACAAAGGGTTTGAAACAACGTTTCAAGATAAATTCCCATAAATGAGTAACATTCATGTCATCAACACATTATATGGAATCACATCAACTGTAATGGTAGAAGATTGTTTTGAAACAACATTTACATTCAACCAAAATGATTACCTTGCTAAGGGACAAAATTCATATACATTTTAGCATAATTACCCAACTCCATACAATTAATGAATATTACTATTATCCTTTCATTTTTTCTAATTTTCCCTGTAGTCATAATCCACATGTATAGAATTTCCTCATTATAAACAATTGTTATATATTAATAGGAATTATCTATGATTTTATTTACCACACTTATAATAATATTGGTACTCAATTTTTAACCTTTAGATTTATTTAATTAACGATTCCCCATTTCATATAATGTGGATCTTTTTTCATTGAAGTTTTCATGGGAAAAATGATTAACAAAAAACCCCATTTCAATGTTCTCAATACATCTAATAATTGTGACATAATTTTTAAATTTCATTAGATGATAATTTCATTTATTATCATATCTTAAATATATTATGAAACTAATTAATTTTTTTATTAATATCCTAATTTAAATTTGGTGTGTAACTTATAAATTAGATAACTTTTTCTTCGTTTGAAGCCACAAATTATTCCTGATTCTATCTCAATTATATGAATCATTTTTCCATCCAATATTAAATAGAATTTTGAAAATGTTCTTTGTAAATTCATACTACTCCAATGAGTTAGTCTCTTATTCTACAGTACTATTAAAAATAGACTACCATTGTATAGATTCATCTTCAAAATGATATATAAAAAGAAGTTTCCATTTTATTCTCTAAAAAACCAGTAATTAAAATATATATTCTTGGGTTTAATCTATTCATAAAATTCCATAAGGTCAAATGATCCTCGAAATGTGGGAGGGATCTATTTAATTAAATGATCCACTATATAAAAATTCTGTTATGGTGAATTTGGTTTCTCTCTCACAAGGAAACAACCAAAAAATATATCTTATTTCAAATAATCTATCATATTAACAAACTACTTTATTAATATTCAAACTATTTTATTTTTCTGATTTGCAAGGATATCATCATCTAAGTGCCTTATAAACTCAGATTCACTATTTTCTTTAAGGAAAACCATTCTAAATAGTTTTTTCTTCGGTTAAGCATCAAGGTAAACATGAAATTATATAATTACCATAAATTATAATCCATTAAGGGTATTTAAATTTATTATGATAGAATTTAAAATTATGTTAAAAAACATATGATTCCAACTCTAAAAACATGATCCATATTCAACCCATAATTTAAATTTTAAAAACAAATTCACCTTATTTTATTTGGAGGATCCTCTGTGGTTTAGAGTTTTAAATAATTTATTCATAACTCTTACATAAAAATTACATAAAAATCATGTGGGAAACTTACTCTTAATATTCATTTTACGAAAAATAAAGAACCTTTAAACAATAACGTATTTTATTTTGATGTAAAATATTTAATATTTATTATATAACTTCTCCTTTTCTCATACTCATATAAAAAAAATATGAAAACCCATTTATATATTCGATGAGCATAAATATCATAATAAGTGACCAAAACATATTAGTCATTTTTAATTCAATTGGATCATACAAAGTGTATTCCTTTATCATAATGATATTTGGGGTGACATAATCAGTTACTAACACATGAAGGTATCATTATTCAGAATAGTGTTTCATTAAACACATTATATGAAAATATAAACATTAAATTATAATTAAGATGATTTCTTAGAAAAAATGGGGATGCATGAATTTTTTTCTTGAAAACCAATCTTTCCACCCAAAAGGAAAAATTCCATTCTATAAAAATATCATTATCATGGTTTTTTAAATAATAAAATTTCAATGAAAACTAAATAGAATGCATTGAATAGACATGTAGGTTCTTTCAGACAACATATTCATAAAAAAAATAAAACAAACCCTAAAATTGGAATATCTAAAATGGTTGAATTACAATATATCAATTTGGATAAAAAATAATTACCCAATTAATTAGGGAGATATATTGGTCACACACATAATATTAGCTATATTAGGCTCACTCTTCATCCTAAGAAATATCTGGGTCCCCTGTCATCATCAGTTATATTTAGGTCACCATAAATAATTAAATATATCGCAAACACCTATTACCAGAAACAATGTAAAATGAAATTATCATGAAAAAATATTTTTAATATTTCACTGTTCCACCGTAAAAACATTGAAAATTTCTTTTATACAGGTTATGAAAAACACTTTTGGATACAATAATACCATTTATTTTAAAAATTTATATTCATAATTAAAATACTAAAAATGCCAAGGGGATTTTTTGTTGAAGAAGGCATGTAATATCATAATTTCAATCAAATATAAAAAAACATTTTTTTTGTAGGGAAAACCTGATGACACCATATATGTTAAAATAGAACATTTATTTTTTTCTTTTACAAGTAATTTCTAAGTATTTAATATAAAATATGAAAAAAATTTCATTTTTGAAAACCATTGTTGGAATTTAAAAACTGACATAAAAAATCAATTATATCGTATATAATTTCAAATGAAGACATCCATAAAATAATTTAATAATATTTTCTTGTAATAGAAATATATATGAAATAAATCATTAAGAAACATAATATATGGTTTTAAAAGTATTGTTTCCATTACCACAATATTAAATCATCACATATGATTATTATATTTTTAAATAATAAAAAAAGTATTAATTTTTTACATTATTTAGATCCTTTCCCTAATATAATATTCCTTTTATAAATTTTTATTAAAATTTTATATTAAATTACATGATCATTTAATTTCATGTTGGATATATTGATGTTTTTCGGGTCATGTGTCAGAAACGCTTTAAGTTGGTTGACTATGGTCTATAATGTAATTATTAAACCTTCTATTGAATAATATTAATGAATTAATTACCATTTTTATACCTAAATTATAATTATTATGTGAACAAAAAATGGTTTTTTATAGAAGTTTTCTATTTTACGATCTTGGAGAAGGCATGTCGTGCAAACACATGAGTACTGTCTCCTTTTTTTGAAGATCATGATGGAAAGAAGTAATGAATTATTTTTTATTTTTATATTGATAATCTTATCATAAATAAATAATAATTTCATTAAATTTACATTTTTATGTCATCCTTATCATGTGGTGGTGGAAAACATTTCACATTGCTTTATAAAGGTGGCAGCCCACACATAGGTACGAACGATGTCATCAATTTTCAAGAATAGAATGGTAATAAAAAATATGATATGATAGTTTAAATAGAATTATAATTTCCTCATGAATATAATATAAATAAATAAAATCTATAAATATAACCATCTGTGAGAGGTGGTGAAGGAAAATGAAACACAATATTTTATGGAGGTAGTACTAAATATTTACACTGAAACACTCTTTTCATTCCTCATTTGATGGAAGAGGAGATACATATAGATTATTTTATTAAAATAATAAAAACTAAGTACATGGAATATAGTTGTGTAATTATTTTATCAATTCTGAAAAAATTTGACTTTTGTAGAAGAAGAAATAAATAAAAAACCCTTTGTTAACAACTACACCACTTCTTCGGAAAACTACAATAGGTTTTGAAAAAAATACATACTACTCATTGTTTTTAATTATAAAAATTAAAATATGATTTTATAATAGATTTTAGGAATGGGATTTTTAATAATTGGCCACATAAAATTTCATTTTATTAGTGAATAAGATATTGGAGGACGTAAAATCTTGGAATTTTTTAATTATAAAAACTAATATAAATTCTTCACAATAATAAAATTACTCATAATTGATGTAATTCAATAATAATATGAGAAGGAGCTTAAATATTCTCATACAATAAAATTTTAAAAAAATTGATGTTGTTTTCACCCTTATTATTTTTATAATCAATCATTAATTCTATTTATGATTACCGTGAATTATTTTAAACATTATAGGTCACGATAGTTGTAAATAAAGGATATATTTTCCATAAATAGATCATAGTTAATATTTTGTACCATATCTAGGTCACTTGAATGAAGAGAGTTTTTTATTACTTTTAAATCATTTAATTAACTATTGATAATTATAAAATATCATTGATTTCATTTTCTAAAATCTTCATTTAATTTGACAGAGAAAAAAACATTTAAGAAAAATAATTCAAATATTATATTCTCCTAACAATTTAATATTTTATTTAGATCTAAAATATTAATGTAAAAAATAAATAATTCAAATTATACTACTTTTAATATTTTTGAGTCATTTTTTTAATTTTCTTTTAATTGAATAAATATTATAATTGTGTTGCAAAAGCATTTATAGTAAATATTTCATTGATAAAAAATATTAATAAACTTTTATGATAAAAATGAAAATTTATCATCCAAAAAAAATTTATTACTGAAAAAATGTTTTTTCAATCCCTATAATAAATATTATATATAGTAAAATTATGTAACTAATGTTTTTGTCTTTATATATTTATTAAAATATTATAAAGGGTAAAATCAAAGAACTATTCAAAAAAATTTAACAATCAAGAAACATGGATGGAAATGAAAAAAATAACCCCATACAATTTGTTAAATAAATTTTTAGTGTCATTTTTATACTTTATCAGATCATTTATAACCATAATTGTTTGATTTACCTTTAATATGGTTACAATTATTCCTTACCATTACTATTGATAATGTCACAAAATTATAATAACCTCATTTAAAAATATGTAATTTTTTATTTCAAATATTGAATAAATTTTTAATTATTAAATATATATATCTATCATAAATTAATTTAATATTAAAATAAATGAATAAATGAATAATAATTTTTAAAAAAACATATTTTTTAATAAAAAAAATATTATACCTAATTCAACAATATAATTATTTCAAAAGACCATAATTCGGTTAACATAAATCAAAATGGAAGACATATTTTAAAAAAAATAATATAAAAAATCAATTTTCATTTCTAAATATTGGAAATAAATTTATTTTTTTCAATAAAAATTATTGCATGTAAATTTTCTTTGGTAAATGAATTTTTTCATATTAATACTAAAATTTTATCATAAGATGATTCTTATAAGATGATTATAAATTATGTAGTCAATTTATTGAAATTAAAAATAATTAATTCAAAAATAGCCTTTTAAGTAAAACCACCTAGTGTTTAGAATCACATATTATTTAAAAATAATTATTTCTTCTCTTTTCGACTAAAAATAACAAATATTTTTATGATGAATATAATTCTATGAAATCTAATTAATTAATTAAAATAATACTTGAAATTTATTGTTAATTTCAAATGGGATTTTATAATTTTTTTTAATAAAAACAATATTTTTCAATATATATAGTACCACAAAAAGATTAATGAAAATCACACCATCAATCACCAAAATGGGCATCCATCACTATATCTAAACAAAATAGACACTCATGTCATATAAAAATATAAACCATTTATAATATCATATTATCATTGTTGGATCCTAAGAAATTTTATATTTGTATCCGAGGGAACAAAATTATTTTCATTCTACAACATACCTAGAATGTAATAACTATATAACCCATACCTATCATATATAAGACAAATTATAAATAGTTTTCAAAAAAATATTAATTTAATAAAATTATATTAATAATTACTTTTAAATAATGTGTCTAAACTAAATTTAATAATTTTTATAGGTGTAGGTTCACTATATTATAACCATGAGACCATGGAAACCAATAATTACTGCCTCAAATGGAGCATTAAATGTATGGTGACAAAAATGGGTATAAATATTCAGGCATCCTAGGTACATCTATTTAAGGAAAAACGCTAACTACTAATGTTTCATTTTCACATACATGTTAAAAGACACATAAAAAAATATTTTGTAATAAAAAATTATTGGGGCATTGGAATATGCATATTCGGTAAATGATAATCAAATTATATGCCATATATATATGTGTATACAAATATTATCACTATTTATAATGTACTCATGTACCGATATATGAAATTTATAATAATTTAAACATTAAAAAAATAACAGTTTAAAATATTTTTACAACCAATTTATTAAATGCGTAATATTAGTCATCATAAAAAAAGTGATTTTTTATTAATAAATTCATTTCTCAGAATTTTATAGATAAATAACTCATCTAAACTAAATTATGATTAAAATAATTTTATCAAACAACATTTCTTATAAAAAAATTTTGTAATAATTTAAATATACAAAAATCAATGTGGTTACCACATAATAAAATGTTTTATTCCCTCGGTTAGACAAACAAGTTAGAGGGGGTGAATTATTTGACACGGATTAAGAAATATCCCTTTTAATTCATCCTATATAAAGTGTTAAAGTTATAATCCACTCAATAAATTATATTAGCATATCTTCATTTTGTTAATAATATAATGAAGGATCAAAAAAATTAATTATCAAGGATTTATGTGAAATTGTACTCATTTATGGTATTGGTTAGTCTCAATAATAATAGATTCTCCACATTATAAATAAATGGTTACACCCCAGAATAATCAATATCCTATCAACATAGAGTCCCACTTCGTTATAGATTCTAATGTCCCAATAGTATAAAAAAAATCAACACTATAATAATTGTCCTAAATACATATATATCTCATACTAAAATTTTACTCTTATATGATATTTGATAATAAACCCCCTCCAAGAACATTCAAGATAAACTAGATTCCATATGTACATCGAATGTTGATTAGTATATGAATTCATCAAAAAATGGTATTATGTCTTAATAAGAGATACAGATTGTCAGACCACATTGTTATCCTCAATACATAATATAATTGGGTATACAAGTATGATCATCTTTAGAATACTAAAAGCTTCAAACTCAACAATTATCATTAAGATAATGATGTATTGAGATCAAAATTCTTTAATATTATATCCCTTAATATTCTAGAATTCTATAACATCATTATTTCTTTTAAATTATTTCCCACACTATTTTAAAACACACAATGTAATATGAATATAATTTTGTAAACTAGAAAATATTGAAATTCCATTATGTATTAGATTATATGAAAATATTTCAATCAATCATGGAATATTTTTTCAGTTTGAATTCACCTTTAAAATATCATTAAAAATCCGCAGCCAAATATATATTCTTAATTAAAAAAACTAGATATTTTCAGATATATTCATCTACAAAAACAACACTTTTATTTAGTTTGAAATTCAAAATATTCATGGAACTAAAAAATTGATACTCCACATATATTTATTGAGCACAAATCAACATATAAAAAAATTCCTTCTATTGTCTTCCTCAGTATTGATATGGATAAAAATAGATTAATTATTATTAAAATATTTTAATCTAGGATGATTGTGTCAATAATAATTGGGTTTATATTCTTGATTAGAAAAAATACATATTTCTATAATTACCAATACTTGCATAAGAAAAAAAATATCCACTAATATGAATCCCATTATGTTAATCACTACAATTTGTATCACCTTATATCATTAAACAATATTTGAATCCCCACATGTGATTGTTTTTCCCCTTATGTTTTGGAACACCCTTTAATGTCATCCATACACTTGTGTATCCCTTAATTACAAACCCTTAGGCCAATCTCCATAATGGATACACATATAAGAATACAATTATAAGGTTGATCGAATTTAAATTCCCCTAAATGGTTTCTTTTAAGAGCATTATAATGCGTTATATCATTTGGTTTTGAATTACATTACATTGTTGACCCCCTTATGTGAATTTGTAAATATCCTATTTTCTATAATCTACAATAGAATAAATAATAACCTCTTAAACTCATTATGATTTATTCTCAAGAAACAAGAAATTATATCTAAAAAATATCTAAATTGTCTTCTATTAAGTGATTTTGCAACATCACCCCAAATGGCATAATAAAATGTTAATTTCTTTTCCAATATTTTCCATTAGTTAGAAACTTCAAAAATATTTTTTACCTATTATAGATTTCACTCATATCACCAAGACATGTATTTGATGATTATGAATTTTTCACCATTGATCACATTTTAATACAATATTTTAATAAATCTATACATGTTTATATTCTATGTTACATCCTCAAATTTTTTTTACCATTTCTAATGTAATAAATACTAAAAACCCTCTATGGTCTCCCAACACATATTTAAATCATATAAAATCGTCATTGAATCTTACTATATAGAAAAAATTACAATTAAATCTAATGAGAACATTGATCTCCCCATTTATATTTGTTCACAAATTCACCCAGAACTTCTCAAATAAATCACTATTTTGAAATTCTATCTTTGTTATTAGTATTAAATATTATTTTTAGTGAGGATATAATGATAAATGTTTTTCATCTACTAATAATCATTTCCCTTTTAAAATTATAATCAAAACATTAGAAACTTCTGAGAGAGGGATGAAACCATATGGTTTTCATAGAAGTGAACCATTAGCCAAATCCATGACTATATTTTCTATACCAGTATAGAAAACAAGAGGGACTTAACAATGTTTTTCGTTTTTATCTATAAACTCACCTCTATTTAATAAAAATTAAGATTATCAATTTTTAGCTATTCAAAATATATTTAAAAAAATCAAACATGCACTAAAATCAAAAACCACTATAAAAAAACATCAACTGAAAGATATATGGACTCATCTAATTTCATATATTTTCTTCAAAAAAATACCACATTTTAATTGGTATTTATTATAATAAAAATTATAGGTTTTATATCTGATAAAAATACCTCATTCTATTGTTTTTCAATGTTATCTATAAATTCATGATTCAAAAATATTTGATTTTTTATATCTCCTCCTAATATTTTCCCTCTCATAAGGGATTCACATACTAAATTATTTTCCTATTATGTCGAATAATCCCTGAATAACTCCTTAATTCTTGTCTAGTAGAAAAAGGTCCATTCCTAAAATGAAATTCTCTTCAAAATAGATTTTCTAAACAATATTTTTGAATATGGATGGTCGTCATTGCTTCCATAATATTATATAAAATGATTAGAGTTTATGATAAACTAAGACCTCTAATTCCTTCTAAACTAATAAAATTAATGCTCCCTAAAATTTATTCTTCAATAATAATAAAAAATATTTTGTTTACTCATATTTTTTACCATGAAATTATTTATTTAGTAATGTGATTTTATAATCTTAATTTATTGAGGAAATTTCATTTCCTAGTAATCTAATTTGTTTCCTCGTAAAATTTTAATGGTATTGTAATATTTTCATAAAATATTTTGTTCTATTCATAGTGAATCCAAACTACTCACAATGAATTAATGTAATGTTTATATCATAAATTAATGATCAATTATCATGAATCAAAATAGATTATTATTTTACTAATTTAATTTTTTCACTATAATTTATATATTATTTATGGATTTTCATTCCTATATCTAATTGGCCTTGTGACATGGTGAACAATTCTCTTTTCCTTTATTATAATTCTTGGGATTCTCACATATTGGATTTTCCATCTATTTATTTTTTATATTCTTCACATAAAGATCACATAGAATATCTATTGTTTTTATCAATGAATATATCTTCTTTATGACCATCTAGTCTACATTTTCCAAAAATCGCTGATAAATAATTTAATCTATTTATGGATGATAGATTAAATGATGATTTTGTAAGGATTTTTTTATTCCTAAAAACAATTCTCATTTACTTTATATATAACTCCCTAGGTTAATACCACTTCTACTAAAATGAAATATTCTAACATTAAAATAATTGTTTGGGTACATATCTCTATAAATATCTGTAAATTCATCTAAACATTAATCTATAACTCTTATTATAAATATTTAATGTTTTTAGAGTTTATTCCTTCAAAGAAGGAAATCACTTTTATAAGGGAAGTGGTATTCTTAAAAAATTATTTTATCCATATGAAATAGATGTGTGCCTTTTTTTATTTTTGGTCAAAATCTATTTAGATGTGATTTTATCATGAAAATCATTAGAGATAAAGTATTTATTTATAGATGTATTTTATGGGGATTCAGCCATATTATTAAGACAAATCATTTATCATACATAATACTATTACCATTTACCTCCATCAATATTTTAGAATCATTCTCTAATTTTTTAATTAATTATTTAATTAATTCTTATAATTTACATCTCGACTTGTTAATATTCCTTAACAACCATTTATTAATCAATATTCCTGAGAATTTTCTCTTGTTTATCTTATCATTTAATATAATTATTATTTTAATAAATATAGATACTTTTTTAATAAATTGTTTCTACCATCCATATGTATCTATATTATTCCCTATTAATATTGTTCCCTTCTCTTTTGATTTTTGTTCTATTTTAAAGACAAGATTTTAAGTCACTATCCATCATCAACTCGAGTTATTTATTTTCTTCGTTATAATTTATGATATAGGCATCAAAACTAGTCTAAACATGATGGAAGAATTTTAATTCAACATTTGATTGGATGCATGGAGTGTCATATTTATTCGTCATAATCATCATGAATATTTTATTATAATGGGAATACTTCTTCATTTTGAAACCTTATTTTTGTCATTCGTGACTTCTCATCAGCCTCATGAAATTATGATTCATCAAACTTCTTACAAAATAATTAATGAAAAAATTTACTAGTGTCAATACTATTATAGAACCATTATGGATTATTTTCATTTCCTTGACACATGATATTATTAAATATGAGAAGATATCATGCTTGTGGCTGGAAATCTTCCTCAATATTCGAATAAATTTACAATATGACATCAAATTATTTATATTTTTTTTCGTGTGTCCTTAAAAGGAATATTGAATTATTTACATCTCTATTAAATCATAATAGTTTATTTAATCATTATATATGATTATGTTGTGATGAAAATCAAATGAAAAATATTTCATATTATTAAATAATTAAATCCTCAGGATCTATACTATCTAGAATAGTTCTCATTATCTTTCTGAAAATGATGTAATTATATATCTTCTAAAAAACTAAAGGGATATTAATCACAATATAATTTATTATTATAAATTACTAATCAATTTTCTCATCATTAGTCCTCATTATATCATAAAAAATTCACTTCTGAAATTTTAGTTTATCTTCTTTGATCTTTTTATTTCATCTATAACAACTATTATATTTTTCCTAAATCAAATTTTTATTCTAAAGGACTATAAATTTTATGTATTCTATATCTGTTAGGGATATAAAAATAATTTTTTAACTTTTTAATCCAATTCTAAATATCCTTATACTATAAATGTTATACAATTTCCCTCAATTATTGTTTTAAATCAAATACTTTGACAATATATTTACTTCATGATGTGTGATATAATATTCAGTAGAATCATTTTACTATATATAGATTAAATATTTTCCTAAAAATTAGGGACTCCTATAATTTTGAAAGAAAATTATTCACCAATCATAAAAAATTTTGAATCCTAAAAATATAAATTTATATTCTATAATACCACTTTTGATGGACAATTTCAGAGGGACATCATAGAAGGGGTATTGAATAAATGGTTGAATGTTATGAATTATCCCCTCTAATTAATCATCTCAATCCTATTAATGATTATATACACTCAATATATTCTTTTAATTTCACTGTATACACAATGGAATACAAAAAATTCCCAATACACGGGGAATTAAATGATTCAGTGTCAAATGCCACACATTGATGCGATTGGTTGGTCCCCTAAATAATGTGATATCCACTATATGACAATTGGTCACTACTAATCAATATCAATGTCCAATAAAAATATGTTCTTATTATATCCCATCATCCAAAGATATGGTAAAATAAAAACATTCCTCAAAATGTTGTGTGATCAATTTAAATAAATATTTAATTCTACACCATTATTTTTCTATAATTATTTATGATGGTCTACTTAGGTAAAAATAATAGTTCAAATATCTAATATGTTTCTTCATCTAGTATTAATGTCTATGTATTATACAAATGATATTAATTCTTCTTACATTAATTTAATGATATTCAATTGCATTGGTTGTCCTCATTACTTCAAATAAACAAGAACAGAGATCTATTCCTACTTTAATTATACTAATTTAAATATAATCATATATATTCTATAACACCCCATGCTTCCACCATATGCTTCTCTTTGTATAATACAGTAGCATGTTTTGTACGCAATATCGTGTTCTAACACACACCACAACCAATCAAACTAGCCCTTATGAATAGTAATACCTAATTTTTTAAATTTTATAAATTTTATATTTCAAAATGGACTTAATTTTTGGATTTTTCATATTAAATTCAGCCTAGGGTGAAATTTTGGAACTTTTCGGATAACATTTATATTTTGATGAATAGTGAAAATTATTAAATTTTAATTAAAAACAACTTTTTTAATCAAAATAATCAATAGTGATAAATTATAATATGGAGTGGTTTTAATGCATAATTATAATATAATTTTACCATTTTATCCAATGGTGGTTATTATAATTAATTTCACTTTGAAATTGGACATAAAGAATTGTCAATCTATTGATTGATATTGTTTCTTAAAAACATGCTATTTGTTTTGACGACGGAAATTAATTATAAAATTAATTAATGCATATTATATGTTTGGAATTTTGTAAAATAGAAATCATTTTTGAATTTGGAATATCAAATATATCTTAGAGTTAATTTTTGGTATTTTTCTGAAAAACAAATTTTTTTGATGAATAGTGAAACCACTTAGTGGTAGTTAAAAAACTGATTTTTTGTTTAAATGAAAATTTACCACCTCTGTGATTTGAATTTCAAAAATCTTACCTACATCATTGTCATTAGGAAGTAAAATGTTGAACAATGGGATTAAAATATTTTTTGGTGAATAGTAACTTTTAATTTCTATTAATTGCGATTAAAGGTAATTAGTGTAACTTAAGGTAAATATAATGTTATAATTATATGAAATTACCTTTAAACTTGTCCTACCCTTATTTTGTGAGCCATGGCCGACCAAGATAATCCACGAGTCAACTTGGGGACCCCATGGAGCCACTTGGGTAAAAAAATGACATTAATAACTTTTTATTTGAAGTAAAAAATAAAATTGTCACAACCATGTGTTGTTTTACTAAAACAATTATTGCATGGGGTTATATAAGTTAACATTTAGAATATAAATATTCATTGGAAATATAAAAAGATTTCCTACATCATGGTATTTTTTATATTTTTTGTACATTAAATAAATAAAAATTTTATAACACCATGATGATGCATGAGATTACCTCATTAATTAACTATTTAAATAAAATTAAAAGATTATGTAACATCTAAGACTTACACATGAAACAAATATATTGGATGATTAGATTTCAAACCCTTATCACCTTATCCTCGAAATATATAATTGTGGGACCTTTGAAATCCGAAAATCTCTTCATAATAATGTAACATTTCATGACTTTCCAAGAGTGCCCCTCCTCTCTTCTTATAAAAGGCCCCCACCACTACCACCTTATTCACACCATCCAAGCCATTTGGCTCAGCCAAACCCTACCCAAATACACTCTAAACTTTCCTATCTTAATCTAGATGCCTCACTTTGGTCAGAAGTATTCCCAAGGAAGCCTTTGGCTCAAATCAAAAAGAGTTACCCGATTTTAAGGTAATGTATTATCTTATGTTCTTTTGTATTATTTTTCCTCTCCAACCCCTTAAACTCTTTTTATTAGTTTCTTTTGTAAAAACATTAGAATATTCAATATACTAGGATGTTGTTAAGATATGTATTTGAGCTACACTTACACACACCTCCATCTAATGGTTATGGAACATATTGTTTCTGTGGATGGAGAATTACTGCCTCACGAAACGATGATTGTTCTATCTTTTCCAACCACCCCTCATGGTGGCCATTATGATGACAATATATTTATTTATGATATTTATTATATTTATTTCCTCTCTATGCTTCTGTATATTACATTTAAAACATACCTTTATTCATTGCATGTTGTGAAAATGAGATAATTTCAATTGAGAAAGTGTGGACTACTGCCCCCTCAAGTGATGTGACTCGTTCATGCAATTAATGGAATGTATAAAGAATTAAATTAAGGAACTTATGTGACCTATATAACATATATATTATAATATAATTATAATATATATATATATATCTCATTTAGTTTTAATTCCATTAAATAAGAAATAGGAATGAAAGTAGCGTTTATGCATACGTACGGGTTACCGTCTCCATGAACGGTGCATTTTATTTCTTACCTCTAAATGTTATGTAATATTTTAAGTGAATTTATATTCTAGATATATATGATATATATGATATCTACATCATGAATATAATTCTGGATATAATGGATATTTTACCACATGAACAACTTGTAATTATAAGAAGATTATTTTTGACTCAAGTACCAAAGATCGAAAAAACAACCATTATTAACTTAAATAATTACATAATGTTCATAACATACTAATAAGTGATTTAAAAATGAACTTGAAAAATGTTCTTAAGCAAGTAGAAATTAACTCTAGTGTATTATTCAAGAGGTTAAAGAACGATCAAGTCAAGTCGGACACGAGGTAAAGGACTTCGTCTCAATCTCCTTTCATTGAAGAATTTTTTTTATACACAACTTTTTTTTATACGGTGTATAAATACTTTTTAATTTTATGTTTATTCAAAAGGAATAATTTTTTAAATGATGAATTTTAATAAACGACAAAAAGGAATGTTTTTTTGTCGTATGTATGTGGTGACAATGACTTCTCCGCCACTATGACCATTATTTGTGTTTCTGATTCCTCTACCAGCCATAACTTTTTTAAAAGGAAAAATAAATAAGAAGTTTTAATCTTCTTTTATTTTGGTATTAGAAATGGATTTGATAATGTTTTGATTATATTAATGTGATGTATTGATATCTTGTGATTGAAATGTGGAAATGTTATGTTTACTTTATTCATATTTTATGTGATATGATTATGTTATGGTTTATGATATGTTTAAACCTTTTCCTATATGGAATGAATTGGACATAGTATGTGATGGGTGGTGCCCATTATAGCTCCTCGATGCATCGGTAGGTCTCATGGTACAAAATATTGTCTTGGCACGAGGCCTTGACAAAATCTTATTTGTAGTCTTGGCACGAGGCCTTGACTATGTGGTTATGATCGTATGAAATTATGCATTCCATCATTATGAAAGTTGTTATTGATATTCCAAGTGATTATTTGACTAGTAGAATATCAATGTGAATAAGTAATGGTATTATTTCATTTTATTTTTTCCATATTATGCTGAAGTTCAAGTTTAAAAGGATTTTTTTTAGATATACATTGCCTTAAATGTTTATGTTTATTTATGAAATTTTCCGCTGTATTGTTATCCTTACTAGTCATCTGAGCTCACCTATTTCTATGTATTATTTTCCCAGGATGTGAAGAACTATTTTAGGACTGACCTATAGGGATACTCTGAAGGGGATAGAATTTATGACTATGAGACTATGTTATTGTGATTTTTCACATTATGATTCAATGTAACATTTATGAATTTATCTAGTGTTTCCAAGGCTACAAAACTAAACTGTCTTTCAAGAATTCATCTTTTGTTTTTAGGCCAATGTTACGCAATAATGCACTGACAGTGGGTAACTGGGGTCGGGGTGTTACAGTTGGTATCAGAGGCAGTTTAGTACTATCCTTGGAAGCAAGATTTAGAAAATCTATGATTATTACACATAGCGCTAGGATAGACTTTGAGTATTAGTATAGAAAAACTTCCTAGAAATTTGGTATTATAGAAAATTTTTTAGTTTTTTGTGCAATACATCCCTTTCTGGATACGAGAAGGTAGAGGCGGCTCTTGCACAGATGTACCTAGGGGTAAAACCCGAAAACAGTGCTTTTAGATAGACTCAAACGGGAACTGGTGCACGATAACGGGCCTTGGTGCACTCTTGGTTACGACACTCCTAGGGGATATGATCAGGATAATTATCATTTTCATTACAAACCATAATGAAGGGTTTATGAGTATATACTTCCTCAAATAATTTTTTTTTTATGATTATGGATTATATCCATAAATAGTTCAATTTATGTTAGGTGTTTTGTAGGTTTGTTATTATGTATATCGATTCATAAACTAATCAATATTATGACATTGTTTAGAAATGGATACTAGTGGAAGGAATGGAAACTGTATCAATGCATGCACTACATGGAGGGATTTCCCTACTACTCAAGATAATTATAATGGAGCTGGTGATATAGCTGGTTCTGATCAGCTTATCACCATACTGGGACAAATCACTCAGGTTATAAATAATAACCTTACTCGTATAAAGCACCCTGATCCGCAATGTGGAGGATCAAGGTTAGATCGTTTCTTGAGGCATAAACCGCCGAAATTTAATGGGGGTAAAACTCCTTTAGTATCTGATCAATGGATAAAATCCTTATAGAAAATATTCCAAGCCTTGGGGAGTAACGAAAGGGAGAAAGTTGTCATGGAAGTTTACCGCCTCACTGGAGAAGCTGATCAATGGTGGTCATTGATTCAAAACACAATGGAAGATGATGAAGTATCAAATATGGAATGGAGGGAGTTCAAAGAGATTTTTTTGGAAAAATACTTTCATCATGACCATCGAGAAGATATGGAAATGAAATTTCTGAGTTTGAGGCAAAAAGAGGACGAGAATGTTGCAAAGTATGAGTCTAACTTTACAAGGTTAGCACGACATGCTGTAGATTATATATGTAACCCAAGAAGAAATATTGATCGTTTCTTTGATGGGTTAAAACCATATCATCATCGAGAATTAGTGTCACATCCCTTCTCATCGTATGAAGACATTGTCTCATGTGCTATCAAGAATGAAAATGAATTCTCTAAGTCTTATGACTTTAAAGCAATGAAAGAGAAGAAGATATCTTCTGATCAATCTGGAAATGGAAATAAGGGGAAGAAGGGAAAAATACATAATCCATCCTCTAGTAAATGTTGGATGAAACACCCCAGTACTTGCTTAAAATGAATTGTATTTTGCTACAAGTCTGGTGAAAAAGGCTACCAAGCTCATGATTGCAAGGGAAACAGAGATTCTGTCAACGTGGACTGCTATAATTGTAGGGTAATTGGGAATTATGAAAATGAATGTCCTATGTGTCAGGGAATCTTACCTCAGAAAAGGCCAAGGGATAAAGGAAAATCTTATGTTGTTACTATAGTTGATGTGGAATAATTAATGTATTGGTGCTTTTGGACTCAAGGATTATATTCTAGTTATAAGAATAATGTGATATATATAAGGATTGTACTGCAGTACTTGTTTTTTTCATTAAGGTTTTAATATGAGGAATGTAATTATATTTTTAGTATGTGACAACAAGAGAAACATTACTTTGTTTGGGGAATCTGATGAATTGATTTTGGAATTTAGAGACCTTTTAGAGAAAGTCTGGACAGAGGTATTTTGGATAAATATAAAGGTTGGAATGGATTAGGTTTAACTTTGGATAGTATTGTTTTCATTTAAAACATTTCTGAATATCATTTTTGGAAGATTATAATACTATAGGTTTTGGAAAAGGACAACTTACAGGTTGGGGGATAACCCGCCCCGTCGAATAAGGCTGTAGGAATCAAACACACAACCATAGTGCGACAGGCCTATATTACATACCACTAGCCTACATTAAGTCCCAGGTTATTAAAAAATAGTATTCCTAATCTAAATGGTATGTGATAATATTTAGAACCTTGTACGATGAAGATAAATATAATATTTTTGTGTTCTATTATCTTTTTGAGTGAACGATGGGTTTGTGGTAAAAATTTATAAAAGAATGAAAGTCTATATGACAAGTATGTATATTTCCTTACGTTCTTAGTAAATCTCCTAAATAAATTCCTCATCTTTATGAAAGGTAACTTAAAAAAGAAACATTGTCGGTAAAATTTTCCTACTGGGGAATCAATGATCATTTAACCAATCACAAGTTTGTGATTTTCTTGTAGTTAAACATTCTCCTAATCATGTATTTTATAACTCTCCATCAGACCTTGATGGGTTTTTTCTCCTCAATATCCATATTTTCATAGAATCCAAGTATGGGATATCTCAGGTGACCTTTGTACTTCTCTTTCATTCTTTTAAAATTATATTTTTATTATCCTTATTTCCGATGTGGGTTTTCCCACAAAGGTATTTTCTATTTTCGACATTTTACTTTCAAAGAAAAATTTCAAATTTCTAGGATTAAATTTATTGAAGGAGGGGATAATTTAACACCCCAGGATTCCATGATACGCTTCTCTTTGAATAATACAGTAGCGTGTTTTGTACACAACTTTGAGTTCGAACACACACCACAACCAATCAAACTAGCCGTAATGAATTGAAATACTTAATTTTTGAAATATTATTAATTTTATCATTCAAAATTGACTTAATTTTTGGATTCGGAATATCGAATTTAGCCTACGGTGAAAATTTTGGACTTTTCAGATAACTTTTATATTTTGATGAATAGATAATATTGCTAAATTTTAATTTAAAAAAACTTTTTAAATCAAAATAATTAATAGTGATAAATTATGATATTGAGTGGTTTTAAAGTACAATTAGTATTTAATTTTACCATTTTATCCAATGGTGGTCAATAGAATTAATTTCAATTTGAAATTGGACATAAACTACTATCAAACTTTTGATTGATATTGTTTCATAAAAACACGCTATTTTCTTTGACAACAAGAATTAATTATAAAATTAAATAATGAAACTTATATGTTTGGAATGTTGTAAAATAGAAATAATTTTTTAATTTGGAAAATCAAATTTATCTTTGAGTTAATGTTTTGTATTTTTTTGAAAAACATCAATTTTTGATGAATAGCGAAACCACTAAGTGGTTGTTAAAACACCGATTTTTCATTTAAATGAAATATTAACACCTTTTTGATTTGAATTTCAAAAATCTGACATACATCATTGTCATTAGGAAGTAAAATGTTGTACAATGGGACTGAAATAATTTTTTGTAAATAGTAACTTTTAAGTTCTAATAATCATGATTAAAGGTCATTAGTGTAACTTAAGGTAAATATAATGTTATAATAATATGAAATTACCTTTACACTTGTCCTAACTTTTTTGGGTGTGTCATGGCTGACCATGAAAATCCATGGGTCAACATGGGGACCCCATGGAGCCACTTGGGTAAGAAAATGACATTAATAACTTTTTATTTAAAGTAAAATTAAAATTGTCACAAACATGTGTTGTTTTACTAAAAAAATTATTACATGGGGTTTTATAAGTTAACATTTAGAGTATAAATATTCATTTCAAATCTAAAAATATTTCCTACATCATGGTATTTTTTAATTTTTACACATTAGATAAATTGAATTTTTATAACACCATGATGATGCAACGATTACCCCATTAATTAACGATTTAAATAAAATGAAAAGATAATTAAATATCTAAGATATAAACTTGTCAAAAACCTATTGGATGAGTCGTTTTCGAACCCTTATCACCTTATCCTCGTAATATATAATTGGGGGACATTTGAAATCCGAAAATCACTTCATAATAATGTATCATTTCATGACTTTCCTAGAGTTCCCCTCCTCTCTTCTTATAAAAGGCCCCCACCACTACCACCTTATTCACACCTTCCAAGCCATTTTTCTTGGACAAAATCTACCAAAATAATCTCTAAACATCTCTCTCTTATTCCTATAATCCTCACTTTGGGTATAAATTTTCCCAAGGAAGCCTTTGGATCAAATCAAAAAGAGTTGCCCGATTTTAAGGTAATATCTTCTCTTATGTTCTTTTGTATTATTTTGCTTCTGCTACCCCTTAAAATCTATTTATTTCTTTATTTTGTAACAAAACCAGTATATAAAATATACTAGGATGTTTTTATTATTAATATTCAAGCTACACTTACACACACCTCCTTCTAAAGGTAAAGGAACATACGGTTTCCGTTGATGGATAATTACTGCCTCATGAAACGATGATTGTTCAATCTTATCCTACCACCCCTCATGGTGGACATTATGATGACACTATATTTATTTATGATATATATTATATTTATTTCATATATATTCTTCTGTATTTTACATTTAAAACATACCTTTATGCTTTTCATGTTGTGAAAATGCGATTATTTAATTTGAGGAAGTGTGGACTACCGACCCCTCAAGTGATGTGACTCGTTCATGAAATACATGGAATGTGTAAAGAATTAAATTAATGAACATATGTTACCTATATAACATATACATTATACTATAATTATAATATATATATCTCTCATTTAGTTTTAAATCTATTAAATATGAAATAGAAATGAAAGTAGCGTTCATGCGTATGTACGGCTTACCGTCTCCATGAACGGTGCATTTCATTTCTTAACACTAAATGTTATGTAATAATTTAAATGAATGTATATGCTGCATATATATGATATATATGATATCTACATCATGAATATGATTCTGGATATAATGGATATTTTACCACATGAACAACTTGTAATTATAAGAAGTTTATTTTTGACTCAAGTACCAAAGATCAACAAAACGACCGTTATTAACATAAATAATTACATAATGTTCATAACATGGTAATAAGTGATATAAAAGGAATAATAAACATGAAAAAGGTTCTTAATCAAGTATAAATTAAATCTAGTGTATTATTTAGGAGGTTAAAGATCAATCGAGTCATGTCGGAAACGAGGTAAGAGACTTCGTCTCAATCTCCTTTCATTGAGGCATATTTTCTTTTATACATAACTTTATTTTATACGGTGTATAAATACATTTTACTTTTATGTTTATTCAAAATTAATCTTTTTATACTAATTTTATTACTAAATGACAAAAAGTAATGTTCTTTTTTGTACGTATGCAGCGACAACGACTTCTCCGCTGTCGTGGCCATTATTTGAGTTTCGATATCCTCTATAAGCCATAATGTTTTTTAAATGAAAAATAAATACCAAGTTTTAATTTTCATTTATTATGGTATTGAAAATGGTTTTGATAATGTTTTTATCATATTATTGTGTTGTATTGATATCTTGTGATTGAAATGTGGAAATGTTATGTTTCCTTTATTCATATTTTATATGATACGATTATGTTATGGTTTATGATATGTTTAAACATTTTCATATAAGAAATGAATTGGACATAGTATGTGATGGGTGGAGCCCTCTATAGCTCCTCGATGCATCGGTAGGTCTCATGAGACAAACTATTGTCTTGGCACGAGGCCTTGACAAAATCTTATTTGTAGTCTTGGCACGAGGCCTTGAATGTGTGGTTATGATAGTCTGGAAATATACATTCCATCATTATGAAAGTGGTTATTGATATTGCATGTGATTATTAGACTAGTAGAATATCCATGTGAATAAGTAAATGGCATTATTTCATTTTATTTTTTCCATATTATGCAAAAGTTGATGTTTAAAAGGCTTTTTTTAGTTACACATTGCCTTAAATGTTTATGTTTATTTATGAAAGTTTTTGCTATATTTTTATCCTTACTGAGCATCTGAGCTCACCATTTATATGTTTTATTTTTCCAGTATGGGAAGAAATATTTTATGACTGACCTATAGGGAAAGTCTGAAGAGGATAAAAGTTTGGACTATGGAGACTATGTTATTGTGATTTTCACTTTATGATGTAATGTAACATTTATGAATGTATCTAGTATTTCCAAAGCTACTAAACTAGTTGGTCTTTCGAGACTTGACCTTTTGTGATCATGCCAATGTCACGCAATAATGCACTAACTCTGGGTAACTGGGGTCGGGGCGTTAAATATTCAATATAGTGAATCAGTTATTAGAAATTCACAAAATATGTATATGATAGTTCTACACAATTATCATTATATTATTCATTATTACATGTAGTATTTTAAATCTCATACAGAATAAGGAATATTAATTTCCATATATAAATAATTTGGAAACAAATTTATTTATCAAATGGTTGGAAATTGTATAAATAATTTTGAGAACATATTTATGGTTTCAATTATACATTTGAATCATATTTAAAATACCCAATAAAATATTTATTTTTAATTACAAATGTATATAGGAAATTCTATCATCTTCATCCGTAAAATATAAACTTTTAATTCTTTTTTTATCTCCATGTACATAGAACTATGATCGTAAATATTTTATTGATATAATAGATATCATTACAAAATATATAAAATCCATCATCTAGTAATCATAAATCTTTTCATGTTTCCAAATCATTCAGAATTTATTATGATATTTAAATAACTTAATATTGGGTTTATCATCATTTGATTATGTTTCCAAATTCTCCTAAAAAAATTAATTAATAAATTTTTAATATTCATGTAATACTAAATTATTCGATTAAATGAATACCATTACGTAATTCACTGTAGCATATTTCATATATCATTGATGGACCATAAAATAATTCTTCTTCACAACAGATCATCCCCTTATCTGGAGGAATCTTCCATGATGTTAACCACCATATTGTGGGTCCTTTTATATGTATACCATTATGTCAAACCCTATCATGGATACTGTTACATGGAGCCCATTACAAGAAGTTCTGAATTCTAATAACATTATTTGGGGATCATCTATGGATTCCATTATGTTATCTCACACATTTTAGAATTATATTACTTGGTGGACCACTTACATTAATTTAGAATTTATCAGCATTCATTATTCCAGTCCATAACAAATCAAAACCTCTTACAACAATTCAATGGTTTTTTATACACATAAATAATTCTCTTAAACAAATATAATAATATTACTCTAATGGATAAAACATATTTACATCATCTATAATCTTTTGATATGAATAATTTTAAGCAATCTCTTTGACTATCTAAAAACATGAAAACACTTTCAAACAAATTATAAACTATAATATTATCTCTAACCCATTTTCATAAACCTTATCATTATTTCATATCACATATCATATAAATGTTGATTTTATTTAATAATTCTAAGGGGGAATTCGTTTTTTTTCAAAAAAAAATATATTCTATCTAACATTGATGCTCCTTCATAAAATCTCCATAATATCATAAAAAAATTGATTTCAATTATAATAATTAATTAATCTCACCATATGGAAAAAAATTAAATCTAATATAAACATAACACTATAATAATATGTGAATGGGGAGGTATCACCTAAAAATTACCATGTTTCTTATAATGCTTAGGTTTAGTCATAATCTTATGTGACAAATTCTTTGGATTTGAAAAAATTTAAAATAAATATTTAGTGAATTAGTCATGGAAATTGATTGTAAAAATTAGGTGGGGTTAAGAGGATGACCATTACATATATTATTAAAATTATGATACTTATATATAATTGGATTGTTATTCAGTCAACGTAATGGAAAAAATACATATAAGATAGAATATTGATGTGATGAAACAAAACCACGGATCACCTATGTTTGAATTGATAAGAAATACTAAAAGATGGTGTATATTAATAATATTAATATAATATTGCATTTTTTATAATGATTTAAAAGAAATATATGGAACCTAATAAGTATTAGGTTTAGCACCTAGAGTTTGTTTAAAAAAAGACATCATGTTCTATAGTGTACATGATATACAACATCCAACTTAAAAAAACAACAAAATATTATTACTTAATAACATATAAGTTAAAATGTAGGGAATGTTAATTGAATTATGAAAATATTTTTTTACACATGTTTCTAATAATTTCTTTGGTGAACACTTAATTATAAATAAATGTAAAAATATTTTTTAATAAAAGGAAATGTTTTTCTAAAAAACACTTGAAATGAATATAAGTGACACTATAAAATAAAAAAATCACTCTTTTTAGGGATTATAAATTATTTATATTTTTAATATATTAAATTTAATTTTTAATATTCAGGTTATATGTTTCATATATATTTCATAAGAAAAAAATTAAAATACTCAGATAAAATAAATATTTAAATTTTTTTTACTACCTTTTGATTGATACTACATTTTAAATATAGATTATTGAAAATTAATAAGATATTTATGAAAAAATAAACATTATATTTGAAATATAAACTTCAATATATAGTTTTTTTAATTGTTTTTTTGATAAAATTAGTATTTTACTGAATATTGAGAAATATTGTGTTTCAATTTCAAACTAATTTATATTCCAATTTATTTATTTAATAAATTATCAATTTAAAAAAATATCATTATTATTTAGATTATTTTTTAATCATTTAATAATTTTTTTAATTGGAATAAATTATAAATTTAAATTAGATATAAAAAAATTTCAATGTTTTGAATGGTTCCCTTTAAAAACACAGTTTTTGGTTTGTCATTGGGTTTATTTTAAATATAATTTTCATAATTTTGTGAATTAAATTAGGTAAAATGAATTATATATTTTTTATTAGAATGAAAAAATTTGGTTTTAATGTAAATTTAATTTTTAGATATAAAAAATTTACGATGGTCTAAATTTTTTTTACTTGTGTAAATGTAAGATCTAGACACAGGTTGAAATTAAGAGTTAAAATTATATCTTACTTAAAAAATACATAATGTAAAGATGTTTTATGTGTGGATAGATTCTATCCATCATTTAAAACATTAATTAAAATAAAAAGTTGTGCAATTTAATGCCACATCCATATGGTTATGTTTTAATATTAAATAATCAATAAATTAATCACCGAAACCACCTCCCATCTATTATAAATAACAACGCTTACCACCCCTTTTCAACACAAAAAAGAATATCAGCTCATCAAATGTCTTCCAAAACATCTCCTCCTCACACTACCCACATCCTTGTTCTTTTGGCCTCACCATATGTTAAAATCCAAGGCCCTCAACAGTCTATCGAGGAGGTGATATTCCAGAGGTAATTTTCTAAGACTAACTATCTTAATTTAATTTATTTTTCTGCTTTCTCTGATCCTCCATAAACCTTAAATGAATTATAAAAAAAATCCTGTATATACTGGGGTATTATGTTTCTTATGTAATATATCAAATACATTTCATTTCTCACCTCCTCTTATTCAATGAATCAAAATTAATGCCTATGTTATGCTGGTTAATCAACTCTAGGAATAATGTTTTTATCCTTTTTCCATTACCAATGTCATTGTACATTTTTAAATTATTTTATTGATCAATGTAATTTTTAATATGTATATTTTTACTTATTAAATATTTTACAAATTTTATTTTAAACATACCTTCATTCATTACATATTTTGGTTATACGATAACTTCATTTGGGGATGTGTGGACAACAGCCTCCTCAAAATGATGTGATTCTTTCACACATATAATAGAATGTATTATGGATTATTTTATTAAACATTTATTATATAATTGAAATATTAATTATACGATATTAAAATTATATATGTATACATATATACATACATTTCATTCAATTTCGTTCATTCAATATGAGAGGAAAAGTGAAAATAGTGTTAATATGTACGTACAACCAACCATCTCCATGAATGTTGTATTTATTATAACTTTAATGATAATAATAAATAATTATATAATTAATATATATTATAACTATATCTTCTTTAATTTTCTAGAAATGATGGGCTCATAACCACATGGACTATTGAAATCATATCAAATTTATCTTCGACTCAAGAACCAAATATTGAAAAAACATCTGATATAAAAATAAAACTTTTCTAATTGTTATAACATGTTAATAAGTTATATAAAATGAATAATAAACATGGAATATTTTCTCAATATAGTATAAATTAACCAATGTTTATTATTTAGAACGATATTGATAACATGTGATAAACCAGACTCAAGGTATGGGACTTCATCTCAATCTTCATTCATTAAGGAATTTCATGATAAAATGCACATAAATTCATTTATTAACATTATATAGACTATGAAATTTAATATCAAAATTTTATCTATAATAATGTCAATCATAATTTCTATTAATGTATTAATTCATGGAGAATAACATTTTAATGTCCGAAGTCGTATATGACACCTTGAACATTTAATGATTTAATTATCAAATTGATTATTAATGGTATTAAATCACATAATTATTTATGTGGATATAAATTCAATATACATAAAATTTTCTGTCTATATTTTTATGGTTTTCAAAAGGAATCATTTTATATTAAGTTTTTCACTTTTCAAATCATTAAAATTAAGTTTTTTAACATATGTGGATACAATGACTTCGCCATCATTATTACTATTATTTCTTATTTGAATTCCTCTATAAGATTTAATTAATTTTAAAAGAAAAATAAATCCCTTATTCCATTGATGGTTATTTAGGTATTGAAAATGGTTTTCAAATAAAGTTTACTACTACAATCTCTTGAAATGATTTTTTTGTGATTACAAAAGAAATTTTATGAGTGAAATATTAATAATTTTAATATATTATGATCCATTTTTATATAATGGTACTTTAAAATTTTATGGGGGGGTTACATGATAAACCACATATGGGTAGTGATGTGATGAACCAAAGTTAGGAGGTTCTATGATAGACCAATGATAGGTGGTGTAACAACCCATATATTTATAGAAAAATAATGTTTATTTCTATTAATATTTTTGAATAATAGAGTCATTTAATTATAATTGGTATGATTTTCTTGATAGCGTACCCGACACGCAACAATTGGTTTATCCAAAATATCACCTTGCACACAACACTCAAATATAACACGACATAATACAATAATAATATTATTCTTTTAAATTGTAGTTAACACCTAGCCACTGAAATGGAGGGAATGAATAATATAAATTAAATTTTTAAATGTGGGTTTAACATGTTTAAATAATTATCCATTGGTTACCAAATTTAATATAAATGGAAACAATAAACCAATTATTTATAAATGATCTGTTTTTATGAAAACATATTTAGAAAAGAATAATTGTGTATTAACATCACTCTTTATGGATATTTATTTAATGAAAAATAAATGATATATATTCAATGTAATGTTTTAAATTAAACTTATATTTTTTTAGATCTGATGATAGAAGAAATTCAATTTTTAGAATAAAAGAATTGTATTTCTAAAAATGAAATTTTACATCCTTTTGATGGAGAAACGTGTTAAAATATAGATTTTTTCACATTTATATATTCAGTTTGACAGAATAAATTTCTACTTTAGAAGAGGTACAAAAAAAATTTACTTTTAATGAAATTTTGGTATTTGATGAAAAAATATATATATTTTTAAGAATAGAGAAAATACTTCTTTTAAAGTCAAAATAGCCTTTTAATATAATTTATTTGTATAGTTATATTATTATTATAGTTTTTAAAAGAATAATTCGATTAAATTTTTGACATTAAATCGATTTATGTTAATTTTATGGGGGTAGGAATACTAAATTCTATAACGCTCTTCATAGGGTTGGAAAAGCCTATAGATCTCTGGCCTTTCATAGAAATGGCAACCAATTTCTTGACACTGGTGAAGGAATTTCCAATAACTTAGTCTCTTAATTTGGAAATATTTTCAACGGTGATAATATTGATAAAGACATTAAACATGAAATTATTCCCACTCTTTTTTCAGGGGAAGACAACTCTCTTCTGAATAACATCCCTTTTGATGATGGAATCAGAGGCACTGTCTTCAGTCTTAGTCCTAACAGTGCCCCTGGACCAGATGGTTTTAATAATGGCTTCTATGAAAAATATAGGGATATTCTTCAGGAAGACGTTTGTCATCTTTTTAAATCATTCTTCTCCAATGGTATTCTTCTGCATGGTCATAACTCCCAATTCATTGTTCTCATTCCCAAAATGGAGAATGCTAATGTGATTATTGAACATCGGACCCATTGCCCTTATCAATTCCTTATTTAAATTCATCACGATATTAATTTCCCATATAATGACTTCCTTTTGTAGAAAAATAGTTTCTTGGAACCTATTTGGTTTCATAAAAGGAAGATCTGTCCAAGACTACTTCTGTCTTGCCTCTAATTCCACTAATCATTTAAAAAAATGAGTAAATGTGGGAGTGTTACTATCAAACTTGATATTGCGAAGTCCTTTGAAACCATTGATTAGAGATTTCTGTATAAATTTCTTTCACAATTTTTCATCAATGAAATTCTCATAAATAGAATCAAATCTTTATTCTGGTATACTAACATCTCCATTCTCATTAATGGCTCACCTATAAGTTATTTCAACTATATTAAAGGAGAGATATAAGGAGATCCCCTCTTTGTAATACTCTTATCCATTTTGGTAGATTACCGGAGTAGGCTGATCACCCAGGATATTTCTAAAAGGATCATAAAACCTATCTCTACCTACAGAAATTTACACGTACCATCACATCTTCTTTATGAAGATGACTTTATTCTCTTTACCTAGGGAGATAAAAGAAACATTCATAAGCTTAACGATATCCTTCTCCACTATCAGGAAGTCTCTGGTCAACACATCAACTGGAATAAATCTCCTATAATTTTCAGTAAATAATTTCCACTAGTGGGAAAACATTCCATATCTAATATATTAGGCATTAAAGAAGTCTATATCCCATTTACATACCTTTGTGTTCCTATATTTAGGTGTAGACCTAAAGTTAATTATTTCTCTCACATTATTGACCATACACTTCAACATCTTTCCTCCTAGAAGGGTATGACCCTTTCGATGGCTGGGAGAATTTTTTTAGTGAAATCCATGATTGTTTCTAAACTTCTTTATTCCATTATGATATATAAATGTCCAAAAATTCTTTTAAAACACATTAATGTCGCAATTAAATATTTTGTTTAGACATGTAGCATTTTGGAGAGAAAGATGGTGACTATCTCCTAGACCTCTTGCTGCAAACCTGTTGATAAAGAGGGGATTGACAAAAAATCACTCTATGTTCAATGAGTCTCTTCATTCTTGACTTACATGGAACATTATTCACAATACTTCCTCTTCCATGAATTTTTTTCACAGCTAGTTTCCTTGAAAAGCATAGAAATAATCATTCTTACTCCCTTAAGACTTTTATATGATACTCTATCAAAAGTACATCCAGTTCTATCTTGTCTAACTCTAGATGGATGACCAATAAGGAATCCAATTAAAAATTTTGGTTTGATAACTGTAATGGTGTTCCCCTGATCTCTTTGATAGATAGCAACCAATGCCCTCCCTACTTTCATTACTCAATTGACTCGATCAACCATATGGATAACCTTGATCTCCATGAAAATAGTATTCAATGTGTCGTTAATTATCATTTTTCTAATAATAATTATGTACTAATTTGGGAACATGTGCACAATATTATTCTTAACTCTAAAGGCTTTTATAAGTACTTTTTCAACAATGTTGACAATAATCACCCCTAGATAGATAAATTCAACAAAGCCTAAATAAAACCCTAAAGATTTACAATAGTCTGGCTTATTACCCATTAAAGAATCCCCACAGATAATTGCTTACAAACATTCATATTTACTCTTTGTTCTAAATGTCATATGTGAAACCAACATAAAGTTGATATTAGTCATATTTTTCTCTGCTATGACACACCAACTGCTCTATAGCATTACATTATTGACATTTATGAGTGCATATGACTTCTTTTTGATACCATCAACATACAGATTCAAATATTCTGGGAGTTTTATACTTCACAGAAAATGAAGAATCTTTTGGTTCCGGCTATCATGGAACATCTTCATATTATTTGGTTTGGTAGAATTGAATTAATTTTCTTCAATAATTCATTTAAAAATAATGCTAGAAAACCGAGATTCCACATGGCCATTCGGGAAGAGGCTTTTATCAAAAAATCTCACTATAACAATTCGGTCTGTGACTTTGGGATCCTCAAATGTATTTGGGTGGAGGGGAAATACCCTCTCCCTCACTCTACTCTTGATGTGTTTTGGCTCCCCCCCCTACAGGATTGATTAAAATAAATGTGGATGGAGCCTCCAAAGAAAACCCGGGACCCGCAGGTTGTGGTGCCATCATTAGAAATCACCTCAACCTGAATCATGGTAGATTTTATGGCTCTTGTGGTTCCTCTTTCTCATTGGAAGGTGAGATGATGGGCATCATCCATGACATCTTCTTTTCCAGACTACACAGCTGGAAGAATATTTGGATAGAGATACAATCCACTACAATCATTCATGCCATTTGGAATTGTACCATCTACCTTTCTTATCCTCTCACTTCCCACTGTATGGACTTTTTTAATTCTCGTGTTGCTCTTAAATTCATAGCCACTCACACCTTCTACGAATCCAACATGATCGATGATGGGCTTGCCAATCTTGGAGTTTCTAACGACTTACATTGGATGGATGATCTCGCTTCTAAGTTAATCCCTTTTTATGCTCGATATGTTAGCAAAAGACCTTACATTAGAATTATGTAACCTCTTATTTTATCAATAAAAATTTTCTACCTTTAAAAAAATGAATAGAAACATCAGTAATTATTTTATTTACCATCTTAAAAGGATAAATCTGGTAAATAATGGTACAAAAATAATATTATAATAATATTAAGATATCATAACACATATCCTAATCCTATTTGATGAAATATCACTGAACAAGGGCTTCTATAGGATGATTTTGGGACCCCATGGATCCATGAAGTGATAATAACATGTTATAATAATTAATTAATGTAATGTGAAATATGAAAAAAAAACACGCATCTTTATCTAAAACATTTTTATGGGGTTATATAAGCCATATGATCAATTGAAAGTATTATTTAGCAATATAAAAATATTTCATACATCAAGGTATTTTATTTATAATTTTTATAAATCAAATCAATAAATATATTTATAACACAATGATGATGTTGTGATTACCTTATTAAAGTTTTATTTAAAGAAATAATATTATAAATTTTGAAAATAAATATATTTTCAATATTTTTATGCCGTATATGACTTTTAGGGATTCTTATTACTTTTTAGCTTTGAAATAATAATTATGGTTTTAAAGAATCATGTTTTTGTGGATTTTTTAAAAATTCATGACATGAATAATATAAAAATGACAAAAATGAGTTTTTAAAACAAATACTATTTTATTAAAAGATATAATAGTTCTAAAATTGAATGATTCGATCAAATGACATAGATAATTTTAAAAGTGTCATTAATGAACCACTTTAGGTTTTATTTCCATTAAATAGTAAATATATTAACCGTAATGTATGAATATACATTATGATATGGAAAGAGTGAAATTACATAACTAAGGGTTATGGCTAAATGATAAAGTTAAATGTTTGTCCTAGACCTCTATAAAACAAATTGGTTGAGTGTTCTTTGACCCAAAAACCCCTTATATTTTAAATAAATGAATTTTGGACCATTTGAAACTGAATATAATTTTATAATAAAATAATATTTCAATACGTTCATAAAGAGCCCATCTTCCCTTTTGTAAAATGTAATTTCCTCTACCCATTTAATCACACCACTCAAGCCCCTTATATAATCAAAATTCTACCCAAATAAGTTCCCAAAAACCATAACTTCCTCCTAGAATCATTACCATGGGCAGAAAGAAATTCAATAAAACCTTTTGGCATAAATAATAAGGAGGTACACGTTTTAAGAGGTTGTGTCTTCTCTAATGTTCATTTCCATTATTTTACATCTTCACTCCCTATTATATTTTTTTCCATGATTAAATAAAAACAACATTATCCTCAATATAATAGTATGATATTATGATAATTATTTTAACTGTACTTACAAACACGTCCATATAACGGTTACGATCATACTGTTTCTGTGTACAGCGAAGTGCTACCTCACGAATCAATGATTGTTGGATTTTTCCATACCACCCCTCATAATGGCCGTTATGATTGAACTATATTTATATATGATATATATTATAATTATATTTTCTTTATGTTACTATAATTTTTATTTACCGACATATCATTATTCTTTTCATGAAGTGTAAATACAATAATTTCATTAGTGAAAATGCAGACTACCGCCCACTCAAATTGATATGACTCATTCGTTCCATAAATGGAACATATAAAATTTTTTGTTAATGAACATATGTATCATATATAAAATATGACATATTAATAAAATTATGATATACATATGTATCATTTTGATTTAATTTTTTTAATATGAAAAATAAATGAATGTAGTGTTCATGAGTACGTACTGCTTACCGACTCCATGAATGATGAATTTAAATTATAATATACAAATGTTATTAACTAATATAAATACATACATAATGGATATATGTGAGATTTAATCATTAATAATATTCTTTAGATAATTTAGTTTTTACCACATGGACAATTTATATCAGATAAGTTCATTTTTTACTCAAATACCTAATAACGAAAGAAACGACAGATAGTAAAATAAATAATTATTTGATTCTTACAATATTTTAATAATTGATATAAAAAGAATATTAAAAATGAAATTTTTTATTAAGAAAGTATCAATTAACTTATGTTTATTATTCTAGAAATAAAACGAACACACGTGAAAAATTAGACTCATGGAAAGGGAACCTTTCACCCTCCTCTTTTAGTCATATACATGTTTTATATTATGTATTTTAATTACCATATTCATATGTTCGGTTATGTTCTTCTATATCCTTATTTTTATACATTTTATGTTCATGTGATTAGAGACCCTTTTCTTTCCCAGCTACTCATTTTCTGAATTTTAATGTGACGTCGTTAGTCAGCCAAATTTTAGTAAGGGACTTTGTCCCAATCTCCATTCAATGATGAATACATAGATAATATATATCACCTTTTATACTAAGTATAAAAAACCATTGAGTTTTATTTTAATTTAAAGGGAATATTTATTCTATAAATAATTTTACTAAATGAAAAAAGGATAGTTTTTGACATATGCGACGACAACAACCTTTCTACAACCATGACCATTATTTGATATTTATATTCCTTTACATGCTATAATGTTTTTTATAGAAAAATAAATACCATATACCGTTTTACATATTTTCGTATTGGAAATTCGTTTTTTAAATGGATTTACTATTTCAGTATCATGAAATTATTCCTTGTGATTGCTAATTAAATGTTGTTAGTGAAATGTTTATATTTGCAATATCCTATCTATTGCTATTATATAATGGTACTTAGACATTTTACGGGTGGTTACCAGATTGTCCAATTATGGGTGGCTATGTGATAAACCATTTTACGGGTGAATCTGTGATAATCCATGTACATGTGGTTACATTATAACCTTCAATGCATTGGGTATGAAAGTCAGCTTTATGGCTATTATTATTAGTGATATGTGTGGAAGTCAACATCATGATTATTCATTTAAAGTAAGTTTATGTCCCAAGTTACCTTTATATGTTATTTGTTTCTTACTATGGGATTCATGGTAATATTTTGGATAAAAAATGTTATGAAATGAGCTTATATTTAGTGAAATGTATTTGGTACATCATAAAGGTGAAAAGTATTACTTTAGTACAATTTTTTTCATGGTTTAAATGTTTTTAGAAGACAAATAGTTTTATTTCATTATGTATCCCTTATTCATATTGTTATTCTCATAAAATGTTGAAATGTTTTAATAGGACATAATGAATAATAAAGTCAAGGAAATGGTCAAGGAAAAGTTATTTTATAAAAACATAAAATGATGTAATATTTTGTTTTATTGAGTTTTGATTTTATGTAAAAGAACGATACAGAGTAAAAGTATCAACTTATAATATTAAAGATGTTATTTATAAGTTATGACATAATTATCTACTACTCTAAACCTGCAAATATCATCAATGTGAATTAAATTAAAACTATCGATATATCACAAGATTATGTATTGTTTATGGTTGGGGCATTATAGTTGGTGTTAGAAGTTAGTTTAGATAACTAAAGTGGTTAGGGTGTTATTTATGCATAAGTGAGAAAACCCCAATTTATAGATTATTAGAAAGAGTCATAGTTATTTTCAATAAATCGAATGAGTTTAAGATAACATGAATAAGTATATCTTAGTGTTTACCCCCTCACAAGATAGTTTATGATGATTTTACTGATATACTCAGACTGAACTTTTTGGGTATAGTAAATGGATGGATCTAGAAGGAACCAAAATACCAATGTATATTATGGATACATTTTTGGTTTTATGAATAAGAAACCAAATGAAATAGGACCTACAATGACAACTCTTGTGGATATTCTACACTAACTATTTGGAGTCATGATTGGCCCCTTGATCTTTGGTGATTTTTCTAATTCATCATATATGTGAGAAACTAATCCCTATAGATGTTAAAGAAATAATATTAAAGGTAAATATATTCAAGAACCAATGTGTCTAGGATATGGAATGAAACACATTGTAATATGCTTCGATGGGATGGGAAGATGATATAGATATGTTAATGAAGGTCAAAAATAAAGAACCTTCCATGAAAAAAGGAAGCGTTCAATTGACTTCAGGAAAGGGAATGACATTATTTTCAAGGGATCAATTGAATGTTTTAAATGTGGTGTTCATGGTAATAACCCAAATATATGTCATATGAAAAATTTTCGGGATTGGGGTTAGAAAGATCGTACAAAAAAATGATTACCAATAACTAATGTTATTCCAATTGTAGATGAAAAAACTGATAATTACCTATGAAAGGTATGGTTTATTTATTAGGTGATCTTTGACATTATTGAATCTTAGGATATTATTCATGAATTTTTTTATAGGAAATTAGTATTTGTAATTTGTTGGAAAAATTGTATAAGGGATCATAAATAATTCTGGATGATTTAGATGTCTTCATATTAGAAATTCAATATTTGTGTTTAATATGTGGGTGATGAAATGTTAATAAGTATTAATTATATTTTTATGCTGGGATTGCATTGCAAGACTTCTAATATTTTTAACCCTTATTTTTTTAATAGAGGATGAATTATTTTTAGTTATAAAGAACCTGTTTGGTTTATATGATCCTTGAATTTGAGGCAATAATGGATTATTTTTATTTGGGATGAAAATGAGATGTATAAGATATCATTTGTTCTAAAATATGTTATGGTAATTTCTGATAAATTCATCTCATTTGTTTTGGAATTTTATAAAATGTTATAGTTTTTGTAAAAGGAAAATAGGTAGAGTGTGTGACAACCAATCTCGTTGGACAAAGCTATGGGAATCAATCCCACAACCAATATGTGACTAGGATTTATCACATACACTAACTTACATGAAGTCCCATGTTTGTATGACTTATTATTTTTAGTTAAATGATTTTAGGTATTATGAATAAGATTATTTTGAAATTATATGGTTTATCAAATGGATATCCTTATCATAGAAAACAGATTATTGATTATGGGTAAAATATTATTTTAGACAATGTTTTCTCTTTTGGGAACCCTATATGACTAATAAAAATTGAATACTATGGGATTTCATTTATGGAGTAGTGGTTGAAATATTATTGTGGAAGAATATATGTTTTATTGGGGACATGTGACTTTTTGGGTTATTTATGGAAATTATTAACCAATCATAGAGAATATGTTATTAGGTTCATCAATTTTCAGTATAATACTATAAGTGTTATCGATGTTTTTGGAGATAAATGTTATGATTTATCAGGAAATACTATGTGAAAAAATCCACCCGAATTTTAGGTTTCAAACTTAATTAGATTATTTTTATGTATTTTATGGAAAATTCTGTATTGAATGGTTGATGTTGAACTTTGGGTAATGTTTGTAGTATTTTTTTTCTAAAAGATTATCCTTTTAGTGGATTATCTGATCTTGTACTAACCATTTTGGGCATCGTTAATATATAATGATAGGGGGAATATATAGTTCATATTTTATGGATTTGGGGATTCTCTAGATGTTTATTTGAGCACTTTAAGTGTTACCAAGTCATCTTGAATACTCATAATTGGGAGAAAAGATCCATTTGTGGTAGAAATTTATTAATGGATGAAACTCTATTTGACAGGTAAGTATGTTTCCTTTTTTCATAGTAAATATCATAAAACAATTCTTCAGCATAATTAAATGGAACATAAAACAAAAATATTTTCTATTCAATTTTCATATTGTGGAATTGAAGACCATTTAACACATCATATGTATATGGTTTTCTGGTTGTTAGCTTTCTCCAGGTCATTTTTTCTATCACTCTCCTACAGAACATGACACAAAGATTCTCATCCATATATAAGTATTCATATATGTAATCCTATTATTCTTTATCTTGTGTGACCTTTTAAGATCCATTTATTTCTTTTAAATTGATATTTTTATTGACTCGTTTCCCAATGTCATACATTCAATGATGTTTTCGAACCCAATTTTAAAATTGTCAGAACACAATTTCCAAATGGGGGTGGGGGAGGATGTAATGGCCTAATTATTTATAGAATAATAATTTTTTATTTCTATTAATACTTATGAATAAGATGTTAATTTTAAATTAATGGGGATGGCTTTTCCGATTGCGTACTGAACACACAATAATGGGTTTCTGCTATATCTTACGTTTCAACAAAAAATTGAGATATTCTAAAATATAAAAAAACAACATTGTTATTATTTAAAATGATTTTTAACGCTTTGGTATTGGAATAGTGCGAATGAATAATATCAACAGAATTTTGAAATACAGGTTTACATATGTTTAAATAATTATTCATTGGTTACCAAATTTTTTAGTAGTGGACGTAAAAAACCAACTGAATATAATGAATGTGTTTTTATGAAAACCTTTTTAAAAGATAATATTTTTTTTCATATTACTCTTAATGGATTTATATTTAATGAAAAACATATGATAAATATTCAATAAAATTTTTTTAATTAGTCTTATTTGTTTTATATATAACATATAAGAACAAATTCAAATTTTCATATAAGATATGTAATTTTCTAAAAATACAGTTTACCTCATTTTGATGGTGAAACATTTGATAATATAGTATTTTCACCATTATATATTCTATTTGAAAAACTAAATTTCATCATTAGAATCATAACATAAAAATTTTCTTTGGTTAAAATTTTGTTATCTTTCTGATAAAATTCCTATATCTATGAAGTGTCAAAAATACTTTATGTTAATTTTAAACTGCCTTTTAATATAATTTATTTATTTATTTAGATTATTGTTTTAATATGTTATAGTGTTTAATAGGATTATTTTTTATCTTTTATTATAATTATGTTTACTGGATGTAATTTAAATTTTAAATTGGTCATAAAAACATGTCAATCTTTTGATTGTTATTACTATTAAAAACTTGTTTTTTTGTTTTGAAAATAGGAATAAATTTTAAAATAATTTCTGAAAAATATATGTTGTGAAATTTGAAAAATAGATTCCATATTGGGAATCAGAAGGTCTAAATTCGGTAAATTGGTACCTTTTATTATTGGTCATTATGAATTGTAACTTTAGAAATTATTTCATTTTCCATGGTAAAATTGTAAATATGTTAATAAAATGTAATAAAATAATATTATAATATTATTAAACTACCGTAACAATTGTCCTAGTAATATTGGACTAAATATATCTGACCAATAGAAACCTTTGGTCTATTTGAGGACCCAATTGATCCACATGGGATTGACAATGACAAGTTATATTAATTAAATAAAGTAAAGTATAATATGACATATACTTTTATCTTGTAATATAAAAAAATATATATGGGGTTTTATAAGTGATAATTTTAAATATAAATACTATTTATATTGATAAAAATTTTTCATACATCATGGTATATTAATTTTAATATTTAGACATAAAATAAATAAATATATTTCTGATACGAAGATGATGTAGTGATTACCTTAATAATAAATGATTTAAATAAATGTAATTATAAATATTAAAATATATTTATTTGAAAAAATTAAATACCAATAAATAATTTTATTTATGATAATTACGTTTTTCATTTGAATTAATAATGTTTTTTATAAATAATCATGTTTTTTGGGATTCTTTTAAAATGTCATTACTTGAATAGTATAAAAATTGACAAAATTGAGTTTTTAAAATATATATTATTTTATTAAATGATATAATAATCTCAAAAATAAATGATTCATCCAAATGACTTATATATTGTTTGAAATGGAATTAGTATTCCAATTTAGGTTCTATTTGAATTTTATAGTAAATATATTAACCATATTGTGTGAATATACAAGAATACATGGTGACAATCAAATTAGTTAACTAATGGTTAACGCTAATAGATAATGTTAAATGTGTATCACAGACTTGTCTAAACCCTATATGATGAATGTTTTTCGACTCAATAACACCTTAGATTTTAAATAAATTACTTTTGGACTATTTGAAACCGAAAATAATTTTATAATAAAATAACATTTCAACACCATCCTAATGTGCCCCTACTCCCTCTAATAAAAGGGAATCAACTATACCCATTTAATAACAATTGTCATGACATATTCCTCATTAAAAATCAGCCAAAATAATCTCCCAATATCCTTATATTCCTCTTAGAATCCTTAACTTGGGCATAAGACTATTCAAGAAATCCTTTTACCTCAAAAAAGGGAGGTAGACGCTTTTAGATGTTGAATCCTCTCTAAAGTTTATTTCCATTATTCTTCTTCTTCACTCGATATTTTATTATTATTATTTGATTACATAAAAATATTAGTCTCCTCAATATACGTGTATGTTTTTGTGACATGGATTATAACTACATAAGCTTCCATCTAATGGATACAGACATAATATTTCTATGTACAGTGAACCATAGCCTCACGAAACGATGTTTGTTCGATTTTCCCCGACCCCCTCTCATAGAGGCCATTATGATGGAACTGTATTTATATAAGATATATATTATATATTTTTTCCTCTATTATACTATAATTTATATTTACAAACATAACCGTATGCTTTTCATGATGTGTAAATACGATAATTTCCTTTGAGAAAGTGTATACTACCACCCCTCATAGTGATGTGACTCGTTCATGCCATACAAAAAATGTATAAAGGATGGTTTTAATGAACTTATGTAACATATATATCTTTGATTTTATAATATTATTATAATATACCTATGCATCATTTATATTTTATTTCAATAATATGAATATTAAATGGAAATTATGTTAATGTGTATGTACGACATACCGTATCCATGAATGGTCCACTTCATTTATTATATCAAAATGTAATGAACTATTATAAATAGATATATACATTATATTTATGATATTTAAATCATGAATACTATTATTTAGATAATGTACTTTGGACCACATGTACAAATTTCATCAAACATGTTCATTTTCGACTCATGTACCTAATATCTACCAAAAGACCAAAATTAACATAAATAATTAAGTAACTATTCTATCATCCTAATAAATGATATAATATGGATAATAATCAAGAAAATATTTGTTATGAATGTTTTAATATACTTAAGATTATAATTTACTATGGACAAGAAACATGTGTGATGAATCGAACTGAACGTAATGGAACCTTTCAACCTCCACTTTTAGTCAAAGACATATTTTGTGTTTGGACTTTTAATTTCCATTTTCTTGTGTTGGGATATGTTTTTATGTATCCTTATTGATTTACATTTTATGTCCATGTTATGAGAAACATGTTTCTCTCCCATAAACTCGTTTTCTAAATTTTAATGTAACGTCGATAGGATATCGAATTTACAAAAGGGAATTCATCTCAATATCCTTTCATTGAGGAACATTTTGATAATATACAACTCCTTCTTTTATATGGTGTATAATAAACCCCTATTAATTTTAATTTCATTCAATTGGAATCATGTTTCTACAAATCGTTTTTCAAAATGAAAAAATAAATATTTTTCACGTAAGCGATGATAATGAACTTTCTGTCGACCTGAGAATTATTTGAAATTAGGATTCCATAACAAGTTGTATTATTTTAAACGAAAATAAATTCCTTATAACTATTTTTGTATTTTGGAATTGAAAATGGGTTTTTGAAATGGATTGATAATTTCAATATCTTGAAATTATTTCTTGTGATTCCAAATGAAATGTAATTAGTGAAATGTTTTTATTTCCAATATCATATGTGTTGTGATTATATAATGGGACATGGAAATTTAAATGGTGGTTACATGGTAAACTATTGATGGGTGGTTATGTGATAAACCAAATGAATGTTGGTTCCATGATAAATCATTGATACATGGTTATGTTATAATATCCAATGCATTGGGTATTTTAGTCGGTGGTATGACTATTCAATTTACTGATATGTGTGGAAGCCGACCATATAGTTATTACATTTAAGTATGATTATGTCCCAAGATACTTTTATATGTTATATGTTGTGTCAATGAGATTTACGGTAAACTTTTAAATACAAATAGGGTAAGAAATGATCCTATAATTAGTGATGTGTTTTTTTGACATCTTAAAGATGAAAAGTATTACATTATGATAAATTCATTAAGGTTTACATGTATTTCCAAGACAATCAATTTTCGTTCACTGTGTATCTCTTATCGATATTTTTATGATCATGCCAATTTTGGTATTTTTTTCACATGAAATAATGATGAATAGAGTCAAGTATGGGATTAAGAAAAATTTTCAATGTTAAAAAATGAAACGATGTAATATATTGTTTTACTTATTGTTTGTTTTAATATAAAAAGGAACATTAGTTGATGTGTCTACATGTAATATTCAAAATAATTATTATATGTTATGGACTAATTTTCTAATTCTCTAAACTGAAAAATAGTCTCTATGTAAATTAGTGTAAAATTATCGACTAATCCAAAGATTTTGTAATGTTTAAGGTTGTGGCCTTATAGGAGGTTGTGTTATAACATCTATTGCATTGGGTATAGAAGTCAGTCATATGGATTTTCCATTTTGAAGAGTGATATGTGTGGAGGTCGACTGTATGGTTATTCAATTTATATAATATTATGTACCATGATTCCTATATATTTTATATGTTATTTTTATAATTTCTATAGTAATACTTTTATTAGAAAATTTGTATGAAATGATATTATATCCTATGTGGAATATTTATTACTTCCTAACGGTGAAAAATACTACTTTATGTGAAAGTATTGATGGTTTACAAGTTTTCTCAAGACTAAATTTTTTCCTTATTTTTGTATACATTGATGAGATTTTTATGCCCATCCAATGTTTTAATAAAAATTCATTGGATTTATTGAAGAATAGTTACTTGGATGTAATTTAGGAAAAAATTGTTATACATATACATGAAATGAAATCATGTTCCTTTTTAATTGTTTTTTTATAAAAAGTGATTGTGAGTAAAATTTTATAATTTTTAAAATATTAGTTTTTATTTATGAGTTGTGGCCAAATTATCTAAGGATATAAACATAAAAAGATCCACAATTTGACTCCCTAACATAACGCAGGATTATAAAATGGTTACGGATGGGGACTTATAGTTTGTATCAAAGGTATCTTTAGATAACATTAGAGGATATGATTTTATTTATGCATATGTTAGAAGTTATAAATAACCACAATGGTTATCATATTACAAATAGTCATAGTTATTTTAAATAAATCGAATGAGTTTTTGATAAAATGTTTTTGACACTCCTTTTCGTCATAGAGTCTAAATATTGGAAAAGGGAAATACCATAGTCCAAATTTATTCATCCTTTGAAGAAAACACCAAAAATAGACAAAGGTATGAACAAAGCTTCAAAAGCATATGCGTCGCGAAAGTTACATCACTATCGCGCAAGTCCACTTGCGCGACACCTAATGGTCGCGCAAGTGACTTGCGCGCCCTAAAGGATAACCTCCTGGGTCTTCTTCAGCCTATAAATAGACCATGTGGGCCCCCCATTAGGAGAGGAATTTTTTCCAGAAACTCAGATTTGAGCTCCCGGCACCCTATTCTCTTCTCAAAGCTTCTGAAACACTTCTAAGGTAATTTCTTACCTAGAACAAAACATATAAAGAGGGGGAGGAAGGCCTAAGTGTTGACACTCCTGAACACTTGCGTGCCTGAGTGGCCATACCTTAAGTGAAATGGCCACACTTGCGCACTGCCTAACTCCTTTAATAGAACTTGTGTGCCACTATTCTGGAAGAACCTCAAGATGATTCTAAAGGCTTTAACCAAGAGTCTCTCAATTATTACCATGCTGGTTAACCATCGCGCAAGTACCCTTGTGTCGCGCAGGTATACCTGCGTGACCGGGACTTGCGCGCCCATGCAGTACCTGCACGCCTGCTAGGACTTGTGCGCCCCTGCCGTTTTGGGTGCCCTTCTTGCCCATTTCACCCCTCTTAAGTCATTCCACCTCTCCTGTTCAAGATTCAGTCTTCAAAACACTCTTTAAAGCCATTTGTGGCATGATTTATTGATTTGACTTCCTTATCTAAAATGAATTATGTGGAATATCTCTCAAAACATAGTGATTTACACAACATTATGTTACTAAATATTGATATTTCATTCATTCAACCGTATCCTTTACGATGAGAGAACACATTAACCTGGGCCTCCTTTTCAAGAGTAAGCTCCAGTACCCTAATATGTTCATCCTCCTTAGGATTAAGCCCCAACCATAATTCTCATAACCTGTGCCTCCTTTTTAGGAGTAAGCCCCAGTCTCATATATGGGCATCCTCTTCCGGAGTAAGCCCCAGTCATAACTCCATTAACCTGGGCCCCATTTTCAGGAGTAAGCCCCAGTCCCCTAATATGGGCATCCACCTTAGGAGTATGCCCCAACCATAATTCTCTTAACCTTGGCCTCCTCTTCATAAGTAAGCCCCAGTCTCAAATATGGGAATCCTCTTCAGAAGTAATCCCCATCCATAACTCCATTATCCTAGGACTTCTTTTTAGGAGTAAGCCCATGTCCCCTAATATGAGCATCCTCCGTAGGAGTAAGCCCCAACCATAATTCTCTTAACCTGGGATTCCTTTTCAGGAGTAAGCCCCAGTCTCAAATATGGGTATCCTCGTCAAGAGTAAGCCCCAGTAATAACTCCATTAACCTGGGCCTCCTTTTTAGGAGTAATCCCCGGTACACTAATATGGGCATCCTCCATAGGAGTAAGACCCAACCATAGTTCTGTTAACCTGGGCATCCTTTTCAGGAGTAAGTCGTAGTCTCAAATATGGGAATCCTCTTCAAGAGTAAGCCCCGGTCATAACTCTATTATCCTGGGCCTTCTTTTCAGGAGTAATCCCCAGTCTCAAATATGGGTATCCTCTTTGGAAGTAAGCCCCATGTCCCTTAATTTTTTAAGTCTCTTAACCTGGGCCTCCTTTTTAGGAGTAAGCCCCAGTCTTAATTCCTCTTAATGAGTCCTAATTTACCTTTTATCCAGGATTCCTTATCAGGAGTAAAACCCAATCATAATTCTTATCCTAATTTGGGACTCCCTTTCAAGAGTAAGCCCCAAGATAGAGTCTTCAAATCTCCATGAAGCACATATACCATTATGGACCCTGTTCTTGGATTTCTTCGCTGATGTAAATCCTATTCTTCATTTTGTGGGCAGTCATACTTACATAAGTCCCACATTATTTCTTATGATTGCATCTTTCATGGAACAATTGTCTAATTTTTTCCAATACCTCTTGTTTCTCACACCGAGCATGACTCACGTGAGCATAGACTGTAAAAGTAATTATGACATCCTTCTTTGAGCCATCAATCATAAGAATCATACTCCCTTACTTGAACTATGTGGGTTCTGATTCTTTTTTTAAAACAAAGGATACGTAGGTAGCCCATCTGTGGTTTCGATCCCAACTCTGAAATAATACATGTCCTTCTGAATGAAAATAAACATTAAGTCCCCCACTAAGTGGGTTTAAAACCAGCTTGGTCATCATAATGACCAAGATACTTCTATATAAATGTGTCGAAGGATACCATTGTTCAAGAATCTCTAAATAAATACGGAAGATTCTATATCGATGAAGAACCTGGAGTTCATATAAAAGATTATCTAGATTTCCTACATATATAATCATTGTTGTTAGATCTGAAGGAAAGCCCATTTTATACTTGGTAATATAATAAGTATTAACGAACATAACTTAAATCTATAAAGAGAGTCCCAGAGTAGACAACAATTCCCCTTAAAAAGGTGTGATGAGTCCGACCTCCCATCCTCTCGACTAATGCAAATTCCTAAGCCTCATCAGTCCACAAACAAATGACCGCCTACCTTTGGAAAGTAGATTCAAATGGATGGGGAATCATTGTATGTTTCTGATTCTACGAAAAAAACCCATTAGAAAAATGATTGTAATGTTTGAACCTCCCATCAAGGAGGTCATCCCCGAATTCTGAGGGAAACACATGTATATGTTTTTATGTTCTTTATACGATATTATATGATGAATTTATTGATAAAATCACACTAACCATTTTTTTATTATATAGATGGATCGAATATGCAGTTATGTTACAATGGATGTGAATGAGGATTTGATGATTCTAGGAATAAGGAACCAAATAAAATAAAAGCTACAATTAAAACTCAATTGGTTTTTCTAAACAAAATATTAAGAGTAATGATTAACCACATGAACCATGGTGAGATTTATAATGCATCTTATATGATAGAAATTAATCCATGTCAATGCTCTGCTAATAATCATAAGGGTATGCATATTAATTGACATATAAGTCAATGATATGGAAATAAATACTTCCAAAACCATTTTAAATGGATGGGTATATATTATATATGTGGTAATGGAGGTTAGAAAAAAAGGAATCATTTAGTTGTCTAGAGTAAAGGTAAATAAGATATTTCTTATTTAATAGTTGAATTTTTTAAATTGGGGGGAGTATGGTCATTATGATAATCAATGTCATATCAATAAGGATCAATAATGGAGTCATCATGACTATACAAATATATGTAGAGAGATACCTAATGTCCATATAATTTATGATGAGGAAATTGAAAATGAAATATGAATGGTATAGATTATATATTGGATAATGTTAAGGAATTATTTAATCATATGTTATGATTCATGTTTTTTGTAGGAAATAAGCGTTAAGGTATAAGATGGAAATCCATAATGAATGGATCTTGATGAATTTTTTATGATTAAGATTTCATCAATTAGAAAATTTAGGAGTTATGTTAGATAAATGGATCATGAAATATTTAAAATTATTAATGATATTTTTATTATAATATTAGTTTGGAAGACGTTTTTTGTGTAACACTGAAGCTTGTAATTTAAATAAGATATTAGGTGAAGAATAATCTTTTCTTCTTTAATTATAAATGTCATGGATATACTTTAGGGTTCATATGATTTTTAATTATTTATTTTTCATTATATTATGTGCTTCCAAATGAATTGTGTCAAATAAACACTAGTAAAAAATATTATGAATATTTTTGAGGAATTTACCATATTTATGGAATGTTATAAGAATTTTATAATATTGTAAAAAACCACCTAGAGGATGGTTTCATCCTATCATGTCTGGAAAGGCCATAAGAACTGAACCTACAATCTATGTTTGCTAAGGGTGGATCTCATACCATTAGCCAATGTGAGGTTAACCTTAATTATAACATTATAATTTTTAGTTAAACGATATAATAGAATAAGAATAAGTTGATTTTTAGGACCTATGTGTTATCAAATAGATATTATTTGAATTTTAAATGTCTTTGTTATTATGTTAATTACATTTTATCAAAATTCCATCACTATTTTTGGAAACCAATAGGATCAAGGTATATAAATTAATATGGAATTTAATTTTAGGAATAATGGATGAATTATATTTTTTATGAATCTATGATGGACTTATAGTAAATTTATTTATCTATGGAAACAGTTAACATATCTTAGTGAGTATTTGGAAAATAAATTTTTTGTCTGAGTCTTCAAAAGAAATTGATAATTGGAGATAAATTTAAAAAATTTATAATTGAAGACTATGTAATCAAATCCTTCTAATTTAATGTTTCAATATTAGTGTGTATTATTTTGATGAATTTTACGGAATGTTTTTTATTGAATTATCAATGTAGAACATGGTTATTACAAATGAATTTTTATGATTAAAATTTATTTTCATTCGTACATTGGTTTATTATTTTTGGGAATTAACATCCATTGTAGTAATTTTTTTTGTTTTTCATAATTTCTAAACATGTTAGAAATATATATTTCATTGAATCTGGATTTTTTAATTCTTTAGATGTTTCTTCTAGTTCTTAAATGTTACAAAGTCCCCTTGAATAATCACTTTTTGGAGAAAAAGATGAGTTTTTAGTGGAAGTTGGTTAATGGATGAAACTCTAATTTTCATGTATGTATATTTAACAATGACCATAGTCTGTTAGGAAGTATTCCTTTTCAACGCTATGAAATGGATCTTGAAGAAAAAAATTTACCTTCTTACATTTATCAACAGACTTTTTCCATCAAATATTTATAGTCTTACATTGGTTAAATTTACACAATCATGTTCTCTATCACTCTCCATTAGTCTATAGGAACATATTTTCCCGTAATTTTGTAATATTTCCTATATAGGACCAAAAAAATTGTTATCATGGGTGGTATTCAAACATCATTTTCTTTCTATTAATGTAGTAGTTTTATTAATCCTTATTTAGACATTAGATTTAAATGACGATATTTTGAAAAGGAAAACCTTAGTTACCTTCACTGAATTAAAATCGCAAGGATGAAATTTATTTAGGAGGGGGAATATGCAAAATCCCATGTTTCAAAAAATATATTATGTTCTATATAGTAAATGATATGCCACATCGATCTTAAGTGAACAACTAAACATTAGTATTTAATAACCTAGATATTAAAATGGATAGAATGATCAATATTAATTGAGTTATGAAAATATGGTTTAATAATTTTTTTAATTAATTCATTAGGTTAAAAACTAATTATAAATAAATGTAAAAACATTTTTTAATAAAATGAAATGTGTTTTTTAAAATAATTAAATAAAAATAATTGAGTTAAAATAATATTAAAAGTCACTATTTTTGGGTTTTGATAATCATGTGTATATGTAAAATAATCAATTTAATTTTTAATATTCATCTTATATGATTTATAGAAATAATATAAGAAAAAATGCAATTTATTGGATAAAAGATGTTTTAAAAAAAATGCATTTTACAACCTTTTGATGGAGAATAAACAAAAAATATAATTTTATAAAATTTCATATTATATTTTTTACAAGTTAAATTTTCTTTTTTTTAATAAGTACCACAACATTTACTTTTTTTGATTTTTTTGATATTTTTTAAATAAAATTTGTATTGAATTGAATAGTGATAAATACAACGTTTTAATTCACAACTTCTTTTTGTATAATTTATTTACAATCATAGAATAACATTGTAATTGGTTTTAAAGTATATATAGATTATTTATTTATATATTAATCTATCATTGATTATTTTAATAAATTTAAAAATTAATTATATGTAAGACCAATTCAATCTTTTGAACGATTCACATTAAAAATCCTCCTTTTAGTTTTATCATAGAATTAATTTGAAATATACGTTTCCCCAATTATGAGAATTGAATCAGTTAAAATAGATTCTATATTTGGAATCAATAGATCCATATTAAATTGTAAGATCAATTTAATTTCTAGATACAAAATACATACCACGGTATAAAATTTTTTTAACGTAATATTTGTTAAATTTTGACATGGGATAAATTTAAAAGTTTAAAAATTAACATTCCTATAATACTATAACACATAAAGGGTGTTTGAGGTGTGTCTCTCCCTTGGCCAGACTATAAAACATTAATTACAAGACAAAATCATGGATTATAATTCCACATTTATAGGGTTATTTTTCAATTTAAAATAATAAATAAAATAATAACTTGTACTCACCTCTTCTCATGAATAAATAACAACCCTCACCTCCCCATTTTCACAAAAAATGACTTGTAGCTCAAAATATCTCTACCCAAACATCTCCATACATCAAATTTATATTGTGTCCACCAAAGGTCCAAATATATTATCTTCAAGGGCTATTCAAGGAGGGGATAATCAAGATGTTATTTTCTCAGAGTACCACACTTAATTTCATTTATTTTTTTTATTTTGTCCTCACATACTCCATCCAAAAATGCATGATAACTACCAAATCTTCTAAATACTACAATTTTATTTTTCTAATGTTATATCTCAAATAAATTTCATTTCCAAAAAACTTTTATTCAATGAAATTAAATTGAGTTCTGGGTTATGCTGGTTAATCGCATCCAATAGTACTATATTTTTCTTTTTATATTAAAATAATCATGGCTTCTCATAAAAATATTTTTATGGTAAAATTATATTTAAATATGTATATTATATCCTATTTAATATTCTAGAGTTTTTATATTAAACATACCTTCATGCTTTCCATATTGTGGTTATATCAAAATTTTTTTGGGGGATGTGTGGACTACGACCTCCTCAAAAGGATATGATTCATTCACACATCAAAAAAAAATGTATTGAGGGTTGTTTTACTAAAAATAATTGATATAAATGAAATATTAATTCTAATTTAATTAATTTATATATTTATTCATATTTATATAAATTTCATTAAATATCATCCTTTCAATATGATAAGAATAACTAAAATCGCATTTTTGCGTACGTACGACCTACCGTCTCCTTGAACGGTGTTTTTAGTTTATATTAAAAAATTAATTTAAATACTTATATGATAAACATATAATATTCTCATATCATGAATTATATTCTTGATAATATTGATATATGACCACATGAAATATTGATATCATACCATGTTCATTTTCGACTGAAGAATGGAATATCGACAAAATGTCAAATATGAACATAAATAATTGTGTAATTGTTATATCATGGTAATAAGTTATAAAAAATCAATAATATATTTGTAAAAGGTTCATAGTAAATTATAAATTAAACTGTTTTTATTATTTAACAAGATAAATTACACATGTGATGAATCAAACACGAGGTATGAGAGTTCATCTGAATCTTCATTCATTCAGGAATTTCTTGATTATATACACCTTTATAATAGTATTATGTGTATATAAAAATAATATTACATTTTATATCATTATTTTATCTATATAAATTTAAATGAATAGTTTGGTAACTAAATAAATTAATAGAGATTAATATTTAGATGTTCCAAGTGGTATGGGACCTGTTGAACGATTAAAGATAAAATTATCAAATATTTTTTTAATGATATTAACTCACATATTTATATTTATAGATATAAGACTATTTTACATGATCATTTATAACAATTTTTAATGGTTTTCAAATGGATTATTTTTATGTTAAGTGTTTTTATTTATTTACAGAATAACAAAATGTATGTTTTTTAGAGTATGCAGAGACAAAGACTTCTCCATCACTGTAACCATTATTTAAAAAATGGGGTGATATATAAGGCTTAATGTTTTTTTAAAAGGAAAATAAAAACCTTATTCCTTTTTCAGGTGTTTTTGTGTTGAAAATGGGTTAGAATGAATAATTATTACTTCAATACATTGAACTAATTTCTTGTTATATTTAATGAAATTTTATGAGTGAATCCATGATAATTAATAACTTTTATGTGTCATGATTATATAATGGTACTTAGACATTTTATTGGTGGATATGTGATAATCCAAATAAATTTTTTTATAAAGAAAATATGGGTGATTTCGTGATAAATCATGGATAAGTGGTTATGTTAAATCCACTAATGCATTGGCTATATAAGTCGGCTGTATGGACATTCAATTTGTAAGAGTGATATTTGTAGAAGTTGACCATATGGTTATTAAATTTAATTAAGATAATGTCACATGTTTCCCATATAAGTTCAAAGTGATTTTACTGGGTTTTAATGGTAATATATTGAATACAAAAAGGTTAAATAATAATAACATATATATTTAAGTGTATTTTATACTTCTTAAAGGTGAAATGTATTACATTATGTTAAATTATTCAGGGTTCATATGTTTTCACATGACTAACAGTTTTCCTTCATTGTGCTTCCCTTACTGATAATTTTAAGTTCGTATCAGGTTTTAAAATTTTTTTCATAGGATTTAATATAGGATAGTTCCAAGGATGAATTCATGGTAAAATTTTTGATGTTTAAACTTGATATAAAAATATTTCTCTTTTTATAAGTTATTTTTTATAAAAAAATATATTGTGAGTAGAAGTGTATACTTGGTAATTTTTAAGATGTCATATTTATGTTATTTCTTAATTATATAAATATATAAAAGAAACAAAATCTCAATATAAATTGATTACATCACTCAAGACTATGTAATGGTAAAAGATGGGACATTATTCTAGATAAGGGATCATCATCTACCCATTATAAGAACAAAGTTCATGTCTATCAAGTAAAAATTCATTTTGGTAAATTATCTAACATAAAAATCTAGGTTATTGTTAAAAAAAACCAGTTATCACATTTTATTATTGTATTAAATATTATAAAATTTAGTATATATAGTTTATGTCACTGTCATGTTAGTTTTATTGAGGTTATGGATTGTTAAATGATTAGACATGGTCTTAATGTAACATACATTTTTTCATAAAAAACATACAATTTTTAATGATATATGTTTTCAATTACATATGTTAGAAACATCAATAATGATATAGTTAAATTATTAAAATAATATAGAATCATTTATAAAACCCAACGAGTATTTATTATTAAAACATATATATATATATATATGTATATAATCTTGTCTGTCTAATTACTAGTTCTAAATGATTGAGATGAAGATATTTCCAATATTTGATATTGATTATGAGTTTATCATGTGAATGTTATCTAGAATGTAATGTTTGGAAGATTCATTCTAATAAATTGGTAATGTATGGGTCTTAGTTTACTATGGTAATAATTTATGGAGAATTGTGTGTTTTGGAATGTTATCCCTCCACCAAATTAGTTTTAATTCTTTTTGGTTATTTTATCATAGTGACTTTATATTGTAATAATTGTGTGATAAAGAATATTTTAATTATTATCCATGGTTTAATTTACAAACATAAGTATGTTATTTATTTTTTATTTTTTTTTTATAATTTTATTTAATATATATCGTATTTAAAAATTTTATTACTCATGTATATGGATCTCTCATTCTATATCATGGGATGCCCTCACATTTTACATTATTTGTAATATGTCTCAATCATTCCCATTGATATAAATTATCCACATGGATTTTTTTCCATCCATTAATGATATTTAATGATATTTAGGACTTGTAGTAGGCCAAACCAGTGTTGGGATGGTATGAATAATTTCATTTCAATATTATATTGTATAAAATCATTGGTTACCCATTTTTTTAATGAAACAAAGTGTATTGAAGATGATACATTCCAACTCATGGTATAGGATTCATGTAAGTGTCTATAATTTTTTTATGATTTTAATTAAGATACAGTATGATATTAGGTATGTATACTTTCGTTTGATCATTATTTGACCATTACATTAATATATATTTAAATTTTATAATATTATAGGATGATTTTATATATGTTTATTATATTAATTTGTGAAATTATTACATTTTGAGTGAAATAGATGAAACTACATTATTAATTACTGATGTTCATAGACTTTTGATATGGTGTGGGGACCATGTATGCTAATAAATTCATCCAAAAGGTTTTACATAGTTGGATTCATGATCCTATGATAGTGAATACCTGATAATGTTTTTGTATAATACAAATATTTGTTATAATTTATATTATTTAAATTTTATATGATTTTTAGGGAACTTTATAACAAGTTTAAAGTGATTAATAGAGATATTCAGGATATAATATTATTAAAATTTTAATATGATGTTATTTTTGATATTTTATATGATTGTAAATATACATTAGATTGTATTCATGAAGTTTTATTCATTTTACCAATCATATTATTTAATTTTACCAAGAATTATTATAATAATCCATAAAGAGGGAGAGTAAAAAAATGGGGCAAGATAATATTCTTAACGATTATTAGTTACTAAAAATATCTTTCCAAATTATTTGTATATAAAAAGTGTATTTTACACCAAGCTAGCACATGTTACATTTGTGGCCTATAAATTAAATTTTAACACGATATTTTATTAATAGGTGTTATTTATTATCAAAAGATAAAAAATAATTATTGGATATATATTAATAATTCAAATTACAAGAAACTCTTGAGAATGAAATGGTGAAATTTTCCAAGATTATTTATAAAGGATCCAATCAAAATTTAGTTGCATTCTATCATCATCCACAAACTACAAGATAATATTTCAAGGAATAATTTAATTACCATGTTGAATGAATACATTTACTCATTGGTGATGGGGATATAATAGTGTAAAGAGACTGTATTTTTTCATTGTATAATTTAATATAAAATCTATATTCTTATTAAACATATAATAGTTGGATTTTTTTTCTTGATTTCATCACAAATATTAAAATAAATTTTTGAAACATTGATATGGAACTCTATGATATAATCATATTTAAAGGGTTCATGTTTAGCATACCATCTATTGAATAATTAATATAGAAATTTTTGATGGTGGAGATAAATCATGCGAATTTATCTAGAATGGGATGTGTCTCTTGTTAACCAATATGAGGTCAATGTAGTGTTTAAAAATATATAATATTTTTAGAGGTTTGGTGTGGGGTGGTCACAATATTACTAAATAACCATCCAAATAAAAATCTTCTACTTCTATGAGAAATAAAATATATGTTTATAATCAGTGTCAAAATAGATGAAATTTGAGACATTTATATCAATAAGATAAAATAATAATATCAATATAGTTGTTTAAGGAATATTCGGAGATTATATATAACATAACATCATCATGAGTGTTATTTTAAAAAAAATTATATATGGCTCACAAAATTCATCACATTGGTCAAAATCATCATATGAGATGGGTTTTATTCCTATGAATTTTTTATTTGAGGAGATACTTCTAATAGTTATAGTTTATAGATGGAAAAGTATCAATTTAATGAATAATGACATGTATATGTGATTTGTAGTCTATAATTATATGTTTAATTTCAACCTCACATATAATATTTGTAAAGCGATGTAATTAATGTTTACCATGGTAGAATGTTTACTTTCATTGAAGTGATGTGGTATACTAGGTGTTTGTTATTTTTGAAAATTTTCCCACCTATTAAATTATAGGTAAATTCTTTTATGATGTTTTTTAATCAAATATTACTAATTATCAATCCATATTTGATTTTATTTTTCATAAATAATCATTCGGTTAAAAGTTCATGTGTGTTAGAGGAGTTATAAGTACAGTGGAATCCATTGATGAGTATTATCATTCATCTGATAGAATAGTTTCATAAGAAATCATTTTTTGGTCCCACTATCTATATAATAGGAAGATATGAATGATCTAAATATTAATAAATGGGTTATTAATCTAGGTGATAACATATGGTATAATTATATAATCAATTAATATGTGTGTCAATGAATGATGTGGGATGTTTTTTATTTGATTCTCAACGACCAACTTATTGGTAAGTGAAAAAATAATAATAACATACATATATTCTTCCCCACTTAGCCATTCCTACATCAAAATAAGTTGATGTTTTAATGGAATTATCATTAATTTTCCACAAACACCACATGGAATAAATTATAATTTGTTTTTAATTTATGGGATTATGAAATAATTTCATTTGCATTCAATAAAAGAAGGATTCATGGCAGGGTAATTTTTTATGTAATTTATATAGTAAATTACAATATTTCATGATGATATTTTATTCATTATCTATAATTGGGAATATCTATTTAGGCCACGATTCTGGAAAGAGATTAATATAGATATGACAACTCAATAGTAACATATTATGATGTATCATCTGCTGATTTATTTTCCAATAGAAAAATGATATCCAATATTATATGATAGAATATGCACCTTTGTCATTTATTTTATATGATATTTTGATAAAACCTTATTATTATATGAGTGTTAACATTATATTATTTATAAATATTATTTAAATATGGTGTCTTTTCAATCACTGTATGGTTTACCATGGAAATATCTTCTACATTGGTAATAAATTTGTGATATTTCAAAGATTTACTATTCATTATCCTTGATGGGATAAACTAAAATCTTAATGATTGAATAGAATTTAATGACATATTAATGTTTCCCATAATTATATATTAATTTTCTAGAAATATATTATAATTCATACTATTGGGTATGGTATTTCAAAAATATTATCTTTGAATAAATGATAAATTATTGGAAAATGATTGTATATATATTCCAAGTCACGTAAATATATTTATGATCTTCTTTATTGTTGAATGAGATGCATAAAAACTATAATTTGCAAGAAAGGTGACATGAATTCAAAACAGGTTTTACACATCTATGTTAAATAATTACCATATTAATACATTTTATTTTATAGATTGGATATACATGATGCAAGATCATGATACCTCCATTATAAAAAATATCATCACAATTCATGAAAATAAAAATAATGACTTTTGATGGAAATAAATCACGCTGGTTCTAATTTGATAGCATCGCAGTACTTATTTACCAAGGAATTAGAGTGAGAATCTCATATAAAGTATTAGTTTCCCCACAACATTGTTTAACAAGTGTCATATGGGATTTATAAAGGATTAATGTTCACTAAAAAGAAGGATCATGAAAACAATTATGTTTCTAGATAGTATTTATCATTTTTATAATTTTTGTTTCTCCCTACCGGCTTCCCCCTAATGATTACCCCACATGGGATGGCTATGAGATAAAAGACATGGTTACATCCTAAGTGCCACCTGTACTAGGCCTCGGGTTGGTTACTAGTAATGAGGGTATATCATGTATATATATATATATGAGAGTTGTTACTAACATAGAAAACATGGTTAGGAGAGAGATAAGATAGATACACCAATAGAAACCTACCTAGATATATATAAAAGAATACATTGTCCATACATTTAATGTATTATAGGACCACAAAAATTAAAATAAAAACTAAAAGTACAAATATGGTAATGATAGGAGAGAACAAAAATCCCAAATAGATCCTATAAAACCATGTGATATTAATATATAGCCCAATATCCGACCTTATATTGCTAAACTGAAATGTAGTTTATATACATGGTTTGAGAATAACAGCATGCTACAATGGATCTTCAGAGACTATAATTAATAAGATAATGAAATCATAAATAATCCTCAATGTAAAATAGTGAAAATAACTCACAAAATAAATGTTTATACTATGTTCCATGAGCCTCCATTAATAACATTGACTGAGTATCACACATAAAAGATAACATCCTATAGAAATAAACATCAAAGGAAACATATGCCTTGTTACCCAATGGTTTTCCACTCTACCCCAATGTAACACATATTGATCCATCTCTCTCCAAAAGTATCTTATCCCAAAGACAACTTGTTTATGTACCAAAATGTGAACCTCACATATCACATCATCACATCATCCAATATCCCATCTTCATATTATAACCATTTAGATTTTGGGAACCACCAAATCTGGTATGACCTGTATAATACATTATTTATTATACCTCAATCCATGATAGCATATATTCCATTTAATGTACCTATATCCATCACATCTAACACATCTCATACATATAATAATTGTTTTGATACTAAATTTGGAATTACTTCTAGGAGAAATAACTAAAATCCATAATATCCATCTTTATATATATATGTGTGAGAGTGACTGTGTGTGGAGACTACCCTCTGTTCATACAAACCCATGATAATTCCAAATGAGAGTTTAAGACTATAGGGGGTAGTCATCCATCTATCATCAAATCGAGATGTTGGGGAAAACACCCTCCTAGTGTCCACTAGGTTTCATTCCCACTAAGAACCATTTTTAGGGTAGCATATGAAAGCAAAAAACATACATGATATATTATAGCTCTAAACTACGCTATGGCCATGACCTAGTCTCATACTAAATTGTAATTAAAGTCTCTCACACTCCTAAATACTACTCTTAAAAACTATGTATCATATAATCGCACACACATTTTATAGAGATGTATTGAATTACAACATTACATTTTATAATTCCACATAAGTTAATTATGTCACTAAATATTAATAAACATTATTTTGATTAGATTAAACACAATTCCATGTCCATTCCCTCCATTTATTATCCAAACTATGTCCATAATTTCTCACGAGTGACATCTTATTTCAATTCCAGTAACACCAACACCATGGACTAGTTACTTTATTAAAAAATAATAACATAATTCCATAATTTCAATTTAATATAGGAAAACATCCTAATCCACTGAATAGTTATTCAACCAAGATCATAAATTAGACACAACTGGTGCAAAAATGTGTTATGATAAACAAGTTACGAACCATCAATAATTATATAGATTCAATAAGATATCAACCCTTTCCAAACAACATCAATGTGTAATCCCATATTCAAAATATTCAATCTTTATTGGTGGCATCCATCAAACTGTCATCTATATCCCCACTTGTATCACTGTCACAGTCATCAACTAATACCACATCTCTTTGCCTCCCTACCTTTATCTCATCATCTATCCCATGACCTTCCATCCCAAGCACAAATCATATCACATGGAATGTTTTCATCCAAAGGTTATCTTATGTAATAAAACAAATATTGTTAATAAGGAAATCAAGGACATAAAAACATCATTTCCAGTCATTACATTTAAAAGATATATCACATCCTGAAAAAGAAGGCATAAATCCTTTAGAAAGAAATGGATAATCACATCCCCATGATTAATATTAATCAAATTATAAATTTTAGTTCAATTTTGAATTAACCTATTCCTTATTCCTTAGTTACAACTATTGGAAACCTACTTTATTAGCTATAACGAACCATCAAATGTTTTAATTTTCTATCTAAAATAAAAAAGTTTCATCAATATATTAGAATATCATTTCTCAATTAAAATTAAAATTTTTAATTATTCTATACAAGAATTTAATTATTCTTGTTTTTATCAATTACATGAATTCTTGGAGTAACATTTTAAATTATACAACCATTTTTATGAAATATGATTACTATAAATCAGAAAATATAGTATAATATTGGGCATTACTCTTATTTAATTACTCATCAAACCAATAAATATTTTTTTAATTTTTTTCATTAAAAATTTCAAATTTAAAAACGAAGTATAAAAATATGATACAGAAGAATAGTATAGATATAAGACTACATAGAAAATTAAATGAAAAAATATTAACATTTTATCAAACATCAATATGAAATCACCGTCAAATTTATTTTTTAATCCTACTAAATATTTATAATCATAATTTTAAATCAACTAAAAGGTATAAAACATTATACATTGAAAATTTCAAATAAATAAAAGAGAAAGAATGATTCCCCTACCACAAATTCATCAATATTATTTGCACAGGAATAGAGTAACATTGTATAACGTTATTGAATCCTCTCACAAGGACACTATGATATCCATTAACTTCATTACATTAACACATTAAAAATTACAATGAAAATCAATAAAAGCTAATAGTGACAGAAAACCCAAGCATAGAACTATGAAATAAGAGGAACTGATATCAAAAGGAGATAAACTTCTAGAAAATGGATGTCGAACATACCTAAGATAAACAAAGATTAAAAAATGGAATCTGGGGTCAAATCCAATGGAAATTTTATTCAAAGAACATCATAATTTACCCTTTTTAGATTTTGGATAAACAGATAGTATTAGAGAAAAAATATGTGTTTCAGTTTATTAGTGTATTTATAGACCTGTTTAAAAAATGAAGGCCATGGGGTAACCCATCAGACCACTCCACAACCTGTTGAAAACATGAATTATATTTTGTAATATCCCAAGACCAAACTATATCATCCTTGGTCAAATACAATATCATATACCTAAAAAAACTCTTAAATTTTATATGTGGACCATTAAATCTCTGTAAACACCACACTATAGATACCCTCCCAACAAGAAAGATAAAATTCTTCTACCTACATTCCACAGCGACACTTCCCCACAGAATGTAGAAGACTTGAAAACCACCCAAAGATCTCCTACAATGTTGAATACCTTCTATGGCACAAATTTTATTAAAATGGGAACTATCCTGATTTCTACTCATTATCTCCCATATATCATATCATGGATCCCCAATGTCGTATCCACCAATAATATGGTGCAGTGTATTCCTCCACACCAAGACCATTATATTTTCGGTAGTGGAACTCCCATTTTCCTCCAAATGTGTTGGAACCCCCTACGGGTGCCTCAGTTACAAAAAAATTCACAAATGCGAGGACTATAAGAATCTGATCCTTTACATCAACCACCCCTAAAAATATATCATCCATGAGAATTAATGAACCTATACCCAAGATAACGAAAGAGAAATGGGTTATCCAAACAACCAATCAGTGAGATACCTCTAAATGTTCTCACCATCAACGGATCTAAAATACCTCATTAGAGGAAAAATTTAAAATAATTTATTATAATAAAATAGATCATAAAAACCCTTCATGGTTTACCTCTTAAAAAAAGAGTAAATCTAAATAATGTAATAAGAGGAATATATTTCATTAAACAGTAAAAGGTTCAGTAATAAAAATGATTCTTATAATAAAAGTAGAGGTAAACATCAAACAGACTAAGGTACTAAGCATGAATCTATGAATAATATTCAAATTTACTCTCCTCCATGCCACTATGTCACCAAATGACATAAGAAAATTGAATCTGACGCCTGCACAACACTTTCTTAATAAGTATTGGATCACTACTGGATAATTCACTAGGGTAGCATCATCATTAACATTGATTTATCCCCGTTAAATAACGTCATACTATTCATGAAGGTAATGAAATATATGTGGTATGTGGAACACATCATGTATCTATATTATCATTGGGGGAAATTTTATCTTATAGTACATGACTCCAGCAAGATCTAACACCACAAAAGGCCTAAAAATTGGGGAGATTATTTTCCCCCATATCTAGCCCCTCTCATACGATGATAAAGAGTAATCTTCAAGAAAAAAATATATCCAAATTTTACTCCAAATGGATTATTCTATTATCAAAAAGTGATTAATTATTCTACTACACTACTTTCATCTACTCACTAATTACCTAAACCATCTCATTCGTATTTTTTTTTCCAATTATAGAATGACAATTATTGTGTCTTAGAACCTAGTCTAAAATACTGGAGAATGGTATGGTTCTACATAAATAAATCAAATGGATATTTTTTAATGGTGTAGGGAAAAATGATTTTTTTATGAAAACTCAACCAAGGGAAGGTTCCACATCCACAAACCTCCAAAATCTAGGGCATAAGAAGACAACATGTATTTAAAATTCTAAATGGGCTTTCTTGTCCGACAATTTGTATTCGAATGAAAAATAGTTATATTAAATGAATGATATCCAAATAATTTTGGATACTTATCCACACCTATGATGTAAAATTAGGATCTTAATCGAAGATATTCTTCTCCAAGATTCTGTAGAGTCTAACCACATCTGAATGATACTACCTCAAAAAAACATATATAGAGATAGAATCCATAATCAATCTATAGTGGGTTTATTTCATCAAATAATTCATTGTCACCCATATAAAATGAATAAATCCTATAAAAAGGTTAAAATGATGTTGAAGTCAATCAATATAACAACATACTTATACTGGGGAACATCTAAAAGCAGGATTAAACCACCATAAACATGATGCTCAACCATTACCTTCAGAAAAACCATTCCTCGAGAATGAGACTTGAAAATAGAAAACATTAGCCATATCCACTAGAGATAATAAGGACCGAACATGAATTCAACAAATCTGTGGGTTTTTTTTCACCAAAGAACACTATCAGATCACTATTAACATCACTAAACTCAACGAACCTTCTAAATAAGTCAATGATATCATCCACTAAAAACAACTGATACATAATGGGTGTGATGTTGTAGGATTGTATCATTAAACATAGTATGTATCCTAATTTATTGGGATTCCCTAGTAGTATTCCACAATTTTTAAATATATAATACAATTCATATCTAATTCATTCTAGAATATTCAATGACATGGGAATTTGATATCTCTTTACTAGATGTCTAAAATCATTGACAAGGGATGGTGATATTATATTGTATGTAGCTGTCAAGTGAAAAAAATCATCTACCCATGATGAAAACAAGAAAAACATTCTTTGAACAATGCTTGTCTCACCTAGAACTAGTGGTGCTAAATCATGAATCTCACCATGATGCATTATATGGGCTCTCAAACTCTACCAATGAACACATCCGTGACCACACTCTTATATCCATGTAATATGAGTATCTATAGGATCTCCTCTACCATACCCATATATATTATACCGATACCAATCTACACCACACTATTTCATGCGTCCTTGACTAATAATTATTTAATGAAAGATCCTGATGCGGGTCCCCAAGTGCATAATGAATATTTCACATGGTCTGGAACACTCACTGTTGATGACGCCAGCTTCCATGAGAAATATATTTTTCATATCCAACAAAGACTCAGAAAATTCGTGGAAATGTTTGATTAACTACATGTGAATTTTACGAGTCCAATGTTTCTGACGATGCCTGATTCTGAGGCACGGTTTGCCAATAATCAATTTCTGAAGTTTTTCTCGGGTACGTTTAGTAAATAAATGAGCGGGATTTTAAATCTCTTGAACTAGTCCTCAAAATAGAATTCTGAGGGCATCGTCGAACACGCAGCATTGGTGATTTCGTAGTAAGACCATCACTGCAGTTGCGTTCTAACGAGAATGAAAGTTAGTTTGTGGGGTTTTTTATTTAAAATAGATAAAAAATGGGGATACATTATTTGTATTAGTTGAGTGGCTAAAAACTCCAAGTGGAGGTTATAGGTGGGGCCCACCACACCCTAACCTCCCTTGGGAGGATGTTATGAGGTGGGGCTCACCACACCATAACCTCCCTTGGGAAGATATTTTTAGGTCGGACCCACATGAGTATAAACCCCCATGTAACTCTCTTTATGCGGGGGAAGGCTTTTGAACTTCTCTCATTAAAGTGCCAACCCCCCCATTATTAATTAATTGACCTCCATCAATTAATTAATATTTTTGAATTCTATGGAAATTCTTTCCAATAATAATATAATAGAAAAAACTATTATTTTAATTAGGTTGGTTGGAAACTATCAATTGGTTGTGAATTAGAGAGAGGACTTGGGATATATTGGAGAACCTGATCCTCTCGATGAAGAACGCTCCTCATCTCTGAAAAATTATGAACACCATCCTCGATCATCAACCAAGCCAAAACAGAAGGAACCCCATGTGAAGAACGCTAAAGACGCTTCTTCCTCGGATGCTTCCGATATCAAAGAATCGACGTCCGCCCTTTTCCAGTGACTTCGCCAATGTTCATCGAATAGAGGTAGGGGTTCGTGTATAATTCTTATTCGTGTTCTTCATCATTCAAACCTCGGATTATTTTTGTGGAATGATATCACAATGATGAGGAGGGTTCGGACCGCCTGAACACGACCCAACCCTCACCCTTTGGATGTTATTGTTTGATGACGGCGAAGGCGGACCGTGAGGAAGAACTGGTGGCGCAAGACCGCAATGTCTCCAAGAGGGTGCGGCACCATCCTGCCATGCGGAAGGAGAGTCGCGGTCACGACGGGCAGCGGTGGAGTCGCGCGGCGCTGTCAAGCCGCAAGGAGGCCAGTAGAGGGCCGCAGCCAGCTGGGTCGTGGTGGAAGGGCGCGGCACTATCGCGCCGTGCTGGCGAAGCAGGGAAGGTCCATCTAGGGCGGGCCACAACGAAGGGGCACGACATAGTCGCTCCACATTGGGGATACAGAATCGCGGCCACGGAGGTCTGCGGTGAAGGGGCATGTCACCATCGCACCATGCCGGAGCCCCGAACTGGTTGGTCGCTCAGCCTGCCGAATAAGGTGGGACCTTCAAGTCCCACAGTTACCAGGCCAGCAATGTATGCACCAGCCGTTTTAGAATGCAGGGGGTGTAACCCCCCCCCCCCATGCGTGGCCATCCTGCCATGATGGCCAGCCGCATGCCACGTGGCCACAAGGGCTAGCCGCCTGCCCTGCGGGCCGCCCTCGGCCGAGCCACCCATGGCCGGGCCGCACTCGGTCGGGTCACCCCTAGGTCGGGCCGCCTTTGACCAGGCCGCCTCGTGCCGGGCCACCCATCAGGCCGGGTCGCCTCTTTGGGATAGGTTGTCCCCTCGACTCAGGCCATTTCCTCAGAACGAGTCAGTATCAAGGACAGGGTCAGACACTGAAATAGACCTGGTCGGGCCGGGTCAGTCCCACTCGGTCAGACCGGACCCATACCCATTTGGTCAATTTACACCATTTCACCCTCTTCATGGTATATGTGTGTCCGATTGAAGAACCTCATGTGGCGATGGAATTCCTGGAGCGAGACGATTCTTTTGAAATACTCCACTTGAGGTTTTGATGCAGTTGGGGTACAAACAGGTTGGATTGAATGTAAAAACCTACCGGGCCCCTGGAATGGAAATGTCAATAACTCAATGACCGAGCGTCTGATTGATGCACCATTTGTCGTTTTGGGTTTCTTATGATGAGACGAAACTACATGATACATCAACACGAGACATTGTGAGAGTTGATGTATCGAAACTAGGCTCGAGCAGTGGGCCCTCCCGGAATCGAGCATCATGTGTGTGAAAACCATATGGCTGGCTACGACTGAGATCATGGGATCCTCCCTGGGTTCGACAGTGAAAATTATGTACTAGGATCCTCTGTGGGTTATATAGTGATGATACTATACCAGGACCTTCTGTGGGTTTGACAAAAATGAATTCTATACCAAGATCCTTCGTGGGTTTGACAGTGACGACTTTTGTACCAGGATCCTACGTGGGTTATACAATGCTGATACTATTCCAGGATCCTACGTGGTTTCGACAAAGGAGATGAGTCAGTGGATATAACTAATCATCTCTACCCCCTCTCTACATGACTTTTATACCTGTGTGATCTGGGTCTTGTCTTTCAATCATTATCATCGTTGAGGTTGACTTTACATCCATTGTGGAATGTGTTGTGCTTGTTCTCGAGAGTTGGAGCCGAAATGTGATTGGTAACATAGGTATATGTATTGGAATATACCTATGTAGAGTTTTTTGATACTTTGTGATTGTATCTAACTACTGTGGTTTATCCTTCGTGGATTTTGGGAGACCCTCGGGGGTCTCAGGGTCCCTACTGAGTATTGTTATAGGCACCCCTGCACGGGCTTCGCCCACACCTTTTTGTGTTCTATGTAGATGACAGTCAACAGTGATCGAGGAAGAGGGATTCAGACGGGAGACTGCTCAGAGCTAGACTATATGAGAAATAAGATAGGTTCGTGTTGTTAGAGATCTGTATCTACCCACCAGGTAGGATTCCCCGGTGGATGATCTAGGAGCTGTTTTTACGTTTTTACTTGTAATAGTACTTGTTGTTCAGTTGGGTTTGTATAATTTCCCACTTACTTACATCACACTTTTCATTTCTATATTAGTACATGTTTCTTTTAATACTTTTTTCAGACTGTGTTTGTTACATTTTTAAAGAAAATCCCTTCAATATTTATCGGGGATTTGCCTTTGGTGCTAGTCACCAGCCCCTGGCCTATGGAAGGCGGGCGTGGGGTAGTCACGGCATTGGCCCGAGGATGGGTCATGAAAAATTAGTATCAGAGGAGTCAGTTCTACCACATAACATGAACTTAAATTATTTTATTACAAATAGTGTTACGTTTTTTGGGTGTTTTTATTAGTTTAGGGAAACCTGTGTTGGTGCGGAAACTACATATCCATACACTAGGACACTTACATTGGATTTCCAACTGAGTGGACGAATACACTGATTGTGTGTGTGTGTTTCCATTGAAGGTTTTCATCGTGATTACTTTTTGTTAGCTCAACAGGTATATTTTCATGACCGTGGCACACCTGTTTCTTTTCAGAATGGTCCCATGTAGGAAACTAGCTAGGGATTCAAGTTTCATACGAGATGGTAGCCCACCGAGCGATGAAGCCTCGGTGTAGGGCCCCATCACAACGGAGGTACCAGCGGTGCCACTACCTACTGGGCCATAGATCCCACTAGCTCCAGTAGCATAGAGTGCATGCCGAATGAGTGTGTTTCATGTGTTCCAACTCTAGAGGCAACCCAAGATTAGAGGAGAGATGAACCGACATGCAACTGATGATTGGCTGGAGACTGTTGAGAGAGTTTTCCTATTGGTAGGGACACCAGCCAACCTCATGGTGATCCTTTCCGCGAGTCTCCAGCATGCAGTATCAGAAATATGCTGGGGTCTGATGCTCCAGGTGCCTGAAAAGGCATCACTAATCTGGGTAGAATTCGAGAGTCTCTTTCAGTTAGAGTTTGTTCAAGACACCCTACGTGAAGTACGGATTCAGGAGATACTGCTTCTACAGCAGGGTAGCATGACGGTAGCTCAGTACTCAGCGTGGTTCACCGACCTCTCACGATACTCCAAGGATATGGTACGAGACCCATTATTCATGGACCAGACCTTCAAGTAGCGACTCAGGCATGAGAACGGGGCTTAGATGATCTCCCTCAGCATCCCAACATCGGCGGGGGTGCGAGAGTGATCCCTTCTAGTGGAGATTTTTCTTACGGAATAGTCACCAGTAGCGAGACCCACCACATGTCGACACATAATGAATTATTATATAGCTGGTAGTAGAAAGATGTCGCAGAGGTCCAAGTGGACCTGGACATCAGGTGGGCGACCCCATGATACAAGTTCGGTTGTGCGGGGCACACGAGACAGAGCCATCCATTCGAGGAACAAGCAGTGCTATGCATGCGGTCGGTAGGGTCCCATGGCACGTGACTACCCAAAACGCTATAAAAATGAGCAGAATATAGTAGAGAGACCTCCCAAGCATAGGAAGAGGTTCGTCTGTGGTGGTCCGTTGGGAGTAGATGGACGTGGAAGAGGAGATGGCCGATCAATAGGTGTTGGACGACGTTTCGAGGCCCTACCACCACCACCAGGTGGTCCAACCCGACCACAAGGAGATGGAAGTTAGGGGCGGGCTCAGCTCAAGAAAGTTGAGGCCTATGACCACGACAAACCTGGAATTATTCGAGGTACAATCTGTGTATATTCCACCCTTGTTGCAGTACTTATAGACACAGGTGTGAGTCGTTCTTTTATTTCTGATGCCCTCGTTCGGAGCTTGGATATTCCGAAAGAGCTGTTGGATCGATCCTTACAACTAGAGACACTTACAGGATCAGATTCAACGATTAATCACTTGTGTCGACAGTGTGAGATTACTCTTGGAGGCGATAGCTTCAGCAGGGATCTCCTAGAAGTGGCGTCGTGGCCTTACAGCGTCATCTTGGGTAAGGACTGTCTATCCACATTTCATGCACGGATTTAATGTATTAGGTGGAAAATGTGGTGTGTCTACAAGTATGGGATGAGGATTACCTTCACCAGCAAGAAGGGAGATTTTACAAAATATGATGGACTTACCCAGAGGAGGGGGTGACCGATCACACATGAGTTGGCTAGCCGCATTCTCGGAGTGGTTGATATATGGAGTCCAATTTTTCCTTTTGTGGTGGATCAGTACGCAGATGTTTTCACTGATGATGTACCAAAACTACCTCCCCATAGGGAGTTGGACTTCTACATTGATTTGTACCCCGAGAAGTCACATATATCTACTCCAGCAAATCGGATGGCTCCTGCCATGGTTTTTGAGCTGCAGGTACAAAAGGAAGACTTGTATGGGAAGGAATTTATCTGACCTAGTGTTTCAAACTAGGCATCCTCGATTTTGTTCTCTATGATGGCAGATGGGAGCTTGCGATTGTGTGTTGATTACAGGTGCTTGAACCAGGTGACTGTGAAAAACAAGTGCCTACTCCCAAGGATTGATGACCTCTTTGATCTGCTCAAGGGAACACAATGGTTGTCGAAGATAGACCTTAGGTCATGTTATCACCATCTCAGAGTTCAAGATGAGGATGTGCAGAAGATGACCTTCAGGTGTCGATATCGCCACTACAAGTTCTTGGTTATGCCCTTTTGGAGTAAACAATGCTCCAACAGTGTTCATGTGTCTCATTAAAAAGATCTTCCTGACATACCTTGATTGATTTTTTTAGTCTTCATCAAAGACATACTGATCTACTAAACTACTGAGGAGGATCATGCCTACCATTTGCTGGTAGTACTGGACACACTCCTAGAGCACCATCTTTATGGTAAGATCTCGAAGATCCAATTTTGGATTCAAGAGTTTCACTTCATAGGAAATGTCTTCTCAGAGGCTGGAGTTACAGTGGATCCAAGAAAGATCAAGGAAGTAATTCCTTGTGAGCCACCCATGTGTGTGTCGGAGGTACGATGTTTTCTAGGACTCGCTGAGTACAATTAGATATTTATTCCATACTTCTCCGAAGTTGCATCACAGCTTTCAGCATTGACGAAGAAGGGGAAACTCTTCATGTGGTTAGAGAGATGAAATTATTACTTTTAGGATATGAGTTAGAGGTTGACTAGTGTGCCCATATTGAGGCTACCATAGGAGGGAGTAGGGTACATATTTTACTACGATGCATCAAGGACCGGAATCGGGTGTGTCCAGATGCATGAGTGAGTTGTGATCACATATGATTCTCGGCTACTGAGATAGAACAAGCAGAACTATGATACCCATGACTTGGAGTTATCAGCAGTGGTCCTAGCCATGAATATGTGGCAGCACTATCAGATGGGAGAGTGTTTTACCATCTACTCTGACAACCAGAGTCTCAGGTACATCTTCTCACAGAAGAACCTAAACCTGAGACAATGATGATGGATTGAGTTCCTCCAAGACTATGACGTTGAGATATTCTATACTCCTTGAAAAGGGAACATTGTAGAAGATGCTCTCAGTAGGATATCAGACATTCAGATGCTAGAAGAGTTAACAGAGCAGCTGGCTGCGTAGCAGATATCCTTTGTGGATAGAGATGGAGAAGCTTTTCTATAGTCTGTCACAGTCACTCCTTCACATATTCAGAGAGTTGGGGAGGCACAATGTGGAAATGTTGACTGTGAGATGTGACGTGCTTAGATTTCCATAGGGCAGACACCTGATGGGTTTTCAAATGTTGCGGAGCATGTCATTCTCATTAGAGGACATACCATGGTACTAGTTTCAGTTTAAGAGAAAGTGTTGAGGGAGTTTCACACTTCCCCATTATCTATACATCCAAGAGTGGTGACGATGTATCAGGATCTCCGATGATAGCACTGGTGGCCAGGTATGAAGAAGGCAGTAGCATAGTTTGTCTCATTATGCCTAATTTGTCGGCAAGTGAAGGTGGAGTACCACGTTCTAGCAAACATAGTTCAGCCCTTAGAGGTCCCAAAGTGGAAGTGGGATGGGATATACATGGATTTTGGGATGGTAAATCCATGTACATTTAGAGGACATTACCCTATCAGGGTGATTGTCTCTCGACTCACCATGTCTGCTCACGCCCAACCGATCAGAAATTAGGTTTCAGTAGAGATCTTGAGATAACTCTACAAATAGAAGATTGTACGACTTCATGGTGTTCCATCAATGATCGTCTCTGATCGAGATACTCTTTTCACTTCCTGACTATGGAAGGTGTTGCTGCAAGCTTTTGGTATGCAGCTTCAGTTTAGCATTGCCTTCCATCAACAGATAGATGGTCAGACTGAGAAGACCATTAAGACTCTAGAGGACATGTGCCCTGCATGTGTCCTTGACTTTGGTCACAGATGAGAGGATCATTTACCCTTGGTAGACTTTTTAAAAAACTACAGCTACCACTCCACCATCAGGATGGCACCTTTTGAGGCACTTTATGGAAAACCATGTAGATTAACTCAATGCCAGACTGACCTAGGGGAGTTAGTACTTATGGGACCAGAGATGGTGCAGGCTACGACGGAGAAGGTGCATATCCTCTAGGAGTGGTTGAAGACTACACAGAGTAAGAAGAATTACTATTCTGATAGGAGATGGGGACCACTGGAGTTTGAGGATGGTGACCACATCTTTCTACGGGTCTCACCTCGACGATGTCTATAGAGATTTGGCTGAGGCGGAAAGTTATCTATGTGATTCATCAGACCATTCCAGGGCCTCATCAGAGTAGGCGAGGTGGATTACCACCTGGCCCTTCCACCTCAGTTTCACTAGGTGCACTAAGTCTTCCATGTATCTCAGTTGAGGAGATACGTTCATGACCCATCCAACATAATCAACCACGAGGAGATGGACATCAACGACGGGGCAACATTCCAGATGTTCTAGTGGAGATTGAGGATCTACAAGATCGGGTCATGCGTGGATGGTCGATACCTCTGGTGCATGTTCACTGGCAGCACAGGAACCCCCAAGAGAGCACATGGGAGCCGTAGGATCAGATGCATGCTCAGTACCCCCATTTTTTTATTAGTTTGAGTTGTAGCTTACGAGGAAGTAAATCACTGAAGTGGGGAGAATGTAAAGACCAGGAAATTACATGGAATTTTTTTTAAATTCTTGGGAATTTTTCGAGTCTGTAGTTTCTGACGATGCCTGATTCCGAGGTTCGGTGTGACAGGAATCAATTTCTGAAGTTTTTTTGGGTACGTTAAGTAACCGTACGAGTGTGATTTTAAATCTCTTGAACTGGTTCTCGGAATATAATTCTGAGGGCACCATTGAACTCAAAGAATCAGTGATTTCTTAGTAATACCTTCATTGCAGTGGCGTTTTGATGAGAATTAAAGTTAGTTTATGGGGGGGTTTATTTATATTAGATTAAAATAAAGGTGTTACTTTATTTTTATTTGTTGGGTGGTTATAACATCCAAGTGGAGGTCAGATGAGGGTCCCACCACACCCTAACCTCCATTGGGAGGATGTTTTTCATTGCGACCCACACGAGTATAAACCCCCATGTAACTCTATTTTAGGGGGGGGGGAGGCTTTTAAACTTCTCTCATTAAAGTTCAAACCTCCCATTATTAATTAAATTAGCTCCTTCAGTTAATTAATCTTTTTGAAATATTTTGAATTTTTTGCCAACAATAAAATAATAGACAAACCTATTATTTTATTTTGGTTGGTTGGAAACTTTCATTTGGGTGGGTCATTGAGAGATGACATGGGAGATTTTGGAGAGCCTGATCCTCTAGATGAAGAACGCTCCTCATCTCCAAATAAAAGACCAACTCCGTCTTCGATCATTGACCAAGCCAAAAGAGATGGAGACGCTGATGAAGAACGCCGACGATGCTTCTTCCTCGGATGCTTTCTGACGTCATTTAATTTACGTCCACCCTTTTCCTATGACTTTTTCAATTTTCATGGAATCGAGGTAGGGTTTGGAGTAGAATTATTATTCTTGTTATTCGTCATTAAAAACAAAGATTATTTATGCCGAATGATATCGCCATGAAGATAAGGGTTCGGACTGCGTGAACACGGCCCGCCCCTCCCCCTTTGGATGTTCTTGTTTGTTGACGATGAAGGCAGACCTCAAAGATGAACTGAGGGCGCAGAACCACTCGGTCTCCAAGAGGGCGTGACACCGTCGCGCCGTGCGGAAGGAGAGCTGTGGCCACAACGGGCTGCGGTGGAGGCGCGTGGTGCCGTCGTGACACACAGAGGACAATAGAAGGCTGCAGCTAAACGGGCCACGACCGAGGGGCACGACACAGTCACGGGACACCGGCGAAGCTGGGATGCTGCGGCCAGGGCGGGCTGCGGCGTCGTCGTGCCGCGCCGGGGATGATGGGAATCCGCGGCTAGGCAGTGCCCTGGGGGAGAGGCGTGACCCTGTCATGCCATTCCAGAGCCCAGAACCGGCTGGCCACTCGGCCATCTAGACAAGGTGACACCCTTCATGTCCCACGGTTAATAGTTCAGTGCACCATGCACAGACCGTTTCTGAAGGCAGGGGAGTGTAACCCCCAATCTGTGGCCGGCTGGCCATGGGGGCCAGTGGCCCGCCACGCGGGGTTGCCTCCAGCCACTGGGGCCAGCCGCCTGCCACGCAGTCCTACTGCCGACCACGCGGGCTTGCCAGCCGGCTGGGCTGCACTCGGCCATGCCGCCCTCGGCCAGGCCGCCCAAGGTCGGGCCGCCCTCGGCCAGGCCGCCCCTTCGGATCGGGTTGTCCCCTCGACGCATGTCATTTCTTCAGAATGAGTCGGAAACATGCACCTGGTTAGACCCCGAAATGGACTGGTTCGGGCCGGGTCGACCCGACTAGGTCGGACCATACCCGGACCTGTTTGGGAAGTTTACACCTTTTTTCTCTCTTCTTGGGCTACGGGTGTCCGATTGAAGAACCACATGCGGCGATGGAATTATTGGAGTAAGATGATTGTTTTGGAATAATCTACTTGTGGTTTGGACAATGTTGGGGTACATCCATGTTTGTTTGAACGTAAAAACCAACCGGCCCCCTGGAACAAAAATCCCAATAACTCACAGACCGAGCGTCTGATTGACGCATCGTCTGTTGCGTTGAGTTCCTTATGATGAGATGGAACTATGAGAAACATCAACTCGAGACTTCGTGGTAGTTAATGTATCAACACATGGATCGAGGAGTGGACCCTCCCAGAATCAAGTGTGATGTGTGCGGAAACCCTATGGTTGGCTATGACTGAGATGATTAGGTCCTCCATGAGTTCGATAGAGATGATATTGTACCAGGATCCTCTGTGGCTTCGAGAGCAACAATATTGTACCAGGATCATCCGTGGGTTCGACAATGACGATACTGTACCAGGAACCTCTATGGGTTTGACAACGATTAATTCTGTACCGGGATCTTCCGTGGGTTCGACAGTGATGACTTTGGTACCAGGATCCTATGTGGTTTCGACAGTGTTGATATTGTTCCAGGATACTATGTGGGTTCGCTAGAGGAGATGATTCAGTGGTTACAACTAATCATATCTACCCCCTATCTAGATGAGTTGTATACCTGTTTGACCTGAGTCTTTTCATTCAATAATTATCATTTTCATGATTGACTTTACTTCCTTTATGCAATGTATTGTTTTTGGGCTCTAGAGTCAGTGTCAGATTGTGATTGGTAACTTAAGTATATGTATGGTCTTTTACATAAGTAGGGTAGGTTTATACTTCTTGATTGTATCTTACAACTGTTGTTTATCCTTAGTGGATTCTGGGAGACCATCGGGAGTCTCAGGGTCCCCTACTGAGTATTGTTATACCCCTGCATGGGCTTCGCCTGCACCTTGTTGTGTTCTGTGTAGACGACGATCAGCAGTGATCGAGGTTGAGGGAGATGGATGAGATACTACTCGGAGCAGGACTATACAAGACGTACCTTAGGGAAGAGTTGTTTGTGATCTTTACCTACCATTTAGGTAGGATTCCCCAGTGGATAATCCATAACCTGTTTTTCCCTTTTTACATGTACTTGTACTAGTTTTTATGTTGGGTTTGTATACTGGCCCACTTACATACAACACACTTTTCTATTCTATATTAGTAATTTTTCTTCTACTAATTTTGTTCAGACTATGTGTGTTACAGGTTTAATGGAAATTCCTTCCCTTTTTATTGTGGATTCGCCAATGGTGTTAGTCGCCAGCCCCTGGCCTATGGAATTTGGGCTTGGGGTTGTCACTTCACGAGCCTGTGGATGGGTCTTGGAATATCCCCTATAATAATTATGAGATCCCCCTAGTGTAATGATATGATAAGGGATAGAACCTACCACTGACTGACTGAAATCTCTCATATCGAGGAACTAAGGAATATCAAACCACAACAATGCATTGTGATGAAACCTGATGACCCTCACATCATGGAAATTTTTTTGGTCCTACATATTCTCATCATTTAATTCTCTATCTAAAACAATGAGAAAATATTATAACATTAAAGGGATTAACTAGTTCAAGATCAACGGTCACAAAGCCTCCTAAAAATTCCTCTCCCTAGCCTCCTCATCTAGAAATATTTCTAATGCATATGAGATTGGGGTCTCCAAATGGTTCTTGAACTATCGCACACTTGAAATCCCCTATTGAAGGGTAGGTCGCTCTTATGGATTGGTTGCCATCATAGTCAAAGAATGAAACACTTATCGAAACTGGTCACTAAACTACTCCAATGGGACTATAGACTCCTAATGATCCTTTAGTGAAATAATCCACCATTTCCTCCCTGATCATTGAATCATCATCAAAACCTATGAAACCCAGTTCTCCATATTAGAATGATTCAAACTAAAAGTGATCTACACATAATCCAACCATTCATCTCTAAATAAATTTGAATCAAATCACTTACACCTTTAAAGAATGTGGCACTAAATATCTTAGTGTTTTATCCTTCAAGTAGTTCACCTTAAAACCTCAAATCTATGGTCATCTTCAACAACATCTGAACAAATTTCATTATTACGAATCTAAAGAAGATATCAACTTGGAGCCATTATTTACAAAACAAAAAAATTATTGAAGCTGTAAAAGATATAATTTGGAATACAAAACATTAATTAATTAATTAATTCATTTTATTTCATATGGTTTATCATATATCAAGGTATAAACTTTTTAAAAATAGTAACAGGGAATAAATTTCTTTTATCCATTCCTTGGTCACTAACCTCATACTAGAATCACTAAATTTAGTTGAAATAGTAATAATAATTGTTTTTGCATCAAATCTATGGGGGGGGATTAAATAGTATTGTACTATCTAGTCACATGTGTTTATGTCACTTACTAAAAAAATGGATATCATTTCCCAAACACACCAAGAAATATTACTTATTCCTAACACAAAACATCATCTTATACCTCAATAAAAACATTTGATACCACTCTTTCACAACACCCTACCCCTCAAAGAGTACCCCACCTTGGACAGTAATGAGAGAAGGGAGATGGTGGCTACCCAAGTCCCTCTTCTAATAGGCCCCATGTTGGAAACTACCATTGATGATACAAGTAGCATACATGGTGTAGGATTTATCCTCTAAGAGAATTCATAATATAGAGAGACACAATAGACACACCAATCAAAAAACACATTAACACACACACACACACACACACACACATATATATATTAGAACTGAAGTACTTATATTCAACGTTATACAACACAAAAATATATATCTAAAAGTAACGAAAATGTAAAGAAGATAGTGACTTGGAAAGCTATAGAACTCTAGAAAAACCAATAGTTAGTAATATACATCCAAATATCTTACCTACTCTTACTAATATGAAAAATTGTGTATATATGTGGGAGATCATAAAATTATTCTATATAGGATCCAACCTAGAGCCTCTCATGAAAAAAGATAGTGAATTTATAATAAATATCAGTAGATAAAATCAAACTTAACTCATCACCAAAACAATTATATTAATTTTCCATCCTCACCATGGATAACACTCCTAACATATCACATTATATTGATTATCTAATATAGTAATGAAACATCAAGGGTACCCTACTAATGCTTATCAATTGGTATGTCACTCTACCATAGTATTGCACATCCTAATCAATCAATCTCCAATATTAATCCATTATGAACACACCAGTGCTAAGAACCACAACATTCACCTCATGATTCATATCATCACATCATCCCATATCACATCTAAAAATTTAAACCATATACATTTTGGAAGCCATAAAACATTGTTTGATGTGTATCATACATTGGGTATTATACATTAATCTTTCAAAACCCATACACTGTGTAAGGTACTTCAAACCACCACAACCTATACATTCCGTACATACTATAATCTATTGGAAACTAAAACAAGAGACACATGTGTTTAAAATGACCACAATACATAACATTCATCTACACACATATTTATTGGGAATGTGTCCTCCGTAAAAATCAACACATGAAACTACCAAGAGAATAGAGTGTGACCCGAGGGGTAGTCAACCATTGTTCATCCCATGAGATGTTGTGGAAAACACTCTCCCAGAGCACTATGGTTTTGAGTCACAATGACTGTCATGGGTTGGGTAGCATAAGAAATCATTTAATATATATAATATCATATAGATCACAACTATACAATGGGAATATCCGGGTCATTGACTCAACTATAGCTACTGTCTCTTGGACACCTAACTTAATGTACATTGAAATTTGTAACCTATAAGCACAAAATCATTTTAAAGTGATACCTAAAATTTATTCATTCCATATTTACATTCTGGAAATTTTAATTAATTTAGTATCAATTAATTATCATTACACCAATCAATTTGAATATCAATACAAGTCCATGTACTAAATTAATAATCTATAAAGAGTCAACTATCAAGTGAGACACCTCATTTTAAATATAAAAATAGAAACCCAAAGGGTTCAATAATTTAATAAATATTATTTACAATATTTAATTAATTCATGGTATTTAAGTAAAACGTCATAATATAACATCATGAGATGCATTAAAACCAATACATCATCCCCATGGAGTGGGAAAATGAATGTAGATACACAATAAATAAACCAAAAACCTTTAACATGATTCAACCAGAGATCACACCATCACATCACTCAATAATAGGTATTCCCATAATCAAACCATTCCATATATCACAGTGTCATCTCTAACACCAAGTTGTATATCTCAATTCATTACATAATCATAATCGATAACTATATCCATAACATCAGGGTCCCTCCACATTTCTCATCATTCATCCTAATCAAAACCATCCCCATCTCATATCAAATAAAATGAAAAATTTCACAACTAGAGAACATAACACGGTAGGAAGAAAAACATAGTTCAAATGTAAATATAGGCCCTAAAGGTCATATAACCATCATATAAAAATGGAATCTCACATCCCCAAACATTGGGTATCCAACTTTTCTAAACAAATAGAATTATTAGCGACAAATATTTTAATTTATCCAATATTGTTTTTTTATTCCATCCTGAATTAACTAATTCATTATTCATTGCATCCAAATGTGGTAAACCTATGCCATAAAATTAATAATTTGTAAAAAGTTTAAACATTACCTCAATTATAAAACTAGCTCTATAAATTATTGAGAAGAAAAATCCCTAATTAACATAAATTTTATAATTATCATGAAATGAAAATAAGATGATTCATGTTATTATCATTTCCATAAACACATGGACTATAATTTTCTATTAAATATTCATTTTTAGTCAATTTCATTACCAATTAAATAACAAAAATAAATGATTATTTTACATTATCATCAATTAATTCATTATCCACCCAAAAATCAATTTTATTTTTACACTATTTACAAATTCCCACATGACACACAAAGAATAACAATATGGTACACAAGCTTAACATATATATCACACTATCAAAAAATTCAATTGAAAAATTGTTCTAATAGTATTAAACATCAATATTTGATTGATATCCAATTTCATTACTAATACAGTTTAATAATTATATGGTTCCTTTCACTTTCAATCAAATGGATGGAATGTTATAACATAAAATTTATTGTAAATAAAATATATGTAATGAACACCCTTTTTAAAAGGAATAAATATTATTTTTTAAAAATGGACCAACATAATAGATCTCTAATCACCTCTCCCATGTGGATACTATGATCTCCAATAGTCATTCTTCCACTATCTAACAAAAAATGTAAAAGTAAAACTCTATATAAATAGTTGATATTAGAAAAAAAATATATGGAAAGAGGAAACATGATGAAATGATAACAAATGTTGAGAAACCACTAGAAAAGGGAGGTAGAAGGTACCTTGGATCCCCATAGATCAAACACGTGAATCCGGGAATCATCATTGTTGATTGGAGCTTCAAAGGACCTCAAAATTTATCATTGGTAATGTTGTGTTTGAGAGAATTAAGAGGGATGAAATTTCTGTTTTTGGTTCTCAGGGTATTTATAGGCCATCTAGAAAATGATTACTATGCTGCAACCCCTTGGACTATACTAAACCCTAGTGAAAAACAAATATAATTATTATAATATCCATAGACCACTATGTATCTAGTTTAATGACAACTCCTATGAAATCCCGGACCAAATATAATTAGACTGGATATATGGGTCATGGTGTTACCTTGAGCACCACACCATAGATCACCTCCTATCAATAAATATACCACTCTATAGCATATATTGAATGATGCAGCTACCCATCAGAATGTAGTAGCCTTGAAATTCACCTCAACCTCCTCTATTCCATAGCTTGAACATCCACACTACAGTTATATTCCTAAAAATGAAATAGAATGATTTCTCCACCTGAGATCCCCTATGTTGCATCATGGATCGAATACAACATTTCCACCATCACTACCAAACAATATATCCCACCATACAACTTCCATGATAATTTTTAGAGTCCCATACCCATTTTCCTGAACACATCACAAAACCGACTCCATGTAACTGAAACACCCCTAAATAATAACGGCAAGGACTACCATAATTCAGTTTCATATAGTATTTTTAATTATAATTATTTATGGTTTATAAAATATTTGATTCAATAGTTTTTTTACAAAAAATAATAATGAATCAGAAATTTTTATGGAATTTTTTAGGCCTTCTATCCATTGATTAAAATACGGACCAATGATAAATATAAGGTCATATAGATAATTTTAGAAACCATTAATTAAGTCCATGAATTATAGTTAAAGGTGATTTTTAAAAAATTATTTATGACTTGAGAAATTTCAATGACATTACCCCTACTATAAGAAATATTATTGAATGAGAAGATTGTTGATGACATGTATTCCATTATTTACATCCATTAGTGGTTTCCCTAGAGAAGATACATTTAATTTTTTCATTCATTCATCTTATTCTAATAATCATAGAAAATATTTAGGCCACAGTTTTCATGAATATATTGTTAAAATAAAATTACATAAGGCCTTATATATTTTTTTACTTTCAATTTCAATTTTTTAGTCATTATTTCATGAGTTCATAATCAACAAATCAACCAATTTTACCATATTTGGTAGTTTGAACTATAAATTCTCTATAGTGTGTGAAAAAATAATGATTCCCAAATTTTATTCTTAGTATTACATTTTTTTTATTTTTATTATGACTCTAAACTCACCATTTATTTGATATAATCATATCACGTTAAATGTTATGTATGTTCATAATATTTAAAATATTTGATTAATTAATTTTTCATTTATTCAAATAATGTGATTAAAAATAAATAAATAGGTGGGATATTTATAGTTTATTACCTGTTTCATTATCAATATTTTACTATTTAAAAACTGATTTAATGGGTTTTCACTATGATTATAACAATGTTTGGATGGTGATAAAATGAATTTATCAGTTTCTGATTTATATAAACTACCTTATAATAATTTTTTAAAAAGAAATAGTTTCCCTTATGTTTAAATATTTTATAAATGTAGTTATTTTTTATTTATGGATTGTAGAAGTAGAAATCCTAAAATATGATTTTTATACTAATGGATTTAATATTACTGATACCTTCTTTTTTTTGTTGTATTTTAAAACACAATGGTATGTTTTTATATGGTGTACCAATATGTCATTATCCTTTTATTAATGATGAAGTTTTCATAAATATTTTTTAACTTTAATTATCCCAATTGTAGGAAATTATTGAATGAATGTAGTATTACTTCTCTACTAGAAGGATAGTTTAATTTGTCCAAAAAATTTGACATCCATAACAGCTTATTTTACCACGATGAAATTATCGGATTTTTGTATTTAATAATTGGTTTAGGTTAATTTTATTTGTCTCATTATTCTATTTACAAGTAATTTTTTATCTGAATTAAAATAATTTGTTTGGTATATAACATTAAATTTATCATTAAACTATTTGATTTTTAAATAGGTTATATGATATCTTTTATGTCTTTGAAAATCAATCCCAAAGATTTTGATAAATTTAAATATCAAATTAATGGTCAGATATTACATGTTTTTATTCCCTCGAAAAACACACACAAAAAAAATTTCAATGTATTTATACCCTCTTTTACAAAATTTTGGTATAGTTAAATACCATTTTTGAAGTTGTTTAAGTGTGCATCTGGTTTATGTTTTTATTGAAGTGAAAATTGAAGGATGGCGCCTTTTTATAAGGAAATTTATTGTTTTATTTTATTTTTATCCTCTATTTTGTAGAATAATTCATTTATATCCATTTGAATTATATATAATTATTTCATAATTTTTTAATCATTTTATTTTGTTTATTTACTCATGTTTTAAATGCTATTAAAAATTAAATTGAGGATTAGACATGATTTCATTTACTTGGTATTTTATTATTTTATTATGTGTTTTGGATGTTTAATGTTTAAAATATTTATTTAAAAATGGTGTGATTTGACAAATTAATGGATGTGTCACACTATATTTAGGGATTTAATATCTCATTTTCATTATTTTTCATATGGTGGGTAATTTTTAAATAAATAATGGTGACTCATTTGTAACTAATATATACCCTATGAAAAAATGATATTAAATTTAGTCATTGCAGAGGGATGGATCTTGTATCAAGATAGAAAATATATGGTTGGTTCATTATATATAGACATCACAGTAAGAGGTATTCACACTACTACATCAATATACTACCAAATATTTTGGATTAATGTTTATTCCATGGCGTATAAAAACATGTAAAAATACATTACAACACATTATCCTCTTATAAATGTGTTTGATAATAAATTTATTAAATATCACACATTTTTATTTTATATGATGTATTCTCATGGGGTTCTCATTCTTCTCAAGGCAATATTTTCTCTTATCTCACATTCATCTTATGGTAGGAAATTCTATCCCCTCAAGACTAATGTAATTTGTATTCCTCATATTATAAATATTATTGTCTATATACTTCTATTTTATCCATAATAATCAATATATAACCTCCGTATAATATTGAAAAATCAAACATTGATTGAATGGGATCACCAATAACACATACGAACAGATATATGTATAATTAATTTCAATATTTTTGTATGTAAGACAAATATATTTTTCGTTAGTTTTAAGGATAATAAAATGTTACATGATATGTATTAACAGAAGATAACTTTAAATATAGAGATAAATAATTTTGGAGTCCCCTATTTGATAAAAATAAAACATCAAAATCAATGTGGTTTTACTGAGAAGGATAATAATGGAGTTTAATTTCATTATTTATCTTATGGAAGCTATTAATGTAGCTCCCTAAATGGAGAAAAAAAATTTCTTCAATAATGTCTAAAATATTTATCAATCAATAACATTATTCACAAAAAAAATTTTAAAAATAAAAATATCTTTTATTACATTATTGAGATATATTATTAAAATTAAAAAAAAAGGAAACTGCTATTAATTGAAACAAAGATGGAACATAATTAAGAAAAAATAGTTGATAATGAATAAAATATAAATATTAAATATAAAATTTTGAATTATTCTACTTTATTATCTTCCCTTAGAAACATACCACTAAATATAATAATATATTTAGTGAAAATCATTAAAAATAGGATTATATATTTTGATTATTGAGTTTAACAGATCTTTCTAATATCATATGTATTAATGGGAAAGTGTAATGTGATATTTATATAATCTATATATATATATATGTATGTTGGTTTGATTAGTTTTTTGTATGTAGAATGGTTTCATATACATACATAATAGTTTAGATTAAAACTAGTTGATGGGAATAAGAAAAATTATTTTTGGCTGAAAATCCTTTTTAAATGAAGACTAAAATATAATATATAATATATTTATCATGTCTACTATATAAATATCATCCTTTAAATAATTAATGTTCGATAAAATTTAGCGACATAATTTCTTATGGAAAATGATAATTAAATTATTCAAAAAGGATATATCTATGTATGTTTTATTTATTTATTTAATTATTTTGCTTCTAATATTTAAATATTAATTTTTTAAAAAGGGATTTTAGATATGGAATCCATCCATTGATATTAACAATGTGGTTCAATATCATATTTTGAAATAAATTAATATTCTATGTCATATATATTTATGATAAAAAATGATAAATATGGTAAATGGTGGAAATAAGGATATAAGTAAAAAATTTATATTTGAACAATATAAATTTTTTACTGATGACTAAATAACCTATCATAAATGTTATTTTGCATATTCTCTTTATTTTTAATCCAAAAATAAATTCCTAATTATTTTCTTATGAAAAAAATTAAAAAATATTATACCTCAAGAACATTAAATTACAATGTAACATGACAATTCCAATGTGTGTGGGAGAATAATCATAGGCCCTTGAAACAACACCTAATCATTTAAACAAACCAAATACCCTCAATTAAAATCTATAATAAATCAACCAACCCAATGGTGGCACCAAACCATCAAATATAATAGAAGTAATGACACCAACGAGAAGGAGATCAAGCTTTGAAAAATTCAATATATGCGAAAATGAACCATTCTTGTCAAGAAGGAACAATCCCAAAAAAAATAAACACAAAAAACCATCAAATTTAAATGAACCAGAATATAATGAGATTGATTAACATTATAATATCCTCAAAAAATATGATTAATGTGAATAGAGAGATGGCCTTTAGTAAAGGTCCATGAAAAGAGAGACTCTGGATCGAAGAACATTGGTTAATAGTCTTTTATATTCTAGAACAAGAAAAATATAATGTAATAGTTTTAAAAATTGCATCATTGAATCAAACCAGAAGAAAACTGTTCAATAATTAATAGGTGTATGATATAATGTATATTAGTTATATAAGATCAAACAAACATAATCCCTAGTTTTGACATGAATATCTAATTAGAACTAGTTATGATTAATAATTGATATGAAACACTAATGTAGATCAAAGAACCTTTTAAACACTAAAAAACAAATAAAATTCCACAAAAACGAAATTAATAATACACACTATGGATATCCTTATAAATTTGATTTCTTAAAACATTATTAAAAAGTAATTAGAAAGGAATTGTCTAACAATCATTTAATTTAAAAAATGTCATCAACATTAGATAATATTTAACTGAACCATAGAATAATTATTTAAGATAAAATAAATATATTTCTTATGTTTAATGAAGCATATTCTCAGATAATGTGGTAGAACATGGGAAAAGGAATTGATCACAAAAAAAATATACAACACAAACCAATTCATGACAATAGATGTAAAAAATAATTATAAATATATAAATACAATTTAGGTTATAACACCATGATATTTTAAATTATATTTTCCCTTGAAAACCTATTTTGTTCAACAAATTGTTTCACATGAAATAATGAAACAACAAAAACATTGAAACATTATATAAGAATTGAAATATATCTATAGAAATTGGTGTGATATTTTATAATGATAAACTATGAAATATATGTATAGTTAAAAATAATGGTCATTTTTTTAAAAGGACAGATAACATTAATGATGAAGATCAACTGATGTATATATGAAAATCCATGAAGGGAAATTGTCCAGCTAGAGGTGGTTGTAATCAAAGATGCCCGAGGCCTCCAGCTGATGGGTCACATTGTTTCCTTCAATTTTGGTAAAAAAGAAGGTGCAACAAGAGATGCCTTGGCGAAGCGAGCTAATTCTCTTAATAATGAATCCGAATGATGGGATTCATCCATCAGTGTGGTTAATAGCATCAATTATGGTAAGGCAGTCACACTCAATGATGATATCAACCCATCCACGTTCCATAGCGAGCAACATACCTGTAAGGATGATAGAGGCCTCAACTACTACAGGTTCCCAGACGGGATGATGTGATTCATATTTTTTAGCAATTATTTGACCAAGATGATTTCATGCTAGGAGACCGAGAGAAAAAATACCATCCTAGGGGATATACACATCCACGTTTAGCTTAATAATCCCATCCATGTTGAGGCTTGAGGCTGCCAGATAATGGTCATTATTACTACTAAAGAATTGATGAAAACATAATTAATATTTCTAAATAATTAAAAATGATAATTTATGATTTAAAATGCATCATTAGTAAATATTATATTTTCATTTGTTTGTATAATATAATTTTTATATATATAATGAAAAAAATATTGTTTTTATGAAAAATATATCGACAACAATTTGATTAGTAATTTACAGGAAAAATTTATAAGAATTGTAAATATTTTCTAAAATATATTTTCCTACAAAAAAATTCAATATAATTTCATTTTTTATTGAAAAGTTATATTATAAATATTTATAATATGTATTTTACAAAATAAGAATCATTTTTGTGGTCATCGAGTCAAGGTTATATTAATATCATTTTTTTTGGAATTTTCCAAACAAAATAGTTTAAAGGTTAATAATGTAAAATATAATATTTTAATACAAGTTTTATGAATTTACAATTATATATTAAACAGCAACATGTTAATAAAACAATTAAATTTATTAAATAAGTGTTAATGGAGCAATATAATACATTTATAATTACCATTCTGAATTTATAAAACTAATTTCTATTATTTTTGGCACTTAAGTAATATTTTATACTTTGAAAAAATGTATTCTCTTTTGTTAAAAATGTTTTCCTCATCACATAGTGAAATAAAATCTATCAAAATGGATTTCATATTTTTTATAATCAAAGTAATATTATTTATTATGGTATTTTTTTCATAAAATTCTGTTTATAATGATTAATGTTAATTACCCAGATAAATATGAAAATATTATTTTGTATGAAATATTATATTAATGTGTTTTAATTTTTACATAATAAATTAAATATATATATTTTAGATAATGAATATAATATTATTTTCTGAAAAACTATATATATCTATTTTCATAAATATTATGGGTAATTAATGCTAAAAAATATTAAGAACACATAATGGTTGAAACTTTGATTTTTCTACAAAAAACTACTAATTTATATATTTTATGTATTAATATAAATGATAAATTTAACATAAAATTAAAATTAATTGTGTTAAATTTATTATAAATGGGTTATAGTAACTGTAAAATTATATAAGAGGGGTTCTTTTATATGTATAGTAAAACAATGATTTCAACTGTAAAAACTAGTTATCCCTATAAACAATAAATGTTAAAATATATGATTATATGATCTCAAATATGTTAAAAACATTTATGTGAATACATTATTTTTTATTTACTGAACCAATATCACCCCATAAACAATTATGTCTCACTTTTGGAACCATTGACCACTTAATAGTGTCATTCAAATATGGAAAAATAATGAATGTCTAAATGTGTTCTCTTTTAATCATTTATAATCGGAGGACTACGAAATATAAATGGAAAACCCATTATTTTGAATTTATCATAAAAATATAACATTGTTATTATAATGTAACAATATCATATTTCCTTTAGACTATTGTATCATTTGATTATCCTAATACCTTCATTTCCAAGGATACATCTAAGAGAAGGTCCTTGGTCCAAATGTGAGGATTACATATTACTTATCATTTTATGATTTTTCGTTCCCTTACAAATCTATCCCAACTATATTTATATTTTGAAAAAAATATCATAATCATATTTATAAGTTATTTTATTCAAATTACAATCATTATTTATTTATTACCACCAACACATAAAAATTTATCGAATGTGCATTGTGTGTACTACCTATCCAATAAATTGAAATCTTTTATTTTTAACCAATAGAACTTTTTAATTTTTATAATGATTCAATTAAAAAATAAAATTGTAATGTATAATATATTAATGAATATGAATAGAAATTTTTTAATCAACCTTTATTTCCCCATTAAAAAAATTTCCAAACAAATTATAATATAACACAGAACAATAAAAATATATAAAAATATAATTACTGTTATCATATAAATACAATATTCCAAAATAAATTATTTCAATGAAATACTCACCCATATAATTACAATTTTTTTATTATTTGGTGATTCAAACCACATACATGAAAAATATTATAAAACTATTTCATATATTACTATGGAAAAATTTATAATTTTAATATAATTTGATATGTAAATGATGATTTTTTATGTTTTTAGAGAGGGTATACCAATTATTTAACCATCAAAACATATCCTTAAAATTTCAAAAACATGATTATAGTGTTTTTACTATAACACAGAAAAACATTTGAAAAACTATATAATAAAAAAATAAAAACAATATAATAAATGGTCTTTAATAAATTAATAATAGATGAAAATTGTTTCAAATAAAGAATCTAATAAATTTTATTTTATTACTTTGAAATATATAGGCATTAATAAAACAATTCATGATAAGGTAAGGGTTTTTACTAACTCAATTTTACTCTATTGTGTTAATACATATTTTTTGAAACACTATTATTCAAATATTAATATATTCTATCAAATAAATATATGGTACAATATTGAACACTTTTTGGGTTATATAATTCACCTGTATAACCACATTATCATATGGTTCTTACTTATATGATTTTTTTACTTGTTCAATATTATTGGTATAAATTCTTAATCTTTTAGACATGTTGTATTTTTTCTGAAAATTATTCCATTTATATGTTTTTATAATAATTTTCATTAGATTAAAGTAATTTTAATATTTTTTCCTATTTTTTGTTAAATAAAGAGAAAATTCAAGTTCTACTTATATTTAAACTTTCAATTTATGTACCAACCATTTATAGGTTTCTCATAACTCAATTTTCATCCATTGAGTAATGTTTTTTGAAGTCTATTATTCCTAGGTGGATTTATTGAAACAATGGAATATTTTTACTTTATATAATCCAATTATACTTTATAACATCACTATAAAATGATGTTTACTTTAATTATTGTGTTTTATCTATGGGTTATCTATTCCAGATTTCAATTCATTAAGAATTTTTTGTTATACCCCATTTTGTTATTGTTTTTCATTATTATTGAATCATTGTTATTTTATATCCTGATTTACTAATTTTTCAACGTATGTAATGTTCTATTTGAAATTATAACCATCAAGGGGTTCTTATTTGAATGTTACCAAAAAAATTTACTTTAATTTTGAATTATTTTTTATTTCAGGAGACATGTTTGATATTATTGATCAAATTTAATTTTATGTGGAGTATATAATACCCAATTTTCTTAATTTATAATGAATATTTATCACTTATTTATATTTCAATTCAATAGTATCCCTAACATGAATTTTTGTATTATGATATTACTATTACCCTATGGTTTTTTTCATCTCCATATTATATCATTGAGAAATGACTCATATTTCACCACCAATTTCTTTTTTGTGGTGTATATATAGGTGATGTATTATGTTCCAAATCCTTTAATAATATATTCCTTTTTAGTATTAAACATGTTCATATGAATAATTTCATTTTACTTGAAAAATACTCTTCTAATATAAGAATTATTTTTCATCCAATGAATTTTTAATGTGAATATACCATTTTTATTACATTTTATGTGGTGAATTTGAAATTCCTTGATCGGTTGTGATCACTGAGAGGTGAGGGGTGAATCAGTGATAACTTTTTCTTTTAATGAATTGTTCCCTTTCGATTATCAATTCAACCTCTGCAGCTGGTTAAATCCTAGATCTACTCTTTTAGTGGTGCAGTAATAATGAGAGCATAGAACACAGAGATTTACAAGGTTCGGTACAAAGACCTACTCCTTGCCGTGTTGGTTACACCACCCAACACGGATTCTTCACTATGCCAAAAGATGATTACACAGTAATTGGTTATACCCCCCAATTACAAGTTGGTTAAACCCCCCAACTCCACAACATCATCTTCATCATGGCTCCACTACACTTCTTCAAAGGTGTTGTTCAAAACTTCAAGTAGCTTCAACAGTCTTCAAAAGATCTCGTTGGTCTTTCTCACCAAAAACCAATCACTTAGAATGATCAATTCTTTTTCATTCACACACTTAAGTGTGTACTCCTCTTCTTCTTATGGTTTTTCACTCTTTTTCACTTGTGCACACATACACAACTCATTTTGAATGTACTCAAATGGGTACTAGCTGAACCTCGGCCTCTTCCTTTCTTTGCACAATCATAAGCCTCGGGCTCTTCACTTCACACACACTCAAGGTGTGTTTTTCACCTTGCACACAAGGTGCAATCCTCCTCACTTGCTAAGCACACTCATGCAAGCCTACGACCTTCTTCCTTCATTGCACACACAAAGGCTACGGCCTTCGGATCTCTTGAATGAAAATAGCCCGTAGGGTCCTCTTACTCCATTTGCACACACACACTCATAGTGTGAACTCCACTGTTCTTCAAGAGCCGCGCAAGCACAATGGGTCCAAGGGACACTTCTACTTCAACACTGCCGCGCAAGGTGCACTGGCCGCGGGCGCACAGGTGCTACTGCCGCGCAAGCACTCGGGTGTGCAAGGTGCAACACCGCGGGGCGTGCAAGCTACTCCTGCCGCGCAAGTATGTGGGCAGAGAGAGCTCCTTCCTGTAGCGCAAGGGAGACACGCAGGGGACTCCTTCCTTTCTTCTTTCGTGCAAGGAGTGCGCAAAAGGAACCTTACAGAGCCTCCAATGGCTCCGGGCTTCACTGCCGCGCACGGGGCACGCAGGGTGTTCTTCGTGAGGCTTGAAGCACTCACGGGACGTCAGGTTTTCAACAAAGGATCAGCAAGAAACTACGAGGGAAAGGCCTCTGTTTATATAGGCGAGAGATGCCTCTATCCATCCTCGTGTTAAATCTTGAATCACCGAAGATTTCGGATCTTCAAAATCTTTCCAAATTTTTGCGTTTTCTCTTCGGTGCACGCGGGTTATTTTATTTATTATTTATTTTTTATTCCTCCTCGTGAATGCGAATTATAACGCATGCACGGCCTCTGTTTTTGGCACAAACCATGCACAGCAATAATCCTCATGGCCTCGGCACTTCGTTTTCCTTCGGCCGAACTCCGAAATCACTCCTTTGTTGCATGAAAACAAATATTTATGCATGGATGTATTCGTTACATCCAGTCGAACTCCATGAATACTTCAGCTCAAACTATGGTGGCTGGGAACTCAAAAACATTGCTCGGAGGCGCCTCTGGTTCATGGCGAGGTCGCGGGTGGCACGGGCGAGCTCAAGGTTGAGGACGGACGGGGAGCCGTCGGATCAGGCGATCAGATAATCTCGGACGGCCTGGATCAGAACGGGAGCGGCGCGATGAGATGTGCGGCCGAGATCGGGCGCGCGATCAATTGAGCGGCCAGGATGCACTCCCGGTGATTTTTCCGCATCCCACATCGAAACGGCGAGCGGAGTTTCCGCGGTTTATCAAACACCCGCTGCCATCCATCGCTCAATTGAACTTCTCCCCTCCCGGTGCCGCCCCGCACCGGGTTCTCTCTGTGGGCGCGCTTTGCGCCCACCTCTGCTCCCTACGGGCGCGCCACTGGCGCCCACTATGCTTGTCACGCGCGTGCTCCTCGCGCTCACGCTACGCAGGGCTTGGCACTCCCCTGCGTGGCCCGAGGCTTATATGGCCCTGGCCTCCCGGGCTGGCCCCATGGGATCCCCCTTGGGCGTGGCGACCTCGAGTCCCACAAGTGCCTTGGGGTTGAACCCTTAGGGCTGGCCCTTGGTGGCTTCCTTTTTTCTTGAGGAAACACTAAGTACTTTGTATACAAACAAAGTAACCAAGTGTAAATTCCAAATGCCACTTCTTCCTCTAAGCCATTCTTCTTCATCAACTCTACTTCTTCATTAGAATTCCTACAATTCTCTTCAACATTTATTCATCACTTAGGAGTGAAATTCCCGAAGGTTCTTCATCAACCGAGCTCCTGAATCAAATAACTTCTTCAATGTTCTTCATTGATCTAATTAGAGATCATGTTGGATCATCTTCAATTCATCATGCACTAAGAAATAGTACATGGACTTCATTAGCACCACTTCATCCACTTAGTGATTGTGGATGGATCACATCATCTCCTCATGCATTGTGAAGACAATGCATGGTCTTCTAACAATTTTGTGACATTGTATCTACTTGATACAAGTTCTTAGAACTTAAAGATCAGCTCTACAATCGTCATATGTAATGATGATGCTCCATCATCATCCATTCTTCAAGTGGTGTAACTTAGTATCATCTTGATACAAGTATTGAAACATTAAGAACAGTTCTACAATCGTCTGATATTATGCTTCCTCAATCATCAATCTTCAAGATGTACTTCATCAGATGGCACACGAAGTCAAGTTATTGACAACAAATGCAATCACTTCACTTGGGCACAACAATCTCCCCCTTTGTATTTGGTTGTCAATACTCCTAAGCACACTTAGAGAATGTCGTGTGCCTGATGATTTCTCCCCCTTATTGGCCAAAAAATGAAATGGGATGAATGGAAACCATTCTCAGAATATAGAGCTTCTAGAACTTGCACATCTTTAACTACCAATTCTCCCCCTCAGGGGATGCCCTCATCTCCTTCAATTCCCTGCATGTCAGTACAAGAATACAAAAATTTAGGGAATAAGGAGGTACTTTCTTCTTCCTCAAGTTAGAGGAGAAGGCTGAACATGATGATTCAGCCTTAGCTCAACAAATTTTTCTGTAGGCATAGATTGTATCCATTGTTCAACTGCTTCAGCCACTGTGTGAGGTTCAACTTGAGAAACCAGTGCAGTCTGATCTTCCAATCTCAACATTCTTCTAGTTCATACTGAGGAGTGTGGGTCACCCAGGACATTTTCTGTGTCAGTATGTTTCTTCAATTGGTTGTATTTCCTTCCACTTTTATTACCTTCCTCTTCATCACTAGTGTATTCAGTTTTGATCTCAATTTGAAATAGGTTTCCAGTGGTTCTTCTTCCTCGAGTGATGATCTGTCCATCCTTCGAGCTCTTGATGATGCATGAATCTTTCTTGAACAGTACTTCATGACCATCATCACATAACTGCCTTACACTCAGCAGGTTGTGTTTCAATCCTTCAACAAATAACACATCATTGGATTTTAGATTTGTTGTTTCAACCAGTGCCTTTCCAACTCCCTTGATTTTTAGAGAACAATTATTTCCAACCACCACAGTTCCTCCTTCATGACTTTCTATGTTGTTTAGAATTTTTATATCACCAGTCATGTGTGATGAGCATCCACTATCAATAATCCATTACTTGGTTATGCTGCTGGATTTTGGAGCAACTTCAGCAAAGCATGTGATTTCTTCATTGGTTTCCTGAATGCCTTTCCCATTCATTTCTTTTACTTTTTTTTCGGGAAGAGTAGTCATACATTTATCAGCTCTATGACCTTGTTGGTCACATCTTCCACAAGCTTCACGTAGGCAGTCAAATGTGTTCTAAATTGGAGGTTTTGATACTTTCTGCACAACACTCTAGGTTTCAGGATGTCTCCCCCTTGACTCATGCCTCATTCTTGGAAGAGACATGTTATACCAGCTTGCATAGGCCTTATGACCAAACACACCACAACACCAGCAGTAGCCTCTAAACTTTGACCTTTTCCGCTGATAAGAGTCATGTTGTAATTTCCTGTCCAAGATTTGAGTAGTCCTTCCTGAGGATTTCCTTTCTTCCACTGAAGATGATTTTGAACAGGTTTGTTTATGACTTGTTTGTCTCAATTTTATCTTTGAACCAGCATAGTTGGAAATAACAGATGTAAATTGATATTTACTGAGTGGTGAGTCAACCTGCCTCTGAGCACCAGTGTGAGATGATTCTGCCTTGACCTCAACAGCCTTGTTAAAGTCTTCTCTCATTATTTTCAAGTTATTTTGTGCTTCAACCCACTTGGACTGTGTTACTGATTGTTCTTCTTCTTTGAGGTGAAGTTTCTCCTCAAGATCTTTTTCTATCTTATCCATCTCAGCTATCTTCAGTTTGTGTCTCTTGATTTCATCAATGTACATTGTCTCTTTCTTCATACATTCTTCCAACTCCTCAGTCATCCTTTTGGTTTCCTTTTGTAACAATCTCTTCTATTTCTTGAGTTTAGTGTTCTATTCAAGGCAAGCCACTAGTTCATCTTTCAACATGTGTTCGAGCTCTGTTCGTTCATTTTCATCATCTTCACTGCTGCATGCGTCAAACCCTTTTTCCACATGAGCCATAAAATTCGTTTCTTCTTCTGATTGACTGGCTGAAGTGAAGGCTGATTCTTCCTCTCTGCTAACATAGCTTCTTCTTTCACCTGGAACAAACCTTTTCTTTCTTGCACCAGATCTGTTTCTTTCTCTTTGGTATCTACTCCATTTCTTATTTTGTAACTTATCTTCTTCAACTTCCGGAGCACTAGATCTTTTCTCGGGACAGTTAGTAGCAAAGTGTCCGATGTTATTGCAATTAAAACACCTCGATGGTAATTTCCCTTTTCCCATGAATTTAGTTTTTCCAAACCATTTAGATAAAATAGAAATAACCTTGTTGAGATCTTCATCCTTTTCTTCATTGTTCGACTCATTTGATCCTAAGACTTCGTCATCTCTTATCTTGAGTTGTCTCATGGCCTCGAAAGCCATCTCATCCTTGATCTTCTTTTTGAATACTGGAATCTTCCTCATTTCATATGTAATGAGAATGTTGTGAAGTTCATCAAGAGAGAGATCATCTCTGTCTTCTAGTGCGGAGACTTTGGGATCAAACCTGTCAGGAAAGTTTCTCATTATCTTTTTAACAATAGTTGAGTCCTCCAAATTTTCTCCAAAGCCTCGAATGTTACTGACAATTTCATTGACTCTTGTAAAATAATCGTCAATACTTTGTTCTTCTCCCATCTTAATATCTTCAAACCGACTTCTCCAAATTTGTAATTTAGCTTCCTTGACTTTCATGTTGCCTTCATAACTACTCTCCAATTTGTCCCAAATTTCTTTGGGATTCTTGAGTCCCATGACTTTTGTGTAAACCTTTTCTGAGAGAGACATAAGAATGGCATTTTGAGCTTTACAATCAACTTCCATATTTCTTTTCTCAGCAGGTGACATAGCAGCTTCATCAGCATGAGGAGGGAATCCAAATAAGGCTGCATTTCTAACTTCAAGGCCGAGAGAAAGAAGGTAGGGTAACATTCGATTCTTCCTGCTGTGGTAATTCTTTCCATCGAATATAGGAACACCCCTACTATTAACAGAATTCAGATTTTCCATCTTCTCAGAAGTAGATCCTTACAGAGGTAACCTCCCTCTGATACCACTTGAAATGCCTGGATCGGTTGTGATCACTGAGAGGGGAGGGGTGAATTAGTGATAACTTTTTCTTTTAATGAATTGTTCCCTTTCGATTATCAATTCAACCTCTTCAGCTGGTTAAAGCCTATATCTACTCTTTTAGTGGTGCAATAATAATGAGAGAATAGAACACAGATATTTACAAGGTTCGGTACAAAGACCTACTCCTTGCCGTGTTGGTTACACCCCCCAACACGGATTCTTCACTATACCAAAAGATGATTACACAGTAATTGGTTATACCCCCCAATTACAAGTTGGTTAAACCCCCCAACTCCACAACATCATCTTAATCATGGCTCCACTACACTTCTTCAAAGGTGTTGTTAAAAACATCAAGTATCTTCAACAGTCTTCAAAAGATCTTGTTGGTCTTGCTCACCAAAAACCAATCACTTAGAATGATCAGTTCTTTTACATTCACACACTTAAGTGTGTACTCCTCTTCTTCTTATGGGTTGTCACTCTTTTTCACTTGTGCACACATACACAACTCATTTTGAATGTACTCAAATGGGTACAAGCAGAACCTCGGCCTCTTCCTTTCTTTGCACAATCACAAGCCTCGAGCTCTTCACTTCACACACACTCAAGGTGTGTTCTTCACCTTGAACACAAGGTGAAAGCCTCCTCACTTTCTAAGCACACTCATGCAAGCTTACGGCCTTCTTCCTTCATTTCACACACAAAGGCTACGGCCTTGGGTTCTCTTGAATGAAAATAGCCCGTAGGGTCCTCTTACTCCATTTGCACACACACACTCAAAGTGTGAACTCCACTGTTCTTCAAGATCCGCGCACGCACAATGGGTTCAAGGGCCACTTCTACTTCAACACTACCGTGCATGGTGCACTGGCCGTGGGCGCGCAGGTGCTACTGCCGCGCAAGCACTCGGGTGTGCAAGGTGCAACACCGCGGGGCATGCAAGCAACTCCTGCCGCGCAAGTATGCGGGAAGAGAGAGCTCCTTCCTGCTGCGCAAGGGAGACACGCAGGGGACTCCTTCCTTTCTTCTTTCATGCAAGGAGTGCGCAAAAGGAACCTTACGGAGCCTCTGATGGCTCCGGGCTTCACTGTCGCGCAGGGGGCGCGGAGGGTGTTCTTCGTGAGGCTTGAAGCACTCACGGGACGTCAGGTTTTCAACAAAGGATCAGCAAGAAACTATGAGTGCAAGGACTCTGTTTATATAGGCGAGAGATGCCTCTGTCCATCCGCGTGTTAAATCTTGAATCAACGAAGATTTCGGATCTTCAAAATCTTTCCACATTTTTGCGTTTTCTCTTCGGTGCACGCGGGTTCTTTTATTTATTATTTATTTTTTATTCCTCCTCGTGCATGCAAATTAGAACGCATGCACGACCTCTGTTTTTTGCACAAACCATGCACAACAATAATCCTCATGTCCTCGGCACTTCATTTGCCTTCGGCCGAACTCCGAAATCTCTCCTTTGTTGCATGCAAACAAATATTTATGCATGGATGTATTCGTTACATCCAGACGAACTCCCTGAATACTTCAGCTCGAACTATGGTGGCTGGGAACTCAAATAAATTGCTCGGAGGCGCCTCTGGTTCATGGAGAGGTCGCGGGTGGCACGGGCGAGCTCAAGGTTGAGGACGGACGGGGAGCCATCAGATCAGGCGATCAGATAATCTCGGACGGCCTGGATCAGAATGGGAGCGGCGCGATGAGATGTGCGGCCGAGATCGGGCGCACGATCAATCGAGCGGCCAGGATGCGCTCCCGATGATTTTTCCGCGTCCCACATCGAAAAGGCGAGCAGATTTTCCACGGTTTATCAAACACCCGCTGCCATCCATCGCTCAATTGAACTTCTCCCCTCCCGGAGCCGCCCCGCACCGGGTTCTCTCTGCGGGCGCGCTTTGCGCCCACCTCTGCTCCCTGCGGGCACGCCACTGGCGCCCACTATGCTTGTTATGGGCACGCTCCTCGCGCTCACGCTACGCATGGCTTGACACTCCCCTACGTGGCCCGGGGCTTATATATGGCCCTGGCCTCTCGGGTTGGCCCCATGGGATCCCCCTTGGGCGTGGCGACCTCGAGTCCCACAAGTGCCTTGGGGTTGAACCCTTAAGGCTGGCCCTTGGTGGCTTCCTTTTTGCTTGAGGAAACACTAAGTACTTTGTATACAAACAATGTAACCAAGTGTAAATGCGAAATGCCACTTCTTCCTCTAAGCCATTCTTCTTCATCAACTCTACTTCTTCATTAGAATTCCTCCAATTCTCTTCAACATTTATTCATCACTTAGGAGTGAAATTCCCAAAGGTTCTTCATCAACCGAGCTCCTAAATCAAATAACTTCTTCAATGTTCTTCATTGATCTAATTAGAGATCATGATGGATCATCTTCAATTCATCATGCACTAAGAAATCGTACATGGACTTCATTAGAACCACTTCATCCACTTAGTGATTGTGGATGGATCACTTCATCTCCTCATGCATTGTGAAGACAATGCATGGTCTTCTAACATTGTTGTGACATTGTATCTAATTGATACAAGTTCTTAGAACTTAAAGATCAGCTCTACAATCGTCAGATGTAATGATGATGCTCCATCATCATCCATTCTTCAAGTGGTGTAACTTAGTATCATCTTGATACAAGTATTGAAACATTAAGAACAGTTCTACAATCGTCTGATATTATGCTTCCTCAACCATCAATCTTCAAGATGTACTTCATCATATGGCACACGAAGACAAGTTATTGACAAAAAATGCAATCACTTCACTTGGGCACAACAGAATTAAACTACATATTTGTACATAAAATTGATGTGGAAATTATTGTATACCATTTCTATATATGGTGTTGGTTTTAGGGATTATTACATAAAATTTTGTTACATATATATATTGGGGACATATCGGAATTTTTAATAAAAGTTATTTAAATTTGGATTGTAATAACAATATTCCAATTGATTCCATTGTCCTTCATAATAGTCAATCATCATTATTTATTAGAGTGCACTTATATACCCCTATGTTCTTTGCATAACAAAAAATGTTATATTTTTATTTACTGGAAAGAATTAAAATCCAGTGGGACAAAGTTATATATATATATATTCATTTCATTGATATCTCTATTTAGAAAATATTCTATTGGTAATTTTGTTTATACATCACTAAAAAAATTCCTACCAATAAAGCCTTCATGATAAGATCAATATGTCTGTGATAATGAAGTATTAGCATAGGCCATGGAATTATCTATACATAATTATTTAATTCATCTTTAAGGAATAATTAATTATCATCTATGCATTTATTTTTTAATATATTTATCATGGTTTTGTCATACACATATTATCTCTTTATTACTACATTATTTTTATTATTTATTCCAGCTATATTATTTATTATCTTCTTATGATCACCGATGATATTTTATAATCATTAGTTATGTATATCCTTCATTTTAAATTTATCTTAAAACTTGTTAATTTTAAATTTCCAAATGTTTTTATAAGAAACACATATTTCAGAAAATAAAATTATGTTCAATAGTGGATTGGACAAACAACACAAAGCATAAAAAACATGCGAAATATATAACTCTGAAAACAAACTCTTTTAATTAGAGTACATGAATAGTATTGACTATCAATGATATATATATATATACAAGTATTGTGTGTCATAATAAATATATATAATTGATAATGTTTTATTATGTAATACATCATTTTTTATTAAATTACTTTTATTCATGAAATATAAGTTTTCATCAAAAATTATTTTTATTTCCCTTTTAACAAAAGTATAAATAATTTGAGGACCCTTTTAAAATTTTATTATAATAAATGAACTTAATTTTTTATATAATCATATCATATTTACATATGGTGGGATTTTGTGATTGTCAGAAAATATTTTTTTGTCAAAGAATATGGAAAAAATGATTTAAAAAATAATTTATTTTCCAAATGTTAATAAATTTTAATGTCATATTCTGTTTTGAATATTATATGATGTAAAAAAGATTAATAATTTATATTTAATCCAGTAAAATAATTTTTAATAAACTTTATACTGTATTTTACTATAACTAAATATTTCAGCATTAAACACGTTTTTTCTATAAACTATTTAAAAGTGCATTAGGTTACTCAATTCTGATTATTTAAAAACCCTTAATTTGAGTTAATTTTTAAAAAATTTATATATTGTATATAAATAAAAATTAATTAATATTATTATGATTATGATTAATAGTCATTGAGTTAATATAAAATCATATTGTTCATTAAAAACACACTTCATGAAAACTGCCTTTTTTATTATAGCTGTGGGATTAATTTTAAATTATTATTTTTTTGTAATTTTTTAACTAATTTTGTTATAAAGTGTTTAATGTTTTTTATAATTAAAATTTATATTATCTGATAATTTATTAATAAATAATTCATAATGATCATTGATAACAGAAAAAATAAATTAATTTTATAAAGGTGAAATAGTTTTTACTAATGGTTATACATAAAAAATAAGGGATAAAAAGAACTTAAAAATGTATATAATTTTTTTTATTGTAATATATATAACATATAATTTCTAAATCATGGTAATGGTGCTTTTTTTATACTTTTTGAATTTTGAATAAAAGGGTACAACCGTTTATTTTCATGTACTACACATGTGCCACTCACCTCATTTATAGTTGGCTACAATCCCCCATGTTACTGTCATCAACAAAGATCAATGTATGAGAAAATACCAATCCAAATGTTTTAAAAAATTCTATCTGTAGATAATATATATTTTATTTTGATCATAAATCCAACCTATGAAGCCTTTTGGTTCTTACATATGTTGGTTTTTTGAAGAAGATGTATCAGGATTAACTAAGCACCCTTATTTTACTTCTTTTTTATACCACCATAAAATGTTATTATATTATGATTATATAATAAAAACGATGTAAAATATTACTAGGTATTATAAAATAAATTAAATATCCTAAATCAGTCTCCTCATAAAAAAAATGATTATAAAATAATTATTCGTGGCTACGACATATTGCAGCCTCAAAAACTGATGTAATTAAGTTTCCATAATCCCCATTAAATGATTTATATTATAATGAATTTAAAGTATATTTATATTATATTTTTTAAATATTTATATTTATTAAAAAATCTATATTGCATATATCATTTCTAAACTCAATTTTATGGGGCTTCGGTTACATTGCTCGTGTGTGTGGAGGACTAAAACCTCACGATGTTTGGTGATTTGTTTTTCAGAAACTATTTACATGGAAGGAATTAAAGATACAATAAATTAATATTTGTTATATAAATATAATAATTATATTATTCATGACTTATTTCTTATTATTTATATATTATTTAAAATATTTTTTCATGTAATGAAAATTGATAATATCATTCGTGCACATGTATAGACTACCACCTCCATGAAGGGATGTGATTATTTTTCTCCTCACCTCTTAATAAGAAATTTTTTTTATAGGTTTATTTAATGAAATAATGTTGTATTGATGATATAATTATAATTTTTTAAGATAATATTTTACTTAACTTTTTCTATAGTGATCATTGAAAATGGAAATGTTACTCATGCTTACGTATAACCTACAAACTCCATTTTTGCAACATTGTGAATCTTTCATAACCATAAATCATAATTTGTTTTTAAATTATAATTTATGTAAAAATTTTATAAATGATCTATTATTATGATCCATTATATATTTAAATAATGAAAACATTTACAATAATCAACAAACCGAAGAAGGATTGAAATAAGGAAATAAATTTCCTCAAAACACCCGATATTAACAAAATTGATTCAATTTTAAAATATGATTATAAAAATAAATAAAATAATTTATTTATTTATTATTTTATAAAAATATAAATTTTTATTATTAAATATAATAAATTATTTAATATTATGATATAAAAAATAAATGAAACATAATGAATGTCTTGACCCGAGGTAATGGTTTTATAAGTACAATTTTATTTTAATAAAACATTTTCATTTTCCCCATATTTTTAATTATGTGGTTTATATATATTTCATTTTACATGTAATATACGAAATCATTAATACATCAAGGAATTTTAAATTTAAATTTGAATTACTTTATTGAAGGTACATAACATCAATTTTACAGAGTGGTAAAGAATTTAAGAACAAGGTTTCTTTTTATTTGGTTGTATTAATAATTCATTATTTTTTATATTATAAGATTATTACATTAGTGAATTTGGATTATAATATGTTTTATTTCATATTATTTTATGAATTTTCACATTTGATATACATCGTTGATTTATTATATTTTTATCACTTCAATGTTATGATCATTATAAAGGATTCCCAACTAAAATTATCTTCATAGGGACATATGTCAAGTTATACACTTACCATATTTTATGTGGAATATAAAATCAACATTAAATTATATATAACGATGATACTTATGTTTATGATATTTAATGTATAATTATAGGTCATTATTTCATTGGGATTATGATTGAGGAACATCCAAAGAGAAATATTAATTCTGTTACAATCCCTTTATTTTGGAATTGTTTATGTTCACGGTTAATTTAGAGGAACGAATATACTATCATTTTATCAACACACGTATATTTTCTCCCCTTTTGGTTATTAATGTGTTTCAAATGTTTAATTTCCATATCCTTCTTTTTTAGTTGATGAAATATTAATAAATTTTTCTATAAATGATACCGATATTTTAACTTCTTCCAGAATTGGAATCATTCTCTACCATGTCTATGTTTTCTAAAAAACTAAGGAAGTGTTCTTACCAAAAAATAAAAAATTTATCAAATAAATATTATGTGATCTTTTAACATTTCTAAATGATTTGAAATATATTTAATAAAATTTTTTAAAATGGGTAACATTAGAATCCATAAGATATACTAGTGATTTTAAAGTAAAATGATTGTCCTAACATTATAAATTTCAAAATCTAAATGTACCTTCTAATATGTTTAAACTAATCATTTATAAAAACATTTTAGTATTTTCTTGATAAAATTGGATCTTTATAACACATTTCAAAGCCTAAATATTACAAAGGATTTAACAGTACTATATATAAGATTATGGGTCCATGAATTAAAAAAAAATACGTATTATTAGACATGAATTTTTTTAAGCCACATCACCCAATAACCACTAGTCATTCCACAACCAAACCCCATGGAGGAAGAATAAACCACAATAATATCAAATATCTTCTATGAACAGAGTCAAATTTTATTTTCTAATAGATAACAATAGAATAATAACAATTCTATCTCCAATAATTTATATTATAAAATATTGAATATAAAAATATTTATTACAGCACATGATATTCAACCGTCTATATTAAAATAAGATTTTTTATTGGATAAATAGAAAAATCCTTTATTTCTATGAGTGGAAACCATGAAATAGAATCTTCAAGTCTACCATGAAAAAAATGATCCAAATCACATATACATTATTGTATATTAAATTTCAAAAAATAAAACACATTATCATCAATATATGGTTCCCCCGCCAAAAATTTCATGGATCCCATATTTCAATTCCCTAAAACGAATCAAAAAACAATTTCTCCTACCAAGTTATCTCTCTCGAGGATAAGAATATGGTATCATTATGAAACATTACTTTCATAATATAGGCTTTGTATAAAAAATAAAACCTCACATTTTTTTATTCAATGAAATTGTTATTTTTTATTTTGTTTCATTGGTCTTCACTTCCCCTTATATAAAAGACAAATGTTATCACTTTTATAATATCAAAATATACAATGCTATAAAATTTTAATCATGGTCGATTAAAAATATATTAATATTAGATATGTATATATATATGGCATTTGTGAATATATGTTTCTCTCAAACACTATAAAAATATTATAAACCAATTTATTTTTCATTTAAATGAACAAAATTAATATAATAAATAATGGAGAATAAATAAGTAAATAATGATTACGTAATACTCGAAGTCATGATAGACAGGAAAATATCATTTCACTACATAATTCTCTCATATATCATTACATTATATATATATATATAATATTTTTATAGATTATAAATTAATGATTAATGAAGGATGATTGAGGACACCATACTAAACCAATGAAAGAATAATATAAACTACAACCATCCAATGGTCAATATATATTAATATTAACTAATAATTATATAATAAATGAATATAATTATTTATTAATAAATGATATATATATATATATATATTGATAGATTATAAATGGAGAAATGTCATATATAACATGAGAAAAGGTGAATTTGAGTAAGTTGAGGGTCGATGTAATGTGTTATCATCTACAGTTATTTGTCTTCAAATTTTGATTTGATAATTATTATATATCATCATTTAGATAATATATATTCATGAATTTAGATATAAATTAATGTTTTTGTCTCATTATATTGGATATATATGTTGGTTATCTTTTTCATCTTTTGACTAACGATGATTTTTATTTCATTCTTTCATCTATAATTCCTTTAAATCTTCATTTTATAGAATTTAATATTTTATTATATATCTTCCAATTTAATTATAATTCATCAAATACTATTAATTCCCTACATATAATATATGAAAAATATATCTCTTCGTTCATTATAATCCTTGATCCCACTTTTTTACATTGTTCATTTGATTCATAATGTAATTTCTATGAAAAGTTTTATATTATTCTTAATTTATATCCATTATGTCTTTCAATTATATCTATAAACTATATTATTTTTAGATATATGTTTTTCTTCCTCTTGAGGTATAAAAATATCATTATACATTATTTTAAAATTTTATATTTATTCCTATAACTTCCAGGCCCAGATTACCCCTAAACCATTGGCCGATCCTGTTGCCACATGACTTCATTCGCGCCTCCCCGTACCCCCGAAGTTACCGACTATCAGTGATGGTATTAGGAGGTGATAGTGGGAATGTTATACACTCTTAGTATATATAGCGATATATTAGAGTAAACCGAAATTAATATCAGAAGAGTTTATACATAATGGAAAATGATGTGGAAGATAGATTTAATATAATAGATTAATGAATGACATGTTATTGAATCATTTTTGGAAGTAGTAAAGAAAAATGATTCACATATTAGTAAATAAATAAATAAAATACTAAAAGACCGTAGGGAAAAATCCACAGGCATCAAGATCTCCAGATCAGTCCTTTGCTCCTATATCCAGATACTAGAATATAACAACAAGAAAGGTCCATGTTCTACTGTCCTGCGAACAAGAATGGTATACTCAGGTACACCAGTGCAATGAAGGCCTGAGTATGGTGTGTAATATACATCATAGTAGGCTGGAACCACCACTATCTAACCCTATCCAAATAATTAAATATAAATATTGTATACGTATTTCAAAATAACACTTGAACTGAATAAACAAACTACAACCTGTATAGGTCCAAAAGGGAAACCTGATGATGATAACTATGTTAGCTCATAGGAAAATCTAAGTATCTAATCATGAACAATACATTTATATTGAATAAACAATATATTTAACACATTAATGGATATTATTTATTTAACTTCATAAATCCCAATGTTCCCATGGACACTCGTATCTCAAGAATTTCTTTATTCGTGTCGAGGTTTTAACAATTTCCCATATTTGATTCCCAAATCATTATATCACATCGTCTTTTATTAACCATTTAATTCAGTTTATGTACAACCAATTGGACCTACAATCCAACGTCAATTAATGGGTGTATAACTTTATGTACCCTCATGAGTATTTGCAGCATCAATCATTTTCTCACTACCCTTGGGTATTTGGAACATTAGTCACAATCCTATGAAATAATATTTACACAGAAGAGGGTTGTAGAACACCATATCTAGAAACCTGTGAGAATTTGGAGAATCAGTCTACGTCAGACATCCCATTTATGAATCATATATATATATATATCATTGGTGTAGAACAAAAAGTCTTACAACCCATAACCATCCATTAATTAATTTAATAACTAATTAACAACAGAAATCTCCCGTAAAATAATTATACAATTAATTAACCATTTAATATATTAATAGTTTATAATTAATAAACAATTCGTTATTCTTAACCACAAGAAAGTCAACTATATAATTAACTCAACATTTAGCTATCCCAATTTACTAACCAAAAAATTGATAATTAATTAACCAATGAATTATCCTTATTCCCTCAATAATCCAATTGATTAGTTAAATATACAAAATCTATTAGTTACGCAAAAATTAACTATGTTAACTTTACCATAAATTCATCCATAAATTAATTAAATTAATATCAATTCACATCCCATAATTAACTTTATATAATTAATTAACACATTTTAAATATCAACTCTCCATAATTAATTTATTGCATCATTACAATTTAATTAATTCAGAATTAATTAACTTTTTTCAATAAGGTCAATATCCCTAAAATAATTCAATAAAAAATTAACATTATTTAAGAATACCATCATCCCATGATTAATTATACATTAAAATATTCATTTTGTGGCATCAACCAGTCATATATTAGTATGAACAGAATGATATATGGAAAACTCAATCCACAAAAAATGAAGATATTACACTACCACTACATTTTGGTATGAAGTCAATACACCTCGATTGAGGTGTTTTATTATAAACACATGATGTTATTTATCACACAAATTACTTATGGTATTTATAATTTTAAATCATTAAACAACATAATTTCATAATAAGAGGAATTCAATATAAATACATCACTACATGGATTCAATTTCTAATAAAAGATTAGTAAGAAATTTACTAATGCATTTATAAGATTTAGTACTTGGAAAGGTACCCTAACTCAATGAATTCAATTGAGCCATATCCCCATAACTCAATTGGGATCCACTCGAATTGATGCACCTCAAAAAATCACATGTTTATCCAGAATTTTCCTTCGTACCCAAAAAACATTAACCGACACTAATAAATAGTGTGGTGGGTATAAATGCACACCCAAAATATTAACCGCAATGTAAATAGACCATAAGAATCCAATTAATTGGGTTCAAAACCAAATAAAAAGATTATTCCCACACCCGAATATGGATTCAATGAACCAAACATGATCCAATATCTTTTCCATTGGTGGAGATTGTAGGAATATGACCAATGGGTCTTGAGGAGCCCCTTACACAACCCTATAATCGAATAAACAAGGAATCCCAATTAATCCCAAAACATAGGGTTTCGTCTGAGAAATGAGGTCGAGGGAGGATCCAAATGGTCGATGTGAATCACAAAAAATACGCAGACAAACTCACCTTGACAATATATATATGACTCGTGAAGTCATCCAAAGGATTTGATGCATGGAGAGGATCCTAGTTTATGGTGTGTAGTGCACCTCCTAGGGTTCCTAGTGTGGGTCGTGCTGCTCATGAAGTACGCCTCCTCCTTCATATCACCTCCCCCAACCATCTAATTAGTATCCTATTAAACTAATAGATTTTATATAATAATAATTCTTATAAATAACAATTATATTATCCTTATCAATATTTAATTTACACCCTTATTTAGTAAAACCCAATACATCATTAACACATCAAAATTGATAAATTGTTTCCAATGTAATTTATTTAAATAAAAACTCAAACTCATTTATTTATTTAATTATCAAAACATGAATTAATTATATAAACCCCCCCTTCATAAATATTAATTAAATTCTTTTTAACCATCAATTTAATTTTAAAAAACCTCCATTCTCTTTAATTAATTATATTTTTCATTACCTTAAATTTAATTAAATTAAACCCTAATCCACATTTATTCCTTATTTAATAATTCCCATTAATATTTCCATTCATTGATAACATCCAAACATGAATTTAATCCTAATTTAATATTACTATAAAATATTACAATTCATTGATAACACCCAACTACTCATTTATGATACATCCCAAGATTCCACATTACGCTTCTCTTTGTATAATATAGTAGCGTGTGTTGTACGCAACTTCGAGTTCTAACACACACCACAACCAATAAAACTAGCCGTTATGAATAGTAATACACACTATTTAAAATTTTAGAAATTTTACCTTTCAAAATGAACTTCATTATTGGATCTGGAATATCGAAATTATCTTTGGGAGAATTTTTGGTATTTTTTTGAAAGCATTCAATTTTTGATGAATAATAAAAAAACACTAAGTTATAGTGTAAAACTGAGCTTTTATTTAAATAATTACTTATTTTATTTAAATTTAATTAAGTTCTAAATAGTTACATAATATCTATATAATCTCAATATAATTCATTGGAGTAACTTTAAAATAACATTAGATATATAAAAATTTTATTGAACTTCTCACCGCCTTTTACCCACCTCCTAGGAGAATTTTGAAATTCACATGAAACTTAATTTTACCGCTTCTGTGAGTGGAATTTTGAAAATCCGAGAGAAATGGTTAATATCAAGGAGTAAAATGTGGCTCAATGAGATGAAAATAATTTTTGGGGAATAAAATATTTTTACTTTTATTTACCACGGTTAAAAGTAAATAGGGTAATTAAGGGTGAAAATGATATTAATATTCCCCTAAAACATGTCATAATTTTATTGTACAAGTGTATCTCGACCAAAAAAATCCTTATGAATAAAATATAATCATTTAGGTCCACTTGGATTAGATTAGGACATTTATTAATATTTAATTCAAAGAAGAGTCAAAAGAGATAAAATCAATGTTTAATAACTAAAACATTTTTAATATTGGATTGTATATAAGATAAATTCGATTATAAATATTCATTAGAAATATATAAAGATTTACTATATAATGGTATTTTATTTATAATTTTTAGACATTAAATAATTTAATTTAATTTATGACACAATAGTGATGCAGTAATTACCTAATTAATGAAATATTAAAATAATTAATATTATAAATATAAAAATAAATCTGATTTGAGACAATTTATGAATTCCACTAATTATCTAGGTTCATATGACATATTGGGATTGGTCATATAAAATTTTTTTTGAAGTGGTAATGTTGTTATGAAATTATCAAAAAACAAAATACCCAATAGTGTCAAAATTGACATAGAAGAGTTTTGAAAACAAATATTATATAATTAATTGATATTATATTCCTAAAAATACAAGGGTCGACCAAAGGACTTATATAATGATAGTTGTATCATTAATGGACTACTTGGGGGTTGATTGGTGGTATATGGTGTGTTTATTAACTATATAATATAAACATACAATGAGGCATGGTAAATGTCAAACTATTTAACTAAGAGTTAAATATAAATTATATTGTTAATATAGTAACCCAAACCTATATAAAATCATTTTTTTAAAATTATTTTGACACATACATAGCTTAAAATTTACATAATCCAATTTAGAACCATTATAAACTGAATATTAATTTATTATAAAATAATATTTCTAGGTTTTCCAAAGGTTCCCCTCACCCCTCTTATAAAAGGGAAATCCCCCTCCTCTATAATTCACACCTTCAAAGCCTTTTGGATCTACCTAAACCTACCCACATATTCTATAAACTTCCCTCACTTCATCCTAGAGGCCTTAGTTGGATCATAAAGACAACATAAGGATCCCTTTTGATCAAATCAAAAGGTAGAACCTAATGGAGAGGTAATGTTTTCACCACCCTCTTTCAAGTTCCTTTCTTCTTCAGCATCTTCTTTCTTTTTTATTTACATTATAAAATAATATAGCTAGTGTCTTCTATATAATGTGATGTTAGTATAAATATGGTACAACCATATTCATTATTCTATCTATCCTTTGAATGACATGTCACCATATGTGTATATGTACAACCTACCATCTCCACATCATGGTGTAATTGTTAATCAATATATAATTTCTTGGATGGGTATAATAATGATGTGTTGTTTACGTAAATAATAAATATAACGTGATAATTATTCTCTATATATGATATACCATCCAATAATATATTATTTTAATATCAAAATAATGTTATTGTCGCTCGTGCCTATGTATGGATTACCTTCTCCATGAAAGCGATGAGACTCATTCTATATCATATCCATTCAAGACTAAATATCATTTGATGATTAAAAATAATGTTTAGAGAAATTATATAATTCTGGATATGAATATGATACTTTCCATCCATAACATATTTGACTCACATAACAAAGAATATAACGTAAAATGAATCAGTTAACACCAGAAACGATGATAATACTAAGATATTTTCAAAAAATCCATGTTAAAAGAACATATATGATGTCATATTAATTATTATGATTCTTTTATAATTGAAAAACAATTATTTCACCATTATACATGAGGTTAACCTACCCTTAACGAAGGAAAATGTACAAAGTAAGGGGTTTCTTATCTCACTTTTAGTTCTGTGAGAATTCAATTATTCACTACATATTTATTGCATGTGGTGTGTGTACTACCCATGATTATATTAATTGTGTAATATACTTCAATTTATGTATATTTACATCATAATTGTATTATACTTCTTTTATGTGTGTATGTTTCATAAGTTACCAAATCAATAAGGGAATTTGAAATTTCAATTTCCACTCATTCGGCTTTACACATACTTCATTGATTGTTTTACTCCATGATTATGTGTGGAATAACTATATATTTTCTTATGTCATAATTTCCACTCCCCTTTCTGTGGATATACTTTTGATACACATAATCACTCCATTTATAAATTCTCAATTAATCGATATGAACTTGATAAGAGTAATTTTAACTCAATCTCCATTTATTGATTAAAACATATAATTCATTGGTGTTGTTTTTACAAGAATATGTGTGAATGTCCTTTGATTGTTATAAACTGAATATCCAATCATATTATGTGTATTTTTATTTTCACACATAATTATGACGTTGATTTATCCTTAACTTAAGGATACGGTCGTTATAAGAGATTTCATCTTAATTTACATTCCATTGAGACTTATTTGTTGTTATACACCAAATCAATTTTATATGGTTTATATAATATAATTTGACATAGTATATCATGAATACCTTTATTCTCATGATATTACAATGTTTTTATTACCTCAATTATTTTTATTCAAGTGTCTCTCTTTTGGTTATGAACTCTAACTAAAATGATTTAATGATGTATTATTCTAAATCATTATCATTAATGTCCATCTATAAAAAATGGGTTTAAGAATTTATTTATATGGAAATTAAAATATTAAAATTAAATTTCCTTTTAAATATTTGAATGTGGTATGAGACACTTTGATTCAAAAATCTACTTTAAACAGCTTCTTGATAAATAGTGAGACTCTTAAATGTTTTAAAAAAAGGGGGATATTTCTCTTAAAGATTTTTGATGATTATTTTCATCTATGTCAATATGTTTCATTATTCTTGATTGAGTTTAAGCTGATACAATACAATCTTCTATATTGTATCGAATGAGTTATTTTTGACTGTGGATGTGCTATTGTTATACCATTAATTATTTGTGGATAATGTATTGACATTTCGTATGCTACATTTAATATGAATGTTTATGTTTGGTTTCAAACATTTTATATTAGAATGCATTCGACGTAGTAAATGATGGGTGGAGCCCGCTATAGCTTCTCAATGCATCAGTAGGACTTATGAGAAAAACTAGTGTCTTGGAACAAGGCGAAGACAAAATCTTATTTGTATTCTTGGCACGAGGCCTTGACTATGTGGTTATGAAAGTCTGGAATGATGCATTCCATCATTATTAAAGTGGTTATTGATATTTCATGTGGTTATTCGACTAGTAGAATATACATGTGAATAAGTAAATGTCATTAATTAATTTTATCATTAGCATATTATGATGAAGTTCATGTTTATAAATATTTTGTTTTAGTTATTCATTGCCTTAAATTTTTAGGATTATTTATGAAAGTTTTACCAATATTGTTATCCTTACTAAGTATCTGAGCTCACCCTTTTCAATGTTTTATTTTTCCCAGGATGTAAAGAAGTAATTAATGAATGACCTGCAGGGATATTATGAGGGGATATGAAGACATAATTTTGTGGTAGTTTTTTATTTTATGGTGTAATATAATACTTATTAATATATCTAGTGTTTCCAAGACTACTAAACTAATCGGTCATTTGAGACTTGATCTTTTGTGATCATGACAATGTTATGTAATAATGCACCGACTCTGGGTAACTGGGGTAGGGCCATTACATTAGGTATCATAGTAAGGTTAGTACAAACCTTGGATACTAGATTTAGATAAACTCTGATTAGAGCACATATCCCTAAGCTAGAATATGAGGATTAGTATAGAAGAACTTCTTATAATTTTTGTATTTTGTAGATTTTGTGGGTTTTCCAATAAATATATCCCTTCCTGGATACGAGAAGGTAGAGGTGGATCTGGCACAGATGTACCTCGGGGTAAAACCCGAAAACACCGCTTTGAGCTTGACTTGAATGGGAACTGGTGCACGACAACGAGTCTTGCTGCACTCTTGGTTATGACACTCCCGGGAGATATGTTTAGGATAATTTACATTTTCTATCCAAACCAATTTGGAGTATTTTAAAATGAGATGGGAATAAATGACCTTGTTTAATCCTATGGTGTTTCAAATTAAGAATATGGTGTCATGATATTCTCTAAATGATTTTATGACTAATGTTAGTCACACAATGCTTTCGGGTTTTAGTCAATGGATGGAGTCCAAGGAAGTCATCATAATTTGGAGAATGATGTACAAGGTGGGAACAATGGTAAAAATGAGCATGACAATGGAATGTTGATAGGCGTAAAAGATATTATGTTCATGCCAAATCAGTTTTCCAAAAATATGATCAATAACATATATATTATCCAACTCCCAAACTCAACAAAGAAAAGAAATGTGATGAATGACAAGAGCTCCAGCAGTGGAGACCATGGAGAAATGAACCCTAAATTTCCATCATGTAAGAAATGCGGAAGGAGACACCCAGGAAAGTGTCTCAACAGAACAAATAAATGCTTTACGTGTGGGAAAGAAGGATATAATGTGAATAATTTCCGAGTAAAAATGAAGAGTATCATGGAAAAAAATAAAAATGGTCCCAAGAATCCATTTACAATCATTTTCCGTAAATGTAGGGGACCTGTCCATTACCCGAGTGAATGCCCTTTTCTATAGGATGTTGTCTTGGTCAAAGATAAAGCTATGAGGAAATAAATGGTTGGAGACATGTTTAAAAGTATTAGTTATCCTTGTTGATGGGATTACTTTTGAATAATTTTTTCTTGTATTTGTAACCCCATATTTTTCCATGTGAGAATGATTTTTGAGGAAGTCTTATCTTTTCCCTTGTGGATATAGTTATAAATAACCATTTTGTTTTATATGATAATTGGGTTTGAAGAAATTACAAGTTATTATATTTTGGGATGAAAATGAAATGTATGAGATAACATTTCTGGTTATAATTATGATATGGTTATTTGGAGGAATTTATCTCATTTTTGTAATGTTATATAATATTGTTTTTGAAAAATGAAAACATGCAGATCGTGTGACAACCCGTCACGTTGGACAAAGGTATGGTAATCGAACCCAAAACCAAAGTGTGATTGGGATTTATCGCCTACCACTGGACTAAGTGAAGTCCCTGGTTAGTGTGACTAATTTTTTTAGTTAAATGGTTTTACAGATCAATGATAATTTGATTTGGGTTCTTATGTCTTATCAATTTAATACCATTAGTATAGGAAAATGATTTAGTGATTAAGTGAATAATGTTATTTTAGAAGATGTTTTCTTTGTTGGGAACACTATATGCCCAGGGAAAATAGAATACTATGGGGTTTCATTTGAGGAGTAATGGAGGATTTTTATCTACATTTTTATTGTGGATTTATAGTGATTTGGGAAATAAAGGGAAATGATTAACCTATAATAGAGAATATCTGATTAGGTTAATTACTTTTATGTATGTGAATTTAAGGGTATTTGATGTCATTTGGAGAAAAAATTTAACACGGAAGAATACATAACTAAATTCTTCAATGTTTTGGGTTTCAATATTAGTTTGGATTATATTGAAGGATTTTATGGAAAATTGTTTATTGAATGGTATTTATTTAACTTTGGGTTATTGTTGGTTTATTTTTAGAAATTAAGATTAGTGTTTATTTCTCAAAAAGAATATCCTTTTGGGGGATCATCAGATCTTGTACTAACTATTTTGGTTTTGATTAATCTCTAAATATAAGGTTAATATATAGTTTATCCTTTATGTATTATGTGATTCTATAGAAGTTTATTATTTCTCTTCCAGTGCGACCAAGTCTTCTTGAATACTAATCGTTTAAAAAAATTAGTTAGAGGTGGAAATTTATTAAAGAATGAAACTCTACTTAAAAAGTTAGTATAACTCTTTATTTTCTTAGTCAATCTCATAAATGAATTCCACATCTTTATGTAATGTAACATAAAAAAATGGTGTCTGCATGCTTTTCCTATTGGGAATCTAATGACCGTTTATCCCATCACAAGTTTGTGGCTTTATTGTTGTTAACTTTATCATGATCATGTTTTCTATCCCTCTCCATCAGAACTTGACACTTAGTTTATATTCTATATCCATTTTTTCCTACATGGAATCCTAGTATGAGTTATCTTGGGTGACCTTTGTACTTATCTTTCTTTCTTTTAAGGTGATAATTTTATAAACTCTTTTTCTGATGTGGGAATTTCCATTATATTCTGAATCCCAATTTTAAAAATTTCTAGGAATAAATTATTTGAATGATGGGAGAATGTAACACTCTAATCTTCTATGGTACGCTTCTCTTTGAATAATATAGTAGCGTGTGTGGTACGCAACTTCATGTTCTAATACACACCACAACCAAACAAACTAGCCGTTATGAATACTAATACCCAATTTTTGAAATTTTAAAAATTTTATCTTTAAAAATGGACTTCTTTTTTGGTTTTGGAATATCGAAATTAGCTTATGGTGATTTTTTGTTTTTTTCTGAAAACAATGAATTTATGATGAATAGTAAAAAACACTGAGTTATAGTGTAAAATAGAATTTTTATTTAAATAATTATTTATTTTATTTAAATTTAATTAAGGTCAAAATAGATACATAATATTTATATAAGCTAAATGTAATTCATTGGAGTTAGTTTAGAATAATTTTAGATATATAAAATTTTATTGAACTATTCACTATCTTTTACCCACCTTTTAGGAGAATTTGGAAATTCACATAAAACATAAATTTACAGCTTCTATTAGTGGAATTTTGAAAATCTGAGAGACACGCTTAATATCAAGGTGTAAAATTTCGTTCAATGAGAAGAAAATAATTTTTGGTGAGTAGTAACTTTTTTACTTTTATTTAATACGGTTAAAAATAAAATAGGGTAATTAATGGTGAAAATGATATTAATATTACCCTAAAATATTTCCAAATTCTATTTTACAAGTGTATCTCAACCAAAAATCAAACTTAGGAATAAAATATTATCATTTAGGTCAACTTGGATTATATTAGGACATTTATAATTATTTAATTTAAAGAAGAGTTAAAAGAGATAAAATCAAAGTTTAATAACTATAACATCTTTCATATAGGGTTATACTTATGATAAATTTGATTATAGATATTCATTAGAAATCTAAAACTATTTCCTACATAATTTTATTTTATTTATAATTTTGAGACATTAAATAATTTAATTTATTAATGACAGAATGGTGATGCATTAATTACCTAATTAATGAAATATTAAAATAATTGATACTATAAATATCAAACTAAATGTAATTTGAGACTTTTTATGAATTCCAATAATTATCTATGTTAATATGAAAAATTATTATTGGTTATATAAATTTTTTTCGAAGTAATAATGTTATGAAATTATCAGAAACAAAATACCCAATAGTGTCAAAATTGACATAAAAGAGTTTTTAAAACAAATATTACTTTTTGAATATATATTATATTCATAAATATCTAAGGTTCGGCCAAAGGAATTAAAGAATGATAGTATTATCATTAAAGGACCACTTTGGGGTCGTTTGGAGGTATATGGTATGTTTATTAGATATATAATATAAAAATACAAAGATACATGGTAAATATCAAACTATTTCACTAAGAGTTAAATATAAATGATAAGGTTAATATAGTGTCCCAAACCTATATAAAATATATTAGTTGAAAATATTTAGACCCATACACACCATAACCTTTAAATAATCCCCTTTGGAGCCACTAGAAACCAAATATTAATTTATTATAAAATAATATTTCTAACTTTTCCAAAGGTGCCCCTTACCCCTCTTATAAAAGGGCACACCCCATGCTCTCTTATTCACACCATCAAAGCCTCTGGGATCATCCATACCCAGCCCAAATATTCTCTCAACTTCTCTCAGATAAATCTAGAGGCCTTATTTCTATTAGAAATACTACCTAAGGATCCATTTTGATCAAATGAAAAGGAAGTACCCGAAGGAGAGGTAATGTTTTCACCACCCTCTTTCAAATTCCTTTCATCTTCAACTTCTTCTTTCATTGTTATTTCCATTAAAAAAATAACTCCAATATCTTCTATATACTGTGATGTCATTATAAATATGTAACAACCATATTCAATATTCTATCCATCCACTAAATGACATGTCACCATACGTGCATACGTACGGCCTACCATCTCCACGTCGTGGTGTAATTTTTATTCAATATATTATTATTATTTTTGGTATAATAATGTTGTGTAATTAATGTAAATAATAAATATAACATGATAATTATTCGGTATATTTGATATACCATCCAATTATATATTATTTTAATATAAAAAAAAAGATATTGTCAGTCGTGCGTACGTACGGATTACCGCATCCATGAACGAGATCAGATTTATTCCCTATCATATCCATTCAAGACTAAATTTCATTTGATGATTAAAAATAATGTTTAGAGACATGATATGATTCTGGATATTAATAAGATACATCCCATCCATAACAATTATGTCTCACATAAAAAAAATATAACGGAAAATGAATCCATTAACAACCAAAATGACGATAATACTAAGATATTATCAATAAATAAGTGTTAAAAGATCACATATTATATCATATTAATATATATTATTCTTGTATAATTCAATAAAGATTATTTAACCATTATAAAGGAGGTTAACCTACCCTCGACCAAGGAATAAGTACAAAGTAAGGGGTTTCTTATCTCACTTTTAATTCATTGAGAATTCCATTGTTCGCCACTTATTTATTGCATGTGGTGTGTGAACTACCCTTGATTGTATTCATTATGAAATATAATATAATTTCTGGATATTTACATCATCATTGTATTATACTTCTTTCATGGGTGTATGTTTGATATGTTACCAAATCAATAAGGGAATTTGAAATTTCAATTTCCACTCATTCGGCTTTACGCATAGTTCATTGATTATTTTACTCCAAGATTATGTGTGGAATAACTATTTATTTACTTCTGTAATAATTTACACTCCCCTTTATGTGGAAATACTTTTGATACAAATAATCAATCCATTTATAAATTCTCAAGTCATCAATTTGAACTTGATAAGAGTAATTTTAACTCAATCTCCATTTATTGAGTTAAACATCTAATTAATTGGTGTTGTTTTTACAAGAATATGTGTAAATTTACTTTGATTGTTTTACATTGAATATCCTATCATATTGAGTGTATTTATATTTTTCACACATAATTTTGTCGTTGATTTATCCTTAACCTAAGGATACGGTCTTTATGATAGATTTAATCTTAATATACATTCTATTGAGACTTTTTTTGTTGTTATACACCAAGTCACTTTTATATGGTGTATATAATATAATTTAACATAGTATATAATGAATCCATTTATTCTCCTGATATTATAAAGTTTTGATTACCACAATTATTTTTATTCAATTGGCTTAATTTTGGTTAGGAACTCTAACTAAAACGTTTTAAAGATCTCTTATTCTAAATATTCATCATTAATGTCCATGTATAAAAAATGGTTTAAAGGATTTATTTATATAAGCATTAAAATTTTAAAATTAAATTTTTTTAAAAGTTTCAAAGTGGTATGGGACACATTGATTCAAAAATCTATTTTAAAAGTCTTCTTGATAAACAGTGAGACTCTTAAATGTTTTTAAAAAGGGGGATATTTCTCTTAAATAGTTTTGATGATTATTTTCATCTATGTCAATATCCATAATTATTCTTGATTGAGGTTAATCTGAAACAATATAATCTTCTATATTGTATCGAATGAGTTATTTTTTTACTATGGATGTGATATTTTTATTCCATTCATGGTATTTGGATAAATTATTGAAATTTCATATGCGAGTTTTAATAAGAATGTTTATGTTATGTTTCAAACTTTTCATATGAGAAATGCATTGGAATTAGTAAGTGACGGGAGGAGCCCACTATAGCTCCTCGATGCATCAGTTGGTATCATGAGACAAAATTGTCTCTTGGCACTCGGCATTGAAAATATCTTATTTGTAGTCTTGGAATGAGGCCTTGACTATGTGGTTATGATAGTCTGGTATTATGTATTCCATCATTATAAAAGTGGTTTTTGATATTGGATGTGGTTATTCGACTAGTAAAATATCGATGTGAATAAGTAAATGGAATTATTTCATTTTATCTTTTCCATATTATGATGAATTTCAAGTTTAAAAAGCTTTTGTTTTAGTTATACAATACCTTAAATTGTTATGATTATTTATAAAAGTTTCCTCTATGTTTTTTCATTACTGAGCATCTAAGCTCGCCCTTTTCAATGTTTTATTTTTCCCAGGATGTAAAGAAGTAATTAATGAATGACCTACATGGATATTATGAGGGGATATGAAGACAAGATGTTGTGGTAGTTTTTTATTTTATGATGTAATATAAGACTTATTAATATATCTAGTGTTTCCAAGACTACTAAACTAATCAGTCATTCGAGAGTTGATCTTTTGTGATCATGCCAATGTTATGCAATAATACACAGACTCTAGTTAACTGGGGTCAAGGCGTTACAATTTACATGAAATTTTATGAAATTATCACAACATAATTTAAATAGAATAAACCCCCAAAACCACATTTAATTAAATTAATATCATCCTCAAATTATATAAATGAAACATCCATAATAATAACATTCATTATTATTATCATCAAATAAAACACTTCATTGATATAAACCAAAAAATCCCAACTACAAATAATTTAATAAAATTCTGTTTCACTCAATTTAATTAAATGATACCATAATTTCAAAATAATTAATTAAATCCCCATTTTTCTAGGATTTAATTAATAAAACCCAAAATAGATTATTATTATTCTTTAAAAATATAGTAAAAACCATAAATAATAATAACTATACTTATAAGAACATAATAATAATAATAATATCATTATCATTATCATTATAACTTATATAAAACCCATCACCAATATTAAATAAAAACACTTTTCTCTTCGAGGTATCAAAAAGAAACATTAATTTCATTGAAATGTTACACCCCTATAATCAGGAAATAATGAACTTTAATCATCCAAATAATTTAAGACACCATAATAATAATAATAATTACATTATTATTATTAACAAAATCTTCCATTTAAACACAAATCTAAAATTTAATATTATTAAATTAATATAAATACAATATTAAAATGGGAAAGATAAATTGGTTGGACTGGAACCGTGTGCAGACTTTGGAGATCCATTAAAGTGGACATTTCCAGATATCGTGTTCCCAATACTTATTAAGACAACCTTTAATATTATCGGGTTTCCACCCAACTCCAAAAAATTACACCTTTAGGTGTTCCAACACATGGAACTATGTTATGGAGCTCTGTTTAAGAATCCAACCCTTCGATAAACCGAAAAATATTGAAAATCATTGTATTTAAACCCGATTAAAAATCATCGGTCTTTACAATTCCCGTTATATTAACCCTCATTTAATTCATTTATAATTTAAATATCACTAGATATTTAAGGGGATTTTCTTATGCTCTCATAATCAATGATTTTCTATATATGTGGTCATCCATTGATTATTTTATAGGAAATTAATTTTAAGATCCCACTATTAATTTAGAATTGATAATTTTTTAAATTTAATATTCTTCTTTATTATTGTCCATTAATTGATTGTTATTCCATATAGTAAGATAATTACAAAGTGAAACTATCTTCATCTCCCTCAAAGGAAGATCTCTATATATTGTATTTTTTTAATGACCCAATGTTTTTCAATGGATATTCAATTATTATATTTATATAATAAAATAACATGACAAACACAACATAATTAACTAATAAGTGCTATGTTTCCTTTAAACATATGTTTTTCCCTTCTATGTTTTGAATTTTGAAAATCAGACATACACAGTTGTGTTCAACATGTTTTTTGGAGTTTAACAAAATAAAAATAATTTTTGGTGAATAGTAACCTACTCGTATGAATAGTAACATACCCTTATGAATAGTATTATTTCCCTTATTAATAGTAAATAATCCAACATAAGAGTAACCTTACCCATGAATAATTAAATAAAATTTAGACATCTTACAAAGGGACAATTTGACCATAGTAAACGTTTTGGTATTTTGTATTTCAAAAATAATTTATTATAATTAAGTAATTAATATAAATGAAATAGTATTTTCTTAAAATTTGTTCATTAATTATCAAATAAATGTCTTATAGTTTTTTAGATAATTTTTTAAGACCCTACATAATTTTTGAAAGCACAATAAAATCAGTATTAATCATAAAAACTGTTCTTTTCATGTAAATTATGATTTTGATTAAATTTTAAATTAATAATATTTAACAAATTATTTTTGAAAAATCAAATTCCTTTTTGGATTCTACATGTCAAAAAATGATTGGGGTAAATATTTAGTATTTTTTTTTAGATACATGAATTTTTGATGAATAGTAGAATCTGATAATTCACAATAAATGCTAAATAATTGATTTATTGAGTCATCGACGATGCTATGCACATGTAAGCCCACTTGGTTCGGTATAACATGATATAATTACTAGTCTTGGTCATTAAAGACTCATTATTTTTTATCTTATGGGAAATTAATAAACTAATGAATTTTATATTATGGAAACTCCTCTTCGATCCACTATAAAAGCCTCCCTTAACACCCACATTTCCTCAAAACTCTCATGATCCAAGCCTTCTCTAAACTCTACCCAAACACCTTACCTAGCCCCTCCCACACATACACGAGCTTCTGGTCTCATCAAAAGTCCAATCATATGCTTTTATGGAGGTTCTCAAGAGAAGGATTCAAGAGTTAATTTCTCTCCCTCTTCTCCCTTAATTTTCCATTCAAGTTCAAGTTCATTTCTGCTCTCTCTCCACCTATCTTCATCCAAATCATATTTTAACTCTATTATTATAAATATAATGTACTTTTATGATCATAATGGGATAATATATCATCCAACCACCTTTCCCTCTTCCTTTTATTTTATTAAGGAGGACGTTGTTCGTGATGTGTTAATTTATCAACTTCAAGAACAACATGCTTTCTTCTTCCATTTCTGCCTTCAGATATTGTAATGAAACCATTTTTATGGTTGAAATAGAATATTTTATATGTATTATTTCCTATTTAAAATTCAGTAACTGACCTATGAACATATTACTATGTGATAAATTAAAACAACTTCATTGTGATCGAAAAACCGCCCAAATTAACCCAAACAATATTCATTTTATTATTATATAATGATTTATCCAAATGGATATAATATAAGTCATTATAATATAATTAAAACTCCTTTATTATCATTAATGACATGTAATATCATTTCTGGATGTTTACCCATGTTCTACCTGAACTTCAATTTATGAATACAAGTGAACCACCCAAGAAAAACCATAAAAACGAACATCCCCGAACAATGTTTTTAAACTCTATAAGTCATAAAATGGAACATAAAATGACATAATGAATCCCGAATAAACCATATTAATGTATAAAAGGTTCTGGAATTTCTAATTAATTAATATAATGTCATTATAATGGACATTAAATAGAAGGAAGCATTCAGATACAAGGGAAGGGGAAATCTCGAACCCAATTTTCTTCCTTCGGGTTCTCCCTCTTTCACTCCATTGTTGATACAGATACTCCATAAGGATAATTTCTTCATAATTGTCTTTAATTTTATGTAATATTCATATTTTTCACTGGTTTTATGTCAAATAAAATGTTTTCCAAAAGAAATCATCTTCTAAGAACACCGCTTTTACTTCTTCAATGTGGATGATTCTTGTAACATGTATGTTTTTACCTATTTATTTTGGGAACCCAATGCTTATGAATGTGTTATTATGAGATTAAACCCATTCTATTCAATGGGTAAGTTATTTAAATTTTTTTGATATGTTTTATATGTGGAAATAATGATGATGATAATCTTATGATGTGACGGGTGTGCTCAGAATTGTATAACGCATTATGAATTTTTCAATGTGACAGGTGCGCCCAGAATTATACAGTACTCCAATGTGTTGAGTAAAGTAATGAATCTCATGAGTAAATATGAATTTATGTTTGAAAACTATGGTATCTTGGTTCACAAGTATGTGTGGTAGTTAACCACTAAGACATGATGTTTCATTTTTATGCATTTTCACATTTCATGTCTTTTATTTATGCTCCTCTCATGTTCATGATCTTTTTCCAATGTTATGATTATGATCACCCCATGCTATATTGTTCCTATTTATCCTCTTACTGGGATTTTAGCTCAACCATTTTTATGTATATCCTCAGGTGGCTACATGTACTAAGGAGAGGACTAGTGCTAATAAGAAGCTAGAGAATAAGAAATTAAATAAATGATTATTCTTGTTGTAGTATTTGTTATGTATGGTCTTAGTTTTCCCAAGACACTAATCATTTGTATCCTCTATGTGTAATAGTATTATGTTTATTATCTTTAAAATGATGTAATATTAATGTAAAAAAGGCTCGGGTCGCTATAGTTGTTATCAGAGGTGGTACCCACCCTTAACTGCAGCGCACTGCCTGGGTTGATATGTAGGGCCCACAATAAGGATGTTGTGCTCTAAAGTAAGAGTGTAATTGTAACACACCCAAATTAAAATGGGTTAAATGAAAAAATTATATGACTCATGTCAACAAGATGAATCTTCCTTTTCGAGATCCTACCTGGTTAGAACTCCACAATTAAGCGTGCTTGCCCTGGAGTAGTGATTTGGATTGTGACCTTTTGGGAAGTTTCCTAGGGTTTGTGTGAGTGGGGAAAAACCACACTAGAAAATACATGTGTTGGCCTGTGGGGACTATCATTAGTAATATGACCCATTCGGGCATGTGGGTGGGCCCCATGGTGGGGACCACGTGTATGTGGGGGAACTAGTGGGTGGGGCCAAGTTGTTACAGTTGATATCAGAGGAAAGGTTAAGTTAATTTGGAATTAGGATTAGTGAACCCTAGAGAAAACCTCTAGTATGAGACTAAGAAAAAATATGCACACAAGCATATTTACATAGGGATCCCATATGTTATGATTTTTATATAAATTTTCCAAATGAATAATTTATGTATTCATGAATTTTTTACATTTGTTTGGTTCTAACCTTTTATATTTTAGAATATGGTGGTAACCAGATGAAATCAGGCCAAAAACTCTTGTGAGGGACAATGAAACGATTGCTTGAACGAAAATCCATAATGATTTGGGTTGTGTAGTTCAATAAATCATGGTGATCCTTACCTAATAAACTCAGGTTATGAACAATAATCATAATAATGGAGAACGTCCTCCTTCACCAAAGAGGGAGAAGATGGCTATCAAATGGTGGGTAGGGCCTAGTTGATACAGATTGTATCAGAGGCATAGTTTAGTTAATTTCAGAATTAGGATTAGGGAACCCTAGTGAAAACCTCTAGTATGCGACTAAGTAGAAATATGGACACAAGAGTATTTACATAGGGATCCCATATGTTATTCTTTTAGTATAAATTGTTCAAATGAATAATATATTTATTCATGAGTTGTTTATTTAAGTTTTGTTCTAACCTTTTCTATTTTAGAAAATGGTGGGAAACAAGAGAAATCAGGCCAGAAACTCTTGCAAGGGATAATACAACGATTGCCGGAACGACATCCCCAATGATTTGGGAGGTGGAGTTCAAAACATCATGGAGATGCTTACCCAATTATATCAGATTATGAACAATAACAATAATAACGGGGAACATCCTCCTTCACCAAAGAGGGAGCAACTGGATATCGAATGTTTTTTGCAGCAACGACCACCAATATTTTTTCGATCTTCTGATCCACTAGTATTGGAATAGTGGGTCAACTCAATGTAGTTGATCTTTTATGTTATTCAATGTTCTGAGACAGAGAAGGTGAACCTAGCTATTTATCATCTAGATAGATAAGCTGATCAATAGTGGGATTTTATTAAGAACACCAAGCCAAGGGAGGAAATTGAAGAGATGGAATGGGAAGAATTTAAGATAATGTTTCTTAACAAGTATTCCCCCAAGAACTATTCGCATGAAGATGTGGAGAGAATTAATAGAGATCAAGAAAAAAGAAGGAGAATCTGTCACAACCTATAAAGAAAATATAACAAGGATTGCAAGGTACACTTCGGTTTTTGTTATCAATATTGATAAAAAAATTGATAGATTCTCTAGTGGATTAAAAACACACCTTCGAAAGGCTCTTGAAATTCGAGACTTTAAGAGTTATGAAAAAGTTGTTTGGTGTGCACTCAATGTGGATATGGATTTTAGATAATGGTCCCATGGATATGGTGATAAGAAAAGAATGATGGAGTTTCAAGCTAGTGGAACTAATGACAATGGAGGGAAGAAAAATCAACGACCCACATGCCAAAAATGCGGGAAGTTTCACCATGGGAACTGCCTCAAAGGGACGGGGAAATGATTCAAGTGTGGGAAAGAAGGACACCATGCTCAAGAGTGTCCAAAATAACTGAAAAGGAAGGAGAATGTAGCTGATGAAAGGGGATAACCACTCATGGTTCAATGCTTCAACTGTAGGGAGATATGGCACTATGCAAACCAGTGCACTAAACCTTGAGCTCTTGAGGGTAATCAGCATCAGTAGCAACCAAATCCAAAGGAACAATGTTATGCTTATGCCTTCACTACTGCGGAGGAGGAGCACGATAATGAAATCGTACAAGGTACACTTCCTATTCAATCAAGAATGGAAAAACTCTTTTTTGAGGCTGGTTCTATGAATTCCTTTATATATTGCATGTTTTCTAGAACAATAGAATCGAATCCCCAAAACCTTGAAGAATATTTATCTGTAAAAACAGCATGTGGTGCAACCATTGCAACCCAAGTGTTTGACTCTTCTCCCATTGGCGTATGTGGGAAGATTCTTCTAGAAAATCTCATAATACTTCCATTGGTATAATTCGACGATATAATGGGAATGGATTGACACTCGTTATATTGAGCACATATCAACTATCAGGAAATGGAAATATCTTTTCATATCTTGAATCATCCAATGCTCCTCTACAAATTCAAGGATGATCATGAATCTCCTTTGAAAAATCATTCAATGGTGTGGGTGTTGATTCCCTATGAAGAAGCATACCTCGCCCAAATGGTTGAGTTAAATGAAAGTTCCAACCTTGATGAAATGCCCATCGTGAGGGAATACAACAATGTATTTCCTGAAGAGTTACCTGGAATTCCTCCGGATCGTGAATAAGAGTTCTTAATTGAACTCATACTTGGTGAAACTCCTATCTCGATGTGTCCCTATAGGATGGATCCTATCGAACAAGAGGAGTTAATGAAGAAGCTGCAAGAGCATCTAGACAAAGTGTTAATATTCCCTAGTTCATCACCTTGGGGTGAACTAGTGCTCTTTGTGAAGAAGAAGGATGGGGTAATGCAACTCTATATCGATTATCGGGAACTCAACAAGATCACCATAATGAACAACTATCATCTCCCATGGATTGATGACTTTTTTGACCATTTAAGAGGAGCTCAATAATCCTCAAAGGTGGATCTTCTTTCTGGATATCATCAGGTAATGGTGAAGAAGGAAGATATTCAAAAGACATGCTTCTGAACAAGGTATGGGCACTATGAGTTTTTTTTGTGATTCCTTTAGGACTTACTAATGCCCATGAAATATTCATGGGTTTTATGAATTGAGTCTTAAGACATTACCTCGATAAATTTTTGGTAGTGTTTATTGAAGATATTCTCATATACTCCAAGAGCAAGGAGGAACATTAAGAAAATCTAAGACTTGTGTTAGAGACATTGCAAAAGGAGAAGTTGTACGCCATGTTCAGCATGTGTGACTTTTAGATGAATCTAGTCACATTCATGGGACATGTAATCAAAATTGAAGGAATTTATATGGATCCTTCAAAAAGAAAGGCGATCGTGGAATGGCCCAGGCCCTCTAGTGTCACAGAAATCTGTAGTTTTCTTGGATTAGCTGGGTACAACCGACGATCTGTGAGAAACTTCTCCCGATTGTCAAGCCCACTAAATAAGTTAACAAGGAAAGGAGTAATGTATGTCTGGACAGAAGAATGTGAGGGAAGATACAAGGAGATAAAGAGAAGTCTGATCACCGCACCTGTACTCAGACTACTAAAATGTGGAGGATGTTTTGTGATATACAGTGATGCTTTAAAGAAAGGATTGGGTTGTGTACTCCTAGAAAATGAAAATGTGATAGCCTACGCCTAACGATAGTTGAAGATCCATGAGCAGAACTACCTGACGCATAATCTAGAGGTGGCTGCCGTGATTGTTTCCTTGAATATCTGGCGGCACTACCTTTATGGCGAGAAGTGTGACATATACATCGACCACAAGCGCCAAAAGTATATATTCAAACAAAAGGAGCTCAACATGCGTCAAAGGAGATGGTTAGATCTAATCAAGGATTACTATTTCTCTATTCACTATCATCCATGAAAGGTGAACAAGGTAGCTGATGCTCTATGCAAAAAATAACCTGCTACTCTATCCATGTTGCGGGTTGAGAAAGACCCTATCTTCTTTGATATGAAAAGAATGGATTTGGAAATAATAAGGGATGGGGATACATCCTACCATTCCCAAAATATTTCACAACCTTCCATCCAATATAAGATTATAGAAGCACAAATGGATGATGTGGATATACAAAAGTTGGTGAATGCAGTAAAGGAAGGGATGCTGCAACAGTTCCATATCGACGATGATGGTGTGATTCAGTTTGGAATTTGACTTTGTGTACCTTCATAACCTGGGATACAAAAGGAGTTATTCGATAATGCACATAGCTCAACATTCTCTATCAATCTGGGGAGTACCAAGATGTACTGTGATCTTCTGGAGCACTTATGGTGGGATAACATGAAGAAGGAGATAGAATAATATATATCATGGTGCTTGGTATGTAATGAAGTTAAAGCTGAGTGAAAAAAGTCCAATGGTATGATGCATCCATTGCCTATTAACTTGTGGAAATGCAAAAATGTTACTATGGAAATTGTCACGGGTCTGCCAAAGATGTCAAAAAGAAATAATGAGATATGGGTTGTGGCTGACCAAGTCACCAAGATTTCCCATTTTATCGATATTCGGGAAGATCTCTCACTTGAACAACATACAAATATATATGTGAAGGAAGTGGTGAGACTGCATGGTTTTCCACTCTAAATGCTCTCTGACTGTGTTCTAAGGTTCACATCTATGTTCTGTAGGAGCCTTCAACATGATCTGAGTACTGAATTAAATTTTAGCATGACCTATCACCCACAAACTGATGGCACGTCTGAAAGTACTATTCATATGCTTGAAGATACGATCAGAGCATGCTCTCTTGAAATCAAAGGTGGATGAGATCAGCATCTCCCATTGGTTGAGTTCTCATACAAAAATATCTTCCACTCGCATACTCAGATGGCTCCATATGAACCTCTGTATGGAAAGCGATGTAGAACTCCAACCTGTTGGGATGAAGTTGGAGAAAGGAGGATACTTGGACCCGATCTTGTTCAAAAGATGACAGAGAAGGTACAAGTCATCCAGAAACACATCAAAACTGCTCAAAGTTGGAAAATGATCTATGCTGACAACCATTGAAGGGAATTGGAGTTCGACGTTGGAGATAATGTGTTCTTTCGAATATCTCTATGGAAGAGAGTCATGTGATTCAGGAAGAATGGAAGTCATATCCCAAGGTATATTGGCCCCTTTTAAATCCTTGACCTCATAGTTGCGGTGACCAATCATCTTTCACTTACACCAAATATAGCTTAACTTCATGATGTGTTTCATGCATCACTACTGCGAAATTAAATACCAGACCCCTCACATGTACTAAACTCAATGGTGGTGTAGCTGGAAGATGATCTACATTTTGAGGAGAAGCCAATAATGATTCTAGATCAGAGAGATAAGGGTCTATGCAACAAGACAACCCATCTTGTAAAAGTGTTGTGGTGGAACCATAAGTTTAAGGAAGCAGCCTGGGAACCGGAAGAGGTAATGAAGGAGAAACATCCTCACCAGTTTGTGTAAAGTGAAATTTCGTGGGAGAAATTTCTTATGGGGGGAAGAATGTAACGACCCAATATTTCTCAATGGAAATTCCCTTCATATATTTATGTCATAAAATAACATGAAAAACAAAACAAAATGAACTACTAAGTGCTTAGTGGCATTTAAACATAAGTTTTTCACTTCTATGTTTTGAATTTCAAAATTCCGACATACCTGGTTGTGATTAAGATGTTTTTAGAGTATAAAAATACAAAAGTAATTTTTGGCGAATAGTAACCTACCCTTATGAATAGTAACATACACTTATGAATAGTATTATGACCCTTATGAATAGTAAATCATCCAACAATAGATTAATCTTACCCATTAATAATTAAATAAAATTTAGATATCTTAGAATGTGATTGTTTGACCTTAGTAATCGTTTTGGTATTTTGTAGGTCATAAATAAATAATTATAATTAATAAATTAATTTAAAAGAAATATTATTTTCTTAAAATGTTTTCATTTAATATAAAATCAATGTCTTATAGTTATTTAGGTAATTTTTTAAGACCCTACATAATTTTTGAAAGCACTATAAAATCAGTTTTAATCATAAATTGTTTTTTCAAGTAAATTATGATTTTAATTAAATATTAAATTAATAATATTTAGAGTATTATTTTGGAAAAATGGACTTCATTTTTGGATTCTAATCGTCGAAAAATGGTTGGAGTAATGTTTTGGGATTTTTCTGAGATACTTGTATTTTTGATGAATATGACAATACTATAATTCACAATAAATGCTAAATAATGGATTAATTGAGTAATCAATGATGCTCTGCTGATGAAAGAACACATGGTTCTGGATCACATGATACAATTACTATTCTTGGTCATTCAATAATTACTATTCATTGTCTTATCGAAAATTATTAAACTAATGAATTTTATATTAAGGAAACCCCTCTCCCCTCTACTATAAATGCCACCTTTCACACCCTCCTTTCCTCACACCTCTCAAGCTCCAAGACTTCTCTAAACTCTGCCCAAACATCTTAAATATCCCTTAAACCATGTCTGAGAGCTTCTGGTCTCATTAATAGACCAATATTAGGCCCTTATGGAGGTTCTCAAGGGAAGCATTCAAGAGTTAATTTCTCTCCCTCTTCTCCCTTAATTTCATTTGTTGTTCATGTTCATTTCTTGATCTATCCCCACCTATAATCATCCAAATGGTATTTTAACTCCAATATTATACATATAAAGTAGTTGTATGATTCTAATGGGATATTATATCATCAAAACCCCTTTTCCATCTTCCATTTATTTTATTAAAAAGAATGTTGTTCGTGAGGTGTTAATTTATCACCTTCAAGAACGACATGCTTTCTTCTTCCATTTCTACCATTAGATATGGTCATGATAGAATTTTTATTGTTGAACCAGAATCTGTTATATGTATTATGTCCCATTTAATGTTCTGTAACTTAATTATTGTAACACCCCAAGCTTCTATGGTATGCTTCTCTTTGAATAATGTGATAGCGTGTGTTGTACGCAACATCGAGTTCTAACACACCACAACCAATCAATCTATCCGTTATGAATTGTAATACCTGATTTTTGAAATTTGATAAATTTTATCTCTTAAAATGGACTTCATTTTTTGATTCGGAATATCGAATTTAGCCTGGGGTGAAATTTTGGAACTTTTCGGATAACATTTATATTTTGATGAATAGTGAAAATTACTAAATTTTCATTAAAACAAATTTTTTAATCAAAATAATTTATAATGATAAATTATGATTTTTAGTGGTTTTTAAGTATATTTAGAATATATTTTTACCATTTAATACAATTTTGGTCATTTTATATAATTTTACAATTAAACCGGACATAAACAAGTGTCAATCTTTTGATAGTTATTATCTCTTAAAAGCACGTTTTTTTGTTTTAACAACGGGAATTAATTTTAAATTAATTTCTTCCACTTATGTATTTTCAATATGTAAAAATGGATTCTATATTTGGAATCAGGATGTTCATATTGTGAAAATAGGTATATTATGTTTTTAGACATTTTGAATAATTACTTCGGAAATATTTTATTTACCATGGTTAAGGGTAAATATGGTAAATAAGGGTTAAAAAATAATATTTTAATAATACTAAATTAACATAAAAAGTGACCTAACCATATTGGTGGATACATTTCCGACCATGGGAATCATTGGGTCGATTTTGGGACCCCATGGAGCCACATGGAGGTGATAGGGACACTTTAGTTTAATTAAGTTAAAATAAATACAAAAATGACATAATCATATATCTTTAAAAAAACAATTTTTACATAGGGTTATACATGTTGTATTTTCAACTATAAATAGTCATTAGAAATATAAAACGATTCCCTAGATAATAATATTATATTTATAATTTTTATACATTATATAATTTAATTTATATATGACACAATGGTGATGCAGTAATTACCATAATAGTGAAAAATTAGAATAATTGATATTATAAATACCCAATAAAATTTAATTTGAGACTTTTTATAAATAAAATTACTTTTTTAGGTTAATATGGAATGTTAGTAATGATTTAATTATCTTTTTTCGAAGTAATCATTCTGTTTTGAGTTTTACAAAAATCAATTATTGAATAGTGTCAGAATTGACATAAAAGGGTTTTTAAAACAAATATTATATTATTAATTGATATTAAATTCCTAAAAATCTAATGTTTTGCCAAAAGATTTATATCATGATAGATTCATCATTAATGGACCACTCGGGGGTCTCATGGAGGTATATAGTATGTTTATTAACCATATAATATAAAAATACAGAGAGGCATTGTAAAAGTGAAACTAATTAACTAAGAGACAAAACTAAAAGATAATGTTAATATAATGAACCAAACCTGTCTAAATTCTATTGGTTGAGTGGTTTTCGACCCATCCCTACCTTAAACTTTAAATAAACCACGTTGGAGACATTAGAAACCGAATATAAATTTATTATAAAATAATATTTCTAGCTATTCCATAGGTGCCCCTCACCCCTCTTATAAAAGGGCACTCCTCCTTCTCATTACATCACACATTCATAACCTTTTGGTTTAGAAAAACCCTGCCCAAATACTCTCTAAACATCCCTCAATTCACCCCAAAGGCATTACTTTAGTCATAAAGACAACCTATGGAGTCCTTTTGATCAAATCAAAAGGAAGAACCCGAAGAAGAGGTAATAATTTCACCACCCTTTTTCAAGTTACTTTCTTCTTCAACTTCTCCTTTCTTAGTTTTTAAAATTCTAAAATAACAACTCCAGTATATTATATATATTTTTATGTTATTATAAACATGTTTGAACCATATTTCAGTATTCTATCCATCTTTTGAATGACATGTCACCATACGTGCGTACGTACGGCTTACCGTCTCCATGTCGTGGTGTAATTGTTATTCAAAACATTATTATTTAAATGGGTATAATAATGATGTTTAATTAATTTAAATAATAAATATAACATGATAATGATTCTGTATATATGATATACCATCCAATTATATATTATTTTTATAACAATAGAATGATATTGTCACTCGTGCGTGCGTACGGACTACCCTCTCCCCGAACGTGACGAGATTCATTCTCCATTGTATCCATTTAAGTCTTATTCTCATTTTATGGTCAATAATAGTATCTGAGGACTTAATATAATTCTGGATATGATTAACATACAACCTATCCAGGACAAACATGGCTTACATAACAAAACATAAAAAAGAAAACAAGTAAGTTAACACCTGAAACAACGATAATACTATGATATTATTAACAAATAAATATTAAAAGATCATATATGCTATCATATTAATATATATGATTCTTGTATAATTTAATAACAATTATTTCATCATTATAAAGGAGGTTAACCTACCCCCATCCAAGGAAAATTACAAGGTAAGGGTTTATTTCACAATCTCTTCATTATCCGAGGTGTTTATACGTAATAATCTACTGGGACTTCTTTATCATCCACATCGATGTTTCTTAAAAATATATTTCAAATCATTTTTAATATTTAATAGAATATGGTTTAAAGTCATTTATACAGTTTTTTGACTTTTTATAATAGTTTTATAAGGGAATATTTCCGTCGTTTTCCGAACAAGGTGTTTTTTAACCTTTTCGACAGAATTAAGGAAAGAATGTTTTTTTAACTTATATGGCAGGTGCGGCTATTTTTCGCTGTTATAAAATCATAGAAGCTTCCCTCACAAGTTTATAATAATATTTTCAATGAAATTTTTTTATTTTATATGATTCTTAAATGATTTCAAAATAAAAAGAGACATTTCTCTAAAAAGAGTATTGATTTCATCTATGTCAACATCCTTTGATGGATTTTAATCTTATTTGAAGCTGATTTATTATGAATCAAAAATTCCATATTGTATTGATGGTTTTGTGATATGTTTTACTATGGATATGTTATTTTCATACCCTTCATGGTTTATGGTGAAATTATTAACATTTCGTATGCCAGTTTTAATATGAATGTTTATGTTATGTTTAAACCTTTTCATATGGGAATGCATTGGACTTAATATGTGATGGGTGGAGCCCGCTATAGCTCCTCGATGCATCGGTAGGTTTCATGAGACAAACTAGTGTCTTGTAATAAGGCCTTTGAAAAATATTATTTGTATTATTGGAATGAGGCCTTGACTATGTGGTTATGATAGTCTGGAATTATGCATTACATTATTATGAAAGTGGTTATTGATATTGCATGTGATTATTCGATTATTAGAATATCCATGTGAATAAGTAAATGGAATTATTTCATTTTATTTTTGTCATACTATGTTGAAGTTCAAGTTTAATAGGATTTTGTTTTAATTTTACATTGCCCTAAATATTTTTTCGTATTTATGAAAGTTTACTCTATATTGTTATCTTTACTAGGCATTTGAGCTCACCCATTTTCTATTGTTTTATTTTTCTCAGGATGTGAAGAAGTAAATTATGAATGACCTACAGGGATAGTATGAGGGGATAAGAGTGTGGACTATGGAGATTATGTTTTTTTAGTTTTCATTTTTATGACGTAATATAAAACTGTATGAATGTATCTAGTTATTCCAAGGATACTAAACTAATCGGTCTTTCGAGATTAGATCTTTCTTGTGATCATGACAATGTTATGTAATAATGAACCGACTATGGGTAACTGGGGTCGGGGAGTTATAGTTGGTATCGTAGGAAGTTTAGTACAATCCTTGGAAGCTAGAATTAGATAAACTCTGATTAGTGCATGTTGATTTAAGATGGACTTTGAGATTTAGTATAGAATAACTTCCATGAAATTTGGTATTTTAGTGATTATGTGAGTTTTCCAAGCAATACATCCCTGTCTGAATACAAGCATGTAGAGGCAGATCTGGCACAGATGTATCTTGGGGTAAAACCCGAAAACACCTCTTTGAGCTAGACTATAATGGGAACTGGTGCACGAAAACAGGCCTTACTGCACTCTTGGTTACGACACTCCCGAGGGATATGCTTAGGATAACTCTCATTTTCTTTAAAAATCATTATGAAGGGTGTATGAGTATATACTTCCCCAAAGAAAATAGTTCTGTGATTATGGATTATATCTATAAATAGTTCAATTTATGTTAAGTGTTTTGTAAGTATGGAATTATGTATTTTGATTCATAAACTGATCTAGTTTATGCCGTTGTTTAGAAATGGCTCCTAGTGGAAGAAATGGAAACCGTATAAATGCACGCACTCCATATAGGGATTGTCCACCAGCTTAAGATAATTATAGTGGAGCTGGTGATGCAACTGGTGCTGATCAGCTAATCACCATACTGGGACAACTCACTCAGGTTATGAATAATAACCTTACCCATATGGAGAACCTTGATCCGCAGCATGGAGGATCAATGATAGATCGCTTCATGAGGCAACAACCACCAATGTTCAATGGGAGTAAAAATCCCTTATTTCTTGAGCAATGGATAAATTCTCTAGAGAAAATATTTCAGGCTTTGGGGAGTAGTTAAAGGGAAAGAGTTATCATGGCAATTTACCGCCTCATTAGAGATGCTGATCAATGGTGGTCATTGATTCAAAACATGAAGGAAGATGACGAAGTTTCAAATATGGAATAGATGGAGTTTAAAGATCTGTTTTTAGAAAAATACTTTCCTCGTGACCATCAAGCAGATACGGAAAGGAAATTTCTGAGTCTGAGACAATAGGAGGATGAGAATGTCACAAAGTATGAGGCTAACATTACAAGGATTGAAAGGTATGCTGGAGATTATATACATAACCCATGAAGTACGATTGATAGTTTGTTTTATGGGTTAAAACCATTTCTCCAACGAGAATTAGTCTCACAATCCTTCTCATTGTACCAAGACATTGCCTCATGTGCTGTCTAGACCGAAAATAAATTCTCTATGTCTTATGACTTTAAAGAAAAGAAAGAGAAGAATAGATCTTATGATCAATCTAGGAATGGAAATAAGGGGAAGAAGGGAAAGGTTTAATATCCATCCTGTGGTAAATGTGGTGAGAAACACCCCAGTACTTGCTTGAAGGGATTGGGTGTCTGTTACAAGTGAGGTGAAAAAGGCCACCAAGCTCATGGTTGCAAAGGGAATAAGGAAGCTACCAATGTTCACTGCTACAATTGCAGGGAGATGGGACATTATGAAAATGAATTTCCTAAGCTTCAGGGGAACTTACCTCAGAAAAGGCCAAGGGATCAAGGCCAAGCATATGCTATCACTACTACTGAGGTATAAGCTCCAAAAGACGTGGTGGCAGGTAATTTAATGGATTCATCATGTTTAGAAAATGCATTATTTGATTCTAGATCATCGCATTGTTTCATATCTTCCCAGTTTTCTAAGAAAATTAGATATTTCCAATTTGATTTAACAAGGGTGTTGTTAGTTAAAACTCCTAAGGGAAGTATCATTTCAACAATGTTTTGTGAATCAATCCCCATTAGAGCACATAAATGTTCTTTATCCGCTGATCTCATCGTCATACCTATGATTGAGTTTGATATAATCCTATGTATGGATTGTCTTTCAGACCATGATGCAAATATTTATTGTAAGAAGAAGGAGGATACAATTTTTGATGATGGTGATAAGGAACACCTTATCACTAGAGCAGAATCGTCACCACCTAATTCTTATCTAAATCCACCCTAGTAGCCCAACAAAATTATATTATTGGGGAGTAAGAGGATGAAATTACAATGGGTGAGGAAAGGAATGTTCAAATAGATGATGTACCTATTGTGAAAGAATATGTAGATGTGTTTCTAGACGATTTACCTAGACATCCTCCAGAATGAGAAGTTGAGTTTTCCATTGATTTAATTCTTGGATCAAGGCCTATATTGAAGACCCCATATAGAATGGAAAATATAGAATTATTTTAACAAAAGAAACAACTAGAGGAATTGAGTAATAAGGGATTTATTCACCCTAGTGTTTCTCCATGGGGATCCCCTGTTATTTTTGTTAAAAAGAAAGATGGATCTATGAGGTTATGTATCGACTACAGGGAGATCAATGCTATAAAAATAAAGAACAAGTATCACGTACCTCGCATTGATGATTTATTTGACCAACTACATGGAGCTCAATACTTTTCAAAGATTGACCTTCGATCAGGATACCATTAGTTGTTTGTAAAGAAGGAATACATTCTAAATACAGCATTTCAAACCAGGTACGGGAATTATGAGTTTACGGTAATGCCTTTTGGATTGACTAATGCATCTTCTGTATTCATGGATCAGATGAATAGGGTTTTCAAGGAATAACTCGATGAATTTGTGGTGGTATTTATTGATGATATATTGGTATACTCCAAAAGCTACGAAGATCATGAAAATCACTTGTGTGTTATCTTGAAGACTCTGAGAAGACATGAATTATATGGGATGTTTAGAAAGTGTGAATTCTGGCTTCATGAGATTTCTTTTCATGGTCGTATTGTCTCTAAAGATGGAATCACTGTTTCCCCTTCTAAGACCAATGCAATCCAAGAATGGTTAGCACCGACAAGTATAACTGAGGTACGTAGTTTTATTGGTTTAGTAGGTTATTATCGATGTTTTGTCCAGAATTTTTCCCGATTGGCTAACCCATTAACAAAGCTCACACGTAAAGGGGTTAAATTTGTTTGGACAAAAGAGTGTGAAGAATGTTTCGAAGAACAGTAGAGAAGATTAGTCAATGCTCCTATATTGACTCTACAATCGGAGAATGATGGGTTCGTTATTTATAGTGATGCATCGAAGAGAGGAAATGGTTGTGTCCTTATACATAATGATAGGGTTATTGCCTATGCATCACAATAGTTGAAAATTCATGAGAAAAACTATCCTACTCATGATCTTGAGTTAGCAACTATGATATTTTCATTGATGATATGGAGGCACTACCTCTATGGTGAAAATGTGAGATTTATACTGATCAAAAGAGTTTGAAGTATATTTTATCACAAAAAGAACTCAACATGAGGCAAAGGAGACGGCTTGAATTACTCAAGGATTATGATTGTTTGATACACAACCACCCGGGGAAATCAAACAAGGTGGTAGATGCTTTGAGCAGAAAAGATCATGGAGTTTTGAACAATATGAAAATTGAACGGGATCCAATTTTCATGGATCTAGTGAAGATGGACATGGGAATAACTAGGGAAGGTGAAACATCAATTCTTTTTCTAATGGTTGCCAAACCATCTTTACTAGAAAAGATTAAGATTTATCAGAACGATGATGAAGAATTTTAAAAGATGATTAATGTTGTGAATGATGGGAGATTGAGAGTCTTTGTGTATGAAGATGGAATTTTGAAATTTGGGAAGGGACTTTGCGTTCCCGATATACCTAATATAAAAAGAGAATTGCTGGATGATGCTCATAGTTCCAATTTATCTATACACCCTGGGAGCACCAAAATGTATAGAAATTTGAAGGAACATTTTTGGTGGGACAACAAGAAGAGGGAGATTGCTGATTTTGGGTCAAGATGTATGGTTTGTCAACAAGTGAAAGCTGGAAGGCAACAACCTAGTGAGTATTGAAACCTCTTCCGATACCTGAGTGGAAATGGGATATTATCATGATGGAATTTGTCATGGGACTACCAAATACTCATAGAAGGAACAATGCAATATGGGTGATTTTTGATCGTCTTACCAAGTCAGCACATTTTCTTGCTATAAGAGAAGATCTACAACTAGAACGTATAGCAATAGAATATATTGATGAAGTTGTGAGACTTCATGGAGTACCCCTATCAATTGTTTCTGATCTTGATACCTGTTTTACATCAAGATTCTGGAAAAGTCCTTAGAAAGCCTTGGATACTGAACTTCATTTGAGCACTGCCTACCACCATCAAACAGATGGACAATCAGAAAGAACTATTCAATCCTTAGAAGAGATGTTGAGATCTTGATCACTTGACTTTCAGGGCATGAGGGATTAATATTTATCTCTAGTAGAATTTTCCTATAACAATAGCTTCCATTCGAGTATTCAGATTGAACCATATGAAGAGTTATACGGAAAGAGATGTCGCACACCAACATGTTGGGATGACGTTGGTGAAATAAAACTTGTAGGCCAAGAACATGTGGAAGAAAGGATGGAAAATGTTAAGATAATCCAAAACCATATTAAAGCAGCTCACAGTAGGCAAAAGAGCTATGCCGATAATTGAAGGAAGGATTTGGAATTTCAAGTTGGTGATCATGTTTTTCTGAAGGTATCTCCATGGAAGGGAGTCATACGTTTTGGTAAGAAAGGTAAATTGAGTCTCAGGAATATCAGGCATTTCAAAATTCTATACCAAATTGGGGCTGTTGCTTACCGATTGGGAATGCCGCCAAGTCTCTCCAAAGATCACGATGTGTTACGAATATCTCTATTGAGGAAATAAATGCCTCACCCAACACATGTACTCACCTATGGGGAATTATAACTGGAACCCGATCTGTCTTATTGCGAAGAGCCCATCAGGATTCTTGATACGAGAGAACAAGTACTGGGAAACCAAACGACTCGTCTGGTAAAAGTCTTGTGGAGAAACCATAAGATGGAACAGGCAACATGGGAACCTGAGGAACCTATGACGAAGAACCACCCAAATACTTTTATGTAGTAATACTCTAGAAATTGCGAGGATGAAATTATTTGAATGAGGGGATAATGTCACACCCCAAGCTTCTACGGTATGCTTCTCTTTGAATAATATGATAGCGTGTGTTGTACGCAACATCGAGTTCTAACACACCACAACCAATCAAACTCGCCGTTATGAATAGTAATACCTGATTTTTTAAATTTGATAAATTTTATCTCTCAAAATGGACTTCATTTTTTGATTCGGAATATCGAATTTAGCCTAGGGTGAAATTTTGGAACTTTTCGGATAACATTTATATTTTGATGAATAATGAAAATTAGTAAATTTTCTTTAAAAACAACTTTTTAAATCGAAATAATTTATATTGATAAATTATGAGTTTTAGTGGTTTTAAAGTATATTTAGAATATATTTTTTCCATTTAATACAATGTTGTTCATTTTATATAATTTTACAATTAAACCGGACATAAACAAATGTCAATCTTTTGATAGTTATTATCTCTTAAAAACACGTTTTTTGTTTTAACAACAGGAATTAATTTTAAATTAATTTCTTCCACTTATGTGTTTTGAATATGAAAAAATGGATTTCATATTTTGAATCAGGATTTTCATATTGTGAAAATTGGTATCTTATGTTTTTAGACATTTTGAATAATTACTTCGGAAATATTTTATTTACCATGTTTAAGGGTAAATCTGGTAAATAAGGGTTAAAACATAATATTATAATAATACTAAATTAACATAAAAAGTGTCCTAACCACATTGGTGGATACATGTCCGACCATGGGAATCATTGGGTCGATCTTGGGACCCCATGGATCCACATGGAGGTGATAGGGACACTTTATTTTAATTAAGTTAAAATAAATACAAAAATGACATAAGCATATATCTTTTAGAAAAACAATTTTTACATAGGGTTATACATATTGTATTTTCGACTATAAATATTCATTAGAAATATAAAACTATTCCCTAGATAATTATATTTTGTTTATAATTTTTAGACATTATATAATTTAATTTATATATGAAACAATGGTGATGCAGTAATTACCTTAATAGTGAACAATTAGAATAATTGATATTATAAATAACCAAATAAATATAATTTGAAACTGTTTATAAATACCAATAATTTTATAGGTTAATATGGAATGTTAGGATTGATTTAATTAACTTTTTTCCAAGTAATAATTCTGTTATGAGTTTTACAAAAATAAATTATTGAATAGTGTCAAAATTGACATAAAAGAGTTTTTAAAACAAATATTATATTATTAATTGATATTAAATTCTAAAAATCTAAGGATCGGCCAATAGACTTATATCATGATAGGTGTATCATTAGTGGACAACTTTGGGGTCTCTTGGAGCTATATAGTATGTTTATTAACCATATAATATAAAAATACAAAGAGACATTGTAAAAGTGAAACTAATTAACTATGAGTTAAAACTAAATGATAAGGTTAATATAATGACCCAAACCTATATAAATTCAATTGGTTGAGTGGATTTCGATCCATCCCCACCTTAAACAATAAATAATCCACTTTGGATCCATTAGAAACCAAATATGAATTTATTATAAAATAATATTTCTAGCTTTTCCAAAGGTTCCTCTCACCCCCCTTATAAAAGGGAACTCCTCCTCATTACATAACACCTTAAAGGACTTTTTGTTTGGCCAAACCCTGACCTAATACTCTCTCAACATCTCTAACTTCATCCTGAAGGCCTTTCTTTAGTCAGAAATCCTACCTATGGAGTCCTTTTGATCAAATCAAAAGGAAGAACCCGAAGAAGTGGTAATAATTTCACCACCCTTTTTCAAGTTCCTTTCTTCTTCCACATCTTATTTTTTTATTACCATTATAAAATAATAAATGCAGTATATTATATATAATTTGATGTTATTATAAACATGGTAGAACCATATTTCAGAATTCTATCCATCCTTCGAATGACATGTCACCATACGTGCGTACGTATGGCTTACCGTCTCCACGTCGTGGTGTAATTGTTATTCAAAACATTATTATTTGGATGGGTACAATAATGATGTGTAATTCATGTAAATAAAAAATCTAACATGATAATGATTCTGCATATATTATATACCATCCAATTATAAATTATTTTAATATCAAAAGAATGATATGGTCGCTCGTACGTACGTACGGACTACCATCTCCACGAATGCGATGAGATTCATTCTCCATTGTATCCAATCAAGTATAATTCTCATTTGATGATTACAAATAGTATATATGGACTTGATATCATTCTTGATATGATTATGATACAACCTATCCATGAGAAACATGGCTTACATAACAAAACATATAAAATAAAACGAGTAAGTTAACATCCGAAACAACGATAATATTAAGGTACTATTAACAAATCAATGTTAAAAGATCATATATGATATCATATTAATATATATGATTATTTTTTAATTTAATAACAATTATTTCACCATTATAAAGGAGGTTAACCTACCCCTAAACACGGAAAAGTACAAGGTAAGGGTTTATATTGCAATCTCTTCATTATCCGAGGTTGTTTATACGTAATAATCTACTGGGACTTCTTTATCATCCACATCCATGTTTCTTAAAAATGTATTTAAAAACATTTTTACTATTTACTAGAATATGGGTTAACGTAATTTATACCCTTTTTTGTCTTTTTGTAAGAGGATTATAAGGGAATCTTTCCGTCGTTTTCCAAACAAGGTCCTTTTTATCCTTTTCGACAGAATTAAGGTAAGAATGTTTTTTTAACTTATACGGTGGGTGCAACTGTTCTCCACCATTATAAAACCGTCTAAGCTTCCCTTATAATCTTATTAGAATATTTTCAATGAAAATGATTTATTTTATATGACTCTTAAATGATTTCAAAATAAAAAGATATATTTCTCTAAAAAGAGTTTTCATTTTATCTATCTCAACATCCTTTGATTGATTTTAAGATTATTTGAAGCTGATTTATTATGAAAAAAAAATTCCATATTGTATTGAAGGTTTTGTGCTATGTTTGACTATGGATATGTTATTTTTATACCCTTCATGGTTGATGGTGAAAGTATTAACATTTCGTATGCTAGTTTTAATACGAATGATTATGTTATGTTTAAACCTTTTCATATAGGAATGCATTGGACTTAAAATATGACAGGTGGAGCTCGCTATAGCTCCTCGATGCATCAGTAGGTCTTATGAGAAAACCTAGTGTCTTGGAACAAGGCCTTGGAAAAATCATATTTCTAGTCTTGGCACAAGGCCTTGGCTATGTGGTTATGATAGTATGGAATTATGCATTCCATCATTATGAAAGTGGTTATTGTTATTTCATGTGATTATTCGATTAGTAGGATATCCATGTGAATATTTAAATGGAATTATTTCATTTTATTTTTTCCATACTATGTTTAAGTTCATGTATAAAAGGCTTTTGTTTTAGTTATATATTGCCTTAAATGTTTATTCTTATTTATGAAAGTTTCTGCTATATTGTTATCGTTAATGGGCATTTGAGATAACCCCTTTTCTATGTTTTATTTTACCCTGGATGTGATGAAGTAAATTATGAATGACTTGTAGGGATAGTATAAGGGGATAAGAGTGTGAACTATGGAGACTATGTTGTTGTAGTTTTCATTTTTTTGATGTAATATAAAACTTTATGAATGTATCTAGTTATTCCATGGCTACTAAACTGATTGGTCATTCAAGATTAGATCTTTCTTGTGATCATGACAATGTTATGTAATAATGCACCAACTCTGGGTAACTAGGGTCAAGGCGTTACACTTATTAATATATTACTAAGTTATAAATTAAAACAACTTCATTGTGATCGAAAAACCGCAAAAATTAACCCAAACAATCTTCATTTAAATCTTATCTAATGATTCATACACATGGATATAATATAATTCATTATAAGATAATTCTGAATCCTATAATATCATTAATTACTTGTAATATAATTTCTATATGTTTACCCATGTTCTACCCGAACATCAATTTATGAATACAAGTGAACCACCCAAGAAAAACCAAAAAAACGAACATCCCCAAACAATGTTTTTAAACTCTACAATGTCATCCAAGGGAACATAAAATGACATAATGAAACCACAATTAACACTATTAATGTATAAAAGGTTCTGGAATTTCTAATTATGTAATATAAAGTCATTATACCTGGAATTAAAGAGAAGGAATCATTCAGATACTAGGTAAGGGGAAATCTAGAATGCAATTTTCTTCCATCGGGTTCTCCCTCTTTCACTCCATTTTTTATAGGGATACTACGTAAAGATCAATTTATCATAATTTTATTTAATTTTCTATGATATACTGTTTTTCACTGGTTTTATGTCAAAACAAATTGTATCCAAAAGTACTCCTCTTTTAAGAACACCCCTTTTACTTCTCACTCAACGTGGACGATTCTTGTAACATGTATGTTATTCCCTATTTATTTTGGGATCCCAAAGCATATGAATCTGTTATTATGAGATGAAACCCATTTCATTCCATGGGTTAGTTATGTACTTTTTTTATATGTTTTTTATGTTGCAAGCTTGATGATGATAATGTTACGATGTGACGGGTGCGCCTGGAATTATACAGCGCTCCAATGCATTAGGTAAAGTGATGAATCTTATGAGCAAATTTGAATTGATGTGTGAACAAGATTCTAGCTTGGTTCACATGTATTTGTGGTAGATAACCACTAAGACATGATGTTTCATTTTTATGCATTGCCACATTTCAGGTCTTTTATTTATGCTCCTCTCATGTTCATGATCTTTTTCCTATGTTATTATTATGCTCACCCCATGCTATATTGTTCTTATCTATCCTCTTACTGGGATTCTAGATCACCACTTTTTATGTATATCCTCAGGTGGCTACATGTACTAAGGATAATACAAGTGCCAATAAGAAGCTCGAGAAGAAGAAATTAAATAACTATTTATGCTTGATGTTGTATTTGTTATGTATGGTCCTAGTTTTCCCAAGACACTAAACCTTTGGATCCACAATGTGTAATACTATTTTTTTTATCTTTAAAATGATGTAATATTAAGATAAGAAAAGGCTTGGGTCACTATAATTATCTTTTTTCCCTTTAGTCTATATACCTTGTAAGTAATTTTTATCAATTTCTATTGTTTAAATATATCATTTTGAGAAAACATTTAAATTATTTCAATGTTATTTTTCATAAAAATCAATAAAATGTTCATATTTTTTTAATGATAAAATTAATAAATCAATATTTTTTGAGGTTATATATCCCAATTAGTTGAGGGGATTTTGTATAATATTTGTTAAGAGTAACAATGTTAGATTAAAAAAATGGAATTTCAATGGATGCGAAACAACATGATAGAAAATCACATTAGAATTAAAATAATTCCAATAATATATAAAATATTCAAATTATACCACTAAAAAAATAGATTGTAAAATTTTAAATGTTGTGAGGTTTAATTTTCAATATTTTTTAAAAATATCCATCAAGTGATGAATCATTATTTTAAACAAATGTAATTTTGTAAGAAATATTTTTTCATAATCATATGTCATACAAATATTAAAAAAGTATGTTTTTCAACATTTAATATTGTCATAAATTGACCCATAATGGAACTACCTCGATTATAAGTATACGAGTTGTGGCACCATAAACTCTCCTATAATAAGACATGGGTATGTGTATCTTTATTTGTATTTATATCACGCTAAAGGAAGGTATAAAACTAAAAATCATATACACTCACAAACAATGACATCCATTTTCACCAAAATAATTTACGATAGATAAAATAATAAAACCCCAATAAAAAACAATGGTACATAGAAACCACTATGAAAAACCAAAATTTTGTAAAATTAATATATCAAAAATATGAATGGGAAAAATAGAATCCTAAAGAGAAAATATATGTGGATTCCTAACCTAACAACTGATGAGGATGATTATCCTGGTCATGAGCTCTAATATAAACAATCATCTACAATAAACACCACATAAAACTATAATGATATACCAAAACAAAAGTAACAAAAGTTTTTTTTAACTTCAAGTCATCAGAATAGTACATGACAAGTGTAGGTAGATCACACAGAGGGGTGTGTGTATTAATATATAATATATCACCCCAAAAAATAAATATGTCATAGAAATATTTATTTTCATTAGAATAAAAAATATAAAAATGGTATATCTACACATAGAATAGAGATATTATCGTTAAAGAATTTTAATGAAGACATAGAAGAAGATCTCTATCTATATTTCCAACTAAGGATGGTGATTTGGTCAAAAAATATAAGATCTAGTGTTTTCACAACTCTAGTACCACCATTTAACCTACCCATATCCATAGTATGAGTCACATGCCTCACTAAAGACAAATCATGGTTGTAGGGGGTACCGATCAAATATTAGCGTCTATTCCTCAATAGATCATTGAATATGGGGTACCAAATACAATAATAATAACACACACATTCAATTGGTGGGTGGGGGAGGCTAAAATCCATTTCACTTCCATTTATTTTGGTCCATAAAAATATAAATTTACATATCCTTTTTTGGTATTGACCTAGACATTTCTATTGGGATCACACATGAGTCTTGGTGTCAGTAGCTCATATTTAAAAATGAAAAATCATCATGACCCTATGTACAGTATCATCGATGTCAAAAAATTCCTCCCCCAAGTCCTATATATATTTATTTTCATTATGTAATATATATATGAAATTTTTTTTCACAACTTTTATATATGGGATCTAGAGTATTATTAGGGGAGTATTCCACATATCTCATAGGCTACAAATGGTGCACTACAATGTTAAATGATTTTATTCTCCCACAGCATGTCATAAAATATGAGAATCCATATACATGGAATGTCACATAATCAGACCACATATTAGAAAATAAATAGTCTTAGGCCCTTAATCCTAATATAAATATTAACTAACTCGGTATGGTCACACTTCGTGATGGCTGGACCACAGAACCATATCATATATAATTTATCCTAAAATCCTAGCCTCCAAAGAATATGGATTAAAATAGACATATAATTCAGTAATACAAGTCCTATAAAAGGGATTTCAATGAAAATATATTCTTTTACACGAATCATTATAGGACCACCAATTTCAATATCAATATCACCAAAAGCTACGTCCAAGGAAAAAATCATAATGGGAAAACCTCGGGTAACTGATTTTTATCTTCCAACACCCAAAAATCAAGACTCACATCAGTCTACATGAATCCCATCATACCCATCACTCCTTATACATCATTCGATAGTTTGATATTTTATCATACATTCACCACCACAATATATTTAGATATGCACCTTAAATTTATCAAAACAATGAGAATATAATTTTGATTTCCCATCAAATAATATTGATTTTTTAATAATTATCATCCCAAATTAAAATGAATAACATATAAAAAATGGGGGATAAAGGCCCAATCAACGAAATGAGATTATTAATGGCTTTTATGAACCCATCCATCGACCACAAACATTAATTTCAATATATAAATATATATGTTGTCAAATGAATAAAATATGACCAAATGAAGAAATAAATGAAATAAAAGACCTTATGGAAGGGTATAAAAATAAAATAATTGAATATAGTAAATTCATATATGAAATAAAAAATAATATGGGAATTATAAAAAAAAGTCTCTTCTTGATGTTAGATAAATCATTAATAAAGTATGAGTCCACATCGATGATGCTGATGATTTTTATTTAGTCTGATTTAAAATCTAAAAAAATTATCTCATTCTCTGAAATCCTACCACAATTGATTTTTTAATTACCAAGGGTTATGGAGTTAAAACACGGTCTTTTAAATAATGGGGATTAAATAGAGAAACAACTAGGTTTATATATTAAAAAAATGTTAATAAATTATTTTTTAAAATTTATATTATATAATACCTGATATCAATGAAATGTCGTGTTGAGATCAAGCTTGAATAATGATTATGTCATGTCTAGTCTAAAAATAATGATATAAAACCAATTAAAAGGTCCAATGTAAAATGTAATACCTAAATAAATTTGATGAAAAACACAAAAAACATAAATAAATATTAAATGTGTCTATGCATGATAATTACAACAACAAAATTGTCTACACCATCATTGATTTTTTGTATTTAAAAGCAGAACCTTATTATAATTGTGGTATTATAGATTCTAAATATATATATCTCACAATATCATGAAATAACATGGATGTTCCCTTTATTACAGTGAAATTTCACTAGTAGGATGTTTCCCCATGAATGATCCACTCATACTGATCCTTTATTTCCTTTGGTACTCGAAAAATGTAACTCAATTCTAAAAAGTATTCCACCGTAATCAATAACATGTAATATAATATGCAGATATAAACTTTGGAACAACATGTGTAAGAAATCATATAGTATGTCCAACAATAGGGTTAAATCCATGAAATTGGCATTCTCCCCAATAATGCATAGGATATGGGATAAAAGATGATCATCGTGGATAACTTTCTACCCTAAAATAACCTCTACATACTTTATCATCGAGTGAATATTAGGAATGAAATGTTTCCCTTCATAAACTCAATGGGACTTTAACATTGGTTTGAATGATATTTTTTTATTCTCTATATGGTCTTCATTCCCTCACATATTATAAGAACCTTATCTATCATTTTCTACATAAAATATTATCCCATTAGAGATGAATCACCTATCATTATCTAGTAACTGTTTGACCATTATGGAATACACTATAGAACATTAAATACTGTCGTACGAAGAGTGGAGTGATAAATTTCAGTGTATGAGAAATATATTAATGTTTAGTTATCCTCCCAACACCATTTGAATTCTACAATATAGGATCTCATCATATCCTATAAAAAAAGAATGGTTTGGTATATTTGGAAATCTTTATGGGGGTGTATGTTGTACTTATATATATCTTGTTCTAGAAGGTCTCCTACAAACCCCATCATAAGCATGATGTGATTACAGTATAAAAATATTAGATAACCATTACAAAAGTAGTGTGAATATATCATTTATTTTCATGTAACCTAGAATCTCTCTCAAACTCATCTTCTAGATGGAATGAAAGTGAGTTGAATTCATAAATGGATCAATAATAAATAGGATAATGTCATCGAAACTATCTATCTATAGAAACAACATCATAAAATCTATCGATATAATACCGCTTTACTACTCCATGATATCATGTTGTTGAGTCAATCAGGTCAGACCCTGAAACTTATTCTTCACATGGGGATATGTGAGTCATTGAGAAATAAACTCAAAAAATACACCTCCTTATTCTTATCTATCAAAATTATCATTTATGTCCCTAGTATATCTTTGATGATAATTCATTTTTCACTAATATGGAGGTTTAAATCTCCCTCATAAACTTATCATGCAATGTGACTGTAACTACTATCCTTCATCTAATAATTTTGATATTCAGCCTATATGCAGAATGTTAATCTATTACATATTCTAAGGGAATGTCATTGTGTATTATATCACAATCGATGTCTCTACAATTTTCCTCTCTCATAGTTTGTTTATATAGTGGAGTTAGTTCCATATACTAGAGGTATTATTCCGATCTATCCTACAACAGGGCCAGTAGTAATAATAAAAACTACATTGATTCATTATCCACCAATGGATAACCTGATTTTCTTTTAAGGACATCATCCAACATGTTTTTTCCGTCAAGTTATATGATATATCGGTTTTTAGTATTAATGTTACTCTATCTATTAACTTGGTCTCATGAATATTCCCCAAAAATAAAATATATAACTAACCCCCATGTGTTTTTATTAAAATATGAATTTCTCTAGAATTATATAATTTTGTCACATCTTAAATGTTAATACAACTAATTCCAATATAATTTCAGGGGTTTTAAAGTTATTCAAAGGTTGTTTCAACTACTTGGATATGTGAGCAATTATATTCAATCTCTATATACACAAAAACCTAATCCCATCAAGAAAATTATCACAAAATATCTCATAATCAAAATAACCCTCTAGAATTCTCAAAACTACGGATATTTTAGACCTATACCTCAAACCATTGAATCCTTTCTGAAATTTTGTGATCTCTGAAAACAAATACCCCTATCATTTCATGGTAGTCAATGGGGAATTTTTCTTCAGCATCTCTACTTTATTCATTAATTTTTAACCCAAAAAATGAGAAACTTTCATAGATCAAAGATGGTATGGGGTGGGTCCAATATTGAAATTACCCTGTCATAGTTGGGTCCAGAACTACAAAATGTTGTGATATAAAAATCCCCATAATGAGAATATCTCAAATAAATAACTGATACTTTAAGAGATTATCATAAAACAATTTCTAAAAAAATATTTTTTAGATCATCTTCAAATTATATTTCTACTCCACTTATATAGAGTATAATTTATTTCTACTAATGAAAACTACCATGAACGGATCAAAGAATGGAAGAAAGATATAGTTTACAAGTCACAAGATTTTAAAAGGGGAATTATGTAAATGAATGGAATTAATTATGAACTCATAATTCTCAAAGTGATTTCAAATAGGTATCTTTATAATTTAATCCTTTAAAACATACTACTAGTTGTACTTGGACCTAGGGTGAACCTTAAACAACTATATTTCACCCTCTAGTTGTCGATGAGGCTGTAATCCATGGAAATGGGTTCATTTTCATCTTTTTTACCTGATTCTGGATGTGATAATCTATTAATAGTTTCAGGCTCCCATCCTCCTTTATTACAAACAATATTAAAGTTTCATATGTGGACAATGTAGGTCTAACAAAAAATATTGTTTGAATGTAATCCAATGTCACCCTCAACTCATGGAGATAATCAATTGATATTCAATATATCATAGAAGATAATTTTCTGTTCTAAGGATTATATTCACTTTATTAGTTTATAACCCAATATAGAGATAGACATTGGAAATTTTTAAGGAATTATTTGTATTATTATTCCACTTCCACTATGAAACACATTATTAAATAAATCAATTCACTATGGGATAAAATCACTAAATTGTGAGACATAGCTTATATTTTCTTACTATTAAACCCCTCTGTTTCATCCGATTTATTTTTCCTTCCATTGTATTGGAATCTCTTCACATTACTGTGTATTCTCCTATCCCTATAATGGTGATAATATTTCTTAGCATGTAAAGTTTATAGCATATCCATACCCAGAATGTTTTCAAATGGCTTCATCATTATATCCTGGAGCATCAATGTGAATAAGTCTCCAATGAGGTTATTCATAAATTATCATAATACATGTGATGTGATGGAATCAATTCCTATATAAATCTATATCCACAACTTATAGGATAAAAATTCCATAACAATATAATTCCCTCAAAAATGGAATAAAGAAAAAAAATAATGACATTCTATGATAACTATAATTGATGTTGATAAATTATAGATGACCCATTTCATACCACAAATTATATCATAAAATCATAATAATACCCTTCCATATCTTTTAGCTAACAACACCCATGCCCACTATCCCCCTATTCCAATAATGGAAAAACATTGAGATGTTGTGTTAGTCTGTCATATTGATGTCCTCTTCCTAAAACATATCATTTCAGGAGATCCTCTAACACATATATTATCACTTCCTCTCGAAGGTCCAATGGAAGAATCATTAATATATTCATAATCACAATGAAATATCTAAATAATTATCTATATAATGTTTATCAACAAATGTTTAGCATGTTAGGTCAGGAAATAACAAAAAATGTGACCTCTCCCCTAAGAAAAATATCGGCATCCATCTATTATCTAATGAGAACCATGATTGAATCTATATTATATGGATAACTAAGGATATGTATTCATGTTTGATGAATTAATGTTTTATGAACTTAACTATGGATTTTGTTGGTTTTGGAGAAGGAATTTTCTCTATAGTGTCCACTACTAGCTCCAACTACCTGACACTCTTCTCCTAGGAAACCATTTTTCAACACATCGAACTCTATCCTAGTTATATATAGATGGAAATTCATATATATATATATATTATACTAGGATGGTATCCCGAATAGAGGAGCTCTGTTATCTTCTATACCAAGAAGAATCCATATCACAACGTATTAAGGGAGTATCATGTGTGGTATGTGAGCCTCAATACATGGTATGTAACAATCATATCACCATTTTTTATGTCATAAAGCCCCTTAGTCTAAACTGGGAACAAGGTAAAATTATTTCACTCATTATAGAGCATCAATATGAAATATATCTATTTGAGAGCTTACACATCATGGGTATTAGTGAATATACCCCATTATCGCACCATTGATCTTTCATGAATACTAGTCACAAAAGAAAACAACATATCATTTTGGATATATATGTTTTGTAAAAAAACATACCAACAACTCAAGAAAGTCCTCTTACACATAATGGATTGGATATCCATTAAGCCTGAACAATTTATGGACGTAAAACTCTTACAATGAAATCAATCAATATGAATCAGTATCCTTTCCAACTAGAATAATAGACTAGTCACATGTAGATGAAAATTAGATTCTATACCTAGTGTTTGGGTCATTTATTTCACAATAGTAATATTGACGAGTATATATTTACTTGGATGGAACACCTATAGAACATGACACAATACTACAGACCCATTACTGAAATGTTCATTTTTATTTCCATTTCATGGAAACCCGGACTTCAAACATATTTATTGCATCCTTTCATATATCAAAAAATACCATAGTTAGATATTCATATAATGGTAAATAACTCAAGAAGTAAATATATTTCAAAGAACCATTCCTATATTTTTAAATTACCTTAAGTTTCCCATCAAGTGGTTTCTCAGTAATCTGAATTTATAAGATTTTTATTAGAGTAGTGGTGTATAGATATGTCTCTCACTTCACAATCTCTAGGCTCCCTAGCATGAAAGAAAAGGTCGATGCCTGTTAATATTATTTTCTTTTATTCCCAAACCAACCATCATAATATATCAATCTCAAAAATCCATCCCTATGACAAACCTCCCTTGATACCATATTTTAATGACCCAATAAAATAGGGGACACATTAGATCAATGGTAAAAGAGTGTCACAATCCAATACCAACATTAAAATAAAATGGTATAGATAACATTATCTTGTTGGAATATCATATCATTGATATGAACTATCCAAATAAAATTGTGCACATACATAAATCCAAGTACATCATATCCATTCAGGATTGGTAATAATATACTAACTCACTAGGAAACAATTTATTTAATGTGCAGTATGAATTTATATAGAGTAGATATTAAAATTTATCTAAAATATGATGTGGTGAAAATCATTCATAATAATGAAAATAAAGTGATTTTCTAAAAAAATTGGTCAGGAAGAAGGGAAAACTCTTGATCATCGATACTAACTACCATTTATATTCACCACTTACTAGTATTATTATGCTCCACAAAATATTGAACTCTAAATGTTAATGTCTATATTGTCATAATCTTAAAAATTCATAGAATATAAGGGAACCACCTATATTTGAATAATAAAATTCATTACTAGTAGGTTTCCTTAAAAACCAAAGAAGAAAAAAATTATAAGTTAATCCATTTCTCACAACCTATAAGACCAAGATTAGTAACATTACAGAAAAAATAGATATTCCCAATGAAGAAACTAAATGAAGGGGAGAGGAAGATATTAATATTCCCAACCCTCTAAGGATGATTATTCAGTTTACATATCTAATAGGAAATTGTTTCCTAATGATAGTTTCCTAACAAAATCATTCCAAACCTATAGTATAGTACCCATTCCTCTTTAATGGAACATCACATTGGATGTGATATTAAACCTTGTGGAGTCCCTATGTATCATCAAATTTAATATAGGGGGTACCGACTTTGTAGATTGGATCATCATGACCTATGTGGGTATATGAAAGTATAGAACACATATATTACCAGGATGTAGGGGGCCCATTACTGGAAATAAATTTTATTCATGGGGATTACTAGACATGATGCCACTTCAGAGGTCACACATGAGTCTTGACATCAATAACTGATAAATAATGAAGAAAAAAACTTTAACAACCTGAAATTTTATCTATGATGTATAAATAGATAAAACTCTTACATATTATATGAATTTCTACTAATGATATACTACTCATGGTTACAATTCCAATTCCCAATGAAGGAGATACTAATGGTATAATATTACAAGAGGAGTACATGGTGTGTCTCAATGTGTAACGCCACGAGCCCAGTTACCCAGAGTCGGTGCCTTATTACATAACATTGGAATGATCACAAAAGATCATATTTCGAAACACCTATTAGATTCATAGCCTTAGAATAACTAGATACGTTCATAAAGATTACAGTACATCAGAATGTGAAAACTACAACAACATCTTGTCTCCACACTCATATCCCCTTATACTATCCCTGTTGGCTTTTCATAAAATACTTCTTCACATCCCGAGAAAAATAAAACATAGAAATGGGTGAGCTCAAATTCCCCGTAAGGATAAAAATATAGCGGAAACTTTCTTAAATAAGCACAAACATTTAAGGCAATGTATAACTAAAACAAAATCCCTTTTAAACCTTAAATTCAGCATAATATGGCAGAAGTAAAATCAAATAATGTATTTTCCTTATTCACATGGATATTCTACTATTCGAATAATCATATGAAATATCAATAACCACTTTTATAATGATGTAATGCATAATTCCAGACTATCATAACCACGTAGCCAATGCCTAATTCTAGGACTACAAATAAGATTTTGTCAAGGCCTCGTGCTAAGACACTAGTTTGTCTCATGAGACCTACCGATGCATCGAGGAGCTATAGCGAGCTCCACCCGTCACTTACTAAGTCCAATTCATTCCTCATGTGAACAGGTATAAATATAGCATAAACATTCATATTAAAACTAGCATATAAAATGTCAATACTTTCTCCATAAACCATGAATGATATAAAAATAACACATCCAAAGTCAAACATATCACAAAACCATCAATACAATATAGAAGTTTTGTATCATAATAAATCAATGTCAAATAAGCATAAAATACATCAAAGGATGTAGAAATTGATTACATCAAAACTATTTGAGAGAAATAACTTTTTTAAATCATTGAAAAGTCGCACATTTATAAATGAAGTAATTTAAAAGAGATTTTTGAATCAAAGTGTCCCATACCACTTTGAAACATTTGAAAAGAAATATAATTTCAAAAAATTCATGACCATATAAATTAATCCTTATAGTCATTTTGAAAACATTAATTAAAAATATTTAGAATGATAATTCTTTAATCCATTTAAAATTCTGATCTTGATAAAGAGTAACTTTCACAAATTAATAAAATATTCATTATAAAATCATTCAAAAGTCACACTATTATCAAATGAAACAATTATTTTGAAAATATTATTATAATATTATATGGGAATATTTGAAGATTTTATAATGGTGGAAAATATCTCCCTCCACCGTATAAGTTAAAAAAAATACATCGTTACCTTAATATTATCAAAAAGGTTAAAAGGACCTTGATTGGAAAATGATGGAAAGATTCCTTTATAAACATAATATAAAATGTCAATAAACGGTATAAATGACTTTATCCCATATTCTGTAAAATATTAAAAATGGTTTGAAATATGTTTTTAAGAAACATGAATGTGGATGATAAAGAGTTCCCGGTAGATAATTACGTATAAACAACCACGAATAATGAAGAGATTGTGAAATAAACCCTTACATTGTAATTTTCCTTGATTGAGGGTAGGTTAACCTCTTGTATAATGGTGAAATAATTTTTATTAAATTATAAAAGAATCATATAAATAATAATGATATCATATATTATGTTTTAACAATTATTTTTTAATAATATCTTAGTATTATCGTCGTTTCGGCTGTTAACTTACTCATTTTATTTAATATGTTTTGTCACATAAGTCGTGCTTGTTTTGGATAGGTTTTATCTTATTTATATCCAGAATGATATAAAGTCCTTAAAAATTATTTTTAATCATCAAATGAGAATTATAATTGAATGGATATGATGGGGAATTAATCTCATCGTGTTCGTGGATACGGTAGTCCGTACATACGCACAGACGCAACTTCCATTACATTTTTCCTTTTAAAAGGAATAAAAACCAAATAATAAATAGGTATAATAATATTATCGTATAATATAATATATTATATGTGTTACTTAAGTTCATTAACACCATCCTATATAAAATCTATGTATGTTTTGAACGAGTCATATCACTTTGATGGGGCGATAGTTTGCACTTCCTCAATTGAAATTATCACATATATATATATAACATGAAAAGAATAATGGTATGCTATAAAATGAAATTAATTAGGATTATGTATACAATAAATATCATAAATATCATATTTAATTATAGTGCCATCATAATGGCCACCATGAGAGGCGATAGGAGATAATTGAGCAATCATCGTTTCGTGAGCCATTTGGTTACCATCCACAGAAACATTATGTTCTTCACCCATTAGATGGACGTGTGTGTAAGTGTAGTTAGAGGAATTATCATAAAAATATCGTAGTATATTTAAGATATTGTTTTTGATATAAAATAAAATAATAAGAAGAGGTCAGGGGTTGTAGAAGTAAAATAAAAAAAGATAAGAGAAATCGATACCTTTAATTTGGGTAAATCCCTTTTTTTGAACCAAAACAGAACTCCTGAAGTGACTTCGTCCAAATGTAAGGCTTTTAGAAGGAGTTTAGGGATTTCAGGAGCATAATTTGGTAGTGTTTGGATGAGCACAAATGCTTGAGATGTGTGAGGAATTAGTTATATGTGGTGTCCTTTTATAAGGGGAAGAAGGGGAACTTTAGGAAAACCTTAAAGTATTAATTTATAATAAATTAATATTCAGTTTCTAATGACTCAAAACTAGATTATTTAAAGTCTATGGTGTGGATGGGTCGAAAAACACTCAAACATTATATTTTAGACCAGTTTTTTGTCTCTATAGTAACCTTATCTTTTAGATTTAACTCTTAGTTAAATAGTTTGACATTTTCCATGTCACTTTGTAGTTTTAAATTATATTGTTAATAAACATACTATAAAATACCAAGAGATCAAAAAGTGGTTTATTAATTACATAACTATCATCATATATGTCCTTTGTCTGAACCATAGATTTTTAGGAGTATTATATCAACTGATAATATAATATTTTTTTAAAAACTCCATTATGTCATTTTTGACACAATTTAATAATTTATTTTTGTTAATGTCTTAATAAATTTATTAATTAGAAACAAAATAATTTAATCAATCCTAACATGTCATATTAACCAATAATTATTTTTTTGTTCATTAAAAGTCTCATATTATATTTATTTGTGTATTTATAATATCAATTATTTTAATATTTCTCTAATAAGGTAATTACTGCATCATCATTGTGTCATATATAAATTAAATTATTTAATGTCTAAATGTTATAAATAAAATACCATGATGTAGGAAATCTTATTATAATTCTAATTAATATTTATAATCTAATTTATCTTATGTATAACCCTATATTAATAATATTTTAGTTATTAAACATTGATTTTTATCTTTTAACTCTTCTTTGAATTAAATAATAATAAGTGTCCTAATCCAATCCATGTGGATCAAAGTGGTTCATATTTCATTCTAAAGGTTGTTTTGAGTTGAATTATACTTATCCAATATAATTAGGACATGTGTTAGGGTAATAATAATATCATTTTTACCCTTAATTACCCTATTTACTTTTTACAGTGGTAAATAAAAGAAAAAAAGTTACTATTCACCAAAAATTAATTTTATATCCTTGAACCACATTTTACTCCTTGATACTATCTTTTTCTCTCGGATTTCCAAAATTCCACTCATAGAAGTGGTAAAATTACATTTTATGTGAATTTGAAAATTTTCCAAGGAGATTGGTGAAAGACGGTGAAAAGTTCAATATAAACTTTTACATCTCTAAAATTATTATAAACTAACTCCAATGAATTAAATTGAAAATATATAAGTATTATGTATCTATTTTCACCTAAAATAAATTTAAATAAAAAAATTAATTATTTAAATAAAAATTCAGTTATAACCAATAACTCAGTGTTTTTCACTATTCATCAAAAATTGAAAGTTTTTAGAAAAATATCAAAACTTCACCCTAAGATAAATTTGATATTACGAATATAATAATGAACTCTATTTTTACAAATTCAAAACATTTACGTTTAATTTTCTAATTTAAAATTAATTCTCGCAGTCAAAAACAAAAGGCGTGTTTTTGAGATATAATAACTATCAAAAGATTGACACTTGTTTATGTCCAATTTCAAAATGAAATTACTTACAATGAACTTCATTGGATAAAAAGGTAAAAATATTATCTATTTATACTTCCAAAACATTAAAATATATAGTTTAACACTATAAATTATTTTGGTTAAAAAATTTGTTTTTAGTTAAAATAATGTATTTTTCACTATTCACCCAAATATGAATGTTATCAGAAAAACACCAGAACAATATTAAAACTAAATAATTATGTACAATTTATAAATAAGAAGTTTATTTTATCAAATTAAATATATAAATGTTTCAAATATTGGATTTAAAAAGGATTCGACATTAAAAGGTGGTAAAATTGCATTTTTTGTAAAATAATTCTTTTATATGAAAAAATATATTTGTCATTAAATTATATCTAAGAAACTCATAATATGGATTCTAATATTATAAGGATTATATAAAGTTAAATATTTAGTAAATACTATTCATAACCTCTTTTGAACGGTTTTTTTTGGTAAGTCATGGTGCGCTAGAACTTGGTGTTGCGTGTAGTGCAAGTTATTGAATTACTTTGAAGAAATAATGTACTATGAAATATTGGGGTGTTACATTCTTCCCTCCTTCAACAAATTGCATCTTCACAATTTGAAATTATTTTTCGAAAAACAAGGTTGAAAATAGAAATTACTTTTGGGAAAACCCACATATGAAATTAGGTTAATAAAATTTAGTCTTAATAAGAGGAAAATGGAAATTAAAGGGTAACCACCAAATTATGACCTCGATTAGGAGAATTGTTTTGGAAATTATAGAAATATAATTGGGGGAAAATTATAAATATTTATAGGTACTGATTGAGGTCATCAATCATAAACAATTGTAAAATTTAGGGCCATAAATTCATCAATCTATAATGATTTAAAATACCATCGGTTAAACAAAACGTATGGTATGAGGGTAACAATTTTTTTGTTTTAATATCCCTTTGCTAATGGATAATAATTAATTTCTTCATAGAATAAGATAAGAAGAAAAACATATACTTGACAAGTAGTGTCCCATCCTTTAACTAATTTCTACCAGAAACTCATCTTTCACACTAAAATATAATAGAACATAAAAATAATATTTTATTTATCCTATTAATATAGGGTTAAAAAAATGAATTTATAAATCATCTACTAGAATTGTTTTAAAAAAAGACTAAATTATTCAATTCAGGACATCACATAGGCCGGTGGTTAGTGATACACCATTATCGCCCTTTGGTTGCGGGTTCAAGTCTCGCGGCCTTGCCGGACGCGACGGGTTGTCGCCCGACCTCTAGGTTGTCTTATTATGGAAATCCAAAAATAATCTCAAACTAGAATTCTCCAAAATAATTCTTTCCAAACTCACAGTCAAAAATCTATAAGGATGTTAAACACAATGAATATCTATTTTGTTGCGTAATAACATGTGAACACCTTCATCATGTATTCATTTAAAACACTGAAACATCATAAATTACCATAAAACCTTATTGATTACATTCATTCTCCCTCATTCCTTATAAAATAATGCATATACTTCATCCATAAAAAATTTTGTAAACTCCCACATTGATGTAATATACAAATCTTTAATCAGATTCATGGTAGTCAAGAATATCCAATTTAATTTACCAAATCAACCATATCTTATTCCAAAATCAGTACCTCAATATTTGGAACATATTAAGGTTTATCTTTCCTTCAACCATGTAATTTCCAAAAAGTTTAACTTGCTACAGAGTCACTTTTCATCGTAACATAAATTCTCAAATCCTCAATGAAATATTACTGCATTAAAATCCTTCTTTATTTCCAGTACATCATTAATACAGCACTATAATGAAATAATTCCAAAATAACAACACAAGAACACTAGTCATTTGTCTTCATATGTGGTAGTATCATATCTTGATTATTATCCAATATCATCATTTGTGGCATAGTCTGATGACTATGACATTGGTTTGCGTAGTGTCCAAACACCGTGCAGACGAAGCATTATACATTTAAAAACATATTCTTACCCTTGCAGTCATGTACATGGTGTCCTTTTTCTTCACACTTATAACACACTCCCATACCCTTAACGAATTTTCCATGATGATTCATTCCACAGTTATCACATATGGGAAAATCCTTCTTTACCTACATTCCGTTTATGTCCTTCTCTCTACCAACTTTTACTTCTCTGGTTCCCTTCAAACCCACAGGACTCTGAGAATTATTTACTTATCTTATTAACACATAATACTATTTCTTTTTATGATGATAGTACGTGGGAGACTATTTCACTACTAAATTCTGTCTTAAGACCATGAAATATATGATCATTCTTACTTTTTGGATTATGTGTATTGCTGGAGTTCTCATTATTCTACTGGGAGCCATTTCGAATCAATGGCATATTAGATTAGATTATGAATTGCAATGAATAATTTCAAACATCTAAAATACCTAACGCAGACTGAACAGTTTATGGATATAATCCATAGTCATAAATTTTTTTTGAGGAAGTATATACTCAGAAACCCTTCATAATGGATTGTAAAGAAAATGAGAATTATCCTATGCTTATCCCTCAGGAGTTTCGTAACCAATAGTGTAGTAAGGCCGGTTTTCGTGAACCAGTTCCGGTTCGAGTCTAGCTCAAATCGGTGTTTTCAGGTTTTACACCTAGGTACATTTGTTCTAGAGTAGCCTCTACCTGCTCTTATCCAGAAAGGGATGTATTTTCATTGAAAACTCCCAAAATCTTTACATTAACAAAATTATAGGAATTTATTCTATAATAATCCTCATTGTCTATCTTAGGTCTATGGGCTCTAATTAGAGTTAATCTAAATCTAGCTTCCAAGGTTTGTACTAAACTTCATCTGATACAAACTATAACGCCCCGACCCCAGTTACCCAGAGTCGATGCATTATTACATAACATTGGCATGGTGACAAAAGATCATGTCTTGAAAGACTGATTAGTTTAGTAGCCTTGGAATGACTAGATACATTCATAAAGATTACATTAAATCATAAAGTGAAAACTACAACAATATCTTGTCTCCACACTCATATCCCCTTAAGGCCATTCATAAAATACTTCTTCACATCTTTGGAATAATAAAACATAGAAAGAGGTGACCTCAAATGCCCAGTAAGGATAACAATATAGCGGAAACACTCATAAATAAGTATAAATATTTAAGGGAATGTATAACTAAAACAAAATCCCATGTAAACATGAAATTCATCATAATATGGCAGAAGTAAAGTGAAATAATTTCATTTACATATTCACATGGATATTATACTATTAGAGTATTCACATGCAATATCAATAACCACTTTCATAATGATGGAATGAATAATTCCAGACTATCATAACCACATAGCCAAGACCTCGTGCCAAGACAACAAATAAGATTTTTGCAAGGCCTCGTGCCACGATACTAGTATTCTCATGATACCTACCGATGCATCGAGGAGCTATAGAGGGCTCCACCTGTCACTTACTAAGTCCAATTCATTCCTCATATGAAAAGGTTTAAACATAACATAAACATTCATATTAAAACTAGCATACGAAATGTCAATATATTCTCCATAAACCATGAATGTTATAGAAATAACACATCCAAATTCAAAATATCAAACAACCTTCAATGTAATATATAAGTTTTGTATCATAATTAATCAAACTCAAATAAGCTTAAAATCTATCAAAGGATGTTGGCATATATTAAATCAAAACTATTTGAGAGAAATATTTTTTTTTTCAAATCATTGAAAAGTCACACATTTATAAAGGATGTAATTTAAATGATAGTTTTGAATCAATGTGTCCTATACCACTTTGAAATTTTTGAAAAGAAATATCATTTCAAAACAATCATGTCCATTTAAATAAATCCTTAAAATTATATTGAAAACATTAATTAAAAATATTTAGGAAGATAATTCTTTGAAACATTTAAAATTATGATCTTGATAAAGAGTACCTTTCACAAATTCATAAAATATTCATTTTTAAATCCTTTAAAAGCCACACAATTATAAAATAAAACATTTACGTTGAAAATATTCTTATAATACTGTAAGGGAAGATTCAATGATTTTACAATGGCGGAAAATAGCTGCACCCACCATATAAGTTAAAAAAATACATTCTTACCTTAATTTTATTCAAAAGGTTAACAGGACCTTGTTTGGAAAACGACGGAAAGATTCCATTATAAAAATATTATAAAAAGTAAAAAAAGGTATAAATGAATTTTACCCATAGTATGTAAAATAGTAAGAATGATTTTAAATATGTTTTTACGAAACATGAATGTGGATGATAATGAGGTCCCCATAGATAATTACGTATAAACAACCTCAGATTATGAAGAGATTGTGAAATAAACCCTTACCTTGTACTTTTCCATGGTTGAGGGTAGGTTAACCTATTTAATAATGGTAAAATAATTGATATTAAATTATACAATAATCATATAAATAATTATTATATAATATATGATCTTTTAGCATTTCTTTTTTAAGAATATCTTAGTATTATCGTCGTTTCGGATGTTTACTTACTCGTTTTATTTAATATGATTTGTTACCTAACCCGTGTTTTTTGTGGATACGATGTACATTATTCATATAAATAATTATATCAAGACCTTAAACAATTTTTTTATCATCAAATGAGAATTATACTTGAATGGATACGATGGGGAATTAATCTCATCACGTTCGTGGAGACGGTAGTCCGTACATACGCACGAACACTACTTCCATTTCATTTTTCATTTTAAAAGGAATCAAAACCAAATGATAAATAGTTATATTATTATTCCAGTATAATATAATATCTTATATGTGTTACTTATTTTCATTAACACCATCCTTTATATGTTGCATGTATGTTATGAATGAGTCATATCACCTTGAGGGGGTGGTAGTCCGCACTTCCTCAAATTAAATTATTGTATATATATACAACATGAAAAGAATAGTGGGATGATATAAAATGGAATTAAATAAACATATATATAAAATAAATATCATTAATATCATATTTAATTATAGTCCCAACAAAATGGACACCATGAGATGTGGTAGGAGATAATTAAACAATCATCATTTCGTGAGGCTTTTGGTTGCCATCCACAGAAACATTATGTTTTTCACCCATTAGATGGAGGTGTGTGTATGTGTAGGTCAAATAAGTCTCATAACAACATCCTAGTATATTTAGGATACTTTTGTTGTTATTAAATAAAATAATAATAAGAGTTTAGGGGTTTGATAAGAAAAATAAAAAGAAAAGAAGCTAAGAGAAATTGTTAACTTTAATTTGGGTAACTCCCTTTGGTTTTAACAAAAAAGTACTCTTGAAGTGCCTTATTCCATAGTTAAGGCTTCTAGAAGGAGAATAGGCATCCAGGGAGCTTAATTGGGAAGAGGTTGGATGAGAAACAAGTCTTTAGATGTGTGAGGAATTGGTTAGAAGTGGTGTCCTTTTATAAGGGGAAGGAGGGGATCTTTAGGAAAAACATAAAGTATTAATTTATAATAAATTAATATTCGGGTTTTAATGGCTCCAAACTGGATTAATTAAAGTCTAAGGTGGGGATGGGTCTAAAACCACTCAACCACTATATTTTAGATAGGATTGGGTCACTATAGGAACCTTATATTTTATATTGAACTCTTAGTAAAATAGTTTGACATTTACCATGTCACATTTTTTTATATTATATGGTTAATAAACTTACTATTAACTACCAATTGAGCACCATGTGGTTAATTAATGACGTACCTATCATCCTATAAGTAGATTTTCTGATCCATAGATTTTTAGGAATATTATATTAATTAATAATATAATATTTGTTTTAAAAACACCATTATGTCAATTTTGACACTATTTAATAATTGATTTTTGTTAAAGTCTTCATAACATTATTAATTCGATACAAATTCATTTAATAAATCCTGACATTTTATATTAACAAATAAATTTTTTGAATTCATTAAAGGTCTCAAATTATATTTATTTGGGTATTTATAATATAAATTATTTTAATATTTCAATAATTAGGTAATTACTACATCATCATTGTGTCATAAATAAATTAAATTATTTAATTTCTAAAAATTATAAATAAAATACCATTATGTATGAATATTTTTATCTTTATAATGAATATTTATAATCTAATTTATCCTATGTGAAACCCTATATTAACAACGTTTTAGTTATTAAACTTTGATTTTAACTCTTTTAACTCTTCTTTGAATTAAATAATAATAAATTTCCTAATCTAATCCATGTGGAAAAAAGAGGTTCATATTTTATTCGTAAGGTTGTTTTGGGTCGAATTAATCTTATCCAATAGAACTAGGACATGTGTTAGTGTAATAATAATATCATTTTTTCCCTTAATTACCCTATTTACTTTTTACCGTGCTAAATAAAAGTAAAACGTTACTATTCACCAAAAATTATTTTTATCTTATTGAACCACGTTTTACTCTTTGTTATTAACCGTGTGTCTTGGATTTTCAAAATTCCACTCACAGAAGAGGTAAAATTAAGTTTTATGTGCATTTTCAAATTCTCCTAGGAGATGCATAAAAGACGGTGAAAAGTTCATTAAACATTTTATATGTCTAAAATTATTATAAACTGACTCCAATGAATTAAATTGAACATATATAGGTATTAAGTATCTATTATGAACTAAAATAAATTGAAATAAAATAATTAATTATTTAAATAAAAAGTCGGTTTTAACCAATAACTCAGTGTATTTCATTATTAATCAAAAATTGATTGTTTTCTAAAAAATAAGAAACATTCACCCTAAGATAATTTTGATATTCCCAATTCAATAATGAATTATATTTTTATAAATTCAAAACATAGAATTCGAATTTACTAATTTAAAATTAATTCCCGCTGTCAAAACCAAAAGACGTATTTTTAAGAAATAATAACTATCAAAAGTTTGACACTTTTTTATGTCCATTTTCAAAGTGAAATTACTTAAAATGACCATCATTGGATTAAATGGTAAAAATATAATCTATTTATACTTCCAAACCATTAAAATTTATAATTTAACACTGTAAATTATTTTGATTAAAAAAGTTTTTTTACTTAAAATATAGTATTTTTCACTATTCACCAAATATGAAAGTTATAAAAAAACACCCAAACTTTATTGAAACCTAATTATTATGCCCCAATTCTAAGGAAGAAGTTTATTTTGTCAAATTGACTATATAAATGTTTCAAATATTTGATTTAAAAAGGCTTCACCGTTAAAATGTGGTAAAATTTCATTTTTAAAAAAATACTTCGTTTATTTGAAAAAATGTATTTATTCTTACATTATGTCTAAGAAACTCATAATATGGATTCTAAAATTATAAGTATTATATAATGTTAAAAAATCAGTAAATACTATTCATAACCTCAATTGAACGAATTGTTTAATAAGTCATGGAGAACTAGAACTCGGTGTTGTGTGTAGTGCAAGTTATTGAATTACATTGAAGAGGTAACATACTATGAAATCTTGGGGTGTTACACAATGTGTACATGGGGTGTACTCAAGAATACACCCATAACCATTCCCACTAAGTAACATGGAATGTGAAAATTCATATACACACTATTTCTTATGGTGAACAATTTGGTTAGGACCATATAATTTCCTAAGAGAGTAATCCATGTATATGGAATTACTAACTATGTAGGGTGACATGGGTTGTGTTCCTTAAAAAACTTCAATTTGATATTTTACTCAATGTGAAACCCCATCCTCCTTATAAAATGGACATCATGATGTGTGTTCTTCCAAAAAATATTCTTTTTATTGTTTTTTAAAAAACATTAATGATTCTTCCAAAATCATCAATTTTCTAGTTATTTCATATCCAATGTCATCAAAAGATGCATATAAGGACCAGATCATGAAGTAAACATCTATGGTAACTAATTTTAGGACTCTGATGATAGGTAATTGGATTCACATTCATCTATAAAAATTTCATCGAGTTATTTTCACCTTTTAAAGAGTTTAATTGTTGATCCTCATGTACCATAATTGTGATCTACCATTGGTTCTAACTACTTATAAAAATCAACATACCCACCATCGATCACAAAAAACACTATAAATATGTGTTTTCAAGTTTCATGAACTAGACTAGTATTTGAATCAATGACCTACTATATGAAAATTGTGGACACGATAATAATGAATATATAAAGATTCATTAAATGAATTCAGATCATCGATGATAATTTTAAACCAATCCATCGATCCAAAATGTAGTATCAATATAAGGATATAATATTTTCACAATTTTTAAAAAAGTCCCAATGTAATATATTATTATATTGATTTCCTATATAAAATATTACAATTATTAAATTGAGACCAATAACTAATCCATTCATGAAATTAAAAATTAAAAATAAAGAGTCAAAATATCCATAAAATGATGTTGGATTGACCATTGGTAATGAATATATCCATATAGACACGATGGATGATTTATGTTGAGTCTGATCATCGATCCAATTGCCATATGGTCTCTGTCCTTGAAATCCTACTATGACTGAATTTATATAATGTCATATGGTTATGTGGATAAACCGAATTTGTTTTATAAAATGGGTATTAAATAATTTATTCTTTAATTCTATATGGTTAATTATAATAACAAATAAATAAATTCATTTGTTTTATCTAATTACCTCATGGGATAAAAAATTACATTATGGTCTGATGAGATTGAATTATATGTCAATCCCATTGAAAAAATAAAATTCTAATAAAAAATTGGTGTCAATTTATTAATCGAAACACTATATGAAGAGAAAAAACATTAATTCTAAAAAAGTGTCTTTGTGAAATTTAATATATTAACTAATTTATATATTTCAATTAAGGGGTCCTAAAATACTTGTAATACTATTCCAACTCCATGTAAAAAGTCATAATAATATATAGAAATAACCAAAGGATACAAATGAAAACATTTAAATTTTAAAATATATAAAATAGTTTAAAAATCTGTGGATTATCCTCTATCATTATATTGGAATAAAGGGATAAAAATATCATAACCCTAAATACAAGACATATAAATAAAATGGCACTAGAAAAATAATCTAAATAATATTATTTTTTAAAATTTTCATTCTTCCTCTTTACATAAATCTATATAGATATATATTACCTAATATACGAAATATGAAAATGAAAATGGTGATGCTAGTATCAAGTCAAACTTCTAACCAATAGAGATTTAATTTGATCATTATGAATGATATTTTATGAAAATTATAAAAGGTCTGTTTCTATAATATTAATATATTTTTTCATATAATGATCTATATAAAATATCCATTTCATCATCTATGGTATTTTCTTATCATGGACTGAAATAAATAAAAACATTCTATAAGTGACTAGAAATATCAAATATTTTTTTTAGTATGATGTAAAAATCCCAAAGAATAATGTATATATTCTAAATTTATATAAATATTTCTTCCATTTATTTTCTTGATTATTTATTATTGAAATTATATAGTATATATGTTATAATAATTCATTCTATGAAATAAATTTTTCATATATAAATATTTATATATTCATTACTTTTTTAGGAAAATTATTTCTTTATTTAAAATGTTCTCAATACTATATAAAACAATTGGGTAGTTTTTCCTTGAACCTCTACAATTTAATCACATGATTTTACTAATTTTTTATTCTATGTTAAAACCCATTTTATTTTAAGTCTTTTTTACTTTCATTACTTTATATTTAATGTTATTATAAATTTTATATTATATGCTTTTTATGTCAAAAATCCTTTAATAATTATAAAAATAAATTTTTATTCATAGAATTTTGGAAATAAAATCATTATTAAAAGATTGAATTATCTATGGAATTTAATTATATTATCTTAAAATATTAATAATGATAAAATTTCATTAACTTCCATTATATTATTATTATTATATACTTCATTTTTCTGATTGTAGGGATTTTTCTTATATAACCATACCATTTGATAGACTAGGTAAAAAATTTGAAATTTCCTTCAAATATATTAATATATATATAAATCAATTAAATACAATAATAATGTGTTGTTTAATTTATTATTATAATGATTTTATTTTTTTTAACTATAAAGATTCTTTCTTTTTATTAATTTTTTACCTCATGATTGATTTGAAATAAATAGTTTTATTTTCCTACATTATTGATGATGAAATTTATGATGAATTAATTTTTTTCATGTTATTAAGGAATACATATTTAATGATACGTTCTAACTGAGGAGTGAACATATACTTAAATAACTATTAATTGTTTTAATTTAATAAGATATATCAATAAATTATTTTATATGGTTATATGTGTCCAATCTTATCCACTATGTTGTGATGGTCTTTGATGTAATCCTTGAAAAAGGCTGATGAATTCAAATGATTATTTATATTCCACATTCCTAAAATATACTAAATATATATTTTATAATTCCTATTTATATTTCCACATTTCTAATTGAATTGTGTGTGATTTTATCTTATTGGTGTCTTATAAATTGATGGTGATTCCATAACGACATGTGTAGTGACCAAACACTGAATTTACAACTTCGATATATAGTTTGGTTTTTCAAATTTTACATTAACATTCATAATCACATACTTATAGGAACTAATGCTCGGATAACCCACTATAAATCTTATGAATGTTTTCCCACAACAAACAAAATGAATAAATTATACATGATAATTAATCTATTAAACAATTTCACACTCGACCATTCAAAGAATAATATGATCCTAAAAATATAATATGCACTGTTATAAAGATAAGAGTAATGATAAAATAATAATATAAAAATAAATAGTCACATCACTAAATCCAAGTGATATAAAAATATATTCACATTCTACCACATTAATAATTCCAATAATGGGATAATTTTAAAATACCTTATAAAAGAGGATCAGTTATTCAGACCTATATAATAGATCAAGAAATAAATATTTACCATTACCCCAAGGAGTATATAGTGGATGTGAGAAAACATTTCCAGTATTAGACCACTTGATCTATGTATAACAATATCTATAAAATCGATAACATAATGATTTGAACACAAATTATAATATTAATTTATAATTTTTTTATAAAATATAGAATTCATTTGAAGTAACATTATAACAGTAAATTGTTAAATAGTTCATTTTAAATTAGAACATTTTAATAATCTGAATATAATTATATTAATATAATTTGAAATGTAAATCTGTAACAATATAAATATAAATTAAAAGTATTTATTTAATAATAATCATCCAAGCGACATGTTAGTGGATCTATATATACTAAGGTATAGAATATAAAGATCATCTTGCTACAAATATATTCATATAATTATCCACATCCTAATATATATTTTCCAATAATAATAGAAAATCTATAATCAGTTGGTAATAGAACTATCCACATTGGTATTAATAGATACAATTGATAAATCTATGTAGAGAGAAATCATTACATAATATAGGTACTTGAAGTAAGCTGTCAACTATAGGCCCAATGCATCCTAAGAGAAAATTATATAATACATGGGTTTTAACAACACAAACCATCATGTTATAAAAAATTAATTTATAAAAACCCATCATGAAGTATTCAACCCATAAAAGTCATGTAATTTTTTCTAAAAATATTAAATACTATAAGAAATTATAAAATTTAGAAAAATAATTTAATATTTGGGAAAAAAACTATTCATTAAATCATAAATTATTAAGTAAACATAAATTAGAGGTAAATATTTTATTATAATTCAATTAAATTAATTAGTTAAATAATATTAACACATATTTATCATTTTTAAAACCCATTGAGTCCATAATATTAACTGAATAGTGAATTAATTATTAGAAGGAATTAATTCCCTCAAATCAGATTGAAAAAACTAGATGAAAGAATATATAATACATGAATGTAAAGATAGATATTAAGATAAATTACAAACAAAATATCAAACACAAGTTGTAAATTTAATGATGCAAGATAAATAGAACAACCATCCATTTGGAGTTTCTTATTCATTTTGTATTACTGTTATAATATTTAAACCATAAATAAAATCCTATTGGTTTATAATATAAATAATAAGAATATATGAACTCATGAATTAAATTTTCTGATGTTGTCTTGAAATAAGTGTAGCAAATTCAAAACCCGATGGGAAACATAAACCATTTTAATATAGTGTGAATAGTCCATAGATGGCTTCTATTTCATTGACTAATTGAAACCCTTTATGATTGGTGTGTTTCAATGTGGTATTGAGAATACCCATAAATCAATTAAAGATAAATTGACATTACCATTAGAATGGATATTGTTTTATTATTAGTAAGGGCACAGTAATAGAAGGAGGAGAAAAACATGGGGAATCCTAAAAAATGGTATTAATTGAGTATAATTAGAGTGGAACCTACATGGAGAGTAGTATTTGGATGATAAAAAAACTCCTATTTGATATTATTAAACATGAGAGGAATGAAAAAAATCATCACCTTTCATATCTATTAAATTACAAATCAATTCATATTATAAACTAATAAAACAATGAAATCAGTTTTTATTAATAACGAAATTAAATAAATTAACCCAAAAACATTTAATGAATCTGATTGGTTAAATTAAAATCCCATGGTAGTAATAAATATACCTAAATTTATAGGAATTAATTAAAATATATAAAATTGAAAAAGAAATGAATATATATATATATATATATATATATATTATTGTTTCTTTCCATCAATGTGAATACCAATAGATGTGGTGAATCAGGGTATATGAATAGCTAATAAATTATCTCTGATGATATTTTTTATTGATTATTGGGAATTATCAAATCAGTGTAGATACATAGAAGAGATAAATAATAAAAATAGGGAAAAAATTAATTTAAATGGTTCACCCATATTAGGATAACAGATGAAGCATGGAACATTTTTTTCAATGCACCCGAAACACTATGTGGTCTTTTTATATTAATATTAGTGTAGTAGCACTAAAACCTTGAATTTATTACCTTCATAACATAAATGAATAAATAAAAATTATCCCAATAGTATGGAACTAACTTATCTCCCTATAATATTATTTCCTTCTACAAAAAATATCATACACTAGGGTTGTCATAACCATACACTCTATGTTCGACACTAGGATGTACCTCATGATCTCCCATTTAAACAGACACATAAAACTACTAAATCTTCTTTATTAACCTTCAAATGTTAGTATATAAATTTTCTTATCCATTTATAAAAACTAAATATGAAATATTTTCTTATATTCATCTTATTCAACATTAAATTACCATGATATATATAATGCCCTGAAAATCTAATGTAGGAAAATCATTATCGATAGCATGTATGACACGCGACACCAACTGTGTAAGATAAGATAATAAAAAAAGTATTTATATTTCATTTAATCTTTTTAATACATTAAATTTATTTTTTATATACTATAATGCACGAAACAATTTTTTATCTTGTGTTACATGCAATAGAAAAAAATTTCAACAGCTTTTGATACATGTAAGGCCGAGATTTACCAAAAAACAATATATCATTGAATATTATAATTTAATATATTAAGATATAAACTAGTTGTTAAATTATCAAAAATGAATAATAATTACTAAATTATGAAAAAATTTGATGACATTAATATAAAACTTACTCATTGGTTCCATCTTAATTGGATATCAATATAAAATTCAATTGAATATAATGCGAATATTTTTATAGAAATTTTTTTGGGTCATGAATATATTTTACCCAAATAAATTTAATTATTTATAATTAGTGGGTGATATAAATTTAATATATATATATATATATTATATTAAATAAAATGGTTTTGATATTCATCTAATAGGTTTGATAGACCTAAGAAAAGAATAATCCAAATTTTACGAATAAAATACTATATTTTTATTAAGGCTCTTTTTCCACCATTCAATGGAGAACCTATTTAAAATAGAATTTTTGAAAATTATATAAATATTTTCTGTCGAAATAATTTTAATATTTTAAATTTAAACATAAAAAATTGTTTAGGATGATTTTCAGGAATTTTTTTATTAATGACTAATTTTTTATTGAGAAGTAAAAAATACATATTTTTTATTGAGAAGTAAAAAATACATATTTTTTATTCAAAATTTCTTGGTCATCAAATTTATTTTAAAAGGTTATGTAATATTTTTAATAGTTATAGATGATTAATTAGGTAAATATTTTATCAATTAATCCAATTTAGTTAATTTCAATCAACTTCACATAGAAATTTACTGTAAAAATAAAGCAATCTTTTGGATATTATTACTTTAAAAACCTTCTTTATTATCCCATCTATGGGATTAAATTTAAATAAATTTATACCAAATATAATTTTGGAATTTGAAAATTTTATTCCATATTTGAAAAATTAATAATTTTTAATGTCTAATAAGGTAAACTATGTTATTTTTACCAAAAATATTAAGGAAAATAATTATAATTAATTATAGAGGTTAAGGAAAAATTAAGGATAATAAAGGGATAAACATCAATCTTAAGGTCCCAAATGACTTAGAAACATTTCCAAAATCCATTTTATGGACATATATAGACCCTATCCTTCCTTGTATCTAAATATTACTATTACAGGATCCACTAGAAATGTGAAAATCATGTAAGAAATTCTTTTTTCAAAATATTACAAAAGTGCCACTCCTCCTCCTCTTTTTAAAAGTATCCTCTCATCCCACTTATTCACACATGTCAAGAATATTTGGATTAAAAACTCTCTAACATAAAGCTTATAAACTAGAATCCACTCATCCTAGAAGCCAAAACATGTTCATAATGAAATCTAAGGACTCCTATTGGTGTAAACCAAATGATTTTCCTGAATAATGGGTGACAAACATCCGCAATATTTTTTATTTTATTTCTATTATGTTACAGATACACACTTATTATTCCATTTACATATAACCACCAAACATTAATAATTATAAAATGATATAATTATTATATTGTTTCACCTTAATATACACACATTCCATCTAATGGATAATGAACATACCCATTATGTGAACGCTGAACTATCTTCTCATGAAATGATGATTGTTCGTTCTTCCTTAATCCCCTATCATGGTTACCATTATGTTGGAAACAAAATTTATATATTTTATATATGGTATTTATAATGTCATTATACTTATTTAGTTATTTTATAACACATATCATAATGAACAATATATTGTGGGAATACGATAACATCAGTTGTGGAAGTGTGGACTACTGCCTCCTTAATACGTTGTGATTCATTCACATGATACAAGGAATATAGAAATGACAATTTTAATTAAAAATGTGTTACATAGAAGATATATATATTATATTAATTAAATAAAAACATTTCTATAAATATAATATATATCAATTTCCAATAACCTTTTACACGCTTAGAAACTGATAATGTTGTTGATGGATGTGTAGACCACCACCTCCTCGAAATGATGTGAATCATTATAAATCAATATGTAAATATGTATATGTAGTTAAAAAATAGTTATTTATGATTTAAATACCATTATATAATTATATTTTATTACTTATATTCTTACCATAATGATCATTAAAAAATGGGAATGTTCGTCATGCGTACGTACGAAAAACCGTCTCCATGATTCTAAAGATGATTAAATTTCTATAAAGGTATATAATTATTGTTTTTAAAATTATTATAGATGTCTAAAAAAGATTAATGTTTACAGATTATTATTTTTTAGTTGTTATATAATTACCCTTTGACCATATTTGACCTACCAACATTTTCTTGACACATAAACTGAATTCAGTCAAAAAATCCAATGTAAAAATAATTATTTAAATAGTTTTATAAAACATAGAAACACGTGAAATAACAATGATGATAAAAAAACTAGGTTACCAATATTGTAATTAATTATCATATTCTTTTTATTTAGGAATATAAAGACACATGAGAAAAATTAGATGCATGGTAAGGGATTTTCCTCTCACTTTATACTTATGTGAGATAAATGTAATATTCACCATTTACATATTTTGTATGGTGAATAAATTGGTAGTAATGATATATTATATCAAGAATTATTTTATTATATTGGATTTAAAATATTTATTTAATATTATTCCTTCCTAATTCTTATGATATAAATTGAATCAATGTTTTATAAGACATTTATTATTGTCTAAAGATTATTTTTCTGAAGAATAATACTAATGATCTTTCAATGATATTTCCATTTGAAAAACATATTTTATAATTTTTCCATTAGACCATATATTTTATTCTAATCTTGATATTCATTACCATTTTATATTATTAGTTCCATTTTTATACTCTTTGTTACTCAAAATGTTGTAGAATTTTTTTGGAAAACCCCAAAATCCTTTATGTCTTTAGTCAGAGAAGTTGAATACTTTTAAATAAATAAATTCATCATTAAAATGTTTGAAATTTAATTGAACTGTTCAAAATTATATTTTAAGGAAATTTTTATAATTTTATTTAGTTACTAATTTTGTTTAATGTAATCTTATTTAACGTTTCAAATAATTCAATTTTATAACATTTTACTATGAAAAGAAATGTTCTTTTACCTCGTATGGTATGTGCAGATTTACCCAACATTATTTCACTAAATACACCTTTTCATGTTTAAATTGTTACAATGTAAATAAAATTTTCCAAATGTTATTTAAAAATAATATATTTTTCAAAAAAATACAAAATAGAAATATTAATTCCACGAGAAAGTTTTTAAATTATATTTTTATTGCATTTCTAGTCATAAAAGACAATAACACAATATTTTTACACTACATGGGATATGTTGTATTTATACTATACATAATATTTCTATGATGGTTTGTAATTTATTTAGACAAGGATAGTATTCACATTCACATTCTTGGTTACTTTTAATACCTAAGAAATATTCAATTTCCTATGATCATTCTCTATTGAATTTCCCCTAAATATACATATAATTTTTCACGGATATGATTATTTTCCAAATTGTATACCATTTTACATATGGTGTTAAATTATATATTTATTTTACTATTTTTGGAAATATTTATAAATATTTATCCATTATTCAATATGGATATTTGATAAGTAATATTGTTTTTTCCATGTGACGAATGTTTTAGATAGTTATGATATAGGTTGGGGACCTTTAAATGTATGCCCTACAGGTTGGGGACTGGTTAATGAAACCCCCATAATGCTTCAGTAGTCTCATGAGATGAAATTTGTTTGATAGAAACCATTAAATTTTGTTTATAAATAAAATATATGTGTTTCTACATGATATGATAAACTATATTGTAAAATGTCTTAACAATACTGGTTCATATACCAAATAAATATGGAATCCATAATTAAAAATTTCCCACATTTAGTTTCTATTTTTATTCCTCTAGTAGATTTTTATTGACTTATCTAGGGATATATTTATTTTTAATTTCATTGATTAAATTGAATGTGTTTCATTGTATTACATTTCCATATATTTTTATCAAGTTATTTTAAGGTTATTTACTTTAAGTCATTACATCAACTTCTTTTTTATGCAATTACTTCTGAGTCTGTTGATTACATTTTATGTGTGTTCAATTATATACCAGTCAATAATTATTATTCACATTGATTCAATATTTATACCACTATAATTTTTACTTACTGAAATTTGAGATCACCCTTATAATTTTTCTTTCCCTATATATCCAATATGTATACTATGAAAGATATACAACGATAATGTATAATGAATTATGTTATCCTCGATTTTATTTTGAAAAATAATTATTTTGTAACTAATATACTCATTTTTAATACAAGACAAATTTATGTGTCTTCTTTTACAGTACTATTAAAGTCTTGGTCAATTTTGATTTGATTCCTTGTAATCATTTCCATTTATTTGATACTATACATCATCTCTAGGCCTTCTATTGTCAGGTATCTATAGTTGGTGTTAGTGGAATTTTAGTTGTAACCTTGGCAAAATGATTTAGGCAACATAGATTATTGAAAATAACCCTAAGTAAAATTATAATGAAAATTTATAAGAGCACTCTAGAATTTTTGTTATATATAGATTATGAGGGTTATTTAGCAATATATCAATGTCTAAATACAACATAAGTGAATGTTTAGCATACGGATGTAACTAAGAGTAACTACTCTTCAAAGTTTCATAAGATTGACTCGAAGTAACCTAGTACACGACAACAAGCATTATGACACACCTAGTTTGACACTGCTAGGAAATATTTTTATGATAATTTACATTATAATTAAAATCCACTATGAAGGATTTTGATAATGAATAACCATGATTAATATTATGGTGTTTTATATTGATGATATGGTTTTATGATTGTGAAATTCAACCAATGATTTATTTGATATACATTATACGACAAAATAAGCTATGTGAAAATAATTGGATTAAGTATTTATGTATTGAGGTAGTACTTAAAAAAATGTTAAATGTCTTTTTAGTGATTAAAATTATTTTAAGGATTTACATCATATTAATATTGGAAATTATATTAATATGGTATTTGAAAAGCACAACCTATAACTCAAGTGACAACAAAAAACCTTTATAACGGTCAGAGGAATTGAATCCATGACTAAAGGACGATAAACATTTCACACCAACCACTGACCTACACAATGTCCTTTTTAATATTTCACTACTTTTAGTTAAATAACATTATTAAATGATACAAATGATTAGACATTTGTTCTACTTTTTAGGTTCAGTAATTATTGTACTTATCATATTAGTTTAGAGGAATCTTTAGTAAATAATAGTTTTACTTTTAACTCTTTTATGGATCTTTTGATCCTTTAGAAATTTATTTTATTTCTTTAAGGATCAATATTAATATTTTAAATTAATTAGAAAATTGATCGAAGCACAACCAAATATTAAAATTAGGTCTATAGAAATATATAATGTCTGTAAATTTCCTTATATTCATAGGTAGTAAATGAATTATCCAACATTAGTACAACGATGTAATAATGAAATGTTATCACAATACCTTACTTTCTGTTAATCTGATAGTCTTCTATATCATTACAGATTTATGGATTTGAGGCCCCCAACACTTTGATGATAATTCACATGTTTTTGATTGATTACCGAAATCACTCCCTATAAATATGTATAATTTACCTCGAAATATGTATATCTAATTCTAACAAATTTTCCTCTGCATAGATACCCAGTTACATTTTAGTTAATGTGACCTTTTTAATTCCTAGTCTCTCTTATCTAATAGGAGGTTTTATGAACCTTATTCATGAATTAAGATTTCAAGAATATGAAATATCAAACAATATATCACCAAGATCAAGTTTAAATTACACGTATGAAATTTAATTCATATGTGGAGGATGTAAATCCCATAAAATATAATGTCATAACATCAACTTCAATAGTGTGTATGACATAAAACACCAAGCGGGTGAGGAAATATAATATCCATAGTATTTATAATACATTAAATATTACAAATGAATTATATATATATATATTATAGAATACAATTTTTGAAACATAAAGGTATCTTGCATTACACACTAGAGAAACAATCTTAAGTAGATTTTATTATATTCAAGATCATGTTTTTCCAAAAAAATTATATAATAATAAATAAAATAGTCGTCATACACATAGTTGTGAATAGTAAAAACCAAATTATAAATATTATTGTTTAAACAAAATAAAATTATTATTTTTTTAAAATAAATAGAAATTAATATAATAACCAATTAAATATAAAAGTATTTTTTTATAGAAAATTATTTTTATGCTTAGAATGTCATTTTATCCTAATAAATTATTTAATTATAATTATTCACTGATATGAATTGAAAATATATATATATTATATTCAATCAAATATTTTTTAAAATCATTAATAGATTTGATATACATAAGAATAATCCAAATTTTATTAGAAGAATACTAATTTTATTCATAAAATACACAATTTTTATTAGGGCACATTTACTTCCTTTTATTGGTCAACCGATTATAAATTCAATTTTTGGATGTTTTATATATATTACTAATCATAATATAAATAATCATTGAAATTGAAATATAAATATTAGGTTTAGGTGATTTTTTTATATTTTTCAGTGAAGATTTGATTTTAATTGATTAGTGAAAATATACAATTTTACTTTCAAATTTCTTTTTCATATAATTTATTTAGATGTATGAATCATATTTTAATTATTTTAAAAGTCTAATAATATAAATTTTGATAAATTAATTGAATTTATGTCATTGTAATAAATTTCATTGTGAAATTGACTATAAATACAATGTAAAATTTTAGATTCTTTTACTTTAAAACCCTGCATTTTCAACCCAACATCAAGATTGAATTTCAATTAATTTTTGACACTTGTGTGATTGGAATTTTTCAAAATTGATTCCATATTTTCAATAATGGTAATTTTTTTTGATTATAATTTTAACCTATTTTATGAAAAAAAATATTGTTGAAATTAATAAAAAATGATTTCAATTATTATGGTAAAATGAACCGAGCATGAATACCATTGATGGATATGAGGAGAGGTTCAGTTTTTTTACGAGGGATATAAACCTGGAGAAATTTATCGTGCAAACCTAGTTCTTGAGATATGGATTTGTGTAGAGCATCACCCCATATGTTGGAGACTATAGAAATGAAGGACGAATAATAATGATCAAGAAGGGATGTTTGGGGGATGTCATTGTAGATGATGAAAACTAGTATGGTAGAAGAAAAAATGACATTTTATGTGAGGAAAATTATCCAATGTTGCATGGAACGTAGAATGTTCTCGATGACATCATCTACCCCCCAAAGAGGAGGCTAATGAGGGATTACTTCTCTTTGTCAAAGCCCATGACTACCAAGGCCCATTATAATGTTGCTAAAAATAATATGAATGATACCATAAACTTGAGGGATGAAAAGTTCTATTCTATTCACGGCACAATTTGTAGAAACAAAGACTCCGGGAAATAATTTGTGTTTGTATGGGGGATGATGGATGATGGTGCTAGTTCGGATTTTGACTCTAGTGTTGATGTTTACCACTTTGACATGTTGCATTTGGATTTGGTTTGTTTGGCCAAAAATATCTCTATGGGTGTGGGTTGGTTGACCCCACCCAATTTTTGTTTTCATTTCTTTTTTATAACATCTTTTAGGGGGCCAGGAATATCCGGGTCCCACATGTTTTTTTTGTGGTAAAATTATGCTTAATAAGGAAGTATACCTCAATCATAAGGGGTAAAATTAACAAGAAACTTGTAAAAAGACATATTAAAACCATATATAGACCCAATACACAAATTTATCTAAATAATAGATTTATGGGAGACAAATTCAACATGAATAATTTGTATAAAATACCTTTTTCAAAATAATTAAATAGTGGCACACCTCCTACACTATAAAAAGGTCTCCACTCCTCCAGTTTCATCAAACAAAAAGTACCACATTTGATGAAGCAATATCTACCCAACTAGAAACAAAAAATACCTCCCCTCAACCTAGAATAATATAATTTTGCAGAAATGAATCCATTGAACCCCTTTAATGAAATAAAAAATGAGTTACCACAATAAAAGGTAACAAACATCCTCACGCTTTTTAGTTATATTTCCACTCTATACCACATAAAATATTATTATTAATAAATTAAATTAAAATAATATCCTTAATATACTAGTATATTGTTATGATAATTTTTCTACAAACACATACACACACTCCCATCTAATGGGTAATAAACATACTATTTATTTGAATGTTGAACTACCACTTCACGAAACGATTAATATTCGTTCTTACTTTACCGCCTCTCATGGTGGTCATTATGATGGAAAGTATATTTATATATTTAATTTTTGATATTTATAATGTATTTATACTACTATAGTTATATTATAACTCATATCATTATGCACTCCCCTTTGTGTTAATATGAGAACATCATTTGTGGTAGCATTGACTACCACCTCCAAAAAGAGGTGTGATTAATTCACATGATACATGGCTATAAAATTTGATAATAATTTAAAATATGTGACATATAAAAATTATATATGATATTATTGAAATACATAACTTTTAGAAATATAATATATATACCACATTCATTGTACCCTTTCACACACTTAAAAAGAGATATCTTCATTTGTAGATATGTGAACTACAACATCCTCGACATGATGTGATTAATTTTATAGAAAAATAATTATATTTATAATTATATAAGATTAAATAACATGGTATTTATGATATAATTATCATTCTGAAATGATAGGTTGTTTCTTGCCTTCTATCTATATTGATTATTGAAAAATGGGAATGTTACTCTTGCTTACATATGGCCTACTGTCTCCATGATTGTAACATTCATCTATTTTTCATTAACATATTTAATTATTATTTTTAAAGTATAATTAATTTATAGATATGATAATTTCATCACTATTATTATTCTTGAGATGTTATATAATTACCCTTTTGACTATAGTTAACCAACCAAAGTTGACTTTGACCCAGAAACATAATTTATTCAAATCTTCCGATGTATAGATAATTATTCATGTAGTTGTATAAAAAATAGTAATAAGCGAAATAATATTCATGATAAAAATGAAAAATGTTCTCAATAATTTATTTAATTAACATATTTTTCTTAATCTGGAATATAAATACACATAAGAAAAATCATATGAACTGTAAGGTATTTTCATCTCGGTTTTTACATTTATGAGATAAATGCCATGTTCGCCGTTTAATTTTTTTTTGAGATAAATATTATAACCATTTTTATATATTATATAATGAATTAGATTATAATAATGGTATTTAAAACATTCATTCAATATTATTCCTTTACCATGATTTTTATTAGAATGTTTTAAATTGGTATATGAAACATTAATATGATTAAATATTATTTTTCTAAGGATTAATATTAATAATCATTCAATGTTATTTCCATTTGGGGAAATTATATGATCATTTTTCAATAAACCCCATTAATTTTATTAATATTTGGTTATTCAGGGAAATTTTCAAGTATTAATACCATTTTTCCACTCTTTGGTACTGAAAGTGTATTAGAAACTATGTTTAAGAAAACCATTCATCATTTATCTCTTTAATTGGAGAACCGGTTTTCTTAAAAACCCATTTTCTATTATAATGTTTTCAAAAATGTTTTAATCTTATCAAAATGATTTTTAATAACATTTTTTCCTTTTTTTTATTTTCTAAATGTTTTCAAAGTAATATTCTTATAACATTCTTAATAATTTATTTTTCTAAACTTTTATCACACAAACAGATTATCCTTTTACATTATACGCAATGATAGAATTTACCCACAATCATTGACTTGAAACATCCATTACAAGTATAAAAGGATTATTTTTAAATTAAATAATTTTGAATGTGATTTTCAATTAAATGTTGTATCAAATGGTTTTCTAAGAAAAAGTACACTTTAATCAAGAATTTTATTAAAAAAAGTTTTTATATTATTTTTTTTAATTAATGACAATAACTATATTTTAACTCATCTTGGTATATGTTTTGTTGATAGCATCCTTGATATTCATATTATTGTATATTAATGATATTTATAAGGGTAGTATAGACTCAAAATTCCTTAATTATTTTTAGTCCCCTTGAAATATTAACTTTCCTATGATCCTTTGATATTGAATTTTCTCTATGTATCAATATCATTTTTCGTTGATATGATTATTTCCTGATATGTTTAAAATTTTCTCCACAAATTTTGGTTTGATAGTTATTTGATTATTTAGTGAAATACGGATAAATTTAAATCTTCTATCCAATATAGATATTTGATAAGTCATATTTACTATACAATATGTGGAATGTTTTGGATTGGTAAGACATGAGTTGGGGATCATTTAATGTAATCCCTCTTACTTGGGTACTAGTTAACAAAGTCCCCTTATAGTATTGTTAGTCTCATGAGACAATTTTTGTTAGAGATAAACCCTTAAAATTTTCTTCCACATAGAATAGATAGCTCTTTAACTGATATGAAAAATTATGTTGTGAAATTTCATGATGATACTAGTTCCAAATACCTTTGAAATATTGTATCCATTAATTAATCATTTAGTTCATTTAGTTATATTTATTATTCATCAATGTAATTTTAAATTATATATGATTAAATTTCATTTTTATTGCATTTATTAACTAGAATGTAGTTCATTTTCATACCATTGCATATTGTTTTCATTATTAGTTATTTGAATGCCATTTGTTTTCACTTATTTCATTTACATATTTTTTATTCACATCCTTCTTAGTTTTTTTATTATATTTTATGTGTGTTTATTTATTTAAAATTCTAAAAATATTATTCTCATTGATTCATTTTTTTCATCCTTTATACTCTTACGTTACTAAAAATTTGAGCTCACTCTTTTTATGTTTATTTTCCCCAAGAATCTGAGAAGCGTAATATAAATTATATGCATGGATTTACTAAATTGAATAATGTTATCCTCAATGTTATTTCAAAAAAGGATTATTTTGTAATTAGAGAATTCATTTTTTATACCAGACTCATTTATTTATGAAGTTTACTAAGACTACTAAATAATCGTACCTTCTGTATTTGATTCCTTAAAATCATGAAAATGTAATTGATATCATTGAACAGCTCTGTTCCTTTTGGGTTTTGGTCAATACAATATATATTTTATTTTTTCCATTAAGACTCATTATTTTCAATATATTATTATTTATTCATTTTTATTTCAATATCTACTTAGTTTTTATGTTTGAATCGTTTTAAAAATATGAATATAGAAACACCAAATCTTTTCACCCTGTATATTTAATTCTATCAAAATCACTTAATATTTTGATAATAAGGAGATACACAATCTTCAACCAAATACCACATCTAAATTCCAACTATTTTCATTTCTGTTATCTACAGGAAATGGAATCATTCTTATGATCATGTTTCTTTCTCAAATTCAATATCAATTAAATCCAGAAAAAAATATTTTTTAATTCATTATCTTATTATGACAAATAATAATTTCATTTTATTTTGACATTAAAACTTTGAGGTTGTTAGATTTATTTTTCATACATCATGATTAATGAAATATTCTTTAAATGCTTCTTCTATCCAGATCATCATATCAAAAGGACAAGGAAATGACCCTTATTCATTTCTCTTTTTGTGTGAAATGACAATATAATTTTTCCTAGCAAAAAAATACACTTAAATAACTGACTAATGTAACAATTGTTTTCAGCCATTTTGTATGAAATGTATCATATGAATTGGAATGATTCAAAAAATTAATTATTACTTTCATAATATATGGGTACTAAATTTCACTAATTATCTTTAAATGAATCTCATGTAGATAGTGAAAAAAATGGACTTAGCCATTTTATCTTCATCCTCAACAACATACTCTCACAAATAGATTAAAAGACCTAGAGAAAAATGAATTAAGGAAATTTATAGAATATTATACATTCTAATTATTCTATATATACTCTAAAAATATTATATTATAGACATAATAACCCCTTATGGATTTATATTTTTCTAAAAGGTTCCTTGAATAACATTGTTAACAAAAAATAACTAAAATGTACCCTATGGGTGTTTTTTAAATAATCCTTCTTTGGGTGTATGGATAAATAAAAAATATATCTTATATTTATTCTCATGGAAACATTAATAATGGCTATTTTTACTATTATTAATATCTAAAACAATAGAATCATGGATTTCCACATTAGCTTGTGGAAAGGAGGAGAACTACATCACCTTAAGAGACCTTTCCAAGGAACCAAGGGCTGGTAATAAATGTACTACAATTCAAGAATGAATGGTGTTTTTTTTCTCAATGAATAAAGGAGACCAAACAAACATTCCATTAGCAAAAAACAACTACATGATTCATGTTAAAAAACATTAAAAATCAACCTCACACAAATGACTACAATAAAAAACCACACCAATACTAAATTAGAGTACATATGGAATACTAAAAAACAAAACTACAAATACGATGACATAACTCCATATCCGCATTCCAAAATCATTTCTCTAACTCCACAATAACCTAAGAATCATAAAGAAACAAAACAGAAATGAGATACCTTACCCTTAACTTTTTATTAGAATCCAACATCATCAATGGTACCAACATGGAAGAGTAGGGGTGATTCATGAAAATTAGTAGGATTTACCTATTAATTCCCTACACATGCAACTAGGATAGGACAAGTTATCACATTTTTTTAAAACAATTAATATAAACCCATTTAAACAGTTCAATAATTTCCATAAAAAACAGATCATTGTGAATACATTTTACCCAAATCAAAACATTTATGAAGAAGTAAAAAAATTAGTCATTAACGGTTTTCGGATCTCATGATTGCATAACCCATTTCATTTCACATAAACCAAATACATATGCATCATACATACAAAAAACTCAACCACCCAAGATTGGTGTTACTATTGATGATGAAACTTCATGTCCAATATTCTCCGCTTTTTATTGTTGTATTTCATGACAATATTCCAACACATTGATGGTGTTACATCATGACCACTTAACATCCCACAATTTAACTCTTACTTAGTCATTCAATACAAAAAAAAGTCAAACCAGTTATTTCCTAACCACTTAAATAACCTATAACATTTGATGAAAAAACATTTAAACCAAAATCCATGTCATACAACATTTCAACAAATTATACAAAAACCATTTCCATCCATTTATGAAAAACATCATTTCAAAAATACAAAACGTTTTTTGAAATCTATTTTCAGAAACTAATTCCATAAATCAATTAATAAATGACTTTTAGAATTACCATTTCAAAATCTGAATAAAATCAAATGAACATCAAATATCACAATTTTTCCTTAACAAATGAATCACCATAAATGGGGTTTTTTCCCTAGATTTACACATGAATTTCACAATAAATATCAGGGAATAAAATTAAATTAAAATCATATCCTTCATGTTCAATCAAGAAGTTTTTAATGTGAAGAGGCTAACCTTTATGGTTTTTGTGAAAATTATGAACATCACAAACACTCACCAAATCTAAGGGAAATGTAGAGAACCAAATCATGACGTACATGGACATTTCATTACTTTTGCGGAACACTTAATACATTAGAAGAACCAACACTCAAGGACTGTAATAGTTTAGTGTCTTTGAAAACACAGAACACAATCCTCTAATCGTGGTAAAAGATCTTCAACATCTCCCATAATGATCTTCCCCTTTTTTTTCTTACCTAAAACCATTCATTAAATCTTGGGGAAAAGAAATCATATAAATGGGTGAGATAAAATTCTTAGTAAGGGTAATCATGGAGAAAATAAAATAAATCATATACATTTTAACTTAAATACATGAACATAATGTTTAAATGTCAAGATCTTGAGAAATGACATAAAACATGGCAGTATGTAAGGAATATATCATAAAGAAACATTAATCCTGATAAAATATCATGAGAATAAAACATGTAATTGTGTAAAAAATAAAGAAAATGTTATGATTTAGTGGCCCAGGTTGTGCATCCAAGACCATCTTAGTGGACAAAGTCCCTTTCTGAATCGAGTTCACTCCTCGTTTCAGTCCTGTAACACTAAACCAGATTGACTTACTGCTCTATCCATTCCTATATCATGAGATATAAATCTTTACCCAATGCATTGGAGGGAGATATTGGTACTACCCATCTCATAATTAAATCATTCTTACTCATGCCACAACATAGACATAAATCATTCATCATAACCCAAAGAATCAAATGGGTTTCATAAACATCATCCCATCATAACATAATCTATATAAAACAAATGGATATCATTTAATCATAAGATAAGTGAAACCATGTAAATAATAGAGACATTATATTTGAATCATACACATATGTAATACAATCATATTATATGGAAAATGGTTTTGACAAAACACTTGAAACGAATTCTTGAAGAAAATATAATTTCTTCTTCAAAATCATTTTATTTTCACAAATACCATAAAATATTAAAAGAAAAGTATTTTTTTTGAAAATATTTATAAAATATTGTAGAGTAAGATTAATGAAAATGAGGAATTATGAAACCGTAAAAATCCATTCATTCCGTATAAGTTAAAAATAAAATTCTTCTCGTTCTTTTCTTGAAAATGAAAAACACTTCCTCGTGTGGTAAAAAAAGTATGATTACTTTTATAACATGTTGTAAATTTCAAAAATGGGTAAAAATGACTTTAGAAATACGTGAAAACATTTTTAGAAAACATGGTCATGGATGATAACAATAACCCTAGTAAATACTTAGGAATAACAGTCTCGGATAAGAACAAGATTGGAATTGTTATCCATTACCATAGGTCCAATATGCTTCATACGTATCCAAAATTCCTCTATAATGATTTAAATAATGTCATTGACTTATTTCCGAATCATATTAATTGTTATGATATTATATATGGTTCACTTATTACTTTATATTACCTGTTCATTTTTAAATTCCATGTTAAAGCAGCATTTTAGGTAAAATTGTTTTATTTATCGTACGTGTTTGAACTTGTTGTTCTTGATATTATAATTACTTATATATAGATTTAATTACTTCCAAAATTAATTTTATTATTTATATATCATATATATTCAATATATATATATATGTAAGATAGATAAATGAAATGAAATACACCGTTCATGGAGACAGTAGGTTATACGTACGCATGAACGATGTTTTAGGTTTCCTTATTTAATTTATTGGAATTTAGTAGATGATATACATATATATATACATAAATATACTATAATTATTATGTCATATATTTTATTGTTACCTATTATATATAATTTATAATCATTCTTGAATTGTTATCATGGAAAATGAATCACATCGCATCGTGGAGACGGTAATCTGTACGTACGCACGAGCAGTGATATCATTCCCATATTTATTGAATGTAATTAGAGTGGATTATATAATATCTTAGAATTAGTATTATGTTATAATAATCATATATTAGTATTATTTACACCATTATACCTATCCAAGTAAGGTGGTGGTAGAAAAACTGATTACACCACATCGTGGAAACGGTATTTCGTACGTGCGTACGCGCGGTGATTTTATTTTCCATAGGATTAAATGAAGGTGAAAAAGGGTTGTTTCATATTTATAATAACATATAATTATATAAATAATACTTATGTTATTAATTTATAATGAAACAACTAACAAAGATGAAGTAGAAGAAGAATGAAACTTGAAAGAGTCGTTAGAAGAGATTACCTCTTCCTCAACGCACCTCCTTTAATATTATTCTTACGGCACTAGAGTTGGTCTTTTGAGAAGACCATAACCTCTGTGATATAACTAGATATGTTGAGAAGAATAATTGGTAGGGGTTGGCCGATCTTTAAGGCTCAGAATAGTGTGAAGAGAAGAGGGAAGGGGTGCCCTTTTTATAAGGGAGGAGAGGGGCACCTTTGGAAAAACATAAAATATTATTTTATAATAAAGTCATATTCGGTTTATAATAGCTAACAATTGACATATTATGAATCTAAAGTAGGGATGGGTCTAAATCCCCTCAAAAAATAGGATTTAGACAAGTTTAGGTTACTATTTTAACCATATCATTTAGATTTAACTCTAAGATAAATAATTTAACTTTTACCGTGTCTTCTTGTTTTCTTACAATATATGGTTAATAAACATACTATAACAAGATAAACGAACCCTAAGTGGTTAATTACTAATATATATAACCTTATCTAAGTCATTTTTCTGATCCTTGGTTTTTTAGGAATAAAATTACAATTAATAATATAATATTTGTTTTAAAAACTATTTTATGTCAATTTTGACACTATTTGGTAATTGATTTTTGTGAAAATCATAACAGCATTATTAGTTCGAAAAAAGTTAATTAAATAAATACTAACATGACATTTTAACCTTAAAAATTAGTGTAATTTTTAAAAAGTATCTAATTAAATTTATTTAGTTATTTATAATATCAATTATGTTGATATTTCATTGATAAGGTAATTACTGCATCATCATTGTGTCATAATTAAATTATATTATTTAATGAGTGAAAATTATAAATAAAATACCATTATGTAGTAAATATTTTTATTGTTCTAATAAAAATTTATAGTCTAATTTATCTTCTGTATAACCCTATATTAAAAATGGTTTAGTTATTAAAATTTGATTTTAACAATTTTATCTATTCTTTAATGAAAATAATAATAAGTGACCTAATCTAATCCAAGTAGACATAAAGGGTAATATTTTATTCCTAAAGTTGTTTTTGGTCGACTTACACTTATCCAATAGAATTAGGAAATGTGTTACTGTAATAATAATATCATTTTTACCCTTAATTACTTTATTATTTTTAACCGTGGTAAATACACGTAAAAAGTTACATTCACCACGAATTATTTTTATCTTATTGAACCAAATTTTACTCCATGATATTAACTGTGTCTCTCAGATTTTCAAAATTCCACCCACAGATAGAGTAAAATTATGTTTTATGTAATTTTTCAAATTCTCCTAGGAGGTGGGTAAAAGACCATGAAAATATCAAAAACATTTTATATATCTAAAATTATTATAAAATGAATCAAATGAATTAAATTTTAACATATATAGGTATTATGTATAAATTTTGACAAAAAATAAATTTATATAAAATAAATAATTATTTAAATAAATAGTCGGGTTTTAAATAGTAACACAGTGTTTTCACTATTCATCAAAAACTGAATGTTTTCAAAAAAATACAAAAATTTCACCCTAGAATAATTTTGATATTATGAATCAAAAAATGATGTCCATTTTGAAAGATAAAATTTATAAAATTTCCAAAAGTGTGTATCACTATTCATAATAGCAATATTATATAACATATCATTGTTTAGTGAAACTCGGTATTGCGTACAACACACGCTATCATGGAAGGACGTGATTGCTTGTAATGCAAGAGAAATCAGGGATGCGTGTAGTGAAACCTCCGTTTGGTGATGTGTATAACATAATAAAAAATCATTCCATTTATACATTAAAAAAATTCTATACATAATGTTGCGTATAATAATTTCCACAAAATGAATATGGAATTGTGTGTAACACGAGCGAAGAATAGTGTTGTGTATACTGCAAGATAATACGGTGTTGCGTATAGTACAACATTATCTTGGTTTAGTGTATAATAGAAGACATCAAAGAAATTAAAAATAATATATCTCATAAAATCTCGGGGTGTTACATTCTACCCCCCTTAAAAGAAATTTCTCCCTCGGAATTCGTTAGGGTTCTAAATGGTTTACTACTTGAATGCTTCCTTCATAGAAACCCACATTGTAAAAATTAGTACTAAAACCTCATTTTAAAAAGTGTTGTATGAAACATATCGGTTAACCAAATTGACTCATCACTAGGTTTCCACATAAGAGAACATAGGTTAAAATATGGATATGGAAGAGAGACCTAACAATGAAGTTCTGATGGAGAGTGGTAGAGATCATGGCTATAAAAAATCCAACAATCACAAATCCATAAATTTGTGATGATCTAAGGTACCATCTGATTCTTTGGATATAAGGGCAGTAGGACAACATTTTGGGTTTTTAAGATCATTTCCCTAATTTGAATAAATTCGAATTTGAAGAAATACTTTCTTCATTTTGGTACAATCTCTCAGTTGGTCGTTCTTTGGACAATTTCCACTTCATCTCTTAAAGAAATGAAGTTGAATTTTTCATTCATGAAATGTTAGTAGATCATGTGATAGATTGACATGTCATTCCATCTTTCACAAAAAAAAGGTTCGCAAAAGTTATCAAATATACATAAGTCCATCTATAGTGATATTAATCATATATGGTTCCTAAAATCGAATTATATTTCATCTATCATGCCGCTTAATAAAACTAGTTACTACTAACCAGGGACATCTTGTAGGCCAGTGGTAGGCGATAAAGGGCTGTCACACTTCAGTTGTGGGTTTGATTCCCACATCCTTGTCCGACGTGACGGGTTGTCGCTCATCCTATGGGTTGTCTTTTTTCTAAAACTACATTATTATAACATTCCATAAATAGTATTGAAAAAATCTATAGCCTAAAAAAATAATAACTTATGTCCAACATAATCCATTACAATCTTTAGGAATATCCAAAATACTTCTGTCCCACCTCATAGTATAAAGAAAACAATTACTTGAAATTTTATCTGTCGAGCATGGGAATACCATCATTTATCCCCCATATATCATATGATATATCATTGTGGTCAAATTACAAACATGTGAATACCTTAATCATGTATTCTCTTGAAAAAATGAATACCCATTGAACCATAGTGAAAACATGAATGCTGTCAAATAACACATTCCTCATACCAAAATCCCAAAAATTATATACACTCAAACAATAATATCACTTTTTCCTTATATCAGTCATGAGCTCATGAATACTATTAAAAATTTCATTTTCTCCTTATCATATAATCTTCTTTCCAAAATATTTGAATTACTTTTCATGGTTACCAGTACAATATAATTATTGAAAAACATAATAAACCAACACATAGATATTCCAATATTCCACAGTACTATATATTAGATTCCACAACATTATTTTGGAATCTCATTACATAAATACATAATCATTCCAATACATCATTTCCATACTCTACATCCCCAATAGTGATCACATGTGACTTCCCTTTGTCCATTTTCTTAGGAGGTTTCTCACGTCGATCATCATTAACCCTTGGATTAGGGCATTTCTTAGCATAATTCCCCATTTCCTTACACTTAAAGCATTGAAGTGTTGGTGGAGAGTTCTCTGTAGTCTTTTATCTATTCATGTCATTAGAATTATTTTTCCCATTACTTCAGAACTCATCTTCTTGATGACCTTCATTTACACACTTGATACATTTTCTTGCACATTTTAGGCAATCTCCACAATGCTTCTTTCCCCACATTGAGCGTAAAGAAACATTCACCTTCCTTTCACCATTGTTCTGTGGTTTTTCCTTGAACTCCATCTTTCGTTTCTTGTCAAAACCATGAGATGGATATGTTACAACAACTTCTAGTTCTACCTTTATAGCACAACACACAATTTCTTCATAGATAATGAAGTCTCTTATAGATAATTCCCTTCAAAGACTTGGTTTTAGGCCACTGAAAAAACGATCAACTTTAACTTCAGGTTGGATGATAAAACCAGATATATACCTTGCATGTCTTGAAAAATTCGCTTCGTATATACCAATAGATTTATCATCTTTTTACTTAATCTCATGGAACTCCTTTTCCATATTTGTTCGACAAATACAAGGGTAGTACTTACTGAAAGACAAGTTCTTGAACTCGTCCCATTCCATGGATTCAATTTCCTATTGGGGCCTTGTATTCTTAATTAGAGTCCATCACTGGTATACTTCACCTTCTAAATGGTAAACATCTAGAATGAAATTATCATGTTCCGAATAACGAAGTATCGAAAATCTCTTTTCCATGGTACTAATCCATTGTTTAGCAACAAGTGGATCAGAAGACCCATTGAAATAAGGTAGACGTTGCCTCATGAAGGACTCAATAGAATATTGTTACCTTCTCTGATCATTTAGAAATCCATAATGATTCATAGCTTGTGTAGGTATAGAAATATGATTTTTCAGTCCATCTCCCATCACTTTTGGTTGTTCAGGAGGACAATCATTGCATTTTCCATTACATTGATCAACACGGTTCCTTCAGGTTCCAGACATTATCTAAAACCCAAAAAAAATAGTGTGAGAGGAAAAAATCATGCTATGGAAAACATCATAATAAATGGGGAGTACCTTCAATATATAACATCTTAGGGTTTATTCTAAGATAGTTACCATAATTCTAGGAATATAACCTATACTTATACTTATCCTTATGGACTTCCCTAGACGTACTGTAGAAATATCTCTAGGTATCTCACTAAAGTTTTCACATCATAGTTTCCAAATTTTAACAAAACAATTACTCTGATACCAACTATAGAGACCCAAATCTTGATGTACATGGACATTACATGACTTTTGCAGAATACATAATAACATAAAAAGAACCAACACTCAAGGACCATAATAGTTTAGTGTCTTTGGAAACTCGGAACACAATCTTCTAATCGTGGTGAAATATCTTCAACATCTCCCATAACGATCTTCCCCTTTTTGTTTTCTTACCTAAAACCTTTCTTTAAATCCTAGGGAAAATAAAACATATAAAAGGGTAAGCTCGAAAGATCAGTAAGGTTAAGCATGGAGAAAATAAAACAAATCATAAACATTATAACGTAAATACATAAACATAATGTTTAATCATAATGATATTGAGCAATGACATAAAACATGGAAGTACGCAAGGAATAGATCATAAAGAAACATTAATCCTGATAAAATATCTTGAGAATAAAACATGTAATTGTGGAAAACATTAAGCACATGTTATGATTTCTGTAGTATCCAATGCATTGCTGCCAAGACCATCTTAGTGGACAAAGTCCCTTTATGAATTGGGTTCACTCCTTATTTATGTCCTGTAACACTGAATCAGATTAACTTACCATTCCAGCAATTTTTATCTCATGAGATATAAATCTTTTCCCAATACATTGGAGGGAGATATAGGTCCCACCCATCCCATAATGAAATCATTCTAACATGTGCCATAACATAAAAAAAATCATTGATTATAACCCAAAGAATCAAATGGGTTTCATAAACATCATCCCATCATAATATAATCCATATAAAAAAATGGATATCATTTCATCATAAGAGAACTGAAACCATGTAAATAATAGATATGTTATACTTGAAACATACACATATGAAATAATGTCATCTAATATGGAAAATTGTTTCGATAAAACACTTGAAATGAATTCTTGAGGAAAATATACTTTCTTCTTCAAAATCATTTTATATTCACAAAATTCCATGAAATTTTAAGAGAAATGAATTTTGTTGAATATAGTAATAAAATCTTGTAGAGTAAGCTTCCTAAAAATGAGGCTCTGTTAAACCCTAAAAATCTCTTCATGCTGTATAAGTTAAAAATAACTTTCTTCTTATACTTTTATCGAAAAAGACAACAACATCCTTGTGTGGTAAACAAAAGTAAGATTCCTTTCATAACATGTGGTAAATTTAAAAAATGGGTTAAATGAACTATAAAAATACCTAAGAACATTTTTAGAAAACGTGGGCATGGATGATAACAATAACCTCAGTAAATACTTACGAATAACAATATCAGATAAGAAAGAGATTGGAATATTTATCTCGTACCATAGGACCGATATGCTTCGTACAAATCCGAACCTCCTATATAATGATTTAAATAATTTCATTGACTTATTATAGAATCATATTCATTTTTATGATATTATATAGGGTTCACTTATGACTTTATATTACCAGTTCTTTTGTAAATTCCATGTTAAAGCAGCGTTTGGGGTAAAATCGTTTTATTTGTCGAACATGTTTGGACTTGTTGTTCTTGATATTATTATTACACATATAATTATTTAATTAATTCCAGAATGTAAATAATGATTTATATATAATATATATTCAATATATATATAAATATAAAAGTTAGATAAATGAAATAAAATACACCATTCATGGAGACGGTAGGCCGTTTGTACGCATGAACGTTGTTTTGCGTATCCTTATTGAATTTAATGTTATCATGTAGATGATATAAATATATATATACATAAATATAGTAGAATTAATATGTCATATATTTCATGATTACTTATTATATATACTTTGTAATCATTCTTAAATTGTTAACATGGAAAATTAATCCCATCGCGTCGTGGAGATGGTAATCCATTCATACGCATGAGTGGTGATATCATTCCCATATTTACTGAATGGAATTAGAGTGGATTATATAATATCATAGAATCAGTATGATGTTATAAAAATCATATATAGTTATTCTTTACACCATTATACCCATCCAAGTAAGGTGGTGGTAGAAAAATTGATTACACCACGGTGTGGAGACGGTATTCTGTACGTACGCACGTGCGGTGATTTCATTTTTTGTAAAATGGATAGAAGGTGAAAAAGGATTGTTTCATATTTATAATAACATATTAGTATATAAATAAGACTAATTATGTAACTTTATAATGAAACAACTAAGGAAGTGAAAGTAGAAGATGAAAGAAACTTGAATGAGTCGGTAGAATAGATTACCTCTTCCTCGACGCACCTCCTTTAAACATCATCTTAGGGCACTAGAGTTGGGATTTTGAGAAGACCAGAACCTCTGTGATATAACTAGAGGGGTTTAGAAGAGGTATTTGTAGGGTTTGGATGAGCTTCAAGGCTCAAAATGGCGTGAATAGAAGATGGAAGGGGTGCCCTTTTTATAAGGGATGAGAGGGGAACCTTTGGAAAATTATAAAATATTATTTTATAATAAAGTAATATTCTGTTTATAATAGCTCAAAATTGATTTATTTTGAATATAATGTATGTATGGTTATAATTACTATCAACCAATAGGATTTAGACATGTTTAGGTTACTATTTTAACCTTATCGTTTATATTTGACTCTAAGATAAATAATTTAACTTTTACCGTGTCTTCTTGTTTTCTTACACTATATGGTTAATAAACATACTATAACAATACAAGAGAACCCCAAGAGGTTCATTTTTTATATATATAACCTTATATATTTAATAAGGAGGAACCTTAAATTTTTAAAAATAATATAACAATTAAAAATATAATATTTTCTTTAAAAACTTTTTTATGTTTATTTTGACACTATTTGGTAATTGATTTTTGTGAAAATCATAATAGAATGATTAGTTCAAAATAATTTAATTATATCAATACTAACATGAAATATTAACCTAAAAAATTAGTTTATTTTATAAAAAGTCTCAAATTATATTTATTTAGGTATTTATAATATCAATTATGTTAATATTTCATTGATAAGGTAATTATTGAATCATCATTGTGTCATAACTAATTTAAATTATTTAATGTATAAATATTATAAATAAAATAAAATTATTTTGGAAATATTGTTATATTTCTAATTAATATTTATAGTATAATTTATCTTATGTATACACCAATATTAAAAATTTATTACTTATGAATCATTGATTTTAACTTTTTTAATTCTTTTTTAAATAAAATAATAATAAGTGTCCTAATATTATCCTAGTGGTCCTAAAGGGTAATATTTTATTCTAATATTTGTTTTTGTTTGAATTACACTTATAAAATAGAATTAGGACATGTGTTAGGGTAATAATAAAATCATTTTTACCCTTAAGTACCCTATTTACTTTTAATCTTGGTAAATACAAGTAAAACGTTACTACTCACTAAGAATTATTTTTAACTTATTGAACCTCATTTTACTCCTTGATATTAACCGTGTCTCTCAGATTTTAAAAATTCCACTCATAGAAGCGGTAAAAATATGTTTTCTGTAAATTTTCAAATTTTTCTAGGAAGTTGGTAAAAGACGGTGAAAAGTTCAGGACAATTTTTATATATCTAAAATTATTATAAAATTTCTCAAATGAATTACTTTTTAACTTATATAGGTATTATGTATCAATTTTGACCTAAAATAAATTAAAAAAATTAATTATTTAAATAAAATGTTGGTTTCTAAATAGTAACCCAGTGTATTCACTATTCATCAATAATTTAATGTTTATAGAAAAATACCAAAAATTCACCCTATCCTGATTTCGATACTCAAAATCCAAAAATGAAGTCCATTTCGAATGATATAATTTAAAAAATTTCAAAAATTTGGTATTACTATTCATAACGGCTAGTTTATATAACATATCATTGTTTAGTGAAACTCGATATTAAGTACAACACACGCTATCGTGGAAGGTCGCAATTGCGTGTAATGAAAGCCAAGTCAGGGATTCATGTAGTGAAATCTCCATTTGTTGTTGTGTATAGCATAATCAAAACTTATTTCATTTATACATTAAACAAAATATATACATAATGTCGCGTAGAATAATTTCTACAAAACGAACTTGAAATTGTGTGTTACACGAGCCAAGAATAGTGTTGCATATACTGCAAGCTAATACATTGTTTCCTATAGTACAATCTAATCTTGATGTAGTTTATAATAGAAGACATCAAATAATTTAAAAATATATATATCATAAAATCTAAGGGTGTTACAAGAAATCTCCAAAAATATACTTTAGAACCCTTACCCTAAAATAAACATGGATAAATATAACAATTATTGTCAATAAATCATGATATTTTTCCTCAACAAAAGAAAATCATTGAAACTAAGTGATGGGGAGCTATATATATATTAAAAAACACAAAAATACAATGAAATTCCACATAACAAGGGTGATTCACCATCAGAGCACCATGAAAAACCTTCTAATTCTTCCAAAATGAGTTTGATAGGTTTTGTAGCTTTAAGGAGAAGAAAATAACTAGTTAGGGATACATATATGAAAATTTGATGGGTTTTTGGTGAATCCCAATGTCACCCCATTTTTAGAACACCTTTTTTAAACTTCACATGGTTAGCCCACCAGGATAGAAAAAACATACACTAATTCGGTGACTACTACTATCACAAAAGAGGCCTCACATCATTAGTTTTCATGGTTAGAAAAACTATTCACCAACCATGAAAAAACCTAATAACTCAAGTAGTAGTTTTAGAAAAGGGAGGCTACATGGTTTGGAAATGTGTGCACCAACCTTGCACCTTCTCCTTGGTTCCTTCACATAGTGAATGGTTTCCTGAAAGTGTTGTATGATTTTCAAAAACCATTCGTAAACAGTAAACCCATAAAAAATACCCCAAAACCTTCCTAAAATATTCAAGACTCTTCCAATGTTTACCCATACACTTATAAACTTAAAAACTAATAAATAAGGATTACATACTTCAAAATGAGGGTGCTACATTCTACCCCTAATTGTAATCTCTATCCTCCAAATGTAGAAAACCACTAGGTTCCCAAAAAAGATTTGGACACTACTCATCCATTTCGTTATCTCATTCCCACGTCTACTCTTAAATCATACCAACATTCCATAAATCCAACTAAACAGATTCTCTATCCAGGAATGACTTTCACTTTCTTATCCATAATCAACACTAGAATGTGCACCAATAAAGCATCAATCTCTATCTCAATATGATACCATAAAATCACATGGTAAGGATCAGGCTGATACTTCTTCAACTGGGATACATGAAATACGTTATGCACCACACTAAACCATGGTGGAAAATCATAACCAATAAGCCACATCTCTAATAGGTTTAGGTTTCTCAAAAGGTCATACATATCTTAGTGATAATATGAACTGATTTCCAAAAATAAAGATTTCCAATCCTAGGAGTGATTCTCAAAAATATAAGATTACGCAAACAAGAATGAAAATGGTCGTCGACAATTGTCCGCATAGGAATTATGATGACTTTGAGCAATCTAAATTCACATCATGAGAAAATAAATATACTATGTTGCCTCTTGGACAAGGCGCATCGCAACTATTGATGTCTCACTTGTTTCAACCCAATAAAGTAGAGGATGACACATATTCCCATATAATGGTCAAAATAGTGCCATATGTATCGAGGAATAATAAATTTTATTATAAAAGAACTCTATAAATGGTAATTTGTCCTCTCATATGATACGAAAATCCATCACACATTCCGAAAACATGTCTTTCCAATGTTTGATCATCATGTCAAATTTCCCTTCGGTCTGTGCACCAACCTTGCACCTTCTCCTTGGTTCCTTCACATAGTGAATGGTTTCCTGCAAGGGTTGTATGGTTTTCAATGACCATTCGTAAATAGTAAACCCATAAAAAATCCCACAAAACCTTCCTAAAATATTCAAGACTCTTCCAATGTTTACCCATACACTTATAAACTTAAAAACGAATAAATAAGGATTACATACTTCAAAATGAGGGTGCTACATTTTACCCCTAATTGGAATCTCTAAGCTCCGAATGTAGAAAACCACTAGGTTCCCAAAAAAGCTCTAGCCATTAATCATCCATTTCCTTATCTCATTCACACGTCTCCTCTTAAATCGTACCAACATACCATAAATCCAACTAAACTGATTCTCTATCCAGGAATGAATTTTACTTTCTTATCCATAATCTACAATAGAATGTGCCCCAATAAAGCATCTATCTCTAGCTCAATATGATACCATAAAATCACATGGTAAGGATTAGGCTGATACTTCTTCAACTAGGATACATGAAATACATTATGCACCACACTAAACCATGGTGGACAATCATAACCAATAAGACACATCTCTAATAGGTTTAGGTTTCTCAAAAGGGCATACATATCTTAGTGATAACTTGAACTGATTTCCAAAATAAAGATTTCCAATCCTAGGGGTGATTCTCAAGAATATAAGATTACCCAAACATGAATGAAAATGGTCGTCGACAATTGTCTGCATACGATTTATGATGACTTTGAGCAATTTCAATTCACATCATGAGAAAATAAATATACTATGTTTCCTCTTGGACAAGGCGCATCCCAACTGTTGATTTCTCACTTGTTTCAACCCAATAAAGTGGAGAATGAAACATATTCCCATATAATGGTAAAAATAGTGCCATATGTAACAAGGAATAATAAATTTCATTATAAAAGAACTCTATAAATGGTAATTTATCCACTCATATGCTAGTAAAATCCATCACACATTCTGAAAACATGTCTTGCAAATGTTTTACCATCATGTCAAATTCCCCTTCGGTCTGGGGATGATATGTCATACTCATAGTAAGCTGAGTCCCAAGGTCATGTAATAAGGATTTCCATAAAAAATATGTGATGGTTGTATATTTATTTGATAAAATGGAAAGCTTCACACCTTTCCTCTTTACCACAACACATATATAGATGTTTAATGGATTCTCCACCATATGAGATTCATGAAATGTGATGAAAGTTTCGGACTTTGCGAGCGGATACACTATCACACATATACAATAATGAATTTGAACCATTCTTGAGATGGATTTAAAAAAATAAAAATTTATATTCTCATATTTCCATATATGTATTTTAATTACTAAAACATACCTTTAAGTAACTAATTCTCTACCTTTATTTTTTGACATATCAAGCATCTCAAAATGAACATAACCATTATCCTTTTCAAACCCACAAACCAAAATTGTGCTTTCAATGCCTTATGAATTTTGTGAATTCTAGGGTGTAAATCCCATAAAAATGACGTTATACCCTATTCAGTTGTTTCTAATAAGCCACTGGTACAAACATCTTATTCTAAAACCCCAAAATTGAACTCCTATAGAGTTTCTATCCCTCAATGTTGTCCCCACCATTGATTTTCAACCACACAGTCACATACTCTAAATCACGAATATGTGCCACTTTAAACAATCCATAAAAATATAAAACCAATGAAAAAATAATGAAAACCACTCCATCAACACTTCATTCCCATTCCAATTACATATCATCCATGAGAAACATCAACTACCACTAATCTTGAGCTTATTTTTTCACTTAAACATATCAATTTCTAATCAATACATATGACACCAAACTTCCATATCTTGGTGTATACATCAATTCAATTTCAAACATATAGTGGTTCCCCAACTACAACCACTATCACAAATTGAAATTTCTCAGTGAGAAAATTGTTTTTTGACTCTTATGGTTGATAAAAATCATGAATTACTCAATAAATAGATAAATAAACCAAGTCTTAAAAGCATGCACAATAGCTGCCAATTCCATATCATTTGTTTTCTAGTTCTTCTCATTAGACCTCGACTTCCTTGAGGCATACAAAACTGTATGATCCACATTCATGAGAATAGAACCCAACCATGATCCTGACGTATCACAGTATACCATAGTCCCTTTTATTAGTTATAGAAAAACCATGATCTGTGCCAGTTTTTAGCGACCCTTAAATTATTCAAAACACTTCTTAGACTGCTTATTCAATTAATATGGAACATTCGCCCTTGTCAAATTTTTCATCTTTGACTCTATCTATGAGAAGTCATGAAAAACCATCAGCAATAACCATATATACAATGAAAACTTCATATAAAAAATATTTTTTTATGGTTTCGAAGAAATGATAACCGCACCATTCTCTAGATTGATGAAAACACATTTCATAGAAATATCATGGCACAAAAATTGTTCCTTTTGTTTCCCAAAATAACAGTAGTTAATATGAAATAAAACTGGGGACCTCCCAATATTCCCAACACTAATTCTATATTTTTATCATGATCTGCACTTTTCTTTAAATGAAACAATATATCATCCCTGAACACCACCATGAAAGAATCCATATATCTCTGAAAAATCTGATTCATCAATACCATGAATACCACTAGTGAATTTGTAATACCAAATGGAATAACTAAATAATCATAATGGCCATATATACTTCTAAATTATGTTTATTGGATATCCTCCATCTGCACCATCAATTGATGATATTCTGATCAAAATTAACTTTTGGAGAACCAATGAAATTCTCTAAACTAATCAAACAAATCAAAAATTCCTGGAAGGGATATCGGTTCCTTATTGTTAATTGGTAAAGGTAATTATAATCAACATAGAGATAAAGATTTAAATATGAATTATTAATGAACAAGACTGGTGCTGCCCACAATGAGGTGCTCAGCTGGATTAAAACTTCTTTTCTAGATCGTCCAACTAAAAATTCAATTCCCTCAATTCGTATAGTACCATCAAGTAAGAAGGATGTGGGATAGTACTCATCCCTAGGAGGAGATAAATCGTAAAATAAACATCTCTTATAGATGAAAATCCTAAAAAACTATTTCTGGGATACATCTAAAAACTGATCAACATCTATCAAAAAATTACTTCTCAAAATATCTTTTATCGATGCCAAATGAAAATACACTAACTGATAAAATATCATTCCAACATATGGTTCCAATAATCCAATTTCACCAACTTTAAAAATATTCTCTCTTCTAAATAGTTTCTCACCGCCATCACCAATCATTATTCAAAACATTCATTCATAATAGTCAATTTGGGACTTAAAAACATAAACATATCTATACCCAGGATTATGTCATCAATATCCATCTCAATAACTATGATATCCCATATCAACTAATCCCCATAAATAGTTATACAACATTATCTACATAGACATTCTCGGCATTCTCTTTGATCCAAAATAGTTTTTATGTTTCAAAAAACGAAGCATCATTTTGATATTTGGAACCAAAATACAAATATCATGAGGATCAATAAAATTATTCTATTCATCCATATCAAAATACACATTTATAAATGTAGAATTGATAAAAAAATCTTACATTTCACTGTGGATGGCCTGACTATTCGTCCACTGCAGCCTATTTAACTCCACAAAAAAGCATACAAACCACACATTTCTGTTATTACCATAATAAAATTAAACATTTTAATGATTCATGGTATTCCTATAAGGACCATGACTGGATCTTCTATGCTGGCGGTTAGTATGTTTCTTCCCTCGTCTTATCGAATCATAAGTAACCAATGATCCCTAAGAAGTGTCCCAAACACACGACCATGGAGAATTGCAACAATAACATTGAAGATTCCACAACTGATTGAAATTAAGGTATGCTATATGTTGCTTCATAAACACTCACTTCATGTTTCTTCTAAATCCAAATTAGAAAGATCCTAAATATATCATAAGATTTAGATAAAGATTCACTGATTAAGATGACTAATTCTAATTCATATTCCAACAATTGAAATAGGAGTCCCTCTTCTACGTTCTCCCTACATTAGGGTTCCCACTACTTCACATAGGTATCTTGATACATAATCTATTCATAGTCCCAAAGATATATCTTTCATCCATTAAAACTCAATTTTTCACCTCAGTACAATCTGGTATATAGAGAATTGTAATCATAGAATGAATATCCTGGCTTAGGACTAATTCCAAAATCACTTCCTTCAAGTTGTACTAGCAATAACCCTGAGTAAAAACTAGACTAAAATCATGAATTTTGCAACAGATTCTATCGTAGAAGGTTTCTACTTATTCATGATAATTAAATATTTCATTCGTTGAATTATGAATGTGTGATGGTGGAATTTTTTACTACAAAATTCTTCAAAATCAACCCATTCCATACATCAGTCCACTTTAGCCTGGACCCCCAAATTCAACCAAGGATCGGAAATATATTGAAAATTTTGGGTTTCTCTCTTGACTTTCAATTAATATAGTGTTCTTAGGTAATCAAAAAATCAATTCATTATATTTAGAAACACATCTTACCTTTTAGATTTTGAATCACCAAAAATTATACATTATTCTACATTTGAATCTAAACTGAATGATCCACACACCTTGGATCATCCCTTCTTTTCCAATTATCCATAGATAGAAATGCTTTCACTATGCTCTGAACTGGCTTCTACTTCCACCGGGGCTCATGTGAAACCATGTTTCTAGTAACTTCCATTAATTGGTCTATATGACACATACACAATGTAATTTCTATCATCACAACAACCACCATATATACCACTCTATATAATGTAAATTCATACAATTTAATATTTTATCACATTTCAACTATTATAACCATGATTTAAAAAATTTAACATTTTCCAAATTAAATCACACTATGTTTGAAAAAACCACCTTTTTGGAAAATCATGTAATTTATGAAATACCACAGTCATTCTCTTTTCACAATATAACTTTAGAAAAAAAAACCAATATTTTTTAAAAATCAACAAATACATAGAACATCATAAATCATTACAATGAATGAAATAAGGAATCATAGTTAGAATTCATTCTGTTAATACATGTCATGGTGATCTCATTTGCAATACCTTGAAAATGATATTCCAATGCACATAAGTGTCTCTAAAACACTTATGTACCAAAATCCTTGTTAAATTCATTTTCATCATAAAATATTTAGGTACATCATTTTAAGGTAATAATTAGATGTTTGTATAATCCTTCTTTGTACTTCCATCCTAGATCAAGGAATAAACCACGAATGAATGTCAACTCGAAGACTGACAATCGATGCTAAATGATCTAACAAACAGATACTACATGTTTCATCTCAGTCGTCCTCAATATATTTAGTCATGGGGGAAGAGTGACTTGGTCTTAAGAGACATCCCCCAGGCACCAAAGGCATGAGATAAATTCTGGGAAATTCATTAAAAATTTGGGTATAATTTTACCATTGAAATAAACCAACCTACCAAACATTACATTAACAAAAAGAACTACATGATTCATGTAAAAAATAAATGACAATTCAACAAAATACTAATTACTATGACAAAAAACAATAGAAATACAAAATGAATGTACCAAAAGAAGACAAAAAACTCTAGATACAATTACAAATCTCCAGAGCCCTGCACAAAACTCTATGATCCAACTTTGTAACAACTGAATCATCACGAGGAACCACTAGAGAAATGATATGCCTCAACATTACCTGTATATAATAATATAACATATTCGAAAGAACCAAAGTGCTAGAGTAGTGGGTGAGCCATGAAACTGAATATGATTTCCAAAATGACTTGCCTTCTAATGAAAGTAGGATTTAACATGTTATTGAATTTAAAAATTTATATGAAATAATTTAAATATTTATATAATTTCCGACATACCAAACACATCCACACCAAAACAATTTACCCAAATCAACACATTTAAAAGAAATAAATCAATCATTACATTTACTATTTTGCCACCCCATGTTGGAATAACCCAATTCATTTTACATTAACCAAATAAATATACTATATCCAAACACACAACCAAAACAACCAACATAGTTGTTACCATTGATGGTGGAACTTCATGTACGATCTCGTCCACTTTTTATTATGGTACTTCAAAACCACATTCGAAATCATTGATGTATGTACTTCAAGAAAACTAACCATCCCCTAATTCAAGACAAACATAAAAATTTATGCTAAAAACAATTTGAAAACATTATTTCCAAACAATTTCAATAACATCATGAATTTATTGAAAACAAATTTAAGACAACAACCATTCCAATAAAAATTTCATCCAATTATATTGAAACTATTTCCACCCACTTCTTCCAAAAATAATTTTAATAAAGCACTATTTTTATAGAAACCCAATTTTAGAAACCATGTAAACAAATTAATCATGAACCCGATTTTAAATTTTTATTTAAAAATTCAATAACAAATCACAATGCACAAAAATATATGATTATTCCAAAAACCCATAAATAAACATTAATGGGTTGTCAACCAAGATTCACACATAAATTTCAAAACCAATATCATGAAAAATAAATATATTTAAATCAATGACTTCAATTTCTTGCCAGAGGAGTCAAGAGTTAAACCACCGACCTCTACGGTTTTTGAGAAAATGAGCAACAACACACAAGCTCACCAAATGTGGTTGAAGACTCCAATAATAAACCTTTGATCCCTTACTCTAACATATAAAAAGACAAATGTAACCATTATTGGAAACAAAAACCATTTATATATCTAGGACTGATGTATATCTATGAAACTATGAGAGTGAATAGATTGTATCTATGAAAACAATGAATCCAACAATAAAAATTGATTATTGAGGGTGACTTTCATTCATCGAACAAAAAAACCCATTTTAATTTATAACAAAATGAGTGGAAGAGGTTACCTCTCCTTAGATAGAAACAAATCCTTTGTTAGGGATTCATAAGAGAAAACATTTAGTGGTTGGGGTGAATGTTGACTATGCTCAGTTTTTATAACCGCCTTTTTAAACAATACAAGGTTGGCCCGCATGGTTATGAAAAATGTGCCATAAACATGCACCTTCTATTATCATAAATGTGTCCTCACACAGTTGGTCTACATAGTTTGAAAAAATGTGCGCCAACCCTGCATAATCCAACTATTTCAAGTTGTATGTTTAGACTAGGTAGGAATAATGGTATGTAAAAAATTTTCCCAACCGTTCTACCTCTCACTTGACCACGCCATAGGGTACATGGTTTCCTGCATGTGTTGCCCATATTTGTCTAATAATTCATTAGAAGTGTCCACTTATAAAATCCCTTATACCATCCAAAAACCAACCAAAATATTCATAATTTTACACAATGACTTATACTCATAAAATACATAAACAAGGGTTACATTCATCACAATGGGGGTGCTAAAAAACTATTGACTTCATATAGTGCATCAAATATTTTGTTTAATTTAACTCTAATCTGATATGATTTATAAAAATTTAACAAATTATATATTAAATAATAATATTCTCAAATAAAAATTCCTTGACCATTATAGATTTAAAAAATCATTAAACTTGTTTCCTCTATATTAAACTATTAAATACTCTAATTATTTTTGAATAATCATAATGGGAGGATCCCCCTATATCAATAAGAAATAACACACCCAACTATGTTCATTTTAAAATAGTATCCCTCAAGTAATAGATTGACTACATCTCTAAATTTTAATATAAAACCCAATATATCTTATCTAAATATTAATCAAAGAGGGTTAATAATCCATAATTATAAATCCTAAGAGTTGATATAAATTATTAGTATAAAAAAATCCATTATTGAGTGGGTGTAATTCACCAAATCAATTTGGACAGATGGAATCAGTTGGACTCCGTTAGCCAACCGATGCTTTTTAAAATAATCCTTTAGCAGTACCTTTGTCATGATAGCTACAAACTATTTTTTTAACCATTTCCCAAACTCACATCCCCTATTCAACAATATCATTGATAATATGGTAATTTATCAAAATTTTCATTATATATAGATGCTGGATTCAATATTTAATGATTAACTGAACCTAATTTTTCACAGTCTATTAAAATTAAAGGATTAAAATAAACTAAAAAATAATGATAAGATTAACTAAATTATTTAACATTATTACATTCTTGAGTAGAAGGAATATATTTAGTATTCCCAGTGTTTTAATAAATGTAGTACTGATTAATTCACATCCAGGAAATGATTAAAATTTTATAATAGAAATAATCAACTAATTTATACATACGATATACAATTAAACATTTCAAATATACATCCATGTATCTCAATAACTTAGGATTTTATGTTTTCTAACAGATTAATATAAAATAAATAATGATAATGATATAACTATTCATTTCATAGCTACTATATATCCCTAATTGGGAAAAACGGGTACTATGTATCTTGGAATACAAAAAACATGAAGTTAGGTAATGTTATTAATAAGTATAAGAGACTTGAAACACTTTATATGTTCTTCACAATATTTAACACCTTTCAACTATCATCGTTTGAAAATTACATGGGGGTATCCACTAGTAATTTCATGGGCATATATTCTTCCAATCCCATTATATTATATACTTATTTTTTATATTTTTCATTGGGAAATGAACATATCATCCCAAATTTTAGTCAACTAAAAACAAATATAAAATATTAATTCACAAATTAATGAAATTTTTAATTTTAACCTAATATATCTTAAAACAAAATATTTCAATTCTTGTTTACTATTCCACATTAAATTATTTCATTCACTAAAATAATTAACAACATTCACTTGTCATTTTCATTCATTATGTAATGTTTTTATCAACTCAATATTACTGAAATTGATGAATTGTTTTGTTTTTAACAAGCATAGAATATCATTCTCTTAGTGCATGTTCAATTCCATACAAATAAATATATGGAAACAGTCTATTATATCATATTCATGAATAATAATTCCAACAAATCATCCAAAGTAAACTTACACCACATTAATACTGTATTGAAATTATAAATTTTCATCGATTTTATAAAAATTGAATCCAATTTGTAGTGAAATTGCGATAAAACATGCAATGTTTTCCAACAACTCTATGGGAGAAATTATCTCATCATCATAGATCCATTTTATTATGTAATATCCCTTAAACACCCACAGTTATTTTATATATTTTACATTCCCCTATTAATTGTAATTTTTTTGGAGAACATATATAGTTATGATAAATTTTTTATCTTTCATAGAGGTAAAAAATCAGAAGTATTATTTTGTTTAATTTGTTTAATATTTTCATCCTTATATTTGACAAAATATTTATCATTGGTAGCGTATTTTAGTATTTGTTTCTAGATGAGAAAACCACGTGGAATTTTATAGGGTCTTCATTCATAATGTTTTCTTTAAAGTAATCTATTCAACTAGACAATGCCTAGAATGATTACAACACTATATATTACCTTAGTCATAGTTTATAAAACATATCCATTTTTCTCATCATCAATGTCTTCTATTGTGTCTCCCATATCCCAATGTGATATCCCTAGTATTCTATCACAAGCTGCTCATTATTCAGAATTTTAGTACTCTTTTTTTAAATATACTCATGGTGATTCACAATTGAATCATTTTAAATGACAATTATATGTTTAAATTAAACAATTTTATATGAAATTTGATTTTTAAGTTTCACAATTTGTTTTGGGATAAATATATAATGAATATAAACTCATTCAAACATTATTAACAATATTATTATTCCCTTGTTTGAGAATAATTATATAAATTATTAAAAAATGAATGGATCTAATAATAAATTATTATAAACAATAAAAATAAATATTTTTTATATAAACAGATGTAAGATCTTCATTGTTTCAATAAATCAACAAAATATTTTTCCAAACGATCATTTTCACAGATATATTATTGATAATATAGTTCCTCAACTCAAATGATTTTTCTTTTCAGAATTCCATTCAACTTAAACATGCAATGGTAACACATATATTTTGATATATTGAATAAAATATTATTTTGGAATTATATACCATTATAAATATATTGACTCTCAATTTTTATCTTGTGAATTTTCTCTACCAATCTCTAGTAATATTCATTTCACATCAATACATTTGATTTTTTATATATTTTCATCATCCATTTGGTATTAAAGTAATAGTTTATAAAAATTATAGTTCCTTTCATCATCACATAATTTGGGTTATATAAACTCAAACACATTGTATCACCATGACTCAGATCACTCAATTATATTAGTTAAACCAGTTTCCATAGGGCCTCAACTGCACTCCCCATACCCTAGAGGTGATTGAATATAATCAAAAGTATAATTATAATATAATGATTATAATATACTCTCATTATTATATAGTTACTACATACATTATAATTATTATGAAACATAATTAATTTATAAATAAACATATGCATAAGATAACAGATTTTAATCAATAATAAGTGTATTAATAACCATTCCTGAAAATGATATAATTTACATGAGGTAATCATGAAAACTGAATAAACAAAATTGTCTAGAGTAACAAGAATAAATAAACAAAATATTGAAACAATAAAATTATTACAATGTATATTCTTGACTTCTATTTCCATTCAATGTCCAATCCATGAAGATACAACAACACAAAACATGATTTAGGATCCAAGTCATATAATCTAGTTGTCTCTATGTTGCCAAATTGTGTCCTAGAAATAGTGTGATATAAACTCATTAGGAAACCAAAAATGGTGTCTAATGTAATCCATTACATGAACATAAAATAGATTGTGTACATTTATAATAAAAAATTAGTGAATAAATAACTATAATCATGTTGGGTTGTGGTACTTGGATGACACTGGACTAACTATACCAGATTTGAAAATTTCCAAAATTTCTTTCAATGAGTGTCACCATGTATATATATTATTTGTGAAAACATATATATATATATATATATATATATATAATTGTAACACTATCTAGAATTATAGGTGTATCTAAGGTGTCTATTAGTAATCATAAGAGTCTCATATTTTATAAATGGACCTCTTTCCCATATATATGATAAATTAAAAAGGTACATCATGCTTCATGAAAATATATAATATTAGATTCCATTATAGAGTACCATTTATAATAAGGGACTCTATTCAAGAAGACTTGTATAATAATGAAAATTAGGCCCTAGAATCATCTATAATAATAGACACCATTCTCAATAATAATTTGTAATTAGGGACACCTCGATCAAGTATTTAATAGAGATAATGTGAAGTTCCATGTCGAGCCCCGTTTAATAATTCATAGTTCAATCATTTTATGGTTCCAAAATTGGCCACACATGGAATTCTATATCAGAACCCAAGTATCTCTCATTGAATAATATATAAAACATGAATTTGTTTCTTAATAACTAGAAATAGGTTTTCATATGACATTAATGGCCATTTACATTTCAATATAACATTTATAGGATTTTATTCTTGTGTTCCCAAAGGGATATGTAACACAACAATCCATTAAAATGTTCCACACTCTATTGAGTAGTCCAAACAATTTATAATTCAAATAAATAAATTTAGTAATTTAAATAAAAGAGATAAGATAACACTCCTTATAAGAGTGTTTAGTTACCTAGAACATGCATATCCATATCCAACAAATTTTATAATAGGTGGACTGCCTCTCATTTATGACCCTTTTAAACCATGGGAATGATTTATAATTTAATATGTCCCATGTACGAATACATTCCGAATTTTAATGCGATAAATCAATGTATTATCATAAAATAAATTCATATTTTAGTAGTCAAACCAATCACAACATCATGGTGTTCTATATAAAATTTTAAAATATCTAAAAAAGGATAATTAATGGTTACAAATAATGTGGTGGCCCAATTTGAGAACACTGGCCTCTATCCATGTAACTAGGTCTAAGGAAATCATTTTTGTTATCTAACGATTAATTTTAAAGAATTTAATAATTTTTGAGAAATGTAAAATATGTCTACCATACAGTATAATGAATTGTTTTTAAAATATGAAACTATGAGGCAAGGTAATATAGAACACCACCATTATTCACATGAATCAGAAAATTCCAATTAACAGGTTCCTATTCTAGTCAAAATGATAGATATTTGAAGAATATACAAACAAACTAAAAATAGGGAACATTAGCTCACATACATATTTCATCTAAGACGATAAGATAAACTGGGAAAATAAAGAAGAGGATTAATGTTTACAATGTTGGGGATCCCAAACTACCAAAAACATGCAATTTGGACTAAGAATGTGGTTGAACCCATATTTTAACCTTAATTATGGATGGAGGTGTGTGGCACTCACCTCTAGCTAAAATGACACATTTCACCTTCCCGTATTTTTTATTTTCAAAAATTATTTTTCCAATGATGGTAACATTTAGAGTGTACAACCTAGTTTTACACCATAAAAACTAATGTTCTATTCCTATATATCATTTTTTATAGTTTAGTACAAAATTGTTTCACTATGAAGACCATGAAAATTGGGGATCTCACTTTCCAGACACATCAATGCCATAAATGGTATATTTATAATATAAATAGTTAAAATATGTAGTCGTTCATCCTTTATGGTGTTAGATTCACCTAGAGACTTCCCCTAGAAACTCTTTACCCCTCTAACACCGAACACCCCACACAAAATAAAACAATTATACTAATATAAATCATGGAATTATATTTGGAAGCATGATATGAAATTTGGTCTGTCGACTAAACAAATATTACTATGAACAATCAAAAATTCCTCAAGTACTAAAAACATGATGTTAAACATATCAAACTTAACCAACTCAATCAATCTCATTGGATTTTTATAATTTGAATTGTTTATCATCTAAATGATTTATTAATGTTTCTATGTGTCACATTTGTCTGTTCAATATCATTGGTGAATATAAATGTTACCATATTTTTTATTCATTACCATTTCTTCAAAGGATTTATGTCCTAAATTCCAAATCTATTAATTACATAACTCATTATTCTCATCCGTACATAGAAATTACATGTCTTCCCCTCCTCCAATGAGGTAGATGTTCCCTTTTGTGAACCACCCTCACATTACAATGATTACTTCACATCCACCGATGAGGTAAATTTTTTAAAGAATTGTTTTATACTTCATGATTAATATAGTTAAATAACACATAGATATCTATGACAAAGTCATTCAATGAAAAATTTGTATGTTCAACTCATGTTGTTTACCCTACTATGGTTTTTATACTTCCAATAATCTTCAATCCTTCAACATATCCAAATATAACAACAAATACTTTATTATACCTTATGTGTGTGACCCGTTATTTTTTACAATTATGTGGGTGGTATAACCATTTTCCAAACCCCATACTCTTCCTTTTTAAATCAATTTCAAAAAACATTTATGGATATTCACCTTATCATAATTCCGATTCATTATCCATTTTAAATATTTTCCTTTTCTTGGTAGAGAATGTGATTTACCCCCCACCCCACTGAATCGATCATACAACCTCATCATTCAATAATACACCTTTACTATGTTTTTTTAGCATTCCTAACTATGACTCTATCTACTGAGGTCTGCTTTTATTGGTCTCCTTTGGTACATCTCATTATACCAATGATAAGAAATTCACTGATTTTTTGAAGACATGAAACCAAAACTAATAGTTGTGACACCTTAATAGTATAGTATGTGTTATTATTAAAATATGTACTATGTTTAATTGAATTCATCAAACAAAACACAACAATTAAATAAATTACAATACATTTTATTATGAGAATCTTCTAATTAATATATATATCCAATATAATGTAATCATTTTTTAGTTGTAATTAATAGATGTATCCAAATTTTTAAATATATTTATAATTAAAAATAAATCTACATATTAATATAAATTAGTTTATATAATTAGATTTTGGAAGATAAATAATTAATAAAGTTCTTTTATGTAGAAAAATCTATTTTGCTAAATATTTCTATATTATGCTCTATACATTTTATTATACTATTTTTAAAAATTGATTTTAATGAAATAAAATGACAATATATGTAATAAAACATGTTCATATCCATCCAATAGCTTTTAATTGTCATGTTACAAATCAATATTATAATTCAATTATTCATTCTTATGAGAAATATTTCATGCGTGATTCTTTCATATCATAAAATAAATTCTTATAACTTTTATAAATTGAATCAGATAAAATTAAAATTAAAATAATAATAATATTTCAAAAATTATTTAATAAGTGAAATTGATTTTTTATTAAAATAATTAATTTACAAAGATTAGTGTTATTTATTTTGATTATTGAAAATATGATATTTTCAAAATATTTCAAAAACGTTCTATATTTTTATCTAAAGGAATTCAATATATATAAATTTAATAATGGATAAATTTTAATTATTAATCATATAATTAAATATATCAAAAATTATTTAATCAGTAATTAATAAAAAATAATAATTATAAAAATTAAAATTTAAAAGTTTCAATATCTTATTAATATAATTTTTGTTATATTTTATTCTTCCATTTATAGTGAAATTCAAATTTATTATAATATTGATTTATTAATATAAAATTAATTTTAGAATTCATTATAGTAATATTATCTAAGGATTAATATTTATAATTTTTATAAAAGAATATATTTTTTTCTGAATAATAGAAAATCTATTTTTTAAAAATTACAATGTATTATGGAATTATTTTGATATAATAATAAAAAATATGAAATATATTATTAAAAGTTGATTATTTTTATAAACCATTATATTTTTAATGATATTATTTTTGAGACTAATAGTTAATATATTTTAACTAACATCACATTTTTTCTTATGTATTTTTTGATGTGTTACACGTTTATTATTATAGAATTAATATTTATATAATTTAAAATTATACATAACAAAATTTATTTCATAATTTTAATTACAAGTTCCCAAATATTCTATAATATCCATTTAAATTTTACGAAAAGAAATAAGTTACTTAGGTAATAATTAGTTACCATGTTAAAAGTTAATATGGTAAAATTATAAAAAATATTTTGGAAATGTACGTTTTTATGGGATCATCCTCAGGATAATTTTAAATGACGGCTTTTAGGAGGGTTTTTATAGAATCAGATTTATATAAGATATGGGGTGAGATGTTGTGGAGTAAGGAGACTCTATCGAAGTAGAAAATTCTTTATTGTCATTCCTAGAACATGGATCTACCGACAGATGTTAATGTCAAACTTATTTACTATTACATTATTTGTGGGTTCTCATGACATAGTAAACTAAGTGGGAGAGCTTCAATCATGTATTCTTAAACGAGTATTGGGCTCGTACAGTGTGAAAAGAATTTATAGAAATCATGATTTTGACCTCCCAAAACAAACTATGTCCTAAAATTTTGGCTTTGCTGGTTTTTGTGAGTAGGATCTAGGGGTTTGTAAGAAAAATCTAAAGCATCAATTCCCTTGTTTGGAATTTGGACCATCTGTCATGCATGGAATAATGCTAGGGTTGATATAAAAATGTGCATTTGAAAATCCATTACACTTAGAACCAGAAACCTATTGGGATATTTTTGACATTAAAATTTTAATATGAGAGAGAGAAAAAGGGATAAAATATTTTGATATGAAAAAAGAGATATGTGGGATTAGATATGAAAAAGGAAATATTTGATATTAGACAAGAAATAAAGAGATCATTTTCATTCATTGAGTAGGGAATATGTCTCTTATTAAAAGTTTGCATCAGCCCTCTATAAAGGAGGTGGATCGACAATGATGTAGCCTCGGAGAGAGAATCGTGAAGGGGGTAAGCAAGATGTATCTCCCTAGAGATAACTGGGAAGAGGCTACCGTTTGCGGAAGCTCATACGAAGAGATGAAAAAGACAATAGTGTGTGACGATAGTGATAGAATTGTTAACAACGATGTGAAACGAGAGTCATGATAGATAAATGTATCGAATGACTTATTGGTTGCGGAGATCAAGTGGTGTGTACCGATTTTGATGACTGGAGGTACATCAAAATTGTATGTTCATGGGTGTGGGTTCATTGTTTTAAAATACTTTGAGTGGTTATTATAAAATTCTTTCAGGTATAGAAATTATTTGGGTACTGTGTAAAACTAATTTGGGTATTAAAAGCCCTTTAGGTGAATTATGTGGTCTTTTACAACTGCTTCTACTACGACATCGGGCTCTATGTGGTGTTTTTTGACCGCTTCTTCTATGACGTCAGACTCTTCCACAACAATTGGTATCAATGTAGATTCACAGTTCCGACCATAGAAGATCAAGATGTAGTGATGAAGTCACACTGAGGATTGTCAACTTGGATGATCCGATATATATGGAGATATAACTATGTTGGATGTGAGTTGACTAATTTGATCTTGGTGGAGTCAATGATTGTAGATTCGGGTGATCACTATGGTGATGGTTGTGGAGATTACTATGGTGAATTCAAATTTAAAATCAAGGTGGATATTTTTGGGATATTTTTTTTTAATATTTTAATATGAGAGAGAAAAAATGGGATAAAATATTTTGATTGCAAAAAAGAGATATGTAGGATTGGATATGGAAGAAAAATATACATGGGAAATTAGATATGAAAAAGAGATCTTTTTTATATCATTGATATGGGTGGATGTGTCTTGTTAAAAGGAATTATAGGGCCTCTATAAAGGTAGAGGGTCAGCAAAGATGTAGCCACTTAGAGACATTCATGAAGGGGGGGTAGGCAAGGTGTAACTGCCTAAACATAATCGATAAGATGATACAGTTTGTGGTAACTCATGAGAGGATATGAAAAAGACAATGTCATGCAACAATGGAGAGAGAATATTCAATGATGGCATATAAAGAGATTCATTATGGTGCCATGTAGTGAAAGTATTATTGTTTGCGGAAATCAAGTGTCATATCCCAATTGTGATTATCTTCGGTACATAAAAATGGTATGTTCTTGGGTGTGGGTTCATGGTGTTAAAACCATTCAAGTGAGTATGTCAAAATTCCATTGGGTGGAAAAATCCTTCGGGTGATGGGTAAAATTACTCTGTATTATAAAAGGCCTTCGTGTGAATTATGTGGTGTTTTGTGACTACTTACACTACGATGTCCGACTCTACCCCAAAAAAACCATCTAGTTGATAATACTCACATCGTCAAAAGAGACAATGAATCACCAATTCTTAGATTGATCTGGGAAAGTATGATTTCCACTCACTATTATCTAAATATTAAATTGGGATGTTGGGTTTGCTGGGAACCTCCTCTCTTCAGTTCAATTCTCAACATCGATATCTCAATCAGCTCACGAGATATGAGTTGTGGAGGACGAGTATTATATCGGTGGTAGGATGTCTTTGTTCTGTTAACATAATTTTTATTGAATTCGTAAATTCTCACCATGTATAAGAAAAATAAATACACATACGTATTTTTTTATGTGGACATGAATAAATCTATTTTTCAAAGGAATAAATTCATTTTATTTCATTGTAAAAATCTCTCCACATACAAGCTACCCTTTCCTGGAAAATCTCATATATTATTAGAAGGTTCAAGGGTCTTTTTAATTGTCATATAAATGTATATCTCACATTGTTGGAGGGAAAAAAAGTTGATGACATCCTTACATCAATGGTGAGATAACGTGAGATGTTCCATTTTTATTTCCTAGCATGAGCACTATTATGTTCAAGGGGTAGAATCTCATGGAAGAAGATGAATCCAAGATTCAATTATATAAGAATCCCTAATTGTTTTTCATGTTTTCATTTTTTCCTTTTTTTTATTTCCATCTGTTTGAACTTTATTTCATTGAAAATAAAAATATGATTCTAGTTGAATAAAGATGATATATATATTTATTAAACAATAAGACAAAGAACATTCATTGATGTTGTGTGTAATATTCTGGGTCTCCATACAAATTTATGTCTATTAATGAGTGATTAATTATTTTTCTAATTCTAATACTTAGCATTTTGTAATTACTATACTATTGTATTATTTAATAATAATTCATAATTAAAAATGTTCATTATGAGTTCATTTTACAATATCTATTTCATATTCTTATAATTCATATTACATCCAAGTTCATAAGGTTCTTCTCATCTGGACGTTTTTTCATTGAATCATAAGACATATTAAACACTTGTTTCATTTTATGTTATGTACGTACATTTTTATGGTTTAATTTTATCAGAAATTTCACAAAATTAATGATTTTTTCCAATCTATCATAATTTAACTTTTTGATAAATTTTTTGTGTCATGTGTTACTAAATATATATGGGATTTTATTAACTAAAATATACCTTATTTTAGTTTGAATGTTTATTCTTAAAATTCATTCTTATATGAATGGATTCTTCTACCCTATCATATTATTATATGATACATTGTATTTTTTCTGGTTAAATTGATAATTTTTAGTTCTTGTCTTATCATTAATAAATTGAATTCACCCAAGTGTATAAAATTGGAAAGAATGGTTTCAAACTCATTATAGACTATTATTAATTCATGTCAATATTATTACATTACAAAAAAAATTACATTATTATTTTGAAAATGAAAATATTTTCCTCCATTTTGGTCATCATATTAATCTTCTCAAATATTCAAAAAAGAATTTATTACATTTTTTTGATGTGGATTTTAACAATGTTATATTAAAATATTAATATGGTTCTTCCATTCTAGATTATGTTATATATATTCCACTCCATATTTTTTTTGGATATCCATACTGTCATTTTCATGGCTATAACATGAAAGGATATTTTAAAAAATTACTGTTTTCAAAAAAATTCACATAAGAATATTGAAAATTACATTTGAATATGAATAATAACATCACATACTATGATAATGTTAAAATTTATTTCTAAAAAACTTTTATAATTTCACCATTAATTTAAATATAATATCAAAATAAAATTTTTGGGAAATTTTTATTTCTATGTTCTCCTATAAATTCCATTAAATAAGTTTTTTTTCTCAGTGATCAAACAAATGCAATAAAATTATCATACTATTGATCCCTTTTTCGGTAGTACCCTTAAAATTTTTCTTCTAATAATGTTTATTTTCATATTTTTGAACAACCAACAATGTGTTTAATCTTTAATAGGGATATGAACATACAATACCATCTACATTCATTCTCTAGATGGATTTTGAAATATTATAGGTTTTTCTCATAAAACACATCATTCTTTATTAATATTATGATGTTATTCTTTAAATATTAATATTATAATTACCTACTAGTATGTATATATATGGTTTTTCATTATGTGTTTTTTGGGTCAAATATGACCCTCCAATTTTTTGGGTAATTTTTTATCTATCATGAGATAATGATTTCTTTTATGGGTGAAATTATGGTTCATACCAGCTAAAAATAATTTGAGTTGGGGTAATTATGGTTAAAAAAATCTCAAATGAATTTTTTGGGTGGAATTATGGTTAAGTTATTCATTCATGATGGAGTGTGGAAATGATGGAGTTATCAATGTTCACAATATTGAGCATGGAACCAATTTAGTTAGCCACATTCAAAATATTAACTATAGAAAAAATTTAGTTATCTATATTAAAAATATTGAACATGGACATGATGTGACGAGATATTTTAAAATTTTGATAATTAACAATTCTTATGATTACATGTTTATCACATTTGAATGATTTATTCCCACATAATTACACATGGATTCATAATGATAATTTCATAATTTTACACTCATAAAATATGATGATTTTTGGTCACTTGAGTATACATGACCTTCTACTTTACATCAGGGATAACACTTAGTATCAATTTCCCTTTTAAAAAATATAATTATGAAATGATTGTGTTTTCTCACATTCTTATAATCTAACCCTTAATAACACCTTGATATGTTTTATCTTAATGTGTATTTGAGGTCACAACATTATTATGTTTTCTATTACCTATGTTATGAGATGAGTATAACCCTATATATGTATATAATTGGATCTAAAAAGGTTTTATTAAGGAGAAATATTCACAAGATTTTTTTTAATAATCACCAAAGACACTAATCCTTTGGATTCAGCTATTGTCTGATTAATTTTAAATGATAGAAATGAATTATGGATATATATAAATTATTCCCTTTAGACATATGGATTGATATTAATACTAGTTTGCAATTTCTTTTTTATTAGCATCAGTGTAAAATGAATGAGTTTAGGGTCCCTTATTTTCCATCATATATAGGAAAAGATATTTTTGGGGATCAATTTAATTATTTTTTTATGACTATGATGATATTAAATTATTGTATATAGTATGAGAATTTATATTAATAAAATTAAACATGAATTTTTTTTAAAGTGTATATTTTTATCTTTCCTATCAATGAAATCCCTATATGGTTATAAATAATTAGATGAAATATCTAACACTGGTAAAACTAGGGGAAATAAGCCTGAAAATTATTGGATGGTTATTAAATTAATTTTACTTGGTCTATGAAATATATTCCACACTATACAATTGGTTTGATACTCATCGGGGATATGATTTTGTGTTTTACATTCTCTTAATGAACTATTATGTGGGATTTAAATATATTTATATTATAAAAACTAATAAAAAATATTCTAGATAACCCGTGTTAAACTAAAAGAAATATTGGTTGATAAAATTATATAATAGTTGAACTATAAGTATCATATGATTAAAATATGATGTTGAAAGATGATACATTACAATATTGATTTATTTTATTCATATAATGGTTTACATTGATGGGATATTTTATTGAGAGTCAATTTTTGGAATTTTTTAAACTAGTAGAAATTATTTCCTCTATTTTTAGTGATACAACGATACCCATATTGTTATAATATTAAGGGGGTCCAATTACATAGATTTATTAGACGAGTGGTAAATAGACCCCTAAAGCATTTGTAGAGAAACTTCAAAACCAAAATTACAACATGGCTAAGAGGTCCAATCATTCCCTATTCATTCCAAAACAACCCTCTATAGCTAAAGGTTAGAAACCACTATTAGAATCAACCACAACCATTAATTCTTCTCTCTATGATCTATGTCATTACCCTTAGTATCGTTTTCAACATTAGACCATTTTTGTCACCATTGCTTCATGAGGAACTTCCAATATCATAGCCAGTCATCCCGCAACATGAGATTTATCAAGACTGTGGTGACTACCTTCAATTTCCTTCCATCTATCTGCAACACCGACAATATCCCATCTGAATTTCATACAGTAGTGGGGTAATTTCATGAAATCCCTATGAATGGGGCTAATGGGGATAAAACATTGGAACCCATGATATGTACTGTCATGGAATGGTGTTTTTCACCACATGACCTCAACTCCATTGGTTTTTTTATATGCTAGGTAAATGGATAATAATAACAATGTTATGAATGTTATATCTATAAAGTCACTTAAAACATTTATAAATCTATGTAGGAAAATTTGGAACAAATTGTATGGAACTAATTATACTCCTAATATAATTGAAAGTATGAGTTTTCGAATCTCTCACAAGATAGATTCATTGATATCTCAAATGAAATTATATCTTGAGAATTTTCTATCATATATATAACCATACATACTTCATTAGTTAATGATTATTATAACTATAGATGAGTGATTTATTTAAATAGTGTAATATAACAACCCAAGATTTTAGTATGTGTCATTAATTAAATGAAATATATGTTTAATTGCTTATTTTACATGCAATAATTAAATTAATCAAATCAAGTTAAATTTATTAAGATATAATTATCTATTATATATATAAATATTATGATGTAGCCATTAATTTGATGGTTATAAATATATGTAACCACATTATGAAATATAATTTCAAATATAAATAAATATATTATTAAATAATAAATAAATTATATAATTCAATTAGTGTAGGTAAATAATTAATATAATCATTTTATGTAAAAATATATTTAAATAATAGTATAGTTTCGTATGTTTTTCATATTTTATATTATAGTTTATAATAATTTTTATTTTAATTTATTAATTATATATATAATACAATATTTTAAAATACATCTAATTTTTATTAATATGAAAATAGTAAATTTATATTTATATTATAATATTCTTTTACCATAAAATTATTTTTATACATTATTAACATTTTCAATAAAATTAATTTTAATTAAATTTAGGTATTCAATATAATTAAATGAAATTTGTATATCTAATTGTTATTTTCAAATTAAGAAATAATACAGTTTCCTCCTATGAATAAAAATAAATTATCTAGATTATTTTTAAATGACAAAATATTTATAAAATTGTAATTTTTAATTAATTTAATTAAAAACAATTTCTATAATTTTTATATAAACAAATTAAGTTTATTTGTGTAAAATAATTACATTAATGTGATTTAAAAAACCCAATAGAAAATTTAAAATAATTTAATTTTTAATTAAATTAAAAATGAACATGAATAATTATTATTTAGAAAAAAAAATTTCTTTTAAAAATAATTTTCTATATATTTTATTTTTCCATTTGAAAGTAATCCTCATAAATTCTAAGAATTTAATTTCCCGAAATAAACATAATTTTCCAATTCATCATAAAAATATTATCTTATTGTGAATTTCACCAATTTTTTTGAAAAATTTATTTTTTTGTGAATAGTGTGATAAAACATTTTTACAGATACAATAATATGTTTTCAAATCAATAGGATATAGTGATAACATAAAATTATTGAATTAATTTTTTGTGAGAAAATATGTATTTTATAAAATAAATTCTATATTTAAAAATATTATTTTGAAATTAAAATATATATTATCATTTTTGATCAAAAGTTATATTTTTTGCAAAATCCATTTTTAATACATTGGACATTTATAACATTATAATAAAATTTTACAACTTTTATAAATTTAATTAAATAAAAAATATTTTCTAAATTAGAATCTAAAGTTATAAATTTAGAGAAAAAAAATTAGTATTATTTTTATAAAAAAAATATTATTTAAAAATATGATACAAAGGTAATATTTAAAATGCTCAAAATGTTAAAATATCTAGGTTAAAATAAAAAAAATTATTAAATGCCTCCAAATTGGTTTATGGGGGATTTATCCCCTCCATTAGTTTCCATATTTTGACCCATATTCTTTAAATAGGGTACAACGTATTATAAAAACTACCAATCGCATCAATTATAATGGTAATGAACACGCCCGGGTCATCCTAAAAGTAGTCACCAATGATCATTGGAGAAACACCCAAATTACATACCATGTCTCCCAAAAAAGATTAAAATCATTTAATTCATCCCAATAAATCATTAGGGGACATTTATCACAATAAAAAACATTTCATAGTGGAAAAAATACTATTTAAATATAAGAATGACTTTCCCCTAAATTTGTAATCCATTCCATGTAAACAAATATCAAAAGGTATAAAATAATAAAAAGATTACAGAACATGGAAAAATATATAACAACTTGCATAAATAAAAAAAAAGTTGAAATGGGATCTAGATACCGGAAATAGGAGGCTGACTGTAATGGAACATCTCTAATAAAAAAAATAACTAAACATAATAAAAGATACATGACTCTAGCTACATGTTAAATTTTGGTTACCATCAATCCATAATTTTACTATCCCCAAGAGTGATTGTAAAATGATACCCAAAAAGAATAAAATAATCTTTTTCTACTGATATCTAGATACACAGGTCAGGCCTTAGAACAACAAATCTTGGAAGGAAATCATGGGAGTTTCCATGTAATTAATTTTTCTAAAACATGCCATTAATTCAAGAAAAAAAATTAATATACGGTATTTTTTACAACATTAATAGAACCCCATCATGAAATTTTATTTTAATACAATATTTAAAACCCCCATCATGTATCCTAAAAACAATTAAACAAAAATCTAAACACATTTATTTTTAAGTAAACATTTGGAAAACCACGTTGAAATGAACACCAAACTCATAACAAAATTACTCAATAGATAAGACAGAAAATATGATAAAGAACATGATATAAATGTATGAATAAGGAAAAATGTCATAGTTGAACCATAAATAATATAATAATTGATTCAATAAAGAAAAATAAGACAAAAATAATAATGGGTAGATAATAATGGGAAATTATTTAACATCTCGTTATGTGACCATATAATTACTCAGTTTAGAACCATATATAGGCTTATCAATTCATTACTAAGATCATTACCAATCTAATTCCATAAACTGGCCTCACCTATGGAATTCCCTAATGTCCCACCAACACCATTTTATATGAAGACAATCTAATCAAGACTAAATTGTAACTGACTCTCAACCATCACCATGATTTCTAAGATCTCATGATGTTAATAAGTGTGCGAGGAGGTAATCCTACACAAATAATATTCCCATTGAAAATAAACACAAACCAACCACCATTATCCCAGAACAAATCCATATAACAATCATCTAAAACATATAATTAGAGTAAAAACTTCTAAGGAGGGGAACAATTTATCAAAAATATTCCATGGTACCATTATGGCATTAAGAATTATAAAATTGTAAAATAATCATGAATCCATTTGAAAAACATTTCGTAATAAATTAATTTTTAAAAATCACTCCAAAGTTTGAAATTTCCCTAGGAGTCTGAATTTAGAGAATTTTTATTTGGAAAAAAGTTTAAACATCCATTTGAAAACTAAATTTTTTTTAGTAAACATAAGTTCTAATACACGACTCCTATAGAGTAATTTAAATATATAACTATTCCTATATATGTTTGCATACACATACATATTTGGGTTATTAACCACTTGTATATATGTAACCATTATCATAGGATGCACCATGGTCACCAAGGTGAAACATAATTTAATCCAATTATCAAAACAAATATGGTCACAAATTAATAGTAATAAAAAATTCAATAATTGAGGATACATATTACAAAATAATTCACACATTGGATACACCTTTATGGATTCTTTATAAATTTAACATCATTAATTTAAAAAATGAAATCAAATTTAAAAACAATTTAGGTATCTTTTAAAATACATTAAATATATCAATACCACTTGAAATAAATTTAAAAAGTCTAATTCCAGAAGAATTGCTTCATAAAACCATTCCAACCGATTAAAACCACCATATTATTAATGGAAACACATTTATGACTCTCAATTATATATGGAAAATAATGAAAACCCGAAATCATGGACCCAACAACCTCAAAACATGTGATGATACAATGAAACCACTATAAAATGAATGAAAAAGATAGAAGACAAGATCCACACAACCGAACATCAAGAACCAATGAACAAAAAATGATACCCTAACATTTTGGTTCAACCATGAGTGAAAAAAATAATCTAATAAATAAAAAAAATATAATAATGAAATGAGAATATAATTTGAGTCCAAACATTGAAAATTATACCATTAATAGATGAGAGAAACCCCAATAATTTAGATGTAATATGGGTAGAGGGATCCTGGGGGATCACGTTTGACATATAAATGTATATTAAAAAAACTGATTTTGGGTTTTAATTGGTGAGATAATTTTTGGAAGAACACAAATTTTAATGATTCTAGGGACATTTCATGGTTTAACAAAACTGTTTACAAAAACACATGATCCTCACTGGTTAGAAATTAGGTATCATATTATAGGGCCCTGTATTGGATTTGAGTTTTCCGGATACCTTGAACATTATGTTAATCGGTCCATTATATTTTTTAGTCATTACCTACTTTCATGAGGTTATGGTTATCTTTATTGTGGTTTTAGAATCTATTATATTAGGTAATTGGGGGGGGGGGGGTATAGTTTGAACATGTACATGGGAATCCATTCGGGTCTTCGTAGGAAAAAGTATAGCTTATTAAAATATGAACATTAGAAAAAGAATATGTTTCCCATGGTTATAGATAATCATGAGTAGTTTCCTAAAGAATATTTTTTCTCAGGATAGATTTGAATGAATGGATAGTGCATGATTTGGAAAACCATGTGACCCACCTATGTTTATTTAGTTAATAAATTTGATAATTTCATTTTTCACACGAAACCCCAATGAAACCTCTCATTATTCCACATACTCTTAGGGACTTCAAACCTATTGACACTATTGGAGATTATTAGTGGCTCCACTCTTGCATTAATCCAAATAAAAAAAATCTTTAATGTTAAATCATGTTGATTTATGGGGATAAGTTGTTTCAACATTTGGTCTTAAAATCTATTAAATATCACATTTTTATTTTATAATAATAATGATAGATCCAATAAATGTTATCTATTTCAACGTATTATATTATATAATAAGGGATACATCATAGTTTTTTATTGGATACATTCCTGTTCAAAAAAATTTTTATATATTCCTTGAGTATATCTCCATTTACCAATTATAATGCTAATAACAACAAATAATGATATTTTCTGTCTTTAAACACCCCATGAGGATATAGGGTTATATAGACTAGTAATTAAGGTATAATAATAAGTAAAATAGAACTGGTCATTTACTAGGTGGGAGCTATCATGGTACAAGTTTTCATCATGGATCTTATAATAGTGTCAACATTATCTCCTCTATCATCTATCCATTCATGGATACTTGCCTGGATTTTTTACTAGATGAATCATCATCAATTTCTCCAGATATATGAATTTTATTTGATATTGAGAGTATACATAGGTTAATGTTAATATCGCCTCACCCTTATCATAATGATCAAGTTCTGTTGATAGAATTGATGGTGAAATTATTGGTTTTATAGGTGAACATACTTATTAGATAAAAACCATATCCTTTGGGTTCTCCATTGTTTTTCATATATTTTAGAATGTAGACTATGATTATTTCCAATCTAAATTAATCTACATCATATAAAGTTAAAGAAGAAATACTCTTTACCAGTGATTGATTATCTGTTTGATCACTTAAAGAGAGCATTATGTATTCTATAGACTGATTTTCATCCAGGATACCATTAGTATTATTTTATAAAGGAATATTTCCCAAGTTATTTATTAAGTGTAGCTATATATTTTATGAGTACCTTATCATACATTATTGGATGAAAAATTCTAAATTAGTGTTCATGGTCATCATGAATAAAAATTTCCATCCATATCATGAATCCTCCATTATTGTATTAATAAATGATATCATAATATATTCATGGAATTCAAATATTCATGATAAGAACATTAAAAATGTATTGAGAACAATTTATGAAAAATATATCCATGCCATATTATATCCTTATCTATTTTCTTCTCAGGCGGTGATGTTCCTACGAATGTTATTTATGAGATAAAAATTCATTAAAACTAGGGATTTTATGGGATGCGATATCAAATAAACATAAAAATATTTTTTTAAATTAGTAGTTTACTTGGTCTTCCAAGGTATTATTCATTTATTATTTGAGAATTATCTTATTTAGCAACACTGATCGTAGATTTTTCAAAAAAACTAGTGATTTTTTAGTGGACTGATCATGTCTTGTGGCCTTCCAATGATGAATATGATATTTAAGCTAGCTAATGATTTGATTCTTCTAGATATGGGCGTTGGATAAAAAGTGAATTTTTATTCCTCAAGTGTTGGGTTGGGAGATTTATTCATAAAAAATAATTCATGCAGCGACTTATCGGTTACATAATCTATAAGATCTCATCTTATACTAGGTCTATCCCTCTTGTATTCTTGGTTGAACCTATTCTCTTTTAGGTTTTCCACATTGATTAAATCACGGTGGTTGTGTCACTTATTTTAATAAAGATATATTTCTCGTGGATATGACCAAATGTTTTAGGATGTATTCTTTTTTGAATTAGTTGAGAATGGGTATAAAAATATAAAGGGATTATGAGGTTTTTTCTCTTGATTATAAAGGCTTCAGATGTGGTATTGTATTTTAATATATAAGATTGCATGATTACATTATACTAGACACTCTCACATATTGAATTGTTTGCATAATGTGATATTGTAGCAAGATAGACAATGTGAACTAGTTTATAGTATGAATAGTTACACATATTGATGATATTTCATTATAGGAAATGGGTGTTCAATGTTAATTTAAAAAAAGGACACAAATTTTTCTATGTATCTTTTAAATCAAAAAATTCAAATGAGGGAAGAGTTTCACATCATGAATCTCTCAGGATTTGTTTTTCAAAAAAATTGATCCTTATTCTATCAAACCATATGGGGAAACTAGATATTTTTAAAATGATTTCCATCCTAATAAATTCCTTGATCAATTGTTTAATCTTAGATGACTTCCTTTTATTTTTCCCCTCTATTTTTATGTTCATCATTGCAAATTTTTTATCTCTTAACCATATATTTAATGGGTTTTCTCTGGTGTGATAAATTATTTTCATTGGTATGTCCTTTGCCTTTGTTCCTTATTAATATTTCTGGATGAGAGGGTTACATAAATCACAAAATTAAGAAACATATTATAGAATCAATCCACATGGTCTATGTTTAATTATTTTAGTATGTAAAATAATGTGTTATTTCACAATAACAATGTGTCCATTATCCAACACGATAATGGGTGATGATAAACAAATGAATGAACTACTCTTTTTATCCCATTGAATCCCATAGTTTTTCAACCTAGATTTTGTAGATGTATTGGAGATCCTACCCTTGAAAATTAATAATCTAGATAATGGAATAAAAATATGAGTATGCATGAATGAGAACTTATGTGATATATTATGATTTTTTACCTTGGAAAATATATAACATGTATAATGAAATAGCTGGAAATATATAGATATTATGTGATTGTGTATGTCAATATATTCGGGTATTAATACAAAACCTGATAATTGAAAATGAATTTAAAGGATAAATAAAAATGTGATGAATTTAACATGGAGGATATTGATTCATGTAGTGTTATTATTGAAATTTTGATTTTTTTTATTTTTATTAAAATGATTATATAAAAGGAATGGCCTGATTTGCTGAAATACATATATAATGGGCATGGAATATTATTCTAGAATTATTATTGGTTTTGGCTCGGTATATTGAAATTAATATATAAAGGTCCTGGACAGGTATGATGTAATGATTATATGGATTAGACTATTATGGTGTAATTCTTATAGGTCCGGACGCAACTATACAAGAAATATTTTATAAATGGATTGTCCTAGTTATGATTCAATTCTTATAGGACATTTCTTGGTTAAGTTTTAAGGCTTATAAGACATATCCTTGTTTGGATGAAATTCTAAAACATTTTGAATATCATTGGTTATGTGATTATTACATATAAGTGTGGTTACAATTAGAATAATGTTTCTGTATAAATCGAGATATTTCATCATGGTGTTGAAGAAGATTAATTATTGAATTGTATTAATCAATAAATAAATACATCTATTTATCAATTATTTATGAACTTATTTATCATATTTGGTTTATTTTGAAATAGTGGGGTCGACATATAAATTATTACTCACATACTACTTAGAGAACCATTTTCCACCAAAATAGATTACATGGATGTAGGATTGGAAAGGGTCAGCTGTCCTTATTGTTGATTGTTTCTTGCTAGATGAGTTTTAGATTAGAGATGGGGATGACCAGGGATTCAAGACTACGGGATTTTAAGTTTATATGAGTTATCTTTTTCTTTTGTTACCCTTAATTCATACATTTTACTTATTTACATTTCAACATGACATTTTATTATTTATTATTATTCGGTTTACATGGTCAATAATTTATCTTCCCATTTCATGTTTTATTTTTTCAATTATTTCATTTACTAATATATCTACTTATTTCATTTTTTGTAGAAACTCTGTACTTTGGGTTATTGTCTCCGCACTATATTCTCTTCATCCCTACTTCTAGTTCGTAGCCTCGGAAATATTGTGGTCACACATGGGGTCTATTAAGCAACATGATTTATCCATGTGAGAGTGTTTCATGTTGGGGGACGTTACAAAGTAATATTATATAATTAATTTTTTCTTTTTTGTTCCTTTTCAATTTGGGGAAGGTATAAAGGATACTATGATATGTAAAGACATAATAATGATCTTGTGTGTGGGAGTATATGATTTATGTATGTGGGAAATCTAAGTGCCTTGGAATGAGATTATTGTTCATGATTTTCACTTTTATGGTTGATATAATTTCACCATTGGTTATTGACATGTTTTTATGTTATTATTTGTTGAGATTTATACTCATGGCCTAGTATGTCAAAGGATTAGTGTTCATGAATCCTGATAGGCATGAATGACAAAACTTTACATAAATTGTTCATGATAGGTACATATTTATTTCAATTGATATATTTTACTGAATAAACAGTGAAAATAGTTCAAAAATAATTACGATAATTGAAAAAAAATGTTAGTTCATGTTAATTAACTTGTTTAGTCCTGAAAGAGATAATATGAGCCATTGGTTCTCTTTTATTTTCAACTTTTTATGTTAACCATGTTGTTATTTGGAGTTCTAAAGATTTCAATTTTCTTCTAAAAAACCTCCATATCTTATTGGAATTGAGTATTAAGAAAGAAACAATCATAACTCTCCTAACAATGATGAACAATAAATTCATGTACATTCCCATGATCATGTAGATGATCATCTTCATGAGATATTCTCTGGGGGCGATGAGATCCATAGAGAGGGAGACTGATCATATTGTACCTTTGATGTCTATATTGACGAGAGTGTTTTCGCTACATTATCCACCTATGTTCACTTGGGAGGGAGGAACCTAATATGAAGTGTTTTGGATCAAGTCTATCTAGATGTTCACTAAGCACATTGATACACCCACAGATAGGATGGTGAATTTTTATACATACATACTTTATGGACCAGCAAATCATTTGTTGTAAATTTAGGGAAATATGGACAATAAAATGAGTAGTCATGGGAGGTCCTTGATTTAATGATTTGATCCAATTCTATCCATTGGTGTCTAGAGATCATGGGGACCATGATTTCAATCAGTTTAAACAATATGGAAGTTCAATTATGGACTACACATGATGATATACAACCATACAATTAATTACCCCCTCATTATTAGTTGACGAGAATTTCAAGGTGAAGAATTTCTATGATGGATTTCACTATAATATCATTTAATAGGTTAAAATATTTATCTTAAGTATCATTTTCGATGTGATGAATCTATATCTCATCATGAATGTAAATTTAAGAGAGTCCCCAAGAATATTTTATGACATTTTAGTAGGGAAAAATAGGATCTCTTCTTCTTGTGACAAGAGGTGTTTCTCAAACAGTGTTCACTAATGAAAAAATGAGTGGAGAATCTAGGGAACTATGAATCCATCATAGGAATATAATAAATTATGGTGATATCAATGTGGGATGCTTATCTATAGGAGTCATCAGTTTCCATACCCTTCATTAATGTGTCTTTCTTGTTGTAGATTGGGATATCTGTTGAGGATTTGTAGTAACATGTAATTGTAAAATAGTCATTGGTTATCTGGAGAAGTACCAGTGCTTGGAAAGGACTTAGTTACCACTCAATGGACTGGTATCTTGAGTTATAATGGATGATAAGGTTGACTGAGAAGGAATTGTACCCTATTATAATAGTAATAGTACCAGGCAGAGTGAACAATATGTGGGATTCTTATTGGAGCCCAAGATAGAGGGTCTATTAATATGGACACTATGTATTAAACTCTTGATACTATGGATGTATTATCTTTTATCCTCATAGGTACAACTCTTGTCTTATCGACATTTTCATTCATTTTTTTATATAGATTCATACTATAGAGTTATATATTATATATTTTTAAAATGGTTTAATATTGTTTTTAGAGACATTTGTTGGTGTTTTAACCATCAATACAAATTTGGGAGTTATGTTAGAGAAAATAAAATGTTTCCTATCATGTTCTCTAGAAAATATAAGATACAGTTTATTTTGGGATCTATTTTTTAATGAAATAACATGTTTCAATTTAATTCCGGTTTTGGCATCTATTTGTAAAATAAATATCATGTTTCAATTTATTTCTGTGTTTGGATTTAATAGTTATTTATTATGATCTTATCAAATGTTATCATAATATAGAATTTTTTTCCGGATGAGGTAATTAATTTTACGAGGATTAGTGAGATAATCATAGTGGTCATGAATGTTGAAATATGTGTTCATTAGATTGTCTAATACCTCAGTTAGTGTGAATTATCTTTCAATATAGTTGTGTCACTCAGAGTATAAGGGGTGAATTAGTGATATCTTTTTCTTTTAAGTTTAATTCTTCTTGAAAAAAACTTCACCGCTAGTTAAATATTCTATTCTATATTAAAAAACTCACATCAATAAGAACTCAAAAAATTTACAAGTTTAACTACTCAACAAGAGTAGTTATATCCATTTAATGGTTTTGGAAACTATTCAACTCCTCAAAATGCAATATAAAACATTCCAATTGTAAGGAATATAATGAGTTGGATATTCCCTTACACTCATGTGAACTATTTTCAACACAATAATGCATGTTCTTTAACTAGATGAAATATTTAATACATTGTATTTGTAAAAAACATGTTTTGGTGATACTTGATCAAATTTTAGAAATATTTTCTTAATAAAAATCACTTCTTTGCCATGAATTAGGTAAGAACATCTTCTTGACTTCATAATTAAACTTAGTCTAATTTCCTAGTTTGATTTCCTAATAAGATAATATTTATCTATAATAATATCACTGAAATAATTAAGAATATCTTCTTCTTCAGTCTAGAAATCCCAATATTATCTTCCTTATCCAATAAGCCATACAAATATGATAATCAGTTGAATACAATCATGTAGATTCTCTTTTATTTTTCTATCTAAAAAACATCTTCAGTTATTCTCAATATAGATACTTCTTGTCACTGTAAATTGAGAGCTTCTCTCTCCTATTCAAAATATTATATCCATGTTAGGAAAAGTAAAAATTAATTAATCCATTTATAGGAAAATGAAAAATATTTTGGCGCAATTAAAAAATCATTTCCCACAAAAAACATTTTCCCAAAATCTATATTTTCCTTTAATTATGGATGAGTTTTTGATTTTTCAATACCTCATAACTCTTCTTGAACCTTCTCAAATCTTCTCAAGATTTCATATCACTTCATGATTCATAAAAACATTCAGTCTGTTTTTGAATCCAATTATGATTTCCCAATACAATTTAATCATTAGGATAAAGGCATATGGTGAGTCAAATTTTCATGACAGACATTCAAATAAATCAAAACTGATAATTTCTCATTATGTTTCTCCGCATAATTAAAAAGAAAGATCTAGCCACTCCTATTTTATTATTATGATGAAAAAATTGATTATTCAATACATTTATCCACACCACTTCAAACATATTAGGATGGAATGGTTTCTCTATATGATGGAAACACTTCATTATTATATAGAATACATATTTCAACTTTTATATCCACATGAAAAATCTTTCACTATATTTCTTCTTTTTCATGAACAAATTAAAAACACTTAAATGAAAATAAAAGTCTTTATTTTCATTCATGTATTACACGTTAAGGAAAATATTATTTCTCTTAACCCACATAAAATTAAACAAAAAATTTATCTTAATGGAAATGGTTGACTCCAATGTTGATTGATCTCTGATCCGATATTGCATTGGATTAAAAAATTCCCATTTTGAACAATACTACGTCTAATTGATCATTGGATGTCTGAGTTCAATGGACCTACATAAATATATTTTAAGTAAAAACATATTTCATTATGTGATTATGATACCATAGAACATCCTTATCGTCTTTTATAAGACTCCCATCAGATTATTTCATTGATGATTTGTTTCATGTAACTAATTATACTATATAGAAATCGTCACATTTTTTTCAGTTACTATGACCATCCTCCAAATCAATCAAATAAATTTGAATATGATGTTCTCACAATAATATATTGCGAGGAGAGATATTGAACTATAGAAAATTTCATTTCTTCGAAAAGTCAACTTATATCATGACATCTTCAAGACATTGAATACATTGAAAACAATATTAAGCATTGTAAGACATATAATGGAATTTATTATATCTTCTAGTCATTATAGAAATATATTTCCTAATAACCATGTCAATATGATTGGCTACAGTTACCCTTTATTTCATAAAACATTCACCAATATATTTTGAACAAAATATTAAATATTGAAAATTAAAAAATAGAAAAGAAAAAACATATTTTCATCAAATCCATGCAATCTTTGAAGAATCACATCAATACCATTTTTCTTTTACTATAGTCTTATGCTGAGTTTAATGAACCTTTACCCTTAGAATTAGTCATACTATTCTAAATGAATATTCTATGGATTTTGGGTCAATTTATTTAATACAATGGTAATTCATATTTCCAACATTTAAAAAGTTAATTGATTTATCTAATTTAAATATAAAAGACAAAAAACTGGTAAAACACACTCTTTCATACTTCGAAAAACACTTTCTATAAAAATTGTCCCTATAAATGATCCCCTTTTTATTTTTTTACCAACAGTGTTTAAAAAATCACTATACATTTTAACATCAACATGTGTATTATTTATAAAAAATTCAATGACTACGTGAGAAATCACATTATATGTATTAATAATTATTGATAGAAATCCCATTCATTGAAAATGTAGAGATTAATGAAACCTAATCATAATTCCTTGATAAAAAAAATCACTTCTTCAAAAATCCTGGAAAAAAATTGTTCTTTAAATCAACTAGAACAAATAGTTAGAATTGTTTACACACTAACATGTGGGATTAAATGATTACATGCAACTACCCTTTTTTGAAATATTTTATAAGGTTAGATTTATGAAACAATTATTCCCCTTGACAAAAAAACTAAAACAAAATATAAGAGTGGGCAGAAAAAATACCATCACATTGATGAGAAAGAGATTGGACTGGATTCTTGGTAAGGATGGTTTCACTATTATTATCCAAAAATATAAGAAAAGGATGATTCACTTCATCAGGTTTGTCTTCTATCTGAGTTTTCATCCACATAAGTTGGGTAACATCTTGGGAGGAATAAACTTACTCTTTATCTGTTGTAATAGTAACTATTTTTTTATTTGTATTTTATGTAACACCCATCTTACACAGAAAGTATTACAGTAGTCATGGATCTTCAATAATCACCATTTCCGGCCCAAGCATCCCCTATATACCCAACCAAAATAATAATTTTAGAGAAATAATACATTTTTTTAATAATTTTTATGCCTTCAATTTATCAAAGAATTATTTGTCCAGAACGTTAATGTGATTATTTAGGATCACTCAAAATCATTCACATAATGTAAAATTATAAAAAAATGTCAGGTTTTGAGGTAGTCAAATATAAAAATCATCAAAGAATCATATGAAACACTTACAGACGAACTTTAATTCCTTCTACATGTTTCCTCAACTTGGATCCAAATAAAATCAATATGGAAACCCATTTTAATTTATCCTGACTGAAATTCATGAGAAATTCCTAAGAAAGAATTAGTTTACAATGATAAATGTTTTTATTATTTTTAAACAAATTTATCCCAATAAGGTATTTCATTTCCCCAAACATGTAATTCGAAAATTAATTTTTTAATTTCATCAATAAATTTTTATTAGGGTCTTTCATCATTCCCAGCAATGATAATTTCTTCAACATTAACAATTATGATATGGTAAAACTCATGAGTTTTTTAATGTGATGATTGTTATCAAATATACAATTATTGAAACTCATCTTCCAAAATTATGAATCCAATTTGTAATAACAATACATTGGAGTATATTTTAGCCCAAAAAATACTTTATTCAACTTAATCACATATGTTTCATCTTTCCAAACAGCAATGCCACATTGATGTTCAATTTAAATATCCTCATCAAGATCCCCATCCTGATATCCAGAAAACACATCCATTTAATTTTTTTAAACTTCATAGTGTATTAATAGTAATAAAAATTAGTATTGTTTCTAATCATTCCACTAGAGGAAAAGTCTCATCAAGATAAACACCTTCAATTTGTTAGTAACCTTTCCACAATAATCTTTCCTTGAATGTAAGCACTTCTCCTTCATCATTCATATTGGTCCACAAAAACACATTTGTTTACCAATAACCTGTATTTATACATATTGGGTATGATTTTCCAAGTATCATTCTTTTCTATCTGATCAAGATATTTATTCATTTCCCAAACCCATTCTAGATGCTAAAAATCATTATTCACCTATTTTTTCTTGACGTTAGAATTAAAAGAAGCATGTGAAACAACTTTTGATGTTCATCTTCGTTGAACCTTATGATAGTGATCACTAATAATGTTCTAAGCCAACGCTATATTCTTCAAAATGGGATGAGATTATTCAGTTTCTTCCACATCACTTGAAATAGCCTTGTCAAATTTTTATTAATGAGTAGGATTGCAACATTTAGTATCCATATCATAATTTTTAATAAAAATTTTGTTATCCTGCATAAAATTCTTATTAGACCAGTGATATTTTTCATTCTCACCCTTTTCAATAACTATCACATCAACATAATAAAAAATTATACATGTTTATTTTTTGAAATATATATAACCTCTTCCTTCTAGGGTATATTTTAGAAAAAATACATATTCAACATCATGGTCAAACATAAAATGGTTTAATCTTTTATTATTTATGATGAATGGACTCAAAAAACTGTAATATATCACTACTAGAAAAAAAGGTTATACCAACAGTTCAAAACCGTTGGTATAGGCTAGCAAACCGTTGGTATAGCCTATACCAACGGTTTTTCAAACCGTTGGGTACTAATCCATGAGGAAATATTTATACCAATGGTCTGATCTAAAACCTTGGTATATTGTTTTTTTTATTTTTCCCAATGCATGCTAATGGTTTAGAACTGTTGGTAATGTATTCCTTTTAGAATTATTATACCAATGGTTTTCAACCGTTGGTAATGTGATTTTCCAAAACACCTATACCAACGGTTTAGAACCATTGGTATTGTGTTTTTTCGGAAATCAAGAACACATATACCAACGGTTCTAAACTGTTGGTATTGTGTTTTTCTAGAATTCACGAAAACCTATACCAATGGGTTAGAACCATTGGTATAGTGTTTTTTCATAATTCCAGCACTCTTATACCAACGGTTTAAAACCGTTTGTATTGAGTTTTTACAGAACTGCTACACAACAGCCCCCCTCCAGTAGCCCCTCTAATATACACCTGCTAAAAAATATCACAAAAACCACATAAAGACTTAAAACACTATAAAAACACCTAAAATAGGATAAACACAACACATAAAACCATCAAACTCTTACAACCATGTCATGTACTACAATTCCCTATTTCAATCATCATATGACAGCAATCATCCCATAATAATTCACCTCACCCATGTACAACCCCCCAACCAGCACAGCCCCCCACCTCCCCATCAAATTCTAATAGGTAGAATAGTATGAGAAATACCTATTAGAGTTGAATAAGATTTTGAAATTGGCTCATATCCCTTTTTTCTGATCCTAGATTTGGGTATGTAATGATTTGTGATGAATTTTTCATTGAACATGAATTTTTTATAATATATGGTGAAAAGGTATATTCTTAGGATTCTTTTTACTTATGACCCCGTGAGTGAAACTACCCAACTCATGAAAAAGAGTTTGCGACTATCATTGATGAGTGTAAATTTCAGTTGTATTCACTTAAAATGATGCCCTTTTGATACAAAAGAGTGAATTTGAGCGGTGCCATCCCCACCATGCGTCGGACTGAGGTGAGGTTGACTTGTACATGTCACATATGACCCATGGATCTTTTTCCTAAAGTTTCAACAGAATCCGAATGCATTTTTTCGGTTTCCGTATGCCAGTAGTTGTTTTCACATAAAATCTTATCCATTTCAAATAAAAGTGAGATAGTTTGTGTTGTACCAGCCACAACATTCCTCAGATTGAGGTTGGGTTGACTCATACACGTCAAAGATGACTCATGGATACTTTTCCAAATGTATCAACTGAATCCGAATTCGTTTGGTCTGTTTTCCGTATGTCAGTTGTTGTTTTTACTTAAACTGTTGTCCATTTCAAAGAAAAGTGAGACACTTTATGTGGTGTCGGCCACACCGCACCCCGGATTGAGGAGAGATTGACTTGTACACATCAGAAATGACCCATGTATTATTTTACTAAAGTATCATTTCAATCTGAATGTGTTTTGTCGGTTTTCTGTATGTCGTTTTTTTACTTAAAAGCACATCGATTTTAAACAAAATAAAGACACTTTGAGTGGTAACGGCCACACCGGCCATCAGATTGAGGGCGAGTAGACTCGCACACATCACAAATGACCCATGGAAACATATCCTAAAGTATCAACAGAATCCAAATGCATTTGGTCGGTTTTCCGTATGCCAGTTGTGGTTTTCACTTAAACTTTTGTCCATTTCAAAGAAAAGTGAGAAACTTTGAGTGATTCCGGCTACACCATGCCTCATATTGAGGCAGGGTTGACTCGTACATGTCATATACGACCCATGTATATTTTTCCTAAAGTTTCAACAGAATCTGAATTTCTTTGGTCGGTTTTCCGTATTTTCATTTGTTGTATTCACTTAAAATTATGACTTTTTAAAAAAAATTACAAATACATAACGGAGGAATAAAATTTAATGATATTGAGGAAACAAAGTTACATAATGAATAACAGTCTATAAGGAATAATAGTTATACAAAGACTGACTGTGCGGGAACTAATGTTAGGAATTTGAGTAATGATAGTTACATAATGTGCAATATCAATTGTAATAAGATGTTATAGAACCCAAAATCAGATTTGTTTATCTAGTTTAAGGAAATCCAAACAACCCTAGAGCTTTTGAATACCTCTCTTGTTTCACTAGAACCATCAATTTAGCATAACATCTAAGCCTGAATGCATCGAAATTAATTTACATTGTTCATGATCAATTTCATAGTACAACATATCTCTGTCATCAATGACATGGGGATCATGCAAAAAGAATCAAATGAAATATCCAAGAAGGTACCATTTAGGGAGGGGAATGATTTCCTCCATTCCTGTTAGCACTTCATAAGCACTGACTTTGAGAACTCTGACTGCATGGTCTGCATCAAAATATTATAAACCATTATTTTTTTATCTTCTTATAGTATGTGTTCAGTTTTATAAGACATTTTCATTAAGTGAACATAATTAAATTAGAAGGCTAGAAAATATGTATAGAAATGGAAATATATCTTATAATATGTTAGAGTAATTAATAAATGGAATGGGCCATTATTCATGATAAATGATACAATTATTGGCGATAGTACCTTGAGAACCAAATGCATCTGCAACGAAGACACCCTCCATAAAGGTCTGTTTGAAGAGGTCATCATGAATGATCAATATTATGCACCTTATAAAAATATTAGTTTCCAACCAAGGAGGATTTTTTATATCGTGTTTAAAACTCACAAGTTGTCCCAAATGTGATTCCACATCAGCAATAACCATTTTATGCTGACTTCATGTCATATATCCTAGCAGAAGAGAACTGTCATTTTTTAAGAGAAGAACCATCACAAAAGACACATGGAACATCATAATAACCAAACTGTTGATTTAACTAAATAATTTTCCACCACGCATCTGCACAGCTAAGAAAAAATTGTCCATGTTTATCTTATACATTGTAATGGGTGCATTCCATCTATAAAATATCCCCATTTTGACATACATATCCTACCTCCAAATGAATGAAATTTGCAACAACAATTTTATGGCCACCACCAATTCTCCCCCTGCCACAAGAAACCCATGAAGATATTGTTCTTAAAATTAACACAACAGTAGAAAGCATAAATTATATAGGAACAGTATTGAAAATTTATTCTCAACAAATTGAAATAGTAATCCTGAAGTAACATACATTTAAAATAATAAAAGGAAACAAAATCAATGAAAAATGCAGCACCTCTACCTCAAACCTCACCCCCCCCCCTGCGCAGCCCCTTCCCCCGGCACTCCCCCTTGCCAACCTCTTCCCCCACCCTACCCAGCCCCTTCCCATTGCAGCCCCCTCCCCCCTTCCAAGATCTCCCCCTCTCGTCCTGCCCTGCCCAGCTCTTCCATCAAGTATATCATATCTTCTCCAAAACATTTCCATGTTTTGTTCAACACAACCAATTAAATGAATGATGGAAACATATGATAAATCAACATGTATCAAATATTTTGACTAGATATGATCAACATGTAAAAATATAGGTAATACACTGCCTGTGATGGCTGGTATGTTTGAAGGGTGGTTGATTTTACATAGACCATTTATTCCACCAATAGGATCAACAACATTTTTCAATGAAAAAAAACAATACTGCATCATGAAAAGTAATCGACCTAGAGAATATAAAAAAACAGTAGTACATCATGTGAATTAAATGATAGGGAGAGCATATGGCTATAAAAACAATGTAAAACATAAAAAAACATTGACAACAATAGTGGAAAATGTTATTAAAAACATGATGCCATATATTTGAAAACATACCAACCTACCCATACCATGCCCATATCCTCCCCCCCCCACGCCCAAACATTTCCCCCAACAGCCCCTCCCTCCTGCCATCACCCAGCACCACCCCTACCCTCCCCTCCCCTCCCCCCATGCCCACACTTTTCCCCCAACAACCCCCTCCCCTCCCCTCCACTTCCCTGCCCTCCCCTCCAACCTGCCCAGCCACTTCCCCTCCCCTCCCATCCCCCTGCCCACCCTTTTCCCCTAGCAGCCCCTCCCCCCTGCCCAACGTTTTCCCCAGAAGCCCCCTCTCCTACCCTCCCCTCCCCTCCCCTTCCCTGCCCTCCCCTCCAACCTGCACAGCCCCGACCCCTCCCCACCCCTCCCCCCTTCCCACCCTTTTTCTCCAATATCCCCCTGCCCCTCCCCTCCCCTCCTCCCTGCCCCCACTTTTCCCCCAGGAACCCCCTCCCCTACCCCCTGCCCAAACTCTTCCCCCACCACCCCTCCCTCCTGACATCATCCTCCTCTCCCCTCCCCTCCACTCGCCTTACCTCCCCTCCCCTTCCCTCCACTCTAACCATCCCAGCCCCAGCCCCTCCCCTCCCCTCCCCCTACCCACCCTTTTCCCACAGCAACCCCCTCCCCCTGCCCAACCTTTTCCCCCAGCAGCCCCTCCCTCCTACCATCACCCGTCCCCTCCCCTACCCTCTCCCTTTCCCACCCTTTTCACCCAGAAGCCCCCTCCCCTCCCCCTGCCCAACCTCTTCCCCCAGCACCTACCCATTCAGGAAATATGTTTACATGCAGATATAGTAATATTTAAAAATAATAATACATACTGTGTATGACTAATATGGAAACACTTTAATAAGAAATTCATAAATATGTATAATAAATCTGTTAAAACAGTATGTATGATAAATTTTGAAACACTTCAATCAGAATTCCATAATTTAGTTGCCATCCCCAAAATTCCCAGATGATCCACCATTACTAAAACAGAAATCATCCCCACAATAGAATGTAAATTAAAAAATACCACGATTCACTTCAAAAACAGAAAAATAATAACATAATCAATATTATTTCGAGTGATTATTTTTGAACATTAGGAAGACCATATTAACTTATCAAACAAGATATCATATAGGGAATCACTTAGTTCATTCTAATTATAGATATAAATCTCTTCATATTAACCTACAATGGTGACCATAAGGAATATGGAAACTATTTTTCATAATCCTTAGGGAAAAAATTATTCATAAGATGTCATTAAAATACTATATATGAGAAATTGGGAAATAATTGTATAAGAAAGTGGAAGAGGTAGTTTGGATGAAAGGTAACATAACAAAATGTGTATAGAAAAGGAATTATAAATTAAAATATGGTTGAGTTATTCTTAAAAAGGGTATACTTTTAAATGAGCAGAGTACATGTAAATAACACAGTCTCAAATATAACTCTTAACAATGAGTGGGAAAAATGTATAGGTGACACTTGAAATCATTAAAGCACAAATATGATTTTTAATATTTGTAGGTTTTTAATATACCTGCACTAAATAAAATATTACTGTGGATTTGAAACATTATGTATACAATCAATAGTGTTGGTCCCAAGTAATGTTTTCTTAAAACATTAATACTTAAATACAATTAAATGGTTTTTGCAGCTACAACCAAAAAAAGACAATATTTCTTGTGATAAAGTATCCAAACCAAGTGCAGAAGGATCGTTACCAGAAATTTTTATTACCAACACAGCTCCCTAAAATAGTGAAGCGTGAAGGCATTATGTAAAAGGTGCATTGGGAGAACATGTGAGACCAGAACAGAGGACGAAAAATAAATCTAAAATCATGACCTTCGTATGATCAAAACAATAATGTAAAATTACATCTTGAAAAAACACATTTATTTACATGTGATTATTACACGCATGTTACTATCAGGCATAAAACTATTTGGAATAAATGAAATAAAATTCACATCAATGGGAAAATGACATAAACATGAAATACATGGATAACTGAGAAAGATAAGTAATAAAAAAATAGAAAAATGGGTATCACAGTACCAAGGAATACTAATGGTCTAAGTAGTAGACTAATCATACAATAAGAATCAAGTGAAAAAAAGAGATCTTATAACAATGTCCCTATAAAGCATAGGAAATCCTCAGAGTGGAAAACCAGGTTTAAAAATAAAGAGTTATATAGATTCCAAAAATTTAATGGATGAATATGCCCCTGATCACCATCACCATCACCACTGTCATCATCGACCTCATCCTCACTGCCATCTCTATCCTCGTCGTCGTCCTCGTCATCGTCCCCATGCTCATCATCGGCCTCATCCTTGTCCTCAGCCCCATCCTCACCCTCAACCCCATCCTCACCCTCGGCCCCAACTTCTCCCTCGGCCCCATCCTCACCCTCGTCCTCATCCTCATCCTCGCCCTCATCCTCTTAAGCATCCTCGTCATCACCAGGAATGACATCATCTCGACCGCCACTAGAGCTTCCACATGGTGCATTGGATAATTCACCCATCGACGACAGAAATGTGTGACAAGCCGTTCTGGCCTCTGGTGGAAGTGATGAAGATAATGCTTTCATCAGTTTCATAAATTATTTGTCCCTCGTTTGAACTTGTACTTCCAACTATATTACCCTTTTATCAGACTGTATTGCATGATCCTTGACCTGTTCCAACTCGATGGTACTAGAATTAATACCTGGAGAGGACCAATACCTCGTTGGGATAATATTATTACCAGGTCGGCAGTGTACTCGACCAGAGTGCTCCTCTCCCAAAACCTGATATAAATTATCCTGTTGCCCAAAATTGTCAGTCTCCTAGGCATCAAGAGCCTCTAAAGCAGCATGTTAAAATTATTAATAGATTATTATATTTCGAAATAGATATTAAACATTGAAATAAACAAATTAAAACTTACAATCATTTCTTGGGTCGGTTCATTTACCGTAGTTCCATCGTTTTTTCTTCTACTCAAGATAAACAATTTTGCTCAAGGGATACATCCTTCAATATTCAATTTGTGCTTCTTTAATGACATTGAAACAATATAAAGTGCAAGAATAATCATATATTCAATATCAATAAATCACATAATTTAAGTAGGAAACAATAAAAAGGGAATGTCCTAATGAAAATATATAAACAACTATATCATACCAGCTGCCTCTCATGATCGGACCTAGTTGTGCACCCCAACGTGTGGAGGTATTACTTTGAATCGTTGTTTTTCTTGTTTTTTCAGAACATTACAAAATAATGTTTAATAATAAATATGATTATATTAATGAAAAATATGAAAATTCTCATTTAAATACCTTAAATGAGATTAATACCTTAAATTTGGCAGTCGCCCAATGGGTAATCATTTGGCGATATTGCTCTATCGGGCAGTCATCTATGATGGGTAATGTCTCTATCTCCGTTTCCACTCTATCACACTTTCCAAAATAAAGTTCATGCTTATAAGCTCTCTAAATCTCTCCTAACTCTTTTAAACGCACTAGTCGTGAACATTAGCCTTCAGGGAAGTTAAAATGAAGCTGAAACCCAATAGATTAGTTCATATGTATACAAAAAAATACTACATTAAATCCAATAGTTTTTTTACCCATATTTTTGCCAATGCATTATCTTTGACTTCATGTGGCAGATGTCTCCAAGAGAGAGGGCTGACCGGATTGATATCAGCGTATTTGGCTATCATCGCCGAAAAACCCCGACATTACTGCCCAGATTTCTCAATCATTTTTCCATCAAAATTGTATTCAACCATCAATTGTGTCTGGCGGTTCCATAGTTTACGCAAGAGTGTAGGCCTCCTCCCCCGCCTCCTATCTGTAGATGAATCTGTTATTAAAGAAAAATAAGATCAGTACAAGTTATAATAAAAATAATTTTTTGTATAAAACATTGATAGAGATATATAAATATATCTGTGGTAGTCAGATCAATGGGCGTCATGGGATGTGCAGAAGCTGAATGAATATCCTGTACAGGTGGAGTGTCCCTCGGTGTATGCTCCTCAGCCACACACTGTGTCGCATCAGGAGTAAAAGTAGGTGGAATATAAAAGGTTGAAGATAATGAACCAGTAGAAAAATATGATGGCATCGACGTCTGGCCAACTGGTAGTGTAAAAATCGGAGGTCTACATATCTCGTGTGTCCCTGAAGACACACCGGGATCAAAATGGGGAAAAGAAGATACGTCTGTGGTAGTGGATCATCTAACTCTCACCCCATGAGACCTCATTCCACCTAACTCGGTACCAAGACCACCAGATGATCATCCATCTCTGACACTACCCCCTCCTACCACTAGCCTCTCTACTGGGAGAGATATCATGCTCCTCGACATATATCTCTCATCTAGGGCGTCGATCCTAAAAAAAATTTAACACAAAAGTAATCTATTATAATATAACTTATTGAAATATTTATATTTGAAATAAAATACTAACATCAGGGAAGAGTGTAGGAACACCCATCTATATCATGCGACGATTATTATCTGTCTTCTTTTTCTGTCACCTCTCTTCAATTGGTGTCATTTCCTTCAATGAAAACAAATATTGAAGTAATTAGAAACAAATATCTAATGGGTAACCCAAAAAACAAAATATAGAAAACCCATTCTGATAAAAAACATAATGTAAAATAAGATTTATGGTGGTTTGAAGGTAAGTACTAGGATACACACTCTGAATGATGTAGGTGAAACATGTAGGTGAGAAAACGACTGTATGAATCTATATATTTCCCACCACAACATAAGGTTCACAATTAACTCGGACAATTGAGCTATTTTCATCATCATAAGAAATAAATGGATTGCTTTCAATTGCAGTAGGGATAGTGTCAACTTCATAACCACCATCATCAAAAACATTTTTGGGATTTACTTCAATAATTACACCGAATTTAGGATGACGATGATCATTGACATAAAAAACATATTTCACCATTGATTCCAATACATATGGTTCATCGGTGGCAAGAGTACGAGTCATGTCAATAACTCGAAATCCACAATCATCAATAATTGTGCCTTGCCTCTTCATTGAATCAAACCATTGAAATTTCATCATCGTGACTCGACTATGCTATTAATAATCCAAAATTACTATTTTCTCCCCGACTCCATAATAAGATACATTTTCACAACGAGGTCTAGTATCCGATGAACTGGCATAACAGTCTATTGTGGTAGTTAGAATAACACCATTATGTTTTGTTCTCATGTTTCTTTCTCGTTCAGTGATAATAAATTTGTATCCATTGATCACAAGTGATTTACAAGCATGAACCATGGTATTTGGACCAAAAGCCAAAGTTATTATTTCCTTAGAAACAGAGTCTACAGGCAAACTCGATACATGAAATATAAAAAAATAGTAAACATAATTAAATATTATTTTTATTTAGTTCTTACAGAAATATTTTTACCTTCATTTTCAACCAAGAAAAAAACCCTTGGATATACAAAGCCTCCATCCTTCTCAAAGATAAAGAACAATGCACTCTATATATTAATTCTTTATGTTACCTGTAGATAAAAATACTAATTTTTTAACAAATATTTAAAATTACAAGAGATAAGATAAGAGATACATGTAAAATTTACATACATGATATACTCATCGAACAAATCACAATTTAACAACATTGTGCGATGTGCCATCTCTCACTCTTCAATGCTTAATGTCATCAATGTATATGATCAAAGAATTCCACCTGTCTGAAGAAGTGATGGAAAACTGGGTTCAATTTTCCCAAACTATTTTTCTTCATTTCTCACTGGTCTATTTATTCTCGTAGTAATATCAGACAAATACATTGAGCATAAATCCATAAATTCTTGAGCCAAGTAACCGTTCACAATAGAACCTTCAGGATAATTCATGTTCCAAACATATGATTTCAATGTGCACATGTTTCATTCATTTTTATATATCCAATGGAAAGAAACAGGTCCTCCAAGAAGTATTTAGGTCGGAAGATGGATAGTCAGATGCAACATGCATGTAAAAATGATCGAGGGAATATTTTCTCTGACTCACAAAAAATTAATGGTGTCTCTACCAACAGTTTTTGCAAAAAGTATTTGGAAAAACTCTTAGCACAAAGATCTCTAAAAAAATAGCACAACCAAATAACTGAGACTCTAACATTATTGGACAAGAGATGACAGATTGCTATTGGAATCAAATCATGAAAAGGACGTGAAAACCATGAGTCTTCAAAGATTTCAGCTTCAACTCTTTTATGTTAACCCTTTTTGGTATATTTCTTGAATAGCCGTCATGAACTTTAATAGTCTCTAGCACTTAATGAAATTTAATTTTTTCAGTAGGTTTCATCACATAAGAATCACATGAAACATTCCATTTATTTTCACTGATACAGACAGGATGCAATTTTGGTCTGATCCCACAATCTACCAAGTCACAACGAGATCGTAAATCATCTTTTATCATTCCCATGACATTTAGAATAATCAAAAGAAAAATTTCACATATATTCTTTTCAATATTCATTATGTCTAATAAATGATGTAAAATGTTGGTTGAACAATATGACAACTCAATTAATGTATTCGTCTTCTTCTAATTGTAACAGGTATCATTGGAAACATTTTTCCTATTTCTAGATTTCATTACACCCTTCCCAAATGGATAACTGAATTCTTTCAATTCATTAATCACATCAGTTCCATACATACGCTGAGGTGGATCGCCATTCCCCATGGTATTGTCAAATATTCGACAATTGTTTCTATATGGATGATTCATTGGAAAGAATCATCGATGTCCCATAAAACTAAAACTATAACGATATTTCATTGTTCTCGATCGGGTATTCTTAATAAAAGAAGGACATGACAATTTTCCTTTTGTGGTCCATCCAGACATCATTGCATAAGTAGGAAATTCATTGATCATCCACAAAAGCACAACATGCATCTGAAATATTTCTTTCGAACATGCATCATATGTGGGAACACCCACATCCCAAAGATGTTTCAACTCTTTTATTAAAGGTTCCATGTATACATCTATATCATTATCGGGATCAGAAGGTCCAGATATCAGTATACTCAAGAAAGTGTAAGGCCTTTTCATACACAACCATGGGGGAAGGATATAAATGTGTATGAAAACCGGCCATGTGTTGTGCGAAGTAAGCATATGTCCAAATGGATTAAAACCGTCAGATGAAAGACCCAGTCTCACATTACGCACGTCGGCTGCAAATTAAGGATATCGAGCATCAAATCTCTTCCATACAAATCCATCTACAACATGAACCAGCTTTTTATTCTTCTTTTTTTCTCTCGGTGTCATGCCATCACATTTTAACGGATATGTCATCAGACATGAAAAGGTTATGTAATCTAGGGATCAATGGATATTTCCAAATTACTTTTTGGGGCACATGTGATGGTGTTCCATCATCTTTTGGCTTCCATCGGGAGGTTACACATTTGATACAATCATTTCTTTCAACAATTTACTCCCAAAATAAGATGCAATCATTCGGGCAAGCATGATATTTGTTTTGAGAATCCAACTTCATCAACTAACATCCATCCCTTATAGTGGTTTGAGGGAATATCTACATCGTCTGGAAGTATGACCTTCAAGAAGGTAAGAATGTAATCAATTGCAGTATTTGAAATCCCATACATAGATTTGCAATGAAACAATCGGATTAAAAATTCCAACTTTTTCAATTTACAACATTGTCGATATACTGGAGTCATCGCAAAATCATTCAATTCTTTCACCATATCAACATCATCATTTTCATTGGACACATCATGTGTGCTTGTATCGAAATAATATTGGTTGGACATCCTTTCCTTCTCATGATGCCGAATAAATGGAAACCAATCATATATCAAACTCTCCAATTCAGCCCTATCATTTGGATCATCAAAATTTTGAGATTCCATCTTCTCTCCATTGTGATTCCACACATAATAGTTTCTTTGGAAACAATATTTGGTTATATGATAGCTAACTGCTTCATGAATCAACCAAGGTCTTCAAACACAATTAAAACATGGGCAGTGTATGCGACCACTACTTGAAGACTTGTCAATTGAAAAATCTATAAAGCTGTTCAAATTATTTATAAAATAAGTTGAAATCCGATCAGTTTCGTACATCCATATTCTATCCATTCTGTAAAAAAATATGCAATAAGTCATTTCAAAGCAATTCAATAATATTGAAGTTTAATCAGAAAAATATTTAGGTAAATGATAATTGTTTACTTTATATAAAATCATAACTGACACATTACTCTATATGAGAATCATATTAAGAAATACAACAAAATACAGTGTATATAAGAATATAAGATATAAAATTTCTAATGCCTATACTCAAGGATATCCCAGTAAGATATTGGAAGTGGATCAAGTAATACATAATTCGTAAGGATCTTGTTGGGAGTACATGTGTTTTATACTTTAACATCTTCAGGGAGATCATGATGAGGAGTATGATGAGGATCAGGGGAGTGGCGTGACTATCCAAGGGGGGTGTGGGGTGTCCAGGGGGGTGTGGGGTATCTATGGGGGTGGTGGGGCCGTCTGGGAGGTCGGAGGTGTCCAGGGGGTGGGGGCTGTCTATGGGGGTCAGGGTGTCCAGGTGGGCGGGCTGTCCATGGGTGTGGTCAGGCTGTCCAATGGGGTAGGGGGAGTCCAGGGGGTGGGTGGGCTGTCTAAGGAGGTGAACGAGGTGTCCAGGGGGGTGGGTGGGGCTGTCTAAGGGGGTATGGGTTGTCCAGGGGGTGGGCGGGCTGCCCATGGCGGTGGCGGGGCTATCTAGGGGGGTGGGCTGGCTGTCCAGGGGGTGGGAGGGTTTTCCACGGGGGGGGGGGGGGGGGGGGGTTCGGGCTGTACACGGGGGTGGCAGCGCTGTCCAGTGGGGTCGAGGGTGTCAAGGGGGTGGAGGGTGGGGCTTTCCAGGGGCGGGGGGGGGGGGGAGGGGATGAGGCTCTTCAGGGGTGGGGGTGTCTGGGGGGATGGGGGTGTCCGGGGGGTGGTGGGCGTGTGTCCAGGGGTGGGGTTGGAGGGATATCAATTAGGGTGGGGGCTGTCCAGGGGGGAACGAGCTGTCCAAGGTGGTGGGCGGGTGTCTGGGGGTGGGGTGGGTGGGCTATCAACAAGGGTAGTGATATGTGTGGAAATTATACACCAACAGTTTGATGAGAAAATCTTTATAAGTATGGATTGGAATCTTTGTAGGTTCTTAGAGTGGGATGGTCCCTCTGAGTATATAAAATGTATTATGAAATTTTTTAGGGAAATATAATTATCATACAGGGAACATGTCTATAAGGTGATAAAATTATATTTTCATAGATGTGAGATGGTACTTTATGTATTTTTTGGACTAAATGAATGTTAATAAGTTAATAGAGATGAAGAAGTTCTATATAACACATATTAGGAAAAATTGTTCTGTTACATGACATTTTGTTGCTTTATATGGATTAATATCCTTAAAAATAACATTATTAGTGGGTCATATAAAGAATCATTCACAATATTTATTTTAGGAGTATATATGGTTTTTATTATTTTTTCTCATGACTTTTGGGTTGATAAACACTATAATTTTTTTCATAGATCTCATGAATATGATTTTCCATCCACAAAATGTCTCTTTAATCATTATATTTATAGATGAAATGAAAATATAGTTTATGAAATTATTTTTTAATGATTGATGCTGTGACATATTAATGATATCAATTCAATAAAATTTGATTTATAAAAATAATTTTTTGTGTCAATATTGGATACAAAATACTAAGAGCTATTGAAATTAGAGATGCCCCATGATTTTGGTCTATCTCAATCTCAACATCACGTCAAGGGGGTATCATCACAACCACCTCATAAAATACAAAAACAAAAACTCTAACAACTTTGGTATCCTCCAACATAATAGCTTTAATCTATTCTATAAAAGTATGAAAAATCAAATAAACTAGGTTGTCCACATATCAACTTCCCACCTAAAATTCGCACTCAATAACAAACACTAAATTTTTTCTATCCGCATATGATTTCAAAACCATCCTTCAGAATCATTTGATAAAAATCTGTAAGGAATATAACTAGTTGATTCATTTGATGTCATAGTATAGGTATATTTATATGAAAAGAATACCCCCACAATAATCAAGCAGCCATGTCATCAGTATAAACCCCAAGAACACATAAAAGAAGCTAGTATGGACATTTACTAAAATATTTTACACCATAAGAATAAAAATACACTCTAAATGTTGTTTGAGAGGATATAATGTTGTGTGTGAAAAAATTGATATTAAATCAATTTAAATGAATATGGAACAAATGAGGGTTTACAATACAATAAGTGTACATCAAACAATCCTAAACCACTACAGCGCCACATATTTAACTTAATGAAATATGACCTCGAAATATTACCAACATCTTTACTAATGACCACATAATTGGAACACTCTATTTATGGTTCTTGAACACAATGAACAAACTATGTTTGCTCTCTACCAACTCAATCCCCCTCTTGTAGATAATAATATTGTTTCCCCTTATACTAAAATGGTCTCACTGGAATCTACTTCTAATGCTGGTCCTAAACCATTCATTCTCCACAAAACAATGATCAAAGAACCATTGGACACATCTTAATGATGATACACGCTCTTCACATATATGTTAAATCAAAACACAAACAAAAACATATACACATAAAAATAAAAACTAAAATTGAAATATTAGATAAATTTCAATAAAAATATGGTACCAGTTAAGAAAATACCTAATTTAGGATGGGTCTGATAAGAATCAGAATGAGATTCAACACCTTGGATGGGATGGTGGAAGAGGAAGCCGAAGGAGCTCCATGATCGCCAAACTCCTCCCGCCAAAGGAGCTCCAAGATCGCCTGCTCCCATTTAGTGTTCTGTATGGCGAATTGGGGAGAGGATGTGTCACTGTTAATTTGGGGGAACGTTTTACCAATGTTTTTTAAAAACCGTTGGTATATATCATCTGACCAAACCTATACCAATGGTTCCATATAACCGTTGGTAAAATATTCCCCGAACTACACCTATACCAACGGTTCAATGAGAACCGTTTGAAAAAATCCCCAAAACTACCTCTATACCAAAGGTTTATTAGAACCATTGGTAAAAGCTCCCACAAACACACCTATACCAATGTTTCCTTAGAACCGTTGGTAAAAGATTCACTAAACCATCCTTTACCAATAGTTTCATGAAACTTTTGGTATAGAAGTGTGGGGGAAAACCCACATTCTAGTAGTGTTTTTTAAACATCAATTTTTATCATAAAAACATTCATATAGATCCATATGTGGACTTTTCCTATATAAAACTCAGGTTTTGATAAACATATCAATACTCATGGAATGCCTGTAAACGTATTAAGAATGTCCATGTACATGTATGATAGTTCTCCATATTTCCACTAAACTTCGAATCATATATTACCAACCGCATATGGTTGAGGAATGTATGATGAACTGGACTCATTCTAAATTACATGAGTATCATGATAAAATTAAAATTTTTCATTTATTTACTCTCTAAAACAATTTGTTTTCAAATTTTTCACTAAATACTAAGATTCCTTCTCAACTATTCTCTTGAAATGTTTCCAAATTTTATAGAAAATATCTAATGTTTCATATACATAACACAAGTAAATAAACTAAATTCATTGATGAACATGATGAAGTAATTATATCCATTAGTTTATTATGTTCTCGTTATTCATTTGATATTGGAATGGATATGATCTATGTGGTCTTTAAATAAATATCGTCTTTATTATACATTGAATTACTAATTTTTCCATTCTAACAAATAGTGTAGCATAAATCTCTTCATCGCGACATATTAGGAATCTCATGGAAACTATATGACATTGATAACATTATCTTATTTTTATGAAACATGTTTCACTTCCTTTTATTCCACAAATTATTCACTTATAACATACATAAGTATAATTAGTTTTGTATTTCACCAACATGTAATATTTTTTCTTTTCTATGTTGGTCTCTTGTAAAAATATTCCAATCATCATCAAGATTCACAAAAAAAAAATTCTAAAAATGAATTTTTTACCTTCATCCCATATTTATGAGACTCATATAATGTTGTTTTTCAACAAACAAAAATACAAAAATTCCGTGGATTTCAAACTTTCATTCCAAATGATGGTTGATCTAACACCTTTGATTCTTAATGAATCTTCATTTCCAAATGTCAGTGTTCTTTATTTTTTGTCATTCAAATTCATCAGCAACATTAAATATACTATAATATAATAAGAACATCAATTATAGAAAATCTATGTTCATTCCCCTTTTGAAGCATTAAGAATGGTTTCTACACCATTTTTTTCATTACCTTTATTTTTCATCATATTATACTTTTATGAATTAAGAATGTTTTGTGCGGGAAAGAAAACAAGGAATCATTTTTAATGGTGTATAGTTTGTTCACATATTTTACAAATAGATTCCATAGTTTGGAATCTATTTTAATATGTTAGTCTAACATTATCATGATTATTGAAAATAATATTCCCATATTTTTTCATTTGAGGGGATTGAATGACCATAAAACTATGCCTTATATAACATGCGGAATAGTTATAATATTGTTGATTGAACCCAAAAAAATTTCTATATGCCAGAATCCAAAACTATATAACTAGTATCCATAGAAGGAATATTTTTATGTGAAACATCTATACTTCTCAGAGATGAAAAAATATTTCTTAACAACCTTCATGTATTTCTTGTTAGATCATTTTTGACCTCTAACATTTCTATTCTCCACCAGGATCAATTGTTTCTTTGTATTTTCTTCATCCTTATCAAAAATAGAATTAAGAGAATATTTTTTGGAATTATAATTATTAGGAACATATTACATAATTATGATGTTGTTCTTGGCCCCATAAATAACAATCCCATATTTCTTCACTTCAATAACATTTCAACCGTTATTCTAAAACTTGGAAGGTAACATTTGTTAATATTTCACATCTTCACCCTTATAAAAACATTTACTAACATAAGATATATTGTTTTTGAAACATGCACCTCTCAATATATACATAGATATATCTATTGGGTAAACTCTCAAATATTCTTATTTTTACTTTAATTTTACTTCTATATGGTCACTAATATTCTTTTTTTTCTAAATATATTTCTTAAAAAAACATTTTCTTTCATCAACTTGAAATTATCACTAGTTAAAAAATCTGAGCATTTTGATGAATCATTCTCAATTTTCATCTTCCTAAATTTTTTTCAAGCCTCCCAATCTTCTCAAATATTCATTCATTTTTTTCTTTAAGATAAAATTATAATTTGGGTTCTTTTTCATTAGAACATCTACTTCTAAACTCTTCGTTTTTCACTATTAAAATAAATGTATTCCCACCAGCATACTCAGACATGTTTTCATATTCTGAATCACTATATTCTTTTTTATCTTATATAGATAATAATAATCTTCTTCTATATTTTAATAATTTTTTTCTTTCCCATTGGAATATGATTTTTCCTCATCAACCAGTTTTTCCACAATATTAATGTCATATATCACCTTTATCATTATCTTATTCATTATTTATATATTTAAAATTAGATATAAACATGCCAATATCCTCAGATTAAAAAAATTGAATAGATTGTATCCCATTATATTTATATGTAGCTATCCTCCCAATTTTAGATAATAAGGGTAAAAACGCATCAAGATATTTCATTCCACTATTTCAGAATCCAAATCACCATCTTATTTTTAAATAAGAATATTCTTCGAATTTTCTTTCTAGAAATCCTGGAAAAAAAATTCTCTTCAAAATTTTGTTTTTCTATTCATATATTTCTCTCTTATAATTTTAATATTGATGATATTTCGTTAAAAATAATCCATAGATAATGTTTCAGGATCTATATATTATAATAAAGAAACATATCATCAAATGTTTCATGAATAATTATTATGATATTTCTAATATCTTTGTTATTATATATCCTTTCACCAAAAAAATTATAGTAGTTATAATGACATTTATTATCATATTGGTGTCCTTGATAGATTCATACTCACACAATTTTAGATATTTATACATTGGCCTCCAGATTTTCAATTTTTCTTTCATCACTTTTTTATTTCCTTTATAAATTTTTTTCAACTTATCCAAAATTCTTTTTTTAGTTTAAAAAACTTTCACTATAAACACAAACTATTATAATGTGATGAGATTAAATCATTTTTTCCCATTCCGTCATTCTAAATATTCATCTTGATAATGGATTTAAGAGATACGTTATTACAAATATGAGTAAATCCATATATTATAGCTTAACAAACATCATATTCAAGAGAAATATGATTAGGAAACATTATTTGTTTTTATATATGATAGTTATTATAATTAAAACCCAAAATAACATTACTATTATCACAATTCAAAATTTCTATCATGTTATATTCATAACATTGGGAAAGTATAAACTAAGGGTTCCTATCTCTGTGATACCAGTTGTAATTTCATATTTGGGATAATTATATCATTGAGAGAAAGAGGGTGAATTTTTTATTTCTGGTTATATGTTTCCTTTTTATTAAAACAAAATTAAAATCATTTTAATGATTTATTGATATATAGATGATAAAAAAACACACCTCCATAGGAACCCACAAATTTACGAGGATCTCTAGTCAAAAAGAGTAGTTATGTTTTTTCATGGTATAGAAACAATAAAATACCACACAATATATTAGAAATAAAATACACTTTTGAAGAATACATTGAGTACGATATTCCATTACACTCGTGTAGGACTATGTTCAGTACACCCATTCAAGTTCATAAAGTATCACAATAATGTAATAAAATGTTTTTTAACTAAAATGATATTGTAAATATTTATCAAATTTTAAAAATAGGTTTTTTAATAAATACAAACTTTCCTAAATAATATTAGGCAAGAAATTCTTACAGACTTCCTACTGATTCTCAACATGATTTCCCATTCTGATTCCAAATTCTAATCACTCAATATGATAAGGTTTATCTATCATAATTCCAACGAAAAAATTCCTAAATTAATCTTCCTTAGTACCGAAATCAATATAAAATTTTCCCCATATAATGATCAAACCCAATAAAATAATAATCTAAAATTGAACATGCATATTTTCTTTTATTTTCCTATCTGAAAAACATCCATAACCTTGCTCAATATGGAAACATCTTCTCCTTAGATATTTAGAGATTATCTCCCTTATTATCAACATTTCATTCATGTTAGAAAAAAAAATTAATTTATCATTTTATAGGAAACCCAAAATGAATTTCATAGGATTTTTGAATCAATTCACATTGAACCAAATTTCATAAAATCTCTACTTCCCTCAAATTACAGATGCTTTAGGATTTCATTAATTCATTTAAACTCTTAATAATCCTTCAAAAATATTCTCATGACATCAGCACACTTCTAACATATTAATCAAATTCAACCACATAATAATTTTATTTATATTTTCCCAATAAAATTTCACCATTATGATAATAGAATTTGGTTACTATGATTCTATTGACCCACTTCGAATCAAATTAGAACTAAATATATCTTATCATGTTTCTCTAAATCAATTGAATGACAAATATTACCATTATAATTTTCTTATAATGATAAAAATAATAGATTATTTAAGATGTTAATCCACACCACTTAAATCAAAGGGGTATGAAATGTTTTCTCATTATACTTTTACACTTAATTATTAACTTCATGTTACCGTCAGACGTAGCGATCTACTTGGATACTCATTTTTCAGTCTTTTTACCAACTTGAATAACTAGGGAAAACAAATTTGATTTAATATTTTCATTTATTAAAAACTTTGATTAATTATATTAACCCACTAATGAAATAAAACATTAATTAATATTGATTTAAAATATTAAATACATTTTTGATTGATCTCTGGTATGACTTTTCATTGGTCTCAAAAATTCTCAATATGAATAATCATGCCTCATATTGATCAGTGTAATTCCATATCCAACGGACTGGTGTCAACCCATTAGACATTAGAATCATCTTTACATATGTTAATATGATCCAATATAAATTCATTATCATTTATGATTCTGAATTTCAATAGAAAATTTATCAAAATATTTATCTCTAATAATTAATTAGCATGAATGAAAACTAGCACATTTGTGTCCACTCATTATAATCAACCCCCCAACATTAAAATTAATCTATGTCGGATGTTATCATAATTAGTGAATATTAATAGATATCTTTGGAGTTACAAAATTTATTTACATCCAAACCTATTAATGTATCATGAATTCTTCTTGACATTGAATACATTGATGAATAACTTGAGGATCATATGACTTACAATGGAATGTATTGTAACATACATTATTACAAAAAATCATTATTTTAACCATAGGATATATTTTTTTACACTCCACCATTATTTCAAAAACTTATAACCACTAGTTTTTATAGAAATTATGATATTTTTGAAATAAAAAATAGAAATTGATTGTCAGATTATATTCAGAGCTAGGAGGACTCCAAAGTATCACATCATTAAAACTTGTCATTCATAGTGGACTAAAGGTGAGTCTAATGAACATTTTATTCAAGATGAAATCTTCTCATTCTAATGGACAGTTGTTATTTTATTTGAGTCTTTTTTTCAGAATATGATTTTGAGTCCAATTGTCAACTTTTATAGGTTTAATTGATTTATCTACTTTGACAACAAAAGACAACACACTTGTAAATAAAACATTCCAATTCTTCCAAAAAACATCCCCCTTAAAATTTGTAAAAAAAATAAACGTATTTATCTAGATTATTCTGTAATATAGAAAAATATTTTCTTCAAGTGATTGAAATTTTTATGATGTATTTCTTAATAAGTTCAATAGATAACTATATGATTTATAAAAAAATTTCAGGATTTAGGATGTTTTTGAAACAGTGATAGTTTCTATCCCACCTTACTTGATTGCACTAAAATTACTTCATGAGTTGAAATTTAAAATATATTATTTAGAATAGACGAATTTAATATGGAATTTTATGTCCCAATGGATTTATCAAGTTCTTTTTTCCAACATGTCTTCTGTGGAATTGTTCTTGTGTGTGGAATATATGAGACTAAACCAAATGACGATCATGAACGGGTATTCCCATTCACCCACAAATGTTCGCTTTAATCAACTAAAAGGTGGCCAGATTGATTCATTGATCGATATGAGAATATATTTTTATCAGTTTAGAGTGAGTCCTTCAGACATTCCTAACACTACTTTTAAGAGTAGGTATTGATTTTATGAGTTTGTAGTGATACCATTCATATTAATGAATGCTTCAGTGGTATTCATGGTCATGATGAATAAAATCTATCATCAATTATAGATTGAATTATGGTGGATTGCATTGATAAAACTATTTTTTATTTAAGGCAATATATGATCATGCACAATATATTAAAATCTACATGAGTACATTGAAAGAGCATCATATTTATGACATGATATCCAAATGTAGTTTTTTGATTAGTAAGGTGTAATTCGTGGATCATGTCATCTTAAAGGATAAAATTTTATTGAACCTATATAATGGTGTAGCTACAGTATCTTGAGAGTATCACAATAATATTATCAAGACTCCAATATTTCATGGGTTATATAGTTATTATCATTTCTATATCTACGACTTATATATTCTGGAATCACTGATGTATGCGAGGTCGATGAATGGTGTGATGCATGTGTACTCAGGTTCATATGATATATAATTTCAAAAGTGGAAGAGAATGATGACCACAACACCTATCCTCGCCTTTAATGTGTCTGTCTATGAATATAAAGTGTACTATGATGCATTTAGAGTTGCACTCAATAGTTCATATAATTGAGGATCGAGTTTTTTAATATGTATCCAGAAAGATAGGAATGCATGAGAGTAATTTTCCTACTCACGATATAGATGTATAGATAGTGGTATATACCTTATGATGCTAGAGAAATTATATTATGAGTGGGTGTTTTGGGGTGTACACAGACAAAAAGTGAATTAGGAACATATTCTCTCAGTGAGAATTGAACCTTCTATAGAGGAGGTGGATTGAGTATTCGTACTCTTTTGACATCTTTTTGGAATACTAATCATGCAAGGGAAATTTCATTTTTGACCCCAAAAGCTGGAATATGAATATACAAAAATTGAACGATACTTATGAAGAGAGGAATATGATGGTACACATTTTTGAAAAGAATCTAGATGTTCAAGAGTCCTAGATATGAGTATATGTGACTTTGATATCTATTATACCTTGGATTTTGGACTGGATTAAGACTTATTAGTTATCTAATATGTAGTACTAATCATTAAGGGACATAATATATTGTGGGTCTCTACCATCTGGATTATCTGTTGGGGGAAACAACGATCTTCATATCTATGGTAGTGTATGGGTTCCATAAGTCATTCCTAAGATAATGAGCGAGTTTTATTATTCTATATTGGTGGTACACCAAAGTCAAACAATGATTTATCATTATCTATATAAATAGTACTTGTTGTTAGGAATGCATAGTTAGTTTAAGATATATTTGGTTAGATCATTCACTAATTATCTTGTGAAATCCAATATTCATAGTCCATATGGGGTTTTTCAGCCACTTACCATTCCTGATTGGAAATTTCATGACCTTACATTTTATTTTGTGATAGTATTACAAAGTACATCATGCTATAATTATGAATTATCGAAGATTGTGGATAATGTGATGATGTTTTACCTTGTATTTTCTATCAAGGAGACTGCCACTATTTATGATCTCTCCAGTTTTTATGTCTGATAGGTTGTTTGGTTTCATTTAATTATGAGGATTATAATTTCTGATTGAGATCATCATTTCATTTCTCAGTTATGGAAAGGTCTTTAGAAGGCTCTAGGTTCATAGGATCATCTGTTAATAGCCTATCAGCCATAGACTCATGACCCAAATGAATTGACTATTGAGGTTTTTTAGGATATGTTATGAGCATATGTTTTGGTATTTGATGGTTCTTGGTGCACCATTAATAACTCATTATGTTTTTATATATTAAATTCTTTCATGAATCTATCCAAATTGAACCATCTAAGGATTTGAATAGTATGATTCCCTATTCTCCTAATTTTTTGTTAAAGTAAGGAGAGTCAATGGTTGTTATAACTATTAATGTTAATAAGATTTATAAACTTGTTCTATTCCACTGAATGACTCCTACGATAGTGTAATTCTGTACATAGAAACATGGGAAGATATTGCCTAGGGTCTTCTTGGTATTTAATGAAGTGAAATGGGTCAATCCAGCATCATACTAATTGGTCCATCCAAAACACAATAGTACAATGCATGAAATGTTTCATGTGTCATTGCATTGGAAAAAGAATTCATATTGTTATCTTGTTGAAGAAATTAATAACCTTGAGATTACTGAAAACGAATCCATTTAGGATAATGTGATAAAAATTGTGGACCATAGTGAGATGTACCTCTTGGATAAGACTATACAACTAGTTCGAGTGTAGTTTTAGTGTGGATCTATTCAAGAGGATACCTAGGAGAGGGAGTCTAATATGTGGTCAAATTGACCAAACTATTTATCCGAGACCCCATAGTGATTCTTGGAGCATTGTAGGGATGATATGTTATATGGTAGGTGATGACGTAAGATTATGTCTCCTTCCATGGGCACCCCTATTTATGTTTTATGTTGAACAACATTTTTTTGTTTTTCCTTCTTCTTTAAATAATGGTGGTCGTGTCTCTTGTTCTGGGGGAGATATTCTTATGGGTAAAATTACCAAATCTAACTAGATTTAGATTTTTTAAATTAATGGAGTCCATGTATTTAAACTTGCCAATGTAACACTATAGTTTTACTCATCCAATTACATGGATTCAGATGTGGTTCCTTATTTTCAAATCGAATCTATTACAAACGTTTTCTTTTAGAAACTTTCAATTCATTAATTATTTAAATAATGTGAAACTCTATCATGGATGAAAATGTGAGCTAGTTCAGAGAGTAAAAAGATACACTCTATTAAATTATTTTAAGATGTGATGTGGTCGATCGATGTTATTTTAAACTCAAGAAACACATTTTCCTGTTTGTCTCATTTATACAAAAAATTACACATCATGAAATTGTTTATCATCATGAATCTATAGGGATCAGTGGTTTTAAGCAATATTGAGTCTTCCTCTCTTAAACCCTAAGTTTAATATTTGAGATTTTAGAGAAATTTCATTTGTTATATATGTATTGATCATGAATTTAGTCTCTCGAGAGTTTATTGTATTTTGTTTACCCAATCTTTAGATTGTTCTCCATTATCATGGTTTAATATATTGACTGATATTGGAAAGAGTTATGATCTTGTGTGATCTAGGATTTCCTTTTTGATCCCCTTCACCATAGCTCCCCTTTTTTGTTATTGGGTCATAGTTTTTCTTTAACAAAACAATAATTGATGTTGGTCATGAACAAATCCCTCTTAGATGTTTCTATTTTTTTGCGAGTTCAATATTGTTTTTCTTTTTTAATAAAAAGTTTAAATTATTGAACAATACAATGTTTTATGGTAAAAATATGATTGGAAAACTCTTTTGAACTATTTTAATCCCATATTTTCTTCCCATACACGTTTCTACCCATATGTTGAGCCTACCCTTGAACAATTATGAATTATCTACTGGATAAAAAATACAATTTTTCATGAAAAGAGAACTCATGTGATTTCTTGTGATAGATTCTCCTTAGAGAATGAGTTGTTTGTTGAAATAGTGGAAAACAATTGATATGATGTGAGTGTGTATGTTATCATATTACAGGTTCAAGACATATAGTGATAAATTAAAATGAATAAAAAATATCAAATGAAATTTTCTGAATTGGGTTTGATTCTCATGATACATGTTGTTTTATTCTTAACGCTATGACTGTTATTTTGATTCGTGATAAAATTATTTGATTAAGGTTTTGGACTGATATTCTAAAATTCTTATATAAATTTATTCTACCAGTATGTTATAATTCAAATTGGGATTATCCTGGTATACTAAAATGATTATATAATTGGAATAGAAAGGAATTTCATAATACTAATGGGTTCGGGAGTGGTATGATGTAATTCGTAAAGGGACTCACTCGATTATAATGAAATATCTATATAAATATCATGGCATATTTCTGTTGAAATGCTTATATAGAGGTATTTCTCTTTATTATGTGGTTATTCCGTGGAATTGTGGTTGTAGATGACATGATTATTCTACATAATTATAAATATTATGGAATGGTTTCCAAGATATTTTATTGTTTTATTGTAATGATTTATTAATAATAACACATGTCAATCACATTATTGATTAAAATTATTTAATAGACTTGTTTTATTTGACATGGTGGTGTCAACCTACATATTTTTACTAATAACATACTTTGGATTCCATTTGGTAACAATGAATATTTCAAACGTGTTGGATTAAGAAATGTTAACAGAAGTTTTTTTATTATTACATTCTAGATGAGATGGAAATTGGATACATGGTTGACCAAGGATTCATGATTCAGGTCTTTTAGGTTTTCTTGTTTCGTCTTTTCCTTTTTTTCATGACTTCTAGAATGTAATTTAGTTAAATTTTAGCATCAAATTAGATGGTTCATTTTTATTTGGTTTACTTGGAAAATCATTTATACTTTAGTTATTTGATGTATTTTTTCCACTATTTCTTCTACAGTGATTTTTTTTAATTTTTCACTATGTTGGAACATTGAACTAGGGGGTATAGTATCCCTACTATATTACTTATACCCATGTTGCTAGTCGGAATCATCATGAGTATTGGTAGAAACATGTGTGGTCCATTTATCAAATATTTTGGCCACATAATAGATTTAATGATTTGGGTTTGTTACATCAGCTATAACCCCATGATCAGAACTACTCGATTCAAGACTTATAGTAGGTAGTTGAGGTCCAAAACTGAAGCACTGTAATATTAATATATTCGGTGAGAATTTTCGTGAAAATTAAACCACATTAGAATGTGATATACAATAACATTGTGAGATATCAATAAGATGAAGAGGAATAGTGTAGAGTATCAAAAAACATTTAACATTGAGATAGCCTAGGCTTTGAGAAAAGGTAATTAGATCAATTATTCCCTTAATATAAAAATTGTGGAGATGTATGAGCATGAATAGTGGACATCAAAATAGAAATTTCATCGGATGATTTAAATTTCAAAGTTTCTAGTTTATTTATATGTGGATAACAAAGTTATGTTAATCTTTCATTTTGATATCAATTATTTTTAGTGGATTGGGTAAAGGCCACTTGAATGTCAGATATTGATTCTGTATATATGAATGTGCACTTAGTGTGGGATTATTCAGTCCCAGGGTGGACTTTAGAGACTAATGACATGGTATAGATTCATGGGAGGCTAGTAATACTGGTTTTTTTTGAATAGATACTAGATATATACTCTTAATCATGGAATTATGATATCTATATAGGGTTTATTTTGATATTACATGATATAAGACTTCATTTTGGTGGCCATGTGTGATGTTGGACATTTCCAATTGTGTATCACGATGTCATACTCACCCGAGTGAGATGTTCGATCATCAACATCCTAGGGGTTTTATTAATACACATTCAATGCCAATATAGACGTGTGGTTATGGGATGGTGTATGTTGTTATGGGGTTAGAATTTTTACATAGGTTATGTGGTGTTACTTTTCAGATATGTCAATCTACTGGTGATAGTGGATCATTTCCTTTAATTTTCAGAGAACATCACCATATATGATTTGGGAATCCTATCTATATGGGATTTGTCATTCCTACATGGAGTTACATTGAAGATCTTATTAGGTAAAGACACATAATATAAATAAATTTTTTTGAATGACTTTAAGATGGATTTCGATACTAGGGTGAAATAGAGTATAAGTTTTTATATATATTCCAATGAATTTTAATAGTGGAAAATATAGATATTAAAGGATACATTGTGGATAGGTGTTCTACACTTTGGTGGAGCTTTGAATGACCAACTATTATTTGTTGAATATGAATACAATAATAACATCAAACATTGATTTCAGATGAACCCTTTTAAGGATATTTATTGTTGGACATGTTTTTCAACATATTGATAGAACATGGTTAGTGAGATAGTATTTTGTGGATATGTTTAGGACACAACACATCCATGAGAGTGTAGTTAATCTTAAATCATTTAATCATAACTCACAGAAGAAAATGATTATATACAAATTCTAAAAGGTGACCCTTGGAGTTCACTGTGGGTCACCGAGTTTTCATGAATGTCACTTCTTGACAATCGAATTGATATTTATATATGGAAGGGATTCTAGGAAAAATATGTTTTTGAATAAATGAGATTACTGAACATATTTGTATATTGCCCCAATATATTTATCTTCCTCCACAGAATTGAGTATTCCCGATTCATTTCACTTTTCTCAGATTCAAAGGTTAATTGAAAATCATAGGAATATGATCGACTATGATGAAGTTGAGTTCAATCCTAATGAATCATTTATATAGTTCCTAGTGCTGATCATAGACTAGCTTAAAAATATTACATTGAAAAATGGTTCCACTTTTTTGAGTCCGATGGTAGCATGGATGCATCCAAGAAGATACATGTTAGTGGAAATCATATGCACCAGATCAATGGTCCATGTTGTTTGAGTTGGAACCTAGAGTGACATTATGAGGATGATAATTCCTTATAGGGTAAGATTGTAATGGCCTAGAGTGGTTTAGAAATCGTTCACCATAAATCTATACCTCATTTAATATTTACTGAGTTTTGATATTCATGGGAGAATTCTGTGATAGATTTCAATTGGGATTGAAGGGTTTTCGGTACTTCAATTGGGTTCTTGGTGGGAACATGACTATGGTAAATGTTGTGGTCATCTCGATGAAATTATGATTAATTTTTGGTGATTTAAAATAGGAAAACAAATATTAGTGCATGGATAGAACTATATTAGTTTCTTTTCCCAAAAAACATGTGGGCCTTGGGATAAAGGTAAAATTATTGGTAGTATCCAATATAGAAAACTATACATAAAAACAATAAAATGGATTTAATTAATAAAAGAACGAAGGTTTTATACATGAATCAACTTTGAAACCTCTCATTATTCCAACTACAAGTTGGTTTTTAGATCCTAGAAACTCTAATAGTAATTTATTGTTATCTCTCCCTCAGTAATCTAAATTTGAATGATCTAGAGTATTGAATCATGAATATTCATGGAAGGTTGTTGTTTATTCATAAATACATTACTTATATCTATTTTCTCCTCATTATCCCTTAATAAGAATCATATATATATATATATATATATTCCATGGGAATGATATTTGGATTCCATCATAATATAACAGAAAATTATTAGTTATTTGTTAGATAGATTCTCGATCAAAGTAATTTGTATATCATCCCCATATCGACCTATATCTATCATTTATGGTGAGTCCCATTCATTATATAGATATTAAATCTACTCCTTATCATGAATCCGTACTTGAATGAATATTGTATTGGAACAATTTTGGTATATTACATCTTAATATAGTGATATTTTTCTCATAGGCATGATATAAGTATCATATCTTGACGGACCTTGGTATTTTAAATCAACATGTTAACAATAAGAAAATAATTTCTATATAGATTACTTGTATGTTATTTTTGGCCAGATATGATGGTTTGTTATAATGTATCATGTGATACCCATGTTATTTTGATCACATATGTGTTTGTGTGTTTCCCAAGAAACTAATGAATTATGTTTATCATTTGTGTGTCTTTGTGTGTGTGGATACTAATACACATGTATGTCATTCTATTTATGCCCAAATGTGTTATTCCGCATTATATGTGAACTTATGGACTTTAGAACTTTGAATATTAATATGAAATGATAGATAATTATCAATGTCTAGGACAGTCTTTAGAGGCGTTTCATGTGTAGAATGTGGTGATAAAAATGATTGAAATATATATAGGTAATTGGTATAATGGATTAGTGACTTGAACAATGATAATACTAGAACATGTTGACTACATGTCCCAAAATTAGGAAGAGGAAGGAGTAAAAATACCTTATGTCTTAACTTGTAATATAGATGTGTCTTCAAGATGATGTCGCTAAACCACATAATCTTTGTATTTGTGGTTCCAAAAAGATATATTATGTGTTCTTATGATTGAACCATGATTACATCATATATAATGAAACAAACTCTAGCTTAGAGCTTAATCATGTATGGTTGGGGCTTGTGGTGGCTTGGTAAGAAAGCAACCACTCGACACTATATTGTTTTTTCATGATTAATTAAATTCATTTATCATAGAATGTAACACTAATATATGTGATTTTTTGAAAAGTATAAATTTATGTCATCCTATAATGTTTATACTCAAATCATATATAAAAATATCAATGCATGTAAAGAAAATATGATGAGGAATGTAGTGAATGAATCGGGTCCATATTATTCTTAGTGAGGATTTTGGGGTTAAGAGATGGGTGTGGTTCCATGGACGATTATAGTTATAAACCATAACATTATTTATTTATTATTCTTAATATAATTCTTATTATTATTGACCTAAAACAATTGGGGATCACTTGGATTTAATTTTTTTGACCTCATTTTATATTTGTTATGGCATCATGTTTATGTTATATATCTATGATAATATTGGTTGAATTATATATATGTTGCCATATTATAGAGTATGGATATGACTAAGAAGTATTTCGTTTATATTTTTTTGTTATATGGTTTAATTAATAAACCATTTAATTAAATCTTGATATATCTCCACTAATAATGTGATTTAAATTTATATTTCTCAGTATCTCATTTATATCCTTTTATCTTTTATATATTCTCAGTTATAATGATCTTTTTAATCTGATTTTTTTCATTAGCTCTTATTCCACATTCAAAACTATCATTTCATTTGATTTGGGAACATACTAACCAATGGATGGTTTTTATCTTTAATTTACTAAAATTCTTAGTATATATAAATCCATAATAATCTATGTTTTTTCAATGGTTTTTTATTCAAGATTTAATAATTTAAAAAGAGATCATATTAAGTCTAATATCTTTTTATTGAGTTATAATGTTAATTCTAGAACTTCTTTACTATATGACTATTTTTATACTCCATAACATTTTATTAAATGATACATTATCTTTAACTCTTGGAAAATTGAAAATTTCAATTCAAGGTCACTTCATTGATGAAATTCGGTCACATTAAAGAAAAATTATTTTAAGAATGATTCTTATAATTTTTAAATTTAAATTTTCAACCTTATCTATATTTTATCATTTTAAAAATAGTTTCCTTCCATAGTTTCAAATTGAGAATATGTTTTATCTCCTATGATCTTCATATTATATTATCTATTTTTTAAAAGAAATTACACTTTTTATATGGATTTTAGAAATGTTATTTTTAAGTATTAAAATGGTTCTCCCATGAAAAATTATAGGATTTATCTTCCAATTCAAACATATTTCAGATAAAGGTTATGAATTATCCATTATCAAATTTTTGATGAAAATGTTTAAAAATATATTTTTTTTATCCTTTTCACATCACATTTATAGAAAAAATCACTTAATCGGGACCTATAACATCATATTTATTTGACAATGTTAAAATTTATTCTAATAAATAATTTATGATTTCAAATTCATATTACTCTATATATAAAAAGGATTTATTTCAATGGAAATTATTTTTAATGAATTACCCACTAAATCCTCCTATTCTAATTTTCTTTCGAAGGTTTGAACTCATTGTATGAAACAATTCAACTATTGATCCCTTATTTTGTGATTCCATTTTTATGTGTTCTTCATATAATGTAAATTTTTGTCTCTGTCAACATCAAAAAATGTTATTATACTTTATTGGGGGTATTACATGAATCTACGATCAATATTACTTCTAATAATAACTTATGAATTGTTCTGGGAGAGTTTCTTAGGTACCACATTTTTTACATGGTGCAATTAAGTTACATTTTCAATATTAATTTTTTCATTCGTACCTGGCGCAAATATATATAGTTTTTCATTATATTATGGTTAGGTACTCTATATCCATCCAACGCATTGTATAAAATATTATATCTCATGAGAAAATGATATTATTTGGGGGGTAATTTTTATAAATCAATGAATACAATATTATGTGTGCATTTATTTTTCCTCAATCAAATTTTTACAGGTTTAATTTATGTTTATCTACTATCATAATATTCATTGAGTAAAGGATTAACTAAGATATGTTGAAAAGATGGAGTGTGGTAAAAATGTTGAATGTATTATTCACAAAAATAGTGTGTGGACTTGATGAAACTTATATTGTGGATAAGGATGATCACAGACATGATGTAGCTATATTTGTTCACAATTAAATGATTTTCTCCGTATATACATTTCATTATGTAACATTTCTATTTTATATGGTTATATTATGATCTATGTTACCATGATTAATTTCTATTGATTTCACACTCCTAGGCCATGATTTTTTAGATAATTTGATATTACAGGAATATATATTACCCATTAAGCATAAATATTTTTCATTCATGTTATTTTTAAAATAATATTTATCTCATGATAATGTTTTACCCATTCTTATAATCTAACATTTTATAACTCATTGATATATTTTTCACTTACTAATAATTTATAATTTTTATTATCGTGTTTATTCTATTCTGCATGTTATAAAGATGAGTATAATAGAGGATCATTCTAGAATAGAATCTAATATGATATGATTAGGGAGACATATCATCCGTATGATTTTTATTTAGATAATCACCAAAGTCAATAAACATTTTTCTACTAGGATTGGGTGATTATTTTAATATATGGTTTGGAAATAATTATTTTTATAAACAAATAAGGTAGTATGGTTCTGGGGATCCTCAATTTCCATTAAAATAATATCAAAATAATTATAATATTCACATATATTCTGTTACTATTTATCTATTAAAAGAATTTGTTCTTAAGAAATCATAACATTTTTATACAATATCTTTTTAAAAAACACATGATTCAGCATGTACAACATTACTTCTTAACAGGTATCAATATTTATTTGTGTCTATTTCAATTCATTCCAAAAAACCTTTCTATAGAGTGTGGGTTATTTTGTTTTAACATCGTCCTATATTAGTTTTTTCATGTTATTAATTAAATTACCAAATTTACCCATATAAATTAACTGATGTTCATTGGGGAATGCAATAGATATTTCAATTTACTCCACATAAACATCCTTATCCAAACCAATCCTATTGGGGAATGCGATGGATATTTCAATTTACCTTCAATCATATATTTTACCATTGTGATATCACTATTTATCTCGAAGACTCTTTGAGAACGACCTTTCAAAATATATATTAATCCATTAAATTTTTTATCTTATCAATTAATTTTTATCTGGATATCAATATCATCTATTTTCATTCTTTTTAAATTTAATTTATTAATTCTATTAATTATGTATAATATTCTTCTCTTATTTATAATTTATATAAAGAATGTGGTTACACACCACTCCATTGGTTATCTTTATTTGGAGCCACTAAACAAATTCGTCTCAAGGAGAATCTATTTCAAATTATATGTCAACTCTTTCTATTAATGTATAACATACATCATCATTATTCTATACATATGTATGACATTAATAAGAAAAATAACATCATAAAAGATGTTTTTATAGTCTGTGTATTCAACAATATTCATTTTCTCTATGTTGAGATATTATTGGGAAATAATTTTCCATTTCGATGGAATTTATGTTGATATCGTCACATTATTTTCTCACCTATATATAATTTCATCATGGGTTATTTCTCTTCATCATCATAATATAATTTTTTTTAATGACTGTAATGATATCCAAATGTCTTACATTTTGGAGGAAATAAAATAGATGCTTTTATTTGAATATTCATTTTTATTTAAAAATTCTAAAAAATACATAGAATCATATCATTATTAACCACATATTTAGGGGCATAACTAATAGTATGTTTCCTTATAATATTAATTCAATTTCATGTAAAATCTATATTTTTTTGAATCATTTTCATTTTTCATAATCTTGTATTTTAGAAAAGTATTCTGAAGACTATCTAATGTCACCTATTTTTAATATTTATCATAATGGTCAATGAACATAACATTGAATCATGATATAAATATCCCAAATATACTCTTTGGTATTTCTATTTTATTGGTATTCTTCTTATTTTGTGTATTTTCTACAAAATGTTTTGTTTTTTGGGAATGGATTCCTCAACAAACTCATTAGAGTGAATTTTGATGTTCTCATACTTCCCTACTGTACATGCTACATAGATTCATGTAATGATGAATCAAATTAATAATTATAGATGAAATTATTTCCTTTTTAATTCATTTATTAACATAAATCATTATAATATATAAGAGTTTTATAATTCTCTTATTAATACATTGTCACTTTTTTCATACAAACCAAGATCCATTAAATATAATCTGATAATGCTCTACATTCCATGATGTATAAAATGATATGAATGGTAGTTGTGTATTTTTCTATTCCCGTTGATGATAAAATGTTTTCCAATTTATTATTATATAACAAGAAATTACTATCATAAAAATAGTAATTCACTTATTGTTGAAAACCACTATCACATTTCATAGAAAGAAACAAATTAACAACGAACAACTATAAGAATACTACAATTTTTTCTCAAGAATGGTGATTACACTATGATGTGGGGGTTAATATATTTATATGAATTTTAAATCAACATTCACCATAAGTATTAATAGATTATTTTTGGAAGTTTATTGCCCTCAAAGCCGGTATAAAGTTGTAATGTAGGAATAGTGGGTGATGATAAATTTACATGGTTCACCAAAAGAATTATAATATTAGGATCAAAAAAATTTAATCTGTCAATGAACAACAAAATATAAAAATTATTATTATATTAAATATTATGGTAGTTACACTAACCCCCCAGGTTCATAAAATTTATAATGAAAAGATTTATAACATTTTTTAATTAAAAAATTAATTTATAAGTTTATTAAAATGGTTACTATTTATTAAATTTCTAACATTATTTTCCATTTACTAGTTTTGGGAATTATTAAAAAACATACAAAAGAAACCCTTCTAAAAAATTTTGAAAATAGAACTGAAGATCCATTTTTCCTTGAAAATAATATACATAAATTAAAACTCATACATCATTAAATATCATCCCTTCGTTAAACCTGAATCCCTATGATGGAATGTTAGGTATTTTTTATATTTTACAACTCATACATAGGCTATATGAAAACAACTAAAATGGGGTATGGGAAAAAATTCTCAATAAGGGATACAAAAATAATAAAATATGTTAGGCTATTTCGATAATAATGAAATCTTATAAGAAAATTTTCACTTATATAAAACTAACATTGAGAATAAATATTTTTCCCTTAATCATGAAAAATAAATCATTGCCCAAATATTTTCAGAAAATATCTCATATGAAATATTAATGGATGATTCGTAATTATGTTGGTCTCCTATAAACCATGGTTCCCATGAAAAGTGTTTCTTGAGAACCACATGTTTCACATAAAAAAGGGTCATGAAATTGTCTTTAATAATATGCTCATTATGTTACATTATAAAATCTCAAAAAACTACATGAAAACATTTTTTAATTTAAAAATTATTGAAGGAATTGTAGGAAGTCACCTTCTTGTTACTTTTACATTAAATATGAAAAGAAATCTTTTATGTGGAAAAAAACTACTCTATTAATTTCACCTTAATTCCCCAGATAGTGTAATCATCACCCAATGAGTTGTATTTCTATATCAGTCTCACATTTCATCATGAACAGTTAATTATAGCTATATCATACATATTACACAAATTATCATTCATTTAGTTCACAAAATATCATTAAATAATTTATTTAATACATATGCAGAAACACTTTCTACCATCATTACAATAAAAGAAAAAAATCAATTTGTAGAAAAATACATCAATAATATTTCCCGAAATAATGGAAAATATGTTTTTTTATTTAATACAAAAATATTTAAAGGATTTATTTTAATGAATAACACTCCTCTTTGTGATATATTTTTCTTATTCCATATATTTAAAAAAAATATTACATTGATACTATTTTTACCCAGTTACAAATGACCTGTTTGGAAAATGTAAAAATCATTATTTTGAACTATAATATTGAAAATAAATAAAATTCATTGAAATAAATTTAAAATAAATTTCATAATATTAATAACATACTTGAATCATTTTAATAAACATGGATACGTTGTAAAATAGAATAAAAACACAGAAACTTTTAAGAAAATGTTTGAATATAAATTGTTTCCTCGTCTCTGACTCTTTATGTACATACATAAAATCAACAATAAAAATTATATTTTTTAAAAAACATAATATAATTTTTAATTATAATACCTTATTATAATACATATTATTTCATTTTTTATCATTTCATATATTTTTATTAATTTAATTATGTTTATGTTGGATATTTTGAGGATGTTCGATTTATAATCTCAAAAACTACATTGTTGGAACAACTATAGTCAAATGAGTAATGGTTGATATATATATATATATATATTATTAAACATGAAATATTTGTATTTATTATTCATTAAATAAAATTTTTATCCATTCATGAATGTTTTACCATTAAAACCAATCACATCCTCTCATGGATGTGGTAGTCCTCACATAAGCAGTAGTGGCATTATCTTTTTCTAATGAATGGAAGTGTAAGAATGTATGTAGTCTGTTATCATTAATGTATCACTATTATGAAATAAATATTATATATAATGAGAAAATCTATCATAATAGAAAATTATATAATGTTTTGTTGAAAAATAATATACATCACTTCATATAGTTGGTAATCCACACATAAGTACGTGTAATGTTTTCATTTCCCATGGGATAGAAAATGAGAATAAAATGGGTTGGAACATTATAATTATAAGATTTTTGAATATGGATGATACTAATGAGATTATTCCATCATGGGGGATAATATTTTAAGGATACATAATGATAAATAAACATGAAAAAAATTCTAAGAATTTTTAAATCATATTTGGAAAACCTCCTTTGGATTACATTTTAAGTATTCTTTGGATGTTATTTTGATAATACTAGGACATATTATATGTGGAGGGGGGATTTTGGTTAAATAAATTGGTCATTAGTTATATATATATAGTGATCAAAATGTGTGAGTATGAGAGGAGTGGATGATCCCTTTTATTTGTGATTGGAGTGAAACACGTGTAATTATTGTAAATATTTTTCAAATTAAAATCATATAATTGATTGTAAAGTGGGTCAAAAACAATAAAATTTAAAATATAATATAATAATGATTGAATATAATCAACCTGTAATATTTATAAAGAAAATATGTGGCATTGTCACAAATTATTTATTATAATTAACTTCAAATACCGTTTACTATAGTGACATATTTATGTCATGGGTACTATCGAAAATAACCAAAAATGAAATTTACGTCCTTAAAAGATATGATCCTCATTATTCCATATTACAACCCTAGTACCACACAAGTGGGTCTGGGGATAAAATAATAAACATTACATTTCGTACTTTCATACATATTATTTTGACACAAATTTCTCATATCCAAAACATAAAACATCAGAATAAATATTTGGACGAATTAAATTCTCACAGACCCTCTAGGATTATAATATTATATAATTATATCATAATAATAAATAAAAAACTATCATTAATAAAAAATAATTTCATCCGCATATCCCGTCTTTTAATCCTTCATATTAAGTGAAAATCATCATCTATATTAAATCCCTTCTACACATAATTCATTCATCTACATTATTTATAAATGGTGGAAGGGGAATCATTAGAAGGGTTAGAATAAATTACTAGTAAAGGAAAAAATAATAATAATAATTTATATTTCATCAATGAGAATAATTAATATATAATGGGGTAGTGACATAATTATAGTGCACAAGAGAATTATAAAAGAACGCATACTCATCAATTCCTCAATCATCATTCATGAAATATGTAATATGGATTAGAAAAAGGAAATAGTAATAGGATCAATACCCATAAGCCATGTGATATAAAAGTAAACATTATTAAAAGATTAAACTAATAGATAAAATAGTTTGTTATCATGGAATATCATTATCATAGAATGCTTATAAAACCCTTATAGAACCCTTACAATTGGATGAATCATTGTGTTTAATTCCATTATAATTCATAGGATAAAATAATAATTACCCAATAATTTATAGAATTATATGGTCACACCCATAATATAAGTTATACCATGGTAACCCAATAGTATTTGGTCTTATATATCATGTATATTGTGCAGGATTTGAATCATGAATAAATTATATAGGGATTACAAAATAAAACAAATATAAATAATCATTATTATTTTTTAACCTGATTAACATGGGGAAAAGAAATGGGTTCAATAGTAATATATTTGAAATATTAGTAAAACATAGTATATAAATATGTTCCAATATGAACTATATAAATTATTTTAACCTATGGAAAATAAATAGATTCCATATAAATCACTTTAAAGCTATCATAATCCCACTATAGAAACAATGAAGATGGTATTAATACTAAATATCCACAGTGGAGGATAAATTGTAACAATGGTTTTTGATGTTGATGAATTAAAACACCATAAAAATATCATTAATAAAATATTGAAAAAAATATCTTTTTATTTTTTACAATCACTTTTTAATATATACAATATTTAAGTGTCCTTTTCATGGAAACCCTCTTTTAAAAAGGTAAAATATCTAGAATATTATGGAGAATATTATTTTAAAATATGCTTGTAAAAAACAACATATAAATGATAGTAATGATGATTGGTGATTATATAAATATCATACATATTAAGAATAATATTACTTTTTTATAATAAAATTTTTATGCATGAGTCGTTATTAAAAAAATTCTTTAATATTCTAATGACATTTTTAAGTAAATTCCAAACAAGAATTCTTTATAAAAAGAAGTAAACATTAATTTTCAACTGTTTTAAATTTATAAAATAGTTAAAATATATATTTTTAGAATGTATTTTATTATATAATTTTTGAAAACATTTTTATAAAACATTTTTTCAGTAATAAATCAATTTTTCATCCTATGTGAGAAATCAAGATATATTTTCTTAATAAAATTTACCATGTTAATTTAAGTACAAAAGTGTTGAAAATGGTAATATTAGATGAAAATATATTTATTAACTACCGAAAAGTAAAATTTAATTGAATTATTGAGAGGTATATCAATGGAGTTAAGAATTGGAGAATTAATCAAAAACAATACGGACACATGATGATATTGTAACATAAAACACTTTCCACTTTGGTAATATGATTCATAAGTCCAAAAAAAGAATAAAATTGAATTAAACATAAAGTATAATAAAAATAAATATAGTATTGATATAACATTTCTATAGGGTACTATATGATCCTCATAAAATAATATGTGTTTATAACATAACATACGTCGCAAAGAAGGAAATTAAGAAAAAAATCCCATACAGAATTGGTAACATTGAAATAGTAAACCTCGTGAAAGTGATACCCCTAAATATATATATAAATTACCATAAATTTAATTATATGAAAACTAAAATATTCTCATGTGTATCATGTACAAACAAAAACAAAATAAGTGGTTAATAAAGCAAATAACTGACGAAATAAAGCTAGATAACCAATATCTTACAACACGCTTAATTTGGGAAGCATGTCCATTCAATTCATGTATAGTCATTTTAAATATGATATTGAATTATTGAAGAACCATATTAGTGTGTATAATTTCATTTCAGATATTCATATAAAATCCTATCACTCATTTATTAATATATATTCATCATTTTCATAGTTTAACGTGTGATTTTTATTTTCTTCAAATTTATTCTTTGTTATGAAAGTCCCAAGTCTTGTACATATAATATTGTAATGACATCTCTATAATGGAAATCATGTAAAATTTATCATATTTTGACATAAATTACACTTTTAAAACCAATCATGAAATATTTTTATGATAAATGAAGTACGTTATGGTCATAGAGATGGTAGGTTGTACATACACATGAACGTCATTTCCTTTTTTCAATGACCATTATGGACAGGAGGTAAGATAAGTTTAATATTTACATAATTATAATATTATTATTTATAACATATTATTTTTAAAATACTAATACATATATCATCCATGAGATGTCGTGATGAAAAGAGTTTCACATTACTTCATAGAGGCAGTAGTCCACATGTTCACGAATACGGTTTTCACCATTTTAGTGTAAAAAATAAAATATTTTATAATATTTTATGTTGTAGAAATATGTAATTAATATCATAATTTTTTAATCTATTACACTTATACTCAATAAATTTAACTTTTTTTACTTCTATGTTAATCATTAGTTAGAAAAAAAATCACAATAATTCGTTAGGATGTAGTCTATTGTACACACAAACTATGTTATCATGTCACCTAAAGATAGGAAAAAAATATGTATATGATATAATGAATAAATAAGAATAAATATTATATATATATATATAATATATATAATTTAAATATAACTTCATACTGAACCTTGAAAGGTGGTAAATGAAGAACAGATGATATCGATTCACGAGGAGACATTCCACTATACACACAAGTGATGATTTTTTATCACATTTGATTAAAGTCGAGATGATTTAGGTCAAGAAATTATTATAAAAACATATATTCATATGGAATAAAAAATTTTTAATAATTTATAATTTTTTTGAAAAATATTATGGGTTTGGAAAATGAAATAATATAATGATTCTCATTAAAGAACATTACCTCTTCTTCTTGTATCAATTATAGGATATCAGTAAACCCAACCTATGATGGATTTAAGAACATAATAAGGCACATGAAATGAGGGTAGCTAAGTTTGGAAATGGTTAGGAAAGTTCCTATATGATACCAATAGGTTTTATTATCTGAATAAGGGAGTAGAGGGGGTGGCCTTTTATAAGTGGGGGAGAAGGCACACCTAGCCTTATTTAACAAAATTGAGTGATCCCGTGTTTTTTACATTAAAAGTGTAAAATATGAAACATTGTTGATCATTAGAGGTATAATGGTGAATAACTTTCTAGGTAAAATTTTAATACATGATTTTATGTCATATTAAACCCTATATTATTAGTTTATCCAAATGGTAAATCCATTTTTCCCGTACAGTGGTAAATATATTTTACTATTTTCACTGTTCATTTTTGTCAATATTATTCTTCAATTGGGATAAATATAAATTATTCAGATGAAAAATATGTAATCCTTTTTTCCAAAATCAATTCATAGTTGAGGAATATTATTATTTGAAAATTTTCCCACATACATGATGATAAATAGGGTTTTTATAGATAAAATGTTCAAATGTTTACATAGTTTTTTTGAAAAATTCAAAAATAAAATAGATCAAATGACATAAATTATATTAATTGATATAAATCATAACTAATGTTACATTAAAAACATTAAAATTTAATTTTAATTTGTTACTATTTTAAGATAAAATTTCGTATTCAATTAAAATTATGTGTTTTTCAGTATTCATTGAAAAATAAATATTTTTTCAAAATATTCAATAAAATATTATAAAATATTATTTTTAATGATTATTTAAAAATTTTAGATTATTTTTAAAAATTAATTTTCTAAATTTGATACAAATTATATTTAACACAATACCCATAGACGGAGCGAACAAATGAGTTTTGAGATATTTATTTTTGTAGAAAAAGATGATTTTATTTCAACTCAAATTATAACAATATTAATTTTTTTAATCTCAAGTAAAATATATTGATATTTAATATATATATATATCATTTATATTATTCATAATTAGGGTTTATTTTATTTATTTCATATGGTGAAATATTACATTCATTAATTTTTTTTAAGAAAAATCACACTTTTAAACCAAAAAAAACAAACTAATAATAAAATACAATATAAAGATGTTTAAAATTTAATTATTTGGATAAACAAAATTAAATAATACTTATATTTTATTTAATAATGTTAAAACATAGTGTTTTATTTAAATTACTTAATTTAAAGAAATAAATGACTTTTTTACAGAAATCATTATTTTTCACTAATCACTAAAAATCAATATTATCTGAGAAGTACCTAAATACAACCCAATGATATTTTAAAAATGATGACTTCAAAAAAAAATTAATTTTATTATATAAAATCTATAACTATTCCAAAAATTAGTAATAATATTTCATTAATGGAAATAAAAAACATTTTTTCAGAATACTTATTTTGGAAGAATAAAATTACTTTATTAAATAATGATTTATTATTTACTAAACATAATTAAAAAAATTATTATATGTAGGGATTAATATATATATATATATATTTCAAAAATTATATATTACTATTAATACTCACTAATTTTGATATTATTTTTTAATAGATATATATATCATTAGTCATTAAAGCTCTGTTTTCCTTTTCGAATATGATATCAAGAATAAAAATAATGATGTTATGTGTACCACTAGAAATTGAAGAGATTACATTTATTTAAAATGATATAGAATATAAATTCATAGGGAGTTTCATTATTTTTTGAGTATAGTGTTTATTTTTGTTTACAATATCAAATATAAAATTCTTCTTTCAAAATCTCAGGGTGTTAAATACTCACCCTTTAATTAATTATGTTCTTGAAATTTGAAATTTATAACAAAAATAAAAGGATTTAAATTTTAAAATACATTTTTATTGTAATACCAAATCATAAAAATAATTTATATAAATCCTATTAATTAGTGATAAAGGGATGTACAAGGGCCATATAGAATAACACATAACTACGTTTCATAGGATGAGAACATATGATGTAATGTATTAACATAATTAATAATTATAGAGACTAAATGACGTCATTGGTCACAGAAAATGGAATGATAAATGGAAATTAAAGGGCTTCAATACCATAAATATATGATGATACAGAAACCATCATATTCATCAGATATAAAGGTAATACGAGAACATTTTTTTGATAATTCAATTCCTATTATGGAGGAATTTATTTCCATCTAAAAAAAGATTATAAGGTCATATACCAACATGATGCATAGAATTTCTTACATTTGTCAATTATAACAAAAAAATAGTATTTTTCTCTAAGCTATTATTATTATAGATGAATTATTCTTGCATGAATCACTAAAATCATAATTTATTGACTGCATAAACATAAATGTGATAATTAGATATTCTTCTAGTATTTAGACACTACCAAATCCAATACGGTTATCAAATAGTAAGATACTTCCCAAAATTAAAAAACCATTATATAAAACATTAGTTTATAGAATTATACTATAAAATCCAAATTAGAAACTCATATCATTATATCCAAAATAACAGAAATAACCACAAAATTAATGTTTTTTTAATTTGAAATTTGAAATCATACCAATCATATCTCAATAATAAATATTTATTGATCTTATTGTGAACTCACATTAATCATTTAGTCACTAAATAATTCTTCCATCATGTGGTTATATATTTGAAAAAACACATTTACATAGTATCCAAGATCACATAAACTATAATACTTACCAATATATAAAATCTTATTTCCAAAATAATTTAAATCATACATTATTTTAAAACATATCTTTACAAATACATTAACCTTTTAAAACAACTCCATAAATTTCATTATTCACTTTATGATCTCATCTCCTAAAACCTTAATGGGTTGGCTAATAATTTGAACTTATGATAATCATAAATAGTTTTGACCTATGATGGTACCCATAAATGATAATATAAAATTACAAGAGAAAATTTTCTTCAGTAGGGATATATAAACTGACCTATGATACCAACTATAAAGACTAAGAACCTGTAATATCAGATCTAGTGGTGAAATCATAAACATTACCTATCCTAATTTGATATATGTAATTGTGAACCATTTTTTCCCAAAAATCAAACAACGTCTAAAAAAATATTGGATCGCATATATTATCAATAACCTTTTCTGTTTAGAGTTTTATTTAATATTGACAAAGTCCGACATAGAAATTATAGATTTCATTGAACGATCATTTCTCAAACATATCCTATTATTTCTTATTTCACATTTTCTCATCATCGTCATCCTTATGAAATCCTTTCAGGATATAGTTTTATCAATATTTTTATATTTAACCTATAGAAGAGGAAACATAAAGAGGGTGCACTCAAATGTTATGTAAGTGTAAAAAAAATTAGCAATTTAATTTCATCATTGAGAATAAGGATGGAAAAAGGGTTTGATGAAATAATTAGTGTTCATCACCGAATAAAAAAATTACTCACACCCATCAACTACTGAGTAATAAATCATGTACCATGGAATATGGATTTAACATTGTAAATAATTAAATGAATCAATACTCATAAACTATTTGATATCAATCTTGATCAATATAATCATTTTAAACCCATAAAAATCACATATAAAACATATTTGAATCATTGAACATCATGAACATAGAACAATTACAAAACCATTATTAAACTAATAGATTTGGAATGACCATATGGCTGAATACAAATATAAATTTCCCATGAATATAATAATTAGAAAATACATTATCTAAATATATGGGTTTTCCCATAATATATACTATAACAGGCTCAACTTTATTTATATGGGGCCAATAATTTTATATAACTTCCAAGAACCATGATATGAATAATTTACATTTATATTTCATTATAAATCTCATATAAACATTCATTATTCCTCAATAACAAGATAAACCCATTGAAAAGAAATGCATAATATAACAATTTATTTGAAAAATAATTAACACATGGAAATTAAATAGGTTTGATAACAATATCTTTTAATTATGACATACCCATGTAATAGAAATGATTTCCAAAAAAATCTTTTTGAATCAATCATACTTCATATAGAGAAAGAACGATTATAATATAAATAAAAAATATCCCTAGTAAAGGATATTTAAATATGGGCTATTGACATCAATTAATTGAAATTCCATTAAAAGATAATTATATTTTATTCAGTAAAATTCCTTCTTCATTTTGAAAATAATTTTTAAAAATATATTATTTTTTTGAAATCCAGTTTTTTGAAAACCGCAATTAAAAACTCATATTTTCATAAATATTATGAAAACATTTTCTTTAAAAATATATTTGCGATAAATAAAAGTATTCCTAAATGAAATGATGGTTATGATTGAGTGCAATTACATGCATTTTATTAAAGATAAAGAAAATATTCATTTTTAATTATAAAATGGATAAAAATGTTCCCTATTCAAAAAATGCCAAGAAGATTAATTTCATATTTTCAGTAAAATCCAAATGGGAATTTCTTTGAAACTTATATAACTATTCATTTAGATATTTTTTTAAATTGTATCCTTGGTGATAATAAATTTTCTATATATAATACAAATGTCTTAAAATATTCATAGAAGTCATTTTTTAGAATGGAATAGATTTCTTGGAAAATAGAGAAATATAGTCATATTTATTAAAATATAAATTATATTATGTCTAATAGAGTGGAAAATTGAAATATTAATTAAAAATATCATAAATAGCCAGATTATTATAAAATAAGTGAGATTTATTGAGAATTATATCATAAGAGTTCAATATTGGAGACATAATCATAAAAAATATTGATAAATGATATGTATGCATCATAAAACAATTACCACTTTGGTAATGAGGAATCATATGAACCAATAAAATATATAATAAAATGAAACATAGAATATCTTGAAAATAAGTATATTGAAAATATGACTTGTAATGGGGGTATTATAAAAAACACAGAAAATATGAATGGTGTAAAATATAAAATATGTCTTAATAAATTGTAATTGAGACACAAATTCCTTACAGATTCATAAACATTAAACCCTAAACCCCTAAGAAATAGAGATACCAAAATGGTTTTTTAAATACCAATTAATTAAATTAAAATAATAATATAAAACTTTCATGCATATTATATACACCACACAATAAAATAATTGTTGAAAATAGAATATATCTTACAGAAATAAAAGTGAGACTAGAAAACCCTTATATCATGGTTCACATTGGTTTAATATTCATTAACCTCATTTATAGATTTTATAAACATGTCAATAAAATATTAATGAAAAATTTTATTATATATAATATCACATATGATATTATTTTATGATATTATCCCATGATATTAATAATCAATCATTTCTTTCATAATTTTGGGTGTTAATTTTATTATCATTTCATTCAGGTTTTCTTATTAACATCTTAATTATTGAACATAAAATATAGTAATATAATCACAGGAATAATAATATTTATATATTTATCATATTTATAAATATATTATATGTTTAATCTAATAATTAATTCTTTTCATCAAAAATGATGTATGTTACTATCATGTAGTATGTAGGTTGTAAGTGCTTGTGAGTAATGTTTCTATTATGCAATGATATTTATGGAGAGAAGATAAGTAATATTAAATATATTAAAATTGGTAAAATATCTTATATACCATATAATTTAATTAAATATATTTATATATATCATCCATGTCGTTTGGTTAAGAGAATATTGTCACATAACTTCATGGTCCCTATTTTCCACATCTACCCAATTGATGATATCATCGTCTTAGTGTAAAATAAAATAAAATAATAATTTATATTTTAATAAAGATTAATAATTAATAAATATCATTATTATTTAATTTATTTCACAAATATTCATTAAAAGTATGCTTATTTTTATCCATGTAATGTTTCATTGATAAAATGAATCACATCGCTTCATTTGGCGGTAGTCTGTCGTACACAGGAACGATGTCATCATAACCAATACAAAAAAGAAAATTAAAATATATGAATAAGATATAATTAATATATAGATATAAATATTTTATAAATAATATATATATTTTAAATACATCATCATTCCCAACCATGAAATTTGGTAATATAATAATGAAGGACATCAGTTTGCGAGGTGATAGACTGGAGCACACATTAATGGTGATTTTTTAACCCATTTGAAGTGACTAGAGATAGTTTTACATTAGATAATTATTATTTAAACAACCAATTATATGTAATATATTACAGTCATTATTTAATAATGGCTTGAATTGAATTTAATGGTGTGAAGAACGAAATAAAATAAAGTGGTTCCTCAAAAAACACTACTTATCCTCATTATGTTTTCACTAAAGAACACCGAGGATGGATTTATAACAATAATAAGGATCCTATGAGGAGTTTATTAAATTTAATAGGTTATTTTTCGGGGTTTTGGTCTAATCTAAGATGTATTTTGATGTGAATAAGAGATGATATGGTGATCCCTGTTATGAGTGATAGAGAGGATACACATGGAATTTTGGAAATGAATTGAGTGACCTCACATCATTCACAATACTAAAGGTTCTGAAAAGTACCATTATTAGACCTTATATTTTAATGGTAAATATACGGGAAAAATAGTTTTTATAGAAGTTGATAAGTCATTTTAACCCTAACCATCTTAGATTAACTTCATGGTAGATCCATTTTTACGTTAACCGTTGAAATTTATTTTTTCTATTTTCACTAATCATTTTGGAAAAAACATTGATTTTAACTTATTATAAATTATAAAATATTTTGACCAAAATATCTAATCTATTTTAAAATATTATATTCATTGAACTAGTAACCATTTATTGAAATTTATTCTGGTAGAAGTTATGATAAAATGACTTTTAAAGAGAAAATGTGCAAAAGATTACAAATATTTTATATCAATATTCAATAGTAAAAAGAAAAACATTTCCTAAATTGGATTATTTGATCTATTATTGTTCTAATTTTTTTAAATAAATTTAATATATAATTTTTCTAAATATATAATTTAATCAAAAATGAAATTATCTATTAAAATTTATTATATTTCAATATTAATAATTTCAAAATATTCCCATAACAAAACCATAATATAATTTCAAAATTATAAATTAAAAATCGTTTAGTATTATTCTTAATTAAATTTTAATTATTTTTGAAAAACATAAATTTAAAACAAACACATATGTAATGGCCCAGACCTCTCCAGCCAATTCCTTTGTCAACAATATGGTCATGAAGTGTTCTGGAGGGTAAAATAGACTTTTCCTACACATTTCATAATTTTGAATCTACACGTCGTGTAGTGTGAGTACATGTCGTGTACCCCCTCGCTGGGTATACCCCGTGTTGAAGGTCGTGTCCTTGCCGTGTGAAATAAATGTGTACATTCCATGTACCCCATACTACATGCTCTGTAGTCCCTCCCCACATACACGTTACCCTCAAACCATCTGTTGACCAGTCAACGGTCGCGTGCCGTGTTTGAGGGTCGTGTTTGAAGTCGCATGGTGACCGTGTAAAATGTCCGAGTACACGCCATGTACCATAAAGTACACGTCGTGTACTTTTTTTCTCACCTATAAAAGGAGGGGTCCCCTCCTTCTTTTCAACTCACTCCTCTCCCCCCTTTTCCATCGAGCAGAGCTCTCCCAATAGACTCTAAGGCTCCATTCATCCATAACTTCTTCGTCTGAGCTCTGATTTACGATCTGTCAGTGGCCACGAGATTGTAACAACATGGCGGAACATCTGATCTTGGATTTATTGCTTTACATTTGGACTTTCTTTCCCATCTTCCACCAGAGGAGGTTTTTTCGGGTTTTTCCAGAAGCGACGGACACTGACGGACCTCTTCTACAGTTGATCCAGGGGAGCATTGTTATCAGAACCTATTGAGGTAGAGATCATACCGTCGTCTCTCAAGATTGTGCATCATGCGGGGTGGGTGTCCTCTTGTTTATGTGAAACACTTTTGAACCGGTTTAATAAAGATAATAACTGGATTATATAATGGGGTTGGGAAGTTTGTGATTACTATTACATTATTTATATCCTGTGATATTATGTTGTGAATTGAATAGGCTTATCCTATATGAAAATCACGGTCGTTGGGGGCCTTTTCTTGCTCAATTAAATTCTGCCCTATCTTTCTAGACCGTTTATCTATGGGAACATTGTGGAATGTGGAAATTGGTTAACACCCTAAAGTTGGCTGATTAAATGAAAATATATAACCCTTGTGTGATCACCTCGGTTGAACTAAATTAAAATAATAAACATATGGGTGTTGTAGGGGTTAATTAATGTAATAGGGTTGTTTTGTGGGTTGTTGTGGATCCGGTGAGCATCAGGGCTGCGGTTGGCTTGGTTGCGGTTTGGTGTTAATGCTATGTTAGTGATGGGAAGCGGGTATGCGATAAATGTTATCAAGGGATGATGATGTATGGGTTTTGGTGTGCTTGTGGTTGTGGAGGTTGGCAGCGAGGCTGCAGGGATGGGTTTGAATACGATCGAACTACGAGTTGTGAATAATAAATGAATGTGGAAGAGTTAATGAATGGGGGTCTTGGTAATGGAATGGATATAATAATCAATGGGGTTGGTTGTTCAATAACAAGGGACTAGGTTGTGTTGCTTGTGTTTTTCCTAACTTGATTTGTGGATGACAGGGATATGTTTTACGAACGATCGATGTGGTTGGTTGTGGATAGTTGCCCAGTAGTTAAGGAACTAATAAACGGATTATATTGAAACTTGAAAACTTAATTGGGTATTGGGTTGTTTGTTGTATGCATGTTTCGTAGTAGCAGTGCCGAGGTACGTGCTCAGTTCATGGATTTGAAGCCATAGGTTGGGCGGAGTGTTTGTTATATATATATATATATATCAATATCTTTGTGTTTTATCGAACCCCACCCATGTTGAGAACGTAGTGTCGAACACTCCCATTTCACGGGAGAGGGTGTTTCCCCTTAGATACTAGCTCCTTCCTGCTCTTTCTTCCCTGGGCTGTGATGGCTTGAGATGACCTTACACCGAAGACTCTTCGGGTAGGTTTTGATTGGGGTGGTTTATCCCAAGACTCTTCAAGACGGTTTTTTCTAATTTTTCCAAGAACCTTCAGGATTAGGACCAGGGGTGTGTGGGCGGGATACGTGGTTATGAGGCCCAAGGGTGTGTAGGTGAGATACGTGGTTGTGCGGACCAGGTGTGAGTGGGAGGGATACATGGTTGTGAGACCCAGGTGTGTGTGGGTGGGATAGGTAGTTTTGAGGCCTAGGTGTGTGCGGGCGGGAAGAGTGTGGTAGCGTCAGGACGTTCTCCATTAGGAAGAGTAGCTAACTAAGGAGAAATGGTGTAAGGTACCCAATACTATTGTTCTTATATACTACTACTGCCTGTTGTTTTGTGTTTTGGTGAGCATGGCTGGGGAGGTTGGGTGGATAGAATTACTTGTTAGGTTTTTGTTTTTCTATTGTTCTCACTGGAAATTATGATGTCTCCCCACTTGTGCACAATAGATTTGGGTTACAGTACTATGTATACTTGTATGCTCACCCTACGTTTAGTTTCAGTTTTCCAGGAGGACTACTAGGGCCTTGCGGGACCCTACTAGTCGAGAAAGTTGGAGTTTTTGCAGTTTTCTGTACTCTTGTTTCTTTTGGTATTGTACTTTTTGAGCCTTCTAATACTTGTACCTTGTTTCATAACTATTTAAACATTCATATGGGATTGGTTTGGGTTTATTTCGATACAGTTGTTTTTTTTCCTTTTTGGTGGTTGACTTGTCCTATCTCCCGATCTTAAATAAGAAAAAGGGTAATGCCTCCCATATTTGTGAAAACTCATACCCTTGGTTCTAGTCGCCTCTCCCAGACCTACTGGAGGCGGGACTCAGGGGTCATTATCTCCAATTCACCATTTCCAGCTCAGGAGGGGAATCGTTGGTGGGAGGGGGTGATGACATAATGGTATCAGAGGTGATGGTTGAGAGTTTTGATGGAGTCTTGAGTTATGCACAGCGAGGATTTCATGGGATGGTAGGTTAACAATGTTGGTTAATCTTGGTGTGGGACATAGGCTAGGGAAGACCGGCTAGGACATGAGATTTTATGGCCCCTCGTGATCTGATGCAAGGTCTCGGAGCCTACCTAACGTCCAAGTGAGACTACATTGATTATTGGGTAGAGACCCTAGGGAAGGTACATGCATCATCATGATTGTGATTTACATGATTTTGTCATTCTAGGAAAGAATTTGAAATAATGTGATAAAATTAAACCTTGAGAAATTTCCTTACTACTTGGGCTTATGCGATCCTTGTTTATCGTACAGCAATGGTACCTGGATGTCATCCCCGGGTGACTCCGACGGCCAAGGCCCATAAGATTCAGGAGGTCAATCCGTTGAGGATTGACAAAGAGGAGGAAGATAGCCGGTGGTAGAAGACTCTCCGTTCGTTCCAGAGGAAAACCCTCAAGAAGTATGAGGGTATTACTTCAGATACAGAGATGGAGGGGTGGCTTGAGGAGTTAGGGTTATCTTTTACCTTGATCTGTGCTCCGAGGGAGTTTTGGGTTCCCCTAGAAGATATTCAGCTAAGAGGTGCAGCATGATTGTGGTTTACACTCTACCTCAGAGAGAGGATAGAGGCAAAGGTTCTGTGGGCTGACTTTGAAAAGGAACTCTGAGAGTAATTCAACTATTCCATGATCTATGCGGAGAAGTGGTGGGGGTTACTCTACCTCCTGCAGGGGAGTATGTTAGTACGACAGTTTGAGATCAAGTTCAAGGATCTCCTACGCTTTTCTCCGGATCTCTTTCTGGATGAGGAGTCTCAGACGAGATGTTTGGAGGAGGCGCTTCATCCTTCACTCTAGTATGTTGTCACCCCCTTCACCCTTTAGATTTACTTGGTAGTAATGAAGAAGGTAGAGGTTGTAGAGAGGATGCCCTTACAGGGTGGTGCGCCACATGAGGGGATTCAGCCTGGTTCATCGATGGGGAAGGAAGTCAGTAGCAGGTCTCCTACGACGAGACCTTCTAGGTTCAAGCAAGTGGGGAGGAGGCCCCAGTAGTTCCATTTCAGATCATCAGGTCCTCGTCCCTATTTCATGAAACTAGGACTGAGGATCTTCTCTTGTGGAGGTTTCAGGCACATTTAGAGTCGGTTCCCAACCCGAGCTCAATATGGTGGAGGTGGGAAGGTTCAATGCCCACCTCAGCAGCACTAGTTTCCGGCGAGGCCCTTTCATCAGTAGCATGACCATGCCCATCTGAGGGCAGACATTGCGGGAGGAAGCTAACCTCATGGTTTTCCTCAGGGACCTCGACCATGGAGTGGTCGGGGAGGTGGACGAATTCAGAGAGGCAGAGGAGCTGGGCGTGGACAGTTGCACGCAGCAGAGTTTCAGCTCCAGCAGGACCAGAGGTGGTGTGAGGTACGATTTGTTTGTTCAGAACTCTCGTTTCTACCTTGTTCAATTTGGGAGCTTCACACTCCTTTTTTGACCCAGTCTAGCCCATTCTTTTGGTCCAGACATAGATATACATTTCGTAACACTGGTGCTGAGTACACCAGTTGGAGGCCGGACCAACATATCTTGTGTTTGCCGGGGATGTGGGATGACGTTGGGACCACATCGATCTAGTGGGAATCTTCTTTTTCTACATATACACCCGTACGATGTCATCCTAGGCATCGACTGGCTGTTTTCTGTTAGTGTCATTACCGACTGCTTCCGAATAAGAGTCGTGTTCTCCGACGTGGATGGGCAGCGTGTATCTTTTGTTGGTAGGAGGAGATATCCTGTAAGAATCCAGCATGTGAAGCCTCTCTTCTCCTTAATAGGCAGGTTATCAGTTGTTTCAGCTGATACAGAGACGATGGATGTCTCAGAGGTTTTTGGGGAGTTCCTCGATGTTTTTTCCGAGGAGGTTGTGACTCAACCCCCCCCCCCCCCGACAAGACGTTGAGTTTGGGATAGACTTACAGCCTGGTGACCGTCCGATATCGATGGCCCCTTGTCGGATGGAACCTTCAGAGTTGTGGGAGTTGCGGATTCAGATTGAAAATATGATGGAGAAGGGTTTTGTTTGACCCAGTGTGTCACCATGGGGTGCTCCAGTTTTGTTCATGAAGAAGGCATATGGTGCTCTCAAGTTATGCATAGACTATCGAATGTTAAATTAGGTAACGGTAAAGAACCGTTACCCCCTTCCAACGATAGATGATCTCTTCAACCAGTTGAGGGGAGGAGGTTGGTTTTCTAAGATTGATCTATGATCTGGTTATCATTAGCTGAGGGTGAAGGACAGTGACATCTCAAAGATGGCTTTGAGGTGCAGGTATGGGAACTTCGAGTTTGTAGTGATGTCGTTTGGAGTTACGAATGCACCAGCTGTGTTCATGGGACTTATGAACGTTGTCTTCCGAGAGTTTCTAGACCGGTTCGTCATTGTGTTTATCGATGACATCCTTATCTACTCTAGATTAGAGGAGGAGCACGTTGAGCATCTCAGGGCTTTATTATAAGTCCTTTGACACCACAAGCTTTACATGAAATTGTCTAAGTGTAAGTTCTTGACACAAGAAGTACACATCCTTGGGCACGTAGTGTCTCAGCATGGAGTGTCAGTGGACCCGTCGAAGGTGGAGGCTGTTGTTTCTTGGGATGTACCCAAGAGCGTGGCAGAATTTCGTAGTTTCCTGGGGTTAGCAAGTTACTATCGGAGGTTCCTTTCAGACTTCTCCCGAGTTGCTTCTCTATTGACAGCTTTGACTAGGAAGAACCCGGTCTTCCTAGGGAGAGAGCAGTGCCAGAAAGCTTTCGACTACCTTAAGGAGAAGATGGCCATTGCTCTCTTACTAAGGTTTCCAGACGAAAGGTTGTTGTATGAGGTGTTTTTTGATGCTTCTGGCCTTGGTTTGGGGTGCGTACTGATGCATATGAAGGTTGTGATCTGTTATGGGTCTAGGAAGTTATTCCCTCACGAACGTAACTATGCCTCCCATGACCTGGATCCCGCAGTAGTAGTGTTCGCATTGAAGTTGTGGAGAAATTACCTCTTTGGGGAGCACTTTTTGGTCTTCTCATATCACAAGAGTTTACATAATAACTTCTCTAAATATGACCTGAACTTGCGGCATTAGAGATGGGTCGAGTTTCTCCAAGACTATCACTTCTAGATCTCCAAAACTGATGGTAAGGGAAACATTGTGGCTGATTCCCTGAGAAGGATGTCTCATAAGGAAGTGGTTCGGGAATCCACTGATGCTTGGAATGAGATGGTAGAGTAGGCTGCCTTGCAGTTGGATGCATGGGTTGAAGGTGTTAGAGGGTGTTTTTTTCAGATGATGGTGCAATCCTCCTTTTTCCAGCAGGTGGAAGAGTCTCAGTGGGGGGACTCCGAGGAAGAAGTAATGTAGGATCGTGCTGATCAGGGAAACACACTAGAAGGATGGTCAGAGGACAGCCGACATCAGATGATTTTCCATGGACAGTTGATTGTTCTAGAGGCGATGCGTGAGGGAGTTCTCCGTGAGTTACATAGCTCAACCTTGGTAGTACATCTAGGAATTTCAAAAATGTACCGTGGCCTGAGGGAACAGTTTTGGTGGCCCGGGGTGAAACGGGCAGCTGCAGAGTTAGTTTCTATGTGCCTAGTGTGTCAGCAAGTAAAACCTGAACACCATGTTCCAAGTGGTATGTTGCATCATTTAGATGTCCCCGAGTGGAATTGGGATGACATCTAAATAGAATTCGTCATAGGATTACCTAGAGCTCAGGGTGGTTATGATGTTATCTGGGTAGTGGTGGATCGACTGATGAAATCAACCCACTTCTTAGCAATTAAGGATTCGGGCCTGGTGAGTACCTTAGAACATAGGTACGTAGACGAGGTGGTGAGTTTTCATGGAATTCCGAAGACTATCGTCTTGGATTGGGATACTCGGTTTACCTCAAAAGTCTGGAGAGGGTTACAACATGATTTTGGAACCCAGCTACACCTTAGCACTGCTTTCCACCCCAAGACCAATGGTTAGATAGAGAAGACTATCCAGATGTTGGAGGACATGCTGCGAGCATGTGTTCTAGATTTCGGAGGGTCAGGGCTACGACACATTCCTTTAGTAGATTTTCCTATAACAACAGCTTCCACTCTGCTATTGGCATGGCACCGTCTGAGGATTTGTATAGAAGACCATGTCGTTCACCCATTTGTTGGGCAGAGGTTTGTGATACAGGTGCTCTTGGGCCAGAGGTAGTGCAGAGCACCACAGAGAAAGTCCAGCTTGTGCATGAGAGGATGAAAGAATCTCAGGACCGACAGAAGTCATAAGATGATCATCGGAGGAGGCCCTTGGAGTTTGAGGTGGGAGATCATGTGTTCTTGAAGGTTTCCCCTTGACGGGGTCATCAGAGGTTTGGGAAAGGGAGAAAGCTCTCACCTAGGTTCATCGGACCTTTTGAGGTGCTGAGGCGAGTCAGTGAGGTGGCATATCAACTGGCCCTGCCACCTCAGTTGGGGAAGGTTCATGACGTCTACCACGTCTCCCAGCTTCGCCGATATATACACGACGAATCCCACGTTATTGATAGGGGAGAGTTAGATATAGGAGAATATGCGACTTTCGATGAATGGCCAATCATAACCGAAGATCGTAAAGAGAAGGTTCTTCGTGGATAAACCATCGCCTTGGTTCATGTGTTGTGGAGGAATTGCGGCCTTGATGAGAGAACATAGGAGTGGGAGACTCAGATGCACAATCAGTACTTGGAGTTGTTTTGACTTGTGTTTGCTTTGTTCTTCTGAGCTTTGTTTTGATGTTATACTATGTACCTTTGATATATGGAATTCTTGGCTTGTCAGTTATGAGGCCTTTCGTTTCCTTGTTCTCGGGAAGTATGTATGATGTCCGGAAGTGTGGGAAAATGGGAAAAACCCGATCCTTAATCAAGACAAATTAATGCTGATGTGATTGAACCCGTGCAGTCAAGTGAGTGAATCATAAAGAAGATAATATCTCGACATAGGAGATTAAATTTACACAAACCACATGTTCGGGTAGTGTGTAGGTTGTGTCGTGTTGGGGGTAGTGAAAGTTGAAAAATCCTAATGTATGAAAGTGGGAAGACCCAATTATTAATCAATACCCATTAATGAGGATGCGGTTAAACCCGTGCAGGTGATTCAGTGTTGCCTCAAGAGGATAATACCATGACATATGAGAATGAATTCATAACACATATGATTAGGGTTGTAGGATGGGTTCCTGTTATAATGACGACCCCAAGAGGTTTCGTTTTGGGTTCCTCTAGGTTGGATTTTGAATTCTCAGGGATGATAATGTTTTAAAAGGTATCTGATGTAATGGTCCAGACCCCTTTGGCACATTCCTTTGTCAAAAATAGAGTCATAAAGGGTTCTGGAGGGTAAAATTGACTTTCCCCACACTTTTCAGAATTCTAAAACTACACGCCGTGTACTGTGAGTACATTCTGTGTACCCCCTCGCCAGGTATACCCCGTGTTAAAGGCTGTGTCCTTGCCATGTGAAATATGTAACGCCCCAACCCTAGTTACCCAGAGTCGGTGCATTATTACATAACATTGGCATGATCACAAGAAATATCAAATCTCGAAAGACCGATTGGTTTAGTAGCCTTGGAAACACTAGATATATTCATAAGTTTTACATTACATCATAAAATGAAAAACTACTACAACAACATAATGTCTCCACAGTCCACACTAATATCCCCTCATAATATCCCTACAGGTCATTCATAACTTACTTCTTCACATCCTGGGAAAAATAAAACATAGAAATGGGGTGAGCTCAAATGCCCAGTAAGGATAACAATATAGCAGAACATTCAAAAATAAGCATAAACATTTAAAGCAATGAATTACTAAAACAAAAGCCTTTCAAACTTGAACATTCAACATAGTATGGCATAAATAAAATGAAATAATTCCATTTACTTATTCACATGGTTATTCTACTAATTGAATAATCACATGAAAAATCAAAAACCACTTTCATAATGATGGAATGCATAATGCTGAACTATAATTTCTTTGTCAAGGCCTCGTCCCAAGACCTTGGGGCTAACTGTAACCGGAACCCAACCCGGAGTGCCTCAAATAACCGGACACCAACCCGGAGTGCCTCTAATAAGCGAACACCAACCCGGAGTGCCTCTAATAACCGGACACCAACCCGGAGTGCCTATAATAACCGGAGACCAAACCAGAGGTCTTACTTTTACCAGTCCCCAACCTAGAACATACTTGTCTAGAACATTCATCTGAATGAAAGGTTGAAATATAACATAAACATTCAAATTACAAATAACTTATGAAATTTCAATACTCTAAACAAAAACCATGAGTGACATAAGAATAACTTATCCACAGTCAAAAATATCACAAAACCTTCAATAAAATATGGATGTTTTTTATCATAATAAATCAACTTCAAATAAGCTTAAAATCCATCAAAGGATGTTTGTATAGATGAAATCAAAACTATTTTATAGAAATATCTTTCTTTTGAAATCATTTTAAAAGTAACATAATTATAAAATAATACATTAAATTTGAAAATATTCTTATAAGCTTGTAAGGGCAGCTTTGATGATTTTATAACGGTGGTAAATTGCCACACCCACCCTATAAGTTAAAAAAAAATTCTTACATTAATTTTGTCGAAAAGGTTAAAAAGCACCTTGTTTGAAAAACGACGGAAATATTCCTTTATAAACCTCTTATAAAAAGTCAAACAAGGGTATAAATGACTTTAACCCATATTCTAGTAAATAGTAAAAATGTTTTGAAATACATTTTGAAGAAACATGGATGTGGATGATAAAGAGATCCCAGTAGATTATTACATATAAATAACCTCGGATAATGAAGAGATTGTGAAATTACCCTTAGAAATTTGGTAACTTATGAAAAATACAACCCTTGAAAGAGGTATCATACAATGAATATGTAAATACACATAAATTAGAGTGTATTACACAAAGAATATAATTATGGACAGTACATACACCACACAAAAGGTGATAGTGGCAATATGGCATGAATCTCACGGAAATAAGGAGTGAGATGAAAACCCCTTACCACATTAATCAACTGAGTCATATGGACAAAAGTTAATAACTACCAAATTATTTCTAGAATAAAATGAATATAAAGAGAATCATGATAATATATATCAAATGGCAGTAAACAATACACCACTTTCAATAATTTAGTGGCGAATAATGGAAATCTCACGGAATTGAAAGTGAGATAAGAAAATCTCTTACCTTGTACTTTTACTTGGTTGAGGTAGGTTAACCTCCTGTATAATAGTTAAATAATTGTTATTAAATTATACAAGAATCATATATATTAATATGATATCATATATGATCTTTTAACTTTGATTTGTTAATAATATCTTAGTATTATCGTTGTTTTGGGTGTTAACTTACTCGTTTTCTTTTATATGTTTTGTTACGTAAGACATGTTTGTAAAGGATAGGTTTTATATTATTCATATACAGAATGATATAAAGTCCTTATACATAATTTTTTAAATCATCAAATGATAATTATACTTGAATGGATACGATGGAGAATGAATCTCATCGCGTTCGTGGAGACGGTAGTCCGTACGTACGCACGAGCGACAATATCATTATTTTGATATAAAAATATTATATAAATGGATGGTATATAATATATACAGAATCATTAACATGTTATATTTATTATTTACATGAGTTATACATCATTATTATACCCATCCAAATAATATTATATTGAATAACAATTACACCACGACATGGAGACGGTAAGTCGTACGTACGCACGTATGGTGACATGTTATTCAAAGGGTGGATAGAATACTAAATATGGTTGTACCATATTAATAATAACATCACAGTATATATATGATACTAGATTTATTATTTTAGAATGGTAACAACAAAGGAAGAAGAAGTGGAAGAAGAAGGAACTTGGAAAAGGGTGGTGAAATCATTACCTCTTCTTCGGGTTCTTCCTTTTGAATTGATCAAAAGGGATCCTTAGGATGGATTTCTGATCCAACTAAGGCCTCTAGGTTGTAGTGATGGATGTTGGGAGTGTATTTGGGCAGAGTTTGGCCGAACCAAAAGGCTTTGAATGTGTGAAGAAATGAGAAGGAGGAGTTCCCTTTTATAAGAGGGGTGAGGGGCACCTTTGGAAAATCTAGGGATATTAGTTTATAATAAATTCATAATCGGTTTCCAATGGCTCCAAAGTTGACTATTCAAAGTTTAAGGTGGAGATGGGTCGAAAACAACTCAACCAATAGAATTTAAACAGGTTGGGGTACTTATATTAACCTTATCTTTAAGTATTAACTCTAAGTTAATTAGTTTCACTTTTACAATGTCTCTTTGTATTTTTATATAATATGGTTAATAAACTTACTATATACATCCAAGAGACCCCCAACTGGTCCATTAATGATGCACCTATCCCGATATAAGTCTCTTGGCCGAACCTTAGATTTTTAAGAATTTAATATCAATTAATAATATAATCTTTGTTTTAAGAACTCTTTTATGTCAATTTTGACACTATTCAATAGTTGATTTTTATAAAACTCATAACAGATTTATTACTTCAAAAAAAGTCAATTAAATCAATACTAATATATCATATTATACTATAAAATTATTTTAATTCATTAAAAGTTTCATATTATATTTATTTGGGTATTTATAATATCAATTATTTTAATGTTTCACTATTATAGTAATTACTGCATCATCATTGTGTCATAAATAAAATAAATTATTTAATGTCTAAAAATTATAAATAAAATATCATTATTTAGGAAATATTTTTATCTTTCTAAGTAATATTTATAATCTAAAATCCAACATATATAACCCTATGTAACAATTGTTTTTCTAAAAGCTATATGCTTGTGTCATTTTTTTATTCATTTTAACTTCATTAAAATAAAGTGCATTATCACTTAAAAGTGGATCCATGGGGTCCCCAAATCGACCCAAAGATGCCTATGGTCGAACATGTATCAACCAATAAGTCTAGGACATTTTTTAGGGTAATTTAGTATTATTATAACATTATTTTTTAACCCTTATTTACCGGATTTACCCTAAACCATGGTAAATAAAATATTTACCGCAATAATTATTCAAAATGTCTAAAAATAAAAGCTACCTATTTACCCAATTTGAACATCCTGATAAAAAATATGGAATCCATTTTCCTAAATTCAAAACACAGAAGTGGCAGAAATTAATTTAAAATTAATTCCCGCAGTCAAAACAAAAAGCGTGTTTTTAAGAGATAATAATTATTAAAAGATTGACACTTGTTTATGTTCGGTTTAATTGTAAAATTATGTCCAATGACCACAATTATATTAAATGGTAAAAATATATTCTAAATATACTTTAAAACCACTGAAATTCATAATTTATAACTATTAATTATTTTGATTAAAAAAGTTGTTTTTAATTAAAATTTAGTAATTTTCAATATTCATCAAAATATGAAAGTTATCCAAAAAGTACCAAAATTTCACCTTAGGGTAAATTTGACACTAGGAATCCAAAAATGAAGTCAAATTTGAAATATAAAATATATATAATTTCAAAAAGTAGGTATTACTATTCATAATGGCTAGTTTGATCGGTTATGGTGTGTGTTAAAACTCGAAGTTGCGTACAACACATGCTATTGTATTATTCAAAGGAAAGCGTACCGTGGAAGCTTGGGATGTTTCATTTTAAATTTTTTTGATATCCCCATTTAGTCAAAAAGTTTAAAATATTGTATTTAAAAAGGGTTCACTATTAAAAGTTGATAAAAGGGAAATACTGAAAATGAATTTGTTCTTGCATTATATCTAAGAAACTCATACTATGGATTCAAAAATTATAAGGATTATATAAAGTTTAAAAATTTAGTTAATACTATTCATAACCTCTTTTGAACGGCTTTTTTGGTATGTCATGGTGTGCTTGAATTCAGTGTTGCGTGTAGTGCATGTTATTGTATTATTTTAACGAAATAACACACTATGAAATCTTGGGGTGTTACATTCTCCCATCCTTCAATAAATTGCGTCCTCACAATTTGAAATTGTTCTTCGAAAATAAAAGGTTGAAAATAAAAAATATCTTTGTGGGAAAACCCTCATCCGAAATTGGGTTACTAAAATTTAGTCTTAATATGAGGAAATGAGAAATGAAAGGGTCACCACCAAATTATGATCTCGATTAGGAGAACATTGGTGGCAATTAGAGACATATAATTGGAGGAAAAATGTAAATATTTATAGGTAGTGATTGAGGTCATCAATCACAAACAAGTATAAAATTGAGGTCCATAAACTCATCAATCTATGATGATTTGAAATACCATCGGTTCAACAACACATAGGGTATTGGGATAACACATTTTTGATGTTTCAAAATATCTTAGTTGAAATCCCACATCGAAAAATGAATTAATGAGGCCTCTATCTAAAACAAAGAGTGGAAAGTATAAAGATTACCCAAAATAACAGATACTAGGGTTCCATGTAGGAAAATACGGATATGGAAGAGAAATCTAACCATCAATTATCTGATGGAGAGTGGTAGAGAACATAGCTATGAAAAGGCCAAAAATCCCAAAGCCATAAATTAGTGATGATTTAAGGTACCATCTAGGACAACATTTTTGTTCTAAGTTCCTTTTATTAATGTTGAGGAATTTATTTATGAGATTGGATAAGATCATAAGGAGATATACATACATTATAATTAGAGTTTTATCCATTAATAAATTTCTACCACAAACTCATATTTCACTCTAAAAGATAATAGAATGTAATTTTTTTTCTATTTATACTATTCGTATAGGGTTCCAAAAGAATGAATTTATAATTCATCTACCAGAACTTTTAAAAAAACTACATTATTTAATCCAGGACATCTCGTGGGCTAGTGGTAGGTGATACACCCTTGTCGCCCTTCGGTTGCGGGTTCAAGTCTCGCAGCCTTGCCGGACGCGACGAGTTGCCGCCCGACCTCCGGGTTGTCCTTTTATGGCAATCCAAAATAATCCAAACTAGAACTATCCAAAATACTTCTGTCCAAACTCACAGTCCAACATTTATAAGGAAGGTAAACATAATGTAAATCCTTTTTACCCCGTAATATCATATGAATACCTTCATCATGTATTCTTTTAATACACTGAAACATCCTGATTTACCGTAATCTTTGTTGATTACATTCATGCTCCATTATTCCATATAGAATGCTGGATATACTTCATCAATCCAAAAATGTTTTAAACCCTAACAATGATGGAATAGACAAATCATTAATCAGCTTCAAGGTAGTCAAGAATATCCAATATAATTTATCCAAATCAATCATGTATTATTCTAAAATCACTACCTCGGTATCAGAACCATATTATGGTTTATCTTTCTCTCAACCATATATTTTCCAAAAATTTAACCTTCTATTGAGTCACTTTTCGTTGTTCCACACAATCTGAAGTCCTTAATGAAATAGTACTGCAGTATAATCCTTATATACTCCATAATTATTATAACAAGTACATTGTTGATACAACACTCAATTGACATAATCAACATAAGAACTCTAATCATTCCTCTTCATCTGTGGTAGTATCATAACTTGATTATTATCCAATAGCATCATTTGCGGCATAGTCTGATGACTAGGACATAGGTTCGCGTAGTGTCCAAACTCATTGCAAATGAAGCATTGTACATTTGAAACCATTTTCTTACCCTTGCAGTCACGTACTTTTTGCCCTTTTCCTCCACACTTATAACAAACTCCCATTCCTTTCAGGCAACTTCCAGGGTGTTTCTTTCAACAGTTACCACATATGGGAAAATTCTTCTTTTCCCTCTTACCTTTATCCATCTTTCTCTCTTCCATCCTTTTCTTCTCTTGCTTCCCTTAAAAGCCATAGGGCTCAGTAAACTCTTTACTTATCTTATCAACACATGATATTATTTCTTCATATGATGATAATACATGGGAGACTATTTCTCTTATAAATTCTAGCTTAAGACCATGAAAGATATGATCCTTCCTTCTCTTTGGATCATGTGCATTTCGGGAGTTCTCATTCCTTCTAATGGGCACCATTTCTAAACAATGGCATACACTAGATCAGTTTATGAATCAAAATACATAATCCCATACTTATAAAACACTTAACATAAATTGAACTATTTATGGATATAATCCATAATCATAAAAATGTCTCCTTTGAGGATGTATATACTCATAAACCCTTCATAATGGTTTGTAAAGAAAATGAGAATTATCCTAAGCATATCCCCTGGGAGTGTCGTAACCAAGAGTGCAGCAAGGCCCGTTGTCGTGCACCAGTTCCCGTTTGAGTCTAGCTCAAAGCGGTGTTTTCTGGTTTTACCCCTAGGTACATCTATGCCAGAGCCGCCTCTACTTGCTTGTATCCAGACAGGGATGTATTGCTCGGAAAACTCACAAAATCTATACAATACCAAAATTTTAGAAAGTTCTTATATACTAATCCTCAAAGTTCATCTTAGGTCTACGTGCTCTAATCAGAGTTTATCGAAATCTAGCTTCCAAGGTTTGTACTAAACATTCTCTGATACCAACTGTAACGCCCCGACCCTAGTTACCCAGAGTCGGTGCATTATTACATAACATTGGAATGATCACAAGAAAGATGAAATATCGAAAGACCTATTGGTTTAGTAGCCTTGGAAACACTAGATATATTTATAAGTTTTACATTACATCATAAAATGAAAAACTACTAAAACAACATAATGTCTCCACAGTCCAAACTAATATCCCCTCATAATATCCATGCAGGTCATTCATAAATTACTTCTTCACATCCTGGGAAAAATAAAACATAGAAAAGGGGTGAGCTCAAATGCCCAGTAAGGATAACAATATAGCAGAACATTCAAAAATAAGCATAAACATTTAAGGCAATGAATTACTAAAATAAAAGCCTTTCAAACTTGAACTTTCAACATAGTATGGCATAAATAAAATGAAATAATGCCATTTACTTATTCCCATGGTTATTCTACTAATTGAATAATCACATGCAAAATCATTAACCACTTTCATAATGATGGAATGCATAATGCTGAACTGTAATATCTTTGTCAAGGCCTCGTCCCAAGACCTTGGGGCTAACTATAACCGGAACCCAACCCGGAGTGCCTCTAATAACTGGACACCATCCCGGAGTGCCTCTAATAACCGGACACCAACCCGGAGTGCCTCTAATAACCGGACAACAACCCGGAGTGCCTCTAATAACCGGAGACCAAACTGGAGGGCTTACTTTTACCGGTCCCCAACCCAGAACATACTTGTCTAACACATTCATCTGAATGAAAGGTTGAAATATAACATAAACATTCGGATTACAAATAACTTATGAAATTTCAATACTCTAAACAAAAACCATGAGTGACATAATAATAACTTATCCATAGTCAAAAATATCACAAAACCTTCACTAAAATATGGATGTTTTGTATCATAATAAATCAACATCAAATAAGCTTAAAATCCATCAAAGGATGTTGACATAGATGAAATCAAAACTATTTTATAGAAATATATTTTTTTTGAAATCATTTTAAATGTTACATAATTATAAAATAATACATTGAATTTGAAAATATTCTTATAAGCTTGTAAGGGAAGCTTTGATGATTTTATAACGGCGGTAAATAGACGCACCCACCGTATAAGTTAAAAAAAACATTCTTACCTTAATTTTGTCGAAAAGGTTAAAAAGCACCTTGTTTGTAAAATGACGGAAAGATTCCTTTATAAACCTCTTATAAAAAGTCAAACAAGGGTATAAATGACTTTAACCCATATTCTAGTAAATAGTAAAAACGGTTTGAAATACATTTTGAAAAAACATGGATGTGGATGATAAAGAGATCCCAGTAGATTATTACATATAAACAACCTCAGATAATGAAGAGATTGTGAAATAACCCTTAGCAATTTGGTAACTTATGAAAAATACAACCCATGAAAGAGGTATCATACAATGAATATGTAAATAAACATAAATTAGAGTGTATTACACAAAGAATATAATTATGGGCAGTACATACACCACACAAAAGGTGATAGTGGTAATTTGGCATGAATCTCACGGAAATAAGGAGTGAGATGAAAACCCCTTACCACCTTAATCAACTGAGTCATATGGAAAAAAGTTATTAACTACCAAATGATTTCCAGAATAAAATGAATATAAAGAGAATCATGATAATATATATCAAATGGCAGTACACAATACACCACTTTCAATAATTTAGTGGAGAACAATGGAAATCTCACGGAATTGAACGTGAGATAAGAAAATCCCTTACCTTGTACTTTTACTTGGTTGAGGTAGGTTAACCTCCTGTATAATAGTGAAATAATTTTTATTAAATTATACAAGAATCATATATATTAATAAGATATCATATATAATCTTTTAACTTTGATTTGTTAACAATATCTTAGTATTATCGTTGTTTTGGGTGTTAACTTACTCGTTTTTTTATATGTTTTGTTACGTAAGACATGTTTGTAAAGGATAGGTTTTATATTATTCATATCTAGAATGATATAAAGTCCTTAAAAATCATTTTTTAATCATCAAATGATAATTATACTTGAATGGATACGATGGAGAATGAATCTCGTCGCGTTCGTGGAGACGGTAGTCCGTACGTACGCACGAGCGACAATATCATTCTTTTGATATTAAAATATTATATAACTGGATGGAATATCATATATACAGAATCATTAACATGTTATATTTATTATTTACATGAGTTACACATCATTATTATACCCATCCAAATAATATTATATTGAATAACAATTACACCACGACGTGGAGACGGTAAGCCGTACGTACGCACGTATGGTGACATGTTATTCAAAGGGTGGATAGAATACTGAATATGGTTGTACCATATTTATAATAACATCACAGTATATATATGATACTTGATTTATTATTTTGGAATGGTAACAACAAAGGAAGAAGAAGTGGAAGAAGAAGGATCTTGGAAAAGGGTGGTGAAATCATTACCTCTTCTTTGGGTTCTTTCTTTTGATTTGATCAAAAGGGCTCCTTAGGATGGCTTTCTGATCAAACTAAGGCCTCTAGGATGTAGTGAGGGAAGTTGGGAGAGTATTTGGGAAGAGTTTGGCCGAACCAAAAGGCTTTGAAGGTGTGAAGAAATGAGAAGGAGTTACCTTTTATAAGAGTGGTGAGGGGCACCTTTGGAAAAGCTAGAGATATTAGTTTATAATAAATTCATAATCGGTTTCCAATGGCTCCAAAGTTGACTATTCAAAGGTTAAGGTGGGTTATGGGTCGAAAAAAACTCAACCAACAGAATTTAGACAGGTTGGGGTACTTATATTAACCTTATCTGTAAGTATTAACTCTAAGTTAATTAGTTTCACTTTTACAATGTCTCTTTGTATTTTTATATAATATGGTTAACAAACTTACTATATACATCCAAGAGACCCCAAACTGGTCCATTAATTATACACCTATCATGATATAAGTCTATTGGCTGAACCTTAGATTTTTAGGAATTTAATATCAATTAATAATATAATATTTGTTTTGAGAACCTTTTTATGTCAATTTTGACACTATTCAATAGTTGATTTTTGTGAAACTCATAACAGATTGATTACTTCGAAAAAAGTCAATTAAATCAATCCTAATATATCATATTATCCTATAAAATTTGTTTAATTCATTAGAAGTTTCATATTATATTTATTTGGGTATTTATAATATCAATTATTTTAATGTTTCACTATTATAGTAATTACTGCATCATCATTGTTTCATAAATAAAATAAATTATTTAATGTCTAAAAATTATAAATAAAATATCATTAGGTATGAAATCGTTTTTATCTTTCTAATGAATATTTATAATCTAAAATCCAACATATATAACCCTATGTAACAATTGTTTTGCTAAAAGATATATGCTTGTGTCATTTTTGTATTCATTTTAACTTAATTAAAACAAAGTATCATTATCACATACAAGTGGATCCATGGGGTCCCAAAATCGACCCAAAGATGCCTATGGTCGAACATGTATCAAACAATAAGGCTCAGACACGTTTTAGGGTAATTTAGTATTATTATAATATTATTTTTTAACCCTTATTTACCGGATTTACCCTTAACCATGGTAAATAAAATATTTACCGCAGTAATTATTCAAAATGTCTAAAAATAAAATCTACCAATTTACACAATTTTAACATCCTGATTCCAAATATGGAATCCATTTTCCTAAATTCAAAACACAGATGTGGGAGAAATTAATTTAAAATTAATTCCCGCTGTCAAAACAAAAAGTGTGTTTTTAAGAGATAATAATTATCAAAAGATTGACACTTGTTTATGTTCGGTTTAATTGTAAAATTATGTCCAATGACCAAAATTATATTAAATGGTAAAAATATATTCTAAATATACTTTAAAACCACTCAAATTCATAATTTATCACTATTAATTATTTTGATTAAAAAAGTTGTTTTTAATTAAAATTTAGTAATTTTTACTATTCATCAAAATATGAAGGTTATCCAAAAAGTACCAAAATTTCACCTTAGGGTAAATTCGACACTAAGAATCCAAAAATGAAGTCAAATTTGAAATATAAAATATATATAATTTCAAAAAGTAGGTATTACTATTCATAATGGCTAGTTTGATCGGTTGTGGTGTGTGTTAAAACTCGAAGTTGCGTACAACACACGCGACTGTATTATTCAAAGGAAAGCGTACCGTAGAAGCTTGGGATGTTTCATTTTAAATTTTTTTGAGATCCCCATTTAGTCAAAAAGTTTAAAATATTGTATTTAAAAAGGGTTCACTATTAAAAGTTGATAAAAGTGCAATACTAAAAATGAATTTGTTCTTGCAGTATATCTAAGAAACTCATAATATGGATTCTAAAATTATAAGGATTATATAAAGTTTAAAATTTAGTTAATACTATTCATAACCTCTTTTGAACGGCTTGTTTGGTAATTCATGGTGTGATTGAACTCGGTGTTGCGTGTAGTGCAAGTTATTGTATTATTCTAAAGAAATAACACACTATGAAATCTTGGGGTGTTACAAAATAAATGGGTACACTCCGTGTACCCCATACTACATGACGTGTAGTATATACCCGCGTATACATTACCCCCAAACCATGTGTTGACCAGTCAACGTCCGTGTGCCACGTTTGAGGATCCTGTTGGAAGCTGCGTGGTGACTGTGTGAAATGGCCGAGTACACACTGTGTACCATAAAGTACACGCCGTGTAAAATTTTTATTATTGCATATATAAGGAGGGGTCCCCTCCTTATTTTCAACTCACTCCTCTCCTCCCCTTTCCCTCGAGCAGAGCTCCCCAAGAGACTCAAAGGTTCCTTTCATCCATAAATTCTTCGACCGAGCTCCGATTTATGATCCTACAGTGGCCACAGGATCATAAAGTCAAGGCAGAACTTCATATATTGAATTTTTTGCTTTCCTTTCAGCCCTTCCTTCCCAGCATCCACCTGAGGAGGTTTTTTCGTGTTTTTCTAGAAGCGACGGACGCTGACGGACGCCTTCTAATATTGATCCGGGGGATTTTTTTTATCACAACCTGTTGATGTAGGGATCTTACATTCGTCTCTCTAGATTGTGCATCATTCGGGGTGGGTGTCCTCTTGTTTACGTGAAACACTTCTGAACCGATTTAATGAAGATAATAACTGGCTTATATAACGAAGTTGGGAAGTTTGTGATTACTGTTACATTATTTATATCCTGTGATATTATGTTTTGAATTGAATAGGATTGTGCCTACTAAAAATCATGGTCGTTGGGGGCCTTTTCTTGCGCAATTAAATGATTCCTTATCTTTCTAGACCGTTTAAGGATGGAATCTTTGTAGAATGTAGAAATTGGTTAATCACGTAATGTTGGTTTATTAAATGAAAATTTGGAACCCTTGTGTGCTCACCCTAGTTGAACTAAAATGAAATAATAAACTTGTGGGTGTTATTGGGGTTAATTTCTATGAAGGGGGTGTTATGTGGGTGTCTGTGGATCGGGTGAGCAGTGAGGCTACGGTTGGCTCGGTTGTGGGTTGTTGTGAATACTATGTTAGTAATGGGCAGTAGGGCTATGATAAACGGTATTCCGGGATGATGATGTATGGTTTTCAGTGTGTTTGTGGTTGTGGTGGTTGGAAGCGGGGCTGCAGGGATTGGTTTGAATGTGATCGAACTATGAGTTGTGAATAAAAAATGAATGTGGAAGAGTTAATGAATGGTGGGGCTTGGTAATGGAACGGAAGTAATAATCATTGGGTTTGGTTGGTCAATAAGAAGGGACTTGGTTGGGTTGCATTTGTTTTTCCTAACTTGATTTGTGGATGATAGGGATATGTATTACGAACGATTGATGTGGTTGGTTTTGAATAGTTTTCCAGTAGTTAAGGAACTAATACACTGATTCTATTGAAACATGAAAAACTAATTTGGTTTGGGGTTGTTTGTTGTATGCATTCTTCATCGTAGCAATGCCGAGGCACGTGCCCAGTTCTCTGATTTGAAGCCATAGGTTGGGTTGAGCGTTTTGTATATATATATATATATGTATCTTTGTGTTTTATCTCTCCCCACCCATGTTGAGCACTTAGTGATGAACACTCCCATTTCATGGGAGAGAGTGTTTTCCCCTTAGTTACTAGCTCCTTCCTGCTCTTTCTTCCCTAGGTTTTGATGACTTGAGGCGACCTTACACCCAAGACTCTTCAGGTAGGTTTCGATTGGGGTGGTTTATCCCAAGACACATTAGGTTGGTTTTTACTATTTTTTCCAAGAACCTTTGGGATGAGGCCCAGGTGTGTGCGGGCGGGATACAGGGTTGTAAGGCCCAGGTGTGTGAGGGCGGGATACGTGGTTGGAAAGCCCAGGTGTGTGTGGGTAGGATACATGGTTGTGAGGCCAAGGTATGTGCGGGCGGGATACGTGGTTGTGAAGCCCTGGTGTTTGACGGTGGGATACGTGTTTTTGAGGCCTAGGTGTGTGCGGGCAGGAAGAGTGTGGTAGCGTCAGGATGTTCGCCGTTAGGAAGAGTAGCTAACTAATGGGAAATGGTGCAGGGTACCCAATACTACTATTCTTATATACCACTACTACCTGTTGTTTTGTGTTTTGGTGAGCGTGGATGGTGAGGTTGGGTGGATAGAATTCCTTGTAAGGTTTTGGTTTCTTCTGTTGTTCTCACGGGACATTAGGATGTCTCCCCACTTGTGCACGAGAGCTTTAGGTTTCCCTACTGAGTATACTTGTATTCCCACCCTACTGATACTTTCAGGTTTCCAGGAGGACTACCAGGGCTATGCGAGACCCTACTAGTCGGGACAGTTGGAGTTTTTGTAGTTTGATGTATTGTTGTTTCTTTTGGTATTGTACTTTCTGAGACTTCTTATACTTGTACCGTATTTCAGAACGATTTAAATATGCATGTGGGATAGGATTGGGTTTATCTCTATACACTTGTTTTTTTTCCTTTTTGGTGGTTGACTTGTCCTATCTCCAGATCTTAAATAATAAATAGGTTAATGCCTCCCATATTTTTGAAAACGTATACACTTGGTGCTAGTCGCCACTCTGGGCCTATTGGAGGCGGGACTCGGGGGTCATTATCTCCCTTTCACCATTGCCAACTCAGGAGGGGCATCTTTGGTGGGAGGGGGTTGTGTCACCCTAAGACCTGAAGAAATAGCGGGTTTTCAAGAAATTTATTTTTTCAATAAAAATATGATTTTATATTAAAACTATACTTTAAAGTAGGTTTCATAAAAATGTTATTTTTAAACATGATAAAATCTTCTACTAAAAAACATTATCATGATTACTCAATTATAATTCATCAGATTATAAATAACTGAATAATACTTACAGTATAATAAATCAAATTTAAATTATATTTATACTTTAAAATTAACATATTTATTGAATGTCAATGAAATTTTGAAAAAATATTCAATATTTTTACTATTAACTGAAAATCAATATTTTATGAGAAATAACAAAATTTCACCTATAAGTAAATTTTTATTTTCTGATTTCAGAAATTAATTTCATTTTAGAAAATAATTTTTTTATGTGTTCCAAAAAATATTTATAAATTTTTTTCATGGAATGAAATGAAAATAAATTTTGAAGAGAACATATTGTTGAAGAATAAAATTACATTACCTAAAATATATTGATTATTTACTAAAAAATATCAATAATTTATATTTCACAATAAAATCATATTTACATATAAAATAAATTATTTAATACCATTAATACATGTAAATTAAATGGCTATGTAATAACAATTATATATATCATTGGTCACTTATGCTCGATATTGCTCATTGAATGAGATATTGAGCATAAAAATATCAAGCTTGTGTGTACCACAATATATTGAAGTGATTATATTTTAAAAAAAATAAATATAACATAATTTAATGGGTAGTTATATTCTCTTCTATGATCAGAGTTGTATTTAATTTATGTTATTGAACATAATTTTCTTCTTTAAAAATCTATAGGGGTCACATCCTCCTTCCCTTTAATAAATTTAATACTCATAATTTTACATTTATATCAGTAATCAAAGGATGTGCATTTAAAAAAAATAGAAATTCCACATGATAACAAATGATTATAAAACATTTTATTATAATGTGTGAAAGGGAAGTATGAAATTAATATGTAACAACACGTAAATAGGTTTCCAAATATGATAACATAGTTTGGAATGGAAGAATAGCATAATGTTTTATAGGGAGTGATATAGGAAATCAATTAAAAGAAATTGAAACATTAATGTAAAGTTAAGGGTCACAAATTCATAAATATGTTATGAAATAAAAACCCTTCTGATTCATTAGATACTAATTTAACTGGATAACATATTTGTTTGAAAATTATTCCCCCAGACATGAGGAATAATATTCATTCATTACTAGGGTGATAAATTACAATACATAATTGCCGATAATAATTTCATCTAAGTGTATATTTTAAAAGTAATATCATATTTCTCTACAAAAGAATGGTATTTGATAATATCTATTCATGAATGATGCACTAAAATAATCTTTTAATGACAGCATTACTATAAATTTTATGAAATGTTATTCCCACAGACTTTATAAGTTATCCAAAAACAAAACAATTTGAGTATGGTAAGATTATTACAAAAAATGAATATAACATTATCTGATATAAGAGTAATACCTAAAGATGAAAATAAATTATTTCATAACCACATATCTCAAATATCCTTAATAACCTCAATATTATGTTATGTTTTAATGCTAAGGGTTATATCATACATTACAGATTTCAAGAAAAAAATATATCAATCTTTTTTTATGTACCATTAATCACTTTTTCAACAAATCACTTTTCAATCCTATGGTTATCAATATGATAAAAACAGTTTTCCTAATATATAATATCATAAATAAACTTAATGTTATCAGTAAATTAAAATTTATTTCCCAATTAAATAAAATGTATACGTCGTGTTAAACTAATTCTATACAAATTAATCATCCTACAAAAATGTCAGAAAAAATTTCATTAATCACATTGTGATCTCGTACAATAAATCCTAAACGGGGTGTCTAATAGAATGAAATTATGATCATCTATATGATTATAAACCTATGAAATTATCCATAACTGCTATGATATATTTTAATTAAAATATACTAATCTCAAATGTTATATAAACTAAAATATGAAACCAAATATAATAACTTGAACCATGCACTCTATGATATGGTGCTAAAATCCTGAACTGTACTTTTAAAATAATGACACAGATAATTGTGATCCAATTTTATTTATTCAATCCATATAAAATTAAAATGAACAAATTGGTTGATAATATTCTCCAAAACCATTAAAGATTAGAATTAGGTCAATATGCTACTAAATCAATACCCATGTCATTAAATGAGAATTTATCCCATTGAACACAGTTTTCAGTAGATAAAATTATTTTTTCATCATCATATATGTTAAACCCATTCTAGATATTTTTTTCACCAACATTATTTATAACTTGGGTAAGAGTAAACCTATGAAAGGTGAACGAAAATTTTAAATAAGGGGAAACATAACAATTAACTGTTGAATGGACTCAATGAGTATATGAAGTACATAATGGTATCATGAAATAATTATAGTTCATAGGAGAATCAAGAAATAACTCAAACACATCAATTCATTATTTCAAAATGATGAGACATAGTATAATATTCTCACAATGGAAATAATCTTATGAATTAATACTCATAAGTTGTGTAATATGAATATTTATCAATGGAAATAATATAAATCCAAAAAAATTGTATATAAAATGTATTGGTATCGTGGAATGAGATTTTTAAATACCATATTAAAAACCTATATATAACCCTTAAAAATAGAATAAACATATAATGTATTTACAATATAATTCAATTTATAACATAATCATTACACACTACATTCAAGAACAGTCTCAAAACAATGATTGTATAATCTATGAACAGTTCACTATGGTCTATTTATGAATAACCATCAAATATAAAGTATAAGAATAAAAAACCAATATACTACACGTATAATTCATCATAAAAATCATATAATTAATCATTATTCCTCTGTGACATGATTAAACCATTGAAAATGTGTGAGTTCCATATCAATCCTACTTAAACAGGATTTTTCTATTGGAAAAAATGGTTTCCATGAAAATATCATTTAATCATGATTGACCCACGAAAATGAAATGAGTTCCCTAAAATTCTATTAAAAATTTTAGTAACTCAAATAGTAAAAGAATGAGGATGGTATCAATATAAAATATCCATGGTATAGGATAATTAACAAAAATGGATATTGATATTTATTAATGTAAATACCATGCCTGGATCATTATAAAATTCTTGAAGAAAATATATTTTTAAATTTCAAAAAAATATTAATCATAAATATGTTTCAAAATCCATTTCCATGAAAAGAGCTCTTAAAAACTAAGAATTTCTAGAAATTCAGGGATACTATTTTCATTATAAATATACATATAAACATTGAAATGCATCTTCAAATAAAAGATGTTCATGAATGTGTTTAATTTTGTACATTTCAATCATGTTAAAAATAATATTCGTTTTTCATTATAAAAATGATAGAATGTTTTTTTTGGAAAATGATAATAAGATTTATTTTATATTTTCATTATAATCCAAATGGAATTTGATTTGAAAATGTCATAAGGATTAATTTTCAATAATTTTATTGGAAAATTATAAAACAAGAATAAAAATGAATTTTTTTAAAAAATATGATTTAAAAAAACCCCTTTTTAAAACATTTTTACAAAACATTTTTTTGGAAGAAAATTTATTTTTATCCAGTAGAGAAATAAACTCATATTTCCTTAAAAAATTCCTCAATTATTTTTTTGTACCAAATAGTGGAGAAATGTATTATTAATTTGAAATATCATGAATCATGAGAGGGGAATAAATTTATGGAGAATTATTGAGATTTTGATCAAAGTATTTAAGCATTGGATGCTTATTCCAAAACAATCTTAATAAAGGATGAGATTGTAACATTAATCAATTAACATAGTGGGAACATTGATTCATTTGCACCATGAATGAATAAAATTATCTGAAACATATAATATCCAAAAAATAATGATTTATGTGATATAAAATATCAACGGTCCATTATATAATCTGTATAAAAACCTATAGGTGTGTAATATAATGTAAATATCAATTTACGAAAATTGAGGCAGAAGTCCCTTACAACATTGGTAACACTGAAACCTTAAAACCCATGAAAGATAGATCCTATATTAGATATTTAATTACCAATAAATTTGTGGATAATAATAATAAAATATATTCATGGTTTTTATATACATGAAACATTTAAATAAATACTAAATATGGCTTATATCTTAAAGAAATAAAAGTGAAATGTGAAAACACTTAACTAAGTATTAATTTTGGTTAAATAGCCGTTAATATCATGTATAGTGATTTTGGGAAGATTCTTATATTATTAATGAACCATATTAATATTTATAATATCATATATGATCATATAATAACATTTTATCACCAAAAAATATTTAATCATTCATGATTTTCATTGTTTCAATTATTAATTTCTTTGTTTTCTCATTCATTATATGTTATTAATGTCCTGGTTTTTGGGAATATATTATAGTGATATCACCAATTGAATATAAATTAGTAAATATTTATAAAATTTATAAATCTATTATTCTTTTAAAACCAATAATAAAATATGTTCATGAGAAATTATGAACTTTGTGATCATGGAGATTGTTGTTCATACATAAATATGAGTATTTTTTACATTTTTTAATAGTCATTATGAAAATGAGGTAAGTAATTTTTAATAAATAAATAATGATAATAATAATAATATATATATATATCATATTAGTTTTTTAAATATACTTAAATACATCATCCATGTTTTGTGGTGATGAAAAATGAGTTGATCTCATTGTGAAGGAGGTTGTCGACAAGTACCTGAATGCTGAATGATGTATCATCATTTTAGTGTAAAAATGAAAATGATATATTATAATATAATAATGATAAATACTTTATGAATATCATAATTATATCATTTATTTTACATATAATCATTAAAGTTATTATTATTTCTTCCATGTAATGTGTTAGTGAAAAAATGTATCATATCGCTTCAAAAGGTGAAAATCTACTGTACATGCAGACAATGTTGGTATATCCCTTGTAAAATGAAAATTCATAATATTTATAAATTATAATAGATAAATAGGAATAATAATATTATAAATATCAAATATAAAATTTATTTAAATCATTATACCTAACCATAGATTGTGTTAAATAAATAATAAACAATATCGGTTTGCGTTTTCATAGCCTTTCATACACACGAACTAGGATTTCGTAACTCATATGATGGAATTAGACGTGATTTTACATCATTATCATAGTATAAAAATATCATATAATATATAGGATACATAACATATTATATAATAATGGTTTAATAATATTCTAGTTATTGGGGAAAGAAATAAAAAATATAAGATCGTTGTAGAACATTACATCTTCATTAGGTATCCTCTATAGGTTTTCACTAAGGCCATAAAATGATAGATTTATACACAGAAGTAGGTTACTAGTATGAGTGTAGGTATTTTGTGAAGTTATAATAGTGGGTAATAGATGATTCCAACTTGTTTTATGGTGTGAAGAAAACATGAGAGGGGTTCACCTTTTATATGTGGGGGAGAGGACACACAATGAATTTTTAAAAAGAATTTAGTGATCCCAAGTTTTACATGTGTAGGAAGGGTCCTAAATGGACTATTTTAGAACATCATTGTTTTAATTGTTTAATATTTAAAACAATTAGTTTTTATTCATGTTTATAGTTCATTTTAACTTTTATCTTTTTATTTTAACTTTATGTTAAATCCAAGATCACCTTAACCATGGTATTTTATTTTTTGGTTTTCAATTTTAATTTTGGTAAAATATTAAGTATAAATTATGAAAAACTATAACTTTTTCTAATTCCAAACATGTAATATATTTTTTCATATTCAATTCACATATTTTTAATGTATTTATTTAAATCTAATCCCATGGACATGACGAGATAATAGGGTTTTAGTGAGAAAAAGTTCAAAATATTACATTATTTTTTCTTAAAAGTTATAAATTAAAATTATTTAAATAAACTAAATTGAATTCATCGATATATAATTTAACAAATTTAACTTTTCAATAAATTTAATTTATATTTTTTATTTATAAATAATTCAATGTAAAATATAATTTTCAATTAAAATTCAGTATTTTTCTGTATTCATTAGAAAATTAATCTTTTGAGAAATTATCAACAATTAACCCTAATATAATAAAAAAATTTAAATTTGAAAAATTATTTTTTTTTTCAAATTAATTTTCTAAATGTTTTAAATATAAAATTTAAAACAAACCCCATAGAATCAATGAAGAAAATGTTTTTCAAGAAGTGTATTTAAAAAATAGTGATTTAATATTAACTATATAAATAATAATAGTCATTGTAATAATATAAATTAATACATTTCAATATATAATATATGAAATTCATTTTAATCATTTCTCATTATGGGTTATTTATATTAATTAAAATATAAACAGATTTTGTAATTTATAATCATTTTCATAAAAATCTAGTTTTTAAACCCACAACAAAATACTTATAATAAATAAAATATAATGACGGTTAAAATGTAACAAATTTGATAAAATATAAGAAAATAATTGTTGTATATCATTTAATAATATTCAAACCTTAATTTATCTTTTTATTTAATTAATCTATTTAAATGAAACTATTTTATTTACCAAAAATTGTATTTCTCACTATTATCCTAAAATTAATATTTTCTGAAAAATACGATAATTTTACCAAATGTAATTTTTGATATCATAATTTCAAAATTTTGTTTAACTTTATAAAAAAGAATTACTTAATGTTCCTAAAATTAAATATAATATATTTTCATGGTGAGCAATAAAAATCATATTTGAAGAAAAAATATTTTTAAAGAATAAAATTAACTTAGTAAAATTTTGTTCATTATTTAATAAAATTTTTATAAATGCTTTATTGACTATGATATATATATATTTATTTAAAAAAATATTTAATAATATTAAATTCATCTAATTTAATTACTAGGTTATAACAGTTACACACACATATATATAATGGTTTATTTCAGCTCCGCTTTCTATGTCAAATGCACTAATAAACCTAAAAATATCTGGGTTTCATGTAACAAATCTATTGTAGGGAATGATTTATTTAATATATAGTAGTTCATAAAGACCGGGTTTTTTCATTCTCTCTATGTATAATTTTTCATTTCATTTAGGCTATCAAACATAGTATTATCCTTTTATAATATTGGGGTGCGAAATTACAAATATGGAATAAATTTTACAATATTAACTTGTTTTTATTGGAAGAAGTATATTATTAAAATTTCACAACATTCAATGAAAATTATTTTTTATGAATATTTTTTAAACATAAAAATGAACTTTTATCAATATAAAATATAATCTGGATTAATATAGAATTATTTATCTTATGTTTAACAAAATTGTTCTTATTTTACATTTAAAATAAAATAAAATTATAACTGGAAATTTAAATTAATTAAATTGATATTGTCATAGATATTAAAAAGTCGCATATTTCATTGTTCCCTCAAATATCCATTTTTTAAAAAAACATACAAATTAATATAATATATAAATGACATGATAATATAAAAAACATTTTCATTATATCCCATTAAATTTATCATGTTTTGATATTTATGTTTTAAATGAAAATATATAATACATGATAAACAGTTTATTTAGAATAAAAGTATTTCCTTTTCAAATGATGGTTTTCTTAAAATTATTATTGCAAATATGAATCAATAATATTCAACTATGAATATTACTATGAAATGAAATTTATTTACTATTTAAATTACCTGGGTTTTCACATTCTCCCCCTCTTAATGAAAATTTTTCATGAAAAGATTATTCAATAATTAATCATGTAGGGTTATTTTTCCCTCATATCATTTTTAGGTTCACATTTTTATTCCATAATAAAGATGTACATCCAAAAAACACTACCCAATTTTTTTAATTTATTCTATAACACCATATAATAATGACACAGAAATAGTACTGGTTTTTATTAATAATAAATACTCTCTTCCAAATTTACTCCCATTAGTTTTAAAAAAAATGTGATTCATTAGATACTTATCTAGTTATCAATAAAACATGAAATTAATCATGTTTATATGACAAACTCTAAGGCAAAGCTACTCAGTAAGAAAATAATCCCACCATTTTAAAATTTTATAGCAGATAATAAACCATAGTTATAATTATTCTTTGTTTATGATTCACATAAAATAATTTTGAATAGATCGTTTATGAAATACATGATCTCATACCTATAATGAAAACTATTTCATCCTATTATATGAATAACTCTTCTTCAAACACAAATATTACATCATGTGTTTCAAAAATAACTTTAAATTGTATTCCATTTTTATTCCAGTAATATACCCAATAAATTTCTATAACTGAATTCATCCCAACAAGTTTATTTCGACATAGATTTCCATATAATTTTTCAAAAGGTTCCATCTGATTAATGGAATGAAAACTGTTATTATAAAAAAAATACATCATAAGAATTTTTTTTATGCCATCTTCACTGTTAATATTTTGATAAATCCAGAAGAATATATTCTAAAATAAATATCATTATCCTTAACATTCCCTCAATTAAATATAAAAATCATTATATGGATTTCATTTAGTATCCAATTTTTTTAAATTCATTTCATGAAATTTGATGTATTTCTAAGATCACAATCATAAAAAAATTTAAGAGAGACTGTATGTAATCTAAAAGTAAATCCATGATAATGACTAAAAAGATTATACAAATACCAAATATTTTTAATAGGTTGAAAATATATATATTTAGTCAAATGATCACTGATAAAAAAAATGTAATATTACATCTATATTTATATTGTAATCCCATGATGAAATCAATTTATATATTCACTATCATCCATGCACATGAAATGGATAAATAATACCTATCTGTATTTTTCACTATATTTAAAGTATTATAAATTAATTATTTTAAATGTAAAATCAACAAATTCATTCTACATTCCATGTCGCCAATAATATTTCCAATTGAAATTGTACATCATAACACTACATGTATTAATAGAAAATAGAGATGTATAATCTATACTAAATAATTAACTTTCCATGTATGGATCAATTAGAACACACATACTCTTTCAAAATCAAATATAAAATTATTTATATGAATTAAATTCAGGTAACATAACCTTCTTAACAAACTCAGTACATTCTTTCAATCCTGGGTCTTATTTATGAGAATTTTAATTATTTTTATCATGGACAACTACACTGACAGTTGAACCCAAAGAGTGGGTGTTTCTTCATTCACAATTTGTAGTTCAACATTAACTAAATAGTTAACCAAATTATAAAATTACAAAAATATCATATTTAATATTGTATTATATTCTCATAACAAGGTATTAGGTTCCTTTTTTAGTTAACCTAGATGTTATTAAAATGTGTAATCATAATACATTATCGATTCTATCAATCTTATATACTTAATTTTAAAATATTTTTATGTGAATATATAATTTAATATTTTAGAGTAATTATATATTTCATATATTAGTATATATATTATATTTCCCTCTATTTTTAAAGAAAAATTCTAATATTTCCAGTTCAAGATCATGTATATAGTATTTCAATTCATGAAATTTTTACTTTAGTGATGTATATGAATTTACCTGATTATATTTTATTAAGAAAAAACCATGTACCATCAATAAATCCTCACTACAGATAAAAGAATAATTTTTTTTTGAAATAAATGGAAACATTGAATAATTGTCAAATATAAAATTCAATTTTTGAAAATATTCACTATAATCCATTATCATGAAAAATGTAACTCATTTTTGGGATAACATTGTTAGTGTGACAGATAGTTATATATTTTTTTCCTACAACCATTAATAGAAAAATTCTATTATAAGAAAAGATCAAATCTCAATGACATTTTTTGGACTTGTACTTTCTATCAACATAAATTTTCTATTAAGATCAAACATTATTCCACATTTTTGGATTTTATGTCGAACAAAACATTTTAATTTAAAATTTATTTAAATTTACAGAATTTTTGTAACATTTCTCTGTTTCAATGTTTTCATAATATTCCCTATATTTCAATCATTATAATGAATAAATTTAGAATAAACCAAAATATCAAAAACAAAAGACTAAAATTTATCCAAATATTCAGAAAAAAATATGTTTATATGATCCATGAAAACTTTTGGTTAATTAGTGAACCGAAAGGGAATAACTGAAAACTTACCATCTAATATAGAGTGAAAAATTTCATCCTGAAAATATAATTATTCAGCAATTTTACCTTATTGTATCAAGATGTGGGATCAATATTTGAATAATACTACACTCCCTATAACTGATCAAATAATCCATATATAGGAGGCAATATATAATTGTTCTAAACTCATGTAACTATTTTTTCAATTCCAATCATTATAATGGATCCATTTAATAAGGGGGTTTTAAAATTGGATAAGCATTAGACACTAAATAAATAGTATATTCTACCTCCTCATCAATAAGAACATGAAGAAAATATTTATAATGTTCATTCATATAATAATTTACATTTTTGGAATCACAAATCTAAAAAACATACAATGTTTTTATAATATTGGAAATTTAATGTTTCTACCATCAGTATATAGTCTCACATAATTATGATATGTTATCATAGGTAAGAAATAATTTCAAAAATAAATAAAAAACCACTCTAAAAATTTAATATAACTTCTCTTATCTATAATATATATTATAATGATAAAATAAAATAAATTTATACCGGTAATAAAATCAATCCCAACATTCCTTAAACACAACATTATTATTCTAAAAAATCAAACCATGCATAATTTTTGGATGATTAATAATTTCGTTTACCTTAATACCTGGACATTGATTATTTTAAAAAAATCCATTATTGATGAGAAGTTTCAATTTTACAAGTACATTCCTCAGAATAAAAAAATCTGTAGACCATAAATCAAATATTTGATTAGTAAAATATGATTAAATAACTAACATACAAGTCCATACTTCATTTGAAGGCCTTATATATCATGTGGTAGTAATTAATGATTTATCCACAATGTTTTCCTTGAATAATTTATGATTACCATCATTAATGATTATAATCACAAACTAATTAGTATAAAGTCCCATAAAATATTATTTAAAACATCTCATTACCTAATTACCAGTTTTTAATGACCATTATCATAATTATTTTTTGGGAAATCCAGATCCAAATGTATGGATATATCATCTCTTGTACACATTAAATAAATAATAATAATTTACTAAAGAATTATTCTTACCAAAATTATTATAAGTGATAAATTCATACATCTTAACCTCATATTTCATAGATGGAAACTATACCATTTCACTCCACCTAAAACTCGTATTTTCCTTATTTTTCTAAAATTTAAAAAATTCCATCTTCCCTATGTCACAACATTGTAAAAATATATCAAATATATTAACATCCCATGTAGCTAAAGTTATATTCATAATTGGTTTCATTCTTGAGTAAAAACCAATTAGTTTTACTATCATGTTCTAGAATTTAATTTATTGTATAAATTACAGTATGGAAAAATTATCTTAATAGATGGAAATACAGTCCTCTTAATTTTTATTTAGTTCCAAAAAAAATCCTTTACATCCTATATTGAACAACCATTGGGAAATAATTTTAATTTTAATATTGTTTATGTATTATACAATTTTTAAAATCAGTCTCACCTTTTACATTTGAATTCAAAATCATTCGGCACCACTCATTGCCTTCACCATTAAAATGAATCACAGGATGAATTAACTTTTGACATTTCAAACAAACCAAAAACTCAAATATTTTTCCCGATATTTGACCTATATTTTTCATATATATAGATCTATGATTCCACTAAATGTTAGAGAGTGTGATTTGATGAAATTATTTTTGATAAAAAAACTATGATATGTAATATTCATCCACTCATGTTAATTGGTACCAATAATAATATAATTAAGAAAATGATTTTATTAGTAAAATATGTCTTAATTTTTTATAAGGAAAATTTAATTACATTTTACAATGGAAGTACAGAGATATAATTTTAGACAAAATAATATTTCATGTTATTCTATAATACTAATCAATACTGTTTGAGAAAAGTAAAATTATATAATAACAAAAGATTAGTCAGCATAAAATGATATACTCTCTATGATTATCCTCTTCTAGGAAGATTACACTAGCTATGAAAATTATTAAAAGATAAGAGATATATTATAAATATTATATTCATTATTCAAGTAATTATAAAATTATTTTGGAATCAAGTATTAAATTATTTTGTTCGGTAGTTTATATAAAATAAGTATTAAAGAATGTGATTGTTACAATATCATCATTAGATTACTATTTTTTATAGATGTTGGTTAATATTATTGATGGTATAAATGTTTTTTGAGTATTATTATCATTGGAAATGTGGTTTCCATAACTAAACTGTTATGTCATTTTATAGTAAGGGTAATGATAACATTTAATTGAATATAGAAGAAATGATTGGTGGACGCATCTAGTAGAAACATTCTAAATGAAGATCACATTTTATAGATCAGGTTGTAGGTTGCATAACTGGGTGTTCCACACGATCAATCACAAGTAGATATTATATAATTGATTCTCAATTAAAATCACCTAAAATTGATGTTATATCTATGAAAGACTACAATAAGGTAAATATTATCTGAACCATCTCAGGGAACTACCAACATTATAAGCCATACCATTAAAGCCAATTCCATTACAATAAAGGGTTATGTTTCATTTTCATAGTAGTTTTTCAGTGTTATCATTTTATAAGTAAATATTTTTCTTATTGATGTTTTAATCTTATTTAGTATCACACACTTATATAAAATACATTTTTTTGATATAATTATAAAATATATGTTTAATAAAAATATAATGGCATTTTATTTTTATAGAATATATATATATAATTTCCATTATATTATAATATATGAAAGAGTGTCTAAAACATAAAATTCCGACATTTACTTATAATATTTTTTTATAAAATAATATATACTATTTTGAAAGAGTTGAAATTTGATTGTACGATAAAAATAGTGGTTTAAAAAATAGTAAAATTAAAATTGAAAATTAAAGTTTCTATATTTATTAATTTTTCGAAATAAAATGAATAGAATTTTTAAAATCATCTTATTTAAATTATTTGAGGGTGAATTTTTCAGTTTTTTGAGATAATAATTTTTTGGGTAAAATATAAAATAAGATATAACAGATGATAAGTATTATGAAATGATAAATAAAAAATATTAATGAAATCCATGTCAAATTATTCTTAAAAAAAGTTTAATAATTTATTTATATTAATTATTTTAATAGATTCCAATATATTTTAAATTTTGTAAATTACGTTCAAAATTAAAAAAAATAACAAAAGGATTTTTAAAACAATATGTTGTGGAAAATATATTTTTTAACGTCCATAGATATTATTTTAGAAAAAATCATTTCTCTTCTGATTTAATAAAATATTCTAAAATAAGGTTTAAATTTGTAATACCATCAATAAAAAACATGGTTTTACTAATGAATTTTTGTTTTCAACAACATTAAATTCCATAACCTGTATATACAAAGCATTAAATAATTTATCCACTTTGACTATAAATAATCCCCAATTTCACCATTACAATTATTTAAAATTGAATTATAATCCATGTTCTCGTAATTATACCACTCAAATAGTCCCTCCATATCCACATTAAACATTTTTGGTTCTGTCATAATGTTTTACTGTAAGGACCCATGTTTTTCGAGACTAGAATTTTTGGTAGAAATTTGAATTCTTGTTATCAAATTCATTTATGGTGTAAAAAGGTAATTTCTCCACTAAATATAATCTCAGATAATCTTTACGACCAATATATTGGCTCCATAATAGGGTTTTTACCATTTTACTAGGGTTTGGTTGATTTATGATCATTTTGAATTTTAGCAAATTAATTAATATTTAATATTTAAATATTTATATATTATTTTTTCATTGGTTTGTTTAGCCATATCATATAAATAGTTCATTATATTGGGGTTATATCTCCATTGTATATTCTAGAATTGGGAGTTTTCCCTAAGCAGGAAATAAATTCAGTTTTGGCATCGAGGCTGGGTAGGGTGGGGTTCGTGCCCCTTTTTATTTTTGATTACCTTTTCAAACATTTAATTCCTTTATTCTATTTTACCTAATTTCCCTTCCTATATTCTCACATATGGACCGGGTGGTCCCCCATTATCATAAAACATATTAAGAAGTGTATAGGAAGACAGATAAATAGGAGTGGTAAAAGAGGTAATGTTATGATTCTTGGGAGTTTCCATATCTTCATCATGTAGCTATAGAGTGAGTAAATGGGTAAGGCATCATCAGATTCTACAAAAATATAATCCATTTTTTTTAATATCACTATTTATTCTCCATTTTAATTATTTTATCCCCTAATATACTTTCATAGAACCCAATTGGGGTCGATCTATTGTTTTTTTGGGGGGGGGGGAACGAGGGTTTTGAAAAATTTGGTGGCTTTCCATTTCAAAAATTCCAAGAACATAATCATCATCATGTAAATTTTATTCCAAAAGAGCAAGCACAGCAATAAAAGAAAAGCCCAAAATTCCATAAAATGGGATGCCTTAGGAGGATGAAAATAGTGTATACTGAGGGAATACCCTCTAACTAAGATAACCCCCTTTAGGCTTCAGGGTAATAGAAGAATTAAAACGAAAGGGATCTAGACCATAAAGAACCACAATCACATGGAATGTATTTCTAAAACACTAGTCATGTGTATTTCCTATTTAAGAAAGATGGTATTTTTTTGATTTATGTGCCATGTATGGGGAAATCATTCCATATTCTATGACATGGTGATATATCCGAGTAACTAAATAGATAGCCCAAGTAGTGGCACAAATCCTTGTAGAGTACACGACCATACCCTTTCTGGGTTTCACACTACATAGATGTTCACTATAATGAGATATACAAGGCCATGCCATTTGAGGTAAACATAAAGGTTTCCAATGTTGGGCACAAACCATGTACATGATTAAAAAATTATGTTCTTTTCTAATTGCATGAAATTTCTATCTTGAGACACACCATGGTGGGGCCATGAGGGTGCACATCATGTAATTAGGTACACACACCATGTACTTATCAATCATAACACTTTTGATGGTTTATCAATTTTTATTCCCAAAAATTATAATAGTTCTTATTAGTAGTCCAGTATATGAATCTCATCACATAGATCATTATAGTGAAACCCTGTTGGTAAATTATGGAATACAAGGGGAATTTCAGGTTTTTTCTTCAACCGATAGGTTCATCCACTGATAACAAAATCCAATTGTCTTCAATAAATTAGACATTATTTAAATATGAGCCATTAGTCATCTCCATTGACCAATTCTAGTGTATATTCCCCAATTATTTTTTCTCCCTTGTCAGATCTTCCCTTTCATCCCAAAAATACATGATGTTGTTTTTTTGATGATCACTTTTAGGATTCTTCTTTTGACATTTTGTCTAAAAGCGTAGCATTTTGGATGCCACTATCTTCATCAGGTTACCAATATTGTAATGAGGGATTACATTGGTTAATACTAACATAGAGAATCCCATATAGGATCTATTTACCTGTATACAATTGAAAGGTTCCCAAATAGGATTCCACATCATCATTTTATCATTATGAAGGGTAACATATTGGAATCCCATTATTATGTATCCTTCATATGATCCCATGTAGGCTACCTCTATATTTCAGACAATGAAGGATCCCATGTATGATTCCTTTTTTTATCATTAAATATTAGAATCAAACATATGATTAAATTTCTTATGTGTAGTCCTCAAGGATCACATATATGATGTGTCTCCATTCATAAGCCTTGAGAGAGCCAGTGGGTGCCCTATGTTTTGATCGTCCACACTCTAGTATGTCAGGTTTTGGTAGAGGTGGTATCTTTTGTCTTCTTAGAACATGTGTCGAACAATTAATCATAAGAGGTTGTTCTAATTATGGTGGTTTTATCTGTCTTAATACCCACAATTATTTTTTATATGTTCACTCATTTAATGATAAGGTAGTGATGATTACCAAAGGTTCTTCATAGTTCTTGGTAGATGGTCCTGACATGATGTATGTTTATTTCTATTTGAGGCATCTATATTTTCGTCTTGGGATATATCTTATTTAGTTATTAAGATTTCTATATGTTCATTCTTGTGATCTGAATTCTGATCCAATTCATTTTCATATTTATTTTTATACCTAGAGTTACAACATGAGATTTCAGATATTTATCCATAAATGTTATTATAATGTTATTTTGATTTCAAGAGGTTATTTATGCTATCTGTCTTTTGATCATATGATTATGATATATGAACATGGATTTCCCTGTATTAATTATTGTGGTTAATTATCCTATCCAAATTTAAGAGGTTGATTACACACTCATTAGTTATGCATGTGATATGGATAATTCCCCACTCCTTGATTGAATCGTAATTGTAGATTATTATGATCTACTGAGTCATAGGGATTATTATTCACTGCTTAATTGATTAGTATACCACAATTTCAGATAAGGAATTTCATGTTATTAGATACATGTGGGATATCATGGTTTCCGAAGTGATATGGATGATCATTCTATCCATGATTGGAGACCTAAATGGGTAGTCACAACGTCTCACAGATGATCTCTCTTCTCAGGTCTCTTAATGGTCATACCCTTGGGGTTTATCGGAGTCTCAATGTAATTACCACCTATTGAATGGGTCATAGGTCTTAGAAACTAGAGTGTATTTACATAGAATTATCAACAAGGAATCCAGATGAGTGACCATTTCTATGATGTTTATATCTACTTCCTCGTAATTCTTATTTACAGTGATTGGAGGCATGTGCGGGTGAGCCTGGGGTTAGAACAAGTATCAGCCTATAGTGACATAGCTTGCTCAGATATATTTAAGATGTTCTATGAAGGAGATATTTTCAAGTAGTATTACATACCTAGAGATTGAATTAACAATACATGACCTCAATAGCATGGAATCCATCTCAATACCCATTCATAAGAAGTATAGGTAATCAAGATTACAAAACCAAGGATCATTTTCTATTTATGTATGTCATTTATTTGAACTCATTAATGTATATTCAAATTTATATAAATATGTATATATTTTTTGGAATATAAATATGCACACATATAAATATATTTATATATGATATCACATTCCCATTGAACCAGGATTACAGACATAGGGTTTGACTATAGTTCAGTTGATGGTATTTGATTTATTTAACTATTCAATTATGTCTTGACTATGCTAAGAAGATTACATGGACCTACACATATTTCATAATTTTTTATGTTCATCATTGTGTTGGACTATTATGATTATTTCTCACCCTTATACATGAACCTCAGTGTGAATGAGAACTTCTATTTTCTTATCACGATGATTAAAAATGTATAGTGTTTAACGATGAGGCATATAGTAGAACGATCAAGGGAAGCTTCATGTGAGGATTATTTGGATTAGGCTAGTGTAGTTCAATTGTTTTTGGAGATGGGGTATGTGGTATAGATCAGAGTTATTGTTAGAGCCCAATAAATTTATTTTAGTTTCTTTTCTTCTCTTGTATATGTACTTGTTTCCTACTCGGTTAATAATGTTTTATATATGAGATTGATATTTGGCCTTGTATTGGATATTCATATACTGTTACTTCAATTTATATCTTTGTCTTTTCTACTTCTTCACATTATTAATTTAACTCTCTATATGTTACTTGGATATTTACACTTTTATCTTATTATGATATTAGAGCATAGTCTCCCAACTATCACACACTAGACTTTCACTACTAGTTTGTAGCCCCTACATATTTGGCATCAGACATTATATCTCATGGTAAATTTTCTTGGAGCATCAAATTAATGGAATCAAGGTCAGGATTTATATATGTGGTATAATAGGTTGTTTCATTTCATATTATATTACTATTTGGGATATGGTATGTAAGAGAATTAATAATGTTTTAGAAACGGTGATAAATATCAAATAGGTGCATTGAGAAAACCTATACTGATGAGATGTTATGGTTTCTAAGGGTATAGGATATCTATTCTGATCAATGATGGTACATTTCTATATAATAATCTATTTGAGAGACCGACATGTTGTGTGAATGATTTGAATTATTATGTATTTTTTCCTCTTGTTCATTTGAAATACTCCAGTGATTGATTTTGATACATGGATGAAAATTCCATGTGGAATATCATATGTCATATTTGGAATGTAGGATGGTTATGTTATAGGTTATCTAGTGTATATTTATACTGATAGTTGACGATAATTGTTTAACGTGTGAATAAAAAACTAAATTGTGTTTTACCATATATATTTTTGGTGGCATTTTAATCAATTGATCCAAATGTACTTTATATTTCATTATAATATAATCTAATTTTGATCTATTTTGGGGAATTTGGTGTGAGGCTCATGAACTAGTCTACATGCATGGGAGGTGAAACAACCATTGTAGGGTGATAAGGAACATGATGCCCATGTGTTATAGTACTAGTATGGTTTTTTTCTCAGGATCGGTAATTTAACATGTTAGTAACATTTTTTTGCATGGATTAGAAATAAATTATACTTTACCAACCCTCATTTGTTTCTATAGAGTTGGATTTCTATGTAAAATTCCTATTGGTGCATTTTCATTTCTCACAAATGTATCCTCCAAGGGATATTACTATGAATGGACGTCTGATGATTGTTGGTTCAATATTGATTCTACATTGATATTTTTACCTATTAAGATTAATTTCTTATAATAATTCCAATTGAGGATCTAAAACGTTTTGGCCTTGTTGGAAATTTTGACCCATATGTGTCATTTTGATCATTAGCTTATTTAGACAGGTTTGATCATTTGGGCTAGGTGGTTAGACCATGTGACCCTGTTGCAAGATATGATCTGTATGGATATCTGGGAGACCTAGATATACTTATCTGTGACACATATTCTTGTATATTTATAACAGTGTTGTTTGGGAGAAGCATGCTTGAGAAGATAGACTAGGTTTTTGGATTCATTTTTAGGCTATGAGTTTTTTATACAATCCTTTTGAGATTTATGCATGGAAGCGGATTATATTTTGAGATATATGATTTTTGATACAATTAAAATTTTACAAACCACCTAGAGTGCCTTTTTATCGATAATTGCTTCTATTTATAGTACAATTAGGATACTAAGATCAATAGACTAGTGTTTTTACTACTGCTAATGTTTTAAGAGATTTGGTAGAATCTGTTGACAAAAATGATGTCTGTTGATGGGTGGTCATGGAATAGTTCAATGAATAGAAATGGAGACCGATTTTGACGAGTATTTCCATGGTATCTTCTAGATTACTAAGACTGGCATTTTTTGTATCATAGATAACTTATCATTGAGTTGGAAGACTCATGGGAGCATGAGTCTGGTGATACATGTACATGTTGGTTTTGTGTTGTTCAATTTAAATCATAGTTATATTTGTTGGAAGGTGAGATCCAAGGAATGATGTTTTCAATGAATTTATGTGGGGATGGTTTCCATGGATGTACAGATAAATGGTGAATGTATCTCCACGGTAGAGGATAAACTATATATAAATTATGTAACATGAAAAGGTTGAATCATGACTACATTGGGACACATATTGTTGGGTGATGTGGTGTTAGATTTTGGTTAACCAAAAGGGATTCCTTTTTTAATGTGATCATCTATTATAGAGATATGTACACACCTTCTGATAGAATCTTACACTACTCCCTGTTATAGATGATCATTCCCTATCTTGATATCATCTTGAGTTCATTAAGAGAGTGTAGGATCTCATCAATGATTCTTTTCTTCCTAATTGTCGTCTTGGTTGAGGACAGAACCTTTTGATGCTTTTATCAAGGAGTATTAAAATATATTCTTTATTGTGTGGAGTGATCCTTGGGATGATTGGGGGTGGTTATCTTCATTTTTATTTGAAACATGGTGTTTTCCATTAGCAATTGAGATTTTATATTTTACGAGATGATGATAAGGGTATTCCTATAATGGGGAGTACCATATCTACTACTGTTAATTGTATTCCATGTAATTGGAATATTCTTACTCTATAAGACTTTTCATTGGGGTGTCAACAGAATGTAGTTTGTGTCTATTCATAGATTGAGATTATTACTACCAGTCGTATCACCAGGTTTCATGGTGACGAGAACGGTTATCGTGGGGAAATGATTAAAACCATCATTTATTTAGTCTAAGATATAGACTATAAATTTGAATTTTTTTCTATGAATTTAATATAAGGCTTAAAATAGATAATTTTCCCTTGATTATGATCTCAAAAAATTTTCATTCAACAAAATTGTTCCTGGAATAGGTTGTTTAACATATGATAGGTGTTTGTTAGATTTTTTAGTAAAATAATAATAATTTAATATTTACATAATTTAATATTAATTTAGTTGTCAAGGTTCGTTCATCCATAACATTCTAATAGAAAAATGGATAGATATTCCTTCTCATCCATTGACTATATAATAGGGATGTTTTCTTAGGTTGGTAACTACCTCTGTTTGGGCACTAGAGTTTGGTTGAGCCCCATTTTTTCTTTTATTTTTCTTCCTCTAAATTATTTTAATTTTAATTTATTATCTTCATTCACTAACTTGTCATGTATGCACCCAAATCCCCCCCCCCATCACGTGAATGAGTGATGAAGTGAGAGGGAGATATAGAAAGAGATATGGGGAAGAGTGGTACCATTGTGATGCTCAGGATGCACCGGATCTTCATGATGTAATCGTGGATACTGTAAATGATTGATGATTCAATGCATTCCACCCAAAGGTATAAAAATTTAAATGACTAACATTATACCTTTATTTATAAATCATTTTTACGTTTTAATACCCTATTATGGTTTCTTAGGAACCCCTACGGGTCTATTTGTTATTTGTGGGAGATTAAGGAGATTGGATGATTTCCCATTCATAAATTTCAATCACAAGACATCTATATTCGGATCACATTCCATGTGTTTTCTCTATTTTGGGAAGTTGATATTTTCAGAAGTACACACCATGTATGGGTTTACTAAAACATGTATAGGGTGAAGGCCGTGTAGCCTTGTACCTAACTAGAAAACCCATATAGGGACACATAGACATATAGAGAACAAAGTCAGACCCCCTGTGGGATACAATCCATGTAGATTTATTCATACATATTATATACATTGAAATTCCATGCGAGGTACAAGGGTGGGTACCCCATGTAGGGTACACATTGTGTACATGATCAACATGTCATATAATTCGGCTAATACATGCCAAATCCATCATGAATACATTCCTAGGTGGGCCCTTGAGGGTACACATCATATAAAAGGTTACACACATCATGTACACCTCCATTGATAAACAATGGTGGGGTATGATATTATGTACCATAGATTTGGAATTATACCCAAGAGTAGTGCATTGTGAGTGTTGATTCATGTTGATCATAATGGTGAAACACGATTGTGAATTATATACTTCTATGGGAGTTTTGTGATATTAATGAATGGGGAGGTTCTTTCATTTGTAATCGAATCTAGTTGAGTGAGAAATTTAACTGAAATGTGTTATTATCCATATCCTCTGACCACTTCTTGTGTAAATTTATAATTGATGAAGCCTCCCTGGACTGATGTTCCCTTAATTCTTAGGAGTAAAAGAGGATAGTTACTTCTGAAAATCCATTGAATTATATTTTTATATACATTTTGACCTAGGCGATCCCGTGTAGGATTCACCTATCATCTTCTGGATACCATGGTTTTCATGAGGGATGAATTTACCTAATAGAAACCTAGGGAATACCATGTACGATACTGTTACCTATGTACAATTTAAAGGACCCCAAGTATGGTGCTTCTTCCCTATTTGACCTTTATTAATGGGTTTTGTATAGGATTCCCATTGTTATGTTTCATATTGAGGATCCTATGTAGGATGCCATTATCTACATACCGTAAGGAAACCATGAAGGATTACATCGTTTCCCTTCACTGTAATTGATATTGAATAGTATGCATTTAGTTATTTAAGGACCTAAAGATATTACAAGTGGACATGGGTCTTTCCTAGTTGTACCATAGGGTAATAACCGTAGATTATCTGTAATGAATATTAACTCAATGTTGACCCTATTTAGAAAACATTTTTCTTTCTTTACACTTTATTTGACACTCCAATGTGATATATTTTTGTTAATAAGATGATTTTTAAAGAATATTATATATGATATATAGATAATTTAATTATTATTCAATGAATATAAAGAGTAACATCTTCCAATCATGTTTTATTAAATCATAAAGTACATATATTGTTAAAGGATTCATAAAATAAACACGTTTATAATAGTGAATTTCATCTTGTAGAAACTATAAGGAAATAAGAGGATGTTCATAATTGATCTGTACAACATATGATGACATGAATTCCACCATATCATAATGGAATATGGAAATGAAAACATCATGGTGAAGATGAATAAACTGTCACAAGATGTGAATAATAACCTAAATCATTTTGACATCCCAAATTCACCTCTATGTGAACAAAATAAATTTTAGTAATTTATGTTTTAATGGGTACCTTAATTATGTACATTTATCGATCCAATAATTTCCAAATAATGGATTATCTCTTTAAAGATAATATTATTTATACTCCATTGTTTAGAGATCGAGGGTCATCATGTTAATTTACGGCTTTCAAGTAGAATAATATTTGTGGTGAAAAGAGATTACGAAAAGAAATCTGTTTGTGTAGATTAATTCTATCAAAAAGGATAATTTAGGAGAATATTTTATAATAAATAGTTTCTCATTTATATGTGAGAAAAATGATTGAAGGGAATCATTTACCTAAATTATAAGGTAAATAAATCATTTGGAAGCTATGAAATGAATTATAGATAACATTCCTGATAAACATCTAAATTATTATAGATCAAAAGGGATGGGTTTATAGGTTCTTTGGTATAATTTTAATAGTATCCCCTAACATTTTGAAATTTTAATACCTGATTTTACACATTATTAGCCTTATAATATAATCCATGGGTCATAAATTCTTGTTAATTTGAATGATTATATACATAATTATAAATCGTGATACAAAAACAAAAACAACTTCCATTTAATCCGTATATTGAGATCCAAACACAATTTGATCACCTACATGTGCATAGGATAACCTAGGGCACAAATGAACAAATTTTATGATCTAAATAACCCATTAATAGAATATACATAAGATTAAATCATATCACATGGGATAGAAGGAATAACAAGGTGAAATAATAATGGCATTGAACATTAGAAACCCTATGGAGGCATAACATAAAAAATTTGATCATATAATTTGTGAATAATAATAATGTGGACCAAAAATAAAATAGAAATAAGACTGGATCAAGGCTAATTTCATATGGAGGATCACCAATCAAGGCTTACTCCCAAGAGAATTGCACATGGAAAATGTGTTAAGGATAACCACCAAGACATTTTCACATGATGTCTCGTGATAATAAAAAACACTCAATGAATTGGAGAGATATTTGGATTCTCCATTAATATCATGCTCATGATTATGTGATTCAAATTAATAATAATTCATCATGAATAAAAAATAAACAAAATGGTTACCCATGGATAGAAATGGGTATCATAATCATGTTAAAAAGTAATATCAAAAGGGAATATCACAATGGTGTATATGAAAGAGTGGAATTAAATAATACATGGAAATTAATAATGGATAATAGTAACAGATCAATTTATATGATTTCAAATTCAATTCATGAAATTTTAATATAATGTTTAATAACATTTAGAAAATAATCATTTTAGTTCTATTTATGGGAAAATTTCATGATTCTTCTAAAAGGAATATGAATAATCGTTATTATAAAACCTGAAATGAACCACCGTAGTTTGTCATGATCAAAGTATATATTTTATAAAAATTATTTTGGTCTAAAATATATTATTATGTGAAATTGATAATGGGTTAGAAATCTAAATTATCCCCTGAATATGGCATTCTTATCAGGAAGAATTGAGAAGGGAACTTTTTTGAAAAATATATATAATCAAAAATGAAAGATGAAAAATATTGATACATGGGTTTGGATCTTATAAAATTAATTAATAAGAAATATAAAATAAGGATTCATTAAATTATGGTAAATAGATATCAAACGTAACCCAAAAGAAAAAATGGAGGTTTAGAATGAATCCCATACCTTATTTCTGAAACTATTCTACACTTGTTATTAATGTCTTGGATAATAAAATGGAAAAAATTAATTACGTAACTATTAAACTTTTATATATTTATTTTATGAAGTATTATTTTATTATGTTCAGTTATGGATTTTTTGATATATAATAACATATAATTTTGTAGTTCGTGAGTGTTTGTTTCCTTGGTTTTCATGATCTGTTCATCTGTATACATATATGAAGGATCGTGTAGAATGTGAATAATTGATTAGAATTTATATTATATGTTATTAATGGACCTAGATAAGTTTATTTTTTCATATTTATTTTTTTTATATGGTATGAGGATGAATCATTAGATAAAATGTAAATGATAATCATTTTGATGAATCCGATTGATTCTAGATCAAAGAGAACTATTTTTTTCTATTATTTTATATTATGTAAATATAATTGTTAAAAAAATTAAAAATGATTCAGTACATATATTATAATCAATTTAAACCCTAAAATTGTTTTATGACCTACCTTGAAAGATGTATTGGAAAGTGAATACTCATCTTCCTTGAAAGCTATAAATTAACACATCACAATATATATTTTCATTTTAGAACCAAAAAGGAAAGGGAAATAAATGATTATGTATTATTCCATTAACATAGTATTATTATATAATATGTGATACACTACAGTTACCACTACAATTGTATAATGTTATGTGAGGAGATTATAAGAAAAAATAAAATTCGAATGAAATTAAAAGGAAAGGAAAGAAGTTTTTACCTATTGAATTCTTCTCCTTGATAGCATCATTAAAGAACATTATTTTGATATTTATTGAGACAAAATACTACTAAACAAAGGGGTATATAATTGGGTTGTTTTTTGGGCAGTATTTTGAAATGCATCAAGGGTTTGGAGTCATGTGTAAAAGAGTTAGTGAGGGGTTGTATTTATAGTATTGCAGAGGGGGGTTTTTTGATTTTTTATGTACTAGTTATTTATTTTTTCTCAAAACTATTATTATAGAAGATTATTGTAAAATAATACAATATATAATGCACACGAGTTTGAACTAATGGCCACTTACTACATACATGACTCCAGAATGACTAACAATGCATGTATTTACGTAATATAGTAAATTAAGGCATTTCACTATTAATAAAAATTAATTTATTTTAGAAAAATCAAAAAATTCATCCTAACCATTTTTTTACTTTTTAAATTTAAAAATTTACTCCATATTATTAATTTTATTTTCTAAATTTTATTAACATAATTATTAATTAAAACAGTCATTTATATATTAAATTGAAATTATAATGTTATATCTAATTTCATAACACTTCAAAAATATAATTAAGGTCTCATTAAATTATTTTATAATCATATAAAAATAGAATATAATTTTATGAATCTATTTAATTATAATAAATTTTATTTAAACCATTATATAAAAAATAAAAATGTAAATAATAATTTATGTTTTATAAAAAACCAACACAAAATATTTTATTTTAAAAACATTAATTAACTTATAATATGATCTCATTATATCATATTTCAATTTATAAGATTTGTAAAATTTATTTATACATTCATAGGTGTGGTTACAATTATATTGGATGGATTACTATTCTAAAGGATCTCATTACTATTCAATTGTTTATGTTACTATTCCATTGTTTTAGGTTAATTAATTTCTATAAATAATTTTTATTTTATTCAATATTCATTTATAAGGATTGTATTGTGTTCTATAAGTGGTTTTAAATGATTTATATTATATAACATATTTATAATACAGTAATTTTCATTGATTAAATTTTGGACCCTTACATTCTTCCCCACTTTTCATATTTCCCCCTTGAAATTTTATTTTAAAAACTATGGGGAAAAGGTGAAGGTATTTTTCTTTATTATCATCCTATGGTTCCCATGATTCATCTATTTAAATATGGTTCATGCAGAATTCTTTTACCAGGTGAGTGGTGTTGTACTGTAGAACATTATATCTATGATCCAATATATTCATTATCTACTCCTCATAAGAGAGAACATTTCATAAATTTACCACCTTTGTATTCATAACATTTTATGGATTTATTATGTACTTCCTCAATAGATACATGTGTAATTAATTGTTTACATGATACATGATTGGTTTAAATTTATGTAAATAGTTTATTGGTCCACCATGATCTAGAATCTTGAATGGGTTGATGTACCTGGGACTCCGCATTCCATTCTTCCGAAATCTCATGAACCTATTCCATGGAGACATATAGAGGAATAAAATGTCTCCAACCTAAAATTATAGGTCTCATGGATGATTTTATTCATAAATCTTTTGTCGAATTCCAGATGCTCAAATATGTTGTTGGATTGTTTTCACATTTTCAACAATTTCGTCAATCATTTCATATCCTATAATCATATGTTCACCTTCTTTATACCAACATGTTGGCATTCTGCATCTATTACTATAAATGAAATCGTATGGAGTTGTTTTCATGATCTATTGGAAACTCATGTTGTATTCGAACTCAACTAGAAGAATATTTTTATCTCAATGTCCCTTTACATATACCGAACACTCTCTCAACATGCCTTCTAGTGTCTGAATTGTCGACGTAGATTGGCCTTAAATCTGAGGATGATAGGTCATACTGATGTCTAACACAACTTTTAAATCATGTTTGATTCTCATAAAATTCGTGGAAGTGAAACATGGATCTCGATTGGATATAATTGATAGAGGAAATCCATGATCCCTTACCACTTCTCTAATGTATATATGTTCCTGTTGATCCAGGGAGAAGACATCTCAAATTGTGATAATGTGAGCTATATTTTTAATATGATTCACATAAACACATATAGTATTGTCCCCTCTAGATGCCTTCAGATGTCCGGTGATGAAGTCCATGGTGATTAATTCCCATTTCAATATTGGTATATGTAATGGATGCATCATATTTTTAGAGTTTCTTCATTCATCCTTCACATTCTGACAAAATAGACACTTAAATGCATAATTAGTGTACTCTTCCATCATATTGTCCCACTAATTATTTTCTCATAGATCTCGATACATCATTGTGCTCTGTTATTGTATACAGAGGGTTATGCTTTGCGAGTCATTCATAAGATATTAATTTACTTTTAGATTTGATGTTACATATACTCATCACCCAAATATCTAGACTCCATCCTAATCCATTTAGAAATATGGTAATTTCACATTTCTGATAGGTTCCACCTTTTTTCAAATTTCTATATCATTTCTCTGAGAATCCATTATTTTATCCACGAGGTATGGTTAATAAATCATTTGAGTAGGGATTGATGATATTCCTTCCTTAAAAGTTTGCATGTACATCCTTTAATGATATAAGAAGGTTGGACCCTACTTAGTTATCATTTTTTATAATGATTCAAGTTCCATTGTAAATAGATCATCCTCTACAAAATTGTATTTTCCAAATGGATGTAGGTTGATTAGTTGTATTACATTATGATCTAAAACCATATATTCTAGATATTATTTAGATCCTTCTATGTGATTATTTTTTTGAGGCTCTTATTATTAGTATATATCTCACTCTTATCCACATAGATAATACTCTATAATATTTTCAATGAAAATATCACAGCTTCCAACACTAGAACACGGATGTGATTGTTGTGCTGATGATAGTTAATCTTCCTTGAGGCATTGGCTATCACATTATCATTTTCCATCAGTAAATAGTATATGACAATTTATGAAGAATATATGTAAACCAAAAAGAGTCGCACACTTATTGGTAGTGTGGTCACATGTGTATTGATAAACCAAATTTACATGACCAGTAATAGGTATTCGCATTCACTCGTGTTGAAAATCTTTTCCCCGTTTTAAGTCATCTTTTATAGTGGTTCCAAATTTCGTCATAACTTTTAAACAAATCACTTATAATACACAGATAATCCAAGGAAATGTCAAATATCATTATAGAAGACGACATGGTCCACTCAACCACTACAATTATATTGGAAGGGTCTAAAAAAACCCTTTAAAAGTGATTATATTCCCCACGAATGATACTTCCTCCAAATAGAACTCTCATTTACTAAAAAATTAATAAGTTTATCCCTTAACGAAGTATTTAACACTGTATTCTAATGATCTTCATCTTCCACCTTAATCTTATATTATATCATAATATCATCCATAAATACTACCCAATATTTTCAAGGCAATCTATAAAGAATATATATAATAAATCAATGAAAAATTATGGAGAGTTATTTATTCATAAGGGAATAACTCTAAACTCATAGTTTCCTTAACTCGTTCAGAATGCCGTAATGGGAATATCTTCCTTCAGCATCATTAGTTGGTGACATCTTGACTGAAGGTCATCTATAGAGAAATACATGTCCCCACATATTTGATCTAAATATTAATATTTATATCATAGATGATACTAGTTCTTTATCAAGATTTTAGATATATACTCTTTTTCATTATAGAGGTTCATTAACTCATCCGATTTCATGATTAAGTGGACTAGTGTGTCGCATGGTGAAGTACTTCGGCATAGAAAAGCCTTTTCAAGATTTTCATATTACTACTTATTCAATTCATACATCTCAATAATATACATTCTAAATAGTTTATTTGATATAGGCTGAGATATAAAAATAGGTTAAATTGAGAACTCGACATATTGATCAGGAATAATACCATGAAACTCTTCCAAGAACACATTAGATTAGTCCCTCATAATTGGAATGTCTTCAAGAATGATTCTCCCATTTGACTATATCATTTTATCTATAAATCATTTCCCATAAATAAATTATATCCACAATTAAGATGGTGATTATGAAATACATTCACCATATTCATTATAATTTAATAAAATTGGTGGATTCTTCCAGATTTGAAGAGTGAATTATTTTTCTCAAAAGATGATGTTTGATTTGTATAATGATATCCAATTCATTCCCATTATACCTTCATACTATACCAATGGGTGTAAAAAAATATTTTTTTGAGGTCTAGTCAATAATAATTTACTAGAGATGAGTTATATTCTTTCGATACAATATTTCAATATTTAATATACACATATATAACTCAACAATTATATTTTTAGGTGGTGATTAAATAGTTACAATAAAATTGAATGATATAAACAAATTCATAAAACCATAATCAAATATTATTAACTCTGTTCATGAAATAATAACCATCATACTTGTAACCACATCATTATCAAAATAGACCACAGCAGTAGTGATAACATATTCCCTTCATAATTGATTAAGAGGTTTTTTTGTTGATGGGTCCAAAAACACTTGGATTATGGAAATGTTTCACACAATTCCAATGTGCATTTCAGTTGAAACACTACACTACATGTTAATCATTAATCTAAACCTTCCCTTAATCATCCTCGTTAGTGGGATTCTTTATATCCCTTCAGATGTGATTAGCTAGATTCCATATTCTTCTATATTTTAATAATTTCTTAGTTCCATGTAGAAATATTATAGGATCCTTATTCCAAAAATTTTAATATGTGGGTTATTGGGATTTCATTATATCATGGGATTTATTTTTTGATCCTCCGATATTAAACTACATTTTACACTACTTATATACATGCCCATAGGGCCACTAAGAATCTCCAATATCCATTTCAACATAGAGGGAACAACAAACATTCTCTTCAGAGATAACAAAATATTAGATCACCATTGATTTTTGTAGACTTGACTTTAGTTCACTAAATAAGTGATATACCTTTCATTTTGTGTTCATCGAAATGATGAAGGAGTTTCATGAATGTCTAGTGAATTTTGATTCATACACCCTAATAGTATCATTATCATTTTCCTAGAGACTAATGGACCCCATCCCCATTTTAAGAAATAATGTTTATAGAAAATATCTATTGAAAATTATTTCCATGAAATATTTCGATTCAATGGAATATATTTCCTCATTGTGCATTGTATTCTTGTTCTGTGTTCACCACAGATCTACATCCCCACAAAACGATAGATAATTGGCACACAAGTTTCTTTTTTTGATCACTTTATGATGGATAATGTTATTTCAAAGGATTTAATGTACCATTTTACAAGGACATGATCAATATATCCATTTATCCTGGGAGGCCTTTGTTGTAGAAATTATATTAGTAAATCATTCAATTTATTTGTATAAGGATATAATTTCATGTGATTTATGTAATTATTCATAACCTAATAATTTTTATCAAGTACTATATTGATGTTTTTATTTCTCATTCCCATTATATTTTTAATTTCAGTTATGCAGTCATCACATTTACTTTCACATTGATTGTTATCACGGTTTTCATATTTGAATCAAAAAACATTGAAAAATAACCCACAATTTAGGGGATTTAATACCAGGAAAATGAGAATAAGAAATGAGAACATTGGAAAATGAAGGATAAAATATTATATTAAAAGTATATCATATCTTATTATTCTTCCATATTCAATTTAGGTTAACCAGGTTGATTGAATTATCTCTTAGGATATTGATATTTTTCTCTAGTAAAAATATCTAAAAATATCTAGACTATATTATAATAACAAATATAGAAGACCTATCCTTTTACAAATATTATTACATGATTTTCAGCATAATTATACATATTATACAATCCATGGAACAAAATTTCTAGTTTCATTGTATGATTAGAAACATAATCATAGATCATGAAAAAAAAACTATTAATTAATCCTCATTATGATCCCCTAGGACTGTTTTAGAAACTTAATATTGACATGATAACATAGGAAATACATGAGAAATAGGGATGACCTAAAAATCACAGTGTAGGAATAAAAATTATAAAAAAGCAAAAAATATGTTTTTGAAAGTATAACATGATGAAATAAAAAAGGCTTTGATCATTAATAAACATATGGAGGAATAACTTATAGAACATGGGATCATGTAATAATGGAATTATAGTAACGTGGAAGAAAAGTTAAAAATTACATAGGTATGGTTCTTGGATCATTAAACATGGAGGAGCGCAAGTCAAGGCAAACCACAAATACCATTGCAAATAGATATTGTGTCTAGGCTAACCACCAAGACAGTTGTACATGAAATATCCTGAGACTAAAAATTACCTCATTCAATTTAGAACTATATTATCTCACAAATCCTAACATTTTCATCAATAATTCTTCCATATATATAATCCTACATTATGAATCATACATAAACATAAGGGTTATCCATTGAATGAATAAGGTATCATAATCATGTCAAAAGACATATCAAAAGGAAATATTTTAATTCTGTCTATCAAAAAATTTAATTAAATCATACATGGGCATTCATATTCAAAGATTGGAATAGATCATGATACGTCATGTTAATATAATTTAAATATGTAAAAATAGTGTTCATGAATCCTTATCAATAAAACATTTTAGTGCAATTTAAGGGAATATTTTCAAGATTCATTAAAATAGAAAATAATTAATTGTTTACATAAAACCAGAAATGAAGAAAATGTATATCACGTCTAAATTTTTTATTTTATAAATATAATTGTAGCTTAAAATATATTAGGTAGTGAACTTGAAAATAAGTATGAAATTGTGACATTAACTTTAATCGTGTTTTCTTAAAGGGAGGAATTAAGATATAATCCTTTTTAAAAAATTTATATCCATGAAAATGTATGATAAAATGATTTGTATACTAGATTTGTATCATATAAAAATAATCTATAATATTTATATAAAAATAACAAATAAATAAATTTGGGCAAATAGAGAGAAAAGGTGAACCAAAGTAAAAAATCGATGTTCCGAAAGAATCTCATACCTTTTGTAAAAAAAAATTCTTAACTAGATCATAATGACTTCGATAATCATATTGAAATAATTAATTTATTATTTCAAAACATTATATAGAGTAATTTTTTTAATATAATTTTATTTTGTTCATTTATGGCCGTTTTTATGTGTTATAAGATACAATTTTATCATCCAAGAGGTGTTTATATCATTGGTTTTCCTGATCGGATCCTTTGAATATGTGTATGAAAGATCCTTTTGAATGTGAATAGTTCTCACGAATTGAAATAATATTCTATTAATGAATATATAGAGGTATAATTTTACTTATATATCATTTTTTATATGTCAGGAGGATGAATCATTACATAAAACGGTAATGATATTGATTTAGATTATTTTGGCAGTTACTCAATTATTACAGACAAGTTGCATTCAGTGATTCAATATTATGTATATATACTAGATAAAGAACATTAAATAAACTTTAATACTAATATTATAATATGGTTCTAATATAAAAATGGTATTATGACCATCTTTTATGGGGTTAATATTATTTGATAACTCGTTATCCTTGAATGCGATAAATAAAAATATAATTGATGATGTTTTCTATTTTTTTAACAAATGAGAGGGGAATGAAATGATAATGAATTATTACATTATGATAATATAATTATATTATATCTGAGTTAATGTAGTAACCATGATACATGGATAAGGGTATGTGAGGAGATAATATAAAAAGAAATAAATTGGAATGAAAAAAATAAAATGATATAGGTTTCTACCTATTGAATTCATGTCATTGATAACCTAGTAGAGGCACTTGAGATTGGTATTTTATGTAGTATAATGGTTTCTATACAATGGGGAGATACATGATAATATTTTAGGGAATAATTCCTACAATATTCAAGGCTTTAGAGGGGGGAGAAAAAAGAGGTGGTGAGTGGTGGTATTTATAGTGTATGAGATGGGTGTGTTTTGATTATTTTATTCATTAGTATATAATGTTTGGCTCAAAAAAATGAATATTTTGGATATTTAGGACTAAATATAGTAAATAATGAATTTTAGCTCTAAATAATTTCCACATACATCATCCATCACTCAACCATGTCTTTAAAATGATTTTATTTACATTATATTGTAAATTACCTTATTTCACTATTCACCAAAAATTCCTCTATTTTAGAATAATATCCAAAAGTCACTCTGACCATTTTCTAACATGTATAATTTAAAAAGTGAACCAATTTTATGTAAATTATTTTTAAAAATGGGATATTTAATTTGTATTTAAAATCATCATTGACATATAAAATATCATTTTTAAATTATAAGTGATCTTATAATTCATTAAAAAACTAATTAATGTCTCATAAAACTATATTATTATCCTAAGAAAAAAATATTAATTTATGAATCTATATTATGAAAATAGTATTTTTAAATAATTATATTAATAATTAAATTGTAAATAATCATTTCTATTTTATAAAAATATCATCAGATAATATATCATTTTAAAAACATTTATTTACTTATTCTAGAATATATTTGTTCCATATTTTCATTTATAAGATGGATAAATTTTAGTAATTAATTCATAGGTGAGGTTACTATTTTCTTTCTAGGAAACTACTCTTAGGGGTCACATTACTATTTTGTAGCACATGTTACTATTCCATTTGATTAGATTCCTTAAATACTATAAATACTGTTTATTTCCTTCATTATTAATTTATAATGATTATATTGTGTTCTATATGTGATTTTTGGGGATTTAAACTATATAAAATATTTATACGAATTTAATTTTCACTGATAAAATTTGGTTCGTTAAATTAATAACCATTATATGGAGACATCTTGAAAATAAACACTATGAAATCTATGTGTAGATTGTGTACAGTTCTATCAATGATAAAATGGTGTTGGGAGATTTTAATTGGTCTCATATGTTTAATAAAAGAGGATAGAAATGGATATAAACTCAATGATTAATTTAATCAATGAATTGAAAGAAATAAACTACCACTACTCACATGAAATATTAGGGGAACACAGTCATGGAACTACTTATTCATAAGGGGATAATGCTACAAGTGAAAGACGGATTGACATATATCTCAGAAGTATTAGGGTGACGTGATACCTCAATATATCAATGAAAATTAAAAAATTAAGATTGTACAGGAACAACATGAATCATAATTATTCTAGTGTATAAATATTTTTCACATTGAAAATCAATGTAAAATCAAAAGATATTTAATGGTAACCCCCATCAACCATAGAAAAGTCCATTGAAGAAGGGTAATGAATTCTAAATCATGAAATAATTTATTTCATCGATGTTTTAAAATAACGGTGTATCAAACAATAAAATTGACGAAGTGGAGTTATAAATTAAGAATACTAGATGTTTTATCCAAGAATCATTATTGTATATAAACTATAATATCATAATTGGATGGAAAAATCATATTTAAAATCTAATAGTCCATCCCATTGTGGAATTTGACACTAAAAAAGGATTGTATTGGGACTTACTAAGTAATTATACAATCAAAAATAGAAGAAATTTTTTTTAATGGTCTTTATTTGAATACATAGGGTATTATTCAAATGAGATAAATATCATCTGAGGATTTTTCTAGAAGAAACTATTATGTCCATCTTTATGGATATTATTAGTGAAGAGGGGGAAATTTTAATTATAAAGGTAGAAAATTTATATATTATTTAGGAATATTGTGATGTGGTTCTTAAATAGTTACATAGATATCCCATAGAAAGAGTGGTAGAGTTATCAACTGAACACATACCCGGATATATGAAAATATTGAAGACACCATATAGGGTTGAATATATGTAGTTATAGGAATTTATGACTTGGCATGATAATTTAAATTTTCATTTCAAAAGATGTTTTAAGTAAAATGTGTGAGAAAATCCATTTTAAACATCTCAAATTAATGATCATAATAGGAAATAACCATATCATTAGAGAAATTATGAGATTATCAGATTCATGTACCTTATAAAGCTCACATTGAAGATTCTTAACAATTATATGCAATCATACTCAATTAAATTTTTAAAATGGTCAAACAAAATTTCAAAAGTCAATATTTACTCCTCCACATCTATCATACCTTTATTGAATCTCTACGTTAAAATTCAATCTTGATGGTCGACTTATGAATTTTATTCCTTGTTAACAACCTTTCATGAATCTTTTTTCAAAAATTATTTTAAAATCATCTTTTGGATCATTGATCTAAAATACCCATTCTGACACTACTATATTATAATAAAGAATAATTTCATGGTATTTATCATTTCCCCATCGTTCATTCCTACCACATCGCCCATCCCTTGGTCCTCAGCGGGTCCACACATGGCTTTACACTTGACAATGATTCAATATGATCACTTCTTTTGATTTTGGTCTAGAAATATACATAAACTTTTCATATAATTGTCCCTTTTTATAGATCATGTTTCCATTGGCTTAGAAAGCTGGGAATAGTCATTCAGACCATTGTCTTTCTTCCCTATGACCATACTGAAGCTCTTTGCATCACTGATTCCCTTTCACCCTTTCGTCTTCCAAGGACTGTGATGTACTCTAACATGTATTCCCTCAACAGAATCCATAGATAATGTATATGAATGAATTACATCATCGTCTTATAATGGTGTCTCCTTTCCGAGTTGATCAGGTTGTTCCAAAACTAGAAATGAAGCCTCTATGTCTCCAAAGTGGTCGAAAAGGGTATTGGATGGTGAAAAAATTTTAGGACACACCATGCCCAACACCTTCACCAAACCATCATGATACATGTTTCCTTATTAGCTGAATAACCTCCCTCAACCCGAGGATCAATATTAAATCCTTCTAATTTACCCATATGAACTACCCCTTTACACATATTGAGTTCATAATAAACCTCCAAATTCCAGCGCTCCTTCCATAAAATTTTCTATCTATAAACACATTGCTCCCAACATGATCCACTAGTACAATGAGGGGAGACTTTATAACTAGAGACACATGTTGTCCACTCCTCCTTGTCACCTAAATTTGAGTTAATCATGGTACATTATGAGCCGCCCTATCCATTATTACATATTTTTTGTCACTAAAAAAACCATTTCACGGAGGAACTTATTCCATCGATGATGGAAGATGAGACCCTCCCACCATCTGAGGTGGATCATAAATATTTCTTGAATGAGTAGAACATTAAAAAATTTATCATTTGGGATTGATATACATGGTGCGTATTATTTCATGGGCAGATATCTAAGACAATAATAAGAAAAAAAATGTAAAAACTGCTCTCAAAAACCACAAATCGAAGGCTGCATTGATTATAACATACCTCAACTTTATAGCTTCATCAAAAGGATTTAAGCTGTCCAATTCTATGTATATACAGCGATAAATTGGATGGAATAATTATCTCGAACTATCATTAATGGAATGTAATCTCTCAATGTGATTACCAAACATCGATAGAATATTCTGGTTTTTTAATGGATGGTTAGTGCCTAGGAATCATACTAATGTTTCCTCAAAGGGAAGATCATACATTTAATGAATCTCATAGCTCTATCTAAGAAAGTAATATGGGGAAGCGTTGTAGGATCGATTCCTTTTGGACAATGCTATATAATGATCTACATCACAATAAAAGCGCATGAGAATGTGACATAGATCCAGAAGAATGACTCTGAATTGTTGTTGTAGCAGCCCGATGTTGTTAACAAATCTATCTAAAATATGCATTGAATAATGGTGATGATTGGAATGAGAATCTTAGAATAACTGAAAAATATATTTTTCCATTATGAACTCTAATAAAAAAATAGTACAATGAGCCCCTTCATGGAGTGTGGGGAATTTTAAATAAAGGGTAATAATGGTAAAATCTAGGAGATAATATGTACTTGTGAATGGAGATATGGATGGTGGTGAGGAGAAAGAGGGTCATGTGGGTTAGCCACCACTTCTACCTGAAAAGGTCTCTGCCACCCAAAAGGGACACTCATGTGTCTAGGGAACCATGGGGAAGATATTATCTCACATTTTAAGGAATTTATGATGAAACTAAATTACATATTGAAAAAATTGATTTTTTTAAACAAGTGCATATCCTTTGGGATCACCTATTAATATTGTAATAAATAATATAGATCAATGTGACTATGTATTAGATATAGAAGGCACAATTTGATCAAATTTAAGAAAAAATACCATGTCTTAGGAATTTATGATTTATTCAATAAATAGTCAAGGAGATCAATTATTCTATAAGATTAACATATGATCTATGTAACATTGTGTGGGGTGATGAGATAAGATATCTAAAATACTTCCATTTTAACAACATATGGGCATCGAATGTTTATTCTGATTACATTTTAAGTGACCAATATTCCATCTATAATTTTTTAATAGATTCATGGAGGACTTCCTTTATAAATTTTGGTTTGTATTTATTTTTGATATTTTTATATATTCTAATATTAATAACGATTATGAAGATCATCTATGTGTACTTTTAATAACAATGGAAATGAGCTGTTTTTTTTCAAATTTCATTAATTGTGAGTTCTTATTATTTAAATTTTCATTGCTGGGGATCATTATAAATAGTGAAGTAATCATACTATATCTTGTGGAGACATTGTTTTTATAGTAGTGCCCTCATCCAGCAATAGTAAAAATGATTCATGTATTCCTTTTTTAACTAGGATATTTAAGAAAAATTATAAAAAAATTTTATGGATCCTTAATTACATATAAAAGTTAAAAGAAAATTGATTTATGTTTATCTGGACAAAGGATAACGAAGAATGGTTCCATGAAATGTGGAAGTGGTTTATTTGGGAAATTATGCTAACTCTACCATCTATTATAAGAGGATTTGATACTACTAGTGATGTATATCTAAATGTTATTGTATTCATTCTAATGAAAAAAGAAATAGCGATCACATATTTATCTTGACTATTATTGTCTCATGAGTAGAGTTATCATACACATGACCAAAAGTTGGATAAGATCTTTTTTTTCTCTTTATATAAGGAGAAATTGTCCATATGGGAGGAAATTAAATATAAACATATACCACCAATGTTTGATTTTTATATTTTCACAAAAGGAACTAAAATGAGACATAGGATTTAGATGGATATTCTTAAAGATAAAGATTATTCATTTAATTATTTTTATAGGAGATGAAAAAGAAATATATGATTTTATTTGGATATAACTAGGTGTTCTTGAAATGACATGGATTTATGGAGAACTATTTTTCATGGACCTTGAACATGATAATCATATTTGATAAGCAATCATTAATCAAATCCCAATTAATATTTTAGCCCGAATTTCTATATAAGATCAAAAAATCTCAAAGAGGTACTTCATTGAGGGAAAAGAAGTAGATGATGTGAAAAGGTATGAAGTTTCTTGATGTCAATATTGATCAAGATGTTGACCTAGAATTAGCTATATGCAAATGAATCCTATCCATTTTAGTGATAAAGGTGGTAAAAATTGATGAAGTTCAAATATCTATATTGTGTATAAACCAAAGAATCATTAAAACATATGTGGAACATCATGGTTCTTATTAGTGGGGTTTTAAAAAAATCAATATTTATATTTAAAATAAAGGTTCTCAGTGCATCGTCAATTTAAGGTGAACTACATACATCAAAAATGGATATTAAAATCACTACTCATACTTTTATTAATGTGGGAAAATTTCTTTATAGACTTTTTAATTATACTTAATAATACATATAAGGGTAACAATAAAATATGTGTCATAATTTTATGGTTGACAGACAATGTCCATTTATTTTAAATAAGAGTGGATTTCTCCCTAGAGTGGTCAAATTTCTATTATATTCAAATAGAAGTAGAACACTTTAGACTACCACTGTTAATTGTTTCTGACCTATATCCATGATTTACTTTTATGTTTTTAAGGATGCTTAAAAATTCTATGAAAACAGGTATAATCATATCATATACTATTATCATAAAATTTTTGGAAATTCTGATAGAAAAATTTAAACATTATATGTAATGGTATGGGAAATATCAATTGATTCTCGAGGATGATGGGACAAATATCTTTAAATTTTTGAAATTTATTATAAAATATATTTCCACTAAATTATTCAAATGACAACTTTTCTAAATCCCTATTGAAAAAAGTTATATAAATCCAACATGTTCGGATAAAGATATAAAATTGAATGTTTTTGGAAACATAAATTGTGAGTCATACTATAGAAAATTTACAAGGGATAAATAAATAAATCAAGGATAGTAAAAGAGGAAATACAATTTAAGAAAAAACTAGAGGAAGAACTGAAATAATTATCTATGGATGTCCGGTTTTTCTCATGATATCACTGTAATATAGAGTTATGATATTAATAAAGATGTGGAAACAGAGTCCAAAGTACATTGGACCATTCAAGATTATGGATCCTGATGGAAATGTTTCTTATCAATTATAACTATCTATAAATAATAGCAATATTCATAATATACTCCTTGTGTCTCTAATAAGAATGTATAGGTTTGACCCAACATATGTAAATGATATTAATTCTATTTAATTGGAAACTGAATTCTAATATGATGAGGATTTGATCCAGAGTATTGACTAAAGAGAACAACTATCGAGGGAAAAAGGCAGCATGACATAGTAACTTCTTATCTGGAAATCTCATGTTTGAAGAAGCTAGATGTGAATCTAAAGAGTAAATGATGAAAAAATAACACCGAATTGTTTTGAAGCAGGTTAAAAATTCTGAAGATGAAAATTCTTAATCGAGGTGAATGTAATGACCTAATTTTTTTCGTTAAATAATATATGAAAATTTTTATATATTGATTATTAAATTATAAGTCACAGTTGAAATTGATAGAAATACATTTTAGAAAAATTATTCTTACTTGTAACATAATAATACTAATAAACTTGGATAAGAATAATCTAAATATATAAAATATAAATAATAACAACCATGTAATGGTGGACATTGTAAAATTCTTTTCTGTTAATATGAATACCCCATCAATTAAATCTATTAAAAGAAAAAAAACAAATGTTTGGAATATTAATAAAATTATCAAAGGAATTGTACAAAAATTTTGGAATAATGTAACAAAAGACAATTTGTGGTGGTTTATATATAAGATGAAATCAAAAATATGACTCTTATGATATGGTTTATTACATGACTGGTCGTCTATATGGACATTCAGAATTATAAAAATTGGTAATTTAAATATTATAAAGTGATCATTAGGTTCAGTTTATATTAATTGTGATGATAAATGTTAATTTAATGGATAATGAGGAAACAATGGATTCAATGAATAGAATCAAGGAATATGATTCTCATTTATCAATGATAGGGAGAGAGGGATCATTTTTGGTATTCTCTCTGGACCATTCCCAAGTTGAGCTTCACAAAATATGTATAGAATTAAAACACATATGAGGGAAGTTCTATATTATAGTGATCACCACAAATTTCATGTAAGCACTGATATAAATATGCTTATATATAGCACTTGAAAAATGTTCTTATCAGTTTTTCAAAAGTGCTAAAAATTTGAGAGATTTTAAAATTGTACCTTTATCAGTCTAATAAATCATTGATAAAAGAACTCTTTACCAATTCATTTTATCTGTGTTAAAGGGCGTATTTAACAATTATTTTCTATCATTATTAATGGTGATCTTTCAATTGTGTGAAAAAATAATCTATTAAAAAAATATCATATAAAAGTTTATTTTTCACACCAATACCCCCATTCTCAGCACTTGAAACCACATTTCTCAGAATTTTCTACTTACCATTAATCATTACACACAAAAAACATTCCTCAGTGTATGATGGTAACCGTAAATACCTATGAACACATTGATTTGATCCCAAGGCCTCCCTTATGCGACTAGATTATGTTTACCAATATGACATGCATGTTTATCTGTCTATTTAATGACTTTCTATTTCATTAATATATTTTTAAAGGTTTGATACATATATAATTATAATTAATTATATATATTATATATAAATATTCATTTATCTATATTAGGATATAAATATATAAATATACATGTTTATTAACACACAGTCATATATGTATATATCAAAATTATAAATACATAATATTTCATTTTTATAAGATATGTTAAATGTATAATTTTTTACAATAATTAAAATCAATAATAAATATTTATTTTATATATTTTAAAATTCATTTTTATATTAATATGTTGATATATGTCTTTATACAAGTGAATTTTATAAGTATATATAATAAAATATGAAGATATATAATTATAAATTAAACTACATTGTTAAAAAAGATAAAATTTCAAAACCATAATATCAATAAAAATGTAATAAAGTGGAATAAATTTATTCCCCACTAAAAATGGGAAAAATAACCACATAAATTAGGTTGGAATTTCGTCAAAGGTTAAATAATTGGGGTACCCTAAATAAAAAACTCTATTTTTGAGGCCTTCTATGCTTTTTTGGCCCCTAACAATGTGACAAGGAGTTACCTCAAGTCTTTTGGGAATAGAAATAATTACATGATTTTATTTGATCAGTGGTAAATCCCACTCATACTCTGATATCACAATATTTGGCTTTTTTATGTTCAAGTTATATTTTCAGGTTATTTTAGTTCTTTTATTAATTTTTAGATATGTTTATCGAAAACGTTTTATTAATAGACTATTAATCTATAATAATAAGAAAAAAATTAAATAAAATTGTATTTTTAAATTATTTTATAATCAATTTTCAATTTATATCTTATATATTAAGTTAAAATGCCTACTTAGCCTTATCTAAAACTAATTTGAAAACTATATATTATAATTATATAAATATCCATATATAAATATATATATATAATTTTTAATGATATATAATTTTATTTTGAAATATACACTCTCTCAAGTACTAATAAATACCCCACTCTATCCTTATTTTTTACAAGTGCCTATAATGGACACCCATTTTCTGCAATTATTTAATCATGTTGCTAAAGTGGGGGCTTTATCAGTTTTTTTAAAAGCGTTGATAATGGGACCCCATTAATATCCCATTTTGGCACAGTTATATACCCCATTTAACAGTGTTAAAATGATATTTTAGATACCCCATTTAATTGTTCTGTTTCTAGAAATAAAAATGTGTATTTAGTAGACCTTTTATCTAATTGTTTGGAATCCCTGGAGTTTGATAAACATAGTTTTGTAGTAGTGTAACCAAAACACCTTAATAAACCACCACAATTTCATACCATACCCATTAAGCCAGATCCATTATAATATGTTGTTATATATCAAGGTTTTAGTAGTAATAAATTGTAATTATTTTATACATGAATTAATCATTTTATTGATTATTAATTCTAATTTACTATTACACAATTTTGTTAAATACATATTATCATAGAATATGATAAAATAGAATTTTTTATATTGATTTTATGAATAAATTTATTTTGGAAACTATATATTTAACATACCAAGTAAGTAAAGAATAATATATTTTCATATCTATGTCTATTTATGAATTAGATAGTGTTTTAGAGGCTTAAAATGAGAATTAATTCAATCTTAACCATAGAATACTCTAATATTTTTAAAAGGTTGTTTTACCACATTTTGATGGAAAACCATTTTTACATCTATCTTTTGATAATATTTTTAGCTCTATTTTTCAAAATAAACTTATTCTTTAGAATTGGGTCAATAAAATTTACTTCAGTAAAATTTTTGGTATTTTTCTGATAAAGTTCATTTTTTATGAATAATGAAAAATGATGTATTTTAATTCAAAGATTCCATTTTAATATAATTTATTTATATGGTTAGATAATATAATTAATTGATTTTAAAGTGTAATTATAATATATTTTAACCATTTAATCTAATGGTGGTCATTATAATTAACTTCTCTTTGAAATTGGACATAAACAATTGTCAATCTTTTGATAGATATTGTTTTTTAAAAACGCGCTATTTTTTTGACATCGGGGATTAATTATAAAATTAAATAATGAAACTTAAATTTTTATAATTTTCTAAAATGGAAATTATTTTTGAATTTTGAATATAAAATATATCATAGGGTGAATTATTGGTATTTTTAGGATAATGTTCATTTTTTTAATGAATAGAGAAAAATACAGCATTTTAATTCAAAATTGCCTTTTCATCCAATATATTTATATAGATAGATAGTCGGTTTAATTGGTTTTAAGGTTTAATTTAATTATGTTTTTATCATTTAATACAATTTTGGTCATTTTTTGTAATTTCACTTTTAAATTGGATGTAAAAATAAATCAATATTTTGATAGATTTTACATCTTAAAACCCCGTCTATGGTTTTGAAAAAGAGAATTATTTTTAAATTAATTACATAAATTTATGTTTTTGTAATTTGGTAAAATGGATTCCATATTTGGAATTAGACGGTCTAAATTATGTAATTATGACTATTTTCTTTTTAGACATTATGAATAGTTACAACGCCAATTATAATTAATTATCTTCAAAATTTTGTAATATGGTAGTTACTGGTAATAAAATAATTTCATAATATTAGAAAATAACCCAAACATGTGTCCAAATCCTATTTTTTGAGTCATGGACGACCATTAGAATCTTTTTACCAAACATGAGGGCCCATGGAGTGACATGGTTGTGATATTGACATTTATGCCATTATTTTTTAAAAAGAATAGAAATATAACAATGGTTTGTATATCCTAAGTAAAAACAAAATATTTCATACATAAATGATCTCTTAAACTATAAATAGTCATTGTAAATCTAAAAATAGTTCCTACATCATGGTATTTTTTTAAATTTTTAACCATTAAATAAATAGATTTTTTTGACACCATGGTGATGAAGTGATTACCTCATTAATGAACGATTCAAATAAAATGAAAAGATAATGTAAAATCTGAGAAATACACTTGTAAATAAACTATTGTATGGGTGGATTTAGAACCCTTATCACCTTATCCTCAGAATATATCAATTTTAGTCCTTTAAAATCTGAAAATCATTTTATAATAAACTAAACTTTGAAGACATTCCAAAAGTGTCCCTTCTCCCTCTTATAAAAGGCCCCCATTTCTACCCCCTTACCCACACCTCCCAAGCCCTTATATCATCCAAACTCTACTCATATTATCTCTCCACATCACTATATTACTCCTAGTAGCCTCACATTGGGCAGAAGTCTTTACAAGGAATCCGTTGGATCAAATCAAAAAGAGTTACCTGATTTAGAAGTACTGTCTTCTCTCGAGTTTCTTTATTTTATTTTCCTTCTTCACTCACCAATATCTTCTTATTATTTGAACCCATAATAACACATGTATCATCATTATTCTTGGATTTTTTTATGATAAATATTCGACCTACACTTACTCACACTTCCGTCAAATGGTTAAAGAACATAATGTTTCTATGGGTGGCGAATTACTACCTCATGAAACGATGATTGTTCATTCATCTTTTAACTCCTCTCATGGTGGAAATTATGATTGAACTATATTTATATATTATATATATTATATTTCTATACTCTCTATGATTCTCTATTATTTTTAAAAAATACCTTTGTACTTTGCATGTTGTGAAAATGCGATAATTTCATATGAGGAAGTGTGGACAACTGCCCCCTCAAGTGATGTGACTCATTCATGAAATACATGGAACATAAAAAGAATGGAATAAATGAAATTATGTGACCTTTATAACATATATATTACACTTTAATTATAATATATCTATGTCTCATTTAGTTTTAATGTCTATTAATATGAAAAAAATGAAAGTAGCGTTCATGTGTACGTACGACCTACCATCTCCATGAATGGTACATTTCTTTTTATATCTCCAAACATTATGGAATATTATTAAATACATATATACTGGATATATATGATATTAAAATCATGAACACTATTTTTTAGATGATGTACCTATAACTACATGGGAAATCCTTTTCAAACAAGTTCATTTTTGACTCATTTATCGAACATCGACAAAACATATCATATGAACTCACATAATTGACAAATTATTATAACATTATAATATGTGATATGAATTGAATAATAATCTTTAAAGTAAATCCTTAATTAAATATAAATTTACCAAAGTTTGTTATTTAGGAATACAAAGAACGAACGAGAACAGGTCATACATAAGGTAAAGGATATCTTATCTCACTTTTAATTCTGTGAGATTTCCATTGTTCGCCACTTATTTGTTGAATGTGGTGTATTTTTTACATCAATTTCATATATATTATCATGATTATATTTATATTCATGGTATTATGTGATTCATTTGGTTTTTATTATCTTTTGGTCGTACGACTCGACTGATTACAACGAGGTAAGGGGTTTTATCTCACTTTTTATTCCCATTAGATTCATGCTACATTTGCCGCTATTTCATTTTGTGTGGTGTATTTAATGCCAATGATTTTATTCTTTGTTTAATATACATTATTTTATGGGTATTTACATCTTCATTTTATGATCCTTCTTTCATGGGGTGTACGTTTTGAAAGTTACCCAAATCGGTAAGGGAACCTTTCACCGTCCCCTTTTTAAAAGACTTCATTTTATTAGGTATTTTAATTTACATCTTATTGTGTTGGGATATGTTATTATATATTGTTATTTCTATAACATTTATCTCCATGCGATGAGATGCCCTATATATCTCTCATCAACACATTTTCTGAATTTTAATGTGACGATGCTAGGCTGTAAAATTTTTATAATGGAACTTCTTAACCCAATTTCAATTCTTTGGTTTAAACATATGCATCATGATTATGTCGTGCTATGAATATGTGTGCATGACCTATGATTTATTTACACTTAATATCCACTTATATTGGGTGTATTTATATTTTTCACACATAATTATTAAATTTATTAACCTTAACTTAAGGATATTCTCATTGTACGGGAGTTCGATGCAGTCACCATTCATTTAGGTATCTATTGATTTCTAAACTACTTTATTATATACAGTGCATAAAACTCTTTTGAAATTTATTTTCATTCAAAGAGAATTTTTTCACTATGATGCATTTTACTAAATGTCAAAAATGAATGTTTCTTTTTTAACATAAGCGGTGACAATGACATTTTTCACCGCCGCAAGTATTATTTGATCTATGGATTATTTATCAAGTAGTAATGTTTTCGAAAGAAAAATAAATACCATATACTATGTTTACATATTTTGGTATAGAAAATGGTATTTTGAATAGATTTATTATTTATATATCTTAAAATTTTATATTTTTATTGAAATATGGGAATGTTATATTTCCTTTATGATTAAGTTGCATGTTATGATTATGTTATGGTTCTTAGCCATTATTATGTATAAGGGCGGTTCCGTGATAAACCAAGGGTGGGTCAGCGTGAGATATCTTTTCGATGCATTGAGTAATGTGATGGAGGTAAAGGTTAATGTTTCTCCAAAGATATTTAGGGAATATACTATGATGGGTATTCCAAATGTGACTCCCTATATAGCTGTGAAAGCTGAAATGTAAGTATGTTATGTATGACTTAATTTACCTTTATGATTTGTTATTACTATGTGTTATTCATTGATATTATGATTTCAGAATTTATGATTGAAAAATTATGGTTTCATTGATTTATATTTATTTATGGGTTAATGATTCCTTTCATTATGTTATAACCCTTACTAAGCATTTTATGTTCATCCCAAGTATTTGAAATGTTTCCCACAAGACTTAATGTTTAATAGTGTCGAGAATGTGATCATGGACAGAGATGATATCTAAAACATGGAACATGAAATCACCCTTTTTAAGAGTTTTTATTTTACTAAAAAAATGGAAACTTAGTAGAAGTGTCTACATTGTAATATTTTGAGATGTAATAGTTATTTCATAATTCTCTAAAACACTAAACATAAAAAGATCAACAATGATAATTATTCATTTAATTCAAGATTATGTAATGTGTTAAGGCCGGGTCCTTATAGTTGGTATCAAAGGTTGGTTTAGATAACATTAGAGGTTAGGTTATTCTTTAAGTATAAGTGAAATTTCCATAATGGTTAGGATTTCAGAAAGATTCATATTTTTTTAGATAATGTGAATTAGTTTAAGATAACATTAATAATTATGTCTTAGTATTATATGATTATTTTTATTATATACTCACACTGACCTTTTTGGTTTTTGTAAATGGCTGGATCTAGCAGGCACCAATGTAATAGTGGATGTGAAGAAAGCTGTGATGGTTTTTTAAATAGGAAATTGAATGATATGGGAGATGTAATGTGAACTCTTGTGTTTATTCTAAACCAACTATCTGGAGTCATGATTGACCACCTGAACATTAGTGATTTTTATAAGGCATCATATTTGCGAGAAAAAGATCCCTACAGATGTTCGGGTAATAATTATAAAGGTAAGTGTGTTCAAAACCCTATGTGTCAATGATGTTGAAAGAAACACCTAGATAATTGTTTCAAACGGAAAAAAGATGATATAGATGTGGAAATGAAGGTCATAAAGCAAGAACATACCATGGAAAAAGGAAGCATCCAGTAGATTCTAGGAAAGAGAAACAAGTTCTTTTTGAGGGATCAATTTAATGTTTTAAATGTGGTGTTAATGGTCATTATTAAAACAAATGTATTACGAAGTTGTTTATGGAATGGTATCCCCAGGATCATACAAATATTTTTCATACCAATATCTAATTCCATTCTGATTGAAGATGAAGAAACTTACAATGACCAATGAAAGTTATGGAATATTTCTTAAAATTAGTTTTCCTATTATTGAAATCTTAGGATATAATTCATGATTTTTTTTTGGAACTATGTATATCATAATAAGTTGGAAAGGAATTTTTAATGGATCATGAAGATTGTTGAATGAGTAAGAATTCAACATATAAGGGATTCAAGAGATATGGTCGATTTTAGGATGCAGAAATTCATAAAAGTACTAAGGCTCTTTTGATGATGAGATTACATTAAAATACTTTTTATAGTTTGCGTGACCCTTATGTTTGATATATGTTAATTTTATTCAATGAATAATTATCATTTGTTTTGTGGATAAAGTTATAACGAACCATTTGGGTTTATATGATCCTTGAATTTGAGACAATTACTGGTTAATACATTTTGGGATGAAAAACGAAATTTATTAAATAACCTTTGTGGTAAAAATAAGTTATGGATATTTTTGATGAATTTATATATTTTTGGTAATTTTATAAAATTATATATTTTTTGAAAAAGGACAACACACAGACCGTGGAATAATCCATCACGTCGGACGAAGCTGTGGGAATGAAACACACAACCAAAGTGAAACTAGTATTTATCACCTACCACTAAACTACGTGATGTCCTTGGTATGTATGAAAAATTCTTTTTAGTTAGATGATTTTATGATACATCATTAATTTGATTTTGGGTTTCTTATGTAAATTATTAACCTATTAGGGGGGACATTTGATTAGGTCAATTACTTTTCAGTATGAGACTTATAGAGTAGCCAATGTTATTTGGAGATAAATGTTAAGATTTATCTTGGAAGACTATGTGATTAGATCCTTCTGAGATTTGGGTTTCAATCTTATTTTAGATTACATTTACAAATTTTATGGATAACTATTTATTTAATGGTCTTTCTTAAACCTTGGGTTCTTTTTGTAGTATTTTGGAGATTAAGAGCAGTATTTCTTTTTATAAAGTATTATCCATTAGGGGATTATCTGATCTTGTACTAACAATTTTGGTTTTGGATAAGGTCTAAAGACCTGGGAAATATATAGTTCTTTTATTCTGGGTTATTTGATTCTCATGAAGTTGATTATAGCACTCTTAATGTGAACAAGTCATCCTAAATACTCATCTTTCGGAGAAAATATGAGTTCTTATTAGAAATGTAGTTAGAGATGAAAGTCTAAATGACATGTAAGTTTGTTTCATTATTATTTAGTTAAGCTAATAAATAAATTCCTCATTTAAAAGTAACTTATATAAAAAACATTGTCTATTTACTTTTTCTACTAGCGAATCAAATACCGTTTAACCCATAACATGTTTGTGATTTTATGGTGGTTAACTTTCTCCTTGACATATTTTCTATCACTCTCCATATGAACATGACACTTTGTATTATTTTCAATATCCATGTTTTCCTACATGTAATCCTTGTGTGGGTTAACTCGGGTTAACTTTGTACTTCTATTTCTTTCTTTTAAAGTGATAGTTTTACTGACTCTTTTTACAATGTAGGTCTTTTAATGATGTTTCTGAGCACAATTTTAAAATTGCGAGGACATAATTCCCAAAAGGGGGTAAGGATGTAACATCCCAAGTAGGTAAATAATAATATATTTTCATATTTATTTATATTTATAAATTAGATAGTGTTTTAGAGGCTTAAAATGAGAATAAATCCAATTTTAAGCATAAAACAATCTAATATTTTTAAATATTGATTTACCACATTTTGATGCAAATTCATTTTTAAATCTTAAATTTGTAAATTTTATAAGCTCTACTTGTCTAAATAAACTTATTTTTTCGAATTGGGACATTGAAATTTAATTTGGATAAATTTTTGGTATTTTTCTGATAAAGATCATTTCTTATGAATAGTGAACAATGCTGTATTTTAATTCAATGCCTCCTTTTTAATCTAATTTATTTATATGGTTATATTATCTTTTTATTTGTTCTAAATTGTAATTATAATATATTTTTACCATTTAATCCAATTTTTGCCTTTATAATTAGTTTCACATTGAAATTGGACATAAACAATTTTCAATCTTTTGATAGATATTGTTTTTTAAAAACACACTATTTGTATTAACACCAAGAATTAATTAATGAAAAATCTATATTTTGAATTCGGTAAAATGGATATAATTTTTTAATTTTTAATATAAAAAATATCTTACGGTGATTTTTTGTTATTTTACTGATAATGTTCATTTTTTAAATGAATAGTGAAAAATACAGCATTTTAATTCAAAATATTCATTTCATCAAATTCATTTATATAGTTATATTGAAATTTTAATTTGTTTTAAGGTGTAATTTAATTATTTTTTTATCATTTAATACAAGTTTGGTCATTGGATGTAATTTCACTTTTAAATTGGTTGTAAATACAAATCAATCTTTTGATCGATTCTACATCTTAAAATCATGTATTTGGTTTTGAAAACGGGAATTATTTTTAATTTAATTACTACTATTTTTTTGTTTTGAAATTGGTAAAAAGGATACCATATTTGGAATCATAATTTCTTAATTATGTAATTATGAATCTTTTGTTTTTGGACCTTATGAATAGTAACAACGACAATTATCTATAATTATCGTGATTAATTAATAATCGGGTAGTTAAGGGTAATAAAATAATATCATAATAATATTAAATGACCCCAACATGTGTCAAAATCCACTTTTTGGAGTCATAGAAGACCATGATATACTTTTTCCAAGCTTTAGGGCCCATGGAGTCACATCGGTGTGATTGTGACATTTATGACATTATTTTTTAAAAAGAAGAGAAATATAGCAAAGGTTTGTATATCTTAAGTAAAACAATTTTATTTTTATTTTTCATAAATGATACATTATACTATAAGTAGTAATTTTAATGATAAAAATATTTCCTACATAATGGTATTTTTTATAATTATTAGACATTAAATAAATAAATTTATTTATGACACCATGATGATGCAGTGATTACCTCATTAATTAACGATTTAAATAAAATAAAAAGATAAGGTAAAATATAAACGTTAAACTTGTATAAAACCTATTAGATGAGTATATTTTTAACCCTTATAACCTTATCCTAAAATATATCATTTTGGGACCTTTAAAATCGAAAAAGCATTTTATAATAGAGTATCATTTCAAGACTTTCCAAAAGTGACCCTCCTCTTTCTTAAAAAGGCCCCCACCTAAACCCCCTTACCCACACCTCTCACAACCATTAATATTCCAAAATATTCTCATATTATCTCTCAAAATACCTCTATTATTCTTAGAAGCCTCACTTTGTGCAAAAGGCTTTCCAAGGAATCCTTTGGCTCAAATCAAAAAGAGTTAACCGATTTAGAGGCAATATCTTCTCTCATGTTTCTTTCATTTATATTCCATATTAAAACACCACAATATTCTTATTATTTTATACAATAACAAACATGTATCCTAATTATACTACTATATTTTTATGATAAATAATCTACCTACACATACACACACCTCCGTCTAATGGTTAAAGAACATACTGTTTCTGTGGGTGGCGAATTACTGCCTCACGAATGGATGATTGTTCAATCATCTTTTAACACCTCTCATGGTGACCATTATGATCTAAATATAATTATATATGATATATATTATATTAATTTCCTAAATATTCTTCTATACTTTTTTAAAACATACCTTACATCTTTTCATGTTGTACAAATGCGATAATTTAATATGTGGAAGTGGGGACAACTTCCCCCTCAAATGATGTGACTCGTTCATTCTATACATGGAATGTATAAATAATGGATTAAATGAACTTATTTGACCTATATAACATATATATTATACTATAATTATAATATATCTATGTCTCATTTAGTTTTAATGTCTATTAATATGACAAAAATTTAAAGTAGTGTTCATGTATACGTATGGTTTGTCGTCTCCATGAACGATACATTTCATATCTTATCTCCAAACATTATGGAATATTGTTAACTACATGTATACTGGATATATGTGATATTTAAATCATTAGAACCATTATGTAGAAGATTTAATTATAAATAAATTGGAAATCTTTTTCAAACAAGTTCATTTTGACTCATGTACCGAACATCGACAAAACGTTTGATATGAACTCACATAATTAACTAATTATTATAACATGATAATATGTGATATGAATTGAATAATAAACATTAAATTAAGTTTTTAAGAAATTATAAATTGACCTGAGTTTATTATTTAGGAATAAAAATAATGAAAGAGAACAAGTCGGACTTGAGGTAAGGGATTTCTTATCTCACTTTTAATTCCGTGAGATTTCCAATGTTCGCCACTTATTTGTTGCAGGTGGTGTATTTTGTAATTAAAATTCATATATATTATAATTATTCTATTTATATTCTTGTTTTTATTTGATTCATTTGGTTTTTATTATCTTTTCCCATACGACTCGATTGATTACAACGAGGTAAGGGGTTTTTTCTATCTTTATATTCGAGTGAGATTCATGCTACATTTTCCACTATTTCCTTTTTTGTGGTATATGTAATTACCATGATGGTATTCATTGTTTAATATAATTTAAATTATGGGTATTTACATCTTCATTTTAGGACCCTTCTTTCATGGGGTGTACATTTCTAATGTTACCCAAATCGGTAAGGGACCCTTTCACCCTCCTCTTTTTAAAATACTTATGTGTTTTAATTTACATCTTCTTATATTGAGATATGTTCGTTTATATCCTTATTGCTATAAATTATATGTCCAAGTGATGCGATAACCTTTTTATCTTTAATCAACTCATTTTATGAATTTTAAAGGGACATCATTAGGCTGTAATATTTCTATAAGGTAAATTCTTTACATAATTTAAATTCATTGAGATAAACCTCTACTTCCTGATTATATTGTGCTATGAAAATGTTTGGACGAACTGTGATTGTTTCACACATAATATCCACTTATATTGGGTGTATTTATATTTTTCCCACATAATTATGTAATTAATTACTCTTAATCTAAGGATATTGTCCTTGTCTGGGACTTCGTATCAATCTCATTTCATTGAGTCATCTTTTGATTTCTACACGACGTTATTTTATACGGTGTATAAAAACCTTTGGACTTTTCATTTCTTTCAAAGGGAATATTTTCTCTATGAAGCGTTTTACTAAATTACAAAAAGGAATGTTTCATTTTTAAAGTAAGTGGTGACAACGACTTTTTTAGTCGTTGTGAGTATTATTTGATCTATGACTTCCCTAAGAGGCAGTAATGTTTTCAAAACAAAAATAAATACCATATACTCTTTTTATGTATTTTGGTATTGAAAACAGTTTTTAGAATTGATTTATTATTTCAATATCTTAATATTTTATATTGTTATTGGAATATGGTAATGTTATCATTCCTTTATGATTAAGTTATGTATTATGATTTTATTATGGTTCTTGGCCATTATTGCGTATATGGGTGGTTCCATGATAACCTTTGGGTGGGTGAGCCTGAGATAGCTCTCTAATGCATTGGGTAATCTGAAGTAGGTAAACGTTAATGTTTCTCTTATGATTTTTAGGATATATACTGTGATGGGTATCCCAAATGTGATTCCTATGTAACTATGATAACAACAATGTAATTATGTTTTGAATTCCTTAATTTACCTTTATTATTTGTGATTACAATGTGTTACTCATAAATATTATGATTTCAGAAGGTATGATTGAAAATTTATGGTTTCATTGATTTGTATTTATTGATGGGTTAATGTTTCCTTTCATTATTTTATAACCCTTTCTGAGCTTTTTATGCTCATCCAATGTTTTGGAAATGTTTCCCGCAGGACTTAAAGAAGAATATGGTCAAGGATCAGATCAAGTAAAGACATGCAGTCTAAAACATGGAACTAGACATCTTCCTTTTTAAGAGCGTTTATTTTTCGAAAAAAATGGGAACTGAGTAGAAGTGTATACTTTGTAATCTTATGAGATTTAATAGTTATGTCCTAATTCTCTAAAACAATAAACCTGAGAATATCCTCAATGATACTTATTCATTTAATTCAAGATTATGTAATGTTTTAATGCTAGGTCATTATAATATATATTTAATTTTCAAAAAAATCATTTATGCAAATATTTACTATATAATTTTTTTTTAAAAAAACTTATTTATAAAATAATCTTATACACTAAACTTTAGAAATGTAAAAAATTGTTGGTTTTAATAGGAAATTATTTTATATTTCAAAAATAAATCACTCATTATTATAAAAGATTTCTAATAAAATGTATAGAGTTTTTTGAATCCATCATATCAATATTATACAACGGTGCATTTTTCATAATTTTCTAAGGCAGTCAAATTTTTCTGGAAAATATAATATTTATTATAATATACTATAAGTATTAGGGAACCATAAATACATAAAAAATTGATATAAAAATTAACATAAATTAATTATCAACAAATATAGATTAATTTATTGATATTATTTATTTTAATAGTTGTAAATTTATTTCTAAAACTATATTTCGCATTTAAAGGTCTAAAATGGAAAATAATATTTTTTGAACTTTATTTTGTGAAAAAATTAATTTTCAATGTCCAAATTAATATAAAAACAAGATTTTAGTTATAATTCATTGAAATATTATAATACATGAAAAAATTATTTAAATCCCTAGGCAAAAACCATTATAAATACATAGGTTTTCATTATTGAATACATTAAATTTAAAAACCTTTATTAGAAATCAATAATCAATCCATCCTCTTTCGCTATAAATAACCTCCAATCCAACAATTCATCCACATTATTATGTTTTTTAAACATGATTTATGGGGTAATTTTACCTCCCAAAGATTCCATCAAGGGTTCACCTAATGCCTTATTGTTCCGTCCTTATATTCTAGGATGAAACATTTCATGGTAAGAGAATTTCATTACACTTTCCTCCATTTCATTCAAGTAATTCTCTTTTTACATATTTTTTATTTATTTTTATTAATCAATTTAAATGAATCCATTATTATCCAAATTATTTATATTAATTATATAATTTGATACCCTGTCATTAATTACATTCAATTATATATTTTATATATATATCATTCTTTCTATAATATTTATTTTAACTTTCATTAATTTCCATCTAATAACCTTTTTTGAATATATATCCCATTTATCTATTAATATGTATTATAATTTATATAACAATGATAAATTTATTATATTCATTCAATTTTTAATCCCTTATTCCATTCTCAAGAATTTAAAATGATTTATTGGTAATTATTTACGATTTTATGAATTTAATAAATTTTACATGAAACCAATGCATTATTACCCATGGGTTATTAATTATATGTTTTCTTGTAATATATATGGATGAAATTAATTTAGACACATTAATGGCTCACATTAATAATGATCTAATTAATTGGAAAATTAATTAATCTCCAAATAGGACATCTATTATGATAACTTGGTGAATAACCATTTTAATTATTTTTTAAAACCATTAGGGTTAAACATTTAAAATATTCTTATGAGTGTCACATGTTTATATTTTATATTAATTTCCATGTTATTTATCATGATCATTATATTATTATTTCTCATTATCACATACTAAATATTTCATTTGTTATTCCTTTACTAGGATTTATTATCACCAATTTTTTTAATGTACCCATAATATGAGATTAGGTAAAGGAAACCCCAAATGAATACATGAATAATACTTTAAAGTGGATTATATGAGAGTTTATTTTTTTCTTGTACCATGATCCAAATTTCAATGAAACTATCCCTAAAATAATCCTATTTATTATTAAATTTTATATAATGTAATGAATGTTTTATGTATTAAAAATTAGGAAAACCATAATTTATATCCTTTTTAACTAATAATTCTTAATTAAAAAATATTTTATTACAATTCTGACATTTCTTGGATTCTAATTCATAAGGACAATAAAATATTGTTTCTTTTCTATGTAATTCATCGTGTTTCCTCTATGGAAAACAATTTTGAAACTGGCACATTTTCATGGAGAAATGGGAAAACCCTTATATTTTATATCATCACAATATAATCCCTATATTAACATCCTGTAAAAAACATTTAACCTCCTTTTTTCTAAAACATTCCATTTATACCAATAATAAAATATTATAACATGAATGACCCATTATTACATTATTTATAACATAAAATTTTCTTTTTTTTATATTTTAAAGATATTTTTGTTTTAAAATTATAGCTAATCAATATAAACACATACATATAAATCCCATTGAATGAAAAGTGGACACTTATTCCCAATATCTATTATTTCTAAAAAATATGAAGATTAAATATATACTCATGTTTTGTTAAAAATATTTCCCTTATATAAATATGTATCCCACTCGTATCAATTTAAAACATTCTAGGGTTTAGTACTCAATTCATTTCTTATGAATTTTTTTTGAAAACATACTATGTTCACAATGTGTTCAATAAATGACACAAAAATAACAAAACCAATAACTATATATTTATAAAATTTTAATCCTATTTGAAATTTTTGTTTATTTATATATTAATATTTAAACAAAAATATTTAACTTCATACTCATGAAATGTAAATAATTTAACATATATTTTAAAAGAAACACCTAATAAGAAATAATGATGTAAAAATATTATTCATGAGGTTTTTTTTCCAAAAAACTGTACATAGGAAGAAATTTTCTTGAAAAATATTATTTCTAGCCTTAAAAGTGGTACAATAATTCCATTAAGAATAAAATAATTATCATACTTTATTATGTAAAAATAAATCCATAAAGACACATTTATAGGAATTAAAAATTTATATAGGTAACTTTGCATATTATATTCATAAAATTCATATAATCATTATTATATTCAATATAACTATAAAGACCTAAACATAAAAAAAATCCTGAGTAAAGAAACTAATAATACTTTCACTCTCATTGAATAACATTTTAGGTATATAATTTTAGAGAATTATTTAATAACTATTACATAAAAACGAAAATATTTCAAATTTTATACTTTTTATCAGTATACATTTTTTCAAAAAATAATAATCATTGAAATGAAAATGATTTATTTTTGAAGAAAATTATTCATAAGATTCATCAGGGCTTCCTCCTTTCTCTTACCAGTCCATATACCATATGAATATAATTTAAAACATAGTATGAGCACAAAAAGATCAATAAGGGACATAAATAATGAAATTGTTAGTTAAGTGAAAACATGAAATCCATTATAACCCATTTTCTTAAAAACTCATTTTCAAGTAATTAAAAATCATACAGGTTATTTGGGAAATAATTAGTATATCACACTAACACTCAACCTTATGCTTTGAATAACCTTACAGTTGGATTCTATCTAGGGAGTAACCAATGAATTGGAGAGATATAATGGGGTTCACATATCATATCATGAGAGATAATTACCACAACCAATAATATAAAAAGTATAATGAATATTTCATAAATAAAACCATTGATAAATTTTTTACACACTTGATAAAAACACATCCAGATATAAAAATACTATTTTCAAGTAAAATTCATTTTTAAAATATTAAATATCATGCTAATAAAAATGAAATCATTTACATAAAAAATAAATATGAAAACATATAATGAATAAATTAATGTAAAAACCCATCTTGAAATCAAGATAAATGTATCATTCCATATATGTTCAAAAAACATTCCTTTTGTCTCTTAAAAAAGATATTAAAATGAACATAAAATAGGGATTAAAATGAAAGTCACATACCCTAGTTGTGACTCATCATATAAAATCATTATAATATTGGATGATAAAAATACGATAATTGTTTACATTAATATCAACAAAATTGTAGTTTTTTTAACTAATTATGTTGGTTTTCCAATAACATAATTACGTATATTCAGGTCAGACATATTAATGATATTTATTACTTGGGTCCAAAAAGAACATAAGAATGATTTCAATTATTAATGTGTTAATAGGTCCATTGTATTTAAATTAATATTCATAAAATAATAATAACTTTTATATATCTATTATACTTTTAAATCCATTAATAAATATGGATATGAACAATTAACAATGTTAGAGTCATGGGGATGGTACGGTGTACGTATTCATGAGTAGCGTTTCCATTTTTTGTTGATCATTATAGAGAGAAGGTAATATTTTTTTAAAGAATGATAAATAATATCATTAATATCATATTAAAATTTTATATATACTTATATATGTTATCCAAGATAAGTATTGATTAAAAATGAATCACATCACTTCGTAGAGGTGATAGTTCTCTCATATGCACAAACTCCTTTATCGTTTATATGAAAATCGAAAAATAATTATGTAACTGATATATTATTATCTTATTATGGAAAATATTTCATTAATATAATATATAAAAAATAATTAATATATTATATCTTATCTTCAGATATGGTAATAAAAATCAAATTTTTTCGGTTCAAGGAGGTGGTAGTTCACACGTTTGGTTGAATGGATAATTATTTTCCAATGTGATGGAAGTAGATATGGATTTATGTGATTATATTAACTTAATAACATCATAGTATATTTAAGATACATGTGTTATTATTTAATCATGTTTACATTTTTTTAAGTATGTGGAAGAATAAATAAAATAGAAAGTCTAAATTAAAAAATAATACATCTTCTTCGGAAGGTCTCCACTAAATATCACCTAAAAACCACTTATGAGGTTTGTATTCCTAAAATAAGGAATATAGAATTTTAATAGGTATTATATGAAGTAATTTGAGTATATATTGGTTTAAAAATAGGGTTTATGTATGTTGAAATGATAGTAATGGATCCTTTTTAATAGGAGTGGGGAGGGGCACTCATGGAATTCCTCAAAATATTAAATTAATATAAATTAATATTATATACAAAATGGGTCCAATGTAACACCACGGGATTTTATGAAAAATTTTCTTTTAATTTCATTGATGTCTTGTGTTGTAGGCCACTCCAAAATTAGCTTGTTCTATAAGAAACACTGTATTTGCTTGTATTATATGCAAACACTATTCTTGGCTTCTGTTGCACGCAAGAGAAACCTTCCTCAATAGCGTGTATTGTACGTAATACTGAGTTTCACTAAACAACAATATATTGTTATAATATTATTATGAACTAGAGATTATGAATATTAGTAACAATATTTTGAATTTTATGACATTATAATTCATCTTACCCATTTTATAGAACATGGTATGAGAACAATACAAAATTTTAGATAAAATAAGTATTTTTCAATAAAATGCAGTTTTGCTGCCATTTGATGGTGCACCAACTTTAAATCTATTTTTTGAGTTGTTTATAAGTTCAATTTGACAGTATAAAATTCTTATTTTGAATAAAGATATAAAAATTTACTTTGGATAAATTTTTGATATTTTCCTGATAAGTTTCTTATTATGATGAATAGTAAAAATACGATAAATTTTAATTAATTTTTTTTTTCATCAAGATATTTTATATAGTTAAATTATAATATTTAATGATTTTAAACTATAAATAGAATATATTTTAACCTTTTAATATAATTCATGTCATTACCATTAATTTTATGTTGAATTCATAGCTAAAACATTTCAATCTTTGACAATGTTTTAACTTTTAAAACTCGTTTTGTTAACAATGGGATTAATTTTAAATTAATTACTACATCTTCTGTGCATTGAATTTTGAAAAAAGGATTCCATGTTTGGATTTAGTGGGTCTAAATTATGTTAATAGGTTAATTTTATTTTTTTGACATTATGAATAGTAACTATGGTAATTTTTATTTACAATAGTTAAAGGTAAATCGGGTAATTAAGGGTAAAAATAAATTTATAACATTACCCTAACACCTTCCAAAATTTTATTGGATAAATAAAAGTCGACCCATATCATCCAGGTTCATAAGAGATTCGTTTCACGGATAATTGACCATGAAAATAAAATAATTATAATAAAAAAAAAGAATGTTACAACATGTTACTCTCTTATATCTTATAAGTCTAATAATTTTAATTAGTGATAAATATCATAAAACATCAAAGATGAATAGTCTCCCAATATATAATATAATTATCTACATCATTTGAATTTATTTATAATATTTAGGGATTAAATAATTATCATTAAGGATGACACAACAACGATGTTGTAATTATTTTATTTATTGAAATATCAAATAAATGATTTGAAAAATACAAATATAAATAATATATGAACTATTTAATGTCACCCAAGAATTTTCAAAATAACTATTTCATGTTAGGAATCTATTAAATAAATTTGTTCGAATATATCCTCTGTTTAGATTTTATATAAATTCAAATAAATGTATAGTGTCAAAATTGACACTATTGTTATTTTATAAAAATAACATATTATAAAATTGTTTAAAAATCCAAAAAGTCTTTAAAAAATTTAAAATTTAAATTATGTGGTTTAGAATTTCATAAAGTATCCAATTATGGACAATTCACAACATATAAGTAATTATTTATAATAATTTAAAATGTAGAATATTGTTACCATAAATAAAATTAATTAGATTCAATAATGGTAGATCAAATTGATAAGGTAAAAAATAAATTCAAAACATGTATAAATTTTATTTGATGATGATATTACAACCCTATATCATATCCTCTTTGAATGGAGTCATTTTAGGGAGTTTTTAATGTTGGATTGGAGTTTATTATAAATTTATATTTCTTAGGTTTCCAAAGTAGCCTCTCTCCTCCCTTATAAAAGGGCACCTCCTCCCTCTCCTCATCACACAATATTGAGCCTTTAATCTCGGCCAACCCCTGACCATTTATCTTTTAAATATCTCTAGTTATATCATATAGTTTTTGGTCTACTCAAACGACCAACTCTAGTTCCCTAAGAGGATGTTTAAAAGAGGCACGTCGAGGAAGAGGTAATCTCTACTACAGATTCTTTCAAGTTTCTTTTCTTCTTCTACTTCCTCTTGTTTATTTATTTAATTATAAAGTATGAACATAATTATCACTCATATAATGATATGTTATTATAAATATGAAACAACCCTATTTCACCTTCTATCCATCCTACGGAAAATGAAATCACAGCGCGTGCGTACGTACATAATACCGTCTCCACGTAGTTGTGTAATCTGTTTTTCCACCACCAACGTTCTTTGATGGGTATAATGGTGTAAATAATAAATATATGTGATTATTATAATATCATAATAATTATGAGATATTATATCATCCACTCCAATTCTATTCAATGATTATGGGAACAATATCATTGCTCGTGCGTACGTACAGATTACCATCTCCACGACCCGATGAGATTCATTCTCCATGTTACCCATTCAAGAATGATTATAAAGTATATATAATAAATAATCATGAACGATATGAAATAATAATGATACTGTATTAATGAAAATATATTTTTCGTTTACATAATTTCATTTATATCAATAAAGAGATGAATACATCGTTCATGCGTATGTACGTCCTACCATCTTCATGAATGTTGTATTTCCTTCCATTTACTGATCTATCATATATATTTATATGTTGAATCTATATGTTATATATAAATCATGTTTTACATTCTATAATTATGTTAATCAGGAAATAAGTAATAATATCAAGAACAACTAGTCCAAACACATACGATAAATGAAACGATTTTTCCAAAAATGCTGCTTTAACTTGGAATTGACAAAAGAACGGGTAATATAAAGTCATATGTAAATCATATATGATATCATAAATATTATTATGGTTTTATCAAATGTTAATAATATGTTTTAAACCAATATACAGGAGGTTCATACACGTATGGGAGAAATTGGACCGAAGGTAAGGGATAATTTTTCAAATATTAATTATATCTCAGATTGCTTATACGTATGTATTTACTGGGGTGATGTTTATCATCAATGTCCATTATTTCTAAAAATATTGTAATAAAATATTTAGTATTATTCCATTTTTCTTTATAGTAATTTTAACCCTTTGATGAATTTTCACCACTTTGTATGGAAGGAAGCTTTTCTTTGGTTAACATATAAGGTACTATTTGACTTTTTCGGCAAAAGTACGAGAAGAATTGTTTTTAACTCATACGGTGTGAATGGATTTTTATGGTTTCATAACAACTTATTTCAATGAATCTTACTTTACAAGATTTCATTATTATTTTCAACAAATTTTTGTCTTTAAATATCGCACGAAAGTTTGAGAATAGAAAATGATTTTGAAGAAGAAAGGATATTTTCCTCAAGTATTCATTTCAAGTGTTTATTCAAAACTATTTCCCATATAAGATTCAATAATTTAGTACGATTATGTTTCAAGTATAATGTATTTATTATTTTCAAGGGTTTATTTTTATTATTATTAAATTTATCCATTTGTTTGTTATGGATTATGTTATGATGGGATGATGTTTATGAAACCCATTTTATTCTTTGGGTAATGATGCATGATTTATGATAGTGTTGTGGCACATGTAAGAATGATTTAAATATGAGATGGGTGGGACCTATATCTACCTCCAATGCATTGGTTAATGATTTATGTCTAATGAGATAAACATGGCTGGAATAACAAGTTATTCTGGTTTAGTGATATAGGACTGGAATGAGGAGTGAAATTGATTCCATAAGGGACATTGTCCACTTTGATGGTCTTGGGAGAAATTCCTTGGATACTATGGAAATAATATAATGTTCTTAATGGTTTTCCAAAATTACATGTTTTATTCCCCATTCTATTTTATCAGGGTTAATGTTCCTTTTTTATCTATTCCTTATGAACTTCCAAGATTTATGTCATTACTCATGATTTTGATGTTTAATGTTCATGTTCTTACGTTCAAATGTTTAGGGATTGTTTTTTGTTATTTATGTTTACCCTTACTGATAATTTGATCCCACCCTTTAAATTGTTTCTTTTCCCCAAGATTTGAAAAATTGTATTAGGTGAGAAAATAAAAGGGGATGATCTTTATGGGAGCTTTTGAAGAACTTTCACAATGATTAGAAGATTGTGTTCCAAGTATCCAAAGACACTAAGCTATTACGGTCCTTGAGTGTTGGTTCTTGTTATGAATTACTTATTCTGAAAATGTAATGTAATTTTTATGTACGTCAAGCTTGGGTCTCTATAGTTGGTATTAGAGGAAAGTTTTATTTATCCTTCAGAAACTTGGATGCAAAAACATTAGTGAAATCCCTAGAGATATTTCTAATGAATTTCTAGGGGTGTATCTATGGTTAAGTATACGTATATGTTATAGAACTATAATTACGATAGAGATCATAGAATTAAACCTATGATGTTATATATTGATGGTTCTCCCCCTTTATTATGTTTTTTTCTAGGAATGATTTTTTCCTCTCACACTATTCATTTTGGGTTTTAGAAAATTGCTGGAAATAGGATGATTCACGATAATGAAAGATATGATGGCCAATGGAATGATATTCTTCATGAGAAACCAAATGAAACAGGATTTGGAAGTCCAAACATCGTTATTATGCCTAATCCTAAATCACATAATATGATCGATAATCTCAACATTGGTAAGTATCCAGACTCAGCAAATAAGAGAAATATGGAGTTTCATTATGATCATAGTGGAAAGAAAGTTCAATTCCCCTCATGTAAATAATGAGTGAAGAGGCATTAGGTCGAATGGTTCAAAGGAACTGGAAGATGCTTTGGGTGTGGAAAAGAATGACACAATTCCAGTAATTGCAAATGAAAAGGTTTAGTTAACACCATGGACAAGGATAATGGTATTTATATGACATGAATGATGATAAAATGATTTAAATGTGGAATGTCTGGGAATTATGCAAACCAATGACCTAATGGAATGTCTCATGAAGAGAATCAATATGGTCCTATGGGTAGTATTTATGTTGATGATGTTGAAGAGGCTTCAAATGATATGAGAGATGAATGAATTGTTGTAGCTTCATGATTGTTTTAAGAAGGTAGTGGAAAAATTTATGTTTATCAAGAGTTATGTTGTATAAGAAATGGTACTGTGGAATAAAGACTCATCTAAGGATTGTTACACTATTGTTTAATCTAAATTATTTGAAAATATATGTTGAATGCTACCAGTGACCATGAAAGGTTACTCAGATATTTTTAGAAAGTAGATGATATTCTCATAATGAATTGATAAGAATATAATGAGACGTTTGATAGTATTAATTAGCTCATGAATGATATACATACAATGTGATATCATGGTTTGAGTATATAGAAATTTTGGGATTTTGGTATGTGGAAAGAGTTAACTTTTGATAGAATTCATGTTTTCACTAAGTTTCTATGGTAATTTATGTTTTAAGAGAATACATGATTAAGGTATTCACAAGTTTGGAATGCAATCAACAAGATATATCTTATGATATATGGGGGATAAATGATGGTTTTCATGTTCTTGTTATGTAACGTTTCCGATAGTCGTTTTCTTTATAATATGAGATTGGACAGATGTATTTTGGATAAGTCTTATGGTTCGAATTCATTAAGTTAATCATCATATAGTATTGTTTAAGGCTAGAACTATTTTTTTATTTTACTTCTGGAATGTTATAATAGTATAGTTTAAGAAAATGGACAACCTATAGAACCGGTGACAACCCATCGCGTCGGACAAGGTTGCGGGAATCGAACCCTCATCCGAAGTGCGACATGCCTTTATCACCTACCACTGGCCTACAAGATGTCCCTGGTTATTAGAAATTATATTTATTTTATTAAGAAGTATGATAGTTGAAGTATATATCCATTTTTGGAATCATATATGATTAACCTCACCATAGATGGAATTATGTATATTCGATAACTTTTTCTATTGTTTTGTTTGAGACATATGGAATAAAAAATAATTTTATAACATTATCCACTAACACTTTAAGAATGAAAAATTAAACTTCATTTACTTAAGATATGAAGTTGAAATTGTTCATGGAATGACCAATAGTGATATTTTACCAAAATCAAAAAATTATTTCTTCTAATTTAAATTTTTCAACTTTAGGGAAATGAGATTGAAAACCAAAAATGTTTCCCTAGTACACTCATATCCGATGAATCAGATGGTACGGTAGAATACCACAAATTTATGGCCTTTTGATTATTGGATTTTTCATAGCTATGTTCTCTACCACTCATTATCCAAACATGATGGTTATATTTATCTTCCATATCAATATTTTTACCTATGTTGTCCTATATAGAAACCCATTGATTAGTAAATTTGGGTAACCGTTATGTTTTATAATTTAGTATTTAATGTTATGTTTTTGTATTAGTTTTTATGATGTGGGTTTCTTTTAAATAAACTTTCATGTAGTAACCCATTTATAACCCCGATGAATTTCGAGGGCGAAATTCATTTAAGGGGGGTAAAATGTAACACCCTATGATTTTATGAAAAATATTCTATTAATTTCATTTATGTCATGTGTTGTATGTTGTACCAAAATTTTCTTGTGCTATACGCCACACCTTATTAACTTGTATTATACACAAATATTATTCTTGGCTTGTGTTGCATGCAAGTGAAACCTTCCTCAATATCGTGTGTTGTACGCAATACTGAGTTTCACTAAACAAAGATATATTGTTATAATATTATTATGAACAAGACTTTTTGAATATTAGTAACTAAATTTTAAATTTTATGACATTATAATTCATCTTACACATTTTATAGAACATGGTATGAGAACAAAATAATTTTTTCAGCAAAAATAAGTAATTTTCAAAAAATACCGTTTTGCCTCCTTTTGATGGAGCACCCACTTTAAATATAGTTTTTGACATGTTTATAAGTTAAATTTGGCAATACAAAATTTTTATTTGGAATCAGGATATAAAAATTTTCTTTGGATAAATTTTCGATATTTTTCTGATATGTTTGTTATTTTGATGAATTGTAAAAATACACTAAATTTTAATTCAAAACAAATTTTTTCATTGAGATAATTTATATGTATAAATAATAATATTTAATGGTTTTAAAGTATTAATATAATCTATTGTTACATTTAATATAATTCATGTCATTACCATTGATTTTATGTTGAATCAATAAGTAAAAACATTTCAATCTTCGACAATGTTATATCTTTTAAAAACCATTTTCTTAACAACAAAATTAATTTTAAATTAATTACTGCAAGTTATGTGTTTTGAATTTTTAAAAATGGATTCTATATTTAGATTCAGTTGGTCCAAATGTCGTTAATAGGTTACTTTAATTTTATTAACATATGAATAGTAACTACAGTAATTTTTATTTTCTATAGTTAAAGGTAAATTGGGTAATTAAGGGAAAGAATAAGATTATAAATTTAACGTAACTTCTAAAAAATTCTATTAGATAGATAGAAGTCGACCCATATCATCTTAGTGTCAGATATTGACCATGAAAACGATATAATTATAATTATAACCAAAGAAACTGACAATATGTCACTATCTTATATATTATAAGTGTAATAATTATAATATAGTGATAAACTTCATAAAAATCGAACACGAATAGTCTCCAGAAATATAATAAAACTATATACATCATGTGAATTTCTTTATAATTTTTCGGTATTAAATAATTATCATTAAAGATGACACAATAGTGATGTTGAAATTATTTTATTGATTGAAATATCAAATAAATGGTTTTTAAAATATTAAAATAAATATTATATGAGCTATTTAATGTGATCCACGAATTTTCTAGATGACAATGTCTTGTTAAGAATCTATTAAATATTTTGGTTCGAATATATCCACTGTGTGTAATTTATTTAAATTCAAATAAATGAATAGTGTCAAAATTTACACTATTGTTATTTTATAAATATAACATATATAAATTTTTTTTAAAATCATATAAATATTTAAAAATTATGAATTGAAATTTATATGTACTAAAATGTCATAAATTATCCAATTATGAAAAAATCACAACACATAAGTAATTATTTATAACAGTTTAAAATTTAGAATATTATTACCACAAATAATATTAAATAGATTAAATAAGGATAAATCAAGTTGATAAGGATTAAAAAAATTCACAACATGTATAAATTTTATTAGTTGATGAGATTACAACCCTATATAATCTCATATTCTGTTTGAGTCATTTTTGGAGGTTTTTATGTTGGGATGGAGTTTATTATAAATTAATATTTCTTAGGTTTCCAAAGGTGCCCCTCTCCAACCTTATAAAAGGGTACCTCTTCCCTCTCCTCGTCACACAATTTTTAGCCTTCATGGTTGGTCAAACCCTACCCATTTATCTTATAAACATCTCTAGTTATATCATAGAGTTTTTTTTCTTCTCAAAATACCAACTCTAGTGTTGTAAGAGGATGTTTAAAAGAGGCACGTCGAGGAAGGGATAATCTCTTCTACCGATTTTTCAAGTTTCTTTTCTTCTTATACTTCATATAATTTATTTGTTTCATTTTAAAGTAATAACATAAGTATTACTAATATACCTATATGTTATTATAAATATAAAACAACCCTATTTCACCTTCTATCCATCCTACGGAATATGAAATCAATGCGTGTGCGTACGTACAGAATACCATCTCACCGCCGTGGTGTAATCTGTTTGTCCACCACCACCATTCTTGGATGGGTATAATGGCGTAAAGAATAACTATATAAGATTATTATAACATCATACTAATTCTGAGATATTATTTCATCCACTATAATTCCATTCAATAATTATGGGAACGATATCATCCCTCGTGCGTACGTACGGATTACCGTCTCCACAACCCGATGCGATTCATTCTCCATATTAACAATGCAAGAATGATTATAAAGAATATATAATAAATAATAATGAAATATATGACAAAATACTAATTCTGGATTTATTTACATATATGTTTTATTTACTTAATTCCATTCAATTCAATAAGGAAACGAATACAGCATTCATGAGTACGTACGACATACCATCTCCATGAACATTGCATTTCATTCCATTTATTTATATATCATATATATTTATATTCTGAATATATATGTTATATATAATTCATGTTTTAAATTATGGAATTATTTAAATCAGGATATTATTAATAATATCCAGAACAACAAGTACAAACACGTATGATAAATGAAGCGATTTTACCCAAAATGATGCTTTAACATGGAATTGACAAAAGAACAGGTAAAATAAAGTCATAAGTATGTCATATATGATATCATAAATATTATTATCGTTTTGTTACAAGTTAATAATATGTTTAAAACCACTATACATGAGTTTCAGACTAGTATGTGAAAAATTGGACCTAAGGTAAGGGATAATTTTGCAAATCTCATTTTTATTTGAGATTGCTTATACGTAAGTATTTATTGGGGTTATATTTATCATCCATGTCCATGTTTTCTAAAAATGTTTTTCTAAAATGTTTATTATTCTTCCATGTATGTTTAGATTCATTTTTACCTTTTTTGACATTTTACCACTTTGTATGGGAGGAATCTTTTCTTTGGTAACTATATAAGATAGTTTTTGACTTTTTCAGCAAAAAGACGAGAAAAATGTTTTTGAACATATATGGTATCAATGGATTTTTATGGTTTCATAAAAATTTAGTTCAATGAATATTCCTTTATAATATTTCAGGATTATTTTCAAAAAAATCTTTTCTTTTAAAATCGCACAACATTGTGAAAAATAAAACGATTTTGAAAAAGAAATGATATTTTCTTCAATAATTCATTTCAAGTGTTTATTCAAAACCTTTTCCCATCTATGGTGAAATTATTTAGTATGATTATTATTCAATTATAATCTCTTTATTATTTGAATAGTTTAATATTTCTTATGATGAAATGTATCAATATGTTTTATATGGATTATGTTATGATATGATGATGTTTATGAAACCCATTTTATTCTTTGGGTAATGATGCCTGATTTATGATTGTGTTGTGGAACACGTAAGAATGATTTCAATATGATATGGGTGGGACCTATATCTCCCTCAAATGCATTGGGTAAAGATTTATATCTCATGAGATAAACAAGGCTGGAACAACAAGTTAATCTGGTTCAGTGATACAGGATTGGAACGAGGAGTGAACTCGATTCAGTAAGGGACTTTATCCATTATGATGGTCCTGGTAGAAATGCCTTGGATACTATGGAAATAATATCAAGTACTTAATTGTTTTCCAAAATTACATGTTTTATTCCCCATTATATTTTATCATGGTTACTGTTCTTTTTTATCTATACCTTATTCACTACCATGATTTATGTCATTACTCATGATTTTGATGTCTTATGTTCATGTTCTTACATTCAAATGTTTAGGGATTGTTTTATATTCTCTATGATTACCCTTACTATGCATTTGAGCTCACGCTTTATATGTTTTATTTTCACTAAGATTTAATGAAAGGTTTTAGGTTATAAAACCAAAGGGGAAGATCTTTATGGGAGATGTTGAAGATCTTTCACCATGATTAGAAGATTATGTCCTGAGTTTCTAATGACACTAAATTATTACGGTCCTTGAGTGTTGGTTCTTGTAATGTATTAATTATTCTGCAAAAGTAATGTAATATCCATGTACATCAAGCATGGGTCTCTAAATCCAAAGTGACTTATTTCTATGATAGGATGAGAATGGGTTTAAATTCATTTATACAATGAACATTCTATATGTTTTGATTGATTTTTAGTCCTCATACTTTTATTTTAAACCTTTATTAACGCTTTAAACACTTATCATTATATCATGTAATTTAAACTTTGTGGGTAAATATAATTACAACAACATGCCAAATGACATATAAATTATTCATTTATGAACTTATAAGACTTTTCCCAATTATGTGGTTTAACTTTAGATTATTTCATATTCCATATCATTGAATAATAGATTTTAAATTTTAAAATAACATTAGTTTCATTTTTGTGAATATTCATTTTTAATTTTTTTTGAAATTATCATAACAACATTATATATTTTTAAAAAATTCAATAATACATCCCTGAAGTTTCCAATTTATACTAAAAATTCATGTTTGGAATAAATTATATCAAATTTATTTCATTGTAAAATTTTTAATATCATTTATTTGATTATTCTATTGATGAATCAATTATTGCATCATCATTGTGTCATGATTTAATTTATTTATTTATTCTTTTGAAATTAAAAATAAATTAACATGATGTAGGTAATAGTTTTATTTTTATATGTAGTATTAATAGTTTAAGATATACCCTATATAACATAATATAAAATATTCTTTACTTATTAAAAATAAGGTTGTGATAGAATTTGTCTTTTCATTGAATAAAATATTATAAATGTCCTACTCATACCTAATTGGATTACAATGGGTATAACATCAATCAAATGATTCTTTTGGTTGAAATATATTCCTCATATTTAATTATTACAAGTATTACAGTGATTTAATATTAGTTATAATATTATTTTTACCATCAATTAGATGATTTACCCTTAACCATGGTAAAAAAATTACTAATGTTATAATTCATAATTTCTGAAGATTAATTCTCCCTTTAAGATCATAAATTTAAAATTTATCAAAATTTTGTATGCATATTTTTCAAAATTTTAAAAAAATGGGGCTAATATTAATAAAAAATTAATCCTGTTAATGGATTGAGAAAAAAAAAATTTAAAAAATTGATTAAATGTTCACAATGTATTTATATCAAATTTCAATGTAAATTTTTTTCTAATGGCCTATTATACATTTACTAATATAAAATGTGTTAATTTAAATTTAAAAACATTTGAATGGATATTATCTCTATATAAGAAAATTAGATGAAAAATTAGTTTTGAATCCATATGTCGTATGTTTCACTTTTAATTTAAAAATGAATCTTATCAGAAAAATACCTTAAATTCATCCTAAGTAAATTTTTCTACACCACTGATTATTTTTTTAAAAATGTATTTTTACAACGTTTTTATAGAGAAAACATTTTTAATAAATTATTTAACACTTTAGTAAGTTGTATTTGAAATAATAGGAAACTTAATTGAATGTAGTGTATCAAAATTTACTTTTTATGAATTTTTGGCATTTTTTCAGCTACGATTCATTTTTTGATGAATAGTGAAAAAATAATCTATTTTAATTGAAAAAAACATTTTTTTAAATTTCTTTATAGTGTTAAATTTAAATTTTTTATTATTTTTAATGTATAATTAGATCATTTTTTTATCATTTATTCTATTTTAGGTCATTTCAATCAATTTAAAATTAAAATAGGATATAAAAACAATATCAAATATTTATCATTTTTACATTAAAAACTTGTTTTCCTAATTCGTAAATTAGATTAAGGATAAATTAATTGTAGCCTCTTCTGTGTTTTTAATTTTGAAAAATTAACATACATTTTTTTAATTCGTATAAATTTTAATATCTCATATGATAAAAATAATTTTTTGGAAATTATATAAAGTGATTGTAGTAATTATTTTTTTAACACATTAATGGATATATCTCTTTATTATAGTTAAAAATAATATTAAATATAACATAATAGCACACATAAAATTTATCTAATTTAATTGGATGAGTATTTTGGACAAAAAAAATCTTTGGTTATATTTTAATCAAATTGAAATCTATTTGCTGTCAGTAATGCATTTATAATATTATATTTAAAGGGAAGACAAATTTTAACGCAACCATGTTTTTAACAGGTAAAGTATATTTTCCTTTGGCTTATATAGGGTATATTTTATACTATTAAATTATTTAGAAATCTATAATTATTATCTACAACATGGTAATTTAGTAATTATTTGTATGAAATAAGTGATTTAATTAAACTATGACATAATAATGATGTATTGTTTTCATCATTAATGGAAGAATCATATCAATTATATTTCAATTGTTAAAATAATTATATTTTGATATAATATATGCCAATAAATAATTTTTTGGATTTAATTGACATGGTAGAGATGTTTCAATTGAGTTTTTTTATAAAATATTTATTTAATGATATTATTAAAATTTTAAATAATGATTCTTTTTAAAAATAACACTTATGAAATTTGAAATTATGAAATTGTTTATTAAATGATATGGAATTTATAAAAATATAATATTCAGCCACATATTTGGTATAAGTCTTATAATTTGATAAATTTATGAGTAATTTTTCATTTGGCTTGTTATATTAGTTATATATACTCTTAAATTGTTTATTACAAGATATCAAAGTAAAATTTATAAGAATTAAAAAAACGATAAGGATAAAAATAGTCAAAACTTTTCTAATATTCATTTTATGATTAGTATTCGACAAAAAATCTTATTATATTCTAAATAAATGAGTTTTGATCTAATTGGAGTACATAAAATAGTTACATTAATTTAACATTTTGAAGAATTCCATGAGTGCACCTCCCCTCTCATATAAATGAACACACATTCTTCTCTATATATCAAAACTCAAAAATTATTTTATTCCGATAGACTTTTCCCAGATATTTTTATTAACCAATACCAAAAATCTAGAAGCCCAATTTGATATAGAAGACTTTCCTTAGATTTGATAACATGTTAATCAATGGTGATAATCCCAAGAAGATGTAATATTTTTAATTAAGTGTTTCTGTATTATTTATTCTTCCACTACATTAAAATATTCGTTAACTATCTTGGGATAATAAAAATATTAACCTCAATATAATGAGATTTTATTATGTTAATTTTATCACCTAATTCTATCTCAAATTTTTATTATATTGGGAATAAATTAATTGTTTGTGCGTATATATAAACTATCACCTACCCGAACTAATATAAATTTTTCCCATTACTATTATGCAAGACTAGAAATAATTATTTAATTAATTTTTAAATATGATATTCATGAAAATTTTATCATAATAAGAGAATAAAATATCAATTAGGTTCTTACATTCCGTGCACATGAAAATGATAACATTGTTCATGCATTCTGGTGAACTTTCGCATCCACAAGGCGATGTGATTCATTTTTATCAACACATCACATGGTTTATAAATCAAAAAATATTTAAATGATTAAAATTATAATAATTATTTTGAGATCATTGTGTAAAAATGAAATTATAATTACCTCCTTTCTATAATGATCATTGAATAATATAAATGTTACTCATGCATAGTACGACCAAAAGTTCAATGATTATAACGTTGTTAATTTTATATTATCATAAATAAATGTTATGATTAAAAATATAATTGATGTATAAAAGTTATTAATATTTAATTAAAATTATTCTTTTGATGATGTACTAATGAACACTATGAATATTGACTTCATAGAAAATTGATTTTGGACCCAAGTATCGAATATAATCCAAACATATAACATTATTTTAAATAATTATGTAATTGTTATAACATGATAAATAGTGGAATTAATGTAATAATGAACATTAAAAATATTTCCAATAAATTAAATTATTAACTAAACATTATTTTTATTGAAGATAAATTATGTATGTGATTAGTTGTACTCAATGTAAGGGGATTGATTTTAAAAACCACATTCAAAGTTAAAAATTCATATAATTTTTGAAAATCCAAAAGGAATCTTTTCTAATATACATCATGAAATTATATTCATTCATTTGGTTCTTTTTTAGTTTTTCATCATTCCTTTTCTATTTTACTATTTTATTTTCAAATGTATAATTTTCATTTTTCTGTGCACAGCTTTATGATTTGATTTCATTGTAGAAATGTTATTTTTCAGTTAGGATTGTTTTATGTTTTGTGATTTGGTTATGCTTCATAGGAATTGTCTATGAATTTCGGTATTTATAATTTAAAACAATGGGGGTTTATCCTGTGGTATCTATCCAATGAATTTGGTTATGATAAGGAGTTAATCGGTAGGGGTTCTCTTGAGAGATTAAGGGAATATTATAAGGTGTCTATTCCAATTATAACCATGGATAATACCCACTATGTATCCCTAAATGATAATTTAATAGTGGTGTGGAATTGATATCAAAATTTATATTAATGTATTATGTATTCTATATATTTGTATAATAATCTTATTATTACATGATGTTTGGTAAGGAGCTTATGTTTTAAGGGTGAAACTTAAATCTTTGGGAAAATGTATTTTTGGGTTGAAAGTATACATGGAATTACAGTTTATTTTATTCTATGATGTCACTTATTGAGAATGTTTTCTCATAACAAGTGTAAAATTTATTTAATAGCTTATAGTTATGGTTAAGGGAAAATAACATGTAATGTTGGATTTTATACTAATTTTTCCTAAAAAAGTGATCATGTTTTATTTTAAAAGTCATATAAATTAAAACTTTTTATAGTGTTTTACTAGTATCATATTTTTATGTTTGTGGTATTTTATGTATGAATCATTTACTAATTATTTAAAATTATAAATCTATAAATATCCTTAATGAAAATGAAATTAAAATCATGACTAAAACTTATTATTTTTAAATTTTTAATGCTAGGGACTTACAGTAGGTATCAGAGGATTGTTTCAATAGAATTAGAGATTATAATATCTTTATTAGAGTTATGGATTTAATCAAGGTTCTATAAATATATGGATTATAATACATTCAATTAATTTTAAATCATATTTTTTGGCTTTAGGTTATGAAATTTTAATGTGACTAACTATATTTTTTTATTCATGTAATTTTGTTAATTGTGGGTTATTATATTTTGGGATGAAAAATGAATGGAAAAAGATAAACATTATGGATAAAAATTGTTATGGTTATTTTGAGGAATGTATCATATTTTTTTAATATTATAATAATTATATAGTCATATAAAAAATACAACCCATTGGATGTTTGTCAACCCGTTTCATCTTGCACGGTCCTGGGAATCGAACCCGCAATAGAAGGGTGATAAGGGTGAATCGACTATAACTAGTGTACTTGAAGTCATGATTAGTATGGATTTGAATTTCCAAATATATTTTTTTACATATTAAGAAAAAGATAATTCTAGGATCATTATTTCATTCCTTATGGAAAATGATTTTTGATTATGTGATTAATGTTATTTCAGAAGATGATATATTTTTAGGGAAATCCTATATAATCATGTTATATAAAAATCTATGGTATTGTTTATTATAAATAAACGTTGAATTATATTTTTGAAGAATATATGATTTAATTTGGGACTTATGGGGATTTATTTTATTAATGCAAATGGGTATCATATTTTGAATATTACTAGGGAAAATACATTTTCATATTAGAATTCATGGGATATTGATGTTATTTGTAGATAAATCATAAAATTTTTCTTTTAAGAGTATTTTATCAAATAATTATGAATTTTTGGGTTTAATTCAAAGTAAATAAAATTTTTTATGAATTTTTTCTGTATTTATTTATCTATATTGTTCTTTTTGTAATACTATTTTTATTTTCACATTGAGGTAGTTATTTTTCAAATATAGTTTATTCTTTTTTGGGAATTGTCATACCTTGTAATAATAATTTTGGTTTTGGTTATTTTATAAAATAAATATAAATATATATTCAAAACAATTTATATTATACGATTATTTAGATGTTGAGTATTGTGTATCAGGTGTGAAAACAATATCATTAATACTAATCATTTGGTGAAAATGAAGATTCTCTTGGGAAAATTTATTAATGGATGAATCTCTACTTGTCATGTAAGTATATTTTCTTATGTTATTAATTAATGGTGTCTATTAATTCCTAAAATTATTGAAAAGGATCATAAAACCAAATTTTCCTTTTACATTTCTTACTAATAAATCTGTGAACTTTTATCCCATCTGATATTTATGGTATTTTGATTGATATAGTTCTGAAAAACATGTTCTCAATCACTATCCATAATTACATGATGGTTTTCTATTTCATATTCTCGTTTTCCAACATGGAACCCTCGAATGTAATATCTCATATGACCTTCGTAGATTAATTTTATTCTTATAAAGTAAACTTTTTATTAATATTTTTCCTATTAAGAATTACAATGAAGGTATAATATATATTCTAACACGTAGTTTTTGACCCTGAGTTCAAATTTTCACGGATACAATATACAAAAGTGCGGGAGAACATAACATCCTAAGTTGTTATAACAATAAATTGTTTTATAGTATACATGATATTCCATATCATACCTAGACTAATACTTAAATATTTTTTTTTAAATTTTACCATTGAACTTATAGTTATAATTGTCATAAATAACCTGATTAAATGAATTATAAAATTTTGGTTTAAACATGTATATATAATTAATATAATAACCCAAACTTAAAAGTAACTTATTCTATGGTTTTTGAATTATAAATCACATTAAAGGATCTTTTCAATTAAGTTTTTATATAATTTGGACAATATCCTTCAAAATAGACCCATACATTATATATGTATTTTTACAATCATGAAGACGATAGGTCATACGTACATATGTGTGAAATTTAAAATATACATTGATCATTATTACGAGAAGATAATTATTATTTTATTATTATAGAATGATAATAATATCATAAATATCGTCCAAATAATTTTAATGTACTTCTATATATCATATATGCATTGTGCTGAGGAAAAATTAATAACATTGCTTCATGGTGGTGATAGTTCGCATATATACATGAAAAATGTTATCATTTTCATGTTCATGTAAATTAAGAACATAATTTATATTTTAATATATTATACTGATAAATATTTCATGAATATCTAATATAAACGTTAATTATAAAATTATAAAATGTCTATAGATATGATAATGGAAAACTAATTATATCAGTTTTGGGTGGTGATAGTTCACATGTATGGATAAATGATTAATTTATTTAATATTTGATGGAAATATTAGAGTGATTTAGGTGATTATATTAACATAATAACATCTCATTATATTGATGATTTTAGATTTATTATCTCATCATGTGTGGATATTGTTCTAAGGATTTGGAAGAAGAAATAGAATATAAACTATTAATTAAAAATGATGTCTCTTCATCAAATGATCACCTTTGATTAACACCTTTACACATTTAAGGAGTGTATTCTACCTAAAAATGCACACTAAAATATCACAAGAGATTCTAGGAATGTATTGCGGTATATCCTTTTGAAACTAAATAGGTATTGAGGTTTGAAGAGTGGAGAACAATGGGATCCCCTATATAGGAGTGGGGAGAGGCACTCCTAAAATTATTCAAAATATAAAAATAATGTAAATTAATTTTATAATCCAAATGGATAAAAAATGAATCATTTAGAATATATGGTCATGATAGGTCAAATAAATCCATCAAAGGAATGTTAGATATGATTATACAATTTTTTAATCATTGCCTTCTTATGTTAACACATATTAATTCATAACGTGATATCATGTAATTTACAAATTGAGGGTAAATATAACTTCAATAACATGTCAAAAGTTCAATAAATGAGTCATTAATGTCATGAAATGTATTACCCACACTATTTTTATGAATATTATATTTTTAATTATATATATCACTTAATAAATGAAATTATATATTTAAATATCATTAGTGAAAATTTGGATAGTAATTAATATTTGACTTTTCAAAAATATCTTAACAACATGATATCTTTAAAAAAACTCAATTAAAACATTCCTATCATGTCAATGTCATCCAAAAAATTAGATTATAGAATAGTTTAAATCAAAATATTTTTTTTTTACAATTTTTATTATATTTTATTTTATTTTTCTATTAATAAAGAAAAAACGACATCATTATTGTGTTATAATTTATTTTAAATATATATTCTCAAAAAAATGAAATAAATTACCATGAAGTTCTAAATTATTTAATATTTCTAAGTAATATTAAATTTTAAGTGATCAACATTATAACCTAGTATTAAAAATAAATTTCTTGATAAAATCAAGTGTGAGACAAAATTTGTCTTCTCTATGAATATAATATAATAAATACTTTTCTCACACCAAAGTGGCTTCCAAATGTCATAAAATAAACCCAATGATGGTTTTTGATGAAATTAACTCTCTAAATGGAATTATTACATGTGTAAGAGTGATTTTATAATATTTCTATTATTCTTTTTACCTGTGAAAACCTGATTTACGGTAAATCGTGGTTATAAAATTTTTTATTAAGGTTACTATTCATAATATTGAAAAATTATTTCAATCCAATTATATCACAAATTTAAAAATGGTTACAACTGTGTATATCCTTTTTTATAATATAAATCACATAAGTTGAAAAACATACTTTAATATTAATCTCATTGAAAAAATGAAAAAATAGGGTTTTAAAGTAAAATGTTCAAAAGTTCACATATTTTGTATATCAAATATCAATACGAAATTGATTTCAATGAATAACATTGGATTATTTTGTAAAAATTCAATCAGTTTATAATTTAAAACCCATTAAAAGGAAAAAATAACTAAATAAATAAATTAGATGAAATTATAGTTTCAAAAAAAAATTGCATTATATTTCACCAACTATTAATATATGAAAATTAGTAGAAAAATACAAAAAATTAAACCAATGAAAATTTTGATATTACTCATTCAAATAATAATTTCACGCTTTCTAATATAGATTATAGAACTGAAAAAACAAATATTATTCAATACTATTGTTCCATTAAAAGTTTATAAACTCTTTTTAGATGATGTAATGTTTTATCCATAAAACATTTTTTATCATATACACTACTGAATATAGTGTATATTTTTATTATTATGTAATTAATAAATGAAAAAGATATATTTAATCATTATCTATATAGTTACATTATTCACCCATTTTGGAAATTGCATCTTCAATGTTTTTTCAATTATTAAATTAGTGGTGATATATTTCCCTTATAGCTTTTTCAGATTCCCATGTTGCGTTATCAACCATATGGTTCTCCAAATAATCCTTAACCTGATAAATCACCGTATTCATCAACAATTTCTCTCTATAGTCTAGATCCCAAACTAGTAGTTTCTCATAATAAATATTTTCTTCTAACTGAACTACTTCTGGACTGAAAACATGAGATGGATCTAGTATATACTTCCTTAAAATTGAACCATGAAAAACATTGTGTACCTAGCAAAAACATGAAGACAAATCAACTCAGTAAGAAACTAATCCAATATTATATAGGATTTAATTAGGTCTGATGAACTTTGGACTCGACTTCCCCTTATTTCTGAATTACATCCCACATTTCAATGGAGCCACATAGAGGACATTAATACATTTGTAATATTATATTCCTAGTAGACAATTTTACTCACCCACTTTTTTAATAAGTAAAATATTTTTAATAATGTGTTATGTATCACATATGATCGAATATAAATTTTATTTATAAATATAAAATATTTGCACACATCATGGTAGCTTACTTTTAATTTTATGGAAGTAAATAATCAAATTAAATGGTTACATAATGACGATGTAATAATTTCATAATTAATGAAATATTCAAATAAATGATATTATGAATATTATAAAATATTATTTTACATGATTGATGACATACACATATTTTATTAATGACATTGACATGTTTGAGGTTATTTAATTGGGTTTTCTTGAAGATATAATGTTTTATGGAGTTTTTAAAATTCCTATAATTGAATAGTTTCAAAATTAAAACAAATGATATTATAAAATATAAAATATTTTACAAAATTATATAAATTTTCTTAAAATCCCAATTCTGGTACATAAATTGGTATAAGTAATAAAATATCTTCAATTATTAATTTAGTGTTTTTTTTATTTTATTATAATTATATTAACCCTCAAATTATAAATTACATGATATAATAGTATGAATTGGAAATCATTTAAAAAATGATAAGTATTAAAAAATAGAAAAAAGTTTTAAAATTTTAATTTGATAATGTGTATTCTCAAAAAAACCAACATATCATTCCAAAAAATCACTTTGAACCTATTTTAAAAATAATTTTAATTTATATGAATTTAATAATTGGATGAATTCTAAGAATGCAAATCCCCTCTCCTATAAAACAGAACATGTTATTATTTATACTTCGCACATAAAAAACTATTTTTTTTTCAAAAATTATCTCCCCAAATACATTCTTATATTCTGTCCCAACATTATGGAGGACATAGTTTAATAAAAGAGACATTTTCTATGTGTTATTGTGTTACTCAATGGAGATTATCTGAAGAAGAACTATTGTTATTAATTAATTGATTCTATGTTTTTTTGTTTTCCACTAACATCAAATATTATTCCTCCATGATGAAATAATAACTCTAGTTTCATGAATATACCAATATTTTATAATGTTTATATCATATCCTATATTCATATCTAATTTCATCAAAAAGGAAATGAATTATTTATTCATGTGTATGGAAGACTACCGTCTCATAGACAAAAACAATTCATTTTCCATTATCATCTCTCAGTACTAATTATAATGATTAAATTATGGTTTATATATAATATTCAGGAAATAATTATTGATATAATAGAATAATATATCAATCATTTTCTTAATCTCCATGCTCACTAAAATGATAATTTTTTGTCCATACGTGTGAATTATAACCTCCACATTGCGATGTGATTCCTTTTTCATCACCAAATCACATAGATTATATAAATATGTATATTTAAATGAGTAATTTAGTATTAATGATATAATTATCATTCTAGGAAGATAAAATAATAATTACCTTCTTTTCATACAGATTAATTAATAATTGGAATATTACTCATGTGTTTGTATGACTAACCATCTTCATGATTGTAATGTAGTTCATTTTTCATGACCATAATTATTGGATTTAATTAAAAGTAAAATTAATTTGTAAAAGATATTATTAATTAAAGAATATTATTCTCTATATAATTGAATAATGACCCCTTTTGACTAGAGATATAATACAATGTCATTTTGGACTCATGTACTGAATATTGACAAATATCTGACATGAATTTAAATAATTGATTATTTGTTATAACATTATAATAAGTGATATAAAATGTACATTAAACTTCAAAATGGATCTTAATAAATTATTAATTTACATAATTTTACTGTTCATGAAGAGAAATATCATATGTGATGTACTGAAATCAATGTATGGGATATCATCTCAATCATCATTCATTGAGGCATATTTAGATGTTACACACCACGATATTTTTTGAGGTGTTTAAATAGACCATCTGAATTATAATTTCATTTAATGGTTGAAAAAATGAATATTTCATTACGGAGTGTTTGAATTTATTGAAAAGTGGGAAATATAATGTTCTTTCTTAACGTATATATAGGTAATGTATTCTCTACTCTCATAAATATAATTTTTTATTTTGCATTCTCTACAAGAATTAATGTTTTTAAAATAATAATATGTCACTTATTTTCATTTCTACTTATTTTGGTATAGAAAATGGAATTTTTATTTCAATATATTGAAATAATTCCATTAATATAAAAATGAAATTTTATGAGTGAAATTTTAAAAATTGAAATGTTTTATGTCTTATAATTCTATATTATAAATTCCTCATTTGATAGGTGGTTACATAAAAACCCAAGGGAGAGGGGTTTCATGAATGTCCATGGATGGGTGGTTATGTTATAACATGGAATGCATTGGGTATGGATGTTAACTGCATTTTTAATCCTTTTTGTAAGAGTGACATGTATAGAAGTCAACTGCATGGTTATTTCATTTAATTATGATTATGTCTCACATTAAATTTATTTGTTATCTCTTGTTTCAATGGGTTTTATAGTAATATATTATTATCAAAAAGTGTATTAAATTATATTTTTAATGTAACGTATTTATTACTTTTTAATGTGGAAATGTTTAACTTTATTATAATGTATTCATGTGTTTTCATGTTTTCACAATATAAACAGTTTTCCTTCTATGTGAATCCCATACTGAGATTTTTATGCTCATCTAATTTTTTTAATTTTTTTCTAATGATTTAAGGGGGAATTGAGACAAGGAGGATATCATGGGTGATGATTAAAAATAAAAATAAAACATGTATAATTTTAAAATATTTTGTTAGATGAGATAGATAGATATTTATTAAAACTGTTTAAATTGTATTATTTTAGATTTTATTTACGAATAATGGAAAAATTTTCTAAACCTGTAAATCTAAAAAGATCCTCAATTTGAATGAATGTAGAATTCTTTATTTACATCAATATTCCAATTTGGTGGAAATCAGAGGCAGATTCAACTGATTATACTAACATAACAATATCTATTTATATTGAGGATTATAGAGTTAGTATCTCATCATTGGATGACATGATTTGAAGGAATATAATGGATAAATAAAAAAGAAACACATATTAAAAACAATATCTCTTCATTGGATAAAACATTTTGATTAACACCTTATCACCTCTATGGAGAGTGTTATGCCAAAAATATGTCCAATAGAATGCGCTTATAAATTCTAGGAAAGAATTTAGATTGTAATAGGTTAATCCAAGTAAGTATTATGGTGTGAATAATATAGTTGAATGATTCCATTTTAAAAGAGTGGTGAGGGGAACTCTTGAAATTTTACAAAATATTAAATTAATATAAATTAATTAATATAGGAAATCATTCAAAAGTGATTTATTTATACGATATGATAATGTTGGGTCAAATCACCATCATCAAATAAAAATTAGATAGGATATAATATTTTTTACACTTATAATTTCATTTCACACTTATTAATTCTTATCATGACATCATGTAAATTACAATTTAATTGTAAATATAATTACATTATAATTTCAAACCACCACAAAATGAGTCATTAATGAAATTGTTTTTAATAATCCCATTATATTTGAAAGATTACTATTTTAATAAATTATATATCAATTTTCAGACTTTATTATTACATTATATCACTTGTAAACATGAAATAACAATTAAATAATTATTTAAGATCTTATCAGACATTTTTTTCAATATCTAGTACCTGAGTCCAAAATGAATTTGGTATGATGTCAATAGTCACGTTGGTACCATTATATAATATTCACTAGAATGGAGTATATTAACAGTCTTAATTGAATTATTTAATTATATTTTACACATTTTTATATAAATCATTAAACAATTAATTATAAATGACTATAAAACTTTATGTAAAATAAAATAAGTTGATTTTATAAAACAAATTCAAGCGTGAAGAAGTGTATTTATAAAATAATAATATCATAATTTTAGGGTTATAAGAATGAAATATATAATATAAAAATTATAATGTTTACAATTATTCTTATATGTTTTGTAGTCCTGATATAAGAACAAATTACATTTTATACATAAACAATTAGTTTTTTTAAAAAAAAAGTTTTACTAGAATTTGATGGAGAACCCCTTACAAATTACGTTTTTTACACATTTATATATTATGTTTTCAAAAATAAACATCCTATTTCAAATAAGAGTATAAATATTTTACTGGGATGAATTTTTGGTAATTTTCCGATGATATATAGTTTTTATTATATACGGAAAAATAATGCATTTTAATTCAAAAATGATTTTTGTCTAATTTATTTATATAGTTAGATTATCCTTTTATTTGGTTTTAAATAATAATTAAATGTATTTTTTTTATCATTTTTGTAATTTAGTTCATTATAATAATTATATAATTTCAATTAAATATAAAAACATTGTGAAAATTATATATTTTTTACATAACAACTCATTATCTCGATCTGTTAATGAGATTAATGTTAAATTAATTTTAGCCACTTTTGTGTTTTGAATTTTGAAAAATGGGAATACATGGTTGTAATTAGTATGAAATTTATGATTTAATAGTATCAAATTAATTTTTGGAAATTATGTATAGTAATAATAGTAATTATTTTTATTAACAAAGTTAAGTATAAATATACTCATTAAGGGTAAAAATAATATTATAACTAATATATAATCACCCTAAAACATATCCAAATTTAATTATATTACTGTGGAATCACCAAAATAATCCATGGGTCAATGTTATACCATAGGAATTCCACTTAATTCTATGTAATTGATTTATATTATTATATTCCAAGAGATGATAATGTTTGTCACACCATTACTTTTAAAAAATAAATTATTTTTAATATGTAGTAATACATGGGATCTAATAGGCTGTAAATATTATTAATAATGTAAAATGATTTCCTACATCATGGTAATTTCTTTTTAATTTTCATGGAATAATAAATCAATCTCAAAATTGACAGAATTATTATATGGTAGTTGATTCATTAATGGAATAATAAATTAAATGATATTAAAAAGTGAAAATAAATATATTTTTAAATAATTGATACCATTAATGAATTTTATGGATGAATTTTATAGTTTAGGTATGTGATATTGGAGTATATTCAAATATTTCATGTTTTTCTGATATTTTTAAAAATTAAAATATTAAATAGTGTTAAAATTAACAATAATGATATTTTAAAATATAAATTCATTTATGAAATGATATAGAATTTATACAAAACTACACTCTAGAAAAAAAAGTTGATATAAATTTCATAAATAACCCATTTATTATTATTTGGTATATTATAGTAATCAAATTTACCATTAATGTGTAACTAACATGATACCAAATTAATAATTATTAATATTTAAGGCAGAAATATAAGAATTATGAAATAGTTAATCCATGCATAATTTTCATTGTATGAAATGGATTCAAACCAATATCATCATATCTCTGAAATAAATCAGTTTGGAGCCATTAGGATTAGAATTTTTTTTAATTTATTTAATATTAAAAAAAATTCATGGAGTGACCCTCCCATCTCCAATAAATTTTCACACATTCTCCTCTATTTTTCACAACCCATAACCCATTTAAAATATATAAAAATATATGTTTTAATCCTAGTCTCCCATAATACCATAAAACTTTTTAAAAAATTACTAAAATAAAAAATTTTAAACACCTATGTCCATATAAATAAATCCATAAAAATATTGACAAACCCCATACAAGAATGATAATTATTTAAAAGAACAAATAATTAAAATAATTAAACTGGTGTTTTAATTAAAGAGTCTCTTTCCTTGAGTTTGACTCATCACGTTTTCTCTTTATCTTCCAAGATAATAAACATATGACAATTATTAAATTTCATGAAAACCTTTTTAATACCTATTATTACATTTATATAAATTATTATCATTTTATTGCTATAAAATAGTTATATAAGTTCATGTCGAACATTTTGATGATAATTGGTACTTCAGAACAGAATTACTTTGGAATGTCAAATATTTTCAAATTGGTCATTAGTCCATCATATATAAAATAAAATTAATGATATAACAATCAATTTTATATATCCATTATTCTTATAAATAAATTTATTAAATATTTATATGAAAATTGAATTATGATATAGTAAGTTGCACCAAAAAATGAGAAACATTTTCAATTTTAAGTGGTAAATATGATAAGATGGTAACTATTTTTTTTATTTGTAGAATAAACATAGAGTTTTTAATATCATATAAATTAAATTAATAAACGTATATATATCATCCATGTAATGTGGTGTTGAAAAAAGAATCACATCGCTTCTTGGGGGTGGTAGTTCACACTTGCGCACAAATGACATTATCATTTTTATATTAATGGAAATTATGAATTTATGATATATTATATTCTATTATAGTGATAATAATTTAACTAATATAAAATATAAATTTTAATTCCATTATTATAATTATTCTATAGTGGTGGTAAAGGAAAACAAATTATATCGGTTCATGGAGGTGATAGTTCAAACATAAGGACAAATGATTAATTAATATACCATTTTATGAAAATCAGATATGAATTTAGGTTATTATATTAACATAATAAAATATTATAATATTAAGGATAATTTTGTAGTAATTTAATCATGGTTGAATAATATTTAAATGAAGTGGATGAATAAATAAAATAAAACTCTTAATAAAAAATGATACCGCTTCTTTGGACAGTCACCTTTTAATATCACCTTTACACCTAAAAATAGGGTGTAAGTATTAAAATAAGGCATCTATAATGTGGAGAGGGATTTTATTAAGGTATGTTTTATGGTATATTCCAATTAAAATATGTTTTTAACTGTAAATAAATTATAAGAATGGGTTCTCTTTTATATGATAAGGGAGGTGCCCTCTTGGAAGTCTTCAAAATATTAAATTAATAATTAATATTATTTTTCTAAAAAAAGTTCCAAATTAACTTATTTATAAAATAATATTATAATTGGTCTAAATCCAATTAAAATTTTAAATGTTTTGAATATTTTTAATCCCAATACTGTTGTTTTAAACATTAATTAACCCTTCAAAATATTACTATAACATTATGTAATTTACACTTTCGGGCCTAATATAATTACTATAACATCCAAATAGACCTATAAATTTTTCATTTATGATATCATAAAACTTATACCAACTAGTTTTCCAAATATTGTTTTTTTATAAATTATACATCAATTAATTGTGGATTTATATTTTAACATATCGCTAGTTTCATGGATTCCACTATTCAATATTTTACATATTAAAAATGACCTATCAACATGATATCTCGAAAATATTCCCATTACCATGTCCATGAAATATCAAATTTAGAAAAAAAATTTATGGCATAAATTCTTTAAAATTAGATTTATATTTCTTTTTTAATATCATTTATTTTCTTCTTCCATTACTGAGGCAATTTCTCAATCATCATTGTATCACCATATAATTCAATTATTTATTCCCTAAAAAATTTAAATAAATTATCCTTATTTATATAAAAAATTATATTTATAAATAAAATTTATCATGAAAAATTACCATTATATAACTCCATATTAAAAAAAATTACTAAAAACAACGTTGTGACAAAATCTGTCTTCTGTTTGAATATAATGGCATAAATTTACTAGGCACATCCAATTACCGTACAATGGATATAAATTCAACCCAATGATTATTTGGGTCAAAAAAACTCATGAAATGAAATTAAGACCATTTTTGTAGTGATTTTATTTTAGTTATATCATTGCATTACCTTTAATTACCAAATATTCCCTTTAACTATAGTAACAATAATAATATTCTAAGGTAAATATTCATTATTCACAAAAACGAAGTTGATCATATTATATAAGAAATTTTATTCTTATTACAACCATGTAAGTACTTTAATAAAAATTAAAAACAATGAATTGAATACAATTAAATTTTTATTAATATATTTGACATATAAGAAAATAAGTTTTTCAATTAAAAACAATCAAAAGTTCGCAATGTTTTCTTATCTAATTACAATGTGAAATTTATTTGAATCACTTAAATGGGTTTAGTTGTGACAAATATATTTAATTATATTTTAAAACCAATTAAAAGTATAAAATAGCTATACAAATTTATTATTTTTAAATGTATTTTTGAATTAAAATGCAGTATTTTTCACACATCATTAAAAATGTATCTTATAAGAAATATAACAAAAATTCTTCAAAAGTAAATTTTGATACTCTTTTTTCAAATATGAAATTTATTTCTCCATATAAAACTTATAAAAGTGTCCAAAACTAAATTTAAAATGGTTTTCCCATCAAATGGTTGTAAACGTGTGTTTTTTTAGAAAAATAAATTTTTGTACATAAAATTAAATTTGAGAGAATATGATTTATAAATAATATCAATGATAAAGTATAAACATTAGGATAAAATTACTATATAATTCCTTATAATAACTGATCTAGATCGATTTGATTATTTTATAAACACACTACTTCAAACATAAATAGTTTTTTTGGAAATATATATTCTTTTCTTTTAAAAAGGGTTTTACATTCATTTATAATTACTTTAGTAAAGAATTATATAACAATTTTTAAATAATTATTTATTAAATAAGATAATATAAAAAAATTTCTCCATTATAATGACTATGTTATAACATTATCATTTAAATAATGATATTAATTTGTTTGTTTAATTTCAATGTGGCATTTCATTTATGCTATCAAACATGGTATTTCTTTCTAATATCATGGGACGGTACATTATCTCCCCTTTAAAATTTCATCCTCAAAATATCAAAATAATTTCTAGAAACTAGGAGTTCAACATTACATTATACCTTTATTGAATCCCAAATCAGAAAAAGGATTATTAATACATCCACATTAAAATAATTTAATGTACGAACATCACCTAGGATAATAAATATAATGGTAACATGTAGGGAAAAAAAGACATGGAAGATAAAAATAACTAGCATGTTCTGATTGAGAGTGAATGAGATCATGTTCACGACAAAATTATTAATCACAAAACCATAAATCTATGATTGGTTTAAAGGTTATTGATTGCATGGTAATAAATTTAAATAGATAACATTTTTATTTTAAGATCCTTTTCATTGATTTGAGGAATTAATTTACTACATTAACTAAGAAAATAATCAAATATAACTAATTTTCATGTAATGATCCATTCTTTAATAAATATTTTCCTCAAATTCATCTTTTTCTATAAAAAATGAGTATTGAAGATGAATGTTTCATTCTTGAAGCCCTAGAATAATATTATATAGATTCACATAATCGTAAAAAATTTAACTATATATTTATCATTTCATCAAACATTAATCAAATCCAATGTGGTCTATTTAATATAATATAATTCACAATAATTAATAAATCATCATATAATAAATAATTTCATTACTCTCAAAATTTCCACATTGAGACCCAATGTTCAACATACACCGTTAAATAAATAAAAATCCTCAAATTTCTCAAAATAATTAAAATTAATATTGAAACCCAAAATATAGAAGGATTTAATCATGTAGTCTTCCTGAATATATTTTAACATTTATTTGAAAAGAACATCCACTATAGATAATGTCTCCTACAAAAAATGTTATTTCCTAAATCACCTAATATTCTAGATATTCTAATTATTAATAGAAATAAACCAAATCACCATAAACAAAAAATAATATAATAAATTCTTTCAATATATTAATCAAATATTATTCACAAAATAAAAAACCATTGTATTCCATTAAACATTTCATGAAGGATTCCCTAAAATGGTGAATGTCTTATGAAATAATATTCATCACTAAATCCCCTAATTCATTTTTCCAATATGATAAAAATAATGTTACCATAATAAAATTATCTTATTTTGTCAAATAATTTTCTATTAATAAAGATTCATAAAAACCAGGAATACATGTACGCTAGTGGTATGCGATTCACCCTTTTTGCCTTTCGGCAGTGGGTTTTGTTCTCAAGACCTAACAACAAAAAACAGGTTTTCACCAATCCAGTTTTTTATTCTTGATCTACGACTATATAATTCTTATAACATTCCTGAAATATGATAAATTGCTCTAAATAACATCAAAAGGTTTTTACGTCAATGGATTTCTTGTACATTTCATTTTTCATCCCATAATTTAATAACCAATAATTATCATAAATAAATATCTCCAAAAATATTGTTAGTCACATTAATATTTTATAAGATAAATCCTAAAAAATGAGTGGTTAAATCATTAAACTTATAATCAACCTGATATTTATAAATCCATGATGAAATCTATAACACTAAAGAATACATGCTAATCTCCAATGTTTTCTAAACCATCATATAATACCAACTGTAAGGACCTTACCTAAAAACATTACATAATGTAGAGTTTTGTCAATAATTTTACTTTATTACTCATTAAGGATATTTTTAGGTTTATAGGTTTAGATTATTAGGAAATAAATGTTACATAAAAACTCAAATATTACAATGTATAAAATTTGACTTACTCTCTATTTTATTAAGAAATAAAAATATTATAAAAATGAAATTTTTTCATTAAAAATCATCATAACAGTTATGATGACTTCCTCATTTCCCATACCCTTCATTATACCATGATAATAACATTTTAAAACATGAGATGAATAGAAAAATATCAGTATCGGACATAAGGAGATAAATCATTAGTCTAGTCAAAACATGAAAAACATTGAAACAAATTTTCTTAAAAACTCATTTCACTCAAAGAAAACTCGAAAAATTACATGGAACATAATTTTCATATCATACATACATTCACCCTTACAAATGGAATAACCATACGGTTGACAACCATCTACTGGGTACCCAATGCATTTAGGGATCTGTATTGGGGTTCACCTATAATATAATTATATATAATTGCATCAACCATGAATATACATTTTCGAGGGAACATATCAGGAATAAAACCCTTGTAAACTCATTTACACACATGATCAAAGCAGTTCAAGATATAAAAATACAATTTTCTTTAAAAAATAATTTTAAAATATAAAAAAACACAAACATTATAACAAAAGAATATTATATAAAAAACATATTCTTTTAAAAAAATATAATAAAGATTCATGAATGATATGGAAATTTTTAATTCCATATAATATAAAAAAATACTTTCTTATAGTATTTTATAAAAAAATTTGGAAAATAATCATTAAAAGTGGGATTTTAATAAATGTCACTTACCCTGTGTCTGAATTTTACCATAAAATATTTTTATTTCTAAATAATAATCATAGATTAAAATTTTATTTTTTCTGAACCATTTTAATGTTTATTATTCATTTTATATAACTTATTATAATTTTATAAGAATTTCATAATTATTTATATTCATGTCGAGTGATTGGTCGATAATTAGTACATGAGTCCAAAATGAATTTCGTAAGACCAATCTGGAAAAAATGGCCTTTAATATATCATATCAAGAATAAGATTCTAGAAATAATAATAAATTTTATATATCAATTATTCTTTTATATACATTCCTTAAAAATAGATATGAAAATTTAACAATTTTACAACTGTGCTGATGGTAAGTCGTACATATGCTTGAGTAACATTCTCATTTTCCCTTGACCATTATTGATTGAAGGTAGGAATTATTTTATCATAAAATAATGGTAATAATATCATAAAAATACTATTACTCATATAAATATACATATATATATATATCATCCATGAGGTGTGGTGATGAAATATTAATCACATCCCTTCGTAGAGGTGATAGTTCACACATAGACCTGAACGAATTTATCATTTTTCTATTCATGGAATTGAAGAAAATAGTTAATATATTATTCTATTATAATGGTAATTATTTATTGAATATCATATATCAACATTAAAGACATAATTACAAAAAATCATGACAAACGGTAATGGAAATTGAATTATTTTGTTTCGAAGATGGTGGTCTACCATACACATGGATGAATAATTCATTTCCCATTTCAGGAAATTGGAGAAGGATTTTTGTGTTGAAATTAACATAAAACATATAATCATATATATTATAATTAATTCATTATTTCACCATGATGGAATAATATGTTACGGAAGTGGAAGATGAATTACAATAGATACACTTAATTAAAGACAATACATCATCTTCAGATGATCTGATTTGATTACAACTTAAACACCTCAATAACAATTGTTATGCCTAAACTAAGGACTCTAGAATTTTGGTAGGTATTTTAGTAAGGTATTTAGATATATTTTGGCCAAACTAAATAGGTTTTTGAGTGTGATGAATAGAGAATAATGGGTGTCCTTTTATAGGAGAGGGGAGGGGTAATCTTGTAATTGCTCAAAGTATTAAAATATAATAATAATATTCTAGGACAAAATAAGTAAAAATAGACCAAAAATGAAATATATAATACATTTATGACCATATCCTATCAATTTTTGATTATATAGAAATTTTTTAAAAATAATTTAATAATAAATTAATTCAGTAAAATATCATTATTGATAAATTTATTTCTATTCATTTAATTGGAATATAAAATACATCACATAGAATTTGGGATTAAATTATAATGCATTAAAATATATATAATATATATTATATATCTAATAAAATTGTTTTTTACATTAAACCATCCAAAATATACTGAAATTAATATTTTAATATCAATTTTTTTGTTTTTCTGTTAAATAAAAAATTATTTTAATTCAATAAAAAATCATGAAACAGAAATATATAATTTTAAAAAATTCCTAATAATTTTTTATAATTAAAATATTATCATTTATTTAAATTTAGAGATTTAATTTAGTTCACATGATTATTGTGTCCCCATGTGAATACATAAAAGATATAAATTACAATAATGTGATGTTCTGTAACAACATTTGACTTTTAGTGATATATAATTTATTTTCTACTACATGTGTACATTAAATTGCTAAAAATATATCATAATATAATAATTTTTGAATAGTATTCATTAAAAAATTTTGACCTATTTTTAATTTTTTTAATCGTTATCGTTTTTGAAGGCTTGTTTAAACCTTTTAATTCTTACTGTGATATCATGTTATTTAATCTTTGAGGGTTAATATAATTATTATAAAATGCAAAGAGATTATTAAATAATTAATTAATGTAATTTTATTATGTAAAATAAATAGTTTTCTGAATTTTATAATTTTAAACATTCTATATCATTTAATAATATATTTTATATTTTATAATATCATTAGAATAAATTTTGAGATAATTGAATAATTTAGTTTTTTGAAAATATCATAACAACTTAATATCTTCAAAAAACCCCATTATCACATCAATAAAATGAAAAATTACACAATAAAATTTTAGGATGACATTATTTATATGAAATTATATTTATTCTAATATTTTTAATATCATTTATTTTATCCCTCCATTAATGAAGCAATTACGGTATCATCATTGCATCGCTATTTAACATTACTATTCATTCCCCAATTATCATAAATAAATTAAAATAATGTACATCATAATTTTATATTTATAAACCTTATATTTATTGGATTAGTTCCCCTGTATAACCCAATATTTAAAATACATCTCTTTTTAACAAGAAGTCTGTGACAAAATTAGTCTTCTCTTGGAATATAAAATTGAAAATCACAAACTCATAACTAACTAGGTCACAAAGGAAAAAACATTAAACCCAAGATTCTTTTGGTAAAAAAGTAATTTAATTAATTTAATTCAAGTTTTCTGGATATTTTATATTAGTGAAAATATTATTTTTACTCATAATTATTTTATTTACCTTTAACCGTGGAATGAAACCTAATTACAAAATTAACTATTCATAATTTTCTAAAATTAATTTTATAATATTATATAATAAATTTCATAATAATTACAACTATGTATTTTTATTTTTAAAAAAATTAAAACATACAACAAGATAAAATTAATTTAACATTAATATCATTGATACATCGAGAAACATTTTTTAAAGTAAAATGTTTTAAAGTTCACAGTGTATTTATAACTATTATAAAGTTGAAATTTTTATTAATTAAAAAATTTATTAAATGATAAAAACTATATATAATTTTACTTTAAAACTATTCAGAAATTGAATTTAAGACTATAAATAAATTTGGGGACAAAGTATTTTTCAATTAAAAGAGTTTATTTTTTAACTACTTATAACAAAGAAATATTATCTGAAAAAACAAAAAAAATAGTCTAAATTAAATTAAGACTCTTTTATTTCAAATAAAAAGATTATTTTATGAAATATTTTTTATTTAAGATTCAAAAACAATATTTTGAATGTGTTTATCATCAAAAGGTGGAAAAATTCTTTTTTAAATACTTCATTTGACCATAAAATTGAATCTGTTCATAGATATTCTCTAGAAAACATAATATATGAATTTCAAACATTATATTTAATAATATATATGTATATATATTTCACTGACATAGTCTGATAAGAGTGATTTAATTATTCATTGGCAATAAAACACATTAATACACATTTAAAGAGTATTTTAGAGAACATTTCCCTAAAATTGGTTTTATTTTCATTTATAATTAATTAACCAACAACGACATAATTTTAAATATATATGTAAACCATATTTTTATAAATCTGTTAATTTTATTCATTTCCACTATTCTAACGACTAGTTTAATTTTAAATTTTAAATAATAATATTTATTTTTTTCATTTATGTTCAATGTGGTGTATCATGTACACTATCAAACATATTATTAATTTTTAAAAATTGAAGATGTAAAATTCCACCCCCCACATGGAAATTTATTCCTTTTAATTTTAAAATCGGGGTCGAAAAGTGGGTGTATGAATTTATGTTGAACCTATATTGAAATCTGAAATCAAAAAAAGTATTAATAAATCCTTTACCAGAAAAGAAAGAATGGAATGTATGAAGGTCACCTGAGATAACACATATTAGGTTTCCATGAATGAAAATAAGGGCATATATGATAAACCTAACAATTATGTTCTGATGGAGAGTGAAATGAAATGTGGTCTAGAGAATTTTAACAATCACAAAACCCTAAAATGGTGAATGGTTAAAAGGACATTGATTCCATAGTACGAAAATAAAAATTATAACTTTTTCTATAAGATCCATTTCAAAGACTTGTGTAATAAATTTACTTATTGGACTAATAACATAAGGAAATATACTTACTTAACTAATATAGTTTCATCATTTAGTTAATTTATAATATAAACTCATCTTATTCTCTATGCGATGAGTATTTAAGATGAATTTTTCATACCTAATACTCTAGAATCAACTTGTTTAGAAAAATATATTTCACAAAATATTAAAAATATATTTCTTCTATATTAAGAAACTAACCCAAAAAATGAAATTATGTTAATATAAGATAATATCCTAAAATAATATACCTTTATCTGATGAAAAACTATTTTAATCTCTTAAATACATCAGTGATACCCAATGTTCAACATAAAATATTCAGAAATAATTTTCAATAAAATTACTAAAAATAATGCAAAATATGATTGGAAATGATAATTTGAATATTTTTTTCCAATGGTATTCCAATATAAATTTTGACATTTACTTCTAAATAACATCAGTCACTCTTAATATTTCATACCAAAAAAATAATTGCTTAATAACTTATTGTCAATGTTAGGTACATAATTTACATTAATAACATGAATCAAAATAATTCAACATAAAAATATTACATTATTCTAAATATAAATAAACATTAAAATCTCCAATAAAATACCATAGTATTCTTTTTATCATGACCATATTGCTTTCCTAAAATTTTAATCGTCTTCTGAACAAAAATATCATCACTTAATCACTAATTCATTTTTCCCATATGATAAAAATTATGTTCCAAAAATAAAAATATTGTTTATCGAAATAATTATCTATCTAAAAAGGAAAATTCATACTAACACGGATTTCATGTAGGCTACTAGTAGGTGATGCTCCCATTTCGGTGTTTGGTTGTGGGTTCAATTTCTACACCCTTTTTGGATGTGAGGAGTTTTCACCAATCCTTTGGGATTTCATTTTTCAAAAAATATATAATTAATATAACACTCCCCAAATATGATAAAGTAAACAAAAATAACCTTATATTTTCTTAGCCTCAATGTTTATCTCATACAATTAATTTTTTTCTTGCCAAAAAAGAAGTAACTCGTATTTACCTAAAAAATAAATGTCCTAAAAACACAATTTTTTACCTTAAAAATATAAAACATAAATCCTAAATATGGACTCTAAAACATTATTCATATGATCAATTTTAAAATTATTAATAGATAATGATATCCTTAACTCTTAATAAAACATTCTAATATCTAATGTTATATAAAAATTCCTCTAATACAAACTATAAGCTCTTGACCTTAAATGTTACATAATATTGAGTTAAGACAAGAATTTAATTTCATTTAAATTGAAAATAATTTCAGTTTAGGTTTTATATAATTAGGAATAACTATTAAAAATTATACCCAAATGTTACATGATACAGTTATTCAAAGTTTCTATTTTTTCTATAAAAAACATTTAAAATAACATGATTTATTTTCATGAAATATTTTAAATAGTTTCATCTTAACATATTAATTTTCCTTATATATATTAAGACATGTAAAAAACATTTTAAAACTCAGGATGAGTTGAAAATATCTGTAATACACAAAAGAAAAAAATCATTAGACCAATGAAAACATGAAAACCTATTGAAATAATATTCCTAAAACACATAAACATTCATAGTAAAATAACATAGCTTTTTTGGGATATCATTACCAAATCATTTTTATATTAACTATTACATATGGAATACCTATATGGTCAATATACATCTCTCGAGTGCTCAATGCATTAGAGTGTTGTAATGGGGCGCAACCATTCATATATTGAATTATAATTTCCTGAACCCATAATAAACATTGTACAAGGATTATATCATGAATAATACCCTTGAAATTTTTTTACTCACATCAGCAAAACTCATCCTGATATCACAATACACTTTTCTTCTAAAAATAAATTTTAAAATATAAAAACAACACATCTAATAATGAAATAATTTTATTCTAAAAGAATTATTAAAACATATTAAGAAAAAATCATATTATTAATGGGTAAATAGATATTGAGAAACATATAATGTTATATAAGTTTAAAAAACTTTCCTTTATACTTTTTTAGAATGAGATGAAAACCGGTCTTTATAAGAGGGATTTAAATTATAGTACCTTACTATGAGTCCAACTCATTATGTATTGTATTTTTATTCCAAAATAATATACATTGAATAATTATTTACTTTTATAAGAAATTTTTTAATATTTATTTTTCATTTTATAACACTTATTATCTCATAATAACAATTTCATAATTTGTTAAGTACACACGTGATGTTTTGTAACATTCCACAAAAGAGGCGTAAATGACTTCAATAAGTAGAATATGATCAATGAGTAAATTAATCCATCATATACAGAATAATATAAAGGAACTAATAATAACTTTTATATATAAATTATATAATTATATCCAATAATTAAAAATGGATATGAAATGAAAAATGTTAAAATCATGGAAACGGTAATTCATTCGTATGAATGAGTAAACGCCCCATTATACATTGATCGTTACTGAAAGAAGTTGATATTTATTTTATATTCCCATAATGATCATGATATCATAAATTATATATTAATTAATTAAATATACTTATATATATCATCCCTTTGATGTGGTGACAAAAAATGAATCACATTTTTTCGTGGAGGTGATACTTAACATGTATGCATAAACAAAATTATAATTTTAATGTGAATTGAATTTTTTCATTAAATTTATATATTATTATATTATAATGATAAATATGTATTTAATTTATTATATAAACATTAAATTCCTCATTATAACTAGTCTTGAGAGATGGTAATAGAAAATAAATTTTTTTATTCATGAGATGATAGTCTATAGTACACGTTACAACACATGTAAAGATAGAACAATATTTTTCATAATTATTAATTTTTATTGATTATATAGTAATTATAATAGAAACTATATTTAATATTTTATACATTAAATCAAGTTGTATGGTTGAAAAAATTGTTTTACCACCTTTTAATGGGGAACCCATTTTTAATAATTTTTTTTTTCAATATTAAAAATTATATTCGAAAAAATTACATTCTTATATAGATGTGGAGTATCAAAATATTATATGTTTTAATTTTTTTATTATTATGAGAAAAATCATATTTTTATTAATAGTGAATAATAGAAAATCTTAATGTAGAACCATTTTTGAAGAAAATTTATTTATAGTTATAAATTATATATTTGATTAATTTTAATTTATAATTAGATCAGTTTTATATTTATTAATATATTTCAGTTAATTGGAATCAGTTCAAATTGAGATTGGATATACAAACTTTGTAATATTTTGAATATTATTAACGTTAAATCCTTATTTTCTTGATTCATGAAAGAGAATAATTTTAAATTAATTTTGGCCAGATATATGTTTTTAATTTTCAAAAATAGATATACAAAATTGGAATAGGTATTTTTTCAATGATCTAAAAAGATGAACTTATTTTTTTCTAAGTTATGAATAGTAGCATTATTAATTATTTTTATTAACATGGTTAAGGGAAACATAGGTCAATAAGGTTAAAATTAATATTATAAATAAAAACAAATTAAACATCACACAAATCCTTATATCATTTGATTTTTTTTATTTTGAATAAAATCATCATTGGGTTGAATATGTTCCATTTTGATGCCATATAGTTTTGAGTAAGGAATTTATAATATTATATTCAAGGGGAAGACATGTTTTGGAACACCCTTGTATTTAACAAGTAAATTATTTTTATTATAGGGTCATAAATTGGATCTCTTAGAATATTAATATTATATTTTAATATAAACTTATTACCTAAATCGTGGTAATTTTTTATAATTTTTTATGAATAACTATTTAAATTAAATAGTGACATAATGATGATGTAATAATAACTTCATTAATGGACGAATTCCAAAAAATGATATTAAAAATGTTAAAATAAATATAATTTGACATAAAGTAATATATAAACTAATTTTATGGATGATTAAAGAGTTATATGTATTTTAATGGATTATTCTTCACTGATGTCGTGTTAAGATATTTTTAAAAAGACACATATTGAATAGTGTGAAACTTGACATATATTTAATTTTTAAAATAAGATCATTCTTTAAATGTTTTAGAATTTATGAAAATATATCTTTAAGAGAAATAGTTCTTAAGAGTCATATAATGTCATAAATGACTAATTTATTGGACTTTTTTCATCTTCTATAATTTTTTTTACCCATAATGTGTATATTAAATGATATCATGGTAGGAGTTAAAAGGTTTCAAAATAGATAGATAAGGATTATAAAATAATAAAAACATTTCTACATTTCCTTAGATGAAGGGTATTAGATAAAAAACATCCTATGTTATAAATAAATCAATTTGAAGGCATTTTTAATATAATATTAATTTATATTAATTTCATATATTTATGAATTCAATAGTTCCCATTCCCTATCTAATAAAGGGGATAACATTCTTCTCATTTCGACACACATAATAACCTATATTTTCAGAAAAATGTAGTTAAATCCATTCCTAGAATCGCTACTAACTTCCAAGAGGCCTTATTTTAGTTATAACACCATCTTTAGAGGTGATAATTTGTTAATCAAAGGAGATAGTCTAAGGAAGAGGAATCATTTTTAATTATGAGTTTCTATTTTATTTTTTCTTCCTCTTCCAAAAAATATTCTTCCACCATTATGAAATGATAACTATAATTTCTTAAATATACTAAGATGTTATGATTTTGATATTTCCAACTAAATCTGTCTCTACTTCCATCAAATAGAAAAAGGTTTAATCATTTGTGGTTACGTATGAACTATCACCTCCATGAACAGATATAATTCAATATCCATAATCATCTCTCAACACTGGTTATAATGATTTCATTAATGAATATAAAAAATATATTTTAATCCTATCCTTGTAAACATTATTGAGATGTGGTAATGAAAAATGAATTACATTGGTTCGTGAAGGTAATAGTTCATAAGTACAAATGAAAGATATATTACATTCCCATTTTATAGAAGTTGATATGGATTTTGGTGATGATATTAACAAATTAACATCGCAATATATTATGTTTATTAGTTCTATTATTTCATATTGGTTGAATAATAATTGAATGAAGTGGATCAAAAAATAAAATAGAAACACTTTAGAAAAAATGAAACCACTTCTTCGGAGGGTCTCCATTGATTATCACATTAACACCTCTAATGAGGGTGTTTTTCCAAACACAATCCCTATAGAATGTGGAGAGTGATTCAAGGACATGATATGGGCAGATCATAGCTGAAGGGTCCTAAAAATTCCATAAGGGGGAAATCTGATTACCCCAAAACATGGGAGAGGACCGAACTGGTCCGCGCACCGGCTCCCAACAACAACACACGGCTGGTTTGGATGACCACCCTCCCACAATTACATGGAACAACTTCGTTCGTGATATGGAGGCAGAGACCCTTCGCGGTCGTGAGGCAGGACAGGCGCTAACCCAGTTCACCGTTCTAGACCGCCCTAGTCGTGAACCGCGCCAACCTACCCATGACGCTACAAACCTCATCATTCGCGGAATAGAGGTGGATTGATGTGCCGCCGCGGAGCAGCCCCGCATTCCTCGACTCCCCAAATATCGGGTGGCCGAGTCATCCGCTGGTGAGGGATTCACTCATTGGATTCCGCAAAGAGTGTCATGGGCCCATCGATACTGCCTCCTCGCGACTCTATAAATATTCAGTGAGGGGCACCAAAAAAGGACAGAGGGAGAAATGACGGGTGAAAACTTGTGGGGAGATGCTGGAGAAATCGATCAGTAGCCATCTGCAGACCGCATATCGTCCGCGGATGCACTCTTCCACAAAGTAGAGAAACCAAACCACGAGCCTCATGTGGCCACATATTGTTCGTGGATGACCATCCTCTTCTCGGATGGCCATCTCATATGTGGACCAGAGTCGTTCGCGAAATGGAGGTGGAAACCCTCCGCGGGCACGAAGTAGGACGGGCGCCAGCCCCTTTGCAGACACCCTTCGCGGACGACCATCTCATACACGGACAGCCTCTGCCACGGAAATCATCCTTCGGGGACAACATCCTTCGCAGACTTCCATCTCATCTGCGGACAGCTCCTCTATGGACACCGATCATGGAGAACTAAACCGCGAACCACATGTGGCTAGTCCCTCGCGACCAGTCCGTCGCAGACAGCTCCTCTGTGGTCGGTCCCTCGCGGCTGGCACCTCACGGCCAGCTCGTTCACACCCATTCCCATTTGGGAAACGTCATGCACACGCTGGTCTATACCATGGGGGCAGCACCCCCGCACCCCTACTCAAGGTCAGTCCCGGGCTGTGGTCTCGGGTATACATGCCCGGACCTTCGCTACCGTCACTTACCCCAATGACAAATGGCGAGTTGCGCTGCGAACTTTTCAGGACGGGTCAACAAATATTTTCTATTGCACCATTATGCTGCTCCAACATCCATCCTATAAACTCCATGATTCAATATACTCGTCATGAGACTCCAAAAACCCCAATTCCTATCTCCTTTTGCTTGGTTCATCCAAATAGGGCCGCACGTGCGTAAGTCCCACACCAACCATTTCGTCCTAACCACATGATGTTAAAATGTATGACCATCATCCTGACCACATGATGTTATAATGTATGGCCCTCATCCTATCCATATGACGTTAAAATATATAGAAACAGTCCTCTCTACATTACTATAAACTGCAGCATTCCCTATCATTCAATAATTGGATGCCTCTTACTCCATGCAAGAGATTCCTCATGCCATGTTTACAGTGGCGTATCTTCAAGAGCGATGGAATCCATTCAAACATTTCATCACTCCACCCCACACTTTGTGTGTCCTTCATTCGGATCCTCATTCTATTGCAAGTCTAAAGGGACCCCCTAACGTTCTGGCCTCATGCCGCCTCGGCTCACCTACCGTCCTGGGCCAACGCCCCCAAAAGAATTTGGGCAACACTTCGAGATAGGTCATGTGTTTCAAATTTGGTCAATAGTCGACCCTCATTTGTCTGTCCCCATTTCAGGCTAACACGATATGGATGTTGTGTTTCGAACATGGTCAATAGTTATCCTCCATCACCATGCCACCCTCATTTTGTTCTGAATGTCGGGCATTTAACTCACACTTTTCATCTCCCTTTTTTGGACTGATTCTAATTCCCTTAGCGTTATCCCGCTTGTCCACTTGCATATACGAGTTGTCCCCCATTATACTCCTCAACCCACCAATGGGATGGGATTCCCTCATGGCCAGACATGAGGAAGACATCAAAAGCGTCCATCTTGGAGTATTCCCCGACCCTCTGGACCTCCTCAGAGTGTAAGCCCCAATTCATCAGCCTGGGCTGCTTCATGCGTAAGCCCCACTCCGCTTCTCACGGACGCACCTTTCGTGACGTGATCCTCTGGTCCCTACTGCCTATTGTTTCTCACACCAAGAATGACTCAAGTGGGATTAGAGTATGCATTGACCATGACATCCTCTTATGCGACTTCTCTGAGTGTAATCCCCAATCCATCATTCTGGGCTTCCCCAGAGCATAAGTCCCAAGCCATGAGTGAACTACAAGGACTTTGATCCATGCCAAAGCATGGTACGTAGGAATCATCCATGAGGTTCAATCCAACCACTCAGTCATTTATTCACGCCGAGTTCCACCCTCATCCAGCATGACATTTAACTGTATATACAAACAACGTGGAATTCGATCCTTGCCTCCTAAGCAGGGTACGTAGGATGCCTCTCTGAGGTTCAATCCCAATAACTGTTTGATCCGATCATCTCCACACCGGTTCACCGCGCCACTCCTAGTGTCACCTCAAGTGAGTTACAACCCTTCGGGGTCATTAATCAAATGAGGGATGGTAAACATCAGGCATAAATGATTCGGAACCCCTCTGTCCAGTTGACCGTTGCCCACCAAGGTTAAATCCGTTGATACTATGTTTGGGTATAATCCAAAGATTCAAGAACATATGAATACATCTGAAATCTATAAGAGAGTCATGGAACAGGAAATAATTCCCTCTAAAAAGGGTGTGATGAGCCCGACATCACATCCTCTCAACCAATGTGAGTTCTTAAGAGTCACTGCTCAAACCATCCGGTGAACGCCTGCCTTTGGAAAGCAGTCCATCAATCATTAGATATGGAGACATTGGGAGTTTCGTTGCTGAAAACTAGAACGAAACAAATCATGGTGGATCCAAATATATTTTTGCGTGTGATTAACTGAGAATATTGAGTGAACTTTTATAGGATATAGAAGTGGAGTAATGGAATTAAACAAAATATGTAATTAATATAAATTAATATAAATTATTATTTTATTCCATATGATACCAAAGGGATTTATATAATATATTGGATGATAATGGTATTTAATTAATTCACCCAATTAAAATTATACATGTTTTTATTATTTTTTATTCCTTACCCTTTGTTTTAACCCTTATTATTTATTTACTTGATATCATGTATTTTTGATTTTGACGGTAAATATAATTACTCTAACATGCCAAACGACCAATAATGAAGAATTTATTAAATTATAAGACATTTAAAAATTATTTTTTTGAATATATGATTTTTTATAATTTTATATCATTTAATAATGTATTTTATATTTCTAAATATAATTATAGACAATTTTTTCACTATTTTAAATTTGACTTTTTGAAAATATCAAAAAAATTTGATTTCTTACAAAAACTATGCATTGAAACATCCCTAATATGTGAATGTCACCAATTTTGTTCATCTATGGTGTAATTTATATCATATTATATTTATTTTTTCAGAAAAATATATCATTTATTTGATTCTTCTATTAATGAAGCAATTGATGCATTATTATCAGGCCGCCATTTCATTAAATTATTTATTTCCTAAAAATAATAAATAAATTGTCATGATATTTATAAAAATATTATATTTATATATACTATTTATAGGTGAATATATATCTTATACAAATACATTTTAAAAATATATTACATGTAAAAAACAATGGTTTGAAAAAATCTATCTTCTCTTGAAATATAATATTATTAATGTCTTAATGAAACCCATGTGGAATTAAAAGGATAAAACATTGACCCAGTAATGATTTGGATAGAAATAAAATAATACAATGATATTATGAAAGGTGTTAGGGTGATTTATTAATATTTATAACATTATTTTTCCCTCAATTACCTGATTAACCTTGACTATCTTAATAATAATAATTACTAAAGTTATTATTCATAATTTCAAAATTTTAATTTGGTCCTATTAGATCTTATATTTCATAATTATTACAAACTTTTATGTTCGTTCTTCAAAATTAGAACCATATATGTGGTTAAAATTATTTGAATAATGATCCTATTGATTGGTCGAGAAAATTAGGTTTTAATGTAAAAACGTTCAAAATATTATAATGATTTTGTATAAAATTTCTATTAGAAATTAGGGTCAATGAAATAAATTTTGTTAAATGATAAAAACATGATCAAATTATAATTTATAACCAATTAAAATTATAATATAACTATATAAATATATTAGAAAAAAATGATATTTTGAATTAAAATGTAGTATTTTACACAATTCATTAAAAAAATATCTTATCATAAAAATACCAAAAAATTATCCAATGTAAATATTAATTATCTTATTTCAAATGAAAAGTTTATTTTGTCAAATAAAACTTATAAAAGTGTTAAAACTATATTTAAAATTGGTTATCCATTAAACGGTGGTAAAAATGTGTGTGAATAATTGTGTATATAAAACAATAAAAGAAACCAAACACTTGTCCTAATCTCTTTGGAATATATTATATAGACCAAAATGTTCCTTTGTTCGATATTATATCCATTGAGCCAATTGGATGAATTTATGATGAATATATTTTTTATTCAATGAAAATAAAAATTTTACACATTTTAGTTTTTAACTAGTAAAATATTTCCCATATTCAGCCATATAAGGTTTTTTTTCAACTATAAATTGTCTTTAGAAATATTAAATGATTCAATAAATCATGGTAATTTATTTATAAATTTTCTGAAGTAAATAATTACATTAAATGGTGACATAATGATGATGTAATGATGCTTCATCAATAGAAGAATCAAGGAAAAGATATTGAAAATGTAAAAATAAATATAATTTTATATAATTGTTCTAATCAAGGAATTTTGTAGATAAATTCTACATGTTAGGGATGTGTTAATTGAGTTTTTTAAGATATCAAGTTTTTATGATATTTTTAAATTTAAAATCATTTTTTAAATGATATATAATTAAAAAAACTGATGATTTAGCCAAATAGTTGGGATAATCATAAAATTTTACCCATTATTCATTTACAGGTTGTTTGGAATTATATTGTAATTATATCAATCTGCAATGTTTAAGTTGGATGATAACACATAAATAATTAGAATTCTAAAATTGGGGATAAAACTAGAAAGATTAAAAAATAGTCAAACATGTATAATTATCATTATATTAAGGTATTTCAACCCATAACAAACATATCATCAAAATAAATCTGTATGATACCATTTTATTATTATATTAAATTATATTAATTTAATAATTTGAGGAATTCCAGGAGTGCCACTCCCCTCGCCTTTAAAATGGAATCAATTATTCTCTCCTTTCACACCTAAAAACCTATTTAGGTCAAACATTATACACTGAAATCCCTTCCTAGAATCCATAAAAAACATTATATACGAAATATTTTTGGTAGAAAGCCCTTCTTTGAGGTGTTAATGTTCTAATCATAGGATATCATTAGATTAAGAGGTATCATTTTTAATTGAGAATTTCAATTTTTTTATTTTTCCACTTCCTCCAAATATTATTCCTCCATGATGAAATTGTAACGCCCCGACCCCAGCTATCCAGAGTCGGTGCATTACTTCGTATCATTGGTATGATCAAAAGAAAGATCAAATCTCGAAAGACCGATTGGTTTAGTAGCCTTGGAAACACTAGATATATTCATAAGTTTTACATTACATCATAAAATGAAAAACAACATAATGTCTCCATAGTCCACACTAATATCCCCTCATAATATCCCTGCAGGTCATTCATAACTTACTTCTTCACATCCTGGGAAAAGTAAAACATAGAAAAGGGGTGAGCTCAAATGCCCAGTAAGGATAACAATATAGCGGAACATTCAAGATAAGCATAAACATTTAAGGCAATGCATTACTAAAACAAAAGCCTTTTAAACTTGAACTTCAACATAGTATGGCAAAAGTAAAATGAAATAATGCCATTTACTTATTCACATGGATATTCTACTAATCGAATAATCACATGCAAAACCAATAACCACTTTCATAATTATGGAATGCATAATTTCAAACGTTAATTTCATTGTCTAGGCCTCATCCCAAGACCTAGGGGTTACTTCTAACCGGAACCCAACCCGGAGTGCCTCTAATAACCGGACACCAACCCGGAGTGCCTCTAATAACCGAACACCAACCCGGAGGGCTTACTTTTACCAGTCCCTAACCTGGAGGGCTTACTTTTACCAGTCCCCAACCTGGAGGGCTTACTTTAACCAGTCCCCAACCTGGAGGGCTTACTTTAACCAGTCCCCAACCTGGAACATACTTGTCCAACACATTCATATGAAGTAAAGATTGAAATATAACATAAACATTCTTATTGGAACGAGCATACGAAATGTCAATACTTTCACCATAAACTATGAATGGTATAAAAATAGCACATCCATAGTCAAACATATCACAAAACCTTCAACACAATATAGAAGTTTTGTATCATAATAAATCGACTTCAAATAATCTTAAAACCCATCAAAGGATGTTGACATAGATGAAATCAAAATTCTTTTTAAAGGAATATCTCCTTTTATTTTGAAATCATTTAAGATCCATATAAAATCAAACATTTTCTTTGAAAATAATCTTATAAGCTTTTAAGGGAAGCTTTGAAGATTTTATAACGGCGGAAAATAACCGCACCCGCCGTATAAGTTAAAAAAACATTCTTATCTTAATTCTGTCGAAAAGGTTAAAAAGCACCTTGTTTGGAAAACGACGGAAAGATTCCCTTATAAACCTCTTATAAAAAGTCAAACAATGGTATAAATGACTTTAACCCATATTCATTTAAATAGTAAAAATGTTTTGAAATACATTTTGAAGAAACATGGATATGGATGATAACGAGATCCCAGTAGATTATTACGTATAAACAACCTCGGATAATGAAGAGATTGTGAAATAACCCTTACAAGTTTGGTAACTTATGAAACATACAACCCATTAAAGAGGTATCATACAATGAATATGTAATTACACATAAATTAGAGTGTTTTACACAAAGGATATAATTATGGGCAGTACATACACCACACAAAAGGTAATGGTGGCAATATGGCATGAATCTCACGGGAATAAGGAGTGAGATGAAAACCCCTTACCACGTTAATCAACTGAGTCGTATGGCCAAAAGTTAATAACCACCAAATTATTTACAGAATAACATGAATATGATAATATATATCAAATGCCAGTACACAATACACCACTTTCAATAATTTAGTGGCAAATAATGGAAATCTCACGGAATTGAATGTGAGATAAGAAAAATCCCTTACCTTGTACTATTCCTTGGTTGGGGTAGGTTAACCTCCTGTATAATGGTGAAATAATTGTTATTAAATTATACAAGAATCATATACATTAATATGATATCATATATGTTCTTTTAACATTGCTTTATTAATAATATCTTAGTATTATCGTCGTTTCGGGTGATAATCGATTCGTTCTTCTTAAATGTTCGGTTACGTAAGACATGTTTGTAATGGATATATTATATCTTATTCATAATAAGAATGATATTAACATTATTTTTAACCCTAAAATGAGAATAAGACTTGAATGGATACGACGGAGGATGGATCTCACCGCGTTCGTGGAGACGGTAGTCCGTACGTACGCACGAACGCTACTTCCATTTAATTTTTATTTTAAAAGAATTGAATCCAAATGATACATAGGTATATTACTATTCCAGTATAATATAATATTTTATATATGTTACTTAAGTTCATTAACACCATCCTTTATACGTTCCATGTGTGGTATGAACGAGTCATATCATTTTAAGGGGGCGGTAGTCCGCACTTCCTCAAATGAAATTATCGTATGTATATACAACATGAAATGGATAATGGTATGAAATAAAATGGAAATATAGAAGCTTATATATAAAATATATATCATTAATATCATATTTAATTATAGTGCCATCATAATGGCCACCATGAGAGGCGGTAAGATGTATTTGAACAATCATCGTTTCGTGAGGCGTTAGTTTGCCATCCACAGAAACATTATGTTCATCATCCATTAGATGGAGTTGTGTGTATGTGTAGTTAGAATCCTTCTTATAACAACATCCTAGTATATTTAGGATACTGGTGTTGTTACAAAAGAAAGGAAATAAAAAGAGTTTGGGGGTTGGAGAAGCAAAATAAATGAAAATAATTTAAGAGAAATCGTTACCTTTAATTTAGGTAACTCACTTTGGTTGGAACCAAAGGACTTATTTAAATGCTTTCTGCCTAAGGGGAAGCTTCAAGGAGGAGGATAGGGATGTGGGGAGCTTAGTTGGGCAGAGTTTGGACGAGCCAAGTGGCTTGAGAGGTGTGAGGAATGAGTAGAAGTGGTCTCCTTTTATAAGGGAGAGGAGGGGCTCTTTAGGAAAGTGTGAAAGTATTACTTTATAATATATTTTTATTCGGTTTATAATGGTCCAAAAATCATTGAGGTAGAAGATAGGATGACTCATATTCTAAATAACATAAACCAATAAGAATTGGACAGGTTTTAGATAATAGTTTAATCATTATAATCTTATTTATTTAAATGATTTATTAATGAGGTAAACATTGCATCATTATTGTGTCATTGATAATTTAAATTATTTGATGTCTAAAAATTATAAATAAAATATCATTATGTAGGAAATCTTTTTATCTTTCTAATGATTATTTATAATCGAAAATCCAGCATGTATAACCCTATGTAAAAATTGTTCTTCTAAAAGATGTAAGCTTAGGCCATTTTTATTTTTATTTTAACTTTATTAATATAATGTGTCATTATCACTTACAAGTGGATCCATGGGGTCCCAAAACAGACCCAAAGATGCCCATGGTCGACCATGTATCAACCAATAGGGTTAAGACACGTTTTGGAGTAATTTAGTATTATTATAATATTATTTTTTTAACCCTTATTTACCGGATTTACCCTTTAACCATGGTAAATAAAATATTTACCGCAGTAATTATTCAAAATGTCTAAAAATAAAAGTTACCTATTTACACAATTTGAACATCCTGATTCCAAATATGGAATCCATTTTCCTAAATTCAAAACACAGAAGTGGCAGAAATTAATTTAAAATTAATTCCCGCTGTCAAAACAAATAGCGTGTTTTTAAGAGATAATAACTATCAAAAGATTGACACTTGTTTATGTTCGGTTTAATTGTAAAATTATGTCCAATGACCAACATTATATTAAATGGTAAAAATATATTCTAAATATACTTTAAAACCACTCAAATTCACAATTTATCACTATTAATTATTTTTATTAAAAAAGATGTTTTTAATTAAAATTTAGTAATTTTCACTATTCATCAAAATATGAAAGTTATCCGAAAAGTACCAAAATTTCACCTTAGGCTAAATTCGATATTCCGAATCCAAAAATGAAGTCCATTTTGAAATATAAAATATATATAATTTCAAAAATTAGGTATTACTATTCATAACGGCTAGTTTGATCGGTTGTGGTGTGTGTTAAAACCCGAAGTTGCGTACAACACACGCTACTGTTTTATTCAAAGGAAAGCGTACCGTGTAAGCTTGGGATGTTTCATTTTAAATTTTTTGATGTCCCCATTTAGTCAAAATGTTTAAAATATTGTATTTAAAAAGGGTTCACTTATTAAAAGTTGATAAAAGTGCAATAATGAAAATGAATTTGTTCTTGCATTATATCAAAGAAACTCATAATATGGATTCTAAAAATATAAGGATTATATAAAGTTTAAAAATTTAGATAATAATATTCATAACCTCTTTTTAATGGCTTATTTTTTGTAAGTCATGGTGTGATTGAACTCGGTGTTGCGTGTAGTGCAAGTTGTTGAATTATTTTGAAGAAATAACACACTATGAAATCTTGGGATGTTACATTCTCCCCTCCTTCAATAAATTGCGTCCTCGCAATTTGAAATTATTCTTCGAAAATAAAAGGTTGAAAATAGAAAATATCTTTGTGGGAAAACCCACATCGGAAAAATGAATTAATGAGGCCTCTATTTAAAATAAAGAGTCGAACGTATGAAGATTACTGAAAATAACACATACTAGGGTTCCATGTAGGAAAATATGGATATGGAGGAGAAATCTAACAATCAATTATCTGATGGAGAGTGGTAGAGAACATGGCTATGAAAAGGCCAACAATCCCAAAGCCATAAATTAGTGATGATTTAAGGTACCATCTAGGACAACATTTTTGTTCTAAGTTCCTTTTCTTAATGATGAGGAATTTATTTATGAGATTGGCTAAGATCATAAGGAGATATACTTACTTTATAATTAGAGTTTTATCCATTAATAAATTTCTACCACAAACTCATCTTTCACTCTAAAAGATAATAGAACATTAAAAAAAATTCTATTTATACTATTCGTACAGGGTTCCAAAATAAATGAATTTATAATTCATCTACCAGATCTTAAAAAAAACTACATTATTTAATCCAGGACATCTCATGGGCCAGTGGTAGGTGATACACCCTTTTCGCCCTTCGGTTTCGAGTTCAAGTCTCGCAGCCTTTTCCAGACGCGACGGGTTGCCGCCCGACCTCCGGGTTGTTTTTTTTATGGCATTCCAAAATAATCCAAACTAGAACTATCCAAAATACTTCTGTCCAAACTCACAGTCCAACATTTATAAGGAAGGTAAACATAATGTAGATCCTTTTTACCCCGTAATAGCATATGAATACCTTCATCATGTATTCCTTTAATACACTGAAACATCCTGAATTACCATATTCCTTATTGATTACATTCATGCTCCCTTATTCCATATAGAATGATGGATATACTTCATTAATCCAAAAATGTTTTAAACCCCAACAATGATGGAATATACAAATCATTAATCACTTCCAATGTAGTCAAGAATATCCAATATACTTTATCCAGAAAAATCATGTATTATTCCAAAATCACTACCTCGGTATCAGAACTATATTATGGTTTATCATTCAACCATATATTTTCCAAAAATTTATCCTGTTATTGGGTCACTTTTCTTTGTTCCACACAATCTCAAGTCCTTAATGAAATAGTACTGCAGTACAATCCTTTTATACTCCATGATTATTGTAACAAGTACATTGTTGATACAACACTCAATAGACATAATCAACATAAGAACTCTAATCATTCCTTTTCATCTGTGGTAGTATCATAACTTGATTATTATCCAATAACATCATTTGCGGCATAGTCTGATGACTGGGACATAGGTTCGCGTAGTGTCCAAACTCCTTGCAAATGAAGCATTGTACATTTGAAACCATTTTCTTACCCTTGCAGTCACGTACTTTGTGCCCTTTTCCTCCACACTTATAACAAACTCCCATTCCTTTCAGGCAAGTTCCAGGGTGTTTCTTTCCACAGTTACCACATATGGGAAAATTCTTCTTTTACCTCTTCCCTTTATCCATCTTTCTCTCTTCCATCCTTTTCTTCTCTTGCTTCCCTTCAAAGCCATAGGACTCAGTAAACTATTTACTTATCTTATCAACACATGATATTATTTCTTCATATGATGATAATACATGGGAGACTATTTCTCTTATAAATTCTACCTTAAGACCATGAAAGATATGATCCTTCCTTCTCTTTGGATCATGTGCATTTCTGGAGTTCTCATTCCTTCTACTGGGCGCCATTTCTAAACAATGGCATACACTAGATCAGTTTATGAATCAAAATACATAATCCCATACTTATAAAACACTTAACATAAATTGAACTATTTAAGGATATAATCCATAATCATAAGAATGTTTTCTTTGAGGAAGTATATACTCATAATCCCTTCAAAATGATTTGTAAAGAAAAGGAGAGTTATCCTAAGCATATCCCCCGGGAGTGTCGTAACCAAGAGTGCAGCAAGGCCCGTTGTCGTGCACCAGTTCTCGTTCGAGTCTAGCTCAAAGCGGTGTTTTCAAGTTTTACCCCTAGGTACATCTGTGCCAGAGCCGCCTCTACCTGCTCGTATCCAGACAGGGATGTATTGCTCGGAAAACTCACAAAATCTCTACAATACCAAAATTCTAGGAAGTTCTTCTATACTAATCCTCAAAGTTAATCTTAGGTCTACGTGCTCTAATCAGAGTTTATCTAAATCTAGCTTCCAAGGTTTGTACTAAACTTCCTCTGATACCAACTGTAACGCCCCGACCCCAGCTATCCAGAGTCGGTGCATTACTTCGTATCATTGGCATGATCACAAGAAAGATCAAATCTCGAAAGACCGATTGGTTTAGTAGCCTTGGAAACACTAGATATATTCATAAGTTTTACATTACATCATAAAATGAAAAACAACATAATGTCTCCATAGTCCACACTAATATCCCCTCATAATATCCCTGCAGGTCATTCATAACTTACTTCTTCACATCCTGGGAAAAGTAAAACATAGAAAAGGGGTGAGCTCAAATGCCCAGTAAGGATAACAATATAGCGGAACATTCAAAATAAGCATAAACATTTAAGGGAATGCATTACTAAAACAAAAGCCTTTTAAACTTGAACTTCAACATAGTATGGCAAAAGTAAAATAAAATAATGCCATTTACTTATTCACATGGATATTCTACTAATCGAATAATCACATGCAAAACAAATAACCACTTTCATAATTATGGAATGCATAATTTCAAACGTTAATTTCATTGTCTAGGCCTCATCCCAAGACCTAGGGGTTACTTCTAACCGGAACCCAACCCGGAGTGCCTCTAATAACCGGACACCAACCCGGAGTGCCTCTAATAACCGGACACCAACCCGGAGGGCTTACTTTTACCAGTCCCAAACCTGGAGGGCTTACTTTTACCAGTCCCCAACCTGGAGGGCTTACTTTAACCAGTCCCCAACCTGGAGGGCTTACTTTATCCAGTCCCCAACCTGGAACATACTTGTCCAACACATTCATATGAAGTAAAGATTGAAATATAACATAAACATTCTTATTGGAACTAGCATACGAAATGTCAATACTTTCACCATAAACTATGAATGGTATAAAAATAGCACATCCATAGTCAAACATATCACAAAACCTTCAACACAATATAGATGTTTTGTATCATAATAAATCGACTTCAAATAATCTTAAAACCCATCAAAGGATGTTGACATAGATGAAATCAAAATTCTTTTTAAAGAAATATCTCCTTTTATTTTGAAATCATTTAAGATCCATATAAAATCAAACATTTTCTTTGAAAATAATCTTATAAGCTTTTAAGGGAATCTTTGACGATTTTATAACGGCGGAAAATAACCGCACCCGCCGTATAAGTTAAAAAAACATTCTTATCTTAATTCTGTCGAAAAGGTTAAAAAGCACCTTGTTTGGAAAACGACGGAAAGATTCCCTTATAAACCTCTTATAAAAAGTCAAACAAGGGTATAAATGACTTTAACCCATATTCTTTTAAATAGTAAAAATGTTTTGAAATACATTTTGAAGAAACATTGATGTGGATGATAACGAGATCCCAGTAGATTATTACGTATAAACAATCTCGGATAATGAAGAGATTGTGAAATAACCCTTACCAGTTTGGTAACTTATGAAACATACAACCCATTAAAGAGGTATCATACAATGAATATGTAAGTACACATAAATTAGAGTGTTTTACACAAAGGATATAATTATGGGCAGTACATACACCACACAAAAGGTAATGGTGGCAATATGGCATGAATCTCACGGGAATAAGGAGTGAGATGAAAACCCCTTACCACGTTAATCAACTGAGTCGTATGGCCAACAGTTAATAACCACCAAATTATTTACAGAATAACATGAATATGATAATATATATCAAATGCCAGTACACAATACACCACTTTCAATAATTTAGTGGCAAATAATGGAAATCTCACGGAATTGAATGTGAGATAAGAAAAATCCCTTACCTTGTACTTTTCCTTGGTTGGGGTAGGTTAACCTCCTGTATAATGGTGAAATAATTGTTATTAAATTATACAAGAATCATATACATTAATATGATATCATATATGTTCTTTTAACATTGCTTTATTAATAATATCTTAGTATTATCGTCGTTTCGGGTGATAATCGATTCGTTCTTCTTAAATGATCGGTTACGTAAGACATGTTTGTAATGGATAGATTATATCTTATTCATAATCAGAATGATATTAACATTATTTTTAACCCTAAAATGAGAATAAGACTTGAATGGATACGACGGAGTATGGATCTCACCGCGTTCGTGGAGACGGTAGTCCGTACGTACGCACGAACGCTACTTCCATTTAATTTTTATTTTAAAAGAATTGAATCCAAATGATACATAGGTATATTACTATTACAGTATAATATAATATTTTATATATGTTACTTAAGTTCATTAACACCATCCTTTATACGTTCCATGTGTGGTATGAACGAGTCATATCATTTTAAGGGGGCGGTAGTCCGCACTTCCTCAAATGAAATTATCGTATGTATATACAACATGAAAAGGATAATGGAATGAAATAAAATGGAAATATAGAAGCTTATATATAAAATATATATCATTAATATCATATTTAATTATAGTGCCATCATAATGGCCACCATGAGAGGCGGTAAGATGTATTTGAACAATCATCGTTTCGTGAGGCGTTAGTTTTCCATCCACAGAAACATTATGTTCATCATCCATTAGATGGAGTTGTGTGTATGTGTAGTTTGAATCCTTCTTATAACAACATCCTAGTATACTGAGGATACTGGTGTTGTTACAAAAGAAAGGAAATAAAAAGAGTTTGGGGGTTGGAGAAGCAAAATAAATGAAAATAATTTAAGAGAAATCGTTACCTTTAATTTAGGTAACTCACTTTGGTTGGAACCAAAGGACTTATTTAAATGCTTTCTGCCTAAGGGGAAGCTTCAAGGAGGAGGATAGGGATGTGGGGAGCTTAGTTGGGCAGAGTTTGGACGAGCCAAGTGGCTTGAGAGGTGTGAGGAATGAGTAGAAGTGGTCTCCTTTTATAAGGGAGAGGAGGGGCTCTTTAGGAAAGTGTGAAAGTATTACTTTATAATATATTTTTATTCGGTTTATAATGGCCCAAAAATCATTGAGGTCGAAGATAAGATGACTCATATTCTAAATAACATCAACCAATAAGAATTGGACAGGTTTTAGATAATAGTTTAATCATTATAATCTTATTTATTTAAATGATTTATTAATGAGGTAAACATTGCATCATTATTGTGTCATTGATAATTTAAATTATTTGATGTCTAAAAATTATAAATAAAATATCATTATGTAGGAAATCTTTTTATCTTTCTAATGAATATTTATAATCGAAAATCCAACATGTATAACCCTATGTAAAAATTGTTCTTCTAAAAGATGTAAGCTTAGGCCATTTTTATTTTTATTTTAACTTTATTAATATAATGTGTCATTATCACTTACAAGTGGATCCATGGGGTCCCAAAACAGACCCAAAAATGCCCATGGTCGACCATGTATCAACCAATAGGGTTAAGACACGTTTTGGTGTAATTTAGTATTATTATAATATTATTTTTTTAACCCTTATTTACCGGATTTACCCTTTAACCATGGTAAATAAAATATTTACCGCAGTAATTATTCAAAATGTCTAAAAATAAAAGTTACCTATTTACACAATTTGAACATCCTGATTCCAAATATGGAATCCATTTTCCTAAATTCAAAACACAGAAGTGGCAGAAATTAATTTAAAATTAATTCCCGCTGTCAAAACAAATAGCGTGTTTTTAAGAGATAATAACTATCAAAAGATTGACACTTGTTTATGTTCGGTTTAATTGTAAAATTATGTCCAATGACCAAAATTATATTAAATGGTAAAAATATATTCCAAATATACTTTAAAACCACTCAAATTCACAATTTATCACTATTAATTATTTTGATTAAAAAAGTTGTTTTTAATTAAAATTTAGTAATTTTCACTATTCATCAAAATATGAAAGTTATCCGAAAAGTACCAAAATTTCACCTTAGGCTAAATTCGATATTCCGAATCCAAAAATGAAGTCCATTTTGAAATATAAAATATATATAATTTCAAAAATTAGGTATTACGATTCATAACGGCTAGTTTGATCGGTTGTGGTGTGTGTTAAAACCCGAAGTTGCGTACAACACACGCTACTGTTTTATTCAAAGGAAAGCATACCGTGTAAGCTTGGGATGTTTCATTTTAAATTTTTTGATGTCCCCATTTAGTCAAAATGTTTAAAATATTGTATTTAAAAAGGGTTCACTTATTAAAAGTTGATAAAAGTGCTATAATGAAAATGAATTTGTTCTTGCATTATATCAAAGAAACTCATAATATGGATTCTAAAATTATAAGGATTATATAAAGTTTAAAAATTTAGATAATAATATTCATAACCTCTTTTTAATGGCTTATTTTTTGTAAGTCATGGTGTGATTGAACTCGGTGTTTCGTGTATTGCAAGTTATTGAATTATTTTGAAGAAATAACACACTATGAAATCTTGGGATGTTACAGAAATAATAACTATAGTATCCTAAATATTATTTAATGTTATAATGTTAATATCACCACATAAATAATATACAATTTCATCAAATGGTAAATTAATTATTCATTTGTGTGTATGACTATCTACCAATTCATGATTCAAACTAATTTTTCTTCCACTACCGAATCTTTATTCGAGTTATAATGATTGAATTTATGTTTATATACGATATTCATGAAAGTTTTCAAATTGGAATAGAATAATATATTATATAATTTTATTTACTTTCAATGCACGTGAAAATGATTATGTCATTCGTTGGTACGTGAGAACAATCTCTACCACATAATGATATAATTAGTTTTTCATTACCATCTCACAAGACATGTCATAATAATGGAATTAATATTTATAATGATATTAAGGACATATTTATCATTATAAGAGAATAGTATGTCATGTATATTCTTACTTTTCATACAAATGAATATGATAACATCATTCATGCGAGTGCGTGGACTATAAACTCTACTAAGAGATGTGATTCATTTTTCATCACCACATCACATGAATGGTATATATAATTATATTGAAATTATTGATACGATATTAATGATAATATGATAATTATGGAAGGATAAAATAAAACATACCATATTTCAATAATGATCGTTGAAAAATGAAAATGTTACTCATGCCTACGTCTGACTTAACATGTCAATTTAAATTAAATGGTGACACGATGATGATATAGAAATTTATTAATTAAGATAAGAATCAAATATATTTTAATAATAATGTTATAATATATATAATTTATTATAATTTATTTTATCTATGAATTTTTCGATGACTTTGACATGTAAGGGATGTGTTAATGATGTTTTTTCCAATATGATATGTTGTTTTGATATTTAAAAAATAGAATATTTAATACTCTTAAAACTGGAACTATTGATATTTTAAAATATAATTTTTTTTTAAATTATATAGAATTTAGAAAATATAAGATTCAGAAAACTCCTTGGGATAAGTCATTTCATGTCATAAATTAATCATTTATTTCTCATTTGACTTATTATTGTAATTATATTTCCCCTTAATGTTTAAATTACAAGATATCATGTTAAGAGTTAAAAGTGTTAATTAAGGTTAAAAATAAAATGACAAGGATTAAAAAATATTCAAAACATATATAATAATAATTGGATGAATTTTTTTAAACCCAGCATCATATTATGTTCAATATAAATCTAATTGGTCATATTTGGGATTAAATATTAATTTATATTAATTTAATATTTAAAATACTTCCACGAGTACCCCTCATCTATCCTATAGAAGGGCACCCATTCTTCTCTATTATTATCATCTCAGAACCTATTTATTTGGTTATAATCTGCACAATTCCCTTCCTAGAATCCTTCTCCAAATTATAGAGTCCTTATTTTAGGTATAACACCCTCCATATAGGTGTTCATTTGTTAATCAAAAGAGGTCATCAAAAGGATAGTTATCATTTTTAATTATGTATATAAATTTTATTTCTTCTTCCACATTATTCAAATATTCTTCCACTATGACGAAATAATAACTCTAGTATCCTTAATATACTGAGATGTTGTTATGTTAATTTCATAACCAAAATCCAACTTTAATTCCATTAAAAGGGAAAGGAATTAATAGTTTGTTCATAAATGTGAACTGTCACCTCCACGAATCAAGATGATTTATTTTCCATTCCCATATATTAATACATCTTATAATTATGTAATTAATGTTTTTATATGATATTAGTGACGTATTTATAATTCTATTAGATTAATATATGAAATAATTTCTTACTTTCCATGAACATAAAAATGATATTTTTATTCGTGTGTACGTCTGAACTATCACCACAACAAAGCGATGTGATTCATTTTTTTCACAACATATCATGTATGATATATATATGTATATTTAAATTATTAATATGAAAATTATAATTTTATGATAGATATGGAAATATAAAATATTAATTACCCTTTTTTATATTGAAAAATGAAAAATTGAAATGTTATTTATGCGTACGTACGGCCTACCGTCGCCATGATTAAAACATTATTTGTTTTTCATAACCACACATAAATGGTTTGATTTAAGAGATTAAATTATTTATAAATTTTTTTATTATGTCATTAGTATTATTCCTGAGATAATGTAATTTTGAGAACATTAATTATTAACATTATATCAATTTCTTGTTGGACTAAAGTAATGAATATTATCAAAACCTCAAACATGAAATTTCATAATTATATAATAATTAAAAAAAATACAAATGATATTAAACTGTGAAAATATTTTTATGCAAGTAAATAATTGTAATATGTTTACTACCTGGGATGATAAATATTTTATTATGACAATTTCGACCCAAGGTAATGGTATTTCATTTAAAAAACAATTTTAATGTTTTTATTTCAACTATTTTTACAATGGTCAAAATGAATGTCTATTAATGTATATGGAAAGAGTAGTTTATCCCTTAGTCATAATTTATTATTACTTTAATTTTTCCTTTATATTTTCTATTCTTACTTTTTTAAAAAATTTATTTCATTATTGTGTTCTTGGTTTTGTATATTTTAAATGTGATGTTTAAAAGAAAAGGATATTTTGATATCAACAGTTGTTCTTCCTATGTGTGTATATAATATTTCAATGGTTTTACTCATGATATTTTATTTGGAAATTGTAATATGAAAATATTTTTTTATTCTTTTATAACATATCATTAAAATAGAATTTCTTAAAAGAATAAATTTTTTTTATAAAATCAATGAATATTTTTATACAAAATAAATAAGGGTCCAATTAAACTCATACTTATCATTATAAAAAAATATGAAAAAATATTCAAAATTCTATAATGTGATATTAATATCATACACATATATATTTATTAATACATTAATAAATCTTATATGATAATAAAAGAAAAATTATCCTTAAAAACATTTATATGAAAATATTTGAAATAAAATATAAAAATCTATTTCTGAAATAATATTTTTGATAAATTAATATTTAAAACCAAATATTTTCCATTTTGAATTTTATTTGAAGATACATCATCTTGGTATAAATCACTCTTCTTCTAGGAAGAACACATTCTATCTCCCTCAATATATCTGCCTCTCTTGTTTTCATCCATTCTCCCCGATATTGAAAACAATGAATAAGTACAATGAAAAAGAATTTGTTTCCATTCTAGAAATGTTTAACAGTATTTAAATGATCTGTTTTTAAAACTTCTCAAAAAATAATAAATAATGTGTATAAACAAATAATTCAAGATGTCAATACAATTGGGAGTTTATAAATTTCAGTCGCTCAATATGTTTTTCTCTGTATTAGTCATGAAGAAATTGAATACCAAATTGATCTGTATTTAAAAAATTCATTATTAATCAGATTCAAAACACAAATAAAATATATATATTTATCTAATATCTTTATCAGATTCAATGAATTCAAATGGTGAAGAAATTTGAAACCAGAAAGGGATGACATTAACAATGAAGGAATTATATCAAGAAACACTAAACCAAAAGTGTGACAAAAATAGTTCAGAATATTAAATCAATCCTTTTATGGACCAAGAAAAATGGGATTAAAATTCGAGATTTCTAACTCTATTTGGACATAGTAATAATTAAATTACCCCTATTCACAGATCAATGAAATTATATAAAAACAAGATTCCGATGTTAAATAAGAAGATAAACACACACTATATCCCATCTATAATGTTGATCTTCCTATGACGCTCGACCTCCAACAACCCTGGTAACTAAGATCGACCTCGATTCCTCGCAGCCTCAACTCCAAAATATTCATCTGTATCAATCATACATTATAGGACTCACCCGATGAAATAACCTCTTCGGATGACTTCCTCAAAATCACATGTCTCTCTATCTGTCGATTGTTTTCCCCAAATTTGAATCCCAATACCCTATAAATTTCACAATTTTTCCTATTCATTTTTTATTCATTTTTTTATATTTTTTATTTTTTAATTACATTTAATTTTTTATTTGTTTATATATATATATATATATCATATTATTGAAATTGAAAAATAATAAAAAATTTATCTTTATATTAATAATATTAATATTTCGTATACTATAAATTAATTTTTTTATCATTATCTCAATAGGTATAATAATTCATTCATTAAATTTAATATTGAAATATGAATATTTTTATTGTATATACATATAATACCGCATTAGGATAATTTCTAATGTCCTGAAATTTTGATGAATATTTTTTTAATTATATATAATTATTTCGAGACAACACGCTTTTACATAATGTGATTCCACTTCCCATTGATCCCAGGAATGAATTTGGATCTTCACTGAGGTACGTCAATAAACGTGCAAGGGGGTTTTCTAAATTTTGAATTTTTTCTTAGAAAAAAATCCTAGGGCACCATTGAACTCAGAACGATGTGATTCTTCTAGATAGGACATAACATCACCCAATAAGGGCCGAATAGTGAAGTTAATTTTTAGACTTTTCGAGAAAAAAATTAACATAACATTAAAAGTAGTTTTTTTCATTTATCACTAAAGAGTGACGACATGGAGACACTGTAGTACAGCGACATGGCAACAACGAGATGTATTAATTGTTCTCAATAACAGATTATTAATATGCAGTGTAATGATGATTTAATGACACATAACATCAATGTAGTGTCATAAATTAAAGAGCGTAATAACATGATGTCACAACGTAATAGAAATGATGTGATGTGTTTTCTTGTACGCATTTTTTGAATGAGGATAAATCTATGAGTATTCTCTGACGAACCTTCGATGGATTCTCCTCCACAACATTGAATGACGAACACCGGAGGGACTTCATCGACTTCGACACAACTCATAGAATGACAAACTCCATTAACCTCTTATACCCTCATAGATGAAGAAATATGGAAATGAATGTCAATGAGGTTTTAATTTGATATTTCATTTATGAATTCTATATTCATTTTCCAAATGAGAGTTGTAGACTAACCCACAAACACTGTAATCCTCGGATCATGTGTTCTTGCCGGAGGGTTCGTTTTTTTGTTTTCTATTTGGGATTAGTTTTATTGTTGGTAGAATTGAATACCTCGGATCGTCCCATGTTTTAAACCTCGATTGTGGATGGTGCAGGATGACACAAATAACGCTCAGGTGCCTCATCTTGGGTGTTATTCATGATTGTATCCTCAAATTGGGGACAAAAAGAATCTGGGTCAAAGGCAGTGATGGTGGCGACCTGAGAGGCGTATAGGGGCAGTTGGATTGAGAAATAGACCACCGAAGCAACTCTAGTGGCCTGCAATAGTGGCCATAGGGAAAGAGCAGTAGCATGGAGACGCATCGCCGACTGTCATAGTGTGGGGGAGCAGCCCGCATCCAGGTCACTCTAGAAAGTAATCATCATACACCATCCTACCACATGTGGGAATTTTTGGCTGGATAGCTTGGTCAGACGTGTTGACAAAAATCCATAGTCATTTGATAGCAGGGGAGATAGGTCCACAGAGAAATGTGGTGACCCATGGAGAAGGGTCCTTGCATCATCCTGTATGGTAGCTGGAGGCTTGATGCAGAATCTGGGTACATCCCATCTAGGAGGAAAAACCAGACCGTCCCTAGCTGACTCGGCAGGGTGTGGGTGGGCCCCTGTTTTTTGGACCCTCCCCAATAGTCCGGACCCATGGAACCAGTCTATAACCTCCTAGCTGGGCATCCATTCGATGCATCGTCTATTGTGTTTCAACCATTATGAAGAGATGAACATTTGGGTTAATATCTATGGGATTTTATGACGGTTTAGGTATGGCCAATGGATCATGTTTCATCTATGTGGATCCTTTGGAACCAGAAAAATGAGTAGTAGCCATGTGGCATCTTAGTGGATCTGTATATGAGCTACATCTGTGGGGATCCATAGTGGCCTGGCACAGGAGCAGTAGCCGGGTGGATCCTTAGTGTCCCAGTGGATGAGCAACGATTCATTAATGATGAGTCCATCAACACTATGAAATGTTAATCACTGTAGCTAATAAAACAAACTCCTATGCATTAGCTTGTACCTGGTGTGAGTTGTCTATACTTTTTGGTCTTACATTGTAGACTTTCTTTTTTGTCTTTCTTTGTGGCCATACTTTCTTGATTTTATTTATGGTTGATGTGTGGTATTTCTTCTTAGTGAACCGGGTCCCCTTATGAGTGCATTATTACTCACCCCAGCATGGGCTTCTCCCTCACGTGTTGTGTCTTGTGTAGATAACCAACGTTTCAACTATGGGCATGGTGAACTAGGACTAGGCGGGGCCTAGTGAGATTAGGCAGATAGGGTCTACTCCCACTACTTGTAGTAGCTACCCTACTCTTACCATCAGGTGGTGTTCTCAGTAGCTTACATGTTCACCATTTCACTTATACACATGAAATATTAGTTGTCCTTTTTCAGGTTTTTATTATGGACCACTTTTCTTTGGTGTACGTGTACATAGGAATATTTTAAGAATACTTGTTCTCCATTTTCTATTTTTGGAGGTATTTCCGAAAAAGTGTTCATACAAATACTCAAGAAAATGTCTCTCACATGATGCTTGACGCATTCAGGGCATGTCTCCAACCCCGAGCCTTCGGGAGGCGGGCTTAGGGTATGTCATAGCATGGGCCCTTGGGATGGGTCATGATAAAGTTGTATCAAAGGAGGTTGATTCTACCTCAATAACCAGGATTCATTTGTTTAATTGTGGGGAATTTTTTTGAGTTTCTTGGGTTCAAGTTCGGGATCTGGGGAGTCCAATGATGGTGTGGTGGCCGACGTATCCATGAACCAGGACCATGAATTCTACTTTTTGTCTCTAAACCCGAAAACCATGGTTGTATAAGCATCTATTTTTGTTCTTTTGTATATGAGTTTTCTTACAGGCATAATCTGTTAAATTTAGTCCATCATGATCTATTTTTGTATGATTCCACACAGACAGCCAGCTCAATTCATGATATGTTGTTGTGAGGAATGTCCACCTAGCCATGAGGCATCCGTTTAGGGAATAGTGCTATATGTACCACCATGGATTGTATATCGGTGTTACTACAACCTGGGATCTTTTTGAAGGCCCACCTCTAGTGGTTCAAATGGATGCATATTTCTAAATGAAGTTATGGATTACTCTCTTGGAACCTAATGATGAGGCATAGGGTTTAAATATGGGTCACAAGCATTTGTGTTAATGATCACCCGAGATTCAGAAATAGTAATACCTACATAATGAAGGTGTCAAAAGTAAGATGTGGAAGCAAATGGTTTATAGGAATGAAAAAGATAGTGTCTAGAAAGGAAGAATTTTTTATACTTAACGTGAAAATGGACATCTCATGCGATATTTTCCCACCATTCATTCTGGAGAGCTCAAAAAGAGATACTTGCAGACTATTGAGGCCTAAGACCCCAGGTCTCCAGAGATGAATCCATGTATGATACATGTATTTATAGTTTAGCTATAATATTTATAGACACTTGTACTAGTGATTTATCATTCTTACAACTTATTCTTGTTTGATACCAAGAGATTCCTATGACTCTCATTGACTGGACCCTCACATTTAGAGACAATTACTAGGGGATTCCCAAAGACCACACACTGGTGTCGATGGTGTGACCAGACACTTGGAGACAAGAGTATCGGTTGCTATCTTTTGGAAGAATATTATAGGCCTTACAACATCATTCTTGGTATGGAATAGTTTAATTCATTATAGGATTGACTTTATTAGGAAAAGGTTATGGTATATCTGCAGATATGGAACCGGATTTCCCTTTATCGATAGAGGGTAAATCCTTGCATCTCTAGGTGGACACGGGCAGAGGAGGGTGTAGCCAATTCCTATTAAGTTGGCTAGTTCGACCCTTAGTGATGTGAATGTAATGAGTCCTCATGTTCTTTAGTGAATGTAGAGTATAAGGACATATCCATTGATAATGTTCCATGTTTAACTCACCATTGACTGTTAAACATATACATTGATCCATACCGTGGGAAGACATTGATATCCACACCATCATATCAGATTTCTCCTGTAGATATTTTTCAATATAGGGTATAGATGGAGGCTTGTAATAGAGGGGCTTTAGGAGGCCCAACATTTCACCACGGGTATCCCCAATATTGTTTTCCTTGAAGGAAAAAGGGTGGTTAAGTACATGCGTGGACTATCAGTTCTAGAACTAAGTGACCGAGAAGATCATGTATCCACTTCCGAGGATTGATGACATCTTCGATCAACAGATAAGATAATGGTGGTTCTCCAAGATAAGAATAAGATCTGGCTATTATCATCTTCGGGTATGGGGTTTGAATGTACTGAGGATGGCCTTCTGTTGTCTGTACAACCACTATGAGTTCTTGGTGATGCCTTTTGGTGAGACCAATGCTGCATATGTGTTCATGAGACTCATGAATAGGATCTTACATCCTTACCTCAATTATTTTGAGGTGTTGTTTGCTGATTTCATTATAGAGTACTCAGTTTTTTATGATGAGCATGCTACACAAATATGGATAATCTTGGATACACTCAGAGAGCACCATCTTTATGGTAATATCTCAAAGTGCCAGTTATGGATTTTAAGTGTCTACGTTATGTGACACATTATCTTGGAGGTTGGATTTGTAGTGGACTCGTTGAAGATAGAGACAATTATATCTTGTGATCCACCGCAGAACATGTTGAGGTGTGTAGTTTCTGACGGTTTTCTGGTTTCCACTGGAGATTCATACCCAAATTTTCCAAAGTACAAGCACCCTTTTCATCTTTGAAACTGAAGGGGACGTATTTTGTATGGACTGAAAGATTCCAGAAAAGATTCCTTTATAAGTGGTCGAGACTGATGAGCGACCCCATCTTGGGACTACCTGAGGAGTGTGTTGGGTATATTGTTTTCTAAAACTCATCAGGGACCAGACTGGGTTGTTTCGTGATTCACAAGTGAGTAGATATCTCCTACTAATCCTATCAGTCAAGTAAGTATGTTCAGAACAATACGACCCATCACCTGGAGTTAGTAGTAGTTGCCTTTTCTTTGATGATATGGTGGCACTACTTGATGGGCATGCAGTTTACTGTCTACTCTAATCCCATGACTCTCGGGTATATCTTCTCCCAGAATGACCTGAACATGGGGAAACAGTGATGTCTAGGTTTCATCAACAACTATTACACTAATATAGTCTATACTTATAGGAAGGGGAAAGTGGTAGAAGACGTGCATAGAAGGAGGACAAGTTTGTAGCTATTCAGTGAGGTAATATAGTACCTATCCATGAAGCAGATATCCATGGTTGATGATTATTATGACAGTTTCCTTCATTTGATGACTGTTACACCCCCACTCTTATAACGAGTCAGGGATTCATAGCTGTAGAATATCGACTGTCAGGCCTGACGTGCTCAGTTATCATCAGGACGTTCTCTTTATTGATTTTCAATAGTTGGGGATCACATCATCCTTTTTAGAGGGAGGAGAATAGTACTAGGAAGTTGTGGGAGGAGTTATTTATGGAGTTAGATAAATCCCCAATAGAGGTAAATCTAGGTGTGGAAAATATGTACCAGGAACTCGGATGTAAGTACTAGTGGCTAGGAATGATGAAAGGAGTGGCCATGTTTGTCTCATGATGCCCCACCTGTCAGCAAGTGAAGGATGAGCATTATGTTCTTCTAGGATTGGCTCATCCAAATGAGATACAAGAGTGGAAATGGAATGGTATCTAGATGGACTACATGGTAGGGTTACCACGTACATCCAGAGGCCATTATTCTATCTTAGTGACTGCTTACCGACACACCAAGTTGGTGCACTTCCTACCCATCAAGGAGAAACGATTGTTAATGGGATTGGGATGCCTCCACATCTGAGAGAAAATATAGCTCCATGAAGTGCCTTCAATGATCATCTCATACTACGATGCATTATTTATATCTTTGTTATGGAAGAGATCACCGGAGGCATTCGAGGCTCATATATGCTTGAGTACATCTTTTCATCCCCAGACGGATGGTCAGACAGAGCTGACCAAACAAACCTCGGAGTACATGCTTCGTGCATTTGTCCTTGATTTTTGTCATTGTTGGAAAGACCACCTTCAACTATTTGAGTTTTTATAAATCAACAGTTATAACTCTACCATTGGAATGGAACCATTCAAGGCCATGTACTGGCAGCCTCGTAGATCACACCTATGTTGGACAGACCCAATGGAGTTTTCAGTCAGGGGTCTAGATATGGTATAAGATACCACAGAGAAGTTGCATATCATTTAGGAGTAGATGAGGACTGTAAAAAGAATGAATAATTCTTATTTCAACTGGATATAGAGTTGTTTGGAGTATGAGGAGGGACACCATGTTTTCCTTTAGGGCTCACTCTCATAGGGATTGTAGAGATTTTTATGGGGTGACAAGTTATCTCTGAGGATCATCAGACCATCCCAGATTCTCAATAGAGTTGGTGAGGTGGCGTACCACCCAGATATTCCCACTCAAATGCACAATGTGAACAATGATTATCATGTTTTGTACCTATATAGGTTCTTGAATGATCCCACACACGTCATCGAATGGGTTGAGATAGACAATGATGATGTGGATATGTTTGCAGAGTTACTGGTAGAGATAAATGATCGACTAGAGTTGGTATTTCAAATACATTCAATTCATAAAGTGCACATTCGGTGGAAGTATAGGAACCTCTAGGAGAGAACATGAGAGAAATAGATTTAGATTTGTGCTTAGAACCCCTATTTTATTTATTATACCTTACATTGGATTTGGGGATGCAAATACCTATGGTGGTGAGAATGTAATGTCCCCAAATTTCTAGGTAATTTTTATTTTTAAATTATATAAAATTATTTCAACCCACACCCTCTGACAGGACGTGATTCCCAATCCCGATGACCCCATGATATAATTTTGAACCTTTTTTTAGTTTTGTTCAGAAAATGTGAGAGCATGGTTTTATTACTATTTGAATAGGTTCAAAGATTCAATATCTGAGGGAACCGTTAAACATAGAATGGTGTGATTCACATATAAAAGACTTATATTCAGACAATAATGGCTGAATGTAAATGTTAGTTTTCAGAAAATTCAAGAAAAATAAAAAAATAACATAATAGTTATTTTATTTCTATTCTCACCGATGAGCGACGACATGGTGATATTGTGTTTTAGTGATGAGGAAGCAACGAGAATAATTAACGGATCTCATTAATGTCTTTTTTACATGAGGCGTGATGATTCATTAATGTTTCATAACAATGACAGTGTTTCATAAATGAAATAGCGTAATGACGTGATGTCGCAGTAAAATAGTAACTATGCGGCTTGTTTTTTTAATAGTTTGAGGTGTTGGTGGAACAAGGATTAACCTGTGAGGATAATGTGATGAATCACTGAAATATTTTCCTCCAGAATAGTGATTTACAATCAACAGAAGGACATCATCAACATCAAAATATCTCGACGACTAAATAACACCATTGACCACTTATACCCTTGAGGATGAAGCAAGACAACAATGATTGTCAACGAGTTAGGGGTTTATTTTTTGTTTTATAAATTCTTATTTTTTTTCTAATTGATGAATGTGAATTAATCCACAAACATGGTGATCTTCAGATCATGCATTCTTCTAGGAGGGGTTCGTGCTTCTGTTTTCTATTCTGAAATGATTTTATTTTTGGTAGAATCGAAATCCTTGTACCTTCTCTTGTTTTATACTTCTAATGCAGAGGGTGTGGGCCCACACGAACAAGTCCTGGGTCCCTCCTCATGTGCATTCTTTGTGAAAATTTCTTAAAATTAGAGATAAGATGAATATGGGGCCAAGGAAGGGATGGTGGTGATCCGAGTCGCCCGTAGGCAAAGGAAGTTGAAAAAACCGACCATTGAAGAAACTCTAGTGGCCCACAAAAGGAACTACAGGAGGAAATGGTAGGTAGTGGCCCACTGCGTCAACCACAGTTGGTGAGAGACGACATGGCTATAGGCAAACCATAATAGTGCCGACAAGAACCACATGAAAGAGCGGCCTACGTCTGGGCCACTAGAGAGAGAAAGTGAAATGGGGCATCTAGCCATGTGTGGGAATTTCAGCTGGTTGTGTCGGCACCAGGATACGGTCATTTCACCATGGAATAGAAGGGGCCCCATTGTGACCAACAATGTAGTAGGAGGCTAGGAACCGCATCTGGCTATGTTCGAGCCCGGCAGATGAACCGATCCACCCCATGAAGACTATGTAGAGTGCAGAATTCACCCTTGGAATGAACCCTTGGTAGTTGGATGAACCCGCACAACTGGTCCAGACCTGCGTGACCTATGGGCTGGCCAGTCCAGACCCATTCTAGACCAATCTGAAACCCAACTTACAACTGTTTCTATGAAACATCAATAACACACAGACTAGGTGTATAATTGAGCATCGTCTATGGCATGAAGACCCATCTGATGAGGAGGTATTTCTGAGATACTTTACATGAGTTTTGGATGGGGTTGGCATATGGGCAGGATAGAATGGAATTGAATCCAACCTATTCATTTTTACTAAAATTCTTATATCTTACAGACCGGGTGTCTATTAGACATGTCGTCTATTACATTGAAACCCTTAAGAAGAGGTGTTCCATTAGGTTATTATTTGTGGGACATCAGGAAGGTTAAGACATGTGGATCCTTAGTGACCCGGGAGGCAATCAACTGGCATGTGGATCTGTAGTGGCCCGTCAGGCAAGTAGTGATTAATCAAGGATGTGTCCCTCAACAGTACGAAACATTCATCCCTATAGATGATGAACCGTCCTCCAATGATTTAGATTGTACCGGGTGTGAAATGTCTACAATTTCTCGTCTTACTTTGTGGTCTTCCATTGGGCTCTTACATAGTGTCCTTACATTGTGTTCTTACTTCGTGGCCTCGATTGACATCTTTTATTTGTGGTTTCATTGTGGAATTTCTCTTTATTAGACTAGGGTTCCTTTCTGAGTATTGTGTTACTCACCCGTAACTGGGATTATCCCGCACTTGTTGTGTCTTGTTCATATGAAAGATGTTTCGACGGTGGACTAGGTGGCCTATTACCAGAAGAGGCCTTGTGATATCAGGCATACATGGCATACTCCCTTAGCTTCCAGTAGCTACCCTACTCTGACCATCATGTGGGGTTCTCAAAATCCAAATTGTTTACAGTGTTTACTTTTATTTTTTAGTTTTAAGTTATTCATTATTGGGTATTTATTCTGTCCCACATGTTTTTAGTTATACTTGTACTCACCACCTATTTTAGTATACTTATTTTCCCCTTTCAGTTAGGGGGGCATGGTTGGGCGTGTGTGTGCATATAGGTACTATTGAAAATGGCTCCCTCTTACAAGTTGACGACATTTGTAATGACACAAACATTTGTTAATGAAAATATTATTTGATCTGATTAAATGAATTAATATGTGAAATGGGAATATAACATATTAAATTCAATTGTTTTATAAATTTGTATTTTAGTATACCATTGAAAAATTTTATCGTGGCTAATATACCCATTAAACAGTGATCACATGATTATTACAAAAATAAGACTTTAACAAATCCAATTTTCAAAGAAAAAGGATGTGATAGCATCATCCGGTAGACTTTCCCCGTATGAAGCCCATTTGTCAGAGCGTATAATGGAGGTGTTTTATTTGGGAAATGCTCTTGACGAAGCCAAATCCAATCATGAATACTTTATGCTCGGGCAGAACCGCCTACGATAGAAGTGGAGGTTTATAGAGATTACAACTTGAGTAATCTTATCTAAGCCACACTAAGAGTCATTCATCATCACACACCTTACCCAAATGTCTTATGCGGGGTGTTTTAAAGGGTCACGTAACAAGACCCATGTACTATGTCTTTGTACATTATTTTTATTAAAAAGAATATAGATTAATTTTATTATTTTTACTTTGTAAATAGTTTTTAATGAGCAAAGATTATTTTTAGTTAGTATTATACTATGAAATCTATTTAGATAAATTTATGGATTTTTTAATTCAATAATATTTTAAAAACATATTATTTGTTAATTATTTTTTATTAAAAATTTCATATAATTTTTATGAATATAATTGAATTTTTTATTAAGGTTTTAAATTAATTTTTATCAAAACCTATGAATTTTCTATAAATGCCGGTTTTTAATTTATAATTGAAAATTCACATATTTAGAAAATTATTTAGATAAAATGAATATTATTTTTGGAATCATGACATTGAAATTATCCAGTTGTGAAATTTTCATAATTTTCTGAGACATTCAAATTTTTGGGTAAAAATTATATATCATTTAAATATCTAATGTGTTTTATGGCGTCATAATGACCAAATAGTGATGTAATAAAGTAATATAACCATTATGGTTGGCCAAAATATGTTTTACCATTAAAATAATATTATTTTTGATTTGTTTGATTTATTTTACAATGATTTAATGGACCCTCCATGAAATATAAAACATTTTTTCTTTTGAAATTTTTTTCCTTGAGAGTGTGACTCACCTCCACATAAGAAAACCTATTATTTTAAGTATTTATTCAATTGTACATATAAATTATATTAATCCACTCCCCTTTTTCAAATAACATGGGCAAAAACCATGTCATGGTTTGTGGTTTTAATTAGTTTAATGTGAGGTCCCCGAACCTAAATAATAAATAATTCCCTATTCTTTCTTATTTAAACCACACAAGCCCCACTTCCTCTTCACTTAATTACTTTGGAGTTCTTCCAAAATCTTTCCTCCTCTAACTATAATCCTCAAAAGTCACCCCAATCTCCCATGAAGCCCCTCTTGAGACTCTCTCAAGCCTTCTCTTTCACACTTCCATGTAAGGGATTTCATCTTTCCTAATTTTTGCCCAATTTTATTAATATTTTTATGCCCTTTTAATTTCAATTATAAATTTTGGGGTATAATTTATAACCTATTACATACTTCACACATAATGTTTGAATGATGGGAGTCACCTCATCTCTCTCATTAATTCCTCCCATGTATGCCTCTTACCATGCCAAAATTCGGTAAGAATTTCTATCTCCCCATTTACATTCAAGAAATTATTTTGAATTATGAAACCATATTCCATTATTTACCTTGGTAAATTTATCTATATGACTCCATTACTTTCCATTTCTTTTAAATATGATGAGACACCCTTTTCTCTCTTATGAACCCTTTTTTAGTTCTTATGTCACGTCGTTATGCTGCTGAAATTGATTTGCACTTTTTCATGCCAAAGTCATTGTGTAGTGAATACCATGCCCATATCTCTATCAAGGGTATTAACCAATACGATCATTTACTTATTGTTTATAGAGTTTCATGAATGTATTCCTAATTCCTTTATCGTAGAATGAATAATGAATTTGAATAATTCTATTTTGTATGATCCATTTGTCGCACTTATGAATGAAATGAAATGATTTAGAAGGGTGCACCCTGATAGCGCTCCAATGCACTGGGTAAAGAATAGTATCATGATACGTCATGTGCAGTGTGTTTTGTCTCATGCTAATTCATGTGAAATGATGTTTTATTCATGCTTCTTGGGCAATGAGGTATTACTGGGGATCCATGTTCCATGGGCCTTGGCTCATGATAACTCCATGTTAAGTGTTATTTCCACATTTCCATGTTATAATAATCATGCTATATCTTGAATTTATGTTAATGTTTCTCTTTCTCTCCATTTTTAAGCCTGTTTTCTAATATATATTTCAATATTCATGGTATACCTTTTTTAATCCCATACTGGGCTTTTTAGCTCACCAGTTTATTATCCATGTCCTCTGGTTATCCCATGTAATGCTAAGTATGAGGTAATGTAGTTGTCAGGTAAATGAGGATTACAATCAATATTGTGTGTTTCATGTATAAGATTTTATGTAATTTTCCTAAGCCCTAGGGACACCAAACCTCTCTATCTTATATGTTGTATAAAGTGAAGGTTTTTATGTAATAAATCATGTTTAAGAGTGTAATAAAGATCAGGGTTGTCCTAGTTGGAATCAGAGGATAGGTTTAGTTATTTTTGGGATTAGGATTAAAAAACTCTCGTAAAGCCTTAGTGACAAGACTACGTATAAAATAAATATCCCTAGTTTTATGGTGAGTTTACAGTAAGTGGTTGATCATGAAAATACATCCCCGTATGGATAAAATTAGGTAGAGGTGATTGTGGCACAAACATACCTAGGGATGAAAACCACAACAAGGAGTTCCATTCATGTCCCAAGGTATCATGGTACATGACAATGGGTCTTGCTACAATCTTGGTAATGACACTCTAGGGGGATATTCTTTGTTAAATACCAAATAAAGGTATTAAAAAGTATTATGGGAAATAAAAAATTTTCCCCTAAGAATATATGTGACAAATTAGATCATTTATAACATAGATTGATGCCAATAGTTTCATATGTTAAGGAATAAAAGTAAGTCGTCAATTGTTTTCTTTGGATTACCTTTTATGTGTTACCCCTAAAATTCCTTGTATTTTATCCAATTGTCGGTAATATGAGTACTAAGGCTAAAAACCTATGTGAAGATCAATGTGATGATTGTTCTGATGAGATCCCCAATCCAATGGGAGTGGGGATCATGAACTTTGTCACAATACTCTCTATGTAAACTCAAGAAGTTGAATATAAACATGGGTGAAGAAAAAATTTAAACACCCCCCCAAGAAATAATAAGTATCTATCAGGATCATCATTAGAAAAAGTCATACTATATTTAATGGATCATCTTATCCATCAATTATTGAATAAAGGATCAACTCCATTGAAAATTTCTTCTCCATCCTTAAATGTACTAAAATAGAGAAGGTTCTCTTGGCTTCTTATCACGTAGAGGGTGAAGGTGATAAATGGTGGACATTTATCAAAAATATGAAGCATGTGGAGGAGATCGAGGTGTTAGAATAGAAGGTTTTCCAAAAGATTTTTTTCAATAAATATTTTTCACGCATCTATAAATTAATATGGAAACGAACATCCCTTCCCTCATGCAAAAATACCAAAAATATGTCAGAGCATACAATGAAAACATCACAAGGCTTGCACGATATGCCTCTGGATTTGTCATTACCCCCAAATGAAAGGTTGACCGCTTCTTTGGTGGGCTGTAACTAAGCCTGTGGGATGTCCTAGCAATCCGTGACTTTGATATCTATGAGGAAATTTTCTGATGTGCCCTCAAGGTTCAAATGGAGTCCAGAAAAACATAAGGGTATCATGGGGATAAGATGTGTAAGGTGGACTACAATTTTGGAAATCTGATGCATAAATCCAATGGTTCTAAGAATATCCAACAACCCACTTTCTATATGTGTGGAAAGAAGCCCCCCCCCCCCGGAAATTTCCTGAAGGTAATGAGAAAATGCTTTAGGTGTGGAAGTGGAGGGAATCTAGCTGTTAATTGCCGAAAAGATAACCTTGCGACTGCAACAGAAGAGGGGAATGTTTTGTTCGACTATCAACACGTTGTTCATTTCTTCATCTTCAAAGAACTAAGACACATTGTAAATCATTTCCCTATTACAATGGTATTCAAAGGCAACCAAAATTCCTCTAAGGCCGCAAGGGTGAGCTTTATCCATCACTACCACCGAAGTGAGCACCAACAACGAGGTGGTGATAGGTAGGGTAGTTATTCATTAATGAATTGCAGACATAATTTTAATTCTAGTTCTCTGCATTCTTTTCTATCATGAAATACTTGTATAACCATCCCAACACCACCACAAATCATGGTATTAAAGATATTATTGAGTACGGAAAATGGGGAAATCATTGCATCCCATGAATATAACTCTTCCACTATCATAGTTTGTGGGTTAAACATCTCAAAGAACCTCATCATTCTCCCTCTGGTGGAATTTTATGCAATTCTCATCATGGATTGGTATTCATTATATAGAGCCAACATAAATTTCAATGATATGTAAATCACTCTCCCTATGGAGAATCGACCCCCGATTCTGTACAAGTGCAAGGAGGGGGATGATTCTTCATTAGCTCCATAATCTTTAGTGTTTATATTGATTCCCTATGAGAATGCGTATCTGTCTCAGTTGATTGAGTCCAAGGATGAAACCATCCATGAATACAAGCCTATTTTTAGGAAATTTGCTGAAGTGTTTCCTGAGGGATTGTCTGGTCTTCCTCCAAGAGGAGATGTTTAATTCTCAACTAAACTTATACCTAGGGCATTGCCAATATCCTAGACACTATATAGAGTGACTATTATAGAGATTAAGGAGCTAAATAAACTACTACAAATGAATCTAGATATAGGGTTTATACACTTATTGGCATCACCATGGGGTGCACCTATCCTCTTCATCAAGAAGAAGGATGGGCCAGTGTGCCTTTGCATCGATTATCGTGAGCTTGACAAAATCATTATTTAGAACAAGTATCATATCCCACGAATTATTGAATTCTTTGATCAGATTAATTGGGAACTATACTTCACCAAGATGGATTTGTAGTTGGTATATTTTCAAGTATGGTTGATGAAAGATAATACCCCCAAGACTACTTTTCGTACAAGATACGGGCACTATGAACTCATAGTAATGCCTTTCAGACTCACTAATGCTTCATCAATCCTCATAGACTTGATCAATTGAGTCTTTAGAGATTATCTTGACCAATTTTTAGTAGACTTTATAGATGATATTCTAATATACTCCAAAACCATGGAAGAGCATGAAGAGAATCAATGAATTGTACAGGAGACATTGAGAATGAAGAATCTCTATGAAAAGTATAGCGAGTGTGAGTTCAGGTTAAAAGAGGTCTCATTCATGGGTGATATCATCAAAAGAAATTGGATATGTGTGGATCCCTCTAAGATAGAAACAATCGAGGAATAGATGAGGCCATCATCTATAACGGATATCTATTGGTTCTGGAGGTTAGCTCAATATTATCACCTATTTGTGAGACATTTCACACAATTATCGAAACCTCTTACCAAGCTAAATCATAAGGGAGTAATGTTTTCTTGGAGTGATGATTGTCAAGAATTTTTGAAGGAGTTAAAATGGAGGGTTATCACTACGCTCGTGCTAACATTACCCACGAGTGGAGAACTTTTTGTCGTATTTAGGGATTCTTCAAAAGGGGGCAAGGGATGTGTGTTGAAACAGAATGATAAAGTGATGGCCTATGCCACATTGCTGCTGAAAATCCATGAGCATATCTACCTCACACATGATCTTCGGTAAATGGTTGTGATATTTGTATTGAAAATATGAAGGAATTATCTCTATGGGGAGAAGTGTGAGATATATACTAATCACACAAGCCTAAAATACATGTTCTCCCAAAAATAGATTAATATGCACCAACAAAGATGGATAGAACCCATCAACGATTATGAATTCTCAATCCACTACTGTCTCGATAAGGAAAACAAGGTGGAAGATGCTCTAGGTAGAATTTATCATGAATCTTTATCAATGATTATAATTGAAAAGGATCCAATATTCTAATATTTCAAGGGGAAAAATCATCAATATTTTCTCAAGTGATTGTTCAACCATCCCTCGTGGTTCAAATAAAGGATGCTCAAAGAAAGGATGTGGAAATTATGAAAATGATTGAAGCTATCAGAAATTGAAAATCCTCTTAGATCATGGTTGATAAGGATGCGATTGTGTGATTTGGTCAAGATTATGTGTACCATCCGATCTGGAGATAATGAATGAGCTTCTGAATGGGGCACACTGCTCAACATTCTCTATTAACCCGGGGAACACAAAGATGTATCTTGATCTCTGAGAAATATTTTTGTGGGACAATTTGAAAAGGTAGATTTCTAAATATGCATCAATGTGCTTGGTATGTCAGTATGTGAAGGTTGAGATGCATAAGTCTAAAGGGATGTTGAATCCACTACACATAGCAACATGGAAGTGGGAAAACATTACCATGGACTTTGTCACTAGAAATCTAAGGAAATCTAGAGGAAACAATGCTATATGGGTCATTGTAGATCATTTTATGAAGAATGATCACATTGTAACTATTCGATAGGACTTTTCATTGGATCAAAATTCTTGAATTTATGTCAATGATGTTTTAAGGATGCATTGTGTACCACTTTATGTTGTGCCCGATCGTGATTCTAGATTTACAGAGAAGTTTTGGAAAAGCCTCCAACATGCTCTAAGTACTTTACTAAACATTAGCATGGCCTATAATCCTAAAACTAGTTTCTAATCTGAATTAACTATTCAGAAACTGGAAGATATGTTATGATCATGTTTTATGGACTTCAATTGGGGATGTGACCAATTTCTTCCACTAGTTTAATTCTCCTACAGTAATAGTTTCCACTCAAACATCCGAATGGAAACACATGAAGCCCTTTATGGGAAAAGGTGCAGAATACCACAGTGTTGGGATGAAGTCATTGAGTGTAAGCTTCTAGGACCAAATATTGTCTACCAAATGGTGGAGAAGTTAAAAATCATTCAGTAGCGTATCAAGGAATCCCAATGTAGGCAAAAGAGTTATACTGCTAACCATCATCACAGACCTTGAGTTCAAAGTTGTAGACATGGTGTTTCTATGCATATCTCCATGGAAAAAGATCAACGGGATTGGATTATAAGGAAATTTATGTTCTCTTTAAATTTTACCATTCATGATTCTTGATCTAGTTGGGGTTATGGCCTATCAACTTGCTCTTCAAACTACCATGGCCAAAGTACCTGACGTCTTTCATGTATTACACTTAAAGAAGTACATACTAGACCCTTCACAAGGACTCTCATCAGATGTAGTATAGTTAGTGGATGATCGTTCCTACGATGAGAAACCATAGAAGATCTTAGATCATAAAGGAAATGTTAAACGAAATAATAAAATTCCCTTCATCTTGGTGTTGCAGAGAAACTGCATGTTTGAATAAGCGACATGGGAATCACATGATTGATTAAGAATAGTTACCCTCATTTGTTTTAGTGGGTGAAAACAAATCTCTAGGGTGAAATATAATAAGTGGGGAATATTGTATTGACCCAAACATTTTTTTAATGAAAATAATTCTTATTCTGATTAAATGTATTTATTATTGAAATGGTTATAAAGTATATGCAATTCATTTGGTTTAGGATTCTGTGATTCAAAATATCGTTATTAATTGTGACAATTTCTAATATATACATTGAACAATGATAACATTATTAGTAAATTATATGGCTTTAACTAATCCAATTTACTCAAACAAAGGATGTTATGGAAACATCCATTAGACGTTCCCCGTACGAAGACCATTTTTCGGAGCTCAGAAAGGAGGTGGCATCTTTGGGCTTCACTCTTGACCAAGGCCAAGATTAGCATTAATACATTAAGCTCGAGCAGAACTTCATACTAAAGAAGTGGATGTTGATATATATTATCACTCAAGAGATGTTATCCGAGCCACCCCAAGAGTCTATCACCATGATGCACCTTACCCTAAGGTCTTATGCTAGTGTTTTAAGGGGTTATTTAATAGGACCCTATAACTATGTCCTTTTACATTATTTTTTTATAATGAGTATATATTCATTTTATTATTGTTATTTTTTATATAGATTTTAAAGCTCAATTAGTATTTTTAGTTAATATTCTACTAAGAAACATATTTTGACAAATTGATGGACTTTTCAATTAAGTAATATTTTAATAAAATAATATTATTAAATTGATTTTTTTTAAATTGATTGTATGATTTTTATGAATACAATGGTAATTTTAATTATTGTTTAATGATTTTTTTGTCAAAACCCGTGAATTTTTTATAAATGTCAGTTTTTGTTTTAAAAGTAAAAATTCACATATATAGAAAATTAAATAGAAAAAATTAATAATTTTTTTGGAATCAGGACGTCGTAATTATCCTATAGTGAAATTTTCATAATTTTTTGAGGTAGTTTAATTTTTGGGAAAAAATTAAATACCTTTTAAATGTATAATTTGATTTATGACTTCATAATAACCCAATAGTGATTTAATAAAATACAATAAAAATTAATACCACAAAATATATTTTTTACCATTAAAATCATTTTATTTTTTATTTTTTATTTATTTTTCAATGCTTTAGTGGACCCTCCAAGACATATAAAATATTTTGACAATTTAAATTGTTTTCCATAATAATGTCACTAGCCTCCACATAAGAAACCCAATTATTTTAAAATTATTGACCATTGGCCTTATAAAATATTATTTTCCAATCCCCTTTGGAAAAAATCATTTTCAAAAACCAAGGGCTAGTTTTTGGTTTTAATTAGTTTAATGTGAGGTGCCCCGAACCTAAATAATAAAAATTCCCTCTGCATTGTTATATAAAACCACAAAACTCCCACTTCCTCTTCACTCTAACCCTTTGGAGTTCATCCAACCTCTTCCCTCCTTTCTCTAGAATCCTCCAAAGGTGCCTCTATATCCACAGAATCCCCTCTCGAGCCTCTCCCTAGCATTTGGGGTCACATTTAAATATAATCATATCTCCCATTCTAATTTTTGTCTAATTTTTGTAATTTGTTATGCCCTTTTAATATCAATTATAAATGTCTGGGTATGATTTAGAACCTTCCCCATATTGTACCATTAATTTTTTCATGATTTGAGACCCCTTTTCCCTCTCATTAATGCCTCTCATGTACACCCGTTACCATAATGAAATTCCATAAGGTATTTCTCTCTCCCAATATACATTAAAGAAGTAATTTTGTATTATGAATCCATATTCCATATTTACCTGGGAAAATTTCTATATATTACCCCATTACTATCCATTTCATGTAAATATAATGAGATTCCCATTTCACTCCCATCATTAATTTTTTTGAGTTCTTATGTCACGTTGTTATGCTGCCTATATTGTACCGTGATTTTCCAAGACAATGCCTTTCTATAATGAACACCAAGCCCATTCTTCTATCAAGGGTATTCACCTTTCTGAACATTTATATATTTTTTAAATATTTTAAATTATGAATTTGACATTCCTTGATCGGGTATTGAATGATGTTGTCGAATGATTAAATGTTGTATGATCCATGTGTCACAAATATGCATAAAATGAAATGTTTATGAAGTGTGCTCCCTGATAGAGCTCTAATGCATTGGGTAATGTATAGTATAATGATATTTCATTTTTAATGAGTTTTGACTCAAGCTAATTCATGTTCCATGAGATTTTACTCATGATTCATGTGAAATGTTGGTTTACTCATGCTCCATGTGTAATGATCCTTTGCTCCTACAAATTCCATGTTAAGTGTTGTTGCTAAATTTCCTTGTTATGATAATCGTGTTATCATGCCTTTATGTTAATTTTTCTTTTTCAATCCATTTATATGCCTATTTACTAACATGTATTGTAATATTCATGTTATTCCTTGTTTACTACTTGACTAGGCTTTATAGCTCACTATTTCCTTATACATGTCCTTATGTTATCCCATGCAATGTTATGTATGATGGAATTTTGTGGTCATGTAAAGGATGATTTCAAAAAAGATGTTGTGTTTTAGGTCTCAGTTTTTATGCAATGTTTATAATCCCCAAAGACACAAAACCACTCGATATTCTATGTTATATCAAGTGAAGTATATTATGTAATAAATCATGTTTATGTGTGTAATAAATATTAGGTTTGTCATAGCATTGACGCTATTCACCAAGCAATGGCTTTCGAGAGGCGGGTTTGGGGAATGTGAGGGCACGGGCCCGGAGGGATGGGTCATGACTTAATTTAATAATTTAATTTAAGAATATATAATAATAAATAGTTTAGTAATTATTATTATGAAATATATCTCCATTATAATTTATGAATATTATATATTTATTCATTTAAAATATTTCATTAAATATCATTTTGATAAAAACGTATTAATATTATTTATTTATTTCAAAAATTATAAAAACTATTCAAATAAATATTAAATCAATATTTTAAAAAATCTATACAAAATAAGTTTTTAAATGATTTATTTTAATTTAAATTGAAAAATAAAATCTTAATCAAAGAAATTTATTTATTATAATTCTATTTAATATTATTTATAATTATTAGTGAAATTGGATATAAAAAAATTATCTTCTCTTCAATGTTTTTAGAATGGAAGCATGTTTTCTCTATTAGACAAAGTGATTAATTTTAAATTAATTTTATCCACTTATGATTTTTGAATATTGAAGAATGGACATACATATTTGTAATGAGAATGAAATTTATTATATAATACGATCAACCATGTTTATGGATATTATGAATGGTAATATTAGTTATTATTTTCCTTACCATGGTTAAGGGTAAATAATTTAATTAAAGGTAAAACAAATATTATAAATATTATAAAATCACCTTAACAGTTGTTCTAATTTCATTAGATCAGTGTGTTTTGACCAAAATGATCTTTAGGTTTATGTTATAATCATCGGAAGCCAATTGGGTTTGAGTAATATATTTATAATATTATATTCCAAGAGAATAAAAATATGGTCACATACTTGTTTTTAACAAGTAAATTATTTTTTAATATATGGTTATTTAAGAGAATTTTCTACAATAAATTGTCTCAATAAAGCTAAAATGTTAATATAAACATGCTAATTTATTTAATAATTTTACACTAATGATATTTTTAAATATCATATATTTTATTAAATAATATATAATTTATAATTAACTAATATTTGGCCAAATAACTAGGATATGTCATAAAATTTAATCATTGAATCATGTAGTGGATGTTTTTCATTTTATAGTATTTATATTAACCCTAAAAGTGTAAATTACATCAATCAGGGTAATAATTAATAAGGGTTAAAAAGGATGAGGATTAAAAAATACCCAAAACTTATCTAATTTTAATTTTATTAAGTCTATTCATAACAAAATAATCATATATTTTAAATAATTAACTTTTAAATTATTCTTAATTGAAAATTAAAATATATAAAATTAATAGTTTTATGATTTCCAAGAGTGCCCCTCCCCACTCTTATAAATGGTAATTGTTCATCTTATTTATTAACACTAAAATACTTATTTAGATAATCTATGATCTGATAGAAAAACCATCCTAGAAACCCTCCCTATATTCTAGTTCCCATATATTATTCCAAACACCATATTTATAGGTTTTATGGTGCCAATCAAAGGAGGACATCTGAGGAAGATGCCTCATTTTTAATTAAGGGTTTCTATTTTATTTTATTTTAAAATTCAATAAAATCTTATTCCTTCATGATGAGATTATAACTCCAGTATCATCTATTAAAATTGATTATATTATGTTAATATCATCACAAAAATACATCTTCTTTTCCATCAGATGTGTTACAAATTAATCATTTGTGTGTACGTGTGAACTATCATCTCCCTGAACCGATATAATTTTTTCCAATTACTATCTATCAATAATGGTCATATTGATGAAAATAATGTTTATATATTTTCTAAAAATGACATATTTATAATTATAATAGAATAATATATCAATTGTTTCTTTCATTTATTACAGATAAAAATGATAATGTCGTTTGTGTGTAGGTGTAAACTATCACCTCCACGAAGTGAAGTGATTTGTTTTAAATAACGATATCACATGGATTATATATAATAGAATATTTATATTAATAATGATAAATTAGTGATATTATGATAATTATAGAAATATAAAATAATAATTACCTTATATCCATAATGAATAAGAAAAATTCAAATGTTACTTATACGTATGTACAACCTACCATCTCAATGATTGTAACATTATTACTTTTTCATAAAATTATATAATGGTTTTATTTAAAAGTATAATTGATTTAGAAAGATTAAAATTATTTCAGGAATATTATTATCGATATAATGCACTAATCAACTATTTGACCATATTCGACTTATGTGGTCATTTCATACTCATGTACTGAATATCATCAAAACAAATGAGGATAACTTATTTAATTAAGTAAGTAATTATAACATGATAATATGTGAAATAATAGATAGTATAAAATATAAAAAGGTTTATAAGTGTTTAAATAATTGTCCTATTTTTATTATTAAATAATATAACGATTTTATATTGTGAGTCAGATTTGGGTAAGGGGATTTCATTTAAAACCCTCTTTTAAAGTACTTTTCCAACTCTTTTTATAAATGAAAAAAAATTATTATTTATACATACTGAGAGGTTAATTTCAATTCCATGATGATTTATTAATTTTTTGTTTTATTTTTAATTTTTAATTTCTCACGTTGAAGAAAATGGTTACATTATTATGTGCGTAATTTTTATATTTTAGAATTGTTTTTTCAAGAAATTGGTATGTTGTAATATTAATGTGTTTATAATATGGGTTTAAATGAGTATTCAAGGTAATTATTTTTTATATTTTCCTTGTAAAAAGTTTATTATGGGTTGATCCTATTATAGCTTAAGATATGACATCTTTATTCTTATTTTAGCTCATGATATGTTGGGTTGAGCACATTGTTGCTCAAGATATGATGGGCGGCCCTTATTTTAGTCTTCCAGTCCATTGGTTACTCGAGAGATGAAAGTAGACCATTATGTTATTCCATTTGTATGATTAAATTTAAATGTGATATGATAATATTTTCCCAGGGTACTTTCATGATTTTAACCTTTATGAAAATGAGTTTTTATGAAAAGTGTTTTTAATGTTTTTTATGTTTTCAATGGAATTATGTTTTATTTTTTTATGTCCCATACTAATCTTTTTATTTTCATATAAAGTTTTAAAATTATTTATACAAGGTATAAGGATGGGTGAGAGAGAAGAGGTAGTCAATATGAATTTTTATGATGATTTTTATCAATAAATATTCATGTTTTTTTAAATGTTTTATATTTTTGAAAATATGGCTAATGTATGGAAGTTTCAACATTGTATTATATTGTTTTTTATATATTTTTTATGGCCTAATTAACTAAAAAATGAGCCTATAAATATTTTCAATTTCAAATAAAGTAATATTCATGAGATAACACATGATTATTTAACATTTATGTTAAAGGCCTTATAAGAGATAGGTGGATGTCAAGTTTTATGTTGTGAATAATTTTTCCAAAAAATATAACATGTTTTATATTAAATGTTGTATACATTGAACAAATGGATACTATTTCAATAGAGTCAACATTGTATGTTTTTGGGATGTAATGTATGAATCATGACCTAATTTCATAAAAATCAAAACATGAAAAGATAGTAAAAGTTAATGAAATTAAATTCATGATTAAAACTCATGATTTTTTACTTTTTAAGGTTTGTTATGTACATTTATGAGAACTAATATCTCAGTAAGGGATAAAAAAAAAAAAAAAAAACTATTAGTCTATGAATACATTAAAATGATGTAAATATTACCACGATCGTATACATTTATCCCAAAAATCATATTCACTTTATCCTAACCTATGAAATAATCATATTCTCATAAGACACCATAAGAAACATAAGTCATAATATCAAGTTATGGAATCAATTCCACTACACTCTTACTGTATCTCTAATGGCTATATTGGGAGTAACCTTCATGGTTAAATTTCAATTACCCACTAAAATGTATTCTTTTAATCTCTTATTAGAAACACTATAAATGTGATAATGAATTATTTTTAATTGTTTAATCTTGTAAAGAAAATGGATACTATTACGAAGTGTCATCTTTGTATTTTTATGGTTTTATTTTGTTTGATTTATGGCCGAATTATCTAAATATCTTAATTTAAAAGATCATAGATTATGGATTGTAGTTGAAAAAGACTAAAATATGTAATTTATATGGTAGGTTCCATAACAGTGATTGAATGTTTTTTATTTTTCTGATAAGATTCATTTTTAAAGATTTTTAAAAAATAATTCATTTTAATAGAATTTTTTTTCAAATAATATATTTATACAGTGAGATTTTGCATTTAATTATTTTTAAAATACAATTGAATAATTTTTTTAGTAAATCCAATGCACTTTAGTGGAATCAATTTCATATTGAAATTGGATATAAAAATAATATGAACCTTCAAACGTTTTTACCTTAAAAACACATTTCCTCGATTCGTTAATAGATTTAATTTTAAATTAAATTTTGACACTTCTGGGGTTTGAATTTTGAAAAAATCAAATTTAAAGTTATAGTAATTATAAAATTTATGATCTCATAGGTTCAACATAATTTTTGGAAATTATAAATAATAACTTCAGTAATTTGTTTTATTACCACGGTTATGGGATAATCGGTTAATTAAGGGTAAAAATAATATTAGAAAATACCCTAACACATGCACTAATTTCATTGAATGAGTTTATTTATACCCAAAACTTCATTTGGATGATTTTATGTCCACATAGATGACTTTAATATATTTATAATATTTTATTCAATAGAAATACAATTTGATTACCCACTTGTTTTTATTATGTAAAATATTTTTAATATAGGGTAATATATGGGATATCTTCAATAAAAAATATTATATTGAAATATAAAATCATTAAATATATCATTGTAATTTGTTTAAATTATTTATGAAATAAATAATTAAATTTATTGGTGACATAGTGATGATGTAGTAATTGATTCATTCATGGAAGATTCAAACAAAAGATATCAAAAATGATAAAATAAAAATAATTAGATATAATAGATTTAATTCATGAATTTATGGAAAAAAATATCGTGTTAGGGATGTGTTAATGTAGTTTTCAAATAATGTCATGTTGTTATGATATTTTTAAAAAGTATATTATTGAATAGATTCCAAATTCACATTAATGATATTTTAAAATATAAAATCATTTTTTAAATTATAATGATTTTAAACAAATCTGTAAAAAAGTTTGTATAGGTAATAAAATTATATCAATGACTCATTTAGTGGTCATTTGGAGTTTTATAGTAATTCTATTAACCCTAAAAGAGCAAATTACATGATATCATGGTAAAAATTAATAGGCTTGGATAGGGGTTTGATGACACCGATATGGACTAAAAAACTAGAAAAACTTATCAGAAAAACATTTTGATGAATAATATTTGATCCTTTTCACCTTATGATATATTTTTTGTTGTATAATTGATATTCTTCCAAGAAAATAAATTATATACTATTTAAATTCAATGATAGTTAATAAATATCATTATCTTGTATGTAATAACATTTATGTGTTCACATATGGAAAAATATGAATATTAATGAACCTGAATGTAAAATTTTCTATATATTATATTTTTTTGAAAAGAAAAATTCATTATTAAAATTTTTAAATTATATAACTCCCTCAAATTCTTTAGGAGTTTTAAAAAACTATATATTTAACTAACAAAAAAATTATAGATATTAAAATATTAGTGTTAATATATCCTTAATAAATTAATTTATATAAAGTATTTAATAGATCAAAATGATATATTATATGTGTTTTCATGCATTATATTCGAATCTACACTTATTATTAACGTATTGTTAGGTCAAATTGAATGAATAGTATTAAATTTGAATATTATAATATCTTATTGAATTTATTTATTAATAACATATTAAAAAAATGTATAATATTCACAAAAGGATGTTATATGATTTTAAAAATCATAGAAATTTCGTTTATGTGACATTTTTTTAGTATATTTGATATAGAATATTATTATTATATTTTAAATCATTTTGGAATTCCAAAAGTGCCCCTGCACTATACTATAAAAGGGATATGATCATTCCCTATACTTTACACTTAAAAAAAAAATTGGATATTCCAAATTATATCAAAATACATTCCAAGAATCCTTCCAAAAAAATTTAATGCCTTATTTTAAAAGGAATACCCTTATTTGAGGTGTTAAAGTCCTATTCATTGGAGATCATCCAAAGAAGAGGTATCATATTTAATTATGTGTTTCTAAATTATTTTTTCTTCACAACCATAAAACATTATTCCATAGTTATTAAATAATAAATTAAGTATTCTAAATATACTTAGATGTTATTATGTAAATATAATCATTTAAATCCATCCCCAATATCGTCAAATGGGAAATGAATTATTTATTTTTCTTTATAGAATACTACAATCTCACAAACCAAAATAATTCATTTTCTATTAACATATCTCAAGAAAAGTTATAACAATAGAAAAAATGTTAACATATGAAATTAATGACATATTTATCAATATAATATAATAATATATATATATACATATATTAAATTTTTAATTTCCATTTTCATGAAAATGTTAACGTCGTTCGTGAGTACGTGTGAACTATCACACAAACAAAGCGATGTGATTCATTTTTCATCCCCACATCCTCTGGATGATATATATATATGATTGGTATTATATTTATCATATTATGATAATTAGGGTAATATAAAATAATAATTACCTTCTATTCATAATGATCAATTTATAATGGGAAGGTTACACATGCGTATGTACAACATACCATCTCCATGACTGTAACATTATTGATTTTTCCAATACATATTTAATAAATGGATGAAAATGTATAACTAATAAAAAAAATTATAATTATGTTAGGAATATTATTCTATATATGATGTACTAATGACCTCAATGATTGTATATGACATAATAATGTAAATTTGGACTCATGTACTAAATATCATAAAAACATATAACATTAAATTAAATAATTCAAGACATTTTATAACATGATATTATGTGTTATGAAAGGGATAATAAAATTTAAAAATTTTATAAATAATTTAAAAAATTACCCTTAATTTATAATTTAGGAATAAAAAATTGTATGTGAGGAGTCAGACCTAGGATAAAGAAATTTAATTTAAACCCCTATTTTAATGTTCATCATTTATCATTTTCAATGTATAAAAAATAGAAATTTTTTAACATATATTGAAGGTGATGCTTCTCTATATTTAATTTTACTTTATTACAATTTCATTTTCATTAGATGTTTTCAATATTCTTTTCAAATAAAATGTTTTCATTGTAATGTGTGTGGTTTTTATATTTTAATAGTTAGGTTTATATGAAAATGGTATTTTGATATCTCGAAGTGATTTTATCATGTTTTTAAATATGTTTTCAAAGATTTTAATCATGAAATTTTTCTTGTACAAATTTTCGTATGTTTTAATCCCGTTATATCGTAATAAATAATGTTTTGAGGCCCATTATTGCTCAAGATATGTTGGGATGAACCCATTATAGATCCAGTTATTATGGTCGAACACCATTATATCTCTTCAAATGAACTGGCTAATTTTAAGAGGGAGGTTTCCAATATGGTAATTTTAAATGTAAGGTTTAATAGAATAGTTATGTGGTAATTACATCCCAAGGAACATGTAATGGCCCGTACCTCTCTGGTCCATTCCTTTTCTAAAATCTAGGGTTTTAAGTATCCTGGGAGGTCAAGGTGACTCATCCCCAACACTTTTCAAAATTTCCAGTTCTGTGAACATTGTTTCCAATTTTATAAACAGTTTCGCATTGTGACCAAAAAGGTGTCAAAGTAATGATGTCATAGTCACGGTGTCATATCCATGGTGTCACAAACAGGGTGTCATAGACATGGTTTCACAGCTCATGATTAGTGTTTCAAGAACTATTTAATAATTCCTTTTCCAAATTTCAAGAGTTTTTCAGTTTACACATATTTATCATTTTATTTGACATTAAATTCATTTAATGATGTGTTTAAAATGGTTTTAAGGGCGATTAAAATACTATAACTACTATATTAATATTCCTAAGGAACATTATGCTTTTACTTGGTCAAACCGATCTAGTAAATATGATCTTATTTTAATGGAATATCAAGTGTATCTTAAACTACTGCTCAGTTAAATATTTTAAAGGGACAAGATATATTCCTCCCTTATTCTTCAACCTTGTTATTTGGTGTGAGATTCTCAAACATCTTTTTCCTTCCTGTATGAGGGGTCTGATCAATTGTAATCCTTGGATCATTTCCCCTTGATGTTTATTCCTACTACATGTGCACCCCATATTTCTGTGCAACCATGTAGTATTGGTCAATATTCATATAAAGTAGGTTTTATCATTTTTCTACATGGTTAATCTTCTCCTATTTCTCATTTATATATTATGAAATGTTATACCTATGATTTTAATGGTTTTTCTTGGGTTTCTGTTGGTGTTTTTAGGCCATGACATCCTTGAGTGGATGCATATGACAACCCTCATTTCATTACAACTTCAACATGATTCATTACATAAAAATTTACATGATACAACAAAGAAGATCGAAATGTTTAGTGTCAATGGGGCTTAGGATCATTACATAAAAACGTAAACACATGAAATGAAACATCTTTATTGAAAACATCCTTTACATGACCACTATATTCCCTCGTACATAGCATTGCATGGGATAACCTGAGGACATGCATAAGAAAAGGGTGGGATATAAAGCCCAGTAAGGGAGTACTCATGGAATAACATGAGGAGTATAATACATGTTATAAAATAGGAATATCAATAGAGAATAAAAGAAACATGAACATAAAGGCATGATAAAGCATGATAATCATAACATGGAAATGTGGCAACAACACTTAACATGGAATTAGCATGAGCCATGGCTCGTTGCACATAAAGCAGGAGTAAATCCTCATTTTACTTGAAGCACGAGTAAACCATTGTTTCACATGAATTATCATGAGTCAACACTCATTGCACATGACTTCTCATGACACTATACATTACCAAATGCATTGGAGCGCTATAAGGGCTCACCCTTCTTAAACATTTCATTTCATGCATAAGTGTGCCACATGGATCATAAAACATAGATTCATAAATCATAATCATTTATTCCATGATAAAAGAATGTGTAATTCATACATTAAACATTACAATCAATTAGTAAATGTGTATAAAGGTGAATCCCCTTGATGGAGAAATGGGTATGGTAAACACTACACAATGACATTGGCTTAGAAAATCGGTGTGATTTCGGCAGCGTAACGGTGTGACATAAAAATTCATAAATATGGTTGATGAAAGAGAAAGGGGTTCCTCATTATATTTACAAGTAACAGACAGTAAGGAGGTCATATTGATACATTTCTCAACAATTTTAATGTAATTAATATTTATGATACAAAAGTATTTCTTGAATGTAAAAGAGGAGAGAGAAGTTCCTTTTGGAATTTCGGCATAGTAACGGGTGTACATGGGAGGCATTTAATGAGAGAGAAATGGGCTCTCATCATTTTAAAATAAAGAGGGCAGTATGAGGGAGGTTTGAAACCATACCCCAGCATTTGTAATTGAAATTAAAAGGTCAAAACAACTTAAAGAAAATTGGACAAAAATGAGAATGGAAGAAAAAACCCTTACATGGAAGTGTGCTTCCAAAGGCTAGAGAGAGGCTTGTGAGAGGCTTCTTGGGAGCTTCGGGCACCTTGGGAGGATTCTATAGAGAGTAGGGTAGAGGTTGGACGAACTAAAAGGTATTTTAGTGAGGAGTAAGTGGGAGCTTGGGTGGGTTTATATTGGAATGGTGAGGGAATTCTTTATTATTTTGGTTGGGTCACCTTACATTAAATTAATCCAAACCACAAACCATCCCATGGTTTTTGCCCATGTTTTTTGGAAAAGGGAAGAGGAAAACAATATTTTATAAGGTCCAAGTCCTAACTTCTTAAAATAATATGGTTACTTATGTGGAGGTGAGTCACAATCCCATGGAAAATAATTTAAAAAGGCAAAGTGTTGAATATGTCTTGAGGTATCCATTAATGCTTTGAAAAGTAAGTCAAACAAAACCAGAATCACATTATTTTAATGTTAAAAAATATATTGGCTGAACAGAAGGATTATGGTATATTATTACTTCACCATTGGGTCATTATGATGTCATAAAACACATTATATATTTAAACGGTATCTAATTTTTACCCAAAAATTTGACTGTCTCAGAAAATTATGAAAAATTCACCGTTGGATAATTTCGATCTCTTGAATCCAGAAATGAAATTTATTTTATATAAAAAAATTATAAATATGTTATTTTTTACTTTTAAAATAAAAACCAACATTTATCGAAAATTCACGGGTTTTGACAGAAATGGCTTTCAAACCTAAACATAATATTTTAATTGCATTCATAAAATTATAAGATCATTTTTATTTAATAAAACGTAATTTTGTAATAATATTATTTTTTTATTAAAATATTATTTAATTAAAAAATCCCTTAATTTAATAAAATAGATTTCTTAATTAAATAATAAATAAAAACACCATTTGTACTTTAAAAACTATTTACAATGTATCAAAAATGACTAGAAATTATATTCATTATTATATAAAAAAATAATGTACATGAACATAGTAATACTTGTTTTTTACATAACCCCTTTAAATAGCCACATAATAACTAAGGGTAAGGTGTGTGATTGTGACAGACTCTTGGGGTGGCTCGGATAACATCGCTCGAGTGGTAATCTCTGTCAACATCGACTTTTCCCATAGATGGTACCGTTCGAGCTTGACATGGTGAAGCTCAGCTTGGGCTTGGTCAAGGACGATGCCCAAGGATGCCACCTCTTATCCATGATCCTAAAAATGGCTTTCATATGGGGCAATTCTACTGGACGAGGCCATCACTTCTTTTTTCTGAGTAAATTGGATTTGTTATGGTCCTATATTTATACTAATAATGGGTTCACTGTTCAACGACTATATTAACAATTGCCAAAATTCATAACATAAAACCAAAGAAGTTGACATCTTATAAAAACATTTTTCATAAAGAGACATTTAACTGGATCAAGAGGGATTTTCATTCATGAAACTTTGGGTCGTTACAATATTCCCCCCTTAATAAATTTCACACTCGAAATTTTCCTTTTCCCACACTAAAACAAATGTGGGTAACTCAGCTTCATCATATCCTCCAATTCCCATGTTTCTTCTTCAAACTTGTGGTTTCTCCACAATACCTTGACGAGGGGCATTGTCTTGTTTCATAGAACTTTTTCTCTACGGTCTAAGATCTTTACTGGTTCCTCCTCATAAGAAAGATCTCCTTCCAATTGTACCACCTCAGAAGAGAGTACATGTGAAGGGTCCAGTATGTACATACTTAAGAGGGATACATGAATGACATCATGTACATTGGCCATAGTAGGCGGAATTTTTATTCTATAGTTCACAAACCCAACATGATCAAGAACCTCGAAGGGGTCGATGTACCTTGGACTTAACATCCCTTTATTTCCAATTCTCATGACCTTTTTCCACGGAGATATGCGTAGAAACACCATATCTCCAACTTTAAACTCAAGGTCTCATCGACGATTATCTGCATTATTCTTATGTCGACTTTGTGCTGCCTTTATATGCTGCTGAATGTTTTTCACCTTCTCCACCATTTCTTCGACCATTTCTGGTCCAAGCAGCTTACGTTCACTGACCTCATCACAACATGCCAGTGTTCTACACCTTTTCCCATAAAGGGCTTCATATGGTTCCATTTGGATGCTCGAGTGGAAATTTTTATTATAAGATAACTCAACCAGATGAAGATGTTGATCCCATCCTCCTTTAAAGTCCATTGATCACGCTCTCAACATATCCTCATGTTTTTGGATAGTCCACTCGGATTGGCCATTAGTTTGAGGTTGATAGGCCATACTGATGTTCAATTCAGTATTCAGAGCATGTTGAAGACTCTTCAAAAACATAGAGGTGAATCTTGGATCTCAGTGAGACACAATAGATAGTGGTACTCCATGCAACCTTAACACTTCCAAGATATATATCCGCACTAGTTGATCCAATGAAAAATCCTCCCGAACAGCAATGAAGTGTGTAGTCTTTGTCAGATGATCCACAAAAACCCAGATTGCATTGTTGCCTTTGGATGTTCTTAGATGTCTAGTGACAAAGTCCATGGTGATGTTCTCCCATTTCCATTCTGGTATAGGAAATGGTTTCATCATCCCCTTAGATTTCTACCTCTATGCCTTCACTTTCTGACACACCAGGAACTTTGATGTATATTCAGCGATCTCCTTCATCATATTATCCCACAAAAAGTTTTCTCGGAGATCTCGATACATCATTGTCCTCCCTAGGTGAATAGAGAAATTTGAACTATGTTCATCATCCAAAATTTCCATCTTCAGCCCCGGACTTGATGGAAACATAGTATTTTACCAAACCGCACAATTCCTTCTTCATTAGCAATAAACTCTGAGGATTTCCCATTTTTGATAGCTTCCACTTTTTCCTGAATTCCCACATCATCCTTTTAATCATCCTTTACCCTTTCCAAAAGATATTGTTGAGAAATAATTTGTTAAAGGATTGATGATGTTCCCTTCTTTATGATTGACATGTCGATCTTCATCAAGTCTAAGAAGATTGGATCCTTCTCAATTCTCATCATTGATATAATTGTTGTGTCCTTTCTACATAGGGCATTTTCCACCTTGTTCGCTTTCCCAGGGTGGTAATGTATTGAACAGTCATAATCCTTGATGAGATCTATCCATCTTCTATGGTGCATATTAAGCTCTTTCGGTGTGAATATATATTTAAGACTCTTGTGGTCAGTATATATCTCACATTTCTCTCCATAGAGATAATCCCGCCAGATTATCAAGGCAAAGATCACTGCTGCCAACTCCATATCATGCGTTGGATAGTTTCGCTCATGGATTTTCAACTGCCTTGAGGCATAGTATATCACTTTATCAATCTGCATCAGCATACAACTTAATCCCTTCTTTGAAGCATCACTGAATACCACAAAAGTTCCCCACTTTTGGGTAAAGTGAGAACGGTTGCAGTGATAAGCCTCCTTTTCCACTCCTTGAATCTTTCTTCGCATTTATCACTCCAAGAAAACTTTACTCCCTTTCGAGTTAGCATGCTAAGAGGGTTGGAAAATCGTGAGAAATTTCTCACCAATCGTCGATAATATCCAGCTTAGCCCAAGAAGCTACGGATATCTGTTACCGATGTTGGCCTCGACCATCACTCAATTGCATCTATTTTGGAGGAGTCCACAGATATTCCATTGCTTGGGATGATATGGCCCAAGAATGAGACCTCCTACAACCAGAACTCACACATACTGTACTTGGTATAGAGCTTATCCTTGCACAAAGATTCTAGTACAATTTTTAAATGCTCTTCATAATCCTATTTGGTTTTTTAGTATATTAGAAAATCATCTTTAAAGACTACCACAAATTTGTCAGGGTAATCCATAATGACTATATTCATCATTTCCATGAATATGGTTAGAGCATTGGAGAGTCCTAAAGGCATTAGTATGAATTCATAGTGCCCGTATCTTGTAAGAAATGCAGTCTTGGGGACATCTTCCTTCTTCACCCTTACTTGATAATATCCCGACTGCAATTCCACCATGGAGAAGTATTGTGCTCCATGGAACTTATCAAACAAGTCATCGATTCTTGGGAGAGGATACTTGGTCTTTATCGTGATTTTGTTAAGATCACGATAATCGATGCAAAGTCATATTGACCCATCCTTCTTCTTGACGAAGAGTGCTGGTGCACCCCATGGTGAAGCACTTGGGCGTATAAACCCTTTATCCAGATTCTAATGTAGTTGTTTCTTTAGCACTTCAAGCTCTACAACAGACATTCTATATGGATTCTTGGATATTGGTAGCACCCTAGGTATAAGTTCAATTGAGAAATCAATATCTCTTCTTAGAGGAAGACCGGGTAGTTCCTCGGGAAACACTTCAGCGAATTCTCTCACAATAGGCATTTCTTCAATGATGGTTTCTTACTTGGACTCAATCATCTGAGACAGATATGCATGCTCATAAGGCAGTAATATCAATGCTTGAGATGATGGAGCTAAAGGAGATTCATCTTCCTCCTCACACTTGTAAATAATCGGCGGTCGATTCTCCATATGGAGTGTGATTTCCCTCTCCCAACAATTTATGTGGGCTCTATAAAAGGAAAGCCAATCCATGCCATGAATTGCATCAAATTTCACCAGAGGGAATATGAAGTGGTTCTCCAAGATATTCAATCAACAGATTATAATAGGGGGGACTTATTCTCATGGGATGCAATGATTTCGCCATTTTCCGTACTCATCGACATCTTTACTTCCATTATTTGTGGTGGTGATTGGATTGTTTACTAAACTTTAGAGATATAAAAGAATGTGTAGAACCTGAATCAAAAAGTACGTTCTCTATTTTTGAATGAATAACTAGCGTACCTGTCACAACTTAGTTGTCGGGGTTCACTTTGGCAGAAGTGATGGAAAAAGATCTTCCTTGTTGTCTTGGAGGTTGTTGGTTGCCTCCGATAACCCATGGATTAGGGAACTGATTTGCAAAATGACTCGGTTATTTTCATTTGTAGCATTGAACAATGCGTTGAGGTTTGAACGGGGCGTTCCTCTCCTCTATCGCAGCCGCAGGTCCTTCTTTTCGATAGTTAAAATCTAGGTGCCCTTCTCTTCCACACATGAAGCATTTTCTTTTCCCCTTAAGGCAATTTCCAGGGTGCTTCATTCCGCACTTTTGGCAAGTGGGGTGCTGGATCCTCATAGAACCATTGGATTTATCCATCGGACCACCAGCATTGATGTCCACCTTATGATTCTTGTCCCCTTGATACCCTGGTGATTCCCCAATCTCCATTACAACCTTGAGGGCACATCGAGAAATTTCCTCATAGTTGTCGAAGTCACGGATCACTAATTCTTTCTACAAGCTAGGCTTCAACCCATCAAAGAAGCGGTCAACCTTGCATTAGGGGGTAACGGCAAAGCCGGAAGTGTATCGTTCAAGCCTTGTGAAGTTTTCCTCGTATGCTCCAACAGATTCTTCATCTTTTTTCTTGAGGGAAAGGAAGTCCCTTTCCATCTTAAGCAGGAGGGTGCGCGGAAAATATTTATCGAAAAACATATTTCGGAAATCCTTCCATTCCAAAGCCTCGATCTCCTCCTCAGGCTTAGTATTTTTGATCAACGTCCACCATTGATCAGCTTCACCCTCCATACGATAAGAATCCAGGAGAACCATCTTTAGTTCAGAACACTAGAGGATGGAGAAGATCTCTTCAATGGAGTTGATCCATTGTTCAGATATCGTGGGATCGGATGATCCACTAAAAGTAGAAGACATTGTCTCATGAAGCTCTTGATAGCGACTTGTTCTTCCTTATGGGGGGTTGAACATTCCTCTTGACCAGTTTTTCTATTCAAAACTTGAGTTAGATGAGAGATAAGCATGACAAAGTTCGTGATTCCCACTCCCATTGGATTTTCCATCTCATTAGTACAATCATCACACTGACCTTCACATCGGTTGTTAGCCCGAGTCCTCCAATTACTGGCCATTGGCTGGAATAAAAGGAAAGTTAGGGGTAACAAATAAAGGATAATCCACAGACAAAAGTTTATGACTCAAAAATAAACTTTTATTTCCTTAACTCATGAGTCTATATTCTTCAATCTAGGATTTTCATGATCTACTTTCTAACATATATTATTAGGGGCATTTTTCCCTTAATAAGGGTTCATACTAAGATTTTGAATTTATCAAAATAGTCCCCCAGGAGTGTCGTAACCAAGAGTGCAACAAGGCCCGTTGTCACGCACCAGTTCTCGTTCGAGTCTAGCTCAAAGCGGTGTTTTCAGGTTTAACCCCTAGGATACATCTGTTCCAGAGCCGCCTCTACCTGCTCGTATCCAGACAGGGATGTATCTGTTTGATAAACCACTAAATTAGTATTTACCAAAACATAGCGATTTTTTTATTATACTTAGTATGGTATCTATGGCTTTACTAGGGTTTCCTAATCCAATAAATAACTAAACATATCCTCTGATACCAACCATGACAACCATGTTTTTATTACAACTTAAACACGATTCTTTACATAAAAATTCACTTGATACAACAAATAAGATCAAAAGGTTTAGTTTCTTTGGGGATTAGGATCATTACATAAAAACTTAAAACATGAAATGCAACATCATTATTTAAAACTTCCTTTACATGACCACTACATTCCCTTATACTTAGCATTGCATGGGATAACCTGAGGACATGCGTAAGAAAAGGGTGAGCTATAAAGACCAGTAAGGGAGTACACATGGAATAACATGAGAAGTAAAATACATGTTAGACAATAGGCATATCAATAGAGCATAAAATAAACATGAACATAAAAGCATTATAAAGCATGATAATCATAACATGGAAATGTGGCAACAACACTTAACATGGAATTAGCATGAGCCAAGGCTCATTGCACATAAAGCATGAGTAAATCCTCATTCAACATGAAGAACGAGTAAACCCTCATTGCACTTGAATTATCATGAGTAAACACTCATTTCATATGATATATCATGATACTATACATTACCCAATTCATTGGAGCACTATAAGGGCGCACCCTTCTTAAACATTTCATTTCATGCATAAGTGTGCCACATGGATAATAAAACATGGATTCATAAAACATAATCATTTACTCCACTATAATGGAATGTGGAATTCATACATAAAACTTTTCAATTAATAAGTAAATGTTTATAAAGGTGAATACCCTTGATGGAGAAATTGGTATGGTATTCACTACAAAATGACATTGGCTTAGAAAATTGGTGCGATTTCGGCAGCGTAACAGCGTGACATAAGAATTCATAAAAAAGGTTGATGAGAGAGAAAGGGGTTCCTAATAATATTTACATGTAAGGGATAGTAATTAGGTCATATAGATACATGTCTCAACAATTTTAATGGAATTTAGATTCATGATACAAAAGTATTTCTTGAATGTAAAAGAGGAGAGAAATGTTCCTTTCTGAATTTCGGCATAGTAACGAGTGTACATGGGAAGCATTTAATGAGAGCGAAAGGGGATCCCATAATTTAAAAATAAAGAGGGAAGTACGAGGGAGGTTTGAAACCATACCCCAAAATTTTTAATTGAAATTAAAAGGCAAAAACAACTTAAAGAAAATTGGACAAACATGAGAAAGGAATAAAAAACCCTTACATGGAAGTGTGCTCCCAAAGGCTAGAGAGAGGCTTGTGAGAGGCTTCTTGGGAGTTTAGGGCACCTTGGGAGGATTCTAGAGATATTAGGGTAGAGTTTAAACGAACTCCAAGGGAATTTAGTGACGATGATGTGGGAGCTTGGGTGGGTTTATATAGGAAAGGTGAGGGAATTATTTATTATTTAGGTTTGGGTCCCCTTACATTAAATTAATTGATACCACAAACCATCCCATGGTTTTTGCCCATGGTTTTTGGAAAAGGGAAGAGGAAATAAAATATTTTATAAGTCCCAAATCCGAACTTCTTAAAATAATATGTTTTCTTATGTGGAGGTGAGTCACACTCCCATGGAAAATAATTTAAAAAAGCAAAGTGTTGAATATGTCTTGAGGGGTCCATTAATGCTTTGAAAAGTAAGTCAAACAAATCCAAAATCACATTATTTTAATGTTAATAAATATATTGGCCGAACATAAGGAATATTGTATTTTATTACATCACCATTGGGTCATTATGATGTCATAAAACACATTATATATTTAAACGATATTTAATTTTTACCCAAAAATTTGACTGTCTCATAAAATTATGAAAAATTCACTGTTGGATAATTTTGACCCCCTGATTCCAGAAATGAAATTTATTTTTTCTAAGAAAATTTATAAATTTGTTAATTTTCACTTTTAAAATAAAAACAAACATTTATAAAAAAATTCACAGGTTTTGACAGAAATGGCATTCAAACCATAATATAAAATTTTAATTGCATTCATAAAATTATAAGATCATTTATATTTAATGAAAATTAATTTAATAATAATATTATTATTTTAATAAAATATTATTTAATTCAAAAATCCCTTAATTTAATAAAATGGATTTCTTAATTAAATAATAACTAAAAACACCATTTGTACATTAAAAACTATTTACAATGTATCAAAAATGACTAGAAATTAAATTCATTATTACATAAAAAAGTAATCTACATGAACATAGTACTACATATTTTTTACACAACCCTTAAAATAGTTGTATAAGACCTAAGGGTAAGGTGTGCGATGGTGACAGAATCTTGGGGTGGCTCGGATAACATCGCTCGAGTGGTAATCTCTATCAACTTCCACTTTTCCCGTAGATGGTCCCGTTCAAGCTTGACATGTTGAAGATCATCTTGGGCTTGATCAACGGTGAAGCCCAAGGATGCCACCTCTTTTCTGAGCTCCAAAAAATGGGCTTTGTATTGGGAAATTCTACTAGATGAGGCCATCACTTCTTTTGTCTCATTAAATTGGATTTGTTAATGTCCTATAATTATACAAATCATGTGATCACAATTCAACGGCTATATTAACAACGGCCAAAATTCATAACATAAAACGAAAGAATTTGACATCTTATAAATACTTTTTTCATAAAGTGACATTTAACTGGATCAAGAGGGATTTTCCATTAATGAAACTTTGGGTCGTAACAATGCAGTTGTCATGGGAGGAGGTGATTGTGATCCATTTTGAAGATTGTTCTTGTATAATGATCATTAAGAACCTTTTGAGTTTAGAGATTAATTTCTTATCTATTCTTTTACATGAAACTGTATAGTTATCATGTTTTATTCCACTAGATCACAATGTAATTGACATAATAAATATTTGAACAAGATAAATAAACTGATATCGATTATATGCTATTGACTCCTGTTTTGCTAGATAGTGTGATATCTATTCATTATTTGTTTATATTTTCATTCGTTATGGAAATTGGTAATGAACATAAAGCCAAAATTAATTGATAATTATTTCGATAATGATAATGTTGTTTGCAAATGCATCTGGTTGTTGTTGATGTAATTTGATGTTAATCAAATTGATGTAGTAAGAATGTTTAACCAATTTATGATAGCTATGATAGATTTTTGTTTAGTTTACCTGAATTTTGAACCTACCAATAATAAATCGGTTTATTCCAGATTGATTAAATACCCGAATATTTGATAAAAATATAATTCTTGGTTGGGTTATGAGTTACCCCTTTCATGTAAGGTCGAGTGCCTTGGGTATTGGATCCTTAATAGATCGTTATGTTTAATGGTTGGATGCCTTGTTTAAGGGACAAGATCCCAACTGATATGATGTTTTTTTTCTTACTGTGTGTGTTGTGACGTGCACCTGGATAGTTGTTGTGACATGTGGGGGTAGGGAGGCACATTGGTTGTGGCAGCAGTTGAATCCGAGAGTGGAGAGATGCATCAGTTTGTGCATATGGTTATCGAGGAGGACACTAGATATGATAGAACAGGTATGATGTGAATGTTTAGATGCTTTTTTTTCTTGTTGGATGATTATATTATTTACATTCCACAATACTCAAGTCATCTAGTTTTCTTACCCTCCTTCTAAAAGGGGTGAAGATGACTTGGGTATTCCATATGCTTTCTGTGTTTAGATTACCGCGGTAGGATCGGTCTACGACTTTTATATAGGTTTCCAAGACTCAACGGGTATTTAATCTACTCATAGTGTTAATCCCCTTGTGTTTTGAGGCTTAGAATGGTTTTCTATAATTTTTGGGTCTATGAGAAAGTAACAATTTTTTAAATAAATGATTTAATAACTGATGTTAACCCATGCGGTTGTAGCTTACTGGGACAAAATGTTGATGTTGTAATTTTTAAAGGAATAGTGGACCTTGGGTGTGATGCTAATGAGATAGAATGTGGAAATTTTTAATAGTTAATTGATGTATAACAAATTAATTAACATAAAGTGAAACTAATAATAAGGGAATGATGTAATGTAATCACACTCTATAAATGGTTTTGTGCTTACAAGATACATAATCTTAGATATGGAATCCAGGATTCTAAGAGTCCTTAGTTGTGGTTGAGTATAATATTAGGTTATTCCCATAGTTTGGTTGTGAGATATAGTATATGTTTTACTTTTTGTGTTTCTATATTCTACTCAACCCATTCAGTTAGGGAAACTGACACCCCAAGGATTTTGAGCTGTGGGAGGTGTGTGTTTTCTCTAACATTATAGTGGGATGATGGATGTCTGATTACCCACTTTAGACCCATTCTCTTCTCATGAAAGTTACTTGTGTTGGTTGGAACAATAGTTATTATTCCATATATATGTCAGTGGAGGGATTTAATGACTTTTGTTTATTAAAACACATATATTTTTGATATATTTTCTTATGAACTGTTATAGGTGTGACATGTATAGGCTATAATGGATTGAGGATCCTTACTCGTAGTATGGGCTATAATGGATTGAGGATTAATACCCTACCTATGATTCAAATTATAAGAGTTGTGGTGGCTCTTATAATCTACCTTGTTTCATTGCTTACATGAATGTGGTGGTTTTTTTCAGGAGGATAATGTTGTGGTGCTTCGCCCAAGTGTTTGTGGGAAATCCTTTTTTGAGAGAGATGCTTAGTATGTTCAACGTTGTGGAAAAGATTCAAAATAGTAGGGATGTAGTTCCTGGTTACCCATGCTATTATTTATTAAATTTTATACTTCTGTATGTGTTAAATTGTTAGAATATCCATGGTGATTCTGGGAACATAGTATACATGTTCAAGTGACAAGTTAGTCTGACTTGTTGTCCACTGTGCTTTAGCATGCTTCCATTACTTTTGAACCTGAGGCTTTGGGAAGGATCCTACTATTTATACCTTAAAACTCACCCTATGTATATACAAATTTTTTTTCAGGTCACTTAGAGTAGGTTGGAGATCGGGCTGCTTACTACATTCATGAGGTTGGAGGAGCTGTTCGAGCTTTATGGTTGCTACTATTTTTAATTTCTTTGGGTACTTGCAGTTTTCCCTTTCAGATGTAGTAGTTTTGCATGACATTATATACGTGTACTTGGGATATCTCTTATATTGTTTTATGAGTTTTAGTTAGTTGGTGTCTTTATTATCTCTCTCTTTCTCATGTGTTCTCTTAGTGGTTAATGCATCCCATTTGTGTGTTTACTATACCCTCGATGGTAGTCGCTAACCCGGGGCCTACTAGAGGCGGGACTCGAGGGTCATTATCTCCCATCTCACATTTTCATCCCATGAGGGGTACACCATGTGGGGAGGGGGTTGTGACAGAGTGGTGTTAGAGGGATGTAGTGGGATAGGATGGAGTTTGGTGTTAGGTGCGGGTGAGGTCGCATGTGTTGGTAGGGAAACAATGACAATCATGTTTAGCAAGTGACATATCCACCGAAGACTTGCTGCAACATATTCATCTTGGGAACACTTTGATCTGATGCACGAACCATTATGTTTATGATGGATACTCAACAAGGTGACACTAGTTGCATGGTAGAGTCTTAGGAAAGGATCATTAATCATTCTTAGTTTTACATGTGTTTTAATGAGTATAAAGTTGGTAAGATTAACATAAAATGAATAAAAGAAATCAATCAATCAATTAATGTTGAGTCTTCTATATTCTAGGTTTAGGAGCATTAACAGTTCGTTATTTTACAGTTCTGGCTCCAATTCGACATCCTCGTTAGGATCGCACAAAAGATGTGTAGAAGTTTGTGCCAGTAGATCGTCGTAGGGTACAGGTTGATGATGATGAAACTTGGAGGAAGACCCTCCGAGACTTCCAGTGCTAGAGTCTATAAAAGTATGAGGGCTCTGTTTCAGAAGCATTTACAAAAGTCTGGTTGGAGGAGGTATAGATTGGATTCATCTTGATCTATACTCAGAATATGTACTAGGTTTCATTGGTTGTGACGATGTTGTGTGGAGAAATGAGAGAGTGGTGGTTCTTATTCCTCGAGGATTTTAAGGAGTCGACGATCTCACTATAGGATTTATGAGAAAAGTTTAGAGTTCAGATTCATTCTTTGACCATGAAGGCTTCATGTTTCCAGGAGCATCATATCCTTCGAAAGGGGAGATCTAGTGTATGAGATTTTGGAATCCGTTTCATGAACATTTTACGATATGCGTCAGACCTATTTCCAAATGATGAAGCCAGGGTGAGGCTTTTCAAGGAGGCTTCTCATCAATATATCTAGCATAAGGTCACCCCATTTGTGATAAAGACATATCTTGTGTTTTTTGGGAGGATAGATGTCATCGAGAGGAAATTGGCTAGAATTTGATAGTCACAAGAGGGGAGTAGTCATAATTCCTCATGATGCATAGTAGTGGTATGGGGTTCCCGGTTTTCAAGGTAGAAGAGCTTTCATTCGACCGTGGGTAGGTCCCATCCCTTAGAATCCCTTTTCATAGGGGTCTTCAGATCTCACGCCTATTCCAAGTGATCAGACACTTCATTTTCATGTGTTGGTCGATGTCATCAGTAGTGAGAATGTGAGACCATTCATATCAGTAATCATACACCAGATATTCTTCTTCAGTTTCCTCTGCTCAGGTAGTTCTAGCTGAGGCAGTAGCTACATTTTTCACTAGATTTGGATTAGTTGAACGTAGATGGGACAGGCATAGAACAACCATTTGATGCTCCCCATAATTATAATGTAGATCATGGTCATTGTTGAGGTTATCCCCAGGGTCACAGAGGCCATGGAGGAGGTCGCGGTCAGCTCCATGCTTTAGCGTTGATAGCACCAGACGAGCCATAAGTTTATAGAGGTACGCTTTTCTAGTTTTATAAATTAGTATTTTCCTTGATTTATTCATGTTTGACACACTCCTTCATATCACCTACCCTTGTCCATGCTTTGGGACTTGAGATGGAGAGGCTTCTAGTGTCCTTGGTGTTGACTACGCTAGTTGGATGTCGAGCTGACTTGTCTGAATTATATAGAGACTGTGAGGTATTGCTGGGGAAACACCACTCTTGGATAGATTTCCTATATTTTTGAAAACAACCATACGATTTCATGCTTGGCACAGATTGGTTTTATTTGGTGCCGAATAACGTGGATTGCTTCGGGAGTTTGGCAGTGTCCTTCGATAAGGATTGAGGCCAGTGGTGTTTGTTGTCCAGTGAGTCCAACATATGGGTAAGATGAGTGTTATGTCCTTATCATCCATGATGTCTGGGCTGATGCTGAGTTCTTCTAAGGGTCAGTAGTTTGTGTTTCTATGGGTTGTGGAAGAGCACCCTGCTGTCTTTACAGAAAAGGTTGTAGCATTACCCCCTCGATGAGAGATCATGTTTGGGATCGAGCCACAACCAGAAGAATATCATATCTCTATGTCTTCATAAAGTATGTTACCTTATGATTTACGATAGATATGTATACAACTTGATGGTCTATTACAGTGTGGTTTTGATTATAAGACTGTCTCACCATGGGTGCACCAATTTTTTTGTGTTGAAGGATAACTATCGTTTGTAGTTTTGTATCGATTATTGTCGCTTAAACAACATGATAGTTAACAATTTCTATCCTCTTCAATGGATTGATGATATATTTGATCCAATGAAGTGTAAAATTTTGCTCTCAAAGATGAACATGCAGTTAGGATATCTTGATATCTGTGTGAAGGATGAGGATATCCCGAAGTCTGCTTTTTGTTGTCATCATAGGCATTTACGAGTTCGTTGTAATTCCATTTGGTGCAATGAATGATCTAGCTGTGGTCATGGGATTGATGAACTTCTTGTTTCATCAGTTCTAGGATAATATTATGGTGATTTTTATCAATTAAATCATTGTGTACTAAAAGTTTGATGATGAACATGCAGAAAATCTACACACCATTTTGGGAGTTCTTCATCAACAACATCTGTTTGTAAAGTTGTCGAAGTGTATGATTTGGGCTTGATAAGTCCGTTAATTAGGGAATGTTCTATCCCTATAGAGAATAGCAGTGCATCCATCAATGATAGAGGTATTGGAGTCTTGGGCATCCCCCAAGACAGTGGCATAGGACTGATGTTTCCTTGGTCTTGCAGGCTACTACAAGAGGTTCGTAGCCGATTTTTCTCTGGTTTCCACACCACTAAAAAGATTGAACAAGAAGAATCTGGTATTCATGTGGATTGATCAATGTATGGCTTCTTTCAATTATCTTAAGTAAAAGTTGGAAACTGCTTCAGTACTATGTCATCCAACATAGGGAGTTTAGTTTAATGTTTTCTATGATGCTTTGAATCAGGGGTTAGGCTTTATTCTAATATAGTTGATAATAATAGTTTCTTATGGTTCTCAGAAGCTATGTCCCCATGAACATAAATATTCTACCCATGATCTTGAGTTGTTATCTATGTTTCTATCTTAATTCCAGGAGACATTAACTCATTGGAAAGTGCATTGTGGTTTTCGCTGATCATAAGAGCCGGAGGTATGTTTTCTCCCATAATGACATAAACACGGGACATCGTTGGTGGATGGAGTTCTTACAGGAATATGACTTCAAAATATCTTGTAACCAAGGAAAGGTTAAGTTTGTAGCTGATGCACTGAGTAGGAATTCTTGTAGTGATTCAATACATGAATCTGATGATTTCTAGAATGTTATGGATGAATTTACTACATTAAAAATCCATATAGGTGATGTTGGGGGTAGATGCTTTATTTTCCAGATCATGGTGCAGCCATCCATCTCGAGTGCAATAGGTGGATGAGTCCCAGTTGGGGGATCTACAGGTGGAGGTCTGGAGATATAGTGTTTTTTTTATGAGGCCCCGGATGGTTGGTCTGAGGATGAACAAAATCGGGTGTTGTATCATAGAAGGCTATTTGTTCCTTTGGATATGTATGAGATTGTTCTCAGATAGTACCATATTTAACCATTAATGGTACATCTTGGCATGAAAAGGATGTACCAAGCCTTGAGGAGTCAGTTTTGGTAGTCTGGACTAAATCATGCAGCTGCAGAGATTATGTCTCGATGTTTGGTATGAAATAAGGTGAAGGTCGAACACTGTGTTCTGGGAAGTCTTCTCCAGACATTAGATGTTCCTTAGTGGAATTGGGAGGACATCTCAATGGACTTTGTTACTAGTTTACATCGAGATCCTGGAGGACATGATGCTATTTGGGTGGTAGTGAACTGTTTAACGAAATCATCCCGATTTATATCAATCATGGAGTCGAGCTGAGTGGATGCTTTTTCAAGGAAATATTTGGATGATGTGGTGAGAATCCACGGATTCCCAAGGATTATCATTTCTGATCGAGATCCTCATTTTACATATAGTGTGTGGAGAGGTATCCAGCAGGATTTTGGTTCTCTCCTATACCTTAGAACTGCTTTTCATCGATTGATGTATTGTTAGATAGAGCGTACTATCCAGACTCACTAAGACATGTTACACTCTTGTGTCCTGGATTTTGGAGGTTCATGGATAAGGTACTTACACTTGGTGGACATCACTAAATATAAATGTTTTCACTCCACCATCTGTATGGAACCATTTGAAGCATTGTATGGACGACTTTTTGGTTCTCCATTTTTCTAGACTGGGGTCATTGATTCATCAATTATCTGACAAGAACTAGTTCAGAATATGACATAGTTTGTTCAAGTAATTCGTGAGAGGTTGAATGCAGCATAGGATCATTATAAATCATATGATAATCAAAGGAGGAGACCCTTAGTGTTTGATGTTGGTGATCACATTTTTCTAAATGTGACTCCCCGTCATGGGAATCAAATGTTTGGTTGTGGGAGTAATCATTATCCTCATTTTTTGGGACTTTCAAGTTATTGGACCATGTTGGAGACATTGTGTATCGAATATCACTTCACCCATATAGGATCCATATACTTGATTCATTTAATGTATCACAGCTCCGTCATTATCTTCATGATGACTCACACATCATCGATTGGTGTGAGATTGATGTTGATGATGATACGACCACTAGTGAAGAAAACGTTTTTTACGTCACCATTTTTTACGTCGGTTATATAAAACCGACGTCATAATATGTAAAACGAGGTTTTTTATGTCGGTTATTTAATAACCGACGTAAAAACCTGTTTTCGGTACACCTTTAACGTCGGTTATTTTTATAACCGACGTTATTAATCGCGCGGATTCATTTTTTACATCGGTTATACATTAACCGCCGTAAAAAACAGAAGCGGGGGGTGTTTGTTACGTCGGTTATTCAACAACCGACGTAACAAATCGACATATGTACGAGTTATTACGTCAGTTATTCAATAACCGATGTAAAAAACGCGGCTTTTGAAGGCCTTTTTACATCGGTTATTTTATAACCGACGTACAAAAAGAATCCGCATATGTTTTTGACGTCGGTTATGGAATAACCGACGTAAAAAAACGTGGATTTTGAGCCCTTTATAACGTCGGTTATAAAATAACCGACGTAAAAAAAGAATCGGAGGAAGGTTTTTACGTCGGTTATTGAATAACCGACGTGATAACTCATTTAAAAATTTACCCAGACCCGTGGATTGTCATTCGTGAGTTTACCTTCGACAGTCGCGACTCGTCTCTCTCGCGCGTAAACCCGAATCGGCTCGTCCATTTCGTTGGTTTAGATTCGTTTTGCGATCATCGTTTCTCATATTTAATCTCCTCGGATCAATCATCTAAACTTGCAGCACTCAGGTAATCCTCCCACTCGTTCGTTGTTTTTCGCGGATAGTATATATATATGTGTTGGGATTTTTTTGTTGAAACTAGCTAAGATTCTTCGATTGCGAACCCTTTTAACTCGTTTTGGCACCATAATCTTATTTATCATCCCTAGATCTATTAGTTCGACTTGCAATATTGACTAATTTTATGATTTCACTAATTTTGCATCGTTTTCTATAAATCCCCGAGAGGGTTGGGGCGTGTCCATTTGGATGGGTTGCCCTTTTACAGTTGTTACTACTTTATTCACACACAACCATGGCATAGGTGCATGGATTTGGGATCAAATCACCATTTTCTCCCCCTGCAAACAACGTTTCATGAGGAGGACTCGCCAGATTTCCCCTCGGCATGTTAAAAATTTTAGATACCCTCTTTTCAGCAAGTAAAAAATTAACTAGTTTTTTCTTCACTACTTATCCTAAACAAATAAAACCACCATTCTTTCTAGAACCTCTACTAGATCCATTGCATCCATCAACATACATATTTAGATCTGAAAGCATCCCTTAAGCCTTTTGTTCGATGCTAACATCCTTTACTGATCTATAGAAAATATGATGGTCTGCTAAGCTCTCCATTTAAAAGTCAAACCCCACCAATTATTCATCCTCATCATGAGAAAATGGCACAACATCTGAATTTCTGATTCAATCTCTTGGGTCACTGAACAAACATTAACTCCTTCAAATCCACACCTGGAATAGACAACCTAATGTCGAGTTCCTTCTCTATCTATTGAAACTCAGTTCTTCCTCCACACCTAAAAACATTCTTTGAATGGCCCAACTTCTTGTTATGGTAAATTTTCAGTGATTCCAGGGGGGTGGGAGGGCTATCAAGAGGGTTGGGGGGTGTCCAGGGGGGTGTCCAAAGGGGTAGGGTGTGGGGGGTGGTGTCCAGGAGGGGTGGGGGGCTGTCCAGAGGGGTCGGAGGTGTCCAGGGGGGTTTACAAGGGGGTGGGTGGGTGTGGGGGGCTGTCCAAGGGTGTGGGTGGGTGTTGGGGGGTGTCCAGGGGGGGTCCAAGGGGGTAGGGGGTGGGGGTGGTGTTTAGGAGGGGTTGGGGGGCTGTCCAGAGGGCTGGGGGTGTCCAGGGGGTGTCCAAGCAGGTCGGGGTGGGGGGTTGTGTCCAGGAGGGGTGGGGGTTCTTTCTAGAGGGGTCGGGGGCTGTCCAGAGGGGTCGGGGGGTGTCCAAGGGGATGGGTGGGTGTGGGGGGCTGTCCAAGGGGGTGGCGGCCTGTCCAGAGGGGTCGGTGGGGTGTCAAGGGGGTGTCCAAGGGGTTGGATGGGTGTGGGGGGCTGTCCAAGTGGGTGGCGGCCTCTCCAGAGGGTATTTGGGGTTGTCCGGGTGGGTGGGGGTGCTGTCCAGAGGGTTGGGGGATGTCCAGGGGGGTGTCCAAGGGGGTAGGGGGTGGGGGGTGGTGTCCAGGAGGGGTGGGGGGCTGTCCAGAGGGGTCGGGGGGTGTCCAGGGGGGTTTACAAGGGGGTGGGTGGGTGTGGGGGATTGTCCAAGGGTGTGGGTGGGTGTTGGGGGTGTCCAGGGGGTGTCCAAGGGGGTAGGGGTGGGGGGTGGTGTTTAGGAGGGGGGGGGCTGTCCAGAGGGTTGGGGGGTGTCCAGGGGGGTGTCCAAGCAGGTCGGGGGTGGGGGGTTGTGTCCAGGAGGGGTGGGGGTGCTTTCTAGAGGGGTCGGGGGCTGTCCAGAGGGGTCGGGGGGTGTCCAGGGTGGTGTCCAAGGGGATGGGTGGGTGTGGGGGGCTGTCCAAGGGGGTGGCGGTCTATCCAGAGGGGTCGGTGGGGTGTCCAGGGGGTGTCCAAGGGGGTGGATGGGTGTGGGGGGCTGTCCAAGTGGGTGGCGGCCTCTCCAGAGAGTATTTGGGGTTGTCCGGGTGGGTGGGGGCTGCCCAGAGGGTTGGGCGATGTCCAGGGGGGTGTCCAAGGGGGTAGGGGGTGGGGGGTGCTGTCCAGGAGGGGTGGGGGGCTGTCCAGAGGGGTCGGGGGGTGTCCAGGTGGGTTTACAATGGGGTGGGTGTGTGTGGGGGGCAGTCCAAGGGTGTGGGTGGGTGTTGGGGGGTGTCCAGGGGGGTGTCCAAGCAGGTCGGGGGTGGGGGGGTTGTGTCCAGTAGGGGTGGGGGTGCTTTCTAGAGGGGTCGGGGGCTGTCCAGAGGGGTCGGGGGTGTCCAGGGTGGTGTCTAAGGGGATGGGTGGGTGTGGGGGGCTGTCCAAGGGGGTGGCGGCCTGTCCAGAGGGGTCGGTGGGGTGTCCAGGGGGGTTTCCAAGGGGGTGGATGGGTGTGGGGGGCTGTCCAAGTGGGTGGCGGCCTCTCCAGAGGGTATTTGGGGTTGTCCGGGTGGGTGGGGGGCTGTCCAGAGGGTTGGGGGATGTCCAGGGGGGTGTCCAAGGGGGTAGGGGTGGGGGTGGTGTCCAGGAGGGGCGGGGGGCTGTCCAGAGGGGTCGGGGGGTGTCCAGGGGGGTGTTATATCTTACTATATTTTGTTTAAAAAATAATATTCAAGCATATTTTTTTAAATACACATCGATCTGTTTTATATTTCAAAATTGTTTACATTCAAATTATGATTTTTTTCATATAAACATATATTTGTCTTATCTAAAAAATATATATATTTTTGCTATTTGTTATAGGTAATAATGAGTCGATGTTGGATTACGGCACATCGAATGAGAAATGAATATGAGGAAGGTGTTGATGCCTTTTTGGAATTTGCTAAACGAAATGTTCCAAGTAGTGACATTTTTTTCTGTCCATGCCTGAAATGTCTGAATATGAAGAAGTTGAAAAGTAGAGAGATAAAAGATCATCTGATTTGTCATGGTTTCAATCCGAGTTACAACCCTTGGATTTGGCATGGTGAAACTGGACAGAATGTCACTGATGATAATGAATCGAAAGATGATAACTCCGATGGAATTGAAGAAATGATTTGCGATATTGTAGCTGAACAAATTGAGATAGAACCGACATTTTCACGTCTATATGGTGATGCCGAAAAACCATTATATCCTGGTTGTACAGATTTTACGGTTTTGTCGGCGGTGTTAAGATTGATTAACCTGAAGGCGAAACATGGATGGAGTGATAGAAGTTCTACAGAGCTGCTACAATTGATGAAAGACATTCTTCCAAAAGATAACGATCTTCCAGATTCACATTATAAGGCCAAAAAAATATTATGCCCGATGGGATTGGGATACAAGAAAATACATGCCTGTCCGAATGACTGCATTATATATAGGAAGGAATATGAATTTCTGAAAGAGTTTCCTAAATGTGGGACATCACGGTATAAGGTGAAAGAAAAATCACAAGCTGATGTAGAGATTACAAGGCTCCCTTCAAAGGTATTTTGGTATCTTTCTATAATTCCTCGTTTCAAACGTTTATTTTCTAATTCACATGATGCAAAAAGGTTAAGATGGCATGCTGATGAGCGGGTATGTGATGGAAGAATACGTCATCCAAATGATTGTCCACAATGAAAGAAAATTGATGCCCAGTACCCAACATTTGGAAATGAAATTAGAAATCTGAGACTAGGCTTGTGCACAGATGGAATGAATCCATACCGAAACCTCAGTAGCACACATAGTTCATGGCCTGTTTTATTGGTAATTTACAACCTCTCTCCTGAAGTTTGTATGAAGCGCAAATATGTCATGTTGAGTATCATGATCTCTGGTCCAAAGCAACCCGACAATGATATCGATGTATACTTTTCACCGCTGATTGATGATTTGAAACTGTTATGGGCTGATGGTATTAGGGTGTATGATTCTTATAAAATGGAACATTTTCAACTGCATGCAGTGCTTCTATTCACTATAAATGACTTTCCAGCATATGGAAATTTGTCTGGATACAGTGTTAAAGGGAATAAATCATGTCCAATTTGCGAACAACAGACTTCATATTGTCAATTTCATCATGGGAGAAAAACAGTGTACATGGGTCCTCGAAAGTTTTTGCCTATGGATCACCCTTATAGAAGACTAAAAAAGGAATTCAATGGCTCACAAGAATTTGATACTTCTCCAAAACCTTTATCCGCAGATTTGTATTTTTAGAGGGTGAAAAACCTTGATGTGACATTGGGAATGACACAGAAATCTGGTATTGATAGACATATTTGGAAGAAAAGGTCAATATTTTTTGAGATACCATATTGGAGGTATCATGAAGTCAAACATAATATTGATGTCATGCACGTGGAGAAGAATATCTGTGATTCTTTGATCGGAACATTGCTAGATATTAATGGAATGAAAAAAGATGGGCTGAATGCAAGGTTAGACCTACTATCAATGGGAATACGTTTGGAGTTAGCTCCCACACCTAAAGGAAGACGAACATTTCTTCCCCCGGCTTGTCATACTTTATCGAAGAGGGAGAAAAGTAGCTTCTGTCAGTGTCTTCATGATATCAAAGTGCCTCAAGGTTATTTTTCAAATGTAAAAAATTTTGTCTCATTGAAAGACTTGAAGTAGATAGGTATGAAATCACATGATTGTCACATCATGATGCAACAAATTCTACCAGTTGCACTGCGTGGAATATTGCCCATCCGTGTTAGAAAGACTATAATGAAGTTGTGTTATTTTTTCAATTCAATCTGTAACAAGGCGATTGATGTGAATGCTTTGAACATTTTGGAAAAGGATGAAATTTTTATACTTTGTCATTTGGAAATGTATTTTCCTCCAACTTTTTTTGATATGATGGTCCATTTAATGATTCATCTGGTTCGAGAAATAAAGATTTGTGGACCTGTATATCTTCGTTGGATGTATCCTTCTGAAAGGTATATGAAAATATTAAAGGGATATGTTAAAAATCCATATCGACCTGAAGCCTCCATTATTGAAAAGTATATTTCTGAGGAGGTAGCAGAGTTTTGTACGAGCTACTTGGCTACGGCGCAACACATAGGTTTGCCTCCATCTCGCCATGAACGGGTTAATAATGAGGGAAAGGGGATTCGTGGCTTGAAAGTCAAATCATTGTCATCTGAATAGATGAAGAAGTTAGAATCATACATCTTGAATAACATAGCTGATGTTCAACCGTATATCACATTGCATATTAAAGAGTTGAAACAATGTCATCAAAAGAAGAAAGAAATGTGGATTTTGAATGAGCACAACAAAACTTTTTTTCCATGGTTTAAAAAGACCTTGCTTGGTAGATCAGATGTATCAGAGACATTAAAATGGATAGTGGGTGGTCCATCTTTAAATGTGATAACATGGTCCTCTTATGACATTAATGGCTATACATTTCATACGAAATCTTAGGACAACAGAAGTGTAGTTCAGAATAGTGGTGTATTGGTGTTTGCAGAAGCAATGCATTTTTCGAGTGCTAAGGACAGAAACCCAATTTCGGCATCAAGTGCATATTATGGAGTGATTGAAGACATATGGGAGGATGATTACTTTAAAATTAAAGTTCCTGTTTTTAACTGTAAATGGTTTATCGGTAACAACAGTGTCAGACACGATGAATTTGGAATGACACTTGTTAATCTGAATAGATTGGAAGACACAGCTGATTCTTTTATAATGGCAACACATGCCAAACAAATTTTCTATGTAGTAGATCAATCAGATATGCAGTGGGATGTTGTTTTACAAGGGAAAAAACAATATGTTGGTGAGGATGAATTTGATGAAGATGCTGATTTATGTGAGATCCCTACTTCCATGGAAAGATTAACAGAACATAATGATGAGTATGTTGAAGACATGGTTTGTGCCATAAGAAACGATCACGACGAAGGAATTTGGGAAAACAATCCAACTGTACATTCCTAAAATTACAGGTAACACATGTTTATTTCTTGTTTACATTTGGTTTTTTCATATAATGTTAGATATTGTAAATTTTTTACTTATTAAAACATGTATCAAACCAAAATGATAAAACAATAAAAACCGTAAAGAGGAGAAGTCATGGGCGCACCGGCTGGCCGGTGGTGGATCACCGGTTGGCCGGTGGTCCAGACAGCAAAGCTCTGTCTGGTCCACCGGTCGGCCGGTGATGAGCCAGCGGAGGGCCGGTGGTCCATACAGAGAGGAAGGCTCTCTGTCTGGTCCACCGGCCGGCCGGTGGTGATCCATCGGCCGGCCGGTGGCCCAGAAAGAGCAAGGTTGTCTGGTCCACCGGCCGGCCAGTGGTGAGCCATCAGCCGGCCGGTGACACCAGGCAGTGGGCAAGTCTACTACCTGGGTCCTCCGGCAGGCCGGTGAGCTCACACAGGCTGATCGGTGGACTCAGTGAGTCCACTTTTCAGCTTTCTTGGGCCAACTCCTTGGCAACCTTTTTCCTATCAACTAAAACACTTGAAAACAAGTTAGAACATAATAAGAGTGATTGTGATCATTAAAATCCAAGAGAGAGGGGTACAAAAGACTGTGTTTACCATGTTTATCATTGTTTAACATGCTTACCAAATTACCAATGTTTACTATTATGTAATTAAGTACACTTTTCTATGTTCTGATTAAGTAGTATTATAATATTGGAATTTGTATATTTGTGAACTAATGCTTGTTTTTTTGATTTGAAGGAAAATGACAGATCAATCAGTTGATCAGCCACATGATTCTAGAGATGAGCATATTGGTCATACATTTGGGGAGGAACATTCACATGCTCCTATTACGAAAAAGAGTTCAAAGGTTGGTAAGCATGGGTGCACACGTTTACCAAAATTATCACTTGCCCGTATGAAGGAGGAGAGGATAGTCGTGGAGTTTGAGGATGATGATCTTCCTAGAGGTCCAAATGCTAAAGATTTTAAGGGTTTTGTAGCAACTCAGGCTAAGAGCAAAGTAAGCATTCTCTATGATGATTGGAGAAGTGTGGATAAGGCGATAATTTCTCAGCTGTGGGAGACCATTTTGGTAAGATCTTTTGCTATTGTTTGACTGTTCTTTAAATGTTTCTTGTATATATAATATTTTTAACCTGTTTTTTATCAGATGACATTTGATATTCCTGACACTGGAGGAGTCAGGAAGAAATGCTTATCGTTGGCTGCTAGGAGATGGAGGGATTTAAAATCAACCCTCTCATCTGATTTCATTTATGGTCATAGGAGTCGTGAGAATCCATGTCGTATGTATCCTTTTATAGATGAAGACACATGGAGACATTTTTTTGAAAGTAGAAGAAAAGAATCATTTTTGGTAAGGGCAATGTAAACTTTTATAAGGTTTCTTATATAAATGATCTTATTATTGTTTTGTTAATGATTACTTATTCTTAATTTACAGAAAACAAGGAAAGCTCATCAAGAGATCCAATCTAAAAATGTATACCCTCATAGTTTATCTCAGGGAGGGTTTGCATTATTGGAAGAACAAATGATGGCAGAAAAATTTCAACAACTAAGAGCTGAGTCTTCAAGCTCTGGAGAGGTGGCCCCTCCATCCCCTCCATCTAGACATGAGAAATGGAAAAGAGCTCGCAAGGGAAAAAATGGACAATATCTTTTGTAAGAATCGAGACTCGTAGTTGAGAGGATTGTAAGATATCTATTTTATTTATTTAAGTTTACTATTTTCGTCATATATTTCCAATCATTATAGTAATGTTCAATTATTCATTACAGGACTCTCTTGAGGAGCAGAGTTCACAGGGGAAATTTACACCATCTGGGAGGGAAGATATTTTATCTGTGGCATTGGGAAAGCCCGAACATCCTGGCCGTGTAAGAGGATATCTGGCAGGTGTATCGGTAAGAAAAGTGTTGCCACGTTGCTCAACTTCTAACGTTGAGGGAGTTTATAAAAAAATAGAATCCTTGGAGGCTGAAGTCCATAATATTAATGCGACAATGGAGGACAAGATTAGAGCATCGGTGCAATTTATGTTTGCAGACTTGCAAAGACAATTTCAGGGTGCAGCTCCCACTCCACCTCTCCCAGTAGCTCCCACTCCCCCACCTCAGCCTGCAGACCCCATTTTTGATCCTCCTCCTCCGGCGAAGCTACCTACTTATTGTGAGTTGTATGTTGATGATCCTCAACATCATATAGTTGCATATGGGATGGTATATTGTATAGGAGATACAGTTCATCATCAACAGTTAGAGGTAGAGAATCAGAGGGTCACTGTACAAGATATTATAGATTGATCAGTTTGGATACCATTACCTACAGATGAGGTGACGACAGTTGGACATAGTATCGGCCATTTTTTACTTTGGCCATCCAGACTTCTTCGACTCATTACCATAGAGGTATGGATGATATATCTTTTATTTTATATTATTATTAATGTTTTATCATTTGAAAACTAATATATTTTTCAATTTATTTTTACAGGAATACTTCAAAGGTAAAGAAATACTATATAGACAACAACAAAGGCAGATAGCTATGACATCAGATGCATATACTAGCAGTCTGGACAAATTGTCAAGATATTCAAATTTGTTGGCGGATCATTATGACTTTACAATGGAAGCTCATGTCTGTGGACGTGAACTAAGTGTGGGGATTATGAAAACTGATATCATGGAGTTTGTCACTGGAGATAAGTTGGGCATCAACGTGGTGAAAATTTTTATCATGTAAGTCTTAACACCTTTTCCTTGCGTTATATTTATTAAAAATGTATACTTATGTCTGCTTTGTATTAGGTATCTGTATAAAATTTGTGAGAGGAATGAGCTGACAGATGTATATGGATTCGTGGACCCACAATTGATTTCCCCTGAAGCATGTTCATTGGATGAGGAACAAAGAATGATTTATATTGCTGATAGATTTGAAAAGAATGTAATCACACAGTGTTGGATGATGCCTTTTTGTGAGAGGTATGAAACACATCCCTCTCAAAAAGTTAATTATCTTTTAACATAAAAAACCACTAACGTAAAATTTCATTTTATCAGGGATCATTGGATGTTAGGAGTTTTTTGCCCTAGGGAGAAAGCACTTTATTGGATATGCTCTCTCCATGATGATGTGCGAGATAGTTTTAAGAATATATTGGAAACGTAAGTTTCAATTTCACAATAGTTTTATATATTATAATGAATTTTAAATTTACCCCATTCGTATTATTTTCTAACAGGGCATGGGTCCACTTTCGAAAAAGCGCAAAGAAAAGGAATTTCAAGATCAAATATGTACATGCGAAGGTAAATATCCATTTATAATTTGTACATTTTGATTTATTACATAAAAATAATATATTGAATTTACACTCATTCAAACAGAACTGTCATGAGCAATAAGGTATCATCGAATGCGGATATTACATGTTAAGATTTATGTATGAAATAATAAAAACTGGGACAGTTCTGAGTTTTGACCTGGTAAGATTTCTTCTTTCTCATAATATTTCAATTTGATTTATTCATTATAGACGTTGACTACTATCCTTTTCCTTTGTAGCTTTTTGATGACCCTCAACCCTTTACTGCTGAAGATATCAAACACTTACAAGTGGAGTGGTCAAATTATTTTACAGGTTTGATTGACTTTTAGTTGTTTGTAATGTAAAATTTAATTTTGAATATTGTCAATGTAATTGTGTATTTCGTAGTCGTTTAGGTTGGATTTAGTTTTTTTTGAAGTTGACAGTGTAAGTTTTGAATGTTATATAACTGAATGTTTAATTTTTCTCTACTTCTTGTTTTGGTCTACTGTTGATGGTTTTTCTGGTCTGGATTTTTGTATGGGGGGAGAGGTTCCAAGGGGGTGGGTGGGTGTTTGGGGGGTGTCCAAGGGATATGGGAGGGGTGTCCAAGGTGTGTTTGGGGCTGTCCTAGGGGTCAGGGGTGTAAATGAGGGTGGGGGTGTCCAAGGGGTGGGGGTGTCCAAGGTGTGTTTGGGGCTGTCCAAGGGGTCGGTTGGGTGTAAATGAGGGTGGCGGGGGGGGGGGGGGGCTGTCCAAGGGGTGGGGGTGTCCAAGTGGTGGGGGGGGGGGTGTCCAAGGGATATAGGAGGGGTTTCCAAGGGGTGTTTGGGGCTGTCCAAGGGGATGGGGGGTTTCCAAGGGGTCGGGGGGGTTTCCAAGGGTTCGGGGGGGTGTCCAGGGGGTGGGGGGCTATCCAAGGGGTGGGGGTGTCCAAGGGGTGGGGGGTGTCCAAGGGATATGGGAGGGGTGTCCAAGGGGTGTTTGGGGCTGTCCTAGTGTTCGGGGGGTGTAAATGAGGGTGGGGGACTGTCGAAGGGGTGGGGGGTGTCCAAGGGGTGGGGGTGTCCAAGGGATATGGGAGTGGTGTCCAAGGTGTCTGGGAGTTCTGTCCAAGGGGCCGGTTGGGTGTAAATGAGGGTGGGGGGGGGGCTGTCCAAGGGGTGGGGGGTGTCCAAGGGGTGGGGGTGTCCAAGGGATATGGGAGGGGTGTCCAAGGGGTGTTTGGGGCTGTCCAAGGGCTCGGGGGGTGTCCAGGGGTCGGGGGGTGTCCAAGGGGTCTGGGAGGGCTGTCAAGGTGTGTTGGGGGGTGTCCAATGGGTGTTTGAGGCTGTAATAGGGGTCTTGGGGGTGTAAATGAGGGTGGGGGGGGGGGGCTGTCCAAGGGGTGGGGGTGTCCAAGGGGTGGGGGTGTCCAAGGGATATGGGAGGGGTGTCCAATGGGTGTTTGAGGCTGTACTAGGGGTCGTGGGGGTGTAAATGAGGGTGGGGGGGCTGTCCAAGGGGTGGGGGTGTCCAAGGGTTGTGGTGGGGCTCCAATGTGGTGGGGGAGGGCTGGCCAGGTTGTTAGGTGGGTATAGTTGAGGGTGGGGTTCAGTTGGGGCTTGGGGGAGGGCTGGCATGGTTACTTTTGTTGTTTGGTTTCTGGTTGCTTTTTGGTGAGAGCAGTGAAATTATTTTAAAAAATATATATATCACTTTCACGTCGGTTATTTTATAACCGACGTGGTAAATAAATCGTTAGGGGTTTATCACGTCGGTTTTTTTGAGAACCGACGTGCTAAACCGTTCCCGGGCCTTTTATCACATCGGTTCTTAATATAACCGACGTGCTAAAAGGCCTGGTAATCGATTTACCACGTCGGTTATTGGATAACCGACGTGCTAAAACGTTTTCCAGGCCTTTTTATCATGTTGGTTTCTTAAATAACCGACGTGATAATAAGCCCGGGGAAGGGTTAATCACGTCGGTTATGTCATAACCGACGTGATAAACGATATCCCAGGCGTTTTATCACGTCGGTTTAGAAATAACCGACGTAAAAAATGTTATTTATAACGTCGTCCGTATTAACGTCGCCTAAAAACCGACGTAAATAATGAAAAATTACCGACGTAAAAAATGTTTTCTGCACTATTGGACATTTGAGGAGAGACCATTAGAGATCCAGGACCACAAGGAGAAGGTGTTACATGGGAATTATATTACCTTGGTTCATGTCTTGTGGAAACACAGTGGTGTGGATGAGAGTACCTTGGAATATGAGATTCATATATGTGCTCAGTAGCTATATTTTTTTTATGTTTAAATCATTCCACATAACGATTTTCTCTTTTTGGTTATATACATTTCATATTTATAAGAAGGATTTATTTCGTAGCTTCTAATTTTTGGCTCTCTTTTGAGAGGTATCTCAAGTAATTTTCTTCTTGGCCCCTTTTATATTTTATTTTGGGTTAGTTTTTGATTCATGAGGATGATAATTTTTTGAGAGGTATTTGATGTTATGGAAGCAACCTCTCTAGTCTATTCCTTCATTGATATGTGGTGATTGAGGTGTTCTAGGAGGTCAATGTTACTTATCCACTATTATTTTCCAAATTTCTAGCTCTGTGAATAGTATTTATAGTTTTATGAATACTTTCACAGTGTGACAGAAATGGTGTCACAAAAATAGTGTTAAAGTTAGAGTGTCACAGACATGGTGTGACAAAAATGATGTCACAGAAATGGTGTCACAATCACGGTGTCAAAGTCACGGTGTCACAGTCATAGTTTCATAGAGAAGGAGTCACATACATGGTGTCACAGATATAGTGTCATAGCTCATGAACAGTGTTTCTAGAAAGTGTTCATATTTCTTTTGCAAAATTTGCAGATTCTTCCAGTTTCGCAGATTTAATGTATTGTTTCACGGTATAAGCATTTAAATCCTAGTTTTATGGTATTCAAGGCCTATTCAAAGCCCATTACTCCTATCTTATTTTTCCTAAGGATCAGGATGATTTTACTTGGTCAAACTATGTGAGTTAATACAATCCTCTTTTAATGGTAAATCCAGCATATCTTAAACACATGATCTACTAAATCTTCTAAAGAGACGAGATATCATCCTCCCTTGTCATTTATCCTTTTTATTAGCTGTGAGACACTTGAAACATCATTTACATCCCATAGGAGTGGTGTGATCAACCGTAATCGAAGGATCATTTCCCCTTGAAGTTTCTCCTAGCAGCATGCACACCTCCTGTTTTGGTCCAAACAAGTCATATTAATCAATGCTTCTCAATTCTTTTACGAGCAACTATAGTGTTATTATGTTTTATCACACTGAATCATGAGGGAATTGGTATAATAAATATTTGAACCTGTTAAATAAATTATTATCGATCATGTTTTATTTCGTTTTATTTTTCTAGATAGTGTGATTTCTATGAGTCTATTGTTTATCATTTTTTCATAATAAAAATTGGTAATGAATTTAAAGCTGGAGTAAATTGATAAGTATTTGGATAAATATTAAGAGGCACATAAATGAATCGGGTTGTTTTTTTTGTAATTTGATGTTAATCAAATTGATGTAGTAAGCATGTTTAATCAATTTATGACATTAATGATATATTTCTTTTTTTGGTTACCCATAGTTGGAACCTTCCAATAATAAATCAATTACTTACAGATGGATTAAATGTCCAACTGTTTGGGGAAGGGAGGCACATTAGTTATGGCCGCAGTTGACTCCTAGAGTTGTGATATGCATCAGTTTATGCATATGGGTGTTGGGGAGGAAACCAGAGATGATGGAATGGCATGGATGTTAATGTTTGGATGCTTGTTGTTTCATATCGGTCGTTTATCTAATTTACTATCCAAATTTCACAAAGAATCTTATATGCTTACCCTCCTTCCAAATGGGACGAAGATGCGTGGGGTATTCTATGTGTTTTCTGTGTTTATATTCTGAAGGGAGTATTGTTTTTTCCACTTTCTATATGTGGAATTGTCTCGATGGGTAGTTCACCTACTCAATGTATTGTTCCCCTTGTGTTTAGTATATTAGATGTTTTTTCTAGAATCCATGGGAATATGAGAAAGTAATAATTTTGTTAACAAATTATTGAATAAATGATGTTAACCGATGGGGTCGGAACTTTCTAGGACACAACAGAGATGTTTCAATTTCTTAAAAGAACAATAGACCTTATGTGTGGTGAGAATGAAATAGAATGTGAAAATTGTTAATAGTTAATTAATTTTTAAATAATTAATTAACATAAAGTGAAACTGATGAAAATGGAATGAAGTAATGTAATCAAGCTCTTTAAACTGTTGTGTGCTTATTGGAAAACTAGTCATAGAAGTGGAAGATGAGAGTCTGAGAGATGTTAGATGTAATTGATTCTATGAATAGGTTATGATCATAGTGGGGTTGTGAGCTACAGTAAATTCTGTACTTTTTTGTGTTTCTATTCGCTACTCCACCCCTTCATTTTGAGAAACTGATAACCTGGGGATTCTGAGACCGAGGATTGTTTTTTAACCAACATTCTAGTGGGAGGATAGATGGGTTACTATCCATTTTGGCCCAACTATGATCTCTTGGTAGTTACATGTGATGGTAGTCATGATAGATAGTTTTTCCTATATATGTTTATATAGGGCTATAATGGATTTAGTTATTCACACACACATTTTCTAGATATTTTTTCCAAAGGACTACTATTGGTGTAACGTTTATAGGCTATGACAGCTTAAGGATCCTTACTCGATGTATGGGATATAATGTATTGAGGTTTAATACCCAAAATATGATTCATGTTATGTGATCTATGGTGTCTCCCAGAAACTACCTGGTTACATTGCATTCATGGATGTGTTAGTTTTTTTGAACGAGGTGCATGTTGTTGTGCTTCACTCAGGTGTCTGAGGGAAATCCTTTTTCGACAGAGATGCCTAGGACGTGTGATGTTGGTGAAATTCAAAAAACCAATGGAGAAGTAGTAGCAGTGTACCCTATAAATTCTTTATTATATTATATACTCTTTTATACATTAATTTGTGAGAGTATCCATAGTGATACTGGGAACATAGTATACCTATTTAGGTTATGAGTCAGTTTCACATTTTGTTCAATGTGCTTTAGCATGCTTCATTTTCTATTTCACTAGTGGATTTGGGGAGGATCCTTCTGAGTATACTATCATAATCACCATATATATATATAAACTATTTTTCAGGTCACTTGGAGCAGGTTGGAGATCTGGCTAGTTACTACTAGTTTGGGGTTACAGGAGTTGTTCAGGCTTTGTGGTCTATATTGTTGTTACTTTCTTTTAGTACTTGGAGTTTTCTATTTATGTTGTAGTAGTTTTTTATGTAATTATATGTGTGTACTTGGGTTATCTTTTATATTGTTTTATGAGTTGGAGTTGGTTGTTTTCTGTCTTTTCGATCCCTTTCGCATGTGATCTCCTAGAGGGTAATGCTTCCCATTTGTGTGTTTACTACACCCTTTGCGCAATTCACTAACCCAGGGCCAGCATTAGTTTGGACTTAGGGGTAATTATCTCCCTTCTCACATTGCCATCCTAGGAGGGGTACAACTTGTGAGGAGTGGGTTATGAATGCACCTATGTGATTTTTCTATGCAAGCTAACTTGTTTTTAAGAAATGGTTTTCAACAGGATTTCATGTTTTCACAAGACTAACTATTTCTTTCTTTACATCCATTACATAAATTTTTTTATCCTCCCACTTTTTGAAATGATTTTCCATCTTCAATAGATTGGTATGTGAAAATAATATTTTAATTTGAAATTATTAAATGGATACCTTGAAAATAAGTCACATTTTCTTCAAAAAGTTCTATATTTTTGAACAAATGGATTCTTTGTATAAGTGTCCACATGTAATATTTTGGACAACACTATAAAAGTCAATCCAAATTATGTAAAAATATATACTAAAATTTTCATTAATGTGAATGGAATAAAAGTCAATACATAACTCAATATTATTTTACATTAAATATTTGGTCCTTATAGATGGTATCAGAGGATGGTTTTGAAAACATTGGAGAATAGGATGTTTTATTAAGAGTTTGAGGTATCGTTATGAGTTTATAACATTAATTGTCATAATAATATTTATATATTTGAAATCCTTTTCAGTTATTATGTTTTGAAATTTTAATGTGACTAATGGTATTTTTAGACACATTCATTTTTTTGGTAACTACGGGTTTTCACTTTTGGGAAGAAAAATGAATGATATGAGATAAAAATTGTTGTTAAAAATTTTTATAGTTGTTTTTTGAGGAATTTATCATATATTGGAAGTGTTATATTAATTATATAGTTTTATAAAAAGGAAAACCCACAGAATGGGTGCCAACGTGTCGTGTCCCGTAAAGGCCACAAAAATTGAACCCACAACAGAAAGGCGACAAGGTTGCATCACAAAGAACTAGTCTACATAAATTAATTATTATTATAAATTTTATTTTTTAGAGAAAATATTAAATCGATGAATATTAAGATTATTTTGGATAAAAAATTTATCATTTTGTAAAAATGATTTTGTGATTAAGGTGATGAATGTTTAATCAAAAGAGGATCACTATTCTCGTAATCATGTATGATTAATGTAAACAAATACTATGGGATTATATTTTATAATTAAAGGTTGAATTATATTGGGAATAATATATGATTATATTGTGTAATTATTTTTCTTCATGTCATTTGTGGAATTTTTTAACCTTCTGTGGGGAATATTAGATTAAGGAATTATGTTTTTGATTTGATACATTAAGAATGATTGATGTTATTGAAATATAAATGTTAAATTTATCTTGGAAAACAATGCGATGAAATTATTCTAAATTTTGGGTTCCAATAATAGTTTGGAATATTTTTAGGATTTTGTTAGATGACTATTTGTTGAATGGTTTATGTTGAACATTGGGTGTCACTATCGAATTTTGGACATTAAAGTAGTTTTCCATCATATGAAGGTTTATTCTATTTGGGGATTTACATTATATAATTCTAACCAATTTGGGTTTTGTTAATGTATATGTATATTGGAAATTGATAGTTAATATTATGTGTATTATATGATTCTCTAGAATTTGATTCAGGTCCTTCAGGTGTGAAAAAATATCTTAAATACTGATTGTTTGAATGAAAAGATAGGTTTATGGTATAAATTGAAAAATGTTTTAAACTCTAAATATAATTTATGTATGTTTACTTATGTTATTATTATAGTAATTAAATTAATTCATTAACATTATTAAATGTGACTTAGAACAGAAATATTATCCATTTACTTTTCATACTAAAGAATCAATGTCCTATTAGCCAGTCACATATTCAATGTTTTGTGACAGTTAGATTTCTCATGAGCATGATTTCTATCACTCCCCATAAAAACATAATGGATAGTTTTATCATACCAACCAATGGTTTCCAACATAGAAACCAAATATGTTTTATCTCATGTGACAATCATAAATCCTTTCCATTCTTTTAAAATGTATGTTTTATTACTCATTTTTCTAATATAGCTTTTCAATACAGGTAATTAAAATTTTCAAACCCCTATTTTTTTATTCCAAGTTCGAATTGTGCGGATACAATTTATTAAATGGGGCTAATTTAACATCCCTCCTTTTGAAAAATAAATACTATGTTTGATATTATACAAGATACACCACATCAAACATAAAAAAACAAATAAATTTTATTATTTACAAGATACCATTAAAGTATTTTTTAAAATTGTGGTAATGATGATTTTTAACTAATTATATGTTTTATATATTTTTATAAAATGATTAATGGGTTACCAATTTAATTGTAAATGGAAATAAAAAAAATTTAATATAAAGGATGTCTTTTGATGAAAAACTATTTATATTTGTATATTGTGTTTATAAATTTTTAAAATTACTCTTATTGGATTACATTAGTAATATATATATTTATATATGATTTATTGTTTAAAATTCATATTTTGTGTTTTCTACAAATAATATAAGTGAAAATCTAAATTTATGAATAAAAGATGTATTTTTAAAGAATAGATTTTCATTCTTACTCTGGTATCATGCTATTAACTCTTTGTGGGTTAACATAAGTTAAATAAAATGAAAAAGAACCACTAGATTATAAATTTTTAATTGTCTTGGGTTTACCCTAACTAGTTTTGAAATATTATATTATAATAAATAATATATAATTTAATAAAATATTTTCCATTTTTAAATATTATGAGTGTTAATTATGACACAATTCAATATTTGAATTATTTAAAAATATCATAAGAACATGATATATTTTCAAAACACAATTAAGAGATTTATAACATGTCAAATTTAACCCCAAAATTCATGTATCACATAAATTAAATCAAATTATAGTTATTTCAACATTTAATATATAATTTATTTGTTTCATCCATTATTGATGTAATTAATACATCATCATTGTCTCGCCATTTCATTTGATAATTTATTTCTAAAAAAGTATAAATTAATTACTGTGATGTAGGTAATAATTTTATAATTCTATATAATATTTATATACAATGATATCCATTTTATAAACCCATAATAAAAATATTTTACGTGTTCAAAACTGGATTGTGACCACATTTTCTTTTCATTAAAAAATAATATAAAAGTCTTAGAGACAACAAAGTGCCACCTAGTGGGCAAAAAATCTTTCCAACTAATATTTTGGTTAACATAAATACATCCAATGAAATTAGGACAAAATATAGGGTAAATTATAATATTATGTTTCCCATATCTACTAGATTTACCATTAACCATGGTAAAAAAAATTATGAATGTTACTATTTATAATTTCCAAAAACTATGTTAATCCTTTTATATATTGAATTTCATACTGATGAAAACCATTTATAACCATTTTCAAATATTCAAAACATAGAAGTTGCTCAAATAAATTTAAAAATAATCCACTTGTAACCTTCACGTTTACATTTGGAATATTACCCTAGCTATATTCCGTAAATATATTTGATGAAGCCATACCATTTAACTATATCTCCTTACCCATTTCATTATATAGATATCATGGGCTCACCCACCATATGTTTATCATAGAACCACCCATAGTTTTAAGCTATTTTCAAGAACCATAACATATTCATAACACATAAAACTATAATAAAGGGAAAATAACATTTCCACATTTATATCGCATATCATTTTTATAAAGTCGCACACTCTGAAATGATTAAAACTTTATATGATTAAAAATTGATAATTTTTAATGGAATTATCCAAAAATTAATGTGACATATAATCAGTAAAATGTGTTGATTTTATATAAAATAAAAAAACATAATTTTTGGATTTTTTAAAAATAAATGAATATGTATCCTATAAATACGGATTCAAAATAATTTCCCTTACCTTGAGTCCAAATCATCAGGTACAATCATTAATATCGTGGTTCATAAATTTTTATTATTAATTTTCCATATTATGATCATTATCAATATGTATTATTCCTTTTATATGACTTATAATCATGAAATAACAATTACTTAAATATTTATGTTCACATTGGGAATATGTCGATATTTAGTACTCTAGTCCAAAATGACATTGAAATGATGTCTATAGTAAAAATGGTCATAATCCCATCATATAAAGAATAATATTCATGACATATTAATAACATTAATTAATAAATTATACGTTTAAATAAAACCATTTATTTATGGTTATGAGAAATGAACAATGTTATGATCATGAAGATGGTAGGTCATACGTACACATGAGTAAAATTTTTATTTTTTCATTTAAAATATATATAAAGAATATAATTATCATTATATATATTTTTAATTATAAATATACCATTAATATAAAATTAATCATTTTAATATACTTATTTATACCATTCTTTTGATGTGGTGAAGATAAATGAATAACATCGCTTCGTGGAGGTGATACTTCATACGCACGCACGAATGACATTATCATTTTTATGTACAAGTAAAGATAAGAAAATAATTGAGATATTATTATTTCATAATGATAAATATTTCATTAATATTATCTATAAACATTAATTCAATCATTATAACCAGTATTTGGACATAATGATAGAAAACAATCTATTTTGGTTCGTGAGGTGGTACTCTGTCATAGACATAAACGAAAAATTCATTTCTTATTTTATGAAATTAGAGATAGATTTAGGTGACGAAATTAGAATAATAATATATCAAAAATTTTATGATACTTTTGTTATTATTTCATCATTGATTAAGATTAATTGAAGGAAGTGGACATAGAAATAATAAAACATTCCAAAATTGATACCTTTCCTTTGAACAATATCTTATGATTAAAACATTAACACATATAATGTGGGGTTTTTTCCATTAATAGGGATTATATAATTTGGTAGGCGACTGTGGTCAGGTATTTGTGAAGATATGGGCCAAACAGAAATTGTTTTCATGTGTGAGGAAGTGTTAATAAGTAGTGTCCTTTTAGAAGGGAGGGGAGGGGAACTCTTTTAAATATTCAAAGTATCAAATTAATATATATTATTTTTTTATTTTAAATGGATCTAATGATGTTTATTTAAAATACAGTGTTAGTATGGGCTTAAATGAACCCATCCAATGAAAATATATAACGTTTTAATTATTTTTTATTCCTTATCTTTTTTATTAAAACTTTACTAATTATTATGATGATGTAATGTAATTTATAATTTTATCGTTAATATAATTAATATTAAATTACCAAAGACAAAAAACTGAGTTGTTGTTGTTATTTTCTAACATATCCCAATTTTTTGGGAAAATTTTTGATTTTATTAATTCATAATATTTTAATAAAATATTTTATTTTTTTAAATACCATTAATGTCAATTTCAACTTTATTCATTTCATGAAAACATAAATAATCATAAGAACTTTATATAATTGAATAAAACATAATTAAATCATCCCTAACATGTCACATTAATACATAAAATTGGTGGATGAAATTAATTATGTCAAATTTGTTTTATTTTAATATATATAATTTCATTTATATGATACATTTTATAATGAGCCAGTTACTACATCATCACTGTTTCACTATATAGTTTAATTATTAATTTCGTAAATCTTATAAATAAATTAAAAAGATATAAGTAAATTTTTCAGCTTTATCAATACTATTTGTAGTAAATCTTATCCCATTTATTACCCCATATTATACATACATTACTTATTAAAAATAAATGTGTGATAAAATTTTCATCTCTTTTAAAAGAATATTATAAATTTATTAGTCAAACCCATGTGAATTCCAAAGAATATAAATTTTACATAATTATCATTTTTACTGAAACATATTCATCCAATTAAATTAGGACAATTATAATAGGGATTTTATATTAGTTATAATGTTATTTCCACCTTTAATTACCCTATTTACACTTAATTATCGTAATAAAAATTATTACTAATGTTACAATTAATATTTTAAAAAAAAAATTTTAACCTATTAGATCATAAAAATAATTCTAATTACCACTACATATTTCTATTTTTCAAAATTTATAAAACATAAGTTGGTAAAATAAATTTAGAATTATTCTCAATGCTAGATTGAGAAAAAATGTTTTTAATGTAAAAGAATTCAACAATTCCAAAACATATTATATCTAATTTAATGTGAAATTGATTCCAATGATCAAAATTTTCATTAATAGTAAATAATTAATCTAATTATACATTATAACCGATTAAAATTATAAAACATCTATAAAAATAAATTAGATGAAAAAATGATGTTTTGAATTAAGATGCATCATTTATCACTGTTAAATAAATCTTATCATAAAACACCAAAAATAAAACCAATGTAAATTTCGATACTCTACTTTAAAATAAGAAGTTCAATTTTTCAAATATAACATATGAAATTGTAAAAAAATAGTTATAATGTTAAAATAAATACAATTTGATATAATTGATGTCATCCAAAAATTTGATGGATTACTATGACATGATAGGGATTAGTTGAAAGAGTTTTTTCAAAGATATCATGTTCTTCTGATATTTCTAAAATTTTAAATATTGGATAGTGTCAAAATTGACACGATATAAGTTTTAAAATATAAAATATTTTGATAAATTGTTTTTAATTTATAATAATCAATGATTTTACCAACTAATTGGGATATGTATTATAATTTTATAATTTTATCATTTAATTATCATTTTTAATATTATAGTAATCATAGTAACCCTCAATGATTAAATTACTTGATATCAGGAATGATATTTATAATAATTATGATAAAAAGATATGTATTAAAAAATAGCCAAAACATATCTAATTTTATTTGGATAATGGTCATCCATCTGGAATGCATCATATCTTTGATATAAATAAATTTGGACACATTTTTAATAGAAAGATAATTTATATTAATTTAATACTTTTTCAAATTCCAATAGTTCCCCTCCCCTCTCTTACAAATGGGAACTCATTCTTCTCCATTCATAATACATAAAACCTATATGTTTTAGCTAATATTCACCCAAATACATTCACATTTTCTGTCCCCACATTCTAGAGTCTATAAATAGGTCATAATACCCTCCTTATATGTGTTAATGTGTTAATCAAATGAGAATGTCTAAAGGAAATATATCAATTTTATATATGTGTTTCAATTTTATTTCATTGTATGCTCCCAAAAAATATTCTTCAACCATGATGAAATAATAATTATATTATCCACAATTTAGTGAGATGTTTTTATGTTAATATCAACCAGAAAATCTATCTCTAATTCCATTAAATATGAAATTAATTAATTATTTGTGTGTTTGTGTAAACTATCAACTCCACGAACCGATATAATTCATTTTATATTACCATATATAATATCTAGTTATAATGATTGAATTAATTTTTATATATCACATTCATTCCATGTTTCTAAATAAAATTTAATAATATGTCAATTTTTTCCCTACATTCAATTCTCATGAAAATGATAATGTCGTTCATGTGTACGTGTGAACTATCACCTCCAAAAAGCGATGTGATTCATTTTTCATCACCAAATCACATGGATGATATATATATATGTATATTAAAATCATTAATATGATGATAATGATAATATTATAATTATGGGAATATAAAACAATACATACATACATTCCATAATGATCATTGGAAACTGAAAAATGTTACTCATGCATATGTACGTCCTGCTATATCCATGATAATAACATTGTTCAACTATAATACTAATAAATAAATGGTTTTATTTAAACTCATAATTGTTGTATAAAAGTAAAGATTATGTAATAAATATTATTCTATATATGATGAACTAATGATCTATTTGACGGCATTTGAATTACCAAAATCATTCTGGACTGATGTACTTTATATCTATCACAAACCATCCCCCGGGGCCCGTGCTGTGATTACCCCAAGCCTTCCTTCCTTAGGAAAAGGGATGGTGACTAGCACAGAAGGTGTATTCCCTAAAAAATGGAAGAAATTGCCTTTATAATCTGTAAATACATGCAACTTAGCACACAATAAGATATGAATTAAATAAAACTAAAGAGTAAAGATAGTGAGTACAGAAAGAAAAAGGGCACCTAATACAAGCCCAACTAGAATGTACATGAAACTGGAACATAAAATAAACTGGAATAGCTACTGTGATCACAAACCAAGGATACTACAGGAAGGGTAGGTATTTCTCTCGAAATGTCATCTCTATGGTACTCCTCATCTATGTTCCACCTCTGAGGTACCTCTAGTCCTGGTATTCTCGTCCTCAGTCAGTGTTGTTTGTTTTATGGACTAAACACAATGAGGTGTAGGCATATCCCAAGTAGGGGTGTGTATAACGATAATCTGTAGGGACCCTGATACCCTCAAAGTCTCAAAAAATCCACCAAGTATAAACCACGTAGCATGTAAACTAGTGAAAAACCTACTTAGGTATATGCATATATATATATATACAAAAGTTATTAAGTATACCCATCTCAATCATGAAGAAACACAAAGTGAAACTCAAACTCCCAAAGCTCAACTGTTACACAAAGGTACGAACACCACAAAGGTAAGTACCATAAATTTACGCCACACATAAGAATACCACAAAGATACTAACTCATCTCACACCAAGTATATCTAAGGTACAATAGTTAAGATTATTATATCTAACTACTGAATCATCTTACTCTATTAAGAGGTAGACCCACACAGGATCCTAAATCATCAGACCCACACAGGATCCTAAATTATCAGAACCACACAAGATCCTAAATCATTAGTCCATCATAGGATCATAAATCATCAGACCCACACAATATCCTTGTACAGAAGACCCACGTAGGATCCTAGAGTAGTCCCACATGAATTGCTAGAGCGGATCCACGTGATACACTCAAACAAAATCGCACACAAGATCCCAAAGAATAGACCCACCCATGATCCTTTTCTCATGTTAAAACCAGCTACAGGGTTACCACACTAATCTCACTTGATTTCAGGAGGATCTGCTCCTCAAGAAATAGGATGATAGTCCAACTGTCACAAAGTCGCATGAAGAAGTATCCCAAAGGAAAACCATGTAAAAATAGTCTCAATGCAATAGACGGTGTGTGAATCAGATGTCTGGTGTTTATGTTATTGTCTTTTTAGACCCAAGGGCATGGTTGAATTTAAACTCGATCTAACCCAGCCATACTCCTAATTTATCCAAAACTCGCATGGGGTATACCAAATGTACTGTATCCGTCCCAATATTCCAGGGCCACAAATGGTTCATCATTTTGAAATGATATGAGGGAGACATTTCAAATACAAGATCCCGCAATAATAATATTATTATTATTGGTTGTTTTGTGAACCTGAGCCATGAACTAGAATTTAATATTCAACATTAGACCTAAATCGACTGTGTTAATGATAGGATCATGTCACCACAGATTTTAACTCAATCATTTGTCACACGCAGGAGTTGTGGAGGGTCAAATATTCAAATATAATAATATATTTTAATTATTTGAGTGTTTCGGGTACCCAATCCAAAAACCTTAAATATGCATCCAATATTGTACTCATAATTTCTATCCCGAATTCAGGGTTGTACTGTCGCTGATGGTTCGTGAAACCAAGGTTGAACATATAATTTATAATTGATTTATGGATTTACAACCATAAAATAATAATAACTTTATTTATATTATTATTATTTATTATTATTTTCCATATAACCCATCTCAATTGAGATTCATGAAAAAGGGTAGAGCCTCCCCTTATTCCAACGGTTTCCTTAATAATTTATTTTGATTTTTAATTCATTTCATTTCAACTATTCCTATCCACAATTTGCTCTTCTTTCCCCACAATTCTCATGAATTTTTCCCTCAAGAATTCAATCCCACCTCTCCTCGTATAACTCAAACATCAGGTTTCCTCCACATGTATAGAACCACGATCGCACCACCTATCTCCCCCACACCTATGCCCCAAAGACTGGACCGAATTTCCCCCCAACATTTCCCTTTCTGCGACCCACTGAATCATAGTTCTAAACTAGGAAAATAAATTGATTACATATTTGCGATCCTCGGGTGGAGGGCTCAATGTACATAAGTCGTGCTCAATAAAATATGATGTTTCCAGCACCAATAAATATTAGGCCGCCACCTTCAGCGAGCCATTGTGGCTTCGTTCCAAGACCGAAAAATTAAATGATCACATATTTGTGATCCTTTCATCGAGGGATTCACATCTATATGTCACACTATGTAAAACATCATGTTTCCAGCGCCCCTAAATATTAGTTGTTGAAGAACGCACGAAGAACACACAAATAATAAAAAAAAAGAGGAGCATATTTTATGGGCAAGAAGATGGAAAAGTTCATTTGGCCATCATCTTCATAAATTTAGGATATAACAAATCAATAAAACAGATTCATACATATATAAAAACCCTAAACTCGATTGTCCATTGGAGGTGGCTTGAGAAATAAGACAAAGTCAATGAGATGGTAACGTCAGCGTTCATTGCTACCGAAAGATGTTTCCAATATATGATCAATCTTCTTCCTCGTTATCTGATTCCCATGGATTCAATTTTTTGGACCGGTGTTCTTCATTAGATAAGACGATCATTAAAATGCTCTCCCCAATACTCCCTTATCCAGCACTTTCCCAAAACTCATGAAAAAAGAGGATCAAATATATTAAATTATGTTTATTAATTTATCAAGTTATGTTGGATCATTTAGTATATTGAGGTTGGTACATTAGCTAAGTGAATACCAAGGGTTTTTCCCACATTAATTGGGAGTTTGGGTGGTCCCCACCACCAAGCATTCATAATGGTAGTTTCAAATAAAATAATGAAAAAGTTATTTTTTTTATTTTTTCTTCTCCCACGAAAATCTGAAAAACTAACATCCACCCTCGACCTACTGCGGTCAAGGTGATGGTTTCCTTAAGTGAAAATCGGTGTTTTGAGTTCAACGGTTTCCTCATATTTCAATTCTGAGTACCAGTTCAAAAGTTACAAAATGCAGCTCACACATTTACTAAAGGTACCCGAAAAAAAACATATAATTATTAACAGTCATCCTTGACCCTCTTAAGTCATGGTTAGGCTCTTCCCAAGTGAAAAACTCCCTAATGAACCCAATGGTACTCTTAGATTTCCCATCCGAGTTTCCGTTTAAATGTTATGGATTTTATAGTAAAATAATTGTCACTTAATTATTTTATTTACGGCCAAAAACTAACTTTCACTGGTGTCCCGCGCTGGCCATGGTTACATCTACATAAATAAACCAGACCCTCAGGAGTTCATTAGTTTTCTTTTATTTTCAATCTGAGCTACTGTTTGTGTGTTTTAAGCATTTGAAAAATAAAATAATATATTAAATTTCTGTATTTACGCTTATTCCAGTTTTGGGTTTTTTCACAGGAGGCACACGCCGACTAAACATAAGTCGCGCCTAGGGTAAACACGTCATTCTAATGGAAATAGTGCCCTCTGATTTCAGATATGTAGAAACATTTCAGACTTAATCCAGTTTTTCAGGAAAACTACTTACGCGCTCTAATTAAAACTCAACAAAACTTTGACGGATCATTCTAGGCACTCCAGACCTCAAAATCGCATGCTGTTATATTTTGTGGACTCTAAATAATTCCATAAAATATAAAAAATAATACGTAATTTCATGGGACATTAAATTCAACCCACCTTAGAGCTTTACGTCCCCGAACGACACAATAAAGGCAAAAAAACCAAAAGAGGGTACTGAGAATGAATCAGATCCCCATACTCCCATGTGCTCTCCTAGAGGTTCATGGTCTACCAATGTACACAAACCAAAGGTATTGATCACCCATGAAGGAATCTCTCATGTCAATACTGAATTTCTACGGGAACATCCGTAAATGATGCCCCATTATCTATGTCCATGTTGATGTGGTCAATTATGTGAGAAGGGTCGTGCATGTATCTCCTCTGTTGGGATACGTGGAAGATGTCGTGCAGCTGCTGCTACTGAGGGGAAAGTGCTAGGTGGCATGCCATGTCACCAACTCTACTAAGGAAGAGGAAGGGTCCAATTAACCTCAGAAATAACTTGCCCAATCAGCCCAATCTATATAATCCCCGTCAAGGAGAGAATCAAAAAATACGTGGTCCACCTCCTGTAACTCCAGGGTTCTATGTATCCTGTTGGAATAAGACTTCTTCCTACTCTGTGCAGTCTTCAATTTCTGACAAGTGAGTCATCTTGATACAAACTATGGCACTACGTTCTTCATCTTTAGCCACCAGTATTAATGCTGGAGGTCCTGGTACTTATTTACTACACCAGAATGTATCTCTAGAGGGGACGTATGGAACTCCCTCAACACCTACTCTTAAAGAGCCACTCATACCATGGTACGTCCTATGAATAGGATGACGTTGTCCCCACATTCAAAAATCCATTATGTACCTACCCTAAGGATATCTAAGCATGTCAAGCCTCGAAGTCAATGCCCCCATGTTGTGCCTCCCAGAATTACTGATTGGGTGGGGGAGTGACATTCAAAGACTAGAGGTAAGCAGATTCATCTCTAGCCATGTAGGATATCTATAGTGTGACTAGTTACTCTGACTCCACATTTAGGAGCTATAGACCAGACCTACTTCTGATTTCATGTTCTACCATGTTCCCCTTCCTAGGAGTATAGACTATTAAAAATTCATAGTCCTCGAGGAACACTAGCCACTCCTGTTGCGAACTGAAAACTCAGAACTTCTTCTGCCACGATGGTGAGGCTAGCTGACTCAGAAGTGATCAACTGCACACTCTTATGTAGGAGTTTATCTTGTGCTACCCGAGACTCCTTTTTCTCCAACCAATGAAACCACCATTCCAACATTGTAGATAAACCACAATCTTTTTTCCAAATACAGTCAATCTCAGTATGAACTATGCATTTCCAACCAATACCAAAACTAACCTCATAATGCCTCGACACTAACACCAAGAGGTTCCAATAAAAACTCTCGCCTCGAGGGTCAGATCACACCATTAGTGTAACTGTTATTATTGAGTCTCCTTTCAAAGGAATCTAGACATGTAGGTCACGTATATGGTTTAACCGAGAACTCTAGGTCTTGGACAAGAGTTTTAGTGGGAAAGAATGATTGTTTCCAATGTATATTGTTACTAAAGCTGATAGTAGAGAAAGATTATATGTAAAATCATTCCTAGAGCCCTTTGGTCACATTCATTGACTGTATGCAGCCACTCTCTTCCCCTATACTCTAACTCCCTGAGCCTGTTAGGGACCACAATGGGGGGTGTTTGTAACGTGAGAAAATTTAAACCATCTCATGTTTCTCCCTTAGCTCTAATTCCATGTCTTTAGCCCTTCAGATTAAACAACGAGTAACACTTCTTCTTCCTGAAAAAAATTTATATGACCAAGTCTATGGGACTGGAGACAATTTTTATTTTCTCACTACTAAAATTCACTAGTTGTATCCGCTCAGCCAATGAACATTCAACCATAATGGTACTCTATAGAACCCCAACATAAGTTGTAATGCACAGAGGAATAGTACTGGCTCAGACTTCCTTAAACACACTGCCCTCGAAAGTTCGAGCCCCAAAGCACTAATCACATCATATTCATTGTGTTCCAGGAATGATCTGTACACCTCGATAAATACTTATCTACCGATATGTCATCCTGTCGAAGCTGTAGAAGCTCTAGAGATCTCTCAGCAACCTCATCAAGAAAGTCCTCATCCACCTATGAGTTGATCTTGCTTTGGAACATGAGGGGTATCTGATGCTAAATCATATGTAAGGCACTAATCCTATATGTGTCCTCTACTGGTACCACTAGGTGTAACTGCTGACCAATGGGTAGTGATATGGCTGACACACTACCTTAAGGTAATATCTCGGGTAATGTTCCATGTACCGAAGCGACATCACTATGTTTACGATCCTCAAGGGTACTCACGGAAAAATACTAGTAGCTAAGATCACCATCTTCTCTACTAGTGTCTCAACATGGTAGAAAACTTTAGAAATCTTCTCCAGTCAACCCTTACCCACCTAGTAATCTGTCTCACCTCGAAACCTCTATGTCCTTTGCCGCTGGAACTCATACAATGCACTAAGTAATTGTGCATTTTCTGCCAGTGTGGCCAGTGGTACATTTTTTCCAACTGGTGGTGGTGTTTTCGGTACACCACCTGAAGGTTCCAACACAGTAAGAGGGCCCTGCACCAGAGCCTCATCGCTCATTGGTCTGTCATAGTGTGCTCTTTGGGGTATCATAGACGGCTATCTACACAGTGGAATCTTGATAAAGAACATGTGTGCCACGGTCATTATGTTATACCTAGTGAGCTAACTCAATGAAAATTCAAGAAAAATTTTCAAAACGCACAAGCTATCTGTATTTTCATTCACTGAGTCAGAAATCAGAGGTCAGGGTCTTAGTGTATGGATACGTCGGTCGCCGCACTAAAAATAGATTCCCTAAACTAATAACCACAATTAGTAAACTTACCATTATTTCAATTTAAAAGATAAGAGTCGTGTGTTCTATGGTAGAACTTACTCCTCTGAAACCAATTTGTCACAAACCGTCCCCCGAGGCCAATACCGTGACTACCCCAAGCACACCTTCCATAGGATAGGGGCTAGCGACTAGCACCGAAGGCATATTCCCTAATACTTTGAAGAGATTTCCTTTATAACTTGTAAACACATTCAACCTAGCACACAACAATATTCTAAGTCAAGTAAACAGAATAGTAAATACAGTGAGTACAGAATGCGAAAGGGGCCAGAACACATGCCCAACTAGAGAGTTCAAGAAACTGAAAGTAAAAATATACTTGAACAACTCCTGTGATCACCCTCCATAGATCCAACCTGAAGGGTAGGTATAGCTCTCAAATGGTCATCTATATGGTACGCCTCATCTATAGTCCACCTCTGAGAAACCCCCAATCCTGGTACTCTCATCCTTAGTCAGAACTTTCTGTCGTCTTCTATAAATAAAACAGGGTGAGGGCATAGCCCGTGTAGGGGCATGTGTAACGATACTCACTAGGGACCTTGAGACACTCATGGTCTCACAAAATCCTCCAAGGATATACAAAAAATCATTTAAACCATTGAAACCCCAACTTAGGTATATTACCATACTAATACCAATGTTATCAGGTATACCCATCTCAAACACGAGGAAACACATATTCCAACTCAAAATACCAATGCTTAACTATTCCACAAAGGGTGGAACACCATGAAGGTAAGTACCACACAAGTATGCCACACATATGAATACAAAAATGGTACTGACTCAGCTCACACTAGGTATAACTAAGGTAATGTAGTAAAGATTATTAGATTTACCTATTGAATCGTCATACTCTGTAAAGAGGAAGATGCCCATAGGATCCTAAACCATCAGAACCTCACAAGATCATAATTCATCATACCCACACATGTTCCTAAATCATTATACCCACAATTGATCCTAAATCATCAGACCAATAGAAGATCCTCAATCATCAGACGGGCACAGGATCCTTGTATAGTAGACCCAAGTAGGATCTTAGAGTAGTCCCACATGGAATCCTAGATCGGATCCAAGTGAGACACTTAAACACTGAACTGCATAGGATCCCCAAGCATAGACACACACATGATCCTTTTCTAATTTTATATCCAGCTACTGGGTTCCGACACTAAGCTCGATTGATTCTGGGAAGATCCACTCTTCATGCTACGGGTCGATACTCCAACGACCGCGAAGTCCCATGAAGAAGTATCCTAGAGAACCGCCACACAAAAGGGGTCTCAATGAAATAGATGGTGAATCAATCGGTTGTCTATTCTATAAGTGATAGTCCTTTTAGTGCCAATATCCCTACTTGATTCATTCTTGATCCAACCTGGTCATACCCCATCATTATCCAAAACTCATGTGAGGTAAACCAAAAGGACCGTCTCTATCCACGGTTTTAAGTGCCACTAGGAGTTCTTCATTTCGACACCGTATGAGGGAGATATGTCGAATACAATATCCCACAATAATAATAACATTATTATTTGGTGTTTCATCAACCCGAGCCACGAACTAGAATTTAATATTCAAAATTAGACATAAATCGACCATCTTAATGACAATATCATGTTTCCACAGACGGTAAGTCAATTGGAAGTCACATACAAGAGTTATGGAGGGTTGAAGATTTAATGATAGTAATATATTATTATAATTTGAGTTTTTTGGGTAACCGATCCAAAAATATGAAAAAGACATCCAATATTGGACTTATAATTTCTATCTCGAAGTCATGGTCGTACTTTCACAATTGGTTTATTAAACCGTGTTAAAAAAGATAAGTTACAGTCAAATTGTGGTTTTACAAACAAAAAATAATGATAAAATTATTTATATTATTATTGTTTTATTCTTTTTCCCCCTTATAACCCATCTCAATTGAGATTAAGTCACAAGGGTAGCACCCCCCACCACTTTATTCCAACAATTTCATTTGTGATTTATTTAGATTTTTTATTTATTTAATTTCAACTATGACTCTCCCCAATTAAATCTTCTTTTCCCACAATTCTCACAAATTTTTCTAGAATGAAATCAATCCCCGGACTTCTCCTACAACTCTAACCGCAGGCTTCCTCCACACATCTAGAACTACCGTTGCACCGCCTATCTCGTCCGAGGAAACACCCCAAAGACACGGTGGAATTTCACCTCCACATTACCCTTCCATGGCCCACTGCATCTTCATTCTAAATCCAGAAAAGAAAATGATTTCATATTCATGATCCTCGGGTCGAGGGATCCACGTCCATATGTTGCGCTCAATAGAATATTTCATTTCTAGTGCAAATAAATATTTGGCTGTCAACTTCCGCGAGCCACTGCGGCTTCATTCCAAGCCCAAAAAATTACACGATCACATATTTGTGATCTTGGTGTCGAAGGCTTTGTGTCTATATATCACACTCAGTAAAACTCTGTAGTTCCAACACCAATAAATATTAGGCGTTAAAAAATGCATGAAGAATGTGCGAAGAATAAAAAGAAATAGGAGCATGGTTTATGTGTGATATGATGGCCATGTTAATTTTGCCATCGTCATCGTGATTTCAGGATTTGAATAATCATCAAAACAAATTCATATAAATATAAAATCACCTACCTCAATTGTTCGTTGGATGTGGCTCGAGAAAGATTACGAAGTCGATGAGACGGTTAAATCGACATTCGTTTCTCCACGAAGATGTTTCTAATCAAGGCTCATGTGTCATCCTTGTTCTCTGATTCTGGATGATGCTCTTTGTTGGAGAGTGATCTTTGTTGGTGAAAATGATCCTCTAAAATTTCTCCCCAATTCTGTATTTTCCAAAACGTTTCCCAAACTAAAGAAAAAGAGGAGCCAACATATTAAATAAGTTTATTAATTTAACAAGTTAAGTTGGTTCATTTAGAAAATTGAGTTTGGAATATTAAATAAGGGAATACCAAGGGTTTCCCCCACATTAATTGGGAGTTTGGTTGGTCCCCACCACCATACATTCAAAATTGTTATTTCAAATAAAATAAATAAAATGTTATTTTTTTATTTTTTCTTTTCTCCAATGGAAATCCGAAAAAATAACATCCACCTTTGACCCATTGCAGTCATGGTGAAGGTTACATTAAGCAAAATAAGTGTTGCGAGTTCAACGGTGTCCTCAGATTTAAATTTTGAGTACCGGTTCAATAGTTACAAAACACCGCTCACGCATTTATTGAATATACTCGAAAAAATGTTCAGAAAATTATTAACAGTCACCAACGACTAGCGCCAATCTAGGTTAGGCTCTGAGGAAATGAAACACACCCCAAAAAACCAAATGGTACTCTCAGATTTCCAATCCGAGTTACCGTTTAAATTTTATGGATTTTACAAAAAAATAATTGTCACTAAATTATTTAATTTACGGCAAAAAACTAAAATTTACTGGTGGCCCGTGCCAACCAAAGTTAGTATCTGATTGAATAAATATTACCCTTTTGAGTTTAGCAGTGGTCTCAGATTTTTAATCTAAGCTACTATTTTTGACTTATAATAATTTAAAAAATAAAATAATTTATTTAATTATTTTATTAATGGTTATGCCATTTTTTGAGTTTTCTCACAGGAGGCCCACACCGACAAAACATAAGTCGCGCCTACGGTAAACCTGTTATCCTGAATGTAATGGTTCCCTCAGATTTCATATCTGAGTTACCATTTAAGTGTGATTATACTTTTTCAGGAAAACTACTTATGCACGCTAATTAAAACTCAACCAAACTTCGACGAATCATTCCAGAAACTTGTGTCCTTGGAATCGCAAGCCATTAGATTTCATGGTCTCGAAATAATTCCATATAATAATAAAAATTATACAAAATTTCCAAGACATTATATTTTCACCAAGACATTCAATGATGATTTATAAAATTAGGTAATTGTAATAACACGATAATAAGTGATTTAAAAAGAAACCATAATTATTAAATAGGTTCTCATAAAAATAAATAATTAACTTAATTTTATATTTCTATAATACAATGATTTTACATGACGAGTAAGACTCAGGGTAAGAGGGTTTTATTTTAATCCCTATTTTATTGTCGGTTTTTCCATCTCTTATTATAAAATACAAATTTAATGTTTTTTAACTTATAATGAATGAAATGTATATCTATTATTCATGAGTCATTATTAAATGAACGACTTATTTATAACTTTTCATTATTCATATTAATGAAAATGGTTTTACGATTATGTACACTATTTTTTATATTTTAAAATTGATTTTTCCAAGGATGGGGTATGTTGATATATAAAAGTGTTTATCAAATGTGTTTAAATAATTTTTCAATGTTTTTATTTTTATATGTTCCTTGAAAAAAGTATATTATCGGTAGATACCATTTTAGTTTAGATATGATGGGATGATCTTAATTATAGATAATGATATGTAGTGTTGATCCATTTATAGCTCATGATATGACGGGTGACCCCAATTATAGCTATCAAAATAATTGGGTACACCATTGATGGAAATTGAACATAATATTAATAATATATTAAGATTATAAGTATTTTTGATATGTTAAATGATGTCTAAAGTCACTTCTACAATTTTTCTATTAATGCAAATGAGTTTTTATGAAAATTGGTTTTCATGTGTTTTATGTTTTCACCAGACTGACAATTTCATTATTTATATCCCTTATTGATATTTTTTTGGTTCATCTTGAGTTTTAAAATGTATTTAACTAGTCTTAACATGTTTAAGAATAAATTTGATGTCATGATTAATGTATTTAATATGTGTCTTGAAAAGAATTCAGTTTTTTTAAAAGGGTTTCCTATGGTGGAAAAAAGATGATAATAAGTATAACTATCCATATGAAATGTATGGGTCTAAAATGTAAGTGTTTTCAATATTTATCTAAAACTATAATGTGAATATATCATACAATGTGAAATATAGTTTAAAAACATGAATAAGTTAGGTTTAAGGATGGGTCCTTAGAGTTGAAAAATAAGGATATTGACTTAATCATGACATAATCTTGATTTTTATTCAAGAATTTAATTTCATCTACAATTACCACCTTTTAAGATTTAGAATTTCAGATAATTATACCATAATTCATACATAACTTCTAATAGTCATACAAGAGTATACTACTAAAAAATTATCTAATTTATCCAAAATATAAAACATTTACAATAAAACATGGATTCTTTTTTATAACGGATCTTCATATAATCCAACATGAAATCCTTATTTCCCTTAATCATATGTATACCATAAGAATCCCATTATAAAACATTTTAGGTGCACAAAAAGGATATTATGAGACTATGAAATAATTTTTTATTCTAGTGAACATATATAAATCATTAAAACCCATTTCTTAAAAACTCAGTAGAATGCATAAAAATTTTAAACAAGTTTTTTGGGACATAATTACCATATCACACTTATATATATACTTAAAAATGGAATACACTAATAGTAAACATCCATCACTAATGTAACAAGTTAATTGAAGAGCTATAATGGGGATCACCTGTCATATCGTGAAAAATAATGGGCTCAACCCCACATATCATGAGCTATAATAGGGATCAATCCATCATATGTTGAGATATAATGGGATAAACCCATAATAAATAATATCTATGGAACATACAATGAATAAAAACATTTAATAATCATTGAATAAAATGAGAAAAAACATCGAGATATAAAAGCACAATTTTCAAGTAAAAATATTTTTTTTTTTAAAAAAATCTCCAACATGATAATAAAATAGTATTCATCAAAATAAAAAATGATAACATATAAAGAATATTAATGGTAATAAATCATCATAGAATTGTGAGAAACCTCTCATGATGTATAATTAAATACAATTCTTTCTTTATTATATAAAAAATGATATTTAAAAGAGTATTTTGATGGAAAGTCCCTTACCCTGAGTTCGACCCATCATGTAAAATCATTAAATTAATTAATATTTAATATCATATAGTTATTAACATGATTGAGAACCTATTATAATATTATTATTTTTTTATATCACTTATTATCCTATTATAATCATTTCTTAATTATTTAATTTAATGTTAGGTGTTTTGACGATATTTAGTACATCAGTCAGAAATGACTTCGTTAAGTAGAATATGGTCAAAGAGTTTATTTTTAAATCATATATATAATAATATAAAGACATAATAATAACTTTTATATATAAATTATATGTTTAAATCCATCTAGTAATTATTGGTATGAAAAATGAACAATTATATAATCGTGGACATGGTAAGTCAAACATACGCCTATGTAACGTTTCAATTTATCAAATATCATTATGTAAGACATGTAAATAATATATTATAGTTATATAATGGTAATAATATCATGTTAATAATTTAAATATAATTATATATATCATCCATGGGATTTTTTGCTAAAAACAATATCACATAGTGTCAGGGAGGTGATAGTTATCATGTACGTACGAATGATGTTATCATTTTTAGGAGCATGGAAAGCTAAGAACATAAATGTTAATTTATTATTCCGAAATAAAAATTAATTACTTAATATAACATATTAACATTAATTCCATCATTATAACATGTCTTGTTATATGGTAATGGTGAATGCATTAGATCGGTTCATGGAGGTGATAGTTCACAGTTACCCCCAAATGATTCATTATTTTTCCATTTGATGGATGTGGATATGTATTTATATGACTATTGTTTCTGAGAGTATAGTACTCAAGAGGGGGGTGAATTGAGTATTTATTAAATTTTCTGTTTAAAAATTATTCTTTAATGGTTCATCAAAAATTTATGTTAGTGCATTAAAAACATCAAATATGACTATTAGAAATTAAATTGGAAAACGACAAACCAAATTAAAAAAAGATGTCAAGACTAATTATAAATTTTTTCTTCATGAAACGGCGCCCCATTGAAATGGTTTCTCCTTAAAATGGTGTATCCATTAAGTGGTGTCTCCTTGAAATAGTGTTTTATTAATGCGGTGTCTCTTTGAAATTGTGTCTCCTTGATGGGGTGTCTCATTGTTTTCTTTTGTACGATGAGACAATCATGATGACATAGTTGTACAGAGATCCGAAACTGGTATCACAGGTGTGTTGTATGATCACCGTGGCTCGATGGTCACAGTGTCGAGATGGTCATAGTGTCTATATGGTCAAATTACTTGGATGGTCATAGTTTATATTAATTAAGATATTGGTAAGGTTTATTTAATGTATAAAGATACTAATCATCTGTACACATGATTTGAGATAGATTACAAAGGATTAAAAAGTATTATAGAATGTATTGAATTTTTTATCATTAAACCATGACTGACACATGTGGATTCAAAAAAGCTCCCCCTTTTGATGATCAAAAATCATGCAAGGGATATATTTATTCATAGGTAATGTGGATCTTCATTAGTGAGCATATAGAATACATATTTCTCCCCATTTTGGGACTATCAAAAAGAGGGAATAAGAAATACACAAAAAAAAGTTCACAATGAAGTAGATAAATAAGGCTATCATTACAAACCGTAGAAATCAAAATAAATTCCTCAAGATCCCTATCAAAAAAATAATAGCCACTGCACTTCAGCACTTGTTGTATTCTCCTTTCCCTTGGAATAAACATCAGAAGAAAAAGGAATAAGAGAAGAGGTATAAGTTGAATAATTGATTGATCTAGTAGATAGAGAAGGTAAGGGGATTCCTTCAAAAACAGAATAGGCCATGGTAGATGAAATGGAATTCTGATGCAACTATTGATCAAGGTTAACTGGTTTGATATGAATCAGAGCCTGAGATATATACATAGATGTATAGGTAAGTTTAGTAGATGAGAAGGTACTAAAACCATATCTCAAGGGTGAGGCTGTAGGATCCATAATGGAAATACTCTAAACATAATGATAAGGCCCTAAAAATATTCATGAAATCAGAAATGATATATCCACCATAATACATGTCTATCTCAATGTCATCCTTGTTCTCCATAAACATGTCCAATAGAGGAGTGAAATCACGGATCATTTGGACATGATTTTTAATAGCTTGAGTCACAGGAGGGATCCTCAGATTTCCCACTTGGTACATGAAGTGGTTTGTCATGTCAGTCTTAGAGAAGATCTATTCGAAGTAGAAATCCACTTTCTTAGAAACATCTTGCTGAGCATCATTCGAAATCATGGAATGGATTATCCAAAAATATACAAATCTGTCACTATTCTTGATAACATCAGATAGAGATTCCATATCAAAGCCATTGGGCACAATCATATGATCATCTTTTTCAAATGTTCTTAACACAACACTCTCTAAGGTGGGATGAGAGTATAGTCTTGATTCCATAGAAGTAGTAACAGACGAAGTAAGATACTTCAGTTTATTTACCACTTTTTGGAGACAACCTTTATACATGTAAATACCAATAACAAGCTCACGCTTCTCGTGAACAATTTACATGTATCTATAAACTTCCTTGTTAGATAAGAAGGATATATTAGGTAAAATTAATGAGGCTACATCATGTTGAATCTGACTACCTATTCCCTCAATAGGACGAGAAGCTGGTTCTGGTCTAGATTTCAGTATTCTCTACATATATTCAACCATACCTCATAGACTCTTTACATTATCACTGATTTTGTTTTTTTCAATTCTAGTTCCTTGAATCTCATAGAGAATATTTGGCCGAAAATTCCATGTAATCTTTTCCAATAACTAGAGAACATCCATTTCACCTAAATTGGTTATAGGAGTAGGTTGATTATCCATTAGATTTTCAACCCCAACCCATATGGTATCTCCAAATACCTTCGTGTCATCCTTATTCACCAAGTTTAAAGTTTATTGTGAGGGTGTAGGGATAGAGGCTGAGACAGGCACATGTTCCTTGGTAGATATATATTCAGTATCATATGGCAGTTTCAATTGAAAATAGTAGAAAAGTAAAGAAATTTGACTAAGAAATCATGTGAGTCATTCACATAAAAATAACTGGGAAATTTATACCATGTATCCACTGAGAATGGATCAATCAGATTAGGCACTTCAATAGATTCCATACTTGGGGCATGCTCCCCTATAATAGGTACATCTATCTCAGGATTGATACATTTAGATCCTTAATCTACTTCCATGATTTCATCCATAATTTCTTCATCCATTTTCTATCTAGAAAACTGAATTTATTGATCCATTCTCTCTTCAAAAGATGGAATTAATTAAAGAACAACTTGTTCCTATAGGTATTCCTCAAGGTAATCTTCAAACACAATAGGATTATATTCTTCTATGTCCTCTTCTACAAAATCCTTTTCAGTTTCCATAGAAACAAATTATTCTTTAGTAGTATATTGTTATTCCAAATTAGAAACATCTTCAGGAACAAATATTTCCATCTCAATTAGGACTTGAGTAGAAGGTGTATTGTATTCCTGATCAAGAAGAGTTTCTTTTGGAGGAACATCAACCTCTTCTTCTTCTTCCACATCAAAATACTCAACAACATCATATGGTTCCTAACCAGGATCATAAATATTTTTAAGTATTGACGACTGTTTGACTGGAATGAACTTTTCATAAAACCTATCATTGTCTTCAACCCATTCTTTTCTCTATGGATTCCAATAGATCTTCATTCTCTTATATAAATTTTGAGAGAAAAAAAGTCATAATCCTTAATAACTTATTCATTCTAACCAACAAAACCTTTTTCCAGAAGCATAGATGAGATAAGACTCAAATTCAAGATGGAGGTTGAGTTGGATGTTTTGTTGATCAATTCACACATATGGAGTTTGACTTACATTAATAGGATTATCTTATGTCCATTGGATATTAAGTGTATCAAAAATACATATCAATACTTGATTATAGTGAAATAAACATTTCTAGTGCAAATCTAATTTTGAAAAAATTTGAACAGGACTCTAGATTCTCCATCCAGCTCAGTAGCTATAGCTCTCCTCTTAGTTTCATTTCCAGTTAAGCATCTCAAAACTTATTCCAAAACAAAAATATCACTTGGAGGTAAAGGATCACTCTGATAGTCCTCACAAATACCCTCATGAGGTATCCTAAGACATGTATCCCAAAACCTGGATGAAAATGTGCATCTCGGCCCATTTGTAAAACTTCTCACAACATAACCATATTCTCAATCAAAAAATTTGAACATACTAATAAAACTGTGAAACTGATATTGGTTAAATATGATGATCCTCCTTTATAAACCAAACCAGACTTACTTTATATTTTAACACATTCAATAAAAAATACTTACTTGAGAGAATCCACATAGGAAAAAACTCGTTTTCATGAACCACTATTCAATTTACCATATTTCGATTCAGAGGACCTTTGGGTGCAATCTTCGACGTGATTTTCAGCTTCTTCTTTGAACTGTGCTTTTGAAGATTTGACGACGATGCGTGTCTCATTTGAGGAATTAACCAAGGTTCGAGAGAGATAGAGAAGGGTTGAAATAGGGGTTATAGTTTTATAGAAAAGAGCCCGGGTGATGAAAGAGTTAGAATTTATCAGTTTTTATCATTTACCGATTCCAAGCGATGCAATAACAAAAGATCGGGAAATTAAAAGGGTAAAATAAATAATTGTCAAAATATGGGTTATAATTTGTTGATGAAATAAAAAAGAGTCTTTATAATGAGACAATAACAAACTCTAACGGTGATGTGGTAACTGCATTTTACATAACATGCATTCACGGTGAGACAATAACAATGTGATTTCTGAACTATTCGAGTGTATTGTTTGAGACTGTAAGTGCTAGATAGTAACCAATAAATAGTAACTATGAGGCCGTAAACACAAAACAGTAAATCTCAAGATAGTAAAACTGTAAAATTGTTAGTTAAGAATAGTGCTCTCAAGACAGTGACTTCTGAGACCATAAACTATGAGACAATATACATACTACATAAGATTTATCATTCCCAATTCATGTTTGATGTAGTCTATTCATTCATAATTTAGCGGTTTGGTGAATATATCTATAAGATTATATTAAGTATCAATGATTTCCAAAGTGACATTAACTTTTTGATAAAGATCTCCCAAAAAGTGATGTCTTATATCAATATGTTTTGTCCTAGAGTCTGAAAGGGGACCTTTTAAGATGTTAATAGCACTTGTTTTGTCACAATTTATAGGTACGTGATAGGATTGATATCCATAAACTACTAAGGTGTGTTCCATCAACCAAATTGGAGCACAACAACTACCAGTAGATATGTATTTAGGTTCTGCAGTTGATAATGAAACAGAGTTTTGTTTATCACTAAACCATGATACTAGTGACTTGCATAAAAATTGACATATTCCAGAGGTTTTTTTGTATCTAAAGTACATCCACAAAATTTAGCATGAGAATAAATTACTAATTCAAATGATTTTACTCTGGGATAAGACAGTCCTTGATTGAGTGTAAGCTTGAGGTATTTAAAGATTCTTTTAACCACATTTAAATGATATTCCCTAGGATTTTCATGAAAATTAGGACACATACACACAGTAAATATAATTTCAGGTCATCTTGTAGTTAAGTAGAGTATGCTTCTTATCGTCCCTCTTTATGTGGCTTGATCAACATTTTTTCCATCTCTATCAAGATCCAACTTACAAGTGGTACTCATTGGAGTGTCACTACATTTAGTGCTATATAAAAAAAACATTTTAATAGATCTCTAGTATATATTCATTGATATAACATAATACCACAATTATTTTAATATATTCGAAAATCCAAGAAAGAATTTTAGTTCACCCATTAATGTCATTTCAAATTATTTTTGCATCATTTTGGAAAATTCAATACATATATAATTTTATGAAGATCCAAAGATAATTCAATATACATAGATTTGAACTACTGAAACATCATTTGAAATTCGATTGATAAAATAGGTTGGAACAACTAATTATATTGTAAAACCTTTGGAAATAAGAAGTGTACATAACCTATCATACCAGGATCATGGATATTATTTTAAACCATATAAATATTTTGATAATTTAAAAATTGGATTTGGAAAATGATGGTTTTTAAAATCAGGAGGTTTCTCAACGAAGACATCCTCAAATATTTAACCATTTAATAATGCACTCTTAACATTCATTTGATATTGTTTAAAATTCAGATGTGTAGCATAATGAAGAAGCATTCTGATGGATTCATGTCTAGCTATTGGTGCAAACATCTCTTCATAGTCAATTCCATTATCTTGACTATAGCCTTGTGCAACAAATCTATCTTTGTTTCTAACTATATTTAAAGCTTCATCTAATTTATTCATTAACACCCATGTAGTGCCTAAGGTGACTGTGTCTTTAAGTCTATTAAAAAGTTTCCAATCATATTTCCTTTCAAACTGTTTAAGTTCTTCTTGCATAGTCATAACCCAAAATTCAACATCGATATCATCATTAATGTTTTTAGATTCAAGTTGTGACAAGAATACTTGTTGTTCAACATGATTTCTAAGAGAATATATAGTTTTAGTTTCTTTATCTAAGTCTCATACGACAAAATCTAAAGTATGTTTCTTAATAGTTATACCATCTCTAGAAAAAAGAAGAACTAGGGATTTCATGTTTATCAATAAGTTCAGGGTCATTATGACATGAGTCTAATGAATTTCCAGAACTGGAAGTTTTCACGGATTTCATTCACAAGAAGGTTACATGATTTTGATTTAATTTCCTTATTTGATACATCATCCTCCGGGTCCTCTATAGTGGTATTAGGATAATGAGGATGTGTTTATTCAAATTTGATATTGAAATATTCTTCCACATATTTTTTTCTTTTATTGAATACTCTATAGACTTTACTAGTGATATAGAATCCTAAAAGGATTCATTCATCACTCTTAGATGAAAATTTGTCAATATTTTCCTTAGTATCAAGGATATAGACTTTCCATCCAAAAAAACATTGGATTAGGTATCTTAGGGTTTTCTATTGTTACACAACTCATATGGAGTTTTTTATAGATAGCCCAAATCAACACTTTATTGATTATGTAGCTTGTTGTATTTACATCCTCATGCCATAAACAAATAGGTGTGTCATATTCACTAAGAATGGTTCGAGAAATATTTTTCAAGGATCTATTTCTTCCTTCCAAAACTTTATTTTTTTGAGGTGTTCTAAGGGCAAGGAAATTATGACTACAACCATTTTGTGAGCAAAAGGATTCAAACACTTGATTTTCAAACTCACGAACATGATCACTTCATAAGGATTTATGTCAAGTTCCACTAATATTTTCTATGGTTTTGGCATACTTGGTTAAATTGGAGCATGATTCCCATTTTTCAGCCCAAAATAATCTCCATGTATATCTCAAAAAGTCTTCTACAAGAACATAAACATAGTTCTACCAATTTAGAAAAGAAACACATGATTTTCCAAACAAATCCATGTGAACCAGTTTGGGAGATTGAGTAGTTGATACATCTTTTTTGGTTTTAAGGAAATTTTGGGTTGCTTTCCCTTTTGACAAGGATTACACAATTTATCATTTGGAAACTCATGTTTGGATAGGTATTTGAATATGTTTTATATAGTTATCTTTCTAAGAGACTGAATATTATAGTGTCCTAGTCACTTATTCCAAATCCATGACACATTGTCAAATACACTTAAAAATAAAGTATTTTGAGAAACTAAATAATCTAAGTTAATAGAATATACATTTACATTTCATAAAGTAGAAAGAACTAATTATTATTTATAATTAAAGACATTACAAGAATCATTTTCTAATTTAAAATGAAATCCATCATCACACTGTTGTGATTTACTATGAATACAATATTTCAGTCCATCAACTAAAAGTAATTCATAATATAAAAATGAGTTATAGTGACCAATTTGGAAAAGGACATTGATTTGTTCCTTTTTAATTGTTATCAAAAGTGAAATGTCCACTATCGATCCTGATTATGTTCTTGAAGAAAGAGTAGGGTCTTGTCATGTGTCTTGAACACCCACAATCCTATTACATAATCCTTTACAAGAACTCTTTAATCATATTTCCTAAAAGATGACCAAGTAAAAATAGATATTGGTTCTCATACTTGTACGAGTCCTGTAATATTAGTGACTGGTGCTTTAGGAACCCATACATGCCTCATAGGTTTCCTATAATCATTGTGTAATGTATTAGAAAAAATAAACACTATTTGGTATAGAAAAACATGAAACACTAGAGTGTACTATAACTAAGCTAGTAGAATGTTTCCCAAAACTAGGAGTAAAGGTTTATGTCCTAGATTTTGAAACAATATTAGATATTCCATGATTTCTTTTACCAGTATGATAGAAAATGAATGTAGTATACATAGGGAAAATTTTTTCCCAAGAATTTGAGTAGCGTTATTTTTTCCATTGGTAAAATTTTCAAGATCCTTCTTAAATTGCTCACAAGAAATATTTAATTCATTGTTCTACTTGAGCAGTTGCAAAATTTTCTCTTTCTCAGTTTTAGGTTAGGACTTAATAGTTAGAGTATGAGCATGATGTTTCTTCAAAGATTTATATTTGTCTTTTAGTTCATTGCATGTATCTTCATGCATATTACAGTATTAAAACATTTCATCATTAGAAAAATTTTCAGAGTCACTCTCATCTCCAGAATAGTATGAATTATGTATATGAGTGTCTAGTGTTACCTCAGATGTTATTGTCTTAAAACATATATTGGCTTTGTTATCCTCTCCATCAGATGAAGATTTTGAGTCACTTGAACAATCATCAGAAGCACTCAATGTCTCATTCATTGAATTTTAATACTTAGTATCATTGTCCTCATATTTCTTTTTGTACTTGATATTTTGACATTCAACCTTGATATGTCCCTTTCCCTTACATTATTAGCATAAAATTTCATCATACATGTCACTTCTTTTCCAATATTTCTTCTCGCTTCACTTGTGATCATATTTTCCCTTGAACTTAGGATTTTTGAAAAAGTTCATCTTCTTGTAAAATCTCTTTAATCTTATGGATAATTGAGCCATCTTCTGATAATTGTCAGGTGATGATTGTTTACTTTTGAAACATTCTATAGAAGCTTCAAACATCCCTTTATATTTGTGGTTAGAGTTGTTGGTTTTGAGTGAAACTGATTTTCTTTTCGGTTCATCCTCCTCTTCCTTGTTGACTTTCAACTCCTATTAATACATCATCAGTTTCCCAATGAGTTCTTTTACAAGTATCGTTCTGATGTCAAATGATTCTATAGAAAAGATAATGGTTCCTCTCCATCTATTAGGTAGGCATATGAGAATCCTCATTATCTTTTCTTTAGCAGTGACTTCTCTTCAAAGAGAAATCATTGTGTTTGAAATTTCATTGAACCTGATATACATGTATGAAATATGATCATCCGATTTTATTTTAATTTTATCATATTTAATAGTATAAGTATTAAGTCTCATTTATTTCACACTAGTTGTTCCTTCATGTGAGACATATAAAGTATACCAAATTTTATTAGCAGTTTTACATGCAAAATTTCTATTAAATTCATCAACACCTAATGAAAAATATAAAGAATTCATGTATTTACAATTATTATTTTATGTAGTCTTAGTAGGTTCTTCCAAATTAATTCTATCAATAGAAGGAATCTTATATTCATCTATAATTCACCGCTATATTTCAAAATTCATACATTTTCAATTCTTTTTCATTTTGATTTTCCATTGAACATAATTGGTTCCATTAAATAATTGTGTTCTATTGGTTGCGACACCTTGTAATCTATTTTTCATGATAAATAAATTCCTTAAAAGGTCATGAAATTTATAATTAACCGAAACATATAGATATTTAATTTTCAACAACAATCAAAGTTGAATAGGGTTAAAAATAGAGTCTTAAAACAAACTAACATCTGATAAAAAAATGTTGGTCGTAGTAGAGTACTCAAGAGGGGGGGGGGGATTGAGTACTAATAAAAAATTTAGTTTAAAAAGTATTATTAAAATTTTCAACAATAAATTTAAATAAGTCCCAATTAATAAATGTAATACGGTTATAAATGTTTGAATCATTAATTAACTTCTTAAAATTTTGATTAATTCTCAGTAATCATAATATCTGTTATTAACATTACTTTTGAAGATATTCTAATAAGGAAAAATAGTTATAGCTTCTTTCCAATATTAACTCTAAAAGTACATTTAGTAATTTCTGAATTATATATTCAAACAGAGAAAAACTAAATTAAGTAACACAACATATATAAAACAAGTGGTTCAGTCTCAAGCTGAGACCTAATACACTCCACTTGGTGACCACATACCACCAAGAAATTTATATAAATAAACATGAACCACACCCTGGATTTAGGTTTAAAAACCACACAGAATATTCCAGGTTATAGGACCACATCCACCGGTCTTTGTGGGTATAATCTAATAGGTCACATATGGACCTCCACAACACTTATCTATGGGTATGTAGAAGCGTAAAAGGATTTATGATAATGGATTTCTTGTATCCTTTAGTTTAATGGTCAAGACAATTTGTGTTTTTGTACAGACATAGACACACACACACTTCATCAAAGCTAAAAACAATACACAATAGAGAAAAGATGATTAGATAAGGGTAAAAGTTATCTGAGTGTTATTTTATGTAGCTCTGGACTTCTAGGATGAAGCAGATGTAGAAATCGAGTTCTCTTGTGAAAAATAGAGTATCACCAATCAGTTAGATCTGGCTAGTGTTCTTCTTAGACTCGATGGTGCAGAAATGTTCTCGACTATGAGATTTGAGTATGATTTGTGTGTTATTTATTAATTTCAAGTTTCATGTGTCAGTTTTTTCTCAATAATTATCAAATTGTTCCATCGTTATCGTTTCCACACCTACTGGCTCGTCATCTTGTTTCTAGGCCACAGTTCTCTTTTATTATAGAAGTGTATGTGTTGAAGCAGACATGATGCATGTATTCTGCACCCTGTAACTTTTAATATTAGGTGACGTTTCTAAAAAGAGACATTTATTATGTCAGTACATTAAAAAACATAATATATTATGATTAGAAATTAAATTGGAAAACAATAAAACATAATAAGAAATGGTGTCACAGTCTGTCTAAAAATGGTGTCTTCATGAAATGGTGTATCTTTGAACCATGTCTCCTTAAAATGGTGTCTCCATGAAGCGGTGTCTCCTTGAAAAGTTGTCTTCGTGAAGTGGTGTATCCTTGAATCTGTGTCTCCTTGGATCGGGGTATCCTTTTATTCCGTGATGATACAATCCTGATGGCATAATAGTATAATGATCAAGAACTGGTATCATAGGTGCAATGCCTGACCATGATGTATTGATTGTCATGGTGTCTGGAAGGTCACAATGTCTGGATGGTCATAGTGTCTAGATGGCCATGGCGTCTAGATTGTCACGGTGTCTATATCCTTTTCCAAAAAAATGAAACAGGTGGCAGACTCACGGTGTCTAAGACATAGCTAAATATATGTATTGAGAATTAAACAATGAAATTCATTGAAGGGATTATACTTAATCAATTTTTAATGAAATCATTAAAACAAAAATTAAATATACATTACAATATTCCAATATAGTGTATAGTAATTAAGAACATATATAGGTTTATTTAAAGCATAAAGATACTAATCATATATATACATGAGTTGAGATATCGTAGATTGGATTAACAAGTTTTAAACAATGTATAGGATTTGTGATCATTAAAAAATGATTAACACGTGAGGATTCCAACTATTATTTTATCATACTATCATCTCAGAATATTTATAATTCTATACATATAATTTTATCATGGTTGATAAATATTTTAATGAAGGTGAAGAATAAATAAATTAGAAACACTTAAATAAAAACAATACTCTCCCTTCAGAGGTTTTCATTTAATTAACTCCATAAAACCTATAATGTGGGTGTTATCCGTAAAAAAAGTGTATTATAAAGTAATGAGGGATATGAAGTTCATTTTTTATAGAGTGGATAATCCAAATTGGTTTTTACATTGGATGAATAGATTATAATGGTTCTCATTTATAGAAGAGGGTAGGGGCACTATTGGAAATCCTTAAAATATTAATTTAATATCAATTTCTTTTCTATTAAATATGAGTCCAAAATGACATATTTCAAATATATAAGGAATTTGCATCATGTAAATTTCATCACAATAAAATTATATAATTTTTCACTATTTTTTGATCCTTATATATTTGTGTTAACATTAATTAATTCTTAATGTGATGTCATATAATTGACAGTTTCAGGTTTAATATAATTATTATATATGAAAAAAGACCACTAAATGAGATATTAATGATATTTTATGAGTAATCCACATATGTTGTCGAAATTTGTTTTTTTTAAATTGTATATCATTTAATAATGTTTTTTTTGAAATATCATAAATGTCAATTTAGACACTATTCACTAGTTGAATTTTTGAAAAATATCATAATTACATGAATATTTCAATAAAACAATATCCAATCCCTAATTGGTCAAATTAATCCATAAAATTGTGGATGTAATCAAATATTTAAAATTATATTTATTATCATATTATTAATATAATTTATTTGCTTCTCCCTTTAATAAATCAACTACATCATCATCATTGGGTCACTATTTAATTTTAGATTTTATTTTTAAAAAATTATAATGATATAGATAAATAGTTAATATTTATAAAGACTATTTCTAATTAAATATATCGTCAATATAAATATATAGTAATAACATTATAGTGTTTATAACATGAGTATGTCATCATTTTCATTTCCTAAAATTAAAATACTAAAATTGTTATTAAGTCATTCATGTGGCTCTATGTGCTCATAAAATCTACCAAACAATTTTTTGTTCGAAGCATACTCATCCAATTAAATTTGGAAAAGTATTAGGGTAATTATATAATGATTATAATATTATTGTTACCATTTATTATGTAATTTCCTTTAATCGTGGTAAAAAAATACTAAAGTTACTATTCATAAATATTTAGTTGGTACTTTTGGACATTAAATATCATACTATATATACGAATGTATTTTCATTTTTTGAAATAAATTTCAGAAAGTTTAATAAAATGAATTTAAAATTATTCTCGTTGATAGATCGAGAAAACAAGTTTTTAAAGTAAAAACATCCAAATCTTCACAATATTTTTATATCAAATTAAAATTTGAAATTGATTTCAATGACCAACATTTGAGTAATAATCTATTTTCTAAAAAACTCATTTTTATAAATAGAAAAACCATGTCGGTTCATTATAAAAACATTGAAATATAAATCATACATTCACCCTTACAATGGGAATAATTATATGGTAGACTACCATCCATGGAGTACCCAATGCATTGAAGATCTATAATGGGGACCACCCATCATATATTGACATAAATTGGGCTTAACCCAACATATCCTGAGATATAATAGGGCTCAAAGAATCATATATTGAGATATAATGTGATATTACCATAATAAAAAATGTCCAATGAACATATCTTGAATAAAACCACTTAAATCTCATTTAAAACCATAAGAAAAACACATTCAGATAAAAAAATATAATTTTCTTGTAAAAAATTAAAATAAAAATATAAATTCTTCACATATAATAATTAACCCATTTTCAGAAAAAATGATAATGAAAAATAATAAATAAAACATAAAGGTAATGAAGAATTATAAAAGGTCGATAAATCACTCTTACCATATAAGATAAATAATCATTCCTTTTTTCATCTATAAATATAGATGAAAAATGAACTATTAAATAGGGTTTTAAATGAAATTCCAGTACCCTGAGTCTGAATCACCACGTACAAAATTTTTATTCCTAAAATATAAGAATTTTTTAATTATTTATTTTCTTGAGAATCTTTTTAAAATTTATTATTACCTTTATTTCCCATATTATCATATTATAACAATTACTTTAGTTTTTTTATTCATGTAAATTTCTTGATGTTATTCAGAACATGAGTCCAAAATGTGTTCGGTATGTAAAATACAGACAAATAGGTAATTATTCCATCATCTCACAAATAATATTCATTACATTTTTTCATCATTATATATCAATTAAAATTTTAAATCGTACCATTCACTATGGTTGTTAAAAATGAACAAAGTTATTATCATGTGGACGGTAGGCCATACGTAAAAACGAGTAAGGTTTCCAATTTTATTGACCATTATGGAATTAATTTAATTATTATTTTATAATTATATAATTATAATAATATCATCAATATAATATTAATAATATAAATATACTACAGTATATTACCCATGGGATTTGGTGATTAAAATGAATAACACCACTTCATGGAGGTTGTAGTCCACAAGTGTGCACGAACTGTTGAGCAAAGAATTGTTTTCAACAATACATAACAATATTATTTAAAGGGGGAGATTATTAAAAATAATACTCTTTCTTTTTATGATAATTTCGATTCTCACAAATATCCTTAATTATTTTCTAATGATTTTATTTAGTATTTTGCAGGATTTATTAACTTATATTACCCTTGAAATAACAAGAATTTATTACTTATTTGGGAACTGTTTTAGTGCGTTCTGGAAATACTGTTCATACCTTACTTATTCAGGATCTGCTTTAGCGTGTCCTGGAATCACTGTTCATACCCTACGTGGATAAACGTAGCGTAAGGATGAAAAGCGTGTATAATTTTTGAGATAGGAGAAACGTATGGTTAATCAACTATACATTATCAGCAAAGAATGGAAGAATAACCTTACATAATGAAGGAACCTTATGTTTGGGTTATCAACATAGTATTGAAGGAGAACCGTACGTAAGTACTAAAAGTTAATTTTTTTCTAAAAAGTATTGTTCATCACCCTTACTTTTGTAAACACCCATACGTTCTTTGAATGGATCTTTTATCTTTCGTCTGAGAGTTGATGAAAAAGTGTGGATGATCAACCCTACGTTTAAGATAAACCTTACGTTTGAAGAATGTAACATGAAACCTACATTTATGTTCAACCTTACGTTGTCAACCCTACATTTGGAGGCCACGTCATCAACATTATGTTTGGCATCAGAAAGTTTGAAGGACGATATTATTATGCAACGGTCAGCAAACTGATTGTTAGGCGGATTACAAGCCCGATTTAATGTCAATTTTAAAATACGTATTTAAATGATTCAAATTTGTTTTATCAATGGATTAATGATCTAATTAAAAATAGATTTTTATGCCCAGTCTTCAGGGGAGTTATGACTACTCGGTTAATTAAAAATTTTGAATATCGGGAATCAAAAGGCAACATTTATGGATCTAAATGCACAGGGGATATGCTCGGCTTTATTATATATTTATTCTCAGAAACACTAGTCATGGGAGTGTGGGGATCAATCTATTATTCAAAAAGGTGGAAAACAGAGACTGAAAAAATCACCCAGTTCTGCTGATTCAAAAGGAGCGTCAATACTCTGTTTATTTAAGAAGAAGGAACTCGATAGAAGATTCACTTTTTCTACATCAAATATTTACTGTGGATCTAAAAGTTCTGAATTTGTGAATTATATCTCTATATATACTACAACTGGATCGACTCAGAACTACTTCGACTTGAAAATCATTATTTCTAGAGATGACGATCCATCTGCTGTCTATTGCATTATGCAACAATTGTGAAGATCAACTGAAAAGGTTCTTTCTAGCATAATTTTTATCATGAGTAACCAGCTGCTCGTACTAATTTGATTAGGTTCGTGTTTGAACCAGAAGGATTTGTTAGCCTAAAAATTGTAAAGGTGTCAACGGCCTGTCTTTCATTTGATGGATGGTCTGTGCAAAAGAAGACTAGATAGTGAAAATCACTATGCTCGTGGAGTTGACAGTTGGTGGAGTGGACTAGGGGAATTCTATTCCCCAAACCACTATACATCAATTTGTCCCAAATTTTACTTATTCTGCTGCATGATCAAATCTGATAAAGCATAGAGGACAGAACTCATTCATTCGAAGATTTAACGAAAAATATGAAAGACACAATTCATCCCCCTCTTGTGTATAATCTGTAAATTCATGATCCATCCACTGAAATCAGAGGTTGAGGTTTTGATAGATCCATAATAAGCTATAAGCATTTAAAGATTATACAAAAGAGCATCTTGACTGATACAAGAGAAGGGATATCAATGGTCAGAGCACCATATTTTAATGGAGACAACTATGGCTGCTGGAAATCACCTATAATAATATATCTGAAATACCTCGGATATAAAATATATTCAAAGATTATGACACCTTATAAAATTCCTGAAAAGCCTGAGATGCTATAGAGGCAGAGTATGATATGAATCTGCAGGTTATGAATGCAATCATCTGCGGTCTAGGACCAGATGAATTTAATAGGGTATCTTAGTGCCCGGCAACATATGAGATGTTGAAAAAAATAGTTGTGGCATATGAAGGAATAGACAATGTGAGAAAAATGATACATGCAGCTGCCAAATTGAAATTTGATATTTTCATAATATTTGAAGGTGAAATCATTACCCAAATTAATGGAATATTGATAGAAATTGTCAATATTATAACCTCTCTAGGAGAACCTAACAAGAAGGCTGATTAAGCATTAAAAGTACTGAGGGTACTTTCTACACGATGGAATGGTATCTCTGCTGCAATCAGAAAATCAACACCTGTCAAAAATCTAACCATGAGAGAGATGATTTATACACTAATGATGTAAGAAGCCGAAATGCAAGATGAGGCAAATGAACATAAATTCTACATCAAAAAGTATGATACTGCCTTGAAGGTAACTTCACAAAAAAAAGAATAGAAAGATGAAGATCATAGAAGTCACAGCTAAATCCGAGAGCTTTGACTCATCAAACTCAGATGAAGAACTCGCATAGCTAGCTAGAAAATTTTGAATATTCTACAGCAAGAAAATAGAATTAAAAAAATCATTTAAGAGAGATAAAAAGGAGGTAAGATTCTATGAATGCAATAAGATGGGGAATATCATAGCGGATTACCCACAATTGAAAGAGGTAAAGAAGAAGAAATTCTTCAAAAGAAATGACTATGAGCAGAAAGACAAGAAAGCTATGAAATCCACTTGGAGTGTATCTGAAGTCTCCAGTATCTCTTCTAAATCAAGCTCAGTGAAAGAAGAATTAATTCTAAAATAAAACATGTGTTTCACGCCAGAAACAAATTAAGTACACTCATATTACACCATTGAATCAAATAATGAATCAAATTTTGAATCAAGCTACACAAATGAAAAACTTGCAGCCTACTGCAACATGCTTGAAGAAATATATGACTCACTATTTAAGAAACAGAAGTCACTAAAGAACATAAATATATCTATTTCAGATGAAATAGATAAAATGATGAAAAAACATAAATAATTAAATGATAAATAAAATTATATTAACTCTAACTATATTAATTTGGAATCAAGAATAAAAACACTGCAGGATGAAGTAGAAACTTACAAACAGGCTGCATTAGTTTTTACAAAAGGAGAGAATTCATTAAATAAAATTCTTGGAATAACTATCATTAAAAATTAGAGATTTGGAATTGGCAGTAAAAGAGAAAAACCTAATCTATATAATAATTATTTTGTTTGTAGCTCTAAAAGGGTTAATTTTAAATTTTGTGGGACAAAGGGACATATAGGTAAAAATTGTTTCTTAAGACATCCTCAAATTTGGAGTTTTAAGAAGGCCTATGATTCAAAAGACTTATTTGATTCAGCTGATTTTAAAAGAAAAAAGAAAATCCGGATACCCAGATCATTGCTAGCTAACACCCCTAGACACAACAAAATATGGGTACAAAATAAATTGGTTTAAATGTATTTACAGGTAGCAGGACACCAGAGTAGAAAAGATATGTGGTACATGGACAGTGGCTGCTCAAAACATATTAGTGGAAACTCAATGAATTTTTCATCACTCACTCAAAAGGAAGGCAGACTTGTCACATTTGGTGACAATTCCAAAGGAAAAATCATTGGCATTAGAACATTGGAGATCCAAAAACTGTCTCAATAAACAAAGTAATTTATGTTCAAGGATTAAAACACAACATGATATGTTTCTATCAACTCTGTGATGATGGATATACTGTTGATTTTACTTACAATTGATGTACTATTTCTAAAGATAAACTATTTAAATTGAAGGCACCAATAACTGATAATGTCTATACTTTGGATTTAAATTCCCTGTCTAAACAACAAGTAAACTACTGGACTACTAATGTAAGTGAATCTTGTATCTGGAATAAGAGACTTGGACATTGCAATGTATATTTTTTATATAAATTATCTAAGAAACATCGTGTTTCTGATTTTCCTATTCTCAAATTTGAACGTGACAAATTATGTGATGTCTGCCAACATGGAAATCAACAAAAATCATCATTAAAATATTTAAATAAAGTTCCTATAACTAATGCTCATGAACTTATCCATATGGTTTTTTTTGGAACTTCCAGAGTAGAAAGCTTAGTTGTTAAATTAAATTTTTATGTATTATTTGATGATTATTCTAGATTTACTTTGATTTTTTGTAAATATAAAAACGAATCTTTTACTTTATTTGAAAGTTTCATAAAAAATTTTCAATGTGAAAAAGTTTTTAATATAATCTCATTGGGAAGTGATCATGGTGGAGAATTTGAGAATCTGGAATTTAGTTTCTTTTTCTCAAACATGGGTATTAAACATACCTTCTCTACACCAAGAACACCTCAACAGAATGGGATTGTATAAGGAATAAATAGAATAATTTATAAAATTGCTGGAACTATATTAAATGAATATAGCCTACCCATATATTTTTGGGCAAAAGGTGTAAATACAACTTGCAATATAATTAATAGAGTTTTAATTAGACCTATTTTGAAAAATACACCCTATGAAATATAGAATAATAGAACACCTAAAGTAAATTATTTTAAATTTTTTGGATTCAAGGTCTTCATCATGAACACAAAAGATAATCTTGGTATGTTCATTCCAAAATCTGATGAAGGAATTTTCTTAGGATATTCTGCTACCTCCAAAGATTATAGAGTCTATAATAAAAAGTCAAGGTTTTTTGAAGAATCCATTAATGTGAAATTTGATGAATCTGATCCCTTTGAGAAAAGGATAGATCAAATGGATGAAATTGACTCTAATGATAACATGAGACATGAAAACATAAAGAATGATTTTGAAAATGATATAAAAGAAATTCAGTCCAGTTAAAAGGAACATGATACTGATGAACCATTAAATGTATTTCCTAGATAGTCTAGAACCTTAAAAAATCACAATTTAGAAACTGTGATAGTTGGCTTAGAAACTGGTATTCAAACTAGAAGAAAGTTAGGAAACCTAGTGGAATTATCTACCTTCCTATCCCAACAAGAACCCAAGACTATAGAAGAATCATTAGATGATTAAAGTTGGGTAATAGCAATGCAAGATGAATTAAAACAGTTTAAAAGAAATGATGTTTGGGAATTAGTGGGAAGACCTAATATTTATCAAGTAATAAGAACCAAATGGATCTTTAGAGATAAACAGGATGAACAAGGCACAATAACAAGAAATAATGAATGATTAATAGCTAAAGGATATAATCAAGAAGAAGAAATATATTATGATGAGACTTTTGGACATGTATCTAGGTTAAAATCCATTAGTATCCTTTTAGCCTATGCATCTTATATAAATTTAAAATTATTTCAGATGGATGTTAAATATGCAATTTTAAATTTTTATTTAATGGATGATGTTTATGTTGATCAGCCTCCTAGTTTTGAATGCTCTCAAAAAATGATGATATTTTTAAAAATCATAATGCTCTTTATGGCCTTAAACAAGAACCCAGAGCTTGGTATGATTGATTAAGTTATTTTCTTTTGAAAAATGAATTTATTGTTGGATTGGAAGATCCAACTCTCTTTACGTAATCTATGAAAAATAATGTATTATTGGTTCATATTTATGTTGGTGATGTAATTTTTGGATCAACTAATAAAACTCTTTGTCATGAATTTTCAAAATTAATGTATGAAGAATTTTAAATGAGTATGATGGGAGAATTAAATATCATTTTGGGTATTCAAATATTTCAAAAATAATTTGGAAATGTTTTAAATAAATGCCAATACATTGCTAATTTACTTAAGAAATTTGGACTTGAAAACAGCAAGCCATTTACAACTCCTATGTGTACTAATATAAAACATGATTTGAATGAAATTGGGAAATCAGTTGTCAACAAGTTATATAGAGGTATGATTGGTAGTTTGTTATATATTACTACTAGCAGACTAGATATAATGTATTCAGTATGTCTTTGTGCTAGATTTCAATCAAATCCCAAAGAATCTCATTTAACTACTATCAAAAGAAATTTTAGTTATTTAAAAGGAACTATTATTCAATCTCTACATTAAACTAAAACTTTTTATTTTAATTTGATTTCAAATTCATATGCTGACTTTGGAAGTTGTAGATTAGATAGAAAAAGCACATCCGGAACATGTCACTTTTTAGGAAAGACTTTATTGTCATGGTCTAGTAAGAAACAATATTCAGTTGCCCTGTCAATAGCTGAGGCAGAATATGTTTCTGCTAGAATTTGTTGTGAACAAGTGTTGTTGATGAAAAACACTCTTATGGAATTTTTATTGAATTTTAATAATACACCTATTTTATGTGATAATACAAGTGCAATTAATATTTCCATAATCCTATTAGTCATTCTATAACTATGCACATTGATATAAGGCATCACTTTTTAAGAGATCATGTTATTAAAAAGGATATATTTATAGAATTTATAAATATAGAAATTCAAATAGCAAATATTTTTACTAAACCGCTTCCCATTGCAAGGATTCATTTTATTAAGATGGAGCTAGGTTTATTTAATTTTAAATAATTTTTTTAAATGTTATTTATTTAATTTTATTTATTTTCTTAAATTTTATTTTGTTTTTGAACACTGTTTAAGATATTTTTAATGATTAAATTCACCATCTGAATTTTTTTTTGTTTTTTAAATAAATGTAATGATTAGTGATTATATGGGAATCAATGATTTCAAAGCCATTTTGAATATGAAACTGTTTCTTTTCCCCAACAAAACCCTTTTAAACCCGAAAACAGCATATTTTTGCACACCCCTGATCATCAAATCATCAAACCCTAAAATCGTCGAACCTTCAGAAATCTACTTAGATATGGAGATGACCAAGTGAGAATGTGAACCCGAGAGCAGTGACGTGAAGAAGCAAAAGACAGTTGGATGAAAAAAAAAATCAACGGGAAGTTATAGATCTGGAATTGTTGTTCGAGACGAATCTGATATTGAAACAGTATTTACCTTTTCAAAACCTTGAGCATACATTCAATAGTGAATGGTCTGAGTTTTTGTATGAGGTACAAATGCATCATTTCGTCAGACCAGTTTAGTTTAGTCTAGGTGAGGACGAAGACACTATGATTGAAAAGATTGAGGATAGAGATTTATCAATCACTTCTATTAAAATATGACAAATCCTAAATTGCCAGCATGAAGGAGTATACCATTTTGATTTGAAAAACATAGGAGATGATGTGTATAAATCCGAGGACATTATGTCATTTTTGTTTGGAACATCAACTATTAGGAAAATGATGGTGAAAAATTTAGAACCAAATCAAAAGTTACTAGTTAAATTTGTTTACACTGTAATTTCTCTCATAATAGAAGAAATGGAAAAGATATTGTACCCTGATATGTACATAATGTATCTTCTATTAAGTGATATCAAATTAAACTCCCCAAGGTACATTGTAAGATAACTCAATTACTATTGTCAAAGTGATACCTGGATAAACATTTACCCTTCTGGTCAATTTATTTCTAAACTATTGTTCAAGAAGGATATTGTGCGACTGGTGGATTCCAGAGTTCATTGTCATCACATCAATGTATTCAATGCAGGAACTCTAAGAATTTTTTTTTATTTCTGTATAACCATTAAAGGAAAACATTTTCTAGTAAGAGCTGTGAATGACTCAGAGAGTGCTCAAGCTCAACCTTATAAGTCCAAGGGGGGACAAGTTGAATCAAGAGTCAGCAATGTAGCAAGAAGTATCTGATTTGAAGTGGAAGATGTTGAGGAAGAATGAAGTAAGGAGGGACTTCAATCTCAAATAACTAGACCTGTTAATGAGAAAATTACTTCCACTGCAATGGCAACAACTGAAGCATTATTTTCATATATTTTATTAAGTGAGATACTATTGATAAGACCATGGAAGATGTTAGTGAAAGGACAACACCAGTAGAAGGATATGGTGTTCAATAAGAAGCTCAAAGGGAGACTCAAGAATAGATTGTAGCTGATGTTGAAATTACACTTCAACAGGAAGAAGAGAATGAGGCAGAGCCTGGTGAGGAAGTTTCCAGACCTTAGGAAACTCCCGAAAATATTGTTCTCGAAATTCCAGTGGAAGACAAAGCTACTGATGTTTGTGATGAACATCTCCCTGATGCTCTAACAGAGGTACTTCAAAAGGATTTTTCTGTGGAGGAGTCTGAGGACTCTAAAGAAAAATATGTTGGCCATCCCACTCAGGACAAAGAGAAAGAACAATCTGATGTTGACTCATTAGCTTTGGTACTACTGAATCACATAGAAACTAAGAATGTGAATCAATCACAGGGTACCTCTGATTCATGGAAGAAAGAAGTTGAAGAACTATAAAAAAATGTGTCTTAGTTGGAATATGAGAATGTCACTCTGAGAAATTCATTAGACTAAGAACAATCGATATTTCAAAAGCTGAAGGAGAGTAATGTCTCAAGGAAATAAGATGAAATGTTGAAATAGGATATGATGAATGTAGTTGTTAAGTTGAAATCTGAAATGTTTATGAAGACATATTTATCAGATCTAAAATATTTTATGGAGAACCAATTTGCATCAGTTGCAAATAGTGCTGCTAGTCGATCAAGTACTTAACCTGATTTAATCAGAATATTTCAAGCTATCACAACTGCGATGAGCAACATGAATGATAGGTTGCAAGATCTTCATTGTAACAGTGCTCCATTATTTTTGATGCTGGACAATCAGAAATTTTTAGTGGATCAACTGACATCTAGTGAGCCACCAATCAGAACACTGTTAAATCAGATGTCAGGGAAGCTGTTAGTGTTTATAGAAAAATAAGAAAGGATAAAAGAGTTTTTCAGGGTCAATTTAATTGAGGATATTCATATGACTCAGGAGAACAGAGAGCTCATTATCAAACATGGATAAGGGATGATGAAGAGACTCATGGAACAGTTTACAGAAATCAAGTCTACAATCTAGAGGAGATAGAACCTATTAACTACGTTGCCCAAACCTTGATTCCTCTGTATATCATATTCATGTACATAATGCTGTTTTTGAATGAAATTTTCCTCCATTGTTTATTTGTTTCATTATCTATTTTTTATTACAATTTTACGTTATCATATGCCATTATATCAGATTACCTTACTATTAAATAGTTAATTATAGAATTTACTAATGTTCTGTACAACATCAATCTGTTTTCTATTCTATATTTTATCAATCTTATTGATATAACAAAAAGGGGGAGATCTTTAGATAAACACTAAATTTTTTATGTATCTTTTTGGGAGAAATTAGGTTTTACATTTATCTTATTGGGGGAGAAATTAAAAATGAATAAATTTAAGGAAAAATTAATCTTGTATTAATATTTTCAGAATTTCAAAACTATATGTCATTAATTTTATAAGTTGATTTCATTAATAATTTTTTTTGTTTTTTGATCATCAATAAGGGGGATATTGTCGAGAAAAGTATTTTTTTCAACAATACATAATAATGTTCTTTTAAGGGGGAAATTATTGAAAATAATACTCTGTTTTTTATGATAATTTTGATGCTCACAAATACCCTTAATTTTTTTCTAATGATTTTATTTAGTATTTTTTAGGAATTTATTAATTTATTTTACTCTTGAAATAACGAGAATTTATTATTTTTTCAGGAATTGTTTCAGCGTGTTCTGGAAACACTGTTCATACTTTACTTATTCAGGATCTGCTTTAGCATGTCCTGGAATCAATGTTCATACCATACATGGATAAATGTAGTGTAAGGATAAAAAGCGTGTATACTTTTTGAGATAAGAGAAAAGTATGGTTAATCAACCATATGTAATCAGTAATGTTTGAAAAAAGAACCTTACATTAGGAAGGAACCTTACATTGGTGTTATCAAAAAAGTATGGAAGGAGAACCGTACGTAAGTACTAAGCGTTACGTTTGTTTCTCAAAAGTATGGTTCATCAACCTAACGTTTGTAAACAACCACATGTTCGTTGAATGGATCTTTTATCTTTCTTCTGAGAGTTGAAGAAAAAGTATGCATAATCAACAATACATTTATGAACAAACTTAAGTTTGAAGTTAGTAACATGAACCTGACGTTTATGTTCATCCTTACATTATGAAACCTATGTTTGGAGGCCACGTCATTAACCTTACGTTTAGCGTCAGAATGTTTGAAAGATGATATTTTTATGCAATGGTCAGCAAGCTGGTTGTTTGGCAGATTTCAAGCCAGATTTAATGTAGATTTTAAAATATGACATTGACCGATTCAAATCCATTTTGTAAATGGATTAAAGATTGAATTAAAAGGAGCTTTTTGTGATGAGTCTTCAGGGAAGTTACGATTACTATGTAAATTCAAATTTTTTAATATCTCAAATCAAAAGGAGAGTTTTATGCATCTCAATGTGCAACGGATATGATCAGCTTTATTATATGTTTTTTCTTTGAAACATTAGGAACAAGAGTGTGGTGATCAATCTATTATTAAAAAAGGTGGAAAACTGAGACTGCAAAAAGCACTCAGTTCTTCTAATACAAAAGGAGCGTCAAAGCTCGGTTTATTTAAGAAGAAGGAACTCGATAGAAGATTCACTTGTTCTACATCAAATATATACTGTGGATCTACTACTAATCATATTGTGAATTATATCTCTATATCTACTGCAACCGGATCGACTCAGAACTACTTCGACTTGAAAATCAATATTTCTAGAGACGACAATCCATCTTCTGTAAATTGCATTCTGTTGCAATTGTGAAGATCAAATGAAAAAGTTCATTCTAAAATTCTTTTTATCCTAAGTAACCAGCTTCTCATACTAAGAAGAGTAGGTTTGTGTTTGAACCAGAAGGATTTGTTAGCCTGAAAAGTGTAAAGGAGTCAACTGCCTGTTTTTCAGTTGTTGGAAGGTCTGTGGAAAAGAGGACCCGATAGTGAAAATCAAAAAACTCGTGGAGTTGAGCATTGGTGGAGTGGACTAGGAGAATTTTGTCCCCTGAACCACTATACATCTATGTGTCCCTGCTTTTACTTATTTTACTGAATTATTAAATATGATAAATCAAAGAGGATAGAACTCATTCAATCGAATACTTAACGAAAAATCTGAAAGAGACAATTCACCACCCTCTTGTGTATTATCTGTATATTCAAGATCTAACACGAACAACAATATCATTTTTATGTTCATGAAAATTCTGAAAATTATTGATATATTATTCTATTATAATAATAAAATTTCATTAATATCATATAAAAGCATTAATTACATAATTTAAATCAGTCTTGAGATATTTTATTGGAAAATGATTTATATTGGGTTATGGAGATAACAGTACACACGTACACACAAATAAGTAATCCATTTCCCTTTTTATTAATGTGAATATAGATTCAGGTGAAGATAATATGATAATATAATCATATTATATATAGGATACTAGATTTTTTATTTCATCATGTATTTAAACAATTTTAAGGAAATGGAAGAAGAAATAAAAAATCACTTATTGAAAAAAAAAACAGCTTATCCTTAGAGGATCTCATTTGATTAACACATTAACACTTCTAAAGTTGTTTTTTGGCCATATATAATGTATCTAAAATGTTAGTATGGATTATTAGAAGAAATTGGGGAATAGTTTTTCCAATCTAATTCAGGGATCCAATGTGAATAAACAAGAAGAATGGATGGAATGTTTAATAGAGGGGACGTGCACTCTTGGTTATTTTCAAACAATTAATTTAACATAAATTAATTTACTATTAAAAATTGGTCCAAAGTGATTATTTAATATATATGGGGATTATGTTTCTAAAAAACTTAATCAAGATATTATTAGATTATTTTTTACTATTTTTAAATCCTTATTTTTTGGTTTTGACCCTTATTTATTCTTACCATGATATAATGTAATATACACTTTTATAGTTAATATACATAAAATAAAATGTCAAACAACCATATAATTAGTCAGTAAGGAAATTCAATCACATATAAAAAATGTTTTTCTTATTATTATATTTTTTTAATTTCATATCATTTTATAATATATTTTATATTTTCAAATATTATTAGGGTCAATTTTTACACTATTATTTTCTTCACTTAAAAAAATAAAAACATTATATAAATAATGAAACTATATTAAAATATCAATATCATTACAAATAAATCCATAAAATTATTTTATGGAATTAATTATTCCAAATTTTATTTATTTTAATATTTATAATATCATTTATTAGATATTTCTTATAATTATATAATTACTACATCATCATTATATCACCATTTAAAATAATTATATATTTCATAAAAATTATAAAAAAATTGAAGTAATTTACATGGATATTTTATCGTTATAAATAATATGTATATATGATGATATTCATTGTATAATCCCATACCAAAAATACATTACTTGATTAAAACAATCATGTCACAAAATATTCCTACTCATTGAATAGAAATAAATAAATGTCTCAAAGTCATCCAAATTGAAAAAAGTGGACATTAAATATTCCCTAGAAATATTTAGTTATATAATAACTCATAAATTAAAATTGTTACATATGTTAGGTTAATTTAAAATATTATTTTTACCCTTACACAAAAGATTTACCCTTAACCTTGGAAATAAAAACATCTACGAAAGTTATTATTCATAATTTTTAAAAATTACGTTTATCATAATAGGTCATAAATATATTAATGATTAACAAAATTTAGGTCCAGTTTTAAAAAATAAAATCATTGATGTGGCTATAATTAATTGAAAAAAATCATGTTGACGGATAGAGAGAATATGTTATTAAAGGGAAAACATTCGAAAGTTCACTAAGTTTTTCTATCTATTTTCAATGTGAAATTGATTGATATAAAATAAATTAGTCTAAATGATAAAATATTTATTTAATAATAATTTATAACCATTTAAAAAAATAGTTTAACACGATAAAAATATTTTCGGACAAAGCAGTTTTGAACTAATATTTGTATTATTCGCTATTCATCAAAATATGAAACGTACGAAAAAGATATAGAAAATTCAAGATGTATATTATTATAATACTATTATATAAAATAAGTTCATATTTTAAAACATAACTTATAAAATATTTAAATACTATATATAAAATGGGCTCTATAAAAAATTGCAATAAAAATTACTTTTTGAAAAACAATTACAATATTTTTGCATAAAATTGAATTTTTTTATATGATGTCAAGAAAATTCATAGGAAGAATGAAAAAGATTAAATTAAATATTATTAATTAATATAATCCAATAATGGTGATTTGTTATCTTATTTGTATGAAACCTAATTTTTCAATTTAAATAGTTTTTCATAAAAACATTTCCTTTCATTTTGAAAATGTTTTACAAACTTTTATAAATAATAATTTTCAAAGAATGAATTGTATATAAATGTGTAAACCATATTTGAATAATTTAATTAATACTCCTCATTCTCTATATTCTAACGAATAGGTTTTAATGGTAACATTTAAATATCATTTAATTATTCATTTATAATTTCGGTGGAATATCATGTATTCTATCGAACTTAGTGTTTCCTTTAAAAAACTGAGGATGTTAAATTCTACACCCTGTAAAAAATTGAATACTTCCAATATTAAATAATGATTGAATGCTATAAGTTTGAATAGTCATAATATCATTGTTCAAATCTGACATTGTAAAAAAAGATAAATGAAAGTACCACTTTAAAATTAAGAAAGGGAAAAACAAAGGTAACATGAGTTACCACATAAGAGGTTTCCATGAAATAAAATAGGAATATGGAAGAAAAAACTAACTATCACAACATAAGAGATATTTATAGAGAACATGGTCATGAGAATGCTTACAATTATAAAACCATAAAAATGATGGGTTAACTGGTCAATTATTTATTAATAGGAAAATTAAAGGGACATGTTTTTTTAGATATTTTAATTGAGTTGCAGGATTATTTTACTACCTTGAATGTGATCATAAGGCAGCACATTTATTTGACTGTTCGAGTTTTATACTTTAATAAATTTCCAACAGAAAATAATCTTTCACTACCTAAAATGAGCATTGAAGAAGATTATTTCACACTTAATATCAAATAATCAACTTCTATAGAATCACATTGTCCAAAAAATACTAAATATCTACTTACAACACCATTATACATTAACGAAAAACAACATTATTACAATAAGAAAAGCTAATTCCCTAAAAGGAATAATCCATTATATGATCAAAAACTACTTTAATCTCCAAAATTTTATTGTAATGCCCAATGTTTAACATATAACATTAAATAAATAAATATCCATAAATTTCATAAATAAAAATGATGATTCAAATTAAACATTAATGATTATTTTATAACATAATCATTGAAGATAAATTTTGGGAATTATCACCAAATAACATCAATTACACTTCAATTCAAATAAAAAATTTTATTTCCCTTGTAATCATCATGATATTCTATATAATTCCATAAATAAATATATTCACTATATATTCACAATAAAATCATATATTCTTCGGAAATATATTTCAGCCTTTATTCCCCATACAAAATTCCATATTATTCAACTTTTCTTGATGATATAGGATTCCTAGATAATTAACGGTCATATTAAATATCAATATAATATAATCTCTAAATAATTTATACAATATGAAAAATAAATTCAATGATTCACGTATTATTCATCTGTAAAATCATTTAACAATAAGAAAATATCATACTAACAAGGACATTACGTTTTCCAGTGGTAGGTGATGCATGTTTGTTGCCCTTCAGTTTTGGGTTCGATTCCCACAACCATTACGCACATGACGGTTTGTCACACATACCACGGTATTTCCCTTTTTAGAAAACTATATAATTCCTATAATATTCCCAATTTATGATAATGTCCTTTCAAATGACCATAAAATGTTTTATCCCAAAATGTTGGATCATAATGTTCATTTTTCATCTTAAAAAGTAATAATTGAAGACCACCTCAATAATAAATCACTCTAATATTACCATTAATCCCCTTCAAATTCCATAACATAAAAACTCATATGGTTTTGTAAGATAAAGAACTAATGAGAACTCTTAAAATTATAATCCTATTATGACATCACAAACACTTCAGAAAACATCCTACTCCCTAATGTTTTCTAAACCATCCTTGGATACCAACTATAAGGCCCCAGCCATAATCATTACATAATCATGAGTTATTTTAATAATTATAATTTTTTTACATTCATTATCTTTTCCATTTTATATTTTAGAAAATTATTACATAACTCATACATAATAACCCGTAATATACAAAGTGGGCACATACAATCACTATCCATTTTTTCCAAAAAAAATTAAAAATATAAAAGAAAATAAGATTTATTTTTTCACATAAAATTATTCATAAAATTAATTTTGACATGATACTTTCTCTTACCCAAAAATATTATCAATGAAAAAAATAATTAAAACAATGGATGAGCACAAAATCTCTTGATGGGACATAAAGAATCAAATCATTAGACTAGTAAAAACATGAAAACCATTAAAAACACATTCCTTAATAACTCATTTGCAGGCATAGAAAAATCATCCAGGTTCCTTGGGATATAATTGAAATAACAAACATACATTAACCCATAAAATTTCAATAACTATGTCTCTAGCTTATATCTATGGAGTACAAAATCCATTAGAGAACAATAATAGTGCTCAACCATCACATCATGAGCTATAATGGGCTCAACCTGACATAGGTTGAGTTTTAATGGGTCCCAACCCATCATATCTTGAGATATAATGGGATCAAACCATAATAAAAAATTTTGAACGAATATATCATGAGTAAAACCATTGAAAACCCATTTAAACCTATAAGAAATACACTTTTACATAATAGAATACCCATTTTTGTAAAAAATAACTTTTAAAATATAAAAACGGTGCACATAATAATGAAACTATTTTCATTAAATTTTAAAAAACATATAAAGAAAAAATTTACGTAATAAATCTTCACGAATTAGAGATAAAAAATGTCATTTTTTATGAGATAAAAACATTATGTTTTTTATAAAATGAGATGAAAAAATGATCTTCAAAAGTTGGTTTTGAATGAATGTACCTTACCCTAAGTTCAAATCAACATCTATAATAATTGTATTCAAAAATTATAAAGATAGGTTAATTATTTACTTGATTCATAACCTGTTTAATTTTAATTATTCATATTATTTCACTTCTTATCAATTTATACCAATTACTTATTTATTTATTTTAATGTTATATGTTTTGATGATATTCACTACAATAGCACAAAATGACATTGATATGTAAAATATTGTTAAAGAGTTTATTAATATATCATATCTAGAATAATATTCATGACATGGTTATCATAATAATACATCAAATATAATTTTAAATCAAACTATTAAGTATGGTTATGAAAATTGAACAAGTTTACGATCCTGGAAACGGTAGGTCATACCTACACATGAGTACCATTTACATTTTTCAATGATCATTATGTAAATAAGTTAATTATTATTTTAAACTTATTTAATTGTTATCATATAAAAAATATCATATTAATTATTGAAATATACTTTTATATATTATCCATGTGATGTGGTGATTAAAAAATAAACACATGACATCATGGAGGTGATAGTTCAGAACTACGCATGAACGATGTTATCATTTTTTTGTGCATGAGAAAAGAACATAATTGATATATTATTCTACTATAATGATAAATATGTTATAAATATAATATATAAACTTTAATTCCATCATTATAATAGATAATGTGATATTTGAATAAAAAAATTATATTTGTTTGTGGAGGTGATAGTTCACACATATGGAGGAATGATTTAATTATTTTCTAATTTAAAAAAAGTAAAGATGGAATTATGTGATGATATTAACCTAATAAATCTCGGTATATAGAGTATACATAAGTTATTATGTCATTATTTTTTAATAATATTTTATGGTTTTGGAAGAATAAATAAAATACACACACTTAATTAAAAATGATACCTCTTCCACAGACGATTTGGTCAACACTAGTTTTCAAAAAGTAATGTATTTTAAATATAATGATATGTAGAGGATATCTTATAATATAAATAATAATTATAAATATAAAACTATTAACTAACTCATATAAATTTATTTATCATTTTTTGTTAATAAATAATTAAATTAAATTGTGACATAATGAGGAAGATACAATTTTTTCTTTAATGGATAAATCAAATTAATGATATTAAAAATGTTAAAATAAATATAATTTATATAATTTCGGAAATAATAGACTTTTTAGTATTACTTCGTAATGTTATGGATGTATTAATGGAGTTTTTTGATGATACGAAGTTTTTATGATATTTTAAAAAGTAAAATATTGAATAATGTCCAAATTAACATAAATGATGTTTTAAAATATATAATCTTTTATTAAATCATATAATATTTATAAAAATATATAATTCTTCCAAAATTGTTGGTATTAGTCATATAATTTCATAATGTAGTAATTTATCAGTTGTATGGAATGTTATAGTTATTATATTTACCCTCAAATAGTAAAATACATGATATTAGTGCAAGAATTAATAAGGGTTAAAACAGAAAGATATGGACCAAATAATAGTAAAACAGTAACTAATTTTTATTTGATGAATGTTATTGGTACCAAAATGATAATTTAATCTAAATTAATCAGGTTAGATCGATTTTTATTAGAAAATTAATTTTTAGAATTTTTTTTAAAATAATCAATGAGTGTCCCTTCCCTCTCCTATAAAATTGAACTCATTGTTCTAAATTATTGATATCTCTAAAAGTTTTTGGATTGTATAGGGTCCATAAATACCCTATATTAAAATTTATCCTCAAATTATAGATTCCTTTTTTAGGAAGAGAACTATTCTTTATAGGTTTTAAGATGTTAATAAGTGGTCATCATCAAGAGAAGATGTATCATGTTTAATTAACAGGTTCTATTTTTTAATTCTTCCACATCCTCTAAATATTAATCATCCATGATGAGAAAATAAATATAATTTCATAAATATAATAAAATGTTACTATGTTAATATCATCACCTAAAAACATCTTTGATTTCCATCAAATTGGAAATTAATTAACTATTTATGTGTTTGTGTGAACTGTCACCTCCACAAACTGGTAGAATTTGTTTTCCGTTATGGACTATCAAGGCTCATTCTATGGATTTAATTATGGATTATATATTATAATATTTATATATTTATAAATATATGAGAATTATATTTCAATTAATTTATTACCTTCTATTCACATGAAAATGATCACCTTGTTTATGGATATGTGTGAACCATCACCTCTATGAAGTGATGTGATTCATTTTCTCATCACATAACAATGAATATATATATAATTATATTTAATTGATTAATATTATATTAATAATTTTATCATCATTCTTCAATGATAAAAATTTTATTACCTCTTTGATATAATGATCATCTGAAAATGGAAATGTTGCACTTGAGTACGTATGACATGCAGTCTCCATGATTATAACATTGTTCACATTTCAAAACCATACATAATCAAACATCATTTTTTATAAAAATAATATTTATAATATAATAATTATAATTTTTTATAATTGTCTTATATTTTTTCTTTTTATTATATAAGAAAAAAATCAATGTTCTGAATAAAAAGTAATATTTAAAAAAAATGCAATTTACCACCTTTTAATAGAATACCCATTCAAAATATTATATTTGAATCATTTTTAAGATTTGTTTTAAAAAATTATCTTCTAATTTAGATGGTTTTTATAAAAAATATCATTGTATTTTTTGGTTATTTTTATGATAAGATTAATTTTAGGAAGAATAGTTAAAAAATAGTGCATTTTAATTGAAAACTAATTTTGCTTAACTTTTTTATAGTGTTAATATATATATATATATATATATATACGAATGGTTTAAAAGGATAATAAAAAAAATATCATTTAGTCTAATTTATTTCATTTTAATCAATTTCACATTGAAATTGGATATATTAAATTGCGGTCTTTTGAATATTTTTACGTTAAAAACTTGTTTCCTCGATCCATCAATGAGCTTAATTTTAAATAAATTTTAGACACTTCTATGTTATGAATTTTTAAAAATGGGCTTACATGGCTATAATAATAAATAAATTTATTATATAATAGGATCAACATAATTTTGGGATGTTATGAATAGTATCTTTAGTAATTATATTTATTATAATGGTTAAGACTAAATTGGGTATTTTACGGTAAAAATAATTTCACAACTTATATAAAAAACTATAACACTTGTCTTTATTTTCCTAAATGAATTTTTTACAAATTATTTCATCCTTGAGGTGATTAAAACCCTTTGAAATTCTATTTATTGTGGGTAAGACATTGTTAATATTATATATTATGAGAAGACGGGTTTTGTCACACTAGTGTTTTTAACAAGTAAATTGTTTTTAATATGGGGTTGTAGGGGGGATCCATTTTAGTATAGATATTATTTAGAAAAATAAAATTATTACCTTCATCATGGTAATCTGTTAATAGATTTATGGGAATATATAATTATATTAAATGGTAACATAAGGATTATGAAATAATCAAATCTTTATTGAAAAAATAAAATAAATGATATAAAAAATGTTATAACAAATATAATGTGACATAATTTATTCCCACATTTAATTTTATCGAAGAATTTACATGTTAGGGATTTTTTAATGGTTTTTAAAATATATCATGTTGTGATATTTTTAAAAGTCCAAATGTTGAATAGTGTCAAAATTTACACTGATGATATTTTACAATCTAAAATCATTTATTAAATAATATAAAATTGAAAAAAATTCCCAGGTTCACCGAACTAGTTATTATATATAATATAATTTTATAAATGTCACATTTATAGGACATTTTTCATGTTATAAAAATTTTATTTTCCACGAAGTGTAAATTACATGATATCATGGTAATAGTAAAAAGGATTAATTAAGGAGTAAAATAAAAGTATAAGGATTAAAAAATAATGAAAACATTTATAATTTTTTTAATGAATTTATTTCAACAAATTGTCATCATTTCTTTAAAATAAGTCACATTTTAAACATGTATAATCAAATATTAGTTTATATTAATTTATTAATTTGATGAATTCTAAGAGTTCCCTCCCCTCTCATATAAAATAGATGACAGTCTTCTCATTTCCCCACACCTCAAATCCTATTTCACTGCAGAATATCTATCCATATCAGTTACTATAATCCATATTTAAATTATAGATGCCTTATTTTATAATGAACACACTCTTTAGAGGTGTTAAAGAGATAATCAAAAGAGACCATCAAAATAAGAGGTATTAGTTTTAAATAAGGGTTTGTTTGTTATATCCTCGTCCACTTCATAAAATCATTTTCCACAGTGATTAATGAATAAAATAATTATCCTTAGTATACTGAGATGTTATTATGCTAATATCATCACGTAAATCCATATCCACTTCCATTAATTAGGAAAACAATTAATCATTCTTGAATACGTGTATACTATTTCCTCCACAAAATGATATAATTTGTTTTCAATGACAATCTATTAAGACTATTAAAAAAATATAAATAATATTTATATATGATATTAATTTCATATATATCATTATAGTATTATAATATTACATTCTTACCATTCCATGAATATAAAAATGATAATTTCATTTGTGCATATGTGTGAACTATCATCTCCACAAAGTGATGTGATTCATTTATAATCACCACATCGCATGGAATATATGTATAATTATTTTTAAATGATTAATTTTTATATTAATGATATTATTATCATTTTACAATGATACAAAATATTTTATCTTATTTCCATAATGATCAATGAAAATTGGAAATGTTACTCAATCGTACGTACCGTCTACCATCTCCATGATTGAAGCATTGTTCATTATCATATCCACACATAAATTATTGGATTAAATTTATTGTTTTTTATAGAAAGTAGATTTTAATTTAATTTATATTATTCTATAGATGATGGAATAATGACCTATTTTGATCATATTTGACTTTCTGATGTCATTTTGGACTCATATAATGAATAACATTAAAATGTCTGATATGAGTATACATAATTAAGTAATTATTATAAAATGATATTAAGTGATATAAAATGAATAATAAACAATAAAGAGGTTCTCATGAATATAAATAAATAACTTATGTTTATTATTCATGAATATAAAGAAGGTATATGATGAGTTAGAGTCATTGTATTGGAATTCCCTGAGGAAACTTTAATAGTATTACCCAAATTTAAACATCAAAAAATGAAAATAAATAAAATAAAAAATAATAATTCTAGAATCATATTAAAAACCAAAAAATAAAAAAATAAATGAAAACATATACTTCCATGATTAATTCTAATAACTATCTCCATATAACAAAAATTTATCCTGAAGTCTTAAACCATAATGTAATTTCCCATGAAATATTCAAGATATGGTACCTTTCCCATTAATAACCTCAATCGACAGAACTCTATATTTAAATCATATATTCTTCCAAAATATAATTAAACCTTTATTAATCAAAAAAACACCACTGTATTATATTTACATTAATCATAAAAGATTCCCAAAAAATTTAAACATCCTTTAAAATAATATTAATGACAAAATCACCAAATAATATTCAAATATGACTAAAATATTGTGCCCATAGTTCACATATTATTCATCCTTAAATATATTATCTATAGAAGAAATAATTCATACTAACTGAGAATTCATGTAGTCTACTGGTATGAGATTAAACTTTGTTACCCTTCTATTGTGCGTTCGATTCCTACAGCCATTCCAGATGAGACAAGTTGTCACCCATCCTATAGGTTGTCTTTTTTATATTATTGTATATCTATTATAACATTCCCAATATTTGATGAAATACCCAAAATAAACATAACATTTTTTAACCTTAAAGGTTATATTATACCTTACAATTTTCATCCCAAGATATAATAACCCACAATTTACAAAAATAATTGTCTCCAAAAAATATTTAGTCAAATTAAAATTTGAAAACAAAAAATCCAAAAAGGTGTTTCAAACTCATTGAAAATATAATAATCCTATATTTTATAAATACATTATGACATACATAACTCAAAAACGACATCACAATATCTAATGATGTCTAAAAAATTATCTGCTACCAACTATAAGGACCTAACCTTAAAACATTACAAAATTTTGAGTTAAGCCAATAAATTTACATTCTCTCTCATTGAAGATCATTTTAGTTTTACTTTTTTTTTTGAGAATTAGTCCATAATAATTATGAATCCACTCAAATATTATAGAGAATACACTTCTACTCAATATCCATTTTTTATAAAAATAAAACACTTTGAAATAAAACATGATTCATTTTTCTAGAAAATACATCCTAAAATTCATCATGAATTTATCCTTTCTCTTTCACACACTTATACCATGTGAAAATTTTGAAAACATTGATGAGCACAAAAATCACAGTATTTCTTATATAAAAAGAAATTGTTAGTCATGTGAAAACATGAAAACTATTAATTCCCTTTTTATAAAAACTCATTTCTATGCAAATAAAAATCATACAGCTACATTGGTATATCATTATCATATTACCCTTATATTCACACTTTCAAATGAAATAACATTATAGTTGACTTCCATCTCTGGTGTAATCAATGCAATATAGTGCTATAATTGAGATCACCTTTCATATCTTCAGCAATAATGGGCTCAACCCAAAATATCGGGAGCTATAATGGTGTTAAACCCATAATATCATGAATAATAAGGGGATAGAAAAATAATATACAATATCTAACTAAAAAAACATTAATAAAAACCATGTAAACATCTTTACAGAGATGAGAAAAAGAATTCAAGATATCAAAATACATTTTTCATGTAAAAATGTCTTTTAAAATATAAAAATCGTGCACATAATAAGGAAATCATTTCCTCTGAAAAAGAAATACTAATAATTATAAATAAAACATTAACATCACAAAGAATCATTAAATTAGGATAATCCTTTCATTCCATATAATTAAAAAATCATTTCTTTAGTATTTTCCCAAAAGAGATGAAAATTGAACCTTAAAGGTGGGTTTTAATTTGAAGTCCCTTACCTCGGGTATGAATAATCACCTAAAATATTTATATTTAGGGATAATAGAATTTTCATTACTATTTATTTAATATGAATACTTTTATATAGTTTATTATTACTTTTTGTCTTCTTTTAACAATTTCTTAATTATGTAAGATCATGTTAGGTGTTTTGAAGATATTTGTTACCGTAGTCCAAAATGAACTTGTTATGATATCAATAGTTAATGTGGTAATAATTAAATCGTATAAATATTAATATTCATGAAATAATAATAAATTTTATAAATCAATTATAATTTTAAAAACATTCATTAAATATGGATATGAAAAATGAACAATTACACAATCCTGGAGATGGTATGACATATGTACGCATGAGTAACGTTTAATTTTTATGTGATATATCACATGTACACACAAACGATGTTATAATTTTTATGTGAATCGAATGGTAAAAATTTAATTGATAAATTATTTTATTATAATTTTTTATATAAATAATTAAAATCTTATATAAAAATTCATTCCATCAATAAAACTAATCATGAGATCTGATAATTGAAAAATAATTATATCAGTTTGTGGATATAATAGTGACATGTACACAAAAAAAATTAATTATATTCCCATTAAGTGTAAGTGGAAATAGATTTAGATAAATATTTTCCTAAAATAAAATAAAATAATAGTAAATGTATTGGTGTTATTATATCATCATGTTTTATGAGTATGTCAAATAAGTGGAAGAATTAATAAAATTGAACCCCTTAATTTAAAATCTTACCTCTTCGTCAGACGAACTCCTATGATTATCATCTTCAAAACTCTATGGAGGTTGTTATTTCATTTATAAAGCCTCTAGAATGTGTAGAGATATTCTATTAGGTATTTGGTTTAATATTATCCAATCTAAAGAGGTTTTGATGTTTAGTGAAATGAGACGAATGTGTTTCGTTTTATTAGAGATGGGAGGGCCAATCGTTGAATTCTTCAATATATTAAATTAATATAAAGTAATATTTTAATCCCAATGATTCTAGAATAAATTATTTCTAAGATAGGATATGAATGGGTAATAATAAATTCATCAATGAACATTATGAAATTTTTTCTTATTTTTAAATCTTTATCCTTTTATTTTTAGTCTTTAATTAACCCTTTTAACTCACACCATCAAATCATGTAATTTCCACTTTGGGGGTAAATATAATTACAATAAAATGAAAAAATACATATAAATGTGTCATTTATGAGATTACACGCCTTATTACAACTATTTAGATTAATATAATATTTTTATTAATTAAACATCATTTAATAAAAGAATTTTTTTAAAAAAATATCATTAGTGTCGATTTTGATACTATTCAATATTTAACTTTTTATGAATATCATAAAAACATTATACCTCGAAAAATAACTCTATTAACACCAACCTTAAATATTAATTAATCCATCAAATTCAAATATGGAAGAAATTATTTAACATTATTTATAACATCTTTAATATAACTTTTTTTTCATTAATGATGAAATCACTACATCATCATTATGTGACCATTTAATATAATTACATACTCCCTAATAATAAATAATAAATTAAATGATGTATGTAATGGTTTTATATTTGTAAATAATATCTATAGTTGAAAATATCCCTTATATAACCCCGTATTATAAATACATTAATTTTTAAAAACAATGGTGTGACAAAATTTGTCATCTCTTTGAATATAATATTATAATTGTCTTACTCGAACCCAAGTGCCATTTAAAGGGTATAACAACATTCCAATGATTATTATGGTCAAAAAAACCTCCTACAGTTAAATCATGACATGTTTTTACGTGTTTTTATATTATTTATAATATTATTTTTATCTTTAATTAATCGATTTACCCATAAACATTGTAATAAAAAAGTATCATAGTTATTATTTATAAATTAAAACATTAATTTTATCTTATTTGATCATAAAATTTATATTTATGAAAACAATTAAGGAAGTTATTCCAAAATTCAAATGGTATAAGTGTCCAAAATTAATTAAACCATAATCATTTCGATGGATTTAGAACACTATTTTTTGATGTAAAAAGATCTTATGTTCACAAAGTATTTAAATCCCATTTCATATTGAAATTTTCTACAATGAACTATATTGGATTAAATTAAAAAAAATGAACTTATTGTACTTTTAAATAATTAAAATATAGAATTTAACACTATTAATAAATATGATGAAAAAGAACTTTTCAATTAAAATGAACTACTTTTACATTTCATCAAAAAATGATTCTTATATGAAAAATTCCAAAAAAGCGTTAAAAATTTAATTTTTATACTATTTTAAATGATAAAAAGAAAATATTTTAAAAAATGACTTAATAAAGTGTCAAAATCACTATTTAAAATTTTTTGTCCATTAAAAGGCATTACAAGTTCATTTTTTTAAAAGTCCTCTATTTATGCAAGAAATTGAACATAATCTAATAAGTGTGATTTCATTATTTCGTGGTAATAAAACACACTTATCCACAATGAATTCAAAAGAATATTTAAAAAATTATGATTTAAATGATACAATTAAACTAGCCGTTAGAATAGTGGGAATGAACACAAATAAAGGAATAATTAAATTATGTTTTAGACATGTATATATATTGAAATATCTAGTGACAAATTAATTATAAATATAAATAAAACATATTTTAAGAAAGTGTTTTTCTAAAACACTGTTTAAATGTGCACGTGTGTGTTTTATTACCGATAAATAACAAAATCACTATTATTGGATTATTTGAATGATATATATATATATATAATGCTGAATATAATTTATAAAATTTATCTTATGATTATTATAGAAATGAAATATGAACAAAATCTATTTTATGCATAAAAGGTGTATTTATCAAAAAAGTCATTTTTACATCCTTTTGATGGTGAAACCATATTTAATATAGTTTTCTAAAAATTTATAATTTTTATTTGAAAAAAAGATTATCTATGAAGTAGAAGTATAAAAATTATTTAATGAATATTTTTTAAAATTTTCTAATAAGATTCAATTTTTGATTAATAGTAAAAAAATACAGTATTTTAATTAAAAACTTTATTTCATCAAAATTATTTATATTGATAAATAATATTTTTTTGATGGTTCAAAATTATAATTAGATAATATTTTTCATTTAATTCATAGTATTTCATTAGATGAAAATTCAAATTGAAAATGGATAAAAAGAATTTGTGAACATTTAAAAAATTTTGCATTAAAAACCCTTTTTGTTGATCTGTCAACATGGTTAATATTGAATTAATTTTACCCATAGCTATGTTATTAATTTTTAAAAATCAAAAAAAGTGGTTGTAATTAGTATAAAATTAATGGTCTAATATGGTAAAATTATTTTTTGGAAATTATGAATAAAATATTTTGTAATTATCATTATTACAAAAGTTAAGAATAATCATGTAATTAAGGATAAAAAAATATTATAAATAATATAAGATCACAATAACTCTGTTACTAATTTATTTAGATTATTTTTTTCTACCAAATTCATCCTTAGGTATAATTTTTCCCTTTTAAATCCTCTTGTGTGTGAGTAAGCCATTTATAATATTATATTCAATGATAAGACAATTTGTGTCACAACATTGTTTTTAAAAGAAATTTAGTTTTAATAAGGGGTTACACATGGGATCTATTTAACTATATATTTAAATTAGGAATATATACATAATTCCAATACTGTGGTAAATTATTTATAATTTTTTCAAAATATATAATTAAATTAAATTGTGTCATAATGATGATGCATATACTGATTAATTAATGGAAGAATCAAATAAATTATATTAAAACATTTAAAATAGATAAATTTTAGATAATATATTCCATACACTAATTTATAGGAAATATTTGACATATTACGGATGCGTTAACATATTGTTTCAATGATATAATGTTATTATTTTATTTTTGAAAATTAAAATATTGAAGAGGCTCAAAATTGATAGCAATTATATTTTAAAATATATTTTTTTAAATGATTAAAAAATTATAAAAATATACTAGCAAAAAAATACTTTGGATATGTCTTAAAATGTCATAAATGACTCATTTAGTAGTCTTTTTTCAATTTATTTTATTTATATTATCCTTTAGTGAGTAAATTACATGACATCATTGTAATAATTAAAAGGTTTAAAACAAAATGTTATGGATTTTAAAATAATAAAAACATATCAATAAAGTACATTGGTAAATAATATTCGACCCTTACCACATTATTATCAATTCTTAGTTATTTAATGGACACTTGACCATGAAAATAAATAATATATTATTTAATTTCTATGATAGTTAAAAACATCACTTTCTGATATTTAATACTTTTATGTTTTTACATAGAAGAAAAAATCCTGATATAAAACAACCAAAATGTTTACATTGATATAAGTTAAATTATGTTGACTATAAAATTTTTTCTGAACTTTTAGAAATTATATAATTACATTGAATGCTTCTTCAATGACAAAATTTTATTTATATATTTGATAAAGAAACTAAATAATTTATATAAAAATATTAATTTTAATCTATTTTTGATGAGTTAATGTATATAATAAATTTAATTGATCTATATGATATATTATAGTTGTTTTGAAACATTATGTTCTAATTACCACTGTTTCTAGATTTATTTTCAAGTCAAATTAAACGAATAGTCTTAAACTTTACAATAAAGATGCCTTAGTGAATTAATTTATTTAATAATTTGAAAACATGTAAAATAATCACATGGAGGTAGTATATTTTTTAATATTTCTTCTAACATTCATTTATGTTCCATTTGTAGGCATTTCAATATAGTGTAGTCTTATTATATTTTAATACTGTCTGATATTTCAAGACTGCCCTTCCCCTCTCCAATAAAAGGGCATCCATTATTCTCTATTATTATAATTTAAACGCCTATTGGAATTTGAAAAGCTCTACCCAACTCACTTAATATAATTACTCCCAACATTATAGTGGACATTTTTTTTATAGATCACCATTATTATAGGATTTATAATTCTAATCAAAGGATATCATCCAATGGAGAGGAGTCATTTTAAATTAAGTATTTCAATTTTATTTCATCGTCCACTAAATTAAAATATTCGTCTACCATGGCAAAATTTCATGTCCAATATAACCAACATACTATGATTTAATTATGTAAATATAATCACCTTAGTCCATATCTAATTTCAACAAAATGAAAATTATTTATTTGTTCCTGTGTACGATTGACTACCATATCACAAACGAAAATAATTTGGTTATCATTAATTTATCTCAATAGTGGTTATGATGACTAAATTAATAGTTAAATTTTTTATTAATGATATGTTTATTATTATAAAAGAATAATAATGTTAAGGACCTTCTCTTGGGAATGTGCCATGACATACCCCAATCTTGCCTTCCAAAGGCCAGGGGTTGGCGACTAACACAGAAGGCGTCATCATGCAAGTGGGAGGCATTTTCCTAGGTACCCGTGTCCACTCACACAAAACCAAATCCAAATGTTGGAAAGGTAAACATGCATTCCACTAAACAACCATCAAGTAAAAGTATAAACTATTAGTCAAATGGTCCAGAATAGAAACCCAACAAAAGATAAACAGAAAACATAAAAGTATAAGTAAATCTATGAAATTCGTCTACTGGAAACCCTATATGATGTGTAATATTAGAGTTAATTATAGTATCCATAGAATTATTCCCCACCTGCTTAGTCTCACATGGAACTACCGGTTCTGGGGCTACCATATCCTCCATCAAGGCGACGGTCATCTAAACTGGACACAACACGTGTAGGCAAATCACCTTCATGGTTGGGTAACAATATACTTAATTGGGACCCCAAAAAACAAGGATATAACACAAATAAATCCATATGAAAACAAATAAGTATGATCACAAATACTAATCATGAAGCAAGATAGCTCATAATAAGATATAATCTTGACTAGGAAGGTAAGACCATCAGTCATATCACTGAACAACTTAGGCTACAGGAGTACTTCTCCCTTGTGAGTACCCTGGGTATATAGGGTTACACAGAGCCCCTCCCCACTAGAGGTTTTGTGGGTCACATAGAGGTGCTTCCCCTTAACCTTGGACTGATGTGATACTCATACCTAATGATTACCATGGGCATACTGGATCACAGAGAGCCACTCCCCCCTGTGGGAATGCTGGGTGACACAGATCTGCTACCCACATTGGCCATTATAATGATGTTAACCTCCCATTGAGTATCGTGGGTTTTCCTGGTCACACAGATCCACTCCCAAATGTGGGACAAGTTGGTGAAACTTAGATTCTTCTACTATGCCACCATAACTTATCCACATATGGTCTCTTGTTAGTAGTCTTCAAGTCACTTTCAGCAGTAGAATATCCACAAATCATGTGCTTGATTTTGGGAGGACTTATACTCAAGACATTATTCAAATTTCAACATCCTTAAAAGCCTCCGTAGATTATTCCAATAGATCCACCTTGTCACAAGAGTTCTAATGCCTTAAAAGGATTAAAAATAGGACACACGACTTATAATATATTTGAGTATTTCCGAAAAGGGGTGGATTGGGTCCGGGTGCGGTCAGACCCGGTCGGATTAACCCTAACAGAATCAGCCTAGATTCGGGGCCACTGAATAGGGGCCACCGACCTGACCAGGATGCAACCTAGCCTAGGTCCGACCCTAACTGACCCATCAGGCCACAAGCCCATTGGTCTGTAGGTCCATCAAGACAAGGGTCTTGCCTGTTCTTTAACCTCTCTACCTTCGGAGGACTGGTTTCCTCCTATATCCCAGATGTGTAGCACATTCAGGCCACCGTCATGTAGCCGGTCAACCCTGGGCACCCATGTTTTTTGCACGTGATTAGGTGACCACATTCTAGGACGAGTCAGGGCCCGCGGCTGCACTTCACATCCCTAACTCTGACCACTAATGGATCATCCCACTTCATCATGGCCTGAGCTAAATGTGGTTTCCACCTCTAGTGTGCCATCATGGAGCACTGAAACCTGCCCACATCTATCGTTGCAGCCACCATCTAAAATCTGCCTTGCAGAGGCATATTCTTCCACAAACCACAAGGTTCACTCCAGTGGTCCGTTCTTCATTCTGCTTGGCCTATGGCCTCTGGGGATTCCATATTCCATGCGATGATCTTGTTTAATTGGCCCCCCATTTCAAAGATGTGGTCATGAAGAACACACAAAACATACAATTCACAAGGGCTCAGGCTTTGTTCGGGTTATCCCTCACCCTCCGTGTTAGGTGTTTAGAAAAATTGGATAAATTATTTATGTTCTATCACAAATAAACAAGTAATTCTCACATATATCCCCAATAAATGTACCATCCAACAAGGTCGAGTGATTTGTGGATCAACTAGTTCTTTGGTAGATCTACGTTCATCATTTAGGATAAAGAACAAGGATCCTTAAAAAACTATACCTCTCTGGAGTTCATCATTGAAATGATATATCTGTTGGGATTCAAGTTCCATTGTCATTCATCAATCTCTAATCCTATTCTTCATTGTGTGTCGATATCATTGGTTATTTTCCATTATATTTCGTTCTTCATTGTAGAGAATTCTAGTTGTAGTTTATTCAGATAAATTCTATCTGTGGATCCTGACTTCCCCATCATGTTAACCTCATTAAAAGAATACATTATGCAGCATTTCTGTTATGTAGTGTCATCATGTCAATATGTTATTTCGTTTAAGAAACTATGTATCTATTACACTTCATTTAATGTGTCATTTCATTGCAAGTTTATGAGAAATTAAGGAGATTTATTCAATGTGACTCACCATTGTTTTATCATTGCACCATAACACCACATTGCCACCACTAAATGGTTTGAAAAAACCAAAAAAATTAATTTTTATTGGTTTTATTTATTTCCGAAAAGTCTGAAAACTATCTTTTCTGGTTGACCCCCGCCGGTTGATGTTATGTAATTTCTTGGATAATCCTGCTCTATTGGGATCAAATATTCCCTCTAATTGTTTATCTGATCACCAGTTTAAATTTTATAAAATCATACTTTCACATTAAAATAAATGATCATAAAAAAGGTCAAAATTATAGATCAGGATCAGCGGGCCTCAGAATCAGTCACTATAAAAGAGTATGGTCTGAAAATAATTAATTATAATTTTAAAATAATTTATATAGAATTTCAGGGACATTACAATACTCCAACATTCTATGAATCACATCCTCTTATGAAATAACCAATCTAAATAAAAAAGTGAATATTGTGCATGAATATTCGCCTGTCACCCATTCTTCTCTCTTAGTGATTCTCATGATGCCACTAAGCGTGTAGTAGAGGAATAGGTCATCAACCAAGGACCAGCTCTTTTTGATCCACATTCTCTACTGTGAACTCAAAAAATGTCACCCCATGTTCAATGTTCATCTCGCCAGAGTCAATGATCTTGGATGGTTCATGCATGTACCTCTATAGTAGTGACACTTGAAAAACATTGTTCACCTGGTACATATAAGGGGGAAGGTCAAGGAGGTACACCACCTCGCTAACTCTGCTAAGAATCTGAAAAATCCCAATGAAGAACAGAGATAACATAATACCCCAACAAAATATCTATATTCCCCCATCGAGGTGAGATATTAAGAAACATGTGGTATCCCTCCTCTAACACCAAGAGTCTTCATATCCTGTTTACATATGATTTCATTCAGCTCTGTTCAGTTCTTATATGCTCCTAGATGATATGTATGACAACCCATACAAGGCCTCAAATTGGTCCATTCCATTGGTGGTGTGATAACTATTACTGTATGAAAACTACACCATTGGTAGGAGGTCCTCCCAACTATGACCAAAATCAAGGATTCAAGAACAAAACAAGTCCTCCACAGTTTGTATGGACCACTCAGTCTGACTATCTTTCTATGGGTGAAAGGCGATGCTCATGTGCAGTTATGTCTGGAAAGCCTCCTACAATTACTTCCACAACCAGGAAATAAAGTGAGCTTCATAGTATGAGACGATTATCTAAGGCACCCCATGAATCTGCATTATCTTATGTAGGTAGATTCATCCCAATCCCACTCTCAATATTAACTCCCGGTTGGGTAGGAAATGATTTGATAGGGTGAGTTGGTCAAACATTTCCTAGATAGAATCGTGGCCCATGGACATGCGTGGTAACCCCTTCACGATGTCCATCGAGATACCATCCCGCGTACACTGCGGTACCTCATGTGTTTGTGCCGATCCAGCTTTAACCTAATGCTCATCCTTCAATTGCTAGTATATGAGGCATTATAAAAAAAGAATGTCACCAATTTCTTCATCACTACCCACCAGTACTGATGTTGGAGGTTTTAATACATCTTCAACACACCCGAATGTACCAATAAAGTGGATGTATGGAACTCCGTAAACACCTCCTACCTTAACATCCCTGGTACTATGGTGTTTCCTCTAAAAGGATGATTCCATCCCCAATAGTCTAAAATCCATCAAGACCTAGTTGGGTTAATATTGTGAGAATGTCGAGCCTTATAGGAAACATCCACTAGGTGTAACACCCTAACTCATTGTAAGAGTGTTGGAGTGACGGTCATTGAATGAAGGTATGCTGCTCCATCATCACCCACGAAAGATGTTTTCGTCATGGATACCTACTCTTTTGCATCACTTAGTATCTTTTGACCAGAACTCCTACTGATTGTGTTTCTAACCACATTCCCCTTCCCAACAGTACATATTATCTCAAAGTCATTGTCCTGGAGGAACTCCATCCATTACCACTTTCGCATTTTCAGATCCTTCTATGACAACATATAACTGAGAATATTGTAGTCATAGTAGATGGTAAACTATTAACATATCACGTATTTCATTCACATCTTCAAGGAAAACACTACTACTACTAACTGCCGGTCATGGGTCACATAGTTCTTCTCATGTTGACTCTAATTTTGTGAGCCTTAGGTGATCATTTATCACTCCCACATCTGGACACAACCCAATTCATCCCCTAATTAATAGTAGAAGACTACATATCCAACTCCCTATTCTAGTAGTTTAACAATTGGGGCACTCATCAGTCTCCTGCTCAACTCATGTAAACTCTTCTGGAACTTCTCCGTACACACAAAGTGAATTCCATCTCATTTCAGGGCCTATAAAGGTTTTCATACTCTAGAAAAGTCAAGATTAAACCAATGTTAGTATCTATAAATCCTTAAGAATCTCCTCACCTCAATCACGCTGCTAGGTGGATCCCAAGTACGCACCACCACAATCCTCATTGAATACACTAAAAATCCAGCATCTAAGATGATATGTCTCAGAATGTTGACTTCTAGAATCCAAAACTAGCACATTGAGAGCCTACTATAAATACGGTGATCTTAGAGTATATTCAATACTATCCACACGTGTGTAGAGTGATCCTCTTCTGATGCTGAGTACACCAAGATGTCATCAATGAGGACCACCATAAAATAATCGAGGAATATATAGAAGATCCAGTTCATAAGTCCCGTGATCTCTTCTGGGGAATTTGATAAGCTAAAAGGCATCACCAAAAACGCATAGTGTCCTATTGGCATCTGAAGGTTGTCTACGTTTTGTCCCCATCTAGTACCTGAATCTGTTGAAAGCCAGATATGAAGTATATCATTAAGAACCACCTAACTACATTCATCTTATTGAAGATTTCATCAATCCTTGATAGTGGATACTTGTTTTTCAATATCACCTAGTTCAGGTATTTAAGTACATGAATTGTCTCAATATCCCATATTCATTCTAGGAGAACAACCCTGAGGCTGCACATGGTGAAATTCTGGGACTCATGAAGCCCTTCTCTGAAAAGTCTACAAACTATACCCTCAATTCATGATCCTCCACGGGAGACATCTGATATACCGGTGTGGATATCATTGTCTTCATGGGGTAAAGATCGATATATAAGTCAACCTATATGTGAGAAGGTTATCCCTAAACAACCTCATGAATTATGTTCTCTTACTCATCCAACACTACATGAAATCGTGGACTCATCTCATCCACCAACCTAAGGTGAGGCTAGATAATTGGTTAGTGATCGGCTGCACGCTCCTTCAGGAATGTCTATCCTATGTTGCTAAAGTCCCCTTCTCTATAATTAAGGAAAACCTGGTCCCATCCTCATAATCACACTCCACCATGCACTTAAGATATTCAATCTAAACATGAACTATGGATAACCATTCCATACCCAAGATGACATTGTAAGGCCTCGACACCTCAACTAAGAGATAATGGTTGAAGATATCACCTCTAAGAGTAATGTCAAACTATTTGAACTAGTGTGAAATCCTCAAACCCTGTCTCTTAGTATTCTCTAATCATAACGAGTGATCAAAATTATCCACCAGAATATCATTGCCTTGGATGTGGTCTGTGGAAATGAAAGAATTACTGAAACCTATGTCTATAAGAACTACAACATTGATAGAAAAGATACAGATTGCACCTCTAATCATTTTTGGAACACCATGGTCATAGGACTCCACTTCTGAAATTTATGCTCACCCATGTCCACCTGCTCCCTATGGTTGTGGTTAACCACCTAGGGGTGGTAGAGGTAGTACATCGAACCCTCACCCACCGCCTGCTGCTCGGCCTGCTCCCCTGCCACATGTGCCACCCTATGGACCACCTTGCTTAAAACTCTTCCTCTACCTCGACATCCCTTCAACCATCTATATATCACCTGTGTGGTGGGTCAGGTAGTCAAGAGAAATATTTCTTATCCCGTTTCTTGAGTTTCATTTCATGTTCCTATGTTGACTATTAATGTTGTAGTGGCATCGCACCACCGATCGTGTGTCCTGGGCTCACACTCTGGATGATCTGGTCCACATGAACCTCTAGGTCATATGTCAGATGCCCTCCAGATATGACTCATCCACTTTTTTCAGGTGGAATCTCCCACCATCTGTGCCTTCTATACTAGGAATCGCTCTAATATTAGAGATTTCATTAGCACTCCATCTTGAGTGGAGATGGTGAGGGAAATCATCGACGCTCTGATCTCTCATCTGAGTACCTACTCAAAGGTTTTGGCCTAGAAGAAAGGGTCTCTCTCCATATTCTTACAGTAGTAGGAGTAGATTGTGAACCTCTTAAGTTACTCATCCAATAACATTCTACCATGCTATTGGTGAAGTAGCTTTTTTACATACATCGAGAGCAGGGCATGGGGAAGAAATACTCCAGGAAATGATGATCAATATCAGCATAAGAGATGGTATCTAATCATGATTTTCAGTCTTCAGACACAACCAAATAACTGCTAATCATGAAATAAATCTCAACTCTAAGATCGCAATTTGGTCGAGTGGCGTCCTCATTAAGAAGAAGACATGCATCACAGCCTCTATCTATTCCTCAAAAACCTGAGGATATTTATCTCCAATGATCTTGGGGGGGGGGGGTTCTGTATCTGGAACATGTGCTATGTGATGAGCCTACATGCATCATTTATCGTTAACACCAATATTGACTACCTATCAATAGGTGGTGGTAACATTGGGGAACCACCCGATGTGCCCATCTGTAGTAGTAGTCCCTAAACCAATACCACATCTCTAGGTGGGATATCCTCATGGTCATGCATCAGAATCCTAGTTTGATGTCAATATGGAGGAATCCTGATAAGGATAAATATATACCACATTCAATAGATTAAACATGGTGAGATGACTCTTATTAAAGAATAACATAAGGAAACACACAATTCATATATGATGCATGAAACTGGTGCTTTTATTTATAGGGTCAAAAAAAATTCATGGTCCTAGAGTATGGATACATCGACTGTCACACCATCACATTACCAGAATCTAAAAGTCAAACATGATACATTTAATATTTTTTCCCAATATCAAAACCATATACTCTCAGTATATGAGGTATATCTCACAACCTATGATACAACTTTTTTATGACCAGTTCACCAAGGCCCATTCCATGACATACCCAAGCCCGCATCCCAAAGGTAAGGGGTTGGAAACTACTGTGGAAGGCTTCAACCTGCATGTGGGAGGCATTTTTTTGAGTACATAAACGTGTGCACACACAACCATGACCCAATGCTATAAAAGTAAAAATGCATTAAACTAAACAACCACTGAGTAATTGTACAAACTATTGGTCCACAAGTCAAGAATACAAACAAAAAAAAGATAAACTGAAAATACAAAAGTAAGAGGAAAACACTAAAAGTTATCTGCTGGAAACCCCACCTAATGGGTATGTGTATAGTAGCTTCTAGAAGATATAGAAGTACACCCTGGTTGCCTGGTCTAACTAGGAACCACCAGGTCCAGGTCCACCAAGTCCTTTGTCAAGGCGGTGGCCATCTACGCGAAACAGAACATGTGCAGTTGAATCCCATAGAGGGTTGATTAACAATATAATCAGTAGGGACCCCAAAAAATCAATTAAATAACACAAATAAATACACAAGAAAACTATGAAGCATGATCAAAAAGAATGATCCCAAAGAACGACAACATACACCAAGATATTATTTAGAGTAGGAAGGTAAGACAATCTGTCATATCACTGAACTCCATAGGCTACTGAAGTACCCTTTCCAAATGATTATCTTGGGTATCCTCGGTCACACAGAGCCACTACACATCATGATGCTATTAGGTTACATAGAGAAGAATCCCAGTATTTTTGGAATATTGTGGTACTCATCCCTGTTTATTACTATGTGTATGATGTTTCACACTGAGCTGCTCCCCACTGTGGGCAAGATGGGTCCCACAAAGCTGCTTCCCACCTTTGTCATCATACTAAGTTACTCCTCAGGTATCCTACTTTGGGCCTCCTAGGTCACATAGAGCTGCTCCCCACCGTGGGCCTTCAGGGTCAGACGAAGATTTTTCTAACATTGTCAACATAGGAGTTCCACCTAGGGTCTCTTGTCAGTAGTCTTTAAATCTCATTGAGCCATAGCATCTACACACATAGTGATCTTGATTTTAGAAGAACTGATCCTGAATCCATTCTTCATATTTAATATTCCATGAAATCCTCCCTTTAGTATTCTAAATTTTCCTTCTTATCACTATGGTTCAAACGCTGCAAACAGCTCAATAATTGGATGCCCTATTTGTATGATATTGTCGTTTTTTCAAATAGGGGCTGGTTTGGTCTAGGTTGTTTCTGAACCAACCCAAACCAGATATGCCCTAGCCTCGATCCGTCCCGGTCTAGTACATCAGGATATGGGTCCGGCCTGATGAGGCATAGCGGCTTCTTCATCCATTTTGAATGCATAGCGCGTCCCTAATTCCATCACGCGGACGGTAAAACACAGCCACCCTGGTTTTCCACACAGGGTCAGAGGACCTCCTGCCATGACGAGCGACAACCCGCGACTATAGCTCTCTCCACAAACACAATCAATGGACTACGTCACTACTTATAGTTACCTTCTTGGGTGCCAATGGCCCCTACTGCTTCACTATAGCTCATGGAGGTTACAACTACCACCTCCAGCATCCTATTGTGGCACTCCACAACCAACCCATGACCACCATCGTGGCCCACTACCAGCTATCTCTGGCATTCCGGCAGGACTGATTATGTGGTTCTTTCATCGTGTCACTTGTGCCTAATGCCTCTGCCCAATTCCATCATCCTTTTGATGGATTTGAATCCTCCATGCTGCCATTTCGAAGAAGTGGCCACAAAAAATGAAGAAAAACACACAAGAAGGAGAGGCTCCGACCTTGTTTGTCTGGGATCATGCCCTCTGCATTAGAGGTTTGGTAGCATGAGATAATTTATTCAAGTAATATAAATAATAACCAAATAAAATATTCACAAATCATTAAGAAAAATACCATCCCGCGGGAATAGCTGCTCCGTGGATTAACCTATTCATGGGTTGATCTGGGTTCATCATTTAGAATAAATAATGTATAATCATAAAACAAAAACAATCCCCTACCTCATTGGAGTTCATTATTGAAGAGATCCTTCTGTGGGGATTTCTGTTCAGTTTGAATTTGACGCTCTCATATACCATTCATCGATGTGCATCAATATCATCGGTGATTCGCTGGTGTTTTTCATTCATCTTTGTAGAGTATTCTCACCATTGGATCATCATAGATATTCTAGCCATTTATCCTGATTTCTCCAATTCATTAACCCCATTAAAAACACTTCATAGTGATTTTGTTATGCTGCATCATTTCATCATTACACTATTTCATTTATGAAACAGAGTATCTATTACGCTTCATTTAATGAATCATTGCATTGCATGTTTAAAATTTATTAATGAGCTTCATTTAATGTGACATGTCATCTCTTTGTCACCGCACCACATCACCACCGTTCCACCACCCAAAATTTGGAAAAAAACAAATAAAATAACTTTTTTATGTTATTTAATTTTATCCCAAAATGTCAGAAAACTTTCTTTTCAAGTCGGCGAAAATTTGTTGATGGTAAGACCTATCAAGGGGAATCCCTCCATTCTACATGCAATTGTGTCATTGTATTATTAATCCGACAATATTTTTAAAAGGTATATAATCCCTGTCATACATTAACTTAAATGAACTTAAAAAAATGTTCAAAATTCTATTATGTGCTCCCCGTGACTCGGAATCAGGTGTCGTCAAAGTATCTAGTCTCGAAATAAGTCCAAAAAATTTAAAGAAAATTTATACTAAATTTTTGGGACATTATAAATTAATAACATAATTTATTACATTTTATGATGATTGAAATGATAACGACGTTCGTTTATACTTGTGAACTATACCCTTAAGGAAGCAATGTGATTCATTTTTCTTCACGTCGTTACATGAATGTTATAAATAATTATATTTAAATTATTTACATGATATTGAGGATATAATTTTCATTCTAGGAATATAAATTAATAAATTACTTTTTTATATAACGATAAATTAATTATGGGAACATTACTCATGCATACGTACGGCTTGTTGTTCCCATTATAGTAACATTAATCATTTTTCATATCTATATTTAATGAATGGATTTAGAAAATATAATTGATATATAAATTTTATTTTTATGTCTTGAATATTATCCTCGAGATGATTGAATAATGACAAATTTTGTCTCATTTGACTTTTCGAAGTCATCTTGGACTCATGTATGGAATATCATCAAAACATTTAACGTGAACATAAATAATTATTTATTTGTTATAACATTATAATAAGTAATAAAAATAGAAAAAATTTGTTTCAAAATTTTATCAATAAAGTAAAAAATTTACTTATGTTTATTTTTTAATAACATAAATATTTTATGTGATGTGTAAGGGAATTTCATATAAAACTCTCTATTAATGTTCATTTTTCATCACTTTTTATAAAAAGTGAATTATTTTTTAAAATTTTAAATAATGATATTTTTCTCTTGTTTTCCTAACTCTTTATTAATATGATGTTTTATTTAAAATTATTCAGAGTTATTTTAAAATTAATTTATTTCATTATTATGTGTGAGTTTATTTTATTTATAATGTGAGTTTTATAGGAAATGGGTACTTTGATATCTAGAAGTGTATTCTGTTATGTATAAATTAGTTTTCTTGTGTTTTATTCATGAAATGTTCCTTATAAATTGTTTATTACAGGTTAAACCATTATATATTATGATATGATGAGATGATCCTCATTTTATCTTAATATATGTCACATTGAGCCTATTACAACACAAGATATGATGGGACAACCTCCTTATATCTCTCAAATACATTGAGTACTTGAAATATGAAATTTGATTGTATGGTCATTCCATTTGTATGGGTGAATATAATAATTATATGTCAATGATGTCTGGAGGCACCTATATGACTTTTCTATGCATGGTAATAAGTTTTTATTAAATGATTTTTAGGGGGTTTCATGTTTTCACACGACTAACAATTTCATTCCTTTTGTACCTTACTATGATTTTGTGCTAATACCATGTTATAAATTTTTTTACACATTTCATAAGATTTGTATTGAAAATTAATTGTAATGGTGAAAGTATTGAAGATGTCCCATGAAAAAAAATTATGTTTTATTTTCAATATTTTCTAGTTTAGAATAAAATGAATACTTAGTATACTTGTCCACATGTAATGTATGGGTCTACCTTGTAATATTTTATCCTAATTCCAAAAAACTCTTAACTAAAAGGATCCCAAAAATGAATTAATGTAAATTCATGAAATTAATCAAGATTATGTAATGTTTAATTAAATAATATCACTTTATTCCACATTTAGGATCTATTTATGAATATAGTTTTAGAGAATTTGGCTATAACTCATACATAATAATACCATGAAATAAAAAGTCGGCACTTCCAAATAGTATCCATTTTTTTCAAAAAAAATTAAATCATTTAAACGAAAACCTGATTTAATTTTCTTGATAAAAATATTTCAAATATATATCTTGGTATCCACCTTTCTCTAACATATTATTATACCCTATGAATAACATTTTAAATCATAGTATGAGCCCAAAAATAATTGTAATGTATATGAAAAATGAAATCATTAGACCAGTGGAAACATGAATCTAATTAAAAACCATTTATTAAAAACAAATTAAAATACATAGATAAATCATGCATGTTCTTTGTGAAATCACTACTATATCACCCTTACATTAAATATTTCAAATTGAATAACCTTACTGTTAACATCCATCTCTAGATAATCCAATGTATTGGAGATCTTTAATGGGGATCACTCATCATATATGTACCTATAGTGGGCCAATGTAGACAAATCATAAGTTATAATTGGGATAAATGAGTCATACCATTAAATAAAATTGGCTAAACCCATATAAAACAAAGTTAAATGAACATATCATGAATAAAAACCTTGAAAACTCTTTTAAAACCCTTAGAAAAACACAATCAAAACATTAAATAATAATTTTAATATAAAAATCATATTTGAATGATAAAAAATCATAATGAAAACATTTTCATAAAAAAAAATATATATAAAAAATTAAATTAATAGGGAATATGGATAAATAGAGAAACCACTCATTCAATATATGTTAGAAAACATTTCTTTGATATTTTATAAAAATGGATGACAAATGAACTTTGAAAGAGGATTTTAAATGAAAGTCACATACTCTGAGTCTGACTCATCATATGCAATATATGTATTTCTGAATAATAAACAATGGTTAATTATTTTCTCTCTTTATTTCCTTTTTAAACTATATTATTCATTTTATATCACCTATTATAATCTTATGAAAATAATTTAATTTTTTTATGTCATAAATTTTGATGTAATTCGGAAATTGAGTCTAAAATGCATTTTATTGAATGTTTATAGTCAAATGGTAATACCTCCAATCAATATTTTTATATTTTCTAGTGAATCATTTAAGGGGTAAGTGTGAATTAGAAGAAAATATTACAGCATAAAAAATTCAAAATTAAAAATCAACCCTATCCTGATCCAGTACAACCATTATTGGAACTCAAAAATCCAAAACATTCAAATTTATAAAATCAACACCAATCCTAAAAAAGAACTGCTAGTCGTACGTACACATTTATAATGAATCCATTTTTCATTTATCAATTATAGAAAGAATGTAACAATAATTTTATATTCAAATAATTACAATAATATCATCAATAACATATTAATCATTTTAATAAAATTATATATATAATCACTATGATGTGGTAATTTAAAACGAATCATATCCCTTCATGGAGGAGATAGTTCACACATACCCACGAAGGATGTTATCATATTTATATGCATGGAAATGTACGACCATAATTGATATATTTTTATTTTATAATGATATATATGTCACAAATATAAAAAAATAGACATTAATTCCTTCACATAACCATCCTTAAGTGATTGTAATGGAAAATGAATTATATCAGTTTGTGGAGGTTTTAGTTCCAACGTACAGATGAACAATAAATTTATTTCCCGTTTGATGAAATTGGAGATGGATTTAGGTTATATTATTAACATCATAATATATATGAATATTGATTATACTATAGTTATTTTTTCCTCATGGATTATGAACACTAGAATGATGTGAATAAAGATGTAAAATAGAAACACTTAATTAAAAAACATAACTCCCCCTCGGATGAACATATTTGATTAACATATTAACACCACTAAGAGAAGTGTTTTTCATAATCCAATACCACTAAAATGTATATAGGGATTCAAGGAAGGGATTGGGTAGATCATGGCTGAACCAGATAGGGTTAGATGTGTGAATAATATAGAAGAATGGGTTAGCTTTTATAAGAGAGGGGATGAGGCACTAATGAAAGTATTCAATGTATTAAAGTAATATAAATTAATATTCTATTAAAAATTATTCCATATTTATTTATTTCTAATATAAGATTATTTTTTTCGATTAACCATTATAAAATAATAATAAGACAATTTTTTTAATCTTTATCTTTTTGTTTTAAACCAATTTATCAATTACTGTGATATTTTTCAGTTTACACTTTTAATATAAATATATTTAATTTAACATGAAAAAAAGACAATGAATTAGTCATTTATGATATTATAATATGCATCGCTACTATTTTTCCAATTCATATATTTATTATAAATTATATATCAATTAATAAAATTTATTATATTTAAAAATATTACTAATATATATATTGAAACTACTCAATATTTTACTTTTTAAAAATATCATAACAACTAGATATATTTGGAAAAACACCATCAACACATATATAAAATTTACAATTCATCCAAATAAAATCTTTTTAGAATTGAATTTTGTCAAATTTTATTTATTTTAGCATTTTTAAATAATTTATTTGATTCTTCCATTAATGAAGCGGTTACTACATCATCAATATGACACTATTTAATTTAGTTATTTATTCAATAAAAATTACAACTAAATTAAAATGATGAAGGAAATAATTTTTTATAAATTATATTTATAGACAAAGTCAATACATGTATATCCCATTATTAAAAATTAAATACTTATTAAAAATATCATTGGTCCAAACTTTTTCTTCTCATTAAATATAATATTATAAAATACTTATCACACAAAAGTGTCTTCCAAAGGGTATATATTTGAAACAAGAATTATTTGGGAAAAAATAACACTCATCCAATGAAATTTGAATTAGTGTTAGGGTGATTTTATATAGGTTCTAATGTTATTTTTTCCCTTATTAACCCGATTTATGCTTGATTGCAGTAGTATAATTAATTAAAAAATTTATCTTGTCAGATTTATAGTTATAAAGAATTATGCCATATATCATATATAAAAACCATAATGTAATTTTTTTTTTCACTTTTTAATATTATCTATTTCATTAAAAATATAAAATGATTAAAATAAAATGTGACTTTATTTACATGAAAAATCATTGTAACATTCAACTTGACTTCCTACTTTCTATTACCCATCATTATACCTAGCAAAAAAATTAAAAATTGGAGGCGAAAAAAATAATATGTAAATTCCATAAATGAAGGAAATATAATTTTCATCCATGGATACATTAATCCCATGAATGCAATTTGAAAATGTAAAACTTTCCATCAATAAAACATATGGTCCTTTCCATTCCCCATGAAATCCTGAAATTATGGAAAAACACCATAGAAAACATAAACCATAAACATAACTTGTGGAATCTATATCACTATTAAATTGTATTTTTCATATCTATATACTGATTAACCATAAGGGTTATATTTTGGAATACCCACTATTGTATATTACGTGAATCTCTTTGGAGAAACCCTACAATTTAACTTTATCTCATTACCCAATGCTTTAGAAAGATATAATAGGATACTCACCCTTAATTTTTCTTGGATGCCCCATTATTCATATACAATTCCCAAGAACCATAACATATAAAAAATTATAAAGGAAGAATAACATTTCCACATTGAAATTATTTTAAAAAGCCACGCACTACAAAATGAAAATTCTATATTTAAAAATACAATTTTAAACATGTTATGAAATCATATAAAATTAAATAAACAAGAAATCAGGAAATTTTTTTCATGGTATATATTTTATAAATGAAATTCCTTTTGTATTTTGTTAAAATAGTTGAAAGTGTAACATTAAATTTGGGGTTTATAATAAATTCCCTTACCTTGATTCCAACTCATCATGTACAATCATTATATTTCAGAATAATAAACTTACCTTAATTATTTAGTTTATTGAGGTATATTTTAAATTTTATTATTCCTTTCATATAATTTATTTTCATGTATTATTTTAATGAAATACTATAGACATTAGTGGAAGGAGTTGCATCATAGTATGTTTGTGGAGAACCTTAGATCTATTGATCCTACTTTAACTGTGAAGGAGGATGATGATACTTTACTTGTTGATAATCCACCAGTATATAAGAATTATAATTTTTTCAGTCACAATTAGATGATTATTTTTTGGATAAATAAACATCATGTAGTGGTTCTTTCACTTAAAGAACTGGGCCTGAAGTAGAATTTTGTGGACATCCTAAAGTCTTCTGGAAATTTCCTAGAGTTTCATTTCCATCCTCCTTGGAGGATCATCAGGAAGGTATGTGTTTCTCATATCAGAACTAGTAAATTTACTAGTGAGGATCATGTTAACTTCTATATATCCTCTATTATCACTCGAGTCCTTATTCCAAAATAGGGAAATATTTGGAAATTCAATGATCATATTCACCAAATAATTCTGATCTAGGGGTTTTATGATTAGAGGATGATATACAAGGGCCATGGATACTAGCATGTTGTATTTACATCTAAGGGGTCCAAATACAAGGCATGAAGCATTGTCTATAAGTCATTCAAACCTTGATTTCTAAAAATTCCAGAGTGGGACATTAATTTTGATCTATATATTATCAAGGACACTCATGATCAGGTATGGATACACATATAGAATTAAATTGGCCCTATTGGCCTCCTAAAATCAAATGGGATATAGCTTCATTAGTTGGAATCCAAATTTTAATGGATAATCACATTGAAAATCCTAGATTTGATAATTATGTTAGAATCCTTGTTGAAGTTGATATGGATTCTACACAAGTTGAAGATGTCATTTTCACAACAAGGGATGCTAGTTTTAATCAAGATATTTAGTATGAATGGAAACTGATGTTTTTCCTTAATTGTCTTTTCATTGGGAAAATGGATTTATAATTTAATAGAAATAAATTCATGTGATTTTAAAAACATAAAGATCACATAGATTTTTTTTAAGTGTAATGTGAAGGAAAATCATCATGGACCATCAGTTGGTCCTATTGATCCTATTATTGAGCATGTTACTCAGGATATAGCCCAGGTTATTGATGAGCCTATTCCTGGATCTGATGAGGTTATTGTGGAGTCACTTAAGAAGTTTTTAGATCTTGTTGGTACTTATATCAAGAAAAATGGGGGATCAAGTACCATTAAACGTTTTCTTTAGGAACATTATCAAACTCTTGAACCTATTCAATGTTCTAATGTGGATAATGTGGAGTAACCCATGAAGCCTCTAGTTCATCATTCTTTTTTTGACCCAGTTTGTTTGTATGTTGTGAAATATTATTTCCCCCAATCATCTGATGGAATTATGAATAATGATATTATGGAACAACTGCTGCAATATAAAATAGAGGGATCATTCTCTCAAGTCCCATTATCTAAATCTGTGATGAAACCTTCTATATAGGTAAGTCTGGAACCTGTCCAGTCTTTGAATAATTTCATTCTATTGAGAGGTTCCTATTGATCTGATGATAAAGAGGATACTACATATGAAGACATTCTCAATATTCAGAGGGTTCAACCTCTACTCCCGACCCATTGAAAGTTTGACCATCAATTCTTGGCATCCCTGAAATATGTAAGTGGAATAAGAATAAGAGTGGGAAGAAGAATAAGCATGTTAAAGTGAAATGACATGATTGGCATAATAACAGGTCCAAATCTCTTCTTTCTTCATGAAAATCTAGTGGAATTTTTTGGGGCTTATGAGTTCTACCACAGTCAAAACCCATATGAATTTTCTTATAGCTAATAATCCTATCCTCATTGGTATTCCTTAGCTGAGAATTTCTATTAGAAAATTTATTGTGTTTAAATGTTCGACCCTTTGTTATTATTAGGTTTCAAATAATGCTAATCAAAATTCATCAAATTGCTTTATGTTTTGAAATAGGCTTGTATCTATATGATCTCCTCCATTCATGAATAGTAAACAGTTACTATTTTAGTGTTACTAAATGGATATGTTATGTCCTTCAATTTTGTGTATGATTTGAATCTGTATATTTGAAGACATCCTATGTTATAAGATTTAGAGAGTATAGTGGTGGAATTGAGAAAGAGTATGGTAATTATTTGTGAATTAAATTCGGTGATTCGTCCGAAGGACAATACACGAATTTGTTTAAATTGGCTGGTGGGTAATGAGTTCTCCTCCTATATTTATACATGTTTCTTGATTGAGGCTCCAATCATGGTTTTTGATTATACCTATATTCGATACACTCTATATGGGATACATCCCTACAAGATTGATCAGAATTTTTTTTAATATGGATGGGTGAAATCTGGCTATTTCATTTTATGGTATCAAATTAAAAGAGTTCACTCTGATCACAATCAACTATTAATGGATCATTGTGTTATCAGTTTGAGATAACCTCCTTTACAAATTATGTTTAATAATACATGGTTTACTATTCCAGGTTTCTGGAAGATTATTATTGAGGCATGGGAGACCACTTTCATTGACATCCCTTTTCACATCATGGTTATGAAGCTATTAGTTGTGAAGTTAAGGATCAAAGTGTGGAGTAAATAGTCATTCACTATCCTTGATCCTAGTATTAAAAGTGTTAAGGATAATATGCTACATTGTAAATGTCTTAATGTTGGTTAGGATATATTCTCTATGAACGAGATGCTTTATGTTTCTAAATTTGATAATATTTTCTCTTTAGAGGAAAATATTTCTCAAAATAAATGTAATTTCATGTGGACGAAATTTGGTGATATATATTATAGGCATTTTCATTTTTTTCATTTATATAAAATGGTTGAAAGTTCAATTAATTCCTTCATGGTTGATGGAATTCTTTTCAGTTCTGATAATGATATTTCTAGTGCTTCTAATTTCAATTTTGAAAATCTCTACAATGATTGCGGGGATGATTATTCTCATACAATGTTCAAGAATATATATTATATAGGTTAGGCCACTTAGGGTGATATGATCACAAATTTAATCATTGAGGATGAAGTTAGAATATAGGTTTTCCATGAATATTGATAGTGTGGTAGGGCTGGATGGTTTATCAAATAAATATCTCATGTTCTATTGGGAAGTTATTCACACACAGTTTGAAAATATGTTTAGATATTTCTTTTATCATGATTACATTCCATATAGAACCAATTTTATTTTTATTACATTTATTCAAAAGAAGGATAATTCTCATGATATACGAGATTTCAGAATATTGGAAATAGTGAATACAATTCTGAAAGTTCTTAGTAAAATAATGGAAAATATATTAGGGAGTATTGCTAAAGGATTAATGTCCACTAATAAATTTGGTTTTGTTCATGGAAGTTATATTTAAAATTTCTTGTATATGTCTTCTGAATGTGTTAATATTATGAGGAATAAGGTGAGGTATGGTAATATGTCTCTTAATATTGATATTTCCAAGGCTTTTGATATAATAAAATAGAGAATAATTTTTCTGGTTTTGAGAATGGACGGGTTTTCTAACTATTGTATCAACTTAATTAGATTCATTATTAAGAGTTCTATTCTCTCTATTCTTTTTAATGGATCTCATAGTGGATTTTTTTATGTGTTCTAGGGGGAGACAAAAAGAACCCATATCTTGTCTTCTTTTTTCTATTGGGGATGATTACATAAGTATATATCATTATGATCTTGTGCATGCCTGTTTGTATCAATAAATGAATACTGGAAGAGATCATTCATTACCATCCCATCTCCTATATACAGATGACATTCTACTATTTAAGAAATCTGATAAAGTCTCCTTATGATACATTAAGTAATATTTTGAGAATTGTGAGGTTGTTTTTGGCCAAGGTATTAGTTGGAGGAAATCCTCTTTTCTTTTGGGTATGGGTTTTTCATTTCCAAGAAAAAAAGTGGAAAAATATTGGGGTAAAGAGGGGATCATTAACATTTAACAATCTCGGGGTACCCTTTTGTGGTATAATTAAATGTTTTTACATAGAAAAAATATATCTCGTAATTATCAATCAAAAGGAAACCTAGAAAGGTAAATCTATATCTTAGGAAGGACGTGTATGAAATGTTAATTTACTTATCAATTCCATGTGTGTCTATGTTTTTTCATTATACATATGTCCTAGAGCTCAATTTAAAGAGTTTCAAATATTTATTAATAATTTTATTTGGACTAGATCATTTAATTGATGAAATATTTTTATAGTTGCATAGATAGATTTTATTAGGCATGTAGACCTTGATGGCATGGGGCTCAAGCACCATAATATATTTAATGAATCACTCATTAAAACATTTTCTTGGTATCTCTTAAAATAAAGTGATTTTCTCTAGAAATTTTATCAAATATATTTATCACCAAAATTTTAATTGGGTATTCTCTATATAGCCCTTCTTCAATATGGAAATCTATAAAAATGATAATTATGGTCTTTTACAATCCTCAAAATGGATGGATGGTAATGATTCCTCATTGAATTGTTAGACGAATGTTTGGTTATCAAAGGATATTGCTGATTATATTAAGATCCACTAATTTTTGAAAAATCTATCCATTTTTAATTTTCATAATAATTTCACTGCTCATGGGTTGCTTCCAAGTCTTCTAAAGCTGTAATTAGATTGTTGAAATTACTCTACAAAGGACACACTGATTTAGTTTCCTTGTTTAACTGTAATTTTCACCACTAAAACTGATTTTTGGTCCATCTGTGATGCCTCCTTAGTGGCCTCTTCATTGATGTTAATATTTCATACTACTTTTATTCCACATTCTCAATATCTTCTTATTTGGTGGATATAAAAATGAATGATTCCATTAGAAAGGATTATTCAGTGGGTATTGTTTTCTCGTTCAACTGTTTTTTTATTTTTCCATATTTTGACAGATAATATTGATCACATGTTTATGTCATGTATCACTTGATCTTGTTTGTAGATTTACATTTAGGGTGTTTTTGGTTGTTATTTGAACATTTAGATTTTCAAGAAGCTCATGGAATCTCTTCACAGAGCTGATTGAAGTAAAAAAGGTAAATCCACTACTTCTATAGGATATTTCATCACTAATTCCGTTTATATAAAGGGCCCAGAACAATATGGTTTTTGAGAATACAAGCACACTGAAATATGTTTTCATCTGGGAGTTGCAAGTTGGTGTCCTTTCTACTGTGAGGGCTCAGATTGGTGCAATGAAAGAATAATTTTTCATATATGGTGGTCTTGCAAACCCTTTGTGTTTCAGGAAGATTCACGAAGCCACATATGATGAATTATATAAGGTGGATACCTCAAATATATCAGTGTTGGAAAATAAATATTGATGGGGTGGCTTCGGGTGAACCAGGACATTCAGGATGTGGTGGCATCTTCTGTACTCATAAGAACATTGTACAAGGCTGTTCTACCATTTTATTTGAAATAATGATGAGATTGAGGAAGAGGTATAAGAAATGGTTAATGTTGTATGGTTTACTTCTTATCTTTTCTTGATGGCTTTATGGATGGAATTTGAATCAACATTGGTAGTTGAAATTCATAGAAATCATTCAATAAATTTTCCAAATAGGATACTATCATCTGGGGATGCATGCCTCGAGCTTGTGGGTCATTTTTTGGTTGTCACTTGTGTTTATAGAGAGACAAATCATTTTGCTGATGCACATTCCATGAATTCCATTAAAGTGGTTAGTTCTTTTTGGTCCGTTGTAACACCATCCTTTTGTTATTGGTTGGTGGATGCACAGGCGCATGCTGATGTGCACATGCGTCTTTGTTGACCCCCATGTTTCTTCTATTTTTTTATTATACTTTTTTATTTAATAATTTTTTTGGTAGTGGTCTTTCCTATTACTGGGCCTTTTGATTACTTATTATCATGTAATCACAATTTCTTAATTATTTATGATTATCTCGGATGTTTTGATGATATTCAATACATAAGTCCCACAAGAATTTTCTATGATTTCAATAGCCATAGTGGTCATTTGACTATAATATCTTTAATAATATTAATAAAATAATATTCACATTTATAAATAAATAATACTTTTGTATCGAACAATTAACATATGGTTATGAAAAATTTACAACGTTATAATAATGAAGATCGTATGTCATATATACTCTTAAGTAACATTTCTATTTTTCAAGGATCATTATGGAAAACATATAATTTTTTTTTCATTACATAAGGATCATAATTTTATTAATATCAAATTTTTAATTTAAATATACTTCTCTATATCATCCCTGGGATGTGGGGAATAAAAATTAATAACATAACTTCGTGGAGGTGATAATTCACACGTATGCAAGGATGACATTTCCATTTTTATAATCATGGAAAGGTAAGAAAATAATTGATATGTTATTGTTAAAAATAAAAATATGTTATTAATATCAACAATAAACATTTATTCTATCATTATAACCCTTCGTGAGATATGGTTATGGAAATCAAAGTAATTTGGTTCGCAAAGTGGTAGTCCATTGTACATACGAATGAATAATTTATCATCCATTTGGTGAAATTATAGATATTTGTATATGATGATATTAACATAAAAAAATATTATTTTATTGAGGTAACTGGAATTATTATTTCCCCATGGATGAAGAATATTTGAAGGAATTGGAATATGAAATCAAACAAAAACACCTAAAAATTTGAACCTTTCCTTAAAAAAATATCCTTTGACTAACAAATTAATACCTATAAGGTGAGTGTTCTACCTAAAATAAGTCCAATAAAATGTGGGTAGGTACTGTAGGAATGGATATGGGAATATATTAGCCTATCCAAAATCGTTCTGAGGTGTATGGAAATGTTATGTAGAGCCCCTTTAAAATAGTGTGGAGGGATCATTAACGTAATAAACTAATAGAAATTAGTTTTCTTCTTTTAAATGATAGAAAACTACTTTATTTATAAGATATGATAAGTAGGGTTCAAAAAAATTCAGCCAAAGAAAATTATTCATGTTTTTGTTGTCTTATAACCATTATATTTTTGTTTTATCCCTTATTAATTTTTACCATTATATCATGAAATTTATAAATTGATCGTTAATATAATTATTGTAAAATGAAAAAGGATTAATAAATGAGTCAACTATGATATATAATGATATAGAATAATTATTTTTCGTTAATAATTATTTTTTAAAAGTATATATCATTTAGTAGAATATTATATATTTTAGAATACCATTAGTATCAATTTCGACACTATACATTTCTTGACATTTTAAAATTATCATAATAAAATTTTATCTTGTAAAAAAATCAATTAACCCATCCCAAACATGTATAAATAATCCATAAAATTAGTTTATGACATTAATTATTTCAAATTATATTTATTTTAATATTTATAATAACATTTATTTGATACTTTTATTAATGAGTGAATTACCACATCATCATTTTGTCACCATACAATTTAATTATTTACACAATAAATATTATAAGTAAATTAACATGATATTGGTATGTTTTTATATTAATATATGACGATATCCCGTTTATAACCACATATTAAAAATACATTACATATTAAAAAAAGGGTCTGAAAAATTTTGACTTCTCTTTGAATATAATATTATAAATGTCTTACTCCCACCCAAGTGGCTTCCAAAGAATATAAATTCTACTAGTGGAATTTTTTATTCAAACATAAATCATAAAATTAAATTAGGAAAAATTATAGGGTTATTTTATGTTGTTTTATGTTTTTTATAATATTATTATTACCTTTAATCCCATGATTTACCCTTAACCCTATTAATAAGAATATTACTAAAATTACTATTCATAATTTCCTAAAATGAATTGATCCTATTAGATCACAAATTTCATACTGATTAAAACAATATATGATTTTTTTTCAAATTTAAATATACATAAATGAGTAAAATTAATATAATATAAATCCCGTGGACAGATTTCTAAAATAGGTATTTAATTTAAAAATGTTCAAAAGATCACAATGTTTTTATATTAAATTTTAATTTTAAACTGTTTCTAAATAATTGAATTAGAATAAATGATAAATAAATTATATAATTATACATTGAAACCACTTAAAAAATATTATCTAACACTATAAATAAATTTTATGAAAATGTAGTTTTGAATTAAAATGTAGTATTTTTTACTATTCAAAAAAATGTATATTTTTGGAAAAATAGGGAAAAAGTAATAAAATTTAAAGTTTGATACTGCCCTATCAAATAAGATGTTTATAGATTCACATATAACTTATTAATCTGTAAAAAATAGATTTACAATGAGTACACCATCAAAAGGTGGTAAGAATGACTTTTTTGAAAAAATACTTCTTTTATCTAGAAAATTTAATTTATTCATATTTAATGTATTAAAACACCAAAAAGATTAATTTTAAACATTGGATTCAATAATATATATATATATATGATTAATATAATCAAATAATATCGATTTTATTATTTATTTTTAATAAAAACCAATTGTGTTTACAAATGTTTAAATAATAGTTTGGTGTTTACCAAATTAATTAGAAATGGAAATAAATTCCAATTCAACATGAAGGATCTTTTTTAATGAAAAACTATTTAAACAAAAATAATTATTTTTATAAAATAATATAATCCTTTTTTTGGATTATAATAGAAAAGTAAATATATAATATAATTAAATTAATTTTTAAAATTCTTCTTATTACATTTCTATACATGATATAAATACAAATAATATGTAATGAATAAAGGAGGTAATTTAAAATCAACACATTTTTTCTTATTTATTTGGGAGAACCCATTTTAAACCTACTTTTTGACACTTTCATACCATTTATTTGATAAAATAATATTTTTTTATCTGAAATAGGATTATCATAATTTATTGTATTATTTTTTGGTATTTTAATGATAACATATATTTTTTAATGAATAATGAAAATTACAATATTTTAATTCAAAACTATATTCTATTTTAATTAATTAATATATTTAAGGTATCCTTTCAGTTTTTTGAAATTATATTTAAATATAGTTTTTATTAGCTAATCCAATTTTGGTCATTGTAATCAATTTCACATTCGAATTGGATATAAAAACATCATGAACTTTTTAACATTTTCCCTTTAAAAACACATTCTCGGATTCACTAATAAGATTAATTTTAAATTAGTTTTATATAATTATGTTTTTTGAATTATGAAATAAATATATTCATGGATAAAATCATTATTAAATTTATAATGTAATAATATCTACTAAATATTGGAAAATTATGAATAATGACTTCAGTAATTTTTTATTACATCAGTTACGGGTAAATCCTATAATTAAGGGTAAATATATTATTATAAATTACCCTAACTATTGTAATAATTTCATTAGAGGTGTTAGGGTTGAAAAAAAATTCCTTTGAAATATTTTATTCCCACTTAGAGGTACATGGATGAATATATTCTTTTTATATTATTTTATTCATTGAAAAATAAATTTTGAGAGAGTCTTTTTTTAACAAACAATATATTTTTAATATGGGGTCAAAAGAGATATGATTTACTATAAATAATCTATGAAAAATTTAACATTAATACATACATCATGGTAATTTATTTATAATTTTTAGGAAATATATAATTAAATTTAATAGTAACATAATGGTGATATAATAATTGCTTCATTAATCAACGAATGAAATATATAATAAATAAAATACCAGAAAAATAATTTTCAATATATTTTATGCCATAAAACAATTTAATGGTTCAATTTGATATGTTATAGATGTTTGGAAAGAATTTTTGGATAATATCATGATTTTTTGATTTCTTAAAAAAGTCATATATTAAATATTTTTAAAATTGAAAATAATGATATTTTAGAATAAAAAATATTTTATTAGATTATATAGGAATTATAAAAATATAAATATTTATAATATAGAGAGTATAATTCATAAAATATCATTAATGGCTCATTTAATGGTATTTTGACAAGTTATAGTAATTATATCAACCATCAAAGTTTAAATTACATGATATCTTTGTAAGAGTTAAAAAGGATAAGTAAGTTTTTTAAAAATAATATAAGGATTAAAGAATAATAAAAACTTCAAAGAAATTGATTTGATAAAAAATATTATAACCTTATATGATTAGGATTTTTTGAGGTGTTTAATGTACACTTTTTTATGAAAATAAATTATATATTATTTAATGTAAACAATAATTATAAAACATCACTCTCTTGTATTTAATATATTTTATGTGTTCACATTGGAAAAAATAACCATGATATGAATTAACCAAAATTTATTTGATTATATAAATGAAAATTTATTCAATATAAAAAAATTACGAATTTTCAGTATTTAAATGAATTCCTTGATTTCTTCTTTAATGTAAAACTCTATTTTTTTATTTTAAAAAAACTAGGTAATTTATATAAAAATTTTAATTTTCATATATTTGAATAATATAATGTGTTTAATGAAATAAATTTACATAAAAATATATTATATAAATTTTAATCCATCAGTTTCTAATTCCCACTTTTTCTTGATGTATTTTAAAGCCAAATTAATTTAATAGTATTAATATTGGAAATAATAATATATTATTGAATAAATTAATTGTGAAATTATTATTTTTGGAACTTATGGGGAAACCCCATTTTTTATGTAGAAAAAAACATAACATAATCTTTTTTATAGGGAATGGGTAAGGGGACAACCCATAAAAAACAGACCCAAAACCTCAATGTGCCAAAACCAATAAAAAACAACTCCCATGAAAAAACAACACCACTGATGCCATCAAAAGAAATGGAGAATCAATGGATAGCTGAACTGGGACCTGAGGGAGCTCACATGCACATTATAATAATGCCCACATGGAAGTGGTAGGAAAACCACACCTGCATGGGGTGAAGCACGGTGATTTAAGGAGACCTATCTCAGGACTACAAAACTCATAGCCCCATGAACCTCCTTGATGTAACCCCAAGGCCACAAAACATGAATAATAAAAACTAGTTGATTCCACTTTTGTCATGGCTGCAAACAACATCTCTCTGTTGTGAGACCAAGATCATCTCCACAAGAACCAAGCCACCAAATCCAATCGAAGTAATTTTTGAGGCCAGAGGAAGATCGAAACCAATCATCTGAGGAAATCCATTATAAATATCCTTGGTAAAATTTAACTATTATACCTAAGAACCATTAATAGAAAAACAGTACAAGAAATCATTAGAGGAAAACAAGAAATCTTCTCAAAATAGAAATACATACCTGTCGAGATCAAGAAAAACTAAGACAAGCATCACCCAATTTCATCAGCTGCTATTTTTTTAAGAAAAAATGGTTATTTCCCAATATAATGGATTTTGTTTTTAAAATAAGAGACAAAATATTGAATAATGAAAATGGGAGATATTTTAAAGTTAATTTTAATAAAATAAATAAATATCACCAGGAACACGAAATTGACATGCAAATCTCTAAAATCAAATAGGGATATAAGTAAAACCAATCAAAAAGAAGGGAAATAACATTTATCCCTTTGAAAAATAGGGATAACATCCTCTAAAATTTTATCAGACCAAGCAATATTCCCCCCATCTACTCAATTATTAGCCCTAATGTCAGCAATTGTATTTCCCACCCTGAAAACATGGCTAATAATGAAGTTAATAGATCAGAGAAACTGCAAAAATAAGCCTTCAAAGGATATGAGTAGAATATTTTATGATTTCATAAACCATTGTGGAATCACACTCCAAAAAAAATACTATTCATACCCTTATACTGAGAACGATTATGTGCAGAAATGTATCCTAGCATCTTAGCTTCTAGAGAGCAGGCAACACCACAAGAACCAATGGAGCAACCCAAAACATCACCATATTTATTCCTAAAAACTGAACCATAACCTGAAGGACACTTATTTAATTTTTAAGACACATTACTATAAATTTCATCCTTGATATGTCTATGTAGTGAAAAATCATGCATCGAGTTTTGAGAATAAGAGTTTTGGGGACTAATTAAATTTTTCATGCCTGACAAAAATCTAGCAAGTTAGGCATAAGGATTAAAACCAAATCTATCATGAATAACCTTTTTCCAACAATTCATAAGGAATGAAAAATGTTCAGCAGTATCAACCTGAAAAAGAATCAACAGCATAAGAGATAGAGGAAGGCATAACATACTATCCAGAATATCTTAAATAATTGAAAACATTATACAATTGAACCTCAAAAGTATCATAAGGAGATTTCTACATAGAGGCTATTGTAGCATAGCTCAGAAGCACGTGTTCCCAGTCCTCCCTATGCTGATGACAGAGCATACATACCAAACAAAGAGAAACACCACAGACCTATAAATAAAAGTCAGTAGGGACTTTTCTTAGTCCACAAAAAATGAGCTGAGAAAAATAGAAGATCCTCATATTAAACATCCCAATCCAATCTAATCCTAACATAATATTATTTTTCTGAGTGTAGAATAATATAGAAGTTAGCATACTAGAGGGGTGTGGCTCCCAGATCTAGAAATCACCTTGATTGGAAAAAAATTAATTTAAAATAATCTGTTTAACATGGTAAGTGATAGTAGAAATATCATAAAATTGATCCTTAATATAATCATTAGGATCCAGAATAGAAACATCGTTACTCATATAATCAATAAGTGGTACACCAGTATAATTATCTTTCCAAAACATGAGAGAAGAATCCTGAGGGAGAACCATTTTGCATCAACTCAAATAAGAGAAAATGTAGATTTAAAATAAGGCTAGACAGAGGAATCCATGAATTTTGTGTTTTCACATTTGAGTTAAATAAATAATCAATACATCTAGAAGAAGTATCTTCTAAGTTTTCATTTACTAGTTTCCAATTAAAATATTCATAAAGGGATTGATTAAAAAGGCTGAGATTTTTGATTCCAAACCCCCCTCTCAAATTCAAATCTACAAGTGTTCCAAAGAATAGTTATGTAATCACAAAAGATATTATATGTTTTTAAATATCATATAACATTAATTTATGGTCTATTTTTTAATATTTTTATCTAGATTATTTGTAATATATTTTAATACATTGATAAATTCCAAGATTGCACATCCCCATTCCTATTAACGATAACCTATTATTCTCTACACTTAACACATCAAAACCTATTTTTTACCACAAAGATCTAACCAAAATATTTCCTTTAATTCCTCCCAATTTTTTAGTGGCCTTAGTTTAGAAATAACACCCTTCAATGTGGTGTTAATTTTCTAATTAAAGGAGATCATCTAAAGAAGTTGTATCATTTTTAATTAAATGTTTCCAATGTAATTCTTCATATACTTCATTCAAATCCTCTTTCATCGCGATGAAATAAAAACTACAATATCCTCAATATACTGAGATGATTTTTTCTAAATATCATCACATAAATACATTTCCAATTTCATCATTTGGGGAATGAATCATTTGTTCATATGTACGGAAGACAACCATCTCACGAAAAAAAATAATTCGTTTTCAATTGTCGTCTCCCTAGACTAGTTATAATGATGTAATTTATGTTTATATATTATTTTAATGACATATTTTTCAATTTAATAGAATAATATAATAATTAAATTGTCACATTCTGTGCACATGTAAATAATAATTTAATTCAAGTTTACGAGTAAATTATCATCTCTAAAAAAGCATGAAATTCATTTTTCATCACCACATGAAATGTATGAAATATTTTAGTATAGTAAAATTTCTAACATGATACTTATATTGTTATCATGTTTATGGTAGTTTTAAATAGTAATGATAATATTTCAATAATTATCAATGAATAATGGGACTATTTACTGAGAATATATCTGATTTACTATCTCCATGACATTAACATTAACTACTAGGAAAATATTTGATAGCACGGAATTGATACCCAAAATTTAAATGATCAGTGGTTATACGGTGAGATATTTCACAATTATTACATAAAATTTAGTTTTTGTATTCAAATTGCCACATCCCATGTCTGCATGTGGAAAAAGGTACTCAAGGTTTTTATATCCCATTGTTACATTCCTCAACTTCCCACAAACCCTTCCCTGATGGTGATTACTCCATAAAAATCCATCCTCCACCCACACCATTAATCATCCATTACTTTCCCTCCTAACCCAATCACCATTCCTCCTCTCCCTCGGGCTCTGACACAGATAAAACCCCTACCTTCCGACATGGATCCGAGGTGGCTCTGATGCCTCTCTTTCGATGTGGCTCTAATGCATCCATACCATTTCCCAAACTACACGACCTATGCACCTCCATGAGGACATAACTCCCACATCCCCCACCTCACCATGATCATCCTCCTCTTATGTAGCTCACTACTACTTGATACCACTCGGACATGGACATAACACCTTTTATTGTCATCTACTGATACGACATCCACATCACCATGAGATCCTTCACCTCAAATGTGGCCACCTCACCTCCTAGACTTCTCACCTTAATCCATATCTACCCTTCAAAGCTACTTATTCATGTGATTTTTCACTAACACCATTCACGTACAATAGGTAAATCCTCCCTTCTATGATCTTTCGTGCAATATCCCTACCTCATACACTTCTATTGAATTTCATCTTCATAACTAACTAGGGATCCATCACAATGAGTTTTTTGAGATTATATTTACAATTATAGTTATTTTATATTTTTTACCCTAATCTACCACTGAAATTAATTTTATTTATGAATTCCTCTTTCCCCATTATCATCTTCCATGTAAAATAATTTTTATTAAATTTGAATATGTATTTAATTTAACAATGAACAATACTTCTTCAATGGAAAATCACTTTTATGATTTCATTATTTGGATCCCACTGTATTGGGGTTGTGTAATGTAATTTTTTGACTATTTATAAATTCTATTACCATTTAATAGGTATGGCTTGGAATTATTTCATTTTTTTCATTATTCTTTAAAATATTAAAAAAATCAATACATTATTAACTATTATGAATAGTTTAAATAATATTTTTCATCTATTAATTATTTCTACGCCACTATTTTTTGTTATTTCTATAATTATTCATGTGTGAAATTTATAATGTATAATATGAAATTAAATTAGTTAAATGTTTTCTTAAAAATTACTTTTTTTATGTTATTTTTATATTCAAGCAAGGGAGTTCATGGTAATCTACTACTGATCTATGTAAGTATATATTCATGTGTTTGTGTATATTATTATCTATATACATTTTCTTACAAAAATAATATTCTTCAAATATTAATTATTTTTTGTTCATGATAATTGTCCATTTGTTATGTGATGGAGAATCCATAACACCTTCCAATAATTTTTATAAAACATATCCTATTTTTCATTGTTTAATAAAAAATAGAGAAATCATATTATATATTTTTAATTGCACCAAAAGTGTTATGTGCGTAAAATGTTATTCACATTTTAGTAAAACATTTTTTTACAGTTGGTTGAAGCAACACAACTGATAAACACCATTAATCATTGTTGTTTATAGAAAAAAAACACTACACATAAGATTTCAAATACCCAGCCTCTTCCATGACACTTAATATCATCATTATTAATTGAGATGTCTCACTATAGAAACTAAATATAATTTTTCTTCATGTATAGGGTTTTTATCATTATTTTGTGTGTCCTAAATATCTACTTCTTGGGATTATTTTTTCGTATTTTGGATTCTTTGACATATGATTCATGTGTCCATAATCATTCAATTAAGGTGATTTCCCACACATGATGGTTATATCTCTCAAAATTTTACGTAAATATTAGATTTAGAAATAATTGAATGAATTTTACCAAACACATTTATATACATCCTCTACAATTAAAATAATGATGTCGCTATAAAATTCATTAAAAGTTAACCGAGGCTATTTTGTAACAACACCATTACATCACCAGGAGAATTTATATTTGTTTCATGTATCCATGATCATTCTTTAGGATGTCCAAATGTTTCATTACTAAAAAAATAGTATGTTTTCAACCATTTTATGGATCTTTATTGTCACAACATTTATAAACATTTAAAAACTCACTTCTTAAAACCCCTAAGTACATCAGACATTTCATGTTATTGTGGTGGAGAATCCATCATTTTAAAAATGTAATATATTTCTCCTTGCATGAGAAATATATGCATTGTCACTCCTGCAAGAGTTCACCAACTTATGGTTATAACTAAAAACCAAACTGATGAAAATTTGTTGCGTACAATTTTAATATTATATTATACCCCATCTATAGTTGATATTTTATTTTATCATGGACCCTATGTCATTAAAGGAGACCTAAAAAAGGTTTATATTTTCTAGTTATACTATTTAACATGGGTTTTAATTCATATAATATTTCATTTAATATCAGATTGAGTATTTTACAAATGTTGTATACTGAACATTAAAACCCATTTTCAATTTTGATTCCATTTACCTTTCCATGATTTCTTCCTACTAAACACACCCATAACTCATTAGGGAGTTTATTTTACTTTCTAGTATTTAGTTGATATCTTTTGTGTTTTAATATTGATTTTCTGTTTTTTACGATTTTGATTCATTTTATGGGTATCATAAAAAACCGAAACACTCAGATGATAGGAAATATATTGAGGATCCAAATGATGTGAAACCAGAGGTATAAATTAGATGATATGATTCTACATGATATTGGATCTTTTCATTATTGGTATGTAGAGTCACCATCTGTGAATGATTTTTTAGAGATACATGGGTATGATTCGATTCCAGAAAAACAATACTGAATGTAATGAAAATGAAGTTGGCCTATTGGTCATAATATTTTTTTTATATTATTAGTACAAAATCATCAAAGCCTTACGATATTTTACCTTTATCGTGCATGGGTGCTTAATCTGTAACATTTTTTCTAGTACAAATGATGATGGTACAAAAATATTAACTTTTTATGGTGAGTGAATAAAGCTACGTTTTCATTTGGAAAACATTTCCTATTTTTATTTTATAGCAATATATTCAAAAAAAATTAAATAAAATGATTATATAGTAGTACAAACTGGAATATGTGTTTGTTAACATTATTGCATTAACATGTTTTCCCCAAAATTATCTCTCATATTTTTATATTCTAAATGTTTTTATAGTTTCATAATCCAATATAGTTTCTAATTCATTTATAGGAAATTAAGGATGTTATTTTTGAAATCAAACGTAGTTGGAATGAAGATGAAACACTTTTTTATTGTGAGATTTTATGAGTTACAACTCATTATAGATACAAAATACAACAATCAAAATGGTGGGAAAATGGGGATAAGGTAAACCATGTCAATAAACATATCATAAACATCTAAATAATAATAATAGACTAAATCCCATCCTAGTTTCTAGATACATAGTATTCTAGGGATTTGGATGAGGCATTGAATTGGAGAAAATATAAATAGACTCCTTGAATACTCGTAATGGATTTTGATGAAAATGTGGAAAAGAAAAATATTCCTCATCATTGGAAATAAGTTGAACAAATAAAGTATATTTTTATACCAATAATTGTGATTTGAATAAAAATAATTTTAATTTTTATTTCGTGTTTATCCATATTGTTCCAAACATTATTTTTTTCATTTCCATTAAATCCACCTAATTATGTACACATTATGGTCCCTTTATCACATTTTTTCCTTTTGTAGCCTGATTACTGTGAATGATGAAGTAAATGGTCTATAAGAAGCACCATTGATTTGGAATCAATCCCATAATGGTCCTTTTATGCAGAAGGTCATGCATTTAATGACGAAAAAATAAATTTTTAATTGATTACCTATTATAATGTTCGGGACACTATTTTTAAAAATAGATAAGCCAGAACCCTATATATTAGGGAAAATGTAGAACTCATTTGATTGAAAACCCGAGATGGCATACAAGTATCAGGTACATATTTTAATGATAACAATTTACAATTTTTAAAATTTTTAGGTTATATTCCACTCATTAGTGTTTGAATATGACCAATTTCATTATTTCATAATGTCAGTTAAGTATATTTGTATTGAAGTCTTGTATATGGGAGAATATATATATTTTTTATTTTTTTAATGTCACAGAAATTATAGTTTATTTGGGTAATTTTTTTCTCCAAATGTAAGATTCTAAAAAAAATCTTTTTTTTGAAAGATTATGGTTTTCAGAAAATATGTGTTCGAATTTATTGAGTGATTTGTTTTTATTTTTTATAGAACTAAAAAAATATACTTTTTAAGATGAAAAAACTATTTCTCATTAAAGTAATACTGACGTAGAGGATCATTTCTATAGAGGATCACAAATTGACAAATAATACAAGCTAATTAGTTCAGTTTATTTATGGTATTGTCTAATAATTAGTTGATATTTGTTTTATTTTTATAGTATTTTATTTAAATTCGTTGGTTCAACCATTTTTCATTAACTAGACAAAACCCAACATAAAAACCCCTATATTTTTTTATATTTGTAATATTGTAGTTAGGACATGATATGTGTGCGTAAGATCTAAATTTATACTTATAATACAACCTTTTGGAATTTAATGTTTTTAAATGAGGCTTGAGATTCGAAAATATAGATTAAAAAAATTAAAATTCTTTTCTTTCATATTATTGTTAAATAACCAATTCATTAAGCACTATGATCGCGGAATATTATACTATATTTGGGTAAGCATGGTGTCTCGTTCTTCAAGAGATACTTCAACTGAGACAATTGGGGTTTCCCTAACAAAATCAATAACAGTAGGTGGTTTTCTTCTCTAAACTATTTTATAGGGACTCATGTGGGAAGTGTAATGGGTAACATTGTTATCCTAGTACTCTATCCCAGAAATAATGCACAACCATGAGAGATGCCCTCATATCCAAAGAACCATACATTAGTTTCCAAATATTTATTAATAACTTCTGTTTATCCATCCATTTATGAATGGTATAAAAAATTCATTTTTAGAGTCATTCCAACCTAATATAAATGGTCCATCCAAATATCTATGATGAATATAAGATAAATATCACTATTAATATAGCTTTTAAGACCATTAATACATGTTATTTCCTAATCAAACACCTATATTACAACATTTTTACTGTATAAATGATACATTAGTAGAAAATAATAATTCATATAGAGTTTTTTCATGATGATTAATATAACATCATAGACTTGTGATTGAGGTAAAATAGAAATTAAATCCAAATATATTTTGTCCCATACCAAATTTACAATCAATAATTGTCACAAGAGGCTGACTGGCAACATAACATTATATGTATTCAGTTTCATGTATCACATTCCCAAACATATTGTAGAATATGATGTGTTATAACCTTAACCAAGAGTGTGGATTACACCCTATTTTATTTATTAGGGAAACCAATGTGACTTCTTACATTAATGGAATGGTAGTAGTGAATGAACTTGAAAATGTGGATTTATCACATGGAAAAACCCAATCTACAACTATAGAACAACAACCCCTTTCAAATATAATATCCATGTTTTGAGTCTACTTTATAAAAAAGGGACTCAATGATGTTTTAATGTGTTTTATGTTGTTTAATTTATGAATTAACATTATATATGATGATATAGACAGGAAAAAAAACAATTGTCCCATGTATATTATTTATTAATGGGTCTTCCAACACTATATTGTCCAAACGTGAAATTGAGTTTGAAACATGATTAATCATCACATATTTAATGAAAAGATCAAAATATATGAAAAATAAATTTAATTGTTATAAATGTTTTAACATCTATTTAGAAATTCTAACTATGATAATGATTGAAAACATTGTGGTATGTATCGACTATGAATTATTTTCCCATTAAATACTACTTCCAATAAGATATAGAAAAAACTATATACATAACATATTTTTAATATGAATATTTTTGAGATATTTTCCTCTACTAATTCCTTGAAAAAATAATAAATTCAACATCACTTTTACAAAAGCACAATATCGTCCCCTCTTTTAGATGAATCACATTCTATTTTGAAGTAATATTTAAAATCATGTCACGATAGTAGTAATGATAAAATCAAATATCTCTTAAGATTATGAAATGCATGATTAACTTTAAGAGTCCACATAAAATAATCATTATTAATGATTGGTGTCAATGGTTTGACAATATTTTCAAATACACTGCTAGAATTTCAATAATATCTAGTAAGACCCAAAAATCCCAATCCACCTTCACCGAGTGTGGCCTATGCCAACACAAAACAAAGATGATGAACCAAGATATATTCTTTTATAACTAATAATTTTCTATCATATTTTACTTGGAACCCATCGTCAATTTTAATGGCCCAGACCTCTCGGGCCCATTCCTTTTTTCAAAGAGGCTCATGAAGTGTTCTGGAGGGTACAATGGACTTTTCCCACACTTTTCAGAATTTTGAAACTACACAACGTGTAATGTGATTACACGCTGTGTACCCCCTGGCCGGGTATACCCTGTGTTCAGGGATGTGTCCTTTCCCTGTGAAATAAATGGGTACACACCATGTACCCCAAACTACACGTCGTGTAGTCCCTCCCCGCGTACACGTTACCCTCAAACTGTGTGTTGAACAGTAAAAGTATGTGTTCCATGTTGGAGTCATGTCCTTACCATGTGAATAAATGAGTACATGCCCTGTGGCCAATACTACATGCCGTGTAGTCCCTCCCCGTGTACGCGTTACCCTCAAATCGTGTGTTGACCAGTCAATGGCCGCGTACCGCGTTGAAGGTCATGTTTGAAGCCATGTGGTGACCCTGTGAAATGGACCAGTACACGCCGTGTTCTATAAATTACACACTGTGTAATTTTGTTTTACATGCCTATAAAAGGAGGGTTCCCCTCCTCCTTTTAAACTCACCCCTCTCCTCCCCTTTCCTCTAAGCAGATCACTCCCAAGAGACTCGAAGGCTCTTTTTCTTCCATAACTTTTTCGTCCGAGCCCTGATTAACGATCCGTCAGCGGCTACAGGATCATAACGACGAGGTGGAACTTCTGAACTTGGATTTGTTGCTTTCCTTTTGGGTTTTCCTTCCCAACATCCACCCAAGGAAGTTTTTCCAGGTTTTTCTAGAAGCGACGGACGCTGAAGGACATCTACTAAAGATTGATCCGGGGGAGCGTTGTGATCAGAACCTATTGAGGTAGTGATCTTACCTTCATCTATCAAGATAGTGCATCATGTGGGGTGGGTATCCTCTTGGTTTCATGATAAATGGTTGAAAAATTAGATGAAGATAATAACTGGTTAAAGAATGGAGATGGGAAAGTTGTTATGTTTATCATTATTATGTTGTGAATTGAATAGGCTAATGCCTACTGAAAATCACGGTCGTTGATGGACTTTGCTTGCGCAATTAAATGTTTCCCTATCCTTTTACACCGTTTTTGTGAATGGAACTTTGTTGAATGTGGAATTTGGTTAATCACGTAAAGTTGGCTGATTTAAAATCTGGAACCCTTGTGTGATCACCCCAGTTGAACAAAATGGAATAATGTACATGTGGGTGTTGTCATGGATACTTGCCATGTGATGGTGGTGTTTTTGTGGGTTGTTGTTGATCAAGTGAGCAGCGAGGATGTGGTTGGCTTGGTTGTGGTTATGGTGGTTGGCAGCGAGGCTGTAGGGATGGGCTTTCATGTGAATGAACTGTGGGTTGTGAAAAATAAATAAAATGTGGAAGAGTTAATGAATGGTGTGGCATGGTAATGGAACAGAAATACTAATTAATGGGGTTGGTTGGTTAATAAGAGGGACTTGGTTGTGTTTCTTGTTTTTCCTAACTTGATTTTTGTATGGAAGGGATATGCTTTACAAAATATTGATATGGTTGGTTGTGGATAGTTGCCCAATAGTTAAGGAACTAATAAGCCGATTCTGTTGAAGCATGAAAACATTAATGGGGTTGGGGTTGTTTATTGTATTCATGCTTCGTAGTAGTAGTTCTGAGTAATGTGCTCAGTTCTCTGATTAGAAGCCATTGGTCGAGCAGAGTGTTTGGTATATATATATATATATCTGTATCTTTGTGTTTTATCGCACCCCACCCATGTTGAGCACATAGTGTCGAACACTCCCAATTCATGGGAGAGGGTGTTTTCCCCTTAGTTATTAGCTCCTTTGTTCTCCTTCATCCCTAGGTTGTGATGGATTGAGGCGACCTTACACCCAAGACTCTTCAGGTAGGTTTCGATTGGGGTGGTTTAGCCCAATACTCTTTGGGTAGGTCATACTATTTCCCAAGAACCTTCGTGATGTGGCCCAGGTGTGTCCGGGTGGGATACATGGTTGTGCGGCCCAGGTTTGTGCAGGCGAGATATGTGGTTGTGAGGCCCAGGTGTGTGTGCGGGCGGGATACATGGTTGTGAGGCCCGGGTGTGTGTGGGAGGGAAGAGTGTGGTAGCGTCAGGACGTTCACTGTTAGGAAGATCATATAACTTGTTGGGGAAAATGGTTTGGGGTACCCAATACTATTGATCTTATAAATACTACTACCTATTGTGATTTTGTTTTTGGTGAGTTTGGATAGTGAGGTTGGGTGGATAGAATTCCTTGTAAGGTTTCTTCTGTTTTTCTCACGGGACATTAGGATGTCTCCCCAGTTGTGCACGAGAGCTTTATGTTTCCCTACTGAGTATACTTCTACGCTCACCCAACGTTTACTTTTAGGTTTCCAGGAGGACTACTAGTGTCGTGCGGGACCCTACTACTTAGGACTGTTGGATTTGATGTGCTTTTGTACTCTTGTTTCTTTAAGTATTGTACTTTTGATCATTCTTGTACTTGTACCTTGTTTCAGAAGTATTTATACATGCATGTGGGATTGTTTTGGGTTTATTTCTATACACTTGTTCTTTTCCCATTTTTGTGAATGGAACATTGTTGAATGTGGAATTTGGTTAATCAAGTAATGTTGGAAAATCTAAAATCTCGAACCCTTGTGTGATCACCCCGGTTGAACAAAATGTAATAATGAACATGTGGGTGTTGGCTTAGATACGTGGCATGTGATGGGGGTGTTTTTGGGGGTTGTTGTGGATCGGGTGAGTAGCGAGGCTACGGTTGGCTTGGTTTTGGTTATGGTTGTTGGCAGTGGGGATGCAGGGATGGGCTTGAATGTGAACTAACTATGGGTTTTGATTAAAAAATAAAATGTGGAAGAGTTAATGAATGGTGGGGCTTGGTAATGGAATAGAAATAATAATTAATGGGGTTGGTTGGTTAATAAGAGGGACTTGGTTGTGTTTCTTGTGTTTCCTATCTGGATTTGTGGATGGCAGGGATATTATTTACAAATGATTGATATAGTTTGTTTTGGATAGTTTCCTATTAGTTAAGGAACTAATAAGACGATTCTGTTAAAACATGAAAACCTTAATGGGGTTCAGGTTGTTTGATGTATGCATGCTTTGCAGTAGCAGTGCCGAGGCACGTGCTCAGTTCTCGGATTAGAATAAATAGGTTTGGCTGAGTGTTTGGTATATATATATATATATATATATATATTTGTGTTTTCCCCTTAGTTATTAGCTCTTTCCTGCTCTTTCTTCCCTAGGCTGTGATGGCTTGAGGCCACCTTACACCCATGACTCTTCGGGTAGGTTTTTATTGGGGTGGTTTATCCCAAGACACTTTGGGAAGGTTTTACTATTTCCCATGAACCTTCGAGATGAGGCACAGGTGTTTGCGGGTGGGATACATGGTTGTGAGGCCCAGGTGTGTGCGGGCGGGATACGTGGTTCTGAGGCCCTGGTGTGTGCGGGCGGGAAGAGTGTGGTAGCTTTGGGACGTTCGCCGTTAGGAAGAGAAGCTAACTAGTGGGGGAAAATGGTGTGTGGTTCCCAAAACTCTTTATCTTATATATACAACTTCCTGTTGTGATTGTGTTTTTGGTGATTGTGGCTGGTGAGGTTGGGTGGATAGAATTCCTTGTTAGGTTTCTTCTGCTGTTCTCACGGGACATTAGGATGTCTCCCCACTTGTGCACGAGAGCTTTGGGTTTCACAATTAAGTCTACATGTATGCTCACCCTGCGTTTACTTTTAGGTTTCCAGGAGGACTACTAGGGCTGTTCTGGACCCTACTAGTCAGGATAGTTGGAGTTGTTGCGGTTGGTGTACTCTTGTTTCTTTTGGTATTGTACTTTTGAGCATTCTTGTATTTGTTCCTTGTTTCACAACTATTTATACATGCATGTGGGATTGGTTTGAGTTAATTTATATACACTTTTTCTTTTCCTTTTTGGTGGTTGACTTGTCCTATCTCCTGATCTTAAATATTAAATAAGGGTAATTCCTCCCATATTTGTGAAAAATCATACCCTTGGAGATTGTCGCCACCCCGAGGCCTACTGGAGGAGGGACTCGGGGGGTCATTATATCCCATTCACCATTGCCAACTAAGGAGGGGCATCATTGGTGGGAGCGGGTCGTGACAGAATGGTATCAGAGCTGATGGTTGAGAGATAGGATTGATTTTGGAGTTAGGCACAGTGAGGACTGCATGGGATAGTAGGGAGATAGTGTTGGTTAATCATGGTGAGTGACATAGGCTAGGGAAGACCGGCTAGGACACGGTATTTTAAGGCCCCCCGTGGTCCGATGTAAGGAATCTAAGACTACCGAATGACCATGTGAGACTTCATTGATTTCAGGGTAGAGACCCAAGGAAAGGTAAATTCATCATCATGATTGTGTTTTACTTTATTTGGGAATTATGGGAAAGAAATTGAATAAAATAATAAAATGAAACCTTGATGAATTCCATGCTACTTGGGCTTAGGCGATCTTTGTTTACTATATAGCTATGGCACCTTGACATCGTCCCCGAGTGGCTCTGAAAGCTGAGGCCCAGCAGATTCAGGAGGTCGATCAGTAGAGGATTTACTGAGAGGAGGAAGATAGTCAGTGGAAAAAGACACTTCATTCATTCCAGTGGAAAACCCTCAAGAAGTACGAGGGTAGTACTTTTGATACGGAGACAGAGGGGTGGATAGAGAAGCTAGGAATCACTTTTACCTTGATTCGTGCTCCGAGGGAGTACTGGGTTCCCCTAGTTGTCAGTCAGCTGAGAGGTGAGGCGCGATAGTGGTGGACACTCTACCTAGGAGAGAGGATATATGGAGAGGTTCCAAGGGCTTAATTTGAGAAGGAATTATGATAGGAATTCCTTTCTTCCATGTTCAAGGTGGATAAGCGGCATGAGTTACTCTCCCTTTAGTAGGGTAGTATGTCAATACGCGAGTTGGGGATCACGTTCAATGATCCCCTACACATTTCTCCAGATCTCTTTCCGGATGAGGAGTCTCGGGAGAGACGTTTGGAGGAGGCGCTTCGTCCTTCGCTCCAGTATATTGTCACCCACTTCAACCTTCCTACATACTTGGCAGTACAGAAGAAGGCAGAGGGTGTAGAGTGGATGCACTCGCTGGGATGTGCACCACGTTAGGGGATCCATCCAGGTTCGTTGAATGGGAAGGCAGTCAGCAGCAGGTCTCCTGCGACGGGACCTTCCAGGTTCAGGCCAGTGGGGAGTAGGCCTAGCAGTTCCACTTCAGATCTTTGGGTCCCCTTCCCCTTTTCACGAGCCTAAGACCAAAGTATTTTTCTTGTGAAGGTTTCGGGCACATTCAGAGTCGGTGCCCAACCCGAGCTCAGTACAGTGGAGGTGGGTAGGTTTAGCGCCCACCTCAGTAGCACCAGTTGCCGGCGAGGCCCTTCCAGCAGCAGCAAGACCATTCTCCCCCGAGGGAAGACTTTGTAAGAGGAGGTCGACCTCAGGGTTCTCCTCAAGGTCCTCGACCAGGGCGTGGTCAGGGAGGTGGATGACATCAAAGAGGCAGAGGAGCTGGGCATGGATAGTTGCACGCAGCAGTGCTGGAAGCTCCAGCAGGACCAGAGGTGGTGCGATGTACGATTTGTTTGTTCAGAACTCTTGTTTTTGCTTTGTTCGATTCGGGAGCTTCACACGCCTTTGTTGCACCTTGTCTATCCCATTCTTTGGGACTAGATATAGAGAGAATTTACGTACCACTGGTGCTGAGTACACAAGTTGGAGGAGAGACCAGCGTATCTTGTGATTTCCATGGATGTGGGCTGACTTTGTGACCAAATCGATCTAGTGGGTACCTTCTTCTTTTATAAATGCAGCCATACGATGTCATACTCGGCATCGACTGGTTGTTTTCTGTTAGTTCCGTTATCGACTTCTTCTGGAGAAGAGTCGTGTTCTCCGACGTGGACGGGTAGCTTGTATCTTTTTTTGGCGAGAGGAGATTTAAAGTGGGAAGACGGTATGTGAAGCCTCTCCTTTCCTTATTAGGTGGGTTATCAGTGTTTTCAGCTGATACAGAGATGGTGGATGTCCCGGAGGATGTTGAAGAGTTCCTCAATGTTTTTACCAAGGAGGTTGTGACTCAACTCCCCCGATGTGACAGTGAGTTTGGGATAGACTTACAGCTTGGTGCTCGTCTGATTTTGATGGCCCCTTATCAGATTTCACCTTCAGAGTTGCAGGAGTTGCGGATCCAGCTTAACGGCTTGATGGATAAGGGTTTTGTTCGACCCAGCATGTCAACATGGGGTGATAATTTTTTGTTTGTGAAGAAGGTAGATGGTGGTCTCAGGTTATGCATAGACTACCGAAGGTTGAATCAGGTAACAATCAAGAACCGTTACCCCCTTCTAAGGATAGATGAAATCTTCGACCAACTGAGGGGAGCATGTTGGTTTTATGAAATTGACCTAGGATCTAGATAAAATCAGCTGAGGGTGAAGGAATGTGACATCTCGAAGACGGAATTCAGGTGCAGGTATGGGAAATTTGATTTTTAAGTGATGTCATTTGGAGTTACGAATGCACCAGCTGTGTTCATGGGACTTATATAAACTTTGTCTTCCGAGAGTTTCTGGACTGGTTCATCGTTGTGTTTGTCGATGACATCTTGATCTACTCAAGATCAGAGGAAGAGCACGTTGAACATCTCAGGGATGTCATAGAAGTACTTGGACACCACCAGATTTATTGGAAATTGTCAAAGTGTAAGTTCTTGATTCAAAAAGTACACTTCCTTTGGCACATAGTTTCCCATCATGGAGGGTCAGTGGACCTGTCAAAGGTAGAGGCAGTTGCTTCTTGGGCAGCACCAAAGAGCATTTCAGAGGTTCGTAGTTTCCTGGGGTAAGCAGGTTACTATATGAGGTTTGTTTCGTACTACTCTCGAGTTGCTTATCCATTGGCAGCTTTGACTAAGAAGAACCAGGTCTTCCTATGGAGGGAGCAGTGCCAGAAAGATTACGACTACCTGAAGGAAAAGTTTTTCAGTGCTCAAGTACTCAGGATTCCAGAGGAAGGGTTTTTGTATAAGGTGTATTGTGATGCTTCTGGCCTTGGTTTGGGGTGCATACTGATGCAGAAGAAGGGTGTGATCTGTTATAGGTCTAGGAAGGTGTGCCCTCACGAGTGTAACTATTCCACCCATGACCTGGAGCTTGCAGTAGTAGTGTTTTCACTGAATTTGTGGTGATAATACTTATTTGGGGAGTGCTTTGTGGTCTTCTCAGATCACGAGAGCATGTGTTATATCTTCTCTTACTGTGACCTGAACTTACGGCAGCAGAGATGGGTGGAGTTCCCCCAAGACTATGACATTGATATCTCTTAAACTGAAGGTAATGGAAACGTTGTGGATGATTCCCTATGCATGAAGTCACATAAGGAAGTGGTTCGGGAATCCATTAATACTTGGAAAGTGATGCTAGAGTTGGCCGCCATTCACTTGGATGCAAGGGTAGATGGTGTTAGAGGCTGTTTGTTTCAGATGACGGTGCAGTCCCCTTTGTTGTAGCAGGTGGAAGAGTCTCAGTGGGGGGACTCTAAGGCAGATGTGATGCGGGATCTTGTCGATCAGGGAAACGTTCCCGAAGGATGGTCAGAGGACATCCGACATCAGATGCTTTTCTATAGAATGTTGTTTGTTTCGGAGGCGATGCATGAGAGATTTTTCTGCGATTTCCATAGATCAGCCTTGGCAGTACATCTGGGAGTTTCAAAAAGGTACCAAGTCCTGATGGAACAGTTTTGGTGGTCCGGGGTGAAACGGGCAGTGGCAGAGTTTGTGGCCAAATGCCTAGTGTGTCAGCAAGTGAAGGTTGAACACCGTATTCCCAAAGGTTTGTTGCATCTATTAGATTTCCCCAATTGGAAGTGGGATGACCTCTCAATGGACTTCGTCACCGGACTACCCAGATCTCAGGGAGGTTATGATTCTATCTGGGTAGTGGTGGATCGACTGACGAAATCAGCTCACTTCAAAGAAATTAAGGAGTTGGGCCCGGTGAGTACCTTAGCACAAATATACGTAGACGAGGTTGTGTATTTTCATGTTGTTCCGAAGACTATAATCTTAGAAAGGGATACATAGTTTACCTCACGAGTCTGGATGGGGTTACAACATGCTTTTGGCACCCAGCTACGCCTTAGCACTGCTTTCCACCTCCAGACCGACGGCCAGACAGAGCAGACTATCTAGACGTTTGAGTACATGTTGCGAGGATACGTTCTGGATTTAAGAGGATCATGGGTACAACACATGCCTTTTTCATAGTTTACCTACAAAAACATCTTCCACTCTACTATTTTCGTGGCACCATTTGTGGCTTTGTATGGAAGACCATGTTGTTCACCCATTTACTGGGCATAGGTTGGTGAGATAGGTGGTCTTGGGCTAGAGGTAGTGTAGAGCACCACAGAGATAGTCCATCTTGTACGTGAGAGGATGAAAGTGGCTTAGGAAATACAAGAGTCTTATTTTGATCTTTTTAGGTGGCCCTTGTAGTTCAAGGTTGGAGATCATGTGTTCTTGAAGGTTTCCCCTCAACGGGGGTAGCATGGGTTTGGGAAAGGGAGCAAGCTCTCACCTATGTTCATTGGACATTTTGAGGTGCTAAGGCGAGTCGGCGAGGTGTCTTATCAGATAGCCCAACCACCTCAGTTGGAGAAGTTTTATGATGTCATTCACATATCCTAGATACATTGATACTTACACGGTGACTCTCACGTTATCTACTAGGGATAGCTAGATATGGGAGACGACGTGACCTTCAAGGAACGACCTGTCAGAATCGAGGATCGTAAAGTGAAGGTGCTCTGTGGACAAACCATTCCATTGGTTCATGTGTTGTGGGGCATGGCAGCCCTGAGGAGAGCACATGGGAGCAGGTGGATCATATGAATTCTCAGTACCAATAGTTGTTTTGACTTGTGTTTTCTTTGTTCTTCTGAGCTTTGTTTTGATGTTATAATTTGTACCTTTGATATATGGAATGCTTGGCTTGTCGGTTATGAGGTCTTTTTTTCTTGTTCTCTAGAAGTGTGTAATATGTCTGGATATGTGGGAAAAATGGAAAAACCATATCCTTAATCGAGACACATTTATGTGGATGCGAATGAACTTGTGCGGGTGAGTCAGTGCCTGAATTTCCCCAAACCACATGTTTGGGCAGTGTGTTGGTTGTGTGGTGATGGGGGTAGTGCAAGTTGAAAAAAATTCCGAATGTATGAATGTTGGAAGACCTAATTTTTAATCAATACACATTAATGAGGATGTGATTAAACATGTGCAGGTGAGTCAGTGCAGCCTAAAGCGGATTATATCTCGACATAGGAGAAGGAATTCCTAACACATATGATTAGGGTTGTGGAATGGGTTCCTATTATAACGAGGGCCCTAAGAGGTATCTTGTTGGGTTCATCTGGGTTGTGTTTTTATTTCTCGAGGATGAGAATGTTTTAAGAGGTATCTGATGTAATGTATCGGACCTCTCTGGCCCATTCCTTTGTCAAAAGAGGGTCATGAAGTGTTCGAGAGGGTAAAATGGACTTTTCCCACACTTTTCAGAATTTTGAAACTATACGCCGTGTAGTATGAGTACATGTTGTGTACCCCCTAGCCGGGTATACCCCATCTTCAAGGTTGTGTTCCTTCGATGTGAAATAAATGGGTACACGCCGTGTACCCCAAACTACACGCCATATAGTCCCTCCCCTCTTACGTGTTACCCTAAAACTATGTGTTGACCAGTCAACGTTCGTGTGTTGTGTTGGATCTGTGCCCTTACCGTGTGAAATAAATGATTACACACCATGTAGCCAATACTACACGTCGTGTAGTCCCTCCCCGCATACGTGTTACACTCAAACCATGTGTTGACCAGTCAACAGTCGCGTACCACGTTGAAAGCCGTGTTGGAAGCCGCATGGTGACCGTGTGAAATGGCCGAGTACACGCCGTGTAACATAATGTACATGCTGTGTACTTTTGTTTTTCATGCCTACAAAAGTAGGGGTCCCCTCCTACTTTTCCACTCACCCATCTCCTCCCCTTTCATCTCAACAGAGCTCTCCCAAGAGAATCGATGGCTCTTTTCCTTCCATAACTTCTTCGTTCGAGCTCCGATTTATGAACTGTCAGCGGCCACATGATCGTAAAGATGAGGTAGAACATATAAACATGGATTTTTTGCTTTCCATTTTGCCTTTCCTTTCTAGCTTCCACCTGAGGAGGTTTTTTTGGGTTTTTTCAGAAGCGACGGACGCTGACGTACGTCTTCTAAAGATTGATCCGGGGGAGCGTTGTGATCAGAACATGTTGAGGTAGGGATCTTACCTTCATCTATTTAGATTGTGAATCATGCTGGGTGGTTATCCTCTTGTTTTAATGAGAAACGGTTGAACCATTAAATGAAGATAATAACTGGCTAAATAACAGGAATGGGGAAGTTGTTATGATTATCTTTATTATATTGTGAATTGAATAGGCTTATGCCTACTGAAAATCATGGTCATTGGGGGCCTTTGCAAGCGCAATTAAATATTTCCCTATACTTCTATACCATTTTTTGGAATAGAACTTTGTTGAATGTGGAATTTGTTTAATCACGTAAAGTTGGATGATTTAAAATCTGGAACACTTGTGTGATCACCCCGGTTAAACAAAATGGAATAATGATCATGTGGGTGTTGGCTTTGATACATGGCATGTGATGGGGGTGTTTTTGTGGGTTGTTATGGATTGGGTGAGTAGTGGGGCTATGGTTGGCTTGGTTGTGGTTTTGGTGGTTGGCAGCGGGGCTACTGGGATGCGCTTGAATGTGAACGAACTATGGGTTGTGAATAATAAATAAAATGTGTATGAGTTAATGAATGGTGGGGCTTGGTAATAGTACAGAAATAAAAATTAATGGGGTTGGTTGGTTAATAAGAAGGAATTGGTTGTGTTTCTTGTGTTTCCTAACTTGATTTTTGGATGGCCAAGATATGCTTTACAAATGATTGAAATGGTTGGTTGTGGATAGTTTCCCAGTAGTTAAGGAACTAATAAGCTGATTCTGTTGAAAAATGAAAACCTTAATGGTGTTGGGGTTGTTTGTTGTATGCATGCTTCGTAGTAGCAGTGCCGAGGCATGTGCTCAGTTCCTTGATTAGAATCCATAGGTTGGGATGAGTGTTTGGTGTATATATATATATATATATATATATATCTGTATCTTTGTGTTTTATCGCACCACACCCATGTTGTGCACTTAGTGCCGAACACTCCCATTTAATGGGAGAGGGTGTTTTCCCCTTAGTTATTCACTCCTTCCTGCTCCTTCTTCCCTAGGCTATGATTACTTCAGTCGACCATACACCAAAGACTGTTCGGGTAGGTTTTGATTGGGGTGGTTTAGCCGAAGACTCTTTAGTAAGGTCTTACTATATTCCAAGAAAATTCGGGATGAGGCCCAGGTGTTTGCGGGCAGGATAGGTGGTTGTGAGACACAGGTGTGTGCGGGCAGGATACGTGGTTGTGAGGCCCAGGTGTGTGCGGGCGGGATATGTGGTTGTGAGGCCGAGGAGTTTGCGGGAGGGATACATGGTTGTGAGGCCCAGGTGTGTGCGGAAGGGACACGTGGTTGTGAGGCCTAGGTGTGTGCGGGCGGGAAAATTGTGGTAGCATCATGACGTTCACCGTTAGGAAGAGCCGCTAACTAGTGGGGGAAAATGTTGTGGGGTACCCAATACTCTTGATCTTATATATAATACTACCTGTTGTGATTGTGTTTTTGGTGGGTGTGGCTGGTGAGGTTGGGTGGATAGAATTCCTTGTTAGGTTTCTTCTGTTGTTCTCACCAGACATTAGGTTGTCTCCACACTTGTACATGAGAGATTTAGGTTTCCCTACTGAGTATAATTATATGCTCACCCTATGTTTATTTTCAGGTTTCCAGGAGGACTACCAGGGTCGTGTAGGACCCTACTAGTCGGGATAGTTAGAGTTGTTGCGGTTGTTATACTCTTGTTTCTTTTGGTATTGTACTTTTGAGATTTCTTGAACATGTACCTTATTTCAGAACTATTTATACATGCATGTGGTATTGGTTTGGGTTTATTTCTATACATTTGTTCATTTCCTTTTTGGTGGTTGACTTGTCCTATCTCCCGATCATAAATATTAAAAATGGCAATTCCTCCCATATTTGTGAAAACTCATACCCTTGGTGCTAGTCACCACCCCAGGGCCTACTGGAGGTGGGACTCGGGGGGTCATTATCTCCCTTTCACCATTACCATATTAGGAGGGGAATCATTGGTGGGACGGGTTCATGACATCAATTCATGGAATTAAAATATAAATCCATAGTTCCATATAAATGACTGAGAACAACATAACATTCATTCCTATTAGAATTCAATTAAATTTCATGACATAAAGTCAGTCTATTGGATAAATACTATGATCACTAGACGTATATTTGTGAGCTAAGAATCAAATGTAATGAATTATAATTAGTTACCACTATATGATACCTCTAATCAAACCCTAAAAATGATACCTTAGAGAATTAAGTAACCTAATAGGTTGTAACAGACATGATAAAATGATTTTCCTTCCACCACTCGTATTTTTGGTTTATTGGTAAGATAATAAAACTCATGAACACTATTTCTTTACATCCAAAATTAATAATCCAATTTATATATGGCCACTAACAATAAACATAATCCACTATTTGATAGGTATGGGTACATTGTAACTCAATCAGTAAACATGAGTTGGTTTATAGTTAGTAATATCCTCTATTTTCTAGGATGAATCATATGATCGCTAGATGTACATGTGTGGGATAACATTCAAATGAAATGAATGATAATGAATTAAGAAAACATGATATTTGTGATGATTTAAAAGAACCATAAAAATGACACCATAGAGTTATATTTATTTATTTAACTTTTCATTGTTTTCATCATAAGGGTTTGATTTACTACATGCATCAAGATACTGAAAAAGTGGTTTCAAATGATGTGAAAAATATGTTAGATGATATATAGTTGCATCAGTTTGGAATTCCCCCTTCAATAAAAAAATATTTTTCTCCTTTTGATTTATATTTATTCGTTTAAAATGATACTTTTTAATTGAATGGTTTTTTAGGAAAATTTAATGTCTCTTGGGAGATAGTTATGATTAGGTCATTTTATGAAAAACATTTTATTTTACAAATATGACCAGTGAACGTAATTTATTACATATATATTATAGGTTTTCCTCATGACCATCATGATAAACTATTACAAAATTTATGAATGTGTATATGTTCTAATCAATTAATTTTTTGATATGCTTTTCTATTGCCTTGATGAGAATTATGAATTGTAGCGGGTTTTCGTTCTTGTGCTTTCATATGCTTATAAAATGTCCTCATGTATGATTTTTCATATTCATACTTACTTTTCTATTTATAAACTCATTTTCATTAATTGTGTCTCATATGAAAACCATTTTTCTTATAAATTCCTACAATTCTGTGAAAACCAATTAATATACATGCTTGTACTGACATTGTTTCACACCTATTATCATGTTATATGAATTAATCGTTTTTATTTTTGGTATTATACACACATGCATTATGTTAAAACCTGCATGTTGTGAAAATACTTTCAAACTATCAATCATTCATAACATCTTACTAATAGAAAATTGTGCACTCTAATTTCTATATGAACTAGTTTATTTTTTATAGTGGATTTCGGGAAATATTAGAAGCTGTAGTATAGTGTTTTTTATAGAATGTGGATGTTATTTCCACGGTTTTCGTCCATTGATATGGGTCTTTACTGAATAAATATAGTTCCAATATTCCTTACAATGTCAATGTGGTTGTTTCCATGGGTGAAACTGTTTCTCTAAGCATTTCTTAATAGCCATGCTAAAATTCTCTATAGCTCATTAATCTATGGATATTACCTATAGCCAAGGTTAAAAATAATGCCTATAACTATATTTTTTATAGTGGATGTTCATTATTCATATCCAAAAATAATTTATTTATTGAAAATTATAATTGATATATAAAATTTATTATTATATCATGCATATTATTATGTAGATTATGTACTAGTGACCACATTCACCTTATTTAACTTCCCAATGTCATTTTTGACTCATTTGCTGAATATCGTCAAAAAAAATAACATGAAGTTAAATAAATAAATAATTTTTATAACTTGGAAATAAGTTTTATGAATAGAATTTAGAAATTTTAAAAGTTTAAAACACTGTAAAATAATTACCATAAATTTACAATTCATGAATAAAAAATTGCACATGATGAGTCATACATAGGGTAAGGGGATTTAATTTAAAACCCATTTTAAATTTTATTTTTCAAATACATTTATTAAATTAGAAATGAATTTTTTTAACTTATATGGAAGGAGTGGTATCTCTTTCTTCTATGGATCTTTATTATTATTCATTATTCATTATAAGTTTTCATAGCACTTTTCAAATAAAATGATTTCTTTATTATGTATGCAATTTTTATAATTTTGAAGTTATTTTTACATGAAATTGATACTTTATATCTAGAACTGTTTTTATTATGTGTTTATAAACTTTTACATGGGTTTTATTCATTATATATTCCTCAGAATGAATATATTGTGTATTGATCCATTATAGATCACGATATGATGGATGATCCCTATTAAAGCTCCCTAATACATTGGTTAATCTAGAGTTGGAATAAAACCAAAAGGATATTATATTTTTAAGGCTTAATTAATTTTTGATATAATAATTGTGTCCCAAGGCACTTACGTGATTTCTCCGTTCCTGAAAGAGAGTTTTTATGAAAAGGGGTTATAATTGTTTTCATGTTTGCACTAGAAAAATGATTTAATTCATTTTGTACATTACTAGGATCTTTGTACTCATTGTATATTTGAATTTTTTTCATTGTATGTACGGATGGGTAAGAAAAAGAGGAAGTCGTGATGAATATTTTGATCATTTTTCAAGAAACATAAATCATGTGTTATTTTAAAGAGTACTATTTAATAAAAAAATTGATAGTGAGTAGAAGTGTAAAATATTAATATTTGAGTTGTTATATAATCATTATAGCTTAAATATATAAAAATATAAACATTAAATGAATCTAAATGTGAATGAAAAATATATTAGTTATGTCTTGAAAAAAATTAAATCCTTATATTTTAGTTTAAACTCTTTTTAATTCTTACTATGATATCATGTAATTTATAATTTGAGTGTTAAAATATTTTTTTATAAAATTCCAAATGATAACTAAATGTGCTATTAATTACATTTTATGAAATATCCTAATTAGTTGGATGAAGTTGGGGTTATTATAAATTCTATATCATCTAGTAAAATATTTTTATATTTTAAAATATGATAAGAATCAATTTTGAAATTATTCATTTCATGTCTTTATAAAAATATCCTTACAACTTTGTATCATTGAAAAAACTAAATTAACACATCCCTAAAAAGTCAAATTCTTTCTTAAAATTCGTTGATCGAATAAATTATGTCATAGTATATTTATTTTAAAAATCTGAATAACATTTATTTTATTCTTTCATTAATTAAAAAATTAATTCTTCATAATTGTGTCACCTTTTAATTTAGATATTTATCTCCTACAAATTATGAATAAATTACCATTTTGTAAGTAGAAATTTTAGATTTATAATGAAAATTTATTATGTAAAAAATATCATATACAACGCCAAATATAATATATTCTACTTGTTATAAAAAAGAGTTTTACAATATTTTTCTACTCTTTCAATATAATATTATAAATGTATTAAAGTCATACAATTGGATGCTAGTGGTCCAATAATCCACCCTATGTTAAATTTGGTTGAACTAAAATCATACAAGTAAATTAGTACATATTATTGAGAAATTTTATAATTATTATAATATTAGTATTAATCTTTAATTACCAACTTTACCATTAACCATTGTAAAAATGGTATTTCTATAGTTACAATTCCTAATTTTCAATAAAATAAGTTGACACTATTTGATCATAAATTATATATTGAAATCAATTTTCTTAGCTATTTTTTCAAAATTCAAAATATATAAGGGACTAAAATTTACTTAAAATTAACCCCATTGATGCATCAAGAAAATGAGTTTTAAAAGTTAATACATTGAAAAGATCACAACATTTTTAAATCATATGTCAATGTGAAATTGATTCAAATGACAAACATTATATTAAATAATAAAAAATATATTTAATAATAATTTTAAACACATTAAAATGATATTAAATATATATAAAATAATTAGTTTTAAAAATAGTTTTAAATTAAAATATAATATTTTCCCCAATTCATAAAAATATGAGTCCTATCATAAAAATACCAAAAATTCTTCGAAATTAAATTATGATACACATATTTCAAGGAATAACTTTATATGGTTGAATATAACTTATAAAATTTTCAATTACAACATTTAAAATGGATTCCCAATTACAATGCATAAAAACTATATTAAAAAAAATATGTTTTTAAAAATAAATATAGAATTATGATATTTTCTTTTGAACTATTTAATTAATAAATAAGAAAAATAATTAATAATTCATTAACAGGGTTGTTAAATTTTTTATAGAATTAGGAAAAACACTAACATAGTAAAATATTAAATTACATGTGGACTCTTATACTAATTATCAACTTTTTTCATCGAATGAAACCCTTTAAAAATAAATCATGGTTTTTTTCATGACACATCACCCAAATTTCAATTGATCTAACTCATGAATTAAATATTCATTAAATCCTATGATTGTTTATAAAACATGGTATGTGCACAAAAAAGATCAGTGCGAGATAAAAAAAGGAAAACATTAGTCAGTTGAGAAACATTAAAACTCAGGAAAACATTATCATAAAGTAATATTATTCACCCTTTATAAGTAGTAAATTCTTTCCATTGAAAATAATCTCATTCAATACCAATTTTTAAATATCACGATATCCATAAAATCCATAAAATTAAAAGAAAATAAATAAATGTTACTTGGGACATATATTTCATATAAATTGAATAACGTGTTGGTCGATTTACAAACATGTAACTCTAAAAATTGAATAAACATACGACCAAATTCCACATCCAATGAATTTAATTGTATAATTTGACCACAAATCCTTATTTATTAAAAATAAATATTATGTTTGATAGCATACCTGATACACCAAATCGAAAATAATCAAACAAACAATCATTTTTATTTATGTGTTACCATTAAATTAGATGTTAGAATGGTTAGAATGAATAAGATTAACATAATTTTTAATACATGTTTTACACAGTAATATATAATTAATCCTTTCGTTACTAATAAATTATAAATGAAAATAAATCCCAATATAAGGAAATTGTTTTGTGAAAAACTATTTAAATGTGCAGAAGTGTGATTATTTAATAATAAATAATAAAATAAATATTATTGGCTTATATTAATGAAATATATCTATATATATAAATATTGAATATAATTTTTAAAATTCATCTTTTGAGTTTTCTAGAAATTATATAATATCAAATTAAATTTTAAGCCTAAAAAGACTATTTTAAAAGAAGGAATTTTCTCATGTTTTTAATGGATAACCCATTTTTAATATACATTTAGAGGCATTAATATGTTATATTAGAAAAAATATTCTTATTCTTTGAATTTTGACTATCAAAATTTACTTTGGACTAATTTTTGTTATTTTATTGATAAATTTGTTTGACTAATAATGATAAATAATTCAATTTAATTTAAAACTACATTTTAAAAAAAATTATTTATGTTGTTAATTTATATTTTTGAAAGGATTTAAAGAATAATTAAATCATTTTTATTATTATTTAATTCAATTTAGGTCATTGGAGATAATTTCAAATGGTAATTGGATATAAAAGTAGTATGAAATTTTAAACGTTTTTACTTTAAAACCCAATTTTCTTGATCCGTCGAAGGTATTAATGGTAAATTATTTTTAGCCACTTCATTATTTAGAATTTTGAAAAAATTACATACACATTTGAAATAATTATAAAATATTTGATCTAGTAGAATAAAATTAAATTTTGGATATTATCAATTGTAACTTTTGTAATTATTTTTTTACTACGGTTAATGGCCAATCAGGTAATTTTGTTTTAAAAAATATTATAAATAACATAAAATATCTCTAGAACTTTTACTAATTTAATTAATTTTAGTGTGTTTCAACTAAAATCATCCTTGTTTTGAAGTTATATCATTTTTACTCCTCCTGGGTGTGAGTAAGACATTTATAATATTATTTTCCGAGAAGACAATTTTCATCAATCACTTATTATAATCGAGTAATATATTTTTAATCTATTGTTATATAGTGGATATACTAAACAATAAATATTATTTATAAATATAATATGATTAACAGAATTATGGTAAATTATTTATAAATTATGGGGAATAAAAAATTCAATTAAATTGTGACACAATGGCAATGTCGTAATTTCTTCATTAATGGAATATTTTCAAATAAATGACATTAAAAATGATAAAATAAGTAAAACATGTTATAATTGATGAAATGCACAAATTTTAGGGATTAATTTGACATTTTATTATTGTATTAATGGATGTTTTTAAAGGACATCTTGTTTTTATGATATATTCAAAAAGTCAAATATTTAATAGTTTTCAAATTGAATCTATTAATATTTTAAAATTTAAAATCTATTTTTAAATGATTTATAATATAAAACAAATTCAATATTGAAAAAAATATTTTTCATAAGCCATAAACATTATTCAACTAATCATTTATTTTTCTTTTGGAATGTTATAGTAATTATATTTACCTGTAATGTTTAAATTATATGATATCATGGTAAGAATTAATAAGGGTTAAAACAAAACATTAGGGATTAAAAATAGTGGAAACATATCCATTATTCATTTTATGAAGAGTATTCGAACCAAAAATAATAATAAATTATATATAAATAATTTTTGATCCATTTTAAATCGAAAATGAATTTTTATTAATTTAGTTTTCTGATGAATTCAAAGAGTTCCCCTCCCCATCCCAAAAAGGGCATTCATTCTTCTCTATTATCAAAAAATAAAAACCAATTAATTTTAACTAGACTCTATAAAAATACCTTATATAATCCCCAAAACATTATAGAGTGCTTATTTAAAGTATAACACCCACTTTAAATATGCTATGTTTTTAATCAAAGGAGGTTTTCTATATGAGATGTTTTTTTAATTATGTGTTTATATTTTATTTCTTTTTCCACTTTCTTCCAATATTATTCCAATCTGAGGAAATAATAACATTATTATCCAAAATATAATGATATTTTTTTATTCTATTCACATCAACTAAATCTATCTCTATTTCCATAAAATTGGATAATAATAATTTGTTCGTGCATGCGTGTGAACTATCACCTTAAGAAACCGATATAATTAATTTTCCATTAAAATATATCATGACATCATTATAATGTAGGAATTAAGGTATATATATTATATTAATGACATAATGATCATTAATATAGGATTATATAATAATTAATTAGTTTCCTTCCATGAACATACAAATGATAACGTCGTTCGTGCGTACGTGTGAACAATGACATCCATGACGCAATGTGTTTCATTTTTATTCACCAAATAAATTTTATTATATATATTTATGTATATTAAATTCATTAATAGAATATTTATGATATTATAATCATTCTGTGAAGATGAAATAGTAATTACCTTATTTTAATAATGATCAATTAAAAATGTAAATGTTACTCATGCATACACACGACCTATTGCCTCCAAGATTATAATGTTTTACAATTTTCTTAAAAATAAAGAAATGGTCTGATTTGAAAGGCTAATTTATTTTTAGAAGTTATTATTATGTCAATAATATTTTTCTAGATACTATGTACTTGTTTCCACTTTAACTATAGACGTTATACCAATTTCATTTTGGACTCATGTAATGAATATCATTGAAACGTATGACTGGAACATATATAATTATGTAACTCTTAATGCAAGATATTAAGTGATAATAACTCTAAAAAGGTTCCGAAGAAATTAAATAATTCACTGATTTCTATTATCTTGGAAGATAGTGATTTTATGTTATGATTTGGTCCCAAGACAAGGGATTTTTTTTAAAACACTCATTTAAATTTCCTTTTTCTACACATTTTTCAAAAAAAATAATGGGAAATAATTTGTAACTTATAGATAATGAGAGTATTATCCTCCATCCAGGACACTTTATTATTTGATATTTTATTTATAATTTTTCATCATTAATTTTTAGTACAATTATTTCATTATTATGTGCATTATTTTTATATTTTGAATGTCATTATTATAATAAAATTGTATTTTCATATATTAATGTGTTTTTCTCATGTGTGAAAATATTTTTTCAAGGGTTTTATTCATGATATGTTTAATGGAAATATAATATTATGGAATGATAAAATTATATCTCAAGATTTTTTGGGGTGATCCCCATTATAGCTCACATATTTTAGGTTTATTCTATTTTAGTTCAAGATATGATGGGAGTTCCCCATTATGGCCCTCTAATGCATTAGGTTCTCCAAAGATGGAAGTCATATATCAGGTTAATACATTTGTAAGGGTAAATGTATTTGGTACATGGTAATGAATTCTAAAGTAACCATCATGATTTTTTGATGCATGCATGAATGTTTTTATGAAAAGGGTATTTAATGGTTTTGATGTTTTCACTTGACTAATGATTTCACTCTTTGTGCCTCTGACTGATCATTTTTTCCTCATACTAGGTTTTAAAATGTTTTTCTTCTGGTATAATGATGGTTTATAGAATGTAGGATGTCAATATGCACTCATATTATCACGGAACCACTTTTATTCATAAACTATTCCCAACAACCATAACATAATCATAACACATAAAAAAGAATAATGTAAAAAATAAAATTTGCACTTTGAAATCACAATTAATTTTTACGAAGCAGAACACTCATAAATGAAATAAAGTTATTAATAATGAAATAGAAAAATTGTAAAGGAATCATCAAAACATTATATAAACAGGAATTTGATAAATTACATTAAAGACATATATTTCCAAAAAAATCCTTGTTGAATTTATAAAAATGCGTTAAAATGAAACATTAGTATTTGGTATTGAATGAAATTATGTTACCGTGAGTCCAAATCATCATGTAAAATCTTTAATATCATATTTTTCCGATAATCACTATTAATTAACATATTATCACCACTCTGGGGATGGTGATAATAAACTAAGGCCTCTATAATGTTTTTAGTGATTCTATAATGGGATTTAAGAAAATAATGGATAAATAAAATAGGTTTTGTGCTATGATGAATAGAGAAGAATGTGTTACATTTTATTAGAGTGTGAGGGGAACTCATATAAATAATAAAAGTTTTAAATTAATATAAATTAATTTCCAAATAAAAATGTACCAAAACTGATTTTTTTGAAGAAAATATGATGATTGGTAGAAATTCATTCAGTCAATGAAATTTAATAATGTTTTATTATTTTTAAACCTTATTTATTTTGTTTTAAACCATATTTCACCCTTTTATTTCTTATTGTGATGTCATGTAATTTAAAATTTTAAGTTTAATATAATTGAAATAAAATTGAAAAAAGTCACTAAATAATTTATTGATGATATTTTATGACATACTGCAATCATTTTGGAAAATTTGAGATTTTTGTAAAATTTATATCATTAAATAAAATATTTTATATTTTAAAATAATATTTCAGTCATTTTTTATTCTATTGATTTCGTGACTTTTTAAAAATATTATTAAAAATTTATATATTTGATATAAATAAATTTAATCATATACAATATGAAAAATTAATCTATAAAATTCTTGTACGGTATAAATTAAGTTTTATTTTAGTTACTTAAATATTTGTAAAATTATATATTTGATTGTTTTTATAATTAAGTAATCAATACATCATAATCATGTACTAATTTAATATAATTAATTGTTCCCTAAAAATAATAAATAAATTACCATGCTGTTTTTAAACATTATATACTTATACGGAATATTTATAGTTGAAGAGAAACCCTATATAACACCATATTAAAAATACATTAATTGTAAAAAACATTGTGTGACAAAACTGACTTCTCTAAGGAATAAAATTTTAGAGACCCAAAGATTGACGTACATGGACAATACATTACTTTTGCAGAATACTTAGGACATAACAGAAAAATGCACACAAGAACCATAACAGTTTAGTGTCCTTGGAAACTCGAAATATAATCTTCTAATCACGGTGAAATATTTTCAACATCTCCCATAAAGATATGCTCCTTTTGTTTTTCCTAAAACCTTTCTTTATATCCTGGGGAAAAAAACATAAAATGGGTGAGCTCAAATTATCAGTAAGGGTAAGCATGGATAAAATAAAACATACCATATACATTTGAACTTAAAAACACGAACATAATGTTTAAACATCAAAATCTTGAGCAATGACATAAAACATGGAAGTACGTAAGGCATATATCATAAAGAAACATTAAGAATGATAAAATATCATGGGAATAAAACATGTAATTGTGGAAACCATTAAGAACATGATATGATTTCCATAGTAGCCAAGGCATTGCTGCCCAGACCATCTTAGTGGACAAAGTCCCTTTCTAAATCGAGCTCACACATCGTTCCAGTCCTTTATTACTGATCCGGTTTAACTTGATGTTCTAGCCATGTCTATCTCATGAGATATAAGTCTTTACCCAATGAATTGGAGGGAGATATAGGTCCCACCCATCTCATAATGAAATAATTCTTACTTGTGCCACAAAATAAACATACATCATTCATAATAATGAATAAAATGGGTTTCATAAATATCATCACATCATCACATAATCCATATAAAAGAAATGGATATAATTTCATAATAATAAAAGTGAAATCATGTAAATCATAGAGACATTAAACTTGAATCATACACATCTGAAATAATTTAATCTTATAAGGAAAATGGTTTTGATAAAACACTTGAAATGAAATCTTGAGGAAAATATCCTTTCTTCTTCAAAATCAATTTCTTTTCACAAAACGTCATGAAATTTTAAAAGAAAGCGATTTTGTTGAAAATAGTCATGAAATCTTTTGGAGAAATATTCATGAAAATATGGCTTTATAAAACTGTAACAATCCGTTCGTGCCGTATAAGTTAAAAAAACATTATTCTCGTACTCTTGCCGGAAAAGTCAAAAAGTACCTTATACGAAAAACGACAAAATATTTCTTTCATATATTTTACTAAAAACTCACCGAAGGGTAAAATTGGATTTAAACAATTTTTAGGTGGATGGAAATAATATTACATATGGAGGAAACATTTATGTGGATGATAAAATACACCATAGTAAATTTCAAAGTATAAACAATCTCGGATAAAAATGAGATTGTGATATTTCCCTTACCTTAGGTCCTATTTGCGTCGTAAGTGTCCAAACCTCCTGTATAATGATTTAAATAATGTCATTGACTTATTCTAGAATCATACCAATTGTTTTGATATCATATATGGTTCACTTGTGACTTTATTTTACCCGTTCTTTTGTAAATTCCATGTAAAAGAGCGTTTTGGGTAAAATCGTTTCATTTGTCGTTCATGTTTTTACTTGTAATTATTCATATGATTACTTAGATAATGATTAATTAATTCCAGAATATAAAACATGATTTATATAATATATATTCAGAATATACATATATATAATAGATCAGTAAATGGAAATAAATACACCGTTCATGGAGACGGTAGGCCGTACGTACGCATGAACGCTGTTTTCGTATCCTTATTCAGTAGAATGGAATTATGTAGATGACATACATATATATACACATAAATAAAGTATTATTTTTATGTAATATATTTCATTATTACTTATTATATATACTTTATAGTCATTCATGAATGGTTAACGTGGAGAATGAAACTCATCACGTCGTGGAGATGGTAATCCGTACGTACGCACGAGTGATGATATCGTTCTCATGATCGTGGAATTGTATTGGAGTGTATGAATAATATTTCAGAATTAATACCACTTTAAAATAATCATATATAGTTGTTTACTTGCATCATTATACCCATCCATGTAAGGTGGTGGTGGAAAATATATTACACCACGACGTGGAGACGGTATTCCGTACGTACGCACGCACGGTGATTTCGTTTTCCGTAGGATGGATAGATGGTGAAATAGGGTTGTTTCATACTTATAATAACATATCAGTATATGAGTGATACTAATGTTATTACTTAAAAATGAAACAACCTAAGAAGAAGAAGTGGAAGAAGAAATAAAGTTGAAAGAATCGGTAACGGATAATACCTCTTCTTCGAAGAGCCTCTTTGAGATCTCCTTTTAAGGCACTAAAATTGGTCTTTGAGGAAGACCAGAATTTATAGGATGTATCTATGGAAGTGGAGAAGATAATTTCGCAGGGTTTGGATGAGCTTTAAGGCTCAAAGTGGTGTGAGGAAGAGAGGGAAGAGGTGCCCTTTTATAAGGGGGGAGAGGGGCACCTTTGGAATAACTAACCATATTTTTTTATTATAAAGACAAATTCGGTTTTAAATAGCTCGAAATTGATTTATTTGGCAGATTAGGTGTGGATGGGTCTAATTACTCACATCGAATATAATTTGGACAAGTTTAGGTTCCTATTTTAACCTTATCATTTAGATTTAAAATTAAGTTAGATAATTTTACTTTTACCGTGTCTTTTTGTGTTCTTACACTATAAGGTTAACAAACATACTATAAGAATCAAAAAAAACAGCAAGTTGTTTATTATTAATATATATAACCTTATCTAATTCATTTGGCCTATCCTTATATTTTTAGGAATAAAATAACAATTAATAATATAATATTTGTTTTAAAAACTATTTTATATATATTTTGACACTATTTAGGAATTGATTTTTTTGAAAATCATAATAGAATGATTAGTTCACAAAAGGTTAATTAAATCAATACTACTATGTCATATTAACCTATAAAATTAGTGTAATTCATAAAAAGCCTCAAATTACATTTATTTTGGTATTTATAACATCAATTATGTAAATATTTCATTAATAAGATAATTACTGCATCATCTTTGTGTCATAAATAAATTAAATTATTTAATGTTTAAAAATTACAAATAAAATACCATTATGTATGAAATCATTTTAGATTTCTAATTAATATTTATAGTATAATTTATATTATGTATAACCCTATATTAAAAATGATATACTTATTAAACGTTGATTATAACTATTTTAACCCTTCTTTAAATAAACTAATAATAAATGTCCTAATCTAATCCAAGTGGGCCTAAATGGTCATATTTTATTCCTAAGGTTGTTTTTGGTCGAATTACACTTATCCAATAGAATTAGGACATGTGATAGGGTGATTATAATATCATTTTTACCCTTAATTAACCTATTTACTTTTAACCGTGGTAAAAAAAAGTAAACTGTTACTATTCACCAAAAATTAATTTCATCCCATTGAACCCCATTTTACTTACTGAAATTAACAGTGTCTCTCAGATGTTTGAAATTCCACTCATAGAAGCGGTAAAATTATGTTTTATGGAAAATGTAGTTTTTTAACTACCACTTAGTTGTTTCACTATTAATAAAAAAATGAAAGGTTCCAGAAAAATACCAAAAATTAGGCCTAAGCTATATTTGATATTATGAACTGAAAAATGATGTCTATTTTACCAAATTCAAAACATATCACTTGAATTACTTAATTTAAAAATTAATTCCCGTCGTCAAAACAAATAGTGTGTTCTTAAGAGATAATAACTATCAAAAGATTGACACTTGTTTATGTCTGGTTTAAATTTGAAATAACATCCAATGACCAAAATTGTATTAAACTGTAAAAATATATTCTAAATATACTTTAAAACCACTCAAATTATTAATTTATCACTATTAATTATTTCAATTAAAAATGTTATTTTTAATTAAAATTTAATAATTTTCACTATTCATCATAAAATGAATTTTATCCGAAAAGTACCAAAATTTCACCGTAGGATAAATTCGATACTCCGAATCCAAAAATGAAGTCCATTTTGAGAGATCAAATTTCTAAAATTTTAAAAGGTGGTTATTACTATTCATAACGACTAGTTTTAATAATATTTTAATAGTGTATCGTTGTTTAGTGAAACTCGGTATTGCGTACTACACACGCTATCGAGGAAGGTCGTGATTGTGTGTAATGCAAGGCAAGTCAAGGATGCGTGTTTTGCAAGATTTTTTTGTTGTAGCTTAAAACACAAGACATTAATGAAATTAAAAAGAATATTTTTCATAAAATCTCGGGGTGTTACATTCTACCCCCCTTAAAATGAATTTTGCCCTCGAAATTAATCGGGGTTATAAATGGATTACTATTTGAATGTTTCTATAATAGAAACCCACATCGTAAAAAATAATACCAAAACCAATATTTAAAAAAATTATCAAACGTAACGGTTACCCAAATAAACTAATCACTAGGTTTCCACATAAATGAAAATATGGATATGGAAGAGAAATCTAACCATCATGTTCTGATGGAGAGTGGTAGAGAACATAGCTATAGAAAAGCCAACAATCACAAAGCCATAAATTTGTGATGATCTAAGGTACGATCTTATTCATCATATATAAGATCACTAGGACAACATTTTTGGTTTTTAAGATCATTCCCCTAAAGTTGATGAAATTGAATTAGAAGAAATACTTTCGTGATTTTGGTATAATCTCACCGGTGGTCGTTCTTTGGACAATTTCCACTTCATATCTAAAAGAAATAAAGATGAATTTGTCATTCATGATGTGTTAGCAGATCATGTGATAGAATGATGGGTCATTCCATCTGTCGCAATCAAAAGTTAATAAATGTTATCAAAACTTACATAAGTCCATCTATAGTGAGATTAATCATATATAGTTCCTAAAATGGACGTATACTTCATATATCATACTGCTTAATATAATAAAACTATTTTCTACTAAACTTGGACATCAGGTACTCCTGTGGTTGGAGGTAAAGGCTAGTCGCACTTCGGTTGTGGGTTCGATTCCCACATCTTTGTCCGACGTGATGGGCTGTCGCCCGTCCTGCTGGTTGTCCTTTTTCTAAAACTACATTACTATAACATCACATAAATAATATAAAAAAAAGTTCAATCCTTAAACAATACTAACATATGGTTAACATAATCCATTTTAATCTTTAGGCTTATCTAAAATACTTCGGTCCAAGATCATAGTCTAAAGAAAACGATTACTTGAAATGTCGTGAACCAAGCATGTGAATACCATCATTTATCCCCCATATATCTTGTTGGTCACATTCCAATCATGTGAATACCTTAATCATGTATTCTCTTGTAAAATGAATACCCATTAAACCTTAGTGAAAAAATGAATGCTGTCAAAAGTTAACTCTTTACACATACTAAAATCGAAAAATTCTATATACTCAAACCATGATATAACCTTCTCCTTATATCAGTCTTGAGCTCATGAATACTATCAAACATTTATTTTTCTCCTTATCCCTTCATTATGCGCATATCATCTACATCCCAAAAATATCTGAATTACCTTTCTTGGATACTGGTACCATTAATCATACACATTCAAAACTCAAGGAAAGACAACAGTTTAACAATCCTTAGATGTCTCTTTATTCCATAGTACCATGATATTACTAATACAACATTACACATGATAAACATGTAATCATTCCACTACATTCTTAAACCATTGACCGAGCTTCAACAATTCATTCATCTCAAATATCATTTGTAGTCTCTTTATCATCATCATCATAAATACTACCCATACGACCATACCGATTCTCTTCATGAGACTTTCCCTTAGGGAATTGGTTTGCATAATGCTCTTACATTCCCAATTTAAAAAATTTAGCCACTGTTGATGTTGTAGCAATACCATTATCCTCATCCCTGGTGTTAACTGGACCTTTTTCCTTTTCACTTACTAGCTTTGTGTCCTTCTTTTCCACACCCAAAGCATCTTCCAGTTCCTTTGAAACATTCTCCTTGATGTCTTGACCAACATTATTTACATAGGGGAAATTGAACTTTCTTTCCTCTATGATCATCATGAAACTCCATATTTCTCTTATTATCTGAGTCAGGAAACTTACCAAATTTTACTTTATTGATCATATTATGAGATTGCTGATTCGGCATAATAATGATTTTTGGACTTCCAAATCCCATTTCATTTGGTTTCTCATGAAGAATATCATTTCATTGTCCATCATATCCTCCATTATCGTGAATCATCTTGTTTCTAGCCATTTTCTAAAACCCATAGAGAATAGTGTGAGAGGAGAAAATCATAATAATGGGGGAGTATCTTTAATATCTAACATCTTCGGTTTAATCGAATATTGTTACCGTAGTTCTAGTACTATATCTTATACGTATACTTATCCTTAGAGACATCCCAAGACATACCTTAGAAATATCTCTAGGGATCTCACTAACGTTCTCACATCCTAGTTTCCAAAGGTTGACTAAACCTTTCCTCTGATACCAACTATAGAGACCCAAAGCTTGATTTACATGGCCATTACATTACTTTTGTGGAATACTTAGTACATAAAAGAAACACACACAGAAGGACCGTAATAGTTTAGTGTCTTTGGAAACTATGAATATAATCTTCTAATCATGGTGAAAGATCTTCAACATCTCCCATAAATATCTTCCCCTTTTTTTCTTACCTAAAACCTTTATTTATATCCTGGGGAAATGAAAACAAAAAATGGGTGAGCTCAAATTCTCAGTAAGGGTAAGCATGGATAAAATAAAACATACCATATACATTTGAACTTAAAAACATGAACATAATGTTTAAACATCAAAAGCTTGAGCAATGACAAAAAACATTGATGTACGTAAGGAATATATCATAAAGAAACATTAATAATGATAAAATAGCATAGGAATAAAACATGTAATTGTGGAAACCATTAATCATATGATATGATTTCTATAGTAGCCAAGGCATTGCTGCCAAGACCATCTTAGTGGACAAAGTCACTTTCTGAATCGAGTTCACTCCTCGTTCCAGTCCTGTATTACTGAACCGGTTTAACTTGTTGTTCCAGCCATGTCTATCTCATGAGATATAAGTCTTTACCCAATGCATTGGAGGGAGATATAGGTACCACCCAACTCATAATGAAATCATTCTTACTATTGCCACAAAATAAACATACATCATTCCTAATAACGAATAAAATGGGTTTCATAAACATCATCCCATCATCACATAATCCATATAAAAAAATGGATATCATTTCATAATAAGAAATGTAAAACCATGTAAATCATAGAGACATTACACTTGAAACATACACATATGAAATAATTTCATCTTAGATTGAAAATGGTTTTGATAAAACACTTGAAATGAAATCTTGAGGAAAATATCCTTTCTTCTTCAAAATTAATTTCTTTTCAAAAAACGTCATTCAATTTTAAAAGAAAGATATTTTTTTTAAAATAGTAATGAAATGTTTTGGAGGAAGCTTAATGAAAATAAGTATTTATAAAACCGTAAAAATCTGTTCGTGCTGTATAAGTTAAAAAAAACATTCTTCTCGTACATTTGCCGGAAAAGTCAAAAAGTACATCGTACGAAAAATGAAAAAGGATTCCTTTCATATCTTTTACTAAAAACTCACCGAAGGGTAAAATTGGATTTGAAATTTTATTAGGTGGATGGAAATAATATTACATATTGAGGAAACATGTATGTGGATGATAAAATACACCCCAGTAAATTTCAAAGTATAAACAATCTCGGATAAAAATGAGAATATGATATTTCCTTTACCTTAGGTCTGATTTTCTTCATAAGTGTCTGAAACTCCTGTATAATGATTTAAATAATGTCATTTACTTATTCCATAATCATACTCATTGTTATGATATCATATATGGTTCACTTATGACTTTATTTTACCCATTCTTTTGTAAATTCCATGTTGAAGAGCGTTTCGGGTAAAATCGTTTCATTTGTCATCCGTGTTTTGACTTGTAATTATTAATATGATTACATAGATCATGATTACTTAATTCTAGAATATAAAACATTATTTATATAATATATATTCAGAATATACATATATAAAATAGTTCATTAAATTGAAAGAAATACACCGTTCATGGAGATGGTAGGCCATACGTATGCATGAACACTATTTTCGTTTCCTTATTGAGTTGAATGGAATTAAGTATATGACATACATATATATACAAATAAATCCAGTATCATTATTAAGTCATATATTTCATGATTACTTATTATATATACTTTATAATCATTCCTGAGCGGTTAACGTGGAGAATGAATCTCATCACGTCGTGGAGACGATAGTCCGTACGTACACAAGAGTGATGATATTGTTCTCATGATCGTGGAGTTGTATTGGAGTGTATGAATAATATTTCAGAATTAATACCACTTTACAACAATCATATATAGTTGTTTATTTCCACCATTATACCCATCCATGTAAGGTGGTGGTGGAAAATAGATTACACCACGTCTTGGAGACGGTTTTCCGTACTTACGCAAGCGCGGTGATTTCATTTCCATAGGATAGATAGATGGTGAAATAGGGTTGTTTCATACTTATATTAACATATCAGTATATGAGTGATACTAATTTTATTACTTCAAAATGAAAAAACCTAAGAAGAATAAGTGAAAGAAGAAATAAAGTTGAAAGATAATTACTGCATCATCTTTGTGTCATAAATAAATTAAATTATTTAATGTCTAAAAATTACAAATAAAATACCATTATGTAGGAAATATTTTTATATTTCTAATGAATTTTTATAGTCTAATTGATATTATGTATAACCCTATATTAAAAATTATATACTTATTAAACATTGATTTTAACTATTTTAACCCTTCTTGAAATAAATTAATAATAAATGGCCTAATCTAATCCAAGTGGGCCTAAATGGTCCTATTTTCTTCCTAAGGTTTCTTTTGGTCGAATTAAACTTATCCAATAGAATTATTACATGTGTTAGGGTAATAATAATATCATTTTTACCCTTAATTACCCAATTTACTTTTAACCATGGTTAAAAAAAGTAAAAGGTTACTATTCACTAAAAAATATTTTCATCTCATTGAACCACATTTTACTTACTGACATCAACCGTGTCTCTCATATTTTTGAAATTCTACTCACAGAAGTGGTAAAATTATGTTTTATGAAAAATTCATTTTTTTAACTACCACTTAGTGGTTTCACTATTAATCAAAAAATGCATGTTTCCAGAAAAAAACAAAAAATTAGGCCTAAGCTATATTTGATATTATGAAATGAAAATTGATGTCTATTTTACCAAATTCAAAACATATCAGTTGCACTACTTAATTTAAAAATTAATTTCCATCGTCAAAACAAATAGCGTGTTCTTAAGAGATAATAACTATCAGAAGATTGACACTTGTTTATGTCTGGTTTAAATGTGAAATTACATACAATGACCAACATTGTATTAAATTGTAAAAATATATTCTAAATATAATTCAAAACCACTCAAATTATTAATTTATCACTATTAATTATTTCGATTAAAAAGGTTGTTTGTAATTAAAATTTAGTAATTTTCACTATTCATCAGAAAATGAAAGTTATCCGAAAAGTACCAAAATTTCACCTTAGGCTAAATTCGATAGTCTAAATCCAAAAATGAAGTCCATTTTGAGAGATAAATTTTTTAAAATTTTAAAAGGTGGTTATTACTATTCATAACGGCTAGTTTTAATAATATTTTAATAGCATATCGTTGTTTAGTAAAACATGGTATTGCGTACTACACAAACTATCGAGGAAGGTCGCGATTGCATGTAATGCAATGTAAGTCAAGGATGCGTGTTGTGCAAGCTCCTTTTGGTGTAGCGTACAACACAAGACATTAATGAAATTAAAAAGAATATTTTTCATAAAATCTCAGGGTGTTACAAAAATATTATAAATGACTTACTCATTCCCAACTGTCTTCCAAAGGATATAATAAACAGAAATGGATATTTTAGTATAATTACTCTCTTAAAATTAAATTATAACAAGTGTTAGGTTGATTTTATTGAATTTGTAATATAATTTCTACCTTAAATTAAATGATTTTCCCATATCCATGGTAATAAAAATATTACTAAATTTAATATTCATAATGTATAATAATAAAAGGAATCTACTTATATAATTTGTACCATATTATTATAGATTTGGAATCCATTTCTCAAAACTCAAAATACAGAATTAGAAGAAATTCATTAAAAATTAATCACGTTGAACAAATGAGAAAATATGTTCTTAAAGTAAAATGTTTGAAAGATCACCATGTTTTTATATCCAATATCAATTTGAAATTGACTATAATGACCTTGATTGAATTAACTAATATCAAATAATGAAATTATAATTTTAAAATAATTAAAAGGACAAGCTAACTGTAAAAATAAATGAGATGAATAAGTAGTTTTGAATTAAAATGCAGTACTTTTCAGTATTCACTAATATATAAAATATATAAGAAAAATAAAAATAATTCATCCCAAGTAAACATTGATATCATTATTTCAAATAAAAAGTTTATTTTTTAAAATAAAACATATAAAAGTGTCTAAAATGATATTTTAAGAAGGTGTTCCATTGAAATGTGGAAAAAAACCATTTTACAAAATTATTCATTTTTGCAATAAAATTGATTTTTTTCTTATATCATGTTTAGAAAACAAATTTGATGAATTTTAAACATTATATTAAATTTATAATTCATTAATTTAATCTATCCAATGTAATTTTATTATATTATAAATATAGTGATTCGTATTATATAGTTTTTATATAAAAACGCATAATTTATAGTCAATTAGATTTTATTTCATTTTATAATTATTTTGGTAACCAATGAATCATTATATAGACATGTGTAAACCAAATATTCACAATGTAGTTAATATTATTCATCCCTAACATTATAAATACTCTTTGATAAAGATAATATAAGTAAATGTCGTTAACTGTTACATAATAATGAGTGATGTCAAGAATTTTAAAATATTTAAGATTATGGAAATTTTCATTTTTTAAATTTCTAGATAATTATACCATAAATAATATATAAAAAACCATAAATATGATGTTTCATGTTGCAAAGTGTGCCAATGCTTTCTCAAAATATATAAAAACATTAATAAAAAACTTAAATATTTATTCATAAAAATCATCCTAAGATTCTTCATAACATCCTACATTACTTTACACATACATATAACCTATGAAAAACATTACTAAAAGTGTTATGAGCACAAAATATCAGTAAGGTACAAAATGATGAATTTGTTAATCTATTGAAAACATGTAAATAATTGAAACCCATTTTTGTACAAAATTATTAGCATACAGAGAAAAATAATAAACATTATATAGGACATAAATATCATATCACCCTTATATTAATCCTTACAAATGGAATAAACTTGTGGTCAACATCTATATCTAGAGTACCTAATGATTTAGAGAACCATATTGGCTCTCACCCATCATATCCTAATCTATAATGGGATTAACCCAACATATCTTCAGCTATAATGGATCTCGTCCTATAATATATTAATCTATAATGGGATTGACCCATAATAAATACTTTTCATGGAACATATCATGAATTAAACCCTTTAAAAATCATTTACACACATACGAAAACACTTCAAAATAAAAATATATACTTTTCTTTTAAAATTTACTTTAAAAATATATAATCCATGCACATGATAATGAAATAAGTAGAGTCAAATAATAAAGGAATAAATACAATTAAAAACTTTAAAAATTAATGCATCCTGATTTAATTTGAAATATATCATTCGATAGAAGTTGAAAAAACCTTCCTTTTCATTTTTATTAAAAGAGATTAAAAATGAACTCTAAATGAGGGTTTTAAATGAATGTCTCTTACCCTGAGACTGACTAATAAAGTAAACTTATTATATTCCTAAATAAAAAACATAGTTTAAATATTTACATTTGTGATAACAATTTTAAATTTAATTATTACTTAAATATTACTTATTATCATGTTATAACAATTACTTAATTATTTTAGTTAATTTCGGGTGTTTTGACCTCATTTAGAACATGAGTCCAAAATGAGCCCGGTAAGTCAAATATGGTCAAATTGGTCATTAATACATACTATCATGAATAATTTTCGTTAAATAATAATAAAATTTATATTTCAAATATTATTTTAATTTGATTCATTAAAAATTGATATAAAAAATGAAGAATGTTACAATCATAGAGATGGTAAGCCTTATAAACACTTGAGTAACATTTCTATTTTTATTAGAAAATATAGAATAAGGTAATTAATATTTTCTATTTAAAGTATTAAAATAATATCATAAATATCATATTAATAATTTCTATATAATTTTGTATATCATATATGTGATTTGGTGAAGAAAACCGAGTCACTTTGCTTTGTGGAGGTGATAGTTTACATGTACGCACGAACGACGTTATCATTTATATGCGCAAGAAAGGCAAGGAATTAATTATTTTATTATTCTATTGTTATGATAAATATGACATTAATATAATATACATACATTAATTCCATCATTATAACTAGTCTTGAGAGATGATAAAGGGAAAAATTATATCGATTTGTGGAGGTGATAGTTTACATGTATGTTATGATTAATTATTTTCCCATTTGATGGATGTGGATAAATATTTATGTGATTAAATTAACATAATAATATTTCTGTTTATCTAGGATGGATTAGTTATTTTTTCATAAATTTTAAATAAGATTTCATGAAACAAGAACAAGAAAAAAACAAAACTTAAATAAATACAATACATCTTCTGCAGATTATCACCTTTGATTAATAACATAACACCTCTAAAGACGGTGTTCTACAAAAATAATGCATCCAGGAAGTGTGGAGGGATTATAGAATGGTATTTGGTTTGATATTGGAATTCCAAATAGTTTTTGAGGTGTGAATAATAGAGAATAATGGGCTCCCTTTTATCAGAGAGGGTGGGGACACTATTGGAATTCATCAGTGTATGAAAATATAAATAGACTATTCTACATAAAGAAATGTCTAGTAAAGGAAATTTAGATGATTTTTTTACACCATATAATACCCCTTTCTGAGAATTTATGTTTTTTGTTTTTAAATAATTTAACAGTAATTAATTAAATATGATATCCCTTTTTTCAAATTCAATACTATTCATTTACTTTGATATCAAATACATCCAAAAAGGTGGTAATTCGAATATCATTCATTCAAAAAACAACAATATATCATAAAGATCTATCAAATTCATTATTTAAATAAAATCATCCAAAATATATTAAAATTAATATATTAATATCAATTCTTTTATAATTTAATAAATACTAATTTAAAATTGATGAAGCATTTAAGGAAATTATATAATTTCAAAAAATTCAAAATAATTTATTATAATGACAAAAATAATATATATATATATATATAATTGTATATTTATTTTCATTCATATCTTGATTATGTCCTAATGTTAACACTTAAAATATTTCAAATACAAGGGCGTGATGTTCTGTACCATTTTGGACATTAAATAATTAAAAATATATTATCCGGGAAAAGTTTCCATTAAATAACCCAAAATAGGCCATAATGTGATAAATTTACAATATTGTTCATCCATATTTTTTTTCAATTATTAATAATTTTTTTATCCATATATTTTTTAAACATTATTTAACACCTTTAAATAAAATTGTTAAATCATTTAATTTTTACATTATGGGTTAATATAATTACTATAAAATTTAAAAATACCACTAAATGAGTTATTGATTACATTTATATGACTTATCCTAATTAGTTTTATGACATTGGAATTTTTATAAAATTTTATCCTGTAATAAAATATTTTATATTTTAAAATATCTTAAATTTTATTTATGAAACTATTAACTATTTAATATTTTAAAAATACCATAACAACTTAATTTATTCAAAAAAAATATTATCACATCCCAAAAATTTTAAATTAAACATAAATTTTCATTTATGGCATCATATAGTTCAAATTATATTAATTTTTAAATTATTAATATAATTCATTGGATTCTTTATTTAATAAGTCAATTAAAGTGTCATCATTATGTCATTATTTAATTTATTTTTTTATTTTCTAAACATTTAAAATAAATTAAAATGATGTAGATAAAAATTTTATCTTAATAAATAATATTTATATTCAAACATATCACATATATTATCCCATACTAAAAATATTTTATTTGTTATAAAAAGTGTAAAAATTTTGTCTTTTAATAGAATATAATATTATAAATGTCTAACAAATACACAGGTGGCTTTAAAAGGGTACCTATTATAACCATGGTGGATTTTGGACAAGAAAACCTCATTAAATTAAATTATAATTAGTGTTTGGTTAATTTTATATTAGTTATAATATTATTACTACCATAATTTAAATGACCTATCCTTAACCATGTTAATAAAAATAATTACTATAGTTACTATTCCACATTTTGAAAAATTAAGTCGATCATATTAGATAAAAAATTTCAGACTTATTCAAAACAATTATGTCCATTTTTCAAAATAAAAAATATGAAAGTGGCTAAAAGTAAATTAAAATTAATCACGTTGACGTGTCACAAAATTGAGTTTTTAATGTAAAAACATTCAAAAGATCACAATGTTTTTATATCTAATTTGAATGAGAAAATTAATTCCAACGAAATAGATTTTATCAAACGGATAAAAACCTTATCAAATTAGACCTTAAAACCATTGAAATTATTATTTATCACTATAATTAAATTTGATGAAAAAGCAGATTTCAATTTCAATGAATTTTTCACTGTTTATTAAAAAATGAATTTTATTAGAAAAATATCAATAAATTATCCAATGTAATTTTTGATGTCCCGATTCAATATAAATTGATAATTATTTCATATAGATACTATTAATGTGTCAAAAATAGATTTAAAATCGAGTTATGGTTAAAATAGGAAATTAATGGTGAAAATAATATTATAAATCACACTTGTAATTTTTATAATTTCATTGGATGAGTAATTGTCATCACGAAACTTGGTTGGGATTAGTTTCTATCCATATGGAGCCACATGGATTTCATTAAGAAATTTAAACTATTTTTTTAATGAAAAGGCAAATTTGTCACACCCTTGTTTTTAAGAAGTAAAGTATATTTAATATGGGGTTATACATGGGATATCTTCAACTATAAAAATTCAATACAAATATAAAATTATTTTCTATGTCATGGAAAATAATTTATTATCTTTAGAAAATAAATAATTCAATTAAAATGGTGACATAATGATGATGAAATAATTGCTTCATTAATATAGGAATCAAATAAATGGTATAAATTTTTTTATAATAAATATATTTTAATTTAATTGATGTCAGCCATGAATTGTTTGGATGATTTTGTTATGTTAGGAATGTTTTAATGGAGTATTTTTAATGATATAAATTTTTTGTTAAATTTTAAAATGTAATATATTGAGTAGTGTCAAAATTGACACTAATGATTATTTAAAATATAAAATCATTTATTAGTTAATATAGAGTTTATAAAATTTTAATATTCATCCAACTAGTTGGAATAAGTCATAAAATGTCATCAATGACTCATTTATTGGTATTTAGACATTATTTAGTAATTATATTGACCACTAAATAAGAAATTAAATTATATCATGGAAATAATTAATATGGGTAAATAAGGGTTAAAACAAAAGTATAAGTATTAAGCAAAAAGAAAAAAATGTCAAAAAATAAATTGACGATGGATATTGGATGCTAATAAGATTAAGATAAATTTTTATTTTTTTTAATAAACTCTTTTCTATGGAATAAAATTCAATTTTATTTGAAGTCTATGATAGTTAAAAAAATCAATCTTTTGTGTTTACATTCAATTATGAGTTCAGATAGGGAATAAATAATTATATGAATGAACCTACATATCTAAGTAGATATAAATTAATTTTTTTTATTATAATAAATTTGTTATAAATTTATATAAATTATATAACTAACATTAATGATTCTTCGATTCTAAAACAATATTTATTTGTTCAAGAGAAAAACAAAATAGTTGATATTAAAATTATTATTTTAATATATTTCAGATGAGTTTATGTATCTAAAATATTTAAAATATATATAAAAAATAATTTATAATATCTAATGTATTTTATTCCAATTTAATGTTTTTTCTTGATGTGTTTTGATTTCAAATTAAATGATGAGTATTGAATTTGAAAATACTTATATCTTATTGAATTTATATATTTTTAATTTTTTTTATATTTAAAAAATGTTAAATAATCACAAGGGGATAGGTTATGGATGAAAATTTCTTTTACAATCATTTATGTTAAATTTAAAATTATTTGGATCTAGAATAGTCTTAGGGAATTTTTATACATTGAGGAATTCTAGGATTTCACCTCCCCTCTTCTATAAATGGGAACCAATTATTATTTACTTTTCAAAATTGAAACCCAGTTTTTGACAAGGATCTATTAAAATCCACTCCTATAATCCATTATAACATTTCATATGCCTTATCATGGTCATAGCACTCTCCTTAGAGGTGTTAAGGTTTTAATCAAAGGTGATCATCCGAGGAAGAGGTATTATTCTAAATTAAGTGTTTCTATTTTCTTTTTCATCCAGATCCTAAAAATATTATTCCACCATGATGAAATAAAAAATAAAATATCCTACTTATACATATATATTATTTTGATAATATCATCACCTAAATACATCTCTGGTTTTCATCAAATGGTATATTAATAAATCATTTGTGTATATATGTGAACTATCACCTCCTAGAACTAATATAATTCATTACCCATTACCATATCTCGTGAACAATAATAGTGAAAGAATTAATTTTTATATATTATATTCATTTAACATTTAACAAAATAATATAATACTATATCCATTATGTTTTTACATTATATTCTCATGAATATGATGATGTTTATGTGTGTTTATGTCAACTATCACCTCCACGAAGCGTTGTGATTCATTTTTCATCACCACATCACATGGATGAGATATATAAGTATTTTTCAATTATTAGTATAATATTAATTATATTATTATCATTGTATAATAACAAAATAATTGTTACTTAATATCCATAATTACCATTGGAAAATCAAATTATTACTTATTGTTATGTACGTTCAACTGTCTACATGATTATAAAATTGTTAATTTTTCATAACTGAGGGTATTAAAATAAACATAGTCCAATCATAGAAATAAATCAGTTTGGGCAAATTTTAAATAGTAAATTAATTTACATTAGTTTAATACTTTAATGATTTTCATGATTTCCCCTCCCCTCTTCTACAAAACAGACACATTATTCTCATATAAATACACATTAAAACAATTTTCGTTCAGCTTAGATCTTCCCAAATCCCTCTCTAGAATCCCTCCACATGTCCTAGAGGCCTTATTTTTGGTATACCACACTCCTTAAAGATTTTATGGTGTTAATCAAATGATATCATCTGAAGAAGATATATAGGTTTTAATTATGTCTTTATATATTATTTCTTCTTCACATTCCAAAAAATAGTCTACCTCTATGATCAAATAATAAATAAAATATCCTAAATATACTGAAATGTTATTATTTTTGTATCATCCCCTAAATAATTCTCTGCTTCCAAAAAATTTGAAAAACATAATCATTCATGTGTTCATGTGAACTATCACATCAGTGCGCTGATAAAATTTGTTTCCCTTCACCATATCTAATGACTCTTTATAATGATAAAAGTAATTATTATATATTATATTAAATATATAATTATGATTATGATATAATTATACTTCAATTACATTCATAATTTATATGGACATAAAAAATGATAACTTTGTTCGTGCGTACATGTGAACTATCTCATCCACGAAGCAATGCGATTCATTTTTAATCACCACATCACATGGATAATCTATAAGAGTATATTTAAATCATTGGTTTTATATCAATGATATTATTATCATTGTTGAATGAAAAAATATTAATTACCCTCTTTCTATAATGATTATTGAAAAATGGAAATGTTACTCAAGCATACGTCTGACCTACCATGTCCATGATTATTACATAGTTAATTTTTTAGAAACAAAAATAATGATTTGATTTAAAATTATTATTTAAAGATAAAATTAATTATTATATCATGAATATTATTATGGATATGATATAATTATGACCACCTTGACTATTTAAATCATACTAAATTTATTTTGGACTCATGTACTGAATATTGACCAAACATCCAAGGTAAACGTAAATAATTATTTAATTGTTATATCATAATAATGAGTGATATAAAAGGAATCTTGGACATGAATAAGGTAATTAATAATTTAAATAATTATCACAATTTTAATTTTTCAGAATATAATGATTTTACATGATGAGTTGGAATCATGTTATGAGTCCATTTAACTAAAACATCCTTTGAAATGTTTTAATAATTTATTATTATATTTTTTCCCATTCATTTCCATGATTTCAAAATCATTTTATGGTGATATTTATATGGACATAAATTTTTTTATATGGTAAAATTTTAATTTATTTTAATATATTCATAGTTGTTTGGGACACTTTAATTCAAATATATCTTTTTTAAATCCTTTAAATAATTTTTTAAAATGTTTTGGTTATTTCAATAACTTTTAATAATTTCTTAATAGTGAAAATGAAATTTTATGCATGAAATGTTGAAAGTTGTATATAATATGTGTTATGATTATATAATCGTATTAGAAAATTTGACTAGTGGTTCTGTGATAATCCAAGGATGGGTAGTATTGTTATAGCCTACAATGCATTGGATGTAGAGTTTAGTCGTATGGCTATTCCAATTGAATGAGTGAAATGTATTGATATTTCCCATATGGTTATTATCTTCTAGTATATTTTTATCCCATGCTACCTACTAATATATTATATTTTTTCGTATGTGTTTTAATGAAAATAAATTATATCCAAAGGAGAGATATTTTTATTTTTGAAATGTAGATCTCTTTTTTCTATTTAAAAAGGAATATTTTTTAAGTAAATGTTATATGGGTTTTAGTTATACAAATGGTTTTCTTTATTTTTGTCCCTTACCATGATTTTGTGTTAATCTGATTTTGTGAAGAAAAAAAATTACAGGTCTTACGATTGTTATGGTCAACGATTATGTCAATATAAATTTATTGAAAACATTTCATTAAAATAAATTATGTTTTATTCGAACATGGATTCCATTGATGAAAAAATGAATAATAAGTATAAGCATCCAAATGTAATGAATAAACCTTATTATTAATATATTATCCTAAATATCTAAAACACTAACAGTAAAAATCCTCATATGTTAATTCTACTTTAAAAACACTTGAATATGTTATTATTAAAGAGAAGTCTTAAATATTACATAATATTGAGATAAGTCAAGAATTTATCTTTATTTATCATTGAGGATACTTATATATTTTGAGATGTAAATAATTATTCCATAAATATTACATGACTAGTCAAATATTATCAAGTATGAACATCTTCTCACTATCTATTTTTTCGAAAAATAAAAATCATTAAAATAAAACAGGATTTATTTTTCATGAACAATCATTATAAAATTCATCACAACATCCAAAATTATCATACCAATCCATATACCCCATGAAAATGATATTAAAAAATATATATGATCCCAAAAAGTTTAGTAAGGGATATAAAAAAAGAAAAGAAATTGTGAGTTCATGTATACATTAATTCCATGAAAACATTTTAATAGAGATTTACTTTTCATCAATAAGACATAAACTCTATATAATACCTCAAGAAATAATAATATTTTTATTAAAATCAATATCAATCATATATCATAATTGTAACTTGTGGAATCAATTCCATATCATTAATATAGTTTAAGTAATAGATATATATGGATTAGCATTCAAGGTTACATTTGTAATACCCACAACCGAAGAATCCCTTAATCTCTGAGGAGAAACCCTAATGATTAATTATTTCTTATTACACAATGCGTTGGAAAGATATCACAAGATTACTCTATTTTTTATGATGGAATCACTAATATTTAAAAAAAATCCCAATAACAGTAACATAATTATAAAACATAAAAATTCAAAATAGGAAAAATCTATTTCCATGAAAAAAATCATTTTTACTTATCCGCACACTCCTAAATGAAGTTATATATTAGAAAATAAATGTGTAAAATTAGAAAGGAGTCACACAAACATAAAAGATACATGTAATAAATAAATTATGTTCGTGATATATATTTTATAAAACATTTATTTTATATTTTTTTTAAATAGTTGAAACAGTAACATTAAAATATTCATTAAAAGAATATACCTATCTGTCTTTACAAATAATCAGGTAAATTATTTATCGTCCAGAATAAGTAACATAATTTAATTATTATCTTTATTTAGAAACTTTTTAAATATTATTATTAATTTTATATCTCTATTTCTAATGTTATAACAATTACATCATTAGTTAAGTTATGTCATAAGTTCTGATGATATTCGGTACATGAGTTCGAAATGAATTTTGTATGATGTCAATAGGCATAGTGGTTATTATCCCATCATCTAAAAGATAATATGTAGAAAATAATAATTACTTTTATAAATCAATTATAATTTTAAATCACACCATTTTTGTCTGGTCAGGAAAAATGGACAACTTTATAATCATGGACATGGTTCGGTGTACGTAATCAAGAGTAACGTTCTATTATTCAATGATCATTATAGAATGGAAATAATTATAATTTTATAATTCAAGAATGGTCATAATATAATTATTATCACATTAATATTTTATATATTTTGATTTTCAAAATCTTAGTGATTTGGTGATGAAAAAAATGAACCAAATTGCTTCGTGGTGGTGATAGTTTACACGTACACATGAACGACGTTATCATTTTCATGTGCATAGAAAGTAGCAACATAATTGATATAGTGTTCTACTATATTTATAATTATTTCATGAATATTATATATATATATATATTTATTTATTCCATCAATGTAACTAGACATGAGAGATAGTAATGGAAACCCAATTATATTGGTTCAGGGAGGTGATAGTTCAAACTTACTCATAAAAGATTAATTCATTTCCCAATTGAATGAAATTAGAGATGTATTTAGGTGATTATAAAAAAATATAATTATATTGATGATATTTTATATATTATTCGATCGTGGTTGGAGAATATTGTAAGGTTGTTGAAGAACAAATAATACAGAAACACTTAATTAAAAATGACTCGTCTTTTTCGGATGATCACAGTTGATTAAAACCATAACTCCTCTAAATAGAGTGTTATGCCTAAAATAATACCTGAAAATGTGGGGATGGATTTTAGTAAGGGGGTTGGGTTGATCCTTGATGAATCAAATGGGTTTTGGTGATTTAGGAATATAGAATGATGAGTTATCTTTTAAAAGAGAGGGGGAACTCCTAGAATCCATCAAAATGAAAAATTAATATAAATTAATTTTCAAATAAAAATATCTAAAAAACTGATTTATTTTGGATATAAGATGATTTTGGGTTAAATAATAATTATTCAATTAAAATTATATAAATATTGGCAATTTTTTAATCATTATAATGTTGTTTTGTCCCATATTATGCATTATAGTGATATCATGTAATTTACACTTTTATGGCAAATATAACTACTCTAGCATTCCAAAAGACCAATAAATGATTCCTTTATGATATTATAAAAATTTTACAAATTTTTTGACCTAATATTTTATATATATAAAATAAATATCATTTTATAAATGATTTTATATTGAAAAATAACTTTTGAGTCAATATTAATAGTATTCAATATTTGACTGGTTAAAAATATTACAAAAACATGATATCATAAAAAAAATTCATTTAAAAATCCATAATTTATAAAATAAAAACATAAAATTCATGAAAGACATCAATAATATCAAATAATATTTATTTTAACATTTTTTATATCATTTATTTGATTCTTTCATTAATGAGTCATATATTTCATCATCATTGTGTCACCATTTAATTTATTTTTATATTTTCAAAATATGGTAATAAAAATACCATGATTTAGGAAATAAGATTTTATTTCTATATTATATCCATAGTTGAATATATCCCATATATTAACTCATATAAAAAAATCACTACTTGTTTAAAACATGGGTGTAACAAAATTGGTCTTCTATTTTAATATAATAATATAAATTTCTAACTCACACCAAAGTGGCAAAAAATGGTTGTAACTTTGAAAAAAGGATAATTTTGAAAAAAAATCGTTTAATTAATTTAGGGAATTGGTTATGGTGATTTTATGTTAGTTATAATATTAATTTTAACCTAAATAACAGGATTTATGCTTAACCTTGGTAATAAATATTATTACTAATGTTACTATTTGTGATTGACAAAAATTAATTTGATCATATTTGATCGTAAATTTAATTTTTATTATAACCATGTATATCTATTTTTCAAAATTCAAAATATAGAAGTTTATATCATTAATTGAAAATTTATCCCATTGATAGATATAGAAAATGAGGTTTTAGAGTAAAAATGTTAACATGTTCATAATGTTTTTATATACAATTTAAATTTGAAATTGTTTCCAATGAAATAAATTTGATTAAATGATAAAATAATGATATATTTATACTTTAAAAAAATTCATAAATATATTATTTCTTTATAAATATATTTTATGGAATGTAGATATCAATTTAAATGTATTTTTTTCACTATTAATCAAAAAATAATTCTGATAAAAAAATACCAAAACAATGATCCAAAGTAATTTTTTATACTCTTAATTCAATGAAAAAGTTTATTTTCTCTAATAAAACATATTAAATTTTTAAAAAAATAGATTTTAAATGGATTCACCATCAATAGGTAGTAAAAATTACTTTTTTTGTAAAAATTTCCTTTTATGCATAAAATTGAATTTTTTCTAATATCATCATTAGAAAACATATAAGTTTAATGTTAAAAATTAGAAATATTAATTTAAATATTTCATTATTATAATCATAAAATATTGAGATGATTATTTTATAAACACACTTATTAAAAATTAAAAATTTATTCAGAAAAGAATTTCATTTTATTTTACATATGCATTATAATCATTTATAAAAAATTGTTTTAATAATTATAAAATCATGTGGAAAAAAATAATTTCACAATTCAATTAATACCATTTGCTTCTACCATTATACCTTTTATGTGATAATGATTTTATTTAAATAAAAGTATTTAATTGTTCATTTATACAAGATGTAGTGCATCATTACCATATCACTCTTACAATCACCCTTAATAATGGAATAACTATTCAGTAAGCATCCACATCTAGAGTACCCAACGCATTATAGATCTATGATTAGGTTCAAATTTTGTATAATCTGTATCGATATCACCCATTTTTAATTACCTATAATGGGTTCCAACACTTTTAATAAGATATATAATGATCACTCGTGTGCTATAATGGGGGTCAACCATTCATATATTCTATATCAGGATGACACATTAAATTTTCACATACAAAAACATAAAATAATGAAATTTTCAACATGTCACTCAAAATATTTCATTTTCCTTCATAAGAAAATGTTTTATCTTATTCAAATAATAAATCCATTTTCAAAAGGCCTTTTATGACATATAAAAAATTATTTTGAATTAATTTGTCCCAAACCACTTTGAAACATTTCAATGAAATTCAAAAAATAACATTTTTAAAAGTTCATGGACATATAAATACATTAATAAAACCCATTTTTAAAATACGGAAATAAAAGATATTGGTTTAAAACTACAAATATTTAACACACATAAATCAAGTATTTAGGTAAAGAGTCTTTTTATACTTGAGAAACAGTTGAATAAAAAACATTTATGAATAACATTTGAAACAATATTAAATATCATGACAATTTTGAAATTCAGGATATAATGTTTAATAAGGTTTGTCAATACAACTTATTGGATAATAATCTTGAATAATATCATTAAATTTCTCAATGAAAGGAGATTGAGATGAAAAATTTTACCCTAGTTCTGAATTTTCTTCTACAGTCATTATCTTCATGGATAAAAAATAAGTTAATTATTTTCATTCATCGAAATATTTTCAGAGTTCATAATCACATAATATTATGTTTAAAGAATTACATAATTATTTATTTTAATGTTGTATGATTTCTTTAAATTCCTTTATTTCATCCAAAATTAACTATCTATGATGTCAACAGTTAAAATTCTAATAATTCCATCATTTAAAAAATAATATTCAGGACATAATAAACACTTTTATAAATAATGTATACTTTTATACCAAATCATATATTTTTATTTATAGAAAATGAAGAATCCTATAATCTTGGTGATAGTATGTCCTACGTAGGCATGTGTAAAAGTTTTATTTTTTATTGATCATTGTAATTTAAAAATTAAATGTTTTTTTATTGTGTCATGTCAATCACTGAATCTAAAAACACAAGATAGATTTTTGAACCATAGATTGGGGCTTGAGAAATAGTGTCATCTTATTCATCTTCTTCAAATAACTTCTTTACCAATCCATTAATAGGAATGACTAGACATCATGGTCAGATCTAATCTAGACTGCTCATTCGCATTTGAGCCATTTTGTATCTTCAACCTTGTTCAAAATAGCATAAAACCTCGATACAGACTTCCACATAGTTTTTTATCTATCGACATTGATCCATGCCCCTAGTCAAATAAATGTGTTGCGACATAAATCCATATCCCCAACATTCATTACAAAACAATAAAACTTTTACGATAGGATGTGGTCTTATCTTCATTATATAGCGACTTTTTATCATAATTGGTACCCAATAAGTGAACTTCATTTTTTCATGGTGTCTAGCCATCATAAAAAAATATATTTTTCCTCAAGGTTAAATAATCCCCCACCACTAAATCTATTAAATATATCTGGTTTTTATCTTCATGAAAAAAACAATAAGATATACTTATATTTCAATAATTTTAAATAAAATGATTCCCTTATTAGTACTTCATTTGGATTTGCACATCAAATCTATCCAGAGCCAAATCCATCATTCAATACTCTAACCACAATATTATAATAATAAAATATATACTTTTCAATCCTCCATTTATGGAACTAATATCTAAAAAATGGGGAAGGATCCCTTTCTTCGATTTCATAAATGCAATCTTCCTCTGATGCCCAGAACCAGTAGAGCCCACTATTCATTTACTTTTGGAAATGGATAAGAATTAATATTATAATTGTAAAAAAATAAATTTTAAAGTATTCATTTATTTTTATTTCTGAATTTATACCTTTTATAATTTAAATTTAAATGAGATTAATTATATTCTATTTTAGCTTCCATTATAAAGATTTCAAATATAAAGAGGATTTTCCTTTTTTCAAAATTACCTTGTATGGTGGGTTTTAGTTTTTGAAATGATCTATGGAATGAATTATATAATAAATAATTAATTATAATTTATTTAAATTTATGAACATAAAAACATGAGAATTGTTTTTATTTTATTTTAAAGAGGGTGAGAGTGTAACATTTGTAGTATTTAAAAAGAAACACTATATTTTATTGACTAAATGAAACAAAACAATGAACTTAAATGAATAAATACATTTTATTATTATTTTTTTATAATAAAACTAGCCATTATAATGGTGGGAATGAAATGTTTTAAATTGAAATTTGACAATATGGTTTACACATGTTCATATAATGATTCATTTTTTAAAAAATTAATTAGAAATGGGAATAAATACCAATTGAATATAAATGATATTTTTTCATGAAAAGTTATTTAAATGTATATAATTGTGTTTATAAAATACTAAAACAATTATTTTTAGATTATGTGACTGAAATAAAAAATAATAATGAACAAAATTAAAATAAATAATTAGTATCCACTTCATTGAAAATATTAACCTTTAAAATTGATATATAATATATTATTCATGAAAAATATTCATAATAATCATCATGACATCCACCATTATCATACCAATCCTTATACCTAGTGAAATCCATTTTAAATATTGGGATGAGAACAAAAGGATCAGTATGGGGAAAATAGAGAGAAATAATATTTTAGTCCCTGAATACTTTTATCGTATGAAAACATTTTCATAAATATGTACTTTTCACCCATAAAACAAAAGAAAATAATTTACCTCAAAAATTTATATGATTCTTGTAAAAAACCATAGAAAACATAAATCATAAATGTATATTTTGGAATCCATATCATTTTTACAGTGTATCATTCATTGATACAAGGTGAGTAACCATAATGTTTACATTTCGAAAACCCACCGTAGTATATTCACAAAATCTCTTAGGAGAAACCATTCCATCTAAGTCTACCTTGATACCAAATTAATTTGAGAGATATCAGGGTCTCAACATCCATAGATTTATCTTGGAATCACCCATATTCAAAAAAATCCCACTATCCACAACATAATCATAACACCTAAAATAATAATAAAAGAAAAATGACATTTCCAACAATAAAATCAAATTTTATTTTTACACAGTTGTGCACTCATTAATTAACACATATTATTAAAAAATAACACACATATAATGGAAGGGATAAAACCATAAAGAGTCAAAAAATTAGTAAAATATATTCATGCTGTATAAGTTAACAAATATTCCCCTTGGTTTTTTTAAAAATAGTTGAAAGAGTAAACTTTAATAACGTTTTTAAAAGAAATTCCCTTACTATGAGTCAGAATCATCACATACAATATTTACCTTCCAAAGATAAAAAATATTAAATTATTTATTGTCTTTAGAATCATTTTATGTTTTATTGTTCTTTTTATATGACTTAATTTTAGGTTATAAAAATTATTTAATTATTTATGTTCACATCGGGCATTTTTTCGTCATTCTCTACTTTAGTCCAAAATTAATTTCCAATTTTTTATATAGTAAAAATGGTTATAGTTACATGTAATATATTATTATATTCCCTAAATAATAAAAACATATAAAAATCAATTATAATTATAAATTAAACCATTATTTTATGGTTATGAAAAGTGAGCAATATTATAGTCATAGAGATAGTATGTTGTACATAGGCATGAGTAAGGTTTCCATATGTCATTAATCATTTATAAATATATGGTAGTTGTTATTTGTTCTTTAAATATTGATTATTATATAGTTAATATAACATTAAAAATTTAAATATACTTATATATATAAACCATGTGATGTAGAGAATAAAAAGGAATGGCATCGCTTCGTAGATGTGATAGTTCACACAAACACATGAAGGACATTATCATTTTTATCTTCATGTAAAGGTAAAAAAAATATTAGAAATATTATTATTACATAATGATAAATATTTCATTAATATCATATATAAACATTAATATTATCATTATAATCATTCTTTAGAGACAGTGATGGGAAAAAACTATTTGTTTCGTGAGGTGGTAACACCCTTTAAAAATGAATGAATAATTAATCTCCCATTTTTTGACATTGGAGATTGATTTAGGTGATGATATTAACATAATAAAATTTTATTTTATTTAGAACACTATAGTTATTATTTCATCATTGATGATGAATATTTGAAGGAAGTGGAAGAAGAAACAAAATAAAAGGCACATAAAAACGATACATTTCCTTCACAAAATCTTATTTTATTAAAACATTAAGAATTATATGTTTATTAATATTACATAAATATCGCATATATAATTTTCCATGGGATAATATTATGTAATTTAGTTGGATGTTTTCTAGACCAAAATGGTTTTGATGTGTGAGGAAATGTGAAGAAGTAGTGCACTATATAAGGGATGGGAGGGGCACTCTTGGAAATATAAAATGTAATAATATAATATAAATTAATTTTAAATTTTAAATGAATCCAAATAAGAATATTTATAATTTAGGACTATAAAATATTGTACTCCAATCATCCAACGAAAATTAGAAATGTTATTACTATTTTTCAATCCTAATATTTTTGTTTGAAACCTTATTAATTCTTACTATGATATCATTTAATTTTTTATGAGGGTTAATATAAATTACAAAAATGAAAAAAGGACCAATAAATAAGTTAATGATGATATTTTTTGACTGATAACAATAATTTATCTAAAATTGAGTTTTACTCATTTTAATATCATTTAATAAAATATCTTACATTTTATAATACCTTTAGTATCAATTTTGACAATATTCATTTATTAACTCGATAAATATATCATTAAAACATTTTATCTCTTGAAAAAATAAAGTTTCTCTTCTGTAACATGTAAAATTAAAAAAGTAATTTTTATTGCATCAATAATTTTATATTAAATTTATTTTAATATTTATAATATCAGTTATTTGATCCATTCATTAATGATCTAATTACTGCATCATCACAGTGTAACTGTTTAATTTATTTTTTTATGTCCTAAAAAATATAAATAATTTATCATGTTCTATGTAAAAATTTTATCTTTCTATGTACTATTTAAAGTCAATGATATCCCATGTATAACAATTATAAATAATTGTTAAAAACAAGGGTGTGATAAAAACTTTCTTCTCTTTTAATATAATATTATAACTATTTTACTCACTCCCAAGTTGATTTCAAAGGATATAACTTCCAACCAAGGTTTATGTTTTTATAAATAAATTCATCTAATGAAATTAGTTGAATTTATATGGTGATTTTATATTTATTGTAATGTTTTTTCAATTAATTAACTCATTTAACCTTAACTGTGGTGATAAAAAAATTACAAATATTTCTATTCATATATCTCAAAAAAACATTAATACTATTTGATAATAAATGTACTTATAATTATAGTAATATATTTCCATTTCATAAAATTAAAAATAAATAAGTAGATAAAATTAAATTAAAATTAATCTCATTGATGGATCAACAAAACATGTTTTTAATCTAATGCATTCAAAAGATAACAATGATTTTATATCTAATATGAACATTGATTTGATTCCAATAACTAAAATTTGAATAAATGATAAAAAAAAATTAATATAATAATATATTTAAACTAATTAAGATGGTAATACAACTATATAAATATATTATATGAAAAGATATTTTGAATTAAAATGAATTATTTTTTACTATTAAAAAGTGAATTCTATTAGAAAATATCAAAATATCATCAAACGTAAATTATGATCCTCTATTTTAGATAAGAAAAATATGTTGTTACATATGACTTATAAAAGATTCAAATACTATATTTATAATGGTTTCTCCATATAAAGGTGTTAAAACTATTTTTAGAAAGATAAATCTTTTAACTATAAGTCTAGATTTTACATATACACTATTAAATACTGTGTCTATTTTATTTATTATGTAATTAATAATTATGAAAGGGAATTATTCTATCATAAGATATGTTATTAAATTCATACACTTTTTATAATTCATTGTCTATAATTTTTATTGACTTATTAAAATATTGGAATGAATGTTATCTTTCACATGTTGTGGAAAAAAGAAACTATTCAGATTAATGATATGCTAGTGGTAAATGAGTATCTCAATGTTTTTCATGATGAGTGTGTTGGTGTTATAAATGTCTATTAAATTTAATTTTAAGAATACTTAGATCTGGATGCTATATAAATTTCGTAAACCCATTATAGAATGGCTCAAATGGCATTTTTAGAATTGAAAAAATCTATTGTATGAATGATCAAATAATGGTTTTATCTGACCGATCACTACATTATAGGGTGGAACTATCTTGTTCCTAAAGAAGTTAGATGGCTCAATGAGAATATTCATTGATTATATAGTATTTAATTACATCATTGTTAAGAACATTTTTCCATTACCTCATATAGATGATTTCGTCAGTCAGCTCTAGGAAGCACAATATTTTTCTAAGGTGGACTTGATTTTGGGGTACTATCAATTGAAAGTAAAGGTAAACAACATTCCAAAGTCTTTGTTTTAGACTATATATTTCCATTATTAATTTGTAGTTGTGTCTTTTGGGCTAACTCATTCTCCTTCTATCTTCATGGGTTTCATGAATAGAAGATTTCATGAGTTCTTGTATAAGATTGTGGTTTTTTATATTGATGATGTTTTTTTGTAATATAAAGGTTTAAATGATCATAAATGCAATATAAGGGTTGTTTTTAAAATAATAATAGAAGAGAAACTGTATTGAAAATTCATTAAGTGTGAGTATTGGTTGCAATATATTTCATTCATTGGTCTAATTGTTTCTAAAGAGGGAATGATTTTTTATAATGGTAAATCAAGATTTTTTGAAGAATAGACAAGACCAACAAATATAGAAAAGTTTCTTAGTTGTCTTTATTTACTTATATATTATAGGTGATTATTGGAATACATTACCTGGTTAACTATCCACTGACATAGTTAACATGAAAAGGTGTTAATATCATATAGAAAGATGAATTTCATGATAGTTTTTGCTAATTAAAAATAAGAATAGTGAATTATTTAGTTCTAGACCTTCATTCCCGAAGTGGTAATCTTTTCGTATATAGATTTGCTTCATTAAAAGGACAAGGTTGTTTCCTAATTCAGGATAATTAGGTAATTTATTATGATTTACGTCACTTCAAACCTCATGTGTTAAATTACACTAAAAATGATTTTGAATTAGTTGTTGTTGTTTTTAAATTAAAAAATTAGAGGCGTAATTTCTATGGAGTAAAATTTTAAATATATGAGGATAATAAAAGATTGATGTATATGTACACTCAGAAATAATTTAACCTGAGCGACTGATTATAGCTATAACTAATCACATATTAAGATTTCATGATGTATTATAATCATTGAAATGAAAACAATGAGGCTGATTCATTGAGAAAAAAATGTAATGTCACAATAACTATGCAGCGTTTGGAACATGACTCCTTGGTTAAGGATTTCATGAATTATATATTAGAATATTTTGGTGCAGGAAACTCCTCAATTTTGATTCATCTGTCATTGTAATCATTTATATTTGATATAATAATGCATGTACAAATTGAATAACATGAAATAAAAATATTTAGAATCATTCAAAAGTGTAAGTTTCTTGAATTTAACACTGATAAAGATTTTGTTTGAAGATTTTGGAAGAATTTATTTGTACCTTTTGATTTACAATTGAAGAATGAGTTGTTATGTGATGATTTTAGTTCTCATATTTACATTTCAACCTATATTCACTATGATGTACAGAATATTTTGAGGTATTACCAGTGGGATGAAATGAAAAGAGATATTATTGTCTTTAATAATATATGATTAAATTTAAAATAATATATGGTAGAATAAATTTTTAAAAAGGGTACGATTAAACATTTTTTAGTTCTTGTGTGGAAATAGAAAAATATATCAATGGACTTCATAGTGTGATTACATGAGACTTGTTGAGGTAATAATGTGATCTAGGTTATTGTTTGTCTACGGACTAAATCTTTTCATTTTCATTGTACTCAACACACACTATATATATAAAAATTTCTAAATTATATCATAAAAATATATTCATGTTATATAGATTTTCTATCAATATAATATCTGATTAGTATCTTAGTTTCAATTCTAACTTTGGAAAATCCTTCAGAAGTCATTGGGTATTGAATTATATTTTAGAACTGCTTTTCATCCTCAATTAGATAGATAATCAAAATATATAATTCATAACATGTAGAATATCTTATGTGATTTCTTAATAAATTACCATGTATATGGGGATCAATATCTTCATTTTCATTTGTTTTCATATAATAATAGTTTTCATTCCATTATATAGATGGCACCGTATGATACATGATATGGAAAGCGGTGTCGAACTCCAGATATTGTGGATGATGTCATAGAAAGGATGTTGATGGGACTATATTTTTTATAGGAAAAGACATTGAATGTATACTTGATTTAGCGACATGTGATAAAATCATAGATAATACTGAAAATGTAGGTGAATAACCAGATGAAGGGTGTTTCATTCATGGTAGGTGATCAAATATTTCTCAAATAATCTCTATGGAATTATGTGTTGTGATTTTGTAAAAAGAGAAATTTGAGTACACATTTAATAAAGCCCTATAAAATCCTTGAAATAGTTTATAATATTTTTCTATCTAGTGTATTTTACTCCATGTTTATCCTAGGTACACAATGTTTTTCTTTTTTCAATGATATGCATGATTTTCCTAGATCCATATCATTCTTCAGTATAAAAATAGTTTAGTTTGAAGAAACTCATTATTATGAGGAAAAACTAATTGAATTTATTTACCTTAGAGAGAATGTGTTTTGGAATATGCTGATTCATAATGTTATGGTTTTATCACAAAACCATATGGTTGGTGAGGTAAGCTTAGAATCTAAAAATGCAACAAGGGAAAGATATCCCCACTTATTTAATAAGAGAATAAAACTGTGAGGATGAAATTTAAAAAAAGGGGGAGTAATGTAAATACCTTGGTAATAATAGAATATATTTTTTCATTCACCAATTATTTATTATTAAATAGACACCATGTTTAATATCATATATAATAAAAAAAATTATGGTAAAAACATTATATTTTCTAAAAAAATATTTTTCTCTATTTAGTGGCGCACAGATTGTAAATATATTTTTTATCACTAGATTTAATTATATTTTAAAAAATAAAATTCATTATTGAAATCATAATATCAAAATTGAAATTGGTTTAATTTTTGGTATTTTTCAAATAAATTTCAAATATAAATTAACAGAGAAACAACTTCATTTTAATTCAAAACTACTTTTGCATCTCATTTCTTAATTTCTTTTTATTATCAATTTACATTTTTCTAGATTAAAAATCGATTAATTTTTAATCATTATATACAATTTATGTCACTATATTAAATTTAATAATGAAATTGGATATAAAACCTATGTGAACTATTGAACTTGTTACTTTAAAACTCATTTTTCTCATTCAATCAACGAGATTAATTTTAATTTAATTTTAGCCACCTCTATGTTATGAAATTTTTAAAATGGTCGTATACAATTATAATAAGTTATAAATTTATGATATAATAGAACCAATTTTTTTTGAATGTTATGAATACTAAGGTTAGAAATTATATTTTTTTCCACTATTAACAGAAAACTGAGTAATTAACAGTGACATTAATTTAACCAATAATATAAAATCATCCTAAAACATGTTATTGTTTCATTTTATGAGTTTATTTATATAAAAAATATTATTGGACCAATTTTATACCATTTTTAAGCAACATAGGTGTGAGTGAGAAATTTATAATATTTTATTCAAATAGAAGGAAAATTTTTTCACACAATTGTTTTTTACAAGAAATATTTTTTATTATGGGGTTATACATGGGGCTTAATAGACTATAAATATTATTTAAAAATATAATATTTTTTCCCAAAATATAAGTATTTTCTAAAATTTTATTGGATAAGTAATAAAAGTAAACATTAACACAATGATGATGCAATAATTTATTAATTATTGTAAGAATAAAATAAATGAGATTAAAATTGATAAAATAAAAATATTTTCATATAATTGACATAATACTTGAATTTTTTGGATTACTATGACATTTTATAGACATGTTAAATTAATGTTTTGAAGATATCATGTTTTATGAGATCGTTAAAAAGTAAATATTGAATAGGGTAAAAATATACACTAAGGATATTTTATAACATAAAATATTTTATTAAATGATATGTTGTTTTTAAAAATATATTATTTAAAAAAAAGCTATTATAAGTCATGTTATATAAAAAATGACTGATTTATTGGTGTATTTATATGTTATAGTAATTATATTACTCTTAAATTGTAAATTACATGATATCATGGAGAGAGTGAAAAGGGTTAATTAAGGTTTTAAACCAATATATTAGGATTAAAAAATATCAAAACATGTATAATTTTAATTTGATGAATGATATTTTAACCTAAATTATCCTATCTTCATCATAAATTAGTTTTTGAACAATTTTTTTTGAAAAGTGTTAATATTAATTTAATACATTGAATATTTTCATGAGTGAACCTCCCATATCATATAAATGGTCTCCCATTCATATCAACTCTATAAATATAAAAAAAAATAGTTCAGACTTTGAGTAACTAAATACCATTCTATAATCGCTACCCACTATATAGAGTCCAAATTTTATCTAGTAAAATAACCTTTTTGGTGCTAAGATGTTAATCAAAGGAGGTCATCAAACGAGATGTATCATTTTTAATCTGGTGTTTGTATTTTATTTCCACTCCAACATCGATAAAATATTCATCAAACATAATGAAATAATAACTCAATTATCCAAAATTTACTGAAATGTTAATATGATATTATAATCACATATATCCCTCTCCAATTTCATCAAATGGGAAATGAATTATTTGTTTGTGTGCACGGAGGACTACAACCTCACAAACCAAAATAATTCATTTTACATCAGTATCTCACAAGGATGGTTATAATGATGAATTAATGTTAATATATGATATTCATGAAATATTTATAATTATATAATATTTATATATCAATTTTTTTCTTCCAATTCCATGCACATAAAAATGACAACACAGTTCAGTGTATATGTGAAATATCACCTCCACAAATCGATGTGATTATTTTGCCTTTCCCAAAACACATGGATGATATATATAAGTATATATGAATGATTAATATTATATTTATGATATTATTATAATTTTTTAAAGATGAAATAATAATTAACTTCATTCCATTAATGATTAATGATCAATTGAAACGTTATTCATCTGTACATACGACCTACCACCTCCGTGATTATAACGTTGTTCATTTTTCATAATAATAAATAAATGGTTTGATTTAAAAGTATAATGATATGTAAAAGTGATTATTATTTATTTAATATTTTTATGGATATAATGAAATTATTACCACTTTAACTATTTACATCCTAACAAGTTCATTTTTGACATAATTACAGAATATCGACAAAACATATAACATGAACATAAATAATTAATTAACTATTATAATAAATAAATAAATGATATAAAAGGAATAAAAAATATGAAAATTTTTCACAAGAATGTAAATAATTATCCTATGATTATTATTCAGGAATAAATATATTATATCAGAAGAGTCAGACCAAGGGTATGTGACATTATATAACAACCCTTTTTAATGATCATTTTTTATTTCATTTTATCAAATTCAAAAGGAATGTTTTATAATATTATATGGAATGAGCAGTTTCAATTAATTTCATGATTTGTTATTTCTATATTTTTTATTTTTTATTTTTTCAATTTTATTGATGAAAATGGTTTCATTATTATGTACGTGGTTTTTGTATTTCAAAGTTGATATTATACAAGAAAAGGGTGTTTTGTTGTATGAAATTGTTTTGTTTTTGGGTTTAAATGAATTTTAATGGGTTTTAATCATGATATTTTCCTTTAAAATTTTTTATTATGGTTCAATCCAATTATATCTCAATATATTATAGCTTATTCCCCATTATAGATCAAAATATGTCGGGTTGATCCCATTATAGCTTAATGTACGTAGGTTGAGACCCATTATAGATCACCAATGCATTGTGTGCACTAGATATGGAAGTTTCAAATAAGGTTATTAAATTTTAAGGATGATATGGTAATTATATCCCAAGAAACTTGAATGATTTTCCAATTCATTTTAATGTGTTTTGATGATAATGGTTTTTAATGGGTTACATGTTTTCCCAGGACTAATGAATTTTTTATTTTGTCCCTTACTATGTTTTTTTGTGCTCAACCCATGTTTTGAAATGTTTTTTCATTGTATAAGGATGGGTAAGGGAATTGTGGTAGTCGATATTACTATTATCAATATTTTAATGTATAATAAATAATGTTCTACTTTAAAATTTTAATATTTTTGAAAAAATGGATACTATTTGGAAGTGTCCACTTTGTATTTCATGGTTTGGTTATGTTCGAGATATGAAATAATTCTCTAAATCTCTATACCTGAAACATCCTCAATGATAATGAATATCACAAACTAAATTAGATAAATATTATGTGCTGATTAATTATGAGGTATAATATAATTGAATATAATATAGGTTATTGTAATCTGTTTCACATTTAAATTGGATATAAAAATAATGCGAACTTGTGAATGTTTATACATTAGAACCAATTTTTCTTGATCTTACAATGAGATTAATTTTAAATTAATTATATCCACATTTTTGTTTTAAATTAATTATATAATATACAAAATGTTTTAATCTGTATAAAATTTATGATCTAACATGATGAATATAATTTTTGGAAATTATGAATATTAAATTTTGTAATTATTCTAATTACCATGGTTAAGGGTTAATTCAGTAAATAAGAGTAAAATAATATTATAACTAATATACATTCACCATATCACTTATCATAAGATCATTTGACGAGTTTATTTTGATTAAAATCATTCATGGGAAGAATATATACCCTTTGGAAGCTATTTGATTGTGATTAAGACATTTATAATATTATAATAAAATTGAAGATAAATTTTGGAACAACATTGTTTTTTTCAAGGAATGTATTTGTAATATACGATTATAAATAGAATTATTTCAACTATAAATATTTTTAGAATTTCAAATTTATAAAATATATCAAGGTAATTCAGATGTATTTTTTATGTAATAAATAATTAAATTAAATTTGGATACAATTATGATAACTTAATTGATTCATTAATGGATGACTCAAATAATTGATATTAAAAATGATAAAATAAATATAATTTTATTTAATTGATATTATAAAATAATTTTATGGATTATTATTATAATATAGGAATGAAATAAGTGTGTTTTTTCGATGATATCATGTTTTTATGATATTTTTATAAATTCAAATATCAAATAGAGTTATTATTGATAGTAATAAAATATTGAAAGACAAAATCATTTATTAAATGATACAAAATTTATTAAAATATATTATTTGACCTAATAGTTTATATCAATCATATACTGTCATAAATGACTAATTTATTGGTCTTTATCATGTTATAGTAATTATTTTGACCCTCAAATTTTAAATAACATGATATCATGTTAAGAGTTAAGCGAGTTTAAAAGAAACAGATAAGGACTTAAAATTACTAAAAACATTTCTAATTTTAATTTTAAAAAGGTTATTTGACCTAAAATCATACTATCTTATAAATAAAAATATCGACCATTTTTAATTGAATATAAATTTATATTGATTTAATATTTTCTTGATTTCCATGGGTCCCCCTTCTCTCTCATATAAAAGGGAACCCATTCTTCTCAATTATTTGCATCTCAAAACCTCTTTTTATTATCCATAATTTAATAGAATAAATTCCTAGAATCCATCCCCACATTCTAGATGAATTATTTTAGGCATAAATCTCAACTTAATGATGTAAAGGTGTTAATCAAAGGAGGGTGTCCAAAAAAAAGTTATCAATTTTTCTGTGTTTTTGTTTTCATTATTGTTAATATTACTACAAATCTCATTCGTCCATGATGAAATAATACATAGAGTATCATGAATATAATGATATTTTATTAAGTTAATATTATCATCTAAATCAATATCAAATTAAAAAAAATTGTAAATGAATTATTCTATCAGGTATATGGATAACTACAACCTCACGAACTGATATAATTCATTTCCCATCACCATCTCTCGTGACATGTTATAATGATGGTAATAATTTTTATATATAATATTCATGAAATATTAATCATTATGAAATAATAACAATTCATTTATATAATTATAATTCCTTTCTCATAAAATTGATAATGTATTCTGGGCGTTCGTGGGAACTATCACCTCCACGAAGCAATGTGATTCGTTTTTATTCACCACATCACATGGATAACATATATAAATATATTTGAATTAGTAATATGATTTTAATTATATTTTTATCCATATTTATATATTGAATAATACTTACCTTATTTCTATAATGATCATTAAAAAATTGAAACATTACTAATGTGTACGAAAGACCTACAATCTACATGATCATATTGTTGTACATTTTTCATAACCATACATAATGTTTTGATTTAGAAGTATAATTTATGTATAAATATTATAAACATGTTAAGAATATTATTATGGAGATGATGTTCTAATGATCACTATGCCTAATAACTTTAATTAAAATTCATTTTGGACTCAAGTATCAAATATCGTCAAAACTCATAATATGATCTTAAATAATAATGTATCTATTATATAATTATTATAAACTTTATATAAAGAAAAATAAAATTTATAAATCTTATAAAAAATTATATAATTTACTTTTTTTTATTATTCATAATGATAAATATTATATGTGATGAGTTTTACTCAAGGTAATATAATTCCTTTAATACCAACTTTTAGTGATATTATTTCAATTATTTTTTAAAATTATAAGAAATAATGCTTCTAAAAAATTATATGTAATTTTGAAATTTCTAAATTTCATGGCACATTAAGGTTTTTTTCAATTAAAATTTTTTAATTTTATTTTAAAAACTATGTTTTCATTTTTGAGTGTGCGGAATTGTAAAAATGAAATGTTATTTAAATGTGGAAATGTTATTTTCCATTTATTATTATTTTTATGTGTTATAATAATGTTATGGTTCTTGGGAATTTTTTAAGAATATGGGTGGTTGCAAGATAAATTTTTGGTAGGTGATCTCTTTATTGCTCTCCAATACACAGTGTAATGTGACAATGTTTATAAGTATGGTTTCTCCTAAGATATTTAGTGAATATTCCATGGTGGGTATTCCAAATGAAACTATGAAGTTTATTCAATATGTTTCCTTAAAATATAAAAAGTAATAAGGATATGGACTCCACAATTTACTTTCATGATTTATGATTGCTATGGAGTTTTATAAGAAACTAATGATTTTAGGATGTAAGCTAAAGAGTCTAGGTTTTATGGATGAAATTCATAATTTTTTGGAAATATTTTCATTGGTTTATAAGTATTCATATACTAACATATACATTTCATATTTTATGTCCCTTAATGATATTTTCCTCCTTGTCCATTTTTTTTTAATTTTTCCCTTACGATATAAGGATGGGTAAGAGAATGTAGGAAGTGAGGAATAATTTTATGAATATTTTTATCAAGAAAAGTAAATCTTGTTCTATTTTTATAAGCATTAAATTTAATTAATAATAGATGTTTTTCAAATGTGTCCACATTGTTTCTTTTGTTTTTTTATGTACGAATGTGGGATATTATGTATGAATTATGACCTATGTATATAAAACACTAACACTCAAAATATCACCAATTTGAATGAATGAAAATTATTGACATAAATCTAGACTATGTATGTATAAGGTCTACGACTTATAAAATTGTGGAATTCAATGTTTTTAAATGGAAACACTATATGCGATAGTGTACATGATATCACACATCGAGTGTAAGTGAAAAAATAAATATTATAATTTAATTTAGCTTCCTAATAGTGTATTTAGAATAGTTTTAATAAATAATATAAACTAAATTATGAAAAAAGGGTTCACAAATTTTTATATAATTATTCATTAGTACCCAAATTAATTATAATTAGAAATATTAACCAAGTTATTATAAAGGATGTTTTATTATGAAAAACTATTTAAATTAAAATAAATATGTTTATAAATTAATAAATTCACAATTTTTGGATTATCATAATGAAATATAAATTCAATATAATTTTTAAAATCATCATAAATGTTTTATAAACATTATATAAGAACAAATTCAATTTTTTAGATAAAAGGTGTATTTTTCTAAAAATGTAGTTTTCAATCTCTTGATGGAACATCTATTTTATATTTTGTTTTTGATACTATTATAAGATATATTTTAAAAAAACTATTCTTATTATTTTAACGTTTACTATAAAATTTACTTTGGTTGATTTTTTTGAATTATAATATAAGATTTCATATTTTAATGAATAGTGAAAACTACTACATTTAAATTCAAAACTATAATTTTGTATAATTTTTTTATATGGATAAGTTATCTGATTAGTTGGATTGAATGTATAATTATATGAATTTATTATAATATAATCCAAAATATGTCATTGGAATTGATTTTACATTGAGATTGGATATAAACACTTTGTTAAGTTTTGAACGTTTTACATTATAAAACCATTTTCTCATTCCTGTAATGGGATTAATTATTGATTACATTCTTCCAATTATGTTTTTTGAACATAGAAAAATGGCCTACAGACTTTTAAAAATTTTTATAGTCATTCTCTATCTTGCAATATAGGGTGTAAATGGATAATGGGTCTTTTTATAAAGTCTATTAGGCCCTCTCGGACAAATTTTTATTAGAGACTAGCTCCTGGGAAGCATCTAACTATTTGTTTCCTTCAGAAATGTGGCATATCTCTCTGTTATTCACTTGTGTTTTGTCATAAACATATGGAATATATTGATCATTTTTTTCATAGTTGTGTTAATACCTCTTCAATGTGGAGGGTTTGTTTTGTATATTTTTCAAATCCCTATTCCTAATATGTCTTCAATTCATCATTTTCTTCAAGGTTGGAATTCTATTTCACTTTCTCCTCAATTGATGGATCTTTTTAGAGTTGCAGCTATTGAACTCCTTCATTTTATTTGGATGGATCTGAATAAGATGATTCATGATATATTTACCTTCTTGGTAAGTGGGTTTTTATCAGCTATTCTTGGTGAAATTTATAATGTTGATATTCCAATGAAGCATTTTTGCTTCACATGAGTTCATGATTAGTTCTTTCAGAACCGAATAGGTGTTATAGTTAATTTCAGGCCTCTGCGTGGTACTTTAGAAGTTCTCTGGAAGGAACCTCTTTTTTTTGATAAAAGTTAATTCATATGGTGCTTCTAGAAGAAATTTGTGGCTTTTTTGTTATGGTTCTATATTCAGAAATAATTAAGGGGATATCCCTGGTTGTTTACATAGTTCATGTGACTTTACCTCTTCACTTGAGGATGAAATTTTTGGCATTATCATTGTTGCGGATAAAGATATGAAACGTGGTTTGGATAATTTATGGATTGAGAGTGATTCTTATGTTATTGTTTCTTCCATAAGGATGGGTCTTCATCACTTGTCCTGGAAGCTTACTAATCATTGGATTAATTGTTTGGAGATTCTATTTTCCTTGAATCATATTGTCACTCGCATTTATAGGGAATCCAATTCTGTTGGTGATGACCTGGAAAATAAAGGAGTTAATGGAGTTGATTATGTTTGGTATGATCATGTTCCAAATGATCTCATTCCTTTTCTTAAAAAGTAATATGAAAATTCTCCCATTTATCGACTTTTGTAAGCTGCCTCTTATTTGTGATTGTTGCTGTTTTGTAAGGATTTTTTCTTCCTTCTACCCTGCCTGTTTTTTGGGGGTCTGTTTTCCTTTGTTTTATTCATTATTCTTCTTCGGAGAGGCTTGTTTCTATTTCTACAAGTTGGAAGTATAACCTGCCGAGATGCATTTAGTTTTAGTGGACTTCCAGAAAACTAGTTAGCCTTTAGTAATCTCCCCAGTCCACCGCGTGAAGTAATTTTTTCTACCCTAGGCCGCTGGAGTTTCTTCATCCGTGGAGAAATCATATAAGATCTGGCCACCACGACCACTACTGGAACTGTTTCACCATATCAAATCAATGGGGCTGAGGAGAAAATATCGGAATCAGTATGAACCTCAACGGTGGCAATTTTGTCCATAGAGGTAGAGGATGAGAGTCATTGGGTTCATTCTCGACAGCCGGTTTTTTGTTTCCTCGTCTTTCAATCCAGAGCTCACACTATTTTAATTATTGTTTCTTATCTGCTTTGGTTTTTTCCTTTTCACCTTAACCATACTTTATGGTTTTGGTGTTTCTTGTTTGTATTTTTCTTGTACTGTTCTCTTTTTACTGTAATTAAATTCAATTATGTAAATATGTCCCTTTTATGTTTTTATATTATGAATAGTATCTTTAAAAAAATTGTATTACCATGGTTAAGGGTAAATCACATAATTAAAGGTAAAAATAATAAAATAATAATATAGAACAAACATAAAACTTTTCCTAATTTCATTTCATGAGTATATTTATTCAAAAATAATCTTTGGGTAGAATTTATATCCTTTGTGATACACTTCGGTGTGAGTGAGATATTTATAATGTTTTATTCAAATCCAAATTCAGTTTTGACACAATTTTTCATTTAAAAAGTAAAGTATTATTAAAATATCATTATATAGTTACTATCATTGATATTAAATTTTATTAACAAAGATAAAAATATTACCTACATTATTGATATTTATTTAAAATATTTATGAAATGAACAAATAAATTAAATAGACACATAATGTTAATGTATAATTTTGCAATTAATGAAATAATCACATAAATAATATTAAAAATATTAAAATAAATTAAATTTGACATAATTTATTCCATAAAAAAATTTATAGATTACTTTTACTTGTTTTAGATGATTTAATTGACATTTTTTTAATATATAACTTTTTCATGATATTTCTAAAAAGACATTATCTGAATACTGTCATAATTGACCATAATGGTATTTTAAAATATAAAATATTTTGTTAAAAATTATGAAATTTATAAATACCCAAATTTATCTGAATTATTAAGATAAGTCATCAAATATCATAAATAGTTCATTTACTGGTTGTTTGGAATTATTTTGTAATTATATTAAACCTCAATTTCTATGTTTCCTCATATCATGGTAAGAATTAAAAGGGTAAAATAAGGTTTAACATAGAATGATAAGGATTAAAGAAACCACCAAAATAGTATAATATTCATTTCATGAATTTATTTTGACCCATAATCATTATATATTCTAAATAAATCTATTTGGGACAATTTTTTATTGAAATATAATTTTATATCTACTTAATACTTTGAGGAATTCCATGAGTCTCTCTTCCCTCAACTATAAAAGAGAGCACATTATTATATGTTATAAAAACCTGAAATCATTATTATTTGGTCTAGGTTCTTCCCAAATACATTACTTTAATCCCTAAAATACTAAAGAGGCACTATTTTAGGCATAATCCTCTCTTTAGAGGTTTTTAGTTATAAATTAATGGTGATCATTATAATAATATAATTAATTTTTTCTTTTAATTAATGTTTATATATGGTATTAATCACATATTTATCATTATAAGAGAATAATATTTTAATTACCTTATTATTTTTCTTACCAATGGAAATGGTAATATCTTATGTGCATATGTGTCAAATATCACCTCTATGAAGAGATGTGATTCATTTTTCATGATCACATCACATGGATTATATGTATAAGTATATATGATTGATTAATATTAAATTAATTATATTATTCTAATTATTTAAAGATAAAATAATACTTACCTTTTTCCATATATATCATTGAAAAATGAAAATAATACTCATGCGTATATATGGATTAATGTCTCCGTGATTGTTATGTTGTTCATTTTTCATATAAGCTTTTAATTAAATGATTAATAATTAAAACAGTTATATAAATGCCATTACAATGTCATGAATATTATTTTGGATGTGATTGACTAATGATCTCTTTCACCATATTTGGATTACCATTTTCATTTTATACTCATGTACCAAATATCATCTAAATGATCGGGATAAACTAAAACAACTAATTAATTTTTATAAAATGATAATAAATGATATAAAAGGAATAATAAAATTTTAAAAGGTTTCCAAGTATGTAAATAATTAATCAGTGTTCATTATTCAGAAATATTATTAATTTATGTTATAAACTCAGACTCAAGGTAAGAGGTATTTTATAAACACCACATTTAAAGTTACTCTTTCAAATATTTTAACCAAATCTAAAAGCTATGTTTTTTCAATAACATATATTTTCTCGAAGTAATTTATCAATTTCATGTCTCTTTAATTTTTGATGATTAATTTATAATTTTACAATTTTATTTTCAAATAATGTATTTTCATTTATCATTGTGCAGTTCTGTAAAAATATAATGTGATTTGAAAATCTAAGTGATAATTTTTCATTATTCTTATTTCTATGATTTAATTATGTTCTTGTTCCTCAGTAAGTTATTTGAATATGGGTGCTTCCATATTAAAATGAGAGTGGTAGATTCCATTATAGCACTCTAATTCATTCGTTAATGAGATGAAGTTAAAAAATAGTGTTCCCCCGAAGCGATTATGGGAATATTATGTGGTGGGTATTCCAAATGTAACTATAATGGTTATTTTATATATAGCATTGAATGCTACTATATGAGTGATATGGAATTTCTGTCGCAATTCACCTTTGTGATTTATTTTTTCTATGAGGATTTATAGGAATATTATTATTTCATGAGGTAAGGTAATGTTATTATGTTTTATGGATGAAAATTATATCTTTGTGAAAATGTTTTCATATGTTTAATTTATAATTGTAATAATGTTTTCAGTTCTTCTTTTATCACCATTTATGATATTTTTATTCTAATCCCAATTTTTTAAATATTTTTCACATGAAATGAGGATGGGTAAGAGAATATAAGAAGTTACATTATATGTTATGACGTATTTTCTTCAAAAAATCATGTTTCATTTTTTTTCAAAAGTTATATACATTGAAAAAATGGATTATGATTTAGTAGTACCATATTTGTATGTTTATAGGATATTATTTAAGAATAATGGCCTAATTATATAAAACAATATATAATAAAATATTATCAATATGAATAACATTAAATTTTAAACTGAAACTCATTATTTTGTAATTTTAAGGACGGGGCCTTATAGTTGGGTGTAAAACCCTTTTTAAATTAAACGGAAATGTTTATATAAAAATAATGAAAATGGGATGAAGTGTGTTTTATTACCAATAATTAAAAAATTCCTTTAGTTTGGGTTATATTAAATATATATACATATATAATTCATTATAATGTTTAAAAGTCATCTTATATGTTTTCTAGTCATGATATAAGTATAAATTCTATTTTTTGTTTAAAAAGAATTATTTATTAGAAAATGCATTTTTAATGCCTTTTGGATGGATAACCCATTTTAAATATAGTTTTTGAAACTTTTGATTTCAATTTTACAAAATAAAATTATTCTATGAAGCGGGGAATCAACATTTACTTTGGATCTTTTTTTTTGTATTTATCAAATAAGATTCATTTTTTAATGATTAGTGAAAAAATACTAAATTATAAAGTAAAAAAAATCATAAAATTTATTTATAGAGTTAAATTATATATTTTAATGGTTTAAAAGTATAATTAATTAAATTTTTTATCATATAATCAATATTATGAAATTGTATTCAATTTCACATTGAAATTTGATATAAAATCAATCTCAACTTTTCACCTTTATTTCATTAAAAAGCTATATCGTCAATCTGTAAAATATATTATCATTTAACATAATCATTCCTCATTTAATACTGGAATTATAAATAATGTATATAAACATTTTCAATTAATTTGAAATTTATTATGTAATAGAAAGAAATTAATTTTTGGAAGTTATGGATAGTAACATTAGTAAATAATTTTAATACCATGGTGATGGGTAAATCGTGTAATTAAGGGAAAAATAATAGTATTAATTTTAATACAACATTTCCTAATATTATTTTATGAGTTATTTTCCACCAAAATATTTCTTGGGATGATTTTATCTCCATTAAAATTTATGTGTAATGCATGTGTCCCCTTTGTAAGATTTTCTCCTAACTCTATAAAACTGTTAACAGAAAAGAGCCTCAAATATGAATTCTAGTTTGAAAATAAATGAACAGGTAATTTATAAGGACAAGTCCTTAAATTTGGTTTCAAATGATGGTTTATAAAACTTTGGTGACTAATATTTTTTCATATGATTTATTGATTTCATCATGATTTTATAATTTTATGTTTGATCCGAAGTCCAATGCCATAGAAACCCGTTTTATGGATTTATGCATTAAAAATATAATGTGATTAAGGGTATTTATTGAAGAATATTATTATTATGATTTTAGCATATTTTTTATATAATATAATATTTCTATTGTTTTACCAAAATGGACAACCAACATGATCGGTTACAACCCATCATATCCATAAAGGCTGTCAGAATTGAACCCAGAACATAAGGGAGGCATGGGGCAATCTCCTAACACTGAATTATGTGAAGTCCCTATCCATATGAATTATTAAGTTTAGATAAATAATTTTATGTATTAGAAATAACATAATCGTGGTAACCAGTATTTTTTCTAATTTATAACCATGTAATTGTAAAATGATTTAGTGATTAAGTGATTACAGCTATTTCATATGATGTTTACTTTTTTTGGGAATCCTTTATGATAAAAGTAAATAAAATACTATATTTTTTTATTTTAATAATAAATGTGGAATTATAATTCTTAAGGATCTATTTTTATATATAATGTGTTAGGTTATTAATGGACATGGTTAGAATATAATGATTATAACAATGGAAATTACTTTTGGTGTGATAATTCCTGAGTAATTGATTTTATTTGGAGATAATTCACCAAATTTATCTTGCATGATTATATGATTAAATAATATTGGTTTTTAATTATATTTTGGATTAAATTGAAGAATTAAAGGACAATTAATTGTTAAATGTTCAATGGTGTACTTTGGGTATCAGTGTTTAATTTTGGAGATTAAAGTAGTTTTTCATCATTTAAATGTTCATTATTTTTTAGAGAATTATTTTATCTCATCCTAAGCATTTGTTTTTTTATTAATTTTTCAAAAATGTAGAAATATATTGTTAATATTATTTGGATTATGTAATTTTCTAGAAGTTGATTATCGAGCCTCATATGTGTCAAATTCTTCTTAAATACTAGTCATTTGGCGAAAAAGATGAGTTTTGGTGGAAATAGATAAAAGGATAAAACAATACTTTTCAAGTAAGTTTTTTATATATGTTATATTTCTATGAAGTAAATTAATTCCTCAACTAAATAAAAATTATATTAAAAGAATCATGTTCTCTAATCACTTTTTTACAAACAAATCAATAACTTTTTAACTAATAACAAAATAAGAGTTTGTTTATTGTTCTATTTAGACTAACTATGTTTTCTATAACACCCCATCAAGAAATTATTCTTAGATTACCTTACATATCCATTTATTAATATATCCAACAATAAAATTCCTTATCCCTGGTGACCTTTGTACTTTACTTTAATTCTTTTAAAGTGAAAGTTTTATTAATCAATTTTTTGATGTGGGATTTCAATAAAAGTATTTAAGAAAGTCAATCTCCAAGTTTTTAATTTTGAGATCAAATTGAAATGAATAAATTTTTTTAAAGGTGTTGATTGTAATATTCTCAAGTTTTTAAAAAAGAAATACGATATTCAATAGCATACAAGAAATAGCTCATCGAGCATAGACATACTACTAAATATTATTATTTAAATGTTACAATTATATTCAAGTTGTTATAAGGGATATGATAAATTATATTAAATAAATTATGAAAATATGGTATAAAATATATATTTATATATACTTAATTTTTGAGTGATAAATTAATTTTAAATTAATATAAAACCAATTTTAAAATAATAATAACGTTTTTCTGAAAAACTATAAAAATATGCATATATGAGTTGTATAACCAATAAATAAATAAAATCACTCTTTTGTTGTCAAAATAATTTTATATATTATATATTAATTCTGTATTTTAAAAGGAATCTTATATTGTTTCAAGATATGATATAAAAATAAATTCAATTTTATGCATAAAAAGAATAATTTTTTTAAAAAAAAAGTTGTTTTACAGCAATTTGATTGAGAAAAACATTTTTAATCAATTTTTGGACATTTTATAAGTTACATTGGATAGGATAAATTTATTATTTGGATGTGGGAATTAAAAATTTCTATGGATACATTATTTTTAACTTTATGATAGGATTCTTATTTGTGATGAATAATGAAAAAATACTACCTTTTAATTGTAAAGTACATTTTCATAATATTTATTTCTTGTATTAAATTATATATCTAAATATTTTTAATTTTTAATTAATAAATTTCTTATAATTTAATCTAATTTATTTCATTGGATTCAATTTCACATTAAAATTGGATTTGTGAACTTTTGAATGCTTTTACTTTAAAAACATGATTCCATGATCATTTAACAAGGTTAATTTTAAATTAATTTTAGAAACATTTGTGAATTTAATTCTGAAAAATTGAAATAAATGATCTTAGTGTGTATGATATTTATTATATAAAATTATCAACTAATTGTTTTGGAATATTGAATCGTAAATTTAGAAATTATTTTTATTACCACAATTAACAGTAAATCAGATATTTAATGGTAAACTAAATATTAAAATTACACGAATATGTCTCATTATTTCATTGGATAATTTATTTTGGAAGATAATATTCTTTGGGATGATTTTATGTCTAAATTGAGCCGCTTTGATGATGATTTCACATTTATATTATTCAATTCAATGTAAAGGAAATTTTTTGACAATTGTTTTTACCAGAAATGTTTTGAAATATTTATTATATAGGTCATATGTTCAACTAAAACTATATTATAGAAACATAAAATATTTAACTAAATCATGATAATTATTTATAATATTTATGAATTATATATTTTAATTAAATTGTGACAAAATAATGATACAGTAATTGACTTATTAATGTAAGAATCAAATAAATGATATTAATAATATTAAAATAAAAATAATTTGAAATATTTGATTCGAATCATGAATTTTATGGATTTATTATATATGTTAGTCTTTTTTAATGTAGTTTTATCGAAATAATAGAGTATTTATGATATTTTTAAAATGTGAAATAGTTAATAGTTTCTATATTAGAATTTATGTTATTTTAGAATATAAAATATTGTATTTAATGATATAAAATTTTAAAAAAACTAATTTTTTTTAACAAATATAGGTAAAAGGCATAAAATATCATCAATGACTCATTTAGTTGTCATTTGAAATTTTATTTTCATTATATTAACCCATAATTTATAAATTATATTATCTCACAGTAATAGTTACAGAAGTTAAATAAGGCTTAAAATAAAAATATAGTGACTAAAAATTTATAAAAACTTGTCGCACATATTATTTGATTAATAATATTATACCATTATCAAATTATTAAAAATATTTTAGAAAATTAATGGTCACGTTCCATTAGAAATATATTATATATTTTTAGAAGTCTATGATGGTTATGAAACATTTCTGTCTTGTATTTAATATCTTATATATCTTAAAATATGGAAAAATAATGATATCAGTTAACCTCAATGTTTATTTTTATGTAAATTAAATTTGATTCATTATAATAATTTAAATATAAATTTATATATTTAAAATTTTTTAAATGAATTTTCAATGCTAATATAATATTTATTAAAATAACGGAAAACCAAATTATTGATATTAAAATATTAATTTTAATATATTTTGGATAAGTTAATTTGTTGAACGAATTTACTTGTCCTATGAGATATATTATAATTTTATCAAATAATTAGATCATATTTCCACTATTTTTTAATTTATTTGTTGTCAAATTAAATGAGTAGTATTAAATTTTACAATAATGATATTATATTTAATTAATTTTTTTAAATTATTTAAAAATAAAAAATATTGACTAATAAAAATAGAATAGTAAATTATCAAAAATATCTTCTACCGTTAATTTATGTTCAAATTTTTTGTATTTGGATCTAGAATAGTCTTATTATATTTTAATTCGATGATGAATTCCATGTGTGTCCCTCCCATCTTCTATTAAAAGGTACACATTCTTCATTATTCTTCACACATTAAATCCTTATTTTTCTAGCCAATATCAACCAAAATACACTCTTAGAGTCTCTAACAACATCTTAGATTCATTAGTTTTGGCAGAAAACGTTCCATAGAGGTGTCAAGGAGTTAATAAAAGGAGATCATCCGAGGAAGAGGTATTTTTATTAATTATTTGTTTTTTGTTTTTTTTCTACTTCCACATCCTTCACATATTTATTACCAATTTTGAAATAAAAACTCTAGAATCCACAATATAATGAGATGTTATTATTTTAATATAATCACCTGTATGTATATCCACATCATCCATATGGGAATAGAATTAATCGTTCGTGCATACGTGTGAACTATCACCTCTACGAACCGATATAATTTTTTCCATTATCATATCTCAAGATTGGTTGTAATGATTTAATTAATTATTATATATTATATTCATGAAATATTTATCATTATTAAAAAATTATATACCATTTATGCTCTTACCTTTTCATGCACATAAAAATGATAACATCGGTCGTGCGTACCTGTGAAAAATCACATCCATGATGAAATGTGATTCATTTATTATCCCAAATCACATGGATGTTATATTTAAGTAAATAAAATTGAATAAAATTACATAATTATCATTTTTTTATGATATTATAATACTTACATATTTTCCATATGGAGAATTGATTAATTGGAATGCTACTCATTTGTATGTAAAAATTACCATCTTCATGATTTTAACTTTGAACATTTTCTAATCCGTATTTACTGAATGGAGTAAAAAGTATAATTAATATATAAATGTTAATATTATTCCATGAATATTATTCTATAGATAATGGGGATATGACCAATTTGACCATATTCAACACACAAAAGTTATTTTGGGCTCGGGTACTAAATGTCTTCAATACATCTGTTGTTAACATAAATAATTATGTAATTGTTATAACATGATAATATGTTATATAAAAGGAATAATAAAAAATAACATTTTTCTGAATAAATTAAATAATAAACCTATTTTTATAATTAATGATTTCAAATATTGTACTTGAAGAGCCGGAATTAGGGTAAGGGAGTTTCATTTAATGGATCCAGCTATAAACATTACATAATCATGTGTTATTTCAAGATTTTACATTCGTTCATGATGACAATATATTTAGGTTTATCATTTTAGATAATTTGGACATCAAACGTAAATATCATCCCTTATTCATAAAATGATGGTACTACTAAATATAGTATCAATGTTTCAAAAATATAAAACCTTTAAAATAAAAAATCATATAAGTTTCATGATAAAAATATTCATAACATTCATCTTGACATCCTCATATAAATTACACATTATTATATCATGTGATAACCATATTAAAATGTTGAATGATAAAAAAAATTACTAAAAAGGTAGATATAATAATGAAATAAATATTAAGTCTTTGAATACTTATAAACCCATGAGAACATTTTCAAAAAGTTAAATTTTTCACTCATAAAACAAAAACTCTTTAGATTACAACATGAAATCATAAGATTGATGTAAAACGCCCTGGAATTTAAAAATCATAAAGATAACATGTGAAATAAATTAGGTTTCTCTCTTAATGTAACTTTCATGGTTACATAGGATGATGCATTCAAAGTTACATTTGGAATACCCACTATGGTATATTCCCTAAATCTCATAGGAGAAACCCTGCAATTTTAATATATATCATTACCCAATGCATTGGATATCTATCATGGGATCAGCTTCCCTCATTATTTCATGGAATCACACATATTTATAAATTATTCCCATGAATAATAACATTATAATAATTCACAAAACAAGAATAATGTAAAAAATAAATTTCTAAATTAAAATCACAATTCATTTTTAAAAATTCACCCACTGATAATTAAAAACACATTATTTTAAAATAAAATTGTTAAATTGTAACGGAATCATCAAAAAAATAATTAGATATGAAAGAAGGAGACAATGTTCATGAAATATATTTATGAAACATTCCTTTTGATTTTGTAAAAATATTTGAATGACAATATTTTATTGTTGTTTTTAATGGATAGTCTCTTTCTAGGAATCTGACTCATCACGTAAAGTCATTATCTTCTTAAAAAATAAATATTTGTTAATTATTTAATTAAATTTTAAACTTCTAAAATTTTATTTTTCATTATATATCTAATATTATCATAGTATACAAATTCATTATTTATTTTACTTCATATCAAATGTTTTTTATTATATTCCGTACATGAGTCTAAAATTTAATAGGTATGTCAAATTTCATTAGTATATCATATAAATATTAAATTATAATTGATGAAATAAAATTATCCATTTAAATAAGATTATTAAAATTTAATATGAAATTTTTTTGTTACTCTTCTGATAAGATTCATTTTTATGAACAGTTGAAAATGCTGCATTTTAATTCAATACTCTTTTTCCATATAACACCTTCATATATCTATATTAACATTCTAATTAGTTTTAAATTATTAATAGATAAATTTTTCATCAGGTAATACAATTTTTTTAATATGACACAATTTTAAATTAAAATTGGATATTAAACTTTTTTGATGTTTTGATTGTTTTTACTTTCAAAACATGTTCTCTCGATTTGTCAACAGTATTAATATTGATTTAATTTATTTACTATTGTGTTTTGAATTTTTCAAATATAGAAATACACAGTGGTAATTATTATGATATTTATGATCTGATTGAATATTTGTTTTTAATAAAAATGAATATTTACTATAGTAATTATTTTTATTACCACGGTTAAGGTTAAATCGGGTAATTAAATTTAATGGTAATATTATAAATAATTTAAAATCACCCTATCACTTGTCATAATTTTATTTTATAAATGTTTTTCAACAAAAAAATTATCCTCATGTCAGATTCAGATCCTTTGGAAGCCAGTTGGGTGTGAGTAAGAAATTTATAATATTATATACCCAGAGAAGACAACTTCTTTCACCCCATTATTTTTAACAGATATTTTTAATATGGGATTATACATGGGTCATATTTGTCTATAAAATAATATTTATAAATAAAACAATCTGACCTATATCATGGTTATTTGTTTATTATTTCTTTTAAATAAAAATTATAAATTAACAGCTGACATAATGATGTAATATTTGGCTTGTTAATGAATGGATTAAAGAAATGATATTACAAATATTAAAATAAATATAATTTTACATAATAGATGTCATAAATTAATTTTATGTATTCATTTTAAATGTATGTTATAATTTTATTTAATTTTTGTGAAGATATAATGTTATTATGTTATCTTTCAAAACATAAGAAATGAATTATTTCAAAATTGATACTATTAAAATATAAAATATTTTATTAAATGATATATCATTTATAAAAATTAAAATTTCTGACAACTAATTTGAATATGACATTAAATATTATCAATTACTCATTAAGTGGTCTTTTTCTATTTTGTAGTAATTAAATAAATCCCTTAATTATAAAATACCTAATATCAGGGTAAGATTTAATAAGGGTTAAAAAAAGATATGGACTAAAAACAATAAAAGAATGTATTATTTATATTTAATAATTGTATTTTAACCCATATTAATATTATATTATTTATAAACCCCTTTTTACAAATTTTTAATAGAATATTAATTTATATTAATTTATTGCTTTGAATATTTCTAATAGTACCCCTCCTCCCTCCTATAAAAGGGGACTACTTATTATCATTTCATAAAATATAAACCACATATTGGTTGAGAGAATATCTTCTCAAATACCTTCCTAGAATCTTTCAATACATTATATATTTCCTTAAAAAGGTATAACACTCTCTATAGAGGTGTTAAGGTGTTAGTAAAATGCCACAATAAGATGGAAAGGTATCGTTTCAACATCGTTTTTGTTATGTTTCATCTTCTACTTCTTAAAATAATATTCATCCATGATGAAAAAATTACTCATGTAACCTCAATATACTGAGATTTTTTTAATTTAATAAATATCCTAAATATATCTCAAATTGTATCAAATGGGAGATGAATTAGTAGTTCATGTGTTCAAAAGACTACCACATCACGAACGAAACTAATTAATTTTCCATCAGTGTCTCTCAATACGGTTTATAATGATGGAATTAATGTCTATATATGATATTTAGAAAACATTGTTATTAATAAATAATAATATATCAATTATTTTGTTACATTATTTTCATATAAATATTATATCATTTTTCATGCATACATGTGAGAAATCTCCTCCACAAAGTGATGTTATTATTTTTCCTTCACCAAATCAAATTGATGATATATATAAGTATAGTAACATTATTAATTTTATAATAATTATATTATTATAATTATAGAATATGAAATAAAAAATTAAATTTCTCCATAAATGATCCACTAAACGGGAAATGTTACTCATGCGTATGTATGACTTACAGTCTCTATTATTATAATGTCGGATATTTTTCATATCTATAAATAAATGGTTTGATTTAAAATTATAATTGATGTATAAAAGTGATTACTATTCCATGAATATTTTTTTAGAGATGATGTAATTATGAACATGTTGACTACAAACATCATTTTAATGTAATTTAAAACAAGAGTTACAAAAATCGACAATGTTCCCGATGAGAACATAGATAATTAATTAATTGTTATAATTTGATGATAAGTTGGAGTAAACATTAAAACAGTTCTCAATAAAGAAAATAAATATCCAATGTTTATTATTTTGGAATATTAATAATATATGTGACTATTCTAAGTCAACGTAAGGGACTTCGTTTTAAAATACTCTTAAATTGTTACACATTTAAATATTTATAAAAAACCCAAATGACTTTTTTTAACTTATACAACATAAAAATATTTTAACACATTTATATATATTTAATTTTTTGATTCATCCTTTACATTTTTACCATTATAATTTAATATAATGTGTTTTCATTTATGAGTGTGAGTCTTTGTAAAAACGATATGTGACCTTAAAGATGAAATGTTATTTTTCCACTAATATTGGATTATGTGTTATGATTATGTTTTCGTTCTTGTGGATGGTTAATGAATATGGGTTGTTCCATGATAAATTTAGGGTATGCGTGCTCATGATAGCCATCCAATGTATTGGGCAATGAGATAGAGTTAGAAATTATTGTATATCCTAAGATATTCAAAGAATATACTTTAGTAGGTATTCAAAATGAAACCATGAATGTGACTCCCTATGTAGTCGTGAAAGGTACAATGTAAAAATGATATTGAATCGAAAAGATACCTTTATTTTTAATGTTTTTAAAGGTGTTTTAAATGAATAAATATATTTCATGAGATATGGTATATAGCCTATGTTTTTTGGGTGGAAAGTATAACTTTGTGAAGATGTTTTCATGAGATTAAATTATTCGTGGAGTAGTTTTTTTTTTCCTTATTTTATGTCCCTTATTGACTTTTTTGTTCTCATACAACTTTTTAATATGTTTTTCATATTTTATAAGGATGTGTAATAGAAATAATGGATACAATTTTAATGTTATGAAGATTTTTTCATGAATAATAAATATTGTTTTATTCTAAATGAGTTATATTATTAAATAAAATTATCTTATTGTAAGTATCCACTTTGTACATTATGGTTTTGTTATGTTTGAGATATGCTCTAATTATATAAAACTCATAACCTGAAAAGAACCACAATGTAAATGAATGTAAATTCATGACATAACTGAATATTGTGTAATTATTAAATCAATGTCATTATAAAGTCGATAATATTATAAGATATTGTAATATTCAAACATTTGTGACATTTCGTGCATACACCAATTCAATTTTAATGAAATATTTGATATATGAACATATGTAGTGGAAAATAATTCATTAATAATAAATTATCTTCAAACTAGATTCTATGAGACAAAAACATTACATGAATATTAAGTATATTTTCATTCCATGTATTTTATGTAATGGATGAGGGTAATTAAATTCAGTTTCACTAATTCACATAACATTAATTAAAAATTAAATTTAAAACCGGTAAATATTTATAATTATGTTAGAATGATTTAAAGAAACTATAGTGTTTTTAAATATATAGGTAATAAAGCATAAAATAACATCATCAAATCCTGTAGTTAAATATTGTAAATATGAGAGAGAAGTTGGATCGTATCCACCTATTATGTGGGTAGGCCCAAAATAGCCTATAATGTTTGATGTTTCCTCATTGTTTTACTTTAAAAGTCTTGCATAAAAAATTCAAAAAAATCACTAGATTAATTTTCAACAAATATTAATCATAATAAATTTCATTGTATTAATTTTTTTAAAAATTCTATGAGTTTTCAATAATATTTTAATGACATTTTCAAAGGAATTTTAAAATAATTTCTCAATAGTTTATTTAACTAAATGTTTTTTTAATACATATTATAATTATTTTTAAAACCCCTTAATGGGTAATTTAATGTTCATCAAATGTATAAAAATGATTTTAATAGGTATCTTAGAATTTGTAATTCATACTTCTTAACCATTTGAGTTAGAGTTAGATGAAGCGTAGAAATAATATTCTTTTACTCTATTCCTACTCTGATAAATTGTATGATTCAGTCTTATTTTCTAGATATGAGTCCAAAAATATTCCTCTATTGTATTAAGTGTTCTGTATTTTTTTAGTTATATTTTAGAAAATAAATACAGATAATTTTACACAAAGAATCTGAAAAGTAGGTCCAGGGTGATAGAACTGGTATCCGATGAAAAATCTAGACCACTTTTGAAAATTATAATACTTTTTTAGATTATGTATACCTTCATTATAAATATATTGTCTTCTTTAACATTCATATGGATGTAAGGAGAATCCAAAAATTAAATATATTATACCTTCTATATGATCAACTTATTAGGATCATCATAATTCCATGTTATGAATAATTTAAATTTTACGGAACCATGTGACTTACCTGGAAGTATCCTCATAACATATTATACACATTTCGAATGCATCAGGTCTATTAAAGATTAAGAATTGTTTATATTGACCTCACAATGATTCATCTTAGCTACCATAGACATGAAATATATAATAATGAAGTTACTTATTAATTTTTTACCCTGTCCAAAAAACATGAATCACTTTCACCTTTTTCTGCAATGGAAGAGGGAATCCTCCAATCATCATACACGTGTCACCATTTGTGTATTTATTTTCATAGAAGAATCTATGATGATTATTAAACCATTTAATATGATTCATTGTGAATGTAAATTATGAATAATTTCACACTAACCTCTTGGATATTTATATTCAACCCACTTCTGTAATAACTATATTTTGAGGTTTATATCAACCCAACCCCAATTAATGTTGCTTAAAATGGGAAATAGAATTAAAATAATTTAAATCCACCATGAAATTATATTTCTTTGGAAGAAATACTACTCACTATGGAGTTAAAAAACATGATGGACCTTGGGGTTATGGGTAATGAGTCAGGACCTAGGGGAAATAAAGACAAAAAACTAAACCTTTCATTAATGAATTTTTAAAAGTATGAACAAAAATATTATAAGGGTGGAATTCAATTAAAAGGGGATAATGTAGCACCATAAATTTATTTGTTATATTTTATATATTTTATATATTAAACTAATATATTAAATAAATAATATTTTTAATTAAATGACAGAAATATTTATAATTTTATTTATACAAAGTCAATAATTTATCATTGATAAATAAGAGCTACTCGTCACACCCCCTATATGTGAAAGTAAGTTAGCTGGAAATCCACTATATGTCAAAATAAGGCAAATTGAGTGTATACCATCTCCTGAATCTACCATAATCTGAAATAAAAAAGTAATTAAAATCGAAAAAATACGGATAATGAGGGGAAAATATCAAACCATTTGTGACAAAAAACATCGAAGTGTTTTTATGTATATTTCGAATGTATTTAGAATTATATGTTTATTTGTATTTAATATTTACCGTATTAAAATAAGTCAATTATAATTTTTAATGTAATGTTTATAGTGACATGTAAAATCATTTGTAATGTATATATAAAAATAATTGATTGATCAAAATTAATCAAATTTATTTTCTCATAAAGCATGTAATCAAATATATAGGATTATGTGTTTGAAAAATACTAAAACTAATCAATGAATAATATTACATTTATCAAAAATATTTTTTTCAAATATTATATTTCCAATTATTATGTTATAATTTGTTAGTTTATATAATAGAGTAGTGTCTTCTTATTTAAATATTTATTTAAATATAAATATATTTTACAACTATTATCTTTTAAAAAAATGATATATAAATATATTATTAATTATAAATTTGTTCTTAATTATTTAGAAAAAATAAAGTATAAAAATGAAAATTATTAGATAAATATTAACAAATTATTAAATAGATAATTTAACTATTGGATATAAAAAGGTTGGATGTGTTTTTGTCCCTCTAATTGGTGTCTGATAAAACGAGATGTCCTCTTCATATTTTGTTGATTAGCTCTTTGATAATCCATCAATGGGATGGATTACAAATTTAAGAAAGGGAAAATATAGACCTATCATTCACATGCAAACATTTACTCTTCCTAAACCTCTTTCTAAATGCAATAAACCATTGACATAGATGTCTTACATTTTTACATTTCTCTCTACATCATTCCATAACATTGAAACATAAATGTGTGATGAACAAAATTCACACTCTTGAGCATAATTCTAAAATATTAATAATCCATACCTCTGGTTACCACTATAACTTCTTTATACCGTGAATTTTTATCCAAAAATGAACTCGATGAATGGACCATATTCTTCCATAGTGTCTAGAGAATATAAAAATGTATATTTTCCCTTATGTTTTGATTATCCTCCACTTCTAATACCACTGGATATATTTTATTTCATATCATCATAAAAAAATTATAAAATATACTTATATTTCTATAAATTTAATAAAAAGTATACATTATATTGGAAATTATTCATATTTTTACAAGGAAGTTATTCAAAGATGAATATCGCATTAAAAACATCATCCAAAAGATGACAATAAAAAATTTAAATTACATCCTGCTATTTATCAAAAAAATATCTATAAAAGGGTGGTTGATCCAATTCATCAGTTTTATACATGAAACCTTTCTATAATTCCCAAAACCAATAGACTATTTTGTTACTCATCATTCTGAAAAGATAAGAGATTAATATATTCCGATACAAAAGATTATTGTAAAATATTTTTTATATTTATTTTAAAATATATATAATTTGAAGTTTAATATGCATGGAGAATATTTATTTTCTCTTTTATATTCCATTATACCGATTTCAAAGACATATAAAATTTTCTTATTTTTAATGAATCATTATATTTTGTGTCTTTATTTTTAAATGACTTATGGAATGGAGGATTAATTAACGTATATTTTATTTTATTAACCTAATAAGATGACAAAATTATAATTTATGTATATTTTCTATATATAAAATGACATGAGTTATCAAAATTTATCATTTTCTGTGTGTGAAGCCTTTATAAATTCTTGAATGAAATTTTTATTATATGACATATCCATTTACTATAATTTTTTACATTTCATGCACGTATGAGTTTATTTTTTATTGATTTAATGATATAACAACAATTTTAATTTTATACATAAAAGGTGTATTTTTCAAGTAAAATGCATTTTTAACACATTTGGATGGTGAACCCATTTCAAATATAATTTTTGACAATTTAATAAGTTCTATTTCAAAAAATATGCTTATATTTTTAAATATTAGTAAAAAAATTTAATTTGGATTTTTTTGTAATATCTTGATAAGATTCATTTTTTTAAAGAATAGTGAAAAAATACTACATTTTAATTTTAAAAAATATTAATCTTAAATATATTTATACTAGTAAATTATTTTCTTAATTGTTTTATAGTATACATAGATCTTTTTTATCAATTAATGCAATTTAGTTCTTTATAAACAATTTCAAATTTAAATTGGATATAAAAACATTGTGAACTTTTGAATGATTTAAATTTAAAAAAACTATTTTCTTGATCCGAAAATAAGATTAATGTTAATCTAATTTAACCATTTATTTTTATGAATACTGAATAAAAGAACTAAAAGGTTTTAATCTACTTTAAACTTATGATTTAATAGGGTCAAATTAATTTTTGGATCCTTTGTCCAGTAACATTTGTAATTATTCTTTTTACCACTATTAAGGGTAAATCAAGGAATTAAGTGTAAAAAATATTACAACTAAAATAAAATACCCTATCTATTATACTAATTTATTATTAAAATTAATTTCCAACCAAAATATTCTTTGGAAAAATTTTATTTCTACTTGTATCCCCATCGATGAATTTATAACTTTTATAATATTATATTCCAATAGGAGACAAATTTTGTCCCACCCTTTTTTAACAAGTATTTTTAATATGAAATTAAAAAGGGGATATCTTCGAATAAATATATTAATTTGAAACATAAATTACTAAAAAAATCATTGTAAAATTTTAATATTGTTTACAAAATAAATTAATAATTTTTTTTTTCATATAATGATGATGTAGTAATTGCTTCATTTACAGAAGAATCAAATAAATGTTATTAATAATGTTAAAATATATATAATATGCCATAATTGATGACATAAAAGAATTTAATTGATTAGTATGACATGTTATGGTAGTGTTAATGGAATTATTTGATGATTTAAAGATGGTACAATATTTATAATTAGTCAAACATTGAATAATGTCAAAATTAACAACAATGATATTTTAAAATACAAAATAATTTATTGAAAGATATATAATTTATAAAAATATAATATTTAGAAAACATTTGGGAATATTATTAAAATTTCATTAATAAGTCATTTATTTGGGCATTCGGCATGTTATAGTAATTATATTTATCCTCAAATTATAGATTACATGTTATAACAATAAGAATTAATATATTTATCCTCAAATTATTGATTACATGTTATAGTCAATGAATATATAATTTTATTTAAATGAATATTATTTAACCTAAAAGAAATATATATTCCAAATAAATAAGTTTATATACATTTTGTATAGCAAAATAGATTATATTAATTTATTATTTAGAAGAAATCCAACATTGTCCCTCTATTATTTTATAAAAATGAACACATAATTGTATTTTCTTCACACCTAAAAACCTGTTTTGATAAGATATAATCTACTAAATTACCACAATATAATCCCTACCCAGATTCTAGTGGTATTATTTTTGGAATAACCAACTTCTTATTGGTGTTAATTTGTTTATTATATGTGATCATCCAAAGAAGAGGTATCGGTTTTATTTAACTTTATCTACATTATTTCTCCTTTCAATACCTTCAAATATTTTCCCACCATGGTGATCTAATAAATAAATTATCCTCAATATTCTGGGATGATATTATGTTAATATCATCACTTAAATCCATTTCGGGTTTCCATTAAATGGGAAACTAAATATTTTTTTTTTTGCGTGCATGTGAATTATCACCTTCCAGGTTTGAAATTAGTTGTCTTCCTTTAACATATCTTAATAATGGTTATAATGAGGAAATTAATGATTATATATGAAATTCAGGATATATTTATCTTTATAAGTGAATAATTTGTCCTTTATGATCATAATTTTTTTGAAAATGAAATTGATAACATCATTCACACATTCGTGTGGACAATCATCTTCACAAAGCAATGTGATTTATTTTTCCTCACCAAATAAAATGGGTGATCTATATTAGTATATATAAATGAATAATATTTTATTTATTATTTTATTATCTCTTTGGTAGGGAAAAATATAATTACCTCATTTACTTTATTATCATTGAAAAATGGAAATGTTAAATATGTGTACGTACAACCTGCCGTCTCCATGATTATGTCATTGTTCATTTAATATAAAAATAATTTAATTTTTTTATATAAAAGTATAATTTATATATAAAATTTATAATAACTTCATGAATATTATTCTGTATATGGTTGACTATTGAACACAATGACTATTGACTTCATACGAAATTTATTTTGATCTCAAGTATTGAATATCATCATAACGTCTTACATGAACATAAATAATTATGTTATTGTTATATCATGATAATAATTGACAATAAAGGAAAAATAAACAATAAAAATTGTTTAAATTATTTAATCGATTATCTTTTGATTATTATTTTATAATATTTTGATTGTATGTAATGAGTTAGACTCAAGGTTGTAGACATTCTTTTAAAAATCACATTTACATATACACTTTAAAAACAATTTACAAAAGAAAAATGTAATTCTATTTTTCAATACATTTCTTGACCAAAATTTTGATTTTTCATTTGTATTTGATGATTTTATGATTTAATTACATGTTTAATATTTTTTATAAAAATAGATCATTTTTATTTTTTAGTGAGAGGTTTTATAAAATGATTTCAATGTAGAAATGTTATATTTCTCTTATGATTTTTTAGGTGTTTTGATTATGTTATTGTTCATGGGAATGTTTTATTAATTTGAGTTGTTCCTTGATAAAATGAGGGTCGGTGTGCCCGTGTTATCTCTCTATTTCATTTTGTAATGATATGTAGTTAATCTATGGGGTTTCACCTATGATATTAATGGAATATTCTATGTTGGGTATTCTAAATGTAACCATGATGCTTAGTCCCGGTGTGTCTATTTAAACTATGGTAATATTTATATGGGAATGATTATAAAAGACAACTTTTTTATTTAGGTTTTCTATAGAGTTTTATAAGAATATTACTATTTCTTGAGTTAAGGTAAAAATGTAATGTTTCATGGTTGAAAAGTATATCTTTCTGAAAATTTTATCAAGTGGTTTTCATGTCTTCACGTGACTAAATATTTCTTTCATTATAAACCTTATTGAGTTTTTGTGATCATATATTTTTTTTAAAATGATTCTTAGAGGACTTACTATAGGTCATGATAAATAATATTTCATGATGAAATTATTTAATACATGTCAAGAAAAGAAATAATAATAACTTTTAAATATTATATATTTTTTAGAAAATGGATTATGGGTATATGTTTCCATATGTAATTTATAAGTATACTTTGTAAGAGTTTTTCCTACCTCTATATAACTCTAACATGAAAAGATCCTCAATGTTAATGGATGTAAATTAAATACATTAATTATTAATATTTAATGTTTAAGGTCAGGTCCTTAAATAATTACACTAACCCTTAAAAATAGTATAACCACATGTTCATGTACCATATATGGAGTACCCAATGCATTGGAGAGGTATAATGGTGCTCACTAGACATATCTTGAGCTATAATGGTCTCAACCCAACATATAATGTGCTCTAATGTATCTCAATCCATCATATCTTGAGCTATAAAGGGATCAACAAATAATAAAAAATTCCCAAGGAATATATCAAGAATAAAATCCTTGAAAACCCATTTACAGACTTGAGAAAAATACTACTACATTTAAAAATATCCTTTTCATATAAGAAACATTTTAAAATATAAAAACTATGCACATAATAATTAAATAATTTTATTTGAAAAGAAACATGAAAAATTATTAAGAATAAAATATTATTAATTTTTTTATTGAAAGTGGGAGAATACACTCTTGTTTTATATGTTCAAAAACAATCTCATTGACTTCGGTAAAATGAGTTTAAAATAGAACCTTAAATGAGGGTATTAAAATAATGTCCCTTACACATTGTCAGAATTATCACGTAATATCTTTTTATTCCTAAATAATAAACATAGGATAAGTAAATAATTACTCGAGAACCATTTTAATGTTTATTATTCATTTTTTTATAATTTACTATCATTTTCTAATAATTATAATATTTTTATATTCATGTTGACTTTTTTTATGATATTAAATACGTGAGTCTAAAATGACTTCTGTATGTCGAATATAGTTAAGGTGGTTATTAGTCCATCATCCCCATACTAATATTCATGACATAAGAATAACTCTTATATATAAATTATTCTTTTATATCAATTAATTTAATGTGGATATGAATGATGAACAATATTACAATCATAGAGATGATAAGATGTAGGTACACATGAGTAACATTCCCAATATTCATTGATAATTATAGGAATAAGTAAATTAAAAAATTTTATTACTAGAATTTTAGTAATATCATAAATATTATATTAATATATTAAATATACATATACATAACATCATTATGATTACGTGATGAAAAATTAATCGCATCGTTTCATGGATTTGATAGTTCACATTTATGCACGAATGATGTAATCGTTTTTAGTGCAAGGAAAGTAATATTGTAACTAAAATATCATTATACTATAATTATTAATATTTCATTAATATCATATATAAACATTAATTCCATCATTATAAAATGACTTGAGATATGGTAATGGAAAATAAAATATATTGGATTGTGGAGGTGATAGTTCTCACATACGCACAAATTATTAATTCATTTCATATTTGATGAAATAAGATATGGATTTAGGTGATGATTTTAACATAATAACATCTCAGTATAGTGTGGTTACCATATTTATTTTGTCATCAATGTTGAAGAAGAAATTTAAGTTCGTGAGAAAATAAATAAAATCAAAATACATGTTTAAAACAATACATCTTTATCATATGATCTCCATTGATTAACACCAAAATAACTCTAAGTAGAGTGTTCTACTTAAGTTAAGACCTCTAAAATGTGGGGAAAGATTCTAGGAATGTATTATGGAAGATATTAGCCAAAACAAAATGTTATTGAGGAATGATGAATAGAGAAAAATGGATTTCCTATTATGGGAGACGGGGGACTCTTGGAAAGAATTAAATATTAAATTAATGTAAATTAATTTTTTATCCCAAATGGGTAAAAATAAATTTACCTCGATGTTATGATGATGTTGGTTCGAAATTACAATTATAAAATTAAAATTTGAAATTTTTTGTCTAATTTTTCTTCCTTATCATTTTATTTAAACCAATATTTAACCATTTTATTTCTTATCATAATATCATATTATTTAATATTTGAGGGTAAATATAATTATTATAAAATTCCAATCGACCCAAAAAAATGATTCATTTATGAAGTTTTAGGACACATCACAATAAGTCGGCCAAAATTAGTATTTCTATAAATATTATATCATTTAATAATTTTTAATTTTATTTAAAATGTAAATACTTCCAATAGTAATTTATAAAAGTGGAAAAAGTATATTTAAAATGGGTTCTCCTTTCAAAATGATGTAAAAATGCCTTTTTTGAAATATTCTCCTTTTATGCATAAAACTGAATGTATTATTATTTCATGTTAATAAAAAACATAATATTTCTATTAAATAATATATTGATATACTACATATATATTTCATTAATATATTCTAAAAATATTTATTATATTATTTAATTAACATAATTATTCGCATTTAACTAGTTTTCAATTAAAAATATATTTTATATTGAATTTTTTTATATCCATTTATAAATAATTTGGTATCCAACGAATCATTATATAAACATGTAAAAACCATAATTTCATTATTTAGTTAATACTTTTCATTCCCACCATTATAATGTATATTTTAATGGTAATCTTTAAATAATTAAATTAATTTTATTTCTTAATGTTTGATTTAGCATTTTAAATACACTATTGAACAAAGTGTTTTGTTTTAAATCCCAGGATGTTATTTAAAGGGGACCAAATGAGAATATCATGATCTACAATGGGTTAACCCATTATATACATTGTCGAAGAATCATAACATGAATAAAACGTTTGGAAACATTTTCACACACATGATCAATGAACATCAAGATTTCAAAATACCATTCTCTTGTAAAAATTATTTTTATGATACAAAAACTGCACACCTAATAATGAAATAATTTCATTAAAAATAATAATGATTTATTATAAATTTAAAATAATGTAATAAATAATCATAAAATAGTGATAGTTATTTCATTTCGTATATGCTAACAAACATTCATTTAGACTTTTATAAAAGGATATTAAAACTGATCTTTAAAAGATGGTATTAAGTGAATGTCACTTATCGTAGGTCTGATATATCACGTACACTCATTATCATCCCGAATAATTATATTTGGTTAATTATTTAAATGCTCTATAGTATTTTTACATTTTATTATCACTTACTATCACGTTTTAACAATAACATAATTATGTATGTTCATGTCGGACGTTCCGATGATATTCATTACATAGTTCCAAAATGAACATGGTGTGATGTAAATAGTTAAATTGGTAATATGTACATCATAGTAAAAATAATATTCATGACATAATCATTAATTTTATATATAAATTATAATTTTAAATTGATTCATTAAATATGGATTAGGAAAATGAAAAATGCTACAATCTCGAAGACTATAAACTATAAGTATGAATGAGTAACTCTTCTAATTTTCATTGATCAATATATTACTGAATTTAAATATTTTATTATATTTATAAAATTATCTTAATATCATTAATTTCATATTAATCATTTAAATATACCTTTATATGTTATCCATGTTATGTGGGGATTAAAAATGAATCGTATTGCTTCGTGGAGGTGATAGTTCACGCATATGCATGAACTACATTATAATTATTTTGTGCATGGAATAATAATAATGTAATTGTTAAATTATTTTCTTATAATGATAAAATTTTAATTAATGTCATATATAAAAATTAATTTCAATGTTCTAACTAGTCTTGAGAGATATTAATGGAAAATTAATTATATTGGATCATTAAAGAGAATATTCACATGTATGCACAAACGATTAATTATTGTCCCATTTGATGGACATGGAGAAGGATTTATGTGATGAAATTAACATGATAAAATCATAGTATATTTAGAATAATAGGGTTATTTTTTCATCATAGTTGAACTATATTTTAATGATTTTCATGAAGAAATAATATATAAACACTAAATTAAAAATGTTACTAATTCTTCGAACAATCTAGTTTGATTATTACCTAAACCCCTATAAGGATGAAATTATTCCTAGAATAAGCCCTATATAATGTCTATAGGTATTATATGAAGGAATTTTGGATGATCTTGGTTGAAACACATTGGTTTTGATGTGTGATTAAATGATAATGATGGGTTCGCTATTATAGAAGAGGGGGGACGGTAATAGAATTCATCAAAATATTAAATTAATATAATCTAATTTCCTATTTTAAATAGCTCAAAATAAATTTATTTTGAATATATTATGATTTTTGGTCGAATCATATTCATTAAATTGAAATTATATTTGTATTTACAATTTTTTAATCCTTATCTTTTTGTTTTAACCATTATTAACTCCTAACATGATATCATGTAATTTTCACATTGAGGGTAAATATAATTTAAATAACATCCAAGAAAGATAATAAATTATTTATTTATGACATTATATGTCTTATCAAAACTATGTTTCCAAATATTAGAGTTTTATAAGTTCTATATTATCAATGAAATGATTTTATATTTTAAAATATCCTTATTGTCAATTTTGACACTATTCAATATTTGACTTTTTAAAAATGTCAAAACAGGTTGATATCAATTAAAACATCCATTAAAACATCCCCATAATTTAAAATTAATATATATAATTTCTTTATGGATTAATTTAGGTAATGTTATATTTATTTTAACATATTAAATATCATTTATTTTATTCTTTCATTAATGAAGAAATTAATTCATCTTCATTGTGTAACCATTTAATTTAATTATATATTCCATTGAAATTATAAATAAATTACCATAATATAAGAAATAATTTTATTTTCGAAAATAATATTTATATTTGAATGTATCCCTTATATTACCATAAATTTAGAAAACAGTACTTGTTAAAAACAGGGGTGTGACAAAACATTCTTCTCTATGAATATAATATTATTAATGTCTTGATCACAACCATGTGGCTTCCAAAGGATATAGCTTCTACACAAGTATAATTTCGGTTTAAAAACTCATTAAATTAAATAATGGAATGTATACGGGTGATTTTATATTAGTTATAATAATTTTTTTCCTTTAATTATCAACTTAATACTTAAACATTGTAAATAAAAAAATTACTCAAGGTACTATTAATAATTTCCAATAACATAGTTTATCATATTAGTTCAATAATTTGATTATAAATAATACCGTGTATGTCAAATTTTTCAAAATAGAAAACAGAAATATGGCTAATATTAATTTAAATTTAATCAATTTGACAGATTGAGAAATGATGTTTTTAAAGTAAAACAATTAAAAAGTTCACAATTTTTTTTGAATCAATATTCAATGTGAATTTTCTGCCAATGACCAACATTGGAATAACTGATAAAAAATATTTTAAATTATGTTTCAAAAAAAAAATTTAAAAGTATAATCTAACTATATAAATAAATTTGATGAAAAAGAAGCTTTCTGTGAAGATGGAATGTTTTTTACTATTCAAAATGAAATTTATCTTATCATAAAAATACCAAAAGGTCATCAAAAATAGATTATGGTACTTCTATATCAAATAAGAAGTTTATTTTTTCAAATAGAACATTATGAAGTGTCAAAAAAATTATTTAAAATATGAACCCCATTAAAAGGTGGTAACACTACATTTTGTGAAAAATACCCTATTTATACAAAATAATAATTGATTTTGTTCTCATATATTTTCCCATAAATCCCAAATATTCAGTGAATTGTGGTAATATAAATAATTAGTAAATTAACTATTCATTATTTCTAAAAATGAATTTTATCCTATTAGATCGTAAATTTCATACTAATTAAAAACATGTATATATTTTTTAAAAAATTCAATTCACAAATGTGGCTATAATTAATTTTAAATTTCTCTCATTGACGTGTCAAGAAAAATAGTTTTTATATAATGAATATTCAATGTTCAAAAAGTTTTTTCATAACATTTAAATATTTAATTTATTACAAAAACCTAAATCAGATTAAATGATAAACCAAATTGTTTTATAATTCCTTAAAACAACTCAAACACATAATTTATCAATATAAATAAATTTAATTAAATATTAATATTGAATTAATATTTTTATTATTCATTATTCATCAATATATAAATATTTTTAAGAAATTTCCAAAAAAACAGCCAAAAGTAAATTTTCATACTCATCTTCTAAAGAAAAATTTTATTTTTTCAAATAGAACTTATAATGTTCTGGAAAACTAGATTTTAAATGGGTCGACCATCAAAAGGTGATAAAACTAAATTTTTTGAAAAATACACTTTTTATGCACAAAATGGAAATTGTTTTTATATCATGTCTATAAATACAAATGAAGAATTCCAAAAATTTAACTAAATATATTTCATATAAATTTCAATTATATAATCTAACAACAATGATTTATTTACATATTTTCTATAAAATATTCTTTTTTCAGAGATAAATATTTTTTTAGAAAAAGAAATCATTTTATTTTAAAGCGGGCTTATATTCATTTATAATTATTTTTTCACCATATAATTATTTATATATTCATTATTAAACATTATTTTCATAATTCAGTTAATATTGTTCATTCCCTATATTCTAATTTCTATGTTTTAATGGTAACATTAAAATATTATTTAGTTGTGTGTATAAACATGATGTGGTTTATCATGTACACTATTGACCATATTGTATCCTATTAAAAACATAAGATGTTACATTACCCCCTCCCCCCACTTTAATAAATTTCACCATCACTATTTTAAATCTATATTAAAACTACATGTTTTAATATTTCAAAAAAAACATTCCAAATCTAACATTGGAAAAAAAAACATGCGCATTCAAATAAATAATGTGAAGTTCAAAGGACACATGATATAAAAAATTCGAGGGTTCTAGGTGGGAGAACATGGATATATAATAAAAAACATACTATCATGATCTAATAGAGATTGATAATGAACATGGTCATGAAAAATTTAAGGATCACAAAACCATAAATATGTGGTAGGTATAACGTTATCTGATATATTACTATGAAAATTAGATGGATAAATTTTTTATTTTAAGATCTATTTCATATTTTTGAGGGATTATTTTAATGCATAGAACATGAAAATAAGGAATTAATCATACATCCCAATTATGATTAAATCCTTTACTAAATTTTCACCACAAAAAATAATATATTCACTCGATAATGAGAAATAAATATGAATTATTCATTCCTTATGCAATAAAATAAACTTCAATAGAATCAAATAATACACAAAATAATAACTATATATATACACTATCATTATAAATTAACCCAAAAAAATATAGGGTATTTTATAAAATAATTATCTAAATTAAATAATCGATATAAAATGAAAAACTACTTCAGTCACCAAAATACAACAGTACCACAAAACTATTATTATAAACCATTCAGCAAATATTTGTCCGTATAATTCCTTAAAATAATCCAATCAAAGATAGAAACAGAAAATTTAGAATGATTTGGTAACATAGTATTCTAATATATATTTTAAAAATTATATCCAAATTACATCAATTAATCATGAAGTCTCATACCAAAAATTAATTTCTTTATTAATCATCAAGATTTGATATACATTTCCATAAATAACCTGAATCAATGAGTCCATAAGAAAATCAAATATTCTTCCAAATGAAATTCAGCAGTTATTCCTCAAATAAAATAACAAAGAATTCTATTTTCCATGATCATGTTAGATTCCATTAATAGTGAACATATTCTCAAATAATAATCATCGTTTAATCAGAAATCATTTTACCAATATGAAAAACAAATTATTCAAACAATTCACTTCTTCTAATTCAATAAAGTCTTTTCACTAAGGCCAAAAAATCTATGCTAACCAAGACATCACGTAGACTATTGGTAGGTGATAAAACCTTCTCAACCATCAATTGTGGTTTTAATTCTCGCGGCATTAGTTAATGTGATGAGTTATCACCCGTCCTGTGGGTTTTCTATTTTTCAAAAAAATATATATTTTTTTAATAATACCCAAATATTATAATGTCTTAAAAAATAACCATAACATGTTTTAAACTCAAAATATGGAACATACCTTTCATTTCTCAACCTACAATGTAATAACTAATAATTATTTCAATAATAAATATACCCAAAATTAAAATTAATCTCCTCAAAATACATATCATAAATACTAAAAAAGGTTCCTAAGACAATTAAATTGTGATCATCTTTAAAATTACAAATCAACCAAGATATTAATAACTCTAAATAAAAAACCTAATCACCAATTTTTTCAAAACCTCCCTTGGATACCAACTATAATTACCCACCATTATACATTACTGAATTTTGGGTTAATTCATGAAGATTACATTATTCCACACTGAGGATCATTTAGAATTAGAGTTTCATTGAATTAGTCTATAACTCATGCATAACAAAACCATAAACACATATTGTAAATTTCAAAACACAATCCCTTTTTCCAAATTATAATACATTTATATAAAAACATAATTTATTTTTCATGATAAAAATAATCATAACATTCTTCTTGTATTACTTTTTTCTCATAAACATCTTTATAACCCGGGAAAAACATTTTAAAACATGTGATGAGAACCAAAGTATTAATAAGGGGCATATAGAAATAAATAGTTATTTCATTGAAAACATGAATACCTTTAAAAACTAATTTCACACAAACTCATATTCATGATTATAAAAATAAAATACATGTGTTGGGACAAAATAAACCTAACATTCTTACATTAACACTTGCAATGAAAAAACATTTACTTAACATCCATCTCTAGAGAGACCAAAACATTAGAGAACTATAATGGGGACCACCCTTCATATACGCTATCACAGGAAAATCATTCATTCATGAGATATAATGGGGCTCAACCCAACATATAATATATATCAAACTCACTCATGAGGGATAATGTGTTCCACCATTCATATATCTTGTATCGATCTCACCCGTAAAATGTCCATGTACCCTTATATAATCGTAATACATAAATTTTTCAATTTTCCACATGTAACTCATAAAATATCATTTGAACTCATAATAAAACATTTTATGTTATTAAAGTAATCAATCCATTTAACGAAAAATATTATTAAATAAAAAAAAATATTTGAATCAAAGTGTCCAATACCACATTTATGTTTTCAAATAAATTCAAAAATTAAGGTCTTTTAACATTTATGTCTATAGAAATAAATCCATAGAACAATTTTAAATATATCGACATGAATGAAAAATATATAGAGTAATAAATCTTATAAATTTATAAAATGGTGTTTTTTAGTGTGTCCCTTACGAAAAACATTAAAATGATTCCTTCTTATAGAATTTGAATGGATTTAAAATTGTCAAACAAATGTCCTTTACAATCCTTGTATATGTTCTATTATATTTATTAATTTTAATGATAAAGGAATTATATACATCATTGTAATTTATTTATAATTATTTGTAAATAAATAGTTAAATTAAATGGTGACATAATGATAATGAGTTAATTTGTTATTTAATGGAAGAATAAAATAAGTAACATTAGAAAAGTAAAAATTAATATATTTTAATATAATTGACACTATAAACAAATGTTATGAATGTCTTTAACATGTTAGGAATGAGTTGAAAGAGTTTTTTTAGGATATCAAGTTGATATGATATTTTTAAATGTAAAATATCATATAATGTCAAAATTTGTAGTAATGAAGTATTAAAATATAAAATCTTTTAATAAATGATATAAAATATAAAAAATTATAAAATTATACCAATTGATTTGGATATGTATCCAAATTTCATCAACGACACATTTAGTGGTTTTCATTTATATTATATTAATTATATTAACCATGAAAAAATAAATTACTATATATCATGATAAGAATTCAAACAGTAAAATTAGGTTTAAAAAGACAAGGATTAAAAACTATCAAAACATGTACATTTTTTTTAAATAAATGGATTTTTACCCATCATAATCCTATCTTCCAAATAACAAAAATTGGTTCTGCACCTTTTTCTTTTTGTTGAACAGTGTGGAAAGGTAGAAGTGTTTAAGAGGGTACAAATGGAAAAGGGAGAAGAAATAGTTTTCTACAAATAATATATCTGGGATATTTTTATAATTTTCTTAAATATTATAATTTTTATTTTAGGAGAATTATTTTTTACACTATTATTATGTTTTTACATTTAAAAATTTTTATTATAAGCAAGGGTTATGATTTATAAAAAGTAATACCTATAAATGACAATAAATTTTATAAATCATGGTAATATTTTCATAATTATAAAATTTAAATAAATTATGAATTTATGTAAAGGATTATATACATATTGATTTAATTGGACAAACATTATTTTATATGTTAATTCATGTTTTATATTTTATATTTATTTATAATAATATTTTTAGGTTATTCAATTATATATAGAAATTATGATTACATTTATTAGTTAAGGAATATCCATATTTTTAATTGATTTTATCAAAATATTTATTTATAATGACAAAATTATAATTGTTTTTTCTAGATTATTGCCATAAACACTATCATTTTATGGGTTCAAATAATTTATACATTTTGAAATGTCCTTTGAAATTCAAGATATGACCATTATCTGAAATTTTTAATATTTCATTCTTCTACAGGTTAGGTATTTTAATGTATGTACATATATGGTAAAAATATTTATTCCTTTAGAGGTTATTATTTTTTAATGTTAATTTTATGAGTTTCAAGAATACAATAATGTTATATATATTTCATGTATTTTATCAGTATCTGATTGAGATAAGATTCAGTTGATTTAAGAATTCATAAGATAATATATATATATATACACTTTAATATAAATATAAATATGTTTTAATAAGTAAAGAAACAATGTGAAGGTGTGTATATATATATATATATATTAATTAATATGTTTTTAAAAGTTGGAACTATAATGTTTTAACAATAGTTGGGATTTGTGGAGTGAACTAATCCCATGAAAAGTGGGTAGGACCAAGACATTTGTAGATGTTTCAAGTGGAATCAATGTTTTGTTTTCAGAATCATGCATATTGTTTTTAGATAAATCAGTGGAATATTTTTAAAGAAATGATTAAACGTTCATATCATCAATGTATTATAGTATTTTAAACACATATGTAATTTCAATAATGTTTTAAACATTTAATTCTAAATATATTATTTCAATGTATTTTTAAAACAATGATTAAATGTATTTTAATGTTATTTCAAAAGGATATTACATAAGAGTTATTTCAAAAAATTTAAAACTCTTTACTAGGAAATTTAATGGAAATATTTTTTTAAAATGATTTCCATAGGAAATAAAAAAGTTTTAATATTTTTTATTTGATTTTGTAGTAAGAATAAGTTAATGTGAAGTAGAAATATTTTTTTAATTTCAACTTCAAAAAAGTTTAACATGTAGTCTAATTTTACAGATTCAAGGCCTAAAAATGTACGCTATTATATAAAGTGTTTTTTATTTTCCCAGTTATCATTAATTAAAAATATACATAGAAGTTGAAGGTCTGTATCTGGAACCATAAGTTTATGGTGACATAGTTTGACATCAATTCAATGACAATTACGACTCGAGTACCGAATATCAAAATATTTCCTGATGTTAAAATAAATAATTTAGCAATTATTATAACATGGTAATAAGTCATAATAAACATTAAATATTTTCTTATATAATTAAATAAGTAACAATTTGTTTTTGTTTACGAAGGTAAATATTGTTTATGACAAGTCAGTCTCAAGGTAGGGGGTTTCATTAAAATCCTCTTTAAATGTTCCTCTTTCAAATATTATTACAAAAAAGTAGATGTAATGTTTCTATTACTTATAATAGATGAACTAATATAACCAATTTTATATGACATTAATGTTTCGATGATTCCATTAAAAATTTACAATTTTATTATAAATTACTGTTTTTTTATTTATGAGTGTGAGACATTAAGCAATGAATTTTGATTTCAAAATGGAAATTATATTTTTTTTCCTTTAATAGTTTTTTGGATTATGTTATGGATCATGGGTGTTGTATATGTATATGGCTGATTTCATGGAAAATTGAGGGTGGGTGAGCCCATGATAGCTCTCTAATGAATTTTTTAATGAGACAGACTTAAATAGAATGGTTTCTCCATATACATTTATGAAATTTAAAACAGTGGCTATTTCAAATAATACCATGAAGGTTAATCCATATATATATGTGAAGGATAAAATGATAAAAGGATATGGTTTCTATTTGATTTTTATGATTAACATTTTCTATGGTGTTCTATAAGATTCATAAGATTTCATCAGGTTAGCTAATTAATTTTTTTATGGGTGGAAGTTATAATTATGTAAAAATATTTTCATTGGATTAAATTATTCATTTAATAAGGTTATCATTCCTTATTTTATTTCTCTTAATAATATTTTTCATATCATCCAAAATTTGAAAAAAATATCATTTGGTATAAGGATCTGTAAGTGGAAAGAGGAATCCAGGTTTAAAGTTATGAAGATTTTTCGTGAAGAAGACATATTTTATTATTTTAAATTATTTATATTACTAAATAAATTAACACTATTAAATGTTTAATTTTTTTACATTATAGTTTTTTTGAAATGAAATTATACTCTACAACTCTAAGCTATAAAATATACCGAATGTGAATAAATTTAAATTCATAACATAACAACAGATTACGTAATGTGTAAATTTGGGGCCTTATAAGTGGATGAGACTAACATAATATCATCTAAGTAGATTAAGGGTAATAGTTTTATTATTTCATTATGATTAAATAATATTTTATGTAATTTTATGAATAAATAAAATAGAAATAATTATTTAAACATGATACCTCTTCATCAAATGTTATCATTTGATTATTACTTTAAAACCACTAAAGAAGATGTTCTGAATTAGCTAAGGAATCTAGAATGTGGAGATGGATTAGGTGAAGGTATTTGGTTTGGTAGTGGAAGAAAAAATAGGTTCATAAGTGTGATTAAATGGGAATAATGGGTTCCCTTTTACAGGATATGGGGGGAACACTTGGAATTATTAAAATTATTAAATTAATTTAAAATAATATTTTATTCCTAATTAGTCCAAATTGAATTATATCTATAATATGATTATAATATGTCAAAATCCATTCAACTAAAAAAATAGTAATTTTTTATTATTTTTTATCCCCTATCCTCTTGTTTTAAACTCTAATTAACCATTTGAACTCTTACCATGATATCCTTAAATTTATACTCTGGGGGTATATATAATAAAAATAACAACCCTAATGGCCTATAAATTAGTCATTAATGAAATTATAGGACTAATCCCAACTATTTTTAAAAATATTATATTTTTATTCATTCTATATCATTTAATAAATGATTTTATATTCTAAAATATCATTACAATCAATTTTGGCACAACTCAATATTTTTTTTTAAATGTGTCATATAAGGGATTATAAATTCTAAATTTATATATGTAAACATCCCTAACATGTCTTTGTAATCCATAAAATTAGTAGATGAAATATATTATATCAGATTATATTTATGATATCTTTTTTAACACCATTTATTCGATTCTTCGATTAATGAAGAAAAATTATCACATCATCATTGTGTCCCCATTTAATTTAATTATTTATTCTCTAGAATGTACAAATAAATATTAACAATGTATATAATAATTTTATATTTATAAATAATATTTATAGTAGAACATATCCTTTACATAACCCCATATTAAAAATTTAATAGTTTTTAAGAACAACGATGTAATAACATTTGTATTCTCTATGAATATAATATTCTAAATATCTTACAAAAAACCATGTGGAATAATAGAATATATCATGGAACCAATGATGATTTTGGTCGAAATACACTCATACAATGAAATTAGGGAATGTTTTTGGTCTATTTTATATCATTTATAATATTATTTTTAGCATTAATGACCCAATTTACCCTTAAACATGGTCATAAAAATAATTATTACATTTACTATTCATAATTTCCAAAAAAATATTTAACTTATTAAATAAATCCTTTCTGTTTACCATCAGTAATTTACATATTTCAAAATAAAAAACATCGAGTTTTCATTATTTAATTTTTAATTAATCTCATTGAAGGATCAATAAAACGAGTGATTAGAGTTAAAACACTCAAATTTTTACAATTGTTTTATATCCAATTTCAATGTGAAATTGATTCCAATGAACTTATATAGATTAAAATATAAAATAATGATTTAGTTATAAATTTGAACTAATTAAAATGATAATATATATATATACATATTAAATGAAATAATAGTATTGAATTAAAATGAATTATTTATTCATTATTCCATAACAAATGTATCTTAACAGAAAAATACCAAAAATTCATCCAAATATAATTTTGACACTCCACATTTAAATAATAATGTTATTTTTTCAAATAGAACTTATAATTTGTCCAAAAACTAGATTGAAAATTGATTCTCTCTCTAAACAACATAAAACTATGTTTTTTGATAGTTACTCTTTTTATGCATAAAAGAAAATTTATTATTATATCATGACTATAGAAAATATAAGATGAAATTTTTATTAAAATTTATTTACAGCGTAATATAATAATTTAATTTGTTTTAATGTATTAATGAATCTGATTTTTATCATTTAATAAAATATAGGTCATTATAATTTATTACACATTGAAATTGGATATAAAAACATTATGATTTTTTGAACATTTTTACATTTAAAAAATATTTTCTCGATCCATCAATGGGATTAATATTAAATAAATTTGACAACATCTATATTATGAATTTCTAAAATAAAAATAAAAAACATAGTTTTAATCAAAACAAAATTTATGATTTAATATGATCAACATGGTTTTTTTTAATTATGAAGATTAACATTAGTAATTAGTTTTTTTACCCCAGTATATGTTAAATTGTGTAATTAAGGGTAAAAATAACATTATAAATATTATAAAATCACCATTACAAATTTAATACTTTCATTTGATGAGTATCTAATGAAGCTATAATCATTATTGGGTAGTAGTTATATAATTTGGATGCCACACAGGTGTGAGTAAGACATTTATAATATTATATTCTTAGAGGAGACAAATATTTTCACACCCTAGTTTCTAAAAAGTAAAATATTTTTAATATGGGGTTATAAAAGGGATATATTATACTATAAATATTAATATGAAATATAAAATTATTACATACATCATGTTAATTTATTTATAATTTTTATGGAATAAACAATAATATTAAATGCTGAAATAATTATGATATGGTAATAGTTTCATTAATAGAAGAATCAAAGAAATGATTTTAAAAATATTAAAATAAATATAATTTTATATATTTGATTTCATAGAAAAAATATTGTATATATTTAACATGTTATGGATGAGTTAATGGATATTTATCAAGGATAACAGGTTTTTATGATATTTTAATGTGTCATATATTGAATAGTGTCAAAATTGACAGTAATGATATTTTATAATATAAAATGATTAATTAAATAATATAAATTTATAAAAATATAATATTCATCCAACTGGTTGTGATATGTATTTTAATATAATAAATTAATTATTTATTAGTAATATGGAATTTTATAGTAATTCTGTTAAACATAAAATTGTAAATGACATGATATGATGGTATGAATTAATAGGTGTTAAAACAAAAGGGAAATGATTAAAAAATAGTCAGAACATATCCAATTTTATGTGTATGAATATTATTATAATATAAATCAAAAAAAATATTAAAAAATGAGTGGTGTATTACTTTTTATAAAAATATTATTTTATATTATTTTAATCTTTTGAATAATTTCTATTCTGTCAGCCCCCTCTCTAATAAAATGGCACCCAATCTTCTCATTTTCGTACACTCCAAAACATATTTGGATTACCCAAGACCAATCCAAATACCTTCCCTGAATCCATCTACAAATTATAAAGGCATTATTTTATGAATAACAACATAGTCCAAGGGGATAAGGTGATAATAAAAGGAGATTGTCCGAAGAAGAGGTATTGTTTTTAATTATGTGTATCTAATTTTTTTCTCCTACCACTTCCAGAAAATCATCTTCAACCATGATGAAATAATAAACTAGTATAATAAATATATTTATATGTTATTGTTTTAATATCAACAACTAAATCAATCAATACATTCTTCTAATGGGAAAATTATTAATTATTTATGCTTACATGTGAACTATCACCTCCACGAATTGATATGATTCATTTTCCATTAACATATCTGAACACAAGTTATATTGATGTAATTAATATTTATATTTGAAATTAATAGAATATTTATAATTAAAATAGAATAATATATCAATTACATTCTTACCATTCTGTGCACATAAAAATAATGACACCGTTCGTGTGTATGATTGAACAATCTAGTCCAAGACGGGATGTGATTCAGTTATAATCACCACATCAAATGGATAATATTTTTATGTATATTCAAATTATTAGTACTAAATTAATTTTATTATTATCAGTAATGAAATATAAAATCATATTTACCCTTTTCCCATAATGATCAATTATAAATGGAAATGTTACTCATGCGTTCATATGACATACCATCTCAATGATTGTAACATTATACATTTTTATTATCTCAATTGATTGATTGGATTTAAAATAATAATTTATATATATATGTAATTAGGATTTCATGATTTTTTTTATTTTATGGACTTATTAAAAATTTATCTTTTTCCATCATGCCATGTTCATTTGGGAATCAAGTATCAAATATCATCATAACATCTTAAATTAACTTACAAAATTAAGTAATTGTTAAAACATGATGATAAGAGACATTAAACTCAAATTTTTTTTTGACAAAGTGAATTCCAATCATATGTTACTTATCAAGGAATATAAATATTTTATATGAAGACTTAGACCCAGGGTAACATAGTTTCATTTAAAACCCTACATAAGTGTTCATTTTTCATTTCTTTTTATAAATGAGAGAAGGATTGGTTTTTAACTTTTACAGCATGAGTGGTTCTCCCAATTTCATAGAACATTATTAAATTAATGTTTTCATGAAAAAAATTCATTATTAATTTTGAAGGAAATGAAATCATTATTATGAGTGTAATTTTCATATTTTAAGAGTTATTTTTACAAGAAATTGGAATTTTGAAATCTGGATTTGTTTTTATTATTTGTGTAAATATGTTTACATGGATTTTATTCATGATATGTTCATTATATATTTTATATTATGGGTTTAGGCCATTTTATCTAATTTTATGATGTTTGATCCCCATTATAGATCTCTAATTCAATGGGTACTCTAGAGATGGATGTTGAGTGTAATGGCATTTCATTTGTAAGGGTCAACTGTCACGACCCCCTCCCCACAAAGTGTACCCCTCCTAGGCCGGCAATGTGAAAAAGGATGATAATGACATCTGAGTCTCGCCTCTAGTAGGCCCCGAGTTGGGAACTAGCACCGAGGGTACAATAAACACACAAATGAGAGGCATTACCCTATAAGAGAACACATGCGGAAGAGAGAGATAAGATAGACACCAACAAACTCCAACTCAGAACTAAAATATAAAAGAAAACCCAAGTGAATATGTAATGTCATGGAAATTTGCAACAACTAAAAGGGGAAACCAAAAGTACCCAAAAGAATGTAAAACAGAATCGATCACAAGCCTGAACAGCTTCTGCAACCACAAGCTAGTAGTAACCAACCTGATCTCCAGCCTCCTCCATGTGACATGAAAAACAGTTTATATATACGTAGGGTGAGTATAACAGTATACTCAGTAGGATCCTCCTTGAAGCCTCTTGTGAAAATGTATAGAAAGCATTCTAAAGCACAGTGAATAACAAGTGAAACTAACTGGTCACCAAAAAAGATATACTATATTCCCACCCTCACCATGGCTACTCTCTCCAAGTAATTCCTACAATAATATAGTATATTTTAAAGAATATCAAAGGTAACCCGCTACTACATCCCCACTGGTTTTCTGCTTTTCCCCAAAGACATACGTCCTGTGCATCTCTCTCCAAAGGCTTACCCGTATAAACTTGTGCTAATATCCACAATCTGCACCACATGCACCACAAAGTCTTACCTGCAGACACCTGGGCTAAGCTCCACACCATCCTCACAACCAAAAGTAACCATGTAGTTTCCGAGAGCCACCACATCCCGCATAACGTGTATCATACGTCGGGTATTGTATCTCAAGCCATTACATCACATACACCATCTAAGGTTCCTCAAGCCATCACAACCTATACACGTTACACCTATAGTAGTCCATATAATACTATATCCATAATATATGTGTGGAAATAACCACAAGCCATTACAACCCTCTACACACATATATAGTGAAAACTAACCGGTGTGCCAACGGCACTAGTATCTACTAAGAGAAGTGAGTGGGGTCAACGGGGGAAGTCATCCATTCATCCTCCCTCGAGAATGTTGGGGAAAACACCCCCCCGGGCTCAGAATCCCTGGGGTGTCAGTTTCCCTTACTAACAGGGTGGATTAGCAAATAGAAACACAAAAAGTACATGATATATATAATTCACAACTACGATATTGGAATATCCTAGTCTTAGCCTCAATTGCAGCTAACGTCTCTCAGACTCTAGGATGCAATTTCTATCACTAGGAATCCTATAATCACACAACCAAGTAAAGAACTTAATTATGTTACATAAATACCTTGTTCATCAATCCTACTTTTCATTAATTAATTATTTTCACGTTAATTAACCATTAACAAACACCCCATTTAAACTTTCTTGGCATCACATTCAAAATTTATTGTTCCTTTAATGTTACAACATCACCATTAAATACTAGCTTCTCCATGCCCATGGATTATCACCATTTAATAAAACATTCATTTAAAAATTAGTTTCCCCTATTCCCAGGCATTCGAGAAAAGTATCATATGCTACAAAACACAAGGGGGCTCAACAAGATGAGTAGATATACTACCCGTCAAGTCTTTACCGCCTTTAGCAAGTGCATAGTCTAATTCTTACTCGAGAGGTTAAACACAGAAAGCACGTTTCACACACCGCACGTCTTTACCTCCTTCGGAAGAAGGGTAAGCAAGACCAGTTGCATTGAGCAGTGGGGAAAACTCAAGAAGATAAACAACCAACGATCAACAACATCCAACAATCACAACCATCCCATTCCATCATCCCCGGTGTCCTCCCTGACACCCACATGAATAAACTGATGCATCTCCCCACTCTAGGTGTCATCCGCTTCCCCAAACACAAGGAATCCCTTCCTCCACATATCACAAGAACCCTCCAAGGTCAGATCACAACACAAGATATCACAGCACCCATTTCAGGGTCACAACACAACACAAGCAGCAGGAAAACAATAATAACAACAAATGGGCTTCTGGCCCTTTAACAAGGCATCCAGTCTTCAAACAACAAACACCAACAATCACATCAAATGGCATTTTATCCCTAATTCACATCAAGAGGGTAACTCCAAACCCTTCATGGAACTCAATTATTTTATTTAATCCAACTTGAATTAATAATTGTAATTTGTTGGTTCCAACATAATGAACCAATTAAGTGAGCTATCACTGAAGATTAAACATGCTTACTATGCCAAATTTGATCAACATCAAATTAGAAAAACTACAACAGCGGAAACAACAAGATTCATTTACATGCATATTTATCTTTATCCAATTAATTATCAATTAATTTCGGATTTACGTTCTTTATCAATTTCCATCAAGAACTACATGCTAAAAAGCACGTCATATATATCACACTTATCTATCAAATCAAGAGGCTAACCATTATCATGGTACAAAGCAACAACATGCGACCAAACCAATTCTTTTAATCCGTTTCAAGAATTAAATTAGGTCAATTCCATTGTGATCCAAAGGACTAAATCAAGCTAACTCTATGATTGAACATAAACAATTATAGAAGCCACAAATCTCCTACCTCAAGGGTTTTCAAGGAAAACCACAATGATCGACGAACACCCAAGATACCGTGTCGATTCTCCATGAATCCTCCTTAGATCTCCTCTCCTAACAAAACCAAGAACAAATCTCATCACAAACGTCATCCACACACATAGATCTACCCAAAAAGGGTGTAGATCTGAGATCCCGATAGAAAAGGAGGAGTATATCTACGTAGATCTAAGAAACAAAACAAAGGATCACTTACCTCGAGAAACCGGCTTCGATTCGTGAAGATAAGCCTCCAAATAGACTCCAAAATTCATGGGAGGGGTTCTTCCACCTCTAAGGAAGGGTAATCTTGAGTTATGTCCGATTAGGGAATTAAACGAGGTGATTAAAGGCAAAACAAGATAAATCCAAAATTTTAGGATCTAACATTAAGTGCCTGCACGGTTAGTCTGCACGGTTTAACAAACCGAGCGCTAACCGTGTGTTAGCTTCTGCCTCGGCAACCCCTCCACGCACGGTTAGTCCGCATGGTTGGACAAACCGTGCACTAACCATGCGTTAGCCACTGCCCTCAAGACTAGTCTTTCACGGTTTGGCCGCATGGTTTAGGGAAACCGTGTGCCAACCGTGTGAAATATATTACCCTTAAACATTCCTCAAAGGTCTCCCTAAACGCGCCCCTAAGTCACCTTGGCTTCCCGAAACACCTACAGCACTACAGTTTCACAAAGTAATGGACCAGAGAGGTCTGGACCAATACATTAGATACCTATCAAAATATTCTCATCCTCGAGAATTCAAATCCCACCTAAAGAGAAAAATGAAATAGGGTCTTGAAAACCACCCCTCGAGATACCTCTCAAAAGAGATTAATCCACCAAAGCAATAAAGGATTCCATCTCATAAACATGAATGTTTCATAACCACAAAAAGTTATAATGATACATGAAAAGAGTTAAACATAAAAAATCTATAGGTACTGAGCACGTATCTGTGACTCACGTTCCCAAGTACTCTTTTCCATGCCACCATGTCGCCACAAGACACGAACTAAGGGGAAGGAACATCCGCGCAACACTTTCACCTTGCAGTCTTGGATCTCCATAGGTCGCTCTTCAATGCTCAGTACATTTTTGTCACGCCAGGATGTAATGCTAGAAGCGTACTATGGAACTCTCTAAGAACTGTCGTGTGCATCGTCAAGGGAACAAAAATCCTTCCTTGATACGATGCTCTATATTGTTCATCCTCAGACCAACCATCAGGGGCCTCACCACAAATAACTCGGTCTCTCCAGACCACTTCCTCAAGATCCCCAAACTAGGACTCTTCCACACTCAGCATCAGGGATGATTGTACTGTCATCTGGAAAAGACAAACTCTTCCCCCATCTTCTCCCATGTCAAGATGCAAAGCTGAAAGTTCCTCCATTACTCTCCTAGAATCAACAGATTCATGCACAGCATCACTACGTGACTTTCAGATTAGCGCATCGGCTACAACATTCACCTCTCCAGGTGTATATGATATTTCAAAGTCGTATTCCTTCAAGAACTCCATCAACCGATGTTGCCACAAGTTCAAGTCACGCTAGTATAAAACATAACTCAAACTCTTATGGTCGGTGAAGACCACAAACTTCTCACCAATGAGATAATGTCTCCACAACATCAGAGCAAACACCACTGCTTCCAACTCAAGATTGTGGGTGGCATACTTGTGTTTATGGGGACGCAACTGCCAAGACCCATAAGAAACAACTAAACTCCACTGCATGAGAACACAGCCTAACGCCAGATTTGAAGCATCGTAGAAAACATCAAACAGGGCTCCCTCAGCTGGAAGACAAAGAACTGGAGCACTTACTAACATCTCTTTTAGATACGCGGAGGCTACCTAGAACTGATCAGTCCATTCGAAGGCCTGATCCTTCCAGTTCAGAGCTGTTAGAGGATTCGCAACCCATGAGAAATTGTCTGTGAACCTACTGTAATAGCCTGCGATACTAAGGAAACATCGTACCTCTGACACTATCTTGGGGGATTCCCAAGACACCATTGCTTATATCTTCGATGGATCCATAGCTACTCCCTTTTGGGACACAAAATTCCCCAAGAAGCGGACTTCTCGAGCCCAAAACTCACACTTTGACAACTTCCCAAATAGCTGATGTCGAAAAAGAACTCCCAAGATGGATCGCAGATGCTCTACATGCTCATCTTTAGATGTGGAGTGCACAAGGATATTTTCGTTGAAAACTACCATGAACATGTCCAGGAACTCACGGAACACAGAAATCATCAAACCCATGAACACAACTGGAGAAATTTTCACACCAAACGGCATTACAACGAACTCATAATTCCCATGATGACAACCGAAAGCAGTCTTCGTGATATCCTCATCCTTCACACGCATCTGATGATATCTTGACCGCATGTAGATCTTTGAGAACCAACATTCACCCTTCGGTTGATCGAATAAGTCATCAATCCATGGAAGAGGATAGAAATTCTTTATTTTCACTTTGTTTAAGCGGCTATAATCAACACACAACCATAAACTGTTGTCAGCCGTCTTCAAGAACCAGACTGGTGCTCCCCATGGTGACACACTTGGCCAAACAAAACTGCACTGAAAAAGACCATGAAGATGTATATGTAGCTCTTGTAACTCTGAAGGGGGCATCCTATATGGAGACATAGATATAAGAGATTCTCATAGTTGTAGCTTGATCCCAAACTCGATCTCTTGTCGAGGGGGTAAGGCTACAATATCTTCTGGAAAAACATCAGGGTACTTCTCCACGACCCTAGAAAATGCCAACTGTTGATCCTCTGAATAACTCAACCTCATCTCAGCTACCTTGGTTCATAAGGATGGAATGCACATATGACCCATCCGAGGATCTCTCTCATCAACAAACACCAACTGCTCTCCATCCGCACAGATGAAGATGACCTTCTTCCTGAATCAATCCATGATAGCCTGCACCGAATACAGCCAATCCATGCTAAGTATGACTTAATATGGTTGTATCCATAAACATAGGAAATCTCCCCATGAGAGGTGTTTCCCCCACAATATCTCACAATCTCTACATACTTCATAAAAGCTAGCTCAACCTCCACCTAGCGTAGTCAATGCCAGGGTCACTGGAAGCCTCTCTACCTCATGTCCCAATGCATGGACATAGGTAGGTGATATGAAGTATTGTGTCACTACTGAATCAAAAAAGACATACAACAAGGTAGAAAACAATCCAAGGGTACCTCAAACAACATCTGGCTCAACTAGAGCTGGCAACGCTAGAGCATGAAGCTGACCACGACCTCCCCCACGACATCTTTAACCCTGATGATGTCCACCACAACAGTCGCGTTTTTCTCTCTGATGACAGGGAGCATCATGGGGATATCCTATGCCCGTCCAATCTCCCCTCTACTGATCGAAAGCTGGTTCAGCCTATTGCTGCTGCCTCAGCTTGAACTACCTCTATGGAGGAACCTGGAGTGGAGTGCCCGGTGCATGATGACTGCTTTGAACGGTTGAGCACTCCTGCTACTGATGACCATGACCACCACAAGAAAAACAAGCACCTGATCCCTTGGCATAGGCCTGAGAGTTGCGGCCTCTGTAGAAACGAGATGGGAAGGGCTGGAACCTACCCCCAGGTGAACAGAAACTCTTCTTCCCTGAAAACCAGGAACCCCAGAACACAGCTCTGCTTTGTGAGGAATCATGATGATTCCCCTCTTTTGACGATCTGGTCCTAGCCAAAGTCCTCTAAAAAACATGTTCCCTTGCTAGCACATCAATATATGTCTTCAGCATAAATGGGGTGACCTGGCGCTGGATCTCTCAGCGCAAAGCCTCCTAGAAATGCCTCGCCCTGGCCTCCTCATCTGGTAACAGTCTGAAGCATATCATAGAAGGTTCTTAAAATGGATTCCAATCAATTGAATAGTGCATCTCCCCTATTGAAGGGTAAGAAGCTCATGGAGACTAGATTCCTTCTCTATCGAAGAATGGAACTCATCTCTAAACTTGTCTCGGAACTCCTCCCCTGAGATCATGGACTCCTCACGATCCCTGAGCAACAACAAACACCACTTCCTTGCTGCTCCATGCAGCATCATCACTACCAAGGACACCCAGTGCTCCTTCCAAGAACAGATCGAACTGAAGCCTATCTCGAACTCCTCTAACCAGTCTTCCGTGACTGCATTTAAAATAGAGCCCTCATAATTCTGAAGACTGTGGCATTGAAACTCTCATAGTGTCTTCCTCCAAGTGTCGTCGTCATCAACCTCTACCCTGTGGTGACTTGCTGGAACAGCCTGATGAACGTCTTCTATGAAAACCTGAAGAGGACGTCGACCTGGATTCATACCTTAAAAATAACAAACAATTAGATCTCTTAATCCTAGAATATGAAAGTCACAACATTAATTAATTAATTGTTTTCTTCCATTCATTTTTTTTAACCTATCCCAAGGTCTACCCATTCAAACACATGCACAATGAAGAATGATGCATGATCCTATCCTAAGTCTCTACCTTGCAACTAGTATCACCCTGTTTAGTATCCATTGTAAACTTACAGGTCCGTGAAATAGATCATAGGGGGCCCTTAACACCTATGTCTCTGCCAGTCTCTAGTGTTTACCCCACTTGCTAAAGATGAATCACAATGTTCCCTACCATCCCATGCAACCTCACCCATGCCTTACTCCAAACTCCATCATATACCTCATCTAGACCTCGGATACCACTCTGTCACGACCCCCTCTCCACAAAGTGTACCCCTCATAGGCCGTCAATGTGAAAATGGAGATAATGACCCCCGAGTCCCGAATCCAGTAGGCCCCGGGTTTGCGACAAGCACCGAGGGTATAAGAAACAAGTAAATGGGTGGCATTTCCCTCTAAGAGAACACATGCGGAAGAGAGAGATATGAAAGACACCAACTAACTCCAACTCAGAATTGTAAATTAAATTAAAGGCCAAGTTCATATATGTAATTCCATGAAAAATTTTCAACAACTTAAAGGGAAAACTACATGTACCCAAAAGAATGTAAAACAGGAGTGATCACAAGCCCAGACCGATCCTGCAACCACAATCTAGTAGTAACAAGACTGATCTTTAACCTCCTCCAAGTGACCTGAAAAACAGTTTATATATACGTAGGGTGATTATAATAGTATATTCAGTATGATCCTCCCTAAATCCTCTCAAGAAAAAGTAATGAAATCATGCTATATCATAGTGAACAACAAGTGAAAATAACCCATCACCTAAACATGTATACTATGTTCCAAACCTCACCATGGCTGCTCTCACCCAGAAACACATACAAGAATATACTATATAGTAAATAATATCAAGGGTAACCTCCTACTACTTCCCCACTGGTTTTCCACTTTTCCCCAATGACATAAGTCATCTGCATCTCCCTCCAAAGGCTTACTCGTATAAACTTGGGCTAAGCTCCCCAATTTGCACCACATGCACCACAAAGGCTTTCCCACAAACACCTGGGCTAAGCTCCACACCATCCTCTCAACCAAAAGTAACCAGGTAGTTTTCGAGAGCCACCACAGCCTTCATAACATGTATCGTGCATCGAGTATTGTACCTCAAGCCATTACAGCCCATACACTGTGTAAGGGTCCTCAAGCCATCACAACCTATACACATTACACCTATAGTTGTCCATAGGATACTATATCCATAATATATGTGTGGAAATAACCACAAGCCATTACAACCTTCTACACACATATATGGGGACAACTAACCATTGTTCCAATGACACTAGTGTCTACCAAGATAAGAGAGCAGGGTAAATGGGGGTAGTTAGCCATTTATCCTCCCACCAAAATGTTGGGGAAAACACCCCCTCCCCCCAGGGCTCAGAATCCTCAAGGTGTCAGTTGCCCTTACTGACAGGGTGGAGTAGCGTATAGAAACACAAAAATTTAAGGATATATATGACTCAATACTACACTATGGGCATAGCCTAGTCTTTGCCTCAACTACAGCTACCGTCTCTCGGACTCCGGGCTGCTATTTCTAACACTATGCATCCTATAAGCACACATCTAATTAAAGAACTTCATTATGTTACTTCATTCCATTTTTATTCAATCCAACTTTACGTTAATTAATTATTTACACATTAATTAACCATGAACAAAAACCCCATTTAAAATTTCTTGGAATCACATTCAAAATTTATTGTTCCTTTAATGTTACAACATCACCATTAAATACCAGTATCTCTATCCCCGTGGATTATCACCATTTAATCAAACACTCATTTCATAATTACATTCCCATATTCCTAGGTATTCTATAAAAGAATCTTATGATACTAAAAACAAGGGGGCTCAACATGGTGAGTAGATATACTACCCGTCGAGTCCTTTCCGCCTATAGGGAGAGCCTATGCCCATTCTTTCTTGAGAGGATAAACGCGAAAAGAACATGGCATACCTCGTGAATCTTCGCCACCTTAGGAAGAAGGGTAAGGAAGACCAGCTTCCTTGAGCAGTGGGTAAAAGTAAAGCAGATAAACAACCAAGGATAAACAACATCCAACAATCATTACCATCACATTCCATCATCCCCAGTGTCCTCAATGACACCCACATGAATAAACCAATGCATCTCGCCACTCTAGGCATCATCTGATGCCACAACCACAAGGCCTCCCTAGCTCCACATATCACAAGACCCCTCTAGGGTCAAATAACAACAAAATATATCACAGAACCCCTCCTAGGGTCATAACACAACACAAGTAGCAGGAAAACAATCATTACAACAAATGGGATCTTGTCCCTTTATCAAGGAATCTGGCCTTCAAAAAACAAACACCAACAATCACATCAAATGGCCTTTTAGCCCTAATTTACATCATGAGGGAATCCCTGAACTCTTCAGGGAACTCAATTAAGTTATTTAATAAATCTTGAATTAATAATTTCAATTCATTGGTTCCAATATCATGAACCAATTCAGTAAGCTATCATCGAAGATTAAACATGATCACTATGACCAATTTGATCAACATCAAATTCGAACAACTATAACAGTGGGAACAAATGGATTCATTTATATGCCTCTTTATCTTTATCCAATTAATAATCAATTAATTCCAGATTTATGTTCTTTATCAATTTCCATTATGGAAAACATGCTAACAAGAAAGGCATATATATCATACATATCTAGCGAATCAAGATGTAAACCGTAATCATGGTAAAAAGCAACAACATGTGACCAAACAGATTATTTTAATCCTGTTAAAATATTTAATTAGGTTAATTCCATTGTGATCCAAAGGAATAAATCATGCTAACTATACAATTTTACATAAAAAATTAGAGAAGTCACAAATCCCCTACCTCAAAGGTTTTTGAGTAAAACCACAACGACCGACGAACGCCCAAGAAACAGGGTTGATTCTCTATGAATCCTCCTTAGATATCCTCTCCTAACACAACCAAGACCAAAACTCATCAAAAAAATCATCCACACACTTAGATCTACCCATAACGGGAGTAGATCTGAGATCCTGAGAGAAAAGGAGGAGTAGATCTATGTAGATCTAAGAAATCAAACAAAAGGATCACTTACCTCGAGAAACCGGCTTCGATTCGTGAAGAGAAGCCTTCAGATCGCCTCCAAAATGCATGGGAGAGGTTCTTCCACCTCAAAGGAAGGGTAATACCGAGTTATGTCCTATTTGGGGCTTAAACGAGGAGACTAAAGGAAAAAAGAGTTAGATCCACAATTTTAGGATCTAACTTTGAGTGCTCGCACAGTTAGTTCACACAGTTAAACAAACCGTGTGCTAACAATGCATTAGCTTCTGTCTTGACAACCCCTCCTCGCATGGTTAGTCTGCACAGTTAGACAAACCATGTGCTAACCGTGTGTTATCCACTACCCTCAAGACCATCCTGGCATGGTTTGGCTGCACAGTTTTGGAAACACGTGCGCCAACCGTGTGAAAGCTATTACCCTTCAACTTTCTTCAAAAGTCCCCCCAAACGCACCCCCAAGTAACCTTGGCTTCTCGCAACACCTCCAGCGCCACATTTTCACAAAGGAATGGTCCGGAGTGGTACGAGACATTACATAAACGTACCTGTGATATGTTAATGTTGTGCCAATGAACCTGTATGATTTTATTTCATGCAAATGAGCATTCAAGAAATGGGGTTTTTTCTAGGTTTAATGATTTCACTAGACTAACTATTAACTTGTTTATGAACCTTACTATGATTTTGTGTTAATTCCATGTTTTAAAATGTTTTTCATAGGGTATAATGATGGGTAAAATAAAGGAAGAACACATGTTGAATTTTATGATGATTTTTCTTGAAAAAATAACCATTTTTTATTTTAATGTGTTTTATATTTTTAAAAAATTTATAGTTAGTATGAGTATATAAATTGCAGTATTTTACTTTTTATTCAATATTTATGACATAACACTCTAAAGATATAAACCTAAAATGTTATTCATTGATAAATAATGTAAAATTCTTGACTAAATACAATATTATGTATTGTATTAATTTTGGGTACATATAGTTTGTATCAACAGAAGGCTTAAACAATTATTGATATTAGGATTTGAGATATGAATTACATGATAGGTTTATAAATTTTCGGTTGAAATTAATTTCAATCAATGAGAATTCCGTTTGAGGCTTTATGTTAATAGATATTGACGTGAACAACTATATTTATGGAGATAATATTTTTTTGTAATTGTCGATAATGACATTTAGGGAGGAAAAATTAATCTAATAAGATATCCTCTTGGGTTAAAAAATGTTATGGTAATTTTTAGGGTCTTATCGCATTTTTAGTATTTAATAATAATTATATAGTTTTAGAAAATGGACCACCCACAAGATGGGTGACAACATATTACATCTGTCAAAGCTATTAGTTTTGAACCCACAATTAAAGGGGGAAGAGGGTGCATCACCTACCACTGGCCTATGTGAAGTCCATGTTTTACAGAATAAGAATAAGTTGATTTTGGGAACATTATTTTTATCATATTGGAAAAATGAATTTAGTGATTAGGAGTGAAATGTTATTTTGGAATACATTTACTATTTTAGGGAATCATACACGATAATAAAATGGAATATGATTGTATTTTATTTGAGTAATAAAGTTTTAATTATATTTTTTTGAAGAATCTATGATTTTATTGTCGGAATATAGGTATATGTCCAATAAATGGAAACTTTTAGGATATAATAGAGATTATGTTATTTTGAAAATTAAATTTTGGGTATGAGGCATTAAGTGTTGTTGATGTTTTTTTAGAGATAAATGTAAAAATTTAACATAGAAGACTATGTGATCCAATCCATATGAATTTTCAGTTTCAATATTGGTTTAGATTATTTTGAGGAATTCTGATGATAGTTCTTTTTGAAATTTTATTTGTTGAAATTTGGGTATTAATGTTAAATTTCATAGAATAATGATTTTTTATCATATAAAATATTATAAATTTTAAAGAATTATATTATCTTTTCCAAACCATTTGGGTTTTGGATAGATTTTGAAGATAAATTAAATATATATTCAGTATTTTATGGATTATGTGACTCTCTACAAAATTATTCTAGTGATTCACGCTTGAAATTTTTTCCAAAAATTCTATTAGTTTGGGGAAAATAGGTGTGTGTGGTGGAATTTATTTAATTGATGAACATATACCTGCCAAGTAAGTATATATCCTTATGTTATTAATACATTATGTGAAATTATTCCTCAACATGATCAATAATATCTTCAAATAAAAATGTTATCAATTTACTAATTTTGCTAAGAAATCAATGAAATATTAACCAATCTAGTATTTATGGTTTTTTGCTTGTTAACATTCTAATGACCATGTTCGTTATCAATCTCCATTATAACATGATTATTGTATTTTCATTCATATTCATGTTTCCCAACATGGAACCCTAGTATGTATTATATCAGGTGACAATTAATCATCCCTTTCTTCATTTTTACATTTAAGATTTTCTTTTCCCTTGTATAATGTATGATATTTAGTAATTATATTTTAATAAGTAAGACCCATAATTTTCAATAATGATTTATAATTTTGATGAAAAATTTATTAAATGGGGGTAAATGTAACATCCTGATTTCAAAAATGAAATACTATGTTTGATAGTGTACATTATGTGCCACATCAAGTTCAAATGAACAACTAAATGTTATTATTTATATGGTTCCTTTATGACATATTAATTATAATGGAATAAATTAATAGTATAAATTTAATTAAGGAATTATTATTTACACATTTTTATATAACTCTTTCAAAAAATAACTTCAAATGAATGTTAAAAAATTTTAACATAAAATAAAATGTTTTTCTGATAAAAAATTTAATTCTGAAGAAGTGTTTTTACAAAATAATATAATCTTTATTGTTGTGTTATAATAATGAAATATATAATATAATAATTATAATGTTTAAAATTCATCTTGTCTTTTTTCTTGTCATGATATAAGAACAAATTCATTTTTATTATTAAAAAAGTTTATTTTTCAAACAAACACATTTTTACCACATTATAATGGAGAACCCTTTTTAGAGTTGGTTTTTTAATCATATATTTATTCTATTTGACACAATAAACATCACCATCCAATATATAGTATCAAATTTAAATATTGTGGAATTTTTGGAACTTTTCTGATCGGATACATTTTTAATGACTAGTGAAAAATACTTTATTTTAATTTAAAAAAATCATTGAATTTATTTACAGAGTTATATTATATTTTAATTTGTTTTAAATTATAGTAAAATATTTTTTTATTATTAAATAAAATTTATCTCGTTGTAAGCATTCTCGCATTGAAACTGGATTAAAAAACACAGTGAACATTTAAGGTTTTTATATTAAAAACTTATTTTATTGATCCGTCAGTGGAATTAATTTTAAATTAATTATCATGCTTCTAGGTTATGAAATTTATAAAATAGAAATAAATATTTTTAATACGAATGAAATTAATAATCTAATATGATAAACCATGTTTTTCAAAATTAAGAGTAGTAAATTTTTAAATATTTTTATTACCACACTTTGTGTTAAATTGGGCAATTAAAGGTAAACAATATATTATAACTGATATAAATACACCATTATAGTTGACTTAATTTCATTATATGAGGGTGTTTCAAGTGAAATCATAATTGGGTTGAGGTAATATTTATGTTAACATCATATTTTTTGACAGTATTCGGTAATTGAGTCCAAACTGACTTCGGTAAGTCGAATATGATCAATGAGGTCAATAGTCCCACATATACAAATTAATATCCATGGATTTCTTATAATTTCTAAAAATAAATTATACTTTTAAATCAAACCATTATATATGGTTTATAAAAATGATCATCTTTATAATCATCGAGGCGGTATGTCGTACGTACACATGAATAGCATTTCCATTTTTCATTGATCATAATGGAAAAGGTAGAAATTATTTTATCGTTATAGAATGATCATAAAGTAATGAATATAATGTTAATAATTTATTTATAATCTTATATATTATCCATGATATGTGGTGTGTAAAAACGAGTCACATCCCTCCGTGGTTGTAATGGTTCACACGTACACATGAACGATGTTATCATTTTTATGTGAATTTATAGTAAAAATGTATTGATATATTATACTCTTATAATGAAAAATAATTCATGAATATCATATTTAAAAAATCATTCCATCATTATAACTAGTTATAAGAGACATTAAGGGAAAACATATTTTATTGGTTCGTGGATGTGATAGTTCACATGTTCGCACAAATTATTATTTCTTTTCCGATTTAATGGAAGTGAAGATAGATTTTTGTGTTGATGTTAAAATAATAACATCATAGTATATAGATGACACTGGAGTTATTATTTCATCATGGATTAATAATATTTCAATGTGGTAGATGAAGAAATAAAATAGAAACACTTAATTAAATATTATTCCACTTCCATTACTGGTCTTCTTTTTATAACACCATAACACCTCAGTAGAGGGTGTTTGGCGAAATCTAAGGGACCTAGAATGTAACAGGGGAATATCATAATGTATTTAGTAATATATTGCATGAACCAAATATTTTTTGACATGTGATGAATAAAGAATAAGTTTTTCCATTTTATAGGAGAAGGGAGGGGAACTTTTAATACTTGGAAGATCCTGTGAAACTCCATAGGGCAACATGAAATATCACCAGTGGAACAGTGATCCCTGAGGAAATGGTTTCACTCCCCATTCTTAATTCTCACGTATGATACCCATAATTTAGTTAAAATTTTATTAAATGTTTCTTATGATCTACCTTTCTCAACTTTAATCCATTAAAACAATTTTAAACCAAAATAACATATTTTAATTAAAAAATAATTTTATTTCCTCAAAATTTGAGAAATCATTTTTTTATGAAATTTAGCTTGAGATATATTTATTTTATGAAAATTAATAACATTGAAAAATACGTCGATAATTAAAATAACAAACTCTAAAATACATTCATAATTAATGAATTTCTTAAATTATTTTTTTTCAAAAATTGTTTGAATTAAATACATACAAACATTTCATATAATCATAAACGAAAAAAATAAACATTTAAACTAGTGAAATTAATATGAATTCACGATATGTCATCATTCAAGATTATGAACTTATATTATATTTAAAATTACATCAATAATTTTATATACACTTTTCATAGAGGGCATGATAGTTTCAATTATTTAAAACATACTATAAATAATAAACATCTATTGAGAATAAAAAATATTTATTATTGTGGTATAAAATATTTAATTTCCTAAAATATAATAATAGAGATTTTGGATAAAATCAAATACCTTATAGAATTAAAAATTGGATAACAAAAATCATGTATTTTTTATTATTTTATATCAGGGTTTAAATATTTTTTAAAGAATAAAAACTCTTTTATAAAATTAATTTATAATTTTCAATAAAATAAATAAGGGTCCAAATAAAACCAATAATTATCCTTATAAAAAAAATATGAAATCATAATTTCAAAATAAAATAATTTTATATTAATATCAGAGACATTTTTTTTGAAAATTAAATACATCTCAATTTATAACAAATTAAATAATGTCTATACAAATAAATTTTAAAACAATGAAAACATTATAAAATAATGTTAATTAATATCTAATTTAAATAAAATTTTACATAAATATATATTTAAATATAAATATTTTCCCTTACTAAAAATATTTTCAAAAACATCATCTTAACAGAACTCATGGTTCTCCATGTAATAATGCATTCTATAACTATCTCTCATTATCTCTCATTATTTCATGAATAGAAAAGAGAAAATAAGAACAAGACAAAGCAATGTCTACCATTACAAAATTCCCCCCTCAACCTCTCTATAGAAATAGATATATAAACACAAATACATTTAGATATATTTAAATTATCCAATATTAGAACTGTTTAACAAAACAAATAAGCTTGTGCAGACAAAATTTATTCAAGACATCAATATAGTTGGGAGACTATAAATTTAAGTCTATCAAATAGATTACTGCTATGTTAGCCTCAATTAAACTACATTCCAATTTGATCAGTGTTAAAATGCACCATATGCAATGATATTTAAATCAAAAAAATAAATTTATTTATTTATTTAACCTCTACATAATATTCATAATATATAAATGTTATTGAAATTTTAAATAAGAAATAATAGATTTTAATGATAATGGAATTAAATAAAATAACTCCAAACCAGATGTTTGAGAAAAATGGTTGAGAATATTAAAACCATCATTTAAGGATCAACAAAAATAGGATGGGGACCTAGAGATGGAATCACATGATTTTTTGCAAGCTTTTTGAATTATTCTTATTAATGTTTTAGATATAGAATAACATATTGGCTTTTAACCCTAAATAGGAATTATCTATTGAGGTAAATGGTGATAAAGTTCAAAAAAATGAAATACTACTAGATCATACTGTTACTCAAACATTGACTAATGGAACTAAAGGTATTTCCTAAGTTGAAGAACATAATGGTATTGATCTGTATAAAGCTACCCAGGTGAACCCACGTCTCTTAAATGAACTTTATTATGGTTGATTCTCAGTCAAGGATGATCCTGAGTCCCTTCAACAATATACTAAAATGTGTAAGTTCTCGATTATGGGATGAATTCCATTAATCAAATGAAATAAACCCTGGTCGTCCCTTGATCATTAACCAATAATTTCACACATTTGGGGATTCACATATAGAAAAATTATTCTAATCCTCATGGGATACTTTCCCATAATGTTTAAATCTAAAAAAGACTTAGATTTTTCTTGGATGTTGTGTATTATACACTTCAAACTTATTCCACTAGAAATATATGAATGAGATTATAATTTTAATCCCCATACTCATAAGAACACTATGGCACAATTCTAAATTAGATTCCACATTGTCAATTTAATTTTCTAGCACCCCAAGATATTGAATGTCATTGACTTTTTTATAGGAACACCCCTTAAAATTGATCAGTGAAATCTCACTGTGTAACTGGGGTTACATTCAAGAGTTATGGTGGAGTTTAATATAGACCCAAAACTCCCAAATTTATTAGTTTTAACAATAAATATTATGAAATGATGTTTAAGACTGAGTATGAACATAAACCCCCCATTCTATGAACTATGTAAATTCATCAGGAATTCCATTTTAAATTGTATGATTGTGAAAAATATTTTTTCTCAGCAAAGGAACAATGACTAGATAGATGTTAGAAGACCCAATACCGATAAAGAAATTTTATAGATAATCTTGAGCCTTCCAAGATTAAAATTATAATATGGGTAATGAAATCATCATTTTCTAACCCTTTAGTAGATAATTTGGGTAAAACCTGGGCTGAACTAGTTAACAAAGAGGAGAATGTGATTGTATAATAATAAATTTTAAATGAAATTGAAAAAATAGTCGTGGATTCTTTCAAAAATTCCCAGGATGAACATATAATAGCATAATACCAAAAATAAACCTCTAATGAAACTGGGAACACGGTATTGTTGATATTGACTCTATAGTGCTACATATTAATAACAACCAATGCAAGAATTATATTCTAATTATTATGGATGAGAATGATATGGGAAAATAGTATGTCAATAAGATTTTTTGAAATTTAAAGGAACCATGTAATTTTAAAATAGATATTGTTGACAGTAAATAGCTTTGAAAGTTTCTATTTCCTAAGGACTTTCCCATATTGATAGTGACCCACAAATCCATGGAGATTAATTAAAAATGACCTATTTATACATAGTAGTTTTAGGTCCTCAATACCCCTCAAGGATATTTGGAATTCCTCTTCTAAAACAGGTTGCATTATTACAATTGATGCTACAATGTCTTAAAGGTAGTGCAACCTCATGGAGTTTGGAGAAGACAAGGAAGAAGCTCTCCAGCCCTCCAGAGATGCTATTGAATACAACCGTACAAAATTGATGCACACTCTGAAATAAATTAATGTTGATAACATATAATATGATCTTATAGAATATTTCATTGTTATGGTTTCACTGTACACTACTATATGTACAATTACAAACTCTATTAATTCATTACCTGAAGATTCTTCTAAGATAGTTGGCACACACCACAATATTTATGATATAGATTATACTAATATCCCCACTTTTCATATTAAAAATCATAAAACTACTTTATTTTTCCTCCATGTTGTTACCCTATTAAATGATAACAATCTTAAAAAAATTAATAGTGATACTAATACTGGTACAACAAACATATATTTTATTTATTTTATTTGTAAACAGGGAAAGAAACCTAGTCTGGACTCATAAAAAGACAGAAGATCTACTATGGGGAAATGGATATGGATGTAAAAAATGGGGTTTCCGACCCTATATTCAGGTTCTAATGAATTTCTTTTTTTGGAATTTTTAGGGTATTTCCAACCTTGACACTATTATTGTCCTTAAAATAATCCTTAGCACTCATCGACCTAATATATTTTCTATTGTTAAATGAAAAATCAGGATTTAATCATATATTATTGTTTTGTTCTAGTTTTCGGCCATGAAATGCCCAAAGGCTCCATATCCAATGATTGATGGACCTGCTTTCCAAAGGCGGGCATTCGTCGGATGGTCTGACCAGCGACTCTTAAGAACTCACATTGGTCGATAGGATGTGAAGTCAGGCTTATCCAACCCTTTTGGGGGGAAATTATTGCATGTTCCAGGACTCTCTTATAGATTTAAGATGTATTCATATGTTCGTGGGTATTTGGTTTATACCCAAACATAGTATCCACAGATTTAACTTTGTTGTGAAATAGTCAACTAGAAGCAGGGGTTTAGAATCATTTATGCCCGAGGTTTACCATCCCTCGTTAGATTAATGACCCCAAAGGGTTGGAACTCACTTGAGGCGACACTAGGAGTGGCATGGTGAACCGGTGTGGAGATGACCGGATCAACAGGTTGTTGGGATTGAACCTCAAGGAGGCATCTGACGTACCCTTCTTAGGAGGCAAGGATCAAAGTCCGCGTAGTTCGTATATATAGTTTAACGTCATGCTGGATGAGTGTGGAACTCGACGTGAAGAAACGACCGAGTGGTGGGCTTGCACCTCGTGGAGGCTTCCTACGTACCAAGCTTTGGCATGGATCAAAGTCCCCGTAGTTCATTTATGGATTGGGGATTACGCTCTGGGGTAGCCTAGAATAATGGATTGGGGCTTACACCCTGAGGAGTCCCATAAGAGGATTTCATGGTCGATGCTTACTCTAAGCCAATGTGAGTCATGATCGGTGTGAGAAACAAGAGGCATCAGGGACCAGAGGATCACGTCGCGAAAGGGGAGTCCGTGAGAAACGGAGTGCGGCTTATGCATGAGGTCATCCCAGGGTGATGAATTGGGGATTACACTCTAAGGAGGCCTAAGAAGGTTGGGGCTTACTCCGAGATGGATGCCCGGGGTGATAAAGCCCAGCATGAGAGGGAAAGGGGGTGCTCATGTGCCAATCTCCTCTCTTACAGTGCATGAGGGATTCTTTTTATGGCTATTTTACCATCTCCGAGGAACACTCAACAAGTGGAGGGGAAGACAAGGGATTTTCGAGCTCAGGCTCTACATTACCGTGGGAATGTGAACCCATGAATGCTTCGAGAATCTGCTCAAGGGTCGGGGAAACCACTTTTCCCCTATTTACCGTGGTTATGTGAACTCCCAATGGCACGCTGATGAGCCTAAATGTTACACCACGCGGATCTGGTGGCTCTAGCGGAGGCCTCGGCTTGGGGCCGATGAATAGGCCAATGAGGGAGTCGCGGAGGACTTGGATGGATCAGAAGGATTTTTCCTCTCTCTAGAAATGATAACACTAAAGTATTTGGCGATCCACTGAGAGGTATGAATGGTTGTGCCCTTCACGCAGGGAAGTGCCACGCTGCTGGAGAAGCCGTCTGCGAACAAGGGTGGTCCGTAGACTGATTGGAGTCCCGAAAACCAGGGTGGTTTGTGGCTTTGGGTTCAATCTGCGAACCATGGCGGTTCCCGGCTTCGGGTTCAATCCACGAACCAGGGTGGTTCGTGGCTTCGGGTTCAATCTGCAAACCAGGGTGGTTCACAGAGGGTTCCAGGCGGGTAGCGACGGCCAAGGGCAGCACCGATCGGAGGCTTGTCGTTCGGGGCTTCGCCAGCGTAGGAGAGTGCTACACGGTACGATAGATGGGAGAAGAGGCATAAATTCCCGGGCCCATGGGGAAGTCATCCGCGGAGGGGGTATGGTTCTCGGTTTTCCTTTTTTGTTATTTTTAGGTTCTCGGTACACCAAATTATTATGCGTTTTCCAATTCGATGTTAATTCATATACCTGCTATGGTTCGTGGATAAGGATTTCGCTGTTTTCAAAATCTGATGCCTTCCTTCAACTGATCTCCTTCCGAATCTCCAACCCCTCCGAATCTGATTCCATTTCTCTAATCCCCTTTTCTTTCCCCCTTAGTTCCCTTTTATAGAGTGGGGAAAGGAATATATCTGTGGCTACGCGACACCTTTTTCGGTGGCCGATAACCAAATACCCGGTTCACATCTGACATGGTCAATCCGCAATTCGCGGTTGCTATTGAACGCTCCCCCCCCCTCCGCGAGGTGAACTCAGGGAGTGATTCGCGGCTGCGGAGGGTTCCGCCTCTATTCCACGAAAGACAGTGAGTGTGGCTTGAAACAGTCTATGCGGTCCGTGGTTGGGGCGGTTCTTGACGGTGAACCGGACTGGCGCTCATCCTTCCTCGCGATCGCGGAGGCTCTCCGCCTCCATTTCGTGAACGATAATGGTTCATAGAGGTGGGATCCTCAAGGGGCCTGGCCACGTAGCACTTTCATGGGACCGGTTAGCGGATCGGTCCTATTTGTGTCTCTAATTTTATTATTTTCTTCAATTATTAGGTTATTTGGGTACAATTTCCTTTGTGCATTTTTTAGGACCCTACAAATTCCCCCCATCAGAATGGGGTCCGGTCGGGACGAAGAGGAGGTCATTCCAATTCAAAGTGGTCCTGAAACTAAGATGGTTTGTTGTAGAAAGCTGAACTCGGTAGGGGACCATGCCTATAAATATGGGGTCCCTTCATTTGTCCTTTACTGAATTCCTCACGAAACCAGAGATCACTTGCCTCCACGTGTTTTCTCCTTCACGAAGTGCCTTGTCCACGAACCGGTAGTGACCTCCGTGAACCATTACTTCTTTGCGGTTTCCTTCATCTGTGGACCAACTTCTCAACTGCGAACCATTACTCTTAATTAATTAAAATGTAAGTGATGACTGGCTGCAGAGGAACTTGCTTCGCAGTTTCGATGCTCCACAAAATAAAAATCTCTTGAACATTAAAAAGTACATGATTCTTCCAAATTAACTCTGGATTGACATTCTGCGGAGTGACTTGGTTCACGGTTTTCTGACCAACATTCTGTGGGCCAGGGCCTCGCAGACTGATTTCGTGAAGGGATTGTTCGCAGGAAGATGTCATCGTGAACCATCCACCAAGGCCTCCTTGCGGATTTCAATTATGAAGGCCCCTTTAGCCATTCATTTGGTTATTTTTCAGAATTTTATTCTGGACTAACCAATTATTGGATCCTACTATGTAGGGAAAAAATATAGTTCCCCCTCATCCTACACCGAGGCCTGCTGTGGAGCCACTTCCAATTGATGATCAACGCCTGATGGACATGGCTAACTTTGTTCAAGCTGGAGTCTGCCATTCCCTACCATCTTCCTTCCTTGACGGCTGGATCTCCAAATCACATCAATAGTATCCTTTTTCTAAAAGCCTTCCTGCCTATGGGTTCGATATGTTTTCTGATACCCCGATTCTGGAACCATCATGTGATAACAATCCTGAATCATGGATATTTACCGCCACTATCCCTTATTTTGTGATACCTGTCGGCGGGTGGCCTGCCTCGAGCGGTACAACTGTTAGATCTGTGTTGAATCATCTTCCAGTATCTCTGATAGGAGAACCACGTCAACAGGAGGGAACAATTCACTCCTATCGGAGTATTATTCGTAATGACATGGTAAGTGACTAGAATGGCTGGCCGGTGAATCGGGATCTCTGATCGGGGGGAGCATTTAAGTCACAGGATTGGGGGTGGCCCTTCTAGGTTCACCAGTTTTGCACAGAATTTGGGGAAAAGTTATGAGCCGTGGGCTTGTATGAAGCTGCATGGGTGTCACAAACCTATAACCATGGGCCTCAAGCCCTTTCCAAGCAACATAGGAGTCGTTGGAGTCTAGACACCATCACCTTCCATCTGGTCCTGGGGACGTGGGCATTAGTCTATGGGACGTCTTTCAGATTTCGGGGGTCCTCTTCGTTGGGATTATGTATGACGAGTTCCTACCTCCTTCTTTTGTGTGGGAGAATGAATAGGGGACTCCCTCCCTAGTGAAGCAGCTTATTGATCAGGCTCGGAAGCACTCAGAGGATACGTCTCCAAAACAGCTCATCCCATACCCTGAATGGGTCAAGGATTTTGTGAGAGAGAACAAATCTGACGAATTAGCGGTTCTCCCATGCAGGCCCACGACTTGCCCTACGATGGATTCCCATAAATAGAGGGGAAACAATTGGCTGATTTTGGATCAAGGTTACTTTCGCGGCTGGGGCTGGGAGATTATTCTGGATGTTGATCAATTTCTCCACCTGGAAGCTTTTCTGGCCATGTCCTTAAGTGGCTGGTTATTACCCGTATCTGAGAATGGTGGCATGTGGGTCACCACTTTTTTCATGGTGGAACAATTAGATACTGGTAACTTTATCAACCCTAGTCATCCCAGTACAGGCCAGGCTTTACCGACTGCTTGGTAACATCACTGACAGGAGCCGACCAAATCGAGTGGCCGACCCTTTCCAAAATCTTTGGGAATGGTTAAGCGTACACATCAAGAACTATTATACCTTCATCAACCCTCTTTAAATTTCGGTTACAGCATTCCGGCCATACTTGCAACTGACCAGTGGGGTTATGCTCGAAGAGTGGGCGTCCCAAGAGAAGGATAGTCAATAGACAGTTTCGAACAAGTGTCTGCTATCAAGTCAAATCTCAAATTATGACCATTTCAATTTTCATCCCTTTTCTTCACCAGCTGGTGCAATTACGAACACCATAGCAGAATAGTTTAGCATGCAGGTATACCTCATCTCCCTAGGAGAGGGTATTATAGTGGCTCACATCAGCGGAGTACTGATCTATGAGGGGTACGAGCCTTGCCTATTTGGGCATAAATTTGGTTGTGTCCAAGCATAGTGTCCTCCATCACTTAATGGTGCCCACGAGAACCATCATTTGATGGCGGCCAAACAATTGTGGTTAATGTTTACCCAGTAGGGTACATGCTGTGAGGTTATGACCCCCATGCTTGCGGACTCTCGGCCTTTGTTATCTATGCATTATGATGACTCCTGGGTACAATCATACCCAAATGGCTAGCTAGGGACATTGGTTCCCACCATCACAAGTCCCAAGCCATAAAAGGGGAAAATGGAGCAAAAGGATGATGGTGCTCCAACTAGGCCACCCAAAATCATTCATCACCCTACTGTTCCCATGCTTCCGGGGATGATTTGGACAGACATAGGTGTATCTTCTCATGCCCTTGAGGCTGCTCGGACTGGGTTGACTATACCCGCCAATGCTTCCTTTCTGACGGCTTGGGGCCAATGGGATGAATTCAAAGCCCGGTCAACATTTCGGAACTAGTAAACCCATCCTCTGTGGTAGTATATTAAAGAATCAGAGGTAGCTTTTGACAGGCTGGGCTATATATCTGCTCCCGCTGACATTCTTTATGACACGGACCCTGAGAGGGCCGTACGATATCTCTGGGACCATGAGGTCTATATTCACACATGCCAGGGTTATGTGGTATTGACGCATCGAGTCCAGGCCAAGCTACACCCGATTACTGATGAGGAGGAAAAGGCAGTGATCGTCCCTTAGGGGGTGATGATTTCAAGGATCTCCCTGTCACAGCTGAAGTAAGGGAGTTCCCCTCCATGCCCATGGGGTCCCATCCACAGGTATCCCTAGAGAGTTCTAGGGTGGCGGCGGGATTCGCAACACAAATATGGCCATTGGCACCCTTACCAGCCCGCTCATCGACCGACCTTTTCAGGTTGATCCACCCCAGTTTGAAATTCATGTCATGGACGCATTCCTGAAGGCTTGGAGGACTTGGGATGACCTAAGGGTTAGTGGTTTGGATGAAGAAGTTTGGGAGTTTCTTCAAATAGGCCATCTTAATCTTCCGGGTATCGGGATGATCTTTGGTCCACCCCGTTTGCAATTGGAAGAGGATTTAGATGAAATAATCTCCTCATTAAATTAAATGGATGTGTACATTCATTCACTCTAGAATCGTCTCTATGGGAGCATCCAGGTGTCTATGATGATTAGACATCACCAATTTTCCAACCCTGAAGAAGAGGTTACTCTGCTCACCCATTCTGAATTTTTCCCTCCTTCATCGTGGAGGTTCTTAGTTTTCTTCCCTTTCACGCAGGGTTCCAAAGAATCTCAGGGATTAATTCCTTCTCCGGAGTATACCCCTTGTGGTATTGTGGAAGGGGAGCATGCGCTTTCGCCTGCAGGGGTCAGTGAGGAAGGATCCCCTGGTCCAGCTGAGCGCATGGAAGCGGCCATCGCATACTCAGGTAGGGTTTTTCCTCATCCCACTCCTTCTAGAATTCTTTGCGAACTATCCCCTGGGCAGATCCCGAGAAGGCGACAGTCATTCCATTTATTCGAAAGGGTCAAATAGGGACCTTTGGGTAATCATGACTTCCCGTTTTCTCAATCGCCGACTTGCATTCTTAGACTCCACCAGTCGTTAACTGTTTGACGTGTGGTGCAGGGCCACTTAGGGGTCTGGATGTAACACCCCAAGATTTTATGAAAAAAATATTCTTTTAATTTCATTAATGTCTTGTGTTGTATGCTACACCAATATTACCTTTCTCCATACGCAACACCGTATTAGCTTGCAGTATACGCAACACTATTCTTGGATCGTGTTACACAGAATTTTCATAATAGTTATTCTACGCAACATTGAGTATGTATATATATATATATATTCAATGTATAAATGAAATATGTTTTGATTATATTATATTAAACAATTATGGATTCTTGCACAACATTCAACCCTGACTTCTCTTGCATTACACGCAATTGCAACCTTCCTCGATAGCGTGTGTTGTACGCAATACCGGGTTTTACTAAACAAGGATATATTATTATAATATTATTATGAACTAGTAGTTATGAATATTATTAACTAAATTTTTAACTTTATAACATTATTATTCATCTTACACATTTTCTAGAACATGGCATAAGAACGAAATAAATGTTTCGGGTAAAATAAGAATTTTTCAAAAAATGCAGTTTTGCCGCCTTTTGATGGCGCACCCACATTAAATATAGTTTTTGACATGTTTAGAAGTTCAATTTGACAATACAAAATTCTTCTTTGGAATGAAGAGATAAAAATTTACTTTGGATAAATTTTTCATATTATTCTGGTAACTTTCATATTTTGATGAATAGTAAAAACACGCTATATCTTAATTAAAAACAACTTTTTTCATCGCAATAATTTATATGGTTAAATTATAATATTTAATGGTTTTAAAGTATAAATAGAATATATTTTTACCATTCAATACAATTTATGTTATTATCATTGATTTTAACTTGAATTTGTATGTTAAATAAATTCAATCTTTTGCAATGTTTTAAACAAAAACTCGTTTTCTTTCGACAACGAGATTAATTTTAATTTAATTTCTGCAACTTCTGTGTATTGAATTTGGAAAAATGGATTCCATATGTGGAATCAGTGGGTCCAAATTATATTAATAGATTACTTTTTATTTTTGGACTTTATGAATAGTAACAACGGTAAATTTTATTTACCATAGTTAAAGGTAAATAGGGTAATTAACGGTAAATATAATATTATAAAATTACACTAACACATTCGAAAATTCTATTGGATGGATACAAGTGGACCCATATCACCTAAGTGTCGGATTCGATTCATTTTATGGACTTTTGACCATGAAAATAATTTAATTATTATTAAAACTAAAGAAAGTGACAACATGTCACTCTCTTAAATCTTATAAGTATAATAATTTTAATTTAGTGATAAACATCATAAAACAACGAACATGAATAGTCTATAGAAATATAATAACATTATATACATCATGATAATTTATTTAGAATTTTTAGGGATTAAATAATTGTAATTAATGGTGATACATTAATGATGCAGAAATTATTTATTAAGTAAAAAATCAGTAATATAGTTTTTATTGAAATACTAATACCCATTAAAAGGCTCACAAACCTGACAAAAACTTATTGGTAGTGTATATCGACACCTGAATCATCCAATGACCTAATATATAACCGTTTGGAGCCTTATAAAAGTGATTGTGACACTTATATTATTTTATTTTAAATGATGCCAAAGTTTTCACCTTCATAATTTAATAAATATAACAATTTAAATGTTGTGATTTTAAGATGATAAATTCTAGTAAAAGTATTATTGTGAAAGTTAATAGATTTATCTTCGTCATAGGATTTTATTTTTAATTTTTATGCAACAAATCAGTATATCAAATAATTATACAAAAATGATGTAATAATTTATTTATTAAGAGATAAACCAAATAAATGGTTTTAAAAATAATAAAATAAATATTATATGAACTATTTAATGTGATCCACTAATTTTATAGATACATATGAAATTTTATTAATCTATTAAAGCTTTTATTTTGAACATATATTCTGTATATATTTTATTTAAATTCAAATAAATGAATAGTGTCAAAATTGACACTATTGTTATTTTATAAAAATAAAATATTATAAAATTGTTTAAAAATCACAAAAATATTTAAAAATTATAAATTTAAATTTATATGGTCTATAATGTTATAAAGTAAACAATTATGGAAAATTCACAACAAATAAGTAATTATTTGTTATAATTTAAAATTTAAAATTTTATTACCATAAATAAACTTAAATAGATTAAATAAGGATAAATCAAAATGAGAAGGTTTAAAATAAGACCCAAACATGTCTAAATTTTATTGGTTGATGAGATTACAACCCTATATCATCTAATATTTTAATATGAGTCATTGTTTTAGGTTCTTAAGTGGGGTTAGATTTTTTATAAATTAATATTTTTAAGAATTCCAAAGGTGTCCCTCTCATCCCTTATAAAATGGGACATCCTCCCTCTCTTCCACACACCACATTGAGCCTTCAAGCTCAGCCAAACCCTGAAAAATTCTCTTCTCCACTTCCCTAGAAATATCTCAGAGGTCCTGGTCTTATTCAAAGTCCAATTTTAGTTCCCTAAGAGGAGGTTTCAAAGAGGCGCTTCAAAGAAGAGATAATTTCAGTTACCGATTCTTTCACCTTTATTTCTTCTTACACATCTTCTTATTAGGTTGTTTCATTATGAAGTAATAACATAAGTATCAATCATATACTGATATGTTATTATAAGTATGAAACAACCCTATTTCACCATCTATCCATCCTACGGAAAACAAAATCACCATGCGTGCGTACGTACGGAATACCGTCTCCACGTCATGGTTTAATCTATTTTCCACCACCACCTTACTTGGATGGTTATAATGGTGTAAATAATAACTATATATGATTATTGTAAAGTTATATTGATTCTTTAAGAGTATACATACACTCCAATAAAATTTCACGATCATGGGAAGGATATCATCGCTCGTGCGTACGTATGGAATACCGTCTCCACGACGCGATGAGATTCATTCTCAATGATTAACCATTCATAAATTATTATAAAATATATATAATAAGAAATAATGAAATATATTACATAATAATGATACTGTATTTATGTATATATATATATATGTATGTCATCCAATTAATGCCATTCAATTCAATGAGGAAACGAAAACAAAGTTCATGTGTACGTACGCCATACCGTCTCCATGAACGGTGTATTTCATTCCATTTATCGATCTATTATATATATGTATATTCTGAATATATATTATATATAAATCATGTTTTACATTCTGGATGTAAGTAATCATGATCTAAGTAATCATATGATTAATTACAAATCAAAACACGGATGACAAATGTAATGATTTTACCCAAAACACTCTTTAACATGGAATTTACTAAAGAACGGGTAATATAAAGTCATAAGTGAACCATATATGATATCATAATAATTAATATGATTCTTTAATAAGTCAATAACATTATTTAGATCATTATATAGGAGGTTCGGATACGTACGAAGCATATCGGACCTAAGGTAAGGGATAATTTTGCAAATCTCATTTTTATCTGAGATTGCTTATTCGTAAGTATTTACTGTGGTTATTTCTATAATCCATGTCCATGTTTTATAAATGTGTTTTAATGTATGTTTAATGTCCTTTTTACAAATTTTTTACTTTTACTACATGGTATGTAAGGAATCGTTCTTTTTTTTACGTTACGAGGTACTTTTTGACTTTTCCGACAAAAGTACAAAAAGAATGATTTTTAACGTATACGGCATGAAAGGATTTTTACGGTTTTATAAATCCATATTTTCATGAATCTTCCTCCAAAATATTTCATGACTATTTTCAAAAAAATCCATTTCTTTTAAAATTTCATGACATTTTTTGAACAGAAAATGATTTTGAAGAAAAAAGGATATTTTCCTCAAAAATGCATTTCAAGTGTTTTATCAAAACCATTTTTCATATAAGCTGACATTATTTAATATGTGTATGTTTCAAGTATAATGTATCTATGATTTACATGGTTTCAGTTTTCTTAAGATGTAATATCCATTTGTTTTATATGGATTATGTGATAATGGGATGATGTTTATAAAACCCATTTTATTCTTTGGGTTTTGAGAAATGTTTTAAGTTTATTTTGTGGCACAAGTAAGAATGATTTCACTATGAGATGGGTGGGACCTATATATCCCTCCAATTCATTGGGTAAATATTTATATCTCATGAGATAGACATGGCTGAAACGGCAAGTTAAACCAGTTCAATAATACAGGACTGGAACGAGGAGTGAACTAGATTCAGAAAGGGACTTTGTCCACTAAGATGGTCTTGGCAGCAATGCCTTGGCTAATATGGAAATCATATCATGTGCTTAAAGGTTGCCACAATTACATGTTTTATTCCCATGCTATTTTATCATTCTTAATGTTTCTTTATGATCTATGCTTTACGTACTTCCATATTTTATGTCATTTCTCAAGCTTTTGATGTTTAAACATTATGTTCATGTTTTTAAGTTCAAATGTATATGGTATGTTTTATTTTATCCATGCTTACCCTTATTGAGCATTTGAGCTCACCCTTTTTATGTTTTATTTTCCCTAGGATATAAAGGAACGTTTTAGCTAAGAAGAAAAAGGGAATATCTTTATGAGAGATGTTGAAGATCTTTCACCACGATTAGAAGGTTACGTTCTGTGTTTCCAAAGACACTAAACTATTACAGTCCTTGTGTGTCTGTTTTTGTTATGTATTAAGTATTCCGCTAAATTAATGTAATGTCCATGTACGTCAAGCTTCGGGTCTCTATAGTTGGTATCAGAGGAAAGGATTAGTCAACCTTTGGAAACTAGGATGCGAAAATGTTAGCGAGATCCCTAGATATATTTCTAAGGTATGTCCAGGGATGTCCCTAAGGATTAGTATACGTATAGGATATAGTCCTAGAACTATAGTAACGATATTATAATTTAACCTAAGATGTTAGATATTGATGGTGCTCCCCCTTTACTATGTTATTTTCTCTAGCATGATTTTTTCCTCTCACAGAATTCTTTTTGTGTTTTAGTTAATGGAGGGAACTAGAAGGAATTCGGTTAACATTGAATCCAATGGAAAAATTGGTGAATATGAGCAACACAATTGTGTAATTCCTAGAGAGAAAGATATTGTGATTATGCCGAATCAGTCATCGCGATATATGATTAACAAGGTGAAATTTAGTGGTATGCCTAATTCATCAATGAAGAGGAAGATAAACTATTATCCATTTTCGCATGTTGAGGAGCATAATGAAAGGAAGATTGAGTTTCATAAAGAAGGGAAGAAGAACCTTGAGGAATAAATCAAATGGAGGGACCGATGTTATCTGTGTGGAGAAAAGGGTCATAGAGTGACAGACTGTTTTGGAGTTCAATGTATTATTTGTGGAGAAGATGGGAATTACCCAACTCAATGCCCTGGCCTAAAAAGTTACTTCTAAATCAAGGAAGGACTTATTCTACGACAATAATTGAAGAGGATGGATTGAAGTGTTTATGTATTTTTATTCAATAATAATGTTGTTGAGGTACTTTTACTGTGTATTACAATATTTTTTTATTATTCTATTGTGGTTTTAAATAATTTTAAGGTACCAGTAACTATGAAAAGTGATTCAAATATTTTGGAAAGCAGGTTATATGCGCATAATGAAGGGATAAGAAGATAATGAGATGTTTGATTGTATTCATGAGCTCATGATTGATATATGGACTAAGTGATATCATGGTTTGAGTATATAGAATTTTGAGGATTTTGGTATGTGGAAAGTGTTAACTTTTAACTGCATTCATGTTTTCACTAAGGTTCAATGGGTATTCATTTTTCAAGAGAATACATGATTAAGGCCTTCGAATGTTTGGAATGTGACCAAGAAGACATATCTTATGATATATGGGGATCAACGATGGTATTAAATCCTTGGTAATCGTTTTCACTATATTATGAGAGTGGACTGCAGTATTATGGATAATCCTAAAGATTGGAATGGATTATGTTGGACATAAGTTAGTATTGTTTAAGGATAGATGTTTTTTTGATATTATTGATGGGATGTTATAGTAATATTGTTTTAGAAGAAGGACAACCTGCAGGACGGGAGACAGCCCATCGCGTCGGATATGGCTGTGGGAATCGAACCCACAGCCGAAGTGCGACTGGACTTTATCACCTACCACTGGCCTACATGAAGTCCCTGGTTAGTAGAAACTAGTTTTATTTTATTAAGTGGTATGATATATGAAGTATAAGTTCATTTTTGGAACCATATACGATTAATCTAACCATAAGATGGAATTATAACTATTGCTAACCTTTTGTTTGAAAGAGATGGAATGACCCATAATTCTATCACATGACCTGTTAACACATCACTAATAACAAATTCAACTTCATTTCTTTAAGGGATGAAGTGGAAATTGTTCAATTCACGAACAACAGTGAGATTGTACCAAAATCATGCAAGTATTTCTTTTAATTCATCAACTTTAGGGAGATGATCTTGAAAACCAAAAATGTTGTCCTAGTTCCCTTATATTTGATTAATCAGATGTCACCTTAGATCATCAAAAATCAATTGCTTTGTGATTGTTGGCTTTTTCATAGCCATGTTCTCTACCACTCTCCATCAGAACTTGATGGTTAGATTTTTCATCCATATCCGTATTTTCACCTATGTTCTCCAATGTGGAAAACCAGTGATGAGTTAATTTGGGTAACCATTACATTTCATACTTTAGTTTTTATGGCCATGTTTTGGTATTCATTTTTACGATGTGGGTTTCTATTAAACAAACTTTCGGGTAGTAAACCATTTCTAACCCCGACGAATTTCGAGGGAGAAATTCATTTTAAGGGGGGTAGAATGTAACACCCTGAGATTTTATGAAACAATATTCTTTTAATTTCATTAATGTATTGTGTTTTATGATACACCATGATTACCTTGCGCCATACGCAACACCGTATTAGCTTTCAGTATACAAAACACTATTCTTGGATCGTGTTACACACAATTTTGTTAATAGTTATTCTACGAATCATTGAGTATATATATATATATATTCAATGTATAAATGAAATATGTTTTGATTTTATTATATTAAACAACGAAGAATTCTTGCACAATACGCAACCCTGACTCGGCTTTCATTACACGCAATCGCGACCTTCCTCGATAGCGTGTGTTGTACGCAATACCGGGTTTTACTAAACAATGATATATTATTATAATATTATTATGAACTAGACGTTATGAATATTATTAACTACATTTTCAATTTTATAACACTATTATTCATCTTACACATTTTCTAGAATATGGTATAAGAACAAATTAAATTTTTCGGGTAAAATAAGAACTTTTCAAAAAATGCAGTTTTGCGGCCTTTTGATGGCGCACCCGCTTTAAATATAGTTTTTGAAAAGTTTATAAATTCAATTTGACAAAATAACATTATTCATTGGAATCATGAAATAAAAATTTACATTGGATAAATTTTTCATATTATTCTGGTAACTTTCATGTTTGGATGAATAGTAAAAACATGCTATATCTTAATTAAAAACAACTTTTTTCATCACAATTATTTATATGGTTAAATTATAATTTTGAATGGTTTTAAAGTATAAATAGAATATATTTTTACCATTTAATACAATTTATGTCATTTGCATTGATTTTACCTTGAATTCGTACGTTAAATAAATTCAATATTTTGCAATGTTTTAAACAAAAACCCGTTTTCTTTCAACAACGGGATTAATTATAATTTAATTTCTGCAACTTCTGTGTATTAAATTTTGAAAAATGGATTCCATATTTGGAATCAGTGGGTCCAAATTATATTAATAGAATACTTTTTATTTTTGGGCTTTATGAATAGTAACAACGGTAAATTTTATTTACCATAGTTAAAGGTAAATCAGGTAATTAATGGTAAATATAATATTATAAAATTTACCTAACACATGATAAAATTCTATTGTATGGATAAAGGTAGACCCATATCACCTAAGGGTAGGATTAGATTCATTTTATGGACTTTTTACCATGAAAATAATTTAATTATTATTAAAACCAAATAAAGTGAAAACATGTAACTCTCTTAAATCGTATAAGTATAATAATTTTAATTTAGTGATAAACATCATAAAACTACGAACATGAATAGTCTCTAGAAATATAATAAAATTATCTACATTATGATAATTTGTTTAGAATTTTTAGGGATTAAATAATTGTAATTAATGGTGATACATTAATGATGCAGAAATTATTTATTAAGTAAACAATCAGTAATATAGTTTTTATTGAAATACTAATACCCACTAAAAGGCCCCCAAACCTGGCCAAAACTTATTGGTAGTGTATATCTAAACCTTAAGCATCCAAGGACATTATATGTAACCGTTTGGAGCCTTATAAAAGTGATTATGACACTTATATTATTTTATTTTAAATGATGCCAAAGTTGTCACTTTCATAATTTATTAAATATAACAATTTAAATATTGTGATTTTAAGATGATAAATTCTAGTAAAAGTATTATTGTGAAATTTAATGGATTTATCTTCATCATAGGATTTTATTTTTAATTTTTATGCAACAAATAAGTATATTAAATAATTATACACAAATGTTGTAGTAATTATTTTATTAAGAGATAAACCAAATAAATGGTTTTAAAAATAATAAAATAAATATTATATGAACTATTTAATGTGATAAAATAATTTTATAGACACATATGACCTTTTATAAATCTATTAAATCTTTTATTTTGGACATATCTTCTGTGTATATTTTATTTAAATTCAAATAAATGAATAGTGTCAAAATTGACACTATTGTTATTTTATAAAAATAACAAATTATAAAATTGTTTAAAAATCACACAAATATTTAAAAATTATAAATTTAAAATTATATGTTCTATAATGTTATAAAGTTAAAGCTTATGGAAAATTCACAACAAATAAGTAATTATTTGTTATAATTTAAAATTAATAATTTTATTACCACAAATAAAAATAAATAGATTGAATATGGATAAATCAAAATGATAAGGCTTAAAATAAGACCAAAAATTGTATAAATTTGATTGGTTGATTATATTACAACCCTATATCATCTAAGATTCGAATATGAGTCATTTTTAGAGATTTTTAAGTGGGGTTAGATTTATTATAAATTAATATTTTTAAGAATTCCAAAGGTGCCCCTCTCCTCCCTTCTAAAAGGGAACCTCATCCCTCTCTTCCACACACCACATTGAGCCTTCAAGCTCGGCCAACCCCTGACCAATTCTCTTATCCGCTTCCCTAGAAACATATTATAGGTTCTGGTCTTATTCAAAGACCAATTTTAGTGCCCTAAGAGGAGGTCTCAAAGAGGCGCTTCAAAGAAGAGATAATTTCTGTTACCGATTCTTTCACCTTTATTTCTTCTTCCACTTCTTCTTCTTAGGTTGTTTAATTACGAAGTAATAACATCAATTTCACTCATATAATGATATGTTATTATAAGTATGAAACAACACTATTTCTCCATCTATCCATCATACGGAAAACGAAATCACCGCGCGTATGTATGTACGGAATACTGTCTCCATGCCGTGGTTTAATCTATTTTCCACCACCACCTTACTTGGATGGGTATAATGGTGTAAATAATAACTATATATGATTATTGTAAAGTGATATTGATTCTTTAATAGTATACATACCCTCCAATAAAATTCCACGATCATGGGAACGATATCATCACTCGTGCGTACGTACGGAATACCGTCTCCACGACGCGATGCGATTCATTCTCAATGATTAACCATTGATAAATGATTATAAAGTATATATAATAAGTAATAATGAAATATATGACATAATAATGATACTGGATTTATGTGTATATATATATATATATATATATATATATATATGTCATCCAATTAATTCCATTCAATTCAATGAGGAAACGAAAACAACGTTCATGCGTACGTATGGCCTACCGTCTCCATGAACGGTGTATTTCTTTCCATTTATCGATCTATAATATATATATATATATTCTGAATATATATTATATATAAATCATGTTTTACATTCTGGATATAAGTAATCATGATCTAAGTAATCATATGAATAATAACAAGTCAAAACACAGATGACAAATGAAACGATTTTACCCAAAACACTCTTTACCTCGAATTTACAAAAGAACGGGTAATATAAAGTCATAAGTGAACCATATATGATATAATAACAATTAATATGATTCGGTAATAAGTCAATAACATTATTTAAATCATTATACAGGAGGTTCGGATACGTACAAAGCATATCGGACCTAAGGTAAGGGATAATTTTTCAAATCTCATTTTTATCCGAGATTGCTTATTTGTAAGTATTTACTGTGGTTATTTCTATCATCCATGTCCATGTTTTGTAAAGGTGTTTTAATGTATGTTTAATGTCCTTTTTACACATTTTTTACTTTTACTACATGGTATGTAAGGAATCATTCTTTTGTTTTCGTTATGAGGTACTTTTTGACTTTTCCGACAAAAGTACGAAAAGAATGTTTTTTTAACGTATACGGCATGAAAGGATTTTTAAGGTTTTATAAAGACAAATTTTCATGAATGTTCCTCCAAAATATTTCATGAATATTTTCAACAAAATACCTTCTTTTTTAAATTTCATGATATTTATTGAAAAGAAAATGATTTTGAAGAAAAAAAAGGATATTTTCCTCAAAGATTCATTTCAAGTGTTTTATCAAACCCATTTTTCATCTAAGCTGACATTATTTAATATGTGTATGTTTCAAGTATAATGTATCTATGATTTACATGGTTTCAGTTTTCTTATGATCTAATATCCATTTGTTTTATATGGATTATGTGATGATGGGATGATGTTTATAAAACCCATTTTATTCTTTGGGTTTTGATGAATGTTTTAAGTTTATTTTGTGGCACAAGTAAGAATGATTTCAATATGAGATGGGTGGGACCTATATCTCCCTCCAATGCATTGGGTAAATATTTATATCTCATGAGATAGACATGGCTGGAATGGCAAGTTATACCGGTTTAGTAATACAGGACTGGAACGAGGGGTGAACTCGATTCAGAAAGGGACTTTGTCCACTAAGATGGTCTTGGCAGCAATGCCTTGGATAATATGGAAATCATATCATGTTCTTAATGGTTTCCACAATTACATGTTTTATTCCCATGCTATTTTATCATTATTAATGTTTCTTTACATATATTCCTTACGTACTTCCATGTTTTATCTCATTTCTCAAGCTTTTGATGTTTAAACATTATGTTCATGTTTTTAAGTTCAAATGTATATGGTATGTTTTATTTTATCCATGCTTACCCTTACTGAGCATTTGAGCTCACCCTTTTTATGTTTTATTTTCCCCAAGATATAAAGAATGGTTTTAGTTAAGAAAAAAAGGGAAGATCATTATGGGAGATGTTGAAGATCTTTCACCACGATTAAAAGATTGTGTTCCATGTTTTCAAAGACACTAAACTATTACGGTCCTTATGTGTCTATTTTTGTTATGTATTAAGTATTCCACTAAAGTAATGTAATTTCCATGTACGTCAAGCTTCGGGTCTCTATAGTTGGTATCAAAGGAAAGGATTAGTCAACCTTTGGAAACTAGGATGCGAAAATGTTAGTGAGATCCATAGAGATATTTCTAAGGTATGTCCAGGGATGTCCCTAAGGATAAGTATACGTATAAGATATAGTCCTAGAACTACGGTAATGGTATTATAATTTAACCTAAGATGTTAGATATTGAGGGTGCTCCCCCTTTACTATGTTGTTTTCTCTATCATGATTTTTTCCTCTCACAGAATTCTTTTTGTGTTTTAGTTAATGGTGGGAACCAGAAGGAATTCGGTTAACATTAAATCCAATGGAAAAATTGGTGACTATGAGCAACAAAAATGTGTAATTACTAGAGAGAAAGATATTGTGATTATGCTGAATCAGTCATCGTGATATATGATTAACAAGCTGAAATTTAGTGGTATGCCTAATTCATCAAAGAAGAGGAAGAAAAACTATTATGCATGTTCGCATGTTGAGGAGCACAAACAAAGGAAGATTGAGTTTCATAAATAAGGGAAGAAGAACCTTGAGGAATACCTCAAATGGAGGGACCTATGTTATCAGTGTGGAGAAAAGGGTCATAGAGTGACAGACTGTTTTGGAGTTCAATGTATTATTTGTGGAGAACATGGGCATTACCCAACTCAATGCCCTGACCTATAAATTTACTTCTAAATCAAGGAAGGACTTATTCTAGGACAATAATTGAAGAGGAAGTATTGAAGTGTTTATGTATTGGTATTCATGAATAATGTTGTTGATGTACTTTTATTGTGTATTACAATTTTTTTGTATTATTCTATTGTGGTTTTCAATAATTTTATGGTACCAGTAACCAAGAAAAGTGATTCATATATTTTGGAAAGCAGATGATATGTGCATAATGAAGGGATAAGAAGATAATGAGATGTTTGATTGTATTCATGAGCTCATGATTGATATAAGGACTAAGTGATATCATGGTTTGAGTATAATGAATTTTGGGGATTTTGGTATGTGGAAAGTGTTAACTTTTAACTGCATTAATGTTTTCACTAAGGTTCAATGGGTATTCATTTTTCAAGAGAATAAATGATTAAGGCCTTCGAATGTTTGGAATGTGACCAACAAGACATATCTTATGATATATGGGGATCAACGATGGTATTAAATCTCTGGTAATCGTTTTCACTATATTATGAGAGTAGACAACAGTATTATGGATAAGCCTAAAGATTGGAATGGATTATGTTGGACATAAGTTAGTATTGTTTAAGGATATATTTTTTTTAGATATTATTGATGGGATGTTATAGTAATATAGTTTTAGAAGAAGGACAACCTACAGGACGAGCGACAGCCCATCGCGTCGGATAAGGCTGTGGGAATCGAACCCACATCCGAAGTGTGACTGGCCTTTATCGCCTACCACTGGCCTACATGAAGTCCCTTGTTAGTAGAAACTAGTTTTATTTTATTAAGCGGTATGATATATGAAGTATAAGTTCATTTTTGGAACCATATACGATTAATCTAGCCATAAGATGGACTTATAACTTTTTCTAACCTTTTGTTTGAAAGAGATGGAATGACCCATCATTCTATCACATGACCTACTAACACATAATGAATAACAAATTCAACTTCATTTCTTTAATGGATGAAGTGGAAATTGTTCAATTCACAAACAATAGTGAGATTGTACCAAAATCATGCATGTATTTCTTTTAATTCATCAACTTTAGGGAGATGATATTGAAAACCGAAAATGTTGTCCTAGTTCCCTTATATTTGATGAATCATATGGTACATTAGATCATCAAAAATCAATAGCTTTGTGATTTTTGTCTTTTTCATAGCCATGTTCTCTACCACTCTCCATCAGAACATGATGGTTATATTTTTCTTCCATATCCATATTCCCACCTATGTTCTCCTACGTGGAAACCCAGTGATGAGTTAATTTGGGTAACCGTTACATTTCATACTTTAGTTTTTAAGGCCATGTTTTGGTATTCATTTTTACGATGTGGGTTTCTATTAAACAAACATTCGGGTAGTAAACCATTTCAAACCCCGAAAAATTTCGAGGGAGAAATTCATTTTAAGGGGGGTACAATGTAACACCCTGAGATTTTATGAAAAAATATTCTTTTCATTTCATTAATGTATTGTTTTGTATGCTACACCAAGATTACCATGCGCCATACGCAACACCGTATTAGCTTGCAGTATACGCAACACTATTCTTGGATCGTGTTACACACAATTTTGATAATAGTTATTCTATGCAACATTGAGTATATATATATATATATTCAATGTATAAATGAAATATTTTTGGATTCTATTATATTACAAAATGAAGGATTCTTGCACAACACACAACCCTGACTTGGCTTGCATTACACGCAATCGCGACCTTCCTCGATAGCGTGTGTTGTACGCAATACCGGGTTTTACTAAACAATGATACATTATTATAATATTATTATGAACTAGCCGTTATGAATATTATTAAATAAATTTTAAATTTTATAACATTATTATTCATGTTACACATTTTCTAGAACATGGTTTAAAAACAAAATAATTTTTTCGGGTAAAATAATAACTTTTCAAAAAATGCAGTTTTGCCGCCTTTTGATGGCGCACCCACTTTAAATTTAGTTTTTGACAAGTTTATAAATTCAATATGACAAAATAAAATTCTTCTTTTTAATCAAGAAATTAAAATTTACATTGGAAAAATTTTTCATATTATTCTGGTAACTTTCATATTTTGATGAATAGTAAAAACATGTTATATATTAATTAAAAACAACTTTTTTCATCGCAATAATTTATATGGTTAAATTATAATATTGAATGGTTTTAAAGTATAAATAGAATATATTTTTACCATTTAATACAATGTATGTCATTAGAATTGATTTTACCTTGAATTCGTAGGTTAAATAAATTCAATCTTTTGCAATGTTTTAAACAAAAACCCATTTTCTTTCAACAACGGGATTAATTTTAATTTAATTTCTGAAACTTCTGTGTATTGAATTTGGAAAAATGGATTCCATATTTGGAATCAGTGGGTCCAAATTATATAAGTAGACTAGTTTTTATTTTTGGGCTTTAGGAATACTAACAACGGTAAATTTTATTTACCATAGTTAAAGGTAATTCGGGTAATTAAGGGTAAATATAATATTATAAAATTGCCCTAACACATGCTAAAATTCTATTGGATAGATAAAAGTCGACCCATATCACCTAAGGGTCAGATTAGATTAATTTTATGTAATTTTGACCATTAAAATAATTTAATTATTTTTAAAACCAAAGAAAGTGACAACATGTCACTCTCTTAAATATTATAAGTATAATATTTTTAATTTAGTGATAGACATCATAAAACATCGAACATGAATAGTATACAGAAATCTAATAAAATTATATACATCATGATAATTTATCTAGAATTTTTAGGGATTAAATAATTGTCATTAATGGTGATACATTAATGATGAAGAAATTATTTATTAAGTAAACAATCAGCAATATAGTTTTTATTGAAATACTAATACCCACTAAGAGGCCCACAAACTTGACCATAACTTATTGGTAGTGTATATAGACACCTTAATCATCCAATTACCTAATATATAACCGTTTGGAGCCTTATAAAAGTGATTATGACACTTATATTATTTTATTTTAAATGATGCCAAAGTTGTCACCTTCATAATTTAATAAATATAACAATTTAAATATTGTGATTTTAAGATGATAAATTAGAGTAAATGTTTTATTGTGAAATTTAATATATTTATCTTCATCAAAGGATTTTATTTTTAATTTTTATGCAAAAATAAGTATATTAAATAATTATACACAAATGTTGAAGTAATTATTTTATTAAGAGATAAACCAAATAAATTGTTTTAAAAATAATAAAATAAAAATTATATGAACTATTTAATGTGATAAACTAGTTTTATAGATACATATGACCTACTATGAATCTATTAATGCTTTTAGTTTGAACATATATTATGTATATATTTTATTTAAATTCAAATAAATGAATAGTGTCAAAATTGACACTATTGTTATTTTATAAAAATAACATATTATAAAATTGTTTAAAAATCACAAAAATATTTAAAAATTATAAATTTAAATTTATATGGTCTATAATGTTATAAAGTAAACAATTATAGAAAATTCACAACAAATAAGTAATTATTTTTTTTAATTTAAAATTTAGAATTTTATTACCACAAATAAACTTAAATAGATTAAATAAGGATAAATCAAAATGATAAGGTTTAAAATAAGACCCAAACATGTCTAAATTTGATTTTATGATGCTATTACAACCCTATAGAATCTAATTTTCTAATATGAGTCATTTCTGGAGGTTTTTATGTGGGGTTAGATTTATTATAAATTAATATTTTTACGAATTCCAAAGGTGCCCCTCTCCTCCCTTATAAAAGGGCACCTCCTCCCTCTCTTCCACACACCACATTGAGCCTTCATGCTCGGCCAAACCCTACCCAATTTTCTTCTCCACTTCCATAGAAACATCCTAGAGGTCCTGGTATTCTTCAAAGACCAATTTTAGTGCCCTAATAGGAGGTCTCAAAGAGGCGCTTCAAAGAAGAGGTAATTTCCGTTACCGATTCTTTCACCATTATTTCTCCTTCCAATTCTTCTTCCTAGGTCGTTTCATTATGAAGTAATAACATCAGTATCACTCATATACTGATATGTTATTATAAGTATGAAACAACCCTATTTCACCATCCATCCATCCTACGGAAAATGAAATCACAGCGCGTACGTACGTACGGAATACCGTCTCCACGCCGTGGTGTAATCTATTTTCCACCACAACCTTACTTGGATGGGTATAATGGTGTAAATAATAACTATATATGATTATTTTAAAGTGATATTTATTATGTAATAGTATACATACACTCCAATAAAATTCCACGATCATGGGAACGATATCATCGCTCGTCCGTACGTATGGAATACTGGCTCTACGACGCGATGAGATTCATTCTCAATGATTAACCATTCATAAATGATTATAAAGTATATATAATAAGTAATCATGAAATATATGACAAAATAATGATACTGGATTTATGTATATATAAATATGTATGTCATCCAATTAATTCCATTCAATTCAATGAGGAAACGAAAACAACGTCCATGCGTACGTACGGCCTACTGTCTCCAATAACGGTGTATTTCTTTCCATTTATCGATCTATTATATATATGTATATTCTAAATCTATATTATATATAAATCATGTTTTACATTCTGGATGTAAGTAATCATGATCTATGTAATCATATGAATAATTACAAGTCAAAACACGGACGACAAATGAAACGATTTTTCCCAAAACGCTCTTTAACATGGAATTTACAATAGAACAGGTAATATAAAGTCATAAGTGAACCATATATGATATCATAACAATTAATATGATTCTTTAATAAGTCAATAACATTATTTAAATCATTATACAGGAGTTTCTCATACGTACGAAGCATATCGGATCTAAGGTAAGGGATAATTGTGCAAATCTCATTTTTATCCGAGATTGATTATTCGTAAGTATTTACTGGGGTTATTTCTATCATCCATGTCCATGTTTTATAAAAGTTTTTTAATGTATGATTAAATTCCTTTTTACCCATTTTTGACTTTTACTACATGGTATGTAAGGAATCTTTCTTTTGTTTACGTTAGGAGTTATTTTTGACTTTTCCGGAAAAAGTACGAAAATAATGTTTTTTTAAATTATACGGCATGAAAGGATTTTTACGGTTTTATAAAGCCATATTTTCATGAATCCTCCTCCAAAATATTTCATGACTATTTTCAACAAAATCCATTTCTTTTAAAATTGCATGACATTTTGTGAAAAGAAAATGATTTTGAAGAAAAAATGATATTTTCCTCAAAAATTCATTTCAAGTGTTTTATCAAAACCATTTATCATCTAAGATGACATTATTTCATATGCGTATGTTTCAAGTATAATGTATCTATGATTTACATGGTTTCAGTTTTCTTAAGATGTAATATCCATTTGTTTTATATGGATTATGAGATGATGGGATTATGTATATAAAACCCATTTTATTCATTGGGTTATGATGAATGTTTTAAGTTTATGTTGTGGCACAAGTAAGAATTATTTCACTATGAGATGGGTGGGACCTATATCTCCCTTCAATGCATTGGGTAAAGATTTATATCTCATGAGATAGACATGGCTGGAATGGAATGTTAAACCGGTTCAGTAATACAGGACTGGAACAAGGAGTGAACTCGATTCAGAAAGGGACTTTGTCCACTAAGATGGTCTTGGCATCAATGCCTTGGATAATATGGAAATCATATCATGTGATTAATGGTTTCCACAATTACAAGTGTTATTCCCATGTTATTTTATCATTCTTAATGTTTCTTTATGATATATGCCTTACGTACTTCCATGTTTTATGTCATTTCTCAAGCTTTTGATGTTTAAACATTATGTTCATGTTTTTAAGTTCAAATGTATATGGTATGTTTTATTTTATCCATGCTTACCCTTAGTGAGCATTTGAGCTCACCCTTTTTATGTTTTCTTTTCCCCATGATATAAAGAAAGTTTTTAGGTAATAAAAAAAGGAATATCTTTATGGGAGTTGTTGAAGATCTTTCACCACGATTAGAATATTACATTCCAAGTTTCCAAACACACTAAACTATTACGATCCTTGTGTGTTTGTTTTTGTTATGTATAAATTATTCCTCTAAAGTAATGTAATGTCCATGTACGTCAATCTTAGGGTCTCTACACTAGATGTGGCTACCCAACCGATTTTGCCTTCCGCCTCCTTGTCGTCTGAAGAATCACTAGTAACCACGCTCAAGCATGACGAGATGGTGAGCCCGGCCAGAGGGACGGCGATATGGATGATCTAATCCCACCTTCACTAGTCAGAGATACGCTAGAGGAGGAACCGCTAGAATTGGAGACCCCTTCTGACCAGATAACCTTTTCAATTGCGGTGGATGAAGGGGTTCCCAAGATCGTTGAGGGGGTTCCAGATCTAACAGAGCCAACCGGCCCACGTCCAATGGATCCCGTAATGATGGAGGAAGAGCCTTCCATTAATCCAGTTTCTAGGAACCCGGATCAGGCCATTATCTTGTTCCCTGAGGGAGTGATTCCCTCGATCTTGGACTTCGTAAGTGACCACATGGGGATGGATTTGGCGACTGCTGGCCTTAGGTAGGGCCTCAAGCCCTGGACCCCTCTGGGGGCTCTCAGGGTTCCCTTTCGTATCGAAGATGTGGAATCTTCTTCGAGTGGTTTTCGTAGAAGTGCAGAGCTTACGGATGATGATGCCTCATTGATTAGGAGTAAATTCCCCGATCTCCTACCACTGACTCCTTTTTCTTCCCTTTTACAATTAGGGGTACTCATTTTTCTTATTGAATCTTGGGCCTCAGGATCTCAACCTTTGGCACTGATGATTGTGTCGCCAAACCCGGCTGTGCCTATGACCACAACGGTCGGGGGTGAGGCAATCGTAGTTCCAGAGTTTGCGGGTGAGACCGCCTTGGGTATCTCCTTGGTGACTTTCATACCTAAATATGTGTCTTCATTTGGGAGTGAATCTGAGCCCGATCAACACGTCCTCTCCAGCATTTGACCCGCTCACCAAAGGGCTTGGGAGAAAATCTGGATACTGATCTCTCAAACATCCTTAGTCGAGATGTCGACCAAATTACCGAGGCTACGCAATTTGTTTATGTTTCTAGGATTTGATGGATTCGACTATCATGGTGCTTATGACATAGTCAAGCAGGTAGTCGCTGATCGGGAGAGGCTAGGTGATATTGAATATCGCCTTTCCGCTGCCCAATCTGAAGCCTACCTTTCTGCAACTCTACAGCTCTGCCTAACAGAGGCTCATGACCACGTTGGGGTCATTGCAGGGCTTTTGGGAGATGTTATTGAGCAGAGTTCTCACCTGAAGGTGCTGAGGAATGAGATACAGTTGATGCCGCAAGAAGAGGCCAATGTCACCGCCATGATTGGAGAAGGTGAGCAACGGATGGAGGAGGAAATAAGGGCAAGCACAAAGGCGGCTCTAGAGGCGGAATAATTGCGGTGTGGTGCAGAAGTTGAGACGACCATACTGCAGAATCTATCTCAGACAATCAAGGATTCTCACCGGCGCCTGATACTACTTTGTGGATCCACCGAAAAACTCATGTAATCACCTTTCACACTAGAGGAGGCTCCAGATTGTGGACGCCCTTCTTACCCACTTTGTTATGGAACAAGGAAACATTTCTCCTCAGTTCCTTTGTCGCCTTTTATTGTGATAGAAACTATTTGGTACGATTGCTGCATTTGTTAATTCCCTGAACATAGAATAATCCGAGTCCAGGACTAAAAACAAATCAAGCTCTATCATTTTCCTGGACCATGGGATCCAGCAAGCGTAGTCTGACTATTGCTATGGTTTTATAGGAAAACCCCACAATCTTTTTGTATTTTTCTTTTAATGCCCTGATTTTCTTATTCCCATTTAGTATGGACCCAGTCGGTATAACCTGACTTTTTCATAGGTCTCCCTTTTAAGGTTTTCATCCTAACAGGCTTTGTGCCTCTTTCTTTCGTGAGCGGTTTAAAGTCCCACCGTCAAGACTATCACTACTGATGTTATGGATAGAACGTCTTTGACCTAATATGGAGGGGAGAGGGCCCCAATGGGGTTCAACTAATTAAAATATGTCTCAATACCCCTCAAACACACGTGGGGGGAACCATGTTTGAATTTGAGCGGCATACAGGGCATGTCTCAAGGCATGGGAGCTGTGTCGGAGTATAGATGTAAGAAGGGCATTGAATAAGGAAAACTTACCTTTGGTAGACGGGCCAGGGTTAATCAATATGCAGAGCCACTGAGGGATGGTATGCATATTCAGGCAAAGGTGTCCTTAAGTCAAAGACTTATCCATTTCTGATGGCCAGGGGACTTCATGGAAGCCCAGCTCATGTAAACAACAATGTGTGGTTTGGAAAATTATGAAAATCACCGAGGGTGGCTCAGAAGGGATGTGTGACATCTGAAAGGGCTTTGGGAACATCCGTACTAATCAGGAGTGTGGTCCGGAGATCACCTCCTTACGAATTTACTTAGCATAAGGGATGTTTGAGGATTGACGTAGTTTAAAGTCATGTTGCTGGGACATCATCTGAAATGGAATGACTTCTCCTAGTTCTCGGTAATCTCATCAAAGACGTTCCGCCGCATTCAGGTAGGGTTGTGGAAGAGGTTGGTAAACTGTAGCTCAGAGGGTGACTGAATCCCGAGATATAAATGGGGGCTTAGAGGCCAAGAGGAATATAGAGAGAATCATAGCCTAAGGAAATCATGCCTTTGGTAGACAGGCCAGGGGTGATCAATATGTAGAGCCACTAAGGGAATAGTATTCATATTCATACAAAGGTGTCCTTAAGTTAAATACTATCCACTTCCAATAGACGAGAAACTTCTGGGAAGTTGAGATTTGGGACCACCAGGGGTGGCTTATGAGAGTTCGGATTTTTCTGAGTATAGAGTATGGATTATGTTGAGAGGGTTCCTAAATACGGGGGAAATATCTACACTAAACCCCCATAAGAATGGGGGAAGTAATTCTTTCTCACACCGGTGTGAGGTGGTAGTTCGTGCAGGTATAACCTGTGCGCTGAAAGACAGAGAAAGGCCTATGTTTCTTATTGAACCTATAATGAGTATTAACCTGTAGTTTATCGTCATGTGGTTGGGACATAATCCGTGTAGTTTAGCTTCTTGCGGCAAGGATGATAGGTGTTATTAATGTTTTTTGTGCAGTTTAACGTCATGGAGTGAGGACAGGGGCTATTTTTGGAAAGGCTGCTCTTCATCAGAATTTAACTGTGATTGAATGCCTCAACATGCCCAAGACATTAGGGGTTTTATTGGTGTAAATCATTGTTCCAGGGCTTCTTGGATCTAGAAAGGTGATATGGGGTCTCTGAGGCCGGTAAGTGTATGGAGCTATGAAGAGCATCAGTTGTGGAAATTTTTCCTTTGATGGACGAGCAAGGGGATATCATTATGTAGAGCTGATGAGGGCATGGTATTCATAGTCGTAAAAAGGTGTCCACGGGTCGATCACTTTCCTCTTACGATGGCCATGAATGGTTATGAGGATCAGCAATTATCCGGGCCACGAAGACTATCATTTGTTAGGGGAAGGTTTGGATATGTCGGGGATATCCATCCCTGGTTTCTTGTTGAGTTTAAAAGAGACCCCGGTGCTGATCTTTTCTCTTTTTTTGCTTGGGGGAGTGCCTTCATTCCATGTAGTTTCACGTCATGCGGTAAGGACGAGGTACTCGTAGTTTATCGTTCATAGAGATCAGACTAGTGGTTGACTATTTCTGCAGTCACTTGGAGGATAACTAAGTCAACATGTTCTGATATACTTAGAACATGGTGGGGGTTGATGGTCTTAAACTGCAACTTTGAGCTTTCCCAGATCAGGATGTATGGTGTGGGGGATCTGAGGCTGATAGGTGTATGGAGCTAGGAGGAGTACCACCTGAGGAAATCTTTCCTCTGATGGACGAGCCAGGGGATATCATTATAAAGAGCTACTGAGGGCATAATATGCATAGTCGTATAAAGGTGTCCCCAGGACGATAGCTTTCCACTTCCGATGGCCATGAATGATTATGGAATTTTTTGATTTCTCACAGTGCAGAGTTTGGCATGTGGGGATAACAGTGTCCGGGTATAGAAGAAACATATTTACCGCAATTTTCTACTAAGTCAAAGTATAATAGTCCTAGCTTGATGTTTGTTAATTTATGTTAGGTCCACTAAGCTGGATACCCTGAGAGGGGGGGTGAATCAGGGTATGACTAATTAAAAATTAATGCCCGTTCTGATCTTGTTTCGCTGTTAAGAAAAACACTCTTCTCTCTTTTTCATGCTGCACGATATAAACAGAATGTAAAGCAAGCAAAGGACACAACAATTTTACTTCATTCACCGCTAAGGGCTACGTCCAAGGAGCATACGCCGACAGGTTGCCGGTCGTACCAAATTCCACTAATCTTCACTAGCTGTGGATTACAAGGTTCGGGCTAGATCACTTCTATGCCCAGGCTCACTGCCTTTACAATGTTTAGGGTCAGCTTACTGCTTTCCCTAGGGTCACTCCCTGTTTCTCTCTCTCTGGCTCACTGCCGGTGGAGAGGATCACCTTCTTCCTCTTCCTAAGCTCACTGCTCTTGGATGGAATCCACTCACAGTTTATAGACCTGTAGGTCTCTTCATTTTCATGAAAGAATGCATCTTCTCTTGTATGTAGATGCTCTGTTGAAGTTTAACTTTCACCCGTTGATGAATATCTCTTTGCACCGAAGGTATCGGGCAAACTTCCAGCTTCCACGCAGCCCGAAAAACACTGCTGGAACAAACCTTACTTGGCGCTCAAGTCAACCTCGGCGCGCAAGTCACTATGGGCGCGCAAGTCTTCCTCAAACACTTGCGCGACTCAACCTTCCTCAACTCCAAACTTGCGTGACTCTCTTCCTTTTACGCCCAAACAAATATTGGCGGCCAACTGCCAACTGGCGCGCAACTTCTAATGCCGGCGCACAACTTCAACCTCTGGCGCGCAAGTCCCACCTGCGCGACTACACACACCACTTGTGCGACCACCACACCTGCGCGACGGGAGCTCTCGTCTTGAACTCTGGTAAGAAATGAGGAGGGGTGGTCCAGTATTTATAGGCAATCTGACCACCCTGCGCGACGGCATGCAAGTCACCTGCGCGACCCAATCTCGGCGCGCAAGTCTTCTCTCCTTTTAGACACTTGCGCGACCAACTCCCAAACTTGCGTGAACCTATTTCCTTAGCCATATTTTGATCTTCTGATCTTGAAAAACATATGGCGCGCAAGTTTCCTATACTCCAAGTCCACGGCGCGCAAGTCCCTTTGCCAAACACACTTTTTTTCATTTGCCAATTTCCAGGCCCAAAAATTTGGAAAACACTGGAAAACGGCGCCACCTTGTATCTGTTCTTTTGTACCGCCTCCAGATCATCCATTCCTTTTATCGACGTTCTTGAATCAAACATGGATCGTTGACCTCAGCTCTTAAACTCGTCATTTCACCATCAAATCCTCTTTGTCAACAATCACAACTCAGATGTCCACTTTGTCAACAAACACAATCACCTCAAAAATGCTTCAATGATACCTTGAGGGATTTTTTCCCAACAATCTCCCCCTTTGGGTTTGTTGACAACTCTTCCAAACAAAGATACGTCATTGATTCTTCAGCCTCCATTCGCCTCATTGCGATTCTGATAGCGACCAAGGATTTACTCAACACATACTCTAAGCCCACATGAGCAATGCTCGGCGTGAGAAACAAGAGTAAATGAAAAGTTCATCAATGAATCACTTTATCTCTGACATCCACTGTTGACACCAAACACTGTCCAACAACACTCTTCTGCTTTTATCATGATCCTCAGCTGTCGTGATATCTATTCTTTGATCGATCACTTCTAGCATCGTCAGATTTAATATGCCCCCCCTTTCTGCTCACAGCTTCAACACCTCTTTAGCCATACTTCTTGTGTTGTCCAAGATAAGCTCTGGCTAAGCACGCTCAATTGGCTTCAACTCCCCCTATCTGGTTGCTCCGCCTGTCAGCTTCTCCCCATATCATTCAAAATGTATCAAATCTCCACATTGTCTCCCCCGTGAACAATCACTTATTTTCTCCCCCTTTGTCAACGAACCCAAAGGACAGTCCTTTGTAGTCTGTAACATAGTAGAGAACACATATCAGCATATGAGGGAAAAACACATCATACCTCGGGGAGAGGGGGGGGGGGGGTCCCGCATCCACACTATTTCAAGTGTGGGGAATCGACTGAACTCCCAGAGCTAGTCGATGCCTCTCAAAAGCTTCCTTGGGTAAGGCCTTTGTCAGAATGTCTGCAACCTGTAGCGCTGTAGGCACATACTCCAACTTCACGATGCCCTGCTCAACCTTCCCCTTGATGAAATGATACTTGATCTCAATGTGCTTTGTCCTAGAATGATGGACAGGATTTTTGCTAAGATTTATAGCAATTGAGTTGTCACACTGGATTCCTATCGGAGACTTCACTTCAACACCCATATCTTCAAGCTGCTGCTTCATCCACAATAACTGTGTGCATGCTTGAGTGGCCGCAATATACTCAGCTTCTGCGGTGCTCAATGAAATGCAATCTTGTTTCTTGCTTAGCCAAGAAATACACAATCCACCAAGATAGAATGCACCACCTGACGTTGATTTTCTATCATCTGCTGAACCGGCCCAGTCTGCATCAGTATATCCCAATAACTCTGTCTGAGATTTGTCGTTGTATGTCAAGCCGAAGTCCACCGTGCCCTTGATATACCGAAGTATTCTTTTCACTGCAAGCATGTGACTTTCCTTGGGATTACTCTGATATCTCGCTGCTTGGCATGTGGCGAAAACAATATCAGGCCTTTTTGCGGTTAAGTACAACAGACTTCCAATGATTTGCCGGTATTCTATGATATTAACTGCCTTGCCATCCTCATCTTTTGATAATTTCATCCGGGTAGCAACCGGAGTCTTCATTTCCTTGGAATTATCCATTCCAAACCTTCTTAGAACCTCCTTGGCATATTTGGATTGAGAAATGAACGTTCCATTCCTTCCTTGTGTCGCCTGTAGACGAAGGAAAAACATTAGCTCTCCAATCATTGACATTTCAAACTCATTTTTCATGAATTCAGAAAACTGTCTGCACTGAGCTTCATCTGATTCGCCAAAAATTATGTCATCGACATACACTAGTACCATCATCCTTTGATTACTGTCATTGATGAAATAGAGGTTGTAGTCAGCTCCTCCACGCTGGAAACCAAGCTTATTCAAGTACTGATCAAGCCTTGAGTGCCAAGCCCTTGGTGCTTGTTTCAGCCCATACAACGCCTTCTTCAGCCATAAAACTTTGTTCTCATCCTCATGAATGAGAAAACCATCTGGCTGTTCAATATACACCTCTTCTTCCAGAACCCCATTCAGGAATGCGGATTTGACATCCATCTGGAACACTTTGAACTTTCTTTGCACTGCTATGGCCAAAAATAATCTGATTGTCTCCAGCCTTGCGACCGGTGCAAATGTCTCATCAACATCTATTCCCTCTATCTGGGAGTATCCCTTGCAAACTAGTCGTGATTTGTTCCAAATCACTGTGCCATCTTCATTCACCTTGTTGCGATAGACCCATTTAGTCCCGATGACATTCTTGTCTGCTGGCCTCGAAACAATCTCCCAGGTCTGGTTCTTCTCAATCTGATCAAGCTCTTCGTTCATGGCCTGAACCCAGTTTTCATCTTCAGCTGCATCAGAAAAACATTTCGGCTCCACTTGAGACAAAAACGATGCTTGCTGTGATGATTTCATTCTTCGAGTCAGAACTGGAGCTGTTTGATCACCAATGATATTCTGCCTATCAATTTCAGCTCGACTCTTTGGCTTTCTCACAGACACCAACTTGACACTTTCCTCTTCATCATCAGTATCTTCTTCTGAGTCAGCTTCTGCCACTTCTGCTCCCCCTGGGTTGCTTACCTCATCGTCACTTTCATCCAGGAATTGTTCACTGGATCGTTGATTATTCTGCTCATTTTCAACTATAGTGACATTATTGCTTTCAATGATTTTTCCCAGCCTTTTATTGAAACATTTATACGCTTTTCTTTTCCCGGAATAGCCAAGGAATATCCCTTCATCTCCTCGTGCCTCAAACTTCATCTGATGTTCTTTGTTGAGAATGAAACACTTACTTCCAAAGATTCGAAAGTACTTCAACGTTGGCTTCTTTCCGTACCACAGTTCATACGGAGTCTTCCCTTGCTTCGGACATAACAGGGACCTGTTTGAAACATAGACCGATGTCAAAACTGCTTCCTTCCAAAATTTCTCTGGCAGGTCCTTATCAATAAGCATTGTTCTGGCCATGTTGTTGATGATCCGATTTCTCCTTTCAACTACTCCATTCTGTTGGGGAGTTCTTACTGATGAAACTTGATGCCTTATCCCATGTTTCTCGAGATAGTTATCAAGCTGACTATTTGTAAATTCCGTACCGTTATCAGTACGAAACTTCAAAATTTTCTGCCCAAGCATCTTTTCTGATTCCCTCCTGTACTGCTTTATGCAACTGAACACCTCTGTCTTATGGGTTATGATGAAAACCCAGGCCATTCTGCTATAGTCATCAATGAAAAGAACATAGTAACTTTTCCCATTTATAGCTCGTGGTCAGATAGGTCCACATACACCAGCATGCACCAATTCGAGCACTCTGGTTGATTTCTGTTCCTTTGGCCTGTATGTCTTTCTGATGATTTTCCCTTTCTGACAAGCATCACATGTATGAGTGCGATCACGTGATAGTTTGGGAAGGTCTCTAGCAGCATCACATTTAACGAGATCCTCCATAGATGGTTGGTATAGATGACCAAGTCGCTTATGCCACAACTGGTTTTCTTCCTCTCTGGATAAAAGACAAGTATCTTCTTCCCAACCTACAAGATAGAGATTTCCCTTTGACCTTTTTCCCTGCAGAACAGCTGCTCCATCTTTTCCTTTCACAACACACATCTTCTTGGTAAATTGGATAGAGTGCCCAGAGTCACATAGTTGACTGACACTGAGTAGGTTATGACTGAGACCCTCTACTACCAAGACATCAGCACGTCTCATCTCTTTGCCCCCAAACTTGGCTTTCCCTGAGCCAACAATTTTCAGTCCTTCATCATTTCCAAAATTTGACAACTCCTTCTTTGTCATATTTGATGCCTGTAACAAGATCCTTGTTACCCATCATGTGGGATGTGCAACCACTATCAAGGATCCAAACACCAGATCGATCTGATGCTTTAAGGGAAATCTGCGCCGCCACAGCCTTCTCATTTTTCTTCTTCTTGGTCCATACTTTTTCTTTCACAATCGGCATGGATTGAGGCTTCTGTTCTTTCTCAGAGTATGATGGACCACCCTCATCTTGCAGAGCTACAAATCTGTTCTGAACTTTTAACTCACCTGTTGGTTTATTGATCTGCTTCTTGAGAACATTTTGATTATTCTTTGACACATTTCTCTGAATGATTGATGTGCAATACCTATCCATGTCTCTAAATCCTCCGCACCAAAAACAGTGTCCTTCAAAATGTGTTCTGGAAAACCGTTCTCTTTTTGGATGTCGTCTCTGTTCATGTTCCCTTCTATATCTCTTGGATATGGAACACACATACTGTGAATGTCCCATTTTCCCACAGCAATAACACCTGATATAGGATGAATTCCCTTGTGATATTTCAGCACTGTGATTTCCCCTTTGGGATCTCTGAATATTCTGATTCTGTTTTGTTCCCAAATCAACCTTCACTTTCGTGATGAGTGCTTGCAGTCTGACTGCAATTGTCGCCAATTTTTGTTCTTGACTAAGCCCAGAAACGACCATAACATCTGAGCTCAATTACTGTTTCTTTCTTACTGAACTACTAGGCTCCGCTTTCATCTTCTCTGTCTTCTGAATAGCCTACTTTTCAGATATCACATTGAGGGTCAAGAGTTTATCTTGATCCTTGAGTTTTTGTCGCAGACTGACCACTTCTTCTTCAAGATCTTTGATACATCTAACCTGCTCCTTTCCTGTGTTAGTCAGACAATCAATTTCCTTCTTTTGTTTCTCAATTTTAAGCTTATACTCAACAATACTTTCTGAGCTCTCTGGTGTTGAGGATTTTAGTCTTTCAATTTCTTCTAACAACTCAGACTTTTCTTCATCCTATTGTTGCATGTAGAGTTTGGCATCACGAACCACTTTATTGGATTTCTTCGTTTTGGCTCTCCAAACATCTATCTCCTCAAGAGCTGCTTCAAATTCGGCTTCCATATCAATTCTCCCTTCAATTTCTTCTTCTTCTTTAGCATCAGCTTCTTATCCCTTTTGAGAACTACCAACAATTGCCACCAAGGCATTTACCCCACGATCTCTGCAATTTTCAATTTTCTCAACTTCTTCATCCTCAGACTCATCTGAACTTTCAAATTCTTGTGAAAGAAGATTCTTTTTCTTGAAGAAATTTCTCTTGAATTGTTTCTTCCCTTTCACAAAAGCTGAAGTCATCTTTTTGGGAATTTCAACGTCATCATCATCATCATCATCCTGAAACTTCTTGGGGCATCTTGCTACAAGATGACCAACCTTTCCACATCTAAAGCATGCTAGTGGAAGTTTACCTTTAAACTTTCCTCTTCCTCTTTGTAGATTCGAAGAAAGGAATGACATCACCTCATCTGTCTCTTCTTCTTCATTAGAATCTTCAATGGTGAGCTTCTTCATGGCCTTAAATGCCACCTCTTTAGACTTCCCCTTTTCCACAGCCTCATTATCATCGTTCCTCATTTCATATGCAACCAAGGTACTGTGCAAATTGTCCAATGTCAGCTCTTTTGGATTTTTATCTTCTAGTACTGAAACTTTCGGATTGAACCGAGGTGGAAGTTTCCTCAAGATGCGCTTTACAATCTTTATGTCTTCAATGACTTCTCCAAGACCTCGCATATCTTCCACAACAATGTTTACCCTATCAAAGAATGTGTCAACAGACTCATTCAGGTTCATTTTCAGATCTTCATATTTGTTCCACAACACCTGCAGCGTTGCCTCTCTGACTTTTGTGTCCCCTTCATATATATTCAAAATCTTTTCCCACATGGAATGTGACGTTTTGGATGACATCACCTTTGTGTAGATGGGATTGGAAAGGGCTCCCCCTAAGGCATTGATTGCTTTGGAATCAGCATCCAACTCTCTATGCTCAGCTTCTTATAAGGCACCACTATTAATATCAGCTGTGATACCATGCATAGCTGCTGAAAACACATCCATTCCCAAGGATCGGAAATAGTGTTGCATCCGATTCTTCCATATCTGAAAATTATATCCGTCGAAGATCGGAATCCCTTTATGATTGGTTACCTCCATTGAGAGAAGAACAACATTCAACCTTTTCCCTCTGATACCACTTGTTAGGTCCACTAGGCTGGATACCCTGAGAGGGGGGGTGAATCAGGGTATGACTAATTAAAAATTATTGCCCGTTCTGATCTTGTTTCACTGTTAAGCAAAACACTCTTCTCTCTTTTTCCTGATGCACGATATAAACAGAATGTAAAGCAAGCACAGGACACCGCAATTTTACTTGGTTCACCGCTAAGGGCTACGTCCAAGGAGCATACGCCGACAGGTTGCCGGTCGTACCAAATTCCACTAATCTTCACTAGCTGTGGATTACAAGGTTCGGGCTAGATCACTTCTATGCCCAGGCTCACTGCCTTTACAATGTTTAGGGTCAGCTCACTGCTTTCCCAAGGGTCACTCCCTGTTTCTCTCTCTCTGGCTCACTGCCGATGGAGAGGATCACCTTCTTCCTCTTCCTAAGCTCACTGCTCTTGGATGGAATCCACTCAGAGTTTATAGACCTGTAGGTCTCTTCATTTTCATGAAAGAATGCATCTTCTCTTGTATGTAGATGCTCTGTTGATGTTTAACTTTCACCCGTTGATGAATATCTCTTTGCACCGAAGGTATCGGGCAAACTTCCAGCTTCCACGCAGCCCGAAAAACACTGCTGGAACAAACCTTACTTGGCGCTCAAGTCAATCTCGGCGCGCAAGTATCGGCGCGCAAGTCACTATGGGCGCGCAAGTCTTCCTCAAACACTTGCGCGACTCAACCTTCCTCAACTCCAAACTTGCGCGACTCTCTTCCTTTTACGCCCAAACAAATATTGGTGCCCAACTGCCAACTGGCGCGCAACTTCTAATGTCGGCGCACAACTTCAACCTCTGGCGCGCAAGTCCCACCTACGCGACTACACACACCACTTGCGCGACCACCACACCTGCGCGACGGGAGCTCTCGTCTTGAACTCCAGTAAGAAATGAGGAGGGTGGTCCAGTATTCATAGGCAATCTGACCACCCTGCGCGACGGCGCGCAAGTCACCTGCGCGACCCAATCTCGGCGCGCAAGTCTTCTCTCCTTTTAGACACTTGCGCGACCAACTCCCAAACTTGCGCGAACCTATTTCCTTAGCCATTGTTTGATCTTATGATCTTGAAAAACGGCGCCACCTTGTATCTGTTCTTTTTTACCGCCTCCAGATCACCCATTCCTTTTATCGACGTTCTTGAATCAAACATGGATCGTTGACCTCAGCTCTTAAACTCGACATTTCACCATCAAATCCTCTTTGTTAACAATCACAACTCAGATATACCCTTTGTCAACAAACACAATCACCTCAAAAATAATTCAATGATACCTTGAGGGATTTTTGCCCAACAATTTAGGTCTCTATGTGATCCACTGATAGACACATAGGATAGCCAGATAAAAATACCCTAGCAACACCTGGATGTGAAAAAGAGAATAAACTTGTCAACCACTTCGCCGTAAACTTCTGGATCAGGAGGTATGGTTTGGGGGCTCTAAGGCCGAAAAGTGTACGGAACTAGGAAGAGTGTCGCCTATGGAAATATTACCTTTGGTAGACATGCCAGGGGCTATCAATATACTGATCCGCTGAGGGTATGGTATGCATAGTCGTACAATGGTGTCCACGGGTCGATAACTTTCCACTTCCGATTGGCTATGAGTGGTTATGAAGATCCATAATTATCCGGGTCATGGAGTCTGATGTATGGAGAGGATGCATCCAAATGTGCAAGGAGTATCTCCATACTGTATCACCACGTGTCTTGGGTGGGTCGCGACGATGTCCGTGCAGTTTAGCGTCATGCGGTGAGGACGAAGTCCATGCAGTTTAACGTCATGCTGTAAGGATGAAGTCCGTGCAGTTTATCGTCATGCGGTAAGTATGAAGTCCATACAGTTTATCACAGGTGGTAAGGATGAAGATATACACCCCGTGCAGTTCTGGTCTGTACACGGGGGGGGCATTTTTAACATCATTTCCATGCAGTTTAACATCGTGCGGTAAGGACGAGAAGTACATGTCGTGCCGGTCTTGTTTATACATGGGGGGAAAGGTCATTATTTTTGTTTATTCAGGGGGATTGGCTAGGACTAGGGATCCTGGAGTTGCTACGTATCCTATGGGGGAAGGAATCAAGCCGTACGTAGTTCTCTGGAATAAGTACACCCCGAGTAGGTCTGGTCCATATACGTGGGAAAGAAGGCATTTTTACCTTTTATTCAGGGGTTGGCCCAGGACAAGGGATGCTGGTGGTGCTACGTATCCTACGAGGGCAGGAATCAAGACATACATAGTTCTCTGGAATCTGTGCAGTTTATTGTCATGCAGTGAGGATGAAGTCCATTGAGTTTAACTTCATGTGGTTAGGACGATGAGTTCACCCCGTTCATGTCTGGTCCATACACGGGGGGGAGTGGAATTCTTAACCCTTTTCATCCGTGCAGTTTAGCGTTCTGCGGTAAGGATGGAATCCATGCAGTTTAACATTATGTGGTGGGGACGTGAATACACCCCGTGCAAGTCTGGTCTGTACACAGGTGAATGGGAATATTTGTTTTTTTGTATTTGAGGTGGCTAGGGCAGGGTGTGGAATTCTGGTATCACTACGTATCATACGAGAGCAAGAATCAAACCTCACGTATATCTCTAAAAGACTATACACCCTATGGAGTTCTGGTCCATACACAGGGGAAGAGGGCATTTTTAAATCACCTCGTCTGTGCATTTTTACATCATGCGGTGTGAAAAGATGCCCTTAATTTAATGTCTAGAGTTTGGATCGTTGAGTGCTTGGAAATTTAACGTCTTGCAGCTCAGACAATGAGTACATATCATTTTTTCTTCATCTGTCTAGTTTATTGTCGTGCGATAAGAACGAACTCCATGCAGTTTAACGTCATACAGTGACGACGTGTTCCGTGCAGTTTAACGTTGTGCGATGAGGATGATGAATACACCCCTTGCAGGTCTGGTCCGTACACGGGGGGAGGGAGCATTCTTGAATCTTATTATCCGTGCAGTTTAACGTCAAGCGGTAAAGACGAACTCCATAAATTTTTATTTCATGCAGTGGGGACGTAGTTCACTTTTGGTTTCTATGAGAAATAATTCATCAGGAATCTCAAATTTGTAGGAGCGGTTGAAAATTGTATGTCCATAGAGATCATGGTATATGCTTCGTTTGAGTAGACCTTGTGTACAACATATTGTCCCTACCATTTGGGCTCTAACATTGGAGGCTTCATTCCAAGTATCAATGGGGTTCGGAGTACCAATACCAATTCTCCTTCCAAGAAAGACCAGAGGTGGACCTTTTTGTTGAAGACTCATGTGATCCGGTTCGGGTACACTTTTAGGTGGTGCAGAGTGTTCAGCCGCTTCTCGTCTAGCTATTACAATTCACCTAGACACTTTTCTAACTACTCATCATCGGATAATTGATCACAGATGGCAACACAATGTGAGGGATGTTGGAGTTCAATGGGCAGGACCGCCTCTTTGTCGTACACCAATGAGTACGGGGTAGACCGAGTAGCCGTGTGGATGGTGGTTCGATAAGCCCACAATGCATGGAGGTGTTTATCCGGCCATGACTTCTTGTCTTTTTCCACCATTTTCTAGAGGATGTTGGGCATGGTCTTGTTGAAATCTTCTATCTATCCGTTGGCCACTTCCTGGTAACAGGATGAGTGGTTAGGCTTGATACCGTTATCATTGTATAGCTTTTCCAACTCAGTAGTGCAGAAATTGGTGCTGTTGTCCATCAATATTGTATGAGGGACACCAAACTTTTGATGATATTGTTCTGCACAAAGATGACAATATTTATTTCCCCAAATTCCTTGAGGATTATGGATTCTGCCCATTTGGAAAAGAAGTCGGTGGCCGTGAGGATATACTTTAGTTGTTTGGCTATGGCGGGAGGATATGGTGCCACGACGTCCATCCCCCAGACAGAAAACGGCCAAGAGTACTTAGCTTGTTGAAGTAACTCTGGGGGATGGTGTATGAAGTCGGCATGAATTTGGAATGAGTGGCATTTTGCGGTAAAAACGCTCGCAGTCTCGTGCCACTGTAGGCCAGTAGTACCCAAGCCTTCAAACCTGATGGTAAAGTTTGGTCCCCTGTTGATGTACTCTGCACACTGCTGCAAGTACATTAGTCATGAAGGTTGTGGTTTCTTCTCCATCAATTCATATGAGGAAAACTCCATTGAGGCCTCGTTTGTATAGGACCTCTTGCTTACCCGCACCGCCATACAGGACAAAATTGATTTCCTTTATCTGTATTTTCTCTCATTCAGCCATGTCTGATGGAAGCTCTCTCTTTTGAAGGTAGTTCGCAATGGGGGTCATCCAGCCGGTGGCAAGAGCATATGGCTCCGATAAAAGACTGACTTCAGGGATCTCTTTTGTCTTAGCTTGAACAAATGGCAATACCATTCGACGATGAGCAATGTTGATGACCATTTCATCCTGGTTTGGGTCGGCTAGGTTTGTGGCCGCATTGGCAAATGCACCAGCCTGAGCAATTTGGGACCGGGGAATATAAGTCAATGTCGGTTCTACGGAAAACTCGGCCATTAACCCCCATACATTGTCAAATAGAGGGATTATATCCTCCTTTTTAATTGCATAGTCACTGTTGACTTTCTTGACGACCAGCTTCAAGTCACCTTTTACCTTAAGGTGTTGTACTTGTGCCTGGAGTGCGAGCTCCAGGCCTACAATGAGGGCTTGATATTCCGCTACATTATTTTTACATCCCACTGATAGGAAGAATGAATACAGAAAACCGCCTTTTCTGGGGACACAAGTATTATCCCCAGACCCACTTTTTTGAATTTGGGATCCTCCAACCTCTTCTTGGTGGGGCTTCTAGACGCGCCGTCAAAGTGCATTTCCCATGCTGGTAAATCTTCTTGAACTGAGAAGATATCTTCATCAAGTAGTTCAGTGTCCGGTGTAGTTGTCCCTGTTGAAGGGTGCTCTGTCGGAAATTCTGCTAATGTATGGCCCTTGATGGATTTTTGAGCCATGAACCGGATGTTGAACTGTTGCAGGATGACCTCCCATTGGGATAGGCATCCGGTTAGCATCGGGCATTTGAGGATGTACTTGAGCGGGTTAATCCACAAGATCAAATGGACCTCATTATGCTACAAATAATTTCATAGCTTTTGAACCGCGAAGACCAAGGCCAGATAGCTCTTCTCGATATTTGAGTATCAAGTCTCAGCATCAATCATGGTTCGACAGAGGTAATAGTGACTATTTTTGTTGTCGGCATCGTTCTTCTGTGCGAGGAAGGATCCTAATGACCATTCTAGGGCCATAACATATAGAATGAGAGTCCTTCCTTTGACTGGGGGCATGAGCACCGGTGGGCTTAAGAGGTATATCTTCATATTTTTGAACGCCACTTGGTAGTCATTCATCCATTGGTACATGACCCCCTTCATCATCAAACTGGTGAAGGGAAAACATTTTCCTGCCAGGTTGGCTATGAACCGCCTAATATAAGTTAGGATTCCTTGGAATCCCCTCAACTCAGTGAGATTTCAGTGAGGTGGAAGGCTCGGATAGCCCTCGTCTTTTCAGGGTCGACATCGATGCCATGATGGCGTATGATGAAGCCAAGGAATCTCCCTAAGGTAACCCCAAAGGCGCATTTCATGGGGTTCGTCTTCAATCTATGATATCGGAGCTTGTTGAAGAAGGTATCAAGGTCTAATAGGTGATTCGAGTGCGGTCTGGACTTGACCACTGGGTCATCCACGTAACATTCAACAAATTTCCCAAGGAACGACTTAAGGATCTGATGCATGGAATGCTGATATGTTGCTCCAGCATTCTTGAGACCAAAGGGCACGACCCTGAAACAGAACACACCTTGAGGGGCCCTGAAGGCAATGGATTCTTCATTTTCTCAGGCCATCTAGATTTTATTATATACGGAATATCCGTCCATGAGGGATATATCCTCATACCTTGTCGTTGCATCAATTAACAACTCGGTGATTGGAACCGGGAAGTCATCATTCGGACAATGCCGATTAAGGATTGTGAAGTCAATGTAGACGTGGATTTTCCCATTCTATTTCATTACAGGGATGATGTTGTCCAACAAAAAGTGGTTCTGGACCTCCCTAATGAAGCCTACTTTAATGAGATTATCGATTTCAGCCTCTATCTTGGCAGCATGTGAGGGGTGTGTCTTTCTAGCGGCATGTTTGTAGATCGGGTGGTAATCTGGAAGACCTAGGTAATGCATCACTACCTCAGGATCGAGTCATGTAAAATCCATGTAATTCCAGGAGAAAACATCCCAGTGTTTCCTTAGGAAGGATATATATAACTCGTGTTCTTCGTTGGACATGGCCTCTCTAATGAGAGTGTGCCTCGGGTCTTCTTCGGTAACTAGGTTTATTTCCCTGAGTTCGTCCACATTGGTGGAGATACCCTCCTAAAATGCAGAAGGTTCATCTCTGAGATCATCCACCTCTTCTTCTCCAAAGTCCTCATCTTCTAGATCTGATGAGGAGAGAGTTTTAGGTCTGAGCCTTCGAGGGTTTGAGGGAGAGGCATCGTGGGCATCCCTTATTGAGTATTCATCCCCAAATCGAGAGTTGGTTGATGTTCCTGCATTTTCGTGCTTGGGAATCATGGATGAATTCATGAGGATATCTGAATGCATATACAGAATTGAACTCCTACTCTCAACACGGTTGATGGGCAGGTCATAATATCTGCCAAGCTGCCTGAGGGTGTCATCGGGGACCATTTCCAGGCCATTTGGAGCGAGGATACAATCGATGTCGTCGACCAAAGAATTCTTCTTCTTTTGCTTATATAACCTGGCGTCAATTTAATATGACTCGGCGAGATCGGAAGGGGAATTGTCGGTGTGCAACGTATCGCATTTTCCATTGACACAATACTTGATACACTGGTGGTATGATGAAGGAACGACCATGTGCTTAAGGAGCCATGGCCTTCCCAGCAGGGCATTGAATGTTGTGCTCTTCCGGACCACCAGGAATTCTGTGTAGGATACCAGGTCACCAAAATTGGTCTTTATCTTAATCTGCCCCATTTGATTCTACTCACTCTTTTCATAACCTAACAAAGTTATGGATGAGGGAATTATATCATCCTCACTGTAGCCCAACCTACGGAGTTTCCTTAGGGGAAGGAGGTTAACTCCCAAGCCATTGTCTATAACGGCTTTTCAAATATCAACACCATTCAGTGTGCCAAACACATATAGCTATCTGATGTGTCCTTGAATGATGGCATCTTAATCCTGATCGGTGAAGGAAATCACAGCATTGCATTCAGTCGGGCCAGTATCTGTCCGGTAAATCTCGGCGGGAGCTACCTCGGCTTGAAATTCGTGGGGGATGATCAAAGCTTCGATAATCACCTCCCTAAGGTTGGATGACAAACTCAGGGCATCTAGGATTGACAACATGGCTGGTACTGATGCCAGCTGCTTAAGGATGTCGTATTTTTGCTCCACCGGTCGATGCTTCGTCGTTGGCGGGAGAGTCTTAGCGGGTGCTGTGGGAGATGGAGCATTTGACGAGGAGGGACCGGCTGCGGGGATAGATGTCGATGGTGTTCCAGCTTTTTGGGGACTTGGCCTGGCCGGTCTATTTGTGTGCACTAGGATACCAGACACTTGCTCCTCCTCTGGTGGGTATCTCAGAAAAACAGGGCCAGAGTGGCCGATTGTGGAAGTGGTGGGGAATTTCCTTCACTACTGAGTCGCTTGAAGGGCTCTCCCATGGGTTTCCGCAAAATTGACGGTTTGGGCCGGGGTCCAACCGTAGGGTTGGTTTCGGTCGCGGCTGCGCCTCCCCTGGTATCGTCTGCCTCTGCGGTTCCTCCTCCCAGCTCCTCATATAAGGAACTCAGTTTCGTAATCATACCCATCGTCAGATAATGATTCCATGAGATGGATTATGTTTACAGAACCAAAGATTGGATCTTCATCCTCTGACAGGTCAACCTAGTCGGGTGTCTCTGATGGTGCCGTTCGGTGGGTCGGTGCCCGTGGTGGCAAATTCGAGGGCATAAAATCTGCCAGGGTTGTTACTAACATTGGCCCCGTCGCGGACTGCTCCTCTTGTGATTATTTCCTCCTTTGACTCCGTCTGGATGACCGTCTTGTGGAGGGTTTTTAGGCCGATGTGGTCGGCTTTGCGGCACCAGGGGCTACTGATGGCAACACCAGCTGTTGTAGTTGAGCTCAGAGTATGCCCTAGGCTTGGTTGATTGTCTTCCGAGTCATCCAATTTTCAAATTTCTGCCCCTTCTTGCAAGGTACTTTCTGGCACCCCTCCTCTTTGTCGGAGACGGTGGTAGAGATACATGCCACATGTGATGGGGGTGGTCCCAGCTTGACTTGTCCAGAATCTACCATCCACTGCAAGAGGTCTTTGAAGACAAAGAATTCTCGGATATTGTGCCCCAACATCTGATCGTAGGGGCAGTAATCTGTCCTGTCATCGCAGCCGACTTCTTCATGTTTCCATGGCTCTGGGAGGCGGAGCAAGTTTCAGTTCATGGCGGCAATGAAGTAGCCATGAACATGATCATATTGAAATGAGCATACTTTTTGTCTTTTTTCCTCAAACTGGTTCATCTTCGGTCCTCTATGATCGTCTCATTTAAGCAGGGGGGACCTTGACGATTTGGTGGAGGCCTGAGCGGTGGAGCGGGCACAGGGGCCGGGTTGAGTGTGACAGTGGACACATCAGCTCTAGGGATTCTTTTCGAAGGACCCTCCGAGCCTTTTCTGGACTTTTAATTTTTCCGCTACAGGGAGTCATCCATTCTCTGGGCAATGGCTGAGAGATGGCTGAAGCTAGCAATGCACTCTACTGGTATGAGCGGTGTTCGTAGGTCCTCTCTAAGATTATCAATGCATATGGCTAGCATCTCGTCTTGAGGCATTATCCTGTTCAGAGAATAATTCATACCATTCCATCTAGTGATGAAATCTAAGACCCTCTCGTTCTCCCTCTACTTTCAGTTCATGAGGTCGGTGACCGTTGTTTTGGGCAACGTCGAGTTGAAGTGGAACAGGAACTGCTGATGTAGGTCCTCCCAGCTCATTATCGACTGGGCCGACAGACTCGTATACCAAAAGAAGGTGGATCCTTGCAAGGTCTGTACGAAGCATCTGAGTTTCACTTCTTCTTTTTGTTCCAGAGTCCCCATCATAGGGTCGCAATTGGATGCGTAGTGCATCAAATGTTGCTCTGGATCACATGATCCATTGAATATGGGGAATACAGGGCTCCAAAAATTGGGTGGAGGTGGTGTTTTAGTCTCCCAATATGGGTAGGGATTCCGCTCACGCTGTATCAGAGCACATCGACCATCCATCGCTTCCAATCGAGCTGTTAGTGCCTCGATTGTGTTCGTGAGTCCCTGGTTTACATCCTACTAGGCCCGATCCTGGGAAGGCGTAGCCCGAGGCATTGCCTGAGGATCCGGATTGGCCGGCACCAAGGGTACAGTTTCCATTCGGGGTACCCTCGGAGGGTTCAGGCATACTTTCTCTGGTTTCCTCCTAAGTGGAGGTAAATCCTGGTATTCATCATCCATGTTTAGGTAGCTGGACGAACCAGGTGTGTTATTGAGTAGGATCCCTAATCAGGCTTCATTTTCTAGGGCAAGCCTTAGCCTCTGAGGTGCACTTGCTGGGAGGGCATGAAGTGGATCTTCTTGGGATGCATATTCAATAAGATGGCTCCTCTGGAGCAGCTCGGCGTTAAGCCGCCTCAATTATTTCATCTCTTCTTCCTATCGAGCGATCCTCTCTTCAAGCGTGAGTGGCTTGTTTTTATCGAGAGAGGGGGACGAGTTAAGGGTAACCATTCCTTTATTCTTATCCTTGTTGGAAGCTCGCAGGGTAGGAAGAGGGATGTTAGCTGAAGGGGCGTCCATATTTAAAGCGTACCTCTGGTTCCGGGTGTGCACACCTGGGGGTTCGTTGTAAGTCACAGCCTAACTAGAACCATCGTCTCCTGATCCGTCCAGATTTTCATTATCTCCGGTGTCACCTATGGGGATAGCCTCTATGGAATTGATTAATGCATATTGTGGGGTGGAGGGGACTTCATCTTCCAAATATGATGAGGATCTACCACATCAGTGGCTGGCCTTCACTTTCATGACCTGGGATTGCCCTCAGACTTCTTGATGAAGGGTGTCGTGGATAGTTCTTTAATGCGACCTTATGGTGCGCCTTCCTCTCAGAGTAGATGATGATTTATATGACGAGATAGGACGGGAGCATCCTCTTATGAGTGTCCTCCCTAGACGACATAATACCAACTCTCTTGGGGGAGGTTTTTGTTGAGGGGGTAATAATGCCCCCAACCCTAAGGGCTAGGCTTGGCTCCATTCCCAGGACGTTGAGTCTCTTCCCGATAATATTTTTCTCACGATGGAATTTGTTGTTAAAAATTTACCCAGCCCTGCACGCTGGGGTTGAACCTGGATTGTGGTAGTGGCTGTGGCTATTGCGACCTGCCTGATCTCACGTGCCCCCATCTGGGGGTGAACCGGATCTAGTGCCGAATTCACCTTTGAATCGGCCCCTTCTGCAGAGGTAGGAAAAGATCACTGATTTGCCTCTCTTAGGTGACTGGCCTGCAGGATGCTCTCGGTGGCCTAATTCAGGAGTTCATTAATGGCTCGTTCCTGTCGGGCATGTCACTTCTGGGACTTACTCAAGGCCCGACTACGTTGGGTGTGTTTCCTTTCCTGAATAGGGGGTCCACCCGATTTCCATCTCAATGTGACGACGTTGCAAGACACCCTATTGAATTGGTTTTTCTAGGCGGGGAGTGTAGTGAAATGAAGAGCTCTGTGTTCCCCCCATCCCCTGATATGGACTCCCATTAGAGTGTCATCAATGAGGTGGCATGGATGGTGTAGTGCGCGGAGGCAAGTTGCCTCCATATTCCCTTTGTGCCTCTCGGGGCATTGTTGTCGCGTCGAGGAAAGGGCCTCAAGGTCGATGTGACGCAAGATGTCCCCTATCGTCTTGACGTGGTCTATATACCCATCATAGGGCAGGAAGCTTAATTTCAGACGGCGGAGGTTCGTCCATATATTATGGCGGATGTTGTGCATGCATTCTTCCAACAACTCCCTGGGTATGTCATACTGAGAGGTGGTCGTGGGCCAAAACATAACTGGTACATCATTCATGGATAGTCGTTTCCTCCAGTGTAGCGTATCTTCATACTCCTCCTCTAGTGATTCCTCTAGCTGGTCAGCCCAACTAAGGCTCTCATTATAGTCGGGGGCAGTGAGACCGGTAGGTATCGAATTTTGTTGTGGGTGATTCTGAGGTGGTTCAGAAGATGAACGCGGCCCTGGACCATCGTGTGAACGAAAAAGGGCGTCGTTATCGAAAAGCTGGGAATTCGACATGCTCGATCTCTTCCTTCTATTTGCCTCGACATACGAGGGTCTTTCAGTGCTTGTTTCGGAAGGGGTAGGGCCTTCCTGTCGAAATAGTATGCCATCGCGGGGAGGACCTTCGCAATGACGGCCATAATAGAGAGGACTACCATTACTGTTTGACGCTTCACTGCATAGGGGACTTCTGTAGTCCACACCCTGTGGAGGACCTCCATATCATGTTGCAGTAAGGGGAGGACCTTCTTGTTGCTTAGCGTTGTTACAGGGAGGACCTTCGCTACAAATGACATAATGGTGAGGATGACCAACATGGCTTGACGTTTGACGCGCATCCTGAGGAGGACCTTCAGGACATTCCGCGACAAGGGGAGGACCTTCTTTTTTCTTGGGTCCATTGCGGGGAGGACCTTCTCAATGGCGGTCAGGGTGGCGAGGACTACCATCACATCTACAGCAATTGTGAGGACCTCCAATACTACTGCCGCAGGGAGAGTATCTGCAGGATACATCCTGGGGAGGGCCTCTAGAATGTACCACAATGAGGGGAGGGCCTTCACATTGCTCGACGTCTCTACGGGGAGGACCTCTATTATCAGGGTGGCAAGGACTGCCACCATGACATGATGCTTGACTGCATGGAGTTTTGTTGCAGCGTAACCCCTGGGAGGACCTTCAGGGTAGGCCATGACAATGGGAGGGCCTTCTTGTCGTGATGAGACATCACTATGAGGAGTACCTCCGTAGTTGCGACTATGATAGCAAGGAATACTATCATAATTTTTGGTCCCACTACATGGAGAGTTATTGTCATGTATGCCCTGGGTAGGACCATAAGGGTGGACCACAGCAAGTGGATGACATTCTTGCTGCTCGATCTTCTGGTCATGTGGAGGGTTTCCGTGACTCGCATCAAGAGATAATCTCTCATGACCGATCATAATTTGACCGCAGGAGAATCCCTCACGAGTGCTTTGAGGAGGACCTTCAGAGCTGCTGGTAGCGACATTGTGGGGAGGACCTTCACAACTGCTACTACCTCTCCCATAATATGTTAATGGGCGGGCAGGATTACGAGCCTTTGATTTGTTCTTAGCGGCGTCAGGAACCCCAACTTCTAGCAGAGCGGAGTCATGAACACGCTCTTTATTTTATGGCTTCCTTCGGTGCGTTCGGGGCACTCTTTTGCGGGCAGCGGGGACCGTCTGTTGTTGACAACAGCTTTCACCTCCTTTGGGTCCCTATCTTATTGGGTCTCGTGATGTTGTCGGGATACGCCGACAAATATCTTGACTTTTAGTAGTTATATATTCCTGCTCTGGAGCATCCACCGTGATGGACGGGTGTCCCCCAGTTGGAATGAGTGATGTTGCTCAATCCGGTTTCCATTGCTTTGCGAAACATGGCCGACGACCCTCCTAGGAAGAAGCAGGGACGCAGATCTGCTCCGAGGTGGCTCTCTCGTCTCTTAGATGAGTCGCCTCAATTGGGGAGACAGGCTCACGGGCTCGAGTCCTTGTTGTTGCTGTTGATGCAATTACATGATGGAAATTCTGCAAGATATGATCTGGGATCGGTACCTACTCCTCCATCATTACCAGGATATGCAAAGAGACATCTTTGGCTTGAACAGGTATAAAGGCCCATTCTGGTATCGGAGTAGGAATATCCTGCTCCGGTCCTCCAGTGGTAAGTGGGTACATGCAATTCTTCTGTGTTGGGGCAGGTGAACGAATCTTCCCCTGTACAGGGATATGCCATTTTCTCTCTCCGTTTTCCATCACTTTAAGTTGGCAAAATTCACTTGCATCTGTAGGGAGCTGGCCCTATATATATTGGTTTCCCACCGTATCGGGTCGGTGGCCTTTAATGGCGGGGAGACGTGCCCGCCTATGATTTTCCGCCACATCTGGGTGGCGGGATTTGTTGATCGCCACCATATCCAGATGGAGGGGGTCTGAAGAAACTACCAGGAGCAGGTCCTGTAGGTGACGGGTCACCACCACGTCTAGATATTGGGCTTCACGACCCTGGGCAGAGGGAGGTGCCTTCCTAGTAAGTGTCGTCATGCGTGAGCGACGGGATATATGGAGCACGGAGGGGATGCACAGTGGCTCGTATGATGCTGCCATGTCTGGATGGTATACTTGGTAGGAGCGAACAGGTGTAGGTGCCTGTTCGTGGTACGTCTCTGTGGCTGAGCAGCGGAGCTGCTCCTCAAGGACCAGGGGGATGACCGGGCCCTAACTATACATCTTCCGCCCTCTTCGGGCGGTCAGAGGGGCCAGAGCTCATGGAGCGTGGGCCGGAATCCTCAGGGAGACATCCTCCTCGGCGTGAGGATGTTGAGTAGTGGTGTGACCATGATGACTCCTTCCGGCGGGGGCCTTAGAGCGGAACCCCCGTTCGGTGGGGATGATGTCATCAACGTCGACCTCATCTGCCTCCCTACGATAAGGGAGGTACACATTGTCCCGTTCCGTGGATAGGCTCCTGAAACGGTTGGAGACAGCGACATGGGCTTTCTGGGTCCGCCTTTGCGGTTGCTACTGGGCAGGCGACTGGCAAATCTTGACGGATTGGAGGGCGTGCATGGCTGCCTCCACCATTGGGTGAGTACCATTCACATGGTACTCTCGGATCAGTGTGTCTAAAACCCAATGTTGAAGACGCTGGGTGGGTGACGAGGTCCTTCATTGTTGAGGAATTATCATCATTGCATGATTGGAAACATGCACTTGTTAGTTCCTTTGCGATGGAATTGGATCGAAGAAAGTATTGAAAGTAGTGCATGTAAAACATTATAGAAAATACAAGCAGCAACCCATCAAAGCAGCATCTCATAATCCCATGCGTAATTAATGACCTTGCTTGTCCCTCCTTTATAGCATAGGGGGTCACAGCGTGGGATTATGTTGAATCTGCCATGTTTGGTTAAAGATTCACATCGGGTTCACCATTTTTTGTTTCGTTCTGGTTTTCGGCCACGAAACGCCCAACGACTACATATCCAGTGATTGATGGACCTGCTTTCCAAAGGCAGGCGTTCTCCGGATGGTCCGACCAGCGACTCTTAATAACTAACATTGGTCGAGAGTATAGGAAGTCGGGCTCATAAAACCCTTTTGGGGGGACATTATTGCATGTTCCAGGACTCTCTTTTAGATTTAAGATTTATTCATATGTTCGCGAATCTTTGGTTTATACCCAAACATAGTATCAAAGGATTTAACCTTGGTGGGCAACGGTCAACTGGATGCAGGGGTTCAGAATCATTTATGCCCGAGGTTTACCTTCCCTCATTGGATTAATGAACCCGAAGGTTTGGAACTCGCTTGAGGCGGCACTAGGAGTGGCGCGGTGAACCGGTGTGGAGATGATCGGATCCACCGGTTGTTGGGATTGAACCTCAGGGAGGCTTCCTACATACCCTTCTTAGGAGGCAGTGATCAATGTCCATGTACATCTTATATATAGTTTAACGTAATGATAGACGAGGGTGGAACTCGACGTGAAGAAAGTACTGAGTGGTGGGATTGAACCTCAAGGAGGCTTACTACGTACCATGCTTTGGCATGGATCAAAGTCCCCATAGTTCGCTTATGGATTGTGGCTTATGCTTTGGGGAAGTCCAAAATGATGGATTGGGGTAAACACCCTGAGGAGGCCCATAGGAGGATGTCATGGTCGATGCTTACTCTAAGCCCACTTGATTCATGGTCGGTGTGAGAAACAAGAGGCAGCAGGGACCAGAGAATCACGTCATGAATGGTGTGTTCGTGAGAAGCAGAGTGGGGCATATGCATGAGGGTGGCCCAAGCTGATGATTTGGGTCTTACATTTTGAGGAGGCATAGAAGGTCGGGGCTTACTCTGAGATGGGTGCCTGGAGAGACAAATCCCAGCGGGAGAGGGAATGGGGGTGCTCTTCTTCCCATCTCCTCTCTTACAGTGCATGAGGGCTTCCTTCTGATGGCTATTTTACCATCTCCGAGGAACCCTCAACAAGTGGAGGGGCAGAAAAGGGATTCCTGAGCTCAGGCTCCACATTACCGTGGGAATGTGAACCCAGGAATGCTTCATGAATCTGCTCAAGGGTTGGGGAAACACCATTTCCCCTGTTTATCGTGGGTACGTGAACTCAAAATGGCGTGCTGATGCGCCTGAAAGTTATACCACGCGGATCCGGTGGCTCCCGCGGAGGCCTCATCTCGGGGCTGATGAATAGGCCAATGACGGAGTCGTAGAGGACTTGGCTGGATCGGAATGATTTTACCTAGCTCTGGAAATGAGAACACCGATGTATTTGGTGATCCACTGAGAGGTATTAGTGGGGGTTCCCTTCACGCGGGGAAGTGCCATGCGGCTGAAGAAGCCGTCCACAAACCAGGGTGGTCTATGGACTGATTGGAATCCCTCGAACCAGAGTGGTTCGTGGCTTTGGGTTCAATCCACAAACCAGGGTGGTTCACTGCTTCGGGTTCAATCTGTGAACCAGGGTGGTTCTTGGAGGGTTCCTGGTGGGCAATGGTGGCCAATGGCAATGCCGATCGGAGGCTCGTCGATCGGGGATTTTCCCTCGTAGGAGAGTGCTATGCGGTATGACAGATGGGAAAAGAGGCATAAATTCCCTAGTCCACAGGGAAGTCATCCGCAGAGGGGGTATGGTTCGCGGTTCTCCATTTTTGTTATTTTTAGGTTCACGGTTCACCAAATTATTATGCATTTTACAATTCCTTGTTAATTCATATACCTGTTTTGGTTCGCAGATGGGGATTTCGTTGTTTGCGAAATCTGATGCCTTCCTTCAACCGATTTCCATCCGAATCTCCAATCCCTCCGAATCTGATTCCAGTTCTCTGGTCCTCTTTTTATTTCCCCCTTGGTCCCCTTTTATAGTGTGGGGATAGTAATGTATTTATGGCCACATGACACCTTTTGCGGAGGCCGATAACCAAATACCCGGTTCACAGCTTACTTGGTAAATCCTTGATTTTCGGTGGGTATTGAATGCTCCCCCCATCCGTGAGGCAAACTCAGGGAGTGCTCTGCGGCTACGGAGGGTTCCGTCTCTATTCCGCGAATGAAAACAGGTGCGGCTTGAAACGGTCGATGCAGTCCACGGTTGGGGCGGTTCGTGATGGTGAACCGTACTAGCCCCCAACCTGCCTCGCGACCGCGGAGGCTCTCCACCTCTATTTCCTGGACAACAATGGTTCGCGGAGGGGGGAGCCTCGTGGGGCCTAGCCACATTGTGCTTCCATGGGACCGGTTCATGGACCGGTACTGTTTGTGTCTCTTATTTTATTATTTTCCCCAATTCATTGGGGATTTCGGTAGAATTTCCAATGCGGATTTTTCAGGACCCTAAAATTATTCACCATTTATAGTATGTTTATAATTATTTAGGTGTTTTCAAAGATAATATTTATGTACAAACACTATGGGATTTTTCTATCATTCCTCCTTACATAATGTGAATGTTTTTAATGTTTCGTAGAAGATGTTTACATGTTCCTTTTCTTTTGATTATTGGCATATTCTGTTCTTTGGTTTATGATACAAATAGATACCAAAATCGATGACATATTTTTAATGTCCATTCTTATTTGGCCAACAATATTTATTATCCCAGTTTTGGGACTAGTGTTTTCATTGCAATTCTTACCTCTAGCACGAAAATTGGCCAGTCACACTCTTAAGTCTACTTTATAGATTTTAAAGCCTCTATTACGGATAATAAATTTGTGGAAATCATCCTTACTAGTTCCATGTTTTGTTGATATATAAGGTAATATAATAAGGTAGTTTCTAGAAAATTTTATAAATCTTTCATGAAAAATTCTTCTCTGAATAAGTGGTACACCATCTCTATCATTACCCTTAATAAGATTAACTCTAATCATCATCCCACCCTTATCATAATTTATATCAAAATCATCGAACCTATTCATTATTTCAAATTTAATAATACTTGGTCTACTCATCCTGACTATTCAAACATCATAAAAAATTTTGGGGACTATAAATCACAACAATAATTATTTTTCTTTTATTATAATTCTAAAACATATTAACTACTTTATTAATGTTTGTTGTACTTTTGTATCTAATCAAATTGACAGTGAAATCTCTTTTCTTTATAATAAAATTATCTCACAGCAATAAACAACTACTATTTATGATTTTACAAATGATTATCAGAATGAAATCAATACTACTATGTAACTTAACACTTCCCTCATACTTAAAGAAAACATGCATGAAAAACTAATCATAACCAATTGTCTCATGTATGGTGATAAAAACACTCTGTTATATAACTCTCTTCAATGAATCAGGAATTCTTGTCGACATATCACCTTTCATATAGATGGGTACACCCTCATTGATTCTGAGGATGGATTTTCTAATCATGCTGTCTCTAAATATGAAAATATTTTTAATGGACCAGATTTCATCAAAGACCTTCTTCCTAATGTTATTCTGACTATGGTGAATGAGGAAGATAATTATTATCTCTTATGAATCACTTTTTATTAGGAAATAAAATATACTATTTTTGTCCTTATTTCTGATCTTGATCCAAGACCTAATGCTTTAAATAATTGATTCTATTATCTCTTTTGGGTGGTTATCCATACATATGTTAGAAAACATTTGAAATCTATTTTTTTCCAATGGTGCACTTTCTCATGGGTTGAATCTTGGATTTCATTCTTTAATTACTAAAGTGGATAATTCATTTGAAATTCATCTCTTCAGACCTATTTAATTTATAAACACTATTTACAAAATCATCATGAATCTTTTTGATAATAGACTTACTACTATAACAAATAATACTATCTCATGGAATAAATTTTGCTCTATCAAGGGTTGGTCTATACAAGAGTGAATTTTTCTGTACTCTAAATGCACTGTCACATTATACATATCCACATGGGGAGTCAACATTGATATTATAATTGATATAAAGAATTAATTTGATACCCTTGAGTGGTGTTTTATTTTCAAAAATCTTCAATGTATTGGTTGTAATGATTACTTCATCAGTAGAATTATTTTTTTTTCAAATAGGATACCAACTCCATCATTTTTAATGGTTCCCTTAAAGGTCAAATTTAATTCACTAAATTAGTTAAACAAGATGATCCTCGGTCGTCCATTAGTTTTTCTATTGTGAAAGATTATTTAAGATGATAGCTCAAACTCTTTGTCTACAATAATAAATTTAAACTAATTTAGGCATATATGAACTCAAATGTGCCCACGAAATGTTTTTATGATAATGACATCATCATTTTCATAAAAAGATATAAAATGAATACTCAATGCATCAAATGTGCCCTCAAACATTATGAATAAATAACTGATCAAACCTTTAACTAGAACAAATAGTTTGTCTTCATTGGGAATTTTTTTTTTCTAATAGAAATGTTAATATTATCAAGGATTTAGGTATCAAGGAAAGATCCATCCCTTTTACTAATCCCAGTTTAACCATTTTTTGGTGAAGCCCAAAATCTAGTTACATTTCTAATAATATCGACCAAGTCCTCAATCCACATTCCCCTTGTAATAGAAAATATCTCTTTACAACTGGATGAATCAGTCTTATTAAATCTATAATTATCTCTAAATTGGTATAGTCATGGATGGATTAAAAATGTCCTTCTACATTCATTAATAAATTATATTTTTTCATTAAAAACATAGTTTTGATAAGAAGCTATCTAGAATGGAATATTTTGACCATTCCATGGACAACTTGTTATAAGGATTTAGATAAGGGTGGTATTGGAATTAAGAACATTAAACACTTTAATGATGCTTTACAATATAGACTCACATTGAACCTACTTTACAATAACTTTGATTCCATTGATTTTTTACAAAAGATTCCTTGAAATGTTATATAAAGGTATTATAAATAATATTATCCCTTTCCTTTGTTCATTAAGAAAGCCTTTACGAACATCAGGATTATATATAGATATATGGTTAGTACGGAATCTTCCATGATGTTTTTTTGGGCAACTGGACTACTGTTCCATTAATCTCCATGCTTTCTCCTAATAATTTACCAGAGCACTCTAAATAAACTATCATAGATGTTCAATATTCTCATAAATTTAGTCATCCTGATATTATTATTGATGTTATTAAAAATTATCCCTTTTCCAATTTGAATGATTTCCTAATTTGGGAACCTTCAAAAAACAGCTTCCTAGTCTCCAAACCATTACAACCACAACTTTTAAAAATCTTCTACCAATTTTTCATGAGAAATTTTTTTAAAATACATTGATTATGCCCTTGGGGATTACTCTTGTTTGGAATATTGATAACAATGGAGTCCCCATAGAGTATTTTCTTCAATCATTTTGTTATTCAACTTTACTCTAGCGGTCAACATTATAACCAACATATAGAATATACAAATCATATTTTTCATTCTTATGATATGACTTCATCTCTTTTGAACTATATTTTTGTTATTTCTTATTGTAAATGGTATGTTTTTAATTAAATTAGCTCTAAAAAAAGTGTTGTGTGGATATATAAACATCTCAAAAAATAATGAATATTTTCATAAAAGTTGTTGCTATAGTTCATGATGTGATAAAATATGATAGAAATTATCTTTTTCATAATAATTCATCACCCAGTCTAAATATAGATTGGTCCCATATTCATATTCTCATTTGGGAAGTTTCCTCAATTTAGAAGGGTAATTGTGGGAATACTGTTAAAGTCTTTGGGATGTTTTGATGAATTTATTTGGATGGAATCTATCATCAACATAGATTCACTTTTGATGTGTTCTGGAATAAGAGCCCCCAGGTTAAATTAATGTGAATGTTGATGTCACTGCTAAAGGAAATATCGGGCCACCATGTTATTGTGCTATTATTAAAAACCACCTAGGAAAGTGACTTGGATTCTTCTTTGGAAGTTATTGAATCACCTCATCTTTGGAAGATTAAATTATAGGTGTGATCCATTACATTTTCCTTAAAAGAAACACAGTTCAAAAAATATTTTGATTAAAATTGATTGGATCACTATTGTCCTGGCTATTGAGAATGATTTATTGCATCTTTCCAAGACACTTAAAACCCATTAGATAAACTACCACCTATCACTTCTGGATATCTGCTAAATTTTAACTCAAACCTTTTATGAAGTGAATAAGGTTGTGGACGGTCTTGCTAATAATAGAGTTAATTATGAAATAACCCGACTGGATGACCTTCCTATTGAATTCATTTCTCTTTATGATAGGGATTGTAAAAACATTATATCTGTCATACTCTTGTAACCCCTTTTTCATTTTATAATAGTTTGTGCTTTGGTCATTAACCAAGGTACCACCATCTTTAAAAATAAAAATGAGATGGAAACTCCTGATTTTCAACTAGATTTGGACACATTAACAATTAAAGATACACCAACAAGTAGTTTCGTAAAATCATAGAAAATAGGAGATTGAAATCAAATAAGAATATCAGTTCTCACTCAATCACACCTATGTATTCGGGCATCATTCGATAATCGAACTTCAACAACACTAAAAACCATACTCATCATCGATTTCGTATGTACTCCACTTGAAAACATGTTTTCAGACCCATCTTCCTTTTTCAGACTCACGTGATGGATTACCCTCTCTGGATAAATCCCTCAAACATAGCACTCTCCCTCTCTATCATAGTCGATCATTTTCTCCCAATTTGAACCCCCAGTCCCCTATCGATTTCACGATTTCTTCTTTTCCTTTTTTCCTTTTTTTATTTTTTATTAAATATAATTTTAGTTTTTATATATAAATAATTATTTAATAAGAAATTAATTATTAACAACTGTAAAAAACTTGTTCATAGAATGGGATATTTTTTTGGAAAAACTTTTTAAATGAGAAGTTTGTTGTATTACTGATAAATAATAAAATCACTCTTTTTGGGTTCAATAAATAATATATATATATATATATAATATTTTTTTCTATTTAAAATTCATGTGATATGATTTATAGAAATAATATAATAATAAATATAATTTTATGTATAAAAGATTTTATTTTCTAAAAAAATCAATTTTACCGCCTTTTGAGGGAAAATTCATTTTAAAAAAAAATTTCAACAGATTTATATGTTCATTTGGAAAATATAAATGAAATCTCTATATAATGACATAAAATTTTACATTAGATATTTTTTTAGTATTTTTCTGATAAGATTCATTTTTTGCTGAATACTAGATACAATAATGCTTTTTAATTGAAAACAAAATTTTCATAAAAAATTTGATAGTGTTAAATAATATTTTTTGAGAGGTTTTAATGTTTAGTATGATTATTTAAAATAATTTAATCAAATTTTGAACATTTGAGTCAATTTGATCTTGAAATTAGATATAAAAACATTGTGATGTTTTCTACTTTTTTATCTTAAAAACATATTTTCTCTGATTCCATTGACTTTTTACAAAAGATTCCTTAAAATGTTATATAAAGGTATTATAAATAATATTATACCTTTCATTTTTTCATCCATTAAGAAAGCCTTTACGAACATCGGGATTATATATAGATATATGGTTAGTACTGAATCTTCCATGATGTTTTTTTGGACAACTGGACTAGTGTTCCATTAATCTCCATGCTTCCTCCTAATAATTTACCAGAGCACGCCAACTAAACTATCATAGATGTTAAATATTATAATAAATTTAGTCATCATAATAATATTATTGATGTTATTAAAAATTATCCCTTTTCCAATTCTAAATATTTCCTAATTTGGGAACCTTTTAAAAACAGCTTCCAAGTCTCCAAACCATTACAACCACAACATTTGAAAATCTTCTACCAATTTTTCATGATAATTTTTTTAAAATGCATTGATTAAGCCCTTGAGGATTAATCTTGTTTGGAATTTTGATAACAATGGAGTCCCCAAAGAGGATTTTCTTCAATCACTTTGTGATTCAACATTACTCTCGTGGTCAACATTACAACCAACATAGAGAATATACAAACCATATTTTTCATTCTTATGCTATGACTTCATCTCTTGTGAACTATATTTTTGTTATTTATTACTGTAAATGGTATCTTATTAATTAAATTAGCTCTCAAAAAAAGTTTTGTATGGATATATAAACATCTCAAGAATAAAGAATATTTTCAAAAAAGTTGTTGCATGGTTCATGATGTGATCAAATATGATAGAAATTATCTTCATTATAATAATTCATTACCCAGTCTAAATATAGGTCGGTCCCAGATTCTTATTTTTAATTGGGAAGTTGCCTCAATTTAGAAGGATAATTGTGGGAATACTGTTAAAGACTTTTGGATCTTTCGATGAATTTATTTGGATGGAATCTATCATCAACATAGATTCACTTTTTATGTGTTCATGAATAAGAGCCCCCCAGTTACATTAATGTGAATGTTGATGTCACTGCTAAAGGAAATATCAGGCCACTAGGTTATTGTGCTATTATTAAAAACCACCTAGGTTAGTGACTTGGATTATTCATTGGAATTTATTGAATCACCTCATCTTTGGAAGATTAAATTATAAGTGTGATCCATGACATTTTCTTAATTAAGAATCACAGTTGGAACAATATTTTGATTAATAGTGATTGGACCCCTATTGTCTTGGCTATTGAGAATGATTTTGTGCATCTTTCCAAGACGCTTACAACATATTGGATAAAATACCACATTTCGCTTCTGGATATCTGCTAAATTTTAACTCAAACCTTTTATTAAGTGAATAAGGTTGTGGACATCCTTGCTAATAATAGAGTTAACAATGAAATAACCAGACTGGATGACCTTCCTATTGATTTAATTTCTCTTTATGATATGGATTGTAAAAACATTATATATGTCATACTCCTATAACCCCTTTTTCATTGTATAATAGTTTGTGCTTTGGTCTTTAACCAAGCTACCACCTTCCTTAAAAATAAAAATGAGATTGAAACTCCCGATTTTCAACTAGATTTGGACACATTAACAATTAAAGAAACACCAACATGTAGTTTTGTAAAATCATTGAAAATAGGAGATTGAAATCAAATAATAATATCAGTTCTCACTCAATCACACCTATGTATTCGGGCATCATTCGATAATCGAACTTCAACAACACTAAAAACCATACTCATCATCGATTTCGTATGTACTCCACTTGAAAACATGTTTTCAAACCCATATTCCATTTTCAGACTCATGTGATGGATTACCCTCTCTAGATAAATCCCTCAAACATAGCACTCTCCCTCTCTAACATTGTCGATCATTTTCTCCCAATTTGAACCCCCAGTCCCCTATCGATTTCACGATTTCATCTTTTCCTTTTTTCCTTTTTTTATTTTCTATTAAATATAATTTTAGTTTTTATATATAATTAATTATTTAATGATAAATTAATTATTAACAACTGTAAAAAACTTGTTCATAGAAAAGGATATTTTTTCAGAAAAACTTTTTAAATGAGAAGTTTGTTTTATTACCGATAAATAATAAAATCACTCTTTTTTGGTTCAATAAATAATATATAAATAAATATATATATAATATATTTTTTCTGTTTAAAATTCATGTTATATGATTTTTAGAAATAATATAATAATAAATATAATTTTATGTATAAAAAAGATTATTTTCTAAAAAAATCAATTTTACCGCCTTTTGAGGGAAAATCCATTTTAAAGAAATTTTTCAATAGATTTATATGTTCATTTGGAAAATATAAATGACCTCCCTGTATGAGGGACATCAAATATTACATTAGAAAATTTTTTATTATTTTTCTAATAAGATTCATTTATAGATGAATACTAGAAACAATAATGCATTATAATTGAAAACAAAACTTTAATAAAAAATTTGATATTGTTAAATAATATTTTTTGAGTGGTTTTAATGTTTAGTATGATTATTTAAAATAATTTAATCAAATTTTGAACATTTGAGTCAATTTCATCTTAAAATTAGATATAAAAACATTGTGATGTTTTCTACTTTTTTATCTTAAAAAAATATTTTCTCGATCAATCAAATGGATTAATATTAAATTAATTTTTTCCGCAGTTTTGTTATAAATATTGAAATATGGACATAAAATGTTCTATTAAATATAAAATTATTGATCTAATATGATCAACTGATTTTTTTGAAATTTTTAATAGTACCTTCATTAAAATTATTATTTCCATGGTTAATGGTCAATCATGCAATTTAAGATAAAAATAATAATATAGCTAATATTTAATTTCTATAAAACATTTACTAATTTAATTATCGTATTGTTTTCTGACACTGATAATCCTTTAGTTGATTTTAGGACAATATGGAGCTACATGTATGACTATATGACAATTATATTATTTTATTCATAGAAAAGACAATTTTCTCACAATTTTATTTTTAACAAGTAAAGTACTATTAATATGGGGTTATATTGGTGATTAATTAGACTATAAATAGTAATTTAAAATAAAAAATGATTATTTAAAACAAGGTAATTTATTTATAATTTTTAGGTAATAACAAACTTAATTTAGTACTTCCAAAATGATGATACAATAATTGCCTCATTGATCAAAAAATAAAATAATTGATATTAAAATTATTTATAAAAATACAATTTGATATAATAAATTTATCAAAATAACCTAATTGATGAATTTGAAATTTTATAGATTTATTAATGTTGTAGGTTCGAATTTATTTTGATGTTATGATACTATAAAATTTTAACTGATTAATAGTGTCAACATCAACACTACTGGTATTTTAAAATAAATAATATTTTATTAAATGATATAATATTCATAAAAATACAACATTATACAAACTAGTTTTTTTATTTCTTAAAATTTCATCAACGAAACATTAATTTATCTTCATACATTATATAGTTATTATATTAACATAAAAATGTAAATTAAAGTGTATCTTGGCAATAATTAAAGTGTAAAATAAGAGTTAAAACAAAATGATAAGGAATTAAAAATATTCAAAACATGTATAATATTATTTGAGGAATTTCTGTTGACCCATAGTATTAATAAATTAAAAATAAACTTCTTATGTACCCATTTTCACTAGAAAATTAATTTTTATTAATTTATTACTTTGAAGACTTCATGCCCCACCCACTCTATTATAAAAGGGCACTACTTCTTAAAATATATTCACATATAAAACACATTTGGGTCAGAAAATATCTTCATAAAAATTTTAATAGAATCACTCCCTGTATTCATGATGCCTTAGTTTAGGAAGATCCCTCATCTTAGCGGTGTTAAGGAGTTAATCAAAAGAGGTCGTCAGAATGCGATATATCATTTTTATTTAATTCCTTATATTTTATTTCTTCAAAAAATTACTTCAAATATTATACAAATTTGATGAAATAATAACTCTAATTTCATAAATATACTGAAATTTTATTATGTTAATATCATCACCTATCTCCACTTCCATCAAATCAGAAAAGAATGGTTTATTTTTGCATATTTCAGAACTATTACCTCCACAAAGAGATATAATTTTTTTCCATTAGCATATATCAATATTGGTTATAATTATGTAATTAATTTTTATATATTTTTTTATGAAATATTAATCATTATTGATGAATAATATTCCATTTAATTTCTTACGTATCCCTGCACAGAACTGGATAATGTCGTTCGTGCATACGTGTGAACTATCACCTCCATAAAACAATGTGATTCATTTTTCAGAACCACATAACATTGATGAAATTTATTATTATATTAAATTTACTAATATTATTTTCTGATAATTGTAAAATTATAATACAATACTTATAGTTTTTCTATAATGATCATTGAAAACTGAAAATGTTTATGATGTGTAGGTACGACTTACCGTATCCATGATTGTAACATTGTTTATTTTTCATATATGTATTTAATTATTATATTTAATATATAATAGATACAAAAATATGATTATAATTTAAAGAATATTATCCTTGAGATTATGTATTAAAGACCAGTTTCACCATATTTGACTTACCAAATTAATTTTGGACTCATGTATTGAATATCAAAAAAACATCTGACATTAACTTAAATAATTACGTAATTTTCCTAAAGTGATAATGAATAATCTACAAGGAATAAAAAAAATTAAAAATTTTATAATGAATTTAAATAATTAACCTATGTTTATTATTCATTAGTTGGACTATTTTATGTGATGAGTCGGTTTCAGGGTAGGGATCATTCATTTAAAACTTTATTTTAATGGTCAATTTTCATCTCTTTTTATAAAAGACAAAAGGGTTATTTTTTAAAATATATAGCATCATTGGTTTATCTCTATTTCATGATTCCTTATTACTTAATTTTTTTCATTATAATTTTTCATTTTTCATTTTGAGGAAAATGGATTAATTATTATCTGAATGGTTTTTATATATTAAAAGAGGTTTTCAAAAAAAGGTATGTGGATATCTGATAAGGTTTTACATATGGGTTTAAATGTGTTTTCAGGGGTTTTATAAATGATATGTTCCTTTTACATTGCATATTATGGTATTATAACATTATAAGTCAACATATGATGGGTTGAACACCATTATTGCTCCATATATGTCGGGTTCATCCCATTATCGCTCAGGATATGACTGGTGAGACCCATTTGATTTCTCAAATGCATTGGGTACTCAAGAGATGAAGGTTGAAAATAATGTTATTTAATTTCTATGCTTTATTTTATGTTTGATATGTTAATGATATCCCAAGGCACATGAATTATTTTTAGATGTGTGAACTTCAACAAAACAGGCCAAGGCCAGCGCCACCCTTTATCAGCAGTATCGAAAAAGTGGTGAAAAAGGGGGTACCATTATCAACGCCAAAAAAAAGCGGTGATAAAGGTACCCCTTTATAAGTACTTTTTTAGTGCTGGTAAACATAACCCTTTAAACAAGGTTTTTTAGCGATGTTAACGGGTACCCCTTTATCAGAGCTTTTATTAGTAGCGTTGATAAAGGGGGTCTTTATCAGCGCTTTTTTAAAAGCGTTGATAAAGGGTCTACATCCAAAATAATTCATTAAAAAATTATATTAATATTTAAATATATAGATATAGTTATATTAATATAAATATAATATATATTTTTTAAATATAATTTCAAATATATTTTAGATAAGTATAAATATACAGTTACACTTATTATATATAATATATTCTGTGAAAATGGATTATAAAAAAAATAAAAAAATATTTTTAATTAATATTTTTCTAATTATTATGGTGTAATAGTCATTTAATAAAAATTTGAAGAATAAAAATATAATAAAATTAAAAAAAGATACAAAATATGTTGAAAACGCAACTCGAACTTCAAACAGCCATAACATTATATCCGAGTGTCCGTTTGAGCTCTAGCATATATCAAATCGAAACCTGTGACGATCTCTACACCCCTTTAAAATGGGGATACCCCGGTTAAGATTTTTCGAGGCATAAAATGGCCTAGAAGGCTTCAAAAACTGAGTTTTTAGTTCGGATACCCCAATTTTTTTAACATTTTGTGTCTTTTCCGCCTTCTTTAAGGGGTTATTATTTTATTTTGTTGGTGGGGAATGAATTTATTCCAATTTATTACATTCATATTGACATTATTTATTTGAAATTTTATCATTTTTTATAATGAACTGTTATTTATAATCAAATATATTACAATATATACATATTTTTTATATATTCACACATAAAACGTTAATTATAAATATAAATAATAAAATAGTTTTACATATAAAATATATTAGATTTATCTAAATAATAACTAATATCCATTTTATTTAAAATAAAAATATATGAATATTTATATACCTATATATTAATCAAAAAATATATATATATTAATATAAATATACAAATATATATTACTATAACTATAAATATATATATAAATAGCACTATAAATATATATATATATATATTAATATACATATATATATTAACATAAATAAATATATATATACTAATATAAATATATATTACTATACGAATACATATAATTAATTATATGTATACATTGAGATACCATGAAATGGAAAACAAATCAAAATGGAGGAGTGGTAGGGGCTTCGGAGCTTGGGGGTGGGGGGGTGGGGGGGTGGGGGGTGGGAGGTCTTGAGTTCAAAACATTGTGGGGGCAGGGGCGCATGCGCATGGGGAGGCGTTGATAAAGGAGGGGGGGTTCAAGCACTGTAAAAGACCCCCCCCCCCCAAAGATTGCCTTGTTTTTTTTTTAAAATATAATTTATTTTAACTTTTATCGGCGCATAAAATAAAGCGCTCATAACGGACCCATTTATCAGCACTTCGTTTTAGCTCTAATAAAAGACCCCTTTTATCAACGCTTTTTTAGCACTGATAAAGGGGCCCCCCCTATCTATTCTGGATTTAACAGTGCTTTTTCTCGCACTGTTAAAGGCCTTTTATAGCAATGTTAAAGGCCATATTGGTAGTAGTGATGAAAATGCGTTTTTATGAAAGATTATTAAATGTTTTACATGTTATCACTAGACTAATTAATTCTTTCTTTTTTCCATTACTGATATTTTTATGCTCATCCCTTATTTAAATTTTTTTTAATAATATACATGGATGGGTATGAGAATGATTGAAGTTGAGTTGGTTTTTATGAATATCATTTATAAAAAATAATCCATATTTTATTTTAAATGCTTTATATTTTTGGAAAAAGTGGATACTGTTTTAGTATTATCCTCTTGATTGATTATGGGATGTTTTGTACGAATGGTGGAAGATGTATATATAATATAAAAAATTACAATTGATTAAAGTGGAGGATAGTTAGTCCTAGTGGATATCATATTAAAATAAAACCTGGTTACTTTGTATGATACATCATCACAATTTTCCATTGATCTCATCCTTGAAAGAAATATTTCTTAAACCCTGTAAATGTTTATTAAAAAATATGATGTGCAAAAAAAGAATAGTAAGGGATATAGAAATAAGGAAAATGTTACTCCATTGATAAAAATTAAAACTAATGAAAAAATTATCCTAATTTAATACTTTTAAAATTTAATAAATAATAACTTGACCCTAAATGTTACATAATCATGAGTTCAGAAAAGAATTTAAATACAATCACAATGAGGATATTTTTAGTTTAATTTTTTAGTGATTTAGGGAAAACATGTAAAATTTATAACCATACATTACATGTGGAAACTTATAATAGTACCCATTTTTAACTAAATATAAATCTTTTAAAAAAACATGATTTATTTCCATCAAATAGATTCATGACATTCATCTTGAAATATTATTTTTCATTACAAATATTTATACCATTGAAACACATTTTAAAACATGGGATGTCCATCAAAACTCAGTCAGTGGAATAAAAAAAATAAATCATTGAACTAGTGAAAACATGAAAACATAATGACATACATTTCATAAAAACTCGTTAGAATTAATAGAAAAGTATAATAGGATCCTAAAACATCATTAACATATCACACATACATTACCCTTTACAAATGGAATAATCATATGTTCAACTACCATATCTAAATTACCCAATGAATTGGACAACTATACTGGGTCACTCCCATCATAAATTGAGCTTTAATGGACTCATCCCAATATATCTTGAGCTATAATGGGGGTAAATCATTATTCCACGAGTTATAAAAGTTTAAAACCTTGATAAAAAATTTCCATGGAATAAATAATTAATAGACCCTTGAATAATCATTTAAACACATTATCGGAAAATGTAAAGATATCGAAATACCCTTTTCATGTAAAAACCACATTAAAAATATTGAAACTGTGAACATAAAAATGTCATGATATTATTCGAAACGAAAATTGAAAACATATTATTAAAACATTATACCAGTAATGAGTCATGATTTTTTGAGAAACCACAGATTTCGTATATGTTATCCAAATCCTTTTGTCTTTTTTAAAATGAGATGAAAAATGAGCATTAAAAGAAGGGTTTAAATTAAAGTCCCTTACCCTCAGCCTAAATAATCATGTATAATGTTTTTATTCAAAAATAATAAAAATTGATTTATTTTTTTCATTCATTATAACATTTTTAATTGTTAATATTCTGTTTATATCCCTTATTATCATGTTATAAAAATTGCATAATTATTTATGTCTATGTCAGATGTTTTGACGGTATCACGTTCATGAGTCCAAAATGACGTCATTATATCGATTATAGTCAATGAGGACATTATTCCATCACCTCTAGAATAAAATTAATGAAATATAATAACTGATATATATATATATTAATTTTAAATATATATATTAGATATGGATACAAAAATGATTAATGTTACAATCATGGAGATTATATGTTGTATGTACGTAAGAGTAACGTTTCAATTTTTCATTTAAGGTTCTGGAAAGAAGGAAAATATTATATAATGTTTCCAGAATGATAATAATTTCATTAGTATCACATCAATAATTTACCTGTACTTATATTTTTCATCCATGTGATTCGTTGATGAAAAATGAATTACATCACTTTATGGAGGTGATAATTCACACATACGCACGAACACGGTTATAATTCTTATTCGCATAGAAATGTCTATATGTAATTGAAATATAATTACCTTATAAAGATAAATATATAATTAATATCTTATTTAAATATTAATTCTGAAAAATATAATGAGTGTTGATATATGGTAATAAAAAAAATTATTACGCTTATTGGAGGTGATAATTCACACATATGCAAGAGTGATTAATTCTTATCCCATTCATTGAAATTTTATTTGGATTTAAGTTATGAAATTAAAATAATCACATATATTTATATTTATTATTTTGGTTTTATGATTTCAAAATGGTTGAATATTATTTAATGTAAGTGGAATAATAAATAAAATAGAAAGAATTAATTTAAAATGAAACATCTTATTCATACGGACTTCTTCAATTATCACATTATCACCTATAAAGAGGGTGTTATGAATAAATTTATCCCTTTACATTGTGAATAAGGATTCTAGGAAGGGATTTGGGTTAATATTGTCTGATCTAAATTGGCTATTATGAGTGAAGAATAGGGAATAGTGGATGCCTTTTTATATGAGAGGGTAGGGGACTCTTGGAATTCGTCAATGTATTAAAATATAATATGAGAATTATAGATCTTAATAATTACAAAATTTCCCATAAATGAAATATAGAATATATGTTACACTATACACTATACCCTTGTTACTATTTATCATTTTTTATCCTTTAACTAATTTAATAGTAATAGACCAATCAAACAGTTGATGGCTCCTATATCTCCTGGTTCGCTCCTCTCGCTCTAAGCTTCGCCTAGGGTTTCATCCTGAAACCCTCTAATGTGTGGTCATCGACATGCCCAAGCACTGTTATCCTACTTCCCATCCACTTCTGGCTTCTTCCAACCTTCTATTCTCTTCTTATCGCTCCATTTGTGCGGCATCTCTATGGGTTCTACCCCAGATTTTATTTCACGGCTGCCTTTTGCCTTGGTGTCACCGAAGGTCATGTGCTATTGAAGCACTTTGGTGCTTATTCACTTTCACTAATCCCTTGTCCCTATCACCTCTCCATTTTTTAAATGGAGATGGTGTAACAATGGGGTTTTGTGTTTTTTCTTCGATGTTCGATGGGTTTCAAGGTGCCTCCTGAGTCTTTACACTCGTAATTGTTGTCATTGCATGGAGATCTCAACCGCTCAACCCCGATTTGACATCACGTTCTGCAGATCCTCTCTAGGTTGGATCTAGAGAGATTGTAACCATGAGGTTCTGGGTTGTGTGGTTTGAAAGCAGTCTCCATTCCAATCGCATGTTCTTCATCATTAGTTATACTCTCTGTTGGAAAAGATTCTTTGTTGCTGAGTTTCTATGTTCAATTTATGTCTCGTTCTAGTTATGGGTATATTTTCTTCTAGTTGTGGAAAAGGCATCGACAATCTTTTGGTGACAAGCTGATTTTGGTTTTTTTTGTTGAGGATGGTTTCTCTAATATAGGGGTTGATTGCAGTGTTGACGATGATGGTTGAAATTGTCTTCTGCCACTGGAGGTTTGTGTTGCGTGTTCGGCTCTGGTGGGGTTAGACATCACCAGTGATCTCCTCTACACTAGGGTCACATGATGTTACCATCCTCCCAACCCTTCCCTGACCTCGACTTCCATGGCGCCTCTCCCAGTCATATTTGGAGTAGTGGATGGTTAGATGTTCTAGGAAGTGTGGTTTGCCAGCATTCGGGGCTCCTGACATTGCATATTTTCTTTCGGTTTCCGGTATCTTTGATTGGTGTTAGCCGCTGGTATTGACACTGATGGTGTTGGTGGGGCGATGACTAAATGGTCATTTGATGCCAATAACTAGTATTGTGTCTCGGGTAATGGTGGAGATGAGTATGATTTTACAACGGCGATGAAAGAATCTACTTGGAGGGATCGTCAGTGATTTGGCATGATGCGATGATTGGCGTGAAGCGACAATGGGTTTGTGAGGTGACATGGTGCATGAATCAATCATTCAAATGACGTTTGGGGGCTCATGGACCAAGACAAATGATGTTGTTCGAATTTTGAATGTGAAAATATCGGTCATTTGAATTTCGAATTTTGTTGTGGGTGGGACTCTTGTAGTGGGTTTTGGTTTACTTGGCTTCAAATTGTCACTGGTTTGATATGTACTTGGTTTACACATACCCATAAAAGTGACATATGAAAATAAAAATATGGATTGGTGGCTAAAATTTGACCAATCAGAACTATCCCCTATTTTAATAATAATTTACTTCAATATTGTCAAACTTAATAATATTAATTAAATTTGACTTCAAAATTTATCACAAAAAGGGGGAATTTGAATATAATTCACTAAAACATATATTATATATCTTATAGATCTAATAAATTTGTTATATACATTAAATCAACTTAAATATGTATAAATATATAGTTTAATATCAAATATTATTTATTATTTATTAAATAAATAAAAACTATGAGGGCATTGAATCATTCAAGGTAATTATATAATTTCAAAATAATAATAATATATATTACCAGGAAAGCTAGGAGACAGGTGACCCTGCTCCTGAGATAAATAAATAAAATAAAGTGACAAGAGTACAAACAGGAGATCAGAGAGTCATTCAACAAAGCCGAGAAAAAACCTCACCACAGCAATTTGCCTGAACAAACTGGTCACAGAAATCAGGCGACACACAAGACCAACAGGAGGTGCCCTCATTGATTGCCCTTTTCGCAAGAGCATCTGCAACTTGATTGGCCTCACGGTAAACATGCGAAACTTCAATGACGAGTGAATCAAGAAGCCGAAGACAATCAATCAAGTCCGGAAGGATCTTCCAGGGAACATTCCTCGAACGCTCTTTCAAGATTTGGACAGCAACAGACGAGTCTGACTCTATCCATATCAAATTCCAACCAAAGTGGACAGCATACCTGATCGCTTTCATAATGACCCAAATCTCAGCTTCAATTGCATATCCACTGCCAATGAAATGAAAAAAGCATCCTTTTACAAACCCCCGATACGTGCGGAAAACACCACCACATCCAGAGGGCCCCAGAGCACCTGAGGAGGCCCCATCAACATTGACTTTGATCCACCGCGGTAGGGGAGGGATCCATCGGATATATTTCACCATTAATGGTTTCTTTGCCCTGCCATTAATACCAAGAGATCTCAACAAAACCAGGTCAGAAACATCATTTTTCATGCAACCAGTTTGAATGTTGGAGGCCGTACAAACGGCACGATGCATCATTAAGACACCATCATGAAAACGTGGCTGAATATTGTTGAACAGCAGGTCATTTCTGGTCTTCCAAATGAAATCAATAACAGCCGCTATTGCTGCCAAAATAAGAGCATGAACCTGCTCACTGAAATTTGCCATGTTAATGTCCTGCATTAATTCCTCAAGTGACTGAAACTGAAAACAGCACCGAAAAATCTGCTGCATATAACACCATAATTTGTGCGCAAATGTGCATGAGAATAAAACATGGGAGAGAGACTCGTCCACTGCCAGACAAACAAAGCAAACCGGGGCAAGATGCAGCCCCTTGCGCTGTAGCAGAGCCTGCACAGGCAGCCTGTTCTTCCAAATTTTCCAGATGAGCAGGGAGCGCGCTGGGGGGATGAAGGGCTTTGTGAAGTCAGAAACCCATCTAGGGGGGTGAGTCGATGACTCATAACGAGAATTGTAGCATACCTTCGTGCGGAAGATCCCATTCAGATCCAGAGTCCAAACTATAATATCATGATCTGTGAAACGGTACTGCATGACTTCCGTTCTGATTTGGCTGAGCAGAATTCCAGCAAGTGCCGGGTCCGCCACGAGGTCAGCGATGTTTTTATGCTTTAAAGATGGTGGAACAATGATGTCATCACAAATAGGCCGCGAAATACAAGGGGTGATCCAGCAATTCAGGCTGGACTGCTTGCATACTAACCACTTCGAGCCGTTCATCAGATCAGAGTAGGCTTTCTTAATAGCAGACCAAACCGAAGATCTCACATAGCTGGCATATCCATTTTGCAATTTCCCAAGAAATCTAGTGGCAAGAAACTCCACGAAGGGATGGGGATTTGAAATCATCCTCCAAACAAACTTCTCAATCAAAGTGTCATTAAAAATCCGAACGTCTTTAACGCCCAATCCGCCCATTTGAACCGGCTTCGTGCAGTCTTTCCAGGCAACAGTTACAAGTTTCCTTTCATTAATTGACCCAGTCCAGACAAAGTTTCTTGATTTTGGCACTTAATTCCTTTATCAGCGATCCGGGCCATTTGTATATGGAAAAAGAGTAGACGAACATTGAAGTTATCACTGAGTTAACAAGACAGATTCTTCTAGCTTGGGACATATTTTTCCCTTTCCAGCCCGACAACTGATTTGTGATCCGTAGGGCAATGTTTTCTAAGTGACATCTTTTAACCCTTCCCCAAAAGAGAGGAATCCCAAGATAAATGAAAGGGAGGGAACCCCTTTTGACTCCCAGTTTCGCCGCAACTCTGTTTTTCCTTGACGAGCTAGGCCCATCCCCAAAAAACACATAGGACTTTCCCCAATTAATTGCCTGGCCAGCGACCTCTTCATAATGAGAGAAGATTCCTTTTATACAAGAGATGGTGGCATGACTTGCCTTACCAAAAAGCAGAATGTTGTCAGCATAAAATAAGTGTGAAGGAGCACACAGCTCCTTTCCGATTTTCATTGATTGATACCAGCCAAAATTAGCAAGATCATTGAGGCACTAGCTTAGATAATCTTCAGCAATAGAAAATAACATACCAGAAAGGGGATCACCCTGCCTGACACCTCTTGAGCATTGAAAAAAACCCCTAGGAGACCCATTTATCAAGATGGACAGCCTAGCACTAGATAAGACGGATCCAATGAGCCCAATAAATCTCTGCGAGAAGCCATGCCTCTTAAGAATAGTAAACAGAAAGCTCCATCTTATGGTGTCAAAAGCTTTTGAAATATCAATCTTAACAGCCATATTTCCTTCCTTCACCTTTCTTTTCATGACATTAACACATTCAAAGCAGTGAAAAGACAGTCCTGAATGTTCCTCCCGGGAACAAATCCGAATTGATTTCCAGAGACAATCTCCTTAGCAACCCTACCCAACCTCAGGGCCAGAATGTTGCTGATTACCTTTGGTATTGTATTCCCAATGGCAACAGGTCTGAAGTCTTTGATATCGAGGGCATTTTCCTTTTTAGGGAGCAAGGCAATGAAATTTGAATTCATCCCAAACGGCATGTAAGATGATCTGAAGAATTCATTCACGGCATTTGTGACATCAACATTCACAATATCCCAATAGAACAGGAAAAATTTATTAGTGAAACCATCTGGGCCTGCCGCACTATCAATATTCAGCGAGAAGAGGGCATCATGTATCTCTTTTGTACATGGGACATCAGTGATCCTCTTGTTTTGATTGTCCTCAATGGAGGGGTCAAAACAATGTATAATTTTATCAGAATTGTCAGGTCCAACATCTGAGTACAGCCTTTCAAAATGACCTGTCACAGCCTCCACAATATCATTCTCTGAATCAAAAATCCTCCCATCAATGCTAAGGGCAGTAATACTCCTCCTGGCCTTCTTCTCTTTTGTAATGCAATGGAAGAATTTGGAGTTCCTATCCCCTTCCTTCAGCCATCTCACATTGGATTGGTTCTGAACCAAATTATCCTTAAGGGCCAGCAGCTTGTCCAGTCTTGAGGCAGCCTGTATTTCCTCTAGTGAGGGAACCTCCTGGTATGCACCATTGTCTTGAAAATCTGAAAGGATACATTCAGCCTCTCTTATATCATTATCAATAGAGGAGAAGGACTCCTTGCTCCATTGCTTCAGCCTGGCCTTTACAAGTTTCAGTTTACAACATAAGATGTGTAATGAGCTGCCCACAATACTAGTTTTCCAAACATCCAGAACAATCTCTCGGCATCCAGGGATAGTAATCCAAGCATTATTAAATTTGAATGGCAGAGGGGCTACTCTGGCGTTGCAATCAGAAATTTCAATAAGCAAGGGGTTATGATCAGAATGCAACCGTGGGAGAGTTCTCCCAGCCACATCAAGAGCCCTATTCCCATCCAGCACATGAACAAAACATCTGTCCAGTCTGCTAGCTTGTCTTCCATTAATCGTGTATCTGCTCCACGTGAAATCAGAGCCAGAAATTGGAACCTCTACCAGGCCACATTTTTCAATGCAAGCAGAAAAATCAGAAGCAGCAACACGACAGAAATGCTCCCCAGTCTTTTCCCCAGGCCTAAGCACAGTGTTAAAGTCGCCAATAATAACCCAATTACTCGTCATACTCTCCGAAACATCGGCAAGGCTTCTCCACAGCGCACGTCTTCTTGTATAAAGGTTGAAGGCATAAACAAACGTCACTGCAATTGAAACATTGTTACAGCGGCATGATAGAGTAACAGACTGAGAATCATTCAGCATTGAGTTGACCACAACGCTATCTTGTTTCAACACCCACAGAGATTCAGAATTTCCAGTAAGCACATTACATGAAACAAATGAAAAGCCCATGGACTCCCACCTAAAGGAACTCCACTTCTCAAAATTCATTCTTGGCTCAGCAATACCAACAAGAACCGGCTTTTTGGTCATAATAATATGTCTAAGGGATCTGACCGTGGGAGGATTCCCAATCCCTTGACAGTTCCAGAAGAGGGTCTTCATTTATTTGATCTGAGCCTAGAACTAGGCCCAGCAATATTCTGTTTTACATCCTTCACATAAAGCAGAAGGCCAGTCTCAACAAGACCATGTGCCACCTGTTCATCAGTCTCAGTCCCACTATCCTCCCCAACCAGATCAAGCAGGGAGAACCTGTTGGCTGAAGCATCTGAGAATGACAGTAGGCTGGCAGGTAATATTCTCTTTGCATTTAGCGAAGCTTCACCCAATGCAGAAGGTTCAGAAGGCTGCCCCCTAGCCAATCCAGAGTCAGGTCCATGGCCTAGCCCTTTTCCATGACCCACCAGTGGAGCCACCCCAGGATTTGAGACAGCCCCTTGAGCCATAGGGCATTCAACTTCAAGTGTTTCAGCAGCACCAGCAGCATCAGGACTAGCTCCCACAGATGCAGTCCAGTCCGCATCTAGCCGCTCTGCAGTGACCTCATCCTCACCATTTTCATCAAGTGCCTGCTCCCTTCCGGGTGAGGAGTTCAGGGGAGGACACTCATGCAGAATTATTCCAGCAATTTCAGCAGCAGCAGGTCCAGTACCCACAGGTGCAGCCAGTTCTGTATCCTGCCTCTGTGCAGCAGCAGCAGCTTTAGCAGGTGTCTCCTCCTGTCTGTCTTCACGGGGAGCAGCCAGCTCTCCCTTTTGAGCTTGTGCACCATTTCCAGATTGTGCACCATCACCAGGCAGTGCACCATCAATTGGCTCAATCCTCGTGCCAACATTAACTGGCACCGAACGTGCTGCAGCATCCATGTTGATGGCCCTCACCTCCTTATCCTCAAAACCCTTATGCTGATCTCTGTTAATCAGACACCCACCATCAACCCGTTGTTCAATTCCAGATGTCTTGGTTGGGGCATTGGTGACTCTATTCTCATCTATGAACTTCTTTCCATCCGTATCATTGCTCTTGTTGAGCCTGCAATTTCCAGCCTCATGCCCACGACCCTTACAAAGACTGCAGATTTTATTTCCGTTGCATTCAGAAATAGTGTGGCCAAAAAAGTGACAGTTCAGACAGAATTTGGGTCTTCTCTCATAAACAATACCAATATTGAGACTGTCATCTTGGGTGGTTAAGACCACCTCCTCAACAAGTGTGGCTGCCATATCAACTTCCACAAGAATTCTCGCATAATGTCCAAAAGTAGGATTTTCAGTCTGTTTATCTAAATGGATTGGATTTCCAACCGATGAGGAAATGTCCCAGAGAATTTGAGAATGCCAATAGATCCAATTATGATTACACACCCGAATCCAGATCTGTGCGAAAGTGTTCTTTACAGTATTTGGATCAAAGTTCCGATCCCATTCATGGATTCGGAGGAAGCCAGGCTTGAGAGGGACCGAACCAAGACACCAGGCCCGACGCTTTAGTTCATCTGAGGGAAAAATAATGTGGTAAAATCCGCGCCCCATCGCTGTCATCTTCCAGTCACTGAAGCCCCAAATCTCAGCGAGCCTTATCATGAGCTCATTGAATTTCCACGGCTTCACCCCTTTTGGAATCACTACTCTCGCAATGATCGAGTGCTTGCAGAGTGTGATCCTTTCCTCAACGGCTTTCAGATTCGCAGAGACATGTGCAACACGCCCTTTGCGAATGATTCTGCCCGAGGACGTGTTATCACAATCAAGAAACAGGGAATTTCCCCCACCTTTGACCGCATCAGCGAAGCTTATTCCTGGTCTCGTCTCCTTGAGCGTCTCGATCTTTTTTTTAGCACACAAGCTGAAGAGATCCCTGTGTCCAACATGATCCACACCCTTCGCATGACAATCATCCAGCCTTGGTTCATCAGCAGGCGCCGATGTGAGCGAACTAGGGTTCGCGCGTGAATCAGATTCAAACTCCATCTCATGAGACATCCAATCCAATCCAAAACTAACCAAAACACAAGGTGATCAAACCAAAACATAATATATATTAATAATTAAAAAAATTTCATCTATATAATATTTTTAATTTAGGATAATTGATATCTTGAATTTTTTCCTATATAAAAACATAAAATATATTAAACAAAATAGATTGATATTTTGTAACAATCATTGAATTTAAATAATAAATAATTTTTTTAATGGAATTGTATATTGTTAAAAATAGAAAATAAATAATAATGACTTAAGGGTTGAATATAATTCGTAAAAATATTTTTCTAACGAGATTATTTTTTTCTTAATCATTATCTTTTTGTTTTAACCATTATTTAACAATTTTAATTATTATTTTCCTATCAAGTAATTATCTACTTGAGCGTTAATATAATTAAAATAAAATGCCGAACCACCACTAAATAAGCCATTGATGAAATTTTAGGACTTAGACCTACATGTTATCTGAATCATTGATTTTAATAAATTTATATAATTTAATAAAATATTTTAAATATAAAGATATCATTTGTGTCAAATTTTTTAGTATTCAATATTTGGATTATTAAAAATATCATAACAAGTTTTTATCTGAAAAAACATCACTAACATATCCATAACATGTCACAGTAATCCATAAAATTCATATATGGAAGAAATTATATCAAATTATATTTTATTAACATTTTTATATCATTTATTTGATTCATTAATTAATGAAGTAATTACTGCACCATCGTTATGTCATTATTGAAATATTTACTATTTATTATAAATAAATTTCTTGGATTTAGGTATTTATTTTATATTTCTAAATACAATTTATAGTTGAAATATCACTTATAAAACCCCGAAATAAAAATATTTTACTTGTTAGAAACAAGACTATGGTAAAATTTTCTTTTCATTGAATAAAATAATATAAATGTTGTAATTTTATCCAAGTGGATAGATGTTTACATAAAATCATCCCATGTAAGATTTATGTAAACAATGACTCCTCTAATGAAATTTGGACAACTGTTGTGGTAATTTATAATATTATTTTTACCCTTAATTACCTGATTTACATTTAACCATGGTAATGAATATAATTACTAAATTTACAATTCATAATTTAAAAAACATTAGTTGATCCTATGAAGTCATAAATTTCATACGTAATAAAAAATCTTTTATTTATAATTTTCCAAAATCAATACATATAAGTTGAAAAAATTAAATTAAAATAATTCTTGTGGACATATCATGCAAATTGATTTTTAATGTAAACATATTCCCAACATGACAATGTTTTTGTATCCAACTTCAATGTGAAATGGATTCTAAGGACCTAAATTGTGTTAAATGGTGAAAAATATTATTTAATTATACATTAAAAAAATTAAATTAAAATTTATTTATATAAATATATTAGATGAAACGATAGTTTGGAATTAAAATGTAGTATTTTTTACTATTGATTAGAAAATATATCATATCAAACACATACCAAAAATTCCTCCAACGTAAATTTTGATGAACATATTTTCATTAAAAATATTATTTTTCCAAATAAAACTTATAAAAGTCTAAAAACAATAATAAAAATGTGTTCCCCATCAAAATAGGTACAATTGGGTTTTTTGAAAAAAATTCCACTTTTTGCATAGGATTGAATTTGTTCAAATATCATGAATATAAAATTTATATGATGAATTTTAAAGATTATAATGATTAAATTAACTATATCATTATTACAAACAAACAAGAGTGATTTTATCATTTTATTAACATACTTCTTAACTCTTAAATATTTATTTTGAAAAATAATTTATTTTATTTTACAAAGGGGTTTACATTAATTTATAATTAATTTTTATAATAAATATATAAACATGTGAAAATAATAATTTAATAATTACATTAAAATTATTCATTTCCACCATTATAACAACAATTTTATAATAGTATCATTTAAATAATAATATTTAATTGTTCATTTATACATGATGTGGCATATCTTGCACATTATAAAAAATAGTCTTCCATTTTTTAAAAAAATGTGGATTTTACATTCTCCCACCTATAAATAATTATGTCATAAAATTTTAAAACTAGAAAGAAAATTCGTTATTGACTTTATAAAAAAAATGATTCAAATCCCACATAAGAAAACAGATAAATGAAACTTCCACATTAAAATAATGAAAGGGAAGTGTGAAAGTCACCTGAGAAAACACAAACTATGATTCAATAAAGTAAAAATTGATATGGATGAAAAAATAATTATATTTTTTTATATAGTCATAGATAAAATGGTTATGATAATGTTAACAATTAAAAAGCCATAAATATATGATTGGTTAAACGATCTTTGTTTTCTTACTAAGATTTTCAAACAACTAAAGTTTTTGTTTAGGATCATTTCCATAGGGTTGAGGAATTATTTTACTACATTAAGTTAGAACATAAGGAAATATACTAACTTGATAATTATATTTTCCTCCATTAATATAATTCCACCACAAACTCATTTTGTCTCCCAAATAATGAGTATTTAAGATGATTTTTTCAAGAGTAAAGCACTAAAGTCAATATCTACAGAATCAAATAATCCTCAAAATATTGAAAACATATTTATCCTATCTTAAAATAATAACCAAAACCAAAATGGTTTGGATAAGATAATATAGTTCATAAAAATTAATAATCATTTATATGATAAAAAACTACATTTATCTCCAAAAAACAACATTTATACCCAAAGTTCATCATATACCATTAAATATTTAACAATTATTTAAATTCTTAAAAATAATACAAAATAATATTAGAAACCAAAATTCAAATGTTTGTAATCAGATAGTCTTCCAATATATATTATAACATTTATCTCTGAATAACATCAACCACTCTTTATTCCACATAGTATATCTGTAGATTTTTAAATAGTATAGTCTTTGAGTTATGAAAATTATTTCCATAAATAACCCAAATAACCATAAGACAATAATAAAACTATATACTATTACAAAATATAATTCAACCATAATACCTCAAATAGAATTCAATAGTATTCCAATTACCATGATCATGTAGGATTCCACAAAATATTGAATGTCCTCTCAAATAACATTCAACACTTAATCTCCAAAATACTTTTTCTAATATAATAAAAATAATGTTCCAAATTTTTTTTTTCTTATTCCATCAAATAATTTAACTAAGAATAAAAATTCATCATACCAAATAATTTACATAGGCCAGTGGTAGGTGATAACCCTTTTCAAATTTCGGTTGTGGGTTTAAAACTCATGGCCTTTTGGATGTGATAGGTTGTCACCCATCTTATGGATTTTCTTTTTCCTACAACTACATAATTCTTATTAAATTCCCAAAATACATTAACATCCTAAAAATTACCATAATAAATTTCAACATCGATGGTTATTACGTACCTGACATTTTGTGTCACAAAATATAATTACCCATAATTAATTCAAAAAAATAAATTTCATATATACCATATTCTATTCCCACACCATTAAAAATGTTTTCAGAAAATAAAAGATAATTCCTCCAAAAATGACATTTTCCCATAAAATATTTATGTCTAACATAAATCAATAATTAGGGAAGTCTTTAATATTATTCCCATCATAAAGATTATATTAATACATTTAAACCATTCGCCATCCGACAATATACCAAAAGTTTTCAATCATATATATATGATGACTAATTATAATAAATTTTTTTTCAAAACCCATTTACTAGGCTTTTACATCTTATCCCATAGTACATTTCCCCTACAAACATAAACATGAATGACGTCCTAATAATAAATAATGTTAAAACATAATTAAATAAATAATGCATACCATTCATATGTCCTATTTAGATTCCTCATATTCACTTATATTGGTATTTTATATATATATATATATATATATTTGTACGATCTTGGTGATCCCATTTCCAAACCATTTTCATAGTACATTGATTTCAAAAATTACTATACTACCTAAATTTAAAACATTCAATAGAAAACACAAGAAGAATTTTTTTCCCTTTCATGGAATCAACTGAACACTTCATTTTTCCTTGGATTTTTATTACTGTATGACCTCCATAAAACCCTCTAAAACTTATTACTAACCCATTAAGACATTTTACTATGTATTTATTTCCACATACTTAACACATATGTCTTTGAAGGATTAATGTTTCTTATATTCTATTCATTAGAAATCTCCCCAATATTTAATTGGTTAATCATGACTCCATATAATTGGATTAGAATAACCATAATATTTCTCATTTCAGATCCCATTTCATTTAGTTTCTAATTCATAGAACCACCACATTTCCCCCCACATACGATGTTACTTTAGAGCCAATATGATCAATCCATTTACTAAAATAAAAAATAATAGTGTATTGTATATCAATATAATCATCATATACTATCTTATGAGGAAGATAAACCCTAATATATACATATTAATGATATCTCAAACACATTCCATTTATCTAAAACAATTATGACTCTTCCTAATATGAAAAATATTATGAAGACTCTAAAGTTATCTAAACCCCCCTTTGATACCATCTATAAGGACATTTCGTTAAAACATTAGATAATTATGAGGTAAGTAAATAATTTTACATTATGTATCATTTCAAATATTTTTATGTTTAGATATTTTTAGAATGAGGTCATAACTATTACATAGCAACTAAAATATTTAAAAGTAGACACTTCTAATCACTATAATTTTTTTCATAAAATCATACTCTTCGAAATAAACCATGATTTTTTACATTAAAAAACATCATAATATTCATCACGAATTCCTCATTTGACTTAACCATCATTGTACCATGTTAAAATTTTAATAAAATTCGGATGTGCACAAAATTATCAGTAAGGTACGTAATGAAAAAAAAATTAGTCTAGTAAAAAGATAAAGACCAATAAAATCCCTTTTTATAAATACACATTTAAAGGAATAGATAAAATTACATTGGCGTCATGGCACATCATTAACATATCACACTTATATTCAATATAAAAATAGAATAACCTTACTTATGAATTCCATCTCTAGAGTACCCAATGCATTATAGGCCTATAATGGGGCTCAGCTGTCATATCATGTGATATAATGTTCTCAACCGACATATCATAAAAATAATTAGTCTAAACACATCACATATTGAGATTTAATGGACTCAACCCGTAATATAATGTTTTAAGGAACATTTCATTAATTAAATCTTTGGAATCTTATTTAAACACATAAGAAAAACACTTCCAGATATCAAAATGTAATTTTTTATAAAAAACATTAAGATAATTAAATCCATGTACATAATTATGAAATAATTTAATTCAAAAAGAACTATAAAAAATTATAAATATAATATTAATGTAATTAATGAAATAGATAGAAACTGTTTGTCCCATATAAATTAAAAAACATTTCCTTTGTATTTTTTTTAAAAAAAGTGATAAAAATGAACATTATAATGGGGTTTAAAATGAATGTCGTTTAAGCTAGTTTTGACTCATCATGTACATTTTTTATCTTCTTGGAAAATAACATTTGGGTAATTTTTTACTAGATTTAAAACCTATTTATAGTTTTTTTCCAATTATTATCATGTATTAATAGTTTTTAACAATGTTAGTTCTTTTTAGACTTATCGATGTTATTTTTTACTTGAGTCAAAAATGAACATGGTGTGATGTTAATAGTTATAGTTTTAATAATTTCTTAATAATAATAATAATAATAATAATGAAATAATAATAAATTTTTTTATTTCAATTATAATTTTATAATCATTCCATAAATTGGGATATAAAATATGGAAACAGTTACCATCATGGAGATGGTATGTTAAACACATGCATGAGCACCATTTCCATTTTTCATTGATCATTATTGGAAAAGGAAATTTTTGTTTTATAATTACATAATGATAATAATATAATTAATATATTATCGTCCATTTAAATATACTTATATATATTACCCATGACATATGGTGATGAAAAATGAATCACATCGCTTTTTGGAGGTGGTAGTCCACATGTAAAAATAAATGACGTTTTAATTTTTATGTGCATGGAATGGTCAGAATTCATTTGATATATTATACTCTTAAAATTATAAATATTTCATTAATATCATATAAAAACATTAATAAATTCATTATAAGTAGTCTTGAGATATTGAAAAAGAAAATGAATTATATCGGTTTGGGGAGGTGATAGTTCACCTGTAAGCACGATTGATTAATTATTTCTCCCATTTGATTGTAGTGGAGAAGGATTTAGGTGATCTTATTCACATAAAAAAAATTAGTATATTTAGTGTAGTGTTTTTATTATTTCATCTTGAGTGATGAATATTTGATGGATGTGGATGAATAAATATAATGGAAACACTTAATTAAAAACGATACCTCTTCTTTGAACGGTATCCTTTAATAATCTAATTATCACCACAATGGAAGGTTTTATGTCTAAAATATTGCCTCTATAATGTGGATAATGGTTATTGGAAGGTAATTGGGAAGATATTGTATGAGAAAAATAGGTTTTTATATTTTAGTATATGAGAATAATGGGTTCAATTTTTTATGAGAGGGGAGGGGTACTCTAGTAATAATCAAAAATAATAAATTAATATAAGTTATTATTTTATTCAAAATGGATCCAAAGTGACTTATTTTGAATATAGGATAAACATTGGTCGAAATAAATTCATTTAATTAAAATTAGTCATATTTTGTTGATTCATAAATGCATATCCCTTTTTAACCTAAATTATACCTTTTAACTCTTACCTTGATATTATTTAATTCACATTTTTTGGGTAAATATATTTACTATAACATGTAAAATGACCCATAAGGGAGGCATTTATGACATGATAAGACATATCAACAATATTTGGATAAATAATATATTTTTTAAAAATATATACCATTTATTAAATGTTTGTATATTTCAAAATATCATTTCTATCAATTTTGACACTATTCAATATTTGAATTTTTATACATATCATTAAAACTTGATATCATTAATAAAACTCCATTAACACATTCCAAACATGAAATTTCATCTAGAAATTTTTTTGATGTCATCAATTATATAAAATAATTCTTATTTTTACATTTTAATAATATTTATTTGAATTATTTAATATTGTACATTCCTACCATTATAACAGCTGGTTTAAGGGTAACATATAAATAAAAAAATATTGTCTTTACATTTAATTTCAATATGGAATATCATGTATGCTATTGAACATAGTCTTTCATTTTGAAAACAATTAATTTTTTCTTCTCCAACTTATTTAATTTCATCCTCATAATTTGAACTCGGAAAATGATTATTAGGGGTTTGACTTTTCAAATTACCCTTATGAAAACTCCACAAAGGAAAAATGATTAATAAAAAATACTTTGTTAAAGAATGAAAATGTAGTATCCTGGTCTCCTAAGATAAAACAGACTAGGTTTACATGTAGTAAAACATGGACTTGGAAGATAAATATAAACATCATTTTTTGATGGAGAGTGATAGAAAATATGGTCATGAGAAAGTTAACAATAAAAAACCATAAATTTGGTATTGGTAAAATGCTCATTTTGAGTTCTGAGTTTTATAGAATCAGGAAAAACCAATTTTATGTATACACATAAATTACATTATGAATCTAATATTCTACATATAATTTTTCCAACAATGGAAACCCTTTAACAGAACATGAATTAATTCAAGACACATATTCAATTCATTTAACATGATATTATCCTTTCTATTACAATCATAAGACGAGTGAAAAATATTTCGAAACATGGGATTACCATAAAATATCTCAGTAATGTACATTAAGAATGAAATTTTTAGTCAAGTGAAAACATTAAATACAATAAAATCCAATTTCCTAGAAACTCATTAGCATTCAAAATCTTTATTCAGGTGCCTTATGACATCATTAACTTATCACACTTGTATTCACCCTTCTAAAAATAATACCCTAAGGTTCCACATAAATTTATAGTGTACCCAATGCATAAAAGATCTATAATAAGTGTTACCCATAATATCATAAACTATAATGGGCTAAACCCATAATTAAAACTCTCAAAGGAACATATCGTCAATAAAACCCTTGAAAACTCTTTTATCCCCATGAGAAAAACACTACCAAATGTCAAAATATCACTTTCTTGTAAAAAACACATTCAGAACCACTCATATCATATTGCTACTGTTTTATTCAAAAAGAAAAAAGAAAACCTATAAATAAAACATTAATGTAATAAAACATAAATAAATTTTGAGAAACATCTCATTCTATATAAGTTAAAAAAACATTTGATTTGAATTTTATAAAAAGAGGTCAAAAGTGAATTATAATAGTGGCTTTTAAATGTAAGTCCCATACCACATTAGTCACACTTGAATAAAAATCATCAGTATATTGAATTAAAAAAATTAAATATCATGAGAATATAGTTATTAAAGATATTTCTTGTAAAAACTATTGTATATACACCTTATAGGATAATAAAGTTGCACAACATCAATGTATGCTTAAATAAACGGAAATTGAGATGATGTCCCTTAACTAGAGTCTAACTTCGCACGTACATTTTTTTATAATCATGGATAATAAATAGAGGTTAATTATTTAAATTATTTATATAACATTCATGATTATTATTCCATTTATGTCACTTATAAAATTGTGATAAAAATTACTTAACTGTTTATGTTTATATTGGACCTTTTGACACAACTAATACCAGAATCCAAAACGACTATTATATTATGTCTATTGTCAAATTGCTAATTATTATATAATATAAAAAATTATATTAGTGAAATATTTATAATTTTTATACATCAATTATAATTTTATATCAAACCATTTTTGTATAGTTTTGAAAAATGTACAGTGTTATAAACATGGAGACAGTTGGTCATATGTATGAAAGTGTAACGTTTCCATTATAAAATGATCATTATGGAAGATGGTAATTATAATTTTTCCTTTACATATTAATAAAAAATAATTAATATAACATTTATCCATTAAAAATACTTATATATATAATCCATGTCATGTGTTTAATAATATCAAATCACATCTCTTTTTGGAGATGATAGTTTATACGTACGCACGAATGACATAATAATTTTTTTTCATGGAAAGGTAAGAAAATAAATAATTTATTATTAATTAAAAATTATTAATATGTCATTAATATCATATATATACATTAATGTAATCATTTTAACCATATGTGATAGACAATGATGGAAATTGAATTATTTTTGTTCACCAGGGGGTAGTTCACCATACACACGAATGTATAATTCATTTATCATTGGATTAAATTGGAGATGTATTTAGGTTATAATGATTACAAAATATCATTTTGGTATATTTATTATACAAGTGTAATTATTTTATCATGTATGAAATTTATTTGAAGGAAGTGGGAGAAGATATAAAATATAAACACATAATTAAAACTGATATATCTCATTCTTATTATCTCCTTTGATTATCATCCTAACACAACTAAATTTAATGTTTAACCTAAAATAAGGACTTTAACATATTTGGAGAAATTCTAGGAATGGATTTGAGACGATCTATGCTAATAAAAAAAGTTTTTAATTTTTTAATAATAGAAAATAATAGGTTCCCTTCTAAAGGAGTGGGGGTCACTCACATAAATCCTTAAAATATTAAATTAATATAAATTAATATTATATTCCCAGTGTTTCAAAAATTGTTTATTTCGAATATATTATGACTATTGCTCTATTAATTGTAATCCATTGATAATTTTATATGTTTTATATTATTTATTAGTCCTTATATTTTTGTATTAAAACTTATTAATTCTTATTGTGATATCATATATTTTACACCTTAATTGTAAATAAAATTACTATAACATGCAAAAATACTAATAAATGGATAATAAATGAAATTATATTTTTTGTAAAAACTCATTGAACTAGTCATTGATTTATATAAATTCTATATCATTTAATTAATGATTTTATATTTTAATATATCATTAGAGTCAATTCTGACACTAATAAATAATTGAATTTCAAAAAATATAATAACAACTTGATATCTTCATAAACACTACATTTAAACAAACCAAAAATGTAAAATTCATACAAAAAAATTGTGTTTGGCATTAATTATATAAAATAATATCTATTTTAACATTTTCAATTTCATTTATTTGATTCTTCTATCAATGAATCAATTACTGCATCAAAATTGTGTACCTTTTTTATATAATTATTTATTCCCTAGAATTATAAATAATTCACCCTGATGTATGTAATCATTTTATATTTCTAAATTTTATTTATTTTATAATATATCCCATGTATAACGCTATATAAAAAATACTTTAATTGTTATGAAAAACATTGTGAAAAAATTTGACTTCTCTATGAATAAATATTATAAATTGCATACGCACACCTGAGTGGAATAAAAAATTTATAATATAAAAAAATGACTTATTATGGTTAAAAAATCATCTAATTAAAATATTAAAATTATAATTAGATTTTATATTAGTTATAATATTATTTATAAACTTAATTACCTGATATACCCTTGGTCGTGGTAATTCACATAATTAATCAACATGCAATTCATAATTTCGAAAAAGAAAATTTGATCCTATTAGATCATAAATTTCATAATTATTACCACCATTTATATCTATTTTTCAAAATTCAATTCATTTAATTTTCTAAAATTAATTTAAATTTATACTAGTTTCAAGAACGATAAAACTTGTGATTAAAGTAAAAACGATGAAAATTTCATTTTCTTTTTATATTGAATTTCCATGTGAAATTTATTGTAATAACAAAAATAGATTATATTATAAAAACATGATTTAATTATAATTTACAACCATTAACTACATAATTTCATAGTAAAAATAAATTAGACCAATAATCAGTTTTTTTCTAATATTTATATTATTCACTGTTCATTGAAATATGAAAGATCTTAGAAAAATTCCAATAATTCAAAGAGAATAAATTTGTATAATATTTTTCTATAAAAAAAGTTTATTTCATCAAATAAAACTTTTATGATTTTCAAAAACTAGATTTGAAATGGGTTTTTAATGAAATGGTGGTAAAACTCCATTTTTTTTTAAAAAACACCCTACAAAAAATTTTATTTTTTCATATCATATCTAGAAAACACATAGGAGGAATTTTAAAAATTAAATATAAGAAATGACATATATATTTCATTAATATAATACAACTATAGTGATTTATTAACTTATTCGTTTAAAACATACTTTTTCACATTTAAATAGTTTTTACGAAAAACATTAACTTTTATTTTAAAAATGGTATTACATTTATTGATATTTCTTTTATCCAAAAGAAATTAATTTTATATTCAACACTTAAAAATTAATTTCAGAAATCAAATATTTCTATTCATTTCTTCCTTTCTAACGACAATATTATAATAGTAACATTTCAATAATAATATATAATTATTTAATGAAAATTGATATTGTGTATCATGAATGCTATCAAACATAAATTTTCTTATTTTTAAACATGGGATGTTACATTCTCTCCCCTATAAATTTCATCCTCAAAATTTCAACTCTAGATCAAAATCTAGTGGTTTGTATTTTCAATTTAACTTTATTGAAATCCCACATCGGAAGAAGTATTAATAGAATATCCACGTTAAAAGATACAGAGAAATGTATGATGGTCACATGGGAAAACACATGCAAGGTTTCCATATTAGAAAACATGGTTGTTCAATGGAAAAATAACCATCGTCTTCTAATATAGAGTGTTATAAAACATTTTGAAGAGAATGTTAAAAATCACAAAACCATAAATCTATGATGGGATAAAAGTATATTGATTTCTTATATAGAAAAGTAAATGGATAAAATTTTGGTTTCAAAATCCATGTCATATAGTTGAGGAATTATTTTACTACATAGACTAAGAACTTCAGTTAATATACAATCTTGGGAAGTACATATTCATCAAATAATAAAATTCCACCACAAAGTTGTTTGTTTCTTCATACGATGAGTTTTTAAGATGAATTTTTCTTGCCTGAATCAACATCTAGAGAGTAACATATCCCAAAAATGATTAACTATAAATTTCCCTATCATGAAACACTAACCAAAACCAAAATGGTTAGGATAATATGATGCAATTATCCAAAATAAAAAAATATTTAAATAATGAAAATCTTCTTCAATAATCAAAATTTAACATTCATACTCAAAGATCAACATAAGACATTTTACTAAAAGATATACTTAAATTACATAATGTAATATAAAATTATTTTAACCCAAAAATGATCTAATCACATAATCATTAAAGATAAAATTTAATAATTAGTTCCAAATAATATAAATTACTCTTGAAGGTTCACACCAAAAAGTAATATCCCTAATAATATTCAAGAATGACATAAATTTTAATAAATAACCTTAATCACTATAAGTCAACAATAAAATCATTTAATTTTTAAAAAATATAATTCATCTTTTATTCCACAATTAAAATCCCATGTTATTCTATATAGCTTGATGTTATATGATTCATAAAATAATGAATGTCTTCTAAAATAACATTCATTAGTTAATCCCCAAATCATTTTCAAATCACATTGTAATCTATTTGATAAAATATATATTCCAAAATCAACATATCTAAATAATTAAATATATTAAATAAAAAATAATAATTCATATTAAAGAGGACTTTACATTGGCGAACGGTAAGAGATACACCTATATTGCCCACCGATTGTGCATTTCCAACTCACAGATTTATTGGATGCGATGGGTTGTCACCCATCATACGAGTTGTAATTTTTTCTAAAACAATATTAATATATTCCTTATAAAATTTAGATATTCATGAAACCTCCTCCAAAATTACCTTCATATATTTTATCCTCAATTCTTATCCCATTACTTTCATTTTACAGCACAAAATGTAATAACACATAGTTTCCTAAAATATGAATGTGTCTAAAAATACCACTGTTCACCATAAAATTTCACAACCTAAATTCTCAAATAGGGTTTCAAATATATTTATATTAAAATTAGACATAAAATAATTAACTTATTATGATATCCATAACACTTAAAAAACATCCTAATCTCCAAATATGTCAAAACCATTCATTAATACCAACTACAAGGACCCTCCCTTAAACGTTAAATAGTCCTAAGTTAAGTCATGAATGATACAATATATCAAATTGAGGATATATTTAGGTTTATAGTTTTATATAATTATAACATAGCTCATATATAACAAATTTATAACATACAATTTGAAATCTACCAAGCAATATCATTTTTTTTCAAAATATAAAACATTTAAAATAAAACATGATTTCATTTTCTTGATAAAAATCAACATAACAATCATCTTCACATCCATACAATGGGATAATAATTAATAGTTCATTTGAAGATGTGAACTATCACCTCTATGAAATGATAAATGTTTTTCTCATTATTGTCCCTCAAAACACTTTTCATGAACATAAAAATGATAGTCGTTCATTCGTATGTGTGGACTATCACCTTCAGAAAGTGATGTGATCCATCTTTCGTTGCCAAATCACATGTATAATATATATATTTATATTTAAATAATTAATAATATATTAATGTTATAAAAATGATTATGGATTGATAAAATAATACAAACATTATTTCCATATTGATCTTTGAAAAATTGAAATGTTACTCATGTGTAGGTATAGATTATCATCTACATGAGTATATCTATGTTCCTTTTTCATAACTGTAAATAAATATTTTGATTTAAAAGTATAATTGATGTATAAAAGTGATAATTATATCATTTAAATTGTTATCAAGATGATGTAATTATGACCACCTTTACTATGGACCTCATATAGAGATCATTTCTGAAATAAGTACCAAATATAAACAAAATTTCAATCATGAACAAAAATAATTATGTAATAGATATAATAAGGAAATAAATGAAATAAAAATGAATAATAAGAATTAAAAAGTTCTAATGTAAGTAATTAAATAACCTAAGCTTATTATTCTTTAATACAAAGATTGTACATGTTGATTTGAACTCAGTGTAAGGGACCTTCACATAAAACCCTCTTTTAATGGTCTTTTTTGGGATATTTTTTATAAAATACAAAATTTATTTTTTTAAATTATACAGCATGATCAGTTTCCCTTGTGTTCATGATTGCATTTTAATTTAAGGATTTAGTTATATGTTTTCATTTTTATTTTTTAATAAAATGGTCACATTATTTTATGCATGTTTTTATATTTTAAATATTTTTTATAGGAAAAGGATATGTTGATGTATGAATGTTTTATGTTTTTGGGTTTAAATGAATTTTCAAGGTTTTCCTTCATGATATATTCGTTTAAAATTGTTTAATATTTTTTATCCAGTATACAACATTATATGATGGATTGATCCCCATTATAGATCAAGATATATCGGTTTGAGAGCTTTATTACTCTGGATATGACGGCTAATCCCCATTATAGATCTCTGATGCATTGGGTACTCCAGAGATGGAAGTTTACCGTGAGGTTATTCCACTTATAAGGGTGAATGTAATGTTGATAGGGTGATGCTTTATTGAGGTACATTCATGATATTTCTATACACTTTTATGAGCTTTTAAGAAAATTACTTTTAATGATTTACATGTTTTCACTGGATTAATAATTCATTACTTTTTCCCTTACTTATATTTTTTTTCATACCTTGTTTGGTGATTTTATTCATATAATATAAGGATAGGATAGAAAAAAATTATTTTAGGATGAATTTTATTATTATTTTCATGATTAAGATACAATTTTTTCATTTAAATGTTTTATATTTTGAAAAAACATTGATAATGTTTGGAAGTGTCCACCTTATATATTTTGGCTTTGTTATAAATTAGTTATGGACTAATAATTTTTAACTCTAATCCTAAAAAGATTATAAATGGAAAATAATGTAAAATTATTGACTTATCTCAAGATTCAGTAATGTTTATGATCAGGTCCTTATAGTCCCCACCCATAAACAGAACACAATATAGATTTAAGTTATGAATTTTCTTTATTTAACATTAATGAACTTCTCATGTTAGTGGTTTCATATATCTAGGCCATAACTCAAACATAACTACATAAATATTAAAATGTAGTCACTTATACTCAATATCAACGTTTCTTACAAAAATGTATCTTTTAAAAAGAAAGATGAGTTCTTTTCATATTTGGCTATCACCCTTGATTTCATCATTGTCACTATTCTCCCTTTAATCATATGGAAAATAATTTAAAAAAAATTATGATCATAAAAACAATAGTAATTGATTAACATATAAGGAAAACATTTATTCTAGAGAAAACATGAAAACCCATTACTAATTTATCATAAATCAATACTTTTCACCCTTCCAAATTAGTAAACAATTTTCCTTGAAAGTAATCCAATTTCAAAACCCTTTTTTAATAAAAATATTACCATAAATCCATATAAATAATATATTACCAATAATGTTATCTTGGGACATGATTATACAAGAATTAAATAACCATGTTTTTGAATTCAATATATATCACTCATAAAAAATGGAATGACCAAACAGTCAACTTCAATACCCAATGTATTAAAGGTTATAATGTAACCATCAATCCTTGGTTTATCATAGAAAAAACCATCCTTGGTTTATAACATAACCCACCATAAAATTTATAACTACCATTATATAATTATAACACATAAAAGACGTCGATTTTCAACAATTCACTCATAAATGATAATTTTCAATAAAAATATGTAATTTATTGATATTGAAATAATAATTAAATTTTCTAAACAATATTCATTTTCAAAATACCAATAAATGGTAGTATGTTATTTATTTTTCTTTTAAGAACCTAAATTCTTTTATATTAATACATGTCACAACGTTGGATACATTTTTGACATTGTATATGTTAAAAAATAAAATTCCTTTTATCATTTTTAAGAAAAGTAAAACACAAAATATAGGGAGTTTTCATATGATTATCATTTAATGGAATTAAAATTAAATTTTGTTTTTAAACACCTTATAAACATAGGTGTTATATAAAATCAAATTATGCCTTAATGACTAGAGATTAAGAAGATGTCCTTTACCCCGAGACTGATTCATCAAATATGTTCTTTGTCTTCCCCTAATAATAAACATATGTTAATTATTTACCTGATTTATAAAACTTTTCAAATTTATTATTATTTTATATCACTTATTATCATGTTATAAAAATTACTAAATTATTTATTTTCATGTCGGATGTTTTGAAAATATTTAGTACATGAGTCCTAGATGACTTTGATAAGTCTAATATGATGAATTAATTCAATAATCCATCATCTCCTGAAAAATATTCATGAAATAATGATCACATTTAAATATAAATTTTTCTTTAATATTCATTCATTGAATATGGATAAGAATAATGAACAATGATTCAATTATGTAGATGGTAACTCATATATACGCATAAGTAATGTTTTAATTTTTCATTGATCATTATGAAATAAAGGTAAATATTATATTATCATTATAAAATTATCATTATATCATTAATATAATTATAATAAATTGAATATACATATATATATTATCCATGTTTTCTGGTGATTGAAAATTAATCAGATCGCTTTGTGGAGGTGATATTCTACACGTACAACTGAACAACATTGTCATTTTTATGTACATTGAAATGTAATATTGTAATTGGTATATTACAATATGATAATGATAAATATTTCATGAATATAATATATAAAAATTAATTATATCATTTTAATTAATCTTGATAAATGGTAATTCAAAAATAAATATGTATGTTCGTAGTGGTGATAGTTCACATGTATGCACAAATGATTAATTAGTTTCCAATTTGGGTGAAGTGGAGATGTATTTAAGATATGATATTATCAAAATAACATCTTAGTATATTTATCATACTTTTATTATTATTTCATCATGGCCAAAAAATATTTTAAGGAAGTGGAAGAATAAATAAAATAGAAACACTTAATTAAAATGATAACTATTCATCGGGCGGTCTCCATTGATTTTTACACTAACCCTTTCATGGAAGGTGTTATGTCTAAAATAAGGGATCTATAATATGAATATGGAATCTAGGAAGGTATTGGATATAATCTTTCTAAACAAAATATGTTTTTAAGTGAAAATAATATAAAATAATGGGTTCCCTTTTATATGAGATGGACGGGGCACTCTTTGAATTTCAATTGCAATCATAAGAAATTATTTCAAGATATTGAAATAATAATTAAAATTTCAAAATAAATTTTACTAATAAAATATACATAAAATGTGATAAGTGATTTATTTTTCTTTTAAAAACATTATTTCTTCTAGAAGAATCCAAATGTCAAATAATGGTCACAGAGGCAGATAGTTCATTGTCGTCGTATATTGTAATAAATAAAAATCATTTTTTCATTTGTAAATAAAGTAAAATACAATGTATAGATACATTATTTTTGAAAAACAGTTAATGAAATTCAATGTCAATATGGTTGTTTATATGCGTACTAATTTAAGGTGGTGTATAACATCAAAATATGCTCCATGAAAAGGTAATGTGACAATGTCCCCTTCCTCGAATCTGATTCATCACATATGTTGTTTATCATCCAAAATAATAAACTTATGATAATTATTTACTATATTGATAAATGTTTTCATTTTAATTATACCTTTTATATAACTTAATATCATTTTATAACAATTACATTATTTTTTATATTTGTGTTGGACATTTTTCGATAATCAGTACATGAGTCCAAAATGAATTTGGAGTGATATCTATTATCAAAAGTATCATTATTCCATCATATTCAGAATAATATTTACGAAATAATAATCACTTTTACACAATTATTATAATATTAAATCAAAATATTAATTTTGGATATGAAAAATTATCAATGTTACAATCATAGAGATAGTAAGTCATATGTATGCATGAATAATTTTTCTATTTTTGAATGATCATTATTTAAATATGGTAAGTATTATTTTATCTTTAAAGAATGATCATAATATCATTAATATAATTTTAATAGACTTAAATTTATGGTTTAAGTGATGTAGTGATTAAAAAAATGACATCTCTTCCAAAATGTGATAGTTAACACGAACACCTGAATGACGTTATCGTTTTTATATTTATGGATTGTAGAAACATAATTGATATATTATTATATTATAATGAAAAATATGTCAGGAATATCACATATTAATGTCACGACCCCCTCCCACCAAAGATGCCCCTCCTGAGCTAGAAATGGAGAAAGGGAGATAATGACCCTCGAGTCTCGCCTCCAGTAGGCCCCGGGGTGGCGACTAACACCAAGGGTATGAGTTTTTCACAAATATGGGAGGCATTGCCCTTTTTATTTTTAATGATCAGGAAATAGGACAAGTCAACCACCAAAAAGGGAAAGAGAAAGTGTATAGAAATAAACCCAAACCAATCCAACATGCATGTTTAAACAATTTTATAACAATGTACAAGTACAAGAAAGCTCAAAGTACAATACCAAAAGAAAACAAAGGTACAAAAACTACAACAACTCCAACTGTCCAACTAGTAGGGTCTCGCATGGCCCTGGTAGTCCTCCTGGAAACCTGAAAGTAAACGTATTGTGAGCATACAAGTATACTCAGTAGGGAAACCTAACGCTCTCGTGCACTTGTGGGGAGACATCCTAATGTCCCGTGAGAACAACAGAAGAACCTAGCAAGGAATAATATCCACCCAACCTCACCAACCACACTCACCAAAACATAAACAAATCAGGTATTAGTATATAAGAACAAGAGTATTGGGTACCCCGCACCACTTCCCTTTAGTTAGCTGCTCTTCCTAACGGAGAACGTCCTAACGCTGCCACCCCCCCCCCCCCCCCGCACACACCTGGGCCTCACAACTAAGTATCCCGCCCGCACACACTTGGGCCTCACAACCATGTATCCCACCCGCACACACCTGGGCCTCCTCCCGAAGATTCTTGGGAAACCGTAGAACCTGCCCGAAGAGTCTTGGGCTAAAACCACCCCAATCGAAACCTACCCGAAGAGTATTAGGTGTAAGGTCGTGTCAAGACATCATAGCCTAGGGGAGAAGGAGCAGGAAGGAGCTAGTAAATAAAGGAAAAACACCATCTCCCATAAAATTTCAGTGTTCCACACTAATTGGTCAACATGGGTGGGGTGCGATAAAACACAAAAGATACAGATATATATATGTATATACCAAACACACAGCCCAACCTATGGCTTCTAAATAGAAAACATAGCACGTGCCTCAGCACTGCTACTACGAAGCATGCATACAACAAAAAACTCCAACCCCGTTTAAGTTTTCATGTTTCAGTAGAATTAGTTTATTTAGTTCCTTAACTACCGGGCAACTATCCACAACCAACCACACCGATTGTTCGTAAAACATATCCCTGCCATTCACAAATCAAGTTAGGAAAAAACAAGTAGCACAACAAAACCCTTCTTATTAACCAACCAACCCCATTGATTATAAATCTCATTCCATTTCCACCACCCACCATTTATTAACTCTTCCACATTAATTTATCAATCACAACCCATAGCCCGTTCACATTTTAAACCCATCCCTGCAGCCTCGCTGCCAACCACTATAACCATAACCATACCGTACATCATTATCCCTTTAAAACCATTTATTGTAGACCCGCTGCCCGTTACCAACACAAAATTCACACCAACACACAACCAGGTCAACCGCAGCCCCGCTGCTCACCTGATCCACAACAACCCGCAAAAACACCCCCATCACATGCCATGTAACCAAGCCAACACCCACATGTTCAACATTCCATTTAGTTTAACCGGGTTGATCACACAAGGGTTTTAGATTTTAAACAACCAACATTATGTGATTAACCAATTTCCACATTCCACAAGGTTTCCACCCATAAGAAAATCCAGAAGGAGAGGGCAACATTTAATTGTGTAAGAAAATTCCCCAAACGACCGTGATTTTCAATAGGTAGAAGCTCATTCAATTCTCAGCATAATATCATAATATATAAAGTAACAGTAATCACAACTTCCCATCCCTGTTATATAAGGCAGTTATTATCTTTATTAAACCAGTTCAAAAGTGTTTCACATAAACAATAGAACACCCACCCCGCATGATGCACAAATTAGAGAGACGAATGTAAGATCTCTACCTCAACAGGTTCCTAATCGCAACGCTCCCCCGGATCAACCTTAGAAGACGTCCATCGGCGTTCGTCACTTCTGTAGGGTCCTGGAAAAACCTCCTCGGGTGTAAGTCGTAAAGGAAAGGCCGAAGGAAAGACAACAAGATCCAAGTTTGGAAGCTCTGCCTCGTCATTACGGTCCCATGGCCGCTAACGGACCGTGAATTGGAGCTCGGATGAAGAAGTTATGGAAGAAAGAGCCTTTGAGTCTCTTGGGAGAGCTCTGCTCAGAGTAGAGGGGAGGAGAGGGGTGAGTTGAAAGGAGGAGGGGACCCCTCATTTTATTGGTGAGAAAATTAAAAGTACACGGTGTGTAATTAATGGTACACGGCGTGTACTCGGTTATTTCACACGGTCTCCCCGCGGCTTCCAACACGGCTCCACGACCATTGACTAGACAATAAACGGTTTGAGGGTAATGCATACGTGGGGAGGGACTACACGGAATGTAGTCTAGACACACGGCGTGTACTCATTTATTGAACATGGAAAGGAAACGGCTCCAACATGGTACACGGCCGTTGACAAGTAACGGTTATGTGGGGAAGGACTACACAACATGTAGAACTAGTCACTCGGCGTGCACCCATTTATTGCACACGACAAGGATACGACTCCAACATGGGGTATACCCAGAAAGGGGGTACACGGCGTGTACTGAAACTACAAGGTGTATAGTTTAAAAATTCTGGAATGTGTGGGGGAAAAGTCAATTTTACCCTCCAAAACACTTCTTGACCTTATTTTTGTCTAACGAATGGGCCGGAGAGGTCCGAGCCATTACATCAGATACCTCTTAAAACATTCTCATCCCAGAGAATTCAGAAACCATCCTAGAGAAACCCAACAAGATACCTCTTAGTGTTTTTGTTATAACAGGAACCCAACCAACAACCCTAATCATATGTGTTAGGAATTCCTTCTCCTATGTCGAGATATTATCCGCTTTAGGCGGCACTGACTCACCTGCACGGGTTTAATCGCATCCTCATTAAGGCGTCTGGATTAAGAATTGGGTCTTCCCACTTTCATACATTATGATTTTTCAACTTGAACTACCCCCAACTCCACACTGCCCGAACACATGGTTTTGGGAAATTCCTTCTCCCATGTCGAGATATTATACGCTTTAGGCGGCACTAACTCACCAACATGGGTTCAATCGCATCCTCATTAATGCTTCTTGATTAAGGGTCAGGTTTTCCCCTTTTCCACACATCAGGAAATGTTACACATTTCTAGGGAACAAGGAAGAAAAAGGTCTCACAACTGACAGGTCAAGCATTCCATAAATCAATGGTATAGATTACAACATCAACACAATGCTCAGAATAACAAGGAAAAACATAAGTCAAAACAACTCCGGGTACTGAGTGTGCATCTAGGTCTCCTGCTCCCAATGGATCTCCTCGAGGCCTCCATGCCTGCACAACACACGAACAAACAAAATGGTTCATCCATGGAGCACCTTCTCTTTACGATCCTCGATTCTGACTGGTCGTTCCTCGAAGGTCACTTCATCTACCATATCTAACTCCCACAGTCGATTACATGAGAGTCATCATGTAAGTACCGACGAAGCTGGGAGACGTGGAAGACGTCATGAACATTCTCAAACTGAGGTGGCAGGGCTAGCTAATATGCCACCTTGCCAACTCGTCTCAACACCTCAAAAGTTCCGATGAACCTAGGTGAGAGCGTGCTCCCTTTCCCAATCCTCTGCTGCCCCCGTCGAGGGGAAACCTTGAATAACACATGATCCCCCATCTCAAACTCCAAGGGCCTCCTCCGATGATCAGCATAAGACTTCTTTCTGTTTTGATCCGCTTTCATCCCCTCACGTACAAGTTGGACATTCTCTATGGTGCTCTGCACTACCTCTGACCCAAGAGCACCTATCTCACCAGCCTCTGCCCAGAAAATGGGTGAGTGACATGGCCTTCCATACAAAGCCTCAAACGGTGCCATGCCAATAATAGAGTGGAAGCTGTTGTTGTAGGAAAACTCTACTAAAGGAAAGTGTCATACCCATGATCCTCTGAAATCCAGAACGCATGCTCGCAGCATGTCCTCCAACGTCTGGATAGTCTGCTCCGTCTGCCCATCGGTCTGGGGGTGGAAGGTAGTGCTATGGCGTAGCTGGGTGCAAAAAGCATGATGTAACCCCCTCTATACTTGTGAGGTAAACCAAGTATCCCGATCTGAGATGATAGTATTTGGGACCCCATGAAAATTCACCACCCCATCTACGTACCTCTATTCTAAGGTACTCACTGGGCCTGACTCCTTAATTGCTAAGAAGTGAGCTGATTTCGTCAGACGATCCACCACTACCCAGATAGCATCATAACCACCTTGAGCTCTGGGTAGTCCTCTGACGAAGTCCATCGAGATGTCATCCCACTTCCACTAGGGGAAATCTAAATGATGCAAAAACCCACTGGGAACACGGTTTTCAGCCTTCACTTGCTGAAACACTATGCATCTAGCAACAAACTCTACCACTGCCCATTTCACCCCGGGCCACCATAACTATTCTCTCAGGCCACAGTACATTTTTGAAACTCATGGATGTACCACTATGGTTGAGCTATGGAACTCACAGAGAACTCCCTCACGCATCGCCTCCAGAACAAACAACCTTTCATGGAAAAGCATCCAATATTGGTTTTCCTCTAACCATCTTCTAGAGCGTTCCCCTGATCGACAAGATCCCGCATCACTTTCGCCTCGGAGTCCCCCCACTGAGACTCTTCCAACTGCTACAACAAAGAGGAAAACACCGTCATCTGAAACAAACAGCCTCTAACACCTTCTTCCCTTGCATCCAAGTGCAAGTCATCCAACTCTCCCATCACTTTCCAAGCATCTGCATATTCTCAAACCACTTTTTGATGCGACTTCCTACTCAAGCCATCAGCCACAACGTTTCCCTTACCTTCATTGTAAGATATCTCAAAGTCATAGTCTTGGAGAAACTTGACCCATCTCCACTGTCGTATGTTCCGGTCACGTGGGGAGAAGATATAACACATGATCTTGTGATTTGAGAAGACCACAAAGCGCTCCCCATTGAAGTAATGTCGCCAAAACTTCAGTGTGAACCCTACTGCTGCAAGCTCCAAGTCATGGGTGGCATAGTTACTCTCGTGAGGTCGCAACTGCCTAGACCCAAAACAAATCACACCCTTCTTCTACCCCGCCAAGTACATCAGAAGGGTGAAGGGGGGTGACAACATACTAGAGAGAAGGATGAAGCGCCTCCTCCAAACGTCTCGCATGAGACTCCTCATCAGAAAGAGATCTGGAGCAAAGCATAGAAGATCATTCAACTTGATCCCCATTTCTCGTACCGACATACTCCCCTACTGAAGGGAGAGTAACTCCCGCCGCTTCTCCACCTTGATCATGGAAGAAAGGAATTCCTCTCGGAATTCCTTCTCAAAGTCAGCCCATGGAACCTCTTCCTCTATCATCTCTCCGAGGTAGAGCGTCCACCAATTTCGCACCACACCACTCAGCTGACTGACTGCTAGGGGAACCCAGTACTCCCTTGGAGCAAAAATCAAGATAAAAGTGATCACTAGCTCCTCAAGCCACCCCTCTATCTCCGTATTTGAAGTACTACCCTCGTACTTCTTGAGGGTCTACCGCTGGAAAGAACGGAGGGTCTTCTGCCACTGGCTATCGTCCACCTCTTGGTCAATCCTCAGCTGATCGACCGCTTGAATCTGATGGGCCTCAGCCGTCTGAGCCACCCGGGGATGATGTCCAGGTGCCATAGCTATACGGCAAACAAGGATCGCCTATGCCAAAGTAGGAAGGAAAAAACTCAAGGTTTTATTTTTATCAGTTTATTTTAATTTCTCTACCAGAACACCCAAATCAAGTAAAACACAACCATGATGATGCATGTACCTTCCCTAGGGTCTCTACCCTGCAATCAATAGAGTCTCACTTGGTTGTTCGGTAGGCTCATATTCCTTACATCAGATCACGGGGGGCCCTAAAATCACGTGTCCTAGCCGATCATCCCTGGCCTATGTCAGACACCAAGATTAACTAACATTGTCGCCCTACCATCCCATGCAATCCTTACTGTGCCTAACTCCAGACTCCATCCTACGTCTCAACCATCACCTCTGATACCATTCTATCACGACCCCCTCCCACCAAAGATGCCCCTCCTGAGCTGGCAATGGCGAAAGGGAAATAATGCCCCCCCGAGTCCCGGCTCCAGTAGGCCTCGGGGTGGAGACTAACACCAAGGGTATGAGTTTTTGACAAATATGGGAGGCACTACCCTTTTTATTTTTAATGATCGGGAAATCGGACAGGTCAAACACCAAAAAGGGAAAGAGAAAGTGTATAGAAATAAACCGAAACCAATCCCATGTGCATGTTTAAACAATTTTATAACAAGGTACAAGTACAAGAAAGCTCAAAGTACAATACCAAAAGAAAACAAAGGTAAAAAAACTCCAAATGTCCGACTAGTAGGGTCCCGCACGGCCCTGGTAGTCCTCCTGGAAACCTAAATGTAAACGTAGGGTGAGCATACATGTATACTCAGTAGGGAAACCTAAAGCTCTCGTGCATAAGTGGGGAGACATCCTAATGTCCCGTGAGAACAACAGAAGAACCTAGCAAGGAATTCTATCCACCCAACTTCACCAGCCACACTCACCAAAACCCAAACACAACAGGTAGTAGTATATAAGAACAAGAGTATTGGGTACCCCGCACCATTTCTCTTTAGTTAGCTGCTCTTTCTAACGACGAACGTCCTGACACTGCCACACTCTCCCTGCCCGCACACACCTGGGACTCACAACCATGTATCCCGCCCGCACACACCTGGTCCTCCCAACCACGTATCCCGCCCGCAAACACCTGGGCCTCACAACCACATATCCCTCCCGCACACACCTGGGCCTCACAATCACGTATCCCGCCCGCACACACCAGGGCCTCATCCCGATGATTCTTGGGATACAGTATAACCTGCCCGAAGAGTCTTGTGCTAAAACCACCACAATCGAAACCTACCCGAAGATTCTTAGGTTTAAGGTCACCTCAAGCCATCACAGCCTAGGGGAGAAGGAGCAAGAAGGAGCTAGTAACTAAAGAAAAAACACCCTCTCCCATAAAATGAGAGTGTTTGGCACTAAGTGCTCAATATTGGTGGGGTGCGATAAAACACAAAAGATACAAATATATATATATATATGTATATACCAAACACACAGCCCAACCTATGGCTTCTAAATAGAAAAATGAGCACGTTCCTCAGCACTGCTACTACGAAGCATGCATACAACAAACAAATCCAACCCCATTTAAGTTTTCACATTTCTGAAGAATTAGTTTATTTAGTTCCTTATCTGCTGGGAAACTATCCACAACCAACGACCCCGATTTTTCGTAAAACATATCCCTTCCATCCACAAATCAGGTTAGGAAAACACAAGCAGGACAACAAAACCCTTCTTATTAACCAACCAACCCCATTGATTGTAAAACTCATTCTATTTCCACGCCCCACCATTTATTAACTCTTCCACTTTAATTTATTAATCAAATCCCATATCCCGTTCACATTTAAAACCTATACCTACAACCCCGCTGCCAACCACAATAACCACAACCGTACAATACATCATTATTCCTTTACTGCCATTTATTGCAGCCCCGCTGCCCGTTACCAACACAACATTCACACCAACCCACAACCAGGTCAACCGCAACCCCGTTGCTCACCCGATCCACAACCACCCACAAAAACACCCTAATCACATGCCATGTAACCATTCCAAAACCAACATGTTCATTATTTCATTTTGTTTAACCAGGGTTATCACACAAGGGTTCCAGATTTTAAACAGCCAACATTACGTGATTAATCAATTTCCACATTCCACAAGGTTTCCACCCATAAGAAAATCCATATGGAGGGGGAAACATTTAATTTCATAAGAAAAGGCCCTCAACGAAATTGATTTTCAGTATGTTGAAGCTCATTCAATTCACAACATAATATCATAGGATATAAAGTAACAACAATCAAAACTTCCCATCCCCGTAATATAAGAACATTATTATCTTTATTAAAACGGTTCAAAAGTGTTTCACATGAACAATAGAACACCCACCCCGCATGATGCACAAATTAGAGAGACGAATCAACGATCCCTACCTCAACAGGTTCCTGATCGCAACGCTCCCCCGGATCAACATTAGAAGACGTCCGTCGGCGTCTGTCACTTCTGTCGGGTCCCGAAAAAACCTCCTCGGGTGGATTTCGGAGAGGAAAGGCCGAAGTAAAGACAACGGATCCATACTCGGAAGCTCCGCCTCATCGTTACGATCCCGTGGCCTCAGACGGATCATGAATCAGAGCTCGGATGAAGAAGTTATTGAAGAAAGAGCCTTCAAGTCTCTTGGGAGAGTTCTGCTCAGAGGAGAGGGGAGGAGAGGGGTGAGTTTAAAGGAGGAGGGGACCCCTCCTTCTATAGGCGAGAAAAGGAAAAGTACATGGCGTGTAATTTATAGTACATGGCGTGTACTTGGTTATTTCACACAGTCTCCACGTGGCTTCAAACACGGATCTGCGGCCGTTGACTGGTCAACACACTGTTTGAGGGTAACGCATACGCAGGAAGGGAGTACACATCGTGTAGTTTAGACACACGGTGTGTACTCATTTATTGCACACGACAAGGACATAGATCCAACATGGTACACGGTCGTTGACTGGTAACACATATGCGGGGAAGGACTACACGACATATAGAACTGGTCACACGGCATGCACCCATTTATTGCACACGACAAGGATACGGCTCCAACACGGGGTATACCCAGAAAGGGGGTACACAGCGTGTACACAAACTACACGGCATGTAGTTTCAAAATTCTAGAAAGTGTGGGAAAAGTCCATTTTACCATCCAGAACACTTCTTGAACTTCTTTTTGACAATGGAATGGGCCGAAGAGGTCTGGTCCATTACCATGAATCTTATTTTCATCATTATTACTAGTCCCATGTAATGGTTATGGAAAATGAATTATATCAATTTTGTGATGTTATAGTTCACACCCACACACGAAGGATTAATTATTTTTTTATTTGATGACAGTAGAGATGGTATTTAGTGAGGGTATAAAAATATTAATATTTCAGAATATTGGGGATACTGTAGTTATTATTTAATCAAAATTGAAGAATATTTTATGTAAGTGTAAGTCTAAATAAAATTGAAATACTTAAATAACAATGATTCCTCTTCTTCGTGAGGTCTCTATTAATTAACTCCTTAACACCACTAAAGAGAGTGTTATGCCTAATCAAATGCCACTATAATGTGGTGAGGGATTCTATTAATGGATTTATGTAGATCATGGATGAAACCAATTAGTTTTTAGGTAGCAATAAATTATAATAAGTGGTTTCCTTTTATAATAGATGGGATGGTTACTGTTGTAATTCATCAAAATATTTAAATAGTATATAATACTTTTCTTTTCCAAATCAGTAAAATGTGACATATTGCGATGATAGACTAAGGATGGGTAAGAATCTAATAATATAATTAAAATCAAACATATTTTGAATATTTTCTTACTCAGTATATTTTGGTTCAAAACGTTTAAAATATTACTATCTTAACAAGTAATTTCGAATTTTAGGGTTAATTTAATTACTAAAAAACTCCAAATGACAAATAAAAGGGAAATTTATAACATTTTTAGAGTGATCCCAATTTTTTGGTAGCATCATGGATTTTTTTTGAATTTTATATCATTTAATAAAATATTTTTTATTTTAAAATATCATTAGGGTAAATTTATAAACTACTCATTTAATTAATTATTAAAAATATCATTAAATAATGATATAACTAAATCAATTCATTTAACATGTCAATAACATGTCAATGTCATCAATTCAATTCATCAGTTAAATAAATTATATCAAATTATATTTATTATAATCTTTTGAATATCATTTATTTTATTCTGCCATTAATGTTGCAATTACTGCATCATCATTATGTCACAATGTAATTAAATTATATCTTTACAATAATTTATTAATATATTACCATGATATCGGTAGTATTTTTATAATTCTAATGATTATTTATATTTGGGGTTATAGTTCACACATACACACAAATGATTAATTAATTTCCCATTTCATGGAATCTGATATTGATTTATGTAACTATATTAACATAATAAATGCCATTATATTGTTGATGCATGAGCTATATTATCATAATAGTTGGTATGATTTTATGTAAGTGCAAGGAGAAATAAAACATAAACACTTAATTAAAAATGATAGCACTTCTTTGCACGATCACCTTTGATCGACACCTTAACACCTATAAGAATAGAGTTATGAAAAAAACAAAGTCCCAATAATGAGGGGCGGGATAATAGGAATGTATTTGGGTAAATCATTGAAAAAATAGGATTTTAGGTGTGAATAATAGAGAATAATGCGTTCTCTTTTACAGGAGATGGCAGGGGCACTTTTGAAATTCCTCAAAGTATTATGTTATTAAAAATTAATTTTCTTTTTTCAATGGGTCCAAAGTGATGTATTTATCACAATTATTGATAATGAGTGGAAATTAATTCACATAATAAAAATGATACACATTTTTTTAATCCTTATCTTTTTGTTTTATCCCATATTTTACCCTTTTAATTCTTACCACGTTATTGTTCAATTTACAATATGATGGTTAGTATAGATAATATAAAATTCCAAATGAAAAATAAATGATTCACTAATGACATTTGATGACTTATCCAAATAATTTGTCTTAATGTTTAATTTTCATAATTTTAATGTCATTGAATATAATATTTAATTATTTTGAATAACATTAGGTCTATTTTAACACATCTAGTTTCGTGATTTTTTAAAAATTGAATAAAAACATTATATCTTAGAAAAAACTCAATTGAAATATCCCTAACCTTGAAAACGTCTTATATAATGTTCCTAGAGGGTATCAGTTGTGTAATATTATATTTATTTTAATATATATAATATCATTTATTTAATCATTTCATTAATGAGACAATTAAAACATCATAATTGTGTCATCATTTAGTTAAATTATTTATCTCCTAAAATCATAAATAAAATTATAATAATGTAGGTAAACATTGTATATTTTTAATTACTAGTTATAGTCTATGATATCCCATGTATTACCCTATAGTAAAAATACTTCCCTTTTTAAAAACAATGGCATGACAAAAATTTTCTTTTCATTAAATAAAATAATTGAAATGATTTAAAGTATTCCAAGTGGATTCCCATGATTATATTTCAACACATGGATTCATTTCAGTAAAAGAAACTAATCCAATGAAATTAAGACAGGTTTATAGAATTTTATAACATTATTTTTAATCTATAATTACCCGATTTACCCTTAACTATGGTAATAAAAATAATTACTAAATTTATTATATATATATATATATTTCAAAAATTATGTTGTACCTATTATATGATAAATTCAAAACTAAATACAATGGTGTATGTCTATTTTTCAAAATTAAAAACAAAAAAGTTGATAAATTAATTTAAAAATGTTATATATCAAATTTTGTTTTTAATAAATTTTTTTTCATTATTGGATATTGTTTAACATAATATTGTTGAATTTTCATTAGGAAATAATATTTATATTATAAAATATATTTGTAACATATAAAATCCTAACATTATATTAATTCAAATTTAACTATACAATTTCATATAAGATTTTTATTACAAGTAAAACTTTCTAAAAATAAAAAATATATAAATGAAATTATTAAATTATTAAACTATACTCACAATGTAAATATTTATATAAATAAAATATTATAAATGAAACTAAATTAAATAAATGATATTAATAATAATAAATAATAATAATATAAAAAAAATTGAGAATTGTGTTATAGGTGATATGATGTCATTTTTAGGATCCTATATATGGGAATATGAGGGGTTTAGTGCTATAGTATAGGTGTTTGTATTTTATAGTGGGTGAGGCTAAAATACTGAAGATCGAGAAGGGCTCATGTTTATATATATTTTGGATGGTTGGATGAAGTTAAAGGGATGGGAAACCCAAGATCAATGAAGGAGTATCGATATCTGAAGAGTTCCGATTGGGAATGATAGATCGTATTCAATAGAGTTTCAAACATGGTCTAAATATTGTGTGTATGATCAGAAATAAAGCTTACAACATCTTATACAATCATCAATGAATCATGAGGTAGGTATTGGGGTTTTTTTGTATCAATAAAATGGATCATTTTCAATATATTAAAATATATGTTAATCGTCGATCTAAATGTACCATTTATATAGTTATTATTCAATGTACGTATTCAATTAAAATTTTGATGTCAAAATTTTGAGTTGTATTTGGATCTTCATAAATTCTTCTTCACCAATTTATATCCATTTATCATGTTTTCGTTGTGTTAAATGTTGGTTTAATGTGAAATCTAATTTTTTTCAAACATCTGGTTTAGAGTTAGCTTATTTACATCATTATTAATTTATGAATTCAATAATAATCCATATCAAATAATGTTGTTATGAATTATTCTAATATATCCTTTACACTTTGATAATTTATACTTCTACATTATTTCTTCAACTGTGATGTTGATTGAAACTGGTTTCTAATCTACTTTTGTTGTTTTTGTTTTCAAAAATTTAGGATGTTTATTGATCAATGACGAAACACCCCACTTTCCTAAGTGTACTTCAATGTATCAGTTTGTTTGATAAATTAATACAGATGAAAATAATTGGGATCAACTCTCACAAAAATATATAGAATGCTTTATTCTATATTTTATGAGAGTTCTATTGTTGGTTGGGGAGGTTGGAATGAGTGGTTGGTGAGGTAGGGTTATTGGATGCACAAGGTATGCTGCAAGAGATAGGATGCAGACCACTATTTCCCATTTGATTTGTCTTGAATGTTCTATGAGTTTGACAGACATTGAAATTGAGTCCTCTACCAATATTAACAAGAAGATCCTTTTCTAATGAATGAGAAAGGGATTGCCGGTTTTATTTTTATGTTATGGTTTATTGTAAGTGAGTTTTTATTTTATTTTCAAATATAGATATTTATATTCTATTTACAAAGTAAACACCTTAATTTAAATATTTTTACTCAATATCATAATAATATTTATTTTTTCAAATAAAAATATTACTTCTATGTTATTAAAAATTCTTCAGATTGTATTTTGGACTCGAATACCGATTATTGAAAAAATACATGATGTGAACATGAGCAATTAATTAATTTTTTTAACATGACAACATGCCATAACAAAAATTAAAATGTTTCTCTGGAATTTATATGATTAACCAATGTTTATTATTCAAAAATATAATGATTACACAAGATTATTTAGTCTCCTGGTCTGGGAATTTCATTTAAAACCTCCTAAAATTATACACTGTTAGATATTTTTAAAAAAACTGATAAGAATGGTTCCTTAACTTATACGACATGAACAATGTTTACCACTTTTATAAATGTAATGTCCAGCCTCTTCCTCATTGGATTGAGAAGGTGGTGAGACGCTTCATGGACGTAGGCGATGATCCCATGGGGCCAAAGTCTAGAAATTAATGCAGAGGGATTCAAGAACAAGTAGGTAATGATTTTCCCTTAGAATGATAGAAACCAAACAAATGATTCATAACCAACCAACCTTCATGATGAATTTCAACAAAGTTTACAACTCAACAAACTAATAGACAAATACAATCAAGCGAGAAAATTACATAATTATAGTACCAAGCTAAAGACTACAAATGTAACATCCCATGTAAGTAATGAATACTAGATATTTTATCTATGCCTATTAATGAATTAGATAGTGTTTTATAGGCTTAAAATGAAAATAAATCCAATCTTAAGCATGGAATACACTAATATTTTTAAAAGATTGTTTTACTACCTTTTGATGGAAAACCATTTTTGAATCAATCTTTTGACAATTTTATAAACTATGTTTGTCAAAATAAACTTATTATTTATGATTGGGACATCAAAATTTACTTTTTGTGAATTTTTGGTATTTTTCTGACAATGTTCATTTTTTAAGGAATAGTGAAAAATATTGCATTTTACTTCAAAAGGGCTTTTTAATCTAATTTATTTATATGATTAGATTATATTTTGAATTGGTTTTGAAGTGAAATTAGAATATATTTTTAAAATTTAATCCAATGGTGGTCATTGGAATCAATTTCAATTGGAAATTGGACTTAAACTGGTGTCAATCTTTTGATAATTATTGTTTCATAAAAACACGCTATTTGCTCTGACAGCGGGAATTAATTATTAAATTAATTAATGTGACTTATATGTTTTTAATTTTGTAAAATATACTTCATTTTTTAATTCAGAATATCAAATATAGCTTAGGGTGAAGACTTGGTATTTTTCTGAAAAACTTCAATTTTTGATGAATAGTGAAACCACTAAGTGGTACTTATAAAAACTGGTTTTTTTCGTTTAAATGAAATTTTGCCATCTTTGTGTTTTGAATTTCAAAAATCTGACTTACATGGTTGTCATTAATAAGTAAAATGTTGTTCAATGAGATTAAAATAATTTTTTGGTGAATAGTAACTTATTAAGTTTTTAGTCGCGATTATTGGTAATTAGTGTAGTTTAAGGTAAAAATAATGCTTTAATAAAATGATATGAGCTTGAAACATGTCCTACCCTCATTGTTTGTGTAACGTCAGACCCAAAAAAATCCATGGGTCAACTTGGGGACCCCATGGAGCCACTTTGGTGTGGAAATGACATAAATAACTTTTTATTTAATGTAAAAGTAAAAATGAGACAAACATAATATGTTTTACGAAAACAATTATTACATGGGGTTATAAAGATCAGATTTTTTATTATAAATATTCATTGTAAATCTAAAACGATTTCCTACATCATAGGATTTCTTTTATAATTTTTAGACTTTAAATAAATTATATTATTTATGACATCATGATGATGTAGTGATGTCCTCATTATTTAACGATTTAAATAAAATGCAAAGTTAAAGTAAAATCTAAAACCTACACATGGCCAAAACCAATTGGATGGGTTTATTTCGAACCCTTATCACCTTAGCCTCGAATTATATCAATGTGAGACCTTTTCAATCAGAAAAGCTTTTTAAAATAAAGTAACTTATCTTTACTTTCCAAGAGTGCCCCTCCTCTCCTCTTATAAAAGGCCCCCACCTCTACCTCATTACCCAAACTACCAAAGCCTTTGGCTCGGCCATCACCAACCCATTTACTCTCTCCACATCCCACTCCTCATCCTGGAGGATTCCCTTTGGGAATAATCCTTTCAAAGGAAGCTTTTAGGCTCAAATCAAAAGGAGTTACACTTTTAATGGTAATTCATTCTCTCATGTTCATTTGTTTTATATTGCTTCTCCAACCACCCCTAAACTATTTTAATTTACTTATTTTGTAAGAACACCAGTATCTTCAATATACTAGGATGTTTTTATAAGATTTATTCGAGCTACACTCTCACACAACTACATCAAATGGTTAAAGAACATACGGTTTCCGTGGATGGCGAAATTCTACCTCCCGAAATGATGATTGTTCAATACTCATTTAACACCTTCAATGGTGGCCATTATGATGTCACTATTTTTGTATATGATATATAATATGTTTATTCTTTCCTTAAGCTTCTGTATTTTTCATTTATGGCATACCGTTATTGTTTCCATTATGGGTAAACACGATATCTTTATTTTAGGAAGTGCGGACTACCGCCGCCTGAAAGTGATTTGATTCGTTAATACCATATGTGGGATGTGTAAAGGATAAAGTTAATGATATTATATATGTTATTATACTAGAATTATAATATACTCTTATATCATTATTATTCCATTCCAGAAAATAAAAAATAGAAATGGAATTAGTGTTCATGTGTACGTACGGCTTAACGTCTCCATGAACGGTGCATTTCATTTTCTTACCTCTAAATGTGATTTAATATTATAAATACATGTATATGATGAATATATATGATATATATGTTATCCAAATCATTTTTATCATTCTGGATATAAAGAACCTTTGACCAAATTGACAACATGTAAGTGTAAGAAGTCTATTTTTGACTTAAGATCCAAATACCGACAAAATGAACATTATTAACTTAAATGATTACATGATGTTCATAACATGGTATAAAAAGAATAATGAACTTGAAAAAGGTTCTTAAGCAAGTAGAGATTAACTCAAGTTTATTATTCAGGAGATTAAAGAACGGTCGGGTCAAGTCGGATATGAGGTATGGGACTTCGTCTCAATCTCCTTTCATTGAGGCATATTTTGTTTTATACACAACCTTCTTTTATACAGTGTATAAACCCCTTTGACTTTTATGTTTATTTAAAAGGAATCTTTTTTATATTAAGTGTTTACTAAATGACAAAAGGGAATGTTTTTGTCGTACGTATGCGGCGACAATGACTTCTCTGCCGCCATGACTGTTATTTGAGTTTCGGCTTCCTCTAAAAGCCATACCTTTTTTAAAAAAGAAAAATAAATACCATGTTTTACTTTTCTTTTACTTTGGTATTGAAAATTGATTTCATAATGTTTTTATTATATCAATGTGTTGTATTGATATCTCATGATTGAAATGTGGAAATGTTATGTTTCCTTTATGCATGTTTTATGTGATATGATTATGTTATGGTTCTTGGGCATTATTATGAAGACGGGTGGTTCCGTGATAAACTAAGGGTGGGTGAGACCGTTATAGCTCTCCAATGCATTGGGTAACGCGAAGGAGTGAAACGTTATGGTTTCTCCAAAGAGATATGGGGAATATACTGTGATGGGTATTCCAAACGTAACCAAGAGGGTTACTCCCTACGTAAGAATGTTATGAATGCCTCAAGTTACCTTTATGTCTTATGATTTCTGTGATTTATTCATGATTTGATGAGGTATGTTAAATTGCTTATGTTTTATGGGTAAAGTATGATCTCATTCTTGTGTATATATGTACCCATGTTTCCTTTCCATATTTTTATATCCCTTACTGAGCTTTTTATGCTCATCCCATGCTTTTCTTGAAATGTTTTTCACAGGTCAAGGGAAAGGTACATGAAATGATGATAGTGTCAAGGTAGTGTCAAGAAATAATCCATGTTTTATTTTAAATGTGTTTCCATTGATGAGAATGAAGAATATTATCTTTATGTAACAACTTTGTTTATATGTGGAATGTAATGAAAGTTTTATGATCTAATTCTCTAAAACTCTCAACCCAAAAAGATCCTCAATGTGTACTCTTGTAATAACTCAAGATTAAGTAAGGTTTAAGGCTGGGGCCTTATAGTTCGTATCAGAGGTCGGTTTAGATAACTTTAGGAGATAGATTTCTATTAAATGATTGTCCAAAAATATTTTTTTGAAATTATATATCATTTAAATATTACCATGTTGCTTCATCTAAGACATGTTTGTTCAGAATGGTTTTTCGCAGAGGAAACAGGGAAGCAGTGCTAGGAAGGCATACAGAAGGAAATAACCTTCCGAATCCGCATCCTGAGATGGTCGGAATTGGAACTGAACCGTTTGTTGCTGTAATAGCGCAGTTGAATCAGGCTATAAATGGTGGTGGTATCCATACACGAGATCAGCCAGATCAACCACAGAGGAACATGTCAGTGGTGGAACATATCATGAGGCTACATCCCCCATCATTCAGAGGATCATCTGACCCTGTGCTAGCTGAAGGGTGGATTAAATAACTGGAGAAGATTTTCGATGTCATGGGGTGTTCAGACAATCAAAAGGTTAGTCTTTCTATTTACCGTTTGTAGGGTGAGGCGGATCAGTGGTGGTCGATGGATAAAAATATCAGGGACGCTGATGAGATTTATGCTCTCGACTGGGACAAATTCAAAGGTATGTTCCTTGAGAAGTATTTCCCTAAGGCTGTTCGACATAGGATGGAAAATAAATTCTTAGAATTGAGGCAAGAGGAAGACTCAGTGGCTACCTATGAAGAAAGGTTCACTCGATTGGCAAGGTATGCTCCAAATTTTATTCGAGACCCTGATAGTAAAATCAATCATTTTTACTCATGATTAAAGCCAAAATATCGAAGGGCATTAGCTTCTCGTGAGTTTAAAAGTTATGAAAAGATTGTTCGATGTGCTGAGAAGGTGGAAATAGAGTTTGCCGATGATCAAGTGTTCTATAACAACCAACAGAAGAATAGACAAAGGTGAGAGGAGAAAGGTAAGAATTCTTCGAAAAAGTGTGATGGTAAGAAAACTAAGTTTCCAGTTTGTGATAAATGTGTCAAAAGGCATGCTGGGGAATGTCTTCTGAATTCTGGAAAGTGCTACCGATGTGGTAAGATGGGACATAAGGCTCGTGATTGCACTAAAAAAATTCAAGGTGAAGGTAAGACCAAATTTGATTTACAGTTAGTAAAATGTTATAAGTGCAATGAGATGGGTCACTATGAAAACGAGTGTCCGACAAAGAGCTTGAGTGATGGGAAGCAGATAGACTACAAGCAGAAAGGGGTGGTGAAATCCTTTACAACTACTTCAGCAGATGTCGGGCCATCAAATGAAGTTGTATCAGGTACTTTGTTTGTTTTTTCAGATAATTCCTGTGTGTTGTTTGATTTGGGGTATACACATTCTTTCATCTATGAAACCTTTTCTAGTAAAATGGTAATACCATCTCAAGAAATGACTCATGATCTTATGGTAAAAACACCTGGGGAAAATGTTGAGGAAAAAAGAATTTATAAGAATCTTCTTATCCTTATCTGTGGAAAGAACCTACTTGCAATCCTTATTGTTCTACCTCTAGTAGAGTTTGATGTTATCTTGGGTATGGATTGGCTCTCTATTTACCATGCTAAGATTGACTGTAGAGCTAAAGAAGTTTCTTTTCAGAAAGACTTTCAGTTTGTGTACAAGAATGAACCCTTACTATTGATAACTTATCAAGAGGCCGAGAAACTTGTAAAAGATGGAAATGAATTTTACCTTGCACACATCGTTGAAAATAAAGGAACTGTTCAGATTAATGATGTGCCAATGGTAAATGAGTATCCTGATGTTTTTCCTGATGAGTTGCCTGGAATAATACCAGACCGGGAAGTTGAATTTACTGTTGACTTAGTTCCTGATGCTAATCCAATTTCAAAACCCCCTTATCGAATGGCTCAAATTGAACTTTTAGTGTTGAAGGAGCAATTGCAAGATTTATTAGAGAAAGGTTTCATTCGACCTAGCCCATTCCCTTAGGGTGCTCATGTCTTATTTGTTAAAAAGAATGATGGTTCTATGAGACTTTGCATTGATTATAGAGCATTGAATAACATCACTGTTAAGAACAAATATCCTTTGCCTCATATCGATGATTTGTTTGATCAGCTCCAGGGAGCTCAGTTTTTTTTCAAAGATTGACCTTAGATCGGGGTACCATCAGCTGAAGGTAATGGAGGCAGATATTCCGAAGACCGCGTTCCGTACGAGATATGGAAATTATGAATATGTAGTAATGCCTTTTGGGATAAACAATTCACCTGCTGTATTCATGGACTTAATGAATAGAATTTTCCATGAGTTCGTGGATAAGTTTGTGGTGGTTTTCATTGATGATATTTTGGTGTTTTCTAAAAGTAAAGAGGAGCATGAAAGACATTTAAGGGTTATCTTGAAAACCTTAAAAGAAAAGAAACTGAATGGAAAAATCAGCAAGTGTGAGTTTTGGTTGCAACAAATTTCTTTCCTTGGTCACATTGTTTCTAAAGATGGAATAACTGTTGATCCTGCAAAAACAAAAGTTGTGGAAGAATGGCCAAGACCCACAAATGTAACCGAGATTCGTAGCTTCCATGGTTTGGTAGGCTATTACTGAAGGATTGTTAGAAATTTTTCACGGTTATCTAGTCCAATAACTAAGCTAACTCGGAAGGGTGTTAAGTTTATCTGGACAAAAGAATGTGATGATTGTTTTCAAGAATTGAAAAGAAGATTGGTGAATAATCTAGTTTTGGCACTACCATCTAGGAATGGTGAGTTTGTTATATACAGTGATGCTTCATTGAAAGGACTTGGTTGTGTCCTAATGCAGAATGATCAGGTAATTGCTTATGCTTCACGACAGTTGAAAACTCATGAGGTAAATTACCCTACACATGATTTGGAATTAGATGTTGTTGTTTTTGCTTTAAAATTTTGGAGGCATCATTTGTATGGAGTAAAGTGTGAAATATATACCGATCACAAAAGTTTAAAGTATATATTCACTCAGAAAGAATGGAACATGAGTCAAAGGGGATGGCTAGAAATAATCAAGGATTATGATTGTACAATTCATTACCATCCGGGAAAATAAAATAAAGTGGCTGATGATTTGAGTCGAAAAATTAATGCTTCATTAGCAATGTTGAGTTTGGAACATGATCCTTTGGTTAAGGATTTGATGAGATTTGGTATGGAAGTTGTTGGTGCAGGAATTTATTCTGTTTTGTTTCAGGTATCAGTGAGATCATCTCTATCAGATAGAATCAGGAAAGCACATAAGCAAGATGGTGAGTTGCGGAAAAAGGTAGAGCTGGTTCAGAAAGGTAAGTTGCCTGAATTCAACATTGATAATGATTGTGTTTTGTGATTTGGGAAGATATTGTGTGTGCCTTGTGATTCACAGTTGAAGATAGAGTTGTTATGTGAAGCTCATAGTTCTCTGTTTTCAGTTCATCCTGGCAGTACTAAGATGTATAGAGATCTGCAGGAGTATTACTGATGGGATGGAATGAAAAGTGATATTGCTGATTTTACTGTGAAGTGTTTGACTTGTCAGCAGGTTAAAGAAGAGCGGCAGTTACCAAAAGGGATGCTTCAGCCTTTACTAGTGCCAGAGCGGAAATGGGAGAATATATCCACGGACTTTGTTGTGGGATTACTGAAGACATCTCGAGGTAATAATGCAATCTGGGTTATTGATGATCGCTAGACTAAATCTGCTCATTTACTTGCTATACGATATACTTTTTCCCTAGATCAACTTTCCCGTTTGTATCTTAAAGAGGTAGTCAGGTTACATGGAGTTCCTCTCTCCATTGTATCTGACCGTGATCCCAGGTTCACTTCTAACTTTTGGAAAGGCCTTCAGAAGTCGTTGGTTACTGAATTAAATTTTAGTACAGCTTTTCATCCTCAATCAGATGGGCAGTCAGAACAAACAATTCAGAAATTGGAGGATATTCTACGTTCTTGCTCTATGGATTATCAGGGAATTTGGGACCAACATCTTTCTTTGGTTGAATTTTCATATAATAATAGTTTTCAATCCAATATACAGATGGCACCATTTCAGGCATTATATGGGAAGTGGTGTCGAACTCCAGCTTTCTGGGATGAAGTGGGTGAAAGGAAGTTGATGGGACCAGAATTGGTAGAAAAGATGGCAGAAAAAGTTTATCTGATTCAGAAACACATGAGAACAGCTCAGAGCAGGTAGAAGAGTTATGCGGATAACCGGAGGAAGGATCAATCTTTCGAGGTAGGTGATCATGTTTTTCTAAAGGTTTCTCCTTGGAAAAGTGTGATGAGATTCGGTAAGAAAGGAAAGCTGAGTCCAAGGTTTATTGGACCATATGAAATTCTGGAGAGAGTTGGATTAGTTGCTTACCGAGTGGCTTTACCTCCGAGTTTATCTCAGGTACACAATGTTTTTCACGTTTCGATGTTGAGAAAGTATATGCCAGATCCATCTCATGTTTTGAGTCCAGAGGTAGTTCATCTGGAAGAGAACCTATCTTATGAGGAACAACTGGTCCAGATTCTTGACCACAGGGACCAAGTGTTACGGAATAAGGTGAATCACCAGGTAAAGTTTTTGTGGAAAAACCACATGATTGTAGAGGCAACATGAGAATCTTAAAATGCAATGAGGGATAAGTACCGTCGTTTATTTGATAAGTAAATAAATTGCGGGGACTCAATTTTCTAAAGGGGGGAAGGATGTAACATCCCAAGTAAGTAATGAATAATAGATATTTTATCTATGCCTATTAATGAATTAGATCGTGTTTTAGAGGCTTAAAATGAAAATAAATCCAATCTTAAGCATGGAATACACTAATATTTTTAAAAGATTGTTTTACTGCCTTTTGATGGAAAACCATTTTTGAATATATATTTTGACAATTTTATAAACTATGTTTGTCAAAATAAACTTATTCGTTATGATTGGGACATCAAAATTTACTTTGTGTGAATTTTAGGTATTTTTCTGACTATGTTCATTTTTTAAGGAATAGTGAAAAATACTGCATTTTACATCAAAACTACTTTTTAATCAAATTTTTTTATATGATTAGATTATATTTTGAATTGGTTTTGAAGTGAAATTAGAATATATATTTACCATTTAATCCAATGGTGGTCATTGTAATCAATTTCACTTTGAAATTGGACTTAAACTGGTGTCAATCTTTTGATACTTATTGTTTCATAAAAACACGCTATTTAATCTGATAGCGGGAATTAATTATTAAATTAATTAATGTGACTTATATGTTTTGAATTTTGTAAAATAGACTTCATTTTTGAATTCATATTATCAAATATATCTTAGGGTGAAGTTTTGGTATTTTTCTGAAAAACTTCAATTTTTGATGAATAGTGAAACCACTAAGTGGTACTTATAAAAACTAATTTTTTCGTTTAAATGAAATTTTTCCATCTTTGTGTTTTGAATTTCAAAAAACCGACATACATGGGTTTCATTAAGAAGTAAAATGTGGTTCAACGAGATTAAAATAATTTTTTGGTGAATAGTAACTTATTAAGTTTTTAATCGCGATTAGGGGTAATTAGTGTAGTTTAAGGAAAAAATTGCTTTAATAAAATGAGATGAGCTTGAAACATGTCCTACCCTCATTGGTTGTGTCATGGCCGACCAAGACAAGCCATGGGTCAACTTGGGGACCCCATGGAGCCACTTTGGTTGGGAAATGACATAAATAACTTTTTATTTAATGTAAAAGTAAAAATGACACAAACATAATATGTTTTACGAAAACAATTATTACATGGGGTTATAAAGATCATATTTTTGATTATAAATAGTCATTGGAAAGATAAAAGGATTTCCTACAACATATTATTTCTTTTATAATTTTTAGAATTTAAATAAATTAAATTATTTATGACTTCATGATGATGCATCGATGACCTCATTATTTAACGATTTAAATAAAATGGAAAGTCAATGTAAAATCTAAAACCTACACATGGCCAAAACCAATTGGATGAGTGGATTTCGAACCCTTATCACCTTATACTCGAATTATATCAATGTGGGAACTTTTAGAATCCGAAACTCTTTTTAAAATAAAGTAACTTATCTTTACTTTCCAAGAGTGCCCCTCTTCTCCTCTTATAAAAGGCCCCCACCTCTACCACATTCCCACACTCCCAAAGCCTTTGGCTCAGCCATCCCCTACCCATTTACTCTCTCCACATCCCTCTCCTAATCCTTGATTATTCCCTTTGGGCATAATCCTTTCAAAGGAATCCTTTAGGCTCAAATCAAAAGGAGTTACACTTTTAAAGGTAATTCATTCTCTCATGTTCATTTGTTTTATTTTGCTTCTCCAACCCCCCTAAACTCTTTTTATTTATTTCTTTTGTAACAAAACCAGTATCTTCAATATACTAGGATGTTGTTATAAGATTTATTCGAGCTACACTCTCACACAACTACATCAAATGGTTAAAGAACATACGGTTTCCGTGGATGGCGAAATTCTGCCTCCCGAAACGATGAATGTTCAATACTCATTTAACACCTCCAAACGTGGCCATAATGATGTCACTATTTTTATATATGATATATAATATGTTTATTCTTTCCTTAAGATTATGTATTTTTCATTTATGGTATACTGTTATTGTTTCCATTATGGATAAACACGATATCTTCATTTTAGGAAGTGCGGACTACCGCCCCTGAAAGTGATTTGATTCGTTAATACCATATGTGGGATGTGTAAAGGATAACGTTAATGATATTATATATGTTATTATAATGGAATTATAATATACTCTTATATCATTATGATTCCATTACAGAAAATACGAAATAAAAATGGAAGTAGCGTTCATGCGTACGTACGGCTTACCGTCTACATGAACGATGCATTTCATTTTCCTACCTCTAAATGTGATGTAATATTTAAAGACATTTATATGCTGAATATATATGATATATATTTTATCCAAATAATTAATATAATTCTGGATATAACGAAACTTTGACCAAATTAACAACATGTAAGTGTAAGAAGTCTATTTTTGACTTAAGAACCAAATACCGACAAAATGAACATTAGTAACTTAAATGATTACATGATGTTCATAACATATTATAAAAGGAATAATGAACTTGAAAAAGGTTCTTAAGCAAGTAGATATTAACCCAAGTTTATTATTCAGGAGATTAATGAATGGTCGGGTCAAGTCGGATACGAGGTATGGGACATCGTCTCAATCGCCTTTCATTGAGGCATATTTTGTTTTATACAAAACCTTATTTTATACGGTGTATAAACCCCTTTGACTTTTATGTTTATTCAAAAAGAATATTTTTTATACGAAGCGTTTACTAAACGACAAAAGGGAATGTTTTTGTCGTACGTATGCGGCGACAACGACTTCTCCGCGCCGTGACCATTATTTGAGTTTCGGCTTCCTCTACAAGCCATACCTTTTTTTAAAAAAGAAAAATAAATACCATGTTTTACTTTTCTTTTACTTTGGTATTGAAAATGGTTTTCATAATGTTTTTATTATATCAATGTGTTGTATTGATATCTCATGATTGAAATGTGGAAATGTTATGTTTCCTTTATGCATGTTTTATGTGATATGATTATGTTATGGTTCTTTGGCATTATTATGAAGACGGGTGGTTCCATGATAAACTAAGGGCGGGTGAGCCCGTTATAGCTCTCCAATGCATTGGGTAACGTGAAGTAGTGAAACGCTAAGGTTTCTCCGAAGAGATTTAGGGAATATACTGTGATGGGTATTCCAAACGTAACCAAGAGGGTTACTCCCTATGTAAGAATGTTATGAATGACTCAAGTTACCTTTATGTCTTATGATTTCTATGATTTATTCATGATTTGTTGAGGTATGTTAAAATGCTTATGTTTTATGGGTAATGTATGATCTCATTCTTATGTATATATGTACCCATGTTTCCTTTCCATATTTTTATATCCCTTAATGAGCTTTTTATGCTCATCCAAAGCTTTTTTTTGAAATGTTTTTCACAGGTAAAGGGAAAGGTTCATGATATGATGATAGTGTCAAGGAAGTGTCAATAAATAATCCATGTTTTATTTTAAATGTGTTTCCATTGATGGGAATGAGGAATACTATCTTTATGTAACCACTTTGTTTATATGTGGAATGTAATGCAAATTTTATGATATAATTCTCTAAAACTCTAAACCCGAAAAGATCCTCAATGTGTAATCTTGTAATAACTCATGATTAAGTAAGGTTTAAGGCTGGGGCATTATAACAAAACCAAATTACATGAAGCCATGACATAATCCCACTAAACCAAGCAATGCTCTCCAATCCCCACAAAACCATCCAAGCATCACAATAAACTAGTATAAAAATGAGATGCTTCATCCTTAGTTGTGTCCTTGAAAACAAAATAAAACCACCAATGTTTAGAAGAAGGTGGTGAGTAAATATATTATGTAGGTTTTCACCAAATAACATCCCTACACACACCACTTGAATAAAACCACTATCACATTTATGTAAAATAGTTTATAAGAAACATTAAATAGTGGAACAATTTCAACAATCCAAAGACACCATCACCAGTCCATTTTCACCCAAATCTCTACAACACAAGGGATTCTCAAAAACCATTCCATAATTTATCTTCCATCATATTTGAGAACCAAAATTTCTATTATTAAAAAAACACACAATAAAATAATAACTACAGTGTTTTACATATACAAAACAATAAACAACCACAGTGGAAGTTCCTATCCAATCCCATTATAACTTTCTAAACCTAATGGTAATTCACGTCCACTTATCCTTGATAGTGGTTATTCTATGCAATATCCATCCCATTTTTATAGTGATACTCCCCCTCCATCGTATCAATATCTCAAAAAAACATCAAATGTTCAAGCCACTAAACAATTATATAGAACGCCGAGGCCACAACATTATGCCAACAAATATTTCATTAAAAAAATACCTAAGAACATCATTTATGACACAATAAGTTTCAATAAAGAAACCCAATTTTATATAAACAATTTCCACATAAATATTTCAAAAATCAACCCAGGAAAATGATTTTATTATATTCATTTTAAAATCCAAGAACAATAACATATCACCAAAGTATCATATTTTCCACAAAATACAACAAATCCCCAAAAAGTGAATTTCCAACATGCATTACACATCATAATCATAATTAATTTCATGAAACCACAATTTATTGAAAATAATGGTTCTAGTTCAATCAAAATTGTAGTAAGGGAGGAGCCACATGTCGTTGGGTTTCGGAGAAATCCACCCACTGCACAACTGCTAACTGAATCCGGATGAATGTTACATAAAATTACCTTAGATCGATTTCCCTATCCCCAATAATAGAGAATATTTATATTTTAGGAAACGAAACCCTTATATTTACATGAAACTGTTTTAGATCATGAAAACGAAGAGAGAGAGATAGCTAGATATAAGAAAAATAAAGAGATAACCACGAGTGTAGACTTAATGAAATAAAATCACCTTCACATCACCTTTAAATCCCATAAAATCTATTTTGGAATGATTGGAATAGATCATTTAACCCTTGAGAGAGAAAATCATATACGAGGATAAAGTGGGTGTAATAATGGAGTGTTTAGGGAAAGTCCTATCCATTACTGGATTTAAAAATCTAATATTTATTACTGTGCATGATTAGCTCACATGTCTAGGAATACCGTGTTCTAACAGTGGGCATGCTACTGCCTCGAATGGTACTTCGCACAGCCTCCCCACATGGTTAGACAAACCATGTGAAAACCTTTTGAAGCCCTCTTATCTCATTATTCTCAGTTACTTGGGGATTTTAAATGGTTTCTTCTTAAGGATTCTAAATTGTTCTCCCTTTAGAATGATTCCTAACATTTTCAAAATCATTCCAAACTCTCTCAAACATTTCCTGATAACATAAAACACTTAAAAATCATAAAAAAGGGTTATGTACATAAAATCAAGGGGGTTATGCATTATCCCCACCATTGGAATTTCTATACTCGTAAATTAGACAACCATTGTGTTGCAGAAAGAGCTTAGGTCATTGATTTACCATCTCATTTTCCCGCTCCCAAATCTCCTTTAAAATCTGACCATGCTACTGCAAAACCAGAACTAGACCATTTTTTTACCATCCAAGGCATTCACTTGACTATATACAATATGAACTGGCACATGCTCCATAGAATAATTTTTCCTTAGCTCAACATGATCCCATCGAATCCCATGGTCATGATCTGGCTGATACATCTTCAACTAAGAAACATGGAACACATTATGCACCACATTAAATAGTTGTGGTAAAGATAAATTATATTCCACCTATCTCACTCCCTAATGTATCTAAAAGTCCATATATACCTTGTAGATATCATTCCATTCTCCTTAAACTGATGATGTCTAAACATATGAGTGATTCTGACAAAACCATGATCACCGAACTCAAATGAAAATAGTCATCGATGATGGTCTACATATGATTTTAATGACTCTAGGAAATCCCCATTATTTTCCTTTTAAAGAATACTTTTCCCCTTCATCTCTTGGTCAACGCTTGACACATCCAATGAAATTTCGATGGTTTACACGTAAAAAGAAAGTGACTAATTATGGAGACATCCATACAAGGATTCAAACAGATCAATATGTATCAAGTCCTAATAACTATTATTATACAAGGACTCCATCAAAGGAAAGTGCTCCTCCAATGACCCACATAATTCTATCAGATAATCCCATAACATAAGTTCAATATTTTTAATCATTCTCTATTATTCCCTATTCATCATAGTATTGTACACAATACTCATCGTCAACTATGTCCCAAGGGATTGCTGCGAGTTTTTTAAAGAAATAAATGTGATCCTAGGATCAAAATCTGAGCAAATAACAAATGGGATTCCTTGCCTCTTTACCACATCCCATATATAGATTTTGAACAGATCCTCCACTTCATGAGATCCATGAATAGGGATGAAATTGGAGGACATTAGGAGGCGATCCACTATCAGCTATATGGTATAGTGTTTCCTAACCATCCTAGTGAGACCTTTAACAATATCCTTGGATATATGTTCCCACTTTTATACAGGGATACGTAAATATTTCAACATACATACCGGCCACTGAGGTTCTACCCTAGATTTCTAAAAATTTAATGTTCTCAAAACCAACTCCACCACTTTAATTTTCATACCATCTTACTAAAACTAGTATTTCAGCACCATATACATTTTTAAAATTCTAGGATTTGAAGCCCATATGGAATAATGATGATCCATGAGAATTTCTTCATGAAATTCCTATACTACAACCATCCAATTCCAAAAACTGAAAGCTGAATGCTCATTCAGTCCACAGCCCTCAATGATATCTATTCCATTGTGTTTTTACCTTATTGCCATACTCTCAAAATCAGATGATTGTTCCTCTTTAACCAACCCAACCAAATTAAGAAGCAATGAGACAAGAAATAAAACTACTCTACCACCCTGGTCCTCAAATAACAACAACATGTCAGCTAGGACCAACAACAAAAACCGCTATGTCAATGCATGTTTCACTGCATGAGCATAATAATTCCAACATAATGCATCTTCCCTAAAAAATCCCTTACTCATTTATTCATCATGTCAAAATAAAACATCATGACCATTTATGTTGCCTCATGTTCAAATATCATTTCGAGAAAATATGCTTTAAAATATTATGATTGGTAAACTCCATGAATTTCTCATAGAAGTGATGTGTTGAGAGTTCTTCTCATGCACCCTTAACTAGCATGATCCATATGCAACAATGTGATCCCCTATTATGAGAACACATCCCAAACCAAATCCTCATGCGTCACAATATACCATGTACCATTTCCGTAATTTTTTTTTAAAAATGATTTGTACTCATGTAAGATGACCCTTAAGCTCTTCAAAATATTTATGAAACTTTTAATTCTATTAAAATGGAACATTCAAACTTGTCAAAAGTTTCATTGGTGTAGACAATCTTGAGAAGTCACAAACAAAATTATGATCATTCCCACCTGGACCAAGGATGCTCTATATCTTGAAAAAAAATATTACATTGTTTCCACAAAATAACATCCTCGATTTTTTGGGATCAACTGAAACACCCTTCTCATAAATAACATGGACATTAAAATGAACATATTGTATCTAAATATCACAATTTGGAAATTTTGAATACCATATATTTTCACTTAAGATCCCTAGCACTATCTTCAATTGCTTCCCATGCTCCACCATTGTCCTTGAATACAACAGTATATCATTAACATTCACCCACATAAATTAATCCCAATATCATTGAAATATCTGATTCATCAATTCCATGAACACCATTGGTGCATTCGTGAGACCAAAGGGCACAACTACATACTCATAATGACCATATCTACTTCTGAAAGCTATTTTGGGAATATCCTCCTTCTGCACCCACAATTGATGATATCCTAACCTCAGGTCAATCATGGAGAACTATTGAGATCCGCTTATCTATTCAAAAAAAAATCATCAATTCATGGAAGTGGGAATCCTTTCATTATCGTAACCTGATTTATCCTATGGTAATCAACACTTGGTCGCAAGGTTCTATCCTCTTTTTTAACATAAAAACTAGAACTACCCATAGAGATGAGTTAGGTTGGATGGACACTTTGTATTATAACTCCTCCAAATACACATTAAATTCCATCAATTATGATGGTGTCATTCAGTACGTTGGATTTGAGATTGGACTGGACCTGAAAAGGAGATCAATTGTACACTCCACTTCTCTCACTAGTGCAAACCCTAAGAATTTATCTCGAAAGAAACCCTAAAACTGATCAACAATTGCTGGAAAATTTCTATTATGAACTCCTTCTATTGATGATAATGGAAATGCGGCTAACTTCTATGAAATCATGCCAATAGTTGGTGATAATAAACCTATTACACCAAACATTTTATTATTCTCTCACCTATAGAGATGATTGACACCTTCATCCACCATGAAACTATGAATTCACATATAATAGTTGACATTGTCCTTAAACATCATCAACCAATAAATTCATATTATTACATCATAGGAATCCATTTTAAGCACTGATAAATCCAACCTCAACTTAACCCCATCCATAACTATACAACATGATTTAGACAAAAAATCTCAACACTATCTTTGTCCCAGAGATGTTTCTTATTTAAAAACCAAAGGCATCATTTTCATTTTTAATCATATAAAATCAACGATAGGAGTAGTAGTGAAAGGATAAGGATGACCTATATCAAAAAACACATGCATCAGGGAAGAATTATAATGAATAGTACCTCGCACTATGGATGGTTCTGAAAAATTATACATAAAAACCATCTAAGCTCTGAAGAATGCTTTCTTTCTATAGTATGCTCTTTATTTCCTTGTTGAGGAGTCATGGTTTTCCTAGAATCACTATGAATAACCTTTCTCTCCTTAAAAAAGGGTATGTTTCTTTCCTTGTCCTGTTGAGGCATTTGATGCATGCACCCCTTGAGGAGTGTCACGAAAACCTGACCTCAGAGCATAATGAAAATACTACTGAAGATTCACCATATTCTTAATGTTATGAAATGATCAAGGTTGTACCATACAATCGTGCTTAATGTGAGCTGTATAGACACCCTAAAAACAACTCTACATACTACGTGGCTTTAGAGGAAGATTCACTGATTCAGCCATCAAATTCTGAACCATACATCAACCCTAGAAATGTCTTTCCCACTTCCACTTAAACACAACATTTGAGTTCCAAGTATTCTGTGTGTTTATCAACATACGTCCCCCACCTATTGCCCAAAACATATCTAATTCATCTACTCTTTCTCTATTCGAAATTTCTATGTAATCACTAATACACATCGCAACAATATTATAATGAATTTACTACCTCAACCCAACTTCAAATATATGTGCCATCAATGATGAACAACCCAGCACCTTGGGTGAAAACGACACTAATTTCATATACATTATTGTATATTCTGTTACCTATGGGTTCTATTTCATTACCCAAAATAAATATTTTGTGCACTGGATATTAAACATTTGGGGTTATAATGTTTTATTAAACAATCCCTCAAACCTATACCATGCCATGTCGTGGTCTATTCCAGCTTGGACCGCCCACAAGCCCTACTAATGACCCACATCTTCTTGAATATATGTGTCTAACTTCACTTTTATCTCTACCAGTGTTTCCATGAATTCATATATTCTATTTATTCTCTTCAGAAACAATTATGCACTTTATGACTTTAAATAACCCCTAAATACAGGTGGATTCTTCTTTTGAATCCAAACGACATGATACACATGCTTTAGTTAATATTATTTATTTCAACATTCCACGGCTTGGAATGCATGCAATATACTCTACACTAGCTACTGGTTCACCTAGGGCTCAAGTGAAACCACATTTTTTGCAGCCTCCTCCAGTTGGACACTACGTTGCCTACCTTGTGATTCTAATATCAAAACAAAATAAACCATATCTCTCACTACATTAGAAATAAAAGACTAAATAATCTAATTCAATTACATATAAATTATCACAACTAGACTTTCTAGAAGTTAAAATTTCCAAGGTTTCACCATTTTCAAAAAAAATCCACCATATTTAGAAAATCAATCCATTATCAAAATACCACCAACATCCTCATTTGAACTCCACATATTTGAAATAATTCTCTAATTTTCCACACATCAATATAGTTGTGTCACTAAATAAGTCATTATACCAAATGAAATATGGGTCCTAGTGGGAAGCCATTGATACCTTGTATATGATGCTCATACCATGGGATACACCAACGACAATGAGATTTCTATTGTCTATTAGTGTCTCCAAAACGCTTATGCACCCAACTACATGGAAACCTATTCTTCAACATAGAATGGTGAGCTGCGTCCTTTTATGCTATATATTTTAGGTTCTAAAAATCCTATGCCTTACTGAAATCCAATATAAAACAATAAACAATGAATGAATACCAACACTAAGACCAAAAATAGATATAAGGACCAAGAAACTATAATTTCAAGGACTGAACAAACTGAAAAAACTTGTAAAGTCCCACCCCTTCCTCATTGGATTGAGTAAGAGATGAGATTATACTTATACATAGGCGATGTTTACATGGACGAAAAGGCTATTAATTAATGCTGAGGGCATCAAGAACAATTAGGAATGATTTTCCCTTAGAACTAAAGCAAAAACCAAATGATTAATAACCCACAAAAATACATGATTTATGTCATACAAAATTACAACGCATCGAACCAAAATGCCTATACAAAAAAACCCTCCAGAATCCATAGTCAGAGTACAATGTCGAAGACTAAAAAACTAGATCCCTATAATCTATGAAAAAATTCCACAACTTCGTGCCATGCCCTATGGTACAATCACCAAAAAACATCCATCCATCAAGATGAACTGCTAGAAAAATGAGATACTTTACCCTTACATGTACCTCGATAAATGAAATCTATAAAACCACCAACATGCCAAAGTAGGGGGTGAGTACAAATAATCAATAGGCTTTCCAAAAATGACATCCATACACATAAAACTAGGATAAAACCATTAGAAAAATTATATAAAATAGTCTAAAAAATGATAAATAGTGGAACAATATCAAGATGTCACACACCATTACCGAGCCATTTTCTCCCAAATCCTTACAATACAAGGGAGTATCAACAACCATTCTTTAATCTATTTATCATCATGTATGAGAACAAAACATTATTTCATGACTAGAAATACACAATCAAAGTATAACTATAGGGGTTTACATATACAAACACGTAAAAAATCATGGAGGAACTTCTCGTCCAAGCTTGTTACTAATTTATAAACATAGTGGTACTTCACACCCAATTAACCATGATAGTGGCACTTCCATCCACTATAAAAAAACTATTTATAGTGGTAATACAACACAATTTTCATCATCCCAACACAACATCAAATGTTTAATCCAATAAACATGTATATATCACACCAAGGCCACAAAATTATGAAAATAACTGTTTTATAGCCAACAAATTCCTTATAAAATCATTTATGCAACTATTACATTATATAAATGAAACCCATTTTGTTGTTAAAATTTCTAAATTTTTGTTATTGAATCAACCTACGAAATCAATTTTAAAATCTTCTTTTTAATATACAATAAGAAGACCAAATCAACGCAATATCCCATTTTCCCAAATATTCCACAAATCTGAAAAAAAAAATTCCAACAAACATCCCACATCATAATAAAAATTATATTCAATAAAAACAAATTTATTGAAAGTAGATCTTCTAGTTATACTGAAATGGAGGCCACAGAGAATCCACAAAACAAAGGTTTTTGGGGAATTCAACCCACCACACAACCGCACGCCGAATCTGAGTGAAAACTCTACGAAACAACCTTAGATCAACTTCCCTAGAATAAAAAATCCCAAATATTACCAATTTATAAAAAAGCCGTATATCTACATGAAATTGTTTTATATCTAACAAACTAGGAGAGAGGTAGAGCTAGATCTGAAGAAAACAAAGAGAGAACCAGGAGTGGAGACTTACAGGAAAAGAATCACTTTCACCGCACAATGTAAACCCTTCCAATCACTTCCAAAATGAGTAGAAGTTATATTATTACCCCTAAGAATGTAAAAATACCAAGTGATTCTAATTTTGGAGGATGAATGGAGGCTCTAGGGAAAATCCAGACCAAGCCCATATTTAAAAACCCTATTTTTTGGTCACACATGGTTTTCTCATAATTTTAGGAAACCTATGTGCTAACTGTGTGAATGCTACTCCCTCAAAGGGAACATAGCATGGACTCCTTGCATGGTTAGAAAAATCATGTGAAAACTATGTGAATTACCACTTTATAATGTTTCATGGTTACGTGTGGATTCTTCACAGTTTCCCCGAATTTTTCTCAAACCATGCACCCAATAGAAAGCTTCCAAACATTTGCAAACCCTTTTCAATCTCTCTCAAACAATACTCGACAACATTAAACACATAAAAAAGTTATATACAATGGTTATGTACATCAAAAAGGGGGTTTTACAATTTGAAATCAATTTTTGGATTCATCATTTACATGTTTCCCATTTTATTTTTAAATAATGAATTTCATTTATGAGTGTGCGACTTTGTAAAAATCAAATGTTATTTAAAAGTGAAAATTTTTGTTTTTATTTATTATTGTTTGATGTGTTATGATTATGTTATGGTTCTATAAAATAGTTTTTGAAAATAGATTGTTCTATGATAAATTAAGGTAGGGGGAGCATGTGATAGCTCCCCAATGCATTAGGTAATGTCAAAGAGTAAAACGGTAGGGTTTCTCCTATGATATTTAGGTAATATACCATATTGGGTATTCTATATGGGACCATAAATGTTACATCCTATATATCCTTGAAATATACAATGTAAAACTAATATGGATTCCACAATTTACCTCTATGGATTATGTTTTCTATGGTGTTTTATTTGAATATTGTAATTTCATGAGGTATGAAAGAGAGCTTATGTTTTATGAGGGAAAAGTATAAATGTTTTTAATTTTTTTAATGGGATTAATGTACTCATGGAATAAAATTTTTATTTCATTAATTTATGTCCCATACTGATTTTCTTATTATACCGCATTTTAAAATAAATTCACATGATATAAGAATGGGTAAGAGAATCGAGGAAGTCATTTTGAATTTTATGACGATTTTTCATGAAATTGATATCACGTTTTATTTTAAATGATATATATTATGAAATATGTGGATACTATTTAAAAGTGTCAACTTTTTAAATTATTTTTTTATGTATGACATGTGGCCTAATTTTCTGATACTCTAAACCTGTAAAGATCCACAATGTCAATGAATTTATATAATTAACATAATTCAATATTATGTAATATTTAATGTCAGGTTTTTATCGTTGGACATAATGCATTGAAGATTAATAACAGGGCTTACACATCATATCTTGATCTATAATGGGTGAATCCTGACATATCTTGAGTTATAATGGGGAATAACCCATCATATCTTGAGCTATAATGGTATCAACCCATAATAATAAATTTACAAGGATCATATCATGAATAAAACCATTGGAAACATATTTACACACATGAGAAATAAACTTCCAGATATCAAAATACCATTTTTTGGAAAATTACTTTTTAAACGAAAAAAGATGCAAACATAATAATGAAATCATTTCCATAAAAATGAACGATGATAATTTATTAAGAAAATTTAATTTAAAATGAATCCGGAAATTTGGGGAAACTACACATGTCATATAAGATAAAAAATATATATATTATATTCTATAAAAAGGGATGAAATTGAACTTTACAAGATGGTCTTAAATGAAAGTCCCTTACCATGGGTATGGCTCATCATGTAAAATATTTATCTTCCTAGAATATAAACATAGGTCAATTATTTACTTTCTTCAAAACCTTTTTAGAGTATATTATCAATTATTATCATTTTTTTACAATCACATAATTATGTAAGTTCATGTTGGACATTTTGACAATATTTGTTACGTAAGTCCAAAATAAACAATATATGGTATGAATATATAATGTGGTAATAATTCCATAATATATAAAAATAATATTCATGAAATAATAATCACTTTTATATATCAATTGAACATTAAAATTTATTCATTAAATATGGATATTAAAGATAAACAACATCACAATCATGGACACAGTAAGTCGTACGCATGCATGAGTAACATTTCCATTTTTCATTGATTATTATGTCTAGAAGAGAAATATTATAAAATATTTCAATAATGATCAAAATACCAATAATACCATATTAATATTTGAAAAAATATAATATATAGTATCCATGTGATGTGGTGACTAAAAGTGAGTCACATCGCTTCCTAGAGGTGATAGTTAACACGTACACACGAACGATGTTATAATTTTTATGTGCAATGAAATATAATAATGTAATTGATTTATTATTCTATTATAATGACAAATATTTAAGGAATATTATATATAAACATTAATTCAATCTTTATGACTAGTATTGTGAGACAGTAATGGAAAAGGAATTATATAGGTTCATGGAGGTGATAATCAGTACAAACACACAAACAATTAACTCATTTCTTATTTGTTGGAATCCGAGATGGATTTTGGAAACGATATTAATATAATAAAAAATCATTATATTTATGTTCCTGTAGTTATTATTTCATCATGGTTGAAAATGATATGAAATAAGTGAAAGATGAAATAAAATTGAAATACTAAATTAAAAATGATACCCCTTCTTCAGATTAAATCCCTTGATTAACCCCTTAACACCTCTAATGATGGTGTTATTCCTAATATAAGGCCTATAGAATGTTTATAAGTATTCTATAAAGTTTATTTTTTAGATTTCACCCATCAAAATTGGTTTTATGTGCAATGTAATGTTAACAAGAAGTGCATTTTTATAAAAAGGGGAGGGGAACTCTTGTAATTTATTGAAGTATTGAAATAATTTCAATAACTTTTCTATAATAAATTATACAAATTTTATTTATTTTGGAAGGTATAATATGGTTGGGTTGAATAACACTCATCCAAAGAAGATTTACTATGTTTCTACTATTTTTTAAACTTTATCATTATGTTTTAACTATTATAAATTCATACCATGATATGATGTATTTCAACGTTTGATGGGGAATATATCTACTATATCATTAAAAATTGAAGATAAATTAGATATCTGGGTCCTTTATAGTCCAATCCCAAATATATTTAGAAATATTATATTTTTATAAATTCTATATCATTTATTAAATGTTTTTACATTTTGATATATAATTATTATCAATTTCTAAAATCATTAATATTGGATTTTTAAAAATCCGATAAAAACATTAAATTTTAAAAAATACTCCATTAACACATCGATAACATGTAAAATTCAAACATAAACTTATTTTATTGAATCAATTTTATAATATTATTTTTATTTTAACATTTTTATTATCATTAATTTATTTCTCCCATTAATGAAGAAATTAAAACATCAACATTGTGTCACCATTTAATTTAATTATTTATTTAGAAAATAATATATATAAAGTTACATGATATATCTAATAAATTTTCATTTTTATATTCCATTTATAGTTGAAAATTCCAATTATATAACTCAAAATAAAAAATTCATTATTTTTACAAATCTGGGATGTGACAAAATTTGTCAACTCATTGAATATAATATGTAAATTATTTACTCAAAGAAAAGTAGATTAAAAATATTATATCGTCAAACCAATGATATTTTTGGTTGAAACAAGCAAATCCTATTAGTTTATGACATGTTTTTGGAAATATTATATTATTTATTGTCTTATTTTTTTCGTTTAGTTATCAAAATTTGCCCTGAAAAATGAAACAAACAATCCATTTCTGATTCATTAGTAGTAATAACTTATTTTTGATGTTATAAAAAGTCTCAATCTCATCATCTCTAAAACTTTTAGAACATGTATGAAAAATAATAATAGAAATGATGGGATATTGCCTTTCTCTTGCAGTATTCCTTGTGCGACCAAAACCTCAACCTCAACTGCCCCTCATTCCAGCCTGTTTAGATGATAATAGAACTCTCCTAAAATCTATAATGGTATATTATATATATAGTAATAAGAGTTAAATGTTTATGAGTTCTAACGTTATTAATTTACAAAACAAATCTTATCCACAAAAATACATATAAAATGGTTAAGCATTCCTCCCCTGATCAAAATACATATTAATTATCATAGAATAAAACAACAAAAAGATGAATTCAAACTGGTTCCAGTATACATCTCAACTAAAAAAATTAGGTAGAATTATACATTTTCAAACCTTAAAGGATGTACCTGAAAACTGCATCTCAGAATTAATGGAGATGGGTTTTGGTTGAATTTATCAATGAATACTGAAGTAAACTAGCTAAATCTAGACCAAATGATTGGATAACCCATATTAGACCTTAAACCATCATTGAAGGAAAAAACAATCTGATATGAGGAGAATACAATAATGAAGAATATAAATTTATGATGTACCAAATAAAACCAAAAATTTTTACCACCTAATTTCAATTGAATGCAGACATAGAATAACAACTGTTAAATATGGACATTTTGATAGATGATGAATATGTATTTTGAAATACTAAAAATGATCCATGATCAGGATACAAAAATCAAAAATCATGAGAAACTGATCATGTCATATATGTTTATAAAAACTTTTCATTTTTAGCATTATAAAAAGTGATGAAATATGAGCATTATAAAAGAATTTTAAATGAATGTATCTTTCCATTAGTCTGACTCATCTTGTACAATATTTTTATTCATGAATAATAAACAAATGTTAATTATTTACATTATTGAGAACCTTTTTAATTATTATTATTCTTTTTAAATATCTTATTATAATTTTATAACAATTATTTTTTTATTTAAATTCACAATGGATTTTTTGACGATATTCAGTACATGAATCCAATATGACATCAGTAAGTTGAATATGGAAACATAGGTCATTATTAAATCATCTCCACAATAATATTAATGTTATAATAACATCTTTTATTAATTAAGTATACTTTTAAATCTACCCATTTCTGTATGGTTATGAAAAATGAATAAAGTTATAATCTTCGAGATAATAGAACATATGTACGCATGAGTATCGTTTCAATTTTTCAATGATCATTATGAAAAGAAGTTAATTATAATTTTATCATTCAAGAATGATAATAATATCATTAATATTATATTAGTTAGTTAAATATACTTATATATATCATCGATGTGATTCTGTGAAGAATAATTAATCACATTTTTTCATGAAGCTGATAGTTCACACGTATCCATGAACGATGTTATCATTTTCATGTTTATAATAATTTTTGGATACTCATTATTCCATTTTAAATACACTTCATATTGAGCATGAAATTTGTAGTATTATATTCAAATAGAAGAAAAATGTTTATCACAACCATGTTTGTAACATGTAAAGTATTTTTAATATGGAGTGATACTGGGGATATCTTAGACTTTATATAGTCTTTAAAAAGAGAAAATATTTACATAAATCATGGTAAGTTATTTAAAATTTATACATAGGAAATAATAATATTAAATGGTGACACAAAGATGATTCAATAAATTCATTATTAATAGAAGATTCAAATAAATGATATTAAAAATACTAAAATAAAAATAATTCAACATAATTCATTCTATACATAAATTTTATGGATTACATTGGAATGTTTTAGATTATTAATTGTATATATTTCAATTATTACCTTTTTTTATTATTTTATAAAAAATTCATGTAATGAATAATGTCAAAATCTACATTAAATATATTTTAAAATAAATAATATTTTATTAAATGATATAAAAATCGTAATAATAAAACCATTAGAAAACTGATTTTATAAGTCTAAAAATGTCATTAATGAATCATTTTTTTGTATTTAAGAAAAATTATATTAACCCTAAAAGTGTAAATTACTTCATATCATGATAAAAAATAATAAGGATTAAAACAAAAATAAAATGATTAAGAAACTGTCAAAATTTATCTAATTTTCATTAATGAATGGGATTTTACCAAAAATATTCATATATTTGAAATGAATCAATTTTTACCCATTTTGAATAGTAAATTAATTTATATTAAATTTATATTTTTAATATTTCCATGATTTTCCATCCCCTCCCCTATAAAGGGGATCCCATTATTCTCTATTCATTAAACCTCAAAACCTAGTTGCCTTATTTTAGGCATAACAATCACCTTATAGTTGGTAGATTGCAAATCTATGGAGATTGTCCAAGGATGAGGTATCATTTTTAATTAAATTTTTCTTATTTATTCATTAAATTGTTTAACATATTATTTATCCATGATGAAATAATAAATTCAGTATCTTATATACGCTAAGATTTTATTATGTTAATATCACCACCTAACTCCATCTCTAATTACTTCAATTGGGAAGTTGATAATTTGTTCTTGTGTATAGAGGACTACAACCATGCAAACAAATATAAATTTTTTTCCATCAAAATCTCTAAATACTGGCCATAATGATATAAATAATGATTATATAAGTTATTAATTACATATTTATCATTATTATAATATAATATACCCCTTATGTTATTACATTCCATTTATTCAAAAATGATAACGTTGTTCATGCATACATGTGAACTATCACCTCAATGAAATGAGGTGATTTATTTTTCGTCATCAAATCAAATGAATAATATATATATATAAGTTTAATAACATGATTAATAATATATTTATGATCTTAATAACATATATATATATAATTATTTATATAAAACATTATGTTACACAAAAGTACGTATGGATTACCATCTCCATGATTAAAACATCATTTATTTTTCATTACCACAACTAAATGGTTTGATATAAAATAATTATTGTTGTAAAAAAATAATTATTATATAATTAATATAATTCCTTAAATGATGAACATATGAACATTTTGATAATTGACAAGATAACAAAATCATTTTTACCGAGGACTCGAATATCCTCAAAATGTTTGAGATGAAATTAAATAATGAATAAATTTTAATTAAATGATAATAAGTTATATAAATTCATTTTCTCTATCCTTCAATTGGATTAATTTTATATTAATTTTATCCACATCAGTTTTTTAATTTTTAAAAAGGATAGACATATTTTTAATTAGTATGATATTTATGATCTAATGGGATCAACATAATTTTTAAAAAATATGAATAGTAAATTTAGTAATTATTTTTATTACCATGGTTAAGGGTGAATAAGTTATTTAAAGGTGAAAGTAATATTATAACTAAAATTAAATCATAATAACACTTGTCCTAATTTCATTGGATGATTATGTTTCAATAAAAACCATAATTGGGATGAATTTATATTCTTTGGAAACCACTTGGGCATGACTAAAATAATTATAAAATTATATTCAATGATAAAAAAATTTGAAACACACTTATTTTTTTCAAGTAAAGTGTTTTTAATATATGGTTATACAAGGTATCTCATTGGTTATAAAGAGTACATAGAAATCTAAAATATTTACCTAAATCTTAGTAAATTATTTATAATTTTTAGGAAATAAATAATTAAATTGTAAAAAAATGATGATGTAGTAACTGAACCATTAATGAATGGATAAATTTAATGATATTATAAATATAAAATAATTCTAATTTTTCATAATTAATTCCATCCAAAAAAATTAGATTAATTTGACATTTTCTAGATTAGATGATTATTTTTTTTGAAGATATATATTTTTTAGGATATATTTATATAGTTAAGAAACTAACATTGTCAAAATTGACACTAATGGTATTTTTAAATATTAAATATTTTATTAAAAGATATAAAATTCATAGAAATTAAAAATTTTAAAAAATAATTTCCATGTAAAAAATTGTAATCAATGACTAATTTAGTTGTCTTTTGGAATTTTATGGTAATTATATTAACTAGAAAAGGATAAATTACATCATATCCCGGTAAAATTTAATGAGGGTTAAAATACAATGATAAGAATTTAAAATAATTAATACCTATATAATTTTCATTGGATTGTTTTATTTAAAACCATAATCAATTTATATTCTATCTAAACCACCATAGACAGATTTGGAGATGAAAATTAATTTATATTAATGTATTATATTGAATGTTTTTATGATATCCCCTCCCATATATTACAAAAGGTCGGTACTTGTAAACATTTTTTCACACATAAAAACCATTTTGGATTTTCCAAGATCTACCCAAATACATTAATAAAATCACTACACACATTATATAGAGCTTATTTTTGGCATTACAACCACCTTATAGGTGTTAAGGGGTTAATCGATGGACATTATCCAAAGGAAATATGTCATTATTTTTAAGTGTTTTTGTTTCGTTTATTATTCCACTTCTATCATATTTTTACTTATCCGTGATGAAATATGAACTACAGAATCCATGCTATACTGTGATTTTATTATGATAATATCCTCACCTATGTCCATCTCCAATTTCATCAAATTTGATTTGAATTATTCATTCTTCTTTATGGCATACTACCACCTCATGCAACAAAATCATTCATTTTCCATCACTGTCTCTCATGCCTGGTTATTATTATATAGTTAATGTGTATATATTATATTCATGAATAATTTATCATTATGAAATAATAATACATCAATTACTTCATTAACTTTATATTTATATAAAAATGATAATTTCGTTCGTGAGAACGTGTGAAATATCACCTCCACGAAGCGATGTTATTTATTTTCTTCACCACATCACATGGTTGATATATATATATATATATAATTTTATATTTAAATTATTAATGTGATATAAATGACATTTTCATCATTCTGGAAAGTCAAAATAATACTTACCTTCTTTCCGTAAATGATCAACGACAAAATGGAAATGTTACTCATGTGTATTTACGACCTACCATCTCCAAGATTATAACGTTGTTCATTTTCCACAACTGTAAATAAATTAATTTATTTATAAGTATAATTGTTTTATAAAAAAATTATTATTTATGTAATATTATTTTTTTCATGATTTAATTAGGTCCATTTTGACAATAGACATCATTACAATGTCATTTTTGGACTCGAGTATAGAATATCGACAAAGTACCCAATGTAAACATAAATAATTAAGTAATTATTATAACATGATAATAAGTCTAATTTAAGGAATAATAAACATCAAAAATTTTCTCAATCAAGTTAATAATTAACCAATTTATTTATTTAGGATAATAACAATTGTATGTGATGATCTTGACTCAAGGTAAGATAATTTCTTTTAAAAACCCTCTAAAATGGTTAATATTTAAAATCTTTTTAAATAATCCAAAAATAGTGATTTTTTTACTTATATGAGATGAATGGATAATTCCACTTTTAAGTTTATTAATTTTTTGATTCATCCTTTACAATTTTCCTATTTTATTTTCAATTAATGTGTTTTTATTTATGATTGTTCGACTTTAATAAATTTAAATGTGATTCCAAAGTGGAAATGTTAATTTTAAATATATAATAGTTTTAAGTGTTATAATTATGTTATGGTTAGTGGAAATAGTTTATTAATATGGGTGGTTAAATGATAATACTTGGGTGTGTGAGCCCCTGATATCACTCTAATTCAATTGGTAATGATACGAAGTTAAATAGTATGGTTTCTCCTAAGAGTTTTAAGGAATAAACCATGGTGGTTATTACAATTGTTACCATGAAAATTACTCTCTATATAACTATCAAAGATACAATGTATGAATGGTATGTATTTCAAAATTTATCAATTTTTTTGTGGTGTGTTAGAGGAATATTATTATTTCATAAGACATTCTAAAGAGCTTCTTGTTTATGGGTGGAAGGTATAACCGTGTGAAACTTTTTTCATGGGATTAACATAGAAATGGAATGAAATTATCATTCATTATATGATGCCACTTACTTATTTTTTATTCTTATTATTATTTTTAAAATAATTTCATACTTTATATAGATTTTTAGAAAAAATATGATGTTATGTTCAATTTTTTGATAATTTTTCATGAAAGGTAAATCTTGTTTTATGTTAAAGTTTTTATATCTTGAATAAAATGGATAATATTCAGATGGTTCCATTATGTTTTATTAAATTATGGAGGCTCTCATTTATAACACATCTAAAAAAATGTTCATTATATTTTGGAGTTGTTGAAATTCACAATGAGGATTATTAGGTGTTCAGAATCCAAACTGGTTTGATGGAAAATGTAGTTAAATATATTATTATTATTTGTATACTTAGAATGATTGGAAGGATAAAAAATCACTAATTATGAAATTCATATAATTTATTCCTCCAATACTATCCAAATTAAAGATAATACTGATAGGGTGGTCAATGGGAATCCAGTCCCTTAAGTGTGGTGGAATCTCTCGCAGAAACCTGGGGTTTGTGAAGGGGATTTTTTATCAATTCATTTCAAATGAATGTGTATATTAAGATGATCTAAGGGAAACGATAAAAGAAATTTCATTTGATGATCAATTTGGATAGAATACACTTTAGATTGAATATGATGTTAAGTGTGTAGTGGATCCCTTAAGGAAAAAATAATGAAATATTCCATGTATAATTATTACATATTGGATTGAATGCCTCATGGTCGCTCAAACTCTATCACTCAATGTCACAAATGCGTACATGGACGTTAGCATAGTGGCATATGTGTGGTATAAAAACAATTGTGGAGTCGAACATGATTTAATCCTTTTTTACTCCACGTTTTTTTACTTCTAATATGAACTAAAATATGAGGGTTGAGATTCACATAACCATTTGTAAACCCCATGATAAGGCTTTGATTGTTTTATATTATTTTAATAAATATTATGAGACCAAGAATGGTTGGTCCCAAACTTATTTTTCTAAAGATGAATATTTTTTCTAATATGAATGAATAAAAATTCATGAATTATTTTTCTTAAAAATATATATTTCTAAATTCTATGTCATTTAATTAAAGATTTTATCTTCTAAAATAACATTTCTGTCAACTTTGACACTGGTAAATATTTGAAGTTTTTAAAATATCATAACAACTTTGAATCTTAAAAAAGTTATATTAACACAACCCTATCATTTGAAATTTATCCAAAAATGTCATGGATGGCATAAATTTTATCATATTATATTTATTTTGACATTTAATATCATTTAGTTTATTCTTCCATTAATGATGCTGTTACTACATCATCATAGTGTCACCGTTTAATTTAATAATTTATTGTTTAAAAATTAAAAATAAATTTCCACAATTTAGGTAATCGCTTTACCTTTCCAGATCATATTTATAGTAGAACATATCCTTTATATATCCCCATATTAATAATATTTTACTAGTTAAATACAAGAGCTTAAAAAAATTGCATTTTCTTCGAATAAAATAATTGAAATGTCTTAAATTAATCCATGTTTGTCCATGGGAACATAAAATCTTCCCAAGGATGATTTGGGATAACAATAATTCATTAAATGAAATTAGTACATGTGTAATGGTAATTTATAATATTATGTTTACACCTAATTACCTGATTTACTATTAACCATGGTAATAAAAATGATTACTAATCATACTATTTATAATTTTAAAAAATTAGGTTAATACTAATATATAATAAATATAATACTAATTAAAACCATGTATATATATTTTCCAAAATATAAATAATATATGTGGTGAAAATTAATTTAAAATTAATCATGGTGAAGGGTTGAGGAATCATGTTTTTAAAATAAAAACAACCAAAAGATAAAAAAAATTCTATCAACTTTTGTATGTGAAATTGATTTTAATAATCAACACTGGATTAAATGATAAAAAATAATTTATTAATAATTCAAAATCAATTAAAAGTACTATATAACAATATAAATATATTAGATGAAAAAATATTTTTGAATTTAAATGCATAATTTTTCACTATTCATTAAAAATGAATCCTATTTGAAAAAAATAAAAAAAATTCATCAATAGAAAAATTTGATAAAATTATTTCAAATAAGATGATTAATTTTTGAAATAATACATTTAAATGTATAAAAATCATGATTTGAAATGGTTTTGAATCAAAATGCGACAAAACATCAATTTTGAAAATTACCACTTTTCTTCTCAAAATAGCATTTATTCACACATCAAGTCTAAAAACACATATGATTTATTTTAAAAAATTAAAAATATTATATATATATATACATATGTTTGTATGTATGTATCACTAATAAAATCCAAAATATTTGATTTTATTATTTTATAAAAACGATTATTCGCATGCAAATATGTTTTCATTATATCTCATCCTTTTTGATAAATTGGTTTTTATATCCATTTATAATTAATTTGATAACCAATGGATCGTTATGAAATTATGTGTAAACCATAATTTCATAATTCTGTCAATATAGTTCATTCCCACCATTGTTATAGATAATATAATTATCACATTTAAGTGATAAAATTAATTTTTTCCATTTATAATTGATGTGTCATATCATATATGCGGTCAAGAAATTTTTTTTAATTTAAATAACTAAGGATGTTACATTATCACCTATTAATAAATCATGGAAATAGAACTCCACACATACTCATGAGTAACATTACCATTTTTCATTGATCATTCTATAAATATGTTAATTATTATTTTCCCTTCTTAGAATGATCATAATATCTTCAATATAATATTAATCATTTAAATGTACTTATATATATCATCCCTGTAATTTGGTGATAAAAAATGAATCACATCGCTTCATGGAGGTGAGGGTTCATATGTACACACGAACGATAATATCATTTTCAAGTGCATAGAAAGTAAGAACCTAATTGATTTATTATTCTTTTATAATGATAAATAAGTCGTGAATATCATATATAATCATTAATTACGACATTATAACCTATTTTGAGAGACGCTAAAGGAAAAAAAAATATTTTGGTTCGTGAGATGGTAAGCCACCATACACATGATAAAATAACTGATTTTCCATTTGATTAAATTTGAGATAGATTTAGGATATGATATTAGAATAATAAAATATAAGTATATGGAGAATACTGGAGTTATTATTTCATCAAGTATGAGGAATATTTTATAAATGTGGAAGAAGATATAAAATAGGAACACTTAATTAAAAATGATACCTATTCTTCGGATGATCTCCATTGATTATATGTTTAACACCTCAAAGATGAGTTTTCTATATAAACTATGTCCTCTATAATCTAGTGAGGGATTATATTAAGGCATTTGGGTAGATCCTTTCCATATAAAATAGGGTTTGATTTTTATAGATATAGAATAATGGAGGCCCTTTTATAGGAGAGGGGAGGGGTACTCTTGAAGTTACTCAATGTATTGAAATATAATAAATCTATTCAAAATACAAATACTTTAAAATGGAACAAAAATGAAATTGATAATATATTTCAGACTATATATTATCCCCTTGTTATTATTTATCAATTTTTACTTTTATATAATATATGAATAAATTAATTTACTTAGATATCATTATTATTAAATTTAATACTTTTCATCTATTTTGACAAAAAATATATCAAGAAAAAATCTAAATTTTAATCTTATTCCTTAATTCATCTAAAATATATCTTATAGGTCTATTAAATTCATTAGATTAATTAAATCATCCCAAATATTTAAAAATTAATATTTTAATAACAATTATTTTGTTTTTGTAGTTAATGAAATAAAAAAATTAGCATTGAAGAAGCATTAAAGGTAATTATATAATTCTTAAATATTCATAATAAATTTTCATAATGAATATAATTCTCTTTTTTTACTATTAAGATATTTAGTTTCATTCATATCTTGATTTTTTCTAGTATGTGAACGCATAAATGTAATTAAATAAAAGAGAGTGATGTTTCGTAACAATTGTTCACTTTAAATAATATATATTTTATTATCATTGTATAGTGTTCATTAATATTAAAAAAAATCATAACGTGATAATGATATAGTCTTCTTCATCCCATTATCTTTTAACTATTTTTTATTTTTTAAAAACATATACATTTTTTTAACCCATATACATTTTGTAAACAATTTTTTAACACTTTTAATTCTTACTATGATATCATGTAGTTTACTATTTCAGGGTTAATATTATTACAAATAAAATCTCAATGGAATACAAAATGACTAATTAATGAGATTTATGACATATCCATAATATTTATATAAATATTAGATTTTTATAAATTCTATATCATTTATTAAAATAAGTTATATTTTAAAATATCATTAGTGCCAATTTTGACACTGTTTAATATATAATTTCATAAAAATAACATAAATACATTATATATTCTAAAAACTAAATTTAAAAATCCATAACATGTAAAATTAGACCTTTAAATTCGTTTATGTCATAAATAATATAAAATTATATTAATTTTATCATTTTTTAATTATTTATTTGATTCATTTATTAAATATGAAATTATTGTATCATCAACGTGTCATCAATTTATTTACGTATTTATTTTCTAAAAATTATAAATAAATTAAAATGAATCGGATTATCATTTTATCATTATAAATACTTATTATTTTCAATCATATAAATTATATAACACCGTATTATAAATATTTTAATTGTTAAAAACAAGAGTGTGAAAAATTTGTCTTTTCATTGAAAAAAATAACATGATTGTCTTAAAGTCGTAAAATTGGCTCCAAGTGGACACAATATGATCTCATGTGTTATTTGGGTCGACAATAACCCATCCAATGAAATAATAAAATGTTTTAGGTTAATTTATAATTATAATTTTATCCTTAATTAATCTATTTTCTCTTAAGCATGGTATGAAAAAATAATTATTAAAGTTAATATTCATAATTTTCAAAATGTTTGTTTATCATATTAGATCATAAATTTCATTCTGAATACAAATGTGAATGTACATTTGTATAAATTCAAAAACTATAAGTGGATAAAATTAATTTAAAATTAATTCTATTAACCGATCGGGGAAACGAGTTTATAAATTAAAACCTTGCTCAACATCACAATGTTTTTATATCCGGTTTTAATGTGAAATTGATTCAAATGAAAAAAATATTTATTCAATGAAAATATATTTATTTAATTGCACTTTAAAAACAACTAAATGGATAATATAACAATATAAATATATTATACAAAAAACTATTTTTGACAACTGTATGTAACACCCGAGATTTTTATGAGTAATATTTTTTTTATGTTATATATATATCATCAAAGGAATCTTTCACTACACACTAGCTTGACTTACTTTACACGCAATCGCGACCTCCCTCGATAGCTTGTGCTGTACGCAATACCGAGTTTCACTAAACAACGATATGCTATTAAAATATTATTAAAACTAGCCATTATGAATAGTAATAACAACTTTTTGAAATTTTATAAATTTTATTTTTCAAAATGGACTTCATTTTTGGATTCGGAATACCGAAATTAGCCTAGGGTGAAATTTTGGTATTTTTCTGAAAACTTTCAATTTTTAATGAATAGTGAAACCACTAAGTGGTAGGTTAAAAACTGAATTTTGCATAAAACTTAATTTTACCACTTCTGTGAATGGAATTTCGAAATTCCGACAGACACGGTTGATATCACTAAGTAAAATGTGGTTCAATGAGATAAAAATAATTTTTTGGTGAATAGTAACTTTTTATTTTTTTTACCACGGTTAATAGTAAATAGGGTTACTAAGGGTACAATAGATATTACTATTACCCTAACACATGTCCTAATTCTATTGGATAAGTTTAATTCGACCAAAAACAACCGTATGAATATAATATGACCATTTAGGTCCACTTGGATTAGATTATCACATTTAATATTATTTTATTTAATGAATAGTTAAAATAGTTAAAATCAAAGTTTAATACCTAAAACATTTTTAATATGGGGTTATAAATAAGATAAATTCGACTATAAATATTCATTAGAAAGATAAAACTATTTCCTACATAATTATATTTTATTTTAATTTTTTTACTTTAAATAAATTTATTTATTAATGACACAACGATGATGTAGCAATTACCCTTTTAAGGAAATGTTAACATAATTGATGTTATAATTTCTCAAATAAGTGTAATTTGAGACTTTTTATGAATTCCAATAATTTTATAGGTTACTATTATATATTAGTGTTAATTTAATCAACTTGTCTCGAACATATAATTCTGTTATGACTTTCACAAAAATCATATATCAAATAGTGTCAAAATTGACACAAAATAGTTTTTAAATCAAATATTATATTATGAATTGTTATTTTATTCCTAAAAATCTAAGATTCGGCCAAATGACTTAGATAAGGATATATATATTAATAATTAACAACTTGGGGTTCGTTTGTCATGTTATAGTATGTTTATTAACCATATAGTGTAAGAAAACAGAAAGTCACGGTAAAAGTTAAATTATTTAACTTAGAGTTAAATCTAATTGATAAGGTTAAAATAATAACCTAAACTTGTCTAAATCCTATTGGTTGATAGGATTTCGACCCATACCCACTTTACCTTCTAAATAAGACCCTTTGGAACCATTATAAACCGATTTTGACTTTAATATAAAATAATATTTTCAGATATTCCTAAGGTGCCCCTCTCCTCCCTTATAAAAGAGCACCTCCTCCCCCTCCTCCTCACACCAATTTGAGCACTCAAGCTCGGACAAACCCTGCCAAAATTCCTTCTCCACTTCCCTAGAATAATCCTAGAGGTCCTGGTCTTCTTCAAAGATCAATCTTAGTTCCCTAAGTGGAGGATTTAAAGAGGCATTTCAAAGAAGAGGTAATATCCATTACCGATGTTTCAATTTCTTTCTTCTTCAAACTTCTTCTTCATTAGTCGTTTCATGATAAAGTAATAACATAAGTATTACTTACATACTGATATGTCATTATAAATATGAAACAACCCTAATTCACCTTCTATCCATCCTACGGAAAAATGAAATCACCGCGCGTGCGTACGTACGGAATACCGTCTCCACGCCGTGGTGTAATCTATTTTCCACCATCACCTTAAAAGTATGGGTATAATGGTGTAATTAGTAACTATATATGATTATTAAAAAGTGATATTGATACTTAAATAGTATAAATACACTTAAATACAATTCCATGATCATGGGAACAATATCATTGCTCGTGCGTACGTACGGAATACTGTCTCCACGATGTGATGCGACTCGTTCTACATGATCATCATTACATAGTAATTATATAAATGAATTGAATGAATAAATATGATATATGTTACACTAATACCATTCTTTATATAAGGTATCTATAACCTTAAATAAGAATAAGAATTTATTCGGCAAAACACGCATAAGAACAAAAGGCAATAAAGTCTCGAGTAACGAGTGACAATGAAATATTACTAATAAGAAGCTAACAATATGACCATATATGATATCATATCAATATGTATGATTCTGGAATAAGTCAATAACATTATTTAAACCATTATACAGGAGCTTCGTACACGTACAAAGCAAATCGAACCTAAGGTAAGGGAAATATCACAATACCATTTTTATCCGAGATTGTTTATACTTTGGAATTTACTGGGGTGTATTTTATCATCCACATCCATGTTTCTTCAAATGTAATATTTATATCCTTCTACAATATTTTATATCCAAATTTACCCTTTGGTGAGTTTTTTGTAAAAGATATGAAAGGAATATTTTGTCGTTTTTCGTACGAGGTACTTTTTGACTTTTCCGACAAAAGTACGAAGAATGTTTTTTTAACTTATACGACAAGAATGGATTTTTAAAACATTATTTCCAAGAATCATCCTTTACAAGTTTTCAATTTTATTTTTAATCAACTTCTTTTAGTTTAAAATTGTATGACATGTTATGAAAGGAAAAGTATTTTTGAAGTAGAAAGGATATTTTCCTCAAGAATGGAGTTCAAATGTTTTATCAAAATTATTTTCCATCTAAGATAATATTGGGTTCTGTTTTTATCCCTATTATTACATTGATTTGATTATGTTTTGAGGAAATTATTTTTATGAAGTCATTTACCTTATATGATTTGTTTTATGATGTCATGATGTTTCAAGAATTCCATTTTTGTTACATGTGTTATGCGATGATGTATGATTTATGATTATGTGGCACACATAAGAAAGGATTCATTATAAGATGTGTGGGACCTATATCTTCCTCCAATGTATTGGGTAAAGATTTATATCTCATGAGATAGACATGGCTGGAACGGAAGGTTATTTCGGTTCAGTGATACAGGACTGAAACGAGGAGTGAACTCGGTTCAGAAATGGACTTTGTCTGCTAAGATAGTCTTGGAAATGAGTCATGACTAACAAGAAATGATTTTCCATGATTATGTGTGCATGACACAAAGTTTCAGGTTTTATGTTATGATTATGGGGATCTCATTTTCACTTCTATGAATTATTCCATGTTAAGATATTATGATCTCTTTTGCAGGTTATGATTTTCAAAAAGATATGATATGATTTTTATTTCCATTATTTGCCCTTGTTGAGCATTTGAGATCACCCTTTTTTGTATGTTTTCTTTTCCCCAGGTCAGGAAGATGGATATTAAGTAGAATATGATAAATGGTACCCTAGATATGATGAAATAAATGGGAGACACTGTAGAAGATTTATGAACCAGTTGTTTATGTTTCCAAGTTTCTAAAGACACTATACCTATATGGTCCTTTGTGGTTTTTTCATATGTTTTAATAAGTGTGCTTAAATTTTGAAGTATTAACAATGTATGTAAAGTATGGGTTTTTATAGTTGGTATCAGAGTAAAGGTATAGTCAACCTTTGGAAACTAGGATGTGAAAGCCTTAGTAAGAACCCTAAGGATAAGTCTAAGCATGGAACACAATCTTAGTGTTTTAGAAATGGCCATGAATAACCTAGGATAAGACCTTAAGCGTGAAAATTTTATTCTTCATTATGTGGTTTTCCTATTATAATTAGTGTTGATCACACTATTCTTCTTGGTTTTAGTCAATGGCTGGAACCCGAAGGAACCGTGTTAATGCAGAATGCGATGGGCAATGCAATGATTGTCCCCCTGAGCGACCAAACGGTGTGGGAGCTGGAATGAAAAATCTTGTAGCCATGCTCACACAACTTTCTCAAGCTATGAATCATGCAGGATTTTCAAACGAGCAATGGAAGGAGCAACATTCTGTTGAATCCTTCATGAGGCAGCGTCCACCTTCTTTCAGTGGGACTACTGATCCATTAGTTGCTGAAAAATGGATTAGTACTACTGAAAAGATATTTTCAGTTCTTCAATGTTCTGAACATGATAAAGTCATCCTTGCAGTGTATCGTTTGGAAGGAGATGCTGATCAATGGTGGAATCTTATTAATAATATGAGGCAAAGGGATGAAATTGAGTCCATGGAATGGGACGAGTTCAAGAACTTATTTTTCAATAAGTACTTCCCCTAGTATTCCCCGAACAAATTTGGAGAAAGAGATTCTTGAACTAAAGCAAAAGGATGATGAATCTGTTGGTACCTATGAAGAAAATTTTACAAGACTTGCAAGGTACGCTTCTGGTATTATTATCCAACCTGAGAGTAAGATGGATCGATTCTTTAGTGGCTTAAAACCAAGTCTTCGAAGGGCGTTATCCATAAGGGACTTCAATAGCTACGAGGAAATCGTTCGATATTCTCTCAAAGTTGAGATGGAGATTGGAGTAACCCATCAGTCATATGGGTTTGATAAGAAGAGGAAAATGGAATTCAAAGGAAAATCTAAAGAGCACACTGAAAAGAAGATGAGCTTTCCCTTATGCTCAAAGTGTGGAAAGAGACATGGAGGGAGTTGTCTTAAAGGGACAAGTAAATGTTTCAAATGTGGAAAAGAAGGTCATCGGGCATTTGAATGCCGCGATAATGGGAAGAAGATGTCTAATGATGTAAACAAAGGAAGGGATACACAGAACGAACCTACTACACTTCAATGTTTCAAGTGCAAGGAGATGGAGCATTATGCCAATCAATGCCCAAATCCAAGGGTTGATGATGATGGTCGACGTCAACAAACTCTTAAGGCTAAAGAAAAAGGAAAGAAACATGCAATTTCTATCAGTGATGTGGAGTACGATAACGATGTGGTGAAAGGTACACTTACCATCCACTCTAAAGTAGAAAATGTTTTATTTGATTCTGGATCCACCCACTCTTTTATTTCTGAAGAATTTTCTAAGGGTATCACCGTATTAACTCAACAATAAGATATTGAGTTAGCTGTGACAACACCTAATGGCACAACAGTCGCATCAAAAGTTTATAATTCTTCTCCGATCGAAGTTTGTGGGAAAGTGCTTCCTGAAAATCTTGTGATCCTTCCTATGGTGGAATTTGATGTGATTCTTGACATGGATTGTCTTTCATTATATGGATCTCATATCAATTTCCAAATAAGGGAAGTCACACTTCATATTCCAGATCAATCTATGATCGTCTATCAATGCAAGGATGAACATAACCTTCTAGTGGAAATTTCTTCCATCTTATGGGTATTGATTCCACTAAATGAAGGTTATTTATCTCAAATGGTTGGTTAGAAACTCACGATTATAAATATGCCCATTGTACGGGAGTTTGATGATGTCTTTATAGAGGAATTACCGGGTCTTCCACCAAATCGTGAAGTTGTGTTTTCAATAGAACTCGTACCGGGTGCTTTGCCTATTTCAAAGACACCTTATAGAATGGCCCCAATTGAGTTGCAGGAACTGAAGAAGCAACTCCAAGAGAATCTTGATAAGGTATTCATACGCCCTAGTGCGTCACCTTGGGGAGAACATGTTCTATTTGTTAAGAAGAAAGATGGATCAATGAGACTCTGCATTTATTATCAAGAACTTAACAAGATCACACTCAAGAACAAATATCCTCTCCCACACATTGATGACTTATTTGACCAAATACGCGGAGCTCAATACTTTTCCAAGATTGGTCTTCGTTCAGGGTATCATCAATTAAGGGTCTAAAGGGAGGATATACCAAAGACGGCTTTCCGTACAAGGTATGGACACTATGAATTTATAGTGATGCCATTTGGTCTTACTAATGCCCCTACTATCTTCATGGATCTAATGAATAGAGTCTTTAGAGACTATCTTAATCAATTTGTGGTAGTCTTTATAGACGATATTCTTGTCTATTCAAAGAGAAAGGAAGAGCATGAAGATCACTTGAGAATTATATTAAAGACCCTGAGAAAGGAGAAGCTTTATGCCAAATTTACCAAGTGTGAATTTTGGCTTCAAAAAGTTTCATTTTTGGGTCACATAATCTCAAAATAGGGGATATATGTGGATCCAGAAAAAACAGAGGTTATCGAAAGATGGTTGAGACCAACAACAGTAACTGAGATCGGATGTTTTCTTGGTTTGGCTGGATATTCTCGACGTTTTGTAAAATATTTTTCACGATTATCAAATCCACTCACCAAGTTGACTCGGAAAAGAGTTAAGTTTGTTTGGACAGAGGAATGTGAAGAGAATTTAAAAGAGTTGAAAAGAAGGTTATCCAGTGCACCTTGCTCACACTGCCTTGTAGTGGAGAAAGGATTGTGATCTACAGTGATGCATTCAAGAAGGGATTGGGGTGTGTTCTTATGCAAAATGATGTGGTGATAGCTTATGCCTCACGACAATTGAAAATCCATGAGCAAAATTACCCAACACATGATTTGGAGTTAGCTGCGGTAATCTTTGCATTAAAGATTTGGAGGCATTACCTTTATGGTGAATGGTGTGATATTTATACTGATCATAAAAGTTTAAAGTATATTTTCACACAAAAGGAGCTGAATATGCGTCAAAGAAGATGGTTGGAGTTGATTAAGGATTACGATCGCTCAATCCGTTACCACCCTGGGAAAGGAAACAAGGTGGAAGATGCATTAAGTCAACAAGACCATGCTAGTTTATCCATGATGAGGATCACAAAAAATCCAATATTTATGGATTTACAAAGGATGGATCTTGGAATTATAATGGAAGGGGAAAATCTTATCTTTCTCAAATGAATGTTCAACCATCTATACATGTGAAGATTAAAGAGGCACAGAAAGAAGATGTCGAGTTACAAAAGAAGGTGAGAAATGTTCCTGAGTTCAACCTTGATTGTGATGGGATAATAAAGTTCAGGAATCGGGTTTGTGTTCCTCTGATCCCCGAATTAAAGAAGGAGCTGCTGGATGAGGCTCATAGTTATTCATTCTCTATTCATCCTGGAAGCACGAAGATGTAGAGGGACCTTAAAGAGTACTTCTGGTGGGATGGCATGAAAAGAGATGTTGCTGAATATGACTCTCGATCCTTGGTTTGTAAACAAGTTAAAGCTGAGAGACAGAAGTCTAAGGGGATGTTACAACCATTACCCATACCCGAATGGAAATGGGAAAACATCACTATTGACTTTGTCACAGGACTTCCTAAAACATCCAAAGGCAATAATGCTATCTGGGTCATAGTTGATCGTCTTACAAAGTCTGCTCACTTCATTGCTATTAGAGAGGATTTATCTCTAGATCAGCTTTCCAGGATATATGTAAAGGAAGTGGTAAGATTGCATGGAGTACCACTTTCTATTATATCTGATCGGGATCCGAGATTTACCTCGAAGTTCTGGCGAAGTCTTCAGCATACTCTGGATACAGAGTTGAGTTTCAGCACTTCTTATCATCCTCAGACAGACGGTCAGTCTGAGAGATCAATTCAAACCCTAGAAGATATGTTGAGAGCTTGCTCTATGGATTTCAAAGGAGGTTGGGATCAACACCTACCTTTGGTAGAATTTTCTTATAATAATAGCTTTCCCTCCAGTATTCAGATGGCTCCTTATGAAGCTCTGTATGGAAAGAAATGCAGGACTCCAACTTGCTGGGATGAAGTTGGGGAAAGAAAGATATTAAAACCAGATCTCGTTGATGAAATGGAAGAAAAGGTCAGATCTATTCAACAACACATAAGAGCAGCTCAGAGTCGACAGAAAAGTTATCCCGACAACTGACGAAAAGACCTAGAGTTTGAAGTGGGTGATAAAGTGTTCTTACGAATATCTCCCTGGAAGAGGGTTATGAGATTTGGAAAGAAGGGGAAGTAGAGCCCTAGATATATCGGTCCTTTTGAAATACTGGATCGTGTTGGGAAGGTATCTTACTGATTGGTGCTTCCACCGAATCTCTCTCAAGTTCACGATGTGTTCCATGTATCTCTCCTGAGAAAGTACATACCTGATCCTTCACAAGTACTCGGCTCAGAAGTTGTACCACTGGAGCAAGATCTTTCTTATGAAGAACAACCGATTGAGATTCTGGATCGTAGTGAAAAAGTCTTACGAAACAAGACCACTCGATCGGTGAAAGTTTAATGGAGGAACCACAAACTTGAAGAAGCTACATGGGAGATTGAGGATATGATGAGGGAGAAGTATCATCATCTGTTTGTTACAAAGTGACGAATTTCGAAGGCGAAATTCTTTTAAAGGGTGGTAGAATGTAACACCCGAGATTTTTATGAGTAATATTTTGTTTTTATGCTATATATATATCATCAAAGGAATCTTTCACTACACACTATCTTGACTTACTTTACATGCAATCACGACCTTCCTCGATAGATTGCGTTGTACGCAATACCGAGTTTCACTAAACAACGATATGCTATTAAAATATTATTAAAACTAGCAGCTATGAATAGTAATAACCACTTTTTGAATTTTTATAAATTTTATTGTTCAAAATGGACTTTATTTTTTGGATTCGGAATACCGAAATTAGCCTAGGGTGAAATTTTGGTATTTTTCTGAAAACTTTCAATTTTTGATGAATAGGGAAACCACTAAGTGGTAGGTTAAAAACTGAATTTTGCATAAAACTTAATTTTACCGCTTCTGTGAATGGAATTTCGAAAATCCGACAGACACAGTTGATATCGGTAAGTAAAATGTGGTTCAATGAGATAAAAATAATTTTTTTGGTGAATAGTAACTTTTTATTTTTTTATCGCGGTTAATAGTAAATAGGGTAACTAAGGGTACAAATGATATTACTATTACCCTAACACATGTCCTAATTCTATTGGATAAGTTTAATTCGACCAAAAACAACCTTATGAATATAATATGACCATTTAGGTCCACTTGGATTAGATTATGACATTTAATATTATTTTATTTAATGTATAGTTAAAATAGTTAAAATCAAAGTTTAATAACTAAAACATTTTTAATATGGGATTATACATAAGATAAATTAGACTATAAATATTCATTATAAAGATACAAATATGTCCTACATAATGATATTTTATTTATAATTTTTAGACTTTAAATAAATTAATTTATTTATGACACAACGATGATGCAGTAATTACCCTTTTAAGGAAATGTTAACATAATTGATGTTATAAATGATAAAATAAGTGTAATTTGAGACTTTTTATGAATTACACTAATTTTCTAAGTTACTATTATATATTAGTGTTGATTTAATCAACATTTTTCGAACATATAATTCTGTAATGACTTTCACAAAAATCATATATCAAATAGTGTCAAAATTGACACAAAATAGTTTTTAAATCAAATATTATATTATTAATTGTTATTTTACTCCTAAAAATCTGAGATTCGGCCAAATGAATTATATAAGGATATATATATTAATAATAAACAACTTGGGGTTCGTTTGTCATGCTATAGTAAGTGTATTAACCATATAGTGTATGAAAACAAAAAGTCACGGTAGAAGTTAAATTATTTAACTTAGAGTTAAATCTAATTGATAAGGTTAAAATAATACCCTAAACTTGTCTAAATCCTATTGGTTGATAGGATTTAGACCCATACCTACTTTACCTTCTAAATAAGATCCTTTGGAACCATTATAAACCGATTTTGACTTTAATATAAAATAATATTTTGAGATATTCCTAAGGTGCCCCTCTCCTCCCTTATAAAAGGGCACCTCCTCCCCCTCCTCCTCACACCAGTTTGAGCACTCAAGCTCGGCCAACCCCTGCCAAAATCCCTTCTACACTTCCCTATAATAATCCTAGAGGTCCTGGTATTCTTCAAAGACCAATCTTAGATCCCTAAGTGGAGGATTCAAAGAGGCGTTTCAAAGAAGAGGTAATATCCATTACCGATCATTTCAATTTATTTCTTCTTCAAACTACTTCTTCTTTAGTTGTTTCATGATAAAGTAATAACATAAGTATTACATACCTACTGATATGTTATTATAAATATGAAACAAACCTAATTCACCTTCTATCCATCCTACGGAAAAATGAAATCACCGCGCGTGCGTACGTACGGAATACCGTCTCCACGTCGTGGTGTAATCTATTTTCCACCATCACCGTACAAGGATAGGTATAATGGTGTAATGAGTAACTATATATGATTATTATAAAGTGATATTGATACTGAAATAGTATAAATACACTTAAATACAATTCCATGACAATGGGAACAATATCATCGCTCGTGCGTACGTACGGAATACCGTCTCCACGATGTGATGCGACTCGTTCTACATGATCATCATTACATAGTAATTATATAAATGAATTGAATGAATTAATATGATATATGTTACACTAATACCATTCTTTATATAAGTTATCTATAACCTTAAAAGAAGAATAAGAATTTATTCGGCAAAACACGCATAAGAACAAAAGGTAATAAAGACCCGAGTAACAAGTAACAGTAAAATATTACTAATAAGAAGCTAAGAATATGACCATATATGATATCATATCAATATGTATGATTCTGGAATAAGTCAATAACATTATTTAAACCATTATACAGGAGCTTCGGACACGTACAATGCAAATCGGACCTAAGGTAAGGGAAATATCACAATCTCATTTTTATCCGAGATTGTTTATACTTTGGAATTTATTGGGGTGCATTTTATCATCCACATCCATGTTTCCTCAATATTTAATATTTATATTCTACTAAAATAGTTTATATCCAATTTTACCCTTTGGTGAGTTTTTAGTAAAAGATATGAAATGAATATTTTGTCGTTTTTCGTACGAGGTACATTTTGACTTTTCCGACAAAAGTACGAAGAATGTTTTTTTAACTTATACGGCAAGAATGGATTTTTAAAACATTATTTCCAAGAAGCTTCCTTTACATGTTTTCAAGTTTATTTTTAGTCAACTTCTTTTAGTTTAAAATTGTATGACATGTTAAGAAAGGAAAAGTTTTTTTGAAGTAGAATGAATATTTTCCTCAAGAATGGAGTTCAAATGTTTTATCAAAATTATTTTCCATCTAAGATAATATAGGGTTCTATTTTTATCCCTATTATTCCATTGATTTGATTATGTTTTGAGGAAATTATTTTTATGAATTCATTTACCTTATATGATTTGTTTTATGATGTCATGATGTTTCAAGAATTCCATTTTTGTTACATGTGTTATGCGATGATGTATGATTTATGATTATGTGGCACACATAAGAAAGGATTCATTATAAGATGGGTGGGACCTATATCTCCCTCCAATGCATTGGGTAAAGATTTATATCTCATGAGATAGACATGGTTGGAATGGAAGGTTATTTCGGTTCAGTGATACAGGACTGAAACGAGGAGTGAACTCGGTTCAGAAATGGACTTTGTCCGCTAAGATAGTCTTGGCAATGAGTCATGACTAACAAGAAATGATTTTCCATGATTATGTGTGCATGCCACAAAGTTTCATGTTTTATGTTATGATTATGGGGATCTCATTTTCACTTCTATGATTTATTCCATGTTTAGATATTATGATCTCTTTTGCAGGTTATGATTTTCCAAAAGATATGATATGATTTTTATTTCCTTTATTTTCCCTTGCTGAGCAATTGAGCTCACCCTTTTTTGTATGTTTTCTTTTCCCCAGGTCAGGAAGATGGATATTAAGTAGAATATGCTAAAAGGGACCCTAGATATGATGAAATAAATGGGTGACACTGTAGAAGATTTATGAACCAGTTGTTTATGTTTCCCAGTTTCTAAAGACACTATACCTATACGGTCCTTTGTGGTTTGGTCATATGTTGTAATAAGTGTGCTTAAATTTTGAAGTATTAACAATGTATGTAAAGTATGGGTCGTTATACTGTAGATATTTTGATGTTTTCTTGATAGTTAGGTATTTCATTATGAATTTATAATTTTGAAGTTGGTCATAATATTAATTTCATAGAAACCTTAATGAGGATTTATGTTTTGAAATTTTGTGGATTTGACTAGTATTATCAGAGACATTATTTTTTTACGTATTTATGTGTTATTACTTTTTGGGGACAAAAATGAAAGGTATGAAAAAAACTATTATTTTAAGAAATGATATGTTAATTTATGAAGAATCAATAATACTTTTAGAGTTTCATATGAATTATAAAGTTTTATAAAAATTTTAACCCATGGTATGGGTGACAATGTATCGTTTCCAATAAGGTTGTAGAAATCAAGCCAACAACTAAAAGGTGACAAGGGTGTTTTCATTACTACTAGATTAACTAAAGTCCCTATTGGTATGAATTTTATATTTTAGTTAAAAATTATTTGGATGATGAATAATTTTATTTTGGGAAAAATATAATCATATTGGAAATAACTATTTGGGGTAATGTGATAAATGCTTATTTGGAAGATGATCCCTATTTTTGGAATTTTATATGAGTATGGTAAATAGAATACTAAAGGATTTTAATTTGAAAATAAAGGATTAATTATATTTGGAATAATTTAAAATTATATTGTGGAATTAGGTTTATTTAAGTTATTTAACGAAATTAATAACATATTATAGAAAAAAATGATTAATAATTTTAAATTTTTGGTATGATGCATTAAGATTTATTGGTGTTATTTGGAGATAAATGCTAAAATATATGTTGGAAGACCATGTGATGAAATTATTCAAAATATTGGGTTTCAATATTAGTTTAAATTAATTTTATTAAATTTATTGAGATCTATTTGATGCATGATTTATGATGAAATTTGTGTATAGCAATTAACTTTTGGAGATTAAAGTTATTTTTCATCATATAAAATATTATTCATTTTTGGTAACTTTCTTATCTTAACTTAACAATTTTTGTTTATTTATATCAAAATATTGAATAAATAAATATTAAATATTTTTAGAATTATATGATTCTCTGGATGTTTATTCTAGAGCAGCAAGATTGAAACATTCATCTTAAATAATATTCATTAGTGAAAAAAGATGACTTTATTATTGAAATTGACGAATGAATGAAACAATAAATGTTAGGTATGTATATTTCCTTTTTTTCATACTCAAGGAAGTAAATGAATACCTCAAATTTATAAAAATGATCTTACAATAAAAACATTACCTATTTACATTTATTATTGATGTATCAATGGCCTATTAACCAATCACAATTTTTTATTTTTGGGATTGTTATCTTTATTCAAACCCTGCTTTCCATCACTCTCCATCAGAACCTGATGGTTTTTTTATGTCCCATGTTCATGTTTTCCTAAATGGAATCCTTGTTTGTGATATCTCATGTTGCCACCGTACTTCAATTTCTTTCAATTAAAGTGGATTGTTTTTATAACGACCCACACTTTACATACATTGTTAATACTTCAATATTGAAGAACACTTATTACAACATATGACAAAACCACAAAGGACCGTATAGGTATAGTGTCTTTAGAAACTGGGAAACATAAACAACTGGTTCATAAATCTTCTACAGTGTCTCCCATTTATTTCATCATATCTAGGGTCCCTTTTAGCATATTCTACTTAATATCCATCTTCCTGACCTGGGGAAAAGAAAACATAAAAGGGTGAGCTCAAATGCTCAGCAAGGGCAAATAAAGGAAATAAAAATCATATCATATCTTTATGAAAATCAAAACCTACAAAAGAGATCATAATATCTTAACATGGAATAAATCATAGAAGTGAAAATGAGATCCCCATAATCATAACATAAAACTTGAAACTTTGTGGCATGCACACATAATCATGGAAAATCATTTCTTGTTAGTCATGACTCATTGCCAAGACTATCTTAGTGGACAAAGTCCCTTTCTGAACCGAGTTCACTCCTCGTTTCAGTCCTGTATCATTGAACCGAAATAACCTTCCGTTCCAGCCATGTCTATCTCATGAGATATAAAATCTTTACCCAATGCATTGGAGGGAGATATAGGTCCCACCCATCTTATAATGAATCCTTTCTTATGTGTGCCACATAATCATAAAACATACATCATCACATAACACATGTAACAAAAATGGGATTCTTGAAACATCATGACATCATAAATCAATTCATATAAGATAAAGGAATTCGTAAAAATAATTCCATCACAACATGAACAAATCAATTTAATAATAGGGATAAAAACAGAACCCTTTATTATCTTAGATGGAAAATAATTTTGATAAAACACTTGAACTCCATTCTTGAGGAAAATATCCTTTCTTCTTCAAAAACATTTTTCCTTTCATAACATGTCATACAACTTTAAAATAAAATAAGTTGATTAAAAATAAACTTGAAAACTTGTAAAGGAAGCTTCTTGGAAACAATGTTTTAGAAATCCATTCATGCCGTATAAGTTAAAAAAAACATTCTTCGTACTTTTGTCGGAAAAGTCAAAAAGTACCTCGTACGAAAAACGACAAAAGATTCCTTTCGTACATATTACTAAAAACTCACCGAAGGGTAAAAATGGATTTAAACAATTGTAGGTGGATGGAAATAATATTACATATTGATGAAACATGGATGTGGATGATAAAATACACCCCAGTAAATACTTACGAATAAACAATCTCGGATAAAAATGAGATTGTGATATTTCCCTTACCTTAGGTCCGATTTGCTTTGTTCGTGTCCGAAGCTCCTGTATAATGGTTTAAATAATGTTATTGACTTATTCCAGAATCATACATATTGATATGATATCATATATGGTCATATTATTAGCTTCTTGTTAGTAATATTTCATTGTTACTTGTTACTCGGGTCTTTATAACTTTTTGTTCTTATGCGTGTTTTGTTGAATAAATTCTTATTCTTATCTTTAGGTTATAGATAATTCATTTCCAGAATGGTATTAGTGTAGTATATTCCATATTCATTCATTAAATTCATTTATATAATCATTATGAAATGAAGATCATGTAGAACGAGTCGCATCACATCGTGGAGACGGTATTCCGTACGTACGCACGAGTGATGATATCGTTCCAATGATCGTGGAAGTGTATTGGAGTATATATATATATATTATTTCAGTATCAATATTACTTAATAATAATCATATATAGTTACTCATTACACCATTATACCCATCCTTGTAAGGTGATGGTGGAAAATAGATTACACCACGGCGTGGAGACGGTATTCCGTACGTACGCACGCGCGGTGATTTCATTTTTCCGTAGGATGGATAGAAGGTGAATTAGGGTTGTTTCATATTTATAATAACATATCAGTATGTAAGTAATACTGATGTTATTACTTTATCATGAAACAACTAAAGAAGAAGAAGTTGAAGAAGAAAGAAATTGAAAAGATCGGTAATGGATATTACCTCTTCTTTGGAACGCCTCTTTGAATCCTCCACTTAAGGAACTAAGATTGGTCTTTGGAGAAGACCAGGACCTCTAGGATTATTCTAGAGAAGTGGAGAGGAGAAAATGGCAGGGGTTGGCCGAGCTTGAGTGCTCAAATTGGTGTGAGGAGGAGGGGGAGGAGGTGCCCTTTTATAAGGGAGGAGAGGGGCACCTTAGGAATATCTCAAAATATTATTTTATATTAAAGTAAAAATCGGTTTATAATGGTTCCAAAGGGTCTTATTTCGAAGCTAAAGTGGGGATGGGTCGCAATCCTATCAACCAATAGGATTTAGACAAGTTTAGGGTATTATTTTAACCTTATCAATTAGATTTAACTCTAAGTTAATTAATTTAACTTTTACCGTGTCTTTTTGTTTTCTTTCACTATATGGTTAATACACTTACTATAACATGCCAAACGAACCCCAAATTGTTTATTATTAATATATATATCCTTATCTAAGTCATTTGGCCGAACCTTAGATTTTTAGGAATAAAATAACAATTAATAATATAATATTTTATTTAAAACCTATTTTGTGTCAATTTTGACACTATTTAATATATGATTTTTGTGAAAGTCATAACAGAATTATATGTTCGAACCAAGTTTATTAAATCAACATTAATATATCATAGTAACCTAGAAAATTAGTGGAATTCATAAAAAGTCTTAAATTACATTTATTTTGGTATTTATATTATCAATTTTGTCAATATTTCATTAATAAGATAATTACTGCATCATCTTTGTGTCATAAATAAATTAAATTATTTGATGTCTAAAAATTACAAATAAAATACCATCATGTAGGAAATCTTTCTAGATTTCTAATGAATATTTACAATCGAATTTATCTTATGTATAACCCCATATTAAAAATAATTTACTTATTAAACTTTGATTTTAACTATTTTAACCCTTCTTTAAATAAATTAATAATAAATGTCCTAATCTAATCCAAGTGGGCCTAAATGGTCATATTTTGTTCCTAAGTTTGTTTTTGGTCGAATTACACTTGTACAATAGAATTAGGACATGTGTTAGGGTAATATTAATATCATATTTACCCTTAGTTACCCTATTTACTATTAACCGCGGTAATAATCGTAAAAAGTTACTATTCACCAAAAAATTATTTTTATCTCATTGAACCACATTTTACTTACTGATATCAACCGTGTCTGTTGGATTTTCGAAATTCCATTCACAGAAGTGGTAAAATTAAGTTTTATGCAAAATTCAGTTTTTAACCTACCACTTAGTGGTTTCACTATTCATCAAAAATTGAAAGTTTTCAGAAAAATACCAAAATTTCACCCTAGGCTAATTTCGATATTCTGAGTCCAAAAATGAAGTCCATTTTGAAAAATAAAATTTATAAAATTTCAAAAAGTGGTTATTACTATTCATAACGGCTAGTTTTAATAGCATATTGTTGTTTAGTGAAACTCGGTATTGCGTACGACGCAAGCTATCGAGGAAGGTCGTGATTGCGTGTAAAGCAAGCCAAGAAAGTGTTGTGTAGAAAAAGATTCCTTTGATGGTTTATATAACATAAAAGTCTCGGGTGTTACATTCTACCCCCCTTAAAAAGAATTTCGCCCTCGAAATTCGTCACTTTGTAACAAACAAATGAGGATACTTCTCCCTCATCATATCCTCAAGCTCCCATGTAGCTTCTTCAAGTTGGTGGTTCCTCCATAAAAATTTCCCCAAGCGAGTGGTCTTGTTTCGTAGGACTTTTTCGCTACGATCCAGAATCTCTATCAGCTGTTCTTTATAAGAAAGATCTTGCTCCAGCGGTACAACTTCTGAGCTGAGTACATTGAAGGATCTGGTATGTACTTTCTCAGGAGAGATACGTGGAACACATCGTGAACTTGAGAGAGATTCGGTGGAAGCGCCAATCGGTAAGCTACCTTCCCAACACGATCCAGTATTTCAAAAGGACCGATATATCTAGGGCTCAACTTCCCCTTCTTTCCAAATCTCATAACCCTCTTCCAGGGAGATATTCGTAAGAACACTTTATCGCCCACTTCAAACTCTAGGTCTTTTCTTCGGTTGTCGGCATAACTTTTCTGTCGACTCTGAGCTGCTATTATGTGTTGTTGAATATATCTAACCTTTTCTGCCATTTCATCAACGAGATCAGATCCTAATAGCTTTCTTTCCCCAACTTCATCCCAGCAAGTTGGAGTCCTGCATTTCTTTCCATAGAGAGCTTCATAAGGAGCCATCTGAATACTGGAGTGAAAGCTATTATTATAATAAAATTCCACCAAAGGTAGGTGTTGATCCCAACCTCCTTTGAAATCCATAGAGCAAGCTCTCAACATATCTTCTAGGGTTTGAATTGTTCTCTCAGACTGACCGTCTGTCTGGGGATGATAAGAAGTGCTGAAACTCAACTCTGTATCCAGAGTATGCTGAAGACTTCGCCAGAACTTCAAGGTAAATCTCGGATCTCGATCAGATATAATAGAAAGTGGTACTCCATGCAATCTTACCACTTCCTTTACATATATCCTGGCAAGCTGATCTAGAGAGAAATCCTCTCTAATAGCAATGAAGTGTGCAGACTTTGTAAGACGATCAACTATGAACCAGATAGCATTATTGCCTTTGGATGTTTTAGGAAGTCCTGTGACAAATTCCATAGTGATGTTTTCCCATTTCCATTCGGGTATGGGTAATGGTTGTAACATCCCCTTAGACTTCTGTCTCTCAGCTTTAACTTGTTGACAAACCAAGCATCGAGAGACATATTCAGCAACATCTCTTTTCATGCCATCCCACCAGAAGTACTCTTTCAGGTCCCTATACATCTTCGTGCTTCCAGGATGAATAGAGAATGATGAACTATGAGCCTCATCCAGCAGCTCATTCTTTAATTCGGGAATGGGAGGAACGCAAACCCGATTCCTGAACTTTATTATCCCATCACAATCAAGGTTGAATTCAGGAACATTTCTCACCTTCTTTTGTAACTCGACATCTTCTTTCTGTGCCTCTTTAATCTTCACATGTATAGATGGTTGAACATTCTCTTGAGAAAGATAAGATTTTTCCCCTTCCATTATAATTCCAAGATCCATCCTTTGTAAATCCATAAATATTGGATCTTTTGTGATCCTCATCATGGATAAACTAGCATGGTCTTGTCGACTTAATGCATCTGCCACCTTGTTTGCTTTCCCATGGTGGTAATGGATTGAGCAGTCATAATCCTTAATCAGCTCCAACCATCTTCTTTGACGCATTTTCAGCTCCTTTTGTGTGAAAATATACTTTAAACTTTTATGATCAGTATAAATATCACACCTTTCACCATAAAGGTAATGCATCCAAATCTTTAATGCAAAGATTACCGCAGCCAACTCCAAATCATGTGTTGGGTAATTTTGCTCATGGATTTTCAACTGTCGTGAGGCATAAGCTATCACCATATCATTTTGCATAAGAACACACCCCAATCCCTTCTTGGATGCATCACTGTAGATCACAAACCTTTCTCCACTACAAGACAGTGTGAGCACAGGTGCACTGGATAACCTTCTTTTCAACTCCTTGAAATTCTCTTCACATTCCTCTGTCCAGACAAACTTAACTCCTTTCCGAGTCAACTTGGTGAGTGGATTAGATAATCGTGAAAAATCTTTTACAAAACGTCGATAATATCCAGCCAAACCAAGAAAACTTCGGATCTCAGTTACTGTTGTTGGTCTTGACCATCTTTCGATAACCTCTATTTTTGCTGGATCCACAGATATCCCCTCTTTTGAGATTATATGACCCAAAAATGCAACTTTTTGAAGCCAAAATTCACACTTGGTAAATTTGGCATAAAGCTTCTCCTTTCTCAGGGTCTTCAATATAATTCTCAAGTGATCTTCATGCTCTTCCTTTCTCTTTGAATAGACAAGAATATCGTCTATAAAGACTACCACAAATTGATCAAGATAGTCTCTAAAGACTCTATTCATTAGATCCATGAAGATAGCAGGGGCATTAGTAAGACCAAATGGCATCACTATAAATTCATAGTGTCCATACCTTGTACGGAAAGCCGTCTTTGGTATATCATCCCTTTTGACCCTTAATTGATGATACCCTGAACAAAGATCAATCTTGGAAAAGTATTGAGCTCCGTGTAGTTGGTCAAATAAGTCATCAATGCGTGGGAGAGGATATTTGTTCTTGATAGTGATCTTGTTAAGTTCTCGATAATCAATGCAAAGTCTCATTGATCCATCTTTCTTCTTAACAAATAGAACAGGTGCTCCTCAAGGTGACGCACTAGGGCGTATGAATCCCTTATCAAGATTCTCTTGGAGTTTCTTCTTCAATTCCTGCAACTCAATTGGGGCCATTCTATAAGGTGTCTTTGAAATAGACAAAGCACCCGGTACGAGTTATATTGAAAACTCAACTTCACGATTTGGTGGAAGACCCGGAAATTCCTCCGGAAAGACATCATCAAACTCCCGTACAATGGGCATATTCTTAATCGTGAGTTTCTCACTAACCATTTGAGATAAATAACCTTCATTTAGTGGAATCAATACCCATAAGATGGAAGAAATTTCCACTGGAAGGTTATGTTCATCCTTGCATTGATAGACGATCGTAGATTGATCTGGAATATGAAATGTGACTTCCCTTCTTTGGCAATCGATATGAGCTCCATGTAGAGAAAGCCAATCCATGCCAAGAATCACATCAAATTCCACTAAAGGAAGGATCACAAGATTTTCAGGAAGCACTTTCCCACAAACTTCGATCGGAGAAGAATTATAAACTTTTGATGCGATTGATGTGCCATTAGGTGTTGTCACAGCTAACTCAACATCTAATTGTTGAGGTAATACGGTGATACCCTTAGAAAAGTCTTCAGAAATAAAAGAGTTGGTGGATCCAGAATCAAATAAAACATTTGCTACTTTAGAGTGGATGGTAAGTGTACCTTTCACCACATCGTTATCGTACTCCACATCGCTGATAGAAATTGCATGTGACTTTCCTTTGTCTTTAGCCTTAAGATTTTGTTGACGTCGACCACCATCATCAACCCTTGGATTTGGGCATTGATTGGCATAATGCCCCATCTCCTTGCACTTGAAACATTGAAGTGTAGTAGGTTCATTCTGTGTATCCCTTCCTTTGTTTGCGTCATTAGACATCTTCTTCCCATTATCACGGCATTCAAATGCCCGATGACCTTCTTTTCCAAATTTAAAACATTTACTTGTCCCTTTAAGACAACTCCCTCCATGTTTCTTTCCACACTTTGAGCATAAGGAAAAGCTCATCTTCTTTTCCGTGTGCTCTTTAGATTTTTCTTTGAATTCCATCTTCCTCTTCTTATCAAACCCATGTGACTGATGGGTTACTCCAATCTCCATCTCGACTTTGAGAGCACATCGAACGATTTCCTCGTAGCTATTGATGTCCCTTATGGATAACGCCCTTCGAAGACTTGGTTTTAAGACACTAAATAATCGATCGATCTTACTCTCAGGTTGGATAATAATACCAGAAGCGTACCTTGCAAGTCTGGTAAAATTTGCTTCATAGGTACCAACAGATTCATCATCCCTTTGCTTCAGTTCAAGGAACTCTTTCTCCATCTTTGTTCGGAGAATACGAGGGAAGTACTTATTGAAAAATAAGTTCTTGAACTCGTCCCATTCCATAGACTCAATTTCATCCCTTTGCCTCGTATTCTTAACAAGATTCCACCATTGATCCGCATCTCCTTCCAAACGATACACTGCTAGGATGACTTTATCATGTTCAGAACATTGAAGAACTGAAAATATCTTTTCAGTAGTACTAATCCATTGTTCAGCAACTAATGGATCAGTAGACCCGCTGAAAGAAGGTGGACGCTGCCTCATGAAGGATTCAACAGAATGTTGCTCCTTCCTTTGCTCGTTTGGAAATCCTGCATGATTCATAGCTTGAGAAAGTTGTGTGAGCATGGCTACAAGATTTTGCATTCCAGCTCCCATATCGTTTGGTTGCTCAGGGGGACAATCATTGCATTGCCCATCACATTCCGCATTAACACGGTTCCTTCGGGTTCCAGCCATTGACTAAAACCAAGAAGAATAGTGTGAGCAACACTAATTATAATAGGAAAACCACATAATTCAAGAATAAAATTTTCATGCTTAAGGTCTTATCCTAGGTTATTCATGGCAATTTCTAAGATTGTGTTCTATGCTTAGACTTATCCTTAGGGTTCTTACTAAGGCTTTCACATCCTACTTTCCAAAGGTTGACTATACCTTTCCTCTGATACCAACTATAACGACCCACACTTTACATACATTGTTAATACTTCAAAATTGAGGCACACTTATTACAACATATGACAAAACCACAAAGGACCGTATAGGTATAGTGTCTTTAGAAACTGGGAAACATAAACAACTGGTTCATAAATCTTCTACAGTGTCTCCCATTTATTTCATCATATCTAGGGTCCCTTTTAGCATATTCTACTTAATATCCACCTTCCTGACCTGGGGAAAAGAAAACATAAAAGGGTGAGCTCAAATGCTCAGCAAGGGAAAATAAAGGAAATAAAAATCATATCATATCTTTATGAAAATCAAAACCTGCAAAAGAGATCATAATATCTTAACATGGAATAAATCATAGAAGTGAAAATGAGATCCCCATAATCATAACATAAAACTTGAAACTTTGTGGCATGCACACATAATCATGGAAAATTATTTCTTGTTAGTCATGACTCATTGCCAAGACTATCTTAGTGGACAAAGTCCCTTTCTGAACCGAGTTCACTCCTCGTTTCAGTCCTGTATCACTGAACCGAAATAACCTTCCGTTCCAGCCATGTCTATCTCATGAGATATAAAATCTTTACCCAATGCATTGGAGGGAGATATAGGTCCCACCCATCTTATAATGAATCCTTTCTTATGTGTGCCACATAATCATAAAACATACATCATCGCATAACACATGTAACAAAAATGGGATTCTTGAAACATCATGACATCATAAATCAATTCATATAAGATAAAGGAATTCGTAAAAATAATTCCATCACAACATGAACAAATAAATTTAATAATAGGGATAAAAACAGAACCCTTTATTATCTTAGATGGAAAATAATTTTGATAAAACACTTGAACTCCATTCTTGAGGAAAATATCCTTTCTTCTTCAAAAACATTTTTCCTTTCATAACATGTCATACAACTTTAAAATAAAAGAATTTGATTAAAAATAAACTTGAAAACTTGTAAAGGAAGCTTCTTGGAAACAATGTTTTAAAAATCCATTCATGCCGTATAAGTTAAAAAAACATTCTTCGTACTTTTGTCGGAAAAGTCAAAAAGTACCTCGTACGAAAAACGACAAAAGATTCCTTTCGTACATATTACTAAAAACTCACCGAAGGTTAAAAATGGATTTAAACAATTGTAGGTGGATGGAAATAATATTACATATTGATGAAACATGTATGTGGATGATAAAATACACCCCAGTAAATACTTACGAATAAACAATCTCGGATAAAAATGAGATTGTGATATTTCCCTTACCTTAGGTCCGATTTGCTTTGTTCGTGTCCAAAGCTCCTGTATAATGGTTTAAATAATGTTATTGACTTATTCCAGAATCATAAATATTGATATGATATCATATATGGTCATATTATTAGCTTCTTGTTAGTAATATTTCATTGTTACTTGTTACTCGGGTCTTTATAACTTTTTGTTCTTATGCGTGTTTTGTTGAATAAATTCTTATTCTTATCTTTAGGTTATAGATAATTCATTTCCAGAATGGTATTAGTGTATTATATACCATATTCATTCATTCAATTCATTTATATAATCATTATGAAATGAAGATCATGTAGAACGAGTCGCATCACATCGTGGAGACGGTATTCCGTACGTACGCACGAGTGATGATATCGTTCCTATGATCGTGGAATTGTATTGGAGTATATATATATATTATTTCAGTATCAATATTACTTAATAATAATCATATATAGTTACTCATTACACCATTATACCCATCCTTGTAAGGTGATGGTGGAAAATAGATTACACCACGGCGTGGAGACGGTATTCCGTACGTACGCACGCGCGGTGATTTCATTTTTCCGTAGGATGGATAGAAGGTGAATTAGGGTTGTTTCATATTTATAATAACATATCAGTATGTAATTAATACTGATGTTATTACTTTATCATGAAACAACTAAAGAAGAAGAAGTTGAAGAAGAAAGAAATTGAAAAGATCGGTAATGGATATTACCTCTTCTTTGGAACGCCTCTTTGAATCCTCCACTTAAGGAACTAAGATTGGTCTTTTGAGAAGACCAAGACCTCTAGGATTATTCTAGGGAAGTGGAGAGGAGAAAATGGCAGGGGTTGGCCGAGCATGAGAGCTCAAATTGGTGTGAGGAGGAGGGGGAGGAGGTGCCCTTTTATAAGGGAGGAGAGGGGCACCTTAGGAATATCTCAAAATATTATTTTATATTAAAGTCAAAATCGGTTTATAATGGTTCCAAAGGGTCTTATATCGAAGATAAAGTGGGGATGGGTCGACATCCTATCAACCAATAGGATTTAGACAAGTTTAGGGTATTATTTTAACCTTATCAATTAGATTTAACTCTAAGTTAATTAATTTAACTTTTACCGTGTCTTTTTGTTTTCTTTCACTATATGGTTAATACACATACTATAACATGCCAATCGAACCCCAAATTGTTTATTATTAATATATATATCCTTATCTAAGTCATTTGGCCGAACCTTAGATTTTTAGGAATAAAATAACAATTAATAATATAATATTTTATTTAAAAACTATTTTGTGTCAATTTTGACACTATTTGATATATGATTTTTGTGAAAGTCATAACAGAATTATATGTTCGAACCAAGTTGATTAAATCAACATTAATATATAATAGTAACCTATAAAATTAGTGGAATTCATAAAAAGGCTTATATTACATTTATTTTGGTATTTATATTATCAATTTTGTCAATATTGCATTAATAAGATAATTACTGCATCATCTTTGTGTCATAAATAAATTAAATTATTTGATGTCTAAAAATTAAAAATAAAATACCATCATGTAGTAAATCGTTTATCTTTCTAATGAATATTTACAATCGAATTTATCTTATGTATAACCCCATATTAAAAATGATTTACTTATTAAACATTGATTTTCACTATTTTAACCCTTCTTTAAATAAATTAATAATAAATGTCCTAATCTAATCCAAGTGGGCCTAAATGGTCATATTTTATTCCTAAGTTTGTTTTTGGTCGAATTACACTTGTCCAATAGAATTAGGACATGTGTTAGGGTAATATTAATATCATATTTACCCTTAGTTACCCTATTTACTATTAACCGCGGTAAAAATCGTAAAAAGTTACTATTCACCAAAAAATTATTTTTATCTCATTGAACCACATTTTACTTACTGATATCAACCGTGTCTGTCGGATTTTCGAAATTCCATTCACAGAAGCGGTAAAATTAAGTTTTATGCAAAATTCAGTTTTTAACCTACCACTTAGTGGTTTCACTATTCATCAAAAATTGAAAGTTTTCAGAAAAATACCAAAATTTCACCCTAGGCTAATTTCGATATTCTGAGTCCAAAAAGGAAGTCCATTTTGAAAAATAAAATTTATAAAATTTCAAAAAGTGGTTATTACTATTCATAACGGCTAGTTTTAATAGCATATTGTTGTTTAGTGAAACTCGGTATTGCGTACGACGCAAGCTATCAAGGAAGGTCGCGATTGCGTGTAAAGCAAGCCAAGCAAGTGTTGTGTAGAAAAAGATTCCTTTGATGGTTTATATAACAAAAAAGTCTCGGGTGTTACAGTTTTTAATCATTTATCTAATGTATGTTATCAATAGAGGTATTTTGGAAAGTGAAACACTTAGTTTTTTATTGAGATTTCCTAATGAATGTTAGAAATTTATTAAATAGGGTATAATTTAATATCCTAGGTCTTTAAAAAGAAACCTCTTTTTCAATACCATATATGATACACAACATCAAACTTAAACGAAAGAATAAAATTTATTAATTAAATGTTACAATGAAAAAATCTATAAGAATGGTAAGAATTAAATGTATTAAACAAAATATGAAAATATGGTATACTTATGTTTATATAATTATTCATTGGATGTAAAATTAATTAGAAATTTAAATAAAAACCAATTGAATATAAATGATTTTTTAATGAAAAACTATTTAAATGTGAATAATTATGCATTTAAAATAATAATATCACATATTTTTGGATTATATTACTGAAATATATATATGTAAGTGATATTTTAAGGTTAATGTTATAAATTTCACATATTTTTTCTAGATATGATACAAAAAAAAATCAAATTTTACGAATAAAAACGAGGTAGTTTTCCACCTTTTGATGATAAACCAATTTTCAATCTTATTTTGACACATTAATAAGTTATATTTGACAAAATAAACTTCTTATTTGAAATAGGGCTATCAAAATTTTCTTGGGCGGAAATTTTGGTATTTTTCGGATAAGATTCATTTTTAATGAATAGTAAAAAATTCTGCATTTTAATTTAGAACTAGTTTTCCATATAACATATTAGTATAGTTATATTAACCTTTTTATTGGTTTTAATATTTAATTTGAGGAATATTTTATCATTTAATCGAAATAAGGTCATTAGAATCAATTTTAAGTTCATATTAGATATAAACACATTATGGTCATCGGGGCATTTTTACTTTAAAAATAACATTCCTCGATCTGTCAATGAGATTTATTTTTAATTAATGTTATACACTTATATGTTTTGAATTTTAAAAATATACATATATAGTTGTAATAATTATGAAATTTGTGATCTAATATGATCATTATAATTATTGTAAATTATGAATAGTAACATTGATAATTATTTATATTATCACGGCTATGGTTAAATCATGAAATTATGGGTAAAAATAATATACTAAATTTCATTGGCATTATTCCTAAATTCATCGAATGAGTTATTTTTAACAAAAACTTCCATGGGATTATTTTACATCTACATAGAGACAATTGTATAAATTTAATAACTTTGCATTATTTTATTCAATAAAAATACAATTTTTTCACACTCATGTTCCCAACAAGTAATTGGTTTTTAATATGGGGTTATATAAATGATATTTTTGACTATAAATATTATTTATAAAGAATTCTGTTTTACCTATATCATTTAGATTTTTTAATAATTTTTTGAAAGTAGAGAATGAAATTTGATGGTGAAACGATGACGATGAAACAATTTCTTCATTAATTGAAGAGTCAAGTAAATATTATTTTAAAATTTAATATAAATATAATTTGATATAATTTCTTCCATCAATGAATTTAATATTAGATTTTAAAATTTTATTGATGTTTAAATAGCATTTATAAAATATATAAATGTATTAGGATTATTTTTAAAATCTCATATATTGAATAGTATCAAAATTGACTCTAATGTTATTTAAAAATATCAAATATTTTGTTAAATGATATAAAATTTATAAAATTATATGATCTTAAAAAATTGTTTATATAATAGATAAAAGAAAATATGTTACTCATTCAACATTATTTTCCATTTTAATAGTAGTTATATTAACCCTCAATGAGTAAATTATATTGTATCACATTATTAATAAAAACGGTCAAATATGGTTTAAATTGAAAAGTTAAGGATTAAAAATTAAAAATAACATTGTAAAAAAATAAATGTATGAATAATATTCTACCATTACAACAATAAGATCTATTTTTAGTTGTTTAAAGGAAAATTTTCAATGAAAATAATTTATGTATTAAGTAAATACAGAGATAGTTACAAAATATCAATATTGTATTTAATAACCTTTATGTGTTCCCATTTGGAAAAAACTAAAATACGAATAAACAAAAATTCATAATTTCATATAAATGAAATTATTTTCATTAATAAAATTTATTATGAATTTTTAGAAATTATATAATTTCCACAAATGCTTATTTAATGCTAAAAAATTAATTATTTATTTAAATAGAAAACAAAATAATCTATATTGACATATAAATGTTAATATAGTTTTATTTATTTATTGTATCTTATGAATTTAATAGATCTATAATATATATAATTTCCTTGTGAAAACATTATGTTCTAATTACCATTTTTTATATATTTTGATGTCAAATCAAATGACATGTGTTAAATTTGACAATAATGATAGCTTTATGAATTAATTTAATATTAAATTAATTAAAAATAAAACAAAATGGTAAAATAATAACAACGAGATATGATAAGGTAGAATGTATCTTGTAAATTTCATTTTTTCCATTTCTTATGTATTTGTATCTATAATAGTAAAATTATATTTTAATACATTGAGGAATTCCAAGAGTACCCATCCCCTCTATAATAACAGGGAACCCATTATTCCATATTTATGATAGTAAAAAACCTATTACATTCAACCAATATATATCCTAATAACTTCCTAGAATCCCTCTAAAAATTATATATTCCTATGATTGGAAAAACACTCACCATAGTGGTGTTTAGGTGTTAATCAAAGGAGTCCATCCGAAGGAGAGGTGTCATTTTTAATAAAGTGTTTCAATTTTATTTTTTCTTCCACTTTCAAAAAATTTTATTCATGAATTTTGAAATAATAAATCCATTATCATAAAATTTATAATATTTTATTATGATAATATAATCACCTAAATCCATCTCCAATTTCATTAAATGAGAAATGAATTAATCGTTCCTGCGCACATTTGAACTATCACATCATTAAACCGATAGAATTAGTATTCCCTTAAAATCTCTCAAGGATGGTAATAAAGATGTAGTTAATTTCTATTCATGGTATTAATTAATTATTTATCTTAAATAAATTATAATATATAAAATATGTTATTAAATTTATATTTATATAAAAATGAAAATGTCGTTTATGCGTAGGTGTGAACTATCATCTCCACGAAGCGATGTGATTCGTTTTTCTTCGTCACATCACATAGATGTTAAATAGTAGTATATTTAAAATACTAATAAGAAATTATTTATATTATTATCATTATATAAATAAATAATTATAATTACCTTCCTTCTATTAAATATGAATGAAAATTGGAAACGCTATTCATGCGTATGTAAGACCTATCTTCTCACATATTATAGTGTTGTTCATTATTCATAAAAATACTTTAATGTTTTGTTTTTAAAGTATAATTGATGTATAAAAGTTTTTATTTTTTCATGGATATTATGTACTTATTACCACATTAACAATTTACATCATTCCAAGTTCAGTTTGGACTCAAGTAACAAACATCGTCAAAAGGTCTAACATAAGATTATATAATTTTGGAATTGTTAAAACCAGATAGTTATTTACAATAAACTCCTAAAAGATTCTAAATATTTTAAATAATTAACCTATGTTTTTTTTCTAAAAATATAAATAAGTTATGTCACAATTCTTAGTGAGGGTATGGGGCGTTCTTTTTAAATCCCTCATTTAAAGTTCCTTTTTCAACTCGTTTTACAAAAGTCAATGGGTATGTCATTTTAAATTATATGACATGAATAGTTTATCCCACATTAATAGAACATTATTACTATGAATTGCTTTTATATATTTTTATATTTCATTATGAATAAAATTATTTCTTTATTATTTGGATTATTTTTATATTTTATAAGTGATTTTAAAGGAAATTTGTATTTTGATATCTAGATGTGTTTTTCTAATCCATGTAAATGTGTTTTCAAGGTTTTTACTCATGATATATTCTTTTAACCTATTTTATTATGGTTTTGTACGATTATATCTCAATTTTTGATGGGTTTAGCACCATTATAGCTCAATATATGTCAAGTCGAGCCCATTATAGCTCATGATATGATGGGTGAGCCGCATTATAGATCTCAATTGAATTGGATATTATAAAAATAGAAATGGACCATAATGACATTCTATTATTAAGTTTAATGTTTTTTTGGTATTTTAATGACTTCCCAAGGTACATTAAAGATTTATCATTGCATGAAAATGACTTTTTATGAAATTTATTTTTAATGGTTTTCATGTTTTCACTGGAATAATGATTTCATTATTTATGTCTCATACAGAGTTTTTTGTGATCAACTCTTGTATTACTTTATTCCATAGTGTATAAGGATTGGTTATATAATGTTTGAAATCATGATTAATTTTTTGAATATTATTATAATGAAAAAAAAATATTTGGTTTCTTTTAAAATCTTGATATATTGGGAAAAATGTATACTTTTATAAAATGATGTCCTGATTCTCCAAAAAAATATAATTAAAAGATAATTAAATAATAATTATAGTTCAAAAATTTATAATAATTTAGGTTTATCATTGATACCCCTTTTCATGTTTATACTATTAATTTTAAATATTGTGTTTTCATTTTTAAGTATGTGCCTTTGTAAAAACGAATTCTGATTTCAAAGTGAAAATGTTATTTTCCATTTATGCTTGTTTTATGTGATATGAACATGTTATGGTTTTGGTGAATTGTATATGAATACTAGTGTTTCCAGGATAAATTGAGGGTAGGTGAGCCCATGATATATCTCCAATGCATTGGATTATGAGAGAGAGTTAAACAGATAACTTTATCATAAGTAATTTAGCGAATATAACACAATATTTATTCCAAATGTAACCATTACGGTTTCTCCCTATATAGTGATAAAAGAAACAATTAAATAGTGATATTTATTCCACATGTTACCTTTATGATTTATAATTACAATTAATTTTTATTTGAATTTTAGTATTTCCTGAGGTAACATAAAGAGATTACATTTTATGGGTGAAAATTATAACATTGTGAAATTCTTTTCCAGTGTATTATTAGAATAATGGTTTACTTTCATCTTATATATACATTACCAAGATTCTTTTTCTCATACCATTTTTTAAATGTTTTCATAGGTATTAAAATTGGTAATGGAAAATAAGATGTCAATAAGAAATAAATGAAGATGTGTCTTGAAAAGAAGTCATGTTTTATATTCAAAAGGTTTCCTTTGGAGGAAAAAGTTGATACTGAGTATGAGTATGCACATGTAATTTATGGATCTACTTTGTAAGTGTTTTTCCTAATTCCCTAAAACTGTGATCTAAAAAATCTTTTAATCTGAATTATTGTTCAAAAATTGAAGAATAATTTAGGATTTTTTCCCAGTCATTATAGTTGGTATCAATGGATGGTTTATAAAATATCCAAGGTTAGAATTTATTCTTAATAGTTATAGATATCAATATGGGTTAATAGTTATCTTCTTAATAATAAGTTTAATTTCATAATAAACCTTTTTATTCCTTAGTTTTTGAAATTTTAAGGCAATTAACATTCTTTTTTTGGATACATTTGTTTTTGGAGTAATTATGCGTTATTAAATTTTTAGGATAGATAATTATAATTATGATATAACAATAGAGAATGTTGTTACAATTTATATATTTTTATAAGGATTATATTAATATTGTTATAGAAAAAGGACAACCTACAATATGGGTGAAAACACTTATCACCTAGCAAGGCCGATAGTTTCAAACCGACAACAGAAGGACGACATGGGTGCATCTTCCACCATTGGTTTACAGAAAATACTGGTTTGTATAAGTTTCCATTTTAGTTAAATGATTATATTTATGAATAGTGTGTTTTTTTAATAAAATTTTTATCATATATAAAAAATGATTTGTGTATTATGTGATTAATGATCATTCATAAGACTATCAAAATTTTTGGGATCCTATATGATCATAGTAAAAACAATATTTTCAGTTTTTTTGATAATTAGAGGCTGAATTAGATTTTAGATGAATTTAGGATTATATTGTGGACTTATGGTAAGTCGTGTTTTTATAGAAATAATTACAATTTTATGGATATTATTTTATTTATAGATTACATCTTTGGTATGATACATTAAGAACGATTGATGTTTTTTAGAGATAAATGCAAAACAATAATAGAATACTAGGATACTCGATCCTTTTAAATTTTTGTTTTCAATATTAGTTTGGATTATTTTGAGGAATTTTATGGACAGTTATTTTTTAAATGGTCTATGTTGAAATTTGTGTATTAGTGTTGAGTTTTAGAGATTTATGTAGTTTTTCATCATTTAAAGGATTATTATTTCTGATGAATTGTCATTTCATAAACTAACCATTATTGTTTTTTTAAATGTATAAATATATGAGAAATATAAAATTAATATTTGTTTTGATTTGATAGAATATGAATTATCATAAATACTCATCATTTGAAGAAAAATATTAGTTTTAGTGGAATTTTATTGAAGGATGAAATTCAACATCTCATGTAATTATATTTATTTTAGTTTATTGTATAGGAAGTAAATGGACTCCACAACTCAATTGAAATATTGTTAAAAAATATATTCCATTTAGTTTTCTCAATAATGAATCAATAAACCATTAACCAATCAAAAATTTATAGTTTTTTATTGTTATATTTCTCATGACATCAATTTCTATCACTTTCAATAAGAACTTGGTGGTAAGTTTTATCTTCTATGTGAAATTATTCCTATAAGGTACTCTACTATGTATGACCTCAGGTGACCAACATACCTCCTTTTTGTTCTTTTAATGTGGAAGATTTAATAATAATTTTTCTAATGTTGGATTTCTAAAAAGGTATGTTGAAATGTCAAAACCATAGTTTTCATTCCCATGTTCAAATTTAAAGGATATAATTTATTAAAGGGGGTGTTTCATCCAGAGATTTTAATTTATAATTCTATGTTCTATAACATATATGATAAACCACATCATGCTTAAACAAACTAAATACTATTTAAATGTTACCATTCAAACATAAACATTTGAATGGTAGGAATAAATTTTATTACCAAAATTATATACTGTATAACATTAATATAAACTTAATTAATTAGGGACTAATTAATTATAAATATATATTAATCCATTTTTTAAATGAAAGGAAATTTATTTATAACAAGTTATTTAAATATGCACAAGGGTGTTTTATACCTATAAATTAATAAATCAATATTCATTAGTTATATTTATTATTTATATATATATAATACATTTAATTTATGTTTTATCATTCATGTTTTGTGGTTTATAGACATGATATAAAAAATTTCAATTTTAAAAAAAAGATTATTTTTCAAAACATGTTGTTTTTTAGCCTTTTGAAGGTGCACCAACATTAAGTATATTTTTTGATAATTTATGTTATATTTTAAACAATAAACCTCTTATTTTAGTTTAGATTGTTATAATTTTAATTTATTGAATTTCTGGAATTATTCTGATACGATTCATTTTTTAACGAATAGTGAAAACTAATGTAATTTAATTCAAAACATCATTTTTGACTAATTTATTTATATATTGAAAATATCAAATTATTATGATTTAGTATTAAATTATATTTTGTTTTTATAGTTTAAACTAATTAATGTCATTGGAATAAATTTCACATTGAAGTTGGATATAAAAATATAGTGAACTTTTACATGTCTTTACTTAAAAAACTCATTTTATCGATCCATATATGATAATAATTTTAAATTAATTTTAGGAATTTTTTTAAATTATTTAAAAACGGACATACAAGTATTCTATTAGTTTTAAATAGATTATATAATACTATCAACTTTATTTATTGTATTTTATGAATATTTTCTTTAGTAATTAATTTTATTATAACTGTAAATGTTAAATCGGCTAATTATGGGTAAAAATGATATTATTAATTATCCTACCTCTTTTCCAAATTTTATATAATAAGTTATTTTCTACCTAAATATTCCATTAGATTAATTTATCTTCACTTGTATCAACATGGATTAATTAAAAGCATTGATATTATTTTAATCAATGGAAAAACAATTTTGTGACAATCATGTTCTTAAAAATTATGATATATTTATTATTGAGTAATATAGGTGATATGCTACACTATAAATATTAATATAACAATATAAATTGATTATAAATATCATTTTAATTTATTTGTAATTATTAGGATACAAATAATAAAATTAATTAGTGACACAATTATGATGCAATAATTTCTTCATTAATAGAGGAATCAAATAAAAGATATTAGAAAAGATAAAATAAACCTATTTTGATATAAATTATGCCACCCAATAACTTTAATAATTCAATTAACATGATTTGTATTCCTTGATGTAATTTTTAGATTACATAATGATTTAATGAATTTTTTAAAAATTCAAATATTGAATAGTTTCAAAATTATCACTATTGATATGTTGAAATATAAAAAAACTATTAAATGCTACAAAATTTATAAAATTTAAAATTAAAAAAAACTAATTTGGAAAACTCTAAAAATATTATCAATGAATCATTTAGTTGTTGTTTGTAATTTTATTATAATTATATTAACCGCCAGAAAGTAAATTAAATTACATCATCGTAAGAATAAAAATAGTTAAATAATGGTTAAATATGATTAGGATTACAAATAATAAAAACAAATATAATTTTTATTAATGAATGGATTTGAAACCATACAATTCTTGAATTAAAGATAAATCTCATTGGATCCATTTGTAAAAGACAATAGATTTATATTAATTTAGTAAATTTAAATATTTTCAAGAGTTCCCCCGCTATCATAAAAAGGGCACTACTTCTTAACATTTCTTCACACCTCAAAACCTATTTGTTTCGAAAACATATCTATGAAAATATATTTCTATAACCACTCCTCACATTCTCTATCTCTTTTTTATCCATAACACTATCCTTATAGGTGTTAAGGTGTTAATCAAAGTCGATTGTCTCAAGAAGAGGTATTGTTTTTAATTAGGTGTTTTTATTTTATTTCTACTTCCACTTACTTAAAATAATATTCAACCATGACAAAATAATAAAAATATTTTCCTCCATATACTGAGATTTTATTTTTTTAATATCATCGCATAAATTCCACTCCAATTTCACAAAATGGGAAATGAATGATTTGTTCCTGTGTGTGGTAGACTACAACCTTGTGAACTGATATAATTCAGTTTCAATCATCGTCTCCTAGTACAAGTTATTATTATGTAATTAGTGTTTATAAATGATATGAATTAAATATTTATCATTATAAGATAATGGTATATCAATTACATTATTACTTTTACCTTCACATAAAAATGATAATGTTGTTTTCTTGTATGTGTAGACTGTCACTGTGAGGAAGCGATGTAAATTTTTTTAATCACCACATCACATGGATAATATATTTATTTATTTATTTATTTAAAATATTAATATTATTTTAATAATATTATAATAATTATAAAATGATAAAATAATGCATTCGTCTTTTAAATATGGATCCTAAAAAAATGTTACTGATGTGTTCGTAAGACTTATAGTCTCCATGATTATAACAATCTTTATTTTTCCTAACCATAATTAATTGGTTCGATTTAATAATATAATTGATCTATAAATGTTATTAAAATTACATGAATATTATTATTTATATGAAATTATAATTTCATCTTTTACTATATTTGACTTACCAAAGTCAATTTTAACTCATGTGTTGAATATTGTGAAAACATCTTATATGAAATTAAATAATTATATTATTGTTATTACATGAAATAAAAGAATTAAAAAAATAATCTCAACAAAGTAAATAATTAAAAAATATATTGTTATACCAGAGGAAATTTTTAGGATTAGAGTTTTATAGAAGTATGCCATAATTCATATATGACAACTCAAATATTATTGAATTAATGTAATGAAAGTCAAACACAATATAGAATCATTGATTTTGAAAACCAAAAAATATATTTAACTATTAAAGAGGTTGATTATACTCCTTATAAAATAAATTGGTTTTAAACTTGAATATTTGCCTCAATGAAAGTATATAGAGATGAGGTCCCATACTCGAGTCTGGTTAATCATGTATGTTATTTAGCTTCTTCAATAATAAGCTTATGTTTGTAGGATGGAAATAATGATGTAGATGCTCAATATACAAGAGGGGGTGAATTGTATACTTTAAAAATTCCTTTGGAACCTTTAAATTTAGTTATGAATAACTATGGTTCCTTAAGCAAAAGAAATGACTAGGTTTAACAAAGTTAAACTTAAGAAAATTCACAACACCTCTAACACCAAATAAAAACTTGGAAAGAGATTCCGAAAGTAGGTTCCATAAATAAGGTTCTGGAAATTGAAACTTAACAAAAGATTCCAATATGAGATTCTACCTTAAAGTGTATAGAATATAAATTAAACAGAGTACAAGTAAGGAAGTATAAGTAAGTTATACATTCCTTAAAATACAAAATGCAGTGGAATCATACAAGTAGTAAAACTACGAGTAACAATATATAAGTCTTTTAACCCAAAGAGAAGGGTATCCAACAACCTTGGATAAAGGTCCATTGATTTATACTATCAAGCAAGTCTATCTTACCCACACTAGGGTAAGCCCTCGATACGAAGATCGGAGTCTCTGTATTGCTATCCCTGAAAGCCCTCAACTTCAAGGTAGTTGGCAACCTCTGTCTTCCTCAGCAAGGAAGCCCTCAACTTCCAGGTGTTGGAAACCTCTGTCTTCTTATCCCCAGAAGTCCTTGAATGTAATCACCAACATTTGGAGTCACACAATGCTTTGAGAGTTAATAAGAGCCTCTCTCTCTAGAAATCACTTCAACAGCATGTATGCACAATGTCGAAGAAGTCATTCATCAGTCATCAGTTCATCCTCGAGCTATTTCAAATGTGCTCCTATTTATAGGCAAGGTTGGCCTCCTTTCCAACGGTCATATTTTCCTAAAAAATCAGAGGGACATGTACACGTGTAACATAACAAACGGTTAGTTTATAACAGAATAGACAACATCATTTTATAACAAAACAACTGAAACAGAATGTACGATATCGTTTTAAGTCTTAAAGAGTTTGGAGTGAATATTCGGAGTGAATGTTCGGATTGAGAGAAAAAATATTAAAGAGTAGATAGATTATAACAACGTAAGAAAAATGAAATTTTGGAGTCTAAAAAATAATAATTTTCGGAGTATAAATAAATCCGGAGTGTATAAAACAAAGATGATCAGATTCTGTTTACTAGGTGAATTCGGAATGAGAATTTGGAATGAGAATTCGTCATCAGAATTGGTAGTGAAAATTTCTCATCAGAATCTGTACTGAGAATTCATCATCAGAATTCATAGTGAGAATTCCTCATAATAATTCGTAATTAGAATTCGTCATCATAATTCGTAATGAGAATTCATCATCAGAATTTGAAATGAGAATTCGTTGCCGATCTTCATAAGGATTCGTATCCTGAATCTGGAGTAGAACTTAATCAGAGTTCGTATCCGGAATTTGGAATGAAACATTATCACAGTTCTCATTCTGGATTTCGGAGTGAAACTTTATTACAGTTCTTATCCAGAATTCAGATCCTAAAACAGAATACTTCATATCAAAGTATTAAACAATTTAGAGAATATAGAAATGAATCCGAATCTTATACTTAAGAAAAATATGGATGAAAATATGATAAGGATAATTTTTCTTACAAAATCGATTTTCCTTATAAAATAAATTTTCCTTATAAAAATTATTTTCTTAAAGATAAGGTTTTTGTGATTTTCAAAACAAGAAGGAATGGAAAATTCATAAGGAAAACCTTACTCACTCAACAATCTCCCCCTTTTTGGAAAGCACAAACATCCTTACGAAAAAGAAATTCTAAGAAGAAAGAAAAACATTAAGGCTTATCTCCCTTTTCTTTAAGGATATATATGAATACGAATAACTCCCCCTTAGGCTTTGAAACTCTAAGGATCGTATTCTAGATTTTCGGAATGATATTTCATTACGGATAAGAATGTCTTCTTTAATGAGAAACTCCCCCTTAGATAAACTCTATTAGAGTTTTTTTTCTTTCCCACCCTTTGTTAAAATTATTTTTCCCTTTCATTAGAGTTCCTTTCCTTCTCCCCCTTTGTGATTTTAAAAATTAATTCGAGGGAATGGAAAATATAACAAAGTACCTGAAGAATTAGTAGTAACAAGAAATAAAATGGGCAAGCCCAATTTCTATTATGTTTAAAAATTTTAACAACAAAATAGTTAAGGTACAACAAAAGATCGGATCTGTCTATTTAGGATCTTTCTCCTTCGCCATGAGACCCTTTAGAATAGCCTTTATCTTCTTTATGTCATTATGATCTTCTTCAGCTTGCTTCTCTAACACAACAATTCTTGCACTTTGAGTTTCACTCTTTTCTTCGTGGGCTTGAAGATTTTCTTCATGAGCTTTAATATTTTCTTCCCGAGCCTTCAATTTCTCTTCAAACTCAATATGATGATCCATTTCAAACATCAAGTTTTGAGAAACAGAATTCAGCTTCCCATTTAGATCTCTAACTTCTTGAATCAGGATGTTCTTTTCATCTGCCAGCTTTTCTTCAAAGGATGAAGTAATCTCATTTACCTTCCTGTCTTATGTCTCAAAGGCATCCTTCACATTTTCTTGGAATTCATCAAAGAGCCTCATCTCTTCCATAGTCTTCCCCGACCAACTAGTCATCCTCTTGCAAGATCTTTTGTGGGATTCATAGTCAACAAAGAACGTTTTGAACTGAGCCTCTATTTCAATACACTTGTCCATAACCATAGATACAGAGTCTGTTTTCTAATTCAAAGCATTTTGGAGCATCTGGCATCTTGAATCAATACTTGATAAAGTCGTAATAGTACCTACCAACTTCTTTAAAGACTGAACAACAAAGTCATGCCCCAACGAAGATGACTCTAAATCCGAAACTTTTCTTGTAGAATCTTCTTCTTCAAAATGATCAACCTTCTTCTTATAAGAGTAACTAACTTCCCTTGTCTTTACTACCATAGAGCTCGGGGTATCAACAACAATTTTCTTTCCCTTGTCTTTTTTCGGAATGGATTCATGTTCTGGAGTTCTCTTTTCACTATCAGAAACATGAACAACATTATCTTCCTCATCAGCAACTTTCTGAGCACCAAACTCTAGGTTCTCCATTTGAGAAATATCATGTAGAAGTTGTTCTTCCTCTACATGATAAGATACTTCTTCCTCTCCTTTATCCTCATCCATCGCTGGAGTGACTAGCTTCGATGATTCGTCTTCTGAAGTTCGGAGTGATAAATGTTCCGAAGGTGTTCCCTAATAATCATCAACTTGCTTTAAAACATCTCCAGTTTCACCACTTCCTTCAGAAACAACTTCTTCTTCTTCTACTTGCTCAATCTGTTCTATTTCCTCAACAGGCTTAGCTACTTCCTCTTCCGGAGCAACAAAGTTCCTTCCTGGAGTCTTAGGTAGAGATTCCAAAGAAAAAGATCTCGGAACAGGAATGTTTGTTGAAACCATCTCATTGAACTTCAAAAAATCCTGAGCAACCTCAGCTTCAGATATTTTCTTGAGCTTATTTTCTTTCTCTTGTTTTTCTAGCTCATCCGCAGTTCTTTCCTTCAAGGACTTAGCCTCCGCAGGATCCAAGCCAAAATGAGGCTCCCCTTGCACTCTCTTCTCTTTGATCTCCCTCCATTTAGAAACAACCTCATATGGGTAAGTTTTCTTCTTCTATGGTTTTGTAGGTGCGGAGTGAACTTCCTTAGACTTGGGATTCTCTGATTCAACTTCAACTTCTTTCAACATTCTCTTCCTTTCTGCTTTAGAGGATTCCAGATCAGCAACTTTTGGAACCGTTTCTCCTTGAGCAGGTAAATCGATAAACTGACTAGTCTTCTTGTCGAAGACTACATTCATTCTTTTGAGTGTATCATCACTCACCAGCATAATTTTGCAAACTCTTGGCTTAGACTTTCAAGCCTCCTTGAAGGACTCAAGGCACCGAACATTCAACTTTGAGAGGATTTCTGGGTACATTATGATATGAGATCTTAGATTCCCTTTCTTAACATTCTCAAGAGTAATAAGAATGTGTTTCATCAGATTAAACTTCCTTAGATTTATCAGAAAATCTAGGATATAAATCTCACTCTTCATCATACTATCTTTGTCACCCTTTCTCGGCATGATATGGCCTTGTACCCATAATTCTAGAATTCAAAAATTCATAGATAAACTAGCAATCGTCAGAGCCTTGTCATCTCCCAGTCCGAGAGTTTCTAATTCTTTTTCCTTGTCGAAGAAACCCTTTGAATCCAGCAACACATGAGATATGAATTCGGCGTCACCTTCATTATTCAGCCCTACCAAGCTAGCTGCCTTGGCATATGAAAGCTTATAAGTCCTACCATAAGACTTAAAAGACAACTTCTCCCTTCCATCTTCCTGAAGAAAGGAGACTATTTCATAGAACTCTATAAGAAAATCTGAATACACTTCATCCTGATTCCTAGGTTTTGACACCGCAAAATCTTCCCATCCATTAAGATTAATATTCTTGGAAATAAGAGAGTCATACTTGTTGAAGAAATAAGGATGAACCAACCTCTCTCTATATACTAACCACTCCGAATTCGTCTTAGAGGAAGACATGTCTTGAGAAGCTACTTCCACAGACATTCGGATATGAAGACCTATGAGAAGTTCGGAACAGAGAAAGCTAAAGTTCTGAACGGTTTTAAAATAGAGAGGTAGAGCTTCGGGATGCTGGAGCTTGAAAACCGATGTGGGACAACCATTTTGGGTCCCCTTTATATAGGCAATGAGAAAATAGTTCAACTTCCTCATTTGATCGAACGGTTGTTACAATAAGAGATCAGATCTGATGGTTGAAAACCAATTCTCAAGAGAACTTGAATCTGATCTTTTGAGGTTTTTATTAAAACAAAGATTTAAGAAAATTATAATCCGAAAACAAAATATAAGGAAATTCCAGCAAGTAAAGTATGACTACGAAAACTTGAGTAAGGAAATCATACCTTTCGGATTTTCATAGGAAGATTATTCATAATGGGTAACATAAAAATGACTACGAAAAATATTTATTACGAAAAGACAGAGTTCGCAAAACTCATTACGAAAAACAAACTCAGTACGGAAAACTCAGTACAAAAATTTCATTACAAAATTTGAAAACAAAAAACACATTATGAAAGATTCGGTACAAAAATTCCGTTATGAAAATACTAGTATGAAATTTTCCATTCCAAATGTTTTCAATACAAAAATATCCATTCTGAAAAATTTTAGTTCCAGAAATTCCCATTCCGGAATTTTAGTTCCGAAAAGTTTGAAAAAATAACCTTGAAAAATTTAGTTACTCTAAAAATCAAATGTACTCCCCCTATGAAAAGGTGTTTATTATTGTAAGGAGACTTTTTCAAAAGAAATTTAATGAAGAATTATTAACTTATATTTATCATTCCTAACTTTTGTTTAATGTATTCAAATCTATCAGAAGGCAATGATTTTGTGAAAATATCAGCATGTTGATCATGCGTTCTGATAAATTGAAGAACGATATCTCCTTTTAGTGTGTGATCCCTAAGAAAGTGATGCCTAATATCTATGTGTTTTGAACGAGAGTGATGTGCATGGTTCTTACTTAAAGCAATGGCACATATGCTAATGAGGTTGTGATTAAGACCCTTAACAAAAAGAACATTTGAAATCAAAGTTTTACCTAAAAGAACAATATTACCAATACCAACAATCTCACCCTTTGAATTTTCTCTGAAAGTTACCTTTCCTCCTTTCGTTTTGATAATATTTTCAAAATAGCTTTTGTTACCAGTCATGTGACAGGAATATCGACTATCCATGTACCATGTATTGTTTCTGGTACTCTCTTTATTTTCCTGAAATTGGGAATTGAATTAGACTTTCGTAATCCAAATTTGCTTGGATCCGAGATTACCAGATAACAAAATTTTAGGAACCACATCTTCTTAGAAAAGTATGCTTTATGAAAACATAAGGATTGGGTTTTGTTTAAGGAACAATTCTTTACCCAATGACCACCACATTGACACTTGGTACAAAATGGGGCACTTTGAGGAACAAAATAATTGTTACTAAAAATTGGTTTTGCATGGGTATAACTAAATCCGGATTTATTTCTTAAAGGTCATATTTGGGAATATATTTTATCAAAATTTCCCTTAACATGGGTAATGTTTGATAAACACTTCTATAAGGAAAACATTTCAGACTTGAGTTTTATAACCAAGTTTTTATCTTCAAAATCATTAGTTTTAGAACTAGAGCTAGGCTCGAAAACATTTTTCTTAGAAATTACTTTTTCTAATTCTTTAGAAATTTTGTTCTTCTCAGAACTTACTTCCTCATGATTTTTTGAAATACTTTCAAAATCATCATTTTTCCTATCATGATCTTTAGAAAGATCTGATATCTCTTTCTTAAGTATAGAATTCCTAGAGTTTTCTTTATCATGTTTTTTATTGAGTTTGGAATTCTCAATTTCAAGAAGTTCAGCAAACCTAGAGACTTCTTCATAAGTAGGTAAAGTGTTTTCTTCATCAGAAGAAGATTAATCATCAGAAGAGTTATAATACATACTATGATTAGAATTTAAAGAAACATTGGTCAATGATTCATCATTTTGTACCTTAGCCATAAAATAATGATTACCAATAGGTAATTTGGCAATAAGGCCATGATTCTTCTGTCCTGAAGATTCGTAATCAAAAGATTCATCTGAAGAATCACCACCACTGGCACTCCAGGTATCATTACATTTCAAAACATTCTTAGCTTTGGATTTATAATACTTCTTTATGTTCCTGTCTGAATGCCTTTATTTCCTTTCTTTCTTTTTGAGCAAAGGGAAATCTGGTCTAATATGTCCAGCTCTCTTGCATTCATAACAAGTAACTTATCCATCTTTCTTATCCTTCTTTTCCTTTTTCTTATAAATGGATTGGAAATTTCTCTAGCCAGCTATCTTGTTCATACTTCGAGCAATATTTGCTAATTTATTTTCTTATATTTCACTCTCACTAGAATCTAATTGAACTACCATCTTCTTAGACTTGGATCTGGTTACTCTCTCAGGAGTCTTTGCTTTCATATGATTTGATGTTGTTGTAAAAGAAACAGTACCATTTCCATTTTTCTTTTTGATGTTGTCAACATCTCTCTTCATTCTTGTTTCATGTTGGAGAAGTGTTCCAAATAACTCATGAAGAGAAATTTGAGTGACCTTCCTCTTCTCATCTATAGTAGTTCTTTTGGATTCCTAATCATTGGGCATAATATCAATTATCTTATCCACAAGTGCTTCGTCATCTAACACTTTTTCTCCCATAGACTGTAATCTATTGACGATATTCGTGAACCTCTGTTGAACTTTACATATTGGTTCTTTATAAGGAAAATTGAAGCCATGATATTCATCTCTAAGCATAGCTCTCCTAGTCACAATCACCTTAGAAGTTCCAAAGTGTGTAACCTCTAACTTCTTCCAGATACAATTAGCTGCTTCACACGAAGAAATTTGGCTATATATATTTCTGTTCATTGAACAAAGTAAGGTATTGCGTACTTTATAATTGATTTGATACTCTTGCTTTTCCTGGTTAGTAAAAGTTCTAACTTCCTTATCAGGAATTTTATAATCACCAGTAAGCATAACAAAGTTTTCTACCCTAGTATTGATAACAAAAGTCTTCATTAGATCTCTCCAGTAATCATAGTCATTACCATCAATGATTGGTGGTCTTGTATGATTTAGATTATCAATAGAACCAACATTAATTCCTGCCATACTAGAACAACCATTCGCACACAAACTTGTTAGAAAAAAAATTCCTAATAACAAAGTTCGGAATGAGAAAGTTCGGAATGGGAAAGTGAGCAAGAAAAACTTATACGAGAGTACAAGTATTTCAGAGACCTTCTCTGATACCAATTGTAGGATCGAAATAATGATGTAGATGCTCAATATACAAGAGGGGATTGAATTTTATACTTTAAAAATTACTTTGGAACCTTTAAAGTTAGTTATGTAAGACTATGGTTTCCTTAAGCAAAGGAAAGGGCTAAGTTTAACAAAGTTAAACTTAAGAAAATTCATAACACCTCTAACACCATATGAAATCTTGGAAAGAGATTCCGAAAGTAGGTTTCGGAAATAAGGTTCCGGAAATTGAAACTTAACAAAAGATTACAATATGAGATTCTACCTTAAAGCGTATAGAATCTAAATGAAACAGAGTACAAGTAATGAAGTATAAGTAAGTTATCAATTCCCTGAAATACAAAATGCAGCAGAATCAAACAAGTAGTAAAACTACGAGTAACAAGATATAAGTCTTTTAACCCAAAAAGAAGGGTATCCAACAACCTTGTATAAAGGTCCCTTGATTTATACTTTCAAGCAAGTCTATCTTACCCACACTTGGGTAAGCCCTCGATACGAAGATCGGAGTCTCTATCTTGCTATCCCCACAAGCCCTCAACTTCAAGGTAGTTGGCAACCTCTGTCTTCCTCAGCAAGGAAGCCCTCAACTTCAAGGTGTTGGAAACCTCTATCTTCCTATCCCCGGAACTCCTAGAATGTAATCACCAACATTTGGAGTCGCACGAAGCTTTGAGAGTTAATAAGAGCCTCTCTCTCTAGAAATCGCTTCAACATCATGTATTCACAATGTCGAAGAAGTCATTCATCAGTCATTAGTTCATCCTCGAGCTCTTTCAAATGATATCCTATTTATAGGCATGGTCGGCCTCCTTTCCAATAGTCATATTATTCTAAAAAAGTGGAGGGACCTGTTATAAAGCCCCATCCTTAAACCATACTTAATCTTGAGTTATTACAAGATTACACATTGAGGATCTTTTCGGGTTTAGAGTTTTAGAGAATTAGATCATAAAACTTACATTACATTCCAAATATAAACAAAGTGGTTACATAAAGATAGTATTCTTCTTTCCCATCAATGGAAACATATTTAAAATAAAACATGGATTCTTTCCTGACACTTTCCTTTACACTATCATCATATTATTTACCATTCCATTGACCTGTGAAAAATATTTCAAAAAAACTTGGGATGAGCATAAAAAGCTCAGTAAGGGATATAAAAATATGGAAAGGAAACATGGGTACATATATACATAATAATGAAATCATACTTTACCCATAAAACATAAGCACTTTAATATACCTCATCAAATCATGAATAAATCATAGAAATCATAAGACATAAAGGTAACTTGAGGCATTCATAACATTCTTACGTAGGGAGTAACCCTCTTGGTTACGTTTGGAATACCCATCACAGTATATTCCTTAAATCTCTTCGGAGAAACCTTAACGTTTCACTCCTTTGCATTACCCAAAGCATTGGAGAGCTATATCGGGCTCACCCGCCCTTAGTTTATCACGGAACCACTCGTCTTCATAATAATTCCCAAGAACCTCAACATAATCGTATCACATTAAACATGCATAAAGGAAACATAACATTTCCATCTTTCAATCACAATATATCAATACAATGCGTTGATATAAAAACATTATGAAAACCATTTTCAATACCAAAATAAAAGAAAAGTAAAACATTTTATTTATTTTTCTTTTAAAAACGGTATGGCTTGTAGAGGAAGCCAAAACTCAAATAATGGTCACGGCGGTGGAGAAGTCATTGTTGCCGAATATGTACGACAAAAACATTCCCTTTTGTCGTTTAGTAAAATGCTTCGTATAAAAAATATTCCTTTTGGATAAATGTAAAAGTCAAAGGGGTTTATACACCGTATAAAAGAAGGTTGTGTATAAAACAAAATATGCCTCAATGAATGTAGATTGAGACGAGGTCCCATACCTCGGGTCCGACTTGACTCGGTCGTTTTTTAATCTCCTCAATAATAAACTTGAGTTAATTTCAACTTTTTTAAGAACCTTTTTCAAGTAAATTATTCCTATTTTATCACTTATTGCCATGTCATGAACACTATGTAATTATTTAAGTTAATAACGGTCGTTTTAACGATCATTGGTACTTGAGTCAAAATATGCTCTTTATAATTAAAAGTTGTTCATGTATCCATTATATCCAGAGTTATAATCATGATTTATATATCATATATATCATATATATCCAGTATATACTTGCATTTATAATATTACATAATCATTTAGAGGTAAGAAATGAAATGCACCGTTCATAGAGATGGTAAACCGTACGTACGCATGAACGCTACTTTCATTTCTATTTCATATTTTATATAATGGAATCATAATGATATAAAGGTATATTATAATTCCAGTATAATATCATATATAATATCATCGTTCTATCCTTTATACGTCCCACATATGGTATTTAACGAATCAAATCACTTTGAGGGGGCGGTAGTCCGCACTACCTTAAATGAAGATATCGCGTTTACCCATAATGGATACCATAAAGGTATGCACAAAATGAAAAGTACATAAGCTTAATGAAAAAATAAAAAAATTATATATCATATATATATATAGTGACATCTTAATGGCCACCCTTGAAGGTGTTAAAAGAATGTTGAACAATCATCGTTTCGGGAGGCATAAATTCACCATCCACGGAAACAGTATGTCCTTTAAACATTAGATGTAGGTGTGTGTAAGTGTAGCTCGAATCCTTCTTATAAAAACATCCTAGTATATTGAAGATACTTTAGTTGTTACAAATGAAATGAATAAAAAGAGTTTAGGGGGTTGGAGAAGCAAAATAAAACAAAAGGACTCAAGTGAAGACATTACCTTAAAATCAGGTAACTCCCTTTGGTTTGAGCTCAAAGGATTCCTTAAGAAGACTTCATCCCAAAGTGAGGCTTCAAGGAGTAATAGAGGGATGTGGAGAGACAAAATGGGCAGGGGTTGGCCGAGCCAAAGGCTTTGGGAGTGTGGGTAAGGAGGTATAGGTGGGGGACTTTTATAAGAGGAGAGGAGGGGCACTCTTGGAATGTAAAGAAATGTTACTTTATTTGAAAATTATTTTCATATTAAAAAGGTCCCACATTGATATAATTAGAGGGTAAGGTGATAAGGGTTCGAAATACACCCATCCAATAGGTTTTTGACATGTGTAGGTCTTATATTTTACATTATAATTTCATTTTATTTAAATCATTTATTAATGAGGTAATCGCTGCATCATGATGATGTCATAAATAATTTAATTTATTTAAAGTGTAAAAATTATGAAAAAAATACTATGATGTAGGAAATATTTTTATATTTCCAATGAATATATATAGTCTAAAATATCATTTATGCAGACAAAATAAAAAATGTTTTTATCAGGTGATACATTCTTTGTCACATTTAACATTCTTTAAAAATAAAAAGATAAAAAGTTGCTTTCTCACAAAAGTGATTTCATGGGGCCCCCTAGTTTGGCACAAGGCATAACATGGTCGGCCATTATTCAACCAGTAGCCTTATGACACATGTTTTGGTCTTTTTATATTATTATGATATCATTTTATTATCTGTAACTACCTGATTACTCATTAATGAAGATAATTAAAGATAATTACCGTCGTTACTATTCATAATGTCCAAAAACAAAAGAGTCTTGATTAAAGAATTTGGAAGTTCTGATTCCAAATATGTAATCCATTTTACCAAATTCCAAACATATAAATTGCAATAATTGATTTAAAAATAATTCCCGTTGTCAAAACAAATAGCGGGTTTTTTTGAAACAATATCTCTGAAAAGATTGGCATTAGTTTATGACCAATTCAAAAGTGAAAATAATCCTAATGACCACCATTAGATTAAATGGTAAAAATATATTCAGATTACACTTTAATACCAATTAAAAATATAATCTAACCATATAGTTTAATTGAATGAAAAAGCAGTTTTTATGTAAAATGCAGTATTTTTCACTATTCATTAAAAAATGAACATTGTCAGAAAAATACCAAAAATTTATCCAATGTAAATTTAAATGTCCCCATCATAAAGAATATGTTTATTTTGACAAATATAGATTATAAAATTGTCAAAATTTTGATATAAAAGGGTTTTCCATCAAAAGGTAGTAAAACAATCTTTTAAGAATATTAGTGTATTCCATGCTTAAGATTGGATTTATTTTCATTTTAAGCCTCTAAAACACTATCTAATTCATTAATAGACATAGATAAAAATATCTATTATTCATTACTTACTTGGGATGTTACATCCTTCCCCCTTTAGAAAATTGCATCCCCGTAATTTATTTACTTATCGAATAAATGGGGGTACTTATCCCTCATTGCATTTTCAGATTCCCATGTTGCCTCTTCCATCATGTGGTTTTTTCACAAAACCTTTAACTGATTAATCACCTTATTTAGTAACACTTTCTCCCTGTGGTCAAGAATCTGGACCGGTTGTTCCTCATAAGATAGGTTCTCTTCCATCTGAACTACCTCTGGACTCAAAACATGAGATGGATCTGGCATATACTTTCTCAACATCGAAATGTGAAAAACATTGTGTACCTGAGATAAACTCAGAGGTAAAGCCACCCGGTATGCAACTGATCCAACTCTTTCTAGAATTTCATATGGTCCAATGAACCTTGGACCCAGGTTTCCTTTCTTACCAAATCTCATCACACTTTTCCATGGTGAGACTTTGAGAAATACAAGATCACCTACCTCAAATGTTAGATCCTTCCTCATGTTGTCTGCGTAACTCTTCTGCCTACTCTGAGCTGTTCTCATGTGTTTCTGAATCAGCTGAACTTTTTTTGCCATCTCTTCTACCAATTCTGGTCCCATCAACTTCCTTTCACCCACTTCATCCCAGAAAGCTGGAGTTCGACACCTCTTCCCATATAATGCCTGAAATGGTGCCATCTGTATACTGGAATGAAAACGTTTATTATATAAAAATTCAACCAAAGAAATATGTTTGTCCTAACTTCCCTGATAATCCATCGAACAAGCTCGTAGCATATCCTCCAAGGTCTGAATAGTTCTTTCTGACTACCCATCTAATTGAGGATGAAATGCTATACTAAAATTGAATTCAGTACCCAACGACTTCTGAAGGCCTTTCCAAAAGTTATAAGTGATCCTGGGATCACGATCAGATACAATGGAGAGGGGAACTCCATGTAACCTGACTATATCTTTATGATACAAACAAGAAAGTGGATGTAGGGAAAAAGTATCTCGTATAGAAAGGAAATGAGTAGATTTAGTCAAGCGATCAACAATAACCCAGATTGCATTATTACCTCGAGATGTCTTCGGTAATCCCACAAAAAAGTCCATGGATATATTCTCTCATTTCCACTCTGGAACTGGTAAAGGCCGAAGCATCCCTTTCGGTAACTACCAATATGCTTTAACCTGTTGACATGTCCAACACTTCACAGTAAAATCAGCAATATCTCTTTTCATTCCATCCCACCAGTAATACTCCCGTAGATCTATGTACATCTTAGTACTGCCAGGATGAACTGAAAATGGAGAACTATGAGTTTCACATAACAACTCTCTATTCAACTGTGAATCACAAGGCACACACAATCTCTTCCCAAATCTCAAAACGCAATCATTATCAATGTTGAATTCAATAAACTTACCCTTCTGAACCAACTCTACCTTTTTCTGCAACTCACTGTCTTGCTTCTGTGCTTGCTTGATTCTGTCTGATAGAGATGATCTCACTGATACCTGAAACAAAACAGAAGAACATCCTGCACCAAAAACTTCTATTCCAAAGTTCATAAAATCTTTAACCAAAGGATCACATTCCAAACAAAACATTGCTAATGAAGCATTACTTTTTCGACTCAAAGTATTAGCCACTTTATTTGCTTTTCCTGGATGGTAATGAATTGTACAATCATAATCCTTGATTAATTATTGCCATCTCCTTTGTCTCATGTTCAATTCTTTTTTAGTGAATATAAACTTTAAATTTTGTGATCTGTATATATTTCACACTTTACTCCATACAAATGATGCCTCCAGATTTTTAAAGCGAAAACAACAGCAGCTAATTCCAAATCATGTGAGGGTAATTTAACTCATGAGTTTTCAACTGTCGTGAAGCATAAGAAATTACTTGATCATTCTTCATTATGACGCAACCAAGTCCTTTCAATGAAGCATCACTGTATATAACAAACTCACCATTCCTGGAAGGTAGTTCCAAAACTGGAGCATTCACCAATCTTCTTTTCAATTCCTGAAAACAATCATCACATTCTTTTGTCCAGATAAACTTGACACCCTTCCGAGTTAGCTTAGTCATTGGACTACATAACCGTGAAAATTTTCTAACAATCCTTCGGTAATAGCCTGCCAAACCAAGGAAGCTACGAATCTCGGTTACATTTTTGGGTCTTGGCCATTCTTCCAAAACTTTTGTTTTTGCAGGATCAACAGTTATCCCATGTTTAGAAACAATGTGACCAAGGAAAGAAATTGTTTGCAACCAAAACTCACACTTTCTGAATTTCCCATACAATTTCTTTTCTTTTAAGGTTTTCAAAATAACCATTAAATGTCTTTCATGCTCTTCTTTACTTTTATAAAACACCAAAATATCATTAATGAAAACCACCACAAACTTATCCAAGAACTCACAGAAAATTCTATTCATTAAGTCCATGAATATAGCAGGTGCATTGATTAGCCCAAAAGGCATTACTACAAATTCATAATGGACATATCTTGTACGGAACACGGTCTTCAGAACATCTGCTTCCTTTACCTTCAGCTGATGGTACCCCGATCTCAAGTCAATCTTTGAAAAATACTGAGCTACCTGGAGCTGATCAAATAAATCATCGATATGAGGCAAAGGATATTTGTTCTTAATAGAGATGTTATTCAAGGCTCTATAATCAATGAAAAGTCTCATTGAACCATATTTCTTTTTAACAAATAAAATAGGAGCATCCCATGGTGATGTGCTAGGTCAAATGAAACCTTTCTCTATTAAATCTTGCAATTTCTCCTTCAAATCTTAAAGCCCAATTTGAGCCAATCGATAAGGGGGTTTTGAAATTAGCTTAGCATCAAAAAACTAAGTCAATAGTATACTTGACATCCCGGTCTGGTATTATTCCAGGAAAATAGTCAGGAAAAACATCAGGATACTCATTTACCACTGGCACATGATTAATCTGAACAATTACATTGTTTTCAACAATGTGTGCAAGGTTACATTCATTTCCATCTTTTACAAGTTTCTTGGCCTCTTGATAAGTTATCAACAATAAGGGTCCATTCTTGTACACAATCTGAAAGACTTTCTGAAAATAGACTTCTTTAGCTCTACAGTCAATCTTAGCATGGTAAATAGAGAGCCAATCCATACCCAGGATAACATCAAACTCTACTAGAGGTAGAACAATAAGGTTTAAAAGTAGGATCTTTCCACAGATAAGGATACGAAGATTCTTAAAAAAAAATTTTGCCTCAACATTTCCCCCAGGTGTTTTTACCAAAAGTTATGGAGTCATTTCTTGAGATGGTATTCCCATTTTACTAGAAAAGGTTTCAGAGATGAAAGAATGTGTGGACCCCGAATCAAAAAACACACTGACATAATCGGAAAAAAAAACAAAGTACCTAATACAACTTCATTTGATGGGCCGACATCTGCTGAAGTAGTTGCAAAGGATTTCACCACCCTTTTCTGCTTGTAGTCTAACTTCTTCCCATCACTCAAGCTTTTTGTCGGACACTCGTTTGCATAGTGACCCATCTCATTGCACTTAAAACATTTCACTAACTGTAAATCAAATTTGGTCTTACCTTCACCTTGATCTTTTTCAGTGCAATCACGAGCCTTATGTCCCATCTTACCACATCGTTAGCACTTTCCAGAATTCAGAAGACATTCCCCAGCATGAATTGTACCACATTTATCACAAACTGGAAACTTAGATTTCATACCATCAGACTTTTTTGAAGAATTCTTCCCTTTCTCCCGCCACCTTAGTCTCTTCTTCTACTTATTGTTATAGAACACTTGATCATCGGAAAACTCCATTTCCACCTTCTCAGCACATCAAACAAGCTTTTCATAACTTTTAAACTCACGAGAAGCTAATGCCCTTCGATATTTTGGTTTTATTTCTGAGTAAAAACAATTGATTTTACTGTCATGTTCTCAGATAAAATTTGGATCATACCTTGCCAATCGAGTGAACCTTTATTCATAGGTAGCCACTGAGTCTTCATCTTTCCTCAATTACAAGAATTTTTTTACCATCCTAAGTCGAACAGCCTTAGGAAAATAATTTTTAAGAAATATAACTTTGAATTCATCCCAGTAGAGAGCATCAATATCATCAGCATCCCTGATATTTTTAACCATCGACCACCACAGATCTGCTTCACCCTCCAAACGGTAAATACAAAGACTAACCTTTTTATTGTCTGAACACCCCATGACATCGAAAATATTCTCCAGTGCTTCAATCCACCCTTCAGCTAGCACAGGGTCAGATGATCCTCTAAATGATGGGGGATGTTGCCTCATGAAATGTTCCACCACTGACATGTTCCTCTGCGGTTGATCTGGATGATCTCGTGCATGGATACCACCACCATTTCTCACTTGAGTCATCTGCGCCATTACTGTAAGAAACTGTTCAGTTCCAATTCTGACCATCTCAGGATGCTGATTCGGAAGGGTATTTCCTTCTGCATGCCTTCCTAGCATTGCTTCACTGTTTACTCTGCAGAAAACCATTCTGAACAAACATGTCTTAGATGAAGAAACATGGTAATCTTAAAATGCTATATCATTTCAAAAAAAATATTATTGGATAATCATTTAATATAATTCTAACTCCTAAAGTTATCGAAACCAACCTCTGATACCAAATATAATGCCCCAGCCTTAAACCTTACTTAATCTTGAGTTATTACAAGATTACACATTGAGGATCTTTTCGGGTTTAGAGTTTTAGAGATTTAGATCATAAAACATGCATTACATTCCACATATAAACAAAGAGGTTACATAAAGATAGTATTCTTCTTTCCCATCAATGGAAACATATTTAAAATAAAACATGGATTCTTTCTTGACACTTCCTTCACACTATCATCATATCATGTACCTTTCCCTTGACCTGTGAAAAATATTTCAAAAAAACTTGGGATGAGCATAAAAAGCTCAGTAAGGGATATAAAAATATGGAAAGGAAACATGGGTAAATATATAAATAAGAATTAAATCATACTTTACCTATAAAACATAAGCACATTAACATACCTCATCAAATCATGAATAAATCATAGAAATCATAAGACATAAAGGTAACTTCAGGCATTCATAACATTCTTACGTAGGGAGTAACCATCTTGGTTACGTTTAGAATACCCAGCACAGTATATTCCCTAAATCTCTTCGGAGAAACCTTAATGTTTCACTCCTTCGCATTACCCAATGCATTGGAGAGCTATATCAGGCTCAGCCACCCTTAGATTATCACGGAACCACCCGTCTTCATAATAATGCCCAAGAACCTCAACATAATCGTATCACATTAAACATGCATAAAGGAAACATAAAATTTACACCTTTCAATCACAAGATATCAATACAGAAAATTGATATAAAAACATTATGAAAACCATTTTCAATACCAAAATAAAATAAAAGTAAAACACGGTATTTATTTTTCTTTTAAAAATGGTATGGCTTGTAGAGGAAGCCGAAACTCTAATAATGGTCACGTCGGCGTAGAAGTCGTTGTCGCCACATACGTACAACAAAATCATTCCCTTTTGTCATTTAGTAAAACGATTCGTATAAAAAACATTCCTTTTGGATAAACGAAAAAGTCAACGGGGTTTATACACTATATAAAATAAGGTTGTGTATAAAACAAAATATGCCTCAATGAAAGGAGATTGAGACGAAGTCCCATACCTCGGGTCCAACTTGACTCGGTCGTTATTTAATCTCCTGAATAATAAACCTAGGTTAATTTCTACATGTTTAAGAACCTTTTTCAAGTTCATTATTCCTTTTAGATCACTTATTTCCATTTCATGAACACTATGTAATTATTTAAGTTAATAACGTTCATTTTAATGATCATTGGTACTTGAGTCAAAATATGCTCTTTATAATTAAAAGTTGTTCATGTATCCATTATATCCAGAGTTATAATCATGATGTATATATCATAGATATCATATATATCCAGTATATTCATGCATTTATAATGTTACATAATCATTTAGAGGAAAGAAATGAAATGCACTGTTCATGGAGACGGTAAGCCGTACGTACGCATGAACGCTACTTTCATTTCTATTTCGTATTTTATAGAATGGAATAATAATGATATAAAGGTATATTATAATTCCAGTATAATATCATATATAATATCATAGTTATCTCCTTTATACGTCCCACATATGGTATTTAACGAATCAAATCACTTTGAGGGGGCGGTAGTCCGCACTTCCTTAAATGAAGATATCGCGTTAACCCATAATGGAAACCATAAAGGTATGCCCAAAATGAAAAATACAGAATCATAAATAAAACATAAAAATAGTATATATCATATATAAATATAGTGACATCTTAATGGCCACCTTTGAAGGAGTTAAAAGAATGTTGAACAATCATCGTTTCGGGAGGCATAAATTCACCATCCACGGAAACAGTATGTCCTTTAACCATTAGATGTAGGTGTGTGTAAGTGTAGCTCGAATACTTTTTATAAAAACATCCTAGTATATTGAAGATACTGGATTTGTTACAAAATAATTGAATAAAAAAAAATTTAGGGTGTTGGAGAATCAAAATAAAACAAAAGGACTCAAGTGAAGACATTACCTTAAAATCGGGTAACTCCCTTTGGTTTGAGCTCAAAGGCTTCCTTGGAAAGACTTCTGCCCAAAGTGAGGCTTCAAGAGTAAGATAGGGATGTGGAGAGACAAAATGGGCAGGGGTTGGCCGAGCCAAAGGCTTTGGGAGTGTGGGTAAGGAGGTAGAGGTGGTGGCCTTTTATAAGAGGAGAGCAGGGGCACTCTTGGAAATTAAAGAAATGTTACATTATTTGAAAATTATTTTCTGATTCAAAAGGTCCCACATTGATATAATTCAAGGGTAAGGTGATAAGGGTTCTAAATCCACCCATCCAATAGGTTTTGGACATGTGTAGGTCATATATGTTACATTATCATTTCATTTTATTTAAATCCTTTATTAATGAGGTAATCGCTGCATCATCATGATGTCATAATTATTTTAATTTATATAAATTCTAAAAATTATAAAAAAAAATACTATGATGTAGGAAATCTATTTATCTTTCCAATTAATATTTATAGTCTAAAATATCATTTATGTAGGAAAAATAAAAAATGTTTTAACCAGGTGATACATTCTTTGTCACATTTAACATTCTTAAAAAATAAAAAGATAAAAAGCCACTTTCTCACAAAAGTGATTTCATGGGGCCCCCATGTTTGGCACAAGGCATCCCATAGTCGGCCATGAGGCAACCAGTAGCCTTAGGACACATGCTGTGGTCTTTTTGTATTATTATGATATCATTTTATTATCCTTAACTACCTGATTACTCATTAATCAAGATAATTAAAGATAATTACCGTCGGTACTATTCATAATGTCCAAAAACAAAAGAGTCTTGATTAAATAATTTGGACGTTCTGATTCCAAATATGTAATCCATTTTACCAAATTACAAACACAGAAATTGCAATAATTTATTTAAAAATAATTCCCGTTTTCAAAACAAATAGCTGGTTTTTTTGAAACAATATCTATGAAACGTTTGGCATTAGTTTATGACCAATTACAAAGTGAAATTAATCCTAATGACCACCATTATATTAAATGGTAAAAATATATTCAGATTACACTTTAAGACAAATTAAAAATATAATCTAACAATATAGTTAAATTAAATGAAAAAGCAGTTTTGATGTAAAATGCAGTATTTTTCTCTATTCATTAAAAAATGAACATTGTCAGAAAAATACCAAAAATTTATCCAATGTAAATTTCAATGTCCCCATAATAAAAAATATGTTTATTTTGACAAATATAGATTATAAAATTTTCAAAAGTTTGATTTAAAAAGTGTTTCCATCAAAAGGTAGTAAAACAATCTTTTAAGAATATTACTGTATTTCATGCTTAAGATTGGATTTATTTTCATTTTAAGCCTCTAAAACACTATCTAATTCATTAATAGACATAGATAAAAATATCTATTATTAGTTACTTAATTGGGATGTTACACCTGTACACGTGTAACTTAGCCAACATTTAGTTTATAACAGAATAGACGACATCATTTTATAACAAAACAAGTGAAACCGAATGTACGACATCGATTTAAGTCTTAAAAAGTTCAGAGTGAATATTCGGGGTGAATGTTCGGAGTGAGAGAAAAAATATTAAAGAGTAGATAGATTATAACAACGTATGAAAAATGAAATTTCGGAGACTAACCAAAAATAATTTTCAGAGTCTAAATAAATTCGAAGTGTATAAAACAAAGATGATCAGATTCTGTTTACTAAGTGAATTCAGAATGGGAATTCGGAATGAGAATTCATCATCAGAATTTGTAGGGAGAATTCCTCATCAGAATTCATACTGAGAATTCGTCATCAGAATTCTTCGTGAGAATTACTCATAAGAATTCGTAAGGAGAATTCTTCATCATAATTTGGAATTAGAATTCATCATCAGAATTCGTAATGAGAATTCGTTGTCGAACTTCATAAGAATTCGTATCCTGAATCTGGAGTAGATCTTAATCAGATTTCGTATCTGGAATTCGGAATGAAACTTTATCACAGTTCTCATTTTGGATTTCGGAGTGAAACTTATTGCATTTCTTATCTAGAATTAGGATCCTAAAATAGAATACTTCATATCATTGTTTCAAAAAATTCCGATAATATAGAAATGAATCCGAATATTATACTTAAGAAAAATATGGATGAAAATATGATAAGGATAATTTTTCTTACAAAATCTATTTTCCTTATAAAAGCAATTTTCTTTTAAAAGCGATTTTCTTAAAGATACGGTGTTTGTGATTTTCAAAACAAGAAGGAATGGAAAAGTCATAAGGAAAACCTTATTGACTCAACAATGTTAATTATATATTTTCTTGAGAACATTTATTAGGTTTATTATTAATTTTGAAACACTTATTGTCATGTTAAAATGTTTACTTATTAATTTATTTTCATGTCATGAAAAATTCAATATTTAGTACCTGAGTATAAAATGACTTTGGTACAATTTCTATTGTCAAATTTTCTCATTAGTATATCATCTCCAGAATAATATTAATGGAATAATAATCACTTTTACACCTTAATTGTACGTTTAAATAATTGAATTGATCATGGTTATGAAAAATGAATTATTTAATAATCATGAATATTTAAATCCATACGAACACATTAGTAAAAATTCCATTTTTCAATGACATTTATGGAATGAATATGAATGTTATTTTACCTTTCCAGAGTGCCCCCCTCTCTTCTTAATGAGAATTACTTCTTAACATTTCATAAAACATCAAAACCATTTTGTTTTGGCCATTCATGAACAAAATTACTTCCTATAATATCTCCCCCCATTATGGGGGACTTGTTTTAAGAATAATACTCTCCTTAAAGGTGTTGTGGTGTTTATCAAAGGATATTGTTCGAAGTAAATCGATCATTTTTTGATTTTTTTGATTTTTTTCTTTGTACACTTACATAAAATATTTTTCATTGATGTTAAAATAATAAATAGAGTATCATTAATATAATTTGATCTTATAATGTTAATATCATCAACTAAATCTTTCTCCAATTTCATCAGATGTGAAATAAATTGTTTATTTCTGTGTACGTTGAACTACCACTTGACGAACCAAAATAATTTTTTTCCAACACCAACATTCAAGATTGGTTATATTTATTTAATTTATGTTTATATATTTTATTCATGTCATATTTATCATTATGAAATAATAATATATCAATTATGATATTACTTTTCCATACACATAAAAATTATTACGTTTAATCATTGGTAAGTATGAATTATACCTCCACAAAGACATGGGATTTGTTTTTCTCCACCACGTGACATGTATGGATTGACATCTCCATGATTATAATATTTTTCAATTTTCATAACCATAAATAAATGGTATGATTTAAATTTATATTTTATGTATAAATGATATTATTATGTATTGAATATTATTATAGATATGATGGAATTAGTTCAATTTTGACTATAAACATTATTTCAATATCATTTTGGACTTGTGTGCTGAGTGGGGAAATTGTTTTCGATAAAACCATAAAAATTTAGTTATTTTTATAACATGGTATTAATTATTAAAATAATAATAATAAAGAGTAAAGTTGTTTTCAAGAATATAAATAATTAACTAAATGACCTAAACATTAAATATTACATAATGTTTAATGATGTCAAGAATTTACAATCATTCACATTGAGGATCTTTTATGGTTTAACCATTTTGAGAATTTGGTCATATCTCATACATAAAAAATCCATAAACTACGATTTGGTAAGTTATGAATTGTATCTATTTCATTCAAAATATAAATCCTTTAAAATAAAATATTATTTATTTTTCATTAAAACTATTTCTAAAGATATAATTGACAGCATCTGTTCTCGTACCCCGTATTATACACTATGAAAAACATTTTAAAATAGGCTATTACCAAAAAATTCTAATTAAGGGATATAAAATAATGAAATATAACATAAGTCCATAAATACTTTAATCCCGTGAAATCATTTTCGCAAAGTTATATATTCCACCCATAGAAGATAAGCTCTTTTCCATGAACCATGAAATCATATAATTCATGTAAAACACATTTCAAAACATTAATAATAAATTGAATTTTTGGAATCTATATCATTATTATATTTTTTGTTTCATATATACATAGTTAGTAACCATCCTGGTTACAATTAGAATACCATTGTGGTATAATCTCTATGACTCTTTGGAGAAACTATACCCTTTAAATTCCTCTAATTAGAAAATGAAATAGGGAGATATCATAGAAAAATATGACCCATTTTCATCATGTATTCCCCATATTCATAAAAGTTTTCCATGAACCATAACAGAATTAGAACACCTAAAATAATAACAATGTAAAAAAATAAAATTTCCACTTTGAAATCACATTTCATTTTTACAATGTCGCACACTCATAAATGAAAAAGAATTATTTTAAAATATAATAGTCAACATGTAAAAGAATAATAAAAACATTAAATTGAAAAAAATTGGTAAAATATAATCATGTCATGTAAGTAAAAACATCATTCCTTTTGGTTTTTTTATAATAGTTGAAATAGTGACCTTTAAAGTGGGTTTTCAATAAAAGTCCCTAACAATGACTCTTAATCATCATGTAAAATATCTATGTTCCCAAATAATAAATATTAGTTAATTATTTCCTTTATTGGGAACATATTTAATGTTTAGTAAAAATAATTATCATGTTATAATAATTGAGTAACTAATTATATTATCATTGTGCACTTTATCCATATTTGGTACTTGAGTCCAAAATGACATTCAAATGATGTATATAGTCAAAATGGTCATAATTCCATCATATATAGAATAATATTAATGTCATAATGATTTATTTTATACATCAATTATATTTTTAAATCAAACCATTTATTTACGGTTATGAAAAAATGACCAACGTTATAATCATGAAGACAATATGTCGTACATACACATGAGTAACGTTTCAATTTTTCATTGATCATTTTTGTAATGAATGTAATTATAATTTTATCCTTCTATAATTTTCCTAATATAATTAATATTACATTAATTTTTTGAAATTACTTATATATATCATCCCTTAGATGAGGTGATGTAAATGTAATCCCATTGCTTCGTGGAGGTGATACTTAACATGTACGCACAAATAATGTTATCATTTTTATGTCCATGGAATGGTAAGACCATAATTGATATTTTATTATATCATAATGATAAATATGTCATGAATTTAAATTATAAACAATAATTCCATCATTATAATAATCCTTAAGAGACAGTTATGGAAACAAATTATTTTTTTCGTGAGGTAGTAGTATACACGAATGAATAAATCACTTCAAATTTGATGAAATTGGAGATATATTATGTGATGATATTAAATTAATAAAATCGAAATCTATTTAATACAATGGATTTATGTTTTCCTCATGGATGAAAAATATTTGAAGGAATTGGAAGAAGAAACAATACAAAAACACTTATAAATGAAACATTTTCATTAGAAAATAACTATTCATTAACAACATAAAACCACTAAGGTGAGTGTTATTCCTAAAATAAAGACCTCCATAATGTTGGGGGGATTCTAAGAGGGGATTTCGTTAGATCTTAGTAGAACAAAAATACTTTTTTTTCATCACCATCTCTCAACACTGATCACAGTGATGAATGTAATGTTTATATATGATATTAATGAAATATTTATCATTATGAAATAATAATATATCAATTATGTTCTTACCTTTCAGTGCACCTAAAAATTATAAATTCATTCATGCATACATGTGAACTATCACATCAACAAAGCTATGTGATACATTTTTCATCTTCACATCACATGAATAATATATATTAGTATATTTAAATTCATAATATGACATTTATGATATTGAGATACTCCTAGAAAATAAAATAATAATTATCTTCTTCCATAATTACCAATGATAAATAAAAAAATTACTCGTGCGTATATACAACTTATCATTTCCATGATTATAACATTTTTCATTTTTCATAACCATATCAAAATAGATTGATTTTAATGTATACTTTAATTTAGAAAATTGATTATTATTTCATGTATATTATTTTAGATATGATGGACTTATGACCAATCTGATTATTGTAAACATACCAAATTCATTTTTGGACTAAAGTATTGAATATATTCAAAACGTCCAACATGAACATAAATAAATAAGTAATGGTATTCATCTTAATCATATTACATTATTTCCTATCATAATATTACAAACCTTTATTATATGATAAGTTTTATATAAAAACCTTCTGACTTTTTATATAATGAATTATATAATCTCATTTTATTTAAAAAAATAAATGTTATTCATTACTTCACTTGTCTTTCCGTTGGCTATGGACTTCGTGTCCATATCCTTTCATTTAGATATTTCATGATTATATATACCTTCATTATTAAATAATGTGTATATACAGAACCATTGACATAGAGAAAACATATTATACTTATTATCATGTTATTTAATGGTTTGTAAAATGTTATTCTTTCAGGTTGATTTTGATTTAAATGATCAATGTGGTATGGGAATCATAGAATGTTGAAGGATTTAATTTTTTAACTTCCTATTCATGGTCCGGTTACTTATATCATTATTTACCTACTTCAAAAAGTTAAAATATGAACTATATATCATATATATTAAGTGTATAAATATTTAAATATGTCATACATATGAAATTAAATACACCATTATTAGATATTGTAAGTCAAATGAATGCATGAATGTGCCTTCCATTTATTGTCATGATTTAAAAAACAATATTAAAGAAACAAAATGTATAATTAGAAAAATATGAAATTAGTTTCATTATTAATGTTTTTTACAAATGTTATGAAATTATATAATTACCTTTAATTATTCTTCAATGGTAAAACAATATTCATTAACTTAAATGAAAAAATAATTGAAATTAAAAAAATAATTTTAATATTTTTTGGATTAGTTAATGTATATAGCCAATTTACAAGATCTATAATTTATATTCCATATGTGTTGAAGAATTACAATAGAATTACACTTTTTCTATATGTATTTTGAAGTAAAATTATTTGAATAGTATTAAATTTGTCAATAATGGTATCTTAATGAACTAATTTATTATTAAATTATTTGAAAAAAATTATGTAATATAAAGGTTATATTATATGGTCTAAAATATCTTCTGTATAAAATTAATTTTCATTTTCATTATCCATAATTTTCGTATTATATTTTAATACTTCATGGAGTTACAAGAGTGCCCCTCCCCTCTCCTATAAAAGGGCATCTATTATTCTCTTTTCTTTACACATGAAATCCTATTTGGATACCGCATGATATGACCAAATACCTTCCAATAATTCCAGCTTATATTCAAGTGGAAATATTTTATCTGTAACATCTTTCTTTTAGATGTTATTGTTTCAATCAAAGGAGATCATCCAATGAAAATATACCATTTTAAATTATCTGGTTATACTTTATTTCCTCTTGAACATACATCAAATATAATTCCACCATTAATAAATATTAAATCAATTATCCTCAATATACTTATATCATATAATTTTAATATAACCACCTAAATACATCTCTAATTTCAACGAATGGGAAATGAATTATTCATTCGTGTGTACAACGGGGTACCATCCCACGAACCAAAATAATTCATTTTCCATTATTTTCCCCCATGGATGGTTATAATGATGGAATTGACATATATATATTATGAATGAAATATTTATAAATATAAGATAATAATATATCAATTAATTTCTTACATTCTATGAACATGAAAAATGATAATACCGTTCGTGCGTATATGTGAACTTTCACCTCTACGAAGTGATGTGATTCATTTTTCATCAACACATTACACTGATGATATATATTAGTATATTTATATTTTGAATATTATAATTATGAAAGTATATTTATTCTGGGATTATAAAATAATATTTAACTTTTTCCATAATGATCAATGAATAATTGGAATGTTACTCATGCATGCGTACGACTTACCATCTCAATGATTGTAACATTGTTCTTTTTCCATTTCCATATTTAAGGAATAGATTTAGAAATATAATTGATATATAAAAGTTATTATAATTTAATGAATAATATTACTGAGATTATTTAATAAGGACTTAGTTGATAGTATTGTACATATTGATGTCATTTTTGACTCATGTACAAAATATTATGAAAAAATCTGATGTGAACCTAAACAATGATCTTATTATTATAACATGATAATAAGTGATATAAAACTAAAAGTAATATTTAAAAAGGTTATAAAAAATTTAAATAATTAACCTATTTTTATTATTCAGGAATATAATTATTTAATGTGATGAGTTGGAATCAGGGTAAGGGACTTTCATTTAAAAACATCATTTAAGCTTCCTTTTTCATCTCATTTTATAAAAGTCAAAAGGATGATTTTGGTAACCTTATACATCATGAGAGGTTTCTCCCAATTTCATGACTATATTATTTTGATTTTTTCTTTATAAGTATTTTTTTTAATAAAACATTTTCATTACTATGTGAATGGTTTTTATATTATATTAGTGTTTTTTACAAGAAAATTGTATTTTGATATTCGGAAGTGTTTTCCAATAATGTGTAAATGAGTTTTAATGGGATTTATTCATGATTTTATTCCTTATAATTTTTTTATTGTTGGTTGATCCCATTATAGCTCATAAAATGATGGGATGATCCATATTATATATCATGATATATTGGGCTGAGCCCATTATAAATCAAGATATGACAGGTGAGCCCCAATATAGCTCTCCAATGCATTGGGTAATCTACATATGGAAGTTTACCATATGGTAATTCCATTTTTAAGGGAAAATATAAGAGGCGTTTTGTAATGATGACCCCAGGAACCTATATGTTTTTTTATGCATACAAACATTTATTTTGGTAATGATGACGCAATTTATTGATGATGATTCATATAGATAAATCATGTTTTCTTTTAAAAAAAATTATATTTTTGAAAAAATCTAATGAGTATAATTGTCCACATTTACTATATGGGTATACATTGTAAGAGTTTTTCCTAATTCATGTAAACTTGAAATGAAAAATAACCTCAATGTGAATGAAATTAAATTTGGTACATAACTCATGATTTTGTAACTTTTAAGGATATGTCCTTTTAGTTGATCCTAAAAATTTTGATTCACAAGTTTCTTGCATGAAAGATTCATCTAAAATACTAATCTTTTGGAGAAAAAGTTGAGTTTATGGGGGAAATTGTAAAAATGGTGAAACTATACATGTAAAGTGAGTACATTTTATTATGGTCTTTTCCAATAAAGTAAATAAATTAGACAACTTTTTGAAAATGATCATACAACAAAAACATAATCCATTTTCATTTCTTATAGAGGAATCAATGACCTCTTATCCAATCATCTAATTATGGTTTTGTGATTTGTAACTTTCTCTTGAACGTGTTTTATATCACTATACATTGGAATAATAAGGTTATTTTTATATTCTATTTCTTTGTTTTCCTACATGGAAAACTAGTATGTGTTATCTCAGGTGACCATCATACATCCTTTTCAATGTTTTATATTGTATGTGTTATTAATAATTTTTTGATTTGGGTTTTATGTAAGGGTGTTTTTAAAAGTCGACCCCCTATTTTAAGACACCTAGTTCAAGTTGTGAAGATGTAATTTTTTAGTGGGGGGAATGTAAAATCATGATTTTGTTTCAAATTAAACACTTCATTCGATAGTGTACATGATACACCACGTTCAACTAAAAGGAACAATTAAATTTTATTACACAAATGTTACCATTAAACTAAATGTTATAATGGTGGGATTGAGAATAATTAACAAAATTAAAAATATATGGTTTAAACAGGTTTATATAATATCTAATTTGACACCAAATTAATTATAAATTTAATAAAAACCCACCTGAATATATAGAATATGTTTTAATGAAAAAATAATTAAATGTGAATAATTGTTTTTATAAAATAATAAAATAAATCGTGTTTGATGTTATTTGTGATATATAAATATATATATATATATAACATTTAATTTAATGTTTAAAATTAATATTCTGTGTATTATAGATCTGATATAAGAAAAAAAACCAATTTTATGAATAAAAGAGGCATTTTTCATGAAAGGCGGTTCTGTCACATTTTGAAGGAGAACCAATTTAAAATCATTTTATTGGAACATTAATATGTTATATTTTTAAAAATAAACATCTTATTGTACTTGTTAGAATCAAAATTCAATTTGAATAAATTTTGTGTAAATGTATGAGAAACATTTATAAATTAGTAGTGAAAAGTAGAACACTTTAATCCAAAAATATTTTACCATATAATTAAATTATATTGATAGATTATTTGTTTAATTGTTTATAAAATATGACTAAATCTAGTTTTTATAAGTTAATACAATTTATGTTATTGGAATAAATTTCACATTGAAATTGGATATAAAAACATTGGTAAATATTGAATGTTTTTACTTTGAATATGTTTTCTCGATCGGTCAATATGGTGAAATTTAAATTAATTATAGCGACATATATGTTATTAAATTTGGAAAAAAAGATATACACTATTTAAATAGATTTTAAATTTGTGATCTAATAATATCAAATAGATTTGAAAAATTAGTAATAGTAAGATTAGAGATTATTTTTATCACCATGGGTAAGGGTAAATTAGGAAAATTAAAGGTTAAAATCATATTGCAACTAACATAAAATCACATTAAAACATATCATAAGTTTATTTCGATAAGTGTTTTTCAACTAAAAAACCCTTGGGCTGATGTTATATCCTTTTGAACCTACTTTGTTTTGAGTAATATAATTATAATATTATATTCAATGGGAAGTCAAATTTTGTCACACACTTTTTTTAACTAGTAAAGTATTTTCAATCTTGGGTTATATAAGGGATATGTCTGAAAATAATTATTCTATAGAATCATAAAATATTAATCTACGTAATGATAAAATATTTATAATTTTTGGGGACTAAATAATTAAATTAAATGGTGACATAATGATGATGGAGTAATTTCTTCAGTTATGGATGAATCAAAATAATGATATTAAAATTTTTTAAAATATATATAAATTTATATAATTTATTTCATAAATTAATTATATAGAATACATTGAAATGTTATGGATATAGTAATTTTGTTTTTTCAATTTTATAATGCTTTTAGGATATTTTTCATAATTTATATATTTAATTGTTCCAAAATTGACATTGTTGATATTTTGAAATATAAAATCATTCATTAAATTATATATAATTATAAAACAATATCTATACAAAAAGTTGGTATATGTATTATAATGTCAGAAGTGACTCATATTTAATTAATATTTTTATTTTTATTTTTTCTTCCTCGTCATTAAAATAGTATTAAACCATGATGAAAAAATAATAAAAGTATCCAAAATATACTTTTATGTTTTATTATTAATATAATCAACTAAATTCATCTCTAATTCCATAAAATGGGGAAAATAATTAACTGTTCATTCGTACATGTGAACTATTACCTCCCTAAACCGATAAAATTCTTTTTCCATTACCATCTCTCAATACATGTTATAAATATGGAATTAATGTTTATATATGATATTAATGAAATATTTTTCATTATAATATTATAATATATCAAGTACATTCTTTCATTTCCATGCACAAAAAAAATTTAACGTCATTCATGCGTATGTATGAAAAATAACATCCAAAAAGCTATAAGATTCATTTTTAATCACCATATCACATGGATAATATATATAAGTATATCTAAATTATTTATTTCTTATTATTTATATTATTAACATTATGGGATAATAAAAAAAATATCTTCCTTTTTTCATAATGATCAATGAAGAATGGAAACATTACTCCAACGTACGTATTGCTAATCGTCTATATGATTATAGCATTGTTCATTTTTTATATCTATATTTAATGAATGGATTCAAAATTAAAATTGTTATATAATTGTGACTTCTATTTCATGAATTTTTTTTAATATGTACTTATTAACACTTTAACTATTGGAATCATACCATGTTCATTTTGGTCTCAATTAACGAATATCATCTAAATGTATGGCATGAACTTACATAATTAAGTTATTGTTAAAACATGATAATAAGTGATAATAAAATCGAAAAATGATAAAAAGAATGTAAAAAATTTACATAAGATTATTATCAGGGAAGATTAATATTTTAATTGATTATTTCAACCCAGGGTAATGGACATTCATTCTAAAACTTTTTTTAATGTTCGTTTGTCATCTCTTTCTATAAAAGAAAAAAGGAATTTTTTTATGTTTTATGGAATGAGTGGTATATCCAATTTAATAAAGCTTTATTAATTTAATTTATTCATTATATATTTTTATATTTCATTTCCAATAAACTGTTGTCATTATTATGTGTTCTTTTATTATATTTTTAAAGTGATTCATGCACAAAAATTGAATTCTGATATCTGGAAGTATTTTTCTCATGTCTGTAAAATGTTCACCAACTATATTATTAAAGACATTATAGTTGAACATGTGTTATTAGAGTTTAGTATCATTATAGCTCAAGATATGATGGGATTAGAATCATTTTTCTTCATAATATGCGGGGTTGATCATATTATAGATCAAGATATGATGGTGAACACCATTAAAGATCTACAATGCATTGGGTACATTTGAGATGTACCAGAAAAGCATAGTGAGAAGAAAAACCTCTTACCATTTATTAATAAAGGAAAATTTTAGGAAATAAGCACCACATACAAAAAAATAACAACTAAAAATCATCAAAGCCAAACCCAGTACCATCCCCATGATAAAACACTTCCTCCATAGTCACTAATTCCCACTCTCAGCTTTTGTAATGATTCAAAACATTTTCCTACATCCTTATACGGTTCAACCACTCCAATGAAAGAAATTCATTAATAATTTTCCCAGGGACTTCCCTACCTTCTTTTCAAACAGAGGATCTAGTGAAAATTGTCTTTAGCGGATAAGAATAATACTTCCTTGATCTTCTTCGCGGTGGAAAATCTCATCATCTTGATTCCCATACAACTTATTTTTCCATCCCTGAAAAATGTCACTATATGAGGGTCTGACTATGCCACACTCATTTTCATTATCACTATCAGAAATATCCCCTCATTTTCCAGGGACCATATTCTATTGATAATTCACCTTCCGGTCATGCTGAATCTGACAACTTGTGTCAACCATAGCAAGGCAATTTTGGTGTTCCACAATATCCTAACATACACAAAACCCATTTCTCATTACTCAATAAACTGCATCCTCTTTTTGAGGTTCGGTCTGCATTTTTTCTTCAACACCCTCATTCTCTAACCCTTGAAATTGGTTCCACATGGACACTATTATCAGGCCACTTCCATCCCCATCATCCCTTCCACAGACATCTGGATCCCCCAGAGGTAGACTAACATTACAATTCACCACTGCAACAGGAATCCTGGAATCCACAGCTTCAATATCAGTACTCTACTTCCCTTTACAAAAATAACCATTATTACACCCCTTCATTTAACTAGCCATAACAACATCTCCCTTAAACAATCCACCATCCTACTAATTGATATCAAGAGAATCAAGACCATCTACCCCTATCCCATGCTGCCTCTCTCTAGCACCAAAAATTTTGATTGATTCCATACTCGTATCAGTAGAACTCCAGAAATTTTCTCCATTAACACCATCCCCCCACTTCAAATCCTACTTAAGTCTATTTAACACTACAGATACCAATGTATTCACTGGAATCTCTGGTGATTATTTCAAAACCAATGAAACCCGGGGACCTAGGCCAGGTGCATTACCAAGCTAATCCACATGCTTCCTCCTCCTATCAATGGTTTTCACTTGCCTCTTCTCTGGACATGCTAACCTCCTTATCATAACTCTACAGTGACACATATCTTAATGAGTTCCCCACTCTATTTTAGGTTGAGCATTAGTCAATCCATGACTCATAAACTACAACCTTGTCCATCTAAATTCACCACCCACTGAAATCAAGACCCATTCCTATAGAGGTCTGAAGATATCCACCTCAACACAAAATATAGGGTTGAGTGGGTGATATAATGTGGTTGTATGAGTATCAAAACACATGAAATGACCTTCTAAGTTCCCAACCATTCCTATAATCGATGGTTTTTGGAATGTTAATTGAAGATGTGGAAGACATACAAAAATAGGATGGGAGGTTGGGGTGTGATTCATATAGAGATCAAACATCCACCGTAAGAGAACAAACATGCAACGATTGGATCCCCTGGGGGCTCCGGACAATGCACATATTAGGTCTTCCTGTGAGTAAAATCAGATCATTAAATGGTGACTATCCAAAAGGCTGATTATTGTACGATCTTGCAAGTACCATTTTCCAAATACAAACCATTCAAAATATTGAACTAATGGTCTTCAAGAATTGAATCATGCCACCTGCCATTTTTAAGTAACTCTCCACTTTATAGAACTCTTACAATGATATTGGGAGCTAAGGATTACCAAGGAGAAGATCATGCACCTTTGTACTTATCACTATCAATGGGAACTCCAGGAGGTAGTTAGGGTTGGTTAATCCTAGAAAGGGGGTTTGTGGCCTCGGAGGTGGAAACATCAAGCCATCCTCCCCCTTACCACCTAGATGAAGTGTGGGAAATCCTCTTTTGTCATCCGATAGGGTTTCATCTCCATTCGAGCAAAATCTCCCTGCTATCTAAACCTGATTCTCACTTCTGAGATGTTAGTTAGTCATATGTTTATTCTATTTGGAAGGGTGAATGTATTTTTCATTTGGAAATGATATCCTAAGGCACCTAAATAATTTTTAATTCATGTAAACATGTTCTTAATAAAATTATGTTTAATGGTTTTCATGTCATCACTATACTAATGATGTATTTATTTGTGTCTCTTACTGAGATTTTTTTTCTCATCCCTTGTTTTAAAATATTGTTCACATAGTGTAAGGATGGGTAAGAAAATGAAGGATGTGTTGATAAATGTCGTGAATATTGTTTATGAAAATGAAATAATATATTTTTAAAAGAGATTTATTTTCTGAAAAAATTGATGGGGAGTTGAAGTGTGTAATTTTTATTATTTGTGATGTTATATAATAGATATGGAATAATTTTATATAAATATGAAACTAAAATGATACTCAATGAGAAATAAAGTAAAATTTATTACTAATCTCAATATTTTTAATGTTTTAACAATTTTCCTTAAATAATTGGATGGGTACGTTTTGACAAATGGATTTCATTGTATGATTTTGGGACAACATGGAGCCAATTAGAAAATTTTAATACATTTATAATGTTATATTTAATGTAAATCAATTTTCCCAAACTTTTTCAAAAAATTAAAATATTATTAATATCAGGATATGTACCTCATATCTTTTTTTCACGACCCATCCCCCGGGGCCCATGCCCTAACAACCCCAAGTCCAGCTTCCTTAGGCTAGGGGCTGGAGACTAGCACCAAAGGCATAAATCCCTAAAACTGGGAAGCCCTTGACTTTATAAACTAAAAACACACACACAATAGAGTATGTGTTGATGTAAATGCTAAGTAAAGCTGTATACAAAAGAGTGATGAAAAGTAAAGGGGTCGGAAATACAAGCCCATCTGGAATGAGCAACTACAACTGAAAAACAAGTACAACTGAAAAAGGAAAAGAAGTTATTGGGTCATCCTCCAGGGTTCCTACATGAAGTAAATGTACAGTTGACCTCCCAAGTAATCCATGTCTGTTAGTATCCTCTGTATACCGACTTGATGTATGGTCCACCTCTGGGTACCATCCAATAATGCTACTCAGCCTCAATCAGCATTGTCCATCATCTGTATCCAACACAAAAAAGGTGCGGGAATAGCCCGTGGAGGGCTGAGTATAATGATACTCAGTAGGGACCCTGATACCCTCAAGGACTCAAAAACTACAACAAGGACCAACCCCGGAGTATGAAATCAATAGAAATCCATTTCTTAGTTATATGCCAATAGATATAACTATGTTATCAAGTAACCCATATCAATCACGAGGAAAAAACAGAAGTCACTGACTCAGCTCACAAATGTATTCAACATTTATAGAGTGATAAAGATGATCAGATGTAGTCACTAATTCATCGAAGCTGTCAGACCAACACAATATCCAGGACCAGTTATTCTGTCGAAACATCACATGATCCAGGAACCGAAGTCAGAATTATCGGACCATAACATGATCTAGGAATAGTCGTCAGAGCTATCGGACCAACACATGGTCAAAGACCAGCTATTATGTAGGTCCAACACATGATATAGGAATAGAAGTCAGAACTGTCAGACCAACACATGATCCAGGAATAGCTAGCAGAACTGTCAAACCAACACATGATCCAGGAATAGTCAATAGTGCACAAAAAGCAACAGGGTTTCCACAAAGCACGCTAGATAATGGGAGGTTCCACTCATCAATCCAATTTTCGACACGCCAACAGCCACCATGTACCACGAAGAAGTTTCTCAATGGTCTGCCTCGTCATAGGGGTCTCAACGCAACAGACGACCCGTCAATCAGACACCTGGTCTATGAGTTATTAGTTTTTTAGTCCTGGGGGCCGGTTGGATTCGAGTATGATCCAACTTGGCCATGTCACAATATTAACCTAAACTCTATTAGGGTATACTCAAGGGACTGACGTGATCTATGAAAACTAGATCCACTGACGGTTCGTCAAAGGGTCGTTCGGTGTCAAAGTTACACCCGAAGGACGTAAGAGGTTTGGTAATGGGCCCAGGTCTGGTCTGACCCGGTCAGACCGACTCGGCCGAACCCTGTCTAGGCAGACTTGGTCTGGGTGAACCCGGACAGACCCATTGGGTCTGAGCCATCCCGCTGGATGAGTCATCCAGTTAGGTTTAACCCGGTCCGCTGGGCCGGGCCCAGCGCACTGTGAGGGTGGTTCGTTCAGGAGGCCGCCACATAGGCGGCTCGGCCAGGAGGCCACCGAATAGGCGGCTCGGCCAGGAGGCCACCGCATAGGCGGCTCGGCTCGAAGGCCAAGGCCATTTCTCTAATGGCCCAGACCTTCCTTTTAAATTAAATTTTCAAAATTATATGTGTTGGGGTGTCATGGACTCCTCGATCAGTCCCACCCATCAACTCCATAGATCAACTCCACTGACCAGCTTCACTGATTAGCTTCACAAATCAACTCTACTAATCAGCTACACTGATCAGCTCCACAGGCCAGGTTTACTGATCTACTCCACTCATCAGCTACACTGATCAACTCCACTGATCAGATTCACTGATCAGCTCCACTGCTCAGCTTCACTAAAGAGTTTCGCAGATAAGCTCCACTGATCAGCTTCATTGACCAACTTCACATATCAGCTTCACTGATCAGTTGCACTGATCAGCTTCACTGATCAGGTCTACATATAAGCTTCACTGATCAGATTCATATATCGGTTTCAACAAATCTTTTTGGTAGAATGGTTTCACCAAATCCGTTTCATAGATTAGTTTCACCAAATCGGTTTCAGAGATCAGTTTAACCAAATCAGTTTCACAGATAGGTTTCACTAAATCGGTTTCACTGATCAGATTCACCAAATCAGTTTCAAATATCAGTTTCATCAAATCAGATTCAAATATCGGTTTCCCCAAATTGGTTTCACAGATCGGATTCATCAAATTGGTTTCACAATTCTGTTTCACCAAATCGGTTTCACAGATCGGTTTCACAAAATCGGTATCACAGATTGGTTTCCCCAAATCGGTTTCACAGATTGGTTTCACCAAATTTGATTCATAGATCGGTTTCACCAGATCAGTTTCACAGATCGGTTTCAGCATATCGGTTTCACAGATCAGTTTCACCAAATCTACTTCATATATCGGTTTCAGTAAATCGGTTTCACAGATCGGTTTCACCAAATCTGTTTCAAAGATTGGTTTCACAGAATGATTCCACCAAATAGGTTTCACCAATTAGTTTCACCAAATCGGATTCAAATATCTATTTCACCAAATTAGTTTTACAAATCGGTTTCACTAAATTGGTTTAACAGATTGGTTTCACCAAATCGGTTTCACCAAATTAGTTTCACAGATCTGTTTCACCAAATCCGTTTCACAGATCATTTTCACCAATTCAGTTTCACAGATCAGTTTCACCAAATTAGTTTCACAGATCGGTTTCACCAAATCGGTTTCACAGATTGGTTTCACTGATCAGCTTCACAGGATTAGCTTCACGGGATCAGCTTCAGAGGATAATCTTTATAGGATCAGCTTCTCCCTATCAGCTTTAGGGGATCAGCGTTACCCGATCAGTTCCACCGATCGGTTTCAACAATCAGTCTCACCCATCGGCCACAGAGGGGTGTCAGGATTTTCCTTCCATAGTTTTTCCCAGAACTCTACTTTTAAGTATTTTAAACATTTTAATGTTGTTCAAAGCTATTTTTAGTTCCATAAACAATGTTCTATATCCCCTAGGAGTTGGGAGACCCTCAATTGACCAATTATTCACTCTTAAATAAAATAATTTAATGTACAACTATTTTGGACACCCCTCCAATGTGATTTATTAAATAAAAAATTAATTCCATAGCGTGTATCTGTCTAACAGTGTGGTGAAACCATGATCCACCTTTAATGCCACTCAATATTTTCATATCCCATAAGGCCATGATCTCACATTTGTATCTAATGAAAATTCATTCTTCCCAACTGGTCTCTTTTCCTTCTTCTACTTTGTGAATTTGGAGTCCCCCTTTCCAAGGAGAGTGGTGAGCCTATTCTAGATCCTTTCTTGCTCATTCATAGTGTCTTCTGTATTCCTCCCCTACAAGTCGTGCATCCCCAGTTTTTGGCAACATGAGAAAAATGTCGATCTTTGATCATTCATGTAGGTTTTTCCTTCTTCTCTCATTATTGTGTTTCATGTAGGGTGGGTATGCTATTGTTTTTTTGGGGATGGATAAAACCAAATCTTAATAAAGATAATTAATGGAATTATAAATAATTATGGGGTTGTGCTCGATGTTTCTGATGTACTCTTTATCCTTGATTTTGTTTTGAGTATTGCACGAGCTTACACCCAATGAAAATCATGGTCGTTTGTGGTGTTTTCTTATGCACTAATGAACATATGATTATTTTGGATATTTAAGTGATTGAATTGGTGTAACATGGAAAAATGTTAGGAACGTAAACTTAGTTGATTAAATGCATTCCCATTGAATAAGAATCCTTATGTGATCACCCCAGTTAACTAAATGGAAAGACTGAAATGAATGATTTACATATTAAAATTTGAAAACACCATTGCTCTGTTCTGATTATGTTGACGGTTGATGCATGGGAAGCGACATGCATGGGGATGAGATCCTCTATTGTGGTGAAGTTATTGGCTATTGGATCTGAAGCCATGTGGGGCTGTATGGTGGGGGTTGGTTTGGTTCCAATAATTTGACGGACCTCACGGATCCTTTTTTACATTCTGACATTGTAAGATAACTGGGTGTGAATGATTAATTTGTTTTTTGGTTGTTTTCCATTCCTTGGATTGTGTTTTTTCCTTTTAGTTTCCCAATAGTGCAGAATTTACTTAAATGTAATTACTTGAATATGAAAACCTGAATGGGTTCAATGGGGAATTGTTTTCCGGGAATGAGTTGTGATAGGGTTTTGGTTGATATGCCTCTTATGAATGAATAGTAATGAGTGTGCTTGTGTATGGGATGTTTTTGGAAACCCTAGGGTGGGATGAGTTCTTCTTACCTATATATATTTGTAGTTATTATGTTTCTTATTTGTTCCCCACCCATGTTAAGCACTTCGTGTCGAACACCCAAATTTCATGGTGGAGGGTGTTTTTTCCAATACTCTTATGAGTGGATGGTTATTCGTTCCTTTTTATCTCCCTTTCCCGAGTATCCCAAGATCATTCGTGTAGGCTGTGACAGCCTGAGATCCATTATAGCCCTAGATTCTTTGGGCAGAGTATGTGGTGGTGGTTGTCCCAGGTGTCTGCGAGAACGTTGTTCCCAAGTGTCTTCAGAATGAGGCTAAGTTGTCTTCGGGTGTGGAAGTGTTTTTTCGGAACTATATGTGTGCGGGATGTGTGGTAGTGATAGCCTAGGTGTTTTCAATCGGGATGTGTGATTATGGTAGCCCAGGTGTGTGTGGGTGGGGTATGGAAGTAGGACTACAGTGAGGATGGTGAGAGAGGTTTAACGCGTAGGATGTCCTCATTAACTAGTGGGAAAGTGGCGTAGGGTACCAAAATATCGATATGATATTACTATTACATTACATGGCCTGCATTATTTGGGGATTGTGCCTTGGTAAGGTTTGGGTGGATAGTTTCCTTTCTAGGTGCTCTGCTTATTTTGTTTTGTCACAGGGAATTATATTTCCTCCCCACTTGTGCATAAGAGCCTTTGGTTATCCCTACTGATTATACCTGTATACTTACCCTATGTATATAAACTTCTTTCAGGTTTCTATGAGGAAATATGAAATTGTGCAGAGCCTTACTAGATCGGACTTTGGGATAGTCGATGTTGTTTTTTTTCATTTATTTGGTACTTTCCATGGAGAATTCTTGTACCTTTGTAGCACATACTTTTGGAACATGCATATGTGAATTGTTTGTTTTACCTTACATTTACTTCCATTTTTGGTGTTGATTAATGATGTACCATATTATATCTTGATTCTACTCAATAAAAAGGGTAATTCCTTTCATTTTTGTGTGTGATTCTATACCGTTGGTTCTAGTTGCCACTCGGGACCTATTGAAGGCTGGTTAGGGGGGTCATTTTCTCTCATTCAGTAGAAAGACGGAAGGGTCAGGCAATCTGTTGTCCCTTTTCTCATCTTGGTGAAATCTGTTCATCATAGAATGGTATCATAGGTGGTTGAGAGATAGGATTGTGCTCGAGGTTAGGCACAGTGAGGATTTCATGGGATGGTAGGGCAACAATTCTAGAAAATCTTGGTGCATGAAATAGGTCAGGGAAGACCGGCTAGGAAACGGGATTTTAGGGTCCCCTGTGATCTGATGCAAGGACTCTGGGCCTACCAAATGACCAAGTGAGGCTACATTGATTGTAGGGTAGAGACCATAGGAAAGGTACATGCATCATAATGACTTGCTTTCTTGTGGATCATGGGTTTTTTGGGGATTTAAAATAAATAAGATGTCTAAGAAAAATTTAAAAGCAATCATATACACTACTATGTCTTATGAATTCCTTGTTTACCTTGTAGCAATGGCACTTGGATGACGACCATGAGTAGTGTGGGTGATTAGGGCCCATGAGGTTGACTTGGCTGATCAGCAGAGGGATGATTATAAGGCCCCAACCTTAAACCTTACTTAATCTTGAGTTATTACAAGATTACAAATTGAGGATCTTTTCAGGTTTAGAGTTTTAGAGAATTAGAACATAAAACTTGCATTACATTCCACATATAAACAAAGTGGTTACATAAAGATAGTATTCATTTTTCCCATCAATGGAAACATATTTAAAATAAAACATAGATTCATTCTTGACACTTCCTTGACACTATCATCATATCATGTACCTTTCCCTTGACCTGTGAAAAACATTTCAAAAAAACATGGGATTAGCATAAAATGATCAGTATGGGTTATAAAAATATGGAAAGGAAACATAAGTTCATATATACATAAGAATTAAATCATACTTTACCCATAAAACATAAGAACTTTAACATAACTCATCAAATCATGAATAAATCAGAGAAATCATAATACATAAAGGTAACTTGAGGCATTTATAATATTCTTACGTAATAAGTAACCCCTCTTGATTACGTTTGGAATACCCATCAGAGTATATTCCCTAAATCTCTTCGGAAAAACCATAACGTTTCACTCCTTCGCATTACCCAATGCATTGGAGAGCTATATCGGGCTCACCCACCCTTAGTTTATCACGGAACCACTCGTCTTCATAATAATGCCCAAGAACCTCAACATAATCGTATCACATAAAACATGTATATAGGAAACATAACATTTCCACCTTTCAATCACATGATATCAATACAAAACATTGATATAAAAACATTATGAAAATTATTTTCAATACCAAAACAAAAGAAAAGTAAAACATAGTATTTATTTTTCTTTTAAAAAAAGGTATGGCTTGTAGAGGACGTCGAAACTCAAATAATGGTCATTGCGGCGGAGAAGTCGTTGTCGCTGCATACATATGACAAAAACATTCCCTTTTGTCATTTAGTAAAACACTTTGTATAAAGAAGATTCCTTTTGGATAAACGTAAAAGTCAAAAGGGTTTATACACCGTATAAAAGAAGGTTGTGTATAAAACAAAATATGCCTCAATGAAAGTAGATTGAGACGAAGTCCCATATCTCGGGTCCGACTTGACTCGGTCGTTCTTTAATCTCCTGAATAATAAACTTGAGTTAATTTCTACTTGTCTAAGAACCTTTTTCAAGTTCATTATTCCTTTTATATCACTTATTTCCATGTCATGAACACTATGTAATTATTTAAGTTAATAACGGTCGTTTTAACGATCATTGGTACTTGTGTCAAAAATAAACCCTTTATAAATACAAGTTGTTCATGTATCCATTATATCCAGAATTATAATCATGATGTATATATCATATATATCATATATATCCAGTATATACATGCATTTATAATATTACATAATCATTTAGAGGTAAGAAATGAAATGCACCGTTCATGGAGACGGTAAGCCGTACGTACGCATGAAGGCTACTTTCATTCCTATTTTGTATTTTATAGAATGGAATCATAATGATATAAAGGTATATTATAATTCCAGTGTAATATCATATATAATATCATAACTCCATCCTTTATACGTCCCACATATGGTATTTACGAATCAAATCACTTTGAGGGGGTGGTAGTCCGCACTTCCTTAAATGAATATATCGCATTTACCCATAATGGAAACCATAATGGTATGCCCAAAATGAAAAATACAGAATCTTAAGGAAAATATAAACATATTATATATATCATATATAAATATAGTTTCATCTTAATGGCCACCTTTGAAGGTGTTAAAATAATGTTGAACAATCATCGTTTCGGGAGGCCGAAATTCGCCATCCATGGAAACAGTATGTTCATTAACAATTCGATGTAGGTGTGTGTAAGTGTAGCTCGAATCCTTCTTATAAAAACTTCCTAGTATATTGAAGACACTGGAGATGTTAAAAAATAAATGAATAAAAAGAGTTTAGGGGGATGGAGAAGTAAAATAAAACAAAACGACTCAAGTGAAGACATTACCTTAAAATCGGGTAACTCCATTTGGTTTGAGCTCAAAGGCTTACTTGGAAATACATATGCCCAAAGTGAGGATTCAAGGAGTAATAGAGGGATGTGGAGAGACAAAATTTGCAGGGGTTGGCCGAGGCAAAGGTTTTGGAAGTGTGGGTAAGGAGATAGAGGTTGGGGCCTTTTATAAGAGGAGAGGAGGGGCACTCTTGGAAAGTAAAGAAATGTTACTTTATTTTAAAATGTGTATCGGATTCAAAAGGCCCCACAATGATATAATTAGAGGTTAAGGTGATAAGGGTTCTAAATACACCCATACAATATGTTTTGGACATGTTTAGTTCATATATTTTACATTATCATTTCATTTCATTTAAATCCTTTATTAATGAGGTAATCGCTACATCATCATGATGTCATAAATAATTTAATTTATTTAGAGTCTAAAAATTATAAAAAAATACTATCATGTATTAAATCTTTTTATCTTTTCAATGACTATTTATAATAAAAAATCTGACTTGTATAACCTCATGTAAATTTGTTTTATTAAAATAACTCATGTTTGTGTCATTTTTACTTTAACATTAAATAAAAAGATATTAATGTCATTTCCCTACCAAAGTAGCTCCATGGGGTCCCCAAGTTGACCCATGGATTGTCTTGGTCGCCCATGACACATCCAATAAGGGTAGGACATGTTTATAGGTCATTTCATATTATTAAAACATTATTTTTACCTTAAACTACACAAATTACCACTAATCGGGATTAAAAACATAAAAGTTACTATTCACCAAAAAATTATTTTAATCCCATTGGACCACATTTTACTTCTTAATGAAAACCATGTATGTCGGATTTTTGAAATTCAAAACACAGAGGTGGTAAAATTTCATTTAAACAAAAATCATTTTTTTTAGTACCACTTAGTGGTTTCACTATTCATCAAAAACTGAAGTTTTTCAGAAAAATAACAAAACTTCACCCTAAGCCATATTTCATATTCTGAATTCAATAATTTTGTCTATTTTACAAAACTCAAAACATACAAGTTTCATTAATTAATTTAATAATTAATTCCTGCTGTCAGAGCAAATAGCGTGTTTTTATGAAACAATAAGTATCAAAAGATTGACACTAGTTTAAGTCCAATTTCAAAGTGAAAATAATTTCAATGACCACTATTGGATTAAATGGTAAAAATATGTTCTAATTTCACTTTAAAACCAATTCAAAAGATAATCTAATCATATAAATAAATTATATTAAAAAGCAGTTTTGATGTAAAATGCATTATTTTTCACTATTCATTAAAAAATGAACATTGTCAAAAATATACCAAAAATTCACACAAAGTAAATTTTGATGTCCCAATCATAAATAATAAGTTTATTTTGACAATCATAGCTTAAAAAAGTTTCACAATATAGATTTAAAAATGTTTTTCCATCAAAAGGCAGTAATACAATCTTTAAAAAATATTACTGTATTCCATGCTTAAGATTGGATTTATTTTCATTTTATGCCTCTAAAACACTATCAAATTCATTAATATACATAGATAAAAATATCTATTATTCATTACTTACTTGGGATGTTACATCCTTCCCCCCTTTAGAAAATTGTGTCCCCGCAATTTATTTACATATCGAATAAATGGGGGTACTTATCCCACATTGCATTTTCAGATTCCCATGTTGCCTCTTCCATCATGTGGTTTTTACACAAAACCTTTATCTGACTAATCACCTTATTTCGTAACTCTTTCTCCCTTGGTCAAGAATTTGGACAGGTTGTTCCTCATAAGATAGGTTCTCTTCCAGCTGAACTACCTTTGGACTCAAAACATGAGATGGATCTAGCATATACTTTCTCAACATCGAAACGTGAAAAACATTGTGTACCTGAGATAAAATCGGAGGTAAAGCCACTTGGTAAGAAAATGATCCAACTCTCTCCAGAATTTCATATGTTCCAATGAACCTTGGACTCAGATTTCCTTTCTTAGAAAATCGCATCACACTTTTCCATGGTGATTCTTTGAGAAAAACATGATCACCTACCTCAAAAGAGAGATACTTCCTCATGTTGTCCGCATAAATCTTCTGCCTCATCTGAGCTGTTCTCATTTGTTTCTGAATCAGCTGAACTTTTTCTGCCATCTCTTCTACCAATTTTGGTCCCATCAACTTCCTTTCACCCACTTCATCCCAGAAAGCGGGAGTTCGACACCACTTCCCATATAACGCCTCAAACGGTGCCATCTGTTTACTGGAATGAAAACTGTTATTATATGAAACTTCAACCAAAGAAAGATGTTGGTCCCAACTTCCCTGATAATCCATCGAACAAGCTCATAGCACATCCTACAGGGTCTGAATTTTTCATTCTGACTGCCCATCTGATTGAGGATGAAATGATGTACTAAAATTTAATTCAGTACCCAACGACTTCTGAAGTCCCTTCCAAAAGTTAGAAGTAAACTTGGGATCACGGTCGGATACAATGGAGAGAGGAACTCCATGTAACCGGAATATCTCTTTAAGATACAAATGGGAAAGTTGATCTAGAGAGAAAGTATCTCGTATAGCAAGTAAATGAGAAGATTTAGCCAAGTGATCAACAATAACCCAGATTGCATTATTACCTCGAGATGTCTTTGTTAATCCCACAACAAAGTCCATGGATATATTTTCTCATTTCCACTCTGGCACTCGTAAAGGCTGAAGCATCCCTTTCGGTAACTACCGCTCTACTTTAACCTATTGACAAGTCAAACACTTCACAGTAAAATCCGCAATATCTCTTTTCATTCCATCCCACCAGTAATACTCCTGTAGATCTTTGTACATCTTAGTACTGCCAGGATAAACTGAAAATGGAGAACTATGAGCTTCACATAAAAACTCTCTCTTCAACTGTGAATCACAAGGCACATACAATCTCTTCCTTAATCATAAAACACAATCATTATCAATGTTGAATTCAGGCAACTTACCCTTCTGAACCAGCTCTACCTTTTTCTGTAACTCACTGCCTTGCTTCTGTGCTTTCTTGATTCTGTCTGATAGAGATGATCTCACTTGTACCTGAAACAAAACATAAGAACATCCTACTCCAACAGCTTCTATGCCAATGTTCATCAAATCCTTAACCAAAGGATCACGTTCCAAATGCAACATTGTTAATGAAGAATAACTTTTTCGACTCAAAGCATCAACCACTTTATTTGCTTTTCCCAGATGGTAATGAATTGTACAATCATAATCCTTGATTAATTCTAGCCATCTCCTCTGTATCGTGTCCAATTCTTTTTGAGTGAATATATACTATAAACGTTTGTGATCAGTATATATTTAACACTTTATTCCATACAAATGATGCCTCCAAATTTTTAAAGCAAAAACAACAGCAGCTAATTCCAAATCATGTGTAGGGTAATTTACCTCATGAGTTTTTAATAGACGTGAAGCATAAGCAATTACCTGATCATTCTGCATTAGGACACAACCAAGTCCTTTCAATGAAGCATCACTGTAGATAACAAACTCACCATTCCTGGAAGGCAGTGCCAAAACTGGAGCATTCACCAATCATCTTTTCAACTCTGGAAAACAATCATCAAATTCTTTTGTCTAGATAAACTTAACACCCTTCCAAGTTAGCTTAGTCATTGGAATAGATAACCGTGAAAAATTTTCAACATACCTTCATTAGTAGCCTGCCAAACCAAGGAAACTATGAATCTCAGTTACATTTGTGGGTCTTATCCATTCTTCATCAACTTTTGTTTTAGCAGGATCAACAGTTATGCCATCTTTTGAAACAATGTGACCCAGGAATGAAATTTGTTGTAACCAAAACTCACACTTGCTGAATTTCCCATACAATTTCTTTTCTTTTAAGGTTTTCAAAATAACCCTCAAATGTCTTTCATGCTCCTCTTTACTTCTAGAAAACACCAAAATACCATCAATGAAAACCACCACAAACTTATCCAAGAACTCATGGAAAATTCTATTCATTAAGTCCATGAATACAGCAGGTGCATTGGTGAGCCCAAAAGGCATTACTAAAAATTCATAATGACCATATCTTGTACGAAACGCAGTCTTCAGAACATCTGCTTCCTTTACCTTCATCTGATGGTACCCCGATCTCAGGTCAATCTTTGAAAAATAATGATCTCCCTAGAGCTGATCAAACAAATCTTCGATATGAGGAAAATGATATTTGTTCTTAACAGTGATGTTATTCAAGGCTCTATAATCAATAAAATTTCTCACAAAACAATCTTTCTTTTTAACAAATAAAACAGGATCACCCCATGGTGATGTGCTAGGTCAAATGAAAACTTTCTCTAATAAATATTGCAATTTCTCTTTCAACTCTAAAAGTTCAATTTGAGCCATTCGATAAGGGGGTTTCAAAATTGGCTTAGAATCAGGAACTAATTCAACAGTAAATTCAACTTCCCGGTCAGGTATTATTCCAGGAAACTCATCAGGAAAAACATCAGGATACTCTTTTACCACTGGCACATCATTAATCTGAACAGTTCCCTTGTTTTCAATAATATGTGAAAGGTAACATTCATTTCCATCTTTTACAAGTTTCTCAGCCTCTTGATAAGTTATCAATAGTAAGGGTTCATTATTGTACACAAACTGAAAGTCTTTATGAAAAGATACTTCTTTAGCTCTACAGTAAATCTTAGCATGGTAAATAGAGAGACAATCCATACCCAGGATAACATCAAACTCTACTAGAGGTAGAATAATATGTTTTGCAAGTAGGTTCTTTCCACAAATAAGGATAGGAAGATTCTTATAAATTCTTATTGCCTCAAAATTTCCCCCAGGTGTTTTTACAAAAAGTTCAGGAGTCATTTCTTGAGATGGTATTCCCATTTTACTATAAAAGTTTTCAGAGATGAAAGAATGTGTAGACCCCGAATCAAACAACACACTGGCATAATCTGAAAAAACAAACAAAGTACCTGATACAACTTCATTTTATGGCCCGACGTCTGCTGAAGTAGTTGCAAAGAATTTCACCACCCCTTTCGGCTTGTAGTCTAACTGCTTCCCATCACTCGAGCTCTTTGTTGGACACTTGTTTCCATAGTTACCCATCTCATTGCACTTAAAACATTTCACTAACTGTAAATCAAATTTGGTCTTACCATCACCCTGCTCTTTCTTAGTTCAATCACGAGCCTTATGTCCCATCTTACCGCATCAGTAGCACTTTCCCGAATTCAGAAGACATTCCTCAGAATGACTTTTCCCACATTTATCATAAACTGGAAACTTAGTTTTCTTACCATCAGACTTTTTTGAAGAATTCTTCCCTTTGTCCTTCCACCTCGGTCTCTTATTTTGTTGGTTGTTATAGAACACTTGATCATCGACAAACTCCATTTCCACCTTCTCTGCACATCGAACAATCTTTTCATAACTTTTAAACTCATGAGAAGATAATGCCCTTCGGTATTTTGGCTTCAATCCTGAGAAAAAATGATTGATTTTACTATCAAGGTCTCGGATAAAATTTGGAGCATACCTTGCCAATCGAGTGAACCTTTCTTCATAGGTAGCCACTGAGTCTTCCACTTGCCTCAATTAAAAGAATTGTTTTTCCATCCTAAGTTGAACAGCCTTAGGAAAATAATTTTCAAGAAACATACCTTTGAATTCATCCCAGTCGAGATCATCAATCTCATCAGCATCCCTGATATTTTTAACTATCGACCACAACTGATCTACTTCACCCTACAAATGGTAAACAGCAAGACTATCCTTTTGATTGTATGAACACCCCATGACATCGAAAATCTTCCCTATTGATTTTATCCACCCTTAAGCTAGAACAGGGTCCGATAATCCTCTGAATTATGGGGGGTATTGCCTCATGAAATGTTCCACCACTGACATGTTCCTCTGCAGTTGATCTGGCTGATCTCGTGCATGGATACCGCCACCATTTATCGCTTGAGTCACTGTGCCATTACTGCAACAAACTATTCAGTTCCAATTCCGACCATCTCTAGATGCTGATTCGAATGTTTATTTCCTTCTGTATGCCTTCCTAGCACTACATCCCTATTTCCTCTACAGAAAACAATTCTGAACAAACATTTCATAGATGAAGCAACATGGTAATCGTCAAACTCTATATCATTTCAATTTGACCATAAAAGAATTATGTTTGGATAATCATTTAATATAATTCTAACTCCTATAGTTATCTAAACTGACCTCTGATACCAACTATAAGGCCCCGACCTTAAACCTTACTTAATCTTGAGTTATTACAAGATTACACATTGAGGATCTTTTTAGGTTTAGAGTTTTAGAGAATTAGAACATAAAACTTGCATTACATTCCACATATAAACAATGTGGTTACATAAAGATTGTATTCATTTTTCCCATCAATGGAAACATATTTAAAATAAAACATGGATTCATTCCTGAAACTTCCTTGACACTATCATCAAATCATGTACCTTTCCCTTGACCTATGAAAAACATTTCAAAAAAACATGGGATGGGCATAAAAATCTCAGTATGGGTTATAAAAATTTGGAAAGGAAGCATAAGTTCCTATATACATAAGAATGAAATCATACTTTACCCATAAAACACAAGCACTTTAACATACCTCATCAAATCATGAATAAATCATATAAATCATAAGACATAAAGGTAACTTGAGGCATTCATAACATTCTTATGTAGGGAGTAACACTCTTGTTTACGTTTGGAATACCCATCACAGTATATTCCCTAAATCTCTTCAGAGAAACCTTAAAGTTTCACTCCTTCACGTTACCCAATGCATTGGAGAGATATATCGGGCTCACCCTCCCTTAGTTTATCACGGAACCACCCGTCTTCATAATAATTCCCAAGAACCTCAACATAATTGTATCACATAAAACATGTATATAGGAAACATAACATTTCCACATTTCAATCACAAGATATCAATACAACACATTGATATAAAAACATTATGAAAACCATTTTCAATACCAAAACAAAAGAAAAGTAAATCATGGTATTTATTTTTCTTTTAAAAAAGGTATGGCTTTTAGAGGAACCCGAAACTCAAATAATGGTCACGGCGGCGGAGAAGTCGTTGTCGCCACATACGTACGACAAAAACATTCCCTTTTGTCGTTTAGTAAAATGATTTATATAAAAAATATTCCTTTTGGATAAACGTAAAAGTCAAAGGGGTTTATACACCGTATAAAAGAAGGTTGTCTATAAAACCAAATATGCCTCAATGAAAGGAGATTGAGACGAAGTCCCATATCTCGGGTCCGACTTGACTCGGCCGTTCTGTAATCTCCTGAATAATAAACTTGAGTTAATTTATACTTGTTTAAGAACCTTTTTCAAGTTCATTATTCCTTTTATATCACTTATTTCCATTTTATGAACACTATGTAATTATTTAAGTTAATAACGGTCGTTTTAACGATCATTAGTACATGAGTCCAAAATAAACCCTTTATAATTACATGTTGTTCATGTATCCATTATATCCAGAATTATAATCATGATGTATATATCATATATATCATATATATCCAGTATATACATACATTTATAATATTATATAATCATTTAGAGGTAATAAATGAAATGCACCGTTCATGGAGACGGTAAGTCGTACGTACGCATGAAGGCTACTTTCATTTCTATTTCGTATTTTATAGAATGGAATCATAATGATATAAAGTTATATTATAATTAAATTGTAATATCATATATAATATCATAACTTCATCCTTTATACGTCCCACATATGGTATTTAACGAATCAAATCACTTTGAGGGGGCGGTAGTCCGCACTTCCTTAAATGAAGATATTGAGTTTACCCATAATGGAAACCATAATGGTATGCCCAAAATGAAAAATAACAAAGCATAAGGAAAACATAAACATATTATATATATCATATATAAATATAGTTTCATCTTAATGGCCACCTTTGAAGGTGTTAAATGAATGTTGAACAATCATCGTTTCGAGAGGCCGAAATTCGCCATCCATGGAAACACTATGTTCTTTAACCATTAGATGTAGGTGTGTGTAAGTGTAGCTCGAATCCTTCTTATAACTACATCCTAGTATATCGATGATACTGGAGTTGTTAAAAAAGAAATGAATAAAAAGATTTTAGGGGGTTGGAGAAGTAAAATAAAACAAAAGGACTCAAGTGAAGACATTACCTTAAAATCGGGTAACTCCCTTTGGTTTGAGCTCAAAGGCTTCCTTGGGATGACTTCTGCCCAAAGTGAGGCCTCAAGGAGTAATAGAGGGATTTTGAGAGACAAAATGGGCAGGGGTTGGCCGAGCCAAAGGCTTTGGAAGTATGGGTAATGAGGTAGAGGTGGGGGCCTTTTATAAGAGGAGAGGAGGGGCACTATTGGAAAGTAAAGAAATGTTACTTTATTTCAAAATGATTTTCAGATTCAAAAGGTCCCACATTGATATAATTAGAGGTTAAGGTGATAAGGGTTCTAAATCCACCCATCCAATAGGTTCATGGACATGTGTAGGTCATATATTTTACATTATCATTTCATTTTATTCAAATCCTTTATTAATGAGGTAATCGTTGCATCATCATGATGTCATAAATAATTTAATTTATTAAATGTCTAAAAATTATAAAAAATTAATATGATGGAGGAATGATTTTTAGCTTTCCAATGACTATTTATAATAAAAAATATGACTTGTATAACCTCATGTAAATTTTTTTTAGTAAAATAACTCAAGTTTGTGTCATTTATACTTTAACATTAAATAAAAATATATTAATGTCATTTACCTACCAAAGTGGCTCCATGGGGTCCCCAATCTGACCCATGGATTTTCTTGGTCGGCCACGACACATCGAATAAGGGTAGGACATGTGTCTAGGTCATTTCATATTATTAAAACATTATTTTTACCTTAAACTACACTAATTACCACTAATCGCGATTAAAAACATAAAAGTTACTATTCACCAAAAAATTATTTTAATCCCATTGAACCACATTTTACTTCTTAATGACAACCATGTATGTCAGATTTTTGAAATTCAAAACACAGAGGTGGTAAAATTTCATTTAAACGAAAAATCGGTTTTTTTAAGTACCACTTAGTGGTTTCACTATTAATCAAAAAATGAAGTTTTTCAGAAAAATACCAAAACATCACCCTAAGATATATTTTATATTCTGAATTCAAAAATGTTGTTTATTTTAAAAAATTCAAAACATATAAGTTGCATTAATTAATTTAATAATTAATTCTCGCTGTCAGAGCAAATAGCATGTTTTTATGAAACAATAAGTATCAAAAGATTAACACTAGTTTAAGTCCAATTTCAAAGTGAAATTAATTCCAATGCCCAATATTGGATTAAATGGTAATAATATATTCTAATTTCACTTTAAAACCAATTCAAAAGATAATATAATAATATAAATAAATTATATTAAAAGTAGTTTTGATGTAAAATGCAGTATTTTTCACTAATCATTAAAAAAATGAACAATGTCAGAAAAATACCAAAAATTCACACAAAGTAACTTTTTATGTCCCAATCATAAAGAATAAGTTTATTTTGACAAACATAGCTTATAAATTTGTCAAAAGATAGATTTAAAAATGGTTTTCCATCAAAAGGAAGTAAAACAATCTTTTAAAAATATTAGAGTATTCCATGCTTAAGATTGGATTTAATTTCATTTTAAGCCTCTAAAACAATATATAATTCATTAATAGACATAGATAAAAATATCTATAATTCATTACTTACTTGGGATGTTACACTAACTAAGAGGATAGGACAGTCAGTGGAAGAGGATGCCTCATATCTTTCAGCGGCAGACACTTGGTAAATAAGAGGGCAGTACCTCGGACATAGAGACAGATAGATGACTAGAGGAGCTGGTGATAGATTTCATCTTGATTCGGGCTCTGATGGAGTACTAGGTTCCTCTGGTTGTAAGCCAGATGTGGGGAGTAGGCCCCAACAGTTACAGTTTTGATCTCCCAGTCCTCGCCCTTTCATTGCGAGCCCATGACCAAGGTGCTTCATATGTGGAAGCGGTGGGCACCATCAAAATCAGTTCCCAGACAGAGTGCAGTACAATGGGGGTTGGCAAGTTCATCACCCACCTCAGTAGTAGCAGTTCCCAGCCAGACCCTTTCAGCAGTAGCATTAGCAGGGACAGCGAGCTCCTGCTCCTCAGAGAGTAGATGTGGTAGAAGGATGCTGACCCCATGGTTCTCCTCAAGGACCTTGACCAGGGCATGGTCAAGGAGGCAGTTGACAACTGAGAGGAAGAGGATCTGGGCACGGGCAGTTGCACACCACAGAGGCCGCAACTCCAGCGGGGTCAGAAGTTGTTCGTGGTACTATCAACTTGTTTAGCACTCTTTCTAGCACCTTATTTGATTCGGGAGAATCACACAACATTGTTACCCATAGTCTATCCCATTCTTTGAGCCTAGACATAGAGAGACTCTCTATGCCCCTGCTATTGAGTACGCCAAATGGGGGTTAACCTAGGCATCCACTAGCTATTATATGTGCACACAGTTATTGACTGCTTCTATAGAAGATTCATGTTCCTTGATAGGGATGGCTAGCGTGTGGCTTTTGTGGGCTAGGTAAGTTGTCAGGTGGGGAGACGGCGTATGGAGCCTCTCATTTTTATGTTGGCTGAGCTTTCAGAAAAAACAGTGGATGTTGAGCTGCTTTATATTCCGAGAGTTGTTAGAGAGTTCCTAGACTTTTTTTCCAAGTATGTTGTGACTCTACCCCCTCAATGTGACGTAGAGATCAGGATAGACTTACAACTCAGTGCCCATCAAATTTCAACGGATCCTTATCATATTGAACCTTATAATATGTGGGATTTTTGGATCCAGATCGATGATATGATGAAGAAGGGTTTTTTCTGACCTAGCGCGTCGCCATGCGGTGCTCCGGTCTTGTTCGTAAAGAAGGAAGATGTTGGTCTCAGGCTATGCATAGACTATGAGAGACCTAATCTAGTAATGGTCAAGAATCGTTACCCTCTTCCGAGGATAGATGATCTCTTTGAACAACTGAGGGGTGTAGGTTGGTTCTCTATGATCTATCTATGGTATGGGTATCACTAGATAAGGGTTAAGAATAATGGTATTCCAAAGACTGCTTTTAGGTGTAGGTATGGGAACTTTGAGTTCGTAGTCATTTTGTATAGTGTTACAAATTCACCTGTTGTGTTCATGGGCCTCATGAACTCTGTTTTCCGTGAGTTTATGGACTGGTTCATCATTGTGTTCATCGATGACATTTTGATCTACTCAAGCTCCATGTAAGAACATACTAAGAACCTTTGGATGGTCTTGAAAATCCGTAGACATCATCTGATCTATGGGATGTTGTCCAAGTGTAAGTTCATGACAAAAACGTTCATTTCCTTAGATACATGGTGTCTTAACATGGGGTATCAATGGATCCTTCAAAGGTGTAAGTGGTTGTTTCTTGGGAATCAACCATGAATATGATGGAGGTTTGCTGTTTTCTGGGTCTGGCAGGCTATTTTCAGAGGATTGTACCTGAATTCTCTCGAGTTGCTACCCCCATAACAGCGTTGACCAGAAAGTACGAGACCTTATTGTGGAGTGATCGGTTCTAGGAAGCCATCGATTATCTAAAAGGGAAGTTGGTAGTGCCCCAGTGTTGAGGCTACCAATGGAAAGGCTGTTGTTTGAGGTGTTTTGTGATGCTTCTGGACTTGGCCTTGGGTGTGTGTTGATGCAGCAAAGGGGAGTGATATTTTATGGGTCTAAGAAGTTATGTCCTCATGAGTGTAACTATGCCACCCATGACCTAGATATTGAAGCAGTAGTGTTCTCATTGAAGATGTTGCGGCATTACCTCATCGGGGAGAACATTGTGGTATTCATAGATCAAAAGAGTTTGAGGAATATCTTTACCCAGCAGGACCTGAACCTGCGACAATGAAGGTGGAGGAAGTTTCTTTAGGACTACAACTTTGCTATCCCTTACACTGAAGGTAAGGGGAATGTTGTGGTTGATGCCTTGAGCAGGAAGTCAGGAAGGGATACTATTTAGGAATCTGTTGATGCTTGGAAGGCAATGGAGGATTTGGCTTCCCTACAGTTGGATGTAAAGGAGGATGGTGGTAGAGGTTATCTGTTTCAGATGAAAGTGCAGTCCTCCCTATTGTGGTAGGTGGAGGAGTCTCAATGGGGTGATAAAGAGAGTGAAGTGATGCACGATCGGGTTAACCAAGGCAATGCTCTGGAAGGGTGGTCGGAGGATGGCCATAATCAGAAGCTTTTGCAAGGGAAGTTGTTTGTACTAGAGATGATGCATGAGGTAGTTCTCTGTGAGTTCCCTAACTCAGTCGTAGTGGTGCACCCTGGAGTTTCCAAGATGTACTGAGGCCTAAGGGATCAATTTTGGTGGCTAGGGTTGAAAAGGGAAGTGGAGGAGTGTGTGGCAATGTGCTTGGTGTTTCTGCATGTAAATATTGAACACCGTGTCCCATGAGGTTTTTTGCAGCCTTTAGATGTCCTCGAGTGGAAGTGGGATGACATATCGACAGATTTCGTCACATGACAACCTAAGGTTCAAGGATGCTGTGATTTTATCTAGGTAGTGGTAGACTGGCTGACGAAATTAGCTCACTTTCATCCAATCAAGGAGTCGAGTGCGGTAGATGTCGTAGTATGGAGATATGTGGGTGAGGTGGTGCGGTTTCATGGAGTTATGAGGTCCATAGTCCCATATATGGATTCATGGTTTAGCAAACGAGTTTAGAGGGGATTTCAACATGCTTTTGGCACCCAGCTACGTCTTAGCACTACTTTCAACCCCAAACAGATGGATAGATAGAAAGGACCATCTAGACATTGAAAGATATGCTACAAGAATGTGTTTTTTTAGTTTGGGGGATCATGGGAATGAAATTTTCCCATAGTAGAGTTTTCTTACAATAAAAACTATCACTCTACTATTGGAATGGAACCATTTGAAGCCTTTTATGAAAGGACATGTCATTCACCCATGTGCTGGACCGAGGTTGGTGAGGAATGTGTTCTTGGCCCGGTGGTGGTGCAGAGCACAATGGTGAAGGTTCATCTTGTGCGTGAGAGGATGGAGGCATTTCCAAGACCAAAAAAAGTCATATGTCGATCGTAGGAGGAGGCCCTTGGATTTCAAGGTTGGAGACCATGTGTTCTTAAATGATTCCACTTGACATGGGCAGCGATGGTTTAGAAAGGGCAGAAAGATCTCTCATATGTTTATCAGGCCCTTTGAAGTGTTGGGGCGATTCTGTTATGTGGAATATTAGCTGGTGTTGCCACCTCAGTTGGAATGGATCCACGACGTTTTCCACATCTCCCATCATCGTCAATATCTACATGATGATTCCCATCTCATTGACTGGGAATAATAGGATATAGTGGGTGATGCTGCGTTCATGGAACGACCAGTGTGGATCAAGGATCTAAAGGAGAAGGGATTCTTGGACGAACCATCCCTTTGGTTCATGTGTTGTGGAGGAACAGTGGCCACGAGAGGAGTACTTGGGAGTGATAAAATCAGATGCGTCCATAGTACCCAAAGCTGTTTTGAGTTGATGTTCCAAGCCTTCCTTGTTGTTCTTGTTTTTCTGACCATTTTTGATGTAATGATGACCTATTTGGTTTATGATATTTTTTGTTTACTTACATTGTGAATAGTTATGAAAAGGCCTGATATTTGGGGAAGCGAGGACCTGATCCCTAATCAAGATGCTTTAAGGTGGATGCTATTAAACCCGTGTGGGCGAGTCAGTTCCGCCCAAAGTGGATAGTATCTTGACATCGAGGAAATATATCCATGATCTGTCTGTGGGAACAATGTGATCCTTAGGATTCGTATAGATGTTTTGTGTGGTTTGTCGCAAAGAGGTATCTTATGGAGGGGTTGTTTGGGTTATTCTCATATTCTCGAGGGCGAGAATAATTTTTATAGGTATCTGATGTAATGGCCCAGACCCTCCTGGTCAATTAATTTTCCAAAATTCTATGTGTTGGAGTGTCCTAGACTCATCGATCAATCCCACCCATCAGCTCCATAGATCAACTCTAGTGACCAACTTCACATATCAGCTCCACAGATCAACTTCACTGATCATCCCCATAGGTCTTCTTCACTGATCAGCTACACTTATCAGCTTCACTGATCAGTTCCACTGATCAGCATCACAGATCAGATCCACTGATCAGCTCCATGGATCAGCTTCACTGATCAGCTTCACGGAACAGCTCCACTGATCAGCTTCACTGATCAGCTTAAACATATCAGCTTCCCTGATCAGCTTCACTAATCATCTACACCGATCAGCTCCAGAGATCAACATCACTGATCATCTCCAGAGATCAGCTTCATTGATCATCTCCAGATATCAGCTTCGCTGATAATCTCCAATGATCATCTTCAAAAATCAGTTTCACCAAATCGGTTTCACAGATCGGTTTCACCAAATCATTTTCACAGACTGATTCACCAAATCTCTTTCACAAATCAGTTTCACCAAATCGGTTTCACATATTGGTTTCACCAAATCAGTTTCACATATCGGTTTCACCAAGTCAGTTTCCCATATCTGATTCATCAAATCGGTTTCGCAGATGAGTTTTACCAAATCGGTTTCACAGATCGGTTTCCCCAAAGTAGTTTCACAGATCAATTTCACCAAATTGGTTTCACAGATCGGTTTCACCAAATCGGATTCACACATAGGTTTCACCGAATCGGTTCCACAGATCGGTTTCCCCAAATCGGTTTCACATATTTGTTTCACCAAATCCATTTCACAGATCGGTTTCACCAAATGTGTGTCACATATCGGTTTCACCAAATTGGTTTTACCAAATCGGTTTCATAGATCGGTTTTAGAAAACCTATTTTACAGATCGGTTTCAAAAAATAGGTTTCAGAGATTATTTTCACCTAATCTATTTCAAAGATCTATTTCAACAAATCGGTTTCACATATCATTTTCACAAAATCATTTTCACATATCGGTTTCACCAAATCATAATCACTGATCAGTTTCACCGAATTGGTTTCACAGACTGGTTTCACCAAATCGGTTATAGAGATCGGTTTCACCAAATCGGTTTCAAAGATCGATTTCACCATATCGGTTTCAGAGATCGGTTTCACCATATCGGTTTCAGAGATCGGTTTCACCATAACAGTTTCATAGATCGGTTTCATCATATCAGTTTCACAGATTGGTTTCCTTGATCAGCTTCACAGGATCAACTTCAGAGGATCATCTTTACATGATCAGTTTCACAGGATCAGCTTCAAAGGATCAGCTTCATCGGATCAGCTTCTCCCTATCAGCTCCATGGGATCATCTTCACCTGATCAGCTCCACCGATCGGTTTCAACTCTCTATCTCACGCATCTTCCACAGAGGGTTTTTGGGATTTTCCTTCCCCAATTTTTCTCGTAACACTACTTTTATGTCTTTTATCCTTTTTATTGTGGTTCAAAACCATTTTTAGTGCCATAAACAACTTTTAAAATTTCCTAGGAGTGGGGAGACCCTCATTTGACCTATTTTACTATATTAAATTAAATTATTTAACATTCATCTTTTTTAGCCACCCCCGATGTGAATTAGTAAATAAACAATTAATTCCATCATGTGTAACCATCTAACCACGTTGTGATACCATGATCCACCTTTAAAACTGCTCAAGATCCTTATATCCAGTAACGCCAAGATATCACCTTTTTATAGCATGATAATTATTTTTCCCAGCTGGTCTCTTTCCCTTCTTCTTCTTGGTGCGTTTGGAGTCCCCCTTCCTGAGAAAAGTGGTGTGCTTGTGCTGGAGCCTTTCCTGCTCATTCCTAGAGACTTCCGAGTTCCTCCCCTACAAGTCGTGCATCCCAATTTTTTGGCGCAAGGAGAAAAACAGCAATCTTTGAAATTCATGTAGGGTTCTTCCTTCATCTCTCCTTATTGTGTATCATGATGGGTAGTTATGATATTTTTTCAGTGGGGATGGATGAAACCAAACCTTAATGGAGATAATAAATGGAATTTTAAATAATGAATGGGGTCTACTCGATGATTCTGTTGTACTCCTTATCCTTGATTATGTGTTGAGAATTGTACGAGATTATGACCACTAAGAATCATGGTAGTTTGTGGCCTTTTCTTGTGCACTAATGAACCTCTGTTTTTTAGGATATTGATGTGATTGAATGGGTGTAACATTGAAATTGTATAATCATGTAAACTCGGTTGATTAAAGGGATTCCTAGTGAATAAAAATACATTTTTGATCACCCAAGTTAACCAAACAGAAATACATAAGTGAATCAATCGAATATTAAAATTTGAAAACTCCCTTGTTCTATTATGGTGATGTTGACGGTTGATGCTTGGGAAGTGACGTGGATGGGGATGGGATCCACTATTGTGGTGTAGTGGTTGGATTTTGGATCTGAGGCCATGTGGGGATGTATGTTGAGGCTTGTTTTGGTTACAATACAACGAGGGATCTCACTGATCCCATTTGTTATTGTGACTTTACAGGAGAACCGGGTGTGAATGCTTAATTTGATGTTTGGCTGTTTTCCTTTCCTTGGCTTGTCGTTATGCCTGTTAGTTTCCCCGTAGTGCAGAATTTACTTAAATGGAATTACTTGAATATGAAAACATGAATGGGTTCAATGGGGAATTGTTTTTTGGGAATGAATTGGATAGGGTTATGGCTGTTATGATTCTTATGAATGAATAGTAACAAGGGTGCTTGTTAATGGGCTGGTTTTGGAAACCCTAGGTTGGGATGAGTGCTTCATAAAAATATATATAATTGTAGTTATTATTCTTCTTATTAGTGCCCCACCCATGTTAAGATCTTCGTGTCGAACACCCACATTTCATGGGGGAGGGTGTTTTTCCCAAACACTCATATGAGTGGCTGGTTATTAACTCCTTTTCTGCTCCCTTTCCAGAGTAGACCAGTATCCTTTGGGCAGGCAGTGATGGTCTGAGGTCCATTATAGCCCTAGATTCTTCGAGTAGGGTACGTGGTGGTGGTCGGCCCAGGTGTGTGTGGGAAGGTTGTTTCCAAGTGTCTTCAAGATGAGGACCATGTGTCTTCAGGCATAGAAGTAGTTGTTCGGACCTAGGTGTTTGTCGGATGTGTGGTAGTGATAGACCAGGAGTTTGTGGGTGGGATGTGTGACTTTGGTAGCCCAGGTGTGTGTGGGTGGGGTATGGCAGTGGGACTGTGGTGAGGATAGTGGGAGAGGTTTGACACGTAGGATTTCCTCAATATCCAGTGGGAAAGTGGCATGAGGTACCCAAATATCGATGTGCAATTACTATTACTTTACTTGACTTGCGTTATTTGGGGATATTTCCTTGGTAAGGTTTGGGCAGATAGTTTCCTTGCATGGTGTTCTGGTTATATCCTTTTCTCATGAGGCATTAGAATTCCTCCCTACCTGTGCATGAGAGACTTTGGTTTTCCCTACTAAGTTTACATGTATACTCACAATACGTATATAAACTGCTTTCAGGTTTCCATGAGGACATTTGGGATCATGCGGGACCATACAAGCATGGATGTTAGGACAGTTTCTGTTGTTGTTTTTCTTTTCTTTGTTACATTCCTTGGAGTTTTCTTGTACCTTTTTAGCACTTACATTTGGAGCATGCATATGGGAATGGACTTTTTCCTTAATTTTACTTCCAGTTTTGGTGTTGATTAGTTATGTACCATCATATCACCTTATTCTACAAAATAAAAAGGGTAATGCCTTCCATTTTTGTGTGTGATTCTATACCTTTGGATCTAGTCGCCACTCTAGGACCTATTGAATGCGGTTTTTTGGGGTCATTTTCTCTCTTTAAACTAGAAGAAGGAATGATCATGCAATCTATTGTCCCTTCTCTTATCTGGATGAAGGTGGTTCGTGACAGGTTCGACTAGCGATGCAAGGGGTGTGACTCGGTGACTTGGTCCGGGAGGCCGGGCTAGTTCGGCCAGTGACGCTGCGAGGGACGTTGCGGGTTAGCTCGGGTGGGTGGAGGCCCAGAGGCCAGTGGGTAGGCCGACATGGCGCGCGCTGGCAGAGGTCCGGTGTGGGCAGGAAAGGGTAGCGTGTCGGTAGGCTACGGGTAGGCAGTCAGGGTGCCTAGTAGCATGCTAGGAGGTCGTCTGGGTATGAGCAGCATGCCAGGAGGTTGTCTGGGCACCAGCCAGTGCGTCGGGAGGCCGCATGCGGGCGACCATGGTGTAGGTAAGTTCTCCGGGAGGCCTGCTGGGCACCGGGTAGCATGCCAGGAGGCCGACTGGGAACTGGGCAATGCGCAGGGAGGCCACGGGCAGGCGGCCTGGGCATCGGGCAATGCACTGGTAGTACGCTAGGCTCCGGGCAGCGTGCCGGGAGGCCATGGGTCCGGCCGCGGTGTGCGGGGAACCACGGTGGCAGCATGGTTCATAGAGGCCGCGAGTAGCGCGACCTTGTTGTTTTCACCTCCATCGCCTGATCATTGTTACGTTTCCATGCCAGAGAAATGTCAAAAAAGATCGGCGGAGGGAGTCTGGCCATGTTGGTTGGGCCGCACACTCCGCATTTAGGGGAGATAAAAAAAGCCTCATCAAGATAAGAAAATGGTCAAAACTTCACTCACAAATATTCCATTACAATCATTAAAAGATATAATAAAAAGGAATACCAACAAATAATAATAACCTACCTAGATTATCTGGTGTTGACGGTGATGTCACGGGAAGAAGACGTAGTCATTGTTCATCACGTCTGCCGCATGCTTTCGCTTCTGAGTTTCCACAATGGTGGTGGAAGTGGCTCCTTCTCGGTTGGTATCTGGGGAAGAAGTCAGGGGAAGAAGTCCGTAGAAGATAGTTGTCGGCATGCTTCATTCTTCTTTGGGAGAACTTCTTTTCTCCCAACCACTCCTCTCAAATCTTCCACCAAAATGAGAATTTCCATGCCCAAAATAATATAAGTTTTATATTATTTTGTTGGAACAACAATTTCAAATTAGAGAAATAAATTAAGAGGCTCCCCTTAATTAAATAATACTTGTTGGTGCAATTGATCAATGGGTAGGTCAAGAGGCTCCCCCACTCATTAATGAAGGGAGATGGGAGGTTTTCCTCTCCTCCCATTAATAGTGGGTTAAGCCCCGTGCGGTACCCACCTCATTTATCCTCACATGGGAGGTAGAGTTTGGGTGGGCCCCACCTCCATAACCTCTCAAGAGAGGATCAGGTGTGGTGGAACCACCTCTAACCTCTATGCGGAGGTATTAACCCCCATTAACCAGATGGTGGCTCAAAATAATATAAAGTGTATGAAACTTTTTTTTTATTTTTTTTATGAAAATCAAATAACTAACTTTTATTCTCGACCATCTGTCATTGTGGTGAAAGTCTTCTTAAATGAAAACCAGCACTGCATGTTCAACGGTGCCCTCAGATATCAATTCTGAGCACTGTTTCAATAGTTATAAAAACCCACTCATATGTTTACTGAATGTACCCAAATAAAACTTTAGAAATTGATTTCAAGCACACCGGGTCATGGAATCAAGAACCGTAAATGTTCGCGGACTAGTAAAACATCCCACTTATTAAAAAAAATTCCACGGGATTTCCGGGTCTTTACATAATCCCCACCTCATAGATTTAAGTACCCATAAGCTACAACTCAAACATAGGGAAAAAATGGGGGGACTAAGCATGCATCTGATCCTCCCACTACCATGATCTCCTCTGGCGGTTCTCATGCTGCCAGCGAACACGCACCAGAGGTATTGAACTTCCATGTAGGACCCGCTCCTGTCGATCCTCAATCTCCACTGGGACCTCTATAAAATTTTCCCCATCATCGACTTCCAACTCTCCATGGTCGATGATGTGAGATGGGTCCTGCACATATCTCCTCTGTTGAGATATGTGGAAGTCATCATGCACTCGATGCAACTGAGGTGGAAGAGATAAGCAGGAAGCTACCTCACCAACTCTACTGAGGACATGAAAAGGTCTGATGAATCTTGGAGATAACTTGTCGTTTCTTCCAAATCTCCATAGACATCATCGGGGTGAGACCCATAGAAAGACATGGTCACCATCCTCGATCTCCAGAGGTCTCTGTCTCCTGTCAGCATACGAATTATGTCTTCTCTGTGCGGTCTTCAACTGCACCTACAAGATCTATACCATCTTTGTGGTAGCTCGTACCATCTCAGGTCCCACCAGTGCTGACTCCCCAGGGACTATCAAGCACAAGGTTGATCTGCAAGGTCACTCATACAATGCCTCTAAAGGTTCCATATCAATGGTGGAGTGATAGTTGTTGTTGTAGGAAAACTCCACCAAAGGCAAGTGATCCTTCCAGCTATGACCGAAGTCAAGGACACAGGCATGTAGCATATCCTTGAGGGTTTGAATGGTCCGCTCAGTCTGACCATCCATCTGAGGACGGAAGGTGGTGCTCAGAAGTAGCTACATCTTGAAAGCCTCACGTAACCCTTTCTATAGTTGCGAAGTAATCCGTGCATCATGATCAGTGAAAATTGAAGATTGTAGTTCCTTTAGCCGCCCATTCTCCTACACGTAGAGGTGTCCCAAGCTCTCTACTAGTCTTTTCTCTTTGATCCGTAAGAACTTGGCCAACTTGGTGAGTCGGTAAATGATCACTGAAATCGAGTCATGACACTTGGATGTACGTGGATGACCTGTCACGAAGTTCATGGATATCACATCCCACATCCACTATGGGACCTCTAAAGGATGAACCAATCGTACTGTTACCAGATTATCCACCTTCATTTGCTGTAAAGTGGTGCATCGAGAGAAAAACAATGCTACCTCCTTCTTCATACCTGGACACCAGTGTTGTCATCGATGGTCCTGGTACAACTTCTACACTCTTGAGTATACCACTAGAGGGGACTTGTGGAACTCTATCAACACTTCCTCCAAAAGTGACTCGGGTACCATAGGACGTCCTCTGAAGAGGATGACGTGCTCTCCACCTTCAAAAAATAAATCAGGTGCCTACCATGTGGATATCTAATCACTTCATGTCTCGCAGTTAGAGTCCTCATTATGGGCTTCCCTGACTCGCTGAAGGAGTGGATGAGTGACTGTAAGAGGCTGTAGGAAGGCTAATCCATCTTGGTCCACATATGAAATATGTAAAGCATCCAGCTACTCTGCCGCCTCTCCTAGCAGTTGTATACCAAATCTCCTATTGAGCGCATCCGCAAAAACATTCCCCTTCCTAGGAGTATACCCTATCTCAAAGTCATAGTCCTGGTGGAACTCAAGCCAATGTCATTGTCTCAGGTTCTGGTCCTTTTAAGAGAAGATATACCTGAGAGTCTTGTGATCAGAGTATACCGTAAAACATTCATCCATAAGATAGTGTCGCCACATCATCAGGGAAAAGTCCACTACTACTAACTCCAGGTCATGGGTAGTGTAGTTATTCTCATGTTGTCTCAGCTATCGAGAACCATATGTGATCATTGCTTGCTCCTACATCAGGAATCACTTGAGTCTGGTCCCTGATGTGTCGCAGTAAACTATGTACATTAAACCTTCCTCTGGAATCCCCAATATGCGGTCACTAGTAATCCTCTGCATCAACTTCTAAAATCTCTTCTGGCATCTCTCCGACCACACAAAGGGCTGCCTTTTCTTCTTCAAGGCTGATAGTGGAGATGCAACTCTCGAGAAGTCTGGTATGAACGTTCAGTAGTATACATCCAAACCCAGGAAACTATGTAACATCATCACACTCATGGGTGGCTCCCATGAAATTACCAACTCAATCTTCGATGGATCCACTGTAACTCTAGCCTCTAATATGACATGTCCCAAAAACGGAACCACATGGATCCAAAACTATCCCTTTGAGATCTTACCATAAAGCTGGTGCTCTCAGTGTGTGTCCAGTAATACCTTCAAATGGTATGAATTCTCCTCCTCTATAGTCGAGTAGATCATAATGTCATAGATGAATACTATGAAAATGTGATCGAGGTATGTCAAGAAAATCTAATTCATGTGTCCCATAAATGATACTAGAGCATTGGTTACACAGAAAGGAATAACCATGAACTGGTAGTGGCTATACTGACATCTGAAGGCCGTCTTCTGGACATCCTCATCTCGAACTTTGAGATGATGATAGCCTGATATGAGTTCTATCTTCGAGAACCACCGTTCTCCCTTCATCTAATCAAAGAGGACATAAATCCTCTATAGTGGGTACTAGTTATTTATGGTCACCTGGTTTAGGTGATAGTAGTCGACACAAATCCCCAACCTCCCATCTTTCTTCATTGCGAACAAAATTGGGGTTGCCCTGGGAGAAACATTGGGTTGGATCAATCCCTTCCCCTCCAAGTCCTCCAGCTATACCCACAGCTCACAAAGCTAAGTGGGAACCATCCGATATATTGGTGTAGATAACTATGTTGTCCCGGGGTACATGTCAATATATAAGTCCACCTCTCTTCAAGGAGGTAATCCTAGAACATCATCATGGAAAACATCCGCGTACTGGTCCACCAATACATGATATCTCAAACTCTACACATCAACTGCTCCGAGGGTAAGGAAACCAACTGATGAGTGATTGGTTGCACCCTCCTCTGAGTAAGTCCATCTTGGGCTGCAACGACTCCCTTCTCACTGGTGAAGGTGAACCTTGTCCCATCTGTGCGGACACACCACACTTTTTCCTAATATAGTCAATCTGAGCATGGACTGTAGATAACCAGTTCATACCCATGATGAAATCGCAAGGCCTTGACACCTCTATGAAGAGATCCCAGCCTAATCTAGCACCTTCTAGAGTATGCTCACATGGTCGACACCCGTGCATAATCATTGAATCTGCCGCTGTAGGAGTCTCTAGCCGTAAGGATCCAGCTAACAGCTCCATCAGAATATCTAAGCTCCGAACGAGGGAAGTGACAATGAATGAGTGACTGACACTTGTGTCTATAAGATCTAAAACTATGGTGAAGTAGACACAGATCATACCTCGAATCTTCTCTAGAGCACCATGATCATATGCTTCAACTTCCTGGAGCTGAGCTCACCCATGTCCACCAGCTCCCTGTGGCCGGGGTGGACCTCCTGGTGGTGGGGGTGATAACACGTCGAATCGTTATCCACCACCAACTGGATTACAAGATACTCTGCCACGTCCGCCTAATCCCTGCAGACCACCTCGATTGAACCTCATCCTCTTCCTGGGAGGTAGCTCAAGTGTTTGTTGATCATCATTATGACGGGTCAGACAGTCATGAGCTATGTGACCCTACCAGCTGAAAGGGTATCATTGCCTGCTCCTGGCATGACTGGCTCTATCATGTGTTCCCCACACAACTGAACCTGTATCCTGAGGTCATCCACCGGATGGTTTGGTCTGCTTGGGCCACTATGACATTTTTCTATAGCCATCTATAGAAGAATCTGCTGCATATCCACTAGTGATGGGACTCGCTGCTGGTGACCGCTGAACAAGGAAACTCTCCACTATAAAGGATATCTCTAACACACCTGCCTGCTTCAAGATGTTGGGGGAGATCATTGAAACTCCGATCTCTCACATGAGCCCCTGCTCGAAGGTTCTATCCCTGAAGAATGGGTCTTGTAACATATCTATGGGGTAATGAGAGTGGTCGGTGAACTTGGCTGAGTACTGCACCACCTTCATGCTACCCAGCTGAAGATGCAGTGGCTCCTGTATCTGCACCGGTCGTAGGGTGGTTGGGAAAAACTTTGCCCGAAACAGGCTCTCAAAGTCTATCCAGAGTATTTTCGCCTCCTCATGAACCTGGAGCATCAGGCTCCACAATTTTCCTACTACTACATGAAGGAGACTCGCGACAAGGATCGCCATAAGGTCGGCTGGTGTCCCTACTAGTTTGAACACTCTCACCACTGCCTCTAGACAATCCTTAGCTGCTTGTGGGTCTGTCTCTCCCCTGAACATGGGCAGCCGCTAGCGCTAGAACTTGTGAAATGTGCTCAATTAGAGTGCACACTTTAATATTTGGGCTGGTGGTATTGGTGGCCCAATGGGTAGTGGTACCACTGGTGCCTCTGCTATGATGTGGCCCTGTACTGAGGCCTCATTGCTCGGTGGGATGCCATCTTGTACATATCTCGGAACCCTGGATGGCTATCTATGTGGAGGAATCCTGAAAAGATATAGGTGTTCCATGGTCAAAATATTTATACATGGTGATTTAACTCAAGATATCACGAAAAAAAATCTTTAAAACAAACAAGCAATTAGTGTTTTCATGCACTGACTCAGAAATCAGAAGTCAGGTTCCTGGTGTACGGATATGTCAGCTGCCGCACCAAATCTAGACTCCCTCAACTGAAAACCACACTCATTGCCCTTAACACTATTGCTTCACAAAAATGAAATATTAGTGCCTTAAGTTTTACGGTAGAACATACTCCTCTAATACCAATTTTTCACGACCCGTCCCCCGGGGCCCGTGTAGTGACTACCCCAAGCCCACCTTCCTTAGGATAAGGGTTGGAGACTAGAACCATAGGCATTAACCCCTAAAACTAGGAATTCATTACATTTATAAACAGAAAACACACACACAACCGAGTAATAGATGATGTTAATTTTTTGTAAAGCTGAATACAAAAGAGTGCTGAAATGTAAAGGGGCCGGAAATAAAAGCCCAACTGGAATTTGTGTGTACAACTAAAAAAAGTACAAGTGAAAAAGGAAAAGTATCTACTGGGTCATCCACCGGGGTTCCTACCTGAGGGGTAGGTACATATGTCCTCCTTAGCACTCCATGTCCATCAGTCTCCTCTGTATACTGATTCGTCATATGGTCCACCTCCGGGTACTGCCTACTCCTGCTACTCAGCCTTAGTCTGCGCTGTATGTCGTCTACATCCAACATAACGAGGTGCGGGCATAGCCCGTGTATGGGTGAGTATAATGATACTCATTAAGGACCCCGAGAACCTCAGGGTCTCACAAAATCCAACAAGGACAAACCAAAGAGTGTGAAATAAATAGATAACCATTACTTAGGTATATTCCCTTACATATACCTATGTTATCATTTATCGCATCCCAATCCTGAGGAAAACACAAAAGTCACTGACTCAGCTCAAAAAGGTATATAACTTTTGCAGACTGATATAGATGATCAGATATAGTCACTGATTCATTTATGCTATCGGACCAACACATGATCTAGAAATAGAAGTCAGAACTTTCGGTCCAACACATGATCCAGGAGCAGTCGTCAGAGCTGTTGGACCAACACATGATCCATGACAAGCAATTCTATCAGACCAACACATGATCCAGGAATAGAAGAAAAAACTGTAGGACCAACACATGATCCAGGAACAGTCATCAGAACTATGGGACCAACACATGATCCAGGAACATTCAACCTTGTACAGCCAGCCACAGGGTTTCTACAAAGCACGCTTGATTCCATAAGCATCTGCTCCTCAAGATAACTGTTGACTTGTCAACTGAAACCATGTTCCACGAAGAAATATCTTAAAGGTCTATCTCATCAAAGGAGTATCAACGCAACAGACGGCGCGTCAATCGGACGCCCAGTCTGTGAAATGTTAGCTTTTTAGACCCGGGGGCCCGGTTGGATTCATGTACGATCCAACCTGACCGTATCTCAATATTACCCATAACTCTAGTGGCTTATACTCAAGGGTCTGTAATGCTCCAAGAAAACCAACACTGTTGACGGTTCTTCAATCGATCATCTGGTGCAAAAGATACAGCCAATGGAAGTAATAGGGTCGGTAATGGGCCTGGGTTCGGTCCGACCCGGTCAGACCGACTCGGCCCAACCCCTTCTGGGCCGACCTAGTTTGGGTCAACACAGACAGACCTTCTGGGTCTTACCTGGCCCACTGGGCGGGTCAGCCTGTTAGGTTCAACCTTTTCCAATGGGCCCATCCCAGCAAACTATGACGGTGGTTCGGCTTGGAGGCCACTGCGTAGGCGGCTCGACCAGAAGGTCAGGGGCGGTTCGGCCAATGACGCCATGGGTCGGCCCGAGAGGTCGGAGTCCCAGAGGATATTGAGCAGGCCGGCGGGGTAGGGGTAGGCAGTAGGCTATCATGGTTAGGCACAGGCAGTGCGCCAGGAGGGAAGTCGGGCGCAGGTAGCACGCCAGGAGGCCTGCCGGGTGACGGGCAGGGCAACGGAAGGCCTTTTGGGAGCTGAGAAGCGCACCGGGAGGCCATCTAGGTGCCGAGCAGCAAGCCGGGATGCCGTTTGGGCATGGGGAACCACGTTGGGAGGCCATGGGAAGGTGTCCTGGGCTCCGGGCAGTGCACCGGGGGGCCACAGGTTCGGCTAGGGTGCGCAGGGCACCGTGGGGGAGGCGTGATTCACAAAGGTCGTGGGTAGCGCCGCCATATAATTTCTGCAACCATCGCCACATTTTTGTTATGTTTCCATGCTGGAGAAATATCACCAGAGATCGACAGAGGGATTTGGGACATGTTAGTCGGCCCGCACCCTCTGTGTTTAGAGGTGATAACTAAATGCTCATCAAGAGAAGAAGATGGTCAAAACTTCACCCGCAACTATTCCTTTCCAAAAATTGAAAGAGATAAGAAAAAGGAATATCAACACATAATAAACCCCTACCTAGATTGTCGGGCATCCATGGTGAATTTGTGGGATGAAGATGTAGTCATTGTTCTTCGTGTTTTCCACATGCTTCCACTTCCATGTTCGCACGACGGTTGTGGAAGTGGCTCCATTTCGGTTGGTATCTTGGGAAGAAGTCCGAGGAAGATGTTCTTGGAAGATCTTTTTTTCCATTCTTCATTCTTTGTTCTTCGTTGGGAGAAATTCTTTTCTCCTAAGCTCTCCTCTCAAAGCTTCCACCAAAATGAGAATTTCCAAGCCAAATATAATATATGTTGTCTATTATTTTGTTGGAACAACACTTTCAAATTGGAGAAATAAATTAAGAGGCTCCCCTTAATATATTCATGGTGATGCCACAATTCATTAATATGGAGGTCAAGATGCTCCCCTTAATTAAATCACACGCATTGGCGCAATTGATCAATGGGGAGGTCAAAAGGCTCCCCCACCCATCATTAATGAGGTGAGTTGTGAGGTTTTCCTCTCCTCCAATTAATAGGGGGGTTAATAACCATGTGGTCCCCACCTCATTTATCCTCCCATTGGAGGTTGACTTCAGGTGGGCCCCACCACTATAACCTCTCAAGAGAGTTTAAGGTGCGATGGACCCACCTCTAACCTCCATGGAGTGGTTTTGACAAACACACACCAAATGGAGGCTAAAAATAAAATAAACTATAGGGAACTTTATTTTATTAGTATTTTGTTATGGAAAGCCAAAAACTAACTTCTATTCTTGACCATCTGTAGTCGAGGTGAAGTCTTCTTAAGCGAAAACCAGCGTTTCGAGTTCAATGGTGCCCTCATATTTCAATTCCATGCACCGATTCAAATGTTATAAAAACCCACTCATACGTTTACTGAACGTACTAGATTAAAACTTCAGAAATTGGTTCCGGGCACACCGGGCCTCGGAATCAATCGTTGTAAATTTTCATTGACTCGTAAAAATTAAATATATTAAAAAATAAATTTCCACCGGATTTCAGGGTCTTTAAAATTTTACTATAAATTGAAATTATAAATCTAAATGATTTAACTACATTATTGAAATTTATTTAAATTTTTTTTGAGATAAAATAATTACCATAAACGGTGAAACAATGATGATTCATTAATTTTTTAATTATTCAGTGAATTAAATATGATATTGTAAAAATACTATAATAAGTATAAATTGAGATCATAAATTCCACAAACTAATTGTTTATATTAATTTTAAACGTTTGATATCACTTAAATGAGTTTGTTAGAATTTATTCTATTGCAATTATATTTTTAAATGTCAAGAAATCAATAGTGCCAAAAATTTCCATTATTGATATTTTAAATAATTAATATTATATTAAATGATATAAAACATCTAAAATATATTATTTGTAAAAAACATTATAAGTCTTATAATTTCCTAAATGACACTCTTATTTGTTTTTTTTCATGTTATGGTATTTATATTAACCATAAAATTGTAAATTACTGGATAACACAAAATCAATTCAAAGGTTCAAAAGAAACATATAAGGAATAAAAATATATTTAGATAATGTTTGATTTACATTGGATTTATACCCATCCTCGTAATGCCATATAAATAACTCAATTTGGAGACATTTGGAAAAGAAAATTAATTTATATTAATTTAATATTATGAATAATTTCAAGGCTTCCCTTCCCCTTTCCTATAAAATGTACCCATTATTCTATTTTCATCAAAATTAAAAACCTATTTGGTTCAGCCAATATCTTCAAAAATTTCTTCCTATATTCCCTCCACAAATTCTATAGGTATTATCCTAGACATAAGAACCTCTTTATATGTGTTAACGTGTTAATCAATAGAGATTGTCCAAAGAAGTTGAATTATTTTAAATTAAGTGTATCTATTTTATTTCTTCTTCCACTTCCTTAAAATCTCATTAAACTATGAAAAAACTAATAATTCTAGTATCCTTAATATATTGTTATTTTAATATTTTTTTATGATAAACCATATTAGTCTTCCATTCAATCAAATCTGAAAATAATTAATTTTTTGTGTGTACGTGTGAAATATCACCTTGAAAACTGATATAATTCGTTTTCCATTACCAAATCTCAAGAATGGTATATAATACTGGAATTTATTTTTAAAAATTATACTCATTAATTATTTATCAATATATTATAATAATATATAAATTATTTTCATACTTTACATGAAAATATAAATGAAAACGGCATTTGTTCTTACGTGTGAACTGTCACCTCCATGAATTGATGTTTTTGGTTTTTAATCACCACAACTGATGAATAATATATAAAATTGTATTTAAATAATTAATATGATATGAGTGATATTATGATCATCTTATAATGATAAAATATTATTTACATTCTTCAAATAATGATCATGGGAAAATAAAATTATTACAAATGAATATGTACGACTTACTATCTCCATGATTATATTATAGTTCATTTTTCATTTACAGATTTAATTTATTGATTTAAAAGTTTAATTGATTTTTTAAATTTATTACTATTTCATGAATATTATACTAAAGATGATGGAATTAAGACAACATTAACAAATGACATCATAACAATTTCCTTCTGGACTCAAATATCGAATATCATCAAATACATCCATCATTAATATAAATAATTCTGTGTTCTTTATAACATTAAAATAAGTGATATAAAAATGAATAACAAACATGAAAATTGTTCAAAGGAATTAAATAAGTAACCTATGTTTATTGTTCATGATGATAATGAAGGTACATTACAAATCAGAGTTAAGATAAGTGATTTCAACTAAATCCCATTTCATTGATGAATTTTTTGATGATATAAACATTCATTATTTTATAATTTCAATTTATAGATACTATGAAATTTCACAACCATATTATATATAGTAATTTTAATTAATCATTTGGTAAATTTGTTCTTTCATGGTGTTTAAAATTTAAATGTTCAAAGTGGAATATGGAACCTTTAATATTTATATATTTAATTATAAAATATTTTTCTCCATTTTTATTTTCATGAAGTTATTTTACAAATTCATTGATATTCATATAAAAGGATTTTAAAGGAAATTTTATTTATATTTATAATTTTATTCAACTCTTATTAAAACTAATCATTCTATATATATTATACCTAACCTTTTGACAAAATATAAAAATAATGTTCTACTCTTAACATATACAATGAAAATTAATTTTCTACCACATTGGACATTATTTTATATTTGAAATACTTTTTAAATATTTCAGGATTCCATAATTAATATAGAATGTTTATATTTTTGGTTATTTTTGCAACACCCCAAGATTCCACGGTACGCTTCTCTTTTAATAATACAGTATCGTGTGTTTTACGCAACTTCGAGTTCTAACACACACCAGAACCAATCAAACTAGCAGTTATGAATAGTAATACCCACTTTTTGAAATTTTATATATTTTATCCTTCAAAATGGACTACATTATTTGATTATAAATATCAAAATTTGCCTAGGGTGAAATTTTAGTATTTTTCTGAAAACGTTCAATTTTGATGAATAGTGAAAAAACACTGAGTTATAGCTTAAAACTAAACTTTTATTTAAATAATTATTTATTTTATTTAACTTTAATTAAGGTCAAAATATATACATAATAACTATATAATTTCAATGTAATTCATTTGAGTTAGATCAGAATAATTTTAGATATATGAAATTTTTATTGAACTTTTCACCGTCTTTTACCCACCTTCTAGGAGAATTTGGAAATTCATATAAAACATAATTTTACCACATCTGTGAGTGGAATTTCAAAAATTCAAGATACAGGGTTAATATCAAGTGGTAAAATGTTGTTCACTGGGATGATAATAATTTTTGGTGAATGGTAACGTTTTACTTTTATTTACCACGGTTAAAAATAAATAGGGTAATTAAGGATAAAACTGATATTAATATTACCATAACACATGTCCTAATTCTATTTTACAAGTGTATCACGACCAAAAAAAACCTTAGGAATAAAATATTATCATTTAGGTCCACTTGGATTAGATTAGGACAATAAATATTTTTTAATTCAATGAAGAGCTAAAAGAGTTAAAATCAAAGTTTAATTACTAAAACATTTTTAATATAAGGTTATACAAAAGATAAATTTTATTGAAAATATTCATTAAAAATATAATAAAATTTCATACATAATGGTAGTTTATTTATAATTTTTAGACATTATATAATTTAATTTATTTCTGACATAATGGTGATGCAGTAATTATTTAATTAATGAAATATTAAAATAATTTATAATATAAATATCAAAATAAATATAATTTGAGACTTTTTATAAATTACACTATTTTTATAGGTTAATATGATATATTATTATTGGTTATATAAATTTGGTTCGAAGTAATAATGTTGTTATGAAATTATCAAAAACAAAATACCCAATAGTGTCAAAATTGACATAAATGAATTTGTAAAAAAAATATTATATTATTAATTGATATTCTATTCCTAAAAATATAATGTTCATACGAATGACTTATATAATGTTAGGTGTATCATTTATGGACCACTTGGGGGTCGATTGGATGTATATAGTAAGTTTATTAACTGTATAATATACAAATACAAAGTGACATGGTAAATGTCATACAAATTAACTAAAAGTTAAAACTAAAAGATAAGGTTAATATAATGACCCAAACCAATCAAAAAAATATAGGTTGAAAGGATTTAGACCCATCCACATATTATACTTTTAATAGTCCACTTTGGAGCCATTAGAAACTGAATATGAATTTATTACAATATAATATTTATAGCTTTTCTTAAGGTGCCCATCACCCCTCTTATAAAAGGTCACTCCCCCTTCTCTCAAATTCATACCTTAAAAGCCTTTGGGATCGGCCAAAATCTTCCCAAATACCCTCTCAAATATCCTCACTTTATCCTAGAGGTATTCCTTTAGTCATAAATCCAACCAATGGAGCCCTTTTGATCAAATAAAAAGGAAGAACCTGAAGAAGAGGTAATGTTTTCACCACCCTCTTTCAAGTTCCTATCTTCTTCAACTTCTTATTTATATTTTATTCCCCTTATAAAATAATAACCCCAGTATATTCTATATACTATGATGTTATTATAAATATTTTACAACCATATTCATTATTCTATCTATCCTTTGAATGACATGTCACCACACGTGCATACGTACAGCTTACCGTCTCCATGTCGTGGTGTAATTGTTATTCAATAAATTATTATTTGGATGGATATAATAATGATGTGTAATTTATGTAAATAATAAATATAACATGATAATGATTCTATATATATTATATACCATCCAATTATAAGTTATTTTAATATAAAAATAATGATATTGTTATTCGTGCGTACGTACGGACTACCGTCTCCACGAACGCGATAGATTCATTCCCCATAGTATCCAATCAAGACGAATTCTAATTTAATGATTAAAAATAATGTTTAAGGGGTTGATATAATTCTAGATATGAATAAGATACAACCTATCCATAATAAACATGTCCTATGTAACAAAACAAATAAAAGAAAACGAGTAAGTTAACACCCGAAACAACCATAATACTAAGATATTATTAACGAAGAAATGTTAAAAGATCCTATATGATATCATTTTAATTTAAATGATTATTTTATAATTTAATAACAATTATTTCACCATTATATAGGATTTAAACCGACCATAGGCTAAGGAAAAGTACATGTTAAGGTTTTATTTCACAATCTCTTCATTATCCGTGGTTGTTTATACATAATTATCTACTAGGACCTCTTTATCATCCACATCCATGTTTCTTAAAAATGCATATCAAAAATTTCTTACTATTTTACAGAATTTGGGTTAATTTCATTTTTACCCTTGTTTTACTTTTAATAAGATGATTATAAATTAATCATTCCATCATTTTCATAACATCGTCCTCTTTACCCCTTTCGATAGAATTAAGGTATGAATGCCTTTTTTAACTAATACGGTGGGTGCAGCTACTTTCCGACATTATAAAACCTTTGAATCTTACGTTATAAGATTATAAGGATATTTTCAACGTAAATTTTTTTTTTATAATTATGTGACTTTTAAATGATTTCAGAGAAAGAGATATTTCTCTCAAATTTTTTGATTTCATCTCTGTCAACATCCATTGATGGATTTTATGCTTATTTGAAATTGATTTATTATGATACAAAACTTCTTATATTGTATTGTAGGTTTTATGATATGTTTGACTATGGATGTGTTATTTTTATACCATCCATGGTTTATGGATAAATTATTGACATTCTGTATGCCAGTTTTAATACGAATATTAATGTTATGTTCAAACCTTTTCATATGGGAATGCATTAGACTAAATATGTGATGGGTGTAGCCCATTATAGCTCCTCGATGCATCGGTAGGTCTCATGAGACAAAATAGTGTCTTGGGATGAATCCTTGAAAAAATATTATTTTTAGTCTTCGCACAAAGCTTGACTATGTGGTTATGAAGTCTAGAATTTTGCATTCCATCATTATGAAATTTGTTTTTTATATTTCAGTTGATTATTTGACTAATAGAATATCCATGTGAATAAGTAAATGGAATTATTTCATTTTATTTTTTCCATATTATGATGAAGTTCAAGTTTAAAAGGATTTTTGTAGTTATACATTACATTAAATGTTTATGCGTATTTTTGAAAGTTTCCACTATATTTTTATCCTTACTGAGTATCTGAGCTCACCCCTTGCATTGTTTTATTTTTTCCAGGATGCGAATAAGTAATTTATGAATGACCTCTAGGAATAGTATGAGGTGATATGAAGACAAGACGTTGTTGTAGTTTTTCATACTTTATGATATAATGTAAGACTTATGAATATATCTGGTGTTTTCCAGACTACTAAACTAATCGATCTTTTGAGACTTGATATTTTTTAATCATGCCAATGTTATGTAATAATGCACCGACTCTGGTTAACTGGGGTCGGACATTTAAGTTGGTATCATAGGAAGTTTAGTACACACATTTGAAGCTAGATTTAGATAAACAATGATTAGAGAACATAGCCCTAAAATAGACTTTCAGGATTAGTATATAAGAACATCCTTAAATTCTGGTATTCTAGAGATTTTGTGAGTTTTCTGAGCAATACATCTATGTCTGGATACGAGCAGGTAGAGGCGGCTCTGGCACATATGTACCTAGGGGTAAAACCCAAAAACACCACTTTGATCTAGACTCGAATGGGAACTGGTGCACGACAACGGGGCTTGCTGCACTCTTGGTTACGACACTCCCGGGGGATATGCGTATGATAATTCTCATTTTCATTAAAAACAATTATGAAGGGTTTATGATTATATAATTCCTCATAGAAAACATTTTTTATGATTATGGATTATATCATTAAATAGTTCATTTTATTTTATGTTTTTTACAAGTGTGGAATTATGTATTTTGATTCATAAACTGATCTAGTTTATGTCATTTTTTTAGAAATGGCGCCTAGTGGATGAAATGGAAACTGTATCAATGCACTCACTCCATGAAGGTATTTCCATCCAACTCATGATAATTATATTGGAGTTGGTGATTCAACTAGTGCTGATCAGCTAATCACCATACTGGGACAACTCACTCGGGTTATGAATAATAACCTTACCCGTATGGAGTACCCTGATCCACAACATGGAGGATCAATGTTAGATCACTTCATGAGTCAAAAACCACCATTATTCAATTGGAGTAAAAATCAATTGGTTTCATAGAAATGGATAAGTTCCACAGAAAATATATTTGAGGCATTGGGGAGTAGTGAAAGGGAGAAAGTGGTCATGGCAGTTTATCGCCTCACTGGAGATGCTGATCAAATTTGGTAGTTGATACAAAACACAGAGGAAGATGATGAAGTATCAAATATGTAATGGATAGAGTTCAAAGATCCTTTCATAAAAAAATACTTTCCTCGTGACCATCGAGAAGATATGGAAAGGCAATTTCTGAGTCTGAGACAAAAGGAGGATGAGAATGTTGCAATGTATGAGGCTAACTTTACAATGATAGCAAGGTATGATGAAGATTATATAAATAACCCAAAAAGTAAGATTGATCATTTATTTTATGGGTTAAAACCATATCTTTATCGAGCATTAGTGTCACAATCCATCTCATCGTATGAAGATATTGTCTCATGTGCCATCAAGACAGAAAAATAATTCTCTTAGTCTTATGACTTTAAAGCAAAGCAAGAGAAGAAGGGATCTGCTGATCACTCTGGGAATGGAAATCAGTGGAAGAAGGGAAAAGTTTAATATCCATCCTGTAGTAAATGTGGGAAGAAACACCCTAGTACTTGCTTGAAGGGAAAGAAAGTCTATTGCATGTGTGGTGAAAAAGGCCACCAAGTTCGTGATTGCAAGGGGATGAAAGAAGCTACCAATGTTCAATGCTACAATTGCAGAGAGATGGGACATTATGCAAATGAATGTCCTATGCATCATTGGAACATACCTCAAAAAATGAAAAGAGATCAAGGAAAAGCTTATGCTATCACTACTGCTGCGGTAGAAGCTCTCAAAGACGTGGTGGCAGGTAATTTATTGGTTTTCTAAATTTTAGAAAATGAATTATTTGATTCTGGATCATCACATTGTTTCATATATTCCCATTTTTCTAAGAAATGTATATACTTCCAATTTGAATTAACAAGGGATTTTTCAGTTAAATCTCCTATGGGAAGTTTCATTGGTACAAATATTTGTGGATCTATTCCCATTAGAGCACAAAAATGATCTTTATCTGCTGATTTCATCGTCATACCTATGATTAAGTTTGATATAATCTTTGGTATGGATTGGATTTCAGACCATGATGTGAGGATTTATTGTAAGAAGAATGAGGTTACAGTTTTAGATGATGATGATAATGAACAACTTATCTTTAGAGCAGAATCATCACCACATAAATCTTATCTAGATCCACCCGCAGTAGCTCAACTAAATTAAATTATTGGGGAGGAAGAGAATGAAATTATTGTGGGTAAATAAAGGAATGCTAAAATATACGATGTACCTATTGTGAAAGAATATATAGATTTTTTTTGAAGGACTTACTTGGGAATCCTCCAGAACGAGAAATGGAGTTTTCCATTGATTTAATTCCGGGTTCAAGGCCCATATCGAAGACCCCTTATAGAATGGCCACTGTGGAATTAGTTGAACTAAAGAAACAACTAGAGGAATTGAGTAATAGGGGATTTTTTCTCCATAGTGTTTCTCCATGGGGAGCCCCTATCCTTTTTGTTAAGAATAAATATTGATCTATGAGGATATGTATCGATTACAGGGAGATCAATGCAATAACAATAAAGAACAAGTATCCCCTACCTCGCATTGATGATTTATTTGACCAACTGCATGGAGCTCAATGCTTTTCAAATATTGACCTTCGATCTGGATACCATCAGTTGTGTGTGAAGAAGGAAGACATTACGAAGACAACATTTCAAACCAGGTACGAGCATTATGAGTTTGCAGTAATGCCTTTTGGATTGACTAATGAACCCTCTGTATTCTTGGATCTAATGAATATATTATAAAGGAATATCTCGATGTTTTTGTGGTGGTATTTATTGATGATATCTTGGTATATTCCAAAAGCTACAAAGATCAGGAAAATCACTTGCGCATTATATTGAAGACTCTGATAAGACATTAATTATATGGGAATTTTAGCAACTGTGAATTCTGGCTTCAAGAGATTTCTTTTCTTGGCAATATTTTCTCTAAGGATGGAATCTCTGTTGATCCTTATAAGACCAAGGCAATATAAGAATGGCCAGCACCAATGATTATAACTGAGGTACACAGTTTTATTAGTTTAGCAGGTTATTATCGATATTTCGTCCAGAATTTTTCCAGATTGGCTAACACATTAAGGAAGCTCACTTTTAAAGGGGTTAAATTTGTTTGAAAAAAATAGTGTGAAAAATGTTTTGAAGAACTGATGAGATGATTAGTCAATGCCCCTATTTTTACTCTACCATCGGGGAATGATGGGTTCGTTATTTATAGTGATGCACCAATGAAAGGACTTGGTTGTGTCCTTATGCAGAATGATAGGGTTATTGCCTATGCATCACGGTAGCTAAACATTCATGAGAAAAACAATCATACTAATGATATTGAGTTAGATTCTATAATATTCGCTCTGAAAATATAGAGATATTATCTCTAAGGTGAAAATGTGAGATTTATATTGATCATAAGAGTTTGATGTACATTTTCTCACAGAAAGAACCCTACATGAGGCAAAGGCGATGGCTTGAACTACTCAATGATTGTGATTTCATGAGACACTACCACCTAGGGAAGGAAAATAAGGTGGAAGATGCTATGAGTAGAAAAGAACATGGAGTTATGAACATGAAGAAAATTGAAAGGGATACTATTTTCATTGATCTAGTGAAGATAGTTATGGGAATTTCCATGGAAGGTGAAACATCAATACTTTTTCAAATGGGTGAAAACCCATCATTATTAGAAAGGATAAAGAGTTCTTAGACCGATGATGTAGAATCTCAAAAGAAGATTAAAGCTGTGAATGATGGGATATTGAGAGACTTTGAATAGGAAGAAGGAATTTTGAAATTTGGGAAGAGACTTTGGGTTCCCGATATTCCTGATCTACAAATAGAACTGTTAGATGATGCTCATGCCTCCAATTTCACTATACACCATGGGAGAACCAAAATGTATAGAGATTTGAAGGAAAATTTTTGGTGGGATAACATGAACAGGGAGATTACCGATTTTGTGCCAAGATGTATGGTTTTTCAACAAGTGAAAGCTGGAAGGCAACATCCTGGTGGAGTATTTCAACCTCTTCTTATAGTGAAGTGGAAGTGGGACAATATTACGATGGAATTTTTCATGGGGATACCAAAGACTCCTATAAGGAACGAAAAAATATGGGTCATTGTTGATCATCTTACTAAGTCAGCTCATTTTCTTCCTATAAGGGAATATTTACAACTTGAATGTCTAGAAATGCTATATATTAATGAAGTTGTGATACTTAAGGGAGTACCCATATTTATTGTTTCTGATCATGATCCCTGTTTTACATCAAGAATCTAGAAGAGTCTTCCGAAGGCCTTTGATACTAAACTTCCTTCGAGCAATCCCTACCAACCTCAGAAAGATGGACAATCATAATGCATTATTCAAACCTTAGAAAACATGTTGAGATCATGATCACTAGAATTTCAATGTATGTGGGATCAATATTTACCTCTGGTGTAATTTTCTTATAACAATAGCTTTCATTGAATTTTTCATATGGCACCATATGAAATGTTATACAGAAAGAGATGTCACACACCAACCTGTTGGGATGACGTTGGTGAGAGAAAACTCATAGGCCCATAACTGGTGGAGGAAACGATGGAAAAGGTAAAGGTAATACAAAACCACATCAAAGCATCTCAAAGTAGGGAGAAGAGCTATGCCGATAACCGAAGGAAGGATTTGGAATTTTAGGTAGGAGATCATGTTTTCTTGAAGGTATCTCCATGGAAGGGTGTTATACATTTCGGTAAGAAGGGAAAATTGAGTCCCAGGTACATCGTACCATTCAAAATTCTAGAACGAATAGGGGCAGTAGCTTACCATTCGGAAATGCCACCAAATCTCTCCAAAGTTCACGATGTGTTCCACGTATCACTATTAAGAAAATACATGCTTGACCCAACGAATGTACTCACCTATGAGGAATTAGAACTGGAACATGATCTATCTTATTGCGAAAATCCCATCAGGATTCTGGATTCAAGAGAACAAGTGTTGAGAAACCGGCTGACTTATCAGGTAAAAGTTCTATGGAGAAACAATAAGATGGAAGAGGACACATGGGAACCCCAGGAACTTATGATGAAGAATCACCTGAGTTTTTTCATGCGGTATTATTCTATAAATTTCAAGGACAATATTATTTGAAGGAGGGGATAATGTAACACCCCAAGCATCCATGGTACACTTCTCTTTGAATAATACAGTATTGTGTGTTGTAAGCAACTTCGAGTTCTAACACACACCAAAACCAATCAAACTAGCCATTATGAATAGTAATACCCACCTTTTGAAATTTTAGAAATTTTATCTTTCAAAATGGACTTCATTTTTGGATTCGGAATACTGATATTAGCTTAGGGTGAAATATTTGTATTTTTCAGAAAACATTCAATTTTTTATGAATACTGTAAAAAGAATGAGTTATAGTATAAAACTGAATTTTTATTTAAATAATTATTTATTTTATTTAAATTAAATTACATTTAATATTGATACATAATACCTATATACGTTCAATGTAATTCATTGGAGTTAGTTCAGAATATTTTTAGATATATAAAAATTTTGTTGAACTTTTCATCGTCTTTTACCCACCTCCAAGGAGAATTTGGAAAATCACATAAAACAAAATTTTACCACTTATGTGATTGGAATTTCAAAAATCTGAGAGACACAGTTAATATCAAGGAGTAAAATGTGGTTCAATGAGATGATAATAATTTTTGGTGAATTGTAACTTTTTACTTTTATTTACCACGGTTAAAAGTAAATTGGGTAATTATGGGAAAAAATGATACTAATATTACCCTTACACATGTCTTAATTCAATTGGACAAGTGTATCTCGACCAAATACAAACTTATGAATAAAATATTATCATTTAGGTCCACTTGAATTAGATTAGATGATTCATTATTATTTAATTCAAAGAAGAGTTAAAAGAGGTAAAATCAATGTTTAATTACTAAAACATTTTTAATATATGGTTATACATAAGATAAATTGGATTGAATATATTAATAATAAATCTAAAAATATATCTTATATAATGGTATTTTATTTATACATTTTAGACATTAAATAATTTAATTTATTTATGACACAATGGTGATGCAGTTATTACCTAATTAATGAAATATTAAAATAATTGATAATATAAATATCAAAAAATTGTAATTTGAGAATTTTTATGAATTCAACTATTTTTATCGGTTAATATGACATATTTTTATTTTTTATATAGATTTTTTCGAAGTAAAAATTCTTTTATGAAATTATAAAAAACAAAATACCCAATAGTGTCAAAATTGACATAAAAGAAGTTTTAAAACAAATATTATATTATTAATTGATATTCTATTTCTTTATATATACGGTTCTTCCATAGGACTTATATAATGATAGGTGTATCATTAATGGACCACTTGGGGGTTTCTTGGATGTATATAGTATGTTTATTAACAATATAGTATAAAAATACAAAGTGACTTGGTAAATGTCAAACTAATTAACTAAGAGTTAAAACTAACAGATAAGTTTAATATAATGACCCAAACATGTATAAAATATATTGGTTGAAAGGATTTCGACCCATTCCCACCTTATAAGTTTAATAATCCACTTTTGAGCCATTAGAAACCGAATATGAATTTATTATAAAATAATATTTCTAACTTTTCCTAAGGTGCCCCTCACCCCTCTTATAAAAGGGCACTCCCCCTTCTCTCAAATTCATAACGTAAAATCCTTTGGTCTCGGCCAAACACTGCCCAAATACCCATTAAAATATACTACCTTCATTATATATGCCTTACTTTAGTCATAAAGCCAACCTATGGAGCCCTTTTGATCAAATCAAAAGGAAGAACCCAAAGAAAAGGTGATGTTATCACCACCCTCTTTCAAGTTCATTTCTTCTTCAACTTCTTCTTTATTTTTTTTCCCATTCTAAAATAATAACTCCATTATATTCTAAATACTGTTATGGTATTATAAATATGTTACAACCATAATCATTATTCTATCCATCCTTTGAATTACATGTCACCACATGTGCGTACGCACGGCTTACCATCTCCACGTCGTGGTGTAATTGTTATTCAATAAATTATTATTTGGATGGGTATAATAATGATGTTTAATTAATGTAAATAATAAATATAAATTGAAAATTATTTTCTATATAAGATATACCATCCAATTATATATTATTTTAATATCAAAAGCATGATATTTTTTGTCGTGCGTACGTATGGACTACTGTCTCCATGAAGGAGATGAGATTCATTCCCCATCGTATCCATTCAAGACTAATTATCATTTAATGATTAAAAATAATGTCTAAGTACTTGATACCATTCTGGATATGAATAAGATACAACCTATCCATAGCAAACATAGCTCATGTAACAAAACATATTAAATAAAACGAGTAAGTTAACACCTGAAACAACCATAATACTAAGATATTATTAAAAAAGCAATGTTAGAAGATCATATATGATATCAAAATTAATTTAAATGATATTTTTATAATTTAGTAAAAATTATTTCACAAATATATAGGATTTTAACCTACCCTCATCAAAGGAAAAGTAAAAAGTAAGGGTTTATTTCACAATCTATTCATTATCCAAGGTTGTTTATACATAATTATCTACTGGGACCTCTTTATCATCCACATCCATGTTTCTTAAAAATATATTTAAAAACATTATTACTATTTTACAAAATATGGGTTAATGTCATTTATACCCATGGTTGACTTTTTATAAGATGTTTATAAAGGAATCTTACCGTAATTTTCCAAACAAGGTCCTTTTTAACCTTTTTGACAGAATTATTGTAAGAATGACTTTTTTAACTTATACGGCAGGTGCTGCTACTTTCCGCTGTTATAAAACCTTTGAAGCTTCCCTTACAATCTCAGAAATATATTTTCAAGGTAAATGTTTTATTTTATAATTATGTGAATTTTAAATGATTTCAAAGAAAAGATATATTTCTCTAAATTAGTTTTGTTTTAATCTATGTCAACATCCTTTGACGAATTTTAAGGTCATTTGAAGTTGATTTATTGTGAAACAAAACTTCCATATTGTATTTATTGTTTTGTGATATGTTTGACTTTGGATGTGTTGTTTTTATACCATCCATGGTTTATGGATAAATTATTGACATTTTTTATGCTAGTTTTAATATGAATGTTTATGTTATGTTCAAACCTTTTCATATGGGAATGCATTGGACTTAATATATGACGGGTGGAGCCTGCTATAGCTCCTCCATTCATCGGTTGGTCTCATGATACAAACTAGTGTCTTGGCACGAGGGCTTGGAAAAATCCTATTTTTTGTCATAGCACAAGGCCTTGACTATGTGGTTATGATAGTCTGTCATTATGCATTCCATCATTATGTAAGTGGTTTATGATATTACATGTCATTATTCTACTATATAAATATCAATGTGATTATGTAAATGACATTATTTCATTTTATTTTTCCCATATTATAATGAATTTTATGTATAAAATGATTTTGTTTTAGTTATACATTTCCTTAAATGTTTATGCTTTTTTATGATAGTTTCCGCTTTATTGTTATCCTTACTGACATCTGAGCTCACCCATTTCAATGTTTTATTTTTCCAAGGATGTGAAGAAGTAATTTATGAATGACCTGCAGGAATTGTATAAGGGGATATGAAGAGAAGATGTTTTTCTATTTTTTTTACATTATGATGTAATGTAAGACTTATGAATATATCTAGTGTTTTCATGACTACTAAACTAATTGGTATTTTGAGACATTCTCTTTGCTGATCATGCCAATGTTATGTAAAAACGCACCGACTCGGGGTAACTGGGTTAAGGGTGTAATAATTTTGGTATAGAAAATATTTTATCATTTAAAGGGTGTTCTGGTATTGAAAATGGGTTCTTGAAAGAAAACTGAATTTTAATCCAAATTGATTAAATAATTGGACAAAAATATTTTTTTAAAGGGTTTTAGGATGATTTTTTTATTAATGATATGGAACTTGATTTTGGTAGGAAATATGTGATCTGTATTTTGTGTATAAATTGAGAGGCCATGATAATGCTGGGAAATCCCATTATAGCTTAACATGGGGAGGAAGAGATAACACTACAAATGGCCGTTATATCTTAACATGGGGTGGACCAGATATCTGTAGGAAAGAATATTATATCATAACAAGGTATGGAATGGATAACAGGAGTTAATCCTCTAATATCTTAATTAAAATTCGGCCAAATGGTTATTTGAATTCAAAGGTGTTTAAAAGGGTTATATATATATATGATGTTATAAGTCAGCTAATTGGATTTTAATTTCACGATATGGGGTTTAGATATTTTTTAGAATACTTTTTTTATATTTTTCATGTGTAATTTTTTTTCATATACTCAAAAAATATGGAATATAAATGTCGATGTTATTTGAGATTTTATGTTTTTTCTGATCTAACATTTTATTTTCATTTTATATTCCTTTTTCATGATTTCTCTTCTCATTCTAATTTTATAATTGTTATTTACATGTATTAATATTATTAAATACAATGTATATGTCATGAAGGAATCATTGAATATTTTTCAAGAAATTACATCATGTTTTAATTTAAGTGGATTTCTTTTGGTGGAAAAAAGGATACTCTGTATAATTGTCCATTTGAAAAATATGGGATACTTATTAAGATTGTTTCCTTATTATATTAAAAACTAATCCAAAATATCATCAATGTAATTTTTTTTTAAAAACACTAGAATATTTTATGTTTACGATGATTTCCTTATAGTTTTCTTAAAAGAAACACTATGACTGATAGTGTACATGATACGATAAAACAAGCTCCAATGAAAAACTGAATATTATTATTTTAATGTTACCATTATTGAATATCCATTAGAATATAAAAATGGAAAAATATTTACTAAATTATGAAAATATGTTTTTAAAATTTTTATATAATGATTTATTGTTTACAAAATTGTTTAGAAATGGAAATAAAAACCAATTAATAATAAACGATATGCTTTTGTGAAATACTCTTTAAATTAGAATAATTGTGTTTATAAAATAATGCATTCTCTCATAATAGATTATATTAATGAAATAGAAATTTAATATAATGTTTCAGATTCATCTAACATGTTTGTTAGAATTTATATAAGAATAAATTCAATTTTACACATAACAAGATAATTTTTCTAAAAAGGTTGTATTGATGCCTTTTGGTAGTTAACATCTTCTAAAATTTATTTAACGTGTCAAGTCAAATTTTCTAATGTTTTAAAACTATATTTCTATCCATTTTTTATCATTTAATCCAATTTAGTTATTAGAATCAATTTCAAAATGAAATTGTATAAAAATACTCGGGGAAATTTTGAATATTTTTATATTATAACCTTATTGTATCAATCAATCCACATGATTATTTTTCAATTAATTTCAACCAATTATGTTTTTTGAATTTGGAAAAATTGATTTCATCATTAAAATCAATAGTTATAAATTTGGTACAAAAATCCCTTTTATTATTGTACATTAGGTATACTAACTTTAGTAAAATTATTATTAACAAGGTTAAGAGTAAATCACATAATTAAAGATAAAAATAATATTATAAATAATATAAAATTATCCAATCATTTATCCTTATTTAATTTGATGAGTTTTTTCTGACCAATACAATCATTGGCTCAATTTTAGGATAATATGGAGGCAATTAGATGACATTAATCTATTTATAATATTATATTGAAAGAGAAGAAACATTTGGGGTCATGATTTATTTTAACAGTAAAACTCATTTTAATATAGGATTATAAATGCGATATGTTTGACTATAAATTTTAATTTTAAAAATAATTTAATTACATAGATTAATAAAACTTATTTTCAATTTTTATGGATTAAATTAATTAATTAAATGCATGCACAATGATGATGCATCAATTTCCTAATTAATGAAAAAATTAAATAAATGATATTAAAAATATTAATTGAAATGTAATTTTATATACTCATTATCATACCAAAATATTTTGGATGATTCTTAACGATTATATATTTCTTAAATGGGATGTATCAAATGTATCCTGCTTCTATGATACCTCTAAAAAGTAAACTTATTAATAGTTTCAAAAATGACACTATTAATATTTTAAAATAAATAGTCTCTTGTTAAATGAAATAACATTCATAGAATAGATAATTCATCATAAAATTTGGGATAAATATTACAATTTAATTAAAGAGACATAAATTAGTCGTTTAGGATTTTATAGTCAATATATTACCCTAAAAAGTGTATGTTACAAGATTTCATTGTAAAAATTATTTGGGGAAAATAAATGTTCAAATACAATGAAAAGTTTTTAAAAATAGTTAAAAAACAACTACATTTTATTGGATGAATTTAGGTCAATCCATAAAAATACTATATTAAAAATATGTTACTTTAAACCATTTGGAATATAAATTTGTTTCTATTAATTAATTACATTAAATATTTACAAGGGTGCCCATCCCCTCTCTTGTAAAAGAGATATAACTGATATATGTTATTCACAAACAATTTTTGTGCAGCCAATATCAAAATAAATCACTTCCTCTACTCCCTCCCCAAATTCATGTTCCCATCATTCAGTCATACAACTGAACTTAATGGTGTTAATTTTTTAATCAAAGGAAGTTGTCCAAAGGAGATGTATCCTTTTAAATAATGTGTTCCAGTTTTATTTCTTGTTCCACTTCCATAAATTATTCTTCATAAATGATGAGATAATATATCTAGTATCCTCAATATAATTAGATGTTATTATATTAATATCATCAGCTAAATCCATATCTAAGTTCATCAAATGGGAAATGAATTATTCGCTCGTGTGTACAGTAGGATACAACCACACAAACCAAAATAATTTTTTATGACCACATTCTCTCAATGATGGTTATAATGATGAAATAAATGATTTCATATATGATATTCATGACAAATTTATAATTATTAAATTTTGATATATATATTTTGATCTTACCTTTCTATGAACAAAAAAAGGATAATGTCGTTCATGTGTACGTGTGAACTACCACCTCCATGAAGATATGTAAATATTTTTTACTCACTAAACCACATGGATGGTATATATAATTATATTTAAAAAATTTACATTATATTAGTGATAATATGATTATTATGGAATGATAAAATAATAATTACCTTCATTCCAAAAATTATCAATGAAAAATTGAAATGTTACTCATATGTATCTACGTTATACTATCTCTATGATTATATCAATTTTCATTTTTCATCACTATAAATAAAGGTTTTGATATAAAATATTAACTTATGTATAAAATATATTATAATTTTTTGAATATAATTATATTTATGAAGGAACTAGGACCATTTTTAAAATTAAAATCATTATGATACCATATTGGACTCATGTACCAAATCACATCAAAAAATCTGACGTGAGATTAATTAATTAATTAATTGTTATATCAAAATAATTAGTGATATAAAGGAAATAGTAAACTATGAAATTTTTTAAAATATGGTAAATAATTAACAATTATTTATATTTTATTAATAGAAATATTGTACCATAGGAGTTGGAATCACGGTTGGGAACTTTAATTTAAAAATCTATATTAATGTTCATTTATCACCTATTTTTTTTAAAAAGAATGGGAATATTTTTTAATTTAATATTCCATTAGTGGTTTATCTATTCTTCATGAAACATTATTACAATAAATTTTTACAAATAAATTTTCATTTATTTGTTGAAAATGGTTTCATTATTATGCTTGTAGTATTTATTTTTTAAATGTTATTTTACAAGAGAACTGTATGTTCATATCTGAAAGTTATTTAATTATTGGTTTACATGAGTTTTCAAGGGTTTTATTCAGGATATATTCCTTGAAAATTTTTAATAATGGTGTGAGGCCACTATTTATAAGGATATTATTGGTTTATCTCCATTATAACTCATGATAAGTCATGTTGATCCCGTTATAGCTCATGATATAATGGGTGAGCCCTGTTATAGATCCCAAATGCATTTGGTACTCTACAGTTAGAAGTTTATCATAATGTTATTGCATTTTTATTAGTAAATATAATGGGTTATAGTATTGATTTCCCTAGGAACATTTATTATCGTTCTATGCATGTTTTTTTTATTTTTTAAGAAACGTTTTTTTAATATTTTACATGTTTTCACTATACTAACAGATTCTTTCCTTTGTCACGTACATAGAATTTGGTTCTCATCATATGTTTTGAATTTTTTTTGTAGGGTATAAAGAGGGGTAACATTGTTGGTGAATTCAAGATGAATGTTATGAATATTTTAATGAATATGAAATCATGTTTTCTTTTAAATTTTTTATATTTTTTAAATTGTTGATACAATTCAAGAAGTATCATCTTGTATGATTATGTGATATTTTGTATGAATGATGTCCTAGAGCTCTAAATCTATAAACCAAAGAAATATCCTCAATGTTAAATAATGTAAATTTTTTTTACTTATCTCAATATTATGTATTGTTTATGGTTATGACCTTTCTGTTAATTTAGTACTGAATGACTTCTCAAGGCCTTTCCAAAAGATAGAAGTGAATATAGGATCACGATCTTATACAATGGAAACTATAATTCCATGTAACCTGACAATCTCTTTAAGATAAAATAAATAAAGTTGATATATATATTAATTTTATATAATAGGTAGAAAATGATATGATTTAGTCCATCGATCAATAATATCTCAGATAACATTATTACTTCAAGAATTCTTCATTAATCTCACTAATAATTTCATTGATATCTTTTCTAATTTCCAATTTGGAACTTCTAGTGGATTAATCAATCCCTTCAGCAAGTTTCATTATACTTTAAACTATTTAAATGTCAATAATGTCAGTCTAAAGTTAGAAATATCTCTCTTTATTCCATCCAACCAGTAATACTCTCGAATGTCTTTGTACATATTAATGTTTCCAAGATGAACAAAAATGGATAATAACGAGCTTCACATAACTCCTCATTATAAAAATATTATTCATAAGGAACATATAATCTCTTCCAATAACACATAATACAATCGATATCAATGATAAATTCTATCATCTTTTTTAACCACTTATAAATTTTTCTTTAAATCACAGTCTTCATTCTTCACATTATTTAGTCTTTTTGATAGAGATGACTACACTAACACTTGAGACAAAACAAATGACTTCCATGAACAATAACTTGTATTTTAAAATTCATCAATTCATTGAAAAGTGGGTCACATTCCAAATGATACATGTTTATTGTAGCATTACTTTTCTGAATCAAATAATCATCCACATTCTTTTCTTTTCGAAATGGTAATGAATCAGGAAATCATAATCCTTGATTGTTTCCATCCATCACCTAAATCTCATGTTAAATTTTTTTTAGAGTGAATACATACTTCAATAATTATCAGATTAATATATATATCACAAATTACACCATTCAAATGATTCCTCCGTTTTTTTAATGAAAAAAAATACCTACTAATTCTAATTATTGGGTAGGGTAATTTTACTCATGTGGTTTAAACTAAAGTGAAGAATAAGCAATTTCATGATAATTTTACATTATGAAACAATAATGACCTTTCAATAAAGAATCACAATATATGAAAACTAATTCACTTCTACAAGGTTTGGCTAGAACAACAACATTTAATAATAATCATTTCAGTTCCCCAAAAAAATCATCACATTATTTGTTTCAGAGGGACTTAACACATTTTCAATTAACATAGTTAGAGGGTTGGATAATTTTGAAAGGTTTTCAAAAACCATCTGATATTATCATTATAAACCAATAATATAATAAATTATGTTTATATTTATTGGTCTTGGATGTTCTTCAGTATATTTTTTTGAAGGATCAATAGTTGTGTCATCTTTGGAAATAGTGTGACCAAGGAAATATATTTGTTTCAACCAAAACATGCACTCGATAAATTTTCCATAGTGTTTCATTTCTTATAAGATTTTAAAAACAACCCTTATATGTCATTGATGTTCCTATTTAATTTTATAATATACAAAAATATCACCAGTGAACATAACCAAAAACATACCCAACAATACTTAATATATTCAATTCATAATATCCATAAATATGGTACATTATTTAGTTTACCCATGTGGAATAACTATTACATCATAATGGATATATATAGTCCAAAAAAATCTTAAGAATTTATTCTTCCTTTACATTCAATGGATGGTGCCTCGAACTCATCTACACCTTCGAATAACATTTCTCTCCCTATAGTTGAAAAAAAATCATTGATATGAGGAAAAAGAAATTTATTCTTAACAGTTAGGTTATTCATGGCTGTATAATTAATGAAAAGTATCATTGAACCATCCTTCCATTTCATAAAAAATATTATATCACACCATTGTGAAGTTCAATGTTTGATGAAACCTTTATCTAATAACTGGTTAATTAGATTTTTCTACTCAAAAATTTCCATTTGATCCATACAATACATGGATATAGAAATTGGATTAGAAATAGAATCTATGTAAATAATAAATTAAAATTATTGATCTGGTATAATTCTAGGATATTCTTCATAAAAAACATTTAGAGAATCAATCACCATCGACACTTCTTTAATATGAATAGTTACTTTTTCCACAATATGTATATGATCAACTTCATTTACTTGTTTTAACAGTTTTCACCTTACATATATTATATAAATAGCATGGGTTTATTTTTTTACAATAACTGAAACCCTTTCTAAAAAAACTATTTGGCTCCAAAGACATTCTAAACATTGTATACAAAAATCATATTCATACATAGAATAATATCATACTCTACTATAGTAAACTGAATAAGGATTTCTGGTAAATATATTACATAGAAAAATAGGTAAGTCTTATTTTCATTTATTTTAGAATTACTGATTCCCTTCAGTATTTTTATCATAATTTTGGTTTCTTTTCATTAGGTGTAATTCCCAATTGCATACAAAAATTCTCAAAAATTAAGGAATTTGTATACTGTGATTCCAATAAAAAACATGTAAAATCTTATAAAATAGGAAATGTATCTGATACCATTTTGTTTTATTGATAACATATACTGATGTTGTTGTAAAGTATTTTTGCACACAATTGTAATTCAAATCATGTTGATTTCACCCCTAAGTGATAAAATATGGACACAAATTTTCCAATGACCCATCTTTTTATAGTTAAAGAATCTCACTTTGGGATTGTCATTATTTTTTATAATAATTTTCACACACTCACATGACAAGTTTCAAAACATTCCACATTTGTATCACTTTATAGAATTCACAAGACATTTTCTATATTTCTTTTTACCATAATATTCTCAATAATGGAATTTAATTTTCCTACATCAAAATTTATTTGATGTATTATTCCCCAATTCCATCAAACCTATCCACTTCTTAATCTTTTAATCATAGTGAAAATACATGTTAGAAAAACTCTAAATAAAATTTTATTGAATAACGAAAAAAATTCTTAGAGCTTTTAAACTCTCTTGAATCCAAATCTCGGTATAATAATCATTTTAAATGAGAGTAAAATATATTAATTTTACTATCAATGTTATAAATAATATTTTTAATATGCCTTGATAGTATTGTAAAATTGTCTTCATACACAACCACAGAAGCATCAACTTTATATCTAATTCCAAGAACATCATCTCCATTTTGATTTGAACACTTTTTGTAAAATATTTTTCCAGAAAAATGTCCCCAACATCATACAAGTCCATAGTGTCAATATCACCATTTTATATTGAATTCGTTACCAGAGAACATTAAATTACTTCACCTTCAAAATTATAAGTATCTTGGTTTACCATTAGTTATTCAGAAAATCCCTTGACATCAATTATGTTTTTAGTGAATTGGTACATCTTTCAGATACCCATAGATCTGTGGTTCCACTGATATATGCAGGATGTTGCCTCATTAAATTCCCCATTACTAACATGTTCCTTTTTGGTTGATCTGTTTGATATGTTACATGGATACAAATTTCATGTCTATCCTATTTCAATAAATCCATCACAACATCAAGCTATTCCGTTTCGATTCTAACCATCTCAGGATGCTTATTTGGAAGTATGTTTTCCTCTAGATTCCTTCCCACTATAGATATTATGATTCCTCTGTGCAATACCAATCTAAAATGAGATATCATTTATGAAGAAACATGTTAATATTAAAATGATATATCTTTTAATCCTATCAATAATGTTAAAATAATTTATCAACTTTCTATTAACAATATCCAAACCCCTGATGTTTTTTTTATACTGACCTCTAATATTAACTATAAGAAATTAGCCCTAAACATAACTTAATCTACTAATTTGTTAATAGAATTAAAATTCACGAATCTTTTTTATTAAGATTTTTTGAGAATGAGGCCATCATTCATAAATAAGAAAACCATAAAATACAAAGTGGACAATACTAAATTGTATATTTTTTTTGAAAATATTAAACATTTAAAAGAAAGCATGATTTATTTTTATTGATACAAATTTTTATAACATTCAACATGAATTCATCCTTTCTCTTAATAATCCATATAACTGTGAAAAATATTATAAAACATGGGATAAGAATAAAAATCTCACTAAGGGACATAAAGAATGAAATTTTTAGTCTAGTAATATCATGAAAACCATTAAAAATTATTTTCATAAAAACTCATTTTCATGAATAGAAAAATCATGAAGATTCTATTGGAAATAATTAAAATATCACACTTAAATTTACAGTTATAAATAGACCATATTTAAGGTCCACTTCCATATCATGATTACTCAATGAATTATAGAGATATAATGGGTCTCCCTGTCATATATTGATCTTTAATGGGATCAACCGGACATATGTTGACCTATATTGGGGCTCAACCCATAATATATTAGAATATAATGGGCTAAACCCAGAATAAAAAATTTCCAAGGAATATATCAGGAATAAAACTGTTGAAAACTTATTCAAACCCATAGGAAAAACACTTTCAAATTTTCAATTACCAATTTATTGTATAAATAACATTTAAAATTTAAAATCCCCACACATAATAAGGAATAAGTTTTAGTCAAAAAGAATATTGAAAACATATAAAGAGAACATTAATGTAATAAAGTGTCATAAAAGTGATGGAAACCACTCATGTTGTATAAGTTAGTAAAATAATGTAGATATGGATTTAGGTGATTATATTATCGTAATTATATAGCACTCTATTGAGGATACTAGTGTTATTATTTCAACTTGGTTAAAGAGGATTTTAAAGAAGTTTGTGATGCAATAAAATTGAAACACTTAATTAAAAATGATGCCTCTTCTTCAAGAAGGTCTCCATTGATTTTCAAATTAACACATCTAAGGAGGTTGTTCAGACTAAACTAAGTACTCTAAAATGTAAGGATGGATTATAAGAAGGTTTTTTGGGTGATCATTGATAAACCAAATATTTTTTTAATGTGATATAATTATATTTATGTGTTCCCTTTTATAGGAGTGGGGGTTCACTCTTCGAATTCTTCAAAAATATTAAATTATTGTAATTTAATATTTTATTCAAAATGGTTCCAAATTGACTTATTTAGAATATACGATAAGAATCGGTCAAAATAAATTTATCCAATGAAAATTATAAGAGTTTTTATTTTTTAAATCCTAATACAATTGATTTTAACTACAATTAACATTTTAACTCTTAAAATTATATCATGTAATTTGAACGTTGTTGGTAAATATAATAACTATAACATGCCAAAAGACTAATAAATGAGTCTGTTATGACATTCTATAACATATCACTACTAGTTGGTTGAATCATAGAGTTTTATAAATTCTATATTATTTAAAAGATGATTTTGTGATTTAAAATATCCTTAGTTCCATTTTTAACACTAATCAGTTTTTTACCTTTTAATAATATCTTAACAACTTTATATCTTCTAAAAATCCATTATCACATACCTAAAATTAAATATATATCCATAAAATTCTTCAATGGCCACAATTATACCAAAGTATATATATTTTATCATTTTAAAAAATTTTAGTTCAATTGTTCCATTAATAAAGAAATTACTACATCATCATTATGTCAATATTTAATTTAATTATTTTTTCACAAAAAATAATTAATAAATTATTATTATTTAAATAAAAATTTAATATTTCTAATGAATATTTATAGTCGAACATATACCTTTATGTAACCCCATATCAAAACTATTTTTTTGACTAATTTATTTATATAGTCATACGATCATTTTAATTAGTTTTAATGTATAATTGCACTATGTTTTTTAATTAATACAATTTGTGTCATTAGAATAAATTTCACATTGAAATTGGAAATAAAGTCATTGTCTTTTTTCGAATGTTTTTTTACTTTAAAACCTCATATTATCAATACGTCAAAGAGATTAATCTTAAATTAATTTTACCACTTTATTGTTTTTATTTTAGAAAAAATGGTAATACAAAATTTAAATTATTATGATATTTACGATCTATTTGGATTATAATATTTTTAAAAAATATGAATCGTAACATTATAAAAAAATTTAGCATAGTTAACAGTAATTATAGTCATTAATGTTAAAAATAATAATATATATTTTAATCATTCAGCCTAAAACATTCATATTTTCTTTGTAGGAATGCGTTCTCAATAAATAATCCTTTGGTTTATTTTATCTCATTAAGAAGAAAAAAATATGTGATTAATACCTTTAAAAATGATATTCAAAGATATGAAAAATTTAGTCACACCACTATTTTTTAAGATGTATGGAATTTTTAATATGGAGTTATACATGAGATATCTTTGAGTATAACTAGTATTTATAAATATAAAATTTTTAACTATATCCTTGTAATTTATTTGTAATTTTTCAGAAATAATTATTATATTAATTATTGACACAATGATGATGCATTAAATGACACATTCATGAAGTGATCAAATAAATGATATTACAAATATTATAATAAATATAATTTTACATTATTGAAATCATCTATGAGAATTTTTGGAAGACTTTGAAATTATAGATATGATGTAATTATGTTTTTTAATATATAATGATTGTATGTATTTTTAAAATGTCATGAAATGAATACTTCCAAAATTGAATCTAATAGTATTTTAAAATTAAAAATATTTTATTAAATTATATAAATTTTATAAAAAAAATAAATTTAAACAACTAATTTGAATAATTAATAAAATATCATTAGTGACACATTTATATGTGTTTTGTAATTTTAAAATAATTATTTTAACCCATGATATATAAATTATTTGATATCACAGTAATAACAAATAAGGTTTTAAAAAATATAAGGCTGTAAAATGAAAAAAACATTTCAAATTTAAACTGGATGGTTATATTTGGAACCATAATTATCATATATTCTAAATAAACCTAATTGAATACATTTTTAAATAAAAATTAAGTTATATTAATTAATTTCATTGAACATTTCTAATAGTTCCCTTCCACTCACATATAAAAGTTCACTACATTGTGCCATTTATTGAAACTTAACATGAAAATTAGGTTGTCCAAGATATGAATAAATCCCTTCCAATAGTCCCCATATAAATTCTAGAGGCATTAGATTAGGTAAAAAACTCCACTTAGAGGTGTTAAGGTGTTAATAAAATGACATTGTCTAATAAAAATGAATAATTATTTAAGAGGATTTTTTATTCTTCAAATTTCTTCTAATATTCTCCATCCATGATTAAATAATAACATAAGTATCCTCAATATAATGATTCATCATTGTTGTAATATCATCACCAAAATACATCCTCAATTTCATCAAATGGAAATGAATTATTCATTCACGTGTATGGACAACTACTACCTCGTGAACCAAAATAATTAATTTTCCCTCATCATCTCTCAAGACTAGTTATAGTGATGGAATTAATGTTTATATATGATTTTAATAATATATTAACCATTATTAAATAATATTAAAGTAATTAATATATTATATTTCATTGAATATAAAATTGATTATATCATTTGTGCGTACGTGTGAACTATCACATCCACGAAGTGATGTGATTAGCTTTTCCACCCAACATCACAAGGAAGATATATGAATTATATGTAAATGATTAATATGATATTAATTCTATTGTAAAAATCATGTAATTATTAAATAGTAATTACCTTCTTCCTATAAATGATAAATGAGAAATGGAAATGTCACTTAGGTGTACGTACGACCTATCACCTCCATGATTATTACGTTGTTCATTTTTCATAAACATAAATAATTTTTTTTTAAAGTATAATTGGTGTATAAAAATGATTTTTATTCCTTGAATATTGTTCTATAGATTATTGAATTGTGGCTATATTGACTATAGACATGATATCAAAGTCATTTTGGACTAATGTACCAAATAATGTCAAGACCACTGACATTAACGTAAATAATTATATAATTGTTGTAATGTAATAGTAAGTGATATAAAATTAATGGTTAAGCTTAATAGGGTTCTATATATATTAAATAAATAACCGAATTTTATTATTCAGGAATACAAAGATTATACACGGTGAATCATACTCAAGGTAAAGGACATTCATTTGAAACCATCTTTTAATTTATGTATTTTATATCTCTTTAGAAAACACAGAGTATATTTTTTTCAACTTGTACAACATAAGTGGTTTCTCATGAATTAATGATGATTTATTAAATTATTGTTTAATGTTCCTTTTATTCATTGATCAATATGTTAAAATTTAATTATAATTTTATGTTACAATAATTTTCAAAATATCATAAATTTTATATTAATCATTTAAATATACTTATATAAATCATCAATGTGATGTGGTGGTGTAAAATGAATCACATCCCTCTATAGAGGTGATGGTTCACATGTACTGATGAATGTCGATATCATTTTCATGTGAATAGAATGTAACAACGTAATTGATATATTATTCAATTATATTGATAATTATGTCATGAATATCATTTATAATCATTTGTTTAATCATTATAACTAGTCTCGAGATATGGAAATAGAAAAAAATTATTTTGGCCGGCGAGATGGTAGCCTGTCATACAAATGAATGAATAATTATATACTTGTTTACATAAATTTGAGACAGATTTATGGTATCATATTAACATAATAAAATATATTTATATTGATGATAATGGATTTATTATTTCATCATGGTGGATTAATATTTGATGTATGTGGAAGAAGAAATAAAATTGAAAATATTAAATAATAACAATATCTTTTATTCAAATAATCTCTTTTGATTATCACATTATCACATCAAATAATGGTGTTATTTTTAAAATCGGGACTCTAGAATGTGGAAAGCGATTATAAGAATGGATTTTAGAAAATATTTTCAAATAATATTTTTTTATGTGTGAATAATAGAAAATAATGGGTGCCGTTTTATTGGAGTGGGGAGGGGAACTCATTGCATTTCTCACAATATAAAAATATAATTGAACTATTCTAGATCCAATTAATTAAAAACTGACCATAAATTAAAGGTACAAGATATTTTCGACCATATCCTATCCCATTGTAATTATTTAACAATATTATTTTTTCGATATTTAAAAAATAAATTAATTTAATAACATATCATTATTGTCAAATTTAATACTATTAACATAATTTGACTTCCAAATTCATCAATAAAACGTGGTAATTTGAATTTAATTCTTTATAAAATTTATAATATATCTTACAGATATATTAAATTCTTTAGACACGTTAACTCATTCAATATATATTAAAATTAATATTTTAATATAAATTATGCTTTCTCTGGTTTAATAAAAAAAATAATGTTTTATCATTGAAGTACCATTCAAGTTAATTATATGTTTCTAAAAATTCATAATAAATATTTATAATGAAATTATTTTAATTTAATTATAATTATAAATTTAGGCCCATTCATATCTGGATTTTTCCCTATGTGAACACAAAACACATATTTAATACAAGAGAGTGATTCTTTGTAACTATCTTGGACATTAAATAATATATAATTTATTTTTCAATGAAAAGTTTCTGTTAAATGACACTAAATTTATCATACTATGATAAGGGAATAATATTCTCAATAAAATTATATTTTTTTAAGTTTCAATTTTTTTAGTCCTTTTCTCTTTCTTATTAATTATTTAACCCTTTTAATTCTTGTCATTGTATCATGAAATTTACTCATTAAGGATTATTATAATTAATATGAAATTATAAAATACCACTAAATGATTCATTAAAGAAATTTTATGACTTATCCTAACTGGTATTCCAAATATAAGATTTTTATAAATTTTATCATTTATTAAAAGATTATATATTTGAAATAGTAATTAGTGTTAGTTTTGAGACTATTAAATATTTTAATTTTTATACATATCCTATATACAATATATCTTTGAAAACGTCCATTATAAAATCCTTAATAAGTCAAATATATACATAAAATTCATTTATGTTATCAATTATATAAAATTTATATTTATTTTTACATTTTTAGTATCTTTAATTTGATTCTTCCATTAATGAAGCTATTACCGCATCATCATTATAGAATAATTTAATTTTAAAAATTATAAGATATTAAAATGATGTAGTTATAAATTCTATATTTCAATAAACTATTTATAGTTTAACATGACCCCTATATAAAGAAGAAATAAAAATATATTACTTGCTGAAAAAGTGTGTGACAAAATTGCCTATCATTTAAATAAAATAATATTAATTTCATAAAGCCATAAAAGTTGTAGAATTTTTTTTTATTTATACACAATTATTATTTTAGGTCAAATATATAATTATCAAATTTAATTAGGACGATGTTTTGGGTATTTTATAATATTTTTCCTTAATTACCTGATTAACCCACGATTGTTATAATAAAAAAATTAAAAAAGTTTTAATTTATTTTTTTCACAAATTATGTTGATCCTATTAGATCATAAATATCATACTTAATATTATAGTCTATTTCTTTTTTCAAAACGCAAAACGTAAATGTGGGTAAAAATAATTTAAAATTAATCCCATCTACGGATCCAGAAAACTGATTTTAAAATTATCAACGTTCAAAAGTTTCCAATGTTTTTATATCCAATTTCATTGTGAAGTTTATTCCAATGGAATAAATTAGATTCAATGATAAAAACATGATTTAATTATACAGCATAAATAGTAAAAAAGTATAATTTATCCAAATAAATAAATTGGCCGAAAAAAAATATTAAACTATTATTTTCGTATTATTCACTATTCATCAAAATATGACTCTTCAGCGAAAAATACCAAACATTCCCCCCATCTGAATTAGGGTATTTCTCTTTCAAAAATAGAGACTAAATTTTCATATAAAAAATATAGTATTGTCCAAAATTATATTAAAAATGGTTTCTCTATTTAAAGGGTGGAAAACCATCTTTTTAAAATATTAGAGCTTTTTATGCATAAAAATGAATTTAGTCTTATTTTAAGTCTTTAAAATTTATTAGATGAATGTAAATAAATTAAATGAAAAGTTTAAATATAATATATTTATTACTATTTTTTATTTCTAATACAATGTTTAGGCGATAACTACTGCTTAAAATAATTACAGTAATAATATTTTTTGGGTATACCTAAATATTGTCTGCAACGTATGATTTTAGAGAAACTCATTATTTTGTTTTGGGTATGCTATCAAAAATAGAGTCCACCATTGTTTTAATATTACTATATAATTCAAAAATATTTTTAAAGAATAGGAAATTCCCTGGAATTTTATTCAAATTAATGGGAATTTTACAAGTCCGCGAAACTTTATGGCACATGATTCTGAGGCCCGGTGTGTCCGGAATCAATTTCTGATGTTTTATTCAATTACGTTCAATAATCGTACGAGTGAGTTTTTATAACTTTTTAACTGGTGCTCCAAATTGAAATCCAAGGGCACCGTTGAAATTGAAACGTCGGTATTCAGTTAAGGATAATTTCACTTCAACGATAGTGGGTCGTGAATAAAAGTCAGTTTTTTGGTTTTCATGGAAAATAATAAATAATGTGATATTCACTTTATTTTTATTTGAGATGCCATGTGGGAGTTTGTCTGTTAAAATCTTCTCATGGTTGTTAGAGGTGGGATCGCCACACCTTAACCGTTCATGAGAGGTTATGGTGGTCAGGCCCACCCGAACCTAACCTCCTGCGAGAAGTTATGATGTGGGTACCACACAGGGTTAAACTCCCCTATTATTGGAGTGAGTGTAAAATCTATCAACTCCCCTAATTAATTTGGGATATTTTCTCCACACCCTCCCTCTTTTATTTTGCAGACTCCTCAAATTAACTTGTTCCAATCCTCCAAATTAATTATGTGGAGGCAACTAATTTATTTCAGCTTTTTGAATTCTTTTCCAAGGAAATAATAGATAAACCTATCTATTATTATTTTCATTGGAATATTTGTGGAAACATGGGTGTAGAGGGAAGAAATCTCCCAACGAAGAAGGAAGAACATTGACCATCTTTGACTTCTTCCTCGGAGATTCTACTGACATGGGACGTCTTCAACCTACTTACCCTCCACATCGTTTTCAACGAGCCGATGCAGCTTGGGATTGGAAGAATGAAGCAGACACGACGAATGACGATCTTCTCCATCTACATTCGACAACTCCATCAATGAATGAACAACGATGAACAAAGGTAGAGGTTTTTTACATATTGATGATTTCCATGAATCTACATCACCGGTTGGAAAGGAATTCTTTGCAGGTGGGTTGTTGTTCATCCTCTTACTTCTTGATGACACAATTGATACCACCCTAAACATGGAGGGTGCGGGCCCAATCAACATGGCCCGACCCCTCCGCCATTCTTGTTTCTGATGATCTTCAGCAAGGTGATGAGTCAACGGAACGACGAAGGGGGAAACTAAAAAGGCTATGCAACCCTCCGCCTCTGAAAAATGTGTCGCCCATGTGGCGGTCTGGTGCTCTGGGCCGAACCACGAAACTCCGGCCGAGCCACCCCAGCCGCACTGCCTCTGGTCCCTGCCACCCAACTATTGGATGCCTCCTAGGCTGGTCGTGCCCAGCACGCCTGCCCGACGGGCGTCCTGGTGCCCTACCCGGCCGCCTGCCGAACCAGACTGGTCACGCCCTCTGGGCGAAACTGCGTTGGGCCGCGCCCTCGAGACGTCCCGGGCCGAACCAGCCCCAAGACCGGCCTGAACCGCCCACACAGTTTGTTGGGTTGGGCCTAGTGGACCAAGACGAACCCAACAGGTTGTCCCATCCAATGGGCTAGGCCAGACCCAATAGGTCTGACCGGGTTGACCCAATTTGGGTCAGCCCAAACTGGGCCAAACTGGGTCGGTTTGGCTGGGTCGGACCGGACCCTGTTCCACTACCGACCCATTACTTTCTTTGGCCATATCTTTGGCACCAGACGACCGTTTGATGAACCTTCAATGGCACTAGTAATCTTGTTGCATGATGGTACCTTTGATTATACCCCAATGGAGTTTGGGTTATAGTTGAGATACTATCGAGTTGGATCGTGCATGAATCCAACCGGGCCCCTCGAACAAAAAGGCTAATAACACATAGACCGGGCATCCGATTAACGCACCATCTGTTGCATTGAGACCCCTATGACATGGTGGAACTTTGGGATTTTTCTTCGTGGTACTTCGTGATAGTTGGAGTATCGACTGCTAGCTTGTGGAATGGATATTTCTGGTGATGAGAGAGCAGAGTGTGGAGACCTAGTAGCCGAATTAGACCTGACGACTTCTGACCGTTTTGACTCGGAGTGACTGTACTAGACCAGCAGGGTGCACCATGGTGTCGTGGAAGACCCACAGTGGGCAGTTCCTTCGTGATGCGGCAGACCCACGGTGGGGAGTGCCTTGGTGATGCAGTAGACCCACGGTACTCAACTGGAGGTGTACCTCAACAGTCCAATGTTATTGGGAAGCACCTTGGTGTCGCATCAGGCCCACTATACTCGATTGAGAAAGATTTCTCCATCAGCCATGGTTTTTATAATAAAACCCTGGTTTGATCTAAGTTAGTAACTTTTGTCTTTACCTCATGATTGATATGGATCACTATATAACTTGGGTATATGTATGGGAATATACTTAAGAGCGATTATCTGTTTATTTCATAATTTGTGGTTTATCCATGTTGGAATTTTCGAGACCTTGAGTGTCTCAGGGTCCCTACTGAGTATTGTTATACTCACCCCAACATGAGCTATGCCCGCACATAGTTGTGTCTATTGTAGATGACGGACAGTCCTGACGGATGTTGAGAGTACCAGGACTGGACGGTACCTGGAGGTGGACCATACAACGTGTCGGTGCACAGAGGAGACCGACATACATGGAGTGATGAGGAATATATCTGTACTTACCCTTTATGTATGATCCGCGGTGGATGATCTAGGAGTGGATTTTCACCCTTCAGTTGTTTTTTACTTTTCTATTGTACTTCTACTTTACAGTTGGGCTTGTATTTCTGGCCCCTTTACTCTTCAGCACTCTCTTGTTATAATGTTTTACTAAGTCTTTTGTTTTTAGCTGGGTTCTTTGTTGTTTGTGTTTATAGTTATAAAGGGAAGTTATTCCTAGTTTAGGGATTTACGTCTTTAGTGATAATCGTCAGGCCCTATCCTATGGAAGGTAGGCTTGGGTTAGTCATAGCATGGGCCCCAGGGGATGGGTCGTGAAAAATTGGTATCAGAGGAGTCAGTTCTACCACAGAACATATCACTCTGATATTTTTCACGAAGAAATAATGTTATGGGTACTGAGTGCCGTTTTCAGTTCAGGGAGTCCAGTGTTGGTGTGGTGGCCAACGTATCCATACCCCAGGACCCTGAATCTTGATTTCTGACTCAGTACACCAAAACAATGATTTCGTGTGTGTTTTCAAAATTTTTCGTTATGTCAGCTCAATCAGGTTAGCTTTAGAAGTATAATATTTAACTGTGTCACATCTTTTTCTTTCAGGATGCCTCCCCATTAACGACTAGCTAGAGCCCCAAGAGTAGTATGAACAGATAGCCCACCGAGCGACAAGTCCTTGGTGCATGGCCCTATCATAGTGGAGGCCCCAACGGTACCACAACCTGTTGGGAAATTGATTCCACCAGCCCTAGTAGCAGACGATGCACACTGCTTAATCACATTGCACGAGTTCTAGCACTAGAGGACACCAAGGTTCAGGGGAGAGACAGTCCCACTGGCAGCTGAGGATTGGCTGGAGTCTATGGTGAGAGTTTTCCGACTAGAAGAGACACCAGCAGACCTCATGGTGATATTTTTTTCCAACCTTCTACAGGCAGCCGTTGACGTATGGTAGATCATGATACTTAATGTTTGTGACGAGATGACGCTTCTCTAGGAACAATTCGAGAGCCAATTTCGGGCAGATTTTCTCCCAGCGACTCTTCACACAGTACTGATACAGGAACTACCTCATATGTTACAGGGCATCATGACTGTAGCTCAATACTCAACGAGGTTCACTGACCTCTCGCGCTACTCCACATATATGGTATGGGACCCATTCATTAGGTCCCGGACCTTCGAACAGGGACTCAGGAGAGAGATAAATGCTTCAGTGATCTCACTCAAAATTCTGACACATGAAAGGGTGTTGGAGCGAGCCCTCTTAGTGGATTGTTTCCTTGCTGAGAATTCTCCAGCATTGAGACCCACCACTAGTTGATGTGTAGAGGAGTCTTCTACAGTTGGTAGTAGACAGATGTCACAGAGTTCCAAGAGGACCAGACCCATAGGTGGACGACCGCATGACTCAGGATCGGTTGTGAGGGTCATCCAGAGCAGAGACATTCATGCCAGGAGCATGCGATGTTTCTAATGCGGTGGGATGGGTCACATGGCTCGTGACTGTCTAACCCTCCAATCTAATGATTAGAAGACGGTTGAAGGACTGCCCATGCAGAGGAAAATATTCAATTGTGGCAGTCCTTAGTGGGAAGTGGGACGTGGTAGAGGAGCCGGTCGTACAGCTGGTGGTGGATGACATTTTGAGGTGTTACCGCCACCACCACCAGAAGGTCTACCCCGACCATAGGGAGCATGTTGACAGGGGAGAGCTCTGCTCTAGTCAGGTGAGGCCAATGATCACGGCTCATCAGATATGATTTGAGGTATGATCTGTGAATAATCCACCATAGATGTGGTTCTTATTGACACAGGTTTAGGTTACCCTTTCAATTCCACTGCCCTCGTTCAGAGCTCATAGATTCCAACGGAGAAATTGGCTAGATCCTTATAGATAGAGACTCATATTCGAGCAGACTCAATGATTACACACTAGTGCTGATAGAATGAGCTTACTCTAGGAGGTGAATGCTTCATCTGGGATCTCCTAGTAGCGGTCACGACATCATCTTGGGTATAGACTGGTTATGTACAATCCATGCTCAGATTTATTGTATTAGCTACAAAGTGTGGTGTGTTTTCATGGATGGGACCAGTTTAATCTTTACTGGTGAGAAGAGAGCCTTTGTAGAATAGGACGAACTTACTCGAAGGAGAGTGCAGCAGATCAATCATGAGTTTTCTTCCCTTAACCTCAAATTTGTTGATGTGGAAAGTACGACTAATCCTGTAGTGGTGGACCAGTATAAGGTTGTTTTCACGGACGATTTTCCAAGAATAACTCCTGGAACAGTGGTGGACTTCTACATTGACATGTACCCCAGGAAGATAATGATATTTACTCCATCATATCAGATGGCTCCTGCGGAGCTTCTTGAGCTGCGGGTACAGATAGAGGACTTGCAGGTGAATGGATTAATCTAGCCCAGTTTTTTCCCCTATGCAGCCCTGATTCTGTACGCAAAGAAGGAAGATGGAAGATTGAGGCTTTATGTCGAATAATATTACCTGATCTAGGTGAATGTAAAGGACATGTACCCACTCTTGAGGATTAGTTACCTCTTTGATCCGTTGAATGGATATCAGTGGTTCTCGAAGATAGAACTCAGAACATGCTATCACCAACTCAGAGTTCAAGATGAGGATAAGCATAAGATGACCTTCAGATGTCGGTACAACCACTATGACATCACGGTTATGATTTTCGGTGTAACCAAAAATCCAACAGTGTTTGTGGGACTCATGAACAAGATTTTCCAGACATACCTCGATTTCTTTGTCATAGTCTTCATTGACGACATTCTGATTTACATGAAAACTCGGTAAGAGAATTTATACAATTTGTAGGTAGTACTGGACACACTTTGAGAGCATCAGGTTTATGATAATCTCTCTAAGTGGTAGTTCTGGATCTGAGAGGTACACGTTCTGGTACATGTCATCTCAGAGGCTGGAGTTATAGTGGATCCAGTGAAGATTGAGGCGGTACTTGCTTGGCAGCCACCCTAGAGTGTGACGGAGGTACGATGTTTCCTAGGTTTGGCTAGTTACTACCGGAGGTTCATTCCAGACTTCTCTAGAGTTTCAACACCACTATCATCCTTGAAAAATTAGGGGCAACCCTTCGTGTGGTAGGGGATATTCCTGTGTATCTTTCAAGAGGTAAGGCAATGGATGACTAGTTCCTCCCATCTTGAGGCTTCCAAAAGAGAGTATCGGGTACGTAGTCTATTACATAGCATTAGGGACTAGACTCAGGAGTGCCCTAATGCAGGAGCGAGCAATGACTGCATATGGTTCTTAGTAATAGAGATAGCATGAGCAGAACTACTCTACCCATGAACTGGAGTTAGAAGCAGTGGTCTTCACCTTCAAGATGTGGGGACACTATCTATTGGGAGAAAATTTTACCGTGTACTCTAATCACAATAGTTTTAGGTATATCATCTCTCAGAAGGACCTGATGCTAACACAATGAAGATTGTTTGAATTCCTTCAGGACTATGACATCGAGATAGTCTATACTCCTGGAAAGGGAACATTTTAGCTGATGCACTCAGTAGAAGATCTAGTATACAACTTCTAGGCGAGGTGATAGAGTAGTGGGCTGCCTTACAGATATCCTTTATGGACAGAGATGGAGCAGCCTTTCTATAGTCTCTTACAGTCACTCCCCCACTTCTTCTGAGAGTCAGGGAGGCACATCATAGAGATGCTGACTGCGAGACATGATGTGCTCAGATATCCACAGGGCAGGCACCTGATGGATTTTTTTGAAGGTGGGGAGCACATCATCCCCTTTAGTGGATGTACTATGGTGCTAGTGTCACTTCAGGAGGAACTGTTAATGGAGATCCACAAATCCCTTTTAGCGGTACATACAAGAGTGGAAAAGATGTAACTAGACCTTTGAGGATAGCACTGGTGGCTAGGTATGAAAAAGGAAGTAGCAGAGATTGTCTCTTGATGCCTCACATATCAGCAAGTGAATGCGAAGCACCAGGTACCACTAGAACTGGTTTAGCCTTTAGAGATCCCAGTGTGGATGTGGGATGAGATATCCACAGACTTCATGATAGGAATTCGACGAACATACAGGGGTCACAACTCAATTTGGGTAATCATTGACCGACTCACAAAGTTTTCCCATTTCCTACTGATCAGAGATCAGGGTTCAGTAGAGGGCTTGGGATGCCTCTATATGCAAAATATTGTGCGGCCACATGGATTACCATCTTCTATTGTCTCATATCATGATAGATGGCTTACATTCTAGAGATGGAAGGGGTTTTAGGAGGAATTAGTTATGCATCTTTGTCTGAGCACCACCTTCCATCCTCAGACAGATGGGTAGACTGAGCGGACAATTCAAACTCTTGAGGACATGCTCCATGCATACGTACTCGTCTTTGGTTGTAGCTGGGAGGACCACTTACCAATGGTGTAGTTTGAATAGAACAACATATACAACTCCACCATAGGGATGGCACATTTTGAGGACTTATACGTGCAACATTGCAGATCACACTTGTGTTGGACAGACATAGGGGAGTCAGCATAGGTTGGAGCAATGATGGTACGAGCAACCACAGAGAAGGTTCAGATCATCCAGGAGCGGATGAATACTGCATAGAAAAGATAGTACTCGTATGGTGATATGAGAAGGAGACCTCTAGAGCTCTATGTAGGTAACCAATTGTTTCTATGAGTCTCACCTTGACAAGGTTTACGGAGATTTGGCCACGGTGGAAAGTTATCTCTGAGATTCATCAGATCGTTCCAAGTCGTTAGTAGAGTAGGCAAGGAGGATTACCACCTAGCTCTTTCACCTTAGTTGCACCGAGTGAATGACTTCTTCCACGTATCTGATATGAGGGGATACATGCAAAACCTTTTTCACATCATCGACCATGGAGAGAACGACATCGATGATGGGGATACATTCATAGAGGTTATAGTGGAGATTGAGGATGGACAGGTGTGGGTGCTACGTAGATGGTCAATACCTCTGGTGCACATTCGCTGGCAGCACGAGAACCTCCTGGAGAGCACATGGGGGCAGGTGGCTCAGATGCGTACTCAGTACCCCCACACATTCCCTTAGTTCGAGTTGTAGCTTACAAGGACGTAAAGCCATGACATGGGGAGAATGTAAAGACTCGTAAATTCCGTGGATTTTTTTTAAAATACATGGGAATTTAAGGAGTCTGCAAAAAATTATGGAACGTGATTTCAAGGCCTGTTGTTCCTGGAATCAATTTCTGAAGTTTTGTTCAGATACGTTCAGTAAACGTACGAGCTGGGTTTTATAAATTTTGAATTTGTGCTCAGAATTGAAACTGAGGTCACTGTTGAACTCATAACACTGGTATTTTCATAAGGATACATTCACTTTGACAGTAGTGGGTCAAGAATAAAATATAGTTTTTGGGTTTTCTTGGAAAAAAATAAATAAAGTGATCTTCACTTTATTATTATTTGAGCAGCCATGTGGGTGTTTGTCAGTTAAAATCTCCTCATGGAAATTAGATGTGCGACCCCCACACCTTAACCTCCCATGAAAGGTTATGGTGGTGGGTCCTACCCAAACCTAACCTCCAGTGAGAGGTTATGATGTGGGGACCACACGGGACTAAACTACCCTATTAATGGCGAGAGAAGTAAATCTCTCAACTCTCCTCATTAATGAGGGAGAGTTTCTCCACACCCACCATCCTTTATTGTGCCTACTCACCAAATTAACTTGTGACAATCCTACACATTAATTATGTGGAACCAATAAATGTATTTCACCTTTTTGAATTATATGCCAGATAAATAATAGATAAACCTAGCTATTATTAGTTTCCTTGGAATCATGGTGGAATCTTGGGATAAGAGGGAAGAATTCTCCCAAGGAAGAACGAAGAATGTCGACCTTATTCAACTTCTTCCTTGAAGCTTCTACCAATGTGGGATGTCTTCAACCGACCTACCATCCACACCGTCATCAACAACCGATGCATCTCGGGATTGGAAGCGTGTTGCAGACGTGATGAACGACGGTCTTCTTTTCCTAAATTCTGCGACTCTATCAATGAACGATGAACGACGAACAAAGGTAGGGGTTTTTTACATGTTGATACTTTCCTAGAATCTTCTTCAATGGTTGGAAAGGAATTATTTTCGGGTGAGTTGTTTTTCATCCTTTTTCTTCTTGATGAGCCAATGGATACCACCATAAACGTGGAGGGTGCAGTCCCAACTAATATGGCATGACCCCTCTCCCATTATTGTTTGTGACGATATTCGGGATGGTGATGAGGTGACTGAATAATGAAGTCGACCACGATAAAGGCCACGCTTCCCGCGGCCTACGAAAACAGTGATGCCCCCGTGGCGCACTGGTGCTTTGGACCGAACCATGTCCCCCCGACCGAGCCACCCCGGCCACACTACAACCAGCCTGTTCCACCCAGCTCTCCTCTACCTCCCGACCAGGTCGCGCCCTGCCCGGCCGCCCGCAGACACACCTGACACTCTGCCCAGCCACCCGCTAGCCCGCCTGGAACCCTCCCCGACCTCCCGCTATCCCGCCCAGTGCCCTGCCCTGCCGCATTCCAGCTTGCCCGGTTTCACCAGACCAAAGCAGTGCCCTGGCCGCGCCATCCTCCAGAGCTGACCCGCCATCCCCCTCACAGCACCATGGCTAAATCGGCCTTGTCATGCCCTCTGGTCCGAGCTCTGGTGGGTCACGCCCTCGTGATGCTCTAGGCCTGACTGGTCTTGAGCCCGGGCAGAACCGCCCATGTAGTCCAATCGGTTGGGCCCAGTGGACGGGGATGAACCAAATAATTTGTCCCACCCAATGGGTCGGGCCAGACACAATAGGTCTGACCAGGTCGACCCAGACTGGGTCGGCCTCGACTGTACTATACTAAGTTGGTCCGAACATGTCGGACCGAACCAGGGTCCACTACCAACTCTTCAATTTCATTGGCCATTTTTTTTGGCACCAGACATCCATTTGACGAACCGTCATTGACGCTAGAAATCTTGGATCATGTTGTTTCCCTTTGAGTATACCCCATTGGATTTCGGGGTATAGTTGTGATACTGTCAGGTTGGATCGTGCATGAATCCAACTGTGGCCCCCGGATTAAAAGGCTAATAACTCACAGACCGGGCGTCCGATTTACGCGCCTTATGTTTCGTTGAGACCCCAATGACGTAGAGGAATTTTGAGATGTTTCTTAATGGTACTTCATGATAGTTGGGGTGTCAACTAGTAGTTCGTGGAGCGGATCCTTCCTATGATGAGCGAGCAGAGTGTGGAGAACTAGTAGCTAGATGAGACCTGACGAATGCTGACTATTTTCACTCGGAATGACTCTACTAGCCCAGCTGGGAGTGCCATGGTGTCGCGGAAGACCCGCAGTGGGGAGCGCCTTGGTGTCCTGACAGACCCACAGTACTCGAAAGGAGGAGTAACTCAGCAGGCTACAAGGGGGAGCACCTAGGGGATGCCGCACACCCATAGTGGGGAGCACCTTGGTGATGCATCATACCCATGGTACTCAACAGGAGGAGTAAATCTGTAGTCCAAGGTTAGTGGGAAGTGGCTTTGTGTCGCGTTAGTCCCACTGTACTCGATTGAGCAGTAGTTCTCCCACAACTATGGTTTTGATAATAATAATCCTGGTTTCAGCTGCGTCAATAACTTTTGTGTTACCTCATGATTGAGATGGATCACTTGATAGCTTAGGTATATGTATGAGCATATACCTTAGTGTGGTTATCTATTGATTTAATTTTTTTTTCCTTAATGGATTTTGTGAGACCTTGACGGTCTCGAGGTCCCTATTGTGTATCGTTATACTCACCACTGCACGGGCTATGCCCGCACCTCATTGTGTTGGTTGCCGACGACGGACAGTGCTAACTGAGGCTGAGAGTATCAGGACTGGATGGTACCTGGAGGTGGACCATATGACGATTCAGTTCATAGAGGAAACCAAAATATGTGGAGTTATAATGAGGTTATCTAAACCTACCCTACAGGTAGGATCTGTGGTGGATGATCCGAGAGTTGCTTTTCACCATTCAGTTGTTTTGACTTTTTTAGTTGCACTTGTACTTTACAGTTGGGCTTGTACTTCTGTCCCCCTTTACTCTTCAGCACTCTTATGGTATAATGTTTTACTTAGTGTTATATATTTAATTGGGTGCTCTATTCTGCATGTTTATAATTAAAATGCAATGCCTTCCCAGTTTAGGGATTTACGAATTTGGTGCTACTCGCCAGCCCATGGCCTATAGAAGGCGGGCTTTGGGAAGTCACGCCATATGCCCCGAGGGATGGGTCATGACAATATTAATTAATATGGAAAAAATATTATTCTATAATTACCTAGGATGATACATCCATCCCTCCTTTTTGAATTTCACCCTCATAATTTTTTCACTAATCAAATTAGTGGGGTTATTTTCCACTCATAACATTTCATGTTCTTATGATGCCTTTTAAATGATATTATTTTTTGATAAAAATTATTCCTGAAGATTCACCTTATTCAAAAACAAATAATCTTTATGGTTAAGAACCTAAATTGGAAGTTCTTAAAAAGAAATATTCTCTTCCAACTGAACTCTTTATGGACTCAAAACACGAGATGGATCTGCATATTCTATATTAACATTAAAAAATGAAAATAATTTTGTTCCCATGTACTATTGATAACTTCCAAATATTGTTTTGATCATATTAGATCATAAATTTCATACATATCACATCTATGTATGTCTATTTTTCAAAATTAAAAACATAGAAATGGGTAAAATTAATTTAAATTAATCTAGTTGATGGATCGGGGAAATAAGTTATTAATGAAAACAATTCCAAATGTTGATAAAATATTATCATAAAATTATATGTGAAATTTATTTCAATGTCCTATATTAGATTAACTCATAAGTAGATTATTTAATTATACCATAATACCAATTAAAATGGTAATATACCTATATGAATAAATGAGAAATTTGTTTTCTGAATTAAAATGCAGTATTTTTAGTATTTATTAAAAAATTGAATCTTATCATAAAAAATGAAAATAATTCAAAAAAATTACATTTTTCTACTCCACATTAAAATAAGAAGTATTCTTTGTAAAATAGAACATATAATGGTGTCAAAAACATTATTTAAAATGGGATTACCATCAAAATACGACAAAAATACCATTTTGAAAAATACTTATTATTATTCATAAAATAGTATTTTTTCTAATATCATTCTGAGAAAAAAATTTAGTTGAATATTAAAAATAAAATAAAATTTATAATATTTATATATCACAAATATAATCCAACAATGGAAATTTCTTAATTTTATAAAGACAATTACTCACATTTAAATATTTTAGTCATCAAAATTGATAAGGCCCTAGCCATAAACATTAAATAATTTTGAGTTTTGTCAATAAATTTACATTATTTCAAATTGAATATATTTTTAGTTTTATTAGTTCAGATAATTTTTTCAATACTTGTACATAACCAAACGGTAAAATAAAATGAGAACACATCCAAACAGTATCCATCATTTTAGAATATAATTTATTTAATAGAAAAAATGATTTTGTATTCATTTAATTAACAATCCTAATACCCATTCAATAAAACATAAACAGTTAGAATAAAAAAAATATATGTGAGGGGAGAAAGAATGAATTTGTTAATCTAGTGAAAAAATATAAATCGTTAAAAACAATTTTCTCATAAAATCCTTAGAATGAATAGAAACAATCAAGAATTTGCCTTGGTACATAATTACCATATCACCATTTTATTCAACCTTGCTAATGTAATAACATTATCTTCTACATCATTCTATGGAGTCCCCAATGCATTGGAGAACTAAAATGGGACCCACTTATTTTATCTTGAGCTATAATGGTCTCAACCCCACATATATTATACTATAATGGGTCTCAACACATCATATCATGAGCCATTTGGGGATTAATACATTATATATAACTAATACCCTGCCTGTGAGATCCACAATACTATTAAATAATTCGTATTATTAACCATAGATTTCTATTCATAAAACATAATAGTTTATATTAATATTGAATATTTTTTAAAAGAAAATTAGAAACATAATGAGGATTAAAAGTTAAAAAAATCGAGGAACAAAATTTAGATACTGAACAGCCTTCTGTATAAAATAAATAATTAAGGAACCAAAGTTACAAAAAGACATAATGCCTAGGAATAGGAATTACAGAAAATGAGGAATAAATAGTGCTATCTATAGAGAGAAGAGTTTATGAATTCCCAAGAAGATGAGCTTTTGAATCCTCCTTGGTGTGCAAGGATGTCGTAGCTTGGCATAGACAGTAGGCCAGTGGGCATTGACATTGGGATTTCTCCATGGAAGGGTGCTGGAAGGAATGAATCTCTAACCAATTCTTCACACATATCACTTTCTATAAGCATTGAATTTTTGCTTTCGCATCTCTTCAATAAAATTTTAAAACAATTGCTCCTAAAATTGATGAACATTAGTATTGTTTTCTATGGGAAACAATAAAAATAATCTTATACCCCCAGTCCTAAATATGTTATATCTGCTCCTAGTTATTCAAATTTAAATCCTTAAGTCCCTTAAACGGTTCTAGTGGTAAAATTTATTAAATGGGATATGAGAGTAATTCCACCTGCCAAACATCTCAAATAACTCATTGAAACTCAATAGGTTTTCTCTTTATAAGTGGTATGGCATATTAGTGCATCATTAATGACTATATACATATTATAAAATGTTTAGTATCAGCTATATGGATATAAATTTGAGAAAAATTTAAATCCAAACTATATGACCTTAAATCATGGTAAAAGAGTTCCATATTTTATCAGTTCAGAAATGAATTATACAATCAATGTTGGGTTATAGACACTTAAAAATAGACAACATCATAATAAAAATATAATTTTATGTGAAAAACATATATAATATATTAAATAAAGCATAAAATAGAATAATATCAGTAATATATTGTTTGATACTTATCTAAAATGTAGAAAAAAAATCTTATGAACATTTTATGATGTACAAAAATTGTAGAAAGGAAAGTTAACTTGGTATGGTTACTAAATAAAACTGTTCAAATAAAACATTAATCTTGATGTTGAAAATTCACATAAAAATTGCAGAAATATAAAAGGTTTTTTGATATTTAAGTTCAATACAATTTAACTCAAAAAAGTATAATATTCAAGAAATGTACTATTCCAAGAATTTCATTAATACTTTGTAAATGCCTAGTGAGACTATACTGAAAATGTATTAAAAATTGTATGAATCATTAAATGTAATCATAAATATGTTTGTAAGAAAAACTCAATTATTATCAAGTCAAATTCAAGAAGCATAAGATTAATACTGTATCACTAAACCTTAATGTTCAACTCAATATTATATTGTTGGTTCCTTAACTATAAATCTAATCTACATGAAGAATTAGGTGTTAAAAACACAATGATCAATCCATCTTGAGCCATTGATGATATGTGTCTCTTACATTTGTTTTTTCTATGGAAGGATGTAAAAAATTGAAGTATGTACAGAATTTCATAAGACATTTCCCACTGAATCACAACTATCATCATATAAAAATACTACCTTGTTATGGTTTGGAAATTGTTGTTATAAAGATAGTTGATAGTAAAATTAAAAACCGTAAAGGAAAATAACATTAATTTCAATTTTACAGGGAGTTAGTTATTTTTATAGTGTCAGTCATATGATGGAATGCAATTTGAAACATTTTTCAGATGATTGTTAAAGACCTTTGGAGATTGGGAGTCATATAAAAAAATCCGAGTGAGGTGGTAATTTCTAAAGAAAAATGTAATGGAAACTACTGGAATGTTGTTTAATCAAACACATTCATAATTATTCATTATGTATTCACATGAAATGAGACAAAAATAGTAATGATATACCAACTACACATTTCCATGTAAGGCTAGTATTATAATCCATTTATCACATCTTCAATTGTAGAATAAAACAAAAAATCATTAAATTAGACATCCATAATAATATATTTATTTAACAGAAACAACACGTAAAAAATTAAATTAATTCATCTAAAAATAGAAAAGAAATAAAATAAGAATTATAAAAAGCAAAATTGAATAAAACCAATAAAACATAGCACATGAAATAAATCCATATATTGAAAGAATCAAAATTTAGAACATAAAATAAAATATTAATATGTATCTGAAAACCTCTTTGTAGTTGTTGCCTTAGTATTCTTGACAACATCTCCTATCAAATATTGGTTACATTTTCATCAAACAATTCCAAAATAATCAAAAAGAAGTAATCAATATAAAATTGAAATATTTTATTTAGAAATTAATAAAATGTATGTTAGGGAATAACATTATGATGAAATTAAAAAGTTACAAAAAGAAGTGTCGTTTAAAATGGTAGTTGTATGATGTAATTTAAGTTTAATTGGTTCATAGATGACAACCAAATAACATGATGAATGCAAAATAACTTTGGAGACTGGGACTCAATAAAAATAATTTGGTGAAGTTCTTGTTTTTACCTATCTATAATGGAATCTATTGGAAATTTGGTAATCAAACACATATCCAATTTATGTTTTTGTTTTCACATTCGCATTGAGGAAATAATTAGAAAATAGTAAAAAAAATTGTAATATTTAATAATGAATATAAGTAAAAAATCATGAAATGATAATAGAACACATTTTTTGGAGATCTAGATCTCTATAGGTTGAAACTATGTCATTGAAATTTATATTTGTTTTGAAGATCTGAACGTATTCATAGGCATGGATGAAATGGTTTTGTAATCAAGGACAAAAGCATTAAAATCATATATTTCATATGTTTTTAGTGCATAAAAACAAATATATATTGGATTTAATAGTGAAAACAAATTACCTATATTCATATGTTTTACTGTTGGGAGGTTAACTCCACGATTTTAGGAAAAATCACCTGCATTCACTTCCAACTCTTGTTTTTGTGTTCACATGCATTGCTGAGAACACAATTAGAAAACAGATCAATAAAACAAATGATATTTATTCACGAATATTAATAAATTTTTCATGAATATAAAACATCAAATAATTATACAAGAATATAATGATTTTTTTTCAATAAATGATAAAACATTTTTTTCATAGTTCTTGATTTGTATAGGTTGAATCAAATGCATTGACATTGAATATGGAAAATCAAAACCTTGCATGCTGAAAAAAACAATAGGAAATGAACATTATTACACATGAAAAAACAACTGAAACAACTCATACCTTCCAATTAAATCCAGATGCTTCTGTTCCAAAACAACTTCCAGATGGAACATTACAAAATTAGGGAAAAGATAGTTGAAAACTATAAACAACATATGAAACATATAAATCAGTTATTTAACTCCCAATATTAATATAACATTCAAATCACATACCAAATATTTCAGGAATAATGTTATCCTTGCTAATCCCCAAATAATCCTGAAGGGAATGTTGGCCACTTTTTTTCTTCTGCATGTTCTTATCTCAGAACCTCTATATGTCAGCATCTTGGTCATATGAAGAGTCATGAAAAATGATATATTTTGATAACTTTTTGGATAAGAAAAATAGGAAATAAAATACAAAAAAATATATTGAAATGTCATAAAACATTTGATATATATATATACAAAGTCTCGACCATAAATAGAAAATGTTATCAATGATATGTAATCTCATTAAAATGGTTAAAAACTGGAAAATATAATTCTACCAAACATGTTAACCAAGTTTAATATTAGCTAGCATAAAATAACAAAAGTACAATGGATATTAGGGAAATTGTTTCTCTATAAAACATTTGAAAACACATTGAGAACATAATATAATATGAGCATGTACTATTAGAGAACATATAATGCCAGAAACACATTTTTAATAGAAACACACCATATTATTAATGAAGAAACTAACATTCAATACAATATTCATATAGTTAATATAAACACATTACTGTTTTGGGGTGAGTTACATGTCATTTGAAACTCGATTGATCAAAAAGAGTCGATAGCTAGAGATATGGATGGAAATCACGAGCGGAAAGTTGATATTTCCTAGGATTGATCCACTAATCCAAAAAAATGTAATTTCATATTTATTTCAACTAATATAACTATATGATGTCCATAATTAAATGATATGTTTATATATAATAAAATATATTTTTCTCTAAAATATGATCTGTTGATGAAAAAAATCGCATGATCCACTGCTCTAACAAATCAGATGATCCAGTAGGTAAACAAAATGAAGGACTACTGCTGAAATTCAAAACATTTCCACTACTCCAAAAATGATCCAGTATAGAAATAAAATACCAAAAAAAATGATTCACTACTCCAAAACATGTCATGTCAGATTTAGTATAAGTAAATGTACTTACTAACATTTGTATGTTAACTAACTGATTTATGTACAATATGAAAACATTTCAAGAGAATAATGTTTGTGTCATACCTAGGACTTTAGATCTCATAAGAAGTTATAGTGGTGGAATAAGAGGTAATAAGAAAGGAGTCGAGCACCTATATGTTCATTCAAAATGTTTACCTACAGATACAATATTGTTTAAAAATACAAATACTTATGTTGGCGCCAAAATATTGCACGAAAGGAAGGAACGAAAAAGAAGGCGGGCACGCTTCCTCGGGAAGCATCGATGCGAAACACCATCGCGAAGGACCGACGCGAGGGGCCTTGATCATCGCGGCCTCGTGAAGCTCCAGAGGCGGTAACCCTCCGCGAACGCATTTGACGTTCGTGAGCCCGCCACGAAGCTCCAGAGGCGGTAATCCTCCGCGAACGCATTTGAGTTTGCGAGCCGCCGTGAAGCTCCAGAGGCGGTACCCTCCGCGGACGACGTTGACGTTCGCGAGCGCGCCGCGAAGCACCAGAGGCGGCGTGAGAGTTCTGCTTCGCGGTGCCCCATGCTTATAAAAACTGGACTCCCCCTGAGTCACGGGACGGACAATCCAACCTTTCAGCTTCTCCTCTCCCGAATCACGAAGTACTCTTCGCCCCAGGAATCATGAGCTCCGTGAGGTACTTCTACTTCACGAGACGCCTCCGCTTTGTTTCGTTTTGAGCCCCTCTTCCGAGAGGGATGCCCTTCGCGAAGCCCAAGGGCATTCACGAAGGAAGGGGATTCCCAAGGGAACCCGGGTAGCCGCGGAGCGTTTATGCTTCGTGAAACACCCAACCCATGCTTATGATCCCTATGCTAAGGCAGGATCGCTACACATCGCGAAGCACACTGCTTCGCAGGACCCTGCTTCGCGAGTCACCTCTTCTTCATGAGGCAGTCCTCCGCGAACACTGTTCCACTTTGCGAAGCACCTTCCACTCACACCTATGCCCCATGCTAAGGCCAAGGCACTCCACTTCGCGAAGCACACTTATTTCGCTTAGCGATTCCTGTTCCCGTGCGACCCTCCAAGTTTGCACGATGTGATTTCAATGTCCCATGGACAATACCACCCGTAGCGTTGCTTCGCCTAATGCTTTTCCGCATAGTCACACTAACGGCTATTGCTTCTTCACATAGCCACACTAACTTGGAACCCTTGATGGTTTGTTCCACAACCCCCCTTAACCATGGCCTTACTGGTGCCTTCCCTTCCCCAAGGACCAGAGGGTACCAGTTATGTTAGTCCTAGGGGTGCGGAGTGAACCCACCTCGTCCGAGCTGCAGGACGTTAAATTGCCAAGCACCACATCCTCAACACATGACATTAAACTGTGACCCGACCTCGTGCCCCTTACGAAGGGTCCCCCCAGCTCGAACATTTTTTACACCACTCGTCTCCATGGGAATGGAATCACCCATCCACAAGGGATGATATCCTCCTTATTGGAGTGTCGTATGTTCATGGGAGAAGGGCGACCCTAGTTCCCCAACAGATGGCTGCACCTCTGCATCTCCGTACTTCCCCACTACCATGGTCGGTGGAGGGCGTGATAGGGAACGAGGCACCTCCCATCATTGGACCAAGGTCCATCTTTCCCACACTTTGTCGCACCATGGGCCTCCATCCTAAAGTAAGTCCCAGCACCACGGGCCGCCTAACGCGTAAGCCCCTCTTCCCTTCTCACGGACGCATCCTTCGTGACGTGATCGTTAGGTCCTTGCAACCTCTTATTTCTCACACCGAGCATGACTCACGTGAGCTTAGAGTGAGCACTGACCCTGACCCCCACCCATAGCGAACTACGAGGACTTTGATCCATGTCAAGGCATGGTACGTAGGAAGCCTCCATGAGGTTCAAGCCACATTGCTCGGTCATTCATTCATGTCGAGTTTCGCCCTCGTCCAGCAAGACGATAAACTGTATGTCTTCGTCCAGCATGACGTTAAACTGCACGCCCCGTCCCGCATGACTTTAAACTGCATTCCCTCGTCTAGCATGACGTTAAATTGTATACCTCCCTTTTCCCCGCATGACATTAAACTTCACACCCATTACCACATGAACTATGAGGTCTTTGATCCATGTCAAGGCATGGTACGTAGGAAGCCTTCCAGAGGATCAAGCCAACCACTCATTGGACCAAGGTCCACCTTCACGTCGGTTTGCCAACAAAGCCCCACCTGAACTACGAGGTCATTGATCCATGTCAAGGCGTGGTACGTAGGAAGCCTCTACGAGGTTCAAGCCCACCCATCATCCAATTCACGTCGTGTTCTACCTACGTCCAGCACGACGTTAAACTGCAATTCCAGTCCGACGACAAGCCGTTGTGACTAACCTGAACTACGAGGTCTTTCATCCAAGTCAAGGCATGGTACGTAGGAAGCCTCTACGAGGTTCAAACCCACCATCTGGTCGTTCCGACCTCATTCACGTCGGTTCACCCACGTCCAGCATGATGTTAAACTACATTTCCCAATCCGAACTACGAGGACTTTGATCCGTGTCAAGGCATGGTACGTAAGAAGCCTCCCTGAGGTTCAAGCCCAACAATCATTGGCCCAAACCGTCTCCTAGTCGGTGTGCTAGGCCCCCATTTTAAAGCCCATCTCCCATTGGACCAAGGTCCCTCATTTACGTCGGTTTTCCGACACCCACCGCCCGTCGTTTATTCACGTCAGGGTTCACTATCGTCCAACATGATGTTAAACTGTATTCCATCAATCCTTTGAACTATGAGGACTTTGATCCATGTCAAGGTATTGTACGTAGGAAACCTTCCCAAGGTTCAAGCCCACCATTAGTGGACCCACGGGTCTACTTTCACGTCGGTTCACCGATGAAACCCTTTGAACTATGAGGACTTTGATCCATGTCAAGGCATGGTACGTAGGAAACCTTCCCAAGGTTCAAGCCCACCATTAGTGGACCCATGGGTCTACTTTCACATCGGTTCACCGATGAAACCCTTTGAACTGCAGGGTCTTTGATCCATGTCAAGGCATGGTACGTAGGAAGCCTTCCAGAGGCTCAAGCCCACCACTCATCAGACCAAGGTCCACCCTCACGTCGGTACGCTGACGATGCCCATCGGACCAAGGTCCACCTTCACGTTGGTTCGCCGACGACATTCATCGGGCCATGGTCCACCTTCACATCGGTTTACCGGCACCATCCCGAACTACGCGGACTTTGATTTCCTGCCACGGGGATACGTAGGAAGCCTCTTCAAGGTTTATGCCCAACTTCACTGTCACCCCTGCGATGGTCCCATTTCATTCCCCCTCTAGTTCATTCATCCACCTACAACCCATCCTGATTCTCGCCTGGACCGTCATATCCCGGTGAGACCATGTCGGTACGCTCTTCTTCACAAGCCGCCCAGGGGATGGCCCCGGTATCTACATCCCTTCAAGGAGAATACCTCAATCTGATCTATCCTAGCTAATGCTCTGGTTGGGTTGATCCGTCTCTGCTATACGTTAAACTCACGACATACCTTGTGTTAAACATGGGAAGCTGAGGAAAACCTCATATATGTGTCTATGAAATATAATTCCCCGTGCTCGATGCGGGATGCCTCGAGCTTCCACGCCCTCGAGAAGCCTTGTGACCAGGGATAACAGACAGACAAGCCAGGTTCCCCAGCATCCAGACATGCTACTGATGCCTCAACGTGACTACTCCCCCGACTGAAGGTTCCTGCCCTGACCGGACCCTTTGGAATGTCCCGACAGAAGCAGTGTAATTAACCGGCGTCCATGGAAACATGGCACTGGGAAGAGTTTCACAAACTAAGTATTAAATCTACGAGGGAGACCCGGACTAGGTGACGAGTTCTGAGGAGGAATCCACAGGAGGAAGAACCGACATCCAATCATCCCGTTTCGATCAAGGAGCAGACATCCCTGAATAAGGAGCGAATGCCACCCGCCTTTGGAAAGCGGGAATGTGGGGCAAAAAAGCGCCGCGCGTCCTCCTCCGCGGACAGAACGGATGTGCGCGCGCGCCCCGACGAAAGCATTAGAAACAGAAATGGTGAACCCGACATGAAATTCTTCTCCTCAAAATGGAGATTAGTAGCGTTCGAGACACCAATAAATTGACATGTCACCGGATCCATATATCTGGCGCCTGGTCCCGCCAATTAAATAGCGGGCCTGTCGTGAAACTCACCGGAAGTCGGTGTAGTAGAACGTGGTGCACTCCGTTCTGTAGCGTGTTGACGTGGATCCTTCTTATAGATGTGGAGAATGGATGGACGATGGGGCACTGGTAGTCAATCCTTTTCCTCTCAGTACTGATGAGTTGATCCCTTCGTTTCCCAGGAACCCGATTGCTGTTACAGAGACGCGATCACCGTCCGCTCCTCGCCCACGCAGGGGCAGGGGTAACACCGCCACAGCCACCCCACGTAGCGCCGCTACCACCACGACGGCCGCCACATCGCAGAATATGGGGCCCCCACGTCCCCTTTCCCCATCAGAGGTCATCCAGCGAAGGGTGATCAACCACCTCGTGCGCAGGTACGAGGAAGAAGGGGTCATCCCAACTCGGGATATGGCCCGCCTGGACCTGGAGGCCTCCAGGCCCCACCGTCAACGCCGCCCTAACATGCCGTGCAGGGAGCCCCTGCTCCCCACCCCAGCGTTCAACCATTTCGGGAGCCTGTCTCCGGAACACCTTGACGACTCCTCTCCTTACGCTGAAGAGGCAGGCGCCGTCTGGCTCAGCCCGCTCAGGGTCCCGACCCGAGGGCTCCAGGCGAGAGCTCCCGCCCGGCCACGTCAACGCCGCCGTCCGGCCCCGCAGGAATAGCAGGCAGGCTACGTCCCTGCACCACCTGCACCAGCTCGCCTGACTCGACGTCAGCGCCGGGCCTGGGCTGAGGACGCTCACCCAGGCGTGTCGACATCGACATCTACAGTGGACCGAGCCACCGCCGACGTTCATCGTGAAGCCCCTGCATACACTAAGCAGGGGCACTCATTCACCCAACCAGGATCGAGACCCCAACCGCCCCACGGGCAGGCTGGGTTGACTCTCCGGGTTGCAGCCCCAAGTGGTGATCGTCACGAACTAACCCGCGGTAATGTCACCCTGTATGGAGGTCCTCCCCGTACCACTACTCCACAGAGCGTGGGACTTACCCTCTCCGAAGTTCTTCATGGAGGCATGCCTCGTGCTACCCCCATCCCGAAGGAAGACTTGCCCCGCAGCAGTGACGCTCCGCATGGAAACCTTTACTGTGCCCACTATACAGGGTATGGAGTCCATCCTCCTGCCCCCGACCGCCTACCTGAAGGCACCGTCCATCCGGTACTTCTCCAACGTGGGGGACCTCCCTATGTCCTCTCTGCAACTGACGAAGGTCCTCCTCGCCCCAGCAACTCGAGGAGTGAAGGTCAGCCTCGCTCCACTCGCATTGTCCATGGAGGTCCTCCCCATGCTCCTGCCGGTTCCAACGGAGGCTCCGCCCATATGGGTGGTGTTCATGGAGGTCCTCCCCATGTACCCTTCGACATTTGCCCCAGTGCCCATCGCACCCCGGCTATCTCGAGTGGGGGACCTCTCCGCCACGGCGTCAGCGCTGCCCCGAGGCTGCCTGACAGGGGTCAACCCTGTCCCGAAGAGCCACCCCGGGGCAGGAGAGCGGGTCGTCGCCGCCACAAGAATAACCCTAGGAAGGCCCATGTGGAGATCAACCCAGCCCGCTTCTCCGACTCGGAATCAGAATGTGATTCAGCGATGGAACCTTCTCCCCGCTCCTCCGTATTAAGGACTGGCAAAGGAACCAGACGTTTTAGCCTCATTCTCCCGGAATTTGAGGTCCACCAGATTCCCATCTCCCTCCGCAGGTACATCCAAGAGGAAGAAATATTGGGAATTCTGCAGGTCTCGACCACGCAATCACCACCTTTGTCACCAGAAGAGCACTCTACCTCTACCAGGGATCATGGAGAGTTATTTTGGGGGCCAACGACTGTAGAGCGACGACACGACCTGTCGCCGGTAGCCGCGGCTCCTGTTCCGGAAGCTGTGGTTATCAGCCCATCGTATCGTGACATCATGGCCAGGTCACCTCACTCTTCGGAAGATGGCCCGGAATTCGGCGGCCAGTCAGCTCATTCGTCGTATTCTCCACCACCGAGCTTACTATCCCAGAGGTCCGCCTCGGTACCGCTACCGGTCCCTCAGCTGCCCCCAGTTGACGAGTGGGGCAACACTGGGCCAGACCCTGAGTCCAAGACCAAGAGCTTCTGGAGTATTCTCGCAGTGGATTACTTCCCAGAAAAGTTCTGGCCGACGGCGGCGCTGAATTTTCATGTACCGGAGTCTCTTACCCCTGAAGAAGTGGGGTGCTTTTGTCGAACCCTATGGGAGACACACTTCCGCCTTCGTTACGAACGGGTGGTGTACCCCAAAAGTCGAGATCACTTCGAAGAAATCGGCGAGCAGTGCCGCCTGGTCGATGCGGCTGCACTCCTTGTGGCCCAGCACCCTGAGTTGTCAGGCCGCCAGAGTGCCCTTCAACGAAAATGCGTTCACAGTTTTAAAGCACTCCGCAGAATCGTCAGGGAAGCCACCCCCCATGTGCAAGTCCATGGTTGGGGACACTATGCCGCTCTCCTCTTCGACCCTATCCGACAGCAGCACGATTCGCTATGCGACATCGAGGACATGCCCTCGAGAGGGGTCACGGTCCACATGGCTGACGTCATGGACATGGAAGATGAGCTTGAATTCCTTGATGGAGACTTACCCCCCGAGGGCGTACCACCACTGCTGGACCCATCAGGGAGAGTTACCCGTCAGCAGAGGAACCTGCTAGGCCTCCCCGTACCCATCGAGTCGCTGGTACTCATTCGAAACACTGGAAAGGGTTAGGAGCACGTCAGAACAGTCAAGCACTCCGACCCGTCCGCCTCTGTGCAGAAAATGGACGAAGATCCCGAGAAGGCCATGTTATGCCAGCTACTTACTGAGAAGAAGAGGCTGGTTGACGAACTCTTGGTTGAGCGTGCCGCAGATCGGAGACCCGACTATGGTAATCCCAGGCCGGGGCAGCAGGGGAAGGAACAATTTCCCCCCTCGTGAGATTCCGCCGGGGAACCCTGGTCATGCTACTGCCGCAGACAGGGAAGAAGCCAGAACGTATGTCAAGGTGGCGTGATACATTTCGCCAAATCCCCCCATGCGATGGGGCAATCTGAAGAATCCAGTCCGGGTTCCCCCAGTCGCCCCCCGGGTCGTCCCGCCAGTTGACCCACGAGCGGCCGAAGCCGTCTACCGTGTTGAAGAACCTAGCAATGCACTTGTGTTTAGGGATCCCCGTCAATACAGGGACCCCCCACCCGGATGATCTTATCGCGGCGCTCACAGCCCTCCTCGATGCATTGAAAATGCAGCAGGTGGCGGTCCCACCGGATGGCAATCCTTATCCCGTGTGGGTGGATGATATGCCCGCACCTCCGGGTTTTGGGAACCCCACTTTCTCGCCTTTTAACGGGACAGGGGACCAGCCGCAGCACTTGGCTCATTTTTCTTCTAGGTGTGGCTCCATGCTGTGGACCCCAGCTCAGCATGAAGCCGCCAAGCTCCGATGTTTCGTATAGACGTTGGAAGGTCCGACATTCGTCTGGTACAGCCACCTCCCTATCGGATCGGTAACCGGTTGGGAGGATCTTCGCTGGCAGTTCTTATACCAATTCACCTCCACCACATGGAAGACCAGCATTGCATACCTCTTCAAGTGCAAGCAAAGGCCTGATGAGCGGGTTGCAGATTTCATCGCCCGGTGGAAGGGACTTACATATTCCCTCGACATGCCACTGACACAGGAGAAACTACTGACGATGTGTGTGGGGAATGTCAAGACAGAGATGGTACCCTCTCTGATTACCCAGAACTACCCTGGAGGGTTCATATATTTCTCATATAAGGCTCAATGCCTTGAGGAAGCCCTGCAACAGGCCAGCCAGGCACGTTTATTGCCTCCTATCATCCCGGCCAGGAGGACCGCCAGGGCTGAACCCGCCGTGGTGGCCCAAATAGAAGCCCCGAGGCAGCTGGAGTTACTGTCAGTGGCACCACCCCCGCAACCCCACAGAGGTCCTCCACCTCAAGCACAGGATCCTACCCAGCAGCAACTGCCTCAGAACCGGCAGGTTCCCCCGCGCAATGCGCCACCGCCACCTAGGCGAGAAAATCAGGCGCCGCCTCCTCGGCAGGCCCTTCCGGCCCCTCGTCAGGGCCAAGCCCCCAGGGCCCCCTATCCGAAAAGAAGGTACCAAACTTATTCGTTCAACGAAAATCAGGTCCCTGGCTACTTCTGACGTGCTCTAGAGCAAGGGATTATGCATCTGCCTGAGTGAAGAAAGCTAGCAGAGGCGAATCTCACCGATCACCCCAACTACTACCCTTATCATCGGATCCTGAGGCACACCCTTAAGCAATGCTATGTGTTTAAATACTGGTTTCAAGACCAGGTCAACAACAACATAGTCAAGTTGGGCCCAGCACCAGCGCAAGTGGCAGGTGTCTTTGCAGGGCCCGAAATAGGCAGCGACAGCAAAGGTGAGTGGCAGCAGGTCCCCAGCCATGGATCCCATAAATACGATGACTGGATGGCTCGAAAAACCGTCGTCCATGCCCATGGTATCATCCAGACGTGCCTAATGTAGTTGGAACCTTCAGAAGAAGTATCCGGTGCCTCCACATCGTCTTCACAGTCGGCCTCTTCCCAAAAGGGCAAGCAGTGGCGACGTAAGAAGAAGCAACGCGCACCGCCGGTGCCGTCATCATCCCGCACTCTCGGTGAATTTATGCCCCCTGAAATGGGGATTCCTCCCAGAATCCACCCAGCGGTGGATGACTCCTTGAGCGACAGCCAGGGGTACGCTTCGGTTAACACCGTGGAGCTGGTAAAGCCCTATATGCCCCCCGACGAGGGGGAACGCCAGACAGTCCTCCCCAACGTTTCCAGCCGACGTCAACGTCAGCGGAATCACAACCGCGCCGGGCATCGAGGTATGTCAGCAGGAACATTTGCCCAAGCTGTGCACGCTACTGAGACCAGGCAGCAGGCTTAGCGCAGATCTCAGCATGCGCAACCCCATCTAACACCCTCGTCTCTACCTCCACCGTCGTTCGTGCTACTGGATCGGGGGGAGCTGCCTCGTTCGTATAACAGTCAGTCTTGCCCGGCTACAGGCCAGCCTCCAATGTTCGATCCTAGTCCGACGAAAACTCTCCAGGCTTCTACCAGTAGTCAGCAAGATGTACCCAGTACTAGTCGATCACCAGTTCAACCAGCTGGACCCGCTATGCCTCCAAATGCCGAACGACCTCTTGTAAGCAGAGGTTCGCATTTGGCACGAAAGTATGATGTCCTGAAGCACTTGGACGGCATTCCAGAGAGGCTTTCTATCCTTGAGGCCCTTCTCCTGTCATCTGAAATGCGCGAGGCACTTTCCGAGGCCCTAAGGAGCCCCCTCCAGTTTGAGACGGAGGTAGCAGCTGCAGAAGCCTCCCATACCGAGATGATTGAAAACGCCGAATGTCATGCGGTTATCTCGTTCTCCGGTGAAGATGAGGACCCTCCTATACAGGGGCACATTCACCCGCTGTACATCACTGGCCACTTCAACGGTGTGGAAGTCCGCCGCTGCCTTGTTGACACAGGTTCTAGAATCAATCTAATTCCGACCTGAATGTTGCGAAAGCTGGGTCTGTCTGAAGGTGATTTAATTCCCTCTGACCTCAGAATCCATGGGTACGACAGGACAAAGAAAACCCCAGTGGGCATGATCCTCCTTAAGACTCAGTTCGGTGGCTTAATTGCCAGCACCGAGGTCATGGTTGTCTCTCAGGTCACCGCCTACAATGCATTGATGGGTAGGCCATGGCTTCATCTGCATGCTGTGGTCCCTTCGTCGTATCACCAGTGCCTCAAGTACTCGCTCAACGGTCGAGTAGGCGTGCTCCAAGGAGACGCGTCCCCTTTCGCTTCTTGTGAGGCCCGCTATCTGGATGCGGGTTATTACAAAAGAAAGGATAAGCAAATCCCAGTAAGCAAGGATGAACCCGCCCCGGTCACAAGTGATCCCTGAGCAATCATGGATGACGACTACATCCTCCTGATCCACCGGTTGGAGGCCACGACCCCCGACATGGGGCAATGTTTTGTTGTTTCAGGTATGCAAGGAAGGCATGTTCCCGTGTCTAAGTGACGATGGAAAATCACCTCGTACTCCTACATCAACCAGGCTCAAGTCATCCCGGAACCTCCTACCCCTGTACGGTACCTGGACGTCAAGCTTATGACAAAGGCGGTGCGCCATACGTGTCTCTTCCGCCGGGCTGGAATCAACCTACTCAAGCTGACACATCACCACTTCTTTGATATTATCATACGCGGCCCCTTAGGCCGAAGGCTAGATGGGATAGGGTCGACCGCCTTAATTGCTATGGTCTCAATGGCAAGTGAGTCTCCCGATGTGATGACAGCTGCTGCCCAGGCCGACACCAGCTGCCCCTCGGGTTTTGATAGCCCAGAACTATCTTCCGTCGCGGGAAGTCCCCCCACGGGTGGGGAGGAAGACCTGGAGGATCCCCCCCCCCCCCTCCTTTGAAGAAGGCGTCTCTACCACGGTTGATGAACTGGTACAGGCGAACCTTAGTAGCGAGGCAGATCTGAAACCCACATTGATCAGTGCAGCCATGTCCTCCAAGGAGTGGCAGCAGTACGTAGACTTCCTCAAACAGCACCGTGATGTGTTTTCTTGGAGTTACAACGAGATTCCAGGGCTAGATCCCCAGGTATCTGTTCACCGTTTGGGCCTCCCAGCAGAACATCGTGGGTTTAAGCAGCCTCCCAGGAAGATGCACCCTTCTCATGGTGCTATGGTTGAGGCCGAAGTTGACAATCTAATCAAAGCCAACTTCGTCAAGGATGTCCAGTACCCCAAGTGGCTTGCCAACATTGTGCCAGTCAGGAAGAAGAATTGGCAGATCAGAGTCTACATCGACTTCCGCAATCTTAATCGCCACTGCCCAAAGGATGACTTCCCACTCCCGGTGAAGGAGTTGTTGATTAACGCCACGGCCGGGTTCCAAGCCCTCTCTTTCATGGATGGGTGTTCCGGGTATTACCAGATCCGGATGGCTCCCAAAGACGAGGATTCCACTGCCTTCAGAGCTCCCCAAGGTATATTTTGCTACCAGGTTATTCCATTCGGTTTGATAAATGCAGGTGCCACTTATCAGAGGGTCATGCATCGCATATTGATAGAGTTAATATTTTCATTATTATTTATATGTTTCTCAATGATTTAATCCCTACTAATTATTCAATGTGAGTGTATTTTCATCATTTATCTGTTTTTGGTGTATTTTGGGCTTAAATGTGAAAATGGGGTAATTCTGTAAAATTGTCAGTTTTATATAGCTTCTGTTTTGCGGTCATAACCTTTATAATATGGGTCCAATTGAAGTGAAACGTTTTTTGTAGGATTCCTATACTTGTGGGGTTAAAATGTTCCTTCTGGACCAAGACCCAATTCGAAACCCAATGGTGCAGAAAATTAAATCAAGTTGAGAAATCAGTTTGGAAGGCAGAATGGACCCCACTTCTTTAAATATGCAATATCTCCTTCAGACGACCTTAGAATGAGGTGATTCCAGCTGGTGTCGACAGAGGACTTCCAAAGGACGGCTCACATTAAATTCCATAAATTATTGAGCTCATTAATGCATCCTTTTGGCGCGTCCAAATGGAGTGGGTGAAACAGTGTTTGACGGCCAGAAAAGTAATGGTCATTGATTCGGCCATATCTTTCTTTAAACCTGTCCAATGACTCTAAAATTTTAAGGGTCGATAGAAAACTTCATTTACAACATTCTATAAGAAGGGACCTCAGTGAGTTTCGGCCGTCTGGGGGGCATAACAGAGGCACACTTCTGGAGTAGAGATTTTGGAGCATCAAATTTTCTGTTCTTTGTTTTCTCTCTTTTGTTCTTCTTAGTTTTGTAATGAATTGTTCTTTCCCCTTAGTCACAATTACCTTTAACATGGTGGGGTAAACTTCTGTGTGATTGGGGAAGTGGAGGTTTTCCATGTTGTATTTCATGAGTTCCTTCTATTAATGTTTTAAAATCCTTTTCTCTTCTGCGAATCTGTTTCAATTTCTTATAACAGTTTTTATTATCATGTACGATTGTATCTGATTTTAGATTCTGTTCTTCATTTTTATTTGGTCAATGATCAATATCTCCCTCCACTAGGTTCTGGTTTATAAACAATGGAATAGACCGGGATTTAGTGGTGTATTACTCGGTGATCACCGGTACGTGTGTGAGGAGTAGTGAATGTTCTTGATTACTTGGGATAAACAAGACCCGATTGGGGATTGCCTAAGATAATTGGGAGTATTTTCTACAACTCTATTACATATTGGAAGGAGAGTAGACCAACCTAAGATTTTAGTAAGGTTTATTCTCACATTTTTAATTGACCAAGGGAGTGAGAAGAAACGATTGTGGATTCTCACTCTTAACGATTTAGCAGAGGAGAATTGGGTAAAATGAACAATGATAGAATTACAATTGGAAAACTGACCCTAACCTGATCACCATTTCATATCTCTGATTTAGATCACATCATTTGTCAATTTGTTTCAAAAATTTCACTTAATTACTTTACTTTATTTAGTTTCTTTCTTATATTTTCTAAATCAAACAATTTCTAAAAACAACCTCACTTCTTTCTATTTTAAGGTGACAGCTTAATTGTTGTGCACTCCTCTCTAGAGACAACCTAGGTAATCCACTCTACTGCATTTTAACCTAGGTAATATTTGTTTTTGTCACATCCCACGACAGGAACGTGTCAAAACTTGGCGTCGTTGCCGGGGAGGTAGTGCCAACATTTCTTTTCTTTTCTTTTCTCTCTTTTCATCTTTTCTCTTCAGAATTGCATGACTCGAACCTCAAAAACTGAACCTTTACCCATAGATCCTGAAATTGAAAGAACCTTGTTGAATAGACTTAGAAACATTAATTTAGAATCTGAATTTGAGGACGTTCCCCTTGCAGACTCAAGTGAAACTTCAAGTGTTCACTCTAAGCCTGTCATCATGGCTGAAAATCAAAACCAAACCCTTAGAGACCTCTGTGCACCACAATTCCTTAATCAAAACAATCAACTTGTCATGCCAGTGTTACAAAATGATTTTGAAATGAAACCTAACATGATTCCTTTGCTTCCAAAGTTTCATGGTGTGGCTGGTGAAGATCCAAACAAACACATTAAAGAGTTCACACATGTTTGCTCAACTTTCAGACCCCATGGAATTACCGAGGAGCAGGTAAAGTGGAAGGCATTTCCATTTTCATTAGATGGAGCTGCTAAAGAATGGTTGTACAGCCTACAACCAGGAGACGTACATGACTGGAATGACCTGGTAAGATGTTTTATGCAAAGATTCTTCCCCACCTCTAGAAGCACAGCCATTCGGAAGGAAATCTATGCCATACGACAATCATCTGGAGAAACTCTTTATGAGTACTGGGAGAGATTTAAGAATCTATGTGCTAGCTGTCCACATCAAGCCATTGAGGAACACCACTTTCTTGTCTTCTTCTATCAAGGACTACTGGACAATGACAGAAACCTTCTTGATGCATCATCTGGAGGTGCCTTGATTGACAAGTCACCAGAAGAAGCCAAGGGCTTGATTGAGAAGATTTCCCAAAACTCACTGCAATTTGGAACAAGAGGTATTGAAACAAGAGGTATTCATGAGGTACGCACTTCTCATCCATCACCCTTATTAGAAACTAAGATTGAAGAGCTTACTAGTTTGGTGAGGCAGATGGCCTTGAAGCAAGTTAGTGACCAACAAGCACCAGCTAAGGTATGTGGTTTATGCTCATCTCCTGATCATTTCACTAACCAGTGTGCTGAAATACAGGGAATGGAAACATGTGCAGCAGCCTTTCAGCCAAGGCAGTTCCAGCAAAATCAAGGATGGAGAGAGCCTAGCCAAGTCCAATATGGATTTGGAAATCAACAGAATCAAGCTAGGCCCCCGTACCAAAATCAGTTTCAAAACCAACTCCCATTCCAGAATCAATTCCAGAACCCTCCACCATTTCAACAAAAACCATATTATAACCAGCCTTCTTACCAAAAACCAACCAATCTCCAAAGACCCTATGAGCAACCATCCACCAGTTCCCAACCTCCAATTCAAAACCAACAAAAATCTGAGTTTGAAGGACTGAAAGACACTGTTAAAGATTTGTCCAATAAGTTTGAGAGTCTCATGGACTTTCTGACCAAAAATCCAGGTAAACTCCCTTCCCAAACAATCCCAAACCCAAAAGAGAATGTTAGTATTATAACTACAAGAAGTGGAAAAGAACTTCAACCACCATCCACCATTGAACCTGAAACAAGAAAAACTAATATGGGCGAGAATGAAGTTAGAAATGATGAAAATTCTATGAAAATGCATCGGGAAGAAGATAAGAAAGAGGAGGATGATAATGATAGGACAAGAAGGAAGAAACAAGAAACACCATTTCAAAGGCAACAAAGGGAGAAGAAAGATATACCACCACCATTTCCATCAAGGATGATTGAATCAAAGAGGTTACAAGAAGAAGCACTACAAAAAGAAATTCTGGACACCTTTCAGAAAGAGGAAATCAACATACCTCTGCTTGATGCACTCAAACAAATTCCAAAGTATGCTAAATGTTTGAAGGATCTTTTCACCAAGAAAAGGAGACTTCAAGAGAATGAGAGGATCAATTTGGGAAGAAGCGTCTCAGCCCTTATCACACCACAATTGCCAACCAAATGTCAAGATCCAGGGACGTTTTCTATTCCATGCACCAATGGTTCATTAAATTTCTCCAATGCTTTGTGTGATTTAGGTGCATCAATTAATGTATTGCCTCACTCAGTATATACTTCTTTGTAGATGGGAGACTTGAAGCCCACAAGAGTGGTGGTCCAGCTTGCAAATAGATCCACAGTTTTCCCAGCAGGAGTTCTGGAGGATGTCCTGGTAAAAGTCAAAGATCTTTTATTCCCTGCTGACTTTTATGTGTTGAATATGGAAGATGATAGGATCCCATCACACTCACCCATCATTTTGGGGAGACCATTCTTAAATACAGCCAAAACCATCATCAATGTCCATGAAGGGACACTTACCATGGAGTTTGGAGATAGCACTGTCCACTTCAATATTTTTGAATCTATGAGGCACCCATCAGATGATCATTCACTCTTCGCACTCTCCCATGATGATGACATAGAACCAATTGAATAATCAGGTATGTTTCATGAATTTTTATCATTAGGAGAGAATTTTTCCATTAAAGATATCACTGAACATATGGATTCCCAAACTCTTGGAGGTTCTAATTTCCTGTTGGAAGAAGAGGTAAAATCTGATTTCTTTGATAATTTGTTAAATGATGATGAAAATGATATGATTTATTGTGTGCAGGATGTCAAACCATTGGAAGTGGAGAACCTCAATTTAGTTTCATCTCTTGAGCATCCTCCTGATCTAGAATTAAAACCACTCCCCACTGATTTAAAATATGTTTACCTTTTGGAGGGAGAGAAATTACCAGTAATAATTTCTAATAATCTATCTAAAACTCAAGAAAAATCATTGATTGAGCTTTTGAGAGAGAATTTCCAAGCAATAGGGTGGAGCTTAGGTGATATCCCAGGAATAAACCCAAACATTTGCTCACATAGAATTTTTCTTGAGGGAGATTCCAATCCTGTCAGACAACCCCAAAGGAGGCTGAACCCTACCCTGATGGAGGTTGTAAAAAAAGAGATTGAGAAGTTATTAGAAGCCGGGATCATCTATCACATTTCAGATTCACAATGGGTTAGCCCCATCCATGTAGTCCCAAAGAAAACTGGCCTAACCATTGTGAGGAATGAAAAGAATGAATTAGTCCCTATGAGAATTCAGAATAGCTGGAGAGTATGCATCGATTTTAAGAAGCTGAATCAGGTCACTCGAAAAGATCATTTCCCTATCCCATTCATTGACCAGATGTTAGAGAGATTGGCAGGGAGAACTCATTATTGCTTTTTGGATGGATTTTCAGGTTATTTTCAGGTACCCACTGCCCCCGAGGATCAAGAGAAGACTACCTTTACTTGTCCTTTTGGTACTTTTGCATACAAAAGATTGCCATTTGGATTGTGTAATGATCCAGGTACATTTCAGAGGTGTATGGTAAGTATATTTTCTGATCATATTGAAGATTTCTTGGAGGTTTTCTTGGATGACTTCACAGTTTTTGGAAATTCGTTTGACCATTGTTTGAAAAATCTGGAAAAAGTTTTAAAAACTTGCATTGAAAAGAACCTTGTTTTGAATTTTGAAAAGTGTCATTTTATGGTTGAGAGAGGAATTGTCCTTGTGCATGTCATTTCAAAGAAAGGCATTGAGGTTGATAAATCAAAAATTGAAGTGATAAATTCTTTGCCTTACCCAACTTGTGTGAAACATGTTAGATCATTTTTAAGACATGCAGGATTCTACAGGAGGTCTATAAAAGATTTCAGTAAGATTTCTCTCCCTCTCTCTAGATTACTTTTTAAAGATGCTGATTTTTATTTCAATGGTTCATGTAGGGAAGCATTTGATGAGTTGAAGAAGAAATTGATTACACCACCAGTGATGCAGCCACCAAATTGGGAAGAACCATTTGAGCTACTTTGTGATGCTTCAAACCAAGCAGTTGGAGCTGTCCTTTCTCAGCGAATTGAGGGCAGGCCACAAGTCATTGCATATTCCTTGAAAACCTTAGATGCGCCCCAATTCAACTACACAACAACAGAAAAAGAGTTTTTAGCAGTTGTTTTTTCTTTAGAAAGATTTAGATCGTATCTTCTTAGAACTAAAGTCATTGTGTTTTCTGATCATGCAGCTCTTAGGTACTTGATGAAGAAGGCTGAAGCAAAACCAAGGCTAGTGAGATGGATACTACTACTACAGGAGTTCAACATAGAAATCAAAGATAAGAAGGGATCTGAGAACCAAGTGGCTGATCACTTAAGTAGACTACCCAACACCGCTGAAGTTGAGATTCCAGACACTGAACCACTAAATGATCGCCTTCCAGGAGAGCAGTTGTACTTGATTGAAGGAGAAGTACCTTGGTATGATGACATGATCAATTATCTGGTAACATCTCAGGTCCCATCTCATTTAAATTCTCACCAAATTCACAAATTGAAATCTGAATCTAAATATTACATCTGGGATGATCCATTTCTTTGGAAGATTTGCAATGACCAAATGATCAGAAGATGTTTTCCTAAAAATGAAATTGAATCAGTCATTAGGTTTTGTCACACATTAGCTTTTGGAGGCCACTTTGGACCTCAAAGGACAGCGAGGAAGGTTTTAGAATCTGGACTTTATTGGCCAACACTTTTCAAAGATTCTCATGAATTTTGTAAACGGTGTGAAAAATGTCAGTTTACAGGAAATATTTCAAAGAGACAAGAAATGCCCCAAAAGACACTTAATTTTTGTGAAATATTTGAAGTTTGGGGGATAGATTTTATGGGACCTTTCCCAATGTCATTTGGAAATTCTTATATTCTTCTTGCTGTTGATTATGTTTCCAAATGGGTGGAAGCAAAAGCCACCAGGACTGACGATGCTAAAGTTGTTTGTGATTTTGTCAGGGCTAACATATTTTGTAGGTTTGGAGTTCCTAGAGCTATCATTAGTGATCAAGGGACTCACTTTTGTAATTGGAGAATGGCGGCTTTGTTGAAAAAGTATGGGGTGCATCATAAAACACCAACTCCCTATCATCCACAGACTAATGGGCAAGCTGAAGTGTCCAATAGGGAAATCAAAGGAATTTTGGAAAAGACTGTTAATCCAAATAGGAAGGATTGGAGCCAAAGGTTAGAAGACACATTATGGGCTTACAGGACAGCCTACAAAACTCCAATTGGAATGAGTCCATATAGTCTGATTTATGGGAAAAGTTGTCACCTACCTGTGGAATTGGAACACAAGGCATAATGGGCTGTGAGGAAGATGAATCTGGATCTTGAAAGTGCTGGGAAAGAGAGAAGATTACAATTACAGGAGTTGGTTGAAATTCTAAGGGAAGCATTTGAAAATTCCAGGATTTACAAAGAGATAACAAGAGTGGCTCATGACAAACTGATCCAACCAAAGGACTTCCATCCAGGAGACAAAGTGTTGTTATTCAATTCAAGACTCAAGATGATGCCAGGTAAACTTCGTTCCAGGTGGGATGGTCCATTTATAGTTACTCATGTATATCCTTTTGGTGCTGTGCAGATTGTGAAGGATGGAGTGAAGGATCCATTCACTGTTAATGGGAACAGATTGAAGAAATTCCTTGGGACCATGCCATCAGAGCCAATGGAGGAGATCACACTCCTCCAACCTGTTTATCAATAAACTCCATCAGGTCGTACCTCTCCTTTATATTTTCATGATTGTTGTGATTCAATTTCCATTATTCTTACATGTTAAATACATTTGAATGCATTGTGGACACTGCATCATTTAAGTGTGGGGGAGTGAACCTTTGTAGTGTAGGATTTTTAGGTGTTGTTTGTTTTCCTATTTGTTTTTTTTAAACATGTGAGTGTCTAAAATTTTGTGTGCTTATTTTTAAATTTTTGTGTGTTTTTGAAACTTTTGAGGTGAAATGATTATCATTGATATTTTTTAAACCCATCTCCATGAGTGAAATAATTTATTCCTTGAAACTAAGCTTAAATGAATGCTGAAAATGACATTGTTTCAAGTTCAATTATTTGGGAATTTCATGAAAAAATACTCTGTTTTTTGAATCCAATGCCATATATCACTGTCTTTATATTTGAAATCACATTCCCGTGAGGCTTCTAAACCTATTATTTTCATATTCTTTACATTCACCTCACTTCTTGAGAGAACCAAATCATGCTTGATTTAACCAGAATTTGATTTATTCCTGTCAAAACTTGAGGGTTTGAGGTACTTGTGTTTTAAATGATTGAGGCATTTCTTTGGTTTGAAAGCCCCCTTTTCAAGATAATCCCTTTCATAATGGCCTACCTTGAACATTTAATCCTTGTTTCCCATAGAATCCATGAAAATCCTGTTAGTTTAGCCACATTACAAGCCAATATTCCCTATCCAACCTGCTCTTGAAGTGCAATTGCATGATCTATTTGAACATAAGTGTGGGGGGAAGATGTCTTGTATTGTACTACCTTATTTGGGGATACTTTGGGTGAAAAAAAAATGTTGAAGAGATATTATTGCTGTAAAAAAAATCATTCTGCTGAAAGCTGTGCCTTTTCTGGAGCTTTCATGATGAGAGAAGTTGTGCCTTTCTGGAGCTTCTAATGTAAAAAGGATGTTGAGCCTTTTCTGGAGCTTTCAAGAAATATTATATTTGAGAAGATTGAAATGTTTGCTGCTGAAATGATGAACTATGGGAACATTCCTTGATATTCCATGGAGAAGGAGTTTATTTTCAACTAAGGGGAGTGAAGAGAAGACCATACCTTTGTGAAAATTAGAGTAATGCAATTTTGCTTCAAAAAGAGCCAAGCCCTCTTCATTCAGCCTCAGAATTTTCACATATAAATCCTACCAACCTAAAGCCACAGAACAACCTTAACAAGTCCTCATGATAAACATATGTCTTTGACTAACATCGGGTGGAGAGGTAGGAATTTATCAAGCCTATGGTGACCCTTGTATGAGTTTGGATGAGAGTGACATTGCTAAAAAATTGAGATTTGTGTAATGAGAGATAATGAAAGTTTGGTAAGTGTTTTGTGTGCATGGGAGGAGAAATGAAGAGTAAATTTATTGAATGATCCTAACTTAAGAATATGAAATAATAGAGTTTGAGGAGGCATGATATATTTTGTTTCTTGTTTTCATATTAGTGGATCTCATGGATATGTGTTTTGAATTTACTTTGAATTTATTTTGATTCTGACTTGTCCAGGAGTCCAAGTGATAAGTGTGGGGGAATTGATAGAGTTATTATTTTCATTATTATTTATATGTTTTTCAATGATTTAATCCCTACTAATTATTCAATGTGAGTGTATTTGCATCATTTATGTGTTTTTGGTGTATTTTGGGCTTAAATGTGAAAATGGGGTAATTCTGTAAAATTGTCAGTTTTATATAGCTTCTGTTTTCCGGTCATAACTTTTATAATATGGGTCCCATTGAAGTGAATCTTTTTTTAGGATTCCTATACTTGTGGGTTTAAAATGTTCCTTCAGGACCAAGACCCAATTCGAAACCCAATGGTGCAGAAAATTAAATCAAGTTGAGAAATCAGTTTGGAAGGCAGAATGGACCCCACTTCATTAAATATGCAATATCTCCTTCCGCCGACCTTAGAATGAGGTGATTCCAGCTGGTGTCGACATAGGACTTCCAAAGGACGGCTCACATTAAATTCCATAAATTATTGAGCTCATTAATGCATCCTTTTGGCGCGTCCAAATGGAGTGGGTGAAATAGTGTTTGGCGGTCAGAAAAGTAATGGTCATTGATTCGGCCATATCTTTCCTTAAACCTGTCCAATGACTCTCAAATTTTAAGGGTCGATAGAAAGCTTCATTTACAACATTCTATAAGAAGGGACCTCAGTGAGTTTCGGCCGGCTGGTGGGCATAACAGAGGAAAACTGCTGGAGTACAGATTCTGGAGCATCAAATTTTCTGTTCTTTGTTTTATCTCTTTTGTTCTTCTTAGTTTTGTAATGAATTCTTCTTTCCCCTTAGTCACAATTACCCTTACCATGGTGGGGTAAAATTCTGTGTGATTGGGGAAGGGGAGGTTTTCCATGTTGTATTTCATGAGTTCCTTCTATTAATGTTTTAAAATCCTTTTCTCTTATGCGAATCTGTTTCAATTTCTTATAACAGTTTTTATTATCATGTACGATTGTATCTGATTTTGGATTCTGTTCTTCATTTTTATTTGGTCAATGATCAATATCTCCCTCCACTAGGTTCTGGTTTATAAACAATGGAATAGACCGGGATTTAGTGGTGTATTACTCGGTGATCACCGGTACGTGTGTGAGGAGTAGTGAATGTTCTTGATTACTTGGGATAAACAAGACCCGATTGGGGATTGCCTAAGATAATTGAGAGTATTTTCTACAACTCTATTACATATTGGAAGGAGAGTAGACCAACCTAAGATTTTAGTAAGGTTTATTCTCACATTTTTAATTGACCAAGGGAGTGAGAAGAAACGATTGTGGATTCTCACTCTTAACGATTTAGCAGAGGAGAATTGGGTAAAATGAACAATGATAGAATTAAAATTGGAAAACTGACCCTAACCTGATCACCATTTCATATAACTGATTTAGATCACATCATTTGTCAATTTGTTTCAAAAATTTCACTTAATTACTTTACTTTATTTAGTTTCTTTCTTATATTTTCTAAATCAAACAATTTCTAAAAACAACCTCACTTCTTTCTATTTTAAGGTGACAGCTTAATTGTTGTGCACTCCTCTCTGGAGACAACCTAGGTAATCCACTCTACTGCATTTTAACCTAGGTAATATTTGTATTTGTCACACCCCACGACAGGCACGTGTCACATATTCAAGACGATTCTCGGGAAATTGGTTGAATGCTACGTGGATGACCTCGTAGTCAAATCATGTCAGCACCAGGACCATCTCAAAGACCTTGATAAAGTGTTGTGTTTCCTCTTCTCCTGTCACCTGAAGATGAAACCACTGAAGTGTGCCTTCGGGGTCACCTCTGGGAAGTTTCTGGGTTTTGTTGTCAGATACCGAGGTATCGAGATCGACCGAGAGAAGATCAAGGCCATCAGCCAGATGCCTCCCCCGAGCAACATTTGGGAGCTTCGAGGCCTTCAAGGCCCCTTAACCTATATACGCTGATTCATCGCGAATCTGGTCGGCAAGTGTAAGCCCTTTTCCCGGCTCATTAAGAAGGGTTCCGCCTATGAATGGGATGTGGAGTGTCGGACCGCCTTCGAGGAAATCAAGCAGTATCTGCTCCAACCTTCGGTCTTGATGCCACCCGTCTCCGGAAAGCTGCTAGTCCTTTATGTGACCGCCCTAGAGAGATCCCTCGGTGCGCTGCTCGCCCAGAAGAATAACGAGGGTACTGAGAACAGTCTCTACTATCTTAGCCGCATGCTTCTCGATACGGAGGTCAGATACTCCCCTATCGAAAAGAGCTGCCTTGCGCTCGTCTTCGCCATTCAGAAGTTGCGACATTACCTGCAGCACCACGAGGTGAAATTGGTCTCCCAGGTAGACCCACTGAAGTACATCCTGAACCTCCCTATGCTGACTGGCCGACTAGCACGGTGGGCAGTGATCCTCCAGCAGTTTGATATCAGGTTTGTACCACAAAAGGCCATTAAGGGACAGGCGTTGGCAGACTTTTTAGCTGCCCATCCAACCTCCGCGGATCAATCCCTGGACCTAGATTTACCTGATGAGATGATCCCCTAAGTCTAACATGTTGTCTCGTGTTGGCAAATGCATTTCGACGGCGCCTCCCGGAGCCCCACCGGTAGGAGGCTCAACGATCCCAAGCTCAACAGAGTGGGCCTGGGAATTGTCTTCATTACCCCGACGCAAGCCGTCCTGCCATACTCGTTCCTGTTGTCAGAAGGCTGTACGAACAATGAGGCAGAGTACCAAGCTCTCATCACCGGCCTCAAGTTGGCCCTTGTGATCCATGTGCCCCATCTACATGTGAAGGGACATTCTGGGCTGGTAATCAAAAAGGTTAATGGCGACTACGTCGTCAGGAAGCCGGAGCTCGCACCATTGTTGGAGTACACCCTCCGCCTAATGGCCCAGTTATCTTCTCGACCAGAGGTTACCCATGTCCCACGGTCGCAGAATGGCCAAGAAGACGCCCTGGCTGGCTTAGCCGCGTTGCTCGCAGAACCCGAGCAAGATGATTTGATCATACATGTGGCCCACCGGAGAGTCATTTCCCCCTGTCACCCAAGAGGACCATGATAGCCTGCGGGTAAGTCATCTCACCGCCGGACCCTCCACGCCAGGGGCCCCGGGTTCGTCAGACGCAGTGGTTGAAGCCACTCCCAACTGGAGAGCACCTTTTGTCGAGTATCACCAAAATGGTCAGCTCCCGGACGACCGGGCCGAGCGCGAGCGAATCTGACGCCGCGCGCTGCAATTTACCCTCCAGAGCGGCCCTAGTCTTGAACAAATCCTTTATAAGTGGAGTTTCGATGGTGTCCTCCTCCGTTGCATCCAAGGAGGGGAGATACCTCAAGTTATTCTAGAGGTTCACGCCGGTTTCTGTGGCGCCCATCAAGCTGGGCCGAAGCTGTCCCATCAAATCTGGAGATTGGGGTACTTTTGGCCCTCTATGATCCATGATTGTATTGGATATGCCAAGAGATTCCACACATGCCAAGTACACGCTAACTTCTTTCATCGGCCGCCGGAGCCCCTCCACCCCACCAAGTACTCTTGGTCGTTTGCGGTATGGGGACTTCATGTAGTGGGACTGTATCCACCGGCAACAGCCCGCCGGTGTAGGTTCATCCTGACTGCTACAGATTTCTTCTCCAAGTGGGCAGAGGCAGTTCCGCTCAAAGAGGTCAAGTCCCGTTCCATCGTTGACTTTGTGAGCTCCAACATTATCCACCGGTTTGGGGTACCTCACACCGTCCTCACCGATAACAGAACCAACTTCCGAGCAGCTGAATTGAAGAAATTGTACGCCAAGTACGACATCCGGTCGAACCATACCTCCCACTACCACGCGTAGGCGAATGGACAGATCGAGGCGTTCAACAAGACCCTCTCTAACATTCTACAGAAGATGGTTGGTCAGAACAAGAAAAGTTGGCCGGAAAAGCTCCCCAATGCCCTCTGGGCTTACCGGACGACGACTCGCAACTCTACCCAGGTGACCCCATATTCCCTGGTGTATGGAGATGAGGCCGTCCTACCCAGTGAGATCCAGCTGCCGTCATTACGCACTGCAGTTTATTACCACCAGACATCAGATGAGGTAGCCGAGATCCGTCTAGACGAATTAGAAGCACTGGATGAGAACCGGCTTTGTGCCCTGCACAATCTGGAAAGTCATCAGGATAATATAGCGAGGGCCTTCGACAAGAAGGTTCATCTCCAATCTTTTCTACTGGGCAACCTGGTACTGGCCCTTCGAGCGCCAATGATTCCCGGTAGGAAACCGCCCAAATTAGAACCCGAATGGGAAGGGCCTTATATCATCCATAAGTTTTACCCCAATGGAGCATACTCCTTGGTGACCACAGATGGAGAGCGTATAACCCCTCCCACCAATGCCAAATTCCTCAAACGATAATTTTCCTAGGGAAATAGGGTCCTGCACGACCCTAAACTGCAAAATGGTCCCGCACGACCTTAAACTGTATCTTCGTCCTGCAAGACGATAAACTGTGAAACAGTCCCGCATGACCTTAAACTGCACATTATGGTCCAACATGACTCTAAACGGTAAAGTCCTGCACGACCCTATACTGAAAAATGGCCCCGCACGACCTTAAACTGCATCTCCGTCCTTACTGCAAGACGTTAAACTGCAAGCCAGTCAGGCCTTCCTGACCGAGGCTCAGCCTCAGGCCCCTTGGCCTCCTTGGGCCCCGGCCCCCATCCTTACTACAAGACGTTAAAATGCAAGCCAGTCAGGCCTTCCTGACCGAGGCTCAGCCTCAGGCCCCTTGGCCTCCTCGGGCCCCAGCCCCCGTCCTTACTACAAGATGTTAAACTGCAAGCCAATCAGGCCTCCCTGACAGAGGCTCAGCCTCAGGCCCCTTGGCCTCCTCGGGCCCGACCCCCGTACTTACTACAAGACGTCAGGCCTTCCTGACTGAGGCTCAGTTTCAGGCCCCTTGGCCTCCTCGGGCCCCGGCCCACGTCTTACTGCAAGACGTTAAACTGCAAGCCAGTTAGGCCTTCCTGACCGAGGCTCATCCTCAGGCCCCTTGGCCTCCTCGGGCCCCGGTCCCCATCCTTACTGCAAGACATTAAACCACAAGACAGTCAGGCCTTCATGACCAAGGATCAGCCTCAGGCCCCTTGGCCTCCTCGGGCCCCGACCCCCGTCCTTACTGCAAGACGTTAAACTGCAAGCCAGTTAGGCCTTCCTAACCGAGGCTCAGCCTCAGGCCCCTTGGCCTCCTTGGGCCGCTGGCCCCCCGTCTTCACTGAGAGACGTTAAACCACAAGTTGGTTTTTCCCCGACTTACCCTCTCGCGGAATTGTATGGTATAGTTTAGGACTACGTCCTCATTCACGTCAGATTACTTGTCGTACCTTACATATCCCCAAATGAGATGATCCTCGTACCGCATGACGTTAAACTGCATGTCAAGAACTACGTATGGCTTGATTCTAATCCTCATGAGATACGTAGGAACGCCCGGACATTTCGTCCATTGGCCCATCCCGAAAGCCAAAATCTTCCCCTCGGGTCAAGACATGGCGGGGTGTGCACTTTTGCCCCGACTCAAATCGAGCAAGCCTCGAACCGGCTGCACATCCACCTGGAGATGTTTGCCTCTTTAGTGGATGGATACAGCTATGCTTCACCCACTCCTTGACTGGGATTCCATCATTTTTCACACCCAGAGGGACCCCCAAGAATGGCCTGGATACAATGCCCAAGGGTTGTCCTACCGTTACGGGCCAACGCCCCCAAGGGTTTTCAAGCAACAAGCCGATACAAGTCCCACGTTGTGAATTTGGTCAGCGGTCGACGCTCATTTTTTGCTCCCATATCAGGTTACCATAGGAACGCTGTGTTTCAAACATGGTCAACAGTGTCCTTGATCTTTGGGTCCACCCTGAGATGTCCCATACATCGAGTGCAGTGATTCGTTCTACCCCATCCCGAGGTGACAAACTTCCCCCCGGGCGGTTCTAGAGATCGTGCCCATGACCCCGATTCCCCATAGGGGTGTACGGTGTGGTGTGGGACTACGTCCTCATTCACGTCGGGATCATTTACCATGTCGTATGCCTCCCCTTACGAGGCCCAGCCTCAGGCCCCTTGGCCTCCTCGGGTCCCCGACCCTCGTCCTCATTGCAAGACGTTAAACTACAAGCAGGTCAGGCCTTCCTGACCAATGCCTAACCATCAGGCCCCTTGGCCTTTCTGGGCCACGACCCAGGTCCTCTCTTATAGGAGTGTACGGTGTGGTGTGGGACTACGTCCTCATTCACGTCGTCTTCTTCGCCATACCGCATACCTCCCTTGTTTAGGGGTATATTACTCCCCTTCTCGTCCAGTATGACATTAAACTACATCTAGAGAACTACGTGTGGATTGATTCCAATCCTCATGGGATACGTAGGACCACCTGAATGTCCAGGATTCGGGTCCAGCCCCATCTCTCGGGAATCATCATCCCATCTTGGCCCCTTGGCCCATCCTTCCTCTATGAGGGGATTATATTTGGTGGTGTGGGATTATGTCCTCATTCACGTCGGTCTCGTAATGACCATGCCATGTACCTCCCCCTACTAGGCTGTTTCTTCGATCCCTTTTCGGCGGTTCACCAATGTGCTTAAGAGTACTCTTGTTTATTACCTAGAACGCCAAGCTTTACTCGGACACATCTGCACCCGCTTTCCAGGATTTGTGTATCCCTGCATCAGAGCTTTCATCATCTTTCACACTCGGAGGGACCCCCAAGAACGGCCTGGATACTATGCCCAAGGGCTCTCATACCGTTACGGGCCAACGCCCCCGAGAGTTTCGGACAGCGAATCGATAAAATCCCGCGTTGCGAATAAGGTCAGCGGTCGATGCTCGTTTGTTGTTCCCACCTCAGGCTAACGCGATATGGACGCTGTGTTTCCACCATGGTTAATAGTTTTCCTCTGTCGCCATGCCAACCCATTAAACCCAAAATGTCGGGTACACGATTCAAACCCTTCATCACTTCATCATGTCCAAGTAGAGTCTCGGAACTCTTGGTACTTTTCTTCTGTGCACGTCCGCGCGTTGGGGGGACAAGCTGCATCAAAGGTGTCCTTCGGGGCTCTCTTCCGACTCCCCTTTGATGGACGCCCCAAGTATTGCGATGAGGATACCCCCCTTGTTTCCCACACCGAGTTTAACTCACGTGGGCTTAGGGATTGGGTTCACATCTGTGCTTACTCGGGGAGTTGTCACCATCCATGGTCCGAGCTCTAAGACCATAAACTAAGATTCTCATCTGGAACTAAATTCAGCTTGATTCCTATCTTGATAGGATACGTAGGGATGCCCAGACCACTTGTCTTTGGGTCCAGCTTGAGTTCAGCTAATTCGCCTCACGGGTCCTGCCATTGGGACCCCTACCACGGGACCGCGTGGCCTAGTGTGGGAATACGTCCTCATTCATGTCGGGTTTGCAATAGCTGCACCACGTGCACCCCGTTCTGAGAGTTAGCCCTCCTATTCCTTGTCTAGCATGACATTAAAAAGCACCCTTCAGAACTACATGTGGCTTGATTCCCATCCTCATGGGATACGTAGGACCACCTGAATGTATAGGATTCGGGTCCAGCCCCACCTCTTGGAGATAACCTGATCTCCCGGTCACCTAGGCCTCTTGGTTTATCCCTCTCCATGAGGGGGATATGTAGGTATGATACAAGGTTTTAGGCACCGTGCCCCCTTCCCCCGGGAACCTGCCATATCTTATTTACCCTCAAGTTGAGTCTCTTGACCCCTTGCAGTGGTTCACCCATGAGTTAAGAGTAATCTGGTCTATGACCAAGAGTGTCAGATTCAACATGATCAAGTCCCTTCCACTTGTCAAGCTTTGTGTTCCCCTCCATTCGAGCTTCCATCACCTTTCACACCCAGAGGGACCCCCAAGAACGGCCTGGATACAATTCCCAAGGGCTCTCCTACCGTTACGGGCCAACGCCCCCGAGGGTTTTGGACAAAAAATTGATAAAATCCCGCGTTGCGAATACGGTCAGCGGTCGATGCTCATTTGTTTGTCCCCATTCCAGGATAATGCAACAGGATGCTGTGTTGAGAACTTATTCAGCAGTAATCCTCTGTCGTCACGCCAGCCCCTTCAGTCCTCGAATGTTGGTTGCATGATTCACATCATTTTCCACCCCATCATGTCCAGGTGGAATCTCGACACTTTTGGCGTTATCCCTCAGTGCATCATTGCATGTCAGGGGGACAAAGCTGCAATATGGCATCCTTTGGGGCTCCCATGGTCCGAGCTCTAAGACCATAAACTAAGATCCATTCAGAACAACGTGTGGCTTGATTCCCATCCTCATGGGATACGTAGGACCGCCTGGATGCCTTTTCTTTGCGTACCGCCCATTTAGGGAGCCAGTCTCTCCCACGGTTTCACCTCTTACCTCTATATAGGCCCCTCGGCCTAAGGTTTTCCTCTCCGAATGGCATACAATTTGATGTGGGATCATGTCTCCGTCAATTGTGTTTTATAACACTGCGAACATTTCCCGCCTAGTATCGTCTCTGCTATGTCTATGCTGCATGAAGATAAAATGCATGATTGGTCCTATCATATGACCCTAAAATGTGACATTATCGTCCTGGTCGCACGACGAAAAACGACACTGCATTGTGGTGACCTCGTTGTAGAGGACATCACATTGGGTATTGGTCACGTGCCATGCCATTTGTCAATGCCCATCACGGCTTGATCCTTGTGGCGACATCATGAACTACTATTCTAGGCATGTCTCTTCCCAAAAAAAAACCATTCACCTTAATGAACAAAACGATACATCAAATTCCGCTTCATTTAGTGTAGGGGCTACGCCCACACTCCCCTTTCCCCCTGGCACTGGTATCTTACCATGTTACCTTTCAGAACTACGTATGGCATGATTCTCATCCTTATGAGATACGTAGGAGCGCCCGGTCACTTCCCCACGGGCCTAGCCTAACCTTTGTGTTCGGTCCCTCGATTCGAGCATTTCCCCAGAGAATGCATGGTAAGTAGGGCTTAGGTCCTCCTTCACGTCGGGTTTTGATTCCATGTTTCCCCTTCTCCCCTTACCCATTTATGGTCTAAGGACCATCAAGAACTACGTAAGGCTTGATTCTCATCCCTATGAGATACGTAGGAGCGCCCGGGCACTTCCCTGCGGGCCCAGCCTAACTTTTGCTTTCAGTCCTTTGACCAAAAACCTCTCATAAGGAGGTTGTGCAGTGTGGTATGGGATTACTTCCTCATTCACGTCAGGTTGTTCATTGCACCGCACACACCCCCTATTCCCATTCACGCCAGGTGTTTGAGTTACTCCACCATGTGCCTCTTATGTCTCTTTTCATCCATGGTCTGAATTCTACGACCCTAAACTAAGATCATCCTATGGGAAAGGAATCTGCTCCCTCTATCTAATACGTCTCGTTGTCGTATTCATATGTGCTTTGACAATGATCCCGATGTGTGGGACTTTCACAGGTCCATTCCCTTCATCCCATGACCATGCTTCGTGAGCTCGCTATTTGGATCCTCATCCTCTCCCACATCCAAAAGGACCCTCGGACGACATGGATACTAGGCTTAAGGGATTTCCATGAATTCTGGACCTAAGGGCCCTTCAATCGTTTCGGGCCAACATCCCTATGGATATTTGACAACATTTGTGACATGGTCCCGTGTTTCGAACATTGTCAAGGGTCGACCCTCATTTTTTTGTCCCCATTCTAGGCTAACTCGACAGGATGCTATGTTGCGAATACGGACAGCAGTTATCCTCTGTCGTCCCGCCGCCATCATCGTGATCTGAATCTCGAGCACCATGACTCAAACGTTTCCACTTCCCCATGATCAAGTGGAATTCCATCATACTCGGCTCTTTATCTTCGCGCATCTAGGTGCGTTAAATGATCGTGTTAGTGTCACTGGGCCGGTATTCACCGAGCGTCCCTTTTCCCTAACCTGCCCCTTTATGTGTCGGGAAATTCCTATCACTACTGCTTGTTTCCCACACCGAGCACGACTCACGTGGGCTTAGTAGTTTTGGCGGGATGTGTACCAACATGGTCAGGATGCTCCTCGTCTTGCATGACGTTAAAATGCGCTTCCAGAACTACGTATGGCTTGATTCCCATCCTCATGGGGTACGTAGGAATGCCTGACCACTCTGCTTCGGGCCCAGCCCAATCCTCACTCTTGGTCCCTCGACCTGAAGAGTTTCCTCCGGGGGTATGTGGACGTAATCCTCCAGCTCGTCCAGGTATTGTTCTGCCTCCGCCAGATACGCCATGAATCCAGCCCGGACTAGGCCTATGCCCGGTAATTCCATCCCAAGGCGATTCAGGTGGGCCCATATCTCAGGTGGGATGAGGAATTGCTGGTTGACATCCCAAATGTCCCAAGCTTCCGGGAAGACGACATCCTCTGCCATGTCGATATGACGCAGGCGCTTCCCCGGAGCCTGAGTGGATATCCTACGAAATCCCCTCGGTGGCCGCCCCTCCGGATGACCCTGCTCTTCTGGAATCACCGGATCCACCGCTGCTACCATACCCTCGGCCGGTGCGGGTCTCGCTGCCATGGCAGCCCCACTACCGCGAGCGGCCCTAGCTGCCCTCCGACCCCGACCTCGAGATAGAGGAGGCCCACCATCACCGACCTGGATAGTTGGTTGCTTCAACATCTCCCCTGGGTAAGCAGCCTCCCAACTGATGGCGTACTCCTTTACCAATCTGAAAGCAGCGGTGGATGGAGGCAACGCAATCCGCATCTTTCCATCTTCCCGTGTGAACATGAGCCATAGCTACCTCATCACACACGGGTGCTCCTCGTGACGCACCTCCCAGTAGACCTGTGGGGTCAGCGGCTGGAGGCACTGGAACTGCCTCGCAAACCGATGCGGGGTGTACGGTTCACAGAGCGGCTCACGATCTATTCGTGCCACCAAAACTCCACCACGAAAGGCCAGGAGGTAAGCCCGATGTTCTTATGTTCCCCGTCCGTCATCAGTAAGCAGCCCCGTCGGCAATGAGAAGGGGTGGAAGTTGAACTCATCCCCCCTCCACACCCGATTCAGCACCATCGGAATGGCCAGTTTGAACGAGAAGCTCCCGACTGCGTTCAGGATGGATGGGTGGAAGTCTGATCCCGGCGGCGAAATGGGGTTTGGATACTCGTAAATCCCCCTGATATGCGCTGCGATCCACCCATACAGGAGGTGTAAGGGCCCGCATATCCTTGGCGGATTCTTGCCCTTGCTAATATGTCGCATCATTCTGTACAGTTTGGTGAGCATCGAAATCCCCATATTGATCCGCTGCCCCATGGCCAACATCAACGCCCTGATAAACGAGCTGGGCCGTACCCCCATGCTTGTATCTCTCACCGGTAGGATCCAACCACAGATGAGAGCCGCGATGAACGCCGCCAGCCTGTCTATCGGTTGTTGTTCAGTGCTGACACTGAAACCCCAAGTCTTCCATTGGCTGTCCTCCAAGACCCACCAATACGAGTGCCCCTTGCCCCGTTGGGCAGCCCTTGGACAAGTTTGAGGCCTCAGAGGGAACTCTCGATTCTCTGGGAAATTCAGGAAGCATTTGAACCACCTCCTAAAGTGGACATCCCTCACTACCTCCTTGTCCTCTCCAGGGACATGTGCCATCAGCGTCGGCGCTAGTCGCAGCATTTTCTCCGTATCCCCCCACGCGCTGACGACGGGGAGGAATTCGTCATACATGGCCCCCAAGATGGGGACCTCAGAAATCTGGTGGACATCCCACAGGCTGATGCCCACCTCCCCGTGATGCAGGTGAAAAGTGTTGGTCCTAGACGACATTCTACTCAGCAATTCCGGCATTAGCTGCTTCTGTTGGTAAATGTGGAATTGGGAGGCCCATGCCACCTCATACAACCCCACTCTCCTCAGCTCGGCCCCAAACTCCTCGCATGAGGTGCCTACCCAGTAGGCCTAGGCCCAGTCATCAGTAAAGTTGCCACCCTGGCGCAGGTCCCACTCATCGGACCATCCCTTCTTCGAATCCTGCAAGGACGCCTTCAGCATGGTACGGTAGAGGGGAGGGGAAGTCTCCGGCTGCAGTGGCTTCCCGTCAATGTCGTTCACATGGTTGTAGATACATTCAGCGGTAAGGGGTGTGAAGTTCTCTTGTGTGTGACCATCAGCTGCCCTAAACCATTGGTGCTGGCATGGTATGCGCCTGAACCAGCAAGCTGGTTCGTCCCTACTCACCTCAGGGATAAAGATGTCATCCCTCAGCCCGAAGCCGTACAATGGCACTTTCTTGCACTGCGGATAATCATTCTGACCCTCCGATAGTAGATCTATCAATGAAGTGTGGTCCGAGTGGCTTCGTATCATCTCCCCCAGGCCTGGACAGTTGGCCATCTCATCCCGACGAGAAGCATCGGCAAGCACCCCCAATACAGCCTCTTGATGGGCCATTTTAACTCTGGCCCTCAGAAAAGAATTTTTTTCAGCTGGATTCTGAAGCTCGACCACGAAGCTGAATCGCGAAGCCGGATCGCGAAGATCGGTCGCGAGACCAAGCCGCGAAGTCTGGCCAAGGCCGACAAGCAGAGGTTCGCTTGGCGCGGACGCGGAGTCGGAGACCTGCGGTTCGCCGCGAATCTCGATTCGCGGAGGGCTGTCGCGGAGTACACGGAGCTTCGTGAAGTCGAGAGCACAAAAATACAAGGAAGGCACGTGAAGACAAAAGAGGTCTACCCCCTATTTATAGGTGGCGACCCCTGAGCATCGCGGCGCACCTCACCCGCGCGGAGCATCACAGTGCGTCCGGATCTGTGGCCCCGGTCAGCACCGCGGGCACCCTTCGCGTAGCCGCATTGCAAACCACCGACAATTTAGGCGATTTTCCCTCAGACTTCGACCCTTCGCCCTCCGTGGCTCCAAGTCTGAGGGGGGTAATTTTTTGGTGCCAAAATATTGCACGATAGGAAGGAACGAAAAAGAAGGCTGTCACGCTGCCTCGCGAAGCATCGCCGCGAAACACCGTCACGAAGGACCGACGCGAGGGGCCCTGATCATCGCGACCTCGCGAAGCTCCAGAGGCGGTAACCCTCCGCGAACGCATTTGACGTTCGTGAGCCCGCCGAGAAGCTCCAGAGGTGGTAATCCTCCGTGAACGCATTTGACGTTCGCGAGCCGCCGCGAAGCTCCAGAGGCAGTACACTCCGCGGATGACGTTGACGTTCGCGAGCGCGCCGCGAAGCACCGGAGGCTGTGCACGAGTTCTGCTTCGCGGTGCCACTTGCCTATAAATACTGGAATCCCCCTGAGTCACGGGACGGACAATCCGACCTTTCGGCTTCTCCTCTCCCGAATCGCAAAGCACTATTCGCCCCGGGAATCATGAGCTCCGCGAGGTACTTCTACTTCGCGAGACGCCTCTTCTTTGTTTCGTTTTGAGCCCCTCTTCCAAGAGGGATGCCCTTCGCGAAGCCCAAGGGCATTCACGAAGGAAGGGGATTCCCAAGGGAACCCGGGCAGCCACGGAGCGTTTATGCTTCGTGAAACACCCAACCCATGATAGTGATCCCTATGCTAAGGCAGTATCACTACACATCGCGAAGCACACTGCTTCGCAGGACCCTGCTTCGCGAGTCACCTCTTCTTCATGAGGCAATGCTCCGAAAACACTGTTCCACTTCGCGAAGCACCTTCCACTCACACCTATGCCCCATGCTAAGGCCAAGGCACTCCACTTCGTGAAGTACACTCCTTTGCTTAGCGATTCCTCTTCCCATGCGACCCTCCAGGTTTGCACGATGTGATTTCAAAGTCCCATGGACAATACCACCCGTAGCGTTGCTTCGCATAATGATTCTCCGCATAGGCATGCTAACCGCTATTGCTTCTTCGCATAGCCACGCTAATGTGGACCCATTGAGGGTTTGTTCCAGAACCCCCCTTAACCATGGCCTTACGGGTGCCTTCCCTTCCCCAAGGACCAGAGCGTACCGGTTATTTAAGTCAAGGGGTGTGGAGTGAACCCACCTTGTCCGAGCTACAGTATGTTAAACTGCCAAGCACCACGTCCTCAACACATGACGTTAAACTGTGACCCGACCTCGTGCCCCTTAGGAAGGGTCCCCCCCAGCTCGAACATTTTTTACACCACTCGTCTCCACGGGAATGGAATCACCCATCCACAAGGGATGATATCCCCCTTATTGGAGTGGCGTATGTTCATGGGAGAAGGGCGAACCTAGTTCCCCAACGGATGGCTGCACCTCTGCATCTTCGTACTTCCCCACTACCAAGGTCGGTGGAGGACGTGATAGGGAACGAGGCACCTCCCATCATTGGACCAAGGTCCATCTTTCCCGCGCATTGTCGCACCATGGGCCTCCATCCTGGAGTAAGTCCAAGCACAACGGGCCGCCTAACGCGTAATCCCCTCTTCGCTTCTCACGGACGCATCCTTCGCGACGTGATCTTCAGGTCCTTGCAACCTCTTGTTTCTCACACCGAGCATGACTCACGTGGGCTTAGAGTGAGAACCGACCCTGACCCCCACCCATAGCGAACTACGAGGACTTTGATCCATGTCAAGGCATGGTATGTAGGAAGCCTCCATGAGGTTCAATCCACATTGCTCGGTCGTTCATTCACGTCGAGTTTCGCCCTTGTCCAGCAAGACGTTAAACTGTATGTCTTCGTCCAGCATGACGTTAAACTACACGCCCTGTCCCGCATGACGTTAAATTGCATGCCCTCTTCCAGCATGACATTATACTGCATACCTCCCTTTTTCCCGCATGACATTAAACTGCACACCCATTCCCACCTGAACTACGAGGTCTTTGATCCATGTCAATGAATGGTATGTAAGAAGCCTTCCAGAGGTTCAGTCCCACCACTCATTTGACCAAGGTCCACCTTCACGTCGGTTCACCGACAAAGCCCCACCTGAACTACGAGGTATTAGATCCATGTCAAGGTGTGGTACGTAGGAAGCCTCAATGAGGTTCAATCCCACCCATCATCCAATTCACGTCGTGTTCTACCTACGTCCAGCACGATGTTAAACTGCAATTCCAGTCCGACGAAAAGCCGTTGTGACTAACCTGAACTACGAGGTCCTTGATCCATGTCAAGGCATGGTACATAGGAAGCCTCTATGAGGTTAAAACCCACCATCTGGTCGTTCCGGCCTCATTCACGTCGGTTCACCCACGTCCAGCATGACGTTAAACTGCATTTCCCAATCCGAACTACGAGGACTTTGATCCGTGTCAAGGCATGGTACGTAGGAAGCCTCCCTAAGGTTCAAGCCCAACAATCATTGGCACAAACCGTCTCCTAGTCGGTGTGATAGGCCCCCATTTTCAAGCCCATCTCCCATTGGACCAAGGTCCCTCATTTACGTCGGTTTTCCGACACCCACCGCCCGTTGTTTCTTCACGTCAGGGTTCACTATCGTCCTGAATGTCGTTAAACTGTATTCCATCAATCCTTTGAACTACGAGGACTTTGATCCATGTCAAGGCATGGTACGTAGGAATCCTTCCCAAGGTTCAAGCCCACCATTAGTGGACCCACAGGTCTACTTTAACGACGGTTCACCGATGAAACCCTTTGAACTACGAGGACTTTGATCCATGTCAAGGGATGGTACGTAGGAAACCTTCCCAAGGTTCAAGCCCACCATTAGTGGACCCACGTGTCTAATTTCACGTCAGTTCACCGATGAAACCCTTTGAACTACGTGGTCTTTGATCCATGTCAAGGCATGGTACGTAGGAAGCCTTCCAGAGGCTCAAGCCCACCACTCATCAGACCAAGGTCCACCCTCACGTCGGTACGCGGACGATGCCCATCAGACCAAGGTCCACCTTCACGTTGGTTCGCCGACGACATTCATCGGGCCAAGGTCCACCTTCACGTCGGTTTACCGGCACCATCCCGAACTACGCGGACTTTGATTTCCTGCCACGAGGATACGTAGGAAGCCTCGTCAAGGTTCAAGCCCAACATCACTGTCGCCCCTGCAATGGTCCCATTTCATTCCCCCTCTACTTCATTCATCCACCTACAGCCCATCCTGATTCTCGCCCGGACCGTCATATCCCGGTGAGACCATGTCGGTACGCTCTTCTTTACAAGCCGCCCACGGGCTGGCCCTGGTATCAACATCCCTTCAAGGAGAATCCCTCAATCCGATCTATCCTAGCTAATGCTCTGGTTGGGATGATCTGTCTCCGCTAGACGTTAAACTCACGGTATACCCTGTGTTAAACACGAGAAGCTGAGGAAAACCTCATATATGTTTCTATGACATATAATTCCCCGCGCTCGATGTGGGATGCCTCGGGCTTCCACGCCCTTGAGAAGCCTTGTGACCAGGGATAACAGACAGACATGCCAGGTTCCCCAGCATCCAGACACGCTACTGATGCCTCAACGTGACTACTCCCCCGACTAAAGGTTGCTTCCCTGACCGGACCCTTTGGAATGTCCTGACAGAAGCAGTGTAATTAACTGGCGTCCATGGAAACATGGAACTGGGAAGAGTTTCACGAACTACGTATTAAATCTATGAGGGAGACCCGGACTAGGTGATGAGTTCTGAGGAGGAATTCAAAAGAGGAAGAACCGACATCCCATCATCCCATTTTGATCAAGGAGCAGACGTCCCTGAATAAGGAGCGAATGCCGCCCGCCTTTGGAAATTGGGAATTCGGGGAAACAAAGCGCCGCACGTCCTCCTCCGTGGACGGAACAGAGGTGCACGCGCGCCCCGATGAAAGCGTCGAAAACAACTTACTAATTAATATTCCATTGGCCCTATTAAGTCGTAAAAATGCATATCATATAGGTATTCAATTAGAATATAGTAATTCTAAATAGTAAACTATCCATATCAACCTACTATGGTGATCATACACAATATGGAAACAGTTTCATAAGAAATATGAAAATATAAAATGTAGGTGAGAAAAAATACCTTGAAATGTGTTAAATATAATAACAGAATAGTTAAATCCCTTGATAATTTCACCATCATCTGAATCAAAATATCTACCATTAAAAGAATCATCATTTTAAGGAGTGTATCATTGAAAAATATAAAGTGAATTGCTATATGTACATACATGGACTGCGATATTTTTTGATTGTGAGGGACAAAGGGTTGGAGGGAGAGATAATATTATGAATTAGAGTTTAAGGCTTCTTCTTTAGGTACTCCTTTTATACACCCCTCTAATGAATTGATATCTAGAGGAATAGAAAAGTAAATAAATCAAATCCCAAACCAAGCCTTCAAAGAAACTGCACATTAACATCTCAAAAGTCATAGATATCAAATAGATGGTCATGTGAGTTCTTGAATTTGTTTCAACATGATAAACATGTTAGAAAATCAGTTATAAGTGTGATTTATAACGGTTGAAATATTGTTGTGTCAACAAGAATTCAAATCAGAGAATGTTAAAATTATATCTTTGCTAAAATTTACCTCCAACCTCTATTGTGTTGGAATAACCAACATGTTAGTATGTATGGATAATAGAAAAAATACATTAGATCATTATCAGTTAAACCATTCAAATATATCAAATTATAATTCCTAAATTTCAATGATTGGTATTTTAAAAATTAAGAAAAAATAATGATTCATCGTGGGTTCCAAACAAAATTAACCATTTATTGAGTTCAGACTTGCTACATTGCATAGATAACAAACCCTTATTTGATACCCTTCACCTCATGCCCATACCTACAATGGGTAAATAGAAAAAGGTTGATGTGATTTCATAACACTTTAATAAAGATAATAAAATAATAGAATATTTCTTTGAAAACAAAATGGTTACATAAATAAATTAAGAGGAATGGAGAAGCAATAATTTTGAACTAAAACTGAATACATTTTCAACTTGAATGAGTTGTACTTATAGTGATACTGAGACTCATGCTGTACTGAAATGAGTTTTTCTTGAAATAATTCTTCAGCTTAAAATTTTCCAGCAGCTACATTCTCCAAATACAATAACATTTAAAAAGATTAAATAATATTAGTGAAATATTGAGGCCATAGACATGAAATTTTCAAATTATACTATTTTATTATAAAAATTATAAACATATCTAATTGATAATAAATTTAAAAAATAATGTTATTTGGTTGTTTAATGTCCACAAAATACATGTACTATGGGTGACAGTGATTAATGGAGATGGATGGCGTTAGAGTTAAGGGACAAATAATGAATGATGAAATGAATAAAAAATCAATAAGGAAAAATATATATGGAAATGGAAATGGATAGGTAGAGGCAAAAGTGAAGACTCGATTTATTCCCAATCACATTGTTCAATCTACTGTCAAGACACATCTCTATCTACATCAAGTGTCAATGATCATGATGAAAATATCCTCCCCCCCTGTTTTTCTATTTTATCTTCATCGTGGGAATCAACATGGGAAAATCTAGTTGGACCACAGTTAGATTTAAATATTTTATAATGGTTGATAGATATAATTTCTACAATACCTATTGAACTAACATGTTGTCTAATAGAGTGATGTGTCTCTAAAATAAATTGATGAGTACACCATCCGGATTACAAGAAACTCATGTATGGGTTGTTCTAGTTAGTCCACTATCATTGATCACAAAGCATCACTTTCAAGTATCTTTCTTAAATGGAATCCCAAATATAAATAATAGGAAAAGGAGTCAAAAAAAATTAAGGATCACATCACTATTTATTATTTTGAAACACAAATACCATAATTAATAATCAATTAGAGTATTTGAAAACAATGATACAAATAATGAACTACTTCATAAAATAGCAATAATGGACAATATCATGTAAAATGTTTCATAAGATATGATTAAATTTCATCATACAATAGTGGGTCAAAAGAGATAACGTTCATAGTCGATTTAAAAATTGATTCAAAACCCACCCACAACCCTATATAAATAGGTTAAAGTAAGAATTCTTAAAAAAACGAGCATCCATATCCTTTTAAATGTAGTCAACCAATGAAATGAAAAACACAATGAATTTTTTTCAATCAAATCATTTAGTAGTATTCATCCACACCATTAAGAAGACATCAAATCCTTTATCAATAATATTTACATATTAACGATGTCTTACCTCCTTAAAAAATACTGATATCATATAACATTCCTGAGTAAAAATCGTATTTGATAAAAAAATTAATTTGAATTAGTATAAAAATCTATATGGGGAATTACCTAGAATCAGTGCTACATGTAAAGAAAAATGACCAAGAAACTTTCATGGATTAATAGATTTAAAGTTAAAATTATACCAACAATATTATTTTTCAAATACTACTCAACCGGATCTTCCATGAGTCTCATCAGAGCACTAAAAATTAATATCAACACCAAAGATAAAAAAAATACCATTACTGAGAAAATGATGTATTGATAAAATTTAGAGTTTCTAATCGTATTCAATTTAATATGTGAATAATTCAAATGTACCACATTAGAATGTGACTAATAATTTATCCTGACAATAATGCTTGAAAATGATCTGAAATCCATGAAGTTGTTTAGTTATTATGCAATCCAGGGAAATAGGAACTGCAGGTGGAGTAGAGGCCTCAAACGTGGAAGTGAAGAAGGTGTAATTGTAGGTTGCGAAGAAGTCAAAGGCGGTGGAAAAGGAATAGGATCTGTATGCGGACGATTCAAATGTGGAGGAGCTGAGGCGGAGTAGGAAATGGAAGAGTAAGAGGATGTAGAGAATATTTGGGAATTGTATAGGGGTAGGGGATTAGGGGAGAAAAGTGAAAACCCTTGCAGATAAGAGGTAAATCCCGAGGGCACCTTGAACCATAGGTGGAGCAGAGGACCCGGACGTGGGACAACTGAAGGTTTAGTTGTCGGTTGTGAAGGAGACGAAGGCGGAGGAGCTATAGCCAGGCGAGCCGAAGGTGGAGGAGCCAATGTTAGAGGAGATGAATGTGGAAGGGCTGAGGTGGAGTAGGCAGAGTAGGCGGTGGGGGAGTAAGTGGCTATATAGGAGATTTTGAATGGGACCGGGATAAGGGAGTCGTGGAGGAGAGCACTGACCATAGAAGACAAAAGGCAAATCCCGAACTAGGGAGGTATGCAATGGATTTTGGCGTCGTAAACGGAAGGAGCGAGGGGAGTCAATGAATGCTAACAGAGTAGCTTAGCACAGAGGGAGCATGTGGAAGGTAGGCAGTAATGGACAATGTAGGGTGGATGGTGGGACAAGTGGTAGGAATGATAAACCTAATATTAGTATATATACATATTTACTGGGAATATAACATGAATAAAACCCATTTAAACCTAGAATAAAAACACATTTAGATATCAACATAACCTTTTATTGTAAAAAATTACTTTTAAAATAAAAAATTGTTCACGTAATAATGATACCATTTTTAACGAAAAGATAAAAAAATTATAAAGAATTAACGAAAGTAATAAATCATAATTGATTTTGTATAAATATCACATGAATTATAATTTAAAAAGACACTCCTTTTTTCCTTTATAAAAAGAGATGAAAATGATCTTTAAAAGAGGGTTTTAAATGAATGTCCCTTATCCTAAGTTGAATTAATCACATAAAATATTTATATTCATATATATTAAACCTAATTTATTTATCTAATTTCATTAGAAATATTTTTCTATTTTTTATTCCATTTTTATATTATATAATATTAATTATAACACGTACCTAATTATTTATGTTCATGTTAGAAGTTTTTTCCATATTTCGTACATGAATAAAAATTGAACATGGTATGATTTCAATAGTTAAGTTGGTCATAATTCCATCATATCCGAAACAATATTAATGAAAAAATAATAACTTTAATAAATCAATTATACTTTTAAATCAAACCATTTATTTATGGTTTTGAAAAAAATGAACAATGTTATAATTATGGAGAATGTAGGTCGTACATATGCATGAGTAACATTTCCAATTTTCATTTACAATTTATTGAAAAAATATAATTTTTAACATATCATTAAAAAATGATAATAATATAATTTATATAATTTTAACTATTTAAATATAATTATTTATATAATCCTTATTATGTGGTGAAGAAAAAAGAATCACATCACTTCGTGGAAGTGAAAGTTTACACGTACGCATGAACGACGTGATCATTTTCAAGTCCATGTAAAGGTAAGAAAATAATTGATATATACATATTTAATAAAGAAAAATATTTCTTGAATATCATTAATAATCATTAATTTAACAACTATAGCCATCCTTGAGATATGGTGATAGAAAAAGTATTATTTATGTTCATGTGGGTTTCTTCTAGAAATGGGGATAACCATGTTTGTTTAAGGTTCAAACATTCCATTCAATTTTTAATGGTTTAATTCATAAAAATGGAAGCACCCAATTATTCTATATCCATTTGGACCTACTTCTGAAAGGTAGGTGGTCATTAGTTGTGGAGCGATGAGGCTTGAGAATTTGCATTGGTCGAGAGGATGGGAGGTCAGGCTCATCACACATTTTTGGGGGGAATTATGTCCTACTTCGGGACTTTCTTATAGATTTAAGATATGTTCATGAATCCTTAGTAATTCTCCAAGAATGAAAATGTGTTTTCCGTTAGATTGGGCAATCAATGATTGATATGTATGAGATTTAGAGAATCTTTTATATGTATTTTATGTTTTTCATCGATAGAGAATCATTTGTATGTATTGGAGATTCTTGGTCAATGGTATATTTCAATATATTATATAAAATATCTTAGTAATTATGACGACCATAATGGTTTTAAATCCACTCATTAGGGAACATGATGTTTATTGTCATTAAGAAAGACAAGGATTATTTTAGAGTTGGGATCGTACCCGCAGATGGGCTACCTACGTATCCTTCTTAAAAAGGAATCATAACCCACATAGTTTGATAAAAATGATACAGTTTAATTTCATATGGGATGAAAAATAATTAATGAAATATGTTCTTGAACCTTATAAAGGATTCCTACGTACTCTACTTTTAACGTAGAGATCAAAGTCCACGTTGTTTAGGGGAATGAAATATGGTGTTTATGCTTAGTAAAATAGCCTATAAATATATGTCGTGATTACTTTTACACTCTAAGCCCACATGAGTCATGATCGGTGTGAGAAATAGGAAGTATCAATAATCTTGACAGTGGTTCCACAAAAGATGCAGTTATGAGAAATGTGTCGGATCTGAATCTACAGATTATACACAAGAGGGGGGGGGGGTGAATTGGGTCTTTTGTAATTTTTCGATAACTCTTTTCTTGAACGAGTTATGTCCTTTATACTTTTCCAGATTTGATCATGCAGTGGAATAAGTAAAATCAAGAACACAAAGATGTATAGTGGTTCGGCGAACAGAAGGCCCCTAGTCCACTCCACCAATGCTCAACTCCACAAGCTTGGTGATTTTCATTATCTGGTCCTCTTTTCCAGAGACCGATTCAAAAATGAGTACAAGCAGTTGACACCTTTACAATAAAAGAAAAAACAAAGCCTTCTGGTTCAAACACGAACCTACACATCATAGAACGAGAAGTTGGTTACTCAAGAATAAAAAGAATTTTGGAATGAAATTTTCCAGTTGATCTTCGAAATTGAAATAGAATGAAATTGACAGCAGATGAATCGAAGTCTCTAGAAATATTGATCTTCAAGATGAAGCAGTTCTGAGTTGATCCAGTTGCAGTAGATATAGATATATAGTTCACATCTTCAGCAGTAGTATATCCACAGTAGATATTCGATGTAGAACAGGTGAATATTTTATCGAGTTCTTTCTTCTTGAATAAACAGAGCATTGACGCTCCTTTTGAATCAGTAGATCAACGTGAATAGTTGCAATCTCTGTTTTCCACCTTTTTCAATAATAGATTGATCACCACACTCATGCCTGGTGTTCTCATAGAGAACATATATAATAAATCTAAGCATATCTCTTGCACATTTAGTTCCATAAAAGTTGCATTCTGATTCGCGATATTAAAAAATTTCAATTTACAGAGAAGTCGTAACCTCCCTTAAGACTCGGGATAAAAAGAACCTTTTAATTCAATCTTAAATCCATTAATAAAACAGATTTGAATCAGTCAAAGTCATACTTTAAAAACGACATTAAATCCGGCTTGAAATCTGCCCAGAAATCAGCTTACTGATCGATGCACATAAATAGCATCGGTCAAAATTTCTGACGCCAAACGTAAGGCTGATGACATGGCCTCAAAACGTAGGGCTAATAACATAGTCTTCAAACGTAAGGTTAACAATGTAAGGTTGAACACAAACATAGGTTTGACAACGTATGGTTGAACACAAATGTAGGGTTAATCATCCATACTTTTTCTTCAGCACACAAATGTATGGTAAAAGATCCATAACTTTACTTGATCCATACATTTCCCTGAACGTATGGTTGTTTAAAAAAGTAAGGTTGATGAACCATACTTTTGATAAACAAACAGAATGCTTAGAATTTATGTATAGTTCTCCTTCCATACATTGCTAATAACCAAAACGTAAGCTTTCTTCCTAATGTAAGGTTCTCCATCCATACCTTGCTGAAAATTTATGGTTGTTTAACCATACCTTTCACTTATCTCAAAAAGTATACACGATTTTCATCCTTACGCTACATTTATACACATAGGGTATGAACAGTAATTCCAGAATGCGCTAAAGCAGATTCCGTGCTATATTTATCTATGTTAGGTATGAACTGTGATTCCAGAATGCGCTAAAGTAGATTCCGAATAAGTAATAAATTCTCGTTATTTCAAGAGTAAAATAAATTAATAAATTCATGAAAAATACTAAATAAAATCATTAGAAAATAACTAGGGGTATTTGTGAGAATCAAAATTATCATAAAGAGATAGAGTATTATTTTAAATAATCTCCCCCCTTTAAATAACATTAACATGTATTGTTGGAAACATTACATTTCTCAACAATCTCCCACTTTTTGATGATCAAAAAACCCATAAAATAATTAAAATTATTTAAACAAAATTAACTATCATTTAATTCTCCCCTAAATAAAATGTTGAGGTTTTGATATTGTTTTTATCCAAATTCTCCCCTTTTTGTGATATCAAAAAAGAATGAAAAATCATGGATTTTAACACTTTTAATATTGCATTGAACTGTTAGTAAATGCTATTATGAATTGTTTATAAATAATTAAATCTACAGTACTGGCATATAAAAAAACAAATAAAGAGAGAAACAAATAAACAATGAAGAAAATTTTCATTCAAAAATAGTAGTATATACATGACAATGATATACACAGGAATCAAGGTTTGGGTAAGATAGGCAACATGTTCTATCTCCTCTGAATTGCAGACTTGATTTCTGTAAACTGTTCTTGAAGTCGCTTCATCATCCCATATCCAAGCTGGATAATGAGATCTCTGTTCTCTTGAGTCATATGAATATCCTCAATTATATTTACTCTAAAAAAATGCATGCATTATTTCCTCTTTTTCAACAAATACTGACAGCTTCTCTAATAACTGATTTAACATAATTCTGATCGATGGCTCACTAGATGTCTGTTGATCCACTAAGAACATCTGATTTTCCAGCAACACTGACAAAGGAGCATTGTTACATTGAATATCTTGTATCATGTCATTCATGTTTTTCATCGTAGCTGTGACAGCTTGAAACCTTCAAATTAAATCAGGTGAAGTACCTGATCCACTAACTGCATTATTTGCAAATGATGCAAATTGGTTCTCCATAAAAAACATCAGATCTAATAAATCTGACATCATAACCATTTCTGATTTCAATTGTGTAACAGTAGTCAGCATATCCTCTTTAGACATTTCAACTTCTTTCCTTGAAACTGTACACTCCTTCAGCTTTTGAAACTTCAAATGTTCTAAGTCTAAGGCATTTCTTAGAGAATCATTCTCAGATTCCAACTGAGATACCATTCTTTATAGTTCTTCAACTTCTTCTTTCCTTGAATCAGATGCACCCTGTGCTTGATTCACAGTCTCAGGTTGATGCAATAATACCAAAGGCATTGATTCAGCATCAGATTTTTCTTTTTCTTTGTCCTGAGAAGGTTGGTCAATAGGTTTTTCCTTAGAGTTTTCAAACTCCTCCACAGAAAAATCCTCTTGATGTACCTCTGTTTGATCTTCAGAATCATGCTCATCACATTCATCTGCATCTTTTTCGTCCACTAGAATTTCAAGAACAATATTTTTTAGTATTTTTCTGAGGTCTATCCACTTCTTCACCAGGCACTGCCTTCATCTCTTGTTCTTGTTGAAGTGCAACTTCAACATCACCTACAATCTGTTCCTGATTCTCCAATTGAGCTTCTTCTGGAACTACTGATACCTCTATTGGTGATGTTTTTTCAGTATCATCTTCCATGGTCTTATCAACAACAGCTTCCCTTACAAAATAATAAGAAAATAGAACTTCTGTGGTTGTTTCCAATGCAGGGGAAGTGACTTCCTCATTTACTGGCCTCTTTCTTTTTTATTGAAGTCCCTCCTGACTTCTGTCTTCCACAACATTTTCCACTTCAAAGAAAATCCTTCTTGCTACATTTCTAACTCTGTATTCAACTTGTCCCTACTTAGACTTAGAAGGTTGAGCCTGAGCCCTCTATGAGTCTTCCTCGTCTCTTACTGACAAAAGTATTCCTTTAATTGTGCTCCAGAAATATCCAACTTTCCTCAAAATTCCAGCATTAAATGTATTACTGTGATGACAGTTAACTCAAGAATCCACTAATCTCACCATGCCTTTCTTAAACAATAGTTTATAAATAAAATGACCAAAAGGGTAGAAATTCATCTGGTCCTCGCTTTGACAGCAGTAACTGAGATACCTTATCATGTATCTTGGAATGTTTTACTTAACATCGCATAACACAAGAAACATTATATATATATATCTTGGTAAAAAATATTTTCCATTTTTTCCATCCGTGGAGCTATTCTAGTCTGAATAAATTTGACCAAAATCTTCTGATAAGGCTCCAAATCCTTGACAAACATTTTCTTTATTGTCTTAGTACCAAAAAGAAAAGACATGATGTCTTTGGATTTATGCACATAATCTCTGATATTTTTCAAATCGAAATTTAAAACGCCCTCATGAGGGCAGAGGATAATCTGACTAATATCTACTAAAGAGATTGAGAAATCCATATCCTCTATCATAGCCAACATAATATTCTTGGTATCTCCCATAATAAAATGTACAGGTTTGAAGAAGTATCAAAGTTCTACTTCATAGAGAAATTCTGTATTTTCACTGTTGAACATTTGTTCAAGATTCTGAAACGAAAGTGCTTGCTTCAGCAACAAATTTGTTTGAAATCACCAGTCGAGATCGATTACCTTTCCCTGTAAGACATTTCATCCCTTGGTGCGTTGTCTCTTGACATTGCTTGGCTCGTATTCACTATCTCTTTTAGTTAATACCATTTCTGTGAGAGTCTCTGAAGGTTTGAATGTTAGGGTTTGGGAGAGGAAGTGCGATTTTCGGATTTCGAAAGGGTTTTGATATAAGTGAAAGTCTTTAGAATTCAAAAAGGCTCTGACAACCTTGATTCCCATGTAATCACTAATCATTACAAATATTTAAAACAAATAAAATTTTCATATGGTGAAAGAAAGAAAATCTTAAACAGTATTCAATAAACAAAATAAAATTTACGTATATAAATAAAAGTAAATTAAAAATAAAAATTATTAAAAATTAAATAAACCTAGCTCCTCCTTAATAAAATCAAACCTTGCAGTGGGAAGTGGTTTAGTAAAAATATATACTAATTGAAATCTAGTATTTATAAATTCTAAATATATATCTCTTTTAATAACATGATCTCTTAAAAAGTGATGTCTTATATCAATGTGCTTAGTTCTAGAATGACTAATGGGATTTTTTAAAATATTAATTTCACTATTATTATCAAATAAAATAACTGTATTATTAAAATTCAATCCAAAGTCTATAAGAGTGTTTTTCATCCACAACACTTATGCACAACAACTGCCAGTAGAAACATATTCTACCTCAGCTATTGACAGGGCAACTGAATGTTGTTTCTTAATAGACCATGATACTTACAGAAATTCCTAAAAAGTGACACGTATCTGATGTACTTTTTCTATCTAATCTACAACTTCCAAAGTCAGCATCTGAATATGAAATCAAATTGAAATCATAAGTTTTTGGATAAAGAAGAGATTTAAAAATAGTTCCTTTTAAATATCTAATAATTCTTTTAACAGTAGTTAGATGGGATTCTTTAAGATTTTATTGAAATCTAGAACAAAGACATACTGAATGCATTATATCTGGCCTTCTATGAGTATGATACAAAAAACTACCAATCATACCTCTATATAACTTATTGTCAACTGATTTCCTAGATTCATCCAAATCATGTTTTATATTAGTACACGTAGGAGTTGTAAATGGCTTGTTGTTTTCAAGTGAAAATTTCTTATGTAAATCAGTAATGTATTTTCTTTTATTTAATGCATTCCCAAAATCTTTTTGATATATTTGAAGACCCAAAAAGAAATTTAATTCTCCCATCATACTCATTTCAAATTCTTCTTGCAATAATTTTGAAATTTCATGACAATGAGTTTTATTAGTTGATCCAAATATTACATCATCAACATAAATTTGAACGAATAAAACATTATTTTTCACAGTTTCCTTAAAGAGTGTTCGGTCTTCCATTCCAATAGTAAAATCATTTTTCAAAAGAAATGAACTTAATATTTCATACGAAGCTATAGGTGATTGTTTAAGGACATAAAAAGCATTAGTATTTTTAAAAACAGAATTAGGTTTTTGAGATTTTTCAAAACCAGGATGTTGCTCAACATATACTTCCTTAATTAAATAACAATTTAAAGAGGCAGATTTAACATCCATCTGAAATAATTTAAAATTCAAATAATATGCATTGGCTAAAAGGATTCTAATGGCTTATAACCTAGATACAGGTGAAAAAGTCTCATAATAATCTATTCATTCTTCTTGATTATATCCTTTAGATACTAATCTTGCTTTATTTCAAGTTATTGTTCCTTGGTCATCCTGTTTATTTCTAAAGACCCATTTGGTTCCTATTACAGGATAATTCTTAGGTCTTTCCTCTAATTCCCAAAATTCATTTCTTTTAAACTGGTTTAATTCATCTTGCATTGCTATTACCCACCTTTCATTATCTAAATATTCTTCTATAATCATGGGTTCTTACTGAGATAGGAAGGCATTGAATTCTACTAGGTTTCCAAAGTTTCTTCTAATTTGAACACTAGTTTATAGGTCACCTATTACAGTTTCTAAAGGGTGATTCATCAGGGTTCTAGACTGTCTAGGTAATATATTTAAAGGTTCTTCAGTATCATGTTCTTCTGAACTGGATAGAATTTCTTTTATATCATTTTCCAAATTATTCTTTAAATTCTCAAGTCGCATGTTATCATTAGAGTCAAGTTCATCCAATTGTTTTGTCCTTTTCTCAAAGGGATAAGATTCATCAAATTTCACATGAATTGATTCTTCAACAATACTTGACATCTTATTATAAACTCTATAACCATTTGAGGTAGTAGAATATCTTATGAAAACACATTCATCAGATTTTGGATCTAACATACCAACATTATCCTTGGTGTTTAAGATGTAAACCTTGAATCCAAAAACATTAATGTAATTTACTTTTGGTTTTCTGTTATTCCATAGTTCATAGGGTGACTTTCTCAAAATAGGTCTAACTAAAACTCTTTTAATTATATAAAAAGCTGTATTCACAGCTTTTGCCCAGAAATATATATGTAGGCTATATTCATTTAACATAGTTCTAGCCATTTATTGAATAGTTCTATTCATTCTTTCTACAATCCCATTTTGTCGAGGTGTTTATGGTGCAGAGAAGGTGTGTTAAATACCCATATTTGAGCAAAAGGAATTAAATTCCAGATCCTTACATTCTCCACCATGATCACTTATCAATGATATTATATTGAACCCTTTTTCATTTTGAACAGATTTACATAAAATTTCAAATAAAGTGAAAGCTTCATTTTTAAATTTCAAAATGAAAATCCATAGAAATCTTGAATAGTCATCAACTGAAACATATACATATAATTTACCAGCTAAGCTTGATACTCTTGAAGGTCCAAAAAAATCCATATTAATAATTTCTAGAGGTTTAGATGTTACAAACATATTAACAGATTTGAAGGATGATTTGTGTTGCTTTCCAAGTTGACATGCATCACAAAATCTGTCACTTTCAAATTTGAGACTTTGTAAACAAAAAACTAAATGTTTCTTAGATAACTTATGTAAAACATATACATTTCAATGACCAAGTCTTCTATGCCAGATCTAGGATTCACTTACTTTAGCAGTCATGTAGTTTAATTGTTGTCTACACATGGAATTTAAATCCAATGTATAGACATTTTCAGTTCTTGGTGTTTTAAATTTAAATAGTTTATCTTTAGAAATAGTACAACAATTGTTAGTAAAATCAATAGTATATCCATAATCACAAAGTTTATAGATACTTGTCAGATTGTATTTTAGTCCTTGTACATAAAGTACATTGATGATTGAGACTGCTTTTGGATCTCCAACAGTTCCAATGCCAATGATTTTTCCTTTGGCATTTTCACCAAATGTGACAATTCCTCCTTCATTTTGAGTGAGTGAAGAAAAATTCAATGAGTCTCCACTCATATGTCTTGAGAATCCACTATCCATGTTCGATATATATTTTCTTTTGAAGGGGCCTACTACCTGCATTGACATTCAAACAAACTGCTTTGGTACCCATATTTGGTTGGGCCGAGGGGTGTTAGGTAGAAATGATCTGGGTATCCGGATTTTCTTTGCTCTTTAAAAATTAGCTGAATCATATAAGTCTTTTGAAACAGAGGATTTCTTAATACCAAAAATTTGAGGTTGTCTTAAGAAAAAGTTTTTAGTTATTTGTCCCTTTTTCCAACAACAATTACAATTAACCTTTTTAGATCTAGGATCAAAATAATTTTTATATATCTTTGGTTTTTCTCCTTTACTGCTAATTCCAAATCTATCCTTTTTAATGAAAGTTATCCCAAGAATTTAATTTAATGAATTCTCTCCTTTTGTAAAAACCAATGCAGCCTGTTTGTAAGATTCTACTTCATCCTGTAGTGTTTTTATTCTTGATTCAAAATTAATATAGTTAGTGTTAATATAATTTTATTTATCAGTTAATTCCTTATGGTGTTTCAGCATTGTATCTCTTTCATCTGAAACAAATTTATGTATATTTTTTAGTGACTTATTTTTCTTAAATAGTGAGTTATATCATTCTTCCATCATATTGCAGTAGGCTGCAAGTTTTTCATTTGTGTAGCTTGATTTATAATTTGATTCAGAGGAGTAATATGAGTGTACATCATCAATTTCTACCATAAAACACAGGTTTGCTTTTAGATTTAATTCTTCTTCCTCTGAGCTTGATTCAAAAGAGCTAATGGATTCTTCAGATACACACGAAGTGGCTTTCATAGCATTCTTGTCTTTCTGATCAAAGACATTTCTTTTGAATAATTTTTTCTTCTTCTTTGCATCCTTCAATTGTGTGAAATCTGGTCTGATATGCCCCATATTTTTTCATTCATAACATATTACTTCCTTATTATCTCCCTTAAAGGTTTTTTTGAAGCCTCTTTTCTTGCTGTAGAATTTTCAAAATTTTCTGGCTAGCTCAGACAGTTCTTCATCTGAGTTGGATGAGTCAGAGCTTTCTAATTTTGGTTTGACTTCTTTTTTCATCATCGTTCTATTCTTTTGTTTTGAAGTTACCTTCAAGGTAGTATCTTCTCTTTTGATAATCACTTTATGTTCATTAGCCTCATATTGAATTTTTGCTTCATACATCGTCAGTTTACCAATCAGCTCTCTCATAGTTAGATCTTTAACATGTTTTGATTGTTTGATTGCAGTAGAGATACCATTCCATCTAGTAATAAGTACTATTAGTACTTTTAATGCTTGATCAACCTACTTGATATGTTCTCCTAGAGCTGTTATTTTATGGACAATTTCTTTCAATCTCCCATTCATTTGGGTACTGCCCTCATCTTCAACCATTCTGAAAGTATCAAATTTCAATTTGGCAGTTGCATATCTCATTTGCCTCACATTTTCTGTTCCTTCATATGCCATAGTTATTGTTTGCCACAACTTATATGTTGTCGGGAACTGAGATACTTTGTTAAATTCATCTGGTCCTAGAACACAGATAATTGCATTCATATCCATTGAGTTCAAATTGTACTATGCCTCTATAGCAGCACTCTATGTCTCAGGATTTTCAGGAATTTTATTAGGAGTCAGAATCTTTGAATAGACTCTATATCCGAGGTTTTTCAGATATATTATCATGCCTGATTTCCAGCAACCATAGTTGTTTCCATTTAAATATGGTTCTCTGACCATTGACATCCCTTCTCTTGAATCAGTCATGACGCTCTGTTGTATAATCCTTAAATTCTTCTAGCTTGCTAAGGCTCTATAAGAAGCTCCACCTCTTATGAGTTCTCTATCCATTGAGTTTAAAGAATAAGCTCCATTGGAGAAGACATTTTGTATTGATTGAGGTCCTTCCCACTTTGGCTCAAGATTTGGAGGTTTCTTTCCAGGTTTCATTAGAGTTTTGAGGAACAATACTAATTCTCCTTGAATTAATGAACGAAGAGGTGATTTTTTTTGAATGCACACACTATTCGATTCTGATAGACTTCCAAGTGGAGTATGGTTCACAATCTTTTAACATCTAATTATTCCAATTCATCAAATCGCTTCTAAGATTGTTCATCTTTGGATTACTGATCACAAATGGATACTCTGAGTGAATGTAATTGAACCTCAATGGGAAAGACAGCTTCTGTTCCATTTAACAATGAATATGGAGTTGACTGTGTAGTAGGGCGGGTGGTGGTCTAATAATCCCATAAAGCATGAAAATGTTTATCAGACCATGATTTCTTATCTTTATCCACCATCTTCTACAGTATGATTGAAAGTTTCTTATTGAAGGATTCTATATGGCCATTGGCCGCTGCATGATACCGAGACAAATGGTTGGATTTGATGTTTTATTCTTGATACAACTTTCTCACCTCTGATGAATAGAAGTTGGTTCCATTGTCTGTTAATATGGTATGCGGGACACCAAATCTGTTAATGATGTTAGACTTGATGAAGCAAACAAGGCTTTTAGAACTAACTTCTTTGAGAGGTATTTACTCTGCCCATTTGGAAAAGAAGTTAGTAGGAGTAAAAATATACTTAAACTACTTGGATGTAGCCAAAGGATAATGTCCCACTACATTCATTCTCCATGTGGAAAATGGAAATGAGTATTTATCTGTATGAAGAAACTCTGGGGGTTGATGAATGAGGTTGTCCTATACATGACAAGAATGACACTTCATAGTGAAATCAACACAATCTTTCTTCATTGAAGGCCAGAAGTATCCATGGCTTTGTATTTGACCTGAAAGTCTATGTCCAGATTGGTGGGAACCACAAACTCTTGCATATACTTCAGTCATGAAATCCATTGTCTCTTCACCATCAATACATATGAATAGAATTCCATCAAAACCACACTTGTAGATAATTTTTTGGTGATCTGTGCTATCATAAAGAGTAAAATTGACCACACGTCATCAGACTTGTTCATTCCTAGCTCTATTAGGTGGGAGTGTTCCGTTTTGAAGGTATTCCCAGATAGGTTCCATCAATCCTGTAGTATGACCATCTGGATAATATATGGGACTAATTTCATTGATGTCCTATATTCTAATTTGAACAGAAGGTGAAGCTACACAACGGTGGGCAATACTGATGATTGTTTTGTCCCAATTTGAATCTACCAGAACTGTGGCTACATAAGCTAGTGCATTAGCTTGAGAATTATGTGATCACAAGACATAATAAAATTTCAGTTCTGAGGTAAATTCCGCAATTAAATATTTTATGTAATCACACAAAGGGATTAACTACTCTTTTTGGCTGGCATAATCCACCTTTATTTGTTTCATTACAAAATCAGAATCACCTTTTACCCTCAAGTGATTCACATGTTCCTGTAGCTCCAATTACAATCCTACAATGGGAGCTTGATTTTATGCTCCATTAATTGTACATCCTTCCAAAAATAAGAAGGAATAGGGTAGCACTACCCTTTCTAGGGAAATAAGCATGATTCCTAACCCAACATTTTTGAATTTAGGACCTTCCATTTTCTTCCCTGTTGGGATTCTAGAGGCACCAAAAAAGAACATTTCCCATGTTTTTGGATTATCGTGAATAGAAAAGACCTCCTAATTAGGAAGTTTAATATTTATATATTTATCCTCTACAGATGGGTGTTCAGTAAGAAAATTGGCTAAATCTTGTCCCTTTATTGCCTTTTGATACACATACTGGATATCAAACAAATGCAAAATAACTACCGACCTTACCAGACGTCCTATAAGCATTGGACAACTAATGATAAATTTGAGCGGGTTTTTGCGAGATACCAATTGGACCTCATGATGTCGTAGATAGTGTCTCAATTTCTGAACTGCAAAGATTAATGCTAGGTAGCACATTCAATACATGAATATCGAGTTTCTGCCTCAAGTATAGTCTGACTGAGATAATAAAGGTTGTTTTAATTCCTAGCATCATTCTTTTGGGCATGGAAGGCACCCAATGATCACTCTAAAGCTATCACATAGAGAATAAGTGGTCTTCCTTAAATGGGTGGCATTAATACTGGTGGACTCAAGAGATATATCTTGAGAATATCGAAAGCTTCTTGACATTCTTTAGTCCACTTATTGTTGGCTCCCTTATTCATTAATTTGGTGAAGGGTAAACACTTGCCTGCTAAATTGGAAGTCAAATGCCGAATATAGGCCAAGTGTCCTTGAAATCCACTTAATTCTTTCAAATTTCTAGGAGGTTATGATCGTACCACGATTCACTGTTTTGTTCCACCCTTACACCGCAGTTTTAAACTAGTTTTGTAATGAATATTCCAAATATAATAATAAATTGCACTTCATGTTTTAATAAATAAATTAATTTTAATCAATATTATAATGGGAAATGTTACTTGTTTTTATTGTTTCAATGTAGGTGGAGGTGATTTGGATGGCCTTTGATGAAGTGGAAGAAAAATGGGCCAAAATTGCATTGATCCATGGACATCTGTCCACTGTTTTGCATAGTACACAACATCCGTGCATCCAAATGGGCTGAAATTTTGTGGGCCTGTCAAAAATTTAATACTCTACATTTCATATTAAGGAACCCAATGCGGATTCGGCTTCTATGGGGCCCATCCGAACTGATCTGTCCAAGCCACCGAATTTGGACCAAGTCAAATGCGGTGTTCTGTATTTTATCAATATCTTGAGATGTAGTTGTTCAAACGGTGCCAAACGTTCGGTGGAGACAACCAAGAGGAAGGTATACAACTTTTCTATTTTCGCTAAAGCGAGATAAGACTGTCTGAAGGCCGAAACGCATCGTGGAAGTGGATTGATGAAATCTGTGTGCCCAAAACCACCTCCCACATTTCCTATAAATGGGCACCTTGGGCTCCTCATTTGTAAGTTCGGCCAAGAGGCAAGGTGCTGCCATTTTGGAGTCCCCAAGGAGTCTTCTCAACATCTCTAGAGGTTCTGGAGGATATGGGAAGTTCTACCCCAACATATTTCTCTTCTTCCTCTCCCATGGGTTTCTAAACCCCTTGTGATCACCCGGGGAGGAATGTGATTTACATCCCGAGCTTCATGTTTGTAATATTTGAATGATTTTTTAAATTCCAGATTGTTGTGTTGTTTTTCATCATCCTCTATTCTTATTTTATTGAGTTATGCACTGGTATGTCATTCTCAACTCAAATGATCATGTTTGGGGGTACCCATTCATGTGATGTTTCACACACCGTTCACCACTTTCTTTCCCCCTTTCAATTGAGGAGTTTGTGTGGTTTATATTGGTAAATTGAACTCACACAAGTACTGTCAAGGCCATGTACATTTATGTCATGGTATCACAAATAAATAACATACAAATCTGGAGAGTGCATCGAATTTTTCGTGTGTTGCCTTGGTGAGTTTTGGTTATGAAGTCAAACACAATTCATTCAATCATCGGCGGTGTCCGGTGAATCATTGTGTGTTTTTGACTGAACCCTAGGAGGTATCCTAGTATAAACTCAGTAACATTCTAGTTCTAGGTGTTACAAACCATGGATTAAAAGATCATAACCTTATATCATGAAGCAATGAAGGAAAAACATCATACGAGTACCCCGGGTTGATCACGATTTATTAATTTTGTTAATCTCTACTTTGTTTTATAGCTTCTATTTTCTATTATCATCTTTAATCATCAAACCCAAGTATTATAAAACCCCAATTCCTTTTTTTTAATTTCATAATCAGAACCACATTTCATAATTAATGATCTAAGGCTCCGTCGAGAGACGACCTAGGGTTGCTGCTATATTGCAGAAATTCTAGTCAAAATTAAACAACTAATTTGACGCGTTCGACAACGCGGTCAAATTTTGGCGCCGTTGCCGGGGAGCCAAGATCATGTTTTTTTCTTTATTTATTTTTATTGGGTCATTTTACTTCTTGATTACTACTCCTCTAAATACCCCACACCCATTTGATTGTTTTTGTTTTGGGTTTTGTCTTTATTTTTATTTTTTTTGTTGTTTTTGGTGTGTTCTTTCTCTCTCTCTCTCTCTCTCTCTCTCTCTTCTTATCCATCTCACTCTCAAATTCTATAGTATAACATTCTATTCTTCTTTCACCCTTCTTAAGTCTTTTTTTTAATCCATTTCAAATAAAAAAAACACAACAAAAAAAATCAATCAATCAAACTAGACATCATTGTTGCATGACAAGATCTGGTAAAGCAACACTACTTGAATTTGATCCTGAAATTGAAAAGGCACTTCAAACACAAATCAAGGCATCTAGAGAAGGTCAATCAAGTAACATTGTGGAACCCCTTGTGGAACCTAAAGTGGTCCTAAACCAATCCAAAATTGATCCAAATCAAACCCCAGAGATCATGGCTGCAAATAACAGAACATTAAAAGAACTGACCACCCCGGATGTGGAGTACCAACCTGGGTACATCCAATATCCTGAGGAAGCGGCCAATTTTGAGCTAAGATCAGGCCTCATCCATCTCCTTCCAAAATTCCATGGTCTTCCTAGAGAGGACCCTCACAAACATCTAAAAGAGTTTCACATAGTGTGCTCCACCATGAAACCCCAAAATGTGTCTGAGGACCTCATTATGTTTAGGGGCTTCCCTTTCTCCCTTGATGGTGTAGCCAAAGATTGGCTATACTATTTTCCTTCCACAATTGGGGGATGGAATGACCTAAAAATACTTTTTCTAGAGAAGTTCTTCCCTGCCTCCCGAACTGCATCAATTAGGAATGAAATCTGTGGAATTAGGCAATCACAAGGAGAGACCCTTCATGAATACTGGGAGAGATTTAAGAGACTTTGCTCAAGCTGCCCCCACCACTAGATTAGTGAACAACTATTAATCCAATACTTCTATGAGGGACTTATCCCCATGGATCGTGGAATGATTGATGCTGCAGCTGGTGGTGCCCTAGTTGACAAAACTCCTTCTGCCGCTCGTGACTTAATAGCCAACATGGATCCAAATGCACAACAATTTGGTACACGAGCTATTGCACCAACCCGAGGAGTTCATGAGGTAAGTCATTCAGCCCTAGAACAAAAGGTAGATACTAAACTTGATGAGATGCATACCCTTCTAAGGAAACTAGCTCAAGCACAAGGTAACTCACACTCTACTTCTATTCCATTGCATTGTGGTATTTGTTCTGATAACACTCATTTTTCTGACCAGTGCCCACAACTTCAAGATTCATCTGAGTCCTGTGCAGCTGTGTTCCCAGGGCGTCCTTTCCAACAAGTGCCTCCCTTCAAGAAAGAACCATTCAGGCCAAATCCAAACCCCGGGTGGCAAGCACAACCACAATACCGACAAGGAGGAAACTCAAGCTACCCGAAGCAGAATTGGTATCAACAAGGCCAAGGTATGAAACCTTCTTATCCTTCAACTTCGCAAAACAATCATCCTCCTCCTCCTCCCAAATCTAAACCAAGCCTCGAGGACATGGTGAAACAAATGGCAACCAGAACCTTCAGTTCCAACAGACCACACAATCGGCAATTCAAGACCTACGAACTCAAGTGGGACAATTGGCGAACACCATCGGTGAGCTTAAGATGCAAGGTTCTGGACAACTACCATCCCAAACCATTGCCAATCCGAAGGCTAAAGGTAATGTATGTGCAATTACACTTCGTAGTGGTAAAGAAACTTCTCCCTCTACTGATCCTATGAAACAGGTATGTCCCCCTCTTGAAAACACTCCGTCCCAACCCTCAAAAATTTCATTTAATGAAAAACAAAACAAAAAGGGCAATCAAATTATCATTGATGATTCAAATGAACAATCAATTCCACTTCCTTTACTTCAAATACTCTCTAAATCTAAGAAAAAATTTGATAATGAGATTGACAATGAAATAATGGATACATTTAAAAAAGTTCAAGTTAATATTCCATTGTTGGATGCAGTCAAGCAAATTCCCCGTTATGCCAAATTTCTTAAAGAGCTTTGCACCCATAGAAGGAGGTTGAAGGGGAATGAGAGAGTCAACCTGGGGAGGAATGTATCGGCCTTGATTCAACCAGCAATGCCAACCAAATGCAAGGATCCCAGCACATTCACCATACCTTGTACCATAGGGGAGACCTTATTTTCTGATGCTATGCTAGATTTAGGTGCTTCCATTAATGTAATGCCTCACTCCGTATATACTTCTCTACAGGTTGGAGAGCTTCAACCAACAGGAATTATCGTGCAACTTGCCAACCGGAGTACAACACATCCAAAAGGAGTGATTGAGGATGTCCTTGTTAGAGTAAAGAATCTCATCTTCCCCGCTGATTTCTACATTCTTGAGATGGAAGATACCCGAACCCAAGGACATGCCCCTCTCATACTTGGGAGGCCATTCCTAAAAACAGCAAAGACGATCATCAATGTTCACAATGGTACATTGTCCATGGAATTCGGAGGAGAAAAGGTACTTTTTAACATCCTTGAGGCTATGAAACACCCCGTTGAAGAGCACTCCACTCTTCCTGTCTATTCGATGGAAGTGCTCTCAAACGATGCACACACACACAATTCTCTCCTCAACCCAAACTCTGATTCTTTTTTGTTTTCCTCACCCTTGGATGATTTGAGTTTTGGTTCTTCATTTGAATGTTGTGTGGGTTCAGAAAAATGTAAATTTTGTGCTTTAATTGATGAGTGTGTTTATTCTGAGGTACCCATTACTATCGATGATTCTGCAAATCTCATTTCAATAGATTCTCTTTCCTTTGAGAATATACATGAGCAGATAGATAGTTTCATGGACCTCACTCCCCATAAATCCCCTCCCTCAATCCAGAAACAAACGGTGTTTGAACTTAAACAACTTCCTTCTAATTTAAAATATGCATATCTTGAGGGTATTGACCAATTGCCCGTCATTATTGCCAATAACCTCTCTCCACAACAGGAATTGAAACTTCTCAAACTTTTGAGAGAGTGTAAAAAGGCAATAGGATGGACATTGGCTGATATTCCCGGGATTAGCCCATCTATTTGTATGCACCATATACTTTTGGGTGATGAGGCTAAACCCGTAAGACAATCTCAACGCTGGTTGAATCCCACTCTCCTTGAAGTGGTAAAATTGGAAGTCAGAAAATTACTTACTGCAGGGATCATTTATCCTATATCTGATAGCAAATGGGTTAGCCCAGTGCAAATTGTGCCTAAAAAAACAGGAGTAACAGTTGTGTCAAATGAAAGGAATGAATTGGTTCCAACACGTGTGCAAAACAGTTGGCGAGTTTGTATTGACTACCGTCGACTGAATCAAGCCACGCGGAAGCACCACTTTCCTTTACCTTTCATTGACCAAATGTTAGAACGATTGGCTGGTAAGTTTCATTACTGTTTCCTTGATGGCTATTCGGGTTATTTCCAAATCCATATAGCCCCTGAGGATCAAGAAAAGACAACATTTACTTGTCCATTTGGCACATTTGCATACAGAAGGACGCCATTCGGTCTATGTAATGCTCCTGGTACTTTTCAGCGATGTATGTTGAGTATTTTTTCTGAGTACCTTGAGAGTTGTATGGAAGTATTTATGGATGATTTCATGGTTTACGGTTCTTCTTTTGATGATTGTTTGGAAAACCTAGGTTCTGTCCTCCGCCGCTGCATTGAAAAAGATCTTGTTTTAAATTATGAAAAATGCCATTTTATGGTTGAGCGGGGGATAGTTCTTGGGCATATCATTTCAAATAAGGGAATTCAGGTTGATAAATCTAAAATTGAATTGATTTCATCCCTTCCATATCCAAAATGTGTTCGTGAGGTGCGATCTTTCTTGGGTCATGCTGGTTTTTACCGACGATTCATTAAAGACTTTAGTAAGATCGCACTTCCCTTATCTCGGTTGTTACAAAAGGATTCTGAATTTGTTTTTGATAAAAATTGTGAGGATGCATTCAATTCACTAAAAAAGAGTCTCACATCACCTCCCATAATCCAACCACCTAGGTGGGATCTCCCCTTCGAGCTTATGTGTGATGCCTATAACTTTGCAGTTGGGGCAGTTTTATCACAAAGGGTTGAAAAGGCTCCTCATGTCATTGTGTATGCCTCGCGTACCCTTGAACCTGCCCAGGTAAACAACACAACCACAGAAAAAGAACTCCTTTCTATTGTGTTTGCCTTGGAAAAATTCCGTTCATATCTTCTTGGGTCAAAAGTGATTGTGTTTTCTGACCATGCTGCCCTTCGTTTCCTCCTAAACAAACCTGAAGCCAAGCCCCGCCTCATTCGTTGGATGCTCCTCCTCCAAGAGTTTGACCTTGAGATTAGAGATAAGAGAGGGGTGGAGAATGTTGTATCTGACCACATTAGTAGGATTTCCCCACCATTGGACCATCATATTGACTCACCCCTACCCATTGGAGAATTCTTCCCTCATGAGAACCTTTGTGATGTTGTGGACCTTACCCCCTGGTATGCGGACATTGTGAATTTTCTAGCAACATCCAGGTCCCCCCCTGATTTTAGCACTTCACAATCCCATAGACTTAAGCATGACTCTCGATGGTACATTTGGGATGACCCATACTGGTGGAGAATTTGTAGTGACCAGGTTGTTCGTAGGTGTGTCCCTGACCATGAGTTCACCTCTGTTTTGACCTTCTGCCACACCTTGGCATGTGGGGGCCACTTTGGCTCTCAACGTACAGCTCGAAAGGTCCTTGACTCAGGATTATATTGGCCAACATTGTATAGAGATGCCCATAGGTTTTGTAAATCATGTAATCGATGTCAATTCACAGGGAATATCTCCAAGAGGAATGAAATGCCCCAACAACCCATGTTATTTTGTGAGATCTTCGATGCATGGGGCATTGACTTCATGGGGCCTTTTCCAAATTAATTTGGCTTTGTGTACATATTATTGGCGGTTGACTATGTATCTAAATGGGTGGAAGCAAAGGCCACCAGGACCGATGACTCTCGAGTGGTTGTTGATTTTGTGAGGTCCCAGATTTTCAGTAGGTTTGGTCTACCAAGATTCATCATTAGTGATCAGGGTTCACATTTTTGCAATCGTAACATGAAAAACTTGCTTCGTAAGTATGGGGTTGTTCATAAAGTCTCCACTTCATATCATCCCCAAACTAACGGACAAGCAGAAATTTCAAATCGGGAAGTTAAGCGAATCTTGGAGAAAACGGTACAACCCAATAGGAAAGATTGGAGTTTGTGCTTGGATGATGCACTTTGGGCGTACCGTACTGCTTTTAAAACACCGATCGGAATGTCACCATATAGGATTGTGTTTGGGAAATCTTGTCACCTCCCGGTGGAGGTCGAACACCGTGCATATTGGGCTGTTAAACAATGTAATATGAACCTTTCAGATGCAGGTGAGGAAAGAAAGCTGCAGATTCAAGAGTTGGAAGAAATTCGACGTGATGCATATGAAAACTCCCGAATCTATAAAGATAAGACAAAGGCTATTCATGATAGCATGATTCACCAGCGGAAGTTCCATATTGGTGAGAAGGTCCTCATGTACAATTCCATGCTTAAGCTCCACCCAGGTAAGCTTCGTTCCTGATGGCTCGGTCCTTATACTGTTACTAATGTTTACCCTTTTGGTGCAATACAAGTTTTTCATGAGCAGAGTGGACGAAGTCTTACCATCAATGGACAACTACTTAAGCACTTCTATGAGGATTTTCCAAAGAATCCGGTGGAGGAAATCCACCTTCTCGATGCATCATACCAATAAAACACACCAGGTTTTATCCTTCCTTCTCACATTTTCAATTATTTCAGTGAGGACACTGCACATTCTAGGTGTGGGGGGTGGATACATTCCTGGGTTAGTTAGGATTTTTCATCTTTTTCTCCTTTTGTTTTCTCTTTCTGGCCTTCTTTATGGTATTTTTATTTTTCCCCATCAACAATTTCAAAATTCCATGATGTGGCGACCATAAAGTGGGGAAAGTAAAAATACCATAACGAAGGCTAGAAAGAGAATGTGTATGATTTTACCCTCAAGGAGTGACTTTTAGTGAATTATTTTTCTGTCAATGATATAAATGGTTGTATCTATGTGAAACCTTTGAGATGATTGATGCCCATTGTGTGAGTAGTTTTTAGGAAAACTGTGTCACTAATATCTCCAAAAACAATTTTGCACCAATCCACAAAGTGTGATTATTTCTTACTTAATATAAGGTAAATATATGTTGGGTTAATATTTTTCAGCTTTAAATGATATTTTCATACGTTCGTTCCTTATCCGATCTGTTTCATTACTGTACCAGATTGACCTATGCGTATGTACCTAAGGTCCGACTGTTGTACGCCCTCAAAAAAAAATTGTTGTGTCTTAGTCAAGTCAAAAACCATTCCTTCTCAACCTTTGATCTTGTTATAACTATTGCAATTAGTGTCGTGAGGAGATCAAACAAGGGTTGAGAGATGAGTGTGAGATTTGTTCCAATTGCAACTTCAAAAAAAATAATAAATGAGGGGAGTGATGAAATGTGCAACATATGGGGATATCTAGGTCGGGAGCTTATGGTTTGACTTCTGGGAATGCTTAAATGAGTGGGTCTTGAAATATGATTGCAAAGGATGTAGGACAGGTTCGGTGACAAAATCATTTAAGCTGAAAAATGTTAAAATAACATATATTTATTAGATATCAAGTGGAAAGAATAGCATGGAATGGTTTTCACACACACACATGGAGATTTAGTGTCATGGTTTACTTCTGAATTTCTTTCTCAATTGGGTATCATGAATCTTTTTGAATTTCACTATGATATGATTTATGAGACATCTTTTTCTATTTTCACTAGGAAGAACTCCTTGGTGTGGTTCGTGCATTGATCACTTTAAATAAAATTTACTCAAATGATAAATCTTTATGATGTTGGAAATATATATATATATATGAATCATTGTATTTGGATATGTGACTTTGCCCAGGAGTGTAAATGTTTAGGTGTGGGGGTGTGATCGTACCACGATTCACTGTTTTATTCCACCCTTACACCGCAGTTTTAAACTAGTTTTGTAATGAATATTACAAATATAATAATAAATTGCACTTCATGTTTTAATAAATCAATTAATGTTAATCAATATTATAATGGTCAATGTTACTTGTTTTTATTGTTTCAATGTAGGTGGAGGTGATTTGGATGGCCTTTGATGAAGTGGAAGAAAAATGGGCCAAAATTGCATGGATCCATGGACATCTATCCACTGTTTTGCATAGTACACAACATACGTGCATCCAAATGGGCTGAAATTTTGTGGTCCTGTCCAAAATATAATAGGATACATTTCATATTAAGGAACCCAATGCTGATTCGGCTTCTATGGGGCCCATCCGAACTGATCTGTCCAAGCCACCGAATTTGGACCAAGTCAAATGCGGTGTTCTGTATTTTATCAATATCTTGAGATTTATTTGTCCAAACGGTTCCAAACTTTCGGTGGAGACATCCAAGAGGAAGGGCTACAACCTTTCTATTTTCTCTAAAGCGAGATAAGACTGTCTGAAGGCCTAAACGCGTCGTGCAAGTGGATTGATGAAATCTGTGTGCCCAAAACCACCTCCCACATTTCCTATAAAAGGGCACCTTGGGCTCCTCATTTGTAAGTTCGGCCAAGAGGCAAGGTGCTGCCATTTTGGAGTCCCCAAGGAGTCTTCTCAACATCTCTAGAGGTTCTGGAGGCTATTGGAAGTTCTACCCCAACATATTTCTCTTCTTCCTCTCCCATGGGTTTCTAAACCCCTTGTGATCACCCGGGGAGGAATGTGATGTACATCCCGAGCTTCATGTTTGTAATATTTGAATGATCTTTTAAATTATAGATTTTTGTGTTGTTTTTCATCATTATCTATTCTTATTTTATTGAGTTATGTACTGGTATGTCATTCTCAACTCAAATGATCATGTTTGGGGGTACCCATTCATGTGATGTTTCACACACCGTTCACCACTTTCTTTCCCCCTTTCATTTGAGGTGTTTGTGTGGTTTATATTGGTAAATTGAACTCACACAAGTACTGTCAAGGCCATGTACATTTATGTCATGGTATCACAAATAAATAACATACAAATCTGGACAGTGCATCGAATTTTTCGTGTGTTGCCTTGGTGAGTTTTGGTTATGAAGTCAAACACAATTCATTCAATCATCGGCGGTGTCCGGTGAATCATTGTGTGTTTTTGACTGAACCCTAGGAGGTATCCTAGTATAAACTCAGTAACATTCTAGTTCTAGGTGTTACAAACCATGGATTAAAAGATCATAACCTTATATCATGAAGCGATGAAGGAAAAACATCATACGAGTACCCCGGGTTGATCACGCTTTATTAATTTTGTTAATCTCTACTTTGTTTTATAGCTTCTATTTTCTATTGTCATATTTAATAATCAAACCCAAGTATTATAAAACCCCAATTCCTTTTTTTTAATTTCATAATCAGAACCACATTTCATAATTAATGATCTAAGGCTCCGTCGAGAGACGAACTAGGGTTGCTGCTATACTGCAGAAATTCTAGTCAAAATTAAACAACTAATTTGACGCGTTCGACAACTCGGTCAGGTTACATTCCAAGGATTTATTTTGTCTTCTCTGGATCAACTTCGATACCACGATGGTATACAACAAAGCCGAGAAACATTCATGATATTACCTCGAAATCACATTTCAATGGGTTCTTCATCAAATTGTGTTGTCGATGTTTGTTGAATATGATTTCTAGATCAGCCAATTGATCAGAATGTTGTTTCGATTTAACCTCCAAATTATCCACATAAAATTCAAAAAATTTAACTAAAAATGGTTTGAAGATATGGTGCATGGCACGTTGTTATGTAGCAGTTGTATTTTTCAGGCCAAAGGGCATTAACTGATAGCAAAACACACCTTGATGAGATCTTAAAGCTGTAGAATAATCATCCTCTGGGGCCATTCATAATTGATTTTACCCAGAATAACCTTCCATGAAGGAAAGTGCTCCGTAGCCATATTTTGCATCAATTAAGAGTTATGTGGTCAGAACTAGAAAATCACTCTGGTGACAATGACGATTAAGATCTCTAAAGTCAATGAAAACTCTGATTTTTCCATTCTTCATTTTCACAGGGATAATATTAGCCAGCCATTTGGGATAATGAACTTCTATAACAATTTTATATTTGATAAGCTTATCAAATTCATCTTCAATTTTGGAGGCATATGTTGGGTGTGTCCTTCTTGAGGCTTTCTTGAATCCTTAATGTTCTTCTGGAAAACCCAAATGATGAGTGGAAACATTAGGATGAATAAATGGCATTTATGTATACTTACAAGAAATAAAATCTTGATTTTTCTTTAAAAATGATGTATACATTTCTTTCTCCTCACGAGTAATGGCCGCACTAATTTGAGTGGGGAGTGAATCTTCTTTGGTAACCCGATTTATTTCTCTGAGTTCATCCAATGTTGTAGAAATACCCTCCTCAAATGCTGGAGGATGATCTCAGAGATCTTCCTCGTCTTCTTTAATATGTGTTACTTCCTCTGTTTCTACTTTCATAGTAGATGACAAAGTATAACTTCTATGCTTATGGGAGAAGTTAAAACTTTAACATCTTGAAGAAGAGGGTTCCATTTCTGACCCAATTAATGATGAAGGGTCATTCTGAGGTGATATAGATGAGATTATGGATTGAGAATCGACATCATTATTTTCCTCTGGTATTACTATAACTTCTTCTGATATGGTTGATGAAGTATAGAATTTCTGAATTTCAGTGGACGAAATGAAGACATCTCCATTTAAGCATTCATCAATTCTTGGACAATGAACAATTTCTACCATGATGTCTTTCTTTATTGTTGTAACTGAAATTATGGAAGTATCCATAATAGTGTTTTCATTTAGGTTTATCCTATAAATTTTTCTGAAAAGAAACATATAATGTGTACTCACATGTATGAATTAGTTTACTAGAATCTTTTCCAAACCGTATACAACATTCATTTTAGTGACCTTCATTTCCATGGATTTTTCCATTCCCTCCATGTGATAAAATTCTGCCTCAATGTATTGATATTCACATGTTTTTAATGCGGCTTTCTCAACATAAAATGTCCCAATTTGACCATTGAAACAAAATTTGAGACATTGATGGTATGAAAATGGTATGGCCACATGTGGATGTAACCAATGTCTTCCAAGAAAAATGTTGAATTCTGTGTCCTGATGAACAACTATGAAATATGAATTAGATACAAGGTCTCCAAATTGAATTATGAGTGTTATCTCGCCCAGAGGTTATTGTTCATTCTTATCGTATCCTTGCAACCACAAAGTAGAAATAGATAAATCAGATTCGGTGAGGCCCAATCGACGGAGTGTATGAATAGGAATGATATTGAATCGTGAGCCATTATCAATGAATGATCGTTAGATGTCTATATCATTGAATTTTCCTGATAGATACAAAGGACTGATATGTCCATGTACAACATCATATTCATCTTCATCTATAAAAGATATCAATACATGGAATTTTGTAGTATCATTCTCTATATGGTAATCCTCAGCTGCAACAATTTCAGTTTTAAATTCTTGAGGACTTGGAAAAGCCTCAATAAGTGCCTCTCGAAGATCTTTTGATAGATTCAAGGCATCTAGAATTGATAACTTGGATGGTAATTAGGAAAAATGTTTCAAGACATCATACTTTTGTGAGAAAGGTTTGTGTTTCCCATTAAGAAAATGTGTTTATTTGGGTGCCTTGGATGTTGATGCTTTGGAAGTAGATGCATCTCGTATTAGAGTAGGAGTTGGAAACACTCTTAGATTCTTTATATTAGATTGACAAGGCCTATCTATTTTCTGAGAGGATGAAGATGTAACCTCTAACCGGTCTTCCAAAACAACTGTATCAGGACCAAATATCCCATGTGTGGAAGAACATTCTTGTTCATGTTGAGCCTATTGAAGGGCTTTTCCATGAGTTTCTACGTCATATATATTTCTAGAAGGGGTAGGATTGAAATAATGGCTTCTGGAAGATCCATGTATTCCCCTATATCATAAACCTCTGTCTCTTCCTCTAACTCCTCTATTATATATAGGGAATTTAGACTCATCATGATTGAAGTTGTTATTGGCGTAAAGATCTCTTAAATGAATCATGTTTTTAGAACCAATGATTAATTCTTCATCCGATGATGATTCTTATTAATTACCTAGTTCGGGTTGTGCTGTTTGGTGGGGTGTTGCCCATGATTTTGAATCATTTGGAATTAAATCTTCCCGTGTGAAAGGCAATTTAGGCTTTCACATGAACTCATCTTCTTCTGACTGCTCTTCATTATTCAAATTATGCTTCTTCATTGAATATTTTCCTTCTGTTGAAGGGGGTTTTGTTTTGGCATTCATAGCAGAAGACAAAATTGGTTGAATCAATTATTTTTGTAAAATGAATGAGTTCGGTTGATCATTTTCCTGACCATCCAATCATCATATTTCTGTGCATTTTTTACTTTTTAGTTCATGCAATTTTCCTTCTTCTTCTAGATCAGTAGTAGTAGCACATGCTACCTGGGCTGGAGAACAATTCAGTTTTACCTGTCCAGAGTCCACCATCTTTTGACGGAGAACATTGATGAAAAAACACACCTGAATGGGATGCCCCAACATCTGATGAAATGACAAATAGTTGGAGAGGTCCTAATCTCCTTCCTTTTTCAGCCTTTTTGTCCTTGGTAACTGAACCAGATTATTTTCTTGATCTGAGATGAAGTATCCATGATCTTTTTCATTTCAGAATGAATAAACATTGTTCTTTAAATCTTCAAATTTTTTCTACCTTTGATCTCTTTGATCATCTTGAAGAGGTGGCCATTGTTTTTGACACTCAGGAGGTGGATCCCTTCGATATGATGAAAGTTTCGAAGTGGAAATAGGTACATGTGCTTATTTAAGTGTAATTGTATCAGTCTATGAATTCACTATTCTCTGTCCTGTAACTGATGGAATTACACGAGTTTTACCATTAGTATTTGTAAGAGTGTGTTCAATCTATTGAGCTGTTGAAGAAAGGTCTTGAAACCCTCCTGTGTATTTCACAGGGATCAATGGTGTGCGTAATTAATCACACAGATCTACCACACAGATTGGTTACAATTCTTCTTGAGGGAGTGTTACACCTAAGGAATATGTTAATCCCTTCCATCAAGCAATAAAATATGAAACTCCTTCTTATTACCTTTTCTTACAATTGGTAAGATTAAAAACTATCATCTTTTCTAATCGTGAGATAAAATGAAGAACAAATATTTGACGAAGATCTTCCCACCCAGTAATTGGCCGATATTGCAAAATTGTATACCAGAAAAAACCAGGTCCTTGTAATAACTGCACAAAACACCTGAGCTTAACTTATTTTTATTGGTGAGGAATTCCCATAATAGGATCACAATGAGAAAAAAATTTCTTATGTTTTTTCTGGATCTCCCGAACAATTAAAAATTGGGAATGTGGTATTTGTAAAATTTGATGTGGTAGAGATTACATCTACCCATTCAGGGTAAGCACTCTTTTCTGGTCGAACATCTGCACGATTTCTATCCATATCTTCCAACCGAGCTGTTAATGACTCAATGGTAGTCATTAATTTTTTAGAAGCATCTGGTTGAGCTTGGACCTGAACAGGTGCAATAACGTGAGTTTTGATAGGTGTGGTGACCAGTACTGTCGCTGATGGTAGTATTGCTAGTTGATGTCACATAAGACCCATAGGATAGAACCTATGAGGGTGTACATGTAAAGAGGGATATTATTGATCTATCCCAGTTGTTGAAAGAAATTCCCTTGATTGATTAACTCCACCATGCTTATAAGGAAGACTACCTTGATGTAGTTCTGCATTTAACCTCCATAATTCCTTCATTTCTTCTTCTTGTTGGGAAAACCTTTCATCAAATGAGAGTTATTTTCCTTCTCTACAGGTAGGGTGGAATGTAACCTGACTTTTACCCTTTTCCTTGGTATGTGCATTTCTATATTATGGAAGGGAATTACCAAATGAAGTGTATTTCCCCTGGTAAACCATCTGTCTTCTGATACACACGCCTCCTTCATTCGTTTTTGTGTATACAGCTTCTTGAACATGAACTTCTTCATTTGATCCCTATGAGTGAGCCTCATGTTCTTGGAGATTAGTGACAATAACATTAATGACATTTATCGATGCATAACTCATTGAATACCTTATGTTAGTTCTTCTGTGATACTGTCTTCTTCCATATCCTTAATGAGACATTGCCTCTTGTTTGGTTGATCCCTCAGAAACTTATAAATGATCCGTAATTTAGAAGAAATCTCCTGATAATTTGGCTCTGAGTTTCTCTTTTGTCTTCTTCCCTAATGCAGAGAAGACAAAATTTTGTTGAGGGGGAGATTGATAATTTGAAAAAGTCCCTAGACATGTGGATTGGTATTGTTCCTATTTTTCCCTCTCAACTCCTAGAATCCTATCTGTTGATTCCGAGGGTTGGATTAAATGAGTGCCCAAACTTTCAAGATGAGGGGGATCTTGAGTTGATACATCTGAAACTTTCTTAAAATCCCTCCTAATTTTACGAATTTTAGTCTTGAAATTGGCAGGATGAATCAACCTACATCCACTCAAATCACCTGGCTCAAATGACCGTTGGTTTATTTTTGACACCTATATCACATGATGATGTGAATGCTCTAAACGAGAAGCCTGTATGATATTCTCATTTTCATGATGCAAGAGTAATTTGACATCTTGTTATTTATATGCCTAACTTTGGGAAGAACTATTTGAGGCATGTTCTTGAGCAATTCTTTGATTACGCACAAAAATAGTTAGATGTGGCCATCCATAGGCAATAACATCGCATGAGACCGATTTTGGAGGGCTTTTTGGACTTGAGAGCACAGTGAAATGCAGTTCTCCATGAACACCCCATCCCCTGATATGAATACCATACGGGGCATTGGTAATTATCTGGCACAACCTTTTACACTCGCCAAGGCATGAACGCTAAAGGGATCTCTGCTAATTTCCAACAATTGGATGTCAGGAAACTGAGAGAGATGCCAAGTCAATTTGGTGTTTCATCACTTATATTATCTTGACATAATATTGATATTCATCATAAGATAATATTTTCTTTTTTATGTGACAAAGAGTTATCCATATGTTGAGACGAATATAGTGAATACAATCTTCTGTCAATGTTTTTGGAATATAATACTGAGAGTCAGCCAAAGGAAAAAACATGACTTGTATATCATCTTTCACCAGTTTTTTTATCATATTTCGCCCTTCCTCTTTTTCATTAGATAAATATTCTTCTACCTGATTGGATCAAAGCTAGTGCTTCTTTTTTGCTTCATCAGATTCAACAACATTGGTTGAGAATTCATTTGTTAAATTATAAGATGAATGACCCAGGGGTGGTTTGGAGAATGACCTACACCCCGAGATATCTTATGATAGATAAATTATTTCACCTGCTAGCGGTAAGTAATCAGACATGACTGACATCTCATTTTCAGGTGCCTCAGGATAAGTAGTCTTTCTCATTACTACATTGTCCTTTGAAGAATTTTCTAGGCAATGCAAATTAATACTACATAGTGGAATTTCACACCTAAATTCATCATCACCATGAGGAGGACCACCACGGTGGGATACAAGCAATGACAAAACCTCTTTATCCTTGGTTTTCTGGCCACGCAGAGGGTTATCATGGATTTCATCTAAAGATAATACTTCGAGATTGACCGAATTTTTATGAATTAAGCCTTCATGAGGAAGATTCTGATGAAGACCTTCATAATTATTATTGTAACATCCGAAATCTAGAAATGAGGGACATGAATCTTTGGTTCAAACAGAAAATTTTCTGAGGGATTCTAGAACTCTAGCATTGAGAAAGGATTTATTGTAGATTGTCTCTTGATATTTCAACTATGCTGGATTGGTCATTTTCTTAGACACCATCTTACTCAAATTGGAAACCAATTGATGAGGAAAGTGGTTATAATGGGAAGGTGTATGTGCCTTCTCAAGAGAAATGGTCACGTTAGGCTGATTATATCCATTTAAATCGGGTGTATGTGCCCGACATAAATGTCTATATGACATGGGAGAGTATTCCCCCACAACCCTCCTGGACTGGAACATAGGTGTGTATCTGCTCTGGAGTGACATGTTGACGAGTCAATCCACTGATACAGATAGATTTATGTTTCTTTCCCTATGATTTCACTGAAGTTGTTATAATATTCTGAAAGGTATTTAGAATATGGTCAGGGATTTTCATAATCCCTTTCACCATTGTCAGAATTTTCTTGGTGACTTCAGTTGCCGGAACGGGAATTTACGTCCATTATGTTCTTGGAGTAGGTGTGTGATCCTGCTCCTGTCCTCCTATTCTTATTAGCGGATTATGATAGTACTCATGGGTTGGGGGTAGAAATTTTTGTCTGCGTCCTGTTTTTCATTGGAGATTTCCAATTGACATCTCTAGGTGCTACCAAACGAGATTGTTGGTTAGCTTGATGAATCACAGGTTTATGTGCCTGCTGATTTTTCTGCACCAAATAGGATATATGAACTTCTTTCAAGACTAGAAGATGAGACTTCTGGTAGAATTGATGAGTGTAAGAAGGTGTATGTGAACATTTACAGGGGGTCACCACATTTGATTGGAGAGCTTCTTTGGTTGTAGTCAGACGAGCCTGTTGACTGGATGATGATTTATAAACAGTTGTATGTGCCTATCTATAGTACTCCACCAAAATCGCATGGTGTAATTGAAGTGTTACTTCCAGACGAGTCTTCTGGGTAATGTAATCAGGACGGAAGGGTGTATATGCTCGCTCGTTGTTTTCCCTCAAGGTAGATTGATGGACTTCTCCAGAGGGGGGAAGAAAAAAGAACCTGCTCCATATTGGAATAATTTTTCTTCAGATGATTCATCTTGCATGCTTAGGTCTGAGGGACCTAAAATGATCATCTAGAGGTGATACCCTCATCATGTTGAGGGTGGAATACCGCATGAGTCTGGCGGTGATTGTTGGTGGGAGTCCTCAGAAATGAGTCATGTCTTCTTGAATGGATCCCTTGAGTGACCTATTCATTCACCTCCGTATAATATGGGAGGGAATGGTTGTTGTGTTCTGGGGATAACTACCCAAAATAGTTGGAAATGGTGGTTGGCACCACCTTCTTTTTGACCACTGGTCGTCGTTGTCCAGATAACCAGGGCTAGTTATTAACTTAGAGGGCTTCTCGAGTGACATATAGAGTCAGTATGGTACCATGTTGATGGTATTTCCTTACCAATGCATTAAAGACCAGTGTTGAAGATGCTGAGTAGGTGATATAGTCCTCAGAGTAGATGAGGATCCAGCATGAGTAGCAGCTGAGGCATTCACTGGTGTGAACTTTAAAGAAGCCATTTCTGTATTGCAGAGAGATCTTGGAAAAGAGTGACTGTTTGATATAATAGACATAATCAAGATAAGATTGGCTAGACTATATCTTTTTGGAAGAACACATATTTGTTTTATTTCTTTGTTGGCCCTCATTTTGAATTTAATAGGGGCGAAACAAATAAATAAAACATTATTTTAACTTGGTTAAGGATTCACATTGGGTTCATCATTTTTTGTTTCTTCTGGAAATGTGGATGACCCTGTTTGTTTAAGTTTCAAACCTTACAATCGATTTGTAATAGGATTATTCCTAAAACCAGAGACACCCAATGATTCTATATCCATTTGAACCTACTTTCCAAAGGTAGGTGCTCATTAGTTGTGGACCAATGAGGCTTGTGAATTTTCATTGGTCGAGAGGATGGGAGGTCAAGATCAACACACCTTTAGGGTCCATTATTTCCTACTCTGGGACTCTCTTATAGATTTAAGTTATGTTCACAAATCCTTATTAATTCCCCAATAATGAAATTGAGTTTTCCTTTAGATTTTTCAATCAATGATTGATATGTATGGGATTTAGAGAATATATTATATGTTTTTGAGGTTCTTCATCGATAGAGAATAATTATTATATATTGGTGATTCTTATTAAATGGTATCATTAAATATAGTATATAAGAATCTCTTAGTCATTATGATGACCATACTGGTTTTAAAGCCACTCGGTGGGGCACTTGATGTTTGTTGTCATTTAGAAAGACATGGATTATTTTAGAGTTGGGATCGTACCCGTAGATGGGATACCAATGTATCCTTGTTAAAAAAGAATTAGAACCCACATAGTTTGATAAAAAGGATTTAATTTATGTCATATGGGACGGAAAATAATTAATGAAAGATGGGATTGAAACATATAAAGGCTTCCTACGTACTCTACTTTTAAGGTTGAGATATAAGTCGACGTAATTCAGGGAATGAAATGTGGGGTTTATGCATAGTTTAGGGGCCCAAAAATATATTTCATGATTACTTTTACACTCTAAGCCCTCGTGAGTCATTCTCAGTGTGAGAAAAAAGAAGTATCAGAAATCTTGAAAAAGGTGCCACGAAAGATGCAGTTATGAGAAATGAAGTGGGGCTAACATATGTATGATGACCGAAGTAAATGAATACTAAGACATAGGATAGAAGCCCAAGATTAGGTTCCATAAAGATATTTATACTTTATGGAGATTTGAAATTTTAACCCAGGATATACTTTTGGAAGGGAAGCCCAAATTAAAGGAAATTATGACTGAGGCATATTCATGGGAAGGAGGCCTAGGTTAAGGGAAATTATGACTAGGGATTACTCCTGAGAAGGAGGCCCATGCTAAAGAGACTTGTAACTTGGGGATAACTCTTGAGAAGGAGACCCATGTTAAGGGGACTTTTAACTTGGGGCTTACTCTTGAGAAGTAGGCCCAATGTTAAAAGAAATTATGACTGGGTCTTACTCCTTATAAGGAAGCCCGAATCAAAAGAAACTAAAATTGGGGATTTTTCCTGATATGGATGCCCAATGTTAAAGGAAATTAGGAATGGGGCTTACTCATGAAAAGGAGGCCTAGGTTAAGGGAGCTTGAGACTTGATGCTTACTCTTGAGAAGGATGTCCAAACCAAGATATATTCTCGTCTAAAAGGATGAGGTTATATAGGAAACCCCTAACCGTGGTGACATAAAGCTTGTAAGTCATAAGGTTTTGGGAGAGGTTCTTACAGAATTCCTTTCAGATAAGTAAACCGAAAAAAGAACCATGCCACAAAAGGATTTGAAGAGGGTTTTTAAGGCTATATCTTGAAGAGGAGAGGTGGATTTAAGGAATGGAGGTGACTAGGAATGAGGCGTGAGATTATTTTTCTAGTGCACAAGTCCTGGTCCCACAAGTATACTTGTGCGACATGAGTCACCATGGGCGATGAATAATATGTAGGTTAATACTTGGGTGACTTTGAACTAAAGCATTTAGTATCATCCCTAGAGGCTTTCAAAAGGGTGGCATGCATGTTCCCTTAAGAGGGAAGGGTGGCATGTATGTTTCTCCATTTAACTTCAGGGTATGACACTTAGGCACGCAGATATTAAAGAGTTCTAATTTTTATAGCCTTATTATTCCTCTTTAGAGCTTCCCTTCAAGGTAAATAATTACCTTAGAAGTGTTCAGAAGTCTTCAGACAGAGACTTGGGTGAGAAGAGCTTGAATCTGAGTTTTTTAAAATTAGTCTCATTAAATGGGGGGCCCACATGTGCTATTTATAGGCAATTGGGAACCTTGGTCAAAAATTGAATAGGGCGCACAAGTGACTTGCGCGACCCATATGTGGTGCGCAAGTGACTTGTGCGGCGCACATGATACTTGTGTGGCGCCCTCCAAATGAGTTCATGGTTCATCCCTTTGTAAATTTCTTATATTCTTCAAAGGATGACCCTCATGGGGCTTAAGGTATTACCCTTTTCTATTCATTGGACTCTGTGATGGAAAGGAGTTCCAACAGTGAGGTGGTAGTATGTTGTACACAAGAAGGAATAATTCATTTCACATTCGATGAAATTGTTGATTGATTTAGGTGATTATAAAAAAATATTAACATATTAGCATATTGAGTATATTATATTTATTATTTATTCTAGTATGAATAATATTTTATGGAATTTTATGATGAAATAAAATAGATGCACTGGATTTAAAACAACACCTCCCCTTTGGATGACCTCCTTTGATTAACACCTTAGCACCATTAAGGTGGGTGTATTTCTTGAAATACGACCTCTTGAATGTGGGGAGGTATAATAAAATTTTATTTAGGTAGATGAACCAAATGATTTCTAAATGGGATTTTTAATATAGTTTACACAAGGATATCATGTAGTTATGATATTTTTAAAAAGTCAAACAGTAAATTGTCAAAATTCAAACTAATGATACTTAAAATGTAAAATCATTTAATAAATGATATAGAATATATAAAAATCTATGACTCGACCAAATAGTTTGGATAAGTCTTATAATGATATAAATTACTCATTTATTTGTCTTTGGCATTTTATAGTAATTACATACACACTCAAAGTGTAAATTTTATGATATCATGATAAGTATTAAAAATAGATAAAAAAATAAAATGATTAAAAATAAAAAACATCTAATTATAATTAGATTAATATTATTCTACAAATAATCTTAATATCTTTGAAATAATTCAGTTTAGAAATATTTAGTTTTGAAAATTAATTTTTATTAATTTAGTATTTGGGAGAATTAAAAGGATGCACCCTTTAATAAAAGGGTTGTAATTATTCTCTATTAATCACACCTCAATACTTATTTAAATCATCTCAAATATACCCAAATACCTTCTTATAATCCATCCTTACATTCTAGGGTGTTTATTTTAGGCATAAAACTCTCCTTGGAGGTGCTAAGGTTTCAATACAATATGATCATCCGAATAAGATGTATCACTTTTTTCTTAAGTAATTTTTTCTTCTTTGACTTCATTAAATTATTCTCCAACCATGATGAGATAATTAATATATTATCCTGAATATAATAATATTTTATTTTTTTAATATCATCACCTAAATTCAAATCTTATTTCATCAAAGGGGAAATGAATTATTCATTTGTTCGTACATGTAAACTATCGCTTCCCTGAACCGATATAATTTATTTTCCATTACTCAATCTAAATAAATAATATAATAGTGAAATTATTGTTTATAAATGGAATTTATGATAAGTTTATCATTATTAGAGAATACTACATCAATTAAGTTCTTACATTCGAATAAAATGAAAATGATAATGTCTTTCGTGCGTATGTTTGAACAATCACCATCATGAAGCAATGTGATTCATTTTTCTTCACCACATCACATGTTTGATATAAATAACTATTGTTAAATTACTAATATGAAATTAATGATATTATTATTATTATTATTATTATGTAATGATAATATTATATTAATATATTTTCAATAATTATTGTTGTATGATGGAAATGTTACTCATGCATACATACGACATACTATCTCTATGATTACAATGTTGGTCATTTTTCATAAACATATATATATATATATATATATTTATTTAAAATTATACTTGATATATAAAATTGATTATAATTTAATTAATATTATTCTAATGATTATTTACAAATGAAATCCATAACTATTGACTTCATACCAATTTCATTTTGGACTCATTTGTTGAATACTGTCAAAACATCTAACATGAACTTAAATAATTCAGTAATTATTATAACATGATAATAGGTGATAATATGAATAATAAATATTAAAAATGTTCTAAATAATGTAAATAATTAACTTAATATTATTATCCTAGGAGGTAATTATTGTATGGGACAATTTGAACACAAAGTAGCGGACTTTCATTAAATCCCGACTTTAAAAGTTACTCTTTCTACTATTTATACTAAATCCAAATGGAATGTTTTTTATTAATATACCCCATGAATGTAATTTATAGCTCTAACTTATTTTTAGATGTTTTATGGTTCTGTTACATGTTTACCATTTGATATTATAATAATGTTTTTTCATTTATGAGTGTGAGACTTCATGAAAATAAAATGTGACTTCAAATTTCAGATATTATTTTTCTTTTATTTATGTTTTATATGTTATGATTATATTATTGTTCATTGGAATAATTAATTAATATAGTTCTCTATATGGTAATTATTTGGATCGTGAGCCCATGGTATCTCTTTAATTAACTAGGTAATGAGATGTTGTTAAATAGTAATGTTTCTCTTAAGAGATTTAGGGAATATACAACGGTGAGAATTATAAATGAAAACTAGAATGTTAATCCCTATATAACCATAGAAGTAAATGTAATAGTGAAATTGAATTGATTAAACAATGAAACATTAATATTTATTAATTCAATTTATTTTTATATAATTATTATTATTTCATGGTGTTTATGTTTTATGAGTGAGAAGTATATCATTGTGGAAATTGTTTATTGGGGTGATAAGTATTTATGAAGTAATGTTTTCTTTCCTTATTTTAGGTCCATTACTGATATTTTTGTGCTCATACCTTATTCTAAAATGTTTTCATATTTTATACGTATGAGTAAGAGAATTTATGTAGTAAAGATGAATTTTATTATGATTTGTTTGAAGAAAAAGTAATCATTTTTTTTATAAGGTTTATGATTTGAAAAAATAGATATTATTTTAACAATACCCACATAGTATGAATGAGGGATGTTATGTATGAATTATGACATAATTACCTACAACTATAACACTAAAATGATAATCAATGTGAATAAAATTAAATTCATTACTAAAACTCAAAGTTTTGTTAATATTAAGGGGGTACCTTACAGTAAATTAACTCACCATAAAACATAACATAATCTTGAATTATTTCAGGAATTTTATTTTCATTCACATTGAGGATTTTTTTTTGGTTTAGTGTTTTGGTAAATTTGGATATAACTATATCTTAACAACTAAAAGATTATAAAGTATAAACTTTTACTCACTATTAATATTTTCAAAAATTAAAAACCTTTAAAAAAATATATGATTTCTTTAAGATGAGATTTTTTCATAAATGTCCTCATGACTTCCTCCATTCCCTTTCTCATCCCTATACCGTATTAAATTAAATTTAAAACATTATAGGAATAGAAAAATCTCAAAAAGGGACATAAAATACGAAAATAAAATCTCAGTCCATATATACTTTAAACCCATGAAAATATTTTCAGAAATACATAATTTTACCCATAATACAAAATCCATTTACCTTACCTCAAGAAATAATAATATTCCTATAAAACTCCATAGAAAACATAAATCATAAATCTAAATTATGGAATAAGTTACCTATCACTCTTACATTCACTTATATTGCATGATAGAGAGTAACCTTCATGGTTACATTTGGAATACCCACCACAGAATATTTCCTTAATCTCATAGGAAGAACCCTACCAATTATCATAATCTCATTACACAATTCATTAGAGAGATATAATGGGATCACCCAACATAGTTTTAAAAAAAACTCATATTCATAAACAATTCACACAAACCATAACATAATCATAACACATTAATAATCATAATAGAAAAATAACAATTCTACATTGATATCGTTTTACAACGTCACACACACTAAAATGAATATGTATTATTTTAAAATAAAAGTGTAAAATTTAAATGGAATAATAAAATAAATTTACACTAAAATAAAAAATAATGTTCATGGAATATATTTTAAAAAAAATTCTTTTTGGATTTTGTAAAAATATTGGAAAGTGTCACGTTAAAAGTGGGTTTTAAAAGAAAGTCCCTTACCTTGAGTCCAACTCGTTATATATAATACTTATAATCATAAATAATAAACCTAATGTATTTATTTACATTCATCAAGAACCATTATAATTTTTATTATTCCTTTTATTTCACTTATTATCATGTTATAAGAATTAATTAATTATTTAAGTTCATGTCATATATGTGGACAATATTATGTATTTGAGTTGAAAATGAATTTGGTGTGATAAAAAAGTCATAGTGATCATTAGTCCATCATCCTAAGAAAAATATTCATTAAAAAATAATCAAATTTCTACACATATTATTATTTTAAATCAAAAAATTTATATATTGTTATGAAAAATGAATGGCGTTAAAATCATGGAGATGGTATGTCCTATGTACGCATGACTAATGTTTCCATTTTGAAATTATAATTATTCAAATGATAAAATTATAATTTTATCATTAAATAATGATAATAATGTAGTTTATAGCATATTAATTATTTAAATATACATATATATATATATATATCATCCATGTGATGTTGTGATGAAAAATGAATCACATCTCTTCATACAGGTGATAATTAACATATACTTACAAACGATGATATCATTTTCATTTAAACATAAATATAGAACATAATCAATATACAATTATTTTATAATAATTATTATTTAATTAATATAATATATTAAAATTAATTTCATCATCATACCCAATTTTGTGATATGGTAATGGAATTAATATTATATCGGTTCAGGGAGGTGATAGTTCCCATGTACGCACGAATGATTGATTATTTTCCAATTTGATAGAAGTTGAGATTTATTAAGGTGATGTTATTAACATAATAAAATCTAATTATGTTTATTATAATTTTATTAATGTTTAATAATGATTTAAATTATTTTTAGGTAAGTATAAGAATAAATAAAATATAATCATTTAATTAAAAATAATACCTCTTATTCTGACTGTCTCTGTTGATTATCACCTTACCACATCTAAAGTGGGTGTCCTCCCTAAAATAAGGCCTCTATACTGTTTATAGGTACTCTGGTAATGGAAATGGGATTACATTGGACGATAAAAAAAGGTTTTCATGTGTGATGAAATTAGAATAATTGGTTCCATTTTATAGGAGAGGGGAGGGGACTCTTGGATTTATTCACAATATTAAATTAATAAAAATTTCTTTTCCTCTCCAAATGGGTCAAAAAGAATAAATTTATAATATATGATGATTTTGGGTCACTTAATATTCGTAATAGGTAAATTTGATATGTTTTAACTATTTTTTAATCAATATATTTTTGTTTCAAAAATTAGTAATTATTACATTGATATATATGTAATTTACACTTTAAGGGGAAATATAATTACTATAACATTCCAAAAAACCAAAGAATGATACATTTATTACATTATATGAATTATAAAAACTAGTTGATTGAATGAAATATTTTTATAAATTTAATATCATTTAATAAATAATTTTATATTTAAAAATATTATTAGTTTCAATAGTGATGTTATTCAATATTTGAGTTTTTTAAAATATCATAACAACATGATATCTTTGAAAAAAATCCCATAACACATCCCTAACAAGTTAAAGTCAACCATAAAATTATTTTATGTTATCAATTATATCAAATTAAATTTATTTCTAAAAAATTAATATCATATATTTGATTCTTCCATTAATGGAGCATGTAAGACATCATCATTGTGTAACCATTTAATTTTTTTTTATTTAATTACAAAATAAAATATATAAATTACCATGATGTAGGTATTAATTTATGATAAATAAATACTATATAGAGTCGAAGTGATTCTATGTATAGCCCAAAATTAACGATAATTTACTTATTAAATACAATGGTGAGACAAAATTCTATTCTATTTGAATATAATATTATAAGTGTCTTACAAACACCCCAGTGCCTTTCAGAGTGTATAACTTCATCCCAATAAAGCTTTTGGTCGAAAAAACTCTTATAATTAAATTAGGTAATGTGTTAGGGTGATTTTATATAATTTATAATTTTATTTTTACACATGTGTATATAATTATTTATTTGGTGAACAATTACATATAAATAAGATTATTAAAATAAAAAAGAAATGTTCAATTGGGAAAATATTTAAATATGAAATAGTGTGGCTTATACCAATAAATAATAAAATATATTAAAATTATTTTGATTAAATAAATAGGTTATATATTCAAAATAATATTTAAAATTTTTATTATGTGTTTCCCACACATGATAAAAAAATTAAATTTTCAGAATAAAAGTGGTATTCTTCAGCAAATTTATTTTTAACTCCATTTTATTAGAGAAAAAATTTTAAATATATTTTCATCAGTTTTATAAATTATTTTTGAAAAAATAAAGTTATTATTTAGAATCATAGTATGAAAATTTTCTTCTATTGAATATTCAGAATTTTTCTGAGAACATTCATTTTTTGATAAATATTAAAAAATACAATAATATTAGTTCAAATATGCTTTCTCTTAAAATTTATTTAAGTATTTTTATTACTTTTTAAATTTCATTAAAATTATAATTAAATCATTTTCTCATTTCATCTAATTTAGAATACTAGAATCAATTTCTTATTCAAATTGGATTTTAAACCATTATGAAATTTTGAATTTTTTTACATTAAAACCACATTTTCAAGATTCATTAACAAGATTAAATTTTAATTCATTTCATCCCCATATATGAATTAAATTTCAAAAAATGGGCATACATGGTTATACTAATTTGTATATTAATATTAAAATAGGATCAAGTTAATGATTGGTGAATAGTTATATTATTTTTTTTACCACGATTAAGGATAAATGGGATAATTAATGGTATAAATAATATTATAGGAATTTCATAATTACCCTAACACTTGTCTAAATTTGATCAGATTGGATTGTTTTGACCGAAATCATCATTTGGTAGATTTTAGGACCACATGGTGCTACTTGGATGACTTCATGTCTTTTATAGTATTTTACATTAATGAAGAGACAACAAGGAACTACCTATTATGTAGGAATATGTTTATACATAGCTCTCTACAAATATTTGTTAAGCTCTTAATCAAGGACAAATGTATAAAGAAGAGGTATTGTTTTAATAATGTATTTATATTTTATTTCCTCTTCTAGTTCCTTAAAATATTATTCAACGACGTTGAGAGAATAACTCTTGTATCCAAAATATAATAATACAATATTATGTTAATATAATAACATCAATCCTTCTCTGATTCCATCTAATGTAAAATGAATTAAATGTTTGTGTGTACGTGTGAACTATCACCTCCACAAACCGATATAATTATCTTTCCATTATAATATATCCAGACTAGTTATAATTATATAATTATTGGTTATATATGATAATCATGACATATTTATCATTATTATACAAATATATATCAATTAATTACATACTTTCCATGCTCATAATAATGATAACATTATTCATGTGTACGTGTGAAATATAACCTCCACGAAGTGTCCTGCTTTATATTTAATAACCACATCACATGGATTATATATATCGGTATATTTAAATTATTAATATGATATTAATGATTTTATGATAATTCTGGAAAGATAAAATAAAACATGCCATCTTTCTATAATGATCAATTAAAAATCGAAATGTTACTCAGGTGTACAAACAACCTACCATCTCTATGAATATTATATTGTAAATTCTTCATAACCATACAAAAATATTTTTCGTAAAATGAATATTTTATGTATAAAAGTTATTATTATTTCCTGAATTTTATTCTGTATATGATAGACTAATGAAATATTTTATTTTATTTGACTTACTAAATCCATTTTGGACTCATATATCGAATATTGTTAGAACATCCGATGTGAAATTTAAATAATAAGTTATTATTATAGAATGATATTAATTGATATGATAGAAACAATAAAATCTAAAACCATTCTCTATAAACTCAATATGTAACTTATGTTCGTTATTTATAATGATAATGAACATACGTGATGAGTCGGACTCAATGTTAGGGACTTCGTATTAATCTTTTATCAATGTGGAATTTATTGATCTTATGCACCGTTATTATCCTATAAGGTTTATATAGAAATATTTTTACATGATATATAATTTATTTATTTATTCTATTAATATTTACTGTTTTGTTTAATGTTATTCTTAAATGGTTTTTATTGATGTATCTCTCAAGCGGTAAGGGTCTCTTAATCTAAAACTACATTTTATGTGTTTTCAATGTTGATTATTCTAAAACCATATCTATCATGTCCATGTTCTTAAAATGATTATTAAGAATTTATTTATATGAACTTAAATGATTTAAATTTTTTAATTTTTAATTTATTTCAAATGCTTCAATGTGTTACGAGACACATTGAATCAGAAATCTATTTTTAATGTTTTTAAAATGGTTTATGAAAAAGGATTGGTTATTTCAATAACATGAAATGTTTTCTTATTTATGAAAATTATATTTTATTAGTGACATGTTGAAAATTTCAGTATTTTATATGTTGGTACAAGGAAATTTAATAGGTGAGACCGATATAGCATATAAAGAGGGTTGGAACCAAATATAGCTCATGAAAAATAGGTGATCCTAATATAGCATGTATTGAGGGTTAATATCAATTAAATCACTTGAATAATGGGTGAGCCTGATATATATTATATGAAGGGTGAGCCCAATTATATAACTCCAATTGATTGGGTACTCCAAAGATGAACGTCGACCGTTTTATTTTTCCTGTAATATGGGTTATTGTAAAATTTATATGGTAATGATGTCCCTATGAACATGTGTTATTTTTATATTACTTCTAATGAGTATTTATGAATTTTTCTTAAATGGATTTCATATTTTCACAGGACTAATGATTTACATTATTTATATACCCTACAAATATTTTCTAATCATCAAATGTTTTAATATGTTTTCATAGGTTTTAATATTGGTTAGAAAAGACAATATTCCATGAAGAAAAAAATAATGATGTGTCCTGAAAATAATAAATGTTTTTTAAATGGTTTTCTTTGGTGGAAAAGTGTATACTGAGTATTAACATCCACTTTTAATTTTGGATTTTAGTATGTAATAGTTATACCTAATTCTATAAAACTCTAAACTAAACGGATCCTCAAATGATAATTTTAGTTCCAAAATAGTATAATAGGTTATGTACAAGGATAGGTCCTTATAGTAAGTTTAGAATTTCAAATAATTTGGACGTCATTAATACAAAAAAACCCTTCAATTACAATGTGTATTATTCCAAACATTATTTGTTTTCTCCAAAATGTCAAACTTTTTAAAGAATTCATGATATCATTTTATTCATAAAAATATTCATAATAATCATCTTGAGTCTCTCTTTTCTATTAACTATTCCAATTAATTATGAATTTTATTTTTAAAACATGTGATGAGAAAAAAAATCTCATTAATGGACAAAAATAATGATTTTGTTTTTCGAGTGAAAAAATGAAAACCATTAAAAACCCTTTTCATAAAAACTCATTTTCAAGAATTGTAAAATAGAAAAGGTTCGTTGGGAAATAATTTCTATATCATAGTTACAATTACCCATAAAAATGTAATAACCTTATATTTTACTTCGTTCACCAAGGTATCCAATACATTGGAGAGCTACAATGGGGCGTACCCTTCCTTTCATGAGCAATAATGGGCAAAACTTGACATATCTTGAGCTATAATGGGGCTCAACCCATCATGTCTTCATATAAAATGGGATCAAACCATAATAAAAAATGTCCATGGAAAATATCATGAATAAATCCCGTAAATATTCATTGACAAACATGAGAAAAACTCCTCCAGATATCAAAATATCATTTTCTGGTAAAAATAACATTTAAATTAAAAAAAATCGTGCACATAATAATGATATATTTTTTTAAAATAATCATGAAAACATACAAATAAAAAAACACAGTAATAAAGATTAATTAATTTATGATAAATATATAATGTTGTATATCTTAAAAAATAGATCCTTTTTATTTTGTAAAATTATATGAAAAAGGAACATCAAATGAGGCTTTTAAAAAGAATGTCACTTACCATGGTCAGAATTGTCACATAAAATCTTTATATTATTGGATATTAAACTTTTTTGTTGTTTAATTTTTTTAGAACCTTTTTAATTCTTATTATCACATATTAGCATGTTTTAAAATTTTAAAAATCATACATGTTCATGCTAGACGTTATGACGATATTCATTACATAGGTCTGAAATGAACGTTGTATAATTTTAATAGTTAAAGTGGTAAAATGTACATGATATCAAGAATAATATTAATGAAATAATAATAATATTTATACCTAAATTATACTTTTAAATAATTCCATTTATGTATGGTTTTGAAAAATGAACAACATTATAAACATTGAGATTGTAGGTCGTACATAACCACTAATAACATTTCCATTTTTTAGTGATCATTATGGAAATAATGACATTAGTATTTTTATTTTATATAACGTTAATAATTTCATAAATATCATATTTATAATTTAAATATTCTTAAATATATAGCATACATGTGGTGAAGTGATGAAAACCGAATTGTATCGCTTCGTAGAGGTGACAGTTTACCAGTATGCATGAACGATGATATCATTTTTATGGGCATACAATGTAATAAATTAATTGTTATTGTCACGACCCGACCCTACCCGAGCTTGAGCCGCAACTACCCCAAACCCGCCTCCATAGGCCAGGGGATAGCGACTAGTGCCGAAGGCACAACAACTAAGGGAGGCCTTTGCCTAAGTACCTGTACACACACACGCACCACACTCAATGCAAAAGTGCAGAGTAAAAGAAAGAACAAGCAGAGTAAAAAGAACAACTGCTATAAATAAACCACAAGAGTGCATCCACCTCTAAAAAGAACAGGCTACAAGCTAAAATGAAAAGGGGAAAAACACGCGCCTAACCAAAAAGTGCCACAACCCGGTAACAGGTAAACAAAAGAAACTATTGACGGGTCTCCCACCTGGAACCCAGCTATGACCACCGCACACGGTCCAAGCTTCCAAGATCCTATGCTCTACTGAAGTCACACTCCAACTGTCCGTCGTCTACAAGGGCACACCAAGTGCGGGCAAAGCCCAAGCAGGGGTGAGTATAAAAATACTCAGTAGGATACCCCGAAGGCTCGAGGGAGAAACAAAGGAGGTACCGAAGGGTGAGCAGTAGATCAAATAGGGAAAGTAAAGGAGTACAATAAGCAGTGCAGTGAATAGTATAGTAGAGAGTCCAACTCAACCCAACAAGAGGAAGGAGGTAGACTCATCAAAACACAAGGAACTGGAAACGGTGAGAAGATGAACTTCTCGTCGAGTCTTCACCACCTATAGCAGGAGAGTAGACTCGTCCAACCACGAGAAGCTTGACATGGAAATCACGTGGCATACCACGCGCATCTTCGCCTCTCCTGGAAAGAGAGTAAACAACCCCACGATGTGGGTACCAGAACAAGGTATATACATATCCTTATGCTCAATCAATAAGCCCGAAAAACATCGTAAGGGGATCTACATCCCGTCTCACAGACCAAGAAAAGTGAGTAGCTAATAGTCCCAGAAGTAAACTCCATCGATGCCAAGCATCCCGCACGTCTGTCCCGAACTACAAGTCAAGGGGGCTCAATCCACCGCACCTTGACACTATCCGCTTTGGGCGACACTAACTTGCCTGCACGGTTTTAGGTCACGCCATAAGGAAGCGTCTTGGTGGGGGAAAGCACCCCTCGAACTGGAGAGTTCTATGGGAAAGTCAAACCACACCTCGTCACTGCCCTGCAGTCGAGAGGTATTCAGAAAGTCAAAGACGTCACAACACTGACCCGTATAACCAAGGGTCTCGCTCAGGTAATCACGGAGGAAATCCACATGCTAGCCTAGTAGAAAGGATTGATCCTGGAATGCCAACGGGTGTCCCACTGCCCAGCCCTGCTTGAGGTTAATTCATAACCAGATATCGGGAGACCCACTACCCATCCCTGCTAGAGGGTAAACCATAATACATCATCCGGAGACCCGTTGCCCAGCCCCGATGGAGGGTAGACCATCATACATTATCAGGCGACCCACTGCCCAGCCCCGCTGGAGGGTAGACCATAATACATCATCCGGCGACCCACTGCCCAACCCCGCTGAAGGGTAGACCTTAATACATTATCAGGCGACCCACTGCCTAGCCTCGCTGGAGGGTAGACCTGGAATAAGTCAACAGGTGACCCACTGCCCAGCCTTGCTGGAGGATAGTCCTGGATCTAGACGATGGGGGACCCACCACCCAGCCCCGCTGGAGGGTAGACCCTAAGAGGTCGTCGGGTGACCCACTGTCCAGTCTCTTCTAGAGGGTAGACCCTAATAGCATCGGGTGACCCACTGCCTAGTATCTACTGGAGGATAGACCCTAATAGCGTCGGTGAGAAACCCACTGCCCAGCCCTACTTGAGGATAAACCCGAAGAAGTCTATGAGTAACCCTCTCCCAAGCCCCGCTGGAGTGTAAAACTCAGAACTGCTCTGTCCATCTCTACTGGAGGGTACAACACTGGCCAACCGAACATGGAGTGGGTATCACACAACCTCCCAACTCTAGAACAACTCATCCAAAAGAAGTTTAGCGCATGATCCATCACTGGGTGTCACTAGCACCGCTACCGGTCGATCCCTTGAGAACGAAGCCAGGGGAGACCACTCAACCCAGCTGGTCAAACAAACGAGCACCGAGGGACCCTCTACGTCGCGAGAGGTCAAAGTACGTAAAATAGAACCCTGCAAACATGTAGGGCCCACACAACGTGTGGCCCCATCTCAACCCCAACCTAGCGTACAAACGTCCTCAGGTACAAATAGCCACATGTACCACCAAGGGTTCCTGTATACTCCCAGAGTATACCACGTTCCAGCCCTAAGGCTATCGTGCACACGACACCCAACGTCAAGGCGAAGGTGTCAACGTAACAATTCCACCTCAAAGGCCCCGACATGGCCAACCACAAATTATGAATCATTTACAACACTCTCCCAAGAGTGCGTGATCACACGAAAAGTGTCTAATACATACATGGTTGGACGAACCACCACCGGAGCACCTTTCATGCTTCCACATTTAATAAGATCGCGCAAGAAGCTCCACAAAACCAAATGGATCGCACTGTTGTAATCCTCGCGGAAAAACGCGTGAGATAGACTACTTTATCACCCAAAATAGAAACCCGGTGAAAAAGGTACTATTCACCATAGCTAGGTCGGGTGGGACCCACACCACGTCCCCGAAAAAGGTTATGCGAACTACGCCATCACAATTCTCTCAGAAAAGCACATCAAATTGACTGCTTACTTGCGTGGAATGGGTAGCCAGAGAAAAAGATGCATTCCAGCTTACCGTGCATGAGCGGTACCATGCGAGACCCGCACCCCGGTCCTGAAACTCGACGAACGGATCACACCGTTGCGAAACTCTCGAAAAATCACACAAGATGGACAACTCACTTGTACAAAACGGCCACCCAGTGATAAAGATGGAAAATCACCATCGACGCCCAAACGACCCTTGTGGGACCCACACCAGTGTGCCGAATTACATCGGGCAGACCACGCCAAAGCGTTTCCCTCGGAAAAACACCCAACATCGACTACTTGCACGCCCCGAACGGACGTCCGAGGAAAAAGTCGCTAAAAGCTGCACGCGGCTCAAAAGATGGGTCATGGGGCATGCGCCTCAACTTTGGCCTCAATGCCTGAAACCACCCTAGAAAGCTCTGCCTCGATGCTGGGGTCCCAACACCACTATCGGCGCTCAAAATGGACGTCGTACGCGTCTGCGCTGTCCAAAACAAGATCCCCCGAAGAAACAACTAACTCCTCGACGTACGTGTCGTTCCACAGAGGCCCCTTGTTTCGGGAATTAAAAATTCCCAAAACCATCTCAAAAGGTCTGCCTCATCGATACGGTTCCACCGCCGCAGACAACACTCAAAATAGACACCTGTAGTGGAAAATACGGGTGTTCGATCACCGAGGGGGGGGGGGGGGGCAGACCACTGGGGCTGGACCGGCCGATCCCCCCAGCATGGGCCGGCCCGGGGCTTAGCCGCGCGGGTCGGCCGCGTACTAATGGTCCGCGCACAAACTGGCCACGAGGGCCGGTGGTGGCGACCGTGTGAAGACCTGCGTGGTGCGGGTCTTTGTCGTCGAGTAGAGGTCGCGCGCCGCGACCCCGCGGTCGCCACTCCCTGGTGACCGCCGCCTCGCCGAGCGCTCCGCCTGAGCCTCGGCCTCCTCAGGAAGCCGCCCGCAGCTACCCCAAGCGCCTCCGCTACCTCACTCTGTGTCGTCGCCTGAGCCTCCGGCGTGCCACGACACCACCTGAGGATGCCCGCCGCACGCTGTGACACAGCCTGATGTTGCCCGCCGTGCCAGGGCTCGCCGGACCACCGGAAAAACCCACAACTTTCGACGATCAACCGCGGCCTCCTCCGAGCTCGGATTTTGATTCTGAAATATGTGTTAGAAAGATAAAAATGTTTACTACGCATATATGGATTTTTTTTAATGGTTTAACATCAAATAGACACATAAAATTTGACTCAAAAGTAGGCTCGGGAATGAAAACCCAACGAAAAACTCATACCTCTCTGGGCTTCGCCCGGAGCTTCGCGTCGATCCGCCGGCATCACTGCACCTCACCAGAGTCGCCTCGCCGAACCGTCTCGCTGTAGATGGAGGAGGAGAGGGGAGAGGGTTTCTCCAGGGGGTTTAAGGGAGAAGGGAAGGGGTAGGGTTTAAATAAATTAATTAACGATTTAATTAATTTAAAACCCCTCAAAAAACCCGCATCCGAAACTCCCTATGAGGTCGAGTTTAAGCCTCATCTAGGGTAAACACCACCTTCCGAGCACAAATGCGCTCTCGGAATTTTAATCTGAGGTACCATTCAAATGTTATTAAACTCAACGCCCGAGGGCCCCAAATTACGAAAACGCCCCTAGGGCCATTTTCCACAGACGGATCGTGCCTGCAAAACTTACACCCCTCCTAGGGTAAACTGCACATTCCAAAATCAACGGTTCACTTGGTTTTCGAATCCGAGTCACCGTTTAAAAGATACTTCAGTTTCAACATTAAACGAATTAATTAATTAATTAATTTAACCATTTAACCATCCGGAAGTGAGCGAGGGGTCCAAAAATCTCGCGCCGACATATTTTATGTCGTTCCTAGGGTAAACACCCCATTCTGGACCCATACGTACCCTCGGATCTCAGATCTGGATCACCTTTTATGAGTTATCACATTTATTTGGTGTTTCCAGTGTGAACACACTGAAAATTTAATTCTGGCCACTCCGGGGCTCGGAATCGCACACCGTCTGAAGGACCTGCTCGGGAATATCATCAAGAATATTCCAAAGTATTTCACAGCAAAAACCGGGTTCTTACATCATTCCCTACTTCATGCTTTTCATCCCCAAAAAGAAAAACTTGGGAGCAACACAGGGTACTAAGCCCACACCTGGCTTTCCCATACCCAGAAGAACCCACGCACAGCTCTGCGTCACCACACACAGAACAAAGATTTGATCCGTCCACGCGAGGACGACCCTTGCCGATGTCGTGCACCCACTCCAGACTTTGGGGTTATGGAAAGGCGGTAGACAGCCTCGTCATCCCTTCGCACGGTCTCAAACGACCCAAAGGTCCTCGGGGGTAACTCACCTCCCCGAACGAACCCCTACGTCGCATGCCGCGATTGGAATCACCGCTCGCACCTGGAACAAGGCCCGATTATTCCCTCCTTCAGAATATCCATATGGTGAAACACCCAAGGATATCTGGTCACGCAAGATTTCACAGCCGAGGCTCTATTACATGCTCAAAAGGAAAAGGATTCAACACCCTCGACTAATGAAAAAGGCCTCAAGCCCTTTTACCTTACCAACACAGGGTTACACCGACGCCCCATGCCACCCTGATAACAACTCAAACAAGGAGCCAGGAGAAAATAATTTCACACACAGAGTCTATCAATTATAATGAAAAAAATAGAAGAGCTGTAGAATGTACCACATTAACCTCATGCTCTGATGGATTGTAGACATCCAAACCTCGCGACTGTTCGTGGTCCCAACTGTCAGCTCCCAGAGACTGACGTGGACCACCTAGTGGTGATGGGAAGACCTCATAACATCGTCCCACACCTCCAGCTCCACTTGCTCCTCTACTATCACCACCTCTCTGGCCACTACTCCGATCACGACATTGCCTCTGTCATGGTGGTGCAATTGTTGCCTGCCCGAAACTCTAAGAAACTCAGGTCAGGCAGTCTCGTGCCAAGTGACCTCTCCCATCACAAGCATAGCACCGACCCTCTCTGGGCTGCACTGGTGCCCTCCGGCGCCACTGTGGTTTACGACCACGCCCCTGAGTTCGGTTGTCAGGAAGCCACCTGTGTCGAGGTCCTACTTGCCGACGCCCACTAGCTACGGCAGACGTCCCGGCTCCGTCACACCCACTGCCACTACCAACTGCAAAACATGACAGGAAGCTCTCTGTCACCAACGCCTGCTCTAGCACCTCGACATATGTGGAAATGCACAAGGTTACTATGACAACATGAATATCTCAGAGGAGACCCTGCTCAAACTTCCGCACTCGGAGGTTGTCATCATGGGCCAAGTCCGGGTAAAAGCATGCACGGTCTGCAAAACTAGCCACGTAATTGGCCATCGTCATCCCTCCTTGCTGAAACTACATGAGCTTTTGAATCTGAACGGAGCGCAAGCAGGAGGGGCAATGCTCCTCATGGAACAACAACTGAAATTCACCCCATGAAAGCGAGGACTCATCAAGAAACTGAGTCACCAGACTCCACCAACGCCAATCTGCTCCACCAAAAAGGGTGGCTACCAAAGCCACTCTCTGATCTGTCAGCGTCTGCACAAGACTGAAAAGGCAAACCACTGTCTTGAGCCAAGCCTGTACTGCCTGAGGGTCTGGCTCACCATTGAACCTTAGCAGTATCTACAGTTGGAACTCACGGAGCGCGCTCAACCTGCGCTCAAGCTCAGCCTGATCTGCTGAAACTATCTGATGCTCAACAGGTGGGGGTGCTGCTACCGGCCCACCCGGAGAAAGAGCTCGCATGATGGGTCCTGGACTGTGGCCTCGTAGCTCACAGGGTCGTCGTCACGCACTAAAGCTGGCATCTTGGATGGATGTCTTCACGGAGACATCTTGAATATTATCAAGGAGTGTCGCGGTCAGATGATCATAATGTATATATCAACAATAACAACGATGGGGAGCTGACTGAAGATGGAAAGTCAAGACTCAGTCCTATGTGATGCACAAACAAATTTCCCTGCAACAAGTGTGTTAGCATGCCAAGTCGACAAGCGGGTTATCAGGGTCCTGGTGAATGGATACGTCAGCCTTTGCTCCATCATTGGACTCCCTGGCCTGAGAGCCGCTCTCGAGACACGTTAACATTGTTTCCCTAAATCCCAACCAATTCATTTTTAGGGACGTCCACACAACGCCCCATGGAACGAACCACCTCTGATGCCACTTTATCACGACCCGACCCTACCCGGGCTCGAGCCGCAACTACCCCAAGCCAGCCTCCATAGGCCAGGGGCTGGTGACCAATGCCGAAGGCACAACAACTCGGGGAGGCCTTTGCCTAAGTATCTGTACACACACACACGCAACACACTCAATGAAAAAGTGCAAAGTAAAAGAAAGAACAAGCAGAGTAAAAAAGAACAACTTCTATAAATAAACCACAAGAGTGCATTGACCTCTAAATAGTACATGGTACAAGCTGAAAAGAATAGGGGAAAAACACGAGCCCAAACAAAAAGTTCCACAACCCTGAAATAGGTAAACAAAAGAAACAGATGACGAGTCTCCCACCTGGAACCCGGCTACGACCACCGCACGCGGTCCAAGCTCCCAATCTCCAATGCTCCACTGAAGTCACTCTCCACCTGTCCGTCATCTCCAAGGGCACACCAAGTGCGTGAAAATCCCAAGCAGGGGTGAGAATAAAAATACTTAGTAGGATACCCTGAAGACTCGAGGGAGCAAAAAAGGCGGTACTGAAGGGTGAGAAGTATATCGAACATGGAAAGTAATGGAGTACAACAGGGAGTGCAGTGAAGAGTATAGTAGAGAGTCCAGCTCAACCCGACAAGAGGAAGGAGGTAGACTCATCCAAACACAAGGAGTTGGAAATGGTGAGAATATGAAATTCCCATCGAATCTTCGCCATCTATAGCAGGAGATTAGACTCTTCCAACCACGAGAAGCTAGACACGGAAAGCATGTGGCATACCCCACACGTCTTCGCCTCTCCTAGAAGCAGAGTAACCAAACCCAAAAGTGGGTACCGGAACAAGGCATATACATATCCTTATGCTCAATCAAGAAGCACGAACAACGTCGTAAGGGGATCTCCATCCCATAGCTCAACCCAAGAAAAGTGAGTAGCCAATAGTCCTAGAAGTAAACTCCATCGATGCCCAGCATCCTGCACGTCTTCCCCGAACTACATGTCAAGGGGGCTCAAACCACCGCACCTCGACACTTGCCTCTTTGGGCGGAACTAACTCGCCCGCACGGTTTTAGGTCACATCACAAGGAAGCATCTCAAAGGGGGAAAGAGCACCTAATACTTGAGAGTTATAGAGGAAAGTAAAACCACACCTCGTTACTTCCCTACAGTCGAGAGGTATTCTCACAGTCAAAGCTGTCACAATACTGACCCGTATAACCAAGGGTCCCGCTCTGGTAATCACGGAGGAAAGCCACAGGCTAGCCTAGTAGAAAGGACTGAGCCTGGAATACCAACGGGTGTCCCACTGCCCAGCCCTGCTGGAGGGTAATTCATAACCAGATATCGGGTGACCCACTACCCAGCCCTGCTAGAGGGTAAACCATATTACATGATCCAGCGACCCACTGCCCAGCCCTGCTGGAGGGTAGACCATGATACATTATCAGGCGACCCACTACCCAGCCCCACTGGAGGGTAGACCATAATACATCATCCGGAGACCCACTGCCCAGCCACGTTGGAGGGTAGACCTTAATACATCATCAGGCGACCCAATGCCCAGCCCCGCTGGAGGGTAGGCCTGGAATAAGTCGACAGGTGACCCACTACCCAGCCTTGCTGGAGGGTGGACCTGGAACTAGACGACGGGAGACCCTCTTCCCAGCCCCACTGAAGGGTAGACCCTAAGAGGTTGTCGGGTGACCCACTGCCCAGTCTCTGCTGGAGGATAGACCCTAATAGCGTCGGGTGACCCACTGCCTAGTCTCTGCTGGAGGGTAGACCCTAATAGCGTCGGTGAGCAACCCACTGCCCAGCCCTGCTAGAGGGTAAACCTGAAGAAGTCGATGAGTAACCCACTGCCCAACCACGTTGGAGGGTAAAACTCAGAACTACTCTGGCCATCTCTACTAGAGGGTACAACACTGGCCAACCGAACACGGAGTTGGTATCGCGCAACCACCCAACTCCCGAACAACTCATCCAAAAGAAGTTCAGCGCCTGATCCATCACTGGGTGTCACTAGCACCGCTACCGGTCGATCCCTTGAGAAAGAAACGAGGGGAGACCACTCAACCCTGTTGTTCAAACCAACGAACACAGAGGGACCCTCTACGTCGCGAGAGTTAAGAGTACGTCAAGAAGAACCCGACAAACACGTGGGGCCCACATAACGTGTGGCCCCATCTCAACCCCAACCAATCGTACAAACGTCCTCAGGTACATACAACCACATGTACCTCCAAGGGTTCCTGTATAATCCCAGAGTATACCACGTTCCAGCCCTAAGGCTATCATGCACACGACACTCAAAGTCAACGTGAAGGCGTGGATGTAACAATTCCACCTCAAAGGCCTCGGCACGACCAACCACATATTATGAATCATTTACAACACTCTCCCAAGAGTGCGCGATCACATGCCAAAGGTCCTCTACATACATGGTAGGACGAACCCCCACCGGAGCACCTTTCATGATTCCACATTTAATAAGATCGCGCCTGATTCTCCCCACAACCAAACGGATCGCACTGTTGTAATCCTCGCAGAAAAACGCGCGAGATATACTACTTAATCACCCGAAATGGACACCCGTTGAAAAAGGTAATATTCACCGTAGCTAGGTCAGGTGGGACCCACACCACGTCCCTGAAAAATGCTGGGAGAACTGCGCCATCGCAATGCTCTGGGAGAAGCACGTCAAAGTGACTACTTACTTGCTTGGAACAGGTATTCGGAGAAAAATATGCATTCCAGCTTACCGCGCATGAGCGGTACCACGCGGGACCCGCACCCCGGTCCCGAAACTTGACGAACAGATCACACCGTTGAGATCCTCTCGAAAAAGCACACAAGATGGACTATTCACATGTCCAAAACCGACGCCTGGTGATAAAGATGGAAAATCACCGTCGACGCCCAAACGACCCTCATGGGCCCTGCACCAGTGTGCGGAATTACAGCGGGAAGACCGCGCCAAAGCGTTGCCCTCAGAAAAACACCCAACATCGACTACTTGCATGCCTCTAATGGACGTCCGAGGAAAAAGTCGCTAAAAGTTGCACGCGGCTCAAAAGACGGGCCATGGGGCCCGCGCCTCAACTTTGGCCTCAATACTTGAAACCACCCTGGAAAGCTCTGCCTCGATTCCAGGGTCCCAACACCACTGTCGACGCTCAAAACGGACGTCGGACGCGTCCGCACCGTCCAAAATAAGATCCACCGAAGAAACGACTAACCCCTTGACGTACGTGTCGTGCTACCGAGCCCCCTCGTTTCGGGAATTAAAAATTCTTGAAACCATCTCGAAAATTACGCCTCATCGATACGGTTCCACTGCCATATACGGCACTCAAAACGGACACACGTAGCGGAAAATATGTGTTTCTGAACACCGAGGGGGGGAAAGACCCCTAGGGCTAGACCGGCCTGGACCGGCCGGACCGTGGCTTAGCCGTGCGGGCCGGCCGCGGACACGCGGTCCACGCGCAAAACAGCCACGAGGGTCGGTCGTGGCATGGTTCTTTGGCGCCGCATGGGGGTCGCGCGCTGCGACCCTGTGGCCGCCGCCCCCTGGCGACCGCCGCCTCTCTAAGTGCTCCGCCTGAGCCCCAACCTCCTTCGGAAGACGCCTGCAGCCTCGCCAAGCGACTCCGCCGCCTCACGCGGTGATGCCGCCTGAGCCCTCCCACGCTCTGCAACACCGCCTGATGCTGCCCATCGTACGCCGTTACACCGCCTGAGGCCGCCCGCCGCGCCAGGGCTCACCGGACCACCGGCAAAAACCGCAACCTTCGATGATCAACCCCGACCTCCTCCATGATCGGATTTTTGATTATGAAATATGCGTTGGAAAGAAAAAAATGTATTCTATGCATATATGGGATTTGTTTGAAGGTTTAGAATCAAATCGACACATAAAATTTGACTCAAATGTTGGCTTGGGAATGAAAACGCAACTGAAAACTCCTACCTCAATGGGCTTCGCCCGGAGCTTCGCGTCGATCCGCCGGCATCACCGCACCTCGCTGGAGTCGCCTCGCCAGACTGTCTCGCCGGAGATAGAGAAGGAGAGGGTAGAGGGTTTCGCCAGGGGGTTTAAGGGAGAAGGGATGGGGGAGGGTTTAAATAAATAAATTAACGATTTAATTACTTTAAATCCCCCGAAAAGACCTGCATCCGAAACTCTCGACGGGGTCGGGGTTAAGCCTCCCCTAGTGTAAAAGCCACCTCCCAACCACAACGGAGGTCTCAGAATTTTATTCTGAGGCCCCATTCAAAAGTTATTAAACTCAACGCCCGAAGGCACCAAATTAAGAAAATGCCCCTGGGGACATTTTTCACAGACGGCTCGTGCCTGCAAAACTTACATCCCTCCTTGGGTAAATGGCACATTACGAACTCAACGGTGCCCTCAGTTTTCCAATCCGAGACACCGTTTAAAAGATACTTGAGATTCAACATTAAATGAATAAATAAATAAATTAATTTATCCATTTAACCTTCCGGAAGCAAGCGAGGGGTCTAAACATCCCGCGTCGACATGTTTTATGTCATTCCTATGGTAAACAGCCCATTCTGGACCCATCCGTACACTCGGATCTCGGATCCAGATCACCATTTATGAGTTATTTCATTTATTTGGCATTTCTAGTGTAAACGCACTGAAAATTTAATTTCAGCCACTCCGGGGCTTGAAATCACACGCCGTCTGAAGGCGCTGCTCTCGAATATCATCAAGAATATTCCAAATTCATATATAGAAAAACCGAGTTCTTACATCATTCCCTCCTTCATGATTTTCATCCCCGAAAAGAAAAACTAGGGAGCAACACAGGGTACTAAGCCCACACCTGGCTTTCCCATACCGAAAAGAACCTACACACAGCTCTACGTCACCGCACAGAGACCAAAGATTTGATCCGTCCACGCGAGGTTGACCCTTGCCGATGTCGGTCACCCACTCCATACATTGGGTTTATGGAAAGGCGGTAGACAACCTCTTCATCCCTTCACACAGTCTCAAACGACCCGACGGCCCTCGGGGGTAACTTACCTCCCCGACCGAACCCCTACGTCGCATGTCGCGTCTGGAATCACTGTTTGTACCTGGAACAAGGCCCGGTGATTCCCTCATTCAGAATATCCATATGGTGAAACACCCAAGGATATCTGGTCGTGCATGATTTCACAATCGAGGATCTATTACAAGCTCGAAAGGCGAAGAAGTCAACACCATCGACTAAAGAAAAATGCCTCACGCCCTTTTACCTTACCAACAATGGGTTACACCGACGCCCCGCGCCACCCGGGTAACAACTCAAACAAGGAGCCAGGAGAAAAGTATTTCACACGCAGAGTCTAACAATTCTACTGCAAAATGAATAAGATCTATAGAACGTACCTTTTTCACTTCATGATCTGCAGGATCGTAGAAATCTAAAGCTCGTGGTTGTCCGCGGTCCCAACTGTCAGCTCCCGGAGCCTGACGTGGACCACCTAGTGGTGATGGGAAGACCTCGTAATGTCGTCCACCACCTCCAGCTCCTCTAGATCCTGTCCTAGCACCACTTCTTTGTACACTACTCCGATCACGGCGCTGCCTCTGTCATGGTGGCGCACCTGCTGCCTGCCCGAAACTCTCAGCAACTCGGGTCGGGCAGTCTCATGCCAAGTGACCTCGCCCATCACAAGCATAGCACCTACTCTCTCTAGGCTGCACTGGTGCCCTTCGGCGCCACTGTGGTGTACGCCCATGCTCCTGAGTTTGGTTTTCAGAAAGCCACCAGCATCAAGGTCCTGCTTACTGACACCCACTAGCTGTGGCAGACGTCCCGGCTCCATCACGCCCACTGCCACTACCAACCGCAAAACATGACAGGATGCTCTCTATCACTAACGCCTGTTCTAGCACCCCGACATATGTGGAAATGCCCAAGGGTACTATGACATAACAAATCTCTCGGCGGAAACCCTGCTCAAACTTCCGCGCTCAGAGGTTTTCGTCATGGGCCATGTCTGAGTAAAGCGTGCATGGTCTGCAAAACTAGCCGCGTACTTGGCCACCGTCATCCCTCCCTGCTGAAACTGCAGGAGCTCCTGAATCTGAACAGAGCGCAAGCAGGAGGGGAAAATCTCCTCACGGAACAACAACTGAATTTCGCCCCACGAAAGCGATGACTCATTAAGAAACTGAGTCACCAGACTCCAGCAACGCCAAGCTGCTCCACGAAAAATGGTGGCTGCCAAAGCCACTCTCTGATCTGTCGGCATATGCACAGGCCTGAAATGACAAACCACTGTCTCGAGCCAAGCCTCTACTGCCTGAGGGTCTAGCTTACCACTGAACCTTAGCGGTCTCTACCGCTGGAACTCACGGAGCGTGCTCAACCTGTGCTCAAGGTCAGCCTGATCTACTGAAACTATATGCTGCTCAATAGGTGGGGGTGCTGCTACCGACCCACCTGGAGAAAGGGCTCGCATGATGGGTCTTGGAATGTGGCCTCGTAGCTCACAGTTTCGTCGTTATGCACTAAAGCTGGCATCTTTGATGGTTGTCTTCACGGAGACATCCTGAATATTATCAAGGAGTGTCGTGGTCAGATGAGCATAATGTATATACCAACAACAACAACGATGGGGAGCTGACTCAAGATGGGAAGTCAAGACTCAGTCCTATGTGATGCACAAACAAATTTACCTGCAACAAGTGTCTCAGCATGCCGAGTTGACAAGCGGGTTATCAGGGTCCTGGTGAATGGATACGTCAGTCGCCGCACTATCGCTAGACACCCTGGCCTGAGAGCCGCTCTAGAGACATGTCAACACAGTTGCCCTAAATCCAAACCAATTCCTTTTTAGTGATGTCTGCACAATTACCCAAGGAAAGAACCACCTCTGATACCACTTTGTCACGACCAGACCCTAACCGGGCTCAAGCCGCAACAACCCCAAGCCCGCCTCCATAGGCCAGGGGCTAGCGACTAGCGCTGAAGGCACAACAACTCGGGGAGGCCTTTCCCTATGTACCTATACACACACACGCGGCACACTCAATGCAAAAGTGCAGAGTAAAAGAAAGAACAAGAAGAGTAAAAAAGAACAACTGCTATAAATAAACCACAAGAGTGCATCGACCTCTAAATAGTACAGGGTACAAGCTGTAAAGAAAAGGGGCAAAACACGCGCCCAACCAAAAAGTGCCACAACCCAGAAATAGGTAAACAAAAGAAACAGCTGATGGGTCTCCCACCTGGAACCCGGCTACGACCACCGCACGCGGTCCAAGCTCCCAAGATCCTATGCTCCACTGAAGTCACGCTCCACCTGTCCGTCATCTCCAAGGGCACACCAAGTGCGTGCAATTCCTAAGCAGGGGTGAGTATAAAAATACTCAATAGGATACCCCGAAGGCTTGAGGGAGAAACAAAGGAGGTACCGAAGGGTGAGCAGTAGATCGAACAGGGAAAGTAAAGGAGTACAACAAGGAGTGCATTAAAGAGTATAGTAGAGAGTCCAGATCAACCCAACAAGAGGAAGGAGGTAAGATCATCCAAACAAAAGGAGCTACAAACGGTGAGAAGATGAAATTCTCGTCGAGTCTTCGCGACCTATAGCAGGAGAGTAGACTCGTCCAACCACGAGAAGCTAGACAGGGAAAGCACGTGGCATACCCCACGTGTCTTCACCTCTCTTGGAAGGAGAGTAACCAAACCCAAGAAGTGGGTACCGGAACAAGGTATATACATATCCTTATGCTCAATCATGAAGCCTGAACAATGTCATAAGGGTATCTCCATCCCATAGATCAGCCCAAGAAAATTGAGTAGCCAATAGTTCTAGAAGAAAACTACATCGATGCCCAACATCCCACACGTCTGCCCCGAACTACAAGTCAAGGGGACTCAAACCACCGCACCTCGACACTATCCGCTTTGGGTGGCACTGACTTGCAAGCATGGTTTTAGGTCGCTTCACAAAGACGCATCTCAGTGGGGGAAATAGACCCTCATACATGAGAGTTATAGAGGAAATTCAAACCACACCTCGTCACTGCCCTGCAGTTGAGAGGTATTCTGAAAGTCAAAGTTGTCACAACACGCACCCGTATAACCAAGGGTCCCGCTCCGGTAATCACGGAGGAAAGCCACAAGCAAGCCTAGTAGAAGGGACTGAGCATGGAATTCCAAAGGGTGTCCCACTTCCCAGCCCTACTGGAGGGTAATTCATAACCAGATATCGGGTGACAAACTGCCCAGCCCTGGTAGAGGGTAAACCATAATACATCATCCTGCGACCCACTGCCCACCCCCGCTAGAGGGTAGTCCATAATACATTATCAGGAGACCCACTACAAAGCCCCGCAAGAGGGTAGACCATAATACATCATCCGACGACCCACTGCCCAGCCCCGTTGGAGGGTAGACCTTAATACATCATCTGGCGACCCACTGCCCAACCTCGCTAGAGGGTAGACCTGGAATAAGTCGACAGGCAACCCACTGCCCAGCCTTGCTGGAGGGTAGACCTGGAACTAGACGACAGGTGACCCACTACCCAGCCCCACTGGAGGGTAGACCCTAAGAGGTCGTCGGGTGACCCACTACACATTCTCTGCTAGGGGTAGACCCTAATAGCGTCGGGTGACCCACTGTCCAGTCTCTGCTGGAGGGTAGACCCTAATATCATCGGTGAGTAACCCACTTCCCAGCGCTACTGGAGGGTAAACCCGAAGATGTCGATTAGTAAACCACTGCCCAACCCTGTTAGAGGGTAAAACTCAGAACTGCTCTACCCATCTCTACTAGAGGGTACAACACTGGCCAACCGAACACGGAGTGTGTATCGCGCAACCACCCAACTCCAGAACAACTCATCCAAAAGAATTTCAGCGCCTGATTCATCACTGGGTTTCACTGGCACCGCTATAGGCCAATCCCTCGAGAACGAAGCCAGGGGGAGACTACTCAACCCTACTGTTCAAACCAATGAGCACAGAGAGACCCTCTACATTGCGAGAGTTCAATGTATGTAAAGCAGAACCCGAAAAAAACATGGGGCCCACACAACGTGTGGCCCCATCTCAACCCCAACCAAGATTACAAACGTCCTCAGGTACAAACAGCCACATGTACCTCCAAGGGTTCCCGTATAATCCCAGAGTATACCACATTCCAGCCCTAAGGCTATCGTTCACACGGCACCCAATGTCAACGCGAAGGTGTGAACGTAACAATTCCACCTCAAAGACCCCGGCATGGCCAACAACATATTATGTATCATTTACAACACTCTCCCAAGAGTGCGCGATCACACGCCAAGGGTCTGCTACATACATGGTAGGAAGAACCACCACCGGAGCACCTTTCATGCTTCCACATTTAATAATATCGCACAAGAAGCTCTGCACAACCAAACGGATCGCACCATTGTAATGCTCGTGGAAAAACGTGTGAGATAGACTACTTAATAACCCCAAATGGACTCCTGGTGAAAAAGGTAATATTCACCATAGCCAGGTCGGGTGGGACCCACACCATGTCCCCGAAAAAAGTCGGGCGAACTACGCCATCGCAATGCTCTTGGAAAAGCACGTCAAATTGACTGCTTACTTGCGTGGAATGGGTATCCGGAGAAAAAGATGCATTCCAGCTTACCGCGCATGAGCGGTACCACGCAGGACCCGCACCCTGGTCCCGAAACTCGACGAACGGATCGCACCGTTGCGATCCTCCTGAAAAAGCACACAAGATGGACTATTCACTAGTCCAAAACGGCTGCCCTATGATAAAGATGGAAAATCACCGTTGACGCCCAAATGACCCTCATGGGCCCCGCACCAGCATGCGGAATTACAGCGGGCAGACCGTGCCAAATCGTTTCCCTTGGAAAACACCCAACATCGACTACTCACACGCCCCGAACAGATGTCCGAGGAAAAAGTCTCTAAAAGTTGCACGCGGCTCAAAAGACGGGTCGTGGGCTCGTGCCTCAACTTCGGCCTCAATGCCTGAAACCATCCTGGAAAGCTGCGCCTCTATTCCAGGGTCCCAATACGACTATCGGCACTCACAACGGACGTCGGACGCGTTGGTGCCGTCCAAAACAAGATCCCCTAAAGAAACAACTAACCCCTCGACGTACGTGTCGCACCACCTAGGCCCCTCGTTTCGGGAATTAAAAATTCCTGAAAACATCTCAAAAAGTCTGCCTCGTCGATACTGTTCCACCACCACAGACAGCACACAAAACGGACACCCGTAGCAGAAAATACGGGTGTCCGAACACCGAGGGGGAGGGGGGGCGAGACCCCTGGGGCTGGACCGGCCTGGATCGGCTGGTCTGCCCGGCCGCGGACACGCGGTCCGCACACAGACCGGCCATGAGTACTGGTCGCAGCAGCCGAGTGAAGACCCGTGCGGCACGGGTCTTTGTCGCCGCATGTGGGTCGCGTGCAGCGACCCCACGGTCGCCGGTCCCTAGCGACCGCCGCCTCGCCGAGCGCTCCGCCTGAGCCTCGGCCTCCTCCGGAAGCCGCCTGCAGCCACACCCCGCGCCTCCGCCGCCTTTCACCATAATGTCGCCTGAGACCGCCCACGCGCCGCGACACTGCCTGAGGCTCCCCGCCGCACGCCGTGACACCGCCCGAGGCCGCCCGTCGCGCCAGGGCTCGCCGGACCGCTGGAAAAACCCGCAAACTTCGATGATCAACCCGGGCCTCCTCCGAGCTCAGATTTTGATTACGAAATATGTGTTGGAAAGATAAAAATGTATACTTCATATCTATGGGATTTTTTTGAATGTTTAACATCAAATAGACATATAAAATTTGACTCAAAGGTAGGCTCTGGAATGAAAACGCAACAGAAACCTCCTACCTCGCTGGGCTTCGCCCGGAGCTTCGCGTCGATCCGCCAGCATCCCCGCACCTCGCCGGAGTCACCTCGCCGGACCGTCTCACCAGAGATGGAGGAGGAGAGGGGAGAGGGTTTCGCCAGTGGGTTTAAGGTAGAAGGGAAGTGGGGTCTAAATAAATTAATTAATGATTTAATTAATTTAAAACCCCCGAAAAGACACGCATCAAAAACTCCCGACGGGGTTGAGGTTAAGCCTCCCCTAGGGTAAACACCAACTCCCGAGCCCAACGGCAGTCTCAGAATTTTAATCTGAGGCCCGGTTCAAAAGTTATTAAACTCAACGCCCGAGGGCACCAAATTACGAAAACGCCCCTAGGGCCATTTTTCACAGACGGCCCGTGCCTGCAAAACTTACACCCCTTTTAGGGTAAACGACACATTTCGAACTCAACGGTACCATCAGTTTTACAATCCAAGCCACCATTTAAAAGATAATTGATTTTCAACATTAAACGAATTAATTAATTAATTAATTTATCCGTTCAACCTTCCGAAAGCGAGCGAGAGGTCCAAAAATCCCTCGCTGACATGTTTTATGTTGTTTTTAGGGTAAACACCCCATTCCGGACCCATCTGTACACTCGTATCTCTGATCCGGATCACCATTTATGAGTTATCTCATTTATTTGGCGTTTCCAGTGTGAATGCACTGAAAATTTAATTCCGGCCACTCTGGGGCTCGGAATCGCACGCCATCGGAAGGGGCTACTCTGGAATATCATCAAGAATATTCCAAAGTCTTTCACAGCAAAAACCTGGTTCTTACAGTTATACTATTATATAATGTTGATAAATATTTCATTAATATAATATATATACATTAATTCCATCATATTAACCATTCTTCAGAAATTTTAATGGGAAAAAAGTATATCTATTCCTGGCGGTGATAGTTCACATGTACACAAGAATGGTTAATTCCATTCATATTTGATTAAAGTAGGGATGGATTTTGGTGATTATATTAATATAATAACCTATCAATATGTTGATGAAACTAGAGTTATTATTTCATCATGGTTTATGATGATATTGATAAAGTGGAAGAAGAAATAAAATAGAAACATTTAATTACAAGGGATACATCTCCAATGGATGACTTATTTTGACTAACAACTAAGCACCTATAATGAGGATGTTCTTCCAAAATTAAGGCCCCTATAATGTGGTGAAGGATTATATGAATGGATATTTGTAGATACTAATTTAATCAAATAGGTTTTGAAGTGTAAGGAATATAGAGTAATGGGTGACCTTTTATATGAGAGGGGACAAACACTCTAGGAATTATTCAAAATAATAATCAAATATTTATTGATTATCTAATATAAATTGATCCAAAATAATTTAATTAGAATATATGATTATTTTGTTTCAAATACAATTCATCCAAACAAAACTATAAATATTTTGACAATGTTTTCATCTTTATACTTTTGTTTTATACCATATTAGTTCTTACCGTGACATCAGGAAATTTAAAATTTAAGGGTAAATATAATTAATATAACATGACAAACAACCAATAAATGATTCATTTATAACACTATAAGACATATCCTAAATTTTTAATAAGTCTATGATTTTTACAAATTATATATCATTTAATAAATTATTTTATATTTTAAAATTTTACTAGGGTTAATTTTCACAGTATTCATTATTTGACTTATTTAAAATATATTAGTAAAATTATATATGGAAAAACTCCATTAAAATATCCCTAATATGTCTCATCCATCCATTAAATTCATAGATTTCATAAATTATATAAAATTTTATTTACTGTAATAACTTTCATATCAACCATTTGATTCTTCCATTGATGAATTAATTATCACATCATCATTTTTTCATCATTTAATTAAAATATTGAATCCCTAAAAATTATAAATAAATTACCATGTTTTATGTAATTATTTTATATTCCTAAATAGTGCATATAGTCGATGAAGACTCTAATATAAACCCATATTAATAATAATTTAGTTTTTTAAACAAAGTATGTGACTAAATTTGTATTCTCTTTGTATATAATCATATAATTGTTTTACTCACACCCAAGTGGATTTCAAAGGGTATAACATTGAAAAAAATATTTTTTTTGTCAAAACTCAGAAATACAAATAAATTATTAGAATCATTATGGTCATTTTTTACTGTAATAATATTATTTTGAAACATAATAAATCAATTTACCCTTAACCATTGTAATAAAAAATTTACAAATGTTATAATTAGTAATGTAAAACATTTAATTTTATGAGATTAGATCATAAATTATATTCTAATTATAACTATTCATGTCATTGTTTTCAAAATTCAATACACCAAGTGGGTAAAATAAATTTAAAAGTATGCATGATGATAGATTGAGAAAACATGTTTTTAAAGTAAAATCCTCCAAAAGCTCATGATTTTTTTATATCCAATTTAAAATTAAAATAATCTCCAATGACATAAATTAGATTATATGATTAAAAATGGTTTAATTTACTTTATAACCATTAAAATAAAATTTAAAACTATAAAATCATTTTACATGAATGTATTTTTCAATAAATATGTAATTTTTTTTATTTATTCATCAAAAAATGAATCTTATCAATAAAATACCAAAAATTAATCCAAAATAAATTTTGATTCTACCTTTTCATGGAAGATGTTTAAATTATGAAATATAACCTATTAATGTTTCATGAATTATTTTAAAATGGGTTCTCCATCTTAAGGTTGAAAATTAATTTTTTTAGAAAAATAATCATTTTATGCATAAAATTGAATTTGTTCTTATGTCATGTCTAAAAAACAATAACATGAATTTAAAAATTTGTATATTTATTATATTATATGTTTCATTATTTATTTATCTTGATAACTTTTAATTTGGGTAAAAAAGAAGTTTTTATGGTGGAAATAGAATAATGGATGAAACTCTACATCTAAAGTAATTTTGACTCTTTGTGTTCTTAGTATACGAATTAAATGAATTCTACAACTCAATGAAAATGATCTTAAAAAATGTTATCCATTTATTTATTTTACTATATAATAAATGTCCTTTTATCCAATTACAGAATAATGTTTTTGGTATTGTTAAAATTCAATTATCAATGATCTCTATCACTCCCCATCATAACATGATAGTTGTTTTCCCTTCCATGTCTGTGTTTTATGACATGGAACCCACGTATAAGTTATATCAGGAAACCTTCATAATTCTCTTCATTCTTTTAAACTATATGTCTCATTAACCATTTTTTCTTATGGGGAGATTAAATAATGGTATATTTAAAATTAAACACATGTTTTTCGATGATGATTTCAAATTGTGAGAATATAACTTATTAAAGGGTGAGAATTTAATATCCCATTTTTTTTAAATAAAACAGTATGTTCAGTAGCGTACATGATAGAGAACATTGAGCTTAAACAAACAACTAAATATTTTTATTTAAATTTCACCTTTATATCATTGTGGTTATAACATGGGGAACGAATAATTTCAATTGAATCGTGATAATTTGGTTTACACATGCATGTATAATGAATTATTTTAAAAATTAATTATAAATAAATATTAAAGACTTTGTAAATTAAATAAATTTTTTTTTTGAATTTTTTTTCTAATGTTTTAAAGTTCCCATTATACAAATAAATAAAAATAACCCTAATTTGGTTATATTAATTTAAATTATATATAATATATCCAATATAATTTTTAGCATTAATTTTATTTGTTTTCTAAATAGGATATAAAAACAAATAAAGTTTTTCACATAATATATGAAATCTTAAAAAAAGGTAGGTTTATAACCATTTGATGGAGATCCAATTTAAATCCTCTTTTGAATATTTTATAAGTTCTATTTGGACAAATAATTCAATGAAAGAATATTATAAAATTTAACTTTGGATGATTTTTTGTTATTTTTCCGATAAAATTCATTTTTGATGAATTATTAAAAAACAATGAATTTTAATTGAATGAAAATTATTCATCAAATTTATTTATAGTGTAAAATTATATCATTGAGTGTTTTAATGAATAAATAAATATATATTTTTATAAATTACTCCAATTTAGTATATTGGAATAAATTTCACATTGAAATTGGAATATAGAAACATTGTGAACTTGGGAATATTTTTTAATTAAAAAATCTTTTTCTTGTTCAGTCAATAGGATTAGTTATCAATTAAATTTAGCCACTATTATGTTATTAATTTTTTAAAAAGGGCACAAAATTTTGTAATCAGTTATAAATTTATTATCTTATATGATCAAAATTATTTTTTGATTTTTTGAATAGTAACTTGAGTGATTTTTTATTAGCATGGTTATGGATAAATCGGGTAAATAAGGGTAAAAATAATATTATAAATAACATAAAATATCCATAAATGTTTTTATAATATCAGTAAATGATAATTCATCTAACTCAACCATCATTTGGTCAAATTAATAACTTTCAAAATCCACATGGGTGTGAGTATGACATTTATATTATTTTATTCAAAGAGAAGACAAATTTTATCTCACCCTTGTTTTAACAAGTAATGTATTCTCAATACGGGGTTATACATGGGGTATATTAAAATAAATTATTATATAGAAATATATAATACATAAAAATATATTACAAAAATATTTATAATTTTTAGTGAATAAATAATTAAATTTAATTAAGACAAAATGATGATGCAGTAATTGCTTTTTTAAAGGATGTATAGAAAAACGATATTAAAATTGATAAAATTAATATAACATGTTTTAATTTATTTCATAAACTAATTTTTTGGATTCCTTTATCATGTTAGGTATGTGTTAAAATAGTTTTTTTTACGATATTATGTTTTTATGGAAGTTTTATAACGTCAATAAATTAATAGTTTCAATATATACACTAATTATATTTTAAAATATAAAATATGTCATTTAATGATATAGTATGTATAAAAATATAATATTATTTAAATTGTTTTTATAAGTATTATATTTTAATAAATGACTCATTTATTTGTCATTTTACATATTATTGTAATTATATTAATCCCCAAATTTTAAATTACAAGATATCATGGTAAAAATTAATAATGGTTAAAAATGGTCGTGATTAAATAATAATCATGACATATATAATTATCATTTCATGAATTTTATTCAACCCAAAAGAATATTATATTCTAAATAAATCACTATATTCCCATTTTTATTACAAAAATTATTTTTTATTAATTTTATATTATTAAAAATTCAAAGAGTTCCCCTCCACTCTCATATAAAAGTGAATCCATTCTTCTCTATAATTCACACTTAAACCCTATTTTTTTCATCAAATATAAGACCAAATCCCTTTATATCATCTCTTTCTTCATTTTAGAGGCCTTATTTTATAGATAAATGTATCATTTGAGGTGTTAAGGTGTTAATCAAAGTTGATCAGCCGAATAAAATGCATCATTGTTAGTTAAGTGTTTATATTTTTTTTCTTCTTCTTTCTTCATGTATTGTTCCACCAAAATGAAATGATAAGTCCAATATTATCAATATAAATAGATTTAATTATTTTAATATCATCACATACATCCATAATTGATTCCTTCAAATGAGAAATGAATTAACTGTTTTTGAGTAACTGTGAACTATCGCCTCTACGAAACGATATAATTCCTTTTACATTACCATAAAAAAATTATGCCTTAATGATAAATGTTAAATTTATATATAATATAAATGACATATTTATTATTACAAAATGATAATATATCATTTATGATTTTATCTTTCCCTGCACATAAAAATGATTGCATCTTTTGGGTTTACGTCAGAAGTACAACCTCAACAAAGCAATGTGATTCATTTCTTTTTTCACCACATAAAATTGATGATATATATTATGATATTTAAATGATTAATATTATTTTAATTATATTATTATCATTTATTCATTTTAAAATTTTAAATACCTTCTTTCCATAATGATACTTTAAAAATAGAAATGTTACTCATGTGTGCATAAGTCATATCATTTCCAAGATTGTAACAATGATTTTTTTGTATCTATATGTAATGGATGGATTTAATATGATAATATATGTATTGAAGTGATTATTAGGTCATTAATATTATTATAGAGATGTCATATTAATGATGAATTTTACCAAATTTGGCTTAATAAAGTCCTTTTGGACTCATGTACTGAATATTGACAAAACGTCAGACATAAACATAAATAATAATGTAATGATTATTACATGATAATATGTGATATAAAAGGAAAAATAAATTTATAAATTATATAATGTTATTAAAAAATTAAAAAAAAATTAATATTCAGTAATAAAAATATGGCACGTCAAAAATCGGACTAATGAAAAGGGACTCAATCTCAATCTCCATTCATTGTGGAATATTGGTATATTATAAACTACCTTATTTTTTGAGTTGTATAAACAACCTCATTTATATTTCATTTCATTCAAATATATTCAAAACGAATCATTATATATGGAGTTTTTTTCTTTCCTTAGAAATAAACAATGTAATATTCTTTTTTAACATATATAGGGATAATAAATTCTCCACTGTTGTGACTCTTATATCATATTTGGGTTTCTCTAAAAACCATAATGTTTTTAAAATAAAAAATTCACTTATTCCCTATAAAATTTTTTTTAATTGAAATGGTTATGAAAATGTAATGATATTTTTAATATATTGAAATGATTTATTTTAATTTCAAATGATATTTAGTGAGTGAAATGATAAAAAATTTCAATATATTATTTGTTTTGATTATATAATAGTACACTGACATTTGACGGGGGATCGTCAATATGGATATACAATTCATTGGGTACTCTAAATATGGAATTTTACCATAAGGTTACACAAATTAAAATGGTAAATGTAAGGGTGATATGTAAATTATGTCCCAATTCATTTACATGATTTTTATAGGAATTATAATGAGTTTTTAAGAATAGTGTTTCTAATGGTTTACATATTTTCATTGGAATAATAAAATATTTCTATTTACCATTTTCTATGGTTTTTGTTCACATCCAATTTTTTTAGATGATTCTCACATAATATAAGTATGGGTATGTGAAATGAAGATGTTAATATGAATGTTATGAAGATCATTATAAAAAAAATCATGTTTTCATTTAATCATTTTATATTTTTAAAACAAGGATACTGTTCTAAGGTGTCCATATTGTATTTTATGGATTTTTATCTATGATTTATGGCCTAATTACTTAAAACTCTATTCCTAAAAAGTGCCTAAATTTTTAATAATGTAAATTCTTGTCTCAACTAATGATAATATAATTTTTAAGGCATAAGCCTTATTGTTTCAATAGCATACATGTTACGCCACATCAAGCTTAAATGAAAAACAAAATAATATTTAAATGGTTTAACACCTCATGATTTAATTGTGCATTATCTCTTTAAATAAATTTAATATCTTATATTTCATGCGACACAGACTTGGATTTCATTATACACAAGATTGAATTTCTACAATACAACACATTAGTATTATAATTATTTAAACAATATATTAATTTATCAATTAAACATTGAAATATGAATAGTAAAAAATAAATTATAAATGTTGTTATATTGTTTTCACATAAGTAAAAACAAATTATAATGAAATGTATAAGTTTTGATGAAATAGTTATATATTTAGAAAAAAACATTAAAGAACGACTTTTATGTCCTTTTGTGAACAATAATAAAATTAATCTTAAACACTCATAAAATTGAATTGAGTAAAATAGAGTTCATTTTTTTAATTCAGAATATAAAAATAAGAATAGGTTTAATTTTTGGTATTTTTTGGAAAAAATTCAATTTTTGATGAATAGTGAAAACATATTGTAGTGTAAATTATAACCGACTTTTTCATTTAAATAATTATTTTTAATTAAATTTTTTATTAAAGTAAATATAGGTTAATAATACCTATGTTAGTACAATTTTACTCATTGGAGTAATATTATTAATATGCTTAGATATATAAAATCATATTAAACCTTTTAACATCTTTTACCCACCTTCAAGGTACATTTGCAAAATTACATAAAACATAATTTTACCAATTTTGTGAGATGAAATTAAGAAATAAAATTTAAACGGTTTTCATTAGTTAGTAAAAATATGTTTAATTGGATAGAAATAATTTTATTGCATAGTAAGTTTTGAATTTTATTTACTGCGGTTAAGGGTAAATAGGTTAATTAAAGGTAACAATAATATTATAATAATTTCAAATTACCCCAAAACATGTCTTAATTATATTGGAAGATTTTATTTCTACCAAAATAAACCTTAGGGAAAAAATATGTTTCTTTTTGATCAATTTGGGTAGATAAGGACATTAATTATAATTTATTTCAATATGAGTTAAAAGTGGTAAACTTAATGTTTAATTACTAATTTTTTTAAAATAAGGATACACAAACGATAAATTAAAATTAAAATTATCATTATAAATAATAAAATACTTACTACATCATGATATTTTATTAATAATTTTTAGAAATTATATAATTAAAATTATGTATAAAACTATGATGATGTAGTATTTAACTTATTAAAGAAATATTAAAATAAATGATATTATAAATATTAAAATAAATATAAATTGAAACATTTAATGACATAAACGAATTTTATAGGTTCATATGACATGTTAGTGTTGATTTAATGTATTTTTTTCTAAGTAATCATGTTTTAATGACATTAAAAAAATCCAAATACAAAATAGTGCCAACATTGACATAAATGAATTTTTAAAACAATATACTATTTTATTAAATGATGTACTATTCCTAAAAATATAATATTATGCCAGAGGAGTTATATACTATTATATATGAAATTAATTATCAACTTGAGGTTCTCTTGTTATTTTATAGTAATTATATTAACCATGTATTATAAAAATAAAAGAAGACATGGTAAAAGTTAAACAATTTAACTAAGAGTTAAATCAAAATAATAAGGTTAATATGGTGACCTAAACTTTTCTAAAACATTTTTGTTTAGATTATTTTGACCCATAACCATCATATACCTTAAATAAATCCATTTGGAGCTATTAGAAACCGAAAATTAATTTACAAGAAATTAATATTTCATGCTTTTCTTAAAGTAGCACTCACCCTTTTTAAAAGGTTTCTTCCCCTTATCTTAAATTCACACCTCCAAATCCTTTTTTATCATCCAATATCCTCCCAAATACCGACACGTCTACCTAGAGTCTATACTTTGATCAGAAAGCCATCTTATTGAGCTAATTTTTCAAATTAAAATGAAGCACCTGATGAAGAGATAATTATTTCATCACCTATTTCAATGTTATTTTATTCTTCTACATCCACCTTCATTGTTTTTTCCATATTAAAATAATATATAAAATACCTAATACATAATTATTTGGAATTATAAATATTGAACAACCATATTCCTTATTATATATATCCTATGAATGAAAAGGTGACCTTGTATGTGTACGTACGAGTTACTGTCTCCAAGAGATATTGTAATTTGTTATTCAACACTATGTTGTTTGGAATGTTATAATTATGATTATTATGAACATAAATAATGAAAATAACATGATAATTTTTCTTTATAATTAACATACTATCCAATGACACACTATTTAATCATTAAATAAATGATATCGTCGCTCGTGCGGACGCACGACTTACTATCTCCACGACGCATTGAGATTCATTTCCACACTCACCATTAAAAGATGATTAATATATATATATAATGAATAATTATTTAATATATGACATAATAATTCTATTGTAAAAATATATATATGTATTTACATATATTTCATTCACTTACTTCCATCCAATACGGTAAGAAAAAGGGAATCGTCATTTATGTGTACGTATGGCCTACCATCTCCATGAAAGGTGTATTCCATTATAAATATATATTATATATATATATTATGAATATATATGATATATAAATGAAATAATACATTTTTGATGTAATTAGATCATGATCTTTGTAATATGATCAAGAATTAAATGTCAAAACATATACGATAAAAAAATGATATTACCCGAAATGTTGAATTAACATAGAATTGTTAATAAATGGTTAATATAATGTTATAAAAGAATCATATATGATATCATAAATATTATTATGTCCATAATTATTCATTACCTCTTTATGAAATTAGTTATTACATTTTATAATTCGACTAGTAGAATATCCATGTGAATGTTTATATAGTAATGTTTGATTTAGTTTTTCCATATTATGGTATTAATTATTGGTTAAAAGGATGAGGTATTTATTATACATATTTCCGTAATATTTAATATCTTACACTAAATTATTTACCCTTACTGAGAATATGAGCTCACCCATTTCTTAGGATTTATTTTCACAGGATTCCATGAAGTGTATTATGATTGATTTGTAGGTTTATGCTAGCGGAATAATGGTGTTCTCAAAAGATTATTTATGATGAATTTTATGTCAGAAAATGTAATTTATCATTCATGTATGTAATATATTTTCCAATAATTGCTAAACTGATTAGTCCATCAGAACATGATTCCTTGTAATCATGCCAATGCGATAAAATAATGCACCTACTATGGGTAATGGGGGTCGGGCATTATAGTTGGTATTAGAGGAAGTTTAGAAACAACAATGGAAAGAGATTTAGAAAACATAGTTTATACACCATAACCCTAAAGAAGACTTTGAGGATTAGTACAGAATAACCCCCCCCCCCCCTAGAATTTTGGTAAAGTAGGGATTATGTGGATTTTCCAAGCATTACCTCCATGTCTAGATACTACATATGGCAGTAGTTCTGGAACAGATCTACCTAGGGGTGAAAACCATGACAATGTGTTTGCAGCATGAATTTTGGTAAATTTCTAAACAACAAAGGGCCTTACTATGCACTTGTTTTGACACTTCTGAGGGTTGTGATTATGATAATTCATATTTTCATTACAATCCACTATGATGAATTAATGAGTAAATATATCCACAAAGAAACAATATTTATGATTATGGATTATATATGCATAAATTTTTCAATTTATGTATATTAATTTAATAGTATGGAATTATGCATTAGGATCCATAACCTAATCTAGTGAATACCATTTTTTTAAATGGAACCTTGTATAAGAAATAAAAATCATATCAGTGAATATAATCCATGTAGGGATTTCCCTCAAATAAAGGATAAGGATAATGGAGCTAGTGATAGAACTAGTACGAAACATCTTATAACCATACTATGACAACTGTCTCATGTTATGAATATTAACCTTACTCATATGGATCATCCTAGCCACAGTATAGAGGATCAACGTTAGACCATTTCATAAGACAACCACATCAAACATTTAATGTTACTAAAAATCCTTTTATAGATGAGAATTAGAGATGTTCTTTAGAGAAAATATTTCTTGCTTTGGGAGGTAACGAATGAGAAAAGGTAGTCATGGCAGATTTTCATCTCTCAGAATATGTGGATCAATGGGGGTCCTCAATTCAAAACAAAAAGGTGGATTAATAAGTGGGAAATATGTAATGGTGAGAGATTAATGAAATTTTTCTAGATAAATAATTTCCTCATGAAAAACGAGATGATATGGAAAGGCAATATCTGAGTCTGAGACAAAAAGTGGATGAGAATGTTGCAAAATTATAAGGCTAACATAAAAATGTTATCTAGGTAAACGGAGGACTACATACGTAACCCATGCTGTAATATTGATTGATTATTTTATAGGTTAAACCCATTCTGCTGATGAGCATTGTTCTCACAAAATTTCTCATCGTACGAAGATATAAATTTGTGTTCTATCAAGATAGAAAATGAATTCTCTAAGTCTTATGAAATTAATGTAAAGTCAGAGAAGATGATAATAATGGAGAAAGAGTCAACTAAAGTGAAAAGGGAACGAAGTATTGTCCCTTATTTGATAATTATAGGAAAAAACACCATGGTACTTTCCTAAAAGGAATGGGTGATTGTTACAAATGTGGAGAAAAAGGTCACCAAGAATGTGATTGTAATGGAATGAAAAAATTCATGTAAAGATATAATTGTAAATATATATAACATTATGAAAACGATTGTCTAAAACATTAATTAAATATTTCACCACAAGAAAAAATAGATAAAGTTCATGTTTATGTTGTTACTATAGTAGATGTGGAATAATTAATGTATTTGCGTTTTTTGATTCCAGAATTATTTTCTTATTATAAGAAGAATGTGATATATATAAGGATTTTTCTGAAATACATTTTTTAAATTATGGTTTTAATATGATGATGGTTATCATATTTTCATTATGTGACAATAATATAAACATTACATTGTTTGTGGAATCTGATGTTATAATTGATTTTGGAAATTTAGAGACCATTCATATATATTTTGGAAAAATGTTTTTTGGATAAGTCTAATGGATGGAATGGATAATGTTGAACACATGATACTTTATTTGATGTTAATGTATGATTTATGTGATACTTTGACATAATATTTTGGTTATTATTAAAAATTTAAATGATTAACGGAATACTTTTGGACCTTATGATTTATCATAATAGCTTCAGGCGTAAGAAAAAGAATAATTTTTGAACATTCACTTCCTAGTGTAATGGTTGTAGTGAATATTTTTCAAAGAACAACAAAATTATTAAATTATGATTATGATGGGTAATTAAATAAAGTAAATTTTCTTGACTTCTTATCTTGATAGAAAAATAATCTCTCCTCTTCAAAAAAAAGTATCCAAAAAATATGTTATACTAACACCTTATGATCTTTTGAACCAATGATACTTTAAATCATCATAGATCTGTGCCTTTGGGGACTTGTAGATCATTTCTTTGTGATTGATGACCTGAATCACTCCCTATAAATATTTTGTTTTCCCTTCATTTAGGTGTCTATAATTTCCATCAATGTAATCCTATTAGAAATCCTAATTTGGTGGTGACGTTTTCATTTCCCTTTCCCTCTTATTAAGTATAAATTTTATTAACTCTATTTTTGATGTGGGTTGTCCACAAAGGTATTTTCAATTTTCACCTATTATTTTTGAAGAACAATTTCAAATTGTGAGAACACAATTTATTGAATGAGGGGAGAATGTAACACACCAGGATTTCATGGTACAATATCCCTTTAATGAAATTTAATAGCTTATATTGCACCCAATACTGACTTGGCATGTGTTATACACAAGATTGAGTTACTATGAAACAACACATTAGTATTATAATAATTTATATGTTATATTTATTTATCAATAAAATATTGTTATATGAAAAGTAAAAAATAAAATTTAAATGTTATTATAATTTTTTTCACATAAATAAAAAATATTTATAATTTAATGTATACGTTTTGTTAAAATAGTTATATATTTTGAAAAAAATATTTTCTTAAAAAAACTATTTTTAGGTCCTTTTGTGAAAAATATAAAAATTAATTCTAGACACTCCAAAAAAATTGAATATGGTAAAATATAATTCATTTTTGAATGGGGAATATAAATATTAATTTTTGGTAAATGTTTTGTATTTTTATGAAAACATTCAATTTTTTATGAATATTGAAAAAAATACATAGTACATAAAAACCCACTTTTTCATTTAAATAATTATTTTTATTTAAAATTTATCTTAATGTAAAAATAAATACATAATACCTATTCTAGTAAAATTTATTTCATTAGTGTAATTTTCTAAATAATACAATATATATTTATATATATTCAACTTTTGAATGTCTTTTACCCACCTTCTTGGTACATTTGCAACATTGCATAAAATGTAATTTTTCTACTTCTTTGAGATTAATTTAGAAAATATAATAGACAAGGATGTAATTAGTAAGTAAATTTTTGTTCAATATGAGGAAAATAATTTTTGGTGAACAATACATTTTGCATTTTATTTACCACAGCTAAAGGATACTAGGGTAATTAAAGGTAAAAATAATATTATAATAATTTAAAATTACCCCAACACATGTCCCAATTCTATTGGATAAGTTTTTCTCCACCAAAATCAACCTTTCGAAAAAAAAATAAGATCCTTTTTTATCCATTTTTATTCTATTATGTCATTTATTATATTTTATTTAATGAAGAGTTATAAGTGCTAAATTCAATGTTGAAAAACAAAACCATTTTTAATATAGTGATACACAGAAGATAAATTCAACTAAAAATATTCATTTGAAATATTAAATGATTTAATAAATCATGGTATTTAGTGAGTAATTTTTAGAAATATAGTTATAAAAATTATTTATGACACAATGATGATGCAATAATTACCTAATTAAAGAATGATTAAAATAATTAAAATGATAAATGTTAAAATAAATATAAATTAAAAATTTTTATGCCATACAATAATTTTATTAGTGAACACAACATATTATCATTTCTTCAATGAATTTTTTCAATGTAATAATGTTTTTAGGTCTTTCACAAAAACAAAATAATAAACAGTGTCAAAATTGACCTAAATGAGTTTTAAATAAAATACTATTTTATTAAATGATATAATATTCCTAAAAATATAATAATTTTCTAAAGAATTTACACAATTTTAGATTTAAAATTTAAGATCCACTTTAGGTTTTATTTTAATATTATAGTAACTATATTAAATATGTAGTATAAAAATACATGAAACCATGGTAAAAGATAAACTATTTAACTAAGAGTTAAATCTATAAGATAAGGTTAATATGGTGACCTAAAATTTTCTAAAACATATTGGTTGACTGGTTTTTGACCCATCACCCCCTTATACTCTAAATAAATCCATTTTGACATATATTAAACTGAAAATGATTTGATAATAAACTAATATTTAAAAATTCTCCTACAATGCCCCTCACCTCTCTTATAATAGGGTACTTCCCTTTGTCATAAATTGACACCTGAAAATCCTTTAGTATTAATAAAACCTAACTCCAATATCCTCCCAAATACCATCATATCATCCTATAGGCCTTACTTTGATCAAAAAGCCAAACTATTGAGCCCTTTTGTTCGAATCCATAGGAAGTACCCAAAGAAGTACTAATTATTTCGTCACACCTTTCAATGTTCTTTTCTTCTTCTACATACACATTCTTTATTCTTTCCATATTTAAATAATAACTCAAGTACATTATACAAACATAGATTTTATTATGTATATTGGAAAACCATATTCATTACTTTACCCATCCTATGAATGGAAAAGTCACCATTCAGGCATACGTACGGCTTATAGTCTCCACGTCGTAGTGTAATTTGTTATTCCACAATATGTTATTCGGATGGATATAGTGATGTGTATTATGTGTATAAATAATGAAAATAAAATTTTAATTTTTATATATAATCAATATACCATCCATTTCCACACATTTTAATCATTAAGAAAATCATATCGTCGCTGGGGCGTACATGCATCTTACTGTATCCATGACGTGATGAGATTCATTTCCATGTTCACCATTCCAAGATGATTATAAAAATATATATTATTAATAATTATGTAATATATAAATATAAATTGTACTAGAATATATATATATATATACATATATTTCATCCACTTACTTAAATTTAATATGATATGAAAATATCAACGGCATTAATGCATACGTACAGACTACCATCTCCATGAACAATGTATTCCATTTTATATATCTACATATTTTTATATTTTTATATTAAGAATATATTTGATATATATTTCATTTATACATTCTGGAAGTAGGTAGATCATGATATGAATAATATGATTAAGAATAATAGGACAATACATGTACGATAAACAATGCAATATTACCCAAAATATTTAATTAACATGGAATTGTTAAATAATGGTTAATATAATGTTATAAAATAATCATATACGATATGATAAATATTATTATTATTTTATATAAGTTAATAATTTGTATAAAAACATTATACGTGAGTTTCAGACACGTATGGAGAGTATCGTATCTAAGGTAAGGGTTAATTCATCAATCTCATCATTATCTGAGATTGGGTATGTGTAGGTATTTACAAGGACATATTTATTATCCACGTACATGATTCATAAAATATTTTTTCTAAAGGATTATTTTTAGGGGACTCCTTAACAAAAACAGCATTTTAATTTTTTTAAATATTTATTATTCTGAGCATGTCACATAAATTTCCATGTTTTCAAAATCGATTTAAGTGTTTATTTATATAGACATGAATGTTTTAAAATATTAATTCCATTAAAAAGATTCTAAGTAGAATGAGAAAATTTGATTAAACAATATATATTAAATTTATTTCTTCATAAATTGTTTGAATTTTAAATGATTTCATGAAAAATTTATATTTCTCTCAATGAGTTTTATTAATCATCTTCAACTATGTCAACATCCTTGACTGAATATTATTCATAATTGAGGATTATTTATTATTATATAACATTCCATGTTGTATTAAGTAGGTTATGATTTGTTTTACTATGGATGTGTTATTTTTATAACATTCATATGTTATTGTTAATGTATTGGAATTCATTATGCCAGTTTTTAATAAGAATGTTTATTTATGTTTCACCCTTTTTATATGAGAAATGAATTGGTCTTATTAAGTGATGGGTGAGGCCCGCTATAACCCCTTGATGCATCAGTAGGTATCATGAGTCAAACTACTATCTTGGAACAAGGACTTGATAGAATATTTGTGAATTTTCTGGGAACAAGGCCTTGACGTTGTAGTTATTATATCCGACATTATCCATTCCCTCGTTATGAAATTGGTTATTACATGCGATTATTAGGATAGTAGGATATAAATATGCATGTTTATATGGTAATGTTTGATTTATATTTTCCATATTATGTTCAATTTTATTATTTAAAAGGATGAGGTTTTTATTATACATCTTTCCTAAAATTTTTATAAATTCCACTGAATTAATTAACCATATTGATCATCTGATCCCACCCCTTTCTTATTTTTATTTTCCCAGGATGCCAAGAAGTGTATTATGACTGAAATATAGGGTTAATATAGGGGAATAATGGTTTTTTAAAAGATTTATTCATGATTTTTTTATATTAGAACATGTAATGTATCATTCATGTATATAATATATTTTCATTTACCTCTAAACTGACTTGTCCTACAAGACTTGATTCCTTGTAATTGTTCCAATGTATTAAAATAGTACACTGAGTCTGGGTAACTCGGGTTAGTGTGTTAAAATTTTACCATTAAAAACAATACATTATAATAGAGGGAATGAATATTAATAAATTAATTATGAAAATATATTTTACAAAAGTATTTATAATTATGTATTTGGTAACAAATTTATTATAATTATTTTTAAATCCCTTTTAAAAAAATGACATCTATTTTTGAAAAACTATATAATGCGAACAAGTGTGTTTTACCCCAACAATATAATATATCACCCATTTTTATTATATTAATATAATATACTTATGTTAATGTATAACATTAATATTATGTGTTAACTAGATCTGATATATGAAAAACAACTTTACATAAAACATGAGTACATTTTTTAAAAAATGTGGGTTTTCCATATTTTGATAGAGAACATATTTTAAATCTATTTTCAAAAAATTTTATTTGTTTAAATATAAACTTATTATATGAAATAATAGAATCATAATTTACATTTGTTTATTTTTGAGTATATTTCTTATAAGATTCATTTTTTGATGACTAGTCGAAGAATGCTACATTTTAATTGAAAACAACATTTTCTTCAAATTTACTTATATATTAGTATATATATATATATGAATGGTTTTATAGTATAATTAAATAAATATATTTTCTTTTAGTACAGTGTAGGTTATTGGACTCAATTTACCCTTCAAATTGGATAAAAAAACTTATTGATCTTTCAAATGTTTTACATCGAAACCCCATTTTTTTATCCACCAGCTTGATTAATTTTAAATTAATTTTAGCCACATATGATTTTTCAATTTTGAAAAATATACATAAATGTATTTAATCATTATTAAATTTATTATCTAATAGGACAAAAACAAATATTTCGATATTATGAATTCTAACATTAGTAAATACTTTTATTAACACAGTTTTGGATAAATCAGGTTGATAAGGGTAAAAATAATATTATAAATATTATAAAATTTTTCAAAACATGGAAATAATTTAATTAGAATATATATTTACACAAAAAACGTTCCTTGGGTATATTTTATGTCTCCTTAGATCCACATGGATGACTTTATAATACTAATACCTTTTTATTCAATGAAAATATAAATTTTCACACTCCATTGTTTAAGAAGTAAATTATTTTAAATATTGGGTTATATAAGAGAAATGTTCAATTATAAATAATCTATAGAAAAATTAAATTATTAAATAAATTATGATAATTCAGTTATAATATGTAATAAATATATAGTTAAATTAAATGGTGATAAAATGATCATGCATTAATTGTTTCATTAACATAGGAATCACATAAACGATATCAAAATGTGTTAATTAAATGAAGTTTGATAAAATTAATTTCATACACACATTTTATTTATTAATTGGACATATTATAGATTTATTAAATTATTGTTTTTGAGTTTATCATGAATTTATGATATTTTAAAAAAGTCAACAAATGAATAGTGCCAACATTAACATTATTGATATTTTAAAATAACTAATAGTTTAAATAATGATATAAAATTTATAAAAGAATAATTTTCATTAAAATTACTAGTATGACTCTCAAAATATCATAAATTTATCATTTATTGTTCTTTTTCAAATTTATTGGAATTATATTAACCATCAAAAAGTAAATTACACGATAGCAGGTTAAGAATTAAAACAGGAAAAAAGGGTTAAAACAAAATAAAAATGAATTTAAAATTAGTCAAATAGATCTAAATTCAGTTGGATGAAATTAACTCACCCCATAATCATCTTATCATAGAAATAAATCTCTTTTTACCCTTTTATAGTTGAATATTAATTCCATATTTGGGAGAATTCCAGGAGTGCCCCTCCTCTCTCCTTTAAAAGGGAACATATTCTTATATATTCTTCGCTCATAAAAAACATATTTGTTTCAGCCAATATCAACCAAAATAAATTAATAGTGTCCCTCCTCACATTCTATATGCCTTAGATTAGTCATAACACCATCCATTGATGCGTTAAAGGGTTAATCAATAGAGATTGTTTGAAGGAAATGTATAGTTTTTAATAATGTTTTTTTATTTCTTTTAAACATCCTTAAATTATTCTCCAATAATAATAAAATAATAAATTCAATATCATCAATATAATTATATCTTATTTGGTTACTATTATTTCCTAAATCCACCTCCATTTCAATCAAATGGGAAATGAATTAATAGTTTGTGCGCACGTGTGAACTGTCACCTCCACGAACCAATATAATTAATTTTCCATTATTATGTATCAAGATGTGTTATAATGATAGAATTAATGTTTATATATAATATTCATGAAATATTTATCATTATAAAGTATTAATATATCAATTATGTTCTTATTTTATGTGGACATGAAAATGATAACGTCGTTCATCTGTACGTGTGAATTATCACCTCCATGAAGCAATGTGATTCATTTTTCACCACAAAATCACACAGATGATATACATAGATATATTTTAATTATTAATATTATTTTAATGATACAATGATAATTAATGGAAGATAAAATAATACATATATTGTTTTTAAAATGATCGTTAAAATGGAGATGTCACACATACTTGTGTAAGACCTACCTTATCTATGATAGTAACATTGCTTATTTTTTATAAATATAAATAAACTGTTTTATTAAAATTTAATATTGATCTATAAAAGTGATTATATTGTAAAAAATATTATTATAGAGATTGTGGAATAATTACATATTTCACCATATTTGACTTACAAATTTCATTTTAGACTGCAATGCTGAATAGTGTCAAAACATCTAACCTGAATATTCATATTTAATTAATGGTTATAAAATTATATTAACTGATATAATATTAATAATAAAATATAAGTAAGTTCTCAAATATTAAATAATGAACATATGTCTATTATTTAGAAATATAAATAACATACTAAATGAATTAGATTCAATGTAAGAGATTTCGTCTCAATATAATTTCATTAAGACATATCTTGATGTTATCCATCATTATTATCATATAAGGATTATATAAAACCATTTTAACATGTCATATAATGAATTACTGTAATCTATTAATAATTAATGTTTTGTTTAATGTAAGTCATTAATTATTTTTATTTATTTATTTTTCAAGTGGTAAGGGACACTTTTCCTAAACATATTTTTATATGAATTAGAGATTTAATCATCTAATTATTTCTCATTGATATCTATTTTTTTAAAAAAATCTAAGTTTATTAATATTTACATGATTCATTACTTGTTTAATTTCCATAAAAAGTTTAAAACATTTTAGGGAATCTTTTATTAAAAAATTTCTTTTTTAAATGATCTAAAATAGTTTTTAAAATTTGATTTATCATTTACATAAAATGGAATGATTTTGAACATATACGGCATGAATGGAATCTATTATATTCATGGTGGTATAATTATTTATTAATTTTTTTATGTTTTTTAGATATCATCAAAATTATGTAGTTTCTTTTTTATGAGTGGAGTTTTTATATTTTAAATTAATTTTTACATTATAATAACCCATCCTACGGTGGCTCATGCCATGAATCCCCAATACCGCATCTAATAGGCCAGGTGATGGAGACTATCACATAATAAGACTATAAATAACATGAGAGGCATTTCCTTAGTACATATATTCTTGCACACAACTTTATTCTCACAAAATTCTGAAATGTAAAATACCACAATGAAAACAATGCATGCATACAACAATATCTGAACCAGCAGAGTACAACAGGAATGTAATGTAATGTCTAACAAGGTTAAATACATTCCCACCAATAGAAGTAAGTAACCACAATCCCGACTTGTAAACAAAGGTGGTGGGATTAATATCTGTATCTACAAGAAGACCTTGTCCATACTGATCTCCCAAAGATTTGACATTTCATTGTTCGCCTAGGACTCTATAAAAAGGTCTCCCTTTTTTAAAAGACATGACACATGTGAGAAAATACTATTCATAGGTTACTATAAAAATACACATTAGAACACCCCAAATACATAAATTAATACAAAAAGGAAACATCCAATCATCTCTACACAAGTATATGTCTAGTGCACATATAACAAGAATATCTAGATATAAACAGTCCATACCCCACAGTCTCGGGTAAGTCATGGCCTTTGAATACTAACTCTAGGGATTTAGCTTGAAGATTTCATAAAGCACTGATTTGGGAGAACACACTTCTATGTCTGATAACAATGATGGCACCCATTCAACAAGTACAATTCCATGAGAACTATTATGAGAGAGATAAAATGAAGGATCCAAAGAGATAGATATAACATATATATATATATTAGGATCATAGCCATTTCTATAGTGTAATACCAACTACTCCATCTACATTAACCAACTATGAAGAGGATTGATGCCTAGTGATGTTGTTCACATCAATACTGAAGACTCAACCTAGGGAACAATGAATGAAAATAGGATCCAGTTTTGGCCTCTAATTGTATTCCAACAACACTATCAAGTAATTCTGACTGAATGGATCATACTCCTATGAGTATGAAATTATATTCTCCAACCATTAGGGAAATTATCAAGGGCACAAACCATAACAAAACATTCCCAATATGTGGTGGAAAATTGATTCATGCCTTGTAGAATGGCATACACAACATTTAGAAGGGTCACACAGTGTGTCCCTTGACCATAGTTTGTTCCCTTGTACCACAAGATGTGTAATTCCAAACTCTGTTATGTGGAATATGGGTACACAAAATGTATAAGAAGTCACAAGCCATGTGATTCCGACCTAGGTTCAATAGTTTACTTTAGCCATGTGCTAGTACATTGTCTCAACACATGTATGTCATACCATGTACTGGTACACTAGATATTCAATGTACTTGATCCATTCCAATCGATGTAGAGGAGTACACACCAGGTTGAAAAATTGAATACTCCACCCCATTCTCATGTACTCCTAGAGTACATGCTGAGGGGTTCGACGATGAACACATGTCATATATCCTGAAATGCATCCCATGTGTTATGTAATTTCTCGAATAGTAAAATTCTTCTCTAATGCCTCGACTGGTCTCTCAGGTTCCTATGTGGTGTTTTGTTCACCAAAACACTTTTGATCTAGTATCTTCTCAACATCTCTACATCAATTCATTGGGTTTTGATCCTTCAATCGGCTAGGAAATCAGTTTATTTTCATCTTGATGTTAACCTCTAGAAGAACGGTTTCTCCCATACTATTTCAACTCGTCTATTTTCGTCACCTTCATTCCTCCATAGGGTCATCCTAATGATGGATCTTCAATATTGGATAATTTCCTGATGAAAAAAAGGATCAACGATCATTCAAACATAAATGCATAGAAGAATGAAAAACTTGCATATAAAACGGGGGGAGAGATAATAAAATAGACAAATACGGAGAATGAAACTGGATCATTGTTTGTTATGGAGTCAATCTATTCCCATTATAATGATCAACAAATCAAAATCAATTCTCAATAATAAAACACCTTAAATACTGAAATTTATAAACCAACCAGAATATTATAATCGAACCATGGATCAAACTGTTTTTTTGTCTACATTCATCCTTGAACTCATAAATGAGAAGGAAATCCAAAATAAAACATCCATCCCAAGAATCGGATAGTTCAATGTTGAAGATTGATTTCCACTGGCAATATCCATTATAAACAATCTCTGATCAATGTTCTTATTGTCATCATCCAAGAGAAATCATATGAGTTCTCTCTAGCACCTATTGGTAATTATAGTTTTATGATCCTAACCATCAATCCATTCTTAATATATTAAATAATAATGAATCGTTGATTCATCGAATAAATAGATAAAATAAAATAAATCATTAATTTATTTTATGCAATAAAAATTCCTGAAACTACTTTTCATAGTCGACCCACACCAATCAATGTTAGTTCGCTCCTAGGGTAAAGTTGCTAGTTTGAATTAAACGGTGCCCTCAGATTTTGGATATAGGAACCCATTTTGAATTTATTCCACATTTTCTAAAAAAATTAGAACATGTATTATTTAATATTTTAACATTTTTCAATAATTTATATTGGAAACATAGGGTCTCAGAATCACACACCATCTCATCATATGGTCTTGAATTTTATCTATATAATATTTAAAAATTATACATGGAAAATTAGAGACTTTTCATTTTCCCCACATTGGGGCTTTGCATCCCTAAAAATCCAAAAAAATGTCTACTCAAAACGATGTAGGTAATATGAAAGTATTTATGCCTCCCGCTCCCATGTGCTCACCTGGAGGTTCTTGTGCTGCCACTAGACATGCACTGAAGAATTCACTCAAACACATAGGATCCCCTCCTATCCACCCTTGATCTCTAGAGGGTACTCTGGAAAAATCAATTTATCCTTAATGTCTTTCTCACCCCAGTCAATGATGTGCAAATGGTTAGGCACGTACCTCCTCATCTGAGATACATGGATGATTTTATGTACATTATATGACTAATGAGGTAGGGATAAGTGGTACTCCACCCATCAAACACTTCTTAGTATCTGCAAAGGGATGATAAAACTTGGCGACAACATGCTGCACTGACAAAATCATTGTAATCCCCATCGAGGTAAAACTTTTTTTGAATACAAGGTCTTTTTCCTAGAACTCCAAAGACCTATTAATCCTATTAGAATAATATTTTTGATAGATCTATGATGTTTTCATACACCCATGGATGATATTTAGTTCCTCTTTAGTTTCTCGCACAACTTCCATGCCCATGAGTTCTGTCTCTCCTGGGTCAGTTCAACACAATGGTGAACCGCATAGTTTCTCAGACCAGGCCTCGAATGGTTCCATACCAATTGTGGAATGGAATTTGATGTTTTCTGAAAACACCATTAGTGGATTTTGATCCTCCCAATAACAGCCAAAGTCTAATATCCAATATCATAGCATGTCCTCCATAACCTTAATGGTCTACTCCATCTGGCCATCCATCTGTGAGTGAAATGTTGTGCTCAATTGTAACCATGTCCCAAATACATCATCTAATCCATTTTATAACTATGATATAAATCAAACACCACAATATGAAAATATCACTGTTGGGACTCCATGGAGTCAAACTATCTCTTGAACATAGAGGTATAACAAGCCCCATTATAAACTCTTTTCTCGGGTAGAAATGAAGTGTACTGAATTGGAGATTTCGTCAATGATTATCATGATTTAATCATGTCCCCTATACATAAATGGTAAATCAATCATGAATTATATCTATATCTCATCCTACCTTAATTATAGAACCTAAAGGGGTTAAGTTAAACCCACTGGAACTTGGTGATTAGCTTTGACTTGATAACATGTATTCCATCAGGAGGAAAAATATCCAACCCCTTTATTCATCCTTGGCCACCAAAACTATCATATAAGGACGTTTTACATCTTCTCCACTCTAGTTTTTACTTCCATTTGGGTTGTATGAAACTGTTTTAGAATGTATTCCCACAACACACCATGTACTAAGGTACATCCTCTAAAAAGGGTGACGTGCTCCCCACCATTCGAATATCCCTCAGTGGTTGGCCCTGAAGATATCAATGAACATAGAGTCTCACAATAAATACCCCCAACATGAGCCTCCTTGAATCGTTTTAACAGTGCAGGGGTAACAACCATTAAATGTAGGTAATATTATCTGTATCTATCCACTAAGGATAACTATAATGGTGAAAAATTCTATTATTAATCATTCAGAAACCGTGAACTACATCTCCTAGTAACAGCATCGACCACCATGTTCCCCTTCATATGATTATAGAAAATCACAATGTCATAGTCCTAGAGGAACTCTATCCATCATCTCTGTCTCAAATTAAGATCCTTATAATATAAGATATACATTAGATTCTTATTATCATAGTACATGATAAACCACTCACCCATCAGGTAGTATCAACACAACTTCATTTGGAATAATATCCATTCTAACTCAAGATCATATGTCACGTTGTTTTTCATGTGTGGCCTCAACTGGAATGAACCACATGTAGTCACTTATTTCCTGTACATCATAACCCAAACAATACTAGTGCTCGATTCATAACAGAGTGTTACATAAATAACTACTTCTTTTGGAAAACCCAATTTGAGTTCTTGTCAAACTCTGCCTCAACTCAAAAAATCATTCACCTAAGGTCATCCTTCGAGAACCATCAAGACTCTATCAATTGATCAAAGGGGTAATCTATCCTTGGTAGTGGGTATTTGTTCTTCAAGGTCACTTGGTTCATGAAACAATAATCCACACAAGACCTCAAGCTCCATTATACCATTCTGTAAATCAAAACATGGGTTCCCCATGGAGGAACATTGGGTCTCACAATGCCAATCCACATAAAGTACTCCAATTGCACCCTCATCTCAAAAAGCATTGTGGGAGACATTTGATATGTTGGGGAATATATCAGTGTCATCATGTGGAGTAGATCAATGCATAACTCTATCTCTCGAGGGGGAGGTAAACCTGGAACATCTTCTGGAAGTAAATCCTCATACTCCTTCACCACTTTACAAAACTATTAATTCAAAACATCCCCTACACAAAAGGTCAGGCTAGCCAACTAATGAGTAATTGGCTTCACCCTCCCATGCATGAGTTCATCCTGAAATACCAATATTCCATTTTCTGTAAAGAAAGAAAACATGGTGTCATCACTGCACACATACCGCACTCTTCACCTAAAATAGTAAACATGAAAATGGATGGTATATAACCAGTGCATATCAATAATGTCATCATAAGACTCTGACGCTGCTACAAAGGGAGAACAACCAAAACTCTCTCCTCCAATGGTCAGGTCACACTATCATCACAAATTTATGATCGCAGGGTTTTTTCAAGTAGGTTTCTCTAAGAGTTAGGGTTGAGTGAACGGTTCAACCAGAATATCTAGGTCTTGAACATGATATGTGGTGGGAACAGAAACACTGCACATATTTCTATCATTATTGAGGTTAAATTTGAAAATACATAGATCATAACTAGAATAATTACTAGGACCCATGGTTCATATTCCTCTACCACATGTATTTTTCCCCACCCATGTACCCTAGCTCACTAAGACTAATGTGGACCACCTGGTGGTTGTGGTTGTATCATGTAGAAACATCAACCACCTCCTGTTGCTCCCCCAACAACTCTGCCACATCCACCTCCCTATAAGACTATATGAACCTATCAATTTCACTTTCTATTTGTTGCATCCACTGTCTCCCTATCAACAGTTTTTCAGGTTGGACAATCTTGAGAGAGATTTTCCATGATATCGCCTGAATAGAACCACCTCTCCCTAGGCTGACAGTACCCACCATGTGAGCCCTAAACTGCAGATCACATATTCTTGGTCTTCCCTTTTTGATGTCTCCTACATCTATGTCCTTAAGACTGACATCGTCATCCTGTTGTCGAGGAATCTGCTCCTACCAACCCATTTCTAACTAGCATCAGTTGTATCTACATATCCAAAACAATATCAACCATCAATGCTTGGTCAAGAAAACTATCATAAATAAGAGAGATCATATGGATAACATAGGATCAGATGTTGATGGTCCAAGATCTAATGTAATGATCTCAAAACATATCCATAGAGTACCAATAAAGGTTGGTGAACCTTGATTAATAAATAGACAGTGTCATGCTACCCCAATGAAGATGAAAAAGCTTCTATATACGCACATATCTCAGCGTACCTTGTGATAAATCCTTTCTTAAGAGGAACTAAAATTATTTCCGTGGTACTATCTACTCACCATGGGTCAAGGTATCCAAACCCCACCATCACCATACTGAACCCTATAGATGGCTCACCCCTAGGACTACCATCTGATTCCCTAGAGTCCTAACTATATGGAAATCGTGGTTCATTTCATCAAGCTAGTCCTCAGCCACCAGGGTTCTAGGTTCACCTTAGAACATGAGACATATCTATATCTTAAACTCATAAAGCACACTCGGCCATCACTCTTCATCTTCTAGTACAGTGGGTACCACACACTGATCTAATGGTAGTGGTAAGGCTGGTGCACCCCTAGAGTTAACACCTTGGGAATCGGGCACAGTATAAAATCCTCACCACTGAGGGGTTCATCCTCATGATGGTGATTCTCAATCCCAAATTCTATATATCTCAGAGGAATATTTTAAGAAAACACGATTTACCACATTCAATGAGTGTATCTGGAGAGTTGACTCAGCAAGGACACAAATTCTCAACCCCTGAATATATGATTCATATACCATTATTTTCCCTGAATTCAGTGTTCTAATGTACCAAGTTGAAATGAAAGTGGTCAGAGTCTTAGTGTGTTTATATATCATCTTCCCTAACAAAAATGATGTCCCTATCTTGAAATATGATATCAAAACACTTAAAAATATCTCCCTATACTAATCTCCTTGAATCCCAGTCTTAAATTATAATTGAAACCTTTGATACCAAAATTATATTACATGTCCCATTATAACATATTCCACAGCTCCCCCAGCACACCTCATATAGTCCATGGGCAGGTGACGAGAACTGTGTGGGCATATCACTAACATGGGAGGCATTACTTATGTATATGTACATGCAAACATCTCAATAAAAACAAAATGATGAAATGTAAAAACCTTATAAGAATACAAAAAATTCATACTACAATATCCCAAAAATTAGATTACGAATGAAAAGTAATGTTAAGTGAAACTTGACCAAATACATTCCCACAAAATTTTTTTTTGTAACCACTAGTCCAATATGGTAAAAAATGTTCTTGGACAACTATCTGTAGACATAAGAACACCACAGCCTACCGGATCTATCAAATCTCGGCACAGGCCTAGTCTACCTATGAATCCATCAAAAGGTCAGCCATTTACTCAAGACATGACATTTGTGGGGAATTTCCAGGAATCGGTGAGTGTAACAATACTCAATATGACACCCCAAAACCACAATGGGAAACACATAGGAAAGTTACACTCATATCAACACAAGTATATGTATACATCACATATAACAATAATATCCAGATATACTTAGTCCATACCACACAAACTGAGGTATGTCATAACTACTTCAAACATATTGCTATGGATTCCGGTCAATGATTCCAGAAAGAACTCATCTATTAGAACATACTATTTAGTGAGATAATATTGATGTCTTCTGTCTGAGATGTAATGTTTGATGGAATCCATAGTGAGATAGATACACTGGTAGATCTAAATTGTAAGATATGATACATAAATTGGGATCACAACAAGGACCATGGAGTGTTACAAATAACACCATATGAATTAGACATCTATGTAGAGGATCGAATCTTGGTAAAGTCTATCATGTCAATAAACAATAAATCACCTAGGGCATGAATAATTAATTGAGGATCCACTCCGAGACTCTCGAGGATTACAAAAAACACTATCCAAGAAGACTATGTGAAGGGACATACTCTGTTGAGTAAGAAATGATAGACACAAACCATTAGAGAAATGATCAAGGTAAATAATCCTAATGAAACTTTTCTGACATATGGTTTAAAAGTGATTAAATCCATATATAATGGAATACACGAGGATTAGTAGCGTCACACTCAATTTCCGTAGACCCTATGTAATTATCATGTACCAAGTCATATGTCATTACAAACTATCACACATAGGAGATGGGTACACAAAGTATATACGTCACAAGTTGTGTCATTCCATTCGATGTCTACCCATGTACTCTGGTAATGTGTTAGTATATTGTGTTAACCCGTGTATATCATCCCATGTAACTATACATGGGGTATTCTGTGTACATGGTCGAGGCCACTCCATGTGGAAAATTAAACATTTTATGGAAATATGTGAACTCCCCCTATTCCCATTTACTTTTAGAGTATAGGATGAGTTGTCTGAGGATTAACCCACATCCTGTAGCCCATACAACACTCCAAGTGTTTAGAAATTTCCAGAACATTTGAGTTCATCCCCTGGTGTGTTGGATGATATATCGAGTTTTGTTTTGATATTCAGTTCACCTTAAAACATTAGATCTCATGTTGTCTAATTGTCACAACATTAAATCAATGGGGATCAGTCCTTCAATCAGTTCGGAAATTCATTTATTTTCATCTAAATACAAACTGGTTGAAGAACAATTCCTCATGAACAGTTTTGATTCATCCATCACCTTCACCATTGAACCTCTATTAGGTCATCCCAATGTTGGATCTTCAATTTCGGATCTTTTTTCCCTGAAATGAAGGTGCAATGATCATTCGTTCCTAAAGGAGATGAAGAATGAAAAACAAGCATAGAAAATGGGGAGATAAAACACAAGAGAAAATATGAGGAATGAAACATGATCATTTTTATTCCATCCCTGATCCATTCCCATAATAATGATCAAGAAATCAAAATCAATTCTCAATATTCAATCTTCGTAAATCACGCAATGTTGAACCTATCTCGTAATGTACAATCAGACAACAGATTAACATTTTCATTGGTCGGTTCCTATATATTGTTGAATTGTAGAATGGGGAATGGAATCCAAAATTAAACATTCTAACAACTAATTGGATCATTTTCCAATTAATATTGATTTATTCCAGTAAGATAAATGAAAAATTATCTCGGATCGAGGTCTTTATCATGGCTCGCCAAGACAAATCTTATAGGCTCTCTCTAGAGCCTCTAGGGAATCCCACATATATGAGCCTAAACATAGATCCTTTCCTAAAGAATTACTTAAATGAAAAAAGTGTCATACTATTACTACATCATTAAAAATAATAAAGTAAAATAAATCATAAATTTATATTCTTAATTAAAAATTCTCGAAACTAATTTTCCAAGCCTCCTTGGGCCAGCCAATGTTCAGCATTTCCAAGAGTAAAGTCACTGCTCTGAACACATTAGTTCCCATAGATTTCAGATCCAATAAATTTTTTAGAATTTATTCAACTTTTTCAATAAAATTTCAAACATGTGCTATTTATAATTTAAATATTATTCAAACATTTACCACAGACACACTGGGACTTCGAATTACTTATAGTCTGATCACATGGTCTAATATTTAATCAATATATTATTTGAAAATAATATATAAAAAATATAGGATATTAGATATGTGAAATGTATGGTTTTATATCTATATGTCTCTAACACATTGGTTTAAAAGTGTTTTCAAGGTGGTTATTACTGAATTTTTCCATGGATGTTGTATACAAGGGGTTGAGGACCATTATAACTCATTGGTCAGCCTGGTTTAGCATATATAAATGCTTGATCCCCTTTATATCTCATTATATATAGGTGATATTAATATATATTATATGAATTGCGAGCTCTGTTATAAATCTCTAATGCATTGGGTACTCTGGAGGTGTAATTCGACTAAATGGTTAATCCATTTGTAATGGAGAATGTACGAGTGATATGGTAATGATTTCCAAAAGAAACTATTTTATTTTTGTATTCTTGATAATGAGTTTTTTGGAAAAAGTATTTAGTTTTTTCTTTTTTTATTAGATATCAAAATTATTTATTCTATCACATACGTAAAATTTTGTTCTCATCCAATGTTTTGAAATGTTTTTCGCGTGGATAAAAATATGGGAAAGGGAAAGGAGGACTTTAATCTTAATGTTCTATAGAATATCATGAATAATAAATCATTCTTTATTTTACAAAATTTATAATTTTTAAAAAATTGATTTTTTTGGAAGAGTCCATTTTTTATTTTTTTGTCTTGCTATGTATAAGTTATTGCCTAATTCTATAAAACTCATGCCTAAAATGATCCTCAAGAGATAATTCTAGTTTAAAAGTATATTATGTCAAATATAACTTATAAATTTTTTAAAAACAAGATTTATAATGGGTTTTCTTATAAAAGGTTGTAAAAGTATGTTTTTTGAAAAATGGTCCTTTTACGCATAGAAATGAATTAATTCTTATATAATGAATAAAAAACAAATAACATGAAATTTTAACAATAGAATGAATATTTTATATATTTAATTATTATAACCCAATAAGAGGTATTTCATAATTTTATAAACACACTTCCTTGCACATAAATTGTTTTTTATAAAAAAAATGTTTTGTTTTACAATGGGTCTAACATTCATTTATAGCTAAATTTTCAAATAATTATGTAAACATGTTTAAAAAATAAATATATTTTTTCATTTAATAATATTTATTTCCTCAGTTCTATCAACTATGTTATATATGTATCATTTAAAAAATAATATATAATTTTTCATTTAGACATGATATGGTCTATCATGTACACTGTGGAACATAGAAATTCCAATTAAAAAACTTTGGATGTTAAATTCTCTCCCATTTTAATAAATTTCATCCTCACAATTTGATCTAGGGTTTGTAAACTAGGGTTTAAATTTTGAAAAAACATTTATTAAAATCCAATATTGAAAAATGGATTAATGAAACATCCTCTTTAAAATATGGGAAGAGATGTATGAAGGTCACCCACGATAACACATACAATGGTTCCGTATAAGAAAACACGGATATAGAAGAAAAAATTACTATTATATTATGTTGGGGAGTGATAGAGAAAATCGTCATGAAAATGCAAACTATCCCAAAACCATAAATATATGATGGATTAAAATGCTATTTATTTCATAGAAAGATATGTAAATGAATAATGTTTTGGTTTTCATATCTATTACCAAGATTTTAGGAATTATTTTACTATATGTATTAAAAACATAAATAAATATACTTCCACGACATGTATATTTTAATCCATTAAACCTATTCCACCACAAACTCATATTTTCTCCAAATGATGAGTACTTAAGTTTATTTTTTCATACCTGATGTACTAGAATCCACTTATAAAGAATAAAATCATCCAAAAAAATATTGACTATATATTTTTCCTACCATGAAATACTAAAAAATAAAAACATTTAGGATAAGAAAAGATAATTCTTCAAATTGAATAATCATATATATGATATAAAACTACATTACTCTCCTAAATTCAATATTGATACCCAAAGTTTGAAATAGAGCATTCAATAAATAAGTATCCATAAAATTACTAAAAATAATAAAAACTATGATTCAAACCCTTAATTCAGAAGGATTTATTCTCAAAGTCTTCAACGAAAAAATTTAACATTTATATCCAAATAACATCAAGAACTCTTAATGTGTTATTCTAAAAATTTAATTCTCTAAATAACATAGTCATGAAGATATGATAATTATTTCCATAAATAACGAAAATCACAACAATCCCACAATAAAAGCATATATTCATTCAAAATAAAATGCAACAATTATTCCTAAAATAAAATACAAGAGTATTCTATTTACAATGATCCTATAGGAGACCCTAATATAGTGAACATATTCCAAAATAACTTTCACTACATTATCCCCCAAATAATTTTCCAAATATTTTTGAAATATTGTTCCCAAAATAATTATATTCTTATTCCATTAAAGAATGTCACTAAAAATAAATATTAATATTAACAAATACTTCACATATGCTCGTGGTAGGTTATGCACCCTTATCTCCCATCAGTTGTGTGTTCAAAACTCATATCCTTATCAGTAATACTATGTTATCACCCATCCTCCTGGTTTCTCTTCTTTTAAAACTATATAATTATTATTACAATCTAAATATTTGATAAAATCACCAAAAATATACATAACATGTTTTAAACTAAACTGTTACCCATACCATTGATTTTTGTTCCAGAAATGTAATAACCCATAATTACATCAAAATAAATAAATATATTATAAACCCTAATGATTATCCATAACATTATAATTATGTCCAAAAAAAAGAAAATACAATTATAAAAGTAAAATTTTCACATGAAATACTTATAGGTAACATATAACTCATATTTTTTAAACAAAGGAATTCTAAATTACCCCATCATCAATATAGTATATCTAATTATAATCATTTCATCATTCTAAAATCTACCAATACTCTGGGATCATGTATATTTTTAGTCTTATTAACCATTCAACATTCTTTGTGACCTATTTAACATGATTTCAATCTTATTACTTTGTACATATTTCTATAAATAAAAACATTAATCATGTCAACAGAGTAAGTAATTTCAAAACATGAGCCAATAAATAATACATGACATTCACATGTCATTTTCAGTTTCCTCATCTTAAACTATATAAACATTAGGTATTTCTATATATATATTTTTATGGTCTTATTGATCCCATTCAAGATCCTTCTAAATAAGAAATTGATTTTTATATAAAACAAAATCCTTACATTTTAGAAGAATATTTGATAACATAGGAAGAACATTTTTCCCTTTCGTGGAGTCAACCGAACACCACCATTTTTTCTTGGATTATTATTTATTTATAACCTCCATTAACACGTCTAAAACATCCAGAGATCCCGTTAACAACCTTTCTTATGTATTTGTTTCACATCCTTGACTCGTATATCATTGAATATATTTACTTTATTACCATTTTTACCTAAACCTCAACAGGGATTCATTTCACTCATATACGATGAATTATAAAGATAACCAAGATTTAAGTGGTTAATATTGACTCTTGATAGTTGGTTTAGAATAACCACAAGAGTCCTCACTATAGAAGCCATTTCATTCATTTCTTTTTTTAGAGAGAAACTGTATTTTCCTTCATATTCATTATTACTTTGGTGAATACTGGATCCATCAATTTACTCAAACCACCAAGGTAAGTATGCTTATTTAAATAAAATAATCACATAATACTAATGAAGAATATAAAAACTAATATATAATTATTAATGTTATCTCAAATTCATTCAACTTATTTAAAATAAATATGACTCTTTCTATCATGATAATTATTGTGGTTATATGAAACATGTAACTTATGATTAAATCAAACACCTTCCTTTGACATTATCTAAACTAACATTTGATTCCAACTATAAGGACCCAACATTAAAGCTTTACAAAATCTTAACTTATTACAATAATTTTTCATAATTTCTCATTTTGGATCTTTTTAGGTTGATACTTTTAGATAATTAGGCAATAAATATTACATAAAAACTCAAATATTATAATTTATGCACTTCCACTCACAACGTATTTCATCACAAAATAGAAGTATTTAAAAAAAAGATGATTTCATTTTCATGAAAAATAATCATAACATTTTTGATGAATTCCTATATTCTCTTACCCATTGTTATACCCTTGAAAAAATATTTTAAAACTTTGGATGATCAAAAAAATATAAAGGGACATAGAAAAAGAAATTGTTAGCCTAGTGAAAATGTGAAAACCATTAAATACAAAATTCTTTAAAACTCATTTTCATTCATAGAAATATCATGCAGGTTCCTTGGGAAATCATTACCATATCGCACTTACAATCACCATTACTAATGAAATAGTCTTACGATCGACATCCATCTCTAGGGTACCCAATGAATTGGAGAGCAGTAATGGGGATTCCCCATCAAATATTGAGCTATAATAGGCTCAAAAAAATATAAAATGTACAAGGAACATATCTTGGATATAAACCTTGGAAACATATTTACACATATCATAAAAACATATCCAGATATCAAAAAAACATTTTCTTTTTAAAAATTACTTTTAGAATATAAAAATTGTCCACATAATAATGAAATCATTTCTGTACAAAATGAAGACTTTTAATGAGATAATTAATGTAATAAAGCATCATGAAATAAGGTGAAACCTCTCATGTAAAATAATTTATAAAAATTCATTTTTTTATTTCATAAAAATAGATCAAAATCATTTTTAAATGAAGATTTTAAATAAAATTCAATTTCCTTCTCTCCAAAATATCATGTAAAATTGTATATTTCTATATAATAAAAATAGGTTAATTATTTACATAAATTATAACCCTTAATACTTATTATAGAATATTATCATGTTTTTATATTTACTTAATTATTTAAGTTTATATTTTTAATTTTGACGATATTCGTTCCGTGAGTCCAAAATGAACATTGTTTGATGTCAATAGTTAATGTTTTAATATGTCAACCATATCCAATATATATTATTTCTGACATAATAATAATTTTTATATATCTATTATAATTTTAAATTCATTAAATATGCATGGATAGAATATTGTATGTAATTACAAACATCGATATGTTACGCCAAACGTAAACATGAGTAACATTTTCATTTGTCACTGATCATTATATAAGGAATGTAAATATTATATTAACTTTCCAAAAATAATCATAAAATTATTAATATCATATTAATAATTTAAATATACTTTTATATGTTATCCAAGTTATGTGGTGATTAAAAATTGATCACATCTCTTTGTAGAGATAATAGTTCACATGTACACATGAATGATGTTAAATTCAAGGTTGTCAAAAAATATGTTATCTCTTTGAATATAAAATTTTAAATATATTACTCGCACCCATGTAGATTGAAAAATATATAACATCATCCCAACGAGTCATTTGGTCAAAACAGAGTAATCCAATAAATTTATCTTGTAAAGACCCGTAAAATTCAAGGGAATTTTTTTCTAAATTTTCTTTGGGATTTTTACAAGAACGCAGTTTTTGACGGCGCCTGGTTCCGAGGCCCGGTGTGCCCGAAATTTCTATCCGATGTTTAGCTCGGGTACGTTCAGTGAACGAATGAGCGGGAATTTCTAACTGTTGAACCGGTGCCCGTAATCAAATTTCGAGGGCACCGATGGAACAGCAGCGCCGGTATTTTCTTAGGAACTTCTGTTCCGGAGATGCGTTTACACGAGTGTTGATGATAAAAATTGTGGAAGATTATTTTATAATTACACTACAATTTTTATTATTTTTACTCTAAGTGTTTAGTTCTTGATGGAAGTTGGGTAACCACCCAACCTCCCTTGGGAGGTTATGAGGTTGGTGGGGCCCACATGAACCCCACCCCTTCATATTCTCTAAAACCCCTCTCAACTCCCACTTTAATTTTGTTAACTTAAGTTATAACTTATGACTTTAATGTAATAAGTTTAATGAGGTGAGTTTTGTGTGGTTATTGAATTTCAAACTATTGAAATTCAAAAGAGTTGTTGTGTAAATAAAATAAGTAAGGAACTTATTTTATTTGGGTTGTTAGAGTTTGTCTTCGAGAGATTTGGGAAGCGTGAAGACTTCTTCTTCTTCAACCTCGACGAAGAACATCTCCGCCGAAGAACGCGACGTCTTCTTCCAACGGCGTTTTCCCTTCGAACGCACCTCGACGACAATGGAATTGACGTTCATTTTCCATGACGCCCGACCTCCACTACGCTCATCTTCCGCGGCTCAATTGGCATGCACTGTTCCTGAACCGAGGTAGGGAATTGTTTTGAAATATTAATGAACCCCATGCTACTTCCTTCTAAATCAAAGAACACGGATCAAATAAACATTAATTTGATCCGCGAAGAATATGTTGTGGTTTTGGATTTTATTTTGGTATTCTCTTACCTTTTGAGAAAAGAACGACGAGCGTGGACCAACCAATTCCGGGTTGATCTGCGGATCGTTCGTACATGTGGATCGATGTAGGGGTTATATTTATTTACTTTGTTCGTGATTACCAACATGACGATCATCATGGATTTTAAACCTTTTGTTATCGAATAACGCGAGGGGGTCGGACCGCACAAACACGGCCGACCCTCCTCCTTAATTTTCATGTTGGTTCCTTGTGGTTGGTACGGGAGAACATGGTGCCGTCGCACCATGCAAAATCACACGGCATGTATTGCGTGGCGTCGTCACGCCGCACCATGGAAAGAAGTCTAAGAATGCGACGCCGTCACGCTGTGTCGAAGGAAATCAATGACGCCGCTGCCGGAGCGGGGCCGCGGCGGAGGGGCGCGGTGTCGTCTCACCGCGTCGGGTGACAAGAGCCGCGGCCAATTCCGGGCTGCGGCGGAGCAAGGTGGCCGGCGGCTGAGCCGGGCTGCTGGTGTCGGTGCTGGAAGGGGACCGACCATTGCCGGTCCCTTTGAGAAGGAGTCGGCCTGCTAGGTCGGGCCGGACGGAAGGGGAGGGGCCGGGGAATTAAATTCCCCCGGCCGGTTCAAACATCCCCCCATAAATTTGGGGGGTCCGCAATTACACAGGGGGGCAGCGCCCCCCCCCCCCCCCCTTTGCTGAACGGCTCGGCCAAAGCCGAGCCAGACAGCCCGCTGAGCGCGTTGTCCCCAGCCGGACCAGCGCCCGGCCGGTCTGCGAGGCCGGGCCGCGACGGGCCGGGCCATGCTGGGCCGCACCGTGCCCAACCAGGCTGGGTCGTGCTGGGCCGGGACGACCCTGTCCGGGGCGGGTCGACCTGGTTCGGGCCAATCGGGGGGGTCTCAGGCCGGGTCGGTACGGGCCCAAAACCCCCGTTATCGGACTCTATGTGTTCAAATGCCCATAACTCGGGCTACAGACCTCAAAACGACGCGCCGTCAGTGGTGATGCAATCCTTGGATCGAGACGGTCGTTTCAACATATCGCACTCAAGGTTTAGGAGTACTTTGAGTTCGGCCGGGCTGGTTCGTACACGAAACCAACCGGGCCCTCAGAGAGGATATGCTCGTAACTTGAGCTCCGGACGTCCGATTGACGTGTCATCGACTTTGTTGGATTCCTATTAGTGAGACGGATCTTTTGGCTTACTCCACTTGAGTTTTGGATGCTGTAGGAGTGCGGTCGGGTTGGTTCGCTCACGAAACCAACCAAGCCCCTGGAACGAAAAAGCCCAAAACTCACAGACTGGGCGTCCGATTGACGCGCCGTCTGTCTCGTTGTTTTCCTATTGATGAGATAGAACTTTTGGCATACTTCACTCGAGTTTTGGTTACTGTTGGATAGTGGCTGGGTTGGACTGTACCTAAAATCCAACTGGGCCCCTGGAACGGAAAAGATGATATCATTCAGATCAGACGTCAGTTTGACGAACCATCAGCGGCGTTGGTGATCACGTTGAGAAACGGTCCCTATGAGTATACCCTATGAGTGTTCAGGGTATAGTTGAGTTACGGCCGGATTGGATCGCACATGAAACCAACCAGGCCCCTGGGACGAAAAGGCTAATAACTCACAGACTGGGCGTTCGATTGACGCACCGTCTATTGCGTTGAGACCCCTATGACGAGGCGATCCTTTGAGATACTTCTTCGTGGGACTTTGTGATACTTGGAGAATCGACGTATAGCTCATGGAGCGGACCCTCCCGGAGACGAGCATACGGAGTACAGAGACCGTGTAGCCGGCTGAGACCTAACGATTACTTGACCGACTCGACTTGGAGTGAGTCGACTAGCCCAGTGGACGGAGCGCCCGGTATTTGGCGACAGACCCACGGTGGACAGAGCACCTGGTAGTTGGCCGCAGAACCGCTTTACTCGACAGGAGGAGTACCTCTGTAGGCTATTAGTGGGAGCACCCGGTATTTGTCGATTTACCCACAGCGGACAGAGTGCCCTGTAGTTGGCCACAAACCCGCAGTACTCGACAGGAGGAGTACCTCAGCAGTCTTTGGTTAGTGAGAAGTACCTCAATGTCATGACAGGACCACTGTACACTCCAGAGACAGGACTCTTCCGCAGTTACGGTTTCGATAATGAAAATACTGGTTTGAGCTGAGACTTTTGACCTTTGTGTTTACCTCATGATTGAGATTGGTCACTTGATAACTTAGGTATATGTATTGGCATATACCTGGGTAGTGGTTATCCGTTGATTTCATGATCCTTGTGTTTCCTCATGATTGAGATGGGTTACTTGATAACTTAGGTATATGTATGGGCATATACCTAAGTAGAGGATATCTGTTGAGATCTTCTTTGTGGTTATCCTTGTTGGTTTAGTGAGACCTTGAGGGTCTTGGGGTCCCTACAGAGTATCGTTATACTCACCCCTACACGGGTTATGCCCGCACCTCGTTGTGTTGGTTGCAGATGACGGGCAGTGCTGACAGAGGCCGAGTGTTCGAGGACTGGACGGTACCCAGAGGTGGACTACACGACGAGTCAGTATTTGGAAGAGGACTTCACGGCGAGACGACACACAAAGGAGGTTGACGGGCGAGAACGTTGAAGAGACTATCTGTGCCTACCCGTCAGGTAGATACCGTGGTGGATGATCTAGGAGCTGCGCCATCTGTACCTACCCATCAGGTAGGATCCGAGGAAGACGAACCAGGAGCTACTTCCTTCTTCCAGCTGTTTATCTTTTTGCTGTTGAACTTTGTTCAGTTGTAGTTGTACTTTTACTTTGGGTTTGTATTCTGCCCCATTTACCTTTCAACACTTCTCTTGTACTTAGTGTTTTACTTCTTCTTGTACTCTGTAGTGTTTCTTTACTTTTATAATGGAAATTCCTTCCCAGTTATCGGGATTTATGCCTTTGGTGATAGTCGCTAGCCCCTGGCCTATAGAAGGCGGGCATGGGGTAGTCACGGCACGGGCCCCGAGGATGGGTCGTGACAAATTAGTATCAGAGGAGTCGGTTCTACCGCAGAACTTATAACTCTGATATTTTCTTTCTGTGAAGCAATACTGTTAAGAGTACCGAGTGTAGTTTTCAGTTCAGGGTGTCCAGTGTTGGTGCGGGCGGCCGACGTATCCATACACCAGGACCCTGACAACTTATTTCCGAATTTGTGCACGAAAACACTGATTGTGTGTGTGTTTCCAGATTTTTTTTTTGAATATCAGCTCAGACCAGGTCAGCTCACCAGGTATAAATTGTTTGATCGTGTCACGTTGTTCCTTTCAGGATGACTCCCCGTGGACGACTAGCTAGAGCCTCGAGAGTGGTTCGTACTGACAGCCCGCCGAGCGACATGGCCTCAGTACAGGGCCCTTTTCCCGTTGAGGCACCAGCGGAGGAACCATCGGTACTACTACCCGTTGGGCCACCGATGCCACCAGCCCCAGCAGCAAAGGGTGCACGTCGCTTGAGCGCACTGCACGATTTCCAGTGCTAGAGTCCACCTAGGTTATAGGGAGGGACGGACCCGCAGGCGGCTGAGGATTGGCTGGAGGCTGTGGTGACAGTCTTCAGGATAGTGGGGACGCCGATAGACTTCATGGTGATCGTTGCTGCCAACCTTCTTCAGGCAGCATCAGGCAGATGGTGGAGCCTGATGCTCCAGATGCATGACGAGGCGACACTACTTTGGGCAGACTTCGATAGCCTATTCCGGGCAGAGTTTGTACCAGCCACCCTTGGAGCGGTGCGTATTCAGGAGCTACTTCAGCTACGGCAGGGTAGCATGATAGTGGCACAGTATTCAGCGAGGTTCACAGACCTCTCGCGCTACTCCACAGATATGGTATGGGACCCGTTCTTCAGGGCCTAAACCTTCGAGCAGGGGCTCAGGCAGGAGAATAGAGATTCTGTTGTTTCTCACACCATTCCGACCCAGACATGGGTGTTGGAGAGAGCCCTCTTAGTGGAGAGTTTCCTTGCTGAGCAGTCTCTAACAGCATGACCCACCACTAGGCGGCTTGCGGCAGAGTCTTCTGCAGTAGACAGTAGACAGATGATGTAGAGGTCCAAGAGGACCAGACCTACCGGTGGCCGACTGCACAAATCAGGTTCAGTTGTGCGGGGGAACCGGGGAGGAGTCAGAGCCAGTCGTGCCGAGAGTGGGCAGTGTTACTCCTGCGGCGGGATTGGTCACATGGCACGTGACTGTCCGAACCTCCATGAAGATGACCAGTGGTTAAATAAAGAACCTCCCTGCCAGAGGTAGAGGTTCGATCAGGGCAGACTGCAAGGAGCAGGCGACCATGGAAGAGGAGCTGGTCGTGTAGCTGGAGGTGGACGACGCTTCGGGGTGTTGCCACCCCCACCACCAGGAGGCCCACCCCGACCGCAGGGGACATGAGGACATGGGAGAGCTCAGCTTTAGGCAGCTGAGGCCTACGGTCATGGAGCTCCGGAAGCAGATGGACAGGAGCGGGACTAGCTTCCGACCTGGAGGCTATTGATCATGTTTCTTCTAGATTTTTTGATGTTTGTCTGTTTTTGATTTGTGTCTTTGTACTATGAGATGCAATAATGAAAAGACACTTATATTTGTAATGTTTTCTTTCCTGTCCTTTTTGTTTGGTTGATACTGAGTGGTCCCGGTTAAGACTGTTGACTTGACCCTCACTTCGAGATTTCTAATAGAGGAGACCTAGTAACCTCACACTTATGCCGACAGTGTGACTCGACCCTTGGAGGCGAGTGTGACAGTTGGATCTCTTGGTAGTTACATCGAGGCCTTAAGACGTCATCCATGGCATGAATGCATCATTCATGCCAGGATTGACAATATTAGGCAAAGAATGTGGTTCATCCAGGGGATGAGACCGGATTTCTCTTATCGGAAAAGAAGAAATCATTGCAGCTCTTGTGATACAAGAGAAGGTCCAGGTCATCCAAGTGTGGATGAGGACAGCACAGGGCCGACAGAAGCCTTATGCTGACAGGACTAGGAGGCCTCTAGAGTTAGATGATGACGATCAAGTCCCTATATGGGTTTCACCTCGTCGAGGTTTACGGAGATGTGGCCAAGGCGGAAAATTATCCCAGAGGTTTAGTGGACCTTCTTAGGTCCTCAGATGGGTAGGAGAAGTGGTTTACCACTTGGCGCATTCACCGTAGTTGCACCAGGTGCACGACGACTTCCACGTATCTCAACTAACGAGATACATGCTTGACCCTTCGCATATAATCGACCATGAGGGGCTAGACGATGGCGATGGGGTGTCTTTCATGGATGTTCCAGTGGTGATCGAGGATCGACAGGAGCAGATCCTATGAGGACGATCGATTCCTCGGGAGCACTTTCTATGGCAGTATGGGAACCTCCAGGTGAGCACATGGGAGTGGAAGGCTCAAATGTGTGCTCGGTACTGCTTTTGTGACCCTAATATGTGTTGAAGCTCTACGGGGACGTAAAGCCCTGAGTTGGGAGTAATGTAAAGACCCTTAAAATTCAAGGGAAATTTTTTCTAAATTTTCTTATGGATTTTTACAAGAATGCAATTTTTGACAGTGCCTGATTCTGAGGCCCAGTGTTCCCGGAATTTCTATCCGAAGTTTAGCTCGGGTACGTTCAGTGAACGAATGAGCGGGAATTTCTAACATTTGAACCGGTGCCCGGAATCGGATTCCGAGGGCACCGATGGAACCACATCGCCAGTATTTTCTTAGGAACTCCTATTCCGGAGATGCGTTTACACGAGTGTTGATGATAAAATTTGTGGAAGATTATTTTATAATTACTCTACAATTTTTATTATTTTTACTCTTAGTGTTTAGTTCTTGATGGAAGTTGGTTGACCACCCAACCTCCCTTGGGAGGTTATGAGGGTGGTGGGACCCACATGAACCCCACCCCTACATATTCTCTAAAACCCCTTTCAAATCCCGCTTTAATTTTGTTAACTTAAGTTATAACTTATGACTTAAATGTAATAAGTTTAATGAGGTGAGTTGTGCGTGGTTATTGAATTTCAAACTCTTGAAATTTAAAAGAGTTGTTGTGTTAATAAAATAAGAAAGGAACTTATCTTATTTGGGTTGTTAGAGTTTGTCTTTGAGAGGTTTGGGAAGCGTGAAGACTTCTTCTTCTTCAACCTTGGCGAAGAACATCTCCGCCGAAGAACGTGACTTCTTCTTCCAACGGCATTTTCCCTTCGAACGCACCTCGACGACAACAGAATCGATGTTCGTTTTCCGCGACGCCCGACCTCCGCGACGCTCGTCTTCCGTGGCTCAATTGATGTGCACCGTTCCTGAAGCGAGGTAGGGAATTGCTTTGAAATATTAATGAACCCCATGCTACTTCCTTCTAAATCAAAGAACGCGGATCAAATAAACATTAATTTGATCCGCGAAGATTATGTTGTGGGTTGGGATTTTATTTTGGTATTCTCTTACCTTTTGAGAAAAGAACGACGAGCGTGGACCAACCAATTCCTGGTTGATCCGCAGATCGTTCGTACATGTGGATCGATGTAGGGGTTATATTTATTTACTTTGTTCGTGATTACCAACATGACGATCATCGTGGATTTTAAACCTTTTGTTATCGAATAACGCGAGGGCGTCGGACCGCACAAACACGGCCGACCCTCCTCCTTAAATTTGATGTTGGTTCCTTGTGGTTGGTATGGGAGAACGTGGTGCCGTCGCACCACGCGGAATCACACGGCAAGTATTGCGCGGCACCGTCGCGCCGCGCCATGGAATGAAGTCTAAGAAAACAACGCCGTCGCGCCACGTCGAAGGAAATTGAATACCCCACAGCTGGAGCGGGGCCGCGGGGGAGGGGCGCGGTTCCGTCACACCATGTCGATCGACAAGAGCCGCGGCCGGTTCCGGGCCGCAGCGGAGCAAGGTGACCGGCGGCCGAGCCGGGCCACCTGTGTCGGTGCCGGAAGGGGACCGACCATTGCCGGTCCCGTTGAGAAGGAGCCGGCCGGCCAGGTCGGGCCAGCCGAAAGGGGAGGGGCCAGGGGAATTAAATTCCCCCGGCCGGTTCAAACGGACCCCCATAAATTTGGGGGGGCCGCGGTTACACAGGGGTGTAGGTGCCCCCCCCTTTGCCGAACGGCTCGGCCAAAGCCGAGCCAGACAGCGCGCTGGGCGCGCTGTCCCCAGCTGGACCGGAGCTTGGCCTGGCCGTGCCGGGCCGGGCCGTGCCCAGCCGGGTCGGGCCGGTCCGACCCTGTCCGGGGCGGGTCGACCCGGGTCGGGCCAACCGGGGGGGGTCTCGGGCCGGGTCGGTCCGGGCCCAAAACCCCCGTTATCGGACTGTATGGGTTCAAATGCCCATAACTCGGGCTACAGACCTCCAAATGATGCACCGTCAGCGGCGATGCGATCCTTGGATCGAGAAGGTCGTTTCGACATATCGCACTCAAGGTTTTGGAATACTTTGAGTTCGGCCGGGTTGGTTTGTACACGAAACCAACCGGGCCCTTTGAGAGGAAACACTCGTAACATGAGCTCTGGACGTCGGATTGACATGCCGTCAACTTTGTTGGATTCCTCTTAGTGATACGGATCTTTTGGCTTAATCCGCTCGAGGTTTTGTTGCCGTCGGAGTGCGGTCGGGTTGGTTTGATCACGAAACCAACCGGGCCCCTGGAACGAAAAAGCCAATAACTCACAGACCTGGCGTCCGATTGATGCGTCTTCTGTCTCATTGTTTTCCTCTTGATGAGACAGAACATTTGGCATACTTCTCCAGAATTTTGGTTACTGTTGGATAGTGGCCGTGTTTGATTGTACCCGAAATCCAACCGGGCCCCTGGAACGAAAAAGCTGATATCATTCAGACCAGACGTCCGTTTGACGAACCATTAGCGGCGTTGGTGATCACGTTGAGAAACGGTCCCTATGAGTATATCCTATGAGTGTTCGGGGTATAGTTGAGTTACGGTCGGATTGGTTCGCACATGAAACCAACCAGGCCCCTGGGACGAAAAGGCTAATAACTCACAGACTGAGCGTTCGATTGACGCGTCGTCTGTTGCGTTGAGGCCCCTATGACGAGACGGTACTTTGAGATACTTCTTCGTGAGACTTTGTGATACTTGGAGTATCGACCTATAGCTCGTGGAGCGGACCCTCCCGGAGACGAGCGTACGGAGTACGGAGACCGTGTAGCCGGCTGAGACCTGATGACTGCTTGACCGACTCGACTTGGAGTGAGTCGACTAGCCCAGTGGACGGAGCACCCAGTATTTTGCGACAGACCCACGGTGGATGGAGCGCCTGGTAGTTGGTCGCAGACCCGCGGTACTCGACAGGAGGAGTTCCTCTGTAGGATATTAGGGAGAGCGCCCAGTATTTGGCGATTGACCCATAGCGGACGGAGTGCCCGGTAGTTGGCCGCAAACCAGCAGTACTCGACAGGAGAAGTATCTTAGCAGTCTTCGGTTAGTGATCAATACCTCAGAGTCGTGATAGGACCACTGTACACTCCAGAGACATGACTCTTCAGCAGATACAGTTTCGATAATGAAAATCCTTGTTTGAGATGAGACTTTTGACCTTTTTGTTTACCTCATGATTGAGATGGGTCACTTGATAACTTAGGCATATGTATGGGAATATACCTGGGTAGTGGTTATCCGTTGATTTCATGATCCTTGTGTTTCCTCATGATTGAGATGGGTTACCTGATAACTTAGGTATATGTACGGGCATATACCTAAGTAGAGGTTATCTGTTGAGATCTTCTTTGTGGTTATCCTTGTTGGTTTAGTGAGTCCTTGAGGGTGTTGGGGTCCCTACTGAGTATCGTTATACTCAACCCTGCACGGGCTATGCCCGCACCTCGTTGTGTTGGTTGCAGACGACGGGCAGTGCTGACAGAGGCCGAGTGTTCGAGGACTGGACGGTACCCGGAGGTGGACTACACGACGAGTCAGTATCTGGAGGAGGACTTCACGGCGAGACGACACACGGAGGAGGTTGACGGGAGAGAACGTTGAGGGTACTATCTCTACCTACCCTTCAGGTAGGAACCATGGTGGATGATCCAGGATCTGCGCCATCTATACCTACCCTTCAGGTTGGATCCGAGGAGGACGACCTAGGAGCTGCTTCCTTCTTCCAGCTGTTTGTCTTTTTGCTGTTGTACTTTGTTTAGTTGTAGTTGTACTTTTACTTTGGGTTTGTATTCTGGCCCATTTACCTTTCATCACTTCTCTTGTACTTAGTGTTTTACTTCCGCTTGTACTCTGTAGTGTTTCTTTACTTTTATAAAGGCAATGCCTTCCCAGTTATCGGGATTTACTCCTTTGGTGCTAGTCTCCAGCCCCTGGCCTATGGAAGGCGGGCTTGGGGTAGTCACGGCACGGGCACCGAGGACGAGTCGTGACATATGTCATGATTTAGGGTGATTTTATATTAGTTGCAATATTTTTTTCAATTAATTACCCAATTTTTCCTTAATAGTGGCAATAAAAATAATTACAAAATATACTATTCATAATTTCCAAAAATCATGTTTTCCTTTTAGATCATAAATTTAATTCTTATTATAATTTTGAAAGTCCGTTTTTCAAAATTCAAAGCAACAAAGTGGTAAAAATTATGTTAAAATTAATCCCATTGATGGATCGTGAAAACATGTTTTTAAAGTAAAAAATGTTCAAACGTTCAGAAAATGTTTATGTACATTTTCATTATGATATTTGTTAAAATAACCTAAATTGAATTAATTGGTAAAAACTATATATAATTATACTCTTAAACTAATTAATATGATAAAATTACAATATAGATAAATTATACAAAAAAGTTTTTTTTGAATTAAAATGCAGTATTTTTCATTATTCATTAAAAAATGTATCTTATCAAAAAAATACCAATAATTCATCCAATGTAAATTTCGATAATCCAATTTAAAATAAGAAGTTTATTTTTTCAAAAGGAACTTTTAAATGTGTCAAAATGTTTTTTTTCAATTGGATTATCCCTCAAAATATTGTAAAACAACATTTTTTTTGAAATACTCCATTGAATAAAATTTAATTTGTTCTTATATCATGACTAGTAAAAATAAAAGATGAGTATTAAACATTAGAATGATTTAATTATATATTTAATTATTATTACAAAACTATATTAATTTTATTGTTTTATAAACACACTTCTTCTGAAATAAATAGTTTTCAATTTTTTTTAAAAGTGTTTTATAGTTTTATATAATTAATCATTAAAAGAGTATTATAAACATATGTTAAAAATAATTTCAGTCCTGAAATAATACTATTAATTTCCTCCATTTTAATGGATATTTTATAAGAGTATATTTTAAATAATAATTTTCTATTGATCATTTAGACAAGATGTGGCATATTATGTATGGTATCAAATATAGTCTTTCCTTTTATAATACTTGGGATGTTACACATATATTTGGAATTACCACCTAATTTTGTTCCTATATAAGTCCCAATATAATATAATATTTTCCCAATATATTAGAGAGATATATCAGGCTCAACCATCATCATTACGAATGTAAAAGAACCATAACATAAATAAAACAAATAAAATATTTAATTCACATTATAAAATCTCATAAATTATTATATATAAAACATATTCCAAAAAAACATTTGGTAATCACCCCAAATTAATGATAAAACATTTTTTCCTTTATAAACTCTTTAAAAATTTATCAAAACAACATGATATATGACATTAATTTTAAACCACTTAAAATAATTTTATGAAACATCATAAAAAATAATGGTCATAATGGATCAAAATTTTTCTCAATTAATATACATTTAAAAATAATCCTTTCACAATTTTGTAAAGTGTACTAAATCACCTATTTTGAACATGTAAAAAAATAATATATTAAAACATTAATAAATTAAGTACAACATGGATTAAAAATAGTTAGAAAATAAATATAATTATATTAATGATATACTCAAAAACAATTTAAGGAACATTGATATGGTGGAAAAATATAATAACAACCACAAAAAATTTAATATAAGGATTGAAATTGAAATTCTATACCTCGAGTTTGTCTCTATATTTATGTACACTAATTCCTATATAAAAAACATGTATTACTTTTATATTCTATTAATATCTTTTTAATGGTGTCCTACCATATTAGTATCACTTTTATTTAGTTAATTATCTAGTATTATATATCTACTAAATAAATTCCTATCAAATCATATGTTTTGAGGGTTTTCAGTTCCTAATCTAAAACAAATACGGATGAGTTGACCATGGTTATAGGATTAATTTTTAATTTATGTTAAATATAATAAACAAGACATGATTATAATATTAATATACTATATAAACTTTTATATTCATTCCTGAAAGTCATTTATGAATGTAAAATTTCATATCATTATGCTTGTGGTAGTCCACATGTACGCAGGAGTAACAAAATAATTTACCAACTAGGGGATAATTAAGAATATATGTAATATATTATATTTATATAAACATAGTTATATCATCGATAAAATATATTTTTCATTAATACTGTCATAATAACCATTATTATTATGTTTTTTTGAAAATTGAAACACATCGGTTAATGGAGGTGGTAATCCATATTCACACAACATTAATTATTTCATTTACTATAATATTGAAAAGGTGATAAAAATTGTTTATAACAAAATAACAATAACATTTAATTACATGGTTTATTCTGTTGTTATAATTTCATAATAGTACTGTAATATTTGAAGGATGTATAAGAATAAATAAATATGATACCCTGGGAACGAAAATATTCATGTTGTTTATAAATCATCGGTTTGATTACACCTTAATGCTTATTTAGTTGGTCGTGTGGTAAGATAAGGAGCTCCAGGATATAAAGAAAAATCATAGGGAGATATTTAGGTAGGGATTTATTGAGAAAGGGTGCCGAAAATATTATTGGAATAGAGTATTGGAGGTTCTCATTTATAAGTAATGGGTGTAGAACAACTGATATTTTTCTAATGATTTAATTATATAAATGAATTATTAATGGTCAAGTGCTTCAATAACAGTCCAATTTTAAATATAATATAGAATTTGTCAAAGTAAAATCATTGAATGTGATTAAATATGAATTGTTTTGGAATATTGATGATTATTTACTTTAATTGACCTAATTTAGGAATTACTATGGTGACACAAATTTTCCATGGTGACTATCCATATTAATGAACAATGAAACTAAAATGAATACTAAATTCAAGCCACAATATTAAAAATAAGGAATCCATTTTTCAGGATTTAATTTATATAACTCATATAAATTAATTTTAATAAATGTTTACGAAACTCAATGAATGTTAGCTTTTAAAAATTACAATTTTAAGTATAAAATAGAACATATAACTAAATAAAATATGATATTAATTCAAATGAAATAATTTTTATTGTTTTTTAAAAACATTATTTTTTGTTACATTAAATCCAATTTCAAAATATAATAATTCTTATAAATTACTTTATTTAAATAAATATAATGAATTTTTATAAATATAATCATTTTCACTATTCAATCAAAAATAAATATTTTCTAAAATAACTGAATCAAACCGACTATAATATATATTTGATATGATGATATGAAAAATTAATTCCATTTAATTCAATTATATTTATAAAATTTATAAACATAAATTTTAAATAAAACCATATAAAACATGAGAAACATTTTAGGCAATGTAAAACAATATCTTTTTCAATTGAAAAGATACACTGTATTATTAAATTGAATATGACTCCCTAAAATCAAATCATGAATGTTACAATGATATGATATCGAATTCTTATTAATGTAGCAATGTTTTTCACATGGTTACACTATCTCGAATTTCAATATCCATATTCATCCTATAATGTTTTGTACCATTCATGAAACACAATTAGAACATTCAGTAGGGATTTTTTAACAATATGATATAGTTTCATCAATATAATGAACCCCATGATCTTATAATGATAATGTCTATTGGATATACTTATTATTTATCACTGATATTTTATCATGTGTATATAACACGTTGTCTCATGTTTTAGAAACTGGATATGTAATAAATTCCACTCTTCCTCTTCCTCTATTTTCAAATTAAATTATATATCTATTATATATCACAAAATATTTTTCAATATAATTTATTTTTTCTTCTTTATTATTTCATTATTCCCTAAATATACACTCATGAATTGTTTTCAATATTTGAATATGTAATATCCAAAAAATACCCACCACATTATCATCTATTAATGTCTTATGAATCCACCTAATATTATTTAAATGGCCGTATAAATAAGTATTTTAAAAACTAAACATTTATAACCCATCTAATTTCATTAATGATATCTAAATGGATATGCATCCTTATTGTCTATGAGTTATTTGGTCATACAAAAAATTAATCCAATTAGAAAATATATTGAAATTAAATCACTAGATTATCATTAAATAATCCACCATTTAGTTATTCATAATATTTTCCATTAACATTATGAAAACCTTTTAATAATATGTTATAATTCATAAGAAATATCATAAAATAATGTTTTTTGATAAAAAATGATCTCAAAAAGATTACAGAATAATATTTATAATTCACCCCTCTTTTATTAAATTACCCTTACGTTTGGCCATTGTACATGAAAGGAATCTTATATATAGGTCTAATGACACTTAGGTTTTCACCTATTTCTTCTAAACTCACTCTAACACATTTCCTTGTATTATATTAGTTACTATTAAACTATCAATGGATGAACCTTATATTAGAAATATTTCTTGAAAATAACTGTTATGAAAAATATGAATCCCCAATAGAATGAAAATTTTCTTCTGACCCTTCATTATTATTTCATGTATTGATAACGAACATTATACTCATGATTTATTAAAATTTTGTATATAATAGTCAAAGACCCTCACTACCAACTCCTATGTTGAAATCCATAACAATACATTAACATCATTAATGCTTACAATTGTTACCTATGTTTTTCATCTAATCCACAAAACACCAAAAGGAAAATATGAATCACATACATATTAGTGGACCTTTTAGGTATAGTTATTTATATAATTAGTAATAAATACCTCATAAATAATTCATATGAATTGAGTTGGGAATTTCTCTAGATTAACCCATATTTCCCTTATCACATTACTACATCATCAAAATCCTTATGAAGTTCTTTATAGATATTACTATTTTAAAATCACTATTTAAAACCTAGGGAGAGTAAAACATAAGAATCGTAATCTCTTATTCTCGGTAAGGATAAACATAATCCTTAACTTTTGAATTTCATCATTGAGAATAAGAGTACGTAAAGAAATTATGACATAATTAATGTGCATAAGGGATTCATAAATGAACTTATACCCATATATACAGGGATCATTAAATATGGTAACACCATAATGGAAATAATCATTATAGTCACTAATAAAAATCCGTTTGATTTCAATATATATCATTAAAATCAATATAACCTCATATCATGCTTAATGAAAACATATAGGTATCCTTGAACATCATCTTATTGAACCCTTACAGAACCCATAGAAATTGGAAAAACCATCAAGCTAACTTTTAATATAATTATTTAAACAAATTATCATTAATGAATGAATCAGATTGCTATCTGGGTGAACCAATTATATTAGCTACAACTAGCTCATATGAAGCCATTTGAGAAACCACTAAATTATAATTTATATGAACCAAATACATATATAATTATTATAAACACCATGAAATTAAAATTATAAAATTTAAAACATGATTAAGAAATGGACAAATATGGTTTTCAAAATAATCTATTTGAAAACAAGATTAACACATAGAAAAGAACTAGGTTCAATAACATTCTCTTTGAAACCTGCCTAACTCATGGATATGAAATGGGTTTAATAACAATCTCATTGAATCATGATCAACACTTGGGAAATAAATTGTTTCCATAAATATATGTTTATAAAATTTATTAACCCATGTAAAAGAAATGGGTTCAATAACAATTTCATTCCATCATGATTAACCCATGGTAATAAAATTTGTTCTTTAATGATATCATTGAAATAATAAAAATGCATCCAATGAAAGAATGAAGATGATATGATTGAAAAATATACCTTGTGGGGGATATTTAACAACATGGTTTGTTAACATGGATGAATGAGTTTACAATTAAAAATATCAATAAAATCATTATAGAGGAATATAATATTTGAAACATCCAATGTGTTCCACACCACAATGAAAAATTTTAATCACATTACCATGATGGAAATAACATTAAATTAAACATATAATAAAATGGGAATAAGGATATTCATAATATAACTAGTTAAAGGATCAGTATATACTCTTTATAATATAAGATAAGTTTATAACATAACAAACATCCCAAAGTTGGAAAATTACGAAAACATTCATTACCACTTTGGTAAAATTGAAATCATAAACCTCCAAAAAGACAGATCATAAAAAGGATATTTAAATCACCATAAATTTAATGATAATAATTATCTAATACATTGCTAGTCAGTATATACACCACACCAAAAAATGTATTTATAACGGAATATATCTCATAGAAATAATAGTGACATGAGAAACAACCCTTACCATTATCATATCATTGGAGTGGAAATAAATCAATTAAATGATTAGGTGTGAAACATTTAATTCCAAAAAATAAAACTTTTAATGTTTTATAAAACAAGTATAATTACTTACACACATATTCTTGGAGTGACATTACTAATAACATAAGATATTAACCCAATTAATGGTAATTGACTCAAAAAATCCCTTACGACTTGAGTAACATTTGAATAATGAGATTTGTAAAAGAATAACATAAATTGATAAATTTAATATCATGAAAAAAAATTTAGATCTTCATATCAAATTTTATAGTTCAGTAGATACCCCATCTAAAATTATATAGGTTCATAATAACAAATAAGTCATAATGGAATGTAAATTGAGATGAAACACCTTACCTTGGGTCTGATTTGTCATCATTTTACTCAATATCCATGAATAATAATGTTATGTTAACTATTTAATTTATTCAAGAAAAATTTTCATTTTTATTATGACTTTTATGTCAATTATAAACAAATTTTAAACAATTAGATAATCTATAATATTCAATTCAGATGTTTTTAGCATATTCGACATATGTGTTAAAATTGATGTTGATAGGTTGACAATGGTCCATGATGCAACTAGTTGAACATCACAAAAATAATTAACAATAAACTATAGTCACATATTTATATAAATTATAATTTTAACATCATATTGGAAATAATTTTACGACAAATGAACCAAAATTTCAGTAATAGAGAAAATATGTCATATGTACGCTTGAGTAATGTTCCAATTTTTCATTAATCATTATTGAAAGAATATAACTAAAATAAATATTTTGAGATTGAAAATTATATAACAAATATTTTATTATTTAATTATATATTTTTATATATAATATTTTTGTGATGTGGTGATGAAAATGTAAGAATAAAATTGCATTGAGGAGGCAATAGTCCACATTTCCAAAAATGACATTATAACTTTTTTAGAGTGTGAAATGTAGCGAATAAAATGATATTATATTTTTAAAGATAGATTGTTTTTTCATAAAAATCTTAAATATTTCATTCATATAAAATATTTTTATTAAATACATCCTTAATAAATTATTTGTAAAGAGTGAATGAATCATGTTTTTTTGAGGAGGCAGTTGTCTACATGTCCGCAAAAAGTGTTATTGTATTTCATAAATTAAAATAATGGAGTTATGTGTTGTATAAAAAAAATTTAATACGCATATTAAAATTATAAATATCATGTATATAATATAAAGACATTAAGTACATCATCCCTTAAATCCTTGAGTGGTGGTAATTAAATAATAAACGACATCATTTTGTGAGGTTGTCATTTATCGTACACATAAATGATGAATGCGTATCCCCTTTGGTTGAATTATGTGAAGGTTAAGGTATTAGATAAAAAATAACAACATATTATTCTATTTATTATACATATATTAATATATAATCATGGAATAAGAATAATTATTGTGGTAGTATAATGATATAAACACAAGTGATCTTAGAAGCATTTTATAGCTTTTCGGTTAACTTCTATTGGTTTACAGCAAAGGACATCCTTCTATTTCTTTCATACCAAATTGATTCTGGAAGGATTAGATTTTTTATTTTAGGAGATTATTTTTGAAGAGTTTCAACAAGACATATTTCTTGATAGGTTTGAAGATTTGGGGATGGTGAGTGCCTTCTATTATGGAGGAGAACTGACATTATTTTAAATATAAATAGGTAAATGCTATTGCGACACCTCACATACAACATAAGACTCCATATAATGATCCAAAGAATAGATAATTAGGGAATTTAAGGTATAATGACCATAAAATTATATTTGTAAATGTTATTAGGTCATTCTATCCCTTGATATTAATTATTAACCACTATGTAAACACATTGTTACCTTAATCACTATAATTAATCAAAATTAAATTAACATATATTATTTAATAAAAAATAATTTCACATGTATAAAAATGATAATTTATTATTATTTTACATATTTATTCCTTTTTAAAATTCATATAATATATGTGTTGGAATTCAATTAAAAATTAATCTCATTGACGAGATGAGACAAGACCACAGTATTTTTAAAGAGTAATGTTCAAAAAAATTAATTTTCTTTATTTCAAATTTCAATGTAAAATCGATAAAAATTATATTAATTGGATTAAATGATATAAAGTTGATCTAATTATACATTAAAACCAATTAACAAAATAATTTAGCACTATAAAGTTTTTATACATAAAAAGAAGTTTTCAATTAAAATTTCTTATCATTCACTATTGATCATAATATGAATGTTCTCTTAAAAAACCAAATTAAATTGAAATATTTCTATCTCAAAAATTATGTTTTTAAATTAAAATAAATATTATAAATGATTCAAAATTTCTTTTTAAAACATTTATTCTATTAAAATCATGTAAAACTATCTTTAAAAAATATAAAATTTTTTAGGCATAAAATTTGATTTATTCTTATCATAAGACACTAAAACATATTACATAAATTTGAAAAATAATAATAAATATATTATATATAAATTTCAATAATATATTTTAGTATTATTTTTTAATTTAATTTATTAAGATAAAGTGATATTCTGGTCATAATAATAGTTTTCCATAAAAGCATAACATTCAGTTAGACTCACGATTTTAAGAAACATAAGTCATCAAAGAAAATTTATATTTCATGAAATCAAATATAAAAATGTTTTTTCATGTGATTAAAGCTGAACTATATATTTGGTGTAAATAACTGTATTAATTAATTTAAATTGATATGATGTAATATATTTCAAAAAAATTCAGGATGTTACATCCTACCCCCTTTAAATGAATTTATCCTTCAAAATGATTCTTGGTTGTCAATGTATTTTCATGGTTTGAATTTATTTATTGAATTCGACATCATGTGAATAGTTTATAAAATTTTCTATTAAAATATAAAGGGGAAACATAAAAATCTCTTAATTATTGGAATAACTATGATTCCACATAGGGAGAACATTGGTGGGAAATTAAAAGATTGATTTGAAAGGAAAAACTTATTCACATTGACTAATATAGAGTGAGAAAGAAAATGGTCAATATGAATTCAATGAAAATAAAACCAAAAACCAAATATGTGTGGAAAATCTCATCGATGACATAAGAAAAGATGGTAATATGATAAAACTTTTCAAGATATTTTTCATGAAGATGATTTATTTCTTTCCCCATCTAGAATGAAATCATATTAAAATACACAAAAATGATGAGTAGAATTTAATTATTTTATTAATATACATAAAAATAACATCTTTTTTTCCAAGATATGAGATTTCAAGATGAATTCTGAATTTCTAAATCACTATAATAAACTTTTCAAAATCATATATGTAATGACCAAAAACATTATTAATTGAAATTCCTCTCGATCTAATTAAATGTCTTATTATGTAAAATAGTTATATAAAACATATGAACTTACTTTATTTTATGTTTTTGGATTTTAAAATACCATTATGAAATGTTATCATTTCTAATATATACATTTAACAGTGATGAAATTATTAGAATAAATAAAGGGCTTTCATAATCCAATTTACCTAGACAAAGGATGAGATTACATCAACGAGTAGAAATGTTTCAAACGAAGCCCATTTTTCAGATCCTGAAAAGGATGTAGTGTCACTAGATTTCTCTACTGACGAATTTGAGGTCAAGATACCACACATTAATATTGAATGAAACTACCTATAGGACAAGTGGAAGTAAATATAGATCACCACTCGAGCAATGTTATCTGAGCCTCCCCAACTATGTCACCATCGCACACCTTACATGTAGGTCTAATGCGATTGTTATAAGGGTTTATGTAACAAGACACTAGCACTATGATTATGTTCACTAATTTTGTATATAATATTCAATATAAATTTATTTTAGTAATGTTTCATTGTATATGATTTTTAATGTTCAAATAGCATTTTTAGTTAATATTAAATTATGAAATTCATTTTTATGAATTAATGTAATTTTGAATTAAATAATATTTTAATAAAATATTATTAATAATTTAATTTTTATTAATTATAAACTATCATATAATTTTTATGAATACAATTGTAATTTTTATTAATGATTTTATTTTGTTTTTGACAAAACCCATGAAGTTTCGATAAATGACGAAAACATTTTTAAATGTAAAAAATTACATATTTATAAAATTATTTAGAAACAATTAATATTTTTTTTTCAATCCTGACCTCCATATTATACAACGGTGAATTTTTCATAATTTTTTGAGATAACCAATTTTTTTGGGTAAAAATTAAATATAGTTTAAATATATAATGTGTTTTATAACATAATAATGACTGAAATAAATGAAATAAAGTAATATAAAAGTCATTTTTTGTGAAATATATTTTTTAACATAAAAATAATGTGATATTATATTTGTTTTATTTATTTTACAAGGGATTAGTGGACCCTCCATGACTTATAAAACATTTTAACATTTTCAAATGATTTCCTTTAGAGTGTGACTCACCTCCACATAAGCAAGACTAATATTTTAATAAGTTCTTCCATTGGAAAAATAAAATAAATTTTTCTCATACATTTTTAATATTCTATGAGAAAAGACCATGGGATAGTTTGTGTTTTTTATAAAATTAATGTGTAGTGCCAAAAACCTAAATAATAAAGAATCCCCACTCCTCCGTATATAAACCAACTCAATCCCACTTTACACTTCACTCAAACAATTTGTAGCTTGACCAATCCCTTCCATCCATTCTCTAGAATAATCCCAAGGTTCCCCAAGCTCCCATGAAGCCTCTCTCAATCGTGTCCCAATCCTTTGCGATCACGCTTCCAAGTAAGGTATTTCTTCCTTTTTTATATTTTTTTCAAATTTTTGTATTTTGTTAAAACTGTATATTTTCAATTAAAAATGTTGGCTCATGATTTATAACCTCTACGATAAAGACCTAATTATGTTTGACTGATCAGATACATCATTCTATCTAATTAATTCCTCCCATGTATTGACATTTCCATACAGAAATTATGTATGGAATTTCACTCTTCGCATTTACATTCATTCCAATCTTATATATTGTGTATCTAAATTCCATTACACCTGTTTAAATATTATTTTCCTGGACCCCAATATAGTCTATTTCATGTATAAATTATTAGAGAATCCTTTCTCTCCCATCAGACCAGTTTTCATTTTTTTTATTTTGCATCATCATGATACTGATGTTACTCCAAATTGCCTCATGCGAAAATCATCATGTAAGGGAATACCATAAAAATTTCTGCATCAAGGGTATTCACCATTATGAACATGCACTTGTTGATTGAGGTAATACAGTTATGTATTCAACATATCTTATTTTTGGAATAAATTATGATGTTTAATGAATCCATGTTGTAAGATCCATGTGTCACAGTAATGCATGAAATGAAATGTTTATAAATGGTGCACCCAGAAAATGGTCCAATGAATTGGGTAAAGAACTGTATCATGATACATCATGTGAAATGAGTGTTGAATCATGGTAATTCATCTAAAATTACGTTTTACTCATTTTAATTCATGTTCAATGAGGGTTTAATCATTCTCTTTGGTCAAGGACCCTTGTCTCATTCTAATATCACGTTCAAAGTGTGTTACACATTTCCATGTTATGATAATCATTCTATATCATTAATTTATGTTCATGTTTCTCTTATGCTGCATTGATATTCATATTTCTTGACATATATTTTAATCTTTATTTTATTCAATGATTACTCCCTTACTAGGCATTATATCTCACCGTTTTCTAAGGTGTGTCCTCATGTTACCCATTCGAATGATATGTATAAAAGATTATTGTGATCATGTAAAAGAATTTTTCAATAAAGATGTTGTATTTCATGTCTTAATTTTTCATTTAATGTTCCTATATTCCTAAGATACTATACTTATTGATCCTCAGAGTTTTCTTAATATCATGTTGACGTAATAAATCATGTGAATGTTTGTAATAATGAGCTGGGTTTGTTATAGTTTTTATTATAGGATATGTTTAGATAATTTTGGGGTTTGGATTATAAAACCCTACTAAAATCATTGTTGATAAGAATAAGTATAATAAACACATCCCTAAATTATTGTATGTATTTATTAAGTGGTCTCTCAGAAAATACATCCATGTCTGGATACGAGCATATAGAGGTGGCTCTGGCACATAAGTATTTTGTGGTAAAACCCGAAAAAACTATATTGTGCTAGACTCGAACGAGAAATAATGCATGACAACAGGCCTTACTGCACTCTTGTTTAAGACACTCCAGGGGGATATGCTTTGGTAAATTCATAAGCTTCGTATGAACCATTATTAAGAGAATTAAAAAGAAATGACACTAAAAATATATGTTTGGAAGTAGATCATGGATAAAATAGAATGAAGCATATAAATTCATAATTAAAGGAAATAAATGTTATTTATAAATTATTCCATTTTTCGTTGGATTCCCCATTATGTGTTAACCGTAAAATTCATTCTATTCCAGCCAATGGTCAGTAATAAGAGTACTCGGGCTGACAACCATTGTGAAGATCAATGTGAGGACTATTCTACTGAGATACCCAATCTGATGGAAGCCGGAATCACTAAAATTATCATTATTATCTCCCAGTTAACTCACATTTTGAATAGAAACACAGGTCAAGAGGAATGTATAACCCTCCCACCCCCCATTAATGAACAACAAACAATCAAGTACATCATGAGACAAATGCCTCTAGCTTTTAAAAGATAATCTGATCCCTCAACCACTGAAAAATGGATCATCTCAATTGTGAAGATATTATCCATGATTCAGTTTTTTGAACATGAGAATGTACTTATGGCTGCTTATCGTTTGGAGGGTAAATCAGATCAATGGTGGACATTGTACAAAAATACAAAGCATCAGGATCAGATCTAGGTGTTGAAATGGAAGTATTTGTTGAAAATGATTAGTGATAAATATTTTTCTTGCACCCTCAAACATAAGATGGAAAGGGACATCATATCCCTCAGGAAAAAAGATGACAAATCGACCAGATCATGTGAGGAAAACATTTTAAGGATTTCAAAATATCCCACCATATTTGTCGTTACCCCTTAATTAAAGGTTGGCACGTCTTTGGTGGGATAAAACCTAGCCTACAGAAATCCATAGTGATTCGTGACTTCGTGATCTTTGAGGAAATTGTCTAATGTTCCCTCAAAGTCGAAATGGAGTTCCAAAAATCTCAAGGGAATAATGGGGATATGAAGCATAAGGTGGAATTTAATTCTGGTGGTTCGATAAATAAATTAAACAATGATGTGAAATTCCAGCCCCACACTTTCTAAGGATGAAAAAAGAAGCACCCTGGAAATTGACTAAAAGGGACCAAGAAATGTATTTGGTGTGGAAGATAAGGGCACATGGCCATTAACAGCCAACAATAAAACCCAAATACTGCAACAAAAGAGAGGAACACTATGTTCGACCCTCAACGTGTTGTTTATTGCTTCAACTACAAAGAACCAAGGCACATTACAAATCGGTAGCCTAAGATAAGGGTTTTTGGAGGCAACCAAAACCATCCAAGGTAGAAAGGGAGATCTTTTTCGGTCACAACTATCTAAGATAATCCTGGAAATGAAGAAATGAAAGTTATTCTGGTTATTCAATCAATAATAGAAAACTTACTTATTGATTCTGATTCTATGAATTCTTTTATATATCCAAAGTTTAGTTGAACTATCCCAACACCACCAAAAATCATTGAAGTTGAGATGTCAGTGAGATCGTCAAATTGGGAAATTATTTAATCCCATTAATAAAAAACCACTCCTGTCATAATTTTTGGATTGAACATCCTAGAGAAAATCCTCATACTACCTTTTGTGTAATTTGACGCAATTCAGGGAATATATTTGATTTCCTTATATATATGCATCATAAATTTCCGTTAGAGGGAAATCACTATACATATATGAAAATCGACCCCCGGTTCTTTATAATTGAAAGGATTAGGATGAATCCTATTTAGAACTAACTTCACAACGATGGATATTACTACCCTATGAGCACATGTATGTTGCTCAGATGATGGAGTCTAAGGAATAAACAATCCTTGAATACATGCCTTTTTTAGGGAATTGGCTGAAGTGTTTCCCAAGGAATTTTCATCTCTTCCTCTTAGAATATATGTTGAATTCTTGATTGATCATATAAAAGGGTATTTTCCAATATCCAAGACTCCATATAGAATAGCTATTGTGGGGCGTGAAGAGCTAATGAAAAAACTACATGAGAATCTGGAAAAAGGGTTTATTCACCCATGTGCTTCACCATGGGTTTCACCAGTCCTCTTTATCAAGAATAATGATGGGTTAATGCGCCTTTACATTGATTATTATGATCTAAACAAAATCATGATAAAGAAAATGTATCCTCTTACCCGAATTTTTGTCTTGTTCATTCTGCTATGTGGAGCACAATACTTCTCCATGTTGGATTTATGCTCGGTATATTACCATGTAAGGGTGAAGGATGAGGATATCCCCAAGACATATTTTTCGTACAAGGTAAAGGCACTATGAATTCATAGTAATGCATTTTAGACTCACTAATGCTCAAACAATATTCATGTACTTGATGAATATATTTATTATAGATTACCTCAACAAATTTTTTGTAGTCTTTATAGATGATATTCTAATAAAATCCAAAACCACAAGAGAGCATATTGAGTATATAAGAACTAGACTAGAGACCATACAAAAGGATAATATCTATGAAAAGTATAGAAAGCATGAGTTCTGGTTTAAGGATGTCTCATTCATTGGTCATATCACCATAATAAATGGTATATTAGTTGATACATCCATGATAGCTGTAGTTTAGGGATGGTCGAGGCCATAATCAGTAATGGATATTCAGAGGTTCCTTAGCTTAGCTGGATATTATCACTAACATGTGTGAAATTTATCATTATTTTCAATACCTCTTACAAATCTAACTCATAAAAAAGTCGAGTTTTCATAGAGTTGTGAATGAAAAAATATATTGAAGGAGTTAAAAAAGAAGGCTTATCAGTGTACCTATGTTCAAATTACCCACAAGTGGAGAACATTTTGTTATTTAGTGATGCTTCGATGAAGGGAATGGGCAGTGTGTGGATGTAAAATGACAATCTAATAGGATATGCTTCAAGGAAATTGAATTTTCATGAGAAAAACAACCCAACACATGATATGGAGTTGGTTGTAGTAATCTTCTCATTCAAAAACTAGATACATTGGCTCTTTGAGGAGAATTGTGAAATATATACGAATCAAAAAAGCCACATGTATATATTCACACATAAAGAGTTTGATAAACACCAATGGAGATGTTTAGAGCTGATCAAAGACTATGAATGATCATTCCATTACCACCCTAGGAATGCGAACAAGGAGGAGGATTCTCTAAGAAGAAATGACCCAACGATTCTATCATTGAAGAGATTTTAAAAGGGTCCATTCTTCTTAGATTTAATGAAGATGGAAATGGGTATCATAATGAATGGAACATCATAAATCCTTTCACAAATGATTGATCTTCCGTCTCTTTAGGAATGGTTAAAGGATGATGAAAAGGATGATGTGGGAATTTAGAAGAATGTGGATACTATCAAAAAACAGAAACCATCAAGTTCAATGTTAATGAAGTAGGAATTATGAGATTTTATTCAAGAGTGTGTGTTACATCATTTCTGGAGTTAAAGAAATATAATTTGGATAATGCACATAGATAAAATTTCTCTGTACAGTCAGGAAACACAAATATGTATTGTGATATCTAAAAGGATTATTAGTGGGATAACATGAATATGGATATCATTGAGTATACATCAAAGTGCCTAGTATGTAAGAAAGTGAAGGCTCAAAAAAAATTCTAACAGGATGATGACACAATTACCCTTACCAATGTGTAAATATGAGAACTTCAATATGGACTTTGACACCGGACATCTGAAGACATCCAAAGTAAACAATGCTATCTGGGTTTATCTAGATTATCATACAAATATTGCACAAATCATTGAAATTTGAGAGGATTTATCATTGGATCTACTAGCACAGATATAAATCATGTAAGTAATAATGATGCATGGAGTACCACTATCGATTAAATCTGATCTAGATCCAAGATTATCCTCTTTGTTATGGAAGAATCTCCAACTTGCTCAAAATATTGAGCTGAACTTCAGTAAGTCTTATCAACCTCAAATTGATGGCCAATCTGAGTAGAATATACAAACACTCTAGGAAATGTTGAGAGTATGCTAAATGGACTTCAATATAGGATGGGATCAACAACTTCCTCCGATTGAGTTCTCTTACAATAACAGTTTCCCCTCAATCATCCAAATGGTTCCATATGAATCCATTTATGGTAAGAGGTGTAGAACATAGGCATGTTGGGATGATGTTTTGGAGAGAAAACCCATATGCCAACAAATGGTCGAAAAAATGGCGGAGAAGGTCAAAACAATCCAGCAGCATGTTTAGGCCACATAAAGTCGAAAAAAGAGGTATGTTTATAATCGTCGATGAGACCTAGTGTTTGCTGCTGGATACATGGTATTCCAATATGTATCGCCATGGAAGAGATTTATGATATTTGGGAATAAGGGAATGCTTATTCCTAGGTACATCATCCCTTGTGATATCCTTTATCACATTGGTGCAGTAGACTATCGACTATCGCTCCAACCAATCATGTCTCAATTATAGGATGTATTCCACGTATCACAATTGAAGAAGTACATATCTGAACTATCACATGTACTCAATCTAGAAGTGGTACCATTGGGAAATTATGTATCCAATGTAGAAAATCTAGAGAAGATATTAAATTTCTACAAAATAAGGAAATTTACCTCGTGAATGGGTTGTATAGAAACAACATATTTAAATAAGAAACATGGAAATAAAAGGAGGTGATGAAGGAGAGTTACTGTCATCTATTTTAGTGTGGTAAAAAGAAATTTTGAGTGTTAAATTTATTATGGGGGGAAAATTATAAAAACCCAATATTTTATTAATTGAAATTCCTCTTGCTCTAATTAAATGTCTAATTATGTAATATGGTCATATAAACCATAATAACTTCAATTTTATATGTTTTTAGATTTTAAAATACAATTACGAATTGATACCATTGCTAATGTAGATGTTAAATAGCGACCACATGATTATTATAAATATAGGGATTTAACTATTCAATTTACTCCAACAAATGATGTGAGGGAATACTATAAAAGTATTCTCTATACAAATCCCATTTGTTCGATCTAGGAATGGAGGCAGTATCACTGGGATTTGGTCTTGACCAAGCCCAAGGTGAGCTTCGACACATTGAGCCTGAACGGAACTGACTATAAGAGATTTGGATGTTAAAAGATATTACCACTCGAGTGATGTTATATTAGACACCCCAATAGTAGGTCACCATCCCACACCTTACCCTTAGGACTTATGTGGGTGTTATAAGGGGTTATGTAACAATACCCTTTCAATATAATTATGAGCATTACTTTTCTATAAAATAAATAAAATACATTCATTTTATTATTGTTACTATGTAAATGGTTTTTAAAGAAAAAATAGTATTTTAGTTAATTTTCAATTAAAATATATTTTTTGATGAATTAATGGATTTTTGTATTGAATAATATTTTAATAAAATATTCTTAATAAAATAGTTTTTATTAAATATAACTGAATGTATTATTTTTAACAATAGCACTGTATTTTTTATTAATGTTGTAATGTTCTTTTTGTCAAAACTGTGAATTTTTTGTAAATATCATTCATTATTTTAAAAATAAAAATTATCATATTTGGAAAATTATTTAGATAAAATTTAAATTATATTTTACTTAGGATTTCAAAATTATGAAACAGTTAATTTTCCATTATTTTATAGTAAAGTCAAATTTTTGGGTAAAAAATAAATAATGTTTAAATATATGATATGTTTTATAACATCATAATGTCCCAATAGTGATGTAATAAAATACTAGAAAAGGTATTCTAGGACAAGATATGTTTTACCTTTAAAATTATGTTATTTTATAATTGTTTGATTTATTCTACAAAGCCTTAGTGGATCCTCCATTAATTATAAAACATTTTAACACATTAAAATGATTTCCTTGAGAGTTTCACTCACCTCAAAATAAGTTAGCCTAATATTTTAATATGTTTGGACATTGGCATTTTAAAGTAATTTTTTCTAATAAACTATTGAAAAAATCATTTGAAACCCATGTGTTGTTTTGGAGTTTTTATTAGTTTAATGTGTAGTGTCCAAAACATAAATAATAATCAATTCCCCCTATTTTCCTATAAAAACCCACTATTTCTCCCATTATTCACCACTAAAAGCATTTGGATCTTAACCAACCCTTTCCCTCCTGTCACTTTAATCATCCCAAGGGGCCAAAATCTCCCATTAATCCTCCCCATTGCCTCTCCCAATCCTTTGGTATCACATTTTCATGTAAATAATTTCATCCATTCTTATTTTTCTCTAAATTTCATTATATTTTTAAACCCTTTTAGTTTCAATTACAAATGTTGTGGTATGATTTTTCACTTCCCACATACTTCCCTCCTTATGTTTGAATGAATATATAACTCTTTCACTCTCATTAATTCCTCCCATGTACACCCATTACCATGATGAAATACATTAAGGAATTTATCTCATCTCATTTACATTCAAGAAATTATTTTATATTATATATATAAATTCCATTACATGTGTTGGTATATTATGTTAAATGAACCTCTTACTATCCATTTCATGTATAAATGATTAGAGACCCCTGTATCTCTTATCAACCCATTTTACAATTTATATTTGACGTCATTATGCTTCTGAAGATTAACAAAAATTTACCATGTCAAAATAATCATGTAAGTGAATACCATACCCAATTCTCTATCAAGGATATTCACCAATATATAAATGTATGTGATGATTGCATACATAAATATATGTATTCAACATATCTTATTTTAGGAATAAATCATGGTGTTTAATGAACCATGTTGTATGACCTACGTGGAAAACATTACATGAAATAAAATTTTTATAAATGGTGTGCAATGATAATGCTCTACTGCATTGGGTAAAGTATAATATCATGATATGTCATGTTCAATGAGAGGTGACTCATGCTAATTCATGTTATATGAGGGTTTATTCATGATAATTCTTGTTCAATGAGGGTTTATTCATACTCCATGTGCAATGAGCCTTGGCTTATGCTAATATCATGTTAAATGTTTTTTCCACATTTCCATGTTATGATAATCATGCTATATCATGCCTTTATGATCATGTTTTTCTTATGATCCATTGATATACCTATTTCATAACATGTATTTTATTCTTCATTGTATGCCTTGTTTACTCCCTTACTAGTCTTTATAGCTCACACTTTTCTTATGTATGTCCTCAGTTTATCAAATGAAATACAATGTATGAAAGAATGATGTGATCATGTAAAAGATGTTTTCAATAAATATGTTTTATTTTATGTCATAAATTTTCATGTAATGTTCTTAATATCCTATGAAACTAGACTTATAAATCATCATAGTTGTCTTAAGTGGATGTTTTTGTAATATATCATGTTAAAGTGTGTAATAAAGAGCAGGGTTGTTATAAAATAACCATAAATGTGATAGTTTATCTATTCCATCTTTCATTTGATGTTAAAAAAAACCAAAATTGTTATAAATTTGTAAGATCGTTCCAAAATTCAATAATATTTTATATAATACACTAATTCTTACAATTTAATATTAATAAACAATGGTCAAAGTAAATCATTTCATAAAAATATAGGAAAATTTCATTATTCATTTTAGGACTACAATAAAACCCATTGACTAGATGGATTAGATCTTATATTCATTCAATATAAATTAGAAAATTTTAATCATATAAAATTCCATATAATACTTAAATTCACATAAAATTTATATGTAAAAAGAAATGACATTCTAATCAGGATTTCGCTTATGACAGTGGTAATGAATGAAACCCTTATTATCCATCGTTCATCCATTCAAGACCCGCTAAATAGCAGGATGCAATAAGTTTTCACCAAATATATGGGCTATCATTCCTCTTCCTTAATCCCAAAATAGTAATTTTTTCCAAATAGAACTTCAGTTTTATCCTTGGGGACACAGATACATTAACCCAAAAAAACCTCCAAAAAGTTAAATAATATCCTCAAAATGTTTTACAAATTATAACCCTTAACTGATGTGTCTATGAAAATGTAACCATGATAGACATATGATGGTATCCATGACTCTTAAGATAACATAACATTAAAACATCATATTCTTCAAATATATATAAATTGACCTTGGATACCAATTATTATATCCCAATAACAAAACTATCAGATACATTGTAGAAATCCATAACTCTACATTCTCAGCATTCACGTTGATAATTGTGAACTGAATATTTCATCTAAACCTTACTACAACAGATGATAAACATTGATCAAATACCTACATGTGTAATTTTATTTTATGATATTTATAAAATGAGGAAAAATTATTATATAGAAAATTTACATGAATTTAAATGTAAATTTCACCTACTTATCCCATGAATAATTTATCATATTACTACATAATCATCATCAATATAATATCCCTAATAGACATAACTCAACCAACGTTATTATTTAAAACATGGGGAAATAGAAACATAATATGGGTGAGTGTAGATTCTTAGTAAGGTTAAACTAAAGTATTAAAAATGAAGGTATTTAACTGAGAACTAGAGTTTTTAAGGGTATAATGACATAATAAAAGTGAATAGAAGAGTCATAAAATAAATCTTTTCCACTGATACCACAATCAGCAAATATAAAAACATTATAGAGGCAAGAGTTATTAGAATCAAAAATAAAAATCCATGTGACATCAATATTGATCATTTTGAACACTATAAACCCCAAAAAATATTATAGAAAAAAAATGGTATCTTAGAAAATGATCTTGTTGAACCCTTAAAAACCCTTCCAGAACACTTAAAAATTAGAATAACTATTTTTTAAACTTCCAATATAATTATCTAGAGAAACTAATAATTACAAAATACATCAGCGAACTATCTGGGCACACCAAACATATAAGATATAATGTGCTCACCATGTTCTATATGGGAAATCACATAATTTATAATTTCCAAGAACTTAATACATAGATAATCCATCAGAACACATTAAAACAGCCTTTATTAATTTCAGAACATGATTAACCCACAGAGATGTAATGGGTTTCGAAACCATCATGTTGAATACAAGATTAATACATGAAAATTTTAATTTGTTAGATAATAATATCATTGAAAGATGACTATTCCTTGGAAATAAATTTTTTTCCAAAACAATCTCTTTAGAATGGGATTAATCTATAAAAATGAAATGGGTTCAGTAAGAATCACCTTGAAATATGATTAATCCATGTAAAATAAATGGGTTCCCTAGTAATATCATTGAATTAATAATAATACATACAAAGATAGAATGATAATGGTATCAATGAAAAATATTTCTAGTGGAGATTATTTTACATCTGGGGTAGTTTCATGGATGAATGGTAATAGCATAAAAAAATTATTGAAAGACATCTAAAGGAAAATAATCTAAAAAGATTCTGAAGTGTCCTATTACACATTAAAACATTGGAATAACAATCCCACATATTTAATAAAATTAAAAATAAAATATAATTTCATGGGAATAAAGATATTCATGATATATACTTCTAAAGGATAATTTTATACACCGTCTAAAATAATATTGGTTCATGACATGCGAATCTTCTCAATGTTGGAAAATTGTGATAAAAAATCTATTACTATTTTGGTGGCATTGAATCATTGAACCCCATTAATGGGAAATTATCAAAAGGATTTGTAAAACCCTATAAATTTATGTATATGAGTTCTGAAATAAATTCTATGTAATTATATAAATCACAAAAAAAATAAGTGGTGAATGTGGAGTATTTCTGAGAAACATTAATTTGAGATGATAAAAACCTTACAAAGTTCATATCCATGGAGTGGGAACAATTCAATGAACTAATTATGTGTGATAAATTTAAAACCCTAAAATAAAATTATAAATATAGTATAAAACAACAAAAGGTAAATTCACACATATTCATGGAATAACACAACCAATAACATAGAATTTTAACCCAATGAATGGAAATTGTGTTAAGAAAGCATTAACTACTTGAGTTACTTTTGAATCATGAGATCCATGAAAGAATAAAATAAATAGAAACCTAAAATATAAATAAATAAATGAAACACTTTATATCAAAATTCATATGGAAGTAGAAAAGTCATATATAATTAAATAGGTTAATAATAACAAATAACTCTCTATGAAATATAAATTGAGACAAAAATCCTTACATAATGTTTGATTTTTCATTATTTTAATCTATAATAATGAAAAATAAAAATATATTTTCTATTTTATTATTTTAGGAACAATTTAATGGTTTTTTGTTATTTTTATTTCACTGATTAAAATTTTATATACAATTTCATAATTAATAAAACTTAATTTGGATGTTTTGACCATATTCTTCTTATGTGTCCAAAATAACATAGATAGGTCAACTATGGTCAATGTTTTTTTAATTTAAACACATACATAAAATATAAATTAAAAATAATAAAAATTTTAGGAAAAAGTTTACTTTTTTAAATCATATAGAAAATTTGGTTATGAAAAATGAACCAATATTACGATCATGGAGACGGTAGACCATACGTATGCATGAGTAACATTCCCATTTTTTCAATGACCATTATGGAAATAAATAAGTAAACATTTATATTTTAAAATTACCAATTTTTCCAAAATAATTTATTAATTAATTTCACATGCTTAATTATATTCTTACTTTTATCTGGTGATGAAAAATAATGAATTGCATCGTTTAAGGGAGGTGGTATTCCACATGTCCACGAACGATATTATCACTTTTTTAGTGTCATAAATCGATAGAAGAAAATGATATATTATATGTAAAATATATATAATTATTTCATAAATTTCATAAATGATTCATTAATATCATATATGTTTATTAAAATATTCTTTAATACATTCCATGTAATCAGTTGATGAATCACATCGCTTTGAGAACAAGGTAGTCCACACATCCAAAAAATGATGTTATAGTATTCCCTAAAGTAGAAAAAGAGTTCTGTGTTATAAAAATATTTTTAATCAAAATAATATTATAATATCATATATTTCTTAAAAAATAGTAACATTCTTATAATTCCCAACTTTCAGATTTGGTGATGGATGGATGAGTGACATCAGTTCGTGAGATGGTAGTCTTTCATATACACAAATGATTATTGTGCATCCCATTTCTTGGATGTTTGTGATGATGTTGGTTGAAACCTTAAAATAACAACATATCATTATGTTTTTATACATAGTTTATTATATAATAATTATGTAATAATAATTGATGTGGTTTTAGAATGAAATAAAACCAAAGTGATCATTGATCAATGATACTACTTTTTTGGGTAACACCTTTTGGTTTACACCAAATGACATTTTTTTATTGATTTATTCAAAACATTGAGGCTTCTATGAAGACATTATGTATGTTTGGAGCTCATTTTTATAGGGTTTTGATGGGCCAAATGTCCTTATAAATCTGAATTATAATGGAGTGTGAGTCACTTTATATTGTGGAGAAGGATTGAAATTCTTACAAATATAAAAAGGTGATAACTGTTGGGATGACTCAGATAAATCATATGACTCCACATAGCAAACAAAATTATATAAAAGTGGGTATATGGTCTAATAATTTTCATTAAATGGGGTTTTGACTTGTTTCAAGGTCATTTAGCCTCATAAAATTAATGTTTAACCACTACATAAACATGTTTTTACCTTAATCATTATAATTAATTCTAATTACATTCTATAATAGATTTTAAAAATAACGAAGTTAATCATTATAGGAATTATAAATTACATTTATTCTAAATTTAGAATAATTTTTTAAAATTTCCAATCACATAATTGATATAAATTCACTTAAAATTAATCTCATAGATGGGGTGAGACAGTAAGATTTTTAATTAGATATATTGAAAATGTTTGAAATGGGTTTATATCCAATATCAAGGTGAAAATTATTCCAATGACATAAATTTATTTATATGATATAAAATTGACCTATTTATAATTTAAAATAGAAAAAATTATATAACATTTATCTATGAATTATTTAAATGAGAAAGGAAATTTTCAATTAAAATTCGATGTCATTCACTATTCATCAAAATATAAATGTTCTCCAAAAAATAATAAAAATAAACAAAAGTAAATTTTGATAATAAAATTTTAAAAAATATTTTTATATTTTCAAATAATAATTTTAACTGTTTCAAAACATAGTTATAAAAAAACCTACCCTTTAGAGGTGGTTGAAACTACCTTTTAAAAATATATAGCTTTATATGATTAAAATTGGATTTATTCTTATTTTGAATCCATAAAAAATTATTGGTTTAATCTCAAAAAAAGTATTAAATATATAAAATATTAATATTATCAATATATTTCACTTATATTTTTTAATTTAATTAGTTTATATAAAACTCCAATTTGGTATTAAAAATAGTTTTTTCATAAAAATACATCATCCATATTCAATTTTTCTTTATTTTAATTTCTAATTAATTGGTAACAAAGGAATTAATTTTATAAAAATTTGTAAACTATATTTTTCATACATTATTTTATTACATTCATTCCTACCATTACAATGGTGAGGTGATAACTATCTTAATAATATTTATAGTACATTGTAGTCTGGTAAGACTTGGGGTTATATGTAACATAAGTCATCAAAGGAACTAAATTTTTCATGAAATGAATGATAAACATGGGGTTTCATGTTATTCAATCTAAACTATATATTTCATGTAATATAATAAATTAACTATTGTAATTAAATTTAAAAAATATATTTCCAAAAAGTTTGGGTTTACATAGAGAATTTTATAAACAAATCATTCGTATTTAATCTAGAATACATATATCCCTTAAAATAGACATCTCTCATGACTTTTTGTGTTTCAATGTAGTTTCGTCCAAAAAAACAATCAATTAAAATTCCTGAAAAGAACTATACTATATTATTTTCTATAGCATATAGAATATTAATTTGATATCCTGATTTTTTCCCCAAATTCACATAATCACATTAATATCCTACATTTTATATAATAGAACTATAATTTCCTAATATAAGACATATTTTTAAGTCCAAATGAAAATATTGATGGTTATTTATATTTTTACTAGATTATTAATCATTATATATGGTTTTATAAATCTTGTGCCTAAATTTATAGTGTTACATTATCCAAAAATTAGTCAATCATTCTTAGTATGTGTAGCTTTTAAAGCGGTGCATCTAATAATTCCCATAAATAAAATATAACAATATTTAATAATAATGAATAAATGGAATTAATAATTAATATATTGAAATTGAAAAAAATTTGGTTGTAACAACATTATGGGTTTTTATACTCACTCTATTATAGATTTCATTATCCTTATCAATATTTATTTAATTAATATATGGAATGATTATCTTATGTAACTATCTCTGCACACATTTTTCATATGATTACCCATTTATAAAATATTTATTCTGTAATAATTTTACTATAATGGATTTAAAGGTGGGGTTCATTGTGAAGTAATTAAATAATTTATTTATAATATGATAGATACCAGAAAATTAATAAATAACAATAATAATTTTTTTGTCCTATGTGTTTTTATATTATGTTGAAATATATATATATTTAAAATGATATATACTGTTATGTGGAATCTCAATTGGTATTAGAGTATGTATATATAAATTTAATTATAGATGGATGATCCAAAAGTGTGGGTCTTGGGGAACATCATTTTATATGATATGGTGCTTTAGTTTAACTTAGGGACTCAATTTAAAATTATATAAGGATAAAAAATAAGAAAATAATGTTGGAATAAGTGTTTTAGTATTTTAAACTAAATATTTTATTGGTTTAAACATATTAAGAAGGTTTTTATATAATAGTTTACAATTATTTTATTAGATATTGTCCATAAAAACAAAAACCAATTTATTTTTACTAAATTAACGGAACCTAGTTGAATAGATTGAATAAAGAATGTTATGGATGATGAATTAATTATCCTAATAAATAAAATAAAATAAATGGATTTATTATAATAGATATCCACTTTTTTATTGTTAAACTAACCCAAGTCAGAAAAAATTATTTTAACCATGTTTAACAACCACATTCAATAAATAATGAATAAACCTACATTGAATGCACCATAACTCGGTGACCACTAGACTTTTATAGGTATTTTATTTCATTAATTTTATATCCCGGTTCCGGAATCCACCCAGAGGCACCCCATACCAGGTTGATCACATGGCCTCAAGCACATTTCACCGAATTCTGGAGGCTTCCTACTAGCATCAAGGGCCTTGGATGCCATAGTGGGGAAACTATGCCCTCATTGGCAGAGTACACATTGGAAGTAACAACAAATACAATAGTGGAAGTAGTAAATATACAACATCAATAACAATGTAAGACTGATAAATAAAAAACTGGAGCAGAAATATATGTAAATGATTAATGATACGTATATTTCTAGGAAAACATCCAAACAAGTCACAATTCTTAAAATATTACAAAACCAAAGTACAAAAGAAAATCAGATGAGCAACTCCTTAGCATCGCAAGCCTAGGCTTGGTCCCATGATCTCTAACTCCAGTCCATTCAAGAGCCTGAATTAGAAGGGTGCATGCCCTTATCTATACCTGAAACAATATAATCTGTTTGGGGCCAAAAGCATGTCCAAAACAGGGTGTGGGAATAATTCCCAGTATATAACCACCCAATGATTTGTGCCTATCAGTCAGTGAATATATTGCAGGTAAAAGTACAGAAAGTAGTAAACAGGGAAGTACTAAACAAAAATAATCCACAGTTTATAGCACATAATTACAAACATGTAAACAATCTCTCAAGAAAGTTGAACAAACAAGTATCCTTTAGGTAGTTCTCGTAGCCTAACCACTATAGTTAAACCTACAAATACGAGCAACCCTCTGGGAGGCACACACAGTCTCACCCATTTGGTTCAGCTAAAGAATAGACTCCCTGGGGGAATCACTCGCCGTTAATTCCCCCTATAGTCTCGTATCATACTAAAGGAACTCTGCGGAAGCACTCAACATCTCATTCCCTTTGTGCCCCATGTCGAGGAACTATAAACACTCTGAGGAAGCAATCAACATCAATACCCCCTATTGTCTCACATCGTAAAATTAAAGGCACACTGGATAATCCCTAACATCCATTCTCCCTATGGTCAAATACACTAGGTTCTCATAGCTCAGTGTAAATTCAGCAAGTATCGCATCGCGTAATGGCCAAAGTGAACCTCAGAAACAACTTGGCTTGAAGTCTACAACATAACAGAACGGAAGAACAATAGTCACAACATACTACATCTAGGCATGGAAGAGGCAAGAGCCTCCCAGGCAAAACTAGACCAAACGTTCATAAACATGAAAAACATGCATGGTCAAAACATCCAAAGCATAGTAAATTACCCTCTTCACAAACAATATCCTCTACTCAGGCATATAAGCAAAGCAGGTAAACAACAAGGGAAAAATAGGAAACACACAATACCCCGTTCACGAGTATTGTTGGAATTTGCACAGATATTCAAAGACATCATATATAAAGGAACAAACCACCTACCTCAACATTATCAGATCGATATACTCGAACCTCAATGCTTGAATCTCCTTGGAATTTCATATATCTAAGAAAAAGTCTAAACTCTAAACCTATGATAACTTGATAAAGAGAAGAAATTGGAAAACAAATCACTAGGAGAAGGAAGAGCTTACCGATATGGTTCCAACGCAATCAACGATGATTGATTTTGAGAACGAACAGAGGCTCGGGGGCTCAGAGGAGATTCATGGTCGTACGAGATGCTCTTGGTCGAAGAAGCTTGAGAAGAAGATAGTTCTATGGTTAAGACACAACCCTGGACAATGTAATGAAAAAAAGTACACGGAGTGTAATTTTGGAGTACACGACGTGTACTAGGCTTTTCCATACTCTGCTTTATGTGGCCTACATTTCACCCCTACATGGCTGTGTGCATGGTCATGACATACCCAGTGCATGGCCTCAAGCAGCATCAAAGTACAAGGCATGTACTCATAAAGTACACGACGTGTACTTAAAAATTTTCCAGAAACTCCTCTTTTCTCAAAAACTCTAGAAAATAGAATACATACCTGAAAAGAAGGTCTGGGCTATTACAAACATCCCCCCTTAAAAAATTTCTCCCCAAATTTCCTTAGCACATCATAGAAGAAGAAACCTTGATCAACTCAGGCCACTGTGATCACACATCGGCCTCCCTCTCCCATGTACCGTCCTGTACTCGCCTGTGCTGCCATAGCACCTGTACTAGCGGAATAGGCCTTCCATAGAGAACCTTCTTACGATGATCGACAATCCTGATAGGATGCTCCTCAAACGATGCATCCGCTTCCAGATCAACCTCCTCAGGTTGAGATACATGAGACGAGTCTGAAAAGTAATGTTAGAGCTGAGAAATGTGGAAGACTTCATGCATATCCTGACAACTTTGAGGTAACAACAACCGATATGAAACCGTCCCAACTCTCTCCAACACCTCAAACGGCCCGATGTACATCGGTGAAAGCTTACCGTATCTATGAATCCTTGTGTGTACCAACCAAGGTGTGACATGCAGGAAATATTGATCACCGACCTCTAACTCTAGAGTTCATCTCCAGTGATCAACATAATACTTCTGACGAGACTATGCAATAGCCATCCTCTTTCAAATCAAGTATATCTTCTTTGAGCTCTCCTAAACATGGTGAGGTCCCAGCAAAGCTTCCTCTCCAACCTCCAGCCAACATAATGTTGATCGGTATGGCCTATCGTACAAACCCTCATAAAGTGCCATCTGAATACATTCTTGAAATCTATTACTGTACGAAAACTCCACATGAGGTATATGCCTCTCCCAAGAACCTCCAAAGTCCAGAATGCATGCTTAGAGCATATCCTCAAGCACATGAATCGTACGCTCAGACTGGCCATCTGTCTCGGGATGGTATGTTGTACTCAAAAGTACCTGTGTACCCAAAGCCTTATAAAGTGCCTACCAGAACTGATATGTAAAATGTGTATCCCTGTCTAAAACGATGGACTGTGGAACTCCATGCAGACGTACAATCTCTCGGATTTACAATCGTCCCCGCTTATCAACACTGAAGGTCTCATTGATCAGCAAGAAGTGAGCATCCGTCATGAGCCAGTTGATGACAACAAAAACAACATCATACCCTAAAGGTGATCTCGGCAAACCGGTCACAAAGTCCGTCACGACATTGTTCCACTTCTACTCTAGAATGGGTAGCTGTTGTAAAAGTACTACTGGTCACTGATGTTCCACCTTCACCAAATGACAAGTAGAACATCTGATAACAAAACCAACAACATATCTCTTTATATCTAGCCTCTAATAATGACAGTGTAGATAACAATACATATTGGTGACACCAGGATGAACTGCCCAAACTGGGGAATGAAAATCCCACATCCTCTCCTCGCATATATCTGTTGGCACCCATATGCGTCCCTGTAAACGCAAGATCTCATCCTGTACTACTGTCCATCCTGGAATAGGTTCCTATCCTGGAATGCTTTCTTATAGGACTAGGCCTTCAAAATCTGATAGTTTCCTCATTCGTACCCGATATTGAAGTGTAGAGGTAACAACTACAGAAGATATAAAAGTTTCCCCCTGTCTATCGTGCACCACCTAATGCATTTCAGAGAACATGGCCATAAGATTCCACTCATTATTGGCCTCCTGAATTGCCTATATCTAATTCCTCATGCTCAACGCATCATGCACTATGTTTGCCTTCCCCGGTGTATAGTCAAGCTCAATGTCAAAGGAATAAAGATAATCAACCCACCTAAGCAGTCTCAGATTCAGATCACGCTGGGTGAAGATGTACTTGAGAATCTTATGGTTGGTGAAAACCACAGAGTGCTCTCCCGGAAGATAATCTCTCCAATAGCGTAAGGCATGAAAAACTACCAACAGCTTGAGATGATGCGCTAGTTAGTTCCTATCATGTGTCCTCAGCTGGCAAGACCCATATGAGACGACTATATCTCCTTGAATAAGTATAACTCCCTGCCCGATACCTAAAGCATCACAGTAAACAGTGTATCTCTTGCTCGTCTCTGGAAAGACTAGTATCAATGCTGAAGTGAACCTCCCTTTTAGCTCCTGAAAGGCTATCTCACCAGAATCTAACCATAAGAACTTTGCACACTTCCTGGTCAGTCCCGTCAGCGGTGCTGCTAAATGTGAAAAGTTATGTATGAAGTGTCTGTAGTATCCAGCCAGCACTAGAAAACTCTGCACCTCAAAGACTTTCTTCAGCTACTCCAGGGAAACTAATGCTCTCACTTTCTCTGTGTCTAATGATACTCTTGTCTATGAGATAACATGACCCAAAAAGTGAATCTGATCCATCAAAAATTGGCATTTCAATAACATAACATATAACTGATTCTCTCTCTGTGTAGTCATAATGATCTCAAGATGGGTAACATGGTCATGTCGAGTGTGAGAGTACACCAAGATGTTGTCCATGAAAACCACCATGAAGGAATCTAAGTATGGATGAAACACTTGGTTCATCAATGCCATCAAACTGCAGGTCCATTCGTGAGACCGAACGACATAAACATATACTCATATAGGCCATACATGCTCATGAAGGCTATAAGAGGTATATCTGATGATCTAATGCACAAATGATGATAACTGGACCTCAAATCGATCATCAAGATCATTTGTACTCCTCGAAGTTGATCAAATAGGTCATCAATCTAAGGCAAGGGATATTGGTTCTTGACCGTCAACTGGTTCAACATCTGATAGTCCACACAAAACCTGTGGGTACCCTCTACCTTCTTCTCAAACAGGACAGGAAAACCCCAAGGAGAATTACTGGGTCGGATGAAACCCTTTTCCTATAATTCATCCAATAGCTTCATGAGCTCCAGTAGCTCAGGTATCGTAATCTTATAAGGAGGAATAGACACCGACACCACTCCTAGAACATGCTCAATCAAGAAGTCTTCCTCATGCTCTGGAGGAAAACCCAAAAAGTCCTCAAGAATGACATCTCTAAAAAAAATCCACCATTGGAGGAAATTCTAACTTTGAAGTCCCCTAGTCATCCAAATATAGACTAGAAATCCGAGTTGTAACTCCACCTATCCCATGATGCTCAGGTCCTGCTCTACTCGCCTGGACATCCCACTCTCCCCGATGAAGCAAAGATCCACCCTCTGGTGGTACAAAACTCACTCTGCGGTAATAATAGTCGACGGCTATCTGGAAGGGAACTATCTAGACCATTTTTAGAATGACATCATAGCTTGTAATCTCTAGGACAAAGAGGTCCCATAAAAAGTGACACTCTGCATCCTCCAGGGGGAACTCTCTGCACTGACGTAAACTAACCGCTCTAGTTTCAAACAGTGTGTCTAGAGTCAAAGTATCAGTAGAGGAAATGATGTAGAGCCCAAGGCTATCCACAATAGAAACAGAGATAATTCTATGGGAATTCCTTGTATCAAAAAGATCAGAAGATAAAACTGAGGCTACAAAGATCATACCTCGAACTGTATAGGGATCGGGATCCTGCTCCTCCATGGACTGCTCCACTACAAAAGTCTAACCTATGCCACGACCCTGCGGCCCTGCCTGACCACTTTGAGCTGATCTGCCCTGCTGTCTCTGATATAATGGTGACTAACCACCCCATCCACAACCTCCACCTTGACCTGAATAGCCAGAAGAACTCCAGTTCCCAGACTGGTGAGAAACTGGTCACACTGATCCTGAATGAGGAGTTATGGATGAACCCCTGTCACTAGCTACTGTTGATAAAACCTAACAGAAGCACTGAAGGTTACCCATCTTTCCGCAAGATCAGAACTCTAATGGGTATCTATGCCACTGCGGCCTCATATGACCAGCCCTTCCACCCTGGTTGCATACCACATGGCTACCTAAAATGATTCTCACTGCCTCGGATCACCACACGTAGACTCCCTATGGTGCTTTCTGCTCTCAGCTGGTGAAGCACTAACTCTGGAAGCAGAACCACCCTGGATCTCAGCTCTAAAATCTCTCAAATTATACTACAAAATCAGTGCCTGGTGGCTGATGGAAGCGATGTAAGTCGGTCTGATGATATTCACTTGAGAGCGGATCTCCAGTCTTAGACCATTCTCAAACTTCCTTGCCATGAAAACCCCATCTTCGCCCTGGAGGGGTGTAAAACGCTGAAGCATAGTGAAATAAGAGGAATACTCCATGACATAAAGAGTACCCTGCTCTAGGATCATGAACTCCAAGTCTTAGTCAGCCCTCAAGGTATCCGAATATAAGTTATCATAAAAGATGCACTGAAACTCCTCCCACTCCATTACCTACTGATGACCCGCCTATGAGATCACGTCCCACCACAGATTGGAGGATTCTCGTAGCATGTAGGTAGAAAACATAACCCTACTTTCCAGAGGCATCTCCAGATGATCGAAGATTATCATTAATAATTCTAGCCATGGCTCTGCAACCTGAATTCCTCCTTCCCCTGAGAAGGTGGGAGGATGCTGCTGCTGGAGAACTTTCTTCAAGTATACCATAGTTAAGGAAGGAAGCGGTGCTGCCTAGAAATTATGTATTATCCTTAGAAAGCCTTCCCTAAACTACGCATCGGTGGCTGTAACTTGTATAACCACTGGTGCCATGGTTGGCACAACAGGTGGATATACAGGAAGTCTCTGATCAGCCATGTTGGGCATCTGATCACTCCCCTACGACTGGCGGTCAATCGGAGGACGTCTAGGTTTCATGACTCTACAAGTTCAAACACACACTTTAGATTTAGGATTAACAAGGACTGAAAAACTGAAGGCACAAGAAGGAACAAGGAAAAAGGCATTCGAGTTACGAAAAACATGACTACACAACATATTCTTTCCCTACACGACGTGTTCCCTTAGGTCATTCACATGGATGTGTACTACTACCTAAACTAGTCATGTAACACACCAAATACATGGCATGTTGTTCTATCACATGGCGTATATTTGAATCCTCTTCCCTACCTGAGTCCTTCTACATTGTTAAGCCACACGACTCTTCTATGACAAAACTACATGACGTGTTCAAAGAAGACACGATGTGTACTAGAAATTCCATACCTAACCCATTTTGTTAACGACACGGCCTGACACATGGATGACACTACACGGCGTGTTCCAAATGGACACGAAGTGTACGATAATGTGTAACACTGACCCAGGTTGTTCGTGACATGGATGGGTAACTAGATTACACTACACGTCGTGTAAGATTCTGACACGGCGTGTATTTGAAAAGATAACATGGAATGTGTTGTTCGTGACACAGTCAGGGTACATATTTTATACTACACGACATGCTAAACTAGTACACGGTGTGTTCCTATAAGATTTTTCACAACACTGTCCCCCTTCTTGTACAGTCAGTGACACGGTTAAAAACAACACGACATGTATTCATAAGGTACACACCGTGTATTCTGGATTTTTTCTTGACAGTATCATCATAAACTACTCCAGAGCCCAAAAAACAAAAAAACTAGAATTATGGTGCCAAATTCTGATCTGTGAGGTCCCATAATCCCTATGAATCAATGTTTGGAATCATATACAAGTTACAATTAAGGTAAACAAGTCATTGATCCACCAAATTCCAGCACATAAGGGCCCATAACAGCTCAAGTACCAATGTTTGGAACCCATCTAAGAAATGTACAATAAAAACTTATTCTTTATCAAAAAATAGAGATTTAATCAAAGTATCTATCACAATAGCATGCACAATCTACAAAACTTCTATCACAACTACATGAAATCGCTAATTCATCCTAGATAGAATGGTAAGAATTCATGGCATGTGATTTTCTAACAAGTGCCAATATGATTCCTGAGATAGCATACCCTCATCTCATAGGGTTGCTACAGAAATAGAACCACAATAACAAAAACAATGACAACACAAAGCATATGGATCACCCAATGGTGAAATCAAATTAGCTTTAAAATTTTCAAACAAAATAAAATTGCAATAAACGAGGTAGTATGGATTTTTCCTATACATGGGTTAGTAACTCTCAGGCACATCTCATTACCAAGTACCTATTTCATCTTATCCCAAGCTATAGGTTCCAAACAGTAATTCAAGAGAGAAGAAATGCTTTTGATACAACTTTTGAACATCCCAGTTCCGGAAGCCACCCAGAGGTGCCCCATACCTGGTGGGTCACATGGCCACAAGCGCATTTCCCTGAATTCCAGAGGCTACCGACTAGTAGCGAGGGACTTGGGTGTGATAGTGGAGAAACTATACCCTCATTGGAAGATTAAAAATCAAAAATAATAATACAAGCAATAGCAGAAGCATAAAATATAAAACAACAATAATAGCAGAAGACTGATAAATAATTAACAGGAGCAGAAATATATGTAAATGATGCAAGATACATATATGTCAAGGAAAACAGCTAAACAAGTCACAATTCTAAATATAGTACTAAACCAAAGTTCAAAAGAAAATCAAATGAGCCACTACTCAGCATCGCAAGCCTCAGCTTTATGCCATGCTCTCCAGCTCCATTACATTCATGAACCTGAATTAGAAGGGTGCATGCCCTTATATATACCTGCAAAAATATAATCTGTTTTGGCCCAAAAGCATGGCCCAAAGAGGGTGTGAGGAAATGTCCCAGTAGGCAACCACCCAATGATCGATACCTAACAGTCAGTGAATATCTGGTAGGTAAAAGTGCAGAAAACAGTAAACAAGGAAGTACTAAACAAAAAACAATACATAGTTTCTAGCACATAATTACAAACAAGTAAATAGTCACTCAAGAAAGTATAAAAATAGTTAACCTCTGGGTAGTTCTTATAACCTTACCCCTATGGTAAAACCTACATGTAATAGCAACCCTCTGGGAGGAACTTGCAGTCTCACCCCTATGGTTCAGCTAAAGAATATACTCTCTAGGGAAGCACTCACTATCAATTCCCCCTATAGTTTCGTATCTTACTAATGGCGCTTTGGAGATGAAATCAACTTCTCATTCTCCCTGTGTCCCACATCAAGGAACTACACACACTCTGATAAAGCACTCAAAATTAATTCCCCATGTGGTCTCGCATCGTAAAACTAAAGAGACACTGGAAAAGCCCTTACGTCCATTCTCCCTATGGTCTACTACACTAGGTTCGCACAGCCCTGTGTAAAGTCAACGAGTATCGCATCTCATAATGGCAAAACTGAACCTCATGAACTAATTGGCTAGCTGTCTACAGCATAATAGCATGGTAGAACAATAGTCACACCATCCTAAAACTAGGCATGGAACTGGCAATAGCCTAACAGGAAAAACTAGACCAAACAGTCATAAATAGGCAAACATTTCTTGGGAAAAACATAAAAAGCACAGTAAATTACACTATTCACAAACAATATCATCTAATCAGGCATATATGAAATGTTGGAAACCAACAAGGGCAAACTAGGTAACACACAATACCCCATTTACATGTATTTGAGGAATTATCAGAAATACTCAAAGACTTCTTACAGAAAGGCACAAACCACCTACATCGACGTTAAGAGATCAATATACTCGAACCTCGATTCTTGAATCTCCTTGGAGTGTCATAGATCTAAGAAAACATCTAAACTCTCATACCATGATAACTTGATAAACAGGAGAAATGTGAAAATAAATCTCTAGGAGAAGGAAGAGCTTACCACTGCAGTTCCAACACAATCAACGAAGATCGATTCAGAGAGCATATAGAGGCTTGGGGGATCGAATGAGATTCATGACCGTACAGGACACTCTCAGTCATAGAAGCTGGAGAAGAAGATAGTTTGGTGGTTAAGACGTGACCCCTGAGTGTCTAATGAAAAAACAAAGTACACGGTGTGTACTTTTGGAGTACATGGTTTGTACTAGGCATTTCCATAATCTGCTTTAGGCGGCACCCATTTCACCCCTACATGGCCATCTTCATGGTCTTGACACAGCCATTGCACGACCTCGAGCAACATCAAATTACATGGCATGTACTTATAAGGTACACGGCGTGCACTTCAAAATTTTCCAAAAACTCATCTTTTCTTAAAAACTCCATAAAAGGAAAAACATACCTGAAAAGAAGGTCCAGGTTCTAGCAATTTATATAAATGAAATTATTCAATATTCCAAAAAAATATATATATTTCCATGATTTATGATAAAAAATAAATATTTTTCATCCATTATTTGTAATTAGAATTCAAAAATTGGAAGTCACTAATAATGAAACCACTGTGAAAGGATTAAATTCTTTCAATAATATAGAATAAAATAAATAATTTATTTACAAATATATATATGTGTTCATTATCATTATTTTTATATAGGGATGGAATTCCATGAACGAATGAATATAAATGATAAATTATTCTTGATTAGTATGGATAAGACAAAAATAAACTCATGTTGCACCTATGGAAACTTCTTCACAATAAGATTATTATAACATACAAGAGAAGTAGACATAAAAAAATTGTTATGAATAATGATAATTTAATCATATGAAAATTATATGGGAAATAATGATATTTCATGAATTCACTTATACATTGGGTTGATACTTGAACATAAATTTTATATAAAGAAATTCATATTTTAATTATACAGACCTCCAATTTTTACGAGAGAAATGAAAATAATATTTGAAGGATAAATATTTTTTATAGATATAGAATATGAAACCTAATATATTAACAGAGTTATTCCTTTAATAAACATAATATGTCTCTAAACTAAATAAAATTTCTTATAAAGACTATAAATTGGAATGGAATAATTATTTATTTTTCATTACCATAATATATTACAAAAACATGAAATGTAAATTATAATTAGAATAAAAATATATAAAATATACTATTCAAAAAAAAATAAAATGTTAAAAATGTATCAAAATAAAAATAAATGATGCTTTAATTATTCCTCATAGTCAGAATGCATTATAATCATACATCTAATTATAATAATATGAATAATGAGAATAATTATGAATATGAAAGAAATATTATAATAATTAGATATGTTCATTTTATAAACTTATTTAAAGCTCTATATGGGAAATAGAGAGTATAATTTTAATATCGTGTAGAAATTTGATATATATATGTCTGTGTGTCTGCCTTAGGGATTCATAAAGCCTATTATTATATAGAAATTGTTAAAATATATAGATAAACGTTTTATAAACAAATTAATGTATTAGAAATAATATATTTTTCATATATAATATATATTTATCCTCAATTAGAAAATTAGTAGCTGATATAAAGTAAATATATTTGCATTTCCATCGATAAAAAGTAGTTCATTCAATGGAAATTATTTTTCTATTTATTAATAATTTTTATTTTAAACTCAAATTTAATATATAATGATTTTTGAATTTCATAAAATAAATTTCAATTTTGGATTCATGATATCTAAATTATAAAATGTGTTTAATTTAATTTATTATAATCAATATTAGTTTCTAATATAAAATGTATATCAATATTGAAATTGGTGTAATATGGTATCTTTATAATCAAATTAACAGTTTAATATAATAATTATAGAAGAATTCACTTCAATTTGTAGATGTAGTAATAAAAGAAGTGTCAATATTCATTTTCATTTTTGGGGTCTCAATCATTGCAATATTACTCCCCTAAAAATTTAAGTAATATTTATTTATAAAAACACACTCACTGTCATCTATAAAAGATTCATACATCCATCCATTAAAATAAAAACATTATTATTGTCATACTAAATTAGTAAATAGGGAGATGAATTGAGAAATAAACATTTTCTCCAAAAATTTAGGATTTTTAAAATCACTTTCAAATACCTCACATTGATATAAAAATCATAGTAAACAAATTATTTAGTTATATACAATTTGATACTTTAAAATAAATTAACTATTGATTGATCAAAACACATTACAAATAATTTAAATCCATCTTATCATTTTAATTTACTTTTTACATATCAATTTATATATATATATATATATCACATATTAATGTTAAAAATATGAGTTATATTTTTTGAAAATGAAACCTTCATAATACATATGAAAAAATATAGGAATGAAGAAATATTTTGAAGAAAAGAAATAAGTGGAGTAATAAATAAAATAATACATAATGGGAAAATTTACCAAGAAGCTGTTTTATTTCCTGATGGAACCTAGTAATCGCCATATGATATTGAACCAATAGATAGAATGTTTTTAAATTAAAATAATATCTTCATTCTAAATCATGTTTTACAAACACAACTACACACAAGATATCCCAGGTTATATAATGCATCTTACAAAAGTATTCAAGGGTGTATGAAAGTGATAGACAAAAGATAAAGTGTATTAGAGAACTCTTCGATATTGTAAAATATTTTCTTCAAATATGTTTAAAAATTTATATTCATAACTCAAAAGATAAATTATACAGAGTGTAATGGAAATATCATTGTCATATGGTCATCCTTTATAACTAATTGTATTAAGCTTATTAACAAGGTTATCTTATATTTTTTATTATCATTCAAATATACTTGGGGAAGATGGAATGAGAAATTATTTTTCTAATTTTTTTTAGAGATTCATAGTAATTATACTATAATTGATGGACTAATTTTAAGGAAATAGCAACAGTAATGAATAATGTCTCTACTTCTCTATATGGCTCCCTCGTCTTTTGACATAAAAAAATTAATTTTCAATTGAAAATTTTAGTTTAAGTATAAAGAAATACTCAATATAATCCTTCAATTAGGAATAATTAAATGGTCTAACAATAATAACTACAACAAAATATATCCTTTAAAATTAAATATTTATTAAATATTTTAATTATACATGATATTTTAAAATAACTAGACAATTTAGATTTTCATCTCTCATTCAGCATATCAAAATGTTGTGTATCTACTAGATCTACAATAGTATGATTCCATTTTTCACTTGGTTTCACATTCATATAGATATTTAATCCTTTATACAGTCTGATGATCACTTCCTATGTTTGATTTATCACTTCATCTAGTGGATTTATTTCATCATGTGATAGGTTGATCTATAGATGTAGTCAGATGATCCTCAATGCAGTAAGTTTATTCTTTCATGAATTCAGTTTATCCTTCATGAGGTATGTTTATCCTTTATGTGGTTGGTGGATTTTTCATGTTTTCAAGGATCACTTCATCCATTCAGTTTATCACATCATGTGGTAGGATAATCTCAATATGTGTTATGGTGATACCTTTAAATCATGGTTTGATCTCTTTATGCATTTAGTTCTAGTAATAGAAATACTTTTATCATCCTTTCAAGGACATTATTTTGAACCTCTGGATACTGTGAAAATTTTAATTTTTCATAAAAAACATTTTAATTATTTAAAATAAAAAAATTATAGAATAATCATAAATATAATTTCATATAAATAAAATATGAGATTTCTGAAATAAGAAAAAAATAATACCATTTTTAATTATCACAAAATATGACAGAAATAATGTTAAACTATGGGATGGTATTTTATAATATAAAACATCATTTTTCTAAATTTAGTTTCTCTTCATATACTTTTATCATGATTTTTTGATTGTCAAAATAAAATTAAAAAAATATAATTGAATATTTTACTTCAATAATTTTTTGAAAGAAAAACATTGAAATAAATAAATCCTAATAAAAATTTTAGAATTAATGGTATTAAATAAATATTTAAATGACAAAATATAATTACAATTCTAAGAAAACTATTAAAAATTCCCTACTAGAAACTCTATTCTAAATATAATCCCCCACTGATATTGTGACAATAGTATATATTTTTTGTTTTTAAGGATTGAGGTCCAAAAGTGATGGAGATGGAGGTTTGTGGTGAAATAAATAACAAACAACATTTACAATTCCCAAAGTGATATGTTAGAGTTTGTGGATTTCTTGGATTTCGGTAATTCTGAGAGTTGGTGAAAAAGTATAGGCAATGTATATAATAAATAGAATAAAATATGGAACATATGATACAAGTGGAACCGATTGATGTGTTGTAATGTTAATGTGGGATGAAATGGTAAAGGGTTCTATAAGCTATGTAAACCTTATCAAAGCATCTGATCAATGTTTCAAGATGGACAAATATTTAATATTTGTTAATGAATATATCTACCATAGGAGCTATACATTTTTTCCCTCATGAAATTTTAATGCTTGATTCAATGTAGGCATCGTAGATTAGTTTTAAAATATCTAATGAGTGGCTTCAAGTCACATTTGGTTAATATCTAAGGTAAATAAAACATTATATATTTCATAATCACTTATTTATTTTTATGGGTCTATTTAGCATAGATATTCACCAATTAATATTCACTTTCACCGTGAGTAGATGTAAGAACACAAGTTTTTAGAATGGGTAAAAATACCGACCCTATATGAATTTTTGACTTGATTCGGAGAAAACTAGGAAAATAATGAATGTTATGGATATTTCCAGATTACAAACTGTGTACCCTAAAGTAAAAGCCATGTATGGGTTAGGAAAGAATCAGTTGTGTGGCATCCAAGTACATGTTTCATGATGATTGTGAAGAAATTTCCTACAACACATCATGTAGGGTTGCTCGACACATCGTGTATCCTCCCTCTTGTGTACCAACTGGGTTCAAGCTGTGTGTCATCCGATGTGGAGAACCCAAGTCCCGTGGCTATATCTGCTTAAGTCAGAGTGCACAAAAGGCCACTACACGGCATTTAGTAATTAAATACAATCTGTGATATTTTATTTTTATTTGTTTAAATGAATGGGTGTCATGTATTATTATGGGAAACTTCTTCTTCTTCCCCAACTTCGGAGCTGATCTGCTCCAAAAACTGAAGAACATCCCTTTCAATTGATTCTCCATCCATCGTTCGTTCATCAATTTGTCAGTGGATGTGGTATCACAACACCGAGGCTAAATCCATGCACATTGTTCCGTTCTAGATCCTTTCCCCCACGTGTCCCAATTTCCATCCATGTGGAATTGTTGGGATTCGATAGAAATGTAAATCCACGAATATAAAAATCTAATTTGAGCTCAATATCGGACGTGCCTAATTCTATGACTCCCAGGTAGGTGGTGCATACCTCTTTTTTTGTTTTCATAAATTGTTGGGTGGCGTGACCTGTGGCATATTTTCGTGTATTTTGACAGAGATAATGTATTGTATGTTGTTGTATATTTAATTTCTTATTAGACCTATGGTATGCCTTTTGGTGTTCCCTTTGTCATGTTTTCCTTGAGCGAGGCTGGGAGAGGGGGTGTTGCTCATTTGGGGAATTTTGGCTAGGGTTGCCAAAATGGTATAATTTGATTTATTTGGTGAAATTTTTGAGTTAATTGGTTAAGTCATGATATGATTTGTTAGAGGATTCCAAGACCTTGGTGATTGTTTGGGGAAACACATAGTTAGATCAATTCACCTGGTTAGTTTTTTTCCTAGTTAATGTATTTTCTTAGGAGTTTATATGTAATTATTTAATTTTATGTGCCGGGAAACCTTGGATTGTGTTGGGCATGGATCAACAATTATTGAGTGTTGCTGATCATAGGTTGGGCTTGGACTGAGTTACATTGGGTTTTTCAGACCACGAAATTGGGAATCATGGATGTCAGCTTGAGGTAGTGTGACTATCAGGTTGGGCATGGCCTGGGTTACTGGGATGGCAAGGCAATCAGATATGAGTGAAATGTCTCAGGGGAACTAGTTGTTAGAGAGGTTGTGGATTAGGTATTATTTTTGGTGATTACCTCTCACCCTAAACAGTGAGTAGTGTGCACATAGAGAGAATCCGTGATGAGGTGGTCTTGACAACTCATGTTGTTAGAGGACACTATAAGTTGTGTTTTATGTACTATTAGTTTGGGGGTGCTTGTCATTGGAATACATGTAGAAGGTTATGAGACTTCAGGGGATACCATTGAGGCTATCAGGTTGGGGGCAGAGGCTCGCTATTATTTGAGGGAAGATATCATTGTACCTCCACTTACATTATTTGAGGTCAAACATCGCTATCCCTCTAGTTACATAGCTAAGTGAAGACATCGACATCCCTTTGACTACTTATTTGTAGATAGGCATCGCTGTTCCAACGAGTTACTATTTCTTGGGTGTGCAATTGGGATGTCGGTTCTTGAGACACGTGGTGTCATGGGGCACGTGGTACCAGGTTACATGATAGAGATTCTGGTGTTGGTCGAATCAGGTGACACTTCCGGTTGGCAGCAGAGCACCAATGGAGTTTATGATTATTTGTACATCGTATTGTTTACTGGTTCTTTATAAATCCATACCTACTTAAACACTTATTTTTGGTACGCAACTTTGGGCGGTATCCTACTGAGATTTATCTCACACCCTGCATGGGACCTTCAGGATATGTGTAGACTTTATGGATTTTCATGAAATAAAGAAGTCAGCCTCAGGAGATGAAATTCATTATCTATTTCATGGAGATGGTATGGACATTAAGGTCTTTCCTAGCTGGATTTTCCTTTGTTATGGTTTCGTTCCTGTATCAGCAAATTTACTTGTTTTTTAGATACAGTTTTTTATCCATTGGCGCCTTTATATATTTATATTTATGACCTACTTTGGATTCATGTTTTATTGTTTTTTCAGTAGGTACAAGAGGTTTTCATCATGTTGTTCTGTTTACATTCTGCGTTTTTTGTTTATAATTATTGTATCCATTGTTTATAAATATTTAATGTGTTTCTGCTTTGCGGGTCTGATTTGAGTCTATCGAGTCATTGTTTCTGTAGAATATTTATTATTATACTCATACTAGTACCATTATTATCCTCTAATAGGGTATAGCCTCCCCACTATACCTATAAGATCCTCGCTACTAGTCCGATGTTTTTGATGTTCAGGGAGGTCTGCCAAAGGTAGTAACACCTGACACGTTTATCACTGTTCGGGTGGTTGTTCGAGTCCAGATCATTACAAAGTGGTATTAGAGGAGTTCTTGATAGGGATTTAGTATCTTTGTTTTGCTGGATACTGATTATTTTGAAGCTTCTCTTTTTATTTCTACTAGTTTTACTATTTGAGATAGGGTAGACTGGAGATAGGTTGTTACTGGACTTGGGTTTCTAGCTTATGTTTTCTAGCCAATAGCCCTATGTATGAGGGATTGACCAATTTTCCTTGGGTGGGAATTGTTGTTTTTCTTTTTCTCAGATTACGGTTTATATTATTTCCACCATGGCGTCTCACTTGGTGTGTGATGTTATTGATTGTGTTATGTAAACCATGACCTGGTGCAGTAAGGGAGAATTAGACCATGGCCCGGTATGGGAAGACTTATTTTCTTGGATTTTGATAGGCACATTTTAGGGTATTTCAATTTCATAACTGCACGTATTCTTTGTGAAGTGATAATAACATTTTAGTAATCTCATTTTCCATGCAATGTATTTTTTTGAAATGTGAATAGGTGAAATTTTATATAGAATTTCTTGTTTGTTGATATGAGTTATTCCATGCTTCATATTTGTGTAGAATTCAATGTGACAAGGTATTTGAGTCTGGATCTTGTACGAGTAGGCATGTACTATGGTTGAGGTGATTTTGATCACCAGGAATGGGCGACTAAGTCATCGGTTTGAGGGAACGTTAGTTGCCAGGATGGGCAAGGCCAGAGGTACTTTTGATACATGGATCTATTGAGGGCAGGTAAGGAGGCCATGAGGCCGGGATGCCATGGGCATGGGATGCGATAGGGGAGAGTATGGGTATTTTTTGTATGATTCCTTTTTCCTGCTTTCCATATATGCATTGAATATATATTTTTATATATATGTGTGTGGGGGGATGTTTGACCATTTCTAGTATTCAGTGGGTGCCTTTCTATCTGAATCAGATGCAGCATCAGGAGGGAGATGATATAGTGCTGCAAGAACAAGATCAGGTTCAGGATCATGTTCAAGCAGTGCATGAGCCATATGTAGAGGTTCAGGGACATGATATGTTCAGGATCTAGTGCGGGAAAGAAAATATCTAGGTTTAGCAACGTTCAGACCATGTATCAATGAGCATCTTCGAGCTATCATGGTATGTGTCTTACATAAGATCAACAGAGGTGCGTAGTGCACATATCCATCTTCGGCGTATCAGACATGGGATATCCAGTCATAGCACCTGACACTATTTCAAGGGGAGGGTGGTCTGCAGGTATCAGAGAACTTGATAGAGAGCATACAGATTGTCTTTGAGCAGCTAAGACACATCCATGGCAGAGTTTCAAGCTAGCGACGTACATGTTGCGAGGACCGGCAAAGCACTGATGGGATGTGTAGTTGCAGGCTCTCATGCATGAGGAACTAACATGGAAAGGCTTCGCGGATTGGTTCTTCGATCACTTTTATAAAGATGCACTAAGGGAAGAGAGATCTCGGGTTTTCTTGGGCCTTCAGCTGGGAGACATATCCGTCATCGACTACGTAGCTACCTTCACTAAGTTTTCTCACTTTTCACCTGGTATGGTAAGCAATGACGTGACAAGGGTGAGGCGATTCGAGGATGGATTACAACACGCCATTTGGATCCACGTGAATATATTTAGGATGGGTTCATTCTTAGACTCAATGAACCAGACACTCATAACAGAGGGAAACCAGAAGGATATGCCCCAGGTTTTCTGGAAGACAGCTTCAGGTGATGGTTCAGATAGCATGAAGCGAGGACGGGATGAATTACAACAGGTCAGTAAGGTCAAGGACTCTGTTAGACTACCATATAAATGTTTTTTTAGTGGTTTGATTTCAGTGTGGGAATCCATCAAATGTTCAGACATTGTGCGATATACCACCAAAGGAGTGCCGAGCATGTGGACAGGTCATGTGTCTGGAGAGGTTCTATAGACATCATTTTAAGATAGCTAGAAGGTAGGTACAAGAAACAACTGTGGAATCTAGAGTATGTTCAGGATCGGTACCAGGAGAGGGTAGCCGAGTTTCAACGGCATGCGGAGGATGTGGCAGAGACAGCAAGATGCAGCTGAGGGGTCAGTTCCTGATTACTAGAATAACACCGCAGGGAGGTCAGTCCTCATGCAGCCGTACTTTAGGCCATGTGAATGTCGTGGAGCTGCCAGAGATTTAGTAGGCTGGTGAGTTGATGACGGTTAGAGTTACACCACAATAGTGGTCATGAAATTCTAGTTTTCTTTTGGCATGACCTGTTGTCACATGTCCATTTTCAATGCCTGAGGTGAACAAGATTTATGTGGACTAACTAGATGCTGGTCAGTGGGATTGGATCCATATCGGGTGCGTGATGTATATATATATATATGAGATGTGTAGCATCAGGATCATCGAGTATGCGGGATTCATGGGGTTCCTTGGACATCAGGGCATCAAGAATGTTTGTTACATGAGGTTTCATGGACATCAGAGCATCTAGGATGTTGGAAAATTGAGGTTCTGGGCACTATAATCGTTTTAAGCATCCATGGGATGCATGACCTCATGAAGGTAGTCACCAATGTGGTGAAGAATATTTTGGGTGTCACAAACATCATGGGAGAACCAATAAAGCACAGAGGTGATGATTCCTCATGAGAGGACCCTGAGTTCAGAAACAGGTTAGGGAACCTTTTCTTGTTTTGAGTTTTGTCAGGTTAAGACCATGTTATTCAATTCTTAATGTGGGAAGCACCTTGAGGAATTTATCCAGAACCTTGGAGACTGGGGGAGTCCGGGTTACTTTGATCAGGGTTTCATGTTTGCTTCTATCTCAGGTTTACTTTTGATAGCTCAGGGATGAGCTATATTAAGGTGGGGAGATTATAAGATCATTAGTTTTAAGAAAGGGTCAAAATCCCTACCCTGTTTGAATTTTTGTCTTGTTAATGAGAAAACTGGGAAAAGCTGGGATGTTCTTGAAATTTCTGAACTACATGTCGTGTACTCTAATGTACATGACGTGTAAGGGTTTGGCATGTACCGGCTATGTCATCTCTTAGTACATTATTTATAATGACTATGTATAAATTTCCTACTACACGGTGTGTAGTGTTGCTCGATACGCCATGTATCCTCCCTCCTGCGTACCGGTTGGGTTCAAGCTGTGTGTCAACCCGTGTGGAGAATCCATGTTGTGTGGTTATCTCCTCTTAAGTTGGAGTACCGAAAAGGCCACTACATGGAATGTAGTCCTTAAATACATACTGTGTACATTTATTTTTATTCGCTTAAATGAACACATGTCACATCTTATTACGGGAAACATCTTCTATATCTCCAACTTCAGAGCAGTTCCACTCAAAAAACTGATGATCATCCCTAGACATAGTATAACGACCCATACTTTACATACATTATTAATACTTCAAAATTGAAGCACACTTATTACAACATATGACAAAACCACAAAGGACCGTATAGGTATAGTGTCTTTAGAAACTGGGAAACATAAACAACTGGTTCATAAATTTTCTACAGTGTCTCCCATTTATTTCATCATATCTAGGGTCCCTTTTAGCATATTCTACTTAATATCCATCTTCCTGACCTGGGGAAAAGAAAACATAAAAGGGTGAGCTCAAATGCTCAGCAAGGGCAAATAAAGGAAATAAAAATCATATCATATCTTTATGAAAATCATAACCTGCAAAAGAGATCATAATATCTTAACATGGAATAAATCATAGAAGTGAAAATGAGATCCCCATAATCATAACATAAAACTTGAAACTTTGTGGCATGCACACATAATCATGGAAAATCATTTCTTGTTAGTCATGACTCATTGCCAAGACTATCTTAGTGGACAAAGTCCCTTTCTGAACCGAGTTCACTCCTCGTTTCAGTCCTGTATCACTGAACCGAAATAACCTTCCGTTCCAGCCATGTCTATCTCATGAGATATAAAATCTTTACCCAATTCATTGGAGGGAGATATAGGTCCCACCCATCTTATAATGAATCCTTTCTTATGTGTGCCACATAATCATAAAACATACATCATCGCATAACACATGTAACAAAAATGGGATTCTTGAAACATCATGACATCATAAATCAATTCATATAAGATAAAGGAATTCATAAAAATAATTCCATCACAACAGGATCAAATCAATGTAATAATAGGGATAAAAACATAACCCTTTATTATCTTAGATAGAAAATAATTTTGATAAAACACTTGAACTACATTCTTGAGGAAAATATCCTTTCTTCTTCAAAACATTTTTCCTTTCATAACATGTCATACGACTTTAAAATAAAAGAAGTTGATTAAAAATAAACATGAATACTTGTAAAGGAAGCTTCTTGGATTTAATGTTTTAAAAATCCATTCATGCCATATAAGTTTAAAAAAACATTCTTCGCACTTTTGTCGGAAAAGTCAAAAAGTACCTCGTAAAAAAACGACAAAAGATTCCTTTCATTTCTTTTACTAAAAACTCACCGAAGGTAAAAATTGATTTAAAAAATTGTAGGTGGATGGAAGTAATATTACATATTGATGAAACATGGACGTGGATGATAAAATACACCCCAGTAAATACTTACGAATAAACAATCTCGGATAAAAATGAGATTGTGATATTTACCTTACCTTAGGTCCGATTTGCTTTGTTCGTGTCTGAAGCTCCTGTATAATGGTTTAAATAATGTTATTGACTTATTCCAGAATCATACATATTGATATGATATCATATATGGTCATATTATTAGCTTCTTGTTAGTAATATTTCATTGTTACTTGTTACTCGGGTCTTTATAACTTTTTGTTCTTATGCGTGTTTTGTTGAATAAATTCTTATTCTTATATTTAGGTTATAGATAATTCATTTCCAGAATGGTATTAGTGTAGTATATACCATATTCATTCATTCAATTCATTTATATAATCATTATGAAATGAAGATCATGTAGAACGAGTCGCATCACATCGTGGAGACGGTATTCCGTACGTACGCACGAGTGATGATATCGTTCCTATGATCGTGGAATTGTATTGGAGTATATATATATATTATTTCAGTATCAATATTACTTAATAATAATCATATATAGTTACTCATTACACCATTATACACATCCTTGTATGGTGATGGTGGAAAATAGATTACACCACGGCGTGGAGACGGTATTCCGTACGTACGCACGCGCGGTGATTTCATTTTTCCGTAGGATGGATAGAAGGTGAATTAGGGTTGTTTAATATTTATAATAACATATCAGTATGTAAGTAATACTGATGTTATTACTTTATCATGAAACAACTAAAGAAGAAGAAGTTGAAGAAGAAAGAAATTGAAAAGATCGGTAATGGATATTACCTCTTCTTTGGAACGCCTCTTTGAATCCTCCACTTAAGAAACTAAGATTGGTCTTTGGAGAAGACCAGGACCTCTAGGATTATTCTAGGGAAGTGGAGAGGAGAAAATGGCAGGGGTTGGCCGAGCTTGAGTTCTCAAATTGGTGTGAGGAGGAGGGGGAGGAGGTGCCCTTTTATAAGGGAGGAGAGGGGCACCTTAGGAATATCTCAAAATATTATTTTATATTAAAGTCAAAATCGGTTTATAATGGTTCCAAAGGGTCTTATTTCGAAGCTAAAGTGGGGATGGGTCTAAATCCTATCAACCAATAGGATTTAGACAAGTTTAGGGTATTATTTTAACCTTATCAATTAGATTTAACTCTAAGTTAATTAATTTAACTTTTACCGTGTCTTTTTGTTTTCTTTCACTATATGGTTAATACACTTACTATAACATGCCAAAAAAACCCCAAATTGTTTATTATTAATATATATATCCTTATCTAAGTCATTTGGCCGAACCGTAGATTTTTAGGAATAAAATAACAATTAATAATATAATATTTTATTTAAAAACTATTTTGTGTCAATTTTGACACTATTTGATATATGATTTTTGTGAAAGTCATAACAGAATTATATGTTCGAACCAAGTTGATTAAATCAACATTAATATATCATAGTAACCTAGAAAATTAGTGTAATTCATAAAAAGTCTTAAATTACATTTATTTTGGTATTTATATTATCACTTTTGTCAATATTTCATTAATAAGATAATTACTGCATCATCTTTGTGTCATAAATAAATTAAATTATTTGATGTCTAAAAATTACAAATAAAATACCATCATGTAGGAAATCTTTTTAGCTTTCTAATGAATATTTACAATCGAATTTATCTTATGTATAACCCCATATTAAAAATGATTTACTTATTAAACATTGATTTTAACTATTTTAACCCTTCTTTAAATAAATTAATAATAAATGTCCTAATCTAATCCAAGTGGGCCTAAATGGTCATATTTTATTCCTAAGTTTTTTTTTGGTCGAATTACACTTGTCCAATAGAATTAGGACATGTGTTAGGGTAATATTAATATCATATTTACCCTTAGTTAACCTATTTACTATTAACCGCGGTAAAAATCGTAAAAAGTTACTATTCACCAAAAAATTATTTTTATCTCATTGAACCACATTTTACTTACTGATATCAACCGTGTCTGTCGGATTTTCGAAATTCCATTCACAGAAGCGGTAAAATTAAGTTTTATGCAAAATTCAGTTTTTAACCTACCACTTAGTGGTTCCACTATTCATCAAAAATTGAAAGTTTTCAGAAAAATACCAAAATTTCACCCTAGGCTAATTTCGATATTCTGAGTCCAAAAATGAAGTCCATTTTGAAAAATAAAATTTATAAAATTTCAAAAAGTGGTTATTACTATTCATAACGGCTAGTTTTAATAGCATATTGTTGTTTAGTGAAACTCGGTATTGCGTACGACGCAAGCTATCGAGGAAGGTCGCGATTGCGTGTAAAGCAAGCCAAGCAAGTGTTGTGTAGAAAAAGATTCCTTTGATGGTTTATATAACATAAAAGTCTCGGGTGTTACATTCTACCCCCCTTAAAAAGAATTTCGCCCTCGAAATTCGTCACTTTGTAACAAACAAATGAGGATACTTCTCCCTCATCATATCCTCAAGCTCCCATGTAGCTTCTTCAAGTTGGCGGTTCCTCCATAAAACTTTCACCAAGCGAGTGGTCTTGTTTCGTAGGACTTTTTCGCTACGATCCAGAATCTCTATCGGCTGTTCTTCATAAGAAAGATCTTGCTCCAGCGGTACAACTTCTGAGCTGAGTACATGTGAAGGATCTGGTATGTACTTTCTCAGGAGAGATACGTGGAACACATCGTGAACTTGAGAGAGATTCGGTGGAAGCGCCAATCGGTAAGCTACCTTCCCAACACGATCCAGTATTTCAAAAGGACCGATATATCTAGGGCTCAACTTCCCCTTCTTTCCAAATCTCATAACCCTTTTCCAAGAAGATATTCGTAAGAACACTTTATCGCCCACTTCAAACTCTAGGTCTTTTCTTCGGTTGTCGGCATAACTTTTCTGTCAACTCTGAGCTGCTCTTATGTGTTGTTGAATAGATCTAACCTTTTCTGCCATTTCATCAACGAGATCAGGTCCTAATAGCTTTCTTTCCCCAACTTCATCCCAGCAAGTTGGAGTCCTGCATTTCTTTCCATAGAGAGCTTCATAAGGAGCCATCTGAATACTGGAGTGAAAGCTATTATTATAAGAAAATTCCACCAAAGGTAGGTGTTGATCCCAACCTCCTTTGAAATCCATAGAGCAAGCTCTCAACATATCTTCTAGGGTTTGAATTGTTCTCTCAGACTGACCGTCTGTCTGGGGATGATAAGCAGTGCTGAAACTCAACTCTGTATCCAGAGTATGCTGAAGACTTCGCCAGAACTTCGAGGTAAATCTCGGATCTCGATCAGATATAATAGAAAGTGGTACTCCATGCAATCTTACCACTTCCTTTACATATATCCTGGCAAGCTGATCTAGAGAGAAATCCTCTCTAATAGCAATGAAGTGTGCAGACTTTGTAAGACGATCAACTATGACCCAGATAGCATTATTGCCTTTGGATGTTTTAGGAAGTCCTGTGACAAAGTCCATAGTGATGTTTTCCCATTTCCATTCGGGTATGGGTAATGGTTGTAACATCCCCTTAGACTTCTGTCTCTCAGCTTTAACTTGTTGACAAACCAAGCATCGAGAGACATATTCAGCAACATCTCTTTTCATGCCATCCCACCAGAAGTACTCTTTCAGGTCCCTATACATCTTCGTGCTTCCAGGATGAATAGAGAATGATGATCTATGAGCCTCATCCAGCAGCTCATTCTTTAATTCGGGAATGGGAGGAACGCAAACCCGATTCCTGAACTTTATTATCCCATCACAATCAAGGTTGAATTCAGGAACATTTCTCACCTTCTTTTGTAACTCGACATCTTCTTTCTGTGCCTCTTTAATCTTCACATGTATAGATGGTTGAACATTCATTTGAGAAAGATAAGATTTTTCCCCTTCCATTATAATTCCAAGATCCATCCTTTGTAAATCCATAAATATTGGATCTTTTGTGATCCTCATCATGGATAAACTAGCATGGTCTTGTCGACTTAATGCATCTGCCACCTTGTTTGCTTTCCCAGGGTGGTAATGGATTGAGCAGTCATAATCCTTAATCAGCTCCAACCATCTTCTTTGACGCATATTCAGCTCCTTTTGTGTGAAAATATACTTTAAACTTTTATGATCAGTATAAATATCACACCTTTCACAATAAAGGTAATGCCTCCAAATCTTTAATGCAAAGATTACCGCAGCCAACTCCAAATCATGTGTTGGGTAATTTTGCTCATGGATTTTCAACTGTCGTGAGGCATAATCTATCACCATATCATTTTGCATAAGAACACACCCCAATCCCTTCTTGGATGCATCACTGTAGATCACAAACCTTTCTCCACTACAAGGCAGTGTGAGCACAGGTGCACTGGATAACCTTCTTTTCAACTCCTTGAAATTCTCTTCACATTCCTCTGTCCAGAAAAATTTAACTCCTTTCCGAGTCAACTTGGTGAGTGGATTAGATAATCATGAAAAATCTTTTACAAAACGTCGATAATATCCAGCCAAACCAAGAAAACTTCGGATCTCAGTTACTGTTGTTGGTCTTGACCATCTTTCGATAACCTCTGTTTTTGCTGGATCCACAGATATCCCCTCTTTTGAGATTATATGACCCAAAAATGCAACTTTTTGAAGCCAAAATTCACACTTGGTAAATTTGGCATAAAGCTTCTCCTTTCTCAGGGTCTTCAATATAATTCTCAAGTGATCTTCATGCTCTTCCTTGCTCTTTGAATAGACAAGAATATCGTCTATAAAGACTACCACAAATTGATCAAGATAGTCTCTAAAGACTCTATTCATTAGATCCATGAAGATAACAGGGGCATTAGTAAGACCAAATGGCATCACTATAAATTCTTAGTGTCCATACCTTGTACGGAAAGCCGTCTTTGGTATATCCTCCCTTTTGACCCTTAATTGATGATACCCTGAACGAAGATCAATCTTGGAAAAGTATTGAGCTCCGCGTAGTTGGTCAAATAAGTCATCAATGCGTGGGAGAGGATATTTGTTCTTGATAGTGATCTTGTTATGTTCTCGATAATCAATGCAAAGTCTCATTGATCCATCTTTCTTCTTAACAAATAGAACAGGTGCTCCCCAAGGTGACGCACTAGGGCGTATGAATCCCTTATCAAGATTCTCTTGGAGTTGCTTCTTCAATTCCTGCAACTCAATTGGGGCCATTCTATAAGGTGTCTTTGAAATAGGCAAAGCACCCGGTACGAGTTCTATTGAAAACTCAACTTCACGATTTGGTGGAAGACCCGGCAATTCCTCCGGAAAGACATCATCAAACTCCCGTACAATGGGCATATTCTTAATCGTGATTTTCTCACTAACCATTTGAGATAAATAACCATCATTTAGTGGAATCAATACCCATAAGATGGAAGAAATTTCCACTGGAAGGTTATGTTCATCCTTGCATTGATAGACGATCGTAGATTGATCTGGAATATGAAATGTGACTTTCCTTCTTTGGCAATCGATATGAGCTCCATGTAGAGAAAGCCAATCCATGCCAAGAATCACATCAAATTCCACTAAAGGAAGGATCACAAGATTTGCAGGAAGCACTTTCCCACAAACTTCGATCGGAGAAGAATTATAAACATTTGATGCGATTGATGTGCCATTAGGTGTTGTCACAGCTAACTCAACATCTAATTGTTGAGGTAATACGGTGATACCCTTAGAAAAGTCTTCAGAAATAAAAGAGTGGGTGGATCCAGAATCAAATAAAACATTTGCTACTTTAGAGTTGATGGTAAGTGTACCTTTCACCACATCGTTATCGTACTCCACATCGCTGATAGAAATTGCATGTGACCTTCCTTTGTCTTTAGCCTTAATATTTTGTTGACGTCGACCACCATCATCAACCCTTGGATTTGGGCATTGATTGGCATAATGCCCCATCTCCTTGCACTTGAAACATTGAAGTGTAGTAGGTTTATTCTGTGTATCCCTTCCTTTGTTTGCATCATTAGACATCTTTTTCCCATTATCACGGCATTCAAATGCCCGATGACCTTCTTTTCCACATTTAAAACATTTACTTGTCCCTTTAAGACAACTCCCTCCATGTTTCTTTCCACACTTTGAGCATAAGGAAAAGCTCATCTTCTTTTCCGTGTGCTCTTTAGATTTTTCTTTGAATTCCATCTTCCTCTTCTTATCAAACCCATGTGACTGATGGGTTACTCCAATCTCCATCTCGACTTTGAGAGCACATCGAACGATTTCCTCGTAGCTATTGAAGTCCCTTATGGCTAACGCCCTTCGAAGACTTGGTTTTAAGCCACTAAAGAATCGATCGATCTTACTCTCAGGTTGGATAATAATACCAGAAGCGTACCTTGCAAGTCTTGTAAAATTTGCTTCATAGGTACTAACAGATTCATCATCCCTTTGCTTCAGTTCAAGGAACTCTTTCTCCATCTTTGTTCGGAGAATACGAGGGAAGTACTTATTGAAAAATAAGTTCTTGAACTCGTCCCATTCCATAGACTCAATTTCATCCCTTTTCCTCGTATTCTTAACAAGATTCCACCATTGATCCGCATCTCCTTCCAAACGATACACTGCTAGGATGACTTTATCATGCTCAGAACATTGAAGAACTGAAAATATCTTTTCAGTAGTACTAATCCATTGTTCAGCAACTAATGGATCAGTAGACCCGCTGAAAGAAGGTGGACGCTGCCTCATGAAGGATTCAACAGAATGTTGCTCCCTCCTTTGTTCGTTTGGAAATCCTGCATGATTCATAACTTGAGAAAGTTGTGTGAGCATGGCTACAAGATTTTGCATTCCCGCTCCCATATCGTTTGGTTGCTCAGGGGGACAATCATTTCATTGCCCATCGCATTCCGCATTAACACGGTTCCTTCGGGTTCCAACCATTGACTAAAACCAAGAAGAATAGTGTGAGCAACACTAATTATAATAGGAAACCACATAATTCAAGAATAAAATTTTCATGCTTAAGGTCTTATCCTAGGTTATTCAAAGCCATTTCTAAAACACTAAGATTGTGTTCTATGCTTAGACTTATCCTTAGGGTTCTTACTAAGGCTTTCACATCCTAGTTTCCAAAGGTTGACTATACCTTTCCTCTGATACCAACTATAACGACCCATACTTTACATACATTGTTAATACTTCAAAATTGAAGCACACTTATTACAACATATGACAAAACCACAAAGGACTGTATAGGTATAGTGTCTTTAGAAACTGGGAATCATAAACAACTGGTTCATAAATCTTCTACAGTGTCTCCCATTTATTTCATCATATCTAGGGTCCCTTTTAGCATATTCTACTTAATATCCATCTTCCTGACCTGGGGAAAAGAAAACATAAAAGGGTGAGCTCAAATGCTCAGCAAGGGCAAATAAAGGAAATAAAAATCATATCATATCTTTATGAAAATCAAAACCTGCAAAATAGATCATAATATCTTAACATGGAATAAATCATAGAAGTGAAAATGAGATCCCCATAATCATAACATAAAACTTGAAACTTTGTGGCATGCACACATAATCATGGAAAATCATTTCTTGTTAGTCATGACTCATTGCCAAGACTATCTTAGTGGACAAAGTCCCTTTCTCAACCGAGTTCACTCCTCGTTTCAATCCTGTATCACTGAACTGAAATAACCTTCCGTTCCAGCCATGTCTATCTCATGAGATATAAAATCTTTACCCAATTCATTGGAGGGATATATAGGTCCCACCCATCTTATAATGAATCCTTTCTTATGTGTGCCACATAATCATAAAACATACATCATCGCATAACACATGTAACAAAAATGGGATTCTTGAAACATCATGACATCATAAATCAATTCATATAAGATAAAGGAACTCATAGAAATAATTCCATCACAACAGGATCAAATCAATGTAATAATAGGGATAAAAACATAACCCTTTATTATCTTCGATAGAAAATAATTTTGATAAAACACTTGAACTCCATTCTTGAGGAAAATATCCTTTCTTATTCAAAACATTTTTCCTTTCATAACATGTCATACGACTTTAAAATAAAAGAAGTTGATTAAAAATAAACTTGAATACTTGTAAAGGAAGCTTCTTGGATTTAATGTTTTAAAAATCCATTCATGCCGTATAAGTTTTAAAAAAACATTCTTCGCACTTTTGTCGGAAAAGTCAAAAAGTACCTCGTACAAAAACGACAAAAGATTCCTTTCATTTATTATACTAAAAACTCACCGAAGGTAAAAAATGATTTAAACAATTGTAGGTGGATGGAAGTAATATTACATATTGATGAAACATGGACGTGGATGATAAAATACACCCCAGTAAATACTTACGAATAAACAATCTCGGATAAAAATGAGATTGTGATATTTCCCTTACCTTAGGTCCGATTTGCTTTGTTCGTGTCCGAAGCTCCTGTATAATGGTTTAAATAATTTTATTGACTTATTCCAGAATCATACATATTGATATGATATCATATATGGTCATATTATTAGCTTCTTGTTAGTAATATTTCATTGTTACTTGTTACTCGGGTCTTTATAACGTTTTGTTCTTATGCGTGTTTTGTTGAATAAATTCTTATTCTTATCTTTAGGTTATAGATAATTCATTTCCAGAATGGTATTAGTGTAGTATATACCATATTCATTCATTCAATTCATTTATATAATCATTATGAAATGAAGATCATGTAGAACGAGTCGCATCACATCGTGGAGACGGTATTCCGTACGTACGCACGAGTGATGATATCGTTCCTATGATCGTGGAATTGTATTGGAGTATATATATATATTATTTCAGTATCAATATTACTTAATAATAATCATATATAGTTACTCATTACACCATTATACCCATCCTTGTAAGGTGATGGTGGAAAATAGATTACACCACGGCGTGGAGACGGTATTCCGTACGTACGCACGCGCGGTGATTTCATTTTTCCGTAGGATGGATAGAAGGTGAATTAGGGTTGTTTCATATTTATAATAACATATCAGTATGTAAGTAATACTGATGTTATTACTTTATCATGAAACAACTAAATAAGAAGAAGTTGAAGAAGAAAGAAATTGAAAAGATCGGTAATGGATATTACCTCTTCTTTGGAACGCCTCATTGAATCCTCCACTTAAGGAACTAAGATTGGTCTTTGGAGAAGACCAGGACCTCTAGGATTATTCTAGGGAAGTGGAGAGGAGAAAATGGCAGGGGTTGGCCGAGCTTGAGTTCTCAAATTGGAGTGAGGAGGAGGGGGAGGAGGTGCCCTTTTATAAGGGAGGAGAGGGGCACCTTAGGAATATCTCAAAATATTATTTTATATTAAAGTAAAAATCGGTTTATAATGGTTCCAAAGGGTCTTATTTCGAAGCTAAAGTGGGGATGGGTCTAAATCCTATCAACCAATAGGATTTAGACAAGTTTAGGGTATTATGTTAACTTTATCAATTAGATTTAACTCTAAGTTAATTAATTTAACTTTTACCGTGTCTTTTTGTTTTCTTTCACTATATGGTTAATACACTTACTAGAACATGCCAAACGAACCCCAAATTGTTTATTATTAATATATATATCCTTATATAAGTCATTTGGCCGAACCTTATATTTTTAAGAATAAAATAACAATTAATAATATAATATTTTATTTAAAAACTATTTTGTGTCAACTTTGACACTATTTGATATATGATTTTTGTGAAAGTCATAACAGAATTATATGTTCGAAAAAAGTTGATTAAATCAACATTAATATATCATAGTAACCTAGAAAATTAGTGGAATTCATAAAAAGTCTTAAATTACATTTATTTTGGTATTTATATTATCAATTTTGTCAATATTTCATTAATAAGATAATTACTCCATCATCTTTGTGTCATAAATAAATTAAATTATTTGATGTCTAAAAATTACAAATAAAATACCATCATGTAGGAAATCTGTTTAGCTTTCTAATGAATATTTACTATCGAATTTATCTTATGTATAACCCCATATTAAAAATGATTTACTTATTAAACATTGATTTTAACTATTTTAACCCTTCTTTAAATAAATTAATAATAAATGTCCTAATCTAATCCAAGTGGGCCTAAATGGTCATATTTTATTCCTAAGTTTGTTTTTGGTCGAATTAAACTTGTCCAATAGAATTAGGACATGTGTTAGGGTAATATTAATATCATATTTACCCTTAGTTACCCTATTTACTATTAACCGCGGTAAAAATCGTAAAAAGTTACTATTCACCAAAAAATTATTTTTATCTCATTGAACCACATTTTACTTACTGATATCAACCGTGTCTGTCGGATTTTTGAAATTCCATTCACAGAAGCGGTAAAATTAAGTTTTATGCAAAATTCAGTTTTTAACCTACCACTTAGTGGTTCCACTATTCATCAAAAATTGAAAGTTTTCAGAAAAATACCAAAATTTCACCCTAGGCTAATTTCGATATTCTGAGTCCAAAAATGAAGTCCATTTTGAAAAATAAAATTTATAAAATTTCAAAAAGTGGTTATTACTATTCATAACGGCTAGTTTTAATAGCATATTGTTGTTTAGTGAAACTCGGTATTGCGTACGACGCAAGCTATCGAGGAAGGTCGTGATTGCGTGTAAAGCAAGCCAAGCAAGTGTTGTGTAGAAAAAGATTCCTTTGATGGTTTATATAACATAAAAGTCTCGGGTGTTACATTCTACCCCCCTTAAAAAGAATTTCGCCCTCGATATTCGTCACTTTGTAACAAACAAATGAGGATACTTCTCCCTCATCATATCCTCAAGCTCCAATGTAGCTTCTTCAAGTTGGTGGTTCCTCCATAAAACTTTCACTAAGCGAGTGGTCTTGTTTCGTAGGACTTTTTCGCTACGATCCAGAATCTCTATCGGCTGTTCTTCATAAGAAAGATCTTGCTCCAGCGGTACAACTTCTGAGCTGAGTACATGTGAAGGATCTGGTATGTACTTTCTCAGGAGAGATACGTGGAACACATCGTGAACTTGAGAGAGATTCGGTGGAAGCGCCAATCGGTAAGCTACCTTCCCAACACGATCCAGTATTTCAAAAGGACCGATATATCTAGGGATCAACTTCCCCTTCTTTCCAAATCTCATAACCCTCTTCCAAGAAGATATTCGTAAGAACACTTTATCGCCCACTTCAAACTCTAGGTCTTTTATTCGGTTGTCGGCATAACTTTTCTGTCGACTCTAAGCTGCTCTTATGTGTTGTTGAATAGATCTAACCTTTTCTGCCATTTCATCAACGAGATCAGGTCCTAATAGCTTTCTTTCCCCAACTTCATCCCAGCAAGTTGGAGTCCTGCATTTCTTTCCATAGAGAGCTTCATAAGGAGCCATCTGAATACTGGAGTGAAAGCTATTATTATAAGAAAATTCCACCAAAGGTAGGTGTTGATCCCAACCTCCTTTGAAATCCATAGAGCAAGCTCTCAACATATCTTCTAGGGTTTGAATTGTTCTCTCAGACTGACCGTCTGTCTGGGGATGATAAGCAGTGCTGAAACTCAACTCTGTATCCAGAGTATGCTGAAGACTTCGCCAGAACTTCGAGGTAAATCTCGGATCTCGATCAGATATAATAGAAAGTGGTACTCCATGAAATCTTACCACTTCCTTTACATATATCCTGGCAAGCTGATCTAGAGAGAAATCCTCTCTAATAGAAATGAAGTGTGCAGACTTTGTAAGACGATCAACTATGACCCAGATAGCATTATTGCCTTTGGATGTTTTAGGAAGTCCTGTGAAAAAGTCCATAGTGATGTTTTCCCATTTCCATTCGGGTATGGGTAATGGTTGTAACATCCCCTTAGACTTCTGTCTCTCAGCTTTAACTTGTTGAAAAACCAAGCATCGAGAGACATATTCAGCAACATCTCTTTTCATGCCATCCCACCAGAAGTACTCTTTCAGGTCCCTATACATCTTCATGCTTCCAGGATGAATAGAGAATGATGATCTATGAGCCTCATCCAGCAGCTCATTCTTTAATTCGAGAATGGGAGGAATGCAAACCCGATTCCTGAACTTTATTATCCCATCACAATCAAGGTTGAATTCAGGAACATTTCTCACCTTCTTTTGTAACTCGACATCTTCTTTCTGTGCCTCTTTAATCTTCACATGTATAGATGGTTGAACATTCATTTGAGAAAGATAAGATTTTTCCCCTTCCATTATAATTCCAAGATCCATCCTTTGTAAATCCATAAATATTGGATCTTTTGTGATCCTCATCATGGATAAACTAGCATGGTCTTGTCGACTTAATGCATCTGCCACCTTGTTTGCTTTCCCAGGGTGGTAATGGATTGAGCAGTCATAATCCTTAATCAGCTCCAACCTTCTTCTTTGACGCATATTCAGCTCCTTTTGTGTGAAAATATACTTTAAACTTTTATGATCAGTATAAATATCACACCTTTCACCATAAAGGTAATGCCTCCAAATCTTTAATGCAAAGATTACCGCAGCCAACTCCAAATCATGTGTTGGGTAATTTTTCTCATGGATTTTCAACTGTCGTGAGGCATAAGCTATCACCATATCATTTTGCATAAGAACACACCCCAATCCCTTCTTGGATGCATCACTGTAGATCACAAACCTTTCTCCACTACAAGGCAGTGTGAGCACAGGTGCACTGGATAACCTTCTTTTCAACTCCTTGAAATTCTCTTCACATTCCTCTGTCCAGACAAACTTAACTCCTTTCCGAGTCAACTTGGTGAGTGGATTAGATAATCATGAAAAATCTTTTACAAAACGTCGATAATATCCAGCCACACCAAGAAAACTTCGGATCTCAGTTACTGTTGTTGGTCTTGACCATCTTTCGATAACCTCTGTTTTTGCTGGATCCACAGATATCCCCTCTTTTGAGATTATATGACCCAAAAATGCAACTTTTTGAAGCCAAAATTCACACTTGGTAAATTTGGCATAAAGCTTCTCCTTTCTCAGGGTCTTCAATATAATTCTCAAGTGATCTTCATGCTCTTCCTTGCTCTTTGAATAGACAAGAATATCGTCTATAAAGACTACCACAAATTGATCAAGATAGTCTCTAAAGACTCTATTCATTAGATCCATGAAGATAGCAGGGGCATTAGTAAGACCAAATGGCATCACTATAAATTCATAGTGTCCATACCTTGTACGGAAAGCCATCTTTGGTATATCCTCCCTTTTGACCCTTAATTGATGATACCCTGAACGAAGATCAATCTTGGAAAAGTATTGAGCTCCGCGTAGTTGGTCAAATAAGTCATCAATGCGTGGGAGAGGATATTTGTTCTTGATAGTGATCTTGTTAAGTTCTCGATAATCAATGCAAAGTCTCATTGATCCATCTTTCTTCTTAACAAATAGAACAGGTTCTCCCCAAGGTGACGCACTAGGGCGTATGAATCCCTTATCTAGATTCTCTTGGAGTTGCTTCTTCAATTCCTGCAACTCAATTGGGGCCATTCTATAAGGTGTCTTTGAAATAGGCAAAGCACCCGGTACGAGTTCTATTTAAAACTCAACTTCACGATTTGGTGGAAGACCCGACAATTCCTCCGGAAAGACATCATCGAACTCCCGTACAATGGGCATATTCTTAATCGTGAGTTTCTCACTAACCATTTGAGATAAATAACCATCATTTAGTGGAATCAATACCCATAAGATGGAAGAAATTTCCACTGGAAGGTTATGTTCATCCTTGCATTGATAGACGATCGTAGATTGATCTGGAATATGAAATGTGACTTCCCTTATTTGGCAATCGATATGAGCTCCATGTGGAGAAAGCCAATCCATGCCATGAATCACATCAAATTCCACTAAAGGAAGGATCACAAGATTTGCAGGAAGCACTTTCCCACAAACTTCGATCGGAGAAGAATTATAAACATTTGATGCGATTGATGTGCCATTAGGTGTTGTCACAGCTAACTCAACATCTAATTGTTGAGGTAATACGGTGATACCCTTAGAAAAGTCTTCAGAAATAAAAGAGTGGGTGGATCCAGAATCAAATAAAACATTTGCTACTTTAGAGTGGATGGTAAGTGTACCTTTCACCACATCGTTATCGTACTCCACATCGCTGATAGAAATTGCATGTGACTTTCCTTTGTCTTTAGCCTTAATATTTTGTTGACGTCGACCACCATCATCAACCCTTGGATTTGGGCATTGATTGGCATAATGCCCCATCTCCTTGCACTTGATACATTGAAGTGTAGTAGGTTCATTCTGTGTATCCCTTCCTTTGTTTGCATCATTAGACATCTTCTTCCCATTATCACGGCATTCAAATGCCCGATGACCTTCTTTTCCACATTTAAAACATTTACTTGTCCCTTTAAGACAACTCCCTCCATGTTTCTTTCCACACTTTGAGCATAAGGAAAAGCTCATCTTCTTTTCCGTGTGCTCTTTAGATTTTTCTTTGAATTCCATCTTCCTCTTCTTATCAAACCCATGTGACTGATGGGTTACTCCAATCTCCATCTCGACTTTGAGAGCACATCGAACGATTTCCTCGTAGCTATTGAAGTCCCTTATGGCTAACGCCCTTCGAAGACTTGGTTTTAATCCACTAAAGAATCGATCGATCTTACTCTCAGGTTGGATAATAATACCAGAAGCGTACCTTGCAAGTCTTGTAAAATTTGCTTCATATGTACTAACAGATTCATCATCCCTTTGCTTCAGTTCAAGGAACTCTTTCTCCATCATTGTTCGGAGAATACGAGGGAAGTACTTATTGAAAAATAAGTTCTTGAACTCGTCCCATTCCATAGACTCAATTTCATCCCTTTTCCTCGTATTCTTAACAAGATTCCACCATTGATCCGCATCTCCTTCCAAACGATACACTGCTAGGATGACTTTATCATGCTCAGAACATTGAAGAACTGAAAATATCTTTTCAGTAGTACTAATCCATTGTTTAGCAACTAATGGATCAGTAGACCCGCTGAAAGAAGGTGGACGCTGCCTCATGAAGGATTCAACAGAATGTTGCTCCATCCTTTGTTCGTTTGGAAATCCTGCATGATTCATAGCTTGAGAAAGTTGTGTGAGCATGGCTACAAGATTTTGCATTCCCGCTCCCATATCGTTTGGTTGCTCAGGGGGACAATCATTGCATTGCCCATCGCATTCCGCATTAACACGGTTCCTTCGGATTCCAGCCATTGACTAAAACCAAGAAGAATAGTGTGAGCAACACTAATTATAATAGGAAACCACATAATTCAAGAATAAAATTTTCATGCTTAAGGTCTTATCCTAGGTTATTCAAGGCCATTTCTAAAACACTAAGATTGTGTTCTATGCTTAGACTTATCCTTAGGGTTCTTACTAAGGCTTTCACATCCTAGTTTCCAAAGGTTGACTATACCTTTCCTCTGATACCAACTATAACGACCCATACTTTACATACATTGTTAATACTTCAAAATTGAAGCACACTTATTACAACATATGACAAAACCACAAAGGACTGTATAGGTATAGTGTCTTTAGAAACTGGGAATCATAAACAACTGGTTCATAAATCTTCTACAGTGTCTCCCATTTATTTCATCATATCTAGGGTCCCTTTTAACATATTCTACTTAATATCCATCTTCCTGACCTGGGGAAAAGAAAACATAAAAGGGTGAGCTCAAATGCTCAGCAAGGGCAAATAAAGGAAATAAAAATCATATCATATCTTTATGAAAATCAAAACCTGCAAAAGAGATCATAATATCTTAACATGGAATAAATCATAGAAGTAAAAATGAGATCCCCATAATCATAACATAAAACTTGAAACTTTGTGGCATGCACACATAATCATGGAAAATCATTTCTTGTTAGTCATGACTCATTGCCAAGACTATCTTAGTGGACAAAGTCCCTTTCTGAACCGAGTTCACTCCTCGTTTCAGTCCTGTATCACTGAACCGAAATAACCTTCCATTCCAGCCATGTCTATCTCATGAGATATAAAATCTTTACCCAATTCATTGGAGGGATATATAGGTCCCACCCATCTTATAATGAATCCTTTCTTATGTGTGCCACATAATCATAAAACATACATCATCGCATAACACATGTAACAAAAATGGGATTCTTGAAACATCATGACATCATAAATCAATTCATATAAGATAAAGGAACTCATAGAAATAATTCCATCACAACAGGATCAAATCAATGTAATAATAGGGATAAAAACATAACCCTTTATTATCTTAGATAGAAAATAATTTTGATAAAACACTTGAACTCCATTCTTGAGGAAAATATCCTTTCTTCTTCAAAACATTTTTCCTTTCATAACATGTCATACGACTTTAAAATAAAAGAAGTTGATTAAAAATAAACTTGAATACTTGTAAAGGAAGCTTCTTGGATTTAATGTTTTAAAAATCCATTCATGCCGTATAAGTTTAAAAAAAACATTCTTCGCACTTTTGTCGGAAAAGTCAAAAAGTACCTCGTACAAAAACGACAAAAGATTCCTTTCATTTCTTTTACTAAAAACTCACCGAAGGTAAAAATTGATTTAAACAATTGTAGGTGGATGGAAGTAAGATTACATATTGATGAAACATGGACGTGGATGATAAAATACACCCCAGTAAATACTTACGAATAAACAATCTCGGATAAAAATGAGATTGTGATATTTCCCTTACCTTAGGTCCGATTTGCTTTGTTCGTGTCCGAAGCTCCTGTATAATGGTTTAAATAATTTTATTGACTTATTCCAGAATCATACATATTGATATGATATCATATATGGTCATATTATTAGCTTCTTGTTAGTAATATTTCATTGTTACTTGTTACTCGGGTCTTTATAACTTTTTGTTCTTATGCGTGTTTTGTTGAATAAATTCTTATTCTTATCTTTAGGTTATAGATAATTCATTTCCAGAATGGTATTAGTGTTGTATATACCATATTCATTCATTCAATTCATTTATATAATCATTATGAAATGAAGATCATGTAGAACGAGTCGCATCACATCGTGGAGACGGTATTCCGTACGTACGCACGAGTGATGATATCGTTCCTATGATCGTGGAATTGTATTGGAGTATATATATATATTATTTCAGTATCAATATTATTTAATAATAATCATATATAGTTACTCATTACACCATTATACCCATCCTTGTAAGGTGATGGTGGAAAATAGATTACACCACGGCGTGGAGACGGTATTCCGTACGTACGCACGTGCGGTGATTTCATTTTTCCGTAGGATGGATAGAAGGTGAATTAGGGTTGTTTCATATTTATAATAACATATCAGTATGTAAGTAATACTGATGTTATTACTTTATCATGAAACAACTAAAGAAGAAGAAGTTGAAGAAGAAAGAAATTGAAAAGATCGGTAATGGATATTACCTCTTCTTTGGAACGCCTCATTGAATCCTCCACTTAAGGAACTAAGATTGGTCTTTGGAGAAGACCAGGACCTCTAGGATTATTCTAGGAAAGTGGAGAGGAGAAAATGGCAGGGGTTTGCCGAGCTTGAGTTCTCAAATTGGTGTGAGGAGGAGGGGGAGGAGGTGCCCTTTTATAAGGGAGGAGAGGGGCACCTTAGGAATATCTCAAAATATTATTTTATATTAAAGTCAAAATCGGTTTATAATGGTTCCAAAGGGTCTTATTTCGAAGCTAAAGTGGGGATGGGTCGAAAGCCTATCAACCAATAGGATTTAGACAAGTTTAGGGTATTATTTTAACCTTATCAATTAGATTTAACTCTAAGTTAATTAATTTAACTTTTACCGTGTCTTTTTGTTTTCTTTCACTATATGGTTAATACACTTACTATAACATGCCAAACGAACCCCAAATTGTTTATTATTAATATATATATCCTTATCTAAGTCATTTGGCCGAACCTTATATTTTTAAGAATAAAATAACAATTAATAATATAATATTTTATTTAAAAACTATTTTGTGTCAATTTTGACACTATTTGATATATGATTTTTGTGAAAGTCATAACAGAATTATATGTTCGAACAAAGTTGATTAAATCAACATAAATATATCATAGTAACCTAGATAATTAGTGGAATTCATAAAAAGTCTTAAATTACATTTATTTTGGTATTTATATTATCAATTTTGTCAATATTTCATTAATAAGATAATTACTCCATCATCTTTGTGTCATAAATAAATTAAATTATTTGATGTCTAAAAATTACAAATAAAATACCATCATGTAGGAAATCGTTTTAGCTTTCTAATGAATATTTACAATCGAATTTATCTTGTGTATAACCCCATATTAAAAATGATTTACTTATTAAACTTTGATTTTAACTATTTTAACCCTTCTTTAAATAAATTAATAATAAATGTCCTAATCTAATCCAAGTGGGCCTAAATGGTCATATTTTATTCCTATGTTTGTTTTTGGTCGAATTACACTTGTCCAATAGAATTAGGACATGTGTTAGGGTAATATTAATATCATATTTACCCTTAGTTACCCTATTTACTATTAACCGCGGTAAAAATCGTAAAAAGTTACTATTCACCAAAAAATTATTTTTATCTCATTGAACCACATTTTACTCACTGATATCAACCGTGTCTGTCGGATTTTCAAAATTCCATTCACAGAAGCGGTAAAATTAAGTTTTATGCAAAATTCAGTTTTTAACCTACCACTTAGTGGTTTCACTATTCATCAAAAATTGAATGTTTTCAGAAAAATACCAAAATTTCACCCTAGGCTAATTTCGATATTCTGAGTCCAAAAATGAAGTCCATTTTGAAAAATAAAATTTATAAAATTTCAAAAAGTGGTTATTACTATTCATAATGACTAGTTTTAATAGCATATTGTTGTTTAGTGAAACTCGGTATTGCGTACGACGCAAGCTATCGAGGAAGGTCGTGATTGCGTGTAAAGCAAGCCAAGCAAGTGTTGTGTAGAAAAAGATTCCTTTGATAGTTTATATAACATAAAAGTATCGGGTGTTACACATAGAATCTTCATCCATTGTCTGTTCTTCAATCTGTTGGTAGCTGTTGGATCACAACAGCAAGGATAAACCCACATACCCTCTTCTGTTCTTGACCGTTTTCCTCACGCGTCATAGTATCCTTCCGAGTGGAATTGTCTGGATTTGACATAAATGTAAATCCACAAATATTGCCTTTTAATTGTAGCTCGATATCATACGTGCCTATGTCTACGAGTCTCAGGTGTGTGGTGAATACCCCCCTTTTTGTTTTCGTATATTTTGGGTTGTGCAACCAATGGAGCATTTTCAGTTATTTTTAGAGAGACCATGCCTTATCTACTATTGTATTTTTAATTTCTTATTAGACCTGTGGGATACCCTTGGGTATTCCCTTTTTCTAGTATTCCATGAGCGGGGCCAGCTGAGGGGTCGTTGCCCATATGGGTAATTTGGTCCAGGGGTTCCAAAATGGTATAAGTTGATTTATTTGTATAAATTGCTGAGTTAATTGGTTAACTCATGACATGATTTGTTAGAGGCTTCCAAGACCTTGTTGCTGGTTTGGGGAAACACTGAGTTCTTGCAGTTCAACTTTTTAGTTTGATTTTATTGTTTAATGTATTTTTTATGAGTATATATGTACTTGCTGAATTACATGTACTAGGACTCCTTGGGTTGTGTTGGGTGTGTCCCTAGTATTCTTGAGTGATGCTGATCAACGGTTGGGCTTGTCCCAGGTTACATTGGGTGGTTATGGCCACAGGATTGGGTGTCATGGATGTCGGCATGAGGCATGGTGACTGTCAGGTTGGGCATGGCCTAGGTAACTGGGATGGAAAGGCCATTAGACGTGATCAACAAGGTAGCAGGTACATGAGGTGCCATAGACGTCTTGGCCAGGGTAATATTTTTGGTTATTACCGCTGACACGGAACTTTTATTAGTGTGAACATAGAGAGACTCCATGATGTTGTGGTTTTGAACACTCGTGTGGGTAAGGTCCCCCGTTAGTTGTGGTCTAGGTACTACAGGTGTAACATCCCAGGTAAATAAAGAATAAATAATTTTCATATTTATTAATATTTACAAATTAAATAATAATTTTAATTAAAAGGGGTTTCTACGTTCGATAGCGTACTCGGTACGCAACGATAAGTTTCTTTGGAAACTTATGTTGCACACAAGTAATAAAATAATATTATTTTAAATGAAAGTTAACGAGTAGCCGTTGTACTGGTGGGAATGGATAGAAATAACTAAAATATTATTATATATGTTTTTAAATGTTTTTACATTTACCCAATAAAAGATAAAGGCTTAAAATACGGAAAGAGTTCAATTTTAGGCATTTATACCCTAATTTTCACGAAAGGTCCACTTATCACCTTTTGACGGAGAACCGTCATTAAATATAGTTTTGATCGATCTTATAAATTCTATTAGACCAAATATAACTCTTCTTTAGAATCGGGACATCAAAATTTACTTTGTGTAAATATTTGGTACCTTTCTGATAAAGTTCATTTTTTTTAATGAATAGTGTAAAATGTTGTATTTTAATTCAAAACCTGTTTTTAATCTAATTTATTTATATGATTAGATTATATTTTGAATTGGTTTTAAAGTGAAATTAGAAAATATTTTTACCATTAAATCCAATAGTGGTCGTTGGAATTAATTTCACTTTGAAATCGGACTTAAACTAGTGTCAATCTTTTGATACTTATTGTTTCATAAAAACACGCTATTTTCTCTGACAGCGGGAATTAATTATTAAATTAATTAATGTGACATATATGTTTTGAATTTTTTAAAATAAACTTCATTTTTGAATTTGTAATATCAAATATAGAATAGGGTGATTTTTTGGTAATTTTCTGAAAAACTTCAATTTTTGATGAATAGTGAAACCACTAAGTGCTACTTATAAAAACTGATGTTTCTGTTTAAATGAAATTTTTCCATCATTGTGTTTTTAATTTCAAAAATCTGACATACATTGTTTTCATTAAGAAGTAAAATGTGGTTCAATGAGATTATAATAATTTTTTTGGTGAATAGTAACTTATTAAGTTCTTAATCGCGATTAGTGGTAATTAGTGTAGTTTAAGGTAAAAATAATGATTTAATAAAATAAGATGAGCTTGAAACATGTCATACCCTCATTGGTTGTGTCATGACCGACCAAGACAATCCATGGGTCAACTTGGGGACCCCATGGAGACACTTTGGTTGGGAAATAACATAAATAACTTTTTATTTAATGTAAAAGTAAAAATGACACAAACATAATATGTTTTACGAAAACAATTTTTACATGGGGTTATAAAAATCAGATTTTTGATTATAAATAGTCATTGGAAAGAGAAAACGATATCCTACATCATAGTATTTGTTTTATAATTTTTAGACATTAAATGAAGTAAATTATTTATGACAAAATAATGATGCAGCGATGACATCATTATTTGACGATTTAAATAAAATGGAAAGATAATGTAAAATCTATGAACTACACATGTCCAAAACTTTTCGGATGGGTGGATTTCGAACCCTTATCACCTTATCCAAGAATTATATCAATGTGGGACTTTTAAAACCGAAATACATTTTCAAATAAAGCAATATTTCTTTACTTTCCAAAAGTGCCCCTCCTCTCCTCTTATAAAAGCCCCCACCTCTACCTCATTTCACACACTCCTCAAGACTTTGGCTCGGCCAACCCCTGCCCATTTACCCTCTCCACATACCTATACTCATCCTATAGGATTCCCTTTGGTCAGAATCCTTTCAAAGGAAGCATTTAGGCTCAAATCAAAAGGAGTTACACTTTTAAAGGTAATTCATTCTCTCTTGTTCATTTGTTTTATTTTTCTTCTACAACCCTCTAAACTCTTTTTATTTACATCTTTTGTAACAACACCAATATCTTCAATATACTAGGATTTTGTTATAAGATTTATTCGAGCTACACTCTCACACAACTACATCAAATGGTTAAAGAACATACGGTTTCCGTGGATGGTGAAATTCTGCCTCCCGAAACGATGATTGTTCAATACTCATTTAACACCTTCATAGGTGGCCATTATGATGTCACTATTTTTATATATGATATATAATATGTTAATTTTTTCTTTATGCTTATGTATTTTTCATTTTGGGCATACCTTTATGGTTTCCATTATGGGTAAACACGATATCTTCATTTAAGGAAGTGCGGACTACCGCCCCCTGAAAGTGATTTGATTCGTTAATAAAATATGTGGGATGTGTAAAGGATAAAGTTAATGATATTATATATTTTATTATACTGGAATTATAATATACTCTTATATCATTATTATTCCATTACAGAAAATACGAAATAGAAATGGAAGTAGCGTTCATGCGTTCGTACGGCTTACCGTCTCCATGAACGGTGCATTTCATTTCTTATCCCCAAATGTAATGTACTATTAAAAGTACATGTATATAATGGATATATATAATTAATGATATATCTAATTGATGAATATAATTCTGGAATTAAAATATACATACCTCTCATTTAGTTTTAATTCCATTAATATGACAAAGAAATGAAAGTAGCGTTCATGCGTACGTACGACTTACCGTCTCCATGAACGGTGAATTTCATTTCTTACCTCTAAATGATTATGTAATATTATAAATACATGTATATTCTGGATATATATGATACATATTATATCCAAATCGGGAATTTCATTCTGGATATAAAGAACCTTTGACCACACGAACAACATGTAATTATAAGAAGTCCACTTTCGACTTAAGAACCAAATATTGACAAAACAAACATTATTAACTTAAATGGTTACATAATGTTTATAACATGGAAATAAGTGATATAAAAGGAATAATGAACATTAAAAATTATCGTAATCAAGTATAAATTAACTCAAGTTTATTATTCAGGACGTTAAAAAACGATCGAGTCAGGTCAGACCCGAGGTAAGGGACTTCGTCTCAATCTCCTTTCGTTGAGGCATATTTCGTTTTATACACAACTTTATTTTATACGGTGTATAAACCCCTTTGAATTTTACATTTATACAAAAGGAATCTTTTTCTACGAAGCGTTTTACTAAACGACAAAAAGGAATGTTTTTTTAACATACGCGGTGACAACGACCTTTTCCGCCGCTGTGAGTATTATTTTGTCTTTGGCTTTCTCAACAAGCCGTAATGTTTTTAGAATAAAATAAATACCATATACTCTTTTATGTATTTTGGTATTGAAAATGGTTTTGAAAAAGGATTCTATTATGTCAATATATTTATGATATATTGTGATTGAAATGTGGAAATGTTATCATTCCTTTATATTGGTTTTATGTTTTATGATTTTATATTGGTACTTGGAAATTTTAACGGGTGGTTACATTATAAACCATATGACGGGTGGTGCCGTGAATACCAGGACGGGTGGTTACATTATAACCTCTAATTCATTGGGTATGGAAGTTTGCCGTATGGCTATTCCATTAAGTATGTATGGAAATTGTCCGTATGGCTATTCCATTAAGTGATATGTGTGGAAGTCGACCGTATGGTTATTCCACTTAAGTATGTTTATGTCCCAAGTTACCTTTATATATGTTATGTGTTCTTTTTATGGATTTTATGGAAATCCCTTGGTTACAAAAAGGTAAGTAATGATACTTTATTCAGTGAAGAGTTTTTTCTACTTCATGAAGGTGAAGGTATTACTTTGATAGAGTATATATGGTTTATTTGATGTTTGAAAAACTAAAAGTTTTCATTCTTTCTGTATCCCTTACTGATCTTTTTATGCTCACCCCATGTTTTTTTTGAAATGTTTTCATAGGACTTAATGTGGAATAAGGTCAAGGATGGGATCAAGGGAATGTCATCCTATATAAAACATGGAACTAGACATGTTTCTTTTTAAGAGTTTTTTTTATTATGGAAACTTAGTAGAAGTGACTACTGTGTAATCTTTTGAGATGTAATAGTTATGTTCTAATTCTCTAAAACTCTAAACCTGAAAAGATCCTCAATGTGAATTATTCATTTAATTCAATATTAAGTAAGGTTTAAGGCTGGGGCCTTATAGTTGGTATCAAAGGTCGGTTTAGACAAATTTAGGAGTTAGAAAAGTGTTAAATTATAATATGATTGAAATGATATAGCATTTACGGATTACCATGTTGCTTCGCCTAAGATATTTCTGTGTTCAGAATGGTTTTCCGCTGAGGAAACAAAGCAGCTATGTTGGGACGACATCAGGAGGAAGATAACCATCCAAATCAGCAACCTGAGATGGTCGGAATCGGAACTAAACAGTTTGTTGTAGTGATGGCATAGTTGACTCAGGATATAAATGGTGGTGGTATCCATGCACGAGATCAGCCAGATCAACCACAGAGGAACATGTCAGTGGTGGAACATTTCATGAGGCAACATCCCCCATCATTCAGAGGATCATCTGACCCTGTGCAAGCTGAAGGGTGGATTAAAGCACTGGAGAAGATTTTTGATGTCATGGGGTGTTCAGAACATCAAAAGGTTAGTCTTGATGTTTACCGTTTTGAAGGTGAAGCTGATCAGTGGTGGTCGATGGTGACAAATATAAGGGATAGTGATGAGATTGAGGATCTTCACTGGGACGAATTCAAAGGTATGTTTCTTTAGAAAATATTTTCCAAAGGTGGTTCGTCTTAGGATGGAAAAACAATTCCTAGAATTGAGGCAGGAGGATGATTCAGTGGCTGCTTATGATGAAAAGATCACTCGATTGGCAAGGTATGCTCCAAAGTTCATACGAGATCTTGATAGTAAAATAAACCGTTTTTACTCATGGTTAAAGCCAAAGTATCGAATGGATTTAGCTTCTCGTGAGTTCAAAAGTTATGAAAAGCTTGTTCGATGTGCTGAGAAGGTGGAAATGGAGTTTTCCGATGATCAGGTGTTCTATGAAAAACAACAGAATAAGAGGTCTAGTTGGCAGGAAATGGGGAAGAATTCATCAAAGAAGCAAGGAGGTAAGAAAACCAAATATCCATCCTGTGAGAAGTGTGGTAAAATGAATCCTGGAGAATGTTTATCCAAGTCTGGTAAGTGCTTTCGGTGTGGTAAGTCTGGTCATATTGCTCGTAACTGTAAGGAAGATGATGAAGAAGGAAATGAAAAGCCAACGGTAAGATGTTTTAAGTGTAATGAAATGGGTCATTATGCAAACGAGTGTCCAAATAAGAACTCAACTGGGGGAATGCAGCCAGACTAAAAGCAGAAAGGGGTGGTGAAATCCTTTGCAACAACTTCAGCAGATGTTGGCCCATCGAATGAAGTGGTATCAGCTCCAGGGAGCTCAGTATTTTTTGAAGATTGACTTGAGGTCGGGGTACCATCAGTTGAACGTAAAATAAGCAGACGTTCCGAAGACTGCGTTCCGTACTAGATATGGCCATTATGAATTTGTAGTTATACCTTTTGGGTTAACCAATGCACCTGCTGTATTCATGGACCCTCTGAATAAAATTTTCCATGAGTTCTTGGATAAGTTTGTGTTTGTGTTTTTAGGTTTGGGAAGAGGTTATGTGTGCCTTGTGATTCACAGTTGAAGAATGAGTTGTTATGTGAGGCTCATAGTTCCCCGTTTTCAGTTCATCCTGGCAGTACTAAGATGTACAGAGATCTGCGGGAGTATTACTGGTGGGATGGAATGAAAAGAGACATTGCTGATTTTACTGTGAAGTGTTTGACATGTCAACATGTTAAAGCAGAGTGGCAGTTACCGAAAGGGATGCTTCATCCTTTACCAGTTCCAGTGTGAAAATGGGAAAACATATCCATGGACTTTGTTGTGGGATTACCGAGGACATCTCGAGGCAATAATGCAATCTGGGATATTGTTGATCGCTTGACTAAATCTGCTAATTTCCTTGCTATACGAGATACTTTTTCCCTAGATCAACATTCCTGTTTGTATCTTAAAGAGATAGTCAGGTTACATGGAGTTCCTCTCTCCATTGTATCTGATCGTGATCCCAATTTCACATCTAACTTTTGGAAAGGCCTTCAGAAGTCGTTGGTTACTAAATTAAATTTTAGTACAGCTTTTCATCCTCAATCAGACGGGCAGTCAGAACGAAAAATTCAGACCTTGGAGGATATGCTACGAGCTTGTTCGATGGATTATCAAGGAAGTTGGGACCAACAACTTTCTTTGGTTGAGTTTTCTTATAAGAACAGTTTTCATTCTAGTATACAGATGGCACCATTTGAGGTATTATATGAGAAGCGGTGTCGAACTCCAGCATTTTGGAATGAAGTGGGTGAAAGGAAGCTGATGGGACCAGAATTGGTAGAAGAGATGGCAGAAAAATTTCTGTTGTTTCAGAAGCACATGAGAACAACTCAGAGCAGGCAGAAGAGTTATTCGGATAACCGGAGGAAGGATCTATCTTTCGAGGTAGGTGATCATGTTTTTCTCAAGGTTTCTCCTTGGAAAAGTGTGATGAGATTTGGTAAGAAAGGAAAGCTGAGTCCAAGGTTTATTGGACCATATGAAATTCTGGAGAGAGTTGGATCAGTTGCTTACTGAGTGGCTTTACCTCTGAGTTTATCTCAGGTACACAATGTTTTTCATGTTTCAATGTTGAGAAAGTATATGCCAGATCCATCTCATGTTTTGAGTCCATAGGTAGTTCAGCTGGAAGAGAACCTATCTTATGAGGAACAACCTGTCCAGATTTTTGACCACAGGGAGCAGGTGTTACGGAATAAGGTGATTCATCAGGTAAAGTTTTTGTGGAAAAACCATGTGATTGAAAAGGCAACGTGGGAATCTGAAAATGCTATGAGGGATAAATACCCCCACTTATTTTGATAAGTGAATAAAATTGCGAGGACGCAATTCCCAAAAGGGGGGAAGGATGTAACATCCCAGGTAATTAAAGAATAAATAATTTTCATATTTATTAATATTTACGAATTAAATATTAATTTTAATTAAAAGGGGTTTCTACGTTCTATAGCGTACTCGGTACGCAATGATGAGTTTCTTTGAAAACTTACGTTGCACACAAGTAATAAAATAATATTATTTTAAATGTTAGTTAACGAGTAGCCGTTGTACTGGTGGGAATGAATAGAAATTACTAAAATATGATTATATATGTTTTTAAATGTTTTTACATTTACCCAATAAAAGATAAAGGCTTAAAATACGGAAAGAGTTCAATTTTAGGCATTTATACCCTAATTTTCACGAAAGGTCCACTTATCACCTTTTGACGGAGAACCGTCATTAAATACAGTTTTGATCGATCTTATAAATTCTATTGGACCAAATATAACTCTTCTTTATAATCGGGACATCAAAATTTACTTTGTGTAATTTTTTGGTACCTTTCTGATAAAGTTCATTTTTTAATGAATAGTGTAAAATGTTGTATTTTAATTCAAAACCTCTTTTTAATCTAATTTATTTATATGATTAGATTATATTTTGAATTGGTTTTAAAGTGAAATTAGAAAATATTTTTACCATTAAATCCAATAGTGGTCGTTGGAATTAATTTCACTTTGAAATCAGACTTAAACTAGTGTCAATCTTTTGATACTTATTGTTTCATAAAAACACGCTATTTGCTCTGACAGCGGGAATTAATTATTAAATTAATTAATGTGACTTATATGTTTTTAATTTTGTAAAATAGACTTCATTTTTGAATTTGTAATATCAAATATATATTAGGGTGAATTTTTGGTAATTTTCTGAAAAACATCAATTTTTGATGAATAGTGAAAACACTAAGGGGTACTTATAAAAACTGATTTTCCATTTAAATGAAATTTTGCCATCCTTGTGTTTTGAATTTCAAAAATCCGACATACATGGTTGTCATTAAGAAGTAAAATGTGGTTCAATGAGATTATAATTATTTTTTGGTGAATAGTAACTTATTATGTTCTTAATCGCGATTAGTGGTAATTAGTGTAGTTTAAGGTAAAAATATTGCTTTAATAAAATAAGATGAGCTTGACACATGTCCTACCCTCATTGGTTGTGTCATGGCCGAACAAGAAAAGCCATGGGTCAACTTGGGGACCCCATGGAGACACTTTGGATGGGAAATGAAATAAATAACTTTTTATTTAATGTAAAAGTAAAAATGACACAAACATAATATGTTTTACGAAAACAATTTTTACATGGGGTTATAAAGATCAGAGTTTTGATTATAAATAGTCATTGTAAAGATAAAAATACTTCCTACATCATAGTATTTGTTTTATAATTTTTAGAAATTAAATAAATTAAATTATTTATGACATAAAAAGATGCAGCGATGACATCATTATTTGATGATTTAAATAAAATGGAAAGATAATGTAAAATCTATGAACAAAACATGTCCAAAACTTATTGGTTGGGTGGATTTAGAACCCTTATCACCTTATACACGAATTATATCAATGTAGGACCTTTTAAAACTGGAACACATTTTCAAATAAAGTAATATTTCTTTACTTTCCAAAAATGCCCCTCCTCTCCTCTTATAAAAGGCCCCCACCTTTACCTAATTTCACACACTCCTCAACCCTTTGGCTCGGCCAACCCCTGGCCATTTACTCTCTCCACACCCCTATACTCATCCTAGAGGATTCCCTTTGGGAAGAATCCTTTCAAAGGAAGCCTTTAGGATCAAATCAAAAGGAGTTACACTTTTAAAGGTAATTCATTCTCTCTTGTTCATTTGTTTTATTTTGCTTCTACAACCCTCTAAACTCTTTTTATTTACTTCTTTTGTAACAAAACCAGTATATTAAATATACTAGGATGTTGTTAGAAGATTTATTCGAGCTACACTCTCACACAACTACATCAAATGGTTAAAGAACATACGGTTTCCGTGGATGGCGAAATTCTGCCTCCCGAAACGATGATTGTTCAATACTCATTTAACACCTTCAAAGGTGGCCATTATGATGACACTATTTTTATATATGATATATAATATGTTTATTCTTTCTTTAAGCTTCTTTATTTTTCATTTTGAGCATACCTTTATGGTTTCCATTATGGGTAAACACGATATCTTCATTTAAGGAAGTGCGGACTACCGCCCCCTGAAAGTGATTTGATTCGTTAATACCATATGTGGGATGTGTAAAGGATAAAGTTAATGATATTATATATGTTATTATACTGGAATTATAATATACTCTTATATCATTATTATTCCATTCCAGAAAATACGAAATAGAAATGGAAGTAGCGTTCATGCGTATGTACGGCTTACCGTCTCCATGAACGGTGCATTTCATTTCTTATCCCCAAATGTAATGTACTATTAAAAGTACATGTATATAATGGATATATATAATTAATGATATATCAAAATTATTAATATAATTATTGAATTAAAATATACTTACCTCTCATTTAGTTTTAATTCCATTAATATGACAAAGAAATGAAAGTAGCGTTCATGCGTACGTACGGCTTACCGTCTGCATGAACGGTGCATTTCATTTCTTACCTCTAAATGATTATGTAATATTATAAATACATGTATATGCTGGATATATATGATACATATTATATCCAAATCGGGAATTTCATTCTGGATATAAAGAACCTTTGACCGCATGAATAACATGTAATTGTAAGAAGTCCACTTTCGACTTAAGAACCAAATATTGACAAAACAAACATTATTAACTTAAATGGTTACATAATGTTTATAACATGGAAATAAGTGATATAAAAGGAATAATGAACTTTAAAAAGGTTCTTAATCAAGTATAAATTAACTCAAGTTTATTATTCAGGACATTAAAGAACGATCGAGTCAGGTCGGACCCGAGGTAAGGGACTTCATCTCAATCTCCTTTCATTGAGGCATATTTCGTTTTATACACAACTTTCTATTATACGGTGTATAAACCCCTTTTACTTTTACTTTTATACGAAAGGAATTTTTTTCTACGAAGCATTTTACTAAACGACAAAAAGAAATGTTTTTTTAACGTATGCGGTGACAACGACCTTTTCCGCCGCCGCGAGTATTATTTGGTCTTTGGCTTTCTCAACAAGTCGTAAAGTTTTTAGAATAAAATAAATACCATATACTATTTTATGTATTTTGGTATTGAAAATGGTTTTGAAAAAGGATTCTATTATGTCAATATATTTAAGATATATTGTGATTGAAATGTGGAAATATTATCATTCCTTTATATTGGTTTTATGTTTTATGATTTTATATTGGTACTTGGACATTTTAAGGGGTGGTTATGTTATAAACCATATGACGGGTGGTGCCGTGAATACCAGGACGGGTGGTTACGTTATAACCTCCAATGCATTGGGTATGGAAGTCGGCCGTATGGCTATTCCATTAAGTATGTATGGAAATTGGCCGTATGGCTATTCCATTAAGTGATATGTGTGGAAGTCGACCGTATGGTTATTCCACTTAAGTATGTTTATGTCCCAAGTTACCTTTATATATGTTATGTGTTCTTTTTATGGATTTTATGTAAATCACTTGTTTACAAAAAGGTAAGTAATGATACTTTATTCAGTGAAGAGTTCTTACTACTTCATGAAGGTGAAGGTATTACTTTGATAGAGTATATATGGTTTATTTTATGTTTGAAAAACTAACAGTTTTCATTCTTTATGTATCCCTTACTGAGCTTTTTATGCTCACCCCAAGTTTTTTTTTGAAATGTTTTCACAGGACATAATGTGGAATAAGTTCAAGGATGGGATCAAGGGAATGTCATCCTATATAAAACATGGAACTAGACACGTTTCTTTTTAAGAGTTTTTATTATTATGGAAACCTAGTAGAAGTGACTACTGTGTAATATTTTGAGATGTAATAGTTATGTTCTAATTCTCTAAAACTCTAAACCTGAAAAGATCCTTAATGTGAATTATTCATTTAATTCAATATTAAGTAAGGTTTAAGGTTGGGACCTTATAACAGGTTTGTGGGTGCTTTCCGTAGGAATCCACATGGATGGTGAAAAGCCATTAGGGATATCATTGAGGCTATCGGGTTTGGGGCAGAGTCTCACCGTTATTTGATGGAAGATATCGTTGTCCATCCAGTTACATTATTTGAGGGTAGACATCGCTTCCCCTCTTGTTACATAGCTAAGGGAAGACATCGATGTCCCTTAGGATACTTATTTTTGGATAAGCATCATTATTCCTACAAGTTACTATTTCTTGGGTGTGTCTTCGGGGTGTCGTTACTTGAGACATGTGGTGTCAGGGGGCACGTGGTGTCGGGTTTCATGTCACAGATTCCATCATTGGTCAAAGCAGGTGACACATCATGGTGGCTACTGAGAACCAGTAGAGATTATGATTATTTGTACATCATAGTATTTACTATTTCCTTATAAATTCATGCCACCTTAAACACTAATATTAGGTATGAAACATTGGATGGTATCCTACTGAGATTCATCTCTCACCCTACATGGGACCTTCAGGACACATATAGACTTTATGGATTTTCATGCTTGAAAGAGTTCATCTTTAGTAGCCAGATTTCATTAGTTGTTTCATGGATATGGTATGGAACTTTTGGTCTTTCCTAGCTAGAGTTTACTTTGTTTTCCTTTCATTCATGTATTAGAATGCTTACTTATTTTATAGCTCCAGTCAGTTAACCATTGGTGCCTATAAATATGGATATTTATGACCTTCTTTGGATACATGTTTAGTTGTATGTTCAGTACTTATAGGTGGTGTTCAACATGCTGTTCTGTTTACTTTCCATTGCAGTTGTTTAAATTTATTGCTTCCTTTATTTATTGATATTGAATGCGCATCTGCTCTGAGGGTCTTGTTTTAGTCCACTGAGTCATTTTTTATGATGCATATTTATTATTATACTTAGAGAAGTACCGTTATTTTCCTCCAAGAGGGTATAGCCTCCCCACTAAACCAATAAGACCCTCACTGCTAGTTGCCAGCCTTTGGCGTTCGGGGAGATGCACTTAAGGTAGTAACACCCAAAATGTTTAGCACTCTTTAGGTGGCTATTCGGGTCCGGGTCATTACAGTAGACCTTTATAATTTCAACTAATTTGGATTTTCCATAATAGAATATAAACAATTTTTAAATTATTTATTGATTATAGATCACAATAGATTTTATTTTACAATTACAGGAAATAATGGTGGTTATTCCAAGAACGATGAATCTGGGACCATTTAATTTATAAAAAATATCTCATAATTATGAATCATGGCATGACTATTATCTATAAGACTCCAACTACTCACCTTAATACTTAAACATCCTTATTCAAATGATTATTTTTTAGGAAAATTTTGGCAGGTAGGTGAGTGAAAACATGAGTGACATTCATATCATTATCTTTATCTCTAATAGGATCACGACAAGATCCTATAATTAATACAATTACATTTAATACATATATGATATCATTATTTAATTGATATAATTCTTACCTTGTACCAAATGATGAACAAATAGGAGGTGATATTGAAGTTTTTTCTTTTGTAATGTTTAGACCTATTTATACATATTTCATTATTATAGGGTCTAAACTAAATGAATAGTCCTCAAATATCCTAGAAACAACATTATAAAAGTCATTAGCAGATTTGGTCTCAATATTACATTTAGAATACACCACATTTTTTTAGGTTTACGAGAAAAAAACATAAAAATACTTTTTAAGTAGAAAATTAAAATTATTTCCTTGTATGGAAGATCTAGAAGGATATAACTCAATTAATAATTCTTTATCAAATAACTTAACCTATTATAAATTAGTATATCCTGCTAAAATTGAGTTGGTAGGTACACACTACTTGGGAGGAATGTCTTTATGAGGATCTTCATCATAAATACTACCCTCAAATTTAATGTATTTATTTGAAAACAGTTTATATTAATATTTTTCATCTCCATAATATTGTAAAACCTCTATATTTTATGATTTATTCGAAAAAACATTCAATTTATTCAATAGTGTATCTAATACACCACAAGAATTTTTAATGATTCATAATATTGTATACCGTTATAAACTAGTTGTTAAGTTGGAGTGTATTAGTAGGAATAAATATAATATAAAACATATATGGTTTAATCATGAATAAAATAAATTTTGTTGATGTTAATTTATTATAAAAGAAAATAAAAGTCATTTGAATGAAGCATAACTGTTTGTTTCATAAACTATTTTCATGCGCACAACATGTTTTTACCTTAGTAAATTAAAATAATCACTATATATGGATTAATCTGGTGAACATTATATATTATATATATAAATAAATACTTTATCATTCATTTTATGTTTTTTACATTTATGGGATAATAGAAAATATAATTTTATGTTTAATCTGTTTATTTATAAAATGTAGCAACATCAGGTATTTTCAATTACGTTAAAATACTATTTTCCATTTTTTTAAAAAAGTATAAAATTAAAATTTTTATTTAAAGTAAATATTTCAAAACTATCCATTAGTTTATTTTTGAGAATTTTATGAATATAATAATTTTTTGATGAATTGAAATAATATAATATTTTCATTAAAGTTGAATTTTAGTTAAAATAATTTATTATGCACCATTTTTTTAAAATGGTTTTAAAAAAACACTATATTTAATTCATTATTAAAAAAATATATATCAATATAGTTATCTTTATTTTGATCTTTTATATAAAAACCTTTTATTCATAAGAAAACATTTTCATTGGAATATGTCGTTTTCATTACAATTAGAGGGATAATATTAAAATATGTTCTTCGAATTAAATTAATTTAATATAACAAAATTTATTCCATACTTTTAATCATAATAATTAATATTCTTCAATATTTTCAACATAATTTTTAATCGTAGTGTATAGTAAAATTGGTGAAACATAGTACCATTGTTAATGTTAAAATGGGGGATTGAAAATTACATGTTTTTGGGATAATCATAACATTCCAGACATGTAGGATTATTTATTTTATAAATTATATTTCATATTTAAAATTAGTGGGTATAAATTATATAATAATTCATATTTTATGTTTAGTCTTAATGGATAAATTTCCTAGTAAAAAATTGTTACCGTAGAGAAAACTAAATTGGTTAAGTGAGTAACCATATATTTAATGAGAATAAAATGTTTAAAAAATGTTTATTTCTTATAATTTTAGGTGTGTATTGAAATTATCATATAGACACTACATTATTTAAATTTTTTTGGGCACCGTGTTTGAGAGAGACTTCCTATTGTTGAATTGTTTTGGGTATTTACTAAATTACAAATCTTTCTCAATTATAAAAGGGTTCCCCCTATCCTCTTTTGATCACAGTTCTAAATAATTTTTAATAAAAAAATACAAACCTATAAAACTTAATTAAATCTATCCCCATGGTCTGCAGTAATCTTTTTATTATGAGACTCTCCATAAAGGATATTGGTGAGAAAAAAATATGTTGTATGTGAAAGAGGTTTCATTCTCAATGATGTGTTTTTATTTTATTTATATGTTGACATCCAAAAAATCAAATTCATACATTATGACATAATAAATAAGTATCTTACATATAATGATATTTTAATTTGTTAATGTAATAACATATATCCACCACCTTTTCTATTAAATAGGAAACAAAACCATCGATCAGGTTTATGGCACACTTCCACCTTGTGAACTGATGAAATTTATTTCCCATCACCGCATATCATTACATGAAAGAAAAATGAATTTAATGTGTACATATTCTATTTATAACTTAATTTTAATTATATAATTATTATATCACATCTACCTTCTTACCTACTTATCATTTGAAATTCACTTACATTAGTCACGCATACTAGTGAACTACAGCTTCCACATTGCGTTGTGAGGCATATTTCCTTTGATTTTTACATAGTTGGTAATAAAGATAGATATAAAGAATATATATGACATATATTATAAATAAATTATCCGGGGATGTTGAAATATTATATACTTATCTTTTTTCCATCCATTGATAAAATTAAAACACAATTCAAGAATACTTATATCATACCCTCTATATAAATAGTGTGATTAGTTTTTTCTATCTATAATATTTATAGATAACTAGAAATATGAATATATAATATATTTATATTGTTATTAAAATTATTTATATGATAGAACCATCATTAATTTATGAGGACCAAAAATACCAAAAGGGGACCAACAAGAAAAATGATACAATTAGAACTCAGAATAATGATTTTTATAATTAACTATTAATAAATTGGTGGTAAAAAGATATTAGTAAATAATAGATGGTATTATATATTAGAAAATAGATCTAAATAGATATAAATTAATGATATGGTTTTTTTATAGTATGTTCATATTTGTACGAATAAATCAGAAACATGATATATAGGATTTTTATCTCACTTTATTTTCTGGGAGACACATGTCATTTTCACCACATGTTTCTATTATGTGGTGAATATGATGATGATGAAACTAATTTTTATTATTGTTATAAAAATTATTTTTATTTTTATATCCATATAATTTTCTTTTTTCCATGTGGATTAGGATTTAAAATTTATAAATTATGTAGAGGTATAATGTTATAATAACATTTTTTATTGAAATTGTTTATGATGATGGTTATGATGATGAAATACAATGATCTAACACTCTAGAATATAATTAATTTTCTTATCAATTGGTAATATCTGGATGTTTTATTTTTTATATTCATTTAGCACTCTTTATGTACACAATAATTAAAATTATTCTTTTTAAGACGAAACAAAATTACTTCTCTATTTGAATGAAAATAAATTTTCATTCTAATCCATGTTTTCTAAAAATGGTTTTAAGAAATATTTTAATATTAATCTATTATTATTTTAATTTTTTTTCAACCATCATATAATTTTTTGCAAAAAAAATTAAATTTATTATTCTTATCTTTTTTTTCCGAATTAGGAACTTATGTATTTTACTGAAAATGAACAAGGAATCTCTGCTTTATCTTTCATGGTGGTAAAATAATTTTCCAATTTCATAACTAAAAAACTATTTAAAACTTCATTTAAGTTTTTATAGTATTATTTTATAATAAAAGATTTTCTTTATTATTTTTAATTTATCTGTATTTAAATTATTTAATTTCAAAATAGAAAAGATATTTTCCTCAATAATTATTCCATGTGAACTTTTAAGAGCCTTCTGCATCTAATATAACATAATTTTATGTTTAATAACCTTGGTAAGGGATATAATCCAATAATACAATCCTTATTAGTTAGCTTGGTGTTTTATGATTATAATAAAATGATTTTTATGAAACTCATTTCTTTTCCACGGGTTATTCATGGATTAATTAATGAAATAATTAAAAAAATAAAATCTTTTACATGAGTTCATACATGTTGAAATATTTATGAATCCCATGTAATTTTCATGTGTTATCATATAATTATTTTTTGTCATGTTTGGAAATACATCTATATTATTTAAATTATGTGGTATTATTTCATTGTATCGTATATCCTCCCAATGAATTGTGTAAATATGTATATATCATGAGATAAATATAACTATAATGAAGAGTGGTCTATGTTTATTAAGTGACACCTTAAATTATTATAATATTAGGAGTGAACATTGTTTTCTATGATTTTTTGTGCAGTGATTCCATTCCACTATAATTATATTTATAGTAAGTCTTGAATACTAAGTAAATCAAATTATATGCCTATGTATGTTCCAAAAATCTATGTCTTATTCCAAAATTATGGTATCATGGATTATACTCATTGATTCAATTATGATTCATACTTTATAAACATACATCGCATATTTTGCGACTCATAACTGTGATAAATGATATGCATTATACTATTTTAAAATATTATTCTCATGTTCTCACTCCCTTATGGTCATGTTATGATGATATTTCTCCTATTTACACTTACTAAGCATTTAAAATCACCCTTTATTATATTTCCATTACCCTGGTTATGAGGAAAGCTATTATGTAAGATATTTATTTTAAGGGGTAAAATAATGATTATCATTATGGGAGATGATGTAATTCACTTATGAACTAGTTTTTTATGTATCCAAGATTCTAAGGGTAGTATACCTATAGGTTTATTGTGTGTATTTTCATGTTATGTAATTAATGTTTATTTTAATAAAAACAAATTTCTATGTATGAAAGATGTGGGTTGTTATGGTTTGTAATGGATAATGGTTTATTTAACCTTTAGAAACTTGGATGGAAAAACATTAATAATAACCCTATAGATAAATATATATATATAGGATAATATCATAATGTTTTTTTAAATGATCATTGATGACATAGGATTATCATATAGTTTCATATATTTAATTTAAGGTGTATTATTTAAAAATATTTTATAAGATTTTTCATGACATTGTGTTTTCCCACTATGGTTATTGTTTCTCACACCATGATTTTTGGTTTTATTATATTCCTAAAACATAAAGAAATCATGTTTATTCAAAATTTGATTTAATCTTCATTTATTGTCCTCTTAAACCACCTAAAGTAATAGGATATGGAATTTAAAATATTGTTGTTATTATCACCCAAAATTATCAATCTTTGAATCATGATAAACCTCTAAATGTGCAATGGAGGGAAGAATGTTATATCTATTCCTTCATGAATAATGGTCCACCATCTATTATTAGCTCTACTGGCCTTCTTGTTGATGAGAAATTAAACAATACTATTGATAATATATTTTCTGTTCTCTAGTGTTTAGATCCTTAAAAATTAATTACGGGTTTCAATCATTTGGAATGAAAAGAGGTCCAATGGTGGAATCTTATCAAGAATACAAGGAAACATGCAGAAATTGACTCCATGGTGTGGGATTAGATTAATAGATCATTTTTCAATAATTAATTCTTGATTATTCATTGCATGAAAATGGAAATGAAATTCCATGATCTAATGAAGAAATAAAAAAACTATATTGGTACTTATGAGGATAGATTTAAAAGGCATGTGATGTATTCATCAGATATTATCAACCAACCTAAATATAAGGTTCATCAACTCTATGTTGGCTTAAAACAACACCTATTAAGGGTGTAATACATAAGGGAAATCATTAACTCTTGGGAAATTGTTTGATGTGTATCGTGGGGTAAATGGATTTTTCATTTACCCAATAATATAATAGTTTTAATATGTAAAGTAAGATAAAATTAGAATGAAATACTGAAACCCATTAATAGAATTACATGAGGAGTCATGCAATCTCTATGTGTGGATGAAAATATATGGGAAATTTTTTTATGGACCAAAAGAGTTGTAGGTTTGGTGAGGAATCATATCATGTTGCTAAATTCAGATGTTTTGGGAAAAGGTTTTTTAATGATGTGAATGAAGACCAAAAGAAGAAACCACCCACACTCTATTGTTTTATATTCTATGAGTATGGATATTAAACTAAATAGTTCTCAAATTCAAATGTTAATGATGATGATCATTGTGATAAACCACTTATGATTAGAGGAAAACTGTAATATCAAGTGACCACTTTTTTGAATGATGGATAAGAGGGAATCATGTTAAAAGGTACACTTACCATCAAATATATATAAAAAAGTCATATTTGTCCCTAGATATACCAAATACTATATATCAAAATAATTAGATAAGGGAAAAAATTCCATCCCAATAAATAGATATTGAATTAGATATGAAATCATCTATTGGTATGAAGACCACTCCTCATGTTTATTATACTTATCTGATTAATTTTTGCCGGAGTATACTTCCTAGAAATCATATATTTCAATTTTCATTGAATTTTATATTATCTTAGTCATAGAGTGGATTTCTCAAAATAAAGTCCAGTTCAATTCCTAGAAATTGGAAATCGTATTTGCAATTTTTTACCAACCTATGATCATTTATCATAGAGATGATAAATAAGAAATTATAATCTGGAGTTTTTCCATTATATGGGTTTTCATTCATATTAAAAATTGGTGTTTATCTCATATGGTTGTGGAGAAACACAATAGTGATTCTATTCTAATTGCATTAGAGTTTTTTTGGAAGACAGTTCTAGTCTTCCACAAAATAATGATGGTGGTTTTTCAATAGAACTCATTCTTAATGATAAACCTATTTAAAATAATCCATATATAATAGACCTATTTGATTTGTAGGTATCGAAGAAGAAACTCTAGGAGAATCTTTAAAATATATTTATTTGACTGAAAATATCACATTATGGTGAACATATTGTTTTTAAAGAATAATGGTGGATTTATAGGACTCTGAATTTAATATCAGGAAATGAAAAACATCAAAATGATGAAAATGTATCCTATACCACATATTTTTTACATTCATGATCCACTATATGGATTTCAATTTTTTCCAATATTGACAATAATTTTGGATATCATCTATTGATATTCAAGAAGGGGGGTATACAAATGATAACATTCAATTCCTGTAATAGTCCTAGTGAGTATATAGTGATTCCCTTTGGTATTTATATTTTACCATTTATTCCTCTAGGATTTATCGAATAGAGTCTTTTAATATTTCCCTAATGAGTTTTTGGTATTCTTTAATAAATATATTATTATATATTAAAGTAATTATTTTGAGTATAAATATTACTTGATAATTGTAATGAAGAACACAAGGAAGGATAAATTTTCTGAAAAATATACCATGTTTGAATTTGGACTAAAACATTTTCATTATTGGGTAGTATTATCTCAAAATTGGTAATATCTAAGGATCCATGAAAAACTAATGTTATTAAACATTGGCCCATACCAATCACTGTGATAGATAACTGAAGTTGTCTATGATTAGAAGGATACTATTGAAGACATATTGATAATTTCTCATGACTATCTAATACACTCACTGTGTTAACACGGAAGGGGCCATGATTCTTTAAAAAAACTAATCTGATGAACATTTCAAGGATCTAAAAAAAGGGAACTATAAACACTTATGATTATATTACCTTGTAATTAATAAGGGTTTATAAACTATTTTGAAGAATCATTGATGTTATTGAGATGAGTTTTCATGATGAATAAAATGGTTTTATCTTATATCTCATCAAAATTGCAGGTTCATGAGAAAATTTACAGAACTCATGATTTGGAGTAAACAATTATAATTTCTTCAATAGATATATAAATGAATTATCTTTTTATAGAAAAAAATTATATATTTACATATCATAAAATTTTGATGTATATATTAACTCCTAAAAAGATGTATAATCTCGAAATAAGATTTCTAGAGATGATTAATGATTATAACTACACAATAAATTACCACCCTAGAAAAGCATAAAAGGTTGATGATGATTTGAGTAAAAATGATCATTTTAGATTGTATATGATGTGGATAAAATTGATCCAATATTTATTTAATTGAAAAGGACTGATATGGAAATCATGATGTAAAAGGAGAAATCTTATCTTACGTAGATGAGTGTTCGACTAACTATACATGTTAGGATTAAAGAGGCACAGAAGGTAGAGTTAGATTATCAGAAGAATGTGATAAATATTCATAGTTAAACCATGATTTTTTTTGAAAGATATAATTTAGAATCCATGTTTCTTTTCTATTTATACCATATTTGAAGAAATATCTTTTGGTGAGGCATATAGTTCATTATTGTATATTCATCTTATATGTTAAAAAGATGTATAGATATCTAAAACAATATTTATATTGGAATAAATTAAGACATATATTGATGTGTATGTATGTAGATGTTGGGTATGTCAACAACCTGTGTCCATAAAATATAATTATACGGGTATGATACAATGATTAACCATAAAATAATTCAAATGGGAAGTCATCGGCATGGCTTTTGACATCAGACTCCCAACAACATCTAATGGTCATAATGCTATTTGGGTTGTAAATGATCGCATTATAATGTTATCCCAAATAATTTACATTATATAATATTTCAATATCTATCATAATTATATAATAAAATTAAATAACATGTAAGGTTTCTTGGAGTACAAAATTTTATTATATTTTTTCATGATCCGAGGTTTATCATGATGTTCTAGTAACGTCTTTAGCACACACATGATACTAATTTTAGATTCAGCACTGCATATCATCCTAAGATAGATGTTAAGTTAGAGAGAACCCCTCAAACCCATGATCATATATTAAGATCTTATTCAACTAATTTAAATTTTGGTAAGTATCAACACCTTCCCCTAGTCAGGTTTTCATAAAATAAATCCATTCACTCATTCATTTATATGACTCATCATGAGGCCCTCCATGGAATGAATTTTGCAAATAAAAACCATTATGATGATGTTTGATAAAGAAAGATATTAGAACGTATGAAATATAAGATAATGGAATTGAAATTCAAATTCATTCACAACATGTTATGTCAGCTTAAAGTCGATATAAATGGTATTTGAAAAATCGTCATACTAGTTAGAAATTTATTTCTTATGAGACATTTTTTCTATTAATTAAATCATGTAATATGGTTATAATATTAATAAATAAATAAATTCAATCTCCATATATATTGCCCCTTTCAACATTCTTGATTGAGTAGAGATGGTTTTTTATCACTGTATTCTTCCACCAAACCTCTTTCAAGCTCACAATGTGTTACTATATCTATCCCAGTGAATTATGTACCTAAACCATTAAATTTACTAATCTCAATGTTCATAAATCATGGGAAGTATCTCTCTTATGAGGAAATAATGATGGGTATTATGAACCAAAGGGATAAACCTCTATAAAATAATTCTACATAGCTAGTTGATGTATTTTAGCAAAACCACCAACTTAAAGAAGCAACATGGGAACATTAGGATATGATGAAATAGAATTACCCTTAGTTATGTGTATCTAAGAGATATATTTTTATGTGAAATATTATACTTAAGGGTGGTAGACTATAACACCGAAATTTTTTAATTAATTTTAATAAAATAAATTTAATTTCCTAATATATTTTGTCCAACAGAACACAAAATTTTCATTATTAATAATATATATAACATCATAACATATAATTTAAATATATGGGTATGAATACTAGTAAAATAAATATGATTTTTTTGGTTTAAAACATATAAATTAAATTCATTTTTTATAAATTGATTTGAAATGAAAGTAAAAATCATATGAAAGTAAATTAATATTCTTTATGTAAAAAACGTTTTTCTATGGAATGCGTATTAATATTAATAAAATTAATTATGCAATATTTTTAAATTCTTTAATGATATTTATATATTATACAGTCAGTAAATGTTTTTATCATTCATCCAATCTGTTTTTCTATGAATATGATAAGAATAAATATAATTTTATATTAAAAAACATTATTTTTCTAATAACAGGTGTCAACTTGAATTTTTTATTTATATTAAAACAATATTTATTCCCTTTTGTAACATTTTTTGAAAACAATAACTTATTATTTTAAATATAAATGAAAAAATTATCTTACATAGAATTTTTTATAATTTTTTTGAACGATTTATTTTCCAATAAATTTTGAAGAATAATAACATTTATTAATGTTGTCTTTCTGTTTAAAGAATTTTAGAGGATTATATTTTTCAAACATGTTTTTAAAGTTAAAATTTTTAAAATTATTTTATTTTTAATATAATTTATATCATTGGAATAAATTGTTTATTGAATTTTCATAAAATGCATTTTATACATAGGAAAACATTTTCGTTGGAATATTGTATCCTCGTTACTAATACTGGTATAATTTTAAATTAAAATTGACCAATTATATGAATTTTAATGGTTTAAATTGATTAAATATTTTAAAATATCATAATTAATATATTTCTAATAAGTTTAACATGATTTTCTCCCATAATTAATAGAAAAAACAATGATAATAAATTTCAGCGATTATAGATAATAAAGGGTTTTTTGTGTTACTTGAGCATGTGATAAAACTAATTTTCCATAAATATAGGTTTTTAAATATGAAATATTGTTTTTTTATTTATAATATTATTTCCAAAAGTATCGATTCATATTAAATTTATTTTTTCATAATTAATAAATTAACTTGGTAAACACAAGTAGACACCATGGAGAAAAATTGATAAAAGCGAGCAACCATAGAGATAAGGGGAATTACATGCTAAATATTTCTACATACTATTAACCCTATAAAATATTATTTATCAATTTTATAGGTAATCAGTTGGATTATGAAAATCCATTATTGAATAGTTTTTGGTTATTTGATGAAATGTAACTCATTATCAATTATAAAAGGGAACCTACTCTCCTATATTATTAACACATAAAAAGACAATTGGATCATTAAATTCCTTCATTAATCCATTAATTATGTCCCTATACATGTACTAGTGTCCATGTTTTATTATTAACACCCCCCCAAGAAGTCAACTAGTTCTAACATAAAGTGCTTGTCTGAAGAAGAGGTATTGTTCTTAACAAAGCATTTTAATTTTATTTCATTTTACATAACCATAAAATATTATTCATCTGCTTTGATATAAAAATATAATTATAAAATATATAAAAATATTTTATAATGTAAATTTAATAACCTATATCCATCTCCAATTCCATCACTAAGAAACAAAACTGTTGATAATTTGTACTCTGTACTACCACCTTGCAAACTGTAGTAATTATTTTTCCTCACAGCCAAAAAGATGGATATAATGATGGAAATAATATATAAAATTTATATTTATGAAATTTGTTTACATATTTCATTATAATATTACATCATACTTGTTAACATACAATCTTTTGAATAACTATGACGACACTCTTCTATACGTGTAGACTACCACCTCAACAAAGCAATGTGATATTTTTTTGCACAGTATATCTACATGGATGGTTATAATGATATATTTAATGGATATATATTATGTTTAAATTATTTTAATATTCAATTTATTATATAACATTCATTCATTCCATCCATCAAAAAATAGGTTACAGCATTCATGCCTAGTTATGACATATTATCTTCATGAACTATGTAATTCATTTTTCTGTCTATAACATTAATAGATAAATATATATATTTCAATAATAAATAAAAATGATAATTGTATAATTATTTAAATAATTTAGATTATTTAATCGTGATAAAAGTACAAGGAACAATAATTAATAACCAAAAAATAAATTAAAAATGAAATAGATATCACATGGTACAATAATTTTAATAATGAATTACTAAAATATCATGTGAGAAAAAGTCACAAGAAAATAATATATGGTTTTATATATATGATCTTGCTTATATAATAGATTTATAATAAATCTATAAGTATTATACTAGAGTTCTTAATTTGTATGATGAAATTTTAGACTTAATTTATGGAATTCTGGTATCACATTAGTTTCTGTGAGACACATGCAATATTCACCACTTGATTCTTTTATGCTGTTTACATTTTAAACAAGAATTTAGTTTATGAATATTATGAATATAATGGTGATTCAAAAGTCTATATATATTTATTTATTTAATGGGTTTATTCTTTAAAAATTCCTAAAGTGGAATGGGGTTTTTGTCAAAAAATAACATTATTTATTTGGGTCATTTTTTATTATGCTTCCATTTATGAAATTTAATTGTCTACCTATCATATGTCTCATTACTTTTTATACACTATGTTTATTTCTATAGGTTATAGTTTTTCATTAATTTTCCTCTCTTTGTATACATAGGGTTACAAAATAATGTTGTTATGTAAAAACATTATTATTTCTCTCCTCAGTCGAATGTCATTTTTCTTCCTTTTACATGTTTTCTATAAATTTTTCAAGAATTTTTTTAAATTTAATATAGTATTTTTTTAGACTCACTTTAACCAATGATTCCACTTTGATGAATATTTTTTAATAAGAATATTATTATAAATTTTTTTATGTGGTGATTTTGTGTTTTTAAAGAAACATTGAATGTATTATTTTTTTTAACATACAAAAAATGAATATAATTTCCACCATCCTTTTAATTAATTCATTGAAGCTTAATTAAAAAATTTAAATTTTTCCCAAATAATTTCATTCCATTACTATTTGGTATTTTTTAGATTTTATATATTTATTTTCAATGTGGAACAGATATTTTAATTATGATGTGATTCAAGTTGTATTTTAAAATATATTAATTCTATGATAACAACCTTTGATGGGTACTATCATTTAATAGGGATACAGTCTTATGATAATATCCCTTTTTATTCACTAGATAGTTTATTATAATGATTTAAAGAAGTTTATTTCACCTGTAACTTTTGAATGGGTTACTCATGGATGGATTGATGAAATGATTACAAAATATATATCATTTCCTTGACATATTACATAATGAAATGTTTATAATACCCATATAATTATTAGAGATTATTATATGATGAATGTTTTATGAAATTATGGCACACATATGTATGATATTTATTATGTGAAGGGTGGGTGGAAAATTATAAATCGCACTAATTCATTAGGTAATTAAAGATATCTCATGAGATAAACAGGTCTTAAATAATGAGTGAACCTAGTTTAGTAGGGGACTTAATCCACAATGATAGTATTGGGAGTCAACTATGACTACTAAGATGGTTTCTGTATTGAACCCATTCCACTATGATAATCTTAGAAATAGAGCTTCACTATTAATGAAATTGTTTTTTAGATTATTTTTATGCCAATGTTTTTTTCCTTTAAACAATGTTATACCCTCAGGTTTTATATTCTATGATTCGATTGTGATACATTTCATGTGAACTAGAATGATTTATTCTATGAATCAATATTATGGTCTATGCTATATAGGGACGAGTTTTCAAATGGTATTCTAATGATCTAACAACTTCATGTTAATGATATATCGTTATCTCCCATGTTTACCATTACCAAGTTTCCTAGATCACCATTTCATAAGATTCATTTTCCCATGATGTGAACAAAGGTATTATGTATTTTAAATCTATGAATGGTTCTCGTTATAAATAAGATATTGAGAGATGATGTATTTCACTTATTAACCAGTTATCTATATATCCATGTTTCCAGAGGCACTAGACTTATACAAATATGGAATGGATCATTGTGTCTAGTAATTAGAATTCATCTAATATTATATAATAACTATGTATGAAATGTTTGGTTTGTTATAGATATTATTCCCCTTCTCTGTATACCTCTATGTACCTCAAATCTCTAAACTAATAGAAAAATCTAAAAAAATTAAGAAAACGTATTAATATTTTTGGAGAAAAATTCCATAGAATAAACATCATCATTCTCAAAATTTGATTCCTCGTATTAACCAGTGGGTGAAATGGTTTATATCTACAAATGTTTCATTTCTTATGTATTATTCATAATATTAATGAAACTAGAGAAAATAGAGGTCCCAATGATATAATCTATGTTCAAGAACTTCTCACATGAGTTGAAGGAGAATGACTCTTAACTTATTAAGGATCCCTCATGGACTCTTTAGTTAGAAAAACAATCGAATTTACTTCACCTTCTCCATATGTTTATAAAAATAGTTTATTATTTTCTAAACATGGTTACGAAAAATCATTCAGTCTTACTGGGTCATTATTTGGATTATAGTTCACATAGATATATTCATTTACAGAAAATATTGTTATATAAGGAATCAAAATGACCTTTATTTTCATTTAAATATTTTTATTATAACAAAAATCAGCAGGTGAAAGACAATATTCCTCCTACCAAGGAACATATTCTATATGTTATTGTAGGTTTAAATGATACTGGGTTATTATATAAAGGTAAACCATGAATTGGGTTTACAGAACTATTCAATTTGCCTCATAATATATCTAGGATTATTTTTATACTCTATTTATCATTAGATGTTTGAAAAATAAATCCTGATGATTATATATTCTAGATTCCCTTTTCATGGGACAAATCATATGTTTTATGAACATCACCAACATTCTACAATGACTATCATTTATTATATCATTTTCTTTCCTAGTGATTTTCTTTATAGTTATCTACATTAAATAGCTTTTAATCTCAAAATTTGGATGATTAAGGGAACAGTAATACTGGATGTCCATATATTCCCTATCCACTACATATTTTATACCCTAACCATAACATATTTAATAACTTTTTATGCCGCTAGAAAATCCATATGTTGTCGTTTATGAGGAAAAGAATTACAAATCGAGCCATATTTTCCTTCTCATCACAAGAGGTTACATTTTTTGAGATGTAACGAAAGCTTCCTTTATTCTCACTATAGTTTACCAACAATCTTAATAAGGATTCAATGTTTTGGTTTTGAGAGAGTTAGAATAGGATATTGTTGGAAATAAAAATGTTATAGGGTTATATGAGTGGAGTGATAACTCATATTTTAGGTGAGGGATTTTTAAAGTAACTTATGGAATCATGTCCAAAAATATAAAAAAACATTATAATAGTGAGTTATGGTAACATAATAATAATATTTTAATATTTGGATAAACAAGGTAGGTTTAATTTTCGTTGGATAAATCAATCACTTAGAGGTCCCAATCGGTTATGTTATATCATGACCAATAATAATGGTCACTTGAATGTATTAAAGAATTTTGACCCACTGTATTATTATTTTGACATGGTCACTCAATATAACATACAGATTAGAACCCATGGCCTCTTAAATTTCATTATTTATTAACACATACTATCACTTAACATACAATGTTGTTTAAAACATATGGTCACTTCTTACATTCATATATGCATAATTATTAGATAATGTTTAAAAACTATACATCAAGAAACATTAATATATGATTAATATAATATAATTAGTCATTTTAACATTAGATAATAAATTGTTAACAATTATAAAAATAGTACCTAGCTTTTGATTTAAAATTAGAAACTCTAAATTTTCAAAATGAATAATGAATAATTCATAAATAATAATTTTTGTATGATATAACATAATATCAATATATATAAAAGATTATTTAAAATATCAGTATATTGATGTTCAGTTATAATGAATTTAAAAATAATATCACCTTTCAAAAAATGGTCACATAAAAGGTGATATCTTATACCAATATATTTATTCCAAGAATTAGATACATGTTTTTTATAAAATTTAATTCTATATATATTTTCATTTTTTAATGTATAGTATCTAAATTGAAAACCCAAATCGTCTCTTGTGTGTTTTATCAATAGAATTTAGGAATATATGATATATAAAAATATTAACTCAGCTTCAAATTTCGTTAATGCAACATTACTATAAATTTTCACTACAAAATGCTAATAGAAAAATCCTTAAAATGTGACTTGTACGAGAGGTTATTTCTCTTTCTAAATTATTTTGAAAACCATTATATCAAACTAAAAAAAATTACAATGTATTTATTATTATAACGCCCCGACCCTAGTTACCCAGAGTTGGTGCATTATTTTAATACATTGGCCTGATAACAAGGAATCAAGTCCCGAAGAACTGATTAGTTTAGCAGTCTTCGAAACAGTAGATATATTCATAACGTTTTCATTACATCAATAAATGAAAAACTACAACAACATATTGTCTTCATATCCCCTCATATTATCCCTGCAGGTCATTCAAAAAAACTTCTTCACATCTTGGGAGAAATAAAACATTGAAAGGGGTGAGTTCAAATGCTTAGTAAGGGTATGAAATACAGCAGAAACTTTCATAAATAAGAATAAACATTTAAGGCAATGTATAACTAAAACAAAAGCCTTTTAAACATGAACGTCAATATAATATGGAACAAATAAAATGAAATGATTCCATTTACTTATTCACTTGGATATTCTACTAGTCGAATAATAACATGCAATATCACTAACCACTTTCATTATGATGTAATGCATAATATCATACTATCATAACCATGTATCCAAGGCCTCATGCCAAGACTACAAATATTATTTTGTCAAGGCCCCATGCCAAGACACTAGACTATCTCATGAGACCTACCGATGCATAGAGGAGCTATAGCGGGCTTCACCCGTCACTTACTAAGTCCAATGCATTCTTTATATGAAATGTTTAAAACATAACATAGACAGTCGTATTAAAACTAGAATACGAAATGTCAATAATTTAACCGCAAACCATGAATGGTATAAAATATCCCATCCATAGTCAAAAATAACTCATTCGATACAATATGGAAGATTTTATTGAATCAGATTAACCTCAATCAAGAATAATGAAGGATATTGAAATATATTAAAATAATCATCAAACTATTGAGAGAAATATCCCCCATTTTCTTGAAAACATTTAAATGTCACACTATCAGTCTAGAAGCCGTTTAAAATAACTTTTTGAATCAAAGTGTCCCATACCTATTAGAAAATTTTAAAAGGAATTTTGGTTTGAAAACATTAATTTCCATATAAATAAATCCTTAATACCATTTTTAAAACATGGACATTAATGATAATGATTTAGAATAATAAATATTTAAAACATTGTAAAATGATATTTTAGTTGGAGTTACTAACCAAAAGAGAGACACTTGAATAAATATAATTTAAGTAATAAAAACATTTTAATATCATGAGAATAATGTTATTCATGATATACTATGTCAAAGTACATTATATACACCATATAAAAGTGATTTGGTGTGTAAAAACAAAGGAGTCTCAATGGAATGTAAATTGAGATAAAATCTCTCATAAAGGTGATATTCTTAGGATAAAAATAAATAAACAACATAATTATGTGTGAAAAATATAAATACACTCAATATGATTGGATATTCAGTGTAAAACCATCAAAGGACATTCAAACATATTCTTGTAAAAACCACACCAATGAATTGGATGTTTAACTCATCAAATGGAGATTGAGTAAAAATTACACTTATCAAGTTCATATCGATGACTTGAGAATTTATCAATGGAGGGATTATGTGTATCAAAAGTATATCCATAGAAAGGGGAGTGGAAATTATGAAATAATCAAATGAATAGTGATTCTATACATAATCTTGGAGTAAAATAATCAATGAAGTATGGGTAAAGACGAATGAGTGGAAATTGAAATTTCAAATTTCATTATCGATTTGGTAACATACAAAACATACACCCATGAAAAAAGGATAATAAAGTATATTACACAATGAATATAATCATGGTAAGTACACACACCACATGAAATAAATAAGTGGTGAACAATGAAAATCTCATGAAATTAAAAGTGAGAAAAGAAACCCCTTACCTTGCACATTCCTTTAGTCTAGAGTACGTTAAACCTCATGTACGAAGACCATAGTATGTTATTAAATAATACCATAACCATATTAATATTTATGATATCTTACATGATTCATTTATGACTTTATACTACCCATTTAATAATAATTTCCATGTTAAATTAACATTTTGGGTAATAATTGCGTTCTTTATCGTACGTGTTTTAACTTGTTACTCTTGATTGTATCACTTAGATCATGATTTAAATACATCCAGAATATAAAACATGATAAATATATAACATATATTTAGAATATAAATATTAATAATAGACATATTTATGAAATGGAAACACCGTTTATGGAGATGGTAGTCCGTATGTACGCATAAACGCTGTTTCTGTTTTCATATTGAATTGAACGGAAGTAAGTGAATAAGATATATGTAAGTACATAAATAATTACATATATAAATATATATATCTCCAGTAGTATTATTGTTTCATATATTACATACTTATTAGTAATATAAATTATTATAATTGTCATGAATGGTGAACTTGGAAATGAATCTCATCGCGTTGTGGAGACAGTAATCCGTACGTACGCACGAGCAAAAATATCATTCTTTTGATATTAAAATAATATATAATTGGATGGTATATAATATATAGAGAATATTTATAATGATATATTTATTATTTACATCGAATAAACATCATTATTATACCCATCCAAATAATATTATATTGAATAACAATTACACCACGACGTGGAGACGGTAAGTCTTACGTACGCACATATGGTGACATGTCATTAAAAGGATGGATAGAATAATGAATATGGATGTAACATATTTATAATAACATAAAAATATATAATAGATAATGGATTTATTATTTTATAATATAAATAACAAATAAAGAAGAATTTGAGAAAGAAAGGATCTTGAAAGAGGGTGGTGAAAACATTACCTCTTCTTCGGGTTCTTCCTTTTGATTTGATCAAATGGGCTCCCTAGGTTGGCTTTATGATCAAAATAAGGCCTCTAGGGTGAAGTGAGGGAAGTTGAGAGATAATTTGGGCATATTTTGGCCGAACCCAAAGTCTTTGATGGTGTGAATAATTGTTTAGAAGTTGGGTCCTTGTATAAGGGGGAGGAGAGGCTCTTTAGAAAAAACTTAAAGAATTAATTTATAATAACATAATATTCTGTTTCTAATGGCTCCAAAGATGATTAAACAAAGTATAAGGTTTTTATGGGTCGAAATAAATTCAACCAATAGATTTTAGACAGGTTTGATTCATTATATTAACCTTATCTTTTAGTCTTAACTCTTGGTTAATAAGTTTAACACTTACCATGTCACTTTGTATTTTTATAATATATAGTTAATAAACATACTGTATACATCCAAGAGACCCAAATGTGGTCCTTAATGATACACCAATAATGATATAAGTCCTTTGGCCAAACCTTAGATTTTTGGAAATATAATATAAATTAATAATATAATATTTGTTTAAAAAACTCATTTGTGTTAATTTTGACACTACTCAATAATTAAGTTTTTCTAAAGTCTTAACAACTTTATTATTTCGAAAAACATTCATTTAAGAAAACCTAACATGTCATATTAACTAATAAAATTAGTTTATGACATCCAAACTTTCAAATTATATTTATTTTAATATTTATAATTCTAATTATTTGATTCTTTCATTAATAAGGAAAACACTACATCATTATTGTGTCATATATATTTTTACTTTTTCATTGTCTAAAAATTATAAATAAAATACCCTTATGTAGAGAATCGTTTTATCTTTATAATTAGTATTTATAATCCAACATATAACATATATAACCCTATGTAAAAATTGTTTTTCTAAAAGATATAAGTTTATGTCATTTTTGTATTTACTTTAGCTTAATAAATATAAAGTGTCCCTATCACCTACAAGTGGCTCCATGGGGTCCCAAAATCGACCCAAAGATGCCCATGGTCAGACATGTATCCACCGATAAGGTTAGGACATGTTTTATGGTAATTTAATATTATTATAATATTATTTTTTAACCCTTATTAATCGTATTTACCCTTTAACCGTGGTAAATAAAATATTTAACAAAATAATTATTCAAAATGTCTAAAAATAATAGTTTCCAATTTACACAATTTGGACATCCTGATTCCAAATATGGAGGCCATTTTTCAAAATTCAAAACATAGAAGTGTCAGAAATTAATTTAAAATTAATTCCCGCTGTCAAAACAAAAAGCGTGTTTTTAAGATATAATAATTATCAAAAGATTGATACTTGTTTATTCCCGGTTTAATTGTGAAATTATGTCCAATGACCAAAATTTTATTAAATGGTAAAAATATATTATAAATATACTTTAAAACCACTCAAATACATAATTTATCACTGCTAATTATTTTGATTAAAAAAGATGTTTTTAATTAAAATTTAGTAATTTTCACTATTCATCAAAATATAAAAGTTATCCGAAAAGTACCAAAATTTCAGCCTAGGGTAAATTCGATATTCCGAATCCAAAAATGAAGTCCATTTTGAGAGATAAAATTTATAATATTTTAACAATTGGGTATTACAATTCATATCGGCTACTTTTATTGGGTATAGTGTGTGGTATAACTCGAAGTTGCGTACAACACACGCTACTGTATTATTAAAAAAGAAGCGTACCATGGAAGAATGAGGTGTTACATTGTAAATTTTAGATTTACCCATTCTAAAGAATAAATTTATTTAGTCAAATTGAATATATAAAAGTTTAAAATATTGTATTTAAAAAGTGTTCACTATTAAAAGTTGGTAAAAGTGCATTTTTGAAAAATACTTATTTTATCTAAAAAAAGTAATTTGTTCTTAAATTATATCTAAGAAACTCATAATATGGATTATAACTTTATAAGGATTATATAATGTTTTAAATTTAGTTAATACTATTCATAACCTCTTTTGAACGACTTGTTTGGTAAGTCATGGTGCGCTTGAACTCGGTGTTGCGTGTAGTGCAAGTTATTTAATTGTTTTCAAGAAGTATATACTATGAAATCTTGGGGTGTTACATTCTTCCCTCCTTCAATAAATTGCGTCCTATCAATTTGATATTGTTCTTTGAAAATAATGGTTGAAAATAGAAAATGTGTTTGTGGGAAATCCCACATCGGAAATTTGGTTAATAAAATTAGTCTTAATAAGAGGAAAAGAGAAATGAAAGGGTCACCACCAAATTATGATCTTGATTATGAGAACATTAGTGGAAATTAGAGACATATAATTAGAGGGAAAACGAAAATATTTATAGATAGTGATTGTGGTAATCAATCATAAACAAGTTTAAAATTGAGGTCCTTAAATTCATCAATCTATAATTATTTAAAATGCCATCTGTTCAACAAAAAATTAAGATAAAACATTATTGGTTTAAAGATCCCTTCAATAAATTTTAATAATTAATTTCTTCATATAATAAGAGGAGAAGAAAAATATATACCTGAAATGTAGAGTTCCATCTTTTAACTAATTTCTACCAAAAACTCATCGTTCACTCTAAAAGATAATTGAACTTAAAAATATATTCTATTTATCCTATTTTTTTGCGGTTAAAAGATATTTATAATTCATCTACAAGACTTCTTAAAATTATGTTCATTATTTAATCCTGGACATATCATGGGCCAGTGGTAGGTGATACACCCTTGTCGCCCTTCGGTTGTAGGTTCAAGTCTCACGGCCTTGCCGAATGCAACGGGTTGCTGCCTGACCTTCGAGTTGTCCATTAAATGGAAATCCAAAAATAATCTCTAACTAGACTTATCCAAAATACTTTGGTCCAAACCCACAGTCCATAGAATATAAGAAAGGTAAACATAATTAAGATCCTCTTTTCCGCGTAATAACATGTGAACACCTTCATCATATATTCTTTTAAAACACTGCAACATCCTGAATTACCATAAACCCTTATTGATTATAATCATTATCCTTTATTCATTAATGAATAATGGATATACTACTTCTATCCAAAAATTTTGTAATCTCCTACAATGCTGTTTATAGAAATCATTAATCAGTTTCAAGGTATTCATGAATATCCAATATAATTTATTCAAATCATCCATCTCTTATTCCAAAATCCCTACCTCATTATCATAGCCATATTATGTTTTATCTTTCTCTCAACCGTATATTATCCATAAAATGTAACCTTCTATTGATCCACTTTTCTTGGTTCCACACAATCTAAAGTCCTTAATTAAATAGTAATACAGTACAATCCCTATATACTCCATAATTATTATAACCAGTACATTGTTGATACAACACTCAAATGACGTAATTATCTAATAACAACATAAGAACTCTAATCATTCCTCCTCATCTGTGGTATTATCATAACTACAATATTATCCAATAACATCATTTGGGGCATACTCCGATGATTTGGACATTGGTTCGCGTAGTCCTCCAACTCCTTGCAGATGAATCATTATACATTTGAAACCTTTTTCTTACCCTTGTAGTCACGTACATGGTGTCCTTTTTCTCCACACTTATAACAAACTCCCATTCCTTTCAGGAATGTTCTAGGGTGTTTATTACCATAGTAATCACATATGGGAAAATTCTTCTTTTCCCTCTTCCCTTTATCCATCTTTCTCTCTTCTACCCTTTTCTTCTCTTACTTCCCTTCAAAGCCATAGGACTCAGTAAACTCTTTACTTATCTTATCAACACATGATACTATTTATTCATATAATGATAATACATGGGAGACTATTTACCTTCTAAATGATGTCTTAATACCATGAAAGGAATGATCCTTCTTATTATTTGGATCATACGTATTACTGGAGTTCACATTCCTTCTATTGGGTGCCATTTTTATACAATAGCATAAACTAGGCCAGTTTATGAATTGCAATGAATAAGTCCAAACTTGTAAAATAACAAACGTAAGTTTAACAGTTTTTGGATATAATCCATAATCATAAAAATGTTTTCCTTGAGTAAGTATATACTCATGAGACCTTTATAATGGTTTGTAAAGAAAATGAGAATTATCCTATGCATATCCCCTGGGAGTGTCGTAACCCAGAGTGTAGTAAGGCCAGTTGTCGTGCACCAATTCCCGTTCAAGTCTAGCTCAATGCGGTGTTTTCTGATTTCACACCTAGGTACATCTGTGCCAGAGCCGCCTCTACCTGCTCTTATCCAGACCGGGATGTATTGCTCGAAAAATTCACAAAACCTCTACAATACCAAAATTCTAATAATTTCATCTATACTAATCCTCAAAGTCTAACTTAGGGCTATGTTTTCAAATCAAAGTTTATCTAAATCTAGTTTTCAAGGTTAGTACTAAACATCCTCTGATACCAACTGTAATGCACTGACTCTAGTTACCCATAGTCAGGGAATTATTTTAATATATTTTCATGATTACAAGGAATCATGTCCTGAAGGACTGATTAGTTTAGATGTCTTGGAAACACTAGATATATTCATAATGTTTACATTACATCAATAAGTGAAAAACTACAACAACATATTTTCTTCATGTCCCCTCATACTATCCATGCAGGTCATTCAAAAAAACTTCATCACATCCTAGGAAAAATAAAACATTGAAAGGGGTGAGCTCAAATGCTGAGTAAGGGTAAGCAATACAGGGGAAACTTTCATAAATAAGCATAAACATTTAAGGCAATATATAACTAAATAAAAAGCCTTTTAAACTTATACTTCAGCATAATATGGAAAAAATAAAATGAAATAATGACATTTACTTATTCACATGGATAATTTACTAGTCGAATAATCAAATGCAATATCACTAACCACTTTAATAATGATGGAATGCATAATTCCAGACTATCATAACCACGTAGCCAAGGCCTCGTTCCAAGACTACAAATAATATTTTGTTAATGCATAGTGCCAAGACACTAGATTGTCTCTGGAGACCTACCGATGCATCGAGGAGCTATAGCGGGCTCCACCCGCCACATACTAAGTCCAATGCATTCCTTATATGAATTTTTTGAAACATAACATAAACATTCGTATTAAAACTAGCATAAGAAATGCCAATACTTTAACCACAAACCATGAATGGTATAAAAATAGCACATCTATAGTCAAACATAACTCATTAATTACAATATGGAAGATTGTATTGTATAAGATTATCCTCAATCAAGAATAATGAAGTATATTGACATAGATTAAAATAATCATCAAACTATTGATAGAAATATACCAATATTCCTTGAAAACATTTAAAATTCACACTATTTATCAAGAAGCCGTTTAAAATAGATTTTTGAATCAAAGTGTCCCATACCACTTTGAATATTTTAAAAGGAATTTTGGTTTGAAAACATTAATGTCCAAATAAATAAATCCTTAAAACCATTTTTAAAACATGGACATCAATTAGAAAGATTCAGAATAATAAATCATTAAAACATTGTAAAATGATATTTTATTTAGAGTTCCTAACCAAAAGAGAGATACTTGAATAAAAATAATTGAGGAAATAAAAAAAAATTAATATCATGAGATTAAAGGGATTCATGATATTATATGTCAAAGTTCATTATATACACCATATAAAAATGATTTGGTGTATAACAACAATGGAGTCTCAATGGAATGTAAATTGAGAGGAAATATCTCATAAAGGTGATATCCTTAGGTTAAGGATAAATCAATGAAATAATTATGTGTGAAAAATATAAATACACTCAATATGATTGGATATTCCGTGAAAAACAATCAAAGGACATTCACACATATTCTTGTAAAAACCACACCAATGAATTGGATGTTTAACTCAACAAATGGAGATTGAGTAAAAATTACTCTTATCAAGTTCATATCGATGACTTGAGAATTTATCAAAGGAGTGACTATGTGCATAAAAATTATATCCACAGAAAGGGGAGTGTAAATTATGACATAATCAAATGAATAGTGATTCCACATATATTCTTGGAGTAAAATAATAAATGAAGTATGTGTAAAGCCAAATGAGTGTAAATTGAAATTTCAAATTCCATTATCAATTTGGTAACTTATGAAACATACACCAATGAAAAAAGGATAATACAATAAATTTCACAATGGATACAATCATGTGAAGTACACACACCACATGCAATAAATAAGTGGTAGACAATGGAAATCTCACGAAATTAAAAGTGAGATAAGAAACCCCTTACCTTGCACTTTCCTTTAGTCAAGAGTACGTTTATCCTCTTGTAAGAAGATCGTAGTTTGTTATTAAATAATACCAGAACCATATTAATATTTATGATATCATTCATGATTCATTTATGTCTTTATACTACCCATTTAATAATAATTTCTATGTTAAATTAACAATTTGGGTAATAATCGCTTTCTTTATCGTACACGTTTTAACTTGTTACTGTTGATTGTATCACTTAGATCATGATTTAAATACATCCAAAATATAAAACATGATAAATATATAATATATATTTAGAATAAAAATATGTATAATATACATATATATGAAATGGAAAATACGGTTTATGGAGACGGTAGTCCGTACGTACTCATAAACGTTGTTTCCGTTTTCATATAGAATTGAACAGAAGTAAGTGAATAAGATATATATAGATAAATATTTACATTTATAAATATATATATATCACCAGTAGAATTATTATTTAATATATTACATACTTATTAGTAATATATATTTTTATAATCGTCGATGAATGGTGAACTTGGAAATGACTCTCATCGCGTCGCGGAGACGGTAATCAGTATATACGCACGAACGTAAATATCATTATTTTTATATTAAAATAATTTATAATTGGATGGTATATAATATATACAGAATCCATATAATTTTATATTTATTATTTACATCGAATAAACATCATTATTTTACCAATCCAAATAATAATGTATTGAATAACAATTACACCACGACGTGGAGACGGTAAGCAGTACGTACGCATGTATGGTGAAATGTCATTCATAGGATGGATAGAATAATGAATATGGATGTACCATATTTATAATAACATCTCTGTATATAGGATATACTGGGTTTATTATTTTATAACAGAAATAACAATGAAAGAAGAAGTTGAAGAAGAAAGGAACTTGAAAGAGGGTGGTGAAAACATTACCTCTTATTCAGGTTCTTCCTTTTGATTTGATCAAAAGGGATCCCTAGGTAGGATTTCTGATCAAAATAAGGCCTCTATGGTGAAGTGAGGGAATTTGAGAGAGGATTTGGTCTGATTTTGACCGAAACAAAATGATTTTATGGTGTGAATAATTGGATAGAAGTTGGGTCCTTTTATAAGGGAGAGGAGGGGCTCTTTAGGAAAAACATAAAGTATTAATTTATAATAAATTCATATTCGGTTTCTAATGGATAAAAAGTTTATTATTAGAATTATATGGTAGGTATGGGTCAAAATAATTTCATCCAATAGATTTTAGACAGGTTTGAGTCATTATATTAACCTTATCTTTTAGTCTTTACTATTGGTTAATTAGTTTAACACTTACAATGTCACTTTTATTTTTATAATATATAGTTAATAAACATACTATATACATCCAAGTGACCCCAAATTAGTAAATTAAGGATACACCAATAATGATATAAGTCATTTGTCCGAACCATATATTTTTTGAAACATAATATAAATTAAAAATATAATATTTGTTTTAAAAAACTCATTTATGTCAATTTTGACACTACTCAATAAATGATTTTTTCTAAAGTCTTAACAACATTATTAATTATAAAATATTCCATTTAAGAAAACATAACATGTCATATTAACTAATAAAATTCGTTTATGTCATCAAAACTTAAAAATTATATTTATTTTAACATTTATAATACTAATTATTTGATTCTTTCATTAATAAGGAAAATGCAACATCATTATTGTGTCATATATATTTTTACTTTTTCCATGTCTAAAAATTATAAATAAAATACCATTATGTAGGAAATAGTTTTAGATTTATAATTAATATTTATAATCAAACATATAACATATATAACCCTATGTAAAAATTGTTTTGCTAAAAGATATAAGCTTATGTCATTTTTGTATTTACTTTAACTTAATTAATATAATGTGTCCATATCCCCTACAAGTGGCTCCATGGGGTCCCAAAATAGACCCAATGATGACCATGGTCGGACCTGTATCCACCAATAAGGGTAGTACATGTTATAGGGTAATTAATTATTATTATAATATTATTTTTTAACCATCATTTATCGGATTTACCCTTTAACAATGGTAAATAAAATATTTACCGAAGTAAATATTGAAAATGTCTAAAAATAAAAGTTACCTATTTACAAAATTTGGACATAATGATTCCAAATATGGAGGTTATTTTTCAAAATTTAAAACATAGAAGTGGCAGAAATTAATTTAAAATTAATTCCCGATGTCAAAACAAAGAACGTGTTTTTAAGATATAATAACTATCAAAAGATTGATACTTGTTTGTGTCCTGTTTAATTGTGAAATTATGTACAATGACCAAATTTTTTTTAAATGGTGAAAATATAATCTAAATATACTTTAAATCCACTCAAATTCATAATTTAACACTACTAGATATTTTGATTAATAAATTTGTTTTTAATTAAAATTTATTAATTTTCACTATTCATCAAAATATAAAAGTTATCCGAAAAGTTCCAAAATTTGAGACTAGGATAAATTAGATATTAAGAATCCAAAAATGAATTCCATTTTGAGAGATAAAATTTATAAAATTTTAAAATTTGGGTATTACTATTCAAAACGGCTACATTGATTGGTTGTGGTGTGTATTAGAACTCGATGTTGCGTAAAACACACACTACTGTATTATTCAAAGGGAAGTGAATAGTTCATGCTTCGGGTGTTACATTGTAAATTTTTTATGTCCCCATTCTATGGAATAAATTTATTTAGTCAAATTGAATATATAAAAGTATAAAATATTGGATTTAAAAACGGTTCACTAGTAAAAGTTTGAAAAAGTACATTTTTGAAAAATAAATCTTTTATCTGAAAAACTAAATTTGTTCTTACATTATGTCTAAGAAACTCATAATATGGATTAAAAAATTATAAGGATTATATAGAGTTCAAAAATTTAGTTAATACTATTCATAACCTCTTTTGAACGGCTTGTTTGGTAAGTCATGGTGCGCTTGAACTCGGTGTTGTGTGGAGTGCAAGTTATTGAATTATTTTGAAGAAGTATAAACTATGAAATCTCGAGGTGTTACAATTATAGAATAAATCAATCAAAAATTAATTCTATTCTTCGGGTATTTATTATTTATTTTATTAATATTTTGCAAATATTATTTTATATTTTCTAAAAAAATATCCCATAACTTAAACTAAAAATAATATTAAGAATTATTATATTTATGTATAGTAAACATCGTGTAGTATAATTATATGTATTTTGATCAACATTTTACTATTTTCATCGAAATTTATCTTACATTTCATAATTATAGGGATAGAACTACCATTCCTACTATCTCTACCAAAATGATTTAAAAAGACACTTTTTAAATTAATGTGATTTAAAACAATCCCATCTGTATCTTGAAATATTTGATATCCAATAAATTTTTTTAACTCATCTATCGAGATTAGTGTTTCTTACAATACCAATGACATAAAAAAATTTATATGATCCAAATATAGTATCATTAATTTATATTTGAATAAAAAAATTAACATTCTTTTATTAAATAGTGTAGGTTCTGATAATCCTTTTGAAAACCAGTTTTAATTAAAGAATAAATTCTGTCTATCGAGTAAAGATCTAGGTACTTATTTTAAGCCATAAAATGACATCGAATTTATAAAATACTATTTTTTAAATTTATAGTTTGAAAATCATTGGAGTTTCCCAAAAAATCTTCCCTAAAACTGTAAATATTATAGAATGAGAATTTAAATTCCAACTAATATATTTTAAGAAATAATATGAGACACATAAGAAATAAATATTTAAATGTTTTCATATCTATTTACAACTAAAAATTATTCTTCAATATCAATTCTGAAATTAGTAAAATAATTTGTAGAAACCAAAATGATAATATTTCTCCCTATATTATTATATTCATCTACATTGATTGCATAAATCCATTCAGTGGTTATATTATTGTAGACTTTTATTCTATCAAATATATTCCAAAACAATACTTTTTCAAAGTAATTTAATTGTTATAGATTTTCCATTACACAATATTAATCCTTTAATGATTTAGAGATGTTATTATGTTCATGATAAGATAATAATTATTGATGTCTTAACATGATTTTATATGAGGATATGGCTGGAGTTCCTTTTTTAAGATCACTTACTATAAGATCTAGTGATTCATTTTTACATGTCATTATTTTTTGAGAGTCGAATTACATGATTCATCAATGGCTTCCTCATATTCTAAAATGAATATGTGGTCTCAAATCAGTGATTTTCTCTTGTAAATCATCTACGTTGTGAGAGGTATTATATGTTTATTTACACTCATGTTTGACATATCTTCCTCAATAATATCTAAGTTACATTTTTTCACTATTGGACATGTCTCATCAAAATTTACATATAATGGTTATTCCAAAACATTATTTCTTTTATAAAAGACTCTCTATTATTTACTAAAGTTATAATATCTAAGGTAAATCCATGTGTCACTCTTGAGGGAGTACTTTACTCAATTAACTTTTTTTATTTATAATATAAACATTACACACCAAAAATATATAGTAATATACAATACTCTTTTCACTAATCCATATTTAATATGGAGTATTCTTTAAAAGTGTTCTTATTAAGAATATATTAATTATATAACAATATATACTTAATGATTCAACCAGATAATATATTAGCATATCATATTCACTAACCTGATTCCTAAATCATATAAATAAATTTATTTATTCTTCAAAAAACTCATATTTTTTTGAAATGTTTGAGGGGTAGAGAAGTTATATTTATACCCATATTGTGAAAATTATATCTGAAAATCATGATTCTAAAAATCTTGGACATGATCACTTCTTCATTTATTTTGGTAAGACCACTACTCTTTTCTAAATATTTAGAATATCTAGAAAAATTAAAACATGTGACACTTTTGTGAGATAAAAAATATATCAAATATAATCATAAATAACAATAAAAATTCAAATAAGTATAATTTAGTACACCTAGACTAGAAGATGTATATGGTTGAAATAAATCTAGTAAACCAATTCTAGGGGTATATATATTGACACAAATTTCTTTTATTTTAAATAAATTTTATATTATTTACATTTTTTCAATGATTAAATACATTATCTATTAGAAATTCTACCTTTGGGGACCATTTTAAAAACATTAAGAGTTTTATTTCAATATAAATATATATTTTTGTGGACTAGTCTCGTATGAAAAAACCTAGACTCTTGATGATGCACAATTTAGAATGAAATTGTTTTAGAAAATAATGAATATTATTATGCCCAAATAGGTCTTAGATACTATTATATGGGGTGAATCAATGTATATATATTCTTTTAAAAATTATTCAATTCCCACTGGATCCATACCTTTTAATTATAAGGGTCACTTTATTAACATAACTTTTTTATTATTATCTTAATCATCCCTTCTTTATTTGACAATGATTCACTGAAAGTAATGAAGGATAGAAATCAATAGGGAACTCATATTTTTACTTAGTTCAACCTCATTGGCCAATGTCCACAATGTGTACAACAAAGATGTGATGATTTCCCAAATCCACTATGGCTCCCTTACGAAATGAATTTTAGGCCAGATCACTTCAATGCTCAGGCTCAAGACCATTAGAGTGTATATGTGTATCTCACTACTTCACAAGGTTTAATCCCTTAATCATTACTTTTATGGATCACTACTGGTGTAAAAGATCACTATATTCCCCTTCCTTTTAGAAAAACTCCAAAAAATATCCCACACACAGTTTATGGACATGTAGGTACCTTCATTACTAGTAATGAATGCATACTCAATTTGAAGGTAGATGGTCTATTTAAGATATAATTTTACCCACTTGATGGAAATCACATCACTATTGGTTTATTAGGAAATCATCTTTTAATACTTATATGATGCATAATGAATTATAAAAGCTCACAAAACCCTTTATAATAATTCCAATTCTTCACAAGAATACAATACCATCATGGACCATTAAACATTCATGAATCTCACCTCTTTCATGAATCTCAACAAGCCTTCGTGGAGAAACCTCTTTTCTCTAAGCTCAATCACATTCAAGAATCTCACTATGAATTCATGAAGATCACTACATTAGGTAGAATTTTTATTTCCTTAAAAAATCAATACATTTATGATGATAATAATTTTTTTTCATATTTCATAGAATTTATGAACATTATTTCCTTGTGATCTTCTTCATAGGAGAATCCTCGGTGAATTCAGGGTCATGAAATCTTTGTTAAGTCATTCTATACATTATAAATGGGGTGAAGTAATACTTATAGTAATTACCTCCCATTTTTTAGTCTTCCATACTTTTCGTAACCTTTTAGTGAATCTCTCCAATTACCTTAAAAAATCACTCTATTTTCATGATGAACCATAAAAATTTACCCATTCAAAATGCTTCTTATAATTGTGGAGGTTACTGTTAACCCTGCATGCATTCATGATGGTCCACACATTCACAAAGACTATCCTTAATGAAACTTAATTCCATTGAAAATCTATATACCTTTATTAAAATTAATTCATCATGATACTAATTACTTTTCGATATTTTTTTGAGACCTCTATAGAAATAAAACATTTGGGATGATTGATCCCACATCAATATTTTGGACCGCCAAAATTTGGAAAACACTAGGAAACAATTCCACCATATAGAAACACCTTTGTGTAACACTTCTATGGAATCCATGTCTTTTTATTGGATCTATATTATCATATTGTGTCAAAAATCCCTCGGGAACTCCACAACTGTCTGTGGAATCCATCTTTGTCAATAGACAAAATCACCCCAAAAACACTGCAATATTACCTCGAGGTATTTTTTCACAAAATTATCCCACATTGGGTATGTTATCAATTTTTCATATTTTGACATGTCTTTAAATATTATTCCATGTTATTCAAAAAATTCATATAGCGATTCATATAGTAATCATGGATTTACTCAATACTTACTCTAATCCCACATGATCCTTGATCGGTGGGAGAAATAAGAGTAATATTTAAATTTTATAAATAAATAATTTCATTCCAAAACCTATAAAATAATTTCATAATGGACCCTATATAACATTATATATAACCTTCGATCAATCATTATTTTCATATTCATTTTAAAAAATCCCTCTACTTCACTTCTCCCCAAAATTGCTTCAACCATTATATTTATTAAGACCATTTCCCTCCCTATTATAGCCACAAATTCTAACCCCATTTTCGAAAACACTAAAGGTAACTCCTTTTGGACTTGAATAGGTTAATGAAAAAATATCATCACTTGAGGGACAAACACACCATACCTCAAGGAGTTTTTGTTCCACATACATAGTTTTTTCCATGTGTGGAGAGTCGACTAAACTCTAAGAGCCAGTAAATACCATTCAAACACTTCCTTGGGTAAGGCCATCATTAGAATATCAACAACCTGTAGTTCTGTAGGAACATTAATGAAATTTAAAATCCCTTGATCCACCATATCCTTAATAAAATTCTACATGGATTCAATGTTGTTTTTTCATGAGTGATGCATTGATTTTTTATAATATTTATAGCACTTGAATTCGTTAATGGATTTCGTTCACAGACATCACTTGAACACCCATATCATTATAGTGGTAATTTATCCACAATATCTAAATGAAATAATGAGTGGCCAAAATATATTCAGCTTCCATAGTTATCAATGAAATGAAATATTATTTCATTCTTATCTAATAACTATAAAATATATCAAGATAGAAATACACCACCAGAAATTAATTTTTTATCATCTATTGAACTAGACCAATCTACATCTTTATAGACCAATAAAGCTTTCTGATAATTTTCATTGTACAAAACCCAAAAATCCACCATCCCTTAGATATACTGAATTATTATTTTTTCTCAAAGTAAATAGATTTATTTGAGATTTAATTGATATAATTAAACATGCCATGTGGAAAAAACAATATCAGTTCTTATCATTATCATGTACAATATACTTTCAATGATTATCATGTATTCTATGACATTGACCACAATAACTTAATCATCTAGTGACAGTTTCATTCATGTAGAAACAAGAGTTTTCATATCCCTAGAATTGTCCATTTCATATCTTCTCTAAACCACCATACTATATTTACATTGAGAAATGAATGTGTCATTATTTCCTTGTGTCACCTAGAAAACATTGAAAAAAACACCATTCACTGACATTTCAAACTCATATTTCTTGATTTATATAGACTGTTTTCAATAATCTTCAACATATCCACAAATTATTATTCCATCAACATAAAACAACACCATCATCCTTTGATTACAGACATTGTTTACATAGGGATTATAATCAAATCCACCATACTGAAAAGTGAGATTCATTAAAATTTGGTCTAGAATTGAATATGTATATATCATTGCTTACATTTACCCATATAGTTCCTTTATCATCTCAATAAATATGTTCTCATATTCATCAATGAAAAACTATATAGCTACTCAGTATAAATTTTATCTTCTAGAACCCCTTCAAAAATGATGACTTAACGTCCATCGAGAAAACATTGAACCTTATTTTCTCTATTATGGCCAAGAATAATCTAATTGTGTATAGTATTTCCATATGTTAAAAGTTTTTCCTAAACATCAATACCCAATATATGGGAGTATCTTAAGCACTCTAACAATTATTTGTTTCAGATCACTATTCCATATTCATTCATTTTGTTGCAATAGACCAATTTTTTCACAAATATATTCTAATTTTTTGGACTCAAAATAATCTCTTATAAAAACCTCAAACATTAGGATGATATAAATCCTCAATACCAATTTATTTTTTCAAATTTCATATGTTTAATTACTTTTCAAAATGGGGAGAACACTTTTTTGAGATATTATTATTCTTCCCTCACAGCTTCCTGGTATCCTGAAAATAGTTAGCTGATACCATATTGTTAGAAAAAAATAGATAATCAAGAAATACATAAAATTTTATTATTCTCCTCTAATAAGTCAACTTGATTTCAAAAAACATAAAAAATCATCCTATTTATACTATTTAGGCCTTGCTTGTGATTAGAAGATAGAATTACCCCCTATAATATGAAAATTATCCTTTTAGTAGGCTAAATATTTAGATCGACAAACATTATTCTTCTACTAAAACATTTTCTCACATGTAAATTAGGTTTGGGAAGCTTCTCTATATCAGAAACATTTTATAGTTATACATTTTTTCAATAAGACATTTCGTAGGTGAATTAACCTCATAGTAATGATCTGTCAAAAAACCGCTCAGGCTACTGAGTCGAAACTCATTGTAGGAAACAAGAGATAATTTTAATAACACCATAACTATCCATTTCACTTAATTAAATCAATAAATATCATGATTCCATATTCTATTAACTCAATGAAAGGATTTATTCATGATTTCTTCTTAAGATTTTTTAAATAATTTCAATCAGTTGACATTTTGGAGCACATCACAGAACCACTTTGGATCATTTTATGCAACCTAACCATGGATTTTATCTCCTATAAAACAAGAAACACTTGAACAAATGTTAATATAATTTAAATACATATGTATTGTGGTACATTTTTTTCCTCATGTTGGATATTTTAGTAGATCCTAATGGAAAAAAAACCTTTTATGCTTTCTATAAAATAATTGTACTCTATTTCTTCTTGTTCTAATTTCCCAACCAACTTTATCATCTCTATCAATATAACTAGAATTTCATTAACCACATTCTCAGTCTTCTTCTAATATGTGGATTGTTTAGGCATGGTATTCTTCAAAATTTCAGGTTTCAACCCACTATTAAAAATTTCCTTCCATGATGCTCCACCAAAATTCCATTTTTCATGATTCTTTCCCTGAGCAGTAATCTCTCACTAAATGCATGCTCTTGGTTTTTCCTATTTTGGAAGAATATTTCTCCCCCCTTCAATCATTACCATGTGGCATGATATGAATGTTTTTAAAAAAATTATTTATTCATATTATTATCAGATATCGAAGTCAACATACTTATTCTTGCTGAATTTGAGTCCTTTCATGATCATACAATCTTTTTACTCACGACAAGAGATTCTATTCCCTTTTTATTCTAGGCTATTCCAAATTTATTCCAAGACAATATTAGTGATTGTATCATAGATGGTTTCTGATATGCCTTTTGTTTATTTCATTGTGTTTCCTCTAATAAATTAAACTTATTTTTTGACTTATCATTCTATATTCTAGTATAGACTTTCATGTAATAGACCACTGGAGTTGGGGATACCCATTTGGGTTCCTTTTTTATTCCATTATTTATTTTTGATTTAATTTCATTCCAAATTATTATGATTAGAACTAATAAATAATCTCCCATTAAAATAATGTTGTGTGTCATCATTTCTTAGCTGAGATGTTGATGCACCATAGATCTTATTCTTCTGACATTGATCCTTCGTGGTTTTAAATATATACTCATTGTCTGTCTATGTCTTCGACAATAATAGCATATAATGATTACATTCTTTTAAGAGAATTTCTTTTCCGAATTTTCATGAATCGTATTCCTATTATAATATTTACAAATATTACATTCTTTACATGATGTAATGTATTCTAAAGATACATAAAAACCATGAAGTATGACCATTTATCCCATAAAAATATAAAATATTGTCATTAATTTTATATGAGTCTATTTAGGTTTGTTTACATCACCTAAATAATTTCTCATGATTATATATCTATTCATGGTAATTTTACTAGAATCTATGGAAGAAATTTTATCATAACCAATTTTCAAATATCCCAAATTTTATGGCCTTTGGGAAGAGACAATACTTTATTATTTCTCCAAAAAATACAAGATTTTCAATTTGATTCCACTATTACCTTGTAAAAGATATTAAAATAGTAATTCAATGCATCCATTAATGTGGGATTTCAATTGGATTTTTATTTTCCCACATTTTTTTGACTGATTCTATTTATTCTTCAAAATATAGAATTTTCATGTCCCTAGATTCATGTTGAGCATTATATTCTCTTATGAGAGATTTCCCACTAGTTATCTGATCATCCAATTCTTGGGAGATCATGTTATTTATATTATTTTTATACTTTATTTAATAATTTTTATGAATAATATTATCATTACAAAATGCATTCTCATGTTATAGCCTTCAGCTCTCGTGAACTAGTTCTGATAGTTGTGTATCAACTTTATCATTTCCGGATTCTATATTTTGAATTTATTCTAAATTTGGATTCATTACCATATAATCTACTATCACTTTTCTATCTTTCTAGATATATTTTTCATTTATTCATATTGGGAATAATTATTCTCCCTCAAATAAGTATCCAAATCAATAATCCATTTATTTAAACAATGAACATGATGACCTCAGTTTTTATTACACAGATCCAAATATCTTGATACTTATTTTCAAAATATATTTTTTATCTAATAACCATGTCATGCCAACAACATATATTAATATCCTTCTTGTAATTTCATCATCATTAGTAATTCCAAAATCACATGTAATTTATGGTAATTAAATCAAAATTGTATTATCATTGAATGAATAAATATTCACAATGTATGATAATTGTTTTTTGTTTTCTTCCACTAAATCACACTTCATCCATAGAAACATCAACACCAAGGAATTCCACACAAATATTTCATCATATTTCATGTTATTCATTTTTACATGGAACAATTAGATAAGATTAGACTAAAATATTAATTTAAATAATAAATTAATCCATGTTAGTGAAAAAAATCATATAATATAAACAAATTTCACTGATGCCAATTTATTTTCCAAAAATAGGCTTAGATACCCTGATAAGGGTGAATCAGGGTTTTGATATTCCTTTCAATGATGTCTCCACATGAATGGATCTAGACCTCCTTATTAAAAGAGTCACATTATTTTCTCATATGTTTTTATGATGATAAATTCAGTCGATGCTTTTGACCAGTTCATCTTCGTCTCTTGGGAACTTCAACAAAGAGTAGTCGTTGGCTTGCTCAACAGCCACCATATCTTGATTCTGTTTGAATAAAAGGAGGATCCCATCAATTCATGTCCTAGGTAACCTCGTAGCTTCAAATTATTTTGTTTCTTCCTCTTATGGTGTTCCATTGATTTGAACATGAAATGTGAATCTCCTTTTATGGTGTTTTGGATATGTTTTCATAATCCCTCATTACCTTTTCAAAACCCTTCGATGATTCGAATTCTTGGAAACCTTGATGAAGATATCTTTGCTCTAATAGATATATTGTGTTCATGTTCCACCCTGTTAACCCCCGGGTTTGTGTTGAAATGGATTCTTCTCATTTTCCCTTTGATTATGTGTGGATTACCAATGGTCATGATTATAGGTGTAAGAAACAAGTGATTTATAAAAAATTGGACAAAGTTCTGTTCGTCTTGAAAGAATTTGGGCCACCCTTTGTAGGTATGTTGTATTATAATCCCTACTCAAGAGTTGGATGTAAGTTGTAGGGGGAATCAAGTTGCTACAAGAAAAATGGATGCTTCCCTGGGCAAGGACCCGGAGGATGGTGTGATGTCTGGTCTGGTTAAGAAGGCATCGTGTTCCAAATATGGGGATCTAAACCCATCGATTCCTATGGTGAAGGACCTCATAGATGGTGTCTATAAGGTGAAGATAGAGAATGTTTATGGTTATAAAACATCAAGTGCTATAGTAACTCAGGTTAATCTAATGGTAGCTAAAGTGTTCACCATGTTGCGGTAGGATTTTGAGGGCTCATCTAATAGAAATTATCATAAGGAGACAGGTTCTTATTATAAGGTGGATCATTTGGACCAGTGCATGGATGGGGAGAAAATATTTAAGGTACCGGGGGTGGGGTAAAGGGATCCAACTTGGTTGTGGCCAGTCCAAATAGTTCTTGGGGTTCTAGAGGCTTAGACCCTTCGGCCAGGCCCTTCCTAACGTTGAACAACAAGTTTGAAGGCATTTAGGAAAGAATACTTGAATAAGGTTTGGATACTGATGTTGTCGTCAATAGTGATGTCGATGGGGCCTTTGTGAATGAAAACAATGCTGTAAGGTTGGGCCATGAGGATGTCCCTAGGGTCATGGAAGAGGTTACTTTGTGGTTGGGTGTCTTTCCATGACTGATACTAATATGCAGGATCCAAGGTGGTGGAATGCTACTAGATGTAAGGATAATGCCTTATTGAACAAAGGGAGATATATTTCTAGGGATAATAAAGAAAACATGAGTAGTCCAGCATACCTTTCCTACAGTGACATTGTACACAAGGGTAACTAAAGGATGACTGAGTGTGAAGTAACTCTATCTACTACACCAATAAGATTAACATGAACGGGATACTCTTAACTACCGCAACTTGTGAGTACCAGATCTTCCTTTAAGTGGGATAGATGTGTGAATATTTCTTTCAAAAAAGACTGCCTGATCAAGCATCCTTTCCACGTGCAACCTTAATTTCACCTGATGAGGAACCATGACAGAAGTGATTATATTTTGAAGTGGCATAAATTGACCTCGGAATGGGAATTAGCTACGGCATAAGGGGACTCTTGTGTGGGATGCAGAGTTGATTACAGTTATTATGAAATGTAGTCCAAATATGGGATGTTTTGTTTGTGGTTGTTTTGAACATGTTTGTCTTGTGAGTGTTTCAAATCGTGATCTGGTATGTTTTAAAAGTTGCGTGGTTTCTCAATTTTCCTAAAAGTGTCTGGAAATAAAAAATTTAATTTTCAGTCATACACTACATTCACAAACCCCATGATATTTTTGAAGCTCACATATTTCATGATGATAAACCAACCTTCATTAAGAAACCTCCATTCACAGAGATCAATCACTTTCATGATGCACACATTGTAATCATGATGCTTAAAACATTCAATCATCTTTTTATATCATTCAGGAACATAAATAAATCCTAATGCTATCAACATTCTTTAAGCATTAATATAATTCACCAACATCATTTATTTACAAAATGATTCAAAAGAATAGCATTCATGAATCAACTTTTTGAATTTATATCCTTTGAATCATCATTAAGTATATCTATATATTTATGATTGGTGTAGAAGCCAAATAATAGTTTTTTCAACCCTTTCTAGAAGCCTATATCCTCATCCTCACCTTTTGATGATGCTCTACAATATCCTTTGTGATGCTCCATATTTTAGAGAAGCTCCTGTGAAATTTACCAATTCAAGAAGCTTCTTGTACTGATAATGTTTATCATTTACCCTTCTCGAATTCACAATGCTACACACCTTCATGAAACCCATACTTTATGACATTGAATTCCATTTTCATAGATATTTCTCAATGTAACATTTCAAAAATATCCCTAAAACACCACATCCAACCATGGAATCATACTTGGTAAATAAAAATAATCCACCCAAAAACAATACAATGTTACATTGAGATTGTTTTTCTTGAAATATATTAATACACAATATTTAAATTATCTTTCTTAAAAGGTGTGAACAATAAATCATAATTATAGTAATAAATATTAAAAGAAATATTCTCAAACATTTCTTAATACCTTTAACAAATTACTAGAAAATTTTATGAATATGATAATTTAATTTTAAATAAATAAAAAATTAGAAATAAGAATAGTTTTTAAGTTACCAATCTTCTCAGAAAAAATAATCATGCCATTCTCATTGTCACCAAAGGAAAAATTACATCGATAAATATTCAAATGTTTCTTAAAATTTAACGAATCAAAATTCATGTGTCTAGAAAATCCAATGTTTAGATAAAATAATAATTTACTCGATATCCTGAATCATGTAACATAATCACAATCTAACAAGAAATTATTTTCTAACCCATACATTTAGAGGACTATAACTAATATAAAATAATAATATGTTTTTCTATATATGTTTATGTGGTTTAATAATATTATAATTAATAGTTTCAAAGAGAAATAATTGATTTGGTATACATAATTTTCATTATTTTTGTATATATTTAAAGGAATGAAAAATATTATTGACCAAATTTATATTAATATGTTTATAATAATTCAATATATATTTTTTAAAAAAATTTCCTACGATGTCCAGAATTATATTCAATTAAACATTTATATTTAAGTGGTCAGTGTTCACCAGACACATTATATGCGGTATATTTTTCAATTTTAAATTTTTCAAACCCATTTCTTGGTTTATGGATAGATAATTTCCTTTCATGATTCTCTTTTAGTTATTAATTTTTTCACATTTTTCAATATTAATATTATATTTTTCTAAAGCACCTAAAATTTAGTTTTCACATTTTTTATTTATTTTCTATGTCATTATTGATTCATTCATGAATTGAATAGAAATCATTTAATTATTAATTATATATTTTGGATTCATCAATATTCCAAATAAAATAATTAATAGCTATTACCTCAGTTGAAGAGACCATTTAATAGAGGTTCTCTATTTATTTTTCTTCATACCTTGTTAAGAGTGAATCAAATGATATATCCTGAAAAGCAATAAAGGATTCTATTAAATCTATTTTTGGGGTTTCCCATTATAATCAAACCTCCTCTTTATTTTCTTCTTATAAAATATATCTCTAATATATACATTCATCTTATATATAAAATAGGTTACTTCTCCATATTGATAATAATTTTTCCCTTTAATTTTATATAGAATTTTATAATAAAATTATATTTCAAAAATAAAAACATATTCATAAAAGAAGAATTGAATCTCATTGCTAGATGAGAAATTTCCTCATCACTATTTGAGTCATATTTACTTCTGTATGAATCATATTTGAAAACATCCATTTATTTGGATTTAGATTCTTTAAATGATATAGTTTTCTCTTTGTGTTTTATATCATCACCATTAAAATTTAGATAATATTAATACAAATTTTTTTTTAAATTAATTCTTTTATATGTGGCTTAGTAATGTCACATGATTCTCAAATAGAGACATTTATAATCCCTTTTTGTAGGATCTTATATATTTATACCAAAATACTTTTTGATTTATATTTATATTTATGGATAGGATATTATTTTTTTCATTAATGTGGACTCTTTTTCCAAAATCATACCATATAAGACACAATTGTTTTCATTGAAATATTAAGTTGAAAACAACATTGAGTTATACTAAAAAATAAAATAATAATAATATTATTTTAAATTGCAATTTAACACCTAGTAATTGTATTTTCAGGAATGAATTTAAATAAATTAAATATTATTATACATGTTTTTTAATTATTTTTACATTTATCTATTAAATTTCAGAGGCTTAAAATGAGAATGAATCTAATTTTCAGCATAAAATACTATAATATTTTTATAAGATCATTTTACCGCATATTGATAAAGAATCCTATTTAAATATATATTTTTTCACTTTTATATGTTTTATTTGAAAACATAATTACTTGTTTAGAAGATCGACATCAAAATTCACCTTGGTTTAAATTTGGGTACTTTTCTGATGAAATTCATATTTTAATGAATAATGGAAAATACAACATTATAATTCAATACTATCTTCTCATCTAATTTAGATATATATATATATATAGAATTATTTTACATTAAATTGGTTTTAAAGTGTAATTAGATTATATTTTTATCATTTTATCCTATTTTTAATGTTATGATAGATTTTAAATTAAAATTGGGCATAAACACATGTCAATCATTTGATAGTTTTATTTCATAAAAACTTAGTTTCTGGTTTTTAGAGTGCGAAATTATTTTAAATTTATTTCTTAAAAATATTTATTCTGAATTTGAAAAAATGGATTAAATATTTTTAATCAATAGTTAAAAATTATTTGAATCGGTACCTTTTATTTTTAAACATTATTAACAGTAACATCAGAAATTATTTTTATTTACCATTGTTAAAGGGTAAATATGGTAAATAATGGTAAAAAATATTATTTTTATAATATAAAACTGCCCTAAATCACATCCTAATCCTATTAGATGAGTTATTTCAAAACATTCCCATCTTTATTATGATCTCTTTGGATTTGGTAGACAATTGGGAGTTATAATGACTTGTTAAAATAATTAATTTATCGTAAAGAGAAAAATAACATAAAAATGTATCTTCTTTATTAAACAATTTTTCATGGGGTTATATAATTGATATATTAGACTATAAATAGTAATTCAAAATTATAAAATATTTCATAAAAATTGATATTTTATTTATAATTTTTAGACATTAGATAATTATTTTTAATTATAACAAAACGATGATGCAGTGATTAGAACATTAATAAATGATTAAAAAAATATTATAAATATTAAAATAATTATTATTTGTCATAATTAATGTCACAAATCAATTCTCTAGTTTCATATTACATTTTATGATTTATTAAATAATTTTTTTATAAGGAATAATGTTGTTATGAATTTTCAAAAACGTAATGTACGAATAGTGTCAAAAATTACCATAATTCAGAACATAAAATATAAAATAGTTTATTAAATGATATTACAGTCCTAAAAATCTATTATTCATCAAAATGGTTAATATTAGTACAAATATTTCATAAATTACTTATTTTTGGTTATTTTTACATGATATCATAATTACATTGGCCCACAAAGTGTAAATAACATAATATCACAATCAGATGAAAAAGGGGAAAATAAGGGTTAATCAAAAATGATATGGATAATAAAATATTCCGAACATGACTAATATTTATTGGAAGAGGGGAATTCAAAACAAAATCATCTTTTATTCAAAATAAATTTGGTTTATATCATTTTTAATCGAAATTTATATTATAATGAATTAATATTTCAAGACTTTCCTAAAGTGCCCATTCTCCCTCTTATAAAAGGCCACCACATCTACCCACTTAATCACACATCTAAATCCTCCTTTCTCGTCCAAAAAATTCTCAAATAATCTCCCAAAAACATAAATTTCCACCTATAATCCATAACTACGGATGAAGGAAATTCAAGAATGAATTTTGGCTCAAATCAAAATAAGTTTCCTAATTTTGAGGTAACATCTTCTCGTAAGATCCATTACATTATTTTCCTTCTCCAATTCCTTTGATATTATTATTTGTTGATTACTTAATAACACCAGTATCCTAAATATACTAGGTTGTTTTTGTGATGTGGATTATATATACACTTACACAAACCCCCAAAGAATTGATAAAAACATACTATTTCTGAGTACAATGAACTGTTGCCTCACGAAATGATGATTATTCACATTTCCCCAACCACCTCTCATGTTTTCCATTACGATTGAACTGTATTTATATATGATATAAATGTTATTTATATTTTCTCTGTGATTATTTAATTTTTATTTACAACATAACTTTATGCTTTTCATGATGTGTAAATATGATAATTTCATTTGAGTAAGTGTGAACTACCGCCACCTCAATGTGATGTGACTCCTTAATTCTATACATGAAACATATAAATGATGGATTTATTTAACCTATGGGGAATAAATGAATTATATATAATACAAGTACTATAATATAGATTTATATCAATTTCTTATTATTCTTTTAAAAAAACGATGAAATGAAAGTTGCATTCATGCATACGTACGACCTATAGTCTCTATGAATGGTGCATTTCATTTATTATCTCAATTTATTTTGGAAATTATAAATACATATAACTAGATATATATGATATTTATATCATGAATAATATCATGATGATGATGAAATTTTTACCACATGGACAATTTACATCAAAGAAGTTCATTTTTGACTCAAGTACCAAATATCAAAAAACCGACCGATATGAACATAAATAATTATGTCATTTTTTTAACATGATCATATGAAATATAAAATAAATAAGAATCCTGAAAAAGGTTTCTATGAATGTAAAAATTAACCTTAGTTTATTTTTCATGAACATAAATAATGAACGAGACAACTGAGACTCAAGGTATTGGACTTCGTCTCAATCTCCTTTCATTGAGGCATATTTTGGATTATACATGAACTTATTTCATACATTGTATAATTAAACCCATTTTCATTTAATTTAATTAAATGTTTTCAAAATTAATCTTTTTTTACTATGAATTTTACTAAATGACAAAAAGAATTATACTTTTTGACGTATGTGGCCAGAATGATCATTCCACCACCACAAGAATTATTTCATATTTGGTTTCCTTACCAAGCCGTAATGGCTTCAAAAAGATATTAAATACGTTATACCTTTTTTTGTATTTTGGTATTAAATATTGTTTTGAGAAGTCATTGATTATGTCAATATCATTAAATGATTTACTATGATTACAATGTGGAAATGTTTTCTATCCTTCCTTCTTTTTTATGTGGTATGATTAAGTTATGTTTCTTTGGAATCATTTATATATACGGGTGGTTCCATGATAAACCAAGGGTAGATGACCATTGATATCTCTTCAATGCGTTGGGTAATGTGACATAGGTAAATATTAATGTTTCTATTGATTGATTTATGGAATACAATGTGATGGGTATTCCAAACATATCCATGATGGTATCTCCCTATGTAATTGTGAAAACTACAATGTAAGTATACTATGAATGACACAATATACCATTATTATTTAAGAATTCTATGAGTTATTCATAAATCTTATTATTTCATGAAGTATTCTAAAGAGATTATGTTTTATAAGTGTAATTTATGATTTCATTGATTTGTATGTAATCATGGAAGAGTATTTTCTTTCCTTATTTTATAACCCTTACTGAGAATTTCATGATCGTCCAAAGATTCTAAATTATTTTTCACAGGGTATAATGAAGGGTAAGAGAAATGAAGAATTCAATAATATTTATATCAAGAAAGTAATTCTTTTTTAAGGTGGTTTATTATTGTGAAAAAATTGGATAGAGTATAGGTGTCTAATTTTTAATATTTATGATTTAATGTAATAGTAAGAGGATAATTCTCTAAAACTCTAAACCTAAAAATATCTTCAATTTGAAAAAAAGTAATTTGTTGATCAAAAATCAAGAGTATGTAAGGATTACAGCTCATGGATTATAATTGGTATTAGAGGTCACTTTACATAAATTTAGGTGTTAGGATATTGTAAAATGAATATCTATAAATTATTTTTACTTTATAGTCAGATTGAAATGATATAGAATTTTAAGATTATGACATTGCTTCTTCAAAGATATTTATATGTTTAGAATGGTTTTACATAGAAAAAATATGGTATCTATGATGGGAAGACATAAAATGTAATACAACCTACGAAATCACTGACCATAAAAGGTCGAAATCAGAATTGAATAGTTTTTTGTAGTGATGGAACAATTGATTCATGCTATAACTGGTTGTGTTATCCATACATGATATTATCGAGATCAACCAAAAAAGAACATGTCAGTAGAGGATCATTTCATGAGACACCATCCCCAATCATTTAGAGGATCATCTGACCATGTTCTAGATGAAGGGTGGATTATAGAACTATAAAAGATTATCAATGTTAGGGAGTGATGAGAACATTAAAATTTTACTCTTTCTATTTACCATTTTGATGGTGAAGCTAATCAGTGGTGGAAGATTGTTAAAAATAGCCGGGATTGTATGGATATTGATGCTCAGAATTGGGATGTATTCAAAGGTATGTTCCTTGAGAAATACATTCTTAAGGCGGTTCGACGTAGGCTGGGAAAACAATTCCTGAAATTTGGGTAGGAGGATGAATCAATATCTTCTTATGATGAAAAATAACCTTGACTAGAAAGGTATGAACCATGTTTTATATGGGATGTTGATAGTAAAATAATTCATTAATACTATGGATTAAATCCAATTCACTTATGGGAATTAGCTTTAAGTGAGTACAAAAGTTACAAAAAACTTTTTCAATGTGCAGGGAATGGTAAAATAGAGTTTTCCAATGATTATGTGTGCTTTGACAAACAACCAAATAAGAGGATGAGGTGGCATATTAGAGGGAACAACTGTTCAATAAAGTCTAATGTTGAGAAATAAAAGTTTATAGTTTGTGGAAATTATGGTAAAAAGCAATGTGGGTAATGAATTTTGAATTTTTATAAGTGCTTCTAATGTGGTAAAAAGAGACATAATGCTATTAATTTCACTAGAAAATATCAGGGTAATGGAAGGATAAACATTTATTTATAGTCAAAAACAAATTTTTATGTGAAATTAAATGTTTCATTATTCAAATGAGTGTCTTACAAATAACTCAAATGATGAAAATCATGCAGTTTATAAGAAAAATATGGAGGTGAAATCATTTGAAACTACTTCATCAGATGCTGGGATATGAAATAAGGTACTATCAAATAAATTTTTTTTATTCATATTATTCTAATCTGTTGTTTGATTTTGGGTCTACACATTTGATCAATTCTCAGAAAGTTTCTACTAAATTGGGTTTTCCATCTCAGAATATTAATCCGGAACATGTCGAAAAAACGCACTGGTGAAATGTTGAGGAAAAAAGAAAATATATGAACCTTTATGTCCTTGTGTGGGAAACGAATATACCTAAAAATAATATTTTTTTGCATATAGTTCATTATGATGTTATTAATCATATGGATTGGCATTCTATTTGTCATGCTAATGTTGGCTAACCAACTAAAGAGGTTTATTTTCAGAATGAATGTCAGTTTGTGTATAAGAATTAACCTTTACTCTTGAGAACATATTTGGATGATGATAAACTAGTGAAATATGGAATTTTATGTTACCTTGAACATATTGTTGAAAACAAAGGACATGTTCAAATTAATGATTTTCTAGTGGTAAATGAGCATCTTTCTGTTTTTCCAGATGTTAATCCTAGTATAACACCTAATCAAAAAGATGAATTTACTGTTGACTTGGTTGCTAAATAGAATAAAATTTCAAAACCACATTTATCAAATGGCTCAAATTTATCTCTTAGAGTAATATAATAAATTATAGGAGTTATTAGATAATTGTTTCATTTAACCTAGCATATCACAATGGTGTTCTCCTATCATAATAGTTAAAAAGAAAGATTGTTCACTGAAACATTTCATTGACTATAGATCCTTGAATGACATCATTGTTAATGAGAAGTATCTTTTTCCTGATATTGATGATTTGTTTGATCAGCTCTCATGATCTCAGTATTTTTTAAAGATTTACTTGAGGTCGGGGGTACAATCAGTTGAAAGTAAAGGAAGCATAAATTTTGAATACCGTTTTTTACTAGATATGACCATTATGAATGTGTAATTATTCTATTTGGGTTAACCAATTCACCTGATAAATTCATGGTTCTTATAAATATATTTTTTCATGAGTTTGTGAATATGTTTTTTCTTGTTTTTATTTATGATATTTTGGAATATTATAAATATTAATTGGAGAATTAAATTCATTTAAGGGTTTTATTGTATACCTAAAAAGAAATGAAATTTTATAGGAAATTCAGCAACTGTGAGTTTTGGTTTCCAAATATTTCATTCCATGGTGACATTGATTATAAAGATTGCATAACTATAGATCCCCCTAAAAAAGAGTTTTTGATGAATGGAATATACCCAAAAATAAAAGTGAGATTTCAAGATTTCTTGGTTTTGCGGTTATTACCATATATTCTGTGAAAATATTTCATGGTAATCTATCCCACTGAATAAGTTAACACGAAAAATTTTTATCTTCATATAGAAAAAATAATGTGATGAATGTTTTCATAAATTTAAAATAATATTGATGAATGCTCTATTTTTGGAACTACCTTCCAAAAAATAGAAAATTTTTTATCAATAGTGATGCTTCATTTAATGGACTTTGTTGTGTCCTAATTTAGAATGATTAGGTAATTTCTTATGCTTCACATCAATTGAAAATACATGAGTTAATTTACAATACACATGATTATGAATGAGATGATCTTTTTTTTCTTTTAAAATATGGAGGATTCATTTGTATGGAATGAAGTGTGACATATATACTAATCACTAATGTATGTAGTATATATTCAATCTGAGAGAATTAAACATGAGACAGAGGAGATGTCTTTAATTAATCCAATATTATGATTGCACGATTCATTACCATCCTGGAATGAAAAATAAAGTGGTCGAAACTTTGTGTCAAAAGAGTAATTCTATATTAATGATGATACATTTGGAATGAAATCATTTGGTTTTGATTTGATGAATTTTCTATTTGAAGTTATTTTTGTAGGGAATTCCACTATTTTTTTAGGTTGAAGTGAAATCATCTCTATCATATAGAATTAAGAATCCTTAGAAAATAGAAATTGAGTTGTTAAAAAAGGTCGAATTGGATCAATAGGGTAAGATACTTGAATTTAACATTGATAAAGACTGTGTTTTAAGGTTTGGAAAAATTTTATGGGTTCATTGTGATTCAAAGTTGAATAAAGTGTTATTATGAGAAGCTCATAGTTACTTGTTTTCAATTCATTCTAGTATTACTATGATGTATAGATATATTTGGGATTATTACTAGTGGGATGGACTTAAAGTAGATATTGCTGACTTTACCCTGAGATGTTTCATTTTTCAGTATGATAAAACGGAGAAGTAGTTCCTAAATAGGAATCTTTTTCCTTTTTTAGTGCAAGAGTGGAAATATGAAAATGAATCCATGGATTTCATAGTTGGATTACCAATGTCTGCTTGAAGTAATAATGAAATTTGTGTTATTTTGATCGATGGAAAAAATATGATAATTTTATTCCTATTAGAGATACGATATATCTAGATCAACATTATTTTTTGTATATTAAATATATATTTAGGTTACATGGAGTTCCACTCTCTATTGTATCTGATCATGACTGATGGGTCACTTTTAACTTTTGGAAAAGCCTTCAGAAGTCATTTGGTATTGAATTAAATTTCAATACATCTTTTCATATACAATCATATGGGAAGTTATAACAAATAAATTAGATATTGTAAGATATTATATGTACTATTTAAATGGATTAAATGGTAATTTAGGACTAATAAATTTATTTAGTTATGTTTTCTAATAATAACAATTTTTATTCTAGTATACATATGAGACCATTTGAGGCATTATATAAAATGTGGTGTCAAACTCCAGCTTATTGGGATGTAGTAGTTGAGAGGAAGTTCATGGAACCATAATTGGTAGAAGAGATGGGAAAAAAGTTCAGCTGGTTAATAATCTCATGAGAACACCTCAGAGTAGGTGGAAATGTTATGTGAATAACTGAAGGAATGATCCATCTTTTGAGGTATATGATCATGTCATTCTCAAAATTTATCCATGGAAAAGTATGACGTGTTTTGGTTAGAAAAAAAATTTGAGTCCAAAATTCATTAGAAATTATAAAATATTGGATAAATTTTAGATTAGTTTCCTACAAAGTGGCTTTAACTCCATTATTATACTATGTACATAAAATTTATCTATTTTTACTTCTGAGAAAGTAAATTTTGGATCCATCTTATGTTTTGAGTCGAGTGGTAGTTCAAATGGATGAGAAACATTCTTATGAGGAACATCCAGTCCAGATTGTAGCTTATAGAGAGAAAGTATTTCTGAATAATGTAATTCATCTGATAATGTTTTTGTGGAAGAACCATATGGTTGAAGAGATTATGTGGGAATCTGAAAATTCTATAAGGGATAAATACCCATACTTATTTGAAACGTAAATAAAATTATGAGGATGACATTTCAAAAAGGGTGGAATATGTAGGATCATAAGTATTTATAGAATATTAGTTTTTCATTTATATTAATACTTATGAATTATATATGATTTTTACATTAAAGGGGATTATTTTTCTGATAGCATACTCAGCACACAACAACGACTTTCGTTGAAATCCTAAGTTTCACCCAACTTTGAGATATACCTCAGAAATAAAATATTATTATTATTTTAAATGGTATTTAATGCCTAGATGTTCTCCTAGAGAAAATGAATAGAACAAAATAAAATTTTATTATAATTGTATGTTAATTATTTTTATATTTATCCAATAAATTTTGGAGGCTTAAAATGAGAATGAATCCAATCTTAAGAATAAAATACTAAATTTTTTTAAAAGCTTGTTTTAACATATTTTGATATAGAACCCTCTTTAAATCAGGGTTTTGTCAATTTTATATATTATATTGGAAAAAAACTTCTTCTTTAGAATATGGCATCATAATTTTCCTTTCTTTAAATTTTGGAATTTTTTTGATGAAATTTATATTTTAATAAGTAGATAAAAATACTGCATTTTAATTCAAAACTTTCTTTTCATATAATTTATTTATATATGTAGATTATAAATTTAATTGGGTTCAATGGTTAATTGGTTATATTTTGTATAATTTAATCCAATTTTAGTAATATTATGTTATTTTTCATTGAAAATGGACATAAATACAGGTAAATTGTTTGATAGTTATTATTTCTTTGAAAACCTGTATATTAGTTTTAATAATGGGATTTAATTTTTAAATTAAATTATTCTAATTATGTATTTTAAATAAGGAAAAATATCTTCCATATTTGGAATTATAAGGTTCAAATTGTGTTATTTGGTATCTTTTATTTTTTAATGTTATGAATAGTTATTTCAGTAATTATTTTTATTTACTATGGTTAAAGGGTAAACATTGAAAATAAAGGTAACAAATAAAACATTTAATACTATAAAACTACCCAAAAACGTGTCTTAATACTATTTTATGAGTTATTTATGACCTAGAGATTTAATAGGATGATCATTCAGAATTTTAGAGCCATTTGGGAGTGATAATGTCTTGGTATAATAATAAATTTAAAGTAAATTGAAAAAAAATAAAATTGTATCTTCTTACTAAAACAATTTTTATATTGGGTTTTATAAGTGATTTCATTGACTATAAATATTAATGAGAATTATAAATAGATTTTACACATCATGATATTTTATTTATATTTTTCAGAAATTATATAAATAAATTTAATTATTACACAATGATGATGCAGTGATTACTTCATTAAGAAAGGATTCAAATTAATGATATTATAAATATTAAAATGATTAGTGTTTTATATAAATAATATAATACATGAATTATCTGATTTAATATGACATTTTGGGTTTGGTTAAAAGTTTTTTCAAGTAATAAAGTTGTTATGAATATGTAAAAAAGTCAAGTATGAATAGTGTCCAAAATTGACATAATTCATATCATAAAATATAAAGTAGTTTATTAAAAAAAATTAAATTCCTAAAAAGCATATATTTTGGAAAATGGTTAAGATATGTCAAAATTTTCCAAAAAACCATCTTTTTGGATCATTTGACAGGATATAGAAATCACATCATCCCACAACGTTTAAATAACCTGATATCACTCTATGGTTAAAAAGGGAAAAATAATGGTTAAGAAAAGATAATGATATAAAACTATTTTTAACGTGTCTAAAAATTGTTAGATTATTTTTAATCACACAAAAAATAATATTATATTATAATTAAATTATTTTTGGACCATTTTTAATCTAAATTGAATATATAATACATTAATATTTCAAGACTTTCGTAATGTACACCTCCTCCCTCTTATAAAAGGTCACCACTTCAACCCACTTAATCACACTTCTCATGCCCCTTGTCTCATTGATATTCCAATAATATAGGCTCCCAAAATCACTCCATTAATCTTAAAATCCGTACTTTGGGTAGAATAAAATTCAAGAAATCCTTTTGGCTCAAATTAGTTGAATTTTCTTGATTTAGAGGTAACACCTTTTCTCAAATGCCTTTATTTAATTTTCCTTCTCCACTCTCTATGATATTATTACTCATTGATTAAAAAACATAACAAATTTTCTAAATATACTATGATGTTGTTATGTAATGTTTTCTAACTACACTTACACACACCTCTACCTAATTGATATGAACATACAATTTCTGTGTATTGCGAAGTGCTACCTCAAGAAATGATGATTGTTCACTTTTCCCCTACCATATTGCATGGTGGTCATTAAAGTGTAACTGTATTTATATATGATATTTAGTATATATATATTGTCTCTATCCTTCAATAGTTTTTAATTTTATAAAAACGTTATGGTTTTTATTATGTGTAAATATGATAATTTTATTTTAGGAAGTGTGGACTACCACCCCTTTAAAGTGATTTAACTCATTCATGTTATACATGGAACATATAAAGTATGGTTTTATTTTACCTATGATACAAACATGAAATAAATATAAAACTTGTATTATAATATATATTTATATCCTTTGATTACAATTCTGTCAATTTGAAAAAAATGAAAATAGTTTTTAGGTCTATATATGGAATAATGTCTCCGTGAACGTTGCATTTAATTTCATATCTCTAAATGTTTTGAAAATTATAAATACATATATAATTTATATATATTATATTTAAATCATTAATAATATTATAGAGATGATGGTATTTTTACTACATAGAAAACTTACATCAAACAAGTTCATTTTTTACTCATGTACCGAATATCGACAAACTGACTAATATGAACTTAAATAATTATGTAATATTTATAACATGATGATAGTAATATAAAATAAATAATAGTCATGAAAAATGTTATGAATAAATTGAATCAACCTAATATTATTAATTTGGAATATAAATAAATAAGGAGATATTTCTGACTCAAGGTAAGGGACTTCGTCTTAATCACCTTTAATTGTGGAAAATTGTGGTTTATATAAGACCTTATTTTATATGGTGTTTTATTGTACCCTTTTTCTATTAATTTAATTAATTTCTTTTTAAAAGGAATATATTTTTATGAATAGTTTTACTGATTGACAAAAGGAATGTTTTTTAATATATGCAGAAAGAACGACCTTTTCGCTACCGCAAGCATAAATTGATATTTGGTTTCATTAACAAGACATAATGTTTTTAAAAGGAAAATAAATACCACATACCATTTTTATGTAGTTTTGGTATTGAGAATAGTTTTGAGGCTGAATTTATTATAAAAATATATTGAAATGATATTTTTTTACCGCAATGTGGAAATTTTATCATTTCATTGTGCTTGTTTTATGTTTTATGATTATGTTATGGTTCTTAATAATTATTATCATATACATGTGGTTCTGTGATAAACTGATGGTGGCTAAGCCCTAGATATCTATCTAATGCATTGGGTAATGTTACATAGGTAAATTTTAAGGTTTTTTCTAAGAGAATAATTGAATATAATGTGATGGGTATTTAAAACATAAGCATGAGGGTTACTCAATATGTACCTATCAACGACAAAAAATAAATATGTTATGGATTCCATAAGTTAAATTTATAATTTACGAATTCTATGATTTCTTCAAAAATATTATAGTTTCATGAGGAATGTTAAAGAGCATATGTTTTATTAGTGAAAATTATGATTTCATTGATTTTTATGTATTCATGGACTAATGATTTCTTTTCCTAGGTTATTACCCTTACTGATATTTTTATGGTTTTCTAGGTTTTTTAAATGTCTTTCACAGGGTATATGGAAGGGTTATAGAAAAGAGGAATTAATGATAATTTTTATCAATAAATGAATTATTTTTTTATGGTGTATTATTGTCTTGAAAAAAATTAGGTAGAGTACAAGTGTCTTCTTTGTAATATCTCAGATTTAATGTAACAGTTATGGCATAATTCAATTAAACTCTAAACCATAACATATCCTCTATGTGAAAGAAAGTAAATTAATGATTTAAAATCATGATTATGAAATGTTTAAGGCTGGGGTGTTATATCCATCTTTCATGTAGGAATTTCAAAATCCTCAACACTTGCTTCAGGTAATTAACAGGATTTCTAATTGAAATGATGGTATTTATGATTTCATTCATTTTTAATTACATTAATTTATTTTCATTCAGATGCTTTAAATTCTATAGTGTAGTTTCTTGATTTTATATATTCACCATTAACTTTGATTTCCTCTTCATTCGTTAAATTTTTGAAAATTAATCCTTTGGCTATTATCATAGTGATGTCACACAATTCTTAAATAGAAACTATTATTCTCATACATCCCTCACATAAGAATCTTAAAGCTCTCAACACGTTCTACATGTCAACAATAGGTTTTCCATGTGAAATGATGGTATTTATGATATAATTGATCCTAGTAATTTTTTAGGAAATAGATTATATAGATTTACTTTGTAAATTATTAAAATTAATGGAATATTTACACAATCATATTCCTTTGACATTTGATATCCCTTCACAAGAAAAAACAATAATAACCCATATTTTAAAACTATTATTTCTTCTATATATTATATTAAATTCATCTTCACTTATGGAACAATATACAGAATTAATGGTGTTATATTTACAATTATATGATTCCTTTTTTGAATCACCCCAATAGTGACTAAGAAGTTATTGTTTTCCATATTTACCTTATATAAGGGATGAAATGTTAAACCCATGAACTAAAGTGTACTTTTTATATTTTATTTTCATTATAGTTCCTGAGACAAATGTAAGATGGTTTATTTTTTACAATTCCTTCATGTGAAAAAATGTCCATAACATTACAATTAAAAACAAATAAATAAAAACTAATATTTCTTGATTAATAGATTAATTTCAAAAAATGAACCTAGATCAAGTTAGCATAAGCATAAAATTTGATTATGGACATATTCCCTACTACTAGTTGATGTCTGATTGAATTCCTCATGGAGGGTGGGGGAATTGAGCATTGTAATATTTCAATTAAAAAAATTTGTCATTTAAAACAAAAAAAATTACAAAATAGAAAATTATTAGTCTAATTGAATAATATAAATTGTACATATAATTTGATACATTCAAATGCTTTATTTTATAATTGATTAAAAATTGTTTAAAATAATTTAAAAATAAATTAACCATTTAATGTAATTTAGACACATCAATATATATATATATACCTCATATAAATATAAACTATTAGAGATATATTTTTTGAAAAAAGGCCATAAAATAGTTTAGAGAAAAGTTTAAGAATAACGAAACTGTTAAAATTAAATTGTTAAGAATAGTCATCATAAAAATAATAAACATTGGGAAAACTCATAAAAGGAAGTTTAGTTCCATGTTGGAAACTAATACTTTTCACTTGACAATATACCACTACCAACAATGTTTATTTTAACTATAAACAAATCCACAACCTTGATCAGGTTTTAAAAAAACAACTAAAAATAATGTTGTACATGATGTAAAACCTAAGTCCGCATTAATTCATTAGAGAATAAAAGATGGTGACAATTGTGAAATATTATGATGGTAATATTTGATAAATTACAAGAGTTTATTAGTAAATGAACAAAGTTTGACATCATGACTCCTCACCCATTTTCATGGGAATGAGTAATGCCTTTACTGGACTTAGGTGAGATCCCCAAGATAGAGAAGTTTGGATATAAATTCTATGGGATTCATAAACATTTTTTGGATGATTTTATATTTAAATATAAAACAATCAAACCATGATTAAAATAGAAAACTAAACCATTATATGAGTCGTGAGTACAAAACACAACTCAAAAAATGAAAAAAATAACCATATCACAGTTAATGTGAAAAACAAAATACAATGAAATAAGAAGACACCAAAGACAAAAAAAATAGAAACTACCAAACAAGATCCATGCTCTACCCCCAAAATACATAGCCAAGGTTTTAAGAGACATCACAAATGAAATAAGATAACATGCCATCCCCTATATTTGAATATATGATATCAAATAATTTAAAATAGTTTCCAAGGAGGGGTGAGTCTATACTCATTTGGATTTCTACAATGACTTCACAACTCACACAAAAAATTATTAGCATATTCATATAATAATTTTACCTATTTTTATATAGTTCATATCAAAGAAAAATTAGTTTTCCTGGGAAAAAAAATAAAAATTAATCATTTAAATACTTAGTCAATTATATTTTCCATACCCATCCATTTATTTCACAAATACACACATCCGCACATGAATAAACATGTGAGATATCCACACTCGTGATATGTTTTTCATAGATATACTAATTCATCACAAAGTGAGAAACACCATATTCCCCAATGGAACATTCCCCTTTAATAAGATCACGTCTAATGAAAAGGAACACAGACAAATCATGTATTAAAAAATACATGAATAAATAATTCACAAACCTTACTATATAAAAAACATTTCCACTAACCAATTTCCACTCATTTAAAAGAATCCAACAAATTTTAAAATTACCATTTTAAAATCATCATCTATAGGATTTTTCATAAAACCAACAAATTTTCACAATTTCACAAAACCATCTCTAAAGAGTTTTCTAACAATGATCAAACAAAAATTCAAAATAATTCCAAGGAAATGATTTATTCGAAACATACCCTTCATGTTATAATATAAATGTTTTGAGAGAGAATCCCTCTACCATACACACATTGGAAAAAATTAAGAATGTAATCACCATTCTATAGATTCTATCATGCCCCCCTGATTTCCTTATTCTGAATAGTAAAACATTATAATTCCCAACATGGAATAAGGATATATCCCCATCAGAATTGATCTACTGTTCTGAGAGTGATATGGAGAATGGATCTATGAAGAACAACTACGAACACATGCTTATTAGTGAATTTGGTTATCAAATATTCTTTTCATTGGCTAAGGATTATTGTCGGGCTAAAAATGGAAATGTATCTCACATATTGGGAGAAAACGAATTTCATGTTATGGATGGATTGGAGGAAAAATATGGATTAATGGATCTAATTCGATTTAGATCCACTAATTTCATAGGGTAGACTGCACATTTCATGTTTAGGTAACATTTTTTGGAAAACAATGTAGTTTTTATTATTTCAATCCAAAACCACACATGGTTGGCCCACAATCATAGAGAAACCATGCAGAAGCTATTGTCTTAATAAAACCCACACATTATTGGCTCACATGGTTTGACCAACTATGCACCAACCATGTGTTTCCCTATTTATTCAACGTTCATGGTTTCTCTAAGGAATTCACAAAGATTATCCAAACTATACAACAACCATGATCCTTCCAGGTTTTAACTTTTGGATGATCACCTAGAATTGTTAGAGATGAGAAGCATTATTGTGGGGAGTTATTAGTAACCCCTTTTGAATGGTCTGGTTTGATTTTGTAGGTAGAATGTGAAGCCTTATTTAATGGACAGTTCAATTCAATAACAAGTTATTGGAATAGTGTTATCATGGTTTTCACCACCTAGATTAGTGTTTTTGGATGAGTTTTCAGGTTCTGATGTTGGTCCGGAGTAGTGGGAAGGCACTAGAGATATATCGGGGGGCTAGGGATATATTTTGTAGCCATTTTATAGTATCTTCCAGACCACCAACCAATTTATGGAAATGATAAAGGGCCTTTTGGTTTGAAGGGGTCTACTAGATTGCTTGTGGGCCAGAACTGGTTAGCTATTATAGATTTCCAATTACATAGTCCAACTCCAAAATCCATCACCTAGCTAGTTGGGATTTTAAATGGAATAATTAAAATTCTCCCCATCATGTTTTTAAGGAATATCCCCACTTTTCGTGATTTAATTGTATCTTGTGTAATATGGAGACTCCCCCTTATATATCATGGTTTTGGTTTCCACCAACACCAATTTTCAAATTGGTTTATGGTGATTATTTGTTGGTTCCTTTATGTGTTGATCTCCATTGCACCCTTCATTTTCTCTGTCTAATAATTTTTCTCCTAATTAGGAATACGAGATATGGTTCCACTTTATATGGATGAATAATAAATATATGATGGGGATCTATTTGGACTTGAATTATTTCATTCAGTGACAATGTCTTCAAACCACCCCCATTTCTTTTAAGGGAGGTATGTCATTATATGAATTTTATAATGGTTATGAGTAAAATTACATTTATTTCATCATTATTTTGGTTTAAATTGATAATTATTTGTCTTAGGTTAGTTCTAAGATCATGAAACGAGCTTATAGATGAATTTTAGTCTTATATTAAGTGTGAAAACAATTCCCAATGAGTAAATTACCCATTATTAATAGGTGAATAGATAAGGTTAATTATTAGTATGATGTTAATTAATTATAATTTTACTTTAATAATTTAATTTTGGGATCTTTTAATCCTGATATGCTCCTACGAAGTTTGACTGTTGGTTTATGGTCATAGAAGAGCTGAAGCGGTGTGTTTTTGAGTTGAGTAAATTGAGTATATACGTCAAATTATATAGTATTTACCTCTAATTAATAAGTATCATTTCCTTAATTTTTTGATGTATTTTGTGTTTTCATGTCATCATGGTCCCGCAAATGACTAGTTTATGTTAAATTTTTTGGAGAAGTTTCACTATAGTTTATAATTACTTTGACAATTATTTGTTCTCAATTTAATTCAATACCATCATGTGGCCTTAGTTGATAGAAGAATATAGATTTGATTTTTTATTTTCAAATATAATTAAAATTGATAATTTTTTTCAGAAAAAATATTAATGGTATTATAGAAATGGTATCTTTTAGAAATAATAATTATAATTGTTAATGTATTTTTTTTTTGAAATAGGACTGTGTAATGGTCTTCATGACATATATATGGTTTTTTAGATTGGTTTTTTAATTAATTTATGAAATGTCATTTGGTTGTGGCGTGTTAAATAGAATATAGAAATTAGTTTGGAACATAATTTTTGAGATGTAATTGTGAAATGGTGTGATTTAATATGAACTATTATTTTTGCAATAAAATGTGAATCATAATTTTTATTAAAAGGATTATATTTTTAATGAATGTTTTTTATTTATTGGAGAATTCATGTTGGGGTGGTTTTTTAAATGGAAATAAAATTCATTTTTTGTTTTTCTTGTTAAAAATGGGGTTCATATGGCCCATGGGTGGACATGGTTGTGGTCGATACAGCTTATGTGAAAATATCACTAAAATATATTGTCAGTTGATATATGGATAAAATTAAGCAGAATCATCCCCTGAGTGGATGTTGGGCCCCCAATGAGGAGTATATTATCCTCGTTTACCAATTTTTGGATGGGGACTTGTATATTTCCCACATAAGAGGATGTTCTAGAATGGTCGTCAAAAAATGCTCATAAGCACCATAGAACTGATCAAAGTATATATATAGATTTCTCATGTTTCATCATGGGATCTTAGGTTTTTTGTATGTTTATCAATTTAATTTAATTGTTTTAAATTTAAAAATTTATGTCTAATTTTAATTATTACCTCATCATGAACTTTTATCATGATGGTTATATTTTTTAACATCATTGATGGTGGCCTAATGAGTTGTAATGATACCTTTCCTATAAAATTGGCCACTTGGGTTCCTTAATAGATAGTAAATGTTTGTAGGTATGCGATTGGGTTAATCAAATAAAGAATGGGAGTTAGCACTTGGTCTTGGACTCGATTACATTATGAGAGTTTTTACAATTTTATGTTTTCAATTTTTATGTTTTTCTTAATGAATGTCTAGAATGTTTAGTATATAGTTCATTCATTATGGTGTAGTTGGTTTTGTTAAATTTTCATCACATTACTAGAAGTCATTGATTTAAATTATTTTTATGGATGTGTATATTCACTATTATTTTTCATTTTTATACTCTATTATATGGGTATAGTCTTCCCATTTTACTACCATAGACCCAGACATCTAGTTATCATGAGTTTTCATATGGGGAAGGGTGACTTAGGTGTTGTACCATTCTACCAGTTTAGAGACCACTAAATCGCCTAGGGTGGCAGGATGTTACCTTAAAACACCTAAAAAATATATGACCCATTCCATGGTCTAACACACACTACTATCATTCATAAAATGATTAATTTTTTAATACTACATAAATTATTCATTACCATGCCTTAAACATGATATTTAGTACATCATTTCACTAACTAGCTCTAAAATACCATATACACTTAATCAGTCCATTGAATCCTTGTCTCCTCTGATGCATGAGAAATATTTATAAATCACTAATCTTCTTAGTGAATATTCCATTTTTTTATATCAGTTTCATAATACATAACCTAATTTTCTCATCAATGCAATGAAATTTCATTAGAAATATGTTCCCCTTTCTCATAATGTAAATACTTTACATATAATCTTATCACAAGGACATATGTCATTAAACATGTCATCGCAAAAAACATGTTTCTAAAATTAAAGAAACTATGTTATCTTATCATTTTATTCTGTAAAACTCATACTCGACCATCCACCAAAACATAAATGACCATTCATCTGTATTTATTACTGAATTTTATTTCTCAAATTGAATATCCTATTATAATACCCTTATATTGTATCACATGATATCAAAATAACACACTTCAAAATTCCACCCATGAACTGAGTCCATTATTGAACAGAAAAATTTCTTTTCACTCAATATGTTAGTCTTGATGCTCAAAATAACTACAACTTAAACAAGGATCATAATAATAATCTCATTATTGTAATCCACTATAATTTTATCATCAATATTCTATGAGTGTGATCCTTCTGAACATAAACAACAATCTAATCAAGGACAGTCATGATCCTTTTAAATTCCATCCTAATATACTCATGTTATGATCCCACTCTTTCGCCTACTAAATCATGATGATTCATGAAACAATAGTGAAAACCCATAAATGGTCCATCAACTCACATCTGTGATATTATATATAATATAAAATATGTTATATCACTCACTTCCATGTGCCATCTAAATTAACAACTACTTTATAACAACCCACATCAATTCCATTAGATGTCTCACCATTAAAATAGTTCCCAATATTCCATTATAATAATTGATTATATCCTCAATTAATCATTAATCAAACAAATTCCATTAAATTCAAAATATCATAATAAATATATATATCACCATAGTGTTTTCCACTCCACAATATATGCTTTATCAAATTACAATATAGATAACCAACTTATAAAAATTTAATTTCAAATAACTTATTCTATATATAATTAACATTCTTAAAATAAAGCTTAAAAAATTGTAAATATCCTAATGCATTGGTTCCCAATAATAAATAACAAATACTAATCCAACATTCATCCCTACGCTATGAATTGGATGATATAATGAAATGAGTAACACCGCCAGATAAGGAAAAGTGTCCAAATCCATTCTAAAATATCCAAATATGGGATCATAATTAAGATTTATCTTAAACTAGATTATATATTCATGAAATTATATTGTACTAAGATGTTGAATAACAGAAGGACTCTAAATATATATCATAACATTCAAGTTGTTTTCAAGGTTACATACTCTTATATAGGTCTCAATGTGATGAAACACAATTCCCAAACTTGTTATTCCACAATATAGGATGGAAGTGATTTTAATAATTTTGTATTGACAAACTCATATTGAAAGTAAACTAGGATTCCTATAACCTACACAAATACTCTTCCAAACAAATACAGTTTCTAATGTTTTAAATTTTAACGTATAGAATGTCATTTAATTATGATAACATAATTGAACACATTAACATCACCATCCAATTTTTGATCTCGCTCTATACAAATATCACATATCTCTCTTATATTATGGAAGACCAACCCCTATTATAATAAAATGATAGGGGTTATTGAGGAATAATTACACAAAAAATGGGACACAACTTCCACTTTTGTTTATTTCTTCAAAAATATAAATAATTTTAAACCATAATACTACTATTCCATGTAATTTATCTTAGGATAATATTATTTTTATTCTAGAAAACCCAGACTCATCTACCTAATAAATAGTTAACTATACCAAACATGAAATAAATTCCACATCAACTCATGAATAACAATTCCAGAGTTCGTTTCAAAATACATAAGTAAGGAATTTCTCTCATGTGTATATTATAACATGACTATGTCTAACCTATGTTTAGCTCTCTTTTAAGGAATCATCATTCCATGTAATCATTTAGGAATCCAACAACATGTTAGGACTAGCTACTCTTTCCTGAGTTACCCTTATTTTCACAACATATAATTGGCCTAAAAAGTAAAAACACAATATTTCATGGATAATGCTCAACCCACTACTACTCAGATCTAAAACCCATCACCATTGGGATTCAAAAATCATCATTAGATGAAATATTACATAGAACACATCCTCTAATAATGTTATCATGATTATAGATAAATTCCACATCATGGAATAATTTGTTCTTCTTCTTATTCCCATGGATATTATTAGTATCAGATATCTATATGTTTTCCCAAAATACATATTCTATAGTCAACACCACAGCCATAATCTCATCTACGATGTTAACCCCAAGAAACACAACCCATTATATCCTCCTAAAATAGAAACAATAATGTAACATGAAATAAATGCCACTACATCATTACCACAATATGATATACGAATCACATATATCTCAAACAATACTCTAGGTAATCTAAAATACACTCAATCCATGTATTCACTATATGTTTTCAAATAATGAATCATCATATATAGAACATAAAAACAAGTATCCATCGTTATTTCATAAATATTGTCAATAATAATAATATATATAAGAAAAGTCTATATAATATTTTTAAAAACATTAATTTATATAACCCATCTACATAATCAGATCATCGAAAACATACAATAATTTTACTAATATACCAATAATATTTGGAAAATTGATGGATGATTTCAATCTCTCTTGTCACCTTGTGTAAGGAGTAATGTAATAAAATATAAATATCAAAATATATTTCTAGTAAATCACATATTGTAAAATAAATAAATCTAGAAAAAACCACATAACTAGTATACTGTAAATTCATAATATGAGGTATTTTTTCCCTATACATAAGGTATATCCTATACTCTTATCAAATCCGACCTCTAAATGGAATCCCATAACTGATAAAATAAATTAAAACAAGTCTTAAATTTCATTTTTTACTATCTCTAGATATAAGTCTGACACACAAAAAAAATAAAATTTGTTTTATAACTCCTGAATTTATCCCCATGTGAAAGAGGTTTACAAATTGAAAACATATAATAATTGAATCATATATATAATGTTTTACATACTACTGTATTTAATGGAATTATATAAGAAATAAAACTATTACAATACTATATCAATCATTAATGATATATATATATAGCTCAAAAAGATATGCACCTATATATGATATCCTCATAGACCAGTCGTTTATTACTGTAAGAACACGACCTTAAAACATTACATAATCATGAATTAAATGAATAATTCCAATAGAGGAACTTTTTAGGTTTAGAGTTTTATAGAATTAGGACATAACTATTACATATCAAAAAGATTACAAATTCGACACTTCTACTAAGATTCCATAAAATAAATACTCTTAAAAATAAACATGTCTAGTTCCTTGTTTTAGATAGCATGTCTTTCCTTGATCCCATCCTTGACCGTATTCATCTTTAAGTCTTGTGGAAAACATTTAAAAAACATGGGATGAGCATAAAAAGCCCAGTAAAGTATACACAAAGAAGGAAAACTATTAGTTTTTCTAAACAACAAGTAAACCATGAATACTTTATCAAAGTAAAAGTTTTCACCTTTATGAAGTAGTAAATACTCTTCAGTAAATAAAAGATCACTACTTATCCTTTGTAACCCAAAGATTACCATAAAACCATATAAAGAACACATAACAAATAAAGGTAACTTGGGAGATAAACATACTTAAATGGAATAACCATACGGTCTACTTCCATATATATCACTACATGGAATAGCCATACGGCTGACATCCATACCCAATGCATTGGAGGTTATAACGGAACCACCCTTCCGGGTATTCACATGACCACCCATCATATTGTTTATCACATAACCACCCATCAAATGTTCATGTACCATTACAAAATCATAATACATAAAAAAACATTAATGGAAAGAAAACATTCCACCTTTCGATCAAAATATATCACTTAAATATATTGACATAACAAATCCATTATCAGAACCATTTTCAATACCAAAAAACATAAAAGAGTATATGTTATTTAATTTCATTAAAAACATTACGTCTTGTTGAGGATGCCAAAGGTCAAATTGTAATCGCAGCGGCGTAAAAGGCAGTTGTCAACAAGTACAATAAAAGAAACATACTTTTTGTCATTTAGTAAAACGCTTCGTATAGAAAATATTCCTTCTAAATAAAAGGAAACTTCAAAGGGGTTTATACACCGTAGAAAATAATGTTGTGTATAAATCAGAATATACTTCAATGAATGGAGATTGAGACGAAGTCCCGTTCAAAGACGATATCCTTAGATTAAAGATAAATAAATTACTTAATTATATGTGAAAAATATAAATACACCCAATATAAGTGGATATTAAGTGTAAAACAATAAGATTCATTCACACATATTCATAGAATGAGATATTCAAGGAGTACAGGTTTAACCCAAAGAATTGAAATTGAGTTAAGAAGTTCCCTTGCAAAAATTTAACAGCCTAAGAGTGTCACTTTAAAATTCAGAAAATGAGTTGATGTGAGAGAAAATGGTATCTATTTACTTGCACATAAAATTTTCATCATTAAGGATATATAAGAAAATATCCTAACATAACAATATGTAAATTAAAAGACCCAACAAAAATAAGTCTTTTAAAAATAGGAGGGTGAAAGGTTCCCTTCCTGATCTGGGTAACTTTCCAAACGTACACCCCATGAAAGAAGGGTCATACAATGAAGATGTAAATAAACATAAATTAATGTATATTACAAAAAGAATACAATAATGGGCAGTAAATACACCACAAAAAAGGAAATAGTGGCAAATGTAGCATGAATCTCATGGGAACAGAAAGTGAGATAAAAAAAATTCCTTTACGAAATTTCGGCAGCCTAACGGCGCCACTTAAAACATCCAAAAATGGATTGATGAGATCAAATAGGGTCTCTCATATTTTGAAAATAAAAATTACAGAATGAGGAATATAAAATAACATCCCCAAACATAATAAATACGATCTTAAAAGAAATTACATAAAAGAGAGTACATAAAAAGATAGAGAGACGTAGGATCCCTTACCTCAAGTCCGACTTGTCTTTTTCATTTCTTTATATTCCTGAATAATAAAATTCGGTCAATTTATAATTTCTTAAGGAATATATTTAAATATTATTATTCCGTTCATATCACATATTATAATGTTATAATAATTGTCTAATAATGTGAGTTCATATCAGATGTTTTTGTCGATTTTCGGTACATGAGTCAAAATTGAACGTGTTGGAAAAGAATTTTCTATGTAGTTAAAGGAACAAAATATACATATTAGAATTAATGATTTAAATATCATATATATCCAGTATATATTCATTTTATACTATTACATAACAATTGGAGATAAAAAAATGAAATGCACCGTTCATGGAGACGGTAGGCCGTACGTACGCATGAACACTACTTTCTTTTCTTTGTCATATTAATGGAATTTAATCTAAATGAGATATATATATATTATAATTCCAGAATGATATCCTTCATTTAGATGGAATATATGACATATATATCCATTATATATATGTAATTATAATAGTACATAACATTTCGAGATAATAAATGAAATGTACTGTTCATGGAGACGGTAAGCCGTACGTACGCTTGAATGCTACTTTCATTCCTATTTCATACCTTAATGGAATTAAAAAAATAATGATACATAAGAATATTATAATTACAGTATAATATAATATAAAACATCATTAAATTCATCCTTTATACATCCCTCATATGGTATTAACGATTCAAATCACTTTGAGGGGGAGGTAGTCCGCACCTCCTAAAATGACCTTATCGTGTTTACGCATTATGGAAACCATAAAAGTATGGAATAACTGAAAAATTAATAAGCATTAGTAATACATAAAAATAATTTATATATAATATATAAATATAGTGACATCTTAATGGCCACCATGATAGGTGTTAAAATAAAATTGAACAATCATCATTTCGTGAGGCAGTAATTCACCACCCACAGAATCATTATGTTCGTTAACCATAAGATGGAGGTGTGTATGAGTGTAGATAGAATAATCCTTACAACAGAATCCTAGTATAGTTAAAATAATGGTGTTTTTACAAAAGAATTGAATAAAAAGAGTTTAGTGGTTGGAGAATCAAAAAATATCAAAAGAACGTAAGAGAAGACATTACATTCAAATCGGATAAATATTTTTGATTTTAGCTAAAAGGAATCCTTGGAAAGACTTCATCCCAAGGTGAGGCTTATAGGAGTACGAGAGGGATGTGGAGAGACAATATGAAAAGATTTTGGATGATCCAAGTGCTTGAGAGGTGTGGGTAAGGAGGTAGAGGTGGGGGCCTTTTATAAGAGGGAGGAGGGGCACTCTTGGAATGTCTTGAAGTGATACTTTATTATAAAATGATTTTTGGATATAAAAGGACCCAAATTATATATTTATAGGGTAAGGTGATAAGGGTTCGAACTCCACTCATCCAATAGGTTTTTGAAAAGTTTATGTCTTATATTTTACATTATATTTTCATTTTAATTAAATAGTTTATTTATGAGGTAATCGATGCATCATCATAGTGTCAAAAATAAATCACATTATTTAATGTCTAAAAATTATAAAAAACTAATATAATGTAGAAAACTGTTTTATCTTTCAAATTAATATATATAGTTAAAAGTATGACTTTTATTACCCCATGTAAAAATTGTTTTAGTAAAATAATACATGTTTGTGACATTTTTATTTTAACTTTAAATAATAAGTAATTAATGTCATTTTCTTACCCATGTGGATCCATGAGGTCCCCAATTTGACCCATGGATTTTATTTGTCGGCCATGACTCATTAAATAAGGTTAGGACATGTTTCATGGTCATTTAATATTATTATAACATTATCTTTACCTTAAATTACACTAATTACATTTAATCGTGATTTATAAAACATACAAGTTACTATTCACCACAAAATATTTTCATCCCATTAAACAAAATTTTATATCCTAATTAAAATCATGTATGTCTAATTTTTTAAATTAAAATCATAGAGGTGGTAAAATTTCATTTAAATGAAAAATCATTTTTTAACTACCACTTAGTGGTTTCACTATTCATCAAAAATTGACGTTTTTCAAAAAAATACAAAAAATTAACCCTATGATGTATTTGATATTACAAATTCAAAAATTGTGTCTATTTTAAAAAATTCAAAACATATATTTTTTATTAATAAATTTAATAATTAATTTCTGTTGTTAAAACGAATAGTGTGTATTTTAGAAACAAAATATATAAAAAGATTGACACTAGTTTAAGTTCAATTACAAAGTGAAATTAATTCAATGACCACCATTGGGTCAAATGGTAAAAATATATTCTAACTAAACATTGAACCAAATTAAAAGGATAATATATCCATATAAATAAGTCAGATTAAAAAGTGGGTTTGAATTAAAATTCAACATCTTCACTAAAAATGCTCTTTATTGGAAAAATAACAAACATTTACACAAAGTAAATATTGATGTCCAAATTATAAAGAAGGATTTATTTGGTCCAATATAACATATAAAATTTTCAAAAATTGTATTTAAAAGGGGTTCACCTTCAAAAGGCGGTTAATCTACCTTTTAAAGAATATTAGAATATTTACGCTTAAAATTGGATCCATTCGCATTTTAAGACTTTAACATTTATTGGATAAAAGTAAAAATATTTGACAAAAATATATAATAATTTTTAGTTATTTCTATTCATTCCCATCATTAAAATTACTAGGCGTTAACTACCATTTAAAATAATATTATTTTATTATTAGAGTGCAACGTAAGATTTCCAAGAAACTCGTTGTTGCGTATTGGGTACGCTCTCGAGCATAGTGTTCCCTTAAAAGTAATATTAATATTTTATTCACAAATATTAATAAATATGAAAATTTAATATTCTTTATTTACCTTTGATGTTACATCCTTCCCCCCTTTTATGAATTGAGACCTCAAAATTTTACAAAATTTGGACTTTGAAACTTCCCTGAAAGCCCCACTTCGGAAAAGGAGTCAATTAAACTGTCACTTTAAAAAAAAGGGGAAGTATAAGGGTCACACGAGTTAACTCATACTATGATTAGATGTGGGAAAACATGGATATTTAAGAAAAAACAATGTTTCATGTTCTTGTGGAGAGTGATAGAAAACACGATTAGGATAATGTTGACCCCAGGAAAATCACAAACATGTGATGGGTTAAACGGTATTTGATTCCCCAGTAAGAAACATTAACAGACAACATTTTTGTTTTAAGTAACATTTCATTGAGGAATTTATTTATGATCATAACTAATACATAAGGAAACATACTTAATTGTCATGTATACTATCATCTCTTACTATATTTCTTACACAAACTCATATTTTCTCATAATAATTGTATTTATGATGTCTTTTTCACATTAAGAGCACTATAATCAACTTCTAGAGAATCACCTAATCCAAAAAAGAGAACTATATATTATAATGTCTTTAGACCAAAACCAAAATCAATGAAAAAATCTTATTATGAGATCAGATAATTCTTAAAAAGGACAATCGTTTATAAAAATAAGATATATTCTTAATCTCCAAAATTTGTCCAACAAAAACCCAAAGTTAAAAAAAGACCATTCGATAAACAATTGACAATAAAATTATTCAATTTAAACCATACTAAGATTGAAACACAAATATTTAAAGGATTTTATAATAAATATCCATTATATATTCATTCTATACTATTCCATAACATTTGGAGATAAAAAAATGAAATGAACTGTTCATGGAGACGGTCGGCCGTACGTTCGCATGAATGCTACTTTCATTTCGTTGTGATATTAATGGAATTAAAACTAAATGAGATATATATATATATTATAATTCCAGAATGATATCCACCTTTTAGATGTAATATGTGACATTTATATCAATTATATATATGTACTTATAATAGTACATAACCTTTGGAGATAAGAAATGAAATGTACCGTTAATGGAGACAGTAAGTTGTATGTACGCATTAACGCTACTATCATTTCTATTTCCTAATTTAATGGAATGAAAAAATAATGATACATAGTTATATCATAATTACAATATAATATAATATATAAATTCATTAAATTCATCCTTTATACATCCCACATATGGTATTAATGATTCAAATCACATTGAGGGGGCGGTAGTCCACACTTCCTAAAATGAAATTATTGCATTTACCCATTATTGAAAGCATAAAGGTATGGCATAAATGAAAAATAAAGAATCATAAGTAATACATAAACATAATTTATATGTCATATATAAATACTGTGACATCTTAATGGCCACCATGAGAGGTGTTAAAAGAGGTTTGAACAATCATCGTTTCGTGAGGCAGTAATTCACCACCCACAGAAACAGTATGTTCATTAAACATAAGATAGATGTGTGTATGAGTGTATCTCTAATACTACTCATAAAAGCATCCTAGAATCATTATGATACTGGTTTTTTTACAAAAGAAAGTAATAAAAAGATTTTAGGGGGTTGGAGAAGCTAAATAAAACAAAAGAACATAAGAGAAGACATTACCTTCAAATCGGATAACTCTTTCTGATTTGAGCTCAAATGATTCCTTGGAAAGACTTCTTCCCATGGTGAGGCTTCTAGGAGTTATAAAGGGATGTGGAGAGATAATATTATCATAGTTTGGACGAGCCAAGGGCTTCAGAGGTGTGGTTAAGGAGGTAGAGTTGGGGACCTTTTATAAGAGGGATGAGGGGCACTCTTGGAAAGTCTTGAAAAGTTAGTTTTTGATAAAATGATTTTCGGATATCCAAGGTCCCACATTTATTTATTTCTAGGATAAGGTGATAATGGTTCGAAATCCACCCATACGATAGGTTTTTGACAAGTGTATGTCTTAGATTTTACATTATATTTTCATTTTATTTAAATCGTTCATTAATGAGGTAATCGCTGCATCATCATGCTGTAATAAATAAATTAATTTATTTAATGTCTAAAAATTATACAAAAAATACCATGATGTAGGAAATCACATTATATTTCCAATGAATATTTATAGTCAAAATTATGACTTTTATAACATGATGTAAAAATTGTTTCAGTAAAACAATACATGTTAGTGACATTTTTATTTTAACTGTAAATAAAAGGTTATTAATTTCATTTTCTATCCGAAGTGGCTCCATGGGGTCCCCAAGTTGTCCCATAGATTGTAATGGTCGTCCATGACTCATACAATAGGAGTAGTACATGTGTAAAGGTCATTTCATATTATTATAACATCATCTTTACCTTAAATTACACTAATTAACTTTAATCGTGATTAATAAAACATAAAAGTTACTATTCCCCAAAAAATTTCATCCCATTAAACCACATATAACATCCTAATGAAAAATATTATTTGTCAAAATTTTGAAATTCATATCACAGAGGTGGTAAAATTTCATTTAAATAAAAAATCAGTTTATTGACTACCATTTAGTGGTTTCACTATACATCAAAAATTGAAGTTTTTCTAAAAAATACCAAAATTTCACCCTAAGATATATTTGTTATTCGGAATTAAAAAATTATATCTACTTTACAAAATCCAAAAAATACATGTTTCATTAATCAATTTAATAATTAATTTCTGTTTTCAAAACAAATAGCGTGTTTTTAAGAAATAAAATATATCAAAAGACTATCACTAGTTTAAGTCCAATTTCAAATTGAAATTAATTTCAATGACCACCATTGGATTAAATGGTAAAAATATATTATAACTAAACTTTAAACCAAATTAAGAAGATAATCTATACATATAAATAAATCCGATTAAAATGAGGTTTTGAATTAAAATACAACATCTTCACTAAAAATGATCTTTGTTGGAAAAATAACAAAAATTTATGCAAAGTAAATTTTGATGTCCAAATGATAAAGAAGGATTTTATTTGGTCCAATATCACATATAAAATTGGTAAAAATTGTATTTAAATATGGTTCTCCATCAAAAGCCAGTTAATCATCCTTTTAAAGAATATTAGAATATTTACGTTTAAAATTGGATTCATTCGCATTTTAAGCATCTAACATTTTTATGATAAAAGTAAAAATATTTGACAAACATTTATAATCATTTTGTAGTTATTTTTGTTCATTCCAATCATTACAATGGCTAGGAATTAACTACCATTTAAAATAATATTATTTTATTCTTAGAGTGCAACATAAGATTTCAAAGAAGCTCGATGTTGCGTATTGGGTATGACATCGAGCATAGCGTTCCCCTTAATGTAATATTAATATTTTATTCAAAAATATTAATAAATATGAAAGAGTAATATTATTTATTTACCTGGGATGTTACAATTACATTAGATTAATATTAAATTAAAGGTTATCCACCAACCATCCTCAACATCACCATAAACGGATCACCACATAGTTCTTGTGCTCGTCCACCTTATATACCTAATAAAGCTTCAACACCAAAACCTTTATGAAAACCATAACATTTACACACATATAAGGGAACCCATATAGGCCATGAGGATAAAACATAATAGAATGACACCAATGGTGTCCCTAATGTAGACTGATAAATATGTATTATATTAATAAATTAATATACATATAAGACATATCATGAACACCCCAGTGAAAATGTTGTGTATATTAGATGTTTTATTGACGTTCAACTCATACATACTTTATAAAGTGATATTTTAGGGTTTTAAAAAATAAAACACACTACTAATGGGTTATTATAATATCTACACGATCATATTCATTGTTCCTAATGTTAGGATACTATAATGGTCAATAATGTGGTGAATTAAAACTTTTAAAAATATTGGATTAATTATTTTCAATTTTCATAAAAAAATCAATGAAAATAAAAATGAAATTAACATGGTGATTTCTATAGTTATTTGGATATAAATTATCATAATTTAGTCTTTACCCCTCTCAAATGAAAAAGTAAATGGGACACATTATCTATGGAGATTCTCACTCATAAAGGGATTCCCTTCCCCTTACATCTACCTTTTTTAAACCCTAAAAGAAGAACCCAACACTAATTTTTTTCCAAATAGGAGTCACAATCCTCAAGATTCATTTTATGGAGGTGGAAGAAACCAAACATCACTTATCTAAAATATGGTACAACAAAATCAACAACCATTTACCTATTAGGAACAACCAACAAATACCTTCTGTATGGGGTAATAAAGCCCAACTCATATATTTTAAGTGTATTATAACTAAGACACCCATAATTAAATTACATATAGAAATAATTAAAAAACCACATGAACAAGTTGAGTAAGAAATTATATTATTTTTTTCATATTAAGAACACTTTATTACCAATGGATCAAATGAATAATGATTAACAAATACTACAAGTTTATTTCTATAGTGTATCACACACCATAGTTCAAGAACATCCTCAAACCCAATGAGGAGCATGTTCATTCAAGATACATTATATCATGTTATATAATTTAAAATATATTACAAATAATAATTTTATTTTATTTTTTCATTCTATAAGATTCTTGATATTGTATCTATAATAAACAACTTTAGATGTGTTTGTTGTATAATTCCAAGAACATATTCACATGATATTCTCATTAAATGTTCATGAAAATATATTCTCATGAATATCCACTATAATTGATATTTAGAGAAAAAATATTTTTAGATACTAAATAAATCACTAAATATCCAAACTAAGGTAAATTGGAAATACCACAAAAATCATGTGAGGAATATATTTCATGTTCAATAAAATTTAATGTCAAATTTATTTTCCAATAATGAAACATGATTCTTAAATTAGGGGATTTCCATTCAGTACAACTTATTATTTTTCCAAAATAAATTCCATTACATTTTAATAATTAATTATAATATATTAAATTATTATATTAATGAAATAAGTTAACAGAATCATAATGTAAATCAAAATATACAAATAAAGTAAATGTTTTAAAAAATTACACCTTATAAAATATTCCCTTCCATGTATCGTTGATTTCTTATTATAGGTTAGTATTTTTCGTACATTCATCCTCATAGTTTCTTATGTCTTGTTCTATGTTAGGAATTATAGTAGTTTAGAATCATTGTTTGGTCGATTTCCCTAAATGTTCTGTAGATCTTTTAAACTAATTGTTTATCATTTATGTTTTATACACTAAACATGTTCTATATTAATGATTCTTTTAATGTTTCATTTTTGTGGAAAATCTATAATCAAAATATTATTTATTGGTGACTTTCCTGAAGGTTTATTGAATATCTTCAAGTGGTGTATTGAATATTTTCATATGGTTTGTTCAATAGTTAAAAAAATATAAATTATATATCTTATAGATTATATGTAGAATATTGTAAATCATTTTACCATATTGTCGATGAATCTAGTCAAGTGGATAATTTCTATATAATTATGTGTCAGTCATGGTTGATTTGGGAAATGGATATATTTTTAAAATATTTCCACCTAACTATTATTAGGATTAAAACTTATATGAAATTAACCCATAAAAGGATCAATTTTTCTCTAAAATCACTTCATGAAATAATTACCAAATGTGACCATGATAATAGAAAACAGTATTAAAAATATTAATTTTGAAAAACAATTATACATAATCTATAAGGAATAAATGATTAAAATAAAAGATATGTTAAAATGAGAACTATTTTTAATTTTTAGAAAGTAAAAATAAAGGTAATCAAGGATTGACAATAACATCCTCCCCATTTATTATAATTTATTTTTTTAAAAAAAATTTCCTAATTTATACCGTAGTTGAAAATTTTAAAATATATGAAAAAAATGCCACCCATTAAATGTACCAATAGTTTATGTTTAATGTATCCTCGAATGACGGAGATTTATTACTAAGAATGAATTTAACCCTTTAAAAATAAATATCAAACATATAAATATCATGTTGAATTATTACTATGAAATACATTAACATATATATTACATAAATCAAATAACAAAGCATTACAAAATTTATTCATTTTGAAAATATTATACAGGCCACTAGAATCAATGAAAAAATGTCAGGATATTCTAGGAATGATGCATAATTATATTAAATTAATTATGTTGTATCCATAGGAAAACCATAAAATATAGAATAATATACATTTTCAACATGAGAAGTGTCTAAATAGTAAAATGAAATAATGTATCATCTCATAAACATAATTTAACTACTCTTAAAATAACACTAAATAATTGATATGACATTTTCAAATTTGATTTCATCTGTGATTAGTAAATATATGGACTATGTAAATATAAGAGTAAGATAATTTTATTTGGAAATATATTCTAAAATTATATATCATTTTTGGAAATGATCTCCATGAGAGATATATATGACACTAATGTGTTATGTCATATAATGTTGCCTTGAATTTCTAAATAAAAAAGATATATATATATATATATATATTACCATTATAAAACAAGATCTTCCAAAAATTAATGAAATGAAATAGATATAGTTATTTTTTTACATAATTAATTTCAATAATATAATGTAGTAGAAAAATTATTTGCCTCAATATTTTAAAAATCTATTGGTTTTTTCTTATTACTCAACAAACAAATTTTTACCAAGATAGTGACACAGACATATTATTATTTTTCTATATATTTTAGAAACATAAAAATTATAAATTGAAAAAATAATTAGTTTAGATAATGTGTGTGTTAGGAAACAAATACAACATTTACATATCCTTTTACTTACTTAACTTCCCTTTAAAAAATTTTAAATTATATTCCACATGATAAAATTGAAAACTAGAAGATATACCTGCTAAAAACATTAAATCTTCTTTAGAGGCTACCAAATAAACAATAACCCAATCCTAGTTCTAATCATATTATTATGAACATGTTTTCTATCTTTATTATAATCTATCTTACATGAAATAGTCACTGTAAAATTTTAGATTTTATAACCATAGAAACAAAACCATTTAACCAAATCATCATAATATATATTGATTGATTAATAATGATGAAATATTTTTATTGAACTACTTGAAATCCCAAAAAAATGATTTTGTTCACAAATATGACTCTTTTAAAAAATAATGATATTAAATTTGAAATATCATTAAATAGTTAATAACTTATATATATAATTATAATATCATCAAAATATACTAAAACTATTAAACAATCAATTCAATTTATTTTAATAAACAATGTTGGATTACCTTTTCATTATTAAAACCCATTATACAAAATAATTAATGAGAACCACTCATTAAAAGATTGAGGATCCTGTTTAAAACCATAATGTGAATTTTAATATTTCAAAAAAATCTTATAGATATATTCATTCACAAAAAAATTAGAGAGTTTATACAAAAAACATAGATATATAAATATTAAAAAACACAGTTTTGATATCTATTTGAAACATTTTAATTCCAAAATGAGATAGATATTCCAAAATAAAACATATATACTTTAATCAATAAACGATTCAATTTAAATACTATAAATATATTTTTTCATGATTGTATGCATATGATACTAACCAAGCAATATTTTAAATTAATATTTTAGATTCATCAAAATTATTCTTAACAACCCATTTAGTGCCAAAAATATTTCAATCCTTTGGGGTTTATATGGATTCTATAACATACACCTATGAAAATAATTTAATTATTAATGAATATAAATAGTCTGTTTTGGATCATATAATAATTTTTCTATATTTTTAGGTACACATATAGATACTAATTCCTCATAAACATTGTTATTTCATAATGATTTTTGAATTTTTAGACAAGTATTTATATGTCTTATTAAATTGTAATCTAGAATAAATATATGAAATTTTAATGTTACTTTCTAGATATTGATTCTCCTTCTCAACTGATCCATAAAATTCTTATTTTTTTTATTAAATGAAAAATAATATATCTACACCCATCCTCAACTTGGTCTAAATAATATTATTTATTTTTATATGATTTAAATAAAATTTGAAATGAATTTATTCATTAATAAAATAAAATATTTATTTTATGTACTCTATATTCCTTAATAAAATTATAAAATCATGAAATAAATAATTTAATGGATTTTGAATTGAATTTTTCAATTATATTCATTGTATTATTAATGAATATTTTTTATCAGACACAATGAAATAGATATTTTTAGGCATTCTACACTACTTGATTTCATAAGGATTGTTATTTAAAAAATATATATTCAAAATTATCTTATAAAAATGAAAGTATAAGCTTGCAATATCATCATTGAAATGTTTTTTTCTAGAATAATCATTAAGTATCATGGATTCTATTTTATATAATGTTATTTTTTTTAAGTACACTATTTTTATGGTGTTTTTAGTTCTAAATTTTATGATTATATCTTTTATCATCAAAAAATTTATCAATATATTGGATTTGAAAATTGAATACCTCTATCACCTCTAATTCATATAATTATGTTAAATTTTTTATTTTGAACTAATATATAAAAAATACAATTTTTTTTATTTATCCGAATTATATGGATAACACTATGTCCATGTAAATTTTCTATAGTCATCTACAGTAACAAAAAAACGTTGTTACCTCCTTCACTAAAAGTTTTCATGGGACCAAATAAATCCAAATTTAAATGTATATGTGGACTAGAAGTTATAACCTCCTGTTTTCATTCCAAATACTCCATGTGCATGAAACTTTTAATGTAAGAATCACATAAATAGTTTTCTTCCAGATTTAGCTTCACTTGAACCGTCTTTTGGAGATATAATATTTTAATTTAAATTTTGAAAAACCCAATATTATATGCTATAATACATTTTATGACTATGAAAATTTTAAGAATTTTCCTTTGTCTTAGTTAATTTATAAAAATTAATTGATTATATTTCATTTTATATTTTCATAAAATATTTTTGATTCATCTTAAAAAATATATTTATAATTCTGGATCATTATATTTATATAATCACTATAATGTAGTGAAATTATTATTTGATTATTATTTAAACATATAAGAAGTAAATATTTTGAAAATATTACAAAAAATGAAATTAAAACCATTCCAAAACCATTAATATTAACCATTGATTTATTTAAAACTGTTACACTACCACCAACAATATTATTAAAATATATAAATATATATATCAAATCATATTCCATGAGAATATGCTCACATATACCATAATTAATTATTCTTATATTCAAGGAACACTTCCTAAAAAAGCATATTTTGTAATAATTTAATAAACATGGATACTTCGGTCGTATGGGATTAGTATATGAATTTTATTGAAAACAATGTAGATTTAAAACATGTATTGACTAGAAATTCAGTTGAAAATGATTTAAAGATAAACTCCATGGAGTGACTAACAGACTATTGAAGTCACAATAACAATTCATTTTCGTAATAACCCTTTATTTGATATCTAAAGCATAAAAAAATTGAAATATTTCCATTTATACATTCAACAAATAGGTTTTCATACATTTTTTGTAAAATATTACCATATGAAAGTCTATTTTTTATTTTATTCCCATTATTTAAACCCATCATTTTTTCCAATCCATTCCTACCTTGAATAAAAGTGGAAAAATATGGTTTCACCCTTTCAATTTCATTTGTAAAATTATCATTTCATAAAACACATAATAAAATATATGTTTTTTAGATTCATTAAATATACTATATTAACACTTTATGTTATGGTTTTCATTTTTAACACTTTCCAAGTCAACAAATAAGTTAAAATTAGATCTTGAAAGAGTAATTCTTAAATATTAATTTTCATCATGAACATTCTTGTGCTTATTTTTAAAATTCGTGAATACTAAAAACTCTCATTATCATTATTATTATTCCTTTTAATCTCTTTGTGTTCCACATTTTTAGTGGGATTTGAATGAAATTATTTATAAATGAAACTATTATATTCAATGGACTATTTTAATCATGGCATCCGACTGAGATTTCCAGATTCATTTCAAGCACTTGTTTCATTACTATAATTTTATTTTGACGTTAAATTCCTACAAGATTCCATGACCTCCCAATCAATTTTTTATTATTCCACTTTTTCTTATAATTCACGAGTCATTGAGAAAAAGGATTGATGTGTCCTCTTATAATGTACTCTTAAAAAATAAATTAATAGTCGGGATTATAAATATCATTATCTTTTATCATATCAATTTACTAATACCTAGGAAGAACCATACTAAATATTTGAGAGTGACATATATTCTTTATTTAAGATCCTTTCTCTATATTATAGACACCATATATTTCACACAGTTTTAACTTAGTGTTTGAATATTAAATAATAACATTTTATTTAAATGTCATTCCTTCCTTCTTTAGAAATTTTTTTAAGAACTTTTTTTTAATTATAACTCATAATGTAATATGTGTTTATCAAAACTGATCTAGTTTATATACAAATAAGTTTTTTCATTCATTAATAACAATATTTTTACAATATAATGTTTTAGTAATTCTCTTAAGACTCTCTCATCCAAATTAAAATTATCTAATTTTTCTTCAAAGACACTAATAACATTCATATAAATCATAAATATTATAAACTTATAAATATTAACATCTTATTTACCCATTTTGAACTCTTGATATTCAAACCATAACATTTTGAGCATAGTTATTGTATTTTTATCGGAATCAGAATGAGTAAATTACATAATGAACAATATTTCATGTGTTGACTTACAAGTAATATATGAAAGTTATCATTTCTACTAATTTCAAAATATAAATTTTTCGTTACCATATAATTAGGTATATATCTAACTGTTTCCTTACTTTTCAATGATTCAAGATTAAATTATTCATTTTTCTGGTTTCATCATAATTTTATATCATTTAAAGCTTAGGTTTATAAGAATAGTTTCCATGTGAGACTCTTGAATTATTAGGATTATAACAATTTTTTCTCATTTTTTTTATTCAAATATATTTTTGTTGATATAATATACAATCAATATTTGGAACATAACTTTTTTGATCACATTATAAAACATTAGATGTCATCAATAAATTAAATTAGAATAATCTCATAAGCATTTGAATGAATATTTTCAAATTATAATCATTTTAAATTAAAAAAATTATTTTTCCTGAACGTAATTTGAGTCTCTATCCCATGAGATAAGAATTTAATAATGTTAATTGTTCTTCTTAATAAAAATAATGAGAATCGTAATACATAAACAGTATTTAATAAATTATTAGATAAATTAAAATAATTAATCAAAACTTGAGAAAAATATAAAATTATTAATATATTAAAATAATGAGAACCATATGATCATAGAAAATAATTCCATTAAGGTATTATGGTTTTTTCTTGGATGGTATTTACATGTGGTAGGTTGATCCTCCTGATTCTTAAATATTATATGATTGATATGAACATATGGTTGGTCAAAATCAATTTGTTTTCAATTTTCATGAATATGCAGTTGATCCATTAGACATATGGGGAATCCCATATGGTCAGTTATTTACACATCCAAGAAATCAATGACCATTAAATATTTATTCATTCATTTGATCGGTATACATTTCAGGTTGATTATGGATATTCTTCATCATTGATTGAATACCTTTAGGTGATATATTAAATAACAGTATGTGGTTTGTTAAATAGTATAAAAAACAAGAACTATCTATCTTATGTCCAATCCATAGTCTTGAATTCGATACTTTTTATGGGGATGTTGATGCATAAGGGAATGCAGTTTCATTCCTTACAGATTCATTATAGCCATGATTGATTCAATACATAACTAGATTTTGAAAAATAATACTCCTAGTATTACCATACTTATATTTCATCTAAAACTAACACTTATATTGAATAATTGTTATCTATACTCAGTTAATGAAATATAGAATATAATTTACCATTAAAATAATAAGCAACAGTACAAAAATTAGAATTCTAAGAAATAATACTCCTAAAATGTTATTGAATGAAGGATCAAAAAAATTATAAATTATATATTTATTTTAAATTATTAAAACCTAACTAAAAAATTTCATGAAGGATCCAATTAATCACACAACATCACGAATAAAATGGGAAAAACATCTTTTATGATCCAGACTAAGCCACCAATGATCATGTTAACTAAGTTAGCCTTTGGTAAGGACCAAATGGAATTTTCGATCCCTATAAGATTGAAACAGGTTGAAGGGAATAAAAAAAGAATTATTTTTGAATGAATTTACAAATATAATAATAATAATAATAATAATAATAATATTTAACATAAAATATATTCTAAAAAGATTCTAGATTAGTTTCCAGATTCTAAACATTCTTGAATAATGAAATTCACAGTTTAAAAAAACACACCAAACATGGAGTAATTAAAATAAAATCCCAGATGAATATAAATCAAATACAATATAAATAGAAATAAAAAAAATTATGGATAAAATTTATGATATATAAATTATAAAAAATACCAATAATGAAATAAAAATACCATCTAATAGTCTCCTCATAAACCATGGTCACCCCTGATCAAAAATATCAAATGAAGTTGTGATAGAGACGCACATTATTCGAATCTTCCAAATAAATTAAACATGATAATTTAAAATTCACATGGACTATAGACATAGATTATTGTTTTGTAGGTTGTCACATAACAACCCTATTTTACTTTACTATGGTGTACACACATCCATCTTTTAAAAAAAATTCCATGTCATAATTGAGTCTTATTAAACTCATTTCATTAATAATTTAATGTTTTGTATTCATTTGAGTTCCGATGTGTTTTAATAAAATGATTTGGGAATTTAAAAAATGTTTCAAAAATTTAATTGGAGTTACCTGAAAAAGTAAAAGAGTTTTAAGCAGTTGTTGGTAAGTATTTTATTATTAATGGACATCAACATGTGTTTTGAACCTGTTTTACTTTTTATATAATAAAGCATAATACTGTGATGGTGGAAAAAAATTAGATATTTTTTTCAATTTATTTTATGGCCTATTCAGTTTGGTGCTTTAATTTATGGGTCCTCTAGCTTATAATGTGGATTTACATTACCTATTAAATTCCAAATGGGATTCAAATGGATTTCAAAGTGTAGTTTTAGAAGTGTTACTTAAAGGATTGATTGGTTCCTAGAAAATGAGTTTATTATTGAAATTGATTCTGAAATGGTTTTCAAAAGGAAAATATAAAATAATATAAACAAAACAAACCCAATGAAATGTTAACACAATTTCTTACTATTTTTTATTAAGTTCAATATAACCCTTGAAATAATCCCACATGGAAATAGATATTTTCTGAGATTGTAATTTATATGGGATAATATAATAAGTTATTAGAATATATGTGGGGATTAGTGGGAAGGGTTTATAAGGGTTAGTTATGGTGTATTATTTTCAATGGTTTCCTTATGATTTATTATTTTTTGTGTATATAATATGTCAAATAGTATTCCCACTATATTCTATAGATAATATCATAGGAATCCTTGGAATTGTAGTTTGACATTGAGATATGATGATTTTTCACGTCATAATAAGATAAAATTGTATCTTATTGATTTGACCAATACGAACTAGACTATTGATATAGGTGAGGATCATTATGATTATGTTGGATAGTTTTTACATGGATTGAATAAATAGTCATATTGTTGGTTCCACATGAGTACAACTAGTATCATCTTAATAGATATCTAGGAGTTTACCATGATTATATACTATTTATTTTGACATCAAAATTTCTATATTAGATTATTATTTTAATATTAAAAGTTCTCCTATATATCAACATTGTATATTCCATTCATCTCCAATTCTATTTTTGTTTATTTAAAATTTATTTCCATTTGAAAATATGAATTAACTTATTTAGGCTTGATTTTTTTTCCTACTAGGGCATGAATTCTAAAAATTTGTTGTATTGTGGGTGTTTTTACTTTTTGTGGAAGTTTTTTTTCATAAAAGTTTTACAAAAAATAATTTCATTTTTTTACGAAAAATATTCTTATATATATTTTATAAATAAGTGATATATTATTTTTTAAGATGTTACAAGGACATAAACATATATTTTTTTAATTATAATGAGGTTTTAAAAAATGATTTATAATTGGATGATAAAAGAAATTTTGGATAAATTCCACAAGGAAGGTAGATATCACCCTACATAAAAAAATAACTTCTATACAAAAAGCGGATTTTACAGGATCGAGTTCATGTTATTTGGATGTTATGTATTATATCCATATACAACTTGGAATTTCCTAGACCATGATTGGTGTTATGTGATGTTTGGTCATGAATAGACCATTATTCAATATTTTTGAATTCTTTCATGGTATTTTAGATCATTAATGTTTCGGTCATGTCTAAATTCATCTGTTTTTTGATTTGTTTTATTTTTGAATTATGTTTCATATTATTATTATTTTATTTTCCCCATTTTTTTAATTTTTTATATATTTTATATAATTCTAAATGATGTATAATATCTCGACTCACCAATGTGAATTATCAAAAAAATACAACTATATATTATATATTATTATTAATATTTTTGGTGAAATCCTTTTTAATGAGTATATTGTTATTCTCCCACACTTTCTTCCCTCACATGGTAAATATGGATGTCATTTGGGCTCTACCATATGATGGATTTAGTGCCCAGATCTGTGATACCTTGATTTAAATAGTAAAAGTAGTTTTAAAATACCTTTTGTTATTTCATGTGGGATGATATATTGCAAATAGATATAGAAAGAAACAATAGTTATGTTTAAGGATACACTGTATAACTCATTCTAATTTTATGCCTCTTGTTATAATAGGTAGTTGTGTTATGAATTAGTAATTCAAGATCGTTTTACCTTTTTATTTTTTTAGCGTGATTTTATTAGATGATATTTATTTTATGATGGTTGTTTAGATATTTTTTATATTTTGTAGGAAAAAAATTGAGTCGAACTAGAGGCTCTTAATTTGGTCATATATCATGAAAAACCACACAATTTATATTAATTTTCTTTTTAGAAGATATTGATTATGATTTAACAGTTGGCACATGGTGTGTTATACCTTGTGTCCAAAATGTGTGTAGATGGTAACCCCAATTTAATTTTTTTATGAATAATTTTTATTTTATGAAATTATTCTTATCAAAATTTAATATTTCAACTAGGTAAGAAATTATTTTTATGATGTATTCTTGTTATTGGTTAAATTTGACTGATATATAATTTTAAAAACACATTTTTCTATGGTAGACTTATTTTTAAAAAATTGTGATAGTTATTCTTGAGATTAATAATGGAATTTTCATATGAATCATATTAGAGTTTCATTTTTTGGAAATGAGAAATTAAATTGGGGATGAATATGTGGATTTTGAAACTTGTTTCACCTAAACTTTTATTATTTTAAAAAACATTTAATGATAAACTATTAAAAAAATTTAATTGTACTATATTTTTCAGGTTAAATTAATTTTGAATTTTTTGTATTATAACCTTGGGTGTTTCTAATTATGCCTCATGTTTACTTTTCCATATATAGTATTTATCCAAATAAATAATTAATTGGTCATAGAAAGTGTATATCATCGAGTGTTTCTCCCTGTTGATTTTCTCAGTTCTAGAAAGTAGTTCTTTCAAATTTCAAACCTACCGAAACATATGGTATAGTTTTGAATCTAAAATATTCTATAGCGCCCCATGAAATTATGATATTTTACTTTTTGAATGAAATTAATTTTGTTGATAGATTTGCAATACACCCAACACATGATTTCATCAAAAAAAATATTTTTCCATGTTTTTCAGAGTCAAAAAAATTCTAAAACTTTTATATATATTTTATAGTACATTTATAGATAATATATCCAAAAAAATATTAACATTCATCCAATATATTTTATAGGCATTATATAAACACAAACCCAATTTTACCCATAAATTACAATATTTTTTAATGGAAATTTTACATCCCTTTTATGGATAACATTTATTGAATATAAAATTTGGCACAATTATATAATTTATATGTGAAATTAGTACTCATATTTGAAATAATAACATAATAATTAGATTAGGGTGATTTTTTTGACATTTCATTTTCTATTGAATTGTGAAACAAAATTAATTTTAATTCAAAAAATCTTTTTCAACTAATTTATTTATATGGTTATATTATATTTCTAAATTTTTTCTAGTTTTAAATAGATTAATATTTTATCAATAAATCCATTTTTGGTCATTTTTGTAATCTATAATTTTATATTCAATATAAAAACATAACGAACAAATTAAAAAGTTTTTCATTAAAACCCCATAATGTAATCCCATCTATGGGATGAATTATAAATTATTTTTTGACATATATGTGATAATAATTTTGTAAAATAAATTAAATATTTGGAATAATAATAATTTTTAATTTTTAATATGGTAAACATAGTTTTTTCCAAAAAGTATTTGTGAATGTGATTAATATTAATTTCAAAAATTAAGAAGAAAATTTGATTATCATGGGACTAAACTATATATTTAAAAGTAAAAATGACCTACAAACTTGTCCACAATATTTTTTCTGATGTTATTTCAACCCTATCATCCCATGTATCATCTTTTGGACATTATTGGAGCCAATGTAAATGGGAAAAACGTTGATGGAATTCCATTTTCCAAAATTTACAACAGTGCCACACTACTATAAAAATGCACTCACCCGTCCCACTTCCTCACACCTGAAACATGGGATCAATCAATATCTACCCAAATATGTCATAAAAATTCCACTCCTAAAACATGAATCCTTAACCTTTTGTGATAACCAACCATGAAACCACATTTACAGAAACTAAGAGGAGTTACCCAAAGAAGTGGTCATACCCTTCCTCAATATCTTTAGTTTTATTTTCATTATCCCCCTCTTAAAATATTATTATTCCTAAAATATATAATTAAATTATCATCATAAACAGAATTTTTTATTTATATGTTATTTTTTATACCTTATATTACACAAACATCCATCTAGTAGCTAAATAACATAACGTTTATGTGTTCATAAAACTACCACCTCACGAAATAGTGATTGTTCGTTTTTTCCTTTAATACCTCTCATTGTGAGAATTATTATGGAAATACTTTTTATATATAAAATATATTATATTTATAATTTATTCATTATTTTACAATATAATATAACACATACCCTTAATCTTTCTATTTTTTTTAAATATGATAACATTGATTATTGAAGTGTGGACTACCACCCGCTCACAGTGATGTGATTCGTTCACACTATACGTGAAACATATAATGGATGTTCTTAATAAACATATGTGACATAAATTAAATATATATGATATTAGAATTATAATATACATATATATAATTCAATTTAAATTCTATTAATAACAAAAAAAATGAAACTAGTGTTCATGAAAATGTATGTAATATCATCTCCATAAAAAGTGCATTTCATTTCTTATCAACAAATATTATGGATTATTCTAAATAATTTTATATTGAATATATATAACATTTAAATTATTTTTTAATTTTTTATATAATGAAATATTTATCTAGTTAACATGAATAAAAAATAATAAGTCAAAACATATTCATGAAACTAGGAAATTAACACACAAAATAGTGAAGATAATGAAGGATTGTTATCATATGGGTAATAAGATAATTTAAGAATATAATATATGATATTATAAAAATTAATACGGGTATATAATTGGTTAGTAACACTATTAAAAATATTTATACATGAATTTTAATCCCATTTAAATAATAGGAAATTCAAGGAAAGGGATTTCACCTCATATTACTTTCCATAGATTCTAATTTGTTATTATGCACCAAAAAATATAATGGCAAAACATATTATAGGAGTATGAAAATACAGATTTGTTAGAAAGATGTAGATTCCATCATCATTAAATAAGAACCTTCATCACCTTATTATTACCCAGATACACCACATGTTGCTGTACTGAAATAAATTATTCGGGTATAAATGGAAATAATGTCTATTAATAAATAAGGTAATAATTAAATTGATGATTTAATAACTGTGATGGAATACATTGATGTATTTCCTGAGAAATTACATGGAAACCCCAAGAGTGTCAAGTCAAATTTACTATTTAATTAATTCCGGATGTAATGAAAATATCAATGAATCCCTATTGAAGTGTGAATTTTGAATTTATAGAGTTTAAGAAAGAACAAAAGTATTTGGGTAATAAGTCATTTTTCCCCATAGTGTTTACCCCAGGGGAGGCTAGGTCCTCTTTATTAAGAATGAATATTCATGTATGATGTTGTCAATTGATTATTGTAAAATCAATGATGTTAAAATAAAGAACATGTATCCTCTATCTTTTATATATGACTTTTTTTTGATAATCTTCTCTATGCCCTATATTTTTCAAAGATTAATATTTATTTTGTAAATTAGAAATTGTGAGTGATGATGGAAGACATTCCCAAGACAACATTTTGGATTTAAGAACATATATTACTTGTCTATATTATGATTTTCTGGGGATTTTCATTATGATTTTGTGGTGGTATTCACATATGATATTCTGTCATATTCCAAAAGCTATGAGGACCAAGAAAATCACTAGAGAATCATTCTTAAGACTCTTTTAAGGAAATATTTATATAGGAAATACAGTATGTGTGATTTATGGATTCAATAACTTTCATTACTTGTCTATATTATCTGTAAGGATTGGATATCATTTGATCCTACAAAAAAAGGTTGTCAGATAAGGGCCTACACCAACAAACATAATTGAGGTATGTGGTTTCATCAGTTTGTAAGTTACTATCAGCGATTCATTCAAAAAAATTCTTGATTGGGTACCTCATTAATCATGTGTATATTTAAAATGGATATGTTTGTTTGGAAAAAGGAATGTGATGAATGATTTGATGAAATAAATAAATGATTAGTCAATGCTCCAATTTTGACACTACCATCTGGGTGTGATGGGTTTTTAATATATAATGATACATAGAAGAAGGGACTCAGTTTTTTCCTAGTGAAAAAATTGATAAATTTATTACATATGAATATAGACAAATTAATTACACCTAAAAACCTATCCAACCCATCATTCAGTATAATCAGTTGTGATATTTTCCTTGAAAACATATAGAAAATATATATATAGATAAATATGTGAGATATTCAATGATTAAAGGATCCTTAAATACATATTCTCATAGAAGTATCAAAATATTATAAAAAGGATATATCTCGAGATACTCATGGATTATGATTTCTCTATATACTACCACCCAATGAAATAAAATAAGGTAAGCGATTCATTGAGCAGAAGGACATGGAGTTCTAACCCAAATGGGGATTTGGATGGATCATATTTCTATGATCATAATATTTATGCATATGAGAATTCTATGAATGGGGAGACATAAATATTATTTCATGTGATTTATGAATCATCTCTATTATAGAGGATAATGAAATATTAATATAATTGTAATGAATTTTTAATAAAATTAGAGGTTAGAATGATGGTGAATTAGCATACTCTATTTTTCAAGATATTTTCCAACAATTTGGAAAGATGTTGTGTCTTTATATATACCTTATATAAAATTGGAATTGTTGGATGATGATCACATCTCAAATTTCTCAATATACCTTTGAATTGTAATGACATATATGGACGTAAGTGAATATTCTTGGTGGGATAAAACAAAGAAGGTAATTCCTACTTATGTGTCTAGATGTTTGGTTTTTTTATAAGTGAAGGATGTGAGGAAGTGTCCTAAAAGAGTAATACAACCACTTCCTATTCCTATATGGAAATGGTATAAAATTACTATAGGATTGTTCATAGGAATACCAAATACTCCTATAAAGAGTTATGTAATATGTGTGATTTTTTGTTGCTTAACCAAATATTCACATTTTATTACTATAAGAGAAGACATAAATCTTGGTTTCCTCACAAGGATATATATTAATAATGTTTTATGGCTTCACAGTGAAACAATTTTGATCATTTTTGTTTGAGATCCCTTCATTACATCATGATTTAAGAAAATTATCTAGAAGGATCATGACACCGAGAATAATTTGAGAACTACCTACCATCCTCAAACTAATGGAAAATTTGAAATAATAATTCCAATGATGGAGAACATATTAAGGTCATGATTGCATGACATTCATGGTATATGGGTTTAGTATTTACATTTGGTAAAGTTCTCTAATAAAAATAGTTTCTATTAAAGTATTCCAGTGTCTATGTATGAAGAATTATATGGAAAGATATGTTTTACACACTATTATTGTTTTGAAGTTGGAGAAAGTAAATTAATAGGACCATAATGTGTTGCCGAAACAATAATAAAGGTAATTGTTATTTAGGTATATATTTATGTAGTTTAATGTATGGAAGAAAGCAATCAGTAATCAGTTAAAATGATTAGAGTTCCAAGTGGAAGATCATGTTTTTGTTGAAAGTATCTGCATGGAAGGTTGTAATATGGTTCATTAAAAATGGTAAATTGAGTTCTATACACATCATAGCCTTTTAGTTTCATGAATTTGATGGATTTTTTTCTTATCTCATACAAATGAATTTGAATGTCTTAAAGGTACATGATGTGTTCCTTGTATCTATGATTTGAAAATGAATGTATGGTCCAATGCATGTGATCATCTATTATCAGATAGATTTGGAACCATACCATTCTTACCATGAAGAAAACATCCAAATTCTTAATATAATTTATAAAGTATTGATGAATCATAGGACACATCTCATCAACGTACTCTGGAGAAATCAGATAATTAAAGAGTTAACATGTAAACTAAAGGATTATATAAAGGGGAGGTTCTGATATCTTTTTGAAGGTAATACACCAGAAATTTTGATTATGCAATTTTCTGAAGATGGGAAAATGTATCACCCAAAAATTTACAGTGTTTTCCATTTATAATAAAATTAATTTTGTTGATATATTTTCAATACACAAAACAGTCGATTAAAACCAAAAACTATTTACTCAAATTTTTCATATTCAATTAAATTATAAATGTTTATGTGATTTTATATAGTAACCATATATATTTTATATCCAAAAAATATATTTTTAAACTCATTCCATATATTTGATTGGAATAAGATTTTAAAAAACCAACTTTTAAGAAAAAAATTCAATTTTTTTCTAAAGACAATTGTACAACCTTTTAATGGTTTACATATTTTAAATATAAACATTAGAACATTTATATACATTATAAGTGAAAAAAAAATTCATTTTAAATATTAAGATAGAAATTATCATAGGGTGATGTTTTGATATTTTTATTTGTAGTTTTATTTTTTAATAAATAGTAAAAAAATAATGAATTTTAATTCAAAACTGCATTTTGGTCTAATTGATATATTAGGATAATTTATATAATAATATAATTTTAATTTTTAGTTATGTTAATTATTATTTATTAATCCAATTGAGGTTGTTTGAATCAATTTCACTTTGAAATTTAATATAAAAACATATAATGCTTTTGAACATTTTTCTTTTAGAGACCCGCATCTTTATCCCGCCTGTGTGATGAATTTAAATTTAATTTTTGACACTTATCTGATTTGAATTTTCAAAAATGGAATCAAAATTTTGAATCTGAATAATTTTTAATTTCTTATATATTAAAATTATATTTTTACCAAATATATTAGTTAATTTGAATAAAATTAATTTCAACCACTAAGAGGAAAATTATCCTAATAAGGGAGTCAACCTTAATCTTTTGATCCAAAATGACCAATAATCTTGTCCAAAAGGAATTAGATGTCCATATTTCAAACCTATAATACATTTTCTCTAACTTGTAGTGTTAATATTTCCACTTTCATTGGAAAAAATTCTCGTGGAATTCAATTTTCCAAAATTAACAAGAGTCCCACTCCTCCTCTACTACTTAAAGGCACTCTCCCCTCCCACATCAACACACCTCTCAATATATTATTTATTGACCAATATCGACCCAAATGTCTCAAATAAATCCATAACTTCACCTTAAAAGCCTCATCATGGGAATAAATCCAGAAAAGGAATCTCTTTGGAGGAAAGTAAAACGATTTACACAAATAAGAGGTAACATCCTTCATTAATATCTTTTATTTTATTTTCATTTTCCACCTGTAGACCCCAGAAAACGCGTCCCCAAAATTTTCCAACAGCTTCTATACATGATCAAAGTTCATAGTCCATTTTGCAAGCTTCTATTTGGTTGGTCGTAGGGCCCGAACGGAGTTACGGATTAGGAGTTATGGACATTTGAAGTTTGGCTGGAAAACTGGTTCGCAAAGCCCATTCGCGAAGCCGCCTCCGCGATCGCGGAGCACCGCCGCGAAGAAATGAGGAGGGAAGCTTCGTGAACCTGTTTGACGTTCGCGACGCGCTGCGAAGACCCACCGCGAAGCATAGGAGGTGCGATGCTCCACGAATGAATTTGACGTTCGTGAACCCGCCGCGAAGCACAGGAGGCAGGATGCTCCACGAACGAATTTGACGTTCGTGATCCTGCCGCGAAGTAAAGGAGGCGGGACGGCTCCAAGAAGTGTTTTGACGTTCGTGATGCGCCGCGAAGATCCACCGCTGAGCAAGCTCCATCTTCGCGCTGAGTGAGCTTTGCATCGCGGTGCCCCTTGCCTATAAATACCCAGCTCACCCCCCTTCTCCGGACGGACGGCCGCGGCCACTTCGCCCCTGGGGCGGTCGATCTCCCGGTCCGCGGAGCTCCGCTTTGCGGCTCCGCGAGGCCATGCTCCGCGAGCAACTTCCTTCGCGTTGCTGCTCCGCGAGCACTCTGTGGGCCGCCCTTGCTCTGCAAGAGGCCCATGCTCCGTGAGATCCCTCTGCTCCGTGAGACATTGCTCCGCGAGTCGCCCTTGCTCCGCAAGAGGCCCATGCTCTGCGATGTTGCTCGGCGAGGCAAAGATTCGCGAGAGCCCTTTGCTCCACGAGACCCCTTTGCTCCGCGAGACCCCTTTGCTCCATGAGACCCATTTGCTCCGCGAGAGACCATTGCTCCGTGAGGCCATGCTCTGCGAAGCTACATCTTGAAGACCTATCCTTTGCGAGGATCCTACCTTCGCGCCCACCGGTCCCTTCGCTACCGTCATAGACCCCCATGAAAAATGGAGAGTCGCACCATGAACTTTTTGGGCTGGGATGTCGGGATTTCCCATTGCACCCTAATGCACTCCCACCTTCAACCTATGGAATACCATGATTTGATACACTCCTCCTCACACCATGAATCGCCTTGAGTTTATGTATTCCTCTTGGTTTGTTTCCTATGTCGTGAGTTGAGGTTCTCATCATCAATTCCCCGAGTACCCTGAGTCGAACCATTACTCATCCAACTCCTCCAAACACAATCACTTGGCTCCTAAGCCATGTTGAACCAGAAAGGGCCGCCCTTGCATAAGTCCCAACACCGACCATTTCTAGGCACCTTCTGCCTAATAGTCCTATCTACATGACTATAAACGGTAGTACACACTATCTAACAAATCATAGGATGCCTCTTTCCCTATACGAGAGATGCCTTTTGCTCCTAGCATGAGATGCCAATAGTCCTACCTACATGACTCTAAATTGTAGTATTCTCCCTATCTAACAAATGATAGGATACCCCTTTCTCCAAGCAAGAGATTCCTTATGCTCCTAGCATGAGATTTCAATAGTCCTACCTACATGACTCTAAACTGTAGTATTCTCCATATCTAACAAATGATAGGATGCCCCTTTCTCCAAGCATGAGATGCTTTATGCTCCTAGCATGAGATGCCAACAGTCCTACCTACCAGACTATAAACTGTAGTATTCTCCCTATGTTCCAAACATAGGATGCCTCTTTCTCCAAATAAGAGATGCCTTATGCTCCTAGCATGAGATGCTAATAGTCCTACCTACAAGACTCTAAACTGTAGTGCGCCTTGTGTTCCTAACGTAGGATTCCTCTTGATCCAAACAGGAGATGCCTTATGCTCCAAGCGTAAGATGCTCAATGCCATTACTACAGTGGCATGATTCCAAATCCCCTTGTAATTTTCCCTCTTGTGCCCCAGTGCATAGGTGAAGGCCTCAATTCATCAGTGAGTTGGGATTCCCTCGTGGACAGACACGAGGAAGACATTACGGGCAGCATCCTTGCGTAAGACCATTCACCATTGCCACTCCATACCGGCATCCGGGTAGCATCCTTGCGTAAACCCCATTCACCATTGCTGCTCCATAGCGGCACTCGGGCAGCAGACTCACGTAAGCCCCATTCACCATTGCCACTCCATAGCGGCATCTGGGAAGCTCCTTGCATTTTCCCCATTCCCCATTGCTGCTCCATAGCAGCATCCGGGCAGCTCCTTTCATAAGCCCCATTCACCTTTGCCGCTCCAAAGCGGCACCCGGGCAGCTTCCTAGCATAAGCCCCATTAACCATTGCCGCTCCATAGCGGCACCCGGGCAGCTTCCTAGCGTAAGCCCCAATCACCAGTGGTGCTTCATAGTGGCACCCGGGCAACTTCCAAGCATAAGCCCCATGCACCATTTCCGCTCCACAGCGTCATCCGGGCTTCTTCCTAGCATAAGCCCCATTCACCAGTGCCGCTCCATAGTGGCACCCGGGCAGCTTCCTCGCGTAATCCCCATCCACTATTGTGATCCCATGCAGCAGTAAGCCGTTGACATCCTTTTACAGCGGTATGCCATTGTGACCCAATCCTACAGTAAGCTATTGTGACCCGATCCAGCGGTAAGCCGTTGCAACCCCATTTAACGGTTAGCCGTTCACACCCAATCCAGCGGTAAGCCGTTGTGACCCGATCCAGCGGTAATCCATTGAGATCCCATTTAACGGTAAGTCGTTCACACCCAATCCAGCGGTAAGCCATTGTGACCCGATCTAGCGGTAAGTCGTTGAGACCCTATTTAATGGTAAGATGTTCACATCCTTTTCCAGTGGTAAGCCGTTGTGACCCGATCCAGCGGTAAGTCATTGCGACCCCATTTAACGGTAATCCGTTCACACCCAATCCAGCGGTAAGCCGTTGTGACCCAATCCAGTGGCAAGTCATTGTGACCCCATGCAACGGTAAGCCGTTGCATATTTATTCAGTGGTAAGCCGTTGTGACCCCATTCAACGGTAAGCCCTTCACATCCCCATCCAGCGGTAAGCCGTTGTGACCTATCCAGCGGTAAGGCGTTGTGATCCCATCCAGCAGTAAGCCGTTGTGACCTATACAGCGGTAATCCATTGTGATCCCATCCAGCAATAAGCCGTTGTGATCCCATCTAGCGGTAAGCCGTTGTAATCCTTATCCAGCAGTAAGCCGTTGTGAATCAATCCAACGGTAAGCCATTGAAACCAACCAATCGGCGGTAATCCGTCATCAGAAGAACTACGTGGACTATGATTCCCTGCCACGGGGATACGTAGGAAGCCTCTTCAAGGCTCAAGCCCAAAATCATCATCATTATTCACTTCGGGCCTCCATCTTGGAGTAAGTCCTATCACCATGGGCTGCCTAACACATAAGCCCCTCATCGCTTCTCACGAACGCACCCTTCACGGCGTGATCGTCAGGTCCTTGTTGTCTATTGTTTTTCACACCGAGCATGACTCACGTGGGCTTAGAGTTGGCATTGGACATGACAATACCTCGTCCATCATGACATTAAACTGCATTCCCTCATCCAGCATGACGTTAAACTGTATGCCCTTGTCCCGCATGGCATTAAACTGCACACCCATTTGAACTAAGAGGTCTTTGATCCATGTCAAGGCATGGTACGTAGGATGCCTCCTCGAGGATCAAGCCCCCCCCCCCCGTCATCCAATTCACGTTGAGTTCTACCTTTGTCTAGCATGACGTTAAACTACATTCTATTCTGACGGCAAGCCGTTGTGACCATCCCGAACTACGGGGACTTTGATCCATGTCAAGGCATGGTACGTAGGAAGCCTCCCAGAGGTTCAAGCCCATCTCCCATCAGACCAAGGTCCCTCATTTACGTCGGTTTGCTGACACCCACCAACCAAACTATGAGTAATTTGATCCATGTCAAGGTTTGGTACGTAGGAAGCCTCTACAGGGTTAAAGCCCACAACCTGGTCGTTCAGATCTTATTCACGTCGGTTCACCCCCGTCCCGCATGACGTTAAACTGTATTCCACCATTTGAACTATGAGGACTTTGATCCATGTCAAGGCATGGTACGTAGGAAGCCTTCACGAGGTTCAATCCCACCACTAGTGGACCCCAGAGTCTACTTTCACGTCGTTTCACTGATGAAGCCATTTGAACTATGAGGTCTTTGATCCATGTCAAGGCATGGTATGTAGGAAGCCTCCCTGAGGTTCAATCCCATCCACCATCTGGACCAAGGTCCACCTTCACGTCAGTTCACTGACACATCAGATCAAGGTCCACCTTCAGGTCAGATCACTGAAAACATCCATCGGGCTAAGTTCCACCTTCACGGTGGTTCACCGACACCATCCCGAACTACGCGGACTTTCATTCCCTTCCACATGGATACATAGGATGGCTCTTCGAGGCTCAAACCCAACTTTACCATTGCCCTTGCAATGGTCCCATTTCATTCCCCCTCCCCTTCATTCAACTCTCCATCACCCATCCTGATTCTCACCCGGGCCTCCACATCCCGGTGGGATCATTCCATCCACCTCCTCACTACTCCTAGTAGCACCTGGGCCGCTATCCATGCGTAATCCCCAACATGTCTTCGGGTCGTTGTTCTCTTTGTACACCCCGATTCATCACCCCTTCGAACTACGTGGGTTTTGATCCATGTCCTCTACACAGGGTACGTAGGAAACCTCCAGGAGGATCAATCCCAACCAATGGAAATACATGGTGTACTCCATCCTAGGGTGAACTTCCCCTGATCCGCCCTCAGTGGTGTTCAGATCAGCCATTACGGTGTGAAATCTCCCCTCCATGGGGCACACCACCTCATATCCGTCCTCATTGGGCGTTCTGATCCATCCCCTTGGTAAACCTTCTAGGTGTTCCCTCCTAGGGATATACCAATATGATCTGTCTCTATGGGATGTTCTGATCACCATTATTCCATCTTCGTAATACATTAAACTCACGGCCTACCTTGTGATAAACATGAGATGCCTGAGGAAAACCTCAGATGGAATGCCTTTGGCGTAACCGTCTTCACAAGATGTTAAACATGGGAAGCTAAGGAAAACCTCAGGTTCATGCCTATGACATATGATTCCCCGCATTCGACGTGTGATGCCTCGGGATATGCACCCTTGAGATGCCCTCTTATGAGGAAGAATACATGTCCCCCAATGTCCACGCACCCAGAGATGCCTTGACATGCTTGATGTTTCCATCTACTCTGACCGAAGGACGCTACCATGTCAAGAGCCCATGGAATGTCTTGACGGATTTAGTGTAATTAACTAGTGTCCATCAATATATGGCACCAGGAATGAGATTCACGAACAACGTATCAAATCTATGAGGGAGACCCGGACTAGGTGACGACTTCCGAGGAGGAATCCACGGATGGAAGAACCGACATCCCATCATTCAATTTAGATTAAGGATCAGACATACCAGAACAAGTAATGATTGCCGCCCACCATTGGAAAGCGGGAATGCGGGGTAACAGTTGCGCGTCCTCCACAGATGGATGCACGCGCCTTGGCGAAAGCGTCCGAAACACCACCCCCTGAAAACATCTTATTACATGAATATATAATAAAATAAGAATAAAAAATATATTGGTATTTGTATGTTATGTTTTCGACCATATATAACATATACAACCATCTAATGGGTAATGAACCAAATAATGTTTTGTATAGTGAACTACCATCCCATAAAATGATGATTGATTGTTTTATCATTTACTTATTTCATGGTGGGAGTTATGTTGTACAACTATTTATATATGATAAATAAGGTACTTATAATGTATTAATGATTTTGTAATATTTATATAACACATACTGTTATGCATTACATTTAATTTAAATATGATAACATAATTTGTGGAAATGTGGACTACAACCCCCTCAAAGTGATGCGATTTGTCCATACTACACATGGAATGTATAATGGATGGTTTTCGTACACATATGTGACATATATGACATATATATAATAATGAAATTGTAACATACTTATACATAATTTTTTCATTATTTTCATATCAAAAATAAATTAATGTAGCGTTTATGCATATGTACGACCTAGTGTTTTCAAGAACATTGCATTTGATTTCATATTTAGAAATATTATGGATTATTATAAAAATTTATATACTGAAAATATATGTTATTAAGATCATGATTTAAATTCTTGAAATGATGAAACCATGATCTAATTAATATGAATAACAAGTAAAAAGTCAAAAATATACTCAATAAACTAGGAAATTGATACATTAAATAGTGAAAATAATGAAATCTTTTTATCAACCAGGTAATAAGATTTCATAATAACATAATATAGGCTATTATAATCCAAATTATGATTTTTTAATAAGTTATTAACACTCTTAAAATAGTTATAATTGATATTAAATCCCTTTAAACCAAAAAGAAATCAATGGTAAGGGATTTTGTCTCAATATAAATTCCAATGAGGCTTATTTGTCATTATGCACCAATTCACTTTTATATGGTTTATATACTTCCCATGGACATTTTATATTACGCATCTCCTTATTCCCAGGATATTAAAGGTTTCCTTTAATTTTAATCGCTCATGGGGATTATGATTTCAACAATTTAAAAGTGGTATGGGACACTTTCAAATGTATAATGATTATTTTACTCAAGATTGTGTTTAGTGATTACATTACAATCTCAAGTTATTTCATGATTACTAAAATTCTATTGAAAAAACACTTTATTATGATCATTTTTATGGTCCATTAAATTTTCCTAAAAATTACAAATTCTCATACAATGGATAAAATTATATCCTTAACTGTATACCATTATAAAAATGCCGATCACATTGATAGTTATTTGGTTAACTGGGAACATATACATATATAAATATCTCTTATTCAAATATATATATTTGATAAGTCACATTTTTTAATAAATTATTTGATATATGAGGACTTATTTGTAAAGGTACGACATATATGGGGACCATTTATAGATGTCCCCATGATGAATCAGTAGACTCATGTGATGAAGTAGTTGACCAATTTTGATAGATTTCTATGTGATATGCCAAACCATATTATGAAAGGTCTTAGAGGTAATGGTTTTCTATACATAAGAATCTTGGTTTCCAATAGTTAATAATTTCCCTCATCTTGATTTAGTTATTATTTATCCATGATATTCCATGTCAACATATCTTTGGATGTGTTTTATATTCGGTTCATTGATGAAATTAAATTTTTTTAGTTTGTTAACTTGAAGTTTTGATATTCTCATATGTAGTTATTTAAATCGAAATTTTTTTCCATTATTTACCCTTCCATGTTTATTATTCGCTTAAATTCACTATTTATTCCTCTTTATATACCCTTAGTGTTCATTTGAGCTCACTATTATTATGTTTCCTCAAAACATGTTATAAAGAAGATGTTTTTGAATAAAATTTCAAGGTTTCAGTATATTTCAATTTACCATGTATCATGTTTTATTTTTTCACAATGTAATATGGGTATCAGGTATTTAATATGGATTTCCAAAACAACTAAACTGATCAATCTATTGGGATTTTGTTCAATGTAATCCTGAAAATTTTATAAAATAATGCACAGTCTCCGGGGTTATATGGTCAAGGCATTACATATTCATAGTATTTTGACATCATCCATAGTGATGATAAACATTTGTGTTCTATGTAAGGGTAATAGAAAACATAAAGAGTATTTATTTCATGTAAAAATGTTTAATCCATGTAAATTTAAACCATTTTGTACTTATTATATGGACCAAATATAATTTTTAGTGATACCATCATTCCTCATCAGTTAATATGTAATATGTCAGAGGAATTATTTACGACCATGATTATTCAATGGGATTTTCCTATGAAGTTGAATGTGGAGATGGATATATGGAATATTAACCTTAAAAAATAAAATTAGAGAGTGATGTGGTATGTCACCTATTTTAATTGTTTTATTCCATTCTCACCCATGTATGAATTTGAGGACTCTCTCAAGGACATATTTTTATGTGGGGTGTTTTCATATTTTTAAACCTGAATAAGTCCATTTTATATAGATTTATTTACGTAAGTTTTCAATAAGTCAATGGTGGTGGTTCTATCTTTGTGATGTAATTATGTAGGTATTGTTACACTATTTCATTTATTGTATGTTAAGGTTCAACATCTTGTGAGAATCAAAAGTAAGATATGTCTGAGATATGAAATCGGGATACATTGGGAGAACATTCATATTCTAGTTCCATTCCTCTAATAAATATGTTCTTCCATGGGTATTTTCAGTGTTGTTATCTTAGTAATCATATGCTTCCCTAGTCGAGATCCCTAATTAAAAATAACAACAATGGTGGGTTGGCCTATCTCTCATAAATGTTTTTTTCTAGACTTCATCAAAATATGGAATATTTTTTATAATTATTTATTTTTGTAGGTGCCTCTAACACATCAAATATGTTTCTATAATATTTCATTATTTTATTTTTGGTTTTCTCATATTTGGGATATTCATCCTATTTATTATTTTTTATAATTTTATATTATGATGAAATAATTATTGAAGTGTATTATGTTTAGTGATAAATTTTTGGATTCCTATGTCAAATGGTTTGGTATTACATTAGACTATTTTCCATAATACTATTAGTCATATATAACTAATCATGATAATTTTCATTCTTATATAGTGGGGAAAATAGTTATTGGTCAATGTTTTATTGATAGTATGGTTAGAATGTTTGTTTCTCTTTTCTATCTTTACTATGATTTGGTATTTTGAAATTTTCATGGATGTTGAGATAAATTTATTTTGATAGGTTATCATTTTTCAAACTATTATTTAAAACTTTCATTTTTCCCTAACTAGGAGAGGTGTCTCAATGTGTTATTAGTTTCATATTACTAGGAAACTTTTTTGGTTTCCTTATTTTGATTATGTTATCTTCCTTATTCCATATTCATTATAGTTTTATATTTTGATATCTCTGTCATTTATTGATTGTTTAGTGACATCCATGTAGAAGAGGGAGCTATGGTGTGGGAATTATATCACAAACTAACCATTGTTTTTTATTGTATTTAGTTTCTAATTATATATATATATATATATAGTTTTTGGTCTCCTCATTTGGAAATTTTTATGGAATTTATGAAATTTTCATGACACATTGTTTCTGTATGGTTATATTAAACTATTTTTTGTATCTTTCAAAGATTATATAATGTTAAATAGTTTTATCTTCAATATGAATACATAGTTTTTCTAAAAGAATATACAAATAAAAATAAAAATCCTTATATAATTCCTAGTAATATTCACATGGTTGGAACACGGTTTGGTGTACAATTTGGAAACTTGGCGATCTAAAAAGACGATTTTAAATTTTATGAATTCCATTATAAATTACATTATTTTAAACTACCTATTTCCCCTATCCCCTTCCCACTCATGAAACACTATCCATTGAGAACCATGTGTCAAATCATCCAACTTATTTTGTTTTTTTTCTAGTTTTTTCATGATCGTTTTTCATGTTCTTATTTTAATAGTGTTTTCTTACAAAAATCATTTTTAAAATATTGTTTTTTAAAATTGGATGAAAGATGTGTTTCTAAAATTTTATAAATTGTTTTTTGAGAATTTATCTGAAAATTATTGAATTATATTTTTTGAAATGATGGTCATTGGATTCATTATCATCCAATTCATCACACTCATGTCATTTAATAGTGGTTTTGTACCAATGATACATGTTATTGAAATGTAAAAAGTCATAAGTTTATGGTAATTAGATTTTAAACATTTTATAAGATGAAAAATACAGAATATAAAATATTCTTTAAATGAAATTGTTATAAATTTCCATGTCATGTCAAATAATTATTTTCTATTAATTTGTGTTCTTCATATCCTATGAAATCTCCCGATAAATGATGTTATCGAATGGGAGATATTATAGTTCTCTGGTCATAGTATTCTACACATGACGTTTTCCTAATACATATTATCTAATTGAGAGTCACTAAAGAAATAAGTTCTATGAAGATGGGATGTTTGATACCAATAAATTTTCAATAAATTAAAAGATGTTTATTGGATTTGGTTCATCATTTCTAGGTTATCACACACTCCTGATTGGGAGTGAAAAAAATTTTTATGTTCTATATAATTGTTTTGTTGAAAATGTCAATAAATATTTAGAATCATCAAATAATATTTTTTGGATGAGTAATTTTTCATAAATATCGACATTTTTTTTGTTGAGTTGGTGTTGTTCTGAAAATATTAAGACGGTATTAGTTTATTCACAACAAAATTTAATTAGATGAAGAAGTTGTTTGAGTATTATATTGAATATATCTAATAATATAGGTGGTTGTTAATGTGTTTCATCAAAGGTATATTTTTATATAGGTAATGATATTAATTTAATAATTTAATATTTGTCTAATTGACATTGATAAAGAATCAAATCAAGAGTTCAATATGATTAAAAACATCAGACACAAATTTTATTTCTTATATTGGATGGACATGAGATATTTATTGTGGATGTGAAGATTTGTTTGAACAAAAAGTTTGTGGACACTAAAGAGTTGTTCACAGAGATCAAAATAATTGTCGTTGAAATTGATATAATAGAATACTTATTAACACCAATCGAATAGAAGAGTTATTGATGTCAGTTCATTGTACATAATTAAAGACTAAGAGAGATATTAGATTCCCTCAGACTCTATTGTTTGGACCAAGAAGATTGGATGTTGAGTGATCAGATGTATATGACTATACATGTCCTCAAAAAAATAAGGGTTCATAAATTTTTATGTTTCTTATAACTTGGGTTCAAGAAACATATGTCTATATAATATTAAAAAATGTTTTCAAACCATTTTAGATGGAATGGAGCGTCAATGAACAAAATTATAATTTTTTTTATTTCAATTAATTCCTAATTATCTAACATAGGAATTATGAATCAATACATTTTGATGTTTTAAGGATTACTAGTGGTCATAATCTATTTGAAATTTTGGTGGTGAGAAAACAAGTCCACACTATTTTTAATTGGGACAAGAGAACCAGATTCATAAAAATAGTTTTAGGTAGACTTATCTATATTAGTTTTTCTGGAATAATTTCTTGAAAATTCATGAAGACATTTCAAAAATCATGAATTTTTTAAAGGCCACCATAAGAGTTACAAATTCTTAAAGTCGTAAAATATGATGTTTGAATGAATGTGAAATTTAGAGATTTATGAATTTTGTGAGTGGTAAAATATTACAATTTTCCTCTATTATTTATAGATCACCTATAAATAGAGAAGGAAAGTGAAATGGTTGTTTAAACTATTCAACAGTGTTAATATGTTTTTATGCAACAGAATTGGGGTCATAAGTGAGTTTTCTAACTGAGTTAGATTGGATTAGAGGATTCTTTTCTTGATTAGTGTATTCTAATCATAATATCAAAATAATAAAATTTTATCTTACCAAGATAAAGGAATTGGACTTAGGGTATCAGTATGGGTTTTGAGAATTTTTTGGGGAAGCATCGTATTTTTTATATTTAAATCGAAAATGTTTGGAATTTAACAAATTGAGAATTGGGTCATAATAATTATGTTATCGGACACTAGTGAATCAGAAAGAGGTTGATAATATTTAGATTCTAAAAATAATCATTGGTGGAGCAATTTGAAGAAGTTACATATTTGTTATGGTTTTATTTTTTTTAATCAGGGATATCGAAGTTTTCTAACAGGAGTTTCAGAAATTTTAATTAATTTCATTATAATAGTTATTTTTCAGAGACCAAAGGTAGGGGCTACGACAATGATATAGGTTATCATAGTGATGAAAACTTGTATGAATCATGCGTGCCTTGTTTTCTTCTATTTCTTCATTCACTTGAGTTTACTATATGTTGAGAAGGATATTATTGTAAAAGGTTGCATGAGTTAAATTTATTAATTTTGAAATTTGTAAATATGAAATAACTAATTAATCATCTCTTATTGGTTGTTCTATGATTCTTTAGATAATCAATATGTATTAAATGTAATGATTCCATTTTTGAATTCTAACCCTTTAAAATATCATATCTATCAATTTTATTGAAATTCCAACATCTAATGGAAAAAATTATTATTGATAGAAAAATGTGATGATTCCATATATTCTATCACTTCTCATAGAAGTTGATTATGCCAATAAAATTATTTTTCCACCCATTAATAAATATTCTATTTTGAATTTTACTTACAAGAGAAATATTGAAGTTGATTGAAATGCTATAAGTTATATACTTATGTCTCTATTATAAAATGAATATATGAAAGAGATGGGTTTAAAAATCAATGTGTCTGTCAAAAAATGTCAATATTATTTTTGAATGCTATAAATACATATAGGGAAAAATCTATAAATCTTGAATAGTTAGTTTGAATATATAATAATTACATATGAATAAATTATTAGTGAGTACTTAACAAGAGTAAATGAATTTTTTCTTGAAATATCAATGGTTTTTGAAAAGTCTTGGAAGGTTATATTGTTGTGAAGAATCTATGACAAACCACATAGACAAGTTTATTTTAAAATTTATGCTTTTATAAATCAAGGATTATTTTATCTCTTGATAAACTATATTACATTTCTTTTGATTATTAAATGAGAAAATATCAATTTTTAAAAATTATGATGAAATATGAAATAAATTTTGATGTAATGAGGAAAAAAAATTCAATATGTCAAAAATAATGACCCATGTGACTCGAAATATAATTATGATGATTGTTTATAGATAAAATTCATACCTCATATATCTAAAAACTATAGAATATGAAGATGAATGTGTGGATGAAAACTTCTCCTTAAATTTTTCAAGTGTGCTAGAATCAGTAATCGTGACCTGAATATCCATAAGAATAATTTTGATGAATATTCATAATATTCTAATGAAAATACTAAAAATAATATGTGGAACAAAATTTACAATGTTGAAAATCCATACAAAAAATATTGGAAGAATTTTATAAGAAGAAAAATGAAAATTCTGAGTAAGAATGTTGAATTAGACACAAATAAATACAATTTTTTAGAAGATAAATGTACTGATTAGATAATAACATTCATTGAAAATGAATATAAAATAAAAATTTCCTCAAATACTAAAGATTAAAGAGGTAAAGAATCATTAAAATGGTATCATATGAGATCAGATCCTATTTCATGACTTTGGGAAAATAAATCCCCCGGGAAATAAATTATAATAATGAATAATGATAGTGGGAAAGTTTATAAATGATGAATAAATGTTTTCAAACAATAATAAGAATACATCCAGGTGATATTATCTTATATAATCATAATTTATGTATAGGGAATGATTATTGAAGATCTTAGTGGGATGTTGTCTGAAATGGATGATATTGTTAACAAGTCTCAACCAAAAGTTATCATAGATGAATATACATTGATAAATTTTAATGAAACTTTCTTCAACTCATTATAAGTAAAATATTAATTATATAATGTTTAATAAAACAATACATCCATGAATCATGTGAATATAAACACAAAAAATTAAAATGTTCTTCTAATTTTAATAACCCTTTATGTTCTATAAATGGTGGTGGGAAATACTAGAGTTAGAAGCTTTCTGAGAAACCTATCACAACTATAATAGATATAAAATAAACAACATTCCTATAACACAAAAAGATGAAAAGGTGAAATCTCAAGATCTTATAAGACTTATAACAGATAAAAATTGAATGTATAGATGATTTTTTTGAAATATTTGACTAGGATGGCCATCATACCAAAAGGATTATGAAAACTCTTCTAGGGAAAAGTCAAAATATGAAAAAGATCAATTTTTTGATGTGTTAAATCATAACCTATAGAGTGTTATTCATGTATGTGACGATGTGGGAGAATTTATCTTAATAAAATATTCTTATATCATTCTATTTTTGGAAGATGAAAAAGTTTGTTTAAAAGTACAAAGCACTAAATTTCATTCATATAATATAACTCTACAAATACTATTACACAATTGATGAAGATGGAAACAATTTATGGCACCACTAGATTGGGTGTCCTTGAAAATAAATATGAATTTTATTAAATGTGTTTTTCTTAATATTCCAAAATTGAAAAGAGTAGAGGAATATGTTTTTATATCCATTTAAAAAGGAAAATTGACTAAACATTTTCATAATAAAGATGTGATTTAGTAAACAATACCTCTTGAAATTATTCATTCTAATTTATGTTGGTTTATAATGCATCAATTAAGAAAATTATATTTTTACATTATCACATTCATTAATGATTTCACTCAAATGACCAACATCATGTTTATGAATCATGAGTAAAAGGTAGTAGATATGTTCAGAGTTTTCAAAATAGATGTCGAGAGAGATATGGGTGTTTATATACTGAATTTTATAACAGATAATAGAACAAAATTGCACTTTCAATGCTTTCAAATATTATCGATGAATATATTTAACCAAAAATTGGTATAGTTTTCACAACACTCTACCAAACAAAATATTGTATTAGAAATGGAAGAAGAAGTTTACTGGAAAAGGGTATGATAAAGTTACCATAATAGAAAATTTCAGTGTTCTACTTGAGATAAGTTGTTATTAATATTATACATGTTCAAAAAAAATGTTTTCTATGACTAGAATATAACATGACTTCTTATGAAATGTGTTTCAATAATGAGACCTTTATAGAAGCAGTTTTTTTAAGTCTATATTTACAAAAAAATATAATATATGAATTTTTAAAATTTGATGAGAAATATAAATAAATAATTTTCAATGTATATTTACCCAATTGACGAAATAATAAATTCATGAAAATTATTTTATAGGAATTAGTGTGTTCATATTATTTTAAAGATAATTAAAATCCAAATTCCTAGAAATAAATAAATGTAGAAGAATTCAAATTGATTATTTCCACATAGAATGAAAGAGATTCAATCAAGATAAATAAATAATAAGATGAAAATTTTGATGTAGAAAATAGATATCAAGAAGGTCATTGAAATTTCCTAAATTATTGAAACATGTTGAATGTTAAAATATTCATAGGAATTGAAAAGATTTGATTCATACAAGAAGATGGTTGAGATTAGAAAATAAAACATCACTCATTTTAAAAATTAATCAAAAATTTGTTTTAGAAGAAATTGAACATAATTAATGGGTTTATTTGATGAATAAATGGATGGATTGGATTGAGAAAAAAACATAGGAACTTGTTCCATGTCCAACAAAAAAGTATGTTGTTGGAAGAAAATGGTTGTACATAAACATGATAAATTAACATGAAGATATTTCCTGAAACAATGATTTTTTTTAAAAATTCAATGTATAGGTGGAAGTATTGGATTTTGAATAATCGTTTTACCTTGTTACAATATTAGAAAAAAGTGGAACATTTCTGCCATTTTCTTCAAATCGAAATCACAATTTTTAGAAGATTGATGTAAAATCAACCATTCAAAATTTTGAGATTTAATAAGAAGTTTACATTGAAAAAACTTGTGGGTTTGTAAATGATATTTATGGAATCATGGTTTGTAAATTGAATAATTCCTTACATGGGTTAAAACTAGGCCCACATGCATGGTATTCCAAACATGAAAATTGATTGAGAAAGTTGAGTTTTTCAAAAAGAAAATTTGGTAGAATATTATTTGTAAATGATGTTAACCCTTAAAACTTATTTTTTCTTTGTTATGTGGTCAATATATTATTTGGGGAGATGAATGAATTTTTTTAAATTAATTTTATAATCAAATCAAAATGATTTTTCAGATGTTAATTTTGGGAAAATGAAAATTCTTCTTTCTTTAAAATGTTATGAAAAAAGGAAAATACATTTTTCTTTATCAAGAAAACTATTATATGATATTATTAAAATGTTTGGTATGTATAATCTAATCTTGTTTTTACTCCTATTTCAGTGAGTACAATGTTTTGATAATGATGAAAACAGAAATTGATTGAATTTGGATGATATTTGGAAGTTTGTATAATGTTTTATTTATTTAATAGCTTCAAGTCCAGAAATTTTTTATTTTAGGAATTTCTATACCATATATCAATGGGAATCGAAATAATCTCATATGTTTCATGAAAATATAATTTTGAGTTAAGTTAAACGAAGAATATTTTTGGGAAAATAATACCATAGTTGTTTAGAAATAAAATTTCTTGGTTACAAAGATGCTGATTTGGTAGGAGATTACAATGATTGAAAATCTACTTTTAGAGGAACATATTTCATGATAAACCGTTATTATATTCATCATAGTATGAAACATAGTTCGATAAATTTAGGCGTAAAAAAATTAGAATAGGTTGATGTTACTCTATCTTGTACTCAAATACTTTGGATTATTGTGTATATGGAATATTTTAATGATGAGGTTTTCAAATCCTTGAACATAATTTGTGATAATGATAAGGAAATTGATCTTTCTAAAAATATTTTCATCATTCAAGATCAAAACATAATGATATCAATTTTCATATGAAAATTGTGAATTTTTCTATTGAAAATTTTGTTTTGGGATATATTTTAATGAATTTTTAAATTCATAATTTCATGAAAAAGGTAATTCATATTGAACGATTTATCCAATTAATATTGTGAAATAATTTTTATCCTCTACAAAATACTTCCTGAGAACTTATGGAATAATTACCCCACTATTATTTTCCTTATATTGACAATGGGGGATATATTTAAAAAATATTTCATATAATTGTAATGATGTATGCTTCCAAATTCAATGATTCTAAAGCTGTGGTTATCATAAAATGGGGGAGATAATGAAATGTGGGAGTAAAAGATGGAAGAGGATAGGGTTTTATCTTTTCATGACCATAAATTTTATTTCACTAGGGAATAGACTTCCTCCAAAAACATTATTTTTCTAGAAGTGTGGCATTAGTACATTCTCTTATAAGAAAGGTTGTGATTTGGATAAAGTAAAAAAACATGTTATTTTCACAAACATTAGTCATAAAATTTTATTATTATTATAAATTATGAATTGGAAATGTTGTTTACATGAGATTTCAAAAAATATAATGGGGGATATTTACGATTATTTATGATTTTCTTATTTAAATATTGTTCTTTTTTTATAAATAATTTTTTTTAAATGAGTGCTTTTGTAAATTTGGATAAAGATGAGTTACTGAATGATTATAACATTATTGTTGAGAAGTTTCTAGGAATTCAAATGAATTTATTGTTTTTAAAAATCTGTTAATCAGATGCACAATCATCCGATCCAATAAACTCACCTCATCAACTTCACAATCGGTATGAAAGTAAAAACCTATTAAAATAATGAAATTCAGTAGTTGCAGGTAATTAGATTTTTTAATTTTACTATGATTCATGTGTCGGGATGTAATTAATGTTGATGATTTGGATATTGTATGAAATGATATATCAATTTATATAATTTATTTATGTTGTAGACCCTGGAAAACGCGTCCCCAAAAATTTTCAAATTCTTCCATACATGATCCAAGATCGTATTCCATTTCGCAAGCTTCGATTTGGTAGGTCGCAGGGCCCGAACGGAGCTACAGAATAGGAGTTATGGACATTCGAAGTTGGGCTGGAAATCTGGTTCGTGAAGCCCATTCGCAAAGGCCCCTCTGTGTTCGCGGAGCGCTGCCGCGATGTAAGGAGGAGAGAGGCTCCGCGAACCCGTTTGGCGTTCGCGATGCGCCGCGAAGACCCCTCGCGAAGCACCAATGTGAAGCACCAGAGCATCGCGGTCCCACGATTCTCTGGAGGCGGTAACTCTCCGCGAACAAATTTGATGTTCGCGAGCCCGCCGCGAAGCTCCGGAGGTGGTACCTCTCCGCGAACGAATTTGACGTTCGCGAGCGCGCCGCGAAGCACCTGAGGTGGCACGGGAGTTCTGATTCGCGGTGCCCCTTGCCTATAAATACCCAGCTCACCCCCCTTCTCCAGGGGACGGCCACGGCCACTTCGCCCCTTGGGCAGCTGAGCAGAGCTCCGCATTGCGGCTCCGCGAGGCAATGCTCCGCGAGTAGCTTCCTTCGCGTTGCTGCTCTGCGAGCGGAGGATCCTCCAGTCCATGCTCCGCAAGCCAATTCTCCGTGATGCTGCTCCGCGGGACCATTCCTCACGATTCCATGCTCCCGCGAGCCAATGCTCCGTGATGCTGCTCTGCGAGCAGAGGATCCTCGAGTCCATGCTCCGCAAGCCAATTCTCCGTGATGCTGCTCCGCGGGACCATTCCTCACGATTCCATGCTCCCGCGAGCCAATGCTCCGCGATGCTGCTCCGCGAGACCAAGCTCCGCGAGACCCCTTTGCTCCGTGAGACCAAGCTCTGCGAGACCCCTTTTCTCCGCGATACCCCCATGAAAAATGGAGAGTCGCACTGCGAACTTTTCAGGCCGGGACGTCGGGATTTTCCATTGCTCCCTTATGCGCTCCCACCTTCAACCTATGGATTACCATGATGTGATACACTCCTCCACACACCATGAAACACCTTGAGTTGATGTATTCCTCTTCGTTCGTTTCATATGTCGTGAGTTGAGGTTCTCATCATCAATTCCCCGAGCACCATGAGTTGAACCATTCCTCAGGAAACTCCTCCTAACCCTATCACTTGGCTCCTATGTCAGGTTGAACCACAAAGGGCTGCCCTTGCGTAAGACCCAACACCAGCCATACTAGGCGCCTGATTCTAGTATTCCTATCTACATGACTATAAACTGTAGTAATCCCCATGTGCCAAACATAGGATGCCTCTCGCTTCTAACGAGAGATGCCTTATGCTCCAATCATGAGACGCCAGTAGTCCTATATACATGACTATAAATTGTAGTACTCCCTATCTAACAAATGATAGGATGCCTCTTGCACTATACAAGATATTCCTTATACTCCAAGCATGAGATGCCAGTAGTCCTATCTACATGACTATAAACTGTAGTAATCCCTATGTGCCAAACATAGGATGCCTCTCGCTTCTTACGAGAGATGCCTTATGCTCCAAGCATGAGATGCAAGTAGTCCTATCTACATGACTATAAACTGTAGTACTCCCTATCTAAAAAATGATAGGATGCCTCTTTCCCTATACGACAGATGCCTTATGCTCCAAGCATGAGAAGCCAGATGTCCTATCTACATGACTATAAACTGTAGTACTCCCTATCTAAAAAATGATAGGATGCCTCTTTCCCTATATGAGAGATGCCTTATTCTCCAGGAATGAGAAGCCAGTAGTCCTATCTACATGAATATAAACTGTAGTACTCCCTATCTAACAAATGATAGGATTCCTCTCGCTTCTAATCAGAGATGCCTTATGCTCCAACCATGAGACGCCAATAGTCCTATCTACATGACTATAAACTATAGTAATCCCTACGTTCCAAACATAGGATGCCTCTTGCACTATACGAGAGATGCCTTATGCTCCTAGCATGAGATGCCAGTAGTCTTTTCTACATGACTATAAACTGTAGTAATCCCTATGTTCCAAACATAGGATGACTCTTGCACTATACGAGAGATGCCTTATACTCCTGGCATGAGATGCCAGTAGTCCTATCTACATGACTATAAACTGTATTACTCCCTATCTGACAAATGATAGGATGCCTCTCGCTTCTAACGAGAGATGCCTTATGCTCCAAGAATGAGACGCTAGTAGTCCTATCTACATGACTATAAACTATAGTAAACCTTGTGCTCCAAACATAGGATGCCTCTTGTTCCAAATAAGAGGATCCTTGTGCTCCAAGCATAAGATTCCTAATGCCATGATTACAGTGGGGTAGTTTCAAGAGAGTTGGAATCCATTCAAACATTCCATCACTCCACCTCACGCTTTGTGTGTCCTTCGTTCGGATCGTCACTCACTTCCAAGTCTGGAGGGACCCCCTAACAGTATGGATGCTCGACATTTGGTCCGCCTGCTATCCTGAGCCAACGCCCCGGAAGACTCATCATGTCTAGAGGGACCCCCTAACAGTATGGATGCTTGACCTATGGTCCGCCTGCTGTCCTGGTCCAATGTTCCGGAAGACTGATCGACGATATTTGAGTTAGGCCCCATGTCGCGAAAAAGGTCAGCGGTCAGCCCTCATTTGTTGTCCTCATTTCTGGCTAACGTGATATGGATGCTGCGTTTCCACCACCGTCAATAGTTATCCTCCATCACCACGCCAATCTCACGGCGTTTTGAATATTGGGAATGTGATTCACACTTTTCATCTCCCTTTTTGGGATAGATTCCAAGGCCCTTGGCATTATCCTGCTTGTGCACTAGCGCATAGGTGATTACCTCGACCCGCTAGTGAGTTAGGATGCCCTCATGGCACGACATGAGGAAGACACTTTGGACCGCCTCAGAGCATAAGCCCAATACACTGTGGGCCGCCTCAGAGCGTAATCCCCATACACTGTGGCCGCCTCAGAGCGTATGCCCAATACACTTTGGGCCGCCTCAGAGCATAAGCCCCATCCACCTTCGCCGCTCCCTAGCGGCACCTGGGCAGCACCCTTGCGTAAGCCCCAATCCTTCCCGAACTACGTGGACTTTGATTCCCTGCCGCAGGGATACGTAGGAAGCCTCCATGAGGTTCAAGCCCACCACCCAGTTCTTCCGACCTCTCCACATCGGTTCACCATCCACTGTGGGCCGCCTCAGAACGTAAGCCCCATCCACCATGGGCCGCTCCCTAGCGGCACCCGGGTGGCTATCCACGCGTAAGACCCAGCATGTCTCCGGGTCGTTGTACTTTGTGCACACCCCGGACCATCCCCTTTGAACTACAAGGTCTTTGATCCATGTCAAGGCATGGTATGTAGGAAGCCTCCCCGAGGTTCAAGACCATCTCTCATTGGACCAAGTTCCACCTACACGTCGGTTCACTGACCATGCCCATCAGACCAAGGTCCACCTTCACGTCGGTTCACTGACGATACCCATCGGACCAAGGTCCACCTTTACGTTGGTTCGCTGACGACATCCATCTGTTCAAGGTCCACCTTCACGTTGGTTCACCGGCACCATCCCGAACTACGCGGACTTTGATTCCCTGCCACGGGGATACGTAGGAAGCCTCTTTACGGCTCAAGCCCAATTTAACTGTCGCCCCTGCGATGGTCACATTCCATTCCCCCTCCACATCATTCATCCATCCATCACCCATCCTGATTCTCACTCGGGCCGCCACATCCCGGTGGGATCATGACATCCACCTCCTCGCTGCTCCTAGCGGTGCATGGGCCTCATTCCACGTGTAAGCCCCATCATATCTCCGGGTCGTTGTCCTCTGTGTACACCCCGATTCATCACCCCTTTGAACTACGTGGGTTTTGATCCCTTTCCTCTACACAGGGTATGTAGGAAACCTCAAAGAGGCTCAATCCCAACCAATGGTAATGTACCCCATCCTGGGGTGCACTTCCCCTGATCCGCCCTCAGTGGTGTTCAGATCTTCCATTACGGTGTGACATCTCCCCTCTACGGGGCACACCACCATCGATCCGTCTCTATGGGACATTATGATCACCCTTATTTCGTCTCCGCAAGACGTCAAACTCACGGCCTACCTTGTGATAAACATGATATGCCTGAGGAAAACCTCATATGGAACGACATTGGGGTAACCTTCTTCGCAAGACGTTAAACATGCTCCATACCCTGTGTTAAACATGGGAAGATGAGGAAAACCTCAGGTACATGCCTATGGAAAATGATTTCCCGCACTCGACGCGGGATGCCTCAGGTTATGCACCCTTGAGACGCCCTCTCATGAGGAATAATATAGGTTCCCCAATGTCCATGCACCCAGAGATGCCATGACATGGCTGATGTTGCCATCTACTCTTACCGAAGGTCGCTACCATGTCAAGAACCCATGGAATGTTTTGACGGAAGTAGTGTAATTAACCGGCGTCCATGAAGATATGGCACCGGGAATGAGATTCACGAACAATGTATTAAATCTATGAGGGAGACCCGGACTAAGTGGCGAGTTCCGAGGAGGAATCCACGGAAGGAAGAACCGACATCCCATCATCCCGTTTCGATCAAGGAGAAGACGTACCTGAACAAGGAACGAATGTCGCCCACCTTTGGAAAGAGGGAATGCGGGGAAACAAGCAGCGCGTCCTCCACAGACAGATGCGCGCGCCCCGAAGAAGGCTTCGAAAACATATTTTCTTTCATTTTATCAACATTGTGATGAATATCATGATATCATATGTTGAAAAAAGGGAGATGCCATTGTTCTTTAGTCAAAGTGATCAAAAATAGCGGGGTTTTAGATATATATCATTATAAAGGTAAGCATTGAACATATAATATTATAGAATATATTATTTTTGAGTCTTATAAATTTTTATTAAATGAAATTTTTTTGATTGGATGTGGTTCATCAGATGCAAGCCATCTAACACGCTCAATCATATAAAAATGAAATTTTTTTTCTATTTTTTTGCGGTGTTACAAATGACAATAAATATGAAGAAGTTCCCATTCAAAGTCTTCAGATTCATAAAAAATTAGAATTATTGATGTCTTTTGTTTTTTGAGACTATTCAGTTCTCAAAATTTAATGAAATTTAAAGTTGCTTCACGAAATAATTTGATCAGATGATAACATTTTTTTAGTTTTCTATTGGAATGATATGATAGGATTGGATGAAGTTATTGAGTTTATTTAATGATGATGTTTTGTTTGATGACATTTGAAGATCATACTAATTCATTTTTTTGTTAATTTATATCACTTAGTCATCAAACACATGGTTACATATGATGTAGAAAATCATACATAAATTGTACGATGGTTGTTGGATAGAATAGAGTTATTGAATATAGATATGAAGAGTTGTTAATGCCAAACCTTCATTGGAATGGAATATTTTTTTTAAATGATCCAAGTGATGATTTTTGACACCAATCTGATAGAATAATCATTGATATCAAAATAATAAAATTGTTTTTTACATCGATCTATTGTACCTAGACAAAAAAGGGTGAAGATCAAGCTTTATGAGATTATATTCTATAGGAAAAAAATATTGGATGCAAAATGATCAGATGTAGATGAGTAGATAGTTACTACAGGCAATGAATTTGATAGAAATGATTGAGTTTCTACTAAAGTGGTTGTGGGAATTTAATGTATTTGAATATATAATAATGTTGTCAACTAATTTTAGTTAGCACAGATCATCAGAGCCAACAATTGTACAGGTTTTGATTTAAAATGTTTCAACTGTATCAGATAGGGGGATACATAAGTTAGTGTTTGGGAAGTTTTAAGGAAGTCTAACGAAAAAAGTTATTTTCAAATTTTGATTTTTAGAACTTTTAATGAAAATAACAGGGTTTTAGTATTTTTAATTAGGTTAAACTAATTTGAATAATTAGAATAGTTTTGAGATGTCTCTTCTAGATCAGTGATTCTGTATTTATGTATTTAAAATCCATTAAGAGATGGGTATAATCATGAAGTATCATGATGATTCCATTATAGTTATTAAGGATATATTTTTTCAAACAAGATGTTTAAATGAAAATGAAATTCATATATTTGAAATTTGGGTGCGGGGGGAATATTTCAATTTACAAACCATGCTATTTTTGGGTCACATATTAATAGAGCAATGTAAAATAGTAAATAAAACTATTCCCCTATATGAAAAAATTATGATATAGAATTGGTTTCAGTAATGATTTTCCATCTAATGTTGTTTATGTTTGAAGATGTTTTTTTAGAAAAATTTATTCTAATTGGAATAATGGATAAAGACAAGATTCGATTATCGATCTGGGTGAATTGGACTGGGAGTATAGTTATTTGGTAAAATAATTTGTCTGAGAAGCATAGATTTGTTATATAGGTTGATTAGTATAGTTTATAATTTTTCATATTATTATATGGGTCATCAGACTAGGGCTATAGCACAAAATTCATTGGGCTATATAGATTCAAATAGAGGAAGACCAAAATAAGATTCTAGAAAGATCATTGGTGGAGCAGCTTGAACAGGTTATGAATTTTGTTATGGCTCATTTTGTTCTAAGAAAAACTTATAAATTAACATATTCAGTATAAACCTTCATATTGGATGATAGAATTTTTCTAATCGGAGATAATAAAAGATATATTCACTTTATCATAATAGTGAATTCCCATAGACCCATATGAGTGGAAATGGTAGGGATGTAGGTACTAAAACTAAGAACAAACCAAGTAAATCATGTGTTCTACATTTTATTTTAACATTTCTATATACTCTTGAGTTTTATAGAGTTGTATTATGATATAACTCTAATAAGTTAAAAGGGTAATATATATTAAAGCATAATTTTGTAAAAATGGAAACAATTGATTCAACCCCCCTTCTTAGTTGTTATATGAATCTTTGGGACATATATTTTATTCTTCATTTTTAAATCGATTCACTAGGGTTTGTTCAGTTATAATTATTCCTTTATTTCCCTTTTATTTAATTTCATTTTTATTATTTTTGGGTGGTCCTGGATGAAACTTATATGTGTTATTGTTCTAGTAAGCTGTGGTCTAGATTCCATTCCTGTTTTTATTCATCAATATTTATTTCCACATTACAATTTGAGGGTTGGGTTCATCCATGTTTAATATATATACGTGTTTCTAAGATTTTAATTTTTTCATTATAAACCATTACATGAATGAGTCATATAAAATCTATTTCATTAAAATTATGAATTTTATGTGTTCAGTAGATTTTCTCAGAGGTTTCCTCAATTTATATTTAAATTTCATTGGTGTAATCAAATTATATATATTTTACATAGTCAAATACATGTGGTTTGAGTATGTATTGTTTGGTTATAATATATTAATTTAGTAAATCATTTTATTTGAGTTATTTTGTTATATTTTTAATTAAATTTATTTTATCATGATTTATTTTTATTTTTTGATATTTTGGTAGGTAACGTTAATCCTCTATTGAATTCCCTAGGTTTAAGGTGTGGGTTCCCATTGGTTTGAATGTGGGTTTCAATTGATAGATTTCCAAAAATTGTTTTCAATGGGATTTTACAGTGTTTTTTAATAATGTTGTATGCCCTTTTTTATAACATCAAAAGGATTTTATAAATAAAAATGTATTCAATATTTTTTTAGAAGTGAAATTAAAGAGTTGTAATATGATTTTCAAACTATATTCCAATGTGAACATTATTAAAATTTATTTTCTATATTGAGATACAACCTTGACACAGATCCCTTTAGAACATTATATTCTTTAGTTTGTTATGTGTATTTGATTACTTTTATAAATTAGAATAATTTAAGTGGGGGTTATATGGAAAGGGTTTATAATGGGGGATTGGGAATTTTTTGATGAGTTTTTAAATGTCATCTATTATTAGTATATGTGTTTTATATGTTATAGACCCTTCCCCATCAATTTATAAGTATCCTAAGAATTATTTTTAGAGATAAATAGAAAACATTTATACATATCCTGTTGAGATAGACCCCTATCACCTTGTATTTGACCAATACAAATGTCGGGAGCACCATTAGTTAGGATTTTTTGAGTAATCAAACTGGTTATATACTGGAAATTCACCAATAGGATGGAAAATGGCTACGACTTAGTATACATAAGATGATATCCATAGATTTCATGGAGTTTCCAATTATAATTTACAATTATTATTTATTTATTACTATTGTACTTGATGATTCATATCTCCATTAACTCTATTTCTTTTCCATCTAGTTATATGCTATTTTTTCATAGTTCTTTTATGGTTTCTTAAAATGAATTTGCATTAGTCCACATTCATTAATTTCATTGTCTATAACATATTTAGCTATATACTTATTCTTTCTGATGATTCACCATATTTCTATATTTATGTGATATTTAGGGACGATGGGTTGGTTCTATAAACTATTACAAAAATGGGTTTGAATTATTTTTTTGATGTAAATTTTGATATGGTTTTTAAAAAATATTGAACATGGTTCTTACCTAAAAATTCATGGTTTTATAAATCTAATATAAAAACTCATCTTGAGAATTTTTTCTAAATGCCTTGGAAATTCATTTTTTATTTTATAATATTTAAACTATTATTTATTGACTGTTTTTTAGAAAAGGGACTCATGGAAACTCTAGTGAAATAATGCTAGTATATTCGATCACTTCATACATACACCTATTTCTTTCTATAGAATGAGTGGATGATGTATATTTAAATTCTTGTTCTCAAGAATCTCCATCTTTTGAAAATATCTCTCTTGTTCTATCATTGAGTGGGTTTGGTGGATTTGGACTTCTGATTATTCATAGATTTGTGATCACTATTTTTTTCATTTCTATTATTATATATCATTTAGCTATCATCAAATTTTATAATATATTTAGATTTTTATTTATATTCTATAGTTTTTTTGTTAAATTGGGTTTTTATTTTATTTTTTTCTTTTATGGTGTGTTTTTAACCTGTTAATTTTAGTTTAAATGGGAATCCAATATCAAGACCCACAATGAAGGTTTCCTAGTAAAATATATTTTCTTGTTATATATTATTATTATGTTTTTGTTAAATCTTTCTCAATGAATTTTTTTTAATTCCCTAAGACTTTTTTTTTGGCTCGTGGGTATTGGGAATTCTATTTGATCATTCACATAGGTCAACTCTGGTTCCTTGATCATGGATGTCCTCGGTGGGTTCATGATAATGACACATCTTGTATCAAAAATAAAGTGTGAATATGCAATTATTATTATGATTTAATAATCTTATATTTATATATAGGTAGTGGAAATTTAAAAAATATATTCCTTATTATAGGAGATACAATAACAGTATTCTCTATATCATGTTTGGTATTATATTAATTAATGTTGTATCTCATGTGGAAGATTGTCCATACAGTCTATATTTCTAGAGGTAAAGTATAAATAGTCATCACATCATTCTAGGAACATTTGAAATATTCATTAATTCACTATATAAAACTTCTGACATGTGAATATCATCTACTTCCATGGAATTATATTTAGGTAAGGCCTAAAATATCATAGTATGACTTGTATTAGTTTTATCATATACTGAATGGTAATTTTATTTTATTGGAGATATGTTAATGGTGTCGAGGAGAAGGTATCATAATTATAGAATGAAAATTGTTGGCCTAGTTGTATAATATATTATAGAGGTCCAATGACTAAAATATATTTAACCACCATCTAGATGAGGGTATTTCTAAAGGTTATATGCTTTATCAAATACAATTGGTAATCTTATGGAAGAGGTAGAAGCCAAAATGTTTTCCTAGAACAACTCTCTAGTTAGTGGAACCATTGTTAATTATAAATGGTTTATAGCACATCGTTTCAAACATTAAAGCTCTATTTCATACATCGTATTCATGAATGATAATTTATTTTCCCAAAATGAATGGGGGATCTCTATCATGGTGAATTTTGTCGTCTTCTCCACTCTCAATATTTGTTCCAAGATCAGATTGATCCAGTGACACCCATTTTATTTTATTAATCCATTTTATGAATAATTATTCTCCTTATAGAGGTATAAATCATATATCTTGGATGTTATATATAGATATATGTATTTCTATATGATATAATAGAAAATTTTCAAATCATTTGATAATCATACTTGTGGTTTATTAATGGTCATTATATATCCATTGATAAGTCCCATATACATTTATTGATGGTGGTAATCATGGGGTACGTATAACCAAATTTTATCCCTTATATGGATTTTATTCTCCGATCATGATTCTATAATCCCCATGATATAATTTGGAGATAGATATAGGGATTTTTGGTGTGCAGGTTTGATATGGGAAGAATGTCATGACATTGGTCATTAATACTCTTAGGGTAGGAAGACATTACCATATAAGGTCATGTATGAAATTGCACGGATTGATTTTTATGTGATATCATGTAAATCCAATGGGAAAATTTATTGATATAATTCACATGTGGTTATCAGTATCATCATTACGACATTCTTGATATGGAATCATTAATACATGATATGTTATAGCTGGATCTTTTATGTGAGTATGGTTTCTTTATGAATGGTCTCTAGGTAACTAGTTAGTCTAACTCTACTATTGTCTTCCTTAATGGGTGGATGGGGGATCTACAATTCTATTTGGGATATTTTTATTCCTAATTCAACGATTAATTAAGGTAATGTGGCTTACCCTAAATCTATATATTCGGTTGAAAAGTTTGCATGTTTTTATTGTGTATTTACTTAAATAAATGAATTGGGTTGACATATAGACAAGATGAATATCTCATAATGCTGGTATTGTAAAACATCCTTATGGAAGTAATGTAGATATGGGGTGGATAGGGGTGTCATCATTAGGTCATTCTTTATATGGAATTATTATTACATGATATATTATGGTTTGTTCCTATATGTGTGTACAGTTTCTCTATGAATGGTGTCTAGGTACCTAGTTAATATAACTCTACTAATCTATTCCATAATGGAGGAGGGGGTCTTCCATTGTGTTTGGTAGATATTTATTCCTAATTCTGTGAATAATTTGGGTAATGTGGCATTCTATAAATCTATATATTAGGTTTAAATGTGTGAATGTTTTTTTGTGTATTTACCCAAATAAATGAATTGGGGTGACATGTAGACATGATGAATATCCCAGAATGGTGGTACTGGAATTCTTAATTAATGAATAAATATTCATATTGGATAGTTATATGAATCTATCAACCCTTCATGTGATATATTTTAAAATTTCTAATTCATGAGATGACTATTTTTGACTTCTCGTCTATCTTTGTGCCAAAAAAAGGTAATGTTGTTGTTCATGTTATTTTGGTTAGTTCATGATGACTTGGAACATGATTGGTTATTTATAAAATTACAATATTTCCATGGAATTTACTTTTATATATTTTCAATAATTTTATAAATATTGATTAGTGATGTCCTTCTAGGTTTACACTCATTCGCTGCAAATTCATATCAGTTCATGTGAATGTTTTATAGTTCGGGATATACCTATGGGAATTAGCCTTCTGGTGTCCATATGATCAAGTATAGCATAAAGGTTAGGGAAATTACCAAATAGACTCTATATTATTGTTGCTGTTTATTTTTTTCGGATGTACTCATACATTTTTTGACCTAAAACATTGAGTTTATTTTTTTTCTTATACAACTTGTATATCATTTGTTACTGTATAAATTTATTATTTAATTTTTTTTATATAGTTATCAGGTTATTTATGTTTATTCTACATTTTACTTATGTATGGATATAATTATTGAGACAATATTTTCAAAAAATACATCATTTAGGACCTCGCTGCTAGTCATTAGCTTTTTTCATATTGGGAGATTCACATGAGGTCACGTGGTATGTTTCCAAAAATCGATGAATCATATGTGGGTGTTATAAAGTTTTGTCCAATTTTTTTTTCATTATTTTATTTCTGAATATGTTTGGTCTATGGTGTAAATTTGGTGGGTTTTTTAATAACTGGTAAGGGATACACACATATTCATGACCATCTCATGTGTAATGGGCCTCCATGTTACCGGATATGGTATTATTGAAATCAATTGTGATCATAGAGATTCATAATAATTATGGGTATTAATATCATGTTATTATAGTTTATGATATTTTAGAGTGTTCATTCATAATTAGGAATATATCTTCACATTTCATTAATTAAATTGATCTTGATCGATAATAGATCAAATAATTGTGTCTTAGTGATAATCAATGTTTTTCACTTTTAAATGTAATATTGCTAACGGTTAATTATTTGATCACAATCTTGTTTGAATTTTTTTTTATATTTTATTTTTGTAACTTTAAATATATTAACAACATATACTTGATTATTGAGTAGGAATTATATTTTTTGGGTGATTTTTCTAATGGTATATTTTTCTAGTTTCATCCTTTTAAGAAAATCGTAGGAAAAATACAATAGGAATAAAATGTATGGAATTATTTTACTGGGATTGTAATTTCTAAATGAATTTTCAAAATCAATGTGATGAAAAAATTAAATGTCTCACTTTGAAATGGAAAAAAATTGAAGGTAATTTGGCCTCACTTGGGGTATGAACCTAGTAATGCACTAGGTTTTCATGGAATATGATCAAAATGGAATTTGTATTCACAATTTATTTAACTGAAAATGGAATTGGTATTAAAAAGAGGTATTTTTTTACAGTGATGGGTGAAAAGAATCATTCCATTTTTTAAGGCATTCTCAAGTGAAAATGGGATTTATGTATTTATATATATTTAATTCTATTTTTTAAATGGGTTGAAGGAATTAATAAATTTATATGAATTTTTTAAATGGTGTAGAAAATAAATTAGTAATAACGAGTTGGGATTTTTATAGGCTTTTTTGGAACATAGAAATATGAGTTTTATAATTTTCTTGGAAACCCATTTGAATGGGTCCTATTTACTGTGCCTAGTTTGAATTATATTTTAAGGGATGATTAATTTTTTTGATCTTGGTATATGATATGGTTTTATATATATCATTTTTTGTGTAAACAATCCCATTTAATGTTTAATTTGATATTGTTTACTAGTATGGTGTGTAATATTATTGGTTAAAGATTGTGTGACTCTCTCTAACATGGGTAGTTCATGGCTAGGTTAGGTAGGTGTTTTTATAAACCCTGAGTGGTTCTAAAACACCTTAAAAAATTGATATAGTGTGTTTTTGTGTTGTGTAGAGACTTTTGGGTTACATTTTTTCATATTCGATGTACCCTATTCTTTTGAGAAGGGCCTCCATGTGTAATATTTGGTCTAGTTCCAACCAAATAATAATGTGTATACATGGAATCCATTAGTTCTATATTGAATAGTGGAACGATAATGAATCAAAATATTTGGTAGGTATATGAGTGTGTTGTTTTTCTTTCCATGACTAGAAATAATGTAATAGTTGTATTGATATATAAATTATTGTGTGTATACAATGTTGATAATACCTTAAGTATTGGTTCTCAGTCGATATATAATTTAACATCTCACATTGTGAAGTAAACTATTTTTTATACAGAGTGACCCTAGTGGGAGTGTTAGGGATTTGATGTAGCTTGGAAATGAGTATTAAAGAATCATAATGGTTTGTAGCTTATGTGTTACTATTAGTGGGTTTTTATAACGTAAACCAAGTGTTTCAGTCCAAATGGGGGTCATTATTAAATGCATAAGGTGTTTAGTATGGGGTAAGGTTTGATTTTTATCATATATTTTTATATTATAATTAAAACATAGTCATGCACAAAGACATTACCATTAGTCTTGAGTTATCATAAATATTTCTATTCATATAGATGCATGATAGATTGAATTTAGTGCTTATAGTTGTATAGTATAACGAACTATGGGTTTCCAAGAGGATCATGTGATAATGTCCTTTAGGTTAGTGGTTGTTGTGGGAGTGTACTGTTGTATGGAAATTTCAATAAGATTGTTAAGTGAGGTTGTAGTGTCTCCAAAAGGTATCACCTATATAAAAACCATTTTAAAAAATATTTCAGGAGTCTCTTGACTTCATTGTGAATTAATTTCTGGAGGGATGTGATGATGTAATATCTATTTTCTATAACAACCCTCCTCTTTATTATACACTTAAACATGATATATTACATAAAAATGAACTTAAGAAAAATATGATGATCGAGAGGTCTAGTTTCTTGGGGAATTAAGGACATTAAATTGCAACTTAATACATTAATATATGACATCTTTATTGAAAACTTCCTTTACATGACCACAATATTCCCACATTAATAGAATTTCATGGAATAACTAGAGCACATACATGGGAAAAGGGTGAGATAAAAAGCCCAGTAATGGTGTCAAAACAGAATAACATGAAAAATAAAATACATGTTAGTCAATAGTAATATAAATGGATCATAAGAGAAACATGAACATAAAGGGATTAAATAACATGATTATAAAAACATGTAAATTTGGAAGAACGTTTAAAATAATATTAGCATGAGGCAAGGTAAATTGAACATGGAGCATTAGTAAACAATCATTAAACATGAATTACCATGTATAAACCCTCACTGAACATGAATTATCATGATTCAATACTAATTTCACAAGACATGTCATGATAATATTCTTTTCCGAATGCATTGGATCATTATCAGGGAGCACCCTTTATAAAATTTTAATTTCATGCATATGTGTGCCACATGGATCATACAACATGGATTAATTAAACATCATAAATTATTTCAATAATATGAGATGTGGAAAACATAAATTTAAGTCCATAATCAACAAGTAAATATTCATAAAGTAGAATACCCTTGATAGAGAAATGGGTATGGTATTCACTTACATGATGATTTTGGCATGGGAATTTTTTTTGTAACTTCGGCAGCATAACGACATCAAATAAATATCGTATTTTTTATTATTATTTAGAAATAGGCCCCTCATCAATGATAAATGAAATATAAAGAAAAGGGATCATGGAACATAATATAGCAACAATTTTAATGGAATTTAGGTTCATAATATAAAATTATTTATTTAATATAAATGGGGGGAGAGAAATCCCTTATTGAATTTTGGTATGGTAGCAGGTGTACATTGGAGGAATTAATGAGTGATAAATGGGTATCTAATAATTCAAACATAAGGAGGTAAATATAGGGGATGTCTGAAATCATACCCCCAATATTTTTAATTGAATATAAAATGTAATAATAATAGAAGGAAACTTGGGAATATATAAGGAATGAAGGAAAGTGATGATCTCTAACAGAAATCTGGCATGGAAACAGGTGTACATGGGAGGAATTAATGAGAGATAAAAAGGAATACCATCATTAAACCATATGTAAGGAAGTATGGGGGAGGTGAAAAATCATAACCAAATATTTTTACATGAAATTAAATTGTTATAACAACATAAATAAACTCAGAAAAAATGAGAAAAGAAGAAATCCATTACATAAAATATGGATCCCAAAGGCTTGGGATGGGTTTTAGAGAGGATTATTGGAAGATTCGGGAACCTTGGAAGGCTTATAGAGAAAGGATACAAGATTAGGGACGTTATCCAAGGATTTTTAGTGAAGATATGTGGGATATTATGTGGGTTAATATAAGAAAATAGAGGTAATTGTTTATTATTTAGGTTTTGGACACTATACATTAAACTAATCAAAACCACAAACCACCCAATGATTTTTCCCCATGGTTTTATTCTAAATGGGAGTGAAAAACATTATTTTATAACTAATATGGATAAATATATTAAAATATTAGTTTTTCTTATGTGGAGGTGACTCGAACTCTCAATGAAATAATTTTAAAAGTTTAAAATGTTTTATAGGTCGTGGAGGGTCCACTAATGTTTTAGAAAATAAATAAAACCAATATATAATCACAATGTTTTAATGGTAAAACATTTCCTAGATGAAAATTCTTTTTATATTATGTGATTACATAAATATTAGGTCATTAGGAAGTCATAAATTACATTATATATTTAAATAGTATTTAATTTTTTCCGAAATATTTGACTGTCTCAGAAAATTACAAAAAAATTACCGTTGGATAATTTCAATGTCTGGATTCAAAAAATAATATTAATTTTATTTAAATATTATTCTAAATATATTAATTTTAACTTTTCTAAATACAAACTGACAATTAATGAAAATTCGTGGGTTTTGACAAAATTAGTTTTCTAACATTATTAAAAATTAAAATTGTATTCATAAAAATTATACGATAACTTATATGTAATAAAAAGTAATTAAGTAATAATACTATTTTATTAAAATATTATTTAATTAAAAAATCCATTAATTCATCAAAATATTTTTCTTATTTGTATTTGAATGCTAACTAAAAATATTATTTGTTCTTTAAAAATCACTTACAAAGTATTAATGATAAAATGATTGTATATTCTTCAAACAAAAATAATGCACATAATCATAATAATTGGGTACTATCACATAACACCTTTTAACACTCACGTATGACCTAAGGGTAAGGTGTGTGATAGTGAGAAACTCCTGGGGTGGCTTAGATGAAATCGCTTGAGTAGTAATCTCTATTAACTTCCACTTCTCTTGTATGTGATTCTGTTCACATTTAACATGTGGAATATCATATTGGGCTTGTTCAAGAGTGAATCCCATTGATGTTACCTCGTTAATGATCTCCAAAAAATGGGCTTCGTGTGGAGAAATTCTACTGTATTAGGCCAAAACATCGTTTTTCTATGTAAATTACATTTGTTAAAGCCCTATATTTATACTAATCATGTGATCGTTGTTCAATGACTATATAAGAAACTTCTTCATTTCATAATGGAATTTAAAAATACAAAAACATAAAACTAAGAATGTGTATATTTTTTATTTACCCATTTTACATAATAAGGCATTTAATTAGATCCAGATTATTTTTTATTAATAAAATATCGGGTTGTTACATTTTCCCTTGAACTATTTTCTGTTTCATGATAAAGTGTGAGACTACCGTAATGTTTTTTTATAATCTAATGATTAACTGGTTTTAGATTGACAAATTCATAACAATTAAGGTGATGAATTTTAAATGTAGTGATATTCTCATGTTATAATGATTCCTTGGTTGGTGAGGTGTTAAGGATAAGGTCTCACATGAGGTAGTCTTGGATGATGATAAAGTAGTTGGTGACCTTGAGAGTGATTTTTAGTTTTGAACTGTGAATATATATGATATTAGTGTTAGTAGATGGAGATTGGTGTGTTGGTTTTGTTTGGATATGTGGATAGAGTTTGTTATTAATTTATATAGGAAGATATTTTTTGGCTGATGATGAAATCCATGTATCATCCATAACAATTTTGAAATAAATATTAAATTATGTTGTCTGACATGGAATTTAGAACCATGGGATGATATTTTTGACTCTATATAAAAATATTTGGTTAACTAAAAACTTGTAGAATAATAACTAGATTATAATGGTAGGTAGAGATTAATGGTGAAAATAATTTCATATAAAGATAAATACTCATGAATAGAAATCCATGTAACAAAATGTAAGAGGATGGCTAGGAATACAATGTTGTTGTTTATTCAATCATTAAAATAGTGACTTTTTATTTATTGGCTAGCATCATAGTTAATAGTCTATAGATGATGGTGGAAGTTTTGAATGATGCTAGCTTAAATGCATGTATGATCAATTATACCAGTTGTGGAAATTCAAAAACAATGTAAGTTGGTAAGATTAATTAATTAGACTACGTAATCAGGGAATGATTAATTAATGTGGTGAAGTATTTGTGAGGCATTTGGTTGTAAACCTGGGTTTTTTCTATTATAGGTGTGTGATATGATTAGCTTGTATGAGGAACGATCTATAACAATCCAAATTAATTTTTATGGGGTAAATGTTGAGTTTGGGAATGTATTTATGGTTTTTAGACCAACATAATGGTTTATAAATATGAAAAACGATCACTGGTATTACATGAAAATCCTGTAATTGTTTTAGTCACTGATTGTACAATCTGAGGTTTCATAAGTTCAAAGTGTCAGACTCGTGTTATCGAAAGTTATTGTGACAACAAAAATTCAAGATAAAATGGAATTTATAATTTTTTTAAGTATATATGGAATTTCCAATACATATTATAATTATAGCATAGTTGTAGAAAGTATTTTTGAAGAGGTTGTTGGATTTTTTGTATGAACAAGTAGTCGAGTAACATTGGTAGATTTTAAACATTGCGTGTATGTATTGGTTAGAAATAATTTAGAAAGATCTAGTTTTTAGAACCTATGGAGTAAGGCATGGGTCATAATGAGAGATTGACTATGGAAGATATATCAATCATGACTTGGTTTGTGTGATTAGTCATGTGAGAAATTGTAATAATGTGTCATTTTGGGAATCAATATATAAAAAATTAATAATAGTTTATATAGTTTCTTCTTGGAATTGGTAGGAACTAAGCTTTCGGTTGGTAGTAAATGAATAATAATGGGGGAATTTGTTTCATTCAAGGATAATAAATTGTGCTTTGTGGACCAGAAGGAGCATAGTCCTCTGAGAATGGGTACCTCTTATTATTTAGGATTTTGGTATTATGGATTGTTTTGAAATGGATCTTTTGATTATGAGTTAGATGTTATGGTGGGCAGAACATGTTTTTTTAAAGGAGCTCTTGAGATACATATCAAGGAACAAATGTCTTTTTAGGGGGATTCTATACCATATATAGAGACACTTATCAAGAAAGATATTTCATTTGAGGTGGATATTTGTAACCATCTAAAATTTTATAGTATGATTTATTCTATTTTTGGTATATCATGAATACATTTTATCCTATATTGTAGTCGTATTAGACGTTTTATGGGTAGGTTCATTGAAATATAGTAATAAAAATATATGTAATGTATTATAATAACATTTATTGGACAACCTACTGCCAAATACCCCTCCATTATCCATCTTGTGGAATTCTTAGAGGGTTTTCACTTTTACAAGTCCCACCAGATAGCTAGTAGAGCCAAATTTGGTTTTCATTGATAGTAATCCTATCATTTCCCATTTAATCCTATTTTTTATCCAAACAATATTTGGATCTACCATATTTGAAATATAACAGACTAATGGGATCTATCTTGGTGAATTCGTCTCTTTTTACCCAAATCCTTTACCGTTGGATGATATGATTGTTCCGGTAACTCCCATTTGATAAAATTAATTAGTTATATAAAATATAAATATTATATTCTTATAGTGAATAATATATATAATCTGTAATGGATTGATTTATGTATTCTTAGATAATCAAATTCTGAATTCTTAGTTTATTGATGGATCTATGTCCGGATCAATTGAAAGTATTTTTCTCTCTGTAGACCACTCGTTGATTTATAATTGAAATTGGTCCTCGTGGGGTAAGTATAATTTAATTATATACCATATTGTTTTATTCTCCATTAATTATTTTTGTTAAATTATCATGTGTTAAAAATATATTGGATCTAGGAAGTTTTGGTTCCAGGGATTGTTCAGAGAAATGATTCTGAGTGTTAGGAATCAATAATCTTGAGGTTGGGAGTCTTTACAATTTAAGGCCTTAAATGATATTGTATTGTACGATTCATATTTTAGTGTATATGTTTGTGTGTGTTCATCAGGATACCATTTCTGGATATAATTATCATGTGGGTGTGTGTGTGTGCGTGCGTGTGTCCTTGAGGTCCAGCTTGATATGACATTATTATTACATTTCGTATTATGGATACTATCTAGATGCATGTATAGATTATATGTGACTACATCTTCTTTAACATGATTTTCTAATATGAATAGTTGGCCTCTTATAGGGGTATTATCTCTGTAATGTTTGTAATATTGTGATTTCACCTTAGGTATGGCTTATGGTAATGTGGATTTCCATAGGGAAGGATATTAGGATAAAATGTGTGAAAATTTCTTTCCCCATCAATGTATATTGGATCAATATGATGTAGTGTTCTATAACCCATCACCATTAATTAGGTTGACATCTAGCCATCATTACGAGCCGTTAATGGTTGTTGTGGAATATTTTTATAAAGGTGGAATGTGGATATTTGTCCAATGACTAAATCAATCAAGAAAAAATGTGCATTATTTAACATGATATAATTCATAAAAATTATATTGTTGAATTCTCATCCTTATTGGTTTTGAAGAAGATAGAGCTAGGGTTCTTGGATGCTTGGTAAGTGCATGAATAATTGACACAAAATTGGTTATGTTTGAATTTTCCATATTGACATTGCACACAATGTTATATATAATTTCACTTATGATAAGGGAGAATTGGTAGTGTCTTGTTGGTTTTTTACACACACCCTAAATGGTCATCACAATAAATGTGTAGATATTATGTTTAGTAATCTATCTAAGGGAATGCGACATGCATCTGCAATCTCTGGGAGTGTATCTTGGAGAATGGAGATATTACTTTTATAGACACTGAACTATTTCTGAAATTTCAATAGTTTTTTTCTTTTTTCCATAATACTTTTGTTGACCTACCAAAATGTGGTTCCTTTGGTTTATTATGTATGAATTATGTGTCATTTTTTATTATATTTAATTTTTATTTATTTTCTTTTGTGCAGTTATGTGGTTATTTATATATGTTTTACTATATTGTGATGTATGGAAATTTCTAATGGGGGAATAGTCTCCCCTACAACATCATTTAAGAAATAATAGATAGTGATCATCATCTTAGGTAAGGGGAGAGAAGAATGTAATAATCATGTTATATAAACAACATGAATATCCATTATTCTTGGGTGAGGAAATATTCTTTAGTTTTTTATTTGGATATAGGGAAATTAAATTAATCGTTCAAGACAACAACTGAACATTTGGAATGATCTATCCCAGTAAATGACATAATATAACTTATCCTTTGGCTAGGCTTAAAATTACTTAAATCTTGGTCTCATGGAATATGGGTTTGTTCATGAAAATTTGACACATGAATGGTTATATAGGGATTTACCCTATCACGCCATAACATATGAAATGATGTATATATCATATTTTGTCTCTATATTATCTATATCATCATATTTGAAAGTCCTTGGTGGCTCCAAATTAGTTTTTGATCCATTTTTTATTCAACACTAGTTGGACCATAGTTGTGGTTTAGGTCATAGTGTAGCTTTGGGAATCCTATGTGAAACAGCCTATGCCACTACGCCCAGGGTTTTGTATAATCTTATGTATATCTAGTTGGTTGTTTTGATATGTTCAATGACCAACAACATCCACTATATGAATAGTGGTGTAATTTTCCAGATGAAAATAGACTAGGTTTTTTATACATGAGTATGGCTAGTTTGATTGAGCCATCTATACTACTAATGAAATTATATGATCATTAAAGCATGAATCCATTGGGTCTTGTTATAAAATTATTCCCAATATAATTTTTTATTATAATAATATTATCATGATAAAATATGGATGGTACCATTTTTGGAATTGAATAAGAGGATATACATATTGCCTCTTTATTTGGAAGATGTTAATAAATAGTCTTGGTTATACATAGTATCATCCATGAAAAAACAAATAGCATGAAATAGATTTGGAAAAGGATAAAGATGGAACATATTCATGAGAAATCATATGTCAATCAATGTAATTATTCATTGGAGTTTAAGTTAGGAATTGAGTATTTCCATATAATTTCATATTGGATAGGATATTTAAATTTGTGGATGTTAGGAAATGTATCACCATGTTCTCTTAGCCTATTAGAGATTATAGAGAAACATAGGGGGTGGATTGTCGATTAAAATTACCTAGTAGTTTTAAATTTATCTAGGATAAGATTAATGTTAAAAAACTGAAGAATTATAAGATAGTAACATCCCATGTGAACAAGTTGGAGGATATTGATATTGAAAATTGAACCTTAGTGGTTAAATAACAAATTCATGAAGTGTAAAAAATTATAACGTTCTATATATATATATTGTATCCATTTGTTTTTAATGAGATTTATGTCTCTGTAAAAAAATGTCGACACTGGGAGAATGATCCTTCATGATATAGCAATGTCCTTTTCCATTTTTTATATTTTTATATTGATCCTTTATTGGGGTAAAAATATTTAATGATGTGGATAATTTTCATACCCTAACATGTGGAATTAAGTTGGGAGCCTCAATTTTTCTTTGTCTTTATTGTTTCTAGAGACTTGGATGGGATATGTGGATTAAAAATTTTGTTAAACCATATTTCATTAAAGTGGGAATTTCTATGGTCAAGCTGTGTCTTTGATCCTCCAATGTGAAATGGACTACATTAACACATCTAGTGCGAGGAGTAGTTCCAGTATTGACTTGGTGTTGGTCACCTTATGTGCAATATCCCGCAAGCCTCACCATGGGTATGGTGGAGGTCATGGCCTTACCAAAATGGATTGGGTATCACGTATACAGTGACATCGATCCCAATGGCCATTATCTTGGGAGAGGACACCAAGACATGGTGGGTAGCAGTAGGGTGTTATGGTGGTGGTTTTGAATATTCAAAATTCCTCAATCATAAAAAATATTTCCAAGAGGTTACTCCAAATGCATTTAACCATAATTGGATTTTTGAATTCATCCCTTGAATCAGTTTCATTATTTTAAACTGATCATTGTAATCCCTTTGGATTGTTTTTCTGATAGATTTTGTTTTGGAGATATGGTTTTTGGGAACTTATCCTTTGGAAAGTATTGTCTAATAGTGTCTCCATCGGTGTTCTATATATAAATATGTTCCAATGATGAAAAAATATATGATAAACAGTATTTTCTATACACGTTTTTCATGTTTCATTAAATTAGAAAACAAATAATATAGTCCCAAAAGATTGTGAGTTCCAATTTTTTGGGTAACTAGATATAAGTCAAAATAACATAAATCAGTTTTGTAATAACATTATTTAAAACTGCATAACATTCCCTTACAGTCCATTGAATGTCTAATATTTCAAGGGATAACATGGGAATGTATATATGAAAGGGGTGTGATAAAAAACCCAATATGTTAATATTCAAATCATATCATAATGGAAAGTAGTCCATGTTATTCTAAAGGTATAACATGATGTCATGCAAATTTGATAATCATAATCATGGAATCAATGTATGATACTTGATGATATCATCAAGGGAGAATATGAATATAGAAATAGAAAAAATACAAACATCATAAGAAAAGATCAAGGATAACCACTAAGGAATAATAACATAATATTATTGGGTTAACTAACCATACACCATATATGGAATTTCAAGAGTTAAAAAATTTATTTAATTAGATTATTATATAATTTCAGGACTACCTGTCACATTTTTATAATGTTCATGTATTTGTGTTCCACCTAAATAATACAACATAAGAACATTTTTTTCACATTTAATCCCATTATATTAGGGTGTGGGATAAATAAATATAATTAAAAAATAAATTAAGGGTGGTTAATTGTTTTTTTAAAAACTCATTATTGGTAATGGAGAAGGTTGGTTATGATGAGGATACCTTATTTCAACATAGTAACGGAAAAGGTAATTGTTACAATGATAGGGGAAAAATATCTCATTCATATAACACACAAATTAATTTTAATGATATTTATAAACACTTTAAAAAATTATAAATTGAGATTAAAAAGGCTAATACAATGGAATTACTTCAATGGAGAGGAAAAGGAAGAGAACTCCTCACCATAAGAGGGTGTCTAAAATCTTTAGAGGAGATTCATATGATATTGGGAGAATTCATCATTTATTTAGATAGGGGATGGAGATAAAATTTATTCTAAATATATTGTTGAATGAAAAGTAATGGGTTTTTATCTAACACCCTAATAATTTAGATGAATTACATTATATTCAATAGAAAATACGATATTCAACACTCATCACAAATGAATCATGATGTGTTATTACATAAATATGAAAATTACAAACTAACCAAAAAGATTTGTCGATATGAATAGGATTAAATAATTTATAATATATATATATATAGATTTCCTACTCAAAATAAATGTTTTGATAAGTTATTGGTGAATAATCCCTCAATTTTTTTAATGTAATTTAATTCATCAAAATTAATCATTCCTCAATAAATTTTTTTTATCCTTATGAATTAAATATTTAAATTTATTATAGTAACATTTAGAAAATTAATAAAATAATTTTTTTTATTCATCAGATTTATACTTTTAATGGAAGTTTTTTGGGTATTTGGAAAATATTGGTTTTCTAGTGAATACTGAATATAATGATTTTTATTGAAAACAATAATTTTTTTTTGGAAAATAAAAATAAGAATTTTTTAATATTGTTTAAAAGTAAAATATGTTTTACTGTATTTTATATAATATATTTATCTTTATTAAAAAAAATTGTGTTTCGATTTACATTACAAATATTTTATACTAGAGAGACATTTTCTTGAAAAAATAAATTATGTGAGTAGTGAGTTTTTCTCTTAATAAATTACATTTATTAATATTAATGAATTATTTAACAAAGATTAATCAATTAAATATTCTGGATAAAACTTTTTAACATTAATATAATATTTTCCTCTCATAGGATAAAAGTAGATTTGATTTTATGCTTAAAAATTGAGTTTTTAAAAAATTAATTATTGATACATTTTTTATAATTGATTTTAAAATTCATATCAATAATATATATGTATTTAATTTGATTAAATTTATTTCATATTAATTTTTAAGGTGTTATATTTGGTAAATATGCCACTTTTAATTTTTTCCAATATGAAGAGTACTCATAATCAAATTTATTACCTTAGTAAAGGGAGACACGGGTTAATATTGGTTCAAAATAAGTTATAAGGCCATTGTTTTTCAACATAACTCTTATTGGATGAATGGAACAAATGAATTATATCATTAGGCTAAAAATGATTTTTAGTGGAAAAGTTTCAATGAAAATTTCTCATGTAATATTTAATGAAAAGAAAGTCACAAAATATCACTCTCATTATTTTAAGTATATATTATAGGTATGTAGAGAGATAAAATAATATTATGAACAAATAATGAAATATATTTTAACATTAATGACAAAAAATTAATTATAAAAATTTTATCATAATTTTTATAAATTATATTATTACATCAAATTCTTATAAAACACTATTGCGGTATTTATTTAATTAATAGAAAAACTAAATAAATTATTTTAAAAATAAAATTAATTAATACGCATTTAGTTAGTTATAGTGGTCCCATCATTTTTCCGATAAATAAAACATTGAGTTTATTCTAATAATTATTATAATTTAATTCTTACTTTTTTAGGTAATTATAGTTGAATAAAATTAATATTTTCCAAATTGATATTAGTGATTATCCATCAATGTAGTATTTTATTAAATTATCTAAAAATCATAAAAATATTTAAAATGGACAAGGTTGATAAGATATGGTGTAAAAATGTATTCCTTGTAAATTAATTATCCATTTTCCATCATATATGTAAAATTATAACTTCTTACGTGTGTAAGTTTGTTACGGCGTTTAATAATAAAATAGGTTAACTATGGATTTAAAGAAAAATATAAGGTTAAAAACAGGATATAAACTAGTCCAATTATTATTTTTATAGTATTCCATCCCCATAAAACATTATCATTAAATGAATATTCATTTTTAATCATTTGGTTTTTAGAGTTGTCTTACTATATTTTATTCTTTTATTAAATTCCAAATGATCCCCTCAAATTAATTATAAACCACAACCTCTACTTTATCTTATAAGCACCACTGTGATAAATATATATCATCCAAAAACTTAAAAATTATTTATAAAATTAATTTTTCACATTATATAGTTTTTGGACCTCCCAAATGGCTAGACCTAGACCCTATAAGGTGAAATCTAAAGGATTGTTTTCAAATAAGCGATATTAACCTTAATTGATTAATTTATTTTAAATTGATATTCTACTTCAACTATTTATATTATATTATTAAAAATTATAATAAATTAATTATCTTAAATATATGAAAAAAAATTTTATAAATTTTATTCCAACATTATTGACTATATGTCCATAAAATTGGATGTAGAAGTATTAATCGTGTGTATGCTTGGCTTATTATCTCCAAATATAGATATAATTAATTTTTAATCATCATCATGTATGGATAGTTATTTTCACTGGTTCAATGTCTATATATGAGAATTATGAAAAATTATACCGCTGTGATGATTATTTTATATCTACCTTCATACCATTAAAATCATTAGAAAACGATAATGTCGTTCATGCATACGTGTGGACAACCACATCAATTAATTAATGTGATTTTTTTATTTATTATTTACATGTAATGTAATAAGGATGAATTTCATAAATAAATATATAATATATATGATATAATAGGTATTCTATAATTTTTATTTATTACTTACCATTTCTTCATTCCATCGGTCAAAAAATGAAAAATGTGTTTATGCATACATACTTCTTACCATCACTTTGAATGATATAATTATTTTTCAATCTTTTTAATTTATTAATGACTATAAAATTGTATATAAATCATATAAATTATTTTTATATCATGATTATAATTTTTGAGATGATGGAACAATTATTAAAATACAAGGATCAAAACTACATAACCAAAAAGTACATGAAAAGTAATGAAGATATCACCCCGAATGGTGAATTTTAATTTACTAAATGGTTTAAAAAATGGTATCAGTAAATAATATAAGCAATGATATATATTATTATTGTTCCATATTCCACACATTTTTCATTTATATATTGAATATATAGAACATGAAATTATTTTATAATGATTATTATGAATACTATGGTGACTTAAAAACATGTCAATGGTTATTTATTCCATGGTTCTTACGATTCGAATGTTATTAATTCATTCTAGGATTTATGTTTCAATCTTATTTTAATCTAGACTGTTTACACATTATTTTTCATTTGAGGATATTATATTATCTTTATTTGGTTAATCCAATTATTTATTTATTTTCCTGTGGTTATTTTCTAAATAATAATTTTTTCCCTTTCTATCCCCACTCTTTATGTACTCAAGATAACAAACAAGCTTTTTTTATAACTAAATATTCTTTATAATTCAGTTAGGAAACTTTTTCTTCCATGTATATGTTTTTTCAAAATGTTTGCAATAATATATGTTATATTATGTAATTATTTTTAATGAATATATTACCCATAACTAATTATATTTTAAAAAATGGATTAAAATTAATATTTTTCTATTTTTTTAATAAGAAACATTTTTTACTTTTTCAAAGATTTGAAGGGAATGTTTAATTATAACTTAAAAAAATGAAAATAAATTCCCACCATCATGACCAAAAAATATTTTGAATACTACATTACATGTTTTCAGGGTCTTTTCAAAAAATCTTTTATATTTTTTAAATATTTTTATTTTATAATTTATTTACAATGTTTAATGTCTAATTTCCACAAAACATATTTCAGTGATCTTTTAAAGGAATTTTCATATCTGATAACATCATTTTATGTTAGTTATGATTTATAAGTGATTTAAACCAATGATAAATTTCCAAATATTTCTATAAGTGTTTAATGTTTAATTTTATGACATATTTATGAAACCCATTTATTTTCAATGGCTTATGATATAATTAATTGACGAAAATTTTACTAAACTATTATTCTTTTCATTGGTTATGATATGATTATTTGATGAATTTGTTTTGATATTCTAGTATATAAATGTATTATTTACCAAATATTATTGGTGGTTACATTATAAAACAAGGACATTAGTTACACTTAAACCATGTATGGTGGTCATGTTATTACCAAGGATAATGGTTATATTATATATAGAGAGGGATAGGCTCTGAATTATATTTCCCTCGAATGCATTACGAAATGATTAATATCTCATAAGATGGACATGAGTTGATTAAGGAGATAACATAGTTCAATAATGGACTTTGTACACTATAATTGTTTTGGGAGTTATACATGAATACTATGATGGAATTTCGAGTGACCATAATAAACAATGATTTTCTTGGAAATATTCATTGACTATCAAGAAAATAATTTCCCATGCATATGAAATAATTCCATCCCAAATGCTAATGTCAGTCTCCCATGGATCATGTTCATTTATTATTTTATGATTTATATCTTATTACCATACATGACTTAAATCGTGAATCAATATTTTGATCTTTGATATGGAGGTTTTGGTTTTATATTTTTATTCTAAATTTCTCATATAGTTATTCTCGAGTTATATTCACATGATCATTTATTTCTCCCTTTTTACCCTTTCTAGAAATCCGATATCACCATTTAATATGATTCCATTCCCCTAATTGTGAATAAATTTATTAAGTATTATTTTTCTAAGATGGGTTCTATTTTTGTATAACAAATTGGTAAGTAGTTATGAACCAATTTCTTATGTGTTTATGTTTCCAATGATAATTGACCAAAACACTTTTGGTCAAGATCATAATTTTATTTAATTAATATTTAACCAATATGTAGTAATATTTATATATATAATTAATGGGTCACTATAGTTTTTATTAGTTTAAATATTTGTTAATATTTGGATACTATGGTGAGGAATATTTATTGAGAACTTTGGGGATAAGTATATATATAGGATAATTTTCCAATGATTTTGTAATAACCATGGATAAATGAGGTTAGATTATTGGATCAATAGACTGTGAATATAGTGTCACAATTTTGACATACTTTGAATAATATTTAATAATTAATTAGAAGATTACTCTAATTTAAATTGATTAAAACATACTCTATTTTTTGGTTTTAATTAATGGCTAGAAGTAAGAGGATTCATGTTAACACTAAGAGACAATGAAATGATTTTACTCATGATAAATGAGATTGAATGGGATATGGTATAAAAACCATGTCATGAATCCTTATTATTTAAAATTATATATGATTGAAAACATGAACTTTAACCAAAATTTTGACAGACAATGGAAGAGAAGAACATATTTAAATGAGATCTCCAGTGATGGAGACAACGACGGAATAATAATTCCGTTTCCAACATTTTGAGAATCTTTGAAGAATCACATAATATAATGTCTCAAAAGGAATGAGAAGATGTTTTCTTTGTGTAAATAAAGTATGTTGATAATTAAATTTTAGAAGAAAAAATGAATAGTGCAATGGAAGGAAATAATGTTCATCCTAAGGTATCAATTTTATTTTATTTTCGTATTCATGGGTATATAGGAATTTTATGAGCCAATTCCCAAATCCATGGATTATATTCACAACCAATTATGTACCTATGTTATACCACACTTTAAAGTGAAATAGTTTAAGTATTTATGTTTTTGGGATTCATGAAATATGTTGAAAATATATTTTTACCAGATTTATTTTCATTATAAAAATCATGAAACATTTAAGGATTGTTGAAGAATATATATTTTTATGTAATGTTAAATTAAAAGTTGTCGATACTATCAAGGGATTATGTTTTTATGATGGTCATAAATTTGAAATCATACTGACTTTATTTGAGGTTTTATGTGAAGGTATTTTAAGGTGATTAATGATATTTTTTGATATACTTTATTTGGATATGGTATAATTAACTCTTAGGATCAATTTGATGTTTTATTTAAGGAAGAATATTATTTTATTATGTTTAAAGGTATTTATCAACTTCAAGGTATATACATTCTCTGATGAATAAGGTTATTTTTTAGGATGTTCAATATATTTTTGGGTATTTTATAAGAATTATATTAATCTAGTTTTTAAAAAATTTCGAAAAATAAAACATGGAAAGGATGGGGGGATTTAACTAAAAAACAAAGGAAGAAAAGGATTCAGTTATTACCAATAGACCATCAGATGTATTAGTTAGTTTGAAATTTCTTTTTTTAACTATATTATCATTAAATATTATGTTTATTTTCAGAACATATGTTTTAATATATAGATAACCATGGGATAGAAAAAGGATATTAAAACTAATGATATTTCAAAATAAGTTCCATATTTTTAAATTCATATAAAATTAACCTCACTTATAACATTTTTGGATTTTATTTTAGGAATGAAGGTTGAAGTATTGATTGGAATCATATATAATTCTAATGTCTCTTTATTGTCATTCGATAGATTATATGGTTGGGGAAAATATATATTTTTGGTATGATACATTAACATTAATTGAAAATAAATTGGAGATAAATTCTAAATTTATCTTGGATGAATATGTGATCAAACAATTCAAATCATTGGGATTCACTGTCAATATTTAATATTTGGGAAAAAAATTAGGATATTTTTTTATCAAATGATCTTTGTTAAACTTCAGTAGTTATTATTGAATATTTGGTGTCTAATGATGCACTTATTTATATAATGGTTCATTATATTTTTGAATTTTAAAATGATATTCATTTTGGTTTTGTATAATGATTATAGATATGGGTAAGAGTTTATTACAATTTTTTTGGATTATATGATCCATTAATGGTTGATTTTAGTAGTTCAAGCATAAAATATCATCTTGAATACTCATCATTTGGAGAGAAAACTGATTTTATAGAAACAATAAATTAAAAGATGAGTTTCTCATTTGCATGTAGATATATTTGCAGATTGTTTTAGTATTGATGGTATAGGAATCCATAAAATCATATTACATTATCTTAATACAAAAAAATATATTTTCCTTTAACATTAAATTCCAAAGAATCTATAGTGTTTTTACCCATCAAACATTTAAGGTTTTGTGGACATTATCTTTTTCATAACCTCATTTCCTATCACTCTCTATCAGCACTTTTGTGTTATTTTTCTCTTACATGTCAATTTTTTTACTACTCAGTAATATTATCCTATTCTCAAACCTATATATAGTTTATTCGATACGACCATCGTATTTTAAATTCCCCTATTTCATGTGGATGTTTTGTTAACCTATTTACAATGTGTATTTTCAATAGAGGAATTCCAAAATAACAAATCCTTGATTACTAAGAAAAATATAAAATTGTGATAATAAAATATATTAAACATGGAAAATTTAACAACCAAACATTTTAGAAGAATAATATTATGTTCGATAGTGTATATGACAAATAAGACCAAACAAAAATGAACCACAGAGTATAAATATTTAAATATTACCATAATAACTTAGTCATTAAATTTACGGGTATGATGAGGATTAAATAATTTATAAAATAGTTATAATTTTCTAATTAACATAAATATATAAATAAATTCCTAACAAAAAATCACTTATTTTTTACTAAATTCATTTCATTCTTTAAAATTAAGTTTTCTTCAAAAAAATTAATAAAATTTTTAAAAGAAAATATTATGATTAATTTTTGGAACATTGATAAATTTTATAAAATGAAAAAACATTAAATCAACATTTTAAAATAATCTTTATATGAAATTTTGATAACTTCCAAAAAATATTATTTTTTGAGAAATTTGTGTAAAATAATGATTTTTATTTAAAAGTGTATTCCTGTTTTAGGAATGTTCATGATTCATTTTCTTATTATGGTTTTAAATTAAAATTAGTTTAATTAAATTTTAAATGATCTATTCATTTTCATTTGAATATATTTTATATTTTAATTTTGTACAAAAATAATATTATACGTAAACAAATACTTGAGAAGGCGTTTTTATGTGCGAAAAAATGGGTTTATCTTATAAAATTAAATTCATTTATATAGGTGAATGATTTCAATTAAATTTTTATATTTTATGCTCAAATAATTGTTTTAATATTCATCTAATATTTGTCTAACCTTAACATAATAATAAATTCAGTTTTTTCCTTATAAACTGTATTTTTCTAAAAATAACTTTCATCGCATTTTGGACACATATTTTTAAAATTCATTTATAGAACCTATCTTCATTTGATTTGATAAAATATATTCCAAAATTAGTATCAGTGGGTTTTAATATAGAAAATTTAACCCTCTTATTTTTGGTCAATATGTATTTTAACTATGGTAATATTTATCACTTATGTAAAGGATAAATTAGGATCATCTATCATAAAAACAATTGATAATTCCATAATGTTTCATCCTAACTATAATTTGATAATGATAATTTGTCACTTATCATATTAATCTATAAAATTATTATTTTTACAGAAACATGCCCGTGCAAATGTCTTATATAATATTCAAGGTAAAAAAGTTACAAAATGACACTCTTTTAGTTTTTACTATCTCATATATGTCCATGAAGGATTAAAATAATGAAATGAATGAATATAAATGTCTATTGTGATCATAATGAATTTAATTTCATTATAAAATTTTATTTCTAGTTTTTATAAATTATACAATTTCCTTAAATTCTTATACAATAAAGATGCATAATTTATTTCATAAATTGAAAATTAAAATAAATCAAATTAAAAATAAGAAAAATAATATAACATGAGTGAGTTATATTTTTTCATAAATTTTAAAGATAAAATACATTATAGTAATTTTTAAAATTATATAATAAAATTCCAACTTAGTATTGAGGCCAATTAATTCAAATTAAATGAATAGTATGAAAACTGACATTATTGATTTTTTATCAAAATAATATTTTGAAAAATTATTTATAATGAAATTCTTTGAATTAAGAAGGTATGATATTATATGTTATAAGAAAATATCCATTTATAATTTATGATCTATTTTTCAAATGATATGTAAAATTATATCCTTGTAAAATTGGAGAAGAGGTTATTGCGGTTAATGTTAAAATAGGTTAACTATGGGATTACACCAAAATATAACGTTTAAAACAGCACATAAAACTACATAAATATTAATATCAAGTTTTATTTAATCCCCATAAATTCCATACATAAAATTATTATCCATTAAGATGTATTTCGGCTTGGTAATGATCTTATTACATTTTAATCTTTTGAGAAATTCCAAAAAAGTGCCCCTCGCCTCTATTATAAAATGGAAGAAAAATATTATCTTATTCAGACCACTTTAACCCTTAAAAATGAAAAAACCCTAAATAAATCCATTTTAAATTCTTTATTCATATTATAAAGGTTATTTTCTCCAAAACAATTAAATCCTCAATCCTATTAGTGGTGACCTACAGTAGTTGTTTCATTGAATTGGTAATCACCTTAAATGATTAAGTTATTTTTAATTCTTATTTTACCCAATATATATCATCAATATTGTTAATAGAATAATTAATTAAGTATAATAAATATTATTTAATATTAATATTATTATTACTAAACTACCTTTATTTCCCACATTTCAATCAAATGGGAAGTGAAAGATTCATTTGTGTGTACGTTCGACATACTTTTTCCATATAGTGGAAAATTTTAGATCACATAACCTTAAATTATATATGGTTATTTTGATGGGATAAATATTTATAGATGATGAATTTGATATAATTATAAATATTTAAGAATAATTTCATATCTACCTTATAACATTATAACCAATTTTAAAATGATAAATTCATTTATGTGTTTGTATGAACTACCACCTCAAAGAAGCGATGTAATTTTTATTTCATTTTAATTTTAATTAGATGGTAATAATGAAAAATTTACTGAATATTTATGAAAAATATAATATAATAATTTTTTTTTAAAATTTATTACAATTTATCTCAATTTTGTTTGATCTTTAAAATAATAAAATCAATATTATTGTGTATGTATGACTTACAGTCTCCATGAATGGTGTAATATTTTCATTAATATTTATCTTTTAGGAATTACTATAAAAATTTATATAATGAGTGTATATTATATTTATATACTGAATAAAAATTTTTAAATTATTAAACTATGATCAAAATTCAAATACCAAAAACTATTGAACCAATGCATACATGAAAAATGAAGTAGGTATAACTAATAACCATTATTTAAGATTTGTTATGTGGGTGATAAAGGATATAAGTATATAATATAAGGAATGATATATATGAATATAATTCTATAATATATTTATTGTAAATATATATTAATTATAAATGAGTTTAAATTACGTACGAAAAAACTCATACCTAAAGTAAGGGGGCTCTTTCTCCCATTTATTTCTATTAGACAGAGGCCAGATTCAAAACATTTTCTTGTATGTGGGATATATATTTCATATTAATTATCATTATTATTATTATTATATGAATTAAGTGGATTTAAATATACATATATGGGTTTTTATTTCAATGGGATTTGATTAAATTGTTACCAAATCAGTAAGGGATTTACATTTGAATGTTATTTTAATTGGTATTATTTGTGGTTAAATTTCAATTTTTATAATTTATATTATCCATATATGATTTATCATTTAAATTATTCTAATAATCTAGCAAATTACAAAAAATAAAAATTTCCATCTCATTTCCCTCTCTTTCATTATTAAAGTGACATATCAAACACTTTTAAGGAAAAAGGACTATGTTATACTATTTGGATAGGAACATTTTCTTCCGTAGAAATTTTTTTCTAATTTCTTTTCAAAAATGTTGTTAATATTATACTACTATTGATTAAAGGAATTCTTACCCCATTTTGATAATTTTTTAAAAAATTGGTTAAAACCCCATCTTTTCATTTTCTAAATGATGTACTTTTTTTCTTTTACAAAAAGAATGATAATTTAATGTTTTTCGTTAATATGTATAACATAAACGTAATTTCACACCATTATGATTTTTAAATTTCTTGAAGTTTCATTATATTTTCCCAACAATTAATTCTATGAAACTAAATTTCCATAATAATTTTGTAACATTATTTTTCAAAAACCAATTTTCCAAGGGGAATGTTTATTTTTCTTATCAAACATTTCAGTGATATTTTAAAGGAATTTTTTAAATATTAACATCCTTTGAAGATGATTATAATTTTGTATAAATATGATACAACGATATAATTCTTACTATTTTTCTATATGGTTAATATTTATAATGATTAGATTTTTATAAACCCCATTTACATTTCATGGGTTATGCTATGATTAGTTGGGGCAATGTTTATAAAACCTTTTTTAATTGCATTGGCTTTTATATAGTGATATGATGAATTTTTTTTTGATATTTTGGAACACATAAGTATGGTTTTCATGTTTTTATGGTTAGATAAATTATTATGTATGGTAAATGGTTATGTTATAACAAACCATTTTGGTCATATTATAAAAATGGATAGTTATTACCTTGTAATTGAGGATGGGTGGACCTTAATTTATAGATCCCTCAAATATATTGGGTAATGATTAGTATCTCCTGAGATAACTAGAAATGTAATGGATATTGAAAATAGTTTAGTATGTTTAATTTTCAACTATGATAGTCTTGAGAGTGCCCCTTGAATAATATGATGGAATGTGGAGTAAACCGAAGATCTAATGATAGTATTGGAAAATGAGCCTATACTGCCAAGGAAATAAATTTCTATGATTATTCTATAATTATAATTATTATACAAGTTTTATGGTCTCATTGAACATGTCCCTTGATTTTCCAATGATTAAAATCATCTGAATTACCAAACATTATGTCATCATTCAATATTTTGATCTTTGATGTGTAGGGTGTGATTTCCAAGGGTTATTCTCATATTCTCATACCTTTATTCTTATATTATGTTTAATTGATCATTGTTATCTCCCTTATTTACCATTACTGAGAATATGAGATCATTGTTTATTATTTTTCCTTTCCCCTGGTTATAAAGAAAGGTATTATTGATGATATTTCTAATTGGGGTTCTGGTTAAAAAGATCATTATGGATGACACTTATGAAAAATTTGCTTATTTGTTGATGTTTTCTATGATAATTGACCTATTCAATTTCATCATGGATCAATAAGTTATATATTTAATATTACTCTAATAAATGTGATATCTATGTATGAAAATTATAGGATTGAAAAATATTGTGGGGTATTTATATAAAAACAAAGGTGAGTTATTTATTAATTTCTAAACATGGGTTGTGGACTCAAAGTGATAAAAAAATAGAGACCACAAACCGTCCCATGTTTTTTTCCATCGGGTTTTTCTAAATAACAGCTTTTTTCAATGTTCTATGAGGATAAGAAAATAAATCCTTAAAATAATACCCATGATGGCATAATGTGATAAATGTTGACAATAAATTTATTTTAAAACCATTAAATATAAAATAGGTTTTTTAGAGTTCATTAAGCGTTACAAAATTAGTCAAATAATAATAAAATAATATTATATCAAAAAGGGAATATATATTTTATCATAATTTATATTTATAGTATTTATAATAGAACTTTTGTGATATTATGATATCATATTACATATCATATATTTATATTGTATTTATTTTTTAATATAATATTCGACTCGATTATAAAATTATGAAAAGATAAGAATTAAATAATATTGATGTGATTATTTTGAAAATAATATTTATTTCACCAAAATAACATTATTTATATGGGAATTTATACATTTAAAAAAATTATTATTTACTAGAAAACGCTAGTTTTTATAACACTGGACAATTCAAGACCCCTATAAAAATTTCATTAGATTCTATTAAACTATATATGAATTTATATTTAAATAAAAATTGTTTCATAAAAAAATTGTCAATATAATATTTTTTTAGAAAAAAATTATTTCTAAAAATTCATGTCTAAATTGAAATTATATGTTTTTCCAAACATTTAATTTTGGATTTTTTATAAAAAACATTTTTAAAAAATTATATAATAATATGGATAAATTAATAAAAAAAGGATACATATAAACATTATTTTATTAAATATTTAATATAAAAATTCATAATACTGGGATCTGGATACATAATGCCATATTACACTAGTTTACACTGTATGTGTAAGGTGTGTGATAATGTTACATTCATCAGGTGGTTCAAGCAACATGATTTGGGTGGTGATATCTATAAGATTAAAATTCTATTAAAAAAATTTTAAATCAGGTTTTGGTTATTGAATCATGGATTGGTCTTTTTCAAGGGAATATCCCAGACCATCCAGATTACTCAAAAACTATGAAAACGTGCTTCAAAGGGTATGATCCTACTATTAATATCCATATGTTCTTCCTCTAAAATAACTTATATGTTAAAAATCATTAATTTCTTCTAATATTAATGGTCACTATATAGTGTATATATATTCAATGGTTATGATTCTTAGTATTTCTTTAAATATGAATGTCTATATTTGATACTATTATACTAACATTATTGAAATGTAAACATGATTACAAAAGTCTAAAATATGTGATTTTACCGAATTCTATTTCAAATAGTTGTATCCATTCTTTAGGTAGTATCAAATAATTAGTAATATTCACATAATTTAATAATTAGTTTTCAAGACCATCACCAAAGATATTTTTCTTCCAAAGAACATTATTGGATAGAAAAATCATACATAAAAGAAAATCAAATGATTTTATCCATACTATAGTCATCTTCATGGATAAATAATGATTACCGTTTATAATTGATTGAAGTATTGTGGTGGAGTTTCATACAAACAAAATATTGTACCATACACTTTGTTTTTTCATCTCAGATTCTCTGATAACCACAAGAATCTCTGATTCTTTAATGATGTCAATCCATATGGACCAGAAAGGAAACCCAAGATAATCCCATAAGGATCTTTAAATACATCACGCAAGCCATCCCAACTGGTATTACCTCTTTAATCTCCTTTGGTGTTACATTGGATCCATAAATAAGGTAAGTTTAATATATCCTCCAATATTAAATTAGTAGTACACACATTACCAACAAGATTAAAATGTTTTAAGATATAAAATTCATGAATAAAATTATTTCAGTGATCTCTTTGAAAATAATTGGCTTCCTAGACAACCACCATTATTTGAGTCAAGTATGTTCACATGTTGGTGGATGTTTGTCCATGTATTAACTATTTCTACTAGACCAAATTACCTAAAAAAACTCATCAATAAGCACTATAAATGTGTTCATTATAATCCTGGATAGATTAATATTGTATCAATAGTAAATGAGATTATCTACAGTTTTAGATTTTATTGAGAAAACCTAAAATAAATCAAGTAAGACTTTCCAAATAAAAGAGGCTATATTGCATCATAAAAATATATTATTTACACCTTTCTAATTCTATTGAAAACGGCTACCTAAAGAGCATAGAAGAATACCAATTGCCTAATGACAATCATCAACCATAATCGTAGAGAAATAAATCCTCAAAACCAGTATGAATCTCAATGAAATCAACTAATACTTTTGAATCAATTGATCCTACTATGAACATGTACAATGTTAAAATATATATAACTAATTTTTCAGTTAATAATAACATTGGTTTTTGTTTTTTTTTCATAATATCCTCCTTGTTAATGATGTTGTAATTTATCACATCTTTCATTATTCCCTCTAGACTATTATCTATATGATTTATCTATTCTTTAATTAAGGTTATACGATCAACTTCCAAATCATCATGGTTGAGAAGATATGCTAGTATCGTCCACGTCCATTTCTCTTTCCAAAAATTAAGAAATTATTTTTAATTAACAAACATTTTTGAATTTAATCCAATTTTATAGAAATCATTTTTCAAATCCAACCAAGGCTAAGATTCAAGATAGTTTATATTTCATAATTTAAAAATATTATTAAATCCAACTTTATTAAATCCAAGAGAAAATTTTTCTTTCATAGATTAATACTCATATGAAATAAAAGTGTGTGTAATTATTGAATTTGGTATTGTTTTTTATTCATGGTTCTCCAAGTGCATGAAGATATCAATATTACTTCCATGCAGTAGTGATTATTTTTATTTCATGGTTTGATCCATCCCATCTGAATCCTTTTATAAAATTATTCATTTTCCAAATAAATTTATTCGGATATTTATAAACCATTAACCATACACCAATATGGAAATAATAATATTCTTCACAAGGAATAGTCTTCTCTCTATTGAGAGATATTTATGTTTCCAGATAGATAACCACTTTTGTTCATTTCCCAATATGTTATTAAAATAAAAATTTATTTTTATTCCCCAAAATATAAGAAAATTGAGGTAACTGAAAGGAAGGACCCCTACATTGATGCATATGTGATTAATCTTTACCATTTTTCTAATTGAAGAAATATTTTTTCCAATGATGATATAATATTCACTCCAAATACTGACCTACAATTAAACTCTCTCATATTGTAGGATGGAACATTAAATAATTATGATTTTTATTTTTACTCAGTTACTAAACCATATAATATCGTCATCATAAAAAAGATGATATGGATAATGAAAATATTTTTCATCCCTAACGGTATTCAATTTATTATTTTCCACCATATTAAAAAAATATCTACTAAGATAGACCTATGTGATAGAAAAAATAATAGATGAAAGTGGGTCTTCATATCTGATCCCTATTTATAATTATAAATAACCCTATGGATATCCATTAATATAGATATAGATGTGTGATGGGGTGAGTGTGTTTTGGTCCAAAGAATAAATCAATCATGAAATCCAATTCTAAAAAGAACTTTAGTAATCAATAAACATTATATCATGTCATGTTCACTTCTGATATCTAACATCGAAGAAATATTTCCCCCTATATAGGTCTTATTACTAAATTCACACATTCTATGGTTGTGATCAGACAATCCCATATTCTAATTCAATAAAAAATCCAAACTGACCCCAACTCAATTTTTTTTTGTAATTATTTCTATCCATTTAGAATGGATATCTAACATCCCAAGTAAGTAAGGAATAATAGATATAGTTATCTATGTCTATTTATGAATTAGATAGTGTTTTAGAGGCTTAAAACAAAAATAAATCCAATCTTAAGCATGGAATACACTAATATTTTAAAAAGATTGTTTTACTGCCTTTTGGTGGAAAATCTTTTTTAAATCAAACTTTTGAAAATTTTATAATCACAATTTGTCAAAATAAACTTATTAATTATGATTGGGACATTTATATTTACTTTAGGTAAATTTTTGGTATTTTTCTGACAATGTTCATTTTTTAATGAACAGTGAAAAATACGGCATTTTACATCAAAGCTGCTTTTTCATCTAATTTAATTATATGGTTAGATTATCTTTTTAATTGGTTTTAAAGTTCAATTAGAATATATTTTTACCATTTAATCCAATAGTGTTCGTTGGAATTAATTTCACTTTGAAATTGGATTAAAACTAGTGTCAATCTTTTGATACTTATTGTTTCATAAAAACATGCTATTTGCTCTGACATCGAGAATTAATTATTAAATTAATTAATGTAATTTATATGTTTTGAATTTTTTGAAATAGACATAATTATTTAATCTTTAATATCAAATATATCTTAGGGTGATGTTTTGGTATTTTTCTGAAAAGCTTCAATTTTTGATGAATAGTGAAACCACTAAGTGGTACTTAATAAAACTAGTTTTCCGTTTAAATGAAATTTCACAACCTATGTGTTTTAAATTTCAAAAATCAGACATACATGGTTTTCATTAAGAAGTAAAATGTTCTTCAATGGAATTAAAATAATTTTTTGGTGAATAGTAACTTTTATGTTTTTAATCACGATTAGAGGTAATTAGTGTAATTTAAGGTAAAAATAATGATTTAATAATAAGAAATGACCTTGACACAAGTACTAATTTTATTAGATGTGTCATGTCCGACCATGGTATTCCTTGTGCCAAACTTGGGGACCCCATGGAATCACTTTTGTGTGAAATTGACTTTTTATCTTTTTATTTTCAAAGAAGGTAAATATAACAAAGAATGTATCACATGAGTAAAACATTTTTAATTTTGTCTACATAAATTATATTTTGGACTATAAATAATAATTGGAAATCTAACAAGATTTTCTATATCATAGTACTTTTTTCATAATTTTTAGACATTAAATAAATTAAATTATTTATGACATCATGATGATGCAATAATTACCTCATTATTTAACGATTTAAATAAAATAAACAGATAATGTAAAATATAAGACCTAAACTTGTCAAAGACCTATTTGATGAGTATATTTCTAACCCGTATAACATTATCCACGAAATAAATCAATTCAGGACCTTTAAAATCCGAAAAGCATTTGAAACTAAAGTAACATTTTGTAACTTTCCAAGAGTGCCCCTCCTCTACTATTATAAAAGTCCCCCACCTCTACCTCCATACCCACACCTCTCAAGCCTTTGGATAATCTAACCCCTGCTCATTTTGTCTATCCACATCCCTCTCTTACTCCTAGAATCCCCACATTTGGCAAAACTCTTCTCAAGGAAGCCTTTGAGCTCAAATCAAAAAGAGTTACCCGATTTTAAGGTAATGTCTTCACTTGTGTTCTTTAGATTTATTTTGCTTCTCCAACCCCTAAAATCTTTTTATTAATTTATTTTGTAACAAATACAGTATCTTCAATATACTAGGATGTTGTTATAAGAATTATTCGAGCTACACTTACACACACCTACATCTAATGGTTAAAGAACATACTGTTTCTGTGGATGGTGAATTTCTGCCTCACGAAACGATGATTGTTCAATATTCTTTTAACACCTTAAAAGGTGGCCATTAAGATTCCACTATATTTTTATATGATATATAAGATGTTTATTTTTTCCTTAAGCTTCTGTATTTTTCATTTATTTCATACCTTTATGGTTTCCATTATGGGTAAACGCGATATCTTCATTTTAGGAAGTGCGGACTACCGCACCCTCAAAGTGATTTGATTCGTTAATACCATATGTGGTATGTATAAAGGATATATTTAATGATATTATATATGATAACATACTGTATTTATAATACTATTATGTATCATTATGTCTTAATTCCATTAAATATTAAATAGAAATGGAAGTAGCGTTCTTGCGTACGTACGGCTTACCGTCTCCAAGAACGGTGCATTTCATTTCTCATCCCCAAATGTAATGTACTATTATAAGTAAATGTATATAATGGATATATATGATGTATGTTACATCTAAATGATGAATATAATTCTGGAATTAAAATATACGTATCTCTCGTTTAGTTCTAATTCCATTAATATGACATAGAAATGCAAGTAGTGTTCATGCGTACGTACGGCTTACCGTCTCCATGAACGGTGCATTTCATTTCTTACCTCTAAATGTTATGTAATATTAAAAATTCATGTATATAATGGATATATATTATATATATGATATCTACATAATGAATATATTTCATGATATAATAAATATTTTACCTCATGAGCAACTTGTAATTATAAAGAGTTTATTTTTGACTCAAGTACCAATGATCGTTAAAACGACTGTTAATAATTTAAATAATTACATAGTGTTAATGACATGTTAATAATTGATATAAAAGGAATAATGAACTTGAAAACAGTTCTTAAGAAAGTAGAAATTACCTCAAGTTTATTATTCAGGAGATTAAAGAGCAATCGAGTCACGTTGGACACGAGGTAAGGGAACTTCTTAACACAATTTCCGTTCTTTGGGTTAATCTCCTACTTTCAAATTATTTCATGATATTTTTATGTCCTATATTTTATTTTTACTTTCTTTATGTGTACTTATAGTGAATACACATTATAGATCTATTTTATTTTAAAAACAATGATCTTTATAAGGGACTTCGTCTCAATCTCCTTTCATTGAGGCATATTTAGTTTTATACACATCTTTCTTTTATATGGTGTATAAACCGTTTTTATTTTTACGTTTATTAAAAAGGAATCTTTTTATACGAAGCATTTACTAAATGACAAAAGGGAATGTTTTTTTGTCGTACATATGTGGCGATAATGACTTCTCCACCGCTGCGACCATTATTTGAGTTTCGGCTTCCTCTACAAGCCATAACTTTTTTTGAATGAAAAATAAATACCATGTTTTACTTTTCTATTATTTTGGTGTAGAAAATGGTTTTCATATTGTTTTTATATCAATGTGTTGTATTGATATCTTGTGATTCAAAATTGTAAATGTTATGTTTCCTTATATGCATGTTTTATGTGATACGATTATGTTATGGTTCTTGGGCATTGTTATGAAGACGGGTGGTTCCGTAATAAACTAAGGGCGGGTGAGCCCGATATAGCTCTCCAATGTATTGGGTAATGCGAAGGAGTTAAACGTTAAGGTTTCTATGAATATATTTAGGGAATATACTATGATGGGTATTCCAAACGTAACCAAGAGGGTACTCCCTACGTAAGAATGTTTTGAATGCCTCATGTTACCTTTATGTCTCATGATTTCTATGATTTATTCATCATTCGATGAGGTATGTTAAAGTGCTTATGTTTTATGAGTAAAGCATGATTTCATTGATTCTTATGTATACATGTACTCATGTTTCCTTTCCATATTTTCATATCCCTTATTGAGCTTTTTATGGTCATCCCAGGTTTTTGAAATGTTTTTCACAGGTCAAGTGAAGGGTACATGATATGATGATAGTGTCAAGGAAGTGTCAAGAAAGAATCCGTGTTTTATTTTAAATATGTTTCCGTTGATGAAAAAAATGAATACTACCTTTTATTGTAACCACTTTGTTTAAATGTGGGATGTAATGCAAGTTTTATGATCTAATTCTCCAAAAATCTAAACCTGAAAAGATCCTCAAGGTTTATTCTTGAAATAACTCAAGATTAAGTAATTTTTAAGGCTGGGGCCTTATAGTCGGTATCAATGGTCGGTTTAGATATCTTTAGGAGTTTGAATTCTATTAAATGATTATCCAAAAATATTTTTTTGTGGTCAAATTGTAATGATATAGAATTTGAAGATTAACATGTTGCTTCATCTAAGACATGATTGTTCAGAATGGTTTTTTGTAGAAGAAACATGGAAGCTATTCTAGGATGGCATACAAAAGGAAATAACCTTCCGAATCAGCATCCTGAGATGGTCGGAATTGGAATTGAACAGTTTGTTGCAGTAATGGCGTGGTTGACTCAAGTGATAAATTGTGGCGGTATCCATGCACGAGATCAGCCAGATCAACCGTAGAGGAACAAGTTATTGGTGGAACATTTCATGAGGCAACATCCCCCATCATTCAAAGGATCATATGACCATGTGCTAGATGAAGGGTGGATTAAATCACTGGAGAAAATTTTAGATGTCATGGGGTGTTCAGACAATCAAAAGGTTAGTCTTTCTTTTTTACCGTTTGGTGGGTGAAGCAAATCAGTGGTGGTTGATGGTTAAAAATATCAGGGGTGCTGATGATATTGATGCTCTCGACTGATATGAAATCAAAGGTATGTTTCTTAAGAAGTATTTTCCTAAGGCTGTTCGACTTTGGATGGAAAAACAATTCTTGGAATTGAGGCATGAGGAGGAATTAGTGGCTGCCTATGAAGAATGTTTCAAGCGATTGGCATGGTATGCTCCAAATTTTATCTGGGACCATGATAGTAAAATCAATCGTTTTTACACAGGATTAAAGCCAAAATATCGAAGGGCTTTAGCTTCTCGTGACTTAAAAAGTTATGAAAATATTTTTTGATGTGCTAAGAAGGTGGAAATAGAGTTTTCCGATGATCAAGTGTTCTATAACAACCAACATAAGAAGAGACCGAGGTGGCAGGAGAAAGGGAAGAATTATTCAAAAAGGTCTGACGGTAAGAAAACTAAGTTTCCAGTTTGTGATAAATGTGGTAAAAGGCATCCTGGGGAATGACTTCTGAATTCTGGAAAGTGCTACCAATGTGGTAATATGGGACATAAGGCTCGTGATTACACTGAAAAAGATCAAGGTGATGGTAAGTCCAAATTTGATTTGCAGTTAGTGAAATGTTTTAAGTGCAATGTGATGGGTCACTATGAAAACGAGTGTCTGACAAAGAGCTCGAGTGATTAGAATCTGTTAGACTACAAGCAGAAAGATGTGGTGAAATCCATTGCAACTACTTCAGCTGATGTTGGGCCATAAAATGAAGTTGTATTAGGTACATTGTTTGTTTTTTCAGATTATGCCATTTTGTTGTTTGATTTGGGGTCTACACATTCTTTCATATCTGAAAACTTTTCTAGTAAAATGGGAATACCATCTCAAGAAATGACTCCTGAACTTGTGGTAAAAACACATGAGGGAAATTTTGAGGCAAAAAGAATTTATAAGAATCTTCCTATCCACATCCGTGGAAAGAAACTACTTTTGAACCTTATTGTTTTACCTCTAGTATAGTTTGATGTTATCCTGGGTATGGATTGGCTCTCAATTTACCATTCTAAGAATGACTGTAGAGCTGATGAAGTTTCCTTCCAGAAATACTTTCAGTTTGTGTACAAGAATGAACCCTTACTATTGATAACTTATCAAGAGGCCGAGAAACTTGTAAAAGATGGAAACGAATGTTACCTTGCACAAATCGTTAAAAATAATGGAATTTTTCAGATTAATGTTGTTCCAGTGGTAAATGAGTATCCTGATGTTTTTCTTGATGAGTTTCATATAATAATACCAGATTGAGAAGTTGAATTTACTGTTGACTTAGTGCCTGATGCTAAGCCAATTTCAAAACCCCCTTATCGAATGGCTCAAATTGAACTTTTAGAGTTGAAGGAGGAATTGCAAGATTTATTAGAGAAAGGTTTCATTCGAGCTAGCACATCACCATGGGGTGCTCCTGTTTTATTGGTTAAAAAAAGATAGTTCAATCAGACTTTCCATTGATAATAGTTCCTTGATTAACATCACTGTTAACAAAAAATATCCTTTGCCTCATATCAGTGATTTGTTTGATCAGCTCCAGGGAGCTCAGTTTTTTTCAAAGATTGACCTGAGATCGGGGAACCATCAGTTGAAGGTAAAGGAATAAAATATTCCAAATACTACGTTTCCAACAAGATTTGGCCATTATGAATTTATAGTAATGCCTTTTGGGCTAACCAATGCACCTTCTGTATTCATGGACTTAATGAATATAATTTTCCATGAGTTCTTGGATAAGTTTTTGGTTGTTTTCATTGATGATATTTGGGTGTTTTCTAAAAGTAAAGAGGAGCATGAAAGACAATTAAGGGTTATTTTGAAAACCATAAAATAAAATAAATTGTATGGGAAATTAAGCACGTGTGATTTTTGGTTGCAAAAAATTTCTTTCCTTGGTCACATTGTTTCTAAAGATGGTAAAACTGTTGATCCTGCAAAAACAAAGGTTGTTGAAGAATGGCCAAGACCCACAAATGTAACCGAGATCCGTAGTTTTCTGGGTTTGGTAGGTTACTACCGAAGGTTTGTTAGAAATTTTTCACGGTTATCTAGTCAAATGACTAAGCTAACACAGAATGGTGTTAAGTTTATCAGGACAAAAGAATGTGATGATTGTTTTCATGAATTGAGAAGAAGATTGGTGAATGCTCCAGTTTTAGGACTACCTTCCATGAATGGTGAGTTTGTTATCTATAGTGATTCTTCATTGAAAGGACTTGGTTGTGTCCTAATGCAGAATGATCAGGTAATTGCTTATGCTTCACGACAGTTGAAAACTCATGAGGTAAATTACTCTACACATGATTCAGAATTAGCTGCTATTGTTTTCGCTTTAAAAATTTGGAGGCATAATTTGTATGGAGTAAAGTGTGAAATATATACTGATCACAAACTTTTAAAGTATATATTCACTCAGAAATAATGGAACATGAGACAGAGGAGATGGCTAGAATTAATCAAGGATTATGATTGTACAATTCATTACCATTCGGGAAAAGCAAATAAAGTGGCTGATGCTTTGAGTCGAAAAAGTAATTCTTCATTAACAATGTTTCATTTGGAACATGATCCTTTGGTTAAGGATTTGATTAACTTTGGCATATAAGATTTTGGTGCAGGATGTCCTTCTGTTTTGATTCAGGTATCAGTGAAATCATCTCTATCAGATAGAATCAAGCAAGCACAGAAGTAAGACAATGAGTTGGAAAAAAAGGTAGAGCTGGTTCAGAAGGGTAACTTTCATGAATTCAACATTGATAATGATTGGATTTTTAGATTTGGGAAGATATTGTGTGTGCTGTGTGCTTCACAGTTGAAGAGATATTTGTTATTTAAAGCTCATAGTTCTCTATTTTCAGTTCATCCTGGCAGTACTAAGATGTATAGAGATCTTTGTGAGTATTACTGGTGAGATGGAATGAAAAGAGATATTGTTGATTTTACTGTGAAGTGTTTGACTTTTTAGAAGGTAAAAGAAGAGCGGAAGTTACCAAAAGGGATGCTTCAGACTTTAGAAGTGCTATAGTGGAAATGGCAAAATATATCCATGGACTTTGTTGTGGGATTACCGAAGACATCTTGAGGTAATAATGCTATCTGGGGTATTGTTGATCGCTTGACTAAATTTGCTCATTTCCTTGCTATGCGGGATACTATTTCCCAAGATCAACTTTCTCGGTTGTATCTTAAAGAGATAGTCAGGTTGCATGGAGTTCCCATATCCATTGTATCTGATCTTGATCCCAAGTTTACTTACAACTTTTGGAAAGGCCTTCAGATGTTGTTAGGTACTGAATTAAATTTTAGTGCAGATTTTCATCCTCAATCATATGGGCAGTCAGAACAAACAATCCAAACATTGGAAGATATAATACGTTCTTGTTCGATGGATTATCAGGGAAGTTGGGACCAACATCTTTCTTTGGTTGAATTTTCATATAATAACAGTTTTCATTCCTGTATACAAATGGCACCATTTGAGGCGTTATATGGGAAGCGGTGTCGAACTCTAGCTTTCTGGGATGAAGTTGGTGAAAGGAATCTGATGGGACCAGAATTGGTAAAAGAGTTGGAAGAAAAAGTTCAGCTGATACAGAAACACCTGAGAACAGCTCAGAGCAGGTAGAAGAGTTATGTAGACAATCGGAGGAAGGATCTCTCTTTTGAGGTAGGTGATCATGTTTTTCTCAAAGTCTCACCATGGAAAAGTGTGATGCAATTTGGTAAGAAAGGAAAGTTGAGTCCAAGGTTCATTGGACCATATGAAATTCTGGAGAGAGTTGGATCAGTTTCTTCCCGAGTGGCTTTACCTCCGATTTTATCTCAGGTACACAATGTTTTTCAAGTTTTAATGTTAAGGAAGTACATGCCAGATCCATCTCAAGTTTTGAGTCCAGAGGTAGTTCAGCTGGAAGAGAACCTATCTTATGAGGAGAAACCGGTCTAGATTCTTGACCAGAGGGAGAAAGTGTTATGTAATATGGTGATTCATCAGCTAATGGTTTTTTTGGAAAAACCACATGATTGAAGTGGAAACATGGGAATCTGAAAATGCTATGTGGGATAAATACCACCACTTATTCGATAAGTAAATAAATTGCGGGGATGCAATTTTCTAATGGGGGGAGGATGTAACATCCCAAGTAAGTAAGGAATAATAGATATAGTTATCTATGTCTATTTAGGAATTAGATAGTGTTTTAGAGGCTTAAAATGAGAATAAATCCAATCTTAAGCATGTAATACACTAATATTTTAAAAAGATAGTTTTACTGCCTTTTGGTGGCAAATCATATTTAAATAAAACTTTTGACAATTTTATAATCTATATTTGTCAAAATAAACTTATTCTTTTTGAATGGGACATTGAAATTTACTTTGGGTAAATATTTGGTATTTTTCTGACAATGTTCATTTTTTTAATGAATAGTGAAAATTACTGCATTTTACATCAAAGATGCTTTTTCATCTAATTTAATTATATTGTTAGATTATATTTTTAATTTGTTTTAAAGTTCAATTAGAATATATTTTTACCATTTAATTCAATAGTGGTCATTGGAATTAATTTCACTTTGAAATTAGACTTAAACTATTGTCAATTTTTTGATACTTATTGTTTCATAAAAACACGCTATTTGCTCTAACAGTGGGAATTAATTATTAAATTAATTAATCTAACTTATATGTTTTTAATTTTTTAAAATAAACATCATTTTTGAATCCAGAATATCAAATATAGCTTAGGGTGATGTTTTGGTATTTTTCGGAAAAGCTTCAATTTTTGATGAATAGTGAAACCACTAAGTGGTACTTAAAAAACTAATTTTTTGTTTAAATGAAATTTTACCACCTCTGTGTTTTGAATTCCAAAAATCCAACATACATAGTTTTCATTAATAAGTAATATGTGCTTCAATGGGATTAAAATAATTTTTTCGTGAATAGTAACTTTTATGTTTTTAATCGCGATTAGAGGTAATTAGTGTAATTTAAGGTAAAAATAATTTTATAATAATATGTAATGATCGTGACACATGCCCTAAACTAATTGGATGTGTCATGGCCGACCATGGTATGCCTTTTTCCAAACTTGGTGACCCCATGGAATAAAATTTGTGGGAAAGTGACTTTTTATCTTTTTATTTTTAAAGATAGTAAATATAACAAAGAATGTATCACCTGAGTAAAAAACGTTTAATGTTGTCTACATAAATGATATTTTAGACTATAAATATAAATTAGAAAGATAAAATGATTTCCTACATCATAGTAGTTTTTTCATAATTTTTGGACATTATAAAAATTAAATTATTTATGACATCATGATGATGCAGCGATTACCTCATTATTTAACGATTTAAATAAAATAAAAATATAATGTAAAATCTAAGACCTACACTTGTCAGAGACCTATTGGATGAGTATATTTAGAACCCTTATAACCTTATCCTAGAAATAAATCAATTTGGGACCTTTAAAATCCGAAACGCATTTGAAAATAAAGTAACATTTTGTAACTTTCTAAGAGTGCCCCTCAACTCCTCTTATAAAAGGCACCCAACTCTACCTCCTTACATGCACCTCTCAAGCCTTTGGCTCGGTCAACCCCTGCTTCGTTTGTCTCTCCACATCCCTATATTACTCTTAGAATCCCCACTTTGGGGATAAGTCTTCCCAAGGAAGCCTTTGAGCTCAAATAAAAAACAGTTACCCGATTTTAATGTAATGTCCTCACTTGTGTTCTTTATTTTTATTTTGCTTCTCCATCCCCCTTAACTCTTTTTATTCCTTTCTTTTGTAACAACTAATGTATCTTTAATATACTAGGATGTTGTTTTAATAAGTATTAGAGCTACACTTACACACACCTACATCTAATGGTTAAAGAACATACTATTTCTGTGGATGGTGAATTTCTGTCTCACGAAACGATGATTATTCAATATTCTTTTAACACCTTCAAAGGTGGCCATTAATATTTCACTATATTTATATATGATATATAATATGTCTATGTTTTCCTTAATCTTATGTATTTTTAATTTATTTCATTCCTTTATGGTTTCCATTATGGATAACGCAATATCTTCATTTTTGGAAGTGCGGACTACCGCCCCCTCAAAGTGATTTGATTCGTTAATACCATATGTGGTACATATAAAGGATATATTTAATGATATTATATATGATACCATAATGGATTTATAATTCTATTATGTATCATTATGTTTTAATTCCATTAAATATGAAATAGAAATGGAAGTAGCGTCCATGCGTACGTATGACTTACGCTCTCCATGAACGGTGCATTTCATTTCTTATCCCCAAATGTAATGTACTATTATAAGTAAATATATATAATGGATATATATGATGTATGTTATATCTAAATGATGAATATAATTCTGGAATAAAAATATATATATCTCTTATTTAGTTTTAATTCCATTAATATGACACAGAAATGAAAGTAGCATTCATGCATACGTACGACTTACCGTCTCCATGAACGGTGCATTTCATTTCTTACCTCTAAATGTTATGTAATATTATAAATGAATTTATATAATGGATATATATGATATATATGATATATAAATAATTAATATAATTCTTGAAATAATGGATATTTTACCCCATGAACAACTTGTAATTATAAAGATTTTATTTTTGACTCAAGTGCCAATGATCATTAAAACGACCGTTAATAATTTAAATAATTACATAGTGTTCATGACATGGTAATAAGTGATATAAAAGGAATAATTAACTTGAAAAAGGATCTTAAGCAATTATAAATTAACTCATGTTTAGTATTCAGGAGATTAAAGAGCCATCGAGTCACGTCGGACACGAGGTAAGGGAACTTCTTAACCGAATTTCTTTTCTTTGGGTTAATCTCCTACTTTCAAATTATGTCATGATATTATTATGTCCTATATTGTATTTTTACTTTATTTATGTGTAATTATAGTGAATACACCAAATATATCTATTTTATTTTAAAAAAATTATCTTTGTAAGGGACTTCTTCTCAATCTCCTTTCATTGAGGAATATTTTGTTTTATACACAACTTTCTTTTATACGGTGTATAAACCCCTTTTACTTTTAAGTTTATTCAAAAGGAATATTTTTATATTATGCGTTTACTAAACAAAAAAAAAGAATTTTTTTTTGTCGTACGTATGTGGCAACAACGACTTCTCCACCGTCGTGACCATTATTTGAGTTTCTACTTCCTCTACAAGCCATAACATTTTTTGAATGAAAAATAAATACCATGTTTAACTTTTCTATTATTTTGGTGTAGAAAATGGTTTTTATATTGTTTCTATATCAATGTGTTGTATTGATATCTTGTGATTGAAAAGTGGAAATGTTATGTTTCCTTTATGCATGTTTTATGTGATACGATTATGTTATGGTTCTTGGGCATTGTTATGAAGACAGGTTGGTCCGTGATAAACTAAGGGCGGGTGAGCCCGATATAGCTCTTCAATGCATTGGGTAACATGAAGGAGTTAAACGTTAAGGTTTCTCCGAAGATATTTATGGAATATACTGTGATGGGTATTCCAAACGTAACCAAGAGGGTTACTCCCTATGTAAGAATTTTATGAATGCCTCAAGTTACCTTTATGCCTTATGATTTCTATGATTTATTCATGATTTGATGAGGTATGTTAATGTTCTTATGTTTTATGAGTAAAGTATGATTTCATTTATTCTTATGTATATATGTACACATGTTTCCTTTCCATATTTTCATATCCCTTATTGAGCTTTTTATGCTCATTCCAAGTTTTTGAAATGTTTTTCACATATCAAGGGAAGGGTACATGATATGCTAATAGTTTCAAGGAAGTGTCAAGAAAGAATCCATGTTTCATTTTAAATATGTTTTCGTTGATGGAAAAAATTAATATTATCTTTTATTGTAACCAGTTTGTTTAAATGTGGGATGTAATACATGTTTTATGATATAATTCTCAAAAACTCTAAACATGAAAAGATCATCAAGGTGTATTCTTGAAATATCTCATTATTAAGTAATGTTTAAGGCTGGGGACTTATAGGATCCTTACTATATTTTTATGAATTTTATTCACATTTTCCACTATCATGAGATATCTTATGTCACTTTCATTATCCACCTTTGGGATAAGAACCATAAATTGGGAATTTACCCCATTATTGAGTGAACCACCCATAAAAAAATTGATGGACCAGTTTTAAAACATCATGATTAATAACATCCAGCAACCATTGAATATAAAAGTTAATAAAACCATCTTGATAAAGAGGATATCCATTATTAAAGAAAAATTATGCATCTATGTTTTCAAAATCAAATGGAATTGAGGTAAAAAAAGATTTATACTTATAATACACCACATTTGTAATAATTAATTATATTAAATCAATGTTAAATTTGGGACAATTAAATATATTTATGTTGAATGATATAAAATGATCATAAATATCCTTCTTCTCATCCAAGTCGTGGTATCCATCCTTGGTAATAGAAAGAGGCCAACTCACCCTTCATTCATTTTGAAGACAGTTAAAATGTTTTCTATTTATATCACTTTCATTTAACTATATGACCCTTAAAGAAACTTTCTTATTCCTTTAAAAAATATATTAGATTCGATTTTTCTTCATCGACACACCAATATTGTTTTCAAGATTAATAGAAAATTCTGATCAAGTGACCAATTAATGGTTGAGCAATAATATAGCTTCAAAATAAGAAATTTATATGAACAAATCATTAATAAGGGATATGTCCCACTCGTTGATACACCTCTTGTGCACCTACAACTTGTAAATATTGGACATTAAATTTTCAATGTTGTCTATTAAGTTTCATATGTCTTAAAAATCATTAAACAATCTAAATGGTGGTCTTATGACTTCTTAAACCTGAATGGAAAAGGTGGTATATCTTATCTTACAATTAAATTCATAATTTTAGGGTTATAGGCACAATTAAGTCTAGTTAATGTAGCACAAGACACGAAATTCCATAATTCAAAGTGGCTTCATAAGATAAATCTCTATATATCTTAATAGCCACCATTATATTGAGTAATTTCCTAAAGCACATGAATTTTTATATCATAATGTTAATTTCAAAGAGTTTATTATCTTCTTATGTAGTTCCCACATTCCCTTGAAGGAATTATGTAATTTACAGGTTCCAACTACCCATTCAGATTACAAAATTAATTTAAATCACCAATTATCATCCATAGATCATTGATAGATTGAGATAGAAATACAATTTCTAGGATAATCTATAATACTATTTCTACTAAGTTTATATTTGGAGTTTCTCATTCCCACAAATTGAAACCCCCATTTTTTCAGGGTAGAAATTTTGTTATAGAAATAACCATTAATTTCATCCAAACCAATTAACACTGGTTTCTAATTCTAAATAAATAGACTAAATTAATTTAATGTGGCAGGGTTGTAAATCCCTAATAATTCTAAAAAATACCTTTAATTTTATATTTTATTAATAGGTGGAGCCCTTGTATTTTTAACACATAATTTTATCTATATTTCTATCCTTATAATCCCATACCCATTTTTATTATCCGTGTGGGTGTTATTGAATAAATTAATTTTAGAATTATCATCAGTATTACAAGAGGATTATTTGATCCTTTAATTTATAAGCATAACATCCCCTAAATCATACTCTATATAAGCCTCAGATAATGAGAATTTTGTGTTTGTTGAGGAAATGAAATCCACACATGATGAATTATCAACCTTTTGTCCTATTTGATCATCACCATAGTTCTTATTCCTCTTTTAAGATTCAGCTTGTGCTACAATATATAAAATATAGTGAGATGAATATATCAGTCTTTCCCCATCATGGAGTAAACCCAAAAAATTTAATATCATTGACAAGTTCATCCATCAACCTAACATCTTTTTTTACATATAAAGGACTCTTTTTCCTCTATTTTCATAATGATATAAATCATTATTCATTTCCTTGTAGTCAATATCATAAACAATATCACTGATAACCATAGAATGATCCAATTATAGATTACTATTAGGATCATCTTTGATGATTATACATATTTTCTCATCTTTTTTAACCTTGTTTAGGTTAGGAGCATCTATACAGATATTATAAGGTTGATTTATAGTATTCTAATGTTCAATAAGATGATCCCAAGAATTACTAAAATTAATAGTTTTGGATTAAACCATATAACAATTCTTATTATCATTTTTCTTCATTGGATTTCATTTCATTAATAAGGGGTGTTTTCTTTTCCATCTTTTATTTCATTGAAAACTTTAATTTTATTTATTTTCCATTTTAATTTTTTTTTTACATTATATAGTTTGAAATAAAATTCCCATCCATTATACATACCTCACGGAATGGAGTAATAAATTCACTTATGACCTTTACCTCAATATATTGATGAATTTACATAATAGTAATAATAATTTTTGGATTTAATTCTAGATTAAATTTAACAATAATTCATGCATACAGAAAAATTTCCCCAATGAGATTATAATGATCAACCTTTAATGGAGTTTCGGTGCATGTCATTAAATCATTCATGATCATTGGATGCCAAAACACCCGAGATAGACCATGATGTCCAAATCATATTTGATTAGTAGAATTATTTATATGAAATGGTTTTAATATCATATCATAGTCAAATGGGTGTAGAAATATAGGTTTCAAATTCATATTTCCCATGTTTTGAGAAATTTTCAAGTCCTCATTTGTCTCAAAGACTTGATTGAAGTAGTATTTTCTTATCGGTGTTAATGTGTAGTTGGAAAAATTAAATAGTTTGAAATTATAGGCTTCAATGCCATGTTAGGCCATGATTTTTCTACTTGTAGATAAGAAATAAACTAAAAAATATAGGGCATACAAATATCTAGCCTTTGTTGCAAGGCATCTAGAACTATTTCCACCGAGAAAACACCATCTTTGGTTTTTCTAATTTTCATAGATCCAGAGGATTATTAATGTGATAAATTCAATTTAAATGAAACTTTTAAAAAATATATTCCTTTACCCTTTGATATAGAATTATTCCCACTCAAATTTCACATATTTCTAGTTTAGAGAATCCCTGTCTAATCGTTCATTTTCAACTACCTCCCTTACATCTTCCGTGGTGTATATTACCCAAATCAGTCCAAATGATCCAATTATTTAATATCGATCTATTAGATCAAATCATTAGTATCTTCATTTTAAATAAAAACGTTTCAGGATCTTGTCATCTCTATCACATCACCATTTCACATACACTACATACATCATTCTAATGACATGCTATATTTTATAGTGGTCCAATATAAAAAAATGAGATTTAGTGAAAAAAATTTCTATAAATAAATTAAATAATAATTTATTTATTCGTGAAATAGGAAATTCTATTTATAAAATTTTAGGTCATTACATAATTTTCCACATAAAAAATTTAACGCACAAAATTTTATTTCATACACGAAAACAGATGATGGTACTTTTGATTCATCACATATACCAGTTCCCATGTTTATTAATCAAACTTATTATTCTTCAATAATACTTTGAATATGATATTTTTCATTTTTTTTAGAACTATGCCTCTAAAATCAATGATCTTCATCAGTTTAACCTCGTATTAGTGATTGTACTACAAGGGTGCCACCATTGAATTCTCTATATGTGAGTGGTATGGTATGTACTTCCTTAGGAGTCTTATATTGAAAACATCATATACTTGAGATAGGATGTGTGAATATTCTATTTCATGTGATTTATATATCTTTTAATCAAGGATCTAAAAATGGATAATGTATCAAGAATAAATCATTTCCCTCTTTCCGAACCTAATTAATTCCTTCCATAGTGATAAACAAGGTGAATCCTTTTCTCCAGACTCAAACACTAGGTATCATCAATGATTGTCTGTAAAGATTTTATGTCTAATTTACATATATTTCATATGATTTAGAATGGTTTTAATAGCCTATATTATCACTTGGATAACATCATGTCCCCTCAGCTTCCATTCTATATTTTCATCCCAACTAGTTAGATTCCAAAACCTCTTCACATATATATCTTTATATGGTGAAATTTTAATTCTATAATAAAAATTATGGTTATATTTCAACTCATAAAGGGGAAGGTAATTATATTGAACATGGATTAATATAAATGGATATAACAACATTTTAGATGAATATTAATTACATTATAATAATATAAGACCGATGAATGTAATAGTTTAGAGTCTTTGGAAACATGGAATAAAATCTTCTAACTTAGTGAAATAACATCAAGGATTCAAAAAATGGTTTTAAACATTAGTACATCTACTTGTAACTTCTCATTATAACCTTGGGAAAGAAAGAATAAGAAAGGGGTTATCTTACATGATTAATAGTTATAAAAAAGAGATATATACTTATTACATAAGCATATGGTTATTAGAACATGAGAATGTAATTTCAAAATCATACCCTACATATCAAAGAACATATACTTGAATCATGAAATAAATATTATATTTTCACAAGTAATTAATCATAAGGTAACCAAGGGCATAATCCATGAGGACATAATAACGTAATAAGACATACATTTTTGGTAGACACATGATCACATAAAAATGATTTCAATACCATTGAAGGAATCACACCCAAGGACATCATGGTAGAATGGGTTCACTCATCATACCATCTTGGTATTTTTGGTTCACTGCAGTGACCATCATTAAAGTCAATGTTCACTCCCAAAACTATCATAGTGGATAAAGTCCATTACTAAACTGGGTTCACTCCCTTTTCCAGCCAAGCATGTCTCATGAGATATGAATATTTTCCCAATGAATTAGGGGGAAAAATATGTCCTAACAATGTCATAATGGAATCAAACATACATGTTCCACAGGATTACAATAAATCATATCGTAACACAATAAATGAAATGGGTATCATAAAATTGTAATTATATCATAACCTATGTAAAGTAGATAGGTTTCACAATTGTATCACGAAACCAAAACACATAAAAAGTGAGTTTGGTAAACATATAACCCATGAAAGAGAAATAAGTTTCGTACCCATAATTCCATAAAAACATAATCCATTATAATAAATAATATGAATGGAACATTTAGATCATTTCCCCATAATGGCATGAGTAACAACAATTGATGTAATTTTAGATGGAAAATAATTTTGAAATATCTTTTAAAAACATTTCTTGAGGAAAATATCCTTTCGGCATTGAAAAATTGTATTTCAAAACATGAAACATTTTAAATACCATTATCATTATAAATAATCTTTGAAACTTATAAATAATCTTGAAAAAAATTTGAAAACATTTTCCCTTATAATCATCTAAACTAAACATGAATAAATTTTGAAATCCTTTTTCTATAATAACATATAATAGAAGCTGGAAAACATTTTAAAAACATTCTTACTTGAAAAAAAATTATTCTTAAAAAATTATTTGAAAAAAATTTTATTTCCATATAAATTGAAAAATTATATAAAAATATTTGAGATCATTTAAATCTTCTAATTTTAAAACAACCTTTTGAGTATATATAATTAGAGAATTTAAAATCATTTAAAACTCTTTTTAAATATAAAACTATTTTTGAAAAAAAAATTCATTAAAAGAAATTATAAAAAAAAATCATAATATTAGGAACTAAAATTACTTAAGAAAACATTTCAATATATAGAGGAAGAATCATGTAAATAAAGGTCATGATAGTGGGTAACCCTATATATCCCTAATACTCTTTTTTCACCATAAAATTATAAAATAAAAAAATTTATCGTAAAATGAAAATAATAGTCATTTTAAAAACATTTTTTAAAAAGGAAATAAATGGTGAAAACATTTCATTACACATTATTGGATAATAGTTAAAAAATTTAAAATATTTTTAGAACATAGAGTTTTGAAGTAACACAAATGTGTGACCGAAAGAAAAAAAAGTCAGATTTTCATAAAAACAATTTTTTATCGAAATTAAATAAAAAATAGTGGAAACATAGTACTATTCCTAGGATATAATATTAATAACAAACAAATAATAATATTTTTGAGAATTATGGAGATAGAGATCATAAATGTTCAGTAATGGAAGCATAATAAAAATTAATCTCACTTAATGATGTGATTGTTGTAATTAGTTGTTTAAACATTACTAACATTGAATCATAGTTATCATTAAGTAAATAAATTAAGGGAGCTTAAAATATATTTAAGATAAGTATATTCATGATATAAAAAGATAATAATATGTATATACTTCCAATAGAAAAATATCAGTGCATAACAAAGAATGTATCTCAAATAAAGGAAATTGAGACAATAGTACCTTACCAATATAATTTTTTTTTCATAAAATCTATAAAAGAAGGATCATAAAATGTATATTTAAATACCCATAAATTTATTTCTATTAATAATATAATACCATCATTCTATTTTGGTACTACATAAAATTAACTAATATGTGAACATTGATGGTGTCTCACAGAAAATAAAACTTAGAGGAGACAACTCTTATCTTACATTTGACTTGTCATGTGTGTCATTATCTTCCTGAATTAAAAAAAAATTATCAATTAAAATTTTTCACAACACATTTCATTTTAATCATAATTTTTAGCTGACTTATTAAAATTTTACAAAAAACCACATAAACCAATAAGTTTACTTTGGGTGTTTTTACCATATTCGCCTTATGTGTCAAAAATGACTTTGGTAGGACAACTTGTGGTCAAAGAATTCATTATATAAACATATAAAAGATAATAATCTTGAAATATTTATCATTTTATACATCAATTATACAACTAAAATGATCCATGAAATAGGGTTATGAAAATTGTGCCAATGTTACAATCATGGAGATAGTAGGTCGTACGCACGAATGCATAATATTCCAATTTTTGGTGACCATTATGGAAAGAAGGTAAGTAATATTATATCATTACAGAATGAATATTATATCATAAATACCATTTTATTTAATCATATAAACTTATATATACATATATTTCTTATGAAGTGTTTGTAATGACATAGTGTTAGGGAGGTGGTGCTGCATACGTCCACAACCGATGTTCTCAATTTTTAGTGTATGAAAATGGTAATAAAAAATGATATATTTTATTTACATAAATATAATTATGTTATTAATATTGTATATATTTCATTTATTTTAGTTTTTTTAATTAACTTCATTCCTAAAAATTTTATGAAATGTGTGAGTGTGTCACATCGCTTTGAAGAGGCAGTAGTCCACACATTCACAAATGATGTTATCATATTTAACAAAATGGAACATATAAAATTATGTTTAATATACCAATTAAAGATGTATTAATACAACACAAAAATAATATATATCATATAAAAATAGTGTATTCACCGTAATTCTCAACCATGATTGGTGTTGTTGGAAAAATGAATAATCATCGTTTCTCGTTGTTATAGTTCAGTGTACATGAACTATAAATTTGTTACCGATCAGATGGAAGTGTATGTAGTTGAATGTATACCCCTTAAAATAATAAAATATAAGTATATATATTATTATTATTTTATTTTTTAATAATTTTATAGGTATATTTTAGGGTGTCGATAATGAAAACAAAACAAAATATCTTGACGAAGGAATTTACCTCTTCTTTGTGGATCTCCTTTTGGTCTTCACAAAAGGGATTTTGTGAATGTATTAATTCAAAAAAGGAATAATTATATGATTAGAGTATTTATTTTTCTATCTTATTTGATAATATTTGGGGTGATCTAAAGGGATTAGAAATGTGAATAAGTGGGAGGGTTGAGTGACTTTTTATTGGTGAGGAGTAGTGATATTCTTGTAAGTTTTGGAAAATAGAATTCCACCCAAGTTTTTACTTGGGAATTTAGATACAATAATGGTCCCAAATAGATAATATGTAGGATATGGTATAAATATCTCCATAAAATATATTTTTTACAAGTCTCTAGGTCATTTTCGACCTTATGATAATGGATTATTCTTTTTTAGAATAACTTTTCTCTTAATCAATATAAATAATATTAATCACATTCAAAAATAATTTTTGTAAAAACAAAGTTTCCATATAATATATTATAATCTACAGTTATTACAAATATGGAATCAGTTTTTCAAAATTCAAATCAGATAACTGGAATAAATTAATTTAAATTTAATCCCGCAAATGGGATGGAAAGGTGAGCTTTTAAAGTAATAATGTTCAAAAGTTTCCTAAGGCATTATATCCAATTTCAATGTAAAATTGATTCCAATTTACTAAATTAGACTAATTCAAATAAAAATTGATCTAATTTTACATTAATACGAACAATGAATCTAATTTATTCCTATAAATATTCATTAGAAAATGGAGCCTTATAGAAAAATACCAAAAATTTACTCTAACCTTATTTTTATGTTTTTATTTAAAAAATGATGTTTATTTCGACATATAAAATTTATAAAATTTTAAAAATATATTTTTAGAATAAGTATGAAATTAAATGGAGGTAAAACTATCTGTATAAAAATATAGGTCTTTATGTGTAAAATGGGCCTTGTTCATATCTTATACCAATAAGGACTATTGGAAGAATGTAAAAAATATTTTATTTAATATATATTATATAAATATAATTATAATCATTCAATAATAGTAATAAATTATTTAGATAAATCATCTTTTACAAAAAAAAAGTCTTTAATAAAATCATTCTAATTATAATCATTTTGTTTCGGTATTTATTTATAATTAATAGGTGGCTAATTAATTAAATTTTATATTGTAATAAGTTAGTAAATCTAATCATAAACATTGATTTTACTTCTAGGATATATCTTATTATATTAAATAATAATATTTTTAATAATATGATATTTTTCATTAAATCATGGTCTTGAGTGTTACACATATCATTGAAGAAAGTCAATATTTCATGTCACACTAGATAACTTTAGAATTATATTTAGAGAATGATGAACATTATATTACATGTAACATAAGATTTAATTTTTTTTTCATATACCACAAACCACACTTACTGATTTCCTATAAAAAATCTATATACATTATTTTATTAATAAAAATATAAAAAACCTTAAATTAATTAATAATTAAAATCAAAAAAAAATCTAGGGGTGTAAAAATATATCCCCATTAATAAAATTTCCCCTTGAAATACTTTAGGATTATTAATGCTTTAATACTTAAATTTTTCATTAAAAACCCAATATCCTAAAAATGATTACTAAAACATCGTTTATAAAAGGAAAGTTTATAAATAATGGTTATTCAATGTAACACGTAACTTAGTTTCGTATAAGTGGAATATATGTGGGAATTGAATAAAGGAAATGTAAGAATTGATTAAACAATCATAGACATTGATAAAGATCCCTAATTATAAGAAAGTGGTTGATCCCGTGAATGTTAACATTAAAAAATCCATAAACTGAAGAAGTGGGAATGTGGTCATTGATATCATCAAAAGGTGGATAATAGGATCACATTTTACTTGAAAACATTTTTTCTTAAAGTTCAATAACTTTAATCATAATATATACATACTTTATTTCAGCACAATTTCACCCTTTATTGTGTCGTGATAAATTTCTACTTCTTATCTTGTTCATTGAAATTAAGGTTAATTCTCTATTCCTTTGGTACTAACATATCAAGAGGTAGAATTATAATTCATTCTGTCTATATTTAATTGGATTCATTGAAATATTTATTAACATAACTTATTTCACATGGCATAAATACTTATATGGTGAGATAACACTTCAACCCTATAAAATTCATCTATATCTTAACATAAACATTCTATAAATTGTTAACCTTATAAACCTTCCAAATAAGAGAAATCTAAAAAATTAGAAATAAGTTCACTAAATATCATTAAGATTTATTCCCCAAAAATGATAAATAATCTATTTGTTTTCATATTCCCAACATGTAAATACCCTCATCATATATTCTCATGAAACATGGAAATAACCTGAATTTTCATAAATAATTTTAAGAAAAATTCATGTCTCCTTGTACCATTGTTTATTGGATATATTCCTTAAATATAATGATTCAAAATTCATCCAAGTAAAAAATTACAACTTTTTCATAAAATCCAAAAACAATCCATATAATCATTACCATCTAAATTACTTATTCATATAAACCATATCGTTATTAAATCATAATTATCTTAACATTAGAAAACTATTAATGGTAATTGTTTCCTTAATCATTTGTTTCACATAAACAGTTTCTTATCATTAGATCAATTTTACAGTCCATCAAAACCATTCAATATATTCTTGAAAATGCTTAGAGAAAAACATAAATTGAACAATCGTTATATATTTCACAATTCAAAATAATTAAATCCAAATACACCAAAACATGGATTATTCTACTTTATATTTAACCCGTTAATAATGGTACCTCATTCTATTACTTAATAGCTCTTTCTATTAACATATAATCTATTTTATCATAATCTGCAATAATATTACCATTAATCTTACCACCCCGTTGATCCCCTTTTTTGAGCTTTGAACTTGGGAAATCAATTTTAATAATGATCTTCCATTCCACACATAAAGCATTTAACCTTTGATATTTTCATTGGGAGGCCAAAATTTCCACCCATTTTGTTAAATAAAACCTTAATTATTATTTTTCCGTTGATCTTTTAGTTTCCTTCATTTCCACAAAAAACTTCTTCTTATTCCTTCAATACATCCACTTAGGTGTTTCTTTCCACATTCATGCCACAAAGTAAACTAAATAGTATTTCCTTTGTGGTCTCTATTACTTGAACTCTTAACAAAATCCTTTCTTCACTTATTTAGGGAGTACTTTATTTTGTTATAGTACACTTTTTAAATCATGTACTATGAACACTATCTCAGAATGATCACAACATCCTTCACTCCATTGATCATCCTGTTTGACTTCTCATCAGCTAATTTCCCATCACATTCAGTGTAAACTTAGTTCCTTCTGGATCACTTCATTGAATAAAACAACACATATTATTGTGATAAACACATATCATATTATAAACCCTCAAAACCATGAAAAGACACTTATATGATTTATAAATTATTACACCTTCATTTCAATCTAATACACCTTAGGAATATCCTTAGAGAAATTCTTAAACATATCATTTGAAATACCCTTAGGGATCTCACTATGGTTTTCTCATCCTACTTTCCAAGGGTTGACTAAACCGTTAGTTTGATACTATCTATATAGACCCAAGATTAAAAAAACATTGATATTATATCCTTTTAGATTAATAATCAACATATTGCAAAAATACATGCGAAAGGAGTGCAATAGTTAAGTGTCTTTGGAAACAATGATCAAAAACATCAAATTCAGGGAAATATCATCAGTTATTCCAACAAATATCTCCCCCTAAGTACAAATACATAATACAGATCAAAAAAACCAAGTAAAAGGAAACATAACAAATGATTGATCTCAGTTGCTCAGAATTGGTAAATAAAGGTGACAGATAAGCATAACATAATCAAGAAGGTATCAGAACATGAGAATGACATTTATTGATCATACCATACACATCAAAGATCATATACATGAATCATGAAATTAATATTATCATTTCTTAATAAATAAATTTTATGGGTTTCAGTATAATAATATATGATACCATAACATGTGAATAAGACGTAGAAAGTTTTTCAATCACATAATAATTTAAAAAATATTTCAATAATAGTCAATGCCTCAGTGATAAGTGAATATTGGTAGTATAGGTTACTGTCTATACCATATTCACAGTCATAGTACACTCCCATAACCATTTTATTAATCAAGGTTTATTAACAAGACCATTACATCATAAAAATTATTTTACAATACTGAGTTCACTCCCCATTCTAACCATGTCTATCTCATGAGATATAAATATTTACCCTATGCATTGAAGCGAGATATAGGTCCCAGCCATCTAATATTTAAATCATATATAAGTGTTAACCATTTTCCTAAAAAATAATTTCATTCACTATTATAAAAACAATTTTTCATAATCATTTAATAATATCATAAAATGTAAAAAATAGATAGGTATAATAATAATTTAATCAAATAATAACCCCTGAAAAGAGTTCGGTTTCATAAACATATAACTCATGAAAGAGAAACTTATTTCATAACCATTCCCTAAGAAATAAACCATCCAGAGAAAAAATATAAATTTAAAATTTGTATCATTCCTCAATAGATGTTTGATTCATAAGAATAGATGTCATCATAGATGGATTATAATTTTGTTATATATTTTAAAAACAATTCTTGAGAAAAATAACCTATACGCTTTGAAACAAAATCTACAAAATAAATCATTTTCAAAACCATTTTTCATGAAAATAACCTTAAAATATTATGAGGAATCATGAAATCAATTTTAAGAACCTTTTCAATTATAAAATATAAAATATTCTTGAAAATAATTTTAAATACTTTTTCATTAAAAACATATAAATGAAGATTTAAAACATTCAGAAAACCTTCTCCCTTGAATGCATATAAATTAATCTAGAAAATAATTTCAAAACATTTTTTGTTGAAAATAGATTTAAAACATATAGAATAATCATTTATAACATTTAAATCTTTTTATTTTAAAACTATATTTTGAAAACATATAATGGGATCTTTGAATATCTTTTAAAACTCGATTTAAACATAAAAATTTTAAAAACCATTTATGTAAAACGTTTTAAAATGAAAAACATTCCAAAATATTTTTATATAATTAATTAGAAAATAATCTTGATAATTTACAATATAACAATCAAGAAAATGAAAATTATGATGGCGGTTTGGTCTATTCATGTTGAACATTCCTTTTGAATCGTATATGTATAGAAAATTGGCTTGAATAGAAAACGACATAAATATTACATTTAAAAATGTTTTTTAAGGTTATATATTGTTAAAAATTTCCAATAAACATAATAAGATAATATTAAAACATTTTTTAAAACATATCTTGAAAACATAGTTTTGATAGAACATGCATTTTAGATAGAATGGAAAAATATAGTCATATTCTCATAGAACATTTTATATGCAATATTATGTAACAATTAGTGTGTAAATGGTATCATTACATGTATATAACATAAATAACTATAGGGTTAAAAATGGAATATATTTCTTGATATATGTACCATAAAATGTTATCAATGGAAGCATAATCATAATTAATATCGATAAAAAGGAATATTTTAGTAATAATCTGTTACAACTATTGTAACATTGAATAATAATTCCCATGAAAGATTAAAATTAAATAAAACATAAAATACCATGAAAATAACGATATTTATGATATAAAATTTACATTCTAAGCATATACACCCCATATAAAAATATAAGTTTATATCATGGAATTAATCTCAATGAAATAAAATTAATACGAAATTACTTTAACAATTTTCTATCATTTAACAATTTTCCCCATGAAATAATTATTGCAAAATAAGTATGTAAATAAACATAAATTTAATTATATGAATCATAGAATACCATAGTTATAACTAAATACCACATATAACAAAATATGAGGGGAACATGGCTTTTGTCTCATTGAAAATAAATGTGAGATGAGAAATTTCATACCTTGAGTCCGACTTGTCACATGTGAAATTGCCTTCCTTTTCAATAAACCTAAATTAAATATATATAAAATTAGAATCCTTTTTAATGATTATACATACTTTTATTTCACTTATTAATTTTTTTTATAAAACTACGTAAATAGTTACGTTTATGTCGAGTGTTTCAACGATATTCGGATTATGTCTCAAAAATAAATTTGGTAGGTGAACTTATTGTCAATGGATTCATTATATAATCACATACATGATAATAATAATGAAATTATTATCATATTTATACATCAATTATAATTTTATAACCATCCATGTAATATGGTTAAGAAAAATGAACCAACATAACAATCATGAAGATTGGAAGTCGTATGTACGCCTGAGTAACGTTCCCATTTTCTAGTGATCATTATTAAAAGAAGGTAATTAAAACTATAACATAACATAATTATAATTATATCTTAAATACCATGTTATATAATAATATATACTTATAATAAAAATTATTTTCTTGTAAAATTAATCACATCATGTCAGAGAGGAGGTAGTCAACACGTCCTCGAACGACATTATCAATTTTAATGTGTGAAAAGGGTAATAAAAAAATTGATATATAATAAATATATAGCAGAAATTATTTAATTAATATTATATATATTACATAAATATTACATAATTTAAATTCATCATTTCCTTAATACAATCCATGTAATTTATAATCACATTATATCACTGTTAGGATGCTCTAGTCCAAACATCCAGAAATATGTAATCGTATTTACAGAAAATGAAAGACATGAAATTAAAAATTAAATAAGTATGAAGAAATAATAATCATAATATATATCATATAAAAACGTTGTTTCCATCATAATTCCCATCCATGGGAGGTGTTATAATAAAAACTAACTATCATCGTTTTGTGAGGAAGTAGTTCACCATACAAAAGGTAGGATTATAACCCATTACATGGAATTGTGTGTAGATTTAAATATAAATATTAAAATTAAATCACGTATATATATTTGGGACATATATTTTATTATTTATTTATTAGATAATTCTATTTAAGTTTGTGGTGTGTGAAAATAAAACAAGAGATCTAAAAGAATTTACCTCTTCTTTGGGTAACTCATCTGGGTTTATACCAAAGGGTTTGCTTTGATGGATTTCTAAAACAATTTTGGATTCTAATATTATGTTGTGTATGTTTGATGATTATTTGTGTATATTTTAGGTGACTAAAAGTTCTTGAGAGGTGGGAATATGTGGGAGGGGTGATTACAATTTTATAGTGGAGGAGGAGTGGAATTATTTTAAATTATAAAAAAGGGAATTCAACCAATGATTTTTCAATCGAACCTTTATCCAATATTGTTACAAATAAAATAAAATTGAGTATAGGTTCTTAATATGTCAATGAAATATATTTTTTACAAGTATATATGTCATTATATCCCTTATGATTAATTTTTAGTCCTATATTAAGTTAATTTTTCTCTTATTCAATGTCATTAATTTTAATCACCTTCACAAATATTTTTTTCCAAACACTAATATCGGAATATTATATATTATATATTATGATTTTTAATATATATAATAATTTTTTACAAATTCTTAAAAAAATTTGGAAAATTCTAATTTTAAATTTATCCCATAGATGGGACGACGAAGCGTGTTTTTAAATTTAATGTGTTAAAATTTTTTCTATATTTTTTGTTCAATTACAAAGTGAAATTCATTCAAATTATATAAATTGGATTAATTGATAAAAAATTGATCTCTGGAAACATTATAACCAATAAAAAATTTAATATAACATTATAAATATATCACACTAAATGTATATTTGAATTAAAATTTCGTATTTTTCACTATTCATCAAAAAATGAAACTTCACATCAAAATATCAAAAATTTACCCTCATGTAATTTTGAATTTTATCTTTTAAAAATGAATTTTATTTTCACATATAATATTTATTATTGTTTTAAAATTAAAATTTAAAATTGGTTCACAATTAAACTGTGGTAATACTATCATGATAAAAATATTGATTTTTATGCATAAACATTGGTTTTTTAAAATCTTATGACTATAAAGCCCATTGGATTAAAGTAATAATTATTTTATTTAATATATAATATTTAAACATAATTATTATCATTCATTAATTGTAAATAATCTAAAATATAAAGATAAATATAATTTTTCACATAATAATTGTCTTTCAAAAATTCAGTCCCTTTATATTCATTTTGGTTCTATATTCATATCTAATTAATAGTTAACCAATGAAATAAATTATATATTTTTATAATTTAATTTATAATATTCATATTAATAATTTTTATGTCTAGGTAATATCTTATTATATTAAATAATAATAACTTTAAAAATAAATTATTGTCTGGTGAAACTCTGTCCTGCGTGTCTGGCAAGACATCAAGGAAAGTATGTATGGCATATAACGCAAGCTTGACTCGGTGTTCTATGTAGAGAAATATAAAATTAATTTTTCATGTACCAGAATCATTACTTGTTGTTATGTATAATAATATCCTCAATTAGTGGTTTTGTAAAAACAAAATATATATTCTATATTGTGTGACATACAAAATATCAAAAATATTAAATTTATTTGGAAGACAAATCTCAAAGTTTTAGGGGGTTATAGTGATTGTATAAATATCCTTTTAAATCCATTAAAAAATATCTAATCGTTTAATATAGATTTTTTATGGTTCTCTTAGACTGACTAAATGACTTAGGGTGGTAAAAAAAATTAAACTCAAATCTAAATCTGATTCATTCTGAAGGCTTTTCTAGAACCATAAGGAAAATATCAAATATCGATTAGATAAAATATAGAGTGGTACTCAAAGTATTCTTACCAATTATATAGTGTTTATATTTTAGATTGGTTCTATATAGTAATATTCATAGATAGAAATGAAATGCACTGAATTTTCAATGTTGTCAACAACCTTCGAAATGGAGTTACTTCCTTTAGATGTTTAGCGAGTCTAATGATGAAGTCTATGGGTTATTGTTCCCATTTATATACTGGTACAGAAAATGCATTCATCATAACCATAGACCTTGGTAGTTCATTGATGAATATTTGGCATTCCAAGAATTGATATAGAAATTCAATAATCTCTCCCTTTAGGATATGATACACAATTCATTTCTTTATATCTCTATACATATTTTTACATCATATATTAATTTTGATGATGATATATTGAAATTATTATGAAGTTTTATTTTTTGGATTTGTTTTGATGGGGTAAATATAGAGGTTTAAAACATTATAACTAAATCTTTGTAATTGTGAAACTATATAATATTTTCTACCATTTTCCTTAGCTCCATATCATATTTTGGGGCTTCTTGAACTTCTATAGAATGGAGAGTTGAGATTATATTCTCACATAGTGTTGTAAAATTAATTTTATTATTCTCATGTACATCCATTTCATGCCTAATAAGATTGGGTCCCTTTCAATCCTCATCATGGATTCAGTTTGGAGATCGGTTTAACGAATAGGACCATTGACATTTTTCACCTTCAAAGGATGGTGATAGATTGAAAATCATAATATTTTGTAAGCTCTAACAACCATTATTGATTAATATTTATATTATTTTAAACATATAACATGGGATTTTATGATCAATATATATCTCAAACTTTTCTCCATAGAAATAATGTTTCAAAATCATCAATGAAAAGATAACTATTCCAAATATAAATAATGGGATGGGAAATGCTACACAAGGATTGTTAATTGAAGAGAGGTATAGGCTAAAAAATATTCAAATTTGATGTGTATATAGTCGAATCCCTTTATTGGATGCATTATTATAGACAAAAAATACATCCCCATTAGTCAGTAATGTGAGAACATGTTTATTGATTAGAATTTAATTTAAATCATTAATGACCTCCTCACATTATTTAGTCAAAAAATTATTGAATCCATTTTGAGTTTTTCATGTTAATGGGCTTGATAATTGTTATAATCCCCTCACAATTCAAATATTGTACCTAGATAATCCAAGTAAAATATTGATCTCTATCATAGATGTTGGTTCGGACTAATCTCTTATATTAAAATATCTTCAAAGGATCCACTAATATAATTTTTTAGGCGATAACATTCAAAGTAATGATATTTTCTATATCAAAAACTCACATTTTTATAAATTTCATATAGCTTCTCAATTCATAAGTTCTTCAGTATAGAATTCAAAAGTTCCTCATGTTCCTACTTAATTTTCGTGTATATAAAAATATCATTTATAAATAATACCCTTGAAATTTTAAGGTAATCCATAAATACTATATTCATTAGGTCCATAAATATATATGTAGAATTTCTAATTCCAAATGGAAACACTATTAACATGTTGTTAATGCATGTTATATGAAAATTAATCGATGGTATATCCTCTTTAGTGGCATTAACTTGATAATATTCTGACCCAACTTATATCTTGTAGAAGTATTGGGCTCTATGTTTCTAGTCAAAAATGTCATAAATCATTGAAATATGATACAAAAATTTTATCTTGATCTTGTTAACATAACAATAATCAATGGAAAGCATCATTTTCCAAGACTACTTCTTTACAAAAAGGCCCATCGCATCCCATGGTGGAGATCTTGGGAATATAAACCCTTATTAGTTATTCTCATTTGTTTCTTATTTTAATATTTATGTTAAATGGTTTCCATCAAATATGGAGTCTTACACATTGTAAAATAATTAGAAAGAAGTTCGATTCAGAACTCAACCTCTATGATTGGAGGAATACTTGTTAGTACATTAAGAAATGTGTAAATGTATTCTCATACATTTTTCAAAACATTAAGGATGGTTGTTTCATTATTATTAATAATTTTAGATAAATTCTATTTATTATAGGTTATCAATAACAATTCCTTGTATGATGATTTCAAAGGATATACATCCTAGTCAATAAATGTTTATGAAATTGGAGGGTAATTCATGATACAGATAGTGACATTCATATTTGAAATTTTTATGTTTTATCTATACAAGGATATAAAATCCATAACCATAATTTAATTTAATTTCATAAAAGGTTGTATCATAATGGTAACTGGGAAATTTATCCCGCAAATATTGATAATGGAGAAGCTATATAATTAGGATGTAATAATTTCCACATTTTTCATTTTCATTGATATCTCTACTTTGATATTATGATTTATTATTTAAATTGTTTTTCTAAAATTGCATGATATGAAATAATTTTAAGAACCATCATCTCATAGGACATTTAAGGATCATCCATGGATAAAATTTATTCCTCTCACTGTTTGATTTCATGTTCTAATTATTTACATCATCCATCATATACTTAGGTATGCTAATATTAAAACTATTAAACAAAATAAACGAAATCATTAATGTACAATGAAAAATATATAATTTAAATATATTCATTAACCTATGAATTTCATGGTTTTTTAGTTACCCAAACCTAAAATTGTGGATCTAGTCTATACTATCATTAAATTATCATGATTACAAGGAATAAAATCCCCAAGAACCTACTTGTTTCGATGTCTTTGTAAACCAGACACATACAAGTGTCTTGTATTACAAATAAATATACTAATTTAAAAAAATTATGCATAATAACTTTCTTCCATCCATGATATCATTTCTTTTCTTTTTTAGTTCACATCTTAAATTAATTGATAAGGGAAATAAAATAAGGGTGGGCTCAAATTATCATTGAGGGATAGAAATAGTGGAAGAAATATTGAATCAATGAGAATAGTTAATATGGAAAGAAAATAACTAGAATCACATTTAATTTAATAAATAATATAATTAAATGCAAAGTATGGAAGGGTAATAGTAGAAAACAAATTCTATTAAAATAACTAGATATGTAATAATCAATTTGGTAAGGAAAAAAACTAAAACACATTCCACTTAATCAGTGAACTGAGAATTAAATGCATCCATAGACATGTCGATGAAAAATATCCTACAAAAATATTAAATAAACTAATATGAAGGAAATAATTAATTATTAGACATTATTGTTTCCAGAAACATCATACCTTTTCCATCATGACCATTCACAAGAATATATAGTATATATTAGGTATAAATTTTTTTTTGTACAACCTTATCTCTACTATCAAGTCCTTTCACAAGATGGTTTATAACATAATATTTACAAGAACGAAGGGTTTTCTGTACATAATTTCATCAGATGAGACTACTAACATATCAAGGGGATTACTATAAATGGTCCCCAACCCATGTCACACTATTACTAATGATTCATTATATATCAAATAATAGATTTGAACAAAAAAAAGTGCCTATTAAAATATCCATATTGATCAAAGGATTCAGATTTATCCATACATCCCTAATTAATCAAATAACCATCGAAGTAATCACTATATGTAAAAAATATATTCGGTTTAGGTAATGAACATATACATGATAAATTATATGAATAATTATAGTAAATTCAATGTACATTGATTATGGGAAATTTAATATATGAAGGGGAATAAAAGGAATCAATGTTGTGATTGGCAATATTATAAAACGTCAAAGAAATCATAAACCATCCAAATAATGAATAAATATGTAATTTATATAACAAATAAAAAAGTGGTATAAAAATAAAGGGTTATTGTCATTGATGAAGGTAAAGACTATAAAATGATCTTTCTAAAGCATTATTTAGAAAAAAATATACTTTTTATTTTGAAAAAAATTTTCAAAATAATTTTCATTGAAAAATAACATTTTTAAACCTTTTTTAAAAACTTTATACATTTACAATTATAATGGAATATTAGAAGACATAAAGGTGGTTAAATATATACATGTTGTACAAGGTATAAATAACATTATTTTTACTTGGTAAAAGGTTAGAAAAGTTATATGTTCGGAATGGGAAAATAATATTCCTTTGAATATGTTTTTAAAAGACAAATATTGTTCAAAATGTCATTAATAAATCACTATATAAAGGTCAATTAATTTTTTAAAACGTTTTTAGAAGTAAATGGGTTTACTGACTCAAGGGATAAATGATTTTTGGTTTTATTAAAAAAAATTATAAAACATTTTGATTGGAAAAGAATGTAAAATGGTAATATTACATCAAAAAAGACTTTATTAAACATAGAATAATAATATTAAATGTTTTATTGATTAATGGTCTAATAATTTACTCTTATTTTAAAGTGTATATAATAAATCCTGAAAAAATTGAGATTGTGATGTATACCCTTAAAAAGAACATTACTTTGAAGTGAGAATCAATCAATAAATAGATTGTGTGTTTAAAGTGTAAATCCACCTAAACAAGTGAAAATAAAAAAAATTATAGTAAAAATTTCTTACATACATAATCTTATAATATTAGTGTAAATGAGGAATCAATATAACCCAATGAAATGAAATTGGGTTATGGAATACTTTTCCACTTGGTAAGTTTTAAATAAAATCCCCATGGAAGAAATAATTCCAATCGAAACTCAAAAAACAATTAACATAAAAAATATGCTACATAATATATCAAAATTTAATTATATACACAAAACAATGTATGTGTGTCGTGAATATGAAATTTTATCTCTCGGATGTGAAAAAGTGTGATGAAAATACCTTAAATTTCATTTCTTTTTAGGTGAATATCATTTACCTTACTATATAACGGTTTTAAACTTGATAATAATTTTTTATAGAAACATATTAACTTATATTATCTTCTTATTACAAATTTCGACTCTTTTATTAGTAATCATTCATTATTTTCACTATTTTAAGTGTTAATTTCCTAGTTTATCAAGTATGTTTGGACTTATTATTTGTTATTACCGTTAATTAGAGCATAGATTCCTATTCTCAAGAATTTAAAACATGTTTTAGTTATAATATTTATTTATTATCCATTTATTTATAGTAATACCTAATATTTGGATATTGGAAATGAAATGAATCCTTCGTGGAGATAAAAGGTTATACATACACATAAAGGCAACATTCATTTATTTTCCATATTTAAAAGAATGAAAATTAAATTATATATTTATATTATAATTATAGTATCATATATATATAATATGTAACATATTTTTAAAAAAATCATCATTTATACATCATGTGTATATTTTTAACGAATCACATTGCTTTGAGGAGGTAGTAGTCGAGACTTCCACAAATGATGTTATCATATTTAAACAAAAATGGAAAGCATATGGTTATGGGTAATATAAAAATTTAATAAGAATAATGACATTGTAAATACCATATATATCGTATATTAACATAATTCACATCACAATTACCATCCATTAGTGGTGGTAAAGGAAAAACAAATGATAAGGTTTTGTGAGGCGGTAGTTTATCATACTTATAAACAGTATGTTTTTAATCTATTAGATGGATATGTGATTAATTGTTAGTATAAAACATATAATAAAGACATATAAGTATATTTATGATACTATTATATTATATAATCATTTAATAATAGTATTTTATGGGTGGAGAATGAAAATATTACAAAAGATATTGAGAAATGATTTTATCTTTTAATCAGGTAACTCCTTTGGGTTTGCACTAAAGGATTTATTATATGTATTTAATACTAATTATAGGACATTATATTTTGAGTATGGATATTGGGAGGTTATTTGATCTTATTTTGGGTGATGGAAATGCTCTTAGATGTGGTAATAAGTTGTTGGGGTGAGTCATATATCTCGGCTTGGCGGTGGCTTCCTGACCTCGGATCGTCCCCAGATCCGTCGTATTTTGGCTTGCTGACAGACTCCATCTTGTCTACAGGCTCAGATTTGGAGTATCTTCCCCGGATCCGTTCAGATCCAACGTGATCTCAGATTGGCACTAGTTATGGAATGATACTGTCTTAGCGGAAGATCCTTCATTGACTGGTGTGGCGACTGATTGGGAGTGATCTCGGTTTTTGGTATCGTCTCCAGCTTTGCCTTCAGACTTCAGAGCCAGAGTGGACCAGTGATTGATTTAGTGAGGCATCATCCCAGGGTGGTGTGGCATTGGCTTCGGATATCTTAGAGGGGGGAGGTTTTTGTTCTTGGTTTTCTATGGGTTTGTAGATTGGAGACTTATACGGTTCACTGATGTTTTTTTATCCTAGTTGTGCTGATAGGTTCTTGCGACCTCATTGTCACCGAAGAAATCCTCCTCATTGGTAACATTGTCTCTCGTGGTTTGGCCCATCTAGAATCTGGTGATGGTGCTTCTATAGTTTGAGCTAAACATATTCATTCCCAGAGATTCAATGCTCATTCAGATTGACTTTGATCCACTCAATGGAGATGCTACATCGATGTGATTTTAGGTTTTCCAGTCATGGGTGAAGAAGACCCGGACTCATGTTCCTTGGTTCATCCTCCTATTCGTGGTGGTACATGTGGTGTCAGAGGTGTCATGTGTGGAAGGGATTTTGTGGCTTTGACCTCAGAATTATGGTCCTATGTTTTGTTTTGATGATGATGTGCAGTTAATTGGTTAATTTTTATTTTTGGGACTCAGGATCTGAATATACTGCTAGACTTAACAACTAGGACATGCCCATTAAAGGATTCATAGTAGGAAGTTCACCTATTGAGACTTTTAAGACTAGAATGTTTGAGAAGGTATAGCATCATTCATCAAATTTGGCATGTTCATTGACAAAGGACGCTTGATAGTTGTATAGTCCTGCATTGGTGGACAACTTTGTCTCATTTCAAATGTTGGGGAGGGACTACATTAAGTTGCCAGTTTGGGTTTATTTTCTCATTTTAAGGTCAATTATGTTTTCTATTCATGATTTCTTCTGGGTTCCACTTCTTCCTTTAATATGGGGGTTTATTTAAAATAAAAACAAAATAAAAATTTCTCAGGATGTTGGCTGAATGGAGTGGTGGGGGTGAGTTTCTTTTTATAAGGGATGAGGTGTGACATTCTTGTAATTTTATTTATAATAAAATTAAAACCAAGTTCATTCTATCATGAGTGGATCCAATAATGAGAAAACATAGATAAAATAGATTATAGGATCTAAATATTTCTATCAAATGGATTTTGAAATAGTTTATATGTCATTTTAGAACATAGTTCTAAGGTTTAGTCCTTTGGTAAGCTAACATTTCTCTTAATCACTGTAATTAATTTTAATCACATTCACTATTATTTGTTATCAAAAAAATTGATTACCATATTAGAAATTAGAATTTATTATGAATAAAAAATATCCATTTGTTAAATTTTTGTCACATAATTGGTAGATATTTATTTTATTTTAGTACCATAGACGGGATCACAAAGTGGGTTTTTAATGTAAAATTTTAAAACGTTTCTACGTTTTTATATTAAATTCCAATGTGATAATGATTCCAATGACCTAAATTATATTTATGGAATTCAAATGTTTCTAATTAATGTTTAAAACTAATAATTTTTTTAATTTATCCTTTTAAATTTAATTGATGAAATATTGGTTTTGATTTAATTTTCATTATTTTCACTATTCTATATGAAATGAAACTTCTCTAAAAAATACAAAAAATTCAAACAAACCTAATTTTGATGTTTCTATTTAAAAAATAAGGTTTATTTTAAAATAAAAAATTTATTAAAATTTAAATATAAATTTTTAAAATTGGAGTTCAATTTAAATGTACTAAAATTTCATTTATAAAATATAGGTCTCTATGTGTATAATTGTGTTTGTTCTTATATTATGACTTACAAATGTATTTGATGAATGTAAAAATATATCATTGGATATATAATATATAAATTATCATAATTTATTAATTAATATTTATAATATCTAATTTAATTGCTAGGTTATGTCTTATTATATTAAATAATAATATTTTAAAAATATATTGTTGTTTGGAAAATCTCAGCCTTTCATGTAATGAAACCCATTAAAGAAAATAATTACTTCACTAAATTCAATATAACTCATTGTTTAATTAATTTAAAAATATATATTGTATTAAATTTATTAGTAAATTAAATATATCCTATAGTCTTGAGTGGTTGTATTCTGTTCTATGTTTGCTGTTGTGGGTCTTATATTCTATCAAATACAATGTTCTTACATTAGAATATCATGGTGTCATATTCTCCCCACCTTAAATAAATTATGTGATTGAATTTTAAACATGATCAGGGTAATAAATTTTTCTATACTTACTTTCTTTAAATACCATTTCATGAGAATGGTTTGTTAAATTTCCTCTAGAATATAGATAATGGAAATTAAAAAATTCATGTGGACTAACATTTGACTAGGTCTATAAGAAGGTAACATTTAGTGGAAGGTGTAGATAAATATAATAAGGAAAGAGTAAAAATGTATTGGTAGTTATTGAGGTTATCAATCACAAACAGTTAAATCATAAATGTTATGTTTAGGTCCTTAAAGATATAAATTTATCATCATATCGAAGATCATCGGTTCCACAGAAATTAAAGTATGTGGATAACATTTTTTTTAATCATTTTACAAATGTTGAGTAATTATTTTAGTATATAATAATATAATTAAATATACATACTTGATATATTTTAATTTCATATGAATAATTTCATCTTTTCATTGTTCTTCAATAAAATTATAATTCATCCATTACATTAATAAATGAATATTAAAAAATTAACTTTTATAGCTGAAGCACTAAAATACACTTTTAAGGGATCTTATGGCCCATAAAAGAGTGACACTGGTAGAAATCCTACCGATAACAACACGTCTTTCCCAATGGTTTGAAAAACCCATTTGGAATAATGAAAATATACCAATGGTTCTAGTAAGATATTGGAATACCTAATATATGTTGGATTTTCCCAATAGTTAAACAGAAACATTTGGAATGGTATAGAATTTCCCAACAGTTTGATAAATCTGTTGGGAAATTTTATATTAAATGGATCTATTGCTATGGTTTTGCATACTATTGGAATATAGAACCTTTACCTGCTGTTTTTAAAAAACAATGGAAAAAACCCCATATTATCCTCACATCTAGATAAATTTTCTAGCAGATCTATCCACCTCTAATAGAACCTCACTTCCTAACTAATTCCTGATGAGATATATCATCCTCCTCCGATAGAGATCTCCTCTAACCCAACTTATCAACCAAGTCTCAAGAAGATCTCTCCTCCTCCATCAATAAGGACATCCTCAAACCCAACTTCCTGACCAATTTTTGAGTCACTTCCTTCTTAACATTTATCTCCACATTGTCAACCCTAATTCATGAGCGCACTTCCTCTATAACTAAAATCTATCATTTTCCCTAAATGAGACCCATCCATGCTATGAAACCTCCTTCTCAACCGGTGATCTATCTTTGATTCAAGTAATTGTTTTTCTTTCACTTCAAATCGGTACATTAGAACAGAGTTGTGTCTATTGCCTCCATTTATTTTAGCTTTTTTCATTATATTGGGTGATTTTTATGTGATGGGTTGGTACATATGTATGTGACATAAAACTAATAAGGTTTATATGGATATTAGGATGGTTATGATGCATGGGGCTATATCCCAAATGATTAATTACCAGGTTAAGAGTCAGTGTGTTGTGAAATATGATGTGTTACATGTTCTTTGTTTCTTGCATGTATTGATTTGATGCTTATGGTAGGAGACAGGTCCTAGTGTGAGGGTGTAAATTTTGAGGCTAGGACTCAAATAGAGTGAAAAGTTTAAAGGGAGATAGTTATATAAGAATAGGGTTCCTAGTTTTTTTTAGATTTGAATCCTCCCTCAATTGAACAGGTTGTCTGTGGTACATCATGTAGGTCATCGCTTGTGTTTCAATGGATGTCTAGGATAAATCACCACATTTTCGACATTATGTTAATACTCAAATATCTGATAAACCATGACAATCATCATTCCACATACATTTATGAAGTATCATGTGAGAACTATCCCAAGAACCACACTCTAAGGTACAAATACAAAATTGTACATTTACTAACATAGCACAATATATGATAATCCTCATTGCATTCTCTATTAGAATAGTTCACAATCCCTATCATATTAGTACCATATTCATTTATTATGATTCTATATTTATTAAACTGACATGAATCATCTATGATGTCTATATAAATAACATAAAACCACATTAATTATTTGGTTTTATCTTTCAACCATGAATTAATCAATGTTCACCACATCCATTATAAACCATGGGTCTTACATTTTATCAGTTTATGGTGTGATACATACAATTTGAGTAGATTCACCAAATATCCTTGACCACCAACCAGTATAGAAGTGTGTCATCACCCAAGAATTTTAACCCATTGAATATTCCAATTTAATTTTCATAGATTCATCCCAAACTCTATAATTAGGTCTGAACCTCATGATATCCCAAGCTTCTTCTACCCCACACAGTCAACTTTTCATCACCAAGGCCCCATACTACTTCACATTATAGAACCACAGTATCCCATAGGCTATCTTGTAATACCCTTAATTTCATATTCCTCAGCTAAGGGTAAAACCTTCCCCAATTAACATCTTTACACAGTTCCACCTTTCTTATTGAGATAGAAGAAGGTCTATAAGATTATCCCAATTAATTTCAATGAGACAACTCCATGCTATTGGGAATCTATGAATCATGAATCCTAGTCCAATCATAATGTATTTTAAAAGTTATAAATTCCTTAATGTCACATAAATGACTTATTTGAATGTTAAATTTCCTTGAATTTCTATTCATGCTTTGTTTTGGGGGTTTCCCAAGCATTTATGGAGGAATGGGTGAGTTTTCATGAATTGGGTCAAAATGTGAGCCCAATTCTAGATTTAAAAATAAATTTTGATTCAATTATAACCCCTTTATTTTTTACATTTTTCATCAATTCCAATTTCTAGTTGACCCACCATTGACCTATTAACCCCACAATATTAATTTGGACCATTTAGGAATCCATAATCATGGGGGATATTGGGTTTTATTTAAGGGATTGGGCCTTCCCGAAAGCCCATTTCTGGAAATAAAAATATTTTTTAATTCTTTAATATGTCATTCCATATTTACATTTGTTCACTGATTTCAACTCTCCCATGAGCCCACATACACAAGACACGCCCCCATGCTCTCCAACACATCTTTGGGGCTCGGTTGCATCGCGAATTTGGAAGAAACTTCTAGGCATTTTTCAAATCACCTAGATTTGAAGATTTAAATTGATTATTTACAAATCCTCATTTCTTACTCACATTCCCACATTATAAATCCAAAATTATCTCATCAACCTTGTTCGAATCTCCCTTGAATGTTTTGGATTTTTAAAATTCAGATACTAGTGTATCTGAGGTGATTTCATCAATATTTTTCAAGGTATGTGATTCCTACTTGGTTTCTTCCTTTTCCCCTAGGGTTTCCATCCTCATTCATTATGTTCTAAAATGTAAAAAATTTAGTATTCGAAACTAGGGTTTGATTTGGTGTCTTTTTGGACAAATATTGTGGTCTAGGGATGGATTCGTCTTCCTTCTGGTTTGGTAGTGGTGCAGTTAATGTTTTGAACCGTGTTTTGAGGTATTCGACACTTTCGGTGGGTGATTTCATTATTAACAATACCTTGATGAGATAGTTTTCTTATTTTACTAGTTTTTCATGTTCCTCATATCTGTGTGTGGTGAAAAAACTATTTTTAAGGGATCTGGTTAATCACTTAATTTTATAATTGCATTTTTCTTGAAGTTGTAAACTTTTAGAATGTAACACATGTGGTAACATTTGTGGTAGTTTTATAAAATGTTAAATTGATTTATTAGTTGTTGAAAAATGATGAAAACTATGTTTTTTAATGCATTACTTTCATGTGGTCTTGGAAGTGATTTTTTGTAATAGGTTTTTGTGTAAAACATTGTTATACTTCTTGGCAGAATTTTATGAAAATGGGTGTTTTCATTTGTATCTTTCATAGTATTATCCAATGTGATTTTATAACACTTGAAAGTGGATTCATTAATGTCTCTTGGGATGAAAATTATAATTTTTTTCTATTTTGGTGTGGGTTTGTCATTGAAATGTGGTTTTGAAATGGGTTTAATGAGAAAATATTGTGTATACTCATTGATATTGTTTTATGAAAGATTTGAATGATTTAATGATTTATGTAAGTGGTGAAACCCTTTTAGAAAAATGTTTTGGAGTGTGTATATTATAAAATGGTACATTTTAAATGTGATATGGGATATTTTATGAGGTGTTCCATCTTGGAAATGTTTTACAAATTTTTTTTAAGGATTTACTAAAGTGTGTAAGAGATGTGAAAGGGATGTGGGATGTTTTGTGTGAGTGTGGGGTGAAAAATGGATTTTGGTTATGAAAAGGGGTATTATGTAACATGTGATTGAGATGTTATGTGAGTTTTAATATACTATAATGGTTTTTTAAAATTGATTAATGTATTTTTTGACGTTTTAAAGAAATGTGAAATGTGTTGTGGGCTATTTTGGTCTGAGTCAGATTTCAAATCAGATTTAACGAAAAGTGGAATTTTGTGACTTTTGTGGTATACATGTGGGCTGCTTGGTGAAATATTTATGATAAAATGATATTTTCAATTAAAAATTATATTTCTTGGCTACTTAAACTTGTTAGAGCACAAAGGGAAAACCTGAGTAATTAGGTGGGTGGATGTGTAATAGTATGCTACTGAATCCCTAGGGTTTGTCCTGAGTTTCACTTAGCAATATTTACTCTTAAAACTCAATCTAAACTATGATGATGATGATTGGGGATGACTAGGTTATGGGTATGTTCTCTACTAGTGGCTCGTGCACGAGAATGGATATTTTTTATGGTTACTCTTACCGAGATACGAGGTACATGGGACCCACAATGAGCTAGTGCCTAGGGCTTATTTTCCAATTACTTGTGCTCATTAGATCCTTTATTCATACCGTCATCATACGGTATATTTGTGGCAACAGTTCGGGTTTTTTTACCGGTAGTTCGTGATGCGGTGTTTTGTAGATGTCTTGAGGGAGGTTACTCTTTCCCTGTAGAGGTTCTTAGGATGTCCTTATTTGGTTTTTTACCTTTTTAATGGTCTTTAAACAGAGTTTTAACTTATGTAATTCAGTTTTGAAATTTTGTGAAATAGATTTTTAGTTGAAAAATCCAGATTTGTTTTATTTAGATTGTGGTTTTATGTTTATAATCATAGGAAAATCATTCTCAAATTTCATTTTATGATACCTGAGCACTTGTGCAAGCCCATGTTGATCGGGAACACCCTTCAGGATTTATCGCAGGCAGGGTTGGGTATTACTTTTGATGGTGACCAGATTCAGTTAGTGACAAAATGGTATCAAAGTCAGCTTCTCTCTCTTTGGGTCATGTTATTTCGGGAATATTCAGGAGAGCATGGAGTTAGGATTGTTAGGGCTTGGAAATTAGGTTATGAGTAATGTGGTTGATCACCACAAACCACGGTGGGATTCAAGTCACAAGGGGAGGTCGGGATTTTTTTTGAGTCATTTGGTTTTCATTGTTTGATGAAGATTAGGGGAAATGAAAAAGAGAGTTGGGTTATTGGTCTTAGTGAGATCGTAGGGTCTGGAAAGCCATGTGGAGCTGGAGATTTCTCCCTTGAACACTCTCTGTGATGGTGAAGTGATTGGGGTATGGCTTCCAACCATATTTCCAAGTCACCAACCAAAGCTAATCTCACCATGCATTGTCTTTTTTTCCTTTTGTATTGAAATCCTGGAATTTATGTTTTAAAACAAAAATGACATGATTTTAATAAGAATAAGTTTTTTTAAAATTATTTTATAATAAATATTGAAGGGTTGGAATTTTGAAATGGTGGAACTGATTTTTCAGAATCTTTTTGAAATGGATAATGTTCTGTTAACACCTCTTTTGAAAGCAAAGAATTGTGTTAAAGTTGCTTTTGAAAAAAAATTCCAATAGAGTTTTCTAAACTGTAGAGCGGAGTTTTAATAGGATGAGATGTTTTGAAATTAGTTCGTATGACTCTAAAGTGAGTTTTCATTTATATGATTGTTTCTTTATGAAAATCTTGGTAAGATGTAATTTGGGTTTGATTTCATGGTTAGAGGATTTGAGAGAAAGGAGGTATTGGTTGACTATTTTGGTTTTGAAAAGTGGAATGATTTTTTTTATTTTAACCTTTGGTATTTCCATGAGCGACCACATGCATGGGGTTATATGGGATGATGGATGGTTGATGGCATGGTTGGATTAGTTCCTTGATGAATATGAGGAGGGTTCCTAGTGTGGTCCAGAAACATGCATTTGTGAGGTCCATGGGGTACCATTGGTGGATAGGCTAACTGCTAAACCATTTCCATTAAAAAATATGATTTTAATGGAGAAAATTGATGCTTTTATGACTAGTTTGGGATGGTGTGTGTTATGTTTTCTTAATTTTTGATGTTGTGGGATGTTTTGATTCCAAGAACCCCTCATATTTGTACTGGTTTTTGGGTTTGTGTTTGGTTGGTAAGCTGCGTTGAAGGTCCGGTTAATGGTATCTTCTGAGAAATGTTTTGGGACGCCTTTATAGTGGTTCCCTTCATGTGTTTAAATTGGTTTTGTGGTATATCTTGACTAATGTTCCATCTTGGTTGGGTCCTTAGGTTTAATCATTGGATAACGTAGGCCCAAATAAGGGTTAGCGCACAACTGAAGTGCAACCCGGATTGTTTCACTGTTTGAAGATCCTACAGTTGATCAAAATAAAAATCATTTTATTGAGATTTTTATATTGAGTCTAAAAACTTTCCATTCTATGTTTTGTGTATCCTCTTTTAGTGGAGAGTGATCATGGAAGCTTGAAAGATACCTTAGCCTCTTATGTTTCCTGACTTGCCAAAGGTGGAAGTGGTCTGGGGTTGTTAGCATGGATGAGTATCTGGATGGTTCTAAGAGGTCCTCTCAGTCCATTGTAGTCTCATAGAAGAAGGAGTTCACATTATACTACAAATGTGGGAAACATGGTCAATGGAGATTATTGTGGCCATGTTCTAAAATTGTGTTCTATTTCGAGATGTTGAATAAGGTCCCTCTCCATGCATTGTTTATACCAGTTGCCATCGTCCTGTTCGGTGACACATTTTTATGTCATGTTCTTGATTGACCATAATGGTGAAAGTCATTCAATCCTATGAGAGTCCCTATTTTGTTGGGAGAATTTCTCCCTTGGAAAAACATAAAAATCATCCACTTTAGAGGATGGTGAGTATAGGTGTTCTCTCCTTCTAATTTTTCTCACCTAAAGAAACAAGGTGTGATGTGTGTGCATCTTTTAAGACCTTGTTTCAGTGAAACATCAGGTTAGGGTACAGTGTGTTTGGAATTTGTTATTTATTGGAAATCTTATCGGAGATTTCAGTGTAGTTGTTGGTGGTACCGAAAGAAGAATTCTCATTTTGGGGGTTTCAAAATCCTAACTATGAGGCCGAAGATGCTTTAATCATTTGAGCTCCAGCCATAGGTCTCGGAGAGAATCTGGCTCATAGTATGGGGAAATACCAAGGTCAATTAAACTCTTGTATAATTTCTTATCCTTAGTATGAAATATAGGAATATTTTAAACATGTGGTTTCATCATCTTTCATTTACTTTTCCCATTCAGTGGAAATTGGTGGAGGGATTTTTACCCATGTCATCACCTAATGTCATTCCATTCCCCCATTGGTTTCCATTGAGTCATTATAGAATGGTTGGAAATTGGATAGACTTGTTGAGGACATAGTTTGTGCATGATTAGTAGAGACCGTGTGCCCAAAATCCTTTCAGAAAGATTGATCTGCACCGTTAGTGTAGGGTTTTCCAAACCGTGCGAAGTAACCATGCGCCCTTCCCAAATTATTAAAAAAATTGGTGTTTCTGAGTCATCCCTTTTTGGTCAGCTAAGGTGGTTGGTTCTTATAGTGGGGAGGCCCACTATGATTCTCATGTACGTTCATTAAAACATTGAATGGAATTATACCCTTTGTACTAGGGAGTCCATTCAGGCCTCTCCCTATTAGTGTCTTGATTCTGTCCCGGAAAAATAACGGTTGTCTCTTATGGTGGGGTGCCTATTTGTGTCCTCTCGTAAAAATATCTCATATCATTCCATGGTCTTGGAATAGTTGTAGGTAGTCTCTTTTTTATCTATCTAGATACCAACATCTTCTTTGAGTAAATATTGTGACCTGAGAGCACCCAATGGTTTAGTTAGAGTAAGGTAAGTGTAACCTTGTTCGATGTTGTCGTTCGTTTGAGTCAATTGTTTGAGTCTTGTTCGGGCAGTGATTGAGGAGTTTTTTTTTGGGATAATGTATGAATGTGATTGATAATTTCAGGAAACTGGTTTATGTTTTGTTTTTAAAAATAATAATTTCCTAATTGATCACTAGAGGTGTTTTGGCCCTTGTAGGTGAAGCTGGGCAATGTAGTATATCATGGTTTATCGGTTGGGTTTGGTTTTTGTATTTATACTTGTTGTGTCTTTCCAGGGGTAGAATGATTTCATAGTGGAGGGAATTTTCATATAAATGGCATATTTTAAAGATAAGTTTCTTTTATTTTCCATTCATTATTTGGGGGGGGGGGTCCCAAGCTTTTATGGGGGAATGGAGAGTTTTCACGAATTAGGTCAAACCATCAGCCCAATTCCAGATTTTAAAATAAATTTTTATTCATTTATAACACCTTCATTTTTCAACATTTTTCAACCATTCCAATTCCTACTTGTCATCCCCTGACCTATTAACACCACCATATTAATTTTGAGCATTTATAAATCAATAATCATGATGGATATGAGTTTTTTAAGGGATTGGGCCTATAAAAAGCTTGTTTTTTGCATTAAAATTATTTTTTAATTCTTTAATATCTACATAAATATTTTTTTTATCGGTTATTCCAACTCTCCCCCAAGTCCACATACTCAAGGTGTGCCCCGATGCTCTCCTCCCCAACATTGGTGCCCGGTTTCATCGCAAATTTGGATGAAACAACTCGGAATTTTTCAAATCACCCAGATTCGAAGAGGTTAATTGATTAATTAATAACTCCTTCATTTCTCACTCTATTTCCCCCAATATAGTTCCTAAATGTTATCTTCAACCTTCTTATACTCTCCCTAGAATTCTTGGCTGTTTGAAAATTCAGATACTAGGGTATTTGGGGTGACTTTTTCATTATTTTTCATGATAAGCAATTCCTTCATGGTTTCTTCCTTTTCCTATAGGGTTTCCTCCTTCATTCATTATGTTCTAAAATTTCCATAGGTTAGGGTTCGAACCTAGGGTTGTATTTGGTGTCTTTTGGGTCAAATATTGTGGTCTTGGGATTGATTTATCTTCCTTGTGGTGATGTGGGGGTGCAATTAATGTTTTGCACCATGTTTTGAGGGATTCAACACTTTCGATAGGTGATTCCATGGTTAACCATTAATTGATGAGTTAGTTTTATTTTTTAGTGGTTTTTCATGTTCCCCATATGCTATGTGTTGGGTGAAAACCATTTTTGAGGGATTTGGTTAAGCTTTTAATTTTATAATTGCATTTCTGTTGTAGCTGTGAACTTTTCGAATGTAACACATGTAACATCTTTTGTGGTAGTTTTATAAAATATGAAAAAGATTTATTATTTGTTGTAAGGGGATGAATATTATATTTTCATAATTCCTTAGTGTCATAGGGGCCTTGTAAGGGGGTTTTTGGAATATGTTTGTTGTGTAAAACTTTTTTATACTTCTTGAGAGCATTTTATGAAAATGGGTGATTTCAGTTGTTTCTTTTGTGTTATTATCCATGGTGATTTTAAAACACTTGAAAGTTGATTTTAAAATGTCTATGGGGCTTCCAATTATAATTTGGTAAGGTTTTCGGTGTGGTTTTGTCCTTTAAATATGGATTTGTAGTGGGTTTTATGAGAAAAGATTGGGAATACTCTTGGGAATTGTTTTATGACAGATTTGAATGTTTTAATGATTTATGTAAGCGGTGAAACCAGATTGGAAAAATGTTTTGGAGTGTTTATATTCTGAAATGGAATATTTTAAATGTGAGAGGGTCTGTTTTTTTATGTCTTCCATCTTGGAAATGTTTTTCAAAAATTATTGAAGGATTTAATAAAGTGTGTAAGAGGTGTGATGGTGATGTGGGATGTTTTGTGTGAGTGTGATGTGAAAATGGATTTTGGTTATCAAAAAATGTATTTTGTAACAGTTGATTGGGATGTTATGTGAGTTTTAATATATTGGAATGGTTTAATAAAATTGTATAATGGTTTTGTGTAAGTTTTAAAAAATGTTAACTGTTGTGGGCTATTTTGGTGAGAGTTGGATTTAAAGTCAATTTGAAAGAAAAGTGGACTTTAGGGACTTGTGAGGAAAAAATGTTGTCTGTTTGGTGATTTTTATGAGAAAATTATATTTACATGTGCAAATTATATTTCATTACTTGTTGAACTTGTTTTAGCACAATGGGAAACCCCAGGGATCTAGGTAGATGGACGTGTACTAGAATGTTTGTGAATCTGTGGGGGTTTGGCCTTAGTTTCACATAGAAAGATTGACGATTAAAACTCTAACTAATCTATAATGATGATTATTGGAGACCAATAGGTTGTCTGTATGTTCCCTACTAGTGGCTCGTGCATGAGAACAAATATTTGTGATGGTTACTCTCATTGATATACGAGGTACTTGGGACCCACAACAAGCTAGTGCCTAGTGGTTATTTTCCTATTTCTTGTACTCATTATATCTTTAATACTTACCATCGACATAAAGAATATTTTTTCTGAAAAATTCAGTATCATTGGAATTTATTTTAAATGTTTTGATTCTTTAAATTTCCCACTTGAAAACTAATTTTTTTTGTTGCATCTTTTAGAAATTGTAACTAGAAATTACATGTTTTTGAAAACTTGCATACTTTTGATCATTAAATGTTTATCACATAGAATATCTTAGGTGTGGTATCCTAATAAAAATTTTCTCACACCATACTTACACCTCTGGGTATATGTAGAAATTTTTATTTAGTTTTTACAGGTTTGGGAACTACTTTTGTGCCTATTGTTCGGGTTTTTTTATTGGTCATTCCTGATGCAATGTTGTGGAGATAGCTTGAGGGCGGTTCCTCTTTCCATGTGGAGGTTCATGGGCTATCCTTATTTTGTTTAGTACCTTTTTAATGGTCTTTATACAAAGTTTTAACTTATGTAATTCATTTCTGAAATTTTTCAAAAGATAGTCTCCGTGGAAAAATACAGATTTTATTTATTGGGTTTATTTCTTGTCTAATGTTTAAACTCAGGTAAATTGTTCCCAAACATAATTTTTTAATATCGGGGCACTTGTACAAGCCTCTGGGGATCAAGAACACCCTTCGGGCCTTGTCGCAGGCTAGGTTGGGTGCTGTTTTTGATGGCAACCAAATTTAGTTCGTGACACATAAATTGTTCTTTGACAAGAACACGACATTGATCAAATCCACCAACCTATCATAATGGTAAGAAGTAAAACTGACATGCACAGAATAATTTTCTATAGTGTATTTAAATTACACAGGGTGATTACATTCTAAATGCTGAATTCAATTATATATGTGTTATATAGAATTCAATTTTATATTTGTTGAATTCCAAATTAAATACATTGTACATAATTCAGACTCCGGTATGTATTCCTAATTCTTTATAACATTGAAATATTTATGTATTCAATTATATGTGTATTATATTCATAATTCGTAATTCAATTCTATATATATTCAATTCAGAATTCAATTCAAAATTTGGTATTACATAGTGTAATGGACTTCCAAATCCTAAATTGTATTCTGAATTCAATTTTGAATTCCATTTTGTATGTGTTTGATTACCTTCTGAATAATGTGTTACACCTGTAGGTGATTTCTGAATTATCTGTGTTTATGAGATATGTGGGGGAGACTTTGGATAATTATGTATGTTTTCTTTTCATAAAGTAGGAAATTAATTGTATTTATGGAATATTATGTTCTGTCTAAAAGGTGAATAATTTAGAAATATATATGCTTTAAATGAAATACTCACGTTAAATTTAATCTAATGGTATAAGGATTTTTCACTTTTAATTTTTATTATACTTATATTTTCATTCATTGTAATTTTTTTCCATTAATTGTTAAAAATTTGAAGATAGTTGAATATAATAAGTAATTTAATATTATTTTTTAAAATCATAGTATACATAATTTTGATGTTATACTAACATACGGATTTTATAATTTTTATCTATATGTTTTTAACATAAGATTCTATGTTTTTTTGAATGGAACGATCCATATAATTTCAAATGAATTATTGTGTCAGGATAAAACATCCAAAAGATAAATATTAACTGATTTTGATTCCTTAATAACTTAACATGATGTTCTTATATAGTACCCTTATAAAAATGTTACAAAAACATCTTTTAATCCCATCAAGCTTTGAGTAATGGAAGTTACATAGAAAAAGAAATGAGTTTCTTTTAATTTTGATGATATAAATAATTGTTTTTCCTGAAGTGCATACTATTATAGTATTTTTTATGTTTGACTACTAGCAACTTCTATTTAGGGAGTATTATTTGAAAAATATCATTAATTTTTATATATAATTATTTCTTCTTATCATAGTGATCACAATGATTCTAAGAGTGGAGTCTATTTAATTAAAACTGTGTAGTTTAAAAAAGGTAGGTGATAAAATTTTCATCATTCATACAAATTAAATATAATATGAGGGATATGGATTTATGTTATTGATTTATTATTGAGGAAGCTTCAAATTTGACACATGTTTCTTCATATCATTGACATCAATTAAATTCCCTTTCTGGAGATTTTATACCATGGATCCAATTACTGATCCTTCTACTACTCTAGGGTAATGGTAGATATTTTATATGAGTTAGAACAACAATGTTATAATATCCTTTTCTGGAAATTTAATTCTTTTATCTAAATCTCGATGCCTTATTATTTCATTTTTACTTTATTAAAATTGTACTTTCTATTTAGTTTAGTAAAATTTTTTAACTCATGTTAATTTTATTGTTGGTTTTTTCATTTTCTACTATGTTATACTCTGATTATTAATAGTTTATAATAGCCAAACCAATTAATCTATTGAGAGGGTAGAAATTTTGAGTATACCATTTTGACATGTACAAACATCTCTTTCTTAAAATGTCTTATTACTCAACCATGAGATTATAACTCATCTTATATCAGCACACTTCTCTCCAAATTTGATTCCGCCACTTAGTCAAATGCACCACCATTTCCCAAGAAAGTGAACCACTCACAATATTTCCTATGATACCCAATATTACAATATCTTGGAAGTGTGCATAGTGGATTTAGGACAAATGTGTTTGGGTGTCCCACATCCCCATACTAAATACACTATACTGATCTTATTCCATTATAATACGAAAATGAAACCACAAACAATTTCTCTTAGAGGTGATTATAATTTATATTCAAACTACTAAATGATTTATTCCATCTCCAGAATGAGAAAGTAAAGAACTCCCCTTCCATGTTCATCTAAAATCAATATTTTACAAATACATCATACTAAAATCAAATATATAGGTGGAAAAATATAAAAAGACTGGTCTATGATCACATCATTAGTCATAGATTCATCAAAAATCATCATAAATTAAGAGTTACATTAATCATATGATTTGATGTATACTTACTAGATTAGTGAATATTGATTCATATTCAAGAACTAACAATATTCCCAACTCAATATCTAATAGATGTAAATATCATTCAGGGATAAGTTTATCTAGGAAGGTTTGGAAACTGAACATTAGTTGGATTCAATTCCAATAATTTTTTCATCCTTCCACTATCTAGACCCTTTAGTAAGAAAAAACAAAACCCATATTTTTAAGACTCTAGATTCAATAAAATATTTATGAAAAATATGTTTTTCATCCACATCAATCCCCGACATCAAAATTCTAATTACTCATTAGCTGGGTTATCTCTACAGGCCATCCTACACATTCATCACCACTTGTATGACATTAGGGTCATACTCAAATAACTGATAACCCATGAAGATCATCATTCCATATACATGCATGATGTTCCCTATGATAACTATCCCATGAACCTTACTCTAAGGTATAAATTAAAAATTGTTCATTTAAAAACACAGATCAATCTATGAACATCCTCATCTCATTCCCCATTAGTATGGTTCACAATTAATATGAAATGTCTATCATATGAATCTATTATGATTATAAATTTATTAACCTGGAATGAATCTCCTATGATGAATTAGGAAATAACATAAAACCACAATAATTGTTTGGTTTTTCTTTTAAGAATTCCTAAATCAATGTTTACCACATCTATTATAAACCATGTGTCATACACATTATCAATTTATGGTGTGATCACCACAATATAACAAGACTCACCCAATTTCCTTAAGCACAAACTAGTATATATTTATATCATCCCCAAGAATTTTTACCCAATGAATATTCTAATTTCATATTCATTGATTCTTCCCAATCTCTATAATTGGGTCTGAACATCATGATATTTTAATCTTATTCTACCCCATACTATCAAATGTTAATCACCAAGGCCCCAAGACACTTCCCACTATAGAACCCCATATCCCATAGGATGTTTTTTATTTCTATCGATTACCAATTCCTCACCTGAGGGTAATACTTTCCAAAATTCACATTTACACAGGGTTCCACCTATACCATTGAGTTTGAAAAATTTCTATAAGCTCATCCCAATGAATTTCAATTTGTCAACTCCATGCTATTAGGAAACTAAGAATCATGAATCCAAGTCTAATACTAATTTATTTTACTGGTTCTCAAAGTTATAAATTTTTCTCGGATAAGTACAGGACATTGATCAAATCCAGCCACCAATCATAGTGGTAATGAGTAACTCTGACATGAAACTTTGAATTATGTACACTGTATTTAAATTCCATAGGGTAACTACCTTCTGAATTCTAAATTCAATTCTATATGTGATATGCATAATTCAATTTTTTACCTATTGAATTATGAATTTAAAACACAGGTCATAATTCAGAATTCTGTATGTAATCATAATTATTTATAACACATATGTAGTTCTATATTCAATTATTTATGTATTGTATTCATAATTAAAAATTCAATTCTTTATGTATTCAATTCAAAATTAAATTCTGAGTTCTGTATTGTACTAGGCAATTGCCTTCTAAATTTGAATTGAATTTTGAATTGAATTATAAATTCAATTATTTATTTTTTTAATTATCATATGAATTATTTTTTATACTTTAATGTATTGAATTATGATTTTATTTCTCGATTCTATATTTATTTACTTAAATAGATGAATTTTGTGTTATATTTGTAGGTATGTATTGAATTCTGAGTTCTAAATTTTGTTATGAATTCTGTGTGTTTTTACATAAAGGTTTGAATAGGTGTTATACTTGTAGGTAAGTATTCAATTATATATTTACTTTCATGTATGAATTATGTGTCATACTTTTGTGTTTGTATTCAATTATGAATTCTATATGTATTTACTTGGATGTATTAATTTTGTGTTATACTTGCAGGTATGTATTCAATTCTGGATTCTGAATTCAATAATGAATTATTTATATATTAACTTCTAGGTATGAATTATGTGTTTATCATTAAAATAAATATCCCCATATGTCTAGATTAATCAATAATGGGATTTTTTTAATCCATATTTCCATCAACTATAAATCTATAATTAGATATAATTTATCAAAAATTATTCAATACTAATATTGATTCGCAATCATCATTTCAATTGGTTAATCCAAAATAGTTCAAGGTTACTAAGAATTACCATTACATATCTATTTACAATTAATATTTTTTAATGTTAACATAATTGATCAATTTAATATATATAGGTACTAAATTAATGGTCTAATTTATGAAATAATCAACACTGATAATGGTGAATTAGAGTTAGGAACATCTTCACTAAGTATAAATTTAATCCCTTTTACCTCTTCGACCTATTATAATATAGATTTTATTGCTCTATTTTTCTTGCAATAATAAATTATATGAATGCATGTAATGATGGAACATAATATATTTACAAGCTTCAGAACTAGACATGTGTATCACTTCTTTGGAATGGTTTGGATAAAATTCAATACAACATAACCACTGGAAATAAAATCCATTAAGGTGGTTATAAAAGGTAGGGAATAATCATTCACATGCATTACACAATAGTCAATTATAAGTTCCAATTTTACATTTCATAGCTAGTTCTTTATACTACCTCATAAAAAAATCTCGACATTTATAAACGTTGAAAACAAAAAATCAATCCACTACCAACTGAGACATCACATGGATGTCACAATGCTTTGTCACTCATTACTTTATTCTTTCTAATATGTCACTTTATTAATAACAATAAAGTATCTATTATTCTTCCAAGTGGAAAATTAAAATCCAAAATTGTTATTATTCTTCTTATTCTTATTCAACATCTATGATATGAATATATAATAGAATGATTAATCTCATAATTCTCATTTGACCTGAATGATAATAACATGATATCAAATCGATCATTAATTGTTCTTTTATTGTTGATCTTTAGAAAGAAATATATGATATACAATTTAAGTGTGTGCCTCATCAAACACTTTGAAAAATAATCTCATAATAGTTTACTACTTTTTCTAAATTACTCAAAATATTATCTATTATCACATAAATATTTACCACCCTTAATAATTTTTTATATTTTTTTGTTTTTATCATGAGATTCTTCACTATCCAACTTCAGGATTACTTAAATTATTTAGTTTTATTTTACACATATGGTTGGGTTATCTCAATGCATATGAACATGATTGGTAACCACATGAATGCACACCTTTAGGTAGGTATGTGTATACTTTTTTGAATATATATATATATATACTTTCAGAATTTTTTGTGTTGTTCCTTGTAATGTAAACAAGAATACCCAATTTCTCTTTCTATTTCTTCTTTATGTAGAATGAATTGGACCTGTGTAACTTATTAATCACATAAATATTTATATGACCTTCTCAAATAAATTATTTCATTACATTAAGTATATACAAAACTCCTCATTATATATCTCCATGAAAATGAGACTATGTGTAAGTATTTCTTAATAAAAAAATTCTGATTCATGGATGATTTTTCCTATTCATGTAATCTAGTACATGAAATACCTTCTTCACATAATACATTGTGATAGTATAACACTATCTCCAGTTCATAGAACATCTAAACAATCATGCAGTCATAAAAGCTGAAACACAACATGACATAATGAAACTTTTCCTGATGGATATTATGCATGCCACATAAGACAACATAACAATCCCTCTTATTATACGAGAGAGGATCTTGGAACTTTTATTCCTCAAATAATAGAACTAATGAAGATGCATTAATTTCCCAAAAATGATATTTCATTGAAATTATTATAAAAATATCATCACTCAGTCTTTGGTGATCTCTTCTTATAGAAGTTAACCACCACCTCTTCACCACCTTATAATCATAAAAAATAAGCATCATCAGTCCTACTAAATATTCCATGCTACAAATTTTTGTGTTTTAATTACCACGTTGTATTCCAAAAAAAATAATTAAGTTGAAAATGATGGAATTTCCTCTATCATGATCTCAACCAATGTATGTGATAAGAATCACATGGTACATCATTGTTTATACACTCAAACTCATGCATGAATCTCACATTCCCGAATAGACTTCTACCACTCCATTCTCATTCGGTGTCCACATTTTATTCAAATTATCACATTCAATCACATTTTCTCTTATGAGAATAAATTCCCATGGGATTGACTCTCTAAAATCAAAGTGATTCGGGAATTGCTCGATTATGTATGTTGGGACATTCAATATCTCCAATGATAATGAAGCCTTTTAATTCTAGGAGGTTGAATATGTCGACTTAATTTAATTAAACTATCAATATCTATCTCGTAATGTAGTGGATGTTTATCCATATATCATTAAACAATAAAACACTAACATGTGGAATACTTATCCACATCATTTTATCATCCAGTTAAAAACTCTAAAAATTTCTGTGCCACTGACCACTCATACCAGAAGAATGGTTTAGAACCCAAAACACTAGACCCATATACTTCATAGTCCACACATCACCTACATTATCCCACCTCCATATTCCCACGTGTTATCTTTATGTTCCATGTGCAACTAGTTCTTTATTTAGTGGGCCCTATGAATCCCACTCACTGACCATCCATCACGCAGGATATTGGGATGGAAATCACTTTGTTTTAGCTTTCACTCATATAAAAGGATTATGTGCTGTCCATTAGCATGGATGTTTGGAAAAACATTTCTCTAAAAAAATGAAATATACCTCATTGATATATTCCAATACTCCAAATAGAAATTATAACCCATAATATCCATTTCGATTAGGAATTATACATGAAAAATATATTTTTTTTTGGGCTTCACATTATTGTAAAAAAATGAGTCACCATTGACAAAAGTCATCGACATGATGATCATTTTAAAAATCATCAAACATATAAATTCATATTCTTCAAAATAACTTCTTTTTCATAAAAAGACTTTTGTACTTCATGCTTCATTCATTCATCTAAGACACATTTACTATGTTATAATGCCTGGATATTGTATGAATTTACTTACAGGTATGAATTATGTCATATACTTGCAGGTATGTATTCAATTATTAATTATTAATTAAATTTTGAATTATGAATGTATTTACATGAAGGTCTGAATTTTGTATAATAATACATGAACGTATGAATTCAATTCAAAAATCTTCATGTATTTACTTATAGGTATGAATTATTTGTTATAATATTATCATGTATGAATCTAATTCTGAATTTTGTATGTATTTACCAGCAGGTATATGTTCAATTCTACATTTAATTCTAAATTCAATTCATAATTTTGTATGTATTTAATTACATGTATGAATTATGTGTTATAATACTTATATATATTTATTTTTCTTCCTTTTTTAGGTATTTATTCTGCTTCAATTCTAAATATGTTTGCTAGAATTATAGTCATGTATTCTAAATCATGATTCTATATTTTGTATGTATTCTGCTTCCTGTTTTTCTGAACCCTATTCTGAACTCTACATGTATTCCACTTCCTCTTTTTCTATTTTCTATTTTGGAATTGCTGGATATGAATATGGTTTACAATTGTTGGTATTTTTTTGAAAAAAAGCTCATATATACAAACTATATACAACTATTAGTATATCTATGAAAACAAACTCATCAATGAAAATGGTTTACAACAATTGGTATATGTTTGAAAACATATACTCTATTCGAACGGTTTCATGTAAACCGTCAGTAAAAGTATATACCATCGGATTACAAACTGTTGGTATAGATTTCAGAACTCAATTTTCACAAAAGGTATACATAAAAATATTGGAATATACTTATTCCAAATGTTTGTAAATCTTTGGCGTATATATGAATAACCATTGGAAAATATTTAAACCAATGGTTACTAAAACCGTTGGTATATATATGCTTTTCTAAGACATATACAAGAGGTTATTCAATAATAGCTGGTATATGTATATCCCCATGCCTCACAACCCAACGGTTTGGACAATAGTTGGTACAGATAATACAAATGTTTTTCTATATTTTACGAAAAGATTCAAATAGTTGGTATAAAATAAGATTCCACCTATATGAAAATTCTAACTATTAGCCTCTAACTATTTTCTAAATCTAGTATGGGTAATATATTAATCTCTATATCTAAAATAACACTATAGGTTCAACATTAATATTTATTCATCAAATTGTATAACTAATAATGTTGACATATCAACCCAGAAATTTTATATTTCAGTGGTTGGTGTAAAATCCTTATCATCCATCAGTCATGGGTTTATGTCCCAAGGCATTTCCCGACATGATGGGTTGTAACCCGATATTCTGGTTTTTCATTCCTAAGAACATATTAATATAATTTCCAAAATAAAATTGATGTACATAATTGAAATTAAATCATTAAATAGATTTGTTAACTAAGGATTCCAATTGAACCTCAATACATAAATAGTTGATCAATTTATTTCAATATAGTTTCATCTTTTTTCTAATGTTTATCAATAATATCATTTCAGTGATTTTTAAAACATGACACCTTCTCTTCTATATAAAAGACCTTAGGTTTAACCTCGGTAATGAACATTCATTATATTTTTAAATACTTCATAATAGTGTGTAAATAAAAGGGGAATTATCCAAAGAATTCCCCTAGGGAGTGTTAACCTGGGTACATAGTAAGGCCCATTATCATGTACCAGGTTACGCTCGAGTCAGACCTGAAATGCAGTTTTGGATTTTTTACCACTGTGCATATCTATTCTAGAACCATATCGACTTATAGTATCCAGATAGGTATGTATTTCTCAGAATACCAGCATAATCACAAACTTACAAAAATTCTAGGATGTTGTTCTATACTTATCCAAAATTCTAGCGCATGGTTTTGTTCTCTAATCTATGTTTTTAAAAATCTAGTTCCCAAGGTTTATACTAAACTTACTTTGATAGAAACTATAGTGACCTTACACAAAACGGTGGATCTAGGGTCTATAACCATTATATTCTAAACATTAAAATTATTCAAATCCTGAAATACCTATGAGTTTATTAGTTTTCGTAAACTTGATACATACACGAGTAATGTATTAAAAATTAATACACAAATTAAAACATTTTTTTTTATTTTGAGTATAATGACATTATTCAATCTATAAGATCTATTAATATCTTCCATAGTACTCTTATTAGATTCCTTAGGAAGGGAAACAAAATAATGGTGAGATAGGATTTCCAATAAGGGTCAAGTATAGAGAAAGGAATAATGAATCAATAATAATTGTAAATATGGAATGGTAATAATTGAACACACATTCCATTTAATAAATAAACTAAATTGATAAGATATATATAAATGTAATAAATAAAAACACAATCAATTCAAATAACTATATAAGGAAGAATCAATATGGAAATAAAAATAACTTAAACACATTCAATTTTATCAATGAACTTATAATAAAATTCATCCATAGATATGTCAATAAAAAATCTCATGGATAAATAATATATATATATATAAATAAATGGATATTCTCAATTATGATATTTCATATTTCCCACACACATGATACTTTTACTACAAAGACCTTTCAAAAGGCAATTTATATTATAAGAGGTACAAACAGATTTGGTTTGTCTAACCTTATCTCTAAAGTCAATACCTATAAAAATACTGTTTATAACATACTAGTTATAAATGAGAAGGGTATTTTCTAACCTTCTTGCATCCAATGTGACTACTGATTCTTCGATGGGTTTTCTTTAAATGTTATCCAACCTCTATTATACCAGTCTAATGAATTCCTCTTATATCAAAGAATTAATTTAAATATACAAAATACCTTATCAAGTATTCGTATTGATTAAAGGAAATGTATTTATCAATATTTCTCCATTCAATTAGATAACTATCGAAGTAAACACCATATGAATAAAAGATATATATTTTAGGTAATAAAAATATCTATGATAAATGATTTGGATAATTAGGAGAAATTAAATGTTCACTGATCGTGGGGAATTTAATATTTAATGGGGATTAAAAAGAATCATGGTTTTAAATTTCATTATTATAATTGGTCAATGAAATCTTATGTAATACAAAGGAGTAATAAGTATTTTATCAATCCATCATATCGAAATTTGTGTATAGATAAATATTTTCTATCATCAATTAATGGAAATACTATAAAAAGTTCATTTAAAAAGTTGGTGGAAAATATCATATTTATTTTTAAAAAATCATTGAAAATCACTTTTGAAAATATTTACTTTAAAAAGTGACCATTAAAAATTTCCAAAAAAGTTTTGAATATATGATGAAGGGTAAATCTTTACATTTCATACTAGGTGAAAATAAAATTATTCTTGTATGGTAAACAGTTAGAAGGATTCCTTTTTAATAAAAAAGTAGAAAATTCTAATTTTTTTTGTAAAATACCAAAAGAGGTAATAATGTATGTATTAAATCCTTTTTAAAAGGTTAAATATATTTTTTTTAAAACCTGTAAAATACATTTTATTTAAATTAAAATGGGATCTCCATCTAAAGAGAGAAATAAGGTAGGGTTTTCATAAAAACATTTTCTAAAATATTTTTATTACCAAAGAATGGAAAAATAGTATTGTTACCTAAAATAGGTCATGACTGTTTAGAGGAAAACAAAACTATATGTTTTATCAAAAATTTATCCAATACTATCTTTTAATGGAAATTAAATTACAAATTATCCCCAAAAAAATTAGATTGTGATGTATACCCTTGAAAAGACCATTAAATTGATCTGAGAATCAATCCATAAATAGATTATGTGAATAAAATGTAAATATAAGAAAGTGGAAATAAAACAGTATATGTTAAAATTTTGTTACAGGTATATTCATAGTATGTTAATAATAATGAGAATGTAATATAATTGAATCAGAAGAAATAGTGCAATAACCTTTTTTTACATGGTATCATTTAACTAAAATACACTTAGAATAAATAATTAAAATTGAAACACTAAATAGATTGAATATAAAACAATAAATGAGATAATATATCATAATATTAATTAGAACCACCACACAAAGGAAGTTTGTGGTGAATATGGAATTTTCTCTCATGGATGTAAAAAATGTGATGAAAATACCTTAACGTGTGTATCATTTAAGGTGAAATTAATTTATCTTAATGTATAATATTTTTAAAATTTTTATCTACTTATTACTTAACCATATATTATCTTATTATAATATCTTATTACTCTTATGTTAGCAATATTTCATTGTTTTCACTATTTTGGGTTTTAGTTTCTCATGTATGTTTTCACTTTTTATTTGTTGTTAATATTACATAGATCTTGATTTAATCATCTCTATGATATAAAACCTAATTTAATTATAATATATATTCATTATATATATATTTATAATAATATATAATATTTTGGTATTGAAAATGAAATGGACCATTCATTGAGATAGTAGGTTGTATGTACGGATTAATGCTAATTTCTTTTCATTTTCATATTTAAAAGAATTAGAAGTAAATAATATATAGATATATTATAATTCTAGTATCATATATTTTTCATATATTTTTCATAGTTTTGTTAAAACAATCCTTTATAAATTCCATGTATTGAGTGAATGAATCCTATTGATTTGAGGAGGAGGTAGTCCACACTTCCACAAGTGATGTTATCATATTTACACAAAATGTAAGGTAAAAGGTTATGTGTCATGTAAAGATTAAATAATCACAAATAAATTATAAATATTATATATATAATATATTAATTTTATTTCCATCCTAATTCCCAACCATTTTTGGTGGTAAAATAAAAAACAAATAAAATCATTTTCTGATGTGGTAGTTCACCGTACACATAAATGGTAAGTCTATTACCCATTAGTTAGATGTGTATGTTAGTGTATATAGTACCCTTTGAGTAAAAAATATAATTATTATAAGGATATTATTTTTATTATAAAATAATGGAATATAAGGAATTTTTTGTGGTGATTCAAAAAAAGTCAAAAGAGATTCAGGTAGGATGATACATCTTATTCGGGTAACTCCTTTTGGTTTGCACCAAAGGGATTACATAGATAGATTTATGCACATGGTGAGTATTAGAGGTTCAGTTGAGGGATATTCAGATATTATTTGAGAATATTTTTTGGTGACACAAAGGTATTGAGGGTTGTCAATAGGTGGTAGGGGTGACTGCCTTTTTATAATGGAGGAGGAGGGGAATTCTTGTAAATCATTGAAAAGGGAATTCCACCAAACTTTTTCCAATTCCAAATTTCTCCAATAATGAAAAATAGTGGATAAAATAGAGTATATGTCCCAAAATTTCCCATACAATGGATTTTCACTGATTTATAGGTAATTTTAGTACTTATGATTAATGTTAAGTCCCTTGTAAAACAAATTTCTCTCTTAATCAATATAATTAATTTTAATTGATTTCACTAATATTTTCTATAAAAATATATCACTATCTTATTAGAAATTATAAATTTTGATGATTACAAATATGTAATCCATTTTCCAAAATTCCAATCACCTAAGTTGTAGAAATTAATTTCAATTTAATTATGCGAATAGGACGACGAATTCGATATTTAAATTAAAAATGCTTAACTATTTTCTATGTTTTTATATTTTCTTTTTGTGTAAAATTTTTTCCCATTACCTACATTGGATTAATTTATTTACTATTTAATTAATTAATCATTATAACCAATATAAAATAAAATTTACACTTATAAATATATTTGATTAAAACATATTTTTGATTTAAAATTCAATATTTGTTCGTATTTATAAAAAAACGTAATCTTCTCTGAAAATTTCCAAAACTTACTCCTAACATAATTGAAGTCTTTCTATTTCCAAAAATAATGTTTATTTTGACATATAAATTTTTTAAAATCTTCAAGATTCATATTGAAAATATGTTTTCCATTAAAAGGTGGTAAAATTGCCTTTATAAAAACATATTTATTTTGTATAAAATTGGGTTTGTTCTTATCTTATATCTACCCAATCTATTGGATGGATGTAAAAATATTTTATTGGATATATAATATATATATATATATATTGTCAAACGTTAGTTATTACTATTCATAATCAATAATTTAATGGCAAGGTTATGTCTTATTATATAAAATAAAAATATTTTAATAAGATATTGTTGACTGGTAAAACACTATCCTACGTGTAACAAAATCCATTGAAGAAACTTGTTGATGTGGGAAATGAAAGAATAATTAGTGTTGAATTAATTTCAAGATATATATTTTTTTAATATTATTAATCAATTAAATATATCATGTAGTCTTGAGGGGTTATATTCCTTTCTACATTTAGCATTGTGTGTCATACAAGCTATCGAATACAATGTTCTTACACTAGAATATTGAGACATAATTGTTTTATTATACTTTGTCGATGGGAAATAATTAATTTCTATAATAATTTTATTAATTTTATAATGGTTATTAAATATATTTGGAATTTAACAAGAATATCCACTTGGAGTTTCAAACAAGGTGTGCAGTAAGGACTCTTTGTCTCATACGACATAATGGTTAGATTAATACCCAATACACCATTTTGGGGTTTTATCCAAAGGTACAACTATACCAGAACCACATGCACTTGAAATATATAGACAAGGATATTGTTGATTGGAAACCACTCACCCTATACCCTAATAAAATTTAGGGATGTTTTCATATTTTTAGAATTATCACTAATCCCAAAAACTATGTAGACCGTTTTTTAATTACAACATTGACCAAGAAAAATATTGCACACATTATTTCTTGATTTATTACGTAATTTTACAATTAATAAAATATCAAAATATCATGTAATATAATTTCATTGTGTAATTAGATAGATATCATAATACGTTGAAACATATATATAATGACATTTTTTATAACTCCATTTATTTCCTATAAATTTCATTGATTTTTTAACAATAAACGCGACAAATTTGGATATATATATATATATATGAAATTACTGAGCTATAAATCCTAGAAAGGGAATAATCATATATTATATTAATGTAAATCAGTGCTTGTGATTCAAGAGGTGTAATATAGTGACATATAACGGGGAGAGTTATAAACATGTACATTGAATCATGATAAAAGATGATAACATCAAGGAAACATAAGAATTTGAAAACAACCTAAATAAAGAAAAAATAAGAATTTGAATATTATGAATATAGATTTTTGATATCAAAGTGTTTTTAAGATAACGAATAATTCATCTTTTATTGTATATCCTAAGATAAAAACATTAGTCATTTCATTAGAGAGGAATGTAATTTCGGGATCACTGTTAAAATTTATATAATGTACATAAATATTTTTCCAACATAGATCGTTGTAGGGTCCTGAAAAATCCGCAAAGGATATTATACCCAAATTCACCAATGAATTGGGGAAAAATAATCAATGAAGAGCCACAAAATGGACCGGTCCACGAACTGGTCCATAGAAGTGCGACGCGGCCAGACATCGCGAGGCACCCCCTCCGCAAACCATTGTCGTTCGTGAAATGGAGGCGGAGAGGCTTCACGGTCGCGAGGCGGGATGGGCGCCAGTTCGGTTCACCAACACGAACTACCCCAACCACGGACCGCATCGACCGGCTCAAGCCGCACCCGCTGTCGTTCGCGGAATGGAGGCGGAACCCTCCGCAGCCACGGAGCACCCCCTGAGTTCGCCTCGTGGAGGAGGGGAGTGGTTAATACCCACCACGAATCTCGGATTGACGAAGCCATCTCTGAACTGGGTATTTCTTTATGGGCCTCCGCAAAAGGTGTCGCATAGCCACATATACATTCCTTTCCCCGCTATATAAAAGGAGAAAAAGGGGGAAAGAAGAAGGGATTGGAGAACTGGAATCAGATTCGATGGGATAGGAGATCGGTTGAAAGAAGGATTCAGATTTCACAAACAGCGAAATTCCCATCCGCGAACTACAACAGGTTTAAGTATTAAGAAGGAATTTTAAAACACATAATAAATTGGTGAACCGAGAACCTAAATAACAAAATAAAGGAGAACTGTGAACCATACCCCCCTTCGCGGATGACTTCCCCGTGGACCAGAGAGTTTATGCCTCTTTTCCCATCCATCGTTCCGTGCAGCACCCTCCCCCACGGGCGAAACCTCGACCGACGAGCCTCTGATCGGCGCCGCCCTTGGCCGCCGATGCCCACCTGGAATCCTCCGCGAACCTCCATTATTCGCGGAATTAACGTGAAGCCGCGAACCACCCTGTTTTATGGATTGAATCTGAAGTCGCGAACCACCTTGGTTCACGGGACGCCCAACAGTCCGTGGACCACTCTGGTTCGCGGACGGCTTCTCTAGCCGAGTGGCACTTCCCCACGCGAGGGGTGCCACCACCCATACCTCTTGGTGGCTCACCAAATACATCGGTGTTCTCATTTCCAAAGCTAGGTAAAATCTTTCTGATCCAGCCATGTCCTCCGTGACTCCCTCGTTGGCTTATTCATCATCCCCGAGCCAAGGCCTCCTCCAGAGCCACCGGATCCGCATGGTATAACTTTTAGGCGCATCAGCGCAACATTTTGAGTTCACATACCCGCGGTAAACAGGGGAAAAGGCGTTTCCCCGACCCTTGAGCAGATTCCCGAAGCATTCCTGGGTTCACATTCCCACGGTAATGTGGATTCTGAGCTCAAGAATCCCTTTTCTTCCCCTCCACTTGTTGAGGGTTCCTCAAAGAAGCTAAAATACCCATCAGAATGAAGCCCGTGTGCACTACAAGAGAGGAGATGGGAATAGGAGCACCCCCTTTCCCTCTCCCGTTGGGATTTGTCGCCCTGGGCATCCATCTCAGTGTAAGCCCTGATCCATCATTTTGGGCCTCCTCAGAGTGTAAGCCCCAATTCATCGCCCTGGGCCGCCTTCATGCGTAATCCCCACTCCGCTTCTCACGGACGCACATTCCTCGACATGATCGTCTGGTCCCTACTGCCTCTTGTTTCTCACACCGAACATCACTCATGTGCGATTAGTGTAAGCATCATCCATGACATCCTCTTATGGGCCTCCTCAAAGTGTAATCCCCAACCCATCATTCTAGGCTGCCCCAGAGTATAATCCCCAAGACAATGCGAACTACGAGGACTTTGATCTATGTCAACGCATGGTACGTAGGAAGCCTCCGCGAGGTTCAAGCCCACCACTCGGTCGTTTCTTCACGGGGAGTTCCACCCTCATCTAGTATGACGTTAAACTGTTTATGCGAACTGTGTGGACTTTGATCCCTGCCTCCTAGACAGGGTACGTAGGAAGCCTCCATGAGATTCAAGCCCACCACACATTGGACCACCTGGTCCCACTTCACGTCAGTTCCCCGACACCTATCCGAACTTTTTGGACATTGATCCTTGCTTCCTATGCAGGGTACATAGGAAGCCTCCCTGAGGTCCAAGCCCAACAGTCAGTCGTTCTGACCATCTCCACGTCATTTCACTGCACCACTCCTAGTTCCCCCTCAAGCGAGTTCCATCCCTTCGGGGTCATTAATCCAACGAGGGATGGTAATCCTCGGGCATAAATGATTGTGAACCACTGCATTCAGTTGACCGTTGCCCACCAGGGTTGAATTCGTGGATACTATGTTTGGGTAAAAACCAAAGATTCACGAACATATGAATACGTATTAAATCTATAAGAGAGACCCGGAATAGGATTTCCCCCCAAAAAGTGTGTGATGAGACCGAATTCCCATCCTCTCAACCAATGTGAGTTCTCAAGATTCGCTGGTCTGACCATCCGAAAAATCCCTGCCTTTGGAAAGCAGGTCCATCAGTTATTGGTTACGGAGCCATTGGGCATTTCGTGGCCGAAAGACAAAAGAACGAGGCAATCGTACATCATAAGAACATTAATCCTAACATTTATTATTATTAATAAGGAGTTTCAGCTATATAAATTTAATTCCCAAATAAATTATGGATATGTATAACTAGGGTTATACCTGTGAGTGTAAATTGAGATTGGAATTCACAACAAAAAATTTGAAATAGAAATTCACAGATTAATTTTGGAAGTTAAATGAGCGTAAATAAAGTATCATGGAAGGTTTTAATGAGATTAAAAGTTGGTCTCTCATTATATATGCATCATAAGAACATAAAAAAGAAAAAATTGGAAATAAAAAGGATTAATGTAATTAAAGTAATTGAATCAAATGAAGAGAAATAAATTCCCATACTTTTACATCTTAATAGATTATGAAAATATTATAATGAGTGGTTTTAAATAATGAATAATTATTTGAACATAATTTGGATAGTAAATTTAAATTTAAAATCACTTGATCTTTTAATCAATCAATATTCAAATGAAAAAATACAATGGATGTACTCGATTGAAGTGAAAAAGGAAGAGAACCCATTACCACGAGAGAGTGATTCTAAAATTTGGAAGGAACTTCTTATGATAATGAGAAACCCATTTTATATATATAGAGAGATAGAGGTACAGGTATATCAAATTTAAGAGTAATGGGGTTGTTGGGAAGGTATTTATCTAGAAAAAGAGATGGTGATATTTATTAGTTTCTAAAGATATGATTTTTTTACTCTGAGTGATAAAATAATCAATATCACAAGCCTTCTGATGGGTTTCCACATGGTTTCAGAAAAAAGAGGAGTGTTTTTGTTATTTTATTATGATATGAACCGAAATCATTAACATAATAACATTGATGAAGTTTAAGTGGTTCATTTTCCAAAATAAATTATTTCAAACCTTATATTAGAATATATTTTTTGCAGAATTCTTTAAATTCAAGAGACCAAATAAATTAAAATAATAATTATAAATGATAAATATATTTTTGGTCATGTATTCCATTTATAGTATTTATTACATCACTTTTTGGATAATATGATGTCATAATACAAAACATATATTTTTATAACATTTAATTTAAACCAAAAGAGATCACTCTCTCAAAAAATTATGAAAAATCAACCATTTAATAATTTTCATTTTTGATTTAGAAATTAATATTTTTTTATAAAATTAATTTTTATATGTTATAATTTATTCTTTTATTTAAAAAATATTATTTATTGAGAAGTAATAGTTGTTTTCAATAATAAACACTTTCAGGACCTTAAAATTTTATATTAGAGTTAATTAAATTATGTTACCATTTCTATTAAAATAAATAATATTTACTATGAATGTTTTATGAAAATAAGAATTATTTATAAAAAACATTTGATTTAGCAAAATTATGGCCTTCATTATAAATTTATATTTTCTGACCCTAAATTTTTGATTATTCATATCAAAATACAATTTTTATTAAACTCATTATATATCCATATTATAAAATAATAATTAAAAGGAATAAATTTAATAAATGATTTATAAAAATAGACAGTTAAAAAAATTCTACTAGGTTCTATATATATAACCCTTATTACACATGCATCCATACTAAGGGTGAGGTGGAATGTAGACATAAATTTATAGGGTGGTTTGGTAAACATGGATGTAATAGTGATCTCAACAAGCCTAAGGTTACCCCAAGAATAATTTTTCTCAATATTCAATTGTAGAATATTATATTGGTTTTATTCAAGGGAAATGTCATGTGATTCCATATCCCTAAAAGACAATGATAAATAAGATTCATAGGGTATGATCTTATTGTTCAATGTCATCACTTATTCCTTAGACTTCAATTAGATATTATTATAAACCATAATATATTATAATCATAATAGTCACTATATAATTGCTATATTATCAATGGTTATGATGCATAATCGACTTTTATGTCTAACAAGATATATTATATAATGTTCAAAAAATTATTTTTAGTGCACGTGTTTTTATTCCCTTGAGTTTGTTTTATATATCATATGGTATATCCCTTGGAAGGCATTGAGTTCATTTTATTATCCATTGTTTATGAAAATTGAATTTGTTTTGTACAAAAATCATTAAAATTTAATTTATCATTAAAGGCTATTGAGGTGTTTTTTAAAATAATTGGGTTATTATTAAAATCATTTGATGCACATCCTATGTTACATAAAATTACTCAAATATGGTTTTTGAAATTTAAATGGTTATGTAAAAAATCATAGTGTATCATTAAATAAAAAGTTTTCAAATAAATATGGCCATGAAAATGGAATGGATATTCCTTGAAAAAAGATTATTAAAACAGAACATGGTTTCTTCACTTCAATGAGAATGTAATATAAATCTCAAAATAATTTAGTGAATGGAAAAAAACTAGACATATATGGGTACTAGTGTTGTTAGCTATCACCGAGGGATGTTACAAAAATTGCATTATTTCTAGTTGGTAGCATTTCCATAGAACCAAGGTTCCCTGAAATTAGTGTTCACTTTTGTCTTCCAATGTTTATTGTTTGTCTTAATTATGTACAATATGTGTAATTTATTTAACTTTGATTCTTTGGGGATACATTACATGCATGTATGTGGGAATGTTTATTTTCCCACTTCATATGGATATTGATGATTTGAACTTGTTTTATTCATTATGTTATACATTACAGATATAATCAATGACATATTTATTTATTTATAAAATATGTAATGTATTTTAATGAAAAAATAGACGATTTTATATAGAAAATGACTTATTTTAGACAGATTTTAGAATTTTTTTAAAAAATTACTACTTGGTGATTTTAGATAAAAAAATTATATATTCTTCTGTGGTATCCTATTGAGATTTATAACTAACACACTCATTTTTCATTTAGGGTAGTTTTAGCCTTAGTTTTCTAGGATAATGATAAATGGAAGATAAATATATTATAGACAGATTTCTAATATTTTTTTTATTTTCTAATGGGTTGGGATGGTGGTTTCATATGGGTACCCATGGGTTACTTCAAGTACCACCATATATGTTTCCAGTTTTTTTATGTATACCTTATTATGTAGTTTATGTATATTATCTTATGGTTTAATTTTATAAAAAAAGATATTTAAAATTGATATCTACTATGATGCATTTTTGTTTTATACATTATCATATGTCTATTGAGGTTCAAATCATTCTCAGTTTCTTTGTATGATAAACTGGTTCTCATTTCCATCCCATATTTATCGGAAACATGGTTTGGTCCTCATGGTCAGTCAATTCTGGACACATTATGGGTTAATATGGATATGTCTATTACATAAATTGTGTTTTTATAATTCCCTTTTATATTTTCTCCCACTTATATTAGGGGAAAAATGATAGTTTCTTACCTGGTTTAAACACACACCTTTCATCCACATCTAAATACATATGAATATTTTGTAGTCTAGGATCCAAATAAGGTCAAGGTCACAACAATGGGAAGATGAGTTGGTGATCTTGAGAGATTGTAGAAATTTCTAGATAGACTCTCAACTATTTTTTTTATTGTCGTTAGTTTATTTTCTAATGGAATCATACATTGTTTGACCAACCAAATTGGGGTCCTTTTATTTATATTATATGATATGAATTTCATTCTTTACTACAATACATCATCATTTCAATTCCACTATGTTATTATGTGGTTATATAATTATGTTTTACTATGATACTGATGTGTGGATATTTTTACTAAGGGATTTTCTCCCCCACAAATTCATGTTGGCCCCCATTGATAGCGATCAGCCTCAAGTGTATTGGGATACATGTATGAGGTAATGTGGAACATCATATACCATTCTCGAGCATCTTTGGGAATTGTATCAAGAAATATCTAGAGTAAAATTAATTGAGATATCCAATGTTTTCTTTTAGAGTAACATTCTAGATTGTGAACTACATGGGGCTCACATAGTCAAACTCATTATAAATATTGAGTTACAAAAGGTTCATGGGATTAAATTTCCTAATAAACTAATCACCAATCACATTATTTCATAACATACATTGATATTCTCTATTTTTTTATTAATTTCAAATAAAACATTGGTAAATCTATCCCAAGTATTGTCAGATTAGTTTACCAAGTTGAAAAGGACATCAGTTGTGTAAAATCATCTATATATATGGTGAATAAAAATGAAAGGACAATAAAAGATATTTAAGTCCAAGCCTTTTCTCAATTATATTTCCATATGATAATTATCAATTGGAATGTACGGTAATAAGATTTTTTTTCTCATTTGAAATAAAGGTCCAGTAGAAGAAAAAATAATCCCTAGAATATAGGAAAGGGGAATAATCTTTTTTTTGTGGAGATTTATATTTATTTTTCTACAAATTGGGTGTTAGATATAGAATGTTCTTCTCATATTTTATTCAAATAGATAAACCAGGTTTATCAAGGAAGATTTACTTAGGTGAGGTAAATCTATGAGCATTAAATTGATCTAGACTTGTTGAAAAATATATTGGGTATTACCACATTTCATTGCAGATGGGAATGAACATGGTTTGGAATTATTGTTATTATTTTTTAATTTTTACCAAATGAATTATTTTTTGACTAGACTTATTAATGATTTATTTATATTTTTATTTGGGAATAAAGTGTTATTATATGATAAAGAATGTATTTTGTATACTGTGAAATATTTCAATAATTGTCTTTAGGTGTCAGATTGGGACAACAAAGTAATAGAAATCATAATGAATATTTTGAAAAATACTCTTACCAAAAAAATTGGAATCATCATCTAGGTCAACTAAATCATCAACATTGTACTTAATTACACCATGTGGAATATTTACATTGTTTTTAACTAAAACCACCAGGTGTTTTTCATTCATGTATACAATGTAAAATGACTAAGGCCCCTTTTAGTGAAAAAGGTAAAAGGGATAAAGAGATACTCAAATTAGTTTGTAATGATCTGTGTGGAATATATATAGTTGAATTAATGTTTGTGTACTCATACTTGATAACTTTTACTAATGATTTTCATATATATGGATATGTCTAGTTGAGGAGGTACAAGCAAGTTTCCTTCATGAGATTCAAGGAATACAAGTAAGATTTTGATAATCATATTATAAAGGATATTATGAAAATCAAATCATATTGTGGTGGAAAATATATTAGTCATGACCTCAATTATTACTTATTGGATTTTAGGATCCTTTCCCATGTTAATCATCTATATAAACCACAGTGGAATGGTGTATGTGAAAGGAGGAATTGTATCTTGTTAGACATAATGCGATCAATAATAACTCAAGTACTTTTTATTATATATTTATGCAAACATATTTTTTAAAATGGAATAAATAATAATCCAATTTACAACTAATTTTGAATATGGTATACCATAAAATATCTGGATCCAATGAAAATGGTGCTATCATACATACATGTGTGGGGTTTATAAGCATTTTTACATCCTATTCAAAAAAAATCTTGAACCCTAAGGTAAAAAGTGTATCATTATGGGATACCCAAATTAAATAAAATAATATTACCTATATAACCCCTCATAAAAATTGTAATGCTGAAAAGGAACATAGTATCTATTGAGAGGGGGTACATCACTAAAAGATATAGTGGGAGTGAGATAGACATTGATAAAGTCCTAGATCAAGCTACACATTGGTTTGATTATGAGAAAGTTCCATAAGGACTAATGAAAGAAGTTATTCCAAAGAGACATATAAAGTGTTTGAGTACATGAGAGGTTATAGAACCATAATGGTTTTGTTTTCAAGTCACAAAAGATGGTGGCTAATTATTAGTGGATAATAATGATCCTGTAACCTACAAATAATTAGTAAGTGTCACCAATGTTGTCAATTTTAATGAACATATGAATTCCAAAAATGGATTCCATGTACCAAAACCAATTCTATATTCTAGTATATCATTTTGTGGATAAAAATGCCATTGGTTTTAAATGGTTATTCCAGAAGTAACCAAACATGGAGTGTCAATTTAGTACTTCTAATGCATGAATTATAAAAAAACGGGTTTAAAGAGTGTCAATTCATTGACTCTAATGAATGATTCTCACTATCCTCAGTGAGAAAATCCATTATAATTATAGTTTCCTTTGGGTATTTAAATGATACTAATTTTTTTTAAATATATATAAAAATATTTTTCAATATTGGGAAACTTCATGAATATGTCTATATGAAACAACCTGAATGTTTTTTGAGTAAAAATGAATCCAAAAAGATATAAAAGTTGAAAAGATCTATTTATAAATTAAATAATGTGTCATGTTCATTGATAATTTACTTTGATGAAGCTACAAAAGAATATGGTTTCATAAAAAATGATTGTGACCCATGTTTCAATAAGCAGTATAGTTGGAGTGTCGACATTTAATTAATAGTATATATTGATGAAATATTACATATTATAAATGATATAATACTCTTATAATTTATTAAAAACTGTTTGAATAAATTCTCCCCCATAAAGGTCATAGGTGAAGTATCGTATCTTTTGAAAGTAAATATCCATCATGATAGATTGATGATATTTTTCATCCTAAGATAAGGAACAAATATTGATAAGATACTAAATATATTTGGTATGGAATAATAAAATATGTGATTTTTTATAATATCCCAATGAATTAATATTTTAAATAAGATTTTTCCTCTGAAACACTATGAAACACCCTGAATGGAAAGTATTATATATTCATATGTGATTAGGTCAATATTTAATTCTATGTTCTGTATTATTTTAAATGCAACGTGTTCTTTAAATATGGTAGAAAGATCTTAATATGAACAAAGTCACCACCATTTGATGGAATTCAAGATTATCTTTCAGTATCTAAGGAATACTATGGATAAGTAAATATTATACATCGGATATGGGAAATTAGTCATAAACTGAAATTCATATGCTAGTTTTTGAAAAAAAAATATTATCTGAACTAACTAACATGATACAATTTCACACTGGATATAAGGGTTGTATGATAGAAGATCTCAAATAATGTTATGGGTGAAAATTAAATAATTTATTCTTTATATATTATAGCTTATTAGGTATCTAAAGAAGTTTTTTGGATATGAATCTCCATCTAAGATCTTAATGTGGTATATAGCATTAAATATCATGTCACAATCTATTTTGATAATACTATTGTGGTGGAAGCTTCTAAGGAGCCAAAGTTACATTAGTGTATACAGAATATATTTAAAAGAATCATCACATGGTTGATTTTTATCATATAGGTTATGTTGCAGTTAGTGGTATATCCATATGAGACAACATGGAAGAACCCATGCATAAATCATTGACTAAGAAGAAACAAGATTCGTAAGTAAGTTCTAGTATACAAAGAGTCATAGATAGTAATATCTCATCCAAGTGGGATTATATTGGACTTGGTGGTATAAAACCATTTTTTTGTACATGGATTGCATGAATATTTATATATATGAATATTTATAAAAAACAACTTCTTTCATAATGTTTATTATTCTTCTTAACATTGAAGTAACAATATCCTTGGGTATATGTCATATTAATAATGTTTTATAAGTTCTCTACTATATAGAGAACCATGAAATGTCTTGATGATATTCTAAAACATATATATGAATTCGGATAAAATTCTATTATGGGGAACATATTATGTATACATTCAGGTAAGATTACTCATAAATAGATGAGGCATCTTCTCATAAAGGTCATACTTAGTAATATCTATGATAATAGGTTATGATAACAGAACTTCTAATATGAATTTCTTATTCTTTTTAACATTGGATATACCTACCATCGAGTGTGTCGAGTGGTCCATATACTTTAACATTATTATTAATTTTTTATCACCCAAGTAGTTTTATTTTCTAGACAAAATTTGTGATCTATATGTTTTCTGGAAGTAGGCTATGTTGGATATGTAATGAATGACATGTTTCAATTGATATATCAATGAAAGAATTTTCCGTTACATATTTATGGTTGTTGAAAACATAACCCTTTAATTGGAATGGAACCATTACCTAAATTACATGGTTATGGTTTAATGAATAGTTTGTTTCTCAGAGTGAGAGAAATAGGTATCAAGAACACAGTTTGACGAAATGGATGTGAAACATGCTTGATATGATATTGAGTCAAATGTATTATATTACATAGTGAGAGTTGTTATTTGTTTATTGATGTTGTGACTTTATTTTCTCTTTATTGGGTCCCTTGACACATATCTAGAAAATATTCATTACATTTTTTTGGACGAGTTAATGCCAACAAGAAATAATCTTACAGGTTTACACACTATGTGTTTTCATTAATCTTGATTGAATTCTATTTGAATTTAATTAATAGAATAATTATTTCTATCATTATTGATGATTAATATTATTCAAGTTTTATTTATCACATAAATTAAATACATATTTATTCTCTATATTTTGAATAATATATATTTATTTATTTTATTGAAATTCTAATAAATAATTATATGCCAAAATTTGAATATAATATTTATTTTTGAATAATTATTTCATCAATATTTATTTAGGTAATCAATAAATTTTAAGGATGAAATAAAGAGTACCATGATCATTTTTGGTAATAAATATTAATTTTCAAGCTAGTAAAATAATATTATTCATTGTACGAGTTAGGGAATCTAATAAAAATAATATTATTATTCATTTAAATAGACTGGGGTATGACTATGTTTGTTATATTATTTAAGGGATATCGTGTAATTAAATAATATTTTAACCTATACAATATCATGGTAAATATATGGATATATATATATTGTGTATGAATAATCATTAAATATTTAATTAAGAATCATTGTGCACAATAACATTTCTCTCTCTAAAATTATCCCTTATCACTTCCTCACAAGATCATGAAGAATACGATATAATCCCTCATGCCTGATGTTTCAAGAAGTGATCAAGATGAAAAACACAAGATTATAGATTCTTCATTCTAGCACCCAATAAAATATATTAGTGTGTTTGTATATAAAATGACCATTTTTCGATCACCACTAAATGAGTTCTAATGTTTCATCATCCTTAAATAGTTATGGTAATTTGGAAAGGATTTTTGGAAGATCAACAACATATATGAAGAATGGTCTTATGAATAAGGGTTATTTAGATAGATATAAATTATATAAATTATTAATTTAATTTGAAAATATCCTCTCTTTGGATTCATGGGTTTTCTATGTCAATATTCTATGCAAAATACTATTGATCATGAACTTTATGTACTGTGGAATATGATAATTATCCATAAAATCCAAAATCTGTATTATGATTGTCATCCCACCAATGAGTTTTCACATCACGTAGAACCTTTAATATCCCATGATTACATAGTAAAATAACCCCACCTCTTAGTTATTAGATTCAACATATTATATTTGGTATTGAAAGATATTTTATAGGACCCTTAGGAACTAGATTTTTTAAAACACTATTTAGATAACATAACCTTAATATATATTCTAGGGGTGATTCATATGAAATGGTGATATCATGAAGCTTTAGTAATGTAGATATTTTATTGTATTTTTTGAAAATACATCACTATCTGGATACGAGAATGTAGATGTGGGTATGGAAAGGAATGCACCGAGGGTTAAGAGTTTGAAAAGGGGTGGATTGGGTATTGACTCAATCTTCACTGGCGCATGATCTGTGGGACTATGACTGAACACTAGGAAAGTTACTCTCAGATTATATGCTTGGGTTAATTAATATGTTCATTATGAATCAGTATGTTGAATAAAGGGATAGAATATTTGAAAACTCATGATATTTCGAAGTGATGTGAAATAAATATAAAGATTCTTGTGTTGGTAGGTCTGATTTTTGTGATATGTTTGAAGGAAGGAAAAATATTTTGAGGTTTATGTTATTAGAGTTTATGATGGTAAAGTATATTTTGGGACGCATTTAGGAGAATAAAACTCATTGGATTAGTATGACATTTACTGAAAATGATATTTTTTGAATTTTTTTTCTTTTTTTTTTGATATGTGTCTAAATTTATTGAAAACATTTATGGTTAATAAGATATTTATATTTGAGGCAATTATTTTAAATTAGGATAAAATAGATATTATATTTTGGGAACATTTTTTCATAGAGATAACCATGGGATTTAAAAATGATTTGGTGACTAACATATATGATTATGGAATGAAAAATGATATTGGCTAATTTTTTTGGTAACAATTCATGAGTAAATTTATGAAAGAATATATGATTTTACAAAAAATATATATATCGTGATATAGGTTATTAATGGAAAATATTATCATATATTAAATATTATATGATTTGTTCATACACATATTTGGTATATGATTTTATGAGTGATTAATTTTTTTGCAGATAAATCTTGAATTAATCTCAAAAAAATTTGTTCAAATATTTAAATTTTTTTGTTTTTCTACTATCCAGGAATATTTTTAAAAGTTTTAAGGATAGTTATTTATTTAATGATTTATGTTGAACTTTGGGTGTTATTTTTACGGCATTGGATAATAATGTAGTATTTCATCATATAATGGGTTATTCTAATTGGATATTATCTTAAGATGTTAAACCATTTTGGTTTTGTCTAAAGATAAGTTGAAAAAAAATTAATCCTTTAATGTATATTGTAATTCCAAAAAAATTAATTTTATTTCATTAAGAAAGAAAATTTCATCTTGAATATATATTTCTTAAAGTAAGATACAAGATATAACTGGGAATTGATCAAAGACAACACAGAGGTTGAAATTATTCTTATGAAATGAAAGGAAATAACATAAATATATTTCCTTGAATTATCATTGATGATATATATAATAACTAAAATCTTGGAAAAGTATTTTTAAATTAAATGTTTATCCCATTACATTTATATATGATGAATTAATGGTATTATTTATCTCATATTGATTTATGTTTTTATATATAATTATCACTGTCAAGGCCATTTACTCTATCAATCGCTATTATTCTTACTAAATTATACTTCTCCTCCATTACCATATTTTTACTTTACTCAAGTGTTTTCTTTATCTAGGGCCCTGGTTATTTTTTTATTTCATGAAATGTTTATGCTGTCAACCATCTATTTAAAAAGTTGTTTTTTTATCGCATACTATGATGTGTGTCTTCAAAAAAGGTATTTTAAAATATCAAACCATTTTTTGTTGAGATAAAATATTTCATGATGAAACTAGTTTTAGGTGGGGATAATTTAGAATATGTTAAATTGTTTTAACGTAATATTATGGTCAACATCTTTCTTGGCAAGTAATTCTAAGACCTAAAGGGCTGTAATATACTATGAAAATATTCTTATTTAAACATGGACATTATAATATATCTATTAGATTTGTGTTATAAATAGGAAGAAATAAATTATGAAAACATTTATACAATTTGTATTTCAGGAAAATGTATGTATTAATTCATAATAAATTTGTATTTAATTTTCAATAATGTCATTTTATGTTTCAAAAGTTTTTTTCCTTCACAATTTGATTTTATTTCATTTTTTATGTAGAAATTATAATAATTTATACTATTTTTTATTCTTATTTGAGGAAATGATTATCATTTCTGAAATCTGAATGTCAATATTAACATCTACTTAATTTTTAATATATTTTTTTAAGGATTTATTTTTCTCTTAATAGAGAAAATTACTAATTGTTTAAAAAATATAAATTGATTTCTTTCAATAAAGTAATTAATAATTCCAATTATATTATGAATTTTATTTTCAAGTAACATAGGATCCATTTTATAAAATATAATTTAAATAATAATATAGTAATAAATATTATATTTTAATTTTGTATAAGTTTATTTTTATGCTTAAAACAAATATTTCTAAAAAATATTTTTCATTGAATTTACGCATTTATTTTCTAATTTTATTATAATAATTCTTAAAAGTTATCCTTGGTAAATTTATTCCATATTGGGAATTTTTTGGTTTGAATTTATAAAATAGATCCATTTTATTTTTTTTCATTATGAATTGTAACTATTGTAAATATTTTCCACTATGGTAAAGGCTAAATTGGGTAATCTTGGTAAAAATGACATCATGAAGTTTTGAATATATATAAAAAACTTGAATTTATTTCATTGGATGATATTATTGCTAAAATATCCATCCTAAAATTTTAATATATTTTATTTTTTTTCAATTTTCATTTCATAATAACATTTATACTATTTTTATGTCAGGAAAGATAGAAAATAACACCCATATTATTTTAATATATATATATATTATATTTTCAGTATTATGAAAACTTATTAGTTGTTATTTTTAATTTTAATGATTTATTTAAAAAATAGAAATTTATATGTATTTTTTTAGTGCTAATATAATTACCTTAGTTTCTTACACAGTGTTTCTTTAATGCCACTCCTGGAATTTTAAAAATTTACATTTATGGTTTAAAAAAGTAAAAAATATGGATTAATTACTGATTTAAAATAATTTAATATGTTCTAAAAATGTATAATTATTTTTAATTTTTTAATTATTTTAATACAATTGATTTATTGTTTATTTGAAGTAAAATTAAATGAATAGTTCCAAAATAACTTTAATGATATTTTATAACAAAAATCATAATTAATTCTTTTGAGAATAATCAAATATTAATTTTGTAGTAGTGGGATGTTAATGATAACAATTTTCATTAATGTAGCATTATTATTCCACTTTAAAAATTAAATTTTAATTTATCACACTTATAGTCTCAAAAATATCGTACAATGGTTAAGGAAAAATAGGGTTAACAAGGGTGTTAAAACCAAAGATAGGGTTTAAAATGAAATTTATAAAATTCTTCATATTCTGTATTGAAGGTATTTAGACCTTATGGTAGAATAGTATTTAATTTATGTTAAAATTGTGCCACTTGAAATGATTTTGATATGTATTATATTAAAATACATAAAGTTATTCAATGTGTATCATTTCCCACACTCATAAAAGTGAATCTCCTCGTCTCCTTTATTCAATAATTTTGAGCACTATAGATCCTCTATTACCTACCCAAATATATTTTCATATTCTTAATCCACTTATAATAGGTGCTATTATTCTCCTATGACCTTCCAAAAAAGGTTTATGTTGTATGGAAAATGATATCCATCAATGAAGAGGAAATAATTTACCTAATACATTAATTATTTTCCTTCTTATTACTACAAATCTATTATAAAAATATAAAACATAACGACTCGTGTATCATAAAAAATAAGAGATTTTATTATTACTATAGAACAAGATTATTGCAACTCCTTTCCATCAAATGGGAAATATAATTATCGGTCGTACGTATGTTTTGACTACCGCCTCCATGTCTATATGATTCATTTTACATAACCATATTTAATGGTCGATTATTATAAATGATATAATGAATATATAATATATCAAATATTTAATTATACTTTTTTAAATATAATATGTTAATTACCTTCTTAACCTTCTACTCGTCAAAAATTGATAACTTTTCTTTTGGGTATGCGTCGACTACCTCCTCCAGGAAGCAATGTCATTAATTTGTAATGTTCTCTTATCATGAATGACTATTAAATTTTACTTAATGAATAAAAATAATAATTATAAAATTCTTAAAATTTAGTAGAATTTGTAACCATGACCCCTTTCACATTGGTCAACCTGCCTAAGTTATTATGTGACTATGAACTGAACATCCTCAAAATATCTGAAATTAACATAAGTAATTTGATAAATATATAAGCCATGGAATCAAATGAAATAAAATGAAGAATAATAAGGTTATATGTAACATCCCAAGAAATTAATTAATAATAGATATTTTTACATATGTCTATTTATGAATTAGATAGTGTTTTAGAGGCTTAATACGAGAATAAATCCAATCTTAAGCATGGAAGACACTAATATTTTTAAAAGATTATTTTACAGCCTTTTGATGGAAAACCATTTTTAAATCAAACTTTTGAAAATTTTATAAGCTCTATTTGTCAAAATGAACATATTATCTTTGATTGGGGCCTTTAATTTTACATTGGAAAATTTTTTGGTATTTTTCTGACAATGTTTGTTTTTTAATGAATAGTTAAAAATACAGCATTTTACCTCAAAAATACTTTTTCATCTAATTTAATTATACGGATAGATTATCTTTTTAATTGGTTTTAAAGTGTAATTATAATATATTTTTAACAGTTAATCCAATGGTGGTCAATATAATTAATTTCACTTTGGAATTGGGAACAAATAAATTCCAAACCTTTCATATATATTGTTTCAAAAAAAACCCGCCAATTGTTTTTACAACGGGAATTATTTTTAAATTAATTATTGAAATTTCTGTGTTTTGAATTTGGTAAAATGGATTAAATATTGGGAATCAGAAGGTCCAAATTATGTAATCAATACTCTTTTGTTTTTGTACATTATGAATAGTAATGACGGTAATTATCTTTAATTATATTGATTAATTAGAAATCATATAGTAAAGTATAATAAAATAATATAATAATAATAACAAATTACCACAACATGTGTCTTAATAAAACTAGTTGTGTCATGGCTGACCATGGTATGCCTTGTTCCAAACTTGGGGACCCCATTGAATCACTTTTTTGTGATAATGACTTTTTATCTTTTTATTTTTTAAAGAAAGGAAAATATAACAAAAATGTATCACCTGAGTAAAACATTTTTAATTTTTTCTACATAAATTATCTATTATACTATAAATATTAATTGGAAGTATAAAATGATTTCCTACATCATAGTACTTTTTCTATAATTTTTAGACATTAAATAAATTAAATTATTTATGACATCATGATGATGCAGCGATAACCTCATTAATGAACGATTTAAATAAAATGAAAAGGTATTGTAAACTCTAAGACATAAACTTTCAAAGACCTGTTGGATGAGTATATTTCGAACCATTGTAACCTTATCCTCTAAATACATCAATTTGGGACCTTTGAAATCCGAATATCATTTGAAAATAAAGTAACATTTTATACCTTTCCAAGAGTGCCCATCCTCTCCTCTTATAAAAGGCCCCCACCTCTACCACCTTACCCACACTTCTAAAGCCATTGTATCAGACAATATATCCTCTTTTATCTCTCTACATCTCTCTCTTCATCCTCAAATCCTTACCTTAGGCAGAAAGCACTTCAAGAAACCCTTTTGGTTCAAACCAAGAAGAGTTACCCGATTTAAAGGTAATGTCTTCACTTGTATTCTTGTGTTTTATTTTGCTTCTCTAACCCTCTAAACTCTTTTTATTCATTTATTTTGTAACAAACCAGTATTTTAAATATACTAGGATGTTGTTATAATAATTATTCGAGCTAAAATTACACACATCTACTTCTAATGGTTAAATAACATACTGTTTCCGTGGATGGCGAATTTCTGCCTCACGAAACGATGATTGTTCAATATTTTTATAACACCTTCAAAGGTGGACATTAATATGTCACTATATTTATATATGATATATAATATGTATATTTTTTCCTTAATCTTCTGTATTTTCCATTTATGGAATTCCTTTATGGCTTCCATTATGGGTAAATGTGATATCGTCATTTTAGGAAGTGCAGACTACCGGCCCCTCAAAGTGATTTGATTCATTAATTCCATATGTGGGACATATAAAGGATGGAATTAATGATATTATATATGATATTATACTGTAATTATAATATACATTTATGTAATTATTATTCCATTCCATTAAATATGAAATAGAAATGAAAGTAGCCTTCATGCGTACGTACGGCTTACCGTCTCCATGAACGGTGCATCTAATTTCTTACCTCTAAATGTTTTGTAATATTATAAATGCATGTATATAATGGATAAATATGATAAATATGATATCTAAATCATGAATATATTCTGGATATAATGGATATTTTACCACATGAACAACTTTTAATTATAAAGAGTTTATTTTTGACTCAAGTACCAATGATCGACAAAATGACCATTATTAACATAAATAATTACATAGTGAACATAACATGGTAATAAGTGATATAAAGGATATAATGAACTTGAAAAAGGTTCTTAAGCAAGTAGAAATTAACTCGAGTTTATTATTCAGGACGTTAAAGAACGATCGAGTCAAGTCAGACCCGAGGTAAGGGACTTCATCTCAATCTCTTTTCATTGAGGCATATTTTGTTTTATACACAACATTATTTTATACAGTGTATAAACCCATTTTAATTTTAAAATTATTCAAAAGGAATATTTTTTATACGAAGAGTTTACTAAATGACAACAGGTAATGTTTTTTTTTCATACGTATGCGGCGACAATGACTTTTCGGCCGCCGTGACCCTTATTTGAGTTTTTGCTTCCTCCACTAGCCATAAAATTTTTTTAAAAATGAAAAAAATAAATAACATGTTTTACTTTTATTTTATTTTGGTATTGAAAATGGGTTTCATCATGTTTTTATATCAATGTGTCGTATTGATATCTTCTGATTGAAAAGTGGAAATGTTATGTTTCCTTTATGAATGTTTTATGTGATACGATTATGTTATGGTTCTTGGGAATTGTTATGAAGACGGGTGGTTCTATGATAAACTAAGGGCGAGTGAGCAGATATAGCTCTCTAATGCATTGTTTAATGTGAAGGGGTTAAACATTAAGGTTTCTCCAAAGAGATTTAGAGATTATACTGTGATGGGTATTCCAAACGTAACCATGAGGGTTACTCCCTATGAATTCATATTATGAATTCCTCAAGATACTTTTATGTCTTATGATTTCTATTATTTATTCATTATTTGATGATGTATGTTAAAATTCTTATGTTTTATCAGTAAAGTATGATTTCATACATGGACTAATGTTTTCATTTCGTACATTTATATCCCTTACTGATATTTTTATACTTATCCCAAGTTTTTGAAATGTTTTTCATAGGTCAAGGGAAACGTACATTATGTGATGACAGGGTCAAGGAAGTGTCATGAAAGAATCCATGTTTTGTTTTAAATATTTTTCCTTTGACGGGAAAAAATGAATATTATGTTTTATGTAACCACTTTTTTTAAATGTGGAATGTAATGCATGATTTATTATATAATTATCTAAAACTCTAAACCTGAAATGATCCTCAATGTGTAATCTTGTAATAACTCAAGATTAAGTAATGTTTAAGGCTAGGGACTTATAGTTGGTATCAGAGGTCGGTTTGGATAACTTTAAGAGTTAGATTTCTATTAAATGATAATAAAAAATTATTTTTTTATGGTAAAATTGAAATGATATAGCATTTTAAGATTACCATGTTTCTTTATCTAAGAAATGTTTGTTCAGAATGGTTTTCCATAGATGAAATAGGGAAGCAGTGCTAGGATGTCATACAGAAGGAAATAACCTTCCGAATCAGCATCCTGAGATGGTCGGAATTGGAACTGAATAGTTTGTTGTAGTAATGGCATAGTTGACTCAAGAGATAAATGGTGGTGGTATCCATCCACGTGATCAGCCAGATAAACCACAGAGGAACATGTCAGTGGTGGAATATTTCTTGAGGCAACATCCCCCATCATTCAGAGGATCATCTGACCTTGTGCTAGCTGAAGGGTGGATTAATGCACTGGAGAAAATTTTCAACGTCAAGGGGTGTTCAGACAATCAAAAAGTTAGTCTTTCTATTTGCCATTTGGAGGGTGATGCAGATCAGTGGTGGTCGATGGTTAAAAATATAAGGGTCATTGATGAGATTGATGCTCTCGACTGAGATGAATTAAAAGGAATGTTTCTTGAGATGTATTTTCTTAAGGTTGTTCAACATAGGATGGAAAAACAATTCCTGGAATTGAGGCAAGTGGAAGACTCAGTGGCTACCTATGAATAAAGGTTCACTTGATTGGCAAGGTATGCTCCAAATTTTATCTGATACCTTGATAGTAAAATCAATAGTTTTTACTTAGGATTAATGCCAAAATATCGAAGGGCTTTATATTCTCACAAGTTCAAGAGTTATGAAAATCTTATACAATGTTCTCAGAAGGTGGAAATGGAGTTTGCCGATGATCATTTGTTCTATAACAACCAGCAGAAGAAGTGACCGAGTTGGCAGGAGAAAGGAAAGAATTCTTCAAAAAGGTCTAACGGTAAGAAAACTAACTTTCCAGTTTGTGAAAAATGTGGTAAAAGGAATGTTTGGGAATGTCTTCTAAGTTATTTAAAGTGCTACCAATGTTGGAAGATGGTACATAAGGCTCGTTATTTCACTGAAAAAGATCATGGTGATGGTAAGACCAAATTTGATTTACAGTTAGTGAAATTTTTTAATTGCAATGGGATGGGTCACTATGCAAACGAGTGTCTGACAAAAAGCTTGACTGATGGGAAGAAGTTAGACTACAATCATAACGGGGTGGTGAAATCCTTTGCAACTACTTCAGCAGATGTCGGGCAATAAAATAAAGTGGTAGCAGGTACATTGTTTGTTTTTTCAGATTATGCTAGTGTGTTGTTTGATTTGGGGTCTACACATTCTTTCATCTCTAAAAACATGTCTAGTAAAATAGGAATACCATCTCAAGAAATGACTCATGAACTTGTGGTAAAAACACCTGTGGGAAATGTTAAGGAAAAAAGAGTTTATAAGAATCTTCCTATCCTTATCCGTGGAAAGAACCTACTTGAAAACGTTATTGTTTAACCTCTAGTAGATTTTGATGTTATCCTAGGTATGGATTGGCTCTCTATTTACCATGCTATTATTGAATGTAGTGATAAATAAGTTTCTTTTCAGAAAGACATTTAGTTTGTGTAAAAGAATGAACCCTTACTATTGATAACATATCAAGAGGCTGAGGAACTTGTAAAAGATGGAAATGAATGTTACCTTGCACATATTGTTGAAAACAAGGGAACTGTTTAGATTAATGATGTGCAAGTGGTAAATGAGTATCCTGATGTTTTTCCTGATGAGTTTCCTAGAATAATACAAGATAGGGATGTTTAATTTACCATTGACTTAGTTCCTGATGCTAAGCCAATTCCAAGCCCCCCTTATCTAATGGCTCAAATTGAACTTTTAGAGTTGAAGGAGAAATTGCCCGATTAATTAGAGAATGGTTTCATTCGACCTAGCACATCACCATGGGGTGCTCCTGTATAATTTAATAAAAAGAAAGATGGTTCAGTGAGACTTTTCATTGATTATAGATCCTTAAATAACATCACTATTAAGAACAAATACCATTTTCCTCATATCGATGATTTTTTTTATTAGCTCTAGGGAGCTCAGTATTTTTCGAAGAATGACCTGAGATCGGGGTACCATCAGTTGAAGGTAAAGGAAGTATATGTTCTTAATACCACCTTTCATACATGATATGGCCATTATGAATTTGTAGTTATGCTTTTTGGGATAACCAATCCACCTACTGTATTTATGGACCTTATTAAAAGAATTTTCCATGAGTTCTTTGATATGATTGTGGTTGTTTTCATTGATGTTATTTTGGTGTTTTCTAAAAGTAAAGAAGATCATGAAAGAAATTTAAGGGTTATTTTTTAAACCTTAAAATAAAAGAAATTGTATGGGAAATTCAGAATGTGTGAGTTTTGGTTGCAACAAATTTCTTTCCTTGGTCATATTGTTTCTAAATATGGGATAAATGTTGATCCTGCAAAAACAAAGGTTGTTGAAGAATGGCCAAGACCGAAAAATGTAACTGAGATTCGTAGTTTTCTTGGTTTGGCAGGATTTTACAGAAGGTTTGTTAGAAATTTTTCATGGTTATCTAGTCCAATGACTAAGCTAACTCGGAAGGGTGTTATGTTTATCTGGACAAAAGAATGTGATGATTGTTTTCGGGAATTGAAAAGAAGAATGTTGGATGATCCAGTTTTGGTACTACATTCGAGGAATGTTGAGTTTGTTATCTACAGTGATGCTTCCTTGAAAGGACTTGGTTGTGTCTTAATGTAGAATGATCAGGTAATTGCTTATGCTTCAATATAGTTGAAAATCATGAGGTAAATAACCCTAGACATGATTTGGAATTAGCTGCTGTTTTTTTCGCTTTAAAAATTTGGAGGGATCATTTGTATGTTGTAAAGTGTGAAATATATACTGATCACAAAAGTTTAAAGTATATATTCACTCAGAAATAATTGAACATGAGAAAGAGGATATGGCTAGAATTAATCAAGGATTATTATTGTACAATTCATTACCATCTGGTAAAATCAAATAAAGTGGTTGATGCTTTGAGTGGAAAAAGTATGCTTCATTAACAATGTTGCGTTTGGAATGTGATCCTTTGGTTAAGTATTTGATGAAATTTGGAATTGAAGTTGTTTCTGTAGGATTTCCTTCTGTTTTGTTTCAGGTATCAGTGAAATATTCTCTATCAGACAGAATTAAGCAAGCCCCGAAGCAAGACAAAGAGTTGCAGAAAAAGGTTGAGCTGGTTCAAAAGGGTAAGTTTCCTGAATTCAACATTGATAATGATTGTGTTTTGAGATTTGGGAAGAGATTTTCGGTGTCGTGTGATTCAAAGTTGAAGAGAGAGTTGTTATGTGGATCTCATAGTTCTCCGTTTTCAGTTCATCTAGGTAGTACTAAGATGTTTAGAGATCTTCAGGAGTATTACTGGTGGGATGGAATGAAAAGAGACATTGCTGATTTTACTGTGAATTGTTTGACTTGTCAACAGGTTAAAGCAGAGCGGCAGTTACCGAAAGGGATGCTTCAGCCTTTACCAATGCCAGAGTGGAAATAGGAGAATATATCCATGGACTTCGTTGTGGGATTTCTAAAGACACCTCAAGGTAATAATGCAATCTGGGTTATTATTGATCGCTTGACTAAATCTGCTCATTTCCTTACTATACGAGATACATATTCCGTAGATCATCTTTCCCATTTTTCTCTTAAATAGATAGTTAGGTTACATGGAGTTCCCCTCTCCATTGTATCTGATCATGATCTCAGGTTCACTTCTAACTTTTGGAAAGGCCTTCAGAAGACGTTGGGTACTGAATTTAATTTTAGTATAGCTTTTCATCCTCAATCAGATGGGCAGTCAGAACGAACGATTCAGACATTCGAGGATATGCTACGTGCTTGTTCGATGGATTATCCGGGAAGTTAGGACCAACATCTTTCATTGGTTGAGTTTTCTTATAATAAAAGTTTTCATTCCAGTATAAAAATGGCACTATTTGAGGCATTATATGTAAAGCGGTGTCGAACTCCAGCTTTCTGGGATGAAGTAGGTGAAAGGAAGTTGATGGGACCAGAATTGGTAGAATAGTTGGTAGAAAAAGGTCAGCTGAAATAGAAACTAATGAGAACAACTCCGAGTATGTAGAAGAGTTATCCAGACAATCGGAGGAAGGATCTCTCTTTTGAGGTATGTGATCATATTTTTCTCAAATATTCACCATTGAAAAGTGTGATGCGATTTGGTAAGAAAGGAAAGCTGTAACGACCCAATCTTTTTGAGTAGTATATTAACTTACTTTTAATGACTTAATAAGATGTTAATGGTTAATGCAGAAAGAGGAGTTGATGGCTTCATCCAGTAGACTCGACCCTTATGAAGCCCACTTATCAGAGCTTGGGAAGGAGGTAGCATCTGTGGGCTTCGCTTTGGACCAAGCCCAAGCCGAACTCCAGCGTGTCAAGCTTGAACGGAAACGCCTACGGGAGAAGTTCAAGTTAGTAGAGATTACTACTAGGGCACTGTTATCTGAGCCTCCCTTAGATTTTCTCACCATAGCACACCTTACACTTAGGTCTTTTGCCGGTGTTATAAGGGGCTATGTGACGAGACCCTAGCTTCTTTGTGTAATCCTTTGGGACGAATGAATTGAGATTTCTTCCTTTAGTGATGTTTGTGAAATTTCAAATGTCCGGATAATTTTAGAATGTATTTTATTGATGAATTTCGAAAAAAGGATATTTTAAAATATTTATGTAAACCCTAAATAACTAATGATGTGTAATGATTTTCAAAAAATGGTCTTCGACAAAATTGTTCAGTAAGGAATTTGGAGTCTAATAAAATCAACTTAATTTTTGATGAATAGTAAATTATGAATAGTGATTTTACTCTTAGGATTAGTAATTTGACCAAATGGATTAGTAATTTCACTCAAAGAAGTTTTAATATAATTTAGACACCTAGATTAAGTAATGTGATTCAATAAAATGGGTAAATAACGGTTTCATAAATTATTATTCAAGTATTAGTTTTTTTGGATGAATAGTGTTTTTTAATAAAAAATTTAATTAAAAATAATTAGAAAATTATTTTTATAAAAATGACTTTATTTTTGAACTCGGAGCATAGATATTATGTTATGGTAATTTTTTGGGTTTTTTCTGAAAAAAATGAATTTTCGATGAATAGTGTTTTTATTTAAAAATTAAATTAAAAATATTTAGAAAAATATTTTTATAAAATGGATTACATTTTTGAAATCAGAGCATTGATATTTGGTTAAGTTGAAATTTTGGGATTTTTCTGAGAAAGTTGAATTTTTAGTGAACAGTAAAAATATAGTTTTAGGGTTTCGGTATGTTTAATGACATCATAACTGTGTCATGATGATGTCATGAGATCTTTTAAGGGTTGGCCGGAGAAGGGTGATGCATTATTGTTTTGGGGGCCACATGTGGCCTAACTCCTTGATAAATGCCAAAGTAGAGCACATGGGTTTGAGAAAAGCACATGTGAGGTGTCCCTTGGCCATTATTGCCTTGTCCCCTCATTTTCCCTATAAATACCCACCCTTTACTCCTTTAATTTTCACTCCCAACTCTCCCCCAACGAAGTTCTGGTCTTCTTACCTTCCAAGGAGTCCTCCCAAGGTGCCCCCAAGCCCTCAAGGTCCAAAACATTGAGTTTCAAGAGTCACGTTTTAAGGTAAGGGATCCGACCTCTCTCTTTCTTTTCATGTAATCTCTTTTATGTCATTCCTTTTATAATACATGTTCTTATGTGAGAGGATGTTATTTTATATTCCTCTTACTTCCCTTTTCATTTTTATATGATGAGATATCCCCTCTTACTCTCATCATTTCATTTTATGAATGTTTAAGTGATGCCGTTAGGCTGCCGAATTTTTTAGGGATCCTTTCACCCTTCTCATTTTTCAAGTTCGATTTTCATATCAAGTCTTTCAAGTTCCTTTTTTATTATGTTGTGGTATGATCTCTATATCTATCATACTGATCTCTTATGATAATATGATGAGAGACCCTATTTGATCTTTTCAATTCATTTTTATTGATGTTTAAGTGACGCCGTTAGGCTGCCGAATTTTCATAAGAGAAATCTAATTTTTGTCTTCCTTCCATGTTTTTCATTTAAAATGGTATGACCTCCAAATTTCATTACCATGTCCATATATCCTTCTTATTCCATTCCCCTACTGTTTTATGGATCATTTATGAGTGGATGACCCATGTCCCCTCTTTTTTCAATGTTTTATAAAACCCAGAAACATAGCTGTTATGCTGCAGAATTTTTGGTCTCAAAATGCCTCTCTCTTTTCTCAAAATTATTTTATGTTATAAAGTGAATACTCAAAGATCTTATTTCTACAAGGGTATTCACATATATATCATAATTTTCTATTTCAAATTCTGGTATTTACATACATGAGACCCGCTTTCCCTTTCCGTGGGTTTAAAGTGACGTAAGGATCATGTCTTTAAAGCAGTTTTTTTAAACATTATGATTATGAAATGAAACCCATTTATTTTATGCTATATAGGTTATTTATGAAATGTTTGATGATGATATATGTGGCTCACATGATAATAAAGGCAAATTTAAGGGTGCACCCTGATAACACTCTAATGCATTGGGTAATGATGTAACCACTAGATATTACAATTTTCACGATACCTTGGTGAATAACCTTGGAAATTTTCAAATGAAACCTTGGGGATGGACCTTGGTGATATGTTCATGATTTTCTATGTTAAATGATGTAGCCATATCTTCAAGTTATGGAAAATTTTATTTTTATTATGAAATGCCTCATGATTTCTTTCTCATGCCTTAAAGTTCTTTTCATGTCCTTATTGAAGTATCTCAAGTTCACATGTAAAATGTTCCTCTTGTTTCCCTTACTGGGCCTTCTGCTCACCCTTTCTTTTGATGTATGTTCCCAGGTTATGAGATGTAGTATTGAACCTAGGATGAACTTAAGGAGAAGCCTTTCAAGTGTTTAAGAAGAATTTTTTATGTTGCTTTCATGTATTTTGTTCCTGGTTTCCAAGACACTAGACCTTAAAGATCCTCAGTTTTGTGTAGTGTAAAGAAAGTTTATGTTTTAAAAAGGCGGGATGCTATAGTTGGTATCAAAGGATGGTTTAGTTATTTGTGGAAATTAGGATATAAAAACTTTAGGAAGAACCCTATAGAAATGTTTAAACATAGGAAAACTTCCTCGTATTTTGGTAAGTATTGAGTAAGTGGTTTATCAATCAAATACATCCCTGTCTGGATACGAGCAGGTAGAGGCGGCTCTGGGAAAGATGTACATAGGGGTAAAACCCGAAAACACCGCTTTGAGCTAGACTCGAATGGGAACTGGTGCATGATAACGGGCCTTGCTGCACTCTTGGTTACAACACTTCCGGGGGATATGTTTGGTTAATCACAAGATTTTTATGAATCATTATGAAGGAAATATAGAAAAGTGTAATTGTCTAAGCATGAAGTCTTAGTTAAAAGATCCATAAATGAATTAAGTTTCTTACTAAGGTTTTAATCTTTTATAAAATGGCGGGAAATAGGAGGAATCGTGCCGATGGTGACCGCAATGCACCATGTGTTGACGGCCCTCCGATGGAAGCCGGAATGGAAACATTCAGGCGAATGATGAACCAACTGACTCAAGTTATGAGTAATAACTTGAATCAAGCTGAGAGGCTGACCTCACCACCAAGGGAACAACTTTCTGTTGAGTCCTTCATGCGTCAACGACCACCAACATTCAGTGGATCTACTGACCCATTGGTTGCGGAACAATGGATAAGCTCCATTGAAAAGATCTTTTCTGTACTTCATTGTTCGGAACAAGAAAAAGTCACCCTTGCTGTTTACCGCCTAGAGGGAGAAGCTGATCAATGGTGGTCACTGATCAAAAACACGAATCCACGAGGAGAGATGGAAGCTATGGAGTGGGAATAATTTCAGGGAATTTTCTTTAACAAGTATTTCCCTCGTTCCATGAGAACGAAAATGGAGAAAGCGTTTCTCGAGCTGAAGCATAAGGAGAACGAATCTGTTGGAACCTATGAGATGAACTTCACAAAGCTTTCCTGTTATACCTCAAGCTTTGTCATGGACCCTAATGGGAAGGTTGATAGATTCCTTGGCGGACTACGACCTCATCTGCGGAAGAATCTAGCCAACAAGGACTACGATAGCTATGAAGAAATAGTTTGAAGTGCTATGAAAGTTGAACTAGAGTTTGGGGAGACACAATGGTCTCACAAATCTAATGAGAATAAGAGAACTCTAGAACCAAGCCTGGGAAGAAGTTGTGATCAGGAAAGAGGTGGAAAGAATATGCAACATGCCACATGCAATAAATGTGGGAAGAAGCATTCGGGGAACTGCTTGATCGGAAGTGTTAAGTGCTATAGGTGTGGAAAAGAAGGCCATATTTCTCGGAATTGTCGTAGTGATGTGAAGCCTCAACTTCCCAACACTAACGACAGAGGAAAGATGGTTCTGGCCCTACCTGAAGTCACATGCTTCAAGTGTGGACAGCTTGGGCACATTGCTAATCAATGTCCAAATCCGAGGGCAGTGGAGGGGAATCACCATCAACCTCAACAGAGGCCAAGGGAGAAAGGTCGTGATTTCGCTATCACAACAACTGAAGTTGAAGTTCTGAACGATGTGGTAGCTGGTACTCTTGTTGTCCTCTCAAAACTAGCAAGCACTTTATTTGATTCTGGTTCTACGCATTCCTTTATTTCCTCCATGTTTGCAAGGAATATAGAATCAATCCCCAAACTGCTAGAGGTAGAGTTGTCAGTCAAGACTCCAAGTGGGATTATCCTTGCATCAAAAGTATTTAGAGACTCTAGTGTTTACTTTGGTGAGCTCAATCTTATCACAAATCTAGTAGTCATTCCCATGATGGAATTCGACATTATACTAGGGATGGACTGGCTCTCAAAGTATAATGCTAAGATCAAATGCAGAAGTAAGAAAATCTCAGTAGTCTTGAATGAACGACCTACAATTATCTTCCAAGGAGAGATATCCCGAACTGATCCCTATCTAGAAGCACCTCCCATAGCTTTCATTATGGAGTTAATCGGTGATGATGAAGAAGGGAAAGGGAGCATACAAATTGAAGATGTTCCAATTGTTCTGGAGTACATGGATGTATTTCTGAGGAGTTACCTGGACCTCCCCCAGAAAGAGAGGTAGAGTTCTCCATTAAACTCGTACCTGGGTCCCAACCGATATCAAAGACTCAGTATAGAACGGAAAATGTGGAGCTAGAAGAGTTAAAGAAACAACTCCAAGACTTGTTGGAGAACGGGTTTATCCGACTGAGTGTGTCTCCTTGGGGAGCACCAGTTCTCTTTGTGAAGAAGAAGGATGGATCAATGCGGCTATGCATTGATTATAGAGAACTGAACGAGATCACAGTGAAGAACAGATATCCTCTTCCAAGAATTGATGATTTATTTGACCAACTTCGCGGGGCTCAATTCTTCTCTAAGATTGACCTTCGATCTGGTTATCATCAACCGAGGGTGAAGAAGGAAGATATTCCAAAGACTGCCTTCCGATCAAGATATGGGCATTATGAGTTTACTGTTATGCCCTTCGGCTTGACTAATGCTCCTACTATTTTCATGGATTTGATGAATAGAGTCCTTAAGGACTACCTTGTTAACTTTGTGGTAGTTTTTATTGATGATATTTTGATATATTCAAAAAGTCGTGAGGAAAATGAAGATCATATGAGGGTTATTTTGAAAACTCTACGGAAGAAGAGGCTCTTTGGGAAGTTCAGAAAGTGTGAGTTTTGGTTACAATAAGTGGCTTTCTTGGGGCACATCGTAAGCAATAAAGGAATCTCGGTTGACCCTGCAAAGACAATGGTTGTGGAGGAGTGGACTCAACCCACAACAGTAACTGAGATTCGTAGTTTCCTTGGTTTAGCGGGATATTATAGGAGGTTTGTGAAAAACTTTTCACGGCTTTCTAATCCACTAACCAAGATGACTCGAAAAGGGGTTATGTTCATCTGGACAAAGGAATGTGAGGGAAGTTTCCAAGAGCTGAAGAAGAGATTGGTTACTGCTCCTGTGTTAACACTACCCTCTATCGGAGAAGGATTTGTTATTTTTAGCGATGCATCTCTGAAAGGTCTTGGGTGCGTCCTCATGCAAAATGACAAAGTAATTGCTTATGCATCCCGACAGTTGAAGATTCATGAGCAGAATTATCCTACGCATGATATAGAGCTGGCGGCAGTTGTTTTTGCTCTAAAGATATGGAGGCACTATCTTTATGGGGAGAAATGTGATATATACACTGACCACCAAATTCTAAAGTATATTTTCACTCAGAAAGAATTGAACATGAGACAAAGGAGATGGTTGGAGCTTATTAAAGACTATGATTGTTCAATTCATTATCACCCTGGAAGAGAAAACAAAGTCGTGGATGCATTAAGCAGGAAAGATCATGTTGTTCTGGCAACAATGAGGATCCTGGGAGATCCCTTGATTAAAGATCTAGTAAAACTGGACATGGGAATTATAAGGAAAGGGACATCATCAACCCTATCCCAAATGATTTCTCAACCTTCATTACTAGAGAAGATCAAGAAGGCTCAAAAAGAAGATCCATTACTGTAGGAGAAGTTGGAGGCTGTAAAGGATGGTAAGTTCCCTGATTTCAATATTGATCAAGAAGGTGTATTGAAATTTCATACAAGACTACGTGTCCCATCTATTCCGGAGATAAAGAAAGAACTGATGGATGAACCTCATAGCTCTACTTTCTCTATACATCCGGGAAGCACTAAGATGTATAGAGACCTTCGTGATCATTATTGGTGGGATAACATGAAGAGGGAGATTGCCGATTACACTACAAGGTGCCTGGTGTGTCAGCAAGTAAAGGCAAAATGACAACTTCCTAAGGGGGTATTACAACCGCTACCCATACCAGTATCGAAGTGGGATAATATCACTATGGACTTTTTAACTTGTCTCCTGAAAACATCCAAAGGAAACAATGCGATATGGGTTATTGTGGACCATCTCACCAAGACAGCCCATTTTATCTCTATTCGGGAAGATTTCCCTCTGGATCAGCTTGCCAAGATATACGTTAAGGAAGTGGTAAGGCTTCATGGGGTACCACTATCCATCGTATCTGATTGTGACCCAAGATTCACATCAAAATTCTGGAGAAGTCTTCAGCGTGCTCTGAATACTGAATTGAATTTTAGTACGGCCTATCATCTTCAAACTGATGGCCAATCTGAAAGGACTATTCATACACTCGAAGACATGTTGAGATTATGCTCAATGGAATTTAAAGGTGGATGGGATCAACACCTCCCATTAGTGGAGTTCTCCTATAACAACAGCTTCCATGAGAGTATTCAGATGGTACCCTATGAAGCTCTGTATGGAAAGCGGTGTAGAACTCATACTTGTTGGGTTGAAACTGGTGAGAGGAAGCTTCTTGGGCCTGATCTCGTGCAAGAGATGACAAAACAGGTTCATGCCATCCAACAACACATAATGTCTGCTCAGGGTCGGCAGAAGAGTTATGCTGACAATCGTCGAAGGGACTTGGAGTTTGGTGTTGGTGACAAGGTCTTCCTTCGAATTTCTCCATGGAAGAGAGTCATGCGGTTTGGGAAGAAAGGGAAGCTCAGCCCTAGGTACATTGGCCCCTATGAAATCCTTGATCGCATAGGAGCAGTGGCCTATCATCTAGCACTTCCACCAAACCTAGCTCAAGTTCATGATATCTTCCATGTATCTCTCTTGAGGAAGTACATACCCGACCCTTCGCATGTACTGAACCCATAGGTGGTACAACTTGAACATGACCTCTCTTATGAGGAGCAGCCAGTGTAGATCTTGGACCGTAGAGACAAGGTTCTACGAAACAAGACTACCCACCTTGTGAAAGTGTTGTGGAGGAATCACAAATATGAAGAAGTGACTTGGGATCCGGAGGAAACAATGAAGCAAAAGTACCCTCACCTTTTCGACTAGGCCTCAAGTGTAAATTTCGGGGATGAAATTTCTTAAGGGGGGAAGAATGTAACAACCCAATCTTTTTGAGTAGTATATTAACTTACTCTTAATGACTTTATAAGATGTTAATGGTTAATGTAGAAAGAGGAGTTGATGGCTTCATCCAGAAGACTCGACCCTTATGAAGCCCACTTATCAGAGCTTGGGAAGGAGGTAGCATCTGTGGGCTTCGCTTTGGACCAAGCCCAAGCCGAACTCCAGCGTGTCAAGCTTCAACGGAAACGCCTACGGGAGAAGTTCAAGTTAGTAGAGATTACTACTAGGGAAATGTTATCTGAGCCTCCCTCAGATTCTCTCACCATATCACACCTTACACTTAGGTCTTATGCCGGTGTTATAAGGGGCTATGTGACGAGACCCTAGCTTCTTTGTGTAATCCTTTGGGACGAATGAATTGAGATTTCTTCCTTTAGTGATGTTTGTGAAATTTCAAATGTCTGGATAATTTTATAATGTATTTTATTGATGAATTTCGAAAAAAGGATATTTTAAAATATTTATGTAAACCCTAAATAACTAATGATGTGTAATGATTTTCAAAAAATGTTCTTCTACAAAAGTGTTCAGTAAGGAATTTGGAGTCTAATAAGATCAACTTAATTTTTGATGAATAGTAAATTATGAATAGTGATTTTACGCTTAGGATTAGTAATGTGACCAAATGGATTAGTAATTTCACTTAAAGAAAGTTTTAATATAATTTGGACACCTAGATTAAGTAATTTGATTCAATAAAATGGGTAAATAACGGTTTCATAAATTATTATTCAAGTATTAGTTTTTTTTGGATGAATAGCGTTTTTTAATTAATAATTTAATTAAAAATTATTAGAAAATTATTTTTATAAAAATGACTTTATTTTTGAACTCAGAGCATCGATATTATGTTATGGTAATTTTTGGGGTTTTTTCTGAAAAAAATGAATTTTCGATGAATAGTGTTTTTATTTAAATATTAAATTAAAAATATTTAGAAAATTATTTTTATAAAATGGATTTTATTTTTGAAATCAGAGCATTGATATTTGGTTAGGGTGAAATTTTGGGATTTTTCTGAGAAAGTTGAATTTTCAGTGAATAGTAAAAATACAGTTTTAGGGTTTCCGTATGTTTAATGACATCATAATTGTTTCATGATGATGTCATGAGATATTTTAAGGGTTGGCCAGCCAATGGTGATGAATTGTTGTTTTGGGGGCCCCATGTGGCCTAACTCCTTGATAAATTCCAAGGGAGAGCACATGGGTTTGAGAAAAGCACGTGTGAGGTGTCCCTTGCCCATTATTTCCTTCTCCCCTCACTTTCCCTATAAATACCCACCCTTTCCTCCTTTAGTTTTCACTCCCAACTCTCCCCTAACGAAGTTCTGGTCTTCTTACCTTCCAAGGAGTCCTCCCAAGGTGCCCCCAAGCCCTCAAGGTCCAAAACATTGAGTTTCAAGAGTCACGTTTTAAGGTAAGGGATCCGACCTCTCTCTTTCTTTTCATGTAATCTCTTTTATGTCATTCCTTTAATGCTACATGTTCTTATGTGAGAGGATGTTCTTTTATATTCCTCTTAATTCCCTTTTAATTTTTATATGATGATAGATCCCCTCTTACTCTCATCATTTCATTTTATGAAAGTTTAAGTGACGCCGTTAGGCTGCCGAATTTTTAAGGGATCCTTTCACCCTTCTAATTTTTCAAGTTCAATTTTCATATCAAGTCATTCAAGTTCCTTTTTTATTTTGTTGGGGTATGATCTCTATATCTATCATACTGATCTCTTATTATCATATGATGAGAGACACTATTTGATCTTGTCAATTCATTTTTATTGAAGTTTAAGTGACGCCGTTAGGCTGCCGAATTTTCATAAGAGAAATCTAATTTTTGTCTTCCTTTCATGTGTTTCATTTCAAATGGTATGTCCTCCAAATTTCATTACCATGTCCATATATCCTTCTTATTCCGTTCCCCTACTTTTTTATGGATCATTTATGAGTGGGTGACCCATGTACCCTCTCTTTTCAATGTTTTATAAAACACTGAAACATAGCCGTTATGCTGCAGAATTTTTGGTCTCAAAATGCCTCTCTCTTTTCTCAAAATTATTTTATGTTATAAAGTGAATACTCAAAGCTCTTATTTCTACAAGGGTATTCACATATATATCAAAATTTTCTATTTTAAATTCTCGTATTTACATACATGAGACCCGCTTTCCCTTTCCGTGGGTTTAAAGTGACGTAAGGATCATGTCTTTAAAGCAGTTTTTTAAACGTTATGATTATGAAATGAAACCCATTTATTTTATGCTATATGGGTTATTTATGAAATGTTTGATGATGATATATGTGGCTCACATGATAATAAAGGCAAATTTAAGGGTGCGCCCTGATAGCGCTCCAATGCATTGGGTAATGATGTTACAACTAGAGATTACAATTTTCACGATACCTTGGTGAATAACCTTGGTAATTATCAAATGACACCTTGGGGATGTACCATGGTGATATGTTCATGATTGTCTATGTTAAATGATGTAGCCACATCTTCATGTTATGGAAAATGTTATTTTTTTTATGAAATGCATCATGATTTCTTTCTCATGCCTTAAAGTTCTTTTCATGTCTTTATTGAAGTATCTCAAGTTCACATGTAAAATGTTCCTCTTGTTTCCCTTACTGGGCCTTCTGCTCACCCTTTCTTTTGATGTATGTTCCCAGGTTATGAGATGCAGTAATGAACCTAGGATGAACTTAAGGAGAAGCCTTTCAAGTGTTTAAGAAGAATGTTTTATGTTTCTTTCATGTATTTTGTTCCTGGTTTCCAAGACACTAGACCTTAAAGATCCTCAGTTTTGTGTAATGTAATGAAAGTTTTTGTTATAAAAAGGCGGGATGCTATAAAAGCTGAGTCCAAGGTACATTGGACCATATGAAATTATGGAGAGAGTTGGATAAGTTGCATATCGAGTGGCTTTACCTCTGAGTTTATCTCAGTTACACAATGTTTTTCATGTTTAAATGTTAAGGAAGTATATGCCAGATCCATCTCACATTTTGAGTCCAGAGTTAGTTCAGATGGAAGAGAATCAATCTTATGAGGAACAACCAGTCCATATTCTTGACCACATGGAGCAAGTGTTGTGGAATAAGGTGATTCATCAAGTAAGGGTTTTGTATAAAAACCACATGAGTGAAGAGGCAACATGGGAATTTGAAAATGCAATGAGGGATAAATACCCCCACTTATTCATTAAGTAAATAAATTGTGGGGACACAATTTTCTAAATGGGGGAAGGATGTAACATCCCAAGTAAGTAATTAATAATATATATTTTTATCTATGTCTATTTATGAATTAGATAGTGTTTTAGCGGCTTAAAACGAGAATAAATCCAACCTTAAGCATGCAATACAATAATATTTTTAAAAGATTGTTTTTCTTACTTTTGATGGAAAACCATATTAAAATCAAACTTTTGACAATTTTATAAGCTCTACTTTTCAAAATAATCATATTCTATATTATTGGGACATTGAAATTTACACTAGACAATTTTTTGGTATTTTTCTAACAATGTTCATTTTTTAATGAATAGTGAAAAATACTGCATTTTACATCACAACTGCTTTTTCTTCTAATTTAATTATATTGTTAGATTATCTTTTTAATTGGTTTTAAAGTTTAATTAGAATACATTTTTACCATTTCATCCAATGGTGGTCATTAGAATTAATTTCACTTTGGAATTAGGAAAAACAAATTCCAAACGTTTCATAGATATTGTTTCAGAAAAAACCGCTATTTGTTTTGACAACGGGAATTATTTTTAAATTAATTATTGTAATTTATGTGTTTGGAAGTTGTTAAAATGGATTAAATATTTGGAATCAGAAGGTTAAAATTATGTAATCAATACTCTTTTGTTTTTGGACATTATTAATAGTAACGACGGTAATTATCTTTAATTATCTTCATTAATTAGTAATCAGGTAGTTAAGGATAGTAAAATAATATCATAATAATAACAAATGACCACAACATGTGTCCTAAGGCTACTGGATGTGTCATGTCCGACCATGGAATGCCTTGTGCCAATCTTGGGGACCCCATGGAATCACTTTTGTGTGATAATGATTTTTTATCTTTCTATTTTTAAAGAATGTTAAATATAACAAAGAATGTATCACCTGAGTAAAACATTTTTAATTTTTTCTACATAAATGATATATTGGACTTCAAATATTCATTGGAAAGATAAAACTATTTCCTACATTATAGTAATTTGTTTATAATTTTTACACATTAAATAAATTAAATTATTTATGACATCATGATGTTGCAACGATTACCTCATTAATGAACGATTTAAATAAAATAAAAAGATAACGTAAAATCTAAAACTTAAACTTGTCAAAGACCTATAAGATGAGTATATTTCTAACCCCTATCACCTTATCCTATAAATACATCAATGTGATACCTTTAAAATCCGAAACTCATTTGAATGTAAAGTAACATTTTATACCTTTCCAAGAGTGCCCCTCCTCTCCTCTTATAAAAGGCCCCCAACTCTACCTCCTTACCCACACATCTCAAGCCATTGGCTCGGCCAATATATACTAATTTATTCTATCCATATCACTAGATTCATCCTCGAAGCCTTTCCTTAGGCAGAAATCTATCCAAGAAACCCTTTTGGTTCAAACCAATATGAGTTACCCGATTTAAAGGTAATGTCTTCACTTGTGTTCTTGTACTTTATTTTGCTTCTCCAAACCCCTAAACTCTTTTTATTAATTTTTTTTGTAACAACACCAGTATTTCTAATAAACTAGGATGTTTTTATAAGAATTATTCGAGCTACACTTACACACACCTACATCTAATGGTTAAATAACATACTGTTTCTGTGGATGGTGAATTTCTGCCTCACGAAATAATGATTGTTCAATATTCTTATAACACCTTCAAAGGTGGACATTAAGATGTCACTATATTTATATATGATATATAATATTTTTATGTTTTCCTTAATATTCTGTATTTTCCATTTATGGCATACCTTTATGGCTTCCATTATCGGTAAACGTGATATCATCATTTTAGGAAATGCGGACTACCGCCCCCTCAAAGTGATTTTATTCGTTAATGCCATATGTGGGACGTATAAAGGATGGAATTAATAATATTATATATGATATTATACTTTATTTATAATATACATTTATGTCGTTATGATTCAATTCCTTTAAATATGAAATAGAAATGAAAGTAGCTTTCATGCGTACGTACAGCTTATCGTCTCCATGAATGGTGCATTTCATTTCTTACCTCTAAATGTTATGTAATATTATAAATGCGTGTATATGATGGATACATATGATATATATGATATCTACATAATGAATATAATTCTGTATATAATGGATATTTTACCACATGAACAACTTGTAATTATAAAGAGTTTATTTTTGACTCATGTACCAATGATCGACAAAATGACCATTATTAACTTAAATAATTACATAATGCTCATAACATGGTAATAAGTGATATAAAGGAAATAATGAAGTTGAAAAAGGTTCTTAAGCATGTATAAATTAACTCAAGTTTATTATTCAGGACGTTAAAGAATGATCGAGTCAAGTCGGACCCGAGGTAAGGGACTTCGTCTCAATCTCCTTTCATTGAGGAATATATTGTTTTATACACAACTTTATTTTATATGGTGTATAAACTCCTTTGACTTTTACGTTTATTCAAATGGAATATTTTTTATACCAAGTGTTTACTAAACGACAAAAGGGAATGTTTTTTTGTTGTACGTATGAGGCCACAATGACTTATCCACCGCCGTGACCCTTATTTGAGCTTCTGCTTCCTCCACAAGACATAAATTTTTTAAAAAAATGTAAAAAAATAAATACCATGTTTTAATTTTCTTTTATTTTGGTATTGAAAATGGTTTTCATAATGTTTTTATATCAATATTTTGTATTAATAACTTGTGATTGAAAAGTGGCAATGTTATGTTTCCTTTATGCATGTTTTATATGATACTATCATGTTATGGTTCTTGGGAATTGTTATGAAGACAGGTTGTTCCGTGATAAACTTAGGGCGGGTGAGCCCGATATAGCTCTCCAATGCATTGGGTAATGTGAAGGGGTTAAACGTTAAGGTTTATCCGAAGATATGTAGGTAATATACTGTGATGGGTATTCCAAACGTAACCATGAGGGTTACTCCCTATGAAAGAATGTTATGAATGCCTCAAGTTACCTTTATGTCTTATGATTTCTATGATTTATTCATGATTTTATGAGGTATGTTAAAATGATTATGTTTTATGAGTAAAATTATGATTTCATTCATGGACTAATTTTTTCATTTCGTACTTTTATATCCCTTACTGAGCTTTTTATGCTCATCCCATGTTTTTGAAATGTTTTTCACAGGTCAAGAAAAAGGTACATGATGTGATGATAGGGTAAATTAAGTGTCATGAAAGAATCCATGTTTTCTTTTGAATATGTTTCCGTTGATGGGAAAAAATGAATATTATCTTTTATGTAACCACTTTGTATAAATGTGTAATGTAATGCATGATTTATGATCTAATTCTATAAAACTCTAATCCTGAAAAGATCCTCAATCTGTAATCTTATAATAACTTAAGATTATGGAACTTTTAAGGATGGGCACTTATCTTATATATCTAAAACTTGTTATTATGAAATTATGAAATAAATTTATGTGTGTTATAAAGGGGGTAATTTACATTTTTAGTGAGTAAGACTTGAGATGAGGGGTTTCTTAACTCAATTTATTTCCTTTCACTTATCTTAATTCTTCATTTTTTATGCTCTTCCAATATTATGTTTGTAATTACCTATGATTAATTTATGTTTCATGCCTAGGTTTTTATATGGATTTTCATTTTTTAATCATAATCACTTCTTGATTAGTTCTCACTTCCAAACTATGGTCTCTATAAGTGTTTCTTTTCTCCATTCTCTTTCTATGACACATATATCATATTCCACACTTTTTTATTTCATGTTGTGTATATACATCCAATTTTATATGATATAAAATGAATATATTTTTATTAAATGTATTTATTGTTTTATTGGAAATTATTTCATTCAGGGTGTTATGATTGAAATGTTTCCAATCTCGAAAGGGTTTATTATATAATATCATTATTATTATGGATTTTTATGCTTAAACTTCCATAGATGAAAATTATACAATATTTATCTTTTAAAAACCACCAATTGTTTTCATATTTGGTTGTATGTTGAGTTTATGAATATTACTTTCATTTTTCTCTATTTTTCACTTAATGTGATAAATAAAATATTTTTTTAGAAGATTATTTCTCTTTCATATTTGGATAATGAACTTCTTCTTACATATCTATGTTTTCTAGAAGTGTTTCTAAAATGTTCTTACTTACATTTTAGTGATTCATTATAGTTATTTCTAACTATATTTGACTTTATATACATTTTTTAATGAAGTAAATCTTTTGAACTTTGTTGTATGGAACAACATGACTTACTTTAAAAATTAAAAAAGAGAATTTTTTTTTCATATATGGATTAACTAAATCTTTTTTCAATCATAAGAATTATTTTATTTAATAATTCCTTAAAATGAATCCATTTTTAAATTCATCGAAAAAAATTACTAATATTCTTGAAAATTTTAATTTTTAAATAACATGTTCTAGTTATATTTAAAATTTATTATTATCTACATCAAAATACATTAATTAATGTTATCCTTTACTAGGATATGGTCAAATGATACCATCTGCCCCTATTCTCTAGATGGATTTTCATCATTTTGACTAGGGAAAGTATAGATATTTTTTATGCTAGTTCTTCCAACAAGAATAGTTATTTTTTATTATTTATGATGATTATTTTATATTGTTTATTCATATGATGAATTCATTAGACTTATTAACTGATAGTATGGGCCTAAAACTATATATAAAATAGTTGCTCGACATGTATCATGAGACAAACAAGGGTTATTTATTTATCATATTCCTTAATAATTTGTGTATGATTTCTTGCAATGGGGTCGTTATTGTAAGTTTAAGATGTCTTGGATTATTAATTCCATTGGTATGAAATGATTTATTGATTCAGAGTTTTTTATTTGAATATTTATGATATCCGTAGATATGGTTAAATCTCATTTGATTATCTATATGGATTTATTTAATCTTAATTTATTCCTTCCAAATTATTCATTACATATTTATTCTATGATGTTTTCTGTTGAACGCATTCCCTTATTAAGAATTAGATATGACACTGTTAGTTTTTTTCATTTCACCAGAATTCCTGAAGTGGACTATGATAGATATTCAAGTAAATTCTAGAGGTAATAATATTATTATAAAAGAAAATACTATTTTTTATTTTATGTTTTCAAATGAAAGGTGATATTCAATAATGTATCATGTTTTCTAATACTAATAAACTATTCAATCCTTTAAATTATGTTCCGTTTTATATCTTGATAATGTAGTGAGGTAACTACTGGATATGGGTTACTATAGTTGAGGTGTTACAACATGTCCTATAGGGGGGAACTTGAACATATTGATAATCCTAGGGGAATGGTCCCTAGGTGGAATAATGGACTTATAGGTAAATTCTAGGTGAACATGGCCCATGTGGGGATTCCTGGACTTATGGTTAAGTTCAGGGTGTACAAGAACCCTAGTTGGTAAGTAAAACTATAGTTAAAAATGGGATGAACAGGACCCTATGGTGAATTTTAGGGCCTCGGTTATTGATATATTACCATTGGATTCAAGTTGTTTAGAAAACATATAGTCATATTACCCATATCCAATAGATTTATGGCATAGTCTTCGTGAAATTAACAGAGACACATAGATGCAAGAAAAACAATATATGTATCATTCCTAGGTGAAGTTAACCCCTAAGATCAGTAATATTTATTCTTTTAAATTGAAATTTTTTATCTATCATTTAATAATTCATTATGTTACGCTCTAGAGCATGAACATGTTTTATGTACTTTTTAATTTAAAAGAATAATTATTGATGGCCTATTGAGTTAGAGTTCCAACCTTTTTTTGTTAGGTTTTGGTACTTCATTAGATACTAATTGTTATAGGTTACAGGTCTAGACATGTGCAAGGACCAATGATTATGGTTGTCAAGAATTATAGGAGTGTATTTTGGTTGATGTGATCAGACTAGTACTTGTGATTAGTATATTATATTTAGTGTTGCTTTTTTTATTTTATGAAATATATGTACATGATCCACAAATAAGGGATCAATTGTGGAATGTATCAATTTCATTATTAATGACATATGGGATTTATTGGTAATTTATTTTAAAATATATTGGAACGTATAATTGGAGTGATGTTATAGTGGAAGGTTGATTCTTTTATTTTAAAATAAATTATTATTAGAACCTAGAGAGAGGTTATACTCTCCTCATTGTATCCAATTCAACAATACTCAGTATTCAAGAGCCTTTAGAAAATGGGGACTTGTACCTGAGGTCCTTTAGTGTTTTTTCGGTTGGAAAACATGTCACTAGTTAGGGAAGTGGGGTGATATAAATGGGTTTTACACAGGGGGATAATTAATTTTCTATGAAATTTCTAGAAAAAATAAGTTTAGAAATTCATGGAAAATTATTGACCTTAATTTTTATATCTATATTTGAATTTTTTTTTCAATAACCTAATGGGGCACAAAACCACCAAATAAATATTGGATAATCTTAAAAGTATTATTATAAGGAATATCTATGTGAACAATGAAGGCCTACATATTTTGAGTTTATAGTTTGAATATATTATAATGGATAATAATGAGACTATTAATGATTAATTCAAAATGGTAAATGAAATTAACAGTACTATAAGTGGTTTGGGAGAAACATTGAAACACTCATCCATTGAAAAAAAGATAATGTGAAAATTACTTATATTATATGATCAAAATATTTCATAAATAGAAGATTAAGATGATTTATGTATTAATTTATTATATAATTTTCATATTTCATATGAAATGATAAATATTTAATATTCATTAAGAATATTAAATATGGGAAGAAAATTGAATTAAAACCCTTTAAAGAATATGGGTCAAAGGAAAAAAGGATTAATTAATCACATGTTTGGAATAAAATTATTGAATATATGAATATCATGAAAGAATAATTTTCTTTTATTAAAAAATATTGGATAAAAAATTGGTAAATAAAATGGTATGCTTCCACTATAGTGATTTAATTTTGGTGGAATTGGCAATTTATTTATTTTTTCCAAAGAATAAAATTTTCGTAACTTATAATTATTAGAAAAAATGATAGTTTACCAAAAATAAATTTAGTAAACAAAAAATATTCATAGTGAAAATTATAAATTCTCAAGAATCATAATAAGAAATCATATGGGAAAATAAGATAATGATAAACATTCAATAAAAAGTAGTTAGTAAAAAGATAAAGGGACAACTGGAAAGATAAAAATAAAACATTACATATCATGTTAAGTAACATTAATTAACTTCTTGTATTGATGAGGGGATTCTAAAATCTATACTAAAATATGTTTAAATTTAAAAATGTATCTTGTATTTTGAAAAACAATAGTATAAAGAAATAGTTCAAACTCATTGAGGAGGAGAGTGAATATGAAGACGAATTTCTCTAGAAAAATATTTCCCACACTGATGAAATTAATAACATCAAGATAATAATTATATAAAAAGACAAACTTTTTTAACATATTTGTGTAAAATGTGTTGCAGTAGAAGAACAGTTAAGTAAAATAAAACTCATGTGTCTTAAAGCACAAAATTTATTGAATATTATTAATGAATATTAGAAAAATGTTTTGGATACTCAAAATAAATCAGCCAAATCTAGTATTAATTACTTCATAGAGAAGAAGTTATAATTAGTGCCTATTTATTCTAATGTTACAAAATCAGGTTCACTAAATACTAAAAACACTAATAAAAAAACTAGACTTTATGGAGTAAGAAATGTCATGAAAATTGTCTCATATAGAAAATGGTGTTGGGAGTGAGTTGAGGAGAGAGTGTTCCCCAAGATAAAGGTAAAATGAAGTTTTTAATGTACCTAGACATCACAAAGATTTCATAGATAGTCCTATCACTCTTATATAATATGATTTTTTAACGGAAGTTGTTTTTGTTGTGAAGTCTTTGGGTATAAGTCATATTTTCTGTTATAAAATATCATTTACTTATATTTAGAGAAGTTTAGAATTAAGGGGGATGTGTCCATTCATATTAAAGAATATTTCTAATGATAATAAAATTGTGAATAAAAATAATCTAATATAGACTACTCATAATATATTTTCTTACATGGATGAAAATATTTAAATTTTGACAAACAATTTCACTGTGTTAAAGAATGTATAATAATTATTCAATGAAAAACTCATCACACTAATGAGGTGAAGAATGTTTAGAGAATATATAAATTTTGGAAGACACTTATTATTAAGCTGACTCCAAAATATATAAAGTGAATAAATCCATTGATACACAATAGTATCTATTCATATAAAATTATACAAGACATAAAATCAATTATAACATTCAAGAACATAAGAGATGAGTGTGGAGGGAGTTACCCCAAATAAATAGAGTGAATCGAGTTCTGTCCAGTAGCATTAATTTTCCTTTTTCTTTAATAATTAAACATTATGCATCATGGTTAGTATATTTATACAAATAGGATATATTTATAAATATTGATAAAATCAATAAAAATGGCCATCATATGTTTCTTACTATCAAATGACTTTTAAACCAATTAATTTTTCTACTTCAAGAGTTTTAGTGGTAATATCTATTGAAATTTTCATTTGAAATTGATCATGAAACCTTTTGACTTTTTTTACATGTTACTAAATATATTTTCATTTTTTTCTTAATCCAAATTTTATTTTGATAAATTATTAAATAATATAGCCAAAAAATCTCAGGGATCATACTACCCACTCATCGTACAACTTAGGACTCTTATATTTTACATTTTCATTATTATTTAGTGAAAAATCATGTTTATAAATTTCTAGACAACCAGATCCCTACCAAAAATAACAATGACGATGAATGTGCTCATATTTTTTGTACCATTTATAGAGATTTATGGTAGAATAAGTATTATTTAATTTATATTAATTGAATTTCTCTTTTATAATTCCATTTTGGTTTTTATCATTTATTGTATTTATCTATGTTATGTTTGTTTTATTGTCTTTATGGAACTAGATTGTAAAAAACGTTAGAAATATGATCATAAAGATTACACTCCTAAGAGACACTATAAATGACTAATTTATTGAATTCTCCAATTTCACATGTTGAGATATTTCTATATAATAATGGAAAAATCCCAATGCACCCAATCGATGTGATGATCCTTTAATAAAAATATATTGATAGAACGGAGTGAAATAAAAGCCTTAGAATATCATAATCAGGAACAATGAACTATAATCCATTGATGGCTAATACACCAGCATTGGTATACCTCAAATATATTTTAAGAACATAACAATTAATCTCATTATCATTCATATAATAAATAACATGGGGTTGTTCGATGGGATTTATATTGAAAACTCACAAAACCATTTCTCCAACATTATAGTGATTAATGACCCTATTATACCAAATAGTTTCTTATCAAATGCAATTAGGTTGTCTGTTTTAACATTGTAACTCAGATACATAGATAATTATGGGATAAATAGTTAAATAATTGGACTTTTCGGCCCATTACCCATGCATTACTAATGATTCTTGGAAACATTCTTCCCACAAGTAAAGATATTGAAGTAGAGGAGTGTCATTAAAAATGTCACTCAATTGGTTTGAGAGTCAGTTTGGAAGATTTGGATATATTGAAAGAGCTACTCAAGAATAAATCAAACTGCAACCTCTATGTTTCACTTCAAATGAATAACTTTTATTACGGACTACAACACATAGCTTGAGCTATGGTTGAAACATCATTAGATGGTAGACACATTTGAAACTAGTTGAGGTCTTTTAGGACCTATTAGATGAAATATTTCATAATGTGAACTAATGCAAGAGTGGTAGAGGAACCCCTAGAATATTAATTAATAAGGTGGAAAAGACCACTCACATGGATACACAATTCGAATCCCTTAATATAAAATAGATTCTTTCTAATCCACATTGAAATATCTACCATCATTGGCACCATCAAAAGAAGTTTGATCTTGTGAGATTCTTGGAAGTTCATATTTTTATCCGCAATTCTATAAATGAGTATAGGATAACTTTATTATCAATTATAACAATATTATTTATAATTGAGTCCCATAAGAGTACCAAAATTCAAATATTCATTAATGAAAGTGTTTCATTGGAAAAATAAATATCATGCATTAAACTAACAACAAGGAGGGAATAACATCATTAGAAACCAAGTACCACCTGCATACCCACCATAGTACCAACCCAAACTATTGTTTCCATACATTTCAACAACATGTCTTAAAAATTTGAACCATAAAAAATCCATTTACTAAAACAATTTTAGTTGAGACCAAAACAACCATCCCATTCCAAAATTTCTCTCTTGAGGATATGTTTCATTATTTTATTAACAAATTGGATCAATAAATGATTTCCAATTAAATTGACTTGATGATTTAAAATTCTTCTATCTGTAAATTTCAGATTCAAGTGCGGAAGATTACCATTCATTATTATACCATTTACCAGGTACACATCGGGTTACATTGTGTCACAGTCAATAGTAAGGGAATGATTTTTCAATTTTATGGTGAAGATGAGAGTTGGATGAATGGAAGTGACATGAGAGTGAGAGAATTATTAAATCAATAAATACGTAAAGGAATAAATTTAGGAGTACAAGATGAATCAACATAAGTAATGTTATTCAGAGTAATTTTAGATCATATAGAGAAATGGTGAGGAAGTATATGATAACAATTTTAGAGTTGATCATTATATTGAAAACAATATATAGTAGATGAATGTTATAAGATTTCGAAAGCTTATTGACCAACTATTCGATTACCAAAGAGAATTTCGATTGTAAAAGTTGAAGCTCGGGATTAGAAAATTATATATATCAGTAAAATGTGCATAATAATATTGTATTTAAAGAAATTATTTCACAAATAAATTAATATAAAATAATTATATATTAAATTTCATCAAAAAAGAATATATTGGAGGATTTGTGAGTGTTTTCCCTTAGTAATGAATTTTTGTAATAATTTAAAAAAAGGATACCACTAATGATGAGGGTTCTGAGTAACTTTTCAATTTTGTGCACCAATAATTCATGCACTTTTTGAAAGATGTTTCATGAAATTTGTGCACAAGAGTTGATCGAATAACTTTGAGTGTATTTTTTAAATTGGGACAAAAAGAATTAAATTGGACTTCAGTGGCAGTACATCTTATTTATCAGTCAGTAATCATCATAGAGAGATACTTGATGATGTTATTATAAAATTGCAAAAAATTATTTATCTCACTAAATCATCTATCCTCATGTTGATGAATAAGGTGATTCTCCCATCATTTTGGGGAGATCATTCATTTCCCTCTAGAAGGATCTGATGGGTGTAAATCATGGAATACATTTTTTTTGTGTTTAGGAGAAGAAATTTATGTTTTCATACTGAAGGTTTTATAGTGTGAATCTAATTTCAAAGATTTACTTGATATTATCTGTTCTTAATAAGAAAAATAACATTTTATATTACAAGAGTTAGAGGTGTATAACATGATGAATCTCATTGATGATATGGTGGAATAGAAAAAGGATAAAATTAGTGATAAATACACTAATATAATTGATTAATTGTAGTAGAAATACCCTCTATTATGGGACTCTTATTCAAAGTTTACTCCTTAAATCATTAATACATCATTGCAGTAGTCGAATCCACTACTCTATATATTAATATACTCTGGTTTTGGAGATAATTATACCATACTAGTCGTCATCAATTTAGATATATCACAATAAAAAGAAAAAAAATGAGTCAATGGTTTTTAGGAATTTTATACAGGAAGTTTAATAATGAATCAATAATATCAATCTTATTAGTCCCATGGGGTGTACACATCAAGTGAATTTGGAAGAGGGAAATAAATCAAGATGTCAACCCCAGAGAAGACTCACAACAATTATTATCCACTTTGTCAAGAAGTTGGTCCTAAAACAAATAGATGTAGGGATTATTTTCCCATATAAAATAGTTAATGTGTCAGTCCTTTCCAATTTATCTCTATAAGAGGTACCTAAATGTGCTGACGAATAAAGGGAAATAGAACATCCCCATAATAATAGCATTAAGATGTGAGTGTGTGTGGAAATAAAAAAGATGAATATTGATAAAATAAAATAAAATTTTACTCTAATTTGTGGACCTGATTTTAGAATTATTGATTTATAATGAGTTCTACAATTTCCTAGATAGACACTTTAGTTATAACCAAATATTTTTGGACCTGATTTCTTTTTCTATGTCCACATTATTATACCCATACAGTAGCTTCACCTATTTTTTCAGGTCATTGAGAATATAAAATAAAATTTTAACCTTCCAAATGACCATGAAAAATATATTTGATGATATAGTTGAATGATATATTGAAATAATTATGGTTGAAATTTCCTTCTATAAGAGATCATTAGATGTCTTATTGGGAAATTTTGTTTTACTATTCAAAAGATGAAAATAAATGCTCTTATTTTTCAATACAGAGATGTGATACTTCATTGTATAATGAGGTATTTTACTTGGAAATATAATTTCACAAAATGTAATTGAATTAGATATCATTAAGATAAAGGTGGAACAACAGATTCCTAGTATATCTATGGTGATGGTTATTGTAAGCTTACATAGACATGTATTATTTTACCACTAATTCATAAAATATTATCTAATATGGCTTGACCAATAAATTATATTTGGGTGGTGGATGTTTGAATTGAGTTAGAAAAATCATGTAAACATGCATTTACTCTTTTTAAAATGAATCATGTTCCCCTCATGATTATAACCTCTAGGAACATAAATATGTATTTTCGAAATTAGGTTTCATGTGAGTGATTGTTTCATGGGATTTGGGATAGTACATTGACCTGATAATATATTTTGACCAAATTGTTTTCAAGACACACCCATAGTGACTCAAATATTAATAAAACAATTATAGAGAAAATAAATCTTTTCATAATACTTTATTTTTATATATTTAAATCATATATTTTTTACTCCACGGTGGAAATCAACACTGATAATTCTACCTTAGGGTACTTATTGAGAAATAAATAAGGGAAACTTGGGTTAATTAAATGAAACCTAAAAGCTCCAGACATTATTATCATTATTAAAGAGCATAAGGGGTTAGAGAATTTGGTTGAATATTAATTTTCAATGCTATAGTAACTACATGTGGGAGAGGAAAAAGATATTGATATCGGTGATGAATTCAGAAATGAAAAACTTTTATATGATCATCTAATGCATGGGTTGATTAAATAAAAATTTATCTACAAACTATAAGAAATTATTCACAATTTTTTTATCAAAAAAGGAAGATATTTTTTTCCAATTCAGCAGACTATTTCTATGATGATATTCTTTAGTACATACAATATAAATATGGACTAACCTTAAGGTGTGTACCAATATCTGAGAAGAAAAGTTTATTGAATTTATATAATTTTTTACCATTATAAGGACACTTAAATTTTGATATTATAACATATAGTATATTAAAAAATATATTCTTTTGTCCCACCCTTTAACAATATGCTAAATTGTTTTTGATAATTTTTATCACTATGAGAAAACAAGAAATACAGGATGAAGAAATGATATTCCAGAACACCCTAATCTCAATTATGACATATTAAATTTATAAATAATGTATTTAAGGGTTCACTTACCAAATTTATTAGAAAATATATATATATATTGATATATGTAGTCAATATCACAAAATAGGTGTCAGATGAAGCTACCTTGAAAAATACAGCCAATGTGGTCATTGAATTATTAAATAAGAACATCATTTATCAGTTTTGAATCACATGATTACTCATTATTAATTATTATAAACATATTAATAACAAATTTTTAGTGGATTTATTAATAAATACATATTTTTATAAAACACCACCAAATCTTACCATCCATAAAAATATGGTAACGTGGATTTGATAACCGGATAAATGATGAAAATTGTAGAAATATGGTCAAATAAAACAAAAAATATTAGTAAGGAAAATCATGTAATTTACTATGAGAATGATAAATAAGATATAAGATAAAAACATGAAACCCCTGTTCATGATCATATATGAAAATCAATTACATATAATAGTAGAGCTTAGGAATTAATCATATTGGGTTGTGATAACGATGAACACGGATACAAAACATTTTAGGAAGAAGAGGTATTTCATATAAATAAATTGGATGAATTTAAATGTAGATCATATGAGAATTTAAAGATGAAATATGAAACTAGAAAAATCTTTCATGATTGATTCATCAACCTGTGAATAATTACCACATGAGGTAAGGTATTATCTCTTAACGAATGATTAAAAGTATTTCTAGGGAAATAAAGGTCATGATGTTCGAGATCATTCATGTGCCCAATATATTTCCACTTCGAGATGTTGAGATACAGTGGTAGAATGAACCCTATTTCATTTTTAATAGAAAAAAGTTGAATTTTTTTATAGATTCCTTTCAATATTGTTTTTTTCTCTTCGTGATTTTATAGTAATGTTCTAAAATGTATTTCCAGATATCATTGTAAAATGAAATAATGACTTAGAGGAAGCCCAGGAATATTATCTTCTTTATTTTTATAATTAATTTATATTATTTTAGGATTTTTTATTTCTTATAAAATCTCGGTACGTGTTCCTACTCTTCTATTATATCATTATTCCCAACACTATAATGTCATAGTATAATTTTGAGTAGTTAGATCTTATTATAGTGAAGCCATCAGGTTGTGCCCAAAAATTTTCAAAAAAAATCAATTTAAGCATGATAATAATAACTAAAAAATTATAAGAGAAATAAATTATCTATATAATAGTTGATTGGTAATGAAAAATTTAATCATGTAGTGAAATGTTTAGAGGAAATTAATGTTTCTCTGTGTGATAATGTGACATGATCTCTATTCTATAATCGATAAGACTACAATGGGACATTTATTAAACCCTAAATCTAAAAGTGACTTTTTTTATATAAATTGGTCATGGTGTGTAGTATTAAATCACACCTTGAAAAATCAAATTTATATAAACAAATCATATCCCTAACCCTAAACTATGGTTATACTCCTCATCTCCACCTCAATTAGAGATCCTGGGATTGTTGATCTTTGTAACACCCCGAGATTTTATGAAAATTATTCTTTTTAATTTCATTAATGTCTTGTGTTGTATGTAACACAGCTTGCACAACACGCATCCTTTACTTGCCTTGCATTACACGCAATCACTACCTTCCTCGATAGCATGTGTAGTACGCAATAACGAGTTTCACTAAACAACAATATGCTATTAAAATATTATTAAAATTAGCCATTATGAATAGTAATAACCACTTTTTGAAATTTTGTAAATTTTATTTTTCAAAATGAACTTCATTTTTGGATTTGGAATATCGAAATTATCTTAGTGTGAAATTTTTGTTATTTTCGGATAACTTTCATATTTTGATGAATATTGAAAATTACTAAATTTTAATTTAATAAAACTTTTTCAATCGAAATAATTAATAGTGATAAATTATTAATTTGAGTGGTTTTAAAGTATATTTAGAATGTATTTTTACAATTTAATACAATTTTGTTCATTGGATGTAATTTGACATTTAAACCAGACATAAACAAGTGTACATCTTTTGATAGTTATTATCTCATAAAAAGCACGCTATTTGTTTTGACGACGGGAATTAATTTTTAAATTAATTAATTCAAATGATATGTTTTGAATTTGAAAAAATAGAAATCATTTTTGAATTCATAATATCAAATATAGCTCAGGCTTAATTTTTGGTATTTTTATGGAAACTTTCTTTTTTTAATGAATAGTGAAACCACTATGTGGTGGTTAAAAAAACTGAACTTTTCATAAAACATAATTTTACCGCTTCTGTGAGTGGAATTTCAAAAATCCGAGAGACACGATTGATGTCAGTAAGAAAAATGTGGTTCAATGAGATGAAAATAATTTTTGGTGAATAGTAACTTTTTAGTTTTTTTTACCACGGTAAAAAGTAAATAGGGTAATTAAGGGTAAGAATGATATTATTATTACCCTAACACATTTCCTAATTCTATTGGATAAGTGTAATTCGACCAAAAACATCCTTTTGAATAAAATATGACCATTTAGTCCCACATGGATTAGATTAGGACATTTATTATTAATTTATTTAAAGAAGGGTTAAAATAGTAAAATCAATGTTTAATAAGTAAATCATTTTTAATATAGGGTTATACATAAGATAAATTCGACTATAAATATGAATTAGAAAGATAAATAGATTTCCTACATAATGGTATATTATTTGTAATTTTTAGACTTTAAATAAGTTAATTTATTTATGACACAAAGATAATGCAGTAATTATCTTATTAATGAAATATTGACATAATATATGTTATAAATACCAAAATAAATTTAATTTGAGACTTTTTATGAATTCCACTAATTTTATAGGTTAATATGACATGTTAGTATTGATTTAATTAACTTTATTAGAACAAATAATGCTGTTACGATTTTTAAAAAAATCCAATACTAAATAGTGTCAAAATTGACATATAATAGATTTTAAAACAAATATTATATTATTAATTGTTATTTTATTCCTAAAAATCTACGGTTCGGCCAAATGACTTAGATAAGGCTATATATATTTATAATAAACAACTTGGGGTTCGTTTGTCTTCTTATGGAAAGTTCATTAAACTTTTAGTGTAAGAACAAAAAAAGACACGGTAAAAGTAAAATTATCTAACTTAAAGTTAAATATAAATGATAAGGACAAATAGGAACCTAAACTTGTATAAATTATATTTTATGAGAGGAATTAGACCCATCCCCACCTTAGATTCTAAATAACTAAATTTGGAGCTATTTAAAACCGAATTTGGCTTTATAATAAAATAATATTTTCAGTTTTTCCAAAGGAGCCCCTCTCCTCCCTTATAAAAGGGCACCTCCTCCCTCTCTTCCTCACACCACATTGAGCCTTTAGGCTAGTCCAACCCCTGCCAAATTCTCTTCTCCACTTCCCTAGAAACATCCTAGAGGTTCTGTTCTTTTTCAAAGACCAATTTTAGTGCCCTAAAAGGAGATCTTAAAGAGGGGCTTCAAAGAAGAGGTAATGTCTGTTACCAATTCTTTCGACATTATTTCATCTTCCACTTCTTCTTATTAGGTTGTTTCATTATGATGTAATAACATCTGTATCACTCATATACTGATATGTTATTATAAGTATGAAACAACACTATTTCACAATCTATCCATCCTACGGAAAACGAAATCACCACACGTACGTACGTACGAAATACCGTCTCCACGCCGTGGTGTAATCTATTTTCCATCACCTACTTACTTGGATGGGTATAATGGTGTACATAATAACTATATATGATTATTGTAATGTAATATTGATTCTGAAATATTTTACATACACTCCAATACAATTCCACGATCATGAGAACGCTATCATCACGCGTGCGTACATACGGAATACCATCTCCGCGCCCTGGTGTAATCTATTTTCCATCACCACCTTACTTGGATGGGTATAATGGTGTACATAATAACTATATATGATTATTGTAAAGTGATATTGATTCTGAAATAGTATACATACACTCCAATACAATTCCACGATCATGAGAACGATATCATCGCTCGTGCGTACGTACGGACTACTATCTCCACAACGCGATGAGATTCATTCTCCACGTTAACCATTCATGAATGATTATAAAGTATATATAATAAGTATTCCTGAAATATATGACATATTAATGATACTTTATTTATGTGTATATATATGTATTTCATCTACTTAATTCCATTCAACTCAATAAGGAAACGAAAACAGCGTTCATTGGTACGTACGGCCTACCGTCTCCATGAACGGTGTATTTCTTTCCATTTACTAATCTATTATATATATATATATGTATGTATGTATATTCTGAATATATATTATATATAAATCATGTTTTATATGATGGAATTAATTAATCATGATCTAAGTAATCATATGAATAATTACAAGTCAAAACACAGACGACAAATGAAACGATTTTACCCAAAAACGCTCTTTAACATGGAATTTACAAAAGAACGGGTAATATAAAGTCATAAGGGAACCATATATGATATCATAACAATGAGTATGATTCTGGAATAAGTCAATAACATTATTTAAATCATTATACAGGAGGTTCGGACACTTATGAAGCAAATCGGACCTAAGGTAAGGCAAATATCACAACCTCTTTTTTATCCGAGTTTGTTTATACTTCGGTATTTACTGGGTTGTATTTTATCATCCACATCCATGTTTCCTCAATATGTAATATTATTTTCATCCACCTAAAATTTTTTAAATCCAATTTTACCCTTCTGTGAGTTTTTAGTACAAGATATAAAAGGAATCTTTTGTCATTTTTCGTATGAGGTACTTTTTGACTTTTCCGAAAAAAGTACGGGAAGAATGTTTTTTTTAACTTATACGACATGAATGGATTTTTTAAAAAATTATTTCCAAGAATATTACTTTACAAGTTTTGAAGTTTATTTTTAATCAAATTCTTTTAGTTTAAAATTGTATGACATGATAAGAAAGGAAAATGTTTTTGAAGTTGAAAGGATATTTTCCACAATAATGGAGTTCAAGTGTTTTATCAAAATTATTCTCCATCTAAGATAATATAGGGTTATGTTTCTATCACTATTATTACATTGAATTGATTATGTTGTGATGGAATTATTTTTATGAAATCCTTTATCTTATATGAATTTTTTTATGATGTCATGTTGTTTAAGAATCCCATTTTTATTACATGGGATATGAAATGATTATGATTTATGATTTTGTGGAACACATATGAATGGTATAATTATGAGATGGTTGGGACCTATATTTCCCTCCAATGCATTGCGTAAAGATTTTATATCTCATGAGATAGACATGGCTAGAACGGCAGGTTAAACCGGTTCAGTGAAATAGGACTGAAACGAGGAATGAACTCGGTTCAGAAATGGACTTTGTCCACTAAGATAGTCTTGGAAATGAGTCTTGAATAATAAGAAATGATTCTCTATGATTATGTGTGTACACCACAATGTTTCATGATTTATGTTATGATTATTAGGATTACATTTCACTACTATGATTTATCCCATGTTATGATATTATGATCTCTTTTGCAAGTTATGATTTCCAAAATTTTATGTTCTTATGAATATGATGTGATTGATATTTCTTTTTTTTACCCTTACTGAGCATTTGAGCTCACCCTTTTATGTTTTCTTTTCCCCAGGATATAAATAATGGTTTAGGTAAAAAAAAGTAAGATCTTTATGGGAGATGTTGAAGATCATTCTCCATGATTAGAAGATTATATTCCATGTTTCCAAAGACACTAAACTAGTACGGTCCTTGTGTGTGTATTTTTGTTATGTACTAGGTATTCTGCAAAATTAATGTAATGTCCATGTACGTTAAGCTTTGGATCTCTACATTTGGTATCAGAGGAAAGGTTTAGTTAACCATTGGAAACTAGGATGCGAGAAATTTTGTGAGATCCCTATAGATATTTTGAAGGTATGTATAGGGATTTCCCTAAGGTTAAGTATAAGTATAGATTATAGTACTATAATTACGGTAACCTAAGATGTTAGATATTGGAGGTACTCCCCCTTTATTATGTTGTTTTCTCTAGCGTGATTTTTTCCTCTCACACTTTTCTTTTTGGGTTTTAGACGATGGCTGGAACTCGAAGAAACCTTGTTGATCAATGTAATGGACAATGCAATGATTGTCCTCCTGAATAAACAAATGTTATGGGAGATGGAGTGCAAAATCTTATTGCTATACTTACACAAGATATGAATCATTCTGGAAATCCAAATGAGAAGAGAAGGGAACAATATTCTATTGAGTCCTTCATGAGGCAACATCCACCTTCTTTCAGTGGGTCTTCTGATCCACTTGTTGCTGAACAATGGATCATTACCACTGAAAAGATATTTTCAGTTCTTCAATGTTCTGAACATGATAAATTCATATTAGCAGTGTATCATTTGGAAGGTGATGTTGATCAATGGTGGAATCTTATCAAGAATATGAGGCCAAGAGTTAGAATTGAGTCCATGGAATGGGACGAGTTCAAGAACTTATTTTTCAATAACTACATCCATTGTATTCTCTGAACAAAGATGGAGAAGGAGTTTCTTGAACTAAAGCAAAAGGATGAGGAATCTGTTGGTACCTATGAAGAAAATTTTACAAGACTTACAAGGTACGCTTCTGGTATTATTATCCAACCTGAGAGTAAGATCGATCGATTCTTTAGTGGCTTAAAACCAATTCTTAGAATGGAGTTAGCCATAAGGGACTTCAATAGCTACGAGGAAATCGTTCGATGTGCTCTCAAAGTCGAGATGGAGATTGGAGTAACCCATCAGTCATATGGGTTTGATAAGAAGAGGAAAATGGAATTCAAAGGAAAATCTAAAGAGCACACTGAAATGATGATGAGATTTCCCTTATGCTCAAAGTGTGGAAAGAAACATTGTGGAGATTGTCGTAAAGGGAATAGAAAATGTTTTATGTGTGGAAAAGAAGGTCATCGAGCAGCTGAGTGTAAAAGTAATGGAAAAAGGGTTTCTAATGATGTAAATAAAGAAAAGACTGCAGAGAACGCACCACCAACACTTCAATGCTTCAAGTGCAAGGAAATGGGGCATTATGCTAATAAATGCCCAATTCCAAGGGTTAGTGATGATCTACATGAGCAACCGCTTATGGAAATGGACAAAGGGAAGTCACATGCAATCACTATTGGATATTTTGAATATGAAAACGATGTGGTGGAATGATTAAGTGTTTATGTAATGGGATTCCAAAATAATGTTGTATATAGTATCGTGTAATATTGGAATATTTATGTATTGGTCTATTGTGGTTTTCAATAATTTTATGGTACCGGTAACCCAAGAAAGTGATTGAGATATTTTTGGAAAAAAATATGATATGCACATATTGAAGGGAAAACTAGAAAATGAAATGTTTGACAGTATTCAGGAGATCATGATTGATATAAGGACTAAGTGATATCATGGTTTTAGTATATAGAATTTTGAGGATTTTGGTTTGTGGAAAGTGTTAACATTTAACTGCATTAATGTTTTCACTAAGGTTCAATGGGTATCCATTCATCAAATACATGATTAAGGAATTCACATGTTTGTAATTTGACCAACAAGATATATCTTATGATATATGGGGGATAAATTATGGCATTCACGTGATTGTTATGTGACATTTCAAGTAATCATTTTCTTTATACTATGAGCTTGGACCGAAGTATTTTAGATAAGCCTCAAGATTGGAATGGATTATGTTGGATATAATTTAGTATTTTTCGATATTATTGATGGGATGTTTTAGTAATATAACTTTAGAAAAAGGACAACCTGCAGGACAGGCGACATCCCATCGCGTCGGACAAGGCTGTGGGAATCGAACCCACAACCAAAGTGTGACTGGCCTTTATCGCATACCAATAGCCTATAGGAAGTCCCTGTTTAGTAGAAACTAGTTTTATTATATTAAGCAGTATAATATAAAAATTATAAATCTATTTTAGGAACTATATATGATTAATCTCACTATAGATGGACTTACGTATTTTTTATAACTTTTCTAACCTTTTGTTTGAAATAGATGGAATGACCCCTCATTCTATCACATGATCTGCTAACACATCACGAATGAAAAATTCAACTTCATTTCTTTAATAGATGACATGGAAATTGTCCAAAGAACGGCCAACGGTGAGACTATACCAAAAACACGAAAGTATTTCTTCTAATTCCAATTTCATCAACTTTAGGGGAAATGATCTTGAAAACCAAAAATGTTTTCCTAGTGCTCTTATATCTGATGAATCAGATGGTACCTTAGATCGTCACAAATTTATGGCTTTGTGATTGTGGAATTTCCATAGCCATGTTCTCTACCACTCTCCATTAGAACATGATGGTTAAATTTCTCTTCTATATCCATATTTTCACCTATGTGGAAAAGCAGTGATTAGTTTATTTGGGTAACTGTTACGTTTCATACGTTTCTTTTTAATGATTGGTTTTGGTATTCCTTTTTATGATGTGGGATTCTATTAATGAAAGTTTCGAGTAGTAAATCATTTATAACCCCGACGAATTTCGAGGGCGAAATTCATTTTAAGGGGGGTAGAATTTAACACCCTGAGATTTTAGGAAAATTATTCTTTTTAATTTCATTAATGTCTTGTGTTGTACGCTACTCATCTTGCACAACATGCATCCTTGACTTTCCTTTCATTATAAGTAATCGCAACCTTCCTCGATAGCGTGTGTAGTACGCAATAACGAGTTTCACTAAATAACAAAATGCTATTAAAATATTATTAAAACTAGCCGTTATGAATATTAATAACCACCTTGAAATTATGTAAATTTTATTTTTCAAAATGGACTTCATTTTTGGATTCGGAATATCGAAATTAGCTTAGGGTAAAATTTTGGTAATTTTCGGATAACTTTCATATTTTGATGAATAGTGAAAATTACTAAATTTTAATTAAAAACAACTTTTTCAATCAAAATAATTAATAGTGATACATTATTAATTTGAGTGGTTTTAAAGTATATTTAGAATATATTTTTACAAAATAATACAATGTTGGTGATTGGATGTAATTTAACATTTAAACCAGACATAAACAACTGTCAATCTTTTGATAATTATTATCTCTTAAAAGCACGCTGTTTGTTCTGACGACGGGAAATAATTTTTAAATTAATTAATGCAAATGATATGTTTTGAATTTGTTAAAATATACATCATTTTTTAATTCATTATATCAAATATAGCTCAGGCCTAACTTGTGGTATTTTTCTGGAAACTTTCTTTTTTTGATGAATAGTGAAACCACTAAGTGGTAGTTAAAAAAACTGAACTTTTCATAAAACTTAATTTTACCACTTCTATGAGTGGAATTTCAAAAATCTAAGAGACACGAATGATGTCAGTATGTAAAATGTGGTTCAATGAGATGAAAATAAATTGTGGTGAATAGTAACTTTTTACTTTTTTTGACCACGAAAAAAAGAAAATAGGGTAATTAAGGGTAAGAATGATATTATTATTACCCTAACACATGTCCAAATTATATTGGATAAATTTAATTCTACCAAAATCAACCTTTGGAATAAAATATGACCATTTAGGACCACATGGATTTTATTAGGACATTTATTATTAATTTATTTAAATAAGGGTTAAAATAGTTAAAATCAAAGTTTAATAAATAAATCATTTTTAATATAGGGTTATTCATACGATAAATTCGACTATAAATATTCATTACAAATATAATAAGATTTCATACATAATGGTATTTTATTTGTAATTTTTAGACTTTAAATAAGTTAATTTATTTATGACACAAAGATGATGCAGTAATTATCTTATTAATGAAATATTGACATAATTGATGTTATAAATACAAAAATAAATGTAATTTGAGACTTTTTATGAATTCCACTAATTTTATAGGTTAATATGAAATGTTATTATTTCTTTAATTAACTTTTTTCGAACTAATAATTTTGTTATGATTTTTACAAAAATCAATTACTAAATAGTGTCAAAATTGACATAAAATAGTTTTTAAAACAAATATTATATTATTAATTGTTATTTTATTCATAAAAATTTAAGGTTCGGCCAAATGACTTAGATAAGGTTATATATATTAATAACAAACAACTTGGGGTTCTTTTGGCTTCTTATAGTTTGTTTATTAACCTTATAGTGTAAGAATACAAAAAGACACGGTAAAAGTAAAATTATCTAACATAAAGGTAAATACAAATGATAAGGTTAACATAGGAAACTAAACTTGTCTAAATTATATTGGATTAGAGGATTTCGAACCATCCCCAATTTAGCTTCTAAATAACTCAATTTGGAGCTATTTAAAACCGAATTTGGCTTTATAATAAAATAATATTTTTAGTTTTTCCAAAGGAGCCTCTCTCCGGCCTTATAAAAGGGCACCTCCTCCCTCTTTTCCTCACACCAATTTGAGCCTTAAATATCGGCCAAAACATTCCAAATTCTCTTCTCCACTTCCCTAGAAACATCCTATAGGTTCTGTTCTTCTTCAATGACCAATGTTAATTCCCTAAAAGGAGATCTCAAAGAGGCACTTCACAGAAGAGGTAATGTCCGTTACCGATTCATTCAACATTATTTCTTCTTACAATTCTTCTTCTTAGGTTGTTTCATTATGAAGTAATAACATCAGTATCACTCATATACTGATATGTTATTATTATTATGAAATAACAATATTTCACCATCTATCCATCCTACGGAAAACGAAATCACCGCGCCTGCGTATGTACGGAATACCGTCTCCACGCCGTGGTGTAATCTATTTTCCATCACCACCTTACTTCGATGGGTATAATGGTGTACATAATAACTATATATGATTATTGTAAAGTGATATTGATTCTGAAATAGTATACATACACTCCAATACAATTCCACTATCATGAGAACGATATCATCGCGCGTGCGTACGTACGGAATACCGTCTCCACGCCGTGGTGTAATCTATTTTCCATCACCACCTTACTTGGATGGGTATAATGGTGTACATAATAACAATATATGATTATTGTAAAGTGATATTTATTCTGAAATAGTATAAATAAATTCCAATACAATTCCACAATCATGAGAATGATATCATCGCTCGTGCGTACGTACGGACTACCGTCTCCACAACGCGATGAGATTCATTCTCCATGTTAACCATTAATGAATGATTATAAAGTATATATAATAAGTAATAATGTAATATATGACATAATAATGATACTGTATTTATGTGTATATATATGTATTTCATCTACTTAATTCCATTCAACTCAATAAGGAAACGAAAACAGCGTTCATGCTTACGTACGGCCCACCGTCTCCATGAATGGTGTATTTCATTCCATTTACTGATCTATTATATATATGTATATTCTGAATATATATTATATATAAATCGTTTTTTATATTATGGAATTAAGTAATCATGATCTAAGTAATCATATGAATAATTACAAGTCAAAACACGGATGAAAAATGAAACGATTCTACCCAAAACGCTCTTTAACATTGAATTTACAAAAGAACGGGTAATATAAAGTCATAAGTGAACCATATATGATATCATAACAATGAGTATGATTCTGGAATAATTCAATAACATTATTTAAATCACTATACTGGAGGTTCAGACTCTTACGAAGCAAATTGGACCTAAGGTAAGGGAAATATCACAATCTCATTTTTATCCGAGATTGTTTATACTTCGGAATTTACTGGGGTGTATTTTATCATCCACATACAAGTATCCTCAATATGTAATATTATTCCCATCCACCTACAATTGTTTAAATCCAATTTTACCATTCGGTGAGCTTTTAGTAAATGATATATAAGGAATCTTTTGTCGTTTTTCGTACGAGGTACTTTTTGACTTTTCTGACAAAAGTACAGGAAGAATGTTTTTTTAACTTATACGACATGAATGGATTTTTAGAAAAATTATTTCCAAGAAGCTTACATTTCAAGTTTTCAAGATTATTTTTAATCAACTTCTTTTAGTTAAATATTTTATGACATGTTAAGAAAGGAAAATGTTTTTGAAGTAGAAAGATTATTTTTTTCAAGAATGGAGTTCAAGTGTTTTATCAAAATTATTCACCATCTAAGATAATATTGGGTTCTGTTTCTATCCCTATTATTACATTGATTTGATTATGTTGTGATGGAATTATTTTTATGAAATCCTTTATCTTATATGAATTGTTTTTTGATGACATGTTGTTTAAGAATCCCATTTTTATTACATGGGTTATGAAATGATGTATGATTTATGATTTTGTGGGACACATAAGAATGGTATCATTATGAGATGGGTGGGACCTATATCTCCCTCCAATGCATTGGGTAAATAGTTTATATCTCATGAGATAGACAAGGCTGGAATGGCAGGTTAAACCGGTTCAGTGAAATAGGACTGAAACGAGGAATAAAATCGGTTCAGAAATGGACTTTGTCCACTAAGATAGTCTTGGCAATGAGTCTTTACTAATAAGAAATTATTCTCTATGATTATGTGTGTACACCACAAAGTTTCATGTTTTAAGTTATGATTGTTAGTATTACATTTCACTACTATGATTTATCCCATGTTATGATATTATGATCTCTTTTGCAGGTTAAGATTTCTAAAATGTTATGTTCTTATGAATATGATGTGATTGATATTTCTTTTGTTTACCCTTACTGAGCATTTGAGCTCACCCTTTTATGTTTTCTTTTCCCCGGGATATAAATAAATGTTTTAAGTAAAAAAAGGAAAATATTTATGGGAGATGTTGAAGCTCTTTCACCATGATTAGAAGATTATATTCCATGTTTCCAAATACACTAAACTATTATGGTCCTTGTGTGTGTGTTTTTGTTATGTACTAAGTATTCTGAAAAAGTAATGTAATGTCCATGTACATTAAGCTTCAGGTCTCTACAATCTCTACATTTACCATGTCCTCCACCAGACTCTCCTAGACCATGGTAACATTTCTAATTTCCCACTAATGATATTATGAATCTCCCTACATCAGATAACCTCATTCATTTCTATTCCCCCCTCTGAACAATTTTTCTCCCAAACCATTGTTTTTTCAAACCATCTCACTCTACCCATTCCAAAATAACCCTCACTTCCATCCCACCCATTAAAATATTTTAAAATACACCCTTAAATATTTCATTTAATTTATTGTATTTCAATTAATTTCTATAATATAGTTGAACCCAAACCCCACCACAAACGTCCACTTGAAAAATGCGCCACCATAGTCCTTGAATGATAGAGTAAGAGACAGTGGAGCAGACCACCCATGTCCTCAGGTAAACCGTACCCCTATACATTAATAATGTATACATCCCTCATTACATTATTCTTATATAGGGATGACTAGAAGGAGTATATGCACATATTCTAGTACATTACAATGATGGAACATATGGAGTGTTTATAAAATATATTGAAGGAGGTAATACTCACTAACAAGATATTAGACATGGAATTCACTCAGAATATAATCCTGATGGTGGATTTCAAGGAATATTTATATTTTATAAACCTGGGGAAAATAAAACATATAATAGAGGAGTAATTTAATGATAATTTTTTATAGTTCTTCACCACAATGGAGTTAATGTTGTTGGAGGTTATAATCTGGATGGGCTGATAGGAATGTAGTTTATCAATAATATAATTTGGTGTGGTGATGTGATCTATATTTTTGATCTTTTTCAATATTATTAATTTAAAGAGATAATTATTAATCCCATTATGAGTCTAAAACATATAAATAAGGACAGAATAGTAACTAGACCTAACAGTAATCATGTCCCCAAGATAATAAAAATATATCTTCTTCATGTTCCCCTCCTATGTATTATTTATAAGTCATTTTCCAATTCCTATATTTCTAGGGGTATTCAAAGGGTATTATTAGATATTTATAGATAATGTAGTTTTTGACCCATTTTTAGGGGCCACACATAAAAATAGTCCTCCAGTTTTAACATAATTTTATGGAATATGTGAAGAATTATTAATTGGTTCTCATATAGGGAAACATTATCACTTCCCTAGGAAAGAATATAGGTTTTTTTGGGGCTTCATTTCCCCTATAATCCCAGTATTTCTAAAATTGATTGACCAAGGAATTATATTCAACATGGGAATTTGGAAAAATGTCGTAAAATTTTATGAGTTGGATAATGAATGTGATTATTATTCATGTGAGTTTGGTGCCATAAAGTGTTAATTATCATATGACTCTGATTCTGAGATATCCCAAACACCATCAAGGAATATAGAAGTTCTATCACATGATTATTCATATCTATTAGCCACTACCATAAAATTGAAGAATCACTTGTTTTGATATACTCTCTAATTCATCATCAAGAATCAGTAGATTCATTTCCTGTCTATGGAGCTACCATTTCTTATGCAACACATTTACTCAACCTCTAGAGCAACAACTTGTAGCATATACACTTATGGAACCATAATAATATATATCCTGAGTTCTTACAAAATACAAGCCTTAGCCTGCTGATAAGAAATCACATTTGTTACCAAACATTAATATTAATTTGAATGTCAATCAGAAGTATGAGTTTGAGTCATGATTAATGGTAAAGGACCTCAATTATTTAACTATGGAGAATTTTTTGTTAATTTATCCATCCCTGAGGAAAAAAAATTCTATCTCAGTCAAAGAGTTATACTATACATAATGTCTAGATCAAATCATACCATCCCCAAACATACTACATGCTATATCTAAGCACATAGATAATTCCTTGAGATGAAATAATTTAGATAAATTATCAAAATATTCCATAGATTCCACCAATACAAATATAGATATCATTTAGTTAGTTTATATAGTTTCCAACATTCAGCATCACACTCATGCGAGTGCGATTAGGTGGGATCAAGTGGATGTTGACCTAAAGTTTAAGAATTATCCCCTAGTCCCACTTCTTTCATTTTTATTGGTACTTATTTTTATATTTTGGTATATATTAGTTATTTTAATTAACATTTTATACGTTAATATTTATTTTAATGGTAGAATACAAGGAATGATATATTTTATTCACTTACAAAGTAGTATGTTTTCTTAATTTCTTTAAGGAAACTCATTTCAATAGTATATTTTTAATAATTTTAATAACACCATATTTATAAAACAAACATATTTTTTTCAATCTCAAAGAATGATATTTAAATAGGGTGACTATTTTAATTAGGATATTTTTCATTCTATAATTTATTAATCATTTAATATATTAATTTATGTGATATTTTTATTTCATCTTTCTCTCACATGAGTTTATATAGTGGGGAAACTATTTGAATTTTTATGGTGGATATTCTTTGAACCCCCCTAAAATTTGTCATAGATTAATTTATCTAAGATATATTTTTCATTAGATTCATTATTTTTACATGATAATTTTAGAGAATCCGTGGAAAATTATGTAAAATTTATAGATTGAATTTATAGAGAGTAAATATCATGTTTTCATTTAGTTTAAAATAATGAATAATTATAAAATTAAATTTTACCTTTGAACTCAATTTTCATATATTTTTATCAATTAACAGATTACTTAATATTCATGCCTTGTGTGACTGTATAATATTATGAAATTATATTATAACGAGGTATTCTAAGAAATTTTTTCATATTATTTCACATGCCCTCTTTCATTAGAGAACCTAGGGAATTCAAAACTATATGAAAATGAACATTTTCTCATAAAAGAATGCAAATTGTTTAAATAATGATGATATGATTGAGTCCATTTATTTTAATTCGCATTACCTTTAACCCCACATTATATCAAACCTTCCTTTAATTATGTGGAATCCATGAAATATCAAGATAGAAACAAAATTATATAATAAATTATCATTCTTATCTAAATTATCTTATTACACTTTTATGATTCTTATAGTGAGAATCATGATTTGGGATTCTGCAACATAGACCTACTAGATGAGAATTTTAGGCTGAGAATGAAATAATATTTAAATTTGGAAGTGGGGATTTTTTTCAAAGCTAATTTTTAATAGATTTATAGGGTTCCATTCAAATTTAAAGAAGAAAAATTATATTATGGGGATATATGTTGTACTTATCAATGATCAGCGTCATTCCACCTGTAATGATGTTGAAACTATTTGAATTAGTCTCATGAGAAGATTTATTCAAGGTAGTTTGATAGAAGTGATCCATCCTCCATTACATTCCAACTAAAAAATAATAATAAATAAAATGAAAATAAATAAATAAAAATTGTAAAATTGTTCCATTTTTTCATTCATTATTAATTTTAGAATAATTTAGGAAGATTGGGTTATATGTTGTGGATTATATAAATGTGGATATAAGTTTTTCTTTAAATTTTCTTGAATATAATTCCATGAAAAGTGCAAGAATACTTGTCCTTTCATTTTATAGCATGAATTTTTATGTTTTCATCCTGAACTATCCACCTTCATCCATATAATCATAAAATACATAGTGAAAATTCCTCTTGATTAGTGTGGTCTTATTTCTATAAAGTTTATAAAATGATATTTTAAAATATTATGGATAGAATATATGGGCTTGATATTAAAAATAAATCTGATTTATAATTTATCTCGAGCGCATATTGAACATTTTTCCAGGAGGGTAAATCACATCACAAAGGTGGATTTGTAAGGAAAATATATGAAATAATGATAGAAATAAAGGGGAATTGAAATGATGATTTAATAATTAATCATGATTTGATACATTGTGGAATGAGTTTTTGAAATTTTAAATTTTTTATTTAATACTTATGCCCACTGAAATGAAGGCGATGATATTATTTAGTTGATATCTAATGCCCATTATAATCATTATGGTTATACATTTGTTCATGATTATATGAAATTATTTAATTGTGGAGGAATATAATACTTTCAAAATATGGATATCAATTCGGTTTTATTTTCACTATATTTTAGAATCAACATAGAATAATTTGGTATAATTATGTTTATTTATTGAATATATGGTTATAAAGAGTGTTGTTGAAGTCATTAGAGTCTTTATAGTTAATTTTATATAGTTCATGCTCATACAGGTCTGTTCACGATACAAATAGGTTGAAAATAGATTGACATATAATAAATCTTGGAGTCATGACCATGACAAAGGGTTATCCCACACAATGGAGTTTTGAGAATATTATCCAGATTAGATGCTTATATCCTTTCATTATGGCACTTGGTTCACACCACGACCTCATTCTCAAATATTGGATAAATCTAGCTAATCTCATATGTGTATTTAAAGGAAATATAAAAACTCATATCAAAACATAGAATATTTATTCAATAATTTTTATGATACATTCCTAGAATGATGGAGGATAATGACTTGTGACACAAGAATCATGAAAAATTAAAACATCATTATATGTTAGTAAGACACATTAAATAAAAACAAAAGATTAATACTGAATTTTATACGAGTCATAATTTTGACAATGTCCTTCCATTCGACGATTTGTATGTTCAAAGATAGAAGATCAATATCCATGATGATCAACAGAGAACATAGACAGTAATTCAATGAAGGATTCTATTTTACAATATTGGAGGGAAACTACTTTCACTATAAAGGTATTATTCATTTCATAATATTCCCAATGGAATAAATAATATAGGGTTATTTTCTTTTTATTCTACTGGTCCATGATAGATTTCATAATTTCATGTTTCGGAATATGATTTTCTATAAATAAATGGTTTGTTTTAGTATATATGGGGTCTTGTATTCATTAAGATTTCATTAAATATATAATGTTATATTAATTTCTTAACTTTCCTTTCATCCCATAAATTTATTTTGAAGAATGTAAAAACTGATTAATGTAATTTTCCACCTTTTCTAATGATTTTCATTTTTATTCAAATTCTTCTTTTCTAAAAAATTATTCATAATATTACTCATTCATATGGGATGGATCTTCCATAATTCATTCATGGATAGTTCAATTAATGGGTGAAGGATCGATTGTATAAAGTCGTGTGCATTGGAATGTTGTCAATATCATTCATAGAGGTTCATTATTTTTTTAATTGGTATAGTAATTAATAAAATAACATTTCTTCATGATGATTTGATATTATTTTTGGAGGAAGGAATGGAAAATAAATTGATTTAATCAAGGTTTAACTAGTAACTTATATTTTTATATTCCTTTATAGATTGAATTTAATTCATATAGTTTGGTTGATTTATTACCCCAAAATATTTTTATTGGATTATATAGAATTAATGAACTTACCCATTGAAGGATGGTAACTAAATAATAAATTTTCTGAAAATTAATTGGCCTTTTTATGAGTAAGAGAGTTGGTATCTTTAGCATGTATCCTGTGAAAATTTTCTTGAACATCTTTTTTATTGGAATTTTAACATATTATTAAATTTTGTATCAATTATGAAAGATCATTTTCTTAATAGGATAACTATGTTAAAAATAGGATTCGTCAACTCTTCAAGATCATTTTCACTCTTTATTGGACGATCTCATACTTTTTTATTCATAATATTTAGTAATTGAAGGATAAATAAAATTTATAAATTTATTAACTTATAGTGCCATATTAGATCTAATAATGTTGGGATAAATTCTAGATTACCACTCTCTCTCAGTTATATAATCATATATAAATAGGATTCATTTTATAAATTAAAAAATATTGGAACATAATCATTCCTTGGTTAATTTGGATTCCACAATCATATTATACCGAAAAATGTAATGAAATTTTTTATCTAGCACATTAAATAATAAAACCTCATATCATTATTAGGGTGATCAATCAGAAGAATGTAGATGAGAGTCATGTGAATCCCACATTCTAGGGAAGATACATGAACATGATTGTTTCTGAAATTTTCGTCGGGGTGTGTGCGACTCTCTCGTTTGGGGAAGAGGGATGCACCTTTTTTGTTGCCCCGCATTTATGCTTTCCAAAGGCAGGCAGTATCTGCTCCTTATTCAGGGACGTCTACTCTTAGATCTAAATTGGATGATGGGGTGATTGTTTTTCCTTCTGTGGATTCCCCCTCGGAACTCGTCACCTAGTTCGGGTCTCCCTCAAATACATAAGATGTTGTTCATGAAACCCTTCCCAGCGCCATATCTTCATGGACACCAGTTAATTACGCTGATTCCATTAGTACATTCCAAGGCATCTGGTCTGGGCAGCAACCTTCAGTTAGGAGAGTAGTCATGTGGGGCATCACTGGCATGTCTGGACACTGGGGGATTTGCGTGTCTTTCTTCTGTCCCTTATTATAGGGATTCTCGATGGCACATAAGCCCAAGGCATCCCACATCGAACGCAGGGAATCATATGCCATGGGAATGTATCTGAGGATTTCTTCAGATTCCTATGTTTAACAAAAGGTATACTGCAATTTTAACATCCAACTAAGATAGATTAGACAAATTAGAACACTATCTAGAGTGGATCAGATGGAGGAACCATCAGGACGGAAAGCCGATATTAGGGCCAACGTGTGGGTGGCCTCCTGAATGTAGTCAAACGGAATAGGGAATGGAATGGAATAATTCCACTGGGATGTGGAGGCCCGGGTAAGAATCAGGATGGTTGATGGATGGTTTTGTGAAAGGGATGGTTAATGGGGTGGAACCGTTATTAGGATGACGATGGTTTTGGGAATGAGCCTCAAAGAGACTTCCTACATATCCAAGTGGCTGGGAATCAAACTACATGTAGTTCGTATGATGATGGCATGGGGCTTAAACTTTGGGCTGCTCATGGTGTTGGTGGTGGTGGGATAGAACTTCAGTGAGGCTTCCTACGTACCATTCCTTGGCATGGATCAAAGATCACATAGTTCAGGATGGAGCGTTTTGGAGAACCGACATGAAGATGGACCTCGGGTCCGATGGGTGTTGGGCTTGATCCTCATAGAGGCTTCCTACATACCCTTCCTTGGCAAGGATCAATGGCCACATAGTTCAGGCGGTGTCGGTGAACCGACGTGAAGGAGGACCTGGGGTCTAATGGTTGTTGGGCTTGAACCTCATGTAGGCTTCCAACGTACCCTGTCTTGGCAAGGATCAGTGACCACGTAGATCAGAAAGGTGTGGGGCTTACACTCTAGGCTACCCAGGGTGTTGGTGAACCAAAATGAATGGGGTAAGAGTGACCAAGGGATGGTGGTCATGAACCTCACGGAGGCTTCCTACATACCTTACCTTGGAAAGGATCAAAGACCACGTAGTTCATGTGGTTTGGGGCTTACACTCTAGGTTACCCATGGTGTTGGTGAACCGACATGAATGGGGTCGGAGCAACCAATGGATGGTGCGCTTGAAACTTAGGGAGGTTTCCTACATACCTTTCCTTAGGAAGGATCAAAGACCACATAGTTCATGTGGTGTGGGGCTTACACTCTAGGCTGCCCAGGGTGTTGGTGAACTGACATGAATGGGGTCAGAGCAACCAATGGATGGTGGGAATGAACCTCAGGGAGGCTTCCTATGTACATATTCTAGGAATGGATCAAAGACCCCATTTTTCAAGTGGTGTGGGGCATACACTCTAGGTTGGCCATGGTGTGGATGTTAGGGTTAGTGCTCACTCTAATCCCACATGAGTCGTGCTTGGTGTGAGAAACAAGAGGCAACATAGACATGATGATCACTTCGTGAATGGTACTTCCGTGGGATGTAGAGTGGGACTTACGCATGGATCGGCCCAGGGAGAGAAATCATGGGACTTACTCTAGGATAGAGGCCCATGGCATAAAGCGTAGCGGTAGAGGGATTTGGTACTGAAGAAAGGGGGAGCACCGTTTCCCACCATGCACTTCACTGGCCCTCAGTAATGAAGATGAAATGAGGAGAAATTATTATTCCACCTGCAAAGAATCCAAGTGGCTTACACCATGGTGGTTTCCCATATCCCACGGACAAATGCCACTCTGATAAAGAGGATATAATTCCATGTGACGGGTGATCCCATTCCCGTGGAGACGAGTGGTCATGGAGAATGTCCAAGGAGGGGGACCCTATGTGTGAGGCATGGGGCGAGGTCACAGTTTAACGTCATGTGATGAGGATGATGGTGCTTCACATTTTAACATCCTGCAGCTCGGACAAAGTGGGTTCACTCTGAACCCCTAGGACATACATAACCAGTACCCTCCGCTCCTTAGTGTAGAGAGGGGACATGAAAAGCAATGATGAGGTGGTGTCACTGAGAGAACCATCAAGGGGACCAGTTATCCTGGCTATGTGAAGAAGAAATAGACATTAGCATGACTATGAGAAGAATCATGAGGAGAAGCAATGCAATCAGCAGTATTGTCCTGGTGACTTTGAGCGCACATCGTGCAAACCTGGAGGTTCGCATTGGAAAAAGAGTTTCCAAGCAGAGGAGTTCATAGGCAGGGGCCTTGTGAAGCTCTGTTTCTCTATGTGCAGAGGGCACTTGTGAAGGGGTGTACTTCGCGAAGTGGGGTGCTTTAGCATAATCATAGGGAAGAGGTGAATATGGGAGGTTCCTCATGAGGTTGAAAGGCATTCACGGAGCTCTGCCTCGTAGAGAAAATGTGAGTCATGAAACAAGGTGTCGGGTAGCAATGTGCTTCAGGAAGTACAGTGACCCAGCCTTAGCATGGGGATCATGTGTACATGAAGGGTGTTTCGCGATGCATAAATGCTTTGTGGCCACATGGTTCCCCTTGGGGATCCACTTCCTTCGTGTAGGCCCTTAGGCTTTACGAAAGGCAACCCTATCGGAAGAGGGGATCAAAATGAGACAAGGGGGAGGCACTTTGTGGAGCAGAAGTACCTCTCACATCTCATGGTTCGCAGAGAAAAAGGATACTTCACTATTCGGGAGCTGGGAAGTCAAAAGATCCGATTGTCCCTCCCTTGGTCTCATGGGGAACCCGGTATTTATAGGAAAGAGGCGCTGTGAATTGGATCTTACACGGCTCGAGGAGGGACATGGTTGCTTCATGGAGGGCTCGCAAACGTCATATGAGTTCACAGACCATCCGGCATCCTTGCTTCGCAGTGGCCTCGCGAATTTCAAATGCAGTGACGGAGTGTCCCGCCTCTGCGCTTCACAGCGGCCTCACGAATGTCAAATTAGTTCACGGAGTGAACCACCTCCTAGCTTCATGGCGGCCTCAAGAACATTAAATGAGTTCACAGAGCGGCCTACCTCCTTGCTTCAGGGTGGTCATGGTGAGGGGGGCCTCCATGAAGTGGATTCGTGAGGCCGTTAATGGGGCCTTCTTTTGGTTTCTTCTCTATCCCGAATTTTGGCACCAAAAAAATTCACCCCCTCGAACTTGGAGCCGCAAAGAGATAAAGTGTTGAAGTCTGAGGTAAATGGCTAAAATCCTCAGATGTTCGCGAAGCTAGCTCGCGAAGAGGGTTCGCAAGGCGGATTGGGGGTGTGCAGGATGAGTGCGCCATGATGCTTAGTGTGCACTGGATTGGCCATGAAGCACGAAGGCTGTTGCCTATAAATAGCGGGCGGCTGTCAATTTTTTCCTTTCCCTTCTCCGCAGATTTCTCCTTTTGTGCTCTAGATTCGGGATGCTCCACGTACTCCGCAAGTGTTCTCTGCAAATCGAGTATTCGTGGCACACAATGAGTCCTCGACTCCATGTTTTCACTCCATGTTCCAGCGCTTGAACGCCTAGGTAGTGCTCTGTGAATATTCTTCACGAAGAGACTACGCGATTTCACTCTGTGGACGAGTTTTGCGAACCACCCATTAAATCATCCACGTTCCAGACCAGAATTGACCACCATGAAGCTACCCAGGGGTTACATGAAGATGCTGCCCAGAGGGATGTGATGGAGAATAGTCTGGGGCTAGGAGAGTTGGTCTATATCCACTCAGACTATAGTTAATTGATGGAGCTGCTATAGGGGAGCCAGAAGAACTACCCGTTGTGTCCGAGGTTTCCCTTATATAGCTTCATGCTGTGGGATGATGTCTTCATCCCTGAAACAAGTAGGTATGAGCCAGCTTACTAGTTTAGGAGCACGTCGTGCCAGCGTCGACAGTTCATGGTGCCTGATGGTCATGTCCGGAAGGACTTCACGCCTGTCATTGCTGACTGCTTATACAACCATCTGAACAATGTCGACGAGAAGACATTGCAGCTAGAGACTTCTCCTCCTCTATATCAAATTATCCTCAATGCGGCGCTGGGGAACCAGAAGAAGTGGTGGTCTGAGGAATGAGTCCTACACTAGGGTGGAAACATCACGAATGATTAGGCCTGAGCCTACTATGTAGGTGCCTCATGTGAGGAGTTAAGAGCAGAGCTGAGAAGGGTGGGCATGTTTGAGGCAGCTTGGGATTCCCAGTTCCACATCTATCAGTCGAAGCAGCTAATGCCAGAGCTTTTGAGCTAGTGGTCACTGGGGACCAATACCTTTACCCTGCATCACAGGGAGGTCGACATCAGCTTTTGTGGTGTGCATAAGATATAGGGGGGTCCCAATACTCAGAGAGATGTACGAATAATTCCACCCTGATATGGGTGAAAAGGAGTATCTGGAGATGATTCTGCATCTAGCATTGGAATTGATGGAGCTTGTGCCTGGGGAGGATAAGTGGGAGGGGAGGGATGTCCACTTTAAGCATTGGTTCAAGAAGTTTCTGAACATCCTGGTAGACCGACAGCTCTCGGTGAGACCTCAAACTTTCCCAAATGGGACCTGAAGTAAGGAACTCTCATACTGGAGGCTGTTGGAGAATAGAATGTGGAAGACCTGGGTGTTCAGTTTCAGCACGGAGAAATTTCCAATAATCAGGCTGGTAGCATTCATCGCAGTTCTCAACTATGGTTGGATCCTTCCAGTGAAGGATACAAACATGGGAGGGCAACCAAGAACATTCATCATGGCGTCCGCATTGGAGATAGGAGGGCGGGTCAACCTATGGATCTTGATGCTTGCCAAGTTTTGTAAAACGTTGTGGCACATCAGAGAGGGGAAGAGGTCATAGAGGGTATGCGGGTCGTTTCACTAGCTATACGGGTGGATTGTGGCGCACATATGGGGGATCTATGTGTATTAGAACCTCATATCGCCTCCAGGGATGAACTTCTACCCATCGATTCTGAATTCCAAGTGGAGATTTCTGACCAAGCTGACCCCACCATCTGTTCTGAACCGGGTGTGGAGTGTGGAAGAATTCAATTTCCACTCGTTTAAATTGTTGACGGGGGCCTTCATGGATAATTTTTGGGGAACAGAAGAGCATCGGGCCTACCTCCTGGCCTTTCGAGGTGGAGCCTTGGTGACCAGGGTGGACCACATGTGCCTCTATGAGCCATACACCCCACACCCGGTTTGCAAGGCAATTCAGGTGCCTGCAACGACTGACCTCGCAGGTCTACATAGAGGTGTGTCACGTGGAGCACCCATGTGTGATGATGCAGATGTGGCTCATGTTCACATGGTAAGATGGGAAGATATAGAATGAACTACCTCCGCCAACAGTCATTCTAGAGCTGATAAAAGAATATGTCCAGAGCTGGGAGGCAGCCTACCCGGGGGAGACACTGAAGTAGACAACCACTCTAGTCGGTGATGGTGACCCTCCCAGACCTCGAGGCTGAGGCCGAAAGGCGTAAAGGGCATCACATAGTGGTGGGGCCACTGTAGAGGTGACGCCTGCACCCGTTGAGGGGGTATCAGTGGTGGCAGATCTTGTAGCGGCAGCGGACCTGGTGGTCCCAGGAGAACAAAGTCATCCGGAGGGGCGGCCACCGAGAGGATTCCATAGGATTTCTACTCAGGCCTTGGGGAAATGGATCTGCCATATTGACCTGTTGAAGAACTTTGTCTTCTCGGAGTCCTGGGACATCTCGGAAGTCAATCGGAAATTCATCTTCCCATATGAGTTATGGAAGCACCTTAGTAACCTCGGTATGGACTTGTCGGTGATTGGCCCTGTTAGATCCAGATTTGCAGTATCCCAGGTGGAGGTAGAGCAATTTCTATCCAAACTGAAAGACTATATCCACTTGCTGGGTTCCTTTCACCAGATGACATACCAGGTTAGGGTGGTGTTGGATCGTACGGTCCCACCGCCACTGTCAGCTGCTGACCTGAGGGAGTGCTTCCCTCTATCGGAAGAATCGTAGGAGCCCTCCAAGGGAGATGAGGCCTGTAAAAGGAGTCCGTTAGAGTATGATGAAGTTTCTAATCAGTCCTCATATCACAAAGACTTCACGAAGGCCCTTGAGGTAAAATCCCAAGTTCCATACTTAGTGTATGCTCTTAGATTACTATGGATTCCTCATCAGCATTTGCACTGTGCAGTAGGACCTTGTTCATAGTCCTCATTCCCGCCCCTCAGTGGGCGCTGACGCGGGACCTTCGGGTTCCATGCCCAAGGATGCATCAACTTCCTTGCCTGGTGGGGCTGGGACACACGAGGCAGCACCCCGAGAGTCTCCATACATTCCAACCATATACAGGGGGCCATGTATCGGTGTTCCGATGATATCAGCCTGAGAGAAAGACCATGGATTTGACCACTATAAGTCTCGTCTATCAAATTTACAACTACAATCCCATGACCACGTTAATTGACATTCACATCCCCTTTTATGGCAGGTACAGACCATCAATTGGCATGGGTTTCTACGGAGAATATAGTCAGGACTTCTGGTGGCGCCCTTCCATGGGGTATGCCAATGGTCGTGAAGGTGGACATCTAGCCTAACCGAACTACAGTGCTTTCGATCACTGAGGGGGATGCCAGTGGGACTATGCCTGAGGTTATTGAGGTCGGATCCAATGATGAGGATCAACCAGACAGTTCAGGCCCCGCTACGCCTGATCCAACACTAGACATGGATGGCCAAGGAGTTCCTGGGGGCATTCCCTGCATACGATCTTGCCAACCGTGCCGACTAGGACAAGACGCCCTCTAATGAGGAGGACAAAAAAATAGTCTATCGCCGATCATGGAAGCTGGTCATGCGATTCATCAATAACACCCCACAAGATTCATGGGTGGATGAGATGGATAGACTTCACCTGCGGCTATGCGAATTGTGTGATGGTGGATTGGATGACCAACACCCTCACATGCTCATTCAAGATCTTATGACGGTAAATATTCGGGAGTATGACCACGACATTAGTGTGGGCTGGCAGTGGAGGAAGGCCGTAAACATCAAGAGGCTCTAAGAGGCTGAAGACGAGGTCTAGAAGCTACAGAATCAGGCGGATGAGCACTCAACCTCCCTCAACGCGAAATTTATGATAATATTTAGATTGAAGGCCCGGCTGGAAGAAGCTGAAGAGGGCCTGAAGTGAGCCTCTAAAGAGATTACCGCTTTCCGGGTCGACACGGAGCGAGCCCAGATTGCGTCCAATGAGTTGCGGCCTCATGATTCCATGGAGGAGTGGGATCTGAACAGGCAGCAGCAACTCCTGCACACCACCATCCAGAGGGTGGCGGAGCTTCTACACTCTATTGACAAGGTCAACCCATCCATGGGGGGAGTCGAACCTCAGGTACTGTAATGATTACAAACCCTCAAATTTACTTTCATAATTTAATTTTTTGATGTCGTATCATTAATGATTTCTGTTTCTTACATTGGTTATTGCATCCTTGTTATGTTCGCGGAGTGTCCAGCAATCATTCCCTATGCTCATGTGGGTCGGCCCCAATTTGAAAAACAAAGGATGAAAACCATGTCACCCCATCCAAATGTAGGAGTGCAAACCAATCTTCATCATTCAGGGTTTGAACAACCGGTCCGTATTTCCTAGTGGAAATGGGAGAGATATGACTGGAGAATGAAGCTCTCAGAACAGCTGAATTACAGTTTTTCCCGTGTTCTCTTATGCACGAACGGGGTAGCGCCAGGTTTTCTGAAATCAATCCGAACAGATGGGATTGGGAGGTGTGAATCACGATACCTAGAATTCATAACATTGTGGGGGTGGCATGACAAAAAAGAATAATTGTTGACCGCATTAAAAACACTGTATTCTTATTGTATTAGCCTGGAGTGGGGATAGAAAATGAGGGACAGCCGCTGACCGTGTTCAAAACACGGTGACTGACAAAAAATGTCATCTGTTAGTCTTCTAGAGTGTTAACCTAGGACAATAAGTGGCCCATAGTCCAAATAATCCATATTGTTAGGGGGTTCCCTTAGACATGAATGAGGACACGGCTCTGAATAAGGGGCACACAGAGTGTGGAATGTGGAGTGATGGTTTGTTTGTGAAGAATCCAACACTCTTGAAATTACGCCACTATGGTGGAAGCACCATAGATGGATGCATAAGTTTGATCATGGATCATTCCTTCTTTCAGAAAAGACCTCTCTAGCGAGGGGAGATACCGCTTCCCAATGTAATTGTGGGGCATCCCGAACTTATTCAGGGCAAAATTGCAGTTACATGGCTCCTCACAAGGGGTCAGGCCAGGGGCCGGAAATGAGTAGGAACATGATTTATGATTCCTATGGATGAACCCTAATGAAATGCCTGAGTTTCTCTACATATCAAATGAGGATGTGAATCAAGCTGTATGTAGTTCGGGAAGCAAATTTTAATGTCATGCGGGACTATGAAATGTCTGGTTGTGCTGGTGCTCATCCTACTAAAACTACTATGCTCGCATGGGTCATGCTTGAATTGGGAAACAAGAAGTAGTGGTGGGACTTTCCCGACATAGGAAGGAACATGTTTGTAACACCCTGACCCCTGTTACCAAGAGTCGGTGCATTTTTTAATGCATTGGCATTATTACAAGGAATCAAGTCTTGAAGGACCCATCAGTTTAGCAGTCTTGGAAAATTGATTACATACATGAATTTTACATTACACTTTATAACATACAAAACAACATAAATAATCCTTCTTGAACACCATTATTCCCTTGGATTAACCTTGCATATCTGTAACACCCTGAGAGTTTATGAAAAATATTCTTTTAATTTCATTAATGTCTTGTGTTGTATTCTACACCAAGATTACCTTGCGCCATACGCAACACCGTATTAGCTTGCAGTATACGCAACACTATTCTTGGATCGTGTTGCACACAATTTTGATAATAGTTATTCTACGCAACATTGAGTATATATATATATATATATTCAATGTATAAATGAAATATGGTTGGATTCTGTTATACAAAACAACGAAGGATTCTTTCACAACACGCATCCCTGACTTGGCTTGCATTACACGCAATCACGACCTTCCTCGATAGCGTGTGTTGTACGCAATACTGGGTTTTAATAAACAACGATATATTATTATAATATTGTCATGAACTAGCCGTTATGAATAGTGTTAACTAAATTTTGAATTTTATAACATTATTAGTCATCTTACACATTTTCTAGAACATGGTATAAGAACAAAATAAATTTTTCGGGTAAAATAAGTATTTTTAAAAAAATGCAGTTTTGCCGCCTTTTGATGGCGCACCCACTTTAAATATAGTTTTTGACATGTTTATAAGTTCAATTTGACAAAATAAAATTCTTCTTTTGAATCAGGATATAAAAATTTACATTAGATAATGTTTTGATATTTTTCCGATAACTTTCATATTATAATGAATAGTAAAAACACGCTATATTTTAATTTAAAAAAACTTTTTTCATCGTAATATCTTATATGGTTAAATTATAATATTTAATGGTTTTAAAGTATAAATAGAATATATTTTTACCATTTAATATAATGTATGTAATTTGCATTGATTTTACCTTGAATTCGTAGGTTAAATCAATTCAATCTTTTGCAATGTTTTAAAGAAAAACCCGTTTTCATTCGACAACGGAATTAATTTTAATTTAATTTCTGCATCTTTTGTGTATTGAATTTGGAAAAATGGATTCCTTATTTGGAATCATTGGGTCCAAATTATGTTAATAAGCTACTTTTTATTTTTGGGCATTGTGAATAGTAACTACGGTAAATTTTATTTACTATAGTTAAAGGTAAATCGGGTAATTAAGGGTAAATATAAGATTATAAAATTACCCTAAAAGTTGTAGAAATCCTATTAGATGGATAAAAGTAGACCCATATAACCTAAGGGTCGGATTAGATTCATTTTATAGACTTTTTTCCATGAAAATAATTTAATTATTATTAAAACCAAAGAATGTGAGAACATGTCACTTTCTTAAATCTTATAAGTATAATAATTTTAATCTAGTGATAAACTTCATGAAACTTCAAAAATGAATGGTCTCCAGAAATCTAATACAATTATCTACATCATAGGAATTTATTTAGAATTTTTAGGGATTAAATAAGTATCATTTATTATGACACAATGATGATGCAGTAATTGTCTTATTAATGAAATATTGACATAATTGATGTTATAAATGCCCAAATAAATGTAATTTGAGACTTTTTATGACTTAAACTAATTTTATAGGTTAATATTACATGTTATTGTTGATTTATGTAATGTTGTTTGAACTTATCATTCTGTTATGAATTTCATAAAAATCATGTACAAAATAGTGTCAAAATTGACATAAAATAGTTTTTAAAATAAATATTATACTATTAATTGTTCTTTTATTCCTAAAAATCTAAGGTTCGTACAAATGATTTAGATAAGATTATATATATTAATAATAACCAACTTGGGGTTCTTTTGTCTTGATATTTTATGTTTATTAACCATATAGTGTAAGAAAACAAAAAGACACGGTAAAAGTTAAATTATTTAACTTAGAGTAAAATCTAATTGATAAGGTTAAAATAATAAACTAAACTTGTCTAAATCCTATTGGATGAGAGGCTTTAGACCCATCCCCACCTTAGCCTCTAAATAAAGCAATTTGGAGCTATTTAAAATCGAACTTGACTTTATAATAAAATAATATATTTAGTTATTCCAAAGGTGCCCCTCTCCTCCCTTATAAAAGGGCACCTCCTCCCTCTCTTCCTCACACCACTTTGAGCCTTCAAGCTCGGCCAACCCCTGCCAAATTATCTTCTCCACTTCCCTAGAAACATCTTAGAGGTTCTGTTCTTCCTCAAAGACCAATTTTAGTGCCCTAAAAGGAGATCTCAAACAGGCGCTTCAAAGAAGAGGTAATTTCTGTTACCGATCTTTTCACCTTTATTTCTTCTTCCACTTCTTCTTCTTAGGTTGTTTCATTATGACATAATAAAATCAGTATCACTCATATACTGATATTTTATTATAATTATGAAACAATCCTATTTCACCATCTATCCATCCTACAGAAAACGAAATCACCGCGCATGCGTACGTACGGAATACCGTCTCCACGCCGTGGTGAAATCTATTTTCCACCACCACCTTACATGGATGGGTATAATGGTGTAAATAATAACTATATATATTTATTTTAAAGTGATATTGATTCTGAAATAGTATACATACACTCCAATATAGTCCCACAATCATGAGAACGATATCATCGCTCGTGCGTACGTACGGACTACCGTCTCCACGACGCGATGAGATTCATTCTCCACTTTAACAATTCATGAATGATTATAAAGTATATATAATAAGTAATAATGAAATATATTACATAATAATGATACTAGATTTATGTGTATATATATGTATGTCATCTACTTCATTCTGTTCAACTCAATAAGGAAATGAAAACAGCGTTCATGCGTACGTACGGCCTACCGTCTCCATGAACGGTGTATTTCCTTCCATTTACTGATTTATTATATATATGTATATTCTGAATATATATATATATATAAATCATGTTTTATATTCTGGAATTAAGTAATCATGATCTAAGTAATCATATGAATAATTACAAGTCAAAACACGGACGACAAATGAAACAATTTTACCCAAAACGCTCTTTAACATGGAATTTACAAAAGAACGGGTAATATAAAGTCATAAGTGAACCATATATGATATCATAACAATGAATATGATTCTGGAATAAGTCAATAACATTATTTAAATCATTATACAGGAGGTTCGGACACTTACAAAGCAATTCGGACCTAAGGTAAGGGAAATATCATAATCTCATTTTTATCCGAGATTGTTTATACTTTGGAATTTACTGGGGTGTATTTTATCATCCACATCCATGTTTCCTCAATATTTAATATTTATATCATTCTACAATAGTTTATATCCAATTTTACCCTTCGGTGATTTTTTAGTAAAAGATATGAAAGGAATCTTTTGTCGTTTTTCGTACGAGGTACTTTTTGACTTTTCCAACAAAAGTACGAGAAGAATGTTTTTTTAACATATACAGCATGAATGGATTTTTAAAACATTATTTCCAAGAAGATTCCTTTACACGTTTTCAAGTTTATTTTTAATCAACTTCTTTTATATTAAAATTGTATGACATGTAAAGAATGTAAAAAATGTTTTTGAAGTAGAAAGGATATTTTCCTCAAGAATGGAGTTCAAGTGTTTTATCAAAATTATTTTCCATCCAAGATAATAAAGGGTTCTATTTCTATCCCTATTATTACATGGATTTGATTATGTCATGATGGAAATATTTTTATGAATTATTTTTTCTTATATGAATTGTTTTATGATGTCATGATGTTTAAGATTCCCATTTTTATTACATGGGTTATGCAATGATGTATGATTTATGATTTTGTGGAACACATAATAATGGTTTAATTATGAGATGGGTGGGACCTATATCTCCCTCCAATGCATTGGGTATAGATTTTATATCTCATGAGATAGACATGGCTGGAACGGTAGGTTATACCGGTTCAGTGAAACAGGACTGAAACGAGGGTGACTCGGTTCAGAAATGGACTTTGTCCACTAAGATAGTCTTGGCAATGAGTCTTGACTAATTAGATATGATTCTCTATGATTATGTGTGTATGCCACAATGTTTCATGGTTTCAGTTATGATTATTGGGATTACATTTCACTACTATGATTTATCCCATGTTATGAAATTATGCTCTCTTTTGCAGGTTAAGATTTCCAAAAGTTATGTTCTTATGTATATGATGTGATTGATATTTCTTTTGTTTACCCTTACTGAGAATTTTAGATCACCCTTTTATGTTTTCTTTTCCCCAGGATATAAAGAAAGGTTTTAGGTAGAAAAAAGGGAAGATATTTATGGGAGATGTTGAAGATCTTTCACTACGATTAGAAGATTACGTTCCGAGTTTCCAAAGACACTAAACTATTACGATCCTTGTGTGTGTGTTTTTGTTATGTACTAAGTATTCTGCAAAAGTAATGTAATGTCCATGTATGTCAGGATTCGGGTCTCTACAGTTGGTATCAGAGGAAAGGTTTAGTCAACCTTTGGAAACTAGGATGCGAAAATGTTAGCAAGATCCCTAGAGATATTTCTAAGGTATGCCTAGGTATGTCTCTAAGGTTAAGTATACGTATAGGTTATAGTACAAGAATTGCGCTAACGATCTTAGAATTTAACCTAAGATGTTTGATATTGAGGGTACTCCCCCTTTATTATGTTGTTTTCCCTAGCATGATTTTTGCCTCTCACACTATTCTTTTTGGGTTTTAGAAAATGGCTGGAAACAAGATGATTCATGATAATAGAGGATATGATGGACAATGGAATGTTATTCTTCATGAGCAACCAAATGAAATGGGATTTGGAAGTCCAAAAATCGTTATTATGCTGAATCAGCAATCTCATAATATGATCAATAAAGTAAAATTTGGTAAGTTTCCTGACTCGGCTAATAAGAGAAAGATGGAGTTTCATGATGATCATAGAGGAAAGAAAGTTCAATTTCCCCTATGTAAATCATGTGGGAATAGGAATCAAGGAGAATGTTTCAAAGGAACTGGAAGATTCTTTGGGTGTGGAAAAGAAGGAAACAAAGCTAGTAAGTGCAAAGGAAAAGGTTCAGTTAACACCAGGGATGAGGATAATGGTATTGCTACAACATCAACAGTGGTTAAATGTTTTAAATGTGGAATGTACGGGCATTATGCAAACCAATGCCCTAAGGGAAAGTCTCATGAAGAGAATCAGTATGGTCGTATGGGTAGTATTTATGTGGATGATGATTAAAAGACTACAAATGATATGTGAGATGAATGAATTGTTGACGCTCGGTCAATAGTTTAAGAATGTAGTGGAATGATGACATCTTTATCATGTGTAATGTTGTATAAGTAATCTCATGGTACTATGGAATAAAAAGACATCTATGGATTGTTACACTGTTGTCCTTCCTTGAGTTTTGAAAGTGTATGATTAATGGTACCAGTATCCATGAAAGGTTATTCAAATATTTCTGGAATGTAGATGTTATGCGCATAATGAAGGGATAAGAAGATAATGAGATGTTTGATTGCATTCATGAGCTCATGATTGATATAAGGACTAAGTGATATCATAGTTTGAGTATATAGAATTTTGAGGATTTTGGTATGTGGAAAGAGTTAACTTTTAACAGCATTCATGATTTCAATAAGGTTCAATGGGTATTCATTCTTCAAGAGAATACATAATTTAGGTATTCACATGTTTGTAATTTTACCAAAAAGATATATCTTATGATATATGGGGGATAAATGATGGAATTCACGTGATTATTTTCTTTATACTATGATCTTGGACCGAAGTATTTTAGATAAGCCTAAAGATTGGAAAGGATTATGTTGGACATAAGTTGGAATTTTTTAAGGATAGAAGTTTTTTTCGATATTATTGATGGGATGTTATAGTAATATAGTTTTAGAAAAAGGACAACCTGCAGGATGGGCAACAGCCCATCGCGTCGGACAAGGCTGTGGGAATCGAACCCACAACCGAAGTCCGACTGGCCTTTATCGCCTACCACTGACCTATAGAAAGTCCCTGTTTAGTATAAACTAGTTTTATTATATTACGCAGTATGATATATGAAGTATAAGTCCATTTCAGGAACCCTATATGATGAATCTCACTATAGATGGACTTATGTATTTTTTGATAACTTTTCTAACCTTTTGTTTGAGATAGATGGAATGACCCATCATTCTATCACATGATCTGCTAACACATCACGAATGACAAATTCAACTTCATTTCTTTAATAGATGAGGTGGAAATTGTACAAAGAACCAAAAACGGTGAGACTATACCAAAATCATGAAAGTATTTCTTCTAATTCCAATTTCATCAAGTTTAGGGAAATGATCTTGAAAACCAAAAAATTTTGTCCTAGTGCTCTTATATCTGATGAATCAGATGGTACCTTAGATCATCACAAATTTATGGATTTGTGATTGATTGCTTTTCCATAGCCATGTTCTCTACCACTCTCCATCACAACATGATGGTTGGATTTCTCTACCATATCCATATTTTAACCTATGTGGACACCCAGTGATTAGTTTATTTGGGTAACCGTTACGTTTCATACTTTTGTTTTTAAAGATTGGTTTTGATATTCTTTTTTACGATATGGGTTTCTATTAAAGAAACTTTCGAATAGTAAACCATTTATAACCCCAACGAATTTCGAGGGAGAAATTCATTTTAATGGGGGTATAATGTAACACCCTGAGAGTTTATGAAAAATATTCATTTAATTTCATTAATGTCTTGTGCTGTATTCTACACCAAGATTACCTTGCGCCATACGCAACACCGTATTAGCTTGCAGTATACGCAACACTATTCTTGGATCGTGTTACACAAAATTTTGATAATAGATATTCTACGAAACATTGAGTATATATATATATATATATATATTCAATGTATAAATGAAATATGGTAGGATTCTGTTATACGAAACAACGAAGGATTCTTTCACAACACGCAACCCTGACTTGGCTTGCATTACACGCAATCACGACCTTCCTCGATAGCGTGTGTTGTACGCAATACTGGGTTTTAATAAACAACGATATATTATTATAATATTGTCATGAACTAGCCGTTTTGAATAATGTTAACTAAATTTTTAATTTTATAACATTATTATTCATCTTACACATTTTCTAGAACATGGTATAAGAACAAAATAAATTTTTCGGGTACAATAAGTATTTTTAAAAAAATGCAGTTTTGTCGCCTATTGATGGAGCACCCACTTTAAATCTAGTTTTTGACATGTTTATAAGTTCAATTTGACAAAATAAAATTCCTCTTTTGAATCAGGATATAAAAATTTACATTAGATAAAGTTTTGATATTTTTCCGATAACTTTCATATTTTAATGAATAGTAAAAACACACTATATTTTAATAAAAAACAACATTTTTCATCGTAATATCTTATGTGGTTAAATTATAATATTGAATGGTTTTAAAGTATAAATAGAATATATATTTCTACCATTTAATATAATGTATGTCATTAGAATTGATTTTACCTTGAATTCGTAGGTTAAATCAATTCAATCTTTTGCAATGTTTTAAAGAAAAACCCGTTTTCGTTCGACAACAGGATTAATTTTAATTTAATTACTGCATCTTTTGTGTATTAAATTTGGAAAAACGAATTCCATATTTGTAATCAGTGGGTCCAAATTATGTTAATAAGCTACTTTTTATTTTTGGGCATTGTGAATAGTAACTACGGTAAATTTTATTTACTATAGTTAAAGGTAAATCGGGTAATTAAGGGTAAATAAAAGATTATAAAATTACCCTAACACTTGGAAAAATACTATGGGATGGCTAAAAGTAGACCCATATAACCTAAGGGTCGGATTAGATTCATTTTATGGACTTTTTTCCGTGAAAATAATTTTATTATTATTAAAACCAAAGAATGTGACAACAAGTCACTTTCTTAAATCTTATAAGTATAATAATTTTAATCTAGTGATAAACCTCATGAAACATCGAAAATGAATGGTCTCCAGAACTCTAATACAATTATCTACTTCATAGAAATTTATTTACAATTTTTAGGGATTAAATAATTATCATTTATTATGACACAATGATGATGCAGTAATTGTCTTATTAATGAAATATTGACATAATTGATGTTATAAATGCCCAAATAAATGTAATTTGAGACTTTTTATGACTTAAACTAATTTTCTAGGTTAATATGACATGTTATTGTTGATTTAAGTAACTGTTTTCGAACTTATCATTCTGTTCTGAATTTCATAAAAACCACGTACCAAATAGTGTCAAAATTGACATAAAATATTTTTTTAAAACAATATTATATTATTAATTGTTATTTTATTCCTAAAAATCTAATGTTCGGCAAAATGACTTAGATAAGATTATATATATTAATAATAAACAACTTGGGGTTCTTTTGGCTTGATATAGTAAGTTTATTAACCATATAGTGTAAGAAAACAAAAAGACACGGTAAAAGATAAATTATTTAACTTAGAGTTAAATCTAATTGATAAGGTTAAAATAACAACCTAAACTTGTCTAAATACAATTTTATGAGAGGCTTTCGACCCATCCCCACCTTAGCCTAGAAATAAATCAATTTGGAGCTATTTAAAACCAAACTTTACTTTATAATAAAATAATATTTTTTGTTATTCCAAAGGTGCCCCTCTCCTCCCTTATAAAAGGGCACCTCCTCCCTCTCTTCCTCACACCACATTGAGCCTTCATGCTCGGCCAAACCCTACCAAATTCTCTTCTCCACTTCCCTAGAAACATCCTAGAGGTTCGGGTCCTCCTCAAAGACCAATTTTACTGCCCTAAAAGGAGATCTCAAAGAGGCGCTTCAAAGAAGAGGTAATTTCCGTTACCGATTCTTTCACCTTTATTTCTTCTTCCACTTCTTCTTCTTAGGTTGTTTCATTATGAAGTAATAACATCAGTATCACTAATATACTGATATGTTATTATAAGTATGAAACAATCCTATTTCACCATCTATCCATCCTACAGAAATCGAAATCACCGCGCGTGCATACGTACTGAATACCGTCTCCACGCCGTGGTGAAATCTATTTTCCACCACCACCTTACTTGGATTGGTATAATGGTGTAAATAATAACTATATATATTTATTTTAAAGTGATATTGATTCTGAAATAGTATACATACACTCCAATACAGTCCCACGATCATGAGAACGATATCATCGCTCATGCGTACGTACGGACTACCGTCTCCACGACGTGATGAGATTCATTCTCCACTTTAACCATTCATGAATTATTATAAAGTATATATAATAAGTAATCATGAAATATATGACATAATAATGATACTGGATTTATGTGTATATATATGTAAGTCATCTACTTAATTCCGTTCAACTCAATAAGGAAAAGAAAACAGCGTTCATGCCTACGTACGACCTACCGTCTCGATGAACGGTGTATTTCTTTCCATTTACTGATTTTTTATATATATGTATATTCTGAATATATATATATATATATAAATCAAGTTTTATATTCTGGAATTAAGTAATCATGATCTAAGTAATCATATGAATAATTACAAGTCAAAACATGGACGATAAATGAAACAATTTTACCCAAAACGCTCTTTAACATGGAATTTACAAAAGTACGGGTAATATAAAGTCATAAGTGAACCATATATGATATCATAAAAATGAATATGATTCTGGAATAAGTCAATAACATTATTTAAATCATTATACAGGAGGTTCGGACACTTACAAAGCAAGTCGGACCTAAGGTAAGGGAAATATCACAATCTCATTTTTATCCGAGATTGTTTATACTTTGGAATTTACTGTGGTGTATTTTATCATCCACATCCATGTTTCCTCAATATGTAATATTTATATCCTTCTACAATAGTTTATATCCAATTTTACCCTTCGGTGAGTTTTTAGTAAAAGATATGAAAGGAATCTTTTTTCGTTTTTCGTACGAGGTACTTTTTGACTTTTCCAACAAAAGTACGAGAATAATGTTTTTTTAACTTATACGGCATGAATGGATTTCTAAAACATTATTTCCAATAAGATTCCTTTACAGGATTTCAAGTTTATTTGTAATCAACTTCTTTTAGATTAAAATTTTATGACATGTTAAGAAAGGAAAAAATGTTTTTGAAGTAGAAAGGATATTTTCCTCAAGAATGGAGTTCAAGTGTTTTATTAAAATTATTTTCCATCTAAGATAATAAAGGGTTCTGTTTCTATCCCTATTATTACATAGATTTTATTATGTTGTGATGGAAATATTTTTATGAATTATTTTATCTTATATGAATTGTTTTATGATGTCACGATGTTTTAGATTCCCATTGTTATTACATGGTTTATGCAATGACGTATGATTTATGATTTTGTGGCACACATAAGAATGGTTTCATTATGAGATGGATGGGACCTGTATCTCCCTCCAATGCATTGGGTAAATATTTTATATCTCATGAGATAGAAATGGCTGGAACGGTAGGTTATACCAGTTCAGTGAAACAGGACTGAAACGAGGGTGACTCGGTTCAGAAATGGACTTTTTCCACTAAGATAGTCTTGGCAATGAGTCTTGACTAATAAGATATGATTCTCTATGATTATGTGTGTATGCCACAAAGTTTCATGTTTTAAGTTATGATTATTGGGATTACATTTCACTACTATGATTTATCCCATGTTATGAAATCATGCTCTCTTTTGCAGGTTAAGATTTCCAAAAGTTATGTTCTTATGTATATGATGTGATTGATATTTCTTTTTTTTACCCTTACTGAGAATTTGAGCTCAACCTTTTATGTTTTCCTTTCCCCAGGATATAAAGAAAGGTTTTTGGTAAAAAAAATGGAAGATCTTTATGGGAGATGTTGAAGATCTTTCACCATGATTAGAAGATTACGTTCTGAGTTTCCAAAGACACTAAACTATTTCGATCCTTGTGTGTGTGTTTTTGTTATGTACTATGTATTCCGCCAAAGTAATGTAATGTCCATGTACGTCAGGCTTCGGGTCTCTACATTATTAATCACAATACACTTCTTGGAATCATAGGAAAAATAAAACATAGAAAAGGGGTGAGCTCAAATGCTCTGTAATGGTCATCAATACAGTGGAAACGTTCAAAAATAAGCATAAACATTTAAGGCAATGTATAAAGCTAAAAAAAAATTTTAAACATGAACTCCAGCATAATATGGCAGAAATAAAATGAAATAATTCCATTTACTTATTCACATGGATATTCTACTAATCGAATAATCACATGAAATATCACTAACCACATTCATAATGATGGAATGCATAATGCTGAACTTTAATTTATTTATCAAGGCCTCATGCCAAGGCCTAGGGGCTAAATATAACCGGAACCCAACCCGGAGTGCCTCTAATAATTGGACACCAACCCGGAGTGCCTCTAATAACCGCACACCAACCCAGTGTACCTATAATAACCGGAAACCAACCCGGAGTGCCTCTAATAACTGGACACCAACCCGGAGTGCCTCTAATAACCGGACACTAATCCGGAGTGCCTCTAATAACCGAACACCAACCTGGAGGGCTTACTTTTACTGGTCTCCAACCTGGAACATAGTAGCCCAACACATTCATCTTAAGAAGAGGATGCAATATAATATAATTTTTTTATTAAAACTACCATGAGAAATGTCAATACTTTACCCATAAACCATGAATGGTATAAAAATAACACATCCACAATCAAATATTTCACAAAACCTTCAACACAATATGGATGATTTTTATCATGATAAATCAACTTCAAAACAAGTTTAAAATCCATTAAATAATTTTGACATATATGAGATTGATTTGTAAAACTCTTTTAGAGAAATACCCCTTTTTCATGAAAACATTTAAAAGTCATCCAATTTAGAAAAGAAGTAATTTAATGTCATTTTTGAATCAAAGTGTCCCATACCACTTTGAAACTTTTGAAAGGAATTAACATTTAAAAAACATTCATGTCCATATAAATAAATCCTTAAAAACCATTTTGAAGACATGGAAAATAATGAGAATGATTTAGCAGAATAAATATGTAAAAGATTTGAAATGATGTTTTAGTAAAAACTCCCTTAAAAGGATCTCTTTGATAACTCTTTCATAAAACATGTACATGGATATTAAATATGTCCCAGTATATACTTACGCAAAACAACCCCGGATAATAATGAGATTGTGAAATTAACCCTTACCAATTTGGTAACTTACAAAACATACACCCCATCAAAGAAGAATCATACAATGAATAGTTAAATACACATATATTAAAGTGTATTACACAAGGAATAAAATTATGGGTAGTACATAGGCCTCAAAAAAGGTAATAGTGGAAATATGGCATGAATCTCATGGGAATAAGGAGTGAGATGAAAACCCATTACCTTGAAATTTCCTTTAGTCGAGGGTACGTTTAACCTCTTGTACGAAGATCGTAGTATGTTATTAAATTATACCAGAACCATATTAATATTTATGATATCATACATAATTCATTTATGACTTTATATTACCCATTTAATAATAATATCCATGTTAAATTAACATTTCGGGTAATAATAGCTTTCTTTATCGTACGTGTTTTCACTTGTTACTCTTGGTTGTATCAATTAGATCCTGATTTAAATACATCAAGATTATAAAACATGATAAATATATATTATATATTTAGAATATAAATATGTATAATTGTATAATTGACATATATATGAAATGGAAGACACTGTTTACGGAGACGGTAGTCTGTACGTACACATAAACGTTGTTTCTGTTTTCATATAGTATTGAACGGAAGTAAGTGAATAAGATATATGTAACTACATAAATCCTTATATATATAAATATATATATATCCAGTAGCATTATTATGTCATATATTACATACTTATTAGTAATATATATTTTTATAATCGTCAATTAATGGTGAACATGGAAATGAATCTCATCGCATTGTGGAGACGGTAATCCGTACGTACGCACGAGCGAAAATATCATTATTTTGATATTAAAATAATATATAATTGGATGGTATATTTTATATATATAATCCTTATAATTTTTTATTTATTATTTACATCAAATACACATCATTATTATACACATCCAAATAATAATGTTTTGAATAACAATTACACCACGACGTGGAGATGGTAAGTCGTACGTACGCACGTATCGTGTCATGTCAATAAAATGATGGATAGAATAATTAATATGGTTTTACAATATTTATAATAACATCACAGTATATATGAGATAATGTAGTTATTATTTTAGAATAGAAAGAACAAAGAAAGAAGAAGTTGAAGAAGAAAGGAACTTGAAAGAGGGTGGTGAAAACATTACCTATTCTTCGGGTTCTACCTTTTGATTTGATCAAAAGGAATTCTTAGGTTTTCTTTATGATCAAACTAAGGCCTCTATGTTGAAGTGAGGGAAGTTGAGAGAGTATTTTGGCAGGGGTTGGGCGAACCAAAAGGCTTTGAAGGTGTGAAGAATTGGTTATAAGTAGCGACTTTTTTTAAGGGGGGGGGAGGGGCTCTTTAGGAAAAACAGAAAGTATTAATTTATAATAAATTCATATTCGGTTTCTAATGGATAAAAAGTGTATTATTTAAAGGTTAAGGTAGGTATGGGTCGACAAACACTCAACCAATAGAATTTAGACAGGTTTGGGTCATTATATTAACCTTATCTTTAAGTATTAACTCTTAGTTAATTCGTTTCACTTTTACAATGTCTCTTTGTATTTTTATATTATATGGTTAATAAATTTACTATATACATCCAAGAGACCCCCATGTGTTCCATTAATGATACACCTATCATGATACAAGAATTTAATATCATTTAATAATATAATATTTGTTTTAAAAACTCTTTTATGTCAATATTGACACTATTTGGTATTTTGTTTTTTTGAAAGTCATCACAACTTGATTACTTCCAACATGATACATTGAATCAGCCATAACATGTCATAGTAACCTATAAAATTCTGGGATTTCATAAAAACTTTTAAATTATATTTATTTTAATATTTATATTACCATTTATTTGATTCATTCATTAATAAGGTAATTAATGCATCATCATTGTGTCATAAATAAATTTAAATATTTAATGTATAAAAATTATAATTAAAATACCATTATGTAGGAAATATTTTTATCTTTTTAATGAATATTTATAATAGAATTTATCATATGTATAACGTTATATTAAAAATGTTTTATTTATTAAACATTGATTTTAACTCTTTTAACTCTTCTTTGAATTAAATAATAATAAATGCCCTAATCCAATCCAAGTGGACCTAAAGGGTCATATTTTATTACTAATGTTGTTTATGGTTGAATTACGCTTATCCAATAGAATTAAGACATCTTTTAGGGTAATAATAATATCATTTTTACCCTTAATTTCCCTATTTACTTTTTACCGTGGAAAATAATATTAAAATGTTACTATTCACCAAAAATTATTTTTATCTTATCGAACCACATTTAACTCCTTGATATTAACCGTGTCTCTTGGATTTTCGAAATTACACTCACAGAAGCGGTAAAATTATGTTTTATGTGAATTTACAAATTCTCCTAGGAGGTGGGTAAAAGACGGTGAAAAAGTTCAATAAAATTTTTATATATCTAAAATTTTTATAAACTGCCTTTAATGAATTACATTGAATTTCTATAGGTGTTATGTATCTATTTTCACCAAAAATAAATTTAAATAATATAAATAATTATATAAATAAAAATCTGGTTTTAAACAGTAACTCGGTGTTTTTCACTATTCATCAAAAATTGAATGTTTTCAGAAAAATACCAAAAAATTACCCTAACATAATTTTGATATTCTGAATTCATTAATGAAGTCTATTTTACCAAATTCAAAACATATAAGTTTCATTTATTAATTTAAAATTAATTCCCGTTGTTAAAACAAAAAGCATGTTTTTAAGAAATAAGAACTATCAAAAAATTGACACTTGTTTATGTCTGGTTTAAGTGTGAAATAATGTCCAATGACCAACATTGGATGAAATGGTAAAAATATATTCTAAATATTATTTAAAACCACTCAGATCCATAATTTATCATTATTAATTATTTTGATTAAAAAGTTTTTTTCAATTAAAATTTAGTAATTTTCACTATTCATCAAAATATGAAAGTTATCCGAAAAGTAATAAAATTTCAGCCTTGGCTAATTTCAATATTCTGAATTGAAAAATGATGTCCATTTTGAGGGATAAAATTTCAAAAAAGTGGGTATTACTATTCATAACGTCTACTTTGATTGGTCGTGGTGTGTGTTAGAACTCAATGTTGCGTACAACACACGCTACTGGATTATTCAAAAAGAAGTGTACTATGGAAGCTTGGGGTGTTACAATGTTAGAGTGAAGGGACGGTCGGTGAATGTCAGCCCAATGATGTTAACCCATCTATGTAGCACACCTAGATGCGCGAAGAAGTATGGTTGAGTATGTCAGAATTCCACTTGATCATGAGGAAGTGGAAATGTGTTAATCATTATGCTCAAAACCTAGATCACAATGATGGTGGCATGACGATGAGGGATAAATTTTGACCATGTTCAAAACACAGTATCCATATCATTTTAGCCTAGAATGGGGGCAGACAAATGAGGGTCGACCATTGACCATGTTCGAAACATGAGACCTATCACAAACGTCGTCCGAGATCCTTAGGGACATTGGTCCAATATGGTAGGTGAGCTGATGTAGCATGGGACCAGGACATTAGTGGGACCTTTAGTATGTGTAATAGGATGAGGATCCAAATCACTTTCTCATGAATCTTCGACATGGAATGAGGGGAATGTCTCCATGAAAATTCTACATTTCGGGGTCATTGTCAAAATGCATTTGAATACGACAACGAGACGTATTAGATAGAGGGAGTCAAGTCCCTTCCCATATGGAGGACTTAGTTTAGGGTCGTAAAATTCATACCATGGATGGTATGAAACGTGGGAGACACATGGTGAGTTAATTATAAAACCTGACGTGGATGGGAACCTAGGGTTCTGACCACCATGTGTTCCCTGGGAAGATTTTAGGTCAAGGGACCAAAAACGGGAGTTAAGCTTGGCCCGAGGCAAGACTCAAGGACATTCCTACATACCCCATGAGAATGGGGATCAAGCTACACATAGTTCTAGAGGTGGAACAGTAATGTACCAGTACCGGGGATAAAAAGGGGAAAGTGGGCATGGGCCCTCGCCCCAAAAGAATCAGTATTTGATAAATCGTATTTTTCCTTCAAGGAGAGTGGTTGTTTTTTTGTGAAGCGATAGGTCTAGGGTAGAGGGCCCTGACATCACCAAAAGGATCAATCCGTAGAGGAGTTTGACAAATTTTATGGCATTTGACCAATGCCAAACATGGTGTCCCCTTGAGTGAGGACATCATGATGCAGTGCTGTTTTGCTTTGTGTAGCGAGGACGATAATGTCACAGTTTAGGGACGTGTGATAGGACCAAGTGGCATAGTCTAAATTCATATGGCTTGGACATGAAGAAATTCACACGACACAATACAACATATCTGACGTGAATGAGGAAATAATCTCATACCACACTGTACACAATTCCGAGAGAGGAGCCTCAGGCCAAAGGGCCTAAATAGAGGTAAGAGGGTAAGGGATGGGAGAAACTAGCTCCCAACTGAGCTGGACCCATAAATGAGATGTTCGGGTGTTCTTACCTATCCCATAAGGATGGTAATCATGCCACACGTAGTTCTAGATGAGATCTTAGTTTATAGCCTTAGAGCTCGGACCATGGAGGAGCGAAAACCCACCAAGTAAGTGCAAACGTCAACCCGATCCCTAAACCCACTTGATTTGAATTTGGTGTGGAAAACAAGGGAGGAAGATGTTTATTTCAATACCGAGAACACACACCAAAGGGTAATTAGTGTGGAGTCCTAAATGATTCCCTTATCGCGGCTTTTGTCCTCCAAACGTGTGGATGCACGCTGAGGAATAGTACCAAGAGTTTCAAAATTCTACTTGGAAATGATTAGGTGGAGAATGATGTGAATCATGTAACCAACATTCAAGGCATGAAGGGGCTGCCGTGATGATAGAGGATAACTATTGATTGTGTTCGAAACACAGTATCCATATCATGTTAGCCTAAAATGGGAACCACAAATGAGCATCGACCAATGACCATATTCGTAATGGGGGTTTTCTATTGGCTAGTTGTCTGCGACCCTCGAGGACGTTGGACTATAATGGTAGGAGAGCACTTAGCCCTAGCATCCATGCCGCTTGGGGTTCCATTTGGGTGTGAAAATTGATGGAATCCCTGATGAAGGAGAACACAAATAATGAAAAATGGGTGGAAGCATGTCTGAGAAGAGTCTGAGATTCCAGGTACTAAACCAGAGTACCCTTAGGCACATTGGTGAACCGCCGAAGAGGGTTGACGATGGTGCTCAAGTTGAGAGTAACCGATTATAAGGGATGAGTATAGAGTAAGGGGATAGAGAACTTTTAGGCGATAGGTACACGACATGGTCATTACAAGCCTGACGTGAATGTGGACATAATCCTATGCCACTCCATATGCTCCCCTCCTCAGGGAACGGTTGGCCAAGGGGCCATGATGAAAGGGAGATTTCTGGGAGATAGGGCTGGACCCAAAGTCTAGTCATTCGTGCGGTCCTACATATCCCATAAGGATGGGAATCAGGACACACATAGTTCTTGATGGAACATGGGGTTAAGATGCACTAATGAGGGGGGTGTACGACATGGTGAGTAACTTGAGGTTAATGGGGATATAATCCTACCCCACACCGTACAACCCTGAATAAGAATTTGGGCCAGGGGCCCGAAAATGCCACGCGGCCTAAGTGTGGGCCTCGGACTAGAAGTGCCTGACCAGTTTGCAGCTTAACGTCTTCTAGTGAGGATGAAGAGAGGAGTAAGATACCCCAAAAAATAGAGGTGTACGACATGGTGAATAAACTGACGTGAATGAGGACATAATACCACATAACACCGTACACTCCCATAAGAGAGAACCTGGGACGGTGGCCCGAAAATGCCAAGGGCCTATGATTCTGCCTTGGATCGAAGACCATACGTCCTCTTTTATGGTTACTACATCATCACAGCTCATAAAACCTTGTGAGAGGTGCTCGGTGTGGAAAACAAGGAGTCGGTCTCTGCTCCCCCTGTCATATAGGGGACTAAAACCTGGATTTTCCTAAAGGGAGTTCATCTCTTGATGATACAATTGGTAATATCTAACCACTACAATCAATGTTTGGGACATCATGGGGTGGTTTCAATGTCACAGGACAACAGTTGACCGTATTCAAAACACAATGTCTCTATAGTGACCTGAAATGGGAGCAATAAATGAGCATCGACTGCTGACCATATTTGAAATGTGGGACTTGTATCGGATTTTTTCTCAACATCCTCATGGTCGTTGGCCCGAAGTGGTAAGAGATCCCTTAGTCCTAGCTTCCATACCATTTGGGGGCCTTTCTGGACGGGGAAGATGATGGAGTCCCAATCAAAGGAGTTGGTGAAGCATAGTTGTCCCCATCTCTAAAAGAGGTGAATGTCTCTAGGGAGTGGGACGTATGACCGTATCGAGGTGAGCTCAAAGTGAATTGGGGAAAAATGTTTCACCCCTTTCACATGTCTTGACCTAAGTGGAAGACCCTAGCATTTGGGCTGGGCCAATAGACAAAATTTCTAGGCATTCCTACATATCCCATGACGGTGGGAATCAAGCCATGCGTAGTTCTTGAAGGCCATGTAGTTTAACATCAAGCGGTGCAGATGTGGGAGGATATAAGAATATGGACTGTGCATATGGTGTTACAATTAAATTCCTGATATGAGTGGGGTTGAGGAAGCCTACACCATATCATGCAAGGATCCTCCGAGAGAACTACACCAAGTGGGGATAGTCAATAATATGATTTTGGGCACTAGGCTCAAGACAAGGCGTATGAGCATTCCTACGTATCCCATAAGTATGGTAATCAATCCATACGTGGTTATCAAGATGCAGTTTAATGTCATGCAGGATGATGCATAGTTTAATGTCATGTAGGATGGAACAGTTTAAGTTCATGCAGGTCCGGCCTATAGTTTAGGGTCATGTGGGACTGAACAGTTTAAGGTCATGCAGGACCAGCATGCTCAGGCAATGTAATTCTTGAGAAACTTAGCATTTGTTGGAGGAGTAATACGCTCTCTATCCATGGTCACCAGGGAGTATGCTCCATTGTGATAAACCTTTTAGACTATGTAAGGTCCTTCACATTTGGGCTCCAACATGGGTGGTTTCCTACCGAGGATCATTGGCACCATAATGGCCAATACCAAGTTTCCTTCCAGAAAAGAGTGAAGGGGATCCTTCTGGTTTAAGGCTCTAGCCATCTTATTCTGATGTCTTTCAAGATCATGCAGGGCATGAAGCCTATTCTCGTCAAGAAATTCCAATTCATCCAGACAAATTTTAGTTAACTTATCTGGTTCCTGTAGGACATAGACTGATGTGCGTAATGAGCGCAGCTGTATCTCGATGGGAAGGACGACCTCAACTCCGTACAGAAGGGAATATGGGGTCACCTAGGTAGAATTACAAGTCATCATCTGATAGGCCCAGAGGGCACTGGGGATCTTGTCCGGACAACTCTTCTTGTTCTGACCAACCATTTTCTACAGAATGTTAGAGAGGTTTTTATTGAAATTCCCTATTTTCCCATTTGTGTGTGCATGATAGCAAGAGGTATGGTTCGAACAGATGTTGTACTTGGCATAAAATTTCTTCAACTCAGCTACTCAGATGTTGTGCCTTTATCGGAGTGGATGGCATGAAGGACTTCATACTAGTGGATGGTGATGGAGCTCACTAAGTCAATGATGTAAAGGGCTTTGAACTCCATGAGTGGAACTGATTCTACCCACATGGAAAAGAAATTCACGATGGTTACGATGAACCTGCACTAACGAGCTATCGCCAGTGGGTATGGTCCCATGACATCGAGTCCCCACTCCACAAATCGCCAATAATACTTGGTGGAGTGGAGAGGTTCTGGTGTCTGATTCAGGAAGATAGCATGAACTTGGCATGCATGAAATCTCTTGGTGAACTCGATACAATCATGGATCATAGAGGGCCAGAAGTACCCCCGTCTCTAGATTTTATGGGAATGCTTCGGCCCAGCCCAGTGAGCCCCACAGGAACCGGTGTGAACCTCATGCCTGACCTGAGAAATATCAACTCCTAGGATGCAATGGAAGAGAAAACCATCAACCCGTGCTTATATATTATATGATCATGACTCGGACCACTCTGGAGGGTAAAATGCAGTGCGCGGCGTCAGATTCACTCGTGCTAGGCTTGATCAGCTGGGAGGCAAACATTTTGGAGGTACTTGACAAAATGGTCCCTCCAGTAGGGAGTCTCTTCAACCAATGCATCTGGAGAACTTGGGGGTCCTGACGTAGAGGAACCGGAGGTAAGATGGATTACTCACAAGTCGTCTTCATCCACTGGTGTGAATGGGGTAAATGACTCTCCAGTGTGCCATGTGTATAATCAGATCATCCTGCTTGGGTTCTTCATGTGATGTAGCCAGGGCATCAGCTCGACTGTTCTGAGATCGAGGGACATAAGTAACTTATGGCCAAGATGGAAACTAGGACATTAGATGGAGGGTGTGCTCCAAAAATGGTACGAGTTCTCTATTTATGACAACATAGCCACTTTTTAATTACTTGATGACTAGTTCGGAATCCCCTTTCACATTAAAATGGGGTACATCGATCTCTAGAGCCAACTCGAGGCCAGTGATAAGACCCTGATACTCTGCCTCGTTGTTGGTGTAGCCTTCTGACAATAGGAATGATTATGAATGAATGTCTTGTGTCGGGGTAATAAAGACAACACCCATGGCCACTCTATTGATCCTAGGATCATTGAGTCTCCAACCGGTGGGGCTTCGGGTGGCACCGTTGAAGTGCATCTGCCAACACGGGATGTCATGATCTACTAGGAGGATTTCATTGTCAATAAAATCCAAGTCTAGGGAATGGTTTGAGGAGGTTGCGTGGGCAGATAGAAGGTTTTCCAATGCCTATCCTTTGATAGCATTCTTGGGGACAGATCTGATGTCGAACTGCTGGGAGATTACCGCCCACCGTGCTTGATGGCCGGTCAAAATTGGGTGATTCAGAATGTACTTCAGCGGGTTTACCCGAGACACGATCTATACCTCATGGTGTTGCAGGTAATGTTGCAAATTCTACACTGCAAATACGAGTGCAAGGCATCTCTTCTCGATGGGGGAATTATCAGGGCTCTGTATCGATGGGCATACGACTGAGATAGTAGAGACTGTTTTCAATCCCCTCATTGTTCTTCTAGACGAGAAGGTAACTGAGAGATCATTCCAAGGAAGAAATGTATATGATATGTGGCATTCCGGTGACGAGTGGCATCAAGACTGGATGATGGAGCAGATACTACATAATTTCCTTTAACATGGTCTGGTACTCTTCATCCAATTTGCAGGCAAATCCTTTCTTCATGATCTAGGAGAATGACTTACACTTTCAGGCCAAATTCAAAATGAATCGGCGTATGTGGGCTAACTAGCCTTGAAAACCTCGAAGCCTTCAGATACTGCTCAGGGGAGGCATCTAGCTGATTTCCCTGATCTTCTCTGCAAAGCCAAGAATCATCTTGGAGGTGACCCCAAAGGCACATTTTAGCGAGTTCATCTTCAGATGGCAAGAACGGAGGGAGTCGAACAATTTCTCAATGTCCTTGAGATAGTCTTATCTCTTGAAATATTTTTCCACCAGATCATCCACATAGAATTCCACCAATGTCCTAAGGATTGGCTTGAATATGTGGTGCATGTCCCACTAATATGTGGCACCTACATTCTTCAGGCCGAAGGGCATAACCTGGTAACAGAAAGTACCTTGGGGTGCCCTGAATGCTGTGGAATATTCATCCATGAGGGCCATCCGGATATGATTATATCCATGAGTATCCATCCATGAAGGAGGGGGCTTGGAACCCAATCGTAGCATCGATCAACAATTCTGTCTTTGGAAGGGGAAAATAATCCTTTGGACAGTAACATTTGAGATCCCAAATGTCGATGAAGACTCTGATCTATTCGTTCTTCTTCCTGGCTGGCACAATGTTGTCTAGGAAATTGGGGCACTGGACCTCCTTGATGAAGTTGGCTCTGATGAGTTTGTCAACATTGGCCTCAACCATGGCACCGTGAGAAGGGTGCATCTTTCTGGGAGGTTGTTTGAACCCGCAATGATTTGCTGGAAGACTGAGGTGGCGGACGACTACATGAGGATCTAGTACTGGCATCTCATTATAACTCTAGGAAAACATTTCATGGTGTTGTTCAAGGATGTCTATGTACCTATCCTGCTCCTTGGGGGGCATGGAGGCACTGATCAATGTGGTTCTTGGTTCTGTCTCACTTTCGCGGTTCATGTGGGATAAATTTTCGACCGTGGTGGAGACGCCTTCTTCAAGGACAGGAGGGGCGACCTCCAGATCCTTTAATTTACTTGCGGAAGAGAGATTCCCAGTGGGTGAAGCTTCCCCTGGATTGGAAGAACTTGATGGGAGGCTCGTACAAGCCTGGACAGCAGTGATCATAAGATTCACGCACCACTAAGACCATGGAAATGATGGTAGTCGATCCAATCCCATTTGGTATTTGTCCCAAGGGGCCACACATGATGATATCAAAGCAATATTGGAATGTTGACTTGAGCCGGTTAATCCCAGCCTGGCAAAGCAGGAATGTATGATGTAATGTTTTATCTATGGGGCGGACATCCCAATAATGAATAGGGGTTGGAGGCTTCTGGATCACCTGATCCAGGTTCATGTAGGAGGACGAGGTGAATTTCCACAGTCGCTTGGACCTGGGAATATGCCTTCCTCTTGTACTAGAGACAACAAAGCATTTCACCATGTCAGGGGGTCGTGGCCCCCATTCTATGGATTGGGAAGATGTGGGCATCATCCACACCTACCTAGGGTTCATTTTTTAGTGGGGCGGGCTCAACCTCACTTGCTAGAATCTGATTATCCTTTCTCTTGAGATAGTCAGCATCCATATAATGGGCTTCACCAGAGGCGAAAGGAGATGCATCACCTTGTAGTCTTCTTACTCAAACATTTAGGGTGTACTTGAGGCATTGGGGATATGATGAGGGGATCACCGCATGTAGATGGATCCATGGTCTTCCCATCAATTCATTGTACACAGTGTCTTGGGAGATGACCATAAATCCAGTACTCACAACAAGGCCATAGAACTGGGTCTTTAGACGGATCGTATCGACTGAGTTCTTATCTGTCCTATCATATCCCTGGATCCTTAAATTAGAGGGAGTCAGGTCACCCTCGGATAACCGAATCTTTCGCAATGTCCCCATCAGGACATGGATTATCCTGGAGCCGATGTCAACGAGACAGTGGAGAACCTCCACACCATAAAATTGGTTGGTGATGTACAGTGGAAGGATCTTCCCCTATATGAGAGAGCCTTCATCTACTCTGGAGAATGAGATTATGGCCTGGCATTCGGAACTCTCGACTGCTTCAGCATTAAAGGCTTCTACTGCCGTTACCTCCGTCTAAAACAGGAGGGGGATCCTCAAATCCTCAGCGAGGGCCTCACTTATATCTGACAATAGGTAGAGGGATTCACGGATGGAAACCCTTGCTGGGATGTTGGAAAGGAGTTTAAAAACTTCGTACTTCGGCACGAGGTGCGATCTTCTGCTTACAGGAGGCCGCTCTACGACTGGAGGCTTGGCGGGCCCTGTCGGATGGACCGGCGACTAGCTGGTGCTGGGCATGTCCCGCTGTTCACTACTCAAAGCCAGGAGAGTCATTGATGGATGAGGTCCAGATGGCGAAGATCGGCCTATAGTGGGGAGAAGCTAGTGGCAGTCTGGATGAGGTTGTTCTACCTGATCCAGTAGCACAAATGGTGGTGGATGTGGTCCAGAAGACACCGTATGAAGATGCTGAACGTGGTGATCTCTGCGTTGGTCCTGCTTTCTGGTCTTAGTGGAATGCCCGGACTACCATAGGTTCCAAATGATGGATCTCTACAACCTATATGGTCACTACTCTGCTGATGTTGGCGTCAACTGGGGACATTGGGGATGTTCATCCAGAGCTCCCCCTCATCGAAAGTCATATAGGGGTTTATCAACTCGACGGTATTAACCAAAGCATACCCTTGACCATCACATGAAGATTTATCCACAACTGGATAGATTCTGGTAAGGATCCCCATCTTAGGGGGCAGGATATTGCTGAGAGTGCGGGACTGCGACAGCATTCGTGGGGCACGTTGCTTCTTCTCGTGCTGTCGATTCTTTCTCTTTGTGGAAGAGGTCAATCGAGATGATGATGCCGAAGTGGTGGCCACAGCATCTGAAGGTTCTTGCTAATTTAGGCATGCTCAAATGATGCCATGGGCACGAAAAACCATCTTGCGAGCCATCCAGTCATCGTACTTCTGGGATCAGCACGTGGAAACCTGCTGTAACTCACCTTTGCTGTCGGTACCACTATTTGACCTTACGAAGACACCTAACACATGTGTTGGGGCCGGTCCCTGCCTGACTATGTTGTTATCAACCTGGTCTTGGATCTAGTCTTTAAACACATAGTACTGCTTTAGGGAGTTCCCTAAAATCTGATGATATGGGTAGCAGTTTGGGAGGTCAGTGTCGCCACTTCCGGCCTTCTACACTCAGGAAAGTGTACAATCCTCTGCTTCAAGATGCTACAGATGTTACCAGGGACCTATTTCTCATTGAATGAGTATGTTCAGTTTCTTCTTTCAGGAAAGGGGGACATTGGATCCTTTCCCTGACGAGTGGTTGGAGGGGCCTATTGAGGAGGTGGACCCTGATTATCCCACCAGGATGGTGGTTGCGCATTACACAGGGGAACGTGCCAATTCTAAGGATGCTACTAAGCTGGTGGCTGCTCATGAGGAGGAGGTCCTCTACGAGGCAGTGTGGCTGGTTCCACAGGTAGCAACTCCAACTGTCTAGGGGATTCTATTTGGGCCACCACAGTGGGATCGGCTCTGGCAGATCTACTTTATGGGATTACAGGGGCCAACAGACAGGCCTGATTGGCCTGTGGCAGGGCATCCTCAAGGCGTTGGGCCTTTTCAGAGAAGTCTAAGAATCCTCTAGGGTAGTTCTGGGTGATCAGAGAAGGAACCAGTTTTGTCTTGACATTCCCTTTTCACATCATCTGTAATTGATCCTAAGTTAGTGGCATGTAAAGAGATTATGTGAGCCCCTTCCACAGGGTGATAAAGTCCACGACTCGCACATTAGGCCATTCCTTACCCTTGAAGAGGTATGAGATGCTCATTTTCCAGGTGGTAGATCTGAACTAGTAGAGGAACTACCTGCAAAGGTCCTCCCAGCAGGTGGATTTGATGAGAGCTGGTTGTACAAGATGAATGTAGGCCCCTCCAGTATATGAACAAAGCAGCAGAGCAGGGCAGCCTCATGCTATGCTAGAGTGCCTAACATGGGCCCACACCTTATGTTGAAGTGGGCCAGGTGCTGCGGAGGGTCTCGTGTCCCATTAAAGGGTGATAAGGTGGGATTACTGAAGCCTTGAGGCTCCTGCATATCACTCACCCATGCTGGGAATGTAATTCCATCTAGTGGGATTGACCCCTACCACATTTATAATGCCTCATGGCGAGGGATGAGTGCTGCCATTCGATCATCTATATGGGGGACCCTATCTTGAGAGGGATCCCTAACCACGAGTCTATTGCTGAGTTCTTCAATATGATAGATAGGCTTAGCAGCTGGTGGAGAGGCATGAGGGGTAGCTGGGGGAACCCGGGCTGGATTCCCTGGATTACCACGTCATTCGAGAGGGTTTGGTGAGACATACCACGCCCTCTTGCAGTGAGTTCCGGCTTCATCCCTGTCTGCAGGTGCGGTATGATTAGGGTTTCTCGGGGGCATCTCGCCGAGGGGTAGTTTTTCCTGACCATATTTCCCTGGTATAGGATTTTCGTAGTCAGTTCGTCACTCTACAACATGTTTATCCATGAGTTAATCGACCAACCTCTTCTACTCAGCAATTTTTTGGCGCAACGTGGACTTCCCGAAGTCTTCCACCGTCTTCTGCACTTAGGTGGAGGGGTCATAGTGTTTGACAGCTGTAACGTGCACTATTCCCTTACTGGCATTCCTACCGAGTACCAATGCCTCAGTGGGTGTAGGTAGACCTAAGAGGTTCCTCTGTTGACAAGTAATCCTCTCTTATGGGTCCAACAGTGGTGGCACACCCTCAGGGGGTTAAGTCTTCATCCTGAATCTTCATCTCATCCTCTTTGTCCACTTTGTCTTTCATGTTGATAGTGACCCTTCCTGGGGGCATGTCCTCAATATCGCATAGCGAGTCAGGCTGTAGCCGGATAGGGCTGTATAAGAGGGCATCATATTACCCCCAGCCACAGATTTTCACGTGTGGGTAGCCTCCTTAATAATTCTGCGTAGTAACTTGATACTCTGAACGCATTGCTGTTGGAGGGCCACATTACGGCCTGGTGACTCGGGGCACTAGGCCACTGGGAGCGGTCCAGATAGACTAGATGACACTTCTCACTGATGTTTCCAAAATGAATTTGGATCCTGGGATAAACCATGCGCTGATGACGAAGACTAATATGATTCACCCAGAGGGTGTAGCGGAAACACTCAACATTGTTGGGGTGAGGGACTCGGGTATGCAGAAATCCTGCACTACCATGGGCTAGAACTTCTTGGGGAAGTGTTCTGCTGAAAGGATGCTCTATAAGCTCCTTGGCTCAAATTTAGGGTCTGGCCCTTGATTACCCCACACGCTATCTAGGGGTGGCTGAGGAACTAGAAATGGTAATGAGGCAGAAAACTGGGACGGAAGGTTGGCCGGTAGAGAATACGACGAACGGGCTAACTGGACGCTGATTCATTGGTTGTCCACCGAAGAGTGTAGTGACCTGGCCGATATGCCATGATAAGAGGGGCTAACGACCACCATTCCTGGATTAAGGGGCTGGGCTTCTAGTGGTCGGTCCCGCCACTGCTCACACACCATCGGTCCCTAGAATAGCTCTCTGTGATCTCTTGTGGAGGTAGAGAGCGCTTCTAGTGATGATGGTGGTGATTACACGATCGTAACCCGCAAGGTCACTAAATTTTCATCATCCTGGATAGACCTGTGTAGGGAGGTGGGAATCCTGTTTTCCTCAAATTCGGGGAGCACCAGGCTGATGTGCCTTGTTCCTGCCCTGGCCCTTGACTCGGATGAGCGAGGGGTGGGTTCTCGGGATGATTCATACTCCGCTTCCGAGTATGAGAAGCAGAATGGTTTTATCTCTATCCGGGCCTTCACAGGATTCATCTTGTGAGGGAGACAACCTGCCTCTAGGCCCCTGGGTGGCTCCTCAGGACAAGGCTGATTTCTAACCTAGGGTCCTTCGGCCGCACTGGTACTAGGGTGGACAGGGTTTCCACCTGAGAAAGTCATGGTGTGTGGACCACCGGGACAAATGTCGAAGGGTACATTGGGAGGACCTCTATGAATAGCACTAGAGTGGGAAAAACCTCCGCTAAAACTGGCTGGATCATAGGGAGGACCTTCATTCTTGGTGTGGTCGGAGCGAGGTTGGCATTCACCCCTCTGTTGTCTGGGGAGGAGGACCTTCCCCAGCTGTGTAAAGGACATAGGGAGGGTCCCCATGTGGAAGAGAGACCAGATGGGCGATGTCCCCAAATAGGCGGTCCGGGGCAGGAGGAATGACTCCATACCTAGTGTAATGGTCATGTGATAGGCTTCTGTACCGAGTATCACTGCTGCGGGATAGACCCTCATTCGAATTGGGGTTAGCATGGGGCAGTCCTCCATGCCGAGCCTCGAAGAGGGGAAGGCCCAAGCTCTCTGTGGTATTAGTATTGGGAGGACCTCCGTGTGTGGTGGCATCATTGTAGGTTGGTTCGCAGTGACCACTGCTCATGCCTATGACTAGGAGAGTCAACCCAGCCTGCTCGTGGGGCGGTTGAGGCCTCGATCCCAGTTGGGCATATAAGCGCCCATGCTCATTGTGTGCAGGGACCTAGTGATATTCCTCAGGGTGGCTCAGTCAATAGTAGCTGTCGACGTTGACGCCCCTTGGCCGACGTTCTCCTCAAATCGTGCCCGACACTGGCATTGGGTCGGACAAGCCGTGGCTAGTGGCGTAGGTGCATAGAATACCTACTCCTTCTCTGGAAAGTATGCATAGAGGCACTGACACGGATGAGTGGGAGCCCATTCTGGGAGCCCCTGTATTAGGACTCTGACATTGCTAGGCCAGATATCACCTACCTCATCAGTGTAAGGCAGGGAGTCGTCAAGGGGCTATAGGGACTGGCTCCCGAAGCGGTTGTATGTCGAGGTGGGGAGCAATGGCTCCCTACACGGTCCTCGGGGGTGGCATTGACAGTGAGGCATGGATGCCTCCAAATATAGGCGGGCTTTATCCTGCGTTGGGATGATGCCCTCCTCCTCATAATGATGCATGATGTCGTTCATTACCCTTCATTAGATAACTTCTGATGGGGAGATGTTTCATGGGCTCCCCATGGTCGTGGATGCCGAGACCGTCATGGAAGCAGTGAATCCCGTAGAGCGGTTGTGCTACCATTACCACTGCCCATGCATAGACAGGCGGGCGGTGATCGTGTTCCTGCAACAAAATCCTGATTCCTGAGAAGCATAGAGATGAACTCGTTATTTCAGAAAGAAAAAGGAATCGATGACCAATGCCCCGTCGCCATCCCATCTCTTGTGATCAGTATGAGGGATCTGCACTGACAACGTCGTAGAATAGAATGTCCAATGTTCTACTGACCCAACTTCTGGTGAGTTTCACACCAGGCCCGCTATTTGCTTGGCGGGACCCAGTTCCAGATTGCTGGATTCGGTGACATGTTAATCCATTGATGCCCCGAGCCCTACTAATCTCTATATTGAGGAGAAAAATTTCACGTCAGTTTCACCATTTTGGTTTCCGATTCTTTTTCTGGGGTGCACGCATCTGTCTCGTTTTGGGATGAGGGACGCAGATCTTTTGTTCCCTCGTATTCTCTATTTCCAAAGGCGTGCAACATCCAATCATTATTCCAGGGCGTATACTCCATGATATAAATGGGATGATGTGATGTTAGTTCTTCTTTCCCTGGATTCCTCCTCGGAACATATCACCTAGTTCGAGTCTTCCTCATAGACTTAAGACATTGTTCGTGAAACTATTCCCGGTTCCATATCTACATCGACACTAGTTAATTACGCTTCTTCTGTCAGGACATTCCAAGGGGTCCAATTAGGGAAACAACCTTCTGTTAGAAGAGTAGTCACGTGGGGCATCATTGGTTTGTCTGTACGCTAGGGGAGTGGCGTGTCTATCTTCTTTCCCTTATTATAGTGCTTCTCGATGGCATGGAAGCCCGATACATCCCACATCGAACATGGGGAACCATATGCCACGGGCATATATCTGAGGTTTTCCTCAGCTTCCTATGTTTAACATAGGGTATGCCTCATGTCTAACATCTAGCGTAGATGGATCAGAATGACCAGAACAATGACTAGAGTGGATCATATGGAGGAACCCCCTAGAGGGAACGCCGATATTGGGGTCAACGTGTGGGCAGCCTCTTGAATGCTGTAAAATTTAACGGGGAATGGAATGAGATGATTCCACTGGGATGTTGTGTCCTGAGTAAGAATCTGGATGGCTGATGGAAGGTTTTGTGGAAGGGAAGGTGAATGGGATGGAACCGTCATGAGGATGATGATGGTTTTGGGCTTGAGCCTCGAAGGGACTTCCTAAATATACCCGTTGTAGGGATTAAAAGTCCACGTAGTTTGTATGATGATGGCATGGGGCATACACTCTGGGCTTCCCAGGGTATTGGTAGTAGTTGGATTGATCCTTAGGGAGGCTTCTTACGTACCATGCCTTGGCATGGATCAAAGACCACATAGTTCAGGATGGATCATGTCGGAAAACCGACATTAAGATGGACATGTGGTCCAATGGGTGTTGGGCATGAACCTTGTGGAGGCTTCCTATGTACCCTACCTTGGCAAGGATCAAAGACTACATTGTTCAAGTGGGGTCGGCGAACCGATGTGAAGGAGGACTTGGGGTCCAATTGTTGTTGGGCTTGAACCTCATGGAGGATTCCTACGTACCCTGTCTCGGCAATAATCAAAGACCACGTAGATCAGAAAGGTGTGGGGCTTAGACTCTATGCTGCCCAGGGTGTTGGTGAACCGATATGAATTGGGTCGTAGAGACCAATGGAAGGTGGGCTTGAACCTCAGGGAGGCTTCATACGTACATTTCCTTGGAAAGGATCAAAGACCATGTAGTTCAAGTTGTGTGGGTCTTACACTCAAGGCAGCCCATGGTGTTGGTGAACTGACATGAACAGGGTTGGAACGATCAATGGATGGTGGTATTGAACCTTAGGGAGGGTTCCTATATACCTTTCCTTCGCATGGATGAAAGACTGCGTAGTTAAAGTGGTGTGGGACTTACACTCTAGGCTGCCCAGGGTGTTGGTGAACCGACATGAATGGGGTTAGAGCGACCAATGGATGGTGGGATTGAACCTCAGGGAGGCTTCCTACATACCTTGCCTTGGAAAGGATCAAAGACCATGTAGTTCAAGTGGTGTGGGGCTTACACTCTAGGCTACCCAGGGTGTTGGTGAACTGACATGAATGGGGTCGGAGCGACCAATGGATGGTGCGATTGAACCTCAGGAAGGCTTCCTATGTACCTTACCTTGGTAAGGATCAAAGACCACATAGTTCAAGTGGTGTTTGGATTACACTCTAGGCTGCCCATGGTATTGATGTCAGGGTCAATGATTACTCTAAGCCCATGTGATTCATACCCGGTGTGAGAAACAAGAGGCAGTAGAGACTTGATGATCACATCGTGAAATTTGCATCAATGGGATGTGGAGTGGGGCTTACACGTGGAGTATCCCAAGGAGAAAAGATTGGGACGTACTCCAGGATGGATTCCCATGGCGAAAAAGTGTAGAGGGAGAGGGATTTGGTACTGAAAAAAGGAGGAGCACCATTTCCCACCATGCCCTTCACTGGCCATGGGGACCGAAGATTAAAGGAGGAGTAGGGATACGACATCCTGTAAGGAAAGTTAGGGGATTACACCAAGGTGGTTTCCCTTTCCCTGCAGACAAAATCCACTCCAATAAGGATGATATCATCCCTTTTGAGGGGTGATCTCATCCTTGTGGAGATGAGTGGGCGTAGGGAATGTCCAAGGAAGGGGACCCAGCGTACGAGGCATGGGGTGAGGTCATAGTTTAATGTCATGTGCTGAGGATGATGGTTCTTGGCTGTTTAACATCCTGCATCTCGGATGAGGTGGGTTCACTCCACCCCCTAGGACATACATAACTGGTACCCTCTGCTCCTTGGTGCAGATAAGAGACAGGCAAAGTCATGGCGAGGTGGTTTCATGGAGTGATCCATCTAGGGGCCCAAGTTAGCGTGTCTATGTGAAGAAGTAATATCCATTAGTGTTTCTATGTGAAGAAGCATGAGTCGAAGCAATGAAACGAGCAGTATCATATAAGGGACATTGTTGTCATAATGTGCACACCAGGAGGCTTTCATGGGAAGAGTAATTTCCAAGCAGATGAGTTCATAGGCAGGGGCCTTGTGAATCTCTATTGCTTCGCATCATGGAGGGCAATTGTGAAGGGGTGTGCTTCGTGAAGTGTGGTTCCTTAGCCAAAGCATATGGTTGTGGTGCATATGGGAGGTTCCTCGTGAAGTGGAAAGTCATTCGCAGAGCACTGCCTCATGGAGAAAAGGTTCCTCATGAAACAAGGTGTCGGAAAGAAATTTGCATCATGAAGTACAATGATCATGCCATAGCATGGGGATCATGTGTACATGAAGGGTGTTTCGTTAAGCATAAATGTTTTGTGACGGCCTGGGTCCCATTGGGGATCCCCTTCCTTTGCGAAGGCCCTTCGGCTTCTTGAAAGGCATCCCTCTCAGAAGAGGGCATCAAAACAAGACAAGGGGGAGGAACTTCACGGAGTATAAGTACCTCACACAGCTCATGGTTCGCAGAGAAGAAGGATTATTCGCGATTCAGGAGCTGGGAAGTTTAAAGATCAGATTTTCCATCCCTTGGGATCAGGGGGAGCCTGGTATTTACAGGCAAGAGGCACCGTGAAGGGAATCTTATGCGGTGCGAGGAGGGACTTGTTTGCTTCACGGCGGGCTCGTGAATGTTAAATGCATTAACGGAGTGTCCCGCCTCCTTGCTTCGCGGTGTCCTCACAAACGTCAAATGTTGTTGTGGAGTGTCCCACCTCTGCGCTTCACAGTGGCCTCGCGAATGTCCAATGCGTCTGTAGAGTGCCCTACCTCCTAGCTTCACGCTGGGTTTGCGAATGTCAAATGTGTTCGCAGATCATCATGTCTCCTTGCTTCGCGGCGGCCGCGGTGCTGGGGGGCCTCCGCGATGTGGCTTCAAGAGGCCATCAATGTGGCCTTCATTGGGATACTTCTCTATCCCGAATTTTGGCGCAAACAATTCACAATATTTTTTCCTCATATCAAGATCCAAAACCAATAGATAAAAATTCAATATTAAAATTAATCTTATTTGGTAGTGTAACAAAACGATGAAATATTGAAACAAGAATATTATTCCCATCTCATATAAATAAAACTTCCCTCATGTGTGGTATAGCATCTACAAGGTACAATATCCATACCCTGACTCAATAAAATTATATACTCCATCTACCATATCTCTAATAGTAATTAAAAAACAAGGATCTTATATATATTTTTAGTATATTCAATCCAATTCACCTCTAATGTAACCAAATTAGGGGCCACACACCTCAACAATATCACCCAATATGCCAGTGGTTGATGACTATTAGTGAGTGTCAAAGTGTAATGTGGGTATATTATACCCATGTAGTATATAATTTCTATAATTCATTGTGAATGAAACATAACACCAGATTTCATATAGAAAAAAATAAAGTCAGATATCACATATAAATACCATGTAGAGTAATAGCATCACCGATGTTGTAACAACATGAGAAGTTGAAATGTTGAATATTCATAAAAATGTGAATGTGATATCACGTGGGATGATATTATTATAGAATTCCAAATAATTTGAAGAAAACAAGACAAAATTATTAAATAAGTAAGAATCCCATGAAAGTCTATATTTCCCAACTCCTTCAAGTTACACAACTAATTTATCAATTGTAGGTCACAATCCCCTACAAATATCATAAACCATATCATCTTTTTTATTAAAATGATTCTGAAGTAGGGTGGTATTATAACTCAGTATTCCACCACCAATAATGTCCTAAAATATATCTAATACAATATGATACGATCATTTATTAAAGTAAAAAATAACTGGCTATAAAAACAACATTGTTTCATCCATGAGTGAAACACAGCCAACTTCACAAGAATAATACTTCAATCAGTTAGTTTTGGGGTGTCTCTAAACCTATCCCATAAAAAGAATCTATGAATCACATCTTAAGAAATCATTAAAGGGAATAATATATCATCATAGTAAAATGAGTAATAAATTGGTAATGTATCCCAATAACATATATATAATAGAGGGAAATATTTTCCTATCATATCATAATAATTTTTATTTCTTAAATACACACTAATAACACTATTAAAACCATGGTAATATCATCCTTAATCCAATATATACAGGTAGGCATCACATCCGGATCACATCATTACTCGAGGGAACAAAATCACAGGCCATGATCCTAATCTCAATATAGAATAGAATCCTCAATCATGTGTCGCATCATATGAGAGGGGTCATCACATCCATCCATTATTACTCTCATATAGAAATCTCATTCCCTTACTTCTATGTTTCGTAACATGCATAGTATGTCTTACTTCTATAAGAAATTTTAAATAGTTATCCCCAACAACCCTTTATCATGGGAATAACCTCTCTATTACAAACATAAAACATAGTGGTCATAGATTTCATCAACATAACCATAATTACATGAATGATAAATTCATGTAAACTGTAACCATTAATATATTATGTTTATATAGTCCCATATAAACAACCCAAAACATATTTGTGGAAAATAAATATCACTAGGAATATATGATAAATAATTCACTAAAATATTGGCATATCACCCATCTCACATTAAAATGTGACTAGGTTGATTCCACACACTCAATATATTACCATACACAAAATCAAGGAATAAACTTCCTAATTACTAAGAAGATAGTGGATAAAATGAATACTTATCTCATATTCTTACAATACAAGCCAATATAAATTATGAAAACATGGAAATCCTCCTAGGATTGAGCCTCTAGAAAATAATACGCAAACAACATCTCCCATATCTCAAGGAGGTCTAAGAATTCCCATAAAAGGTTTACTAAGAAATAAAAACTCATGGAAACCCATTTTAGATTCTAAAATTTAATTTTGACACAATAAAAAAATAAATTTCATGGAAATTAGTGTTAATTTCATAATGGTATAACTAAAAGTGTTCAATTCAGACCAGAAAATCCTTACCCTATTCAATTGGGGTCAATAGAAAAACATTTTAAATAAATTTTGGTCAATTTACGATGATTGGAGAGACTATGTATCAGACATATCTGGATATAATCATAAACTATAGGTTGTAGTTAGGGAGTACCAACATCAATACAATGGAAACCCAATCACTGGGTATCATTGAATGAATCAGATCCGCTCTGAAGGAAATATAAAATGATTTGAAACTTACCAAATTAAATCATAAATGATTAAACGCACTAAAATCACCAGGTAAATAGTTAATATATCAAATAGTAGTCGAAACATTGTTATATTAAACTCACTGGGACCAACAACACCAGAAATAGGGACAAACATTGGGGTATCTAGATATTGGAACAAAATATGAAGAGGATACAATAATGGTCTCATGTTCATGATCGAGAAAAAATGATAAGAGTTTCCCAATTTAATAAATTTATATTAAATTAAAAAATTAATTTAAAATTTATAAAAAAACTAATAAGAACCCACCACGTACCCTCTATCTAGCCACTGAATACCCGATAGAAATCAGGTATCTACCCTAGGGCCACTAACCACTTCATGGCCCACTTATAGGTACCTTATCTTTTACCTCAACCACCTTGATCCTAGTACCATTCAAATGCACATCTACTAGAATATATAAAATGAAAAGTGTACAATTACCCATCCTATTTTCCTGAAAAGGGCCTCCATGAACCTTCCAACACTTCAAAACCAAATAATTCATCAAAATAAATGTTGGTTAGGAATAATTAAGGAATAAATTCCTTGTATAGATACACAGCATTATGGTATACAGTAAATATTCCCCACAAAACACATACTAATCAATCATAAGGGCAATACCATGTGGTAGCATCATAATTTTTGAAGGTAAAACAATAACAAAACAAATTCCATTTATTAGATAAGTGATAATAACTAAATAAATTTAACAACAACATAGATCAATTTCTAGGTTCTAAAAAAGATATCAAGGAACCCAACCATTGTATTTTAGATCCATGGTAGATATTCATGTCAGTGGACATGTACATCAGTCGATATATATGTTTTCTATTCCATCATTAAGACACTATTCCACGTATATACATCATGAGTGTGACTATTTAGTTTCATTGGAACCATTAATTCATTGTTGTAAGATATAGCAATGTCCATTTTCTATAATATTTTTATTTTAAAGACTATTTAACATTAAAATATACCACATATGTATATAATAAGAACATAATAAATATTCATAGAAATTTTATATTATCATAATAAATAGGTATAGAAATAACCAACCACTAATTGATGGAAAATAACCATAAATAACCAATAGCATGGAAATAACACTTCTAAATAAAAACTGTAAAATAAATTAGTTTTTGAAATAAATCATTTTAAGATAAGTGGTTTAAGATTAATGTCACTCTACCATATGTTGTTGTTATATTTTATACTATAATGTTATTATTGTAAAGGATTTCTTACCTTCCAAAGATATTTATTATACCTAATGTATATTCCCATAAAAAATAAATACTAACAACTTTATAGATCTTGTAAACAAAAAATAAATGATTCTAGGGATTCAATTCCTTAATAAATAAAAGAAATTATAAATGTAAAATAATGGCCTCCATTTTAGATCATTAAATACATGATATTTTAAAAACATGAATGTAGAAAAAGAAATAGTGAAAATTTATATCATAAATATAGAAGATATTTATTTTGGATTATACCCACTTCTTTGAATCAATAGTTAAAACATATAGAATAGTGGAATATCTAACCTTATCCTCACCGAAGATGAGTTCCCATGAAATCAGAGTTTTGGTCTAAAATAATTATTAAATATAATTAATTTAGATATGGATATAAGTAAATAGAAATTATTTGAAGGAATTTATGATTAGAAATGTAATTTAAAATTATAAAATAATTAATTTAAAGGGATAAACTATTGATATGAATTGAAAGTTTTACTCATTCTTTAAGAACACATCATGTTCCTATTGGGAAACTAGTACAGACTGCCAACTCCCCATTGGGTGTACTGGTATCCATTTCAGGATACACTAGGTATAACTACGTACTAAATACCCTTACATTGGGTACATGGTTCTTCTATTACACCTAGAACATTTCTTCTCCCTTTAAAAATCACTTTATCTACCCTTAATCCTTTAGAAATTCAAATTTTTATCTATTTAAAAATTAAATTAACATACACTAAATAATATAACTAACTCGTAAATATGTGGTTCATTACATGAACCCCTCCATTAAACTTCTCATTCATGAGAGTACTCAATTATCCTCATATAGAAGAATACTCTACTATATAGAATTCATCTCACCCTATCATTCCTATGTTTCTACCAAAATGATGCTTTGTTTCCCTTACACTCACACTAAAATAATGACCTTACCACATAAAAACTTCTCATATTGGTCAATGAGGCTATTAGGTTACACCTATTAAGAACCACCATCATTTCACTTAATATTTTGAAATATGATCACTTGAGTAGGGTAAAGTATGTACTTACTCAGTCATAAAACATACAAATCATTTTTATGGAAATAATATAGGGGATAAATCAGAAATATGAGTATTTTCTTAAATATAATAACATAACTCAAAAATTATTATTAATAATGGAATTATTTTCCCCTATATTCTCATCTCTTAATTACCAATTCATACCGAAAGCTAGAGGATTCTTTTGTCATTGACTATAAATTATGATTGTCACCTCCTACAATTAGCATAATAATTTATATGGGTGTGAGATGTGATAAATAATTTCAAATTCATATTTATATTATTATTAATCACACAAACCATTTCTAGACTAATCAAAGACGATTTTATAATTTCTATATAGTACAAAATTGAGTGATAGGGATTTTCGTTTAAAGCATAAAAGGGTTCCATATGATGAAATGATTGATGGATGTTATTATTGGAAAAATCAATCAGTGAAAGGAGATCATCTTATTAAACCTTATATTAATTAATATAGGTCGATAAAATATCATCTAGGATATATATGGTCCACTCATACTTCCCATTTGTCTAAGGGTGATAATTTTTCTTTAATTTAACATGAGTACTGAAACCACACTAAAAACCATTCCATAATAAAAATGTGAACTCTAGGTCATGATTAGAAATTATTCCCATTGTCACCGCATTAATTTTCTTAATTGTTTGGACATATTATGTTTTCATCACATATATTGATGAATATTCCATAATGGGAAATAATTGATTCATCTTATTAAGTTAATCCCCAATCACCCAATCAATATATATACATTTAGATGATTTAAAAATATGGTTATGAAATATATCATTATCATATACAATTTTATTAATATCATGTGGAGTATATATAAAATTTAGATCAGTCAATAGTGTTCTTCCTTCACCTCTTGTAAAATAAGGCATTTGGAAACAAAACTATCAATCTCTTATTTCATGTTAATCCACTACAATTTCATAGGAATATCACATTAAATTTTTATTTCAATATGACACATAATCCAAAAATTATTTGATATTCATTCATTACCTCCTACCATATTCAGGTAGGTACCATGATCCATCTATGATCATAGATGAATTTACAAGATCTGATGATTATCCATCGAGAATCTCTCCATTATCGGGAGTTTCTCAAATAATGATACAACAAAGATTTTAAATTATGTAGTCATTGAATTATTACATAATTAAAAATTTCACATATATATTAAATGGATTCATTTAATCATGATATTCAATGATATCCTAATCAATATAATCTATCAAATACATTAACCTCCATTCATTATTCACATATTTCACCTTTTCGAAATTTGGATTTCATGCTAGGAGAATATGTAACAATATTTTCCTTCTCAAGTGTATAAAAAACCTAAAAATAAGAAAACTATTCATATTATACCCAATTATGTTTTCTTATATTTAATTTCCATTAAAAATATATATTTGATGTTATCTTTCCCAGTGTATACCTGAAAACACTCACAAAAAATGTGGTTATTCCTGAACATCAAGAAATACACTACTGAAATTAAAAATAGGTCATGGGTCAAATTATTCTTTTTATAAGAAAATATCTGCTAATATTTATAATATACCTCCCGCCTATCCCATATGAGCATTCAAAAATTCCCCATAAACGATGTATTTTAATAAACCTCAAATCATTCACCACCACAGTGTAATATCAATATAGGGTCCATGGTATACCATTTCTTCTCCTCCTAGAAATATGTTTTTATTAATTAGACAACATATACTTAAATACCATATTTTTTGAGGCATTATTTGGTTTATAAATCCCATAAAACTCCATGATAAAGTTATGATATTTATATACATTTTATGAAAATCAATTAATATCAAATAAATTCATGGAATATATTCAACACAAAACTACCACTACATTTTTACGAAGAAATTAAATTATAGATTTTGATAGTGTATTCATAAGTAACATGAATTTCCATACTTAAAATGATGATTTTGAAATTTTATCATCATGTTTATTTTGTCACAAATTCTTTAAGACAATTTAAATATGTTTTCATTCTTTTTTCTGGATATCAAATATATAACGATGTCATCCACCAAAATTAATAAAAATGATTCTAATAAAGGATGAAATATATTATTAATGAAACCTAATGAAAATTAAATGTAATAATTTAGATCAACGGTCCTGAAATCAAATAAGAAATATCTGCTTCAAAAAGGCATATTTGGAAGATACTCATCCTCACTCAAAGCTAATGTTAACCATCACACAATTGAAGATTAAAAACCACATTGATCAAATAAGTTGACCATTAAATCATTGATTTGTGTTATTGGATAATGGTTCTTATTTTTCACCTAATTTATCATCCCATTGTTTTTACATAATCATAGACCCCAATTACCATTATGGTAAAAATGACTGGATTATCCAAAAGGGAAGTACGTGGTAAAAAAACTAAATTTTCCCTGAGTTATTCTAATAGAAACTTTCATTGAATGACCACTTTTAGATATATATGATTTGGAGCAGTAGAAATTTGTTTTATCCTAGAATGTAGCTTAATCAAAAAATCAACTGATTTGTTAAGAGGAAATATTAACAGATCATCTTGAATAAAATTAGAAAATTATCCACTATTTTTTATCATGCCTATGGTTTTTTTCTTTTAAATAATAATAATTTAGTATTTCTAAAGTGAAATTACTAATTTCCCTAAAACCAAATCGCATCAGCCATCCTATGATTCCAACCCTTCATTAAATAAATATTCTATAAAATTCATAGAGTCTAAATAACCACAACTTTAATAATAGTCTACATGAGCTCTGTATTGGTTCAACCAGTTTATACCCAAAATAACAAAAAAGATTCCATATCGAGGATTTAAATGTTTTATAAATGTTTATATGTTTATACCATAATAGTGTAGTATATAACTCTCTTACTCATTTCTACTAACTTTCACAAATGTGTATCAATGATTACATGCTTCGGATATACATCAACCTAAACCCTATAAGAGATAGAAGTTTCTCAAATATTACGTAATAGAATACCCCTATATCCTATAAAATAAAGACAAGTATAAATGACTATAAAATAGTATCTATCACTATAGAAGGGATCTCTAAGGTATCAGTAGTATATTTCTCTATTGTGTATACCATACTCGTGACCTTAAGCTAACCTTATTGATAAAATACTATCCTAGAAGATGGTACAATAGACTTTTAAATATGAAAAACATTACTATTTTCTAACTAAGTCAACCAATTTGTGGTTAACTTCAAGATATTGACAACCCAGCAAACTAAGCATGAAAATACTATTTTTGATTAGGTCTTTAAATGAAATTATATGATATAATTATCCTAACATATATTTAAATATTTATCACCTGAGTAAATATATAGAATTTCATCATTTAATATTTATTATAAGGTTCTATGTGTCTTGGGAAGATGTATTGATAACATGATATTCTAGATTTCATTGATCTTATTAGATGGGGATCACATCCTCCCTAACTAACAATAAATATCTCACCCTACTTATATCCTCCATATGCCTATTCCATTCACTAGAAGTTCTATTACTAGTTATTTTATGAACTAGTGAAACACATACTACTATAATTTCATCAAAACACTTCTTACAGAGAATAGATTTCATTTCAACCATAAATATTGTGTAAATATTTAACATTATCACCTTAGTCTATAGAGGATATTTCAAACTCATCCTTAAAAAAATTGTTTTTTATTCCTCAAACACACTTTTGTATGGAGTGAAGAAATGTAGGCTCATGAATTTGAAGTCATATTTGATCACAGACATTTTTTGTTACCTAGGATTAATAAACTCCTAAACCATTACTTGATGGTGGGTTTTTGGGTAAAATTTATTGAAGAATAACCTCTAAAATCCCATCTCGGAAAATTTCTTGTCATTTTTCTTTGACTATCGCATCCCACCATCGATGATCCACCCCTTATATCATAAAACATTCCTTTTAAATACTATTTTAATCATAAATATTAATAATATAGAATCTTTGTTGGACACAATTATCTAATACATCGCCTTCTTGTGATAAACATCACTTATAAAGGTTGTGGATAATGAAACTAAATAGTGGGAATAAAATATATAGTGGTTGGTTCCCATCAAGTCACTCACTGACCTATATACTGATTTTATTTTACAATCCCATATATGAAAATTGGATCAATTTCTCTCCCAATGGTTGGAATATACACATTAGATCCTACATAAATGGCTACTAATGGTTAACTCGATGACATATACAACATTTATAAAGGTATTTACATTATTTTCCATTCAAATAATAAATACATTACTTTAATAAGGTCACCATGGTGAATATCATTTTAAAATATCTACACCAATATCATGTATTCTCATTTTTATAAAGTCTTATACACTTTAAGAAATATTACAAAATATTTAAAAAATATTCCCGTCGACATTATCATTAAAATTTAACTGATAATAATTCTAAAAATGGATTTATAAATCAAACGAATCAATTAATGATTTATATTATCCTATTTGTCAATAATAAATACGATGTGAACATTTTTTTTATTTTTTATTACCATTTTGGTTAATATAAATCCATTAATGATTACAATATCAATTTTAAATACCCATAATATAGTAATATATATCATATTTTATAATAGTTTTATACCTATTAATGTATATTCCTGATTCATGAGACTAAAGGGAATATGTAAAAATCAATGGGACGTTTATACTAATCACATACTACCATTGTTACTAAATACCACCCCTATAAGTATGATTTCTATACCTAATTAAGGATTACTTCCTTTGTACCAGTGGTTATATATATTGGATAATCTCCAAACCAAAATCCCTATGTGATACATTATACCATATTATAGTGACTAGGATCACTAGTTGATAAATATTTGACATCCAAATGACATTAAGAATTCTTCACAATCACTATAGGTTTCCATAAATATAAAGGGATAAGGTATGGTAAAAGTATAAATTGTTTTCCATCATTAAAATATATTAATATAAATATAAATTCATTTCAAAGAAACATCTTTTGGGATGTTTAAATTGAAAAAAATGTAAAAACTAAAACATTTATACCAAAGGAAGATAACTTTTATACTATAGGGTACCTGGTATATCTATGTATTGTTATAAATTCCACACACACATTGTCATTTTCATGATCATAATAAATTATTAATATATACTGTAATTTATCATTATTTTCTAGTCATATTAAATTTTAATTTTTTTTAGAAATGGGGAAGTAGGAAATGGTGAATTACTATCACATGGATTTTGGAAACCTTGCACCCTGTCCATGAGTAGGGGAGGGAGATTTCCAATGGAGCACACATAGTTAATGGACTATTCTATAGAACATGTGGAATAAATGACATATAATTTTACAAGAAAGAATCATACCCTTATGTAAGAAATGAACATTTATGTTTAAAACATAGTTTGTGGAAATCATATATATTCACTAATATTTCATGGAAAAATGGTGTGATGTACACTTATATAAAGAGTTCCCTACCTCATAGCTGGTGGACAACAATCCATACCATATGGAAAACTCTATAATATTACCCTTATTTATAATGTTTTTCTTATTAGTGGTTATCACATGGTTTGACACATAGTTTCCTAAATTGTGAGGCCCACTAAGAAAATTAAATGTTTTAAAGTACACTACAACCCCTACATGTTTTAACCAAACATTAACTTATCTCTCCCAACTAAATCTTCTCAGGGATAGAATATTGATATTATTATTTCTCTTTACATCCCCCATTGATTTGTTGAGGATTATAATCAGTATTTGTAAATAAAACATCAGGTTATTTCTTTCCTTCTTTAGTTCTCTTTTCCCATCATTCACGGTTTTTCCCCATGTCCAGGGTGGTATAGTGTTTTTTTTCAAATAAAATATTTTTTTCTATTAGGGATCCATGTTACCACCAAAGTCCCCCAAACCCCTCTCATAATATATTTATATTCTTCACCAATGGATTTATTAGTTTATGGTAGTTAGTTTTAGGCATTTCCTTTTTTTAAATAACCATATATTCAGGATTCATATAAATGAAATTATTATTTATTTAAATAATTCACATTCCTTAAATAGTAGATGGTTTATGTGGTAATTATTTTTTTAAAATCTTCTATATTATATGAGTGGTCAATGTTATTTCAAAATTTTATTTTATATTATTTTTATAGTATTCCCTTAATTTATTTCATAAAATTCATTTGTTATAGAAATGATTTAATGATAAAGTAGTAAAAATTTGAAATTGATGTGCCTTATAGGAAACCTATGTTCTTGGGTATGAATTATAGGATAAGTACCTTCTAGGTAATGATTCCAAAAATCCTATAACATTATCCCTAGTTATGTTTTCTCTCTGGAAAGTAGAGAAAACACCATTTTAGTATACAACATCAGCTAGTGTCAAATACATATATTTATATGTTTTAATACGAGTTAATATGATAATCATCATAGGGCTTGGTTGTGGTGACCATAGGATATATAAAATCATTCTTTTTTGGTGTTACTTGTTTACTTATCACTTTATAATAATGATTTAATGTATTAAACCCTTCTACATTTTTATATAATTAAATGTGTATCTTTTTGAAAACATTTTTTAGCTAACATTCACATATTTTATGATAAAGGTTTTTCATGGAAGAAGAAGTGGGGTCCTATTGTAAAAGATATTGTAACCCCAAATATTCACCCTCTATATGTATATATATATTTTTCTTAGTGGTTCAAATAAAATAAAAGTCATTAATTTGAGGTCGTGGATGATCTTATGGAATCCATATTTAAGGTGGTGACATGGTGGGGGTGTGGCCTCATGTCACATGGATATGGCATGTTGTTCTTTAGGTATATTTTTTAATTAATATTTTACTACCTAACTTTAAATTTTTATCACCCTAACAGTTACCAACTCATTTCCTCTTAACATCATTTGGTAACATCTATATATGTATGGTCGATTGGTGTTAATGTTACGGCTGAACATATTGTTCTTTTTTAGGTAATCCTTTTAATTTCATATATATTACATCATGTTGAGGATTCATTGTTTTGTTTTTTCTTATTTTATTGATTGACTGGGAAATTTATAGTGAGTTAATGTCATGTTCTGGTTATAACACATTACATGATAGATTTATTTATTAGAAAAAACTTTTCTCAAAGTTGTATACATAATATACAAGAACTAGTTTCCTTCTCATGGGGATTGAGAATTCCCCTTGACTATTGTAACGGGAAATCTAGGGTACTAGTTCTATGGCAGACATGGTATGCTCATGAAAAAATAGTATCAACCCCCATTTTTGTTTTTGATATTTCGAAAAGTTAATGCATATAAAATATATTTTTTAGAGCCATAAGGGGTGGGATTCAAGTAATAGATTAAAAAACACTTATTGTAGTGATCATTATGTTTCCATGGGAGGTCATAACATGTATGTTATGGAACTTATCATGATTTTAATTTGTATTTTTGGAACTTTTAGCTCAAATAATTGAATTATATAGGGATTTTCTATGGTATATGGTAATAGGACAAAGGTTAAATTCTCTACGATAAACCCTGTGACCCATATTACAGGAGACCTGTAGTGTTCCCTATACACATGAGAATAGATTATAAAAATTTGTGTATAAACGCCGTAGATATCCTCATCCATTAAATATATCCCAAATTTTATATTATTATTTTTTAAACTATGTAGCTAAATATTGAAAAGCAGTTATTTTGGGTATATATGTATTTACCCACATTTAAATTCAATATCATGATTATTTATGTTTATTATGTATTTTTTAGTTTTAATTTATGATGATTAACTAATTTTATAGACTTCTTATTCTTTATTGACTTTTTTTATGTCTTTACCCCTCGAATAAACCATGTAATCTAATAGGGGAATGTTGTGTATAATTTTCCATGATCTCATCTGCTAGTAAACCAATACCTAATCGAGGAAGTTGTGTGAAACATTAATACAATGGACTAAAGGCCAAGGTTTCATAAACCAAATACTATAGAGGATAGTTAGGGTATGATTTAGGATAAGGATCAATATTCATAATCTACACACCACAATATTTAATTCTTTCAATGAAGCAATAATCATTAAGAGGAAAATAATCGATGGGAAAGTATTGAAAGTATTTTTGTATTTATAGAGACTTTAAAGAAAATTAAAAGTTAATTTTACGGTATTTATTTTTAAATTTCCCAGCCATAAATAGTTGGTGTTCATTTTTAAGGATGTGATTAATGATAATCATGATTGGAAATAAAATAAATTTATGTTTAATTAATTGTTCTATCTGGATATAATAGCCTTAGTATGTTATGAAATGTTTTTTTACTTTAGATAGAAAACTAGGTGGTTATGTAATTTAGAAAATAGTTTTCCCATATAATTTATTTTACATTGAATATATTTTTGAAGTATATGTTGAAAAACTTATGGTTTAAAATGAATCTTAAACCTAACAACTAATCTTATGTATTTGTACTGAAGATCCCCGCTTATACAGAAGTGGTTCACCAATCACTGGTGATAGAGATGGATAAATCTGAGATATCAGAATTGATTGTTTCTCTTTCAATTCCTAGTGAACGTGAATTTTCCTTTTTGAAAAACCGAATTATGTGAAATGAACTTAGAAGGGGTGGATGTGGTAGATCATGATATTCATTACATTTTTATTTCTTCATCCCAAAGGGGAGTAAACCTATTATATGAAATCAACATGGAATTTTTGGGAATATAAGACCATATTTATAAGAGGCCCCTGATATTTGTCATATTTTTTGGAATATTTTCTATCTTCTAAGGATTTAATAGTGAAATTACTCACCTCAAATTGATGTATTATCATTACTTACAAACGGATCCATAGTTTAGTATGATGATTCTAAAGAAACTAGGTCCCAATAATATGGTCGTAGAGGTAGAGATGGTTTAGCCTATTAGATTAATTGGTTAATGGTAAAGCATTATGTTGCTGATAGGACTCAAGATCCTCCATAAGTGAGGAAGTTGAATGTTATGTATAAAAAACACACTGAATTTTATATTGTATGGGAAATTTTGTGAGGTTTAATTTTATTTCATCATATATGGCTAATAATTTATTTGATACTAGAGCTTCTCATTAATTTATATTATCCAATGTCGTGTATTTTTCAAAATTTTCATCTAAAATTATACAATATATGATGGGAAGATCTAAACTCGTGGGAAGAAATAAAAGTTTGGCTTTAGATAATCCTTATGTATTCTCTCTATAACACCCCGATATATTTTGGATTCTTTTCAAATATATTTATCATTTTTGATATTTTATGTTACACACAACACTGATTTTATCTTTCATTTGAGAAACTAATAAATTTATCTTTTGTTACACAAAATCTCATATTTATCATGAGTTACACAAAACACCATGTTTAAATGAAACATGACATAGAATTAATGTATTATTATTTAATATGACAGTTATCACCTAGCCTTTGTATTGATGGGTATAAATTTGATTATATAAATTATGAAAATATTGTTTTCTCATGCATATATAATTAAATATTTGGAAAATAATTAATTAGAAATAATAATAACAACTATTTGGAAAAATGGAATACTTTTTTTGAATAACAATGTTTTTATGAAAACAAATGTGGTCTATGTCAAAGAAATAAACAAAAAATTTGTTTTTATTAATTTTAATGAAATTTGTATTATATATATTCAAATGACTATTTAACATTCATATTATGTGTTTTGTATACAAGAGATAATAATCAATCAAATTTTATGCTTAAAAATGTTATTTTTTTAAAAAGACTTTTTTTATATTTTAATGAACATTTAAATTAAACCTAATTTTTGAAACATTTATATAATTTATTTGAAAAAATCATTTTTTTTGAAATTGGTGTATCACAATTATCTTATGCTGAATTTTTTGTATTTTTTTGAAAGGTTCATTTTTTGATGAATAGTGATAAATACAGGGTTTTATTTGAAATATTCCTTTTAATTTAAATAATCTAAAAGTATAATTATATTTTGAATTTGTTTTAATGTAAAATTAGTTCAATGTTATATTAATTAATCCAATTCATGTCTTTTTAACCATTTTCATATAATATTTAGAATTAAAAACTGTGTAATCTTTAGAACCTTTTTTCATTAAAACTCTGTTTTCCCGTCTCATTTGTGGAACTAATTTTATGTTAAAACATTCCACATAAATGAATTGAATTTGATAAAATGGATTATATATTTAAAATAAGAATACTTTATTAAGTTTAACTAGGTAAAAAAAAATTGACAAAAATTAATATTGAAAATATTGAAAATTATTTGACATGGTTAAGGTAAAAACTAATTTACCAGTGGTTAACAAAAAAGATAAGGTGTAAAATGAACTATCTATCATGAAGAATCCAAGAGGGGCCCCTACCATGCCTACATCAAGACCACATCTAATAGGCCAGGGGAAAGTTTCTATCACCGAGTAGGCATATCCCAAAAATGTGATTCATTTTCATAAATTAATTATACACATGCACATATCATCATGAAAAAAATTCTTCAAATGTAATAGAAGTAAAAAGATGCATTAAATCATCTAAGATACCACAATATAGTACAATAGTGAAAGTAATGGAAGATAGAAGGGACAAAGAAAATCCCACAAGAATGGGTGGGTACATGAAAATAACTAAAAATGTAAAGAGTCCAACCTACTCCAAGGTTGGAGACTATGTCAAAGGTATGATCCTAAAAATGATCAGTTTTCCTAGCTCCTACTATGATCCACCCAATCCTGGTCCTCATAGGATTCCGTCAAATGGTTTTTCGTATGTACAAGACATGACACATGTGGGCAACAGTCATGGAGGGATGAGTATAAAAATACATATTAGTTCACCAAAAACCCTCAGAGAAATAAAAAAAGAAAATTACAGTTAACTTTACATAGGTATATTTTTACAACACATATAACAAGAATTTCTATATATATTCAAGAGATACACCACATCATCAGGACGTCATAACCATCTTCTAGTCATAGGATTCTTCTCAAATCTTGCTCATTTCTAGAAGACTTACTCCTTGATCGATGATATAATCAGAGAGCCTAAATGTATATGTTTAGCTCATTTGGTCCATGCACAAAGGGAATGCATTGGTCAAGGAAGACTATGATACCTAGAGAGGGGATTACGCCTAGACACACTGGGGGATACCAAGGACCCAATCTGGATCAACCCACAATGTAGGAGATCATGCCCATACACAATGAGATATACCACAAACCCTACCAATGTGGACTACTAGATGGAGGACTAAACACCCAACTCTCAAAGGTTACACTCTCTCTACAACTCTACTAGTTATGATAAAGGATTCCACTCAATCACAGGGAGAGATACCATACTCTAGCTGAGACTAGGCTTCTAGAGGAGATTACAATACAATGATGTGGATGTAATCATGAACAAAACCCTTGAGGATAGGACCAATGTAACTCTCTAAAACTATACTATTCTAAACTAAAAACATACCTTTTATATCAACGTGGCCATCTCAACATTGGTGTCTCAATGCTGTAGACAACTTTTCAATTATACACTCTATTGTTTAGATATGATCATTTGAATGAAACCACATGTAGACCTGATGGGGGCATGCAGTCCTTCTTTCGTAGTAGGTCCACCTACCACTACAATCGAACTATGTATTCGGTCGAACTACCATCTGGTCACTGCACCCACTGACAACCATTGCTGTAAACTGTCAGTTGGTGCTCACATGGTAGCTTGATCTACCATATCCCAATGGTCGACCATCACATTAGGTCATCACTATCGACTATTGTAGTCATCTATCACGGGTTACCATCAGGGTCAGCCATTGTGGTTGGCCATTGCGGTCGGCCTCTTCTTGTATCCAACTCAGTTTCCCTGGTTTCCACCTGTGTCCCACCATGGTCTGACCTTGATCATCTACTTTTCATGGCCCACCATTCCTAGACGTCTCAACCTATGGTGCCTCTCACACTGCTTCCACCCTGTCCACCTTCATTATCTCTTTCTTCACCAACACGTCCTTTGTATCCCGCAGTTCTGACGTCAATGCCTCATACACCACTGACCACTACTTCCCTAAACACTCTACTACCACCATCATCATTTATGTATACCCATATATATCGACTTCCCAAACATGATCCGCTAGCCATCGGTCGCAGAAACTGCACCGGTGGTCCCTTCTATGGGCCAATGTTCCTCATACAATAACCGAAAAATTAAAATGTCACAAATCTGAGCTCCTTGGGACCCGATCTACATAGATCCTGCATTGATTATCTATACACCTTGAATCTGGGGGTCCGATCATGATCCTAACTACCCTAAAATTTAGTCCTTAGATCTGTGGTTTTCTAATGGAAAATAAGACAAATTATGGAGGGAGAAAATCACAAGGGGAAACCTTGGGGAATGAACCAATAGTGTTGTTCATGTCAGCATTGATTAATTTATGTTTGAAGGATAAATGAAGAGGATTAAATAAAAAAACCATAAAAATTACATAAATTTAAATCTCTCAACAATGTGTGTATCAATTATTATTCATTTAATTGATCCACATTCATCTGGGATTAAGAATAGGATGGAAAATCACAAGACCAAACATCATACTTCGATTTGGGACAGTCACTGACAAAAAATGATCTTCGCATCGTCACAGATCATCGATCCACCAATATTCCTCAGAAGGGATTCCTATATCTCTCCCCAAAAATCCTCTAATGGTTCCATGGTTATTCAGATAACCTAATAATTCTAACATTATGATACATTTAATTTTTTTTAATTCGCAGCATCAAAAATAATTTTTTTATTTTTTTATTCTTTTTTAATCTCTCAAAAAAAATTTAACCAACTACATGTTCTGAATCAAATTTATGTCATACATAATATTATGTCACTATTCTAAACTCAAATGTGGAATCATATTCATGATCTAAGCACATGTTTAAGTGTAACCCCACTTTTTTAGGAAAACTGCAGATGCATGCTTTTAAATATTTTAATATTTTTTAAACATTTATTTTAGGTACCCTAGGCCATAGAATCATATGTTATGTATGCACCTATTCTCAATATCAATCCATATAATATCCATAAATACTACATAGAAAATTCAAGATGTTACTTTCTCCCCACCTTGGGGCATTATGTCCTAAAAATCCAAATCAATGGATACCCAAATATATGATGGTACTTAGCATGAATTTGATACTCCAACTCCCATGTTCCATCCAAGATATTCCCATTCTACCACCAGACACACACCAATGGAATCAATCACCCATAATGGATATTCTCTTACTAATCCTCAATCTCCATCGGGTTCTCAGAAAAAGGTTACTCCATCCTTGATGCCCATCTCTCCCAAGTTGATGATGTGTGATAGATGTTGTATGTACCTTCATATCTATGACACGTGGAAGATGACATGTACTTGATCTAACTGTATTGGTTGATCCAAGTTTTATGACAACACTCCAACTCTACACATTAACTAAAATGTGACTATTAATCTCAGAAATAGCTTTCCACACTGGCCAAATAATCATAATCCCCATCAAGGTGAAACCTAAATTAACACATGGTATCCTTCCTCGAACACCGAAAGTCTCTATCACATGTCATCATAAGACTTAAAATGGATATTTGTTGTCATTATCCACTCCTGGATGATTTTCACCTTCTCTATTGCGGCTCGCACCAACTCTATGACCATGAGTGCTAACACTTCTATATTAGTCCATAAAATTGTTAACCTACAGGGTCACCCATACAATTCCTCGAATAGTGCCACACCAATAGTGTAATGGTGGCTATTTTTATATGAATTCTTCACATATGAAAGGTTATTCTATGAACTACAGACTGTGTCTAACATGAATGCCCCAAAAATGCCCTCTAGAACCTGAAAATTCCACTCAATCTGATAGTTTTTCCGGGGGTGAAACGATGCTCTTAAGAGTATATGGGTCCCAAATTCCCCTTGAAAACCCATCCATAATCGATATGTAAATTGAGAATCATGATCTGAAACAATCGTCAATGGGACTCCATGGAGTCATACAATATCATAGACATAGTGGAAACCCAATATCTCTACTAAACACTTCTCTCATATAGTTATGAAGTTGGATGAGTGGGTGAGTCAGTCAACAATCAGACAGATAGCATTATGTGTCCTAGACATACATGGTAAACCCATTACAAAGTCCCTCGATATCCCCTCCCACTTCCATTATGGTACCTCAAGGTGTTGGAAAAAACATGCAGGAACATAGTGCTCAACCTTCACTTACTGATAAGTAAGGCATCGAGAAACAAAATCTTCAACTCTCTTCTTAATTCGTGTACACCAAAATTGATGTCTGAGGTCCTGTAACATCTTCACCGCAGCTAGATATATGGAAATGGGGGATGAAACTCCCTTATAACCTCATCTTGTAACTCCACTGATACTATCATTCAACCTCTAAAAAGAACTATTTTATCCCCATATTTTGAATATCCATCAAGAGCATACCCCATGTGAATCTAAACAAGTAAGGTCTTACAGTTAGTTTCTCCACGTTGTGCCTCCCTGACTCTCTGTATGAGTGGAGGGGTGATAACCATCAACTAGAGAGAATATTATCCATCTCTATCAATAAAAGATACCTACAATGAGATGAACTTATCTGATTCCTCATTCAGAAACAGTGAATTGGATCTCCTAATGAGAGCATCTTCCACCATGTTCCCATTTTATGGAGTATATAAAAACTCCAAGTCATACTCCTAGAGGAACTCTAGTAATTGCCTCTATCTAATGTTCATATCCTTTTGAAAGAATATATACTTTATACTCTGGTGATCAGAGTAGAACATAAACCACTCACACATTAGGTAGTGTTGCCACATCTTCAAAGAGAAGACTACAGATGTTAACTAATGTTCACGAGTCACGTAATTCTACTCATTTGGTTTCAACTATAATTAAATAAAGGAAATCATTAATTTCCTCTGTATCTGGAAAAACCGATGCTTTTACCCTAATGCATCACATAACAAAACATACTCGACACCTTCCTCCAGTAACCTGAATATAGGAGTGATCATCAACCTCTGCCTCAGATCCTCAAAGAACTACTAGAACTTTGACATCAACACAAAATGATACCCATTTCTTGTCAAAGCTATCAATGTTTGTTAGACTCCAGAGAAGATGTGTACAAACCTCCGATTGTACCCCACTAATCCATTAAAACTCTACACCTTGGTAACACTCTTGGGTGGCTCCCATGAAAAAACTGCCTTAACCATCACTGGATACACTAAAACTCTAGCCTCTAAGATGATGTGTCCCAGAAATTGGAACTCTTGATTCCATAACAGACACTTGAAGATATTCCCATAACTTTGGTGCTCTTAGAGTGTCTATAACCATCCTCAAGTGTCTCTCATTCTTCTCCTCAGACATCGAATATACTTGGATGTTATTTATGAAAACCACCACATACTAGTCTATGTAAGGCTAAAGGATCCACTTCATCAGTCCCATGAACACTGCAGGGAGTTCTTCCCTCCAAATGGAATTAAAAAGTACTCAAATTCATCATAACGACATCAGAAGTCTGCCTTTGGAATATCCTCATCCCATACTCATAGCTGGTGATAGCCTGATCTAAAGTTTATCTCATAGAATCATCACACCCCTTTTAATTGATCAATGTGATTGTCAATCCTCAGTGGTGTATACTTTATCTTTATAGTCACTAGGATTATGTGTTAGTAATCTACACATAACCTTAAGCTCTATTATTCATTCTTGGTAAACAAAACTAAGGCTCTCTAGGGTGAAACTCTGGGACTCATGAAGACATTCCTCTACAAGTCCTTCAATGATATCCTCGTCTCATGAAGCGCAATTGGAGCCATCCGATATACATGTGTGGATATCAGTTCCTTCTCGGGGGGTAGATTAATCTATAATTCCATCTCTCTTGGGGGAGATAAACTAGGTACGTCTTCAAGAAATATTTCCTCATACTCTGCTACCCCTACTGGAAATTGATGACTCAAATCTTCTCTTAAAAAAATGTTAAGCCTAGCTAGCTGATGAATAATAAGTTTTTTCCTCCTATGAATGAGTCCATACTATACATTTTACTTGTATGTTTTCCCAAAAAAGAAAAGCCATATTCCTTAATTATGGACACACCACATTGTCCACCTAAAACATTCAATCTGATCATGAGCTATGGATAACCAGTGCATACAACTTATGTCATCAAAAGGCCTTGAAACTGATACCGTGGGATCCCACCAAAACTATAACCTCTATGATTTATTTCACAATGTCTGTACTAGTGTGTGATAATCGAATATCCTCCAATAGAAGTCCCTATGAATATGGTCCAATTCAATTTATCAATTATAATATTCAAGTCCCAAACAATATTTATGGAATGAAAAGAATGAATAGAACATGTGTCCATCAAAACTACATCTAGGATAGAAAAGACCCAAATCATACCTCGTATCATTCCTAGATCCCAAAGGTGATAAGTCTCCATCACGTGCAGTTGGAATCATCAATGTCCACTAGCTCCACGATCCTAGCGTGAACCACCTAGGGTGGTGGTGGTAATAGGTCAAACATCCTACCCCATCATGCTACCCAGCCATCCCCTCTACCATGTACACCACCCTACAGACCAACATTCTCATATCTCTGTCTCTTCCTCGGTGGTCCCTCAACCATCTCTGTATATGTTTTGTGACGAGATAGGCAATATCATTCCATATTTCCCTGACCACTGTATAAGTAACACTATCTTTCCCTTAGCTAATTTGAGCCAACCTGGGATCCCTACACTGCTAACCCTAAGTCCCAGGATCATCCCCTGATTTTCCTGACCTGGTTGGATCCCATTGACTGTCATAGGCACCTACTGTGTACGTCTCGCTTACTGAGTACCCATAGAATTCAAAGGAAAATCTAAAAACCATGGAGAGAAGAAGATATTTGTTTCTTTATGCTCAATGTGTAGAAATAAATGTGAAAGAAGTTTTATTAATGGAAATAGTAAATATTTTTATGGTATAATGTATTTTCATCCATCAATTGATTACTAATGTGTTGTAAAGTTGTTATCTAATGATGTGAATATATAAAAAGCTACATAAAATTCCCCACCCACACTCAAGTGTTTTAAATTATCGGGTTATTAGATTTATATTAATAAAAACCCCTTTCCCATGGTTAATTCGGATTATAATCCACAAACACCATTGACTAAAATAGAGAAAATTAAAGGTTATGAAATCATGATAGTTAAAGATAATACTGATAACTAAGGAAAAATAATACTCCCCTCCATATATAGAAATTTCATTTTTTTTATTTTGTATGAATGAGGCCTAGATAAATATTAATCATCCTTTACAAAATTTATGTGATTAAATCCATCTACATGAATTATATACAAATTAGATCAAATTTGTTATTATATCTATATAATGATGAACCCAAGCTTCCAACGAGAAATATTTCATATGAGATATTAGCTTATATAAGGAATAAAGGGTGAATTAACATTTTGTAGTATATATGTATCCATGTGATATTTAATTAAGAGTTATGGATTCCATTATGGGTTTAGGAGTTTATGATTGATCATATATTCAATGTCATTGAAACCTCTTTTGAGGTTTTATTAGTAGGGGGTTTATCATGATTAATAATATTTTAAGATACATTTATGGAACTCCAACCCTTTGGTTTTTTTTATAGTGAAAAATTTATTTGAGGAGGAATTACATTACACTTTATGGACATCTGATTAAAGGTTCTCATAACCTTTAGGGTTTCCATCAAATTTTAGTTTGAGATAATTATGTGTTTTAGTCGATCGAATTACAAATAAAGAATAATTAATTTTCATCAGAGAAGTTTTATCTGTTGATATAATTGTGATAATATACATTTAAGATGTTGTAAGGTTTCATGGAGGACCACATTTAAATATATTTTATCAGAATCTAGAGTTTAAATCAATGTTTTGGGAATCTATTCGGCAATATCTTGATGTTGAGTTGATCTTCATCATTGTGTGTCTTCCTAAAAGTGATTTGTAGTATGGGAGAATAATTCAAACCTAAGAGGATATGAAAATATCATATTTTATGTATTTTAATGGGGGTTTGTATCTACACCATTCTCAATTTTAGTTCTCTTGAAACAATATAATTAAATCAATCATAAAAAGTGATCATTATAAGTTCCATTATGGAATGAAGTATATAATTCTAACATATTGGAATGGTGTTGTTTAGATTAAGTGATTGGGACTTAAGAAATATGATGAGACGGAAGATAAGATCCAATAAATTAAGAAACATGTAAGTAAATCAAATATTTTATAGAATGATATTATAATAATCATAAATAAAACCTATAAATTTTAGTTGGTGAAAAGGGATTTCTATAAATTTCAATGATCAATAACGAATGGAATACTAATCCCTTGGTATATCTGTCGTCTTGAAATATTTGATTGTATCAGGACCTTATATTATCATTTCCACAAAGTCTATCTCACGTTAACTCTATTTTCCATGTATAAATCCAGAGGAAGTACAAACAAGGTTTATAAAATGTATTTAACTCATATGTTGTACCATCAGAGTATGATATTTCTTTGAGGAATGTCCAGTATAGATTATAGATATAATAGATAATGTTGTGTAAAATAATACCACTCACTTGGTAAATTATTTTGGAGAAACCACCAAATTTAGTAATCTATGTTGGAACCTGTGGATATAATGAGTCACAAGTAGCCTCATTTTTTGATACCAATGTAACAAAATTCGAATTTAATTTTCATTTTAAGGAGGGGGAAACGTAACACCATGATATTTATAGAATTATATTTTTTAAAATATATATAATATTTGTGATATTTAACATTACATGAAACATTTATTTTGACTTGTGTTATATGCAATACTATTTTTTGATTATGTTTCACATATTACTGGTTTTAGCTTTACTTACACCCTACACCAGGTTTAAATGAAATGTGACATACAATTAAAATATTTTTTATAATATTATAGTTATCACATATCCCTTTGAATGGAAGGTATGGATAATATTAATTAAATTATAAAACTATGGATTGAACCCATATATATAATTAATTATTTTTAACCAATTAATTGAAATGAAAATATAATCTATTCTAAAATAAAGGATTCTCTTTCTGGAAAACTATTTTTTACAATAAATGTGTTCATCCTCAATTAAATAAAAAAATCACTTTTGTGATTTATTTCAATGAAATATTACAATATATATTCAATAAAAAAATTTAATTTAATTTTATATGGTTTCTAGAAAAGATATATGAATAAATCCTATTTTATTATTAACACTTTATTTTTCTAAATAGATGTTATATCCCCTTTTTATGAAAAACTAATTTTTTTAAAATTATGAAACATCTATAAATTTTATTTGAAAATGTAAATTTCAATTTTTAAATTGACTTATTGAAATTATATTTAGGTGAAATTTTGGTTTCTTTCTAAAAAAATAATTTGTTGAAGAATAGTGGAAAATATTGAATTTTAATTGAAAACTTCCTTTTTTTAAATAATTTTTAAGTTTAAATTATATAATTAATTGGTATTAAATTAAAATTAATTATATTTTATGTCAATTAATCAAATTTACATCATTTTATTAACATTCATATTGAATTTGCATATAAAAACATTGTAAAAATTGGAAAAGATTCTATTTAAAAGCTCGCTTTCTCATCACGCACGTGGGATTAATTTCAAATTGTATTTGACCACTTATGTGATTTGAATTTAGAAGAATGGATTTTATATATTAAAAACTTATAATTTAAAATAAGTTCACATTAATTTTTAAGTAAAATGAATAATGAAAATGGTAAAAATTATTTACCATGGTGATGGTAAAAACCGATTTACTGGAGGCTTAAACTAATAATATAATGGCTTAAATGAACTAAAACATTTCCAACACCCTTTTATATATTTATATCAAAATAATCTATTCTATGTTTCATAATGGCCATTTTCGGATGATTTTTGTATGTTAACAATATTTATGATTTATTCATTTCAAAAAATTACTTGTGTGCCACTAACCTCCTTTATAAATGGCCACCCCCTCTCATCTCTTATCCAAACCTTCAAACCACTATATTTTTGTCAATACGTACACAAGACACTTACTAGTATCCCTCCCCCAATCTTATAATTCTTATTTTTTATATAAATCACTACTGGAATGTGGGTATAACACCGCAACTCTATACACATGGTTTCCAAGAACTATGGGTATAGAGTTTCTCATGCCAGGCTATACCAATGATTTTAATGAACCATCAGTATTGATAAAGTTATGAAAATAGTTTTTTGAAACCATTTATATATCCTTTTAAAATATTAGGTCGCTCCCAGACTCCCCCCCATTCCCCTACAATCCCCTGCCCTAATTTTCTTATCACCTGATCGAGTAGCCACCTGAGTGAGCGGTGACCTCCCATCTCCATCAGTAGCCACCCATATATTAATAATATTTACTCTAATATTCCTCAACATCACACAATTACGTTCCCAATATGTATGCTCTTCTTCTTAGTATGTTTTCATTTTTATCTATGACATCAAGTGATCGATCTTTGACTGTCATCCTTTTTATACTAGTTAAATATTGATTTAGTAGTTTTTTAATTTTTTTTACATTCTAGACATTATAAATTTTCAATCATTCCAATAAGTAACTCATTCCAAAAAATTTTATTTATCTAGATGTTTTTTATGTCAATTTATGTTTTGTGACTTTTCTTGTTTTTTTTATTTTGTTATATCATTGTATATATAATTTTTCTATTTCTCTTTAGATTGTTAGTGTGTGTGGATATTTGAGTATAGGTATGATGATTTTACTATTTAATATTTCCTTTGGATTTTGGTTGGATGTTATTATGTATTTATTGTTTTGTGGGTTCCCACTAAACCTGGAAAGTTGAATTTTGTTCAAATGAAACATTTGATTTTTTATTGTGTATTTTTAATTCCAAGAATTAAATGGATGTGTCATGAAGTATGTATAACCATTCCCTGGTTATTGAACGGTTTATATTCTTGTTGTGAAGATCTAGTCAATATTAATATAAAACACATTCTCTATAAATTTATTTAATGAATTTCATATCTATTTACCGTGAAATCCATTCTCAAAATTAAAATAAAATATGCATGGTAAAATAATTATCATCAAGTTTTTTGATAATGATAAAGGTTATTAATGATTAACGCCATATGAGATTAACAATATTAATCCTTGGTTATATATAATTCAAGAGATATTGAGGACTAATGTTTTAAATCTAATAATTAAACCCAATAATGATAATTTAATTATTTATTAAATCATTTCTTGGGGGATGAATGATGCTAATGTTTTTTTTATAATGGTTGGATTTAGATGATAATTTTTCCATAGTTTACTTTGAATATAGATATCAAATTATTCATCAAATATTTTTTTATTCATAATGTATTATGTCCTACATATTTATTCACTATCATAGATTATCAATATAACATATCATTACCATTTTATTTGGTATGGACTTTAATTTATCAGGGGTTTACCCTCCTTTGAGATTGTGAGGATACCTATAATGGTAAAGTCATAGATTTTTTTGACTTTAAACATTAACCTTCCTTTTTTGTAGAATGTTGGAATATTTTATGCCATGTAACTAGGTTACATGCTGTGTAATTTTTGATGGGTATATGACATGAAAGGGAATTCATGCTATGAAATATTACACATCATGAATGCTGGATTCACGTAATGAATGTTTACAATAGTTGATTTTTAATCTGAGGGGATATATTTTTTGGTGTATTTGTACACATTGGATTTCAAAGCGTGTAACTATATTAAATATTTTGAAATAGGATATGTCAAAATTTTAAAGTGGGTGATTGGCTGCTTTTTATGGATCGTTCTTCAGACCTCTTGGATATCGAATCGAGGCTCTTCATTGGTTATTCTTGAAGACACCACACCCCTAGATCGATCCATTCAAGGTTTGATATCTATTTCAATTGTGATGAATCTCTCTAGGTAGGAAACCATTATGATTCTTCAATGATTGTTATCATGGTATCACCATTGGGTGTCATCTTTGTATCCATTTCTTTAAGATGGTGTTGTCTTATTTTTTTCTCCTTGATCTGTTGTGTGATATCGTTCTAGAATCCATTTCTCCATTGGTCATGGTGCATCATGCATTCATCTGTTAGGTATGTAGATTTCCTCTCTTATGTTGTGTAGAGACCCGTACTTGACGTACATGGACATTATATTACTTTTTTGGAATACTTAATACATAACAAAAACCAACACACAAAGACCGTAATAGTTTAGTGTCTTTGGAAACTCGGAACATAATCTTCTAATCATGGTGAAATATCTTCAACATCTCCCATAAAGATATTCCCCTTTTGTTTTCTTACCTAAAACCTTTCTTTATATCATGGAGAAAATAAAACTTATAAAGGGTGAACTCAAATGCTCAGTAAGGTTTATCATGGAGAAAATAAAACAAATCCTATACATTTGAACTTCAAAAAAAACATAAACATAAAATTTAAACATCAAAATCTTGAGAAATAAATATTGGAATTACATATGGCATAGATCATAAAAGGAAATTAATCATGATAAAATAGCATCGGAATAAAACATGTAATTGTGTCAAACCATTAAGCACATGATATGATTTTCATAGTAGCCAAGGCATTACTTCCAAAACCATCTTATTGGACAAAGTCCCTTTGTGAATCGAGTTCACTCCTCGTTCTAGTCCTATAACACTGAACCGGATTAACTTACCATTCCTACAATGTCTATCTCATGAGATATAAATCTTTAACCAATGAATTGGAGGGAGATATAGGTCCCACCAATCTCATAATGAAATCATTCTTACTTATGCCAAAAAAATAAACATAAATCATTCATCATAACCCAAAGAATAAAATGGGGTTTATAAACATCATCCCATAAAAACATAATCCATATAAAGTAAATAGATATAATTTCATCATATTAAGAATCAAACCATTTAAATAATATAGACATTATACATGAAACATAAATATATGAAATAATTACATCTTATATGTAAAATGGTTTTAATAAAACACATGAAATTAATTCTTGAGGAAAATATCCTTTATTCTTCAAAATCATTTTCTTTTCACAAAATTCCATGAAATTTTAAAAGAAAAATATTTTGCTAAAGATAATCATGAAATCTTGTAGAGTAAGCTTCATGAAAATAAGGCGTTCTAAAATCGTAAAAATCCATTCATGTCATATAAGTTAAAAAAACATTCTCCTCTTACTTTTACAGGAAATGTCAAAAAGTACCTCGTACTAAAAACGACAAAGTATTCCATTCATATCTTTTACAAAACACTCACCAAAGGGTAAATTAGGATTTAAAAATTTTTATGAGGATAGAAATAATATTACATATTGATCTAACATGGGTGTGGATGATAAATATTCCCTAGTAAATTCTGATGTATAAATAATCTTGGATAAAAATGAGATTGCGAGATTTTCCCTTAACTTATGTCTGATATGCTTCGTATGTATCCGAACCTCCTGTATAATGATTTAAATAATGTCATTGACTAATTGTAGAATCATATTCATTTTTATGATATCATATATGGTTCACTTATGACTTTATATTACCCGTTATTTTGTAAATTCCATGTTGAAGAAGCGTTTTGGGTAAAATTGTTTCATTTATCATACGTGTTTCGACTTTTTTTTCTAGATATTATTAATTATATCCTAATTTACTTAATTAGAGAATGTAAAACATGATTTATTTATAATATATATTCAGTAAATAAATATATATGATAGATCGATAAATGGAATGAAATACAGTATTCGTGGAGACGGTAGTCCGTACGTACGCACGAGGGATGATATCGTTCCCAGAATTATTGAATAGAATTGGAGAAGATAATATAATGTCTCAGAATAATTATAATGTTATAATAACCATATATAGTTATTTATTACACAATTATACCTAGCCAAGTAAGGTGGAGGTGGAAAAACCGATTACACCACGGCGTGGAGACAGTATTCCGTACGTACACACACGTGGTGTTTTCATTTTCCTTAGGATATATAGAAGGTGAAATGGGGTGGTTTCATATTTATAATATCATATAATTATATTATTGATACTAATTGTATTACTTTATAATGAAACAACTAAATAATAATAAGTTGAAGAAGAAAAAAAGTTGATAGAATCGGTAGAAGAGATTACCTTTTCTTCGACGCACCTCTTTCAAGCTTCCTATTGAGGGACTAGAGTTGGACTATTTAGAAGACTAAAACCTCCAGAATTTTTCCAGGGAAGTGTAGAAGAGAAATGGTCAGGTTTTGGATGATCTTGAAGGCTCAATTTGTTGTGAAGAGGAGAGGGAGGAGGTTCCCTTTTATAAGGGAGGAGAGGGGCACCTTTGGAAACATCAAAAATATTAATTTATAATAAACCTAATCACCACATAAAAACATCCAAAGTTACTAAAATTCAGATATTAGATACGATAGGGTTGTAATCTAATCCACAATTTAAATTAAGACATGATTTTATTTTATTTTAAACCTTATCATTTTTATTTATCCTTATTTAATCTATTAAATTTTATTTTTCGTTATAATGTTATAAATTTTTATGGATATAAATACTTACATATGTGTTTTTAATTATACATAATTTTATATCCAATGACATGTTAGATCATATAAATTTTAATTTGTAATTTTTAAATATTTTTTTGATGTTTAAAATATTTAATAATATAAAATATCAATAGTGTCAATTTTGACACATTTCAATTATTTGAATTTAAATAAAATCCAAAGAGAATATATTTTCAAAAAACCCTATTTAATAGATCACTAACAAGTCATATTAATCTAATAAATTAGTGGAGTATATTAATTAGTTCATATAATATTTATTTTAATACTTTTCAAATCATTTATTTGTTATTTATCTTAATAAAATAACTACTACAACATTTTTGTATAAATATTTAATATAACTATTTGTTGTATAAAAATTAAAAATAAAATACTATGATCAAGCTAAATATAATATATTTCGTAAGAATACTTTTAGTCGAATTTATCTTCTAAAATAACCTACTTTTAAAATTTGTTCTTTATTAAATTATGAAGGTGATAACTATGTCATCATTTAAAATAGAATAATATAAGTCTCATAATAGATTTCATAAGGCTCCAAATGGTCAAATATTCGACCATTGGATGCTTATGATTTACATGTACATGAAAAATATTTAATCTCTAAAAATTCTAAATAAATTCCCATGTTGTAAATAATTTTATTATATTTCTAGAGACTATTTATATTTGAGGTTTTATGAATTTTATTACTAAATTAAAATTATTATACTTATAAGATTTAAGAGAGTGACATGTTGTCACTTTCTTTGGTTTTAATAATAATTAAATTATTTTCAGGGAAAATAGTCCATAAAATTAATCTATTACGACCCTTAGGTGACATGGGTCGACTTTTAGTCATCCAATAGAATTTTGGCAGCTTTTAGGGTAATTTTATATTCTTATTTTTACCATTAATTACCTGATTTACCTTTAACTACAGTAAATAAAAATTAACATAGTTACTATTCAGAATATCAAAAAAAGTAACCTATTAAAATAATTTGGACTCACTGAATTCAAATATGGAATCCATTTTTAAAAATTCAAAACACATAAGTTGGAGTAATTAATTTAATATTAATCCCGTAGTTAAGAAAATGGTTTTTAAAAGTTAAAACAGTGCAAAAGATTGAAATGTTATTACCAATGAATTCAATGTAAAATTAATGGTAATGAAAAAACAATATATTAAATGGTAAAAATATATTTTATTTATACTTTAAAACAATTCAATATTAGAATTTAACAATGTAAATTAATGCAATGAAAACAGTTGTTTTTAATTAAAATATACCGTGTTTTTACTATTCATTAAAATATGAAAATTATCAGAATAATATGAAAAGTTCATCCAAAGTGAATTTTTATACCCTGATTCCAAAAAAAACTTCATTTTGTCAAATTAAACTTATAAACCTTTCAAAAACTAGTTTTAAAGTGGGTGCACCATCAAAAGGTGGCAAAACTACATTTTTTGAAAATTACATATTTTACCCGAAAAATTTATTTTGTTCACATAACATATTTTAGAAAATTTATAAGATGAATCATAATGTTATAAAATTAAAAATTTAGTTAATAATATTCATAATATCTAGTTCATAATATTATAATAATATATCATTGTTTAGTGAAACTCGGTATTGTTTACTACACACGCTATCGAGGAAGGTCGTGATTGCGTGTAATGCAAGCTATGTCAGGGATGCGTGTAGTGCATGTAACAACCCAAGAAAGTAATAAATAATAGATATTTCAATCTATGTATATTAATGAATTAGATAGTGTTTTAATGGATAAAAAAGAGAATAAATCCAATCTTAAGCAGGGAATACAATAATATTTTTAAAAGATTATTTTACTGCCTTTTGATGGCAAACCATCTTTTAAATCTATCTTTTGAAACTTTTATAATCTCTATTTGTAAAAATAAACTTATTCTTTATTATTGGGACATAAAAATTTACTTTGTGTTAATTTTTGGTATTTTTCTGACAATGTTCATTTTTTAATGAATAGTGAAAAAATACTGCATTTTACATCAAAACTGCTTTTTCATCTAATTCATTTATATGATTAGATTATATTTAGAATTGGTTTTAAAGTTCAATTAGAATATATTTTTACCATTTAATAAAATAGTGGTCATTGGAATTAATTTCACTTTGAAATTAGACTTAATCTAGTGTCAATCTTTGATTATTATTGTTTCATAAAAACACGCTCTTTGCTCTAACAGTGGGAATTAATTATTAAATTAATTAATTTGACTTATATGTTTTAAATTTTTTAAAATAGACATCTTTTTTGAATTCGTAATATCAAATATATCTTAGGGTGAAGTGTTGGTATTTTTCTGAAAAACATCAATTTTTGATGAATAGTGAATCCACTATGTGGTACTTAAAAAACTGATTTTTCATTTAAATGAAATTTTACCACCTCTATGTTTTTAATTTCAAAAATCAGTCATACATGGTTGTAATTAAGAAGTAAAATGTGGTTCAATGGGATTAAAATAATTTTTTGGTGAATAGTAACTTTTATGCTTTTAATCGCGATTAGAGGTAATTAGTGTAGTTTTAGGTAAAAATAATGTTTTAATAATATGAGATTAGCTTTACAGATGTCCTACCATCATTGGATGTGTCATGGCCGACCAAGACAATACATGGGTCAACTTGGGGACCCCAGGGAGCCACTTTGGTTGGGAAATGACATAAATAACTTCTTATTTAATGTTAAAGTAAAAATGTCACAAACATGAGATGTTTTACTAAAACAATTTTTACATGGGGTTATAAAAGTCATATTTAATACAATAACTATTTATTAGAAATATAAAAAAATTTCCTACATCATTATAGTTCATTTATAATTTTTAGACATTAAATAAATAAAATTATTAATGACATCATGATGATGCAACGATTACCTCATTAATAAAGGATTTAAACAAAATGGAAAGATAATGTAACATCTATGACCTAAACATGTCCAAAACCTATTGGATTGGTATATTTCGATACCTTATCACATTAGACTCTAATTATTTCAGTATGGTACCTTTTAAATAAGAAAGTCATTTTAAAATAAAGGAACATTTCTTTACTTTCCAAGAGTGCCCCTCCTCTTTTCTTATAAAAGGCCCCCACCTCTACCTCCTTACCCACACTTCCAAAGCTTTTGGCTCAGCCAAACCCTTCCAATTTTGTATCTCCACATCCCTCTATAACTCTTTGAAGACTCACTTTGGGAAGAAGTCTTCCCAAGGAAGCCTTTGAGCTCAAACCAAAGGGATTTACCCGATTTTAAGGTAATGTCTTCACTTGAGTCCTTTTGTATTATTTTGCTTCTCCAACCCCCTAAACTCTTTTTATTCATTTCTTTTGTAATAAATCCAGTATCGTAAATATACTAGGATGTTGTTATAAGAAGGATTCGAGATAAACTTACACACATCTACATATAATGGTTAAAGAACTTATTGTTTCCGTGGATGGCGAATTTCTGCCTCACGAAACGATGATTGTTCAACACTCATATATTACCTCCAAAGGTGGCCATTAAGATGTCACTATATTTATATATTATATATTATATGTTTATGTTTTACTTAATCTTCTGTATTTTTCATTTATAGCATATCCTTTATGGTTACCATTATCAGTAAACGCGATATCTTCATTTTAGGAAGTGCGGACTACCACCCCCTCAAAGTGATTTGATTCATTAATGCCATATGTGGGACGTATAAAGGATGTAATTAATGGTATCATATATGATATTATACTTGAATTACAATATACCATTATATCATTATGATTCCATTCAATAAAATACGAAATAGAAATGAAAATAGTGTTCATGCGTACGTACGGCTTGCCGTCTCCATAAACGGTGCATTTCATTTCTTACCTCCAAAAGGTTATGTAATATTATAAATGCATGTATATACTGGATATATATGATATATATGATACATAAATCATTATTATAACAGTAGATATAATGGATAAATGAACAACTTGTAATTTTAAAGAGTATATTTTCACTCAAGTACCAATGATTGTTAAAATGACCGTTATTAACTAAAATAATTACATAGTGTTCATGCAATTGTAATAAGTGATATAAAAGGAATAATGAACTTGAAGAATGTTCTTAAGCAAGTATAAACTAACTCAAGTTTATTATTCAGGAGATTAAAGAACGATCGAGTCATGTTGGACATGAGGTATGGGACTTCGTCTCAATCTCCTTTCATTGAGGCATATTTTGTTTTATACACAACTTTCTTTTATACGGTGTATAAATTTTTTTGACTTTTACGTTTATCCAAAAGGAATATTTTTATACAAAGCGTTTTACATAACGAAAAAAGGGAATGTTTTTTTCATACGTATGCGGCAACAACGACTTTTTCGCCGCCGTGACCATTATTTGAGTTTCGGATTCCTCTGCAAGCCATACCATTTTTAAAAGAAAAATAAATACCATGTTTTACTTTTCTTTTATTTTGGTATTTAAAATGATTTTGATACTGTATTTATTATATCAGTGTGTTATTGATATCTTGTGATTGGATTGTGGAAATGTTATGTTTCCTTTATGTATGTTTTATGTGATACGATTATGTTATGGTTCTTGGGCATTATTATGAAGACGAGTGGTTCCGTGATAAACTAAGGGCGGGTGAGCCTGATATAGCTCTCCAATACTTTGGGTAACGCGAAGGAGTGAAACGTTAAGGTTTCTCCGAAGAGATTTAGGGAATATAATTTGATGGTTATTCCAAACGTAACCAAGAGGGTTACTCTCTATGTAAGAATGTTATGAATGCCTCAAGTTACCTTTATGTCTTATGATTTCTATGATTTATTCATGATTTTATGAGGTATGTTAAAGTGCCTATGTTTCATGGGTAAAGAATGATTTCATTCTTATGTATATATGAACTAATGTTTCCTTTCCATATTTTTATATCCCTTACTGAGCTTTTTATGATCATCCCATGTTTTTTTTGAAATGTTTTTCACAGGTCAAGGTAAATGTACATGATATGATGATAGTGTCAAGGAAGTGTCAAGAAAGAATCCATGTTTTATTTTAAATATGTTTCCATTGATGGGAAAAATGAATAATATCTTTATGTAACCACTTTGTTTAAATGTGGAATGTAATGCATGTTTTATGATCTAATTCTATAAAACTCTAAACCTGAAAAGATCCTCAATGTGAATTATTCATTTAATTCAATATTAAGTATGGTTTAAGGATGGGGCCTTATAGTTGGTATCAGAGGTCGATTTAGATAACATTAGGAGTTATAATTCTATTAAATTATTGTCCAAAAATATTTTTTTATGGTCAAATTGATTTGATATAGAATTTGAAGATTACCATGTTTCTTAATCTAAGACATGTTTGTTCAGAATGTTTTTCCGCAGAGGAAACAAGGAAGCAGTGCTAGAAAGGAATACAGAAGGAAATAACCTTCCGAATCAGCTTCCTGAGATGGTCGGAATTGGAACTGAATAGTTTGTTGCAGTAATGGCGCAATTGACTCAAGCGATAAATGGCGGTGGTATCCATGCACGAGATCAGCTAGATCAACCGCAGAGGAACATGTCAGTGGTTGAACATTTCATGAGGCAACATCCCCCATCATTTAGAGGATCATCTGACCATGTGCTAGCTGAAGGGTGGAATAAAGAACTGGAGAATATTTTCGATGTCATTGGGTGTTCAGACAATCAAAAGGTTATTCTTGCTATTTACCGTTTGGAGGGTGAAGCATATCAGTGGTGTTCTATGGTTAAAAATATCAGGGACGCTGATGAGATTGATGCTCTCGACTGGGATTAAGTAAAAGGTATGTTTCTTGAGAAGTATTTTCCTAAGGCTGTTCGACTTAGGATGGAAAAAGAATTCCTAGAATTTAGGCAAGAGGAAGACTCAGTGGCCACCTATGAAGAAAGGTTCACACGATTGGAAAGGTATGCTCCAAATTTTATCCAAGACCTTCATAGTAAAATCAATTGTTTTTACTCAAGATTAAAGCAGAAATATCGAAGGTCATTAGCTTCTCGTGAGTTTAAAAGTTATGAAAAGATTGTTCGATGTGATGAGAATGTGGAAATAGAGTTTTCTGATGATCAAGTGTTCTATAACAACCAGCAGAAGAAGAGACCGAGGTGGCAGGAGAATGGACAGAATTCTTCAAAAAGGTCTGACGGTAAGAAAACTAAGTTTCCAGTTTGTGATAAATGTGGTAAAAGGCATGCTAGGGAATTTCTTCTAAATTCTGGAAAGTGCTACCGATGTGGTAAGATGGGACATAAGTCTCGAGATTGCACTGAAAAAGTTCAGGGTGATGGTAAGACCAAATTTGATTTACAGTTAGTGAAATGTTATAAGTGAAATGAGATAGGCCACTATGCAAACGAGTGTCCGACAAAGAGCATGAGTGATGGGAAGCAGTTAGACTATATGCAGAAAGGGGTGGTGAAATCCTTTGCAACTACTTCAGCAGATGTCGGGACGTCAAATGAAGTTGTATCAGGTACTTTGTTTGTTTTTTCAGATTATGCCACTGTGTTGTTTGATTCGGGGTCTACACATTCTTTCATCTCTGAAAACTTTTCTATTAAAAAGGGAATACCATCTCAAGAAATGACTCCAGAACTTTTGGTAAAAACACCTGGGGTAAATGTTGAGGCAAAAAGAATTTATAAGAATCATCCTATCCTTATCCGTGGAAATATCCTACTTGTGAACCTTATTGTTTTACCTCTAGTAGAGTTTGATGTTATCCCGGGTATGGATTGGATCTCTATTTACCATGATAAGATTGACTGTAGAGCTAAACAAGTTTCTTTTCATAAAGAATTTCAGTTTGTGTACAAGAATGAACCCTTACTGTTGATAACATATCAAGAGGTCGGGAAACTTGTAAAAGATGGAAATGAATGTTACCTTGCACACATCATTGAAAATAAAGGAACTTTTCAGTTTAATGATCTGCCAGTGGTAAATGAGTATCCTGATGTTTTTATTGATGAGTTTCCTAGAATAATACCAGATCGGGAAGTTGAGTTTATTGTTGACTTATTTTTTGATGCTAAGACAATTTCAAAACCCCCGTATCGAATGGCTCAAATTGAACTTTTAGAGTTGAAGGAGCAGTTGCAAGATTTATTTGAGAAAGCTTTCATTCGACCTAGCACATTACCATGGGGTGCTCCTGTTTTATTTGTTAAAAAGAAAGATGGTTCTATGAGAGTTTGCATTGATTATAGAGCCTTTAATAACATCACTGTTTAGAACAAATATCCTTTTCCTCATATTGATGATTTGTTTGATCAGCTCCTGGGAGCTAAGTATTTTTCAAAGATTGACCTGAGATCGGGGTACCATCAGCTGAAGGTAAAGTAAGAAGATGTTCCGAAGACTGTTTTTCATACATAATATGGCCATTATGAATTTGTAGTAATGCCTTTTGGGCTAACCAATGCACCTGCTATATTCATAGACTCAATGAATAGAATTTTCCATGAGTTCTTGGATAAGATTGTGGTTGTTTTCATTGATGATATTTTGGTCTTTTCTAAAATTAAAGAAGATCATGAAAGACATTTAAGGTTCATTTTGCAAACATTGAAAGAAACGAAATTGTATGGGAAATTCAGCAAGTGTGGGTTTTGGTTGCAAAAAATTTCTTTCCTTGGTCATATTGTTTCTAAAGATGGGATAACTATTGATCCTTCAAAAACAATGGTTGTTGAAGAATGGCCAAGACCCAAAATTGTAACTGAGATTTGTAGATTCCTTGGTTTGGCAGGCTATTACCGAAGGTTTGTTAGAAATTTTTCATGGTTATCTAGTCCAATGACTAAGCTAACTAGGAATGGTGTCAAGTTTATCTGGACAAAAGAATGTGATGATTGTTTTCATGAGTTGAAAAGAAGATTGGTGAATGCTCTAGTTTTGGAACTTCCTTCCAGGAATGGTGAGTTTGTCATCTACAGTGATGCTTCATTGAAAGGACATGGTTGTGTCCTTATGCAGAATGATTAGGTAATTTCTTATGCTTCACGTCAGTTAAAAACTCATGAGGTAAATTATCCTACACATTATTTGGAATTAGCTACTATTGTTTTTGCTTTAAAAATTTGGAGGCATCATTTGTATGGAGTAAAGTGTGAAATATATACCGATCACAAATGTTTAAAGTATATATTCACTCAGATAGAATTGAACATGAGACAAATGAGATGTCTAGAATTAATCAAGTATTATGATTGTACAATTCATTACCATCCGGGAAAAGAAAATAAAGTGGATGATGCTTTGAGTCCAAAAAGTAATGCTTCATTAACAATGTTGCATTTGGAACGTGATCCTTTGGTTTGTGATTTGATGAACTTTGGAATAGAAGTTGTTGGTGCAGTAAGTTCTTCTATTTTGTGTCAGGTATCAGTGAGATCAACACTATCAGAGAGAATCAAGCAAGCACAGAAGCAAGGCAGTGAGTTGCAGAAAAAGGTAGAGCTGGTTCAGAAGGGTAAGTTGCCTAAATTCAACATTGATAGTGATTGTGTTTAGAGATTTGGGAAGAGATTCTGGGTGCCTTGTGATTCAGAGTTGAAGAGAGAGTTGTTATGTGAAGCTCATAGTTCTCTATTTTCAGTTCATCCTAGAAGTACTAAGATGTACAGAGATCTGCGGGAGTATTACTGGTGGGGTGGAATGAAAAGAGATATTGCCGATTTTACTGTGAAGTGTTTGACTTGTCAACAGGTTAAAGTAGAGCGGTAGTTACCGAAAGGGGTGTTTCAGCCTCTACCAGTGCCAGAGTGGAAATGGGAGAATATATCCATGGACTTTTTTGTGGGATTACCGAAGACATCTCGAGGTAATAATGCAATCTGGGTTGTTATTGATCGCTTGACTAAATCGGCTCATTTCCTTCCTATTCTAGATACTTTCTCTCTAAATCAACTTTCTCGATTGTACCTTAAAGAGATAGTCAGGTTGCTTAGAGTTCCTCTATCCATTGTATCCAATCGTGATCCCAGGTTTACTTCGAACTTTTCGATGGGCATTTAAAAGTCATTGGGTACTGAATTAAATTTTAGTACAGCTTTTCATCCTCAATCAGATGGGTAGTTAGAACGAACGATCCAGACTTTGGAGGATATGATACGTGCTTGTTCGATGGATTATCAGGGAAGTTTGGACCAACGTCTTTCTTTGGTTGAATTTTCTTATAATAACAATTTTTATTCCAGTATACAGATGGCACCATTTGAGGCGTTATATGGGAAGCGGTGTTAAACTCCAGCTTTTTGGGAGGAAATGGGTGAAAGGAAGCTGATGGGACCAGAATTGGTAGAAGAGTTGGTAGAAAAAGTTTAGTTGATTCAGAAACACATAAGAATAGCTCAGAGTAGGCAGAAGAGTTATGCAGACAACAGGAGGAAGGATCTATCTTTTGGGGTAGGTGATCATGTTTTTCCCAATGTATCACCATGGAAACGTGTGATGTGATTTGGTAAGAAAGGAAAGCTTAGTCCAAGGTTCATTGGACCATATGAAATTATGGAGAGAGTTGGATCAGTTGCTTACTGAGTGTCTTTACCTCCGAGTTTATCTCAGGTACACAATGTTTTTCATGTTTCGATGTTGAGAAAGTATATGCCAGATCCATCTCATGTTTTGAGTCCAGAGGTAGTTTAGCTGGAAGAGAACCTATCTTATGAGGAAAAATAGGTCTAGATTCTTGATCATATGGATCAAGTGTTACAGAATAAGGTGATTCATCAGGTAAAGGTTTTGTGGAAAAGCCACATGATTGAAGAGGCAACACGGTAATCTGAAAATGCAATGAAGGCTAAATACCCCCCACTTATTCGATATGTAAATAAATTGCGGGACACAATTTTCTAAAGGGGGGAAAGATGTAACATTCCATGTAAGTAATGAATAATATATATTTTTATCTATGTCTATTAATGAATTAGATAATCTTTTAGAGGCTAAAAAGGAGAATAAATCCAATCTTAAGCATGGAATACACTAATATTTTTAAAAGATTGTTTTACTGCCTTTTGATGAAAAACCATCTTTTAAATCTATATTTTGACTCTTTTTTAAGCCTTATTTGTCAAAATAAACTTATTCTTTATGATTGGGACATCAAAATTTACTTTGTGTAATTTTTTGGTATTTTTCTGACAATGTTCATTTTTTTAATGAATAGTGAAAAATACTGCATTTTACATCAAAAATGCTTTTTCATCTAATTCATATATATTATTAGATTATATTTTGAATTGGTTTTAAAGTTCAATTAGAATATATTTTTACCATTTAATCCAATAGTGGTCATTGGAATTAATTTCACTTTGAAATTAGACTTAAACTAGTGTCAATCTTTTGATACTTATTATTTCATAAAAACACGCTCTTTGCTCTGACAGCGGAAATTAATTATTAAATTAATTAATGTAACTTATATGTTTTTCATTTTGTAAAATAGACATCATTTTTGAATTCGGTATATCAAATATAGCTTAGGGTGATGTTTTGGTATTTTTCTGAAGAACATTAATTTTTGATGAATAGTGAAACCACTAAGTGGAACTTAAAAAACTGATTTTTCGTTTAAATGAAATTTTACCACCACTGTGTTTTGAATTTAAAAAATCTGACATACATGGTTTTCATTAATAAGTAAAATGTGGTTGAATGGGAATAAATAAATTTTTTTGGTGAATAGTAACTTTTATGTTTTTAATCCCGATTAGAGGTAATTATTGTAGTTTAAGGTAAAAATAATGTTTTAATAATATGAGATGAGCTTGACACATGTCCTACCCTCATTGGATGTGTCATGGCCGACCAAGAAAATCCATGGGTCAACTTTGGGACCCCATGGAGCCACTTTGGTTGAAAAATGACATAAATAACTTTTTATTTAATGTTTAAGTAAAAAATGTCACAAACATGAGATGTTTTACTAAAACAATTTTTACATGGGGTTATACAAGTAATATTTTTGACTATAAATATTCATTAGAAAGATAAAAAGATTTCCTACACCATGATATTAGTTTCATACTTTTTAGACATTAAATAAATTAAATTATTTATGACATCATGATGATGCAACAATTACCTCATTAATAAAGGATTTAAATAAAATGAAAATATAATGTAAAATATATGACCTAAACATGTCCAAAACCTATTTTATGGGTATATTTTGAACCCTTAACACCTTATCCTCTAATTATATCAGTGTGGGTCCTTTTAAATCCGAATGTCATTTTAAAATAAAGGAACATTTCTTTACTTTCCAAGAGTGCCCCTCCTCTCCTCTTATAAAAGGCCCCCACCTCTACCTCCTTAACCACACTTCCAAAGCCTTTGGCTCTGGAAACCCCTGCCCATTTGGTATCTAAACATCCCTATATAACTCCTTGAAGCCACACTTTGGGAAGAATTCATCCCAAGGAATCCTTTGAGCTCAAACAAAAGGGAGTTACCCGATTTTAAGGTAATGTCTTCACTTGAGTCCTTTTGTATTATTTTGCTTCGACAACCACCTAAACTCTTTTTATTCATTTATTTTGTAACAACTCTAGTATCTTCAATATACCAGGATGTTGTTATAAGAAGTATTCTAGCTACACTTACACACACCTACATCTAATGGTTAAAGAACATATTGTTTCCGTGGATGGAAAATTCCTACCTCACGAAATGATGATTGTTCAACACTCATATATCACCTTCAAAGGTGGTCATTAAGATGTCACTATATTTATATATTATATATAATATGTTTATGTTTTAATTAATCTTCTGTATTTTTCATTTATAGCATATCCTTTATGGTTACCATTATGAGTAATTGCGATATGTTCATTTTCGGAAGTGCGGACTACCGCCCCCTCAAAGTGATTTGACTCGTTAATGCCATATGTGGGATGTATAAAGGATGTAATTAATGGTATTATATATGATATTATACTGGAATTATAATATACCTTTATATCATTATTATTCCATTCTATAAAAGACGAAATACAAATGAAAGCAGCGTTCATGCGTACGTACGACTTACCGTCTCCATGAACGGTGCATTTCATTTCTTACCTATAAATGATTATGTAATATTATAAATGCATGTATATACTAGATATATATGATATGTATATGATATATATGATATATACATCATGATTATAACTCTGGATATAATGGATACATGAACAAATTGTAATTATAAAGAGCATATTTTGACTCAAGTACCAATGATCGTTAAAATGACCGTTATTAACTAAAATAAATAAATATTGTTCATGACATGGTAATAAGTGATATAAAAGGAATAATGAACTTGAAGAAGGTTCTTAAGAAAATAGAAATTAACTCATGTTTATTATTCAGGAGATTAAAGAACGATTGAGTCAAGTCGGACCCGAGGTATGGGACTTCGTCTCAATCTCCTTTAATTGAGGCATATTTTGTTTTATACACAACTTTATTTTATACGGTATATAAACCCCTTTGACTTTTACGTATATCCAACAGGAATATTTTTATACGAAGCATTTTACAAAATGACAAAAGGGAATGTTTTTGTCATATGTATGCGGCGACAACGACTTCTCCGCCGCCGTGACCATTATTTGAGTTTCGGCTTCCTCTACAAGCCATACCTTTTAAAAAAAAATAACATGTTTTACTTTTCTTTTATTTTGGTATTTAAAATGGTTTTGATAATGTTTTTATTATATCAGTGTTTTATTGATATCTTGAGATTGAAATGTGGAAATGTTATGTTTCCTTTATGTATGTTTTATGTGATACGATTATGTTATAGTTCTTGGGAATTATTATGAAGATGGGTGGTTCTATGATAAACTATGGGCGGGTGATCCCGATATAGCTCTCCAATGCATTGGGTAACACGAAGGAGTGAAATGTTAAGGTTTCTCTGAATAGATTTAGGGAATATACTGTGATGGGTATTCCAAACGTAACGAAGAGGGTTACTCCCTATGTAAGAATGTTATGAATGCCTCAAGTTACCTTTATGTCTTACGATTTCTATGATTTATTCATGATTTTATGAGGTATGTTAAAGTACCTATGTTTTATAGGTAAGGTATGATTTAATTCTTATGTATATATGAACTCATGTTTCGTTTCAATATTTTTATATCCCTTACTGAGCTTTTTATTCTCATCCCGTGTTTTTTTTTGAAATGTTTTTCACAGGTCAAGGGAAAGGTACATGATATGATGATAGTGTCAAGGAAGTGTCAAGATAGAATCCATGTTTTATTTTAAATATGTTTCCATTGATGGTAAAAATGAATATTATCTTTATGTAACAACTTTGTTTAAATGTGGAATGTAATGCAAGTTTTATGATCTAATTCTCTAAAACTCTAAACCTGAAAAGATCCTCAATGTGAATTATTCATTTAATTTAATATTAAGTAAGGTTTAAGGCAGGGGCCTTATAGTGAAATCTCCCTTTGGTGTTGTGAATAACATAATAATAACTTTTTTCATTTATACATTAATCAAAATCTCTACTTAATGTTGCATAGAATAATTCCTAAAAAACGAACTTGAAATTCTGTGTAACATGAGCCAAGAATAGTGTTGCGTATACTGCAAGCTAATACGGTGTTTTGTATAGAGAAAGCTAAGTTTAGTGTAGCATACAACACAAGACATAAATGAAATTTAAAATAATAATTCTCATAAAATCTCGGGTTGTTACATGTCGACCCCTTGTCATCTAAACTAAATTAATCATGCTGTGGAATTGATTTTAGGGACTTCTTTCAAGTTTTTGGGTTTTGTTGATTTTTTTTTTCATTATGGTGTGTGAGACCCATGTTTTGATGTAGGTGGCTTAGTCTCTAGCCTATGTTAATAGATCTCATTGTTTTTCTTTACAAACTGATTTATATTTAAATTACAATGATAGTTTTTTGTTTGTTAAAATGTTTTTAAATGACAAATGGGGTTTTCGTAGTTATTTATAAATAGAGAGAAAATGTGTGTTTTCAATGCTTTGAATAGAATTTTAATATGGCTTTGAATTGGTTTTGAAATGGTTTTCAAATAATTATAATGAATTCTGAAAAAAAAAGAAACTTGGGTTACCATGGGTGCTTAGTTTGGAGGTTTGGCTTGGGGTATCATCCATTGCTTAGTGATTATCAAGGAGGTTTGTCTTAGGGATTTCCTCTGTTTCATTGGATCTTGGATCTTGGGGATTGATATAGATATTTTTGGGGGGTTACTCATGGGTTATTCCTCTTCTTCTTAGGATCATTGTTCAAGGAAATGGTTTGTGCACTTCATTATTTTAGTAAGAGTATTCTGCAGCTAGACCTATAGAATTCAATGGTTTTATGATACTTCTGTTTCTATTTCGTATTTCTTCTATTTCTAAGTTAGCCATGATATGCAAGTTTATGGTTTTGAAATATGATATACAAAATGATCTTTGAATTTTATATAACATTATTTTTTTTAGAACTGTGTAAAAATGGAAATGTTTACCATGTTCCTATAAAAAACAATACGGCTTATCATGCCATGTTTTACTTAAAATGAGTTTTTTGAAATTGTTATACAGAGGATCATTGTTGAACACCTGGGTGGGATCCTACTGAACCTGTTAGCTCACACCCTTTGTACTTCTTCAGTGGTGTGTAGACATTTGTTTTACTTCTAGGGCAAGGAATGGCAAGGCACCATAGTGGGGTGGTGAGGTTCGTGTCAACTGGTTTGGTAGCTGTGGGGATCAGGAAATACCTTAGGGTATTTAATTCAAATGTTTGGGTTATAGGTTTGAGGGAAACCTAGGTCATTTCATTAAAATATGGTATCAGAGGCAGGTATTTCCTCAAGAGTCCAGGTCATGGGACATCTATTAGACTAGATATATGATTGTCGGGACATGAGAGGTATATTGGGATAATTACAAGGATAGCTCTTATCATGAAGAAAATAAAGTTTCCATGTGATGTTGGGATATGTGTCTCTAGTATTCAGTTTATTTTTAAAACCTCATTTTTATCATATTGGTTTTATATTTTGAGATGGTATTTGTTATGTTGTCTAATCATTCTTATGTTTTAGTGAGCAGTAGTATGCCTCCGAGACATCATCCATGAGTTCCTCATGAAGGTTCAGTTGATGATCCCCAAGGTAACCCACCAATAGATCAGAAACTCATCGGGACTATCATATAGGTAGTAATTTCTATAGATCATAATGTACTATATGTTTTGTATGTAGTGGTTTCGGTATTGCTTCGAGTTCGTGGAGAGAGAGAGAGAGAGATCAACTACGGGAGTTTTTACGTGAGAAACCACCATCCATTAATGGAAATTCTGAGCCTCAAAAGGCATATGACTGGATAGATAGTATAATTCAAATATATGAATATCTAGAGACACTTGAGAACAACAGGGTAATGTTTTCTACATTCATCCTAGAGAGGTCCAGAATGTGATAGTGGGATTTCATGTTCCAAGAAGAGAGACACAAGGACTTAGATTGGAAAGTTTTGAAACCATTGTTATTGAAGATGTTTTTCCCATAGCCCTTGATGCTATAAAGATCACTGGAGTTAATTTCTATACAATAGGGAGATAATTCTGTGTTGACATATACCAATCGTTTTGTTGAGCTTCTCTATTTCTTCTATGGACGTGGTAAAGAATGACTAGCTGAAGGCACATAAGTATCTGTAGGTTTTGCGACTGGATATCAGATTTCATGTGGTTATACTTAATCTTTTTACCCATACAAAGGCAATATAGAAATCTATGATATAAGAAATTAATAAGGAATGATATGTTATATTTTACCCCTATTCTCTTCCACTGGGTGGAAGCTTTAGTGGTGCACATGGAAAGAAGAGGAAGTCGAAAGATCATGGTAGGAAAAGTGGAGGTTGGTCTTAGAGGTAGGCCTCCATTGCACATTCTATTATAGCATGTAATGTTCCTTTGACTTTCTATCAGTTTGGAAATGGATAACACACCATACATTCTTTTCCTATGCTCATGAAGAAGTGCAATAGCTATGGAAATGTTGCTAACTTCCATCTATTCTATCAGGATTTTACTACACATCGTTATGCTCAGGGTTCGTCGGCTCCAATGGATACTACGGTGTAATCATAAGCTTCAAACTCTATAGGGCTCCATCCAGAGGCCTCAGTAGTGACCCATTTTCACTCAGTAGACGAGTGTCCAATGGAGGTCGATGCTGGTCCAGAAACAGTGACATTTAGTATCCTTATTGCATCATTAGTAGAAATTTCTTCATTTGATACTAGTCCCTCCCACTCATTTATAACTTTTTGTTTTTTTGATGTTATTAAACATCCAACATAAGTTATCTCCTTTAAAATGGATTTAGAAACACCTCTTGATAAGAGGAAGTATTAGGCGTTCATGTTTCCTTCTTGTTCGATAATGGTAGCTAATACAATGTTGGTTTGGTAATTTCGAGTTCTTGATCTAGATCTATTTGGTGTCATCATCGTTATGGATTTTCTTGTAACTCGTTGAGTTGATGCTGACTATTATCATCAGTGTGTATCATTTCCTTCTACTGATGGTATCTCTCATGTGTTTCATGGGAAGTTGGACCTGAGGTCAGGTCATGAAGGACCCTCTTACGTAGGGCATAGGAGTTCATTGTTTGTTGTTCCATTTCAACCCGATGAAATTCCTTCTATTGATGATATTCATGTTATTTTTTGAGACATTCTTGGTGTATTCCCAAATTATTTCACCAATATTTCACTAGGATGACAGGTACATATTATGATGGATCAGGTACCAAGTATGTAGCTGGTATCGATAAATTCATATCGTACGACACTGATGGAACTGCAAGAGCTCAAGACTCAGTTGGAAGTCCTTTTTAGAGAAGGTTTCGTTTTTCCTAGTATTTCAACTTGGGTAGGCCTTGTGCTCTTTTCCAAGAAAGTGTATATTTCACTTCAGTTGTTTGTGGACTTTCAGAAGTTAAATTTGGTAATGGTTAAGAAAAAATATCGTTTACCGCATGTGGTTGATATATTTAATCAGTTAAATGGGAAATGTTTTTTTTATATTGATCTTCAGTAAAGTTATCATCAGTTTAGAGATTGAGAGTAAGATATACCAAAAACATCCTTTAGGGGCAGGTATGTCCATTATAAATATCTTGTTATGCGTTTTGTTCTAACTATTTATCCTATAATTTTTATAGCCTTGATTATTAGATGTTCCACCAATATATTGACACTTTTATAGTAGTGTTCATTGATGATATTCTAGTTTATTCAAAATCTGAGCGTGAGCATGATCAGAATCATAGATTGTTACTGAAGATTTTAATTACTACCCATTTTTATGAAATAATGTTGAAATTTAGTATATTGATTCAAGAAGTGAAGTTCGTGGGGTAAATAATTTCAATTCATGTCATATCAGTTGATCTAGAAGAGGTAAAGGTGGTTTTGGCATGGAAGTAACCACAAAATTTCTTTGAGAAGTGTAGATTCCTTGGTTTTCATAGATACTAACTAAGGTTCTTAAAGGATTTCTCTAAGATGGTTTCTCCTATGACTAATCTTACCAAGAAATAATTGAAATTCAAATGGGATGCAAAGTGTTAAACTTCATTCAATGAATTGAGATGACTTATGATATCATCTCCTATTCGGATCTTACCTGAGACCGGTTTTGGAATGTGGTGTTTTGTGAGGATTAGGGTGCTGGTTTAGGATGTGTGATTATACAGGATAACCATGTGCTATCTTATTTTTATCACCATCTTCAACTGTAAAGGAAGAATTACCGCACTCATGATTTTGAGCTTGTCATGGTCATGCATGTGCTCAAATGTTAGTTCCACTATCTCTTTTGGGAGAAGTTCATGTTCTTCAATGATCATAAAAGTATGAGATATATCTGTTCCCATAAAGAATTGAATCTTGAATAGATTATACAGCTATAAAACCTTCATATATTTGAATTCGTTATTTCCTACACCCAAGGAAAGGTAAATGTGATTACAGAAACTCTTAGAAAGTATGTATCATCATATGCTATTCTGGAATATAATGATGACTAGAATCTTATGTGGATTTGAACTTAGTTTCACCTAAATGTTTAGGAGGGTGTTTTAGTCAGGGTTCTGACCAATGATCCGTTATCATCATCTCTCAGGGATCCTATTTCTCAGATTTAGTATTAGGATGATAAGTTTCATAAGACATGATAAATCATTTACAGTGGAGAGATCATTTCTAGATGGTCCATCTCTTTAGATGGAATGCTTCACTTCTGGAAAAGGGTTTTCATCCCATAATCTATGAGGAGTTTGGTATTTCTAAATTACTATATCTCTTCAGGGAATGTTCAACTTGGAACTAAGAATATGTACTTGAAATGATCTAGTGATTCTTGTGGCTAGGTATGAAACATGACATCGTGGAGTTTGTGTCTCACTATTACACCTGGTAGTTGATAAAGGTATGGCACTTGAAACCTTCTAGTTTTATTTATCCACTTCCGGTGCTGATATGGAAATAAGATTATGTATCTATGTATTTTTTTTGTTATATTACCATGGTCTCCCGAAGGTAAGAATGTTATCTGGGTGGTTGTTGATTGGTTGATGAATTCTGCTCTTTCATTCTATTCAAATACACCACTAATGTTGAAGATTTGGGTAATCTGTATCTGCAAAATATTGTAAGGTTACATGGGGATCCTTGTTCTAATTTTTCAGATAGGGTCATAAATTTACCTCAAGGTTCTGTAAGATTCCCTAATACGTGATGGGAACTTAATTCAAGTTGAGCACAACTGACAATGGCCATACATATAGTCAAACAAAGTGAGTAATTCATATTCTGAGGATATGATCTACACTTGTTTCTTGGATTTTGGAGGATCATGGAATATCCATCTGGGACTGGTTGAGATATTTTACCACAAAATTTATCATTCTTCGGTAATAATGGACCCCATTGAGGTGATTTATGGTCACCTATTTAGATCACCTCTTTATTGGTCAGAGGGGTGCAAAGTATCTTAAGTTGTACCATGTTTAGTTTAGGATACATTCCTGAATATTTTGGATGTTCATCGATGTCTAGTTATAGCCCAAAGTCAACATAACTCAAGTGTGGATCATATTCATCAACCATTGTTGTTTTATGTTGGTGAAGGGGTTTTCATGAAGGTTTCTTCCTAGTTGGGTCATCGTCGATTTGAAAGAAGGGAATGTTGGCTCTGATATATGTTGGACCTCTTGAGGTGAATGAGTGTATTGATGAAGATTCTTATTAGATATCATTTCTAGTTCAGTTGATAGGTATTCATGATGTTTTCTATATATCTCAACATCGAAAATGTCACCATAATATTGTTCCAGAACTGAGATGGGATGAAATTGTGCTAGAGCCTGATGTTTCTATTTTGTCTAAACCAATTGGGATAAATGACTCTTAAGTGAATGTTTTCATGGGATATATAATACATTCGTTAGAGGTTTAAGTCAACAAGGATCATATACTGATGGGACTTGGGAATTCGGATCATTGATGAGGGAGCAGTTTCCCCATATCTTTATAGGGATTAAAACATCCACATGACATTCCGGGGATGGAATGTATTTATGGTGGGAAGTTTGTAATACCATGTTACCATTTTTTCAGGTATGTCCTTAACTATGTCATGGTTTTTCCCTACGTTATGATTGGGAGGATACCTATAACGGTGAAGTCAGAGATCTTTTGAAACATCAACTTTAACTATCCTTTTCTGTTGGATGTAGGAATATTTCACACTGTGTAACAGGGTTACACACCATGTAATTTTTTCTAGGTACAATCCATGAAAGTGGATTCATGCTGTGAAATACTACATTGCATTTATAGTCATTTCACATCATCAATTTTTTAAATAATGGATTTTTAATCTGGGCTATTGGATTTTTTCACAGATTTGTAAACTATGTATTTCAATTAATGTAACTATATTACAGACCATGAAATAGCCTAATTCTAATTTTTAAAGTGGGTATGTAGTTGTTTTGTCATAGATCATTATCTGGACCTATTGGCCCTTGAACAAAGGCTCTTCCTATGTGATTTTCAAGGACATAACTTCTCCTAGATCGATTCTTTCAGAAGTGGATCTCTGTTGTGGTTGTGAAGTGTCTCTCCAGGTAAGAAACCATTCTTATCCACCATTTATATTTATCATGGAATAACAATTAGGTGGCTTCATTGGATCTTATGGTTCAAGATGGGGTTTTCTTCTTGGGTTCTCCCAGATTCATTGGGAGATATTGTTCTAGAGGCCTTTTTCTTTGTTTTCTGTGGTGTAGTAGGTATTCGACTTTGAGGTGAGAAAATTTCCTCTCTTCCGATGACCCCTTATCTTCTAAATTGAATCAATATTAATGAGGATTTAATTATAGGTCCTTCGTTTACATTTTTGGGTTTTGTTGATTATGGTTTTCCATTACAGGATATGAGACCAGAGTTTTGAGGTAGGTGGTTCTATCTCTAGCCTACGATAATAGATCTTGTTGTTTTTCTTTAATAAATGATTCATAATGGAATTGGAATTATTTTTGTGTGTGTTAAAAATGTTCTTTATTACAAAATGATTTTTAGCAAGTAATTGATTAATAGAGAGAAAATGGGTATTTTCAAGGCACAATAGTGGAATTGTGAAATGGCATTGAAATGGTTTTCAATGCATTGAAATGAATTGTGAAAAAGGGAACATGGTTTACCTTGGGAACATAGGTATAATGATTATGTTTGGTTCATCATCCAATTTATTATTATTATCAAGGATTATAATCTTTGGGAATTCCTCTATTTCCTAATCTCGTTGATCTAGGGGACCTATATTAACATTGTTGGGGGGTTTACTCATAAGATATTCCTCAACGTCTTATAAAAGTTGTTCTATGAACTGGTTTGTTCACATGATTATTATGTTACATGTGGTCTACAGCTAGGACCTAGTGCATTCCTTAGTGTTGTGATACTTGTTCTTTAGTTTTGTGTTCCATGGATTTCTAATATACCCTTGATATGCATGGTTATTCTTATGAAAAATGATATGGAAAATGTGCTCTAAAGTGAATATACATGCTTTTGTTTGGAACTATGGAAAAAGTTAATGTTTACCATGTTGTGTATAAAACGTTTTTATTAATTATCATGCCATGTTATTACATAAAATTAGAATACATGATTTCTTATATAGAGGCTTGTTATGGAACACCTAGGTGGAATCTTACATATCATGTTATCTCACACACTGTGCACCTCTTCAGTGTTTCATAGACCTTTGTTTTCCTTCCAGTGCAGGGAAAGACATGGTGCCAGATTGAGGTGGTGAGGTTTGTGTCATCTATTTGGGTAGCTGGTAATGATATGGTAGGAGTTTGCTTATGCCATAATTTGGAGTAGTTGTTTCGTTTGTGTCCTATAAAGTTGGATTTGTCCCTTAGAGTTTTTTTATTCTTTTTGGTTGTTTTTTCTATTCTTTTATTACTTTTATGGAATATATATCTTATTTTCCTTCCATTGATCCTTTTTTAGTACATCTATGTCATGTGTTTGTTCAGTTTGGAAAAAATCATTCCCTCTATTTTTTTTCTATGCTTGGGTGCTTGTCGCTAGCCCATGGGGATTGGGAACGCCCTTCGGGAATGTAATTAAATGGGTCGGGAGATGGGATTGATGGAAAACATGGTCGATTTGTTACAATATATGTTTTATTTTATTTTTTTCATCACCCTATCAAATATATCATGAGAGTTTGATTTTTATTTCTTCATAACATTTGTTTATGAATAATTATACTAGTGTTTCTATGGATTTTTATTTAATTAATGTTGTATTTCAAGTTCAAATGTCATCCCTAACTATCGACCTTATTTTTCATCACATTATATATTTTTATTAATAGATTGTTTTAAAATGATGATAAAATAATATTACAATCACTACAACCATTTGGTTTAATAGGCTCCACATTTAAAAACGGGTTTTCATTACCATCCTCACTAATAAACCAATGTAATGACCATTAAAAGGGTGAATTTAAGAGAGAGTGAGATTAAATCACTCTGACCGCAGCGGGGTGACATATACATAATTCCAATGAAAAAAATAAGCCACTATGTTTTTACAATCACAAGCGCATTTAGCTAAAAATTTAATGTCTTATAACTTTTTTCCCTTTATTATCATTCAATCTCTTAAATAATCATCGATACCTTTTCTATTAATTCTCAACTAATTTTTTTATACAATATTTTTAGTGATTTATTTATTTAATTAGGTGTTATATATCCTTTTATTTATTGGATCATCCTTAAAATTTTGTGATGGTATAGTATATAATTTGAAATTGAGTGATTTGGGGTTTGTGTTTGTAAGTTCAAAATTGATTGACCCAACTAGGGAATTAATGAATCTTTATGGGTTCGTCACAACCAAATAATGGTTGAAGCTCTATCTACTCCATGTCTTGTAAAGTTTCTCCATCGTTGTGGTTGGTTTTGGATATCTATTAATAAAATTATATATTAAATTATCCAAATAATAAAATGTATATACGGTCTTATAGATCCTGGTGATGAATTTGTAAATATTACCTAGTATTTCCTCCACCTCGAGGATGTTCCCATACAAGCCACCATCATTTTTTCAATTAGTATATTCCTATCGATACCATTTTTATCCCACCTCTAGTTATGTTCCCACTCATTCCTCTATCATCATCTCAATTAGCCTCTTCTTCCCATGCCATGCCTATTCCACCTCTAGGGATGTTCCCATTCATGTTTCCATCATCATCCCATTTAGCCTATTTTTCTCATACCATGTCTATGCTGACTACAGAGATGTTACCACAATTACCATATTCATATCCATTGATATATCCCCAACCCTATTACCCATATCATTCAATTCATACGCCACCTCGATTTCCAACAATCCATCCCGGATCAAATAATTCTGTTCCATTAGCATCCACTCTAGTAAATATTGATCACCCATATTATGCATTGGAATAAAAACATCCTTTAGAGACAAAATATCTAAGATTTCCTATGAAACATTAGAGCCTATTGAGGATATAGAATCAGGTTTCTAATTAAAACTATTTCATATTATTTCATTCCATTTTCTTCATGTTGTGTCGTGACTTTATTCTTCTTGTTTCCCTTCTATCTTATTTAGTGGGATCTTCTAGTTAGCGATGAGGGTGCACAAATATATGGGAATCCAAGATTTTAATAATACAAATATTTGTGGATAAAAATATATAAAAATAGATGATAGGTAATAATTTCAGGACGTGTATAAGTTTAATGGAAGCATTATCCATATACCATGACATCATTCTGGTGGAACCATCCTCATGGAGACATATTGATAATGAAATCAAGGACAAAGCATGGGAGAATATATTTGTAAGAAACGTTTATAAAATTATATGAAAATTATTTTTCTATGATGTCAATTAACATTTTCACTATAGATTCGGTTTAACTTTCCTGATGGTAATGCTGTTAAGATTGTGTGGTTGATGGATGTTGAGGAGTTGTGGTGATTAAATAAGAAGAAGTTATATATTGGTTACAGAACTATATTTGATTCTGATTTATAGGTTTTACCCATACTCCCTGACTTTCCCTGAACAAAATATCAAAAAATAATTTCATATCATAAGGGTGATGAGTTTAAGGTATTCTCAAACATTAATGGTCTTCATATAAAATTTATTTCTAATTACTTGTATTGATTTTTTGTTTTTATGATGTCTCTATAAAAAATTAAAAACATTCAATGACATATTTGCACTAATTGGGGTACACTACAATGTTAAATAATGAGAAACACTAGGTACATTAATAGGAATAAAAAATATCTAAATGTATATAAGTCCCCTTCTTTAAAAATTACATAATCTTGAGTTAAGTAAATAATTTGACTTTAATTCAATTTGAGGATACTTTCAGGTTTAGAGATTTAAAGAATTAGGTCATAACTTATACATAACATCTTGAATATTACAAGTATTCACTTCTACTGACTATATTTTTTCCTAACACATAAAATCATTAAAATGAAATATAAAATTGTTCCATGTTTTAGCAGCATAATTTTTCCTTGATCCCATCCTTAACTTTATTATTTTTTATATACTATGAAAAACATTTCAAAAAAATGGGATGAGCATAAAAATATCAGTAAGGGATACATGAAAAAGTAACTATTAGTATTAAGATAACATGGAAACCATGAATAATTTATTATAAAGTAAAAAATTTCACCTTTAAAAAGTGGTAATATACATCACTGAATATGAGCTCTTTTCTTAACCTTTTTGTAACCATAAGATTACAATAATCACATAGAAAGAAACATACAACATATAAAGGTAACATGAGACAAAAACATGATAAAATGGAATAACCATATGTTATACTTCAACATATATAAAAAAATAGACAATCTATATGGCCGAATTCCATACCCAATGCATTGGAGGTTATAACTTAACCACCCGTCCTTGGTTTATCATGGAACCACCCATCATTTGGTTCATCATGTAACCACCTATGATGGTTTATCACCTAACCACCCCTCAAATGTACAAGTGCCATTTAATAATTCTTACACATGAAACACGAATAGTGGAAAAAATAACATTTCCACACATTAACGCCAAGAGATTATTTTTAGATATAGAAATATTCTTCCCATTTCCAAAACCATTTAAATAATTTAATAAAGAGACTATTGAATCATACATTCTCATACCACATTGAAGCATTTTAATGAAATTGAAATTTTAAAACAATCACTTCCATATAAATAAATTCATAGAAACCATTTTGAAAACATGTACATGAAATAGATGGTTTTAGAAGAATAAATCTTTTAGACATTAAAAATAATGTTTCAGTTAAAGTGATCATTTCCACTTGAGAAACACTAGAATTAAAAAATTTTAAGAATAACATTAATCAAAACATTAAATATCATGAAAATATACAAATTCATGACATAATGAGTAAAATTGTTGTATATACTCTTTTTTAGGATAATAAATTTTTATAACATGAAGATATGCCCCAATGAAAGAAGATTGAGACGATGTCCCTTACCTTGAGTCAATTTGTCACGTATATTCCTTCTTCTTCATGAATAATAAAATTAAGTAAATTTATATATTTTTAAGAACATTTTTCATGTTTATTATTATTTTTTATATCATGTTATAAAAATTACATATTTATTTAAGTTAATATCATTCGTTTTGCCGATATTGGGTACTCGAGTCAAAAATGATCTTGTTATAATTACAAATTGTCAATGTGGTAAAAATTTCATTATCTAAAAATTGGTATTCATTTTTTAAATATAATATATATCCTTTATATAAGTATTTATATTAATACATAACATTTCAAGATAATAAATGAATTGCACCATTCATGGAGACGATAAGCCGTACATACGCATGAAGGCTACATTCATTTATTTATCATATTAAAGAAATAAAAAATAAAATGATACATTGGTATATTATAATTCCAGAATAAACAAATTTGATATATATTTCACATACATTCATTAACTTAATCCTTTATATGTTCCATGTATGGCATGAATGATTCATTTCGCTTTTAGGGGGCGGTAGTCTACACTTCCTCAAATGAAATTATCATATTTTCACATCACGAAAATCATAAAGGTATTTTTGTAAAAAAAATACAGTATCATAGAGACAATATAAATATAATATATATAATATATAAATACAATTCCATCATAATGGCAACCATGATAGGTGGTAGGGTAAATTGAACAATCATCATTTCGTGAGGTAGAAATTCGATGTACACAGAACAAGTATATATGTATCAATTAGATTGAGGTGTGTTTAATTGTAGGAAGAATACGTCTAATAAAAACATCTTATTATATTTAGGATAATTGTTTTTTATGTAATAAAAGAATAATAATATAATATAGAGTGAAAATGTAAAATAATGGAAAGGAACATTAGAGAAGACACTACCTTTTAAAATGTGTAAATCCCTTTGATTTGAGGTAAACAGCTTTCTTGATTTTCCATATGTATATGTTATGGATTCTAGGAATAGGTTAGAGATGTTGGGAGCTTATATGGCCCGAATTTAGATGATCTAAGGGGGTTTATTTGTATTATAAATGGGTATAGGTGATGCACATTTATAACAGGGAGGAGGGGTACTTTAAGAAGGTATTGAAATATTATTTTCTAATAATATGTTTTTCAGTTTCAAATAGTCCCAATGTAATTTATTTTCAATATAAGGTGTTTTTGTGTTGAAACCCACTGAACCAATAGGTTTTAGGAATGTGTAGGACAAAAATTTTACCTTATCGTTTAGCTTTAACCCTTAGTTAACAAATTTAACTCTTTCCAAGTATTCTTATATATTCATACTATATGGTTACTATAAATAGTATAAAATGTCAATGAAATCTCAAGTAGTTCATTAATGACATGTTAAACATCATCTAATTAATTTTGATGAACCATATATTTTTAGGACTATTATATCGTTTAATAAAATAGTATTTGTTTTACAAACTCATTAATGTCAATTTTTATACTATTCATGTCATGACTTTTTTAAAAATCCATAAAAATTTGATTATTCAGGAAAAAAAATTAATTTATATATAATAAGTCGTAATCATCCATAAAATTCGTAGATAGAAAAATAAGTTTAAAATGAATTTATTTTAATTTTTATAATCTCAGTTATTTAAATCATTAATTAGTAAGGTAATCACTACATCGTTATTGTGTCATGAATATATTTATTAAGATGAAGTCTAAAAATTATATATAAAATACCGAGATATAGGAAATAGTTTTGTCTTCATATTGAATAGTTATAGTTGTACAAATAACTTATATAACCCCTTGTAAAAATTGTATTACTAAAATATAATTGTTTGTGGTATATTTATCTTTACATTAAATTAATTAATATAACATGTCCTTATCACCCTCATGTGGCTCTATGGGGTACCAAAATCAACCCGAGGAGGCCCATGGTCAAAAATATATTATCCAATATAATTATAAAATTAGTTAGTGTAGTTTAATATTTTTATAATATTATTTTTACCCATTTTTACCAGAATTGCACTTTAACTGTGGTAAATAGAATAATTACTGAATTTATTATTTATAATTAATAAAAATAAAACGCACATATTTACACAATTTGGAAATCCTATTTTCAAATACAGAATACTTTTTTTCAATTTCAAAGAACCGAATTTTCAATAAATAATTTAAAATTAATTCCTGTTTTGAAAACCAAAAAGTGGGTTTTTAATAAGTAATAACTATCAAAACATTGACATGTGTTTAGGTCCAATTTAAAATTGAAATTACTTCCAATGACAACAATTGGATTAAATGATAAAAACTGAATCCAATTAGACTTTAAAACTAATTAAAATAATAACATAACTATATAAATAAATTGTATTAAAAGGCAGTTTTGAATTAAAATGGTGTATTTTTTCACTATTTATAAAAACATGAATTTAATTTGAAAAATACCCAAATTTTCATCCCAAGTAAATTTGGATGCTCCAATTCTAAATAAGAAATTTATTTTTGTAATGTTTTTATATTAAAGTAAAAAAAACTATATTTAAAAAGGATTCACCATCAAAAGGTGGTAAACTACACTTTTAAAAAATATTATAGTATTTCAGGATAAAAATTTGATTCATTATCATTTTAAGCCTATAAAGAATGTTGGATAAATGTAAAACATTTAACAAACATGTATAATCATATTATAGTTAGTTCTGTTTATTCCCACCATTACAATGGCTATATGTTAACTACTATTTAAAAAAATAATATTATTATATTATTTATTGGTATAACTATAGGTTGTGTACAACATAAGATTTTAAGGAAAACCATTTTTGCGTTTTGAGTACACTATCAGAATAAATTTCCTCTAATATTTTAGTCAAAAAAATAATAGGTATTATATAGTATTATTCTATAACTACCTAGTATGATACATCATTTCCCCCCTTTTGGAAATTTCATCCTCGCAATTTTATTTACTTATCAAATAAGTAATGGTATTTCTCCCTCACAACATTTTTAGATTCTCACGTCGTCTCTTCAACTATATGGTTTTCCAAAAAAAAACATTACCTGATTCATGACATTATTCTAAAATACATACTCTCTGTGGTCCAAAATTGGTACTGGCTATTCCTCGTAAGAAATATTCTCATCAAACTAAACTACCTCTCGACTCAAAACATCATTTGGATCCAGCATATTCTTTCTCAACATTGACAGCTGAAATACATCATTACCTAGGATAAACATGGTGGTAAATCCACCTATAATAAACTAATATAACATAATCTAGGATTTCATAGGGTCTAATTAACCTTGGATTCATCTTTCCCTTTTTATCAAATTGCATCACACTTTTCCATGGAGAAAATTTGAGAAAGACATGATCACATACCTCAAAAGAAAGATTCTTCCTCTTGTAATTTGTATATCATTTCTACCTACTCTGAGCTATACTCATGTTATTCTAATTCAATTGAACTTTTTTTCATCTCTTCTATTGGTTTTTTTCCCATAAACATCCTTTTACCTACTTCATCCCAAAATACTGGAGTTTGACACCTCTTTTCATATAATTATTCAAATGGTGCCATATGTATACTAAAATTAAAACTATTATTATATGAAACTCAACCAAAGAATGATATTGATCACAACTCCCTGGTAATCTGGAGAACAAGAACATATCATATCCTCCATGGTCAGAATTTTTTGTTCTAACTTCCCATTTGATTACGGATGAACAGATGTACTGAAATTTAATTCAGTTCCCAATGAATTACGATGGTCGTTCCAAATGTTATATGTGTAACTGGGATCACAGTATGATATAATAGAGATGGGAACTCCATGTTACATATCTATCTATTTAATATAAAATCTATAAATTTTTTCTATAGATAGAGTATCTCAAATAGGAATAAAATGATCATATTTAGTCGATCAGTCAACAATTACCCTGATTTCATTGTTACCTCGAGATGTTTTTGGTTACCCAAATACGAAATACATAGAAACATCTTTACATTTTCACTATTTCCATAGAAAAGGATGAACCATACATTTTAGTATGTTTATCTCTACATTAACCTGCTAACAAACCAAACACTTCATAGTAATATTAGAAATATCCCTTTTCATCTCATCCCACCAGAAATATTCTCGAAGATCTCTATACATCTTAGTACTGCTAGGATGAACTGAAAAAGGAGAACTATGGGCTTCACATAACAACACTTTCTTAAAATGGGAATCAAAAGGCACACATAATCTCTTACCAAACCTTAAAAACAATCTTTATCAATGTTAAATTCAGGTCACATACCCTTATGAACCAATTCCACCTTTTTCTCCAACTCAGAGTCTTCTTTCTGCGCTTGCCTAATTCTTTCTAGTAGAGATGATTTCACTTTAACCAGAATCAAAATATATGAATTACCTACCCCAACAAATTCGAATCCAAAATTCATCAAAATAGAAACCAAAGGATATCATTCCCAACATATCATGGTTAATGTAGCATTACACTTTCTACTCAAATCATCTGCCTCTTTATTTTCCATTCTCAAATTGTAATGGGTTGTGCAATCATAATCCTTGATTAATTCTATCCACCTCCTCTATCTCATATTTCATTCACTAGTAGTGAATATATATTTCAAACGCCTGTTAATATTATATATTTCACACATTATGTCATACAAATGATGTCTCCAAATTTTTAATGCAAAAAACAAGAGAATCTATTTTCCAAATCATTTGTAGGGTAATTTAGCTCATGCGTTTTCAACTAGCACGAAGCATAAGTGATTACCTGACCATTGGTCATTAGGATAAAACCAAGTCCTTTCAATGATGCATTGTTGTAGATAAAAAACTCCATATTTATGGAAGGCAAGGCCAAAACTAGAGCATTTACCAATCTTCAATCTAGTTCCTAAAAACCATCATCACAACTAGTTTTACAGATGAACTTAACTCCCTTACTTGTTATCTTAGTTATTGGTCTAGTTAACTGCGAAATATTTTCAACAAACCTTCAGTATTAACCTTCCAATCCACAAAAACAATGAATCACTAAGATATTGGTTGGTATTGGTCTCTCTTCAAAAACCTTTTTTAGAAGGGTCAATAGTTATGCCATCTTTAGAAACAAATATGACCATGGAAGGAAATATTTTGCAACAAGAATTCACTATTACTAAAAATTCCATATAGATTATTTTCATTCAAGGTTTTCAAAAAAAAATCCTTAAGTAACTTTCATGTTCCTCTTGCCCTTTTGAATATACTAAAATATCATCTATAAACAAAACCAGAATTTATCAAATGGGTCAACTGATCCATCACTAAAAAAACAATTCAGTTCCTATTCCAATAATCTTTGGAAGTTTATTTGGAAGGTAATTTCCTTCTGTATTCCCTCCAATCACAACTTCCATGTTTCCTCTGCAAAAACCCATTCTTAACAAACATATCTTAGATGAAGACACTTTGTAATATTCAAATACTCTATCATTCCAATTTGACCATAAAGTAAAACATATTTAATGGATGTTCTATTATCAATATACTAAATCATAAATTTATCTAAAAAAACTATGATACCAACTATAAGGCCTTATCCTTAAACTTTACATAATCTTGAGTTAGGACAATAATTTGACATTTAATTCACATTAATGATATTTTAAGGTTTAGATCTTTATATAATTAGGTTATTACTTATACTTAACAATTTGAATATTATAAGTAGACACTTCTACTCACTATCCTTTTTTCATAAAACAAAAACTCTTTAAAATGAATTATGAAATTGTTTCTTGTTTTAGAATCATAACATTTCCTTGATATCATTCTTGAATATATTATTCTTTATGTCATATTTAAAAAAATTTAAAACATGGGATAAGAAGAAAAATCTCATTAAGGGTTACATAAACAAATAAAACTATTAGGCTTGGGATAACATGAAAGCCACGAATACCATATTATAAATTAATAATGATCACCTTTAAGAAGTGGTAATATACATCACTGAATATAAGCTCATTGCAAACCCTTTTTGTAACCAAAATATTACCAAATTCCCATAGAAAGAAACATATAACATATAAAGGTGACCTGGGAAAAAAATAATTAAATATAATAACAATTTGGTTGACTTCAACACATATCACTAAATGGAAAACCTGTATGGGCGACTTCCATATCAAATGCATTGGAGGTTATAATGTAACCTCACGTCATTTGTTTATCACGGAACCACATGTCATTTGGATTTTCATGTGACCACCCGTCTTGGTTTATCATATAACAACAAGTAAAATGTATCATTATGATTTAATCATAATAACACATAAGACAAGAAAAGAATTAAAAATAATATTTCCACATTGTAACCACAAGAGATTATTTTTAGATATATAAATATTCAACCCATTTCAAGAACCATTTAAAACATTTAATAATGAGACTTTCGAATCAAAGTGTCCCATACCACATTGAAATATTTTCAAAAATATTATATTTTAAATCATTTGTGTCCATATAAGTAAATTCATAGAACCATTTTGAAAACATGGACATGAAATAGAATGTTTTAGGACAATATATCATTAAAAAATTAAAAATTATTTTTTAGTTAAAGAATCATTTTCCCCTTGAGAAATTCTTGAATATAAATAATTAAAGAATAACATTAATAAAAAAAAAACTAAATCTCATGAGAATATACTAATTCATGATATAATGAGTCAAATCGTTGTATATAAGCTTTTTAGGATAATAAAGGTGCATAACATCATGATATTCCTCATTAAAAGGAGATTGAGACGACGTACGTTTCCTTAAGTCTGATTCATCACATATGTTCATTGTTCTTCCTGAATAATAATTATATGTTAATTTATACTTAAATTAGAACCTTTTTCAGGTTTATTATTCCTTTTTTATATCATGTTCTATAAATCACATAATTATTTATGTTAATATCGGTAATTTTGTCAATATTGGGTACTTGAGTAAAAACTGATCTTGTTATAATTACAAATTGTCCAGCTGGTCAAATATACATTATCTCTAGAATAGTATTAATGATTTCAATATCAGATATCTCCAGCATATATATATTTATATTTGTCCATAACATTTGGAGGTAAGAAATTAAATGCAATGTTTATGGAGATGGTAAGCCGTATGTACGCATGAATGCTATTTTCATTTATTTGTCATATTAATGAAATGAAAAGTAAATGATACATATGTATATTGTAATTCCAGTATAATATCATATGATATATATGTTAGATAATTTCATTAACACCATCCATTATACATTCCATTTATGGAATGAATGAGTCATATCACTTTGAGGGGGCGGTAATCGGCACTTCCTCAAATGAAACTATCATATTTACACATTATGAAAACCATACAGGTATGTTTGTAAATAAAAGTTTTACTATCCTAGAGACAATATAAATATAATATATATCATATATAAATATATTTAAATCATAATGACCACCATGATAGGTTGTAGGGGAAAATCGAGCAATCATCATTTCGTGAGGCACACGTTTGTCGTACACAGAAACAATATATTTGAATCCATTATATGGAGGTGTGTGTAAGTGTAGTTAAAATAAATCTCATAGAAAATCCCAGTAAATTTTAAGTTCCCAGAAATGATCCAAGTACCCCCGAGAGGGGGAGGGGTGAATCAGTGACATCTTTTTACCTTTTAAGTTTCCCCTTTCTTGAAACAACATTTGCCTCCTGTTAAAGAGTTTCTTCCCTACTGAATAATGACAACCACAAGAACACAATATTTACAAGGTTTACTACTCAAAAAGAGTAGTTACGTCCTTGGTATGGTACAATAACAATCCAGTACCACACAATCCACTAGAAAAGAATCCTTTGATGTGGAATACAACGTGTAGGATATACCCTTACACTCATGCAGCACTTTGAAAACAATTCAATAGTGTGTGTGCTCCCTCTTAGAACAAATAGGGTAATACAATGGATCAATTCTTCTTAATGAGCTTACACAAATCAAATATTTCAAAGCAATAAATCACTTTACTACCTAGAAGCTAGAATGAACCCCTGGAGAAAAATTGCTTGCGTTCCCACTTCCACTTGCGTGACCTATACTTATGCACCTTATACTTGTGTGCCTCTTCTTTCACGCTACCAACATGCATGTTTCCCTTAAGACACACTGCCTAATTGCAGCTTACATTCCAACTAACACTTGAATGACTCCAACTTGAGCATCCCCAACCTGTGCGCCTTCTAACAGCCCTCAACTTGAGTGCCCAACTCTCTACTTGTGTGCCCAGAGCTCAAAGATAATTATCAAGTGTTGAGCCATAAAAAATGAGGAGGCTAGTCGTATATTTATAAGCAGTTTTGTGACTTGTGAGACCTAGACTTGTGTGCCAACACTTTCATGTCACTTCCTCACTTGTGCACCACTTCATCACTTGCGCGCCCATCCATCACTATCATGACACTTTATTTCCTTTTTCATATTTTGATATGATGATGTTGGAATATTAATTTCACGCAACATGCACTTGTGCGCCAAGACTTACGCTCCTATTCACTTGTGTGTCAATAATTGTGCTCCACCACTTTCACGCCGCCACTATGGGACAATACTTGCATGACACTTTATTTCCTTTTCCATATTTCTGAAATAATGATTTTAGAAATATGACTTGCGCGCCTCTACAGCACTTGTGCCCGCCACAAGCGCACCCCCACTTGCACGCCTTCTTCTTGCCTTTGGATAGTATGATATTGAAATGTGTTTTTCCAAAAACACTTCTTTACTCTCTCTATCCTTCATACTGATTGAACCACAAGTTCTCCAAACTTCTGATGATTTTAAAATACAAATCAGCAAAGCATCATCTTATTTCTGGTCCTTTTACAAAGTGAATTGATTTATCTTCTTTGACAAAAAATATCAACACTCTGTAACAGAAAACTTTTCTTACTTCCTTATCCATCCAACTTGTTCCCAAAAATATTTAGGATAATATTTTTTATGCAAAAAAATAATAATTATAATATAATATATGGTAAAGAACTAAAATAATGGATATGAACATTAGATAATATGCTACCTCCAAAAACATGTAACTCCATATGGATGGAGTCAAAAGGCATTCTTGAATTTCATTATTCCTAAGTTAAGGCTTATATGAGGAATTAAGTGATGTTGGGAGATTATTTGGTCCTAATTTAGATGATCCAAAAGGTTTTAGAGGTTTGATTAAATGGAAATAGGTGATTCCCTTTTATAAGAGGGAGGAGGGGCATTTTAGGACTGTTTTGAAATATTATTTTATTATTAAATGATTTTGAGTTTCAGATGGTCCCAAATTCATTTATTTCAAGGATAAGATTTTTTTAGTTAGAAACTCATCCAATAGGTTTTAGATAATTCAAGGTCACAAATATAACCTTATATTTTAGCATTAACCCTTAGTTAACTACTTTAACATTTACCATGTCTTGTTTAGATTTATAATATATTGTTAATATAGTTACTAAAAGATGACAATAGTATTTAAAGTGTTTCATTAATGACATATTAAAAATTATATATTTAATTTGGAAGAATCATAGATTTTTATTACTATTATATCATATAATAATATAGTATTTGTTTTAAAAACTCATTTATGTAATTTTTATTACACTTCATGTCATAAATATTTAACAAATCCATAACAACTTGATTATTTTGGAAAAACTGACTTAATTCAAATAAAACAATAAATAATCATCCTTAAACTTTTTGAATGGAATAAAATGTTTCAAAGTAAATTTATTTTAATATTTACAATCTCATTTATTTAAATCATTAATTAATAAGGTAGTCACTACATTATCATTGGGTCATAAATATATTCATTTATATGATTTTTAAAAATTATAAATAAAAAACAATGATGTAGAAAATAATTTTATATTTATAATTACTATATATAGTCGAAAATATCACTTATAAAACCCCATGTAAAAATAATTTTACAAAAAGATACATGTTTATGTTTTATTTATCTTCACATTATATTAATTAATATAACAAGTCATTATCACTCCCAAGTGCCTCCACGGGATCTCCAAATTGGAAAAGGGATTTCCATTGTCATAAATATCTCATAAAATATAATTATAACATGTGTTATGGTAGTTATGTTTTATTATTATATTATTTGATTACCCCCATTTACCAGATTTACTCATTAACCATGGTAAATAAAATAATTTCTAAAGTTACTATTTATAATATCTAAAAATAAAAGGTACCTAGTTACACAATTTGTAACTCATAAATCCAAATATGAAATCAAAATTTTCAAATTCAAAACACATAATTGGGAGATATTAATCTAAAAATAGCTCTCATTTTCAAAACCAAAAAGTGTTTTTTGAGGAAGTGATAACTTTCAAAAGATTGACATGTGTTTATGTCCAAATTAAAAGTTAAATTACATACAATTACCATTATTGGATTAAATGATAAAAACACAATCCAATTTCACTTTAAAAAAATTAAAACAATAATCTAAATAAATAAATAAAATATATTAAAATATGGTTTTGAATTAAAATGTCGTACTTTTCACTATTCATAAAAATATGGATTTGATCAGAAAAATACCAAAATTTTCATCTAAAGTAAATTTTGATGTTCTTATTATAAAGAAAAAATTTATTTTGAAAAATTGAACAGATAAAATTCAAAAACAAATCTATATTAAAAATTTCTTCTCTATCAAAAGGTAACAAAGCAACATTTTCAAACAAATTAGAGTATTTTATGCTTAAAATTGGATTCTTTCTCATTTTAGGCCTCTAAAATTTATTGAAAAAATGTAAAAAAATTTAAAAAACATGTATAAAAATATTTTAGTTATTTTAGTTTATTCCCGTTATTACAATAGCTAAGTATTTACAACTATTTAAAATAATAATATTATTATATTATTTTTTGGTATTACTCAAGGATTTTTCAACATAAGATTTCCAGGAAACTCATTGTTGTCTGTTGAGTATGCAATTAGAAAAAATAACCTATAATATTTTCATAAAAAATAATAATAGTTATGAAAAATTATTATTCAATAAATACCTGGGATTCTACAATTTTTATAGTTACTTGGTTAGCTATGTATATTCTAATCTCTTATATTTTTATTCGTCATTGATTTTTGAAATTTGAAATTATTGACATTTGTCTTATTATGATATTAAATAATTATGATATACCCTAAAAACATTAATTTATTACATCATTCAATTTATAATTTCATTATGAACTAAACAATAAAATAAATTTTAAAAAAACAAGATATATAATTTTTTTTAACATGAAAAATCCCCTTGGAAATGTGTTATAGTTTCCATATCTTACAGGCCTTATGAGATACCTTCCATCATCAAATAATAATTTTACCATTAATATTTATTAAAATTATCAACATAATTGGTTCTTATAATCATATTTGAATTTATGAGTTAGATATTTTTTAATAATAAATATGTTAATTTTAATAATTACGTTTAATTAAGAATATATTTTTTGTATTATATTGTGATTTATTCTATTTCAAATCATCGTAATTCCTCTTCCAAGTACCCTTCGTGCATCCTGTGATTTAGAAAGCCTCTTAATTATTTTTCTCTTTTTGATTCATTTAACTCTTATCAGCATAGAGAAGCATAGTCGAATGTTTCATTAATAGATTTTCTATATTTTTCAATAATTAATACAGAAAATACGGAATGTATAGCTTGACTATGATATTAATCGAAACATTCTTCTACATATGGGATAAAAAATTTTCTAACTAATCCATATACATAAAATCATGATGGAATAAACATAAGATATGTACTTTTCTTCCATTCTAAAATTTTAATATGTAATGAAAATATCATTAATCGTAATAAATTCTTTCTCTTATTTGAATTCTTACTAATGAGTTATCACGGTGTATGATTCATTGTATTTTTTCCAACTTTATCTATCTAGAAATATATTACTAAATAGTTTAACATATAGTTTATGGACATGAAATTTATCAAATTTTGTCATTATTTTCAACATAAATTAATCACTAGGGAGGCTGATTTAGATTTAGGCATTCTAGTACTCTATAGAAATATGAATTTTGTATTGTAGACAATAAGAGGATATTAATACATTCCAAATTTGTTTTTTTATGGTAATATTAATTTTTTTAATGTTGTTATTGGTCACATGGATTTTATATCCATTTTCATTGGTAAATAATAGATGATATTTATGGAATGGTCATAATGAGTAGCTAAAATTATACAATATTTATGACTACCTATAATTTATGAATATTTCATCAATTTTCATCACGTGTTTAAATTTATTAACTATTCATTATTTAAAAATTTATTCTATTTTATTATTATTCAATATTATAATTTTTTTTATGAATAGTTTTATACTAATAGATTTCATTTTTAGAAACCGGTATTGGTCATTAAACATTGTGTTCCTCGAGAAAATTTATTTTTCACCAGTTTGAATAAAAAGGATGGAAACGCAGTAAATGAAAAAACAAAAAAAGGAATGTAACTTTTTTTAGATATATTTCAAATATTTTTAAGAAACTCATAATTAAATATGTTTTTTTAATTTTCACATTTCTTCCCTGAATGACCTTGATTATAATGAAGATGAAAACATTTGGGCAAATGATAATTAAATTTGGGTATTATGTAAAGATTTCCAGGGGTAGACGTCAACCTAGTAAAAACATCATCACTATTATATTTTGGTCCTCATTGGGTTCTTCTCAAATCTTTCATACCCCTCCCCCCCTGAGAGACAAAACACTTGTGTAGAAGCAGATGCGAAAAAATAAAGTTAAAGGCATGTGGAAGAACTGAGCTAATCACAGAAGACATCCAAAATTATATGTCATTTAATAGACAATTACTTTAATTATAGGATACTGATATAGTTAATTTATATATGGAATAAATACCATCTTTAAATTATTCCCTTAGTTATTCCAATGGTGATCCTAGTGGTAGTTAATATAATATTGGTGGAGATGATTTTATTTATGATGTTGTTGATGATGTTTTTATTGCTAATACAAATGATGTTGTCGGTGATGATGATGTTGTGGGTGGTGATGATGATGTCTCTGATGGTGATGTGAATAAGGATGTTGGTTATAGGGGCAATATTGATCCCATCCATATTTGACATTGCAATAATGAATCATATGGATGTTGTTTAATGAATTTAATTGATTGGTTATATGAATGTATATATATGTTGGCATCTTCTGAGTGGTTTTGAAATTATTACAAGAAATTGGTTAAATTATAAATATACCATATTTGTAATTAAATGAATATGTATTGGGTTTCTAATTTTATTTACAAGATTAGGATTTGGATGAGGTGTTTCTGATGCCAAATGGGGAAATCAACATATTCCCATTGTTTTCCGAACTATGGGTATATGTTCTCTTCTTGAAAAAGATATACCAATGGTTTTTGTTCAACCACTGGTATGATAACATATTTTGGACCTATACCAACTCCTCCATTATCCATTATTATGAAAACTAGTATTATATATTGTATGCATGGTTTTAGGGGTTATACCCCTTGTTTAAAACCAATGGTATGTAGTGTTTCATTTAGTAGAGAATCTAACCTATAAGGATTTTGGTGAAAACCTAAGGATGATTCCTAAACAAGAGGTAATGTTCATCAATGAGTATTTTTGTTTTATTTATTACTATACCAACTTTTATTATTATTATACCATAATTATATAATATCCTCAGTGTATTTCATATAATTAGTTATATTTATGTTATGTTGATGACTTATAACCATCTCCACTTCCATAAAATGGGTTACAAAGCCAATGTTTGATTGTACGGAGGACTATCTCCACATGAACCAGTGTCATTTGTTTCTACATTACCTCCTCTCAAGGAAAGAAATGGTGATGGATTATTTTTTTATATGATACTTTTGATTTTATTATGATTATTGAATTATTATATAACACATACATTCATATTTTCCATTTATTGGAATACGATAATGTTGTTCATCTATATGGAAGACCACCACCTCATGAAGGGATGTTATTTATTCACGCATTACATGGAAGGTATTATGGAAAATTCTAATGAAAATATGGGATACATATAACATAAAAATGATTATTTGATGATAATTTTTAACACATAGTTTTCATTCTATCAATCTTAGAAGAAAATAGAAATAGAGTTAATCCATATGTATGGCCTCCCATCTCTATGAAAGGTGTATTTGATTTCATATCACTAAATAATATGGATTACTCCAAATATATATATACTGAATATAAATTATATTTATATCATTTTTTACAATCTAGAGGTATTTAAACCGTGATCTATCTTAGAGGACCCAGAAATAAGACCTTAAAATGTATTTGAAAAATAATGCAATTATTTCACAAAACATGACATTAACACGTAATTGTGAATTAAAGAGTAAAAATAATTCATAAGAAAATCATAAATGGTCTGATATTTAAGATTATGTTTATAGGATATATTTATAATAAACTTATATTTATTATATAGGATATTTTAATTTTATTGATGGAAGTCAAGACTCATGGTAAGATATTTTCATCTCAGTTTTATTTTCTATGAAACAAATTCCATATCCACCACATGTTTCTTTTAAGTGTTGTACATAATACCCCAGAAATTATTTCATTATTATTCTCAGGAAAATTGGTTTTATTTAAATATACTTTTGATAATATCTCTTTCATGGGTTTTACAATTTCAATGTTACTAATGTAGGAATGTATTTTTTTCTAAATTTTTCTACATTGAGTCATATGTTATATTGTGAAAATATCTTCTAATATGAGTTGTATGTAAGACCAATTTTCCATTTTATAAATATTTTAATGATTTACAAGTTTCATTTAATGGTTTTATTTCAGTTTTATTATTATTTTATGTTACCATACTGATAAGAGTTTTATGTTATAATCTCATCATTTATCAGGATTGTTTATTATTAAGTCTCCAATGTTGAAATATTATGATATACCCTAGAAGAAACTCATATATATTTTTATTATAAGTTTATTAATAATATTATCAATGTAATATTATAATTTTTCCACTCATTGGTATTTAGAATAATTGTCACGAACCGAATCTGGTTGTCACTATTACTGGCACCAAACCCGGCCCATGCCAAGGCCCGAAGGGCATTCCCTATCCCCAAGGGATGGTACAAGCACCCGGGTATCAAAAAAATCTGGTTTGGGAATGATTTACCTGAGTGTGAAAGCATAAAATAGAAAAAAATAATCAAAATCTGAAATTTTCATGAAAAACAATTGTTAACAAAACCAGATCTGAATACATTTGTTTAAAGAAACTAAAAGTTGTCCAAATAAAAATACATATAGCGGAAAGATATCACCTAGGACTCCACACGACTAGGGTTAATCACCCACAAGTCATCTCTACAACTCCGACCCAAGGATGAGGACTAACACCCCAAACTGCCATCAACCATAGTCTTTCCTTTACCTGAGTCAAACATAACCAAGTATACTTACACCCAAGGGGTGTATGTAGGGTGTGAGCCTAAGACTAATAGGATACCACCCAATGATTCCAAATATAATGCAATAGAATGTGAAAAATCAAGCAGTTTTAATACGCAAATAAAAGCAGTGATAAAAAAAAAAGAAATGCAACTTTCAATTGATAACCGTTTTCTAGACACAAATTTCAGAATGTTCACACATTTTAATAGACATGTGGTATAATATAAATTACATCCAAAAACAACCCAATACAAGGGTAAAAACCACAAATCCAATGAGCACCAAAACCGGGAACACCCCTATGCAACTACATAGTCTCGGGCCCTATGTACCTCGTACCTCGGTATAATGTATACAAGTCACAATCTGTTCCCGTGCATGAGCCACCAGTAGGGAACATACCCATAACCTAGTGGTCCCCAAATATCATCCACATAGTTTAGTTAGAGTTGTTGTTATCCATTTTCTCAGTGAAACAAGGACCCAACCCATCCGGCTCACTAGCCGTACTAGTACATATCCGCCCACCTAAGTACTCGGGATTCCCCTTTTTGAGATCAAACAATTTCAGCAAACAAAACACATCCTTTTGCATATAAAACACCACTACTGGTCACAAACAAACAATATAGTATCTATAAACACTTTCTACTATTTAAAACAAACAAAAAAATGATTTTCAATAAAACAGCATCTCAAAATATCCCATTGTTTTGCACACCAAGCTCTTTGAAATATCCACATTGCATACTATGTGAACAATTTTAAGTCACCAAAACAAGAAGGAAGTTCAATAACCATTAATGAAACCATCAATTCATTTTTTGGGTAGCCCCATGTGAACCAATGAGTTATATCTTTTAAAAACTCTTATTTTCACACAAACATGGCACTTAAAGCCCATTTTCTTTCCAAACACCATTTAAACAAACATTCGCAGCAACAAACAAAAAGAATAAACATTAAAAACATGATTTTCAGTCCTAATACAGTTCAATAAAATCCACTAAGTAAATATTAGTCAGCCCAAAATGAACCAATAAAAGATTTGTATGAAAACCGCCCAATTTCACAAAAAATTGGAACTTAAAATTCTTTTGATTTATAAATGCAACTAAAACCAATTTTTTCAAAAACATTCAAATGCAATAAACATGAAAATACAATGAACACAACAAGCTAAGTTACAAAAATTTCATGCACAATGGAATCACCTACCAAATTAATGAAAACCCTTGAAAAATCATGTGAAAATTAATTCTCTCCACCACCGCACCAATAAGGACCTAGAACAAACTTGAAGTATTATGAAGTAATCACCCCAAAACAACAGTAGCTCTTCAATTCTGGTTGATTTGAGACAACCTATGAATTTCTGCCATAATTAGCGATTTTAGAGATCTCCAAAGAGGGGGGGGGGGCGATGGGAGCGTTCCTGGGCTTCTTAGGGTCATGGGGGAGGTAGAATCACCAAAAAATTCATTATAATGAATATGATATTAAAAATGTCAAAATAAAATTTAAAACAGGAAAATGGGATTTCGGGTTTTCCCAATTCTTAAATAAAAACCCAACTACCACATTGTTATGGATTCTTAAGGGGTCCAAAATACATTTTTGGTGTTAAGTGTTCTGTGTAGGATATTTTAGAAGTGGAATGGGTGAACAATAATTAAAAATGAAATAGTTATAAAATAATCAAAATCAGTATTTAAATCTGGAAATGGGCTCTCGATTTGGCCCAAATCATGAAAACTCACCCTTTCCTCTAGAACTGAATGGGAAACACCCAAAACAATGAATGAATATATATTAATTGAAATTTACCTTTAAAATATGTTATGTATGTGACAATTCCTTGCACCATGAAAGACTTTCTGCCCCGAAAAGTCAACATGAAGCTTGATTTGAAAACAGGAATGGGTACTCTTCCTCGACCCATGACTTCTGCTCCCATGTCTCATGAGTATCACTACCATGCTACCAAGAAACTTGGACCAGTGGAATGGAATTCCCTCGAAGAACCTTGTCTTGGGATTCCACTATTTGCAGTGGCCACTCTACAATAGACATGTTAGACTCTATCTCCAGTTCTTCCCAACTTATAACATGGGACGGATCCGGGTTGTATTTATTCAATTGAGAGACGTGGAAGACATCATGGATGAACGTCAACTGAGAAGGTAAGGCTAACCTATATTCCACCTTTACAATACGCTCGGTGATCTCAAAGGGCCCGACATACCACAACATTAACTTACATTGCTTCCCCAATCAACGATGGCCTAGATGAGGGGAAACTTTCATGAATACGATGTCACCCACAGAAAACTATAGGTATTTATGCCTCCAGTTAGCATATTATTTATGAAGACTATGAGCTATCAATAAATGTTTCCTGATTAATTTTACCTTCTCATATGTCTCTTTCACCAGACTCGACCCCAGTAGTGAGGTCTCACCTACCTCAGCACAACACAGGGGGGACCGACAAGGCCGGCCATAGAGTGCCTCAAAAGGATCCATTCGAATCGATGATTGGTAACTGTTATTATAAGAAAACTCAACCAATGCCAGATTGGTATCCCAAGAACCTCCAAAGTCTAGGATACGTGACCAGAGCATGTTCTCCAAAATTTGATTTTCCCGCTCTGTCTGTCTATCCATCTAAGGTTGGTATGTTGTGCTCATCTTAATCTAGGACCCCAAGGCCTTATAAAGGCCTTCCAAAAATCAAGAAGTGACGTGGGGGTCTCTATCTGAGACAACTGCTGATGGTAATCCATGGAGTCTCACCACATCCTAAAGATACAAATGGCCCAACTCATCAACTTTAGTTGTATCTTTTATCGGAATGAATTGGGTTGATTTGGTTAGATGATCAATCACCACCCAAATAGAATTCTTACCTCAAGGTGTACGAGGTAAGCCAAAAATTAAGTCCATGGAAACCTCGTACCACTTCCAGGTAGGAATGGGTAGTGTTTGGACCAAACCAGAGGGCCTTTGGTGCTCTACTTTCATCTGCTGGCATGTGTAGCATCTCAACACAACGTTCTCTATGTCCCGCCTCATTCCAGGCCACCAAAACTATAGAAGGACATCATAATAAATCTTAGTGGAACCTGGATAGAAATCCCACTGAAACTGGTGGCTATCTTGCATCACCAACTTCTACAGAGATAACGGCACTACTGAACGGCCCTTGAAACACAAGATTCCCTTGAGAGATGAAAACAAATCATAGGATGTCTCCCTACCATGAAGAAACTGCTTCAACTGCTGACAAAGATCATCACTGGGTTGTTCCCGGTGAATCAACTCCAACAGAGAAAGAGTCAATTGTACGCTCACCAAGAATGCCCCTTCATTGTGTTCTCTGGTCTCCACATTCATATGAGAAAATAGCCCCATCAAAGTCCACTCATCACTGGACTTCCTTAAATCCTTCACCGGAACTATTCTTCTCAATGCATTGGCCACCACATTACCCTTTCCTGGGGTATAGACAATGTCAAAGTCAAACCCCTTCAAGTACTCTATCAAACAACGTTGCCTCAAGTTGAAGTCCCTTTGCGAGAAGACATATGCCAGGATTTTAAGATCAGAGTAGACCAAAAACTTCTTTCCAAAGAGGTAGTCATGCCAAGTATTCGAAACATGCATCACCGCTGCGAACTCCAAGTCATGGGTTAGGGTAGTTCTTTTCTTGTGGTCAGAGTTGGCGAGAGCCATATGCCACCGCATGATCATCCTACATAAGCACACACCCAAGACCCATACCTAAAGCATCACAATACACCACGTATGTAATGACCCAAAGTATTTGAATGGAAAATTCCTTTCTTATATTTATGTCATAAAAACACAAAATAATGAACTACTAAGTTATAAGTGACCTTTAAACATAATTTTGTCACCCCTATGTTTGGAATTTTAAATATTTGACATACACGGTTGGGTTCAAGATAGTATTTGGAGTCTAATGAAACAAAAATAATTTTTGGTGAATAGTAACCTACCGTTATGAATAGTAACTACCCTTATGAATAGTAATATGACCCTTATGAATAGTAAATAAGATTAACATTACCTATGAATAATAAAATACAATTTAGACATCTTAGAAAGTGACAATTTGACCTTAGTAAATGTTTTTGGTATTTTATAAGTCATAAATAAATAATTATAATTAATTAATTAATTTAAAAGAATATTTATTCCCCTGAAATGTATTCATAATGTATTGAATCAATGTATAATAGTTTTTATATAATTTTATAAGACCCTACATAATTTTTGAAAGAACTACAAAATCAGTTTTAATTATAAAAACTGTTTTTTTAATGTAAATTATGATTTTAATTAAATATTAAATTAATAATATTTAGAAACTTATTTTTGAAAAATGGACTTCATTTTTGGATTCTACTGGTCGAAAAATTGTTGGGCAAAATTTTTGGTATTTTTCTGAGAAACATGAATTTTTGGTGAATAGTAGAATACATTAATTTACCATATAAATACATTATAATTAAAACCCACTATTCCTGACATCACAAGTGCTGTAAGCACCCAAATCTGGAACTCACATGTCTTATTTCCTATTCTTAGTCATCCAACACTCACTATTCCTTGTCTTAGGTGAAATTAATAGACTAATTAATTTTATATTAAGGAAACCCCTCTCCCCTCCACTATAAAACCCACCCTTCACTCCCTCTTTTCCTCACACCTCTCAAGCTCCAATCCTTCACTAAACTCTGCCCAAACACCTTTCATATCCCCTCCCCCACGTCCAAGAGCTTAGGGTCTCATCAAAAGGCCCTGATTACGCCCTTAAGGAGGTTCTCAAGAGGAGGATTCAAAAGGTAATTTCTCTCCCTCTTCTCCTTTAATTTCCTATCAAATTCAAGTTCCTTTCTGGATCTCTCTCTACCTATCTTCATCCAAATTGTTTTTTAACTTCAGTATTATATATATACTGTAATATTATGATTCTAATGGTATATTATATCACCCCACACCCTTTCCCTCTTCCTTTTATTTTATTAAAGAGAACATTGTTCATGAGGTGTTAAATTTATCACCTTCAAAAACGACATGTTCTCTTCTTCCATTTCTACCTACAACTCTGGTCATGAAACCAATTTTATGGTTTAACCAGAATATTTTATATTTATTATGTTCTATTTTAAGTTCTGGAAATAAACTATGGCCATATTACTAAGTGAAAAGTTAAAACAAGTTCATTGTGATCCAAAAACCGCTCAAATTAACCCAAATAATTTTCATTTAATTCTTATCTAATGATTCGTCCACATGATCTAATATAACTCATTATAAAATTATTAAAGATTATTTAATATAATTAATAAAATGTAATATAAGTTCTGGATGTTTACCCATGATCTACCCAAACATCAATTTAAGAATACAAGTTGACTGCTCAAGAAAACCATGAAAACGAACATCCCCAATCAACATTTTTAAACTCTATAAGGCATCCAAAGGAACATAATATGAAATAATGAAACCAGAATGAACCCTATTAATTTATAAAAGTTTCTGTAATTTCTAATTAATAAATATAATGCAATTATACAGGAAATTAACGAGAAGGAGGCATTCGAGTACAAGGTAAGGGGAAATCTCGAACCCAATTTTCTTTCTTCGGGTTCTCCCTCTTTCACTCCATTTTTGATATGGTTACTCCTCAAAGATCATTTTTTCATCATTTACATTACTTTTCTGGGATATATATGTTTTTCACTGGTTTTATCTCCATAAAAATGTTTTCCAAAAGAACTCTTCTTTCAAGATCCCACCTTTTACCTCTCATTCAAGGTTGATGGTTCTTGTATCAAGTATGTTATTCCCTCTTTATTTTGGGAACCCAATGCTTATGAATGTGTTATTATTAGATGAAACCCATTCCATTCCATGGTTTATTTATTTACATGTTTGATATGTGTTCTATTTGTCAAGCATGATAATGATAAAGTTATGATGTGACGGGTGCGCCCGGAATTATATAGCGCAATATGAATGTTTAAATGTGAAGGGTGCGCCCAGAATTATATAGCACTCCAATGCATTGGGTAAAGTGATGAATATCATTAGTAAATGTGAAATAATGTGTGAACAAAATTATATCTTGGTTCACAAATATGTGTGGTAGTTAACCACTAATACATGATGTTTCATTTTTATGCATTGCCACATTTCAAGTCTTTTATTTATGATCCTCTCATGTTCGTGATCAATTTCTTATGTCATGATTATTATCACCCCATGATATATTATTATTATTTATCCTCTTACTAGGCTTTTAGCTCACCCCTTTTGATGTATATCCTCAGGTGGCTACATGTACTATGGATAGGACATGTTCCACTAAGAATCTAGTGAAGAAGAAATTAAATAAATGTTTATGGTTGATGTTGTATTTGTTATGTGTGGTCCTAGTTTTCCCAAGACAGTAAACATTTGGATCCTCTATGTGTAATACTATTATTTTTTTATCTTTTAAATGATGTAATAGTAATGAAAGAAAATTATGGGTCTCTATAGTTGGTATCAGAGGAAAGTTTTTGTTAATTTGGGAATTAGGATTACTAAACCCTAGAGAAAACCTCTAGATGAGAATAAGTACAAATATGTACACAAGAATATTTACCTTGGGACCCCATATGTTATTTTTCTGGTATAATTGTTTAAATTAATAAGTTATTCATGACTTGTTTAATTATGTTTCGTTCTAACCTTTTCTATTTTAGAAAATGGAGGGATACAGGAGGAATCTGGCCAACAACTCTTGTGAGGGCCAATGCAACGATTGCCCGAACGACATCCCCAATGATTTTGGAGGTGGAGTTCAAAACATCATGGCGATGCTTACCCAATTATCTCGGGTTATGAATAATATCCACAATAATGGGGGACAACCTCCTTCACCGAAGAGGGAGCATCTAGCTATCGAATGTTTTATGCGGCAACGACCACCGACGTTTTGTGGATCATCTGATCCACTAGTTGCAGAACAGTGGGTCAACCACATGGAGAAGATCTTTTCTATTCTTCACTATTCCGAGATGGAGAAGGTGACTCTAGCAGTTTATCATCTAGATGGAGAAGCTGATCAATGGTGGGCTTTGATTAAGAACACCAAGCCAAGGGGGTAAATTGAAGAGATGGAATGGGAAGGCTCTAAGATAATGTTTCTTAATAAGTAATTCCCATGACCACTTCACACGAATATGGAGTGAGAATTCATAGAGCTCAAGCAAAAAGAAGGAGAATATGTCACATCCTATGAAGAAAATTTCACAGGGCTCACAAGGTATGCTTCGAGTTTTGTTATCAACAATGATAGAAAAATTGATTGATTCTTTAGTGTATTAAAACCAAATCTTCCAAAGGATATTTCTATTAGAGACATTGGGAGTATGAATAAGTTGTCCAATGCGCTCTGAAAGTGGAGATGGAGTATAGAGAATGGTACCATGGCTATGGTGGTAAGAATAGAAAGATGGAGTTTCAAGCTGGTGGATCTAGTGACAAAGGTGGGAAGAAAAATCAATGACCCACATGCTAAAAATGTGGGAAGTTGCACCATGGGAACTGCCTCAATGGTACGGGGAAATGCTTTAAGTGTGGGAATGAAGGACACCAAGATCAAGAGTGCCAAAAAGACATGAAAACGAAGAATAATGTAGCCGATGAAAGGAGAGAACCACTTGTGGTTCAATGCTACAACTGTAGGGAGCTAGGGAACTATTCAAACCAGTGCACTAAACCTCGAGCTCTCGAGAGTAATCAGTGCAAACAACCACAAAATCCAAAGGAATAAGGGAAGGCTTATGCCATCACTACTGCGGAGGTGGAACATGATAATGAAGTCATACAAGGTACACTTCTTATTCACTCAAGAATGGCAAAAGTCTTATTTGATTCTAGTTCTACGCATTCCTTTATATCTTGCAAGTTAGCTAGAACTATAGAATCGAAGCCCCGAAACCTTGAAGTAGATATATCTATAAATACACCAAGTGGTGAAATCATTGCAACCCAAGTGTTTGACTCTTCTCCTGTTGATTTATGTGGGAAGATTCTTCTGGCAAATCTCGTAATACTTCCCTTGGTGGAATTCGACACTATAATGGGAATGGATTGGCTCTCGTTATATAGAGCACATATCAACTATCAAGAAAAGGCAATATATTTTCATATTCTGAACCATCCCATGCTCCTCTACAAATGCAAGGAAGATCATGAATATCCATTGAAAAATCCTTCAATGGTGTGGGTGTTGATTCCCTATGAAGAAACATACCTCGCCCAAATGGTTGAGTCAAAGGAAAGTGCCAACCTCGAGGAAATGCCCATCGTGAAGGAATACAATGATGTATTCCCCGAAGAGTTACTTGGAATTCCTCCGGATAGTGAGGTAGAATTCTCAATTTAACTCATACCCATATCTACTCCTATCTTGAAGTGCCCCTATAGGATGGCTCCTATCGAACTGGAGGAGTTAAATAAGTAGCTGCAAGAGCATCTGGACAAAGGTTTCATATGCCCTAGTGCATCACCTTGGGGTGCGCCAGTGCTTTTTGTAAAGAAGAAGGATGGAGCAATGTGGTAGTGTATCGATTATTGGGAACTCAACAATATCACCATAAAGAACAAGTATCCTCTCCCAAGGATTGATGACTTTTTCGACCAGTTAATAAGAGCTCAATACGTCTCAAAGGTGGATCTTCGTTCTGGATATCGTCATGTAAAGGTGAAGAAGGAAGATATTAAGAAGACCGCCATCCGTACAAGGTATGTGAACTATGAGTTTTTGGTGATGCCCTTCAGTATTACTAATGCCCCTGCAATATTCACGGATTTGATGAATAGAGTCTTTAGATATTACCTTGAAAAATTTGTGGTAGTGTTTATCGATGATATTCTCATCTTCTCCAAGAGCAAAGAGGAACATGGAGAACATCTAAGACTTGTGTTGGTGACATTGAGAAAGGAGAAGTTGTACTCCAAGTTCATCATGTGTGACTTTTGGATGAATCAAGTCACATTCTTGGGAAATGTGATCACAAGCGAGGGAATTTTTGTCGACCCTTCAAAGACAAAGGTGATTGAGGAATGGCCCAGGCCCTCTAGTGTCGCATAAATCCGTAGTTTTCTTGGATTAGCTGGGTACTATCTACGTTTTGTGAGAATCTTCTAATGATTTTCATGCCCTCTAACTAAGTTAACAAGGAAAGGGGTAAAGTATGTATGGACGGAAGAATGTGAGGGAAGCTTCAAGGAGCTAAAGAGAAGGCTGATCACTGCACCTGTACTCACACTACTGAAAAGTGGAGAATGCTTTGTTATATACAGTGATTCTTCAAAGAAAGGCTTGGGTTGTGTACTCATGCAAAATGATAATGTGATAGCCTACTCCTCACAATAGTTGAAGATCCATGAGAAGGACTACCCGACGCATGATCTAGAGCTGGGAGCCGTGATTTTTGCCTTGAAAATCTGGTGGAACTACCTTTATGGCGAGAAGTGTGACATATACACCAACCAAAAGAGCCTAAAGTATATATTCACACAAAAGGAGATCAACATGCATCAAAGGAGAAGGTTAGAGCTAATCAAGGATTATGATTTCTCTATTCACTATCATCCTGGAAATGCGAACAAGGTTGCTAATGCTCAAAGTAGAAAAGAACCTGCTACTCTATCCATGTTGAGGATTGAGAAAGACCCTATCTTCTTGGATTTGAAAAAGATGGATTTGGAAATCATAAGGGCAGGGGATACATCCTACCTTTCCCAAATGATTGTGCAACCATCCATCCAAGAGAAGATTAAGGAATCACAAAGGGATGATGTGGAGATACAAAATAGGGTGAATGCAGTAAAGGAATGGAATCTGCAAGAGTTTCGTATCGACGATGATGGTGTGATGCGGTTTGGAACGCGACTTCGTGTCCCTTCATCACCAGGGATAAAGAAGGATCTATTGGATAATGCACATAGCTCAACATTCTCTATCCATCCTGGAATTACCAAGATGTATCATGATCTCCGAGAGCACTTCTGGTGGGATAACATAAAGAAGGAGATTGCAGAATATATATCAAGGTGCTTGGTATGTCAGCAAGTTAAAGCTGAGTGACAAAAGTCCAAAGGTATGATGTAGCCTTTTCCTATACCCATGTGTAAATGGGAAAATGATACTATGGACTTTTTCACAGGTCTCCCGAAGACGTCAAAGGGAAATAATGCGATATGGGTTGTGGTTGATCGACTCACCAAGACTACCCATTTTATCGCTAGTCGGGAAGACCTCTCACTTGAACAACTTGAAAGAATATATGTGAAGGAAGTAGTGAGATTTCATGGTGTTCCACTATTGATTTTGTCTGACTGTGATCCAAGATTCAAATCTATGTTCTGGTGGAGCCTTCAACATTCTTTGAGTACTGAATTAAATTTCAGCATGACCTATAACCCCCAAACTGATGGCCAGTCTGAAAGGACTATTCAGACACCTGAAGATATTCTAAGAGTCTTTTCTATTGAATTAAAAGGTGGTTGGGATCAGCATATCCCATTGGTTGAGTTCTCATACAACAATAGCTTCCACTTGAGTATTCAGATGGCTCCGTATGAAGCTCTTTATGGGAAGCGATGTTTAACTCCAACCTGTTGGGATGAAGTTGGAGAACGAAAGCTACATGGTCCAGATCTTGTTCAATAGATGGAAGAGAAGTTTCAATTCATCCAGAAACACATAAAATCTGCTCAAAGTCGGCAAAAGAGCTATGCTAACAACCATTTAAGGGACTTAGAGTTCGACGTTGGAGATAAAGTCTTCCTTCGAATATCTCCATGGAAGAGAGTCATGAGATTTGGGAAGAAAGGGAAGCTAATCCCAAGGTACATTGGCCCCTTTGAGATCCTTGACTGTATAAGAGCTGTGGCCTATCATCTGGCACTTCCACCAAATATGGCTCAAGTTCATGATGTGTTTCATGGATCACTAATGAGGAAGTACATACAAGACCCCTCACATGTACTAAACTTAGAGGTGGTGCAGCTGAAATATAATCTCTCCTATGAGGATCAGCCGGTAAAAATTTTGGACTGAAGACAACCCGCCTTGTCAAAGTATTGTGGAGGAACCATAAGTTTGAGGAGGCAACTTGGGAACCAGAAGTGGCAATGAAGGAGATGTACCCTCACCTATTTGTGTAAAGTGAAATTTCGGGGGAGAAATTTCTTAAGGGGGGAAGAATGTAATGACCCAAAGTATTTTAATCAAAATTCCCTTCTTATATTTATGTCATAAAAACACAAAATAATGAACAACTAAGTGATAAGTGACCTTTAAACATAATTGTGTCACCCCTATGTTTTGAATTTTAAAAATCTGACATACACGGTTGTGTTCAAGATTGTTTTTGGAGTCTAATGAAACAAAAATATTTTTTGGTGAATAGTAACCTAATGAATATTAACCTACCATTATGAATAGTAATATGACCCTTATGAATAGTAAATAAGAGTAACATTACCTATGAATAATAAAATAAAATTTAGACATCTTAGAAAGTGACAATTTGACCTCAGTAAACGTTTTTTTTATTTTATATGTCATAAATAATTAATTATAATTAATTAATTAATTTAAAAGAATATTTATTCCCCTAAAATTAATTCATAAAGTATATAATCAATGTCTAATATTTTTTAAATAATTTTATAAGACCCTACGTAATTTTTGAAAGAACTACAACATCAGTTTTAATTTTAAAAACTGTTTATTTAAAGTAAATTATGATTTTAATTAAATTTTAAATGAATAATATTTATAAAATTATTTTTTAAAAATTAAATTCATTTTTGGATTCTACATATCGAAAAAGGGTTGGGGTAAAATTTTGGGATTTTTCTGAGAAACATGATTTTTTGGTGAATAGTAGAATACATTAATTTACCATATAAATACATTTTAATTAAAACCCACTATTCTAGACATCACAAGTGATGTAGGCACTCAAATCCCGAACTCACATGTCTTATTTACAATTCTTAGTCATCCAATACTCACTATTCGTTGTCTTTGGTGAAATTAATAAACTAATCAATTTTATATTAAGGAAACCCCTCTCCCCTCCACTATAAAAGCCACCCTTCACTCCCTCTTTTCCTCACACCTCTCAAGATTCGATAATTCACTAAACTCTGCCCAAACGCCTTCTCTAGCACCTCCTCCACGTCCAAGAACTTCAGGTCTCATCAATAGACCAAGCTTAGGCCCTTAAGGAGGTTCTCAAGAGGAGGATTCTAAAGGTAATTTCTCTCCCTCTTCTCATTGAATTTCCTTTCAAGTTCAAGTTCTTTTCTTGATCTCTCCCTACCTATCTTTATCCAAATTGTTTTTACTCTATTATTATATATATACTGTAATATTATTATTCTAATGGTATATTATATCTCCCCACACCCTTTACCTCTTCCTTTTATTTTATTAAAGAGAACGTTGTTCATGAGGTGTTAAATTTATCACCTTCAAAAATGACATGTTCTCTTCTTCCCTTTCTACCTTCAAATCTGGTCATAAAACCATTTTTATTGTTAAAAAAGAATAGTTTATATGTATTATGTTCTATTTTTAGTTCTGTAAATAACCTATGGCCATATTACTAAGTGAAAAGTTAAAACAAGTTCGTTGTGATCCAAAAACCGCTCAAATTAACCCAAATAATCTTCATTTAATTCTTATCTAATGATTCGTCCACATGGATCTAATATATCTCATTATAAAATCATTCAAGATTATATAATATCATTAATAACATGTAATATCCATTCTGGATGTTTACCCATGATCTACCCAAACATCAATTTAAGAATACAAGTGGACCGCTCAAGAAAACCATGAAAACGAACATCCCTGATCAACGTTTTAAACTCTATAAGTCATCATAATGAACATAATATGAAATAATGAAACCATAATGAACCCTATTAGTTTATAAAAGGTTATGTAATTTATAATTAATGAATATAATGCCATTATACAGGACATTAAAGAGAAGGAGGCATTCGAGTACAAGGTAAGGGGAAATCTCGAACCCAATTTTCTTCCTTCGGGTTCTCCCTCTTTCACTCCATTTTTTATATTTTTACTCCTCAAAGATCATTTGTTCATAATTTACTTTACTTTTATGGGATATAAATGTTTTTCACTGGTTTTTATGTCCTTCAAAATGTTTTCCAAAAGAACTCTTCTTTCAAGATCTCATCTTTTACCTCTCATTCAAGGTTGATTGTTCTTGTATCAAGTATGCTATTCCGTATTTCTTTTGGGAACCCAAAGCATATGAATGTGTTATTATGAGATGAAACTCATTCCATTCCATGGGTTATTTATGTACATGTTTGATATGTGTTCTATGTGGAAAGCATGATAATGATAATTTTATGATGTGACGGGTGCGCCTGGAATTATATAGCGCAATATGAATGTTTAAATGTGACTCGTGCGCCCGGAATTATATAGCGCTCCAATGCATTGGGTAAAGTGATGAATCTCATGAGTAAATGTGAAATTATGTGTGAACAAGATTCTAGATTGTTCCAATAATATGTGTGGTAGTTAACCACTAAGAAATGATGTTTCATTTTTATGCATTTCCACATTTCAAGTATTTTATTTATGCTCCACTCATGTTCATGATCATTTTCCTATGTCATGATTATGCTCAACCCATGATATATTGTTCTTATCTATCCTCTTACTGGGATTTTAGCTCACCCCTTTTGATGTATATCCTCATGTGGCTACATGTACTAAGGAGAGTACAAGTGCCACTAAGAAGCTAGTGAAGAAGAAATTAAATAAATGTTTATGGTTGATGTTGTATTTTCTATGTGTGGTCCTAGTTTTCCCAAGACACTAAACCTTTGGATACTCTATGTTTAATCCTATTATGTTGTATATCTTTGAAATGATGGAATAGTAATGAAAGAAAAGGCTGGGTCGCTATAACGTATCCCTTTCCAGCCTCTGGAAATATCATCACGGGGGGGGGGGGGGGGGTGGTAGTCAACCACCTCTTCAGCTCCTCGAATGATGCATGAAATTCTGGACCCCATACAAACTTTATCGCTTTTCAGGTGTGTGCTGTCATGGGTGAAGCAAGATGAGAGAAATTCCAAACGGATTTCCGGTTATAACCAACCAGGCCAAGGAATCTCCTGATCTCTGACACATTGTTTGGATGCTCCCATGACATAACCGCAGTAATTTTATCAGGGTCCACTGAAACTACGTGTTCTGAGATCACATGCACCAGAAATCTCACCTACCTGATCCAGAAAGTGAACTTTTACAACATTACATAGAGGCGGTGATCCCGTAATGTACCCAAAACGATCATCAAGTGATGTTCATGTTTGTCCTCAGTGCTAGAGTAAACCATAATGTCATCCATGAACACCACAACAAAGGAATCGATATTCTAATGGAACACCCTATTCATAAGTTCCATAAAGACCACTGGAGATTTGGTCAATCCGAAGGGAATAACCAAATACTCAAAGTGGTTGTACCTGATTAGGAATGCTGTCTTTGGGATTTCTGACTCCTTCACCCTAAGTTGATGATTCCCTTAATGTAGGTATATCTTTGGGAACCACATTTCCCCCTTCAACTGATCAAAAAAATCATCTATTCTGGGAAAAGGGTATTTATTTTTAATTGTTACCTTATTCATCTTCTGGTAGTCAATGCACAACCGAAGGGATCCATCCGCCTTTTTTTCGAACAACACAAGAGTGGCGCAAGTATAGACACTCGGGTGAATGAATCCATTGGATTCTAAGTCATCCAGTAGTATCTTTAATTCCCTCTGCTCGGTGGGGGCCATGCGATAAGAGGAAACAGATATCGGTTGTGTTCTCGGTGCCAGATTAATCAAAAACTCTACCTCCCACTCCAGGGGAAAACCTAAAAAATCATCCGAGAATACCTCCAGAAACTCATTAATTACAAGAGTTAGTGCACCTTCGAGGGAAATACCATACTCTAGCATGAGCGAAGAGAATTAGAAGATAACACTTCCCAACTCTTGGAGTGGAGGCCCTGCGCGACCTGACCGAGGATCCCATTCTCCACGAAAAACCTGACGAATCTCATCAGGTGCCGTGAAACTCACATGCCGCATGTATCAATTAATATGTTCCTGGAAGTTTACTAGCCAATAAATTCCATGTATTATGTAAAAAAATCCATATCTATAACTAGGAAGTCCCACTCCATCTCAACCCCTGACACAAAAAGCACACCCGAGGGTCACTTGAGGCCCTAATCCTTCTTCTTTCCAAGTGGTGTCACCAACTCCATCACGAAAGACAGCAACTCAGTTGGTAAATTTAGAATGTCCAAAAAATGGGCAAAAATAATTGAAACAGAGGCGCCAGTATCAAAAAGAGGAGTAGATATAGAATATGTGATCAGAACGGTACCACGAACTGTCGACGGTCCGACCTCTGATCCTGCGGGTGCCTGATCCACTACATGGAGATGTCCCGGATCTGCATGAGGATGACCGCTAGTCTGTGGTTTTTACCTAAACTAGCTCTGCCTGGAAGATGATCCAGCCCTACCACCATGATCGAAAAATCGATATCCCCTAGTCCTCGATGTCTTGGACTGTGCTGGTACTCCTCTTGAAGCCACTGGCCCTGCCCTACATGGGAGTGGACGTGCCACACCGCAGAAGCGATGAAAATTCCCAATACCTCCACATTAGCAATAAGGATTCAGAGGAAGTGGAAATGACGGTAGGATATGCTTGGGCTTCCCACATTGGTGGTACCCAACCGATCATGCATCAGAAGCTGCAGAAGAAAACTATCTGGAAGAGTGACCTGAATTGCCACCTCCTTTCTTCACATGATCCTCCCGCTTCCATTTCTTCTCTGAGGAGATACCACTTCCCACTGCTAATACTGAACCATAGAAACCAGCCCTATATTTCCTATCAATCTCCACCATACATTCCCAATCAACGACCTCAGTATAGGTCCTCATCTTAAACGAGAACACCTGTGACTATATCTCTGGTCGCAAGCCTTTCTCAAACCTCTAGGCATTCACCTTCTCATTAGAGAAAATTTCTAGAGCATACCGAACCAACTCAGTGAAATGGCTGGCATAGTAAATCACATAATGATTCCCCTGAATAGGTTCCATGAACTCTCTAGACCTAGCATAATCCAACAACTCAGGGCAGTATTGTTCACTGAAGACAGCCTTGAAATATCCCCAGCGCATCTGCTCATTCTTCCAAGTCTAAAGCACTGACTCCCACCACTTGCAGCTAGGACCCTCCAACCGAAAGGAGATCGACTTCACACTGATATCCTCAGGTGTTTCTAGGGACTCAAACATGATCTCGATCTTCTCAAGGCATTCATCTAATTCTTGGGGTTCTGATCTTCCTCGGAAGGTAGGAGGCCTATTTTTCAGAAAGTCTTGTGCTTTATCTTTTCTAGGACCTATCTCTTCTGCCCTAATAGAAATAGGATCAGGATTTTGTCCCTATACCAATGCTTGGATAGCCCAAACCATATCCTCCACGAGCCTCTGACCAATCGTTGTTGGAGAACTCTCTCCATCTTCCTCCCATGGGCGCGTGGGAGCTTTTCGGGGATGCATGTTACTACAAAATGCAACAGTCACAAAAAAACATAATACAACAATTCTGAAAATTTTAATCAAATACATCAAATATAAATAATCTAACCACATTCAAGTAATAAAAGAAGCAACTACTCCACCTCCGCCCGATGTCCACGTGTGGTCTGCAGCCCACACGTCTCACATAGAAGTGAAGTTAATCTGTAAATTCCAACACCCCATGGCGAGTCAAGGTTTTCCATGAAAGGTGAGGCCTAGACACCCTACCCTCAACCAAAACACCGAGCCCCGACAGTCCTAGCTCCTTTCTATCCCGACTCATCCCAAAATGGCAATATAACCCAAAAACATTAACCTCCTCTGATACCATTTTGTCACGAACCGAATCTGTTTGCCACTTTTACTGGCACCAAACCCGGCACGTGCCAAGGCCCAAAGGGCGTTCCCTATCCCCACGGGCTGGTACAAGTTCCTGGTTATCAAAAAATCTGGTTTGGGAATGATTTACCCGAGTGTGAAAGCATAAAACATAAAAAAACAAATAATAATCAGAATCTTAAATTTTCATGCTAAATAATTATTAACAAAAACAGATCTGAATACATTTGTTTAAAGACACTACAAGTTATCCAAATAAAAATAAATAGAGCAGCAAGATATCACCACGGACTCCATATGACTAGGGTTCATCTCTCACAAGTCGTCTCAACGACTCCGCCCCAAGGATGAGGACTAACACCACGAACCGCCATCACCCTTAGACTTTCCTTTAACTGAGTCAAACATAACCAAGTATACTTACACCCAAGGGGTGTAAGTAGGGTGTGAGCCTAATCCCAATAGGATAACACCCAATTATTCCAAATAGAATGCAATAGAATGTGAAAAATCAAGCAGTTTTAATATGCAAATAAAAGCAGTGATAAAATCCAAGAAATGCAACTTTCAATTGATAACCGTTTTCTAGACACAAATTTCAGAATGTTCACACATTTAATTAGACATGTGAGATACTGAAAAGTACTACCAAAACACACCAATTGAAGGGTAAATACCAAAAATCGAATGAGCACCAAATTCGGGAACACCCCTAGGAAACTAGATAGTCTCGGGCCCTATGTACCTCGTACCTCGGTGTAAAGTATCCAAGTCACAATCCTTTCCCATGCACGAGCCACTAATAGAGAACATACCCATAACCTAGTGGTCCATAAATATCATCCACATATTTTAGTTAGAGTTGTAGTTATCCATTTTCTCAGTGAAATAGGGACACAACCCATCCAGATCACTAGTCATATTAGTACATATCTGCCCACCTAAGTACCCGGGATTCCCCTTTTTGTGCTCAAACAATTTCAGAAAACAAAACAAATCCTTTTGCATATAAAACACCACAACTTGTCACAAAAAAACAATACATTAGCTATACACACTTTATACCATTTAAAACACACAAAAAACATTTTGATTTTCAATAAAACAACCTCTCAAAATATCCCATTGTTTTTCACCCAAATATCTTTGAAATATCCACTTTGCACACTATGTGCACACTTTTATGTCACCAAAACAAAATTGCAGTTCAATAACCATTAATGAAACCATCAATTCAATTTTTGGGTGGCCCCATGTGAACCAAGAAGTTATATCTTTTAAAAACCCCCATTTTCACACAAACATTGCACTTAAATCCCATTTGCTTCCCAAACACCATTAAAAAAAACATTCACAGGAACAAACAAAAAGAATAAACATTAAAAACATGATTTTCATTCGCAATACAGTTCAATAAAATCACCTAAGTAATTATTTGTCTGCCCCAAATGAACCAATAAAATATTTGTTTGAAAACCACCCAATTTCACAAAAAAATGGAACTTAAAATTCATTTTCTTTTTAAATGCAACTAAAAACAAATTTTGCAAAAACATTCAAATGCAATAAACATGAAAATACCATAAAAAAAGAAAGCTAAGTCAGAAAAATTTCATGCAAAATGGAATAACATTCAAAATTAAGAGAAACCCTTGAATCACCATGCAAAAATTATTTTGTACCACCGCCGCACCAATACTGACCTAGAAAAAAAATGAAGTATTCTGAAGTAATCATTCAAAAACAACAGTAGCTCTTCAATTCTCTCCGATTTGGGACACCCTATGAAGTTCTGCCCTAACTCACGATTTCATAGAGCTCTGGGGAGGGGGGAATGTCAATGGGAGCGCGCCTAGACTTCTTAGGGTCGAGAGGGAGGTGGAATCACCAAAAAATTCATTATAATGAATAATATATTAATAAATTACAAAACAATTTAAAACGTGAAAATGGGATGTTGGGTTTCCCAATTGTTAAATAAAAACCCAAATACCACATTTTTATGGATTCCTAAGGGGTCTAAAATTCATTTTTGGTGTTAATAGGTTAGTGGAGGATATTTTAGATGTGTAATGGGTGAAAAGTATTTAAAAATGTAATAGTTATAAAATAATCAGAATCGGTTTTTAAATCTGTAAATGAGCTCTCAATTTGGCCCAAATCATGAAAACTCAGCCTTTCTTCCAGAAATGAATGGGATACCCCTAAAATAAAGAAAGAATAGATATTAAATGAAATTTACCTTTAAAATAAGTTATGTATGTGACAATAATTGATAAAATTATTTAATAAAAATTTGACTTCGTTTCTCTTTTCAATTTAAGATTTAGTTTTTTCCAAACCATGATTTAGAAAAATGTTTTATGAACTGTTATTAACATTTTTCAAATGATTTATTAAATTAATTTTTTCATGTGTTTTAATTTTTAATGAATAACATAATTTAATATTCATGTTGTTTTCAAAACAATTATTACTTATCTTTTATTGAAATTGTGAAAGGATTTTCTGTTTTATAATGTACAGTAGGAATGGAATTATCCTACATCCTGAAAAATAATTACATTGATGTTTCCTGTATAAGATTTCAGTTTTATTTTCAAATAATTTTTTTAAATAAAATATCATTATTTTTTTTCAAATAAGAAACATGTTTTCCTTATTAAATGTTTAAAATTCTTTTTAAAGCATCCTTTATATATTTTCAATGATATTTTGAAATAAATTAGTTTTGAAAAACTTATAAGTTTTAATGAAATTAATGTTTTGTGTGGAAATGATATTTTAAATTGGAAATGATTTATATGATCTTTCAAAATAATTTTCAATCATTGATGGAATACACTAATGTAAATTATTCGTTATTGGGGATATAATCTATTGATACTATTCATATTCTTTCTTTTAATGGTTTAATTTTATGATGGGATGATGTTTATGAAACCCAAATATTTTCTATGGTTTATACCATAATAAAATGATAATGAAACCTACTTATTTTTATAATTCTTTATATTGTGAAATGATATAATAATTATGAAACCTGTCTCTTTACCACATGTTATGATATGATGAAATGTATATGAAACTCATTTAATTTTATCGGTTATGTTATAATTAATGTTTTATGATCTTTCGGAAGAGATATATATGTTTTCGTAATGATATGGGTGGGACCTATATCTCACATCAATTGATTTGATAAATATTTATATCTCGTGAGATAGATTATACTGGAATGGGGAGTACACGTGGTTTAGTAAGGGATATTGTCTACTATGTTGGTCTTGGTAATGAACCATGACTACATTGATTGTTTGGGGAGTGAACCCATTCTAATACGATATCCTTGTCAGTAATACTTTTCTAATTTGGAAATTATTTTCTATGAATATGTTAAATCCATAAATTACATTACTTATGATTATGTTGTTCTCTCATGTATAATTCTCTTTCATTCCATTACGAATCATGCCTAATTAACTGCTAATAATAATACCATGAATTAATTTTTTTATTTTTCACAAATATGGTATCATTTTTAAATATTATCCTCATGTAATGCTTACATTTTTACCTTTTCTACCATTACTAGTCATCTTTGCTAACCCTTTCTTATGTTTCCTCTAACTAGGATATAGAGAATCTTTTTATGTATGGTATGTTTTTTAAGAGTACTAAAATGGAATATTTTTTGGGATATAATGAAGATATTTAACCAATTATGATGATTGTGTTCCATGATTCCAAATTCACTAAACCATTGTAGTCTTTAGGTGTGTAATTTTTTAATATATACAATATTCATCTAAAAAGATATAATACTTTCATATAGAAATCCGGGGTCATTTTAGCCGCTGTATTTTATTTTGAGTTATATTGTTAATTTCTTGAAATATATTTTTTTATATGATTCTCAACATGTATTAGGCTAAAAATTTTAAATATCATATTTATTTTTATCATCTAGGGTGACCCTCATTGCCCATGATTGGGGATCTCACTTATTTCACGGAGAATGGGGTCTATTAACAAGTCTACTGGGACATCATATTAGAGTGGTCAATAGGTTGATATGTTTGGAATAATTTATTACTATAGAGGAAGATAGATGTCACGAGTGATTATACTCTCATGGTTAAGGAATTTTTCAATTTTTTATTAAATAAATTCTTAGGTTTACCTCATAAGAAAAAGTATTGTTTTTTAGATAAAATATTTCAAGGGGTGTATCCAAATGCATTACCTTCATATAGAATAAAATCAACCAAACTTTAGGAATTTATAGATTAGTGGGAAATGTTTGAATTAGAAGTCTTTATTCACCCCAATGTATCTCTATGGGATTATTTGAGGCTATTTTCAATGATATAAGACAAAACTCTTTATTTGTGCATAGACTATAGAAAGCCAAACCATGAGTCTATAATGAGTACGTACACCCTCACATCATATTGAAAAACCTCTAAATCAATTGAAATGAATGAGGTGATTCTAAAAGTGTAACCTCCATTCTAAATATCACCAGCTTAGGGTGAAAGAGTTTGATATTCTCAGTACATTTTATAGAAGAAAATATGGTCACTGTGATTATCTAGTGATTCCACTTTTTAAAAAAAATTCTATTTTGGTATTCATGGAAGTTATGAACTAGATATTTAATTAATTCGTCTACTCATTAATTTTGGTATCCTTATATGACATCTTGTTTTACTCTAAAACAAAATATAAACATGATATCATATGAAGATTTCATTAGGAATAATCTTTGATCATCTTCCCAAAAAAAGTTATCAAGGAGTATCTTATAGATAATGTAATTTTAGCTCATGGAAAAGTGGTGTTTGAATAATAAATTTCAATAGAACCTTCTAATTTAATATTTAATATCTCTTAATAAGAGAAAATAAATTCCTCTGATATATTCATTTTCTTGTATCTTTTGGATTGTCACTGTTTATTTGTCAAGGATGTCTCCAGACATGCATGACCATTAAACACTATTACTCATAACAGGGTCATATTTCTTATGGATCGTAGGGTGATAAGTATATATCAATGATTTTATGTCATTATAAACCTAAAATATTATGTTAGTTTTATAGAATGATAGATAAGGTTATTTCATTTATTAGGATGAATTGGGTATAGGGCCAGGTTATATGCTTATACATGGTTATCATATAGTTCAATATAATTCATGTAATCTTATCAACAGAAAATTATTTACCCAACCCTTGACCTTACGATAAAAATAATTAGGAATTCTTGAAAATGTTGATGAAAATATATATTTTTTCATTAATTCATAGTGTATTTATAATATAAATTCTTGAGTTATATTTTTTCTAAAAATAATTTAATATTATGGTATTTAAATTAGTGGAAAACCTTTAGACATTTGATTTCAAACACTCTAATAGTGTGGGAATGTAACATTTGTTTTTGATTCTATTATTAGAAAATTTTCATCACAAGACTTGAAAGAGTATACTAATGAGAGGAATATAATGTTTATCTTTTCACAAATTCATATTGAGGTAGAGGAAGTGGAGGAGTAGAACATGTTCATAGATAATATTATATTGAATCCTTCTCCATTTCAATTAATTTTTTTATAATAAAATGGAGAATAATGTGTGTCATCATGTTAGGAGGAATTAATATGGCATGGACACCACTAATGAGTGCTCTATGTATTCTAAGTAAAATATCAATTTTGACAAATTTATCTAGTTCCTTAGTCAATGACGAAATATGTGGTTAATTTACTCCATCACTCTTTTGGTGAAGTCTTTTAAATCCCCCAAATATGTATTATGGAATTCTAATATGATTTTGTGTCCTTTTTTGGTTATGACATAGAATATTTCAGATCATGATGATATTCATATCAGTGGATTAAAACTGAGAATCAGAATCCCTTGGGTATTCTTTATCCACTTTCTATTCCTTGTTGAATATTGGATAAGATATATGTGGATTTCATTATTATGTTACATCATATTCCTTAAGGAAATAATTCAATTAGGGGTTTTTTGATCAGTTGAGTATGTTATCTCATTTCATCTGATTCAAAGATATCAATATTATGAATGATCTTGGGCTATTGTATACGTATGTGTTCAATAAAATAGTTGGGGAACCTTATTCTATCATTCATGATAGAGATCCTTGATCAACAACATGATTATTGATGTTACATTAAGATATTATGTGATCCCAATTAAAGTTATTAATGACATTTCATTTTTATATGAATGGAAGACATGTTGGTTGATTTAGATTCTAAAGTAAAATCTTCATTCTTTTGTATTGGATTTTCTAGTTGCATGAGATTCCCATCAAGAATGGGTTTAGTTCTCTTATGATAATAGATATCAATATTATATCTAGATAGACATTTCTAAAGTTTTATATGGTCACCCATAATGGTCTCCCTATATTAGACTTTGGATGGAGACACTTCACCATTTGGTATAAGTATCATCATGGATATGACTAGTAATATTAAGATGACTTGAAAATGACAGGTGATTTCTTCGAGTTTTAATAAATATTATTATAATCTTTATAGTCATCCATAAGAGTTTCCAACTTGTTAAATGGTTTTCCTAAAGGTATTTCCAAAGTTGAGTTGGTTCTCTATGTTAGGAAAAAGTACCTCATGGTATGTGGGAAAATAATTGGGAAGGATTCATATTGATTAATATTTCATCTTTCGTTTATTTAAATTGATAATGTCTACTACGTTCCCCAAAAAAATAAATAATGTCTCCATTCATCCCATGTGTTTATTTTAGAAGAGACAGAACTAGATATGGATGTGAAAGTGACTAAGAAACCAATGTAAATTATTAACTCATCGAATAATGTTTTAAATGGGAGATTTATCCCATTGGTTTGGAAATCATAACAGCATATGAGGGACTACCAGAAGACATGGAATTAGGAATATTATATGAGAGAGTGGTGGCCTAGTATTTTCTATTATCATTCTTTTTTAGGTTGAATATTTTGGGGGAGAAATTTTTATGGTGGGGAGAAATGTCACACCAACATATTAATTATTTAGTTTGTAATTGTTTATTAGATTATTATTTCCATGAATCATTATTTTTTAGTCAAACTCATTTTCACTTTTTTTTAAATAAGTAAGCTAGATAGGGTCCACATTTGACACATGGTATGATTTAATTGTACACAAAGAATGTTCATAGGGGGAGGGATCGTTCTGGTTGGTTGTACATGATTGGTTTACTGTTCACGAAATCATATGGAAAATAATATGTATCCAATGTAAATTACGTGTTAGACTATAATATATGAAATGTTATTCAATTTTTTCCACAATTTTAAGGGTAAATGTATGGATTCTCTTACATATCAATGAGATACAATGTGGGGAACTCTCATGGTTGGGGGATTCCTTCTCCATAGATAACTCATGGTTGGGGGATGATTTACTAAAGAGTGTGGTCTTCCCATAAAATAAAAAGTGTTAAATTATAGTTCTTTACCTATAAGGTTTAACCCCACTATACCTTCCCACTCTCCCCATTCAAACCTCCTTGGGGTTATATGTTTATCTTATTACTTATTATCACATGCCCCTTGGCTTCTAGTAGGTTATCGTTATGGTTTTTCAATAAAATGTCATATAAATTGTTTTTATTCCTCTATTTGGTTATCCTCTTCTCCTTTAGGGTTTTATTTTATCCACATGGCCATGGTGTACTGAGGTTTCTTATTATCCAATCTTATGATAGGGGTTTTTGATTATATGCAATCCACTTTCCTCTTAAGGATCTTTTTGCTCCTCTCTTAGCAGGTTTAAATCATTCATGAATTATTTTGTTGATTTAGGTTAGGTGGTAACATGGATATACATTTTTTTGAAGAACTTTATATGCCAAATTATTATAAATGAGATGATCATTAGTTTAAATGACTTATATTTAATTTCTATGTGTTATTATATATTCTATTATGGTTTTATAACTCTTACATTTCATATGAGTAATGAAATATTTTAAAAGGCCATGTTTTACAAATACAGTTTAATTTTACCTATCATGTTCTCGATAAAGTACTCATTTATTGGAAATTGTATTATGATAATATTTAAAAACATATAACTAATTTTAAATCATGGGAATCCTAGGTTTTTTGAGGATTTTATTATAAGTGAATACTAGGTAATTAAATCGCTCTACCTAGTATATTCCCAATGGTTATAATTCCACTCTAGGTTGTATACTTAGTGCTAGATTAGTATGCCACCATTTCAACTAGAAAACCTATAATAAACTTTTTACTTTACTTCCATTATAAAATGAAATAAATATTTAACCTTTTTCCTTAAAATTAATGTTGTATCTTCATTTTATTATTTATAAGAAGTATTGATGTATTTTATAAGAACGGTTTCTCATAGAAAACTAATAGTGATCATTCGAGGATAGTTATTACCACCCCTTAAACACACCCTTTGGGTGTATATATATATTATTCACATAGGTTTGTTTAAATTAATGTAACTTCTCAAATGTGATGAATGATCTTGTTATCTAGACATTGGAATTTAGGTAGTGAAATGTGGGGAGAAATACATCAACACATATGAAGATGTGTAGGGACTGTTCTAGTTTATTTTATAATTGGTATTTTTATAGGAATTTCTTTTTCAATTTCATTAATTTATTATATCCCATTAACCTATTGATATAATTTTTTAGTGTCTATATATGTAATATTAATTCATGTTTATGTTATGGGCGATCATATGGTTGTATTTTTTTTCCTCGTTTTCTTCAAGTCTTTATTTATATTATTACATGTTGATGAGTTATTATTATAGTTTTATTTATTTAAGTGCTTTATTTTTCAATATATGGTGAGGATATATATATTTCACTATTTTAACCCTCATGATTATGATTTTATTTATTGAGAAAAAACATTCCTAAAGTTATATACTTAATGCTGAGGAACTAGTTTCCAACACACAATGTTCAAAAGTTTTCATCTTGCCTTGTCACTGGTTGGCTCAGATATTGTGTATAAGATTGCTAGAGCAGGTTTATGATTATAAAAAACACATAAATCTATATAGATAATTTATAACTGTATTAAAAAAACATATATATGAACCATCATTAAAAAACATGGACATAACCAACATATACATGTAGTAACCAAAGAGGAATAAATAGGATCCCAATATATTACACCCCAGTCAAAGAATATAAGATCTAACTATCATATTGGTATATTATTTCCAAGTCTTTATAACACTCCTACACATGTTCTCTTCCCTTACCTATATCATCAAAATATGATCTACACACATACTAGGGGACACATATTTGGTGTGAGTATATCAGACCCAACTTGAAGTCACTATATGTAACAACCTATGAAATTAAAATATTTTCCTTCTAGAATAAATATTTGTTTACCATGATTTATAAAAAAAAGTAAAACTTACACTACACACAACACTAATTAATCTTTTATTACATGTGACATTGAGTTTTAAAACATTTTAATTGAGAACCAATATAAAAATATGACTCTTTTAAGAATTTATTATAAAAAATTATATTTTTTTGAATTTTGAATGTATAAATTATCCTAGGGTGATTTTTTGGGATTTTTCTGAGAAAATGAATTTTTTTATGAATATAGAAAATTACTAAAATTTACATAAAAACAGCCTTTTCTTTTAAATAATGACTTGTGTTAAGTAATATTTTTAATTGTGTTTTAAAGTCTCAAAAGATAAATTATGAATATATTAATCCAATTTAAGTCATTTTAATCTTTTTTTAAATTTAAATTAAATAAAAATAATTATTAAACATTTGAATATTTTTACATTTAAACTTTTCATTCTCACCGCTTCTGTGAGATTAGTGAAAATATTATTTTTCTAACTCTTGTGATTTGAATTTTGAAAAATGGAAAACAAGGTTGTAATCAGTAAGATATTTTTGGTCTAAAAATATCAACCTAATTTTTTGGGAAAAATACTAGTAAAAGTGATTAAAATTAATTATTGTGATTAAGGTAATATTAATCTTAACAAGGAACTAAACCTTAATCTTAAGGACCAAAATTACCATGAAACTTGTCCAATATACATTTTTTGAAACTAATTTGACCATAGCTTTACATGGTTTGAATATTATGGGCTATTGATATATTATTAAATGGAACATCCCTATATAAAAGTTCTAGAAAGTAAAAGGTAAAAAATGGAACTTTATATACCTTTAAAGTTTATAAAATATTGATATATGTAAAGAACATCATATTTTTAGTTATACATATCTATTTGAAGGACAAATGGGATATTATTTACAAAAAATTTATCAAATATTTTTATTGTTGTACCCCCTGTTTCTGGTATGTAACCCTTACTTGATGATTTTCTTGGTTTTAAAGTTAAGGGTGTTGAATGGGAGGGTCGGAAGAACATGGAATGTTTTTTTGAGGCAAAGGGGAAGTCGCACGGTCGGCGCACAGTTTGTCTAACTGTGCGGCCAAATCATGCGAGAAGGGCGGCGGAGGTAGTAGCCAATGCACGGTTAGCGCACGGTTTGTCAAATCGTGTGGACTAACCGTGCGGTCACTTAAAATTAGATCCTAAAATTGTGGATCTAACTCGTTTTTCCTCTAATTGCCTTGTTTAAACATCCTAAGCATCCCTAACTCGGGATTAATCTCCCTTGAAGGTTGGAAGACATCTCCCATGTATTCCAGAGGCGATCCGAAGGCTTCTCTTGGTGAATCAAAGCCAGATTCTTAAGGTATGTGATCGTTCTTGATCAGTTTCTTATATCTACATAGATATACTTCTCCTCATCTCTTGTTTTCTTAGATATACGCTCGTTATGGGTAGATCTAAGGGTGTGGATGCCAAATATGACATTATTTGGTCTTGGTTGTGTTAGGAGAAGAGATCTAAGGAAGGTTTTTGACGATTTGACCCGGTGTTCTTGAGCGTTCTTCATCCGTGGCTTGGTTTCGCCCAATTTGGTAGAGGTAGGTGTCTTCACTCTCGATTCCCCTTTCATAGAACTTGAAGTCTTAGGTAAAATTGATTTAATTTCTTGTGAAATTGTGGTGCAAACATGTTATAAATCTTTTTTAGTGATAATTTATGGGTTTTGATGAAATTGTGGAAATTGAAAGAATTGTTGTGCAAAGTGTTTTTGTTTCTTCATTTTAAAATAGTGATTTTAAAATATTGATTTTCTTGATTTGGAAAATAGTTTTTGGGAAAAGGGATTTTCAATAAAAACGGGTGATACTTTATTGAAAGGTTTTGAACACGCTTGGTTCTGGGCATGGATTGCATGTGTTGTCATGTTTGTTCATATGCATTGGGATGGATACGGTTGAGAAGTATGTCCATCAAAAGGATAGGATGGATAAGGGTGAGAAGTCCCCCAATCAATAGGTTGGGATAGATAAGGTCGTGAAGTGCCCCTGTTAAGGTATTTCACTACGTGACGACTTACTTGAAGGATAACTCACCACTCGCGAGTATAGGGAGGTCCAAGTTGCATGCATGGTTGGTTGTGTGGATTTTTGGAATGGAATGAAGCTGCCAAAAATGGAAATTTAAATTTGATTTGAAATACTGCTTGGTTTCATTTCTTGAGAAATATGGTTTTGTTGGAAAAATGGCTTGGACATGGAACATGTAATATGTGAACTATTTTGGGAATTATTTTATATAAATTGTTTTATAGAAATATGCTAACATGTTTTATCCTAGAGGAATGGGTTGGGAAGTCATCGGGGAAAACCTAGTGAGTTTCAATACTCACCCCCTACTTTGGCACGTTGGTGCTTTTGTAGATTTCATAGACCAGGACGTTGGAAATGGTAAAGTGTCACATGTTTATATCATTGCTTCGTGATACTTGGGGCTGGTTCGTGATAATGGAGCATGAAGCTTGCGGAGAATGGTGTTGGGCTATTGTCTTATAGTCATTGAGTTGCCTTTACGCTATTTACTCTGATGTTTAGCGTTGGTTTTCTTTGTGGTACTTTTGGTTGGTTTTTTATAAAATTAATGGTTGAGTTGTTTTGGTTTTAAATAATGCGTTATATAGTGGTTTCTTGGAGATTTATATCTAGTTGTTCTATTTGTTGGTTGTTTTCAGTTAAATGGTAAATTGTCCCCCAAGTATTTTGAAACCCTTCGGAATTTATTTCTATACTTTGGCGCCTTGGGGACGTCACATAAGGCCTAGTAATGACTCGTTGAGCTCTCAATCCAATGATAATTGGTGGGACATTACAAATGGCATCATCTTGTTTGTTCCTTTCCTAACAAGTGGTCATCGATGTTCTTGGTCTTGGAGTTGAAATTCCTTCATGTCCATTCCTTGGGAGGTCATCTTAGACAGGAGTAGGATTGTCGGAACTTGAAATCTATATCACAAAAGGACGTAGCTAACCCATTTATGCTGAACTTCAAGTTACCAGGGAGTTGGGTACATAAGTGTTTTGGATAGACTTCTAGAATTTTGGAAGTATCATTGTCATGGGTTTAGCCAATGAGATGAACATGGCATGCATTATAGAAGAATGACTTCCCACTAGGATTTCATAAATCATTTTGATAAATGGATTATGGTTTGATGAAAAAGATTGATTTCTGAAAATTTTAAGCATGTTTTCAAATGAAAGATTTTGAAAAGATAATTGTTGATGTATTTTGAAAATAGATTGATTTTCAAAATAAAGAAAAGACCAATTTTAGAAACTATTGGAAATTGATGATGTGATAGTGGTGTAATAGAGATTAAAATGCTGAGCGTTCAGTTGCTAAGATGTGAGACTAAGGGTGTGTGCTCTTTGTATAGAAATGGAACCCGTTAGGCGTCGTAGAAACCAACCCAAAGAAGCTGCGGAGAATCTGGTGTCACCTGAACCACATGTGAACCTAGATCTGGTTCAGAGTATCGTTCAAGCATTCCAGGCTATAGACATGGGGAATCAAAGGGATGAGTCAAGGCATGTAGACTATTCCGTCCAGTTCTAGAAGAAGAATCCACCCATCTTCTGGGGTGATTCGGAACCAGAAAGAGAGGAGGTATGGCTGAGTATAATGAATCGTATCATCAATTTCTTCGTCACACCAGTAGAACTGAATGTAAAGTTGGTGACGTATATGCTGGAGGATATTACATGATAGTGGTGGGAGATAGTGGTGTAGGCTAAGTCGGATCAAGGATTGGGCTTGAGTAATTTGAGGAATTTTTCAATAAACAATTCTATCCTCACACATTCAAGATCCAGTGGATGATAGTCTTTTTCAGCCTGAAGCAAGAGAATATCTCTGTCACAGAATATGCAGCTAAATTCATGAATTTAGTGCACTTTTCATTGGAAGTTGATGCAAGTGCATCACTGAAGGCACGCATCTTTGAATCATAGTTGATATAAGAGATTCTCTTGAAGATAGTTGTGCTCTATATTACAGATTATACAGAGATGGTGAACAGAGCAACAGTTGCTGAATGTGATATCTCGGGATCGATAGGAGGAGGCATGATGATACCCACGGGAATGGGTGGGAACTCCAATGCTATGAACAAGCGGAAGAGGGACACCTACTTCCAAGGTGGGAGTGAGAATCAGAACTAGACGGTGGGATCGGTCCACATTCCTCCACAAACCTAGAGTAAACCAGGTTTCTTTCAATGTGGTTCGACTGATCACAAGAAACGAGAATGTACAACACCACTGAGAGCATGAAACAATTGCAAGCAGATGGGGCATCTTCATAGATATTGTCGGAGTGCTCTGCGGTCAGGTTTTTGAGACACTTCTCAAGTGTCGTAAGCATATTATGCTTCGACAGGGCAAGGACAACAAAATTAGTCTCACCAACAGAACAGAGCTAGTTATGGTGATTCAAGGAATACCATGACCCCTCAACCAGGGAAATCTCAGCAAGGCAACAAGGAAAGCAGCACAGTGATAAAGCAATTATATGGAGCTGAATAGATGATGGATGATGATCAGGCTGGATCATATATGGTGAGTGGTATGATTCTTTTGATTTCTACCCTCATGTAAGTGTTGTGTGATACTGGTGAATCACACTCCTTCATTTCTTCTCATTCTGTTGACTTTCTATGTTTAAAACTGGAAATGATGCATTCTGTGTTGAAACTGCAAACTCCTCTTGGTGAAAGTGAATGTCAAGCCTTTGTGTGTCGAGCATGTGCTATAATTGTTGATGGAGTTGAGCTGGAATGGGACTTCTCTATGTTGGATATGGATTTATATTATGTAATCCTGGGTATGGATTGTTTGGGACGGTTTAAGGTTCACATCAACTGTTATAGGAGAACGGTTAGTTTCATGACTAAGGATGGCATCGACCATCTCTTTAGAGGATAAAGGATAGTAAAGAAGGGTTCAAAGAGCTTGTTGGAACCAATGGTGGGACAATTTCTTACCAATTAGCAGTGTTGACTTTGACATCATTGGAAGAGATCGCAGAATATAGTTTTCCAGCAATGGTGGATCAATTTCCTGATGCTGTTCCTGAAAACTTCTCAGGGTTACCACCTGTAAGGGAAGTGGAGTTTACAATTGATCTCATTCTTGGGACCAGTCCTATCTCACATAAATCTTATAGGATCACACCAAAAGAGTTACAGGAATTGAAATAGAAATTAGAGGAGCTTGAAAGCAAGAGTTTCATTCGGCCATGCGTGTCTCCGTGGGAAGCACCAGTTTTGTTTGTAAATAAAGCAGATGGAACTTTGAGGCTATGTGTGGATTATCGTAAACTTAACCAAGTAACGAAAATGAATAGATATCCACTTCAATGCATTGATGACCTGTTTTATCAATTGAGGGATGCTTAGTGGTTCTCCAAAATCGACTTATGGTCATGATATCACTAGTTGCGAGTTCGGAAGGAGGATATTATGAAGACAGCCTTCAGAAGAAGATATAGCCACTATGAATATGTAGTCATGACTTTTGGTATTATGAATGCACCAGTGGTCTTCATGGCTTTGATGAATTGGATATTTTATCCATATCTAGATTCCTTTGTTGTGGTATTTGTGGATGACATATTGGTGTATTCAAGAACAAGGGATGAGAATGAACAACACTTGGTGATAGTGTTAGAAATATTGAGGTACCATCAGTTGTATGCCAAATTGTCAAAGTGCGATTTCTGGATACAAGAAGTACATTTTCTGGGCCATTTAATTTCTGAGAAAGGTGTTTCAGTGGATCTAGAAAAGATAGAAGCTATTCATTCTTGGCAACTGCCGAAGAATATCTTGGAAATATGAAGTTTTCAGGGTCTAGCTGGTTATTACTGATGCTTTGTCAGTGACTTCTCCCGACTATTTTCACCAATAAAAGCATTGACAAAGAAGAACACTGCATTTCAATGGACTGATGAATGTCAGAGTTCTTTTCAAGAGTTGAAATTTTTCCTTACATCAGTACCCATCTTGATTTTTCCAGAACCAGGACTTGGGTATGTGGTGTATTTTGATGCTTTAAGAATAGGTTTGGGTTGTGTTCTCATTCAAGGATACCATGTGGTTTCTTATGGCTCTAGGAATTTGATAGTGCATGAGAAAAATTACCAACACATGATTTGGAGTTAGCTGTAGTCGTCCATGCTTTGAAAACATGGAGAGATTATCTCATTAGTGAGAAATTTACTATGTTTACGGATCACAAAAGCTTGAAACACATTTTCTCACAGCGATATTTGAATCTGAGGCAGAGGAGATGGATGGATTATCTTCAAATTTTTGACTTTGACTTAATGTATTCACCGGGTAAGGGAAATTTGGTGGCTGACACATTAAGCAGGAACTCATATGCTCAGTTGTCAAAGGAAGCTTCAGATGAGTGGCAGTAGATGTCAGTCCTAGCTGACAATCGTATGGAATGTGAAGATCGAACCGATGTTGTCGTTTTCATTCCAGTTGTGCTTCTTCTTGATTTGGTGGAGATAGTAAAGGATGCACAAGCATCCGATGTAGACTATGTTGCAATGAGTTAAAAAACTATATGGTGGGGAGACCATTGAGGGATAGAAGCTGGATGGGAGTTCAATTTTGCGGTTTCGAGATCGGATGGTTGTACCTTTAGCTGCTCAGGAACAACTCCATCATGCTTACCACTATTCAAGATGGGTTGTACATCCGAGTATACATAATATGTATAAGGCGTTGAAGGTGAATTTATGGTGGAGCATAATGAAGCAGAAGGTAGCTGAATTTGTTTCAAGGTGTCTAACTTGTCAACAGGTTAAAGCAGAACATCAGCGGTCAGCTGGTATGATACAATCTTTACCTATCCTAGTGTTGAAATGGGATCAGATAGCAATGGATTTCATTATAGGACTTCCAATAATGGTCTAGAAACATGATTCCATTTGGGTGATATTGGATCGTCAAAGCAAGTCATCCCATTTCATCTCGATTCATGAAACTCATACTGTGGAAGATCTTTAAAAAATATATATCCAGGAAGTGGTAATGAAACATGGTGTACCATTTTCTATCATCGCAGATAGATATCTGAGGTTTACATCTCATTTTTGGAAATCCTTAAAACAAGCCCTCGGGACTCAATTGACTATGAGCACGACATATCATCCTCAGACGGATGGGAAATCCGAGAGGACGATACAGACATTGGAAGAAATGTTGCGGGCTTGTGTAATGGACATTGGTGGCTCATGAGAGGATCATATACCCTTAGTGGAGTTCTCATAAAATAACAGTTATCAGGCCACGATACTCATGGCTCTGTTTGATGCATTGTATGGGCGTCATTTTTGTTCTCCACTTTGTTGGGTGGAAATAGGTGAGACTTCATTGGTTGGGCCAAGCCTTTTCCAAGAAACAATGGAGAAGATCCAGTTGATTAGTAAGAGGATGGAGACAGCTCAGAGTCTTCAGAAATCTTATGTGGATCATCACCGAAGACTGTTGTCGTTTGCGGTGAGTGATCATGTCTTTTAGAGAATCTCTCCAAGGCTTGGACAATGTCGTTTTGGGAAGCACAGAAAATTATCTCCTTGATATATAGGACCTTTTGAGATATTGTAATGGGTTGGCAAGGGAGCGTATTGGTTGGAATTACCACCACAGTTCAGTGTAGTGGATAATGTGTTCCATGTATCTGAGTTAAAGAAGTATCTACCTGATCCTGACCATGTGATCAGATGGGATCATGTTGACCTAGAGTTGGATGTTTTGTTAATACATATCCCAGTCTAGATAGTGGATAGGCAAGATAAAGTATTTCGTGGAATAAGCATCGGTCTACTGCGGGTTTTATGGCAGCATGGTCAGATTCAGGAAGAGACATGGGAACGTGAGAAAGAGATGAAAGAGATGTGGCTAGAACTCTTTCCGGAAAACGATGGTTTTCTACTTTCTGAGGACGGAAAGGCCAATGGTGGGGAGAATGTAGTACCCCTAGTTTCTATTATGTAACCATTACTTGATGCATTTATTGGTTTTAAAGTTATGGGTGTTGATTGGGAGGGTCGGGAGAACTTTGAATGATGTTTTGAGGCCAAGTGGAAGTCGCACGGTTAGTGCATGGTTTGTCTAACCATGTGGCCAAACCGTGTGTAGTGGGTCTTGGAGGCAGTGGCTTTTGCACGGTCAGCACATGGTTTGTCTAACCGTGCGGCCAAACCATGCAATAAGGGTGGTCGCAGTAGTAGCCAGTGCATAGTTAGAAAAATGTTTGTCAAACCGTGTGAACTAACCGTGCGATCACTTAAAATTTGATCCTAAAATAGTGGATCTAACTTTTTTTGCCTCTAATTGCCTTTTCTAAACATCATAAGAGGCCCTAACTTGGGATCACTTTCCCTTGATGGTTGGAAGACTTCTTCCAAGCATTCTGGAGGCGATCTGAAGGGTTCTCTTGGTGAATCGAAGCCAGATTCTTAAGGTATGTCATCGTTCTTGATTGGGTTCTTATATCTAATTAGATCTACATCTCCTCTTCTCTCATTTTCTTAGATCTGCGCCCGTTATGGGTAGATCTGAGGGTGGGGATGCCAAATATGAAAATATTTGGTCTTGGTTGTGTTAGGAGAAGATATCTAAGGAATGTTTTTGAAGTTTTGACCTGGTGTTCTTGATCATTCTTCGTTCGTGGCTTGGTTTCTCCCAATTTTGTGGAGGTAGGTGGTTTCACTCTCGATTCCTCTTTTTTAGAACTTAAAGTCTTATGTAAAATTGATTTATTTGCTTGTGAAATTGTGGTGAAAAACATGTTATAAATCTTCTTTAGTGATAATTTATGGGTTTTGATGAAATTGTTCAAATTGAATGAATGGTTTTGCAATTTTTTTTGGTTTCTTGATTTTAAAATTCTAATTTTAAAATATGGATTTTCTGTATTTGGAAAATGGTTTTGTGGAAAAAGGGGTTTTCAATAAAAAGGGGTGATTCTTTATTGAAAGGTTTTGAACACAGTTGGTTCTAGGCATGGATTTCATGGGTTGTGGTCTGTGATCATATGAATTGGGATGGATAAGGGTGAGAAGTAACCCCATCAAAAGTTTGGGATGGATAAGGGAGAGAAGTCCCCCCATCAATAGGTTGGGACAGATAAGGTTGTGAAGTACACCCGTTATGGTAATTCACTATGTGACGACTTAGTGGAAGGATAACTCACCACTCACAAGTATAGGGAGGTCCAAGTTTCATGCATGGTTGGTTGTGTGGATTTGTGGAATGGAATGAATGTGCCAAAAATGGAAATGTGAATTTGATTGGAAATCTTACATGATTGCTTTTCTTGAGAAAGATGGTTTTGTTGGAAAAATGGCTTGGAAATGGAACTACTAATATTGTGAAATATTTTTTGAATTATTTTATATAAATTGTTTTATATAAATATGCTAACATGTTTTATCCAAGAGGCATGGGTTGGGAAGTCATCAGGGAAAACCTACTGAGTTTCATTACTCACCCCCTGCTTGGCACGTTGGTGCTTTTGAAGATGTCATATACTGGGACGTTGGAAAAGGTAATGTGTCACATGTTTAGAGCACTGCTTCGTGATATGTGGGTTGGTTCATGATGTTGGAGCTTGGAGCTTGTGGATCATGGAGTTGGGTTATTGTCTTATAGTCTTTGTGTTTTTTTCGTTGTTTACTCTGATGCATATCATTGGTTTTCACTGTGGTAATTTTGCTTGGTTTTTTATAAAATTAATGGTTGAGTTGTTTCAGTTTTAAATAATGCATCATATAGTGGTTTCATGGAGATGTTTATCTATTTGTTATGTTTGTTGGTTATTTTCAGTTAAAGGGTAAATCGTCCCCCATGTATTTTGAAACCCTTCGTCATTTATTGCCAGCCTTTGGCGCCTTGGGGATGTCGCTTAAGGCCCATTAATGACTCCTTGAGGTCTCAGGACAATGATAATTGGTGGGTCATTACATTTATAATTGTTTTATTTACATAAAAATATTATGAAATAACAATGATTTTATTATTTAGCTAAAAACCAACTAGAACACATGATACTATAAATATTAAAAGTGGTTTAAATTGACTGAATTATTATATCTTTTCATTTTTTAGATGAATATATCATGATACAGATTTTTAAAACTAATATATTTTAATTAAAATTTTAGATTTATATTCCTAAAGTAACATTAAATATATAATGTCAAAATTGAGATTATTATTCTTTTTTAATAAATGAAATTCTATTAAATGAGTTAATATTAATAAATAACCCCATATTTAGAAAATGAAGTGTTAAGTGTTATTAAATATTATATATGGTATATTAATGGAAAAATTAATCATTATAATAAATATATTGACCTATATATTGTAAAAAAAAATTAAACACGGTCTGAGTTTGAGTAGTGTTTTAGCACGTCACGTATGGTTGTTTTAAAATTAATTTCCAAAACACCATAAATTTTTATTTTATAAATGATATATAATATTATAAACATAGTTTCATTTTATTTATTAATAAATATCACTTTATTTAAGCCTTAATATATAAATTACTTAGGTTTGAAAACTAGATGCTTTAATAAACACCAAAATGATAAAATTGGGGATTCATAGAAGTTACGGAAACGAATTATTAAAATAAAGATATTTTTCTGTGTTGGTTATTTTCATATAACATTATTCTCATTTGATCCATTATTTTACCATTTTTAGACACTTTAGGTCTAGTATAACTCCCATTAATGAATACCGTTTGTTATTTATAGGAGTGACACTCCCCCCATGAATATAAAAAGACAAGCACTCTACTCATTACTCACACCTCTCAATCCACATTGGAAAATAAAACCTTTAACTAATTAGACTAAAATAATATATACCCTATACCTATAAGCCTCTCATTTGTCAGGAAGAAATCCAAGGAATCCTTTTGGTAGAAAACAAAAGGAGTTACCAGATTATGAGGTAATGTCTTCTCTCACGATATCTAGTTTCATTTCTATTATCCACCCCTAAAATATCATTGTTATCTACTTATATCAAAAAAATGTATACTCAATATTATAGGATGGTTTTATGTAAATTTTCATACCTACACATAAACAAAAATCCATATAATGGGTGAATAACATAGTAAATTTATGTACGGTGAACTACTACCTCATGAAATGATGCTTATTCATTTTTCCTTTACCACCTATAATAGTGACAATTATGATGGTACCTATTTTTATGTATGATATATATGATATGTATAATTTATTTATGATTCTAAATTTTTTAATTAGAATATATCATTATGCTATCCATCTTTTTTAAATACAATAATTCCATTTGAGGAAGTGTGGACTACCGCCCCCTCAAAGAGATATGACTCGTTCAAGCAATACATGGAACGTATAAAGGATGGTTTTAATAAAAATTTCTTTCATATATAACATAGATATGATAATTTAATTATATTATACATATCTATCATTTATTTTTCATTTTATATATTCAATAAATAAAGGAAAGTAGCAATCACGCGTACGTATGTCCTACCGTCTCCTTGAACGGTGTACTTCATTTCAAATCTCCAAATATTATGGAATGCTATAAATAAATATATAATGAATATATAGGATAATTATGTCACGGTTTACATTATGTTGATGATAAAATCAATATATAATTATTAGTAACAAAAAAATCACAATTCTAAACATACATGAGAAAACTAGGGAATTAACACCCAAAAATAGTTGAAAAAATGAAATTGTTTTATCAATTGTTAAATAAAATATTTTAACATGTTAACATATGATATTATAATAATTATTATTGTTATTTTATAATTTATTAACATATTTTAAACCACTATAATGGAGTATAAATACCAAACACACAAAATAAACCTATGGTAATGGATTTCATCTCAATTTCCATTCCATTGAGACTTATGTTTTGTTATGCTCCAACTCACTTGTATATGTTTCATATAATTCATTTTGACACATAATATCATGAATATATTAATTATAATGATATTATTTGTTTCAATTAATTTAATAAATTCATTTGTATTATGATTGAAATATTTCAAAGTTGTATACGACTCTTTGGGACGTTTAAAGATTATTCTCCTCAAAAATGTTCATAATGATTATCCTTGAAATATTACATCCTTTTGTGATAGTTAAAATTATATTGAAGAAATAAATTTATTATAATCATTTTTCCTGAAAAATACATATTGTCATATAATATATATTTGTATTTCCTAAACTATGAATCATCTCTACATATGATGTCCACATTGAATGTTTTTTGATTAACTAGGGAATTATTGATTAATATGTATTTTTTTCAATATTTATATTTGTAAATGCATATTATTTATTTAGATTAATTGATCTGATGAATTCTTAGGACTTGTAATGATGGGTGGTTATTGGACATTATATATCCCCTCGATGCATCAATAGGTTCTCATGAGAGGGTTAATTTGTCCAAATTGAATGGGTTTCTATCTGTAGTTTTAAGCCATATGTGAATTGTCTTGATGGTATAGGTTTTAATGTTCCTTAGATATGAAGTATGAAAAGTAATAATTTCCTCTATATAGATTTATTTATTTTCATCTATAAGATTTATCATCAATATTTCTATGGATACAGTTCATTCTCAACTTATTGACTTGATGGGATGTGTTTTAGTTTCTTACCATGGCATATTTATTTAACCTTATCCAGTAATTTAAATTGATTGGGTTGTAGTAAATTACCATTCATGTAGATTTATTCCCATTTATTAATTATTACTTATACTTTTCTTACCCTTCTTGTGAATTTAAACTAAGCCTTGTTATGTTTTTCTCCATGTTATGAAAAAAAAATTAAATAAGAATTTAAGTATTTGGGCTATTTCATTTGATTATGTATCATGTTTGTAGTTTTTATTTCCAAATTTATTATGTGTGTCATATATGTAATATTTATTTCCAAGACTATTAAATTGTTTAGTTATTCAGGATTTTATTCCTTGCAATCATGCCAATGTAATAAGATAAAGCATTGGCTCTGGGATTCTTGTGTCGGGGAATTACAGTTGGTATCAACGGAAGTCGAGAAACAACCTTGGAAAATAGATTTATAAATATTATATTAGGGAACATAACCCTATGATTTACATTGAGGATATGTATAGAAAAACATATTATAATTCTAGTAAGGTAGATATTATTTTAGTATTCCTAGAAATAAATCCTTGTCTTGATATTTGAAGTGGGTGTGGTTTTAACATAGATGTACCTCTGAGAAATAAATATAGAAAGGTGTTTTGAGCCTGACTTAGGGCAACATTGTACACGATAATGATCCTTAATACACATATAGTTTGACACTCCAAGGGGATATGCGAAGGATAATTCATAGTATTCATGGTAAAACATCAAGAAGGATATAAGTAGAATATCTCTATGAATAACCTAGGGTAATCCTATTGTGTAAATAATTAAAAAAGTAGGAGCCACGATTTAGGAATCTTATAAATAATTTTTTATGATTATGTGGTTTTTAATTTTGATAACTTTTCCCCACACAATGCATTTGAGTTTTAGTCAATGGAGTGAACTAGAAGAAACTATCTTAAAATTCAATGTGATTTATAATTTACTAAGGATAAGTTAAATAGAATGATCAATAGAGTGAATGATGTTTTTATAATGCCTAATAAACTTTCATGGAACTCAATTTACAATGTGTATCTTAACCAACTCTAAAACTCACTAAGTAAGAGAATAAAGGAGTTCACTGAGAGTTTAGGTAATGGAGACCATATAGGAATGTAGATTTAGATTCCACTATGTCAACAATATAGAATTAATCCCCAAAATTAATGTATTAATGGTTCTAGAAAATTTTTTTTCTGTGGAAAATAAGGACAAAAATCAACTAACATCAAAGTAAAAATGAAGAGTTTTGTTAATGCAATGGATGGGAATGTTTTCCTCCCAAAGGCATCATCGATGGTAAAATTCATTAATGCTAGAATGGATTATCATTATAAAAATTAATGTTCCAAGTGTAAATATCTTGAAGGTAAATCAAAAGGTGATATGAGTAATGGTTATATTTCTGATGATGATGACACTACTGATGGAATGTGAAATGAACGAGGTATTTAGTAATATATTGAGGTATCCTTGTTAATGGATTAAATATGAAGGGGAACAATTGGTGTTTTTGTATATTTAGATTCAATAAATATGCAATATAATGGGTATAAAAATTATGGAATATAAGAGTATTGCACTGTAGAACTTTTTCATTATGGATTTCAGATAATATAATGAATGATACCAAGAAAGGTTATTCAATTGAAAGATAAAATTTTCCAAAAACACATAATTGAGGGAAAGATAACCCTAAATTTGGAAGTGTGCTGACTACCTTGGAACTGATTAATGACTTGTTGAAAAGTTTTGTATGCTATCATTGATAGGGGTCACAAAACTTTTGAATTTAAGGAATATAACAAATAACATGTTCCTGACTAAAGGAATAATGAAGAATTCATGTTTCAAATAAGGTGTTATTGTAATCTTTGTTATTCCCATATTTCAAGAGGATACATGATTGAGGGGGTTCACATATTATTTTTTGACGATTAAAGGGATTCTTCATATTGATTGAAGGCTAATGATATGATAATTTTGGACATTCAATGACATTATTTCTAAAGTGTTGGATCATAATAATTTTTAACAGTTAACCATATATAAAATGGTTTACTTTGATCATTGTATGAGAATTCAGAGGTTAATGTATTACTAAACCATAAGATGCATCATGTGTTAATAATTGAAGTAGAAATAGTTTGAGGTATAATCAATGTAAAATATTGTGTTTATAGAATATATACTTAATTATATTATTAAAGAGTTAATGAATTACATTGTTCTATAAAAATGGTTTTGAAAAAAAATGTTATCATATTATCATCATTTTTTATGATATCAATGGTCATTAATCACACAACTTATTTATGGATTTTTGGTCGATAACTATCATTTTAACATGTTCTCTATCACTATCCAATAAAACATGGTGGTTTGATTTCTATTCCATATCCAGGTTTTCACTAATGTTCTTCTATTATAAAAGCTAGTTTGGGGGTTAACTTTAACTTTCATTTTTCCCCTTATTAATAGTATGTTGTTTTATCCTTTTTACGATGTGGGTTTTCAATAATAGTATTTTAAAATATCAATCCCTTGTTTACCAAGATCATGATTAAATTATGAGGATGATATTTAATTAAGGTGAGGATAACATAACACCACAACACACTACATTTATCCCCTTTTAGAATAAATATTATTTTTTTGTTTCTGTGACTTGTAAAAAATGTTTAACATACACAACACACAACAATGAATTAGATTTAGTTATATACAAGATTGAGTTTTATTGCCTTTTATTGGAGATCCTATTTTAAAAACAAAATTTTTATAGTTTTATAAATTTTATTTTTAAAAAGAAAAAACATTTTATAATTAATAATGTCTAAATTTTCGTAATGTTAATTCTTTGGGATTTTTTTGAGAAATTTCATTTTTTGATGAATAATAAAAATTACCACAATTTAGTTTAATAAAGTCTTTTCATTTAATTGATAATTAGTGTTAAATTATATTTTAAATTGGGTTTTGAAGTAATAATAGATAAATTATGAATATATTAATCAGATTTCTATCATTGGAGCCACTTTTATAATTAAATGAGATATAAAAACATATTTCACTTTTAAAGATTTTTAATTTAAAAACCCTCATTCTCAACACCTCTATGGGATTAGTGTTAATCTTAATTTTCCCACTTCTTTAGTTATTTTGAAAAATAGACAGACATGGTTTTAATTATTAAAATATTTTTGTTCAAATAATATAAACATGATTTTTGACCAAAAATATTTTTTAATGTGATTAAAATTAAGTATGGTGATTAAGGTATGATTAGGCATACTAAGTTGATAAACCTTAATCTTAGGGACCTAAATGACCTGGACACTTCTCCAAAATCCATTTAATTTTAATAATTCAGCCATATCCTCCACATGTTTCGAATATTATGGGATATTTGGATATTATTGAATGGAAGTTACCTATTTAAAATCTTGCTTAAGGAAAAGCCAGAAAGGCAGCTTTTCTTACCTTTAACATTTATTAAACTTTGATATGTGTGAAAAACCATAATATTTTACTTTACAAATATCATTTTTAAGTATACATGGGTTATTTTTATCATAATAATTTATCAAAATGACTTAGAGATGGTTTAGTTACATAATATGCTTAAGAAACACCAACGTGGTGATTATTTAGCTAATAAACAACAAAATTAAATAATACTATAAATATGTAAAGTTAAGAAAACTGACTGAATTATAGTATTGGTGAATTTTTTATATTATTATATCATGTCATACATATGCACAGATAATATATTTTAATTTATATTTTAGATTGATATTTCAAAATTATCATTAAATAAATAATGTAAAAATTGTTATTATTATTATTTTACAACAAACCACATATTTTTAAATGATTTAAAATTAATAGAAACTATATATTATACAAATTGAATTTTAAGTGTTTACAAATATTAAATATGGATTATAAATGGATCAATAAATATTTTATAGTTAACATAGTGACCGATATGTTGTAAACACATTGTTAACATGGTCTGGGTTTAAACAGTGTTTTAACGCGTCACATGCGGTTGTTTTAAAAATAATATACTAATCACATATAATTTTTATTTTATTAATTAGATATAATATTAATAAGCTAGATTCTGTATATGTTTTGATAAATCTCAATTTATTTTAGTGTTAATGGATAAATTACATAGGTTGGAAAACTAGATGTTTCAGTAAAAACCAAAATGATAACATTGTGGAATTATAGAGGTTAAAGAACCAAATTATTAAAATTCCAATACTTCCATGCATTGGAGGTTTTAATATACCAGTATTCCCATTTCATCCATTATATCCCAATTTTGGAGGCACTTTAAATATGGTATACCTCCCATTAATGAATACATTTTTTAATTACAACCAGGCCACTCCCCCTAAACTATAAGAAAGTGAGCAATCTAACAATTCCTCACACCTCTCAATACACCTTGGATCATCAGTCCTCTACCCAAATTGTCTATGAACATCCTTAACTTCACCCTAGAAGCATCCTTTGGGTCAATAACCATTCCTATTATTCATTTTTGTAAAACCAAAAGGTGTTTCCAACTTAAGAGGTAATTTCTTGTCTCATGATCTCTAATTTCGTTTAAATTCGAAACCCTATAAAATCTGTTAATTATATTATTATGTAGAAACCCCAGTGTCATAAATATACTATGACATTTTCATGTAAATGTTTATACATACACTTACACACACCTCCATATAATGGGTAATGAACATATTGTTTTAGTGTATGATGAATTATTGCCTCACAAATTAATGATTGTTCATTTTTCCTTTACCACCAATCATGGGAGCCGTTATGATGGAAATAATATTTATATATGATATACATGATATTTATAATGTCATTATTTTTATATGATTTTTATTTATAATATGCCATTATTCATTCCATCTTGTGTAAATATGATAATTTCATTTGAAGAAGTGTGGACCCCCTCAAAGAGAAATGACTCATTCATGCCATAAATGGAACGTGTAAAGGATTTTCTTCATAAACAAATGTAACATATATAACATATATATGAAACTAGATTTATAATATAAATAAATATCATTTATTTTTCATTATTTTAATAAAATAGTGAAATTAAATTAGTGTCAATGCGTACGTATGGTGTTCAATCTCCAGGAACGGTGCACTTCATTTCTAATATTCAAATATTATAGACTACAATTAATAAATATATAATTAATATATAAGATAATTAATTCATGTTTTACATTATGGAGATGAAGAAATATTATTATATTTAATAGGAAAAGAAAACAACATGTCAAATTGTACATGAGAAAACTAGGAAATTAACACCCGAAATAGATAAACAAATTAAAATGTGTTATCAAATAGGTAAAACAATATTATAAAAATTTAATATATGATATTATAATCAGGATTATGGTTCTTTAATAATTTATTAACATATTTTAAACCACTATACAGGATGATAAATACAACACTTGAAAATTAAAGTTAAGGTAGGGGATTTCATCTCAATTTACAATCCATTGAGGTTTATTTTCTGTTTTTCACCAAATCACTTTAATATTTTGTATATACGTCCATTTGGAACATAATATAATGAATAAAATTATTATCATGACATTATAATTTTTTTCAATGTCATACCATCATGGCGAATATGAAATAAATGATGGAAAGTGGTATGTGACACATTGGGATGCTTGAAGATTATTCTCCTCAAGAATGTTATTAATGATTATCATTGCAATATCACTTCCATTTCTAATCCCTAACATTTTCATTAAAAAATAAATTTATTATAATCTTTTTTATTTTAATATACATATTCTCATAAAATGTATATTGTAATTTCAAAAAAAAGTATATAATTTTAACAGACAGTGTTCAGTTTGACAGTTATTCGATTAACTGGGTAATTATTGATAAATATATATTCATTATTCAATATGGATATTTGATGAGGCATATAATTTATTTTGATTATTTTACATGAGTAATTATTATCACTGGAAATGATGTTTGGGGCCCTAACTTTATATAGCCCCTCGATGCATCAATCGATTCTCATGTGATGATTAAGTTCAAAAAATTAAATGGTTATTTTTTCATAGTTTTTAATCGTATATTGAATGGAATTGATGGTAAAGGTTTTAATGTGCCCTAAAAATTACACCTGATAAGTAATAATTTCCTCCATGTAGATTCATTTATTATTCATCCCTGATATTTTGCGTCAACATTTCTATTGATATAGTTTGTTCTCGTCTTATTGACTTGATGGAATTTGTTTTAGTTTTATACCATTCCATGTTTATTTTATCATTATATAGTTGTTTTAATGGATTGTGTTATCCACTAATTACCAATTTTTGTTCACATTAATTAATTATTTTTTCATATTACTTACCCTTACTGAGAATTTTATGTCACCCTTGTTATGTTTTCATTCCCCATGTTATAAAGAAGTAATTTTTTAATAAGAATTTTAGGAGGTAGTTTATTTATTTTTCTTATGTATCATGCTTATAATTTCTATTTCACAATTTACATTAGATATCATTTATGTAATCTAGTTTTCCAAGAGTGCTAAATTGAGCAGTCCTTTGGTATTTTATTCCTTGCAATCATACCAATGTAATTACATAATGCACCACCTGTAGGATTCTTAGGATGGGGTGTTACACTACTCAACCCATACCAATCTATAAGAATACCAAATTCTAGATGTAATAGAATCACATCTGGAAGGGAAAATATGAAAAAAATATTATTATTTTATAACATAAGTATAAAAATTAAAATAAACTAAAAAACATTAGGGGTTCTTTTCTATGTGAAAACAAACCACCATGGAACTCATCTTTGACTTCTTTGATAGACGCTCATAATCCATATCAATGAACCTATACATCAATGGATATATAGGGATAACTAACCAGGTTCCAAAGGAGCATCCATATAAAGAAGATTTAACTATGCTATATAAACCACATTTTGGAAAGCTTACTGGTTATCTCAAATGGGGTTAACATTTAGTTTCATTTAAACCATTAATATGTGGTTCAAGGCACTTGTGTTAATTATTTACCTTAATATTTAAAGTTTAAAAACTATTTATCATGCTAAAATGGTATATTTATAAAACTAAAACCTCAAATATTTTCATATAATTACACATTTTCTCATTCCAAATAGGCATCACTATGAAAAGCCAAAATTTTACAAATGGAATGGGAAATAACCAAATATAACTGATAGTATTTAAGCAAAACATCCAAATCAGTACCACGATGTTAATTAGTTCAAAAAAAATTATTTGAGTAAAATGTGATTTCAGTTTTATATCCCTCTAATTCATGACATGTTATACCATGGATTGTAATAGTATGGGGGTAAAAGTGGGGTCACCTACCAAATATTTTCTTGAACGAGATCTCTTGGACTAGAAGAAAGAAATAAACAGCTAATTTTGAATATTGAAAACTCGATAATAAATGATTCTAGTGATTAAGTATTTCCTTAAGAAATATAATTAATATACAGATAAAAATTGTGGAATCATATTTTATGCACTAGTTCCTAGCTCCTGCAACAACATGAAGGAATAAAAAACAAAGGAAAATGGATTTTCAAAACCTGGAGAAGTTGTATTTCGGATTTCACCCACTACGTTGAATAAATTGGAAAAACATCGATTATAGAAGAATCTCCCACCATTTCCTTACCAAAGAAGAGATGCCAATGAATCTTGGTCTTCATCCAGATCAATGATGAGAAAAGGAATCACATTAAGATTGAGAGGGTACAATTAGAGATCTCCCAATGAATGAATAATTTAAACAATATAGGTATATCCTAATGTAATGTAGATTAGATGTTAAAATTTTGATATGAATTTAATATTTTAAAATTTTATTAAATAAACCCATCTGGTTCCATCTGAGTATCTGATACAGAGCATCAGGTACTTAATGTATACTCTAGTAGCCAATATAATAAACAATGGGTACCATCAGGCATCCAATGCTTCTCCGGCACACAAACCCTTTCATATTCCATCCAAATTCCCTTTATTTTCCTCTATTCCTCCTTAAAATTAAATTATAATGAGTTCCAAATTTAAACTAAAAAATAAATGAGGAAACTAACCCATAATGATATGGGTCTTTACAATAGGAATATTTTACATTGTAATTAGTTTTCTAATTCCATGGTTTTTAGAAACCATATAATACAATCATGGAAATCTCTCAAATTTCATTACTAAATTGTGGCCATATTTCATCAATGTTAAAATAAAGGTTTTCATTATTTTTTTTGATGATAAAGGAGAAAAAAAATCATTGGGAAGTTAAGGTGAAATATAATATTGTATTTAAATATATATTTGTTTTTCCATATCATTATCATTACCACGTAAGTATATATTGTATTTTAAAAATGATTGGAAATAAATGGGGTGGTGCTTAATTGAGAAGAACTGAGAGGGAGTCATTTACATTAAGAATTATTCAAAATATTATAACACCAAAAAATGATAAACATGTTATTCATGAAGTTATTATGCTATATAGAAGAAACCTTGGTGATTTTGTGTGTATTATAATCTCATCATTATTATTTGATTTCTTAGAATCCAATTTATATAATATTTACAATTCCAGAAAAACATTGTTAAAGATGTATCAACACAAGGACTCAATAGTGAATTGTTCCTAAAATTATAATTACCAATAGTTAGTATAGTGGTATTTATTACATTTTCTTTTCTTCTTATATATTCTCTTTATACATATACAGTTTGATTAACAAAGTAAAAAATATATATTTTTTCATGAATTTTTTTGGTTCTTTTCGTTAACATGTATGAATTCCCAATGTAATAGGCAGATCTATGAAGTGTTTCTTCAAATAAGGAAATTAGATCCATCAATGGGATATGAATTTGGAAAGGGAACTGATACCATGATTCTCCCATATCCCATGGTGTCATAGGACTATAGTCATAACACTTTATCTATTGGCCTAATAGTGGATGGATTATATAGGTCATTTGGGTATCATCGATCACACATGTTGGGCCCATAAAGGTCAAATCATGTTAACAAGGCATTGTAAATCCTTTGATATTACAATTAATAAATTTCTCTAACATAATGTTGTTGTAGATAATTAACATAATCATATAGAGTAAAAAATAATGATAAATATATTTATTAACATCTCATAAAGAAATTCAGTATAATGTGATTGTGAACGAATAATGTTCTTGTAATTATTAAATGTTTTTATTATAATAATATCTTTACCTTTATAGACATTTTTTATATCATTGTATCTAGAGATAACCACTTTGGTTTCATTTGCATTATTAATATTAATTCTAATCTAAGAATCTAAAATATATAAATTTACTATATTGATTACTTAAGAAACAATTTGATAAATTTATTCCATTAAATTTCTTATGTCACTTTTAAGGGGTTTTTTAAAATTATATAAGTATTATATAAATTTACAAAAATCTTCATTTTATTCATATAGTAAAATACCTTCAGGTTTATCTATATAAATTTCATTGTATAATTTTTCATTAATAAATATAATAAAATTCATATTCTATCCAAATAGAGTGCATATCAATACCTCAATAATCATACATGGAAGGTTCATGATAATGTTGGGTTCATATGGATTATCCTATATGAGGAATAGTGTAAATGGATTACCATAAAAATTAGGTAACCACTTAATATTGTTACAATTTGGAAAATATTTATTTAGAAACCCTATATGATAGGATCTTAAAGGAATATAGTTGAGTTTTTTCATATGATAGATTAGATAAATTGTTATCAACTCAACTATCCAGGACTCGTATATGAAATAATCATCATAAATTCATACCTAATTAATTATGTGGTTAGAGGAACACTAAATTTAACTTGTTACTCAGTGGAATATGGATTATTGCCTAGTAATGGATATGATGTATTTAAATTTGGGTTATTATATTTGTGGGATAAAATTTAACAAAAACCATAATAAATTAATTTAAAAATGAAATTCATCTAACAAAATTTTATATTATAGATAAAATTGTAGAATCATCATCAAATACATCTTCTACAACTATATTGGAGAATAAAAAGCATTGTGGGAGAAACAAACTAGACTAATATAGAATCTAAGTAATTGTTTTAAAGAAAAAAGGAGAAATATATGTGTTATGGAAACCCATTCATGATTAACCCAATGTTTAAGTGTTTCAATAACAATATCTATAGTCTAATGAGTATAGAAGATTGGTTTAGTTGATATTTCACAGTGATTGGATTAATTATTAGTGGAGGAACATTAGTCTCAAATAATGTACTCAATTTGAATGTGTATGTTAGTGAATTTGATAGACAAATGGTTTTTGTTATGTCTTGATCTATAAAATAATTTATTTTGTAATTTTTATTGGAATGGTTTTGACAATTATAACGGTTTCATCAAAAAAATATATGATTTTTTTATAATTTTGAAGATTGATGATCTCGACTTGAGATGTCAAGAAATTTCGTACTATATTGATAGTGCATAGTAGTAAATGATTAAAGTTTGAAAACTAATATTATATTGTTCATTTTTTAAGGGTCATTAAAACCTAAAGAAGGTATGAGGAATGTGTTTAAATGTCTCAACAAAATTGAATTTCAAATATTATATTAAGGGTTTTCTTAATCTTTATAGAGAGTCTACATTTGGTATTGATAATATAAAAATAAATTCATAATTATTGAAGGTTGTAAAATATGATTTTATATTTTAAAAATGTTTGAAATATATAGGAGTTCATATTTGTTGAAGAGTCAGAATTTAAAGCATGATGTATACATTAATGAAATTGATCAAGGGTTTTTTATCTAGGAATCTGATGTGGAGGATTATATTCATGATTTGATAGATAAATTGAATATTGTGATTTTTCGTATTATTTCCACTAATGTGACACAAAGTTTTATTTTAACTAATAGGTTTTTATTAATAATGAAGAGGTTTTTTTGATACACATGGTTACAATTTCATCCAATTTTTTAACATGCTTTAAAATGAGACTAGTTTAAAAATATTTTAACCCAGATATAATAATTTATTAATATATGTTTGTGGGAATGAGAGAGAATAATTCCCAAAACCCATTAGTGAAAAACGTCAAATAATAAAGTATTATTTTTAAAATAATACACCAAAAACATACAATACCCTATAAGATATTAGTTTTAACAGTTTATTTATTAAAGATTCACACTATAGTAAATAAGTGCATTTCTTTAACATAATGAAATTTTATTTTCTTTTAATGATATTTTAGAGAAAATGTAATCTCCAGGATATTAGTGGGAGTATATTTATACATATATAATTTCAAATATAATATATAAAATATTATTCTACCCAATATTCAAAGTGAATGTCACCTTATATCCTAAAAGTATTTAGTGTATTTTGGAAAATACAATAATGTAAATATATACATTTTGTGAAAATTTTGATCTCAAGGAATTATTTTAGAAATAATTCTATGATGATGTTAAGAATATAAGATTTTAATGTTGAAAAAAGAGATATTGACATCATAACATTGGATGTTATTAAAAAATGATGTAAGAATACCGCTAAAATTTGAAAATTTGTAATATCATTCCTAATATCACAATTATTCAAACAATATTTATTTAAAAATTTTGAAAAACATATTTAGTGGGGTAGGGGTTCCATATGGTCACACATAGATATGGTTATAATTACAACATGATTTAATGAGTTTAAAAAGTCATAATATATAGTAATTGTAAGGTATTCAGGTAATCTTTCTAATGATATATGAGGCTAGTGATAATGTAGGATTTTATTAATATTCAGAAAATATATTATAAATACAAAATTTATCATGTAATACAAATAAAATATCTAATTTATCATTTTTCATATTGGTTGTATATAAACAAAAATTTAAATGATTATTAACCTCTAAAAAATGGCTTTTAATCATCCCTAATTGATGTCAATAATATATTATTATAGGTTTTAAAAAATTGTTTTGGTTTTAATGTGTAAAATTTTTAATCAAGATATGAAATATTAACATAAGGTAAAAATTTAGAATAGAATGATTGATGAACCATGAATTATACCAATAGATTGTTACACACTATGTTTTCAGTATACATGGGGTGAATACTTCAGATTTTGTATTTCCTAATATCTACGGATAAAAAAATTGTAACTGGTTTGAGAACCTTCACGATTTGATTAATTTATTATGCTATTCTAGATATAAGATAATCAAGGGGTGGTCGAAGTTATTTTTATCAGGTTATCTTATGATTATTATCAACATTACATTTTCCCCCTTGAATGATGAGTACATAATCGAATACCTTAATTGAGATAGATCAAAGGAGTGTACATCTATACCTATATAAGTGAAATTTTAAGTACTTTTATATAGTATGAGGAGAATGTGATAAACTCATCTATCAGAATTAATGACATTTTATTTTCCACCCATATGGTCAATCTATATATGGATAATAGAGGAAATATGAGTAATTATATAGGGTTGGAGTAATGTATTCCCCATGGTTTCTAAATTTCTTAGGCAGTGGGATAAAATAATTGAATGTCATATATATGATATAGTTTTTGGATACATGTATCTAGATTCATGGGTTTTATGGTGATCTCATCAAATACCATTATAGCTTACGTAACGTATATTCATTTCTAGTGGCATCTCATTGCATATAATTATAGATTCAAGGATTTATAGTTTCTTTTAATGATACAAAGTCCCATGGGGATTCAAAATTTGGTTAACTAAATGGGATAAAAGGTTATTAAATATATATATCTATACTAAAATTGTTCTAATGGTTATACAAAATTATTTTTTGGATGGTTATTAACAAAAAGTATAGGATATGATATGATACATGGGGAATATGATGATTGATTTCCAAAGTGTTTCAAAATATATGTAAAATAATTTTTTATTATGGTTCCACATGTTATTGTATATGATACAAAAAAAGTTATATAGAACAAATTCCATATGACGTTAGTATAAGTGAGATGTTGATGAAGATATTCCATAAATATAATATAAATCACTTGATGTATTTATATATATCATATTTAATGATGTGATTTCATAATATGATATGAGATACATCTTGAAATAGGAATAATGTATACATTGGGGGCATATCTTTGCTTATGGTGATGTGACATAGTAAAAAAACTATAAATTTCGTAACATAGTGTATTATATATCTATATCGTAAGTTCATAAATATGTTTTAATTTTTTTCTATGATTAATTTTCATGAAATGGTATTCATTAATATTAGGATATCATTATCATAAATATTTCATATTATGAAATGTTATATAATGTTAAACTACATTAAATATAAAACATACGGTTTAGGGGTAATAAAGTGTTTGAAGCTATATCGTTACTCAAAAGTTTCATTATATTTGATCAAATAAATGGAAGTATAATGGAGTGTCTCTAAGTCTAATATAAAGAGTCCAAATTCTATGAAAATTGTGTCCAATACTTCTATTGAATCCCATTACAAATGACCTCTTCTCACAATTTTATTACTTCTATAGGTACCAATATGCCATATAATTAAGGATAATCCCACCAAAACATTTGTCCGATTCAATAACCCATGGATACACCTTGGAGTATTGTGTCTTTTGGATTCTACTTAATGCTTTTCATAAAATTAATTTATGAAGATATGTTATTTTCCAAACTAGTGTATAGTTCAGAAATGTAATTTATACCATTTTACTCGTGGTTTTGGTTTCAAAGCATGAAATATCATGGCATATGATTTATGGAAGTTGCATGATTTTTGGAATTTGTTTTATTCAATCCAAATAAACCTAGAACAAAATAATACTACTCATAATAGTACGATCTCTAGAAACTTTAACAGTATACTTCTTCCCTATATATACCATGCATATTCCCTCAAGATGACCATTTAGATAAAATTCCCACCTAGATTAAGGTGTGTCTAACATTCCACTATATACACATCCATGTTTTCGTAAATAGGATGATCTATAGGTGGTTTATTTCCCCTTGTTTTCTTTCCAAGTGGTTGAGAATGACAAGCCAAAGATTATTGAGATCATTGACCAAAAATATTTTGATGACTTCTGTATAATTTTAGAACATTCACAGACTAAATACAAAGGATTAAATGCCTCAATTCAAATGTAATGTTGGGATTCATATGTTCTAGGAATTTTCAAATATAACAATGAATAAGAGTTATCTTTTTTAACCCCACCTGTTTTTTTGAATTATATTTTTTCAAATAAATTTAATTTATTTGATGGATTTCATTACATGAAAAACCAAGTTATGTTTTAACTTCATTAAACACCAAGTTACGATTACACTGTATAAAACATTGGATTATCATTCATTACACACAACACTGAGTTATGAAAAATCCATAATATATTACCAATATATTTATTTAAACATGAACATTATAACCAAGTCGTTAAACATAGATATATAAATTAAAATTATTTCTCTTTAAATAATAATTATAGAGGTTTAATATACTAAGAACATATTGATAAAAAAATATTTACTTTTTAGTATGGTCGTCATATGTTTTGAAAATAATTTTTTTGTCAAAAAAAACATTTTTATGTATCGTATTGGAAAATAATATAATTGAATTTTGAAAACGTTTAGAAATTATATTATAATAATAAACATATTTTTTGAATTATTTGTGTCAAAATTTACTTAGAGTGTATTTTTTAGCTTTTTTTGAAAAGCTTCATTTTTAGATGAATTGTAAAAGGTAGTAAACATTAGTTTTTTAAATGGTCCCACAAACATAATCATAAATGATAAAAATATATAAAAATTAAAAATTATAAAATCTTGAAGAGTTTTGTTTTATTACAATCCCTTCCATTAACTGGATGGAAGTCCAATAGAAGTACATCTAACCAACTGAGCTCAATATCACTACCATTGTTGGAAACATCATTTCCTATATGGTTCACCTTCACGTAGTTTTGACTGCTAATAAAATTAGTACCCATAAAAATGTCTATAAATTCTATCCATGATGAATTAAGTCTCCATTATAGATGCAACATACTTTTTTTATAGATTTGATTAATAAATTTGAATCAAACTCAATATATAAATTGTTCCATCCATTAGAATGAGAAAACATGACTACATAAATGATACATTGTATTTCCCCTTTGAGATAAGAGTTCAACCACATGAGCTGTAGAAAAATCAAAAACACATTCCACCACGGTCTCAAAAAACATCCCCATAACCCAGAGGGCCCAGGTTCCCTTTTTAAACCCCATCCATATTAAATTTTATCCAATTATAAACCATAGGCATCCAAACAACCACGATGGTTAAAATGGGTGGTTTACAATTTCAAGCAATACCCAATCTCCCAATGATTGTAAACTCATGAGAAATATTGTCATATTGATTGTTAAAAACCATGTTAGCCACTTCTATTGAGACAATAATCCATTTGAGTGAGGTCAAAATGCTAATATTAGAACTATTATGTAGAAAAACATTTCAACTAGAAGAGATTGAGTGAATAACCACAGCTATCTAAACCTAAAAAATACTCTTAAGACGGGGAGAGAGTTTTGATTCAACTCCATGTTGAGTATTACCACCAAGTAATTTGACTCTCATCATAATATTTTCAAAACAATCAAAAAATTACCTCTATGGTTCCAAAGTCACAAAAAAACTAAGGAATAACTGATTCTAATATTCTAATTGTTGGTTATAGGAGAGAACACAATGAACACAACAATACACCAAATAATTGAAAATAACTAAGCATAGGAAATTTGTTATGATGAATAATACAAATTAATATCTATTATAAAGGATTTATCTAGAAATTATTATGGTGTTTAATCAAAATAAAATCATAATTTGATCTTGTATCACTTTGATTGTAGAATAATTTGCTATTGAGGATTCCATTCTTGGTCAGTTCCTAGATTAGAATTTCTGAACCTGAAACAAATGGGTAATCACTAGTAATTTGGTTGAACTCATCCTACAATTTTAGTTGAACATAAAAAAACATTATTAGTGAAGTACATTCTGAGGGATGACTTATATGGATTAATCTTCTCAATAAGTGGGGACACAGTCCAGTTGTCGATATAGAATTCGAGATAATATTTTTTTTATATAAATCTATTGAGTATAACTCATGATCTTTTGGTATGAAGCTTTAATTATATACCATATAAAGGATCACATATATGATTCATTTCCTTACTACAACCAATACAACAGTCTATCTATGTTAAAATGAGGGTATTTTGAATTGTTAAATACGGTTCCAAGTGAACTGTCATTGCAAGGGATCATTGAAGATATTTATGATTTGAATTACAATACAACAATTTGTAATTAGTGGAAGACATTTTTCCACAGAATCGTCACCATATTTGGCTCAATAATACTGTCATTCCAAGAAATTGGTTTAAGCTAGTAATTGATATTTTTAATCATCCCCCTATGCCATTTAAAAATAATGAGTACGTATACTAGATTTTAGACAATAGTGAACTTGACAAGAAAGAATCATCCATACATTGATAGAACCTTCCATTTTATGGAATATAATAGGATTTTACTTTTGTTAGAAAGAACATTAAAATAACTATCCATTTTTCTTCCCTAGAATAAAGGAACTCCATGAGTAGAAAAAATAAGAGTCCCCTCTATGATCCAGAAATAATCCAACAAACTTTATTTTCTTGTAAGTGGAAATCCTTCCCCAAAATAAATGAATCCTTCTTATAATTGATAGACTTATCAGATATTCTTTTATAATCATTAATATCATTTTTATGAAAACTGATTTTTTTTATACAACTTTACCAAATATAATAACACCATCAGTTTATAAGAGATGAAATAGAGTAGTAAGAATCCTATAATCCGGAATTGGTATGATCTTTCCTTGAACAACCATGCTGGTCAGTAACCTACTAAGGTAATATTCAAGAATATATAAAAGAATAATTTAAAAGGTTCCCCTTTTATAACCCCTTTGGATCATTTGAAATAACCTTTTGATGAACCATTAATAATCACTAAAATATACATAGAGTTAAAAAAATTCATCGAAATAATGAATTTACATTTATACCAAAAAATTTAAAACAAAAAAAAATGATGCTCAAATCCATGATGTCGAACACATTCCATATATCATGATTAAGATCTATATTACAGCCTTTAGTTGACTTTCTGAGAATATAGACACACTTATATGTAGTGGAAATACTCTCCTAAATAAATATTCTATTGAAAATCCTAATTGATTCAAGTAGGTGATTTTATTAGTGATAGAATCTGACCTATTAAAAAGAATCTAACTAATAATCTTATAAATGGATTTATCATGATAATTCATCCTAAACATTTGTATCTCACAAGAATTTTCAATATTTGGGTTTTGGGAGATAAATTTTTCTTTGATTGCCTAGGGAATAATTCCTATAATAAATAAAAATGGAACCAACCAACATTCATCTATATGAATAATATAACAATACTTATTCAATGAGAAATTAGTGAATCCATTCAGGCTAGGACAACTATCATAGTTGCAACTAAAAATAGTGTCATAAATATAAAATTCAATGGGAACACTTGTGAGAATGGTGTTTTATTCTAGATTAGAATGGTTGGGAATGATACCCTCATTTATTTTCCCCACTAGTCCAAGTCCAATGACGATTTTTGAGTAATATGTAACAATATAATATGAGATCCTCTTTTTTCCTGGTATAATATGATCCCCCCTTTTAATAATGTGAACGGTATACAAGATTTACAAACCCAATGTAAGGAATTAATGAATTTCGATTTTATGTTACCCTCTTAAACCCATCTTACATTAAAAGATTCATTTTGAATCCTTTCATTAGTTTAAAGAGGTTGATTCAGATTGAATGAAATTCCAACCTCCTAAGAGAGATCAAGCATGAAGTCAATCTTAGTGAATTATTCTTAATCATGTGGAAGTTAATAACTAAGATTATAAATTTCACTATCCATGATTTTAAAAGTTTCGAAACACTAACTCTTTAATTTTCAATTCATGAGCGCCAATTTCAAGTCATAAGGTGTATAATCCTCACCATAATACATTGAGGTCTAAAAATAATGATAAGTATATTATAGTTCAAATGAGGTGCCTATTCATTGTAAAATATAAAAGGAGAGTGTCTTCCTTTGTTCCATATATTTTAAATTATAATAAATTGTGCGATGGAAACAATTGAACATATGAAGATAAATACTGGAAAATGTGTCCCATTTGTCAAGAGGAATTTCATTGGTAAAGGGCCAGTCCAACGTTCATGAAAATATTCTCCTATAATAACTCACATACCAAGTATACATGGCACCAACCTATTTAATTTCAACCAGATAATTACACTTTATAGTGTCACTAAATTCTATTAGGGAAGTAGGATAGTGAATTATGAAAAACATCTTATTATGATATTGAATTGAATTGATCACACCAATAATATTCTAAGAATCAGAAATACAATCCTTGATAAATTAAATTTCATGCCAAAATATTTTTCATTTTTGATGGATATTTGTAGAATAAATAAATGTAAAAAACAAGTTCCCATCCAAAATATGAACCTCACATGTGATCATCTTCTGATCATTGCTGAAGATATGAACACTACTAAGTGAAGAGTGGGAAACCCCCACATAGTTTACATATATTCATTAAATCTATTGGTTCCGATAATCTAATATCCATTCTTACTCAAACCAACATATCTATATGATTATTAAACCCTTAGTTGATAAATTCACAAGATCATGGATTTATAGTTAAGTATGTACATATGAATGGAGTTGACTATTTGAGGTTTAGCCACTCCCTAAAAATTAAAAATGGTAGAATAATTTTTAACCTATTTTATAATTCATGTTTCCTTCTATTATTTTCTTGTGGATTTATTTTTTCATGAATTTATTCTTGAAGCATCATCTATCTGAGTTTGGGTTCTAGTTTGAACTATTCATTTATTATCAATTCCCCCCCCTAATTCCTATCATAGGGAAATTTAGAACAATGTATTGAGCCCTCTGAATTCCTTCTCATAGGGGAAGTAGTTAACCTTTAATTATACTATAGTATAAGCGAATAATAAATCAAGGTCTCCTCTTACTATACCTCTATAACCATTTTACACCAAAAATTTCTTGATTCAGTTCTAAAGACATTAAATGGGTGAGTTGGTCCAACCAATTCCATAGATATATCACACTTTGGTGAATTTGTCTCTATATTGGTTTTAACTATGTCAACTTGACCTTTCATATGGTATTGGAAATCAATTTCTTTAACACCATCATCATCCGGATTTGATATTGGTTCTAGTGCTTGACAGGTCTTCTTACTTAATATTAATTGATAATTGTCATTTCCCCTACATTATTTAAAAATATAAACTATATGTTAAGTTAGATGAAAAGTATAATTAGTAAAATTATGTATCTATCTAACCAATTTAGGTCAATAGAACCAATTTCATATAAATGTTTTACATAAAAACAATATAATTTTTTTTATCATATTCACATTAAAAACATGTTGTGTCATCTTATCTATAGATTTAATATTAAATTAGTTTTTTCAAATTTAGTCTAAAAAATTTTGAAAAATGGATTACAGAGTTAGAATTATAATAATTTTTAATTTCTAATATGGTAAATTTATTTTTCATCCAAAATGAGCACTGAATAAAAATAAAATTAATTTTCATGATTAAGGTAAAATTTTGTTTACCGGGGGGTTAATCAAAAAAATATAGGGGTAAAATTTATCTATACACTTATCGAAATAGTTATTAGAAATATTTATACCATATCATGTATAAGGCTCAAATTGGAGTCATTATGGACCCTTTTCCATTATCAAAAACCTTGTAAAACTCTATTCATCTAAAAAATACTAAGTGTGTTATCTCCCCCACTTCTAAAAGGCCGCACACTATACTATATTATTCAGACCTTCATAAATATTTAGATAGGAAAATACCTACCTAAATACATTCATTTATTACCTAAACTTATTCAAGAATACATGATTTGTGCATAAATCCACCATTGTAATTTTTTTATTGAACTCCTATGTTGGATACACAAAGAAAAGGAAATGTTCATAAACAAGAACTTTTATTTTATTTATTTCTCCACCCTCAAATTATCTTTATAGAAATAGATTATATAATAACCTTATTACATTAAATATATTTAAATTTATTTATGTTAAGGTAATTTCCTTTAACCATCTCCACTTCCATCAAATTGATTAAAAATCATTGTTTGTGTGTATGGTGTACTACTGCCTTGCGAACCGAGGTCATTCATTTTTCCTTATCAAACACAAATATTTGGACATAATGATGGATTTATAGTTTAAATATGATTTTAATTATATTTATGACATTATTTTGATTTTTAAATTTTTATATCATTCATACCTTCATTCATTATTTCTTGTCAGAATACTAAAATTCCATTCTTGTGCACAGTGGTTTACCGCCTTATATTGTGATGTGATTCATTCATGCTCTATAAATAATGAAACATGGATGAGTTTAATAAAATAATTATATATTTAATAAAAATTAATTTTTCAATTACAATATTTATCATTTTATTTTACATTTCCATTATGAAAAAATAGAAATAACATAAATTTGTACATATGTTCTACCATCTCTAGAAACATTGCATTTAACTTCTTATCAGAAGATTTTATGGATTAATATAAATTCATGTAAAAATAATATATAAGATATTTATATCATGGTTACCATTCTGTAGATTATGTAACAATGATCACATAATGATGACAAAAAATTTAACAACTCAAAACAACAACAATAAACAAAGCAGTTATTACCCAAAAAGAAACAATAAAATTGAATTTTTTTGTAAATGAGTAATAAAATGTCATATTAAAATCATATATACTATGATATATATTAATATGGTTATTTTTTGATATTTATAATAAATGAATATTTATTATATGTGTGGTGTCAATGAGTTGGAAGGAAGTCAAGACTTAAGGTAAGGATTATCATCTCACATTTTTACTTCTGTGAGACACATGGAATGGTCACCACCTATATTTCGTGTGGTGTGTATACTTCCCATGAATTTATTTTTTTCTTATTTAATGCATTATATATAATTAAATATCCATTTTATTACCTCTATTTGATAGGGTTTATAGTTAAAATGTTACCAAATCAGTAATTTATTTTTTTCTTTATTTTTCTTCTTTGAAATTTACATTAGTTATGCATATAAATTATTACACAGGTTGTATATTTAGAATAATGTAAATTAAATATAATGAATTTATTCATCCTTTTGATATTTTATGTTTCTATTTATTTTATTCTTTTATTGTAATTGTGACTCAATAATCCCAATATTATAAATATTTTATGTTACAATGACATTATTTATCATGATTATTTATAATTATGTCTCCAATGATGAAATCCCCTTATCTACCTCTCATGAATTGTCATGAATTTTGTTCTACTTTATTTATTCATGATATCCTCAATTAAAATTACAATTTATCTAGTATTTTTTACTAAATATTATTAAGAATTGTTTTATGAAAATCCGACATTATTTTTCTCTTCGGTTTGACATTTATTTCCATCAAAAACTATTTTTATAAAAATGTTTTTAAAAATCATATATTTTTCTCCATATTTATTATTAAAATAATTTTTATCCTTTTTGACTTTTTGTATAAATTTTTAAAGGATTATACATTTAATTTTATAATATAATACTCATTTGGTTTTTTTGTAAATTATAAAATGAATATTCTTTTTAACACATAAAGAATGAAAAATATTTTTGGATTTCATGAATGACCATTGCTTTCAATTTTACATTATTTTTTTTCAAGTATATTTTCAAAGAAAATGTTTTTTAAAAATTAATTAGGTTTAAATATCATTCCTTAGAGAAGAAAGAATATTTTTCTCAAAAAATGTTTTAAATGTTCATTCAAAATCAATTTCCATATAATCTTTCATTGGTTGTTGTTACCTATTCTTTATTATGGTTGTAATCGTTAGGGAACATTCATATTCATTCTCTAAAAGGTCGATGGTTATGATGAATTTTCTTTTATGAAACCCTTTTTTCTTCCATGATTTATACCTTGAGGAAATGCATCGAAATCTTGCTTAATTTCATGGGTTATTCTATGTTGAAATTAATATAGCACATGAATCTTTTTAATAGGTTTTGATATGAATAAATTTTTATGATACCTATTTCTTTTCATGGGTTATAATATACTTAATGCTTATAATCTTATGGAAAAAATAAATATTTTTCATTATGTGATTTGTGGGTCCTATATCTCCATTTAATTAATTGGGATAAAATTTATATCTCGTGATATATAAAATTTAGAATGGGGAGTTAGCCTAGTTCATTAAGATAGGGGTAGAATGAGGAGTGAACTTGCTTCAGTGAAATACAGATGGAATTAGAAGTGAACCTAGTTTAGTAAAATAGGTTTGGAAGGAGGTGTGGGCCATATTTAGTAAATGAATTTGTCTGTTATGATGGTATTGTAAGTGAGTCTTTGATAATATGGAAATTATTTTCTATTCTTATCTGTGGGAAAGAAATTCTGTACATTATGCCAATATTAAGCTATCACACCTCATTTTTATTCTTTTTATTTCTATTCAGGCCTTATTAACTTCTAATTTTTATTCCATTGATCAATATTGTGATCTTTGTTATAAATGGTATGGTTTTCAAATGTTTTTCTCATGTTGTCATACCCTAACATTTTTGTTATTATTATATATCTCCTTTTTTCACCCATACTGAGATTTTAGTCTCACCCTTTCCTATATTTCCCTTCGCACGATTATGAATAGATGTACTATATATGATATTTCAAAGAAGGGTGTTAAATTTGGTGAACATATTAGGAAATTATGTAGCACACTTATGGACTAGTGCTTATGTTTTTATGTTTCCATAGGCCCTAAACTATTACATTACTTAGGCATGTGTTTGTGTAACGTAATGAATAAGAATTAAAAATTATGTAATGTCTATTTATGATAAGTCTAGTTAATTATAGTTTGTTTCTTAAGATAGGTTTAGTTGGCCTTCGGAAACTAGGATGAAAAAAATAATGATATCCTTAAATACATGTCTAATGATAAGCCAAATGATAATTCCATGTATACAAAAATGTCCTAAAATATTGGTAGATGATAGATAGAATGGTTTATAATAAATTATATCCCCGTATGGATACTACATGTGGATGTGTATTTGACCCATATTTACTAGGGATAATAAACCCTAAAACACCATATTGGGTTAGATTGAATCAGGAACTAGTCCATGATAATGGGCTATGCTTTACATGTGGTATAAAACTCATAGGGTAAATTCTTTTGGAATATTAAAACTCATAATAAACCATCCTGAATTATTTAAATGGAATATGATTATGAATTTCCTTGGATAAACCTGAGGTTTCTTAGATCAAACAATGTGGTGTGATTAATTAGACATCATATAAGTGGTTTTCATGATTATGTGGTTCCCGACTACAATTATTATTTCATAAAAAATTATTTTTGGTTTTAGTCAATTGTTGGAAACCAATGGAATCATGTTAATTCTAAAAGATATAGAGAATGAAAGTATTTACCACATATACATCCAAATTTTATGGGATATAAAAAAAAATATCATTCTTATTCTCATGAAAAATTCTCATACTAAGAATATTGATGAACATCAAAAACAATGAGGCAACATCATTCAGTTTAGTTATTTATGAGGAAACATCTACATTATTTAATTGGGTCTTCTTATCCACTGGTTGAAGAAAATAGGATCAGTACCAATGAAATGATATTTTCCATTCTCCAGTGTTCAAAACATGAAATATACATTTTTATTCTATCATTTGGAAGGTGAACCAGATCATTGGTGGAATCATATCAAGAATATGGTATAACTAGATGAAATTGGCTCTATTGATTGGGATGAGATCGAGAACTTATTTATCAATGATTACTTTACATGTAATATCTATATGAAGATCAGGAGGGATTTCCTTAAGCTAAAGAAAAACAATGATGAATCTTGGAGTACCAATGAGTCAAATTTTAGAATACATGGGAGGTATGCTTCAAGAATTATCATCCATCCTAAAATTATGTTTGATAGATTATTTGGTGGCTTAGATAAAAGTTTTTTCATGGTATTATCAATAAGATACTTCAGTATTTAAGAAGATATTTTTTGATGTGAAATCATGGTGGAAATGGAGGTTGGAGTAATATAAAAATCTCATGATTTTGACATGTAATGGATGGTGGAGTTCAATGGAAAATCTAAGAACAATGGATGTAAGAAGATTAGATTTAATATATGCTCAATTTGTGAGAAGAAGCATGGGTGATATTTCCTTTAGGGGACCAATGAATGTTTTAAGTGTATCAAGAAGGTGACTTTGTAATTGATTGTCAAAGAAACTGTAAAAATTTAGCTAATGATGAAAATAGAGACAAATATATAAAGAATTCACATCATAAAATTCAGTGCTTCATGTACAAGGAGAATGGAAATTATACTAACCACTAACCAATAATGATTTTTAATGAAGATGACCCATATTAGTGACCACTTATGTCAAGGGACAATGGGAAATCTCATATGGTGATTATTTATGAAGAGGGGAAGGATAACAAGGCCATAAAATCTACACATATCATATATTCAAGAACAACTAATGTTTAATTTTAATATGTATCAACCCATTACTTCATACCTAATTAATATTATAAGGTTATCAAAATATCAACCAAATTACTGGATATATAATTACCATTTAAAACCCATAATGGTATGATAATCACATCTAATGTTTATGATTCATATCTTGTCGATTTTTGTGGGAATATGCTTAATTTATGTCTTTTCATTCTTCCACTGGGGGAATTTTAGGTCATATTAATCATGGATTATCATTCTTATCATAAATCCATCATAAATTTTCAAGGAAGGGAAGTTATGTTTCATATTAAAAACCAACCTTTGATCATCAATGAAAGTATTGATCATTATAAACTTCTGATGAAGATTACATCCAATGTATGGGTATTAATTCCCATTCATAAGGGGTTTTTTTCTCAAATGGTTTGGGATAAACTCGACATCGATGATATGCCAATTTTTAGGGAATTTTTAAATATCATTGTAGATTTCTAACCTATCCTTCCACGAAAATAATAAGTTGAGTTCTCAATGGGACTCATACCTATTTTCTCAATAATTTGAATGACTCCCTATAGAACAACCCAAATTGAGTTGCTGGAATTAAATACATAACTCTAAGAAACCCTTGAAAAAGGATTCATTATTCCAATTGTGTCACCTTAGACATAACCTATTCTTTTCTGAAAAACAAATATTGATCAACACCACCCTAAATTTATTATTAGTAGTTAAAAAAGATCAAAATTATGAATAAGTATCCAAGTTATCATGTTGTTGATTTGTTTGATTAATTATGTAGAGCTCATTAATTTTAAATAATTGACCTTTGTTCAAAATATCATTCATTAAGGTTCAATTAAGAGGATATACCCAAGATGAAATTCAATTCAAGGTATGAAAACTATACATATATAGTGATTAAAATCAATATTACTAATTCCCTGAATATCTTCATCGATGTGATCATCATCATCATCACGTAAATTTTTATTCATAGAAAAGATAATTACAGGGAGAAATGCCCATATAGACTGGCTGAGAACACATGTGCCTATGGGGGTATAAAATAATGAAGATCAAGGGAATCCCCTTTAATGATTTTGACCCCCCCCCCCCCAGCTAAAACCATCTTAAATTATGAAAAAAGAGGTTCTCATGGAAAAAAAATCAAGCGATGCTTGGTAGTACACTACTTTGTTACCCTCCTCCTAGGTAGGGGTTACTTTTCTATAATCTCCAAGGATTCCACAGCATTTTATGATGGTTTAATAAATCGACCAGGGGATCATCCCATGTCCATGTAGGTCATTGTGTAAAATCACTGAATCTGTTTCAGCTTCTGTGATATCCATATGTATTTGTATGCATACATGAACCACTGACAGCATGGCCAATGCAATTTTTTAAAGAGTTATTCCATGGCTAAGTTAATTCATGAACGCCAACAATACCAACCCAGTGATATCACACACCACTCCCCCACCACACAGATCACTAGAGATATACGAGCCTTCAAAATTAAACTTAAAACCCCTAGAAGGTGGTGTCAAGAAAGTCAAGTTACCTGAGGGGTGCCCGCTGCCCAGATGAGACCCATTGGAACCTGTAATTAACTTCTTCAAGGATGGGCCCTCCCTCAAGTTGGTTAAATTATGTACCATATCAAGGAGAGGAGTTTTAGTACTGTTAATTATATAGAGGCTTGAAGTCACCACCCCCTCATGAACTATCTTGTTCCTCTACTGTCACAAACCACAAAGGCCTTCTTGTAGAATTACTATGTAAGCCATCCTCTCTAAAAACCCTCTCCCTAGCCATTAACCCATCAGACTAGAAAGGGATGATCATCCATAATTGAAGTGGAGATTGATGTATATTTCCCAAATTAATTCTACACCTCAAGATCCCACTCACAATCAAAGAAAATGTGGCTCAAGAATTCCTCCTTAAAACTCCTTTAGCATACACATCTGGATGTAATAGAAACACTATAATGTTGGACATTATCAACGGTTGTTACTTCCTTATTCCTAATTCTCTAGGTGAATAAATTTAATTTATTTGGGATATTCTTGACCCAAATAACATCATCCCACATATTTTTTGGTTCCCATAAGTTGATATACCTACGGTTGCCTTTTCTGGTGAAACAACCAAAGGGGGATAAAGTGAAAAAACAACGATCCAGATAAAAATTAAGCTCAATAAGGTTAAGCTATCCCTACTGGCCACTTCTAAGAATAGCTTAGATAATGGTATTATGTTGGATACCTTCACTATAAGAAATTCTTGTGGCTGGATAGCTGGGGTAGCCGATGATTGCTCCACTTTTGTTATAGTTCCATAATGATAAATCCCCTCTCCCAATAATACAATGGACATTATGCCTAATGGAGTGCACCATGGGGACAATATCCTACCAAATGGGGAGACATTTCCATCTATTAACGTGATATCCCCCATACAATTTCTATGAATGGTGATCCCCCATATTGTACGGTGTTCCAAAAGAACCCATGCCAATTTTTATGAATGTAGTGAATGGTATCTTCCAGGATACAAACATTAATCCCACCAACATTAACCAATTATTCCATCATAATCTATGAAACCAAGTTCCTTTTTCCTCAAATATATGATCCGAAATGATGATTTCCAAGACTCTCTCAATATATTTTATCACACCATTTGGGACATTGATGCCTAAGGGGGAATGATCTGAGTTTGTGAGTAGCACGTTGTTCACCATTGTTATCCAACTTTTGAAGGATAATAACTTGTCTATCCCGTTAAGAACTTGACCCATGATCTAACTAATAATTTGATAAAAGTTGTGAATGGTATTTCTTTCTAAAGAAATAGGAGCCCCTAAATAATCCATAGGGAAATAGCCTCTCTGCATATCCGAGATGTGCCTCATAGAAGAGACACTATTAGAGGGGTAGAAGCTGGAGATGTAAAATCTACTCTTTCTCTTGTTAATAACCTTTCCCCTCCAGTGACCATACTCAAACAAATATTATTTAATTATTTCAACAATCGGCTCGTGGCATTCCTAAAATGATAGTATCATCCACGAACATGACGTGGGATACAGATGGGGATCTCATCTCTCGATGGTATGAAAGAATATCACTATTAGTGAGTCATCTATTAATGAGGTGACAGAGAATGTCATCAGAAATATTAAAGATATCCAAGAATTGCTGGTACCCATTCATTAATCCACGAGAAACATTAAAGAAACCTTAAGATTCTATATTTATTGTTATTTCCAACCATGATGTACTAATGTAGTGAAATATACTTATGATATTCTAAGGAAAAACACCCATACCTTTCATCACTTTGTTTATGAAACTCCATTCAACATGGTTATAATCATTATTCATATCATGTTTGATGAACCCCTTAAATCCATGGGTTTTTTAGTAGATATACCTTATAATTTCCTAGTCTAAGGAAATAACCCCAAGATGGACTACCCAATGAAGAATCCAAGCTTCTCTATGGAGATCCATTGAGGTATGTGGAGAGACTGTAGTGAATTGAATATGTTGGAAATGATTTTTTAGGGGACATTTCACATGATATTAGGAAATAAATGGACGATTTATGTTTGGTTCTTGATCTTGGGGATTATACCAACAGAAGTTGTGCATGCAACACGGGGTAAGGGGAAACACTGAAAGATGTGTTGAACAAACAAAATTAACTCGGTCGTCACAATAACCAATGAGGATCTTTAAAAAGATCATGGAAAGCCATTTAGAATTTCCACACTATAAATATTCAAATTCATCATGGAAGCTTCAATATCAATCTCGTTATGAATAGACCCAAAACCCTCATTGTATCAGATAGAAAATCGAAGTTGAATCACATAAAAATGATCCATAATTTCCTCTAGGTAACCATTAGGCAGTTGGGTATTGGGGCCAACAAGTTGGTCTCTGATGTTGGACTTTTCTAGAGCACCCACCACGTCATGGTCATTTATAATGGTTTGATCATCCATTATTAGTTTTGGCTTAACCATCCTGCTCTACTCATTAATACAATCATGAAAATATGCATTGTTCATGTATCCCTCTTTAAGCCAAATGATCATTTATTTTTCTAGGGATAGATGCTCATGTTTCTGAAAAATATCCATCGGCTACACTTTATTATTAGAAAGGATCTAAGACACCTGGTCACCCAATCCTCCACAAGACATTATTCATGTCGATCAATGTCTTTGGGGATGGAGTCTATGCCTCTGTCTGGAAGGGGAAGGTATTTGGACCACATCTAAAGGAGAATCATGAGCCTCTTCAATTTACTATGAAAAGTAACTCATGTGTTCACATAGGGGGGCATTCTAGGTGTCTATAATCAGATCATGGTAATTTGGAATATCCTCCTAGTTCCATTAGTATTTAAACTTACCCTGGGGATCATGCCCATAATACAAGGTTAGTAGTAGCGAGGATTAGTCTGATATTCCTTTCACCAAATGAAGCACCCTAGTGTTTCTATACATAGAGAAGGATTTCAAGTTGGCCAAACACATGTTCACAATGATCGAAGGCCTATGATTACCCCTTCTAGTGCAGCACCATAGGAACCTATCGCTAAAATATCCAAGATCCAAAAGACCTTTTCTAGCCATAAATGGGGATTATTTAAGAATGGATTATTTGGTGAAATAGCATCCGTCCATCCTCTAATTAGGGTCAGAAACAACATTGAAATCAACCCCAAAAATCCACTGAATATCTCCAGGATCAATTCCATTAAGGTCATTCCATATGTTCTCACGGTGTTGTGGGTCATAGGTTCCATAAATAAAGGATACAAGGAAGGTATGATTACCAAGATTCAGATTAACTATGATGAACTTTCCCCCCACCTCTAACGGATCAACCATAAAAATCATATGACTGAAGATCCAAATATGATAGTTGGAAGGTTCAGTATACATGAGGCCATTCATGTTGGGTTTCATAGAGAAATGACCAATCTTGGCCGGGTGCAGCCTATGATCAAGAATGGACACCATAAAATCTTTATGGTTATTAACATTCGTGGTCAATAATTCCATCTTAACCCCAGATCCAATGCCACATGCATTCAAAATGAAGAGATAAATCATTGTGAAAATAGAATTTTGGTACTGGATCCATAACTCATAGCTTTCTCAAAGTGGGAGGATTGCCTCACCTTTAATTTCTTAGATTTTTATCTTGTAATAACTCCATTCGTCTTGGGTAGGGGTTTTATTGAGGAATTTTAGGTGTCATGATTAAGGGTTTCATTCCTTCTACTCATACCATTAGAGGATTTAGATCCCATCCCTGATCCTTATAAACCCCTGGAAGGATATTCCATTGCCATCAACATGAGGGATTTTGAGGGGGAAAAGTAGGGAGACCTGTCCAAAGGGAACCCAAAGTCATGGGAGAGGCCTCAGGGGGGAACTATTCCCTATTAGAATCACATAGAGACATGATTAAATCATGAGAAATAAACATCATAAGGCTAAGGGAATAGGGAAAATCCTATGGAATGAATCCATACTAAGAAATCTAGATGGGAACAAGAAGGTATAGGGACATCAGAGGCCTCGCATGCTAGGACCTTGGGAATAAACCTTGGAACATAGGGAACTATAGACCAATATACAGTTAAAACATAGTCTAACACCAGACCTCAAGGATTTACAACATTTGGAGGTGGGGGACGGGACAATAGAATATCTCTTGGATTAACCTGCTAAAACACTATTTCTTCTCCCTTTGGATCTCCCTTGGATTTATCCATAAGAGGTCCTCTGACCCTATCTATCTGGAAATGATGGTGATGGCCACTTTGTCTATGACATCAGCATACCAACCAAGAGAGGCCTTGATGAAGAAAATGAGAGTAGAATCATAGAAAAACTATGTAAGAGATGTCCTAGTTCCTGAAAAGGGATTCTTGCACCCAGAGATCTTGATAGGATGAAACCACGTGAGAGAGATCCAATTCTACACAGATACGATCCACCGAGGTATCTGCATAGCTTCTGGTCCTAACATCTGAGCATAGAAAACCGCCTAGAAATTACCCTATCACTTTGAGGAAGCCATCATTAAGGAAGTTCAATGGATGATTGGGGAGTTTGATCCATACCTCTGATGTTAGTATCTCCTTACCTTTATGAACATCTAGGGACCACCTTGGAAAACAGAAGCTCCAATGACCCATAGATCAAAGGAAAACCACTATTCATGGATGAAATCCTCTTTCAACCCCACGATAAGGCAGAAGGAGAGTCCATGGATTGAGTTTATATAAACTGGAATATGGAGACCCCAAGATCCAAGAAAACACTAGAACACCGAGATCAGTGTCTTAGAAGATGAAAAACAGGCTACCAATGTCCATTTCATGCACTCTATAGCCTCCAATGAATCTGACGCTGGAATTCCCAAATAGATTTTATATCCTTCACATGAAGCTTTCAACACCTCAAAAATGACCTCTGAGAAAGAAGGTTTCATGGGGGAGGAGGTAACACCACATATGATAGGGTTGAGACAAGGCAGGGGGAAGAGAGGAACTCCAAGAAGAAGATGGGGAAAAGGAACCAGGGGTGTCCAAGGGGATGGGGTCCGATATGTGGACATAGGGTATTATCATGGGGGAGACGCCACAAATAGTAGCTTAAGAGACCCCAGGATGGATAAATATGGATCTAGAGGCCGGAGGGAGGAGGAGGAGCTAGGGATAAAGGTTTTCAACACCCAATGGGGTGGAAAATGCCAGGCAATAGAGGTCAAAACGGTCTAAAAGAGAAGGTAAGGCAGTAGTGTGTACGGTACGTTGTCCACACACATTTTTCCTATAATTATATTTTGATTAATATTGTCTCTAGATATTACCTTGATCAGTTTTTATTAATCATTATAGATGATTTTATTATCTATTAAATGATAAATGAAGATCATTATTATCACCTTAGATTTTTTCTAAAGACCTTAATGATGGTAAAATATATGAATTATTTACAATATGTAAATTTGGGCTTAAAAAGATTTTATTTTTGGGTCATATAATATAAAAAGTGGGACTATTAGTATATCCATATATGAAATAAGATATTGAATGTTTTTTTAGACCAACCAAGGTTACTGATATCCATTACATTCTTTGTTTATCTATATATTATCAATGGATTGTGAAGAATTTCTCTCCACTAACAAATCCTCTCACCAAGTTAACATTGATAGGATCCAAGTCCATCTGTATAGATGAATTTGAGGAAAATATCAAGGAACTGAAGAAACAATAAGTTAGAACACCTTTTCTTATATTTCCCTATAGTGGATAAGGTTTTTTATTTATTAGTGATGAATCTAATATGGGATTTTGATGAGTTATTTCGATACAATTCATGGTCATATCTTATACCTCTTGAATGTTTAAGGTTCATGAGAAAAATTACTCAACTCCTAATTTGGAGTTAGAATTGTTAATTTGTTTCATTAATGGTATGATGGAATTATCTTTATAGGTTTAATTTTGATATATACACTATTCGTAAAAGTATAAATTATATATTCACACAATGGAATTAAAGTTGTGTCAAATAATATGGTTATAGATTATTAATGATTATGAATTCTTAATAAATTTCCACTCTAGTAAAGACAAAAATATGTCTAATTATTTGATTCAAAAGGATCATGCTATCTTATCCATGATGATGATTACAGAAGATCCAATATTTCTTGATTTGAAAATCATTGATCAAGAAATCCTAATAGTAGTTGAAAATTACTATCATGATCAATTGAATTTTGAACCATCTATCCAGGTGATGACTAAAGAGACAAAGAAGAAAAATGTAGAGCTACAAAAGAAGATTAAAAATCTTCTCAAATTTGGCCTGGATCATGATGGAATGGTAAGGTTAAGGAACCGTGTATAGGTTCCATCCACCCAAGATTTAGAGAATGGGTTTTTAGAGGAATCTGATATTTCTCCACTCTCTATTCATACTTGATGTATGAAGATGTATAGATGTTGGAAAGAGTAATTCTACTGGGATGGAATAAAGTGAGATATTTCAGTTTTTGAATCTCTATTCTTGGTATTCCATCATGTTAATGATGAAATAAAAATGTATAAGGGGATTTGGAATCCATTACACATACCAGAATGTAAATGGTACAACAACACCACAAATTTTTTAATTAGACTCCCAGAAACATCTAAAGGGAATAATGTTGTATGAATTGTAGTTCAATTCCATACTTTTTCATCACACTTCATTGTTATCATAGAACAATTCTCTCTAAATCTGATTGCCATGATATACATTAAGGAAGTGGTAGGGTTTCATGGTGTACAACATTCTATTTCATCTAATCATGATCAAAGGTTTACCTCAGTGTTTTGGTGAAGTCTTAGGGATTATTTTCATATTGAGTCGAGTTTCAAAACTGTATATCATCCCCAACAAGATGGACCATATAAAATAATAATTCAAACTATATAGGATGTTTTGTGATATTTTTCATTAGTTTTCAATAGTGGTTGGGATCAAAAAATTCCTCTAGTTTAATTTTCACACAAAAATATCCTTCACTCGAGAATTCAGATGGCTATTTATAAATCCTTCTGTGGAAATAAATTTAGATATCCAAAATGGAATATTATTGTAGAAAGAAAGCTATTGGGACTTGAGATGCCTACAAAAATGTTAGATAAGGTTAAAGACATTCAGTAACACATCAAGGTACCTCATTATTCATTGTAATGTTGTGATAATAATTTCTACTTTGAACTAAAATTTTGTTTAGCTCATAAGGTGTTTTTATGAATTTCTCCATGGAAGAAGGTTATGGGATTCATAAAGAAATGGAAACTAAGCCCTTGTTATATCATTCCCTTTGAAATTATGGACTGTATTTGGGTGATAACATATAACATGGTGGTTTCATTGAACCTATATCAATTCCATGATGTATTCCATTTTTATCTCCCAAGGAAGTATGTTCCTGACCCTTAACGTGTATTGAAGTCAGAAATTATACCACTAAGGAAAGATGTTTCTTATGAGGAACAAGAAGTAATGATTATTGAACGTATAAGGAATGTTCTATGAAATATGACCACCCACATAGTATAATTTTTATGTGAAAACCACCAATTTGAGGATTTGTTGTTGGAAAATGAGGATATGATGAGTTATATGTATCCTCATTTGTTTGTATCAGAGTGGGTCATTTTGAGGGTGAAATTTATTTTAATAGGGTAGAATGTAACACCCTGGATTTTTAGGAATTATTATTTTATGAATAAATAAAAATTATATTATTGAATCTGTTATACGAAACACTGAGTTAATATTTCACTACACACAACACCAATTTATTATTTTAATACATGTCATACTAGATTGTCTTTCATTACACGCAACACTCGCATGGCTTTCATTACACACTACATTAAGATTTAACAAAACCATGATATATTACAAATATAGTTAGTTAAATGTGATAGTTATAACCTAGTCATTAAAACTAAAAATATGAATGGAAATTAATAATTTAATAATAATAATTTTATAGTTTTTAATTAAATAAAATATATTGTTAATAAAATACATAATTTTCAGTAAATCATCACATATTTTGAATGTTATATTATATCAAAAAAATTCTTTTTATGTCTTTTTTGGAAAAAAATAAATTTTAAAATTGAATATATGAGAAAATGGATTTAAGAAAATAAAATTTTTATTTTTGAATTATTAATTTCTAAATTATCTTGCTTTTATTTTTTATATTTTCTGAAAAGTTTCATTTTTTATGAGCAATGAAAAAATAATGAATTTTAATTAAAAACTTTCTTTCTCCTAAATTACATAAAACATTAATTTATATTTTTAATTAAATTTAATTTATAATTAGTACAATTATAAATCTAAAAAACTTATTTAGGTCATTGAAATGAATTTCATAAAAAATTATTATAAAAACATTGTAAACTTCTGATCTTTTTAACATTAAAACCATGATTTCTCATCACATATACGGGGGTTAATATTAAATAAATTTCCTCAATTTTTGTGAATGGAATTTCTAAAAATGGATTAAAAACATAAAATAATAATTATATTTAATTTTTAATATGTTCGACATAATTTTTCACAAAAATGATTAGTTAATGCATTAAAAATTAATTACATCGGTTATTGTAATATTTGGTTTACCTGGGAGATAAACTAAAATGATTAGAGTGAAATTTACCTATAATACATCCAAAAAAATATTTTCTGGAAATATTTAGACCTTATCATGTCAAAGGTTAGAATTTGAGCCATAATGGACACTTTTTTCATATGAAAAATTTTAGATCACTCAACTCCTTTAAAAAATACCAAGTGTTTCCTCTCCCGAACATATAAAAGACCACCTCTATCCTCTCTTATTCACAAGTTCAAACCTATATTTTTTTGACCAATACCTAAAACAATAACATCCAAAATTGTGTACCATTATTCTAAAATACATATTTCGGTCAAAAATGGATCCTACTAAGGCTTTTAGGGAAAACCTAAGTAGGATACCCGATGAAGAGGTAGTGTTAATGAGTGAGTTCTTTTATTTTATTTCTTCCTCCAACCCATTAAATTATTTTTATAACATGATTATATATTAAAATAAATATATTAAAAATACATAGGTGTTATTATTTTATTTTAATGACCCAAAACCATCTCCACTTCTATAAAGTGGGTTATGAAAACATCATCCATCTTTATAGTAGACTACCACCTTGTGAACGGATGTCATTTGTTTTTCCATTTACACCTCTCACTCTTAGAAATAATGATTTATTTATAGTCTATATATAATATTTATAGTATTAATGATATTTATGATGTTATTATGACTCTTTAATTATTATAATACACATAATTTCTTATTTTAACGTTTTTGAGAATATAATAGCATTTTTCATGTGTATGGTGGACTACTGCCTCATGAAGCGATGTAATTCATTCACACATTGTGTGAAATTTATGTAGGATGGTTTTAAATAAAAAAATAATTATATTTAAAAAAATTATTCTAGATTATTTATATATCTAAGTTAAGTTTTTTATTTAAATATGGAAATAAAATGGAAAAGGTGTTCAGTAATATGTATGACTTACCGTATCCATGAATGGTGTATTTCATTTCATATCAAAAAAAATTATTAATTACTATAAATAAATAAATACTTAATACTTATTATATTTATAATATTTTTATCATTATGGATATAATGGAACTATGTTGAGATAAATAGGACCAAATTATAAAAAAAACATAACATATGTGAAAACAAATTGATTATTACCTGAAAAGCAACATTAACATAGTATTATTAATAAATAAGTAATAAAACATAATAATGATATCATATATGGAATGATATATTTGAATATTGTTCTATTATATATGTATAATAAAATTATATATATTATACATGAGCTTTCAATGATTATGAAGGAATTCAAGGCTTCAGGTAAGGGATTTTCTCCTCAGTTTCTACTTTTATGAGACACAAGCCATGTTCTCCACCTATTTCATTTATGTGGGTTTCATAATACACATGAATGTAATTTATCATTATTCTAATGAAAATTATTTTTGTTTAAAATCCATTTTAGTATCTCTATTTGATGGGGTTTGCATTTATAATATTACCAAAGTTGTAAGGTAGTTTTCATTCAATTTTTTTTCTTTGAGATTTTTGTTATTCTATAAACCAATATTCTGTAATAAAGATAATATATATATCCCTATAAAAATGATTTCAGGAATTTATTCGTATTCACAATATTTTATTTCTCATTATATTTTATTCTTTTATGGTTCTTAGGAAACAATTTTCTCAAAGTGGTAAAAAAATTATGTTACAATCTCATCATTTATCGAGATTGTTCATGATTAAGAATCCAATAGTGAAATATTATGATCTAAATCTCAATAATTGACATGAAATTTCTTCCCATATGGTAATTCATGATATCTTCAAGTAATGATACAATTTTCCACTATTTTTACATAAAATTATTACCAAAAATTATTTTAATGAAATCTAACATTTTTTTCCTTCTATCGGAAATCTATATTATTTCAAAACAATGTCTGCCAAAAATGTTTTATATAATGTTTTATTATTATCCCAATTATTTATTAAATATAGTTTTAACTTTTATTTAATTTATAATTATTTGTTTGAATGTAATCTTCAAGTAGATTTTCAAAATAATGATCGTTTTCCTTTTACCAAAAATGTGAAAGTAATATTTATTTTAATGTGTACTGAAAGAACGAAATTTTTTGACATTGATAACAATAATTTATTTGAACATCCATTATATTGTTTAAGGTTATTTTATGTGGAAAATGTTTTTTAAAATTTTTCGGTTTAAAAAATAATTTTTCCAATGACACCGGTGATAATGGCGAGGAACTAGGCCCAAGACCGGGCTTCCTCGAATGGAATGACTTAACTAAAAAATTGGTTGGTAACTCTGGAGCAGTTATACATCCCTTCTATGGTCTAGGAGGGTCGATAGCTATAAACCTTGTTACGCAGACAACCTAATCAAGAAGAAATACACATTCTAACTATGGGATGCTGGTCCGGCAATGTGGCCACTCCAGGGAAAGCATATATCCTTTCCAAAACTCAAGATTTATGTCGACATATCCTTGTGGAATCACAAGAACCATGAAAATAGGGAACCATATATGAAGGTTGTAACAAATATCATACAGCCCTGATTACCGACAAAAAAGAGTGCCCAAAATTGAAATGTGCCAAAGGCAATTTGAAAATTAAGAGAATATACATGATTCTGCTTTGCTGAAAGATGGATTCCTTGACGCCCTCATGAATAAATCAATAAAGGCTCAAGAACCTATTAGTCTATTACCAAATTATATAAGTTGTGGTTTTAGTTGTGATGGCCTTTCACACAATGTTACTACTGACAACTCTGAAGGCCCTCCCTAGAGAACCCGTGGGGGCTTACTCCATGGTCCATGAATAATCGATCACGAGAGCCTATCTCTTGATGAGTGTTAGGGTAACCCTACCTTAGACCAGAATATTAGACATAAATAAGTTCATCCCATTGTTTTCATCTACGATTGATGGTCCTCCTTACAGTATATGCTACATATATGCTTGTACTTGTAGTCAGACAACATGTCACGATGTTTGTCCTCATCATAATGAAATCCATTATGAAGGCCATCCCTGAAATGTTAGTTTCTATGAAGTCCATACCCATTAAACAATTAAGAAATGAGAAGTTCCTTTCCTCATTATTGTATATTCAAGAAGGTCCTCCCTAGAATTTATATAGTATAAATTCTTCCTGCATCCAGATATCAAGCTGTGATGGTAGTCCTCACTATCATAGAAGTCGTCAAGAAGGACCTCCCCTCAGTGACATCAAGTGGAAAGAAGGACATCCCCTCACTATAGCCCACCCTAAAGTTCCTCCCCTAGTTATAGACCCTAGGTATATTCCACACAGTCAGACATCATGTTGTATTGGTATCCCACTCTATTGTAGATCTAATTGTGTGTGTCCTCCTTGTAGTCAAAATTCACACTGGAAAAAAGTTTCTCCCCTTGTCAGGAAAAATGTGAGAAATCCCCCCTATGTTAAGGCTCTCGGAAAAATTGATTCATACATGTTTGAAACTCTATCTATGTGGAGTGATATACTATCCCAACTAGTACATGGTCCATGTCCATGATCATCTTCTAAGCCCCCCCCCCCACGCCGCTCACATTTCAATGAGTCTCCCATAAGCCCAGCTATTTGGAATAAAGTAATTAAGAAGTATAAAAGAATAACATATCAAGTAGAGGAGTCCCTATAAGAACAAAAATAGGATATGATTCACAAGATAAGAAAACTAGCTAAGGATGATATACTAGTGATGTATTAGACCACAACCACTTATCAATTTGACATTCCAATGGGGTTTTCTGAGGAATGTATGCAAAATATTCACCTCAATATCTGGAAAAATCTCCACCAGATAAAAAAATTATTTACATATGAAGGGTATACAAACCATATCACCATATTAGGATAGATTCACAATCTAGTTGACCTTGAAGTCCTCCCATCTTCATGGCATCTGTAATCAGGAAGGCAAAAGAAAAACCTTCAATTGGATTTCCTCTACGCGCTGCATAGGTTGTGTTTCCTCATTAGTGATCCCCATCAGAACTTCATATCTGGGGATGTGGAGAACACGAAGCTCTAAAATTCACCTCACATTCCATCCAGCTGACCTCATCAGAAATGAAATCTTGTAATTTCATTACCCAAGTTCGATAATCAAATGAAATATTGTTATATGAAATCTTGAACACTCATCAGGAACTAGCCTTGAGTAAGTCTCAAAATCATATGGCCTAATGAGAAAAAACCATCAAGATTATTCGGATTTAGGAAACAGAGAACAACCAGTAGGAATCCCACCTAAGGGAAGCCAATTAATAAGCAGTTCTCATTTCCTTGAAAGAAATTAAATCTCATTCAAACCCGATGCGATACCCAGCTCACACCTTCATGGGAGTGCGTGAAATCAATAATGTGGCAACAACGAAAACTACCAACTCAATATATGAACATCCCCATCCCACATGGTTGGGGGGAATTTATAACTTAAAATTCCCCAAAAGAACCATGAATTCTGACCATAGTACATCAATAGTAGAACATAAGCAACCCCGAACCAAAGGGATGGGGGAATTGTTTCTTCAAATTCCCACACAATGGAAGTCTATCTTCTTCCCTCTGGGAAGAATAATGAGAATTCAGGTCAGCCGTTCAGTCTCCTCTTGTGTTTCATACCCCCCAGGACGAAGGCACGTTTAGAGTTCAGATCAAGAAACACTTTGGGATGATCTTCTCCATGAAACCTGAAGAATACCGCAAAATGGAATAAGAAAATATAACAAAGGATGAAAAAATATCTCCTAGCATTCAATACTGGGTACACCGCCCCCAATATGGTATACATCAGTGAAAATGTTGAAATTCAATTCCATAGATCTCCTAGAAAATGATACAGATGAAGAGGATTCAAGAGAATACAGTTCCCTCCCCGAGTAATCCCTCACCATGTTTGATGGTGTGTATGCCTGTAATCTAGAAGTTTCCATAAATTTGGGCGCCCCATCATCAAAATCATTAGTACCTCTATCACAAAACTCCAAAAAGTAAGAGAATAAATCTTAGGTCATCTATGACCCATCACATCCTCCTCCTCCCCCTGAGAATATGTCCCTCATGCTCAAGGAATGATTCTCCACGTAGGAGGAGTAACTGAAAGAGCTCAGAGATATAATTCCATGATGCATTGAGGAATATATCTTGTCAGATATGTTCCCCAAGATAGGACTCAAAAGTTGTTCCCATAAGAGGTGCCTTTGCCATTTGAACTCATCTCCATAAATAAATCTATGCTCGGACACTCGTCTAATCTTGCATCGGGGCCATCAGTCTACTTAAATGCAGCCCTATAAGGACATCAAAACTTCCCCCCACTAGGGATGTAGCCAAAATATATTTTGGTGAACCCAAAAAGGATACCCATGGTCGGTTATCCACCCCAAATTCCAACAATGCCATAACATCTAGTATTTCACCCTACTACACCCACCTAAGATTAAGTCCAAATGGGTCTAAATCAAGTGTCCATGAATATCTTCCATCAATTTATAGCTCAAAAGGATGCCATGGAAGGGTGGAACGCTCCAATACAACTAGAATTTAAACCTTTCCCTAATTTGGTGAGCAATGTTTCTCCAACATTAAACTTTTTGAACCCCGTATCCTTGCTGTTCAATGGTTTAGGGGACCCAAAACAGCATCTAATGCACTATGCATCTTGGTTTGACACTATAATTGGAACCCCAAAGCAACATGAAGTAATAAAACCTTGGTACTTTTTAAGAGCATTGTAGGGTTCAGCCTTCGTGTGGTGTACTGTATTATCTACTAACTCAATCATGGGTTGGTAGGACCTCCACAAACTGTTTCGCTTCCAGTTTAGTTTGAGATTTACTAATCCAAAAATTAAGTATCTCATGCATTTTAAGTAGTGAGAGAATGAAAGACTTCCATAATTCATCGCCAGATGGAAAGGCATGACTTACTCCCAATACCGGCCACTCCCCATGGATTAAATTCTCACTATGTGTAGTGATAATCTCTGTGATGACTTGCAAACACCACTAATCCTAGTAAAGTACACATGTGGGATATGATATTTCTATTCCATTTTTCAAAGGATTGAAGATTCCATGTAGAAGTCCAAACTCAAGTCTTTAGTGGCCCCAAAAAGCCCCATGAAAACGACAGAGAAAAGATTAAGCTGCCTCTGCCAGTCTAAAGCCACCTCTTGCACTAGATCCAGATGCTAAGTCTCCACCAAACCATGCAGGACCCCATGGATGCCAACATCCACACCAACCTCATAAAGATAAGAGAAGGGGTTAAAAATTTACTTGAATAAATAAAGAAGTAATGTTTGCTGATTCTGAGATGACCAAGACTGTGCCTTCTTTGTAGCCACCATTAATTGAAAGTTTCTCCAGGTAAAACAGAAAAATTGAGCTGATGAATTGGGTCTCGATGACTATCAAAATTATTGTCCTTACCACTCAATACTAGGGCACACTGTCTTAGAGTGCTTCAACTTCAAGGATCTCCTGTAAAAGATGGTGGATTCCAGACATGTCAAGTTAGGTCCTCCACCAACACAAGTGTCATATGTCCCCACCTTAGAAACAAGAAAGGTGGAGGAGTTGAAAATAGGAACAAGAAATAATACAGAAATTTTTTTACAATTGGATGAATTAGATAATAGTAAAAAAAGCTCATGGAATCCTCCAAGAATAGTTAATGTAAGAAACGGTTCCCCAAATAGCTCCTGTTGCATCACAACCATCATCCTTAGTCTCAAAATCATCTAAGGGATGAAAATGTAGAAAGAAGAAGCAAGAAGAGAAGCCTGCACCGAATCCAAAACTGGTCTCAACACTTTCAGACTTCATACTAGAATAATTGAAAACATGGGCCCCACCCCTCCAAATGAGACATCAGGAATCTCCCTACAAAATGACACCATCAGAAGAAGATAGGCATGCATAATTAATATCGGATCAAGAACTATTCTTCATCTCCATTAAAAACATTAACTTAATGGACCCCTTCTCTGATAGAAACTATTGACACCAACATGAATTACCCACATCCAAGTGAAAAGCCTGAGTAAGAGTCCGTAGAAGATAATGGTTTCCTGGAAGGAATGATTGCGGCAGGAGTCAAATTCATGGACATGGCTTAACTCAAAACATTAATGTTGTAGAAACTCATAGAAAGACCCTCTAGCAGACACAATAGGAACCAGAGAGTTTCTTAGCACCTGTAGAAAAAAATTTAATTCTACTCATCATGGAGTAACCATAGTAGGAAGATCAAATGTCTAATATCTAAAGGGGAATAGGCATACCAGTTTGATCAAACTCATATAAAAATCAGCACCATCATCTCTAACCATAGTGGTCGGAACATCTATATCCAAAGATCAATCCCCTAAGGCTCCCACGACAGAGCATCCCCATGTTGGGAAGTACCAGTAATTCGAGTAGAAATATTATATTATGTAGCATCTAGCCTCATTAATGGCAAAGCTATCAATCTTGGATGCCTTGAGTCTTTTAGGATGCCTTTGGGAGGCACTCTTTGATTCCATACTAAGTCCCCATGAATTTGAGGCCGAATTAGAAGATGTGGAAGTCTATCGGACAAAGAAAAATCTAGAAGAATTCCATGATGTCCTATCCTTAATTGATCAAGATGAATACACCATCATACAGTGACACATAAATCCCATAAATGTTTCTTGAAAGATAAATGGAATCGAAAATCTAAAAAATTTCATCGATAATGGATCCTGTGATAACCTGTACCCACTAAGAACAATTCATATATTGGGCTATGATGATGATATTCTAACACCCTACACCACAAATCTGCTGGGATATGAAAAAATTGAGTGGAAGCCATTGGGAAAAATCACGACTGAAACTTGGCTTGGTGACATCGTGTCTAATTCTAAGTTTCTATTACTACAGCAAAGTATTTCCTTCAACATCTTGTTGGGGATATCGTGGTAGCATCAGCATGTGGTGATTCCCTCATCATACCATTAGTGCATCAAATATTACATTGAGGGGTAAAATGGGACATTTTATGTTGATAAATCACCATTCAAATAATGTGAGTTCTATTACATCGATGAAGGATTCAATGAACAGAATAAGAAGTAGTCTTTGGCCGACGATGTTGATTGGGTCAATGCCCTAAATGGATTGGAAATAACTCTCTATGATCCCTTTAAACAAGTATGGGAAGATTATATATTACCCACCATTCAGGTTGAGTGCATAATTTCAAGCTTAGACACAGACTCAACCATCTTAATGATTTCTGTTGTGGCCACCAAGTCTAAGGATACTGAAAAGCATGCTAACTCCCATGATGATGGTGATGGATCAAAAAAATGATCACATTCCATCCTTGGGGACCCATATAGTTTTTTCCTTACTCACTAAGGGAGATGAAAATGTCTTATCACTAACATAATGTGAGGAAACTCCTCCTCACCCCCCAATACATATTCTTCAAAAAAATCTCCAATGTACGTCTGGGGAAAAAGAGATGTTTCAGTTTCTATAAATCATAGTTTCACTTCCTCTCCCAGTGCTAGAGAGTTTATCTTGAGAATCCTTTTTCCATTGGCGGATTAATAATAAGATGAAGTAAGAGATAGATAATATCTCAAAGACTTCCCTCCCACATTAGATGAAGGCCTCTCCACCATGATCGATGAATTTAGGTAGATAAACCCGGGAAACGAAGATGAATCGTAACCCACTCTGATTAGGGTGGATATTCCATTCAAGGAGAATGAGGCATATTCATCCTTCCTAAAGAATAATTGAGATGTTTTTCTTGGAACTACAAAGAAATTTCAGGGCTCGATCCTATGGTTTCCACTCATCACCTAGGACAACTGGAAGACCATCATGGTTTTAAATAGGTTTCCAGAAGGAACCACTTGACCCATGCTGCCAAAATAGATGATAATGATGACAAACTAATCAATGCTATCTTCATTTAGTAATTCCAATATTCAATATTTCTTGAAAACATAGTCCTTATAAAAAAGACCAATGGACATATTAGAGTCTCCATTGACATCAAGGACCTCAATCAGCCCCACCTTAATGATGATTTCCCAGTCCCGGTCACCAAATTTCTAATAGATGCGACCATTGTATATGAGGCCATCTCATTCTTGGATGTCTATTCTAGATACCATCAGATTTGAATGGCCATCGAATATGAAGAATCCACTACTTTCAGGTCCTCTTAGGGATTATTTTTCTATAAGGTGATTCCCTTCAGTCTAAAAAAATGTCAGTGCTATATATTATCACACCATGCACCACATTTTCAAGACCTTATTGGGAAAATATGTCGTGTAATAAAACAAAGACGTGGTGGTTAAATCATGATAGTGCTCAAAATACCTAATAGATCAGGAATTTGTTTCATTGAAATACTATAGTAATGTATAAATATGAATCACTTAATGTGTGTTTTTAGCATTACCTCTGAGAAATTAATTAGTTTCATCGTATGCAATCGCGACATCAATGTCGACCCTGAGAAGACAAAATCCGCCATTCGAATGTCTCCACATGACAACCTCCCATGAGTTGAGGGGTCTCCAGGGGCACCTAGATTATATTCAACACATCATAACCAACCTTGCAGGTAAGTGATTTCCTTTAACCAGGTTGATAAAGAAAGGGGTTTCATACCAATGGGATAATGATTTTCAATAAGAATACAACAATCTTAAAGGTACCTATAATTCCACCGGTGCCGATTCCACCATGTGGGGGAATACCACTCATCTTGTACGCAACCTTCCTGGAACAACCATTAGTAACTTTCCTCACATAGTAGAATAATTAAGGAATTGATAATAGTCTCTATTACCTCAACTGAATAATGATTGATGCTAAGACTCTATATTGAAGAATAAAAAAGATTTTTCTAGCCCTAGTCATTGTAGTTCAGGAACATAATCATTACCTACATCACAATGAGGTCCATTGGTCTCCTCATGAAATCCACTCAAATATATCCCCAACAATCCTATGCTAACTGGATGCCTATCATGATAATAATTCATTCTATAATAGCTTGACATACAGTATTTCCCACGGAAAATCATCAAAGTCCAGGAGTTAGTAGATTTCTAGGGTACCCCTCAGATGAAATGACCCCATCAGATACTGAACATCCTGATGTAGAAGTATTCTGAACTGAAGAAGGCCCCCAGGAATGGGAATTGTACTTTGATTATGCCTCTAGAAGCTCAATGGGGAAAAGGATGTAGGATCCCAATATCAAGGAAGTAGGTTTAGGAGTTATACTCATATATCTAGAGAAGGTATTATTGCATTACTCCTTACAAATTTCAAATGGGTGCACAACAGATGAAGAAGAATACAAGACCTTCATTGTAGGCTTGGAGCTAGCACTTAATGCACATGACAAGCACCTAAAGATATAAGGTGATACAGATATGGTCATCAAGCAGGTTAATTGTGACTATGCCATTAAGAAATAAGTATTTTCACCTTGAATGAACCATGTCTAAGTCCTGATGGATGAATTTCTATCAGAACCAACACTGACTTATTTCCCCCGGTCGAAAAATGATAAAGTTGATGCATTGAAAAATGCAGCCAGAACCCTAGCTGATCCAGACAAGGATGAAAGAGGTCATCATGATTTCTAACTATCGGATGGTCTTACCGTTAATTTATAACAACATGGAATATATCAACTAGATTAGACCAGTTCCTAAGCCTTATAGTCACAACACTGGTAGGATGAATCCTATTACAAATTACATATGAAGGGGGGAACTCCCACCAGATAGGGTTAGAAGATAATAGATCTACAAGTGGGTAGTTAATTTTTTTTGTACGGTGGTGCAAACCAAGAACATGTTCTCTATAAACAAGACCTTGACATTGTCCTTATCATGTGCATTAGTGGAGAAGAGACTATTGGCTTCATGAAATAAGTGCAATCAAAAACTTTTTGAGAACACCAATCAATAGCCAAGATCTCCCATAAAATTTGATGGCTTGGATACTATAGTCTGACTATGAAACAGGATTGCACCACATTTTATAGGAAGTTTCATCCCTTCCACGTTCATGCCAATTTCATTCACCAATGCCCAAAACTACTTCACACAGCTATGTACACCTAGACATTTACTATATGGGGTATAGAGATCATTGAACCATATCGTCCTTCCACACTCAAAAAATTTATGTTTGTTCTCATAACAACTGACTTCTTCTCCCAATGGGCTGAAGTCGTACCCCTTAAAGAGGTCGGGGTAGGAAGCATTGTCATCTCTTTGAAGGCCATCATAATTACTATATTTGGTGTTCCTTATAAAATAATTATTGAAAATGGAACTAATTATTTATTTAAGGTGTTTGGAAAGTTATACCCAGAATAAAGATCCAAATTCAACCATTCATCCTGCTACCATTCAGTGGCCAATTGGAAGATAGAGGCTTTTAACAAGACTCTGTCCAACATACTCCAGAAGATGGTAGATGGGGATTTGAAATCCTGGCCAAACATGGTCTTCCAAGATTTGTGGGCTTATCAGACTATGACCTACACCATCACCTAGGTAACATCTTACTCGCTAGTATATGGGACATAGGTTGTTCTACCCATTGCAGATCAAGTTCCATTCCCCCACATTGCCATTTTTGATCAACTACCCATGGATGAGTAATCCTAGAAATGGTTTGATGAGTTGGAGTGACTGGATGAGAAAATGTTTCACACATCACACCATTTGGAAGTCTACCAAAATTGGATCACATGAGCCTTCAACAAAAAGATTAAACATTGTTCTTTCCTTGAATTAGAGATGTTATTGGTCCTCAGAATCCCGATGATACTCAAGAAGAAATCCCCATAGCTTTTGACAAAATTGGAGGGACTGTAAGTCATACATAAGGTATACTCTAATAGATCATATGCCTTGATATCAATTGATGGACAAATCATCATAGCTCTAACAAATAAAAGGTTTCTGAAACAATATTTCCCATAATAGTGACACATATGTCTTAGCTACAAGACATTAAACTGCATAGCCACACATATGCCCTTGTTGCATGATGCTAAACTACATAGAATCTTCATCCTTACCACATGACATTAAACTGCATTGTTGGAATTATGCTCCAGCTAATACTCCATTGTTTATTAGTCAAATCCATTCGAGGAAAATATAGAAATACACTCCTCCTTTAAATGCACGAGACAGACTAAAATAGGAATGAAATTATAGAACTATGTGTGGCTTGATTCCCATTCTTTAGTGGGATACATAGAGACTCCTCAACCCTGATTCTTTTCCCAACCATCACATGAAATATAAACCCCCTATTATATCCTCTATCACAACATATTACGGGGGAAATCCTTGTCACTCATTGTTTATCAAAATGATTATAACTTGCATGAGCTTAGGATTGGTGGTAATGATTCCCATATATAAAAAACCAAAGGGGAATATGATGGACATAACACACATAGAGGATGAAAGAAAAAATTCCCTACTCCAACACCCAAGTCAGATCGGTGTGTGGATCATATAGTGTGCTGAACTACGTATGGATTGATTCATTCCCTTGTAGGAAATGTATTGATGCCTAGATTTAACATCCCATCCCATCCACTAATAAAAGAAAAATTTCCCTTTCATTTCTCTTCACATGGGACAGCCCTCTGTATGGAACGTTAAGAACTACGTATGGGTTGATTATTTCCCTTCCCTAATACATAGTGATGGTAGGATCATCTATCTTGGCCCAGCCATCATCACTAGATAAAAATACCCCCTCCCAGCGTATGGACTGGACCTATATAGTGGGGGGGAATTCGAAAAACTATATATGGTTGGATCCCTATCTCAGCATGACCTATAGTAAAGCCCAAATCCCAGGTTTAAGCCTAGTCGCAATATGGATATAATTTATGTCAGTTTACCTTTGGCCTTACGATATGACATTAAACCTCCCGGAAACTACTAGAACTATGTATGGACTAATTCCAATATCAATGGGATATATAGATATGCATGTGTCTCATATCATGAATTAGACATAACATAAAACTCATTCCGCCACTCTATGTGTGGACCGAAACCTTACAGGGAGGATTTATCTAGATCTAAATGTGTTGTGATTCCTACCCTTGTAGGATATGTACTGACACCTTGACCCCAAATCATGGTCCAGTCACTGAGAATAAAAAATTCCCCTCTCCCCTGCATACGAGATAGTCCTACGTAGGTAATTCCATTTTAGAACAACATGTGGCCGAATTCCTACACTTAAAAGATACATAGTGATGCCAAGATCCTCTATCCTGTTCTAGATTCCCAAACACAAAAAATGCACCTTCCTTTTTGTATAGTCCTGACTTGCATAAGGGAATCTATGAAAGCTCCTTACCATTTGACATTAAAATGAAATGATGCTCAATGATAATGTGTGGTCAAATTCTCAGTGATATAATATCATGAACATTTACCCAATTTCATAAACAATAATGTTCCAAGAGATGATAGAAATTCCAACATCCATAAGGAGTCAAAAGATCATGTTTCCCCTATATATGTGTCAGATCTATGTATAAGATTCAGTATTTCAAAGTTAATCATGGAATAGATATTTCTTATGTTCCTAGACACATCTTTCAAGATTGTCAAACTCAATACTCTGGGAAATATTGGGTACCCATAATTGTTCATGACCATCAAAAATTGATAGCCAGTTTCCTACAAGAATTTCTTTTGACTATGAAAATCATGCCCCGGTGGCTCTACGTATGTCTCTACAAAATGGTTATCATCCAAAGGAATATTCTTCCTTGACAGAGGTTTTCCTATTTCTATATGCCCAATAGATTCCAAGCCCCATGTCACTCCTCTTGACCCAAGGTCCCACCAGGAGTATGGTTTAGACTTTATATCATCACTCCGGTTTGAGGAATACCAGAATATCCTAAACATGATTATCTCAAAGCTATTTATGGTTTCTGTGACATGTTTTCTCCGCAGCACGATGGAAAACTATGCTGCCAACTTCCTTAATGCATGATGCTAAACTTCATGGCCATAAGTGTCTTGACAAGATGAAATTATATTGCACCACACAATGGAAATTTTTAGATTCTTATCTTGTATTTTCCTCCTAAAAAAAATTCCTTTCCTTACAAAATATGAGCCAGACCTCGACAAGGAATGTTCATTGGGAATCTTGCGTGACTCAACATCCCCCTAATAAATGTGTGGTAGACTTGAATCCTATGATATGGACTCAGCCATAGAATGTATTGAAATTCTTCCTTCTCTGTGCAGAAATTGAATCAAAGAAGACAATCCATGGACAAGTCCTATTTACAAGGTTACTTAATGATAATCATATTTCCTTTCTTTCACAACTGGATTACCCTACGTCTACCCCCACATGACAATAAATTGGGTGGGATTCTTCCTTGTTTTAGAATGTTAAACTAAAAATGTTGGTCTAAGATTAAAATGATCTTTACAATTGATTATTCAATTCTTAAGTAGTGACCCAAAATCCTTGTAATCCCATGTTTCTCACAATGACCATAGCTCATGTGATCTTAGGGGACTCAGAAGGAGATCCACCCTGGCATCATGGAAAACATGTCTATGTCATGATGATCCTAGTGGCACGACCCTAAAATAAATGTTACAGTTTCATTCCCCATAAGGAAACCTAGGTCTTGGCCATACGACATTAAAGATCAATGTAATACAAATATGGAATAGATGCCTCACCCTGTATATGATCAAGACATATATAGGGGATTCCATGATCCCATAGGTGAATCACAACCTGAACATTTCTAATGTATCCGAATACACTCATTCCACACATCAGAATCCCTGATTTGAATAATGTTTTATCCCCATAAACATCTATGGCCATCGAATATGGAAGTCCAGTGCCGTATGGACAACATTTTTTGACTACGCACATCATACCCTGGTGACTCTGTATATGTTACCTAAAAAATAGCCTTTAACTGAAGAAAATTCATTCCTAAAATATTACTCTCCTACATTAGTATGCCTAATGGATCTCATGCCCTGTGACATCTCTCCTGATTCAAGAACCATCAATGTCATGGTTAACATTCCCTTACCTACCCATATCCTGGATATATGCGAACATCCTAGACCAATTCACCTCTGGTCTCTCATGGATTTTACAAAATAAAATCCCACATCCATATGCATGAATTTTATCCATGTATGAAAAAATATATCAATAAAATTTTGCCACATATATCTTATTTTCCTGGTAAATTTAAGCCAAAAAAATTCCCAATTTCATGTTTAGGTGAGCCCTCTTTCATGAGCCATATGTCGTTTCTAGAGAGTTCCCAACCCCTGTAATCCTTCATGGCCATCAGAAATGGATGGGATGTGTCTTATGGACACCATTATTTTACTATGCACATCATGTCCTAGTGGCTCTGCATATGTCACCAAAAAAAATGACTGTCAACCGAAGGAAAATTAATCCTCAAGAGAGTCATTTCCAGTTCCAGTATTCCCAAATGAAAGTTATGTCCCATCTCACTTTGAAGATTTTGAAACACCCTATATTATGTTAAACATAATATTCCCTTTTCAAATGACCAAATATTAAAAGAATTTCTAGTTGAACTGATGAATTATTTACTATCTCTTAGTTAGAATAAAATGATCTTCCATAATAAGCATCAAGTGTCCTGGTTGTATAACGTTAAGCAATTCCATTCCCTGGCTCTCCCTAAAATAAAAAAATTCAGGTGGGGGCAGTTTACTTATTCAATGTTGATACAAATTTCCTTAATACACTCGATTTTCATCCCTCAAATAGGACACAACTATGGTCCCAAACTTCAAAACAATCCTAAGTGTTATAAATCTCCCATTCCATCAAAAATGGATGCTCAATGTCTTACGAACACCTTTTTTTAACTATACACATCATGCCTGGGTGGATCATCATATGTCACTACAAAATGGTCATTAACATAAGTAAAATATTTCTTTAGGAGAGTCGTTTTCTACCCCCGTATTCCTAAAATGGATTCCAAGCCTCATATACATCCAAAACTCACAAATTCAAGGTCAAGAAAACACCATCATTCATGCGTCATAGTTACATGGTCATTCCTAGATGATGAATCTCAAATTTTGGCCCCTACCCTATCCATTTTTGTCAAATATGTTCAACCTAAAACATTAGTAATATTTCTGATTGGAAAGACTATAAACCTTCAATGAAAAAGACACAATACTCGCTAGAGTGAATGCCCTCATAGGGAACCCCTGGATAAAAGCCTAGTACCAACTCGTTAATCCAATACTATGTATTATTTAGAAAAAGAAATTTTAACCTATCAAATATTCAAAAGATACATAAATCTTGTTGGCTAGAAAACCCACAAAGGGAGGCCTAAGAAAAATTTATGTTATACATGCTATACTCGTACCGAATAGTCTTAGAAAACAATTAGAGAAATAATGAAAAATATAAAAATGTTAGTGGGGTTTTCCATATAACCAAAATAATAGTCGAACTACACTCACTGAGTTGCATGACTTGGGAAACAAATAGAGCCATATTCGATTATTTCAACATACTGGTTTCAATTCACGTTTTAAATTAACACCTAATCGAAACGATGCTTATTTGGTCAATTGTACTTGATTGACATTGCTGGTAAAAGGAAGAAGTAAATAATTGGATGGTGAAATTGTTCCATTAGTTCAGAAAAAATGGAGGAACATCACTAGATTGGAGTATATATATGGTATCAAACTAAACTGTGTACATCACAATTTGGTAAAATTACAGTGAGCCTCGGCTCTCCCTTTCCATAAAAATGAAAAGGGGTTATCGTGATCCATCAAGGGTTTTCTCTAAAGTAGCTCTCTCTTCCACCTCATCTTCGACCATCAGGCATACACATTCTATATTGTCTTTTAAGTCCCATTCTTTTTTCTTGATAGCTTCATAGTTGGCACCTGAGGAGTCCAGTTGAGACTTCAACCTTTCCATGTGAGCCTCTCATTCTCATAGATCTTCTATTTTGGAAACCACCAAGTCATGAGTCTTCACCTCCTCAACCATTGGATGATCGAGTTCCTCAAAAACATCTTTGAAGGTCGATCTATGAGGATGTGAAGAATTTAATCTGACAAGGTTTTCCTCACAAGAAGTAATGTCTTCCAGGGATATGAAAATCCGGTAAATAAGAAAGTGTAGATGTCGGTAATCAAATCCAAATAATCCTAATAAGGAAAATAATTGCTGGAAGTTTCCTTTTTCATCGATAAAATATCTATATGGGTTTACATAGCATGGGTGCATAACTAACTCCATTCCAGTTTTCGCACCGCTAGATGCCTCCTTATGGCACCAAGACCTTGGTCGTCCCCTCCTGCAATATGTCTATAGGCGGGAAGCTTAATTACAGCAGTGGTAAGGGACCTAATATTGGAAAGGGGATCTCTATCCACATAGATAGTTTAGCCCTAGAGATGGACATGGGGATGGGCCAGAACGTCTGGGATATGCGATGAAACTATGCAAGGTCCAGCCTCATTATGGTCGTGAATAGTATCCACATGAGGGGATTGATCTAAATCATTCCCTACTAATATGGGATGCATATATGAATCCCCTTCAAGATGCATATGAAGATGGATCAAGAGTCTTCTCACCACAGGATGATAAATAGATGGAATGGTTTTCATGATCAAAACAGGTTAAAGGATGGAAAATGGATTTTGGACCGCTCAAATTGGTCTTCTTAGCAATAAGTCAGGGTAAAATTCCACCGACATTTGGGCATAATCCAATGATATAAAGGTGGATACGACTATATTAGGGATGATGACAAACAAGTTAGGACCTTCCAGCATCATTATAATCAATAATTGGTGAATAATTTCAGTATGAGAGTATCCCTCAACTGAATAGTGGGAAGAACCACATCATGTAGAAGGCATCTAAATTGCATAGAAAACTGGTAGGGGTTGTGTGGATCACAAATAGCCACTCTATATATGAGAAATTTAGAATCCCATCTCATATCACGATGATATATGAGTTCTCATTTGAATAACTTCCACAATCACCCCTTACTGACCCATGAGAGGTTGGGTATGGTGTAAAAGAAAAGAGATAAGCATAATTCAGTAGCTAGACCACATTGTTGATTCTTGAAATCCTAGGATGAACAATAGTATTGTTAAAATGGTGATATGAAAGTATGAATGAGGAACCCTCATAGTATGCAGATATTCATAGTAGGGGAAATGTTCTGATATCCACCCATATAAAAATTTAAATGGTCTACTGAGATGATGTGAAAGTTTACATTCCCATATCTATCCATAGAGCTCATAATGTTGGGAAAGAGTACGAATGGCTATATTGATTGGTTGATGCTTTTCTAATGTAGCTTCCATTATCATAGTAAAATCTCTAACCCCGGTGTATATGTACTGGGAGGGAAAGATCTATCCTCTCAGAAACATGGTGAAGACACTTGAAAAACTAATCCTAGGTGGCATGTCTGATCGAATATCATATCCCTAGGTAGTGTATCTTCTTGCTTAAAAGGTAGCACAATATGACACTATAATTCATCAATACTATCTGGTTTTATGAATATGACTATAGAGGGCACTCGACCTAGGCCCAAACACATAAACAATTGACCTTATCCAATCCTCAAATGAGAAAAGGGAGCATGATTGGAGGGGTTGGCTAAGCAGTCCCTATTCTACGACTAGCAGGCTTCTGCTCGGGGGGGGGGGGACACCGGATTGGAATTATCCCATGTAGTGGATTTTGGAATGAAATCATCATTTATATTCATGAGAATTGGGATCCCTCAAAGGTGATTGATATCCTATATTCTGATTCCCATCTCTCTATGTGATAAATGATGTGTATTTGTACTTGAACACTAATGGATCAGCAGTTCAGGTAGGATTGTTTCGTGACAGAATAATGAAAATTGTGAGGCCCATGCTACCTAGTAGAAGTTCACCACTTACAAATGATTGGGGGACTCCGAATATAATGGATGAATCCAAAATTTCATGGCCCATTTTTCAGAAAAGTATCCTTTGGCTCATAGGTCCAATTTTGTGCTCTACCGAACATTAGTGTTTTCTCAAGAAAGTTTAACAATAGAGTGGTACTCCTGGGCGACTATTCTAAAGGAAGTGTTGTGAAAATTGGGATTTCTCTGGGTCCATGCTGACACTCTTAGTGTGAATACATTCTATTGAATGGGAGTAGTTATTATTTCTCCTCTTGATGAAATATTATCTCGATTATGCCCTTGGGGTGCTTCTTGGAGATTGAAGGGAGTAGTATGGATAGAAAATTACAAAGGTATGTCATTAGAAAGACCAAAGTCATATATCAGTAGCTGTACAAATAATGGGTAATATAGAAGCTCTGGCATAATATTATCTTGTAAGGAACAATATTTAGGAACAATGTAAGATCAAAGATGGTCTTCAGTTTCTTCAATCACAGCTACACTCATCCTCATTGATTTTACAGCGGTCTATGGTAGATCCATTGCAGTCAGTAAAGAAAGATCCAAAAGGCCACAAAAATTCAGTTTACTGTGAAAATGTTTGATAATAGCCAAAAAATGGATGAGGGAGTTAAAAATAAGGTCTTCATGGGGCTCTGCATACTAATTTGGAAAATGGTATGTGCAATACATTTCTATCATACTACAATGGTATGTGGAGGGAATTCCCCATGTACTACATCGGTAGGGGGAGTCCATATCCCATGTATGGCCCTGGTTTGTGAAATTCCAATTAGTCACTAGCCCATGGATCATTAGCTAAATAAACTATGTGGTTCGTCGAATGACGAAACTGCTAACTGAGGTCTTTATATGAATATGTTCAATGTTTTCCAATTGATATTTTAATTTTGGTTTAAAAACGTTTAATTTTCAGTTCATTGTGTTAATGTTTATTGTTCGGAACCTGAAAATCAAATATAATTTTCCAACATGGATGTCCAGAAATAAGTTCTAAATTCCATGATGTAGTTCGCAGACATAACATTTGGTTATTTGGTAGATGAAATTGTGAAGAGTATGGTTTGTGGAACCTACAGAGTGGTTCACGAAAATGAATTTTGCAAAGGAGTAGATATGTGAATGCAAAGAAAGCTTGGGAGAGGTCTAGAGGGCTCTTCTCTATGAGAAACGGTAAAATAAGAATGACTTGGGCCCCTATAAATAGGAATGGACCCTCTTATTGAACATACCTACTCTACCGCAAGCCATGTCTGTTCGAGACCAATCCTACTTCATAATAGCCACCTATTCATTTAGAACGGACCACAATCCAATGGGGGGAATTTTTAAGGTCCTAGAAACTACACAAACGGAAGTAAATACTCTAAAAAACATTTTCGATGGAAGAAAATATTTCTATAGGTCCAGCAAGGCAAATAGGTGCAAATTGGATTTAAAATTTCAGATGAAACATGATGAAATTAAATTTTGAAAGAGTTTTTTTGTGTAAGTTGTACCATCCCTAAAAATGGTTCATTGGACACCTAAACCACGAACCATCGGTACGTGGAAGGACCTGTGAGGAGTTATCCTATAGGGTGATGTCCAACAATCCAAGGATGTCGATAATCGTGTTGTGGGTGAAATCGAGTGTTGAAATTGCATCTTTATGTCATCCTACAAACACAGTAGTTCATCAATGAAGACAGCTGGTAGGGTTCTACGAACCACCTCTCATGAACCATAGCCACTGAAAACCTCAGTTGACTGAGTCTTCTATGGGTTGATATATATCATCATGGGCATCCCCAAATGGCATCACATTCCCAAATATATGATTTCCCCAGAACCCAATAAAATGATCAGAAGAGGGATTGGAAGAATGAAGGATAATAAAGAGATGGGTGGAAGAGATCTTGAAGGATACCCTAGAGGATGGAATAAATAATTCCGATATGGAGAATATTCTGATGTGAGTTTTGAATCATCGATGAAGTGCAAAGTGCAAATCATTATTCTGCAAGTATAACTAGCTCCAAACTGTAAAAAAACTAACATAATAATAATTGGTGAATTTTGAACTTAATTGTCACTCTCTCGAAACATAATACCCTCACATGTGAATTCCCAATGAGACACTGGATCTAGGACCCTTCATCAATTCGGTGCTCTGGATAGTGCATCACAATGCTGGTTGAATCCCCTGTCGTGTGCTTCATCAGTATGCAAATCGAACCTTGAGTTTCTTATCGAACCACATCTTATAACGCATAAAATATTGTTGTGTGTTGGTCGATACCGATTTCCATGTACGGATTTTATACACAGACGACCCTTATATCCTCATAGCATTCTGTTATATGTGTATTCCCCCTTCCTGCATGAGAAAATAGTACATGGAATGGTGTGTATTCGAGTGTATTTCCCTCCGACTCTAGACAAACCCCTCAATCACCATCCAGCCCCTCATAGCTCCTCCATGAACCTGTCTACCGGCATCATGCCAAGGCCTCCTCAAAAGGCACTGGACCAGTATAATCAGATCATTTGGTGCACCAACACACCTTTATGAATCTATTATACCTTAGGTAAGTGGAGTAAGAAGGTTAACCCCATAACCATTTGGATCCCTGGAATGTCTCTAAGTCAACATTTCTAAGGTCAACCAAGAACCTACCTTAGGATGCCAACGTGAACCTCCCCATTATTGGGTTTAGGGGTAACCACTAGCCTTTCACTTCAATAACTTCCATTGACAAGTGCGAAGGTAACTTTTTCTATCCCCTTTTCCCAAGAATGATGCTCCTCCCATTTCCTAGAACCCAGAAAATGGAACTCCTCCTTAGGTAATCCCCTAAACTTTTGTGAGAGGTGTCACTCTTCACCCTCTTCATCTTATTTCTGGATTTTTTAGGTAGATCACTGAGATTTGACTATCTTGGGTGTCAATATGAGTGACGGTTGCATGTTCAAAGCCCTTATCTCTCTCTTGGATCTAGTACAATCTCTCAGTTGATGATTTAGAACATGCGATCGAAAGATCCTACGTGTCCTCTTGTTTCTCACAACAATCATGACTCACATCGGCTTATAGGTTGGTTATGATCATGAAATCTGCATAGTCCTATCAAATGGGCCGCCTCCTAGGTGTAATCCACAACCAAACCTTCGTATCATCTTGAGTTCATATCGTCCACATGGTTCCAACAAATGAGCCTCCTCTTAGGTGTGAGACTCAATCCATAAAAACTATGAGAAAACTAATTCCACCCATAACATGGATTTGTAGGACACATGTACAAGGCCCGAGATCAAGGAACATTAACCTCAGAAGCCACTCTCAATAAAATATTCTCCTAAATTAGAAAGGGCACTCTGCTGGGTTTAATTCCCGATAACCAAACTTTGTGGGATCTAATATCTCTCCCATGGATACATAAGAATCCCATGTTATGGGTCTAACCCCTACTTCATTCCATCTTCTGTATCGCATGGGTGACATTAATCTCCAGAGCACCCTATTGCATGGCTTAGGTCATCATTACCACCCTATCATCAAATTTGTGTATATCCATGATCATCCAACAACCCAAGTGTAGCATGTGGATACACTCTTCAAGAATGAAATGAGGATTCATGAACATATAAACATGACTTAAATCTATAAGAGAGTCATGGAGTAGGCAATAATCCCCCCCCCCCCGAAAGGGTGTGATGAGCCCAACCTCCCATCCTCACGACCAATGGAGTCCTAAAGTGTCGTGGGACAAATCACCACCCAATGAGATTCTACTTTTTGAAATAAGGTTCATAAATCAAGGATAGAAGATTCTTTGGGTGTTTCTGGCTCCATGAATAAACCCATTAGATACCATCCAAGGAAATCATATCCTAAGTGGATTGATTTCACAAATGCTTAACCCCCTACAATCACCCACTGGAACCATTCGACTATGGAACCACCTTCACAATACCAAATGGATAAACTGATCAGTCCCCATGGGGTCAACATATTTCAATCCACCCCATAAAGGATAAATGGTTCAAATTGAGTCGAAATAGAAAATGGTTAATCTGATTAGCTATTCTATAAAAATGGACAAATTCTTGTCACCAGTCAGACCATTTTTCATTTCCCCCAATGACATGTCCCCTCAGGCTGAAAAAGACACCTTAGAAGGTGGACCATGAGAATGGATCATATATATAGGGACGGAATGGATGTTTAATGTCTAGGATGGGGAATGCTCCTCTCAAGACATCGTAACTCAATGAAAAGACCAGGATGTGAATGGATGATGGCCTTGAACCACATGAAGGATTCCAATGTACCATGTATGGATGAATATGATAAAAGTCTACATAATTCAAAGGAAGAGTTGGGGAATATTCATTGATACACCCCATTGTACAAGCTAGGTCTTACACATGGTTAGCAGCCTGGATGGATGGAGATTGGGGAATGTGATTGAATGTCAAGATCTTATTGGGACGTGGTAGCCCATAGTAAAATCCAGACAGAAGACGGATCAATTGGGTGATGATTGATGGATCAGAACACCCTAAGGGTGTTGATTAAAGGGTATGTATCTCATAAAGCAAATATTTCACATAATGAGTGTATATCTATAAGAAGAATCAATTGGGTATACCATTGGTTGTGATAAACCCTCATAGAGGTTTCCTACACACCTTGTTTAGAAGATAGGGATCAAAACCTACCTAGATTTGAATGGGGGATTGGAGAATAAAATGGGAGGGATTCCCAAGAGTATAATGGTGTCACATTCACTTTAACCTCTATCCTCTCATGATTCATTATTGGTTTGATAAACAAGATGAACTATTAGACCATATGGTCATGTCAGGAATGGTGCATTATCTAGGGTTGGCGTTGGGCTTATGCGTAGTAGAATCACAAAATGGATATCATTCTATATGAGGAGGATCTAATTCCATGAGAGGAATTTCTCACTCCCATTAAGACCATGTTGTCATAGAAATTTCCCAAGGTGTGACACCCTGTGTTTGTTGCATGTGGTGAGACAATAATTTATCATCTTTTGCTGAGGACGATGGTCTTGGGTTTTTTTCCATACAGCTTAGACCGGTAGGACTCACTCTTTAACCCTCATATATATATAATTGGAACTCACCAACCCTTGGGGGTGGGAAGGAATAAAAAATTCTAGAAGTGGGAATTGTGGTTGAGTGGCCACTCATGAGGTCTGTGGTAGCATCCCTAGGCCAAAAAAACAATGGGTTAGCATACATATTCCAAAAATCAAAAGTTAAGGCCATTAAAAAGAAGAAGCCTTGTAAGGGACCATGAAATCATGGAATAAAAGTTTATAGGGCTACACAGAAGAGGGTATCATGATGCAGAGAGCCTCACGGATGAATTCATCATGATGCTCTAATGCTTCATGGAGAGATGAATCTTCACGAATGAATGGAATTCACAAAGCATGGGGACCCTATCTTATAATGGAATCATGGCACGATGGAAGAGTTATTTTTGAATGCTTAATGGTCCATGAAGCCTCATGTAACACAATGCTTCTCCATCCTCCATGTAATGCATGTACCTTTGTTAAAGGCATCCCTACATTAGGTAGGGGTAAATAGAAATAATGGAAAGGTTGGATCGTGATGCTCAAGTACCTTGGATGATCAATTTTTCCATTAGTTCATGGTGCTTATGGTATTCTTGAAATGATCTCTCATGTTTTTAATGGTTTGGGTGAACATTCCTTTGAGGCAGGGTGATCTGAAAATTTATATGAAATGGGTTCTCGTGATGCTCGAAGGCATGTAGTGAAGGAAAGTAGGGGTTTGTGAAGAACGATTACTCCATTAAACTCATGGATATATCTATTAACATCCTTAGTGTGATTATAGAGGGTTTTTAAGTAATTCAAGTTTAATCAGTGCATTTATCCTTTGTGGGGATTAGGGGATCCATGAGGGAGATTCACAAGGGGCACTTTTTTATGATATTTGGGACCATTTATCTGGAATTTCATGCCAAATAGTGTTATCCTTCCCCCATATATCCTAGAGAACAAATTACAATGCTAAAAAGGGGTATAAGAGTACTGAATCAAGTTCACTAATTAATTTTTCCATTATTATGGTCTTTTATATGAGACTTTACTAATATAAAAAAATTTCTCTATGCGTATGTCTATGCCACAAATTTCATGTCTTCTTCCAAAGTTATTTTCTCATGGATCATGTTATTTGATTCCATTTTTATTCATGCCCTAGGAACTAAAATTTTTTTCTCCATGACTTAGGATTATTATCTTCGATATGAAGGGTATCATTTTTAATTTTATTCTCATGTTCTCAAACTTTTATGTTCATGTTTTACTTATGTATCTTCCATGTTTACCATTATTGAGCATCTAGGCTCGCCCTTTCTTATGTTTCCTTTACCCATGTTATAATGACAAATATTTTGTATGATATGTCTAAAAATGGTTCTAGATGTAAAGAACTTATTGGGAGATTATGTAGCTCATTTATGAACTAGTGTTTATGTTTCCATGTTTCCAAAGAAAATTAATTATTACGATCATCGGGTGTGTGTTTGTGTAATGTAATGAATAATAAAAAAATGATATAATATATATGGATGATAATCCTGGGTCATTATATCTCTGATATTAAATTAGTTAGAGTACTTCTTCCAAGATTAACCTGAAGTATCTACCCATTCTCATCTCCTCCCAACAGATTTTTCAACCACAAGAAGATCTCCAGCTATTGCTTTGGTTAGGAAGTGAATCAAAAACTCCTATTCATACCTTATAACACATATTATTTATAATAATATTTTTTATAACCCTTTATAATATGGGATTATTTAATACCATCAATTAAATTAGAAGTGGTTAATTAAAACTATACCCAAAATGACTTGATTTTTATTCTACATACCCACACAAGTAGGAGATGTAAAAAATTGGATTGATGAATTTTGAAAAAATATTCCATCGATATCATCATCCACTATATATTCTCTCCAATCAATCTATAATTTCAGGGATACTATATATTAGGGAAATTTTCATAAATAATAACTCTTGAAATCTCTTCCAGGTGAAACCCCATTCATAATTTACATTGATTATCACATCCCACCATCGACGAGTTATCGCTTTCAGAATAAGAAACCATTTAAATAATATTCTAATCAGGTGTCTCATTAAATGTAGATATATGATATGTATGATTAACACACTCATCCACTTACTTTGGAAATACATAACCCTAAAATTATTGTTATAACCAAACTAAAAAACCCATGTAACATCTATAATGGTCAGTTCCGATCAAGGAACACCCTACCATATAACCTAAAGTAGTTTTATAAGACTCTCTCATATCATGGTATCAACTACAATACTAAAATGTATATTATTCTCATGTTCTCCTTCATATATATTTTTAGGTAGTTGATGTAGTGGAATACATAAAATTTATGTAGATATTTACGTTAAATTCCCCTTATAGGAAAAAATATTGTTGAAATAAGTTCAAAATAGCGGATGTCAATTTATAACCTCTTCTCTACATTCATTTATTCCCTTTTAATAGGTATCATACACATTAAAACATTTCAATAAATATTTCCAAAACATTCTCTTATACATAAGAATGAAAATTTAACCGTGGATAATAATAATAATAATTATAATAATAAATGGGTTTCTAAGTCAAATTAATATTCTTTGATTATATTAATGTGGTTATCCATAAGTATTAAGTTAGAAACAGAATATATATATTATTTATGTTTCAATTAATATGAGTTCCTAAAGGAATATAGTAACTTACTAAAAACACACACAAAATCATATGATATGCCATAGTGTCCTATATGTGCCTATTTGTAGATGTTTATTCATGATGTATGAGAATCAACAGAATAAGTTAAAAGCAAAAGGAATCCAGAATTGAACCTAAAATATACTTTTAAATCAACATATCCCTCTCACAATTATATTAAATAGATTTATTTATGGATTACTTATTGAGTCCTAGTTGTATAATTTACAAGATAATCCCAAGCCCAATTACCCTTAATGAGATCTCACACCATTTCTAAATACCCCAACCCAGATCATGTGTTGATACATCACAAATCACCAATATTTTTTAGGTGTTCTTTATGGTTAAAAGAGGTTAATGTAAATGACCAGGGATAAGGTATATTACAATGGGGAGTCATTCTCCGTGATTAAAATATCAAATATTTAATATCGTTTCCTACTAGAAAACTATAATAACCCATTTATACATTGGACAAGTGAAAATATATATATATATTAATGGAGGAGAACTTGTATCCAAGAGGAAACCTAGTATATCACTATATTTTTATAAAAAAATATATAATTTTATGAAATAACCAAATAAGGATAATCCAAATCCATGTATACAAACCATAAATCCGGTATCACTCTGATATAACCAAGATATACTTATGGAATCCAAACATTAATCATAAACAACCCAATACATATCACCTATGTCAATGAAAATATTCTCCAAAATTCAACTTAGGATCTCATCTAAATGTTAAACTACTCATATTGATTAATTTCTTATCCTTATATAGATCAAAAGATATAATTGCATCTCAAGAGACATATGTGGGGTGAGTACATCATTACCAGTTGGTAGTCACCGCTTGACCCCTACCAATACATCATAAGACCATGTTCATGTATTATCATCATAAAGGTCACTGGGAAGAAAATATAAAATAATATAATCAATTTATAATATATGTTTTGATATTGGAATTTACTAAATAACATCAGGGGATGAAAATTTTGTTTTGAACAAGACTACACAGAGACCAAACATTCCTTCTTTATGTTATTCTCAGAATATCTTTTTGTGAACTAGAATATTGGTAAGTACCTCCAAGATAACTAGCTAGTTTCAAATGGTACATCCACATAATTAAGGGGTAATCACATTTCATGGACATGATTTAGCGACCTTAGTGGTCATTCCAAACAGATTAATGTTTCATAAAAGAAATTCTAGGTACCTAAATTCCAATCCTAAACAAAGTCATGGTACCATTTTACCCATACTATAACACACACACATTGATATAAATATATATATATTATTTTTAGATTGTGTACACATGTCCATGACTAGATGGTGTATCCATAGAAACCCGTTGTTTCACTTTTATGGCCCTGATGATCCAGTAACAGAATCTATAATAATATGTAAATATATTATCCCCTATTTAAGACATGGTTCCATATATATAAATCATGAATTTAACTATTTAATTTATATATATATATATATAATATTTTCAGTCTAATAACCATTTGACAAGCTAAGATATCATATATATATAATTACAACCACATATATTTTTATTGAAAATTTTTTGTTCTCGGGAAAAATTGGAATAAGTAATAAACAACAAAAATTTAAACTATGGTATAAGGAATAACCAAACATAACCAAAAGCTAGTAAATAACACATAAAAACAAAATTAGGATGTATATTATTTTAATAAAACCCATTTATTTTAAGAAAAATATTTTTAGGTTTGATCAAACTCTACCCTATGTCATTGGTTTAATTTATAATGTAATAATATGAGAATAAATGAGGGTTTTCATACATGGAAACTTATAAACCCAATCCCCAAACCAGGGATAATGAAATATGGAACTATATTATATATTTTAAAAATAAATAATTACATATTTTATTTATTTAGTTATTACATTAAGAAATATTAAAAATAAAAAAGGAAAATTATGGTATCTCCATTGACTAAAAAAGTATTATATACTATATAAAACTCAATGGAAGAAAACCCAAATGTGAATATGTATTTAAAAGAGATGGATAAAACAAGGAGAATAGTTGATTATCTCACCTTAAACACTCCTATTAAGAGTTAATGCAATATCATGGTAGGGATCCAGATAAAAAATGAATGAGGAATCACTTAGAAATTAATTGGGGTTAAATATAGAGCTCCGATAGATTCCATAACAGGAAAGTGTTGGTAAATATCAAATAAATAATTTTTAATGGATAAAATTTTATATTAATGGGAAAATGTCACCCATTTCATTAAAAACCCCCATGATTCCTACCGAGTTCCTAAAATAGTATTTAATGTACATAGTTTCCCCACTTGTTGAATCTATTGTTCATATTAGGTAACCATAATAGTATATATTATAGTTCAAATTAGTTATCATTATATAGTTATTACCCTTCCATTAGGTACCCATTACTTCTCCCACACCACCATCCTTTCATTTTCCTCCAAAATTATTCACCTTTTTCCAATCCTTACTAAACTAAAATTTTCATCATTTTAAATATTAAAGAAAAAAATCTAATGTAAATAATAACCCTTAATTATGTGCTTCATTACAATAGGCATTGATCCCATTGCAATAGAGTAACTACTACCTTTGTTATATATTCCCATCAAAAATAATTTTTTAGATATGGATTGTGTATAGTATCCATGGATGTTTACATGAAATATTTATTTATAATATATAAAAATTTATAAAACCCATGTAAAATCAATGGTAAATTTAAAATAAAATATTTTAATATTTCTAAGAAAATATTTGGGTTTTGATGCCTTTATTACCATAATAGTATTTGTTTGTAAGTTTAAAGAGAACGAAAATAAAGAGAGATGGTGTAAAGAAACATAATAGATAGCAATTTAGAGAGGGATAGATATGTTCACTGACATCATTAATTGTTCTAAATATTTAGATACCAAAAAATTAAATATATTATTGATAAAGATGTTTGGATGAATAGAAACACCAACATTGGCCTTGTCCTTATTCATATTTTATTATTATCAATATATATCCTATAAGAGCAATTCATTTTCTTGAATCATTTCTAAAAATTTTGTGTTGATATATGAGAAGAGTGAGTTTAAATCTGGGTTTGTATTAGGGGTAAATACATCATAATTTAGTATGAATGACCAAGGTTCAAATCATGGATGGGTTGCATTTATGTACTTACTACTATAGAAATGTAGTAGAAACCGTGACACTATTGTATTAGTGGTACTATTCATGATATTTGGGATTTTAAACCTTGCATTTCAGTCTTCATGTTGTTGGGCCTCCAATACATCAAAGGCCTTCAGAATATAGGGTCTCCTTGTTACCATATGTTGGTAGAAAGTATCAAAGTGGGACTAAATAAATATCACCCTGAAATAATTAGGTGATGTATCAAGTAACACATAAACACCAATAAGTGGGTGGCATCAAAAGTGTGTTGATCAAGTTAGTGCCTATCAACCAACCTTTAATTATCATGTGGGATAAAGGTGTTCCTTATTATGTGAATATATACATAGTGGTACCAATTGAACGATTTGGTGTAATAAGTAGGAAATTTAGTAGGGAACCACTTAATAATTTTCATGTCAGCAACTTGATAGAGAGATGGCTGTGTCGAAACCTATCATCTGGCTCCCTTCCTATAATTATTTTGGATATGGGATAATGGGGCTCCCTTCTATCGAACATTGGAGGGTAGAATGACACATTGATTCTTCAAAGGGGGAGACACCGAATTTGGAATGGTACCAGGTTTGATGACTACTTACAAGGGGAAATGTGGTGTTATATTCATGTCATTAAATGATTAAGACTTCACTTTTTGTTATTTTGGGGTTCTCTTTCGAAGGCCTTGGAGCAACATTTAGCTGGGATGTTGAGCCATATAATATTTTGGGATATGGGCCATTTATTTTTCCCTCTTAATCCAATTAAGACGTTTTTTCTTCGCATAATAAATTGGTTTTAAACCCAAAAATGTTTTGATATATGAAAATAGATTATCCTTAGGAATTGATAGAGAATCACTTCAAAAATTATAATTAATAATAATAATTTTTGTGATCATTGGTAAAGTGTCACATTATAATGTGTATTCTCTTTATACTAATATAAATTATGAGATATATGTAAAAATAGATTATTCACTCAGTTTTTTGTATTTGATTACATCGCTATGTATGAAAGACCTATATGAAAAGTAGATCTAGGAAGTCTTTCTTTTAATATAGAAATAATATTTCTAAATGGGGGAAGATTCATGAAAATAATTTGATACAATTATTTTCATCCATCTCATGATATTGTAGGACCGTGGTCACCTTGTAATAATTGATCACATGTTTATATCCTCGGCTAACTCCAGCAATGTTAAAAATATTTTTAGAACCATTTCATATTACAATTAATAAATTACTCAAACCAGGTTCCAAATTATCTCATATCTATAATTATGAAGAGAAAATATTAGAGAGTAATAAAATTATCAATTCCTTATTAATAAATTTCAATGTAATGTAATTGATAAAATTTAATGTTATTAATCTTTTTAAAAATTGTAATCCAAGAATAAAATTAAATTTATTTACATTTTTCATTTTAGTGTTTCATGCGAGAACTACAACAGTTTCATTTACATTATTCATGATACTTTAAATAATTAAATCTAAAATACAAACATTTATTAGATTAATTTATCATGAAGTAATTTGATAATATCATTTCAATAAATTTCTCATTTTATTTTTATGATATTGTTTTAAATAATATATTTATTATACTAATTTATATGTATTATTCATGTTTTGGTGTTCCCTAAATCCTTTTAGTTTCCCTATATAAATTTGATTTTATAATTTTTTATTAAATAATATATTTTTAGATACATTTTTTAGAATTATATATTAATTACAAGAGAAAAACAATTAAATCTATAACAACATATGTTTATATCACAGGGGTAAGAATATCAAAATAATTGATACTTTCCTTTTGTGTACACCCAATATAAACTAATGTATCCATATATTTTTTTACTATTCTATAAACATTTATGCTTTTCTTAAACCCCCTTTAAACTCCTATTGCTTAAAATATTTATAAATATTAATTAAAATTAAGAAATTATTTATATATATATAATTAATATCACAAATAATAATAACCTCCAAACGATTCAAATAATAAAATGATAGGAATTATCTCTTTGTTGTTGGATATTATTTCAAGTTTAAGAAAATAATTTTTTCCTAAAAATAATATCACTAACTTCTTTCATAATATACATGTAAATTTCATAAATATATTATTATTAATTTTTTAGGGAGATTTACCAAGACAAGGAGGTGAATCAGGGAGAATCTAATTTATGTTCTATTAAAAATATATATTATTTATTTTTGATTATCTAGTTTTTGATATTAATGTGACCATAAATTTTATATATATAAGTATATGTTACATGAATATTAATTTGTTTTCTACAATAGGTAAATCATATGAAATGATCATTAGAATTTACTTTGATCAACTCCAACCACCTCTTGGATCAGCACCTTACAATGTATTGGATTGAATCATTAACTTACCATGGCTTATTCCAGATGTATATTTTAACTTTTAGTAACTTCCGGATCATAAGTTGATACAATTAAAATAACAAGAATATATCATTGTATTTAAGGGTGACCATCCATTACAACTCAATCATTGTCTTCACTTATAATTTCCTCATATACTACTCGTCTAAATTGATGATCTATTTCAATAAATATTTTTCATTATTCCCTAAAGACAACTTCTTTGAATTAGTATTAATTTGATCATAAAAATAACTCTATATAGATCACTAGAACATTCAACTTTTTAAAGTATAATTAAATAATCACTATTGAGAATCTTTCATTAAAATTTTGGTTTTATATAAGATAAATTACGTTAATTATATATTAAATAGATCATTGTTTTATAATATTAACCCATGATCCCATGATCACCAATGATATATATATTATTTTTTATGTACCATGTTAATAGTATTATTCATTGATATTTTTTTAGAAAAATGATTAACTGACTCCTAAAATCAAAACATGTATAGCTATATTTCTTTCAAAAGGTCTAACAAAAAATTATTTTACTAAAATACTTTAGAAATATTTTATGGAAAAAATCAGGGTATCCTCATATTTGTTTTATGGTATTCAATACAAAAATGTCATACATAATTTATTATAATTACTTTATTTGTAGGTCTCTTCAAATAAACAAAACCTCAGTTGAATTGAACTATATATCATTCTATATTTACTAGTTAGTTAATTATTACCTCCTTATCTCCTCATCACTTTAGATCATAATAAATTATTTATATTTTTATAGACCACCATTCTTTTAGACATCTAAAAACTCATATTCTATGAGTTTGAAAAAATATGGTATTTGAACACATTAGTAAATCATAAAAAGGTAATTTTAATCTATTTTATTTTATTATAATAAAATTGTGAGTTCCCCTTTGATCTTGAAATTTGGTGTCTATTATAGAATATGATTTTTTAAGGAATTTTATAGTTAAATTAAATGAATATATTTTAAATTTTGATAGAAAAATAATTTTTCAATCCAAAAACGAGTATGTATTCATATTTTGAGTTTTGTTTGATTCTAGGTAAAAATAATAATGTATTGGAGAGAGAATTCATATTTATTCTTGGTTTGATGCATTATAAAAAATCAATAAAACTAACTATGCATATTCCCTATTTTAATGAAAAGGGAATGAACGATTTAAAATATGATTAAATAAAAGTATATGATAATAAAATGAATAAAATGGATTATATAAATGAATGTAACATAGGTTAATCATTTTCAAAGTATTATGCTAAGGGAAATCACATAGTAAATTGAAAAACATATACTCATTATCCTAAATGAAAAAAAACATTAAATAACTAGAAAATATTTAGGAACCTATAAATAGAGTTCTTGATACATACACTATTTTTTATTTTTCACCTCTTAAATCCACTAAATCTCTACTCAACAAACATAGTGTCTTCACTAATCACCATTTAACCTTTTGTTTTCTACATAATGGAAAAATGTGTAGGAAAACCTCCCATGCATGGGGTGAATATATATATATATATATATATCCAGTAAGATGCTCTGAGAACCAAAAAGAATAAAAATAAATATCATTTTTCTTATAACCACAAAATTAATGGTAACGTAAATATAATTTTAAGATAGATTACCCATTATAATAGTGGTTTCCATGTCTTCAAATCCCAGCTAAAATAATATTGAATTAACTGAATAACCCAAGAAAGCAATTGACCTAGCGCTTCTTAACCTATCTCACATATTAGAATCAATAGTTGGGGACCCCTGACCCAAATAATTATAAGAATATTATAAAATAGAGCATAAACATCATTAGAGGACCTATTCCTTTTCAAGAATTGAACATATAATGGTAGAGAAACTTACTGTATAGTTAGAGGTCTCACATACTAGTATTGGGAAAGATCCTAAATCTAAGTGTCATATAGGGGAATCATGCCATATAAATCCTACCAGAGTACTAAACCTATAATTATATTTGAAGGTATAAAACCCTATATAATTGTGGGGGTACTAAACTATAAAATTATATAGAAGACATATTCCTCATAATAACATTTATCTAGAGGAGTAATGAAATCCCATTCAAATTCTAATCATTAATCCAACACCCAAAAATTGTTCCTACAAAATTAAATAATAAATAAAAAAAATTACTTAAAATGAACTTTAATTTCCAAATTAATTACACCATCTAATTTTATAAATAATAATTTTTGTGTTGGGATATCTGCATGCCACATTTGAGAACACTAATAATATGGTATTTATTTCCCATAATGGGATAATAATGGGTCATAACATCTTTGAACACAACATTCTATTGGAGGACTATGAATTATTATGGTGAAGTGTGACTCCCCACATTATATCAAATAACTCATTGATGAATCCATATTCTTTACACCATAGTCAATAATCCACCACTCTTATTCACATGTTATCCAGAATCACGATGCACCCTCGTGATTTGTGTCATTACTACATGAATTTATTCTGACATTATATCAGGGTAGGTGAATCATGGTGAAAACTAGTATGTTGTTATGATGTTTTACTTCTAAAAAGTATAAAATATTTTTTCAATGTGTTGTAGAATGATGTGACTTATCACAGTACAAAGTGAATCTGAGTAGAAATCCCACACTATTTTTATCATCATGACTTCAAGTAACCCATCCCAACTTCATTCCATTTTTTACATGCTCCATCATATCTACCTACCATATATGGTTATGTGGCCGTTATTTTATTAAACCATAATATTAAATATTGATTCAAGAGTAATATTTGGTAAGTTGTTTATTACGCAAACAGGGAAACATTCAACAAGGGATCATTTTGATATGAGTTGTATTTTCATGAGAAAGAGGATAATACTTTGTAGTAGTGAAATAATTATAAAATATAAAAATTATAGTGAACAAGCCTATAAATAATAATAAAAATGATATCATGGAATAATTGAGAAAGAGTTAAGAAATGATTGCAACCTTAAAATTTGATCATTGACATTACACAAGTTGGCACATTAAATCCATATTGATATCACCATGTGATTATAACTGATTATTTAAAAACAATATAGGTTGTATAGGAACCCACAATGACACCAAAAAGTGTTGGAAGGTTGAGTAAAATAATTTAAATTCATAAAATAGAGGTGCAGATAGTCATTTATAATGATAATATTGGTTATCCTAATCAGCGAAAAATTCACTATGTTTCATCGTAATTTCTAGAAATATGAACCTAGTCATGGCACAATAAATGTGATCACACTAAAATTTACTTCAGTCTACTGATATAACAAAACTGTATAGGTATCACCTCAAATATCTAGGTGTTAAAATTGAAATCAATTAAATGAAACCTAAGAGTGTCAGGGTGAAACAATGTCCACCACATTGCAACAAGTAAATCTTTGGTTATCGCAATAAAAATTTAAAACATACATGATCAACCACATATAAATACTATTATGTATCAAATATAATCACTACACAAAAAATGATGTGTATGATTCACCCAAAGACACCATAACACTCTCACACCGTATAAGGACCCAACCTTATTAATTACTTAAAGTAGTTTCTTTAGACTAGATTTAATTTTATTTATTCACCAAATATCATTTTGTTATATATTTGTATCCATTAAGGTTAAAAATATATAATATTAATAACGTATATTACAGAGGAAAATTATACTCAATATCAATTTTTCTCATAATAGAAAACATATAATGTAAAACATGATTTTTTTATAAAAATCATCAGGATATAAAAAATAACATTGTTCTTTCCCTTACTGATAATTCAAACTTGTTAAAAATTTTAAAATAGTGCATGAGATAAAAAAAATATCAATATTGGACATAAAAATAAAGAAACGAATATTTAGACCATGAATACTAAAAAAAATTCATTTTCAAAAAAATCTTTGGGCTCTAAATAAACGTTTCCTTACTTCAAAAACCATCTTGTATACATAAATCCTGTCATAAAACATTTCATAAGAAATATTGAAAAAATATAACTCATATGTTTTACTCCAAAATATTTTATGGTATGTCTTATTTTTTATAGTTAATCTTTTTGATATCTTAAATTGCATTCGACACCGAACCTAAACGAACCCATGATATACTATTAATATTATTATTTAAAATTAAATTCTATAATAGTTGTTAATTTTTTTTGTAATAAATGGGATTAAATATATTATGAAAATCTATTATTGAATTAATTTTTCACCAAAATATTAAAAATAAATATTAAAACCAAGTTAATATAATAGAAATCTTTTTGTAAGGACTATTATTATGAGCCAAACGTGTTTTATCCAAATAAATTAAATTAATTATTATCATTGATTGATATTAATTATATTTATATGCCTCCAATGTTTGTCAATCATCCTATTTGTTTCTTCGAAATGGTATAAAAACAAATCGAAATTTTTATGTATAAAAGCTATATTTTTATAAAAGCAGTTTCACTGTAATTTTTGGGCACACTTGTTTTAAATATTGTATGGAAACTTTTATAAAATATATTTTGCTAAATAAAATTCTTATTTTAAATATAAGTATAAAAAATTACATTGGTTTATTTTTTGTTGTTAACCTAACATGTTTCATGTTTCGATGAATAGTAAAAAATACTGTATTTTAACTGAAAACGGCTTTTTCATTCAAATAATTTTGCGTTAAATTTTATTTTTTATTGGTTCTAAAGTTTAATTATATATATTTTCTTATTATTTTATCCAATTTATGTCATTGGAATTAAATTTACATTAAATATTGATATAAAAACATTTCAATCATTTCAACATTCACACATTAAAAATTGTTTTTCTCTTTCCTTTAACAGGATAAATTTTAAATTAATTACAAAAAATAATTAATTTTGAATTTTGAAAACATAATTACATATTTTTAATAATTGGGTTAAAATTATGTAAAAGGTTTTCTATTATTTTTGGACATTATAAATTGAATCTTTTGAAATTTGTTTGTTCACATGGTTAAACATATATCTAGTAATTAAAGGTAAAAATAATAGTATAAAGATTAGTGAAAACCCTAACACTTGTATACATTTCAATGGATGATTAGGTGTTGATCACATTAATCCTTGGGATGATATTATAAACATTCAAATCCAGTTGGATGAGAGTATGAAATTAATTATATTGTATTTAAAAAAATTTACAAATGTCCATCACATATATTTAATAACTAAATCATTTTTAATATAGGATTATACAAGAGATAAAATTTACTATATATATTAAATTGAAAAATATAATTTTATTATTAATAATGGTAATTTATTTGGAATTTTAAAAAAATATATATTTACATTAACGGTTTATACAATGATGATGTAGTAATTATTTAGTTAATTTATATATAAAATAAATAATTTGAGAAATATGATAGTTAATATAATTTGATATGGTTAATATCATAAATGAATTTTATATATTACATAGACATAATATGGATTTATTGAAGGTTTTATTTTCAAAGATATCATGTTGTTATGATATTTTTAAAAATTAAATCATTGAATAGTATCAAAAATGGCATTAATGTTTTATTAAAATAAATAATATTTTATTAAATGATATAAAATTCATAAAAACATAAAATTAATCCAAATTTTTTGGATAAAAATTTAAATTTTATCCATGACTCATTTATGGATATTTTTACATTTTATAATAACTATATTACGATTCAAATAGTAAAAATACATATTGTCATGACAAGAGTTAAATGTTTTTAATATGGATTAAAACCAAACGATAAGGGTAAGAATGTGACACACACTTGTATAAAAATAGTTTCATATATTATTCATACCTATAAACATATAATATTATAAATAAATTACTTTTTATACATTTTCAATTAAAAATTAATTTTTATTAATTTTATGTGTTTTGTGTCTCCAAAAGTTTCCATCACCTCAGTAATAAAAGATAACTTCTTGCCTCAATTATGGACACCACATTGAGCCTTATAGATCAACCAAACCCTAAAAATTTCTCATAAAAATATCCTTATACATGTTTTGCAGATCCTAGTCTCATGAAAATACCAACCCTATATACCTTAAGAAGAGATCAAAAGGAAGTCAGGCAAAGAAGAGGTAATCCTTTTTACCAACTCATTCAAGATCATTTCTTCATATACTTCCACATAATTTGTTTTTTCCATAATAATTTAATAAGTCCAATATATATATATATATATTATTAATTTTTTTATGATTATCAGAGGACCATATTCAGCATTTTATCCATTATATGAAAAATGAAAGAACTCCGTGTGTGTGCGTATGACTTACTGTCTCTACGCCATGGTGTAATTTTTTTCGTCACCACTTCTTTGGATGGTTATAATGATGGATATAATGGATATAATATTTAAAAATGACATGAAATTGATTTTTTACAATTTATATACCATCAAATTCCTAACCCTTTCACCGTTAAGGGAGTCATATGGTCGGTCATGAATATGTATGGCCTACTGTCTCCATGACACGATGTGATTCATTTTCCATTATAACCATTCCAGAATAACAATAAAAATAAATATAATGATTACATATAATATATATTAACTTAATATAATTACTTAGATGAAATAAATGTATCCTATGGATATGAAATAGGACTCACATGACAAAACATGAATAGGAACATGAAGTCGTTAACACCTGAAACAAGGGTAATAAAAAATATTATTAACAAAATGATATAATAAGATAATATATGATTTAATAAATATATATATGGTTCATGTATAAATTAATAAAATGAATGAATCCATTATACATGATGTGAAATTACATTCAACTAAATTAAAGTACTATGTAAGGGTTAATTTCACAATCTCTTGATTATTTGAAATTATTTATACATAAGTATCTACTGGGGAATATTTATCATCCCATTTCATGTTTCTTAGTAATATTTTAATAATTATTTTCTATTATTTTCCAAAAAATGATTAAATTATTTTTTCTCATGTTCAGTTTTTTAAGATGTTTTGAAATAAATATTTTTTTCATTTTCTAAACGAGGTACATTATGAATTTTTTGACAAAAATACCGAAGAAATGTGTTTTTAACATATGTGGAATGATCATATTTTTAGGTCATTATAATTCCTTATGATGTTGGGGCTCCACTTGTAAGTTTATAAAGTTATTTTTAGAAAAAAAATTATTTTATAAATTATTGGATTTTTAAATAAACAATTTCTATGTAAAAAAGTGGAATTTATCTTAAGAAATTTTGTTCATTTTATTTGAATATTTTCATCTATGTAGATATACATTGTTGGATTTCATGATTAAATGAGATTTATCTCTTATAATACCATATATCATATTTTATTTAATTTTTTATGGTCAGTTTGACTATGGATATTCTATATTTATGCCATTGGGTATTATGTGTAATGTATTTACATTTCATATGCCAGTTTTTCAATATGAATGTTTATATTGTTCGTGTTTTCATCTGACTATTGCATTGGAAATAGTAAGTAATGGCCAGGGCCCTCTATATAGAATATATTCTTCGGTAGGTCTCATGAGAGAAACAACATTGGGTATTGGATGATGTCTTACCCATTTATGATTGGTGTCTTGGATGAGGCCTTGACAGTATGTTTATGATGACAGACATTATGCATTCTATCATTATGAGATTGGTTGTTGATATTCCATTTGATTATTCATCTAGTATAATATCCATTTGATTATTTATATAGAATTATATCATTTTCATTTATTATTTTCATATTATGCTCAGGATTATGTTTAAATGGATTTTTTAGTTATACACCTTACAATTTTGTATATTATTATTTATTCATAATGGATTTTATTATACTCTTACCCTTACTGAGCATCTGATATCACCCCATTCTTATGTTTAATTTTTCTCGAGAAGCCATGTTGTATATTTTTATCGGTAAGAAGGGTTAATCTTTGAATGTATTGGTTCCCTTAAGTGATTGACTATGTTGAATTTTATAGTTTCCATTATAATGTATATTTCATGTGTGTAATGTGGTTTCCAAAACTGCTAAACTAATCAGTAATTTGGGATTTGAGTCTTGTAGAAATTCTGTTGTAATAAAATATGGAACTGGCTCTGGGATAATGGATTTTGGTTCATTACAGCTGGTATCAGGGGTGTTTTATAAGAAAATTGGAAACTAAATTTAGGAAACATGGATTAGGGAACATAACCATAAAATATAATTTAGGGATATCTATAGAAGAACATCCTCAAATTTGGGTAAGTTATAGATTATGTTGTACTTCCTACAGATACATACCCATCTAAAAACTACATGTGGACATGGTTCAGGAACAAATGTACCTATGGGTAACAACTCTAACAAGGTGCATCGAGCTTGACTTTGCATAACCCGGTACACGACCATAGGCCTTACTGCCCACCTATTTTGACACTACTTAGTTATATTCTTAGGATAATTCACATTTTTTACCGAATATTATGAATTATTTTATATTAAATATGTTCTCAAATAAAACATGTTTATGATTTTGAAATTAGATATGCCTAAATTTCAAATTTATGAATTTTTTACAAGATTGAAATTATGCATTATTATTGATAACATAATTTATTGTATTACATTTTTATAAATGGAACCTATTGGAATTAATGGAAACCATATAAATTCACATAATACATGTAGCTATTACCCTCCTAAGAAAGATAATGATTTTGGAGCTTGGGTAATAATTGGTGTCAAAACGCTTAAAACAATTCTAGGACAATTGACTTGGGTTATCAACATTATCCTTACCCATATGGAGATGTCTATCCCACATCATGGAGGGAAAATGTTAGGCCACTTCTTTAGAAAATAACCTCTATCATTCAATGGGATTACAAATCCATTTATATATGAGAAATAGATAAATTCCTTAGAAAATATATTTCTCTCTTTGGGATGTAAGGAAAGGGAAAAGGTTTCCTGATAAATTTACTATCTATCTAGAGATATGGATCAATATTGGTCATTGATTCAAAATAATAAAGATTATAAGGAAATAGATAACATAGAATATAATTATTTTCATGAAAATTTAATGGAGAAATATTTACCTCACAAACTAAGAGGGAGAGAAATTTTTTTTTTTAGACAAACGGAAAAAATAATGTTTCTAAATTTGAATCTGTGTTTACATTCTTAGAAATGCATTTCACATACTACATACATAACCCATGGGGTATGATTTATCATTTCATTGATGGCTTAAATGTGTTCCTCATAAAGGCATTGGTCTTTGAAACATTCTCTTCATATGATGATATAGTCTCATGTGCTATCAATACAGAGAAATAATTATCTAAGACTTATGACCTTAAGGTAAATCAAGATTATAAGATAATGGTGGATCAAGAGATAGATAAACAGAAAGGGGGAAAATGATATTTCCACAAGTGATTATTATAGGATGAAAAACACTTATACATTCCTGAAAGGGAATAAGAGATTTTTACTAGTGTGGAGAGAAATATCATGAGGCTTGTGATTGTAAGGAAAATAAATAAGCAATAAATGTAAAATTTTTGTACTATAAGGACACGGGACACTATGAAAATTAATTTCCCATGAATTAAATGATATATCTCATAATAAATAAATGGATCCAGGTCAAGGATATACTATTACTTTAGTTGAAATGAAATAATTATTTTTTTTTGATTAAAAAATTATGTTATGATATTCTTGTGATAAGAATCATAAGTTATATAATGATAATGCTACAGTACTTCTTCATTATGTATTTTGAATCATGTATGCTCTCATTAAGTTTTATGGTGATCAAGGAATTCATGTATTTGCTATGTGAAAAAAATAACTACATTATGTTATTTTGTAAAAATATGATGTTAATTTTATTTTGGATGTATAGTGATATTCATTGTAAATTTTTTATTGTGAATTTGGAAAGATGTATTTTGGATAGTCTTAAGGTTTGCATTGAATAATTTCATCATTTAATATTTTTGATTATGGTTAATGTATTATTTATAATATTGGGTAACCTGTGAAAACCATTTTGGTTTCATTAAAATTTTAAAATCCAAAGGAATGACTTTTGGATATAATGATTCATAAAAGCGTTTTGTGCATAAAGGATACATTTTTAACATTCATTTCCATGTGTGAGGGTTGAATTGATAATATATCAAATAACAACAAAAGGATTCCATTATTATTATTATATGAAGAGAAATAAATTATTTACTTATAAGAATACAAAAATAATCCTTAAACTCTAGGAAAGGGATTTTGGATCAAAATTGTATCCATTTATTTTTCTTTTTGAGAAATCAGTAGAATTTTAACCGATCAAAAATTTATGGTTTTGTAATTTTCGACATTTGTAGGACCATTTTCTCTATCACTCTCTATAAGAACTTGGTTGTTAGTTTTATCTTCCATGTCTATGATATTCTACATTGAACCCTAGTATGTGTTATCTCAAGTGGCCATTGTACTTCCCTCTCTTTATTTTAAATTGGATGTTTCAGGAAAACCATTTTCGATGTGGGTTTCCCACAAAAATTTTTTTTGAGTGTAAACCATTGATTTTTGAAGTTCAATATAAATTTAAATGAACAAAACTTATTGATGGAGGGTAGAATATAACACCAGAATATTGTATGGTATGTATTATTTTTTTTATAGTTAATCTTTTCAATAGCTCTAATTGTATACAAAATGGAACTTAAAGAAAAACCTGATATTCTATTAATATTATTATTTAATATGAAATTATCTCATATCCATTAAATTAGTTGTTATGAATACTATTAACTATATATTGAATATATATTATTAAATTCATTGTTTACCAAATAATAAAAAATAAATACAAAAATTAATTTAACATAAATGATTTGTATTTATAATAACCGTTATTATGTGCCAAATTTGTTCTATACTGACAAATTATATTAATTACTAATATTAGATTATATCAATTAAATTTAAATTTATCCACCATTTAACATCATCCTATTTTTTTAGAAATGTTTTAAAAATAAATCCCATTATTTAGGCATAAAATGAAATATTTTTATGAAGGTAGTTTTGTTTCCATTTGATAGAAAACATATTTTGAATCTAGTTGTTGACACATTTCTAAGTTATATTTTTCAAAATACAATAATTATTTTAAATAAAAATATAAAAATTTACTTTTGTTGAATGTTATTTATTTTTATGATAACTTTTATGTTTTGATGAGTAGTAAACAAATATTGTATTTTATTTGAAAATAGTTTTTAATCCAAATAATTTATTATTATAATGAGTTTTATTATTTTATTTAAAGAATAACTAGAATTAATTTTCATAATTTAGTCCAACTGCGGACATTTTAATCCATTTTACATTGAATTTGGATATAAAAAATCAATATTTTGAACATTTTCACTTTAAAAACTCATTTTATTGTTCCATCGACATGATTAATATTAAATTAATCACTCTAACTACATTAGTTTAAATTTTTAAAAATGTATTCAATAATTGGAATCAGTGATTCAAAATTATTTAAATTGGTTTATTTAATTTTTGTACATTATGAATAGTAACTTTTGTAAAATGTTTATTAACAATGTTAAGGGTAAATCAAGTAATTAAGGGTAAAAATACGATTATAAATATTATGAACATAACCAAAAACTATTCCAATTTTTATTTTTTGAGTAAATGTCGATAAAAAATCCTTGGGATAACATTAAATCCTCTATAAGCCACTTGGATGAGTGTATGAAATTTATTATATTTTATTTGTTAAAAAAATTATGATATCGTACTAATATCCTTAATTAATATATAATTGTTAATATTGAGTTATAAAAAATATAAATTCCACTATAAATTTTCAATTGAAAGGTAAAATATTTATCTTTATCATGATGGTATTTATATTATTTTTTAGAAAAAATTAATTAAATTAGGTACGTATAAAATGATGATATTGTTATTATTAAATTAATGTAAATAAAAAGTAAATGATATTAAAAATACTAAAATAAATATAATTTGATATAATTAATGTCATCCAATGAATTTTATAGAATACCTAGATGTATTAGGGATTTTATTTTTGAAGAGATCGTGTTGTTATGATATTTTTATAGTCATGTAATGAATAATATCAAAATTGACATTAATGTTATATTAAAATAAAAAATATTTTATTAAATGTTATAAAATTCATAAAAATATAAAATCATAAAATTGATTGGTTTAAATTTCAAAAATTCATCCATGACTCATTTATGGTTTTTTTGTAATTTTATTTTATCTATATTAACCTATAAAGAGAAAAAACATGTTGTCTGTGTAAGAGTTAAAGGGTTTAAATAAGGGATAAAACCAAAATATAAGGGTGAGAATTTTTCCTAAACTTGACTAAAATTTTTTGTTTTAGTGGATTTCTACCAATATTAATCTGATATTATAAATAACTCACTTTGAGGACATTTTTAATTAATAATTAATTTAAACTTTTTTAATATTTTTGTAGTTTCCGAAATTGCCCTTTACGTCAATTATAAAATAGAACCACCACCATCACTTCTTGACACCACTTTGAGCCTTCTAGTTTGACCAAGCCCTAAAAATATATCCTTAAAATATACTTTTCCATGTATTATAGTACCTAGTCTTATAAAAATACAAACCCTATAACGCTTAGGAATAGAACTAAATGAAGTCCAACAAAGAATAGGTAATCGGTTTTACAAACTCATTCAAGTTAATTTCTTATTATATTTCCTATGATGGTTTGTTTTACATTATAAAGTAATAAATACATTTTAATTTAAATTTTGATATTTTAAATGTACAATCATATTCCACCTTTTATCCATCTAATAAAAAACGAAATCATTGTGTGTGTGTGTGTGTGTATGACTTATCATCTCCCGAGCGTATTGTAATTTTTTTTCCATCACCATTTTATATTTATTTGTATAATGATATATATAATGGATATAAATGGAAAAGTTTGCATTTTATTGAAAAAATTTAGTTAATATAACATCAAATTCATTACTCTTTCATTATTAAGGAAATGATATAGCCGCTCATGCGTACGTACAACATACCGTCTCCATGAAGCGAAGTGACTCATTTTCCTTTCTAACCATTCAAGAAGTGTTATAAAAATGTATATAATGGGTAAATATAATCTCTATGAACTAAATATTATTATTTTGATAAAATATATATATCATATATATATATATAAGAAAATGGACTCACATGACAAAACATATTTATATAAACGAAGCAGTTAAAACCCAAAGCATGGAAAATAATGAAATATTATTAAAAAATGATATTAGAAGGTAATATATTATAACATAAATAAGGATGGGGTTCTGGTAAAAATTAATAACATTCATTAAATCATTATACATCAGATAAAAGAAAGTTCAACTAATGTAATGTACAATGTGAGAGTCAATTTCACAATCTCATTATTATTTGGGATTGTTTATACGTAAGTATCAACTAAAGAATATATATCGTCCATTTCCATTATTATTAGTAATACATTCAAAAATATTTTTAATATTAACTTAAAAAATTTTAATTTATTTTTACCCATGTTCCACTTTTTATGAACGAGTTTGAAAATAATCTTTTTTTTTATTTTCAAAAAAGGCATTGTTTGACCTTTTCGATAGAAATATAGAAGCAATGTTTTTTTAAATTATATAGAATGAGAATAATTTTCTTCTATAATGAAACATTTTTATTTTGAAGTATACATTAAATTATTAATGGTTTCTTTTTAGATAAATTTTTTTCTTTTATAAATTATTGTATTTTTTAAAAAACATCATAGAAAAAATTGGAATTTATCCTAATAAATTTTAATGATTTTATTAGACAATTTTCATCTATGTCGATATCCTTTGATATATTTTGGGAATAATTGAGATTTATCTCTTATTATACCATGTACCATATTTTATTTATTTTTTAATAATAGTTTTATTGTGGATGTTATATTTAGATACCATTAATGGTTTATGGTTAAATTATTCACCTTTTTTATTTTAGAATTTCAATACAAATGTTTATTTTTTTCATATGATGATTTCCGTAGTCATTTTTAGTGTTAGGAGGCACCCACTATGGCCCCACAATGCATCAGTATGTCTCATGAGAGAAAATAATTTTAATATTAGCTGAAGTATTACGCTTTTATTTATGGTTTTTTGTCCAAAGCCTTGATGGAATGTTTATGATGTCTGGCATTATGTATTCCATCATTATGAGATTAGTTATTGATATTACATGTGACTATTTTATTAGTATAATATCCATGTGATTATCTATATAGAATTATATGATTTACATTTATTATTTCCATATTATTATCAAGATTATGTTTAAATTGATTGTGTTTTAGTTTTATATCTTTTCATAATGTTTTTTCTCATTTATTCATAATAGCACCAATTGTATGATAACACTTTCTATAGATTTGTGCACTTCCCTTTATTATGTTTTATTTTTCCATGGATTCAAAACTATATGTAAGAACTCAGATCTTCATTCCAAGTATGTCTTTCCTTTTTTTGGTGATTTTGAGGAAAATGGAGTTTCTGGAAATTTTTTAGGTACACGCCTTGTACTTTCTCAGCACACGTCGTGTACTCTTCTCCCGCTCAAAGCCGTTTACTGGCCATGTTCGGGCCACACACATGGTGTGTAGGGGTGATGTGGAGGACTATTTTTGGTGGAGTACGGAAAGACCTAGTACACGCCATGTACTCTAAAAGTACCTCCGTCTATTCTCCGATTTGAGCACTGTCAATTGTGTTGGAATTCTAGCAGTGAGTTATTCCTTCTACTTGAGCCTTGTTTTCCAATTCCTCCTCCTTCTCAAATATTGTGGGTTGATCATTTTGGGAATTTTCTTAGATCTACCATGTTCAAGGGAGAATCAATCGTCGTGGTTCAATTATATCGATCTCCTGGGATTGAGGTAGATGGTTTGTGCCTTACCGTTCAAAGTCATTGAGTTCTATGTGAAAATTCCACCAATACCCGTGAACGAGGCGTTGTGTGTTTACCTTTTTGCCTTGTTGTTTTCCTGCCATGATTTTATTCTTGTGTAGAGTTAAATTAATCATGTTAGAGGATATTTTTTTGTGCTTGGATGATTTTACATGCTTTGTTCTGGTTACGACCTTCATGTTTCGTTTACTATTGGCTGTTACACCTGTTTCATTGCCTTGTGTCTATAGAATGGAGGGTTTTGTATAACATGCTTTTTTCCTGTGGACTATTAGCCATGTAGCTCTATAGGTGTACATTGGTTAGCCAAGTATCTCTATAGGTGTACTTTGGCCTTATAGCATTATTAGGAACTGACTGGCACGAGACTAAGATAACTAGGTGCTATAGACTATAAGGGATAGACCGAGTGAGCTTCCCAATGAGTCTTAGACATTATAGACTACATGAGGATAGACCAAGAAAGATTCCCCAGAGAGTCATGGATATTAGACTACATGGGATGGACCTAGTGAGCTCCCATAGTTTCTTGGATTTTATAAACTACAAGGGGTTAGACCGAGTACAATTCCTCATAGAGTCTTACCATGTTTTTTTCTCTTTAAGAACCTTCTCGGGAAAGGGGAGGAATTGACAGAGTGAGCTTCCTCATAGAGTCGGTGGTATACCTGAGGCTATAGGGGAAATTGACCGAGATATATTTCTTAGAGATTCCTTATACCATGGGGGTAAGAGTTTTAGACTACGTGATATTCCTCAAAGTGTCCCTGACTACCCTAGAATATTAGGGGAATTGACTGAGTGTGATTCCCCAGAGTTTCTCATAAATTCGTATGACCAAACCATAGGGGTTAGGCTGAGAGCACTGCCCAGAGGGTTGTGGTACTTCTTGGATAGGACCAGAGGGGATGGCTACGAGTACTTTCCAGAGGGTTTCCTACTTGTTAGATGTTTGCTTCACTGCTCTTGTTGGTTGTGGATTAGTTACTGTTGTGTATCATCCTACTTTATTGTTCACTGTTTACTGCCTACTGCTTTGTTCTTGCAGTTTACTGCTTATTGTACTTTTACCTTCCATATACTCACTGACTGTTAGGCACAGGTCTTCAGGTGAATGCCTACTGAGATTTAGTCTAATACCATGTTTGGGTCATGCTTTTGGGCCCAAAAAGACTATGTTGTTGCAGGTATAGACAAGGGAAAGCACCCTACGGCTTCTGGTACTTGATTGGTTGGAGCAGGAGAGCATGGGACCAAGAATTGGCTTGCGATGCTGAGGAGCTATTTACTTTTCTTTTGTACTTGTTTTTGTACTGTGGTGTTTTTCAGCATTGTGACTTATTTGGCTGATTTTCTAGATATGTAACTTGCATCATTCCATATATATACATATGTGCTCCAGTTGTTGATTTAGTCATCCGCTGTTTTTTTATTGTTGGTTATTTACTGCTTCTGCTATTTCATGTTTATTACTTCCATTGTGTACTCTGTCAATGAGGGCATAGTTTCCCCACTATCACACCCAATTCCCTCACTACTAGTCGGCAGCCTCTGGCGTTTGGGGAAATGGACTTGAGTCAATGTGACCATCTGAGTACGGGGCGCGTCTGGGTAGCTTCCATAACTAGGACGTTACAAAGTGATATCAGAGGAATTATTCTCTCTTAGTTTTCTGTTTGGAGCCTTTATCTAGGGATAGGATGGATTCGGTACTTGGTATTAGGCTGTTCTCAGGAGTAGCTAACCTGTATACAGAGAAAAGCCATACTACCTCGTTTATTGAAAATTTCTGGTTTTGAGATTTTACGGTTGATAAGATTTCACCTAGAGTGATTCACAGGACTTGTGTTGTTATTATTGATTGGCTATTGTGGTTCTACTTCGGTTGCAACCTGATGAGATGAGGGTATTCCATCTCATGAATCATATAGGCACTTGTAGAGGTCACAATACTTGCATTCTTTCCATGCCATCTAGGGTGAATTAGCGATTTCTTTCTATTTTGATAGACATTGTGTAGATTATTCATGTTTTTGTGATAAATGCTTGATAGTATCTTTGCTACTTTGTTAGAGGCTTCTTTGTATTGTACTTTTCTTGAATAAATGCCAGATTTTTATTCTTGTGGTGTTTTGGGCCCTCTTGAATTGAAAATTGGTGGATCATGATCCTGTTTTCTCTTGTCTATGACTGTATGAGATGCCAAGCTTTGATTTTTGGGGAGTATGGGCCCTCACGGATTGGAATTTGGCACCTCTTTTCCTTGTTTTCTGTGATTTATAGACTTCTGTGCAGTTCTGAGCTGCTGCTCAGAAAAACCCAGAATACACGGCATGTACCTTTTGACTACACACCATGTAGTTTTTATATTGTGTCACTGACCGTGTGAGCAGGGACACACTGTTGTAGAAATGCCTTCCGGAACACGCCGTGTACAGTAGGTACACGCCGTACAGTTTCGACCCGTGTACCCGGTCATGTCACTAACAACACGTGATGGGATGCTCGAGTAGAACACGTCGTGTTGGTGAGGAGCACGCCGTGTAGTTTTGGTCAGGTACCCGGTCGTGTCACGAACAACATGGGTCAGTGTCACCTTCTCTTATACCCGCCGTGTGGGTAAAGAACACGCCGTGTAGTCTTGTCCCAGGTATCAGGCCTTGTTTTGAACAACATGGGTTGATGTTAACATCTCTTACACTCCTTGTTTGTTCGGAACACGCCGTTTAAGGGTCATCCATGTAGACGGTCGTGTTACAAACAACACGGGCCACTGAGACCTTGTCTAGTACTCTCCGTGTCCCTAGGGAACATGCTGTGTAGTATGGGGTTAGTTTGGACCGTGTGGGATAGCCATGTAAGGAGACTCGGAAAGGTTTTAGAGTTCAAGTACACGCCGTGTAGTTTGGGGTGTCACACGACCTGTTGAGCAGGGGTAAACGCCCAAGTTAATGGAAAAAGAAGACATGTCGTGTAGTTTTTATACACAACGTGTACTCGTGTTTTGTAAAGCTTGATAGTTTCTTTCCCCTGTTTCCATTTTTTACTCATGTGTTTTCAGTCCTTGTTAATCCTGATCTAAGGTGTGATTTTGATCTTTCAGAGATATGCCTCCAAGACGTCCTCCAGTTGTACGTCAGTTTCCAGACAGTGATCAGACACCGGATATGGTCGATCAAGGTCCTCTTGCAGATTCTCCTATTGTGTCAACCTTATAACTAGAAGTTGTACCCGTCATAGGCGCTGATGTGAAGTTCAGGGAGTATTTACTAAGGATGATGCAAACTTTTCATGGAGCGTCGCCTCCTGCCTCACCGATGGCCGAGTTGATGAGGGTTTTTCAGCAGCAGCATCCTCCTACTTTCTCAGGGGATGGAGGACCCCAGGCTGCTGAGTCGTGGCTCAAGGCCCCCTGACTATCTTTGAGCATTTTGAGATACCACAAGAGAAGAGGGTAAAGTTGGCCACCTATATGCTCTAAGACACCACCAAGAGGTGGTGGGAGGTGATCTCACAGTCAGGGTGTCAGTAGGGCATGACATGGGATGATTTTCGATGTACTTTCTATGACTACTTCTATCAAGTGACCTTGAGGGCCGATCAAGCCCGGTATTTTATGAGCTTGTAGCAGGGTACTCTTTTTGTCATGGAGTACTCGTCCCATTTTATTGAGCTACAACGTTTCACACTGATCCTAGTAAGTGATGAGTTTTTCCTTGCATGGAAGTTTGAGGATGGTCTCAGGTAGGAGATCCATTCCTAGGTGTATATCTTCCAGTTGACTTTGGTATCTTCTATCATCAACCAGGTGCTGATTACTGAGCGCAATCTGATGGATTCTTGAGTAGTGAGCCAGGGTGGTTCGTCATCCAGAGCTGGAGTTCCTCCTAAGGACAACAGGAAGCGTCGCAGAGAGTCTTCTCGAGGAGATCGGGGTTTGTGGGATGTGTCTTCTGACAGCCAGGTTGTATGCTATCAGTGCAGTAGGAGTGGGCATACTAGGCCTCAGTGCTAGAGGGATCTAATAGAGTGTTGATCTTACAGCAAGATGGACCATCTTCAGCACTTTTGTCAGATCTTCTCACCTTCAGCTGGAAGTAGGGGTTCCTCTATAACCCCACGTTCTAGAGATGCTTCACCAGTTTCCCACCAGTCCGGGAACTGGAGTTCTTCCGGCCGTTTGGGCTGAGGTGGAGGTCGCGGCTCCGGTTGTCAGTCACGAGGTCATCAGTGATAGCAGAGTGGACCAGCTCAGAGCGGTCATCCATGGGTGTAGGGCCCTGTTGCAGGCCAGTCTTTCACCATGGAGAAGACCTATCAGGAGCAGGATCCTAGCCCTTCTACAGTTCTGGGTACAATCTTAGTAGGCACAGTTTTATCTTTAGCTCACTTAGATATTGGTTCTTCCCAAAGCTTTATCTCTATTACGGTAGTGGAGATCCTTGGGCTCTGTATCTTTTCGTCTGCCGACTTGTTGACTCTTGAAACGCCTTTGGGAATGAGGAAATCTAGCGTACGTTAGTTCACAGAGTGCCCTCATGAGGTTGTAGGTTGTCACTACTTATGGGACCTCTATGTCCTAGACATTTTGGGCTATGATTCCATTCTCAGGATGGAATGGTTGGTTCCTTTCCAGGCAGTCATCGATTTCTATCGCCGCAGGGTGAGTTTCATATCATTAGAGGGAAGATCTTTTCTTCATAGAGGTGAGTGGGCTATCCAGGCGGGTAGAGCTAGACCCGAGCATCATGAGCTATGAGGAGTTACAGCCCAGATTTCCAGTCTTTATCTGGATGACCAGGGGAATTCACAGTTAGACTTTCTCCTAGTGGTGGATCGTTTCAGGGATGCCCTTCCAGAGGAATTTTCAGGTTTCCCTCCATAGCATGAGGTATACTTCTCAATTGAGATCGTGCCAGGAGCGGCACCGATGTCCATTAATAATTATAGGTTGGCTACACCAGAATTTCAAGAGCTCAAGAAGCAGTTGGATGACTTGCATTCAAATTGTTTCATTCGACCGAGTAATTGTCCTTGGGGTTAGCCTATCCTGTTTGCGAATAAGGCAGACGGCACCCTTCTGCTTTTTGTGGATTATCAGAATCTGAACCAGTTGACGGTCAAGAACCGATGTCACTTTCGGAGGATTGATGACCTCTTTGATCATCTTCGAGGAGCTCAGGTGTTCTTGAATATCGATCTGATGTCTGTTTATCACCAGTTTCACATTAGACAATCAGATATACCTCTTACAGCCTTCAAGATAAGGTATGGTCTATACGATTATATAGTCATGCCATTCAGTCTAACAAATGTGCCTACAGTTTTCATGGCACTGATGAACCGAGTGTTCCATCCGTATTTGGACTCCTTCATCGTGGTCTTCGTAGACGATATCTTGGTGTACTATCGCACTTGACAGGACCATGCTACCCATCATGAGATCATTTGGATTACACTGAGAGAGCATCGACATTATGCTAAACTCTCTAAGTGCCACTTTGGGATGGATCAGATCCAATTCTTGGTTCACGTCATCTCAGAGGCTGGAATATCTGTGGACCTAGAGAAAGTGAGAGCTATAGTTTTCTAGGAGCTGCCGAAGAATGTCGTTGAGTTACGGAGTTTCCTAGGGTTGGAGGGATACTACATATGCTTCATTCATGACTTCTCATGTCTAGTAGCACCGTTGACAGGTCTGACCAAGAAGGGGGCAAATGTTTTTATCGTCAGATTCTTGTGATTCCGCCTTTCAGGAGCTTAAGGAGAGGTTGACGTCAGCACCGATACTTGTCTTGCCCGAGCCTGGCAAGAGCTACACTGTTTATTTTGATGCTTCATGTATCAGGCAAGGAGCGTTGTTTATGCATGGAGATGGAGTCATTGTGTATGGTTCTTGGAAGTTGAGGCCACATGAGAGGAATTTCCCTACGCACGATCTGGAGTTGGCAGCTGTTGTTCATGCCTTACACAGCTGGAGACAATATCTTCTGGGAGATCACTTTGTGGTTTTCACTGACCACTAGAGTCTCAAGTATATCTTCAGTCAGCATGATCTGAATCTGAGATAGTGCAGGTGGGTTTAGTATCTTCAGTCTTTCGACATCGAGCTCTCTTATATGCCTGGAAAGGGCAACGTAGTGGCAGATGCATTGAGCTGAAAAACTCATATTAAGGCAGTTTAGGATCCCAGTAGTGAGTGGAAGCTTATGGATATATTCTCTGAGATGCACTTGGAAGTTCACGACAGGTAGGGAGAGACTTTCCTATCTTCTGTAGCTGTTACCTCTATACTTCTTGATTGGGTACGAATGAGGCTGCTATCAGATTTGGAGGCCATAGTCTTGCGGGAGAGTGCGTCCAGAGGGGACCCTCTTCTTGGATGGAAAGTGGGCGAGGATGAGATCTTGAATTTCCAGGGACACTTATGGGTGCCAATAGACATACGCGAGGAGATGATGTGAGATTTTCATTCCTCAGTTTGGGAAGTTCATCCTGGAGTCACCAAGATGTATCATGATATACACCGCCAATACTGGTGGCCGGGTATGAAGAAAGATGTTGCTGGTTTTGTCATGATATGTTCTACTTGTTGCAGGTGAAAGCATAGAATCAGCGACCAGCGGGGCTTTTGCAGTAGTTATCCATTCCCGAGTGGAAGTGGAACTTTGTCGTGATGGACTTTGTGACTGGGTTACTGAGGTCACCTTGGGGGAGTGATGTTGTTTGGGTTTCCGTTGACAGGATTATGAAGGTTACACACTTCTTTCCAGTCAAGGAGACCTTTAGTGTTGATGATTTGGGACTATTGTACATCCAAGAGATAGTATGTCTACATGGACTTCCACACTCCATTGTTTCAAACAGGGATGCATGCTTTACTTTCTAGTTCTGGAAGAGACTTCATAAGGCAGTGGGTACACAGGTTCTTTTGAGTACAACATACCATCTCTTGACAGATGGTCAGTCCGAACGCACGATCCAGGTGCTTGAGGATATGCTCCGAGCTTGCATTCTAGACTTTGGCAGTTCCTGGGAGAAGAATATACCTCTTTTTGAGTTCGCCTACAACAAAAGTTTTTAGGTGACCATTAATATGGACCCATACGAGGCTCTGTACGGTAGGCCATGCCGATAACCCTTATGCTGGCTGGAGGCAGGAGAGGAAGCTTTGTTGGGACCTCATCTTGATTAGGAGACCTCTGAGCAGATAGAGTTGATTCGGAAAAGGATGACTATAGAAAAGTCTCAACGGAATTCTTATGCTGATCAGTAGAGATGAACTTTGGAGTTCGAGGTCGGGGATCAGGTTTTCCTTCATGTCACACTGAGGTTGGGACACAAGACGATTCGGAGACAGGGTAAGCTTTCACCGCGGTATGTCAGGCCGTTTGAGGTTTTGGAGAGACTTGGGCCGGTTTCCTATCAGTTGCAGCTACTTCAGAGGTATCAGGCCATGCACGGAGTCTTCCACATCTCTCAGCTCTGATGTTACTTTTGAGTCTCGTCTCATGCCTTTCAGCCTGAGGAGGTTGACCTCGAAGCTGATGCATCTTTTGAGGAGCATCTTATCCGGATTGTCAATCACAGTACGAAGGTTCTCCATGGGCAGTCTATTCCTCTAGTACGGGTGATATGGTATCATGGGCTAGTACAGGACAAGACCTGCGAGAGGAAGGCCGATGTACGATCACAGTGGCCGGAGCTATTAGGGGTTTCTTCTTCTACGCCTCTCTAGGGAAATTCAGGGAAGAATTTCATTATGGGGGATGTTTGTAAGGACTCGAATCTTCGTTCCAGGTATGTCTTTCCTTTTTCTAGAGTTTTTGAGGAAAATAGAGTTTCTGGATATTTTTGAAGTACACGTTGTGTACTCTTTTCCCGCTCGAAGCCATGTACTGGTCATGTCTGGGCTACACACACAGTGTGTAGTGGTGATGTGGAGTCCCATTTTTGGTGGAGTATAGAAATACCTAATACACATCGTGTACTCTAAAAGTACAGGCTGTGTACTTTCTTTTCTTCATTAAACGAACTAGGGTCACACATGATCGTGATAAACGTCTTCTTCTAGGTCTTGTTCGTCCGAGAGCACCAATAATCTGTGTATCTTCGACAAGCCACTGTTCCTCCATCTGTTCTCCAATTTGAGAACTATCAATTGCATTGGAATCGAAGCGGTGAGTTCTCCCTTCTGCATGAGTCTTATTTTACAATTACTCCTCCTTCTCAAGATATCATGGGTTAAGCATTTTGGGAATTTTCTCACATCTATGATTTTCAAGGGAGAATCAGTCGTCGTAGTTCAAGTATATCGATCTTCTAGGATTGAGGTAGGTGGTTTGTGCCTTACAGTTCAAAGTCTTTGAGTTCTATGTGGAAATTCTACCAATACCCATGAGCGGGGTATTGTGTGTTTCCTTTTTTCCATGTTGTTTTCCTGCTTTTCCTGTATACTTGTTTAGAGGTAAATTAATCATGTTAGAGGATATTTGTTTGTGCTTGGATGTCTTCCCAAGATTCATTCTTGTTACAACCTTTAGGTTTAGTTTTTCATTTGGCTATTACACCTGTTTTCTTGCCATGTGTCTATAGAATAGTGTTTTTTGTATAACATGCTTGTTTCCCTGTAGACTATTATCCAAGTAGCTCTATAGGTGTACGTTGGTAAGCCACATAGCTCTATAGGTGTACTTTGTCCTTATAGAATTATTATGCGCTGACTGGCACAGGATTGAGAGAACCTGGTGTTACAGACTATAAGGGATAGACCGATTGAGCTTCTCAATGAGTCTTACACATTATAGACTATAGGAGGATAGACCAAGAGAGCTTACTCAGGGAGTCTTGAATATTAGACTACAGTGGATGGACCGAGTGAGCTCCCAAAGTGTCTTGGATTTTATAGACTAAAGGAGGGTAGACCGAGTGCGCTTCCTCAAAGAGTCTTACCTTGTTTCTTTTATCTTTAAGAACATTCCCAGGCTAGAGTAGGAATTGATCGGGTGAGCTTCCTCAGAGAGTCTGTGGTATGCCTGAGGCTACAAGAGTAATTGACCGAGATATCTTCCTCAGAGAGTCTCTAGACCTTGGGGCTAAGATGGTTAGACTGTGTGATCTTCCTCAAAGAGTCTCTGACTACCCTAGATTATAAGGGTAATTGACCGAGTTTGATTCCCCAGAGTGTCTCATAAATTCATATGACCAAAAAAATGGGTTAGGCTAAGTGCACTGCCCGGAGGGTTGTGGTACTTCTTGGATAGGACTAGGGGGATGGCTGCGAGTACTTTCCATAGGGTTTCCTGCTTGTTAGCAGTTTTCTTCACTGCTATAGTTGGTTGTTGATTGGTTACTATTGTGTATCATCCTGCTTTACTGCTTATTGTTTACTTCCTACTACTTTGCTGTTTTTGTTTACTGCTTATTGTACTTTTACCTGACATATACTCACTGACTGTTAGGAACAAATCTTTAGTTGAATGCCTACTAGGATTTAGTCTCACACATTGTTTGGGTCATGCTTTTGGGCCCAAACAGACTATTTTGTTGTAGTTATAGACAAGGTCAAGCGCCCTTCGACTTTTGGTACTTGATTGCTTGGAGTAGGAGAGCAAGGGACCCATCGTTGGATTGCGATGTTGAGGAGCTGTTTACTTTTCTTTTGTACTTGTTTTGGAACTGTCGTGTTTTTCAGCATTGTGACTTTTTTGGCTGCTTTCCTAGATATGTATCTTGCATCATTCCATATATATACATTTGTTCTTTAGTTGTTGATTTAGTCTTCCACTGTTTTTTTATTGTTGGATATTTACTGCTTCCATTACTGCATGTTTATTACTTCCGATGTGTACTCTGCCAATGAGGGCATAGTTTCCCCGCTATCACACCCAAGGCACTCACTACTAGTCGGCAGCCTCTAGTGTTTGGGGAAATGGGCTTGAGGCCATGTGACCAACCAGGTATATAGCGCCTCTAGGTGGCTTCCAGAACCGGGACTTTACAATGTATATTATGATTGATATTAATAGCTAATCATGGAGTGTATTTATGATCTCAAATGACTAACTATGTTTAATTTTATACTTTCAATTGTAATGTTCATTTAAATTATGTACTCTTTTTTCCAAAACTATTAAAATGATCAGTCCTCTTGGATGAGAGTCTTTTATATATGACAATATATGAAATAAAGGAAGCAACTCCATGCTACTATGGTCGGGGTAATTATGATAATGTTACTTTTTAATCATGAAATAATGAAAATATTGTTTCTTCAAAATGTTATGATTTTCATCATTATTAAGAATCACATATTATCCTTTACCATTTGAATCAAAAACTTTCCATAATATCTCATGTAATGAATAGATAAATAAATTAGTTAACTTGAGTAATCATTTTAATATTACTCTTTATTATACATGTAATAACCATCATGGTTATACATGGTGAAACCATCATAGTTAAACTTGAAATTTCCATAACCGTTTTAATTTGAATAACCATCATTGTATATTCACATAATCTCTTAGTAGAAAACTAATTAGTTAACTCTATCCCTATATCAAATGAATTAGTGATATATAAAGGGATCACCCACACATGGTTATACCAAAACCAACCATTTTCAGAAATAATTCTCACAAACCATAATAAAATCCATGAAATATTTCATTATATAAATGTTTTTTTCCAACCCTAATATATCATTTTTAGATATTGATAAATCCCTTTCCTTTAAAACCATTTTTAAAAACGAAAATTATAAAAAGAAATGGTAATGAGGGCTTTTATTTTAATAAAAAATGGATTATGATAATGAAATCAAAACATAAAATAATGGTTATGGATGCTAAAAATTAGAAGTCTCCTTATACATTAAAATAGAACATTCTTTTTTTTATTCATTATAAATAATGTAAAACCATTCCTTAAAAATATTTCTTTTTTAAATCCTTTTAATAAATGAAAAAAAAGAAACATAAATTCCTTTTTTATTTCAATTATTTCTATATAAACACATTCATAAAATAATTTTAAATATGTAGACTTGGAAGAAAAATATAGTTTAAATGAACACTCAAAAAGTGGGTTTTCTAAAATAAAGTCAATTACCTTGAGTTAGACTCATCTTGTATGTCTGTTATTTTCTCCAATAACAAAATTGATTTAATTACTTAATTTAATATGATTAATTTTCAACATTATTATTCCCTTTATTTTACCTCTTACCATGTAATATTTACTTATATAATTAGTTAAATTCACATCATATGGTTTGCGATATTCATTTAATATGTAAAAATGGATTTGGTAAGATAAATATGGTCAAAGTGGTCATTATTCGATCATATCTAGAATAATATTCAAGAAATAATTTTATTTTTTATTCAACAATTATACTTTTAAAATCAATCAAGAGAGATGGTTTTGAAAAATGAACTATGTTAAAATTATGTACATGGTTAATCTTACGTTTGCATGAGTAACGTTTGTATTTTTCAATCATCATTATAAATAGAAGGTAAGTATATTTTTTACTATCCATCATTTCAATAATATCATAAATATAACATTATTAATTTAATTATAATTAATATATCATCCATGTGATGCGTGGATAAAAAATTAGTCACATCGATTCATGGAGGTGGTAGTCCACATGTACCCATGAATGACGTTAACATTTTTTAGTGACTGGAAACATAAAAAATAAAATGATATATTATCATGTAATAGTGACTAAATTATATTTAACATCATATATTTTTATATATACATTAATTCCATTATTATAACTAGCTTGGTGAGATGGTTATGGAAAACTAATTACATTGATTCACGAGGTAGTAGTCCACTTTTCCCAAGAATGATTATTTTGTTTTTCTTTTGATGGAAGAGGAGACAGATATCGTTTGTTTCATTAACATAAAAAAACTCTATATATGTAATATACCTTTTTTATTACATAATAATGGTTAATTAATATTTTAATGTGGTGGAATCAAAAATAAAACTAAAACATGCCGTTAAAACTATACTTCTTCATTGGAAAGTCTATTTTGATTCACTCGTTACTCCCCCGAGGGTTGGTATTATGCATTAAAAAATACCTATTTAAGTATTTTAGGGAATCTCAGAAAGTATTTTTTTAGGTATTTTCTAAAATAAATCTTTTTTTAATTGTGATGAAATGAGAAAAAGGGGTTCTCTTTTATATGATATGGGAGGGGCACTTTTGGAATTCAAATAATATTGAATTAATAAAAATTAATTTTCATTTAAAAATTGATCCAAACATATTTACTTAGAATATAAGATTTTTTTTGATCAAAATTATCTCATACAATAACAATAATATTTGTTTTAGCTATGTTTTTACCCTTATTTTTTGTTTTTAACCCTTTACTATTCCTTTTGACCATTACAGAAAAATATTAAAATTTTCTACATGTTAAGGTTTGAATATTATACTATAAAATGAAAAATGAAAAATAAATAGTCCTTGGATAATTTAATTAACCATATAACATTCATTTTTCTTAATCAAAGATATTTATTATTTTTATATTATATAATAAGATATTATTTCTAGAAAATATCGATAATGTCAATTTGAGAACAATTCATTTACTTTTATTTTTTGAAATCATCATAAAATCCATGGTATTAAAAAATAGTAAATTACTATATACTTAAAAAAATATCTAACTTTTTTAATCACATTAATTATTTAAAATTATATTACTTTTTATATTTTTAATGGCATTTATTTAATTCATCGATTAAATGAATAACTATTGCATGAGAATTGTGTAAGGATTTAAGGTAATTATTTAATCACAAAAAATAATAACTAAATTACCATGGTGAATAACATTATTTATATTTAAAATGAATATTTATAAACGATGAAATCTTCTATTTATACTCACGTTAAAAATATTTAAATTATTAAAAATAAAAGCGTGACATTTTTTACATTTCTTTATATAAAAATTATAATGGTGATAATCACAAATAAAAGGAAAAAATCCATATAAACTAATCTTTTATTAGTATGAAAAAAATTATCACAAAAAATAAAACTAAGGAAAGTATTATGGTCATTTTATTGTCTTTATCATTATATTTTTATCTTTAAGTACCTGATTTACCTTATATTGTGGTAACATAAAATACTAATGTTTCCATTTATATTGAAAAAATAAATAAAATAGCATTATTCACCAAATTTGGAAAAACTAATTCAAAATATGGATTTCTTAGTTTAAAATTCAAAATACAGAATTTTTGGAATTTACATTAAAATTACACCAAAAAATGAAATAAAAACTCATTTTTTATAAAAAAATTCTTTTAATGTTTTAATACTAAATTCTTGTATAAAATTAATTTTAGAACCCCTAATAGGATAATTTTAAATAAAAAATAATGAATTAAATAATAAAAATAATTCAAATTTTAATTTAAGTTTATAATTACATTGAATGAAAATACAGTGTTCAATATAAATCAATATTTTTACAATTCATTATAATATCAACCATTTCTAAAAATTATAAAACATTAATCTTAAGATAATTTTGGCATGATGAATTTAAAAAAGAAATTAATTTTTTTAAAATTAAAATAATGCGATTTAAAAATTAATCTTTTAAATAAAAACCTATAATAAAATATTTTTATAAAAAACATCCATTTTTATTTAAAAGATTTTATTCTTAATATCATATTTACTAAAAAAATATGAAAATGATTTATTCATCCATTACCTGGGTTGTTTAATTCTTCCACACTTTTTAAAATTGTTTCCTTACAGATTTATTTACTTATTATACAAGTGGGGATACCTTTCCATTATATAATTTTCAAACTCCCATGTTTCTTCTCGAACCATTTGGTTTTTCCACAAAAACCATAACCTAGTAAGTTACATTATTCAGTAAAACTTTCTCTATATGGTCAAGAATATGAAAAGAAATTCCTCATAAGAAAGGTATTCTTCCAATTGAACTACCCAAAGGTTAAAAAACTATGATGAGTCTCACACATGAATTTTAAACATCAAAACCTGTATAACATTATGTACCTAGGATAAACTCAATGGCAAGGATAATCAGTTAGTAGCTAATCTATATTTGTTGAGGATTTCATATATTCCAATGAAATGTGGACTTAACAAACCTTTTTACCAATATTAATAGAACTTTATATAGAAAAATCTTATGAAAAATTTAATCATATATGTTATAAGTGATATATTTCCTCCAATTATCTACATAACGTTTTCAATTTCTTTGAACTATCCTTATGCATTACAAAATTGTCTTCAGATTATAAACTATTTCCTCAGAAAAATTATGTCCCATAAAATTCCCTTCACCTAATTCATCCTAACAAAGATGGATTCCAACATCAATTTACATATAATGACTAAAAATGTGACATCTGTGCATTAGAATAAAACAATTAATAAAAAAATAACTAAATAAAGATGTTTATCCCAATATCCCGGGTAATCCATCAAATAAGAATGAACCTTGTATTCTAATGTTTTAATCATTCATATAGATTTTACATCAGATTGTGGATGAAAATATTTATTGAATTAAATTCAGTACCCACTGATATCTAAATACCATTCCAATAATTTGGATTGAGCATAGAATCACAATCAAAAAAATAGAGAGATAAACTCCAGGTAACCTGATTATCTACTTAAGATATAGTGGAGAAAGTTAATCTAAATACAGAATATCTTAAATGGTAAACAAATTCTTAGATTAAGTTAATTTTTCAATAATAAACCAAAACATATTGTTACCTAGAGTTGTTTTTGGTAATCTCTCCATGAAATACATAGTTAAGTTTTTCAATTTCCACTCTACCACTAGAAAAGTATGAAGGATCACCATGGTTAATTTTTATTCTAATTAAACTTATTGAAAAGTCAAACATTTCTTTGTACGTTTCTTAATATAACATTTCCTTATATCAAATTAGTAATACTATTGAAGGTCTTTAGACATCATTGTACTTCCATGATGAATGGAAAATGGTGATTTAAAAGCTTTGCCTGACAATTTTCTCATTAACTATAAATCTTGAGGCACACATCAATTCATTCTAAATCTAAAAAAATCAAAATTCATCAATTTTATATTTATAATTATACATTTTTTGTAAATTTTGGCCTTCCTTCCTATATTTCTTAGTTATTTTTGGTAAAGATGATTATATTTGAACCAACGTCAAAACAGATTTGGTTCTTATATCCAAAACTTTTAAGGAAAAATTCATTTAATCAGTAACAAAAGGTTGACGTTCTAAATATAATATGATTAATACATCCTTACATTTCTAACTCAATTCATCTACTACTTTGTTTTATTTTATATGGTGATAAGGAACTATGAATTCATAATAATTTATCAATTCAAAAAATCACCTCTATCTCATGTTTACCTCATTCTAGGTAAATATGTTTTTAAAACTTATATGATCAACATATCTTTAACACCTTGATCTATATAAATTTTGTCTCTAATTTTTTTTAGAAAAAACCATGGAAACTAATTCCTTATCATTTTTAGAATAATGTATCTCATGAGGTTTTAGTTTTCAAAAAGAATGATAAATTACTTGATAATACTACATCTGGACATAACCATGTCCTTTTAATAAATGATTATTATTTATGAAAAAATCCTTATTTATATAAGGATGTTCCAATACTGTAGTGTTCACTAATATTATTTTTAGTTCCTAAAAATATTAATCATGTTATTTTTTCAAGATTAATTTAACTCCTTTTCAAGTTAACTATGTTAGTGGACTAGATAATAATACAATGATTTCCCAAAACCCTTATTAATATCCTATTGTCCCTAGAAAACTATGAATCTTAGTAACATTTCAAAGTCATTTCCATTCATTAACCACATTAGTTTTACTAGGATCAAAAGTTATGCTATCTTTATTTATGATTTTTCCAAGGAATGAAACCTATTTTAACCAAAAATCAAATTTTCCAAAATTTCTATAAAAATTATTTTCTTTTAAGATTTCTAGAACAATCCTTTTATTTTTTTCATGATTGTTATATCATATTTCAACAAATCAAGATATAATCAATAAAAATAACTAAAAAATTATATAAATTTATAAGAAATACTCTATTTATACTATCTATAAACCATTATGGGGTATTTTTCAACTGAAAAGGAATAACCACAAACTCATAATTATTATATCTATAATATAATGTTATTTTTGGAATTTCAACCTCGTTAAAATTCATCTGATCATACTGAGAAATTAGGTAAACCTTCATAAAATATTAATATCTTTGTAGTGAATCATATAAAAATTCAATATGAAGAAACATATACTTTTTCATAATAGATATGTTATTCAAATCTCTATAATCAATGAAAATAATCATAGATCTATGTTTATTTTTAAAAAAAAATTGGAGCACCCCATGGTGACATTTTTAGGTTGAATGAATCCTTTATCAATATACTTCTAGATCATAATTTTTAATTCCATATATTATATTGTATCCATTCGATAAGGGGGTTTTGGAATTACCATAGCATCATGAATTAGTTTAATAGTAAATTTAACTTTCTAATTAGGTATAATACTAGGAAACTCATCAGGAAAAAAGATTCAAGTATTTTATTACTTATTTAACTTCATGAATCTATGCAGTTCTCATTTTCCTGACAATATCATAAATATGTATTTTGATTCAAGCTACGAATATTTTCTTAGATTCTTGATAGGTTATCAAATGTACCGGTTCACTCTTATATAAAAAGATAAATTCTTTCTGGAAAAAAATTCATTAGCTCTAAAATCTATCTTATCATAATGAACAGAAATCCAATCCATACATAGAATAACATCAAACTATACCTAGTCAAAGATAACATGGTCAGTAGGTAATGTATTTCTACAAGAAATTATCAAAACATTCTTATAATTTTATTTCACCTAATTACCTAACCCATTCGTTGTTATCATAAGTTCTGGATTTATTTCAGGAGTTAGAGTTTCCAAAATACTATAAATGTTGTTAAAAATGAAAGAATATATTGATCCAAAATCAATCAAGACATTATCAAAATCTAAATAAACCAGAAATGTACTAGATAACAGCTCATTTGATGGCCCAACATCTTATAAATTGGTTAAAATGGATTCCACCACACCTTTCCACATATAGTTTGGATACTTCCAATTATATGGGTTCTTCTTTGGACACTAATGAACATAATTTCCCAACTAGTTACATTTAAAACATTTTACTATTTATTTATCATAATTTTTCTTACCAATACAATGATCTTCTTTAATGAAATTATGATTTATATGATAAATATTTCTACATCAAAAGCAATTACTGGTCTTTATAAGGATTTTACCTCTATGATTTTCACCATAACTGTAAAAAAAAAATATAAAATTATTTTCTTACAATCATAGTTATATGATCAATTATTCCCTTTTTCCTACTACCTGGGCCTATTTTTCTGTTATTTTTTGAAGTACACATGATAATCAGAATACCCCATCTCCACAATCTCAAAACATCAGACAAGATTTTCATAACTTTTTAATTCAAAAAAATCCAATTCCAATTGATATCTTGGCTTCAATATTGATTGAACTGTTTAATATTACAATCAATATCATAGAAAAAAGTTGGCATGTAACTTTCCAATTGGGTGAATTTTTCTCTGTATGAAGCCACTGAATCTTCATGCCCTTGTTTGACTTTTAATAATTTATTTTCCTTCCTAACTTGAATATCTTTAGGAAAATATTTTTCAAGGATTATATTATTAAAATAATATCAGTCAAGGTTATAAACTTATTTACATTCATTAATATTCTTAACTGTTGTAGAATATTAATAGACTTCACCTTTAAAATGGTAAATCACAAGACTTATATTTTTTTATACCAATATCCCGTGACATAGAATCTATTTTCTAAGGATTCAATCAATAATTTATCTACCACTAGGTTAAATGATCGACTAAATTCAAGAGGTCGTTACCTCATAAAATATCCCACTATCAACAGGTTTTTTCTGGGTAGGTCTAGATAATCTCTAGAATGGAAATCATCAGCATTTATAGAGTGCTACAACAAGTCCATCAAAACAAAAAATCTAATCAGTTCCAATTATAACCATTTCAAGTCATTGGTTTGTAAGGATATCATCTCCTTGGTGATTCCTACTTCATCTTCATTTTTGCCCTTATAGAAACCCTTTCTAAACATATATATTATAGATGAAGCAAACATGGTAATCTTCAAATTATATATCATTTTAACTTAACCATAAATTAAAATCTTTTAACTTTATCCTAATTTCTAAAATTATGAAAATATTTTTATAATACAAAAAATAAGGATGCACTCTTATTCAGTGCATAATCTAGTGTAATTAAAAAATATTTTTTTTCCTTCCAAAATATCATTTAGTTTTATATATTTAGTGAGTTAGGTTATAAACCTTAAATAATAATCTCATATCTTAAAAATATTACAGTTCTACTCAATATCTATATTTTTCAAAATATAAACTTTTGATGTAAAACGTGGGTTTTTTCATAAAAAAATATTTACTACTTTCAAATATAACATTTTTCCTTTACCTTACCCATCCTAAAACCCTAATAATTTTTTTTAAAATATCTTATGAAAAAAACCATATTACTAATAGATATAAAAATAAAAAAATAAATTTTTAGACAATGAATCCTTATATAAAAATAGTTTTTCAAAATAAACATTGATCTGTAAATAAACAGTTCCTTTCCTAAGAAATCACATTCTCTAACTGAATATTTTAATAAAGAATTTCATATGAAATATTAAAAAATAACCCATTGTGTTTCTTTGAAATCATGTAATAGTCATAATAATGTTTTTATAAAATTATAATTTATGACCTTACGGGGAAGAAAATATGATCCTTTACCTTATGAAATCATAATATTTTCCTAAAACCCATAGTAAGCATAGATAAATGGTGAAGGAAACTAGATGTATCATTTACATGTCTCCCTTACATGTACATGGAATTACCATCATGATAAAAGGAGTAACAATCAAGGTTCCACTTGAAATAACAATTATGATTTTACTTGGAATAACCATCATAATATATTCTTGTAATCTCTTAGGAGAAACCTATTTGGTTAAATTATTCCATTTACCTAATGAATTAGAGAGTGATATTGGCCTCCCCCACACTTATATTATGAAGGAATCACCGATTTTCCTATAAATTCCAACAAAAACATAATAAAATCCATTAAAACTTGCATCATAAAAAATCATTACACCCATAAGAAATCATTTTTAAATATCGATATATCCCTTTACTTTAAATCCATTTTTCAAAACTAAAATCCCCCAAATAATGGGAATGAGGTTTTTATTTGAATAAACATATATAATCTTTTAAATGTATACAAACATCAAATAATTCTTAAAATGATGGGTAAATTTTCTATCATCATATATGTTAAAATAGAACATTCTTTTTGTCTTTTTTTAAAATAAATTCCAAACATCCCATAATAAGATTCATTTTTAAAATCCTTCGAAATAATGTAAAAATAAATATAAAAATATATTTATAATTCATCCATGTACCTATATATATATCCATAAAATAGTATTAAAAATATGGACATTGAGGAAAAAGAGAGTTTTTAGGGAAACATTAAAAGATGGTTTTTAAAATAAATCCCCTTACCATGAGTTCGAATCGTCCTGTATATTATTTATCATACTAAATAATAAAATTAGGGTACTTAAATAATTTATTAAGAAAAATTATTTAATTTAATATTCCTTTTATTTTATCACATAGAATTCTTTATTTAATTATTTAATTAATTACATTCATGTCGGATGATTTGATGATATTTTTTATCTTAGTACAAATTAGCTTCGGTAAGTCAAAAATAGACAAAGTGGTCATTATTAAATCATTTCCTAAATAAAAACAATGAAATAATTATCATTATTATTTATTAATTATACTTTGAAAATCAATATTGAAATATGGTTATGAAAAATGACCTACATTACAATCATGGAAATGACAAGCCGTACATATGCCTGGGTAACATTTCAATTTTCCAATGATCATTATGTAAAACATTAAAGTGTAATTTTATCTTTCCAAAATTAAAATAATATTATATATATATATATTATTATTTCTGTAATTATACTAATACATATCATCCATGCGATTTCTTGATGAATGATATATCACATCGCTTTATGGGTGTTGATGTCCACACATACACATGAATGACATTATCATTTTTCAATGAATGGAAAGGTAATAATTTAAATGATTTATTTTATTTTTATAATGATAAATTTTTAATTGATATGATATATATTCATTAATACCATCATTATAACCATGCTTGATAAATGATGATGAAAAAAGAATTATATCAGTTCTTGAGGCAGTTGTCCACTATACACATGAATGACGATTTTGTTTTCCATTCGATAAAAGAGGAGATCGATATATGTTTTGAAATTAACATAACAATGAATAGTTATATTTTATATACTAATGTTCTTATATAATCATGGGTAAGTATTATTTTAATTAGGTGGAAAATGAAATAATTCTAAAACATGTGTTTAAAAACAATACATCTTCTTTGGAATGTGTATTTTGATTAACACATTAATCCTTATAGGTTTAATATTATGCCTAAAAATGGCCTCTATAATTAGGGGAGGATTTAAAGGAATTGTTTTCTTTAGGTATTGGCCAAAACAGATGGGTTTTTTAGGAGCACAGAAATGAGAATATGTGGTTCTCTTTTATAAGAGAGGGGAGGGGAACTTTTGAAATTCATGAAATATTAAATTTATTTAAATTTATTATAAATTAATAATGGATCGAAAATATTTTATTTAGAATATATAATAAGTATTTATGAATCTAATATGATCAAATTAAATTTATATTGTATATTCCTATGTTTTTACCCTCAACTTTTCTTTTTAACCTTCATTTATCCAATTAACAATAACAATAATATTAATCTTTTATACAATTTAAGGTTTAATTAGGTTACTATAAAATAAAAACAGCCCATAAATGGACCGTGGATAATTAAATTTACCATAAAATAATAAATATTTTCAATTTAATAATTTTCGTAATTGTATATCTTTTAATTAAATATTGTTTTCATATAATATCAATAATGTCAATTTTTGAACAATTCATTTAAGATGATTTTATATAATATCAAGACAACCAAGAAATTTAAATATAAATAACTAATATATCCACAACATGATTTAGTTGTCTAAAAAATCATTGATGAAATTAATTATTTCATGTTTTCTTACTTTTAATATTTTTATTATCATTTATTTTATTTTCCCATTAATTGAATAATTACTGCTTCAGCATTGTGTAAGAGATTAATGTAATTATTTCTTCTGTAAAAAATGAAAATAATTATGATGATGAGGATAAATATTTTTTCCTTAAAATAAGTATTTATAACAAAACATATACTACCTTTATAAAAGTGATAAAAATATTATATTTATTAAAAACAATAGTGTGACATTTCTTACTTTTCTATTAATAAAATATCATAAAGCTAACAATCACATCCAAAAGGAAATAAATAGACGTATAACCATATTTTAGAGTATTATGGATTAAATTAACACATCAAATAAAATTATTTTCTTGTTATATTAATTTTATAATCCAATTCATTTTAGTTTTACCTTAAATTAGCCGATTTACCCTTTACCATGGTAACAACAGTTACTAATCTTACTATTCAAATTGACCAAAAATAAAATGGCACCAATTTAAAAAAATTCAACCCAATGATTAAAAATATTGAATAAATATTTAAAAATTCATAACAGAAGGCTTCAAAATAAAAATAAAAATTAAATCTATTAAATGCATTGAATATTAGGTTTTTCAAAAATATTCCATATATAAATATAAAATATTATAATATTAAGTTAATTTACTAATTCATTTAAAACCCCATAATTGGATCATTATAAATAAAAAATAACTAATAAAACATTAAAATTAATCCAAAATATAATTTTACTTCATAAATAATTTAAAATAAAATATATAGTTCAATAAAAATCAGTTTGCTCACTATTCATTGAAAAATATAACTTTATAGATAATTCCCAAAAATCATTCTTAATATGATTTTATGTGATGAATTTAACAATAAAATTATTTTTTTCAAATTATAACTATGTAATTTTAAAATTATACTTCTAAATAAAAACATACAATAACAAAATTAATTGAACTACTTCCTTTTTAAATTAAAAAATTATAATAAATATCATGAATACTAATAAATATGAAAATGATTTATTCTATCATTAGCTGGGGTTTTACACGTCGAATTGTAGTGATTCTTGACGTAATCAATCCACCCAATTCATTAAGAATAACTTCAATGTTCCACTTTCTAATACTCTTGCCACAACGCACCAGTTCATCCCATAATAAAACCCCTAAGCTCAAGCATTTTAAAGAATTTAAATAGAAAAAAATAAGACATTAGATCGACCCCCCCCCCCCCTCAAATATTTTCATCCCTAAAAATAATAACTTTTCCAAATAGTAGAGACTACTATATTCACATTTTAATCTCATGTTTTCACAATCTATTATAAAGGTTCCCCTGTTACAAAAAATCGTATACTAAAAGTACCACTCTAACCCAAAGGGTCCTATAAAACCATCCCTTAATCTCCAAAAATTAATCAATGAATATAAAAATGTCCTTAACTCCCATCATTCCCAAGTTAGTAACACATGATAGATTTCTCACATATCTGTAATAATATAACACATTGAACATGTTATGAACCAGGTCCAACTATATGGTAAATATATATAGTAAGAAAATTATCCTACCCTTTGTAGTGTATAAAAATTTCCAATGAAACTTGAGGAAAAAAGTAAACATATAATTAACCTATAAAAAATTTCAACAAAGAGACCTTAAAGAACTGATGGTATCCCTCCTTGAACATGAGAGGACTCTATATTTTTTATATATAGAACAACATAAAACTCAAAACTATCATCATATAAACTAGTATTCTTTGTACCATAGTTATCATAAACTAATACAAATAAATCCACAAAATTTATGACTCTAAAATGTTTTTTTATCAAAAATATTACCTATAATTTATACCAGGAAGGGTCTCATGTGGTGTCATTCCAATAGGGCGTTGTAGAAGTTTTGTATATAAAGTATATTAGTGTTAAGTGGTATTCCATTGTCTAGAAAGAATATCATGTAAAATCCATCCACATATGTAACATCCCATTATTTCATGATATATTTCCCTTAAAATATATTTATTTTATTTGATAATGTTTTTTACATAAAACATCGTGTTTAAAAAAACTAGATTATAGAATTAAAATATTTTTGAGTAATAGTTATCACTATTTCATAGGATTTTTGAGTATGAATAGGTATAGAAAATTATGATAATTTATTTTTTACAAATTTATAAAATTAATTTATTATTTTTATGTTAGTTATAAATTAATATTAAACCATTTTAATGTAAAAAGGGCAATATTTTTATAAAAACAACTTATGAGCACAATGTGTTTTTACATTAAAAAATTAATAAATAACTATTGATTAATTATTTTAATAAAATTCATAGAATATATTTTCATTCATATATTTTGACACTCATATAATAGTTTCTACAAGGAAATTAATTAGGATAAACTTTATTTTATGCTTAAAATAAATTTTATCTAAAAAACATTTTTCTTTGTGTTTTAAACACTTACATTAAAATGTATATGTACCAATAAGAGAATTTAATACTATAAATGGATTATATATTTTTATTCATTATAATTTATATAATTTAATAGGATTAATATAACTTGTTTTCATTATGAATCGTAACCAATGTAAAAATTCATCATTACAGCAATAGTTGATAAAAGGGGTTTATAAGGGGTTAAACTAACAAGATAAGTGTTAAAGTGACAAGTTTGTTTTTTATAAATCATATTTTATTAATATTATTTTATATCTCATCATATATTCGAACGTGATCTAATTTGGGTCCACTTTCACATGACATTTTCTTTATAATATTTTAATTTTCATAATAATTACATGTGTGCCCCTCCGCTCACTTATAATGCGGAACCGCCTATCATATCTTCTACATTCCACATGAGATAATTATATCCATAAAAAACTACCCAAATATCATATCAACATACAAATCCATGTTCTTGATGTTCTTATATCCTTTAAATACTAACCTAAGGGTACTTATTAAGAGATTTAAAGGAGGTCTCTCAAAGAAGATTTATATGTTCTCAATGATATTTTTCATGTTTCATTCTTCTTTTACTTCCTATAAAATTATTAATCCATCCAAACATAATTAATTCAATATAATAAACATAGGGAGTTAATATTATTATTATGGTCCAACCATTTTCCACCTCTTTTCCATAAAATTAAAAAAAAATTTATCACTCGTGTATACACATGAACTATTACCTCTATGTAGTGATATGATTTATTTCTCATCACATTCATTAATGGTTGGTTATAATGATGAATTTAATTTTTATATAGTAGTTTTTTGAAATATTTAATATTATATAATTATAATTCCTTATCTAACATATTAGTTTTTCATCCATTGGAAAATGATAATGTTTATTGTGTGTATGTGTTGACTACCACCTCCATAAAGCAATGTGATACATTTTTCATTTTGAAATTACAAGGTTATTAACAAGGATACAATTAATGTATACATATTATGTTTTTGTTATAATGGTTATTATTTAATGTTATTTATTATTTAACTGTATTTATTTCAATCTATAAAAAATTAGAAACATCACTCGTGTGTATATACAGACTACAATCTCCAAGTAGGGATGTAACTAATTATGCATCAATAATTAATATTAATGATTATAAAATTATATATGTTGAATAAATAGGATATTTATTTCGTTAATAATATTTTCTATATGATCAATCCATGACTAATGTGAATGAAATGGAACCATCAAACAAAAATATGCATGGAAGATTGTGCAGTTTTAACTGAAATGTTCATTTTAATAAAAATGTTGTTTATAAAAGGTTAATTTTAAATTGTGAAGAAATAATAAATATAAATAGATATATTAATATAGTAATATAATATATTTATAATAAATCTAAATTTTATATATATGATATTTTAATTCTTATAATACAATTGGGGACTTTAGGAAAGGGTTTATGTTACAATATTATTTATTTCTAGGTTATCTATAATAAATTTCAATATAGGGGAATTTTATTGATATTATCCATTAAACCCCATAAATTTTTAATCTCTGGTTATTATTGGATTTTTTATTAATGAAATTTTCCCTCTTTGGTAATTAAATTATCGAAGAAAATGTTTTATGGAAATTCGACCATATTTCAACTTTGGTCATCCATATTTTTATTCCATATCCATACTCTTCAAACTTGTTTTATGGACGATTTTAACTATAAAATAGATGTTATAAAATGGTCATTTGCATTACCTTTTAATTTATTTACACATTTTTATAAAGGAATAGTTTAAAACAAATTATTTCCAAACAAATGGTTTTTGACTTTTTCAAATGTATGAAACTAATATTCTATTTTGACGTATAGGATATGACTGGATTTTCCACCATAACAAAAATTATTTTCTTCAAATATTTATATGAATGTTTACATGTTTATTTTCAAATACAATCCTTTTGAAAATAATCTATAAATTTTTAATAAAAATTTTATAAAAAAGTAAACTTTTCACATGTTTTAAAATAAGGGTTTAAATGTTATTTTAAAGGTATTTTTCATCCACGGCAACAAACTTTATGGATTTTTATGCTTCTCTAGGATATTATCTTATGATACCGTCCACTTTCATTCCAAGTGATGGATTATGATGATGATAATTTATTAGTGATTTGATGAAATTTATTTCATTACGATGGGTTAATTAAGTTATTATGAGTCCTTTATAAAACCCATTTCATTACCATGGTTTGTGCTATGATGAAATGATGAAATTTTTTGAAATATATTTTCCTTCAATCAGTTATGATATGATGATATTATGAATGTTTTTTGATCTTGTGGTATACATATTTATTTTTTCATTATGTGGTGGGTGGGACCAAAATTATATATTTCTCCAATCCATTTGTAAAATATGCATATTTCATGAGATTATAGGGACTAGAATAGGGATTGATCCCATTTAAATTTGGTAATCTATACAATATGATAGTATTGAGAGTGGACCTTGACTAAGGAAATGATGGAATATAAATTAAACCCAATCTAGTATGATAGTCTTAGAAAAGATCCATAACTAAGAAAATGATTTTCTATACTTATTTGTATGTTAAAAACATATGAATTATGCTTATGATACTTTATCACAGATCATGATTGATTATTTAAGATTATATTCTCTTATATTTTATATCACCTGAATAAGAATAACATTATTCGTTGATTCATGATAAAATATCATTAACATATTGGGTTGTTTTGATGGAAATGGTGATGAATAAGGTGAATTTGTTTGTGAGGATGGGAGTTTGGGACCATCACACAATTTTGGGGGCAATTTATATCTACTCGAGGACATAATTATAGATTTAATATAGGTTCATTAATATATTCCTAATCCCAATATGGGATCGATTACCCTAAGATAATGACCCTAGGGTAAACCATTTTATTAACAAAAGAATTGAATCTCATTAATGAATCCATTTTCATGTATCTAAGGTTCTTAATCCATTTTCCAATAATGAATAACTACTTATATTCCCAATCATCATAACCAAGAACTTCTTTATTTTATACCATACAGGGAGGCAGTTAATATTCTTAGGAGGGTATTGAGACATTTTGATATGTATTAGACATTTTTTTTATTACAAGAATCAAAACCAAAATAGTTATTTAAATCTTATTTAGTTTAATGCGGTCTATAAAGGACATATATGTGGGAACATAAGAACTTTTTTTTCAAGATCGTGTCTCGAGGAGACATCCTGTGTATCCCGATAATTTTAGGAAGCCTAGTTAGTGTAGTTCCCTCACACCCTTGGGACTGGACCCAAGGTATATGTCCTTATATGAAGGTGATCATGTCGTCCCACTCTTCAGGGCATACACACTAAGGTATCCCTAGATGGTGGATACTCATGATGTTAATGATATGACCGTTGCAACTCCATAATCCTATGTGATCCATGCTTAGTGTGAGAAACAATAGTTAACAAGTAATCAATCTCACTACATGTGGATGCATGACTTATGTACAAGGACATCCCTTTGGAGGATGAATGTGGATCTTTTTCCATAATAAGGGATCATACACATCCTAGTTATATGAGGAATTAGATTTATCATTGTCCAATTTGTTTTTAGTCTGATGATGGATGAGGTATAATGATCAACCCATGGGAATAATTTTGTTCTAATGGTGGAAATGTCATAGACATGAGGCTTCTTGCCTCAAATTGGATTCCCATTTGAGCTCGATCTATATATTAGTAGCCCATGTATCCTGGTAAAAATAAGAGCCACAGTTCCCATAATTCAGTTGTTCAGGGCTTACACAATGTCATTTCCCTTTTGGAATGATATGTTCATTAAAATTTCCTAAGCCCACGTAAGCTATGATCGGTGTGGGAAATAAGGGATGTAAAATTTAAAGTCTCATTATTTGTCGAAGTAGGACTTATATGTTGGAACTACCCTGCTAATTTTTTAATATGGAGATCAATACATAAGAAGGTATCCTACATATCCTGGTTATAGTAGGAATCTTATTCATCAAATATCAATAGGTTGGGACATACACACAGATTTTTCCCTTATATGTGGGACATATAATATTATGTCGATGTTTGGGGCATATACACTGAGGTTCCCCTTATATGTTCTACAAATCATATTATTCCACTGATTGGGGATTACACACTGAGTTTTCCCTTATTTGAGGGATACGAAATATTATGTTGCTAATCTAGGCTTACATACTGAGGTTTCCCTTATAGAAGATGGGAAACGTTATCAAGTCTTCATAACCATTCTTAAACTAGCCTACTTGTATACCTGTCATACTTGGACTGTCTACTTATAATTTTGGAGTATGTCTTCCAGGTATGTCTAAAGACATATTCCTAACATGTCCAAAGTCAATTGCATAATATTGTAGAATTTTTCGATGAACATCATAGGACACTACTGGTTTGTACTAGATGCTATTGTATAATATCAGCTGACATGCTTAGAAGGCGTTACATAATTTAGTTGACTTTCCCTGATGTCATTGTAAAATTTGGTTGACATGATTGGAGGGTGAATAGATAGTTAATGCGAAACATAATGTGGGTGATGTATGATCTAGGATCACTGTCTGGATAGAATCATGAATGATAGAAAACATGTTTAGAGGACATATAGAGATATGGATGGTGTGCTCGGAGGACGTCGTGAGAGCCAGTTGACATGCCTTACTTCTATCACGAGTCTCAACTAAAATACACCGATGCTTCCATATTATTATATTGACATGTATTTGGGTCATCCTAAGGTCTGTATGGTTATCCAGTTGGGCTTCATGAGACTTGGTAGTCTTACCTGGGGGGAACCATGTGACTTTCCCTAACACTTCTATAGAAATTCACATGATCCAAATAGTATTCCAAAGGATCATCACAAGATCTAGTAATCATTTCTAATGGATTCATCATAACCTAGTTGGTTCAAAAGAAGTTCATAAAGATCAAAGTGTATGATCCTCGCATAAGTCTCCTATATAATTAGTCTTTTCTCTATTCTTTTATTGTAAACTCCCTATATTTATTCATTACACGATTAATTTATGTCTCACATGATATAGAAAATATGTTGGATTTTCTTCATTGGACCTTCCCAAATTACTTTACCTGATATATCATTAATCAAGTGAAGTTCCTATGCATGTGGCATTTTCACTTTTATTGTTATCTGTATCTTACCTTATTGAAAAATTTCTTGGTCGTGATATCAACCACTCTAAAAAATCATATTTAATGCCTATGTGAGATGGTGTGAGGTTCCAAGGAAAAGATTGTGCATTACTCGTGATGGGGTGGTGTACTTATATGACATTCCAACGAATTTATTTTCCGATTTTGGTAGTGTGTATCACAACAATCTTGGCTATAGTTGGTGTAGGGATTCGATGTCGTGCATTTTGTGATATCCTTATATAGGACATTTCAAGGGTGACACATGATTTTCAGTGACTGGAAGATCATACCATAAACATTCCCTTTATTGAATTATATCCAATTAATGGGGTATTTCTGAATCATGGAGAAATGTTGAGGGACATACATATTGTTAGGCTGATATGTCAAAAGGACTTCACGAGAGCAGGGAACATAATTAAAGGCATTCTTGTGATCTTGGGAAACTTTTCCTCGTCCTTTTACAATACAAATATGGGTTTCTATAGGGATTTCACTATATAAATTCATCAAATATAAGGTCATTAATGATGTCCTTCAACCTTTACATGGGGTCGTGTGAGACCATGTGGGTGCATCACATTAGTTTTTCTATCAAAATAGGCTATCTCCTTTTTACATATTCCTTTTACTTATTTATTTTACAGGGGACAAAGGTTTCACGAATCTATTTGATTTCCATCAAGGAAAATCATTCTCCCCATTGTTAATTCATCATGTGACCAGGAAAGGCTATTATTTTGATGCATGATAATTATCATGGAATATTACATCTCTTTTTCCGTAGAGAATTATAGGGAGTGCATGTTTTCCCCAACATGTCTAAAGCCTTTCACATGGTGTGTGTGACATGTATGTAATCATTTTCACTATGAGGTAGATATGTCACCAAGGATTTGTCGGTTTCTTTATAGCATCTTGGGTGTGTCACATGAGTTTTATGATCGCAAGAGGATCTAACATTTTGGTTATTTTCCACCCTATTTTCCATGTATTTTTGGATGGTTTTTTGGAACCTATCGGTTGAAAATTTTTGTGAACTGTGGATGATTATCTATATTCCATTACATGATCAGGGAATGTCTAGGAAGACTTAAAAAAATTGAGTCTTTGTCAAACGGTCTTCTTAGATTCATTCATAGGCTATGCATTTTGGGTGACCATCTTCCTGACCTTCTATAGGACATTCATTTATGTGTATCCTTGAGTTCCACATGATCCACATGATTATGTCCACCTTCTTATTCCTTTTATTTTTGTGTAAAAAATAACCATATTTAGTTACTTCTTCCCTTTTATATTTTTCAATTCTCATTGTAAGGCTTAAAAATATGACCCCACTAAGGAGCGACGCACTGGGGAAAAGTTATCACTTTTTGTTAAAGTTAATAACTACCTGAGATTTGGTCCTACCCCCAATCGGTATCTTTAGAGACTCTTGGTCTACCAACTTATATTGGTTATTTGGAATAATTATATATAAATAGGGGAGTGTAGTGTCATTCATTCACTTTATACTAAATATCTTTGATCTCTTATTCCCTTCTTATATTGTGTAATCCTTTGGTAGTACCCTTCTATGAGAACCTTCCCCAAGAATTGATCATGAGACCCGTTAAAGAGAACTTCTCTTGAGAATAGCTTCAAAAGATCTATTTTTCTTATGTTCTTATTCAAATAAACCACTAACTAAATTTCAGTAATTAAATGAACTTTTTCTATAGCTATGCATGGATTCCTTTTCAGTTTTCTCTCGATCTTTTTAGCCAATCGCATAATCCTTTTTGACTATTTTTCATCTCAAGTGACCATGTAATTTTCATGATATTATGATTCTTATGAGATTTCAAGAGGTTGAGTGATGTTCTTTAGGTTTATATGGTCCATTTTATTTTCATTAACCATTTGATTTTGGAATCCATTATGTGATTCTCAAATTACCTAATGATTAATGTAATTCACATGAAGCTATTGAAATTTTATGCCTTTCATTGGATATTATTATGTTTTTATCCACCTAACACATGTCACTTAATTTTCTTCATATGGATTCCATATCTTATCATAGTTCTTCTACTATGGCTAATAAGAGTGTCATGATTGCTATAAGTAACAATACTAACCATATATACTATGTGAAATATGATTATGATGTTACAAAATGAATTCATTCATTAGGGCCCCAGAATTATCCTTTATCACACTAGTGTTCTCTATACAGGTTTGGATTCCTAGAAGATGTTGTAATACTAAGTAAGACAAAACGTTGATGTCTTATTGGGTATCAACCGTTATAGATGAAATTTTTTTGGGATTATTGAATGGTTACATATTGATCCTAGGGGTTTTATTATATGTTGGTAAATAATCCATTGGGTTCAGAAGGTTTTGATTTTGATCAACAACCCATCACAGAGAGTTATTAGAGTATATTTTTCTCTTCTATGAAAACCCCATGTGAAAGATGGAGCTCAAAATGCGTTCTTTTTCATGGTGGTAGCCTTTTGATGAATGGGCATGGACATTCTATGTTATGAAAAGATACATAGAGTTTTCCAAATAGTTTTCATTCATTCGTGATGAGCATGACAATTTGTTGATCTGATGTTATATTAATTACCATTGATTCACATCGTTTTCTTAATATTAAGTAAACATGACTGTCTAGATCTGAATATTTAAATTAAAACATATTATTATTGAGAAGTTCTCATGAATTCCCACCAATCATGAGGATCCACATTGATTTATCTATTCTAGTCATATTGAGATAACTTGTTTCTCAAGAGGGTATTTGTGTGGAATATATGTCCCAAAGGGAGTGTACTCTATATTTTTCTGAATTTGACAGGATTGGAGTATGTACCATGTCTTTTTCTGAGCCCATAAGGGGTTTCTTACAAGAATTTCCATTCTTGAATACTAAATCATTGATCTGTTTCTATTTAGGGTCTTTTATCTTTGACCAAATGATACGGTAGTTTAGGGTCATTTAGGTCAAACCTTCTAACATTTAATTTTGGTGTCCTTTATGTCGGACTTTCTATTTTCATAGTTTTTCCTTTTTATCTTAGTCATTCCATCAATGTATTTTAGTGAATTTTTTATCTGAAATTATATCACTACAGTTTAGAGTATTTTAACATGGACATTCTATCATGATAGTTTAGGGTCTCTTAGCTCAGACCATATATCGTTATAGTTAAGGGTCTTTTAAAATGGACCTTCTCTCACTATATTTTAGGGTCATTTCACTTTCACATTATGATTCTATTAATTATAAATTGTTTCTTCATGTTCTTGACCGATGATCATTGAATATGGTGTAGTGAAGCCAAGAATGACTCAAAACACACAAAGATGCTAAGTTATGCCGTTGCCTTTCCAAGTCCCATGAGGATTATAGATCCTTTCTTGTAAGGACTATATGCCTTTTTTTAGTAGTTTAAAGCCCCTATATATTACTAGAATTTTCATACAGAGGTGTTTATACAATTTTCCAACGGGTAATGGAAGATTTATGGTGGTAAAATTGTTTGAGGGAGAAATACTATAGAAGCTAGGACCACCTGTATAGGTGTAATGTTAATGATGTAAGTCATAACCCAAAATTTGAGTTATTTAGTATGGAAGGAGTTACACATAATATGTATTACCTAAAACACTGTGAGGTTCTAGGTTCATCCTTGGTGTTTCCAGGACTCACAAGGATTGGGGTTATTTCCCTACAAGGATGATATGCCTTTATATATTAGGTCAAAGACCCAATTCAACAATATCATAGTCAATGAATTTTGATCTTCACTCCTTTATAAGGGTAATGAAATATTTATGAAGGCACAAAAATACAGATGATGAGTTAGGACATGGAGGAAATCTATCCATGAAGGGTTTTGGAACCCTACGGTAGTTAAAATCCTAATAGTGAAGCTCGATCCCTCTGCCCTTTGGTTTCAAATCATGATGTGTAGACCATCAATGTTTCAGTAATGGAGTTTAGCATTCCTTCTTTGAGAAATGGTATAAAACACAGTGATGTAACGTTAAGGATGTCTAATCCACTTGAATATTCTGGTTGTCGGGATTGTAAATCATGGTTAAATGTGATTAGGTCATAATGATGGTTTGGGAAAATCACATCAGGACAGGGCCAAAACACACTGAGGTGATGAGTTTTCAAATGGTGATTTCAGGGACCACAAGGATTGGGAATCCATTTTTGTAGAGTAAAATATTTTTTTGATGACCATAGGTGTATATGTAAGAGTTATTGGCAAACATTTATAGTCAAACAACGGGTCCCTTGAAGCTAGATAAACTTTCCCAAGGGCCATGTACGATTGTGGGGATCCAAGAAACTCAAATCATATAGTGTGATTTATGGAAATTCTAATATTCAAAGAGCATTGGAGCACCGTTAAGGTTGTGACACCACCCTATAAACATTTTATCATTGAGAGAATATGTGATAAAACATTACTTTTACTTTTTCCTAAGCCATAGGGAGCAGCGAGTATAGCATGTCTTTTACTGGGGCTATAAACTGTGCCCTATGAGATTTTTTCCTTCTTTATTTGTGCCCTAATTTTTTCATAGGCTCTTGAGATGAAGAGTTTAGCGAGATAATACTAAAATTTTTCTCATTCCTCCCTTTTTGGGTTTCAAACATGACAAGTTTTGTTTCTATTTATCTTGTTATTTATGTTCTTTCAATTTTAATCATTATAGTCTACAGTTTATGTTTCTACATTTTTAGTAATGTACTGTAGTTTAAGGTCATGACACACGTGGACCTAACATGGGGAATGTTACAGAAGAGCCTAATTAGGATACACAGGGTCAAAAACACTACAACATGCTTCTGAGTGGGAGAAAAAGACATTAAATTTTATGGCTCGAGGCCCTCATGCCATGAGTAATGATATGGGACAATGATAACATGCATGTTCTATAACATCGTATCGTGCTGAGTTTTACAATGGTGGTGTCAAGTCCCCCAAAGATCATATATCCCTTTTTTAAGATAGATGCATTTGTTTGACGACTGTAGGGGAAAAAGAGGAGCCATAGGCCTACTTGAACATTCAATCAAAGGGTCCCTTGAAGTTGGGTATCCATTTCCAAGGTCTATGGATTTCTTTTTTTAACTTGAGGAACCTAAGACATGAAGTTTGATTTTTTGGATTGAGGTTCTTAAAATATTATATAATTATCCCATAGTATAGTGGATTGGGTTCAGACTATTTTGGTCCTTTGATAAGGGATGATGATGGGGGACGGACTACATAGTTTAATTTCGGGTATTGGAAACATATTTGTCATTCAGTTTTAATGTCATGCAACAAGGATGTTTTTTATACAGTTTAATTTCATATGGTGAGGACATATTTGTTTTGTTGTAGTTTAACATCATACGATAAGGATGTGGGAAATGACATGAAAAACTATACAATATATATTACAGACACAAGCAGGCCACATGTAGATCTGACTCATGTAGGAAAACGGGTCTTTTATGGCTCATCACCTTTACATTTGGGGTGTGTTTTTTTATGGATGTTATAGTTAGAACTTGGATGGATTTTGGAGAATCACTACATGTCCAACGATGATAAGAATAAATACACATGTAGTTATTGAATGGGAAACTCTCTACATGGTTCTGACCCATATGTAGTGGTGTACATTATTCCCTTTCATTTTTCTAGTAAGGCTTAAAATTTGAGAACCATGTTTCACTACATATATTTTGATGATAGGAATCAACTCACTTGTAGTTCTCAAAGAACCATGTATTTTAACATCATGTGGAAATTATGTAGGATTATCAATGAGAAAGTGGAATTGAGGAAAGACTGATAGATGGAAATCTAAGCATCACTACATATCCTATAGTAATAAGAATCAAGCCACGTGTATTTTATGAGGAAGGCACTTCATGCGCAAGTCTGGCCTATATGTAAGGAGGGGAAATTTTATGCTTAATTTTCGTGATTGGGCCCATTGTTGGATATTCAAGTGTCACTATGTATCAAGTAATTTTAGGAATCAAGTCACACATAGTTCTTTAATGGAGATGTGGTAGGAGACCGGTCACCAATAAAAGTGGTCCTCTTAGGCGACAGCCACATGAATGTGAAAATTTATGTCATGTTAGGGACATCAACCATGTAGTTAAACATCATGAGGCATGGACTCATGGAATCAATTTTTCGGTCTTCCATTCATGACAATGATGAGCCTTTTGAGATATATTATTCCTTTTTCATGCTTGTAATTTTTTAATGAAATTCATAAGCTCACATGATCTATGCTCAGTGTGTAAAAAGCAATGGAATAGAAATGGTTCATATCACCATTTATTGATGACTAAGGATAAGATAGGGGAATTTTGTATCATGTGGTGGCTGGAATAAGATATTGGATTGAGGTTCCACAACATATCTCTTCATAATGAGAATCAATCCATACATAGTTATAGAAATCGCTTTAGTTTAATGTTTTATGATAAGGGAACCATCTGTGTAGTTTAATGTCATGAATAAAGACATGGGTTACCTGATGTAAATGTGGGTGAATTTTGCGGATCCATGAAATTTTATGTCATATAGTGAAGACATATTCTATTTAATTTAACATCTTGTGGTAAGGAAGATGATCACCCGACATAGAAGAAAATTAATATTGCATTTGGGACCAAGACTAGAGGTATGGGTGTCCCTATGTATCTTGTAATGGTAGGAATTATTCAAAATTCTTGTAGGTCTTGGAAAGACGGGATCTCTATGTGGATATGACTCTCATGTAGGGATGGGGGAACTTCATCCCTCTTTCGCACAATTCTAGCTCATGTGTGATGAATTTTATTTGTACAAAAGATATTATAGAGTTTAATTTCATGCAGTGGGGAAATATTTTGTGCAATTTAAATTCAAGAGGTAAGGATGAATCTATATTGTTTAATGTCATGTGGTCAAGATGTTATATGTTGTACAATTTAATGTCTTTTTTTAATACTTGTTGTGTTGTATTGTTTAACATCCTACTACCCAGACATGATATTTTGTGAAATTTAACATCTTTCTTCTAGGATGAGAGATTCTATGTAGTTTAACATCTTACTTCTTGGTTGAGAGATATTGTGTAGGTTAAAATATTTCTACTAGGTTAAAATGAACATCATAATAGATATAAAAATTATTTCTTGAGAACCCACTCATTTTTGGGAGTGTTAAATGTTCCCCAACCATTTTTTCCAGTAATTAAGATCCATTGTGATAGGTGTTATGTATGATGTAAGGCCATTACCATTTGACTTATATCTTTTGAGGCTTCCTTCCTATAATCATTGGGGTCCTAAGATCCAAAACCAGTTCTCCTTGGAGTAATGAATAGAGGAAAACCATTTTATTGAAGTATCATCTGATTCAATTTAGATGGACTTAAAGGTTGTGTAATTCATGCAACCTATTTTCAATGAGCCACTTGAATTCATCCAGTCACTTTCTATGATTTCTCTTCAACTGATAGTTCTTCACAAATGCCTACTCGGATAAAATGAAGGTATAATTATTTGGGAAACACTACCTCGGTCTCGTACACTAATGAGTGTGGTTTTTCTTTTGTAACTATACTTGTTGTGGTATAGTAGGCCCATAAATCTTGGAGGATCTTTTCTGACCAGAACATATTATTTATATTCACCATCTTTTATATTGTATTTTAACAATTCTTATTTATAGCCATTATCTATCTAGATTCCACTACATGATAGTGATATCAGTTATTAGAGTTTATATTTTACTCTTTGTACAATTTCATCATCTCTATAGAACAAAATTTGGTGTCATTGTCCACCAATATTGTGTGAGGGACTCTGAACCTGGTGATGATATGGTACAATATGATGTTGATGATATTCTTAATCCTAAAATCCATGAGGGGTATTAGATTTTCTTAATTGTAAAATAAGTCTGTGACATTAAGGATGTACTTGAACTTCAATACTCTGGTTAGGGGATATGTCCCCAAAACATCCATTCCCCAAATAGAAAACAACAAGGAATATTTAGTTGTATGTTGAAATTTTAGAGCTTGATGAATGATTTTTTCAGGGATCTAGCACGAATGACATTTCATTGTGAATTTTACACAATCTTGTATCATGGTTTTCCAATAGTAACCTACCTCTTGATTTGTTGGGAGATCTTGGTCCCAAACTGATGACAATCATAGGATCCTACTTGTAACTCTTAAATTATGATATGAATCTATCTTTATTCTATGAATCTAGGTTGGATTACATTAAATACCTTCTTTTAGAGGGCCTTCTACTCATTTGGACCACCCTACAATGTAAAGTTTGTTACATGGTGCCGAATATATTCCCTTTCGGCGTTTTCTGTCAGAAGAGCTATGTTTTAAAGATAACCGGTTATGGGATCCATCCTTATAGAGATAGATATGTGTTCATCATTCTCTAGGGATGTGTTGACCTGATTTATTACTACCATATCACAGATGACGATCTACGTGACCATTATTCAGTGTGTGATACAGAATATTTCATCCTCATGATTTGGGTCAGCCATGACTATGGTTTCATTATACAAGGAATTGTTGTGAAAATTATGTGATCAAGGAACATGATGCAATGTGGTTTAAAAAGGTAACTATGTCATCAAACCACTTACATAGCTAGTGAGAGTTTCATGTTCTTCCCTTTTTAGGTAATATTCTCCATTGATCTTCTTTATCACTAGTTTTGAATCCCCTTTGATATTCAGCGAGCCTATCTATAGATATATCCCTAGTCCTAATCTAGTGATGATGTATTGGAATTTAGCCTCATTATTCATGCAGCCTTAAATAGTGAGAAATATTAAGGATACACTAATTTGTATGTATAGAAAAATGAAATACCAAATCCAACCCTATTGATCTTTGGATTTTCCATCCTTTTCTGATATGACATCAGAAGGAGCTAGAAAAACACATCTCCCTTGTCTATGGAGTATCATGTGTATAGAAGTCCCCAAAATCAAGGAGCTCGGTGTCTATTAGTTTATTTTATGGGTGGGATCTTCCATAAGTAAATCATCTAGGGATTTCCATTTCACTTCCTTTTGTGATATAAACTGGATGTCATATTATTGAATAATGACCTACCACTATTCTAGATATCTTGTTAAAATGGGGTGGAAAAGGATGTACTTGAGCGGATCAATATGATAAACTAGATGGAGATTACATTGATTCAATTAATGGCTTATCTTTTTCATTGAAAATATGAGTGCATGGTAGTTCTTATCGATATTTCATTAAAGGGATTCAGTATTGATCATTGTTTGAGTAAGTTAATAGAGAATTTTCTCTATCCCCGTATCATTTTTCTTTGTGAGGAGGATTCTCGATAATCATTCCATGGTGCTACATACAAGAAGAGTGGCCTTCCTTCCACCAAAGGCATTAGAGCTGATTTGTGTAAAAAGTGATTCTTGAGACTTTTGAATTCATGTTGGTAGTCATCATCACTTTTATGGGTGATTCCATTATCCAATATCCTAGTGAAGGGGAGATCTTTTAGAGATAATTTGGATATGAAATTTAAAATTAAGAAATGGTTCCCTTGGATCCCCCTCAATTATTTGATATTTTTTGTGGTGATATTGGTAAAATAGTACTAGTATTTTTTGGGTCATCCACAATGTCAACGTGACAAACCAGTGAGACAATGATCCTCCCTAATGTTACTCTGAATTAAGATTTCAATGGATTCATCTTCATACAATGTTGTCACAACTATTAATAGATCATTTGATGATCTATGATGTGATCCCATCACTATTGGGATTTGATTACTACGTTGTCAGCATAACATTCATCTATTCATCCAAAGAATGGATTAAAGATATGGTGAATGACATATTGATAAGTAGTTCCATCATTCATTAAAAGAAATGGCATGAACTAAATTTTTCAAACACTTTAAGATGATTGGACATGAGTTTCATTCTGTTTGTGTGGTTAAAAAGCTCATCATACCATCTCAACCTACTTCAGTTTGGAAGGAGGTTCCAAAGAGAAAGAGAAGTAATTTGGGAGCGCAGGAAAAAGGAAAGACACATGTTAAGGAGGTAGGATGTTGAAATGCAGTTGGAAAGACATGGTTCGAGCTAGTGGATGAAGCGTAAAGGTTTCAAGATAACATTGATCTTCCAGACCTTATAGGGGATAACAATTCCTCAGACAATATTAATGAGAAAATGATGGAACTCTCCTTGGAGGTGTGCAGCATGGTTTAGGATACCCAAATGGAGGGATTATCTATTGATCTAATTGATGCGGAATTAAAGGCCTCGTTGTCCTTAACTGATCCTCAACTAGATGTAGAGATGGAAGATAAAATCACAGTGGGAGGGACGGTCTAAAAGAATGTTTACTTTTAAGAAATTGGGGATGCAGTGGAGAGAAAGGAAAAGAAAATAAAAGAGACAAAAAATTTCTCATCCAAATCTAGGTATGGACAGTAGAGTACTAAGTTTTAGTGTCATTACATCACAACCAAAATCAATAAGAAAATCACCTTGAAACCTTCTGAAAAAGGATTTGTGTCCTCGAAATCAACATCAAAATAAGGATTTTATTTGGGAACTATCAGGGCCTATCCAACACTGCCACTGATGGTTCCCTCAAGATACATTCTGGAAGGTACAAGCTAGAGATTATTGGAAAAGCAAAGCCCATGATGAACTCCAAAAATCTGAGAAACATGATCTATGGTAAGGGATATAATATTCTGGGTACTAACGGTTAAGATACAAGTCATGTCATGATTTGGATTCTCAATCATAAAATTGTGGATTCTACAAGGATTATTGATGTGGACAACCAAATCATCACCTGTAGTTTTATAGAGGTTGGAAGGTAGTTTTTATGTACAATTGTGAATGCTCACAACTATCATGTCGGCAGGAGGTTTCTTTGGGGGAAAATACAATAACTGTAGAACTCTATCATAGATCCTTGGATTGTCACTGGTGATTTCAACCATATCCTTCATGAGGATGAGATAATGGGTCCAGTTACAAATCCCACCTATTCAAGAGACTTTATAGAATGTATTGAGAAATCTGTTATAGTGGAAGAGAACCTCATTGGTGCTAAATACATGTGGTGCCTAAAAAATCTCAATGGTATGAGGGCAAGTTAAATTGATCGAGCCTTTGTCAATAAAAGAATGCTTGATTCATGGAAATCAATCACATGAGTTATGCTTTCTAAAATAAACTCTGATCATCGCACCATTCAGATTTGCTTACTTGGAATGTTTGGTGGGAAACAACTTCCTTTTAGATTTAATAATGATTGGGTCTCTCTCCCAAAATGATCAAGATTTGTTTAGGAGAATTGGGGCCCATTGATTTGTAATGAAAAGCCTTTGATATTCATTTCCAAGCATCGAATTCTCAAGATTAATCTTATGGAATGGAGTAAAGAAATATTCAGATTGATGGACACTGAAATTGAAGGACTTGAAATCTCCCTACATGATATACAAGCGTAGGCCACAAGAGCTAATTTCTTGAGGGACATGTATCATGAGATTGAGCTCTCCTTAAATCTGAATAACCACATAATGATCAGATACAATATCAAGAAATATGCTTTCAAAGTTAGGTGGATTTAGAAAGGGGATCGAAACAAAATGTTTTTCAATTCCCTTCAAAGAGTGCGAAGAGTGAATAGACCCCTTTCACTTATAAAAGATGGAGACAGAATTTTGGAGGGAAACAGGAACTTGATGAACATATGGTATCATTATATAAGAATCTATTCAATGGGAGGGCTAGATATGAGCCTGTTAGAGACAACATCATTCCTAATTTTATCACATAGGAGGACAACCATCTTCTCACATCGATTCCGATGGATTTTGAAATCAAGGAGGCAGTGTTTGGTCTTAAAAAAGATAGCTCTCTAGGACCTAATGGTTTCAGCAACCTTTTCATTCAATGATATTGGGATGTCATTCAGAATGATGTATGCCTACTTGTTAAACACATTTTCAAAGGTGGGACATTCACTCCATATTTCAATGCCCAATTCATTTCCCTGATACCCAAGTTGGAGAATGCCAGAAAAATTAGTCAATTCAGGCCAGTTGCCCTTGTGAACACCATGCACAAAATAATCACTAAACCATTGGCAAAGAGGGTAGCTCAAGTGACTAGAAAAATTATTTTTGGGAACAAGTTTGGTTTCTTTAAGGGTATGAATATTCAGGACTACCTGCTTACGGCCTTAGAATGCTTCAATATTCTAAGAAAGACAATGTGGGGTGGAAATGTGGCTTTGAAGCTTGACATAAAAAGGACTTTGACATAATGGACTGGGAATTTATTAAAAAATTATTCATAGGTTTGTCTTCTGGGAAATATTTTTTCACTCGATCAAAAGGTTTACGGAATCTGCCCACATTTCATTTCTGATTAATGTGTCACCGGTGGGATATTTTACTTGTTCAAGGCGTGTGAGATAGGTTGATCCCCGCTCTACAATCATCTTTTCAATTACTGAGGATTACCTATGCATGATGCTCACTAAGATGGTGGATAATGGAAAACTTGCAACCCTCACAGCTACCAGAGGTCTCTCTTCTCCCTCTCATGTAATTTTTGCTGATGATATTGTCATTTTTACACAGGTTGATAGAAAAAACATCACTCATCTAAGAGAGGCACTTTTACACTATGGGAATGTTTTAGGGTAGGAAATCAACTGGAGAAAACTCTTCACTTACTTTGGAACGAACACGGCAGCAACAAGGAGTTCTGAACTAATAAAGTATCTTCGACTCACAGAGGGATCCCTAACATTTATGTTTCATGGTGTCCCACTATTTTGGTGAAATCCTTGGGTATCCCACTTTACCCAGGATATATCCCAGATAAGAAAATATCTTCCATATTGGAAGGGAAAGTCTCTCTCAATGACAGGATTTGTATGTCTTTTCGAACTTGTGGTTATTTTAAAACTAGTCAATTCCTTCATGGTCTACATGTGGCATGCCTCTCTACTGAAAAGAATTAACTCCATGATGAAAAAAATTGTTTGGAGTTCAAACATGATGGAAAAGAAGATCCTCACAGAAAAATGGGACACATGCTGCATGCCTACCATACAGGGAGGTCTGGGAAATAAGAATCTAAATTGTTTTATCCAGGATTTACTATCCATGTTTATCTAAAGTATTATGCCCAGCAACTTGTCATCTCTTGATTTTCTGAGGAGAAGAATTCAACAAAGTCTCATTGATGGGAGGTAGGGCTATATGGGTTCCTAAATCTTGACTAGTCTGCATTCGGTGTTCAGCATAATCATGAGACACTCACATTGGGTGGTATATGTGGAATAAAATCTGAAATTCTGGTCCACCAACTGGACGGGCATAGCTCTTGTGGAAAGGATAAACTCTAAAGAGCAGGCCATTGACAACAGCTTATCCATCAAAGATTAGCTGCAACACAGAGGTGATATTCCAGATGAAATTTCCTCTATGATTTATAGAAATGATTTTATCAATCAGGAGGATATACTGCTATAGGAAGGGACTCAATCTGGCCTTCATAACTATAAAATCTTTTACAATTATCTATTTTAGGGTGAGATAAGTTGGATTGGATCTCTCAACAAAAAATTTTTACTTCCCTCAAAATTTTCACTTATCTAGAGGCTTTATCATAACAAAATCCAAGGGGATGTGAACATTCAAAGAGTTGGGATTTCATTATGCTCGAGGTGTGCACTTTGTGGTTAGCACAGAGAGGATATCGATCACTTATTCTTGTCCTGCATCATGGCTCCTTCACTGTGGAATGCAATCCTAATAATTTTTGAGCTGGATTCTCCCAATACTCACTTGGATATACAATACATTCAACATCTATTTAGATTTCTGTAATCCAAACAGATTAATGCATTGCTACAGGTGGCATGTGTTGAACTGATATATGCAGTATGGAAGTCCCGCAACAACACTATTAATCATCAAATAGGATCCAATAAAGCCAAAAAAATTAACAACATTCTGGTGGCCACTCAATATTCCATCTCATAGATTATGGAGCATTGTAACACCTCGATCAGGGAGTTCATGATACTCAAAAGATTATGAGTTATCGGTTGTTATCCCAAACCCAGGGGCATGATGGAGCTGATATGGACTTCCCCTTCAGTGGATGGATGAAATGACACATGGATGGATCCTCCAAGGGTATCCCTAGGGCCTTCGGATATGGGGTTATCTTTAATAATCAGCATGGGGAAGTTGTTTGATGCAATTAATGCCCATGTGGTCACACCACATCTTTGGATGTGTAAATGATGGCACTCATTAGCGCAGTGGATATTGCTTGCCAACGAAATTGGTACCACATTTGGTTCGACTGTGACTCGGCCACACCTGTTCATGCAATTAATACTGGATAGACATGATTGGCATGAAAGCTGGAAGGTAATGGATAAATTTCATTGACAAAATCACTTCCCTCAACCACTTCATCATGCATACCTTCATGGAGAAGAACTACATTGCGGATGGCCTTGCGAAAAAAGGGGTCTTAGTACAGAGGGAAATCCACATCAACACCATTCCTAGTGACATGGTTCTCTTCTTACTAGGGATGGATATAAAATGCCTTCTTTCCATCTTGTGTAATGTTATTGTTTTTTCAATTTTAGAGACCTTGTGCCCATATATCTCAAAAAAAATCTATTTCATTAATCAACCTACAGACCAATGCCTTCTAGGACCACCGTCTCACAACTAGGGAACTCGCACCCTCACATATATGAAACAAAAGATGACTTTATCATCACATCTAGAAAATATATATATATATATATGAAATAAGATATATCAAATGGATTACCCACCTCCCGATATAATACCAAGACTAAATCCAATGATGAAGTAATCACACAAATTTGTTGACCATTACTGGGAGTCGAAGCTGCCACACCATCTGGAGTCTTCATTGCACCATCGTGAGTCACTGTAGATAGCCAGAGCCACCATTTCATGGGGATTCATCATCATGGAATACAAGGAATCCAAAGAAGAAGGTTATGAAACCCTATCCAAGAGCTCTCTTCTAATGCTGAGAGATCCAAAATTATATAAAATTTCAAAATAAGAAAAACATCATCTTTATTTAAATCTTCCTTAACATGCTCGCACTTAAAACAACATGGGATAACCTGGGGACATACGTAAGAAATGGATGCTATATAAAGAATAGTATTGGAATAAACAGGGAATAAAATGAAGAAATTAATACATATAATACAATATTCATATCAGTGGGTCATAAAAGTAAAATTAATTATAGGGCATGATATAACATGATAATCATAACAAGGGAAATGAGGCAACAACTTAAAACAATTCATCAAAATCATAGGTCAATCATAACTACCAAGACATCATGTTGGAAAAAGGTCCCATAAAGGAATCAGGCTCACTACCTTTCCCAACATGATGTCTCTTGAGATTAAACAGTTCCAAGTGCATTGGATTGCTATATAATTCTAGGCACACCCATCACATTCATTTTGTTTTCAAGCATAAGTGTGCCACATAAATCATACAAAATGTATTCATTCATATTCAGAATTAGTTCCATGAATAAGGTGTGTTGAATAAATAAATGTAGTTCCCATTTAAAATAGGTGTATGATTATAAAGGCGAGTAACCATGATAATAAATGGGTATGTAATTTAGTACATATGTTTTTTAGCATGAAAAACTCGTGGTGAAATTTTAGCAGCATAACTGTTTACATAAAAATTCATAAAATAGTTTGATGAGATAGAAAGGGGCCTCTCACAATTTGGACATAAAATGGGATGTCATAGTAAAACAGAATTAAATTTTCCAATATTACGAATTGGCTATGGAAGGCATAAGATAATTAAGAGACATGAATAGGGAAGAGAAGGTGAAGATCCCTTAGTTGAGTGTGTGACTCCAAATGCTTTGGACGAGCTTCGTGAGATCTTGATTGAACCTTGGGTGGAATATAGGAAGGTGAGGGATGAGTAAATACGTTCTAAAATGAGTTTTAATGAAGATAAATGGGATATTGGGTGGGTTTATAAATTAAATGGTCAGTAATTTCCTTATTATTTCTCAAAGAAAGGTTTAGGACTCTATATAATAAAATAACCAAAACTTAAATCCTTACCATTGTTTTTTCCAATTTCTTCTAACAAATGGTAGTGTTTTTAAATATTTGAAAAAGTGAAGGCCTAAAATTAATAATGTAATATAATTTATTTTTTGGAGGTGAGTCATACTCTTAAAGAATTGATTTTAAAACATTAAAGTGTATTAATTGTTTTGGAGGATTCATAATGTATTCATAAAATAAATCAAATAAATATAAAATCTCATTATTTTAAATATATAACATATATTTGGTCATGGATACCTTTTATATTATTTTTTACATCGCTTTTGTGTCATTATTATGTCATAATATGTAACACCCCAAGCTTCCATGGTACGTTTCCCTTTGAATAATGCAATGACGTGCATTGTACGCAACTTCGAGATTTTAACACACCAAAACCAATCAAACTAGCTGTTATGAATAGCAATACCTACTTTTTGAAATTTTATAAATTTTATCTTTTGAAATGGACTTCATTTTTGGGTTCAGAATATCAAAATTATCCTAAGTTTAATTTTTGGTATTTTTCTGAGAACTTCCAATTTTTATGAATAGTGAAAAATACTTAAAAACAACTTTTTAATCAAAAAAATATATAGTAATAAATTATATTATTTAGTGGTTTTAATGTATAATTAGAATATATTTTTACAATTTTATCCAATGGTGTTCATTGTAATTAATTTCACTTTGGAATTGGACATAAACAATTGTCAATCTTTTGATATATACTGTTTCTTAAAAACACGGTATTTGTTGTGACAGCGGGAATTAACTATAAAATTAATTAATGCAACTTATATGTTTGGAATTTTGTAAAATATAAATCATTTTTGAATTTGGAATATCAATTATATCTTAGGGTGAAATTTTGGCATTGTTCTGAAAAACGTCAATTTTTGATGAATAGTGAAACCACTAAGTGGTAGTTAAAAAAAACTGAATTTTTCATAAAACTTAATTTTACCACTTCTATGAATGGAATTTCTCAAATCCTAGAGACACGGTTAATATCAAGGAGTAAAATTTGCTTCATTGAGATGAAAATAATTTTTGCTGAATAGTAACTTTTTACTTTTATTTACCACAGTTAAAAGTAAATAGGGTAATTAAGGGTAAAAATGATATTAATATTATCCTAACACATGTCCTAATTCTATTGGACAAGTTTATCTTGAACCAAAACATCCTTAGGAATAAAATATTATCATTTAGGTCTACTTGGATTGGATTAGGAAATCTATTATTTCTTAATTCAAAGAAGAGTTAAAAGAGTTAAAATCAATGTTTATTTACTAAAACATTTGTAATATTGGGATTAACATAAGATATATTCAATTATAAATATTCCTTAGAAAGATAAAAATATTTCCTACATAATGAAAGTTTATTTATAATTTTTAGACATTAAATAATTTAATTTATTGATGGCACAATGATGATGCAGTAATTACCTTAATAGTGAAAAATTAAAATAATTCATATTATAAATACCCAAATAAATATAATTGGATACTTTTATTGAATTAAAATAATTTTCTAGGTTAATATGACATATTATGATTTATTTAATTTACTTTTTTAAGTAATAATTCTGTTATAAGTTTCACAAAAATCAATTATTGAATAGTGTCAAAATTGACATAAAAGCGTTTTTGAAACAAATATTATATTATTAATTGATATTAAATTCCTAAAAATATAATGTTCGTCCAATAGACTTATATCATGATAGGTGTATCATTATTGGACCACTTGGGGGGGCTCTTGGATGTATATAGTATGTTTATGAACCATATAATATAAAAATACAAAGAGACATTGTAAAAGTGAAACTAATTAACTAAGATTTAATACTTTATGATAAGGTTAATATAATGACCCAAACCTGTCTAAATTCTATTGGTTGAGTTTTTTTCACCCTATCCCCACCTTAAACTTTAAATAATTCAATTTTGAGCCATTATAAACCAAATATGAATTAATTATAAAATAATATTTCTAGCTTTTCCAAAGGTGCCCCTCACCCCTCTCATAAAAGGGCACTCACCCTTCTCATTACTTCACACCTTCAAAGCCTTTTGGATCAGCCAAAACCTTCCCAAATACTCTCTAAAATTACCTCACTACAACCTAGAGGCCATAGTTTGATCAGAAAGCCAACCTAAGGATCCCTTTTGATCAAATCAAATGGAAGAACTTGAAGAAGAGGAAATGTTTTTACCACCCTTTTTCAAATTCTTTTCCTCTTCAACTTCTTCTTTCTCTGTTATTCCCATTCTAAAATAATGAATCCAGTATCTCATATATACTATAATATTATTATAAATATGTTACAACCATATTCAGTATTCTATCTATTCTTTGAAGGAAATGTCACCATACGTGCGTACGTACGGCTTACCGTTTCCACGTCGTGGTGTAATTGTCATTCAATAAATTATTATTTGGATGGGTATAATAATGTTGTGTAATTCATGTAAATAATAAATACAAAATGATAATTATTCTTTCTATATGTTATACCATCCAATTATATATTATGTTAAAATCAAAAGAATGATATTGTTGCTCGTGGGTACGTACAGACTACCGTCTCCCCGAAAGCGATGAGATTCATTCTCCATCGTATCAATTAAAGTATAATTATCATTTGATGATTTAAAAATAATGTTTAAGGACTTGATATAGTTCTGGATATGAATAATATACAACCTATCCATAACAAACACGGCTTACGTAATAAAGAATATATAAAGGAAAACGAGTAAGTTAACACCCGAAATGACGATAATACTAAGATATTATTAACAAATCAATGTTAAAAGTTCATATATTATATCATATTAATGTAAATGATTCTTGTTTAATAAAATAACAATTATTTAACCATTATAAAGGAGGTTAACCTACTGTCAACCAAGGAAAAAATACAAAGTAAGGGGTTTCTTATCTCACTCTTAATTTCTTGAGAATTCCATTGTTCACCACTTATTTATTGCATGTGGTGTATGAATAATGCCCATGATTGTATTCATTGTGTAATATAATTTAATTTATGTGTATTTACATCATCATTGTATGATCCTTCTTTCGTGGGTGTATGTTTCATAAGTTACCTAATCGAAAAGGGAATTTGAAATTTCAATTTCCACTCATTCGGCTTTACACATACTTCATTGATTATTTTACTCCAAGATTATGTGTGGAATTACTATTCATTTGATTATGTCATAATTTCCACTCCCCTTTCTGTGGATATACTTTTTATACACATAATTACTCCATTGATAAATTCTCATGTCATCGGTATGAACTTGATAAGAGTAATTTTTACTCAATCTCGATTTATTGAGATAAACATACAATTCATTGGTGTTGTTTTCACAAAAATATGTGTGAATGTACTTTTATTGTTTTACACTGAATATCCAATCATATTTAGTATATTTATATTTTTCACACATAAGTATGTCTTTGATTTATCCTTAACCTAACGATATAGCCTTTATGGGAGATTTCATCTCAATTTACATTCCATTGAGACTTATTTGTGTTATACACCAAATCACTTTTATGTGGTGTATAGAATGTACTTTGACATAGTATATCATGAATCCCTTTATTTTCATGTTATTACAATGTTTTTATTACCTCAATTATTTTTATTCAAGTGTATCTCTTTTGGTTAGAAACTCTAACTAAAATACCATTTTTTTAATGTTTTAAAGACTTATTCTTCTAAATCTTGCTCATTAATGTCCATGTTTTATAAATGGTTTTAATAATTTATTTATATGGACATTAATGTTTTAAAATTAAAACTCATTTTAAAAGTTTCAAAGCGGTATGGGACATTTTGATTCAAAAATATATTTTTAAATGGCATCTTGACAAATAGTATGACATTTAATTGTTTTCAAGAAAAGGGGGATATTTCTCTCAAATAGTTTTGATGGTTATTTTCATCTATGTCAATATCATTCATTATTATTGATTAATGTTAATATGATACAATATAATCTTCCATATTGTATCGAATGAGTTATGTTTGACTGTGGATGTGCTATTTTTATACCATTCATGGGTTGTGGTTAATGTATTAACATTTCGTATGCTAGTTTTAATATGAATGTTTATGTTATGTTTATACATTTCCTATGAGGAATGTATTGGACTTAGTAAGTGACGGGTGGAGCCCGCTATAGCTCCTCAGTGCATCGGTATGTCTCATGAGACAAACTAGTGTCTTGGCACAAGGCCTTGGAAAAATCTTATTTGTAGTCTTGGCTCGAGGCCTTGGCTATGGGGTTATGATAGTCTGGAATTATGCAATCCATCATTATGACTGTGGTTATTGATATTGCATGTGATTGTTCGACTAGTTGAATATCCATGTGAATAAGTAAATGGAAATATTTCATTTTATCTTTGACATATTATGCTGAAGTTCAAGTTTAAAAGGCTTTTGTTTTAGTTATAAATTGCTTTAAGTGTTTATGCTTATCTATGAAAGCTTCTGCTATATTGTTATCCTTACTGAGCATCTGAGCTCACCCCTTTCAATGTTTTATTTTTCCCATGATGTGGAGAAGTAATTTATGAATGACCTTTAGGGATAGTATGAAGGGATATGAAGACACGATATTGTTGTATTTTTTTACCTTATAATGTAATGTAATACTTATAAATATATCTAGTGTTTCCAAGACTACTAAACTAATCAGTCTTTCGAGACTTGATACTTTGTGATCATGCCAATGTTATGTAATAATGCACCGACTCTGGGTATCTAGGGTCGGGGCGCTACAGTTGGTATCAGTGGAAGTTTAGTAAAAACCTTGGAAGTGAGATTTAGATAAACTCTGATTAGAGCACGTAGACCTAAGATGAACTTTAAGGATTAGTATAGAAGAACATCCGAGAATTTTGGTATTGTAGAGATTTCATGGGTTTTCCGAGAAATATATCCTTTTCTAAATACGAGCAGGTATAGGTGGCTCTGGCACAGATGTACCTAGGGGTAAAACCCGAAAACACCGCCTTGGACTAGACTCGAACAAGAACCGGTGCACGAAAATGGGCCTTGTCACACTCTTGGTTACGACACTCCAGGGGGATATTCTTAGGATAATTTACATTTTCATTACTAACCGATTTGAAGTATTAAATATATAAGATGAGAGTAAATGGCCTTGGTTAATTCTAATGTGTTTCAAATTGAGAATATGGTGACATTTTAATCTCTAAATTATTTTATGACTACTGTTACTTACACAATGCTTTCTGGTTTTAGTCGGTGGCTAGATTCCAAGGAAGTCATAGTGACTTTGAAAATGATGTACAAGGTGGGAACGGTGGTGGAAATGAGCAACAAAATAGAATGTTGATAGGCGTAAAAGTTATCGTCTTTATGCCCAATCAATTTTCCAAAAATATGATCAACAATATATATATTAACCAATTCCAGGACTCAACAAAGAAGAGAAAGGTGATGAATGATAAGAGCTCCAGCAGTGGAGACCATGGAGAAAGGAATCCTCAATTTCCATCATGCAGGAAATGTGGAAGGAGACACCTATGGGAGTGTCTCAATGGGACAAAGAAATGCTTTACGTGTGGGAAGGAAGGACATAAAGTGAATAATTGGTGAAGAAAAATGAAGAGTACTATGGAAGAAGATAAAAATGGTCCCAAGAGTTCATTTACAGTCATTTTCCGTAAATGTAGGGGACTTGTCCATTACTCGAGTAAATGCTCTATTCTATAGGATATTTTCTTGGTCAAAGAAGAAGCTATGTGGAAATAAATGGTTGGAGAAATGTTTAAAAAGTATTATAGCTCCTTGTTGATGGGTTTACTTTGGAATAATTTTCTCCTGTATTTTTAACCCTGCAGTTTTCCATGTGAGAATGATATTTGAGAAAGAATTGTCTTTTCTCTTGTGAATATAGTTATAAATAACCATTTTTTTATATGATCGTTGGGTTTGATGCAATTATAAGTAATTATAATTTGGGATGAAAATGCAAGGTATGAGATAAGATTTGTGGTTAAATTATGTTATGGTTATTTTGAGGAATTTATCTCATTTTGGTAATGTTATAAAATATAGTTTTTGAAAAAGGACAACATGCAAACTGTGTGACAACCCGTCACATCAGACAAAGCTGTGGGAATCGAACCCACAACCAAAGTGCCAATGGGATTTGTCGCCTACCACTGGACTACGTGAAGTCCCTGGTTAGTGTGACTATTATTTTTAGTTAAATGATTTTATTGATCAATAATAATTTGATTTGGGATCTTATGTATTATCAAATGAATACCCTTATTATAAGAAAATGATTTGGTAATTAAGTGATAAATGTTTTTTTTGAAGTTGTTCGCTTTGTTGTATGGAAAATAGAATAGTATGAAATTTTATTTGAGGTGTAATGGTGGATTTTTACCTATGTTTATATTGTGGATTTATAGTGATTTGGGTTGTTTATAGTAATTATTAGGATAATTACTTCTAAGTATGTGAATTTAAGAGTAATTAGTGTCATTTGGAGATACAATTTAACGTGGAAGACTACATTATTATAAGTTTTGAGATTCAATATTAGTTTGGATTATATTGAAGGATTTTAAAGACAATTGATTATTGAATGGTATTTAATTAACTTTGGGGCATTGATGGTTTAATTTTAGAAATTAATATTAGTGTTTTTTTCTCTAATGGAATATCTATTTGGGGGGTCATCAGATATTATACTAACCATTTTTGTTTTGATTAATCTCTAAAGACAAGGTAAATATATAGTTTATCCTACGTGGATCATGTATTTCTATAGATGTTTATTCTAGCTCTTCCACTATGATCAAGTCTTCTTGAATACTCATTGTTCAAAAAAAAGAGTTAGTGGTAAAAAGTTACTAAAGAATGAAACTATACTTAAGAAGTAACTATATATATTTATGTTCTTAGTTAATATCATAAATGAATTCCTCATCCTTGTGTAATGTAAATTAAAACAAAAAAATGTTTTCCGTTTACTTTTCCTACTGGGAGACTAAGGACCGTTTGTCCCAACACATGTTTGTGATTTTCTTATTGTTAACTTTCTCCTGATCATGTTTTCTATCCCTCTCCATCAGAACTGAACACTTAATTAATCTTCCATATCCATGTTTTCCTACATGGAATCCTAGTATTGGTTATCTTGGGTGACCTTTATACCTCTCTTCCTTTCTTTTAAAGTGATAGTTTTATTGACTCTTTTTCCGATGTGGGTCATTCCATTATATTATCAAGCCCAATTTTTTAAAAAAAAGTGTGAGGACACATTTTATTGAAGGAGGGGAGAATATAACACCCCAATCTTCCATGGTACATTTCCCTTTGAATAATGCAATGATGTGCATTGTACGCAACTTCGAGATTCTAACACACCACAACCAATCAAACTATCAGTTATGAATAGTAATACCTACTTTTTGAAATTTTATAAATTTTATCTTTCAAAATGGTCTTCATTTTTGGATTGATAATATCAAAATTATCCTAAGTTGAATTTTTGGTATTTTCTGAGAACTTCCAATTTTTATGAATAGTGAAAATTAATTAAAAACAACTTTTTTAATCAAAATAATTTATAGTGATAAATTATATTATTTATTGGTTTTAAAGTATAATTAGAATATATTTTTACCATTTTATCCAATGGTGTTCATTAAAATTAATTTCACTTTGAAATTGGACATAAACAATTGTCAATCTTTTGATATATATTGTTTCTTAAAAACATGCTATTTGTTGTGACAACGAGAATTAACATTAAAATTAATTAATGAAACTTATATGTTTGTAATTTTTTAAAATAGACATCATTTTTGAATTAGGAATATCAATTATTTCTTAGGGTGAAATTTTGGCATTGTTCTGAAAAACATCAATTTTTGATGAATAGTGAAACCACTAAGTGGTAGTTAAAAAACTGAATTTTTCATAAAACTTAATTTTACCGCTTCTGTGAATGGAATTTTGAAAATCCTAGAGACATGGTTAATATAAAGGAGTAAAATTTGGTTAATTTATATGAGAATAATTTTTGGTGAATAGTAACTTTTTACTTTTATTTACCACGATTAAAAGTAAATAGGGTAATTAATGGTAAAAATGATATTAATATTATCCTAACACATTTCCTAATAATATTGGACAAGTTTATCTCGACCAAAAACAACATTAGGAATAAAATATTATCATTTAGGTCCACTTGGATTAGATTAGGACATTTATTATTATTTAATTCAAAGAAGAGTTAAAAGAATTAAAATCAAAGTTTATTTACTAAAACAATTTTAATATAGGGTTACACATAAAATAAAATAGATTATAAATATTAATTAGAAAGATAAAAATATTTAATACATAATTATATTTTATTTATAATTTTTAGACGTTCAATAATTTAATTTATTTATGACACAATGATGATGCAGTAATTACCATAATAGTAAAAAATAAAAATAATTCATATTATAAATACGCAAATAAATAATTGGAGACTTTTATTGAATTAAACTAATTTTATAGGTTAATATAAAATATTAGGATTTATATAACTGACTTTGTTCGAAGTAATAATTCTGTTATAAGTTTCACAAAAATCAATTTTTGAATAGTGTCAAAATTGACATAAAAGAGTTTTTAAAACAAATATTATATTATTAATTGATATTAAATTCCTAAAAATCTAAGGTTCGGCAAAGAGACTTATATCATGATAGGTGTATAATTAATTGACCACTTGGGGGTCTCTTGGATGTATATAGTAAGTTTATTAACCATATAATATAAAAATACAAAGAGACATTGTAAAAATGAAACTAATTAACAAAGAGTTAATAGTTAAAGATGAGGTTAATATAATGAACCAAACCTGTCTAAATTCTATTGTTTGAGTTTTATTTGACCTATACCCACCTTAAACTTTAAATAATTTACATTGGAGACATTATAAACCGAATATGAATTTATTATAAAATAATATTTCTAGCTTTTCCAAAGGTGCCCCTCACCCCTCTTATAAAAGGGCACTCACCCTTCTCATTACTTCACACCTTAAAAGCCTTTTTTTTCAGCCAAAACCTGCCCAAATACTCTATAAACATCCCTCAATACAACCTAGAGGCCTTATTTTGATCATAAAGACAACCTAAGGAGCCCTTTTGATCAAATCAAAAGGAAGAACCCGGAGAAGAGGTAATGTTTTTACCACCCTTTTTCAAATTCTTTTCTTCTTCAACTTCTTCTTTATTTGTTATTCCCATTATAAACTAATGAATCCAGTATCTCCTATATACTGTAATATTATTATAAATATGTTACAACCATATTCAGTATTCTATCCATCCTTTGAATGACATGTCACCATACGTGCATATGTACGGCTTACCGTCTCCACGTCGTGGTGTAATTGTCATTCAATAAATTATTATTTGGATGGGTATAATAATAATGTGTAATTAATTTAAATAATAAATATAACATGATAATTATTCTTCCTATATGATATACCATCCAATTATATATTATTTTAACATCAAAAGAATGATATTATCGCTCGTGCGTACGTACGGATTGTCGTCTCCACGAAAGCGATGGGATTCATTCTCCATCGTATCCATTCAAGTATAATTATCATTTGATGATTTAAAAATAATGGTTAAGGAATTGATATAATTCTGGATATTAATAAGAAACAACCAATCCATAACAAACACGTCTTACGTAACAAAGAATATAAAGGAAAAAGAGTAAGTTAACACCCGAAATGACGATAATACTAAGATATTATTAACAAATCAATGTTTAAAGATCATATATGATATCATATTAATGTAAATGGTTCTTTGATAATTCAATAAAAATTACATCACCATTATACAGGAGGTTAACCTACCGTCGACCATGGAAAATGTACAAAGTAATGGGTTTCTTATCTCACTCTTAATTTCGTGAAAATTCCATTTTTCACCACTTATTTATTGCATGTGTTGTATGTGTAATGCCCATGATTGTATTCATTGTGTAATATAATTTTATTTATGGGTACTTACATCATCATTGTATGATCCATCTTTCATGGGTGTATGTTTCTTATGTTACCTAATCGATAAGGGAATTTGAAATTTCAATTTCCACTCATTCGGCTTTACGCATACTTCATTGATTATTTTAATCTATGATTATGTGTGGAATCAATATTCATTTTATTATGTCATAATTTCCACTCCAAATTATGTGGATATAAGTTTTATACACATAATCACTCCATTGATAAATTCTCAAGTCATCGGTATGAACTTGATAAGAGTAATTTTTACTCAATCTCGATTTGTTGAGATAAATATCCAATTCATTGGTGTTGTTTTTACAATAATATGTGTGAATGTACTTTGATTGTTTTACACTGAATATCCAATCATATTTAGTGTATTTATATTTTTCACACATAACTATGTCATTGATTTATCCTTAACCTAAGGATACGACCTTTATGAGAGATTTCATCTCAATTTACATTCCATTGAGACTTATTTATTGTTATACAACAAATCACTTTTATGGGGTGTATATAATGTACATTGACATAGTATATCGTGAATCCCTTTATTCTCATGATATTACAATGTCTTGATTACCTCAATTATTTGTATTCAAGTGTCTCTATTTTGGTTAGAAACTCTAACTAAAATACCGTTTTTTACATGTTTTAAAGACTTATTCTTCTAAATCTTTCTCATTAATGTCCATGTTTTAAAAATGGTTTTAAGAATTAATTTATATGGACATTAAAGTTTTAAAATTAAAACCCCTTTTAAAAGTTTCAAAGCGGTATGGGACACTTTGATTCAAAAATCTATTTTTAAATGGCTTCTTCACAAATAGTGTGTCTTTTAAATGTTTTCAAGAAAAGGGGGATATTTCTCTCAAATATTTTTGATGGTTATTTTCATCTATGTCAATATCATTTATTATTATCTATTTAGGTTAATATGATACAATAAAATCTTCCATATTGTATCGACTGAGTTATGCTTGACTGTGGATGTGCTATTTTTATACCATTCATGGTTTGTGGTTAAAGTATTGACATTTAGTATGCTAGTTTTAATATGAATGTTTATGTTATGTTTAAACCTTTCATATGAGGAATGTATTGGAATTAGTAAGTGATGGGTGAAGCCCGCTATAGCTCCTCGATGAATCTGTAGGTATCATGAGACAAACTAGTGTCTTGGGACAAGGCCTTGGCAAAATCTTTTTTGTAGTCATGGCACAAGGCCTTAGCTATGTGGTTATGATAGTCTGGCATTATGCATTCCATCATTATGAAAGTGGTTATTGATATTGCATGTGATTGTTCGACTAGTAGAATATCCATGTAAATAAGTAAATTGAATTATTTCATTTTATCTTTGCCATATTGTGTTGAAGTTCATGTTTAAAAGGCTTTTTTTAGTTATAAATTGCTTTAACTGTTTATGCTTATTTATGAAAGCTTCTACTATATTGTTATCCTTACTGAGAATCTGAGCTCACCCCTTTCAATGTTTTATTTCTCCCCGGATGTGAAGAAGTAATTTATAAATGACCTGCAGGGATAGTATGAGGGGATATGAAGACAATATGTTGTTGTAGTTTTTTTTACCTTATGATATAATGTAAGACTTATGAATATATCTAGTGTTTCCAAGACTACTAAACTAATCGGTCTTTCGATACTTGATCCTTTGTGATCATGCCAATGTTATGTAATAATTCACCGACTCTGCGTATCAAGGGTCGGGGTGATACATAATATGCAATGTATATTTATACGGTACTTTATTTTCACCTGAAAATTCGAATCTCTCGGAAAATTTTCAAAAATTCATGATTAGATAATTTAAACATTATTATTACAAAAAATATCCATTTTATCTAAAAAAATAAAAATATGTGAATTTTTACTTTTAAAATAATAATGAATGATAATAACAGTTTTCGAACAATTATAAAATTTACATTTACTTCATAAAAAATATATGATCATTTATATTTAAAAAATAATATTTAATAATAATATTTTATTGAAAATATTATTTAGTTCATAAATACATAAATTCTTAAAAGTAAGTTATTGAATTTAATTTGAGTATTACCCAAAATTAATATTTGTGTTTTATTGTATGAAAATAAAAAACATTTATAAAGTAAAAACAATAGGATAAAAATATATCCATTATTATATACAAAATAACATACATTCACATATATCTAGGCTCTTGATATATGTCCCTTTAACAAACTAGCATAATCCAAATGAGTAATGTGCGCGATAGTGGTACTTTCAAGGGGTGGTTCGTTGTACATTGTTTGGGTTTTTATCTTGATGAGCTTGATCTTATACCCTAAATGGTTTCACTCTATCTTAGGTTCTTGTATTTCATCTTGGAATTGTTCATGGAAAAATCACAGTAACTCTACTCCCTTGGAGGCTCTTATAAATGTGATTCATAGGGTATGATCTTAGTGGTTGAGTCCATTAATTCATTTGTATTTGTTAATTGAATTTGTTAAAACCTTATATTTATATTAAACATGTGGTCATTGTTCAATGGTAATAGTATCCTTTATAAAGATTATTAATGGTCCTTTAAATATAATAGAATATAATAAAACCATGTAATTTCAGGTGTTTTCCATAACCATATTATATAATAATAAATTAAATATAAATCAAAAGGGGAATTTTATTTATAAAAATTCAAGTCATTACAGTCTTCCCCTTAAGAAATTAAACCCTCTTAATTTGTATTTCCCAAAAAAAATTGGTGGTGGTAACACTATGTCATCTCCTCCTCCATTTCCCATGTCTCTTCTTCCAAATGTTGGTTTCTCCATAGCACATTGACCAAGGGAATTTTCTTATTTCGTAAAACATTTCCTCTATGATCTATGATCTTCAACACTTTCTATTCATATGAAAGATCACGTTCTAAAAGTAGCACTTCTGTATCGAGTTCATGTGAGGGGTATTGTATGTTCTTTCTCAATAGGGATGCATGGAATACATCTTATACATAAGATAAGATAGGATGTAGTGCTAGTTGTTACGCCATTGCTACGATGAAATCAAGTACCTCAAAGGATCCAGTGTATCTTGGACTAAGCCTTCCCTCCATCCCAAATCTCACCACTTTCTTACATGGGTATATATGGAGGGATTCTATATCTCCAAGTACATCTCTATGTATGATTTAAAATTGTTAGCATAGAATTTTTGTCGACTCTGAGTAGCCTTAATGTGTTGTTGTATAGTATTATGATTTTCCACCATATCCTCAACTATTTAACAACCTAGATATTTTTCCCCACCATTATCCTTACATGTAGATGTTCTAAACCTCTTTCCATAATGCAATTTATAAGGATCCATTTGGATGCTCGAGTTGAGATGGATGCTGTAATAGAACTCCACTAGAGAAATATGTTTACCCCATCCTCCTTTGATGTCAATTGATCATTATTTGAATATTTACTCATGTTTCTACATAGTCTTCTCATATTTAACATTTATTTGTGGGTGATAAGACATTCAAAAGTTCAACCTGGTGTTTAGGGAAGGTTAGAAACTCTTCTTGAACATACAGGTGAAATTTTTATCTTAATCAGATAAAATCAATAATGTTATTCCATGTATCATCACTACTTGTAGGATGTATATCCATTCAAGTATATCTACTGAAAAATCCTCTCAAATTGAGATAAAGTCAGCTATATTTGTATGATTTTTAAAAATAAACCATATATCATTATTTCCACTAGATATCTTTTGATGTCCAGTTACAATGTCCATGGTGATGTTTTACCATTTCCATGTCGTTATGGGTATCGGTTACAAAATCCCCTTAAACTTATGCATTTTAGAATTCACTTATGGAAATAACAGGCACTTTGATGTATATTCAGTGATCTCCTTATTCATATTGTCCTACCAATAGTTCTCTCAACAATCCAGATACATCTTTGTGCTTCTTGGGTGAATAGAGAAAGTCAAAAAGTGTGCATTATCCAACAGTTCCTTCTTAGACTCGGGATTTGATTGTACAAATATTCCTGAACCAAATACCAGAAATCCTTCTTCATTAACGTTTAAATCTAAGTATTTAAATTTTATTCTAGATCCACATTCTTTTTAATTACATCATGATCCATTTGATCATATTTTAACTCCTCCATAATGGATGGTTAAAAAACATTTGTAAAAGTACAAACTATGGTCCTTCTGTTATGATTCCCATGTCCATATTTTCTCAATTTTCATCAATTATTGAATTTTTGTATCCTTTATACATAGATCATATTTCAATTTATTCTCTTTCCTAGGATGGTAGTGAATTTAGAATTCATAGTTCATGATTAGATATAACCATCCTCGTTGATTCATATTCAGATCTTTTTGTTTGAATATATACTTAAGGCTTTTGTGATCCATATATTTCACAATTAACTCCAAAGAGATAATGAAACCATATTTTCAAAGATAATATCACTATAACTAACTCAAGATCACGTATTGGGATGTTCTATTCATGAACTTTCAACTACCATGATGCATGGACTATGAAATATGTATTCTATATTAACAGATATCCCAAGATCATCATGGAAGCATCATTGAATACCATGACAAGATCTCCACCTGTGGGTAGTGTGATCACAGGTGTAGTGATAAGACACATTTTTATTTCCTTAAAGCTATCTTCACATTCAACATTACAAGAAAACATGACCCCCTTCCAAGTTATCTTGGTTATAAGGTTTGATAATCATAATAACATTCTCTCAAATCGATGATAATACCCAGCTAACCCATGGAAACTATGGATTTTTGTCAATGATAATAACTTTTTTGGTTAGATATATAAATTTTTTGGATGGATTTCATTAATAATGAGACTTATTTCAACCAAAAATCGAATTTTTTTACTTTTCAAAAATATTCTCCTTTCACAATATCTATAGAACAGTGTTGAGATGCTCATCATACTCAACCTTGGTTTTGGAGAAGATTAGAATATCATATATAATGACTACAAAAAAATTGATGTAATATCTAATGACTATATTCATCATGTCTATAAATATTTCTGTAGAATTAGTGATTCCAAATAGAAATACTATAAGCACATAGTTCCTTTACCTTATATGAAAATTATTCCAAGGTATATCCTCCATATTCACCATGACATGGTAATATCCTGATCGTAGAACCCCCTTAGATAAGTATGTTTCTCCACATATATGATTGAACAATTCAGGAATCTATGTTAGTGGATACTCTTTTTATCATGATCTTGTTGGTCTCATAATAATCAATGAAAAGGAACATTGGCCCATCATTCTTCTTGGTGAAGAAGACCCCCATGGTTTTGGACTGGGTGTATGAGGAATTTTCCAAGATTCAACCATAGTTGATTCTTCAGCTCCTCAAGTTCCAAAACAACCTTTTTAGATGGAGTATTAGACAATGGAAACACCCCATGTATATTCTCTATTTAAAATTCATCCCCTATGCTAGGAGGTATACTAGGAAATTCCTTGGGAAACACATTAGTGTATTCTCTCGCAATAGGAAGTTATTAGAGGATATCTTTTTCATAGACTAAATAATTTGACATAAATACACTTTCTCATAGGAAAATAATATTCATCCTTCATATGGTGTTGAAAAATAAGATTCATCCTTCTCCATGCACTTGAATAGAATTGGGGGTTGATTCAGAATACGAAGAGTGATTTCATTCTGGCATAACTTTTTTTGGCTCTATGTAGGTAAATTAAAACCATAAAAAAGTTCATCAAATTCCAACAAATAAGTAGTATGACAAGGTTAGATGGGATTCTCAGACAAAAAAATTGATCAAGTAGGTGTTATATACTTGAGATATAATAATTTCTTCACTTTTAATTTTCATCGAATAATCAACTTCCATGCTTTATGGTGATGTTTTAATAGTTCTATAAAAAAAATTGATAAGAAGGAATTTTTATAACTAGAATCAAAAAGTGTGTTATCTATTCATGAATAAATAACTCGCATACCTATCACCACTTCATTTTTGAGATCCACGTATGTGGTTATAATGTAAAAATTTTACCCTTGTTTCCTTGGAGGATATTGGTTGTCTATGAAAATCATTGGGTTAGGGAATTTGTTTGAAAAGTTAAATTGTTCCATGTAGTTGAAGCAATGAATAATGCACTAAGGGTTGACTAAATAATTCCTTTCCACCATTTCATTAGTGGTTTCCTCTTATCATCATTTTCTATCTAGGTTCCCTTCCTTCCAAGACCAAAATAATTTCATCATTCCCCTAAGTAAATTTCCATGGTGATTATTTCTACACCATTGACAAGTGAGATGTAGAAATTTCAAGGAAGTATTAGATTTTCCATCAGACTACTATAATTAAACTCCACTTTCCACTTCTTATACCCATGAAATCCTTGAGATTCATTGACCTCTATTTTGAATTTGAGGGGACACCAGACAATATCTTCATAAAAATCAAAGCCACAAATCACCAGAACTTTTCATTGTTTGTGTTTTAGACCACCAAATAAATAGTCAACCTTGCATTTGTGAGTAATTTCAATTTCATAGGCATATTGTGAAAGTCTTGTAAAATTTTCCTTGTATTCCTCGATTCATTCATCATCTTTTTTCTTGAGGGTTAGGAAGTCCAGTTCATGTTTATGATGGAGAGTGAGTGGAAAATATTTATCAAAAATCATTTTATGGAATTCCTTACACCCCATCGATATGATATATTCCTCAAAATTTCTATTCTTGGGAAATTTCCACCACTCATAAACTTCACCATCAATATGATAAACATCTTTTACAACCTTCTCTTTTTTGAAACATTAATGGATGGAGAATATCTTCCCAATGAAGTTGATCCATTATTACTAGATAAAAGGATAAGGTGATCCATTGAAATTTAGAGGCCTTTGTCAGATAAATATCTCAATTTCAGCATGTACTTTCTTTTTTGGATTTGGGTTCTCCTATTGATCAAGTTTTCTATTCAAAACCCGAGTAATCTGAATTTTTTATTCTTGATCCCATTGCATTTCTCATCTATTTGGGGTAGTCATCACATTGCTCTTTGCATTGATTGTGTAACTTATTCCTCTTATTTTTATCCATTTTCTAGAATAAATGTAAAATTTTGAATGATTATTTTAAAACGTTTAAATGCAAAAAATGGGTATTCAATTTCATTATGGGTATAACATATAATTTACATTTATTTCCATAACTTATGAATATCTAAGATTCAATTTATGTTATCCCTGATCTATTTCCTAACATATACTATAATGTGTATTTTTTGATCCCTTAGTAGTTTTTCATAAAAATATTATGAATTTACAAAATCATATTCCTTGGGAGTGTCAAACCAGGTGCACAGTAAGGCAAGTGGTCATGCATTGGTTACAATGAGTTAAGCCCGACACATGTTTTATATTTTTTTACCCCCTGGTACATCGATGCCAGAACCAAATTCATATTTATTATCTAGATAGGGATTTATTTTTTTGATAAAATACTTACTATATAAATACAATAATTTGGTATTTTTTCTTATCCTTAGTCTCATCCCTATGTTTTTCTCTAGAGTTTTCTAATTCTAATCCCCAAACAAACAATGCTTTTCCATTAATACAAACTATAATAACCATTCTCATTATTTGATGTTATTATATGATTTATTAAATATTATTCCATTTAATACAACCTAAAAAATTTCAAAGTCTATTTTCTTTCTGATTGAGTAACATTACATTCAAATTTAAGATAGTAGAAACATTATCTATATTGAAAACGTCCTTATAATGCTCACACTTAAAACAATATGGGATAACGTGGGGAAATACATAAAAAAGTGGTGTGATATAAAGACAAGTACAGGAATAAAAATTTTATAACATGAAGAAAATAATAAATTTTAGATAGTAGTCATATCAATGGTACATAAATGGAACATGAATAATAATTCATGATACTTCATGATAATCATAAGATAGGAAATGTGAAAACAACATAGAAATCTGCATCATAAACATTGGTCAAATATAACTACCTATAAATCAGGATGTGAAAATTCCAATAAAGAAATTAGATTCACTTCATGTCCTAAAATTAAATCTCATGAGGTTAAAAATTACCCAATGCATTAGAGTTCTATATAATTCTGTTTTCACCCATCACTTTCATTTAATTCTCATATTTAAGTGTTTCACATAGATCATAAAACATGGATTCATTCATATTAAAAATTTATTACATGATCAAGTAGTGTATAATAAATATATGTAAGTATTAAAAACATAGGTATAAGTTTATAAAGTTAAAATTCATTGATATTAAGTGGATATAGTATTTGATTCACCATTATTTTGGAGTGGAAAAATCACGGTGAAATCTGAACAACGTGACGATGTTTTATAAAATTTCATAATATGGGTCAATGGGAGAGAAAGGGGACTATAATAATTTTGATATAAAATCGGTTGTAATATTTTCATGTAAATTCATTTCCCAACATTATGAATTGGAAATTTAAGGAATAAGATAGTAGAGAAACTTGAATAAAAAAGAGAATGTGGAGATCCCCAACTTGAGTGTGTGACTCCAATTGCTAGACAGGATCTTATTGAGAGCTTGGTGGAACCTTGGAAAGACTCTAGAGAGGAAAGGGTAGAGTAATTATGCACTACAATGAGTTTTAGTGAAGAATTATGAGAGCATGGGTGGGATTGTATAGGAAATTAGTGTGGATTTATTTATTATTTCTCAAACATAGATTTTGGATCTATATAATAATATATTCAAAACCACATACCATACCATGGGTTTTCTTAGGGATTATTCCAAATGGTAGTGATTTTTTATTATTTTATATTTATAAGGGAATAAATTAATAAAATAATACACTTTATTTTGTGGAGGTTGTCATACTCTTAATGAAATGATTTTAAAACCTTAAAATATATTCATGTTTTTTGAATGATATATAATGGATTTATAAAATTAATAAAATGAAAATATAATATAATTATTTAAAATATAAAATATAAATTTTATCATGTAGGAATTTTATAAAATTTATCACATAACTTTTGAGTTATTATGATGTCATAATAGACAAAGTATATTTATACGATATTTAATTTTCACCGAAAAATTTGACAATCTCCAAAAATTAAGAAACATTCACTATTGGATGAGTTCAACATTATGATTCAAAAAATAATACTAAATTTATATAAACAATTTTCAAAATATTTGAATTTTCATTTATAAAATAAAATTTTAATTTATTAAGAAATGTTGGGTTTTTTACAATATTATTTTTTGAAGCCGTATAAAAATTACATTTGACATCATAAAAATTATATGACAGTTTATATTGGATAAAAATTATTTAACAATAATATTTAATTAAAATATAGTTGTTCAAAAACCAATTAATTCATCAAAATAAGATCATTAATTGAATTTTAATATTACCCACAATTACTATTTGTGATTTACTATATCAAAATAATATTCATTTATAAATTAACAATAATAGCATGAAAATATATACATTATTCTATAAACAATAATATACATAATAATATAACAAGTGTATTGATACGTATCCCTTTAATACACCATCAAAATCTCTAATAGTAAGGCATTTGATGGTGAGACATTCATGGGGGGGTCAGCGTACATGGTTTTGGTTGTGATCTCGATAAGATTGAAATTCCCCATTAACCATTATCGGTAATGCTCAAGTAGGTGGATATTAGTTTGGGGTTTTTCAAGGTAAAATATTATTTATTTTATCTCCCTTGGTATCTCCAATAAATGGAGTTTATAGGGTATTATCTAATTGGTGGAAGCCAACATTTCATTTGTTTGTTTCAATTGGATTTTTTAAACCCCAATATTTAAAATAATAATTTGGTCATTTTTTAAATGACTATATTATCGATGGTAAAGATGCTTAATGGTTCTTTAAATATGATAGAATATAATAAAACCAATGAAGTGAATGTGTTTTCTATGACCATATTACCTAATAATTCAATTAATTAAATCAAAAGTGGGAATTCATTTATAATAATTAGGGTCGTTACATTATCATCCCTAATTCATTAGTCATTACAGAGAGATGCTAAGGATGATTGTATTTTATACTATCCATGGGGACATAAGGGGATTGTCCTATATGATTTGTTATATCACCTCTACTATACATATGTGGAGCATATAGTCACTTTTGAGCACACTCCTGGGACATTTAGGGGTGGTCCCCAATAGTTTGGGGGATGCCACCTATATATCATCATCCACCATTGATTATTTTCCTTTCATGTTATAGAATCATGGTTTAGAATATGTAAATCCCCATGCATCGAAGGGGGAAATTTCACCATGTAGTGCTCTGACCATTCCATCAATTGGGTATTTCAAACACATAGTAAATGTTCAAGGTACATCCACATGGAAGTGGAGTAAAGGCCTTCCAATAAGAACATTTTATGTGGTGTCTTGTTGGATAACCATAAATTCCACATCATATAGGAGATCCCTAAACTATGATTTTAGATTGATCTTACCAAGTGTTTTTTTCTCACACTTATCATACCCTTGAATGGTCATCATTTTGGGAGACATGTCCCATTTTCTACCTCCCAAACATTGAAGTCTTCAAATCGGTATGAGGTTGATCCGAGAACCATTATCGATCTAATCCCTTTAGATGTAGACATTATTGACTCTAATTGAGACATATAGTGGTATGATGTTTCATTGGATTACATATTCATGATATTGGTCTATGAATGATAGGGAGACAAGATATTATGATTTTATGGTCTCCACTGGATAAACATTGGTCACAGCCACTTCTATCATAAACTCTTGTGGGACCTAGAAGGATTTAATGAGTTCATCTCTGATTTATTTTAGAATGTGGAGAACATCCAGGATTGGGAGATTGGATGTCAAAACCTTAAGAATATTCATAATGTCATGATTTGTTTCCAAATTCCATCTCTTCCCAAGGTGGTGGTGCTCCTTAGTATATGGTTTAGGAGTTGGGGAATTCGAGGTTGATGGGCCTGGTTCTCAAGAAGAGGTTTAGGGAAAATCTTCTACCAGTGGTGCATTTCATGTCGGCCTTCCATATTGTATGGGCTCATTAGATAATCACACCCCTTATAGGTGTTCATGTAAGAAAACTGAGTGAGGATGACTTCTATAGGGTTCTAATACACCACCATGTATTTTTAGGCATGTTGGTGCACTTTCCCATGGGTATCATCTATATATATGTCCTCTATGGGTATGTGAACAAATTATTGGGTCATACCACACTAGTATTATCCCTTGTATCCTTCATTCTTGTGCATGTGGCCTCATGTTTCATGGTTTTGTGTGTGTAACTCATACTTTGAGGAATATTCACCATCATAGAAGGGGTCTTACATGGGTATCATACTGACATAACAAGAAAGGAGTTATTTTCACAATGACGGTTCTATTTTTTGGGGAGGTTCCCATGATTTGGGTATTATAGGGAAGAAATATACAATATTTAGATCTTATGTTCGAGAATAATATGACTCCTCCTCTTCAATTTCCTCATGATTCCAATTGCCATGTCCACCTTTGGGGGGCATATCTGATGTCACCTTCTTTTGTGGTGGAGATATTTTGGTCTTCTGTATGTTTTCTCTCAGGGTGGCATGATCACAGTCAATTTTTTTTTGATTCATAATGTTTTTGAGCTTTCATAGATGCATATATAGAACGTTATTCTAGTCACCCTCTTCTTCTTAATGGAAATGGTTATGTAGGAAACTTTCTCAAAGGAGTAACATGAAAACACATAACTTGAAACTTCCATTAATTGAAGGATATATTTAATGATTAATCATTCCAAGATATTATAACCCATTCTCCAATATAAAGGGTAGTAGTTGGGATAGTTTGCATGTTTGACCTCATTTGGATTCTTGAGATGAGTAATTTTGAAGAATTTTGTTATCCATGGCTGTGAAGAAATAACTAGGAAATATTTCATTTTAGAAAGAGTATCCTTTGTTCATCTATTCTTCAAATTTTAGGTGACCCTGATTTATCTATTTATTTTCCCAGGGAATTTCTGTTTTTTTTTCTTCAACAGGAGGTGTTGGGCAGTTCAAGAATTTCTTTAGTGCTTGTATGGGCATTGATAATACTTTTAGGGTGATAGTTATATCTTATTCATTGCCTATACTTTTCCCATGTACTGAGGGAATGAGTCATGATTTTGAATTGGTTTACTGAAGGGAATATTTCAATCATTGTTCTAGTATTATGAACTCAATGAACCCACCAAGATACTTCATTATGATTAGAGGCCTCTGTAACTCATCCAATAGTTTTTTAACCCAGATTTATAGTAGCTGCTCCTATGAGATGTGGGTGATTACTTAATAGGTTAAATCATTCCATTTAAATAAGAATTCAAGAAACCTATCATTATCAAATTGCTTTCTTTTTGTGAGGATAATGTTTTTTCTTTAGTGTGGAGGTAATTTAATAAAGGAATCGATGATTAAGGTCTTCACATCCTACAAAAAATCCTACTGGAAGACTACTATACTAAAAAATGGATTTCCTTATCAATGTCTATAAAAAACAATATAGCTTGGTTGCCTCCTATTTATCTTGAGGGCCCATCATCCGTCTGAATAGGGATATGAATAGTATGAGATGTTATTATCGGTTTCCCACACTATCAAAAGTAGAAAAGGTAGGATTTTTGAAATTTAATGGGTGAATAGTGGTACCCACCCACTTAGGATATATATTTCTATCAAGATGCATAGGTGTGTTCTTCCCTTTTGTCGCTTCAATTATAGTTTCCAGGAACTAGATGATGTTATGAATATCTGGGGGTATAGTGGTTTGGGCCACCTACCATATATATGGAGAAGGTTTGGGTCATCTAAAGACCTGTAAATTTCAAGGAATTTTTTTTTTCTTAATTTTCTTTGGAATTTTACAAGAACGCAGTTTCTGACGGAACCTGATTCCGAGGCCCGGTGTGCCCGGAATCATTTTACGAAGTTTTGGCTCGGGTACGTTCAGTGAACGGACGAGCGGGTTTTTCTAACTTTTGAACCGGTGCCCGGAATCGAATTCTGAGGGCACCGATGAAATCGCAGCGCCGGTATTCGCTTAGAAACGCCTCTTCCAGAGTTGCGTTTGCTCGGGTGTGGTTTTTAATTTTCGGGCTTAAAGTTAAGAAATAAAATAATTTTGCGACAACTTTATTTTATTTCGCTTAAGCCACTTGGAAGCCACTTGAAGCCACTTAAAGGCGGCTTGAACTGAGTTGAACTGGATAGGATGCTATCCAGAAATATCCTACCCCTTGGTAGGATATTTGTGAGGTGGGGCCCGCACGAGCCCCGCCGTTTCTTTCCGCTAAGAAACGCACCCGTGAAAACCCGTCTTAATGAAAGTCAACCGACGCGTTTTCTAAATTCTTAACAGACCATTTAATTGGGCTGTTTCTTTCGTGAATTAAATGGGCTGTTTCTTTCGTGAATTAAATGGCCTGTTTCTTTCGTTGAATTAATTCAACGAATTAATTCAATCGTTTCTTAACCGGTTTTCGTGTGTTGGCATGTTAATAAAATAAGACCAACCCAAAATCTTTTGAAAAGATTTGAGAGGATCCCTGTTCCTTCAGCTCCCTCACGAAGAACTTGAAGAACGCGAAGAACGCCGAACCCAGAAATCGACGACGGCTTCGTCCGAGACGTTCTTCCGATCTCCGATCTCCGATCACCGACCTTTTTAGGTGAGTGCTTTCGGATTTCCGCACAAGGTTCCTTCCTTTTTGGTTTTTAAACACAGATTTAAATATTAATATTTTAAATCTGTTGTTCTTGGTTCGTTGAGTTCGCCGACTCAACCCCGGTTTCCGCGACGATGCGACGATCCCTCTCTTCCGCGACGATCCTTTCCGCGAAGAACGCCCGCGCGCGACGATCGACGAGGTAGGGATTTTATAATTTTGGAATACCCCTCTTTATATTCCCGTGAACGTTCTTTAAAAACTTAAAAGCCGGTTTCAAATGAACAATTTTATTTTATTAAAATTGTCGGTTCATGTGTTGAACAATTTCTCCCGTTGTTTTTATTTATCTAACGCGGAGGGTGCGGGTCAAACGAACACGGCCCGGCAACCCTCCGCCGTTCTTCGTGTTTTGCGGATTTGGCGGGCGACGACGGAACGTGCCGCAACGGGTGTTTGATGACCCCGCAGTAAAGAACGGAACCCGGGAGGAACAACGGCGCAGACGGGAAGGAAAACGGGCCACCGGAGCGACTCCGGCGGCCCGCGGAAGCCGGTGGCGGCGCGGGTCGCCGGCACGGCGGCGCCGGCGGCCGGAGGCGGCGGCACCCCGCGGGTGTCCAGCGCGACACCCAGCGGGTGCCGCGGGTGTCCAGCGCGACACCCAGCGGGTGCCGCGGGTGTCCAGCGCGACACCCCGCGGGTGCCGCGGGGTTGTCACGCGGCACCCCGCGGGTGTCCAGCGCGACACCCAGCGGGTGCCGCGGGTGTCCAGCGCGACACCCCGCGGGTGCCGCGGGGTTGTCACGCGGCACCCCGCGGGTGTCCAGCGCGACACCCCGCGGGTGCCGCGGGGTTGTCACGCGGCACCCCGCGGGTGTCCAGGGCGACACCCCGCGGGTGCCGCGGGGTTGTCACCCGGCACCCCGCGGGTGTCTGGCCGACACCCCGCGGGTGCCGCGGGGGTGTCACGCGGGGCGGCGGCTTTCCCCCGCGTCGGCCGCTAGGCCGCTCGGCCGAGCCGAGCCGGACCGGCCCTGGCCGGGCCGGGCCCGGCCAACCGGGTCGGACCCGACCCGGTTCGGGCCAACCAGGGGGGGTCGGGCCGGGTCGGCCCGGGCCCGGACCCCCCGTCTTCGGACGGACTTCGTTCAAATGGTCGTATCTTGAGCTACGGACGTCCGATTGACGTGCCGTCAGCTTTGTTAGTTTCCTCTTAGTGAGACGGATCTTTTGGCTCACTCCGCCCGAGGTTTGGACGCAAGTGGAGTACGGTCGGGTTGGTTTTGCCTTAAAAACCAACCGGACCCCTAGGACGAAAAAGCCAATAACTCTCAGACCGGGCGTCCGATTGACGCGCCGTCTGTTGCGTTGAGTTCTTCTTGATGAGACGGAACTTTTGACATTCTCCGCCCGAGTTTTGGATACAGACGGAGTATGGCCGGGTTGGATTGTACCCGAAATCCAACCGGGCCCCTGGAACGGAAAAACTGATATCTTACAGACAGGACGTCCGCTTGACGAGCCGTCAGCGGCGTTGGTGTTTAATTTTAGTAACGGTCCCTATGAGTATACCCTATGGGAGTTCGGGGTACAGTTGAGATACGTCCGGGATTGGTTTCGCTCACGAAACCAACCGGGCCCCTGGGACGAAAAGGCTAATAACTCACAGACCGGGCGTCCGATCGACGCGCCGACTGTCGCGTTGAGACCCCTGTGACGAGACGGACTTTTGAGACACTTCTTCGTGGGACTTTGAGATACTTGGAGTATCGACCAGTAGCTCGTGGAGCGGACCCTCCCGGAGACGAGCGTGCAGAGTACGGAGACCGTGTAGCTGGCTGAGACCTGACGACTGCTTGACCGACTCGACTTGGAGTGAGTCGACTAGCCCAGTGGACGGAGCACTACTTTCTGAGGTGCAGACCCATGGCGGACGGAGCACTACCTGAGTGACAGTGCAGACCCGCGGTGCTCGTCCGGAGAGTACCTCAGCAGGCTACTAGGGGGTGTGCACTTCGGAGTTTGGGTGACATACCTCGGCGGGAAGCACTACTGTGTTTGGGTGGCTGGCCCGCAGTACTCGACAGGAGGAGTACTTCAGCAGTCTTAGGTTAGTGAGCAGTACCTCGGAGTCGTGACAGGACCACTGTACACTCTAGAGACGGAGCTCTTCAGCAGTTACGGTTTCGATAATGAAAATCCTGGTTTGAGCTGAGACTTTTGACCTTGTGTTTACTTCATGATTGAGATGGGTCACTTGCTAACTTTGGTATATGTATGGGCATATACCTGGGTAGTGGTTATCCGTCGATTTCACAATCCTTGTGTTTCCTCATGACTGAGATGGGTTACTTGATAACTTAGGTATATGTATGAGCATATACCTAAGTAGAGTTTATCTGTTGAGATCTTCTTGTGTTTATCCTTGTTGGTTTTAGTGAGACCTTGAGGGTCTCGGGGTCCTTACTGAGTATCGTTATACTCACCCCTGCACGGGCTATGCCCGCACCTCGTTGTGTTGGTTGCAGACGACGGACAGTGCTGACAGAAGCCGAAGGTTCGAGGACTGGACGGTACCTGGAGGTGGACTATACGACGAGGCGGTACCCAGAGGCAGACCACTGGGCGGGACATACTTGGAGCAGACGGCGGGACCCGAGGAGCAGAGGAGCTATCTGTACCCACCCTTCAGGTGGGATTTCCAGTGGACATCTCAGCGTAGCAGCTTTACTTTTCAGTCGCTGTTTTCCCTTTCGAGTTGTACTTTACAGTTGGGCTTGTATTTCCGGCCCCTCTTTACTTTTCAGCTCTTCTTTTTGTACTTAGTGTTTTACTTCCTCTTGTACTCTGTGGTGCTTGTTTTCTATATAAAGGCAATGCCTTCCCAGTTATCGGGATTTTACGCCTTTGGTGCTAGTCGCCAGCCCCTGTCCTATGGAAGGCGGCCTTGGGGTAGTCACGGCACGGGCCCCGAGGACGGGTCGTGACAAATTGGTATCAAAGGAGTTCGGTTCTACCGCAGAACTTATAACTCTGATCTTTCTTTCTGTGAAGCAATAGTGTTAAAGGTACCGAGTGTGGTTTTCAGTTCAGGGAGTCCAGTGTTGGTGCGGGCGGCCGACGTATCCATACACCAGGACCCTGACAACTGATTTCCGACTTTGTGCACGAAAACACTGATTGCGTGTGTGTTTTCAAAGGTTTTTCCCCCTTAAAACAGCTCAAACCAGGTCAGCTCACCAGGTATAATCGTTTGATCGTGTTACGTTGTTTCTTTCAGGATGGCCCCACGACGGCAGCCATCTAGGGTTCCGAGAATCGAACGTGACGACAGCCCACCGAGCGACGAGGCCTCGGTGCAGGGCCCTTTTGTCAGCAGTGGCACCGGCGGTAGCTCTACCCGCCGAGCCCCCGATGCTTCCAGCAGCAGCCGCTAACGATGCACGTCGCCTCAGCGCACTGCATGAGTTTCAGCGCCAGCGACCGCCCAGGTTTCGCGGGGAGACGGATCCCCAGGCTGCAGAGGACTGGCTGGAGGCAGTGGTACGAGTGTTTAGGCTAGTGAGGACACCAGCAGACCTCATGGTGATCCTCGCTGCGAGCCTACTACACGCAGCAGCAGGACGATGGTGGAGCTTGATGCTCCAGGTGCACGATGAGGCATCTCTACTTTGGACGGACTTTGAGAGCCTCTTCCGCTCGGAGTTCGTCACAGCCACCCTTCGTGCGGTGCGTATCCAGGAGCTTCTACAGCTGCGGCAGGGCAGCATGACGGTCGCTCAGTACTCGGCGAGATTTACCGATCTCTCGCGCTACTCGACCGACATGGTACGGGACCCATTCTTCCGGGCCCGGACCTTCGAGCAGGGTTTGAGACACGAGATCAGGGCATCGCTGATCTCCCTCAGCTTACCGACTCAGACAGGAGTACTGGAGCGGGCCCTTCTGATTGAGAGCTTCCTTGCTGAGTCTTCACCAGCGCAGCGACCCACCGCAGGGCGGCACGTAGCGGAGTCTTCGGTAGCAGGTAGCCGACAGATGACTCAGGGGTCCAGACAGACCAGACCTTCAGGCAGACGACCTCAGGGCACTGGCTCAGCAGTGCAGGGCACACAGCGCGGAGTCGGTCTTTTGAGTGGAAGACAGTGCTTTGCATGCGGCGGGCAAGGCCACATGGCTCGAGACTGCCCGACCCACCATGCGGAGGAGCAGCAGACGGTTGAGGAACCACCTAGGCAGAGGCAGAGGTTCGACCGTGGCGGTCCGCAGGGAGGAGGCGGACGAGGCAGAGGAGCTGGCCGAGCAGCAGGTGGTGGACGACGCTTTGAGGCTCTGCCACCACCACCACCAGGAGGTCCACCCCGACCATAGGGAGTAGGTGAACATGCGAGAGCACAGCTTCAGGCAGCTGAAGCTTACGATCATGGATCTCTGGGAACAGGTGGACAGGAGCGGAACTAGTGGATACGTCTTTTGTACTTCTAGTTCCATGTTGATGTTGCTTTTGTGTAGCGTCATGTATTATGAGCTGCAATAATAAAAGACGCATCCTTTGTGATGTTTTCATTCCTGTCCTCTTTTGTGATGTTACTAAGAGGTTCCAGTTGACTGTTGACTTGACCCTCACTTGTGAGACATCTACTGGAGGAGACCCAGTTACCACACACTGATGCCGACAGTGTGACTCAACCCTTGGAGGCGAGAGTAACGGTTGGATCTCTTAGTAGTAGCGTCGAGGCCTTACGACGTCATCCTTGGTATGGATTAGTATCATCCATGTTAGGATTGACTGTTTTAGGCAAAGAATGTGGTTCATCCAGGGGATGAGACCAGGTTTCTCTTATCGGCAAAGAAGAAATCTTGCAGCTCTTGTGGAACCAGAGAAGGTCCAGGTCATCCAGGAGCGGATGAGGACAGCTCAGAGCCGGCAGAAGTCATATGCTGACAGGAGGCGGAGGCCACTAGAGTTCGAGGGTGGTGACCACGTCTTCTTGCGGGTCTCACCTCGACGGGGTATTCGGAGATTTGGCCGAGGCGGCAAGATATCTCCACGCTTCATCAGACCCTTCCAGGTCCTCAGCAAGGTTGGCGAGGTGGCTTATCGCCTGGCTCTACCACTTCAGTTGCACTAGGTTCACGGCGTTTTCCACGTATCCCAACTGAGGAGATACATGCTCGACCCCCCTTCGCATATCATCGACCATGAGGAGCTAGACGGTGGCGATGAGTGTCTTATACAGAGGTTCCTATGGGGATCGAGGATCGACAGGAGCGGATCCTAGGAGGATGGTCGATTCCTCTTGTGCACTTTCTTTGGCAGCGCGGGAACCTCCAGGTGAGCACATGGGAGCGGAAGGCTCAGATGCGTGCTCAGTACCGCTTTGTTTCCCTAAGTTTGTGGTGAAGCTTTACGGGGACGTAAAGCCCTGTGGTGGGAGTAATGTAAAGACCCGTAAATTTCAAGGAATTTTTTTTTCTTAATTTTCTTTGGAATTTTACAAGAACGCAGTTTCTGACGGCACCTGATTCCGAGGCCCGGTGTGCCCGGAATCATTTTACGAAGTTTTGGCTCGGGTACGTTCAGTGAACGGACGAGCGGGTTTTTCTAACTTTTGAACCGGTGCCCAGAATCGAATTCTGAGGGCACCGATGAAATCGCAGCGCCGGTATTCGCTTAGAAACGCCTCTTCCAGAGTTGCGTTTGCTCGGGTGTGGTTTTTAATTTTCAGGCTTAAAGTTAAGAAATAAAATAATTTTGCGACAACTTTATTTTATTTCGCTTAAGCCACTTGGAAGCCACTTGAAGCCACTTAAAGGCGGCTTGAACTGAGTTGAACTGGATAGGATGCTATCCAGAAATATCCTACCCCTTGGTAGGATATTTGTGAGGTGGGGCCCGCACGAGCCCCGCCGTTTCTTTCCGCTAAGAAACGCACCCGTGAAAACCCGTCTTAATGAAAGTCAACCGACGCGTTTTCTAAATTCTTAACAGACCATTTAATTGGGCTGTTTCTTTCGTGAATTAAATGGGCTGTTTCTTTCGTGAATTAAATGGCCTGTTTCTTTCGTTGAATTAATTCAACGAATTAATTCAATCGTTTCTTAACCGGTTTTCGTGTGTTGGCATGTTAATAAAATAAGACCAACCCAAAATCTTTTGAAAAGATTTGAGAGGATCCCTGTTCCTTCAGCTCCCTCACGAAGAACGTGAAGAACGCGAAGAACGCCGAACCCAGAAATCGACGACGCCTTCGTCCGAGACGTTCTTCCGATCTCCGATCTCCGATCACCGACCTTTTTAGGTGAGTGCTTTCGGATTTCCGCACAAGGTTCCTTCCTTTTTGGTTTTTAAACACAGATTTAAATATTAATATTTTAAATCTGTTGTTCTTGGTTCGTTGAGTTCGCCGACTCAACCCCGGTTTCCGCGACGACGCGACGATCCCTCTCTTCCGCGACGATCCTTTCCGCGAAGAACGCCCGCGCGCGACGATCGACGAGGTAGGGATTTTATAATTTTGGAATACCCCTCTTTATATTCCCGTGAACGTTCTTTAAAAACTTAAAAGCCGGTTTCAAATGAACAATTTTATTTTATTAAAATTGTCGGTTCATGTGTTGAACAATTTCTCCCGTTGTTTTTATTTATCTAACGCGGAGGGTGCGGGTCAAACGAACACGGCCCGACAACCCTCCGCAGTTCTTCGTGTTTTGCGGATTTGGCGGGCGACGACGGAACGTGCCGCAACGGGTGTTTGATGACCCCGCAGTAAAGAACGGAACCCGGGAGGAACAACGGCGCAGACGGGAAGGAAAACGGGCCACCGGAGCGACTCCGGCGGCCCGCGGAAGCCGGTGGCGGCGCGGGTCGCCCGCACGGCGGCGCAGGCGGCCGGAGGCGGCGGCACCCCGCGGGTGTCCAGCGCGACACCCAGCGGGTGCCGCGGGTGTCCAGCGCGACACCCAGCGGGTGCCGCGGGTGTCCAGCGCGACACCCCGCGGGTGCCGCGGGGTTGTCACGCGGCACCCCGCGGGTGTCCAGCGCGACACCCAGCGGGTGCCGCGGGTGTCCAGCGCGACACCCCGCGGGTGCCGCGGGGTTGTCCCGCGGCACCCCGCGGGTGTCCAGCGCGACACCCCGCGGGTGCCGCGGGGTTGTCACGCGGCACCCCGCGGGTGTCTGGCCGACACCCCGCGGGTGCCGCGGGGGTGTCACGCGGGGCGGCGGCTTTCCCCCGCGTCGGCCGCTAGGCCGCTCGGCCGAGCCGAGCCGGACCGGCCCTGGCCGGGCCGGGCCGGGCCAACCGGGTCGGACCCAACCCGGTTCGGGCCAACCAGGGGGGGTCGGGCCGGGTCGGCCCGGGCCCGGACCCCCCGTCTTCGGACGGACTTCGTTCAAATGGTCGTATCTTGAGCTACGGACGTCCGATTGACGTGCCGTCAGCTTTGTTAGTTTCCTCTTAGTGAGACGGATCTTTTGGCTCACTCCGCCCGAGGTTTGGACGCAAGTGGAGTACGGTCGGGTTGGTTTTGCCTTAAAAACCAACCGGGCCCCTGGGACGAAAAAGCCAATAACTCTCAGACCGGGCGTCTGATTGACGCGCCGTCTGTTGCGTTGAGTTCCTCTTGATGAGACGGAACTTTTGACATACTCCGCCCGAGTTTTGGATACAGACGGAGTATGGCCGGGTTGGATTGTACCCGAAATCCAACCGGGCCCCTGGAACGGAAAAACTGATATCTTACAGACAGGACGTCCGCTTGACGAGCCGTCAGTGGCGTTGGTGTTTAATTTTAGTAACGGTCCCTATGAGTATACCCTATGGGAGTTCGGGGTACAGTTGAGATACGTCCGGGATTGGTTTCGCTCACGAAACCAACCGGGCCCCTGGGACGAAAAGGCTAATAACTCACAGACCGGGCGTCCGATCGACGCGCCGACTGTCGCGTTGAGACCCCTGTGACGAGACGGACTTTTGAGACACTTCTTCGTGGGACTTTGAGATACTTGGAGTATCGACCAGTAGCTCGTGGAGCGGACCCTCCCGGAGACGAGCGTGCAGAGTACGGAGACCGTGTAGCTGGCTGAGACCTGACGACTGCTTGACCGACTCGACTTGGAGTGAGTCGACTAGCCCAGTGGACGGAGCACTACTTTCTGAGGTGCAGACCCATGGCGGACGGAGCACTACCTGAGTGACAGTGCAGACCCGCGGTGCTCGTCCGGAGAGTACCTCAGCAGGCTACTAGGGGGTGTGCACTTCGGAGTTTGGGTGACATACCTCGGCGGGAAGCACTACTGTGTTTGGGTGGCTGGCCCGTAGTACTCGACAGGAGGAGTACTTCAGCAGTCTTAGGTTAGTGAGCAGTACCTCGGAGTCGTGACAGGACCACTGTACACTCTAGAGACGGAGCTCTTCAGCAGTTACGGTTTCGATAATGAAAATCCTGGTTTGAGCTGAGACTTTTGACCTTGTGTTTACTTCATGATTGAGATGGGTCACTTGCTAACTTTGGTATATGTATGGGCATATACCCGGGTAGTGGTTATCCGTCGATTTCACAATCCTTGTGTTTCCTCATGACTGAGATGGGTTACTTGATAACTTAGGTATATGTATGAGCATATACCTAAGTAGAGTTTATCTGTTGAGATCTTCTTGTGTTTATCCTTGTTGGTTTTAGTGAGACCTTGAGGGTCTCGGGGTCCTTACTGAGTATCGTTATACTCACCCCTGCACGGGCTATGCCCGCACCTCGTTGTGTTGGTTGCAGACGACGGACAGTGCTGACAGAAGCTGAAGGTTCGAGGACTGGACGGTACCTGGAGGTGGACTATACGACGAGGCGGTACCCAGAGGCAGACCACTGGGCGGGACATACTTGGAGCAGACGGCGGGACCCGAGGAGCAGAGGAGCTATCTGTACCCACCCTTCAGGTGGGATTTCCAGTGGACATCTCAGCGTAGCAGCTTTACTTTTCAGTCGCTGTTTTCCCTTTCGAGTTGTACTTTACAGTTGGGCTTGTATTTCCGGCCCCTCTTTACTTTTCAGCTCTTCTTTTTGTACTTAGTGTTTTACTTCCGCTTGTACTCTGTGGTGCTTTTTTTCTTTATAAAGGCAATGCCTTCCCAGTTATCGGGATTTTACGCCTTTGGTGCTAGTCGCCAGCCCCTGGCCTATGGAAGGCGGGCTTGGGGTAGTCACGGCACGGGCCCCGAGGACGGGTCGTGACAGGTCAATGTGGTGGACACACCTTATTATCCATCTTCTTATAGATCCTCTCAAATATTGAATGATCTCTATCGAAAGGGAGAGGTTGATGCCACAACAGAGGGAAGTCATGATCATTTTTGAATTACTCATTTATATAGGAAGGATTCCTAGATCTGGAGCCATTTTGATGCTCAGGTATAACTATTTCTATTAGATCATATCTTTCTAGATATATATCTTACGATGAATATTATCCATAACCTGAAGATGATACCCATTAGTAATATTTCCCTTGAGTTACTCCTCTATGAGTTATCTGAGAGTCTTTATATCATTAACATATTGGGATAATTGTTCCTCCATGGAAGGGATATTGATTCTTTAGGGTGATGATTTCAATTTATCCATGACATTCCATTTATCTTGGGTTGTGTTCCACCATAGATGTGGACAATAGATATTCGGAGTTTCTTGGTTTCAGATCCACCTCGAGTTCTAGGTGGGTGTAGTCTCACTTTGTGCATCCAGATCACCCTCCTCTTGGGGTAGGTATGCAGGGTTCTGGCCCTATATATTTTCATCTTTATCCAAAATATAGATCGCGTTCATGGTGATGACATTTATATATGTTTTTCATGAAATGGTGGTTGTTCCCTTACTTTTAATGCAATAAGATTATTCTTCACAACCTTCATTATGGTAGTTTTTTAACCCTTAGAAATATGAAGACCTTTTAGATTGTGACCTTGGAGGTGTCTAATTGCCTTTATTATATGTCCATCCTATATCAACCATTGAGTGGTTACCTTAAGGGTATTTCCAGATTTGTTTTTTATAATCTTACCCAAATAAAATAGTTTTTCTGTGGTTGGAGGAATGGATGGGATGTAGATCATCGATTTTTATATCCCAACCTAGAGAAGACTGGTTCTCTCTGTTTTGATGATGAAAATTCTCCCATCCCTCGGTGTTGGGGGTTATTCATGGAAACAATTGGCATTGATTAAATCTATTTCTTAGTATCTAATGATTCTATTCAGGGATTTTATGACTCTCAAGATAGAAATTGAGATATAAATTCCATTATCATATAGGTTGGGGTTGACCTAGAACTGTAATTGGCATCCCTAAGATTTTCTCAAAAGATGGTGAACCTGGGGGTGGTGACTGAGATATAAATTCCCTTAGTAAAGTGTACAAGGGTTGGTTTTTACTTATAGTTGACATGTACTAAAACCCCTAAGGAATTGATGATCTGAGGGGTTGATTTAGTGGTTGGTATTCCTCCAACCTGGTGTGTTGGGTTCACTGCTATATGACTACTATGGTAAGTTCTACTACTGTATGTTTTATGTGGTGTAGTTGTTCTCATGTGGGTGTTGGGTGCAATGGTAGTCCATGATGGATATCTGTTTCTATTTGAAGCTACAGGGTTTATCTCAACTTCAACTTCCATGTCTAAAATGAATTCACATTGCTTCAAGGGGACCACATCAATGATCTAATATATATCATTTCCTCTCTTTTGTGATGTCTGTAAATCATTAAGGTGGGGAAATTATGTTATAATTACCAACTAGCTCCCATGTTCCTCAAACATTTATTTCATCCGATGATATAGAATTAGAGTATTTCACATCTGAAGGGATCTATTGTTATAGGGAAATAGTGACCTGAAATTCTCCATATTTCAACCATCCATAGATATGTTGGTATGGTAATTCATTGAAAATCATTCAGCGGAGAGTTTTCATGGTGTATAGACAATAGCTATGTAGGCATTTGTCTTGGTCTTCCTCTCCGGGGTTACCGACCATGAAAAATAGGACATATCCTACTAACAACAAAGTTTATTGATGAGATAATGTTGATACTCCAATTCTAGATAGGGGAGATGTCTATCCTTCAGTCATTTATGAGTAGCCCACATATTTTTCCATGGATAAGGAATTCACTCCTTTTCTATATCATCTTTGTCCTCATATTCAGATGGTTTGAGAGGACATAACATGGAGAGGAGGTTGTTTTTAGATAAATCTTTCTAAATATCAATTTTGGCCTCCTATTAATTAGAGTTCCATGCCTCAATATATTCATACCATAGAAGATGATTCTGGGGGTCACCTACTGACTAGAGTAGAGTGCTACTCGATGTTGATGTGGAACTATATGAGATTGACCCTGCTATTTCGAGAACCTCTATATAGGAAGGCATCTAATTTATAGACACTTATTTATATAAAGGTTTCTAGATAATGGTAGTATTTCCTTTTCCATGGGTGATGTCACTGGGGGGGATGTTGGCAGTGGTGGATGCTAGGAGTAGAATCCATGCTATCTATATATACACTACCATGAGGAGGAATATCATGGTAATGAAAATATTATACTTCAGTTTAAGAGTTGAAGGAACCTTAGGTTGTTGAGAACATGTCTTGAATGGCCTCAATTACATTTTAATTGAGTAAATTATGGATATGATCCTGGTTCTTCATTGTGGCTATACTATATAGGCCTACATTTTTGAAATGTGTAGGGATATGAGATTCTTGTATGATGGTTCCTCAAACTTGATGATAACAATATGGTGTATAGAGATTATGATCATGATATTAATAATCTATAGGAATATTTAAATGATCATCCTCATTATTTGAAGGAATATAAGCATTTCCTGATGCATGTTTAATTCCCACATGGTGAGACTCATTCTGAATGGGAGTATAAGCCCAATCAGGAGCCTATGGAATATTCTTCTAGCCTTTCTTGGCCAGAATATGAGCCTCTCCCTTGTAATGTATCAATCTCACTTGTTGATCCTTGGTTCGAAAAGGAATATGATCCCTCTATCAATATGCATTCCCAAGAAGAATATGATATTGGACCTCTAGAATTGGATAAGGGAAATTATCATCCTTCTATATTACCCCAAAAGGATGTTGGTGTAGTCATTCATCAAGATGATTTAAAAATATTCACTAGCTTCGATGGTCTTGTTGAATATGTTAGGTTAATTCACTGATAAGATTATGCGCCTATCCTAAGGAATCTTCCATTCTCACTTAGTGATCCCAAACTAGAATGCGGATATAATCCCAATCTTGGGCCTTTGAACTATGTTGTTGGTCTTCTTTGATAGGAGTATGAGTATATTTTGAGGCATGTTCCCCTCTCACAAGGTGATCCTCGACCATAATGGGGATATGAACCTGATATTGGGCATTTGGAATATTTCACTTTCATTTTTCAAAAGGAATGTTCCCCTATTTTGATGCATGTTGTGCTCCCACCTAGTGATCCCCAATTGGAATGGGAATATAAACCAAATAAGATTCCCCATCCATGACTGTAATATATCTATAATCCTCTTGGATAGAAATAATAATTTTTTATTACTCTGAAGTAACAAATTTTTCATAATGATTTGAGTGTTGAGTTTCCCTGTCTCTTGGGATAAGAATATGCACATGTCCTAGTATCTATACCTATTATGGGCTATGCTATCGGAGTTCTTCAGCTATTGGTAAAATGTAATTGAATTTTAGAAAACTGTTTGTAAGGATATAATCTAGCACATTCTATATCTCCACTGTATACTGGAATATATCATTGATTGAAGTGAGTAAATGATCCCAATTTTGTCCTTCGTGTGCCACCGTAATGTGATGATGGGATTCAGAAAAGGGGGTATGGATATGCACCTACCCCATGTCTGCAGTAGGAATTTTCCTAGTGTTTTATTCTGAGTGAGAAGAGATATGACCCTACTCACCGGTTACTACCAAAATATGACGGTCGATATCATCATCAGGATTAGTGATATGAGTCCACTCACTGTTAGCAAGAACCTTCCTAGCCTAATGTGTCTTATTTAATTCTCATTCATGGGTATCAACGGTAGTAGTTTTTCAGTTGATACCCCCAACTAGAAATTGATGGTTACCAGAGGGATGGTGTAGGAGATAGCATTTAATAAGATCCCTCTATACTAGATCCTAAACTAAAAGGCATCCATGTTTGACACCCAAGTCTACCTTCATCATATACTAAAGTTTGTGTCTATCATGCACCGAGGATAAGATCCCCATGTGGTTAGCTATGGAAATGATGGCCATTGGATTTGAGACAACATTCCTTGGAAGATGAGGACTCATTGGTTTCAGCACATGGGGAACCTCAATGGTTACTTCAAGGTTTAGGATTGTAACATTTTTATGGTATTCTTGGAACATTGTGTTCGCCACCAGGCGTTGCAGTTATTAGGCTGGTGAGGTTATTTTGAAAACCATAAGGGTTGTACACATATCTAATTTTATAGAATGGTCACTATCTGAAGAAATTATCTCAGATTGGGTTGATTTTTAATATAGTAGTATCTGCAGTCATGAAGATAGTAAAGAACAAGGCCCCCAATTAGTGAAATATCATGGGAAACTTGCGTGCTCAATAAAATATTAATGGTTAACACAATATGCCTTTTATTTTCAATCTAATCCTTCTGATCGCATGGACTTGTCAAATAGATGAAAGAATTATTTCATAAGAACCCCAATTAAATAGGATCATTCATAATATTAATGTAAGGATTATCATTGTTGATTTTATATAGGATATTCCAAAAATGTGGCAGGACATATGACAAACCCACCATCCTATTATTTGACGGTTTTACATAGGTCTCATTGTTTTTGTTTACATGGAATTTGAAAAGAAAAAATGGACTGCCAAACTATTAAGTTATCATTCTGTTATTTGAGAGTTTCACTTTGGGTTCACCATTTCTATTTCAACAGAAAAGGGGATGACTGAGGTAAATTGTTTTTGGCACGACAGTTGATTGCGGGGTTTGATTGCTTGCACAATCAGTGTCATTGGGTCACCATCACCATTCGTAATAGAAACACCAAATAGTTCCGACATCAATAACTTGGTACATACATGATTTCCAAAGTAGGGTGGTCATTTGGGGTTTTATATCCAATAATTAATAAAAACTCACATTGAACGAGAGGATGGGAGGTCGGGCTCATTGCACCCTTTTGGGGGAATTGTTTCGTACTCTAGGAATCTCTTATATATTTATGATAAGTTTACGAATCTCTTACTCATCCAAATATGAGACAAGTTACCCTAGAAAAATTACCATCGGTAAAACCCTTTTATATGAAAAATATGGGTGTCTCAATAGTTAGTTCATCTATATTTATCCAAGGTTGTACATAAATTTTCATGCAATTAGTAGCTAATCACATTATATTGCTGCATAACCCTAAAATTCAGAATTTTTTCCCATGCACTTAGGTAGTTAATATTCCAAGTAGGGGATTTAACCATTACAAGGCATCCTATATATCCGGTTTTTTGCAATAATCAAAACCCCCATAGTTCGTTAAAGCTTGTACAGTTTAATGTCACGTTGAAAGGACATATGTGTGGACACATAGGCACTGATTATTCAAGCTAGGGTCTTAAGATTAGTTCCTACACATCCCAATTATGGTAGTAATCATAGTTAATATATTTCATTTACACCATTGGGACTGTCCCCATAGTAGATTCCGTTATTTGGATAAAGTCATTTCTTACCACTCATTGGGGATTGCACATTGAGGTTTCCCTAGCTGGTGGAGATTCATGATGCAAGAGATAAGACCATTACACCTCCCTAATCTCAAGTAAACTTTGCTCAGTGTGAGAAACAAGGGATTAAAAGTAATTGGTATCACTACATATGGGTGTAGGACTAATGTATTGGGACATCCCTTGGGATGTTTAATGTGCATATCAGGCCTTAAGAAGGCATCCTATGTATCCTAATTGTAGTAAGAATCAATGTTATTGTATTTTAATTGGTTTTTGAGTCTGTTGATAGATTTGGTAGAATGATCAACACATGGGAATGATTCAGTCTCAATGGTAGAAATTTTTTAGACATGATAGGACTTGCATTGAAGTGGATTCCCATTTGAGCTCATGACATAAAAAAGGCATCTTAAATATCCTACTCCTAGTAGAAATCATATTCCTCATAGTTCAGTTTCTTGAGGATTACACACTGACATTTACCTTTTTGAATGATATGATTATTGAAATTTATTATTCCCACGTGATTTATGCTTTGTGTTTTAAAAAGATAAGGAAAATGATCAGTCTCAATATTTTTGGTTGTGGGACTTATATATGGGTACTACCCTATAGATATTTTTAATAGGGAGCTCATCCCTTATGATGGTGTCCTACATATGCTATTTATAGAATGAATCGGATTCATCATAGTTCAATAGATCAAAACAAACATGCTAACATTACCAATATATGTGGGACATATCATATTATGCCATGGATTGAGAATTATAAACTGATATTTCCCTTACATGTGGGAAAATCATATTATGTTTCTAATTGTGGATTATGAACTAAGGTTTCCCTTATATACTGGACAAGTCATATTATGCTGATGATCGGTGATTATACATTGAGGTTTCCCTTATGAATTATGTACAAGGATGTTAAGTCATGGGATCCCCATTTGACTTGGCCTGCTTTTTTCCTGACATGCATTGACAGTCTACTTGAAATGTTAGAGGATGTCTTCCTCACATGTCCCAAAATTTCTTCCTAACATGTCTAAATAAAATTACATGATTCAGTTGAATTTTACGAAGGATATATCAAAATACGGATGGATTGTCCATAAATCCATATCATGATCTAAGAAGACATACTTAGAAGGAGTCACATGATCCAAATGAATATCCCGAGTGTCATTAAAGAATCTAGATGACAAGATAATATGGAAATTTTAAAGTCAATACAACATGTCTAGAGGGTGATGCATGATCCAAGATGACATTTTTGTAGGGTGTCATGAAATCTAGGTCATATGTCCATATGGAATCACAAGATCTAGTTTTCATGCATATAGGATGTCACAAGAGCTAGTTGAAAAGTCCCATTACTATTACAAGACTCAGATGACATGTACCAATTCCTCCATATGATAAATGCAACATGTATGAGGGGCCTTATATGATATATATGGAAACCCTGAAGGGATTCATGAAACTTGGGAGACATTCTTGGGGGTGCCATTTCACCAAATCAAACATGTTAAGAGGACTACCCAACTTCTAAATAGAATGTCAAAAGATCTTCGTGAGATCTGGGTGACATTCCTGGTGTTGTCTCATGACCTGGGTGGTTCATGCGATGTGTATGAGGATTAGCATGCATGTTCTTCATATAAGTCTCCCATCTTTTATGACATTGTTCCATCCTTTTATTTAAAATTCATTAGATATTTTCAGTGATCATTGGTTTGAAGCCTCATGTGACCTATAAGATATGTAGGATGTTCTTCATGTGACTTTCCATAAGTCCTTCATGTGGTCTATGAGTGATCACATGAAGTTTCTATGCATGTTTCATGATCTCTCCGATTGTTATCTAGATCTTAACTAAAAAAACTTTCTTGATAATGATATCAACTACTTTAAGAAATCCACTTTGATGCCTGGGTGCATATATGTGAGGTTACAAGAAAACGTATGTGAATTTTCAATGTTCATGTGGGGGATTTATAGGCCTTTCCACACTGATTATGGACCACATTGAGTAGTGTGTATCACACAAATTCTTGATCAAGTTGGTAGGGGTATTTGATGTCATGTAATTCCAGAAATCTTGTTATAGGTTATTCTGGGATTGTTGAATGATTTTCAGCGATCACCTGACCATACTGTCAATGCTCCATTTATTGGATTATATCAACATAATGGGAACATTAAGAATCAAGAAGACATTCTGAGGGACTTCCATACTATTAAGCTAATATACCCAATGGTCTTCACGATATCAGGGAGTTTTTCAAAATTTCTCTATGTGATCTTAGGTAACTTTTCTAGGGCCTTTCATGAGACAAGGATGGATTATAATGGGTTATTCTCATGATCAATTCATCATGATGAATGAATTTCAAGACTTCCTATTTCATTTTCATAGGGTATTGTGAGACCATGTTGGTGCATCGTATGAGCTTTAAAATCTCATGAGAATCCCTCCTTTTTACCTCGTTGTTTTCATTGTTTATTTTATAAGGTTCTACTGTCTCAAGAGTTTTCATGAGAGTTGTAGTGGAAAAACATTATTCCCATCAATGATTCATTGTGTCACTAAAAAAAGTGTTAGGTTGATGTGTGGTTATTATCATGGAAAATCCCGTCAATTTTTCCTTGGATCTAGTGAGGAAGCGCATAACTTCCTGGACACGTCAGAATCCTTTCACGGAGATTGGGTGACATGCTAGGGGGATTTTTTTCAATGAGTAGAATATGTCACTAAGGCTTTAGTGGTGTATTACATGCTTCGTGGGTATGTTGAGAGAGTTTTACTACTTTGAGATGCTCCCACATTTTGAGTAATTCCACCTTATTTTCCTTTTATTTTGGGATGGTTTTCAAGAATCTTCTAGTTGACATTTCACGTGACCTGGGATCGCTTATTTGGTTTTCTTCTCTTAATAAACGAGTGTCTGGGATGACTTATCAAGAACAATGAGGATTTTTAATAGGGCATTCATAGTGTCCTCTACAGTATATTCACTATGTGTGACCATCTACATGACCTTATGCTTATCATGCAATCATGTGTCTTCTATAGGATCACACAATCTTATTGATCATGGTCATCTTATTTGTCTATTTCATTATAGGAAAAATAATACCCACATTTAGAAATTTCTTCCCTTATGAATTTTACAATGCTCATTTGGTGGGATTCAACATGGGTATAACTTTCTTAAGAAATAATCTTGTTACAATATCATTGTGATTATGCCCACATTTGATCATTGATTAATATATCTTATGTTTACCCTTACTGGGCATTTGTTCTCACCCTTTATTATCCTTCCATTTTCCTATGTTATAAAAAATAGTATTAAGTATGAAATATATAGTAACTATTTTATTAGAGAATTACTTTATGGTAAATATTGAAGATTATTTATAAAATAATTTTATTATGTATCTAGTCCCCAAAGACGCTAAACCATTACTCTCCTCGAACATTTATTCTTGTGAAATGTATTTAATATTCATCTAAAATATTGTAATATTTATATATGTTATTCTCATATCACCTATGATGATGTTTGAGTAGGTTTTATTTATTATTGGAGATTAGGATTAGAGAATGTTGTTGAAAACCCTAGAGATAAGTCTTCATATATGAAAACATCCAAATTCTTTGTTAAAGTAGAGATTATGTGGTTTTCCTTGGAAATAAATCCCTAAATAGATATTGGAATGTTTATGTGATTGTATAATAGATACACCTATAGGTAATAACTTTGAAAATGGAATATCCAGTATTAACTTGATCATAATCAGTTGAAGTTGAGTGGGCCTAAGTCTACAACCTTTGATAGACTATAATGAGGGATATTCTTATGTTAATTCAAATTTTCAATATAAATAATTATAATTTAATTGAATAGTTGATGATCATGAATGACCAAGGATAAACCTATGGTTCATTGATTTAAAATAATGTATCATGATTTAGAAATCCTATGAATGGTTTTTCAATATTACATGGTTACTCAATATGATTATTGTTTCTCACAATATGATTTTTGTTCTTAGTCAATGATTGGATGGAGTAGAATCAGGTTAATACTAAATGTAATGAGTAATACAAGAACCATCCTCAAGTGAAACAAAATGAAATGGGATTTGGGATATGAAATGTTTCATATATGCTCACCCAAATATCTCAAGCGATTAGCGGTAACATTAATCATTCTAAATTTCCAAATAAACAAAGGAATGAACAACTCAATAGTGAGCCTTTTCTATAGTAATTTACAACACAATTTTTTGGTTCCTCTAATATAAATATTTTGGATCAGGGGAACAATTTTATAGATAATATATTCTTTTTTATCAAATAGTCAGACTATAAGAATCTTATTATGGTCGTGTGTCATTTTTATAGTGAATCTTATAAATAATGGACTCTTATAAATAATATGAGGCAAGAGGAAGAAATTAATTCCATGACATGGGAGGAGTGTAAGAAGATATTTCTAAATAAGTATTTTAAAAAAGATCTTACAACACAAAATGGAATAGGAATTAATGGAACTAAAGTTAATGGATGATGAATCCATTAGTACCAATGGGGAAGATTTCACTAGAAATGCCAAGTATGCTTCTAGTTTAATCATTGATCCATAAAAAAATTTGACTTATTCTTTAGTAGATTGAGATGAAGTCTATAAAATGATATTTTTATAAGATACTTTGATATCTATGATGAAATAATTTATGGTTATCTTACACAAGAAATGGAAATTGAAGACACTCAGGGCTATCATGGTTGTGTGAAAAAAAATATTAAATTTCAAGTAAGTTATAATAACAATACCCATGGAAGAAAGAAAAATAATATTAATCCAAGTCAGAGGTATAAGGGAAGAAGATAGGAAATTTTCTTATTGGGTCTCGTAAATGTTTAATGACTGAAAAATTATAATTTTGAAAAAACATATTTTCAAAGTGATATGAATAGGATAGCCAATGAAAGGAATGGTGGAAAATCTCAACCAAAATTTCCACCCATACTCTAATGTTGGAAATGCATGGAGTATAAAAATGATGCTAATAAATTCATGAATCTAATTGTTAATGTTTACAATCAACATTATCAACCTCTTAATCCAAGAGATAGGGAAAAATCTCATGTGACCAAGAATATGGAAGTGGGTCAAGGGAATGATGTTGTGAATGTTACACTTACCATCCAATCTAGAATAGTAAATGATTTATTTGGTATTGGATCCACTAATTTTTTTCAATCTGATGAATTTTATAATATTATTATGTCACCACATCAATTATTAGATATTGAGTAAGCATTAAAAACTCGTAATGGTATGATTATCACATCTCAAGTCTATAGTTCCTCTATAATGGAAGTATAGAGACCTAGGTTTTATTTACCACTTAAAGGTGGGTTGAATCCACGGTTTAATATTATGTATTTTTTTGAATTTTAATTTAACTTCATAACCTTGTTAAAATTATTGATCTACTCAGTTATATCTAATTGTCTCACCACATATACATAAATAAAAAAGAGAGTGAACATCCCATGGTATTTACGAGGTTTGGAACAAATACCTAGCCCTTTCCATGTTAGATAAACCCCCCAACATGGATTATTAATTATAATATTGTAATTAATTACAATGGTTTAGTTAGTTAATTGTTATAAATACTAATAGTCGATCCTCCGATTCATCCTGGTTATCCCCCCCCCAAATCAAACTCTTTTAATCAGTTGGTTATACCCCCAACCATATTCTATTGTTATTTATTGGTTATAACCCTAGCCTCAAGCCTCTTTATAAACATGTTATACCCCCAGTGAAAATATATTAATTCTCATTAGAATATCTAATCCACTATAGAATTATATTTTGATGATCATCCTCCATAATCTTGTTGTATCACACATTCTCATATATGTTTCCTGAACCATTGTGGTTTGATGATATTTCTCAAATATATTTGATCACCTTTGTAAAATCAATTTCATCAATGAAAACATACTCAATAAATACTTCCTTCTGATGTTGAATTCTAGACCTTACATAGATATGTGAAAGAGATGAAAAAGATTCTTTAATATTACATTATACCATATTAAACAGGAACAACTCAATGTAGTTTCCTTCTTAAACTCTAACTTTCAGTATATCTATTATTCTTCATGAAATCATTGCATGGGATTCCTAGATTCCTAAACCATAGCATATAAAATTTATTTCTTTTATTATTTTATGGGATATTATTCAAGACGATTTAAAATTTCTCAAGTGCTTTAGAATTTACGTATTCATTCATGAATAAATGCACCATTCTACATGCCTTGTGTACTCATTTCCTTCAAGAAGGTAGATCATGAAAATAAAGAGGGCTTCAAGAAACCCCACTATACATATCATTCTCTACAAAAAAACCTAATAGAAATACCTCAGTACTTCTCAAAACTATGTGCAAGTTGGTGATATCACGTTATGAGTAATTTGAGAAACTCATTATATATGATGAATTATTACATCTCATTTTCATGTTATCCATGGAGTTTCATGTAACCCAATATATCAAGAGACACTTGAGGATATGATTAAATAGTTTAGGGTTCATGATATAATCTTTGTATTCATGAAAGAAGAATGCTTCGTGGAATCTCTACTCCTTTACATATCCACATAAGGATCATGGGAATCCATCCTGTTCTTCATGGAACCTAGTAGTCTTGTATTTTTTTCTTCACTTTGCACAAGATGAAATCATGTAAAAGATTTGTTTCTGTCTAGAAAAATAAATTAATTACAAGAAAATAGAAGTAGCTCCCACAAACTTGGTGTTTCTCCTCTTATATTTGAGTTAATCTACATTATCTATGATCTTTATTACACATTAAAAAATCATATGAGTAATCCTAGTCAAGGATTTTATAAACACCACCAATGTTACTGATATTCAAATATTCATCAAATGTGTGTTTCCATATTAAAATCATCATGATACTAAAAATCTTGGAAACCTATATTATGAAATAAACCATCCTTCTTGGACTCAAATGCATTCTCATTATCATACAGTCCTCCTTTACAGATTAAAGACGTCAATGAATTAATCAACTATATGAATATCTATCAGATAATTGAATGGCCTTCTGTATCTTCAATTTTCATTTGTATGATATTGTTATCTCCATTTACATCAAATTAACTACCCCTATGTAGGCTTGATGAACTTACACAGGTAGTGCAGATATCAGATTACCTTTATTTAGAATGGACTAACCTTTAAATGGATCACTAAAATAGGAAAACCCCTTATATAGGTTGAGATATTTCTTTTGTGTGGCCTATATAACCTTACGTAGGTACCTTTATCCCTAGGATCTACCCTCATGCAAGCACCTAGTTAACCTTATGTAGGAATGTTCCCTTACACAATTACCTTTATTATATTTACCCCATTCTTCATAATGATTACATACTGAAATACACTTACACAACCTTCCTCTTAACCATTACCCCTACGTACTACCTACCTACCTTGTACACAGATACTGTATTTAATGTTCTACCATTACACAGCCTCAAAATAACTTTACGCAGTGCAGTATCACCGTGTTTTACCCTTAGTAGGTAATTTAATTTTAATTTTACCTATACATTGGTAATTTCAATTACATTTAGACTCAATATCACTTCCAATGCCTTCTTAATGTAATTAGACATATTGGTAGTGTTCCAAAATAAAATCCTCATATAATAATATTTTTATTTCATGGAATTATTTATTTCCTATTATTCATATTCATTTCATCATTATGAAAAAATATAGTATTTCGTCATCTTCATTAAATTATTCTTCTTCTAAATCATCAACTTTTCATGGAAAAAATGCCGCCACCAACCACCTATAGAAAGTATTATAAAAAATATAAATAACACACCAATCATCACAATTCATATAGAGAATTTTTATTCTCCATTATTATCCATTTAATCTACTTTAAAAAAATTAAAGTAATATTTTCCCATTATTTACAACAAATAAAATAACATTTTTTGTTTAAAAATATACACCTTCGGATTTAATTTCAATACCCTTAATAATTCAACTATTTAAAATGTAAATTATCTTCCTTTTATTCTCCCCATTATTTAACATAAATATAAAAGTATTTTTAGGGGTTCTCAACTCATATCTTTATGCAAAAAAAATTTCCTCTATTATATAATTTTTTCTTGACAGTTCTTGCGAGAGGTATGATATCACATGTTTTCATTACTGAAGAGCCTATAGTTAATGAACTCTACATCTACTTAGGATAACATAGTGTAGAAAAAAATATAGATATAACCAAGGAATTATATATTATCCATAAAGTACCTTGAATGAGATAACATTTTCATCTATTCTCAATTCTCTTTTAGGGGTTTCATGTAATCAAATGTATCAGTAAATTGTTAAATCCCTCAGAATCTCAATAAAAACATCATAAAGTTAAGGTGAAAAATACATATCTCCCCTTATTTTTTCAGTATAAACTCCACATTTATAGTGATTATAAATTCATCGAGAATATGTATTTGAGATTTTTTTTCATACCTCATCTTCCAATTTTAAATATCTTTTTAGGAGTTACACATTCACTATATAAATGTTTAATAACATTAACTAATCAATGATCTACCTCAAGGGATGGATCCATCTCCTTCAATTCCCTACATGTATGTACCAATATATATATATATATATATATATGAATAAATAGGCACCTTATTTTTATTCAGAAGTATATTTTAGGTTGATAACATTCTCTCAATCTGGGATATTCATTTCTCCCAATCTCAGTAAAATTCAGATTAATTTAATGTTGAATATGTTATCAACCACATTTTCTATATTAACATTATTTCCATTAGATTTAGAAATTTTTTTTATCTTCCTCCAATTACTTTTTCAATTTCTATTGATCTATTCAAACAACTAAGCACTCCTTCCAGACATTATTTTCCTTCTATGAATCTCCACATTTCTTACTACTATTTTTTTGTTTATGTTTCTTCACTTCTAAAACATATAAAATATCTCCAGATAGTATTCTCATGCATTTCTCAAATGCGTAACCCTTATACCTAAATCTTCTATAAAAATATTTTAATCATTCTTATTCATTTTGGATTGGTATCTCTGATGGATTTTTTGTGACATCATTCCTTCGTTGAGAACATTTTCTTATATATTCACCATGACTTCCCCTTTATTCATGCATGTTTCGATATAATGACATGTTATACCAGATCGAGTAGGATTTGTTCCCACAACATTAATATCATCGGTAAAAATCACTGAATATTCATCTTCCACCTTCATACATTCTATCCAAACACCTATTGTTGTAATTTTATTTCATCAAACTAATCATTCATTTCCCAGGGGAAGTGATTTTCATGACATATTTTTTTATATTTATGTTTTATAAGATGACCAATAATTCATATTCATTGTATAAATAGGTTTAAATTAAATTTTGGTCACATAAACTATAATAACAATTTTCTATTAATATAGATTAAGTATAGATCTATATTTCTAATTTAACCCCTTCATTTCACCAGCAATTGACGATTAACCTTTAACCATAATTTACTTGTTGTATTCTAATCTATTTATATTTTATTTTATATTTTCTTTAAAATTTATCCCCCTTCCCGATGACCTTCTATTATTTTCCTAAATTTTCATGTTATTATAACATTACAATTCCTTATGCTCAACAAATAATATCCAATGAATCTACTTCTATTATTTTACGGTTTATTCTATCTATATTTCATAGGATGTGTACCTTTTTATTTTTGATTGGAAACCCAATCCATTTATAAACATATTTGTGAATATATCTTTATACATATTTTCTCAACCACCCATTATTTGGTCAATTTTTCATTATTTTTCAACATCCTTCAATTCCGTAGTTCTGATTAAAACCTTTAAAATCACTTTAAACAACTTTATAATATTATATATTTTCTAGGTAACGGTATAAATTCTTATTAAAGTATGTTTCTATTTTGTTAGTGTATGATCTCATTATCTTAATTGACTCATGGTCCAAAATTAAAATTTGTGTGGAATTATATCATTTTCTATAAATTTGGGACGTTTTAGCTTGTAGAGATTTCAGATTATTCAATATAACCTTTAGTTTTAAACACTTCATGTTGTGGGAGTTCTTCTTATCCTCAGTTATTCTCATCTTGTATTCTTTATCCTTCATTATATTATTCATTTTTTCTGAATTCATTTTTCTTGATTCTTGAAAATAATTTTCAAGCTCCATTACGTCGTTTGATTTATCTTTTAATTGAGTATCTTTTAAAACCTTACAATCATTCTAAAAATTTTCATGTGTCTAGAAATACTCTACAAAAACAATCTTTGATAAATATTTTTCTTAAAAACTTCTTTACAATTATTAATTTTCTCTAGCATTTCTTTTGTTACAATTAAGAAAAATTCATTATTTTTTCATATGTTTTATTATTGTGTTGGATATTCCTACCCTTTTAGCTCGTGACTCTTCAATAGTGTTATCCACTTTTTACATCAATATTTTTTCATTTTGATGAGTCTTGAAACCTCTATCCATACAATTTACATCTTCATTAATAACATTATTAACATTTTCTTTGAATGAAAAATGAGGATCACTAAGTGACACATCATCATCATAACTTGAACAAGATTCATTAAAAGAATCATAATCGATATAATTACTGTAAAATATTCTACTTTGATTACCTTTAGTTTTTTGTGTATATACCTTTAATGTGAAATTCTTTTTAGCTTCCTTTTATGTCATAACATTTTGTTCTTATGATTCTTATTAGAAATCTCTAGATTAGTATCCTTACAAGTAACTTATTTTTTATTCATTTTATCAATCCCACTCGTTTCCTAAAATTAACACTTTATAAAAACTCATTGGAATCTTTAGAGGGAACTATTCTCTAATACCAATTGTAGAGCCCTGAGTTGAATTGACCACTACAAGGGGGTGAATTTGTGTTTTTCATTTAGGTATTATTTTCCTTTTGAAATCAATCTCTTTAACTTATTAAAGTTCTTGATCAAGTCAGTTTAATCTCATAATCTCATTTCAAATGCATAAATACTAAGAGAGTTCATAGAACTTTGTATTTATAACTTTTGGTACAAATAACAACTCAATAACATGTTAGATAAAACCAAAAACATGGATAATTGACAACAATATAGTTATCAATTACAATTTTTAGGTAAAAACTTGTTATAAAACCCATTATCCCATCCTCTAGTTGATCTTTATTGTTCCCCATAGCAATCCATCTCTACAAACTAGGTTGGTTATACCCCTCAACCATCTTCTCTTCATCTCAACTAGTTATACCCTACCAAACTAGAGCCACATAACTAACTAGTAATAACATCTAGTCATAGTATCATACATCTTATTTTCAGAATATCTAATATTTATTAGAAATATCTTATGATTATCCTCCTCAATTATCTTGTTGGATCACACTTTCTAGTGTACACTTCAAAAACCTTTACAGTTTTTTGGACTTTCTAAAATATATATGATCAAATATGAAAGATCAGTTTCCTTAGTGCAACAATTCCCAAGAAATTAGGCCTTATGTTTTTTAATTCTTGTCCTTACATGGGTTCATAAAAATGTCACACACAAATTCTTCAATATTATTTTATGCATTACTAAACATTTTAAAACTCAGTGCAGATTCCTCCTAAAATTCTCAATTCATGTTTCTCAATTATACTTAATGAATGAACCACATGGGATTCTTGGATTCGTAATCCCTTCACTACCAAAAAAAAGTTGTACCAACATTTTAGAGCCTTAATAATAGCCCCAAAAAATATTGATATATCTTATACCAATGGTTTGGGTGACTATTGGTTGACTATCCATATGTATAGACCTATAAGAATTGTTTGAGCAAACCATTGGTATAGGTAAATTCAATGGAAAGACCTATACAAATGGTTCATTCAAATTATTGGTATATGTCTTGTAATGAAAAAACTCATGTGTTGGGTATTGATGCGACAACCTCTCACTTATAATACAATGACTATACTATTATCCTATGAAATCATATATGTTTATATATAATTTTTATATATTTATAAAAAAAATTAAATTCAATTATTTATTAATAATATTATTATTATTATACTTAAATAATGTAACCACTTATACTAATGGTTTGGTCAAACCAATGTTATAGCTCATGTATTGATAAAAAATCCATCACTGGGTATTGATCCCAGAACCTCCATATTCTATTCCAATGAATATACCACTATTATGTGACATCTTATATGTTAATATATAGATATATAAATCTGTGTGTGTGTGTGTGTGTGTGATATTCTGAAATTAAGTACTTATTAATATTATTACTATTATTCATAAATAATACCTCCAACTATACCAATGTTTTCCCAAACAGTTCTTATAGGTATCCAAAAATATTACCTATATCAATGGTTTGGCTAAACCATTAGTATAGGTCATATATTGAAAAACATATCAACTATTGGGTAATGATCCCACAACCTTATTTTTACAATCTAACAACTTTACCTGTATCCAATGACAACTTATTTGTTTATATATACAATTATATTTATATGTCTGTGTCATTGTTTGTGAGTAAAAAAATTAAATTCAATTATTTATAAATATTATTATTATAATGCATAAATGATTTCACCACTTATACCAATGGTTTTAACAAACCATCGGTGTAGGGGACCTATAACAAGAGTTTGGTCAAACTATTAGTATAGGTGTCTAGTGAAATTACATATTACAATGGTTTGAAAAAACCACATGTATATGTGGAAATATACATTTTTATACTAAATATTTTGTAAAATCATCAGTATAGGTTTCCATAAAAATTATATATACTAAAGGTTTTGTTAAATAATTTTTAAAGGTGTCCATATACAAAAATATACCAACGTTTTTCTCAAACCATTGGTACAAGGTGACTATAAAAATGGTTATTCAAACTATTAGTATAGAAACATTTATGTAGCTTATATTTCATGTAGTTCTAGAGCGTAAAAATTTATTTTTTATTATTTTCTGTACATTTATTTAAGACGTTTAACATTTTTAAAGTACTTTAGAATTCATATATTCATTCATTCATGCACTATTATTCCATACCCATGAATTATCATCCTTTCCCCTTATATATATCACAAACCAGGATGGCTTTATGAAACATTATTAATATTTTCTTCCTCAACAAGAAACCAATTCCTTATATATTTTTACTTTGTGTAAACCTGAGAAATTGAAGGATCTAAACTTATGAATTTTTTTGAAAACATATCATGTAATAAGAGTTAGTGCTTCTCATTTTCAAGATTTCAAAGTAGTTTTTGAATACCTATTTCATCTATAAACTCCTAAGTGTGTGATTCACAAGTTAAGAGGTCAATTTATCTTTCATTCTTAATGCAAGAGTAAAGATTTGTTGAATCTAATCTCCTTCACATGTTATAATAAAGCTCACAGGTGGACTTATTCTTCTAGGAACCTAGGAGGATCATGTTTCATTCTTCCATTAATGAAATATTAAATGGAATCAATGCTCAAATCTTCTTTAAAAATTAATATCTTTCTCTAGGGAATGATGATGGATCTATAGGCCTTAGCGATTCTCCTTTTATAGAGGATTTCTACCACCATAGCTTCGACCTTTAGGCCCACTCAAAAAAAGCTGAGATATAGACCATGGTAATAATGATATTAATATTCCCAAAGATCATGATATTCAAATATTCGTTGAATGAGGGTTTCTATCATAAAACACCATGACACTAAAAAAATCATGGAGACCATTCATATGAAATAAAGTCTCCTTCTCAAACTCACATGCATACTCATTATCACATGCTCCTCCTTTAAATATTGAATCCATCCATGCATTAAATTATAAAATGAATTTCTATCATCTAATCGAATGTCATTATGTAACATTATTTTTAATTTGGATGATCATGTTTATATCTATTTACATATAATCAACTACCCTTACATTGGATTGATGGACCTTATGTAGGTAGTTCAGATATCGTTTTAACTTTATGCAACTCATTCTAACCATTATGTGGCTCACTGAAACATAAAAAACACACATATACAGGTTATGAGAATACCCTTTTATATCCTAAACACCCTTACATCATTACCTTTGTGAATTTAATTTACCCTTAAGTGAGTTCCTAGTTAACCTTATATAGGTATGTTCCCTTATGCAAGTGCACAGGTAACCTTTATGTAATGATTCTGGACATTTACAAAGAATAGTTCCCTTATGCAGCCTTCCTATTATCCATTACACATATGTCCTTCCTATAATACCTTTACACAGATAGTGTATTTTAGGTTCTACAATTATGCATCGTCAAATCACCTTTACATGGTGCAGTATCACCTTTGTTTACCCTTACGTGGGTAATGCAATTTCTATGTTACCTTTATTTGGGTAATATAAATGTCATTTTAACTCAATGTCAATCTCATATCCTTCTCAAACCAATTAAACATATTTATATACTTATCAAGTAAAATTCATCATGAAATTGAATATTTATATCATAATATATTTTTAATTCAAATTTTTCTTCACCATGTCATCATCATGAAAATATTATTTTCCATAGCCTTCAGTTAATTATTCTTCTTCTAAATTCTGCAAAATGTAATGCAAAAAGTGCTCATCCCATAGTCCTTTATCATATTTTCTAATATTTATTAAAATTACACTAATTCTCACAACTTATATGAAGAATATTAAATATACTAACTTCATAAATTCATCTTTTTTCTTAAAATATTCAAAACATACAAACCATTTATTGAAAAAAAAATAAAATTCACAGCCTGTAGGCCTAGTAGAAATTTTTTGGTAATAAGATTCTTAAAAATACTTTTTAATCTTGCTTTAGTTAATTTTGATGTGATTTTTTACATGGATTAGCTCCCTCTATGTAGATATTATATCAATTTCTAAGGAAGTTAAGTCTCATTTTATATTACAAATCAATATATGATCATATTTTAATTAGTGGTTTAATATTCACATCCAATGTATATTACATAAATTTTAGGGTTCTCGCTACCTATTCATGGGTGATATTTATCTCCAACATTTGGTTAGAAACACATAAAATAGATATTCTTATTATTTATTAATATACTAATGTATTTCTTAGTGACATTCCCAGTCTTCCCAAAATAATGATGTTGAATTTTCAATAGATCTCAAGATTGGTGTTATCCCAATTTCAAAGACTCATTATAGAATATCCATTACTATCCAAGAAAATATTGATAAGGGATTAATATGCCCTAGTACTTCACCATAGGTTTCACCTATTCTTTCTTTTAGATAAATATGGGATGATGTTCATTTTTATTGAATATAAAGAAAATAATAGAATCACTATTAATGAAAAGTATCATATATCCCTTATTAGAGACTTTTTGGTTCAAATACAGTTAATTTAATACTATTCCATGATTCACCTTTATTCTAGATACCATTAATTTAGGGTCAAGATAGAGGATGTGTCTAAGAAATCATTATTTATGAGGTATGATAATTATGACTTTATAGTGATTTTATTTTGACTTACAAATTCCCGTACTATATTCATAGATTTATTGAACTGAGTCTTTATATATTACCTCGATCAATTTTACGTAGAATTTATCGATGTTAATATTATATATTTCATGAGCCTGGAAGATCATGAAGATCAAATGAGGATTCTATTGAATTCCTTGAGTAAAGAGAAATTGTATTCAAAATTTAGAAGTTGTGAATTTTGGTGGAAAATATTTTAATTCTTGGTTTTTATAATCTTAAGGGATGGTATATTAGTAGATCCTTATAATATAGAAGTTATGAATAAATGGCCCAAACCAACCATAGTGACCTATATCTATAGTTATCAGGGGTTGTGTGGATGCTAAAGATTCTATTTGAGGGGATACACCTGGAAATATAATCCATTAACTGTGTTAATTATAAGGGATCCAAGTTCCTTTGGATGGAAGATTGTGAGGAAAATATCACGGAGCTATGAAGAAGATAGTTCAGCACACATGGGATTTCACTACCCTATAATGGATAATGGTTTGGTATCTATAGTGATTAATTGAAGAAGAGACTAGGATGTTACCTCATATATAATGATAATTTAATATCTTATTCCACACAATAGATGAAAATTCATGAGGAAAATTTACAAACTCATTATTTTGATTTGTCATTTGTAATTTTTTCATTGAAAATATTGAGGCATTATCATTATGGTAAAATATGTGATATATATACTAATCATAAAATCATGAATTATATATTCAAGTAGAAATAATTAAATATGCAGTAAAGGAGATTCTTGGAATTGAGTCAAGATTAAGACTAATCAATATGTTACCACCTTGGGAAGGTGAAAAAGGTGGAAGATGCTATGAGTTAGAAACACCATGATAGTTTTTCCAAGTTGGGGATTGAAATATATTTTATATTTAAGCATTTTAATATAATTAATTTTAAAATATTTTTGGAATGTTTATATATCATATCCTTCTCGATTTAATGTTCAACCATCCATCCAAGTGATGATTATATACGCGCAGAAGGTTGATATATAATTGTAAAAGAATATGGTAAATGTTCCTTGATTCAACTATGATTACGATGGAATGATAAGGTTAAAGAATTGAGTATATGTCTCATCAATAAAAAAATAGATAATGAGTTGTTTTATGAATCTTAGAGTTCATCATTCTCTATTCATACTAGAATTACAAAGATATATATCGATCTGAAAGAGTAGTTGATGTGGGATAACATGAAAGTATATATTACATAGTATGTTTCATGATTCCTAATTTGTTATAATGTTATGACTGAGATAGAGAAGTGTAAGGAGATTTTATAAACCTTAATCATTCCAAAATGAAAATGGGAAAACATTTCCAGATATTTCATTATCAGACTCCCCAAAACATCTAAAGGGTATAATTTTATTTTAGTTTTAGTCAATCCCTTTATGAAATTAGGAAATTTTATTGAAATTAAGGAGTATTTATTTATTTATTATATTCTCATGATTCACATTTAATAATTGGTAATTTTTCAAGGAGTACCTCATTCTATTTTATCTCATTATGGATTTGATTTTTACCTCAAAACTATGGATAAGTATTCGACCAGATTTTGAATACAAAGTTAAACTTTAGCACTGAAAATGTAGCATCCCATGTATTGATAGAATAATACTTTTTCATATATATTATATTTATAAATAAAATATTAATTTTACGTTAAAGAGTTCCTTATTTCTAATAGTGTACTCAACACGCAAAAATGGGTTTCTTTGAAATCCTACGTTGCACACAATATTGAGTTATACCAAAAAATAATATAATAATACTATTATTTTAAATGGTAGTTAACACATAAGTATTGTAAAGGCAGGGATAAATATAACTAACTACAATATGATTATACATTTTAGTTGATTTTTTTAAAATTTTTCTAACAACTTTTAGAGGCTTAAAATGAGAATAAATACAATTTTAAGCATTAAATACTTTAATATTTTTAAAAGGTTGATTTATCACCTTTTGATTGAGAAACCTTTTTATATATAGTTTTTTCAGTATTATATGTTAAATGTGAAATAATAAATTACTTCATTAGAATCAGAACAACAAATTTTAATTTATATGAAATTTTGGTATTTTTCTGATAAAATTCATATTTTTTTGAATTGTGAAAAATATTGCATTTTAATTCAGAACTACATTTTAATATAATTTATTTATACTGTTATATTATTATTTTAATTTGATTTAAATTTTAATTGCACTATGTTTTTATCATTTAATCCAATTGTGGTCATTCGATGTAATTCCGCTTTTAAATTTGACATAAACACATGTCAATCTTTTCATAGTTATTACTTCTTAAAAACCTGTTTTTGGTTTTGAAAATAGAAATTAATTTTAAATTAATTTATGCTAATCCTATGTTTTGAATTTGTAAAAATTGATTCCATATTTGGAATCATGAGGTCCAAATTTTGTAAATAGGAACCTTTTATTTTTAGACACTATGAATAGTAACTTTTGAAATTATTTTTTTTATCAGGGTTAAAGGGAAAATCTACTAAATAAGGGTGAAAATTTATTATTATAGTAATATTAAACTAACCTAAAACATTTCATGTGTAACACCCCAAGCTTCCACGGTACGCTTCCCTTTGAATAATATAGTAGCGTGTGTTGTATGAAACTTCAAGATTTTAACACGCCGTGACCAATCAATATAGTCATTATGAATAGTAATACCCTCGTTTTGAAATTTTATAAATGTTATCTTTCAAAATGGACTTCATTTTTGGATTCAGAATATCGAAATTAGCATAGGGAGAAATTTTGGTACTTTTCGGAAAACGTTTATATTTTGATGAATAGTGAAAATTACTAAATTTAAATTAAAAACAAATTTTTTAATTGAAATAATTAATAGTGATAAATTATGAATTCGAGTGGTTTTAAAGTATATTTATAATATATTTTTACCATTTAATACAATTTTGGTCATTGGACATAATTTCATAATTAAACCAGACATAAACAAGTGTCAATCATTTGATAGTTATTATCTCTTAAAAACACGCCTTTTGTTTTAACAACGGGAATTAATTTTAAATTAATTCCTTCCAATTTTGTGTTTTGAATTTGGAAAAATGTATTCCATATTAGGAATCAGGATGTCCAAATTGTGTAAATATGTAACTTTTATTTTTAGACATTTTGAATAATTACTTCGGTAAATATTTTATTTACCACAGTTAAAGGGTAAATCCGGTAAATAAGGGTAAACAAAATAATATTATAATAATACTAAATTACCATAAAACGTGTCCTAACCATATTGGTAGATACATTTCTGACCATGGGCATCTTTGGGTCGATTTTGGGACCCTATTAACCCACTTGTAAGTGATAATGACACTTTATATTAATTAAGTTAAAATAATTACAAAAATGACATAAGCATATATCATTTAGAAAAAAAAATTTACATAGGGTTATATATGTTGGATTTTCTACTATAAATATTCATTATAATTTTAAAAATATTTCCTACATAATGGTATTTTATTTATAATTTTTAGACATTTAATAATTTAATTTATTTATGACGCAATAATGATGCAATATATTCCTTATTAATGAAAGAATAAAATAATTGGTATTATAAATGTTAAAATTAATATAAGTTGAAATTTTTTGTCACATAAATGAATTTTATTGCTTAATAGGACATTATAGGATTGATTAAATTAATTTTTTTCGAATTAATAAATTTTTTATGACTTTAACAAAAATCAATTATTGAATAGTGTCAAAATTGACATAATAGTGTTTTTAAAAACAAATATTATATTATTAATTTATATTAAATTCCTAAAAATCTAATATTCTACCAAGAGACATATATCATGATAGGTGTATCATTAATGAACCACTTGGGGGGTCCCTTTGATGTATATAGTATGATTATTAACTATATAATATAAAAATACAAAGTGACGTGGTAAATGTCAAACTAATTAACTAAGAGTTAAAACTAAAATATAAGGATAATTTAATGACCCAAACCTGTCTAAATTCTATTGGTTGAGTGGTTTTAGACTCATAACCACCTTAAAATTTAAATAATCCACTTTGGATCTATTAGAAACTGAATATGAATTTATTATAAAATAATATTTCTAGATTTTCCTAAGGTGCCCCTCCTCCCCTTAACAAAAGAACACCACTTCTAACCAATTATTCACACTTTCAAAGCCTTTTGGTTCGGCAAAACCCTGCCCAAATACTCTCTAAACTTCCCTCACTTCATCCTAGAGGCCTTAATTTGATCCGAAACCCAATCTAAGGAGCCCTTTTGATCAAATCAAAAGGAAGAACCCAAAGAAGAGGTAATGTTTTCATCACCCTTTTTCATGTTCATTTAATCTTCAACTTCTTCTTTATTTGTTATTACCATTCTAAGATAATAAATCCAATATCTCCTATATAATGTAATGTTATTATAAATATGGTACAACCATATTCAGTATTATATCCATCCTTTGAATGACATGTCACCATATGTGCGTACGTACGGCTTACCGTCTCCACGTCGTGGTGTAATTGTTATTAAATATATTATTATTTGGATGGCTATAATAATGATGTTTAATTCATGTAAATAATAAATATAACCAGATAAATATTCTGTATATATGATATATCATCCGATTAAATATTAATTTAATATCAAAAGAATGCTATTGTCGTTCGTGCGTTCTTACGGACTACCGTCTCCACGAATGTGATGAGATTCATTCCCCATCGTATCAATTCAAGACTAATTCTCATTTGATGATTAAAATTAATGTTTGAGAACTTTATATCATTTTGGATATGAAAAATATACAACCTATCCATAAAAACATGACTTATGTAACCAAATATATAAAATAAAACGAGTAAGTTAACACCGGAAACGACGATAATACTAAAGTATTATTAACAAAGCATTATTAGAAGATCGTATATGATATCATAATTATGTATATGGTTCTTTTATAATTTAACAACAATGATTTATCTATTATATAGGATGTTAACATACCATCTACTAAGGAAAAGTACAAGGCAAGGGGTTTCTTACCTCACTCTTAATTTCCTGAGAATTCCATTGTTCACCACTTATTTATTACATGTTGTGTATGTGTACTGAACATGATTGTATTTATTGTGTAATATACTTTAATTCATGTATATTTACATCATCATTGTATTATCCTTCTTTCAAGGGTGTATTTTTAGTATGTTACCAAATCAATATGGTAATTTGAAATTTCAATTTCCACTCATTTGGCTTTACCCATTCTTCATTGATTATTTTTCTCCAAGATTATGTGTGGAATCAGTATTCATTTGATTATGTCATAATATATAATCCCTTTTCTATGGATATACTTTTTATACACATAATAAATCCATTGATAAATTCTCAAGTCACCAATATGAACTTGATAAGAGTAATTTTAACACAATCTCCATTTGTTGAGTTAAATATCCAATTCATTGGTGTTGTGTTTACAAGAATATGTGTGAATGTCCACGGATTGATTTACACTGAATATGAAATCATATTGAGTGTATTTATATTTTTCACACCTAATTATGTCGTGGATTTATCATTAACCTAATGATATTGTCTTTATAAGAGATTTCATCTCAATGTACATTCCATTGAGACTTCTTTGTTGTTATACAGTAAATCACTTTTATATGGTGTATATAATGTACTTTGACATAGTATATCATGAATCCCTTTTTTCTCATGATATTTCAAAATTTTTATTACCTAAATTATTTGTATTCAAGTGTCTCTCTTTTGTTTGGGAACTCTAACTAAAATATCATTTTAAAATGTTTTAAAGATTTATTATTTTAAATCATAATCATTAATGTCCATGTATTAAAAATTGTTTTAAGGATTTATTTATATGGACATTAAAGTTTTCAAATAAAAATTCCTTTTAAAAGTTTTAAAGTGGTATGGGACACTTTGATTCAAAAAATATATTTTAATTTTCTTCTTGACAAATAGTGTGACTTTTAAATGTTTTCAAGAATATGTCGGATATTTCTCTCAATAATTGGATGATTATTTTAATCTATGTCAATATCCGTCATTATTTTTGATTGAGGTTAATCTAATACAATAAAATCTTCCATATTGTATCAAATGAGTTATGTTTGACTGTGGATGTGCTATTTTTATACCATCCATGTTTTGTTGTTAAAGTATTGACATTTCGTATGCTAGTTTTTTTACGAATGTTTATGTTATGTTTAAACCTGATCATATGAGGAATGCATTGGACTTAGTAAGTGACGGGTGGAGCCTGCTATAGCTCCTCGATGCATTGGTAGGTCTCATTAGACAAACAAGTGTCTTGGAACGAGGCCTTGACAAAATATTATTTGTAGTCTTGGCACGAGGCCTTGGCTACGTGGTTATGATAGTCTGGCATTTTGCATTTCATCTTTATGAAAGTGGTTATTGATATTTCATGTGATTATTCGACTAGTATAATATCCATGTGAATAAGTAAATGGAATCATTTAATTTTATCTTTGCCATATTATGATGAAGTTCAAGTTTAAAAGGATTTTGTTTTAGTTATATATTTCCATAAATGTTTATGTTTATTTATGAATGTTTCTGCTATATTGTAATCCTTACTGAGCATCTAAGCTCACCCCTTTCAATGTTTTATTTTTCCCAGGATGTGAAGAAATAAATTATGAATGGCCTGTAGGGATAATATGAGGGGATATGAAGAAAAGATGTTGTTGTATTATCTTTCACTTTTTGATGTAATGTAAACTTTATGAATGTATCAAGTTATTCCAAGGCTACTAAACTAATCGTTCTTTCGAGACTTGATCTTTCTCAAGATCATTCCAATGTCATGTAATAAGGCACCGACTCTGGGAAGCTGGGGTCAGGGAGTTACAGTTGGTATCAGAGGAAGTTTAGTACAAACCTTGAGAGCTTTATTTTGATAGACTCTGATTAGAGCACATAGCCCTAAGAGGGACTTTGAGGATTAGTATAGAAGAACTTCCTAGAATTTTGTTATTTTATAGATTTTGTGAGTATTCCATGAAATACATCCTTGTTTGGATACGAGCAGGTATAGGTGGCTCTAACATAGATGTACCTAGGGGTAAAACCTGTAAACAATGCTTTGAGCTAGACTCGAATGGGAACTGGTGCACGACAACGGGTCTTACTGCACTCTTGGTTATGACACTCCCGCCAGATATGCATAGGATAATTTACATTTTCTTTACAAACCGATTTAAAGTATTATATATAAGATGAGAGTAAATTACCTTGGTTAATCCTAATTTTTTTCAAATTGAGAATATGGTGACATGATATAGTCTAAATGATTTTATGACTACTGTTACTCAAACAATGCATTCTGATTTTAATCAATAGCTGGATTCCAAGGAAGTCATAATGACATTGAGAATGATGTACAAGTTGGGAACGGTGGTGGCAATGATAAACAAAATTGAATGTTGATAGACGTAAAAGATATCCTCTTCACGACAAATCAATTTTCCAAAAATATGATCAACAATATATATATTAACCAATTCCCATACTCAACAATGAAGAGAAAGGTGATGAATGAAAAAAGAACAAGCAGTGGAGACCATGGAGAAAGGAATCCTCAATTTCAATCATGTAGGAAATGTGGAAGGAGACAACCAGGAAAGTGTCTCAATGGGACAAAGAAATGCTTTATGTGCGGGAAGGAAGGACATAGAGTGAATAATTGCCAAATAAAAATGAAGAGTATTTTAGAAGAAGATAAAAATGGTCCCAAGAATCCATTTATAGTCATTTTCTGTAATTTTAGGGTACATGGCCATTACCCGAGTGAATTCCCTATTCTATAGTATATTTTCTTGGTCAAATAAGAAGCTACGTGGAAACAAATTGTTGGAGAAATGTTTAAAAGTATTAATGATCCTTGTTGATGGGATTACTTTAGAATAATTTTCTCTTGTATTTGTAACCCTATAGTTTTCCAAGTGAGAATGATATTTGAGGAAGTATTATCTTTTCCCTTGTGGATATAGTTATACATAACCATTTGGTTTTATATGATCATTGGGTTTTAGGTAATTACAAGTTATTATATTTTGGGATGAAAATGCAAGATATTAGATAACATTTCTGGTTAAAATTATGTTATGGTTATTTTGAGGAACTTATCTCATTTTGGTAATGTTATAAAATATAGTTTTTGAAAAAGGACAACACGCAGACCGTGTGACAACCCATCGCGTCAGAAAAATCTATGGGATTCTAACCCACAACCAAAGTGCAATTGGGATTTATCTCCTACCACTGGAGTACATGAAGTCCCTGGTTAGTGTGACTATTATTTCTAGTTAAATGATTTTATTGATCAATAATAATATGATTTGGGATCTTATGTCTTATCAAATGAATCCCTTGGTATAGGAAAATGATTTGGTGATTAAGTGATAAATGTTATTTTGGAAGATGTTCGCTTTGTTGGGAACACTATATGCCCAAGGAAAATAGAATACTATGGGATTTCATTTGAGAAGTAATGGTGGATTTTTTATCTATATTTTTATTGTGGATTTATAGTGATTTGGGTTATTTATGTAAATTATTAAGCTATAATTGAAAATATGTTATTAGGTTAATTACTTTTAATTATGTAACTTTAAGAGTAGTTGACGTCATTTGGAGATACCATTTAACGTGGAAGAATACATAACCAAATTCTTCTATGTTTTGAGTTTCAATGGGATTTTATTGAAGGATTTTAAGGACAATTCTTTATTGAATTCTATTTATTTAACTTTGGGGTATTGTTGGTTTAATTTTAGAAATTAAGATTAGTGTTTCTTTCTCTAATGGAATATCATTCTGGGGGATCATCAAATCGTGTACTAACCATTTTGGTTTTGATTATTCTCTAAAGAAAAGGTAAATATATATTTTATCCTTTTTGGATCATGTTATTCTCTATAAGTTTATTCTATCTCTTCTAGTGTGACTAAGTATTCTGGAATACTCATCGTTTAAAAATGAGTTAGTAGTAGAAATTTATTAAACAATGAAACTTTACTTAAAAAGTAATTATATCTATTTATGTTCATATTTAATATCAGAAATGAATTCCTCATCTTTATGTAATATAACTTAAAAGTAAAAAATAAATAAAAATGTTGTCTGTTTACTTTTCCTACTGGGAAACTAATGACCGTTTGTCCCATCACAAGTATTTGGTTTTCTTATTGTTAACTTTCTCCTTATCATGTTTTCTATCCATCTCCATTAGAACTTGACACTTAGTTTATCATCCATATCCATGTTTTTATAGATTGAATCCAAGTATAGGTTATCTCGAGAGACCATTGTACTTCTCTTCCATTCTTTTAAAGTTATAGTTTTATTGACTCTTTTTCTGATGTGGGACATTCCATTATTTTCCCAATCCAAATTTTAAAAATTGTGAGGACGCAATTTATTGAAGGAGGGGAGAATGTAACACCCCAAGATTCCACGGTATGCATCCCTTTGAATAATACAGTAGCGTGTGTTGTACGCAACCTCGAGATTCTAACACGCCGCGACCAATCAAAGTAGCCGTTATGAATAGTAATACCCACGTTTGGAAATTTTATAAAATTTATCCTTGAAAATTGACTTCTTTTTTGGATTTGGAATATTGAAATTAGACTAGGGTAAAATTTTAGTACTTTTCAGATAACTTTTATATTTTGATGAATAGTGAAAATTACTAAATTTAATTAAAAACAACTTTTTTAATAAAAATAATTAATAGTGATAAATTATGAATTTGAATGGTTTTAAAGTATATCTAGAATATATTTTTACCATTTAATACAATGTTTTTCATTGGACATAAGTTCACAATTAAACCAGACATAAACAAGTTTCAATCTTTTGATAGTTATTATCTCTTAAAAACACGGCTTTTGTTTTAACAATGGGAATTAATTTTAAATTATTTTCTGCCAGTTCTGTGTTTTGAATTTGGAAAAATGGATTCCATATTTGGAATCAGAATTTCCAAATTGTGTAAATAGGAAACTTTTATTTTTAGACATTTTGAATAATTACTTCGGTAAATATTTTATTTACCATGGTTAAAGGGTAAATCCGGTAAATAAAGGTAAAAAAATAATATTATAGTAATAATAAATTACCCTAAAACATTTCTTATACTTATTGTTTGATACATGTCCGACAATGGGAATCTTTGGGTCGATTTTGGTACCCCATGATCCCACTTGTTAGTGATAATGGCACTTTATATTAATTAAGTTAAAATAAATACAAAAATGACATAAGCATATATATTTTAGGGAAAAAAAATTTTACATAGGGTTATATATGTTGTATTTCCAACTATAAATATTCATTAGAAATATAGAATTATTTTCTACATAATGGTATTCTATTTATAATTTTTAGACATTGAATAATTAAATTTATTTATGACACAATAATGATGCAGTATTTTCTTTATTAATGAAGGAATCAAATAATTGGTATTATAAATGTTAAAATTAACATAATTTGAAATTTTTGATGACATACATGAATTTTATTGCTTAATATGACATTATAGGACTGATTAAATGAATTTGGTTCGAATTAATAAAGTTTCTAAGACTTTATCAAAATCAATTATTGAATATTGTCAAAATTGACATAAAAGAGTTTTTAAAACAAATATTATATTATTAATTTATATTCAATTCCTAAAAATATAATATTCAGAAAAGAGACTTATATCATGATAGTTGTATAATTAATGGTCCACTTGGGGGTCACTTGGATGTATATAGTATGTTTATTAACTATATAATATAAAAATACAAAGTTACATGGTAAATGTAAAACTAATTAACTAAGAGTTAAAACTAAAAGATAAGGATAATATAAGAACCCAAACCTGTCTAAATTCTATTGGGTAAGTGGTTTTCGACCCATCCCCACCTTAACCTTTAAATAATCCACTTTTGATCCATTAAAACCCGAATATGACTTTGTTATAAAATGATATTTCTAGATTTTCCTAACGTGCCCCTCCTCCCCTTATAAAAGGACACCACTTCTAACAAATTATTCACTCTTTAAAAGCCTTTTTGATCGTCCAAACCCTACCCAAATACTCTCTCAACTTCCCTCACTTCAACCTAGAGGCCTTAATTTGATCAGAAAGCTATCCTATGGAGCCCTTTTGATCAAATCAAATGGAATAACACGAAGAAGAGGTAATGTTTTCACCAGCTTTTTTCAAGTTCACTTCTTCTTCAACTTATTCTTTATTTGTTATTCCCATTCTAAAATAATAACTCCAGTATCTACTATATACTTTAATGTTATTATAAATATATTACAACCATATTCAGTATTCTATCCATCCTTTTAATGACATGTCACCATATGTGCGTATGTACGGCTTACCGTCTCCACGTCGTTGTGTAATTGTTATTCAATATATTATTATTTGGATGGGTATAGTAATGATGTGTAATTCATGTAAATAATAAGTATAACCTGATTAATATTATCTATATATTATATATCATCCAATTATATTTTATTTTCATATCAAAAGATTGATATTGTTGATCGTGTGTTCGTATGGACTACCGTCTCCACGAACGCGATGAGATTCATTCCCCATCGTATCCATTCAAGAATAATTCGCATTTGATGATTAAAATTAATTTTTAAGAAACTTATATCATTCTGGATATGAATAAGATACAACTTATCCATAACAAACATGACTTATGTAACAAAACATATAAAAGAAAATGAGTAAGTTAACACCTGAAAAGACGATAATACTAAAGTATTATTAACAAAGCATTACTATAAGATCATATATGATATAATAATTATTTATATGGTTCATGTATAATTTAATAACAATTTTGTAACCATTATATAGGAGTTTAACATACCATCGACTAAGGAAAAGTACTAGGTAAGGGGTTTCTTATCTCACTATTAATTTCGTGGGAATTCCATTGTTTACCATATATTTATTACATGTGGTATATGTGTACTACCCATGATTGTATTCATTGTGTAATATAATTTAATTCATGTATATTTATATCATCATTGTATTATACGTTTTTCATGGGTGTATGTTTACTAAGTTACCAAATCAATAAGGTAATTTGAAATTTCAATTTCCACTCATTCGGCTTTACACACACTTCATTGATTATTTTACTCCAAGATTATGTGTAGAATAACTATTCATTTGATTATGTCATAATATCCAATCCCTTTTATGTGGATATACTTTTAATACACATAATCACTCCATTGATAAATTCTCAAGTCATCGATATGAACTTGATAAGAGTAATTTTAACTCAATCTCCATTTGTTGAGTTAAATATCCAATTCATTGGTGTTGTGTTTACAATAATATGTTTGAATGTCCTCGGATTGATTTACACTGAATATCCAATCATATTGAGTGTATTTATTTTTTTCACACATAATTATGTCGTTGATTTATCCTTAACCTAAAGATATGGTCTTTATAAGATATTTCATCTCAATTTACATTCCATTCTAATTCTTTGTTGTTATACACCAAATCACTTTTATATGGTGTATATAATGTACATTGACATAGTATATCATGAATACCTTTATTCTCATGATATTACAATGTTTTCATTACCTCAATTATTTGTATTCAAGTGTCTCTCTTTTGGTTAGGAACTTGAACTAAAATATCATTTTAAATTTTTTTAAAGATTTATTATTATAAATCTTTGTCATTAATGTCCATGTTTTAAAAATGTTTTTAAGGATTTATTTATATGGACAATGAATTTTTCAAATCAAAATTCATTTTTAAAGTTTCAAAGTGGTATGGGACACTTTTATTCAAAAATCTATTTTAAATGTCTTCTTGACAAATAATGTGACTTTTAAATTTTTTCAAGAAAAAGTGGGATATTTCCCTCAATAATTGGATGATTATTTTAATCTATGTCAATATACTTCATTATTGTTGATTGAGGTTAATCTGATTCAATAAAATCTTCCATATTGTATTGAATGAGTTATCTTTGACTGTGGATGTGCTATTTTTATACCATCCATGGTTTGTGGTTAAATTATTGACATTTCGTATGCAAGTTTTAATATGAATGTGTGTGTTATGTTTAAACCTAATCATATGAGGAATGAATTGGACTTAGTAAGTGACGGGTGGAGCCCGCTATATCTCCTAGATGCATCGGTTGGTCTCATGAGACAGACTAGTGTCTTGGCATGAGGCCTTGACAAAATATTATTTTTAGTCCTGGCACGAGGCCTTGACTACATGGTAATGATAGTCTCGCATTATGAATTCCATCATTATGAAAGTGGTTATTGATATTGCATGTGATTATTCGATAATAGATTATCCATGTGAATAAGTAAATGACATCATTTCATTTTATATTTTCCATATTACGCTGAAGTTCAAGTTCAAAAGGCTTTTGTTTTAGTTATATATTGCCTTAAATGATTATGTTTATTTATGAATGCTTCTGCTATATTGTTATCCTTACTGAGCATCTGGGCTCACCCCTTTCAATGTTTTCTTTTTCTCAGGATGTGAAGAAGTAAATTATGAATGATCTGTAGGGATACTATGAGGGTATATGAAGAGAAGATGTTGTTGTAGTAGTTTTCACTTTATGATGTAATGTAAACTTTATGAATATATCTAGTTAATCCAAGGCTACTAAACTAATATGTCTTTTGAGACTTGATCTTTCTCGTGTTCATGCCAATGTCATGTAATAATGCACCGACTCTGGTAAACTGGGGTCGGGGTGTTACATCCTGATCCTATTGGATGAGATATTTACAAAAATTGTCATCCATGGGTAGATTTTGGGACCTTATTGATCCACTTGGGAGTGATAATGACATGTTATATTAATCAATTTCATCCAAAAGTAAATATAACATAAACATGTATCTTTTAGTAAAAAAAATTTATATGGGGTTATATAAGTGATATTTTTGACTATATATATTCATTATAAATATATAAATATTTCTTATATCATGGTATTTTATTTATAATTTTTAGAAATCAAATAAATAAATTTAGTTATGACACAATGATGATGTAGTGATTACTTTATTAATGAATTATTTAAATAAATGAGATTATAAATATTAAAATAAATTTATTTTGTAACTCTTTATGCCATCCATGAATTTTATTGGTGCGTATGACTTGTTATATTTTAATTAACTAATTTGTTTCAAAATAAACAGGTATTTATGTTTTTTTAAAGAGTCCTGATCTGAATAGTATAAAACTTCACATAAATGAGTTTTTAAAAAAAAAATACTATTATATTAAATGAAATAATAGTCCTAAAAATATAATATTCCTCAAAATGACTTGAATAATGTTTAACAAGTTATTAATGAACCACTTGAGGTTCTATTTTCATTATATAGTTACAATATTATTCATATAGTATGAATATACAAGAAGACGTGGTAAGAGCTAATGTTTCTAACTAAGGGTTAATGGAAAAAATAAGGATTCATTTGTGTCCTAGAAATTTATAAAACCTATTGGTCGAGAGTTTCGAGACTCAAAAGAATCATATATTAGAATTAAATGACTTTGGTTCAATTTGAAACTGAAAATCATTTTATAATAAAATAATATTTAAATACCTTCCTAATGATCCCCTCCTCCCTATTATAAAAAGCCACAACCTCTACCCATTTAATCACACTTATCAATCCCCATGGCTCATTCAAATTCTACCTAAATAATCTCCCAACATCCCTCCTTTATTTCCAGAAGTATTACCTTGGGAATAAGGAAATTCAAGAAATCTATTTGGCTCAAATCAAAGTGAGTTACACGTTTTAAAGGTAGCGTGTTTTCTGATGTTCCCTTCCATTATTTTACTTATTTGTTCTCTATTATATTATTATTATTTTATTTCACAACAACACCAGTATCCAAAATATAATAGTGATTTTTTATGATAAGGATTCTAACTACACTAACACACACCTCCATCTAATGGATATGAACATATTGTTTCTATGTGTGGAGAATCGTTGCCTCACAAAACGACGATGGTTCGATTTTCCCCTACCACCTCTCATGGTGGAAATTATGATAGAACTTTATTTATATATGATATATATTATATTTATATTTTCTTTATTATAATATTATTTTTTATTTACAAACATATATTTATGCATTTCATGATGTGTGAATACGGTAATTTAATTTGAGGAAGTGTGGACTATCGCCCACTCAAAGTGATGTAACTCATTCCTACCATACATGGAATGAATAAAATATGTAATTAACGAACTTATTTAACATATATATCATATGATATTATACAGTAATTATAATATACCTATATATCATTTTTTTAGTTCTTTAATATGTTAAGTATATGAAAATAGCGTTCACGCATACGTACGACTTACCGTCTCCATGAAAGGTGAATTTAATTTCTTATATCAATATGTTATGGAATATTATAAATGAATATTTTTTATATATATATTATATTTTAATCTAGAACACTATTCTTTTGATAATTTAATTTTGACCATATGTACAATTTATATCAAATCAAGTTCATTTTTATCTCAAGTACCAAATATGGACAAAAAGAATGATATTAACTTAAATAATTATGTAATTTTTATAACATGGTAATAAGTGATATAAAAGAAATAATAAAATTTAATTTTTTTTAAGAAAGTAGAAATTATCTTAATTTAAATATTCAGTAAGAACAAGGAACATACGCGATGAATCGTACTCAAGGTAAGGGACATGATCTCAATATCATTTCACTGAGGCATGTTTTGATATTATACACATTGTTCTTTTTCATAGTGTATAATAAACCATTTTGACTTTTAATTTCATTAAAATGCAATGTTTTTTCAATTAATTGTTTTACAAAATAACAGAAGGAATGTTTTTAACGTATGCAGCAACAATGACCTCTTTGTCATCGTATTTGTTATTTGTCTTCTCTATACGCCTTAATGTTTTTAAATGGAAAGGAAATACCTTTTGGGTGTTTTGGTATTGAATGTGGTTTTTGAAATGGATTGAGTGTTTCAATATCTTGAAATTATTTCTTCAGATTGCAAATGAAATGTTATTACTGAAATGTTGATATTTTCAATATTTTCTATGTTATGTTTATATGATGGTACTTGAGCATTTGATGTGTGGTTACATGATAAACCAATGATGAGTGGTTATATGATAAACCAAATGATAGGTGGTTCCGTGAAAAACCAAGGACGGGTGATTATGTTAAAACCTCCAATGCATCAGGTATGGAAGTCGACCGTATTGATATTCCATTTAGTGATATGTGTGGAAGTCGACTCTACGGTTATACCATTTATGTTTATGTCCCATGTTGCCTTTATATGTTATATTTTTACTTCTACGAGCTTGTGGTAGTCATTTGATTACATAAAGGGTAAGCAATGAGATTATATTATGTGATGTATATTTACATATTCTTAAAGGTGAAAAGTATTACTTTATAATAAAGTATTCATGGTTTTCATGTTACCCAAAAACTAATAGTTTTATTTCATTATGTATCCCATAATGAGATTTTAATGATCATCCCATGTTTTGAAATGTTTTTCACAATATATAAAAAATAATAGAGTCAAGGATGGGATCAAGGAAAATTTATGCAGCTAAAACATGAAATGATGTCATACTTTGTTTTAATGAGATTTTGTTTTATGAAAAAAAAGTATAGTGAGTAGAAGTGTCTGCTAGGAATATTCAGGATTGTATGTATAAGTTATGAACTATCTCTCAAAATCTATAAACCTGAAAAGATCCTCAATGAGAATTAACTTCAAATTATCGAATTAACTCAAGAAGAAGTAGTTTTTATGGCTAGGGCCTTACAATTGATATCAGTGGTCGGTTTAGATAAATTTATGAGTTAGAATATTATTAATAAAATATAAATAGAAGACATTTACTTTATTTTAAAATTGACATTATATATCATTTTAATATTACCATGTTGCTTCTTCTAAGATATGTTACTTTAGAATAGTTTTCCACATAGTAAATTGGGAAGTTGGGATGGGAGGGAATATAGAGGGAAATAACCTTCCAAATCAACATCCTAGGATGGTCAGAATTGGAACTGAATAGTTTTTTACAATGATTGATTAGTTGACTCTAGCGATAAATGGTGGTGGTGTCCATGGACAAAATCAAATAGACCAATGGCAGAGGCATATGTCGATCATAGATTATTTCATGAGGCAACATCCCTTATCATTTTGAGGATCATCTGACCATGTGCAAGTTAATGGTGGGATAAATCAATGTAAATTATTTTTTATGCAATGGGTTTTTCAAAAAACCAAAAGGTTATTCTTGGTGTTTGTCATTTTGAAGTTGAAGTTGATTAGTGATGGTCAAAGATTAAAAATATAATAGGAAGTGATATATTGATGCCATTGAATGGGATGAATTTAATAATATCATCCTTGAGAAATATTTTCCTAACGATTTTCGACTTAGGATAGAAAAGAAATTCTTGGAATTAATAAAAAAATGAGGATGATTCGGTGGCAATATATGGAGGAAATTTCATCAGTTTTTCAAGGTACATCCCAAATTATATCTGGGATATTGATAGTAAGATAAATCAATTTTACTCATGATTAAAGTCAAAATATTTTAGGTAGTAATCTTCTCATGAGTTCAAAATCTATAAGAAACGTGTCTGATTTCCTGAGAAGGTAGAAATTGTGTTTTCTGATGAGCATGTATCCCATGAGAGAAAACAAATAGAGATCAAGTTGGTAGGAAATGAGAAAGAATTGATCAAACAATCCGGGAGTTAATAAAACCAAATTTTCAACTTGTGATAAGTGTGGTTAAAATAATCCTAGGGAATGTATCTCAAATCTCAGGAAGAGCTTCTGATGTGGTAAGACTGGTCATATTTCTTGTAACGGTAAAGAAGATGATCAGGCATGCAATGAAAACCCAGTAGTAGGATTCTTTAGCGGCAATGAGTTTGGACATTACACCAATGTCAGTCTAAAGTTGATTACCCAGGGTGAAAACCAGCAATATTGAAAGCAGAAGGGAATTTAAAAATCATTTTCAACTACTACGATTGATGTGGGACGATCAAATGAAGTGGTGAAAGGCATGTTACAGATTTATTAAAAATATTCCAATACTCTATTTGACTTTGGATCTTCAAATTCTTTCATTTATGAGATATTTTCAATTAAATTGGACATAAAACCTCATAAAATTGTTATAGAAAATTTTTTTAAAAACATCGGGTGGATGTATTAACCCAACCAAGATTTAAAGGAATCTTTTTATTTTCATTTGTGGGATAGTCTTTCTTGCAAATCTTGTTGAACTTTCCATAGTGAAATTTGATATCGTTTTGGGTATGGATTGGATTTAAATTTATCATGCTATAATATATTTTAAATCCATGAATGTTTTATTCAATGACTTCATACATTTGATAACTTACCTTGAATATGAAATATTGATTAAAGATGTTAGTGAATGTTATCTTGGTTGTTTTTTTGAAAATAAAGAAACTGTTTTGATTGTTGAAATTCCAGTGGTGAATGAATTAACATATTTTTTCCCTGATGAATCCTCTGGTATTGTTTACAATAAATATGTTGAATTGAATGTTGATTTAGTACCTAATGAAAAACCTATTTATAACCCCCTTATCAAATGGCTCAAGTAGAAATGGTGGAATTAAAAATAATTTCCAAGAATTACATGATAACGGTTTCATTTGACCTAGTACATCACCATGCGGTGCTCCAGTTTTTTGTGAAAAAGAAAGATGGTTCTATGAGACTATGTATTGAATACATAGCCTTGAAAACATTACTATTAATAGAGAGTATATGTTGCCTCATATCGATGAATATTTTGATCATCTCTGGGGAGATCATTATTTTTCGATGACTAATTTGAGGTTTGGGTACCATCAGATGAACGTGAATGGGGATGATATTCTAAAGAAAACAGTTTGAACAATATATGGGCATTATGAGTTTTTAGTTGTTCCCTTTGGGTTATCTAATGCACCTTCTATAGTTATGAATCTCATGAATGGAGTATTTCATCAGTTTCTCGATAAGTTTGTGGTTTTTTTAAAAGATGATATCTTGGTATATTCTAAAATCTGAGAGAAACGTGAATGTCACATAAGGATTGTTTTGAAAACCATAGAAGAAAAGAAATTCTATGAAAGATTAGTATGATTGAATTTTGGTTGCAAAAAATTTCTTTCCATGGTCAATTTTTTCTAATGATAGAATAACTATTAACCCTTGTAAAACAAAGTTATTGAAGAGTGTACAAGACCAACCAATATCACATAGATTTTTAATTTTCATGGTTTAGCGGGTTATTACCGAAGTCTTGTTGAAAACGTTTCTCTATTATCTAGCCCCCAAACTATGCTGACATGTAAGGGAGTTAAGTTCATCGAGACAAAAGAATGTGATTATTGTTTTCAGGAACTGAAAATAAAGTTGGTAAATGCTCTAGTTTTCGCCTTACCTTCGAATAATGGTGAATTTTTTATCTACATTGATGCTTCATTGAAAGGACTTGGTTGTGAACTATTACAAAATGATCAGGTAAGGTCTTATGTTTCACATCAGTTGAATCCTCATGAACTAAATTACCCTACACATGATTTGGAATAAGTTCCTGTTGTTTTCACATTAAAAATTTGAATGCATCATTTTTATGGTGTAAAATGTGAAATATATATTGATCACAAAAGTTTGAAGTGTATATTCACTCATAAAGAACTAATCATGAGATATAGGAGATGGCTATAATTAATCAAGGATTCTTATCTCATGATCCATTACTATCCAGGAAAGAAAAATAAAGTGGATGACGCTTTGAGTCGAAATAATACTGCACCATTAACCATACTATGTTTGTAACGAGATCCTTAGGTTTATAATTTGATGAATTTAGGATTGGAAGTTGTTGGTGTAGGTAATTTCTCTATTTTTTTGTAGGTGGTAGTGAAATCATCTCTATCAGTCAAAATTAAGAAATCGCATAAAGAAGACAGTGAGTTTCAAAAAATGGAATAATTGGTTCAGAAGGCTATGTTACCTGAATTTAACATTGATAAATATTGTTTTTTAAGGTTTGGAAAAGTATTATGTGTTCCTTGTGATTCAAATTTGAAGAAAGAGTTATTATGTGTAGGATATAGTGTTCCATTTTAAGTTCATCTTGGTAGTACGAAAATGTATAGAGATCTTTGGGAGTATTTCTGGTGGGATGGAATGAAAAGAGATATTACTGAATTTACTGTGAAGTGATTGATTTTCTAGTAGGATAAAGAAAAGCGGTAGTTACCAAAAGGGATGATTTAGCCTATTCTAGTGCCATAGTGGAAATGGAAAAATGTTTCCACGTATTTCGTTATAGGGTTAACCAAAACATCTCAAGGTAACAATGTAATCTAGGTTATTGTTTATCAATTAAGTAAATCTACTCATTTTATTCCTATTTGAGATACCCTATCTATAGATCAACTTCCTTGATTCTATAGTCAAGTTACATGGATTTCTCCTCTCCATTGTATCTAATCATGATCCAAGATTCGATTATATCTTTTGGAAAGGCCTTCAGAAGTCATTGGGAGCTGAATTAAATATCAGTAAGACTTTTCATCATCAATTAGATGGGCAGTCAAAATGAACAATTCAGACCTTGGAGGATATGTTACGTTCTTGTTCACTACATTACTAGGAAATTTGGGATCAACATATTTCTATGGTTGAGTTTTCTTATAGTAACAGTTTTCATTTCAATATATCAATGAAAACATTTGAATAATTACATGGAATGTGGTGTCAAACTCCAAATATTTGGGATAGAGTAGGTGAAGGAAGTTGACGGGACCAGAATTGGTAGAAGAGGTGGCAGAAAATGTGAAATTTATTCATAAGCACATCAAGATAGCTCAGAGAAAGAAATAAAGTTATGAGGAATATCAGAGGAATATTATTTCTTTTGAGGTAATTGATCGTGTCTTTCTAAAAGTTTCTCCATGGAAAAGTGTGATGTGTTTTTGTAAAAAGGGAAAGCTAAGTATGAGGTCCATTTGACCATTTGAAAACCTAGAGAAAGTTTGATCAGATTCCTACATGGTGGATTTACCTACAAGTTTATCCCAGGTACACAATGTTTTCCATGTTTTAATGTTTAGAAAGAATATACCGAATCCATCCCATGTTTTGATTCTAGAGGTAGTTTAGTTGGAAGAGAATCTTTCTCATGAGGAACAACAAGTTTGGATTCTAGACCGCATAGAGTAAGTATTGCAAAATAAAGTGATTTATCAAGTAATAGGTTTTTTGGAAAAACCATATATCGGAAGAAGAAAGATGGGAATCCAAAAAATGATATAAGGGAGATATACCCTTAATTATTCGATAATAAATAAAATTACAGGGATGTAATTTCCTAATGGGGGGAATGATGTAGCATCCCAAGTATTTATATAATAATACTTTTTCATATCTATTATTATTTATAAACAAAATATTTATTTTATATTAAAGAAGACTTTTTTTATAGATTACTCAACACACAACAACTGGTTTCTCTGAAATCTTACGTTGCACACAACCTTGAGTTTTATAGAAAAATAATATGATAATATTTTTATTTTAAATGGTAGCTACTGCCTAGCTGTTGTAATGTAAATAACGAATAGAACTAACAGAAATATTATTATACAAGTTAGTTGAATGTTTTACACTTATAAAATAAACTTTTGCGGCTTAAAATTGGAATGAATCCAATTTTAAGCATGAAAGACTCTAATATTTTTAAAAGGTCGGTTTACCACCTTTTGACGGTGAAGCCTTTTTAAATATTATTTTCACTATTTTATGTTCAATTTTAGAAAAATAAATTTCTTCTTTAGAATAAGAACAACAAAATTTACTTTGAAAATTTGGTATTTTTCTGATAAAATTCATATTTTATGAATAATGAAAAATAATGCATTTTAATTCAAAAATTCCTTTTAATATAATTTATTTATATAAATAGATTATTTTTATAGTTGGTTTAAAAGTTTAATTAGATAATGTTTTTATCCTTTAATCTAATTATGGTCATTTTACATAATTCCACTTTTAAATTGGACATAAACACATGTCAATCTTTGACAGTTATTACTTCTTAAAGACACGCTTTTTCGGTTTTGACAATAGAAATTAATTATAAATTAATTTCTACCAATCCTATGTTTTTAATTTGGAAACATGGATTCCATATTTTAAATCAGGAGGTCCAAATTGTGTAACTAGGTAACTTTTATTTTTAGACATTGTGAATAGTAACTTCTGTAATTATTTTATTTACCATGGATAAAGGTTAGATCTAAAAAATAAGGGTAAAAAACTAATATTATAATAATATTAAACTACCATAACACATGTCCTAATCCTATTGGATGAGATTTGTAAAACCATGGGAATCGTCGTGTCTATTTTGGGACCCCATTGTGCCACTTCGGACTGATAATGAAAATATATATTAATTAATTTAATGTAAAGGGAAATAGAATAAAAACATGTATCTTTTAGTAAAAAAAACTTATATGGTGTTATATAAGTGATATTTTTGACAATAAATAGTTATTAGAAATATAAAATTATTTCATACATCATGTAATTTTATTTAAAATTTTTAGAAATAAAATTTATTTTTTTATTTATGACATAATTATGATGTAATTATTACCTTATTGATGAATGATTTAAATAAATGAGATTATAAATATTAAAAAAATATTTTGAAACATTCCATGCCATCGAAGAATTTTAGGGATGTGTATGACATGTTATCTTAAAATTAATGAAGTTTTTTCGAAATAATTAGATTGTTATGATTTTTTAAAAATTTGTGATATGAATACAATAAAAAATGAGATAAATGAGTTTTTCAAACAAATATTATTTTACTAAATGATATTCCTCTTAAAAATATAAGATTCAGCCAAATGACATATATAATATTTAAAAGTTCATTAATTAACCACTTTAGGTTCTATTGTCATTTTATAGTAACTATATTAACCATATAGTATAAATATACAAGAACACATGGTAAGAGTTAATGTTTTTAACTAAGTGTTAAAGAAAAACGATAATTTTATATTTCTGACCTATACAAGTCTAAAACCTATTGGTTGAGAGTTTTTCTACCCAAAATAATCGTATATTAAAAATAAGTTAATTTGGGACCATTTGAAACCGAAAATCATTTTATAATAAAATAATCTTTCAATACCTTCCTAAAGTGCCCCACCTCCAACTTATAAAAGGCCGCCACCTCTACCCATTTAATCACACCTCTAAATACCCTTTTCTTGTCCAAATTCAGATCCAATAAGCTTCGAAAGTCCCTAATCTATTCCAAGAATCCTTACCTTGGGAGAATGGAATTCAAGTAATCCTTTTGTCTCAAATGAAAGGGTGTTACACGTTTTAGTGGTAGCGTCTTTTCTAAGGATCCTTTCCGTTATTTTAATTCTTCACACTCTATTTTATTCTTATTATTTTATTACATAAAAAACTTGTATCCTCAATATACTATGATTTTTTCCTGAGAATTATTCGAACTATACATATACACACCTCCATCTAATGGATACGAACATACTGTTTCTATGTATGGTAAACTGCTGCCTCACGAAACGATGATTGCTCAATTTTCCCCTACCACCTCTCATAGTGGAAACTAGGATACCACTGTATTTATATATGATATATATTATATTTATATTTTCTCTATGATACTGTAATTTTTATCTACAAACAAACTTTTATGTTTTTCATGCTGTGTTAATATGATAATTTCATTGGAGCATGTGCAGACTACATCCCCCTCAAAGTGATATTACTCGTTCATGATATACATGGAACATATAAAGGATGGAGTTAATGAACATATGTAACATATATATCATATGATATTATATTGAAATTATAATATACATATGTATATTTTATTTTTCATTTCATTGATATGACAAATAAATTAATGTAGCGTTCACACGTACATACAACTTACATTCTCCATGAACTGTGAATTTCATTTATTATATCCATATGTTATAGACTATTTTAAATACATATATAATTTATATATATTATATTTAAATCATGAATACTATTCTATATATTATTACTTTTGATCACATGTACAATTTATATCAAAACAAGTTCATTTTGGACTCAAGAACCAAATATCGACAAAATGACTAATATTAACCTAATTAATTATGTATTTTTTATAATGTGGTATTAAGTGATATAAAAGTAATAATAAACTTGAAAAATATTCATAATCAAGTATAAATTAAATTATGTTTATTATTCAGTAATAACAAGGAACATACGTGAAGAATTGGACTCAAGGTAATGGAATTCATCTCTATCTCATTTCATTGAGGAATGTTTTGATAATAAACACCTTCTTTCACACGGTGTATAATAAACCCCATTGACTTTTACTTTCATTAACGGGGAATATTTTTTCTACGAAGTGTTTTACTAAAAAACAAAAAACAAAATTAACCTATGTGGTGACAATGACCTATCTATCTCCTTAATCGTTATTTCACATCCTCTATATGCCTTAATCTTTTTAAAAAGAAAATCAATCCATTTTTGGGCGTTTTTGAGTTGAAAATGATTTTTCAATTGGCTTGAGTATTTCAATATCTTGAAATGATTTCTAGTGATTACAAATGAAATTTTATTAGTGAAATTTTGATCTTTGTAATATTTTATGTGTTATGATTATAGAATGGTACTTGGATATTTGACAGTGTATGTGATAAACTTATAACAGGTGGTTACATGATAAACCAAACGACGAGTGGTTCTATTGTAAACCATGGATGTGTGGTTACATTATAACCTCCAATGCATTCGGTATGGAAGTCAACCATATGGCTATTGCATTTAGTGATATGTGGGGAAGTAAAACATAAAGTTATTCCATTTAAGTATGTTTATGTCCCAAGTTACCTTTATATGTTATATGTTTCTTTCTATGGGCTTGTGGTAATATTTTGATTATAGGAAGGGAAATCAATAATCTTATGTTCATTGAAGTATATTTTCCACTTCTTAATGGTGAAAATTAATACATTATAATAAAGTATTCATGGTTTTATGTTATCTCAAGAATATTAGTTTTCGTTATTTATGTCTCCATTAATTATCTTTTTATGCTCATCCCATGTTTTAAAATGATTTTCACAGGACATAAAGACGAATAAAGTCAAGGATGGGATCAAGGAAAATTTTTTCTATTAAAACAGTAAATGATTTCATATTTATTTTTAAATAATTTATTTTTTATGAAAAAAATTGGATAGTGAGTAGAAGTGTCTACTTGTAATACTCAAGATTTCATGTAAATGTATTGACTGGATTCTCTAAATCTCTAAATATGAAATGATTCCCGATGTGAATTAAGGTCAAATTATCAACTTATCTCATGATTATGTGATGTTTAATGCTGGGGCCTCATATCACATCTTCCTCAAATAGTTGGTCAGTTTGATAAGACAATTTAAAACTTATAAAAAAATTTAATATCCTATTCTATGTATTTAAATTTTGTTTGAGATCAACACCTTTGTTGGGTTTAATTTTCTTAAAATAGTATCTTTCACTCAAAAATTCTTACTGATCCTTATGAATCCCTAAATGGAAGGAAGTGAAAAAATCCAACATGATAAGATGAGGTTAGAGAAATAATTTTATTAGTACTTGATCTAGCAGAGGAAATGGAAGAGAATATTACAGAAATTTAGTAGAACATCAGGGTAGCTTTAACTCAAAAGAGAAGTTATGCTGACCATCATCGGTGAGATATATAGTTTGATGTTAATGATAAATTATTATTTTGAATATATCCTAAAAATAAGGTTATGGTATTTATTAAGAAGGGAAATATGGTCCCTATATATATCAGAACCATCTAAATTATTGATTGTGCCAGGCTGGATTTGTATCTCTTGGTGCCTCAATTGAATCAATATTCAATTCACGATGTGTTTCATATATCTCTCCAAAGTAAGTATATACCTAATACCACACATGTAATGAAATAATAGTTCAAACTACTTGATTATGATGCCTCTGATAATCCATTACTAGTGTAGATTATAGATTTAAGTGGGAAATTGGTCTGGAGTATGACAACTCAAATTCTCAATGTTTTGGGGAAAACCATTAATTTTAGTAAGCTACACAGATACTTGATAATGTGTTGAGGTATAAGTGTCCTTAGTTTTTGTTTATCATAGTGATGAAATATCAACTGATAAATTAGTTTTAGGGGTTATAATGTAACACCCTAATACTTTATGATATATTTTTCTATAAATAAATTTATTTTCATTGACATATTTCTTTAAAAGCATCACCAAGTTTAAATTTAATGCGATATACTACTAAATTATAATTAAGTGGAAGTTATCAACTAGTTGTTGGATTTTCTAGTTTAAATATGGTTATTTGAGTTATCAAAAATTATTTTTTAAATATGTATAAAATTAATTGATTAGTTTTTAGTTTTTGAATTATTAAAATAAAATCATTTGAAGTTAAGAATATATGTTTTTTGAAAAAATAATTTTTATGTGAACAATGTGTTTTTAATAAATTATATACATCACTATTGTTTAATAATTTTAATTAAATTTATAGAATATATATTAAATTATATATTTTAACACATATATAATAGTTTTTTTTATTCAAATAAATTATGGTAAACTCATTTTTATACTTCAAAAAAAAATTTCCTAAAAATATGTTTTCATTGAGTTTTGGGATCTTATTTTAAAATAACATTATACCACAAATAAAAATTTATACTTCTAAAATACATTACATATTTTGAATAAGGAAAATTAATATAATTTAATAGGGTTAACATAATTTTTTGTCATTATGAATAGTAACCAATGTAAAAATTCAATACTATGGTAAATGTTAAAAGGTGATAATGATGGGTTAAACGAAAAATATGAGAGTTAAAATGACCAAAATAATTATAAATAATAATATAAAAAAATTGAGTCCAAGATCATTTATTAAACAAAAAATGAAAAGAGAATATAAATGGGGTCAGATAAGATAACATGTCTTCATTCAAGAACCAAAAATTGAAGAAAAGAATTAAAGATAAAATTTCATACGATTACAATTACAATCATCATCATACTATTCAGATTCATTTTTCATTGAAAACAAAAAAATTATCTTAAGATTTTATCCCACCTGGGAGACACATTTATCAAGCTATCATGGTGGGATTTAAGTGTGAATAGTCATTCCTTAGACTTGGATTATGAATAGGGGTTAAGGAAAATCCTTCATTATACAATACCTTTACTTTAGAAGGAAAATCCAGATAATGTATTTTTTATGGTGATTCGTTACCCTTCGTGTCTTCCCAATTTTTCTCAATATACTTTAGACTCAATTTTTTTTATGACCCTCCATGATTTGGATACTTTAAATAACAAGATCACTAATACCCATATTAATAAATTCCATCAATAGAATAACCATTTTTTTATTACAATTTATTCCATTATTTATTACATAAGTTTAAAATTAATACAAACAAGGATATTTAGAAGTATAGTTTATTTGAAAATTACCTATATTACATAACAATTTAAAATAAAAAAACCATAAACTTTATTTAAAACTTCCTTAAGATGCTCTCACTTAAAACTGCATAGGATAACTTGGGGATATACATAAGAATGGGGTGAGAAATAAAGACCTGTTGGGGTGTAAAAATGGAATAACATGAAGATAATAATACATGTTATAAAATATTCATATTAATGTTGTAGATGCCTAAAAGTGATTAAGTGCTGGAGAATGTTCTGAAAAGAAAAAGAGAAGTCATATTCGGACCCAGAGACCCAGTTCGGGGCCTCGAAGGTGTTGCGTGGAAAAATTGGTCAAGTGCATGAAAAAATCTGTCCCACGCAGAAAGTATCGGGATTCGCGAAGTGTCCCAACCCAGGCGCGAAATAATTTGGCACCCGCACCCCATTCGGTTGACCTTTCATGTTACCACCTCCGTCACACAGTTATTTCATGCAGCCCTGAATTCCGCACTCTTGGATACCTATAAATAGAATGAGACACCCTTCCTTTTCAGGGCTGATGAATTCGAACCACCTCTCATGCGTAAAATTCATCTACCGTGCGCGTGAAATATGGCCTTCAGGTATTGTTCTTTTTCATGCCATGTCGCCCCAGGGTCCACCTTCGCGCGAGATCCCCATGTCTTAGAATAATGCCAACCCCCTTCGGGGTCCACCCCTTGTGTGCAATCTCTTCTGTAGCGTGCAAGACGGCCATGCTACGCGCAATCCTTCCCTTTTGTGCACACCCCTTCCTTTGTGCACAATACCTTCCTTTTCACTCCATCCCTTAGGGTCGCACGCTAACCCCTTCCCTTTCATGCAATCCCTTTGAGTCACGTGCAAGACCTCATCCTTTATTCTCGCGCAAACCTCAAGGGTTGCGCGCAATTCCTCAGGTCCCTTCACTTTGGTGCTCTCCAGGAGCCCCTTTGCGCGAGCTCCTGATGCCCTTATTCCGGGTGTCATTCGCGGGTGTCTTGTGCACCCCGGGCATCCGCATCATACATGGTTTTCCCTTATAACCTTCTAGGATTGTACGAAGTAACTTCAAAGTACCTTGGAAAATCCTTCCCGTTGTGTTGCTTCACCCCATTCTTCTTCGCATAGGCACGCTAACGTCTATTGCTTCTTCGCATAGCCACGCTAACGTGGACCTCTCGAAGGTTTTCTCTGTGACACCCCATCGCTACGGCCTTGCTGATTCCTTCTCTCCCGCAAGGGGAAGGGGGGTACCAGTTATGTAAGTCCTAGGGGTGTGGAGTGAACCCACCGCGTCCAAGATGTAGGAATTTAAACTTCCAAGCTTCATCGTCCTCAGCACATGACGTTAAACTATGACCTGGCCTCGTGCCTCACATGCAGGGTCGCCCCACATTGGACATTATTCATGCCCACTCGTCTCCACGGGGATGGGATCACTCCTCACAAGGGATTATATCCTCCTTATCAGAGTGGCGTTTGTCTGCATGGAAGGGAAGCCACCTTGGTGTAATCCCCTAGCTTTCCTTATAGGAGGCAGCACCCCTAATCCTCCACACTTCCTCTGTGCCAAGTCCAATGAAGGGCATGGTAGGGAAGAATTATTATCCTTTATTTCATCCCAAATCCCTCTCCTGTTGTGATTTGTCGACCATGGGCCCCCGGCCTAGAGTAAGTGCCGGCACCTCGGGCCGCTCAACGCGGAAGCTCCTCTTCATTTTCCACAGACGCACCCTTCATGATGTGATCGTCAGGTCTCTACTAGCTCTTGTTTCTCACATCGATCATGACTCCCATGAGCTTAGAGTGAGCGTCGACCATGAAACACATTGGGTTTCCTCAGATTGTAAGCCCCAAATTCCCTCGTCCGAGCTGCAGGACGTTAAACAGCCAAGCACCCTCGTCCCGCATGATGTTAAACTGTCCACCCGAACTACGGAGACTTTGATCCATGTCAAGTTGTTGTACGTAGGAAGCCTCCATGAGGTTCGAGCCCCACCACCATGGGTCGCCTCAGAGTTTAAGCCACAATCCACATGAACTACAGGGAATTTTATCCATGTCAAGGCATGGTACATAGGAATCCTCCACAAGGTTCAAGCCCCACCACCTTGGGCCTCCTCAAAGCGTAAGACCCAAAATCCCTCATCTAAGCTGTAGGACGTTACACTGCCAGGCACCCCCATCCTTCATGATGTTAAACTATCCATCCCGAACTATGGGGAATTTGATCCATGTCAAGGCATGATACGTTGGAAGCCTCCATGAGGTTCAAGCCAAACACCCATTGGACCCCCAGTCCATCTTCACGTCGGTTCACCCCCATCTTGCATGTTGTTAAATTTCATTCACTTGAACTACTTGGAATTTGATTCCCCGCCACAGGAATACATAGGAAACCTCCACGAGGTTCAATCACAACACCCATGACTCATCTTGATCTCTCCCTCGATCCTATGTGTCTCGGGAAGCTCATGCCCTAACCCGGAGGTTCCACTTCTTCTGGGTCCCATCCATGCATCCATTATCACGTGTCACCTCTTCTGGTGACCCATCGTCCCTTAAAACTACGCGGACTTTGATTCCCTATCATGAGGATACATAGGAAGTCTCCTTGAGGCTCATGCCCAAAACCATCATCCATCATGATTCTAACCCTGGCCGCCACATCCCGGTGAGGCCATGCCATTTCATTCTACATTCCCTCCACAGCATTCGCAAAGACGCCCATGTGTTGGCCCCAACATTGGTGTTCCCTCTAGGGGGTTCCTCAATCTGATCCACTCTAGCTTGTGTTCTGATCATTCTAATCCATCTCCACAGGACGTTAAACTTGTGGGATTCCCTCTATTAAACATGGGAAGCTGAGGAAATCCTCAGATACAGGCCAATGACATACAATTATCTGTGTTTGATGTGGGATGCCTCAGGCTTCCTTGCCCTCGAGAAGCCCTATGTTAAGGGACAGAATATAGAAATTCCAATACCCATCATCAAGATGTTCTAGTGATGCCCCAACGTGACTACTCTCCTAACCGAAGGTTGCTGCCCTGACCAGACTCCTTGGAAGGTCCTGACAGAAGCGGGGAAATAACAGGCGTCCATGAAGATATGGTGCCAGGAAGAGTTTCATGAACTATGTTTTAAATCTATGAGGGAGTCCTTGACTAGGTGAAGATCTCTGAGGAGGAATCCACCGAAATATTAACTGACCACCCTTCATCCTGTTTCGATCAATGATCAGACATCCCTAAATAAAGAGCAGATTTCTCCCACCTTTGGAAAGCAAGAATGAGGGGTAACAGTAGTGTGTCCTCTGTGTGACAGATGCACGCACCCCGACGAAAGCGTTGGAAACAGAAAATGGTGAACGTGATGTGAAGATCCTCTCCTCATCATGGATGCTAAAGTGTTTGGGTCATCAGTAGATAATCATGTCATCTGACCTCGTCATCTGGTACCAGGTCCCACTAAGCAAGCCTGATGTGAAACTCGCCAGAAGTTAGGACAGTCAGGACGTTGGGCATTCCGTTCTACGACGTTGTCAGTGCCCTCTTACCCGCCATGGAAGATGGAATGGTGTTGGGGAACTGGTTGTTGATTCCTTTTCCAAGAATTGTTAATGAGTTCATATCCCTACTTTCAGGAACCATGTTGTGGCATCCATAGCCCTATCACCTGCCCACCGGCACAGGAGAAGGGGAAATATCGACACAGCTTCCCCGTGTGGTTTTGCCTCTTCCAAGGCAGCTTCGATCGCCATGACTGCTAGGCTCCCATGCCCCCTCTCCCCATCAGAAATTATCCAGCGAGGGGAAACTAATGACCTTGTATGCAGGTATGAGGAGGAGGGGATCATCCCCACCAGGTATATGTCCCGCATGGATCTCAAGTCAGCAGCGCCTCTCCATAAACACCGCCCCCGAGGGCCACGTAGGGAGCCACTTCTCCCCATCCCTGCATTCAATCATTTCGGGAGCCTATCCCCAGAACGTTGTGACAACTCCTTCCCCTACACTAACGAGGTAGGGGACATTCGGGCCAGCCTGATCAGAGTCTCGTTTCAAGGGATCCCAGTGAGGGACCCCACTAGGCCGCATCAGTGCCGCCAACTAGTTCCCCGAGCCGAGGAGCTGGTAATCCACGTGCCTGCACCACTGTCTCTAGTCCATCTAACCCAATGCTAGCGTCAGGCACGAGCATAAGAAGATGCTCGCCACAGGGCATTAATGACAGCAATTACTATGGCCCGAGCCACCGCTGACTCATATCCCCAAATCCCGGCAAATGTTGAGAAGGGGAAGCTATACGCCTGACCCGAATCGAGGCCCCAACTGCCCCACTGGTAGGTTTGGTCGACTCTCCTGGTCTCCAGCATAGGCGATGGCCACTGCAGACCAATCTACATCAATTCCACCCAGTTTGAAGGCCTTCTTCGTGCCGTCGTTACGTAAGGTGCATGCCCTCCCTGCTTCCAACCTTGGCTTGGAGGTCAGCCCGGCGCCACCTTCATCCCATGTAAGGGTCTTCCCCATGACAGCAACACTCCGTGTGGGGGTCCCTCATGTGCTCACTACACTTGGTATGGGGTCACTCCCCCTGTCGCTGACCAACAGTATAGAGACATTGAATGTCCGGTCACTTGCCAACAAGGAGGTCCTGCCCATATCCCTGTGCCAATCGGCAAAGGTACTCCTATCCCCAGCAATCATAGAGGTGGAGGCCAACCCCACTACAGCAACTACCAACATGAAGGTCCTTCCTGTGTCCTTTTGGACAATTGTCCCGGTGATCCACGGACCTTGGCTTTGTCGGGTGGAAACCCTCTCCACCCCAGCACTAGTGCGGCCAGAGGACCCCATATTAGGAATCAGCCCTGTCCCAAGGAGCCACCAATGGGATGGATGGTGGGTTGTTTCCGATTCAAGAGGAATTCTGGGGAAGGCCAGGGGAATGCTCGGGCGGGAATCAGACCGGTCCGCTTTTCAGACCCCGAAGCGGAGTACTACAATGCACTAGAACCCTCTCTTCGGCCCTCTGAATCAACTACTGGGGTAGAAACGAGGTGGATCATCCTCGTACTCCCATAATTTGAGGTCTATAGGATCCATGCATCACTCTTATGGTATATCCAGAAATACGATACCATTCATGTCCCCTGGGACCGGCCGCACAGTCGCCACTGACATCTCTAAGAGCACCCTATGCCTTGGCTAGAGGTTACAGAGAGCTATTTTGGGGGTCAATGGCAGGAGAGCCACAGAATGGACCCCCCTTGGTAGACGCTGATGTTTCTTCATGAGCCCTGGTTTCTGGTTCATCCTATCGTCATATAGTGTCTAGGTCGCTACAACCCTCAGAGGACAGCCCAAGATTCGGCAGCCAATCAGCCCGCTCGCCGTACTCTTTGTCGGCCAGCCCGCTCGCCGTACTCTCTGTCGGCCAGCCCGCCGGCCCAGCGGCCTGCCTCAACGCTACTGTGAGTTCCTCACCCACCATCGGTGGATGAGTGGGTCAAACAAAGGCAAGACCCTAAGTCTGGTCCGCTGAGTTTCTGGACCATCCTCACAACGGGCCACTTCCCCAATAAGATTTGGCCTGTCACAAGGTCGAATTTTGGTACGCCCGAATCTCTCACCCGGAGGAGTATGAATGATTCTGCCACACCCTCTATGCGACTCACCTCCTTCTTCTCCATTGGCGGGTGACTTATCCCGGGAGCCAAATGCACATTGAAGACATCAACAAACAATGCTGCCTGGTTGACCTGGCCACGCTCCCCGCAGTCCAGCACCCTGAGTCACCTGGCCACCACATGGCCCTCCAACAGTAATGCATTCAGAGTTTCCAATACTCCATAATTTTATTGAGGAGGCTACCCCCCCCCCCATGTGCAAGTCTGTGGATGGGGATAGTATGATTCCCTCATCTTCAGTGAGATTCTCCGGCAGCCCGACTCTCTTGGCGATACTGTAACGCCCCAGCCCTAGTTACCCAGAGTCAGTGCATTATTACATAACATTGGCATGATCACAAGAAAGATCAAATCTCGAAATACCGATTGGTTTAGTAGCCTTGGAAACACTAGATATATTCATAAGTCTTACATTACATCATAAAAATGAAAACTACAAAAACATCTTTTCTTCATAGTTCACACTCATATCCCCACATACTATCCCTACAGGTCATTCATAAATTACTTCATCATATCCTGGGAAAAATAAAACATTGAAAGGGGTGAGATCAAATGTCCAGTAAGGATAACAATATAGCGGAAACTTTTATAAATAAGAATAAAAATTTAAGGCAATGTATAACTAAAACAAAAGCCTTTTAAACTTGAACTTAAACATAGTATGGAAAAAATAAAATGAAATATTTCCATTACTTATTCACATGGATAATCTACTAATCAAATAATCACATGAAATATCAATAACCACATTCATAATGATGGAATGCATAATGCCAGATTATCATAACCACATAGCCAAGGCCTCGTTCCAAGACTACAAATAAGATTTTTCCAAGGCCTTGTGCCAAGACACTAATTTGTCTCATGAGACCTACCGATGCATCGAGGAGCTATTGCGGTCTCCACCCGTCACATATTAAGTCCAATGCATTCCCATATGAAAATGTTTAAACATAACATAAACATTCGTATTAAAACTAGCATACGAAATGTAAATACATCATCCATAAACCATGAATGGTATAAAAATAACACATCCACAGTCAAACATATAAAAAAACCGTCAATACAATATAGAGGTTTTGTATCATAATAAATCGACTTGAAATAATCATAATAACCATCAAAAGATGTTGAAATACATGAAATCAAGACTCTTTTTAGAGAAATATCTCTTTCTATTTTGAAATCATTTCAGAGTCATATCTTTATAAAATAAAAAAAATTCTTTGAAAATATTTTTATAAGCTTGTAAGGAAAGATTAGACGATTTTATAATGGTGGAAAATAGCCGCACCCACTGTATAAGTTAAAAAAAACATTTTTACATTAATTCTGTCGAAAATGTTAAAAATGACCTTGTTTAGAAAAAGATGGAAAAATTCCATTATAAACCACTTATAAAAGTCAAAAAGGGTATAAATGACTTTAACCCATATTCTAGTAAACAGTAAAAAATGTTTTGAAATACATTTTTAAGAAACATGGATGTGGATGATAATGAAATCCTAGTAGATTCTTACGTATAAACAACCTCAGATAATGAAGAGATTGTGAAATAAACCCTTAACTTGTACTTTTCCTTGGTTGAGGGTAGGTTAACCTCCTATATAATGGTGAAATAATTGTTATTAAATTATTCAAGAATCATATACATTAATATGATATCATATATAAACTTTTAAAATTTATTTGTTAATAATATCATAGAATTATAGTCTTTTTAGGTGTTAACTTACTCGTTTACTTTTATATGTTTTGTTACATAAGCCGTGTTTGTTATGGATAGGTTGTATCTTATTCATATCCATAATAATATCAAGTCCTTAAATACTATTATTAATCATCAAATGATAATTATACTTGAATGGATACGATGGAGAATGAATCTCATCGCGTTCGTGGAGACGGTAGTCCATACGTACGCACGAGCGACAATATCATTTATTTGATATTAAAATAATATATAATTGGATGGTATATCATATATAAAGAATCATTATCAAGTTATATTTATTATTTACATGAATTAAAAATCATTATTATACCCATAGAAATAATAATATATTTAATAACAATTACACCATGACGTGGAGACGGTAAGTCGTACGTACGCACGTATGGTGACATGTCATTCAAAGGATGGATAAAATACTGAATATAGTTGTACCATATTTATAATAATATTACAGTATATAGGAGACTCTGGATTCATTATTTTATAATGGTAATAACAAATAAAGAAGAAGTTGAAGAAGAAATGAATTTGAAAAAGGGTGGTGAAAACATTACCTCTGCTTCGGGTTCTTCCTATTGATTTGATCAAAAGGGCTCCTTAGGATGGCTTTCTGATAAAAAAAATTTCTCTAGGTTGTAGTGAGGGAAGTTGAGATAGTATTTGGTCAGGCGATGGCCGAACAAAAAGTCTTTGAATGTTTGAATTAGTGAGAAGGGGGAGTGACCTTTTATAAGAGGGGTGAGGGGCACCATTGGAAAAGCTAGAAATATTAATTTATAATATATTCATATTCGGTTTCTAATGGCTAAAAAGTGGATTATTTAAAGGTTAAGGTGGGGATGGGTCGAAATCCACTCAAACAATATAATTTATACAAGTTTGGGTTACTATATTAACCTTATCCTTATTTTTCAACTCTTAGATAATTAGTTTGACACTTACCATGTCACTTTGTATGTTTATATTATATAGTTAATAAACTTACTATATACATACAAGAGACCCCCAAGTGATCCATTAATGATTCAAATATCATGATATAAGTCTTTTGGACAAACCTTATATTTTTAGAATGTTAATATCAATTAATAATATAATATTTGTTTTAAACAATCTTTTATGTCAATTTTGAGACTTTTCAATAATAGATTTTTGTGAAAATCATAAATGAATTATTACTTCTAAAAAAGTTAATTAAGTCAATCCTAACATGTCATATTAACCTATAAAATTAGTGTAATTCATAAAAAGTCTCAAATTATATTTATTTGGGTATTTATAATTTCAATTATTTTAATTTTTCACTATTATGGTAATTACTGCATCATCATTGTGTCATAATTAAATTAAATTATTTAATGTCTAAAAATTATAAATAAAATATCATTATGTAGGAAATATATTTAAATTTATAATGAATTTTTAAAATAGAATTTATATTATGTATAACCCTATACTAAAAATGTTTTAGTAAAGAAACTTTTATTTTAACTCTTTTAACTCTTCTTTGAATTAAATAATAATAAATGTCCTAATCTAATCCAAGTGGACATAAATGATAATAGTTTTTTCCTAAGGTTGTTTTTGGTCGAGATACACTTTTCCAATAGAATTAGGACATGTGTTAGGGTAATATTAATATCATTTTTACCCTTAATTACCCTATTTACTTTTAACCGTGGTAAATAAAAGTAAAAAGTTACTATTCACCCAAAAATTATTTTCATCTCAATGAACCACATTTTACTCCTTGATATTAACCGTGTCTCTCGGATTTTCGAAAGTCCCATCACAGAAGTTGTAAAATTATGTTTTATGAAAAATTCAGTTTTTTAACTACCACTTAGTAGTTTCACTATTCATCAAAAAATGAAGTTTTTCAGAAAAATACCAAAAAATCACCCTAAGATAATTTCGATATTCTGAATCAAAAAATGAAGTCCATTTTGAAATATAATGTATATATAATTTCAAAAAGTAGGTATTACTATTCATAATGGCTAGTTTGATTGGTTGTGGTGTGTTAGAACTCGATGTTGCGTACAACACACGCTATCACATTATTCAAAGAGAAGCGTACAGTAGAAGCTTAGGGTGTTACATTCTCCCCTACATCAAATAATTTCATACTCGAAATTTCTAGAATACTATTGTATGAAAAGACTCGGGTTGTTCTTCATCATAAGTTCCTCGGGTTCCCACATTGCCTCTTCCATCTTATGGTTTCTCCAAAAAACTTTTACCAGACGCGTCATCTGGTTTCTCAGCACTTGTTCTCTCGTATCAATAATCTTGACGGGCACTTCGCAATAAGGCAAATCGGGTTCCAGTTCTAATTCCTCATAGGTGAGTACATGAATTGGGTCAGGAATGTATTTCCTCAATAGAAATACGTGGAACACATCGTGAACTTTGGAGAGACATGGAGGCATTGCCAATCGGTAAGCTACAACCCTAATTCGTTATAGAATTTCGAAAGGTACGATGTACCTGGGACTCCATTTACCTTTCTTACCAAAATGTATGACTCCCTTCCATGGAGATACCTTCAGGAAAACATGATCATCGACTTGAAATTCTAAATCCTTCCTTCGATTATCAGCATAGCTCTTCTGCCTACATTGAGCTGCTTTGATGTGATTTTGGATTACCTTCACCTTTTCCATCGTTTCCTCCACCAGTTCTGGACCTACAAGTTTTCTTTCACCAACGTCATCCCAACAGGTTGGTGTGCGACATCTCTTTTCGTATAACGCTTCATATAGTGCCATATGAATACTCTAATGTAAGCTATTGTTATAGTAAAATTCAACCAGAGGTAAATATTGTTCCCACATACCCTGAAAGTCATGTGAGAAAAATCTTAACCTGTCTTCTATTGTTTGAATAGTCTGTTCTGATTGTCCATTTGTTTGAGGGTGGTAGGCAGTGCTCAAATGAAGTTCAGTATCCAAGGATTTCTGAAGACTCTTCCAAAATCTTAAAGTAAAATGGGGATCACGATCAGAAACAATCGGTAGGGGTACTCCATGAAGTCTCACAACATCATTAATATATATTCTTTCTAGACATTCCAGTGATAGATCTTCTCATATAGCAAGAAAATGTGCTGACTTGGTAAGACGATCAACAATAACCCATATTGCATCGTTCCTTCTAGGATTCTATGGTAGCCCCATGAAAAAGTCCATCATAATATTGTCCCATTTCCACTCTGGTATGGGAAGAGGTTACATGACTCCTCTAAGCTGTTTCCATCCAGCTTTCACTTGTTGACAAACCATACATCTTGACACAAAATCAGAAATCTCTCTCTTCATGTTTTCCCACCAATAATGTTCCTTCAAATCACTATACATTTTGGTACTCCCATGGTGTATAGAGAAATTGGAACTATGTGCATCATCCAGCAATTCCCTTTTTAGATTAGGTATATCGGGAACACAAAGTCTCCTCCCGAATTTCAAAATTCCATCTTCATAGACAAAGTCTCTCAATCTCCTATCATTCACAGCATTAATCTTCTTTTTAAATTCTTCATCGTCGGTCTGAGAACTATTAATTATTTCTAGTAAAGATGGTTTGGCAACCATTTGAAAAAGAATTAATGTTTCACCTTCAATGGTTATTCCCATGTCCATCTTCATTAGATCCATGAAAATTGGATCCCTTTCAATTCTCATATTGTTCAAAACTCCATGATCTTTTCTGCTGAAAGCATCTTCCACCTTGTTTGCTTTCCCCGGGTGGTAGTGTATCGTACAATCATAATGCTTGAGTAATTCAAGCCATCTCCTTTGCCTCATGTTGAGATCTTTTTGTGAGATAATATACTTCAAACTCTTGTGATCAGTATAAATCTCTCATTTTTTACCATAGAGGTAGTGCCTCCATATCTTCAACGAAAAGATCACTACTGCTAACTCGAGATCATGAGTAGGATAGTTTTGTTCATGAATTTCCAACTGTCGTGATTCATAGGGAGTAAGCCTATCATTATGCATAAGGACACAACCAAGTCCTTTCATTGATGAATCACTATAAATAACGAACCCGTCATTACCTAATGGTTGAGTCAGTATAGGAGCATTGACTAATCTTCTCTTCAGTTCTTCGAAACATTCCTCACACTATTTTGTCCAAACAAATTTAACCCCTTTATGTGTGAGCTTTGTTAATGGGTTAGCCAACTGGGAAAACTTCTGGACGAAACGTCGATAATAACCTGCTAAACCAAAAAAACTATGAACCTCAGTTATACTCATCGGTGCAAGCCATTCTTGGATTGCCTTGGTCTTAGAGAGATCAACAGATATTCCATATTTAGAGACAATATGGCCAAGAAAAGAAATCTCCTGAAGCCAGAATTCACACATGCTAAACATCCCATATAATTCATGTATTCTCAGAGTCTTCAAGATAATGCACAAGTGATTTTCATGATCTTCATAGATTTTGGAGTATATCAAGATATCATCAATAAATACCACCACAAATTCATCGAGATATTCCTTGAAAACTCTATTCATCAGATCCATGAATACAGAGGGTGCATTAGTCAATCCAAAAGGAATTACTGTAAACTCGTAATGCATGTACCTGGTTCGAACTGCTATCTTCAGAATGACTTCCTTCTTCACATACAACTGATGGTATCCAGATCGAAGGTCAATATTTGAAAATTATTGAGATCCATGCAGTTGTTCAATTAAATAATCAATGCGAGGTAGGGGATACTTGTTCATTATTGTTATAGCATTGATCTCACTGTAGTCGATACATAACCTCATAGATCCATCCTTTTTTTAACAAAAATAACAAGGGATCTCCATGGAGAAACATTATGGAGAATAAATACCTTATTACTCAATTCCTCTAGTTGTTTCTTTAGTTTGACTAATTCCACAGTGGCCATTCTATAAGGGGTCTTCGATATAGGCCTTGATCCAGGAATTAAATCAATGGAAAACTCAACTTCTCTTTATGGAGGATGTCCAGGTAAATCATCTAGAAATACATCTACATATTCTTTCACAACATGTACATCCTCTATTTGAACATTCCTTTCCTCACCCACAATAATTTCATTCTCTTCCTCCCCAATAATTTAATTTAGTTGAGCTACTGGCAGTGCATCTAGAAAAGAATTAAGTGGTGACGATTCTGCTCTAAAGATAAGGTGTTCCTTATCATCATCATCAAAAATCATAACCTCCTTCTTCTTACAATAAATCTTCGCACCATAGACTGAAAGCCAATCCATACCGAGGATTATATCAAACTCAATCATAGGTATGAAGATGAGATCAGCGGATAAAGAACATTTATGTGCTCTAATGGGGACTGATTCACAAAACTTTATTGTAATGATACTTCCCTTAGGAGTTTTAACTGAAAATTCCCTTGTTAAATCAAATTGGAAATATCTAATTTTCTTAGCAAACTGGGAAGATATGAAACAATGTGATGATCCAGAATCAAATAATGCATTTTCTAAACTTGAGGAAACCATTAAATTACCTGCCACCACCTCTTTCGGAGCTTCTACCTCAGCAGTAGTGATAGAACAAGCTTGTCCTTGATCCCTTGGCCTTTTCTGAGCTAAGTTCCCCTGACGCTTAGGACATTCATTTGCATAATGTCCCATCTCCCTGCAATTTTAGCACTGAACATTTGTAGCTTCCTTCTTCCCTTTGCAATCACGAGCTTGGTGGCCTTTTTCACCACACTTGTAACAGACACCCATTCCCTTCAAGAAAGTACCGAGGTGTTTCTTCCCACATTTACCACAGGATGAATATTCAACCTTTTCCTTCTTCCCCTTATTTCCATTCCCAGATTTATCAGCAGATCTCTTCTTCTCTTGATTTTCTTTAAAGTCATAAGACTTAGAGAATTCCTTTTCAGTCTTGATAGCACACGAGACAATGTCTTCGTACGACGAGAAGGATTGTGAGACTAATGCTCGACATAGAAATGGTTTTAACCCATCAAATAAAAAATCAATCTTACTTCTTGGGTTACGTATATAATCTCCAGCATACCTTGCAAACCTTGTAAAGTTAGTCTCATACTTTGGGACATTCTCATCCTCCTTTTGTCTCAAACTCAGAAATTGCCTTCCTATATCTGCTTGATGGTCGCGAGGAAAGTATTTTTATAATAACATATCTTTGAAATCAATCCATTCCATATTTGGTACTTCATCATCTTTCTTCATGTTTTTAATCAATGACTACCATTGATCAACATATCCAGTGAGGCGGTAAACTGCCATGATAACTTTTTCCCTTTCACTACTCCCTAAAGCCTGAAATATTTTCTCTAGGGAATTTATCCATTTCTCATCTACTAAGGATTTGTACTCCCATTGAACGTTGGTGGTTTTTGCCTCATGAATCGATCTAACATTGATCCTCCATGCTGTGGATCAGGGTGCTCCATACAGGTAAGGTTATTATTCATAACCTGAGTGATTTGTCCCAGTATGGTGATTAGCTGATCGGCACTAGTTGCATCACCATCTCCACTATAATTATCCTGAGTAGGAGGGAAATCCCTACATGGAGTGCGTGCATTGATATAGTTTCCATTTCTTCCACTTGGTGCCATTTCTAAACAATGGAATAAACTAGATCAGTTTATGAATCAAAATACATAATTCTTTACTTATAAAACACTTAACATAAATTGAACTATTTATGGATATAATCCATAATCATTAAAAAAATTCTTTGAGGAAGTATTTACTCATAAACCTTTCATAATTATTTGTAAAGAAAATGAGAGTTATCCTAAGCATATCCCCCGGGAGTGTCGTAACCAAGAGTGCCTCAAGGCCCGTTGTCGTGTACCAGTTCTCGTTTGAGTATAGCTCAAAGCAGTGTTTTCGGGTTTTACCCCTAGGTACATCTATGCCAGAGCCGCCTCTACCTGCTCGTATCCAGACAGGGATGTATTGCTTGTAAAACTCAAAAAATCTCTACAATACCATAATTCTAGGAAGTTCTTCTATACTAATACTCAAAGGTCATCTTAGGTCTACATGCTCTAATCAAAGTTTATCTAAATCCATCTTCCAAGGATTGTACTAACCTCCCTTTGATACCAATTGTAAAGCCCTGGCCCCAGTTACACAGAGTCAGTGCATTATTACATAACATTGGCATGATCATAAGAAATATAAAATCTCAAAAGACCGATTGGTTTAGTAGCCTTGGAAACACTATATATATTCATAAGTCTTACATTACATCATAAAAATGAAAACTACAACAACATCTTTTTTTCATAGTCCACACACATATCCCCACATACTATCCCTCCAGGTCATTCAAAAATTACTTCTTCATATCCTGGGAAAAATAAAACATTGAAAGGTGTGAGCTCAAATGCCCAGTAAGGATAACAATATAGAAGAATCTTTCATAAAAAAGAATAAACATTTAAGGAAATGTATAACTAAAACAAAAGCCTTTTAAACTTGAAATTAAACATATTATGGAAAAAATAAAATGAAATATTCCCATTTACTTATTCACATGGATATTCTAATAATTGAATAATCACATGCAATATCAATAACCACTTTCATAATGAAGGAATGCATAATTCCAGACTATCATAACCACATAGCCAAGGCTCGTGCCAAGACTACAAATAAGATTTTTCCAAGGCCTTGTGCCAAGACACTAGTTTGTCTCATGAGACCTACCGATGCATCGAGGATCTATAGCGGGCTCCACCCGTCACATATTAAGTCCAATGCATTCCCATATGAAAAGGTTTAAAAATAACATAAACATTCGTATTAAAACTATCATATGAAATGTAAATACTTCATCCATAAAACGTGAGTGGTATAAAAATAACACATCCACAGTAAAACATATCACAAAACCTTCAATACAATATAATTGTTTTGTATCATAATAAATCAACTTCAAATAAGCATAAAATCCATCAAAGGATGTTGACATAGATGAAATAAAAACTCTTTTTATAGAAATATCTATTTATATTTTGAAATAATTTAACAGTCATATATTTATAAAATAAAAGATTTTCTTTGAATATATTCTTATAAGCTTGTAAGGGAAGCTTCGACGATTTTATTATGGCGGAAAATATCCGCACCCACCGTATAAGTTAAAAAATCATTCTTACCTTAATTCTGTCGAAAAGGTTAAAAAGGACATTTTTTGGAAAATGACGAAAAGATTCCATTATAAACCACTTATTAAAGTCAAAAAGGGTATAAATGACTTTAACCCATATGCTAGTAAATAGTAAAAAATATTTTGAAATACATTTTTAAGAAACATGGATGTGGATGATAAAGAAATCCCACTAGATTATTACGTATAAACGACCTCGGATAATGAAGTGATTGCAAAATAAACCCGTACCTTGTACTTTTCCTTGGTTGAGGGTAGGTTAACCTCCATTATAATGGTGAAGTAATTGTTATTAAATTATTAAAGAATCATATATGTTAATATGATATCATATATGATCTTTTAACATTTCTTTGTTAATAATATCTTAGAATTATCGTCGTTTCGGGTGTTAACTTACTCGTTTACTTTTATATGTTTTGTTACATAAGCCATGTTTGTTATGGATAGTTTTTATCTTATACATATCCTGAATGATATCAAGTCCTTAAATACTATTATTAATCATCAAATGATAATTATAATTGAATGGATACGATGGAGAATGAATCTCATCGCGTTCATGGAGACAGTAGTCCGTACGTAAGCACGAGCGACAATATCATTCTTTTGATATTAAAATAATATATAATTGGATGGTATATGATATATAAATAATCATTATCATTTTATATTTATTATTTACATGAATTACAAATCATTATTATACCCATATAAATAATAATATATTGAATAACAATTACACCACGACGTGGAGACGGTAAGCCGTACGTACGCACGTATGGTGACATGTCATTCAAAGGATGGATATAATACTGAATATGGTTGTACCATATTTATAATAATATTACATTATATAGGAGATACTGGATTCATTATTTTATAATGGTAATAACAAAGAAAGAAGAAGTTGAAGACGAAATGAATTTGAAAAAGGGTGGTGAAAACATTACCTCTTCTTCGGGTTCTTCCTTTTGATTTGATCAAAAGAGCTCTTTAGGTTGGCTTTCTGATCAAACTAAGTCCTCTAGGTTGTAGTTAGGGAAGTTTATAGAGTATTGGGGCAGGTTTTGGCCGAACCAAAAGGCTGTGAATGTTTGAATTAGTGAGAAGGGGGAGTGCCTATTTATAAGAGGGGTGAGGGGCACCTTTGGAAAAGCTAGAAATATTAATTTATAATAAATTCATATTCGTTTTCTAATGGCTCCAAAGTAAATTATTTAATGTTTATAGTTGGGATGGGTTGCAAACCACTCAACCAATAGAATTTAGACAGGTTTGGGTTACTATATTAACCTTATCTTTAAGTTTTAACTCTTTGTTAATTAGTTTGACACTTACCATGTCACTTTGTATTTTTATATTATATAGTTAATAAACATATTATATACATCCAAAAGACCCAAAGTGGTCCATTAATGATACAACTATCATGATATAAGTCTCTTGGCCGAACCTTATATTTTTAGGAAATTAATATCAATTAATAATATAATATTTTTTTTAAAAACTCTTTTATGTCATTTTGACACTATTCAATAATTGAGTTTTTTGAAAATCATAACAGAATGATTACATCGAAAAAGGTTAATTAAGTAAATCCTAACATGGCATATTAACCTATAAAATTATTTTAATTCATAAAAAGGCTCAAATTATATTTATTTGGGTATTTATAATATCAATTATTTTAATTTTTCACTATTATGGTAATTACTGCATCATCATTGTGTCATAAATGAATTAAATTATTTAATGTCTAAAAAATATAAATAAAATATAATTATAAATTAAATATTTTTATCTTTCTAATTAATATTTACAATAGAATTTATCATATTTATAACCCTAAATTATAAATGTTTTAGTAAATAAACTTTCATTTTAACTCTTTTAACTCTTCTTTGAATTAAATATTAATACAGTCCTAATCTAATCCAAGTGGACCTAAATGATAATATTTTATTCCTAAGGTTGTTTTTGGTCGATATACACTTGTCCAATATAATTAGGACATGTGTTAGGGTAATATTTATATCATTTTTAACCTTAATTACCCTATTTACTGTTAACCGTGGTAAATAAAAGTAAAAAGTTACTATTCACCAAAAATTATTTTCATCTCAATGAACCACATTTTACTCCTTAATATTAACTGTGTTTCTCAGATTTTTTAAATTCCAATCACAAAAGTGGTAAAATTAATTTTTATGAAAAATTCAGCATTTTAACTACCACTTAGTAGTTTCACTATTCTTCAAAAAATGAAGTTCTTCATAAAAATACCAAAACTTCATCCTAAGCTAATTTTGATATTCCGAATCCAAAAATGAAGTCCATTTTGAAATATAATATATATATAATTTTAAAAATTAGGTATTACTATTCATAACGGCTAGTTTAATTGGTTGTGGTGTGTTAGAACTCGATGTTGCGTACAACACCCGCTATCACATTATTCAAAGAGAAGCATACCATAGAAGCTTGTGGTGTTACAGATAGTGAGGACATGCCCCACAAGAAGAGTGGTAGTCAACATGACTGATCTGTCAGGAGGGGAAAACGAGCTGGAACATCTCGATGGGAACCTCCTCCCTCAGGACGTGTCCCCACTGTCGAACACATTGTGGAGTATTACTCGCCAGCAGAGGAACCTCCTAGGTACCCCTCCCCCCATTAATAAATTAGCACCAAGTCGGAATGTCAGTAAAGGAAAAGACCATGTTGGAGTGGTAAAGCTCTCTGACCCATCTACCTTAGTGGAAAAAATGGAAGAGGATCCTCAGAAGGCCACACTACGCCAACAGCACGCTGATTAGAATTAGTTAGTTGATGAGCTTCTGGCCGAATGCATTGCAGAAAGGCGACCTGACTACGGTGATCCTTGGATGGGGAATTAGGGGAAGGAACGACTAACCCTTGGAGAGATTCTCCTAGGAAACCCTAATCATTCTGTATTCACTGATAGGATGGAAGCCGTAGCTCATGGAAAAAGGGCGCGATATGTCTCACCAAACCCTCCTGAACGGCGTGACAATCCCAGGAACCCCACTGGGGCTCCTACGGCCACCCTAAGGGTCACCCCACCAGTCGCTCCATGAGCATCTGAGCATGGATACTGCATTGAAGAGGTCAACAACGTACTCTTTGTTAGGGATCCCTGTTAGGACAGGGACCCATGTCTAGATGATCCAATGGCGGCGCTCATTGCCCACCTAGAAGCTTTGGAAACACGATATGTGGTTATCCTGCATGATGGAAACCCATGCCAGGCATGGATGGATGACATGCTGGTACCCCCAGAATTTTAGAATCCCATTTTCTCCCCCTTTAACAGGACAGGGGACCAACCACATCACCTATCCCACTTCAACTTGACATGTTGGCCTATGTTAGGAACCCTACCGCAGCAGGAGGCCGCCAAGCTCCACTATTTTGTTCAGATGCTGGAAGGGTCAACATTCGTTTGGTACAGCTAGCTCCCCATTGGATCCATGACTAGTTGGGAAGACCTTCACAGGTAGTTCCTTTACCATTTTATATCTACTACCCAGAAGACGAACACTACAGACCTCTTTAGGTGCAAGAAAAGGCCTGATGAGCGAGTTGCGGACTTCATCGCCCGATGGAAGGGGCTCACATACTCCGTTGAGATGCCACTGAATTAGAATAAATTAGTGAAAATGTGTGTGGGGAATGTCAAGATTGAACCGGTTCCCTCCCTGATCACTCAAGACTATCCTAAAGGATTCTGAGACTTCTCAGACAAGGGCCATCACCTTGAAAATTTCCTGCAACAGGCCAGCCAAGCACGCCTTCTGCCTCCTCTAATCTTGGCAATGAGGGCTTCTAGAGCCGAACCAGATATGTTGGCCCACGTAGAGTCACCCAAGCAACTAGAATTGCTACCAGTGGAGCCAGCTCCGCATCCCCGTATAGGTCCACCACCACGGGCATAGCTTCCAGCCCAACAGCGTCCTCTGAATCGGCAGGCACCCCCGCGTAATAGGCCGCCACCACCTAGAAGAGATAATCAAGTTCCGCCTCCTCGGAAAGATCCTCCGGCCCCCATCAGGTTCAGGATCATAGATCCCCCTTTCATGACATAAATAATTATGCATACTCGTTCGACAAGGATCAGGTCCCTTTTAACTTATATAGCGCCTTAAAGCTGGGAATCGTACGACTTCCTGAGTGTCGGAAGCTAGAAGAGGTGCATCTCTCTGATCACCCCAAATACATCCCTTATCACCGGATCCTGGGGCACACCATCAAGTAATGTTATGTGTTCAAGGACTGGCTTCAAGACTAGATTAACAACAACATAGTCAGGTTGGGCTCATCCCCAGCACAAGTGGCAGGTGTCTTTGTGGGATCCGATAGTAGTAGCGATGGTGGAGGTGAGTGGCATCAGGTTTCTGATTGTGTGTCCCAGAAGTATAATGACTTGTTGTCTCACAGGATGGTCACTCCCACCCATGGAATTATCCGTCCATTCCTGAATCAGTCAGAGCCATCAAAATCTGTGGCCCCCACTTCTGCGTCATCATCTCAGCCGGCCACTTCCCAGAAGAGATAGCATCGGCGGTCCAAGAAGAAGCAACATGTACCTCCAATTCTATTGTCGTCCAGCACTCTCGGCAACTTTATGCCCCCGAAGATGGGAATTACCCCTTGAATCCGCCCAGTGGTGGATGATTCTTCAAATGACAGCCAAGGGTATGCTTTGGTTAACATCATCGAGTTGGTAAATCCCTATATGACTCCCGATGAGGGGGAGTGCTAGGCAAACCTCCACAACGTCCCTAGCCGACAACAACATCGGTGGAGCCGCAACCATATGGGTCATCGGGGCATGTCAATTGGAACCTCCAACCTGGTGGTGCATGTTGTTGAGACTTGACAGTAGGACCAGCGCAGAACTCAGCACATGCATCCTCTTCATCCAGTGTCGACAGGTCCACCTCCACCACTTTTTGTGCTACTGGATCAGGCAGAGCCACTTCGATCGTATCGCGACTAACTTCACCCTGCTACAGGCCGATCTTAGTCACCTGATCCTCATCTGACAGAAACCCTCTGAGATTTGACCTGTGACCAGTGGGATATACCCAGTACCAGTCAGCTGCCAATCTGGCAAGCAGGGCCCGCCATGCCTCTAATTGTAGAGTGACTCCCAACAAGCAGAAGTTCGCACCTGGCTCAGAGGTATGATGTTCTCCAGCACCTCACTGGCATCCCAGCGAGTCCTTCCATCCTTGAATCCCTTCTTCCATCACCAGATATTTGTGAAGCACTCGAAAAGGCTTTCAAGATCCCTCTACAGTTTTAGACAGAGATAGCAGTTGCAGAGGCTTTCCATGCTAAAGTAGTTTAGGATTCCGAATGTCAGGCCGTCACTTCATTCTAAGGAGAAGACGAAGGCTCTCCCATACAAGGGAACATCCTCCCGCTGTATATCATTGTCCAATTGATCGGTGTAGAGGTTCACCGCTATCTTGTTGAAACTGGTTCTGGGATCAACCTTATCCCGATGCGGACACTGTGGAAGCTAGGGCTATCTAAAGATGAACTGACTCGCTCTGATTTGAAAATCCAGGGATATGACAGGATAGAGAAGACACCAGTCGGCAAGATCTATCTGAAGACCCAGTTCGGTGGCCTTGTTTTGATCATCGAGTTCATGGTAGTCTCCCAGGAGACTGCGTATAATGCATTGATGGGCAGGCCATGGCTCCACCTACATGCAGCGGTCCCCTCATCGTATCACTAATTAATCAAGTAATCCATTATGGTCGAGTAAGCATACTCCAAGGTGATGCATATCTTTTCTCCTCTTGCGAATCTCGCTACATGGATGTTGATTATTGAAAGATAAAGGAAAAACAAGTCCAAGAAAGTGAAGTTGTGCCCGTCGCCACTACGACCGACCCATGGGCAGGCCTAAATGATGCCTATGTCTTCCTGATCCATCGGTTGGAGTCCACGACCCTCGATATGGGGCAGTGTTTTGTCATTTTCGGGACAAGAGAGGATCATGCTCCCAAATCTAGGTGGCGTAAGAAGGTCCCTTCGTATTCTTATACGAACCAGGCTGTAGGGATCCCAGAGCCTCCCACTCCCATCAGGTATCGAGACGTCCGGCTCATGTCAATGGTAGTATGTCACACTTTTCTTTTTCGTTGGGCTGGAATTAGTTGGCTCCAGCTAACGCACCACCACTGATTTGATATTATCAATCATGGACCCTTGGTCCGAAGACTTGATGGAATTGGGTCGACAACCTTCATATCCATGGTCTCAGTAGCTCCATAGTTCTCTGATGTAATGACCACTACTTCACAAGCTGGTACCAGCCTGCCATCAGAGCCGGGCAACTTAGAAGCAGCTTCTCCCATAGAAGATCCCTCCATAAGTGGAGAAGAAGATATAGAGGATGCTCCGCCTGACTTTGAAGAAGGCTACTCTGCCACGGTTGATTAACGGGTACAGGTGAACCTTAGTAGTGAGACATATCTGAGACCTACGTTGATCAGTGTCGCCATGACCCTCGAGGAGCAGCAGTGGTATGTAGGCTTCCTCAAACATCATCGTGATGTATTCACCTGTAGTTACAAAGAGATGCCAAGACTGGATCCTTAGGTACCCTTCCACCACCTCGGTCTTCCGACGAATCATTGCGGATTCAAACAACCTCCCAGAAAGATGCATCCATATCACGGTGCCATGGTCAAGGCCGAATATGACAAGATCATCAGAGCCCAATTCCTCAAGGAGGTCCAGTACCCCAAGTGGTTAGACAACATCATGCCAGTCAGGAAGAAGAACGGACAGATCAGAGTCTTCATGGACTTCGGTGATCTCAATTGTCTCTTTCCTAAGTTTTATTTTCCCCTTCCGGTGACAGAATTGTTGATCGATGCTACGGTCGGGTTCCAATCCCTCTACTTCATGGATGGTTACTCTGTATATAATCAGATTCGGATGGCCCCTGAGGATGAAGATTCCATAGCTTTTAGGGCACCCCAAGATACTTTCTATTACTAGATTATTCCATTGGGCCTGAAGAACGCTGGTGCCACCTATCAGCGGGACATGCATCGCATATTCAAGACAATCCTCAAGACATTGGTGGAATACTATGTGGATTATTTGGTAGTCAAATCTTACCAGTGCTAGGGTGGACCTTGAGAAAGTGTTCACCTTCCTACATTCCTGCCATTTGAAGATGAACCCATTGAAGTGTGCCTTCGGGGTCACCTTCGGGAAATTCCTTGGCTACGTTGTAAGATAATGGTGCATCGAGATTGACACGGAGAAGATCAAGGAAATCATCCAGATGCCTCCCACGAGAAATATTCGGGAGCTTTGGGGTCTCCAAGGCCACATAGCCTATATACACTGATTCATTGTGAATCTGGCCGGCATGTGTAAGCCCTTTTATCGGCTGATGAAAAAGGGAATATCTTATGAGTGGGACGAAGATTTCCAGACCGCCTTTGGGTAAATAAATAAATATTTTCTCCATCCTCTGGTCTTGATACCACCCATTTCTGGGAAGCTACTGATTCTCTACGTCACCACCCTGGAATTGTCCCCCGGTTCCCTCCTCGCCCAGAAGATCAATTAAGGGGTATAGAAAAATCTCTACATCCTCAGCTACATGCTCCTCGATATAGAAACCAGATACTCCCCCATTGAGAAGAGCTGCCTTGCGCTTGTGTTTGCTGTACAAAAATTGCGGCACTACCTGCTGCACCATGAGGTATAGATAGTGTCTTGAGTAGACCCATTGAAGTTAATTCTAAACCGCCCCATGTTGACTGTTTGATTAGTGCGGTGGGCGGTGATCCTTCAGCAGTTCAACATCAGGTTTATACCTCAGAAGGATATCAAGGGATAGGCATTGGTAGACCTTCTAGCTTCCCATCCAACCTCCTCAGATCAGTCCCTGGACTTGTATTTTTCTAATGAGGCAATCCTCTCAGTCGATCAAGTCATTCCATGTTGGCAGATGCACTTCGATGGTTCCTCCCGAATCCCCATCTGTAGGAGGCTCAATGATCCTAGGCTTAACAGAGTAGGCCTGGTCATTGTCTTTGTCACCCCAGTGCAGGCCATCCTGAACTACTCATTCCTGTTGTCAGAAGGCTGCATTAACAACGAGGCAGAATATCAGGCCCACATTACGGGTCTTGAGCTGGCCCTTGAGATCGACGTGCCCCATTTGCATGTGAAATGGGATTTCGAGTTAGTCATCAAGATGGTCAGTGGAGACTATGTTGTCAGACATCCAAAGCTCATACCATTATTAGAACACACTCTCTAGATAATGGCATGGTTCCCTTCTCGACTAGAGGTTATCCATGTCCCTTGGTCGCAGAACGGTCGAGCAGATGCTTTGGCCAGCCTGGCTGCATCACTTGTAGAGCCTGAGCGGGATGATCTAATTACCCACATGGCGTATCGGAGGGTCATTTATCTCGTCACCCTAGAGGATGACGAGGGCCCATGGGTATGTCAACATACCACCAGGGCTTACACGTCTGAAGCCCCAGTTTCTTCAGCTGTAGTGGTTGAAGAAATTCCCGTCTGGAGATCACCCTTCATTGATTACTTCTAACATGGTAATCACCTATCAGACTGGGCCGAGTGTGAGATAATTTGACGCTATGCACTGTAGTTTACTATCCATTGTGGTCCAATCCTTTTGCAGATCCTCTATAAATGCGGATTTGATGGTGTTCTCCTCTATTTCATCCAAGGGGTTGAGATTCCACAGATCATCCAAGAGGTTCACCCTGGTTCCTATGGTGCCCATCAGGCTGGGCCAAAACTGTCTCACCAGATTCAGAGATTAGGGTATTTTTGGCCCTCCATGATCAACAACAGCACCGAGTTCACCAAGAGGTTCCATGCATGCCAAGTTCATTCTAACTTTGTGCATCGGCCACCGGAGCCTCTCCATACTACCAAGTACTCTTGGCCCTTTGCAGGATGGGGGTTAGATGTTATGGGACTGTACCCACCAGCAATCACTCACCAATGCCGATACATTCTGACCGCTATGGATTTCTTTTCCAAGTGGGTAGAGGAAATTCCACTGAATGAATTCAAGGCATGTTATATCATTGACTTCATGAGTTACAATATGATCTATCAGTTTGGGGTTCCTCACTCTATCCTCACCGATAACAGCACCATCTTTCGAGAAGCTAAGTTGAAGAAATTGTACGCCAAGTACAACATTCTCTCCAACCAAACCTCCTGCTATCACGCACATGAAAATGGATAGATTGAGTCGTTCAATAAAACCCTCTCTAACATTCTGCAGAAAATAGATGGTCAGAACAAGAAAAGTTGGCCGGATAAGCTCCCCAACGCCCTCTGGTCTTATCGGACGACAACCTGTAATTCCACTCAGGTGACCCCATATTCCCTAGTGTACGGAACTGTGGTCATCCTGCCCATCGAGATTCAATTTCCCTCATTGTGTACAGTGGTCTATGACCAACAGGCACCAAAAGTGGCTGAGATTCATCTAGATGAATTGGAAGCATTGGATGAGTATAGGTTGTGTGCCCAGCACAACTTAGAAAGGAATCAGAGCAGGATGACTCAAGCTTTCAACAAGAAGGTTCACCTCCTCTCTTTCGTGCAAGTCGATTTGGTGTTAGCTCTCCGAGCACTAATGATCCCCGATAGAAAGCAACCCACATTGGAGGCCAAATGAAAATGACATTTCATTGTTCATAAGGTTTATCCCAATGGTTCATACTTTCTAGTCACCATGGATGGTGAGCGTATAACTCCTCCCACCAATGCCATGTTCCTCAAGAAATACTTTGCCTGATCATTTGTTCCATCATGACCTTAAACTGCATTTGGTCCTACATTTGGGCCCTTACGGTCCCCCATGACCTTAAACTGTACTACTGTCCCCCATAACCATAAACTGGACTACGGTCCCCCATGACCATAAATTGTATTACGGTCCTGCATTACCTTAAACTGCATGCTCGCCCCTCATGATGTTAAACTGTATGTCTTCCCACATGACGTTAAACTTTATCTTCAATAACTATGTGTGGCCTGATTCCCATTCTTATGGGATATGTAGGACCGCCTAAACAATTAGATTTCAAGTCCAGCCCATTCTCTTAGAGATATCCTGATCTCTCGGTCACCTAGGCCCCTTGGCTTTTCCCTCTCTACGAGGGGGATATATAGGTGTGGTACAGGGTTATTCCCTCCTTCGCATTGGGTTTTTGGCACCATGCCCCCCTCTTCTGGGAATCCACCATCTCTTGGATGCTCTCAAATTGAGCCCTTAGACCCTTTGCAGTGGTCAGCCAATGTGTTCAGAGTACTCTGGTCTAGGAACTGGAGTGTCGGATTCAACTGGGGTAATCTTCCATCCATTTTTCAAGCTTCATGTTCACCTTCATTTGGTCCCCCGATATATTTCACAACTGAAGGGACCCCCAAAAGTAGCATGGATACCACACCTATGAGATCTCCTACCATTACGGGCCAACGCCCCTGAGGGTTTTGGACAATAAATTGATAAAAATCCTGTGTTGCGAACATGTTCAGCGGTCGATGCTCATTTGTTAGTTCCCATTTCAAGCTAACGCGACAGGATGATGTGTTGCGAATATGGTCAGCAGTAATCCTCTATCGCCATGCCAGCCCTTTCAGTCCATGAATATTGGTTGCATGATTCACACTATGTTCCACCCCATCATGTCTAGGTGGAATCTCGACACTTTTAGCACTATCCCTCAGTGCACCTTCGCACGTTAAGGGGAAAAAGCTACAATACGGCGTCTCTCGGGGCTCCCGCGATCTGAGTGCTAAGGACATAAACTGGGATCTTCTATAAGAGCTATGTGCAGCTTGATCCTCATCCCCATGGGATACGTAGGATCACCCAAACATCGTGCTTCTAGGTCTTTCTCAACTGGGAGATAGTTTCTCCTACACCATATCCTCTAACCCTCGCTGGCCTCTTGGCCCGAGTCTCTTTTCCCAGTGGTGTGCGCGGTGATGATCTGGACCACATCCCCATTCACATCGGGGTATTTTTTATCTCTTCATGAACATTCCATAATATACAATCCATATTACTTTAAATTGTGTTTTTTGGTCCTACCACATGACCATAAACTGTGATAGTATCATCTCGGCTGCACGATGAAAAACGACACTACATTCTGATGAGCTCATCATAGAGGACACCACGTTGGGTATCAGTCATTTACAATACAATTTTTCAATGCCTTTATACAGCTTGATTATTGTGGTGATTCAAGGAGTTTCTACCCTAGGTCGGTCGCTCCACAAAATAAAAACCATTCACCTTAGAGGAAAAACAATATACATCAAATGACGCTTCTTTTGGTGTGAGGGCTGGACCCGCACGCCCCATTAATCCATTACACTGGTACCTTACCGTGTCGTGCCCCTTTCCAGAACTACGTATGGCTTAATTCCCATCCTTATGCGATACTTAGGAATCCCCCGGCATTCCCCCCCCCCATGATCCCACCTAACTTTTCGGGTTTATTCCCTTGAACTGAACTCTCTCCCAAGGAACACATGGTGAGTTGGACTTATGTCCTCATTCACGTCGGCTACCATGTGACTCTTGTAAATCTTGTAGATCCTTGGTACGAGTTCTATGAACTTAAACTAAGACCCTTTCAAGAACTATGTGTGGCTTGATTCCCATCCTTATGGGATACGTAGGAATTCCCATACATTTCGTCTCGGGTCCGGCCCTAGGAATCACCAATTCCATTCCCCTTCACCATCATCCCCTTAGCCTAACTTCCTGGGGAGTTGTGTAACTATAGAATTTTCCATGAAAAAGTACAAGATTCCCCATAATGTCATTGGTAAGATACAGTTACCTCACCAGAGAGGTCCTGTTTAAAAAGTAAGGATGATCCAAGATCAAGTTAAAGTGTCCGCCTAATTTTCCTCCACCACGGTGGAGTAATCTTGGGAGTGTCAGATTGTATTCGAACAAACCACCACTTCAATTTCCACACATTTTGTTCCCCTTTATTTGGATCTTCATCCCATATCGCATTTGAAGGGACCCCCTAATAGTATGGATGCTCGACCTATCGTCCTCCTGCTATCCTGGGCCAACATTCTGGAAGATTGATCACGTTTGAAGGGACCCCATAACAGTATGGATTCTTGACCTAGGTTCCACCTACTGTCCGGGGCCAATGTTTTGGAAGACTGATCACATTTGAAGGGACCCCCTAACCGTATGGATGATCGACCTATGGTCCACCTACTGTCCTTGGCCAACATTCCGGAAGACTGATCACGTTTGAAGGGGCCCCCTAACAGTATGGATGCTCCACCTACGGTTCGCCTGCTATCCTGGTCCAACATTCTGGAAGACTGATCACATTTGAAGGGACCCCCTAAAAGTATGGATGCTCGACCTATGGTCTTCCTACTGTCCTGGGCCAACATTCTGGAAGATTGATCGATGATTTTTGTGTTACACCCTATGTTGTGAACGTGGTTAGTGGTTGGCCCTCATTTTTTGTCCTTATTTCAGGCTAGTGCAATAGGGTTGTTGTGTTTCGAACACATTCAACAGTCGTTCTTCTTTTCCACGCACTCCCATAGTGTTTCGAATTTGGGAAACGTGATTCACATTTTTTATTTCTCTATGTTTGGACTGATTCCAATGCCCCTGGCATTTCCCCACTCCTGTGATAGAGCACATTGAGAAGAAAATACATCGATCGGTCTGACGTCCTCTTCCTTTGGATGGTTCTCCCTCTTCTCCTTAGAAATCCATGTTCGAATTTCGAATGCCCAAATCTTGGTTGATGCTCCCACGATCAAACAAAGTGATAGTACGAGCCTCCTTTACTTCTCACAACCCATGTGAGGTTAGGGATGGATTTATATTTATTTCGGGATTATGTTTGAGCATGTTAAACCAAAGGGACAAGTATGTTTAGAAAAGGGGTGAGTAAGTAAATTTTTTCATACATATAAAAGAACAAGAAGCTGTAAAGCGGAATATGTTTATGGGTTTGGCCAAAACAGGGCCCCTAAGGGTCAGATTCTGGGAGAGATCTCTCAAATGCCACAAAATTTTCTTTGGTGGCCTCCAAGACTGTCTCTAGTCCCCTGAGGACCCTTTATTCATCAGTGGACGCGGAGTGCAGCTTGCTGACCCTGGCCCGTTCCCATTCTTGTTCAGTCCGGAGCTTGGTTATCTGGAGAATCTCTTCTACGTGTTGATCTTGAGCATCCAGCAGTTGGGCCCTCAACTGCTCCATGAGCTCAGAGAATTTTGTGATGAATATCTACGGTTCATTATCCTGCTCCTCGAGGAGTTGGACCTCCTGCTCCACCCTCAGAAATGATCAGGTACTCCCCAACTCCTCTTGGCATCGAATGAGGTCGGCATGCCGGCTGCTCTCACACATCTTCTCGGACATATAATCATGGACCGTCAGGTGAATTTGTTGAGCATCCTCCCCAAAAACACATAGGACATGCAGCCAGGTGTGGAGTGACCCCATCCGATTCATCCATTCCACATGTGGCTGATTGAGAAAACGCCAGATGCACTTCCATCCTTTGTGTCATGTCATCCGACTCTCCTCGGCCACTTCCGAATCTGAATCGTCAATTTCTTCGGGATTAGTAGGCCCATAGAATGGGATGACAGCCAACATGCCAGCATCAGGGTCTTCCTCAGATATTCCTCCCAGGGAATAGGATTCTCAGCATCTAGGTGACCTTCCCTTCTCCCATCGATCCTGGTGGCACCGTCGTCGACTTCTGGGTCTGCTCCGACAGCAGCGCCACTGGTGTCTGCTGCTCCCTTCTCACCAATTGTTGGGGCCAACTCAATTTGGGAGGCATGTTCTGGATGGGTCAGTACATTTTCCATCGACACGTTCACAAATGGTCTGGTATCAGCAGCCCGATGAGCCTCTAGTGTCGTGATCACTGTAAAGACAAGGAGCACCCTGATTAGTTGAGTCCTCCAACAGTGAGTACTGGTATCGAAGAATGGAACATTCAAGAACCCAAGGCATCAGCCTCTAGTGTTCTAGATGCTACAGGATCAATCGTGGTGGGGGATCCCTCAGCACTTGTCAGCTTGATAATGAGTGTCGGTGCCTTTCCTTGTTCCATTGGAGCTCCTCCACCTCCCATTGGGGACTCCTGATCAATCCCAGCACCAGTGGGATCTGGCGCAAGAGAGTGTAAGTGGATTAAGGATTGCAATGGAAAGATAATATAGGAGAATATAAGGGTCAAATCAAACCTTGAGCAGCTTGGTTACATCCTTATCAGAGTCGACGATCTCACTGCTCTCCCGGAGACTCCCTTGGTGGGACGTCCCCTACGACCATTCACCTTCGGGCTCCCCTTCTCCTTCCCCTTCACCTTACCCTTCTCCTTCTGCCTCCTCTCCTATTTCTCCAGCCTCTGACTCCTCATATCTTTCATCTTCCCCTGGTGGAATCCATTCCAGATCATGCTCCGATCCGAGAAGCACCTTCACAACGAAAGGTAGCTCCACACGCTGACCCCATTGACGTGCACATGTGTTCATAGTCATTAGGTATGCATGTCGTCTGTGGAAGATCACTATGTCGGAAACCCAAATGTGCCCGATATCTGGATACTAGATTTTTTCTCCCACTATCTTCTTCTAGAGGGATTCGGTACTCATTGACTACTTCAGGGTTAGCCAGGCCGACCATAGCGCAGGGAAGATCGCGTCGTGGGACGGTTGAAGCAGGTATCTTATTTGCTCCCCAGGAAGTTCTCTGGCCACTCTATGGGACCCTCCTCCTCCAATAGACAAGGGAGCGGCCACGCCATGCGATGCCCCTGGTGCTGAGGTCCCGGCCTGTGCAGGCCCCATTGCCTAAGGCGCTTCTTGTCCTCCCCATCTAGTGGCACGCTGCCTGCTGTCTCGCCGCCGAGGTTCCGCACTGGTGACTTTGACCTATCTAACTCACTTCCACAGAAGCCCCTCAGGGTATTCTATGGTCCAATGTCCAGAATACTAGGTTGAGAGGTCATAGTTGAACCCGGTGGGAGGAAAGGTAATGATGTCTCCAGATCCATAAGTCATGAACATCAGCCACAACTGACGAAGAATGCATGGATTCCTCTTCTCTCAGACATCTGTGAACACTCTCTTTGGTATTCGCTAGAGGCATCTGAACTACCTTGTGAACCTGGACAGCACATAAGGCTCGTATAAGATCTTACCATCGACCCGGGCCACAAGTACCCCACCTCTGATGCTCTTGAAGTACTCCTTCGGCTCCAGTGAGCCTTTCCCATCGTCTATCAGCTGGCTAGTTGGGGAGGGAAATGGGATGAAGGAGAAGTTGGAATGGTTACCGATCCTGATCCATACTCCCTCTTCATTGAGTGTCATCGGCTTGACCTGGGAAATATTCAGAAGAGAGGGTCGCAAGCCATTTCCCGGAGGACGGATGGCATTTGGGAACGTGTATCCAATGCAGTGAGACACAACCCATCCATGGAATATTTGGAAGGGGTTACATACTCTCCTAGGCAATCCCCCTCTTGAGATGCTTACCAAGATGGAGTACAGTCGAGCCAGCATGGGGACCCCTAGGTTGAACCTCTTGTTGGTAGCCATGATGCTCGTCATTTCTAGAGTAGTCAGAAGAATGCACATCCTTGCGTCCTGCACCGGTAGGAGACACCCACTCAAGAATGTGGCGAGGAATCCAGCATAGCGAAAATTTGGGTCTCGGGCCTCATTTATGATGTAGCCCAATGATTGGTATTTTCCTACCTCTAGGATCTTCCAATATGATCAGCTCTTGCTCCTCGGAGCCGCAGTTGGACACCATTTTCCCCGCCCTAGCATCTTGACCTCCATATCCTTCTCTAGGAATAGGGTGAACCAGTCCTTGTAGGTGATGTACATTTGGAAGTCATTGACCCCAGCTTCTCTTTGGCCAGCTCCAGCAGGTGCCATGTCAGTATGGGGGTTTGTGACCTGTCACCCCAGATGTTCATCAGCGGGAGAAACTCATCATATTGATGGCCCTCCAAAGGAATTCCCCTGATACAGTGGATGTCCCAAAGGCAGATTCAAACTTCCCCATGGTGAAGATGGATTGTGTTGGTATTAGGGGACCACTTGGTGAATAGCTCCGACAAAAGCTCATGTTGTCGGTTGAAGTGGAACTACGAAGTCCACAGCGCCTCAAACAGACCAATGTGCTACAGCTCGGCCCCAAATTGGTCGTATTTGTGGCGAACCCAATACGCTCAGGCATACTCACTGGTGAATTTGCCTCCAGATCATAGGTCCGAGTCATGTAGCCAACCTTTGGTCTGGTCATTGATGCTCTGATGGAAAGTGCTCGTGAGCTCTCCGCAACAGGATCACCCCCAACAATGGTCCTAGTCCTGGGATTCAGGACATAGACGTCCATATTCTTGGTTTCTCTAGTAGTATGACCATTTTTGGTGATTTTGTATCAAGGAAGGTCATCTTCATGGGTCACCCATGACCCCGATGTATCAAACTTGAAACCCGACAGGGGATCCACCTCCAGAATGTCAACTTCCCACCACGGAAGTTTGTTAGACAAAGGCGTATTCTTTCTGGGTAACGGTTAGCATGTTGAAAAGGGTTTGGTTATTGGAGACAACCCACTTTGTGCCATAAACCACTGCATTCACAGCCATTTCATCTCTACGAGCATTGACTTCCCCTTCATCAACCCGATTTGTGGCCATCTTCTTTCGACCAAGTGTTTCAAGAGTTGGCGTGAAACCAGGAAGGCTGGCACGAAATTTGGGATGTCGACGCATAAAATTAGTAGTCGACGTGAAATTTCTGGTCGTGGCATGAAATATCTCGGGTTTTCATGTAAAATGATGCCAAATCTCAATGGAATTATGCATGGCCGATGCAGTTTTCCACTCAAGAAAAGAATAAATCTCACGCACGAGAGCACAGATCATATCACATGAGAAAAGTAGTATGGAGCATGGGACCCTTAGCCTCTTTTCTAGGCTAAGCCTGGTTTCCGCGCCCACATGAAAAGTGGATTCTGTGCCTGACTGAGTTTTGAACGCAGCTGGAATTTTTTCATGCAGGGGATCCATGAATCCTTGCACTTTGGCGTTTCCCTCATAATCTGATTGTTGTGAACCCTCACTGATCCAATTCCGAGGGGGGGTATTTGTAGATGCTTAAAAGTGCTTAAGTGATGGAGAAAGTTACGAAACAAAGAAGTGAAGTCATATTCAGACCCAAAGACCTGGTATGGAGGGCCTAGAGGTGTTGCGCAGAAAAAATGGTGAAGTGCGTGAAAATTTTTGTCCCACACGGAAAGTACCAAGATTCGCGAAGAGTCTCGGCACCGGCCTGAAATAATTTTGCGCCCGTGCCCCGCACGGTTGACCATTCACGCCCCCACCTCTATCGCGCAGTTATTTCGCTCAGCCTTGAATTCCACTCTGTCAGATGCCTATAAATAGAAGGAGACCACCTTCCTTTTTGGGCCTAAAGAATTTTAACTTCCTCTCGTGGGAGAAATTCGTCTTCCACGCGCGCGTAATAGGGCCTTCAGGTATGGTTCTTTTTCGTTCCAAGACGCCCCGGGGTACGCCTTCGCACGATATCCACATGGGTTAGACTAAATTCCACCGCCCTTCGGGGTCCACCCCTTGCGTGCAATCTCTTTCATGTCGCGCAAGATGGCCAAGCTGCGCGCAATCCTTCCCTTGCATGCACACCTATTCCTTTGCCTGCAATTCCTTCCTTTTGCGTGTAGTCACTTAGGGTCATGCGCGAACCCCTTACCTTGTGTGCAATCCCCTGGTGTAGCATGCAAGACCTCAGCCCCATATTTCGCGCCAACCCGGGGCTTTTCTCACCAGGCTCCTTTATTTTCACGCAATCCTCATGGGTTGCACGTAATTCCTCAGGGCCCTTCACCTTGGTGCTTCCCCGGCACCCCATTGCGCGAGCACCCGATGCCCTACTTTCGGGTGTCATTCTAAGGTGTCTTGTGCACCCCGGACATCTGCATCATACATGTTTCCCAGTATGACCTTCTAGGCTTGTATGGAGTAACTTTAAAGTCCCTTGGACAATCCTTCCCATTGTTTTTCTTCACCTCATGCTTCTTTGCGTAGGCATGCTAACAGCTATTACTTCTTCTCATAGCCATGATAATGTGGACCTATCGGTGGTTCGCTCCGCGACACCACCTCATTACGGCCTTGCTGATTCCATCCCTCCCGCAAGGGGCTGGGGGTACCAGTTAAGTATGTCCTAGGGGTGTGGAGTGAACCCGCCTCGTCTGAGCTATAGGACGTTAAAATGCCAAGTGCCATCATCCTTAGCACATGATGTTAAACTGTGACTTGGCCCCGTGCATCACACGTAGGGTCCCCCCTCTTTGGACATTCTCCACAACCACTCGTCTCCACGAGGATGGGATCACTCCTCACAAGGGATAATATCCTCTTTATTGTAGTGGTGTTTCTCCACGGGGAAGGGAATCCACCTTTGTGTAAGCACATAGCTTTCTTTGTAGGTGGAAGCACCCCTGCTCCTCACATCCTCAATGCCAAGGCCAGTGAAGGGTGTGGTAGGGAATAATTCTTCTCCTTCCTTCCGTCCCAAATCCCTCTCCCGCTGCTCTTTGCTGACCATGAGCCTCCATCCTGTAGTAAGTACTGACAACATAGGCCACTCAATGCATAAGCCCATCTTCATTTCCAACAGATGCACCCTTCACAACGTGATCGTCAGGTCTCTTCTAGCTCTTGTTTCTCACACCAAGCATGACTTTCGTGAGATTAGAGTGAGCGACAACCATGAAACACCTTGGGCCGCCTCAAGCGTAAGCCCCAAATGCCCTCATCTGAGCTGCAGGACCTTAAACATCCAAGCACCCATGTCCCGCATGACATTAAAATGTCCACCTGAACTACGGGGACTTTGATCCATGTCAAGGCATGGTACGTAAGAAGCCTCGACACGATTAAAGCCCCACCACCTTGGTCCGCCTCAGAGTGTAAGCCCCAATCCACCCGAACTACGGGGACTCTGATACATGTCAAGGCATGGTATGTAGGAAGCCTCTACGAGGTTCAGGCCCCACCAACTTGGGCCGCTTCAGAGCGTAATCCCCAAATTCCCTCGTCTGAGCTGCAGGACATTAAAATTACAGGAACCCCCTTCCCGCATGATGTTAAACAGCCCATCCTAAACTAGGAATACTTTGATCCATGTCAAGGAATGTTATGTAGGAAGCCTCTACGAGGTTCAATCCCAACACCCATCATAACCATGGTCCATCTTCACATCGGTTCACACCCATCTCGCATGACGTTAAACAACATTCACCTGAATTATGTGGACTTGATTCCCTACCACGGGGATATGTAGGAATCCTCCATGAAGTTCAAGACCAACACCCATGACTAATCCCAATCTCTACTTCGATCCTATGTGTCTCGGGAAGCTTATTCCCTAACCCAGAGGTTCCACTTCCTCTAGGTCCCATCCATGCGTCCATTCTCATGGTTCACCTCCTTAGGTGTCTCATCATCCCTTCGTACTATGCGGACATTGATTCCCTACCACGGGGATACGTAGAAAGTCTTTTTGAGGATCTATTACAAAACCATCGTCCATCTTGATTCTTACCCAGGCCGCCACATCCCATTGAGGTCATGCAATTGCATTCCTCATTCCCCCCACAGCATTCGAGAATTCTCCCACATGTTGGCCCTAACATCGGTGTTCCCTCAAGGGGGTTACTCAATCTGATCCCCTCTAGCTAGTGTTCCAATCAGTCCGATCTGTCTCCGTAGGACGTTAAACTTGCAGCATACCCTGTGTTAAACATGGGAAGCTAAGGAAAACCTCAGATACGTGCCAATGGAAAACAATTCCCCACGTTCGATGTGGGATGCCTCGGGCTTTCGTGCCCTCGAGAAGCACTATGATAAGGGTCAAAAGATAGAATTGTGATTCCCCAGCGTCAAGACGCGCCAATGATGCCCCAATGTGACAACTCTCCTAACTGAAGGATGATGCCCTAAACAAACTCCTTTAAAGGTCCTAACAGAAGCTGCATAATTAACTAGCATCCATGAAGATATGGCACCGGGAAGATTTTCACGAACTACGTTTTAAATCTATGAGGGTGACCCAGACAAGGTGATGAGCTCCGAGGAGGATTCCGCAGAATGAAGAACTGACATCCCATCATCCCGTTTCGATCAAGGAGAAGACGTTCCTGAATAAGGAGTAGATATCTCCCACCTTTGGAAAGTAGAAATGCAGGGTAACAGCAGCGTGTCTTCTGCGTGACAGATGCATTTTCCCCGGAGAAAGCGTTGTAAAAAATGTATAATAAAAGTAATAGGATCGATAAAAATAAATATTTATCCCTAATATAGATTCATAATCATAAAGTAAACATGGTAAATGTGGAAACAACTTCAAACAAGGCATCAAAAAGATAGGTTATTTCAAACTACCAAGACATCATGATGAAAGAAAATTCAAATAATAGAATCAAGGTCACTCCTTATCCCAACATGAAGTCTCATATAATAAACATTACTCAAGGCATTGGAGTGCTATATAATTCTATGTGCACCCATCACTTTCATTTCATTCTAATGCTTATGTGTGCCCCATAGATCATACAACATGGATTCATTAATCATAATATCTAATTAAAATTTCAAGGAGTGTTGAATAAAAATATTAAAGCTGAAATTCAAAAAATTGTAAGTGTATAAATTTGAACACCCATGGTTGGAAATGGGTATGGTATTCACTACACAATTTTTTTGGCATGGAAAATGATAGTGAATATTCGGTGGCATAATGGAATCACTTAAAAAATTAAAAAAAAGGTTTGATGATAGATAAACTGGTATATCATCATTTTACCATCAAATGGATATTAATATTTACATAAAAGGGAATCTCCCAACCTTATGGATTTTAAATATATGGAAAAATATAATAAATAAATTTCAATAAATATGAGAAGGTGAGGATGCCTTACTTGAGTGTGTGACTCCAAATACTTGGGGGATATACTTGAGAGACTTTGGGAACCATGGGAGGATAAAATATAGGTTATGTAAGAGTAATTATTTTCTCTAAGTATTTTGAGTGATGATAAATGGTATCTTTTGTGAGTTTACATAGGAAATGGATGGAAACTAATTTATTATTTCTCAAACATAGGTTTTGAACTCTATATAATAAAAAACCAAAATCACAATGCATAAAATGGTTTTTCCTCATGGTTTCTTCCAAATGAGAGTTTTATTAATTATTTGATGAGGTAAATGGCCAAAATTAGTAAAATAACACCTTTTATTTTTTAGAAGTGATTCATACTCTTAATGAAATGATTTTAAAACCATCAACTATGGTTATGGTTTTGGTGGATTGATAAAGGCTTTATAAAATTCCGAAAATAAACATAGAATCAAAATATTTTAGAGGGAAACATATGCTTGGTTTTGGATCGCAATTATATAATTTATAATATTATTTTTTGGTCATTAGGATATTATAATACACAAACTATTTTTATATAGTATTTAATTTTTACCCAAAAACATCAACGGTGTCAGAAAATTATGAAAATTTCACTATTAATTACTTTTAACATTCTAATTTCAACAAAAAATATTCATTTTATCCAAATAATTTTATAAATATTCAAATTTTCACTTTTAGAATGATAACTAATATTTATTAGAAATGTTGAGTTTTTTGGAAATAACATTTTTCGAACCATTATAAATATAACAATGGACTTCAAAAAAAAATATGATAATTTTTATTTAATAAAAAAAATTCATATTAATATTTTATTAAAATATTACTTATTTAAAAAATCCATTAATTAATCAAAATAAATTCCTTAATTGAATTTCAATATTAAAAAAATCGTATTTTTGTTTTATGGTATCAAAATAGAAATCATTTATAAAATAACAATAATATGTTGAAAATGTAACCACTATTTTATAAAAAATAATGTACACACTCATATCTCTAGAGTATTGATACATATCCCTTTAATACACTCACAAAAACCATATTAGTAAGGTTCAAAATGGAGAGACTTTCATTGGGTGGTTCGATGTACATGATTTGGGTCATGATCTTGATGATATAGAACTTCTCCCGCAGATGGATTTTCTCATAACTAAGTTGTTGGACCTCTTCTTGTTTTGGTTAAGGAAAAATCGCAGTGATGTAATATTCCTTGTAAGCTTCTATAAATGGTTTTCATAGGGTATGATCCAACTGATTGAGGCCATCACGTCCTTTACCGGTCTCTATTGGATTCATTAAAATAATATATTTTTACTAATTATGTGATCACTTTTCAACGGTTATTTTATCAATGGTTAATATGTATAGTTTTTATTTAAATTTTATAGGATTTAATAAAACCAAATTAGTGAATTTTTATCTATATCCAAATTAAATAATAATAGATTTATTGAAATTTTAAGGGAAATTTTATTTATAACTATTGAGGTCATTATAATATTACCCACTGAAGAAATTTCTCCTACAATATTTTCATTTACCACTGTAATATTGATAAGGGTAACTTTTTTTCATCACTTACTCTGGTTCTCGTGTCACTTTATCAAACTTGTGGAGTCCCTATAACACTTTGATTGGGTATATTGTCTTATTTCATATATCAATTCCAATAAGATCTAAGATCATCACCGACTTCAATTCATATGAGAGAGTATTCTCCAACAGTAAAACATATGGATTGAGTAAAAGTGAGCGATCTGTTTTGTACTATTTCATGAGGGATACATGGAATACATCATTTACATGAGATAGGTTATGTCAGATTTCTGGTTAGTAGACCACCGCTTTGATGCAACCAAGGATCTCAGAGGGTCTAATGTATCATATACTAAGCATTACCTTCTTCCCAAATCTCATCAATTTCATAATTGGATATATATGGATGAATACAATGTGTTTAACATAAAACTCTAGTTCCCATCGACGATTGTCAGCATAGCTCTTTTATCGACTATGATCGTCCTTGATGTGTGATTGAATGGTCTTAACTTTTCCCAAAATTTCCTCGACCATTTAAGGACCTAGCAGTTTTTATTCCCAAACTTTATCCTTCTTTATAGGTGTTCTAAACATCTTCCAATTAATGGATTCAAATGGATCCAATTGGATTCCCCAGTGGAAACTATTGTTGTAAGATAACTCAACCAGAGGAATATGCTGGTCCCATCCTCTTTCAAAGTCAATTGAACATGTTATCAACAATTCATCATGTTTCTAGATAGCGTACATAGATTTTCCCGTAGTTTGAGGGTGATGTGTCCTGTTAAAGTTCCACTCATTATTCCTGGTGTGTCAGAAACTATTCCAGAACTTATATTTGAATATTGTGACTCGGTCGAATACAATCGAGAGTGGTGTTCCATATAGTCTTCCCTCTTATCTAATTTATATCCTTGCAAGTTGATCGAGTGATAAATCCTATAGAATCACAAATAAGTGTACATTATTTGTAATATGGTCCTCCACAGCCCATACATCATTATTCCCACTTGATTTCTTCAGAAGACTATTGTGAAAGATCATTGTGATGTTTTCCCATTTCTATGTAGTTAGGGATAATGTTTTCATCATCCCCTTTAATTTTTTTCTTTTCAACTTTAACTTGCTATCATACAAGACATCTTGAATTATATTCTGTGATCTTCTTCCTTATATCATCCAACCACTAGGTCTCTTGGATATCTAGATGCATATTTTGTTCTTTCTAGGTGTTTGGAGAAGGTTCATCTATGTACATCAACCAATATCTCCTTATTTAACTCTGTATTTGATGATACACCTAGTATTGACCCAAATATGACAACACCAACTTCATTAACATTGAACTCTAAGTACTTCCCTTTTATTATAGTTTCCACTATCTTAATAATTCCCACATAATTTCCCTAAGTATCATTTATCTTCTCCATAAGGGACGGTTGAGAAATAGTTTGTGAAATGATTGATGGTGTTCCTTCCTTTTTGATTCTCATGTTCATCCTTTTCAAATCTAAGAAGATTGGATCCCTCTAGATTATCATCAATGATACAATTTTTGGAACCATTCATCTTAGATCATCTAAAAAAGTATTCACTTTACTAGGATGGTAATGAATTAAGAATTTATAGTCCTTGACCAGCTCTAACCATCTTCATTGTCACTTAGTCATCTCTTTCTGTGTCAATATATATTTGAGACTTTTTTGATCCAAATATATTTCCAAAATCTCCCCAAACAGATAATGTTTCTATATTTTCAAAGTGAATATTACTACAACCAACTCTATATCATGGGTTGGGTAGTTCTAATCACGAACATTCAACATCCTTGAATCATAATCTAGGACTGTTTGATTTTTCATTAACACAAAACCCAATCCATTCTTCGAATCATTATTTAATACCATAAAAATTTCCTCCTCTTGTGGGTAGTGTGAGAACCAGGGCAGTGATAAGCCTCATTTTCAACTATTTCAATCTCTCTTTACATTCATCATTCCAATAAAACTTGACTCCTTTCTAAGTTAACTTGGTTAGAGGCTTTTAAAATCATGATAAATTTATCACAAATCACCGATATTACCCAACTAATCCAAGGAGACTATGAATATCAGTGACATATATTGACCTTTGACATCCTTTAATTTTTTATATTATTGAAGGCTCCACAGATATCTCATTTCATGTGATGATATGTATTAATAATGAAACTTCCATCAACCATAACTCACATTTTATGTACTTTTCATAATTTTTATCCTTTCACAAGGTCTTTAGATCAATTATTAGAAGATCATATTGGTTTTGGAGTATATTTAAATATCATCTATAAAGACTACCAAAAATTTATGGAGGTAATATCTAAAGAATATAATCATCAATTCTTGGAATATTTCTGTAGAATTAATGATACCAAAAGGAATCACAATGAAATCATAGTGCTCATAGATTGTATGAAAAGTAGTCTTGGGAATATCCTCTTTCATCATCCTAACTTGGTAATATCTTGACTGTAGATCCACCTTGGATAAGTATTTCACTCTATGTATCTAATTGAAAATTTCATCAATCCATGGTAGAAGATAATTTTTTTCATTATCTTGTTGTGCTAACGATAATCAATGCAATGTTGCATTGACCCATGCTTCTTCTTGATGAAGAGGACTGGTGCCCCCATGATGAAGCACTTGGTCATATGAACCCTTTATCAAGATTCTCCTATAATTTTTTATTCAACTCCTCAAGTTCCACAATAGAAATTCTATACATAGTCCAATGTAATGTTAATGATACAGGTATAAGCTTGATTGAAAATTCAACCTCTCATCTAGGAAGAAAACAATTAAATTCCATGAGAATCACATCATCATAATCCCTCATAATAGTATTGTATTTGGGGATGATTATTTCCTTAGAATCAATCATTTGATCTTGATATGCTTTCTTTTAGGGTAATAATATACATGATTTTGAGGTTGGGGATAAGGAATATTTATCCGCCTCCTTCCACTTTTATAGAATCATAGTATGATTTGTGATACAAGGAGTGATTTCCTTCTCTTAGCAATTCAGTTGGCACTATTTTGGGAAAGCCAGTCTATACACAAAACTGAATCAAATTCCATAAAAGGTAATATGAAAATGTTCTCTAAGAATTTATTCTCAAAAATATTAACATGGGATGCATTATATACATAGGATTCAACAATTTTCACATTTTCCATTTCCACTAATAACTCCACTTCCATGCTTTGTGGTGGTGCTTGAATAGTTATACTAAAATTCCATTATATGAAGGAATACGTAAAACCTGAATCAAAAAGTAAGTTCGTTATCCTTGAATTAAATGATACCATAATTATCAACACTTCATTTTTGAGATCTAACTCAGCAATTCTGATGGAAATAGCTCTCCCTTTCTACAATGGAAGTTGTTAGCTGTCTCGAGAAACAATTGGTTTAGTGCATTGATCTGAAAAGTGTTATGGTTCCTTGTTATTGAAGGAATGAAAAATGTGATGAGGGTTTATTGGATTATTCCTTTCCTATATTGAATTTTTGGGTTTCACCTATCGACAATCGCTAGTTATATTCCCATATTTCCCACACCTAAATTATTTCCTCATCCCCCTTAGGTAATTTATGGAATTCTACAATCTGCTACTTTTATAAGTGGGATGTTGAATTTTTTGGCGTCATTATATTTCTCCATTGTACTGTCTAAATTAAACTCCACTTTGGATTCTTATCCCCATGATACTGTTGAGATTCCTTGTCATCCATTTTGACTTTGAGGTCATATCAGTCAATTTATTCATAGCTATCAAAGTCTCAGATATTCAAGGATTTTTATAAACTTGGTTTTATCCCACCAAAGAATTAGTAAACCTAGAATTATGGGATAATGAAAAATTCATAGGCGTATCATGAAAGTCTTTTGAATTTTTCCTCATACACTTCAATTGATTTCTCATCTTTTTTATTGGGTTCATGGAAATCATTTTCCAATTTACTTCAAAGAGTTTGAGAAAAATGTTTATCAATAAACAATTTCTAGAATTATTTCCACCAAATTGTTAGGATATCTTCCTTAGGCTTCATATTCTTGATCAATGTCCACCACTGATCAGTTTCTCCCTCTATATGATAAATATCTTGTAAAACCATCTATTTCTCTGATCATTGAATGATGGGGATGATTTTCTCAATGGAGTTCATCCATTATTTCACAATTAAGGTATCAGATGACCCATTCAAAGTTAGGGGGCCTTTATCACATAAATATCTCAATTTCAGATTTCTCTTTCTTAGGGGATTCGGTTTATCTTCTTGATCAAGGTTTCTATTCATAACCGGAGTTAGTTGAGAGAGTATCATTACAATTTTCTTGATTCCCACTAACATTGGGTTGGGCAACTCGTTGGGAAACTCATCTCATTTTTTATCACATTGATTGTTTAACAAATTCCCCTTATTCATAAAAATTGTATATAAAAAAGGGAAACATAGGGATGAGTAATTTTAAACACTTAAACCCATAGAAGGTAATCTGATCACATTAAAGAGATAACTTATAAATTACATGAATTCCACTAACTTATGAATTACATGGAGATAATCTATGTTATCCATTATCTATTTCCTAACGTAGAATCCTTAGGTATTTCTTTGTTCCCTTAACTATGTTTTATAATGATATTATGAATTTACCAAAGTATATCCTCTAGGAGTGTCAAACCTGGTTTGCATCAAGGCTCGTTGTTGTGCATCGGTTACTGTTTGAGTCTAGTTCAATGCAATTTTTTTGTGTTTTACCCCTATGAACATCTGCACCAGAGCCACATCCACCTTTATTATCTGAATGTGGATGTATTCAATTGATAAACCACTTACTCTATAATTAAATTTTTTTTGGAAGTTTTCTTATTCCTAAACTTATCCCTAAGGATTTTTATAGAGTTTTATAATCCTAATCATAAAAATAACTAAACATTTAATTTGAAACCATCTATAACAATCATATTATTTATTAAACTTTATTTCATGATGTATTGTATAAGGTTACACTTAACATAACCTAAAATAAAGATAATTATATTGTATTTGGGAACTAGGTGAATTACATAACAACTTATAATTGTAAAAAATCACATCTTTATTGAAACCTTCCTTAACATTCTTGCACTTAAAAATGAATGGGACAACCGGTGGACATATATAAGAAAGGGATAAGCTATAAAGACCAGTAAGGTAATAAAAATTGAATAACATTAATATAATAACACATGTTTGAAAATATTCATATTAATGGGGCATAAAAAGATATGGAATCCAAAACATGACTAATGAGACATTCTATAGAATGATATTCATAAAGGAAACATGGGAAATGTTGAAAAACATAAAACCATACATCATAAACATATGTCAGGGTTAACTAATAAGAAATTGGGATGTAAAAAATCCCATAAAATAAAATAGGTTCACTACCTATACTAACATGACATCTCATGAGACTAAACATTACCCAATGCATTATAGCGCTGTATAATTTCAGGTTCACCCGTCACATTAATTTAATTCTCAGGCTTATGTGTGCCATGTAGTGCATAAAACATGGATTTTTTCATCATCATAATTCATTTGATGATCAACGAGTGTGGAATACCTACATGTAAGTCCCAAGTCAAAAAAATTATAATTGTATAAAGGTGAGAAGACTTGATAATAAATATTTATTGTATTCAATAGAAAATTCTTTTTCCATGGAAGATCATAGTGAAATTTTGACAGCATAACGACATCACATAAAAATTCATAAAATGGTTTGATGAGATTGAAAGGGGTATCTCATAATTTGGAAATAAAATGGCCAGTAGTAGGGACATGTAAGGACATGTCTCAACATTAGGGATTGGACATATAAGGTATACAATAATAAAGAAACTTGAATAAATTAGAGAAGGGAAGGATCCCTCACTTGAGTGTGTGACTCCAAATTCTTGGTAGGAGCTTATTAGGAGCATCAGAAACCGTTGGAGGACTCTAGAGAGGGTATTTAAGAGTAAGTATGTGATCATATTATTTTTAGTGAATAAAAATGGGATATTTGGTGGTTTTATATAGGGAATGAGTGGAGATTTCTTTATTATTTCTCAAACATATGTTTTGGACTCTATATAATAAAATAAAAAACTAAAAAACTTCACCTAGTTTAATCCCATGTACTCTACAAAATTTTATTTGTTTTAATTATTTCATATATCCAGGGACATAAATTTATTAATTAGTACCCTTCATTATATGTATGTGAGTCAAAATCTTAAAGAAATGATTTTAAAACCTTAAAATATGTTAATGGTTCTGGAGGATTCATAAAGGCTTAATGAAATTCACAAAATAAACATAAAATCACCTTATTTTAATGGGAAACATATATTTGTTATTTTATCGCATTCATATTATTTATTAAATCACCTTTCGGTCATTATGATGTTATAAAACACAAATTATATTTATATGGTTTTTAATTTTCACACGAACATTCGACTGTCTCAGAAAATTAGGAAACTTCATCATGGGATAATTTAATCACTCTGATTCAAAAAATATATTTAATTAATCTTATTAAATTTTTAAATATTTGATTTTAACATTTAATATAATAGCTGACATTTATTAAAAATGATGGGTTTTTTGACAATAAGTGTTTTCTAGCCCTTATAAAAATTACATTTTAGTTTTTAAAAACTATATGATCATTTATATTTAATAAAAATATTGAATTATAATGTTTTACTAAAATATTATTTATTTAAAAAATCATTTTATTCATAAAAATAAACTTCATTATTGAATTTTAATATTACCCAAATATACTATATTTTTATATAGTGTCAAAATAAAAATCATTTATAAAGTAACAATACTAGGTTGAAATTTTTTTTCACTATTATATAAATACTAATTTACATACTCATATTTCATGGGTATTGATATAGATGCATTTAATATAATAGAAAATAAACTTATAGTAAGTTCTACGATGGTGATACTATCATGGGGTGGTTTGGTATAGATGGTTTGGGTTATGAAATCGATGAGCTTTAACTTCTCCCATAAATGGTTTTTCTCATACTTAGGTTGTTGGATATCAGAATGCGCCTGGTCAAGGGAAAATCCTAGTGATAAGATAACCCTCATAACCTCTAATAAATTTTATTTACATGGTATGGTAAAAAATGTTAAGGTCATCACTTCTTTTTCTGTTTCAATTGGATTTTGTTTAAACCATATATTTTTACTAATCATATGATCACTTTTCAATAGATATTTTATCGATGGTAAAGATTATTAACAGTAATTTAAATATGATAGGATGTAATAAAACCAAATATTTTCATGTTTTTTCTATATCCATATAATATAATAAGTCATTTAATTATATCACTAGGTAAATTTTATTAGAAACATTTCATGTCATTACAATCAATGTTGACCCTTCTTTCAGAGACCCATGAAAATTATTTCTATCCATAGCATGATTAGATTCACTATTCTCTCCCTCTATAAGATTTTCCCCCATTTCGGTTCCAAATTTTTATCATTACAAATATTTACTTACCCAATGTACTGGTGATGCGCAACTTCAAGAGTGTCTTTACCATCCTACTAAAAAATCTTCTCACCCTATTCTTACATCACCTAATCCTAAAAATGAGGCTCATCCATCTAATTTTCTTGAGCACCACTCAACTGAACATCATACCCATGTTCAAAAATATGACCAGTATTAGTAGAAATATTATCAAATTTATCCTATTCACTTTATAAATATTCAAATGATCATCAACTAGGTTACTTTCTATGCTCCACTAATATTTGGAGGTGAAGATTCCACCCATTAATTTCATTTTCATAAGTTTTATATAGATTATAGTTATTTATCCTACAATAATAATAAGGTAAAAAAACATTTTGAAAACAAATCCGATAGATGCCCAACATAAAAATTTCCCAAAAAAAAGATTTATTTTCACATTTTTAATCTATCTATTCATATTGTCTTATAAAGAATAAAGAAAAAAAATTAATTAAAGAATAATATTAATCAACAATAACTAATATCCGAGAATAGTATCCAAAAAAATCCATTTCTATAGTTCAATCCATCCTAACAGGGATCCTCACGCCTAGGGAGATATCCAAAAGAATATAAGTGTGACAGAAAATCCAATTCCAAACCACAATTCTAATCCATACCTTAAATATGGTGTTCTTGATAAAGAATGAATTGAAACATAAATCATGCTCCTAAATGATGAACATGATTAGTTTCAGAAATAAATATCCCAATATTTTTTCCATGCACTTCTATTCAACTAACAGGAATAAAATATTGAAAGAAACCCTTACTAATTAGAATACAATTGTATTCCATGAATAACCAAACAATAGTTAATCTTCCCATTAAGTCATATAATTTTAAAGTCTTATCCTCAACCAGAAAGATCATTCAAGAAATAATCATGGAATTAAATATATTAAACCTATTATAAATATAATCTTCATTGGATTTAAAATGTTCAGTTGTACCTTTATATATTATTCTTTCAGTAACGAAATCCTTAAAATGTCTCTTCATTATTCATTTTCCTTTCGTGGTCTCTCTCTAGTCAGTATTCTTAGATGAAGTTTCCATAGATCAAAATGAGATAAGAATACCCCCAAAATAGGAAATATAATCAAAATTACAGATAAATTACATACTCATAAAAAAACCATAGTTCCATTATCATTTCCTTGAGAGTTAATTTATTATATTTTAATATTTTTCATAATTACAAGTGTGACACTTCCGTTACCTAAAAAAGGTACCACAATATCCTTTCTTATCCACACCACATGAGACCTTAATCTTGACCAAACCCTAAAAAAATATATACTCAATATCCTTATCCATATCCTATAATTATTTCTTTTAATAAAATATTAACCTAGTGGTCCTTAAAAAGATCTCAAAAGGAGGTTTCTCAAATATTATGTGTATATTATTACCGATTTGTTTAAAGTTTCATTCTTCCACAACTTCAAATAATTATATGATATCCCTCCAAACATAATTAATCTAGGATAATCCACATAAAAATATTCTATTTTGATTATTTTATAACCATTTTCCACCTCTATTCCATCAAATGGGAAACACATGTATCACTCGTGTGAACATATCGACTACCTCTTCCACAAAGTAATATGATTCATTTTCCAAAAATAAAATTCATGGTTGGTTACAATGATTGATATAATGTTTTTATATGATATATATAACGTAATTATTTTTTTTAATTATAATATATTATATATCTTCTTATCATTTTATTTGTTAAAAAAAGTATAATGTTTCTCTTTTGTACATGTAGACTGCCACTTCCATGAAGAGATGGATGTGATTTATTTATCACTTTTATTTACATGGAAAGTAATAAGTATATATTTAATGATAATTTACGTTATTTATTATAAAATAATGATTATGTAAATGTTAATTACCTTTATTTCATTCCATCCATCAAAAATTGGAAACATCACTCATGCGTACATACAAACTACTATCTCTAAAAAGTATATAATTAATTTTTCATCACTTCTTTATATGATTAATTATAAAAAAGACTATGATAAATAAATATAAAACTTATTTCATTATTATAATTGTGTGTATTTCTGAACCATGACCAAGGTGCAAGTACTCGAACCATCAAACTGAAACATGCGTGGAAAATGGGCCAATTTTTACATGAATGCTCATTTTAATAATGAAATTGTTAAGTAAACGATAATTGGAAATTTTAAAGGAATAATAAAAAGTAATATTTATATCAATATTTTTTAAAATAAATTTATCATATAGGATATTTGAAATTTTATGTAGTAAGATGGTACATAAAGGCAGGTTGTATGTTAAAATCACTTTTCTTTTTAGGATTTTCTATCCTAACTTTTCATTAAGGGGTGTTATATAGATCTTCTCATTTAGACCACATTTAATTTTATCATATGGTTACTCATATAATTTGTATATATTAGTTCCAGTTTCTCCTATTTGGCACTTAAAATGATTGAATAAATGTTTTTGATGAAAAGTGAACCTTATTTCATCTTTTGTCGTCAAACGTTTTCTTCTATATCTATACTCCTAAAAAATTTATATAAGGTTTCAATTGTACATTAATTTTTTTATAAAGTTATTTTTCATTAAATATTACTTTATTTTCAAATTATTAATACAAATCATTTTAATGGAACATTTTTCAAACAAGTCATTTTTTACATTTTGATAAAGTGTTAAAATAATGTTCACTTTTAACATATATGGAATGAATAGTTTTTCCCACTATCATGACCATTATTTTCTTTGAATAATACTTTATATTTTTCTATAGTTATTTTAAAATAAAATAATGTATCAATATTCTAAAAATTTTCAATTAAATAATTTTTAAAATAAATGTATATTTTCCTTCTTTTTTCAAATAAAGGATCAAAATTTCTTTTAAAATTATTTTTAATCTATGTCAACTTCCTTTACGGATTTTTATGATTCACTATTGATACGATATTATGATAACATACCCATTATTTGTCTCCATCGATTGTGATGATGATGATTTAAGGATTATTCAATGAAATTTTTCTTTCCCGTGGGTTAATTAATTTATGATGCAACCTTTATGAAACTCATTTCTTTTCTATGGGTTCTGTTATTATGAAATGATGATATGTTTAGGAAAACTATTTTCATTCCCAAGGTTATGATATGATGTATTTTTATGATCTTGTGGAACACATATGATTGGTTTTAATTGTTCCCTGGGTGGGCATGAAACTATACATCCCTATAATGCATTGGGTAAATATGGATTTCTCATTAGATAATAAGGACTGTAATGGGGAGTAAACCCAGTTTACTAATGGACGCTATAAAATATGATAGTATTGGGAGTGAACCATTACTTAGTAAATGATGGAATTGAGAGTGAACCCGGTCCAAAAAATTATGTATTATGCTTATCACATGTTCTAATTGATCATGATTGACCATTTATGATTACGCACTCTTATATATTATGTTTTTTGTAAGAAAATCATTATTGCATGATTCAAGATTATTTAGCTTTGACTTATTGGGAATTAATTTCTTAAGTTATTATCAAGCTCTCATACCCATACACATATTATAACTTATAATCATTTATTGGTATCTCCTATGTTTACACTAACTAAGAATCTGAGATAACCCATTCTTATGTTTTAATATTCCTCAAGTTATGAAGAAAGGTATTAAGAAAACAAATATCTAAGAATGGTATCATGGGAGAAGGAATTTGTTGAATATAGTTTTTATATTTTATGAAATAAGTGTATTTTTTCTAGTCTCCAAATACATTAAACATTTACAGTCCTTGAGAACATATTATTATGAAATGTATTCAATTTTAAACTAAAATAATGTAATATTTATTTATGTTACGCTCGTTTTGCTTCAACATATCACCAAGAACCTAAATAGTCCTCCTCATCTAGCCATCAATTTGTGGGTTGAATTCTATATTCAACCACATATAAGTCTTAAATACATCTTCCAAGCTCCTTCACAACTATGATATGAATCAAGTATCTCTTATGGGAATTATTTTCAATGATACCTCGTGAAAATTCATGATCTCATCCACTTAAAATCATCAAAATATCTCCACCAAACTCTAATCCCTAATATAAATAAAGTAAACCAACTTATTCAGTTGGTCAATGACCATTCATATAGAATTGTGACATTTCCATTAACAATGGAGTCTTGTCCCAAAGTCCATCTATATGTCATACAACTTCAACGGTAGAAACTCAATGGACGGGGACAAACCAACTAGAACTGGGTGCTTGTCCTTGAATTACTGATAGGTGAGACACTGTAATATAGACCCAACACTCCAATTTATATAGGGCCACCAATAAAAATAATTAATATCCTAATATATATTTTTCATTCTTGGATGTGCCACCAAGGGAGTAGTTTGGAAATCCCTCAAAACTACCTCGCATTACCCAATCTGGACCACTATCTTTTCATTAAATAGGATAACATGCTCCCCACCCTCAAAGACTCATTTAGGTACACCACCTATGGATATCTTGATATGAAAACGCCTAAAAAACAAAATCTAACCCAAGACTCTTTCACTCACTAAACAAGTAATGGATTTATTAAAAAAATTGATTAGATGTTAAATCTCCCTTATATACCATGTAAAATTTTAGAAATTCTAACAAATTAAAGGGATCCTCCAAAAATTGAGGGTGATACTTCCTTTTAAGGCCATTAGCAACCATGTTACCTTTTCCAAGATTATAAACAAACTCAAACTCATACTCCAATTGAAACATTTACTACCATTTATAACATAATTTGATATATACATAAGAGAGTATACACCTTAAACTATTGGGATCTGAATATACTAAAAAACTTTCACTAAATGGATAATGTATATATTTCTTTAGGGAAAAAATATCTACTGCAAGCTCCAAACCCTTGGTTATGTAGTAATTCTGGTGATTTCTCAGCTTCCTGTAAATATAACTAGTCATAATATTCATCTATATTAGCACACATCAATGTATCACTCTAAAGAAATTATATAACACCACATACTTAAATTATTCTTATTGTAACCACAATATATGATCACTAATTAACATCCTCTTTAGCACCACAAAATCTCTCTAGTGTTATTCATAACATAAGAAGTGATGACCTTTTAGGGTAAGAGAATCTGTTGGAGATGAAATCCAAGAGATATATACCACTATTATCGTGTAATATCGAAAAATCAAATGATATAACATGCATCAAACAAAATTATAGTAGTATATCAATATTTCATGACCTTGATCTTCATAGATTCTACAACTACACAACCCTCTAAAATTGAAACCCTTAGAAATAGATACCACAAATATTGAACAAGCACTTTGGTATATTTCAATAAACTCAGTTCTCTAAATATAATTCCAAGTAATACTATAACAACTCATCATGTTCATCCTCTAATACTAAATATAAAATGGTATAGTTTATGAAGACCACTATAAACAAATCAAATGAGGGCTTGAAGATATGGTTCCAGAGACTGATGATCACAATAAGTTTTTTATATATGATTAAAGGTATCACTAGAAACTCATAATGATTATCGAAAAAAATAAAAGTAGTAATATGTATATCCTCCTCATGATCCTAAATATAGTGATATCTAGACCGAAGATCTTTCTTAAGGAACCACTTCACTCACTTCAACATGTAGATGAGGTCATTTATCCATATAAAAGACTATTTTATCTTGGATGTCACCTAGATCAAGTGATGATATTCAATAAAATGAAAAATATTACATCCACATTCTTATAAAACAATACTAGAGAATCCTAAGTGGATACACTATCTTAGATGAATTATTTATTTATATGGTCCCCTAACTACACATTCATCTCCATAATATTTGTTGGGACCATAAAATAATTTGAAAAAGATATTATTGTGGTTGTTTGTTGAAGACAATTATTATATATAAATATCTTGAAGAAGGGAGGATATTGAAACATCATTGAGAATGAAATCTATGTACTCTTATATTACAAAAGGAATCTGATCATCTACAAAAAATATTTCATGTAGACCAAAACTTTCAAAATGATGGGTGATCAGATGAAAATTCCTAGAAATAGGCCCTATTCCCCACAAATAAAGGTCCAACTTTACCAAAAGAATGCTTGATCTATTAGCTTGTAAACACACCACTTTAAGGTGATATTAGACTATCTTGAAAAAAACTAAAGATAGATATTCCATATGAAGGTTGGAATCATAGGGTTTCATCCTCGCCATTATAAGGTCTCATAAAAACCTTTATTCACTTTGTGAAAGATTGTATCATTGAAATATATTGGTGAGTATGTTATCACTTTTGGATAGAATCTATATCCTATTACATTGGCTATGTGATATAATAAATATTTTTACTCTCAATTAACAAATTATATAGCCATGTAATTATCATCATCATCTAGTGTAGAGTAATGAAAAATCATACCTTCAACTATGTTAGGTGATTCTTGGTCATAACCATCCATCATCTGCATCTAATTACTTCCCACACTGATAACTATATGAACCTTTCATGGATTTTATATAGGTTCTATTGGAAGTGTATCATAGTTCCATCCACTTATATCTCATCTCGGTGAAATGACATACCCTCTTCAAAAAAACTACCCTAAGGTCCACCATTTCTACCATGGTAAGTCCCATTATTGTTAGATTAGGACAATAAAAATAATTCTTAGGTGGGTGACTATTGGATTCTTGAGTGAATCATTGTTTCTAATAAATTATTAGAATTCCAAAACATGACTTTACATTTTTACACTTATTAGAATCATTTAGAGATATTTTTACAACCCCCATGGATGTCTAGATTCAGGTCAATGGAAGAAGTAGTGGTGGTGGTATCCAAGTGTGGGAATATAGAATTAGAGACATCTATAATCATACACTTTTTGGGAAGAAATATTCTAATAGATGGCGGATATATGAGGTAGGGTAGTTTCATATGAAAAACATATGTTTCATAGTAAATGTGAAATTAGAGAAATCTTTTCCAAATTATGGGATTATAGAAGCAAAAACCTCAATAAAAATCACATTAGTGGACTTCTGTAAGAGATCTATTCAATTTTATAAAGGATTTTTAAGATATACAAAATAGTGTATATGGATAGATTTCACTGTTGACCAAAAGGACCATCTTAGGTGGTGATTCTCATCCAATTTTCTTATCATAATGGACGTTCTCCCATGAAATTTTCAAGGTGGTTCAATTAGCTTGAATTATTTGAATTTACATTGAACCTATATAAATATATAGTGTTGAATCATTTATAGTGGTGAAAACCCGAAGGTTTGAGTGGGGGTTAATCTAGATGGAGTTGGAGTGGCATACATCCTCATGGGGAGACTTCCTCGTGGAAGTTCATATAGTTATAATATGTTTATTGGTTTATTTCCTTGAGTTTCTTCAAATAGAGTGTCTAGAAGTATTAACTAATAACTTGGGTTGTGTATGGTTTCTAAAAGGAGTGTTACCTTGTAATTCAATTTCCCCATAATGAAAGATACAGTGTAATCTCCCTTGGAGTTTAACTATAGTCTAAAAATTTTGATTTCCATTTTTTTTTATATTTTTATTAATTGATGTTTTTTATTACTTTCAAGTTGAATTAGAATATCATTTCAAGAAAAATAAATTTATTTAAATCATATTTAAGGGTAGATCAACATAGTTGATAGGGTTCCTATTCCTCTAATTTTTAGATAGTGAATTTAAATGGTTGTGAAGTAGTTATTCAAACCATTATGGGTTCATTTTTCTAAAGGATTATCATTTCAATATAACATTTTGTGATATGTGGATAAATGGATTTGATTTCCATGTTCCGATTCCCTGGATGCGATATCAGATACATAGGATTTAGATGCTTTTGGTAGTGTTAAATTATATAATAATTCATATCAAATCATTGTGTATCTTTGATTAGAAAGACTCCCAATAGAAAACACATTGTTTCCTATGTAGTAAGGGTTCATACATTATTCTACCTTGACATCACTATCTTAAATGTTGGTTTGGTTACTCATGAGCATTACATTATCAGGTTTCCAAAAATGAATAATCTTCTACTTAAAATTTATATGATTAACCACCATCAATTGAGAATGAGGGTATTCTTACTACACTAAGAGTAGTGTAAATTCTCAATGTATTCCTAGTTGGTACATCTCATGATATGTTCCCCAGATGGAGGTATCGAATCTCTACTACTATATTATAAGAGACTCTCGGATTGGAATGGGTTTATTATGAACCTAATTCTAGATATTAATTATATGATGGTGAAGCGTAATATTGGATTTAATGTGATAAACCATAATAATTAAACAATATCTAGAAACAAGAATAAATAAATAAACTAAAATTAACAACTGAATACAACAAGATTCATGTACCATTCTATTTGTACTCTTTAAATTATTCATCATCATTTAGATCCAAATAAAAAGTTATGAGAGTCTTTCTCTAGGGATACATCAGTTATCACACTATCATTGGGTTCCTCATCTTGAGAGATAAACTAGGTATCTTTAGATATTTTTACCCTAAAAACACATAATAGCCCTCACATAACCCCTAAGCCTAAACCTTTTCCCTATATCAGACCCACTCTGATACTACTCTAGCATGACCCAACTCACCAATACCCCACCTGTTCAAATAGAAATATTATTATTACACCTCAATCCTAACTCTAATTTTCATAGGGCTGGTGACTAACCATGAATAAGAATGTTACATGATAAAGGGAGCTCTTAAACAATCATACATTTATATGACTTCTTGTCCTGACATAGGATATAATAATTAATTCTAAAAACAATAAACCAAATAGAATTTACAAATTCATGTAACACATTCTAATCATCCATATATTATAACAATATAGTTAATCACGTAGTAAAGGGAAAACTGTATGCCCATTATCGTCATGCTCATCCCCCATCATTGGTCAAATGGTGAAAAAAAAATAAATTAACCCAAATAAAATCAAAATAGCCTCAAAGGGCCAAATAGGTTACACTATCATGTTGTACATGGAAAATTTATTTTGTTGGGATACCGACATACCTAATTCTGACACCTGTAAACAATATGTGTAATCTCCCATGAAGGGTGTGTAACTACTCTTGAAATCTTTCAGTTTGGAATTATTGAGTGGAAACCTGACTTCATTTGGTGTATTTTAATACCCCACATGGCACGACCCATCCCCTGGGACTCGTGTCGTGACTACCCCAAGCCCGCGTCCCAAAAGCCAGGGGCTTGAGACTAGCACCGGAAAGGCATATCCATAAAACAGGGATGGCATTTCCTTTTTAACCTGTAAACTCACACAATCTAGGCACACAGATAGACACGAGCCCAAAATAAACTATATAGTAAATAGAGTGATTACAATAAGTAAAGAGGACAAAATACAATCCCAACTGGAAAGTACATGTAAAATTGAAAACTGCTCCTGTGAACGCCCACCAAGGATCCTACCTAAAGGGTAGGTACAACTCTCGAACTATTGTCTCTATGGCACATCTCATCTAATGGTCTACCTCTGAGCAGCCTCTAGTCCTGGAACCCTCAGCCTTGATCAATGTTGTCGGTCATCTATATAAGACACAACAAGGTGCGGGCATAGCCAGTGCATGAGTGAGTATAACAATACTAGTAGGGACCCCGAGACCCCCGGAGGTCTCTCAGAATCCATAGAGGATAATCCCTAAATCAAGACCACAATTACAAATCATGAATCAAAAAAATAAACCCTATATAGGTATATTTCCCATACATATACCTATGTTATCATGTAAGCACATCTCATTCATGAGGAAACACAAGGCCCAAGTCTTTATCCAAAAGCACAACTATTTCACAAAGGAAAGGATACCATGAAGGTAGCACCACGAAGGTAAGAACCACAAACATAACACTACACAAAAGAATACCACGAAGGTATCACCACATAGAAGTGTACCACAAAGGTAAAGACTCAGATTACACTAGGTATAACTTAAGCACGGGAGTATAGATGATTAGTTGTATTGCTAGATTATCTTACTTTGTCGAGAAGCTCTGTTGTTAACCCACAAATGATTGAGGATGACCCACACAGTATCCAAATATAACCCACATAGGATCTAAAGATAACCCACAAAGGATCAGAATATGACCCACACATGATATGGAGATGACTCGCACAGGATAGGTAGATGGTGACCCACACAGGATCTGAACATTCTCCATGTACATCCAGCCAGAGGGTTCCCACACTAAGAATGCTTGATTCTGGGAGAATATTCTCCTCAACCAACTGTTTGGTACTTTAACTACCACTAAGTCCCACAAAGAAGTATCACTAAGTTCTGTCGCATCAAAATGGGCCCAATGTGACTGACGGTGTTTCAATCAGACACCCGGTCTGTAAGTTATTAGCATTTCTATTCTGAGGGCCCGGTTGGATTTAGGATCGATCCAACCTGGTTGTACTCTAACTTTATCCACAACTCAAGTTGATTATAGCAAAAATAATCATCTCGATCCAAGTATTCTGGTTCTGCAGATGGTTCTCAAACAGACGATCGGTTCTCAAGATATGAACAAAAAGGAATATCTGGGTCCAGATAGGCCCAGGTCCGGTACGACCCGGTTGGACCAACCCGGCATGACCCGGCCTGGCCTGACCCAACGCGGTTCGGACCGCTTGCCTCGGCCTTGGTCCCACCCGAAATGGATGGGCCATGAGGGCCCAACCCACTCGGCTGGGTGAGGTCTGTCGTGGTGGGGCCCGCCCTAGCCGCTACATGGGGGAAGGCGCCACCTGGAATTCCGAACGGTCCAGTTGGAACGTTCAGGTTTGGAAAAACCGGCTGCGCCAAGTGGCGCCACCTGCTGGCACACCAGACCCATCGGATCAGGTCCTGCTCAGCATGACGCGGTCGGCCGGGGTTACCACTGTCTCCCCTCCCAGTGGCACGACGACGTCTCTTCTCAAACCATAGTCAGTTGAAATTCGCCCGCCCATCAGGTGCGCCACCGGGGCTCAACAGGCGCGACCTCTATCACCTGTGGCAGGGATGTGCGCCACCCTAGCTCCCACATGTCTAGTGGGCGTGCTGGTTGATGTCCTCCTCAGTCATGGATGATGGGTCACAGCCTCCTCTGGTGGCGTGGATACGATGTCACCACCATCATGATCGGCCGGTGTGTCGGCCACCGCTTGTACCCCGTCAACGTCGGTCACCGGTGATGTGGTCGGGTTCTACTCAACCCGTCGATCTGAACATGTAGAATATGTCAACAAAGAAGTATTTGAGGGATCTGGTCATGTTCGTTTAGCCCACACCCTCCACGTTAATGAGAATATGCTTAAGTAGATTGATCTTCCTTAGATTTACCATGAAATCCAAAATATACATGTAACTTTTCTTCAATGTATCTTTGTCACTTTTTCTCAGAATTATGAATCCCTAAACACATAATTTGAGAATCTGATATATTGTATTGAGATGAGAAATATTAGGAGTCTTGACATCTGTAAGACCTAGGAACTCTATAGCTTTAACCTTAAAAAATCTTTCTTTGACATCTGGATACTTATTAGAACAGAACTTAGCTTCCCCCATCATATAGAACATGTAACACCCCAAGATTTCATAGTGTGTTATTTCTTCAAAATAATTCAATAACTTTCACTACATGCAACACCATGTTCAAGCACACCATGACTTACCAAACAAGCCGTTCAAAAGAGGTTATGAATAGTATTAGATAAATTTTAATGTTTATATAATCCTTATAATTTTAGAATCCATATTATGAGTTTCTTAGATATAATGCAAGAACAAATTCATTTTCAGTATTGCACTTTTATCAACTTTAATAGTGAACCCTTTTTAAATACTATATTTTAAACTTTTTGACTAAATGGGGACATCAAAAATTTAAAATTAAACATCCCAAGCTTCCACGGTACGCTTTCTTTGAATAATACAGTAGCGTGTGTTGTACGCAACCTTGAGTTTTAACACACACCACAACCAATCAAACTAGCCGTTATGAATAGTAATACCTAATTTTTGAAATTATATATATTTTATATTTAAAAATGGACTTCATTTTTGGATTCGGAATATCGAAATTATCCTAGGGTGAAATTTTGGTACTTTTCGGATAACTTTTATATTTTGATGAATAGTGAAAATTACTAAATTTTAATTAAAAACAACTTTTTTAATCAAAATAATTAATAGTGATAAATTATGAATTTGAGTGGTTTTAAAGTATATTTAGAATATATTTTTACCATTTAATATAATGTTGGTCATTGGACATAATTTTACAATTAAACCGAACATAAACGAGTGTCAATCTTTTGATAGTTATTTTCTCTTAAAAACACGCTTTTTGTTTTGACAGCGGGATTTAATTTTAAATTAATTTCTGCCACTTCTGTGTTTTGAATTTAGGAAAATGGATTCCATATTTGGAATCAGGATGTTAAAATTGTGTAAATAGGTAACTTTTATTTTTAGACATTTTGAATAATTACTGCGGTAAATATTTTATTTACCATGGTTAAGGGTAAATCCGGTAAATAAGGGTTAAAAAAATAATATTATAATAATACTAAATTACCCTAAAACGTGTCTTAAACCTATTGGTTGATACATGGTCGACCATGGGAATCTTTGGGTCTATTTTGGGACCCCATGGATCCACTTGTAAGTGATAATGACACTTTATTTTAATTTAGTTAAAATTAATACAAAAATGACACAAGCATATATCTTTTAGAACAACAATTGTTACATAGGGTTATATATGTTGGATTTTAGATTATAAATATTCATTAGAAATCTAAAAAGATTTTCTACATAATGATATTTTATTTATAATTTTTAGACATTAAATAATTTATTTTATTTATGACACAATGATGATGCAGTAATTACTATAATAGTGAAAAATTAAAATAATTGATATTATAAATACCCAAATAAATATAATATGAAACTTTTAATGAATTAAACTAATTTTCTAGGATAATATGATATATTAGGATTGATTTAATTGACTTTGTTCGAAGTAATCAATCTGTTATGAGTTTCACAAAAATCAACTATTGAATAGTGTCAAAATTGACATAAAAGAGTTCTTAAAACAAATATTATATTATTAATTGATATTAAATTCCTAAAAATCTATGGCTCGGCCAAGAGACTTATATTATGATAGGTTAATCATTAATGGACCACTTGGGGGTCTCTTGGATGTATATAGTAAGTTTATTAACCATATTATATAAAAATACAAAGAGACATTGTAAAAGTGAAACTAATTAACTTAGAGTTAATACTTAAAGATAAGGTTAATATAAGTACCCAAACCTGTCTAAATTCTATTGGATGAGTTGTTTTCGACCTATCCCCACCTTATCCTTTGAATAGTCAACTTTGGAGCCTTTGGAAACCGAATATGAATTTATTATAAATTAATATTTCTAGCTTTTCCAAAGGTGCCCCTCACCCCTCTTATAAAAGGGCACTCCTCCTTCTCATTTCCTCACACCTCTCAAGCCACTTGGCTCGTCCAAACTCTGCCCAACTAAGCTCCTCACATCCCTATCCTACTCCTTGAAGCTTCCCCTTAGGCAGAAAGCATTTCAAGAAGTCCTTTGGTTCCAACCAAAGTGAGTTACCTAAATTAAAGGAAACAATTTTTCTCTTAAAGTATTTTCATTTATTTTGCTTCTCCAACCCCCAAAATCTTTTTATTTCCTTTCTTTTGTAACAACACCAGTATCCTCAATATACTAGGATGTTGTTATAAGAAGGATTCAAACTACACATTCACACAACTCCATCTAATGGATGATGAACATAATGTTTCTGTGGATGGCAAACTAACGCCTCACGAAACGATGATTGTTCAAATACATCTTATCGCCTCTCATGGTGGCCATTTGGATGGCACTGTAATTAAATATGATATTAATGATATATATTTTATATATAAGCTTCTGTAATTCCATTTTATTTCATACCATTATTCGTTTCATGTTGTATATACATACGATAATTTCATTTGAGGAAGTGCGGACTACCGCCCCCTTAAAATGATATGACTCGTTCATACCACACATGAAACGTATAAAGGATGGTGTAAATGAACTTAAGTAACATATATAAAATATTATATTATACTGGAATAGTAATATACCTATGTATAATTTGGATTCGATTCTTTTAAAATAAAAATTAAATGGAAGTAGCGTTCGTGCGTACGTACGGACTACCGTCTCCACGAACGCGATGAGATTCATTCTCCATCGTATAATTTGATGATTTAAAAATGATGTTTAAGAACTTGATACCATTCTGGATATGAATAATATACATCCCATTAATAACGAATATGTCTCACATAACAAAGAATATAAAGTAAAATGAACCCGTTAACACTCGAAATGACGATAATTCTAAAATATTATTAACAAATCAATGATAACAGATCATATATGATATCATATTAAAGTAAATGATTATTTTATTATTCAATAACAATTATTTCACCATTATACAGGAGGTAAACCTACCATCGACCAAGGAAAAAGTACAATGTAAGGGATTCTCTTATCTCACTTTCAATTCCGTGAGATTTCCATTATTCGCCACTAAATTATTGAAAGTGGTGTATTATGTATGGCCATTTGATATATATTATCACTATTCTCTTTATATTTATGTTATTCTATAAATCATTTGGTGGTTATTAACTTTTGGCCATACGACTCAGTCGATTAACGTGGTAAGGGTTTTCTTATCTCACTTTTAATTCCGTGAGAATTCCATTGATCGCCACTTAATTATTGCATGTGGTGTATGTGTACTGCCCATGATCGTATTCATTGTGTAATATACTTTAATTTATGGGTATTTACATCATCATGGTATGATAATTCTTTCATGGGTGTATGTTTCGTAAGTTACCTAATCGATAAGGGAATTTGAGATTTCAATTTCCACTCATTTGGCTTTACACATATTTCATTGATTATATTACCCCAAGATTATGTGTGGAATCACTATTCATTTGATTATGTCATAATTTCCACTCCCCTTCCTGTGGATAGAAGTTTGATACACATAATCACTCCATTGGTAATTCTCAAGTCATTGATATGAATTTGATAAGAGTAATTTTAACTCATTCTCCATTTGTTGAGTTAAACATCCAATTCGTTGGTGTTGTTTTTACAAGAATATGTGTGAATGTCCTTTGATTGTTTTACACTGAATATCCAATCATATTTAGTGTATTTATATTTGTCACACATAATTATGTCATTGATTTATCCTTAACCTAAGGATACAACCTTTTTGAGAAATTTCATCGCAATTTACATTCCATTGAGACTTCTTTGATGATATACACCAAATCACTTCTATGTGGTGTATATAATGTACTTTGACATAGTATATCATGAATTCCTTTATTCTCATGATATTACAATGTTTTGATTACCTCAATTATTTGTATTCAAGTGTCTCTCTTTTGGTTAGAAACTCTAACCAAAATACCATTTTAAAATGTTTTAAAGAATTATTCTTCTAAATCATGCTCATTAATGTCCATATTTTAAAAATGGTTTTAAGGATTTATTTATATGGACATTAAAGTTTTAAAATTAAAACTCCTTTTAAAAGTTTCAAAGTGGTATGGGACACTTTGATTCAAAAATATACTTTTAAACGGCTTCTTGACAAATAGTGTGACTTTTAAATGTTTTCAAGAAAAGGGGGATATTTCTCTCAAATAGTTTTGATGATTATTTTCATCTATGTCAACATCCTTCATTATTATTGATTGAGGTTAATGTGATACAATACAATCTTCCATATTGTATCGAATGAATTATGTTTGACTGTGGATGTGCTATTTTTATACCATTCATGGTTTGTGGTGAAAGTATTGACATTTCGTATGCTAGTTTAATACGAATGTTTACGTTATGTTTAAACCTTTTCATATGGGAATGCATTGGACTTAATAAGTGACGGGTGGAGCCCACTATAGCTCCTCGATGCATCGGTAGGTCTCATGAGACAAACTAGTGTCTTGGCACAAGGCCTTGGCAAAATCTTATTTGTAGTCTTGGCACGAGGCCTTGGCTATGTGGTTATGATAGTCGGGCATTATGCATTCCATCATTATGAAAGTGGTTATTGATATTGCATGTGATCATTGGACTAGTAGAATATCCATGTGAGTAAGTAAATGGCATTATTTCATTTTACCTTTGCCATTTTATGCTGAAGTTCAAGTTTAAAAGGCTTTTGTTTTAGTTATAAATTGCCTTAAGTGTTTATGCTTATTTATGAAAGCTTCTGCTATAATGTTATCCTTACTGAGCATCCGAGCTCACCCCTTTCAATGTTTTTTTTTTCAGGATTATGAAGAAGTAAATTATGAATGACCTGCATGGATAGTATGAGGGGATATGAAGAAAAGATGTTTTTTTTATGATGTAATGTAAAAATTTATGGATGTATCTAGTTATTCCAAGGCTACTAAACTAATCGGTCTTTCGAGACTTGATCTTTCTCGTGATCATGCCAATGTTATGTAATTAATGCACCGACTCTGGGTAGCTGGGGTCGGGGCGTTACAGTTGGTATCAGAGGAAGTTTAGTACAAACCTTGGTAGCTAGATTTAGATAAACTCTGATTAGAGCACGTAGACCTAAGATGAACTTTGAGGATTAGTATAAAAAAAAACTTCCTAGAATTTTGGTATTGTAAAGATTTTGTGAGTTTTACGAGCAATACATCCCTGTCTGGATACGAGCACGTAGAGGCGGCTCTGGCACAGATGTACCTAGGGGTAAAACCCGAAAACACCGCTTTGAGCTAGACTCGAACGGGAACTGGTGCACGACAACGGGCCTTGCTGCACTCTTGGTTACGACACTACCGGGGGATATGCTTAGGATAATTTACATTTTCTTTACAAACCGATTTAAGTAATATATACATAAGATGAGATAAAATGACCTTGGTTAATCCTAATATGTTTCAAATTGAGAATATGGTGACATTTTAATCTCTAAATGATTTTACGACTACTATTACTCACACAATGCCTTCTGGTTTTAGTCAATGGCTGGATTCCAAGGAAGTCATAGTGACTTTGAGAATGATGTACAAGTTGGGAACAGTGGTGGCAATGAGCAACAAAATGGAATGTTGATAGGCGTAAAAGATATCGTCTTTATGCCAACTCAGTTTTCCAAAAATATGATCAACAACATATATATTAACCAACTCCCAGACTCAACAAGGAAGAGAAAGGTGATAAATGATAAGATCTCCAGCAATGGAGACCATGGAGAAAAGAAACCTCAATTTTCATCATGCAGGAATTGTGGAAAGAGACACCCAGGAAAGTGTCTCAATGGGACAACGAAATGTTTTACGTGCGGGAAGGAAGGACATAAAGTGAAGAATTGCCGAAGAAAAATGAAGAGTACTATGGAAGAAGATAAAAATGGTCCCAAGAGTCCATTTACAGTCATTTGTCGTAAATGTAGGGGACCTGGCCATTACCCGAGTGAATGTCCTATTTTATAGGATATTTTCTTGGTCAAAGAAGAAGCTATGTGGAAATAAATGGCTGGAGAAAAATTTAAAAAGTATTAGCACTCCTTGTTGATGGGTTTGCTTTGGAATAATTTTCTCTTGTATTTGTAACCCCGCAGTTTTCCATGTGAGAATGATATTTGAGGAAGAATTGTCTCTTCTCTTGTGGATATAGGTATAAATAACCATTTGGTTTTATATGATCATTGGGGTTTGAGAAAATGATAAGTTATTATAATTTGGGATGAAAATGCAAAGTATGATATAACATTTGTGGTTAAATTATGTTATTTTGAGGAATTTATCTCATTTTGGTAATATTATAAAATATAGTTTTTGAAAAAGGACAACACGTAGACCGTGTGACAACCCATCGCGTCGGACAAAGCCGTGGGAATCGAACCCACAACCAAAGTGCGATTGGGATTTATCGCCTACCACTGGACTACGTGAAGTCCCTGGTTAGTGTGACTATTTTTTTTGTTAAATGATTTTATTGATCAATAATAAGATGATTTGGGTTCTTATGTCTTATCAGATGAATACCCTTGGTATAGGAAAATGATTTGGTGATTAAGTGATAAATGTTATTTTGGAAGATGTTCGTTTTGTTAGGAACACTATATGCCCAAGGAAAATAGAATACAATGAGGTTTCATTTGTAGAGTAATGGTGGATTTTTATCTACATTTTTATTGTTGATTTATAGTGATTTGGGTTATTTATGGAAATGATTAACCTATAACAGAGAATATGTGATGATTACTTTTAAGTATGTGACTTTAAGAGTATTTGATGTAATTTGGAGATACAATGTAACATGGGAGACTACATAATCAAATTCTTCTATGTTTTGGGTTTCAATATTAGTTTGGATTATATTAAAGGATTTTAAGGACAATTGGTTATTGAATGGTATCTATTTAACTTTGGGGTATTGTTGGTTTAATTTTAGAAATTAAGATTAGTGCATATTTATCTCAATGAATATCCTTTTGGGGGATCATTAGATCATTCACTAACCATTTTGGTTTTGATTAATATATGGTTTATCCTGCATGGATCATGTGATTCTAAAGAAGTTTATTCTCGCTCTTCCAGTGTGACCAAGTCTTCTTGAATACTCATCGTTTAAAAAAAAAATTGAGTTAGTGGTGGAAATTTATTAAAGAATGAAAATCTACTTAAAATTTAAGTATATCTCATAATGTTCTTAGCCAATATCATAAATAAATTCCCCAACATTAATAAAAGAAACATAGAACAAAAATGTAGTCCTAGATGGTACCTTAAATCATCACAAATTTATGGCTTTGGGATTTTTGGCCTTTTCATAGCCATGTTCTCTACCACTCTCCATCAGATAATTGATGGTTAGATTTCTCCTCCATATCCATATTTTCCTTCATGGAACCCTAGTATGTGTTATTTTCGGTAATCTTCATACTTTCGACTCTTTATTTTAAATAGAGGCCTCATTAATTCATTTTTCGATGTGGGATTTCAACTAAGATATTTTGAAACGTCAAAAATGTGTTATCCTAATACCCTATGTTTTGTTGAACCGATGGTATTTCAAATCATCATAGATTGATGATTATAAGGACCTCAATTTTACACTTGTTTGTGATTGATGACCTCAATCACCACCTATAAATATTTACCTTTTTCCTCCAATTATATGTCTCTAGTTGCCACCAATGTTCTCCTAATAGAGATCATAATTTGGTGGTGACCCTTTGATTTCTCTTTTTCTCATATTAAGACTAAATTTTAGTAACCCAATTTCCGATGTGGGTTTTCCCACAAATATATTATCTATTTTCAACCTTTTATTTTCTAAGAACAATTTCAAATTGCGAGGACGCAATTTATTGAAGGAGGGGAGAATGTAACACCCCAAGATTTCATAGTGTGTTATTTCTTCAAAATAATTCAATAACTTTCACTACATGCAACACCATGTTCAAGCACACCATGACTTACCAAACAAGCCGTTCAAAAGAGGTTATGAATAGTATTAGATAAATTTTAATGTTTATATAATCCTTATAATTTTAGAATCCATATTATGAGTTTCTTAGATATAATGCAAGAACAAATTCATTTTCAGTATTGCACTTTTATCAACTTTAATAGTGAACCCTTTTTAAATACTATATTTTAAACTTTTTGACTAAATGGGGACATCAAAAATTTAAAATTAAACATCCCAAGCTTCCACGGTACGCTTTCTTTGAATAATACAGTAGCGTGTGTTGTACGCAACCTTGAGTTTTAACACACACCACAACCAATCAAACTAGCCGTTATGAATAGTAATACCTAATTTTTGAAATTATATATATTTTATATTTAAAAATGGACTTCATTTTTGGATTCGGAATATCGTAATTATCCTAGGGTGAAATTTTGGTACTTTTCGGATAACTTTTATATTTTGATGAATAGTGAAAATTACTAAATTTTAATTAAAAACAACTTTTTTAATCAAAATAATTAATAGTGATAAATTATGAATTTGAGTGGTTTTAAAGTATATTTAGAATATATTTTTACCATTTAATATAATGTTGGTCATTGGACATAATTTTACAATTAAACCGAACATAAACGAGTGTCAATCTTTTGATAGTTATTTTCTCTTAAAAACACGCTTTTTGTTTTGACAGCGGGATTTAATTTTAAATTAATTTCTGCCACTTCTGTGTTTTGAATTTAGGAAAATGGATTCCATATTTGGAATCAGGATGTTAAAATTGTGTAAATAGGTAACTTTTATTTTTAGACATTTTGAATAATTACTGCGGTAAATATTTTATTTACCATGGTTAAGGGTAAATCCGGTAAATAAGGGTTAAACAAATAATATTATAATAATACTAAATTACCCTAAAACGTGTCTTAACCCTATTGGTTGATACATGGTCGACCATGGGAATCTTTGGATCTATTTTGGGACCCCATGGATCCACTTGTAAGTGATAATGACACTTTATTTTAATTTAGTTAAAATTAATACAAAAATGACACAAGCATATATCTTTTAGAACAACAATTGTTACATAGGGTTATATATGTTGGATTTTAGATTATAAATATTCATTAGAAAGCTAAAAAGATTTTCTACATAATGATATTTTATTTATAATTTTTAGACATTAAATAATTTATTTTATTTATGACACAATGATGATGCAGTAATTACTAGAATAGTGAAAAATTAAAATAATTGATATTATAAATACCCAAATAAATATAATATGAAACTTTTAATGAATTAAACTAATTTTCTAGGATAATATGATATATTAGGATTGATTTAATTGACTTTGTTCGAAGTAATCAATCTTTTATGAGTTTCACAAAAATCAACTATTGAATAGTGTCAAAATTGACATAAAAGAGTTCTTAAAACAAATATTATATTATTAATTGATATTAAATTCCTAAAAATCTATGGTTCTGCCAAGAGACTTATATTATGATAGGTTAATCATTAATGGACCACTTGTGGGTCGCTTGGATGTATATAGTATGTTTATTAAACATATTATATAAAAATACAAAGAGACATTGTAAAAGTGAAACTAATTAACTTAGAGTTAATACTTAAAGATAAGGTTAATATAAGTACCCAAACCTGTCTAAATTCTATTGGATGAGTTGTTTTCGACCTATCCCCACCTCATCCTTTGAATAGTCAACTTTGGAGCCTTTGGAAACCGAATATGAATTTATTATAAATTAATATTTCTAGCTTTTCCAAAGGTGCCCCTCACCCCTCTTATAAAAGGGCACTCCTCCTTCTCATTTCCTCACACCTCTCAAGCCACTTGGCTCGTCCAAACTCTGCCCAACTAAGCTCCCCACATCCCTCTCCTACTCCTTGAAGCTTCCCCTTAGGCAGAAATCATTTCAAGAAGTCCTTTGGTTCCAACCAAAGTGAGTTACCTAAATTAAAGGTAACAATTTTTCTCTTAAAGTATTTTCATTTATTTTGATTCTCCAACCCCCAAAATATTTTTATTTCCTTTCTTTTGTAACAAAACCAGTATCCTCAATATACTAGGATGTTGTTATAAGAAGGATTCAAACTACACATTCACACAACTCCATCTAATGGATGATGAACATAATGTTTCTGTGGATGGCAAACTAACGCCTCACGAAACGATGATTGTTCAAATACATCTTACCGCCTCTCATGGTGGCCATTAGGATGGAACTGTAATTAAATATGATATTAATGATATATATTTTATATATAAGCTTCTGTAATTCCATTTTATTTCATACCATTATTCGTTTCATGTTGTATATACATACGATAATTTCATTTGAGGAAGTGCGGACTACCGCCCCCTTTAAATGATATGACTCGTTCATACCACACATGAAACGTATAAAGGATGGTGTAAATGAACTTAAGTAACATATATAAAATATTATATTATACTGGAATACTAATATACCTATGTATAATTTGGATTCGATTCTTTTAAAATAAAAATTAAATGGAAGTAGCGTTCGTGCGTACGTACGGACTACCGTCTCCACGAACGCGATGAGATTCATTCTCCATCGTATAATTTGATGATTTAAAAATGATGTTTAAGAACTTGATACCATTCTGGATATGAATAATATACATCCCATTAATAACGAATATGTCTCACATAACAAAGAATATAAAGTAAAATGAACCCGTTAACACTCGAAATGACGATAATTCTAAAATATTATTAACAAATCAATGATAAAAGATCATATATGATATCATATTAAAGTAAATGATTCTTTTATTATTCAATAACAATTATTTCACCATTATACAGGAGGTAAACCTACCATCGACCAAGGAAAAAGTACAATGTAAGGGATTCTCTTATCTCACTTTCAATTCCGTGAGATTTCCATTATTCGCCACTAAATTATTGAAAGTGGTGTATTATGTATGGCCATTTGATATATATTATCACGATTCTCTTTATATTTATGTTATTCTGTAAATAATTTGGTGGTTATTAACTTTTGGCCATACGACTCAGTCGATTAACGTGGTAAGGGTTTTCTTATCTCACTTTTAATTCCGTGAGAATTCCATTGATCGCCACTTAATTATTGCATGTGGTGTATGTGTACTGCCCATGATCGTATTCATTGTGTAATATACTTTAATTTATGGGTATTTACATCATCATGGTATGATACTTCTTTCATGGGTGTATGTTTCGTAAGTTACCTAATCGATAAGGGAATTTGAGATTTCAATTTCCACTCATTTGGCTTTACACATATTTCATTGATTATATTACCCCAAGATTATGTGTGGAATCACTATTCATTTGATTATGTCATAATTTCCACTCCCCTTCCTGTGGATAGAAGTTTGATACACATAATCACTCCATTGGTAATTCTCAAGTCATTGATATGAATTTGATAAGAGTAATTTTAACTCATTCTCCATTTGTTGAGTTAAACATCCAATTCGTTGGTGTTGTTTTTACAAGAATATGTGTGAATGTCCTTTGATTGTTTTACACTGAATATCCAATCATATTTAGTGTATTTATATTTGTCACACATAATTATGTCATTGATTTATCCTTAACCTAAGGATACAACCTTTTTGAGAAATTTCATCTCAATTTACATTCCATTGAGACTTCTTTGATGATATACACCAAATCACTTCTATGTGGTGTATATAATGTACTTTGACATAGTATATCATGAATTCCTTTATTCTCATGATATTACAATGTTTTGATTACCTCAATTATTTGTATTCAAGTGTCTCTCTTTTGGTTAGAAACTCTAACCAAAATACCATTTTAAAATGTTTTAAAGAATTATTCTTCTAAATCATGCTCATTAATGTCCATATTTTAAAAATGGTTTTAAGGATTTATTTATATGGAAATTAAAGTTTTAAAATTAAAACTCCTTTTAAAAGTTTCAAAGTGGTATGGGACACTTTGATTCAAAAATATACTTTTAAACGGCTTCTTGACAAATAGTGTGACTTTTAAATGTTTTCAAGAAAAGGGGGATATTTCTCTCAAATAGTTTTGATGATTATTTTCATCTATGTCAACATCCTTCATTATTATTGATTGAGGTTAATGTGATACAATACAATCTTCCATATTGTATCGAATGAATTATGTTTGACTGTGGATGTGCTATTTTTATACCATTCATGGTTTGTGGTGAAAGTATTGACATTTCGTATGCTAGTTTAATACGAATGTTTACGTTATGTTTAAACCTTTTCATATGGGAATGCATTGGACTTAATAAGTGACGGGTGGAGCCCGCTATAGCTCCTTGATGCATCGGTAGGTCTCATGAGACAAACTAGTGTCTTGGCACAAGGCCTTGGCAAAATCTTATTTGTAGTCTTGGCACGAGGCCTTGGCTATGTGGTTATGATAGTCTGGCATTATGCATTCCATCATTATGAAAGTGGTTATTGATATTGCATGTGATCATTGGACTAGTAGAATATCCATGTGAGTAAGTAAATGGCATTATTTCATTTTACCTTTGCCATTTTATGCTGAAGTTCAAGTTTAAAAGGATTTTGTTTTAGTTATAAATTGCCTTAAGTGTTTATGCTTATTTATGAAAGCTTCTGCTATAATGTTATCCTTACTGAGCATCCGAGCTCACCCCTTTCAATGTTTTATTTTTTTTTCCAGGATTATGAAGAAGTAAATTATGAATGACCTGCATGGATAGTATGAGGGGATATGAAGACAAGATGTTTTTTTATGATGTAATGTAAAAATTTATGGATGTATCTAGTTATTCCAAGGCTACTAAACTAATCGGTCTTTCGAGACTTGATCTTTCTCGTGATCATGCCAATGTTATGTAATTAATGCACCGACTCTGAGTAGCTGGGGTCGGGGCGTTACAGAACACCAACCAAATTAGTTGCCTTAGTATATGAAAGACCATTAGTCTTTCCATATCTCTTGAACGAAAACTTATCTCTACCTTCTTCCTTAAAGAAACCGATAGATTCATAAAACTCAATTAGCAGATCAGGATACACCAAATCTTGAGAACCTAGCTTTGATATGAAACCACTCTCCCATCCATTCAACTTAATGTTTTTTGAGATAATTGAATCGTACCTGTTGAAGAAGTTCGGATGCACCAACCTTTCTCTATAGACTTTCTACTCCAAGATTGGTATGACAGTAGACATATATTTTTGAGAAGATTCTTCGATAGGCATTCGGAATTGAGAAACCTTTGGAAATCCAAAATGAGCTTATGTAGAAGACCATAACTTCAGCACACGAGATCTTGAGAATCGATTTAGTACACTCATCATGGGGTCCATTATATTGGTATTTGCTGTGACGGTTCATCCTCCAAACTCAATCCAATGGCTCAAAATATTTCTGATCAGATCTATCAATTGATATGATAGTCTCAAGGAAAACTTGGTAGAATCCGATCATTTTAAGGTTTTTAAGAAAAAACTTCAGATTTAAGGAAAAGAGAATCTGAAAATTTTTAAAACCAATTGAAAATACCAGCAAGTAAATGATGGTTATGAAAACTCAAGAAAGGAAACATACCTTTCATATTGTTAGGGAAATTAATTGTAGTGAGGAAAATTCTTTTTGACGAACATTAGATTCTGAAAAAATGTGATTATGAAATTTTTTTAAAAACTTCGTTGTAATTTTTTTTGAAAAAAATAATTACGAATTTTTTTGAAAACCTTCATTAAATGTTATTTTGAAAAACTTCATTTTGAAATTTTTTTATAAGCTTTATTATGAAGTTCTTTGAAAAAATTTATTATGAAATATTTTGAAAAACATCATTGTGAAAAATTTTGAAAAACATCGTTATGAAAATTTTAAAAAAGTTCATAAATTTTTTTTTTGAAAAAAATCATTACGAAATTTTTTGAAAAACATCATTATAGAGTTTTCTGAAAAAAATCATTACGAAAAATTTAGAAAATCATCATTACCAAATTTTTTGAAAAACTCCATTAAGAAATTTTTTTAAAAACATCATTATGAAAACTTTTGAAAAACATCGTTATGAAATTTTTTGAAAAACTAACAAGAAAATATACTCCCCCTTTGAAAAGGAGTTTATTATTGTAAGTAGATTGGTTTCAACAGAAAGTTAACAAAGAAGATTACCTTATGGTTATCATTCCTAAATTCTGTTTAATGTATTCAAATCTATCATAGTGTAAATATTTTTTCAAAATATCAGCAAGTTGATCTTGTGTTCTGATAAATTGAAAATGATATCCCCTTTTTGTGTGTGATCCCTAAGAAAGTGATTCCTAATATGTATGTGTTTTGCATGAGAGTGATGTGAATGGTTTTTAATAAGGGAAATGAAACTATCTTTATCACAAAAAATTTGTGTTTTGGTAAAACTCATACCATAGTCTGCGAGGGTGTGTTGCATCCACAACATTTGTGCACAACAACTTCCAGCTGCTACATATTCGACTTTAGTAGTGGAACGTGATACTGATTTTTTTTCTTGCCTAAACAAGAAACTAATGAATCAGTTAAGAAATTGAAACGCCCCAAACCCAGTTGCCCAGAGTTAGTACATTATTAAATGACATTGTCATGATCACGAGAAAGATCAAGTCTCGAAAGACCGATTAGTTTAGTTCCTTGGAATAACTAGATACATTCATAAAGTTTACATTACATCCTAAATTGAAAACTACTACAACAACATCTTGTCTTCATATCCCCTCATATTAACCCTAAATATCATTCATAATTTACTTCTTCACATCCTGGGAAAAATAAAACATTGAAAGGGGTGATCTCAGATGCTCAGTAAGGATAACAATATAGTGGAAACATTCATAAATAAACATAAACATTTAAGGCAATATATAACTAAAACAAAAGCCTTTTATACTTGAACGTCAGCATAATATGGCAAAGATAAAATGAAATTATTTGATTTACTTATTCACATGGATATTATACTAGTCGAATAATCACATGAAATATCAATAACCACTTTCATAATTATGGAATGCATAATGCAAGACTATCATAACCACATATCCAAGGCCTCATTCCATGACTAAAAATACTATTTTTTCAAGGTCTCATGACAAGACACTAGTTTGTCTCATGAGACCTACTGATACATCGAGGAGCTATAGCGGGCTCCACCCGTCACTTACTAAGTCCAATGCGTTCTTCATATGAACATGTTTAAATAGAACATAAACATTCGTATTAAAACTAGCATACAAAATGTAAATACATTAACCACAAACCATGAATGGTATAAAAATATCACACCCACAGTCAAACATAACTCATTCAATAAAATATAGAAGATTTTATTGTATCAGATTAACCTCAATCGAGAATAATGAAGGATATTGACATAGATTAAAATCATCATCAAACTATTGAGAGAAATATCCCCCATTTTCTTGAAAACATTTAAAAGTCAAACTATTTTTCAAGAAGCCGTTTAAAATAGATTTTTGAATCAAAGTGTCCCAAACCACTTTGAAACTTTTAAAATGAATTTTTATTTGAAAACATTAATTTCCATATAAATAAATCCTTAAAACCATTTTTAAAACATGGGCATTAAAGAGAAAGATTTAGAATAATACATCTTTAAAACATTTTAAAATGATATTTTAGTTAGAGTTCCTAACCAAAAGAGAGACACTTGAATACAAATAATTGAGATAATAAAAATCTTTTAATATCATGAGAATAAAGGGATTCATGACATACTATGTCAAAGTACATTATATACACCATATAAAAATGATTTGGTGTATAACAACAAATGAATCTCAATAAAATGTAAATTGAGATGAAATCTCTCATAATGGTTGTATCCTTATGTTAAGGATAAATCAATGAAATAATTATGTGTGAAAAAAATAAATACACTCAATATGATTGGATATTCAGTTTAAAAATATCAAAGGACATTCACATATATTCTTGTAAAAAACACCAATGGATTGGACGCTTAACTCAAAAAATCAAGATTGAGTAAAAATTACTCTTATCAAGTTCATACCGATGACTTGAGAATTTATCAATGGAGTGATTATGTGTATCAAAATTATATCCACAGAAAGGGGAGTGGAAATTATTACATAATAAAATGAATAGTAATTCCACACATAATCTTGGAGTAAAAGAATCAATGAAGTATGCATAAAGCCGAATGAGTGGAAATTGAAATTTCAAATTCCCTTATCGATTTGGTAACATATGAAACATACACCCATGAAAGAAAGATCATACAATTATGATGTAAATATCCATAAATTAAAGTATATTACACAATGAATACAATCATGGGAAGTACACACACCACATGCAATAAATAAGTGGTGAACAATGGAAATCTCACGGAATTAAAAGTAGGATTAGAAACCCCTTACCTTTTAATTTTCCTTAGTCAATGGTATGTTAACCTCATGTATAATAGTTAAAGAATTGTTATTAAATTATAAAAGAACCATATACATAATTATGATATCATATATGATCTTCTAATAATGCTTTGTTAATAATACTTTAGTATTATCGTCAATTCGGGTGTTAACTTACTCGTTTTCTTTTATATGTTTTGTTACATAATTAATGTTTTTTATGGATAGGTTGTACCTTATTCATATATAGAATGATATAAAGTTATTAAACATTAATTTTAATCATAAAATGAGAATTAGTCTTGAATGGATACGATGGGGAATGAATCTCATCGCGTTCGTGGAGACGGTAGTCCGTACGAACGTACGAATGACAATGTCATTATTTTGATATTAAAATAATATATAATTGGATGATATATCATATATACACAATATTTATCATTTTATATTTATTATTTAAATGAATTAAAAATCATTATTATACCCATCCAAATAATAATATATTGAATAACAATTACACCATGACGTGGAGACAGTAAGCCGTACGTACGCATGTATGGTGACATGTCATTCAAAGGATGGATAGAATACTGAATATGGTTTTACCATATTTATAATAAAATTATAGTATATATGAGATATTGGAGTTATTATTTTATAATTCTATTAACAACAAAAGAAGAAGTTGAAGAAGAAATGAACTTAAAAAAGGGTGGTGAAAACATTACCTCTTCTTCGGGTTCTTCATTTTGATTTGAACAAAAGGGCTCCATAGATTGGCTTTTTGATCAAACTAAGGCCTATAGGTTGACTTAAGGGAAATTTAGAGAGTATTTGGGTAGGTTTTGGCCGAACTAAAAGGCTTTTAATGTTTTAAGAATTGGTTAGAAGTGGTGTCCTTTTATAAGGGGGAGGAGGCGCACATTAGGAAATTCTAGAAATATTATTTTATAATAAATTCATATTCGGTTTCTAATGGCTCCAAAGTGGATTAATTAAAATTTAAGGTGGTTATGGGTCTAAAACCACTCAACCAATATAATTTAGAGAGGTTTGGGTGATTATATTATCCTTATCTTTTACTTTTAACTCTTATTTAATTATTTTGACATTTACAATGTCACTTTGTATTTTTATATTATATAGTTAATAAACTTACAATATACATCCAAGTGACCCTAAAGTGGTCCATTAATGATAAAAATATCATGATATAAGTCTCATGTCAGAATAATAGATTTTTAAAATTGAATATAAATTAATAATATAATATATTTTTAAAAAACTATTTTATGTGAATTTTGACACTATTCAATAATTGATTTTTGTTAAAGTCATGTAAACTTTATTATTTCGAAACAAATTCATTTAATCAATTCTATAATGTCATATTAAGAAAAAAAATTCATTAATGTCATCAAAAAGTTCAAATTTTATTAATTTTAACATTTATAATACCAATTATTTGATTCTTTTAATAATAAGGAAAATACTGCATCATTATTGTTTCATAAATAAATTTATTTATTACATGTATAAAAATTATAAATAAAATACAATTACGTAGGAAATATTTTTATCTTTATGATGAATATTTATAGTCTAAAATCCAACATATATAACCCTATGTAAAAATTGTTTTTCTAAAAGATATATGCTTATGTCATTTTTGTATTTATTTTAACGTAATTAATATAAAGTGTCATTATCACTTACAAGTGGGTTCATGGGGTGCCAAAATCGACCCATAGATGCCCACGATCGGACATGTATCAACAAATAAGGTTAAGAAATATTTTAGGATAATTTATTATTATTATAATATTATTTTTTTTACCCTGATTTGCCGGATTTACCCTTTAACCACGGTAAATAAAATATTTACCGAAGTAATTATTCAAAATGTCTAAAAATAAAAGTTACCTATTTAAAAAATTTCGACATCCTGATTCCAAATATGGAATCCATTTTTTCAAATTCAAAACACAGCAGTGGAAAAAATTAATTTAAAATTAATTCTCGTTGTTAAAACAAAATGCGTGTTTTTAAGAGATAATAACTATCAAAAGATTGACACTTGTTTATGTTTGGTTTAATGGTAAAATTATTTCCAATGACCAAAATTGTATTAAATTGTAAAGATATATTCTGAATATACTTTTAAACCACTCAAATTCATAATTTATCACTATTAATTATTTTGATTAAAAAAAACTTCTTTAATTAAAATTTAGTAATTTTCACTATTCATCAAAATATAAAAGTTATCCAAAACTTACAAAAATTTCACCCTAGGATAATTTCAATATTCTGAATCTAAAAATGAAGCCCATTTTGAGAGATAAAATTTATAAAAGTTTAAAACGTGGGTATTACTGTTCATAACGTCTACTTTAATTGGTCGTGGCGTGTTAGAATCTCGAAGTTGCGTATAACACACGCTACTGTATTATTCAAAGGTAAGCGTACCGTGGAAGCTTGGGGTGTTACATTCTCCCCTATTTCAATAAATTGTGTCCTTGCAAATTTTAAAATTGGTCTTGGGAATATAATTTAAAGTCCCACATCGGAAAAAGAGTCAATAAAACTATCACTTTAAAAGAAAGGAAGTGAAGTACAAAGGTCTCCTGAGATAACCTATACTAGGATTCCATGTATAAAAACATGGATATGGATGATAAACTAAGTGTCATGTTCTGATGGAGAGGTATTGAAAAAATGATCAGGGGAAAGATAACAATAAGAAAAGCACATACTTGTGATGGGACAAATGGTCATTTGTTTCCCAGTAGGAAAATTAAACAGACATCATTTTTTTTAATTTTTTACTTTTATGTTACATTACATAAATATGAAGAATTAATTTCTGATATTGAATATAAACATAAAGATATATACTTACTTTTTATGTAAAGTTTCATTCTTTAATAAATTTCTACTACTAACTCATTTTCAAACGATCATTATTCCAGAGTACTTGGTCACACTATAAGAGGTAGAATAAACTTCTAGAGAATAACATGATCCAAAAAGGATAAACGATATATTTACCTTTTCTTTAGAGAATAATCAAAACCAAAATGGTTAGTACAAGATTTGATGATCCCACAAAAGGATAGTCCATTAGAGGAAGAAACACTAATATTAATTTCTAAAATTAAACTAACAATACACCAAAGATAAATAAATAGAATTCAATAAAGAATTGTCCTTAAAATCCTTCAATAAAATCCAATTAAAACTCAAAACTTAGAAAAATTTTGTTATGTAGTCTTCCACGTTAAATGGTATCTCCAAATGACATCAACTACTCTTAAAGTCACATAATTAAAAGTAATTAACCTAATCACATATTCTCGATTATAGGTTAATAATTTCCATAAATAACCCAAATCACTATAAATCCACAATAAAAACATAGATAAAAAATCCACCATTACTCCTAAAATGAAATCCCATAGTATTCTATTTTCCTTGGGCATATAGTGTTCCCAACAAATCGAACATCTTCCAAAATAACATTTATCACTTAATCACCATATCATTTTCCTATACTAAGAGTATTCATTTGATAAGACATAAGATACCAAATCAAATTATTATTGATCAATAAAATCATTTAACTAAAAATAAAAGTCACACTAACCAGGGACATCATGTAGTCCAGTGGTAGGCGATAAATCCCAATCGCACTTTGGTTGTGGGTTCGATTCCCACAACTTTGTCCGACGCGATGGGTTGTCACACGGTCTGTGTGTTGTCCTTTTTCAAAAACTATATTTTATAACATTAACAAAATGAGATAAGTTCCTCAAAATAACCATAACATAATTTTAACTAGAAATGTTATCTAATACCTTGCATTTTAATCCCAAAATATAATAACTTGTAATTACCTCAAACCCAATGATCATATAAAACCAAATGGTTATTTATAACTATATCCACAAGCGAAAAGATAAGACATCCTGAAATATTATTCTCACATGGAAAACTACAGGGTTACAAATACAAGAGAAAATTATTCCAAAGTAATCCAATCAACAAGGATTATTAATACTTGTAAACATTTCTCCAACAATTTTTTTCAAAATAGCTTCTTCTTTGACAAAGAAAATATTCTATAGAATAAGGAATTCACTCGGGTAATGGACAGGTCCCCTACAGTTACGGCAAATGACTGTAAATGGATTTTTGGGACCATTTTTATCTTCTTCTAAAATACTCTTTATTTTTATTCGTAAATTCTTCACTTTATGTCCTTCCTTAATGCATGTAATGCATTTCTTTGTCCCATTGAGACACTTTCCTGGGTGTCTCCTTCTACATTTCCTACATGGTGGAAATTGAGGATTCCTTTCTCCATGGTCTCCACTACTGGAGCTTTTATCATTCATCACCTTTCTCTTCTTTCTTGAGTCCGGGAAATGGTTAATATATATATTGTTGGTCATATTTTTGGAAAATTGATTTGACATGAAGACGATATATTTTACGTCTATCAACATTCCATTTTTTCTCATTTCCACCATTGTTCCCACCTTGTACATCATTCTCAAAGTCACTATGACTTCCTTGGATTCCAGCCATTGGCTAAAACCAGAAATCTTTGTGTGAGTAACTCTAGTCATAAATTCATTTAGAGAATATCATGTCACCATATTCTAAAATAGAAACACATTAGGTTTAACCAAGTTCATTTACTCTCATCTTATATATAATACTCCAAATCAATTTGTAAAGAAAATGTAAATTACCCTAAGAATATCCCCCGGGAGTGTCGTAACCAAGAGTGCAGCAAGGCCCGTTGTCGTGCACCAGTTCCCGTTCGAGTCTAGCTCAAAGCGGTGTTTTTGGGTTTTACCCCTAGGTACATTTGTGCTAGAGCCGCCTCTACCTACTCATATCCAGACAAGGATGTATTTCTTGGAAAACTCACAAAATCTATACAATACTAAAATTCTAAGAAGTTCTTCTATACTAATCCTCAATGTCTTTCTTAGGGCTATGTGCTCTAATCAGAGTCTATCTAAATCTTGCTCCCAAGGTTTGTACTAAACATCCTCTGATACTAACTGTAACGTCGCGACCCCAGTTGCCCAGAGTTGGTGCATTATTACATGACATTGTCATGCTCACGAGAAAGAACAAGTCTTGAAAGACCGATTAGTTTAGTAGCCATGGAATAACTAGATACATTCATAAAGTTTAAATTACATCATAAAGTTAAAACTACTACAACAAAATCTTGTCTTCATATCCCCTTATATTATCCCTAAATGTCATTCATAATTTACTTCTTCATATCCTGGGAAAAAATAAAACATTGAAAGGGGTGAGCTCAGATGCTCAGTAAGGATAACAATATAGCGGAAACATTCAAAAATAAACATAAACATTTAAGGCAATGTATAAATAAAACAAAATCCTTTTAAACATGAACTTCAGCATAATATGGCAAAGATAAAATTTAATGATTCCATTTACTTATTCACATAGATATTCTAATAATCGAATAATCACATGCAATATCAATAACCACTTTCATAATGATGAAATACATAATGCCAGACTATCATAACCACGTAGCCAAGGCCTCGTGCCAAGACTACAAATACTATTTTGTCAAGGCCTCATGCCAAGACACTAGTTTTTCTCATGAGACGTATCGATGCATCGAGGAGCTATAGAGGGCTCCACCCGTTACTTATTAATTCCAATGCATTCTTCATATGAACATGTTTAACCAGAACATAAATATTCGTATTAAAACTAGCATACTAAATGTCAATACTTTAACCACAAACCATGAATGGTATAAAAATAGCACATCCACAATAAAACATAAATCATTTGATACAATATAGAAGATTTTATTGTATCAGATTAACCTTAATCCAGAATAATGAAGGATAAAACATAGATTAAAATCATCATCAAACTATTGATAGAAATATCCCCCATTTTCTTGAAAACATTTAAAAGTCACACTATTTTGTCATGAAGCCATTTAAAATAGATTTTTGAATCAAAGTTTCTCATACCACTTTGAAACTTTTAAAATTAATTTTGATTTGAAAACATTAATGTCCATATAAATAAATCCTTAAAACCATTTTTAAAACATGGACATTAATGAGAAATATTTAGAATAATAAATCTTTAAAACATTTTAAAATGATATTCTAGTTAGAGTTCCTAACCAAAAGAGAGACAGATGAATAAAAATAATTGAGATAATAAAAACATTTTAATATCATGAGAATAAAGGGATTCATGATATACTTTTTCAAATTACATTATATACACCATATAAAAATTATTTGGTGTATAACAACAAAGGAGTCTCAATGGAATGTAAATTGAGATGAAATATCTCATAATGGCTGTATCCTTAGGTTAAGGATAAATCAATGACATAATTATGTGTGAAAAATATTAATAAACTCAATATGATTGGATATTAATTGTAAAACAATCAAAGGTCATTCACACATATTCTTGTAAAAACAACACCAATGGATTGGATGCTTAACTCAACAAATCAAGATTGAGTAAAAATTACTCTTATCAAGTTCATACCGATGTCTTGAGAATTTATCAATGGAGTGATTATGTGTATCAAAAATATATCCACGGAAAGGGGAGTTGAAATTATGACATAATAAAATGAATAGTGATTCCACACATAATCTTGGAGTAAAATCATCAATGAAGTATGTGTAAAGCTGAATGAGTGGAAATTGAAATTTCAAATTCACTTATCGATTTGGTAACATACGAAACATACACCCATGAAAGAAGGACCTACAATGATGATGTAAATATCCATAAATTAAAGTATATTACACAATTAATACAATCATGGGTAGTACAAACACCACATAAAATAAATAAGTAGTGAACAGTGGAAATCTCACAGAATTAAAAGTGAGATAAGAAACCCCTTACCTTGTACTTTTCCTTGGTCGATGGTATATTAACCTACTGTATAATAGTTAAAAAAATTTATTAAATTATAAAAGAAACATATAAATAATTATGATATCATATATTATCTTCTAATAATGCTTTGTTAATAATACTTTAGTATTATCGTCGTTTCGGGTGTTAACTTACTCGTTTTATTTTATATGTTTTGTTACATAATTCATGTTTGTTATGGATAGGTTTTATATTATTCATATCCAGAAAGATATAATGTTCTTAAACATTAATTTTAATCATAAAATGAGAATTAGTCTTGAATTGATACGATGGGGAATGAATCTCATCGCATTCGTGGAGATGGTAGTCCGTACGAACGCACAAATAAAGATATCATTCTTTTGATATTAAAATAATATATAATTGAATGATATATCACATATAAAGAATCTTTATCATGTTATATTTATTATTTACATGAATTAAAAATCATTGTTATACACATCCAAATAATAATATATTGAATAACAATTACACCACAACGTGGAGACGGTAAGCCGTACGTACGCATGTATGGTGACATGTCATTCAAAGGATGGATAGAATACTGAATATGGTTGTACCATATTTATAATATCATTACAGTATATAGGAGATACTGGAGTTTTTATTTTATAATAGAAATAAAAAAGAAAGAAGAAGTTGAAGAAGAAATGAACTTGAAAAAGGGTGGTGAAAACATTACCTCTTCTTCGGGTTCTTCCTTTTGATTTGATCAAAAGGGCTCCCTAGGTTGTCTTTCTGATCAAACTAAGGCCTCTAGGTTGAATTAAGGGAAGCTTAGAGAGTATTTGGGAAGGGTTTGGCCAAATCAAAAGGCTTTGAAAGTGTGAACATTTGGTTATAAGTGGTTTCCTTTTATAAGGGGGAGGAGGTGCACCTTAGAAAAATATAGAAATATTATTTTATAATAAATTAATATTCGGTTTCTAATGGCTCCAAAGTAGATTATTTAAATTTTAAGGTGGGTATGGGTCGAAAAACACTCAACCAATATAATTTATAAAGGTTTGGGTCATTATATTATCGTTAGCTTTTAGTTTTAACTCTTAGTTAATTAGTTTGACATTTACCATGTCACTTTGTATTTTTATATTATATAGTTAATAAACATACTATATACATCCAAGAGACCCCCAAGTGGTCCATTAATGATACACCTATCATGATAGAAGTATTTTGGAAGAATCGTAGATTTTTTAGGAATTGAATATAAATTGATAATATAATATTTGTTTTAAAAACTCTTTTATGTCAATTTTGACACTATTCAATAATTGATTTTTGTTAAAGTATTAACAACTTTATTAATTAGAACCAAATTCATTTAATCAATCCTATAATTTCATATTATGTAATAAAGTTCATTTATGTCATCAAAAATTTCAAATTATATTAATTTTAACATTTATAATACCAATTATTTGATTTTTTCATTAATAAGGAAAATACTGCATCATTATTGAGTCACAAATATATTTAATTATTAAATGTCTAAAAATTATAAATAAAATACCATTATGTATGAAATCGTTTTATATTTCTAATGAATATTTATAGTAGAAAATCTCACATATATAACCCTATTAAAAATTTGTTTTCTAAAAGATATATGCTTGTGCCATTTATGTATTTATTTTAACTTAATTAATATAAAGTTTCATTATCACTTACAAGTGGTTTCGTGGGGTCCCAAAATCAACCCAAAGACTACCATGGTTGGACATGTATCATCCAGTAATGTTAGGACATGTTTTAGGGTAGTTTATTATTATTATAATATTATTTGTTTACCCTTATTTACCAGATTTACCCTTTAACCATGGTAAATAAAATATTTACCGAAGTAATTATTCAAAATGTATAAAAATAAAATTTACCTATTTACACAATTTGGACATCCTAATTCCAAATATGTAATCCATTTTTCAAAATTCAAAACATATAAGTGGCATAAAATAATTTAAAATTAATTCCCGTTGTTAAAACAAAAGGTGTGTTTTTAAGAGATAATAACTGTCAAAAGATTGACACTTGTTTATGTCTTGTTTAATTGTGAAATTATGTCCAATGAACAACATTGTATTAAATGGTACAAATATATTCTAAATATACTTTAAAACCACTCAAATTCATAATTTATCACTATTAATTATTTCAATTAAAAAAGATGTTTTCAATTAAAATTTTGTAATTTTCACTACTCAACAAAATATAAACGTTATCCAAAAAGTACCAAAATCTCACCCTAGGATAATTTCGATATTATGAATCCAAAAATGAAGTCCATTTTGAGAGATAAAATTTATAAAATTTCAAAACGTGGGTATTACTATTCATAATGGCTACTTTGATTGGTCGTGGTGTGTTAGAATCTCGAAGTTGCGTACAAAAGACGCTACTGTATTATTCAAAGGGAAGCGTACCGTGGAAGCTTGGGGTGTTACAGAAATGACAAGTTCTGGATGTACTTTTTCAATCCATTCTACATCCACCAAAGTCAGCATCTGAAAAACTTTTTAGAATAAAATCATTTCCAGAAGTATAAAATAGTCTAAATCCATGGTTCGCTTTAAGTAGAGAAATTTTTTTTACTACCTCTAAATGAGATTCCTTAGGATTGGGTTGATATCTTTTATATAATCATACTGAGAACATTATGTCTGGAAGACTATCTAACAAGTAATGTCAACTTCCTATCATACCTCTAAAAAATGTTTGATCTACTGGTTTCCCAGCTTCATCAAGATCAAGTGTGTTTTAGGTACCAATCGAAGTACTAATACTCTTATTGTCCTCATATCCATACTTCTTAAGAAGATATTTAATATACATATGTTGGGATATATAGATTCCTTCTAGTTTTTGAGAAATTTGAAAATCAAAGAAAAATGTTAACTTACCCATCATACTCATTTCAAACTCAGATTTCATTAGATCTGCAAAGGAATCATTTAAAGATTGCGGAGTTGAACCAAAAATAATTTCATCAACATAAATTTTAACAATCAAAACATTTTTCTTATCTTTCGTTATAAAAAGGGGTGTATCTGCATTTCCCTTAACAGAATTTTTTTGAAGAAAAAATCCTTAAATCCTATCATAACAAGCTAGAGGGGATTTCTTAAGTCCATACAAAGCATTGGTATGTTTATAAACATGTTCAAGATGTTTTGTATCTTTAAAACTAGGAGGATTTTAAACAAAAACTTCCTCTTGTAAAGAACCATTAAGGAAATCACATTTCACATCCATTTGAAAATGTTTAAAGTTAAAGAATGATGCAAAAGAAAGTACAATATGAATAGATTCAAGTCTAGATATTGGAGAATAGGTTTCTTCATAGTTTATTCCTTATTTATGATTATAGCCTTTAGCAACCAATCTATCTGTATTTCTTACTATGATTCCATTTTCATCACATTTGTTTCTAAAGACCCATTTGACTCCAATAATAGAAGTTTTCTTAGGTTTTTTAACCAAGGTCTAGACTTTATTCCATTCAAATTCATTTAGTTCATCTTGCATAGCTTTTATCCAATCATCATCACTTCAAGCTTCATCAGGGCTTTTTGGTTCTAATTGGGGAAGGAATGTTAGATGCTCTACTTCATTCTTTTGGAACATCTAGTCCTTATAGGTTTATTTACATCACCAATGATACTATCACTGGGATTATTCTTTAGAAACAACTGATTTGGGATTTGTAAAACTTGGTCATCAACACAGGGTAGGAAATATTCTGGGGTAAATGCCTCAGAAACATCTTCATCGAATTTTCCTTATCAAAAGGATCTTCTAACAAAGGTTGATAATCAGTTTTTTAAAACACATCTGAAGATGTAGGTTGGGGTTGTTTAAAAACAAAAGGATCTGTTTCATAAAATTTCACATGTACTGTCTCTTTAATAGTACCAGTTTTTTTATTGAAAAATTTATAAGTCTTAAAAGTTGTGGAGTAGCCTAAGAAAATTCCTTCATCTGATTTTGGGGTGAATTTGTGTAAATTATCTTTAGTTTTCAAAATGAATACCTTTTAACCAAAAACCTTGAAGTATGAAAGTCTAATTTTCTAACCTTCCATAACTCATAAGGAGTTTTATTAAGAAAAGGTCTAATTAAAACACGATTTATAGTAAAACAAGAATTACTTATAGCTTCAGGCCAAAAATTATTGGCTATAGAATATTCACTCAACCTGGTTCATGTTATCTCTTGAAGAATTTTATTTCTTCTTTCAACAACACCATTTTTTGAGGACTTTTAAGTGCTAAGAAGTTATGAGTAATTCCTTTTCTACAACAAAAATTTTCAAAATCAGAATTTTGAAATTCTCCTCCATGATCACTATGAATAGTTATCAAAGGAATTTTTTCTCATATTTTACTTGGGCACTAAAACTTTTAAAATAATAAAAAGCTTCAGATCTATTTGTATGAAAATAGACCCACGTAAATCTAGTGTAATCATTAAACAAGACAAATAAATAATATTTGCCTCCAATGCTTCCAGTTTGTGTTGGTCCAAAAAGATCCATATGAACTAACTGTAATGCATCAGTGGTTGAGACTTCACCAACTGATTTAAAACTTGATTTATGTTTCTTACCAAATTAAAAAGGATAAAAAAAACCTTTAAAGAATCAAATCTAAGCTCTGGTAGATCCTTAACTAGTATTTTCTTAGAGAGTTTCCATAGGTTCCTAAGGTTACAGTGTCCTAACCATCTATGCCATAACCAATAATGATATTCTATTACACTAAGGCAAGGTAGATCATGGCTCTTATGGTCTTCTATGTTTAGTGTGTAAGCATTCTCTTGACTATTTTCAAAATGAATAAACTCTTCCCTAGAATTGTGTACTAAGCACTTTTCAATCCTAAAATTCACAAGGTAACCTTCATCACATAATTGACTTATGCTAATGAGGTTGTTCTTTGGACCCTTAACAAATAAATCACGTTAAATCAATGTTTTTCCATGAATAATTATGTTACCTATACCAATAATTTCTCCATTAGAATTATCTCTGAAAGACAATTTTCCTCCTTTCATCTTGATAATATTCTCAAAGAATTTTTTATTACTAGACATATGCTACGAATATCCACTATCCATGTACCAAGTATTGTTTTTGGTACTTTCATTATTCTCTGGAAAATAAAAATGTTATACTTTCGAAATCCAAAACATTCATGGATTCGGAATTATTAGACAATAAAATCTTGGGTATCCACATTTTTTTGGAAAAATAATCTTTATAAGACCCAAGGGATTGAACAATATTCAAGGAACACCTTCTCTTACAATTCCCACTACATTGACATTTAGTACAAAAAGGGGAAATAGATGGAATAAAATGGTTGTTTTTGAAAATAGGTTTTCTGTGAGTATAACCTACTCAAGTAGTATTTACTTAAGGTTTGATTTGAGAATACATCTTGTCCAAATTTTCTTTACCAGAAGTAATGTTTGCAAGAAGTTTCTTACGAGAAAATATTTACGATTTTACTCTTATGACTAAATTTCTATCCTCAGGAATTATTTCTTTAGAGTTATATTTTTCCTCAAAACATTTATTTTTAAAATAGCATTTTTAAGATCTTTTGAAAGATTTTTCTTTTCAGAATTTACCTCCTTAAGGTCTTTTGAATGTTTTTCTAGAATCTCATCCTTATCTTTAACATCTCAAGATAGGTCTAAAATCTCTACTGAAAAAACTTTTTTCCTATTATTTTTCTTGTCTATTTTCTTAAAAATTTTACAATTTCATTCTTCTACCCACTTGGAAAATCTAGATACTTCTTCATATGTAGGTATTTCTTCATTATCTGAAGATGAAATATCTTCATTAGAAGTAATATCTTCATAATTGTAATTCTTATCAGGAGATAAATTTTTTAAAGCCTCGCAAGAGCGTGCCTTGTCCATTAGACATGTACTCTGGAAAGTAGTAGTAGAAATCGATCCGATATATTTCTATGAAGATGCTTCATATTCAAAAGATTCACTTCTCCAAGAGTCTCCACATCTCGCACTCCAAGTGTCCTTTTCTTGAAGACATTTATTCTACTTCGAATGATAGAACTTCTTCTTGTTTCTCTCTGAATTCATTTCCTTCTCTTCCTTCTTTTTCAATAGAGGTAAATCAGGTCTGATATGACCTGTTCTTCTACATTCATAACAAGTAACATCCCCATCTTTCTTATCTTCTTAGTCTCTATTATTGAAATTATTTTTTATAGTTCTTTTGAGATACTATCTTGTTCATTCTCCGAGAATGATTATATAATTCATTCAAAGACTTTTCTGTATCCCGAGACTCTGAATGAATAACGAATTTCTTTGACTTTGATCTAGTTACTCTTTCTGGAGTTTTGGATTACACATGTTTTGATGTATTTGTAAAATGTACTCCTCCATTCCCACTCTTCTTTTTAAAAGTAATAGCATCTCTCTTCATTCTAGTATCATGCTGAAGAAGAGTTCCAAATAGCTCATCTAAGGACATCTGGGTGACTTTCATGTTCTCAACAATTTCTATCCTCTTAGACTCCCACTCATTTGGAATGATTTCTATGATCTTATCTACAAGGGTCTGATCATTCAAACCATTTTATCCCATAGACTATAAGCTTCACAGTAGTCATAAAACTTTTCTAAACATTGCTTATAGGCTCTCCATAAAAAAAGTTAAAATCCATGGTATTCATCTCTCAACATAGCTCTTCTTGTCTATATAAATTTAGCAGTACCAAAATTTGTAACTTCTAGTTTCTTCCAGATAATGTTTGTAGCTTCACGTGAATATATTTGAGTCAAGATGTTCTTATTCATAGAATATTGTAATGTATTTCTGACTCTGAAATTTTCTTGATATTCAGATTTATCTTGATTCGAAAAAGTTCTCAATTCCTTATCAAGAATCTTATAGTCTTCTATCAGCATCAGGTAGTTATCAACTCTAATATTAATGATGAAATTCTTCATCCTATCTCTCTAGTACTCATAATCATTTCTATCAAAAATATGAGGTCTGGTAGGATTTAGATTTTCGATTGAACCAACATTTAAACCTTCCATCTTAAGAAAAATCTTTCCATAAAAACTTTTAAGTAATAAATTTTTGTAAATATCCTAATCAAGGAAAATATAACTTGAGTATCTCTAAGAAAAATATGAATCCGAACTTTATGAGTCCAAAAATATGATTCTAAAAAAAATAAAGAAGAATATTTCTCTTCTGAATCTAATCGTGAGATTAATTTAGATATAAAAAATTCATTGATACCAATTGTTGGATTGATTGTAAGATAGATATGATACTAATTATAGTATCAAACTATAGTGTAGATACTAAATTTATAGGAGAGGGTGAATTATAAAAAAAACCTTAAGGAAGTTTTGTATGAACAAAATTCACAACACCTCTAAGCTCTATTAATTTTCTTGATTCCGAAAAAGTGATTCCGAAAAATTGATTCTTGAATTGAAACTCAAAAAAAAGTATACAACTACAAAGATTATACCTTAAATTGTATAGAATCCTATTTTAATTAGAGTACATGTCTAAGGAAGTATAAGATAGTTATACATTCCTCTACAACCAAAATTACAGTGGAAAACAAAAAATGAAACACTACAAGTAACAAGTAGAAAATCTTTAAACCCAAAGAGAAGGGTATCCCACAACCTTGGATAAAGGTCCCTTGAATTATTCTTTCAAGAAATTATGTATTACCCAAACCCTTGTAAGGCCTCAATCTGAAGATCTATATCTTTCTTGATATCCTCGCAAGCACTTGATTTGTATAGAAATCGGCACCAATGACTCCACAACACAAATCCTTTGATTTTAAGAAAATTGCACCTCTACACAAAGCAATTCTGCACGAAGAAATGTTTGAACAAACCGTTAAAACTTTCTTCATGGAGCCTAAGAGTTTATAAGAGCCTCTCTATCTAGAAATCACATCAACTGCATATACGTATGTTATGCCAAAAGTTGGTCTCCAAATGTTCTGAGCTCATTCAAATGATCTTCTATTAATAGCCACAACTTCAATGGTCGACTCCCTCCTCCAACGGTCATAGTTTTCATTTAATTTCAGAGGGTCCTATGCACGTGTCACTCAAAACAATGGTTAGTTAGTAACTGAATGCACGACATCATATTATAATGAAAAAATGAGTAAACAAAAATATGGCTTCTTAAAATAATTAATTTTTTGGAGTGTAAGAAAAAATGAAAGTTTTGAGTCTAACAAAAAACTATTATAAATCTATAATACAGGATTATTTGGATTCTTTTTATCAGAAGAATTCAGAGTTAGAATTCTATAGAATTCCATAGTCTAAATTTCAAGGAAATTCAGATTCTTGAATTCAGTATAATTTAGAGTCTAAATTCATAAGTGTTCAGAGTCTAAACATACAAAGTTCGGAGTCTTATTTTAGGAGACTTCAGAGTTTAAATTTAGATAACTTAGAGTCAGAACTTATAAGAGTTCAGAGTCTGAATTCAGTGAACTTGGAGTCAAAACCCATAAGTGGTGGGAGTCAGAATTCAGAGAACTCGGAGTCCGAAAATCATAAGTGTTCGGAGTTGGAATTCAGAGAACTAGGAGTCAGAATTCGGATCTTGAAAACAGAATCCTCTATATCTAAGTATTTTATGATTTTGTGGTTTTGGATATGAAAAAAAAATATACTTAGAAAAAATGAATAAAGAAAAACATGGAAAGGGTAAATTTCCATGGGGAAGGAAAATTTTACTTATGAAATTAAAACATAGGGTAAATGAAAATTTCCTTAAGATAATATGTTTGTGATTTTCAAAACATAATGAGATGGTAAAGTCGTAAGGAACTCTTATTGGCTCAAAAATCTCCCCAAACATGAAGGAATGGAAAAGTCATAAGGAAACCTTATTGACTCAACACAGTGGACTCTGGAAATGAAACTCATGCAATGTGTTCATGCGGCGCACACCCTCTATTTTTAGGGCTGGTGTTATCGGCTACACAATGGGTAGTGGTGTTGTTGGTACACCACCTAATTGTAAAACCGCCATAAGAGGTCCCTACACCAAAGGCTCGTCACTCGGTGAGCCGTCATCGCATACTTTACCTGGAACCCCAGCTGGTTGTCTCTGTGGAGGAATCCTGAAAGAAACAGGTGCTCCATGGTCAATAAGTTATACCTAGTGATTTAACTCAAAGAGTCCACAAATAAAACTTTTCAAAAACACACACACAATCTTTGTTTTTATGCATTGAGTTAAAAATCAGAAGTCAGGGTCATGGTGTATGGATACATCAGCGCCACACCAACACTGGATTCCCCAAACCAAAAACCACACTCATAACACTGAACACTATTACCGATTAAAAGATATGAGTACAAGTTCTTCAGTATAACTGACTCCTCGGATACCAATTTTTCATGACTTGTCCCCTAGGGCCTATGTCATGACAACCCTAATCATGCCTTCCATAGGCCAGGGGTTTGCGAATAGCACCGAAAAGGGATATCCCTAAAACTACATAGTCATTGCTTTTTTAACCTGAAAACTCACAAAATCTAGGGACACAGCTAGACACGAGAAAAAAGTAAATTATATAGTAAATAGAATGATTACAGTAAGTAAAGGGGATGGAATACCAGCCCAACTAGAAAGTACATGTAAAACTTGAAATAGCTCCTTTGAAAGCTCACCAATGATCCTACCTGAAGGGTAGGTACAGATCTCTAACTGTAGTCTCTTTGGTATGTCTCGTCTAATGGTCCACCTCCGAGTAGCCTCCAGTCCTGGAACCCTCAGCCTCGATCAATTTTGTTCGTCATCTGCACAAGACACAACATGGTGTGGGCATAGCCCATGCAGGGGTGAGCATAACAATAATCAGTAGGGACCTCGAGACCCCTGAAGGTCTCTCAGAATCCGTGGAGGATAATCAACAAAGCAAGCCCACAACTACAAAGAACAGAGAAACAGTAGACCCCACTTAGGTATATACCAATACATATACCTATGTTATCAAGTAAACCCATCTCATTCATAAAGAAACACAAGGCCCAACTCTTTATCCAAAAGAAAAACATTTCCATGAAGGAAAGGATACCACTAAGGTAACACCATGAAGTTAAGTATCACAAAGGTAACGCCGCACAAAAGAATACCACAAAGGTATATCCCCTCATAAGTGTACCACAAATGTAAAGACTCAGCTCACACCATCTATAAATTAATCACGGAAGTATAGATGATTTTCTGTATTTCAAAATTGTCTTACATCCTTGAGAAGCTCTATTGTTGACCCACATGGGATCGATGATAACCCACAGATGATCCAAAGATGACCCACATAGGATCTGGAGATGACCCCCCCAGGATTAGTAGATGCTGACCCACACAGGATCTGAATATTCTCCAAGTACAACCAGCCACAAGGTTTTCACACTAAGCACACTTGATTCCGGGAGAATCTGCTCCACAAGAAATCGGTCAGTACTTCAACTTCCATGAAGTCCCATGAAGAAGTGTCACAAAGGTCCATCATGTCAGAAGGGGTCCAACACAACTGATGGCGTGTCAATTGGATTCCTGGTCTGTAAGTTAATAGAATTTCCATTCTGAGGACCTGGTTGGATTCAGCTTCGATATAACCTGGCCTGTAACGTCCCGGTTCTAGAAGCCACCCAGAGGCACGCCGTACTCGGTTGGTCACATGGACTCAAGCACATTTCTCGGAACTCTAGAGGTTTCCGACTAGAAGTGAGGTCCTTGGGTGTGATAGTGGGGAAACTATGCCCACATTGGAAGAGTACACAACATAAGTAACAACACATACAAAACATACAACAATGGAAGCAGTAAATGTCCAACAACAATAACAGTAGAAGACTGATAAATAAACAACCGGAGCAGAAGTATATTTAAATGATTCATGATACATATTTGTCTAGGAAAACAGCCAAACAAGTCACAATGCTGAATACAGTACTAAACAAAAGTAGAAAAGAAAAACAACAGATGAGAAACTCCTCAGCATCGCAAGCCTCGGCTTTGTCCCATGCTCTCCATCTCTAGTGCAATCAAGAACCTGAAGTAGAAGGGTGCTTTCCCTTATCTATACCTGCAATAATATAATCTGTTTGGGCCCAAAATCATGACCCAAATAGGGTGTGAGCTAAAAATCCTAGTAGGAAACCACCTGAAGATCTGCTCCTAACAGTCAGTGAATATATGGAAGGTAAAAGTACAGAAATCAGTAAACAGGAAAGTACTCAGCAGCAAATAATCAATAGTTCCAAGCATATAATTTAAAAACAGGTAAGTAACAACAAAAACAAGAGGAACAAATAGGTAATATATGGGTAGTTCTCATTGCATAACCCATATGGTTCAACCTAAAAGCATTGGAAACCCTCTCGGAGCCACACACAGTCTCACCCCTCTAGTTTAGCTAAAGAATAGACTCTCTGGGGAGGCACTCACCGTCAATCCCCCCTATAGTCTTGTATCATACTAAATGCACTTTGGGGAAGCACTCAACGTCTCATTCCCCCTTGTGGCCCACATCTAGGAAATACAAACACTCTGAGTAATCAATCAACATCAATTTCCTTTTTGGTCTCGCATCGTAATTTAAAGACACTCTTGAGAAGTCCTTACATCTATTCTCCCTATCGTCTACTACACTAGGTTCCCACTACCCTGTGTAAAGTCAGCAAGCATCACATCGCGTAACAACCACTATATCCTCAAGAACTACTTGGCTAGAATCTATAGCATCTCATCATGGAAGAAGAGTCATACCATCCAATAACTAGGAATGGAACTAGCGATAGCCTAACAGAAAAAACTGGGCCAAATAGTCATAAATAGGAAAACATTCATGGGAAAATCAATTAAAGCACAGTAAATTATCCTATTCAAAAATAATAACCTCTACTCAAGAATATAAGAAAAGCAGACAAACAACAAGGGAAAAATAGGAAACACGGAATACCCTGATCAAGGGTATCAGTGGAATTTGCACAAAATACTCAAAGACATTCTACAAAAAGGCACAAACCACCTACCTCGACATTAGGAGATTGATATAATCAAACCTCGAAACTTGAATCTCCTTGGAACTTTGTAGATCTAAGAAAACGTCAAAAATTCTCAACCCATGATAACTTGAGAAAGAAGAGTAATTGGGAAATGAAGCTCTAGGAGAAGGAAGAGCTTACCGCTACAGTTCAAACGCAATCAACGGAGGTCAATTCGGAAAATAGACAGAGGCTCGGGGGTTCGTCAAAGATCTATAGTCCTACGGAATTCTCTCGGTCGAAGAAGCTGGAGAAGAAGACAGTTCTAGGATTAAGGCATGACCTCGGTGCATTTAGTGAAAAAAGGAAAGTATAGGACATGTACTTTTGGAGTACATGGCGTGTACAAGGCTTTTCTGTACTCTGCTTTAGGTGGCCTCCATGTCATCCTTACATGGCTGTGTGTGTGGCCATGACATGGCCAGAACACGGCCTCAAGTGGCAATGAAGTACACGGCGTGTACTCAGAATGTACACGGTGTGTACTTCATAAATTTACAGAAACTCCTCTTTTTTCAAAAACTCTAGAAAAGGGAAAACATAGCTGAAAAGAAGGTCTGAGTTCTTACAAACTTCCCAACTTAAAGAAATTATTCACCAAAATTCCATAGTGAGGCATAGAAGAATAAACCCCGAACAGCTCCAGCAACTGTGATCGTGAATCGACCTCCCTCTCTCAAGTCTTGTCCTATACTCGCCCATGCTACCATAGCACCCATACCAGAGAAATAGACCAACCATGGAGAACCTTCGTACTACAATCGACAATCCATATAGGATGCTCCACAAATGATGCATCCACTTTGAGCTCAACCTCATTATGTTGAAGGACATGAGATTGGTTTGAAAAGTAATGTCGGAGCTGAGAAACGTGGAAGACATCATGCATATCTCGGTACCTCTGAAGTAACTATAGTTGATAGGCAACTGGCCCAACTCTCTCCGACACCTCAAATGGCCCGACGTACCGTGGTGAAAGCTTACCCTGTCTTCAAATCCTCTTGTGTCCCAAACTCGTTGTGACATGCAAGAAAACCTGATCCCCAACCTCAAACTCTAGAGGTCGTCTATTCTTATCAGCATAAGACTTCTATCGAGACTGCACTATAGTCATCCTCTTCCGAATCAACTCTATCTACTCTGAGGTCTCCCGAACAAGGAGAGGTCCCAACAAAGCTACCTCTCCTACATATAGCCAGTATAAAGGTGATCAGCATGGCCTACCATACAGAGCCTCATAAGGTTTCATCTGAATAGTCACCTGAAAACTGTTGTTGTAGGTGAACTCAACAAGAGGTATATGCTTCTCCCAAGAACCTCCAAATACTAGAATGAATGCTTGGATCATATCCTCAAGCACCAGAATCTTACGCTCGGACTGGCCATCTGTCTGGTGATGGTAAGATGTACTCAAAAGTACATGTGTACCCAAATCCTTCTGAATCCCCTTCCACAATTGTGAAGTAAAACGTGCATCCCTGTCTGAAACGATGGAGTGTGGGACTCCATGCAGATGCACAATATCTCAGATTTACAACTGTCCCATCTCATCAACACTGAAGGTCTCCTTGATCGGCAAGAAAAGATCAACCTTTGTGAGTCTGTCAAGGACAACCCATACTGCATCATTCCCTCAAGGAGACCTCAGAAAATCAGTCACGAAGTCCATTGAGATGTAATTCCACTTCCACTATGGAAAGGGTTAGTGCTGTGAAAGACCTGCTGGTCGCTGATGTTCTGCCATCACCTGTTGACATGTGGAACATCTCATGACAAAACCAGAAACATATCTCTTCATACCTGGCCACCAATACTGGCGGTGTAGATCATGATATATCTTGGGGATGCCAGGATGCACTTCCCAAACTGAGGAATGAAAGTCCCACATCAGCTCCTCACGTATGTCTACTGGAACCCATACGCGTCATTGGAAATGCAAGATCTCATCCTTGCCTACTGTCCATCTAGGAATAGGGTCCTCTCCTGACATGCTTTCCCGTTGGACTAGGCCTTCAGAATCTAATAGTTGTCTCATTCATACCTGATCAAGAAGTGTAGCGGTAACAGCTACAGAAGATAGGAAAGTCAGCCCTTGTCTATCGTGCACCTCCAAATGCATCTCAGAGAATAGAGCCACAAACGTCCACTCACTGCTGTCCTCATGAACTGCCTGTATCTGAGTCCTCCTTGTCAATGCATCAGCCATTACGTTGCCCTTTCCCCGGCGTATAGGCATGCTCAAAGTCAAAGGACTGAAGATACTCAGCACTCCTACGCTATCTCTGATTCAGATGAAGCTGGGTGAAGATGTACTTGAGACTCTTTTGGTCGGTGAAAACCACAAAGTGCTCTCCCAGAAGATAATGTCTCCAATAGCATAAGGCATGAACAATCGTGGCCAGCTCGAGATCGTGTGTTGAGTAGTTCCTCTCATGTGGCCTCAACTGCCGAGACTCATATACAACGACTCCATCTACGTACATAAGTATAGCTCCCAACCCGATACCTCAAGAATCATAGTAAATAGTGTATCACTTGCCCAGCTCTGGCAAGACTAGTATCGGTGCTGATGTCAACCTCCCTTTTATCTCCTGAAAGGCTAACTCATAAGAATCTGACCATAAGAACTTCTCCCCTTTCTTGGTCAAACCTATCAATGGTGCTGCTAAGCGTGAAAAGTCTCGTATGAAGCATCTGTAGTATCTAGCCAGCCCTAGAAAACTCTGCACCTCAAAGATGATCTTATGCTGCTCCCGGGAAACTACTGATCTCACTTTCTCTTGGTCTAATTATAATCTTGTCTCTAAGATAAATTGATCGAAGAAGTGAATCTAACCCATCCAAAAGTGGCATTTCGAGAGCTTAGAATATATCTGATGCTCTCTCAGTGTACTCAAAACGATCTCAATATGGGTAGAATGGGCATTTCGAGTGTGAGAGTACCCTAAGATATCTTCCATAAAGACCACCACAAAAGAGTCTAAGTATGGATGGAACACTCGGTTCATCAGTTCCATGAAAACATCGGGCGCATTTGTGAGGCCGAAGAGCATAACCATATAATTTTATAGACCATACCTACTCCTGAAGGTTGTAAGAGGTATATCTAATGGTATAATGAAAAAATGATTATAATCGGACCTCAAATCGATCTTCGAGAACACCTGGGCTCCTCTAAGCTGATAAAAGTGTTATTCAATCCTAGGAAAGGGATATCGATTCCTAACCATCAACTGTTTTAACTTCTGATAATCCACACAAATCCTAAGGGTGTCATCTTCTTTCTTCGCAAATAGGACAGGCGAACCCCAAGGAGAAGTACTGGGTCGGATGAAACCCTTCGCATGTAACTCCTCTAACTGTTTCATGAGCTCATGTAGCTAAGGTGTCTCCATCCTATAAGGAGGAACGGACACTAGTGCCAATCCTGGCACGAGCTCAATCGAGATTTCTACCTCACGCTGTAGAGGAAAACCTGAAAAGTCCTCTGGAAAGACATATCTGAAACGATCCACCAGTGGAAGAAATTATAACTGTGAAGTCCACAGGTTATCCAGATAAAGACTAGAAATCTGAGCTAACTCCTACTATTCCATGATGCTTGAGTCTTGGTCGACTCGCCTGGACATCCCACTCACCCAGATGAAGAAAAGATCCGCCCTCTAGTGATATCAAACTCACCCTGTGGCGATAACAATCGACGACTTCCTGGAAGGGAACTAGCCAGTCCATTCAGAGAATGACAGCATAGCCTATCATCTCTAGGACATAGATGTCCCATAAAAGTGACACCCCATAACCTCAAGAGGGAACTCTCTTCATTGACGTACTCTAACCGTTCTAGTCCTCAATGATGTGTCTAGAGTCAATGTATCGGTAGAGGAAAAGATGCAGAGACCAAAACTCTCCACAATAAAAATAGATATAATGTAATGGGAAGCCCCAGTATCAAAAAGAGAAGAAGATAAAACTGAGGCTACTAAGATCGTACCTTGAACTGTAGAGGGTTCGGGATCCTGCTCTGGTTGGGTCTGCTCTTCTACAAAAACTCGAACTGTACCACGACCTTGTGGCCCAGCCTGACTGCTCTGAGCTGACCCGCCCTACTGTCGCTGGTAGACCAGCGACTGACCACCCTGGCCATGACCTCCACCTCGGCATGAATGGCTTGAAGAACTCCAGTTCCCAGACTGGTGAGAAACTGGTGGCCCTGCTCCTGAATGAGGAGTCATGGATGAACCCATGTCACCAGTTTCTGGTGAGAAAACCTGACAGTATCACTGAAGGTGACCCATCTTATAGCAGTATCGGAGTTCCACTGGGTCTCTCTGGAACTATGGTCTCGTAAGTCCAGCCCTTCCACATTGGTAGCATACCACCTGGCTGCCTGAAGATGCATCTCACCACCTCGGATTACCACGCGTAGACTCCCTCCGGCACTTCTTCTTGTCAGTTGGTGAAGTAAAAACCCTAGAAGCAGAACCTTCGTGGATCTCAAATCCAGAATCTCTCAGATTGCGCTCTGCAATTAGTTCCTAGTTGACTATGGAAGCAATGGTAGTCAGCCTGAAGATATTCACCTGTGAGAGGATATCTTGTCTGAGGCCTTCCTCAAACTTCCTTGCCAACAACAACCCATCTGCGCTCTGGAGGGGTGTGAAATGCTGATTCTCGGTGAAACGGGAGGAATAATCCATGACAGAAAGATTACCTTTATCTAGGTTCATGAACTCTCGGGCTTAGTTGTCCCTCAGGGTCTCCGGATAGAAGTAGTTGTAAAAGATGCACTAAAACTCCTCTAACGCCATAACCTGCTGATGACCCACCTGTGAGATCACATCCCACCACCTCTGGGTGGAGTATCGTATCATATAGGTAGTGAGCATGACCCACCTTTATAAAGGCATATCCAGATGCTCAAAGATCATCATCATAGACACTATCCATGAATCTGCCGCCTGAGGTCCTCCTTCCCCTGAAAAGGTTAGAGGATGCTGCTACTGGAAAACCCACATCAAGTCTGCCATAGACGTGGTAGAAGGCAGAACTCCCTGGATGGTCTGCATCATCCTCATAAATCCTTCCCTAAACTGAGCTTCGGTGCTTGTAACTGGTATCACTGTTGGTGCCAAGACTGGCATAACAAGAGGATCTATGGGAATTCCCGGATCATCCAAATTTGGTGTCTGATCACCGCCTGGGAACTGGCGTGTAACCGGAGGACGTCATGGTGCCATGACTCGGTAAGGCCAAAAGCACACGTTAGATAACAATACTAGGGACTGAAAATGAGGATCGTAATAAGGGAACAATGGAAATAAATCATTCAAAATTCACAAAACATGACTACAAGGCGTGTATAATGATGACACAGAATGTTCCCTTAAGTCATTTACATGGGCGTGAACTTTTTCCAAAACTAGTCATGTAACACCCCAAACACACGACATGTTTTCCTAACACACATCATGTACCTAAATCCTCCTCCCCTGTCTGAGTCCTTTTACATTGTTAAGCCGCATGGCTCTCCTAAGACAAAACTACACGGCCTGTTCAGGGGAGACACGGGGTGTAGTAAACATGCATTACCTGTACTGTGTTGTTAGAGACATGGCCTGACACATGGCTAACACTACACGGTGTGTTTCAGATGGACACAGCATGTACAAGAAAGGGTACCACCAAACCGTGTTGTTCGTGACACGGCCAGGAACCTAGATTAAACGACGCAACATGTAACGTGTATGTGAAAAGATAACATGACCTGTGTTGTTCGTGACACGGCCGGGTTACCTATTTTATACTACTTGACATGCTAAACTAGTACATGGTGTGTTCTTACAAGATTTTTCACAACCTTGTGTCCCTGCTCACACAGTCAGTGCTAGGGCTATAGACTACACGACGTGTAACCATAAAGTACATGTCGTGTATTATGGGTTTTTCTGGACAGTAGTCTCAGAAACTTCTCTGGAGCCCAGAATACACAGAATCCCAGCGTTAAGGTGCCAAATTCCTATCCGTGAGGGCCCATACTCCCCGGGAATCAAAGTCTAGAATCTTATAAAAGTTACAATCAAACTAAACAGGTCAACGATCCACTAAATTGCAGTCCATGAGACTATAAAAACAAATTCCCCATAAAACAGTAGGGATTCTATCAAAGCATCTATCACAACAACATGCATAATCTACCCAACATCTATCACAACAACATGAAATCACTAATTCATCCTAGATGGCATGGAAAGAATTCATGTCTTGTGATTTCTACCGAGTGACTATATGATGCATGATATGGCATACCCTCATCTCATCAATTTGCGATCGAATTAGAACCTCAATAACAACAATGGTAACATCACAATGCATGTGAATCACCCAGTGGTGAAATCAAATCAAATGAAAATTGCAATCCTATAAAATTACAAATAACAAAGTAGTATGGATTTTCCCTATACACGAGTTAGTTACTCCCAGGCACAACTTATTACCATGTACCTATTTCATCTTATCCCTGGCTATAGGCACCAAATAGTAAGTTCAGAGAAAAGAAACCCTCTAATGCCACTTTGTAATGTCCTAGTTCCGGAAGCCACCCAGAGGCGCCCCATACCCGGTTGGTCACATGGCCTCAAGCGCATTTCCCTGAACTCCAGAGGCTCTCGACTAGTAACTAGGGACTTGGGTGTGAAAGTGGGGAAACTATGCCCTCATTCGAAGAGTACATAGTGGAAGTAATAACACATACAACACATACTATAGCAGAAGCAGTAAATATACAAAATCAATAAGTGCGGAAGACTAATAAATAAACAACTCGAGCTGAAATATATGTAAATGATGCATGATACATATATGTCTAGGAAAACATCCAAACAAGTCACAATGCTAAATACAATACTAAACCAAAGTACAAATTAAAAACAACATATGAGAACCTCCTCAGCATCACAAGCCTCGGAATGGTCCAATGATCTCCAGATCCAGTGCAGTCAAGAACCTGATGTAGAAGGGAACTTGACCTTATCTATACTCATAAAAATATAATCTATTTAGGCCCAAAAGTATGACCCAAACAGGGTGTGAGATAAAAATCCCAGTAGGCAAAACCCCGAAGATCTGTTCCTAATAGTCAGTGAATATATGGAAGGTAAAAGTACAGAAAATAGTAAATCGGAAAGTACTCAGAAGCAAATTATCCACAGTTCCTAGCATATAATTTATAAATAGGTATGCAGCCATACAAGAAAGAGTAACAAACAGGTAAATAATGGGTAGTTCTCACAGCCTAACCCCTTATGGTTCAACCTACAAGCACTAGCAACCCTCTTGGAGGCACACACAGTCTCACCCCACTGGTTTTGCTAATGAATAGAATCTTTGGGGAAGCACTCATCGTCAATTACCCCTGTAGTTTTGTATCATACTGAAGGTGCTATGGGGAAGTACTGAACGTTTCATTTTCCATGTTCCTCTTGTCGAATAAATACAGACACTCTGAGGAATCACTCAACATCAATTTCTCCTATGGTATCACATCGTAATTTAAAGACACTCTGGAGAATCCCTTACATCCATTCTCCATATGGTCTACTACACTAGGTTCCCATAGCCCTATGTAAAGTCATCAAGAATCACATCACGTAATGACCAACGTATCCTCAAAAAACTACTTGGATAGCATCTACAACATCTCAGCATGGAAGAATAGTCATACTAACCTACAACTAGGCATGGGACTGAGAATAACCTAACAGGAAAAACTGGATCAAACGATCTTAAACAGTCAAACATGCATGGTAAAAGAATCCAATGCACGGTAAATTACCCTATTCACAAACATTAACCTCTACTCAAGCATATAAGCAATGCAGGCAAACAACAAGGGAAAAACAGGAAACATGCAATACCCCGATCAAGGGTATTGGGGGAATTTACACAAAATACTCAAAGACTTTCTACAGAAAGGCACAAACCACCTACCTCAACGTTAGAAGACCGATATACTCGAACCTCGAAACAGGAATCTCCTTGGAACGTCGTATATCTAAAAAAACATCCAAAATGCTCAACCCACGATAACTTAATAAAGAGGAGGAATTGGGAAAAGAAGCTCTAGGAGAAGGAAGAGATTATAGCTGTTGTTCCAATGCAATTGACAACAGTTGATTTAGAGAATGGACAGAGGCTCAGGGGTTTATCAAAGATCCGCGACTATATAGAATGCTCTCAGTTGAAGAAGCTAGATAAGAAGATAGTTATGGGGTTAAGATGTGACCCCGGTGCGTTTAGTGAAAAAAGAGAAAGTACATTGAATGTACTTTTGGAGTCATGGAATGTACTCGGCTTTTTCATACTCCGCTTTAGGTGGCCTCCATGTCACCCCTACATGGCAGTGTATGTGGTCGTGACACGGCCAGCACACAACCTAGAGCAGTAATGATGTACACGATGTGTACTCACAAAGTACATGGCTTTGACTTCAAAAATTTCCAGAAACTCCTCTTTTCTCAAAAACTCCAGAAAAAGGAAAAACATACCTAAAAAGAAGGTCTTGGTTCTTACATTTCCGTACACCAACTTTCTCTAAAACACAATTTGAGAATACCAAAAAGAGTCGTCTTGATCCAAGGATTCTGGCACCGCAAACAGTTTGTCAAAGGGACGCTCGGTTCCCATGATATGACCCAAAAGTTTTATCTGGGTCCAAATGGGCCCAAATCTGGGCTGAACCATCCCAGGACCGACTCTGATGGGATAGGTCGTGGCGGGACCGACCCGCTGGGACGCGGTCCAGCCTGGGCCGATGAGCATGGCCTGCGGGACCCGACCCACTCAGCTTGGTGCGGTCTTCTGTTGCAGGTCCCGCCCTAGCCTCTACCCAGGGGGTAAGGGCCCCCAAGAATTCCTGATGGTCTAGTTGGGCCGTTTGGGTTTTTCCAACCTGGAGGCACCATGTGGTGCCACCTGCAGTCATGCGGGACCCACCGGAGTGGGTCCTACTCAATGTGATGTGGTCAGTGGGGGTTCTAGTCGGCTCCCCACCCAACGACGTGATGGTGATCCTGCTCCAACCACAGTAGATTGGATGTGATCCGCCCTCCGAGTGCACTGTCGGGGCTCAGTAGTCGTGGACTCCATCACTTGTGGCGGGGACACAAACCGCCCCAGCTCCTACGCGACTAGTCGGTGTGCCAGCCACTATCCTCCTCCTCCGCGGCCGACAGGCCACATCCTCCTCCGGCGGTGCGGATGCGCTGCCACCACCATTGTGGCTGGCTAGTGTGTCGGCCACCGTTGGAACACCGTCGGCATCGGTCTTCAGTGATGTGGTCGGGTTCCTCTTAACCCATCGATCCACCCACGAAGAACGCATCAACAAAGAAGTAACAAATGGATCAGACCGTGTTTTTTTGGCCCACACCCTCCATGTTAAATTGATTGCTGGTGGTTCATAGATTGAAAACAATGATTCATCACGAAGAAAAAAATGAAAAAATCCCTACCTCGATCGTTCATTAAGGATGGAATGAGGGAGAGGATGAAGATGTAGAAGGATACTTTGGTGTTCATCTCTCCCGTAACATGCTTCCAATACAAGATCGAGTGTCGGTTCCTCGTTATTTATCAGGAGGTTTGTTCTTCATTGGAGGATGCTTCCACTGAGATTTCTCCACCAAACTGGTTTGCCAACAATTCCCCCCCCCACCCAACCACGAGAGGTGAGGAGCCCCTCTCATTTATGTTTAAGTTAATCAATTAAATAATTACTGTTGGATCATTAATTGGGGGGGTTCCAATAGTTATGCTATATAAAATTAGGGGTTCATGGTCAGGTGGTCCCCACCACCAAGATTCAAATGATTGGTTTCAAGAAATAAAATAAAAGTTATTTATTTTATTTTTCAATCCTCACACAAAAATAGAAAATCCATCTTCCACCCTCGACCTACTACGGTCGAGGTGAAGGTCTCCTTAAGCGAATATCAGCACTACAAGTTCAACAATGTCCTTGGATTTTAATTTCGAGCACCAATTCAGAAGTTACAAGATTCCGCTCATGCATTTACTGAATGTACCTGAAAAAAGTTTAGAAATTCATTCTGGGCACACCGGGCCTCAAAATCACACACCGTCAATTTTCACAGACTCGTAATAATTCTATATAATTAAAAAAATACACATAAAATCTTGGTCTTTAAACCACACCATATAAAAAACTAACACCTTGAATCCATATTTTTAAACATTTTATTAAATAGGTTGCAACTCATTTCCACATGTAAACAAAAATCGTAGTGCAACCCAACCTTCTATGGCATATTAACTAAATTATTTTGTATGTTTCGTTAGGGAAGGGGAATAATAGTTAATATGATGTGTGTTTCATGGTTCTACCTTTCTTATTTCAAAAACTATGAGGTAATTTGTTTTAGTGTGACATATATTTTTAGGGAACAATGTGACTCTATATAATCAAGTCTCATAACATTCTTCATCCAGGATCTACACCACCCTCAAACTGGCATGCCTCAATTATCCTCCAGCATCCCCCCTTCCCATCATATTTTGGGTTGGTTGAATTAATATATTCAAACTTACAGAATAAAGGGATAATTTAGAGGAATATTATATATATGATTCATTATAGAAACATGAAAATATATAATAACAGATCATCTTCATATGAATTTTTTTCTATGAGAATGAGGATAAAACATTACTATGACAAAATAATAAGAAATAGATAAATGATATAAAGAATAACTATAAAAAAGAACCATAAATTAAATCATTAAATAATTAAATATGAGTTAATAAATGATTAGTACCTCAGAATATACTCATCAATAAGCACAAATATTCACTATGAATGAACCAATAAATCTCTATATAATTGTTCATGATTAAATAACTATATAAGTCATCTTGGAATCCATAATCTAGCCAATATTTATTGGGAGGTTGATTTCAATAAAAGAAATTCCTAAAATTGAGTGTTTTACGATGTTGCATCTCAATTTCCCCAATTATATACTAGGTCATGGTGTAATAAGTACTATCAACCCACTACTTCACTCAGCCTACAGATATATAAAAACCACAATAGGATCTCCCTAAAACATGGAGAGTCAAAAGTAATTTAAATTTTTTGAACACTAAGAGTGTCAATGTGTAAAAAGGGCAACCACACTACAACTATTAAATATCTGGTTACTATATAACAAACCCCACACTTCCTCAATCAATACCAAAAAAATGTTCAATAAATAGTTCCTATCATCATGAAAAAAAACCTCCTATATAAAATTCACCCTAAAATTCCCCAAGAATCTTATATAGAAATCCATAGGACCACGATAAAACTTATCCTCCCAAAACATCACAAAGAACAGTAATTTTTTATTTACTAATAATCATGCCACAATTCACCACATTTTATTTTATAATAATAACCTCCAACTCTAAATATATGTAGTATTTTAATACAGAAACCCAGATCTACATAATATAAGAGATAATGCATTAAATATTTCATTTTAGGAGCCAATATTTCTACATCATTTACATTCGTTATGTTAATTTGTAAGATTAATATAGTTATTAGTCAGATCAAGGATTCATTTATTTGTATTTTTAATTTTATATGTTTTTTTAGATTTTGTGTTATAATTAAATGGTGGTGTAACCTATTTGAGAGTTTTATACACTTATTGATACATTCCAACTCATTTCCAATTAGTGGTAATATAGGGGTATCATAGTTAATTTCATAATTTATTTATAAGTATTCCTTATAAGTTCATCTCATAATAGTTCCCTTCTTCACTAAAGACTATGCATAACAAAAACAAGATCATGATCACTTCATAACATGTCCATATTTTCACTTCTTTATCAGTGCACATGTATTCAAATCACTACATATTCATCATCAAACACTCACAGCAAGATAATTACCTATTTAATATCCTCTTGATTGTGTATCAAACTAGAAAAACAGATATGGGATTGATGTATCTATTTTTGGAATCAATTGTTTGTTTCTCCTTTAAATCCCTTAAATGTATTGTTCTATTTCCACTCCATACCTCAAGTCATTTTACTCTATTAAATTTTTATAGGTAATGTGGTAAACACACATTGTTCAAATATAAAATCTATTAATTTAATAACTATATTAAAAACTAATAAATCATCATTTTTTAAAAGAACATATCTATAAGTTTTAAAATGTATCACATATCTAAAAATTATTCATTTTATATATTTATCACCTGAATTTTCCTATCTAGGACTGTGAATTATAAAAACTATATAAAAACAATAATCCTTTAAATTATTTATATTTTATTTTTGATTGACTCAAAATTCTTATGGATTCATGTCTGTCCTCGAGACAAAGCTCCATTAGAGACATTCCATACATTTTATAATGAAAATCCCATAAATATTGTGATATTATTTAGAGATATGTAATACAATTTACTATTTGAAAATAATAAATTTTTTGGTGGGTGCACTATATTTTTATATAGAGATCACATACATCATGTATAATATCATTTTATGATTTATTAAAAAAAAATTCTCCCCTATCACTTCTAAGAAGTTATATTTAAAACGTGTATTTGTTTTCCACCAAATGTTTATAAAATATAAATTTATTTATCAATTAATCTTAATAAATTAATAATTTAAAATCAGAATATATTGAATAATCATAAAAACAATATGGTAAAATAATTATTACTATCAACAATACTCATAACATACAAATAAAATACATCACTAGGCATTAAATTTAATAAATTATTATTATTTTAGTATTTGTAAAGATTTTACTAACTATTAGAGTATACAATCATGCATAATTTTTATTATTTTTAATTTCATATTTTATAGTAAGCTCATTTTTTCATAACGTGAGTTTTTTATTATTTAAATATTTATAATCCATTTTTTTATATTTTTAAATACCCTCTCTAAGGTTGTATAATCACCATCGTCATTATAATTGGGTGAAATCAAGTGAAATTTGAATTTTGAGTCCCATAAAATAGGTTTTTTTTAGAATGGGACATGAATTAGGATTCTAAAAGGTTAGAAATTTAGTGTAGCTATTTTTTATGTTTTTAAGTGTTTTAGTGGAGTTAAAGAGTATCTGGAAAACATGGGAGTAGTTAGTATCATAGTGGGTAAACATTTTGGCTACGGGAAAAGGAACTTGCTACAATATATGGTTTTTACTATGATGAGTGCATTTGGAAGAGGATCAAATCGCAACCATGGTATTGTACCATGGGGTTCACTTATGTGGAGTACATTACACCACAGTAAGAAAGATTATTCCACAAAGGGTTCTCTTTAGTAAAACCTTATGTTTCCACCTATTGGGGATAGATCCATGAATCTCTCTATCGAGTTTCCCCAGTTTGACATAGGGGAAGTGAATTTCACCATGGACCATATGGTCACATCATAATAAGTCCTAGATAGTACGTCACATCTCTATGCCCACACTTGGTCAGGTTTCAACTAAGCTCAGCACCATGGATTTGTATTGTGGTTCCAAGGGCCACACTATGACATGCCTTTCTTCTATGTTTTTTAAATAGGGTCATTCTCATTCATTCCTAGTCATCCCCACTCATGATTTAAAAGATAATTAGGCTTAGGAGGTCCATTTGACCAGCTACTACCCTCATTATTACAAATTTTTATTCCCCTTAATGATGGATGGTTTTTAGGAATATATATGGACTTTAAAATGTATTATATATTATTTATTTCTATGTTATTTTTTTAGAATTCATAGGGGATATCCCCAATTGATTATTTAAATAATAAAACTCATCTTGTTGTTCTAGGTAGAGGTATCCCATTATATAGCATTATTATCCTAGTGGTCATTAAACCCCCAATAAATTAGGCCACAGTCTCAAACTCAATATTCAATCCAAGAATACATTCTCAGGTGAATCTTGTGACTATTAGAGCTACCCACTAAATCTGGATGACCACTGCCACTATTTGAATCGAACCCTTACATTGATTCCACTCACAGTGTACCAATCCACCACCCTTATTCCCATCAGCAATAAGAGATTGTTTCCATGTCTATTACTAAACAAGGCTCCACCACCATCACTTCCAATCATTAGAAATCACAACATTTTTCAATAATATTATCACCACCTTCATTAAACTACCTTTGGAGTCTTCTTCACATAGTATCCCTCCTAAAATTTTCAACAAAAAAATATCTTGGAATCCCTCTAAATGGGGTTATTGGGGATCAAAAATAGGACATGATAGGAATTTATTTTCTATATAGGTAAGGTATGTCTCCAATTTTTCACTAATATGTTATCGTTTTAGTTTAAATATTATGAATCTATTCTAATATATTAGTGTGAAATCATACAAAATCAGGGGTATTATGTATACAGTGAATCCAAGATGTTGAGGAATAAGGAACGAACATTTTCATTTACTTAGTGGTTTATGTTATGTCTTGAGTTATTTTATTCTAGAATATTGATTGTATCCATTGAAATTTAAAAAAATTCTGGTTTCAGGAAGTTTGGATTTTCATCATGGTGGCATCAATTCTATAGTATAGACCTTCCATAGGCTGTTGGTCTTGGTTTCGGTATCATAGGATTATTTGGTGAATTTATATAGGATTATAGTTCATTGGATGGAATTTATTAACTAATTATTTATAAATTTTTATAACAAATTTTGAGTATTTATGGAATGGTTAGGGTTATATAGTGTGGATTCATATTGGTGTTGATTGGAGATGGCTTTCTGATGTATTGATATTGAATGTACTGAAGAACATAAATCTATATTGAGGAACATCATTCATATAATAATTTACCATATAATTATTTATATGTAATTTTTCATTCCTACTGGGGGTTTGGGATTGGGTAATTTAGAAATGGTCCAAGCGTTCTTTATGTGGTAATTCAAATTGTTTAGGACCTCCTAGAGTTATTTTGAGTGCTCTTTATAATTTTGAAAATTTTAATATCACATGACGAATTCATCCCTCAGGGGAGAGGATTATTGTTGATTGTATGTGGGTCATGGGATTAATATTTGGGATTATGTTGTGTTGTGATTATCTTAGGATCAGACTCCATGAGGATAGTATGGTATTCATGGAAGGAGTTCTCCTTTGGGTGATGGTTGAGAAAAATGAATGAATCATGAATGATTAGAAGCACCCTCTTAATGGTGGATTGGTGTATTGTTTTCTGAGATGAGTTTGATAATTCATTTGGGTAATATATTGGTGTAGTGAATATGATTCCCTTCAGATGTTTGGATTTTGACCACTTTACTGGAGGGGTGTTATGGGAATTTAAGAATGGATTTTGAGAATGAATTTTAGTATCATATTTGGATGGTTCATTAGGGTGTGTGAAAAGGGTCAGGTAATGTCATTTGGTTATTTCCCTAGGCCTAATAGGTTATGATGGGTCATTGTTTAGGCCATGATTTTTCCTTAGGATGATATCATTTAGTGGATGGATGGGTAGTTTGGTATATTGGTTTTTGTTTTTTCCTCTAGTGGAGCGCTTGGTATGGTATTGTAACTAACAAAGATCAAGGGTATGGTTATGTATTAAATCAATTGTGAAAAGGTTTGGTATCATGGGTAGTCTCATATACTAATTTGAGTAGTTGATGCTAGTATGTAATGTCTGAAGGTGTATCTATTCCCTATGATAATTTGTGTATTAGAGGTGATATATGTTATAAATTAGGTTGGATATCTTACCTTGAGGCATAGTCGAGTCTCAGTTTGGTACCCTACCCAACGATTGAGGGTAGATGACGGGATATATGGTATCACACTACTTTGAGTGAGAGGGTATAAGATTATGTTAAGTATAAGATCCTACCCTATGTGAGTGGGTAAATGTTGAGTTTTGGTTTAATACACCACCCTATGATAGAGGGTGTAGTTCATGGTTTTGTATGAGATTTGTCCCTAAGTGATAGGTTAGAGTATGAGGTTTAGTATGGGAATCAACCCAATGTAATAGGGTATAGGTCATGTTTATTATGATAACCTACCCTTAGTGGGAGTGTATAGGTTATAATCCATGGTATGACCCTACCATGCGAGAGAGGGTATAAGTAAATATTCAGTATGGGATCCTACCCATCGTGAGAGGGTATAGATTGAGTTTTGTTATAGGAACGTACCCTAAGTACGATGGTTGAGGTCAACACTTGGTAATATGTGATTGAGATTTAGTTTGAACCCTACAATTAGTGAGTGGGTAGAGGTTGGGAAGTGATATGCCACTCTACCCTAAGTAATAGAGAATGAGTTTTAATTTTTGACATGAGGTGATTGCATCTTCAAACATTGGATGATCCAAGTGTAATCTATTTTTGTGGTGTCCTAGTGAGCACATTATAACCTGACATGTAAAATTTATTGTTGTATGTTATTTCATTTACATACGTTGTAGATATATGAGTATATGATGGTGTATATTAGGGTAACTTGGCGAGACTCTATTAATTTTTATTTCTTACACCCTGTATGGGTTCCCTAGTGCATGTTCAAAAATCATGCTTGTTACATAGGTCTAATCATAGATTTCATAGTGGTTCGGGTTGTAGTAGCTTGAAAAAATTTGTAGATAGGTTGAGATGCATCCAGATATTTTTAATGAGTCTCTTTATCATTTTTTTTCTTTGGTTTTATATTTTATATGTTATTATATTAGTGGGTGATTTATTTGGATGTATGACTATCTGACTACATTGTTCCTTTTTTATAGCATAGTATATGTTTAAATTGATATGGTTTAATATTTTTATAGTTCCATAATTTCTTTCTGATTATCTATGGATGATTATGTGTGGTAATTTATTATTTAAGATATTTTTTATATTGAGAGTATAGTATACTCATCATTGACCTTGAACTTTCCTTGCCAGCTGGCATCCTCTGACATATGGGGAGTCATTTCTGAAGTCATGTGGTGAACAGGATATGTTGTTTTTTGAGAGATTTTATTCACAATTTTACAAAATGGTATCATATAATTTTTTCATGTTATTTGGAGACTATTATAAGAGTTTATAAATGTTTCAATGCTTGATATGGAAGTAAATCTGGTCAATCATGAACACATATATAGTGGAATGTCTATGTTACTAAGGTTATATGATTTTTGTTTTCGGTTTTTACTATTATATTTTGGATGATTATTAATGTATTATGTGATAAACTAGATATTTTATTTATAGTTTCTTTCTGGGCCTATATTTGAAGAGGCATACATACATGAATCATATTCATCATGTAAGATTTAAATTACATTTCTGTGCTTGTGTGTGATTGATTATTTATTATGAAAGGGGATTCAGTTGTTTAAAGTATGAATAAAAATTTGTATAGAATTTTCCAATATAATTTTTTGTTGAAATTATTCTTATATTTGATATAGTTTTTTATGATAGGTTATGTGGATGTTATTAAGGGATAGTATCTAATTCTAATCATAAAATACCTATATATAAGTGATGTGTGAAAACTGTTGGTGGGTTGTCTAAGGTAGTTGATTCCATGGTGATGGAATAGCACATGCATGTTATTCCTAATGGATTAATAAGAATGGGAATGATCTTCCTTAGTTTTGTCCCATTGGGTGTGTAGATAAAGTCATTTGGGGTTCACTTAAAGGGAGTGGGTCATGTTCCAGCAAGGTTTATTATGCTATGAAGGATTATGTACGGGATTTCTTTACATCAAAACCTATGGGAGGTTGCATCATGAATTTACCTATAGGAGTTTCTCAATATTACTTGGGGGAGGTTCACTACATCAAGTTCCATATGGAATTTCCACAACATATACCCATTAGTGTGGTGTTTTATAGTGACTACCCTTGGTCACACTACAAGTTGGCCCATGTTTGGGGATCTATTTTATGATGCTAAGGGTAACTCTACAACAAACCTTTCCTAGAGTTTTTTTAAAAAGGGGTAGACCCATTTTTACTAAATCAACCCCTCTCATGATTTGAAGGAAATAGGGGATCTGAGAGGGTTATTTAGCTATCTCCCTCATTATTTCATCACATTTTAGATCACCCTTAATAAGGGTTGTTCTTTTAGGTGATTCCATGGATTTATAAAGGTATTATCTCTTACTTCTTCATAAATTATTTTTATTCTTAGTTTTTCATTGATGTGTTTCAGTTTTGGCTTAAAATTGGGAAATAATTCCACTATAGCATTATCGAGTTGTATCAAATGATGGGGATTTTGTGTGTTCTAACTTGAGGAAATCAAGGAATGATTAATTCATGATGTTATTATCTGGTTCAGTTATGGTATACTATTGGTGAATTTATTTTGGAAATTTTATTTAAATTTATTTAAATTATAGGATGTATAGGTGTTTAGTGTTATAGATATTTATTACTCTAGTGTTGGGAGTCCAAAATTGACATTTTATAGATCTGTAGTCTTGTTTCTAGTGTCTCAGGATTTCTTAGTGATTTTTTTAGGGATTATACCACATTAGATAGAATTTTTAATTTTATTGTAATGGTTTATATTTAAATTTTGACAAATTATATCATGATATTGGGGATCATGGTATGAATGGGATGTCGGTGGGGATTATCCTAGGCTTATCCAAGGATTGATAGTTCATATTTTGAGGAGAATAACTCCATATTGAGGTAGGTTGTGAAGGTTTTCTATGGATTGAACAATTCTTATTAATTTTAATGTAAGATGTTAAGAAACATGAAAAATGAAATCACCATGTATGAAACCAAAACCATGTATAAATATAGACGAGGAACTCATGTACCTTACACCATGATTACACCATGATATATACCAATCATTTTGTCTTCAGACCAACTTTAGATGAATATCATAGAGAGGTAACCAATACACTCATTCTTCCATGGTGTATCCAAAATTTTATAGAATCACCCAATATTCAACTTGCATTCCTCCCATTTCGTTGATATTCTTGTATCTCTTATAAGTAAAGGAAGGAGAGAAAGGGATATATATGGAGAGGAAGGATCATTTGGAACCAAGGAAAAGATAAGATCACAATGGGTATTTCCTTTTTTATGTATATATCAGGGAACTATGGAGTATTAATTCATTTAATCGTACAATTATATCATATGATTAAATGATCTATTATTTATAACTCTTTTTAACCATTCATCCAGGGAAACTCACATATATGTTTCATCATATGAATCATAAATGATAAATTACATTGTGAAAATTTGATATTTAATTACTAACATTCAGTTTCTATCATAAATCATAGGCATAATTTCAATCTTACTAGATGATTCACAATACCATATGATATGAACCAGTTGTACTCCACAACAATATAAGGCAGTATCATAATATTAGTGTATTCTTGCATTATTATATCATGATTATGAGGTACACTATATTTTTTGTTTCACATATATCATACCATACAATATATACATATGGTGAAAAAATATAGCCAAAACATAAAATTATTTTATATTCGATTTAGGTATTTTTTATGAAAAAAAATATCTGTTACACTAAATCCCCATAGACATAGTGATATTTCACCTTATATTGTATCTTATATAATATCATATGAAACCAAATGAAAAATTATTTTTGGATATAAAAACATTGGAAAATCTATAAATCAACTTAACCTCATATCACATCAGATGAAATACGTTATGATTATCCATTAAAAACAAATTTTGTATATGTTATAAATTGATTCATAGTAGATATCTAAGTTTCGTAATGCTCAATCACCATCCAATAAACTACAATTTTTTACCACATGAGACTTTATAGGATTTAAAACAAATAGGAATACGTGAATCTATAATTATAAGAAAAGGGTAACCTCTATAAAATTATCATTGAAAATAAATATAGAAAGATATTTGGAATGATATACATGGTACACATGTGTCTCAATACATGTTTCCACAAGTTTTATTGTATAAAATAATTCATTTTTATATGATACCTTTTTATAATTCATCAAGTAACCAAGAGAAACATTGTATGTCAATCCCTTATAGTTAATCATATGTTATCAATTATCTAAGTACATCCAAACATGGTTGATGAATATGTTACGTTTCATTCACCCTTTTATATGGTCACCTCACATTTCCCTCATCCAATAGATAAAAAAATCATATTTTTATTCCCACCATGCATTCACTCACAAAATTTTATTTTTTTGTGCACAATGTTTTCAAAGGTACGTGGTCATTATGGTCAATTAACAACATTTTAAGTTGTGTATCTAGTATGAGAGGATGTTTGTTTGATACATATCATAAAGATACTTATTTCCTTACATAGGAATCACTTATAGATTTAAGGCATTATTATAACATCATTCTTAGTTACAATCATAGTTTAAATTATTGTAAAGTAGATCAATTGAATCCATATATTTATGTAAATATCTTTATGTGTCTATAATTATCTATATGTATGTAGGATATTTCTTTCATATTCCCTCTCAATGGTTGATTACATTATAGCTTATGTCCACATAATTTTTTAAAATAGAATTTGTCTCTATCTAGGGAGGTGGTAGATGTTTTATTATTGTAGTTGTTCCCATTATAATGGCTTCCTAAGTATCCATGTAGTACGAAAGAACCCAATTTAGTTTGGTGCCACATTAAAATACATCTCACACATTTTAAGGTCATGGGATAAAGACTAAAGTGGTACCATTAAAGGTCATGTAACCATGATGAATGAAGTTTCTTTTATTTTGATGAATCCAAGAGAAATTATGTTCCATTTGAGGTCATGAAACTAGGACTACTGATGTTCCTTCTATGTTTATACAATAAGAACCGAAGATGTTCCTTTTAAGGTTATAAAAATAGAAATATTGATGTGCCTTTTCATGTCGTCCAATACGGAAAAATGATGTGCCTTAATATTCATGCTACCAAGAACATGTTGTCTAGTATTTTAATATATTATAATGATTACCAATTTAAGGAATTTATTGTCATAATAAATGGTACACTAGATAAATGTTATATATCACATATTTTTTTTAATTACACATGATTGGATCAATCTTGTTCATCTTATCATTTAGTAACTAAACAGGGTATGTTATAGTTAGGGATTATATATATAAGAACTACCATGGAATATTTGGATCGTTGATTAAGTACATGGATGATATTATCAATGAGGAAATGCTTGTGGGTAACCCATTATATGGGTATCATTTGTATTTCCTCCTTCTTATTTGTAACTAAATAGGGAAAGATGACTACTCTCATGGGTGGTGTGGTCCGGTGAGTAGGGTGTGGGACTTACACTGAATTGGACTAATATTTATGTTTATAGATCACTAATTTGACACCAGGGGTGACTAGAGTTTTATTCAGGATCTTATAAGACATGGTGATGATAAAAAATATATTAGGGGTAATACCAGGGAATATTAATCCCAAAGAGGAATGTTGGTGGCACATTTATTATATATAAGGAAATTGAAAATTTTCTAAAAAATATATGGGGTCTATATAAATCAGTTAAGATAAAATTATTTCCCTAGGATAGTTAAAAATGGTTTTATAAGGATATTGGTTCTCATTATTGGTTTGATACATGATTTTTATTACCATAATGTCCCAATCAGTTTAGGAGAACAACAAGTGGGACAACTTATAACATGTTTTGGATTCCTATTATGAAAGGAATTTAAAAAATTAATGGGTTATGATAATGATTGTTATATTTATTTTAAATAGTTTTGAAAGTAATTATGTTAATTAAAAGACAGTGAAGTATGTTATACCAATTTTATAATAGGTTTTGTAGAATTTAACACTATGAAACATATGAAACACATTGATATACTTCCAAACATTAATGATTCAGGGGATTGTGAGTCCAAATGGTTAATCTGAATGGTGTAGGAGTGTGTGTTTCGATAATTAATGGAATTTATGTTAATATCATTTGAATATGCAAATTTTAGGAAGTGGTAATATATTATGATTGTTGAGGTAAATGTAGTGTGAATTAATGAAAAGTGTTTATGGTTAATGAAATCCATATCTTCTATATGTTATTGATTAATATTGTGAGAACAAATCCTTATGTATAAAATATTTGAAAACAAGTGTTAAAAGATTAACTACACTTGTAAGATATTGAAAGAGTTATGTTTGAGGGAATGTAATTCTAGAGGTCATTGATTAGAAGTTAAATGATGAGTGAAGGATACTAAACTAAAGTGAATCTGTAAGATGAATGTTAATGGATTATTTGTGTTTGTATGTTTCATTAATATAAATTATTGTGTGAGTACTGAAAAAAAGTTACAGGGGAGTAAATGTTTGATAAAGGAATATATATATATATATATGAGTCACTCTAAAATTTGAAAGGATGTATAAGAGTTACATACTTGTAAGTAAGAGTATTTCTATGTTACATATTGATATGAATCTCTAAAATTATTAAGCGTTATGTTTCAAATAATATTGATTTTAAACTTATATAAGATACACTATTGAAAGATGCGTTATGGATTAAAATAAGTGGGTATCCATAATTTTTCATATCATAGAAAATTTTTAATAGAGAAGACATTGATTTAATAAAAAATCTCAAGGGCTACATAAGTGAATCCTAACACTTATGTATGAATTTTATATTTAAATAAGTTATGATAAATATCTTGTAAGGAATATCCAGAGAATAATATAGTTGTTTTTATGTTAATCATTCAAGGTAACAAATATCATTAATATTTTAAAACAATTCATGATTTATGATTATTTTTAATGAAAGGTGGTTTGTTTAAGGTAAAATATCTTGAGTTTAAAAGGGAGGGATAATTACAAAATTCCATATGAATTCAATATGTTGTATTTACGATTAAAAAGTTTTATATAAAGGAAATCATTTGGATGTTAACAAATAATATGAAAATTTAGATTTCATGAAAGTCTGATATTTTTTATGGCTTAAGAGTGTATTTGGAAGCTAAAACAAGGGAAGTGGAAGTGTAAATGAAGAAGTTTGAAGATAAATAATGGAAGTTTAATTAGTCTATAATGATTATAAATTTGTTTAATGTAAATTTATAATTATTATAGTAATGCAGCTATAATTGAATTATTTGGATGAAGTTAAAGACAAAATAATTATTATAGTTTCGTGTAGATAAAACAAATTAATGATGATGTTGAATATTATGTTAAATTTGTTTGATTTGTACATTTAAGGTTGTCAAGTAGATAAAATACAAATTTTTAGACGATTGGAAATTAAGAGAAGAAAATGCCGAGGAATCTTAAAAGATCAAAAGCTGAGAACATTTAAAGTTAAGAACACCATAAACTGAGGAAGTACATAGTTTCATTAGATGAGATGATTGAATGTTATGATGATTGAAAGATAATTGGGAGGGTGAGATATCATGAGTTAGAGTTTTAATGGTGTTTTGGTGAAACAAACTATAAACATAGGAATCATAGGAGATATCACAACCCAACCCAGATCACTCTAAATAGTAAAACAATCAAGGGTTACTGTGCCTCCAGAACATCTCCCCAAACTCTAGAGGTTATAGACTAGTAGTAGGGGTATAGAGTAGTATCATGGGGAAATATTCTTCCATATAAGAGATAATTGTAAAAGTAAAATGAAACGAACATTAACCATAATAATAAACTATCAGAGTACATAGGATTAAATAAGCATCCCAACCAATACTAATAATTATGTAGAGGAATACAGACATATAAGAACAATAAAGCACTAGGCCAATCAAATATATAAATAAAAGATAGAGGTAAAATATGATAGTCTCTACGAAAATACCTAATCCTCACCCCATCTAGTCTCCAAACTCCATCTATGAAATCTATTTGGATGATCTAATCTCAAGCATTTTCCCAACATGAACCTTTGAATAGTGAAGAGCTTCTTAGGTAACAAAGTGACATGGTTTCCCAAGTAAGGTTTGAGTACTTAACCTATTTGGGAACCACAAACATGGTCATATACACAATAGATAAATTCATTATGAGTGTATGTGACATGCTCAAATAAATAAATAAATGTTGAGTATAAATAATGAAATCATTGTCTACCCTTGGGCTCCATGGTGACATATGAGGTCAGTGATGCATATTTCATCCAATGTTGAAGTGTCTCTATGCACATAATGTAATAATTCCAACCAATGTTATCACATAGTTGGATGGATTCCAACCCTAGAACCAATACGCAATATCATATCTACTTTGGTTAGTCTTGGAGTGTCTCTAAGAAAATCGTGTAATAATGCCAACCAAAATAATAACATAGGGTCTAACTCAACCCATTATACACTAGATAAATAACCAAGGGATAACCCATCCTGTAAATCGAAGATATAAATCCAAGGGATAAACCACCGTGTTTACCTGAGATAATGACCTAGGGATGACCAACCCGATAAATGGAAGATAAAAACATCAACACCAACACAGCCAGTATACATGAGATAAACACTCGAGAGATGAACCATAGAGTTTTCATGAGATAAACATGGAGGTAAAACCCCCTGGTTTACCTATGATACACACTTGGGGATGACCCACCTATTATACATGAGATAAACACATTGGGCTATCCCAACTTTTATACATAAGATAACAACATGGGGATAAGCCACCAGGTATACATGAGATAAACACACAGGGATAACCCACCCAATTTATAGTTTCAACCGACAAATACCAACCAAGACAGTCTACTATAACCAAATATATATAGGGGATCTAATAAAATACTCATTGATTGAAAGAGAATGTCTATGCCACCACGTGTATGTGAATACGTCTTGGAGGGATGTTCTTCTTCCTGTAATATCCCATGTGGGAAAGATATCTTCCCAAATCCATATCACATAGGCATGGTAGGAAAATCTAATGAATAACCTTCCATAATAACATCTATAATATAATCATACAATCAATTCGGTTTTTAAGGTGGAACCTACAATCATAACTACCCATTTATCAAGAACACCCTCTCACTAGGTCGAATGTATCACGGGGGTATCCACTAGGCGCCCCTGGGTCTCATCTCTATTAATACACAATATCTATGATCCTTTATAACATTCTAATCTCTAAATACAATACCTACCATTTAGAGGGAATAACATCCCTCATCACTCTCATAGTTATTTCATGGATTCACTAGCCATGTCGAATAAATCTCAATAGGTTGGGTATCAAGGGATGAAACTGTTACTAACGCCTTCACAAAGGTTTTCCTAGGAAATACTCAAACACATGAAATATCCTAGATCTACCCAAGTATTACACTCTTAATAAAAACTTATATAATGGGAATAATCACTTTCTCAATGATCAACTCAGTTAGTCCAATGCTTTAAAGTCATCGTAAGGGTCTCTCAAGGCTGATCCCTAGGTCGTCAATATCATATTGTCACATCCCTCTAAATGGATATCATCTTGAAACTAATAGTAAGGTTGACTAAATTTACATAGTGTTACCCCAACCCTATAGGTTAAATATCTATCAGATATTTCAATTATAATTAATCCCCCATCCATCCGTGGTTGATGCATCAATCCAATGCCCAAGGTCCTTCATGGCATTAGTACTTTATTCAATTCATTCATGATCAATCAATTTAATTAAAACTATTAATTTAATTTATACATGTCAACCAACCTCATTTGAATGAAAACACATCACACTCCAACCAAAATTAAGAAAATAAAATACCATAGGTCTATTCAAAGGCACCACCTACAAAAACTTGAAGCCATTTCATTTTTGGTTTGTCTCTTGGAATCTCTTCCCTTGCTCATCCATCACTAAATATTATCATCAAAATATCCTAAGTCCATAAACCATGTAAACACAACCAATTATTAATTATATAACATTTAATATTAATTATTCAACTCACTTCTAACTAGTTTTAATTAAATAAAAAAATAATTTATTTCGGCCTAAAACATAAAACCTCATCAGTCTCCCTTATTTCATCCAAATGACAACAAATGATATTCCAACACCCCATTTCATTCTCCCAACACATCCCTACATATAATCAATATCAATTGGAACCCATTCATAAATAAATTTTTTTAATTTAAGACAAATACTTGAATAAATATATATAGTGACACACCTTCATCAAATTTCCAAGAAATAGTGTGCATGTGTCATCATGGGACCACCTCTACAAGATACATGAAAATCCCCATAATTCATAAATTATTTCCCCAAACTATGGTGAATTAATCTTTGAATACAAAAATACAACCATAATGAATTATTGTCTATGAAACATGGAACCATGAATAATGAGGAACATAGTATTTCACCATAAAACACCACTAAAAATCACTAAAAATTTCCCACTTCATAGGGGAACCAAAGGAGATGAAGAGTGGGTGTATCCAACCAAAATAACCTTCCCTGACCTTTTTATATTTGAAACCCAAGGGGTTAGTAAATTAAAAACCTCCCTACTTAAAAAACAAAAATAGACCCCATTGGTAATTCAATCCTAGCTCACTAGCAAGATGGTGGTTAGCTTCTACTGAAATTCACCATCCCTTCCTTCCAAATCTAGCTCTGTCACCCTCTAGAATATCACATCTCTTCTATTACCCTCAATCCATGTTTTAAAGCACCAATTAGGGTAATATAGACTCTATGAAACTTGATTCATGTCTTAGTTCATAAAAAAATCATCCACTAGAAATAAAAATTAAAATTCCTTCTAATTTTCTAAACCCATAAAAAACATAGTTTTAAAACCTTCCGAACAAAACACTTATCATCATTGACAATGACTATCAAACTCCTCAAAAAAATTCCTAACCTACTCAGGTCATCTATTCATCTCCAACACATAGTATCCTTATTTGGAACACCAAATGAGCCTCCATCATCAAAACACTAACACTGAAGTATAAACCAGGCCACTTTTGAAATTCTATAGTTAGATCCTCAACCAACCATCTTAGTTATCATGGCCACTCTCGAGCACTAGTGCATCATCAATCTAACACGTGCTTGGATCACATAAATAGAATCTTGATCCCTAAACCAACACACAATCTCTATCCAATATCACATAAAACTCCCAAATATAGTATTTTACATGATGATAGAGTATTTGGATACACCTACACATTGGAACCCATGTTTCAACGTTATTATCCAATGACAGGGCCCATCACACCATTTCCCTACCCATATGAGGGTCAATCCTCCATGACTCTTTATTTGTCCCTTACTACACATGGTTACTATATGTGGGCATCCCAACTTCTACCAGATTTCCCTCTCAGAAAATCACCCCATCACCCATTCTTGGCTGATGGAAACATCATACATGGCTTCAATTGATTTTTATAATAAGATGAGGGTTACACCCTCCAACATCATATAGTGGAATACCCACCATTTGGCTTCCCTTATACTACGCCTTTGAGTACAACCTTAGAATTATTCACATCACGTTCATGACCCTCCACCTAATGCACACTCACCTATGATGTTATTCATAATATCTCCTCTCACTATATAGACATATCAAATTCTCATTTGATCATTTAGCCACCATGTTCACTAACGCTAGTTAATTCAGTATTAGCTCTCAACCAACACATGGTTGCTCATCGATCCAAATTAAATAGGAACCATCTACCTCCAATAAACACTACATCATTATCATTTAAAAATAGTGGTTGTAAACTCCGATACCAATCAATCCATATAATTTGACTAATAATCCCATAAGTTTCATAAAATAAAAACTAATCGTGCATGAAAAATCCACTAACCATGCTCCATTGAATGAAAGTTTAATCTTATTATAGTAACTTGACCCTGATCTTCAAAACCATACGATGCAATGATTCCAAGTTCAATTCGGAAACCACACATCACCCGACCATTGCTCCATAATCTTAAATCATTCATCCATACCCAAACCACACTACTCTATAGCTTGAGAAAGCATATAACATCCACAAGGTTAATATTCAAACTAATACTTCCTTTGAATTTGAACCTTGATCCCCATGAACTAGAACTTAAAGTGATCATCATTACAAATACCAAGGTATCTCTAGGTCTACATTCCATTCTTGGTATTACCTCTCATGCACTGATCACAACCCAAATCATCTTACCATGCTTTCACAACTAAGTGCACTAGAATTCTCAGATAAACACTCTCTTTCATTTTCCACATATGTCACATATCATATTAATCACCCAACTCACTAACCTCCAAATAAATATATCAATCACTAGGCTCTCTTACCTTTCACATAACTCATACCTTTCTAGGACATTGATAAGGGGATTTCATCCATCATCATGTTTCAATATCTCAAGGTAACCCACATGCCCACATACCAATCCTAGGAATCATGGATACACATCAGGAATATAATTCAAAAACTAACCACCCATTTTAAGGGTACCCACCCTCTCTAGGTATTTCTACATGTGACTACTCTGGGGAGGATCAGGTTTCACAAATACATATATTATTCCATCATCAGGTGAAAAATTTTATCAATTGAATTATAGTTACATGATTTAATTTAGTATAATTTCATTCCAGGATATATGTGAAAAACCCATAAAGGCTATTACTGAAATTTTAAAATATATAGAGTATTTTTTCTAGGACAAAAATAAAGATTAGCCGATGTGATTGATCATCAAGGCATAAAATTCTAGTATTATCCCACTATGGTCACTACACATCCCTTACACTGAGTGATTATATAGTCATTATCATCAAGAATCCTATGTAGATCCATAAGGGTTTTTACCAGATGAAACTACATTGTTTTATAGATAAGGAGAATTAAGCCAATAACTTATATGGGAAACACCATATGAACTAATATTTCCACTTTAAATAGTTTAACACTATATTATATATCATAAATCACACATAAGATTTTGAATGTCATGTGAATCTCTTATACGAAATATGATACATATACACTGGTCACTAGACATTAGGCTAAGATTTGAAGACCATATAAATCATAAATCCAATAAAAATCATCTATTTCACACTAGGTGAAATCAAGAAATTGTAACATCAAAAAAAATAACATCAATCTCATGCCCCTGGTATCCTATAATTATTATTTAGAAGGGATTTCATGATGCACCAATATGATCATCACAAGTTCACACATATTCTTATTCCATATTTCTACTATATCTCTAAATAGTAAGAAAATTTAAACTCTCTTTTACTCTTGAATTAATTCACATAAGCCTCTGATACCAATTTTTCACATTCCAAACGGACTCATTTTGAATTGTATCCAATTCTGGGGAGACTGGAACTCAGTCACACCTCCCCATATTCTATATGATTTGGACTAGAAGTCAAGGTCTAGTGGAGAACCATGGGTAGAATATACCACCATATCAAAGTGTAAAATAACAAAAAAAATAAACCATAACACACAATAATAAATTATTAGATTTTACATGAATAAATAAGCATCCCAACTAATAATAACAATGAATTAGATGAATGCAGTCATGAAATGATGATCTCCCACCAAGTGGATTTCATATAAAAAAGGTACAACAAAAATATTGTGGGATCCACTACAATGCTTAAGCCTCACCTCATCTGTTCTCCAAAATCCATCCAATCTATCCAGTTGAATAATATAATCCCAATCCTATATTTAACCAAAACTCATGAATAGTAAAGAGTTTCTTGGGCACCCAAGTGTGATGGTTTCTTGAGAAACGTGTGAGTACATAACATAGTATGGTGCCACTAAAAACCTATAATATAGATACATTAAATAAATTCTAAGTTCATGTGGAATTTTTATATATAAAAATAAATACTATATATAAATAAATAAATCACTATCAGCCCTCAGGTTTATCAGTAACACAAGAGGCTAGTCATACCTACTTTACTCGGTGTTGGAGTGTCTCTGAGGATGTAATGTGATCATTCCAACTAACATAATCACATAGGGAGGTTTATTTATATCCTAGAACCAAAACCCAATAGCATACCTACTTCATTATATGCCTTAGTGTCTCTAAACACATCACATAATCATTCCAAGAAATGTAATCACATATGGATAAAGTCACCATTGTATACAATAGATAAAAACGTGAGGGTTGACCATTCTAGTATATCAATGATAAAGACTCAAGGACTGACCTAGAAATTATATAAGAGATAAAAACCTGGGGAATGAACAACATGGTATATATAAGATGATCACCTGGGGGGATGACTAACTAGGTATATAAGAGATAAACACATGAGGTATGACCCACACAATATACATGGGTCAAAAACTCAGGGTAAACCTACCATATATATATGAGAAAAATACTCAAGGCTAACCCACCCGTTATACATGAGATAATCACTTGATGATAACCCACCTAGTATAAATGCTATAGAAACTCGGGGCTAACTCACTTGGTATACAAGATGTAAAGTCCTAGTGAAAATCTGTCTAATATAGATGCTCAGTTTTCAATTCCTAGCTAGGGAAGTCCACTGTACCCAAATTTTATGGGGGGGGGGGGTGTTGCATCCCTTACCCATGGATCCAAGAGTGTTTCCAAGGAACCCCATATACATGAATACATCTCAAATAGAAATACACCCTCCCATAATATCTCATCTAGGATGGTCATCTCCTTAGGCATGCCCCACATAAACAAGGTCAACCTCGGCAGTGCCTAATATTCTATCATCATATCCACAACATGAACACCTAATAAATTTAGGTTCTAAGGTGACACTTGTGAGGATAAATTCCCATTTCCAAAGAACACACTCTAACTGGGGTAAATGTGTCATTAGGGAATCCGCCAAGGACCCTCATATCGTTCCTCTAATATGACACTCCACTTGGTATCCTCTATCATTTTCCCATATCATTTGAAAACACCAACCACTTAGAGGGTGTTACATACATCAAAACTCTCATTTACATATCATGGCCACACTTTCCATAAAATAAATCTCAATGGTCTATGTCTCAAGGGATGTGAAATTACTCATCTACTTTACCACTGTCAACCTAGGTTGGCCTCATCAACCCAACCTATCCAGGATTAACCTATGAAATATAATCCATGTACTCACCTGTAAGGGGGAAGGATCACTCACACAATTTTCATTTCAATTATCCCGAAGGTTCTAATTCATCTAAAGGATCAATCTTGGATAATCCCTATGCAATAAATCTTATCCCATCACATCCCTCTATAATGTGATCATTCAGCCACATCTATTAAGGGAAATGACATTTACATAGAGTGACTACACCCCTATATGGTACTTATCTATAAAGTAATCCAATTATAATTTTTCCCTTGGAAATCATTATCCATGAAATAAATCTAGTTTTAATGGTCCCTCATGTCCTTATCACTTTATTCAGTTCATTCATGAGTATAAATTTTAATTAAAAAATTTGTTTAATTAAACAAATAATCCACCCACAATGAAATGACTATAGATCACATTTGAATACAAATAAACAAAATAAAATAAAATAGGGGTATGTAAAGGGACCACCTTTCTCGATTTGAATCCACTTCCTTTTTAGTTCATTACTTATTAGTACTTCTCAGGCTCATCCAAGTCAAATGAGCATCATAAAAATCTATCAAACCCTAACCCAGAGCAACACAACCAATAACTAATTATAAAATATTTGGAATTAATTATTTAGATCAATTATAAGATTTTAATATAGAATAAAAATTAATTGAATTTGGTCCAATGCCTAAAACCTCAACGATCAACCTCATTAGATCCAAACCATGACCAATGAAATGCCAATGCCACATAGAATTCTCCCAAGAAATTATCTATTAAAATCCCTAAAAATAGAAACCCGTTCAACAATTAAGTAAATTAAATTAAATCCAAACCCTTAAAAAAATATATACATTGATGTATATTTATTAAATAATCTATCAATACCGTGTTGATTCCATCACAGGATGTTCCGTACACAATCCAAAAAATACCCATCATTCCCAAACTATTTTAAAATCCTCTCTTGAAATAATCATCAAATGCCTAACTAAAATCACCCAAGAATAAGTAGTTATGATGGAGAGAAATAAAAACCAAGAGGAATAGAGGAAATCACCTTTAAACACCACTTAAAAGAATTAAAAATCACCCCTTCAAGGGGGCCAAAGGATAGGAAGAATGGGAGTTTTCATACAAAACGTCCTCCCCCACCCCATTATTTATATAAAAACACAACAGGGATGGTTATTAAATTACAAAAAAAACTATTTGAAAAAAATAAACCAATATAAAACATTATTCTGAGTACATTGATGAGCCTGTGGACCAATTTTTCAAGTAGGGCCATTGGAAAGCTCCCTAGCTAGATTTTGGTAGGCTACTTCTAAAATTCATTAGCCCTTCCACCATTATCCCACATTGAAATTCTCTCGAGCATCCTTGATCTCCTCTAATTGTCACTCCATGTTCAAAAACATCCCATATGGTTTTCAAAACTCTTCATATCTCATTCTAGGTATTACTTTCCAAAATGAACCATCCAATAAGAAAAAAAATTTAAATTGGTTCTGATTTTCAGAAAATATATTTATATGGGGTTTAAAATTAACTACACTAGATCTAGTTCATTGATGTAAAAGATATAGATGATTAAGTACTGTAGAGAAAAATTGAGAACCATATTAGGAATTAAATTGAAGTTCATATTTGAATTATATTATGTCAATAGATGTTAAAGGAGTAAATGATGTTGAACCTTAAATAAATTTCGCATAATATTTATGTGATTTAAAATTCAAGGTAAAATTTTGGAGTTAGAATTCAAGATCAAAAAATGAATTTGAATTTTTTTTCTAGCTAATATTTTTTGAAATCCTTGAATAAAGTCAATACATAGATTTGAGAGATATATAATGAAGAAATATTACAATATTTTATAATCCATTGAAATCAGTTGATATAGATTTGAGAAACGTGAAGGATTCGAAATTTGGTGATTTTTTCTCGTATTTATCAGTGTAATTACTATTATATATTGGGGGATTAATTTGGAGATCGCTATTGCTATTGAGATTTTTATAATAGGGAATAGTTAGGGAAATAAACCTATATGTTATGAATATGATTTGGGTAAATAATTTCAGGATCCAAAACATGAATTTCAAAAGCATTAGATAGAGTTTTTTAGTGGTTTGGAAATAGAAATTTAGTAAATAAGACTAATGTTCAGTGTCAACCTTCACACATTCTGAATGTAAAATTACATGAAGAAGATAATTTTATCATAACATAAGTTCTAAATTTTTGGGATTAATACTGCATATTTTATTCCTAAATAAGTTTCTTAGGCTTTGTTATGTAAAAATAAAAATGCTTATGAAATTATAGAATATTATATATATGTTGACAATGAATCTAATTCATGAAGAAGATATTAGACTATGAAATAGATAAATTTGAGTTCATAATAAATATTATCTTCATTATTTTGAGGAATACTATTGAATACTATAGTGGTATGGAAAGATAATATACATACCATTCAATTGACTAATGAGTTGTCATCAGAGATCTAATATCACTAGGTAGTTTTTTGGTAAGGTAGATAACTGTCTAAAGATTCAAGGGTGACACCCTCCCACAATAGTTTAGTAGTTGAGTATAGGATAATACCTCCACACTAAATTGTAATAAATTTTATACACTTGAAATAAAATATATTTCTTGGTATCTAATAAAAAAAGTAAGGAGTATAATCCAACGTTCTGGTATAACCTTATAAAAATACCATGATTTATTGTCTATTTACTTATCATCTTGAATTTGGTGTGAATGTGTGTTGAGAAAGAATTAAAAAATTCCTTAAAATTTACCAAGAAAGAGGTTTGAATACCAAAAATAGGTAAAATTTTAAGTAGGATAAATTCATTAAAAAAATTCATCACTAATTCAGCCCCCATCTTAGTCTGACTTCATGATCCACTAGGAACTTCAATTGTCATTAGATATAATCGAGGATTGAATTGATTAAATATATATTTTTTCTTCCATATTTGTTAACTAGTTTACAAGAATTTTAGATTTTTGGAATTTATTAAGTTTCATTAGTTATAGAATAAGAAATTTATTTTCATTACTACGAACATGGAGGTTTTCGTTAAAAATCTAAAAACAAGAAGGTAATATAAGAAGTTATGGAAGTTAACTTCTCAAAAATGGATGTAAGAGGATACACTACTACTTGAAGGTAATATATTTAGTTGTTTCTATAATAAATCTTCTATAATGATCCTATAGATAAATCTTGTTCAAATTTTGAATAGTGTGAATCATCCGAATTATTTAAAGATATCAACTCCAAAACCAGAGAAAGAGATGAAAGAAAGGAAGGAGGTGTACTTACCCTGAACTAGAGGCTTGGATTTAATTCTAGAAATCCCTCTAAAAATCCATCATTACCTCCTCAAAAGAAAGACAAAGGTTACGTTCATGTTTTTCCTAACCTTACACCCATAGGGGTTAATCCCTATTCACTTGAGAAAATATTATCTCAATAAGATAAATAGATGAATGAATTAAAGAGAATCAATTTAGAACTAATTCAAGGAATCCTTACTACTAGATACATTACACAATAATGTCCTCAACATTCACTTCCAATTGGTGAACCTTATCAAAAAAAATGTTTGTTGAAGCAACTATAGAAGATTTATAATGTCTGCTCAATGTGGAATAAAACCCACCAATATAATTTGATCCCATAATAGAATATCAATATATCATTCCATTTGGTGCATATCCCGAACAGATTCATGAGCTTCCTTATAGGGCTTCCCCAATAGGTTACCCACAGAATGTACTAGCAGTGCTGCCACCAATAGCATTACTGATTTACATAACTATTTAGGTTTCAGTTGAACCAGACTTTCCCCAAATGATGATGAACACTATTGAGTCAATAAATTCTCGATTGGAATCCTAGAAGAATGGTGTGTGATAATAAAACCAGTAAAAGATACATACCCAATATGGGTAGATCCAACTCTTACCCCTCCAAACATTGGAAATCCAATATTTACAATCTTCAATGGATTATGAGACTCGAAGTAGCACATGATGTATTTTGTTTCTCTCTACTATCTCATGATGGGTACTCCTGAACAATAGGAAGTAGTGAAACTCATGTGATTCCGGAAATCACTACAGGGACAAGATTTAATACGGTACACTAGCTTGAATTATTGTTCAATCATTGGATGGGAGGAACTCTTCTAGAAGTTTCTTTTAAAGATCAACTCAATCCTAAATTAGTCAATAGTCTTCGATCTCATGAACTATAGACACTGGGAGAATGAAAGGTTATTAGATTACATTTCTTGGTGTAAAGTATTAAAATACTCCTTAAACATACAACACCATAAAGATAAATTATTTCCCATGCGTATAGAGAATATTCAGGATGAGTTGCACATGTCATTGATTCCTGTGAAATATACAGAAGGGTTTTGGTACATTATTGTGATTTCTTAAAGGGTAGAAGACTCCATTGTAGATACTAAGGCAAAGTCTTGAGTAATTCAATTGAATTAGGTAAGTAGATTATGAAAAGTAAAGGTTTTTAAATTTAAACTTAAACAAGCCCATGTAACCACTCATTCTTCAAAGCCTACACCATATCTTGAAACTCCACCTCCTGAAAATTAGCAAAAACACTCACCTTGTTCATATGATCAAAGAGAAATGAGGTTGATAGTATTTGGGGACTTGAAAAACAACGTTTATTATTTTCAAAATGACCATGTCCTTGGCTACTTCATCATAGCATTGAAAAAAAAAACTTGGTCAAGCTTCCCAAGCCCTTGAATCCCAATAGAAAGGATGATATAGATCTCCAAAATTATTTCACCATACATAAGATGTTGGGGCACCATATCAAGCATTTTTTTAAAAGACCTCCTACAAGTGATAATGGACTCTAGGAAAGTGACATTGAACAATTCACCTTCTCAGGTTTCATATCTTTCTGTCACTAATCTGTAGGAAGCGAATAAATGGAAATAACTCAAGAGTATGAGTACGTAGAACTTCTAGGATTTGATGGTAAAAAAAATGGTTAACTGAATACATTCTATCCTTTGGAGAACAGTTGAAAAATCTAATTTTGTCTTCAACTACTTCTACTATGTCGTAACCAACATCATCTGTATCTCATCACTCAGAAATTTTGTCTTCCAAAAAAATGACATGGATGGAAGGTTAAAAATATAATTCTGGAATATGGTCTAGTTTTGAGGACAAAATTATTGTTGACCATATGAACTTAATGCCTCCATTATCAAAATCATGGGAACCTCCGCACCCATGGTCATAATAACAGTCAACCCATCATATGAAATCTTTATCAGATGAGAAGTTAATCATTAGATCCATTAACTGTATTCACATAATTTATCCCTTGATAGATGATGATCATGGTTATTAACCTGAATTACCCATAATTGATTACAGATCTAGGGGAAGAGGACATCAAATTCAAGGTTACATGGGAATACGTAGTCATTCCAAGAGTCACTACTTAGACCATGCCCCTAGTCAACCCATCTATGTTGCTAAAACTAATGGGAGAACTCTCCAGTGAGATCAATAAGAAAAGGTAATTCTCCCACACATGACAAGGTCTTCCCTGAGACAATCATCCTAGAAGATTGATTATAGGATATTTTATCACATAATCAATAATGGTGTGTGGAAATTAAACTAACCCCCTGAGAGTGGAATCACTTTAAACTCATATTATGAGGGATTTTCAATCTACATTAGGAACATAAAATCCCAAAGAACAGGGAAAAGAGAATCCCCTTGCTGGGAATCACAGACCTCCAGATCAGAAGTCTAGTGTATTTAAGTAATTGGCCTAATTTCCATCCAATGTTTTTTAGCCATGATGCATTAATTATATCAAAGGACCTCTGGTAATCACTCATCAAGGCCTTATCAAGACCCTAGGAGCTTTAAGTTGATGTTTCCACTACGAAAGTATATTTTTATTATAATGATATGGAAGAATGTCATGTAGTTATCTCTTTAAAATATAGGGATGAGGATACTTCCATACAATGACATGTCAAGACCCTATATATATCTACTATGATTATTTAGATTTATATAAGATGAGCCTTTATTAGAAATTTCTTAGGCGTCATCCTCATTCTGGTCCAAATTTGATATCAATTGGGCTAAAATGAAGCTCACTATTATGGCTCCACTCTAATGTAATAGTATTATGATAAGAATGAGTAGGAGACTCTTGGTGATATCACATTCAGAACTCAGTTTGGGGATCACATTTTTATCTAATAATTCATCGTTGTTTGGAAGGATAAAACTTTTAATGTCTTATTGGGAATACCTTCTCTACATTATCATGTGGCCTTTACTTTTTCATACCATCAATGCCTCAAATATTGTACCAATGGAAAAATTGTGAAATTTCTTATCGATAGTTCCCCATTAAAATCATGTCAGTCACTATACATTGACATAGGGTTCTACCACAAGGGAGGAAAAAAGTACATAGATGATGATGTCACTCAAATCAATGCCTAGAATGAACTATAAATTATCCCATATAACCCATTCCAGAAGGTAATTATAGAGTATATACTTCCCATCAATAAAATCGAAGGGATTGACCCAAATTCAAGAACACATTTAGCAGGTTTTGTAATTTCATTTATGAAAATAAAACATGGAAGCACAGAAGATGTTGTGAAATCTTCAAGAAGTATTGAATTTCTCAATGGGAATTTTTTCCATCCAACACATGAGATTAAAAAAATACATGATTCATTAGATAGGATGGAAAATGTTTTCACATCGATTGGTTTGTTTTCTGGATAAATAAATGATGATTTCACTTATAACATAGAGATTGTTGATACATCACTTACCTCCAAAGAGGAGGATAAATAAGTTTAGTGTGAGGAAGTGGAAGAATAAGAAGACCTCAAAGATGGACCTCCATCATTTGAGAAAGTGGTACCCACCACTGTGGATGAAGTCAGAGAAATAAATCTAGGTATATAAAAATATCCATGACCTACCTTGATTTTTGGGGCCATGAATCCCAAATAATAGGATGTATATTCCTCCTTCCAAAAGAATCATGAGGAAATTTGTTTTGTGAATTACACATTGATGTTAGTCTTAGGCCTTAATTGCGGCCACTTATCACATGGTTTTCTAGATGACCATTGGGGATATAAAAAGGCCACCATACAGAAACACCCAATTCAAACCTCAAAAATTGGGCTTGAAGTGGATAAGATTATTAAATCTGACTTCATTGGAGAGGTTCATTATCTAAAATGCCTATCCAATATCTTCCTAGTGAAGAATAATAATGGTATAATATGAGTTTTCATAGACATCAGAGATCTCAAATAGCATTTTCCCAATGATGACTTCCTTGTTCCAATAATAGAACCCCTAATTAATGAAACAGATAGTTACCAATCCCCCCCTTCATGAATTTATACTTTAGTTATAACCAAATTCAGACATCCCCGACATATAAAGAATCCACTTCCTTAAGAACCACTCAAGGTTTATTTTACGATCTAGTAATTCACTTGTCTTGAATAATTCTGAATCCCCATACCAACGTGTTATGCATCACATCTTCAATCATTGTTTGGAGAATTATGTTGAATTCTACATTTTTACAATGTAGTAGTTAATTCTGAACAATGTTCTGACACCTAACTCGCCAAGGGACCATCTTCATCAAGCTTCGATAACATAGCCTGAAGATGAACACCTTAAAATTATCTTTCGGAGTAACGTTATGAATTTTTCTAAGATTTATTTTATTCTATTTTGGAATATAATTTGGTCCTACAAAAATTAAATATATTATTAACATATCTCCTCCTTGAAACCTAAAAGAGTTAAGAGGACCCCAAGGACACTTGGACCATATCTGGTGATTCATATCCAACCTTTCAAGATATGTTTCTTGTCACGTATCAAATCATCTTGGTTTATGTGTGTTCTAATGTCACATTTTTCTAATATTCGTGTATTCTAAGCGTGATTCCCACATTAGAGAATAGCTATTGAGTGATCTGGAAGCTTTCAATCCTAATGAAATGTCTTATATTGTCCGGGGTAATTTAAAAGTTATAAAGGTGAATTAGAAAAGGAAGGGAGGGATTGTTCCTTGGAAGGACAAGAATGAATTTTCCTCTTTCTCCCTCATATGTGTTATGTCGGAAATCGGTTATTCGGGAGAAAAATATACATGGTGTAATAATCATAATGTTAATAGGTTTACCTGGTGTTTCCTTGATAATTTCCTTGGAAACATTCTTGTGATTTATTCCTTTCCCAATTCTAGACTTATTCATCTGGTTCGAGATCTCTCTAAACACTTTCCTTGGATGGTTAATTTGATGCCCTCAGTGATTAAAGAAACTAGTTTCTTCTTCTCTAGGAATTGGACATCAGATTCGTCTTTCCGACCCATGATAAAGGCATCCTAGTAGAATCCCATGCACAATAATTCATTGGATTGATTCCATAATTAACTTAGAAGACTGAAGGGTGACCTCTTACCCTAGAGGAATAGATCTACCTCACAGGTATATAACCCAGATGACCTCAAGTTGGAAATTAAATATAGGGATACCAGGTTGGAAGAGAGTTGGGATGATGGATTCTTCTCTGAATTGGCTGGTTATAAGAGTCATTTCACATACGTATTGTTGGAACAATAACAGGCTGCTCGTGAAAATTTCAAAATGCTATAGCTCAAAGGTGGGGATCGGAATACGGTGGTCTTTCATGATTTCTTAAAAGAGAGGAACATAAGGGTAAAGATGAACATTCTTCATAAAGAAGGTAGCTTTAGTATTGACCCTAATGTGGTGGGGAGGATTGTGGAACATTATTTTATGTACATTCTTTCTAGAATTAACCCAACTATGGGGGATGGATATCCCTCATACCACACTTCCTTATTTTGTCCCATTCCCTATGATGTGTTTGATATCATCAACCACATTTTTTCAAATATTTCAAGATGAATGTGAGCATAGGAAGGCCATTCTCTCCCTCAATCATGATAGTTCACCAGGACCTTAAAATTTTCATGGGTCCTTCTATGCGGCTTCATGGGAACTCATCAAGGGTGATCAGGTTGATTCCATCAAATATTTGTTCAGAATGGGTAGACTTCCCAGAGTTGTTTGTTATACCACATTGATCTTCATCCCTATGGTCAGGGATCCTTCCCCTATTGAATAATACATACCCATTATTATGTGTAACTTCACATAAAAAAACATTCCTAGCATGATCAACAGTAGACTCTCCCAACACCAACAAAAGTGGTTCTCTAAAGAACATTTTGGTTTTATCCAAGGAAGTTCCACCCAAGATGGTATAGCCATTTCCCTGGAAATGATGGTTGATATCAATAAGAATATTATTGGATCTAATTTGGTTATAAAAATTATTATGGATATGTCCCAAGATAGAATATAATGGGGATTTATTATCAAGGTGATGTCCTTCATGGGATTCTCAACTCAAGGGGTTGACATCTTCTTCAAGTGAATATTCTCCCCATGGTTTTTGTTCAGATTTATGGGTCTTACTTATGGATTTTTCAAGGCACGGATACCCCATGTCTCCTAGTGTTTTTTTCATGGTTAAATACTCTCTCTAAAAGTGTATAAACCATTCCATGCATGATGGATCCATATTCCCTTTCTAGTGTAAGAACAATTTTAATGGTTCATCCAATATTCTCTTCAGTAATGACATCATTTTTTTCACTAATTGTTTCAGAAGTTATGTTCATGGATTCAATAATATCATCTAATAATATTGTATTTGGAGTGACCATCAGGTTAATTTTGGGAAAATACATGTGTACATGGAAAGCTAATGCACTATTAGAATAATTAGGTGAATCAAGGATCTCCTGTGTTTCAAAAGAGGATCTTCTTATGGATTTTTTGGGAGATCACATTTTTGATGGAAGGATTTGTATATACCACTTCTAGGGGATGTTTGGTTGGATCCCAAATCATATCACTAATTGTAAGAACCACTTTCTATCTTTCAGAGGCCGCATAACCCTGGTTAACAATGTTATTTCCTCCATTCCAATTCACAATTTGGCTTCCCTCAAATCCCAATGACTATTATAAAAATAAATGAGAAAAAATATGTCTTCCATTATATTGGATGCTCATTCATAGGGGACTTTTCATTGGTCTTCTTGGAGAAGTTTGGAAAAACCAGTGGAAGTTGGTGGTATCAATGTCTATAGTGTGGAAGAATCTATGGAATTCCACATATCCAAACATGAATTGGATGTTTTGGAAAGTAGCTCCTCCCAGGCCAAGATGATCATTGGGAAATATGGTGGTAACCTGGCTTCTCTAAAATGGATGGTTTCTAGTTTATGGAATACATTGAGCAGTCATCTTCTATCCCTAGAGCAACAAGCTCATTGTATTGTGGTGTGTGGGGAGATTGACCTCTGGAGACAAAACTGGGTAGGTGTCCAGTTGATGTTTCCAGGGTACCGAGTACCTTGTATATCATTTTTGGAGTCTTTCCACCATACCTCCTTCATTGAGGTTGTGATGTATCTTAAACAACATAATTTTACAATAGAATCATTTTATTATAGGTCTCTGATAAGCTCATTTTCACTAGAGCCTCATTTGGAGTCTTCTCTTCAACAAATTAAAAGCACATTGTGCATAGGAATACTAGACATGGGGGATGGGGAAGCATCCTCTTGTGTAATTAAATCCCTATTAAATTCAACATCCTCACCTAGCGCATCTAGAATAAGACCCCCCAAATAGGATATACAATCAATAAAAATGATTTTTTTTGGAATCTGGGTGTCTCTATTGTTTCAACACTAAGAAGGAGACTCTAGAACACCTCTTATTCAGCTGTGAATGGTCATTGGCTGTTTGGAGTGACCTGTGGATTTCTGGAGACATTTTGTAGGAAAATACCATCAATTATTTTATTCTTTCAAGGATTAGTGGCATGACATGTAATTATCTAGAGTCTATGTCAAGAGTAACTCTTTTATCTGTGGACTTTTGGGGCTTTTCAGTGTCCAAAAACCATTCCTTCCTTGATAACATCATCAGTTACAAGGTGTCTATTCATGCCTGAGCTTTTTTTCTCACTTCCAATCTGGGTATACTCTTTTATAATGGAGATTAATCTACGTTGTTTGGGAGAGTGTTTCACCATGTGATCCACCTTCATACTGTTCAAAGAGTTCATTATCTCATGTGTTGGGTTTGGTGGATGCCTTCTTATAGTGGGTTCAATCATAACATGGATGGCACCAGTTAGGACATTCGCATGTGTGGTTGAGGAGTTGTTCATGACTCCTTCATCTCGATGGTGGTCATCATAAGTAACTTATATAGTTTTGTTCACTCTCTTCTGGATGAAGATAATTCTCTACTTGATTAGATTGAGGTTTGTATCATGATTGGTATTTCACTTCCAACAATCAAGTTGGATTCTGTGGTACTCATCCATTCTTTATAGGGAAAGATTACTACCCCCTAGTAGATCATGTACATCATTCATAGATGTGTGTGTCTCATTGACCAAGCTACCTTGACCCATACATGGTGTGAAGAAATCAATGTGTATGACTTTTGGCTTTAAATCATAATCAAAGAAATCATGAAATGATATTTTCTAGTTTGGGTTCCCTCTCCCCTAAGTGTGAAAATCTGGTTTTCAATGATACCCTTGTCGTGTACTGTTTTAGACCTCTTTGGCCATATTTTTTTGGGTCCTTTAATAAAATTTCCTACTTTGGATGGTAGTTTTATAGCCTTAAGAAATACCTCTTAAGTAAACCTATAAAGGGAAATACACTCATTCTATATGTGACAGAAGTCAAAAAATCACTGGGTTTCTTCCTTGCGAAAAAGAATGATACTGTGAGTGAAAACATTCTTTATTATCTCTTCCAAAACATGATTGATGTTAGGAATCATTATTTAAATATCTATAAGATATTCCTACTGTTAATATTCACAGTTTACAAGTTTAGTCACTACCTAAAACATCATGAGGTCTAATTAGTTTCTTGAAATAATCCACTCAAATTTATCCTCATTCATTCTATGATGATAGGGTATCAGGCACAGTGGGTTGTTATTCTGTAGCATTTAAATATATAGTTTGTTACTCAGAAAGAAGTGGAAGTTCAGGACTTGGTATATATCCTTTATGATCACTGATCTATAGAAGATATTTCCTTAAATACTTAATTTTTGGATGAATAAGTCCTTTCCATTCATGACGGCTCCCAAACATGGGGAATGTTTTTTGATGGCAGGTCTAAGAACCCAATAGGGAAGAGAATGGAAGAACCTAAGCTCAACAAAGTTGGATTAGGGATTCTACATATCTCCAAAGAGAAGGTGGTGTTATTTTACTTATTGTTATAAAATGTTTGACCAGTAATGATTCATAATATCAGGCCCTCATTACAGGTCCGAAATAGGCACTTCAAATACCCATAGACCACTTGGAGGTGAAAGGTGACTCGGAGTTAGTGATCAAACACATCAATGAGGATTATGATATCGAAAAAATATCCAATTATCCTAATTGATTGTATTTTAGGGTTAATGGATGAGTTCCCTTCAGAGCTACCATTGAGTCACATCCTGCGATCACAAAATGCCTAGGACAATGCATTGGAAAATACAACTATAGCTCTTTAAGATCCAGATTGGAATAAAATCATCATCATCATTTCCCATCACTTTATGGTCTAACCTTTTCTTCAATTCATAATAGAGGGGATCAATGAATGTATCGTCATCCTTGATCCATATGGTTCTAGGATGGGATGGATGATGCCCCTCATGTAATAATCAAAGATGGAGTACTTCCACCAAACAAAACTGGGAAGGAGAAAATACTATAATGAGTAGTCAATTTAACTCTTTATGATGGACCAAATCACTATAAGTTCCTATAAAAATGAATATTTGATGGATTTCACCTTAGATATATAGATGAAGAAGATATTGTGGCTACTATGGTACATGTGGGAGATTGTGCTTCCCACCAGCCGGAATAAGTTCTTTCCAACCAAATGCAATGGATTGGGTACTACTATCCCACAATAATACTGGATTTCACATATTTCACCAAGAAATTTCATTCCTACCTAGTTCATTCCATCTTCATTCATCAACCCTCGATGTTTCTACATACAACTACATATATCGTTCCATTTTTCATAAGTGGAATGGATGTTTTGGGGTCATACCCTCTATCTAAGGCCATGCAATTCAAATACATTCTTACTGCAACTGATATATTCTCTAAATGGGTATAGCAAATACACCTAAAATAATTAAAATACAAAATCATTGTTAACTTCATCAAATCTAATATTATTACTTTATTTTTTGTCCCTCACACCATATTGACAAAAAAATGACACGAATTTCCATTACACTGAGGTGGAAATCTTTTTCTGGTACACAATATCAAATCCAACCATTTATCCCGCTATCTTGAAGTGACTAATGAATAGATGTAGGCCTTCACCAAGATCATGTCAAACTTACTCTATAATATGCTAGAAAGAGAAAAAAAATTGGCCTAATAAGATCCTTCATGCCATATGGGATTATCAGACCAGAACCCGTACTACCACACCGGTGACCCCATACTCAATAGTATATAGAACAAAATCATTCTTTCTCATTGATATTGAGTTTCCATCACTTAGTATTTCCATATGTTATCAACTATACATCAATGAGAAATCCCAAAAAATATTGAATAAGTTGGAGTGACTGGATGGAAACATATTGAACACCTTGCATCACATGGAAGGGTTTCGAAATCGGATAGCGCGAGCCTTTAACCAAAAGGACCACCTCTATTCATTCCTCCAAGTATAATGGGTACTTGTATTTAATAATCCAATGATACCAGGTAAGAAGCCTCCAAATCATGTGCCAAAATATAAGGGACCTTACTCCATAGACAAGGTCCACTCTAACAAACCTTATTCCTTGATCTCAAGGGAAAAGGAAATCATTACAACCCCAACTAATGTGATGTTCTTGAGGAAATATTTTGTATAATCATTTGATATTTTTCCTAGATTCAGAATGTTAAACTACATAGAACCATATATGTCCTAGTTGCGCGATGTTAAACAATTTAGTTGGTCCTAGTTGTATGACCCAAAACTGCAAGATATCATTCATCCTCACCACATGACATTAAAATGCAAGGTTAACATCTCGCACATTTTACATTAAGAATCCACATCAATACTGTGAGTTGACACTCCTCATGATCCCCTAAATGTGGGCCACCATCGTAGGTGTAACTCCCAATTGCATCCCTCTAATCCCTTTGGGTCTTGATATTCCCTCTTGTCTAGACATGAAGAAGAATGAATCGACAACTCCCATGCATAATCTCCACTCACATCATTTCCACTTGGTAGTGGCACTTGGGACCCATTATAGGTGTAATCCCCAAGATTATCACATCCTAATTTCATGATGATAAACTGCATGATAATTTCAAGAACTACATTTGGCTTGATTCCCACTACAATGAGATACGTTGAGGTGGTCGAGCCTCTTATATTAGGTCTATTCGTAATTAAAAAAAACTCCTTTACTCCCTACGTACGAGTTCAAACCTACTCATGGATTCCTTTTCATAGAACTATGATGGGAACTAATCTCATTCTAATGAGATATATAGTGGCCCCAAGATCTCTAATCCATGGCCCAAACACAAAATCTACATTACTCCCTATGTACGAATTCAAACATTCATAGAGATTCCTTATTTTAGAATTATGTGTGGCTTGATTATTGCGCTAGTAAGATTTGTAGTGACACTTTGATCCTATACCCAAGTCGTGCTGCAATATTATTTTGCACATCAGATCACCCATGTCTTCACCGCATGACATTAAACTACATAGATATCAAGAAATTAGTATATCTTAATTATTATTTTAATGAGATACATAGTAACACCCAAGATTTCATCCTTGGTCCCAACCACAATATTTCTCCTCTTTCACATCGGTTCATCTTTTTCCTTACCACATGATGTTAAAATGCATCGAGTTCAAGAACTATTTATGTATTGATCTCATACTAATGAGATATGTAGAAACAATTGAATCATACCTCCTGGCCTAGCCAATAAAATCTAAGTTCCCATATCCTTCACACGTGTCACCTTCATTTCATGGGAAAAAATATTACCACTCCTTATTTCTCACACTAAGGATAGATAACATTGTCTTAGGAGTTTTGGTAAATTATTTTCCTCTATATGTAAAGTATATGAATTTTTATTGGTATTGTCCTCTTTCTAGTTTCAAGGGAATAAAATCCACAACAAATATTTTAATCATATGATAATAATCTACATGATTTCTTGACAAACTATGTTTGTATTGATTTTCACTCTAACGACATACATAGTGATGTCTAGATCTTGAATCCTTAAACTAGTCACAAAATAATATAAGAAATTTTCCATACTCTATGAAGTTTGAGTCATATCTACATTATAGGATTCAATATGGTGCCTCACCCCATACATGAGACCATATTTCAAAAAAACCTATTTCCCTTCACACATGAATGCAATCAGTGTGGGGGACCTTTAATTTAGAAAAATGTGTGGATTGATTCTTATTCTAGAGAGATTTATAATGACACCTAGTACTCAATTCCAAGACCTAGACATAGGGTAAGTCAAAATTACCCCTCTCATATATATAAACAAAAATCTATGTAAGATATTTTAACTTTGGGTCCCCTCGTTAGGGAATCCACTAAGGAAATAGATGTGCCCATTTTTACATTTGGGTTAGATATATAGAAGGAAATATACACTTTATAGACAAGGAATGGTCAAAACACATCTTTTATGCTCATACATCCCCCCTTTCACACATCATACACCTAGAATTAGACACTTCCGGATCTTTATAATCTTTCTCCAACTCTCAGTGACAAAAATTTTTATAGATGAAGGATCCTTTGCCTAACTATGTAGTACACACCCTAGTTGGACTTATATAAAACAACCCTTATAACATGCTTGTTTGCCAAAGAATACATATATTTTATTATGAAGTATGTTCCCAAGTTGGTATTTCTTATAATGGCCCTAATAATAGGTTTTTCAACCAGTGGTAACTTTGACTTTGGGATAATCCTCTTCTATCCTTGTATAAATTGAATAAAATTGGTTGAAACCCATTATTTGAAATATCCTACTGTTGTTATTCATATTCTTTCCAAATCCTTTCTCAAAATTTTATAACCCCCAAGGCCATGGTTCACAACTTCCTCCTTCATGTGTTCAATGAATGTCGGAATATCATTGGAACATTAGGCCACATATCATCTAACATTTCCTTAATACCATGGTCCTAGTTTTAGGAACTAAAACTATAGTTAACACATTTCCTTTGTTGTTCAATACTAGTGTAGGAAACATATTCCCCCAATTCATTATAAATTTAAAATTTAAATTCTCTTTCCATATTCAGGTACTTTCCCTTTAAAAGCTAAAAATTGTTCCAAGGAAAATCCAAATATTCATAAGCTTCCATCATCTTTTAGAAATTGAATGACAAAATTATTAAAAACTTATTTGATTTATTATGATGTAACACAACCCAAATGGATTTATGTAAAACATATGACATATGGGTTTTTCAACCGAAAGATTCCACTATTGACTATGTTGTAAAATGCCCCAGTTGGATTTTCATAAAATATTCCATATATGGGTTTGTCAGTCAGTGGTAAATTCATTCTCAAGAGAGGCCTCCTCTAACATCATAATCACCTTTTCCCCATACCATTATTCAGATACAGATATCCCCATGTTATATCTTATAACATTTTGACCCTTACACATGAATATATCCACACTTTTTTGGGAAAAAATACCATGAATGGGTGAATCAAAAAACTCTGTGTCAAATCTAAACACATAAACTTATATCCCCCCTAATGTCCTTGTTCTTTGACATTAAACTGAATAGTATAATGTCATTATGTTATGGATTTAAACTGTATGGAATAATGTCATGACTGTAAGATGTAAAATTAGTCAGTCAATGTCCTAGTCTCATGACATTAAACTAAATCATGAATCAATCATTTTCATTAAGGGTAATTCCCTCTAAACATCGTTAATTAAAAATATACCCTCTTTCACACACCAAATTTGGGTATGAGCATTTTCCCATTCACTTCCAAAGATGATATAGATTCACCTTTCATTATTAGACATTTTCACTTAGAAAACACACCCCTCATGGTCTAAAGAAATCAAAATCTATATAAACCTCCTTCATCCATCAGCAATAGAATGTCAAAATTCCTAGGAACTCCTTTTCCTAATTATGTTATAATACACCCTAGTTGCCTATGTAACGCCCCGACCCATGTTGCCCAAAGTCGGTGCATTATTACATGACATTGGCATGATCACGAGAAATATCAAGTCTTGAAAGATCGATTAGTTTAGTTTCCTTGGAATAACTCGATACATTCATAAAGATTACATTACATCATAAAGTGAAAACTACTACAACAACATCTTGTATTCATATCCACTCATATTATCCCTACAGGTCTTTCAAAATTTACTTCTTCACATCCAGGGAAAAATAATACATTGAAAGGGGTGAGCTCAGATGCTCAGTAATGATAACAATATAGCGGAAACATTCATAAATAAACATAAACATTTAAGTCAATGTATAACTAAAACAAAATCCTTTTAAACATGAACTTCATCATAATATAGAAAAGATAAAATGAAATGATTTCATTTAATTACTCACATGGATATTCTACCAGTCGAATAATCACATGCAATATCAATAACCACTTTCATAATGATGGAATGCATAATGCCGGACTATCATAACCACGTAGCCAAGGCCTCGTGCCAGGACTACAAATACTATTTTGTCAAGGCCTCATGCCAAGACACTAGTTTGTCACATGATACCTACCGATGCATCAAGGAGCTATAGCGGGCTCCACCCGTCACATACTAAGTCCAATGCATTCTTCATATTAACATGTTTAAATAGAACATAAACATTCGTATTAAAACTAGCATACGAAATGTAAATACTTTAACCACAAACCATGAATGGTATAAAAATATCACATCCACAGTCAAACATAACTCATTCGATACAATATGGAAGATTTTATTGTGTCAGATTAACCTCAATCGAGAATAATGATGGTTATTGACATAGATTAAAATCATCATCATACTATTGTGAGAAATATCCCCCATTTTCATGAAAACATTTAAAAGTCACACTATTTGTAAAGAAGACATTTAAAATAGATTTTTGAATCAATGTTTCCCATACCACTTTGAATCTTTTAAAATGAATTTTTATTTGAAACCATTAATTTCCATATAAAAAAATCCTTAAAACCATTTTTAAAACATGGACATTAATGAGAACGATTTAGAATAATAAATCTTTAAAACATTTTAAAATGATATTTTAGTTAGAGTTCCTAACCAAAAGAGAGACACTTGAATACAAATAATTGAAATAATTAAAACCTTTTAATATCATGAGAATAAAGGGATTCATGATATACTATGTCAAAGTACATTATATACCCCGTATAAAAATGATTTGGTGTATAACAACAAAGGAGTCTCAATGGAATTTAAATTGAGATGAAATCTCTCAGAAAGGCTGTATCCTTAGGTTAAGGATAAATCAATGACATAATTATGTGTGAAAAATATAAATACACTCAATATGATTGGATATTAAGTGTAAAACAATCAAATGATATTCACACGTATTCTTGTAAAAAACACCAATGGATTGGATGCTTAACTCAACAAATCAAGATTGAGTAAAAATTACTCTTATCAAGTTCATACCGATGACTTGAGAATTTATCAATGGAGTGATTATTTGTATCAAATTTATATCCAAAAAAAGTGGAGTGTAAATTATGACATAGTAAAATGAATAGTTATTCCACACATAATCTTGGAGTAAAATAATCAATGATGTATGCGTAAAGCCGAATGAGTGGAAATTGAAATTTCAAATTCCCTTATCGATTTGGTAACAAACGAAACATACACCCATGAAAGAAGGATTATACAATGATGATTTAAATATCCATAAATTAAAGTATATTACACAATGAATACAATTATGGGCAGTACACACACCACGTGCAATAAATAAGTGGTGAACAATGGAAATCTCACGGAATTAAAAGTGGGATAAGAAACCCATTACCTTGTACTTTTCCTTATTCGATGGTATTTTAACCTTCTGTATAATAGTTAAAACATTGTTATTAAATTATACAAGAACCATATACATAATTATGATATCATATATGATCTTCTAATAATGATTTGTTAATAATACTTTAGTATTATCGTCGTTTCGGGTGTTAACTTACTCGTTTTCTTTTATATGTTTTGTTACATAAGTCATGTTTGTTCTGGATAGTTTGTATCTTATTCATATCCAGAATGATATAAAGTTCTTAAACATTAATTTTAATCATCAAATGAGAATTATTCTTGAATGGATACAACGGGGAATGAATCTCATCGCGTTCGTGGAGACGGTACTCCGTACGAACGCACGAACGACAATATCATTCTTTTGATAATAAAATAATATATAATTGGATGATATATAATATATACAGAATCATTATCATTTTATATTTATTATTTACATGAATTACACATCATTATTATACCCATCCAAATAATAATATATTGAATAACAATTACACCACGACGTGGAGATGGTAAGCCGTACGTACGCACGTATGGTGACGTTTCATTCAAAGGAAGGATAGAATATTGAATATGGTTGTACCATATTTATAATAAAATTATAGTATATAGGAGATACTGGAGATATTATTTTATAATGGTAATAACAAAGAAAGAAGAAGTTGAAGAAGAAATGAACTTGAATAAGGGAGGTGAAAACATTACCTCTTCTTCTGGTTCTTCATTTTGATTTGATCAAAAGGGATCCATAGGTTGGCTTTCTGATCAAACTAAGGCCTCTAGGATGAATTGAGGGATTTTTAGATAGTATTTGGGAAGGTTTTGGCTAAACCAAAAGGCTTTTAAAGTGTGAATAAATGGTTATAATTGGTGTCCTTTTATAAGGGGGAGGAGGGGCACCTTAGGAAAATCTAGAAATATTATTTTATAATAAATTCATATTCGGTTTATAATGGCTCCAAAGTGGATTATTTAAAGTTTAATGTGGGTATGGGTCGAAAACCACTCAACCAATTGAATTTAGACAGGTTTGGGTCATTATATTATCCTTATCGTTTAGTTTTAACTCTTAGTTAATTAGTTTGACATGTACCATGTCACTTTGTATTTTTATATTATATAGTTTCTAAACTTACTATATACATTCAAGAGACCCCCAAGTGGTCCATTAATGATACAACTATCATGATATAAGTCTCTTGGACGAATATTAGATTTTAAGGAATTGAATATAAATTAATAATAAAATATTTTTAAAACAAACTCTTTTATGTCAATTTTGACACTATTCAATAATTTATTTTTGTTAAAGTCTTAAAAACATTATTAAGTCGAAAAACTATCATTTAATAAATCCTATAATTTCATATTAAGCAATAAAATTCATGGATGTCATCAAAAATTTCAAATTATATTAATTTTAACATTTATAATACCAATTATTTGATTCTTTCATTAATAAGGAAAATATTGTATCATTAGTGTGTCATAAATAAATTAAATTATTAAATGTATAAAAATTATAAATAAAATACCATTATGGTGGAAATCGTTTTATCTTTCTAATTAATATTTATAGTCAAAAATACAACAGATATAAACCCTATATAAAAATTGTTTTTCTAAAGGATATTTGCTTATGTAATATTTCTATTTATTTTAACTTAATTAATATAAAGTGTCATTATCACTTACAAGTGGGTTCATAGGGTCCCAAAATAGACCCAAAGATGCCCATGGTCATACATGTATCAACCAATAAGTTTAGGACACGTTTTAGGATAATTTATTATTATTATAATATTATTATTTTTTACCCTTATTTACCGGATTTACCCTTTGACCATGGTAAATAAAATATTTACCGAAGTAATTATTCAAAATGTCTAAAAATAAAAGTTACCTATTTACACAATTTGGACATACTGATTCCAAATATGGAATTCATTTTTCGAAATTCAAAATACAGAAGTGGTAGAAATTAATTTAAAATTAATTTTTGTTGTTAAAACAAAAAGCGTGTTTTAAGAGATAATAACTATCAAAAGATTGACACTTGTTTATGTCTGGTTTAATTGTGAAATTATGTCCAATGAACAAAATTGTATTAAATGGTAAAAATATATTCGAAATATACTTTAAAACCACTCAAATTCATAATTTATCACTATTAATTATTTCGATTAAAATAGTGGGTTTTAATTAAAATTTAGTAATTTTCACTATTCATCAAAATATAAAAGTTATCCAGAAAGTACCAAAAAATCACCCTAGGCTAATTTCGATATTATGAATCCAAAAATGAAGTCCATTTTGAGAGATAAAATTTATAAAATTTTAAAATGTGGGTATTACTATTCATAACGGCTACTTTGATTGGTCGTGGTGCGTTAGAATCTCGAAGGTGCGTACAACACACGCTACTGTATTATTCAAAGGGAAGTGTACCGTGGAAGCTTGGGGTGTTACATTATCCGCTCCTTAAATAAATTGCATCCTCACAATTTTTAAAATTGGGCTTGGGAATATAATGGAAAGTCCCACATCGGAAAAAGAGTCAATAAAACTATCACTTTAAAAGAAAAGAAGAGAAGTACAAAGGTCTCTCAAGATAACTTACACTATTATTCCATGTATAAAAACATGTATATGGATGATAAACTAAGTGTCAAGTTATGATAGAGAGGGATAGAAAACATGATCAGGAGAAAGTTAACAATAATAAAACCACATACTTGTGAAGGGACCAACGGTCATTAGTTTCCCAGTAAGAAAAGTAAACAGACAACATTTTTATTTATTTTTTTACTTTTAAGTAACATTAAATAAAGATGAGGAATTAATTTCTGATATTGAATATGAACATAAAGAGATATACTTACTTTTTAAGTAAAGTTTCATTCTTTAATAAATTTCTACGACTAACTCATTTTTAAACGATGAGTATTCCAGAATACTTGGTCACACTAGAAGTGCTAGAATAAACTTCTAGAGAATAACATGGTCCACAAAGGATAAACTATATATTTACCTTTTCTTTAGAGAATAATAAAAAACAAAATGGTTAGTACAATATTTGATGATCCCCCAAAAGGATATTCCATTAGAGAAAGAAACACTAATCATAATTTCTAAAATTAAACCAACAATACCCCAAAGTTAAATTAATAGAATTCAATAATGAATTGTCCTTAAAATCCTTAAATAAAATCCAATCGAAACTCAAAACATAGAAGAATTTGGTTATGTAGTCTTCCACGTTAAATGGTATCTCCAAATGACATCAACTACTCTTAAAGTCACATAATTAAAAGTAATTAACCTAATCACATATTCTCTATTATAGGTTAATCATTTACATAAATAACCCAAATCACTATAAATCCACAATAAAAACATAGATAAAAAGTCCACCATTACTCCTCAAATGAAATCCCATAGTATTCTATTTTCCTTGGGCATATAGTGTTCCCAACAAAGTGAACATCTTCCAAAATAACATTTATCACTTAATCACCAAATCATTTTCCTATACTAAGGGTATTAATTTGATGAGACATAAGATCCCAAATCAAATTATTATTGATCAATAAATCATTTAACTAAAAATAATAGTCACACTAACCAGGGACTTCATGTAGTCCAGTGGTAGGCGATAAATCTCAATCGCACTTTGGTTGTGGGTTCGATTCCCACTACTTTGTCTGATGTGATGGGTTGTCACACGGTCTGCATGTTGTCCTTTTTCAAAAACTATATTTTATAACATTACCAAAATTAGATAAGTTCCTCAAAATAACCATAACATATTTTAACCAGAAATGTTATCAAATACCTTGCATTTTCATACCAAAATATAATAACATGTAATTACCTCAAACCCAATGATCATATAAAACCAAATGGTTATTTATAACTATATCCACAAGGGAAAAGATAAGGCTTCCTAAAATATCATTCTCACATGGAAAACTATAGGGTTACAAATATAAGAGAAATTTATTCCAAAGTAATCACATCAACAAGGATCATTAATACTTTTAAACATATCTCCAACAATTTGTTTCCACATAGCTTCTTCTTTGACAAGAATATATCCTATAGAATAGGGCATTCACTCGGGTAATGGCCAGTTCCCCTACATTTACGGAAAATGATTGTAAATGGATTCTTGGGACCATTTTTATCTTCTTCAATAATACTCTTCATTTTTCTTTGGCAATTCTTCACTTTATGTCCTTCCTTCCTGCACGTAAAGAATTTCTTTGTCCTATTGTGACACTTTCCTGGGTGTCTCCTTCCACATTTCCTGCATGATGGAAATTGAGGATTCCTTTCTCCATGGTCTCCACTGCTGGAGCTTTTATCATTCATCACCTTTCTCTTCTTTGTTGAGTATGGGAATTGGTTAATATATATATTGTTGATCATATTTTTCGAAAATTGATTTGGCATGAAGACGATATCATTTATGTCTATCAACATTTTATTTTTTTGCTCATTGCCACCACCGTTCCCACCTTTTACATCATTCTCAAAGTCACTATGACTTCCTTGGAATCTGACCATTGACTAAAACCCGAAAGCATTATGTGAGTAACAGTAGTCATAAAATCATTTAGAGAATATCATGTCACCATATTCTCAATTTGAAACACATTAGGATTAACAAAGGTCATTTACTGTCATCTTATATATAATACATCAAATCGGTTTGTAAAGAAAATTTAAATTACCCTAAACATATCCCCCGGGAGTGTTGTAACCAAGAGTGCAGCAAGGCTCATTGTCGTGCACCATTTCTCATTCTAGTCTAGCTCAAAGTAGTGTTTTTGGGTTTTACCCCTAGGTATATTTGTGCCAGAGCTGCCTCTACCTGATCATATATAGACAGGGATTTATTTCTTGGGAAACTCACAAAATCTGTACAATACCAAAATTATAGGAAGTTCTTCTATACTAATCCTCAAAGTCTTTCTTAGGGATATTTGCTCTAATCAGAGTCTATCTAAATCTAGCTCCCAAGGATTGCACTAAACTTCCTCTAATACCAACTATACCACCCCGACCACAGTTTCCCATAGTCGGTTCATTATTACATGACATTTCCATGATCATGAGAAAGATCAAGTCTCGAAAGACCAGTTAGTTTAGTAGACTTGGAATAAATAGATACATTCATAAAGTTTACATTACATCAAAAAGTGAAAACTACTACAACAACATCTTCTCTTCATATCCCCTCATATTATCCCTACAGGTCATTCATAATTTACTTCTCTACATCCAGGGAAAAATAAAACATTTAAAGGGGTGAGCTCATATGCTCAGTAAGGATAACAATATAACGGAAACATTCATAAATAAACATAAACATTTAAGGCGATGTATAACTAAAACAAAATCCTTTTAAACTTGAACTTCAGCATAATATGGAAAAGATAAAATGAAATGATGCCATTTACTTATTCACATGGATATTATACTATTAAAATAATCACATGAAATATCAATAACCACTTTCATAATGATGGAATGCATAATGCCAGACTATCATAACCACGTAGCCAAGGCCTTGTGCAAAGACTACAAATACTATTTTGTCAAGGCCTTGTGCCAAGACACTAGTTTGTCTCATTAGACCTACCGATGCATCTAGGAGCTATAGTGGGCTCCAACCTTCACTTACTAATCCAATGCATTTATCATATGAACATGTTTAAATAGAACAGAAACATTCTTATTAAAACTAGCATATGAAATTTCAATAATTTAACCACAAACCATGAATGGTATAAAAATAGCACATCCACAATCAAACATAACTCATTCAATACAATATGGAAGATTGTATTGTATCTGATTAACCTCAATCGATAATAATGAAGGATATTTACATAGATTGAAATCATCATAAAACAATTGAGAGAAATATCCCCCATTTTCATGAAAACATTTAAAAGTCACACTATTTGTAAAGAAGACATTTAAAATAGATTTTTGAATCAAAGTTTTCCATACCACTTTGAAAATTTTAAAATGAATTTTGATTTGTAAACATTAATGTCCATATAAAGAAATCCTTAAAACCATTTTTAAAACCTGGACATTAATGAGAAAGATTTAGAATAATAAATCTTTAAAACATTTTAATATGATATACTAGTTAGAGTTCCTAACCAAAAGAGAGACACTTGAATACAAATAATTTAGATAATAAAAACCTTTTAATATTATGAGAATAAAGGGATTCATGATATACTATGTCAAAGTACATTATATGCACCATATAAAAATGATTTGGTGTATAATAACAAAGGAGTCTCAGTGGAATGTAAATAGAGATGAAATCTCTTATAAAGGTCATATCCTTAGGTTAAGGATAAATCAACGACATAATTATGTGTGAAAAATATAAATACACAAAATATGATTGGATATTCAGTGTAAAACAATCAAAGTACATTCACACATATTCTTTTAAAAACAACACCAATGGATTGGATTCTTAACTCAACAAATCAAGATTGAGTAAACATTGCTCTTATCAAGTTCATACTGATGACTTGAGAATTTATCAATGTAGTTATTATGTGTATAAAAATTATATCCATATAAAGGGGAGTGTAAATTAGGACATAATAAAATGAATAGTGATTCCACACATAATCTTGGAGTAAAATAATCAATGAAGTATGCGTAAAGCCGAATGAGTGGAAATTGAAATTTCAAATTCCCTTATCGATTTGGTAACATACGAAAAATACACCCATGAAAGAAGGATCATAAAATTATGATGTAAATATCCATAAATTAAATTATATTACATACTTAATACAATCATGGGCATTACATACACCACATGCAATAAATAAGTGGTGAACAATGGAAATCTCAAGGAATTAAAAGTGAGATAAGAAACCCCTTACATTTTACTTTTCCTTAGTCGATGGTATGTTAACCTCTTGTATAATAGTTAAAACATTGTTATTATATTATACAAGATCCATATACATAATTATGATATCATATATGATCTTCTAATTATGCTTTGTTAATAATAATTTAGTATTATCGTCATTTCGAGTGTTAACTTACTCATTTTCTTTTATATGTTTTGTTACATAAGTCATGTTTGTTATGGATAGGTTGTATCAAATTCATATTAAGAATTTTAAAAATTTCATAAATATTAATTTTAATAATCAAATGAGAATTATTCTTGAATGGATACGATGGGGAATGAATCTCATCGCGTTTGTGGAGACGGTAGTCCGTACGAACGCACGAACGACAACATCATTATTTTGATAATAAATTAATATATAATTGGATGATATATCTTATATACAGAATCTTTATCATTTTATATTTATTATTTACATGAATTGAACTTCATTATTATACCCATCCAAAAAATAATATTTTGAATAACAATTACACCACGACGTGGAGATGGTAAGCCATACAAACGCACGTATGGTGATATGTCATTCAAAGGAGGGATAGAATGATGAATACGGTTGTACCATATTTATGATAACATTAAATTATATAGGAGATACTTGAGTTATAATTTTTAATGGGAACAACAAAGAAAGAAGAAGTTGAAGAAGAAATGAACTTGAAAAAGGGTGGTGAAAACATTACCTCTTCTTCAGGTTCTTCCTTTTGATTTGATCAAAATGGATCTTTAGGTTGGTTTTATGATCACAATAAGGCCTCTATGTTTAAGTGAGGGAAGTTGAGAGAGTATTTGAGAAGGGTTTTTCCGAACCAAAAGGCTTTGAAAGTGTGAAGAATTGGTTAGAAGTCATGTCCTTTTATAAGGGGGAGGAGAGGCACCTTAGGAAACTCTAGAAATATTATTTTATAATAAATTCATATTCGGTTTCTAATGGCTCCAAAGTGGATTATTTAAAAGTTAAGGTGGATATGGGTCGAACACCACTCAACCAATAGAATTTAGACAGGTTTGTTCATTATATTATCCTTATCTTTTTGTTTTAACTCTTACTTAATTAGTTTGACATTTACCATGTCACTTTTTATTTTTTTATTATATAGTTAATAAACTTACTATATACATACAAGTGACCCCAAATTGGTCCATTAATGATACACCTATCATTATATAAGTCTCTTGGCCAAATCATAGATTTTTAGGAATTGAATATAAATTAATAATATAATATTTGTTTTAAAAACTCTTTTATGTCAATTTTGACACTATTCAACAATTTATTTTTGTTAAAGTCTTAAAAAATTTATTAATTCGAAATAAATTCATTTAATAAATCCTATAATTTCATATTAAGCAATAAAATTCATGGAAGTCATCAAAAATTTCAAATTATATTAATTTTAACATTTATAATACCAATTATTTGATTCTTTCATTAATAAGGAAAATACTTCATCATTATTGTGTCATAAATAAATTTAATTATTAAACGTCTAAAAGTTATAAATAAAATAAAATTATGTAGTAAATCATTTTATCTTTCTAAGAAATATTTATAGTCTAAAATCAAACATATATAACCCTATGTAAAAATTGTTTTTCTAAAAGATATATGCTTATGTCATTTTTGTATTTATTTTAACTTAATTAATATAAAGTGTCATTATCACTTACAAGTGGGTTCATGGATTCCCAAAATAGACCCAAAGATTTCCATGGTTGTACATGTATCAACCAATAAGGTTAGGACACGTTTTAGGGTAATTTATTATTATTATATTATTATTATTATTTTCCCTTATTTACCAGATTTACCCTTTAACCATGGTAAATAAAATATTTTCCGAAGTAATTATTCCAAATGTCTAAAAATAAAAGTTACCTATTTAAAAAATTTAGACATCCTAATTCCAAATATGGAATCCATTTTTACAAATTCAAAACACATAATTGGTAGAAATTTTGTAACACCCCAAGCTTCTACGGTACACTTCTCTTTGAATAATGCGATAGCGTGTGTTATACGCAACATCGAGTTCTAACACAACACAACCAATCAAACTAGCCGTTATGAATAGTAATACCTACCTTTTGAAATTATATATATTTTATATTTCAAAATGGACTTCATTTTTGGATTCTTAATATCAAAATTATCCTAAGATGAATTTTTGGTATTTTTCTGAGAACTTCCAATTTTTATAAATAGTGAAAAATACTTAAAAACAAATTTTTTAATAAAAATAATTTATAGTGATAAATTATATTATTGAGTGGTTTTAAATTATAATTATAATATATTTTTACCATTTTATCCAATGGTGTTCATTAGAATTAATTTCACTTTGAAATCGGACCTAAACAATTGTCAATCTTTTGATATATATTGTTTCTTAAAGACACGCTATTTATTGTGACAACGGGAATTAATTATAAAATTAATTAATGCAACTTATATGTTTGGAATTTTTTAAAATATACAACATTTTTTAATTCATAATATAAATTATAGATTAAGGTGAAATTTTTGCATTGTTCTGAAAAACATCAATTTTTGATGAATAGTGAAACTACTAAGTGGTAGTTAAAAAATTGAATTTTTTCGTAAACCTTAATTTTACTACTTCTGTGAATAGAATTTATAAAATCCGATAGAAACGGTTAATATCAAGAAGTAAAATGTGGTTCAATGAGAAGAAAATAATTTTTGGTAATAGTAACTTTTTACTTTTATTTACCACGGTTAAAAGTAAATAGGGTAATTAAGGGTAAAAATGATATTAATATTACCCTAACACATGTCCTAATTCTATTGGAAAAGTGTAACACGACCAAAAACAACCTTATGAATAAAATATTATCATTTAGGTCCACTTGGATTAGATTAGGACATTTATTTTTATTTAATTCAAAGAAGAGTTAAAAGAGTTAAAATCAAAGTGTATTTACTGAGACATTTTTAATATAGGGTTATAACTAAGATACATTAGGTTGTAAATATTCATTAGAAAGCTAATAATATTTCCTAAATAATTATATTTTATTTATAATTTTAAGACATTAAATATTTTAATTTACTTATGACACAATGATGATGCAGTAATTACCATAGTTGTGAAAAATTAAAATAATTGATATTATAAATACCTAAATAAGTATAATTTGAGACTTTTTATGAATTAAACTAATTATCTAGGATAATATGACATATTAGGATTTATTTAATTTACTTATTTCTAAGTAATAATTCTGTTATGAGTTTCACAAAAATCAACTATTGAATAGTGTCAAAATTGACATAAAAGAGTTTTTAAAACAAATATTATATTATTAAATGATATTAAATTCATAAAAATCTAAGGTTCGGCCAACAGACTTATATCATGATATTTGTATCATTAATGGACCACTTGGGGGTCTCTTGGATTTATGTGGTAAGTTTATTAACTATATAATATAAAAATACAAACTGGCATGGTAAATGTCAAACTAATTAACTAAGAGTTAAAACTAAAAGATAAGGTTAATATAATGACCCAAACCTATCTAAATTCTATTTGTTGAATGGTTTTCGACCTCTCCCCACCTTAAAATTTAAATAATCAACTTTGGAGCCATTAGAAACCGAATATGAATTTATTATAAACTAATATTTCTATCTTTTTCAAAGGTGCCCCTCACCCCTCTTATAAAAGGGCACTCCTCCTTCTCATTTCATCACACCTTAAAAGACTTCTTGGTTCGGCCAACCCCTACCCAATTACTCTCTAACATTCCCTCACTACAACCTATAGGCCTTATTTTGATCAGAAATCCATCCTAAGGATCCCTTTTGATCAAATCAAAAGGAAGAACACGAAGAAGAGGTAATGTTTTCACCACCCCTTTTCAAGTTCTTTTCTTCTTCCACTTCTTCTTCCTTTGTTGTTACCATTCTTAAATAATAACTCCAGTATCATATATATACTGTGATGTTATTATAAACATGGTACAAACATATTCAGTATTCTATCCATCCTTTGAATAACATGTCACCATACGTGCGTACGTACGGCTTACCGTCTCCACATCGTGGTGTAATTGTTATTCAATAAATTATTATTTTGATGGGTATAATAATGATGTGTAATTCATATAAATAATAAATTTAACATTATAATGATTTGGTATTTATGATATACCATCCAATTATATATTATTTTAATATCAAAGGAGTGATATTGTCGCTCGTGCGTACGTACAGACTACCGTCTCCACGAACGCGATGAGATTCATTCTCCATCGTATCCATTCTAGTATAATTTGCATTGGATGATTAATAATAGTATATAAGGACTTGATATAATACTGGATATGATTAAGATACAACCTATCCATTACAAACATGTCTTACGTAACAAAACATATAAAAGAAAACGAGTAAGTTAACACCCGAAACAACGATAATACTAAGATATTATTAACAAATCAATGTTAAAAGATCATATATGATATCATATTAATGTATATTATTCTTGTATAATTTAATAAAAATTATTTCACCATTATACAGGAGGTTAACCTACACCAACCAAGGAAAATTACAAGGTAATGGTTATTTCACAATCTCTTCATTATCCGAGGCTGTTTATATGTAATAATCTACTGGGATCTCTTTATCATCCACATCCATGTTTCTTAAAAATGTTTTTCAAAACATTTTTAAAATTTAAAAGAATATGGTTTAAAGTCATTTATACCATTATTTGACTTTTTATAAGAGTTTTATAAAGGAATATTTCCGTCGTTTTCCAAACAAGGTGCTTTTTAACCTTTTCGACAGAATTAAGGTAAGAATGTTTTTTTTAACTTATACGGCAGGTGCAGTTATTTTCCGCCGTTATAAAATCGTCGAAGATTACCTTACAAGATTATAAGAATATTTTCATAGAAAATGTTTTATTTTATAAATATATGACTCTTAAATGATTTCAAAATAGAAAGAGATATTTCTCTAAAAAGAGTTTTGATTTCATCTATGTCAACATCCTTTGATGGATTTTATGCTTATTTGAAGTTGATTTATTATGATACAAAGCTTCTATATTGTATTGAAGGTTTTGTGATATGTTTGACTGTGGATGTGCTATTTTTTATACCATTCATAGTTTATGGTGAAAGTATTGACATTTCATATGCTAGTTTTAATACGAATGTTTATGTTATGTTTAAACCTTTTCATATGGGAATGCATTGGACATAATATGTGACGGGTGGAGCCCGCTATAGCTCCTCGATGCATCGGTAGGTCTCATGAGACAAACTAGTGTCTTGGAACAAGGCCTTGGCAAAATATTATTTGTATTCTTGGCACAAGTCCTTGGCTATGTGGTTATGATAGTCTGACATTATGCATTCCATCATTATGAAAGTGGTTATTGATATTGCATGTGATTTTTCGATTAGTAGAAAATCCATGTAAATAAGTAAATGGAATTATTTCATTTTATTTTTTCCATACTATGTTGAAGTTCATGTTTAAAATGCTTTTTTAAGTTATACATTGCCTTAAATGTTTATTCTTATTTATGAAAGTTTCCTCTATATTGTTATCCTTACTAGGCATTTAAGATCACCCCTTTTCTATGTTTTATTTTTCCCAGGATGTGAAGAAGTAATTTATGAATGACCTAAAGGGATAGTATGTGGGGATATGAGTGTGGCATATGAAGAAAAGATGTTGTTGTAGTTTTCATTTTTATGATGTAATGTAAGACTTATGAATATATCTAGTGTTTCCAAGGCTACTAAACCAATCGGTCTTTTGAGATTTGAACTTTCTTGTGATCATGCCAATGTTATGTAATAATACACCGACTCTAGGTAACTAGGTTCAGGGTGTGAAAAATTAATTTAAAATTAATTCCCATTGTTAAAATAAAAGGCATGTTTTTAAGAGATAATAACTATCAAAAGATTGACACTTGTTTATGTCTGGTTTAATTGTAAAATTATGTCCAATGACCAAAATTGTATTAAATGGTAAAACTATATTCTAAATATACTTTAAAACCACTAAAAATTCATAATTTATCACTATTAATTATTTCGATTAAAAAAGTTGTTTTTAATTAAAATTTAGTATTTTTCGCTATTCATCAAAATATAAAAGTTATCCGAAATGTAAAAAAAATTCACCCTAGGCTAATTTCGATATTCCAAATCCAAAAATGAAGTCCATTTTGAGAGATAAAATTTATAAAATTTCAAAACGTGGGTATTACTATTCATAACGGCTACTTTGATTGGTCGCGGCGTGTTAGAATCTCGAAGTTGCGTACAACACACGATACTGTATTATTAAAAGGGAAGCGTACCGTGGAATCTTGGGGTGTTACAGCCTATTCACAAACTGTCCCAAAAATGGGTTTGTCATCCAGTGGTAATTTGACAGTCAGGAGAGGCCACCTATATTCTATAATATCGGGTTTTAGAATCCTAAACCAAAAATTGTGTCTCGAAATTCCCCTTGGGGATATCTGAAGGATGATGTAACATTATTGAACATCTATCCATTTTTGGTTCATCATATCAAAATTTATGGTCAATGTTGTTCAACCTATGACACCAGTCTCAGTATTATATCATTCATGACCTCAAATTGACCACAAAAATAGACATAATTCTCACTAGATTGAAAAGCAACAAAGCTAACTCTATGAAAATATTTAGTCTTAACTCGTTAGAAGTATGATCTACATGGTTTAGAAAAGAATATAAAAATAAAAAATATAAAAGGAACAAAATTTTTTAGGCCGAATAATCAAAAAGTGTGGTCTAAAAAATCCAATTCACACCCACTGATTCTTCCTTGTACTATACTTAGGCAAAAAAAATTGGGAAATAAAACAGTAGACATAATGTTTGTATGGTTTTCCATATGACCCTAGAAATATTAATACTATGCTCACTATTCCCCATGTCTTAGAAAACAAATAGAGCATCGTTAAACAGTTGAGATAGCTCCAAGTACAGCCAAATGATGTTATAATGCATCAAAGTTCCCTAAATTTACCTTAAAACTATATTATTCTTGTTAGAAGAAAATATAATTCTATGGGGGATTTTTTAACACCGTGAATGGGTTCCAAGAACTTTTCTGCAAAATTGATTATGTAAACCTCACTTAGACACTACATGTTGAGTTAGAGTGGAAATATGTCTTTATGGTGGAAGGATTAGAAGAATGGATTTCCATGTGTCGTGACCCAAAACACCCTTGACTGGGACTAAAACGTATGTTGTGACAGTCACTATTTTTAATGGGGATCAGTGATGGTAGTGAAGGGGTAGGCCCAATGGGTCGAGACCATATCCAGGTAATGATGTTGAGAAGGGTTGTGGGGTGGATCCCCCATGGTGTGGAGTAGTGGGTTCGCCCATGTTAGCCACACATGTTCCCCCCAAGTAGTTTTGGTGAGTGGGGTACCTATTCATTGGAATGCACAACTAACTGGGAAATTATCTTGAATGGAAAACCTAGGTGGAATACCTATGCAGAAACCTTGATCAATATACCCCCTTTCCCCACAAGTACCCATTTTTTCCTATAAATAAGACCCTAGGGTTCTTCATTTACAAGGACTACCAAAAATTCCAACTGACATTCTGCTCACCCCAGTCCTTCACTCAATCCCTCTGAAACCTTCCAAGTAATACTCTTAAACCTAAAGATGGAGTGATTAAATGGGTATAATGAAACTAAATTCCTCCCTAGGTTTTAAACACATAACACCTACATGATGAACTTTCCCCTGATGGTTGGTGAACCCTAGCATGAGACCCACTTCCTTAATATGGGGAATACATGATCCAATTCTGGGAACACATTTGGAGACCCTTGAAGGCCTGATCAAGGTCTATCCCTAGTGTAGTCACCCAGGTGGTCTATCTCCCATGGTACGACCATCTCACCCATCGTTTTCCCTACACAAGCATTCCTAAAGATGGAGTAATTAAATGGGTATAGTGAAACTAAATTCCTCCCAAGGTTTGAAACACATAACACCTACATTATGAACTTTTACCTCATGGTTGGTGAACCCTAGCATGAGACCCACTTCTTTAATAAGGGGAATACATGATCCACTTCTGGGAACACATTTGGAGACCCTTGAAGGCCTGATCGAGGTCTATCTCTAGTGTAGTCACACAGGTGGTCTATCTCCAATTATACGACCATCTCACCCAAGCCTACCTATGTGGAGCACCCCCAACACAGGAATTCCTTGTCTTTCCCAAACCTATTTTCATGATCCCCCATCATTTTCCCTTTCCTTTATCCTATGTGGGCCACTCATTGTGCATTCTTCAAAATTCATCCCTAGGAGGGCTTCTCTTTCTCTAGTTCCATTGTTAGAAATGAACCGATTGTAAATTTTCACTATAGCCTATGGACTTGAATGTCCATTAAAAGGGTCACACCAGCACGTATCCCATTTGGATTTGCATTACATTGGTCATAGGATTCCCTCACATGTGATACCAAATTTTTAGGGTCCTCAGGTTGTATTTTTTATTTCATTCCTTTTGTCATGAGGACCCCTACCCCAAAAACAGTGTCAAGGAGTTCCTGGTCTCCGATAATCGGGTTAGAACCATGTCGTACCCTTATCATCTCTAAGAACCAGAGCCTCCCATTATATGTAGGGAGGGTGATTATTTCACTTTAAATTACATTATACATGTAATGATATCCTTCTACCTCATTATAGAACCAATTTCAGGGCATCCCTCCTGATGTACGCCCCTATCATCTCTTGAAGGACGTCACACTCTTACTTCTATCTGTCACCTGGCCACTATGTTAGAGATAGGATGTTCTCTAGAGTCCTCTACTCCCCTTATTTCTACATTACCTCCTATTTCTCCATACCCTAGACCCATTCCTATGTAATGTGAAGAGAGGGAACTATCATACCCTTGGTATCTTCCATCAGAGGAGGAGGATAGGTGTCTGGTTTTCTGGCACTTTTGATTCCTTCTTGAGTATCCATGATCATTGAATCCACACAATTGGTACATATTTTTGAAGGGAATCATCCTTTGAATATTAATCTTTCCTTCCTTCAGAATGAATCTATAGGCATGGGAACTCTGGGACATGCATCCAAACTCAAGTAAGAGAGGCTCGTGTAGTTTCCCAGATCATTAATTTCATATTCCTTCTCACACTAATCATGACTCATGTGAGCATAGATATTTATGGTGTTCATGACCACCACATGATCCCAAACCATATTGGAATCCTCTTTAGGAGTAATCCCCTATTTAACCATTCCATGGAATCCTCGTGGTGTGTGTCCAACATACATTGAACTATGAGAACTCTAATTCCCTCTACAATTCGGATATGTAGGATTCCCACCTAGGGCCTGAGATGAATAGGAATCCTCTTTAGGAGTAATCCACAATCATAATCCCTGTGAACTTAGCCTCCCCATAAGATGTAATCCCCAAAACCCCCTAAATCTTGATTAGTAAATCCATTTCTCATGGACTCAAATACTTTCATCAATAAATCCTCTTTAGGGGTAAACCCCAATTTAATACTCTCATAGGGCCATACTCCCCAGTGAGACAAACCTGAGGGCCTCTAAATGTGTAGGTCCTCACAACTAAATGATTATCATCCAAATGGGATTCATAGGATGCCTCCCTGAGGTCCAAAACCAACAACCCAAATCAACCCTATTCTTCATAGTAGTCATTTCTAATAGGGTCTAATCCAACCTGTAACTACATATCACTTATAGGTTCCCTAGGCCATATTAGTATTAGTCCCAAACCAAACTTCGAATATGCACCTTCTTCTTAGATGTCCTTCCCATATGATATTGATATTTATGGTTAGGTCCTCATCACATGACCATAAAAGTTATGATTTGTCCCATTAAGTGTCATTAAACTGTGTGCATTTAAATTCCTTTCACAATGATATATATGAATCTCATCCATGGATTTGATCCTAATACCCTAACAACTACTATCTCTCTGGATGATGATACACTTTTGAGTGCCCCATTGAGTGGATATATAACCATCATCATCATAATAATGGTAAGAGAATATCTAAGTAGTACATAACAGGATACCGTTGATGGATAACCACGAATACATATAGATGTCTCCATTGATTAAGAACCTGAGATACATATAGATGATTCCAAGATCCATAAATTCTAATAATCAATTTTTAATTCAAGGGTAACCCACATCAAACTAGTGAATTAAAAAATGATTCATGAATATATCATAAATATATAAGAGATTCCTATAGTAGGAAATAATTAAGCCAAAAGGGTGTGATGAGCCCAAACTCCCATCCTATCATCCAATTTAGTTCTTAATCTTCATTGGAAAAATTCCCCAATGAGCACTTGCCTTTGAAAACAAGGTTTCTCATAGATGAAGAACCATTGGGTGTTTCCATTTCTAAAAACAAAACCCATTGGAAACCAATAGGAAATAATTAACCTCCTGTGAATGATTCTATAGAACCCACCCCCCCCCCCCCCCCCCGCAATCAATCATTGGGTGGACATTTTTCTAATGTAAAATATCATAATAAACAAACTAAATTTAAAGTGTCATGAGTTGGAAGTAAAATTGACACACATAGAAGTTAATTAAGTTAAATTGTCATATAAATAAGAAAGAATAGATAATTTCACAACAATATCTAGAAATATTCTTAATTCTGAAAAGACTAATTCTATCAGTAGGAAGAGATTCAAGTTATATGAAGATATGTTCAATCGAAGGACATAAAAACCACTTGGTTTTCAAATTATTTTATGCACTAATTCTAACCCTTTAATAGTACTAATTAAAATTCATATTTTGAACTAATGTGGTTGAAGAAATATATTTTTAAACTCACCACATTATTGAATTTGGATGTAAACATATTTAATAAAATGAGTTCCCCATATAGTGTCCAAAAGGAAGGAATTCATAGTAAAAATAACATGGTATTAGAGACAGACGGATTACAAATCAAAAGAAGAAATAAAGGCTTATTGATAAATTTTTATTTAATGAAATGTTCCAACACAGAATCATTGGTGTTGGAACAATATAAAAATTATTAAAATAAAAAGATAGCCTACATTAAGGAGGAGATAATTTGAAATCGAGAAAAATCTTACTAAGTACTACTAATTTATATAGCATAAGGAAGATTTGTTTTACATATAACATATTTGAATATTTGGAGAACTTCTATGGAAGTTGTAAATAGAGTGATCATTATGATTATGAGTGTTATTTTACACCTACAAAGTATTATTTAGTTACCAAAAAAGATATAAGGACATAAAAGATTTTGAAAATGTATAGGAATAAAATTTTATGATTGTCACAGTGTTTAATAAAAATGATGGTAATAAATAAATCACACCCATGGAGAATTTAAAGGGAGATGATACACTAAAGATGATATGATTATATTTTGGAGAAAAAGGCCACATCATGGAAAAATATAATAAATCCATTAATATTATATTTAAAGGAAGAAATATGGTACTTCAAGTAAAACCAATTAATGAAATAAACAAATGGATTTTTTGGTGGATAAAACCTTTGAAAATAAAGAAAAATCATGAGATGTTTCTTAAAGTAGGTAACCTAAAGGTTGAAAAGAAACTATATAGAAGATTTAAAGAGGTTTTTCAAACTCTTCAAGTTAAATAACATTACTACCAATATAAGATAATATAGTCAACAAAAGGAACCAATAATTAAGAAGGTAATATGTTACAAAGGGTTTTGTGGGGAAGAAACCTTCACCCAAGGAGAAAGATTAGAATATTCCAAACGAATGCATAAATTTTGGTATAGATATGATGGAATTATCAATGAAGATAGAGGGAAAATAAAATAATGAATTTTCATTTCTAAATGATGTGAAAAAAAAATTCTAGTCATGGTAAAGGCTGAATGTAAAAGGAATTCTATGTAGGCCAAGGAAATTTAGGTTTATAAAATAAATGGAAAAACCATTATGAAAAGTAAAGATAAATTGAAAGGAGTTTCTAGACTGAAACATATATCTCTAACATTTTTCTCTAATTTAGAAGAAAATAATAATAAAACAGTATTCCCATATATGTTGTGTTTATTATCATTGTTCAGAGAGTTTAAGTTAATTAAATTAAGGGGGATAATTTAAGGATATTTGAATATTACAAAAGTCATATAGAATATTGAACGATATATATCATGGAATACATTATTTAAACTATTATAAAATATTATATTTTTTCATTATAATACATTATTAATTATATGGATGGATTTTACCTCTTGAGAGAGACTTGATGCTAATATATCATGAAAATATAAAAATATAAAAATAATGGATTGTGTGATTCTGATGATTTATTAATTAGAGGTGAAATAGCCTGAATTATAGAAAAACATAGATTATATTATTAATATTAGGATTTCATATGTTATAATTCAATATGTATAGGTTATAAATGATTATGATATTTCATATTTTAAATATATGAAATTGAATATTGTGATTGTTTCCAACATGAATCATTGGTGTGTTCAGAAATGTGATACATGTCTCCCAACATTACGATAAAATTTATGTTGAAAGGATTTCATTTTGGGTTAACCATTCCATTTATTATGTGCATCAACCCATTATATTTTTCTGATGTATAATTACTTTTCAAAGGAATGTGGTCATCGAGACATTTTCCATTGACACTTTGTGTGAGCATTAGTTGAAAAGATGGGAAGTTTAGCTCATCCCACCCTTTTGGGGGTTATTGCTAAATTCGATACTCCCTTATAGATTTAAAATATATTATTAATCATTTTCAAATCCTTATATTGGAATACTTACTACTATAAAATTTATCATTCAAAACCATGTTTCCATGTGAATATCTATATATATGTCAGAGGTTCTCAATACTTCTATTATTTGTTGATCATGTTATGGTTCAAAACAAATAAATTGGTGATCTAGAATTTATCATTATCTAGGGTGGTTATTTGTGTTTTTGGATTTAGGATTGATCTCATAGAATGGGATTCCTACATATCCCTATGAATGAAATCAAAACCCATATATTTTGATGCCCGTTAATGGGACATGTTGTAACTTTTAAGGTCATATGACAAGGACCAATGTGGTTCCTCTTATTTTCATTAATCCATGGACATGTGAAATTCATTTTAAGGTCTCGCATTCAGAACTGAGGTATTGGTATTAATCCTTGAATAGTTATCCTATATATCCTCATTGACATGAATCAAATCCCTTGAAGTTATATATCATTGTTTTAAATCTTATAATAAGACCAACCTATATAGTTTATCATCATGGGTATGGTATGCATGATATATTGTTTAAATTCCTTCAATTAAGAATTCTAAGAGAAATGTTTTTAGAAATGACTGGTGTGAGACTTATGCTTGAGTATCCATTTTTTTGTTCATATTGACTACTAATAACTAGATGGGAGAGGGTATGGCTTGTCTCTCAAGGAATGTAGCCTATTGAGGAATGGTGAATCACAATGAATATATGAGTTGGAGTTTATGAATGGTCTTCCAATGAATGAGGATGTCCACCACCATTCTATTAGTAAAAAGAGTAGGAATGATGATAATATTCATTTAGAAAATGTGAAAATAAGGAGGGAGTTTGGGAATACACTAGATTATAGGCACATTTCCTATATAGAATTAATAAGGATATATTTGAGGGCCTTAAACATGTTCCATAGAGGTTCTAAACCTGGTAAATTAAATGTGTAAAGGTAGATATATTTGGAGAATAGTCCTTATATAAAGCTAAAACCATACCTCTAGATCATTGAATTATATAAAGGAATACACTAGGTGTTTAGGTAGATCAAACACTAGATAGAGTTCATCCAAGTTAGGCAGCATGATCCAAGGGAGGTTTCACTCTCATCTTCATGATTGGGACCCTCATTATTCAAGGAATACAAGATAATAATTTCCCTAATGTAATATCATTCTTAGAGGAAAACATATGAAGTTCATTTTGTCAAGGGAATACATAATCAATGGGTTGAATGCTGATCTGCACATCCAAACCATAAATTTTAGGAGTTAGTGGAGGGGGCCTCAACGGATAGGTTCCCAAATATGATAGTTGACAGAAAATAGAAATTTTATAAGATACTTAGTTTCCTGTTGTTCTTAGTTATATTTCTTGGAAAATTATGTAACCAAGGAAGGAGACCTATGAATAAAGGGTTCCTAGGTATGTGAACCAAGGTGAATTGGAACTCAGTTTTGGTACCTTGGAAAATTAACACCACAATGGGGTAATTGGGATAAAAAAAATTTAATACAATAGGATTTTAGTGAATGTCCTCCCTAGTACATTGTTAAAGGAACTATATCTCCTAGAATAGGGTAAACTGAATTTATCTCCCTAATATGGATTAGGAAAAAAATCCCTCTAGTCTGGGGTAGGGTGAAGTGGTCACCTTTATGGTTGTCCTGGGTGAAGTTTCACCCTAGTTCAGGGTATAGAGAAGTGTCCACCCTAATATGGAATAAGGAAAAGTGTTCTCACTTGATGGAGACTTGGGATAGTTTTATCTCTATTGATGCATCCATGGGTTTAGGTATTTCATTGTAGTCCATAAGGATCATAGTAGAAGTTCTATATCATGATTTTTGTGTGTTTTTTCTTCTTTTGGTGACACAATTATCCTTAATTTTAACTCCAATATGTTTCTTATTAATAAGATACCTATATGGGGATGAGATATTTGGGAATATTTAAATATTTATTGGGTCATCTAGGTTTCTTTCCTCTTCAATGTGTGTCAAACTAAGTATATAATGGGGTCTATTTATAATCATCAAAAAACTGGGTCATGCAAATAAGAGGATTACCACTATTCACGGTCTAATGGGATGTTTACTTAACTAAAAGGACCTAGTTACATAATGTGGGAACAATGGTGCATTTAATTCTAGTAGAATATTATATGGGTGTAGGAATACTTGGATGAAATAAACATGCTGAAATATAGAGATACCATTTAAAAATTGATCTAGGCATGCTGATATATCTAGTATTCATACACCACTCATTTCCCTAAAGGAATTTCCTTTTTGAAAGAAGTATAATCCCTTCATAAAAGGGATCTCCAACCCCCCCCCCCATTATTGAATATTTATAATATAAAAATGACTCAATTATGAGTTAATTGTGACTATGGCATGATAGTTTCTTCTAAATAGAGAGTCTACACTAAGCTTGGACCAGGGTGAAGAACAAACACATTATGCGTGTTGGTTCTTAGGTTCTTCACACTACTTATGTGTGATTTTTTCTAGGTTTCTAGTGTGAATATACCTCTATAAATAGTGGGGTACCACCACCACTTCCATAAACCTTTTGGAATCCATCAAGACCTATAGTTTTTCACTTTATTTCTACTCAAGTATTCATACTCTAATGAAGGTAATTCAAAAACAGTCTCCTTTCCTTGAGACTAAATTCAAATTTGATGAGTATATTTTGGATGATCCTAAATCATTGGGAAAATAAACTTGGGGAATCCATTTTTAGATAAGATGGCATAGTGAATATACCCGAGTGAAGACACATGGATGAAGAAACCTGGGTGAAATATTGACTTCTGTAAAAAATTCCTATTATTCATTCTTTTCAGGATTATATCACTCTATTATTTGTCATTTTTACTTTCCATTCATTGAATTTAAATCATTTTTACACCATTTTTTTTGTGAAATGGATCATACTTAAAATAATTTTATAGATGTGGAAGTCACTTTTCATAATGAAATTATGGTTATAGATTTTCAAAAAGGATAGGCACGATATTATTGGTTTTACTTTCTATTCAACTTCCTTCCATTATATGAGTATGGACTCCAGATAGAAATAAATATCCCATCTAACTAATATTGACCTATCCTACTCTTGATTCTCTAAATACCCACATCTAGGTAGATCTAACATATCTTCAAAGGGTTTTAATATCAATGATGGAGAAAGGAGTTGAAAATGCCTACATTATCACATTAAATATACCTCAAATAACTGGTTGGACATAACATAGCCTCAAACACATTGTTTAACATTTTATTCCCCCACTCATCCACTTACTAGTCACACATATGGGATAAATACTAGAATATTCGCCCTCGAGGTGGGTTTATTCCCGAGTATGTGTGTGTATACTAGGTTTTCCAAAAATTTGTTGAATTCAAGTATCATTGGGATTTCATTGAAATATATGAAACTATTTGGATATTATATATATGTGTACATAAGATCATTAACCTATTTCTATAGAATTTTACCCATTGGATCCCTCAAATTAAGGCATTCCACCTATTCTATAAAAAGTGAGTGATAGTCACTATGATGTCTAAAAATTATATAGGGGAGAAATACTGGGAGATATGTATGATTAAGTTCTTCTCACATAGTCTATATAAAGTGATATTAGTCTAAAACCCTCATAAACGAAAGAATTTATGTGGAAAATAAATAAAATCATTCGTAAGGAACCCCATCCATAGACCAAAAATAGCTTTGAGATGTGGATGAAGATCTTCTAGATTTCTTTTTAGTAATTAGCCAACCAGAAAATACCTAATTGGTTATCCTTTTATTTAGATGTGGGGAGTATTAGGTAGATATTGGAAAGAGTAGGAGTAAGGGAACTATGAGGAGTGTGGATATAAAATCAACCATGTGTTCCTTCCAAAAAAATACATGGTTGTATTTCACCTTATATGATTGACTGGATATCCTGTTCTGGTTGGTGAATCCCACAACAACACCAAGATAATTACATTAGTAATAGAGGTTATGATAGTGGAGGGGGGCTCATGTGTCCATAAATATTAGTGCTGGAAAAGATCTAGCAATTCCTACAATATGATTACAAAGAGAATTCCATGTTCCATATCTTAGGTCTACTCGAAGTAACATGTGGATAGATAGAGGTTACATTAATAATTAAATGATACATAGAGAGGTATAAATACCAATTTTTATACTCTAGTTATTCATCTAATACATATCAGGTATCAATACATTATCATTTAGGGATGAAACAGACCTAAATATTTTTATTCTTTGTTCAAAAATCAACTTATTTTAGTGTGACATGCTTCCCAAAATGATTATTATCAATGAAGGTTGTGGTAAATAATTTTTTTTTTCATTTGTGATGGTTTTTATAGACTAAGTCACAATGTACTGGGTTGAATATGACATCAACTTTGAGGATTATTCAACTTATCAGTTCACACATCAATTCATGTGTCTATAATAGCCAATCGCATCACTACTGATGGATTTTAGGAAATAAAAGTAGTTCATGGTGGAATAGTATATTTGGGTGGTGATAGCCCGGGATACCACCTAATATGTGATCAAACTTCCTTCACAATTTGTATTTATCAGGATAATAATGGGATATTCCTACTCTAGTATATCCTCATGATCTCATAGAATGATATCAGTTATCATTCCATACATGAATTCATTATTGTTACTAGAAAAAGGGATGTGGGATACTAGAAAGTACCATAAGATATATTTGATTGATGAGGATCCCCAATTTTCCGATAATCACCAACCATAGGATTACTGGAAAATATGAATTAAAGATTTCATTCAATATGAAACTAAGCTGAGATTGTCCATCTAGAGACAATGGGGTGAGGCCCTTGTTGAGGATGAGAGGCCTAATAATTAGTTGAAATAAAAAACATGATTCATCCATATGACACAAAGGAGGTTTTGATCATTTTATTTCATAAAATATATATCCCATTTCCACTCATTTCTGGGAATGTTTTCCTTTAGATATGAAAAAATAGACTTATAAAAATCCTATAAGAAGGTTTTCATCTCCCTCGGCATGGAAATGTGAAATACCCTAAGCAATTAAACATAAATACAAAAATAGATGATTTTTATAAGTTTATAAATGATCAAAACATGTTAATACTAGAAACTAATAATTAGTTACCCATTAAAAAATAGTGCAAGACTCGGAATGTTGAGGCACCATCAAAGGGTTCATCAACTAATTTATTGATGATAAATGGTATGATCACATAAATCCCAGTTATATATATCAATACATCCTGTAGAATATAACTTAATTTAACAATAAAAATAATACTGATAATTTCAACTTTTCATCTTTTTATATAATGGGAGTAGCGCATTTATTTATGGATCCTATTTAGTACAGTATAGGTGACAACACAATTGATGTTATAGTATTGGATACCCTAGAAGAACAAGAGATGTAATTTGGTTAGAGGTAGATGGTTCATGAAGGTGTAATAAATATATTTATCCTAATCCCATATATATGAGTCCCTCACCTATAGATGAGGCCAGATTACCCTCTATAAATGATCAAACACTGGTGGAACATGATGATATTTCCCAAAAATATTCTAATTGGAGAAAACTTTTAGTATTCAAAACTCATTATTATTTTCTAAACTATATGTGAATATATCAAGTCTCTATTATTTTATAATCCTACTTATTTAAAATATATAATTTTAAGGTAGGCCCAAAGGATGTTAGAGTGGAATCTCAAGCTGACCTCCACCTCCTACTTTAGAAGTAATTTCACCTGTGGTGGAGGGAACATTGGTAAAAACTATGTTTCCTGCTAAGGTGGATGGATTTGGTATATCCATAAAGCACAAATATTTTGTTTCATATCACCTAGAAAAATATTTAATTCATTTTTGAGATTTTTCCACATTCTGTGGTTGTAAATGAAATGGAATACATCTTCTCGATGATAGATTCCCACTTCTTCCTAACTAACCTCAGATAATTCAATAAATATTTGGATGTGTGTAAGGCATCCTCACACATTTGACTATTTCCCCACTGGAAAATATTTCCATTTTGATACATCAATGGAATATTATAACCTTCCCTTATCTCTATTTACGGAAATTAGAAACTCTAGAACTTGAGAGGGTGAATCTCACTAACCTTCCCATGGTGGGCAATGAGAGTCCACTAGAAGATTCACTCCATCATAATATCCTCTCCTTACTGATTGATGAATTGATTTTAATATGTTATGGTAATGATATTACACTTTTTTAGTTCATAGAAGAGGTTAAAAATGGTCCATTGGTTCCAAATAATAATACAGAAATAGTAGATGAACTTTAGGTCACTACTAGTAGGGAAGCACCAATCAAAGGATTTTCTCATATAGAATAATTTGAGGAAGTGGTGTCAATTAAATAGGATAGTTCTCCTATTGAAATGGGTGATTATCCAAAATTATTTCTAATTACATTGGTATATCAAGATTTATGTATGTGTTTCACCGATTTTAGTAATTCCATATCGAATAGAGGAGTGTGCTGAGAGGGACACCATTGTAGTATCACAACTAATAGAGAACATAATAATTGAGAACATTTGGAGACCAAAAAGATTAAATTTTTATATACATATAACCCCTATGAGTGATCCATTTATGAAGTATATTTCATTCTCTATAAGTTACTTTGAGTCATATTGGGATTCCCTTAATTTTTTATGGAATTTCCAAACGAATATATGCAAGGAAATTTGGAAAGTGATTTCCAAAACCGATCTAGATGGATTATATATAAATTTGAACCATCTTATCTATATTTCATCAACCTTGGGATATAGAGGGTTCGATTATCATTCATTATAAATTGTTTTTAAATATATCCTATATTATTATTAGTAGGATAAAATAACTCAATTGAATCTCTCTAGGGTGGAACCAATAGCACACTCTTCGATTTTTAGGCCACAACACTTCATGAAATCTCTCACTACATAGTTACTATGCTGGTGAAACAATGTTTAGTTGATTAAAATGAAAAATATATGGATCACCTTCCTTGAGAAATAAATTTATTCTTATGTGAATTAATAGGACATTAGAGGCTGATTGGTGACACCAAGACTAGAGTGACTGATTCTTCTATCAGGTTAGAGTTCTTATGCCTAGATGAGGAGTTATTATTGTTTTGTGCTAGTGGTACATTGATGGAATATTTTTCATGTAATCACAATAATTTATCAACTTTGATCCTTTATTGATGTAATATTGTAATATATCACATCATTATTTAGTAAATATATATTTTAGCCTATGGATGTTCCACTACCTTCAAGTTAATGAGAAAAATTATTTAAATTATCATTATTGTTTTGAATTTCACATTACATAAAATATAATATCAAAAATAACTAATAAACACATAAATACTAGAATTGAATAAATGAATCCATATAAATAGTGTATTGGGATGGATTAAATAAATAATAATCATTAACTAATTGAGTTATTAAATATATAAGAACAAATCCATCATCAATTAGAAAAATACCCTCAAATAGATATTTATAGGATTGAGATAGAAGCATGTGTACCATTATCATAAGTTGGAGTGTGTCTGTGAGATAATTTAAAATGGAATTTTGTAACCTCCTAAGCTTGTACACTTAAATGGATATTGGTATGTCAGATATGGATGTGTATGATCATCACCACAGACTAAGGTTAACTCACTCAAATATGATATATGGTTTCCTTCAATACATGTACTCTTGGATGGGTACAGGTAGGATGGATATAGTAGCTTGTGTACAATCAATGTATAATAATGTAAATCTATTTGGAAATGGTATGTGGGTGACTCAAAGAAACAAATCTCATGAAGTAAATTTTTTTAATGAGGAATATTGTGTTCAAAAGGGAAAAAATACACTAAATTTATACCATCATATATTTTTTACAAATCTCATGAACCAATATTCCAAGAATAAGAGGATATTATATCATTTTCTTATGTCGAGCGACCTAGAAATCCAGTTTGGAATTTTTATAGGGTCTTTTGGTAGACCCCTTAAGATATATATATATATATATATAGCCATAAAATCTATATAAGTCATAGATTTGAGAGATTATTAGTGGGTAGGGACTCAACATTTGATCAATATGGCGTCATCATGTTTTCAACCTAATAATTTATTTACCTTTTCCTTTTAAGATGATTATATTTTCCTATGTCATCAGAGGAAATTTATCAATGAGTAGAGAATATATTATTTCTTAGGCTCCCCTTTATAGGTTTCAAATGGTATATTACCTTTTCTCTTTCCTTATGCAGGTTACGGTATTTCAAGTTGACCTAAGGATTGGGGGTATTTATGTTCACATATATTTGATCAAAGGGTGAGGTAGTATACATAGAAAACAAGGGAAAAGAAAAAAAACATGATTTGATAGCTCATTTTTACTTATGCAGTCAATTCATAAAGAATAATGAATAAAATATAATTTTATTGTTCTTTGACCAAGGATGATTGATGTTAGAGTTCAGACAGTTTTCTCTAATGGGTGATATATTCTATCCAACAAGTGTGAGAACACATGATATGAATATAGAGCCTATTTATAGCATAAATGATCCTAAGTAAAAGCTCATGCACTATAGGTTCATGAATATCAAACCATTGTTTAATGTGGTTTAGGGTCACAAGAAGAGGACCAACACAAATTTAAATATATATCTTTATATAATTTTTTAAATTTGGGTATGATAAAAAAAATGTGTATCATCAAGGGTATTTGAAACTACTTGAACATATGGTCTATGGAATTTTTAATTCATAACTAGAAAATTTTAAATCGGTAAATGATGACATGGAACAAGTATATAGGGAATTTATATTGATTAAATTATATTTATGGTTTCCACAATAATATTTTCAGGGAATGCATGATTTAGGGGATCATCTCCTCAGGAAAAAATATGCATCCTTTTATTAGTGATAAATAGAGTGGCATGAATATCATTACCAATAAGAGGTGTACTATGGATTTGAATGCACATAATATTGATAGCTATAACATATTATAAAATAATAAAAAATTTAAATAATATAGTGGGATCATAGATAAAAGGGTACTTGAGAGGGGTTCAATCATCCTAAAGGTTGAACCACCATATATCGAACACATTCTTGGGGTAATGTGATATAACATGAAATCTCTTGAACATGCATGCAAGAGATAAGGAAGATGGTCCACTCTAACTTTCACCTAGACTAGTGGGTCCACCAAGCATAGTTTGAATCTTTATAGGGTCATATGGTGGACCCCATAATCTTTGTGCCTTTTTTTGTACTCTACCATTATCATAAGTCATAAAAGGGAATGACTTATTGATAAGATACTTGACCTCTTCTTAGGAAACTCTTTATGGGTTTTTTATCAAACAATTACTTTATATCTCCTTCATTTTCAATTTAAGTGTATTGAAACATGGACCATGTTGGGAAATGGTTTAAGGTTTAATATATTTGATTGAATTTTAATGGGATTTATGGCTTCATAACATTAAAAATATTGATGGGTTTTAAAGTTATCTGACATTGATTTAATTTTGTTATATTTTTAGTCTATATAGATTTGACCAATGGCTAATATGATAATTTTAGTTTGGATGGAGGAATCCTGATGCTGATTGGAATCATAATGCTAGTATTGACAACTTCACCATAGAGGTGTACATATTTTAAGTTCATGGTTCTTAGAAAAATGATGATACATCCTATGTAGAGAATGATAGTGTGATAAACATATGTGAATAAGGATCTAAATGCTAATATGTCCTTATTAGGGAAGTGTGAACATATTTTAAGTTCATGGTTCCTTGACCATTGATAGACTGTGATATTACATCTCTGATGGGGAAAATGACCTAAAATCACCCACAACCCTTTTATTAGTTAATGAACATGATATAAATCTTTTCCTAAGTTGTCCTATTGAAAAAAAGTTATGGTGTATGGGGATTAGTGGGCCACCTCCATGAGACAAAAACATGCCTTTGGATGGATGTACTGGATATGGAGATGTGAATATCATTACCAAGACGATCTGTCCCATGGATTCGAATTCATTCATCCCTAATAACCATGAATGGTTTGTGACAATTCAAAACACTTGAGGCACAATGTGTTGTTTTTGTAAAGGGAATATTTAAAAGTGATGGGGACACTCCAGTTCCCAACAAACCATGGATGGGATTATATGAATCTTTGGAATGAATTGGAAATATTTGGATATTATTTTTGAGGTCCTAAAAATATTACTCATATGTCACTATGTATCCTAAAATAACAGGAACCAATCCACACATAGTTATAAATTTCATAGACCATGGGTGTATCTAGCTCATATTTTGGGGAGGGTCATTTTACTATAGTATAGGATTGGAACTAGGAGAAGAGTCTTCTCTAGTACCGAGGATAGGAGATCAACATTTCCCCATGGAAGAATAATTTCACCATTACATTGATTATATTGAAACCATATACAAAGTATTGTTACATTGATCTACATCAGATGTTGAAAATTTTGAGTCATATGGGATGGAAAAATATGAGTAGTTTAAGGCCTTCTAGGATGGACCACATGTCGTGCCATTAACGTCAAGGAATATGGACTCTAATTCCATGTATTTTATGGTCATATAATAAGGGCCTTATATATAAGGGATATTTTGCATGTCTGGCTCATATATCCGATAAGAAGGATTTATCCCAATGTTATATCCATAGAGGGAAACCCAACATCTATTAAACAGATCAAACCTCAATATAATTTTAGGGGTTGAATATTTTTGGTGGTTGGTCCTATGGTAAGTGATCTATGTGTCACTATGTATCATGTGATAATAGAAATTAAGCAACATGTAGTTCTTATAAATTCTTTGTATATGGATTATCAGAGAAAACCTGACATAAATGAAGGGGGCCAAACTATGATAAATATGTGTTTAAAGTAATGGAATTTTTAGCTTGAACTAGGATAAGATATCATGGAATCACTACATATCCTAAAATTATAGGAATCAATCCATACATAGTTTTCAAAGGGGGTAAATTTCAGGTTATAGATTACATGAATCATTACATTAATGGTGGCAGTAATATGTGTAGTGATTATATTCTATTGGAAATAAATGTGATCCTTATGTATATATATCTCTTCCATAAGGATTTTGGAATTTATTATTTGAGTTTACCTATAAAGAAACCTTTGGGAAGCCTATGTTCATGTTAAATAAAACATATTTTTTTTAGTTTGATGGCATGTGATAAAGACTCATATGTCACATAGTTTAGGATCATATAAAAAGTAAAAATTCATATCAGTGGTTTTTTCACCAATCTGGATCATGATCAAATGAAATGGATAAATCTTAGTTTTGAACCCAAGAGACAGATCCCATATGAATGAATGAGGTCTCATTCACCAGGATGGAGTTAGGGTTTAACTGTGTTGAAGAATCTAGTTGAGTCCAATAGCCTGGATGTCCATATATATACAATAATAATATGAATTACTCAACATGTAGTACTTATATGGCCTCTAAAAAACCTAGAATCTTCATAATAGAAAATGGGTGGCTTTATTTTGGTGTAAGTATAATATATAAAACCAAACATGAATAAGTAAGATCCTATGAAATGAGAGTAAAACCCATAGGGTTTATAGTTGGTCCTAAAAATAGATTCTAATGGTCCCTAGTTAACCTACAATAAAAGTAATCATGAAATAAGTACTAATTTTATTATGAGGTCATTTAATCTCAATGAAACTTTATAAATTAATTGAAATTAAATTCATTTAAAACTCTTGAACATATCTAACAAACATGTAAGGGGAATGAGTCTCATAAATAGAATATGTAAAACTTTTTGGAAGGCCATCTGTGGTGGACCATATGTTGTGCTGTTTAACATCATGAAACTATAACTTAGATTTTTTTTCATTTTAATTTAATGTAATAATGAATTTTTAATTTAGTTTAGAGTCGTGTAAAGTGGACTTTTTATATCTAGTTTAACATATTTCAGGGAGGATAATGTGAACTCAATGTGATGTTACATGATGTATTTATTATGAAATATTACATTTGATTTGGGTGTGAAATACTCTTCATATATTATAATTATAGAGTATGCTACATAGTATTAAACCTTGTGTATGGATTATGGTCAATCCCATTTTGGCTCCAAATTTATTTATTTCTTCCAGGGTATCATGGGAGTTCATAGATATAGAAGAAATTCTCCTTGAAAAAATGAGAAGTGGAAAACCTTATTGTTGAATTCTCATGTGAATCTATTCTCATGAACCTGTTTGTTCTGTGTTGTGTGTAACATTTTCCCATCAAGTCCCTAAAACATTTTTATCCAGATTTGAGATTTCTCAACATTAGAAAATTGATTACTGATGGAAATATGAAGTAATGGATGTTAAAAATAAATAGGTAAGACATTCTATGTCACATATGTAGGTGATTTTAGACTCACCTTTGTGGTAGTGTGGGTTGTGTTATGATAAAACCCTATAAAATATAGGCGGTTATCCAGTCATGATTTCTTATATTTTTTAACTATCTTATGAAGGATATTTCATAGTGTTTTGTTAAAAGCGTATTTCTATCAATTGGAATTCAGTTTCTTGATATAGGTCTGAGTGGTTATACTATATATTATATTCCTAATATATCCTTTTCAATTGAAAAGAGAATAAATTAGTTTTTTGCCTATAAATATTATCTTAAAGACACCAAATATTGTAATGATATTAATATTTTTGAAATTTATTATAGCCTTTGTTCTTAATTCCTTGAGAGATAATCTCTTATCCCACTTCAAGATGATGTTAGTGTCGGTAAGGATTTATGTGAACTACTTATCTATAGATAGGGGATATAACACCATGACATATACTACTCATACAAAAAATATCCCTGATTATTCGGTGATGCATAGTAGTTTTAGTGGTTGATGGATAAAGTTGGAATGTTTTTGACCAGTGTGGAGCTTATCTTTAAACTCAATGTAGAGTTGCATAAATGATGTATAGATATATCCATATCTCTTTATTTGATAAAAGAGGTTCTCTCATAATTGGTGTGTTATATAAGCACTAATGTGAACTTCCAAAAAAACTATGAGGGCCTCAACTCCTTTAATGCATCTAAGGAGAACTCCATTAATTCCTATCTTGTAGAAGTGTTTTTATAAATTTGGTCCCTCATAGATGATGAAATTCACAACCCTTCATCAGATTTATTCCACCATGGATTGATCTGGTTAGAAATTCTATTATGGGTGTATCCTACAATGGTGGAAATATATCTAAATATGGTATCATTTTATGAGGCTAAGGGATCACTTTGGTTTTGGGTTGGGTGTATATCATGTATCTCCTCCATATTAATGTTGATGAATAGTGAGACCGCACTATGATATGAGATATGAATGGCTATTTCATCATGGGTATGGATATTACTAGGGTGTGTCTGTATTAACCAATACATCTACATGGGAATTTTGTGAAGATAGGATGCTCGGAATCATTAACCCTGAGGGGAATTTGGACATCATCCCTCATACATAATAAAGAAAGGGGATTATTTCTTCCTTATTAATGGAGTATTCACTATTGATTTGATTGATTAACAAATCTAAATCCATGTTGATATTTAGTTCTGCCATTGTAAAATATAGTTTCAATTCCAATTCAACAATGACAGCTTGGTATTCTACCTCATTATTGATACATCCCTATGACAGTAGAAGGATGAAATGCAAGAGTAATTTTACTAGGAAAACAAATGAAATACCAAATATTACTTGGTCTTTTTTAGATTGTACGTAATTCATATTTTTAGGATTATAGAGGCTACCAAAAGGTACATCTCCTACTCATGGTGGTCCATCGAAGGAGAAAAACAATTTATCAGGATTTCCATGTCAAGAAATGACTTTTCTATAATAGAGTAAATTGAAAGTAAATCTTCTAATGTTTTCCATTTTATTTATTTATAAGACATGAATTAGATGTAAAACTAATTAAGGATGACCTCCCATAATGAATAAATCTCATTTAACATTGAGAGACTAATTACATACTTGATATGGTCAATATGAGTGATGAGGTAGACCTCATGGTGCTAAAAGTAGTTCCTCATCCTCTGCACTGTAAAAAATTTTGTAATGATATCAGAGTATCAGGTCTCAATATCTAGAATCATTATAGATAATATCGGTTTTTATCATTATTTTTATCATTATTATATGTCATAAAGGAACGAAAAGATCCCTCCAAGGTCCCCATATAAGGGATGATAGGTTTCCCTTCTTCTAGTAGCATCAAAACCAGTCGACGTTGGATATATTGCATGAGATGGTCAAAGACCTTATAGCAGTCTTCATCCCATTAATAGGTGACACTAATTTATTATAAACTCTTGAAGGATTAGTGAGATTATATATGAATAATATGATATGAAAAGGTATCCTTAGATTCCCATTTTCTTCTTCAGATTTTGAGGATGATGAATATCAAGGATTTCCCTTATCTTCTCATAAACTACATTGATACCAAGATGGTGTACCTGGAAGTTGAGAAATTTTCCTATCGTTAACTCAAAATCACACTTCGAGGGATTCATATTCAATCTATTTAACCATAATTTATTTAAAATTGACTCATGATAAGCAATGTGATCACAAAATTTTAGATTCATGAGTACCAGATAGTCCACATTGTACTCTTTAGTCTTCCCCATTTGGGTCTTGGAGATATAATGAATAGAAAATTAATATGTGGTGACAGTGTTCTTCAAGATAAGGGGAATCACATGATAAAATTATACCTCTTAGGGTTATCTAAAGATAATGTCCTCTTTATCTCTAAGGGATATCTAGATCTCATTATATCTTGTGTATTCACCCCTTGAAGAAAATTTCATGAAATTGGGTAATTATAGTGATTAGTGGTATCATTTTTGGGATTAGGAAATACTTTTGTAGGTATTACAGTTTTTAGTTCCTAAAAACCAATTAATACTCAGATTTTATTATTATCTTTCTTGATGTGAATGATTTTTGTAGTCCACTCAAGGTATTGTACTCCCTAAATAATGTTTCATTTAATGATATTATCAACTTTTAATTCTAAATTGGCATCATGGGTTGGGTTTATACTCCCCCAAACCTACTTAAAACCATAGGGGTCATCAGGAAACCCCAAATAATGGGTAGCCATATTAGATTATAACTAGGTAATTTATATATAATCCCAGGAGAATACATCAGGATGCTATTTGGGAAATGATATATGTGACACATATTCTTTAGGGGTCATGGTGGAGCAGATTAATGTGGGGTTTCATTTTACCTCTCAACCCAGATTAATTTTTCTGATATCATAAACATTGGTAGATACATCATCCTCTAATGTAAGAGGGTATCCTTAAGATCTTATTCTTCTACATATTTTTCCTCTCTTTTTTTATAAGAGAATGTTTGATGGAAATTTTGAGATATAGTAGATGATAAAGGGGATTATTTATATCCTAAAAATGATTCTAGGTCATTTTTATTGTTCCAATAAAAAATATCCTTTTTTGGATGGTTAGGATAATATGATGAAACGGATACCATGAGAATTAGATAAAATATAATAAAATCTCATGCACTTGTTTTTATTCTAGGATTCATATCCAGTTGGTTAATAAGTCTTCGCCTCATTGATTGATACTAAACATTAGTCAAACATACATGATGGTAAATATGCTCCACAGATAGGTTGATTCACATGGATTGTTCTATAGTATTTTATTTCTATAGGGTTCGTTTTTATATCAGTTCCATTGATGGAAAGCATGTACCCTTTGTTGAGGTCACTCCATTGATTGATAATACCCACATTTAGGTTATTGGTGGTATTTTCTTCTATGGTTTTATCTATCATCATTCATATCCCTACCCTTTCATAGACCCTTATATCTATATATTGACATTGGAGGCTTGATGGGTGCATTATCACCATGACAAACTCTAATATTTCCATTCAATGATTACATGAGGCATTGATGGTATAATGAGGTAATATCCACATGATATGGATCTAAGACCTTCCCAATAGGGTGTTTAAATACATATCTTGGAGAATAAATAGGCATTCAGGGTCCAAATGAGCTCTCTAAACTAGGTTCTGATTTTGATCCAATGAAGAGGTGTCTTCTCACTCTATCTTACCCTTTGATTTTCCTACTAGAAAGAGTCAAGTCAGCTTCAGTGTAATATATGTTTTGAAGGATTTGGACTGGTTTGTTGTTTATCCCCAAACTATTTCGAATTAGGTCCCAAAAAACATTGATATCATCTCACTTTATAGGTATGTAAATGGGTAAGATATTCCCATATATAGTAGTTTCTTGTCCCTATTATAAGAATGAAATGAATGCATAAAACTCAATCAAACCAGTCTCTAGGAAACGTTTCTCAATTGTAAAAACTCCATGCTTGAACTCTTGGGGGATTAAGAGGGCCTCAATAAGAGCACATATGAGTTCTATAGAGGGGTGACGGGAATCAAGGATATATATGTTGTCCAGAATAAAATAAAACCACTTCAATATATCATATTTTTGACCAAGGTTATATATTTCCTATCTTGAGGATATTCTCTAGATTGATTCTTATAGCTCATTACTGATTGTGTCAGCGAATCCTTCCCTTTACAATAAATGAGGTACTTTTTTTCTATGGTTTGGGTTGAGTTGGAATTATTTTATTTAAATGATAACCAAAAAACTACATTCCTTCAAGTCAGTCTTTTATTATGACTGGGTTTGAATGATCCCTGAATGATTTAGGATTACATGGATTCTCCTATTTATCTTACTAGATTTCTTGTATTCATGTTTCTAGAGTATCTATGGATTTAATAGAAAAATTGAATGAAATTCAAGGTCCATTTCATCATCATGTTACTCTACCTCCTCATCCTCTATAACCACTTCCTCAATTATAGACATAGAACTCATGTTCAGAAGAATCCTACTTATTTTTGTTTTCGATTCCAAAGTGGATGATATTGATAAATCCATATTGTTTCTCCTTATCTAATGAGAATCTCATGTAAATGGGCCATTTTTTGGTCTCATTTGGTTTGAAAATTCCCTTTCTCCTATTTATGAGGAAAATAAGTTTGAGATTCTGGACCAATTTTGGCACTAGTAAGAGTTATCCCTTTCATACCTTCTTCTTTTAATATTGGTTTCATAAACACTTGTAAAGTAGGTAGGATGAAGATTTAATATCAATTTGGGGGGGGTAGGGTCACAACTGGTTGGATTAGTTCAACCCTGATTATAGACTCTTCTTGGTTCACATATTTCTTGGTCATTCGGTCATTGAATTTATGCACATGATGTTTTGATACATTATACAACTATTTTTATTCTTCCAGTGTAGTAGTAGACATTGAGATATTTTCTATAAGGGTTTTCCCAACTTGACTCATCAAGAGTCCACCATATTTTAGAGCATATCCTTGAATATAAATTAGTATTAGATATTGTTCCCTACAATCCAATAAAAGGGTGAAAATCATGGAGGTAATTTAGTCTGACTCTATTGGGTGTTATGGACTATAGAAACATTAGTAGGTTTTTTACATTATAGAAAAGAAATATCGAGTAAGCTATTCGTTTTAAAAATTATATATTTTATTCTTTTTTTCTTTAAATTTTATCATGTGTTATATCTCTCTCCATCTTAATGATGGTTTTTTGTTTCCATGTTTCATTGGAAGCATCGCCTGAAATTAAGTTGTTTTATGAGCTAAAGTTTGTATAAGTTCTGGTTTGAGAAGGATAGTTATGGTCTTCACTCTAATAGTGTTTATCCATTATGATGGTGATTTTGGCTGATACATGGACTTAAATAATTGGATTGAATATTCCAAAAACTGTGTAACTAGTGCATACTTTTGAAATCCACCAGGATAATTCAGTGAAATTAATGGTGTTTGAAGCTAGTCATGTGGATATTCTATGAAAATATATGATATCTTATCCTATAAAAATTTCATAAATATTATGTAATTAAATCCCTTACATCTAGAAATTAAATCTGAGACTTACCAATTTTCATATTACTTTTAGTTTTTGAGATATTGGATTATCATCTTTCATATTGTGGATATAAACTGTAAGAGGAATTTTCAATAGAGGTCTCCCAATTTTATGATAAATCCTACTATTAGGATATTATACTAGAAGAACACTGGTCCTTCCAAATTCTTCATGAATAAATTCATATTTTATACTTCTTGTTTTTTTAGTGTTCCTATCATGGGGTCACCGCAAGACAAAAAATTCGTGTTACAGCCTAGTAATTTAAGAATATTTTTCTTTAAATTAAAGTTTAAATAAATATATACGTATATAAATTGAAACCAAGTGACAAATTTTTTAATAAATTTTTTATGAAGCTATGTTATTTTCTATAATCAAAATAAGTTAGCATTATAATGTATTAAAATTATAAAATATTACTTTTATTTTGATTCTTAGTTCTGAAAACATTAAATTTTTAATATTTTATGTTTTAAATAAATTAAAAGCTTTTAATAAATAATATTTTTTATTATAATATACATTTATTTAATTTTTTAAATTCAACTAAATTTATTTTTAAAATTATTAAATACATTATCGTTATAAGTAAATATTTTTACTGCATTTTTTACAAAGTATTTGATGACATTATTGTATGAAATTTATTTATTTTTTGCACTCTAAAATTTTAATACTAAGATGTCAATATTATTCATAACATTAACATGGAATTTTAATAATTTATGTTAACATTTTTAATATATATTTATATATATATATATATATAAATGTACTAAAATTTATTTTGAAATAAAATTTTAAATGTATACATTTGTGGTTAGGTATTCTTAATATTATTTTTGATGTTTTCTTTGTATTAAAATATAGTTTTTTATCAATTAAATAAAAGAGTGTACATTTTAATATTGAAATTGAATGTTTTGAACATATTCTTTTAAATTTTAGAAAAAATATATTCCCTATAAAAACTATATTAATAAATTTTTATTTTAAATGATAATTAAACTTTTAAGTATACTTTTATGTAAAAAATTTATTTTAAAATTTTTAATACTACTAGTTTTGAATATACTATTATTTTTTAATAAATATAAATATAATATGTAATTGTAATATAACTTACAAAATTAGTAGATTATGTTTAAAATTTATTATAAGGATCATGAATTTAGTGCACTTTTTGGGAAAAATGTAGACGATTCTCGTAATAAATAAATGTTGTATGAATATTGATTGTTAGATATTTTTAACTACCTTGTATTAAAAAAATTTCTATCCCATTTCCAATCAGGGGACCACCTCAACTACACTATTGTGGGACCCTAGGGGTTCACCATGTGTGGTAGGCATCAATTAGCCATGAGCAACATTGGTGGTAGTTTGGGTGTACGTATCACCCCTTGATTACGAATGGTGAGCATAGTAAGCACGGTGTGTGCCTATTGCAACCGTGTGTGTCATCATTACTATTTGTAGGGTGTGTGGGTGTGGGTGTGGGTGTGTGTGTGGGTGTGGGTGTTGTGTTGTGGGTGATAATCCTTACTGCTAGATTTACCAGGTGGTGACACTTCCTAATTTATTAAGAATTCCCTAACTAAACCAAAGTTTGATTTAGGACCTGGGGAATGGGTTACGATTCATTATCCCTTAAAACATTGTTTATATGTGTACCATCCAATCAATAAAATATTTTGTGTCCAATTAATTTCTTATTCTTCTTCAACTATATGATGGTTTTCTTTAAACCCTTTCCATTTATTTCTTCATCTCCTCCACCACTATCTACATCCTCAACAAGCTATGCACCATCTCAATGTTGATGCTTAATAAAAGGTGTTGTTTCATCATTCAAAGTTGGTTTGAATGAGTTATGATATATATAAGTGTTTGTGTGTGTGTTTCCAACCAATAACCATTACTTTTAAGGATATTTATAGTTTTTGGATGGATTAAATCATTTTTGGTATGTTTGTTTCCTCCTTAATTACACCAGAAGCAGTGAAGAGGTGAATATATATATATATATATATATATATATCATTATTGTATGTGTGCAGTGGATACAAAATCCCCATTAGATTTCATTTATACAATAAACTTAATTCATCATATATAAATCTGAATCTTGTATTGATACACCATGTCTCCATTATCAAAACCTAAAAAAACATCTTAAAAACTAAATCATAAAATATATATTATTTATTTATTGATATGAAAATCAATGTATTGGATTCTTCAATTAATATTAAATATATTTATACATAGCTCAATAGTCAGCTATACAAGTAGTATTTCTTCTTTATGACTATCCATTATAAGTTCTAAACACACCATTTGTGAGAGGAAGTGATACAGATAGAAGATAAAGAGAGTTCAAAAATACTCTCAAGAATATGTTAGTCTTCCTGCCTTCAAAGAGAAATTTTCTGCAAAAAAATCATGTAAGGGAAAAACTATCTTTTTTTATATAAACCCTTTTTGTGAAAACTATTTTTTAAGGACTTATCTTCATAAAAAATGATTTTATGTTTTAAAATAATATGTAATGAAGTAGTATTACATTAAATATTTATTATATTAGATATTAATTGGAATTTATTATTTTCATCAACTATTTTATAAATTATATTTCTATACAAGGTTAATTTCAACTAGTGAGGGAGCTATGTTTTCAAATTTATATTTATGTAATGGTAATTTTAAAATATATTATTTTCTTAAAAATACATTTTAAAAAGTTATAATTTTATATATATTATAATTTTGATTCAAAATTATGTGGAAGGGGATTGTTTTTATTATTATTGAAAACCGCATTATTTTCGAAAATAAAATCTTAATTTGTTTAGTAATGGATTTTTTTTTCTAAAAAATATATTTTTAGAAAAGTAAATTTATTTTCAATTTAAAATGAATATTTTATGTAAGTTGATATAAAACAAATATTATAAAATTTAAAAATTATATAAATCTTATTTTATTGAATCCTATATCATATTTCTATAAATATTAATTTCAAGTATTACCAATCTAAAATTTAAGGTAAAAATATTTTTATTATCATTTAGTTTCTTTAATATATGTTTTGAAGATTTTATAGGTTTTCTGAAAGTTTAAATCTATCATGTTATGCATAAAATGTCATTTAAAAACCGTGTATATTGCACATATGTATTGTTATGGTCATGAACTATGTATGTCATTAAAATTTCATAAATATTAATAATGTTAATTATTTTAATATGAAATTATAATGTTTTCATAAATTCTGATTTGAATATTTGAATTTATTATAAAAATATGGATTTCATCCAACCCTTATGATATTTATTAAAAAACATCTTCAAAAGCATAAAACTTTATAAAACATTATTCTTTGAAATAAATTTATATTAGTATTTGAATTTTTTTATGGGTTATAAATGAGAAAAAAAATACGTGATAAAAAAATTTATTGAGTAGAATTTGGCACTTTGGTTTGATTAAGATGATGAGAAATGATGTGATCCCACAACCTCAATTTGATGTTGTTCGCAAAGTGATACTAATCGTGGCCTCAGGGATTTCATATGGTTTTCTAAGTATCACTTTAATTCGTAAAAGTTATTACTTTCAAAAAAAAATTAAAGAGGCATCAAAATATTATTTCAAAGGTATTTGATTTGGAAAATAAATATTTTTTCAAAATGATGTGTATTCTCAATGTTTTGGAAATAGTATTTCTTATGACATATTTTAAAAACCCTAGTTTTAATTTATATTCAAATTTTCATTATATAAAATGTTTTTAATTTGATATAAAGTTAAAATATTTCAAAATTTATTTATGGTGTTTAAAAGAAAATTATTCTTCACTACTTCTAAAACCGCTTATAAGGAAATGTTGTGATCATCTGATGTCTTTTAACTTTTTTTTATGGGATATTTAAAATATATAAAGGAGTTTGTTTTTTAAAGGTGTTATCTCAAGGGAAACCAAATTGATGTTTATCTATTAATTTTGTAAAATATTATATTTTCTTAAGGAATTTTCCTAATCCTCTAAAACCAAGATAGAAAAATATCCTTGGGTATGTAAAATTCTGTGAATTTTCATATAATTTTTCTAAAAATATATATATAATGGTTTAACCCCAAATCCTAAAGTGAGGGTCTCTATTTATTATAGGGTATCAAGTCATATTATGATTCTTCTATGTTATTGTAGGTCAGGAAGGTAAGAATTCTAAATTCTGGTAGTATAGTAGATTTGTTTCCACCCACCCGTGGTATGGGTTCACTAGCACACATCACCCTTTCATGGCTTCCATCTACGTAGTAAGTTACTAGATGGAGTTGGGAAGCTCTGGTGGTACTATCAGCATGGAAGAAGATCAAGAAGAGGATTCAGGTGAAACCTAATATTGTTAGCTCTCCTGTTTATGTTACTTGTATCCATTTCGATCCATCCTAGGGTTGATTTCCTAAAAATGTAGTTATTGTATCTATAATAGCAGAAATTCATGATAATCCTCAACCATATGGTTTATATAGACTAGTGGTCTTGACTCACAGATGGTCATGTGGGTAGACATTTCACTTATTGGATGAGAAATCCAATATCAATAGATATGTACTAGAGGAGATACATTATCCTCTAGTTGGTAATTATACATAATAGTAATATTTCTACAAAGTAATTCGTAATTGAACCACTTAAACCTCACTAGTAAAGCTTTATATTTTGAAAAACTTCCCACAATGGAATGAAGTCCAACTTCCTTATGTGGTGGGTGGGCTATGGTTATAGTCACACATTTCCCTTTATCTTTGGTTGAAACTCATTGATAGGAATATAGTGGGATATTCTGAGTAACTCCCAAAACACAATACATCCTCTGATGTCAGTTACACACACCCTCTTCATTTACTTCAATATAGACCATGTTAAATAATGGATGACTCGTCATGGAATTATTATATTCCAATATCATACTCGATATTATCTATAGGGATAACACTAATGGAATTTACTGATGCATAGTGTGAACTAGGGATTATATAATCATCATCTATTATATATATTTTTCATCCTTTTAACATACATAGAAGGAAAAATCATAATACTCTTTGATATTTTCCTCTTGTATAGAAACTTTTAGGTTGCAGACCCTACGAGGCTCTAAATTCCCTCTGTGATGGATAGTGATCGTAAGAAATAATCAGGTTCATTTCAATAAATTATCTTCTGTTGAAGTAGATGAAGAAAATTCTAGAGGAATTTTGAGGGATTTTCCTATGATATCAACATCAATCTAGAGAAATTTGAATTAAATGGAGTTATAGAGTGTAATCATGCCCCTTTACCAATGGGATAGGGTTAACGGGGATCTACAACAATCACATCTTAAATACATTGTGGGTTTGATGATCCTAGGGGTGGTGGTGTTAGTAAAAAAGAATTACAGCATTGTGGGATAGGGTTACTCTCATACAGCTGCTGAAGAAATTGCTATCACAGCATTCTTGACCTTTTAAGGTACTATTCATGGATATGTTGGGTGAAATAACTTTATATGGAGATATATGCTTATTTTTTAAGGTTTCTATGTGGATGTGGGTATTATTTTCCTCAGAAAGGATACTCACATCACCATTTTAGTATCCTAATCACGGATTCCATCAATAGATCATTCTCATTGGGAATTTCACTTCTATGATTTTGGATTAGTGGTATTTCACTGGAAATTCCAACTAGAATATTAAGAGATAAGTAATAAGACTTGGTTTTATTTATTGACATTACACATTTCCTTTCTCAACAAACAATGTTAAAAATTTGTAGGAGTAATTTTTATTTCTCTGTATTCACCCCACCATCCGATATGCATGTTGAATGAGGAATCCATGATTATCTGGAAAAAAAAATACCCCCATGAAACTAAGGTTGTTTTATTGGAGGAAATTGTGTTTCTTCACTCCCTTGGTGCTTCATATCACTAAAAATAACATGAAATCAACTTTTTGGCATACATCACTTATTTTCTCAATTTAGTTAGTATACTCCTCATAAGATATATTTCTTTTCTTATGATGGTGAATATCCTCATATAGGTTTCAGCCTAGATAAGGTATGAATTATTATTTTAATGATTTTCTAATGTTATGGTGAGGAGTTTCCATGGGACAGAACATAACCAATATATTATCCTCATATATTTCATTCCACAAGAAAATTGTATTTTACTCTTCTTCAGATAGGGATTCATCTGCTTAATCTGACTATATTGGTCATTTACCTAATTTTGTATCAAGGGGAGTGAAGTGTTTTTGGATCCCCTCCATTGCATCCAAAGACTAATAATCTAAGGGAGGTTTAGATGATAACTTTAAACCCATACTATCATTCATAAGAGATGATACTTCCTTAATCTATGATTATTCCCTTAAAATATCCATCCTTGAATTCCTAGGTGTCTCTCACAATGAGGTAAACCATGGAATAATTTTTTGATGGGAACGACCCTTTTGCAAAGAATATATATCAAAGCGGGGATAACCTTCATGATGATACAAATAGGGAGGGAATCCATGCCTAATAGATTGAATTATATAGGTAGGACCTCTTGGGATACCATATTTTGATGGGTCGGTTAGTGGAAGACCTTATTTATTTATCTTTCTACTATGATGAGGACCTTCATATATCTTTCCATGGAGAGGACATATAATACCAATATTCATACTTCCATGTGCAGGAGCCTCATGTAATATATATTAGAGGGAATACCTCTAGAGCTGTTAATCATGGAACCATGGGGTAGATCATCATACGTGTTGTTTAATTCTCCTATTGGAAAAGAGTAATTATATTATTATTCCACTTTTGAAAGAATCCTAAGTGATTCAAAAATATCTAGATTTATTGGGGAAATAATATATTTCTGGTCTATGGTTATTTGATTGGATTTATGAGACCTTATGGATCATTAGGGCTGTCCAACCAAGGTTGTAGCCTTAGTCACATTTGGATGAACATAGTGTGAGTAAAAACCTTTATACAATGGAACCCTCCTAATTGACCTCTTGTATTCCATAAAAATATGTAGATGACTTCTTTAGAGATTTTAGAAGAAGTATATAATATTTTACAAGTACTATAATGATTGGGGTATGATCACACTTATGGTATTCATATAGTATCAAAATACACTGATAGGAGTTTGGGGAGAGGACACAAATATATGAATTCTCTTCAAAAATATCCAATGAGATATTCTGATGAACTTTATATATATGGCTAGGGATATAAGCCTAAATGGTTTTTCTCTCTAGTATGGGTTTTTTATCTTCTCTAGTGGGGTTAATATTATTATATTATCCTTAAGTGATTGTTGGGATATACTATAGGACTCTTACAGTGGAAGAAAGGATATGAGCCTACCCCTGAGTGACTTCAAGGATATGCGAAGAAATTCTAGTAGGAACTGGTATATAACACAACCTCTAGACTTCATTCTTGGTTGAGATATAATGATGATCTCATTGAATTGATTAGGAAATATGGACCTACTTCTAAGTGGTTCTTTGGATATATCGACAAGCTCCCATGTTACAGGTGGGAACATGTATATGGTTATTCTCACTTAGTCTAATAAAAAAATCTAATTGTGGAATTCTATTATTCCCAATATATATTGGTAGGTATTGAAGGTGTTAATAGGGATATAAGACTAATAATAAATTTCCTTTAGGATATGATGATAGTAATATTTGATGAGGAAATGAATATGTAAATATTACCTAGTTCTCTTTTTCCCTTGGTGATAACTCCTCCCAAAAGTCCTACTTAGGATAATTGGTGTTGGGAAATCATGGTCGGTCTACTTAGTATATCCTTGAGTATATGGAGGTGCAAAGAATTTTTTATAGTGTTGGATAATAGGATCTCTCTAAGAAAACTCTTGGGTAGCGTTAGTGACATAAGTTATTTTCCATTTCATCTCTTAATGATAAGGTATTAATGTATTGTCACTCTATGGGTATAAAATACTGAAAAAATTTGATTTAGAGTGAAGAAATTTGTGTTGGAGATAGGTTCCATTGAATTTATTATGGTCCTTCATTGATAGGATGGACCATATAGATTTAGATCATAGAGGCTTTGATGGGTTACCACTAAATTTGGAATAACATTGTTGAAGTGGTACCCCTCTAACAGGACGTTCACCACCTATCATTGAATAGACTATATTAGTGATAGAATCCGCTTAGCAAGTGGGGCCACAACGGTTTTTTTGGAAGAGGCATATATCAGGAACCTTGGATGATGAGTAATGGTAGTCTGGGATCTCTATAGTGGACACCGGCCACTACCATCAACCTATAATGATATTATGTTTGACTTGATGAAAATATTTGGATCAAACTGAGATCTGAGAGGGTACATGAATGTCCTAAAGAGGGAAATAATCACAAATTAAAAACTAGTTAAGGAAATATCACAAATAAAAGAATAGTTAATCGATTTATTTTATGATTATGTGATTCATGATAGGTTCACCATTTTATAATTTAAATCATTGTTTTTTTTTAAAAACAAGATGTATAATTTATAATGTTACTCTAACATTTTTTGTTAAATTATTTCATTTCATGTTCGTTATTTATTTCAGATTTTCATCAACCAATGCTTGTTTTTTAGCTGACAATGAATGTATTTCCAATGTTAGGTGGTCATTAAATATTTTTCTAGTAATTATTTGAGTTCTCATCAGTTGATAGGATGGTAGGTCATTATTATCTCACCCTTTTAACGGGGAATTATTTACTACTCTGAGACTCTCTGATATATCTAAGACATATTTATGATTTCTTCCCAAATCTTAGTTCAATACTGGTTATCATTGTTCCAGTTACAGGTCAAAATCAAGTGTCAATGTGAAAATTTGTATATATTGTCAGTTCTGTATATTTCTCTTATTTATGGATTATGAAATAGTTTAAATCCAGACAAATGGGTTATTTGAAAATCATAATCATCCTGGTAGTTGGTTATTATTGTGAAATTGGTATCATGGATATTAAATGGGTTACAATGTATCCCTATAAATGGAATAATAATCTTCATAGTTCATTGTTGCCTAATGGGAAACATAAATCCTTTTAAGGTTTTGTGATAAGGAAAAATGTAGTTCTTTTTTGTGAACCTCTGACTAGAGGAAGTGCCTTTTAAGGTCTTGTGTCGAGGATATAAGTATTAATACTGAACCATGAAGAGATATCTTAAGTTTTTTGCTTAATAAAAATAAAATACCATGTATTTATGTTTCATATATTAAGGTTATATAATAGGATTAATACATTCAATTTTATGTCATGTGGTTAAGATGCATTCTATATAGTTTAAATTCATGTAGCTAGGACAACTAGGAGAAAAAATCATAAAAATGATTGATGTGAGACTTATGTATAAGATTCCCTTTTTATATTATCCTACCTATTAATAACTAGATATAAAAAGGAATTTCTTGGATTGCATTGAATTATTTTTTGTTTTGAAACGGTGACATTCATTGAATATGGACTTTTGAGGAAGGAGTTATGGATTACACCTGGGAAACACATAGGTGTGGGAATTCAACAACTATTTATTAGTAAAAAATTGTGAAAGATGACTAGTCTCAATGGGTACATGGACCAATGATGAGGGAGTTAGGTTTTACAGTAGACTATATGCCCATTTCCAACATGTAAGTAGGAATGATACATGTGGGAGATTAAGTATATACTTCTTAGAGATACCCATCCTGGTCAATGACTCTAGTAAAGGTAGGTAGATTTGGGGATTAAACCTAGTAACAAGCTCATAACATAATTTGGTATCATTTGGTGGAACAAAGTAATATACTAGGTTTCTAGACTGATCGAATGTTAGAAACATATCATCTATGTTGGGCATCATGAGTGGGAGGAGGTTTCACCAGTATCATCAAGACAAACACACTAATTATTAAGGGAATACATGAACATTATTTTCATGAGGGTCCTATTAGTCTTGGATAAAACCCCATTAAAATCCATTTATCAAGGGAATACTTGATCAATGTGGTGCATTATTATGTAAATAGCCCTATCATGTATTTTAAGTGGTTATGAACGAGGCCTCAAAGGATATGTGACAATATAGGAGACCTAGATGAAGATGGAACTTGCTTCGGAGACCTAAGAGAGATTGATTCCCAATTCAATGGATTAACCAATGATTCCATCCATATAGGATACCTGGGTATAAGGGGTTCCCATATATGAGGACCTTGGTGAATTGTCTCCATAGTGGGTAACATAGGGGAATTGGGGCCCTTGTGGGGTAAATAGAAGAATTATTTCCCTCATATAAGAGTTAACCAATGTTTTTCCCTAGTATTAAGGTCTGGAAATAACTTCTCCCTTATATAGTGTTTGAGGAAGTGGTCTCCAAAATACATAGTAGCGATAAGTGGTTACCCTTGTATGGGGTTAGGAGAAGTGGTCAACATAATGGTCGGACTAGGAGAAGTGCCGCCCTAATATATGGTAGAGAGAATTTTTCACCCTAATATGTGGAAGGGAGAAGTGGTCACCCTGATTATAGACTTGGGAGAAGTTTTTCTATATTAAAGAGTCCATAGGTTAGCATCATTCATTCAAGTCCTCCAGAATACTATGGGAAGTGTTATTTCATAAATTTTTATGTGTTTAACCTCTTTTTATGGCCTAATTACCCTTAATTTTAATTCCCATAAGTTTTTTCCAAATAATATACATGGAAGGGGTAGAGATACCTGGGTGTATGTCTTTAGGTATCCTGGGTTATTAGAGTTTCAATCTTATTCAAAGTGTGTGAGAATGAGGAGAAAATGAGGTTTATTTATAGACATCAAGAAACTAGGGTGTGGTAATAGCTAACTAACTTCTCCTCACATGTTAGTGGGATGAAGACTTAGATTAGAGGACCTAAATGCACGATGTGGGTGTGTGAATGAATTTTTCACTAGGAGACCAGGGCATGCATGCTAAGATTCAATAGATAAGTAGCATGGTATACATATAGGTAGAATAGGGTGAAGTGACTTGGATATGCTAAGATAGTTGTGTACCACTCTCCACTCCTTCTACTATGGAATTTGCATTCAAAAGTACATCTATACCCTTCATGAAAGGGATATCCAATATTCATTTATGAGAAATTATTATTATAGTTTCTTATCATTATGTGAAAATTAAATGACAAAACTAAATGGGAAAGACTAACCATTTTATGGAAAAGAAAAGCTAACATAAAAAGGAAGAAATATATTTTATTTTGAATGATTTTAATTATGTTTGTTGAGATATATGTATGAGATTACTTGAAAATATTTTGAATGACCTTTTAAAGAATATTTTTTAGTAGGTATCACATGATGTATATTTTATGGAAATATTTTATATAAATGTTAATTTGTAATTTTTTTGATATCAATCATTTCTCATATATACTTAGATAAGATTAAGTTTTTCCTCATTACAAATGAAAAAATTATATCATTGTTATCTTAATAGAATCATGTTTTACATTCAAATAAATTGATGGTAAATAGAACAAGAAGAAATTTCAAGTCATGGTTAGATCATGAGAAGAGTTTACATTCCCTTAATCAAAGAAACTTAAAATAAAGAGATAAAAACCCTATTTAATTTTTTTAATAAGGAGGAGAGTAAAATATAAGAAAGCTTGTGAGATCATTGAAATTATTTTATATTGGGTACTAACAAAAAATAAAAGGTGGTTGAAAAACCTAATATGATGTGATGATGAGTATTTTATCCATTATCAATAAATAGTAAAGTCAATATGTTACTTAAAATAGAGAGAGTGAAGTTGGATTGAAAATATAATAGAGTTTTTAAAAGTTAACACTCCAAAAAAAGGTATAGTATGAATATGATTCTAGTAGTTAACATGACAATATATTGTGAGCATAGATGATTAGTCTGAATAATGTAAGAGAGAATGCTTCTTGAATTAATGGAGTTTATTTTTTTTATTTTCATATTGATATTTTATGGAGTTGCAGTATATGTTAATTATTGACATGAACTTAATGTGAATCAAAGAAAAGTCTTAATGGTTTATGAATGCACTATCTTATTAATATTTTTTATAAATATTATGAGAGTCTATCCTTGTGTTTACAATGTACGAAAAATAGTATTCAAAGTTTAACTACACTTGGATGATGTTTAAAGTGTTATATTGGATGGATTTTAATTCTATATGTTATAGGACAAAAGATACGAGATGAGTTATGGATGTTATGATAAAGTTCATCTATAAGATGATATTTAAATGCATATGTGTATATAGATGTTTCTTGTATCCATAACTCAATACAAAGAATTCAAAAGTTTTATATAATTAGAGTTTGGAAAATGGGATTTATATGTATGATTCAATCTAAAATTATAAAGGAATCCTAAGATTCAATTACTCACGAGTGAGAGAATATTTGAGTTTCATATTGATATTGTGTTGTGAAATAAGTAAATATAGTATTTTGAGGAATCCAGAAGTTATAATTAGAGAAGATACACTTCCATAAAATGAGATTTTGATGAATTTTTTTTATATCAAAGTCATCATATCTTATAAAAGTTTCAATACAAAATAAATTGAGTTAATAAAAGATCTCAAAGGATAAGTAAGTATAGATTACCACATAATATATTTATATTTGAAGAAGTTAGGATAGATTTTCTAAAATGTATATCTGGTAGTTTAGATAGATGATGTTATTTTGATCATTCAATGTAAAAAACAACATGGTTGTTTGAAAAAAAATACATGATTCATGTTGGTAATGGATGAAATGAGGATTAAATAAGGTAAATCATCCTAATTTTATAATGGTTTTAGAATTGGAAAAGTCCCTAGAAATTCACACTTTGATATATAAGTGAAAAAAATTATTATGTACAGTTTTTCTGTTTATTATTAATTGAAAATTCAAAAAGGTAGATGTAATGGGAGGGAAATATTGTGTGGGAATAGATGTTGTTGTCATAAGTTAATGTAGTGGAAGTTGAAGCAGAAATTAAGAAGGGTGAAGCTGAAAACCAAAATTGGAAGCAGTTAGTAATGTCGATTACTTTAGTTGATGTGAACCCAGATTTTTCCGAGTAATGACAGTAAAATTTCTTGATCTCGATGATGTGAAAGAAAACTGAAATATTTTAGTCTGATAAAAATCAATAAACACTAAATAGAATGATAAATCAGGAGATAAATTTTCTGATTTATCTTGGGAATGTGTTTAAGTTAATAAACATCCAATTTCTTGAAGATATGAAATTAATGAAATCCTATGTCTAGGAATCTCAATTCTCCATAATTTGAGAATAGAAAAAGTTAATAATATCAATAACTAAGTAATTATAGAGTTCTATAAACTAATATGGTTAAAGATTAAAACAATTCAAGATTTTATAGAAGGTGATTGTTCATAAGCTAGAGTTTGAACTAAGAGTTAGAGATATGGAAAAATAACATCAAAATATTAGGATTCACACTAGAACTAAACCATTTATGAGAAGTATGAGGATGGTTTGGAAATATAGGTGCATAGGTATAATCAAAATTGGATATATGGAGAAGTCTATATAAGCGTTATCTTAATTCTTTGGAAGCTAAATAATAGAAATATGTTGAGACTTCAATATATTTCATATAATATTTGTATAAATTAAAAATTTTGGTGATTATGTTGATTTATAATTAAAAATACAAAAATCATGAAGTTAAATTCATGATTCTGGACCTGATTTATAGAACCATTGATGATGGTTTACACAATGATTTGCAGGATATTTGAGAAAGTAAAATTCAGATCTATTCAGGGCCATCGAAGAAAGTTTAGTGAGATATGGGAATGGAAAAATATTTTGAATTTGTATCTTTTGTTCCCATATTTATCATATAAAAATGGATATATAAATGTAGAAATAATTCAAAAGTGCAATGGAGCTTATGATATTTTTAAAATAGATAAGAGAGGGAGAAACTGACCTACAAGTTTCAATTATCATTTGGGTTGAAGAATTTAAAGATTGAGAAAATGAAGCTATAAAGAATAAGTGAGAGGTTTTTAGAAGTTTGTAAAATTAATTTTTATGTTAAATACCATTGTTTAGTGGAAACATACATTTTTCAAAAGCATTGAAGTATATGAAGAAGAGGAACTTTTGGACACAAATATTTTGGAAGCTGTTAATTAATTCTAGCTATCCTAATACAGAATATGTTTTGGGGGCTTGGTTACTTGAAGAAATAGACATGAATGTAACTATATCAGATTAACTACTATTAGTTAAATACTATAATTAAGTAATAAGATAATAAATTATGATTCATATACTTCCATGAGTATATGAAAGATCTTTATTAAGAGTTTGATGAGGATTATTGATGACTAGAGTGATCCGTGATAATAATATTCATACCAATTAGGGTAATAAATATTATTCAAGAAAGAGATATGATTTTGATATAGTTTTTGGTTTAGGATTATAACTTTCAAAAGGATTATGGGTGATAGCATCCCTTAATAGTGCATGTTTTTAGTATCAGATGATGCTTTTTCACCCAATTGAAAAAAAAATTAAGAAAAAGGATAAAAATATTTGTCCCATACATGAGTTAAATTGAAAAAATAAGTATATTCTCACATTGGGGTTGAACGATTTAAAAATGTAGTGTATTGTGATCAATTTAATTTCTATCTTGATTTTAGTGTGAAATTTAATTGGGAATGAATAAATGCACCCATACATCTTAACATATGAATAGATAAGAATACTAAAATGGGTCTATAAGATTGCATTGAATAAATTTGGTAAAATTAGTCTATATTGATTCACCCCCCTCCCGAACTCTCAATGTGACTATATGATAGTGTTCACTTTTTAATACATAATGGAAATGTTTCACATAGACATGAATACTAACCTAATTATATAAGTTCAATGGATTCTAATGGGGCCTTAATGGAATATAATTTTGGGATTTTGACCATTGTTGGAGGTTTATAATAATTTTATTTGGGAAATAAATTCATCCTAGATAAGTGACATGGGTGAAGGAATGACTATTAAGGAGGAACATATGTCCCCAAAACGAACCTTTTTCAAGTGGATTTCCATAATTCAATTATTTCATGGTAATGAGCCATTGGAAAAAGTTTAATATGTAACTTAAGAATAATAGATTTTTAATAATATTATGGTTTTATCAATTAAATATATAGGGTCATAAATATATCCACTGTAAAATATTTCTGTACTGGATAGCCCTATGTGAAGAAATCACATGGGGGTCATTCACAGAGGAGACTTTAGTGAAAGTACCATAAATATTTTTCAAAAAGGAGAAGTATACACAAATAAACAATATTATGTTACCATTTTTTAAAGGGAAAATTACTCATTTTGGAAATGTGTCGACAGTGGTATTTATAGGAAAATCATGTTTCCGCATTCTCAGGATCTACATAAACATTACCACATAAACTTATAAATCCACATATGTATTCTTTCTAAACTCATTAAATGATTCTCAGCTACAAGGTTTTTACAAAGCCTCAAGGTTTTAATGCCTTAGTTTCGCAAATGATTACCCTTTCATAATGTTTCACACATTCATAAAGGATTTCCACTACTTCTCCACACAAAAATTCAATACCACGGTAATTTCATGTATTGTAAAGGAAATATATGATGCCTCAGTAAATGGTGAACCCTCTTTGTAGTATTTATAAAAACTATATAGTCTCTTCATGGTTGTCCATAACCTTTATGATCAAATGAATTCCAACTTAAAGAAGACATAACTTTTGATATTTTTGTTCATTTTGGATCCATAATATTTCAAATCGAAGCCTTTGAAACAAACTAATCCCTTAGATATTGGGTTTCACAGTATAATATGTTTTATTAGGCATAAAAAATTAGAATACCCTAAAAATGGGGTTTATGGATTCAATAACCTTTTATTCAACAACCGATGAAATATACAGAAAAATATGGTAAGATGTTCTCAACACCACACTATTGTACTGAAAAATGTTTTTTGATGTATACATCCCTTGGAGACTGAGATTTCATAAAGTACATGGGAATAAAAATTAATTATTCTTCAGGTATAGAGATACATTTCTACTCAAATATGACTTACATCCCCTAGATAATGATCACATCATGTCTTCTGTGAAAAAGTGAATGAAAAAAAAAATCAATTATAGCAATGTATTATCTAGGTACTATCAGTAACTCCACTAGTATCTATCAATAAAGGGTCCATATTTTATACTCATCATATAGTATGAAAAATCATATCTTGGTTAATCCTTGACTAATGAAAAGATCAATAACATGACTGGCCACCCTAGATTAGCTAATCTTCAGGGAGTACACAAGAAATATATCAAAGAATAAAGATTTTCATGCTTGGTATATTTCTAAACTCGTGTATGGGTAAATATCAATATTTAAAATACACCACTAAAATACTAAATACATAGTGCATTCCACTCCATGTGGTATACATGAGGGTTCATCCAATACAAAAAACACCTTTTGTGCCTCATAATCATATCTTGTATAATTATATCAAATATCACTTATGATAGTCATACCATCTTATCGCAACTAATAATAATACATAATAAAAATTTATTAGGGATAAATCAAAGTTAAAATTCATAGGTCAATTATCATTTCACTTCATGTAATATATGTATCCAATGTGAAATAATTACAAAGTATATTCTTCCTTTTATATGAAATGATTCATTTTATGCTCTAAAAATCTTTGAAGAATTTTAGAAATACCATACATAAGTGGCTTTCTTAATCATGTCAAATATTATTGACCACTAGATTCCTTATGTTTATGTAATTTTTAGGATTTTTCTAAAATCATTTCATCTCTATGTAATTCTTGTCACATATCTATGTGACTATTTTGTAAAACCCTCACAATACACTATTTTAGTTAGAACATATATGAATAAATCACATCTAAATAATGGTGAGAGTTTGGAATCATATTCCTAATGTTAAACTCTTTTGAAATAGTATTCAAACATCCTAACTTCATAACATCCAATGTTATAATACTAATAATTTTTATTCTCTACATAGATTTAATTTTAAGTTCATCATCATCATCAATCTTTGAAAATTCTCATCAAACTTTTCTTTGAGATAATTTTTTAACAATATGTAATTGTTTACATTTTTCATTACCAATATATACTAAACTTTTTTAGAATATAGAGTGATATTATTTTTTTTATGAAAACTAAATGAAATTATTTATATTTTTCATTATAGATATACACTAAAACACTTTTATGTTATTAAGTGACATTTAATTTTTATTTTAACTGGTATAATCCTTTATAGTTAATATTCTAACTTTTTTAGGGCCAAAATATATTCTAGATAACCACTTAGGCACCATAATCTCTCCAAAATATATTTCTATAAAACATAATGTTTTTTGTGTTAGTAAATAACTCTTATTTTCTTTTAGTGGGGATATCTATAAAATAAAATATTAACTCCATATAATAAACGGTTTCCAATTTGTTTCTAGTGTTATTCTAAAAATAAGATTTTATTCATTTAAATATTCCATCCATGAGTGGTGGGATCATATCCCTCATATATTAACAAACATATAGATAGGAATTTTTATCTTGATAAAACTCCTCTTATCTTTATATTATTATTAAATATCTTATAGATGTTTATGAATAATAAATAATGTCTAACATCTATTATCAAAAAAGTAAAATGTGATTATGATACGGATCTTTTATTTTTATCCACATGAGCTTGTCATTTTCCTTTATATTCACCTCTATGATTTAAAAACCTTTATATTCATCATGATTCAGAAACCCTTTGATTCATTACTTTAATGAAAACTATAATATTGATAAATTATTTCTTCTATCTTGAACTCTTATGTATTTATAATATTATTAAAAAAATCAGTATCATATTAATAATATCCAAGATAAATAACATATAAATCTTACAATATTTTCATAATTTAACCAATACACCTAATAAGTAATCTCATTATCCCAGAACGCAAAGGTTTAGTTTCTTTAGAGATATGATAAAATAATCATCTTATTATAAATTATTACATTAACAAATCCCATAATAAAATCTATATGATATTTCATTCTACACATAGTCCTTTATATAATTCACTAGGAAATGAAAAACAAAAGAAGAGGTGAGCTCAAATGATCAATAAGGGAAACTTATAAACAAGCTACAATGGGTAAGATTATAAAATTGTGAGATAACATGAATCAGAGGATAAATATATGACTAAAATAACATTGAATCATAAGAGATAATCATAATAAAGTATATAACATCATGGATCATGGTATGAGAGAGAATAACCATTATAGAATCATCAAACATATATCATTGATGGGAAATATGACGAAGAAAATATAAACCATTGAAACCTAATTTAGGAATGTGACATAACAAATAATAATGGTATAATATTAAGAAAATGTTATCATAACATTGATATAAAACTGAATCATGTTTATACATTACTTTGGTAACAAATACAATCATGTACATGAATTATGGTGTGGGAAAATCTAGTCATTCTTATGCATTATGTTTTGAACAAACCCAATCATGTTCATGCTTAATCATTATCTCATGAACTATAAAACGTTTACAAATGCATTAGAGTGTGATAAAGGACCCCACCTTCCATATAATGATATACAGAAATATTTATTCCGCATGAAAAAAATCAACCATCTTATCCTAAAATAATACGTGAAAATAAAAATGGGTTTCATATCATTTCAAAATAGAATCACAAAACATGGTATCAGGATTAGATCAATTGTCACCTTAAATTAAATCTTCCAAAAAGAACATAAAAATAATTTAAAGTATTCTAACAAAAAATACTACATAATAAATAGTTATATATAAGGTAGATATTAAAATGGTAATTAAAACCATAAAATGATTTTCTTAAGGATTTTGCAATATAGATGTAAAATTTATTGAATTAGCCATTTCATAAGACTATTTAAAGATGGGTAAAAATATTACTTTGAAACAATTAATCATACAATAATTACAGTTATGTAAACATTGAAAATAAATTAAATTAAAGATAAAAAATGTTGAGGGGGAGATAAAAATTCACATGTGAAGATGAAATGCAATTATTATTTTAAAATCATTCAGTGAAACCCACATCGATAAAAGGTATAACAAAACCAATATTTAAATAAATTAAAGGTAAATATAAGTATTAAAGGATATAAAAAATATTTTGGTTTCTAATTAATAAATAAGAACATTGGAAATATGATAAATATTGATATGAAAGAAAATGTGTCATTAAAAGGGGTAGAAATTGTTTTTTACTACAAAGCATTTTTAGGAATGAGGAAATTGAAAAACAATGAATATTTTACCAAAAATTTAAATTATCCAAATAAAAAGAGAAAAATAATTTATAATTTGTACACAGAATCCGAATAGAAACATAAAATATCTTGGTTAATGAAATTATTTTTTAACACAATGAGATAAAATTGAGTTAATAAAACCCATACCTCAAGTCCCGACTCATTTGGTGAATGTTTCTAACTTCTAGAATAAAAAATTATTCTTATTAGATAATTTACTCATAAAAATTTTCAATTATATTTCATTTTTATGGTCCATTAATTATTATATGATACTCATTTATTTATTTTTATTTTTTACTCCCTGTTCACTAGAGATTGTTCATAACATACTTCCAAAAATTCTTTGGTGTTTTGACCATAGCTAAAAGAAATATAAAATAGTTTAACCATATATAAAATTTAATATTCATTATAAATTAATGTTCCATACTAATTTAAAAGGTTCTATGTTCATTTTATGTAACTTTAAGGATTGATCCATAAAGATAAAATCTAAAACGTGTTTATTTTGGAATCTTTTATTTTAGAAAAGGTTGTTGATTAATATTGATTTTTAATATTAATATTTCCAATTCAAAAACTAAAAAAAATATTTCAATATTAATAATATATCTTAATAGAAAATAATTTTTTATAACTATACAGGATAAAAATTCATAGCATTTTTCATCTGGGTACTTAAACGAACTCAAATGATAACAAGCTAGAATTAATCAGATGCGTACGATTATAGAATATTTTTATTATAGTATCATGTTTTCAATATTATGAGAAAATATAAAAATCTTAATTAATTTATAATATTAGTGGATTGTAATATTTCATAATCATTCATGATATAATCATTATAACATTATTCATGTAGGTTGTAAAACTGTCAAAAAAGGAGCATGTTATAATGATAGAATGAATAAGAATATGATATTATTTAATGATAAAAAAACTTTTATAGAATATTAATGATTTAAAAAAACAATGTAATATATTTTTAAATATTATTTAATGATATTTAGAATGTGATTATATGGATGAAGGATTAAATAGAATAAAATAATTTTGTAGATTAATTAAATCTCCTCTCAGAAACCTCCTTAATTGTGAAGGGATTTGGGAAACTTTTAGGGACTAAATACGTAATGACGTCAAAGAATTTTTTTTGGATATAAATGAGGTAGATTAATTGAATATATTGTAATTTTCTGAGTTTCATTGAAAGAGTGTTGGAATACCCCTATTATAAGTTAAGATAATGCATTTTTTGTAAATACGTAATGCTTAATTTAAAAATAAAGTCAAATTTTTGACTTGTGCATTCAAATTCAATTGAAAATTAAGGAAATGTGGTGGTATGTTGATAAAAGCCTTATAAAGTTATTTGAAAATAATATTTTAAGATATTTTAGGTTTTCACCCTGGTTTATACTTTTTTATTTTTAGTCTTTAGTACGGTGACTATTTTTTATAAAATTAATTTATTTATATGAATGAAAATGAACTTGTCATATAATTTAAACCATATGATAGAAAATATTTATTTCATTATATTTAACTTGTATTTGAAATTGATAAATATTAATTATAGAATAATAAATGTATAATACATTTAAATAAATAGAAAAAATATATTTTTAAATATAAAAATGAGTTTAGGATAAAATTTTGAATATTTTTTTCAATGAAAATAATTTTTTATTATTTTATGAGTTATTTTTATATTAATTTAATGGAAAATTTAATTATATATTGTGAATATTTAGTAAAAAGAAAAGAACCAAAAATGGTTTGCTATTATAAAAAAATATTACTTTTGGTTGCAAAATGTCAACCATAGGTCTATAAATTCAAAATAATAATATTTAAATGAATTATTTTACTCCTTAAATTCATATGTGGTTGATAAAAATGTATTATAGATTTTTTAGTCATGTTTACATCATGATAAAGTGACAAAAGAAACAGTATTGGTAAAAACTTTAGTTGCCATTATTCACCTAAAAGCCATTCATGTACAAAAAATTATAAAAATTCATCCTAGAAAAAGATTAACATGTTTAACTCAAAAATAATTTTCATTTTATCAAATAATGATTCTAAAAGTGATGGAAATTTAATTTAATATAGGGAATCATAATAAAAAACATAAGTATTTATATAATGGCTTTTGTGTTGGTGTACCTTTTTGAAAAATACCTAATGTGATAAAATATAAAATTTATTAATATTTTATATTTTATATCTTCCTAGCTCGTACTTAGAAAATCTATTATGACCACTGTATAATCTCTAGGTGTAATAGAAGTTATTTTGGTAATCTTGGGTTTTGGTTAATCATGGATATATTTCAAAGTGATTTCCACAATCTTAAACTTCTCCCGTGAATGATTTTTTTCAAGTCATGCTTCTTAAAATTTAGCATGGGATTTATCTAGGAAAACCCCTATAGATTCGACCTGTTTTACAAGATCAAAAAAATGACACTCAAAACTGGTACTTGTACTATTAGCAATAATTTCTTATCCTTTCTACATTTATTTTTAAAAATGGTCACTATTATTTATACACTTTAATTCAATAGTTATATTATAACTATAATTTTTTAAAAATATTGTTTCATTAAATATTCATGATTTATTTTTATTTTAGTGTGAAATAATCTACTAAAAAATAGTTATTTAAGGATGCTATTTAATATAACTGTAGGTCATTACATTCTACCCCTGCTAAAAAAATTCATCCTTGAAATTCCTTTACTTGGATAAAAACATATGAGTGTACTTTTGTATCATTATATCCTCATCTTCCCTTGTAGCTTCCAAAAACATTTTTTCAACCATATGGCTTTAACCATATGGTGTTCTGCTTCCACATCACTATATAACTTCAATATAAAATCTCAATTGGTTGTTCCTCATGTGAGAGATCATTTTATAACTACATGTCTTAAAATTTCATTACATCTGAATGATCTTGTATGTACTTACACAAAAAGTGATACATGAAAAACCCAATGTACTTGAAAGTTGTGTGGAGGGAGTTCTAAGAGATAATAGAGATCCTTGATATGATCATGGTTCACAAAAATATTGATTTATCTAGGTCCCATATTCCCTTCTTACAAAACCTCATAAACCACTTCCAATGATATATTTTCCAAAATACTTTATCACCCACATAAAACTCTATATATCATAAATAGTTAACAACATAAATTTTTTATAATTTTTGTCTAATTTAATATGTCATTGAATTTTTTTAACCTTCTCTATAATTTCGTGGAAACAAATAATCCATGTCTGTTTTCTCTCTCTGGATTCATCCCAATATGTTGGAGTTGTGAACATATTCCCAAAAAAAGCCTCATACGGTTATGTTTTAATACTAAAATAGAAAGTATTCTTATATGATAACTCTACTGGGTCATATATTTTTGCCAAAAACCTTGGAATTATATTGAATATGATCTCAATATATCCTCTAGATCATGAATGGTCTTTCCATATGAATCATCTTTCTTAAGGTGGTAAGCAGTGATCAAAATCAGCTTTGTATCAAATTCTATTTAAATAATTCTCTATAACCTTGAGGTAAAACTTAGATCTTGGTTATATATAATGGAGAGCGGTACTCAATATAGCCTTTCCACTTCCCTTATATATATATCATGGTGATTTGGTCAAGAAATAAATATACTTTAATATAAATAAAATGCACTATCTCAATATGGAGATCGACTATAACCCAACTGTAATTATAGCCATTAAATATAATTAAGAGTATAATGTTTAAATTTGTGGTAATGTTTCCACAATTCAAAATTAGTATGGGTATTAGTTTCATAATCTCATAATAATTTCTTATTCGGACATAACTTTATAACATAACAAGCTATAAGATTTTACTCATTAATTTCCATCTTCATGTTATCCCACCATAATGTTTTCTTTATATATTTATACAACTTTGTGCTTCAAGGATGAATGGAAAAGGATTATCTATGAACATCATAAAAAATATATATCTTAGTTTCTAGCTTAATGAGTATCATATTCGAGTTCTAAACCTTATAACTCCATATTTATCAAAGATGAACTCTATAATACTCAAAACCTTTTTTTATAAGTTCATATCCTCTTTCTTGGCCTCAATGATCTTCACATGGATGTATAATTGAGCATTCATTTGGTAAGGATAGGATTTCTTCCCTTTAATTTTGAATTAAAAATTCATGATTTAAAAATATATATCATTATTGAGCCATTTTAAATCCTCCTCGTGGATAATATAGTATGATATTTCATACTCAATGCATCACCTAACTAGTTTCCCTTCACCATGTGGTAATGTATTGACAATTAATAGTCCTTGATCAACCATAACCATATCCTTTATCACATGTTCATATCCTTCAGTATGATTTATACTTATATATATTATTATATGTATATATATATATAATAATATTTTCCATAAAGATAATTCAGAAAAATATTCGAGGAAAATATCCCTTCCACTATCTCCAAATCAAGTGTCTGGTAATTTTTATAATGATTTTTTAATAAATAGGAGGCATAAGAAATTTACCTTTTCAATATGTATCTAAATGAATCCAAAGACTATATTTTAAGTATAAATTTATTTTTTCAACCATTCCCTACTATAAGGTATTGTATGTATAGGTTTAGTGAAAAACCTAATATTTAGTTCTTTGAAACATTCTTCACATTCCTCTATCCAAATAAATTTCACCCCCTTTTTTGTTAACTTGGTTATTTGATTTTTTTTCAATAATAAAATTCATAAGAATCATTGATAGTATCCAATTAACCAAAGAGAAATATTGATCTCATTTAGAGTGTCAATTTTGGTCCATTGTTTGATAACTCTATCTTTGAAGGATCTATAGATATACCCTCACTTGTTATTGCATGACCTATGAATGATACTTTCTACAACCATAATTTACACTTATTAAATTTGGATTTCATTTTCTCCATTATTAAGACTTAAAAACAATAATAAAATTATCTTCATGATCTTCCATGATCTAGATACATATTATAATATAATCTATAAATTCTACCAAAAATTGAACAAGGTAATCTATAAATACTCTATTCATTATATCCATGAAGATAGTACGTGAATTTTTAACTATGAATGGCATCACTATAAATTCATAGTGTTAATACCTCATATGGAATGTTATCTTTATAATATCCCCCAATTTATCTCTAAATTAAGGATATCTATATGAAATGATAATCTTTAAGAATTATTGATCCCCTCTTAGTTGATTAAATATGTCATTTACTTGGGGAAGAGGATACTTGTTCCTAATCATGATAATAAATGTATAGATGAATTTATACATAATTCTTCTTGAAACATAGGACTTGTGAACCCCATGGTAATGAAGTAGGTCATATAAAATCATTATAAATATTTTCTTGAAGTTTCTTATTTATTTCTTCTAATTAAACGGGTCCCTTCTGTAAGGACTCTTTAATATAGGTTCATAATCTAGCATGAGTTCAATTGGAAATTAAATTTAACAATCTAGGGAAAGGCCAAGTAGTAATTTTGTAAATGCCTCGATATACTCATCATAAATTATAATATCTCCAATATTGACTTTGTGACACCCCTATACTGTATGATATATTTATCTGTAATTGAAATTAATTTCTTTGATAACTTGTGATACACACAACCTCGAGTCTTATAAACCATAATATAGTATACTATTTTAACCTAGTAATTAAATTGTAAGAGTGAATAGGAATGACCAAATTTTGAAAGAAATTTTATAATGGTTTTAGATGAATAAAATATATTTATAAATAAGTACTCATTTTTTAGTGAAGTCATTATATGTTCCAAAAAAACATTTTCCTCAAAATTGGTTTTCATTAATTTTTATGAGAAAATACTAAAATTAAAATCTTTTAAATTTATAAAATATATTTAAAAAAATTAAATTTATCTTTGAAATAATCATATCAAAATTAAATTAGGGTGAAATTTTGAGATTTTTCTAAAATGATTTATTTTTTAGTTAATAGTGAAAAATACAAATTTTCAAAAATTGTCATTTATTCCAATTAAATAAAGTAATTTAAAAGTATAATTATATTTTATATTTAGTAATAATGCTACATATAATTAATTTTATTTATAATAATCAAATTAATTTCGTTTGAATCAGTAATATTCATGATTTTGATACAAGTTATCTTCTATGCGGAAAACACATTTTTCTAAAAACTGTTTTTTATTTAATTTTTGGAATTTATATTGAAATTGATTTCTTACACTTATAGAGATTGAATATAGTAAAATGGATATCATTTTTATATTTAGGAGGTTCAAATTTGGTAAATAGTTCCTAATTATTTATATTCATTATAAAGAGTAACTGTGGAAAATATTTTTCACCTCAGTAAAGGTAAATTGTGAAAAATGGTTAAAATAATGAGATAAGGCCTAAAAATCAAACAAAAAAGTCCTTATTTTTTTTATTGGTGATATTATACCATATAAATCCAAAATTATAATATATTTAATTTTAATATTGATTCACACATGTTATGGAATCTGGAAAAATAATTAGTTTTTCCTAGGTGAAGTTTAGTGGTTAACATAGGGTAGTCTCTAGAGTAGGATTGTATACCAAAATAAATTATCACTTTTGTTGATTTTAAGAAAACAAAATTGATTTTAATTTGTTTTATTCAAGAAACATTGTGATTAAAAAAATATTAAATGATTTATTTAAAAGAAGATGATAAAATTTGTGTTTGGGATGGTCTTGTCTAGATCTAAGGAAATGCAGTCAGAATTTCAATTTATTTCCTATTTTACCTATGCTAAATTTAGAAGAGAGAGATTATTATTTTAATTTATCTCTCTCCTTTGGAAGATGGGTATAGTTAGGTAAACCAAAATTAATATCTCAAATTAGTCTACCTTATTCCTATGTGTGTGGATTCATAACTAGTTCTCTTGATAAACTTGGAAAATCTTTACCAAAATGTTTTTATTACCTTGTTAATAAAAGTTCATGTCACAATTCATCATACGTGTTAGAGATTATCAAGAACTCCCCACCCAACCCTATCATGTTCTATAGAAAACATATGGTAATTAGGGTGGAGGGATATATGGATCTTCAACCATGGAAAATAAAATTAAATAATTTAACCCTAATGTAGTTCCATTCGATATTAAAAATTGATTTAATAATTGAAACCATAAATAAGATAAAAGAAAGGATTTTCTTTATTTTGGTTCAAAATTAAAAAAAAATCAATCAATCCCTTTCCAGATCATTCATAGATTTTATCCCTCGATTTAAAGGGTAAGTGAGTTAATTTGGGAGGAAGAATGCATCATATGGATGAGAAGAAAATAAAAGGAAGAAATAAATCGAGAAAAATTATGTAATGTGCTATCATCTAGAGCTCTCCCTCGACAAGTGTGTTTTATTTTACAATCCCAATATCCCTTATTTATAGAGTTAGTCCATGCTCCAGAATTCATAAATGAATAAATAAAATCATTTCGAGTCAATAATGAGGTTTCTTGGGCATCATGGGTCATAAATGAGGATGGTGACATAAATTATCATCTCTTTATATGTTAGTTCGGAGGTTTTCATGCTGTGAATACTATTCAAAATTTGAATAATTTGGGGATTAATTTTTAAAATGTTATTTCATTATATTATTTCATATCATGTAATCCTTAAAGTTTCACATTGTGAATCTGTGTATTCTAATAGGTTATGCTCTATTTTAGCCTTGTTTCATACTTCGTAGCCTTATTCATAATCCTTCACTTGTTGTATGTCATGGTATATATTATTCATGTTTAATTATTTAATTTTATTAATGCTTTTAGTAAAACTATATTTTTTATTCTATATTCAATATTTTGGTGTCACACCGCACCGCTTCACAATACGGCGCAACGTGTCATCAACCTCCTTATTTCATTCCTTTTGATGGGTTTTTACAAAAAAAATTATCATGTTATAAATCAAAAAAAAATTAAATATATGAAATTATAATCATTTAATTAAAATAAATAATCTGTTTTATATTGAATTAATAATGAAAAATGTTTCCCTATCAAATTCAATTTTCCCATGATAATGAAATTTTTATTTTTTTATTTAAAGATAATTTATAAATATTACTCTCTTAAATTAAATATATCTAAAAATTTTACATAAGTATAAAAGGAGGGTAATATTAGTTATAAATATTTATTTGTAATAACAATTTTTTTATTATGGTAATTTATTTTTAATTTTTAATAATGAAATAATTACCATAAATGATTACACTACATCGGTATAGTGCTTGTGAAATATGTAGAAAAATCATGTAGATTTTTTTAAAAACTATAAAAGTGATATTTTTTTGGTTAGTTATAATGCCCACAAAATTTAATATAATAATATAACATATTATGGATTTTTGAATTGTTTTTCTAATTAAATTACAATATTCGTGTCTTTAAATTCAAATTAAATGAATAGTGTTAAAAATTTCTTTATTGCTACTTTATTTTAAATAATATTTTATTAAATTAATAAAAAATAATAAAATTATTTAAATAAGGAAAAATAGATTTTAATTTGTTTAAAATTAAGTAACATATCCATTTATGAGAGAATTTATAACTTATAATTCAAATTATAACCCATTAATACTGAAAATCGGTTACCATAGTTAATGTTCAAATTGATTAATGAAGAGTTTAAACCAAAAGATAAGGTTTAAAATGACCCAAAAGCATATCTAAATTTCATTAAATATTGATATTTCTACCAAATACTCTTTTCATAAAATATATGGTTATTAGGAATCAATATATGTGATAAAGATATTAATTATATTTAAATCTTTTTCATTATTCTAGTGTGTCTTTTCCCTCCCATATAAAAGGACACCAATTATCCCTTTTCTTTACACCAAATTGTTCCATATATCTTGAAAAAACCCTATATAACTCAATTCCAAAATTCCATATACAACAATTATAGTTTATGGACTTATTGAAATACCATTTCAAGTGTCTTTAAGAATGGATATAAAGGTTGACTACTGAAGAAATGTAAATCTTCCTACCCAGCCTCTTTCAATTTATTTATTCTTATACATCCACTAAATATTTAATATTAATAATAAAAAATATTCACTATCCTAAGTAGACTAAAATATTATTATGATAATGGACCTATCATTATCCAACCTCTTTTCTATCCAATGGGAAGTGAAGTATCACTCATGCGTACATGTGGACTACACCTTCACGAAGAAGTGTCATTTTTTTCATTTTAGAATTAAATTAATAGTGATATGGATAAATTTGATTAGTATATATGAAATATATTGTATAATAATGTTTCCATAAATTAGAATTATTATTTAAATTTCCTTCTTTCAATCTATTTAAAAGTGAAAACAGTGTTCAAGCGTACGTATGGTCGATCATCTCCAATAACGATGTAATTATGTTATCAATATATGTAATATATGGATAAATATAAATATATTTATAATGAATATATATATATCTGTGTGATATTTATGTTATAGTTAACATTATGAAGATGAGGGAAAATGATCAAATTATATGCGATAAAACTATTGAAATGAGATTCTAATAAGAAATATTAAATAGTTAACACCCATAAAAAATATTTGAATGAAGAGTTATTAATAGATGGGTTTCATAATGTCATAATTGCATCATATTATTTGGTTAGAATAATACAAAGATACACAATTGGGGCTGAATTGTGTCTTTTTTGGTAATCTTTATAGATTCTTGTTTTGACTTTTTTTTGCGATTAATGCAAATATGAAATGTTTTATTCTATATGAAACATGTGTAGTTTATTAATAGAAAATAAGAACATGAAAAAAAATTAGTGGTTTGGGGAACAAAGATCCCCTAGTCTACTCCACCAATGCTCTCTCTCCGAGCTTGGGGATTTTCACTATAATGTTTCTCTTACCATAAGACCTTCAAATACATAACTGAGTGAAGGCAATTGACACCATTACAACAAGGATAAAACTAGCCATATGGTCCTTTTATAGGGAACTAAAAAACCATATCTTAGTTTGATAAGCTCACACTCCACCATGACTGAGTTTGAGGAGTTGAAAATCTAATTAATCAAAAGAGTTTTATTTTTTAATGGTTCAAGTTGAACTTCATCGTTTGAGCAGCAACTGATAGAATACAGATATTCTTCTGAAAAGATTAATGCCATCAAGTAAGAAATGATTTGAAACTATACTAGTTTAAAATTACCTTCAACTATATATCAAAAAAATATCAGCATTATGAGGTTGAAAAGTTTATCTTTAATGTGTAGCCTCTTTTAGAAAATAATAGAATCGAACGTTCTTTGTAGTAGACCTATAAAATGATATTCTCTAAAATTATATAGTTTCTAAATTGAAAATTTATCATTCTAAAATATTTTATATCAATGTATTTTTCATGAAAAATATCCAAACATATATATAGAATAAAAAAATTTCTTCTGGTTCAGAAGTTCCAAAAATGTCACATGATAAATCGTATATATTAAAATTAAAATTGTTTTGAAGAGTTATAACATTCCTTATGAGTAGGTGTGATTTACTCCATTTAATACAATTATTTTAATAAATAAAAAAGATCCTTTTAATAGGTTATAAAATATTTTTCAATCAATCCTTATTTATGTCCAGACCATTGCAAAAATCTCAGATAAAATCACAAAATTAATATCTACATTGTTGAATACTCAAACATAGGGTTCCTACGTGAAATGATAAAAAAAACATTTTGTTGATCATAAAAGTAAGGTTGATACACTATATATTTTTTTCCTCAAATATAGGGCTCCATTCCTACATAGGGTTCTTTAACCATACATTCCCTTCTTACAAACGTATGGTTCCATCCAACCATAGGGTTGATGAATTGTAATTTCTTTCAATTTATTTTATATGATTCATACGTACTATTCTAAAAATAAGGTTCATTCCTTATCTATCATTCTGAACATTGGGTTCATTCTTTATGCATTGTTCTGAATAGAGGGTATGCACATTTTTTCCAAAACATATCCCAAAGCTTTGAATTTCATCAAGAATATATATAAAGGAAATATATATTTATAAAAAAATACTCAAATTTTCTTTATTAGAAAACAAACGAGGGTATTTTTGAGCATAAAAATAAATAGTATTTATAGATTATTGTTAAGAAAATATAGTCCCAACAATCTCCCCACTTTTTTATAATAAAAACCCATAAAATAATTTATAGAAAATATAGGATTTTCTAAACACTGAGGAAATAATGTTTTAAAAAACAAGAATTTTTTAAAATTAATTTTTCACTTCATTGTTTCATTTTCATGGTACAATTTAGATTTAAAATTTATAGTATTAATTTAATAATATTGTATTTACCCAATTTTCTCACACTTTTTATGAAATCAAAAAACAAATTATATGATATTGGATTAAATTGCTTTTAATGTAGTACATAAGTGTATGTGAATGTTATATCCTACTGAATAGAAAAATAACCATGTATTCTAGTGGTGAAGATGAACAATTAACAAAACATAAAAATTTTATATATACTATCAATAATAAAATAAAAAATACTAAAAAACAATTTAAATATGTGAGTGATTTTTTCTTGAGGAAAAGGTTTAAACAATAGGGCCAGTAGATGGTGAATGGTTTTGATCAAGAGAGGATTATGGTTCATGAAAAGCTTGAGCATCTTTAAAAACTTCTTTCAAATATATTATATAACCTTGTAACCTTTTTTAAAGATTTTTGGCCAGCTTCCTTATCAAAATTTTTGAATCTTAACTCACTTTAATATTTTCAATTAGATTGAATTTGAGAAATTCATGCATATTTTCATCATCCAACAAAACCTAAGAAATTTTGTCACTAAACTAATTTAGAATTAATATGATTCCAGGATCACTTGACATCTATATTTTAATAAGATATTTTTAATTATCCAATAGCATATACAGTGGAGCTCTACTATACTGACGGGACCGAATTCTTTCATTCACGTATGAAATCACTGATGTGATTTCTTGAAATATTCTAATCTGTTCAGGTGATGGTTGTGTTCTAGAAATGGAATATTTGGACTGATTGATACTCCCCTTAATTTATTCAAACTATCTTCCCAAATACCATTTCAAATCTGTAAAATAAATTTTGGATGCTGATTCTAATTTCATTTTTACAAATTGATCTAGAATTTCTCTCTTCAATGCATCTAAATCTGTTTTTTTAAAATATTGTCTCTTAATTATAAAATATGAGTCTAAATAAACTCTAATTCCAATATTGAAGAAGATAAATTTATTAAATCTTCTATATATTTCTTGGTAGATTCTATTTCTTTCTAAAGATTAGAGTTCTCCTCCTATACCTTATTAAATTTGATAACCAAGTCTTCTATATTATTTTTCATTGAATAATATGTTCCTTCATTTGGATTCTTTTAATGAGTGGCTACTTCTACCACATTAAAAGACATGACGAAAGTCTTTTCACTTGAAAAACAAATATCATTATGGACCTTTGAACTTTCTCTAGAAATAGATGTTGTTATTTCCATGGATTTTCTAATTTCAAATACAACAAATAGATTTACAATTTATGTAGTTTCATTTACTAATTTTTGAACTTGATCTCTGTCATGATCATTTTATCTTTGTTGATCTGATTTATGGGAAACATGTTGTAATTGATCTTGGATTTCAGCCTGTTGTTCCTTATAATGATCTACTTCTCCCAAATCCAATGATGGATTCTTGTCACCCGGTCCAGGTGTTTTCCCCTTTGAATCCTCAAGCTGAAGATCTTCTCTAATCTTGGGCCTTTTAATGACTTCCTCATGAGATTCTTCTTCTTAATCTTTTGCATCCTGATCTGAAGTATCATAACAGATCTTTATTTTAATAGGTTGACTAACACATTCTATACAAGATTATATAAGTTTTTCATTTCTTAAACATATTGATCTATTAGATTTGAAATTTACTTTCCCCCCTGAGTAGTATGATCTGATTCTTGTTGAGTAGTTTCACTTAATGGAAATAATTGACCATTCACTATACACTAAAAGGAACATAATTTTCTTAAGGTATCATCATTTAAAACACTACTGTGATGGCATCTAGTTAAAGAATCAAAATGCCAAATATTATCCAATCTAAACAGAAGAAGATAAATGATCCAACCATATGAATAAAATTTCATTCTAGATTCAAATTGGCAGTAGTGACTTAGAAATTTGATAATATATTTGTAGAAGTTTATTTTAATATCACTGACAAATAGAAACATGATATATATATCTGGGAACAAAATCTCTTCTAAATAAGAGTTTCATGGAATGATAGTTGTGTAAATAAACATCACCCAAAAAAAATTTGTTAGCCTTAATATATCTTACAAATATTTTCATTATATTGGTTGAACCAAAAGTAAATGACATGATATCTTATGATTTTTTATCCTTATTTCCAATTGATCAAACATCAACATTGAATAGTCCTTCATGTGGTAATTTTAAAATATGATAAATTTATACTGAGGTGGTTGAAAAATCCTTATCATCTACTCATGAATACATTATATCCTATGAGTCCTCGAAACTAAATGAGTTTTTTTGTAACACTACTTTAGTTCTTTCTCATAAAAGAAAATCTGTATTTTCTTCATTAAATAAAAATTCCAACCCTTGAAATGCAATAGATTTCTAGAGCTGAAGATTCTTCTGATACAGCCATTCAAAATCAACGATATTTCTTTGAATAATATTCCAAAAAGGGACATGTTTATTCTTTGGATCACTTCGTTCACCTTCATCTATTCTCTTTATCTTCATCATTGCTTATAATTTTGAGATAGGAGGTATTTGGATTCTAGGTTTTGGAATAAAGATGATGAATTTAAAAGTCAAAATGATTGAAATCAAAGGGTAAGGAAATATGAATATTTTTTTGATGGATTGGTAATGCAGTCTTCTTTCTCATGATGATTATGTAGTGTAATCATTAAATTAAATTTTTGAAAAGAAACACTTTAAAAATATTTAAACAAATTTTTAACCAAGTAAACAAAAAAAATTATATAAATAAAATTACAGATAGAGAATTTGACAAAATAAATTTAAATATACTAATAAATGTTTATTTAAAATTAAATGTCCCTAACTCACCCTCAATAAAATCAAAACGTGTAGTGGGAAGTGGTTCATAAAAATTATAAGCTAACTAATATTTGGTATTTATAAATTCTAAAGATATATCATTTTCAATGACATGATATCTTAGGAAATTATGTATTATATAAATTTTCTTAGTCCTAGAATGACTTATAATAATTTTTGAAATATTAATCACACTATTATTTTCATATAAAATAGGAATATTATAAAAATTTAGTCTAAAATCCAATAGAGTGTGTTTCGACGACAATCCTTGTGCACAATAACTACCATCATACACATATTATTCCTTAGTTGTTGACTGAGTAACTGAATATTGTTTTTTACTTGAAAATGACACTAAGGATTTCCCTAAAAAGTGATAGGTTCCTAAGGTAATTTTTTATCTAATCTAAACCATACAAAATTATAATATATATAGGAAATTATATTAAAATCATATGTTTTTATATAAAGAAGAGATTGAAAAACAGCTACTTTTAAATATATAAAAATAATTTTAATAGTAGTAAGATGGGAATCTTTCATGTTAGACTAAAATCTAGAACATCGACATACATAAAACGTTATGTCTATTTTGATACCTGTAAGATACAATAAAATACCAATAATACCTTTGTATAACTCTTTGTCTTCTAGTTATCCAAATTTATCCAGATTAAGTTTTATATTAGAACACATGGGATTTGTGTAAGTCTTATTATTTTCAAGTCCAAACTTTTTTAATAAATCAATAATATATTTACTTTGGTTTAAAACATTTCAATAATATTTTTGATGAATCTAAAATCTTAAAAATAAATTAAATTCTCTAAACATACTCATTTAAAATTCTCTTTTGTATTATATTTGAGAAAATATTACAATGATTTTTATTTTTTTGATCGAAAAATAACATCATGAAAATAAATTTATACTAATAAAATATTAGAACAAATGGTTCTCTTAAAAATAATTGGATCTACTAATCCCAAAGAAAATATATTTTTCAAAAAATGGAGCTTAATTATTCATACCAAACATTGGGTTCTTGTTTAAGTCCATAATGAGATTTAGTAAGTTCAAAAAATAGAATTTCGTTTATTAGGGTCTTCAAAACCTAGGGTTGTTCCACATAATATTCCTCCAATAAATATCCATTTAAAAATGCAGATTTAACATCCGTCTAATATAATTTAAAAAATTTTCAAGAAATATAAACTAAAAGGATTCTAATGGATTATAATATAGCTTCATGTGAAAATGTTTCATCATAATATATCCTGGCTTCCTAATTATATCCTTTTACTACTAGTCTATATTTATTTCTGGTTATGATCCCTTGATCATCTTTTTATTTCTGGAGACCCATCTGGTTCATATAACTATATAATCTAATGGTATTTCTACTAATTACCAAAAATTAATTCAAAATAATTGGTTTAGTTCTTCTTACATGGACAACAACCAACTCTCATCTGCTAAAACTTCTTTAATAAACATAGGTTATAAATGAGATACAAAGGTAGATAATTAAACTATGTTTCCTTCATTTCATCTAGTTCTAATAATTGTGTCTAGGTATCCTATAATGATTTCAAAAGGATTGTATAGTAAGGTTCAAGACTATCTAAGTTAGAAAATTTTAGGTTCATTATTTTCATGTTCTTTTGAACTAGACTGAATTTCATTAGTTTTATTTTCAAAATCTATTTTAGGTGTTTCAAGTTTCATGTTTTCTAAAGAGTCATCTTTATCATCTATTTGAAATTTAACGTTAATGAAAAGGTTAGATTCAGCAAAAAACACATGAACTGATTCTTCAACAATCCTTTACTTTTTATTAAACACTCAATAGGCTTTAAAACTAGCTGAATATCATATAAATATTCTTTCATCAGTTTTTGGATCTAATTTATGAAGGATGACTTTAGTATTCAAGATTTATACCTCGCATAAAAAACCTTAAGGTACTTTACATTTGTTTTTTATTCAAAAGTAAATAGGGTTTCATTCTAATAATTATTCTTATTAAAACTATATTCATGATATAGAAAGCAGTGTATACAGATTCTTCATAAAAATAGGTAGGAAGGTTTCATTCTTTTAGCATAGAACATTCTATTTATTTAATAGTTCTATTTATTCTTTCACTATTTCCATTTTCTTGAGTTGTTCTTGGTGACAAGACGGTGTGTTTAATACATATATTTGAGAAAAAGGAATTAAATTTTTGATTCTATAATTATCCACCATGATCACATCTCAATAAAATTATTTTAAAAATATTTTCATTTTGAAAATTTTATCAAAAGATTTAAAAAATATTGAATACATCACTTTTGAGGTTTATAAGATAAACCCAATTAAATCATGATAATGAGAAACTAAAAGATAAACATAGAATTTAACAGACAAACTTTCTACCCTAGATGGTCCAAAAGATCAATTTGGATAATTTATAACTATTTAAATATATTAATTTTATTAATATATTTTAAAGATGATTAATGTTGTTTTCCGATTTGGCATACATCATGGAATTTATTATTTTTAAATTTAAGACTGGGTAAATTTTTAATTAATTGTTTCATATATAACTAATGTAAAGAATATATATTTTAATAGCCTAGTATTCTTTGATAGATCCATGACTCATTTTTCATAGAAATTAAATAGTTAACTTTCTACTTACACAAGTAATTGAGATCCAAAGTATACACATTTTCATTTTTAGGTTCTCTAAGTTTAAATAATTTATCTTGGAAAACTGAGCATGAATTTTTTTAAAAAATAATCACAAAATCCGTCATCATAATGTTGTTAAATAATTATCAAATTATGTTTTATCCCTTATAAATAAAGTACTTTGTTGATTGAAACTATCTTTGGATCTATAATAGTTCCAACTCCAATGATTTTTCCTTTTTCATTATCACCAAAGGTGACAAGACCTCCATTCATTTGTGTCATTGTATAAAAATGTTTAGGGTCTCCACTCATTTTTCTAGAGCATCCACTATCTATATATCATATAGTATGTTTTTTCTTGTGGTATTTTACCTCTAAAGAAATTAAACATAATTTTTTTGGTTCCCATATTTTTATAGGTCCAGCTAGGTTAGTAATCAGGGATATGAGAATCTAAATTTACATTATTTTACCAAAATTCAAATTAATATATTTAGTCAATTTTTTGTAAATATAAGTCTTTTTAATACCATTTATTTGTGGATTTCTTATATAATAGTTTTTGGTGTAATGAAATTTTATTCCATAGTAATAAAAGTTATAATTTTTTGAATTAGACACCAAATAATTTTTATATAATTTGGATTTTTCACCCTTGATTCCTATTTCACTTTTTATCTTTTAATAACATTCTTCAAAATAATCTCATTGAATGTTTTATCTCCTTTTATTAAAATATTTGGAACAATTTTATAAGATTCTTCTTCATCATTTAGTTATTTTCTCCTTTTTTTCATGATCAATACAGTTTGATATAGATGAATTGGATTTTTTTTAATTAGTTCTTGATGTTGTTTTAGCATTGTGAATCTTTCACCTAAAAAAGGATTGTGAATATTTTTTAATGATATATTCTTCTTTAATAAAGAATCATATTTTTCTTCTATAATTAAAATTAAGTAGATAATTTATTATTTTTGTATCTATTAGAGTCAGAGGCAGAAGAGTAATAGGTTTATACCTCTACATCTTCCTTATCCATAAAAAATATACTGGGTTCGAGATATTATAGCTCTTTCTCTAAATTATATTATTTAGAGCTTCTAGGTTGTTTAGATACAATCCACATAGATCCTATAGCTCTTTTATCTTTTTATTCATGATCATATTTCTTTGGGTATTTCTTTTCTTTTCTTCTTTTATCATTTAATTTGGGGAAATCAGGTCTGATGTGACCCATCTATTTTCATTTGTAACATCTTATATCTCTAGGTTATATTTCATCCTTCTTAAAGGATTTTCTGAAGCCTATTTCCCTTTTGTATAATTTTTTAAACTGTTTTTCTACCAGATCAATATCAACTTCAGAGTCTGAGGAATATAAAGTTTTGGCCATTTAAATTAATTTTTTTATTTTCATTCATCCTTATGATATGTCACTTTAAGGGAAGGGTTTTCATTCTCACTATCTTCTGATTTTTAACTTCATATTTAATTTTTTCTTCATACATCATCAATGAACCAATTAATTCCTTCATAGTCAAGTTTTTTATAGGTGATGATTATCGAATAGCTGTAGACATGTCATTCCATTTAGAGGGATGTACTCTGAGTACTTTCAATGATTGATCTGATTAACTGATGGGATCTCCCAAGGTAGTAATATTGTTGAATATATTAGTAAACCATCCATTCATTTGTGTAATGATTTCACGATCAAACATCAAAGGGTTTCAAAAAGTAGTTTCACCATATCATACCATATTTTTCTGATGTTATCTATTCCTTCATATGTGACAGTTATTATCTTCCACATTTCATAATTCTTTGTACATTTTGATAATCATTTAAATTCATCATGTCTGAGTCCACCGATGATAGAATTCATTTCCTTTGAGTTGATATCATATTCATCTTCTCTTATAGAATCCCATGATTTTGGTTTCTTAGGAACTACATAATGTGTGATGATCTTCAAATAAACTTTGAATCACATATTCTTCAGATAAATGATAATTTGTGATTTCCAGCATCCATTGTTGTCACCATTAAAATATGGAGCTTTAATCATATAAATACATTCATTCAGTTCAACCATTTCCATCTTCTTTTTTTAGATCTTATTATTTTGAGGAAGCTAGATCTTTGTCACAAAATCACCCCTTTGAAACTAATTTTTAGGTCCAAATAAAACAAAATTACACATGAAGGGGTTTTAATTGTGTCTTTTCAATAATCATTATCGATTTTGTCTCTTGAAGTTTCTTTTTGATTAATGAAGATTTGAACTTTTCTCTTCTATACAGAATATGAGCAGTAGATAAATAAGAAATAAGAACATAGTAGTTTTTATAGTGGTTTAAGGAATAAAGATTACATATTCCTCTCCACCAAAACTCTCTCTATGATCTTGGTAATTTTCAAAAAAAATTCCACTTATCAAAAGACATTCAAATCTACAACTGGGCATAGGGAGTTGAAACCGTTTCAAAAAGTGTATAAATAAGCATATTTTTATTTCAATCAACATACTACAAATCAATGATAATAATTTATTAATAATGTTATAACTAATAATTTATAATTGAAATAAATAAATCATTATAGTACATTATATATGTCTCCAACAACATATTATCCAATAAAAATCATATCTATAATAATAATATTACAAAATAAAAATAATAATAACCTCTTAATTGATATATTAAAAGAACTAAATATAAGTATTATTTATGGGATTGATTTAATTGAAATTATATGGATTAAATATAGGAATTAAATGATTATTGTTCATTATGATATATGTTCATTATCATCATTGTGAATTATTAAAATAAGTAACACAATCAATATAATGTGAGTGTTAAAATTGGTGTATATTTAGGGTAATGGTGCGAGATAAATGATGTAAAAGGGATAAACCAGGGCCTCAAAAAATAATAAAATCCACTATAATGTTCATTTATTAGATATTATGAAGTATTCAACATCATTTAGCTTCTCCCTTGACCAATCCCAAGTATAACTTCGATAACTAAGGTTTAAGTGGAATCATCCATGGCGAAAGTTTAAATTAGTGGAGATCACTACTAGATCAATTTTGGACAAACCACCCAAAAAAAGTACTACCATTTGATAGCTTTACCCTTAGGTATTATGTTGGTGAGATAATGATTTATATATATAGGGGTTAATTAGTATTAAAATGGACATTATTTTAGAAATTAAATAGTTTTTACTTCATTAGAACATTTTTTTTAAATGTGTCACATATATTTAAAATATAAAATATAAATGATTATAGTATGAATATAATAAAATGGATTGCATATTTGGAATCAAGATGTTAACATTTTTAGGAATAACATTTGGTAAATATTGGTAAAATTAGAAAAATATAGTAAAATTGGGGAAATACGGTGAAATATGATAAATATGATGTCATATATATATAAGCATGACTCAACTAAACCAATGTAGTTCTATAGAAAGACCATAACTTTAATTAACCCATAATCTTGATTCATAAATCATGAATTAATTTTCTTTAATTCCCAAATACCTTTTCATGTCTATAATTTTAGAGAATTAGGTCATAACTATTATGTAATAAACTCATACATTATAAATTGTTCACTTCTAGTCGATATCAATTTTTTACAATATAATAATATTAAAATTGGATACATTTTCATTTCTAGAAAAATATTCATTATTTCAACATGAATTTATCACTTTTCCTATTCATCGTTAAATCCTACGAAAAAATTTTAAAACATGGGATGAGCAGACAAAATTTATCCATATAGGACATATAAAATTGAAGAAAGAACCATGTTATCCTATTTCAGAACTTTGGGATCATATAAGAGGGTTTAACTTTAGGATAATAAACATTGAACTCAAATAATCTTTTATATAAACATAAAGTCAACTTTACTTCCAAAATTGTTTCATAAAATTATTTATAAAAAACATAAAGTCAAAATCATAATCATTTCTGTTTTTTAGAACACATAAAAACCCTTGAAAAAATTTTCTTAAAAATATACCATTTTAACATAATTGGAATAATAATTCCTTTAAACAAAATATTATTATATATTAAAATGAAATATAATATTTTTTAAGAAAAATAATTTTCAAAAAATAAATTTCATGTAGGTTCCTAGGGATGTCATATTTATAGATCCCCTGTAATAACCCTTAAAAATGGAATAACCAACTTGGTTAATTCCAATATGATTCCCCAAAAAACATAATCATTGACCAATTCATAATTGAGAGATATTGGGATCACCTGTAATCATAAATTATGTACAAGGACCATAAAATATATAAAAGACCTTTAATATTTCATTTCCATCACCAAACTCATAAAACATTAATTTTTCACCTATAAGTATAAAATTTTTGGATATTGACATAGCCTATTTTCTTTATAACACCATTTTCAAAGATCAAATACATAAAAAAGGGATTAAAGGTTTTCCTTTGAATAAAAAATGTAATATTATAACTAAATCCAATCATAAAATAATGGTTATGGTGATGGTAAAATATAGGAATATCATATATATAAAAATAGAACATTCCTTTTTTCTTTTTAAAAATAAAGTAAAAACATTTCGTATAAAATAAGTAAAAATGTTCCTTTTGAATATGTTTTATGGAAATTGAAAAGAAACATAAAATTTCAATTATAATTTAAGTTAAATATAAATTTTAACACCTCAAGAATTTTAAAAAAATTAAATATAACTAATTACTTTTATATATTATGTTACATGAAACATTGAGTTTCTCCTGATTTACATGAAACACTGACGGTTTCTTGTTTTACACATAATACTAAGTTTATCTTGTGTTAAATTTAGCATTAACTATGTCTTTTGTTACTCACAATACTAAGTTTAGCTTGCATTAAACATAACATTGAGTTTAAAAAAATGAAATATATTATCAAAATAGTATTATTTCATAAGATATTTATCACATAGCCAATGGAATGGTGGTTATAAATAGGATTTACTAAGTTATAATAATATATTTTTTACACATTTATGTATAATTAATTATTTTTTTACCTAGTAATAAAAATTAAACATAAAAATCTTTTTAAAATAAAGCAAAACATTTTACAAAAAACTATTTTTTACACAAAAATGTATTTTACCTTTACAAAATAAATGATTCAATTTAGGATAATTATTTTAATGAAATTTGAATATTATATTTTCAAAAACATCATCTATTTTTTTATAAAAGAGATAATAATAAATCCAATTTTTATACTTATTACTTTATTATCAAAAAAGCAGTATTGTCGCCTTTGGCACACATATTTTAAAATTAATTTTTACAACTATGATAAAATTTATTTTACAAAATAAACTTCATCTCTTAAATAATCATGTCAAATTTATCCTAGTGTGATTTTTTTGTATTTTTCATATCAACATCATTTTTTTATGAATAATGAAAAATACAACACTTTAATTGAATATTATCTTTTCATTCAATTTATTTATAAAGATAAACTATATTTTAACATATTTTTAAAGTAAATTTTTTTCAATTATACATCCATTAATAAAATTTCGGTAATTTTAATCAATTTTATATTAAATTTTGATAAAAAAAACTTTGTAAACTTTTAAATTTTTTCTATTTAAAAACATGCTTTCTCATCACACTTACAAGATTAATTTTAAAAAAAATTAATAATTATGTGAGTTGAATTTTAAAATTTGGACTCAATATTCAGAATCATAATAATTCATATTAACTCATAATTTCAACCAATTTTTTAACCAATATTAATATGAAACCCAGTAAAAATTATTTACCACGGGTAAGGTAAAAATAGGTTTTTGTTGGGGTTTAAACTGAAATACAGGGATAAAAAATGACCCAAAAAATCTCAAAAACCCATTGCATTTCCATATTTATACATTAATTGGGTCAGTTTTTTCCATTATTGGTGCCTTTTGGTTGGTAAAAATCTGGGTACACCAAACTATTTTCAAAATAATTACAAGTGTGCCACTCACCTCACTTATAAAAGGCCACACCCTATCCTCTCTTTACACCATCAAACCCATTCGGTTTGGCAAAGACCTCTAAAAATCACTTCCAAAAATCTCTACTCTCAATATATAAGCCTTGTTTTTTAAATAAATTCGACCTAGTAATTCTTTTGGTACAAACATAAGAAGGATACCAGAAGAATAGGTAATGTCCATCAAAGAGAATCTTTGTTTTATTTTTCACTCCACCTCCTTAAATTTTTATTATACCATGATTATAAAATAATTTAAGTACATTACATATACTGGGATGTTTTTATGTTAAGTTCACGACCTAAAATAATCTCCACCTCCATCAAATACGTTATTAAATCATCGTTTGTGTGTACGGAATATTACCGCCTCGCGAACCAATGTCATTCATTTTTCAATTATTACATCTCAAAATTAGGTATGATTATGGATATAAAGTATCAATATAATATTTGTAACAAAATTATATCTATAGATAAATTATATCATATATTCACTTTTTTACTTTACATTCTTTAGGGGATATGATAACATTGATCGTGTGTGTGGTGGACTACCGCCACGTGGATCGTTTTGATAGGTTTTCACTAACACATTACATGGAAGATAATAATGATAAATTTAAAAAGTATATATGACCTACATGACATAATTATTATTTTATAGAAACTTTTATAATTATTAGGATATAATATATCATTTTCTTTCTTACCATTTTACTTATTAAAAGAAGATAACATTGTTTGTGTATGTGTGGATTATCACCTTTACAAAGTGATGCAAATCTATTTGTTCATCAATACACCACATTGATGATATAAAATAAGTATATTTAAATTTTAATATATTATTTATTATATTATTATTATTCTATAAATAGAAAATATGAGTTACCTCCTTTACATAATGATCGTTGGAAAATGGAAACATTACTCAAGTGTCTGTACGGCCTGTCGTATTCCTGGTCGAAAATTTCTTCATTTATAAAAACCATCTTTCAAAATTGGTATTAAAATTATTATATAGGTATAAATATTTTAATTACTTAATTATTATTATTCTGGAGATGATTGTACTGTGATCAAAGTAAGAGGGCTAGGAATAACAAATCGAAACATATAAGAAAAGAAAAGAAGTTATTACCAGAAATATGATTTTAACAAGGAATTATAAATAAATGGGTAATAAAATGACATAAGTAAATCATATAAGGTATGATATATATAATTATTTTTTTGTGATATATTTATAACAAACTTATATTTACTATACATTAGTTCTGAATAAGTATGAAGGAATTTGATACTTAAGGTAAAGTATTCTCATCTCACTTTTATTTTCAATAAGACACAAGACATATTCACCACATATTTTTCTGATGTCATTTATGAACTACCATGAATGTATATTATGGTTATTTTCCTTAAAATTATTGGGTATTATAAATCATTTTTAGTATCACTCTTTCATAGGGTTTTAATTTTCACTTTTATTAATGTTGTAATTGGTTTTCATCTCAATCCCTAAGACATATGTTATGTTATAATCCTATATTCTTTTATGAGTTATATATACAACCCAATTTACAAGTAATATCATGAATTTATTTATCCTCATTTTATTTTAATTTTTCATTTTTTTCCTTCATGTGTATTATAAGTAAAAGTTATCAATGTGGTAAATATTTTATGTTATAATATCATCGTTTATCAAAACTATTTGGTGATTATGTTTTCAAGGATAAAATAATATAATAAATCTCTAAATGAAATCATGTATTTTATTCTCCTCTATTTATCCATGATTTTTTTAATTAATATTTCCATTTTTCACGCTATTGTATTTAAATTAATTGATAAATTTTTTTAAGAAAATATGACTTTATTTCCCATGAAATCCATTTTCTTCAGAACCCATGTTTTCTAAAAAATGTTATTAGAAATTTTTTATTATTATATGAAGATTCTTAAAAGTAATTTTTACCCATATTTGAATTTTTTTTAAATGTTTTGAAATTAATCTTTATATCATTTTCTAAATAATTCCCATTTGTCTTTTACCAAAAATGTGAAAGGAATATTCATTTTAACTTGTACGACATGAATAAAACTTCCCTTAATTATGAAAATTATTTTATTTGAAGATTACATTATAAGATTTCAATTTTTTTAAAATAAAAATATTTTTATAATATTTTATGCTTAAAATGATGTTTTCCAATTTAGAAAGTGTGTTTTCCACAAGAAATGTTTTAAATTATTTTTAAAGCTTCCCTTATAATCTTTTGTGGTTATTTTCCAAGAAAAGGTTTCCAAAATGTTTTATGTTTTCAAGAATAGTTTTTCAAGGTGGAAAGCATATTTTCCTCAATAATTATTTTTTCAAAAAAATCCTTATATGATGAAATCTATTGATGTTACATGTGCCTTACTAGGGATATAATATATCAATAACATTTATATTATTTATTTTAATCATGTATGTTTTTGATGGAATGATGTTTATGAATCCTATTTCTCTTCCATAGGTTATACCATGATAAAATTCTTATGAAACCTGCCTTTTATTCCTTCAGTTATGCTTTGATGAAATGATGAGTTTATTATGAATCCTGCTTCTTTTCCATTGTTTGTGTCTTGATGAAATTTTTATGAATCCCATTTCATTTCATGGTATATGATATGATGCATGTTTAATGATCATGTGGCAGACATATGATTTATTTTCATTATATTATGGTGTTTATGTTATAACCAAGGATAGTGGTTACAATATAACCAAAGAATGTTAGGACCTATATCTCCCTTCAATAAGTTGGGTAAAGATTTATTACTCTTGGGAAAGATTGGACTAGAATGGGGAGTGAATTCGGTTCCGTATGCGACTTCATCCCCTATGATCGTATTGGGAGTGAACCTTGACTATTGTGATGGATTTTGAAGTGTATCCATTCCACCATGATGAAAGGGATTCTACTATGGATGGTGTTGTGTCCCTCTCAGGAGGTGTATCCTCCCAAGGAGTTCTACGATATGTTTTGGAAATAATCCTTTACTACAGAGGAAATGATTTTATTTAATTATATATATTCCAAAATTTGATGTATTATACCAATATTAAACTCTCATGGATTCTTTTATTTTATTTAACTATGATTCATGACTTATGAAATACCCATATTTATGAAATGACCCAAGATTATGATCTTTGATATAGAGGGTATGGTATTCAAATATTATGTTCATGTTTCTATACCCTTATGTTCATGTTATGCATACATATCTCCCTTGTTTACCCTTACTGAGTATATGAGCTCGCCGTTTTTTATGTTTCCTTCCACATGGTTATAAAGAAATATTTTAATAAGGGTATGTTTCTAAATATTAATAATGTGGAAGATATTTATGGGAGACACTTAAGATCATTCAATAATTAAGAATATTATATTCCACATTTCCAAAAGCACTAAACTATTATGGTCATTGGGTGTGTGTTAATGTAATTTAATGAATATCTATACAAAAATATTTAAAATACATATATAATATATAACTCCCCAATAATTTTTTTTATATATCTTCTTAAATAAATTCCACATATTTGATAGTTTACATTGCACAAACAAACTGTGATATACTATTAAATATTAACCTGACTGATGGAATTATAGTATGAACAATACATATTGTAATTTGGAAATTACAATAATAACTTCACATATAAAAGTATAAATAAAATTTAGGTATCTGATAAATTAAAATATGATATATTTATATGATAGAATTAGTAAATAAATGTTTTAAAAATATTAAATTAAGTATTTGTATTTTTGTGAAATGTAAATGTTTATTTAAAGTTTTATAATTAATATATTGATTTAAAAGAAATTTTATTTTCATAAAATATATTCATGAAATAAAATTTTGTTTTATTATAATAATAATATAATTTAATTAGACCATAATTAATTTTTTAAAGTGTCATAAAATCACTTACAATATTAAAATTGTTATTTTTCAAATAAATGATTATTTTAATTAGAAATTAAAATTTTCATATTTAGAAAATTATTTTATTAAAATGGAGTAATATTTTGAAATCTAAAAGATTAAAAATGGTTAGGGTGATTCATTAGTATTTTTCTAAAATAGTTAAATCCTATGAATAGTGAAATGGGGTAATTTATGGTATTTAACATTATAGGTAAATAAATGATTTATTGAGTCATGGCTGATATATAGATGAGGTAAGAACTCATTAGTTCCCAATAAAATCTTCTAGTTACTGTATTCAGTCATGGTAATCAACACTATTAGTAGTCTTGAGACAAAATAATAAACAAATGGATAAAAAACAACATTCTCCTCCACTATAAATACCACCCCTCACTGCCCCTTCTCCTCACACATTCTCAGCCTAGAAGATTTACTAAATTCTATATAATCATATTTTAAAGTCTCTTCCCAACATCTGAGACCTTATGGTATTACCAAAAGTCCAAATCCATGTTTCTTAAGGAGGTTCCCAATGAGATGATATTCAAGAGGTAAAATCCTTCTTCTTTCCCTTTTATTTTATTTTCTTTTCTTATTCTCTCATCGCCACACTTTATCCAAATTGTAAGGGTAACACTAGTATCATATATATAATTTTATTTTATTTTTATAATGAAATATCCTTCATAAAATCTATTCACTTCTCCGTTTATTCTAAAAATGAAAATGTCATCTACGACATATCGATTCAACGCCTTCGTGGATGAAGAGATTTCATTTTCCATTAGTGCCTACAGAGATGGTCATAAAACCATTATTATGGTTAATTCAGATAATAATATGCATGTTATAATTTATATCATGTCATATAACCAACAAATAAACATAATACTAAATAAAATTATACAAGTTCGTGATGACTGTTAAAAAATCACCAAAAAAATTAAAACATTTTCATCAATGTTTTTTCTAATGAATCATCATCATACCAGATAACCAAATGATATTTGATACTATTTAAGATTATATAGGTTTATTAATACTAAATAATTTCACTTTTCAATTTGTTTTCATCTATTTGACAAGAACTTCCATAATTATACAAAAGGGAACCTAGCATAAAACCATAAAAAGAATGCCCCTGAAACAAGAAAATTAAACATTATAACTCATGGGAATGGCCATAAATGAACATAATAAAATTATAATAAATAATTTAATTTTAAGAGTTTTTAAATTAATTAATTAATCTCATTTTATTATCCATTTTGTTAATTTAATGTGCAGAACCTTTCAAAAATAAGGTAAGGGGTTTCTCATCTCACTTTATTTCGATGAGATATGCCTTATTCACCACTTATTTCATTTCTATGGTGTATGTATATTTCCCATTATCATATAATATCATGAATAACTTTATATTAATTGTATTTAATTTTTATTTTTATAATCCTCAATTATATGGGGCATGTGACTCGATTGATTTCAAAGTGGTCAGGGACATCATCTCAATCTTCACTTCATTGAGACTTACTTGGTATTTTGCACCTAATCATCTTTATGTGGTGTATCTATTACCCATGTGGGATCATTTTTCATTTTAATTATATTTATTTTAAATATCAATATTATTTGTATCATCTATATGAGTATTTCTTACACTTTAGACTATTTTTACATATGGTGTTTCCTTTGGATGTTGTTTTAACTAGGGAAATATTGATAAATATGTATCCTCTGGTCAATATAGATATTTTGATAATTCATTTTGATTCAATAATATAATCGATCATTTCAATATTTGGGGAATTATTTGTACATGCGTACATAGGTGGGTACAGGTTATATATTTCCCTTAGATGAATCAATAGGTCACATAAAACAAAATAGTTGGAAAAAAACCCTTACTATTTGTTTCCAAGTAGAATCAGATGGGTTTCTACCCATACATATTAACTATCTTGTGAATGGTCATGATGGTTGTGGTTCATGTGTCAAATACCGGACATCTAATAGTTGATCATTTCCTTCATTTAGTATTCAGTATTTCCTAGCATTGAGATTTCCCATATGATAAAATCAAAGAATGAATTTTCCTTCTCATTTTATTGATTAAATGGAATAAGTTTACTAGTTTTTATTATTTCCATATTAATTATTTCATATATATTATGCTTTAATTATTATTGACTCATGTTTCTATTGTATGTAACCCTTACAAAGCATTTTATCTCACCCTTTATTTGATTTCCATCCCTATATTATGAAGATTAAATCTTTAAATAAGTGTCAAGGAAGCAGTTTATTTTCCATTATTATGTTGTTTTTTTAATTACCCACATACTAAGGGGACCATTTATGTATCTAGTTATTCAATACTACTAAACTGATCAATCTTTGGTTATGTGATCACTTGTATCTATGCCAATGTAATAAAGTAAGGCCTTATCTATGGGTTATTATCATCTAGGCCACTATAGTTGGTATCACAAAAAGATTAGTAGAAAATTGGGGAACTAGATGTTAAATAAACAAGATAATTATAATAATTACTTATAGTTAATTTTTTACTTTAATAGTCAATATGACTATTAGATAACTCAGTGTGTGCCATTATTTAGTGATGGTGCCTAATGAAAAAATGGGAATCAATACCCGTAGAAAATAAAAGGATTACCCCCAATGATGAATTCAACATAATTAGTGTTGGAGCTATTCAGATCATTACCGTATTTATAAATCTTACTCATATTATGATGAATAACCATAGTAAACGTATGTTTGATCATTTTAGGTGGAAAAAGCAACCAACCTTTATTGATACTACTAATCCATTGGTATCCAATCAAAGGATCAAGTCCATTGAAGATATATTTTTTTCATTGGGATGTGATAAAAGGTAAAAGGGAGTTCTGGAGGTTTATTACCTCAAGGGAGAAGTAAATAAATGGAGGTCATTGATCGAGAATATTAAAAAGTAATAAGAAATAAAAGACATGGAATGGAGAAGTTTTAAAGAAACATTATTTAGAAAATACTTCCTTCATGAGAAACAAAATGAAATGAATAAAAAAATCTTTTACTTAAATAAAAATTAATAAGAGAGTGTTTCATATTATGAGGTTTCCTTCACAAGACTATCTAGGCATGCAACATATTACAAACCTGATTCATAAAACAATATTGACCATTTCTTTGAATTTCTTAATCCAATTCCTTGAAAGGGAACTGGAATCTCAAACATTTTCATAACATGATGAATAGTGTTACGTGTCATAAAAATAGAGAATAAATTTTCTAGATACCATATTTTTAAAGGAAATTAAGAAGATAATATTTCTTTTGATAACCATGAAAAATGTATATCATTAAATAATAATAGGGGAACAAATAAATTACCATTATGAAAACATTGTGGAAAGAATCATCCGGCGAAATGATGGAAAGGAATGGGAGTTTTTTTATGTATGGATAAAAGGTTCATAGATCTAATGAATGAAAGTTGTAGAAACAAATAAATTTTGTTAAATTATTCAACTATAATGAAATGGGGAATTATTCAAACAAATTTCTCATTCATCAAGGTAATCTACCAGAGAAGAGGCTAAGGGGATATGGCCAAGTTTATATGATCACAACAGATGAAGTAAAGGTATATAATGATGTGGTGGAAGGTATATTAATCTTATAATCAAATTTATCAATTTATTTATTTGAATATGGATCTTCACACTCTTTTTTATATATACATTTTCTAAGAAAATTAGATATTTCCCATTTGATTTAGTAATGTAGTTTTTAGTCAAAACTCTGATAAGAATTCTCATTGCAACCAAAATGTGTCATGAAATCCCAATTATTTTACATAAATGTGCTTTATTTTCAAACCTTATCAACATAACTATGGTTTAAATTTGATATAACCCTTGATATAGATTGGATTTTAAAATATTATTTGAAAATGTGTTGTAAGAAGAAAGAAATTACAATTTTTGAGGATGATGTAGAATTCCTAATCTCTAGACGAGAAACATCATCATCTAATTATTATCTACATACATCCCCAATATCTCTATTAAATTAAATTATTGGGGAGGAAAATAAAACAACATCAGGAGAATAGGAAAGTAATCATCAAGTTAAGGATATTCTAATTGTATAATAATACATTGATGTATTCCCTGAATAATTACCTAGACACCCCCCCCCCCCCCCGAGCGTGAAGTTGTCTTTAACATTGAATTAATCCATGATGCAATACCAATATCAAATACTACATATAGAATGGATACTATATAATTAGTGGATCTAAAGAAAAAACTATATGAGTTGAGTAATATGGTATTTATTCACCCTAGTGTTTCTCCATTGGGAGGCCCTATTCTCTTTCTTTATAAGGAATATGTATCCATGATGATGTGAGTATACTATAAAGAAATTAAAGCTATTATAATAAATAACAAGTATCCTCTATCTCATATTGATTATTTATTTTATCAACTTCATAGAGCTCAATATTTTTTGTAGATTGAACATTGTTTTGGGTGTCATCAATTGTAAGTAAAGAAGGAATATATTCTAAAGATGTGTTTTCAGATAGGTATGTGAATTACAAGTTTACAATAATTCCATTTGTATTAACTAATGCATCATCTATTTTTATAAATTAGATGAACAAAATAATTAATGAATATCTTAATTATTTTTTTGTGGTATTCATTGGTTATATTATGGTATATTCTAAAACATATTAAGACCATGGGAATCACTTGTGAATCATTCTTGATAATTTTATAAAGAAATATTTGTATTCTAAATTTAATAATTATGAATTTTGAATTCACAAAATTTCTCTTCTTGAATATATTTTCTCTAAAAATGGAATCTCAATTGATCATGTAAATACAAAGGAAAACCAAAAATGTCCTACACCAACAAGTATAACCAAGGTGCATAGTTTCATTTGTTTATTAGGTTACTATTAGTGTTTTGTTCATAATTTCTCCCAATTGGATAACCTATTAACAAAGATCATATGTAAAGGGTTTAAGTTCGTATGGACAAAAGAATATGCAGAATGTTTTGAAGAATTGAAGAGAAGATTAGTCAATGCTCTAATTTTGACTCAAAAATCAAGAAATTATGGGTTTTTGATAAAACATGATGCATCGAAGAAAGGATAGGGTTGTGTCCTTATGAAATATGATAAATTTATTTCATAATAATCATTCAATTTTAAGATACATGAACCAAATTATCCAACTCATGATCTTTAGTTAGTAGCCGTAATATTTTCTCTGAAGGTTTAGAGACATTATATTTATGGTGAATGATGTGAGATATATATGGATCACAAAACATTAAAATAAATCTTCACATAGATAGAACTCAACATGAATCAAAAATGATGGCTCTAGTTATTCAAAGATTATAATTTCTCAATATACTATCACCCAAGAAAAGAAAATAAGGTTTCGTATGCATTAAGCCGGAAAGATCGTAGACTAATAACCAAAATGAGGATTGATAAAGATCTTATATTCATGTATTTAGTAAATATGGATATGGGAGTTGTTATAGAAGGGGAAACCTAACTTCTTTTTCAAATGATTATGAACCCTTCTCCATTCTAAAAGATAAAATTCTTTTAATCTAATGATCATAATTTTCAAACGGAAATTAAATTTATTAAGAATGGATGATTAGAAAACTTCATGTATGAGGATGGAATTGTGTAATTTGGAAAGAGGTTATGTGTTTTATCATTACCTGATCTAAAAAGGGGTCTATTAGATGATGTTCATAGCTTAATTTTCTCTATGCATCTTGGTAGTACCAAGATGTATAGAGATCTAAAGGATCATTTTTGGTCGGATAATATGAAGCGTGGTATTTCTTAGTACGTATCATGATGTATAGTTTTTCAATAAGTGATGGTGGAAGGACAGAATCCTAGGGGATTTATGCAACCTCTACATATTCCTATGTGAATGTGGGATGACATTACTGTGGACTTCATCACTGGATTACCAAATACCCTCAAAAATAATGATATGAGATGAGTTAATGTTGATCATCCTACAAAATGAAAATATTTTATTATTATAATAGAATATTTACCTATTGAGTGACTAGAAAGTATCTATATTAATGAATTTTTAAGATCTCATGGTGCACCTCTATCGATTGTGTCTAATTGAGATCCCTATTTTACATCAACATTCTAGAAGATTATTCAGAAGGCTTTGAATATTAATCTTCATTTGAGTACTACTTGTCACCCTCAAACCAATGGATAGTCTAAAATGACTATTCAAACATCATAAGACTTGTTGAGATCATTCTCTATCATGACCCGTCCCCTAGGGCCTGTGTCGTGTCTACCCCAAGCCCACCATCCATAGGCCTAGGGCAAGAAACTAGCACTGGAAAGGTGTATCCCAAAAATGAGAAGTTGTTTCCTTTTTAACTTGTACAGACACATAGTCCAAGAACACAACAAGAAGAAACCATGAAGTAAACTGATGTAGTAAAAGTGTTATAAATGTAAAGGGTCTAGAATACAAGCCCAACTGAAATGTAAAAATACAACTGAAATGTAAAAATACAACCAAAATGTACAAATACAACTGAAAAGTGAAAAACAGCTCTTAGTTCGTCCATCGAGGATCCCACCTGAAGGGTAGGTACATCTCACAATCAGTCATCCCTATGTCACGTCAAGCAAAATGGTCCACATCCAGGCATCGTCCTGACCTTGATCCCTCATCCTCAATCAATGTTGAATAGCATATACACAAGACACAACATGGTGTGGGTGTATTCCGTGAAGGCGTGAGTATAACGATACTTAGTAGGGACCCTGAGACCCTCATAGGTCTCCCAGAGTTCCACAAAAGAAAAACCACAAAGCAATACCTCCATCTCAAAGCACGAAGAGATAGATATCAACCCTGCTTAGGTATATTCCCATAAAAATACCTAAGTTATCAAGATATACTCATCCCATACATGAGGAAAGAATACCACAAAGTTAACACCATGAAATTAGAAGTAACATCCAGTTAACACCACGCAGATAGAAGTACCACACGGGTAACACCATGGAGACAACACCACGAAGGCTGAAGTACCACACATGTAACACCAGGAATTCAACACCATGAAGGTAGAAGTACCACACAAGTAACACCACAAAGATAGAAGTACCACATAGGTAACACCATGAATATAACACCACAAAGTTAAAATAATCAACTCTCAATCAGGTATAACTTAAGTACATAAGTATAGATGATTAGTCGTAAGTGAGATTATCTAATTTTTTTAAGTACCACTGCTTCTCACCCACACAGGATCGATAGGTAATAACCTCCACTTACCCACATAGGATCTGACCCACATAGGATCGGTGTGCGCTGACCCACACATGATTCATGAGTGATAACCCACATAGGATCTGATAGATGCTGACCCACACATGATCGATGTTCTATCATCAGGTTACAGCCAGCCACATGACTCCTCGCACTCGGTGCGCTCGAGATTTGTAGAATATTCCCCTAGAGATATTGTTCATTCCTCAACCACCACTAAGATCAACAAAGTAGTAACCCAATGCACATCCATGTCATAAGGGTTCCAACGTGACAAAAGGTGCGTCAATCGGATGCTCGATCTATGAGTTATAAGAACTTTAGTTCCGAGGGCCTGGTTGGATTCGGGTTCAATCCAACCTGGTCATACTCCAACTATCTCCAAAACTAATGTGAAATATACCAAAAGTACCATCTAGCTCCAAGGGTCTCAGTGTCATAGATGATTCGTCAAACGGATTCCTGGTTATCAAGTTATGGACCTTTAAGTGAAACTGGGCCTGGTTGGGTCCGGTTCCGGTCCGAACCGATCGGACCGACCCAGTCTGGGCCGACCCAACCCGGTTTGGGTTGACCCGACCTGGTATGGGTCCAACCCAACTGGGTTGGGCTGCGACAAGCTCAGTTAGCTAGGTCACTGTCTAGTTCTTCTTGCAATGTGTCGTGTTCCTTCCCGCAAGGGGGCAGCCCATTGGGAGAATGGCTTTCTAGGCATACGGCCCATTGGCATGCGGTTCAGCCGCATGAGGTGCAGCCTGCGGCAAGGTGAAGTGTCCCACTGTGGTGGGGCCCTATCTAGCTTCCACCCGGTGGAGTGACCCATAGTTTTCCCGAACGGCCGTGAGGGTCGTTCGGTCTCCTCCACAGCAGTGATGCCATGTGGTGCCACCATGTGTCTTGCAGGACCCCCTAGAGTGGGTCCTGCCTTCCATCGTGGTCATTCGTTGTTGGACATTGTCTCCTGGGTCACGCGAAGATTCACTTCCTTGCCACCCATGGCCAGCCAATGTGCCAGCCACCTCCTTCGGTCTATCGCGGCTGACGATCCATGGCCCGGGTCCTCCGGTAGTGATCTGGTCACACCGTCCTCCTCTTCCATAGATAGTCGGTGTGTCGGCCGCCACCTCTGACTGCCACTACTGATGAGTCATGGAAGATTCCTACAATGGCGCGAGTGCTCCGTCTTCTTCCTCACAATCTGCCGGTTTCGGCCACCTCCTTAGTCCCCACCGGTGCCAGTGACCTGTACTGCCACTCCGACAGCCTTCTACAGGTCACCGGGTGAGCTCCGATGGCCCTTTTTTCTTTTCTAAGGCATCATTGAACGTCCATGGACATCACAATCGCTTATATCCCATCAAAATTGGGTTTTATCTATCTTGAAGAATCTCCCATGAAGAACACACAAATTAATCATGATAGGAGAGGGATCGGGACTTGTTCGTTTGGCCTGTGCCCTCCACATTATCTTGATAGAAATAGGTTAAAGAGATTGAATCATCCATACTTGAAATTAAAAAAGTTCTAATCCTTACCTCTAATCTTTGGAGAGCACTCGCGGTTGAAGATGGCAGGTCAGTGTTAGTCTTCCCGCAAAAAGCTTCATCGGTTGATCGATCGTCGATCCTCCGTTCTTTTCGTGGTTGATTTTTCCTTCCAATGGTTCTCAAAAGGCTCTCTAAAGTTCTCTAAAGTTATATCCTCACAATTCAAATTTTTTCCAACAAATGACCAAGAGGAATGAGGGATTCCTTACTCATTAACATAAGTTAATGGTTTCTTTAACCAGTCATTAAAGAGACTTCAATAAATGGTGGGTTTCATGGTTACATGCTTTGTGTAACTCGAAATTTAATGCCTAGCATTAAATGCCCGGCCACCATCATGTGTTCCCCACCACCATTGAATAAAAAAGGATGGAATGAGTTTAATAAAAATAAAACATTTTTTTTATTTTAATCCTCCACAAAAACCTGCAAAACCGTATCTTCCCCTCGACCTACTACGGTCAAAGTGAAGGCTCCTTTAATTGAATCCCAGCACTGCGAGTTCAACGATGCCCTTGGATTTCAATTTCAAGCAGCAGTTCAAAAGTGAGAAAATGTTTCTCATGCGTTTGCTGAACATACCTCAAAAAAAGTTTATAAATTCATTCCAGGCACACCGGGCCTCGGAATCGCGCGCCATCAATTTTCACAGACTCGTAATATTTCCATATAATTAAAAAAATACATGGAAAATATGGGTCATTACATTCTCCCCACCATAGGTCCTTTCATCCCTAAAAGCCACAATATAGACTAAGAACACAAGTGGGGGTACTGAGCATGAATATGAGCCTCCCGCTCCCAAGTGCTCTCCTAAAGGTTCCCGTGCTGCCAACGAACACACAGTAGAGGTATTGACCACCCATGAAATACTCTCTCCTATCGATCCTCAATCTCTACGGGAACCTCTGTAAGCATCTCCCAAACATAAAATTCCATCTCTCCATGGTTGATGATGTGAGATGGGTCATGCACATATCTCCTCAGCTGGGATACAAGGAATAATTCGTGCACTCTCTCTAACTATGGTGGTAGTGCCAAGCAATATGCCACCTCGCCTATCCTCAAAAGTATTAGAAATGGTTCAATAAGCCTTGGTGATAACTTTCTACCTTGGACAAATATCTGTAAACCTCGTTGAGGTGAGACCCGTAGGAATACATTGCCTCCCTCCTCTACTCCAAAGGTCTCCACCTCCTATCAACATAAGAATTCTATCTACTCTGTTCAGTCTTCATCTGCACATGGGTGATTTGCACCTTCTCATTGGTAGCATGTACCAACTTTGGACCCATAAGTGTTGACTCCCCTGGGTCTGTCCAGCATAAAGGTGATCTGCATGGTCAACCATACAAAGCCTTGAATGGTACCATACCGATAGTGGAGTGATAGATATTATTGTATGTGAAATCCACCAAGGTCAAGTGATCCTCCCAACTACAGCCAGAATCTAGGATGCAAGCATGAAGCATTTACTCCAATGTGTAAATGGTCTGCTCCATCTGACCATTCGTTTGTTTTTGAAAGGTGGTTGTCAAATGTAGTTGATTCCTAAATGCCTGCAATCCCGTCCACAACCAATATATTAAACGTATGTCATGGTCAGAGATGATCATCGATGGTACCCCATGAAGTCGCACAATCTCTTTTGCATAGATGCATCACAATACCTCTATTGATCCCTGCTCTCATATAGGTAAGAAGTGGGATGACTTGGTGAGTCCGTCAATAATCACCCAGATGGAATCATGTCCCCTAGATGTATATGGGATCCCTTCCACAAATTCCATGGAGATACTATCCCACTTCCACTCCAGAACTTCTAGTGGCTAGGCTGAACCTATTGGAACCTGATTCTTGTTCTTCACTTGCTGACAAGTGAGGCATCGAGAAACAAACTCTATCACTGCTTTCTTCATCCCTAGCCACTAGTGGTGACATCGGATGTCATGGTACATCTTTTCCACCCAAGGATGTACCTCCAGAGGGGAATTATGGAACTCCCTCAACACCTCCTCGTGTAGCTCCACGTATACCATGGTACTTCCTCTGAAGAGGATTATGTGTTCCCCACCATCATAAATTCCTTCAGGTGTTTGTCTTGAGGATAACTGAGCATGTCGAGCCTCACAGTCAAAGTCCCCAAGTTGTGCCTCCCTAACTCGCGGAAGGAGAGGAGTACTGACAGTCATAGACTAGAGGTAAGCTGCTCCATCACTATCCACGAAGGATATCTTCAACGCAGCTAGCTGATCTTTCGCCTCACTCAGTAACTATAGACCAGAACTCATGTTCAGTGCCTCTTCTACCACGTTCCCCTTCCCAGAAGTATAGACTATCTCAAATTCATAGTCCTGGAGAAACTCTAGAAATCACCGTTGTTTCAGGTTCAGGTCCTTTAGAGCGAAGATATACCTGAGACTCTTGTGATCAGAGTAGACTATAAAATGTTCACCCATCAAGTAATGTCACCAAATCATCAAGGCGATGACCACTACTACTAACTCCAGGTCATGGGTAGCGTAGTTCCACTCATTTTGTCTTAGTATCCGAGATCCATACTCAATCACTGCTCACTCATGCATCAGGACACATCCATGTCCGGTCCCTGATGTGTCATTATAGACTACATACCCAAAACCCTCTTCTAGTAGACTCAAGATGGGGGCACTCTTCAATCTCTGCATCATCTCCTGAAAACTCTATTGGTATCTCTCCATCCACACAAAGGGCTATCCCTTCTTAATCAATGCTGAAAAGGGTGTCTCAACTCTGGAAAAGTTAGGTACAAATCTCTGGTAGTATCCAGCCATCCCCAGGAAACTCCACACCTCGGTCACTCTCCTGGGTGGCTCCCAGGAAAGTACAGCCCCTGTCTTTATTGGATCCAATGCAACTCCAGTCTCTGAGGAATCATGTCCCAGAAAGTGGACCTCTTTTATCCATAACTGGAACTTTGAGAGCGTACCATAAAGCTGGTTCTCTCAGAATGTATCTGTAACTATTCACATATGATAGTCATAATCCTCCAATGATGCTAATTATATCTAGATGTCATCGATGAAGACCACCAAAAATCAATCATGTAATGGTTGTAAGATCTTGTTCATGAGTCCCATGAACACTTCTAGGGAATTGGTCATGCCGAATGGCATAACCAAGAACCCATAGTGGCCATACAGACATCGGAAGGTTGTCTTCTATACATCCTCATCTCATACCTAGAGCTGATGATAGCCTCATCTAAGGTCTATCTTCGAAAACCAACAACCCTTCAGCTGACCAAAAAGATCATCAATCCTCAGAAGTGGATACATGTTCTTCACTGTCATCTAGTTCAGGCACCGATAGTCCACACAGAGTTTTAAACTCTAATCTTCCTTCATGGATAACAAAATTGGGGCTCCCCATGGAGAAACACTAGGCCTTATGAACCCCTTACTTTGTAGGTCCTCCAACTGTACTCGTAACTCACAAAGCTCTGTGGGAGACATCCGATATGCTGGTGTAGATATCGGTGTCATCCTGGGGTAAAATTCGATGTAAAAGTCTACCTCTATGTGAGGAGTTAGTCCCAGAACATTATCAGGAAGGACATCAGCATACTGGTCCACCACTATAGGATAGCTAGGACAATCAACATCAACTACTCTGAGGGTTAGGCTAGCTAATTGATGTGTGATTGGATACACCCTCCTCTGGGTAAGTCCATCATGTGCTAAAAAGTTTCTCTTCTCATCAGTGAAGGAAACCTTGGTCCCATCTATGTGGTCACACCACACTTTGCGCCTAATACAGTCAATCGGGTAATGAATTGTGGATAACCAATCTATTCCTAAGATGATTTCACATGGCCTTGACACTGCTACTAGAAGATCCTAGCCGAATCTCTCACCTCCTACTGTAATCTCACACCAAAGGCACCATTGTGTAATTGTCGAATCCCCTCCCATAGGAGTCTCTAGATGTAAGGATCGAGCCAGCGACTCCACCAAAATCTATGAGCTTCGAACTACGGTTGTGGAAATAAAAGAGTGAATGGAATTTGTGTCTATAAGTACTGCATATAAGGTGGAGTAGAAATAGATCATACCTCTAATCATCTCTAGGGAATCATTCTAATTGGCCTAAACTTCCTGGAGCTAAGCTCGTCCATGTCCACATGCTCCCTAAAGTCAGGGTGGACCACCTAGAGGTGGTGGTTGTATAACCTCGAATCATCACCCACAGCTAATTGCATGGCCATATCCTCTGCCACGTCCACATGCTACCTGTGAACCTCCCCAATCGAATCCTTTCCTCTGCTTGGGTGGTCCCTCGATTGTCTGTTGGTCTTCCGTATGTCGTGTCGGGCAGTTGCGAGCCATGTGACCCTTCCCACCGCACGAGTAGCACTGCCTCCTCCTAATCTATCCTCCTCTATCCCATGAGCCCCTCACCACTGACCCTATATCCTGAGGTCTTCCACCAGAAGGTTTGTCCAGCTTGGGCCCCTGCGTCTTCCGCCTACTGCCTACTACGGATGACCATTCTACTTGATGTATGGCAGTGGCTTTCGTTGTGGGTGCATGCTCATCTAGGAAGCTCTCCACCAAAATCACTCGCTCTAGAACCCCATCCAATGTCAGAATGCTGAGTGATACCATAGATTATCTAATATCCCATTGGAGACCCTACTCAAATGTTTGGTCCCGAAATGAAGGGTCTCGTACCATGTCAGTGGCGTAGTGGGAGAGATCAGTGAACCTCACCGAGTAATGGGCCACAATCCTGCTTCCCTTCTATAAGTTCACCAACTCTTGTATACGCATTGAGTGTAGAGTCATTGGGATGAAATATTCTATAAAAAGACCCTTCAATTCCACCCAGATGAGGGTTTCCTCATCGTGTATCTGGAGTTTCAGACTTCGCCATCTCCCAGTTCCTCCATAGAAGAGACTGGAAACTAGGATCACTTTCAGATTAGTTGGTATCCCAACTAATTGAAAAACTCTGGCCACAGCCTCCAACCAGTCCTCAGCTGCCTACAGATCTGTCTCACCTCAGAACCTTAGAGGCCTCTACTGCTGAAACCCTTGCAATGCGCTTAGTCGGCGTGCACCCTATGCAAGTGGGGATGGTGGAAACGGTTACCCAAAAGGTAGTGGTTCTACTGGTACACCACCCGATGGTGCTAATGACATAAGTGGCCCTTGCACCAAGGGATCATCTCTCGTTTCACCTACATTGCGTATTCTCTCAAGAATCATGGATGGTTGTCTGCATGGTGGCATCCTGAAAGAAAATAGGTGTTCCACAGTCAATAAGTTAAACCTGGTGAGCTGACTCAATGAGATCAGAGTAAGAAAACTTTTCAAAAACACACGCAATCAGTACTTTCATGTACTGAGTCGGAAATTAGAATTCTGGATCCTGGTGTTTGGATACGTCGGCCGCCACACCAACACTAGAGTCACCAAACTAGAAACCACTTTCACAACACTTAACACTATTGCCATATAAAAAAGATCAGAGTCCTAGTTCATCGGTAGAACCGACTCCACTAATACTACTTTGTCACGACCTATTCCCTGGGGCCTGTTCCATGACTTCCCCCAAGACCTCTTTCCATTTTCCAAGGGCTGGTAACTAGAACTGGATAGGAATATCCATAAATTGGGAAGGCATTGCCTTTTTAACATTTATAGACACAAAGTCCAAGAACACACAAAAAAAACATAGTAAATATTGTAGTAAAAGTGTGCTGAAAGTAAAGAGGCCAGAATAAAAGCCCAACTAAAATGTGCAAATACAACTGTAAAGTAAAAATACTACTAAAAAGTGAAAAACAACTCCTGGTTCATCCACCGAGGATCCTACCAAAAGGCTAGGAACAACTCATGATCAGTAGTCCCTACATAATGTCATGCCAATTGGTCCGCCTCTGAGAACCATCTAGTCCTGGCTCCCTCGACCTCGATCAAAGTTTAACGTCAAATTCACAATACACAACAAGTTTTGGGTATATCATGTGGAAGGGTGAGTATAACAATACTCCGTAGGGACCCTGAGACCCTCATAGGTCTCCCAGAGTTCCACAATTGAAAAACCACAAATCAAGACCTCCATCTCAAAGCACGAAGAGATAGACATAAACTCTACTTAGTTATATTCCCATACATATACCGAAGTTATCATGATATACGCATCCCATACATGAGGAAAGAATACACAAAGGTAACAACATGAAGGTTGAAGTACTACATAGCTAACACAACGAAGATATAAGTACCACACAGGTAACACCATGAAGATAGAAGTACCACATAAGTAACACTACGAATATAACAACACAAAGGTAAAAGGCTCATCTCACAATCAGGTATAACATAAGTATAGAAGTATAGATGATTAGTCGTAAGCTAGATCATCTTATTCTGTTAATAGGAGCTTCTTCTGAACCACACATGATCGATAGGTAATAACCCCTGCTGACCCATAAAGGATTTGACCCCCACATGATCAGTGTGCACTAACCCACACTGGATTGTTGAGTGCTGACGCACACAGGATCTGATAGATGTTGACCCACACAGGATCGATGTTCTTTCATCACATTATAGCCAGCCACAGGATTCCACTCACCTGGTGTGCTTAGCTCCGTAGAATCTGCCCCTTGAGATATCTGGAATACCTTGAATTCCAATGATCTCTACAACAGAGTAACTCAAAGGACCACCATGTCGTAAGTGTTCCAACACGCCAGAAGGTACGTCAATAGGACGTCTGTTCTGTGAGTTATAAGTGTTTTAGTTCCGAGCGCCTAGTTGGATTCAGGTTCGATCCAACCTAACTGTACTCTAACTATCTTCAAAACTCAAGTGTAACATACCAAAAAGACCGTCTCACTCCATGGGTCCCATATCCATAGAGGTTTCTTCTAATGAACGCTCTATTCTTAAGTTGTGGCTCTTTAAGAGAAACTGGGCATGGTTGGGTTTGGGTCCGGTCCGACCCGGTCAGACCGACCCATTTTGGGCCGACCCGACCCGGATTGGCTGGGCCGCAGTGGGCTTAGCCCGTTGGGATGCAGTCCGGTCCGACCTACAAGGGGGCATGGCACGCTGCCCATGACTAGGTGAAGTGGCTTGCTGTGGTAGGGTCCACCCTAGATATCACCCAGGGGAGTGACCCCCAGTTTTCTCGAATAGATGTGATGGTCGTTTGGTATCCTCCATAGCAGGGGTGCCACGTGGTGCCGCTAGGTGTCATGCGCAACCCATTGGAGTGGGTCATGCCTCCCGTCACGACCGTTCATTTCCATTCATTGTCTCCTACAGCGCGTGATGGTGCTCCGCTACACCACCCATGGTCGGCCAGTGTTTTGCCGCCTCCTTTGGTCCACCACGGCTGACAATCCATGGCCCACATCCTCGGGTGTGTACTAGTCACGCCACCCTCCTCTTTCATGGCCAGTCAGTGTATCGGCCACCTTCTCCAACTGCTGCAGCTGACGAGCCGCGATAGGTTCCTCTGATGCCGTGAGTGTGCTGCCTCCTTCCTTGCGGTCGGTCGGTGTCGGCCCCGCCTTGGTCCCCACCAGTGCCGGTCGTCGGCACTGTTGTGCCAACGGCCTTCCACTGGTCATTGGGTGAGCTTTGGTGGCATGTTTTTTCAATTGCTGGCATTGTTGAACATCTCGGGACTTAACTGTCGGTTTTAGACCTTCAAAATTGGGTTTCATCCATCCTGAAGAATCGCCCATGAAGAACACACAAATTCATCAACATAGAGAAGGGACTGGGACTTATTCGTTTGGCCCTCACCCTCTACTTTAGATTTATAGAAATAGGGTAAAGATATTAAGTCATCCATACTTGAAATTAAAAAATTTTAAATCCCTACCTAGAATCCTTGGAGATCACTCGTAGTTGAAGATGAAAGGTAGGCATTCTTCATCCCGTAACTAGCTTCAATGGTTGCTCGAATGTTGTTCCATCATTATTTATTTGGTGGATTTTTCCTTCAAAAGGTTCTCCAAATTTCTCTCCTCCAAATTCAAATATTTTCCAATGAATGACCAAGAGTATGTAGAGAATACTTATTCCTTAACTTAAGTTAGTGGTTTCTTTAACTTTTCATTAATGATACTTCATTAAATTTTGGGATTCATGCTTAAAACCCTTGTGCAACTGGGCATTTAATGCCCAATATTAAATGCCCGACCACCCTCGTGTAGTCCCCACCTCCAATGAATTAAATAGAATGAAAGTGGTTTAATAATAAAAACATTTGTTTTATTTTAATCCTCCACGAATACCTGCAAAACCAAATCTTCCCCACGACCTACTACAGTCGAAGTGAAAGCTTATTTAAGAGAGTCCCAGCGCTGCGAGTTCAACAGTGCCATCTAATTTCAATTATGAGGACCTTTTCAAATGTTTGAAAACACTGTGCACGTGTTTACTGAACATTCCTTTAAAAAATTTCAGAAATTAATTCCAAGCACACCAGGCCTCGGAATCACGCGCCGTCAATTTTCGCAGACTTATAAAAATTCCATATCATTAAAAACAATTACATGGAAAATCCTAGTCTTTACATTCTCACTTTACTTTCAAGGTATGTGGGTTCAGTATTTAACTTTTCTAGAGTTTACCTAAAATAATAGTTTCCATTCTATATTCAAATGGTTCCATATAAAGTATTATAGGGAAAGAGATTTTGTACTCCAAATTATTGGGATGAAGTTGGTTATAAGAAAATTATATGCCCAAAACTTTTTTAAGAGACAATAATAAACATAAAGACTATTTAGGATAATATTAATGTAGTAAAAATTATGAAAAAGAGTTATGCCAACAATTGAAGAAATTGTTTGTTATTTCAAGTGCGGGGTCATGTCATTTTTAATGTATCTCCATGGAAGGGTGTCATAAGGTTTGGTATAAAATGGAAAATAATCCCCAAGTACATAAGGTAATTTGATATTATAGAAAGAATTAATTTCGTATCTTACCAATTATAAATTCATCCAATTCTCTTCAAAGTTCATGATGTGTTCCATATATCATCATTAAATAAGTATATACTGAACCCAATGAATATTATAAACTATGATGAAATAGAACTAGAACCTGATTTTTCATAATGTGAAGAGACTTCTAAGATTCTTGACACTATATAAATGTAATAGAGAAATTAGATGACTCTATTGGTACAAGATCTTTAGAGAAACCATAAAATGGAAGAAGCCACATGGGAACATGAGGATGTTATGAAGAAGAACAGACCTCATTTGTTTATAAGGTAATACTCGAGAAACATTTGAGGAATATTCGTTTTTGGAGGAGGGAAAAATACAACACCCTAAGATTTTATGGTATGTATCTTCATAAATAAATTCAATTTTTCAATCGTTTTGGTTGCACAAGTGAACCGTGATATACAATTAAGTATTAACATGATTGTTGGAATAGTAGTGTGACCATTATGAATAGTTTTGTTCCCATTATAATAATAACCTCACCTAGGAAGTTATAAATAAAATTTAGGTATCTCATAAATGAAATATGATATATTTATATCATATAATAAGTGAATAAATGTTTGAAAAATGATAAATTAAGTGTTGGTATTTTTGTGAAACATAAATTTTTATTTACACTTTAATAACTAATATATTTATTTAAAAGAAAATTTATTTTTTTAGAATAGATTCATCAATTAATATTATGTTTTATTATAATTATAATTATAATATAATTTTATGAGACCATAATTAATTTTTTAAATTGTCATAAGATCGATTATAATATTAAAATCTGTATTTTCAAATAACTAATGATTATAATTTTAAAATAAATTTATTATATTTAGAAAATTATTTTTCTTAAATGGTGTCCATTTTTGAAATCTACACAAAAAAAATATTTGGTGTTAGGTTTTTTTATTTTTCTATAATTATTGAATTTTTGTGAATAGTGAAATACAATAATTTATAGTATTTAACATTATATGTAAATGAATGAATTATTGAGTCATGGATGATGTATTGATGAGGTCATAACTCATTATTTTGAACTCAAATTCTCTATTTATTGTATTAAGTCATGGTAATCAACACTATTGATATTCTTGATCCAAAATAACAAATAAATTAATAAAATAAAATAAAACACCCCTCTCTTATATTATAACTATCACCCCTCACCAACCCATCTCCTAACACCTAATATGACTTGAATATTGCATAAATTATGCCTAATTACATTACCATGCCTCTTCTTCATGTTCAAGACCTTCTTTTCTTACCAAAAGACCATATACAAGTGTCTTAAAGAGGTTACCAAGGTGACGATATTCAAGAGGTAAAATCCTCCTTTCTCTTTTATTTTCATTTCTTTTATCATTCCTTCCTCTCATCCCCTTGTCCAAAGTGGAATGGTAAATCAAATACCATATATATATAATTTAATTTTATAATTCTAATGTAATATCCGACATAAAATCTCTTTTCTCCTTCTTTTATTATAAAAATGAAAACATTGTTCCCAATGTGTCTATTCACCGCCTTCCTGGACAACGAGTTTTCATTTTTCATTAACTCATTCATGGTGGGTCATAAAACTATTATTATGGTCAAATTAGATTTTAAGATACATATTATAAGTTATATAAGGTTCCATAATCAATATATAAACATAATATTAAATAAAAAATTACAAGTTCTCTATGGTCGTAAAAAACCTCCAAAATAAATTAAAACATTTCCCACAAACATTTTATCTAATGAATCATCCTATTACCATATAGAAAAAATGATATATGATACCACTTCAACTACTGGAGGTACATTAATACTTAATAATTTCATTTCTGTAGTTTTCATTCATTTTATAACAACTCCCATAATTATACACAAAGTAACCAACCATAAAACTATAAAACAAATTCTCTCGAAACAATAAAATTAAACATTTTAACTCATCATAATATCCATAAATGAACATAATTTTTTTTTAATAAATATAATATATGTTTAATAGGTTTTTAATTAATTATTTAATGAATCAAACTTTATTATCCCAGACATTAAGTATAATTGAATAATTCTTTCGGTCATAAGGTAAGGGGTTTCTCATCTACCTCTTATTTCTATGAAATATACCTTATTCACGAATTATTTATTTTTTGTGGTGTATGTATAATACGCTTTGATATATATTATCTATAATAAATTTATATTCATGGTATTAGATTTTTCATTTGATCATCATTAATTTTATGGGACATAAGGTTCGACTGGTTTCAAAGGGGAAAGGTACTTCGTCTCAATTTTCACATGATTTGGAGTTACTTGGTATTATGCACCTAATAATTTTTATGTGGTGTATATAAGACCCCTTCGAGATTATATTTCATTTGAATTATATTTACCTTAAATATTAATAATATTTATTTAATGTAAATGAGTATTTTTAAACCATATACCATTTTTACATATGTTGTTTACTTTGGATGTTGTTTTAACTAGGTAAATATTGATAAATATATATCCTCTACTCAATACGGATATTTTGATAAATCATTTTGTCATGAATTTAGTTTATAATTTTGATATTTTTGGAATTATTTGTAAATTCATACATGGGTGTGGGATGATTATAGATATCCCCTCAATTCATCGATAGGTCTCATGAGACAAAACAATTGGCGACAAACCCTTCATATTTGTTTCCAAGCAAAATCATATGGGTTTCTACCCACATAATTTAATCATATTATTAAATATCTTCATGGTAGTGGTTCATGTGAAAAACACATGACATTCAATAATTAATAATTTCCTTCATTCAGTATATAGTTATTAATATCCATGAGATTTTCACTATTACAAAATCAATGGATGCATTTTTATTCTCAGTTTATTGATTAAATATAATGTGTTTACTATTTGTTTTCCTTCCCATATTCATAATCCATTACTGATTATGTTTCACTTATTATTTATTATTTTTTCTACTATATGTAACCCTTTCTGGACATTTGAGATCACCCTCTTATTTGTTTTCCTTCCCTGAGTTATGAAGATTAAATCTTTGAATAAGTGTCAGGGAATCAGTTTATTTTCCTTTTTTATGTTATATATATTAAATTATCAATATAATAAGGGAACCATGTATGCATTTAGTTATTCAATACTAATAAATTGATCAATCATTGGTGATGTAGTCACCTGTATATATGCCATTGTAATAAAATTACCAATGACTCTAGGCTACTGGGGTCGGTGTTGTTACATGAGAAGTTTGTCTTGTTATAATTGGTATCAGAGTAAATGTTTAGTTAAATATTGTAAACTAGGATGTGAAAACTTTAGTGAGATCCCAATGGATATTTTTAAATATATCTATAGGTATATTTAAAAGGATGAGTTTAAGTATGTGTCAAAGTATTGGAAAATTTCCTAGAATTTTTGTAAAAAATAGAGATATTGGTTTCTATGTAATTGAATCTATATCAAGAAACCAAAAGCAGAAGTAGATATAAAACAAAGGTACTTATAGGTAATAAATTCAAAAAAGGAACATTTATATGGAATTGATCATCACCCGATGCATGAAAATGGTCCTTTTTGTACACCTATTTTGACTCCAAAAACACTTTATGAACCATCATGAAGGATTTAAATACATAGTGACTATGAATGACCTAGGATAAACATAAGTAGTTATATATTGAAAATAATTTTTCATGATTTAGAAATTATATAAGTGATTATTAATGATTATGTGGGTTTTCACTATGATTTTTTTATCACACTATACTTTGTAGTTTTAGTAAATTGAGGGGACCCATAGGAATTGGGTTAACATTGAATGTAACATAAACTTCTCTGATGATCATCCAAATGGGATGATGATTGGAGTAAAGGATGTTGTGATTGTTCCTAATTAGTTATTCTGGAACATGATTAACAATTTTTACCTTAAACAACTCTCAGACTCACCAGTGAAGATAAGGATGGAGTTTTCTAAGAGTTCGGGTTGTGGGGACCATGGAGGAAAGAAGATTTAGTTTACTATATTTCACAAATATGGGAAGAATCTCCCAAGTGAATGTCTGATAAGAACATGAAGTTGTTTTGAGTGTGGAAAATAAGGACACAAAGAATGTAATTTTTGAGAATAAAGTAAAAGTTCCATTAATTTGAAGGATTGGAATATTGGTCTCTCTAAGGTATTATCAAAGGATGAATGATTCAAATGGGTATTTTATGTGCATTTAAAAAAAATAATCATAAAGCGAATGTTCATGAAGAAAATCAGAAAGGTGGTATGAGTAATGGTTTTTCTATTGATGGATAAGATACTACGAATGAAATATGAAAGGAAATAAGTGTTAAGGAATCATAAAATGAAGCTTGGTTGATGGTGTATGAAGAAAGTGGAATGATTGATATATTTATGTTTCTAGATTCATTAATTATGAAATATATATGGATTGTTTAGTATACGTTTTTTGTTAATTATATTCAACAATATGTTGAATAGTGTTGATAACAAAGAGATGTGATTTAATAGGAAGGTGATATTTTATAGAAAACATATGATTAATGGAAGATAACCCTCAATATGTTCCTGATTTTTATTTAATGATGTTGGAACAAAGTAAAGTTGGATTTGAATAAATTAAATTAGATAGTACTAATTTCCTTGTAACTAGTTAACGATTTGTTAATAAAGTGGTTTATGCTATCATTGTTGGAGTTTATAGCATTTTTGTATTTAAATAATACATACAATAATCAATGTTTTATATGTTGAATGAGAATATTGTATGTTTTCAATAAGGTTTCATGGTAATTTTGGTTATTACCATGTTCCAAGAGAATAGATGATGAAGGTATTTTCATCTTTGGTATGTGACAATCGGGAGACACTTTGTGATATATTGGGGATTAATATTAAGATAAATTTGAAAATTTTAGTAACACTATTTATAAATTTTGAATTTTGAAATAGTTATAATATTGGAAATCTATAGAATGGTTTGATTTGAACTTTGGATGAAGTTTTTTAGAATAACATATTACATCACCGTATGAAAATTATCAATATTGGAAAACTGTTGATAACCTTTTTTAGCTAGAGATATAAGGAATGACTTTTCATTCTATTATGGCTATTATTTAGTACTTCAAATATGAAAAATACATATTTTAGATTATTATATGAAGTGAATATTGATCAAGGGAAAACCAGATGATGATATTGTTCTTATATAATTGAATTAAATAAAATATGTATATCTTCTCGTGAAAATTTCCCAACATTGGAAAAATGATCTTGAGAATAAATTACCATCATTTTTTATGATATTAATGGATTTTCCACATCGATTTAGGTTATGACTTTTTTGTTGTTAACTTTATCTTAATCATGTACTCTATCTCTCTCCATATGTATTTGGTTGTTAGTTTTCTCTTCTATATCTATGTTTTAACTTCCCATATATGTTCTCCTATTTGGAAACCTAGTATTTATTATTCCAACTGAATTTTGTAAATACCATTATCTTTTTTAAGATAATGATTTATTAACCCTTTTGTCGATGTGGTTTTCTAATAAATTAATATTCAAGTATTAAATCTTTGATGACGAAGACAAATTTTGTGGGTGAAATTAATTTTAAAGGGGGTATAATGAAACACCCCAAGATTTTAATAAAAAAATTTCAAATATATTAAATATTTTAATATATTATGCTTCACACAAAAATTGTTTAATTTTTAATTACCCAAAATACTATGATTGGCTTGTATTACACACACTACCACATTTTTCTTTCATTATATGCAACATCATGTTTAAAAGAAACATTAAATACTATTAAAAATAATATTTAATATAATAGATATGATAAAGAAAATGTGATAATAGTTGTGAATAGGATAAAAATATATGAAAATATATTTTTTACACGAGTGTATATAATTAATTCATAGGTTTCAAATTAATTATAAATGAAAATAAAAAACATTTGAAAATAAAGGAAATCATTTTCTAAAAAGCTATTTTTTGTACACATAAATGCATTTTACCTCAATAAATAAAAAGAAACATTTTCAGTGAATAATTTTAATGAAATTTATATATTATATTTTCTATAAAATTTTTATTATTCATCTTATCTATTTTCTAGACATGACATAAGAATAAATAAATTTTTTACACGTAAAACAATATTTTTCAACAAAATCATATTTGGCACACATTTTTTAAAATTAACTCTTTAAATTTTATAAAATTACTTTACACAATAAAATAATTTTTTAATTCATAATTACAAAATTACCTTAGGGTGAATGTTCTATATTTTTATCAAAAGATTTATTATTTTGTGAATAGTGAAAAATAATGAGTGTTAATAGAAAACTGTCTTTTTGTTCAATTTATTTATAAATAAATAATATATTTTGAATTGGTATTAAAGTTAAATTAGTCTAATTATGCATATAATAATCAAATTTTGTTCATTGGAATCAATTTAATAATGAATTTTTATATAAAAACTTTTCAATCTTTTGTACTTTTTAAAAACCCACATTTACATCTTGACTCTAGGATTAATTTTAAATTAATATTTTCTACTTATGTGAATGTAATTTGGAAAAATGGATTTCATATTTAAAATAATAATAATTTATGTTATCTCATAAGTTCAACTTAATTTTTCACCAAAATTAATATTAAGAACAGTAAAAATTATTTACCATGATTAAGGTGAAAATGGTTTTGTGTGGGTGTTACACTAAACAAATAAGGGGAACATAACCCAAAACTTATCCAATGCCCATTGGTTACTCATATTTAGAACTTATACCTTATATTATCTAGTTTGGTCCATTCTATTAGCCTGGTGGCAGGTAAAAATGTTGATACCCCTAACTCATTCCAAACACATTACAAGTATTCCACTCAACTCACTTATAAAAGACCACACACTATCCTCTATTATTCACTCCTTAAAACCCATTTTTTTAAAAAATAACTACTAAAATCACTTCCCAACTTCTATCATGTCATTCTATAAGCCTTATTTTGTACATAAATCCAACCTAGAAGGTATTTTTCGGAAAAACTAAGAAGGATACCGGAATAAGAGGTAACATTCATCCATAAGAATTTTTGTTTTATTTCTTCCTCCACATCCTTAAATTTTTAATATACCATTATGATATAATAAAATTATTATCTTACCTAAACTAAGTTTTTATGTTAAATTTATGACCTACAACCATCTCCACTTATATTAAATTGGTTACTAAACCATCGTTTGTGTGTACGATTGACTACCACCACATGAACTGATGTCATTGATTTTCCATTACCACCTCTCATAGTTGGGTAGGATTATAGATCTAATGTTTATATATATATTTCATATTTAAAACATAATTATACCTTTGGAGTCATTATTTGATATATACCTTTTTTACATTCCATTCCATATAAGATACGATAAAATTGCATGTGTGCATGGAGAACTATTGCCTCATGAAGTGATGTGATTCGTTTTAACCAACCCATTACATAAAAGATAATAAATATTAATTTAGTAAATATATAAGATATTAATGAAGTAATTATTATATTTATGACATTTTTATCATTCTAGAAAGTTAATAAATCATTTTATTTCTTACCTTTTCACTCAAAGAGAGAAAATAATGTCATTCATGTTAGAGTTGGTGTCCTTGAACCAACTATTTGTACATTGATTACGTGAATATTTAATGTATTTAAATATTAAATATATTTTTACATATTGTTCCTATTCTTCATGACTATGATCTAATAATGTCATGGAGTATTTTCCACATTAACATGGTTATAGCAGTTCCCTGCTATGATGAGAACCTTGAAGTGTTATGGAAATATTGGTAAATATATTTTTTTGGTTGGATGAAATATGGGAGAAATATTATATAGATTGTTAGAAGTGAGTACTCATAAGCATATGACACTTATTCTCATGAATGTTTCACTTGGTAATCTCCAAGATGAGAGGTTATGGAAGCAGACCCGCCTGTAGGAATTCCACATGTTTTGGTGTCATCAGATATTCCTATCTATGAGTGTGTGTAATTTTCCTTAGACATTAAGACTATCATTAATGAAAGTCACGACTCATGAACTTTGATTATTGATGAAAACCATTACACTATATGTTGGCAGAAAGTATGGTATGTTGGGTGTGTTCCAAGTGACATGTTATTAATGGATAAGTTGATAAAGGATTTATACCTTCCATTTATCAAAGTTGATAACTTAGCCCTTTGATTGAAATAGAATTGTTGCCCTAAATTTAATGGCCATTGTGTAACGATAAGTTTATTTTAGGTATCTAAATAAATACATATAAAGAAAATAGGTTGATGACACTATCATGAAACCTTCTAAATGAGATATTTAGACAAATGGATTATATTACACAGTGATCATTCGTATGTGGATTTCATCATTGAAAAATTAAGTTCTTTATCTTTGGTTTCATGACCTGTTGCAACACAGTACTCTTATAATTTAGGCAATCCCACCTAATGTAAATAAGAAAGAATCCTAGAGTTTCAAACAATAAGTGTTTCATGTGCTCTCTATTAAATTCTATTTCAATTTAATTAATGAATAAATATTATTCTCAAGATTGTGGAATAATTTTATTCAAGTTAAAATGATCACAAAAATTAAATAAAATATATTTATTCATTTTATTGAAAATTTAAGAAATATTTATTTACAATTTTTTAAATAAAATATTTATTTAAGAGAATAATTTATTTATTTATTTATTCAGGTGTTCAATAAATGGAAGTGTATTTAGAGTGGGCCTTGATCTATTTTGTAGTAAAATAATTATTTTCTAGATTGAAAATAATTATTTAACTAGTTGGAACAAGAAAAAATAATAATAATGTTGTTATCATTATATGGAAAGGGATTTATATTATGATTCTCTTCTGTTCAAGTTAGCGCACCACAAATAATGGAGCTATTATTTTTATTATGTATCATGTGTTTTCTCCAAGGTTATGAATGTATTTAATTGATATTAGCAAATTACATATTCTAACAGCAACACCATGCCATTAAATAGATTGGTATAGTGAACTGAATTTCCAGTGGTGAGAGAATTGCTAAGCCAAAACAACTTCTCTATCTAATCATATCCTCTACCCTCTCAAGAATGAGATATTTTCTTCAACACCGAAGAACAGACAATCAAGAATGACCAATTCAAGACACTCTCTTCGACGTGCTAGCACCCAAAAAATGAGTGGTTGAGATTGGAGGCTATATGAACACATGTAGATCACAACCTGATGGATTCTGGTTTGGATCCTGGCAAGAGAAATGAGACAATCCAGAAGAATCATTTTGGATGATTAACTTCATCAACGAAGAAATTATAGAATATCTAGGTATTTAATTTTACCAAAAATTATTTAAATTAATTATAAACAAGATTTGAAAGATCCTATCTCTAGGATATGGTACCATTTTCTTCTTTTTCTAGTTCTTTAATCATAATCTATGGATACTGTCAATTATCGTTGTATGGATCCCAGATTGGTCATCGATTACAACAAAATCAAAGTTGGCCCCTCCCAATTTCCATTCTTCCAATATGTTCGAATCCAAAAATTAGAATAATAGCGAGGATTATCATAATTTATAATTATTTAAATAATTCATTAATGATTTACACTTTAATAATTTTTTTTGTCAATAAAAGGTTAATCATTCTTGTAATCTAGATTTCAAGATTTATTCTTCCTCTTTATTTTCTCACAGATCTAACCGAAACCAAAAAAAAATGGATTAAAATTAAATAGAGGAACTCATCAAGAGGCACTGACAATTCTATCCAGGTGACACAAAATTGCATGCCATGTGTTTGGACATGGATGTTTTGTTCTATTCCATACATGACATGTAATATGGACTATATTCCAGGTATTCGTATTCAGCGCATCGGGAGTAATTCATACATTAGTCAAGCCATGTTCATTTATTATACACTATGTAATTAATTTTATATTGTGTGTTGATTGGGAAATATAGGCACATGCTTACCAGATTAAATGCCATGAGGCCCATTGGATACAAGTGTAGTCCCTTCAGGTCAGGGGACAATCCATATATCCCATACATGGATTGAGCTGACTGATAACTGTGTAATGCAGAGACAACACAATGTATAGCCCACTGTACACACTGTGTACTCTGAAATATCTGAAGTATGCCTCACACTCTGAGTCCCTTAGCGTGTACTTTGGGAAATACATTGAAGGTAGTACATTCTATGTAGTCAGAACTACACGTTGTGTACTATACCAAATTACAGAAAGTTAAAAGTATAATTTTTTTGTAATGTTCATAACTACTTATCATGTATAAACTGTAATATATTTTTTTGACTTTACGAATTGAAGCATCACGTGTTCCATATGTCTGAAGAGTAAAAAAGTATATGAATATAACACAAGTTTGGTAGATTTAAATTGGTATTCACCAGGTTACCTCTATGGTCTATTTATTTACTATGATGAGAATACAAAGGAAATTCAGAAAAGGAATTAAGATAAAAGGATTGATTAATTAAAGATAATAATTAATCAATTTGAGTGTGGTTTATCTTGATGAGAATGATTAAAGAATTTAATGCTAGTTTTATTAATTGTGTAATTAGTTTCATGTATGTGGATGATCATGAGCTAACCCAGACCATTGTATGTGATTGTTTCTTTTAATTTATTTGTAAATTAAATTGTTGTCCTATGATCCATCTCTCCACATTAATATATAGGGCATGAATGACCAAGGTTTCTTTTATGTAAACCCCATTTTTTACCCTTCGCCTGTGTGTGAGTTAAAAAGAATATGCAATGGATGGAGCTCCCAAGCTACTGGAGGTGGTTCGAGATAGATCCATGATGAAACCAATCGTAGGAGATACAAAGGTAGACTGGTGAAAAGATATAAACATAAACCCCAAAAGTTCAAGGTGTTTCTCCACTAGGTTAGGGTTATTTTATCAACCACTAGATAAACTAACCATTATAAAATCTCATGATCATTCCCTTTACTTTATTCTATTTCTGTCAGTTTCATTGTTTATCATTATGGTTGTGTTTTCTTGATCACATGATTAATGGATTAAAGAAGCATACAATATGGAACTAAAATAAACCAGGCTTATGCATAAATATTATCATGAAATGGTTAATCACCTAAGTAAGTTCCGCTTAATATTAATAAGAATGTTATAAATATAATAATTAATATACGTATATGAGATAAAAATACCTCAATAAAATACTTAGTCAGGCTAATCTTTTTGTTAATTAATTAAGTGAAAGAGTTAATAAAACTATGTGTTTGACCAACCCTTTTTGGGACTCATAATTTTATATAGGAATCCCATATGAAAGTTTTGGGTTGACTTAACCATATTACATAAAATGGATTATCTCATGGTAGACTTTGTGTAATATTAGAGGGAAGTGTTGAGGAAATCCATGTCAAGATTTCAGGATTGTGGAGTCGACTCAATGAATCAAGGTTTTTCAACCTGTAGTTGGAAAATACTTGCCTACTTAAATACCTTCAAATATCTTGACCAACTCTTGTTGGGGGTATGCAAAGTAGAATATGGATCCTTACCACTATAATGTTTAAGAAACTATACATTCTGGGTTCAATGGGGAGGGACATTGGGACTTGATAAAATAGTGGGAGACTTAATAAAATTAATTTACTATTTATCATAAAATTTAATCAAGAAAGTACTAATAATATAATAATTTAATTTTATAATAAAATGATATCCACAACCACACTATCCCAATGATCAATTATGGATAAAGACAACATCCTCAATAGTAGTAACTTCTATGAATGGTTTAGATTCCTTCAGTTTGTTCTACGCCATGAACATAATTCTTACATACTGGAGTCAACATTACCTGATTCGCCTTCCAAATAGAAGATTGATGAGAATTTCTTAGTCTAAGAGAAAAATATGAATGACGTGGTCAACATTCAATGTTTGATGCTTTCATCAATGTCTAGTGAACTCAGGATGTCTCACGAAAACATTGATGTATATAGAATGATCAAGTACCTCCAGGTTCTTTACCAGGAGAGAGCAAGATAGGAATGTTTTGAGATATCCAAGGAACTCTTTTAGAGTAATATTAGAGAAAGTTCACCAACTTGGTTGCATGTATTCAAGCTCATTGGCTACATTGATCTCCTAGAGGTTCTAGGGTTTAAACTCCCTAAAGAACTGGGTACCGATCTCATTCTCACTTGACTATCTCAAAGATTCTGCAGTTTTGTTATTAATTTCAATATGAACACCATTGATAAGTCTCTATCTGATCTTCTTATCCTCATTCTCTAGGTGGACAAAGTTATGAAGCATGATAAGCCTTATATCCTTATGGTGAATAAGGGGAAAGGGAATGAAAAGAGATTTAAGCCAAAAGCTTCTTCACAACCATCCAAGAAAATGAATATCAAGGGGGAGGTAAGGGAATATAAATATATTTGTTTCGCATGTGGCAAGAAGGTCCACTGGAATAAAAACTTCACTCAATCAAAGAAGCGATGGTAAGCTTTAGGTGTGTTTTTTATCGAGTGAAATATATATGTTTCTACAAATTAGGTATTGGATACAACTTGTGGTTCTCACATATGTATTAAAAAATAGAAATCACATAGATTCAGGAAAATTGACCAAGGGGTGGTAGATCTACGAGCAGTCAATGGATCAAGACTTTCTATTGAGGTTGTCAAGGACTGCCACCTCACGTTGCCGACTAGGATGATCTTGGTGTTAAAGGGTTTTTATTATGTACCTTCTATGACCAAAAATATTATTTCTATATCCAAACTAGATATAGATGGATTTTTTTAAAAAAAATCATAAATTAATGTTTCTTCTTTTAAAAAGATAGAATTTTTTTAGTTGGGAACATTTATACAATGCTAATGTGTTGGATTACACAAACCAAGTATTGGAAATCAATAACAAAGATACTTCACTTGAATCATACCATACCCAAATTTGGAATCAATGGCTAGGTCATGTAAAAGAGAAATTCCTAACAAAGTTACATTAAGATAGATATTTAGATTCTTTGGAACTAAAACCACTTGATGTATGTCACATGCATTTACAAGAAAAAATGACCAAATCCCCATTTAGTGGGAAAGGTGAAAGGGACAAAGAGATTCTGAGTTGGTTCATACCAATGTGTGTGGACCATTTTCAGTTGAAGCAAGGGGTGGGTACTCATGCTTCATAACTTTTACTAATGATTTTACTAGATATGGATATATCTATTTAATGAGGAATAAGTTGGATTCTTTTGATAAGTTCAAGGAATACAACAATAAAGTTTATAACCATCTTGGTAAGAAGATTAAGAAACTACACTCAGAACAAGGTGGAGACTTTCTTAATCAATACTTCATTGATTACAATTGAGATTTTGGGATCCTATCCCAAGTCACTCCTCATTACATGCCTCAGTAGAATTGTATAAGAGAAAGGAGGAACTGTACCTTGTTGGACATGGTGAGATCAATGATGTGTCATTAAAGAGTACCATTATCCTTTTGGGGATATTCATTAAAAATATCATCACACATACTAAACCATGTAAAAACTAAATTGATAAATTGTATTCTATACAATATTTGGAGTAGAATAAAATCCATTTTATTTAATTTACATGTTTGGGTTAACAAAGTGTTTTTTAAGGCCACTTTAGGTAAAAAAACATGTATTCTGTGGCACAAGGTGTACCTTTATAGGATACCCTAAGTAAACAAGAGGATATTACATATATTACCCATCAGGAAAAAAGGATATAGTGGTAAGACACGCATATTCCTTGAGAGAGAACACATCTCCAACAGAGATAGTGGGAGTGAGATAGACTTCGATGAAGTCGACGCTCAAGGCATACAAGAGTTGGTATAGGAGTAGATTCCACAAATCCCCATGGAAGACAGATCTCTTCTAGAGATACAAGTACTGGGTAGGAGTACAAGAGAGGTTAGAGAACCCGAATGGTATGGTTTTCTACTTACTAAGGATGGTGACTCCTTATTAGTTGATAATAATGATCCTCTAACCTGTAAGTAAGAAGTAAGTGGCATAGATGTTTCTATGTGGCAATAATCCATTAATTTTGAAATTGATTCCATGTACCAAAACCGAATTTGGGTTTTGGTTAATCCTCTAGTTGATATAAAGAATATTGGTTGAAAATGGGTATTCAAGAAGAAACCGGACATGGAAGGACAAGTTAGTACCTATAAGGCACAACTGGTCACAAAAGGGTTCTAATAGTGTCAATGTATTGAATACGACGAAACCTTTTCACTAGTTTTGAGGATAAAATTCATCAGAATTATATTGGCCATTTCTTCTTACCATGAATATGAGATTTGGAAAAAAGATGTCAAAACAGCCTTCCATAATGGGAATCTTTAGGAAGAATTATACATGATAGAACTTGAAGGTTTTGTGACTCCAAAGGATTCTAATAAGATATTAATGTTTCATAATTCCATTTATAGATTAAAGAAAGAATCCATGTCATGGAACAATCATTTTGATGAATCTATAAAGGAATTTGGTTTTATAAATAGTGAATCTGAACCTTTTGTAAACAAAAAGTTTAGTGAGAGTGTAGTAATTTTCTTGATATTATATGTTGATGACATATTACTTTTTGGAAATGAGATACCGGTCTTACAGTATGTTAAGGAATGGTTGAATCAATACTTTTCCATGATGGACTTAGGCGAGGCCGCATATATTCATGGGATCAGGATCCATCGTGATAGATCCAAGAGATTGTTGGGCCTAAGTCAAAGTATATACATTGACCTGAAACTAAAGAGATTCAGTATATAACAATCCAAGAGGGGATTGTTCCTAGCATAACATGAAATTCATATTTCCAAGAAAATGTGTCCTCAGAAACATGTGGAAATAGAGATAATGGAAAGGACTCTATACGTATCAGTGATTGGGTTAGTCATGTAGGTTATGATATGTACTAGGCTAGATGTTGCCTATGCATTAAGTGTAGTAGTAACACATCAAGATGACCCTGGTGACCTCCATTGGATGTGATTCAAGACTATCCTTAAGTATATGAGGTGTGCTAAGGAAATTTTCCTGGTTTGTGGAGGAGATGAGGAACTAGTCATCAGAGGATATGCATATACTAGTTTCAAGACTGATCAGGATGACCTGAAGTCAATACATGATACATCATCACTTTGAATGGAGGTTTTGTGAGATAGAAGAGCTCAAATTAGTGTGTGGTCACATATTCTATAGTAGATTTCAATTATAACACAACCTCTGAGGTATCTAAAGAATCAGTTTGGATTTGAATCTTCTCCTAAGAGATGGATGTCATACATAGCATAAAAGATCCCATCACACTCTATTATGATAATATTATAGCGGTGGATCTAGAAAAAGAGTCAAGGTATCATCAATAGACAAAGCCTATACATCAGAAGTATCTTCTCTTGGGGGATTTTTCTTAGATAGGTGAAGTTACTATGAAAATAATTTCCATGAAAGACAATATGGTGAACCCCTTGACTAAATCCTTGACTCAACAAAAACAAGATCATCATCTGAGGTCTAGAGAAATGAAAGTTGTCGGTAGTTTTCTCTAGTCCGAGTGAGAGTTTTTTAGAGTTTGTGTCCTAGATCCAACTATTTCTACTTTGATTACATGAATTTTTAAGTTATTTAAATACTATACATCTTATTACATATTTTTCATTATTCTTCATGACTATGATGTTGTAATTTCAAAAATTATTTTTCACTTTGACAAGTTCAAAGAAATTCCCGACTATGATGAGAACCTTTCAGTGATATGAAAATATTCTTAAATATAATTTTGTGTTTGGATGACATACTATTATAGGATGCGTAGTATACAGATTGTTAAGTGTGAGTACTCATGATCAGATGATACTTCTTCTCAAGAAGTTTTCACTTGGTAATATTTAAGATGAGAGGTTATGAGAACAGACCCACCTCTAAGAATTCTTCATGTTTTGGTGTCACCAGATATTTCTATCTGCGAACATGTGTAATGGTCCTTATACATTAATATTATCATTAATGTGTGTCATGACTTGTGCACTTTTATTTTCTGACTAAAACCATCACACCATATGTTGGCTGGAAGTAGGGTACTTTGTGTGCTTCACAAGTGGCATGTTATTAATGGATAAGTGGATGAAGGATTTTTCCCTTCCTTTTATGGAACTGGATATCTTGTACCTTTGATCTAAATAAAACGGTCTCCCTAAATTCAATGTTCATGGTGTAATGATGAGTTTATTTCAAGTAGTCAAAGAAATACATATCAAGAAAATAGTTTTTTGACACTATCATGAACCTGCTTGATAAGATATTGAGGCAAAGGGATTATATTACACAATGAGTGTTCTTAAGTGTATGTTTCCTTTTTGACTTTAAGTTCTTTATCTTTGGTTCCTTGACCCATTTCTAGAGAGTAATCTTGGACTTTTAGAAAACCCACATAATGAAAATGATAAAGAATCATAGAGGGTTAGACACTAAGTGTTCCTTATGGTATAAATTAAATTCTATTTGAGTTTAATTAATGGAATAAATATTATTCTCAATATTGTGGAATAATTTTATTCAAGTTAAAATGATTTTATAAATTTAATAAAATATATTTATTTATTTTATTTACTATTTAATAAATATTTATTTACTAGTTTGTAAATAAAATTTTTATTTAAGAGAATAAATTATTTATTTATATATTTAGATGTTCAATAATTGGAAGTGGAGTTTAAGAAGACCAAGTCTAGTTTGGTAGTAAAATAATTATTTTCAAGACGGTAAATAATTATTTAACTAGTTGGCATATTATGAAATAATAATAACATTGTTATCCTTATGTGGCACGGGATTTCATGTATGAATTCGTTTTTCACAAGTTGGCCCACCATGAATAATGGTGTTGTTATTATTATTATATAGTATGTTTTTTCATTATGTTTATGAATTTATTTAATTGTCGTTACGCAATTAAATATTGTAACTGAAACCCCATATTGTTAAATAGATAGGTACGTCTATTGTGCCATTACGCCTGGTGAACCGAATTGTCAACAGTGAGGGAATTGTTGATCCAAAATAATTTCTCTATTGAATCCTCTCCTCTAACCTCTTAATAATGAGATACATTATTCAATATTGAAGAATAAGATATCAATAATGACAAATTAAAGACACTCAATACATTGTGATAGCACCCAAAGAATGAATGGTGTCGATCGGAGGCTACCAGAACACATGTGGATCGCCACTAGAGGGATTTTTGTTTGGATCCTCACAAGTAAAATGAGTCAATATAGAAGTCTCACTCCAAATTTTCAACATAATTAAGGAATAAATTACTAAATATCCTCATATTTAATTTATATTGAAATTATTTAAATTAATCACAAACATGATGAGCAAGATCCTCTCTCTAGGATCTGACACTCTTTTCTTCTTTTTTCTAGATCTTTAATCTTATTATGTGGATACTGGTTTTTATCATCGTATTGATCATTTATTTGTTATATATTATGGAAAAATAAAAGTTGGGCCCTCCCAACCATCATGCTTCTATTGCGTTCGGATCATTCAGTTCGTGTATGTGTGGACTACCGCCTTCACGAAGCAATGTGACTCTCCCTTTTCATCACCAAAACACATGAATGATTTGAATAAGTATATTAAACGGAATAATATTTCATTTACAATATTATTATCATTAATATTATATTAAATACTACTTCCCTCTTTTCCATAAGTATCATTGAAAAATGGGTACATTACTCATATGTACATACAACTTACTTTCTCTATGATCGTAACGTAATTTATTTATCAAAACCAACTCTCATGATTTTTATTAAAATTGTTCTTAAAATAAAATTATGATAATTATTTCATGATTATTATTCTATAGGTGATGTAACCAAGATCAATGTAATATGACAAAAAATAACAAATCAAAATATATTCAAAAGCCAATGTGGTTATTAACCGAAACGTGATTTTAACAAAGAATTTTTATTAAATGGGTGATAAAATGACAAAATTAAATCATATAAGGTAATAAATAAATATATAAATATAAATATGGTTTTTAAATATATGTATGATTAAATTATATTTATAATATAGGCAGTTCGAACAACTGTGAAGGAAGTTGAGATTTAAGTTAATGGATTTTCATCTCTCTTTAATTTTTAGTGAGACACAAACCATATTCCCCATATATTTCATTGATGTGGTATATGTACTACCCATAAATATATTTTTTAATTATTTTTTATAAAAATTAGGTTGGTTTATATATCCATTTTATGATCTCTCTTTCCTGGGGTTCATGGATTCAATGTTATCAATGCGGTAATGGATTTTTGTCTCAATTTCCCTTCATTGAGAAATATGTAATGTTATAAACCTATATTCTTTTATGAGGTGTATATACATTCCCTTTGACATGTAATATCATGAATATATTTATCCAGATTATATTTTATTTTTAATTATATGTTTTTCTTCTATGTGTATTATGATTCAAAGTTACCAATGTGGAAAATCTTTTATGTTATATCTTATCCTTTATTGGGATTATTTATGATTATGTTTATGATGATAAAATCTTATGATCCATATCTCAGGAAACTCATAAATTTTCTTCTCTGCTAGTTATCATGATGTTTTCAAGTAATATTTCCATTTTTCAACTTTTGATACTTAAAATATTTGAGATATTATTTTTAAGAAAATATTTCTTCATTTCTCTTGGGAATCCGCTTTCTTCCAAAACCATGTTATTTAAAAATATTTTCAAAATCATTTTATTATCCTCTGATGATTTTTAAAATAAATATATACCCATGATTTAGTTTTTCAAAAAAAAATTAAAAGTAATATTTGTTTCCTTTTCCAAATGGTTCCCATTTGGATTTTACAGAAAATGTGAAAGGAATTTTTGTTCTAACATGTACAGCATGAATTAAACTTCATGTCATCATGAACATTATTTTCTTTGTAGATTCTTTTATAGTTTTCCATGTCTACATTAAAATAAAAAAAATTAAAATGATTTATGTTTTAAAAAAAGTGGAAAGAATATTTTCTCTAAAGAAATGTATTAAATGGTTATTAAAGCATCCTTTATAAGTTATCAAGGTTATTTTCAAAGAAAACGATTTTAAAAATATTTTATATTTTAAATAAAAGTTTTTTTCAAGGTGTAAAGGATGTTTTAATCAATAAATGTTTTTTAAAAATTATTTTACATCTATGATTAAATTTTTTGATGTTACCTACTCTTTATTGGGTATATAATACAAGGATATCATTCATATTCTTTCTCTGAATGGTTTATGTTTTACTACGGAATGATGATTGTGAAACCCATTTATCTTCCCCGAGTTATACCATGATAAAATTATTATCAAACCCACTTCTTTATTTATGGGTTATTCATTAATAAAATGATAAAATGGTTATGAAACCATTTTATTTTTCAAAGGTAATGTTATGATTATAAAACCCATTTCATTTCATGGGTTATTATATTATTAATGTTTTATGAACTCATGGAAAAAATATGTATGATTTTCATTATGTTTTAGAGGTTACATTGTGACCAAGGATGGTGTTTATGTTATATCCAAATATGGGTGGGACCTAATCTCGCTTCAATGCATTGGTAAAAGATTTATATCTCGTGAGATATGAATAACTAGACCAAAAGAGTGAACATGGTTCTGTATGGGACTTTGTTGGATATGATGGCCTTTAGAGTGAACCTGGAATACCATGATAGTTTGGTAAGTGATCCAATTCTACCATAAGGAAAGTTTTTTGAATAGGGATGATGGAGTGTCCTGCCCAGGAGTTGTAGCTACCCATGGAGAACCATTGTATGTTTTTCAATGATCCTTTAATTATAAGGAAATAATTTTCTATGATTATGTGTATGCCACTATTTAATGTTTTATTTTAATTTTGTTCTCCAATAGATCATATTAATTGATTTAATTATGATTCATGTATTATGAAATACCAATATTTATCCCATGACTCAAGATTATGATATTTGATATGAAGGGTACACTATTCAAATGTTATAGTCATATTCTCATACCCTTATATTCTTGTTATCCTTAAATATCTCCCTCATTTACCCTTATTGAGAATATAATAATTCCCCCTTTTAAGTTTCCATTCCCTAGGTTATAAATAAATATTTTACATTTGGTATGTTTTTGAAGAGTAATAAAGGGTAATATCTTTCTTGAATTAAGAATATTGTGTTTATATTTTTCAGTGGCACTAAACTATTATAGCCCTTAGGCTTGTGTTTGTATAGTGTATTGAATATTTATCCAAGAATATGTAATATCCATGTATGGTAATCTAGTTTCTCTATATAAATACATCCCAAAAATAATTTTAAGAATATCGATATAGTGGAAAATGATTTTGAAAATAAATCTTTAAAATATTTAAATAGAGTTTTTTATATAAAGTGACTCTTAACTCGAGTCTAATTTATCCCGTATATTCTTTAAATTCATGAATAATAATCTTATGTTAATTATTTTATTTATTAAAAACCTTTTTAATGTTTATTATTTCTTTTATTTCAATTACATACATGTTAAACAAAATTACATAATCAATTAAGTTCATGTCGAATGTTTTGAAAACATTCAGCTTATAATTCAAAAATGGATCGGGCAGGTTGAATAAGGTAAAATGGAATATTAATATACAATTTATAAAAAATTAATAATTTTATAATTATAATTACTATACATTATTTTTACATTTATAACCAACCACTTAGGATGGTTATGAAAAATGAATTTTGTTACAACATATGGACGGTGGTCTGTATGCACGCATGAGTAACGTTTCCATTTTTCAATGAACATGAGGGAAAGAAGGTATATATTATTTTATATTTAAATAATTGTTATTATATAATAAATATCATATTATGTTTTTTAAATTAGCCAATATACGCAATCCATGTGTGGTGATAATGAAAAATAAAATACATCGGTTTATAACGCGGTAACCCACAGGTACACACGAGTAAGGTTTTTATCTTTTATTGGATGGTAAAGAGAGAAGTATAATAATTTTTTAAATTAAAGAAATAAATTTAAATCATATATGTGATATTATTTCATTTTTATCTATTTGTATGACCATCCGTAAGATTCGGTGATGAAAATGGTAATACATTATCACTTGGGGTGGTAGTCTGCACACACGCATTAGAAATGTTTTTAATTTACATTAAATGGATAATTAGCTGAAAAATTTTATAATATAAATATAATATCATTTAATTATATTTGGTAGGATATGGTTTTTATATGAAAAACATTAAGTGATTTTTTAAGGAGGTAAAATATGAAATAAATAAAAATACACAGTTAAGAACTATACTTCCTCTTTAAAAAATATCCTTAGGTTTATACCTAAATCTTTCCTAGGATGGTATTCTAATAAAAAAGACCTTTTTTCATGGGTAGGTATGTTAATAAGATATTATCTATGTTATTGGATAATTTAATAAGATATTAATGTTTGAATAAGAGAGGATAGGGTGTGTCTATTTATAATTGAGGGAGAGGACACACTTTGAATTTTTCAAGAGTAAAATATATTAATGTATTATTAATAAAAATGGTTTAAAAGGAATAATATTATAATAATAGATTATAAAAGGTTAAAATATGACCATACATTAGTATTTATAAAGTTCTTAGGTTATTTTAACCCTTCTCATTTTTTTCTTGACTATTTTAGCATGTTTTAACTCTTACCATGGTAGCTGATTTTTTACTGAAGTTACTATTAATAAAAACATGAAATGAAAGTGGATTAATTAAGAAAGCTTGAAATTATGAATCAAAGTTTTTATTCCATGTTATCAAATTCAATTTCTATAATAGGTATAAATTACTTTTAAAATAAACATGTCGAACGTGATGAAAAACAATGTTCTAGAAAAAATATCATTAAGTAAGAAAAATGATTTTTCACCAAATTAATGTATAATATTGATTAAAATAATATTCAATTGATTATTTTTAATCAAAACCAAGTAAATAAATTTTTAAACCAGTCTAATACACCATGAGAATATATAAATTCTGATATAAAAAGACAGTTTTCTTAAAAATCGATATTTTCTACTATTCACCCAAAATTCATCTTTTTCAGAAAAATATCAAAAACTCACCCTAAGATAATGTTGTCTTGTTGATATAATAAATTATTTAATTTTTAAAATTAAAATTATGGAATTTATAAATTAATCTTCTTATATAATACCAAATAATACATGAAAAAAATTTAGTATGAATAAAACTATTTCCATGTAGATTGGAAAATTACTTAATATTATTATAGTTAATATAGATCTATAAAATATAATTCTTAAATATTTATATAGAATTAAATTTATATGTTATAAAATTTACCTAGGTTGTTACATTCTTCCTGTTTTTTAGAAATTTCATCTTTGCAATTTTATTCAATTCTTAAACAAGTGGTGTTATTTTTCCTTCATATCATTTTCAAATTCACATGTTACTTCATCAATCATATAGTTTTTTAAAAACAATTATCCAAGTGAATCACCTTATTTTGAAACACCTTCTCTTAGAGGATAAAAATCTGAATAGGTTGTTCCTCGTAAGAAATTTTACCTTCTAACTGAACTAATTCAGAACTCAAAACTTGAGATACGTCTAGTATATATTTTCTTAACAATAAAATACACCATTTAACTGAGATAAACATAATGGAAAATATAATCAACAGTCAAATGACCGAATATTATCCAGAATTTAATTCATACCAATTATCAATGACATAAATTTACTTTATTACTAAAACACATAAAAAAATTTAATAGAGATACATTAAGAAAAACATGCTTGCCTACCTCGAATAAAATATCATTCCTTTGTTTATCTTCATAACTGTGACACATACTCTAATTCATCCTCATATGTCACTAAATCATCTTAACCTTTTCAACCATTTCATCTACTAATTTTATTCCCAACAACATTCTTTCACAAAATTAATTATAATAAACATAATTTTGACATTAATTTCTATATAATGCCTCAAATAGAATAATTTGAATACTGGAATGAAAATTTATAATATAAGAAAATTAAAATAATGATATATTTTGATCCAAAATTATTTAATAAATTGTATAAAAATATTGAATCATATATTACAATGTCTAAGTCATTATCTCTAATAGTATATTAGATTGAGGATGAAAATCTCTACCGAAATTTAATTTAGTATCCAGTGACTTATAAATGATTTACAAAAAATGTATAGGTAAATCTGGGATCACGATCAGATAAAATAGAAAGACTGACTCAATAAAATATAATTATCCCTTTAAAATAAATTATAGAAAGATTAACTAAAGGGAAATTTGCTTGAATAGGAGTAAAATCCACATATTTATTCAAATGATCAATAATAACTCATATCTCATTATTACCTCAATATTTATTTGGTAATTAAACCAAAAAATCCATGCATATATTCTCTCATTTCCATTTTAGGATTGGAAAATTTGGAAGCATCCCCTTGGCTAACGTCCACATTCATGTTGAGTATGAAAGGAAGCCTCTTTTGGTACCAAATTCATCACTGTTGGGAACTTTTTGGAGTTATGTTAAAGGAAGATCTCCTGTGAGAGATGTGGGATGAAGGGTCATTAATTTTATCTTTATATAATGAAACTTGAGAAGAAGAATTTGGTTTAAAAAAATTTCCTGATCATGATAGAGATTCTCTTAAAAAATCATCTTCCACTCAGGATAGGATTTTGGCTTCTAGTAAATCTATTTCTCAAGTGCATAATTTGAAAGGAAAAGGGATGATAGTGGATAAGTCTCCGATGAGTGGTCCCTCTAATTCTTGAGCTGATTTTTTTAATGAGATTACATCTAAGGATGGTTGTAGTATTGCTCTCACTGTGTTATTTGAGCCGATACATGCTCCAAGACTTTTTGTTGTTGGACCCCCTACTTGCACTAACCCTCCAAATATAAGTATGAATGATTGTCCTGGTGGAGGTTTGATATGTGATGAGACTATTAAGTTAGCTCATGAATCTGAGCCTCCTAAAATTTTTTACTGTCATTAGGAAATTCAAAATCTTTTGACGTCCTCTATGATTTATAAGAAGTGGGTGACATCTTCGAGGCAGAAGAGATAGCAGCGGATGACAGTCCTATTAATTTCAAATATTACTCCTTTTTGTAAAAGGGATGGTTGATTATTTTTTAGTCTACACTCATGCTCCCTCGAAGCGGTGGACAAGGAACGACTATTCTAAAACACCTCGCACTCTGTCTACAGGATCTTCTAAGCCTCCTGGCAATTTCAACTCAGATATTCTTAATATCCTCAATCAGGGTAAGTCCCACTCGGAATAGGAAACTGTTGATGACTCTGATTATGGGAATGACATTTCATATTATGATGTGTAATGTTGTGTTTGATTGATGAGGGAATGTTCCTTTCTTTAACCCCTCCCATCTCTTCGGTACCATTTTATTTTATTTAATAAATAGTCAGAGTCTTAGCTTATGGATGGACTTGCTGGTATAGGTTAAATATTTCATCATAAATTCAGAAATTTATTTTTTCATTCCTTCCCACCAAAAATGTTTATGAACGTCTCTATATATCATAGAACATTAAATATGAATAGGAAATTGTAAACTGTTAGCATTAATGAATAATTATTTCATTAACTTGGAATCACAAGGCACACATAATATCTTTTTTAAATCTCAAAAGACATTAAATGTTAATTCTGAATTCATGAAACATACCTTTCCTAACCTATTCTAACTTTTCCTATAAAACAATATCCTTATTATGATCTTGCTTACTTATTTTTGATAAAGGCAGTCAAATTGAAACTTGAAACAAAATAGAGGGATTTCATACATGCATAATTTCTAGACTAAAATTCATTAAATAATTTACCAAAGGATCATATTCTAAACATAGAATAGTTAATGATGCATTATATTTCAAACATAAAGAATCTCCTACTCCATTTTCTTTTCCTAGATGGTAGTGAATCGTGAAATCATAATCTTTAATCTGATCCAGATATTTTATATGCCTCATGTTCATCTATTTATGAGTAAATATATACTTCAAAATATTATGATCAATATATATTTCACACTTTAATCCATATATTTGATGTCTCCATATTTTCAAAGAAACAATATCGCATATTGTTGAAGGATAGGTGTACGATAATTTATCTACTTAGGATTCCATTAACATTAATCATAAGTAATTACCTAATCATTCTCCATCATAACACAACTAGGTTTATTCTAAGAAGAATCATTGTGGGTAAAAAGCTCACCATTTTTGTATGAAAGGTCTGAAACTAGAAGATTCACTATTCTTCTTTTAAATTCATGGAAACATTCATTTCACACTTTCATTTAGATGAATTTAGCTCATTTTTTAGTTAACTTAGTTAGTGTAGCCGATAATTGAGAAAACATGTTCAAATCATTGATAGTAACCAGTTATTCAATGAAAAATATGAATCTCTATGACATTTTTAGGTCTTGGACACTGTTAAACAACTTTAGTTTTTGCTGATCAATTGGTATTCGATAGATATTTATAATATATCAAATGAGATAAATATATCATAAAAAATAACATTCACTAAATTATTAATATAACTTATTTTATTTCAATATTCTTTAAAAAATCCTCTATGTTTTTCATGATCCTCATGACTTTTTGAATATACAAAAATATTAGCAATAAAGACAACAAAAAATTTGTCCGAAAACTCATGGAAAATTCTATTCAAATGGTCCATAGATATATCTAGAGTTTTTTTAACCCAATGTAATAACCACAAACTTATAGTTCTCATACCTAGTATGAAACACCATCTTTGAAATGTTGTCCTCCTTTACCATCAACTGGTGGTTCCTGGACCTGAGATCAAACATCAAAAAATATTAAGCTCTATTGGGATGAAAAACAAATGAAACTATATGAGTCAATAGATACTTATTTTTAATATTGATGTTATAAAATGCTCTATAATCAATAAAAATCCCAATATAACTATATTTCTTTTTGAAAAAAAAGTATCACCCCATGGTTAAGTGCTCAGATGAATAAAATGTTTATCAAGAAACTCTTGAAACTCATTTTTGAATTATAAAATTTATAATTTAGCTATTAGATAAGGATTTTTTGATATTTTATTAGCATCAGGATCTAATTCAATAGTATATTCTATCTCCCAATCATGTATAATACAAGAAAATTAACAAATAAATCCATCCAGAAATTCATTTACTATAAGAATATCACTAAGTTGAATATTTTCCTTCTTTTCAATAATATATGAAACATAAAATCCATTTATATCTTTAATAAATTTATTAGCTTCCTCATATGTTATAAAAGTTATGAATTCATTTTAGTAAAAAATCTGAAATCCATTCCGAAAAAAATTTCTTTAGCTCTACATTCTATTTAAGTATTATAAATAGAATTCAAATCCACACCCATAATAACATCAAGCTCTACAAGGATAATTCCAAAAAATGTTTCATGTAAAACTCTTCTATATATGATAACAAGAAGATTCATATATTTTTCTTTTCCTTTATATTACCCCCATGTGCACTTTTCCAAAATAAATTTGGGTTCATTTGCTAAGGTAAATTTTTTAATTTATAAGAAAATTTCTTATAATTTAAAGAATGTGTAGACCCTAATTCAAACAATGATTTGGAATAATATGGATAAAAAATTAATATACATGACACCGCATCACTTGCTGGTCTAACATCTATTAAAGTAATTATAAAGGATTTAGTCTCACCTTTCTACTTGGGATATTAATGGCTTCCATCCTTTGTTGTTATCCTTGTATAGGTACTCTCATAATAACCCATCTCACTATCAACTATTCATTATTTTTCTATGTCGGTAAAAATTCCTATTTATGGTGCTTTTGGGTTGATTTTTTTGTTGATAAGATTTGATATCATCAAAAAGGATGGTTATAAAAGTTAGAATGAAGATTGAATGTGAATTTCTTAAAGGATAACATAGAAGAATCAGATGGGGAAAATGACCTAAAGGATCATGCGGAAGGATCACAGGGAGTGTAAATCTTCTAAAGTATCACATAGATTCTTGATGTTCGAAAGGGTCACATAGAAGTGCATAAGTACGAAGGGATTATGTGGAGTATGTTTTTTGGACATGGTGGACTTGTCTCACTTTAAATCCGGAGATCCTAAGGAGATCACATGATTTTTTTCATGTGATATGTGTATGTATAAGAGGGTATCATGAATAGATCATGTTAAGAACTTGACTACACCACATGATTGTTAGATAATCTTTAAATGAGACCATATTAATTTCCTGAAGACACTGCATGATTTTCAAGGGATCTCATAAAGAGGTCATATGAAGTACATGAAGACACTATATAATTATTAGAGGATATTCAAAAGTTATCATACGAAGCAGTTGAATTCACTGCATTATTATTAGTGGATCTTGATATGGGATCATGTGAAGTGCACATGATTTTTTTGGATCTTGTGATGGGATCTTATGAAGAATGCAATATTTTCACTGTATATTGAAGTCAGATAATGTGAAACATAAATTATTTTCAACTGATCTTATGATGGTATCAGATGAAATTATCAAATAAAATTTAGGTGTTCATGAAAAACACTTAAAATATGTAGTAGGTGATCACGTGAAGTGATCACATGAAGCACATTATCTTGATTGCTGAGATGGTGAAACCAATGGATTAATTCAATTTTAATATTTAAAGTGATGTATTTAGTCTAATAAATACCCATTAACCCATCCTAATAAAACCATAAGTTACTTTAAGTGGTTTTACATAAAGGAAAAGTATTTTTCCTTAGCAGAACAAAGCCTTGCATGGAATCACATGATCCATGTAAATAGAACAAATTCTTACGAATGGGTCTCACAAAGGGGCCTTGTGAAGGAGTCTGAAAAGGTTATATTGTGAAGGGATATATATAATGAGAATAGGTAGACCTATTACTTTCACATGATCTTCATAACCTGAAAATTACATCACACAAGAGTCAAATGATTCATGTGAATTGAATAAGGTCTTGTTAATGAGTCTCACATAGAGGTCTCATATAGAGATATCATAGAGGGGTCTCATAGATATGTCTCATGTATGGATTACATGGATACATCTCATAGAGGATTATTATATAAATTGTTCATGAAAGGATCTCATAGAGAGGTATTATGGATGTGTTTTGTATAGGGGTTCCTCTCTCCAAGAGGGAATGTATCATGCAAAGGTTTTAATCATCTCATTAACGAAACAAGGGAATAAATACACTCACAGGTGTGAATAAAATCAGAATTTATTTTCAAAAGAATCTACTACAAGTTTAATTCATTCCCTTAAGTAGAGAGATAATTAAGCTTTCAAATTGTAAATGGTTATAAAATAGGAGGGATAATGAGTCTACTTTGAATGTGATTTCATGTAAATCATCTCATTCCATGTTGGAAAAGATACTAAATACCTATGATGACCATTCCAAAGTTGATAAGAAAAATATTAGGTTCTGTGAAACAAATATAAGGACATAATAATCCACCCCAATGAGTCTATCAATTAATTCGTTTATCAAGATAATGTTTTTATAAAATACATTCATGGTCTAAGAGATATTCTCAAATATTTAAATAATGTCAAGCATATCTTGAGAATACAACCACATCAGTTCAGTCAGAATGTTTATATGTTAGAATATAATAATCCAAATAATCATACATTAGATATATTTTACATTACAATTGTCACATATGAGATGAAAAATGATGATAATGAGTCTGTGGAAAAAGGGAAGTCTAAAGAGGTGGCTTTTAAGGCCATAAACAAGATCACTACAGAATTTTGTTAGGAAGAATACATTATGTATAATTTTATTTCATTACATTCCTCAAATAAAAAAGGGGAAAAGGAAAGTTTAAAGTGAAAATTCCTCTTTCATGATTTCGTTATGGGAATGTTGGACATCTTGTAGAATATTTTTGTAATATGTTTCAAGATAATGATGAGGATGATGATGAAACTCATATGAAGAAATATTCAATTAGTGTGAATGGAAAGATAAATAGTAAGTGAAACTTTTTTATAAATAAAAATATTATTTCACAAGAAAATAACAGTTCAAAAGAATTTGAGGTAGAATATATGGAAATTTAGATGGATCTCGGAGAAAATTTTATGGTGGAGGTTCAAGGAAAATCACAAGAAAGAGAATAAAGTGAAAATGATTAAGGATAAGTTGAAGTAAGTGTTGATCTCAAAGTTAAATTATAATAATCATTAGAGGCGATAAAATTTTGGAGATCATAAATAAATAAATCCAATAGAGTGGTTCATGATGTCAAAATCTCTATGAAATAGTAAAAAAGAGAAGTTTGAGCTGAAGGATGAATTTCAAAAGCTCAGATAAAAAAACTAGAAAACATAGATAAATTTATTGAGATCAATATTAGGGTTAAATAATGAAAAACATATATCTATAATATTACTAACACATAAAAAAATCAACTTAAAAATATTGAATAACAAGAGGAGGAAGCTTTGGGATATGAATAAAGGTAAAATATAAAGAGAAACTCTTGAATCCTGATATGATACTGGGAAATAAGTTTTATAAAAGTTATAAAAAAAGTGAAATTACTATTCAGAGGTCAAGTAAAATAGTCCAAGGAATGTCTGGAGAATAAAATGACCCATCAGAATGACACATCTAGAATGGAAATTTATAACAAGAAAAAATTAGTAATGGTTGATGTCAATCTGCAAAATCCCACTCATAGGTTTATGATTCATTTGGGTATGAATCAGAATAATAATACTCATAGATCCCAAAATAAAATTAGTGTTTCACCAATGATGCATAGGAATACACCTCATATTAGGTATTATTACCATGGAAATATGGGTTATTCTAAAACAAATCCAAAGCCAAGAGGTATCAATGGGTGAAATACAAATAGAGGATCCAAATAGAGTTTAGTATTCCATGAATGAATTAATGTTCACTAATTTTTTTGTAGAGTATTTAGATATATGGATATATATTTCTCATCAAAATTATAGAGGAATTTATTAAAAAATACCCAAAGTGGTTTCTTGCAATTGCTCAAGGGGTCATTAAATGAGATGAGAATGAAAAATAAATTTTAATCTTTGTAAGATAAGGTTGGATTGTCATACTCTAAATGAGATAAATAATATTATTCAGTATCAAGTATGAACATGAAGATGTTGATCAGAAATAAAAAGATTTTATAAGGAAGTGGTTGTCGATATTTTCATCAAAGTATAAGATCTCACTAGAACATGGATCATTGACAGTGTATACACATCACATATAAAAAAAATAAAAATATACTAATAGTAACAAGGTATGAAAAGAAAGTTTTTATAAGACTTGGTAATAATGAAGGCATTAAGATTATTACATTGGTAAAATCCAAGTTTATGGGTAAAGGCATTAGACATAAAGATTCTAGGGTTTTTATGGTCTTCGTTACAACTAACTAAGTATCAGTCAACTATATGACTCATGACATTCTATCACATTTACCAAAAAATTTTGAATCATCAAGGGAAATGGGGGTGTAGTTTTTTGAAAAAAAGTTCACATAGTATAATATCTACCATGTTAGTAGAGAATTATATGTGTGATTTTTTTCCAAGGAAGAATAGAATAGGTTTTGGAAGAAACAGCATTCTCATCTGAGCCAACCATCCTTGGAAGAACTAGTGAATTGTGATACTCCTCGAGATCTCCCTAAGTTATCACATTATCATACGCATATGTTTGATTCTATCCAAAAATTTGAGATTACTCAAAATACATATAATAAAAATGTTCAAAGGTCAACAAGAGTGCTTGAACTTGTGAATATAAATGTATGTATACCTATTTCACAAATAACATATTGATGGGAAGAGATTTTATGTCCATTTCATTGAAAATTATCTAAAAATTTAATAGGTATCAATTTTCACCCACAAGTATGAGGCTTTTAGTTTAATAGAACATTATTAAAGGGAAGTTGAAAATATTCTAGGTTAAAAAATCCAGATGATAAAAAATTATAATGGAATAGAGTTTACAAATATCCAAGTAGAATATTATATCAATAAACATGGGATAAGGAACCAAGTTTCTATAGTAAGAACTCCAAAAAAATGGAGTTTCTTAGATAAGAAACTGGATTTATCAATAACATGGTATGAAAGATAGTCATTGAAAAAGACATTATAGAGAAGTTTTGGACTGAAGTGGTGTTGACATTTTTTAAAATTTATAATAGGGATTTATTATTTCCAAAGTAAGGTAAGACTCCATATGATCTATGGAATGGAATGAATCAGGAATTGAAGTACTATTGGGTCATCAGAAGTAAGTGTTTCACTATCAATAAGGATAAATACAGAATGTTTTGATCTTATTGAGATAAAGATATATTTCGTGGTTACTTAGAAAAACTAAAAGCATATAAATACTCTAATAAGAGAATTATAATATTAAGAGAGATAAATTATGTTGTTATACTGGAAAATGAAAATAATATTCAAAAAATCATAAACAATGTTAGGAGGATAGTGATGAAGAGGTGAGAAGATCTTTGGGAGTACATGTATTTTAGGAAGATTTAGAATAAGATTTAGATGATGACAAGAATAAACCAATATAGAAATCAAAGAGAAAAGATGAAATCAATAGGAATAATATAAATAGTTATCATAAAACACCAGTATTGAAAAGGAGGATAAAGACTCTAGAAAGACCATTATTCTTACCACAGGAAGAGACAAATTGATTTTAAATAAGCTTTAAGAGATGAGAATTGGGTTTTGGAGATGAATTAATAGCTTGACTAGATTGAAAATAATAAAATGTGGGAGATTTTTTTGAGCCTAATAGATAAGAATCACATTGGGACCAAATTTATTTTCCATAAAAATATAAAAGAATATGGAAAAATTGTTCATAAAAAATAATGTTTGGTGTTTGATGGATAATCCTAGATATAGGGTATCAATATTGATGAAACATTCACACTAGTTGAAAGATTGGATACAATTTGATTATTCTAGGCCATAGCCATGCAAAATAAATTCAATGATTTCCAGATGGTATTAAATTCATAATTGTTTAATGGGATTCAGGAAGAAGAATTTTATATTGAATAGATATATGGTTTTCTCATTCATGAGGATTATAACAAATTTTTATGGTTAAAAAAAACTCTATGTGTGTTGAAACAATCACAAAGAGCACGGTATTCATGGATTGATTAATATTTGAAGAAGCTTCGTTTCCAACATGGTGGAGTTGATTATAATATCTATGTTGATAATAAGATGAATCAAAGGATGATGGTTTTTGTATATATCGATGAAATAATATTTGGTGAATCAAATTAATAATAGTGTAAATAGTTTTCAAAATTAATGAAATGCGGGTTGAAAATATCAATGATTGGAAAGATAATGTTTTTCCTTATTTTACATGTAACTCAAGGAATACATTGAAAATTTACATCTCAATCAAAATATTCCAAGGTGATTCTATGAATATTTGGATGGGAAAATTACAAATAGATTAAAACTTTGATTACTATATAGAAGAAATTATCAAGGGATGACAAGGAAAATGAGTTAGTATTATAGAATAAAAACATATCATTAGTGGTCTATAGTACTTGATAAACTAGATATGATGTTGTTTTTTCACATGCCATGTGGAATGGTATCAAATTATTCCCAAATGAATTCAATTTATTTTAGTGAAAATAATACATTGGTATATCAATAGTTGATTTTGGTTTACATTACAATGAAAATATCAGTAGGATTTATTGGGTTTTATAGATATAAACTGAGTTGGTTTAGAAGATGATCAAAATTTAACATCTGTTGGTGCATTCTATCTTAGTGTAATGTGTATTTATTAGCTAATAATGAAATAATGTTTCATTTTTTAGCTTTATAGAAGATAAATACATTGTGTCTCTTCAAGCTTGCACACTGTTACTGTAGATAAAGTAGCATTTTGAATAGAAGGGTGTTGAAGTGTAGAGACCCAAAGTTTGAGGTACATAGACATTACATTACTTTTGCGGAATATCTAATACATAACAAAAACAGAAACCAAAGGACCGTAATAGTTTAGTGTCTTTGGAAACACGTAATATAATCTTTTAATCTTGGTGAAAGATATTCTACATCTCCTATAAAGATATTCCTTTTTTCTTACCTAAAACATTTCTTTATATCCTGGGGAAAAGAAACATATAAAGGGTGAGATAAAATTTTTATTAAGGGTAATCATGGAGAAAATAAAACAAACCGTATACATTTGAAACTCAAAACATGAACATAATATTTAAACCTCAAAATCTTGAGCAATGACATAAAACATGACAGTATGTAAGGCATAGATCATAATGGATCATCAATCATGATAAAATAGCATGGGAATAAAGCATGTAATTGTGGCAACCATTAATCACATTATATGATTTCTATAGTAGCCAAGGCATTTCTTCCAAGACCATCTTAGTGGACAAAGTCCCTTTCTAAATCGAGTTCACTCCTTGTTCCAGTCGTGTATTATTGAACCGGATTAACTTACTATTAAATCAATTTCTATCTCATGAGATATAATATTTAACCAATTAATTGGAGGGAGATATAGGTCCCACCCATCTCATAATGAAATCATTCTTACTTGTTCCACAACATAAACATAAATCATTCATCATAACCCAAAGAATAAAAATGGGTTTCATAAACATCATCCAATCATAAAATAATACATATAAAAAAATGGATAACATTTCATCGTAAGAAAAGTGAAACCATGTAAATCATAGAGACGTTATACTTGAAACATACACATATAAAATAATTTCATCTTAGATGGAAAATGGTTTTTCTAAAACACTTGAAATGAATTCTTGAGGAAAATATCCTTTATTATTCTAAATCATTTTCTTTTCACAAAATGCCATGCAATTTTAAAAGAAAATTATTTTGTTGAAAATATTTATAAAATCTTGTATAGTAAGCTTCATGAAAACGAGGGGTTATGAAACCATAAAAATTCGTTCATGCCGTATAAGTTAATAATAACATTCTTCTCGTACTTTTGTCGGAAAAGTCAAAAAGTTCCTCATGTGGTAACCAAAGGTATGATTCCTTTGATAACATGTGGTAAATATAAAAAATGGGTAAAATAAACTTTTAAAATAAATGAAAACATTTTTAGAAAACATGGGCATGGATGATAACAATAACCCCAGTAAATACTTATGAATAACAATCTCGGATAAGAACGAGGTTTGAATAGTTATCCCTTACCTTAGGTTAGATATGATTCGTACGTATCTGAACCTCCTTTATAATGATTTAAATAATTTCATTTAATTATTAAAGAATCATATTCATTGTTATTATATCATATATGGTTCACTTATGACTTTATATTAACTATTTTTTTGTAAATTCCATGTTAAAGCAGCGTTTTGGGTAAAATTGTTTTACTTATCGTACGTGTTTGGAATTTTTTTTCTTGATATTATTATTAATTATATCATGATTTATTTACTTCCATAATTTAAATCATGATTTATATATCATATATATTCAATATATATATATATATAATATATAGGTGAATGAAATGAAATACACCGTTCATGGAGACGGTAGGTCGTACGTACGCATGAACGTTGTTTTTCATTTCCTTATTGAAATGAATGGAATTAAGTAGATGAAATAGATATATATATATATATAAAAATCTATTTGAATTATTATTTCATATATTTCATGATTACTTATTATATATACTTTATAATCACTCTTGAATTGTTAACACGGAAAATGAATCTCATCGCGTCGTGGAGACGGTAATCCGTACATACGCACAAGTGATGATATCATTCCCATATTTATTGAATGGTATTTGAGTGGATGATATAATATCATAGAATCATTATGATGTTATAATAATTATATATAGTTATTCTTTATGCCATTATACCCATCCAGGTAGGGTGTTGGTGGAAAAACTGATTACACCACGGCGTGGAGACGATATTCCGTACGTACGCACACGCGGTGATTTCATTTTACGTAGGATGGATAGAAGGTAAAATAGGGTTTTTTAATATTTATAATAACATATCAGTATATAATTAATACTGATATTATTACTTCATAAAGAAGAAACTAAAGAATAGGAAGTATAAAAAGAAAGAAACTTGAAAGAGCCGGTAGAAGAGATTACCTCTTCCTTGATGCACCTCCTTTAAACTTCTTCTTAGGTCACTAGAGTTGGTCTTTTGAGAAGACCAGAACCTCTATGATATAACTAGAGATTTTTAGAAGATCAATTGTCTGGGGTTGGACGAGATTAATGGCTCAAAAGGGTGTGAAGAGAAGAGGGAAGGGGTCCCCTTTTTATAAGGGAGGAGAGGGGCACCTTTGGAAAAACTTTAAATATTATTTTATAATAAAGTCATATTCGGTTTATAATAGCTCAAAATTGATTTATTTATAATCTAAAGTAGTTATGGGTCGAAATACTCTGAACTAATAGGTTTTAGAAAAGTTTAGGTTACTATTTTAACCTTATCATTTAGATTTAACGCTAAGTTAAATAATTTAACTTTCACCGTGTCTTCTTGTTTTCTTACACTATATAGTTAATAAAATTACTATAACAAGACAAAAAAACCTCAAGTGGTTCATTATTAATATATATAAACTTATATAAGTATTTTTGATGAACCTTATATTTTTTGGAATATAATAACAATTAATAATATAATAGTTGTTTTAAAAAACTATTTTATGTCAATTTTGACACTATTTGGTAATTGATTTTTGTGAAAATCATAACAACTTGATTAGTTCAAAAACTGTTAATTGAATCAATACTAACATGTCATATTAACCTATAAAATTAGTGGAATTCATAAAAAGTCTCAAATTACATTTATTTGAGTATTTATAACATCAATTATGTTAATATTTCATTAAAAAGGTAATTATAGCATCATCATTGTGTCATAAATAAATTAATTTATTTAATGTCTCAAAATTATAAATAAAATACTATTATGTATGAAATATTTTTATATTTCTAATTAATATTTATAGTCAAATTTATATTATGTATAACCCTATATTAAAAATGTTTTAGTTATTAAACATTGATTTTAACTATTTTAACTATTCATTAAATAAAATAATAATAAATGTCCTAAACTAATCCAAGTGAAACTAAAGGGTAATATTTTTTCCTAAGGTTTTTTTTGGTCTAATTATAATTATCTAATAAAATTAGGGCATGTTTTAGGATAATAATAATATCATTTTTCCCTTAATTACCCTATTTACTTTTAACCGTGGTAAATAAAAGTAAAAAGTAACTATTCCCCAAAAAATATTTTTATCTTATTGAACCACATTTTACACCTTTATATTAACCTTGTCTCTCGGATTTTTGAAATTCCACTCGAAGAAGTGGTAAAATTAAGTTTTATGTAAATTTACAAATTCTCCTAGGAGGTGGGTAAAAGATGGTGAAATGTTCAATAAAATTTTTCTATATATTAAATTATTATAAAATGACTCCAATGAATTACATTGAACTTATATATGAATTATTTATCAATTTTTATCTAAAATAAATTTAAATAAAATAAAAAAAATCAGTTTTTAAATAGTAACCTAGTGTTTTCACAATTCATCAAAAATTGAATGTTTTCAGAAAAATACCAAAAATTCACCGTAGGATAATTTCGATATTCAAAATCAAAAAATGAATTCCATTTTGAAAGATAAAATTTAAAAAAATTAAAAAATTGGGTATTACTATTCATAACGGCTAGTTCATAATAATATTATAATAATATATCGTTTAGTGAAACTTGGTATTGCGTACTACACGTGCTATCGAAGAAGGTCTTGATTGCGTGTAATGCAAGCCAAGCCAGGGCTGCGTGTAGTGAAAGCTCTGTTTGGTGTTTCCTATAACATAATCAAAACTTATTTCATTTATACATTAAACAAAATCTATACTTAATGTTGCGTAGAAAAATTTCCACAAAATGAACTTGAAATTGTGTGTAACAAGAGCCAAGAATATTGTAGCGTAAGCTGCAAGATAATACAGTGTAGCGTATAGTACAAGCTAATCTTGGTGTAGTGTATAATATAAGATATCAAAGAAATTAAAATTAATATATCTCATAAATTCTTGGGTTGTTACATTCTACCCCCCTTAAAATGAATTTCTCCTAAGAAATTCATCAGGGTTATAAATCGTTTACTACTTGAAAGTTTGGTTCGTAGAAACCCACATCGTAAATGGAATACTAATTTTAAAAAGTAAAGTAAGAAATGTAATGGTTACTTGGATTAACTCAACACTGGGTTTCCTCATAGGAGAACATAGATGGAAATATGGATATAGAAGAAGAATCTAACCATCAAGTTCTGATGGAGAGTGGTAGAGGACATGGCGATGAAAAATCCAACAATCACAAATCCATAAATTTGTGATGATTTAAGGTACCATCTGATTCATCATATATAAGAACACTTGGACAACATTTTTTTTGTTTTCAAGATCATTTCCCTAAATTTGAAGAATTATTGAATTAAAAAAATATTTACTTGATTTTGGTTCAATCTTACTGTTGTTTGTGCCTTGAACAATTTGAACTTCATCTCTTAAAGAAATGAAGTTAAATTTGTGTTCCGTGATGTGTTAGCAGATCATGTGATAGAATGATAGTTCATTCTATCTATCACAAACAAAAGGATAACAAAAGTTATTTAATATACATAAGTCCGTCTATAGTGATATTGGACTTATACTTCATATATCATACAGCTTAATATAATAAAAATAGTTTCTACTAACCAAGGACTTCCTGTAGTCCAGTCATAGGTGATAAAGGCCTGTCGCACTTCGGTTGTGGGTTCGATTCCCATAGCCTTGTCCAACATGACGGGTTGTCACCCATCCTACAGGTTTTCCTTTTTCTTAAACTACATTATTATAACATTCCATAAATAATATCGAAAAAATTTCTAGCCTTAAACAATACTGACTTATGTCCAACATAATCCATTCCAATCTTTAGGCTTATCGAAAATACATCTATCCAATATCATAGTATAAAGAAAACGATTACTAGAAATGCCATTAACCAAGCATGTGAATACCATCATTTATCCCCCATATATCATATGATATATCTTGTTGATCGCATTCCAAACATGTGAATACCATAACCATGTATTTTTTTGAAACCTTAATTACCATATAACCTTAGTGAAAACATAAGTGTTGTCAAAAGTTAACTCTTTCCACTTACCAAAATCCCAAAATTTCTATATAATCAAACAATGATATCACTTTGTCCTTATATCAGTCATGAGCTCATTAATACTATCAAACATATCATTGTCTCCTTATCCTTTCATTATTCACATATCATCTACCTTCCAAAAATATTTTAACAACCTTTAATGGTTATCGGTACCATTGATCATATACTTCCAAAAAATCATGGAAAGACAACAGTGTAACAATCCTTAGATTTTTCTTTATTCCATAGTACCATACATTATTCTTGATAAACATACAATCATTACACTACCTTCTTAAACCATTAACCAAGCTTCAACACTTCTTTCGTCTCATATATCATTTGTAGTCTCCTCATCATCATCCACATAAATACTACCCATATGACCATTCTGATTCTCTTCATGAGATTTTTCCTTAGGGAATTGGTTTGCATAATGCCCATACATTCCACATTTAAAACATCTAATAATTGTTGATGTCATAGAAATACCATTATCCTTCTCCATAGTGTTAAATGAACCTTTTCCTTTGCACTTACTAGATTTTTCTCCTTCTTTTCCACACACAATGAATCTTCCAGTTACTTTGAAACATTCTCTTTGATGCCTCTTCCCACATGATTTACATGAGGGAAATTGAACTTTCTTTCCTCTATGATCATCATGAAACTCCATCTTTGTCTTATTAGATGAGTCAGGATACTTACCAAAGTTGAGATTAATGATCATACTATGAGATTGTTGATTAGGCATAATAATGATGTTTTTACTTCCAAATACCATTTCATTTGGTTGCTCATGAAGAATATCATTCCATTGGCCATTTTCTAAAACCCGAAAAGAATAATATGAGAGGCAAAAATAATGCTAGAAAAACAACATAACAAAGGGGGAGTACCATCAATATATAACATCTTAGGTTAAATTCAATGATAGTTACCATAATTCTAGGACTATAACCTATACTTATACTTAACCTTACAGACATCCCTAGAAATACATTATAAATATCTCTAGAGATCTCACTAAAGTGTTCGCATCCTCGTTTCTAAAGGTTAACTAAACATTTCCTCTGATACCAACTGTAGTGACCCAAAGCATGATTTACATAGACATTACAATACTTTTGTGGAATATCTAATACATAACAAAAACATACACCAAAGGACCGTAATAGTTTAGTGTCTTTGGAAACTCGGAATATAATCTTCTAATCTTGGTGAAATATCTTCAACATCTCTCATAAAGATCTTCCTTTTTTCATACCTAAAACATTTCTTTATATACTGGGGAAAAGAAAACATATAAAGGGTGAGCTCAAATGCTCAGTAAGGGTAAGCATGGATAAAATTAAACAAACCATATACATTTGAACTTCAAAAAATGAACATAATATTTAAACCTCAAAATCTTGAGCAATGACATAAAACATGGTAGTACATAAGGAATAGATCATAATGGATCATCAATCATGATAAAATAGCATGGTAATAAAGCATTTAATTGTTTCAACCATTAAGGACATGATATTATTTCCATAGTAGCCAAGGTATTGCTGCCAAGACCATCTTAGTGGACAAAGTCCCTTTTTGAATCGAGTTCACTCCACGTTCTAGTCTTATATTACTGAACCGGATTAACTTACCATTCCAGCCATGTCTATATCATGAGATATAATATTTAACCAATGCATTGGAGGGAGATATACGTCCCACCCATCTCATAATGAGGTCATTCTTACCTGTGCCACAACATAAACATAAATCATTCATCATAACCCAAAGAATAAAAATGGGTTTTATAAACCTCATCCCATCATAACATAATCCATATAAAACAAATGGATATCATTTCATCATAATAAAAGTGAAACCATGTAAACCATAGAGACATTATACTTGAAACATACATGTATGAAATAAAGTCATCTTAGATGGAAAATGGTTTTGATAAAACACTTGAAATGAATTATTGAGGAAAATATCTTTTACTCTTTAAAATCATTTTCTTTTCACAAAATTCTATGAAATTTTAAAACAAAAGTATTTTGTTGAAAATAGTCATAAAATATTGTACAGTAAGATTCATGAAAATTAGGCATTATGAAACCATAAAAATCCATTCATGCTGTATAACTTAAAAATAACATTATTCCCGTATTTTTGTCGAAAAAGTCAAAAAGTTCCTCGTGTGGTAACCAAAATTAAGATTCCTTTTATAAAATGTGGTCAATTTAAAAAATGGGTCAAATGAAATTTAAAAATACATGAAAACATTTTTATAAAACAGGGGCATGGATGATAACAATAACCCTAGTAAATACTTACGAATAACAATCTCAGATAAGAACGAGATTGGAATAGTTATCCCTTACATTAGGTCTGATATGCTTCGTACGTATCTGAAACTCCTGTATAATGATTTAAATAATGTCATTAACTTATTAAAGAATCATATTCATTGTTATAATAACATATATGGTTCACTTATGACATTATATTACCCGTTTATTTTGTAAATTCCATGTTAAATCAGCATTTTGGGTAAAATTGTTTTACTTATCATACGTGTTTGGAATTGTTGTTCTTGATATTATTATTACTTATATCATGATTTATTTACTTCCAGAATTTAAATCATGATTTATATATCATATATGTTTATTATATATATATATATAATAGATAGGTGAATGAAATGAAATACACCGTTCATGGAGATGGTATACCGTACGTACGCATGAACGTTGTTTTTAGTTTCCTTATTGAATTGAATGGAATTAAGTAGATGACATACATATATATATATACCAAAATACAGTAGAATTATTATTTCATATATTTCATTATTACTTATTATATATACTTTATAATCATTCTTGAATTTTTAACACGGAAAATGAATCTCATCGCGTCGTGGAGACGGTAATCCGTACGGACATACGAGAGATAATATCGTTCCCATATTTATTGAATGGTATTAGAGTGCATGATATAATATCATAGAATCAGTATGATGTTATAATAGTTATATAAAGTTATTATTTACACCATTATACCCATCCAAGTAAGGTGGTTGTCGAAAAACTGATTACACCACGGTGTGGAGACGGTTTTCCATAAGTACGCACGCGCGGTGATTTCATTTTCTGTAGGATGGATAGAAGGTAAAATAGGGTTGTTTTATATTTATAATAACATATCAGTATATATGTAATACTGATGTTATTACTTTATAAAGAAATAACTAAATAAGAGTAATTAGAAGAAGAAATAAACATGAAAGAGTCGGTAGAAGAGACTACCTCTTCCTCGACGCACCTCCTTTAAAGTTCTTCTTATGGCACTAGAGTTGGTCTTTTGAGAAGACCAGAACTTCTATTATATAACTAGGGAGTTTTAGAAGAGTAATATTCAAGGTTTGGATAATATTCAAGGCTCAAAAGGGTGTGAAGAGAAGTGGGAAGGGGTTCCCTTTTTATAAGGGAGGAGAGGGGCACCTTTGGAAAAACTTTAAATATTATTTTATAATAAAGTCATATTCTATTAATAATAGCTCAAAATTTATTTATTTCGAAGATAAAGTAGTTATGGGTAAAAATCCTCTCAACCAATAGGTTTCATACAAGTTTAGGTTTCTATTTTAACCTTATCATTCAGATTTAACTCTAAGTTAAATAATTTAACTTTTACCGTGTCTTCTTGTTTTCATACACTTTATGGTTTATAAACTTTCTATAACAAGAAAAAAGAACCCCAAGTGGTTACTTATTCATATATATAACCTTATTTAAGTAATTTGGCCGAAAGTTATATTTTTAGGAATATAATAACAATTAATAATATAATATTTGTTTTAAAAACTATTTTATGTCAATTTTGACACTATTTAGTAATTGATTTTTTTAAAAATCATAACAACATGATTAGTTCGAAAAAAGATAATTTAATCTATACTAACATGACATATTAACCTATAAAATTAGTGTAGTTCATAAAAAGACTCAAATTACATTTATTTGGGTATTTATAATATCAATTATGTTAATATTTCATTAATAAGGTAATTAATGCATCATCATTGTTTCATAAATACATTAATTTATGTAATGTCTAAAAATTATAAATAAAATACCATTATTTATGAAATATTTTTAGTTTTCTAATTAATATTTATATTAGAATTTATCTTATTTATAACCCTATATTAAAAATGTTTTAGTTATTAAACATTGATTTTAACTATTTTAACTATTCTTTAAATAAAATAATAATAAATGTCCTAATCTAATCCCAGTGAACCTAAAGGGTAATATTTTATTCCTAAGGTTGTTTTTGGTCGAATTAATCATATCCATTAGATTTATGACATGTGTTAGGGTAATAATAATATCATTTTTACCCTTAATTACCCTATTTACTTTTAACCGTGGTAAATAAAAGTAAAAAGTTACTATTCACCAAAAATTATTTTTATCTTATTAAACCACATTTTACTCCTTGATATTAACCTTTTCTCTCAAATTTTCTAAATTCCACTCATAAAAGCGGTAAAATTAAGTTTTATGTAAATTTTCAAATTCTCCTAGGAGGATGGTAAAAGGCGGTGAAAAGTTCAATAAAATTTTTATATATCTAAAATTATTATAAAATGACTCCAATTAATTACATTGAACTTATATAGGTATTATGTATCAATTTTTACCTAAAATAAATTTAAATAAAATAAATAAAAAGTTGGTTTTTAAATAGTAACCCTGTGTTTTCACAATTCTTCAAAAGTTGAAAGGTTTCAAAAAAAAAACAAAAAATTTACCCTAGGCTAATTTCGATATTCCAAATCCAAAAATGAATTCTATTTTGAACGATAAATTTTATAATATTTCAAAAATTGGGTATTACTATTCATAACGACTAGTTCATCATAATATTATAATAATACTTAATTTAGTGAAACTTGGTATTGCGTACTACAAACTCTATCAAAGAAGGTCTTGATTGTGTGTAATGCAAGCCAAGTCAGGGTGGCGTGTAGTGAAAGATCGGTTTAGTGTTTCCTAAAACATAATCAAAACTTATTTCATTTATTCATTAAACAAAATATATACTTAATGTTGCGTAGAATAACTTCCACAAAATGAACTTGAAATTGTGTGTAACACGAGCCAAGAATACTGTTGCGTATACTGTAAGCTAATGCAGTTTTGCGTATAGTACAAGCTAATATTGGTGTAGTGTATAATAGAAGAAATCAGAGAAATTAAAAATAATATATCTCATAAAATCTAGGGGTGTTACATGAAGTGAGTTATTTTATTAAAATACATTATGATAATTTTAGTGATATAAATATTAGAGAAATCCATTATAGAACTAAAGTAAAAGGAATGTTGAAATCAAATATTACTTTATCAAAGACAAAGTGGATCATAGACTTTTGAATCAGGTGTATGTGCCTAAAAAACTACAGGTTTTAGTGATTATAATTAAGACCATACCTAAAAATAATTTGAATGTAATTGATTATCCCTTGGAGTTTATTCAACTCCCCATATTTGAATATTGTTGATTTGGAACCCCCTCACCCTGAGGTATGGTGTGTTTACCCTATGTTCTTATTTTTGTTTTTTACCATGTTTCATACCAAAAAGGAGTAACCATTGGATTTATTAACAAAGGGGGAGAGGATAATGAGGGGAGTATAAAAATAATGGGTGTATTAAACATGATTATTCTAAAGTATTTCTACAGATAAATAAAAATCTTTAACAGGAGTGTTAGGTTTATGATGCAAGTAGTTGACATGTGAGGGTTAAGGAGTGATCTCATGAGTTGTGTATGTTTTAACTTTTAGTGATGATAATTTTATTAATGGAATATTCATAAAAAACGGAGTCATAAATGACCCTTAAATTATACTCTTTTTTGTCACAAATATCTTGACACATGTGGGCTTATAGTACATGTTAGAGAAGTCTTTTAACACAATCATGGCTTGTAGATGTAAAATGGTTTCTCATTTGTAGAAATTTTAGACAACTTTATTCTATGATTATTGATTTTTTTTCAACCAACCCGAAGGGTTCATTTTTGTAAAAAATATATTAATGAATATTTTGGGTTGATTTTGTTTGTTGAAAATGATATATGTTGTTGAAAAGGGTTAGTTGTCAAAGGTGGTGTGCAGAGTGAGTGTGAATGTCCTAAAGGATCACATAGTAGGATCATACAGATAAAAATTATACTAAAGGATTATACAGAATGATCGTACATGGATTTATTTTCATAAAGGATCATATTGAAGTATCATATGGAGCATGAATGTTCTAATGGATCACACGTATCACATAAGTGTAAAAAGATCACTTTGAAGTGTGTAGTTTTAAGGGATCATGTGGAGTGTGTTTGTGCGGCCAAGGTAGAATTTTCTCACTTCAAATTGCAAGAGATAAACTAGATCACATTATTACATCAATCCACCTATATATAAGATGATCTTGAACTGAGATCACATGAAGAACTTAAAGAAAACACATGATTGTTAGAGGATCTTGGGATGAGATCACGCAAAGCACCTAAAGACACCACATAATTGTTAGAGGATCTTGTAAAGAGATCAGGAAAACTACCTAAATACACCACATAATTGTCAAAGGATCTAGCAAAAAGATCATGAGAAGTACTCAAAGACACTACGTTATTTTCAGTGGAATTTATGATGAGATCACATGAATCAAGCATGATTTTTAGTGGATCTCATGGTGGTATCATAGGAAGCATGCATGATTGTCAGTGCAATTCATGGTAGGATCATGCGAAGTGTAAATTATTTTCAATTGACTTTGTGATAAGATAACATATTTTGTACAATGATAATGCAAGTGTTTACATGAAATGTTTGAAACATATGAAAGGTGATCATTTTATTTGATCACTCAAAGTGTCTGATCTCGATTGATGAGGTAATGAAATGGTTGTAAAACTACAATTTCTAGAGTTAAGTAATTTGATTTATTCTTATAAATACCCCTTAATTAATCATTAGAAAAATAATAAGTTTTATTAAGAGTTTTGATACAATGAAATATATTTTACATGAGCATAAAATATTCTTGCACTAGAATCATGTGATCCACATGAATAGAACAAATTATTTCAAAGGGGTATTCTGAAGCTATCTCATAATGGTATATTATTAAGGGATGTATGCACTGATCATAGGCAGACCTGTTGATGTCACACCAACCAAATAACCTGAAAAGGGCCTCACAAAAAAATCAAATGATTCACATGAATAGATGAAGGAATTAGAGAGGAGTCTTATAGATAGGATTTACGAAGGGATATTATGGGGGTCTCATAGAGGAGTCTTGTGGAGATTTATCATGGAAGGATATCATGGAGGGATCTAATGTAAGATTATCTTGGTGAGGTATCATAGAGAGATCTCATGGAGGGATATGGGAAGTTATTTTTCACAGGGTCACTCTCTCTAAGATGAAAAGACTCATAGAAAGGTGGTTGACATCCCATTTATGAGAAAATGGCATAAATACACACACAAGTGTGAATAAATTCATAACTGATTTTAAAAAGTGCCTATTATACTAGAATTATGTTCACATAAGTAGATAAAGCAGAAATATTTTAAATTTTGAATGGTTGTGAACTAGGAGGGATAGTGAGTCTGATTTAATCCTTATAACAACATTGTGCTTTAGTAGATTTGGAATATGATCATATTTTATTTGTATGCTCCTTGTATTTAGCCTAGTGAGGTTAACCCAAGTAAAATTGTTATGTTCTATTCATGTTATATTTTATATTTATTCAATTATATGGGAATCTTAGAGAAGAGTGTTTTTTCTAATGAAGGAACAAGATCCATAATAATGGTTTTTCTAATCTATTACATGCTGATTAACCCCCCCACCCACCCACCCATAGTGTATATAACCTAGTTTGGATAATAATATAATCATTACTATGATATTTTTTTTGTCATGATACACAAGTCCAAACTTACTATATCATAAACACTTTCCAGTCTTCAAAATTCACTGTCTAGGATCCATTTTATAACACTTATCACAAGATAGAAACATGATTTTATTACCTTCAGATTTAACCAATGGACAATTCCCCATTACCTACCATTTAGACCAATTTTTTATTTTTTTTCATGTAATAAATGGTAATCAGAAAACATATTTTCTAACTTTTTATCACACTGAACAAATTTCTCATAATTTTAGAATTTATGAGAGGTCGATTCTCTTTAATATAAGGACATTAATCTAGTGTGGAGATAATTAATTTTTTTATCAATATAACAAATATAATTTTGTGAGTATCTTGAAAATTTATTGAATTTTTCTTCATATATGGCTACTAAATCATCCTCCTTCTACCTAAATTCCCTGAACTGGTTTTCCATTCTAATTCTAATAGCTTTAGTAAAATACTTCTCAAAGAAAATTACTTAAATTTATGTCATTACATGGAATAAATATCTTCTCTTTCATTAATATTATTAACCACTGACCCCCAATAATAGAATTCACCATAAAATAGTAAGTATAAAGAGTTACCATTTGATTTTATAAACAATCTATGACTTACAGTATCTTCTTCAAATATTTAACCCATCCTCAAGTTATCAAATTGTCAGATGATCCACTAAATGATTGAGGGTGATATTTAATAAAATTATCTATAATAGGAATTTTCTTATATAGTGAATGGGGTTTTCCTCTAACATGAATACCATCACCATTTATATCCTATTTCAACTAATACATCATAGTAAAAAATGGCACTTTTCTAATTCCAACCATTCCATATTGCTGATTCGAAAGGATATTATCGCTTTGGTTCTTTCATACATCATATTTTATGTCTCCTATATGGAAAACCATTATAAAAAACACATTTTAGATGAATAAACATGGTAATATTTAAATACTATATCATAATAACAATAAATTAAAATCTCTTAAGGGTTCATACTTATATTATCATAAATTCTAAAATTATCTATACCTTTATTTGATATCAACTTTGAGGACCCGATACTTGTTCAGCCCATAAGAGTTAGTTTTAAATTATGAATTAATTTTCTTATATTATCAAACATCTTTTGGGTTTACAGTTTTATATAATTAGGTCATAACTCTTACATTATAATGTGTAAACTTCCACTTAGTATCAATTATATTCACAATACAATACTTTTAGAATGTAAAATATTTTCTTTTAATCACTAATCTTCCTGATTTAAAACATAACATAATCATTGTTTCTAACCATCCATAAACCTTATGAAAAATATTTTAAAATGTGTAATGAGAACAAAAATATCTATAAGGGATATATAAAAATTAAGAAAGAAACTTGTCACTACATTTCAAAACCATGACATCATATAATATATTTTCCCTTCAACATAATAAAATTTGACCTCAAATAATCATTTACATACACATGAAATCAAATTTAGTGAACAAAGTTCTTCATAAAATAATTTATAAGAAAATATAAAGTCAAAATCATAATCAGGTGGGTTTTTTAGAAAACATGAGAACCAATGAAAAACCATTTTATTAAAAACATACCTTTTTCCCCTAAAAGTGAATAATCATTCCTTTAATATAAATATCATTAACCTACCTTATGAAACCAAAATATTTTTATCAAAACTAATTTTCAATCATATAAAATTCATTTATGAACCTTGGTGCATAATCTTTATATAACCCTTACAAGAACCATTACAAATGGAAAAACCTACTCGGTTAATTCCAATACAATTCTCTAGAGAACGTTATTACTACCAAATTCATTTGAGAGCTATATCAGGCTCTCTCATAATCATAAAGATCTTATAAGAAAAGTAACTTATATAAAACACATATAATCATTCATTTACATCATCATACCCATAAAAATATATATCAACTAATACTTAAAACATTTTTTAGATATTGATATATAACTTTTCCTTAAACCACCATTTTCAAATATTAAATACTAAGAACAAAGGGAAGATGGTTTTTTAATTGAAAAGAAACATGGAATCCTATAAAGGAATATAATCATAAAAAATTGGTTTTTTTGTTGGATTATTTGTTGACATCATATATGTTAAAATAGAATAATCAATTTTCCTTTTTGTATAAAATGTCAAAACATTCCATATAAAATGTGTAAAAAGTTTCTTTTAGAAAACTATTGAAACAAATTAAAAAAACATAAAATTATATTAATAAATTAAAAATGTAAATATAAATACATCCATAAAATATTTTTAGGAATATAGACATGGAGGAAAATATTTAGAAACTAAATCATTGAACTTTTAAAAAAATGTTTTAAGGTAGTGTCCATTACCTCGAGTCTGACTTGTCACAGACATTCTTTATCTTATTGAATAATAAAATTATTTTAATTATTTACTTTATTAACAAAAAATCATGTTTATTATTCCATTTATTTCACTTATATCTATGTTATACTTAATTACATAATCAATTATGTTTACGTTGGATGTTTTGAGAGCACGTGGCTTATCAGTCCTAAACGTCGGGGGTAGGTTGACTATGGTCAAATGGATCATGATTATATCATTATAGAAAAAATAATGTTTTAATAATAATTGTTATAAAGTATTTATACTTTCATAACCAACCATTTAATATGGTTATGAAAAATGAATTATGTTACAATATAGAGACGGTAGTCCATATATACTCATGGGAAACATTTCCATTTTTTAAAGAAGATGAGAGAAGGAAGGTAATTATTATTTTTTCTTTATATAAAATTAATTATATCATAAATATAATTTTATTTCTCTAAATCCAACTATATATACAATCCATGTGAGTTGATGATGAAAAATAAAATACATTGGTCATGAGGCGGTAGTCTGCATGCATGCATGAGCGATGTTTTCATTTTTTTGGATGATAAAGAAATAATTAAAACATGTATTTACCAATAATGAATTAAATTTATATCATATGTATCATATTATTAAATTTTGATCCAATATTATGACCATCCATATGATCTTATTATCAAAAATTAAATACATCACCTCACTGGGTGGTAGTTCACACATACACATAAGCGATGGTTTTATTTTCAATTAAATGAATAAGTACATAAAAATTTATAACATAAACATATTTACTTTTTAGTAAAATTGGGATAATAATTTTATTATATTACATTGTTTAAAAGAGTTTTGAAGGAGGTAAAATAATAAATAAAATGAAAACACTTGGTTAAGAACTATACCTCTTTTTTAATCAACCTCCTTACCTTTATAATTGAACCCTTCCAAGGATAGTATTATGATTAAAAAATGACTTCTATTAGGTTTTTAGATATTTTATGAATGTTTTATGGTATTTAGTTACTGATTTAATAGTCTCTTTATGTGTGTATAAGAGAGGAGGGGTGTCAAATTATAAGTGACGAAGAGGACACACTTGGTAGTTTCTAAAAGATTAAAATATATTAATGTCTTAGTCAACAAAAATGTCTCCAAAATGGATCATATTCAAATAATAGATGATATAGGGTCCAAATATGCCCATATAATAGGATTTATACATGTTTTGATGTCAATTAAACCCTTATAATTTTAGTTTTAACCCTTTTTAACTCTTACCATGGTAACATATTTTTTATCAAATTTACTATTTATGAAGACCAAAAGTGAAAGTAGGATCACTACCAAATTTTGATATTATGATTAAAAATATATATTTCATTTTATAAAATTAAATTTATATAAGTGGAAGAAGTTCAATTTAATATGAATCAATAAATCACGGTGAAATGTTTTTTCCATAAAAATACATGTTTATGTATAGAAATATTTTATACAAAATTCAAGAATAGTGTTGATTCCAATTTTCTTGATTGGATGATGTTTAATAAAAAATAATTAAAATTTAAAATTAATAAAAAAAATGATACTATGTATATACTTGAATATAATAGATGGTTTTCTTAAAAATCAGTCTTTTATATTATTTACCAAAAAATCAACTTTTTCAAAAAATTCTGAAAAAATAACTTTAAAATAATTTTTAATTTATGATGTAAAAAATAATATCTTTTTTCAAATTAAAATTATATATTTTTTAATTAAAATTTTTAAATAAGACTTTATAATACATGTAAATAAATTTTTTAAGAATAAAGCTATTTGTTTTTTGATTGAAAAATTACATATTATTCTTATAATGAATATAACTCTATAAAATAAAATTCATAAATATTTATATATAATTAAATTGATTGATTATCAACATTACATGGGTCGTTACATTCTATTTTCTGAATTATTTCACTACATATTATAGTGTCAAATTAAGGGAGGTAACAGGGCATTATGTGGAGTAATTGAGCAGTTAAAAAAATTGAAGAATTAAATATTCATTAATTTATTCCAAGAAATTCCACTCACCATGCCTATAAATACCTACACATTCATCTAATTTTACTAAAACCAATTGTTTTATTCTCTCCTCATATCTCTATCAAAGAATCTCTCTCATATATCTTTATTCAATCTTGAAGAGTTTGGTTGGTTCTATGGTTCGGCTCTAGGAAAAAAATCTCAAGTGAGGTAAGGGTTCTTATTTCACCCTCTTTATTTTCAATTTGAATTTATTTTTTTGTAATATTGTTTAGACTCCTGCTTTATATTCTACCATTCTTATATATCCTTTTTATTATCACTCCTTTTATTTTTTATCAATGTTATAATACCCAAATACCTCTCATATTATCCTTTCATAGGACATTACAATATCAATTTAAGGGTCCTTTTTCATTCTATTTTCAATTACAATTTACATTTTCATTATTGTATCTTTTTCAAATTTCAAGTTATTATTCCAATAATATTGTGATATCAATTTAATTTATATCCTTATGATATAATATATATGTGATACCACATTTTTTCCCATTATACTCTTTTAATAAGTTGTTTCAATGTTGAAATTATCCCAATAGGCATGAAACTCTATATTGTATCATGATATAAAATCCTTATGTATGCCATATATCTATGGTGTTATGGACATATTTTAACAACCATATATTTTTTGAAATTTTTTTCAAATATATTTAATCATTTTACTTTTTTTAAATTACATAAAACAATTAGTTTATTTTGTGTTACATGAAATACTAATTTTGGATTATTCTACATTAAATTTTCAGTTTATCTTGAATTACACGCAACACTATGTTTAAACAAAACCTTCCATACTATTAAAATATTATTATTTAATATGATAGCTATCACATAATTTTTAGAATGGAATGTGTAAATAAGATTAAATAAAATTTTAAAATATGGTTTTAATATACACATAAATTGAAATCATTGGTTAACAACTAATTAAAAATAAAAACTTTTCAAAAATAAAATGAAATCATTTTCTGAAAAAAAAACTCTTTTTATGTGCATAGTTGTATTTTTTATCAGTAAATTTACCAGATAACTTTTGGTTGGTTATTTAATTTAAATATAGGTATTATATATTCAATAAAATTTTTAAAGTTTTTCTTATATATTTTATATATAACAGATAAGAATAAATCAAATTTTACACTTAAAAAATACATTTTCTTTAAAAGTAGTGTTTTCACCATTTTTTGGCGCACATATTTTAAAAATAATTTTACCACTTTATTCAAATGAATTTTATAAAATTGAAATCATTTTTTAAATCATAATACCAAAATTATATAAGGTTTAATATTTTCTATTTTTCTAAAAAATTTCATATTTTGATTAATAGTGAAAAAATACTAACTTTTAATTTAAAATAACATTTTTATTTAATTTATTTATAAAGTTAAATTATATTTTGAAATCGTTATAAAGTATAATTAGTTCAAATATAAATCTATTAATCCAATATAATTCATTGGAATCAATTTAATCTTGAAATTAGATATAAAAACATTGAAAATTATTGATCATTTTCTCTTTAGAAACTGGATTTCTCAATGCGTTTATGGGATTAATTTAAATTTAAATTATAAGAATTAAAAAAAATTAATTCAAGAAAATGGATTCCATATTTAGAATCATAATAACTTATATTATCTAATAAGTTGAAAAAAATTTCTTAACATAATTATTAGTGAAAATAGTTAGAATTAATTAACATGATTAAGGTTAAAACTGGATTTTGTTTATTACATGTGTTTGTATTAAAAGTGATTTTACAATCCCATAGTATTTTTATTTTATAAATTTGATTAAATATCATTAATAATTATTTATTTATAAATTATGTAACAAAACTCTATTTAATATTACTCTTAAAAGATAAATTTTCTAATTAAATAAAAAGATACAAGTTACCATGGTAAAAACTATAAGGACAAAACATTATAAACCTAAGGACTAGGGAATAAAATGATAAAAAAAATTGTGTTTATTTTGTGATTTGGAGGTATTTGGAGACAAATTAATCCATATCCTCCAATATTTTACAATATTTTAGGCACATGAGGTAAGTGCGACTTCCAAATACTAAATATTTTTGGGAATTTACGAGAGTGCCACTGCTCCTCAATTATAAAATGGAACATACTATCCCCCACCCCCTATTCACAAATCTAGAGCCTTTTTTCTCAAAAAACCCTCCAAAAATAACTTCCAAACATCCATAACATAATCATAGAAGAATTATTTTCCACATAAATCCAACCAATCTAGTCTTTAGTACAAACATAAGGTGGATACCCAAAGATGATGTAACGTTCATCAATGAATGTTTTGGTTTTATTTCCTCGTCAAACCCCTTTAATTTTGTTTATATCCTGTTTATATAATATAATAATTATATTAAGTTTATGTCCTAAAAATACACACACTTCCATGAAATGGGTCATGATATCATCATTCGTGTGTACAGTGGACTACTGCCTCACGAATCGGTGTCATTGGTTTTTTCTTTACCACTATTCAATGTTAGTAATAATGTTGGGACTAATATTTATAATAGATATATATATATATATATGATATTTATTAAATAATTATTCTCTTTTAGTTATTATACAACACATACCTTCATGCTTTCCATTTTGTGGGAATATGATAACATCATTCATATGTACAGTGGACTATCACCTCATTAAGTGATGTGATTCGTTCACGCTTTACAAGGAATGTATTAAGGATGGGTTAAATAAAAATAATATATATATATATATATATGAAATAAAAAATTCTACCATAATTATAATATATATATATATTTCACTTACTTTTCTTTCTTTCAAAATGACAAGAAAATGGAAACAACGTTTATGCATGCGTACGGCCTACCGTCTCTATGAAAAGTGTATTTTATATCCTATCACCAAATTTGATGAATACCTATAAATAAATATATAATAATTATATCTGATATTTATATAATAATATAAAATATTGACATAATGAGATCATGATTAAATTAATAGAACCAGAAATAAAAAATCATAACTTATACAAAAAAACAAAGTAGTTATTATCTGAATCGCCACTTTAATATTGAATTATTAATAAACAAGAAATAAAAGGTCATAGTAAAATAATATATAATGTAATATATATTATTATTTTTCTTTAATATAATTATAATAAACTTATATTCATTATACAGAAATTTTTAACAATTATGGCGAGAGTCAAGACTTAAGGTAAGGGATTTTCATCTCACGTTTACTTTCTTTGAGATAAATTTCATATTCAAAACATGTTTTATTTATGTGGAATATATAAAGAAAATGAATTTATTTTATGATTATTAAAATTAAAATTATTTGTATTGATGTATCCATTATAGGATCTCTTTTTCATGTGGTTTATGGTTCAAAAGTTACCAAATCGATAAGAGATTTTTTTCTTAATTATCCTTCTTTTAGATGTACATTTAGTTATGCACCTATATACTTTCATCATGTTTATATAAATACCCACTGAAATGAAATAAAATTAATTTATTTATCCACATGATATTTTAAGTTCCATTTTATGTTATTCTTTCTTGGAGATTATGATTCATTCTTACTAAAGTGGTCAATATTTCAGGTTACAATCACGTCATTTATGGGGATTATTTTTTATTACGTAACTAATGTTGAGATCTCACTATATAAGACCCAAGAATTATCATGAATGTTATTATCCACAAGTTAATAATTATATCACCATGTAATTTTACCATTTTTATAGTCTTGTAAAATTATGATAATTAGGAAAACAAATTATGAAAATAAGACATTATTTCTCTCTTCGGTCAAGAAATCAGTTATCCTCCTAAACCATGTTTTCTAAAAATGTTTTCAAATTTTATTAAATAGATATGTTAATTTAATTTTTAAGAAAATGTATTATTATAATTTTTTATATTTGAAAAATGGTTTTAAATGATTTTTGAATATTCCTTTATAAGTTTCAAAGGTTGTTTTCAAAAAAACTTTTTTTGAAAATTATTTATATTTAAAACATGTTTTAAATGATTTTCAAATATTCATTTATAATTTTCAAAGTATATTTTCAAATAAAATGATTTTTAAAATGTTTAATTTTTTAAATTATTTTCAAATATTCTTTTATAAGATTCAAAGGTTATTTTAAAATAAAATGATATTGTAAATGTTTTATGTTTAAAAAGCGTTTTAAATTATTTTCATATCATTCAAAGGTTATTTTCATGAAAAGGGTTTTCAAAAAAATATTTTTAAAAAACCTTTTAAATGATTTTCAAGTGAACCTTTATATGTTTTCAATCTTATTTCCAAAGAAAAAAATTGAAATTTTTTATGTTTTTAAAAACATTTTTCAAAGTGGAAAGGATATTTTATTAAATAAATGTTTTATATGATCTTTTTAAATCATTTTCCATCTATAATTTAATCCATTTATGTTATGTATGATTTAATTATGATATTATCAAAGGTTACCATTATTATTATTTCTTTGAATGGTTTAGGTTTTAATGGAATGATATTTATGAAACCCAATTATTTTCATGGGTTATTCTATGATAAATGATTATGAAACTTTTCTCTATTCCACAAGTTATGATATGAAGAAATTTTTATGATACCCATTTAAATTAATGGATTATGATATTGTTGAATTGGGTAAAAAATTATATCTCATTAGATAAGAATGGTTGGAACAGGCAGTAAACCGGGTACAGTAAGGGTATTTGTCCATTATGAGGTTTTGTGGAGTGAACCCATTACACTATAAGGAAAGGCCAGCCACTAGGGATGGTGATGTGTCCCAACCAATAGGTTTTTCTCCAATTAAACTCTTGGATAATTTTGGGTAATGAGCCTTGACTTCAATGGAATTATTTTCTATACTTTTGTGGATTCCACAATTTAATGTCTTATTTCTATGTTATGCTCTCATGGATTCAGTTCTCGATTCCCTTATGATTAATGTATTATGATCTACCAATATTTAGGTCATGAATCAATATTATGATATTTGATATGAAGGTTATGATCTTAAAATCATATTATCATGTTCTCATTCCCTTATGTTCATGTTATGCTTATGTATCTACTTTATTTACTCTTACTGAGAATTTGATATCACTACTTCTTATTTTTACTTTCCCTAGGTTATGAAGAAAGGTTTTAAGTTGGATTACTAATGGATAATATCTTTATGGGAGACATTTGATGATTATATACACTCCATGGGAATAATCAAGGAATACATAGCTGATTGAGAGTAAATGAAGCCAAGAAGGCCTCAAAACTATTAAGGGTTCTATTCGTGAATCCTTACTTCTTAATGAATTTTCAAATCTCATGGAGATATTATTTGAGAAATACCATTGGTGAATTCATGAAGTCGTTATGGTGTTCTCTATGAGCCTAACAGTGCTTTGTGACTGTATGAAGGGTTTATGGTGTTCCTCTGCGAGTTTGGCACAACAACATGAAGGATTTTTAGTGTCAATCACAAGTCTTAAGGAGATGCACCCATTAGTGAAGACCAAAATTCATTTACAAACCACATCCCATATTAATTAATTACCTTAACTATAAATACCCCCTCATTCCAACCTTTGGAGGATGGTCATCCAACCTTTCAACTTCTGAATTACTCCCAATTCATGAACTGCGTAATCATCTTGAACCCAACCAAAATGGATCATCCATGGAACTTGGAATTAAAAAAACCCCGTTTAATTTGATCTTGAAATCCTGCATTTTAGTTGGATATTCCTTTCATGAATGATTATTCCCTCCATGGAGGAAGAAGGACCTCTGAAGGAATTGAGGCTACATAAAGCATTCTGCCTTCTCAAGGGACTCCTCTCATGAACCAGGACGTCATCCCAAGGTAGGGTCACACTATTTCATGAAACCTCCTCCTTCAAAAATCCCATCACATCTAAGAAAAATCTCTCTGTGAGGCCCTAATATTCACTAAACCTCTCTTCTAGTCCTCTCTATGCTTCCTTCCATCTACTAACACCTCTTCATGAAGATTGAATGACCAAATCCCCCACATCCATACAAGACCAATCCAACTGCACCTTGAGTCCATATATGACATGTTCCACCCATTCCTATAGCCTAATCTATTTCAAGTGTGGACTGAGATTCCCGCCTACCTTTTTATTCTACATATAGGTTCATTAACACATGTCGATTCTAAGCATATGCATACTAACGTGGACCTCATGATTGACCACTCCTCCCCCTCATCATACCTTGGAATTTAAAAATAAATTCCCTACATGATGTTCATGATCTATGTTCATGTAAGAATACGGGGTAAGGAGTGATTCCCCTAACTCGGAGCTCCATGATGTATAACCTCCTAGTCCCAACATCAACAACACATGATGTTAAACTATGGCTATAACCTGTATAATAATCATAGTATATTCCATGTGTGAGTGATATGGGATGGTCTACACACCTCCAACCCTCATAGAGAATGAGATACTCCTCACACTGAAGGAGATCCTCCTCACATGGAATGAGATACTCCTTAAGAAGCCTAATTTCATAATCCCCACACCATCTCTCGTTGATGCTTCTTTCATGAGTCGAATTCTAGGTCTACTACTTCCTATTTTTTTTAACTCTGATCATGACTCACATGGTATTATAGGTTAGTAGAGACTTTGAAATTCACCCCATATTCCCTATGTGACTTCTCAGAAGATATAATCCCCAACCTCCATTTCAATGGGTAGCTCAATGTGTAATCCCTGAGCCCACTCCAACCAAGAGTAATACTCTTTTGAAGGCAATATCTCTTGTGTAATACCCACACTATCCCTCATTGAAACTCCCTTGGTGATGCAACCATCCTTCACATATGACGTGAAAATGTATGGAATGGTCTTGTCCCCTAACCTTAAATTGTGGCATCGAGTTACATTGGTTTTGATCCATACCTCCTAGACAGGATATATAGGATGGCTCCCTGAGATTCAATCCTGAAAAATGGTAAAACTAGGGGATCCCTACATGGGACATACCTACTTGATCCACCCCTATGGGTGTTCCAATCATCCTTCATGGTGTAACATCTTCCCTTTATGTAATACACCTCCTGAATCTACTCTATGATGTGTTCTGATATATCCATCGATAAACCTTATAAGCGCTCCCTACTAGAGATGTACCTCCTTGATCCACGCTCGAGGGTGTTATGATCAATCTTCGTGGTGTGACATATTCCATTTATGGGACACACCCCTCAAATACACCCTTATGGGGTGTTTTGATCCATATATTAGTAAAAATTCTAGATGCTCTAACCTAGGGATATACCTCTTTGATCCCCCCTCAGGGGTTTTCCAATCAACCTTCACTATGTGAAATCTCCCCTTTATGGGACACACCTCTTAGACTCACCTCCATGGGGAATTCTGATCCATCCATCGGTTATCCTTCTAGGTGTTCCCTCCAAGGGATGTAACTCCTTGATCCACCTTTAGGGGTGTTTCGAACAACCTTCATAGTATGAAATATTCCCTTTAAGGGACACACCTCCCAGATCTGACTCTATAGAGTGTTCTAATTCATCTATTTGTTACCCATCTAGGTGCTCACTCCTAGTGATGTACCTCATTGATACACCCTCATGGGTGTTCTAATCAACCTTCATGGAGTTATATATTCCCTTTATGGGACATGCCTCCTTGATCTGCCTCTCTGAGGATTTCTGATCCATCCATTGGTAAACCTTTCATGTGTTCCATCTTAGGGATATACCTCTTTGATTGGCATCCATGGTTTGTCTCGATCAATCTACTTTGTCTCTAAAATATGATAAACTTGTGACCCTAAATACAGACCTCATGAAAAACATGAGATTTATAAGGGGAAATCCATGGATGATATGCACCTATGGAATCGACTACCTCTTGAAAAGCATGGGGTGGATGAGGTGAAGGCCTTGGAATATATGCACCTATGGAATTATCAACCTCATGAAAAAACATGGGAGACCTATAGCTCCCCGACCATTTAAATCCCAAATATTGTGTCATGATACCATTATATTGGCATGATTACAAGGAATCAAATCCTAAATGATAGGTTATTTTAGTTGTCTTAGTAAACCCGATACATACATGAGTCTTGTATTGTAAATGAATACATGAATTACAACATAATTTTTTAATATCAAGGATAACTTTATTCCATATATGATATCCATGCATATCATTCTTAGTACACTTCATGGAATCTATGGGAAATAAAAAAATAAGGGTGATCTCAAATTCCCATCCTGAGCCAAGTATGGTGGATGCAATAGTGAATCAATAAGAATATTTAATATCAAATTGTAATAATTTAATACACATTACATGTATTTAGTAAACTATGAAGGAAGTGCGTAAACAATATGGAAAGGTAAATAACTAAAAACACCTACCATTTAAATAATTAGATAAAAAATAATCAATATGGAAAAGTAAGAAACGAAAAACACATGTTATGTAATCAATAAACTAATAATGAAATGAATCCATAGATATTTTTAGTAAAAATTTTATGGATAAGAAATATAGAATCAAAATGAATGAAATTTTTATTTATTGGACGTTATGTATTAGGCACATGAAAACAACTACTATCTATATCTATCCTCGAGATATTTTAAAACTATAGGTAGAAACATATTCAATTTGTGAAACTAATTTATATCATGAGAACTAATCAATACATTAAGGGGATATATAAACATAAGTCCCCACCATTCACTTCATGTCCAAATAATTCATTAAATTAAATAATCGATTTAATCAATAAATAATATGCCTTATTAAATATCTATATTAAATAAATGATAATTATTTATCAATAATTCCCCAGATAATCAAATAATTTTCCCATAAAAAACCATATGTAAAAATTTTATATGGTTTAAGAAATAATAATATCCATCACCCAAGAATGTGGATATTTAAACGATTACAGTAAAGTGATTGTTTTAAGAGAAAGCTAACAATCACAAAAGAAAGTGAGATTGAAAAGATTAATTTTACCACTTGGTAATTTTCAAGATAAACCCATTATGTGTGATAATTCGATGTGAAACATAAAATACCATGAATTGAGACAGAATAATGATATTAAAATAAAAAATCGATGTATATACACCACATTAAAGTTAATTTGTTCATAAAAATAAATAAGTCTCAATGGAATACAAATTGAGACAAAATATTTTACAAATTAGTAAATTTTGAATTATAATCCCCAAAAAAGAAACACATTAAAATCAAACTATAATAACATGAATATAAAATTATTTAAGATATAAGATACAATAGGTTCAGTCTATACACCACACAAAATAAGTGAGTGGTGAAAATGGTGTATACTACACGGAAAGAAAAGTTAGACAAGAATCTCTTACCTTGTGTTTCATTTTAGGTGAATGTCATTTAAACTCTTGTGTAATGGTTTTAAAAATAAAAATAACTTATTATAGAATTATAATCATATTTATAATATCATATATAATCTTTCTGTAATATCTTATTACCCATTTGTTAAAAATATTTCATTATTTTCACTATTTTGTGTGTTAATGGCCTGTTTTTTAGTTTGTTTTGACTTGTTATTTTTGTTCATCATATTTAAGTCATGATTTTATCATATAAATAATTTTAAGTATGATTTAATTATCATATATATCCAGTATATATGTATTTATAATAATCTATAATATTAGGAGATAAGAAATTAAATGCACCATTCATGGAGACGGTATGTTGTACATACACATGAACGCTACTTATGTTTATTTGACATATTTTAATTAATGAAAAGTAAATGATATATATTTATATGTAAATTATTTTTCTATTATCATAATTATTTCATATATTTCATTTTGTTTTATTAAAACTATGTTTTATTCATTCCATGTATTGCATGAACGAATCACATCGCTTTGAGGAGGCAGTACTTCATACATCCACAAACGATGATATCATATTTATAAAAATGGAAAGAATAAAGGTATGTGTTATATAAAAATTAATGTATCATAAAAAATTATAAATATCATATATATCATATATAAATATAGAGTCCATCATAATTCCCAACCATGAGAGGAGGTAATGGAAAAATGAACGACATCGTTTTGCGAGGCGCTAGTTCACCATACAAATAAACTATAAGATTGTTAACCATTATAAGGACGTGTGTGTATGTATAAGTAGAACCCATATAATTAAAAAATATATGTATATTTATGATAATTAGGTTATTAAATAATCATTTAATAAGAATATTTGAGGTAGTGGAGAAGGAAATAAAATTAAAGTGATCTTTGAAGAATGTTCCCTTATTTTTTGGGTGACTCCTTTTGGTTTATATCAAAAGGCTTCATTGGTTGAAATTATACCCAGGTTGAGAATTATAGGTTTAGGGGATGGATTTTATGAACTTTTTGTAGAATATGTTGTATGATCCAAATGGATTTATAGGTGTGAATAATTTGTAGGTGTGGGTGACTTTTTATAGTGGAGGAGGAGTGACATTCTTATAAAGTTTCGAAAAGGGAATTTCACCCACATTTTTCCATTGTAACGTGGATACAATAATGAAATATATTTGATCCAAGAGGCTATATAGTATAAATATGTCCTTAAAATTGATTTTTTACATGTTTATATGTGATTTTGGATCCTAAGTTTAAGGTTTAGTCTGTTGTTAAGCTAATTGTTATTTAAATCATTGTAATTAATTTTAATCACATTCACTATTTTTTTCAAAAACTAATTTGACCTAATTTTGAAATATAAATTTTTATTATTAAAAATATATAACCCATTTTTCCAAATTCAAATCATATAATTGATAGAAAATGATTTAAATTTAATCCCGCAGACAAGACGACAACGCTGGTTGTACTGTAAAAATGTTCAAAACCTTGCTAACTTTTTTATATCCAATATCAAAGTAAAATTAATTCCAATTACATAACATGGATTAATTTATGTAAAATTTATATAATTAGTTTTTAAATATTTTAAATATATAATTTTACCTTATAAATAAAATAGAAAAAAAATAAGTTTTCAAATAAAATTCAGTATTTTCCACTATTCATCAAAAAATGAAACTCCTTAGAAAATTACAAAAAAATAACCCTAACCTAATTTTTTTGTTTATATTTAAATTTTTATTTTATTTTTTCATATTAAATTTATAAAAGTATCATTCTTTATATTTAATATTAGTGTTCCACTAAAAGGTGATAAAACTCCTTTTATAAAAATATAGGTGTCTATGTGTAAAATCATGTTTGTTCATATCTATTTCCTATAAAATCTATTATATGAATATAAAAAATATTTTATTGAATATATGAAATGTATTTTTTATTAATATAATTAAATAATGGTGTAACAGCCCAAGCTTCTACGGTACGCTTCTCTTTGAATAATGGGATAGTGTGTGTTATACGCAACATCGAGTTCTAACACACCACAACCAATCAAACTAGCTGTTATGAATAGTAATACTTGATTTTTGAAATTTTATAAATTTTATATCTCAAAATTTACTTCATTTTTGGATTCGAAATATAGAATTTAGCCTAGGGTGAAATTTTGGAACTTTTCAGATAACATTTATATTTTGATGAATAGTGAAAATTACTAAATTTTAATTAAAAACAACTTTTTTAATCAAAATAATTTATATTGATAAATTATGAATTTGAGTGTTTTAAATTATTTTTAGAATATATTTTTACCATTTAATACAATTTCGGTCATTGTACATAATTTTACAATTAAACAGGACATAAACAAGTGTCAATCTTTTGATAATTATTATCTCTTAAAAACATGCTTTTGTTTTAACAACGAGAATTAATTTTAAATTAATTTCTGCCACTTCTGTGTTTTGAATTTCGAAAAATGTATTCCATATTTGGAATCAAGATGCTCATATTGTGTAAATAGGTAACTTTTATTTTTAGACATTTTGAATAATTACTTCGGTAAATATTTTATTTACCATGGTTAAGGGTAGATCCGGTAAATAAGGGTTACAAAATAATATTATAATAATACTAAATTACCCTAAAACGTATCCTAACCTTATTGGTGGATACATTTCCGACTATGGGCATATTTGGGTCGATTTTGGGACCCCATGGAGCCACTTGTAGGTGATAGGGACACTTTATTTTAATTAAGTTAAAATAAATACAAAAATGACATAAGCTTTTTCTTTTAGAAAAACAATTTTTACATATGGTTATACATGTTTTATTTTCTACTATAAATTATAATTAGAAAGATAAAAAAATTTACTACATAATTATATTTTATTTATAATTTTTAGACATTATATAATTTAATTTATTTATGACACAATGGTGATGTAGTAATTACCATAATAGTGACAAATTAGAATAATTGATATTATAAATACCCAAATAAATTTAATTTGAGACTTTTTATAAATAAAAATAATTTTCTAGGTTAATATGGAATGTTAGGAGTGATTTAATTATCTTTTTTTGAAGTAATAATTATGTTATGAGTTTTACAAAAATCAATTAATGAATAGTGTCAAAATTGACATAAAAGAGTTTTTAAAACAAATATTATATTATTAATTGATATTAAAATCCTAAAAATCTAAGGTTCGGCCAAGATACTTATTTCATGATATTTGTATCATTAATGGACCACTTGGGTGTCTCTTGGAGGTATATAGTAAGTTTATTAACCGTATAATATAAAAATACAAAGAGACATTGTAAATGTGAAACTAATTAACTAAGAGTTAAAACTAAAACATAAGGTTAATATAACGACCCAAACCTGTATAAATTCTATTGGTTGAGTGTTTTTCGACCCATAACCACCTTAAACTTTAAATAATACACCTTTGGGCCATTATAAAATGAATATTAATTTATTATAAAATAATATTTCTATTTTTCCAAAGGTGTCCCTCACCCCACTTATAAAAGGGAACTCCTCCTTCTCATTACTTCACACCTTCAAAGCCTTTTGGTTCGGCCAACCCCTGCCCAAATACTCTCTAAACTTCCCTAACTTCATCATAAAGGCCTTACTTTAGTCATAAAGCCAACTTAAGGAGTCCTTTCGATCAAATCAAAAGGAAGAACCCAAAGAAGAGGTAATAATTTCACCACCCTTTTTCAAGTTCCTTTCTTCTTCCACTTCTTCATTCTTTGTTATTAACGTTATAAAATAATAACTCAAGTATATTATATATAATTTTATGTTATTATAAACATGGTACAACCATATTTCAGTATTCTATCCATCCTTTGAATGATATGTCACCATACGTGTGTACGTACGGCTTACCGTCTCCACGTCGTGGTGTAATTGTTATTCAAAACCTTATTATTTTGATGGGTATAATAATGATGTGTAATTCATGTAAATAATAAATATAACATGATAATGATTCTGTATATATTATATACCATCCAATTATATATTATTTTAATATCAAAAGAATGATATTGTCGCTCGTGCGTACGTACGGACTACCGTCTCCACGAACGCGATGAGATTCATTCTCCATTGTATCCATTCAAGTCTAATTCTAATTAGATGATTAATAATAGTATCTAAGGACTTGATATCATTCTGGATATGATTAAGATACAACCTATCCATGACAAACATGTCTTACATAACAAAACATATAAAATAAAATGAGTAAGTTAACACCCGAAACAATGATAATACTAAGATATTATTAACAAATCAATGTTAAAAGATCATATATGATATCATATTAATATATATGACTCTTTTATAATTTAATAACAATTATTTCATTATTATACAGGATGTTATCCTACCCCCAACCAAGGAAAAGTACAAGGTAAGGGCTTATTTCGCAATCTCTTCATTATCCGATGTTGTTTATACGTAATAATCTACTCGGACTTCTTTATCATCCACATCCATATTTCTTAAAAATGTATTTCAAAACATTTTTACTATTTACTAGAATATGGGTTAAAGTCATTTATACCCTTTTTTGACTTTTTATAATAGGTTTATATTGGAATTTTTCCGTCGTTTTCCAAACAAGGTTCTTTTTAACCTTTTTGACAGAATTAAGGTAAGAATGTTTTTTTTAACTTATACGGTGGGTGAGGCTATTTTCTGCCATTCTAAAATCGTCGAAGCTTCCCTTACAATATTATAAGAAAATTTTCAAAGAAAATTTTTTATTTTATATGACTCTTAAATGATTTCAAAATAAAAAGAGATATTTCTCTAAAAAGAGTTTTGATTTCATCTATGTCAATATCCTTTGATGGATTTTAAGATTATTTGAAGCTAATTTATTACGAAACAAATATTAAATATTGTATTGAAGGTTTTCTAATATGTTTGACTATGGATATGTTATTTTTATACCCTTCATGGTTTATGGTGAAAGTATTAACATTTCGTATGACATTTTTAATACGAATGTTTATGTTATGTTTAAACCTTTTCATATGGGAATGCTTTGGACTTAATATGTGACGGGTGGAGACCTCTATAGCTCCTCGATGCATCGGTACGTCTCATGAGACAAACTAGTGTCTTGGCACAAGGCCTTGGAAAAATATTATTTGTAGTATTGGCACGAGGCCTTGGCTATGTGGTTATGATAGTCTGGCATTCTACATTCCATCATTATGAAAGTGGTTATTGATATAGCATGTGATTATTCGATTATTAGAATATCCATTTGAATAATTAAATGACATTATTTCATTTTATTTTTTTCGTACTATGTTGAAGTTAAAGTTTAAAAGGCTTTTGTTTTAGTTATACATTGCCTTAAATGTTTATTCTTATTTATGAAAGTTTCCGCTATATTGTTATCCTTACTGGGAATTTGAGCTCACCCCTTTTCTATGTTTTATTTTTCCCAGGATGTGAAGAAGTAAATTATCAATGACCTGCAGGGATAGTATGAGGGGATAAGAGTGTGGCATATGGATACTATGTTGTTGTAGTTTTCATTTTTATGATGTAATGTTAGACTTTATGAATGTATCTAGTTATTCCAAGGCTACTAAACTAATTGGTCTTTCGAGATTAAATCTTTCTTGTGATCATGCCAATGTTATGTAATAATGCACCGACTCTGGGTAACTGGGGTTGGGGCGTTACATTTGGTATCAGAGGAAGTTTAGTACAAACCTTGGAAGCTAGATTTAGATAAACTCTGATTAGAGCACATAGATTTAAGATGGACTTTGAGGATTAGTATAGAAGAACTTCCTAAACTTTTGGTACTGTAGAGATTTTGTGAGTTTTCTGAGAAATACATCCCTGTCTAGATACGAGCAGGTAGAGGCGGCTCTGGCACAGATATACCTAGGGGTAAAACCTGAAAACACCACTTTGAGCTAGACTCGAATGGGAACTGGTGCACAACAATGGGTCTTGCTGCACTCTTGGTTACGACACTCCTGGGGGATATGCTTAGGATAACTCTCATTTTCATTAAAAATCATTATGAAGGGTTTATGAGTATATAATTCCTCAAAGAAAACATTTTTATGATTATGGATTATATCCAAAAATAGTTCAATTTATGTTAAGTGTTTTATAAGTATGGAATTATGTATTTTGATTCATAAACTGATCTAGTTTATGCCATTGTTTAGAAATGGCGCCTAGTGGAAGAAATGGAAATTGTATAAATGCACGCACTCCATGTAGGGATTTCCCTCCTACTCAAGATAATTATAGTGGATCTGTTGATGCAACTGGTGCCGATCAGCTAATCACCGTATTAGGACAACTCACTCAGGTTATGAATAATAACCTTACCCGTATGGAGCACCCTGATCTGTAGCATGGAGGATCAATGTTAGATCACTTAATGAGGAAACAACCACCAATGTTCAATTGGAGTACAAATCCCTTAGTATCTGAGCAATGGATAAATTCCCTAGAGAAAATATTTTAGGCTTTGGGGAGTAGTGAAAGGGAAAATTTTATCATTACATTTTACCACCTCACTGGAGATGCTGATCAATGGTGGTCATTGATTAAAAACATGAAGGAAGATGATGAAGTATCAAATATGGAATGGAGGGAGTTTAAAGATCTATTTTTAGAAAAATACTTTCCTCGTGACCATCGCGCATATATGGAAAGGCAATTTCTGAGTCTGAGAAAAAAGGAGGATGAGAATGTCACAAAGTATGAGGATAACTTTACAAGGTTAGAAAGGTATGCTAGAGATTATATACTTAACCCAAGAAGTAATATTGATCGTTTCTTTTATGGGTTAAAACTATTTCTTCGTCGAGCATTAGTCTCGCAATCCTTCTCGTCGTACGAATACATTGTCTCATGTGCTATCAAGACCGAAAAGGAATTCTCTAAGTCTTATGAATTTAAAGCAAAGAAGGAGAAGAAGAGATTTGTTAATCAATCTGGGAATGGAAATAAGGGGAAGAAGGGAAAGGTTTAATATCCATCCTGTGTTAAATGTGGGAAGAAACACCCTGGTAATTTCTTGAAGGGAATGGGTGTCTGTCACAAGTGTGGTGAAAAAGGCCACCAAGCTCGTGATTGCAAAGGGAAGAAGGAAGATACCAATGTTCAGTGCTACAATTTCAGGGAGATGGGACATTATGCAAATGAATGTCCTAAGCGTCACGGGAACTTACCTCAGAAAAGGCCAAGGGATCAAGGCCAATCTTATGCTATCACTACTACTGAGGTAGAAGCTCTAAAAGACGTGGTGGAAAGTAATTTAATGGTTTCCTCAAGTTTAGAAAATGAATTATTTGATTCTAGATCATTGCATTGTTTTATATCTTCCCAGTTTGCTAAGAAAATTAGATATTTCAAATTTGATTTAACAAGGTAGTTGTCAGTTAAAACTCATGAGGGAAGTATCATTGCAACAAAGTTTTGTGAATCAGTCCCCATTAGAGCACATAAATGTTCTTTATCGGCTGATCTCATCGTCATACCTATGATTGAGTTTGATATAATCCTCGGTATGGATTGTCTTTCGGACCATGATGTGAATATTTATTGTAAGAATAAGGAGGTTACGATTTTTGATGATGATGATAAGGAACACCTTATCTTTAGAGAAGAATCGGCACCACTTAATTCTTATCTAGATCCACCCCCAGTAGCTCAACTAAATTCAATTATTGGGGGGGTAAGAGGATGAAATTACAGTGGGTGAGGAAAGGAATGTTCAAATAGAGGATGTACCTATTGTGAAAGAATATATAGATGTGTTTCTGGACGATTTACCTGGACATCCTCCAGAACGAGAAGTTGAGTTTTCCCTTGATTTAATTCCTGGAGCAAGGCATATATCAAAGACCCCTTATAAAATGGCCACTATAGAATTAGTTGAACTAAAGAAAAAATTAGAGGAATTGAGTAATAAGGGATTTATTCTCCCTAGTTTTTCTCCATGGGGATCCACTTTTCTTTTTGTTAAAAATAAATATGGATATTTGAGGTTATGTATCAACTACAGGGAGATCAATCATATAACAATAAAGAACAAGTATCCTATAAGGCCCCGGCCTTAAACCTTACTTAATCTTGATTTATTACAAGATTACACATTGAGGATCTTTTCGGGTTTAGAGTTTTAGAGAATTAGATCATAAAACTTGCATTACATTCCACATATAAACAAAGTGGTTACATAAAGATAGTATTATTCATTCCCATCAATGGAAACATATTTAAAATAAACATGGATTCTTTCTTGACACTTCCTTGACACTATCATCATATCATGTACCTTTCCCTTGACCTGTGAAAAACATTTCAAAAAAACTTGGGATGAGCATAAAAAGCTCAGTAAGGGATATAAAAATATGGAAAGGAAACATGGGTACATATATACATAAGGATGATATCATACTTTACCCATAAAACATAAGCACTTTAACATACCTCATCAAATCATGAATAAATAATAGAAATCATAAGACATAAAGGTAACTTGAGGCATTCATAACATTCTTACATAGGGAGTAACCCTCTTGGTTACATTTGGAATACCCATCACAGTATATTCCCTAAATCTCTTAGGAGAAACCTTAACATTTCACTCCTTCGCGTTACCCAATGCATTGGATAGATATATCGGGCTCACCCGCCCTTAGTTTATCACAGAACCACCCGTCTTCATAATAATGCCCAAGAACCTCAACATAATCGTATCACATAAAACATGCATAAAGGAAACATAACATTTCCACCTTTCAATCACAAGATATCAATACAACACATTGATATAAAAACATTATGAAAACCATTTTCAATACCAAAATAAAATAAAATTAAAACATGTTATTTATTTTTCTTTTAAAAAGAAGGTATGGCTTGTAGAGGAAGCCGAAACTCAAATAACGATCACGGCGGCGGAGAAGTCGTTGTCTCTACATACGTACGACAAAAACATTCCCTTTTGTCTTTTAGTAAATACTTCGTATAAAAAAGATTCCTTTTGAATAAACGTAAAATTCAAAGGGGTTTATACACCGTATAAAAGAAGGTTGTGTATAAAACAAAATATGCCTCAATGAAAGGAGATTGAGATGAAGTCCCATACCTCGTATCCGACTTGACCCAACCGTTCTTTAATCTCCTGACTAATAAACTTGTGTTAATATATACTTGCTTAAGAACCTTTTTCAAGTTCATTATTCCTTTTATACCATGTTATGAACATCATTTAATCATTTAAGTTAGTAGTGTTCATTTTGTCGGTATTTGGTTCTTAAGTCAAAAATAGACTTCTTACACTTACATGTTGTTAATTTGGTCAAAGGTTTGTTATATCCAAAATTCTATTAATGATTTTGATAACATATATATCATATATATTCAGCATATACATGTATTTATAATATTACATCACATTTAGAGGTAAGAAAATGAAATGCACCGTTCATGGAGACGGTAAGCCGTACGTACGCATGAACGCTACTTCCATTTCTATTTCGTATTTTCTTGAATGGAATCATAATGATATAAGAGTATATTATAATTCCATTATAATAACATATATAATATCATTAACTTTATCCTTTACACATCCCACATATGGTATTAACGAATCAAATCACTTTCAGGGGGCGGTAGTCTGCACTTCCTAAAATGAAGATATCGTGTTTACTCATAATTGAAACAATAAGGGTATTCCATAAATGAAAAATAAATAAGCTTAAGGAATGAATAAACATATTATATATCATATATAAAAATAGTGACATCATAATGGCCACCTTTGAAGGTGTTAAATGAGTATTGAACAATCATCGTTTCGGGAGGCAGAATTTCGCCATCCACGGAAACCGTATGTTCTTTAACCATTTGATGTAGTTGTGTGAGAGTGTAGCACGAATAAATCTTATAACAACATCCTATTATATTGACGATACTTGTTTTGTTACAAAAGAAGTAAATAAAAAGAGTTTAGGGGGGTTGGGGAAGCAAAATAAAACAAATGAACATGAGAGAATGAATTACCTTTAAAAGTGTAACTCCTTTTGATTTGAGCCTAAAGTCTTCCTTTGAAAGGATTATGCCCAAAGGGAATCCTCTAGTATGAGGAGAGGGATGTGGAGATAGTAAAAGGGTAGGGTATGGCCGAGCCAAAGGCTTTGGGGGTGTGGTAAATGAGGTAGAGGTGGGGGCCTTTTATAAGAGGAGAGGAGGGGCACTCTTGGAAAGTAAAGATAAGTTACTTTATTTTAAAAAGAGTTTCGGATCCAAAAGGTCCCACATTGATATAATTCTAGGATAAGGTGTTAAGGGTTCGAAATACACTCATCCAATTTGTTTTTTCCATGTGTAGGTTTTATATTTTACATTAACTTTCCATTTTATTTAATTCGTTAAATAATGAGGTCATCGCTGCATCATCATGATGTCATTAATAATTTAATTTATTTAATGTCTAAAAATTATAAAAGAAATACTATGATGTAGAAAATCTTTTTATCTTTCCAATTACTATTTATAATCAAAAATCCGATCTTTATAACCCCATGTAATAATTCTTTTCGTAAAACATATTATATTTGTGTCATTTTTACTTTTACATTAAATAACAAGTTATTTATGTCATTTCCCAACCAAAGTGGCTTCATGGGGTCCCCAAGTTGAACCATGGCTTGTCTTGGTCGGCCATGACACAACCAATGAGGGTAGTACATGTGTCAAGCTCATCTCATTTTATTAAAGCATTATTTTTATATTCAACTACACTAATTACCACTAATCGCGATTAAGAACTTAAGAGTTACTATTCACCAAAAAATTATTTTAATCTCATTGAACCACATTTTACTTCTTAATGACAACCATGTATGTAGGATTTTTGAAATTCAAAACACAATGATGGAAAAATTTCATTTAAACGGAAAAATCAGCTTTTATAAGTACTACTTAGTGGTTTCACTATTCATCAAATATTGAAGTTTTTCAGAAAATTACCAAAAATTCACCCTAAGCTATATTTGATATTACAAATTCAAAAATGAAGTCTATTTTACAAAATTCAAAACATATAAGTCACATTAATTAATTTAATAATTAATTTCCGCTGTCATGACAAATAGCGGGTTTTTTTGAAACAATATCTATGAAAAGATTGACACTAGTTTAAGTCCAATTTCAAAGTGAAATTGATTCCAATGACCACCATTGGATTAAATGGTAAAAATATATTCATATTACACATTAAGACCAATTCAAAATATAATCTAATCATATAAATAAATTAGATTAAGAAGCAGTTTTGATGTAAAATGCTGTATTTTTCACTATTCATTTTAAAAATGAACATTGTCAGAAAAATACAAAAAATTCACACAAAATAAATTTTGATGTCCCAATCATAAATAATAAGTTTATTTTGACAAACATAGCTTATAAAATTGTCAAAAGATAGATTTAAAAATGGTTCTCCATCAAAAGGCAGTAAAACAATCTTTTAAAAATATTAGTGTATTCCATGCTTAAGATTGGATTTATTTTCATTTTAAGCCTCTAAAACACTATCTAATTCATTAATAGACATAGATAAAAATATCTATTATTCATTACTTACTTCGGATGTTACATCCTTCCCCCCTTTTGAAAATTGCATCCCCGCAAATTATTTACTTATCGAATAAATGGGGGTACTTATCCCTCATTGCATTTTCAGATTCCCATGTTGCCTCTTCCATCATGTGGTTTTTCCACAAAACCTTTACCTGCTTAATCACCTTATTCATTAACACTTGCTCCCTGTGGTCAAGAATCTAGACCCGTTGTTCCTCATAAGATAGCTTCTCTTCCAGCTAAACTACCTCTGGACTCAAAACATGAGATGCATCTGGCATATACTTTCTCAACATCGAAACGTGAAAAACATTGTGTACCTGAGATAAACTCGGAGGTAAAGCCACTCGATAAGCAACTGATCCAACTCTTTCCAGAATTTCATATGGTCCAATGAACCTTGGACTCAGCTTTCTTTCTTACCAAATCGCATCTCACTTTTCCATGGTGATACTTTGAGAAAAACATGATCACCTACCTCAAAAGATAGATCCTTCCTCCTGTTGTCTGCATAACTCTTCTGCCTGCTCTGAGCTGTTCTCATGTGCTTCTGAATCAGCTGAACTTTTTCTGCCATCTCTTCTACCAATTTTGGTCCCATCGACTTCCTTTCACCCACTTCATCCCAGAAAGATAGAGTTCGACACCGCTTCCCATATAGTGCCTGAAATGGTGCCATCTATATACTGGAATGAAAACTGTTATTATATGAAAATTCAACCAAAGAAAGATATTGGTCCCAACTTCCCTGATAATCCATAGAGCAAGAACGTAGCATATCCTCCAAGGTCTGAATTGTTCATTCTGACTTCCCATCTGATTGAGGATGAAAAGCTGTACTAAAATTTAATTCAGTACCCAACGACTTCTGAAGGCCTTTCCAGAAGTTAGAAGTGAACCTGGGATCACGGTCAGATACAATGGAGAGAGGAACTCCATGTAACCTGACTACCTCTTTAAGATACAAACGAGAAAGTTGATCCAGGGAAAAAGTATCTCGTATGGCAAGTAAATGAGCAGATTTAGTCAAGCGATCAACAATAACCCAGATTGCATTATTACCTCGAGATGTCTTCGGTAATCCCACAACAAAGTCCATAGATATATTCTCCCATTTCCACTCTGGCACTGGTAAAGGCTGAAGCATCCCTTTAGGTAACTGCCACTCTGCTTTAACCTGTTGACATGTCAAACACTTCATAGTAAAATCAGCAATATCCCTTTTCATTCCATCCCACCAGTAATACTCCCGCAGATCTCTATACATCTTAGTACTTCCAGGATGAACTGAAAACGGAGAACTATGAGCTTCACATAACAACTCTCTCTTCAACTGTGAATCACAAGGCACACACAATCTCTTCCCAAATCTCAAAACACAATCATTTTCAATGTTGAATTCAGGCAACTTACCTTTCTGAACCAGCTCTACCTTTTTCTGCAACTCACTGTCTTGCTTCTGTGATTTCTTGATTCTATCTAATAGAGATGATCTCACTGATACCTGAAACAAAACAGAAGAAATTCCTGCACCAACAACTTCCATGCCAAATCTCATCAAATCCTTAACCAAAGGATCATGTTACAAACGCAACATTTCTAATGAAGCATTACTTTTTCGACTCAAAGAATTAGCCACTTTATTTGCTTTTCCTGGATGGTAATGAATTGTACAATCATAATCCTTGATTAATTCTAGCCATCTCCTTTGTCTCTTGTTCAATTATTTCTGAGTGAATATATACTTTAAACTTTTATGATCGGTATATATTTCACACTTTACTCCATACAAATGATGCATCCAAATTTTTAAAGCAAAAACAACAGCAGATAATTCCTAATCATGTGTAGGGTAATTTACCTCATGAGTTTTCAACTGTCGTGAAGCATAAGCAATTACCTGATCATTCTGCATTAGGACGCAACCAAGTCCTTTCAATAAAGCATCGTTGTAGATGAAAAACTCACCATTTCTGGAAGGTAGTTCCAAAACTGAAGCATTCACCAATCTTATTTTCAGTTCCTGAAAACAATCATCACATTCTTTTGTCCAGATACACTTAACACCCTTCCGAGTTATCTTAGTTATTGGACTAGATAACCGTGAAAAATTTCTAACAAACCTTCGGTAATAGCCTGCCAAACCAAAGAAGCTACGAATATCAGTTACATTTGTGGGTCTTGGCCATTCTTCCACAACTTTTGTTTTTTGCAGGATCAACAGTTATTCCATCTTTAGAAACAATGTGACCAAGGAAAGAAATTTGTTGCAACCAAAACTCATACTTGCTGAATTTTCCATACAGTTTCTTTTCTTTTAAGGTTTGCAAAATAACCCTTAGATGTCTTTCATGCTCCTATTTACTTTTATAAAACACCAAAATATCATCAATGAAAACCACCACAAACTTATCCAAGAACTCATGGAAAATTCTATTCATTAAGTCCATGAATACAGCAGGTGCATTGGTTAGCCCAAAAGGCATTACTATAAATTCATAATGGCCATATCTCGTACAGAACGCGGTCTTCGGAATATCTGCCTCCTTTACCTTCAGCTGATGGTACCCCGATCTCAGGTCATTCTTTGAAAAAAACTAAGCTCCCTGGAGCTGATCAAACAAATCATCGATATGAGGCAAAGGATATTTGTTCTTAACAGTGATGCTATTCAAGGCTCTATAATCAATGAAAAGTCTCATAGAGCCATCTTTATTTTTAACAAACAAGACAGGATCACCCCATGGTGATGTGCTAGGTCGAATGAAACCTTTCTCTAATAAATCTTGCAATTGCTCCTTCAACTCTAAAAGTTCAATTTGAGCCATTCGATAAGGGGGTTTTGAAATTGGCTTAGCATCAGGAACTAAGTCAACAGTAAATTCAACTTCCCGATCTGGTATTATTCCACTCAACTCATCAGGAAAAACATCAGGATACTCATTTACCACTGGCACATCATTAATCTGAACAGTTCCTTTATTTTCAACGATGTGTGCAAGGTAACATTCATTTCCATCTTTTACAAGTTTCTTGGCCTCTTGATAAGTTATCAACAGTAAGGGTTCATTCTTGTACACAAACTGAAAGTCTTTCTGAAAAGAAACTTCTTTAGCTCTACAGTCAATCTTAGCATGGTAAATAGAGAGCCAATCTATACCCAGGATAACATCGAACTCTACTAGAGGTAGAACAATAAGGTTTGAAAGTAGGTTCTTTCCAAAGATAAGGATAGGAAGATTATTATAAATTCTTTTTGCCTTAACATTCCCCCCAGGTGTTTTTACCAAAAGTTCAGGAGTCATTTCTTGATATGGTATTCCCATTTTACTAGAAAATGTTTCAGAGATGAAAGAATGTGTAGACGCCGAATCAAACAACGCACTGGTATAATCTGAAAAAACAAACAAAGTACCTGATACAACTTCATTTTATGGCCCGACATCTACTGAAGTAGTTGCAAAGGATTTCACCACCCCTTTCTGCTTGTAGTATAACTACTTCCCATCACTCAAGCTCTTTTTCGGACACTCATTTGCATAGTGAACCATCTCATTACACTTATAACATTTCACTAACTGTAAATCAAATTTGGTCTTACCATCACCCTGATCTTTTTCAGTGCAATCACGAGCCTTATGTCCCATCTTACCACATCGGTAGCACTTTCTAGAATTCAGAAGACATTCCCTAGCATGCCTTTTGCCACATTTATCACAAACTAGAAACTTAGTTTTCTTACCATGAGACTTTTTCGAAGAATTCTTACCTTTTTCCTGCCACCTTGGTCTCTTCTTCTGTTGGTTGTTATAGAACACTTGATCATCGGAAAACTCCATTTCCACCTTCTCAGCACATCGAACAAGCTTTTCATAACTTTTAAACTCATGAGAAGCTAATGCCCTTTGATATTTTGGCTTTAATCCTGAGTAAAAACAATTGATTTTACTATCAAGGTCTCGAATAAAATTTGGAGCATACCTTGCCAATCGAGTGAACCTTTCTTCATAGGTAGCCACTGAGTCTTCCTCTTGCCTCAATTCCAAGAATTGCTTTTCCATCCTAAGTCGAACAGCCTTAGGGAAATACTTCTCAAAAAACATACCTTTGAATTCATCCCAGTCGAGAGCATCAATCTCATCAGCGTCCCTGATATTTTTAACCATCAACCACCACCGATCCGCCTCACCCTCCAAACGGTAAATGGAAAGACTAACCTTTTGATTGTATGAACACCCCATGACATCGAAAATCTTCTCCAGTGCTTTAATCCACCCTTCAGCTAGCACAGGGTCATATGATCCTATGAATAATGGGGGATGTTGCCTCATGAAATGTTCCACCACTGACATGTTCCTCTGCGGTTGATCTGGCTGATCTCGTGCATGGATACCACCACCATTTATATCCTGAGTCAACTGCACCATTACTGCAACAAACTGTTCAGTTCCAATTCCGACCATCTCAGGATGTGGATTCGGAAGGTTATTTCCTTCTGTATGCCTTCCTAGCACTGCTTCCCTATTTCCTCTGCGGAAAACCATTCTGAACAAACATGTCTTAGATGAAGCAACATGGTAATCTTTAAATGCTATATCATTTCAAAAAATATATTTTGGGATAATCATTTAATAGAATTCTAACTCCTAAAGTTATCTAAATTGACCTTTGATACCAACTATAAGGCCCCAGCCTTAAACCTTACTTAATCTTGAGTTATTACAAGATTACATGTTGAGGATCTTTTCAGGTTTAGAGTTTTAGAGAATTAGATCATAAAACTTGCATTACATTCCACATATAAACAAAGTGGTTACATAAAGACAGTATTCTTCTTTCCCATCAATGGAAACATATTTAAAATAAACATGGATTCATTCTTGACACTTCCTTGACACTATCATCATATCATGTACCTTTCCCTTGACCTGTGAAAAACATTTCAAAAAAACTTGGGATGAGCATAAAAAGCTCAGTAAGGGATATAAAAATATGGAAAGGAAACATGGGTACATATATACATAAGGATGAGATCATACTTTACCCATAAAACATAAGCACTTTAACATACCTCATAAAATCATGAATAAATCATAGAAATCATAAGACATAAAGGTAACTTGAGGCATTCATAACATTCTTACGTAGGGAGTAACACTCTTGGTTAAATTTGGAACACCCATCACAGTATATTCCCTAAATCTCTTCGGAGAAACCTTAACGTTTCACTCCTTCGCATTACCCAATGCATTGGAGAGCTATATCGGGCTCACCCACCCTTAGTTTATCATGGAACCACCCGTCTTCATAATAATGCCCAAGAACCTCAACATAATCGTATCACATAAAACATGCATAAAGGAAACATAACATTTCCACTTTTCAATCACAAGATATCAATACAACACATTGATATAAAAACATTATGAAAACCATTTTCAATACCAAAATAAAAGAAAATTAAAACATGGTATTTATTTTTCTTTTAAAAAGAAGGTATGGCTTGTAGAAGAAGTCGAAACTCAAATAACGGTCATGGCGGCGGAGAAGTCGTTGTCGCCGCATATGTACGACAAAAACATTCCCTTTTGTCGTTTTGTAAATGCTTCGTATAAAAAAGATTCCTTTTGAATAAACGTAAAAGTCAAAGGGGTTTATACACCGTATAAAATAAGGTTGTGTATAAAACAAAATATGCCTCAATGAAAGGAGATTGAGACGAAGTCCCATACCTCGTATCCGACTTGACCCAACCGTTCTTTAATCTCCTGAATAATAAACTTGAGTTAATCTCTACTTGCTTAAGAACCTTTTTCAAGTTCATTATTCCTTTTATACCATGTTATGAACATCATGTAATCATTTACGTTAGTAATGTTCATTTTGTCGGTATTTGGTTCTTAAGTCAAAAATAGACTTCTTACACTTACATGTTGTTAATTTGGTCAATGGTTCATTATATCCAGAATGATATTAATGATTTGGATAACATATATATCATATATATTCAGCATATACATGTATTTATAATATTACATCACATTTAGAGGTAAGAAAATGAAATGTATTGTTCCTGGAGACGGTAAGCCGTACGTACGCATGAACGCTACTTCCATTTCTATTTCATATTTTCTGGAATGGAATCATAATGATATAAGAGCATATTATAATTAAAGTATAATAACATATATAATATCATTAACTTTATCCTTTACACATCCCACATATGGTATTAACGAATCAAATCACTTTCAGGGGGCGGTAGTCCGCACTTCCTAAAATGAAGATATCGTGTTTACTCATAATGGAAACAATAACGGTATGCCATAAATGAAAAATACAAAAGCTTAAGGAAAGAATAAACATATTATATATCATATATAAAAATAGTGACATCCTAATGGCCACCTTTTAAGGTGTTAAATGAGTATTGAACAATCATCGTTTCGGGAGGCAGAATTTCGCCATCCACGGAAACCGTATGTTCTTTAACCATTTGATGTAGTTGTGTGAGAGTGTAGCTAGAATAAATCTTATAAAAACATCCTAGTATATTTAAGATACTGGTGTTGTTACAAAAGAATTAAATAAAAACAGTTTATGGGGTTGTAGAAGAAAAATAAAACAAATGAACATGAGAGAATGAATTACCTTTAAAAGTGTAACTCCTTTTGATTTGAGCCTAAAGGCTTCCTTTGAAAGGATTCTGCCCAAAGTGAATCATCTAGGATGAGAAGAGGGATGTGGAGAGAGTAAATGGGCAGGGTATGGCCGAGCCAAAGGCTTTGGGAGTGTGGGTAATGAGGTAGAGGTGGGGGCCTTTTAAGAGAGGAGAGGAGGGGCACTCTTGGAAAGTAAAGATAAGTTATTTTATTTTAAAACGAGTTTCGGATCCAAAAGGTCCCACATTGATATAATTAGAGGATAAGGTGATAAGGGTTCTAAATCAACTAATCCAATTGGTTTTTTCCATGTGTAGGTTTTAGATTTTACATTAACTTTCCATTTTATTTAAATAGTTAAATAATGAGGTCATCGCTGCATCATCATGATGTCATAAATAATTTAATTTATTTAAAGTCTAAAAATAATAAAAGAAATAATATGATGTATGAAATCTTTTTATCTTTCCAATGACTATTTATAATCAAAAATATGATCTTTATAACCACATGTAATAATTGTTTTCGTAAAACATATTATGTTTGTGTCATTTTTACTTTTACATTAAATAAAAAAGTTATTTATGTCATTTCCAAACCAAAGTGGCTCCATGGGATCCCCAAGTTGACCCATGGCTTTTCTTGGTCTGCCATGACACAACCAATGAGGGTAGGACATGTTTCAAGCTCATCTCATTTTATTAAAGCATTATTTTTAACTTAAACTACACTAATTACCACTAATCATGATTAAGAACTTAAGAGTTACTATTCACCAAAAAATTATTTTAATCTCATTGAACCACATTTTACTTCTTAATGACAACCATGTATGTCGGATTTTTGAAATTCAAAACACAATGATTGCAAAATTTCATTTAAACGGAAAAATCAGTTTTTATAAGTACCACTTAGTGGTTTCACTATTCATCAAAAATTGAAGTTTTTCAGAAAATTACCAAAAATTCACCCTAAGCTATATTTGATATTCCGAATTCAAAAATGAAGTCTATTTTACAAAATTCAAAACATATAAGTCACATTAATTAATTTAATAATTAATTCCCGCTGTCATGACAAATATCGGGTTTTTTTGAAACAATATCTATGAAAAGATTGACAGTAGTTTAAGTCCAATTTCAAAGTGAAATTGATTTCAATGACCACCATTGGATTAAATGGTAAACATATATTCAGATTACACATTAAGACCAATTCAAAAGATAATCTAATCATATAAATAAATTAGATTAAGAAGCAGTTTTGATGTAAAGTGCAGTATTTTTCACTATTCATTTAAAAAATGAACATTGTCAGAAAAAAACCAAAAATTCACACAAAGTAAATTTTAATGTCCAAATCATAAAGAATAAGTTTATTTTGACAAACATAGCTTATAAAATTGTCAAAAGATAGATTTAAAAATGGTTTTCCATCAAAAGGCAGTAAAACAATCTTTTAAAAATATTAGTGTATTCCATGCTTAAGATTGGATTTATTTTCATTTTAAGCCTCTAAAACACTATCTAATTCATTAATAGACATAGATAAAAATATCTATTATTCATTACTTACTTGGGATGTTACATATCCCCTACCTCGCATTGATGATTTATTTGACCAACTGCATGGAGCTCAATACTTTTCAAAGATTGACCTTCGATCTGGATACCATCAGTTGTGTGTGAAGAAGGAAGACATTCTGAAGACAGCATTTCAAACTAGGTACAGGCATTACGAGTTTACATTAATGCCTTTTGGATTGACTAATGCACCCTCTGTATTCATGGATCTGATGAATAGAGTTTTCAAGGAATATCTCAATGAATTTGTGGTGGTATTTATTGATGATATCTTGGTATACTCCAAAAGCTACGAAGATCATGAAAATCACTTGCGCATTATCCTGAAGACTCTGAGAAGACATGAATTATATGGGAAGTTTAGAAAGTGTGAATTATGGATTTAGGAGATTTCGTTTCTTTGCCATATTGTTTCTAAAGATGGAATCTCTGTTGATCCTTCTAAGACAAAGGCAATCCAATAATGGCCAGCACCGATGAGTATAACTGAGGTACATAGTTTTATTGGTTTAGCAGGTTATTATCGACGTTTCATCCAGAATTTTTCCCGATTGGCTATCCCATTAACAAAGGTCACATGTAAAGGGGTTAAATTTTTTTGGAGAAAAGAGTGTGAAGAATGTTTCAAAGAACTGAAGGGAAGATTATTCAATGCTCTTATATTGACTCTACCATTGGGGAATGATGGGTTCGTTATTTATAGTGATGCATCGAAGAAAGGACTTGGTTGTGACCTTTTGTAGAATGATAGGGTTATTTCCTATGCATCACGACAGTTAAAAATTCATAAGAAAAAATATCCTACTCATGATCTCGAGTTAGCAGCTGTGATCTTTGCTTTGAAGATATGGAGGCACTACCTCTATGGTGAAAATGTGATATTTATACTGATCACAAGAGTTTGAAGTATATTTTCTCACAAAAAGAACTCAGCATGAGGAAAAGGAGATGGCTTGAATTACTCAAGGATTATGATTTTATGATACAATACCACTCAGGGAAAGCAAACAATCTGGAAGATACTTTGAATAGAAAATATCATGGAGTTTTGAACAATATGAGAATTAAAAGGGATCCAATTTTCATGGATCTAGTGAAGATGGACATGGGAATAACCAGGGAAGGTGAAACATCAATTATTTTTCAAATGGTTGCCAAACCATCTTTACTAGAAAGGATTAAGAGTTCTCAGACCGATGATGAAGAATTTAAAAAAGAAGATTAAAGCTATGAATGACGGGAGATTGAGAGACTTTGTGGATTAAGATGGAATTTTGAAATTTGGGAAGAGACTTTGTGTTCCCAATATACCTGATCTAAAAAGGGGATTGCTAGATGATGCTCATAGTTTCAATTTCTCTATACACCCTGGGAGCACCAAAATGTATAGAGATTTGAAGGAACATTTTTGGTGGGACAACATGAAGAGGGAGATTGTTGATTTTGTGTCAAGATGTATGGTTTTTCAACAAGTGAAAGCTGGAAGGCAACAGCCTGGTAGAGTATTGCAACCTCTTCCTATACCTAAGTGGAAATGGGATAATATCATGAGGGACTTTGTCATGGGACTACCAAAGACTCCTAGAAGGAACGATGAAATATGGGTTATTGTTGATCGTCTTACCAAGTCAGCACATTTTCCTGCTATAAGAGAAGATCTACCACTGGAACGTCTAGCAAGACTATATATTGATGAAGTTGTGAGACTTCATGGAGTACCCCTATCGATTGTTTCTGATCATGATCCCCATTTTACTTCAAGATTCTGAAAATTCTTCAGAAAGCCTTGGATATTGAACTTCATTTGAGCACTGCCTACCACCCTCAAATAGATGGACAATCAGAATGAACTATTCAAACCTTAGAAGACATGTTGAGATCCTGCTCACTTGACTTTCAGGGCATGTGGGATCAATATTTATCTCTAGTACAATTTTCCTATAACAATAGCTTCCATTCGAGTATTCATATGGCACAGTATGAAGCGTTATACGGAAAGAGATATTTCACACCAACCTGTTGGGATGAAGTTGCTGAAATAAAACTTGTAGGCCCAGAACTACTGGATGAAACGATGGAAAAGGTTAAGGTAATCCAAAACCATATCAAAGCATCTCAAAGTAGGTAGAAGAGCTATGCCGATAATCGAAGGAAGGATTTGGAATTTCAAGTCGGTGATCACGTTTTCCTGAAGGTATCTCCATGGAAGGGAGTCATACATTTTGGTAAGAAAGGTAAATTGAGTCCCAGGTACATCGGACCTTTCGAAATTCTAGAATGAATTGGGGTTCTAGCTTACCAATTGGCAATGCTTCCAAGTCTCTCCAAAGTTCACGATGTGTTCCACGTATCTCTATTGAAAAAATACATGCCTGACCCAATGCATGTACTCACCTATGAGGAATTAGAACTGGAACCCGATCTGTCTTATTGCGAAGAGCCCGTCAGGATTCTTGATACGAGATAACAAGTACTGAGAAACCGGATGACTCTTCTCGTAAAAGTCTTGTGGAGAAACCATAAGATGGAAGAGGCAATGTGGGAACCCAAGGAACTTATGATGAAGAACCACCCGAATATTTTTATATAGTAATACTCTAGAAATTTCGAGGATGCAATTATTTCAAGGAGGGGATAATGTAACACCCCAAGCTTCTACGGTACGCTTCTCTTTGAATAATGTGATAGCGTGTGTTATACGCAACATCGAGTTCTAACACACCACAACCAATCAAACTAGCAGTTATGAATAGTAATACCTACTTTTTGAAATTTTATAAATTTTATATCTCAAAATGGACTTCATTTTTGGATTCGTAATATCGAATTTAGCCTAGGGAGAAATTTTGGATCTTTTCAGATAACATTTATATTTTGATAAATAGTGAAAATTACTAAATTTTAATTAAAAACAACTTTTTTAATCGAAATAATTTATATTGATAAATTATGAATTTGAGTGGTTTTAAAGTATATTTAGAATATATTTTTACCATTTACTACAATTTTGGCCATTTTACATAATTTTACAATTAAACCGGACATAAACAAGTGTCAATATTTTGATAATTATTATCTCTTAAAAACATGCTTTTTGTTTTAACAATGGGAATTAATTTTATATTAATTGTTTCCACTTATGTATTTTGAATTTGGAAAAATGGATTCCAAATTTGGAATCAGGATGTTAATATTTTGTAAATAGGTAACTTTTATTTTTAGACATTTTGAATAATTACTTCGGTAAATATTTTATTTACCATGGTTAAGGGTAAATCTGGTAAATAAGGGTTAAAAAATAATATTATAATAAAACTAAATTACCCTTAAACGTGTACTAACCTTATTGTTGGATACATTTCTAAACATGGGAATCTTTGAGTCGATTTTGGGACCCCATGGAGCCACTTTTAGGTGATAGGGACACTTTATTTTAATTAAGTTAAAATAAATACAAAAATGACATAAGCATATATCTTTTAGAAAAACAAATTTTACATAGGGTTAAACATGTTGTATTTTCAACTATAAATATTCATTATAAAGATAAAAATATTTCCTACATAATTATATTTTATTTATAATTTTTAGACATTATATAATTAATTTATTTATGACACAATGGTGATGCAGTAATTACAATAATAGTGAACAATTAGAATAATTGATATTATAAATACCCAAATAAATTTAATTTGAGACTTTTTATAAATACCAATAATTTTCTAGGTTAATATGGAATGTTAGGATTGATTTAATTAACTTTTTTTGAAGTAATCATTCTGTTATGAGTTTTACAAAAATCAATTATTGAATAGTGTCAAAATTGACATAAAAGAGTTTTTAAAACAAATATTATATTATTAATTGATATTAAATTACTAAACATCTAAGGTTTATCCAAGAGACTTATATCAGGAAATTTTTATCATTAATTTACCACTTGGGGTCTCTTGGAGGTATATAGTATTTTTATTACCCATATAATATAAAAATACGAAGAGACATTGTAAAAGTGAAACTAATTAACTAAGAGTTAAAACTAAACTATAAGGTCAATATAATGACCCAAACCTATATAAATTATATTGGTTGAGTGGTTTTCGAACCATACCCACATTAAACTTTAAATAATCTACTTTGGAGCCATTAGAAAATGAATAGGAATTTATTATAAAATAATATTTCTAGTTTTTCCAAAGGTGCCCCTCATCCCTCTTATAAAAGGGCACTCCTCCTTCTCATACTTCAAACCTTCAAAGCCTTTTGGTTCGGCAAAAACCTACCCAAATACTCTATGAACTTCCCTCACTTCATCCTAAAGGCCTTCCTTTAGTCAGAAAGCCAACCTAAGGAGTCCTTTTGATCAAATCAAAAGGAAGAACCCGAAGAAGAGGTAATAATTTCACCACCCTTTTTCAAGTTCCTTTCTTCTTCCACTTCTTCTTTCTTTGTTATTACCATTATAAAAAAATAACTCCATTATATTATATATAATTTGATGTTATTATAAACATTTTACAACCATATTACATTATTCTATCCATCCTTTGAATGACATGTCACCATACGTGCGTACGTACGGCTTACCGTCTCCACGTCGTGGTGTAATTGTTATTCAAAACATTATTGTATGGATGGGTATAATAATGATGTGTAATTCATTTAAATAAAAAATATAACATGATAATGATTCTGTATATATGATATAACATCCAATTATATATTATTTTAATGTCAAAAGAATGATATTTTTGCTCGTGCGTATGTACGGACTACCGTCTCCACGAACGCGATGAGATTCATTCTCCATTGTATCCATTAAAGTATAATTCTCATTTGATGATTAATAATAGTATCTAAGGACTTGATATCATTCTAGATATGATTAAGATACAACCTATCCATGAGAAACATGGATTACATAACAAAATATATAAAATAAAATGAGTAAGTTAACACCGGAAACAACGATAATACTAAGATATTATTAACAAATCAATGTTAAAAGATCATATATGATATAATATTAATATATATGATTCTTGTATAATTTAATAACAATTATTTCACCATTATACAGGAGTTTATCCTACCCCCAACCAAGGAAAAGTACAAGGTAAGGGTTTATTTCGCAATCTCTTTATTATCAGAGGTTGTTTATACATAATAATCTACTGGGACTTCTTTATCATCCACATCCATGTTTCTTAAAAATGTATTTCAAAACATTTTTACTATTTACTAGATTATGGGTTAAAGTAATTTATACCCTTGTTTGAATTTTTATAAGAGGTTTATATGGGAATATTTCCGTCATTTTCCAAACAATGTGCTTTTTAACCTTTTCGACAGAATTAAGGTAAGAATGTTTTTTTTAACTTATACGGTGGGTGCGGCTATTTTCCGCCATTATAAAATCGTCAAAGCTTACTTTACAAGCTTATAAGAATATTTTAAAAGAAAATGTTTTATTTTATATGACTCTTAAATTATTTCAAAATAAAAAGAGATATTTCTCTAAAAAGAGTTTTGATTTCATCTCTGTCAACATCCTTTGAAGGATTTTAAGCTTATTTGAAGCTGATTTATTATTAAGCAAAAATTCCATATTGTATTGAAGGTTTTGTGATATGTTTGAATATGGATATGTGATTTTTATACCCTTCATGGTTTATGGTGAAAGTATTAACATTTCATATGCTGGTTTTAATACGAATGTTTATGTTATGTTTAAACCTTTTCATATGGGAATGCATTGGACTTAATATGTGACAGGTGGAGCCCGCTATAGCTCCTCGATGCATCGGTAGGTCTCATGAGACAAACTAGTGTCTTGGCACAATGCCTTGTAAAAATCTTATTTGTAGTCTTGGCATGAGGCCTTGGCTATGTGGTTATGATAGTCTGGCGTTATGCATTCCATCATTATGAAAGTGGTTATTGATATTGCATGTGATTATTCGATTAGTAGAATATCCATGTGAATAAGTAAATGGAATTATTTCATTTTATTTTTGCCATACTATGTTGAAGTTAAAGTTTAAAAGGCTTTTGTTTTAGTTATACATTTCCTTAAATGTTTATTTTTATTTATTAAAGTTTCCGCTATATTTTTATCCTTACTGGGCATTTGAGCTCACCCATTTTCTATGTTTTATTTTTCCCAGGATGTGAAGAAGTAAATTATGAATGACCTGCAGAGATAGTATGAGGGGATAAGAGTGTGGACTATGGAGACTATGTTATTGTAGTTTTCATTTTTATGATGTAATGTAAAACTTTATGAATGTATCTAGTTATTCCAAGGCTACTAAACTAATTGGTCTTTCGAGATTAGATCTTTCTTGTGATCATGCCAATGTTATGTAATAATGCACCGACTCAGGGAAACTAGGGTCAGGGCATTACAAATGGTAATTATTTTAATTTATTAAGACAACACACATTTGGGAGCATAAAAATATTTCCCTTATATTCAATCAGTTTATCTTTTAATTTCTAATTAATTAGTAAGAAATGAATTAAGATTATCTTTTTATCTACCATATATTTTCATAAGTCTACTAATAACCTCTAATTTAAATACTAGGTTATATCTAATTATACTAAATAATAATTTTTTTTAATATATTATATTTTAGTAAAACTTTGTCTTCTATGTAACACAAGACATTATAGAAAGTATTTGTTGGTTGTAAAGCAAGATAACTCAATATTTCATGCATTTTAAGCTATATAATCGATTGAATTTATTTAAAATAGTTTTTATATTTTAAATTATTGGGATATTATATTACATTATTAACTTTTTGTTGTGTTCCATACACGCTATCAAATACAATGTTCTTACTTTATATTTTTTGGGTGTTAAATTCTTCCCACCTTAAATAAATTTAATCCTTGCAATTTGAAATTAATATTAGTAGTATATTTTTTATATTTCCTATATTGAAATCCCATATCACGAGAAGGGTTCATAAAACATATTATAGAAAATATATGATGGTAAATACAAAGGTCACATGGACTAACATGTTACTAGGTATCTAAGTAGAAGAACATTAGTAGAAGTAGAGATGCATATATATATGAAAGCCTTAAATATTTATAGAGAGTTATCTAGGTCATAATTAACAAACAATTGAATGATTAATGGAAATTTTAGGGCCTCAAATCCAATATCTAAGATTAAATTAAGGTATTAGGACAGTGATTGTTTTATCATTTTTCTAATGTTGGGTAATTCTTGTACTGCCTAATAATATAATAAAGAATAAATAATTAATACATTTCAATTTTATATGAAAAATTACATATTTTGGTTCTTCATTGATTTCATCACTTACTCCATGAAAACGATATCCTAAAATGACCTTGTATGCCTGAAGAACTTAAATTTACTTTTTACAGATCGTAAGGTCCACAAAATAGGTATTTACATTTGTCTCTAACTATTTTCCAAAACTAACATCGTTAAAAAAATAATCTCCAAACCTAAAAAAGTAACATTGTAGGTTCATTATTCACATTTATTCCACAAATTGTTTAACTAAAAACAATTAAATATTAACCAGGTAATTTCATTGTTCAGTGGTTGTAATTAAACCCTTATCATCCTTCAATCATAGATTCAAGTCCCACATCCTTGATGTAATTGTGGGGTTTTCATTCGGCATACAGTGTTTACTTTTTTAAAACCATATTAATATAATTTCCAGAATAAATATGATGGAAATCCTTCAAATTTAATCAATAAATATCATTTTAACTAATATTTTCAATACAACCCCAATACATAAATACTTCATCCATTTATTTTCACATATGTCCTTCTTTGGTCTGGAGTTTATCTTTCTAAATATTAAACTTCCTAAAACTGAAAATCATGGTCTGAGAATCAATTATCATATTTAATAAACAACAAAATCATTTTTATGATTTTTAAATATTGACGAATTATTTTCAATCTAATAAACCTTAGGTTTAATCTCGGTAATTTATTTTCACTATCTATTCAAATCCTTTATAATGGATTGTAAAGAACATATGAATTATCCTAAGTGTATCCCCCAAGAGTCTCAAACCATGTTCATAGTAAGTCCTATTTATGTATACTAATTTGTGCTCAATTCCGGCCCGACACACATTTTTGGAGTTGTTACACCTAGGTACATCTATGCCAGAGTCACATTCACTTATAGTATCCAGATCAAAATGTATTTCTATGAAAACCAAATAATCTATATCTAACCCAAAATTTAGTGTGATGTTATATAATTATACTTAAATTTTACCTTAGTTTTATGATCTCTAGTCCATGATTTTTTGAATCAATTTTGCAAGGTTTCTACTACACTTCTTCTGATACCAACTATTGTGCCCCAACCCAAGAAAGCCCAGATCTGGTGTCATGATACCATTACATTGGAATGATTACCAGGAATCAAATCCCAAAGGACAAAATAGTTTAGTAGTATTTTTAAACTAGATATATACATGAGTCTTGTATTAAAAATGAATACAATAATTAAAATATAATTTTTTAGGATAAATTTATTCCATTTATGATATCTCTGCATATCATTCTCATTAGACTTCATGGAATCCTTGGGAAATAAAAAAAAGTAAGCTTAAAAGATCAATAATTGTAAACTATAATGGAAGAAATAGTGAATCAATTGGAATATTCAATATGGTGATGTAATAATTTAATACAAATTCCATATAATCAATAAACTGATAAGTAAGTGTCTGAAAATATAGAAAGGAAAATAACTAAAAATGCCTGACATTTAAATAACTGGATAAGGCATAATCAATATTGAATGGTAAGAAACTAAAAACACATTCCATCAATAAACTCAGAATAAAATGAATTAATATACTTTTTCATAGTGAAAATATAATGGATAATAAATATTGAATCAAAATTAAGGAAATGATTAATTATTGAGAATCATGTCTCAGGCACATGAAAACCTCTACAGTCAAGATCTATCCTCTAGTAAGTGTAAACCTATAGGTAGAAACCTTTTTATTTTATACAACTAATTTGTCTCATTAAAATCTATAAATGAATTGAGGGGATATATAATGTTATGACCTATTCATCACTACATGCCTAAATCATTCCTCATATTGAATAATCGATTTAATTAATAAAACACATGTCTTATCAAATATCTATATTGAATAAAATATATAGATTTATCAATAATTTCCATGTTAATAAAATAACTATTAAAGTAAACACCATATGTAAAAATTGTATACACTTTAGGAAATAATAATATCCATCTCCCAATAATGTGGATATTTAAATGATCATAATAAAATGATTGTTTCAAAAGAAATTTAACAATAAAAAAATCAAGTGAGATTGCAAAGATTTCTTTTACCACATGGTAATTTCAAGCCAAACCCATTGGGTTATATAATTCAAATTGAAACATAAAATACCATGATGTATGAGATAATCATGACATTAAAAGAACAATTGGTAGTATATACACCACATTAAAGTTAATTGGTTTGTAACAACAAATAAGTCTCAATGAAATGTAAATTGAGATGAAATCCATTACTACTCGGTAACTTTTTAATTATAATCCCCATGAAAGAAATAATTTCAAATAAAAATATAAATACCATTAAGATAAATTTACTCATGATATAAAATAAAATAGGGGCATTAGATTCACTGCACAAAATTAGTAAGTGGTGAAAATGGTGTATGATTCATGGAAGGAAAAGTGAGACAAGAATCCCTTACATTGTGTTTCCATTCAGGTGAACATCCTTCAACCTCCTATATAATGGTTTTAAATATGTCACTAACTTATACCAGAACCATAATGAAATTTATAATATCATATATAATCTTATTATAATATCTTATTAACCTATTGTTAACAGTCTTTAATTATTTTCACTATTTTGGGTGATAGTGGCCTAGTTTTTGCGAGTTTGTTTTGACTTTTTATTTTTGTTATTATTTTGTAGATCATGATTTAATCATATTAATAATGTAAAACAGTATGTGATTATCATATATATCCAGTATATATGTATTTATAATAATCCATAATATTTGGAGATAAGAAATGAAATGCATCATTCATGGAAACAGTAGGTCGGGCGTATGCATGAATGCTGCTTTTATTTCTTTGTCTTATTTAAAAGAATAAAAAAATTATATATATGTATATTTATATGTTTATTATTATTCAATTATCATATTTATATCATATATTTCACACAGTTTTACTAAAACCATCCTTTATATGTTCCATGTGTTACGTGAATGAATCGCCAAGCTTTGAGGAGGCGGTAGTCTATACATCCACAAACGATGTTATCGTATTTAGACAAAATGGAAATAATAAAGGTATGTGTTATATAAAAATTATAGAAATATAAATAAATTATAAATACCATATATATCATATATAAATAGTATTTCCATCATAATTCCTTACCATGATAGGAGGTAAATTAAAAATAAATGACATCGTTTTGTGATACGGTAGTTCATTGTACTTATAAACTATAAGTTCATTACCCATTAGATGGAGGTGTGTGTATGATTAGGATAAAAGTTATAATAAAAACATTTTAGTATATTTAGGATACATAAAAAACTATATAATCATGGAATAATAATATTTGAGGGGTAGATATGGAAATAAAATGAATGTGATCATTGAAGAATGTTACCTTGTTTTCAGTTAACTCCTTTTTGTTTATATCAAAAGACTTCATGGGATGTATTTCATCCCAAGGTGAGGTTTCTAGGTTGAGGGTATGGATAGTTTAATATTGTTTGATCATATTTTTTGTGAGCCAATTTTCTTAAGAGGTGTGAATAAGTGGGAGTGTTGAGTACTATTTTATAATTGAAGAGGAGTGGCATTCTTGTAAATTTTTGAATTAGGAATTTCACCCACCTTTTTCCAATAAAATGTGGAACCCATAATGAAAAAAAAACTATCCAATATATGATAGGGTCAAAATAGTTACAAAAAAAATCTATTTTACAATTTTATTGGTCATTTGGGCTCTTAGGTTTAAGGTTTAGTCTTTTGTTAAAGTAATTTTTCTATTAATCAATGTAATTAATTTTAATCACTTTCACTAATATTTTTTGTCAAAAACAAAGATAAAATTTTTATAAATTATAAATTATTCTAATTATAAATATTGAATCCTTTTTTCCAAACTCCAGTCACATAAGTGGAAAAAATTAGTTAAAATTCAATCTCGTAGATGGGATGACAAAGCGGTTTTTTATGTAAAAAAATCTCAAAAGTTTCTAAGTTTTTTTATCCAATTAAAAGTGAAATTGTTTAAAATTACCTAAATTTGATTGCTTGAAGTAAAATTAATATCACTAAGTTTTAAAAATAAAAAATATATAATTTAGCCTCATAAATAAATTATATGAAAAACATTTTTGAAATAAGATTCTGTATTTTTTACTATTCATAAAAGAATGAATCTTCATAGAAAATTATAAAAAATTCAACCTAACCTAATTTTGATGTTTATAATTCAAAAAATAATGTCTATTTTTTCATATTAAATTTATAAAAGTTTCAAAATTTATATTTAATTTGTGTCTGCCATTAAAATGTGGTAAAACTGCTTTTGTAAAAATATAGGTTTTTATGTGTAAAATTGGGTTTTTTCTTATCTTATACCTATAAAATATATTGGATTAATATAAAAATTATTTTATTTAATATATAACATATATATTTCACTATTATAATTTACTAATTGTAACTAATTTAATTCAATAATACAACATGCCTTTGGGAGAAAAAAAATATTTCCTTTATATTTAATCAGTTTATATTTTTATTTCTAATTAATTGGTAACCAATGAATTCATAATTTATTTTTATAGAAAAAATATTTTCATAAATTAGTAAATATTATTCATGAAATATAATTTATTAGTTATTTTATTACTTATAATAATAATAATATTGTTTTATTAATATAATGTAGCTCGATAAAATTCAGCCGTGTGCGTGACGCAAGCCATTGAAGCAAGTCTTTGTTACCTGTAACACAAGTTAACTCAGTATTGTGTGAATTGAAAGCTATACCATAGATTTAATTTCTTGAAAATGGTAATTATATTATAATGTCTCATGATATTATATTCTCTTACACACTTGGTGTTTCGTGTCATAAACACTATCAAATACAATGTTCTTACTTTAGAACTTTTGAGCATTACAATGCCTAAAGTGAAAGCCTTGGAAGATATTAACCTTTGACGTTTAATACATCATGATAAATATGGGATGCCTAGGGTTCTGAACCTAATATTATTCATTGAGACTACCTCTTCTGAGGAAGAATACAGGTGGCCAGTATTCCTAGGGTCCAGAAATGTTAGTGATTCCCAACATGACTATTCTCCCGACCTAAGTTTGTACCCTTGTCAAGACCCACTCGAATGTCAAGAAAAGATTATTATAATTATCCATTATCCATAATTATATGGAATATATAATGAGTTCCTTGAAAATTACGTAACATTATTATAGAGATACAAACTAGGTGATAAGTTCCAAGGAGGAATTCATGGAAGGAAGAACCAACATCCCATCAACCTGTTTCAATCACAGAGGAGACATATCCATTGAAATTGGTGAAATCCAACTAGCTTAGGAAAGTGGTAATATGGGGTAACAATCACACCAGTTCACATTAACATATTGAAGGCAGGCCTTGGTGAAAGTGTCAGAAATAGATACATTTAAGATCATTCACCAAGTTACAAGAGTATGTTTCTAGGATTCCAAAGGAACTAACACTGCCACAAAACTGGGTTTCCGCAACTCCAACTTTTAACAGCCCAAAAAAAGTATAGATAAAGGGGGGCCTTTATTATCACTGATAAAGGGAACTTTTAATAGTGCTAAAAAAGAACTATTAAAAGTGACCCTTTATCAGCGCTTTTTTTAGCACTAATAACCCCCCCTATCAGCGCTTTTTTAGCACTGTTAAAGTGGACCCTTTTATCAGTGCTTTTTTTAGTAGCGCAGATAAAGGGGGGATTTATCAGTGCTTTTTCCTAGTCTTGATAAATTTCCATAAAAATAATGAAAAATAATCTGTTGTTATATAAGTATATTTATATTGATATAAATATAATATATATTTTTTAAATATGTTTTAGATAATTATAAATGGACTATTACCTTTAATATATAATAAATTTAGTGAAAATCGCTTTAAAATATTTTAAAAAATATTATTAATTAAAAATTTTCTAATTTTCACCAATTAATAATCATTTAATAACAATTTGAAGACATAAAAAGTCAAAAAAATAATAAAAGATCTAAAAGAATTTGAAAATGTAACTCAAACTTCAAACGGCCAAAAATTTTGATTCGGGTGTCCGTTTGAGTTCTACAACTTATCAAATAGAATATTGAGACAATCTCTACGCGTTAGGGACCTAAGGAAACCTTTTGCCGCATTTTTTTAGGCCCAAAAAAGGCTAGAAGGGCTCCAAAACTGAGTTTTTAGTTGGGATACCCCAATTTTTTAACATTCAAACAGGTATAACTTCGGATCCAGATGTCCACTAGGCCTATACCACATATCATATCAAATATTGTTTCATTTTCATTGATTTGACACATTGTGGAGTTGAAATAGACCTCTGTATTATAATTTATGGTCATTTTAACATTCTATGGCTTTTCAGATACACATATATATGTATTTATTCGTGTATATATATATATCTGTGTGTGTGTGTGTCTATGTGTGTGTATGTTGTATATATGTACATATTTATTTATTTATTTATTTATAAACACACATAAAAAACATACTTTATAAATGTATTTAAAACTAATCTTATAAATATATATTAATATACAAATAAATATACGGATAAAAAATTATAACTAAATATATATATGAATAAATATAAATATATATTAATATATGAATAAATATATATAAATAGTAATATATGATTTAATATATAAGTTTTAATATAACTAAATATATTTATATTAATATGAGTCTATATTAATATACGAATAAATATAACTACATATATATATATAAATATATATTAATATATATTAATATATATATATATATGTATTAATATAAATAAATTTATGTATATTAATATGAATCTATATTAATATAAGAATAAATATAACTATATATATATTTATATTTAAATAGATATGTCATTAAGTGGAGAAAAAAACTAAATGGATTTGTGGTAAAGGTGCAGGTGCAAAGGGGGGGAGGTCGCGGGTTTGAGTTTTGGTGGAAGAAAGGGCATGCATGCAAGTGGGAAGGGGTTTCACGGGAAAGGGAAACATGTAGTGAGAGAGAGGGGCCTCCTCCTAGTGATAATAAAAGGGGGGCTCAAGAACTGTTAAAAGATCCCCCCCCCCATGCATTAATATATCTTTTTAACGTTTTTTAAAAAAAATTGACTTTTATCAGTGCTTAAAAAAAGCGCAAAAAAGGGGCCATTATCAGCGCTAAAAAGTGCTGATAAAGAACCGTTTTATCTACGCTTTTCTGAGCGCTGATAAAAGGGACCCCCCTTTATATTCACCTCGATTAATATCACTTTTATAGTTTTTTTAATTCTCTTTTTTAGCACTGATAAAGGTTATATTACAGTAGTGTAAACTATTATGTTCCTCATATGTGTGTTTGTTTAATATAATGAATATTCATCAAAAATGATGTAATATCCATGTATGAAAATCCTAGATCATTATATGTATCATTTCTAATAGGTTTTATTTTTAATATGAAGGATAAAATTGATATAGATGGTGGGGCCTCTATCATGTCTCATGTGAATTAAACTCAATTTTGGAACAAGTTTACCTTTTCCATCATTTCATTTTGAGGATGAATTATTTCCTCAAGTAAATTTTATATCCTTCATTTGTATTAAATGTGTGTTATTACATAGTCCTTCTTTATATGATATTTAAACACAATTTCATTATTTTGTTACCTTTTAAAATACAATTATCTAATTAAATAAACTTATTGACCATATTAGTATTTTTATGTAACGCCCCGACCCTAGTTACCCAGAGTCGGTGCATTATGTTAATACATTGGCATGATTACAAGGAATCAAGTCCCAAAGGACCGATCAGTTTAGCAGTATTGGAAAAATAGATCACATACATGAATGTTACATTTGCACTTTAAGACGTACAAAACAACATAAATAATCTTTATGAACGCCATTATTCCCTTGGCTTAACCCTGCATATCAATCACAATACACTTCTTGGAATCCGGGGAAAAATAAAACATAAAAAGGGGGGAGCTCAAATGCTCAGTAAGGGTAAGCAATACAGCGAAAACTTTCAAAAATAAGCATAAACATTTAAGGCATTGTATAAAACTAAAACAAAAGCCTTTTAAACTAGAACTTCATCATAATATGGCAGAAATAAAATGAAATAATGCCATTTACTTATTCACATGGATATTCTACTAATCAAATAATCACATGCAATATCTCCAACCACTTTCATAATAATGGAAGACATAATTCCAGACTATCATAACCACATAGCCAAGCCCTCATGCCAAGACTACAAATAAGATTTTGTCAAGGCCTCGTGCCAAGACACTAGTTTGTCTAATGAGACCTACTGATGCATCGAGGAGCTATAGCGGGCTCCACCCGTCACTTAATAAAGCCAATACATTCCTCATATGAATAGGTTTAAACATAACATAAACATTCGTATTAAAACTAGCATAAAAAATGTCAATAATTTCTCCATAAACCATGAATGGTATAAAAATAACACATCCACACTCAAAAATATCACAAAACCTTCAATGGATGTTTTGTATAATAAATCAACTTCAAATGAGCTTAAAAGCCATCAAAGGATGTTGACATAGATGAAAATGATGAGTAAAACTTTTTGAGAGAAATATCCTTTTTTAAAATCATTTAAAAGTCACACATTTATAAAGGAAGTAATATAAAAGATATTTTTGAATCAAAGTGTCCCATACCACTCTGAAACTTTTTAAAAGAATTATCATTTCAAAACATTCATGTCCATATAAATAAATCCTTAAAATCATTTTGAAAACATGGACATTAATTAAAAAGATTTAGAAAGATAAATCTTTAAAACATTTGAAATTATGATCTTGACAAAGAGTACCTTTAAAAATCCTTAAAATATTTATTTTGAAATCATTTTTATGAAAAATGTACATGGATGAGAAAAATGTCCTAGTAAATACTTACACATAAACAATCTCAGATAATAATGAGATTGAGGAATTAACCCTTACCAATTTGGTAACTTAGGAAACATACAACCCATGAAAGAGGTATCATACAATGAATATGTAAATACACATAAATTAAAGTGTATTATACAAAGAATACAATTATGGGTATTACATACACCACACAAAAGGTAATAGTGGCAATATGGCATGAATCTCATGGGAATAGGAAGTGAGATGAAAACCCCTTACCTTGCACTTTCCTTTAGTCGAGGGTACGTTTAACGTCCTGTACGAAGATCGTAGTATATTATTAAATTATAAAAAAACCATATTAATATTTATGATATCATACATGATTCATTTATGACTTTATATTACCCATTTAATAATAATTTCCATGTTAAATTAACATTTCGGGTAATAATCATTTTCTTTATCGTACGTGTTCTAACTTGTTACTCTTGGTTGTATCACTTAGATCATGATTTAAATACTTCCAGAATATAAAACATGATAAATATATCATATATATTTTTTATATAAATATTTATAGTAGACATATATATGAAATGGAAAACACCGTTTATGGAGATGGTAGTCCGTACGTACGCATAAACGCTGTTTCTGTTTTCATATAGTATTGAGCGGAAGTAAGGGAATAAGATATATGTAAGTACATAAATCCTTATATATATAAATATATATATATATCCAGTAGCATTATTATTTCATATATTACATACTTATTAGTAATATATATTTTTATAATCGTCGATGAATGGTGAACTTGGAACTGAATCTCATCGCGTCGTGGAGACGGTAATCCGGACGTACGCACGAGCAAAAATATCAATCTTTTGGTATTAAAATATTATATAATTGGATGGTATATCATATATACAGAATCATTATAATTTTATATTTATTATTTACATCAAATACACATCATTATTATACCCATCCAAATAATAATGTATTGAATAACAATTACACCACGACGTGGAGACGGTAAGCCGTACGTACGCACGTATGGTGACATGTCATTCAAAGGATGGATAGAATACTGAATATGGTTGTACCATATTTATAATAACAACACAGTATATAGGAGATACTGGAGTTATTATTTTAGAATAGAAATAACAAAGAAAGAAGAAGTTGATGAAGAAAGGAACTTGAAAGAGGGTGGTGAAAACATTACCTCTTCTTCGGGTTCTTCCATTTGATTTGATCAAAATGGCTCCTTAGGTTGGCTTTCTGATCAAACTAAGGCCTCTATGCTTAATTAAGGGAAGTTGAGAGATTATTTTTTCAGTGGTTGGCCGAACCAAAAATATTTGAATGTGTGAATAATTGGTTAGAAGTTTGGTTCTTTTATAAAGGGGAGGAGGGCCTCTTTAGGAAAAACTTAAAGTATTAAATTATAATAAATTCATATTCGGTTTTTAATGGCTCCAAAGTAGATTATTCAAAGACTAAGGTGGATATGGGTTGAAATCCTTTCAATCGATAGATTTTTGACAGGTTTGGGTCATTATATTAACCTTATCTTTTAGTTTTAACTCTTGGTTAATTAGTTTGACACTTACCATGTCACTTTGTATTTTTATATTATATAGCTAATAAAATTACTATATACCTCCCAGCGACCCCAAAGTGGTCCATTAATGATACACCTATCATGATAAAAGTCCTTCGGCCGAACCTTAGATTTTTAGGAATTTAATATTAATTAATAATATAATATTTGTTTTAAAAACTCTTTTATGTCAATTTTGACACTATTTGGTATTTTGTTTTTTTTTTGAAAGTCATCACAACTTGATTACTTCTAACAAGATACATTTAATAATACCTAAAATGTCATACCTAAAAAAAGATATATAATTTTATTTAATATTTTTTAAGTTAATTGATTAACATATAATATCAATTATGGATATTAATCCTCATTTTACATTATCCTCCATACATGTATACAAGTGAATAGATCATGAAAACCAAGAAAATGAACACTCCCAAACAACGAAATTGAACACTTTAACACATCATAATAACCATAAATGAACTTAATAAAATTATAATAAATCAAATAAATATAGAATATTTTATTTATTTATTAATTAATGAATCTAATTTTATTATCTAGGATATTAATGTGAATATATCATTCGAACATAAGGTAAGGGGATTCTCAAACCCAATCTCCTCTATTTGGGTTATTCCTCTTTCATGCCAAATTTTAGTGGGGATGTTCTTTAATATTCCTAAAATATAATTTCTTAGTTGTTACCTTTTCGTTTTTGGGATATATAGGTTTCCAATCCAATTTTATGAAAAATTAAAAGATTTTTTCAAAAGAAATCTTCTTTCTAAAAACACATGTTTTAATTCTCTTGAGATTGTTTCTTCTTTACTCAAGATTGATGATCTATATACCAAGTATGTTATTAACCTTTTATTTTGGTAAAGACAAGGTTTTTTCATTAATTTATTCTTAATGATGTTTTCATGAAACTCATTCATTTCAATGGTTTATTTTATGTTCATGATTGATATACATTCTATGTGGCAAGCATGATTATGTAAATGATATGATGTGACAGGTTCACCTGAAATCATATAGTGCTCTAATGAATTGGTTGATGTTATGTATATCATGACATAATGTTCAAAATTATGAACATGATTCTATATTTTATAAAAATGATGATGTTATGATAATGTACGAATTTTATGCAATAACATGATGTTATCTTTTTTCACAACTATGTGTGCTAGTTGACCACTAACACATGATGCTTCATTTTTATGCATTGAAACATTAATTTAATTTATATAATTATTCCTATTATTATGATTATGATTCTTGTTTATGTTATGATGATTATTTTTATGCTCACCCATATTTCTTATATCTTATTCATCCTCTTATTGGGCTTTTAGCTCACCCGTTATTTTTATATATATCATTAGGTGAATACTTGTACTAAAGAGAACACGAGGGCCAATAAGACTCTAGAGAGGAAGGAATTAAATAATATTTAAGATTTATTATGTAAATGTTTTCAATGGTCCTAATTTTACCAAGATTCTAAACCTTTGGATCCTGGTTATGTAATTATTTTGTGTTTTTTTCTCAAATTGATGTAATAATCATGTAAGAAAAGTAGGGTTGCTATAGTTGGTATTAGAACACAGTTTAGTTAATTTGAAAATTAATATTAGATAACCTTAGTGAAAACCCTTATTATGAGACAAATTATATGAAAACATCCAAGAAGTGTTTTTTATAAAACTTTTAAACATAGGGATCCCACAAGATATGCCTTTAAAGTTAATTTCAAGAAGGAATAATTTATTTATTTATTTATGACTTGTTTAATTATATTTTGTTAGAATATTTTATATTTGATAAAATGGTGGGAACTAGGAGAAACTAGGCCAAAAACCCATTTGTGGGGAAATGCATTGATTTCCCAAACAAAATAACCAATGCCTTGGGAGGTGGAGTTCAAATTTCATGGTGATGCTTACCCAGTTGTCTCATTCCATTAAAGATAACACAAATAATGTGGAACATCCTCTTTTTCCTAAGAGGTAGAAACTGGTTATCAATTCTTTCATGTGGCACTGACCACTGACATTTAGTGGATCTTCGGATCCAGTAGTTGTAGAACAGTGTGTCAACTCAATGGACATGTATTTTGATTTGGTGTTCGAATACAAAGAAGGTGCATCTGGCCATTTATCGTTTAGATGGAGAGTTCATCCAATGGTGGGAATTTATTAAGAACACCAATCCAAAGGATAAAATTGAAGTTATATAATGTAAATACTTTAATAAAATATTTCGTAACAATTATTTCCCCTGAACTCATCATAAAAATATGGAGAGATAATTCTTAGAGCTAAAGAAAAAGGAAGATGAATTTGTCATGGAATGCAAATAATATTTTGCAAGGCTTACAAGGTACACCTTGGTTATTTTATTAATAATGATAGAAAAATAGATAGATACTTTACTGGGTTAAAACCACACCTTCAAAAGGATCTAGAAATTAGAGAATTTTGGAGTTATTAAGGAGTTGTTCAATGTGATATCAAAGTAGAGATGGAGTTTGGAGAATGGCCCATGGCTAAGGAGATAATAAAATAAAGATGTAGTTCCAATACTGTGATCTAATAAAAAAGGTGGAAAGAAATATCAACCACTCACATGTCAAATATATTGGAAGAAAAATCATTGTAATTACCTCAAAGGTACATGGAAATGCTTAAATTATGGGATAGAAGGCCACTAAGCTCATGAATGTCAAAGAGACATGAGGACATAGGAAAATGAAGTGGGGGAAAGGAGATCACCACACATGGTCCAATGTTTCAATTATAGGGAGAAAGGGAACTATAAAATCAGGTTAACTAAACCAAAAGTCCTCAAGAGTAATCAGTATAAATAGCCACAAAATCTAAAGGATAAAGGGAAAGATTATTCCTTCAATACAACTAAGGTGGATCCAAGAAATGATGTGGTGATAGGTGAACTTGTTATTCATTCATGAATAGAAAATGTACTATTTTATTATAGTTCTATGTATTCTTTCATATCCTGTAAGTTTAGTATAAATATTCAAAAAAATACCTCAAAATATGGAGGTTGAATTATCTATGAGAATAGAATATTGGGAAACTATTACATCTAAAGTATATAACTCATCCCCAATTAATTTTTGTGGACTAAACGTCCAATAAAATCTTGTCTTACTTCTTTTGGTGGAGTTTGGTGCTATATTGGTCATGTATTGGCTACATTTATATAAATCCAACATCAATTGTCAATAAAGGGAGATCACTCTTCACATCCTGAGAAATCACCCAATTCTATAAAAATATAAAGAGGTTAAATATACTTCATAATAATCATATAAGGTGTGTATATTATTTCCTTATGAGTAAGAATATATATCTCAAATTATTAAGACAAAGTATAGCATCATGATAGAATACATTACCATTATGAGGGACTAAACTGGTGTGTTCCTTGAATAATTGTGAATTATTACTCCTTATTGAGAGGTTGAGTTCTCAATTGAACATATTACTAGATCTCTACCAATATAAAATACATCTTATAGAATGGCCACCATTGAGTTAGAGTAACTGAAGAATCAATTAAAAGAAAATCTAAACAAGGGTTTTATATGCCCGAGTGTTTCAACATGGGGTGTGACATTCCTCTTTATCAAGAAGAAGGATGGATCAATGCACCTATTCATTTATTATCATGAGCTAAAAAATCATGTTAAATAAAAATTATCCCTTTCCACGGATAGATGGATTGTTCGATCAATTGTGTGGAGCCAAGTATTTCTCTATGGTGGACCTTTGGTCAGGGTATCACCAATTAAATATGAGGAAGGAAAATATTGAAAAGACTATATTTAGAAAACGTTATGGATACTATGAGTTCATAGTGATACACTTTGGACTCACTAATTCTTAGGTGATATTCATGGACTTGATAAATATAGTCTTTAGATATTACCTCGACAAATATTTGGTAGTCTTTATTGAGGATATTTTGATATACACTAAGAGTAAGGGGGGACATGAGGTGAATTTGAATACTATAATGATGACTTTTTGAAGGGATAAATTTTATGAAAAGTGTAGTAAATGTGAGTTTTAGAAGGAGGAAGTATCATTCTTAGGGCATGTCATCACCTGAAAATGAATATATATATGGACCCTTCCAAGACAAAGGCAATCAAATAGTATCATATACCAAAATATATAATGGAGATCCATAGTTTCCTTGGTCTAGATGGGTATTATCAATGATTTTTTAATAAATAATCATGATTTTAAAACCCACTAACCAAGAATAATTTGAAGGGAGAAAAGTTTTTCTGGACCAGTGAATGTGAATATTGCTTCAAAGAGTTGAAAAATTCGCTTATAACACCACCAGTACTCACACTTCCAACAAGTGGGGAACTCTTTTTGGTATATAGTGATTATTATAAGAAGTTATTAGGATTTTTACTTATCAAAAATGATAATTTGATGTCCTAAACCTCATGTAAGTTTAAAATTCATGAGAAAAACTATCCCATGCATGATCTAGAGTTGGACTCCATGATCTTCATGTTGAAAATATGGCAGCATTATCTCTATGGGGAGAAGTTTGAAATGTATACTAATCATAATATCCTAAAATATATATATTTAAATAGAAATAACTTAATATGTTCTAGAAAACAAGCTTATATCTCATCAAGGATTATGATTTCTCAATCTATTACTATCTTGGGAAAGAAAATAAAGTGGTGGATGCTCAAAGTAGAAAGGATCCAACAACATTATCAGTGATGAGAATTGAGAAGGATCTAATATAATTATATTTTCAAAGGATGTACATGGGAATAATTAATTAAGGAACATTATTAATAATTTATTAAATTATTTCTCGACTGTCCCTCTTGGAGAAAATAAAGGATGATCAAATAAATGATGTGGAAATTCAGAAGAAGGTTGAAGCTATGAGAAAGGGTAAATCCTCAGAGTTTAGAATTGTTGAGGAAGGAGTTGTAAAATTTGGGTTGTGACTATGATTATCATCCAATATTGAGATAAATAAAGATCTTATTAGTTATACACATAGATCATCCTTCTCTATTCACCGAGGGAGCACAAAGATGTATTAATATCTGTGGGAGAACTATTGGAAGGACAATATAAAGGAAAAGATCACTAAAAATACATCAAAGTGTATGGTATGACAGAAACTAAAGGCTAAAAGAAAAAAGTCTATGGGGATGATGTAACCATTACCCATACCAAAATTGAAATGGGAAAATTTCACCATAGACTTTGTTACTGGACATCCAAATACATCTAGAGGAAATAATGTTATATGGGTTATTAAGGATCATATCACAAATAAAAATCACTTTATGTAAATATAATAGGATTTATCACTAGATCAAGTTGAAAAAATATATATTGGAGAAATGGAAAGGCTTCTTGGATTACCACTATCGATTATATACAATCGAGATCTGAGATTCACCTTAAAGATCTGAAAAAACTTACAACATTCTATAAACACTGAGCAGAACATTAGTATGAATTATTATCCTCAAAATGATATCCAATCTGAATGGACTATTCCAAAAATGGAATACATGTTTAGATCATGTTCTACATACTTCAGAGTAGGATGGGATCAACATCTATCTCTGGTCGAGTTCTCTTACAGCAACAGTTTCCACTCATGCATCCAAACGGCTCTATATGAAGTCCTTTATGGGAAAATATGTAGAACACTAACATTATGGGATGAATTTGGTGAATAAAAGATTCTAGGACCTAAAATGGTTGAAAAAAATTATAGAAAAGGTGAAAATCATTCTACAGCACATCAATGATTCCCAAATTCGATAGAAGATCGATGTAGACAATTATCGATGGGACCTAGAGTTTGAGGTTGGGTTCTAGGTATTTCTCCACATATCTTTATGAAATACGATCATTATATTTGGTAAGAAAGGAAAGCTCAATCTCAGGTACATTAGCCACTTCAAGATTCCAGATCGATTCGGAGATGTGGCCTATCGACTAGAACTTCCACCAACCATGTCTCTAGTACATGATGTATTCCATGTATACCTCTGGAGGAAGTACATACCAGATACCTCAAATATACTAAATCTATATCTGGTTTAGTTAGAAAATGATCTCTATTTAGTGGAGTAACCAGTGAAGATATTGCACCATAGAGATAATGTTATACACCGCAGGACTACTCACCTGGCCAAAGCACTTTGGAAAAACTATAAGTACTAAGAGGTAATATGGGAACCGAACGAAGTGATGAATGAGATATACCCTCACTTGTTTTCAATATAGTATGTAAAATGAAATTTTGAGAGTGAAATTCCATAAGGGGAGAGAATGTAACAACCCAGAATTTTATCAATAGAAACTCTCTTCTTATAATTATTCCATATAGTATAAATCAAATAAAATCACATATATGACACAATAAAAACCTCATAAATGAATAATTAATGGAATAATATCTATTTCTAGATGTTAAATAACCTATACCAGTGAAATAGTAACATGGCCATTGGAATAGTAACATAACCTTTAGGAATAGTAATTCAGCTAATAGAATTGTAAAATCATCAATGAAAGTATTAATAAAATTTAGTCATCTTATAAATGATAATATGATATAATTATATCATAGTATATGTAAATAAATATTTTAAAAATTATTAATTTAGTATTGGTATTTTTATAAAACATAAATATTTATTTATAATTTTAAAATTAATTTAATGATTTAAAATAAAACTTATTTTCATAAAATGTGTTCATAAATTAGTATTTTTTTTCTTATGATTATATGATAATTTTATAAGACCTTAAGTAATTTTTCAAAGTGTCATAAAATCAGTTATAATTTTAAAATTAGTATTTTTTGAATAAATTATGATTTTATTTTATAAACTAAATTTACAATATTTAGAAAATTATTTTCATAAAATGGAGTTCATTTTTTAATTATTCACGTTGAAAAATGGTTAGTTTTATTTTTTCATATTTCTCTATTATACGTGAATTTTTAGTGAATAGTAAAATATGATAATTTATGATAAAAGCTAAATATATGAATTTTTTAGTCATTGTTGATGTAAAGCTCATGTAAGAACAAAATATAGAATTATACTAAATTATTTTAATATATTTAGTGATAAGGTTAAAAATATTTGTAGTCTTGATCAAAAATAATAAACTACTGAATAAAATAATGAGAAAACACCCCTCTCCTCACCTATAAATATAACACCTCACCACCTCTTATCCTCACTCCTTCCGAGCCATGTATCGTGCACAATTTATACCTAATCCTCTTTACAAGACCCTTCCCAATGTACTTTGTCCTTTGGTCTTAAAAAAATTCAAAAACCAATCATCCTAATGAGGTTCTCAAGGAGAAGAGTTCCATAAGTAAATCCTCTTTCTTTTCTTTTAATTCTTTTCAATTTCCTTTCTTTTCGTATTCTCTCCTCACATCCAATTATACAAGTGGCATGAAAACTATAGTATCTTATATATAATTTTATTTTATTATGTTAATGGAATAATATATCATCAAACCTATTCTCTTCTCCCTTTTATTCTAAAAGTGGAAATGTCATCCATGAGGTGTTGTTCTATCACCTTCAAGGATGAGAAGTTTTCATTTTCCTTTATCGCCTTAAAGGTTGGTTGTAAAACCATTATAATGGTTGAAAAATATTTTAAAATATATTTTATAACATTTTTATGTTATCTAACTAACATATATATGTAAAATTAAATAATAAAACAAAACCAATTCATTGTGATCAAAAACTTACAAAATTAATCGAAACTATTATCATTAACTATTTATCTAATGATTCGTCCTCATAACATATATACAAATGATATATAATATAGTTTAATATTTTTTAAGTTCACTAATAACAAATAATATTAATTCTGGATAATTTTCCCAATTTTACACGATCTTCCATACATGTATACAAATGAATAGATCATGAAAACCAAGAAAATGAACACTCTCGAACAATAAAATTGAACACTATAATCCATAATGATAGCCATAAATGAACTTAATAAAATTATAATAAATAATATAAAAGTATAATAGGTTATTTATTTTTTAATTAATGAATCTAATTTTATTATCCATGAAATTAAAGTGATGAAATCATTCATAATTAAGATAATTGGATTCTCAAACCCAATTTCATTTCTTTGGGTTATTCCTCTTTGATGAAACATTTTAGTGTGGATGTTATTTAATTTTCCTAAAATATAATTTATTTTTTCTTACACTTTTCTTTTCTGGGATATACATGTTTCCAATAAGATTTTATGAAAAATTAAATGATGCTTTCAAAATAACTCATCTTTCTAAAAACACATGTTTTACTTCTCTTGAGATTGTTTCTTTTTAACTCTAGATTGTAATTCTTATACCAAGTATGTTATTAATTTTTTATTTTTGGATCCACAAGGTGTATTCATGAATTTATTTTTTATTAATTCTCCCAAAAACCATTCCTTCCAATGGGTTATTTTATTTCCATGATTTATATATGTTCTATGTGACAAGAATGATTTTGTAAATGTTATGATGTGACGGGTGTTCCTAGAATTATATAGAACTCCAATAAATTGGACAATATGACGTATCTCATGAGATAATGTAGAATATATGTGGACATGATTAAATCCCTGTTTATAATGATGATGTTATGATGGTGCACATATGTTACCCATGAACATGATGTTAAATTTTTTCACAACTATGTGTGGTAGTTTAACACTAAGACATTATGTTTAATTTTTATAAATTATCAAATTACATACCTTTATCCAATGATTCCTATTGTGGTTATGATAATTATCCTTTCTTATGTTATGATGATGATTTTTATTCTCTCCGATGTTTCATGTGTCTTATTCATCCTCTTGTAAGGATTTTAGATCATCCCTTATTTTGATTTATATCCTCGGGAGAATACTTATACTATGAAGAATATGAGGGACAATATGAATCTAGATAAAAGGAAGTAAACTATTTTTATGCTTTATTATGTAAATGTTTTTTGTGGACCTAATTTTCCCAAGATATTAAACCTTTGGATCCTGGTTGTGTAATGATTTTGTGTTGGTTATCTTTAAAATAAGGTAATAATCAAGTAAGAAAAGTAGGGTTTCCATATTTCATTAGACACTTGACATTTATTTAGAATGAAATATTTACAACTTTGGTTTCGGTCATTATTTACCCATTTGGAATTCATCATGTGATGCTTTGTCTTATGTTAGTTATGGTTGATTATTATGTATTATTTACTATCATTTAGATATTTTTTATTTATTTCCACTCTTTTTTCACTTTAATAAAGAGGTTATAGTATCTACACATTATATATTAAACCCTTGCTGATATTTGGAAGCCTCTAATGTAAAGGAAAGCATGCCTAAGGTCACATAACAAACTAGATCGAGGAACTGGCATGTGAAACACGGGTCAAGATATCACAAAGTGGTATCAAAGGGGTTTAAATTGATTTTTGGTTGACTAATTATTTAGGAATGGTACATAGGATACTAGGATGAGTTTATCCTTGTTCATGAACTCATGTATGGGATTGTCTAAGCCATGTGTGGAGTAAAACTCAAGTACCCATGGTGGGATTTTTGTTCTTTCTATTTTTTTACAATTTGATGTTATTTCACCTAGGATGATGCACTTTTTGTGTGAGGTTATTGTTTTATAAGGTTTATATTCATAGAACAATATAGAATGATATTTGAGTATACATGTGTCATTCTAGGCACTCAATATTTCATGTGACATTCATCATTTTAGGCATTCATAGAAAAGAAAGTTACTAGTAGGTTTTAGGGAATAGAAATTCTATTCTTAATTGAGTATTTTAAAATGAAATAGTGAATAATAAAGAAATGATAACTGAAAATGATGCTAAATTTTTTATTTTTAAATGGATAATATTCATGTCTAATGATAAACATTGAAATTTTAAAGATTTTTTACCATATGTTTTCCATGAACTAGGTGAGGGATAGTTGAGGGTAGTAATAGTGCCTCGGTTTTGACCGTGTGGAGACGTATGTTGGATGGATTGTTATATATTTATATGAATACCTATAATGTAAATGTTAAAATTATGTGTTATGTGTCCTATTATGTTTTCTTGTTATTTTATATACATGCCTCCATGATGACGTTTGTGGATAGGATGATAGGAGGACATTTCTGGAAATGTGCCTCCAGCAGCGGGACAAGCAGCCCTGATAGTTCTGAGTGGATGGGTCAGAGATCAATTCTATGATAACTTTTCTCTATTTATATAGTTCCAGTAAAGATACCCATGTAGGGATGTGATAAATTTGTATGATCTGATATAAGAGTTCTAGTTATAGAACCCTTGGACATTCACTAGATTGGGTGGACCTAAGGCAGTTGAGTTCTGAATGGAGTCCATCTAGACAATTCTTGACCACTTAGAGAATTATTCATAGAAGAGAGTTATGTTGGTTGATTATATTTTGTGAGGATCATTGAAGTATTGGTGTAATATTTAGGCTCAGGATGAGAATATTTAGGGCATGGTATGGAAGGAATTCCAAGATAAGTTCCTGGAGCACTTTTACCTAGAGATATTAAGATAGGATAGGAAATGGTGTTTAATTCTATTGTCCTTGGGATATATGTCCATGATGTACTATACTGGTCACGTCACTAACTTTTTTGGTTTTTTCAACATTGGTAGGGTATTAGGAAACTGCAACAATTATTTTCAAGATGGAATTAAATGTGATATTATGTGTTTGTTCAATGTTTTCCTTTTGAAGAAGTTTGTCGAGGTTGTGATTTAGACTCTTATTTATAAGGGTAACCTGAAGGAGGCTTCTAGTGGATGATCGGTGGTTTATGATGAACAAATATAAGGTATGTCTTTTAAAGGTAGGAATAATCACTATGAGAATTATAATAAAGTAGTGACAAGAATAGTGGCCAAGGGTAAGGATCAGTTACTCAAGGAAATACTCAAGAGATTTTACATCAGTGTGGTTGGCCAGGTCACAATTGTAACCAGTTTCCCCTAACACTAGTAGAGTTCCAAAATTTTCGAAATATGAGAAACTACAGTGAATCTACATGAACCCAAGACATATGAGTAGTGATGGAAAAGCTAGACCAATCTAGAGTATGGGTAGATGATTTTCTACACCATACTAGCCTAGTAGTTTTTGTACTATTTTCCATGCTAATAAAGGTAGTAGATATGGTAATTTAGTTCAAGAGTTCCCATATCATTATATTGGTTCATCTCACTGGACTTAGACTACAGCATAGGGTAGAGGGATGTGACAGTTTCATGTAGTTCATCTTACACTTATTGATATAGAGGCTGGACCATCGACAATCAGAGGTACTGTTTTTGTTATTTTTATTCTTTCTAGTGTATTAATTTATACATGAGCCTCAATTTATTTTATATCTCCTCAACGTTTTAGTGTCTTGAATCTTATGGTGCATTTTTTAAGTGGATTTATGATGACTGAAACATCATTGGGTGTACGTTCAAAGAAAATAAGTCTATGCATGGGATTTTCTCTCAAGGTTGATGAGTATCAATTCCATTAGGATCTTTACACTCGTGACATGTCATGTTTTAAACTAATTTTGGGTATATACTGGTTGGTATCAGACCAAGGCCACAACTATTTTTATCATAGGATAGTAACCTTTACATCTCCTGAGGGTAACAGTTATATTCATCCTGGAGAATGGGATATCTAGGCATGCCATGCTAGGTCAGTTTTTCGAACACTAGTGGAGCTCACCACCTAGGTTGCAAGTATTTATTTGGGTGATGGGGGCATAAAGAACTATTTCATTTTTTCCGTATTGTACTTGTTTCAATAATGTTTTCCTAATTACTTCTCAAGTATGCCACCTAAGAGATATTTTGAGTTTAAAATTGAACTAATTCTTATAGTTCAACTACTTTTTATTCCAACTTATATAATGGAAGTAATAGAGCTTCAAGATATTAATACTCAACTATAAGAGTTTATGGATATGGTATTTATCTGTTTGAGTATGTCTCCTTGGGTTTTTTCCATTTTTGTTTGCTAAAAAGGCTAATAATACATTTAGTTTATGTGTAGAATACCAAAAATTGAACTGTATGAATGTTAATAACTTGTATCCACTTCCATGAATCGATGATATCTTTGACTTAGTTGAGAGGATCATTTATATTCTCCAATATTTTCTTGAGATCAGGGTATCATCAGTTGAGAGTGATACCATTTGATATACTGTGAACTATGTTCAGAAGTAGTTATGAACAATATGAGTTCATCGTGATGATGTTTGGTCTAACAAATGCTATGGATTCATTTATGGTCTTGATGAACTTAATATTTCACCGGTACATGGATTAGTTTATGGTTATTTTTTGGGGTGGCATATTGGTGTACTCTATGACTCATGATGATCATACCAATCATCTTAACATAATCCTAAGTATAATGAAAGAGCATAGGATATACACCAAGCTATCTAAATGTCAATTCTGTATTGAAAAGGTGCATTTCTTTTGTCACATCATCTTGGCATTCACTCTCTCGACCGTGATGAGGGACCATGGAAAGCACTTTGGAAGCTCAACGTCCCCAAAACAATATGCCAATTATTGGTTGTCGGTGTGCATAGGCACCCTCTTTACCATGAGCCTCCTTGTTTACCGTCATATGGCCAGTGTTGAATCCTGCCCTTTCTTCTCGAATATTCCTAAAACTCTTTGGCACGCCATCATTCACTACCTAGGAGCCAAGGAAATTTGGAATAAATTGTGCCCGGATTCAGCAGCTTTACTGGAATTTGTCTCTGATCTCTCTGATCTTATGATGCCCCGGTGTTCCTCTCTTTCATTGACCGATGAAATCTCTTGTTGTACCCTGGCCTGAATCATTTGGGTTCGGCGTAATGATTTGGTTTTCCACCACATTCATCACCCTCCCAAGTTCTGGATTGAACGAGCAACTTCATGGATTGAGGGCTGGAAGGACCACAAAGGACACGTTATGCTAGGTGTTACCCCCTCATGTCCCCCACATTGGACCCCCCCCCCCCCACCATTGGAAGGGAGTCTTAAGCTTAATGTGGATGCTCATCTACCCAAGGATGGGTCTGTTTCTCTCGGCCTCCTGGTGCGAAATCATATGGGGTCGATTATTGCGGAAAAATATGAATCTCATCAAGCCTTCTGGGAACCTGTAGTTGCTGAGGCCTCTACCATCCTTGTAGGCATGATTTTTGCTGTGGAACATGGATGGGATGATATCATCATGGAGTCTGACTGCCTCTCTGTTATCAATGTCATTAACCACAACGACACCGGACTCCATCTCTTTGGCTTGATCATCAGGAGAATCTGCTCGCTGCGCCAAGGCTTCTCTTGTTTCACCTTCTCATTTACCAAATGTGAAGGAAACAATGCGGCCCATCAACTGGAGGCCTCAGGCCCCTTCAATGTCAATAAGATATGGATGGACAATTTCCTTTCATGGCTATGATTATGTACGGTTGCTGATCTTCTTCATTAATATTATCCTTCCTTCAAAAAAATCATCTATGAAGAAGGTGTGTCGGTGGACTCAGAGAAAGTACGTGTAGTTTTTTCTTGGGAGCATCCAAACAATATTTTTTAGATCCAAATATTTCTGGGTTTCGGGGGTTATTATCAATGATTTATCTATTAATTTTATCATTTATCAGCACAACTATTGGTCTTGACAAATAAGGGGATCATTTTTGAATGGTATGGATTATGTGATAATTCTTTCCATGATTTTAATAAGTGTTTAACTACCACAACTATTTTGATCCTACCCAGCCTAGGTGAGGAGTATACCATGTTTTGTGATTCATTCAGGATTGGACTTGGAGATGTGTTGACATAGGGAGATTATGTTGTAGTACATGGATCATGATAGTTGAGGCCACATGAATAGAATTATCTTATGCACAACCTCGAGTTGGCCATGGTAGTTTATTCCTTGAAATGTTAGAAACATTACCTATTGGGAAAAAATATTGTGTATACCAACCACAAAATATTATAGTATATCTTTCTATAGTGAGATTTGAATCTATGGTAGTGTAAATAGGTTGAGTATATACAGTTATTTGATTTTGAGTTATCCTATACACTAGGGAATATAAATATTGTTGCTAAAACATTGAGCCGAAAGATATAGACTTAGGAAGTCTATGAGTCTAGCTCTGAGTGGAAGATGATGGTGTTTCTGGATAAGATACACATTGAGGTTTAGGAGGGACATGAGAATATGACCCTTGTATCCTTATCATTGGAGTCCACACTTCTGATTTAGATAAGTGAAAAATAGTATGAGGATCCAAAGTTTTTTCCCTTGAAGGAAATCCTTGAATGTGGGGAGTCATATTTTGATTGGGCTATAGATGAGGATGAGAACATCAATACATGGAATTGTGTTGTTGTGCCTATGTGTATGTGTGAGGAGATGATTCAAGAGTTTCATGCCTAGAAGTGGGTGGTGAATCCAGGTTTTACCAAAATTTACCATGACCTACGTCGATAGTATTGGTGGTCAGAAATGAAAAAGAAGATTATAGGTTTCATGACATGATGTTACACCTATCAGTAGGTGAATGCAGAGAATAAATGACCAGGTGGTTTGTTACTACCATTTCCCATTTTTAAATGGTTGTGGGATGATGTTACCATGTACTTTATGGTGGTTCATCCAAGGATCACTTGGAATAATGACTCTATATGGGTGATTGTGGATAGGTTGATGAAATAATCCATTTTATTTCCAATTTAACAGACTTTCATGGTTGATCCGTTGGGTGAGATGTATGTTTGGGAGATAATATAATTGAACGGGGTTCTATAGAGCATAGTTTCATATCATGACTCAAGTTTTACTTCAAACTTTTGGAAATTAATATATAATTCACTTGGTATGAAGGTGTTTCTAAGTACATCTTTTCACCCACAAACAGACAGGTAATAAGAGCATACTACTTAGGTGCTATAGGACATGCTACAGACATGCATCCTAGATTTTGGTGGATCATGGGAGAATAAGTTAGTTCTCATTAAGTTATTTTATAAAAATAATTATCAATGACTATTTAGATGGCACCATATGAGGAACTTTATGTTAGTTCATGCAGATCACCTTTATATTGGTTAAAGGTTGTTGAATGAGTGTTTTTGGGGATGAGTCTTGTGTAAGAGATGTTAGAGTAGGTTTAGTTGATTTGGAAACATACTATTATGGATCATATTATGAAAAATACACATACTAATAGACATTTTCAGCCCATTCATTTTACATTAGGAGATCATGCATTCCATCGATTATTGTTAAGGTTGGTTCACCATAGGATTCAAAGGCATGGGAAGTTGGTTTCCAGGTTCATTTGACCATTTGATATTTTGGATAGAATGGAACTGGTGGCATATTTATTGGTTTTTAAATAGATATTCAATTATATGTATGATATTTTTCATATGTCACATCTTTAATAGTATAACCTTAACCAAACTCAGGTGGTCGATATTGATGATGTTAAGCTTGAGGTTGATATGTCCTTTGACGATAATCTGATTCGTGTGGTGGATCATAATGAAAAAGTGTTACGGGGAAAGACTATATTATTGGTCTGAGTGTTGTGATAGCATGGTTTTTTTTAGGTGGAAACAATGGAGAGGGATATATATGTGTGGGCTCAATTTCCTACTCTTTTTGTCTTAGAAGCTTAATGTTTCTTGTGATTATAGCTTGGGAAAAAAATTTATAAGGTGGGGAGATTGTAAGATCCCAACCTTTCTGGATATGTCTCATTATTGTTTCCAAGTACTCTTTTAACCTTTTTTTATCACACATTGGTCATGTATTTCTTTGGGGTTCTTTTACATAAATTTTTAAAATTCTATAATCCCATGGGGTTGTGTATGGTTAGTGCATGGTTTGGGAAAACTATGTGGATTTCCCCATGAAACTGTATGCCCCATTGTGATCTATTAAAAATTGGTGCACAGTTTGATCAAACTGTGTGGCCTCCATCCCCAAATGGTGCACCCTTATATAGTGGGGGTTTTTATAGCTATATCATGGTTTTTCAAACCATTATTCCACTTATTAGTAAAAGTGAACCCCAAATAGTAGGTCACATAGTTAGGGTGCACGGTTTGGAAAATCATGCATCCCTGGCCAGGAAACTATTTTCATGAGATTTTAAACCATTAAAAATTTTATAAAAAATTCCCAAACCCGTGATTTATAGCCCTAATCACCCTAGTCAACCAAAGTTGAATTTTTTTCTTTTTAAGGCTCTCAAGAGGATTCTTAGGCTCCTCAAACCCCTTTCTTAGAAAATCAAAGATCTGGTTGAAATTAACTCCTCTTTGGTAAGTGATCTCTTCCTAATTTTGATTCCTCTTTATATTGTCTTTCTTACCCTTTGAAGAGTGATGAATTAATCCAATTAATATGTTTTAGATCTAGGTTTTGATGGACTTATTTCATTGGATTTTATCCTATGTTTTGATTCTATATCTCCTCTTCCATTGTGAATTCAATCATTCTGCATCGAATCGTGGGTTAAAGATTGGAGATCATTTTTCAATGATCTTGAGGTAGGTGGTATAATTAATAATTCACATAGTCTTGATTATGATCATGTGTATATAAATTACTATTATCTTTCCACATTATAAATTTTCATTTAAATTGTAATGTTTAATGGGAAACCCTTCACAGATCTCATTGGACCCATTGGAGATTGTGAGACCGAACTTGATAGAAACCCATGGGGTGTGCCAACATATGAAAAATGATGATTTATAGAATGTGAAAATAGGAATAACTGGATATTTTAATTTAATTTAATATTTTTTCATGTTGATAATGGGAATTAAATAGTTGGTTGGATTAACCTTGAAGGTTTAATAAATTGTGTGATGAAATGTTGATGATTGGATTTATGGTGAAACATTATGATAATGATTGAGTACAATTTTATTAATGTAGACCTTGATATGAATGTGATATATATAATATTTTTAATTGGTACAAAAATAAGGTGTGGCTCCGGGACTGATGCTCCAAATACCAATGGGGTTCTAGACTAATGTTCTACGACCCCAATGCATGCATGTGAATAATAATGTGTGGGAAAAGGAATGATTCTACAAATACCCATGGGGATCTGGATTGATGATCTAGGAGCCCAATGTGTGTGTCTGTGTGTGTAAATATGAACCACGAGGTTTGGGTCAGGTATTGATACACCAAATACCCATGGGGTTCTAGACTACTTCACTAGGACCCCAATGCATGATTTTGATTTAGTATCTAGATTGTTTCTCCATGGTAATAGAGATGTAATTGGAATTAAAAACATAATATAAGAACATTAATGAATTAATTTTAAAATCCTAGTGGTACATGTTTCAGACTCTAGCACGGTCCAAAGTAGGTATGATGTGGTTGAATAAATAACAAGAAATATAAAACCTCTTTTTTCATTTATCTTTATTCTTTATACAGCTATATACACTATAATAGAATTTATATTTCTTTAGATTACATCGTCAGTGGTATACTAATTTGTACCCACATCCTACTTAATATTTTTGGTCGGTGTCCAGATTGACTTAATGTTTGTAGGATAGGATAAGGGAAAGAGACCTATGTTAGATGGATCGGTTGGGAGTCGGGGTGGAGCATGGACGAGGGAACCAGATGTGATGTTGGGACCTAATTGGGAGATTTCAGGGTGTCTTTATTCTAGGTTTACATTAGACACTTGACACTTGTTTAGAAGGACATATTTAATTATTTGGTTTTGGTCATTGTTTACACATTTGGGATTTATCATGTGATGCTTGGTCTTATATTGGTTGTGGTTTATTATTGGTTATTTTTTATTATCATTTGGAATTTTTTATTTATTTATGTTCTTTTTCTATTTGATAAAGAGTTTATAGTATCCCCTCATTACATATTCAACCCTCACTACTAGTCAACAACCTTTGGCATTTGGGTAGGCATGCTTAAGGTTGTGCAACTAACCAGATCGGGGCAACAACATGTGGCACCAGGGTTAGGACGTTATTTTGTATGCTTCTATGAGTGTTTAGATTTTGGTAATTAGGAAAGGAAATAATAGTTCCATTTATAATAATTCAAATTGAATAAAACCTATTAGATTTGGAGCGAGTGATCCATAAAATTTTGAGTAATTACGTATCATCTGGTGACTTCATCGCCAAGGGAATTGGATGTCAATTGAGTATAAGGGGAGCCCTAGATTGGTCTCCAAGTCCAATATGGGTCATTATTATCCTAATTTGATACTTATTGAATCTGATATGGTAGGAATATAAGTCTTATACTCTTGGGTGATTATTGAGACAACCAAGTAACTCATAAATGGTTGGGATAACCCTCCTGAGGGTAGATTAGAGTCTTTATGCTTGAGGTGATCATGATAAGGCCTCTATGGATTATTTTGGTATAGCAAGGTTCCTTCCCATAAATTGGTTAGATTTTGATAACTCCATGAGAGGGTTGAAATGGAAACATGAACATGGTTTGTGGGAATGATGCCTAGAAGCATAGTGGGATGGTTTTTTTGTGTGTAACAATAAGGTTGGGTGGTTTGGTAGTATTTTAAATAAGGAATACAAGGTCACCTTGTATTTATGCTATGAACATGGGTTTTCCTTAGGATAATTGTATATAGTGTTTGTTTAGGGTGGTTTGGTGATTCTTTTAAGGTGTTTTACTCTAGTGAAAATCTATTTATTGGCTTGTGACAAGCTGAGGATAGAGAATGGTTATGTATTTCATAGATTAAAGATAGTTTTGGGTCAAAGGTAATATTCTTGAGACGGTTAGGTTACATAAAATTGAGATGTGTGTTTTTAGGGTGTAAAAATACTCTGAGATTATTTTTCTATCAGATGTTATGGTTTTAATGAATTAAGTATGAGACATTGCCTAGAGTGGGAGTGTAGTGGTAAAGGTTTGGTTTGATACCCTACCCAATGTGCAAGGGTAGAGGCTTGGATTCATATTTGACACAAATATGAGTGAAATGGTAGATTTGGAGTTCTGGTATGGTATCTTTACTTAAGTGATAGGTTAGATGTCAAGGTTTGGTTTGATACCCAACCCTATGTGAGAGGGTATATGTTGGGATTCATAGTGGGGCTATAACTCGGGTGGGAGGGAAGAGGTTGAGTTTTAGTATGGGATCCTACTTTTGAGTGAGAGGGTACTGGTTGTGGTTTGGTTTGATACCCTACTCTAGGTGTGAGGGTAGAGTTATTGATTCATGGTAAGAACCTACATTAAGTGAGAGGGTATATATCAAAGTTTGGTATGAGATAATACCCTATATGAGAGGGTAGAGTTAGAATATTGGTTTTGTACCCTACATTGAGTAAGAGTTATAGGTCCACATTAATTGTTTGACAATACCCTGAGTGATAGGGTAAAGGTCAAGGTTTGGTATGGGAATCTACCCTCAGTGAGATGATATAGGTCAAGGTTTATTAAAGGACCTACCGAAATTAAGTTGGTGGAGGTCAAGACTTATTGGGATATAGTCGAGATGTTTTATGTACCATACCCTGAATAAGAGGGTAGAGGGTGGGGTGTGGTATGACACCCTAACCTAAGTAATAGGGCATGGGTAATGATTTTTGACATGTGGTGACTAGATATTCACATATTGTTCTAGCTAGGTTTGGTCGGGTGTCATAGTGACCTAGTTAACACAAAATGACACGACATGTATTCTTATATAGCATATGTTTTGTTATTTACTTAACACATGAATAAAAATGTATATGATGGATTATATTAGGGTCACATGGTGAGACTCTTATAATATATATTTATCACATACTACATAATCACCCCAGTGGGAATTCAGACCACACATTTATTATGTAGGTATAATCATAAGGTGCATAGTGGGTCTAGTTAAAGTAGCTCAATAGAAGTTGGAGATGGGTTGAGGTGAGGCCTAGGTTTTTAAAGGATTATACTTGTATATTTTATTATTTAATTTTATTTTGTATATGTTATTAATATGATGGGTGATATATTAGTATCTATAAACATTTTTTTACATTGTTCATTTGTAATAGCATGTTGTATGTTTATGTTGATATGGTTTTATTTGGATACAATTCTATACTTTTGTACATTGATTATCTATGGTATATCATGTTGGGTTATTTATTATTATTGGTGGTTTTTATGTAGAGATTATGGTCTCCCCAAAGTTGATTATAAACTCTCACCACTTTTCTGAAACCTCTTCCATATGGAGAGGTGTGCCTGAGGTCCTGTCACAACCCAATTTGGTTTCATTTGGGTGATTTTAAACATGGTGTTATACTTGAGTGGGAACCATGTACAATAATTTCCAAATACCAAAAACCACATTGCACCATTAAATATAGAACCACCATTATGGGGAAATCAAAAACTAATAGATCCACACAAAAACTAGGCCATTTGAAATGGGCCACCTGGAGTTGGTCAGGGCCAAGGCACCATGGGTGGGGAAATCAAATAAAAATATTTCAATAATAAAAAACAAAATTTGATATTTTTAAATAATTTATAGGGACACAAGACACCCTGAGAGGGGTTGAATCAGGGTTATAGTAGAATTTAACTTCTTTTAACTTTTTCCCTACCATTTTTTAATTCATGATCTTGTTCACACATTGGAATAAAATATATTAAACCTCTGATTAAGTTTTCTCACACAATCACACAAATGAAGAAATATAAATTAAAAGAGCACAACTATTTTACTTGGTTCAACTATAATACGATAATCCAAGGATCATACACTCTACATTGTCCTACTATACCAAATCCACTATAACTCACTATTTTTGGGGATTCAATGTTTAAGGTAACGTCATTCCTCACCATGTAACACTAACTATACAAGATTTATTTATGATCTCACTTACTCCCAAGGCCCAATACCTATTGATGGTTTAGGGATTTCATACTACCTACCATGGATCACTCCCTCTTCTTCTCCAATACACAATGCTTTAGTGATTGTGTCAATTTATAAACCTATATGTCTCTTCTCGGTTTAAGGACATAAAGGTCCATTCAATAATGTTACATGTAATATGCATCATATTCTCCTTTTGTTCATTAAAAAGTGATTTAAAAATTACCATTCTAATTATATTCCAAATATGAAAAAAAAATTAAGTAGATTTGATTCATTTATTATTAAATCCTAACTTACACAACATCAAGCATAATCTCTAAATAATATTACCATTAATGAAAATATTCTTTAGTATAATTTATCCTCCATTTCGGGTCTTCTATATATTCTCACATTTTTTCCACTTTAAAAACTAATATTTAATATAATCATGAAACAATTATATCACTTATTTATTATAATCTCCAATGTATGTTCATGTTGATTCCCACCTCTTTTATCTTCTAAGAATGCATAGTTCCTTCCCTCTTCTCCTCGAACACGAACTTTCTTCCTATTATTTGTTATTTGGTCTATATTCTATATGCTCTACCTTTTGGATATTAACACAATATTATATTCTCCAAAATGTGTTTGAATTTTAAATTTTAAATTTAAACAATAATCAACTTCCAACTTCTCCAATTCAAATCCATCCTTTGGATCTTCCTTATAAAAATTTCCTCCATAGAATTAAAAATGGGTAGTTATCATATACAAGATTAACTACCAAACTCACTAAAGTATTAGGGTCACCTTGGGATATTCCTACACTAAGATGGTTTTAATTATTGTGGTGTGAATTTTACTCCAATTTCACTTGTATCACTTAGTTACCCATTCACTTATTCAGTGATCAGATCTTTCTCTCTTTATCTATCCTTTGGCCAGTATTAATATATAGAATATGAAATCAATACAAGATAACACATGGGTTTCTTAATATGGTTTTCCTCCCTAAGTATGACTATGCCCAGAGTGATATGTGGTTATTATACCACATGAATAGCTTACTATTTATTATAAAAAAAATTGTATCCAAGGGTTTGGAATTTAATTTGCTACCCTGGCACTGAACAAGTACAAAGAAAGTGAGGTCCTATTGTCTATTCATAATAATGGTCTTATACTTACTCAAATAAAGATCACTTATACTATCTTAAGTCCATATTAGACTATATATTTGGATCTTCTTCCCTCAGTCACAGTATTTATATGGATTCATTTTTGATCTTAATACTTTTAAGGTGATTTTTTATAGATGGTATCCTTTATCACTTTATCTTTGAATATAATATGTAGTAGCATATTTGAACTCATTATTATTTAAAATTCTATAACTAGTGATGCTTATACACTAGATATCCCTATTACTTCATCTTGTATTAGATTATTAGTAAGTTTGGATAGATCCTATTTGCCTTATTCTTCTTCAGTTCATAAGAATAACACTAGGTCACCTTCTTCTTCTCTTTAATACACACAAATTTTTCGGTTGTTCTATAGGTTCTTTTATTTCTTCTTATTTTGACTTGTAGAATGTATTTGGTGTTCACCCAATCGAGAACCTATCACCTTTTGTTAAACCTAAACATATATTTATATATATATAGATAATATTTGTATCAGCATCAGATATTTCTCATATTCAAACTCCATCAAAACATAGCCTTTAATTCACAAAATCTTTTATCCAAAGATTCATTCAAATCTTCATGTAAATCCAGGTAATGACTTAGTTTATTTCCTTGATGCGGTATATAAATTATCATGGTATTACTTTTTATTTTATTTCTTCCACAAGATATATTATTTTATTATATTATATATTTTTATGTATGCATAGTGATGTGGAACTTCATCCTTCAGTGTGAAACCCTCTCAGAAACACCAATTTCAGCCTCATATGTTTTATCCATTTTGATATTATCAAGGATCATTTTCATGTATTTGATTATGTTTTATCCATTAAGAACATCACACTTAAATTTTCTTAATTATTTATTCTTTTATTTATTCAGAATATAAATTCTACAACATGGACTTTTCACTCAGTTGGATCATAAAAAAATCAAGTGTTAAATCCATATAAAGATGAATTTATATGATCAAAGACTTATGATTGTCTTAAAGGTTTATAAAGAAATTTTACCCTTTGTAGGTAAAGACTTATAATCATTCCTTTCTCATTTTCTTACCTTAGCTCAAACCCTTATGACCACTCCAAGATTTATGATGTATCTTTACATTAGAGGTCAAAGACTTAAGATATTGCACAATGTATCTAGACTTCATGAATTTCCAGCCATAGATTCTTTGATAATTATCATAGAATTATTATCATTGAAAAAATCATCCTAAAACATATCAAAACATTTAATAACATTATTCAATAGATCATAAATTTTTTATCATATGAATGTAACCTTCAGGCCATGATCAGCAACTTAACATGCTAGGGGACTTCCAAATTCTAAAAGCTTTTGAATATAGTACTTCCACTTCTTCAGTTTATGACATGAACATAATGAATAGATCATCAATAATCACACTTAATTATAGCTTCATACAACCATATTTTCCCAAGGATTGAAAAAACTCATCTTTTCACCAAATCTTCTTGAACAAGATATATATACGTAAAATATTAAGTAGTAGTATATGTATACCAACTTTTCCATCAAGTGAATCATTATTTAATAATTCAATTGTTGAAACTATAGTACTCAAAATCATAATTTTTATCCATGAATTGATCTCTTGAAAATATTAATGGAATTTCATCTAATGTCATGTTAAAATAACTGCAGAAAATAATTCCTCCAAGATGTACATCTCAAATCCAAAACCAATGTTCACAATTTAACACATAGAAGCATCTAAACTTTTGAACTCTTATTCGTTAATATTTGAACCAAGGAAGTAATCAAATTACAAGAATAATTTCTTTCCTTCAATTTTCATGTAATATTTACAACTCACATACAAAATATATTACCTTTCTTGAGAATACAACTTTTATCAACATGATTGGGTTCTATATTTTCCGTTCAATCTATCCTTCTTAATCTCATATTGATATCACACATGTTTACTACTTCTATAAGAACAAATAAAACTCAAACACAAATTCGGTTCATCAATATCCTCCTTTATATTAGTTTTCAATGCTAATTTTATAAAATGGAATGTCAATATATGAACTCATTTTCTTCTCTCAACCCTTTATTGAAAATAATTACAATGAATTTGAGAGGATGGTATCATTTCATTCTTATGAAATGTACCATAAACCATTCCACTATAATTTTACATGGGAAAAACATAGTGTAGAAAATAAATGTGTTTCATTTAGAAAACATGTATGCCTATAATCAACTAGAATATGATTACTACTATCAGCTTTTTCAATTCTATATTCATTTTTCTTATGAATCCAACTTGTTAAGAGAGATTATAATGGATTTTTACCCTTTATTTTAAATCCTTATCCGTTATTTTATTATTATATTCATGGTTTGTGACCTCTTCCTGCATAATTCTATAAATTTCACAAATATATGTGATAATTTATTTTGAACATTTATGCAATATATCATTTATAGCATCAATTGATTAATATTTTAAATCCATAGAATTATGATCTTCCCCTGCGGATCAAGTAGGAACCATTTTTCATGGGATTTTTGGTACCCCTCTTTATATAGTGATGATAAACCATATGAGGCCACATTTGTTTCCAATTATTTGGTTGTGAATCTATCCACTAGGCCTTTATCTTTCATGAATGATATTTCTTTGTCTGGATTTTGCATAGGGAATCTAATCTTTATTCCTATTTATTCAAGTGGGATGGATTCTTATCAAATGTTCCTTTATGAGACATATTTTTAAAATACATATTAGAATAAACTATACTTTGATTATATTTAAATAGTATGGATTCATTCTTAACTTATTTCTTGGATGAGGATTTTCTTAACTTCTTTGAGTCCCTTTTCTTCTTATTCTTCAGTGACTTAGTAAACATCTCTTACATGGTTAATTTGATAGTATATTCATATGAATATTCCAATATGCACTTCTTATATCCTTTAAAAAGAGTAATTTAATAATAAAAATTAGATATGAGACTCCAATAGAGGTATGTCCATGCAATGATGCCAATTGGTTGGATTGCTTTGGGATATGCCCACACTAAGAGGTGGTGAATTGGTGTGGTATGACTTTTAATTCAAATTCACTTTTATACATTAATTACATATTCATTTATTCAAGTATAATATCTATCTATCTCTATTTACCTATACTTTGGTCAATATGGAGATATATAATTGGAAATAGACATAAGAGGACACTAGGGTTTATTAAAAAGTTTAACCTCTCCAATGATGAGTACATACCCAATGACATGGGGTTATCATCCCATGTGAATAGATTCATTCTTATTTTTACAAAAAATTTATAATAGGTCGTGACCTTGAAACTATTATCACAGAACTGAAAAGGTAATAATTAAGTGAGGGGTCATTATCCCCTCATTAGAATGGGCTTTTACTTTCTCAAGGAAAGATCACTAGTGTTGGATCGAGTCCCTCCTGAACTGTATGGATAGATCTCCTTCCCTAACTCATAGTAGTAATATGGTTTCCTCACAATTATAATAATTATATAGTAGAATTTTGTAGGCTACATCCCTTGTAACTTTAGCATTTAACATAATCAGTTTTACCACATATGAGCTCTTTCTTCTATATACTTTTACTTCAAGTGATGGTTTTAGTCTGGATATCTTCTTTAATTTGGCTTATATGTGATCAATAGTAGGTTTGGTTAGATCCAATTTTCTTTATTCATAATAAATGAATATTAATAGCACTGGGTTACCTTATTATTCTCTTCAATACACATGATTTAAACTAGTTGTCGTATCAGTTCTTTTGTTTCTTATTATTTCAAATTCAAAAAATATTTTAATGTTCACCCAGTCAAGAACCTATTATGTTTTCATCAAGCAGAAAATATATTTATATATATAGAGAATATTTTTAGCATTGTCAAATATTTCTCATATTCAAATGCCCATGAATATTTGCCTTTAATTCACATAATCGTCAAGTTAAATCTTTATTCAAATCATCCTATAAATTTGGTTAAAGATGCAGGTTGTTTCCTCTATGTAATATATGAATTATCACGGGATTATTTTTTAATTTAATTTCTTATAAAACATCCATGATTTTATTTCATTAGATATTTATACAGAATAATATTGAGGTGGAACTTCATTATTTAGTATAGAAATATCTCAGAAACACTATCTTTTTCCTCATCTAGTTCATCCCATTTGATTTTTGTAAGGATCGTGATCATATGTTGGATGATGTTTGATCCATGAAGAACATCACACTTGCATCATCTGAATTATTTCATCTTTTATTTTTTTAGAATATAAATTCTAGAATCTATAATTTTCACTCAACAGGATCCTAAAAAGTTCTCTAAATGTTAAAGCATTATAGTGATGAATATTTACAATCAAAGACTTATAATCAGCTCAGAGTTTTATAAGGAAGGTTTACACTCTGTATGTAAAGACTTATGATCATTCTTTTTCCATTTTCATTTCATGGTTTAGATCCTTATAATTATTCAATACTTTATGATAAATCTATAAATTAGAGCTAAACAAATATGATATTGTACCAAAAATACATACTTTATAAATTTAGAACCAGAGATTCCATTATCCTTATTATAGACTTCTTAACATTGAAAAAATCTTCCAAAAAAAACACAAAACATTTAATAACAACATTCAAAATAACTTCATTATTAGTTTGAGTAAATATAACTTTCAGGCCATGAAATCTTCTTCACATACTTGGAAACTTCCAACTTATATAGTCTATTATAGACAATACTTCCACTTCATCAGTAAATTTCATAAATATAAAGAGAAGTTCATTAATTATCATACTTAATTCAAAATTCATCTAAGTAAATTTTTCCAAGTATGGAATTAACCTTCTTTTCACCAAATCTATTTGAACTAGATATATATATATGAAATACCAAGTAACAGCATCCTCATACCAGATTCTCTATAATATGAATGATTCTTTAGTAATCAAATGAAAACGACTCTACTATTCAAATACCACATTCCTTCAAGGAATAAATCTCTTGAAAACATTAATTGAAATACTTCCATTGTCATATAAATACGACTGTGTAAAACAATTCCATCTAGTTGTGCATCTCTAATCAAAAACCAATGTTCACAATTCAACACAGATAATAATATAGACATGGGATCTCTTCTTATTTACAATGTGAACCATGGTAGCAACCAACTTCCAAGCATAAAGGTTGACCTTCCATTCTCATATAATATTTATAACTCACTTAAAATATATTTCCTTTCTTTGGAACACCGCTTTTCTCAACATGCTTGGGTTCTACACTTTCCTTCCAAGATATCCTTCTCCATATAATATATCAATCATGCATGTTTCCTCATTAATTAAAAATAAATACAACTCAAACACAAAGTGGGTTTGTGATAAATAATGTCATATCATCAATTTCATTAGAATATACCCAAAAAACATCTTTTATAGTGTGGTTTTATGATTCAAAGTGTATCCAGCTAGTTTCAAATATTTATCCTCAACATCCACATTAAACTATGGAATAGAACAACCTCTATAGCATAGAGATCCTCAATCTTATAGATCCAATAAATATCATATACTCACCAATGTGACATGATACTTAAGAAACAGTGTGGCAGTCCAAAATATTCCAAGGCTTCCAAATATTATATGATCATCCATTTTAATATATCATATTCTATTATTTTGTAGAAAACCTATAACACAATTGGTTTTTTTGTATATTTCCTCCATGGTGTAGCTACCTATAGCTAAAATTATCTTGGAAATCCTTCAATATTCAAAATATAGACACTCCAGTTGGTCGGAGTGAGATGGAATGAGGGGGTGAATTTACTTTTAAAAATAGAAACTAAAGAATGTGATAAAATGTTTCAACTAAATAATAAAATTTACATTGAACTAGTATATTCAATATAAATGAATTAAAAGAGTAAGTGCTGTGGAGACTAAAAGTAATAATAACACAATATGATAAATGATTTTGTAAATAACTCAATAAGAGTCCCTTAATCTCCACCTCAGAATTTTTTGATAGTTTTTAGATTAAATTCTTAAAATTAATGATAGTCAAGAAACCGTAGAAAAGAGTTCTTTGGATTTAGAGGTAACCAAGACACGTGGGAAGGAATACACTATAAGAAAAAGAAATCATTACTTTAGGTATCATAACTTTTATTTTTTGGTTAAAAGACATGGTGTAGTTCTATTTTAGCCTAAACCTGCTAACCGAACCTTAAGGTGGGTATTTTTGATTTCAGAAGAAGGGTTATAGGGGGTTGAGGGCTAGCTATAGGCTAAGTACATGAAGTTTATTCAATACACAACATTTATTTGGCTGTGTAGTCCCTTTTATGTTGTGTAGATGGTTTTTTTAGGGGGGAAAGACCCCTAAACATTACAAGATATGTAAATAATTTACATGCCATGTAAATTCCCAAATTCAGTTTTTAAAATAAGAGGAAAGGCCATTATTATTTTTTTTGAATAAAAGATCACACTCCCCTTTATCTCATGTAGGAACATCTAAGGAAACCTAATCTAGGTTCTTAGAATGTTTTTTATATGGACTCTAATTCCAGATCCATCTTTCACATTGTAATTACGTCGGTAAGTGATTCACTCCTTAGGCTATGTTCGTAATTTTCATTTCTCTAAATGATGTTATCTTGATGTAGGATTATATACCCTATTTTCAAGGTGTTGACCTGTTCTTTTTTTTCTTATGATCCATGCTAAACTAAGGGATGCTACTATATTAGGAGAGTTCTATAAGCTTAATGTTGGTGTTCTATAACTCATACCTCAAGTCTCTTCATTTTATAAATTTTCACTATTGTTCACACACCGATTTCAATGGGAATTTCCCATGAAATTCATATGCCATTATTATAATCAATGTGATCATATTCTAGATCCCATATTATATGTTTCCTTCATGTCATTGGATGTTGATACCTAATGCCTTACTCCCTATGTAGGGGGTTTCCTGGTATATTCTTTTAATGGTTTTTTAACTATCTACACCATCGTTCGGGTGTGATATGACTTGGCATTAATGAACGTAAGTGTTTTAATTAAATTAAGGAATTTTTAATGGATTTTACATTAAGTTATCACTTAAAACTTCTAAGGTAATTGTTCCAATTAATTAATGAACTTTTATCATGTGGATGGGAAAGTATATTTATCGATATCACTTAGCCTAGTTATTTATAATTAAAATACATATGGTTACATGTCCTTATCCCATCTATTCATACTTATGGAAGGTAAAGGAATGAACATTATAGTTGAATATGGATTTAAAATAATAAATGGTTTCATTTCCCTTTTTACCTTGTCACTTGTATGAAAGGTGGTGGAATAAACCAATTGAATTATTAAATGTAATGAGAATTACATGGACGAAAATAAAAAATGCATTATGTATAAGGTTCTTATTCCATATGGACCATTTTTATCGTTATAGGAATGGTAAGACTTGAGATATACTTGTATTCCCAATGTAATTCTTTGAGCACTTAGATGATTCCATTCTAATTCAAGGAGTTGGTTTCCAAGGGATATAACCACCTTCAAACATGGTACTTGTCTACTAGTGGATTCTTGACATGACACTGAAGTATCCCTTCACTATTTTCTAGATATTAGGATTCCTCATATACACTTTGGATCAAGTTTTATGTATTTATAAACATGGAACCATAGATTTACCCCATTTGGACCCAGTCTTTCTTTGCCTATTTTACCTTAGCTGAGTTCCTTGGACTCAGTTAGAACTATTTACATCGTAATGCCTTGAGTGATTCCCATTGGATTGTACTGAGACCAATTATATTCAGGATTCATGTTATTAATTAGTTGGCTTGACCCCTGAGTTCAAGGATTCCATGGTTATTACCTTGGATCCTCTTTCATTATTATCATCATCAAGGATGCCTTGGTAATTACCTTGTATCAACTATTATTATTATCACAATAGGATGCCTTGGTTTCACTTTGGATCATCTTACATCATCTAAATCATATAAAGTTTGGTTTCAACTTGTTTATATAATCTATAAACTAATTAATTAAATGATTACATGTTCATATTCCAACTAAGGCTGAAGCTGGAATCGGGGTATTTACATTATTGTACTATATTTACTTCCATATATATACGTAAACACTATATCAATTTATATTTCATAGATTATATTGTATAGATGTCATTGGTGGTGGCCAAATGAGATTTATCTTGTACCCTATCTATTCTATTGTTGGTACTTCGGTAGATTATAGGTATATAGGTGTTGACAAGGGGAAGTGTCCCACTTTGTACACCTAATCTTGACAGTTTTCTTAGTATGGATATTCATAGTAGATTACTAGGATGTAGATTGGGATTCCTCTATAGTTTTTGAATTTTTTTTATTTTGTATAGCATATATTGTCTACTACCATGTATACCTATTTTTCAGTTTTCTAGAGACATGAAATATATTATAATAATTTTGTATATGATTTAGTTACAGCTGTGAGTTAATTATTATTATTGGATTCTTATTTATCTTCTCCACTTATTTTCCATTTTTATCAGGCTTCCCTTATTTATCTACTTATTATATATGTTTTTCTCCACTCTAACATGAGGGAATAGTCTCTCCACAGACACACCCTAGGACCTTACTGCTAATCTATAGCCTCTAGTATTTGGGGAGACATACTTGAGGCCATGTGGCCCACTGTATCAGGGCACCTTTGATTAGAACTTAGATCGGGATGTCACAAAAGTGGTATTAGAGGTTGGTTTCTTTTTCCCCTTAAAATTTTGAGACAATAGAAAAGAGATTAGGAATGCTTTGGAGTTTGGTTATAAGTCATTCTTGGGTGAAGCTAACCCATGTTATTGTTAAATACTATGTTGGCTGAAATAATAAATTTGTGTTATGTATTTCACTTATTACAATTGATATACTTCCATAGTTGGGTGAAACACATGACATTTTTTGGTTAATATTTTGATTATTATTTAGGATTTTATTTTATCCTTATCTCAATGAGATTATGGAAATGAATAATCGATTGTGCATTATTATAGGCACATATAAATCACATTCCATTCATATGTCATTCCGTATATGTATATTTAACTACTTACATTTCCTTTTTTTCCTATGATTATTGAGTGATCTATGGTTCTTTTATATATTCCTATATAGCTAACACCATTTCCCATGGTAGGGTGTTAGTTATTTAAAGTTTTATCATGAATCTAAATAGTGTTTTCCTATATAGGTTGATGGTGGTATCTTAAATAGCTATTTTTATCCCATGTAATCTATGTATCTCTAGTAAAATGAGTTGTTCCTTTGATGTGATTGAGTGATTGTCATTTTCAATCCATGAGGTGTATGGGCCCTTAGGAATTACAATGGGTAATTTACTATGTCGATCCATTGTATATTACACATTACATTCTAAGACCGAAGGTAGATGGGGTTATATAGAATTCAATAGTTGTCTCTTTAAGTGATAAGGAGTATGGGTGCTTATTCACTAGGAATGGAGATCCTTTTTAATCATACCTTGATATATGTATATAATCAAATTAAAACATAAAATTTAAATATTGACTTATAAAATTAAAAGGTTTCTAATAAATGAAGAGGTAGGTGTTAATTACCCTTCACCTACTAGAACCCCTATATATTAAACATGAAAACATACCAATACCATGGACTTCTAAGTGGGAAGTTGGGGTAGTACCTTAGGTACTGAGCCCTTATACTTGTGATATTCTTCTGATAGTAATTCTATTTTCTTCAAATATTTTTTTAATATGTGTGCTTGTAATTTTTAGAGCTATGACACACCGACGTCCTCATGTCATGTTCTAGGAAGGTGGTGATGACCATGCTCTTGATATGTTAGGCCTTGAGATTCCAATCTTACCGGCATGAGTGCCACTTGAGATACCTCTTGTTATACTCTAATTGGGAACTAACTCTCAACTTTGTGAGAGTTTACTACATCTAATGCATTCCATGTTGGGTGATTCACAACCTACACCTATAATGGATGATTTGACACATGAGTTCTAGAAGTAGAGTCCTCCCATCTTCTTGGGGTATGGAATTCCACAGGCTGTTGAGACTTGGATAGAGGATAGTCTTTCTATATTTTATCATTTTGAGACTCCTCCTGAGAGGATGTTTGATATTTCCACCTACATGTTGCGTGATTTGGCCAAGAACTCTTGGGATGTAATTACCTAGGCTAGTCATCATCAGGGCATGATCAGGGTTTAATTACAAATTGTCTTCTATGAGTAATTCTTTCTAAAGATGCTGAAAGTTGACCAATCTGGAGAGTTCATGCACCTATAGTAGAGTTTTGTGTCTGTTTTGTAATATTAAATATGTTCCAATGAGTTTCAATGCTTCACACAGATTCTATTTGATGATGAGATATTGCATTCTAGATGATTCAATGATGGGATTAATTAATACATATGCACTTAGTTGAACATATTTTTCTAGCCTACCTTCTCTGAAATCATCAATCTGGCTCTTATCACAAAGTTAAAACTGAGGAAAGATGATAGTTTTGGGCATATAGGTTCAATTTCGAGGTAAGGAAGTTGTTTTTCTAATAGAAAGAAGTGTTCCCTAGAGGTTTCTCATTATAGTAGTGGCAGATATAGTATCCACACTGGCAGATTTGTTATATTCCATCAGTGTGGATGGAATGGTCATCTAAAGCCTTTGTGTGATAGAGAACTTATTGAGTTCCGTTATTGCGGCTGTATGAGAAACATTCAGAGATTACTTTGAACCTTTACATATTCATCCAATGGAATAGGATCTATGCAAGCTCTACCTTCGGGGAAAGGATCATTTACTTCGTGTCAGGGGGAGTTAGAGTAGCATTAGTGGGACAGAACAAGGAGGAGGTCATGTCCATGGTATCTAGAATGATGATTATCAATAATAGTAGAGTATAACTAATCAAGGTATTCCAGTTGCAGCACATGTCAATGGATCAGGTCAGTTTCATGCTTTACAACTGATACCCAAGGATCATAGTGCAGGAATGTCTATATTTTGAGTAAATATTCTAGTAACCTCTACTATTTTATCTTATTTATTATGTATAATTTCATCATAGTCCTTCATATATTTATCTCCCATGGAATGTATCAGGTTGTAATTTCAGTATTACTATGGTGTTATGACATAATAGAAACCATTATGAGTGCGGTTCAAGGGAATAAACCAATGTAGGGATTGTCCCCTTGAGGTATATAGTTATCCCTTCTTATGGAACCACTTTTTCAATGATATAATGGGATTATATGTCATTCCAATGATGGATTGGTTGGTTCCATATCATGATTATGTAGACTGCTATCGTCATAGGGTATCATTCACATCACTAGAGGGAAACTATTATCTACGGAAGGGTGAGTGGAATGTTTAGGTTGATAGAGCTGTACTAGAGTATTATGGTCTAGGTGGAGTGGATGACCATATTTAATGTCTCTTCATGGAGGAGTAGGAAATACATCTGACAAATTTTACTCCCACATTAGATCATTTTAAGGGAATCTTTCCGAACTATTTTTCTAGGTTACCTCCTAAGAGAGAGGTAGAGTTTATGTTCGGTCTCATTCTAAGAGTAGCTCTGATGTCCATTCCTCCATAAATTTTCTAACCTACTGAGATATGGAATCTAAATTGTTAGTTGTAATATCTAGAAACTATAGGGTTTATTAGACCTAGTACTTCATCCTGGGTTTCACCCATGCTTTTCACTAAGAAGGAATATTGATGCCTCAGACTATGCATGGATTACTAAAGGTTGAACCAACTTACGGTTAAGAATTAGTATAAACTCCCTCAAATAGATGATCTCTTTGACCAAATTCAAGGATCTAGGGTGTTTTCTAATATTGACCTAAGATCAGGCTATCATTAGGTGTTAGTCAGACCATTAGATATACCATGTATGGATTTTAGAAGTCGGTATGGTTTGTATGAGTATCTTTTTATGCCTTCAGTCTTATGAATATTCCAACTGTATTCAAGGCTTTTATGAATAGGTTTTTCAATCCCGACTAGACTCTTTTATCATTGTATTTATGAATGAAATATCGGTGTATTCTAATACTCTAAGTGACCATGACAAACATCTTGAGATCATTATGAATACACTAAGAGAACATCATCTTTATGCCAATCTTGTTAAGTTCCTCTTATTGATTAAAAAAGTACACATCTCAGGTCGTATTATCTTGGAATCAGAAGTATCTATTGAAACAGATAAGGTGATTGTTGTGGTTTCTTAAGAGTATCCTAATAACATACTTGATATATGGATTTTCTTAGGGATAGATAGATATTATAGGCATTTCAAACAATAATTATCACACCTTGATGCACCTATTATTGGTTTGACTAATAAGGTTGTTAAATTCCTGTTCTCATAAGAGTGTGATAAATAATTTTAGGATATGAAAGGAATGATTGTTTTAGAACTAATTATTATTTTGATAGAGCCTGGAAGAATATATAATGTATTCTACAATGCATTAGGAATCAGGTTGGGTGTTGTATTGATGCATGAGGATTGAGTTTTTTGCATATATATCTTGGTAGTTGAGTCCTCATGATAGAAATTACCTGATGCACGATCTTGAGCTTGTAGCAATTGTCCATGCCTTACATTGTTGGATATAGAATCTAATGGATGAGCTCTTTGTGGTGTATATGAACCAAAATAGACTCAATAATATTTTTACACAGTGTAAATTTAACCTCTAATAGTGAATATAGATTAAATATCTTCTGTCCTTCAATTTTGAGCATGCCTATATTCCTAGAAAGGGCAATGTGGTAGAAAATGCACTGAGTCGGAAAACTCAAGCATAGGTCGTTTAGGAAGCTATTGATGAATGGAAACTGGTAGACATATTTTCTAAGATACATGTTAAGTTTCATGAGATTCATTATCATTCATATCTTTCATCCTTGATAGTTACCTCTCCACTCCTATAGAGGGTGAAGAGCATACATTTTTTAGATCCTGAAATCTTGGTTCTATGGGAGAGTATTGTTCGAGAGGACCACCTATAGAATGGTTAGTTGATGGAGATGACATAATATATATACATGGTCCTATATGGGTTCCTATATACATGAGATAAGAACTGATGTAAGATTCTGATGCTTCCCAATAGGCAGTTCATCTAGGAATCTCCAAGATATATCGAGATATGTGATTCTAGTATTGGGGAACTAGGATGAAACATCTTATAGAATGTTTTATCACTACATTTTCTACCTATTAGTAGGTAAATATGGAGAACCAGCAACCTGTTATCATTTTATAGCTGTAATCGATCCCTTAATGGAAATGGAAATATGTGGGAATGGATTTTGTAGTCAGATTACTGAGGTATCCTTGAGTTAGTGACGCAGTTTGGGTAGTCATGGATCAACTGATGAAAGTATACCACTTCCTTCCAATCTGTGATATTTCTCAGTTGATGAGCTGGGAAGATTGTATGTTCGTGAGATCATATAACTACATGAGGTCCCCTGTACTATAATTTTGGATGGGGATGATCATTTCACATCATGTTTTTGGCTGGAGTTATAGAGAGCTATGGGTACACAAGTTCTTATGAGCACAATTTTTCACCCTCAAACCGATATCTAGTCATAATGGATGATACAAGTTTTATAGTTCATGCTCCGAGAAATAATCCTTTATTTTGTTGATTTTTGGGAGAATCATATCCCTCTCATCAAGTTCACCTATAATAACAGATTTCATATATTGATTCAGATGGATCCCTATGATTACTTATATGGTAGGCCATTTTATTCACCCATGTGCTGGTTGAAGACAAGATAGGTGTCACTGATAGGTTCACATTTCATGCAAGAGACTTTAGATCCATTTCATCTTATCAAAAAGAGTATTTCTATTTATTAGTCTAGATAGAAATCATATTCCGATATCCATAAAAGAACTTTATAGTTTGAGGTTGGAGATAGTGTTTTGTTATAGGTATCACCCAGACATGGGTATATACAGATATGGAGGTACGGGAATCTATCATTGGATTTTGTCGAAATATTTGGGATTCTAGGTAGATTATGTTGAGCAATGTATTGTTTTCAAACAATTCAAAATAATGTTTTTTAAAGGGGGAGATTATTTCAAATAATACTCTGTCTCTTTATGATGATTTTGATGCTCACAAATACCCTTAATTATTTACTAATTATTTCGTTGAGTATTTTGCAGGAAATTATTTTATTTATTTATTTCATACAACGAGATTTCATACTTCATTTATTCTGAGATCAATTTTAGCGTGTTCTGGAATCACTGTAGCGCAAGATCAATTTTAGCGCGTTCTGGAATCACTGTAGCGCGAGATCAATTTTAGCGCGTACTGGAATCACTGTTCATACCCTACGTTGATGAACGTAACGTATGGATGAAAAGTTTACTTTTTATGTTAAAAGAAACGTATGGTTAAGGAACCTTATGTTATTTTAAAACGTATGGTTAATGAATCTTACGTTGTTGAAAAGTATGGAAGAAGAACATTACGTTTGGAAGGAACCTTACGTTTTCGTTGTTGGACAAGTATGGAAGAGAAACCGTACGTTAGATTTCAGTGTTGAGTTTGTTTCTCAAAAGTATGGATCATCAATCTTACTTTTATAATCAACCGTACGTTCTTTGAAGAGTTGAAGCGAGACAAAGTATGGATGATCAACCCTACGTTTGAATGCTGAAGAGAAAGTATGTACGTTCTGAACCTTACGTTTGTGAACCTTACGTTTGTGAACCCTACGTTTGGAGCCACATCATCAACCCTACGTTTGGCGTCGGGATATTTTTGACAGACGATATTTCCTTTTGCATTGGTCAAACAAGCGGATTATTAAGCGGATTTCGAGCCGATTCTTAAGTACGACTTTGACTGAATCAAAGACGATTTTCAACGGATTACTGATTGATTTAAATGGATCTTTTTATGCCGATTCTTCAGGGGAGTTACAACGGATCTGTTATTTCATTTAATATCGCGAATCTAAAGGAGATTTTCATGGATCTATTTATGCGGAAGATTTTCTCAGATTTGAATATATATGTTCTATCTTGGAAACTTCGGATATATATATACACAGGAAAGTGTGTGAAATAAATAGATTGATCTTTTAACGAGCAAGAAACAGAGACTGTGTAAAGGCGTTCTTTTCTTGTGATCGAGAAGAAGTGTAAAACCTTTATTACCGAAGGAAGATCTTGATAGCAGATTCACGTGTTCTACATCGACTATCTGTTGTGAATCTATTGCTGCTGAAGTTGTGAAGTTTCTGGTAATATCTATTGCAACTAGATCGACTCAGAACTGTTTTGATTACAGATCTTTATTTTCTGAAGACAACGATCTATCTACTGTCAATTGCATTCTGTTGCAATTGTGAAGAACAACTGGAGAAGTGTTTTCTTTATCGAAACCCTTTTTATTTTTGAGTGATCAGCTTCTCGTTCTAAGCTGTGTGGGTTCGTGTTTGAACCAGGAAGGCTGTGTTTTCCTGAATCTTGTAAAGGTGTCAACTGCCTGTACTCAGTTGTGAACGTGTCTGTGGAAACGAGGACCAGATAGTGAAAATCGCCAAGCTCGTGGATTTGAGCGTTGGTGGAGTGGACTAGGGGCCTTCTGTTCCCCGAACCACTATACATCCGTGTGTTCATGCTTTTACTTTTTCCGCTGCATATTTAATCGTGCAAAAGCATAGTGGGAAGAATTTGTCTAAATTGAAGAGATTGTAATAATTTTGAAAAGACACAATTCACCCCCCTCTTGTGTGTAATCCGTAGATTCAGATCCAACAATTGGTATCAGAGGAGGAGCTTCTTATTTTTTAAAGTCTTATCAAGCTAGAAGTATTTAAAGATTATACATAGTGTATCATGGCTGATATGAGAGAGGTAATGTCAATGGTCAGAGCACCTTACTTTAATGGAGATAATTATGGCTGCTGGAAATCACGTATGATTATTTATCTAAAAAATCTTGGTTACAAAGTCTATTCAAAGATTCTGAATCCCTATGAAATTCCTGAAAATCCCGATACATGGAGTGCTGCTACAGAGGCTGAGTATGACATAAATTCAAAAGCTATGAATGCAATCATCTGTGGTCTAGGACCAGATGAATTTAACAGAGTATCTCAATGCCCGACTGCATATGAAATGTGGCAAACAATAGCTGTTGCTTATGAAGGAACAGATAATGTAAGACAGATGAGATATGCAACTGCTAAGTTAAAATTCGATACTTTCAGAATGATTGAAGGAGAGAGCATCACTCAGATGAATGGAAGATTGACAGAAATTTTCAATAATATAACAGCTCTAGGAGAACCAATCAAGCAGGCTGATCAAGCGTTGAAGGTACTGAGAGTACTTCCTACTCGATGGAATGGAATCTCTGCAGCAATCAGACAATCAACTTCTGTTAAAGATCTAACTATGAGAGAACTGATTGGTACATTGATGATGTACGAAGCTGAAATGCTAGATGAGTTAAATGAGCATAAAGTCTACATAAAAAGGGAAAACACTGCGTTGAAAGTGACTTCTCAACAAAAGGATAGAAAGATGAAGAACAGAGAAGTAAGTGCTAAATCAGAAAGCTCTGATTCTTCAAATTCAGATGAAGAACTGGCTCAGCTAGCCAGAAAATTCAGAAAGTTCTATAGTAAGAAGAAAGACTTCAAGAAATCCTTCAAAAAGGATAGCAAGGAAGTGAGATGTTGTGAATGCAAAAAGATGGGACATATCAGACCGGATTGCCCAAAATTGAAAGATGCAAAGAAGAAGAAATTCTTCAAAAGAGATGATTATGAGAAGAAAGACAAGAAAGCTATGAAAGCTACTTGGAGTGTTTCTGAAGACTCAAGTAATTCTTCTGAATCAAGCTCAGAGAAGGAGGAAGCCAATTTAAAAGCAAATATGTGTTTCATGGCTGAAACTGATGAGGTACACTCATACTACTCCTCTGACTCAAATAATGAATCAAACTCTGAAACAAGCTTCTCAAATAAAAAACTTGCAGCTTACTGCAATATGCTTGAAGAAAGGTATGACTCATTATTTAAAAAATATAAATCTATAAAGAACTTGCACAAAGCTATTTCAGATGAGAGAAATACTTTGCTAAAACAACATAAGGAATTAATTGACAGATACAACTCTGCTGACTCAAATAAAATTAATTTTGAATCAAAAATAAAAACTCTACAGGATGAAGTAGAATCTTATAAAAAGGCTGCATTAGTTTTTACAAAAGGAGAAAACACCTTAAATGAGATACTTGGAAAAACTGTAATTAAAAAGGAAAGGTTTGGAATTGGAAGTAAAGGAGAAAAACCTAAGTTATACAAAAATTATTTTGTTCCCAGCACTAAACAGGTTATTTGTAACTTCTGTGGAACAAAAGGTCATATAGCTAAACATTGTTTTCTAAGACAACCTCAAATATGTGGAATTAAGAAAGCTTATATTTCCAACGATCTATATGATTCAATCAATTTTAATAAAACAAAGCAAATCTGGATACCCAGATCACTGCTTGCTAACACTCCTGGACCCAACAAAATATGGGTACCAAAGCAATTTGTTTGAATGTCTTTGCAGGTAGCAGGTCACCAAAGAAAGAAAGAAATATGGTATATGGACAGTGGCTGCTCAAGACACATGAGTGGAACTTCAGCTAATTTCTCTTCTCTTACTCGAAAGGAAGGAGGACTTGTCACCTTTGGTGACAATGCCAAAGGAAAGATTATTGTTATTGGAACAGTTGGAGATCCAGAGACAGTCTCAATCAACAAAGTACTTTATGTACAAGGGTTAAAACACAATCTGATAAGTATCTCTCAACTCTGTGATGATGGATACACTGTTGATTTTACTAACAATAGTTGTATTGTTTCTAAAGATAAACTGTTTAAGTTTAGAGCACCCAGAACTGATAATGTTTATACTTTGGATTTGTATTTCTTGTGTAAACAACAAGTAAACTGCTTAACTGCTAATATAAGTGAATCCTGGATCTGGCATAGAAGACTTGGTCATTGCAATATATATGCTTTACATAAATTATCTAAGAAACATCTAGTTTCTGATTTTCCTAGTCTCAAATTTGAAAATGACAGATTCTGTGATGCATGTCAGCTTGGCAAGCAACACAAATCATCATTCAAATCTGTTAATAAAGTTGCTACAACTAAACCTCTAGAACTTATCCATATGGATTTGTTTGGACCTTCAAGAGTAGCAAGTTTAGCTAGTAAATTATATGTTTATGTATTAGTTGATGATTATTCTAGATTTACTTGGATTTTCTTTTTGAAATTTAAAAGTGAAGCTTTTAGTTTATTTGAAGGTTTTTGTAAATCTATTCAAAATGAAAAAGGTTTTAATATAATCTCATTGAGAAGTGATCATGGTGGAGAATTTGAGAACCAGGAATTTAATTCCTTTTGCTCAAACATGGGTATTAAACACACCTTCTCTGCTCCAAGAACACCTCAACAGAATGGGATTGTAGAAAGAAGAAATAGAACTATTCAAGAAATGGCTAGAACTATGTTAAATGAATATAGCCTACCTATATATTTCTGGGCAGAAGCTATTAATACAGCTTGTTATATAATGAATAGAATTTTAATAAGACCTATTTTGAAAAAGACACCCTATGAACTATGGAATAACAGAAAACCTAAAGTAAATTACTTTAAAGTTTTTGGATGCAAGGTTTACATCTTGAATACCAAAGATAATCTTGGTAAATTTGATCCAAAATCTGATAAAGGTATTTTCTTAGGATATTCTGCAACCTCCAAAGCTTATAGAGTCTATAATAAAAAGTCAAGGATTGTTGAAGAATCAGTTCATGTGAAATTTGATGAATCTGATCCTTTTGAGAAAAGGATAGAACAAATAGATGAACCTGATTCTAATGAAAACATGAGACTTGAGAATTTAAAGAATGATTTTGAAAATGATATAAAAGAAATTCAGTCCAGTTCAGAAGAACATGACACTGAAGAACCTTTGAATATAATGCCTAGACAGTCTAGAACCTTAAAGAATCACCCTTTAGAATCTGTGATAGGTGACTTAGAGACTGGTATTCAAACTAGAAGAAACTTTGGAAACATAGTTGAATTATCTGCTTTCCTATCCCAACAAGAACCTAAGACCATAGAAGAAGCCTTAGATGATGAGAGCTGGGAAATAGCAATGCAGGATGAATTGAACCAGTTCAAGAGAAATAAGGTTTGGGAATTAGTTGAAAGACCACATGATTATCCAGTAATAGGAACTAAATGGGTCTTTAGGAATAAACAGGATGATCAAGGGATAATAACTAGAAATAAAGCAAGATTAGTAGCTAAAAGATATAATCAAGAAGAAGGAATAGATTATGATGAGACCTTTGCACCTGTAGCCAGGTTAGAAGACATTAGAATCCTTTTAGCCTATGCATCTTATATGAATTTTAAATTATTTCAGATGGATGTTAAATCTGCCTTTTTAAATGGTTATTTAATGGAGGAAGTTTATGTTGAGCAACCTCCTGGTTTTGAAAATTCTCAAAAACCAGATTCTGTTTTCAAACTTACTAAAGCTCTTTATGGCCTTAAACAAGCACCTAGAGCTTGGTATGAAAGACTAAGTTCTTTTCTTTTGAAAAATGATTTTACTGTTGGACTAGAAGATCCAACACTCTTTAAGAAAACTGTGAAAAATAATGTTTTGTTGGTTCAAATTTATGTTGATGATGTAATTTTTGGATCAACCAATAAAATTCTTTGTCATGAATTTTCAGAATTAATGCAAAAAGAATTTGAAATGAGTATGATGGGAGAATTAAATTTCTTTTTGGGTCTTCAAATATTTCAAAAAGATTTTGGAAATGTTTTAAATCAATGCAAATACATTACTGATTTACTTAAGAAATTTGGACTTGAAAACAGCAAGACATTTACAACTCCTATGTGTACTAATATAAAACTTGATTTGGATGAAACTGGAAAATCAGTGGACAACAAGTTATATAGAGGTATGATTGGTAGTTTGTTATATCTTACTGCTAGTAGACCAGATATAATGTATTCAGTATGTCTTTGTGCTCGATTTCAATCAAATCCCAAAGAATCCCACTTAACTGCTGTTAAAAGAATTTTTAGATATTTAAAAGGTACTATTTATCAATCTCTGCTTTATCCAAAAACCTCTGATTTTAATTTAATTTCATATTCAGATGCTGACTTTGGAAGCTGTAGATTAGATAGGAAGAGTACTTCAGGAACATGTCACTTTTTAGGAAAGTCTTTAGTATCATGGTCTAGTAAGAAACAACACTCAGTTTCCCTGTCAACAGCCGAGGCAGAATATGTGTCTGCAGGTAGTTGCTGTGCACAGGTGTTGTGGATGAAAAACACTCTTATGGACTTTGGATTAAATTTCAATAATACACCTATTTTATGTGATAATACTAGTGCAATTAATATTTCAAAAAATCCTATTAGTCATTCTAGAACTAAGCACATTGATATAAGACATCACTTTTTAAGAGATCATGTGTTTAAAAAGGATATATTTTTAGAATTTGTAAATACAGAAAATCAATTAGCAGATATTTTTACTAAACCACTTCCCACGGCAAGGTTTGAATTTATTAAGGGGGAGTTAGGTTTATTTAATTTTAAATAGTTTTTTTTTAAATCTTATTCTGTTTTCGAATTCTGCTTAATTTCTGTTTCCCGCTATAAGTAATTTTATTTTGTTTTAAATAAAAGTAATGGTTAGTGATTACACGGGAATCAAGGCTGTCAGAACCGTTTCACCTTCTAAACTGTTTCACCTTTTTCGGAAACCCTTTCGAAAACCTAAAACCGCACATCTGCTCCAAAACCCTTTTCTGAATCTTCAAACCCTAAACTTACGAACCTTCAGAAATCGTTGTTGAAATGGCAAAGACTAAGCGTCCAGATGAAGCTGAGAGCAGTGCTGCAAAGAAACCTAAAGTAGTTGGTCGGAAAATACTACAAGGTAAAGTCATAGATTTAGAATGGCTGTTTGAAACTAATTTACTGTTGAAGCAAGCGTTGTCGTTTCAAAGCCTTGAGCAAGCTTTTAATAGTGAAATTTCTGAGTTTCTATATGAGGAAGAAATGAGACATTTCTTTAGAACTGTTCAGTTTAGCCTTGGAGATACGGAGGATAGTTTATTGGCTCAAATAGAGGATAAGGACTTTTCCATATCATCTGTAGAGATAAGTCAAATTCTTAACTGCCCTCATGAAGGAGTTTTTCATTTCGATTTACGGAATATTAGAGATTCTGTACATAAGTCTGAAGACATTATGTCTTTTCTGTTTGGAACCAGAGTGATAAAGAAGATGTTTATTAAAGATTTGGAGCCCGATCAGAAAATCTTGGTAAAATTTGTTCAGACTGGTTTAGCACCAAGGATGGCTGAGATGGAGAAAATCCTATACCCTGACATGTACATAATGTATCTTCTGATGTGTGATATTAAGTTTAATTTTCCTCGGTTTATGATAAGATATCTGAGATACTGCTGTCAGAGTGAAGCAAGAATGACCTTTTTCCCTTATGGAAGGTTCATTTCTTTGTTTTTGTTTAAAAGAGGAATGATCAGATTGGTAGATTCTGGGGTGAAATGTCACCACAGTAATGTTTTTAATGCTGGAACTTTGAGGAAAGTAGGATACTTCTGGAGCACAATTAAAGGAAAACTCTTACCTGTTGGAGCTGAGGAAGACTCGGAGAGTGCTCAGGCTCAACCGGCTAAGTCCAAGGAGGGACAAGCAGAATCAAGGGTTAGTACAGTGGCAAGGAGAATTCGCTTTGAGATGGAGGAAGTTGAGGAAGAGAGAAGTCAATAAGGACTTCAATCTAGAAGGAAGAGGTCAATTGATGATGAAATTATCTCTCCTGCCTTGAAATACTCTGAACCGGTAATTTCTTATTAATTTGTGAGAGAAGCTGTTGTGGAGCAGACTGCACCGATAGAGGAACCAGTAGCTCAACCGGAAATCCAAAAAGAACCTCAATCTGCTGTTGTGGCTGTTGAAAAAGTAATTCCACAAGAACAACTTATGGAGGCAGTGCCTGGTGAAGAAGTGGCCCGACCTCAAGATTTACATGAAAATATTGTTCTTGACCATTCAGTAGAAGTCAGAGAGACTACTGTTCGTGATGAACATACTTCTGAAGCTAATACAGAGGTACTTCAGGAAGATTTTTCAGTGGAAGAGTTTCAAGCTTCAAAAGCTAGTTCATTGGATCAACCTTGTCTGGACAAGGACAAAGAACAGTCAGATGCAGATTCTTTACCACTTGCCCTGCCTCATCAACCTATTTCTGGACATGAGAATAGAGCACAGGGTGCCCTTGATTCGAGAAAAGAAGAAGTTGTTGAGTTGTACAAGCGTATCTCTCAATTAGAATATGAGAATGTTAGTCTCAGAAATTCTCTGAACTTAGAGCAGTTGAAGTTTCAGAAGCTGAAAGAATCTACTGTTTCAAGACAGGAAGTAGATTTGTTTAAGACTGATATGTTGCATGCTGTTGATCAGTTAAAATCAGAGATGGTAAAGAAAGATGATTTGTCTGAGATGAAGATTTACATGGAGAATAAATTTGAGTCTGTTGCAAACAATGTTGTGAGTGGATCAGGCTCTTCACCTGATTTGATTCGGAGATTTCAAGCAATTACTGCAGCAATGAGCAATATGAGTGACAGATTACACGATCTTCAGTGTAATAGTGCCCCTTTTTCAGTTTTTCTAGATAATCAGAAATTTTTAGTGGATCAGTTGACATCTGGAGAGCAACCGATTAGGATTCTTTTGAATCAGTTATCAGAGAAACTGGCTCTTTTTGTTGAAAAAGAAGAAAGAATGCATGAGTTTTTTAGAGTTAATTTGATTAAAGATATTCATATGACTCAAGAGAACAGAGATCTTATCATCAAGTTAGGAGATGGGATGATGAAGAGGCTCAGAGAACAGTTTACAGAGATCAAGACCGCGATTCAAAGGAGATAGACACCCTTTTTTTCCCCTATCTTATCTATGAACCTTGATTCCTCTGTATATCACAATCGTTTATATATAACAGCTTGTGAATGAAAATTCTTTTCTTACTTCTTTTTTGTTTTGTTGTTTATTGATTTATGATTAAGTTAGCCAGTATAACAAATTCACTTATTCATACACAGTTAATTATAGCATTTACTTATAGTTCAGTGCAATATTGAATGTGTTCAAATCCGTAATTTTTCATTCTTTTTGATATCACAAAAAGGGGGAGAATTTGGATAAACACAACATTTAAATTCATTTGTTTCCTATGAAGAAATTTGGATATATGGGAGAAGACATTTATCTTTTATCTATTTTTTAGCTGAAAATTTATTTTTATGGGGGAGAAATTTTATTATAGTTAAATATTGTTTTAATCCTTTCAGAATTCTAAAATTTTATAAAACTAATTTTTCAATAAAGATTGCAATTAAATTAGTTCTATTATTTTATGGGTTTTGTGATCATCAAAAAGGGGGAGATTGTTGAGCAATGTATTGTTTTCAAACAATTCAAAATAATGTTTTTTAAAGGGGGAGATTATTTCAAATAATACTCTGTCTCTTTATGATGATTTTGATGCTCACAAATACCCTTAATTATTTACTAATTATTTCGTTGAGTATTTTGCAGGAATTTATTTTATTTATTTATTTCATACAACGAGATTTCATACTTCATTTATTCCGAGATCAATTTTAGCGTGTTCTGGAATCACTGTAGCGCAAGATCAATTTTAGCGCGTTCTGGAATCACTGTAGCGCGAGATCAATTTTAGCGCGTACTGGAATCACTGTTCATACCCTACGTTGATGAACGTAACGTATGGATGAAAAGTTTACTTTTTATGTTAAAAGAAACGTATGGTTAAGGAACCTTACGTTATTTTAAAACGTATGGTTAATGAATCTTACGTTGTTGAAAAGTATGGAAGAAGAACATTACGTTTGGAAGGAACCTTACGTTTTCGTTGTTGGACAAGTATGGAAGAGAAACCGTACGTTAGTTTTTAGTGTTGAGTTTGTTTCTCAAAAGTATGGATCATCAATCTTACTTTTATAATCAACCGTACGTTCTTTGAAGAGTTGAAGCGAGACAAAGTATGGATGATCAACCCTACGTTTGAATGCTGAAGAGAAAGTATGTACGTTCTGAACCTTACGTTCTGAACCTTACGTTTGTGAACCTTACGTTTGTGAACCCTATGTTTGGAGCCACGTCATCAACCCTACGTTTGGCGTCGGGATATTTTTGACAGACGATATTTCCTTTTGCATTGGTCAAACAAGCGGATTATTAAGCGGATTTCGAGCCGATTCTTAAGTACGACTTTGACTGAATCAAAGACGATTTTCAACGGATTACTGATTGATTTAAACGGAGCTTTTTATGCCGATTCTTCAGGGGAGTTACAACGGCTCTGTTATTTCATTTAATATCGCGAATCTAAAGGAGATTTTCATGGATCTATTTATGCGGAAGATTTTCTCAGATTTGAATATATATGTTCTATCTTGGAAACTTCGGATATATATATACACAGGAAAGTGTGTGAAATAAATAGATTGATCTTTTAACGAGTAAGAAACAGAGACTGTGTAAAGGCGTTCTTTTCTGGTGATCGAGAAGAAGTGTAAAACCTTTATTACCGAAGGAAGATCTTGATAGCAGATTCACGTGTTCTACATCGACTATCTGTTGTGAATCTATTGCTGCTGAAGTTGTGAAGTTTCTAGTAATATCTATTGCAACTGGATCGACTCAGAACTATTTTGATTACAGATCTTTATTTTCTGAAGAAAACGATCTATCTACTGTCAATTGCATTCTGTTGCAATTGTGAAGAACAACTGGAGAAGTGTTTTCTTTATCGAAACCCTTTTTATTTTTGAGTGATCAGCTTCTCGTTCTAAGCTGTGTGGGTTCGTGTTTGAACCAGGAAGGCTGTGTTTGCCTGAATCTTGTAAAGGTGTCAACTGCCTGTACTCAGTTGTGAACGGGTCTGTGGAAACGAGGACCAGATAGTGAAAATCGCCAAGCTCGTGGATTTGAGCATTGGTGGAGTGGACTAGTTGCCTTCTGTTCCCCGAACCACTATACATCCGTGTGTTCATGCTTTTACTTTTTCCGCTGCATATTTAATCGTGAAAAAGCATAGTGGACAGAATTTGTCTAAATTGAAGAGATTGTAATAATTTTGAAAAGACACAATTCACCCCCCTCTTGTGTGTAATCCGTAGATTCAGATCCAACAGATTAGGTCTGGTGGAATATACCTTAGTGGTACCATGTCGTGCTTGACATCTTTCATGTTTCATAGCTTCATCATTATCATGCCAACTTGTCTCATAATTTCGATCCCAAGGATGTTGAGTTAGATGTTGATGCTTCATTTGAGGAGTATACTATACACATCATCGACTAAAGAATGAAGTCTCTCTGAGGATGATTTGTCCCTTTAGTTTATGTGTTAGAGAATCACAGTCATGTACAGGATGAGACTTCAGAGAGAGAGGCCAACATACAAGCTCAGTCGATGAAGTTGTTCTAAAAATACAATTTTTTCTTCTAGGTATGATCCCTTTTTTTAAAACCTATGTTGTAATTATCTTTTTTCCCAAACTCTATAATTTTTCCTTATGGTGGGTCTTTTGGTTTTCAAAATAAGGGTTAAAGGTGGGTGAGGGTTGGCTACAGGCCAAGTAGATGATGTGTAGTTAAAATAAATGATGTTTATTCAATACACAATGTGTATTTGTCTAGGTAGTCCCTTTCACATTGGGTGGATGTTTTTTCAATGGGAAGGCCCCTGAACATTACATAAAGTGTAAAGAATTTAAAAACAATGTAAACTCCCAAATTCAGGTTTTAAAATAAGAGGCAGGGTCTATATTTTTCTCATATAGAAGCTCACCCTCCCCTCTATCCCATACAGGGGAACCCAAGGAAGCTTAAATCTAGGATCTTTGATCATTCTTCCATACAGAAACTAATTCTAAATCTTCTTGTCACATCATAAATTCATCGGTAAGCGATTCACTCCTTAGGCTCTATTCATCATTTTCCTTTCTCTTAATGATGCTATATTAATTCTAATTCATATTACCTATTTTCAGGGCATTGATCTATTCTTCTGTTTTCTTCTGATCTAGGCCAAAATAAGTGGCCATACTAGATGATGAGAGTGCTAAAGGAATAAGGTGGGTGTTTTATGACTCATTCCTCAAGTCTCTGCATTTTATAAACTATCATTGTTGTTTGAACACCGATCTCATCGGGTGTTTCCTACTAAATTAATATTCCTTTCTTATAATCAATGTTCTCATATTCTAGGTCCAATTCTATATGAATCCTTCATACTATTGGAGGTTGATATCTCAATTCCTTCCATCCCATGTAGGGTGTTTCCATTTTTATACCTTTAATGGTTGTTGTAACAATCTATGACACCTTTCGGGTGTTCTATAACTTGGCCTTAATAAAGGTAAGTGTTTTAATTTAATGAATGAATTTTTAATTGATATTACAATATAGTATCACTTGACCCTTCTAATGTATGTGTTCCAATTAATTAATGAACCTTTATAATGTGAATGTGAAAGTATATTTATATATATCACCTAGCTTATTTATTTATAATTAAACCACATATGGTTGCATGTCCTTAACCTGCCTTTCCATTCTTATAAAAGGTAAAAAAATGAACCTAATATTTGAATATGGATTTAAAATGATAACTGATTTCATGTACCTTTTTTCCTTGTCACTTGTATGAAAGGCGTTGGAATGAAGCAATTGAATTATTAAATTCCATGAGAATTACATAGCCTAAAATGAATAATTAATTATTTATAAGGTGCCTATTGAAAATGGAACTTTCTATCTTCATAGGAGTGGTAATACTTGATCCATCCTTGGATTCTTTATGGAATTCCATGAGAACTTGAAGGACTCCATTCTGATTCAAGGAGACAATATCCAAGGGAGATACCCACCTTGGAATATGGTCCTTGTTCACAAGTGGATTCCTGGAATGATATAATAGTATCCTTTCACTATCATCAAGATATTAGGATGCCTCAGATACACTCCTTAGATCCATATTTGTGTATTCGGGCACATAGTTCCTTGGATTCACCCTATTGGGCTCAGTGTTAAGCCCATTTTACATTGGAGGAGATCCTTAGACTTGATTAGAACTATTTAAATTGGAATGCCTTAGGTGATTCCCCTTGCATTTCACTAAGACCCCTTATATCTAGGTTTCATATTATTACTAAGTTGGATCATCCCCTGAGGTCAAGGATTCCTTGGTTATTACCTTGTATCCTATTTCATTATTATCGTCACCAAGGATTCCTTGGTAGTTACCTTTGATCCTATGTTATTATTGTCACTATAGGATGACTTGGTTTCACCATGGATCCTCTTACGTCATTTAAATCATATACAGTGTGGTTGAAACTTATTTATATAATTTGGAACATAATTAATTAAATTATTACATGTTCAGATGCCAGATGATACTGAAGAAGGTATCGGGGTATTTACATTTTTGTACTATCTTTACTTCCAAATATAAACATACACATTAATTTAGTTTATATTTCATAGAATGGATTATATAGATGGAGTTGGTGGTGGCTTATGGATATTTATCTCACACCATATCTAGGCCTCCTTTGGTACCCAGTCAGATTATATGTATGTAGTTGTTGAAATTAGGAAGTATCCCACTTTGTACACCTGATCTTGATTTCTTGTTTAGGATGGTTCTTGGTAATAGATGAACAATCTAGAGATTAGTATTCTTGGATAGTTTTTGGCTTTATTTTTATTCTTTTTTAAATCATGTATTTCCTACTTCCATGTATCCCAATTTTCTAGTTTTCTAGAGACATGACATACATTACAATAATTTTTTATTTGATTCAGTTCAACTATGAGTTTATTATTATTGGATTCTTATTCCTGTTCTCTAATTATTTTCCACTATTATCATTATTTCGTTATATATCTGCTTATTATATCCTCTATGATCCACTCAAACATGAGAGAATAATCATCCCATGGAAAAACCCTAGAACCTCGCTGGTAGTTGAAATCCTCTTGCATATGGGGAGGCTCTCTTGAGGCCATATGGCCTGCCATATTGAATAATATTTTAGTATAATATGGTTAGGGACGTCACATACACATTACTTTTAATTTATTATGGAATTAAATCCATTTAAAATAGGATACACTTTTTTTAGATAATTTTAGAAAAAAATCCAAATCCCCCAATTTAATAGTAATGATAACCCAATAGAATTGGAAGAAAAGAAAAAGGTTTCCTTAGAGTAAAACCCTTTAAATAAAACTATAAATTATCAATAATAAATATTATAAAATAAGAGAGAAAGTGAGAGAAAAGGTGTATCACAAGATTTTCTCTTGGGAAGGCAGTAGTTGGAAATTTTGAATCTGGTAATTGATCATAGTTGGATGGTCATTAACATTCCTCTTAGGGATCTATTTATAATCTCATTATCTCTATTGGGGGTTATGAATGTGTAAATGAGTCAATAGATCCACTGGAAGTGGATTCAAGGTGGTGGGGTCCACTTTTAAAAACTTATTTTGACTTCATAGATTAGCTCTACCAGCTAGCTAGATGATCCCACTGGAAAGTCAATGGGAACACTGACTGGCTGGTGGAAATAACAATAATATAACTCCTCTATTTTAGCCAAAATATTATTGGTTATACTCCAAATGGTATCTATGGGTATTGATAGTGTCTAGGTATAACTGGGCATTCCATCGACTGGCTGATGGATCTACTCTGACTGGCCACTAGTGTTGGCCAATTAGGGTCTTCTAATCAACCTCCCACACATCTTTTGATGCCTTTATTTGATATATTGGTAATCTAACTTAATTCTCAAACATAAATACTAAAATATCATGAAATGAAATAACTATAAAAAAAATAGTTTCTTGTGATCATTTAAATCAAATTGAGGTATAACAATCTCCAACTTTATGATAATCATGAATAGTTAAAATAAAATGATAAACTTAAGAGATGAATGCATACGATAAAATTTAATGAAAAATATTTTCAATGTAATTTTGGAAATAATTTAAATATTTCATAATAAAATTATAAAATTATATTTTCAATAGATTTTCAATAAATAGAATTTCAATATATATACTGGTTTGTAAAGGTAATGTGAATTATCAAAAGAATATTCTCAGGGAGTGTAAAACTAGTTCTATTGTAAAATCCCACTACTCTTGTCCATGGTGAATATCCACTTAATACCCAAACAATCCTATTGGAGGTTATTACCTCTAGGTACATCTATACCAAAACCACATCCTGTTATTTGTATCTAGACGGGGATATATTTACAGAGTAAATTCGCACACACTTTACTTTACCAAAATAGTATTATAAAACTTTCACCATGATTTTAAAATAGATATCAAAAATATATTGATAAATTTCCCTCCTTGATAGATATTAAACATTTCTCCCAGGTTTTTTATTATAAAAAAACTCAAGAACATGTATGTCATTTAAAACAAATTAAATAGCTCCAAAAAATAATAATTTCAAAAATTTAGAAATTAAAATATAATTTAAAGAAAAATAATAATTCAAAAAAATTAAATAAAGAGATTTGTAAAAGAAATATTGTAAAATAAAATTCTCAAGACTATAAAATCTTAATGTAAGTTTGACAAGTTAACCATTCCTAACTCCTACATAATAATATAAAAACTTTATAGAGAAAGGGGTTTTCCGAAAATATTTTCTAATATAAGGTTTTTGATAATAAACTCTAACATGATATCACTTTATTTAAAATAGTGTCTAAAATATTTGTTCCTAAAGTCAATGTGCTTAGTGAATGTGTTTGAAATTGGATTTATATGAATACTAATGGAAATGTTGTTATCCTAATTAATAGGAACATGTCCATAATTTAGCCCATAATATAAGAGAGTGTTTTTTAATCCAAATAAATGAAGAACTCCTTATAGATATATTTATATATATATATATCACTTCTTTTATAGAAATAGAAATAGATTTTTTCTTCTTAATACTCCATGATATAAGGGATTTTCCAAGTAGGTGGATATTCCCACTTTTACTTTTCACATCTAATTAACATCCTCTAAAATCACTATCGAAAAAACATGTAAGTTGAAAAGAGGTGTCTTTTAGATAAAATAAACCATGATTTTTAGAACCTTTTAAATATCTAAAAATTCTTATAAGATATTTTATATTTTATTCTTTTGGATTGGATTGAAAATTAGTACAAAGAAAAAAACTAAACATAATGTCTGGTCGGGTCACAGAAAAGTAAAAAAGGCTCTAAATCATACCTATACACATCTTGTTGTCAACCATTTTACCAACTTCATCCAATATTATCTTATACTGAGTACTCATAATTGTACTTATTTCCCTTATTTGATCCATGGAAAAATGTTTTAAAAGTATATTAGTGTATTTTATTTGGTTTAGTAAAATACCATCCCTATTTTGAGAAATTTGAGAACCAAGAAAAAACTTTAACTCACTTATAAACTCCTTTAAAATTATTTTATCATTAAATATAAAAACTCATTACAAATTTATTATTTTTTAGAACCAAAAATGGAGTCATTGAAAAAAAATTTAATAATAAATAAACCATTTTAAATATATTTTTTAAAAAAATGAATAGTCTTTCCAAATATTAAAAATATTTTCAAAAATAAATTTAGCTAAACTTTTTCACCAAGACTTAGGGGCTTGTGTTAAACCAAAAATATCTTTGATTAACTTAAAAACATGATTTGTAAATTTTCAATCATTGACATGGGGAGGCTATTAAAAAAAATTTGTAATTAAACAATTCAAAAATCGCATTTAACATCCACTTGAAAAATAATAAAATTTAAATTCATATTGGATTCAAATATGATTCTAATAGAGTCAATCCTAGTGAAAGGGAAAAGGTGTCACCGTAATAAATTACTTTTTATTAATTGTATCTTTTGGCTGTGATTCAAGCTTTATTATGAGTGATAATACCTTACTCATCTAACATATTTCTAAAAACCCATTTATTACCAATAATGGTATGGTTATCAATTCTTTGAATAAGAGTAAAAACATAATTACCTATGAATTGGTTAAATACTTCATGCATTGAATGTACCCAATTTTCATCATTAATGGAATCATCAATATTTTGGGGTTCTAGGTGCAATAAAACCGTGATGTTCAACCTCATTAAAAACTCACCTTCTAGTGTGGTCATTATCTTGGAACTCATTGATAATATTTTATAATGGATGGTTTTTAGATTCCACACATGCCTTGGGTAAATTTATAGATGGTGGTTCTTCAAATTCTTTAATTTCTTTAGAAGGATAAATCTTCTAGGTCAACGTCTTCAATTTGGGGATGTGGATTATAAATATTATCATCAAATTTTATGTGAATTGAATATTCTTAGTTCTTTTGCCTTTTAATAAATACTTTATATACATTACTTGATTTATAGTCCCCAATAAAAATACCTTCATTAGATTTGGGGTCAAATTTTATAATGTTGTATATGGTTTTTAGAATATATAATTTACAACCAAAAACATTAAAAAATAAAACTATAAGAATGTTTCCGTTCAAAAGATCATTGGGGGTCTTATGATAATATGGTTCAAGGTATTACAAGTTTTATTGAAAATATTTTCCCAGAAATATTCAGGGAGTTTTAATTCATTTAATAGAGGTCCTTTAATCTCTTAAAGAGTATGATTCTTTCTTTCAACAGCCCCATTTTCAACAGCCCCATTTTGACCTTTATGTTATATTTAATAAAGATATTACCAGATACATTTCTATAATATAATAAAAAACACATGTAAATCATGTATAATAATCGATAATAAAAAACGTTTAAGGTTTACCTCATATACATGAAACATTGGTTGTTACAAATGGATCAATATGAGTAAGATCAAGGGCCTTAGAGTTGGATAATTTCTATTTATATTAAAAGAAAGTTTTTTATTTCTTTTTAAGTTCTCAGGGTTCAAAAACAACATTATTTCTAAAATGAAATTTAGGTAAATCTCATAGTATATGATTTTGGTTGATTTTGAAATGTGTGTGTGTGATACAATGACCAAGGAGTCTATTAAAAAACCATGAATCGCTATATTTTACACTCAAAAATTTAAAATTTTAACTTGAAATATATTTTAAATCAATAAGAAAAACATTTGAAATATGAAAAGCTGAAAAAAATCCTTGGGAATCAAAAAAATTAAAAAAATATATTTTGAAAAGAGAATTTATCACCATTGTCATATAATTGACTAATACTTATAAAATTATGTTTTAATCCATTAAAAATATACTTAATGAAAGTATAATTTTAAAAACTAATAGTTTTTATACCAATTATATTACTCCTTGAGTTATCACCAAAATTGGTGAGGCCTCCATTAATATTTTCAAGATAATTAAACTCATATTAGTCATTGTCCATGTGTCTTGAGAACCCATTATCCATGTACAATGTGGATACCTAGGATTTTCTCTTGAGTTATTCTTCCTAAAAAATAATCAAGAAGATAAATAATTATATACGTAAATTTTTGGTCCACATTTGTTAGATAAAATATATTTTAAAGTCATATTTTTTTGAATATGATATTCTAAAAATAATTGAAGAGAGATAAATAAATTTCGGTCTTCAATAACAAAAAACATTATAATTACATTCATAATTATGGTGTTCATTATTTCAAAAATCATTAATAAATTTATCTTGAGAGAATCTTTTTACAAAATTGTAATTTTTAAAGGTTCTTTAATGGTTTCAAAAACCAAGGCCAAAATGATTTTCTAAATGTCTTAGGAAACCCAAGGTTTTATATAACATTTCTTCACCTTGGTGAACTTATAAATTGAATTCATAATATATTTAATTTTATATTCTAGTTTTTAGACATTGGATTACTACTTTAATTTTAATGATAACTCCTCCTTCTCTTTTAAGAATCGATCCCATTCAAAAACTACTTGATTATATTTCTTTTTATGTTCTTTAAATTTTGAGTTGAGTTCAAAAAATAAATTTTATAATATATATAGATAATATTAAATATCCTAATTAATTAGTGAGTTTTAATAACTTTAATAAAAATAGGAAGAAAGAAAACTTACCTTAATTGAATCTGTGAGACATTTTGAATCATCATCACTTAATTTGGTTGAGGACAGGGAATCATAACTTTCTCTCTATGTGGAAACCTTGAATCATTTTTTTGTTTCCTTCTTCTCCCTTATCTAACTTTTGAATTTGGGGAACCCCAATTTTATTTTTCTCTTCTTTTTTATTCAATGAAAGTTACCTCTGTTTCTTCTTGTAAATATTCCTTTTTTGGTATGATGAAAATATTTATTTATTTTCATGAATTTGTTTATATTTTTATCTAGGTTCACAATATTTTCATCATAATTAGAAAAATGATAATTTATTTACATAATTGTAATTGTCCTATTTTCCCTAAATTCCTTGTTTTTCTTTTCATCTTTTTTTCATGGTAATATCATAGATCATTAGAGATTCAATAATTTCTTCCACCGTCATTGTTAGGATGTACTTTGCTTCTTGAATCATTATTGCCTTGGGTGCACAAGAACTTGGAAATACCCAAAGTATCTTATTCACAAAAATTTATATAGAAATATCATAACCAATATATTTTATATCATTTAAAATTTCAGTAAAGGGGGTTAACATCTTAGAAATTGATTCATTATAATGCATGCTAAAATGTTCAAAATATTGACAGTACATATCATGTCTAGTATTATTGACTTTATTAGTTCCTTATTTAGTTACTTCAAGTAATTTTCAAATTTCATGAGTAGTTTAACATGTGGAAACATGATTAAATTAAATAAGATATAAACTACAATGAAGATCATTCATGTATTTACCAACAAGTTCAAAGTCTGAAATATTATTAACAGCCCATTATAAGACAAACAATATCTGTAATACCCCTTAATTAATTCATTATTACATAAAGAAACAATTAATATAATCAAAAATTATCATGAGGCCGGGTTTATTCGAGTAATTAGATACATATCAAAATAACATGAAACAAGGGTACAACAAAAGTATTTCCAAATTCCAAAAACATTCCATATATTCCATCGATCTTCTAATATTTTATAGGATAACCTGGGATATACATAAGAAATGGGTGAGATATAAATCTCGATAAGTAAATAATCAAAGCATAACATTATGAAAGTAATAAATTTGAGTCAATAGGCCTATCAAGGTGACATAAAAGGGGTGAAATCCAAAATTTGAACATCAAATCATGTTATAATATGATGACATCAAGGAAACATAGGAATGGTGAAATAACATAAAATATGGAATCATAATAATAATTCAAGTATAACTACTGAGACAGCATAACATAGTGTTATTAAGATAACCTCTCATGTAATATAAATTTTACATCTTGATATAGGTAACATAACCCAATGCATTGGAGGGTTTTATAATTTTTGTCCCACTCATCACATCAATATCATGTACTTGCATTAATGTTCCATATGGATTATACAACATAAGAATACCTTTGATCAATTTTAATATCGTGATTAACTATTTTGGGATACATAAATTAAAGTACCCAATAAATTAAGGATATTTATATCTATTTTAATTCCCTTTAGTGGAAATGGGGATGGTTATTCACTACCCAAATATTTTTATAGAAAATCATAGGATAAATTCGCCAGCATAACGGATGTACATAAAGATACATGTATGGATTTAATGAGTGTTAAAAGTTGTATATAACTAATTTTACAACATAAGGAAAGTAAAATTGATATATATAAACACATTCCAAAATGAAAATTTTAAATAAAATGGTATACTAAAAATAATGTACTTGAATAAAGAGGAGGTGTAGAGAATCCTCTTACCTTAAGGGGTTGCTTCAAAAATAATGAGAGGAGATTTTTAATTGATTGGGAAAAACTTAATATGGATTTATATAGGGTTTGGGATATTAAATTCATTCTAAATATTTTTTTAGTGAATAGGAGTGGGAGGTTGGGTGGATATTTACAACTAAAGTAAGGGGAGTTATTTATTAATTTCTAAACTTAGGTTTTGGACTATGTGTGTTAAAATAATAAAAACGAAAAATCCTACAATGATTTTTCATTCTAAAAAGGTGTTTTTAAAGATTTTATAATTCTAAGGACTTGGAATTTTAAAATAATATCATTTTTTGTGTGGAAGTGAGTCATGTTCATAAAGAATTAATTTAAAAACCATAAAATATAATATAGGTTTTGGAGGATTCATTAAAAGTTTATAAAATTAATAAAATAACATAAAAATTTATTTTAAAAGATAAATATATATTTTTATATGTATTTATTTTATATAATACATTACATCACTTTTTGGGCTATTATAATGTCATCATATATACCATATATTTATACTAAATTTAATTTTTACCCAAGAAAATTGATTGTATGATAAACTTATACATAAATAACCATTGGATAGTTTTGATGTTCTAATTTCAAAAATATTATTTATTTTACCAAAATAATTGACTAAATATGAGAATTTATACTTTTTAATAAAAATCCTTATTTACTGGAAAATGATAGTTTTTAAGACATTAACAACTTTCTGAACCTTATGAAATTTATACTGGACATCATTAAATTATATTATAATTTATGTTAAAATAAATATTATTTAATAAAGATATTTCATAAAAATAAAATTTATTTTCAAAATGATTGAATTTATCAAAAAGTGTGTTTTAATCAAAAATATATATTTCCCAAAAATACAATTTCAGTTTCTTCATATAAAAATATAATTTTTATCAAAGTAGTTATTCAATAATTTATAAAAAATAATAATAAAAAATGATAAATATAATAATTATTTTATTTAAAATAAAATTTAAAAACTTTTTATTATTAGGGTTAAGATAAATAACCCCTTATTACATCATCCTATGCCCTAAGGGTAAGGTGTGTGATGGTTGCACTTTATTGGGATGGTTTGGTGAACATGGTTTGGGTTATGATCTTCATAAGCTTAACCTTCTACCAAAAATGGTTCCATTCATGTTTTAGTTATTGAATTTCATCTTGGTATTAGACAAGGGAAATCCTTAAGATTCTATCTCCCTTGGAAGCACCGATAATAGGGATTTATTGGTTAGGATCCTACTAGTAGAGACCATCGCTTCTTCCATATGTTTCAATTAGACTTTATCATAACCCTTAATATATGATAATCTTAAGGTTCATTGTACAAAAGAAATATTATCAATGATTAAGATGATTAATAGTGATTTAAATTTAACCATCTATATTTTATAATTGTCCAAAATAAAAAAAATGTTTTGAATGTGTTTTCTATAACTACATTACTTAATAAGGAATTTATTCAATCAAAAAGTGAATTTAATTTATAAATGTTTCGGTCATTATATTAATCCCCAATTCATAATTTTTTTCCAATGATATTTCATTTCATATACTAAAATAGATGATGGTACTTATGTTTCATCACCTCTTCTAGTTCCTATGTTGCTTCCTTGAACTTGTCGTTGTTCCACTTAACTTTTTACCAAGTGAGTTTCTTGTTTCATATAACTCTGTCTCTGTTATCTAAGATATTCATAGAAATCTCCTCATATGAAATATAATTCTCTAAGGGTATCACCTTGGGATTTAGTACATGTGACAGGTTTTTCCTGTACTTCCTCAAGAGGGATACATAGAACATATCATGTACTTAGGATAGGTTAGGTGTGAGTTCTAAATGATAAGAAATAACTCTAATTAAATTTGGATCTTAAAGTGGGTGGTGTAACAAGTAATAATATTTCCTTCATCCCATACCTCATGACTTTCTTCAATGGTGATATATGAATGAATACTTTATCTCTAACCTCAAACTCAATGTCTCACAAACAATTATCTGTATATATTTTCTATCAAATTTGTGAATATATCATATGGTTTTGAATGGTTTGAACCTTATCTATAATTTATTGTAAAATACCATGTCCCATAAGATTCTTATCTCAAACTTCACCCTATCATGTTTGAGTTTGACACCTATTCTCATATAGAGCCTCATAAGTTTTCATTTTAATACTAGAATTAAAATTTTTGTTATATGAGAACACTATATGGAGTTAGTCAATATATAATTATTACTTAATAGAAATGAAATGTGCTAACTTTTTAATTTGATAGACTACCACATAGATGGAGTTATTTCCTTTAGATGTCCTAGGGAGTTCTGTGACAAAATACATGGTTATGTTTTCCCATTTACATACTATTATGGGAAATGGTTTCATCATACCCTTAAAATTATGTCATTTAGATATAATTATTGGCATACTAATAAGAAAGATACAAATTATACAGTATTCATCTTCATATTAACACACAATAAGTTTTCATTTATATCTTTATACATCTTAGTGATTCCTCAATGAATAGAGAAGGATGAGCTATGTGCATCATCCAGAAGATCCCTCTTCAATTTTGGTTTTTTTGGGTCACATATCTAGGTTTTAAACCTTATAAATCCATTTTTATAAAAAAATTAACTCTAAAATATTTTTGCCTTTTATTTTAGATTCTCATTGACTTTTTTAGCCTCTTTGATCCACTAAAGAATGGATGGTTCAGTAGTTATTTGATCAGGTAGAATTAAGACCCTTTTATTATTCGCATTTCCATCCTTTTCATATCCAAGATGATTAGATCAATTTCATTCTTCATCATGGAAAGGGTTGGAGGATCCTTTATACTCAAACCAAATATCAATTTTTTTACTTCCTAATATGGTAATGGATTGAACAATGGTTGTTATTTATTAGCTCTGTCCACATTTATTGATGCATATCTAGATCCTTTTGTGAGAATATATACTTCAGAATTTTATGATCGGTATATATACACACTTATCCCCATAGAGATAATGTCACTAAATACTCTACATGAAGATTACTATATCCAATTCTTGATCATGTGTTGGGTATTTCCTCTCATGGATATTTAATTTTCTGGAGGAATAGGTTATCACTTTTTCATCTTGCATGAGTACACAACACAATCCCTTTTTTAATGTGTCATGGTAGATCAAAAATCCTTCCTCACTAGTAGGTAATATAGAATAAGTGTGGTGATTAGTATCCTCTTTAACTATTTAAACCTCTCCTCGCATTCATCAATCCAAAAAACATCACTCCTTTAGGTGGTTAGTGTGGGATTGAAAATTGTGAAAATTTTCTTAAAAATTGGTGATATTGCCAACTAATCCAAGGAAACTACGAATCTCCATCATATTTTTTGGTCTAAGAAATCCATTAATTAACTCTTAAGGATCAGTGGATATCCCTTTGATATTGATAATATTCCCTAGGAATGTTAATTTCTTCACCCAAAAGTCACCTTTTCTATACATTTTGTATAAATTTTATTTATGAAAGTTCTTCAATACATCATTCAAATGATCCTCATGTTCATCATTTAGTTTGGAGTAGATAACAATATCATCAACAAATACTTCCAAAAATTTATCGAGGTAATCCCTAAAGGCTCAATTAAATAATTCCATGAATATAGATGAATAATTATTGATTCTAAATAGAATCATTGTGAAATCATAGCTCTTTTACCTTGTATGAAAATTGGTCTTGTGGATATCATAATTATTTACCTTTACTTTGTAATATCCCAATTGAAGATCCACCATAGATTAGTACTAAGCTCCATGTAACTGATTGTACAAGTCAACAATATATGTTAGAGGATACTTTTTATTTATTGTGATCTTGTTAATCTCATGATAATCATTGTAGAGGCACATTGGCACATCCTTCTTCTTAATTAAAATAACTGGTGTTCCCCATAATGAAGTGCTTTGGCATATAAACCCTTTATCCAAATTCTCTTTTAGTTTCTTCTTCATCTTTTCAAGTTAAATAGTTTCCATTCTATATATATTCTTCTATATTGGAAAAGATATTAGTATAATATTGATCAATAAATCAATATATCAGTTTGGATGAAGACCATGAAATTATTCAAGAAACACATTAGTGTATTCTCTCACAATGGGCATGTCATCTAGGATGATATTTTTCTTAGTCTCATTCATTTGAGAACGATATTCTTTCTCATAAAGAAATAATATCCATGATTGATATAATGATTCTAAATTAGATCTATCCTACTCCTAAAACATGTATATAATCGGAAAAAGATTTGTGATACAAAGGGTGATTTTCTTATCTTGGAAATTTATGTTTTATCGATAAAATGAAATCCAATTCATCCTAAGAATTGCATAAATTTTTACTAAATGGAGTATCAAAATTTTTTTGGGGAATTTCATCCCATATATATGGATAGGCTAAAAGTTATATATTTCAGATTCAATAATTTCCCCTTTTAAAATTTTCATCCATATCTCTACTTCCAAATTTTGAGGTTGTGTTTGAAAAGTTATACCAAAATTGTGTTATATGAAAGAATATGTAGAACCAGAATCTAATAGTATGTCTATAATACATGAATGAATAGCTAGTGTACTTGTCACCATATCATTTTTGGGGTCAATATCAATATTTATGATGGTATAACTCCCCCTTTATCTCTAGACCTTGAGGTTTTTTTATCGGTTATCATTAACACACCTTGGATTAGTGCATTGTGTCACACAGTTTCCTTATTCCTTACAGTTTAAACATTGGATAGCAGGATGAGGTTTGATTAGAACATACTATTCTTCTATCACATTAGTGGGTTTCTCTTATCTGTATTCTATACCTAGGTGTCCTTCCTTCCCACAATTAAAGTATTTCATTATCCCCTTTAATCAATTTTTGAGATACTTATTCTCATACTTTTGACAATTTGGATGTTGGAATATCTTTCCACTATTTTATTTCTCCATAGCCCCACTAAAATTAAACTCCTTTATCCATATTCAATCAATAAACCCATGAGACCCTTGATATCCCCATATCTCTGTTTCTACTTTGTGGTAACATCATACAATTTACTCATAGTTTTCAAAGTATTAGATTGCTAAGACTTTTCATAGAATTTGATTTATCCCACCAAAGAAGTGGTTTACATTACTTTTGGGGTCAATGAAAAATCTAAATTTATATCATGAAGGACTTATGAAGTTCATGTCACACACCATTATGGATTCATCATCCTTTTTCTTGATACTAAGGAAAAATCTCTTGATTTTAAGTTTGTGGGTGTGAGGAAAAAAATTCAAAAAATATTTTTCCAAATTATTTCCACTCCAACACTTTGATCTCCTCCCTGGTCATTGTATTTTTTATTATCGTCTATCATTGGTCAGTTTCATCCCCCGTACGATAAACTGACATCATGAACTTCTCTTTATTAGATCATTGAAGGATGTGGAAGATCGTTTAAATGGAGTTGATCCATTGTTACATGATTAATGGATCAGAAGATCCACTGAAAATTGGAAGCCTTTGTTTCCTAAAGGTCTCATTTACAACTTTATCTTTCTTTGGGGGATGTGTGTTCTCCCCATTATTCAAGTTTCTATTAAAAATGTGAGTTAATTTGTAATGACCCACAAATTCTCATTGGCTTGAGATTGCAACGAGTCATTACTAGCCCTTAAGAGACATACCCAAGATACCAAAGGCTGGCAATAAATGTCGAAGGGTTTCAAATACAATTGGGGGACGATTTACCCTTTAAGAAAATAAACTCATCCATTAACCATTCACTATATGATGAATGAAACAGTGAAAGACCAACTCACTAATTCATTTATATTAAACCACAACAGAGTACACAACAACGGAAGACCAAACCAAACATCAAGGTATACAGCGGAAGGACAACATAAGACTCTCAAAAGACACCACGACTCAGTGGTTCACAAGCTCCAAGCTCCATAGCATCTCCCAACCATCACCACGAGCCATTAGTAATGAGATGCTTTACCTTTACCTATGTCTCAGAATACAACATCTACAAAAGCACCAAAGTCCCAAAGTATGGGTGAGTGTAAAACTCAATAGGTTTTCCCCAATGACTTCCCTACTCAAGCCACTAGGATAGAAGAGTTAGCCACATTTATATAAAATCAGTTTGTATAAAACATTTTCACCAAAGCAGTTTACAACTAAATATAAACAAGTTTTCCAAAACCATCAATGCTCAAAATCATCAAAGTTTAATTTAAACTATCTTTTCCAACACGTTGTTTTTCCAGAAAAATAACCAAACAAATTTACAAACCGTTTCACAACATCCCGTTTTGGAATTCCCAACCATTTCACAAACCCGTGAAATCAACCATGCATGCATCGTTATGATAGTTCCATAATCATGAGAATTATCTCGTAAATCTACCAAGTCGTCACAAGGTAATTACTTCCTATGTTCCATTACACCTTTGGAACCGAGCATAAGGTCATATTTCAACCAAGCCTCGTACATATAGTTAACACATGCCATTAAACGTTTTCACCGAGCACAAGGTCCTATTTCAACCAAGCCCCATACATGTAATATGACCACACACCACACATTCCCAACAATCATGCCAAATCATCCTTTCAATAAAACACCATTTTATTGAAAACCATTTTCCATCCAAACCAAGTGTGTTCAAACAATTCAAACCATTTCAATAAAGCTGCCTTTTTATTAAAAACAAAATCCATCAAAACCATTTCAATAAAACACCCTTTTTATTGAAAACCTATTTCTCATCAAACCATTTAAAATTCCAGCAATTTCATAATTTAAAATCAACATTTTAAATTCAAATAGCCAAGTCACTTTGCACACAATTCACCAAGATTTCACAATTTCATCAAAACCATAAATCATCACTAAAGAAGATTTCTTCCATGATTTTCACAATCAATTCCATTCAAATAACCAATTTGAAACTAAGATAACCAATTATAATAAGAGGATTCATGATTGAAGCCACCTACCTCAACAAAAAGGTGAAACCAAGCAACGGACGAAGAACGCTCAAGAACATCAGGTCAAATCTCCAAAAACCCACCTTAGATCTCTTCTCCTAACAAAACTAAGACCAAATCTCACCATATTTGGCATCCACACACTTAGATATACCCATAACGGGTGTAGATCTAAGAAACCTATAGAAAACGAGAAGTAGATCTGATTAGATCTAAGAAAACGATCAAGAACAAAGGAGAACAATCACATACCTCAAGAATCCAGCTTTGACTCACCAAGAGAAGCCTTCAGATAGCCTCTGGAATGATGGGAGAACCCTCTTTGACCTTAGGAGAACCAAAATCTAGAGTTATGGGCACTTAGGAGATTTAATGAGACAATTAGAGGCCAAACTAGTTAGATCCACAATTTAAGGATTTAATTTTAAGTGGTCGCATGATTAGTATGCACGGTTTGACAAACCGTGCGCTAATCGTGCGTTAGCTACTTTCTTGGCCACCCTTCTCGCACTGCCTCATAGAATTGTTTCCCTTAACCATGCACCAACCGTGTGGAAGACACTGCCTCCACATTCATCCACACATGGTTTGGCTACACGGTTTAGAAAAACTGTGCACCTCCCGTGCGACTTCCCCTTTGCCTCAAAACATCATTCCAAGTTCTCCTGACTCTACCATTCAACATCCTTAACTTTAAAACCAAGAAAATCATCAAGTAAGGGTTACATACTAGAAACCGGGGGTACTAAATTCTCCCCACAATTGTCCTTTTTGTCCCTAGAATTTCAAAAACCAATGCTTTCCTGAAAGAGTTGTGGCCATTGCTCTTTAATTTCTTTCTCGCATTCCCAAGTATCTTATTGAATCTGACCGTGCTACCATAAAACCTGCACTAGACCGATGCTTTTTACACTCAATAATTTCTCTTTCCTATCCACAATCCGTACCGGGATATGTATCAACGAAGCATCCAGATCTAGGTCAACGTGATCCCATCTGATCCCATGGTCAAGATCAGGCTGATACTTTTTCAACTGAGATACATGGAACAAATTATGCACCAAACTGAACCCTGGTGGTAATACCAACCAATATTCCACCTCTCCAACCTGTTCCAGTATCTCAAAATGGCCTATATATCGAGGATATAATTTTCCCTGCTTCCCAAAATGACGATGTCCAAGCCTTGGAGAGATTCTCAAAAAGACATGATCACCCACTACGAATGACAATGGTCTTCGACGGTGATCTACATAAGATTTCTGACGACTCTGTGCCATCTCCATAGTATTTTTAATCAACTAAATCTTATCTATTGTTTCTTGGAAAAGGCTCGGCCTGACTAGTGAAGTTTCACCAGTTTCCACGCAGCATAGTGGATAATGACAAGGACGCCCATACAATGCTTCAAACAGAGCCATGTGTATCGAGGCCTGATAACTATTATTTAATGAGAACTTCACTAAGGGTATATTCTCCTCCCATGAGACACCAAAATCCATTACACAAGCCCGCAACATCTCTTCCAACGTTTGTATCGTCCGCTCGGATTTCCCATCTATCTGAGGATGATACACCATGCTCATAGTCAACTGAGTCCCAAGGGCTTGTTGTAATGATTTCTAGAAACAATATGTGAACCTAGTATCTCTATCGGAGAATATAGACACCGGTACACCATGTCTCTTTACCACTTCTCGGATATATATTTTTGAAAGATCTTCCACCGTATGAGTCTCATGAATCGGGATGAAATGGGCTGACTTGGTTAGACGATCCACTATCACCCAAATAGCATCATGTTTCCAGACCATTCTTGGAAGAACTGTAACAAAATTGATTGTTATCTTCTCCCATTTCCACACTGGGATAGTTAAAGACTGTAACATTCTAGCTGGTCTCTAATGCTCTACTTTAACCTGTTGACAAGTTAAGCATCACGAGACAAACTCTGCCACCTTCCTTTTCATTCCACTCCACCAAAACTGTGCCTTTAGCACCTTATACATCTTCTGTGTACCTGGATGTACAGACCATCTTGAATGGTGGTAATAATTAAGGAGTTGTTCCTGGAAAACTATAGGTACAACCATCAGATCTCTGAAACATAAAACTAAACTCCCATCCTGCTTCCATCCCTCAATGGTCTCCCCACCATTGAGTATTGAAATCATTGCAACACGGTATACATCGGATGTTTGTGCCTCCTTTACTATCTCCACCAAATCAGAAACAAGTGTAGCTGAAAAGAAAACAACAACATCACCTCGGTCTTCACATTCCACATGCATATCGGCTAAGACCGACATCAAATGTCATTCATCTGAACTTTCCTTTGCCAACTGAGCATACAAATTCCTACTTAATGCATCAGCCATCGAATTGCCCTTACCCGGTGTATACATTAATTCAAATTCAAACATTTGAAGATACTCCATCCATCTCCTCTGCCTCAGATTCAAATCTCGTTGTGAGAAAATGTGTTTCAAGCTTTTGTGATCCGTAAACATAGTAAATTTCTCACCAAAGAGATAGTGTCTCCATGTTATCAAAGCATGGACGACTGCAGCTAACTCCAAATCATTTGTTGGGTAATTTTTATCATGCACTCTCAACTGCCTTAAGACATAAGCAACCACATGGTCTCCATGCATGAGAGCACAACCCAACCCTATTCCCAAAGCATCACAATACACCATGTATCCTTGCCCCGATTTTGGAAAGATTAAGATAGGTGATGATGTAAGGTGAACTTTCAACTCTTGAAAAGATCTATGACATTCCTCAGTCCATTGAAATGAATTTTTCTTCTTTGTCAATGTTTTCATAGGTGAAGCTAGTCATGAGAAGTCATGGAAAAAGCATTGGTAATAACCAGCTAGACCAATAAAACTTCATATTTGAAAGACATTCTTCGGTAGTTTCCAATAAAGAACAGATTCTATCTTTTCTAGATCCACTGAAACACCTTTCTCAGAAACAACATGGCCCAGAAAACGTACCTCTTTTATCCAAAAATCACACTTTGATAATTTGGCATAAAAATGATGGTCTCACAAGATTTCCAACACTATCTCCAAATGTTGCTCATACTCAGCCCTTGTTCTTGAATACACAAATATATCATCCATAAACACAACCACAAAAGAATCCAGATATCGCTGAAATATCTGATTCATCAAAGCCATGAAGACCGTTGGTGCATTCATTATACCGAAAGGCATTACTATATATTCGTAGTGGCCATATCTACTTCTGAAAGCTGTCTTTGGAATATCCTCCTTACAAACTCATAATTGGGGATATCCTGATCATAAGTCAATCTTAGGGAACCATTGAGCTCCCCTTAATTGATCTAACAAATCATAAATGCATGGAATTGGATATCTATTCTTTTTCATGACTTGGTTAAGTTTATGATAATCAACACACAGTCGAAGAGTTCCATCTTCTTTATTTACAAACAAAACTGGTGCTGCCCATGGAGACACACTTGTCCGAATGAAACCCTTGATTTCCAGCTCTTCTAACTGCACTTTAAATTCCATTAACTCCATTGGTGACATCCTATAAGGTTTAAGTGAGATAGGACTAGTCCCCAGAAAGAGATCAATCGTAAACTCCACTTCTCTTACAGGTGGTAATCCTGAGAAGTTTTCAGGAAAAACATCAGGAAATTGATCCACCACAGCTGGAAAACTATTTTCCTCAATCTCTTCCAATGATAACAAAGTCAACGCTTCCAATTAGTAAGTGATCATTCCCACCATTGGTTCCAACAACCTCTTTTCACTTTTCTTTTCTATCTTATCTTCTTTGAAGAGATGCTCAATGCTATCCTCAGTCGTGAAACTAACCGTTCTCATATAACAGTCAATGTGAGCCTTAAACCTTGTCAATCAATCCATACCTAGGATTAAATCATAGAAATCCATATCCAACATAGAGAAGTCCCATTTTAGCTCAGCTACATCAATAGTTATAGCACCTTCTCTACACACGAAGTCTTGACATTCTCTTTCACCAAGAGGAGTTTTCAGTTTCAAGACGGAAGGCATCATTTCCAGTTTTAAGTTCAGAAAATCATCAATATGAGAAGCAAGAAAGGAATGTGATGCTCCAGTATCGAACAACACTTGTATGAGGGTAGAATTCAAAAGAATCATACCTCTCACCGTAGATGGTCCAGCCTGATCATAGACCATCATTTGTTCGGCTTCATATAATTGTTTTTTTGCTGCACTTTTCCCCTTATTGCCTTGTTGAGATTGCCCTGCCTGAGGAGTCATGGTATTCCTTGAATCACCATAAACAGCTATGTTCTGCTGGCAAGACTTATTTTGAAGTCCTCACCCTTTTGAAGCATATGATCCTTGCGACACCTAAGAAGTGTCCCGAACACCCGATCGTGGAGCACTGCGACAATATTGCTGAAGATGTCCCATCTTGTTGCAATTGCGACATGCTCTCGGTGGTGTTGTACATTCTCGTTTAATGTGATCAGTCGAATCACATTGAAATAAACCTGCTTTACTCTGGGGTCATGGAGGAAGGTTGATTGGTCCCTCCGTCTGGTTCTGATTCGCACTCCCACCTTGGAAGTAGGTGTCCCTCTTCTGCTTGTTCCCAGCATTGGAGTTCCCACCCATTCCCGTGGGTATCAACATACCTCCTCCCATCGATCCTGAGATATCATGTTCAGCAACCATTGCTCTGTTCACCATCTCTGTATAATCCGTAATACATAGCACCGCAATCTTCGATCGAATGTCCTGCCTTAGCCCTGATTCGAATATGCATGCCTTCAAAGAAGAACTTGTCGCAACCTCTAGTGAAAAATGGACTAAATTCATGAACTTAGCCGCATAATCTTTGACAGAGAGGATCTCCTGTTTCAAGCTGAAGAGGTCTATCATTTTTTGGATCTTGAACGAGGGGTGATAGAATTGTTTGTTAAACAATTATTAAAAATCCTTCCATATAAGGCCTTCATCCAATTTAGCATGCACCGCTAAATCCCATTAATGACGTGCAATATCCTCAAGCATATACGTCACCAGATTTACTTTCATCTCCACTAGTGTGCCGATGAAATCAAATATATGATTCATCCTACTTAGCAACACCCCCGCCTTCTCGGGTTCATCATCACCCATAAAGTTCGGTGGATTCTGATTCATGAACTGGATGGTATGATCCACATGTCATGGCTCATTCCTTTGGTTCCCCGTATCCACATCTTAAAAGGCTTGGAAAATACTCTGAACCAGCTCATGGTTCACACATGGTTCAGGTGAAACCACATTCTCCACAGCTTCTTCGGGTTGGTTTTGACGACACCTACCAGGTGCCATTTTCTAAACCAACAACAAACTCCGTCAATCTCACTCTCTCGCAACTGTTGGCTTAGCATTTCAAATTCTATCACATCAACTATCACAACATTGTTCTCAGACAACCTTTTTCCATGTTCAACCATTATTTAAAACATTCAAGATACTTTTTGAAAAACAATCCATTTTCAAAATACACCAAATACCCTATTTTCAAAGTCTTTTGATTGAACAATTTCCACATTTTTCAAAAATTGTCACCTTTCACAAAATTCTTACTCATTCCTCATAATGAGATATGAAATCCTAGTGGGAAGTCATTCCTCTAAAATGCATATCATGCTCATCTCATTGGCTAAACCCATGACAATGAGATTTCCAACATTCTAGAAGTGTATCTAAAACACTTATGTACCCAACACCCTGGTAACTTGAAGTTCAGCATAAATAGGTTAGCTACATCCTTTTATGCTATACATTTCAAGTTCCAAAAATCCTACTCCAGTCTAATATGACTACCAAAGGAATAGACAAGAAGGAATTCCAACTCCAAGACCAAGAACATTGATGACCACTTGTTAGGGACCGAACAAGCTGATACCATTTGTAATGACCCGCCAATTCTCATTGGCTTGAGAGTGCAATGAGTCATTACTAGTCCTTAAGAGACATCCCTAAGATGCCAAAGGTAGGAAATAAATGCCGAAGGGTTTCAAATACAATTGGGGGACAATTTACCCTTTAAGAAAATAAACACATCCATTAACCATTCACTATATGATGCATGAAACAACGAAAGACCAACTCACAAATTCATTTATATTAAACCACATCAGAGTAAACAAGATCAGAAGACCAAACCAAACATCAAGGTACATAGCGGAAGGACAACACAAGACACTCAAAAGACACCACGACTCAGTGGTCCAAAAGCTCCAAGCTCCACAGCTTCTCCCAACCATCACCACGAGCCATTAGTAACGATATGATTTACCTTTACCTGTGTCTCGGAATACAAAATCTGAAAAACCACCATAGTTCCAAATCAGGGTTGAGAATAAAACTCAGTAGTTTTTCCCCAATGACTTCTCTAATCATGCCACTAGGATAGAAGAGTTAGCCACATTTATATAAAATCAGTTTATATAAAACATTTTCACCAAAGAAATTTATAACTAAATATAAAAAAGTTTTCCAAAACCACCCATGCTCAAAAGCCTCAAAGTGAAATTTAAACCAGCTTTTCCAACACATTATTTTTTCAGAAAAATAACCAAACAAATTTCCAAACCGTTTCACAACATCCCGTTTTGGCATTCCCAACCATTTCACAAACCCGTGAAATCAACCATGCATGCATCGTTATGACAGTTCCATACTCATGAGTGGTTTCTCATCGATCTACCAAGTCGTCACAAGGTAATTACTTCCTATGTTCCATTACTCATTTGGCACCGAGCACAAGGTTATATTTCAACCAAGCCTCGTACATATAGTTACCACGTGCCATTAAACGTTTGGCACCGAGAACAAAGTCATATTTCAACCAAGCCCCATATATGCAATATGAACACACACCACACATTCCCAAAAATCATGCCAAATCATCCTTTTAATAAAACATCCTTTTATTGAAAACCATTTTCCATCCAAACCAAGTGTATTCAAACAATTCGAACCATTTCAATAAAGCTTCATTTTTATTGAAAACCAAATCCATCAAAACCATTTCAATAAAACACCCTTTTTATTGAAACCCCATTTCTCATCAAACCATTTACAATTCTAGAAATTTCATAATTTAAAATAAACATTTTAAGTACAAATATCCAAGTCCCTTTGGACACAATTCACCAACATTTCACAATTTCATCAAAACCATAAATCATCACTAAAGAAGATTGATTCCATACTTTTCACAACAAATTCCATTAAAATAACCAATTTGAAACTAAGCCAACCAATTCTAACAAGAGGAGTCTAGAGTGAAGCCACCTACCTCAACAAAAAGGTGAAACCAAGCAACGGACGAAGAATGCTCAGGAACACTGGGTCAAATCTCCAAAAACCCACCTTAGATCTCTTCTCCTAACACAACCAAGACCAAATCTTGTCATATTTGGCATCCACACACTTAGATCTACCCATAACGGGTGTAGATCTACGAAAACGAGAGAAGACGAGAAGTAGATCTGAGTAGATCTAAGAAAATGATCGAGAACGAAGGAGAACGATCACATACCTCAAGAATCTGGCTTCGACTCGCCAAGATAAGCCTTTGGATCGCCTCCAGAATGATGGGACAACCCTATTTGACCTTAGGAGAACCAAAATCCTGAGTTAGGGCCACTTAAAAGATTTAATGATACAATTATAGGCAAAATGAGTTAGATCCACAATTTAAGGATCTAATTTTAAGTGGACGCTTGGTTAGTCTGCACGGTTTGACAAACTGTGCGCTAATTGTGTGTTAGCTACTTCCTCGGACACCCTTCTCGCACGGACTCATCACATAGTTTCACTTAACCGTGCACCGACTATGTGGAAGCCTCTGCCTCTACAATCAGCCACGCATGGTTTGGCCGTATGGTTTAGACAAACCGTGCGCCTCTCGTGTGACATCCCCTTTGCCTCAAAACATCATTCCAAGTTCTCCCGACTCTCCCATTCAACACCCTTAACTTTAAAACCAATAAAAGAATCAAGTAAGGGTTACAAACCAGAAACCAGGGGTAAAACATAATTGAGTAATTATTCTCATGAATTTTCTAACCCCTTTTCTTATCGGGCGGAGCATATCATTTGGGTAGTCATTATGTTTCTTATTACATCAGTTGTTGACTTAGTTCCTCCTATTTCCTTCCATTGAAAAAATAAAGAGAAAATTAAGGGTGGTAATTTTCAAACTATTAATCATATAAAAGGGAAGCAATGAACATTTATGGGATATCACATAAATAATATAAATTCTTTAACCTGTGAATTTCTAGGTTTCAATATAAGTTATCCAAGATTTTTTTCGTAACATAAAATTTTATGGGTATTTTTTCCCTTCATAATTCTTCATAAGGAAGTTTTTAATTTAATAAATCATATCCATGGTGTGTTTCAAATAAGTTGTGAAACAAGGCCTTTTTATGTAAACTAAGTAACAATCAAGTTAATATCCAATGCACCCTTTTTAGAGTTATTAGTCTTAGGTACAAACATTCCAAATCCACATCCATGTAGAGTATCCTGACTGGGATTTTGTTGTGTACAAACCATTGAAACTATACTTTTAAAAAATTTATGGATGTTTTCCTATGTTTATTCTTATCCTGAAGGATTTTACTAAGGTCTTATAGTCCAAATTCAGGAAAAAAAAACTAGACCTTTCTCTAATGCTAGCTAAGATAACCTATATATTTAATTCACCTTAATTCATGATTTATTACATAAAGATACAATTAATAAAATCCAAAAATATCATGAGGCCATGTTTCTTTGGTTAATTAGATATATAACACAATAAATTGAAACATGGTTTCAATAACATTATTTGAAAACTCTAAATCATTCCCTTATAACCCGTCGATCTTTTAATACTACATGGGATAACCTAGGGACATACATAAGAAATGGGTGAGATGTAAAGCCCAGTAAGGGAATAATTAAATCATAACATGATAAAATTAATACATGTGGGTCAAGAGGCATATTAATGGGATATAAAGGGGGTTAGAATCAAAAGAATTAGAATCATATCATGATATAAGATGATAACATCAAAATAATATGGGAATGTGGAAACAAAATAAAATGTGATATCCTAAGAATAATTCATGGATATCATAAATGGAATAATATAAATAATGTACTTGAATAAATTTGAGGCTAAGAGAATACACTTACATTGAGAGGGAGCTTCTAAAATCTGGGTAGAAGCTTCTTAAGATCTTGAGAAAACCTTGGGAGGTATTTAGAGAGGGAGAGGAGGAATACATTCATGATAAATGGTTTTTTATTAAAGAGAAGTGGGAAGTTGGGTGGGTATTTATAGAAAAAGAGAGGGGGATTATATATTAATATCTAATCATAGGTTTTAGACTCTTTATAAGAAAATAAAAAAAAACTTCCCATGGTTTTTTCCCATGTTTTTTTAAAAGAATAGTTGTTTTCAATATTTTATAATGCCAAGAACAGAACATACTAAAATAACACCATTGGTGATGTGGAAGTTAGTAGTTTTCATAAATAATTGATTTTAAACCCTTAAAATATAATATAGTTTTTGGAGGATTCATTAAAGGTTTATAAAATTAATAAAATAACATTAAAAATACATTATTTTAAAGGGGAAATATATAAAATATTGGGCCCAATTTATAGACAACTGAATAGTCAGTTGGCCATAAGTCCTCAAGAGTATCTCCCCATATGGATGAGGTTTTCAACTAGAATGGATTATGTATGTTTGTATGATATGGAGAAAAATCATTCTTTATTAGAGAAAAATGAAAGAGAGAAAAAAATTAGGAGAAATAGTATGGTAGAAAAAATAAATCATCCTGATTATAAATAAAAAAACATAAGGCAGTAGTCAACACTATATAACAATGATGTATTGATGATACATAATATGAAGTAGGTATACCTACCATACTATGTTAAATAAAAGGAAACAAATGACAAAAATAAATTATCCCCATGAGCATCCTAAGCACCAGATCAATCATCTATTCCCAATATCCCATCCAAGAATGGAAATCTAGCATCCACTGCTGTGAACTTCCCTTTATACTTACCTTTATCATTGAAAGTTGTTAGAGCACCAAAAAATATCCCAAACAGTGTGTGAGTATAACATAGTTGGCCTCCACCAATAGGGTCTAATGAAAATATTGTCTATAAATATAAAATGTAATAGTGTGTAGGTATAATATAAATCAATAAAATAAAAGAAACCATGTCGATCCCAAGATTCAGATGGGACACACAGCCAACCCTACTTACTCCGGCTTAATTTAGATGTCTCTGAGCATATGACCTTTTAATTTAGCCAAGGAATCAAAGACTATATTCAAGGAAACTAATTAAAATAACTAAAAGGGATCCATAGAATACCCATGGAATTCATAACTTTGGGAAGTCGAACCCACTTAGATTGATCAACTACAATGTTAGGATATTTGGTTTTAAGTATAATCCATGGCATGAACCCTTGGAATTATTCTCATATGTGTTTATAATACATCCTAAGGAGAAATTACATGGTTATAAAAGATATAATTGAATAGAATCTAAGGAGATAGTCCATGGAAGTTCATTTTCAAGGAAATCAATCCAAATATTAGGAAATGTTCCTAGAATTCTAATTTTACAAAGTTTATAGGTAAATCATTAGTATCATACTAAGGAAATAACATTTATTGAATCTAAATTGGGTGAACTACATGGAATTATCATCAACGAATTTGATGGAATCCTATAATTATTCCCAAAAAATTCCAAGTTAAGAATCCAAGGTTTTATAAAGGTCGAACACACCTATAACAGTGTGATCAAGGTCTACAACCATTTTTAAGAATAATGTGGTAATAGTTCATATGTCTAAATAATTATCTATGTAATTTAGTATTATAAATAATAAAATCTGATCATTCCCTTTATTAGTGAAAAACCAAGCAGACCTGAGGGGTGTTTTGCTTTAAAGAAATAATGGTTTTCAATGAAATTTAAACAATCAAACCCAAGGGGTGGTTCTAGTTTAGGTATTCAACCTCTAAATGTGTAAAAGGGTATAATATAATATCTGAGTAAAGTACTAGGTGACTAATTAAAGGATTTACACAGTTTAGATGAAATGCATTGAAATTCCAGCATGTGTCACAATAACACAAGTTATAGACATAATTATTTTTAGATAAAATTAATTGGCCACCTACCTAATCCCTATATAAGAATACTCATCTTATATTAGAATCCTATTTGTGCTAAAATGATATAAAACAAGAAACCAGATAAAATCCCTAAAAATAGGGCATATTATCTTGCATGGAGATAACATAAAAAACAATGAAGATAACTGAAGGAATAAGTTGAAGGAGTGTTAGACTTATTGATGGGGTTCTAACATGATTAATGTGGAAAGAAATAGATTCTGAATGAGATATATCTTCCAAGGATGTAAAATAGGAAGAAGGAGAGCTATTATACCTCTTTTTGTGTGCAAATGAAGATGTAGGAAGTTGTTTTAGTTTTAAAGGGAATGAGTGGTAAAAAGGTAATTTACTACACTTTTAATATGAAACATGGTTTAGTCACATGGTTGGATAAATTGTGCATCAAACATTCACACATACTATCTAGGACCACTACACATCACACAGTTTAGGAACATGTTTAGAAAACCCATGTGAAAACTATGTGAAAAGAACCTATAATAATTTTTGGAACTTGCACAGTTTAGAGGTACCCATAACATGTTAAAAACAATGTTCATTACTTTTCTAGGCTAAATGGTTGAATTTATCATTTATATAAACCTTGAACTAACTATGTGCCTCATCCTAAATCTCTAAAAACCTTAACTCTAGGCCCCATAACCCTTCTGAATGCTCATGAAAACCCTACTACTCCCAATAGAACTTTTATTAAGGTAAAATAATAGGTTTTGAGAGAATTTTAAAGGTTCAAAAACTTAATGGAAAATTCAGATCTTAAAACCTCCCCTCTTTAAGACAACTCATCTCCAAGTTACCCTTTCAAGGGTGATTGAGCTGCATTTGAGAAAAGTTTTGGACACTAAGAATTCATATCAAACTCATGCTCACACATATCCACTTGTACATAGTTGTACTACCATAGAATCCAAAACAAGGGGAACTTTTATTCCTTCTAGATTATTCATTATATGATTGAAAATATGAATCATATTATCTTTAAAAGAATCATCGGCCTCCAGTTTGGATTCCTCAGAACAAATGACATGATACGAGTTTGAGTAATAACGTCAGAGTTAAGAAACATAGATTACATTGTGCATAACCCTATGCTGCTGAGGAAGATCTATCTGATATGCTACCATATCAACTATATCCATGTCATCAAAAGGTCTGAAAAATATATGTGACTTATTACCTAGCCTATGAATATGTTAGTGACTCGGTCTAGAAAAAAAACATATAATAAAGACTAGTCTTTTACCTCAATATCCAATGTTTGGTGGCAGTAATCAGAATATGTCATATTCCTATAATTTTCCTTAGATATATGTTTCCTAATCAATTGTTCCTATATTTATGTTACTTGAATGAGATGTGATTCCAGTAGTGCTTCCACTCCTGCCTCTAACTAGCCTAGCGGTGAATGGTATGGCCTTCCATAGGGTTCCTTATAAAAATCCATCTACATACTCACTTGGAAACTTTAATTCTTGGAAAAATCTATAATAGGAAAGTGTTTTTTCTAAGATCTTCCAAAATATATAATGAATTAATGGAGCATGTCCTCTAGTACATATATAGTGCACTCAAATTGACCATCGGTCTGTAAGTGGTAGGTTGAAATCTTAAGTACCTTTGAACGTAGAGATTTATGCAACCCCTGCAAAAACTAATATGAAAACCAACAATCCCTGTAGGATAAAATGGTATGTGGAATACCATAAATTCATATGATCTCATGGACATAGATCCTCCCAATCGCACTGATAAAGAAGGTCTCCCAAATAGGTATGAAGTGGGTGGAATTCTTCAACCTATCTATGATCACTCATATTGAATCCCCGCTTTAGTGTGACCTTGGTAACCCCATCAAAAAATCCATAGTGATGTTTCCCCATTTTCATTTTAGGATAAGTAGTGGATATAATAATCTAGTGAACCACTAGTGTTTTACTTTCACCTACAGATAGGTGTAATACCAAATAAAAAATACTATGATTCCCTTTTTTATTCAAGTCCACCAATATTGGAATTGTGATACAAAATACATATTTTTTATTCTGGTATGTACTACCCATTTATAAGTATGACATTCTCACATCAGTTCCTCTTGCATTCCTATAGGAACCCAGATATGTCCATGGATATACAGAATATTATCCTCATCAATAACCCAACCGGGTTGTGGGTCCTCACCAAAAACATTTTTCATCAGGACCAAGCCTTCAGGATTATAAATTTATCTCCTCTTCGCTTGATCCAGAAGTAATTAGGTCACTAATAAATAGATGAGGATGGGATACTACTGGCACTCCTGAACATACAAATGAATTTAAAAAAGTATATCCATCAACTACCATTCATTAATGGATTCCTGAACGAATTGATTATAAGACTTTTATATCAATGAATCGGTGATTATATTTCCCTTACCTAGTATGTAAGAAAGATAAAATTATAATTAATGCAAATAATAAACCCATATCCACTTATGGGGGTTTAATTCATGATGATATAATATGTATTTAAGGATCTTATGGTCCATGTATAACATGAAATGCTCCCTAATCAAATAATGTATTGAGAAACGCATGTCAAGAACAAAATATGCTAAATCAAGATATTGTTTTAGGTATTTATACTCATGAGGCCTCAACTGATGAGACCCATATGTCATGAATCATACCCTTTCATCAAAATAGCTCTTATCCCAATTCTTGATGCATCACAATAAATTTTGTTTCCCCTATCAGGCTCAAATAAAATTAAGATCGATGGTAAGGTCATACTTCTTTTTATCTTATAAAATACCTTCTCATGATATTCATACCATGGTAACTTTACACCCTTATTGGTTAATCCTATAAGTGGTTCTTCAAGTCATGAAAAGTTCTAGATAAAGAGCTGGTAAAAACCATCCAATCCCAAGAATATTGGGATATCAAAAACGTTATTGGGTTTTTTCCAATAAACAATATCTCTAATGTTATATTGCTCTATAGATACCCCTTATTATGATATAATGTGACCTCTGAAGAGAACCATTTTATCCAAAATTGGTATTTTCTGAGCTTCATATATACTTGGTTCCTTATTAGTGTAAACAGTATGATGTCAAGGTTTTTGGAATGATCACGTCTATTCTGAGAGTTCATAAATATATCATCCACAAAAATGACCACTGTAGAGACCCAAAGCTTGAATTACATGAAAATTACATTAATTTTGCAGAATACTTAATACATAACAAAAACCAACCCTCAAGGATTGTAATATTTTAGTTTCTTTGGAAACTTGGAACATAATCTTCTAATCATGGTGAAAGATATTCAACATCTCCCATAAAGATCTTCCCCTTTTGTTTTCATAACTAAAACCTTTCTTTATATCCTGGGGAAAAGAAAACATATAAAGGGTGAGATCAAATTCTCAGTAAGGGTAATCATGGAGAAAATAAAACAAACCATATACATTTGAACATAAAAACATGAACATAATGTTTAAACATCAAAATCTTGAGAAATTACATAGAACAAGGCCGTACGTAAGACATAGATCATAATGGAACATAAATCATGATAAAATATATTGGAAATAAAACTTATAATTATGGAAAACCATTAAGCACAAGATATGATTTCTATAGTAGCCAAGGCATTGCTTCCAAGACCATCTTAGTGGACAAAGTCCCTTACTGAACTGAGTTCACTCCTCATTCCAGTAATGTATCACTGAACCGGATTAACTTGTCATTCTAGATGTGTCTATATCATGAGATATAAATCTTTACCCAATGAATTGGAGGGATATATAGGTCCCACCCATCTCATAATGAAATAATTCTTACTTGTGCCATAAAATAAACATAAATCATTCATCATAACCCAAAGTATAAAATGGGTTTCATAAACTTCATCCCATCATAACATAATCCATATAAAACAAATGGATATCATTTCATAATAAGAAAAGTGAAACCATGTAAATCCTAGAGACATTATACTTGAAGCATTCACATATGAAATAATGTTATATTATATGGAAAATGGTTTTGATAAAACAATTGAAATGAATTCTTGATGAAAATATCATTTCTTCTTCAAAATCATTTTCTTTTCACAAAATGCCAAGAAATTTTAAAAGAAAATGACTTTTTTGAAAATAGTCATGAAATCATGTAGAATAAGCATCATGAAAATTCAGCATTATGAAACCGTAAAAATATATTCATGTCGTATAAGTTAAAAAATCATTCTTCTCATACTTTGGCCGAAAAAGTCAAAAATTACCTCGTACTAAAAACGACAAAAGATTACTTTCATATCTTTTACAAAAAATTCAACCATATATAAAATTGGATTTAAAAAATTGTTGGAGGATAGAAATAATATTACATATTGATGAAATATGGATGTGGATGGTGAATATGCCCCAGTAAATTCTGAAGTATAAACAATCTCGGATAAAAATGAGATTGTGAGATTTTCCCTTACCTTATGTCTGATATGCTTCATATGTATCTGAACCTCCTGTATAATGATTTAAATAATGTCATTGAATTATTACAGAATCATATTCATTGTAATGATATCATATATGGTTCACTTATGACTTTATATTACTAGTTATTTTGTAAATTCCATGTTAAAGCAGTGTTTTGGGTAAAATCGTTTCATTTATCATACGTGTTTTGACATGTTGTTCTTGATATTATTACTTATATCCTGATTTAATTAATTCCATAATATAAAACATTATTTATATATAATATATATTCAGTATATAAATATATATGATAGATCGATAAATGGAATGAAATACACAGTTCATGGAGACGGTAGGTTGTACGTACGCATGAACGCTGTTTTCATTTACTTATTGAATTAAATGGAATTAAGTAAATGAAACATATATGTACAAAAATCCAGTATAATTATTATATAATATCATTCATGGTTATTTATTATATATACTTTATAATCATACTTTAATTGTTAATCATGGAAAATGAGTCTCATCACGTTCGTGGAGACGGTATTCCGTACGTACGCACGAGCGATGATATCATTCCCATGATCGTGGAATTGTATTTAAGTGTATGTATAATATTTAAGAATAAATATCACTTTACAATAATCATATATAGTTTTTTATATACACCATTATAATCATCCAAGTAAGGTGGTGGTGGAAAACAAATTACACCACGGCGTGGAGACGGTATTCAGTATGTATGCACCCGCAGTGATTTCGTTTTCCATAGGATGGATAGAAGGTGAAATGGGGTTGTTTATTATTTATATTAACATATCAGTATATGAGTGATACTTATGTTATTACTTCATAATTAAACAACTAAATAAGAGGAAGTAGAAGAAGAGATAAATTTGAAAGAATCGGTAACGGATATTACTTCTTCTTCAACACGCCTCTTTGAAACCTCCTCTTAGGGCACTAAAATTGGTCTTTGAAGAAGACAAAGACCTCTAGTATGTTTCTATGGAAGTTTATAATGGAAATGGGCAGGGTTTTTCCGAGCTTGAAGGTTCAAAGTTTTGTAAAGAGGAGATGGAGGAGGTTCCCTTTTATAAGGGAGGAGAGGAGCACCTTAGGAAAAACTTAAACTATTATTTTATAATAAAGTCATATTCGGTTTATAATAGCTCCAAATTGATTTATTTATAAGATAGAGTGGGTATGGGTCGAAATCATTTCAACCAATAGGTTTTAGTCATGTTTAGGTTAATATTTTAACCTTTTCATTTAGATTTCACTATAAGTTAAGTAATTTAACTTTTACTGTGTCTTCTTGTTTTCTTACACTATATGGTTAATTAACTTACTATAACAAGCCAAACGAACCCCGAGTGGTTAAGTATTAATACATATAACCTTATCTAAGTAATTTTGCCTAACCTTATATTTTTAGGAAAAGAATAAAAATTAATAATATAATATTTGTTTTAAAAACTATTTTATGTCAATTTTGTCACTATTTGGTAATTAATTTTTTTAAAAATCATAACAGCATGATTCGTTCGAAAAAAGTTAATTAAATAAATACTAACATATCATATTTACCTATAAAATTAGTTTAATTCATAAAAACTCTCAGATTACATTTATTTTGGTATTTATAATATCAATTATGTTAATATTTCATTAATAAGGTAATTACTGCATCATCATTGTGTCATAAATAAATTAATTTATTTAATGTATAAAAATTATAAATAAAATACCATTATGTAGGTAATACTTTTATCTTTCTAATTAATATTTATAGTTGACTTTATCTTATGTATAACCCTATATTAAAAATGTTTTAGTTATTAAACTTTGATTTTAACTCTTTCAACTCTTCTTTAAATTAAATAATAATAAATGTCCTAATCTAATCCAAGTCGACCTAAATGATAATATTGTATTACTAAGACTGTTTTTGGTCGAATTATACTTATCCAATAGAATTAGGACATGTGTTAGGGTAATAATATTATCATTTTTACCTTTAATTACTCTATTTACTTTTAACCGTGGTAAATAAAAGTAAAAAATTTACTATTCACCAAAAATTATTTTTATCTTATTGAATCATATTTTAATCCTTGATATTAACTGTGTCTCTCAGATTTTCTAAATCCCACTCACAAAAGCGGTAAAATTAAGTTTTATGTAAATTTTCAAATTATCCTAAGAGGTGGGTAAAAGATGGTGAAAAGTTCAATAAAATTTTTATATATCTAAAATTATTATAAAATGACTCCAATGAATTACATTGAACTTATATAGGTATTATGTATCAATTTTGAACTAAAGAAAATTTAAATAAAATAAATAATTATTTAAATAAAAAGTCGGTTTTTAAATAGTAACCCAGTGTTTTCACTATTCATCAAAAATTGAAAGTTTTCAGAAAAATACCAAAACTTCACCCTAGGCTAACTTTAATATTCCGAATCCAAAAATGAAGTCCATTTTGAAAGATTAAATTTATAAAATTCCAAAAATTGGGTATTACTATTCATAATGGCTGGTTCATAATAATATTATAATAATATCTCATTTAGTGAAACTCGGTATTGCGTACTACACACGCTATCGAGGAAGGTCTTGATTGCGTGTAATGAAAGCCAAGTCATGTGTGTGTGTAGTGCAAGATCCATTTGGTGTAGCGTACTAAACAAGACATCAATGAAATTAAAAACAATAATTCTCATAAAATCTCGGGTTGTTACATTCTACCCCCCTTAAAATGAGTTTCTCCCTCGAAATTCTTCGGGGTTATAAATGGTTTACTACTTCAAAGTTTCTTTCATAGAAACCCACATCATAAAAAATACCAAAACTTAACTTTATAAACTAAATTATTAAACATAATGGTTACCCAAATGAACTAATCATTGGGTTTCCACATAGGAGAACATAGGTGAAAATATGGATATGGAAGAGAAATATAACTATCAAGTTCTAATGTAGAGTGGTAGAGGACATGGCTATGAAAAATACAAAAATCACAAAGCCATAAATTTGTGATGATCTAAGGTACCATCTGATTCATCGAATATGAGGGAACTATGAAAAAAATTTGGTTTTCGAGATCATTTCCCTAAAGTTGATGAATTAAAAGAAAAACTTACATGATTTTGGTACAATCTCACTGTTGTTCATGCCTTGAATAATTTCCACTTAATCTCTTAAAGAAATGAAGTTGAATTTGTTATTCGTGAAGTGTTAGTAGATCATGTGATAGAATGATGGGTCATTCCATCTGTTTCATACAAAAGGTTAGAAAACGTTATCAAATATACATAAGTCCATCTATGGTGAGGTTAATCGTACATGATTCCAAAAAATGAACTTATACTTCATCTATCATACCGCTTAATAAAATGAAACTATTTTATACTAACCAGGGACTTCCTGTAGGCTAGTGGTAGGCGATAAAGGCCTGTCGCACTTCGGTTGTGGGTTCGATTCCCACAACCTTGTCTGACGCGATGGGTTGTCGTCCGTCCTATGGGTTTTCCTTTTTGTAAAACTACATTATTATAACATTCCATCAATAATATCAAAAAAAAGTTCTAGCCTTAAACAATACTAAATTATGTCCAACATAATCCATGTTAATCTTTAGGCTTATCCAAAATACTTATGTCTATGCTCATAGTGTAAAGAAAACTATTACAAGAAATTTCATCTACCAAGCATGTGAATACCATCATTTATCCCCCATATATCATACGATATATCTTGTTGGTCACATTACAAACATGTGAATACCTTAATCATGTATTCTCTTAAAATACACAATGAATCTTAGTGAAAACATGAATGCTTCCAAAATTTAACACTTTCCACATACCAAAATCCCAAAATCCCAAAATTTAAATATACTCAAACCATGATATAACTTTGTCCTTATATCAGTCATGATCTCATTTCATTTTTTTCTTTATCCCTTCATTATGTGCATATCATCTTCTTTCCAAAAATATTTCAATCACTTTTCATGGTTACCAGTACCATATAATTATTGAAAACCAATAAATAGATATTCCAAAATTCCATGATACCATAAATGAGATTCCATGATACTATTTTGAAATCCCATTACATAAACACTTAATCATTAAAAAACATCATTGTCATACTCAACATCACAAATAGTGATTGCATGTGACATCCCTTTCTCCTTTTCCTTAAGTGGTTGCTCACGTTGATCATCATTAACCCTTGGATTAGGTCATTGATTAGTATAATGCCCCATTTCCTTGCACTTGAAGCATTGAAGTGTTGGTGGTTCGTTCTCTGCAGTCTTTTCTTTATTCACATCATTAGCAACCCTTTTTTCATTACTTCGACACTCAGCTGCTCGAGACCTTCTTTTCCACACTTAAAACATATTCTAGTCCCTTTAATACAATCTCCACCATGCTTCTTTCCACACTTTGAGCATAAATAAACATTCATCTTCTTTTCACCATTATTCTGAGATTTCTCCTTGACCTCCATATTTCATTTCTTGTCAAAACCATGAGATGGATATGTAACACCAACTTCCAATTCTACCTTGATAGCACAACGCACAATTTCTTCATAGCTACTGAAGTCTCTTATAGCTAATTCCATTTGAAGACTTGGTTTTAAGCCACTGAAGAATTGATCAACTTTACTTTTAGGTTGGATGATAAAGACAGATTCATACCATGCAAGCCTTGTAAAATTTTCTTCGTATACACCAACAGATTCATCATCCTCTTGCTTAAGCTCAAAGAACTCCTTCTCCATCTTTGTTTGAAGAATACGAGGGAAGTACTTATTGAAAAACATTTTATTGAACTCGTCCCATTCCATTGATTCAATTTCATCTTGGGGCCTTGTATTCTTAATAAGAGTCCACCACTGGTCTGCTTCACCTTCTAAATGGTAAATAGACAAAATGAATTTTTCATGCTCTGAACAGAGAAGTATGGAAAATATATTTTCAATGCTATGGATCCATTGTTCAGCAACAAGTGGATCAGAAGACCCACTGAAAGAAGTTGGACATTGCCTCATGAAGGACTCAATAGAATATTGTTCCCTTCTCTGCTCATTCAGAAGTCCAGAATGATTCATAGATTTTGTAAGTATAGTAATAAGATTTTTCACTCCATCTCCCATAAAATTGGTTTTTTCAGGAGGACAATCATTTCATTTTCTATTACATTGATCAACACGGTTCCTTCGGGTTCCATCCATCATCTAAAACCCAAAAAGAAAAGTCTAAGAGGAAGAAATCATTCTAGGAAAACAACTTAATAAAGGGGAAGTACTTTCAATATCTAACATCTTAGGTTTAACTCTATGATCGTTACCGTAATCCTAGGACTATAAACTATAGTTATACTTAACCTTAGGGACATCCCAAGACATACCTTAGAAATATCTCTAGGGATCTCACTAATGTTTTCCCATCCTAGTTTCCAAAGGTTAACTAAACCTTTCCTTTGATACCAACTATAGAGACCCAAATCTTGACGTACATGGACATTACATTACTTTTGCGGAATTATTAATACATAACAAAAACCAACACTCAAGGATCGTAATAGTTTAGTGTCATTAGAAACTCAGAACATAATCTTCTAATCATGGTGAAAGATCTTCAACATCTCCCATAAAGATCTTCCCCTTTTTTTCTTACCTAAAACCTTTCTTTATATCCTGGGGAAAAGAAAACATATAAAGGGTGAGCTCAAATTCTCAGTAAGGGTAATCATGGAGAAAATAAAACAAACCATATAAATTTGAACATAAAAACATGAGCATAATGTTTAAAGATCAAAATCTTGAGCAATGACATAGAACATGGCAGTACGTAAGACATAGATCATAATGGAACATCAATAGTGATAAATTATATTGGAAATAAAACTTTTAATTGTGGAAAAACATTAAGAACATGATACTATTACTATATTATCCAAGGCATTGCTGCCAATACCATCTTAGTGGACAAAGTCCCTTACTGAACCGAGTTCACTCCTCGTTCCAGTCCTGTATCACTGAACCGGATTAACTTTTCGTCCTAGCCATGTCTATCCAATGAGATATAAATATTTATCCAATACATTGGAGGGAGATATAGGTCCCACCCATCTCATAATTAAAACATTCTTACTTGTGCCACAAAATAAACATAAATCATTCATCATAACCCAAAGAATAAAATGGGTTTCATAAACATCATCCCATCATAACATAATCCATATAAAACAAATAGATATCATTTCATCATAAGAAAACTGTAACCATGTAAATCATAGAGATATTATACTTGAAATATACATATATGAAATAATTTCTTCTTAGATGGAAAATGGTTTTGATAAAACACTTGAAATGATTTCTGGATGAAAATATCCTTTCTTCTTCAAAATCATTTTCTTTTCACAAAATTCCACGAAATTTTAAAAGAAAAGTGTTTTGTTGAAAATAGTCTGAAAATATTGTAGAAGAATCTTCATGAAAATTAGGCGTTATGAAACCGTAAAAATATGTTCATGCCGTATAAGTTAAAAAATCATTCTTCTCATACTTTGGCTGGAAAAGTCAAAAAGTACCTCGTACTAAAAATGACAAAAGATTCATTTCATATCTTTTACTAAAAATCTACCAATAGTTAAAATTGGATTTAAAAAATTGTAGGAGGATAGAAATAATATTAAATCGTGAGGAAACATTGATGTGGATGATAAATAATCCCCAGTAAATTCTAAAGTATAAACAATCTCAGATAAAAATGAGATTGTGAGATTTTCCCTTACCTTATGTCTGATATGCTTCGTATGTATCCGAACCTCCTGTATAATGATTTAAATAATGTCATTGACTTAGTACTTAATCATATTCATTCTTATGATATCATATATGGTTCACTTATAACTTTATATTACCCGTTCTTTTGTAAATTCCATGTTAAAGGAGTGTTTTGGGTAAAATCGTTTCATTAATCGTACATGTTTCAACATGTTGTTCTTGATATTATTACATACATACTGATTTACTTAATTCCATAATGTAGAACATTATTTATAAATAATATATATTCAGCATATAAATATATATGATAGATCGATAAATGGAATGAAATACACCGTTCATGGAGACGGTAGGTCGTACGTACGCATGAACGCTGTTTTCATTTCCTTATTGAATTAAATGGAATTAAGTAAATGAAACATATATGTAAATAAATACAGTATAATTATTATGTAATTTTTTACATGATTATTTATTATATAGAATTTATAATCATACTTGAATGGTTAATCATGGAAAATGAATCTCATCACGTTCGTGGAGACGGTATTTCGTACGTACGCACGAGCGATGATATCATTCCCATGATCGTGGAATTGTATTGAAGTGTATGTATACTATTTAAGAATCAATATAACTTTACAATAATCATATACAGTTATTTATTTACACCATTATACCCATCCATGTAAGGTGGTGCTGGAAAACAGATTACACCACGGCATGGAGACGGTATTCCATACGTACGCACCCGCGATGATTTTGTTTTCTGTAGGATGGATAGAAGGTGAAATGAGGTTGTTTCATATTTATAATAACATATCAGTATATTAGTGATACTTATGTCATTACTTAATAATGAAACAACTAAATAAGATAAAGTAGAAGAAGAAATAAATTTGAAAGAATCGGTAACGGATATTACCTCTTCTTCGACACGCCTCTTTGAAACCTCCTCTTAGGGCGCTAAAATTGGTATTTGAAGAAGACCAGGACCTATAGTATGTTTCTAGGGTAGTTTAGAAGGGAAATATTCAGGGTTTTTCAGAGCTTGAATGCTCAAATTTTTGTAAATAGGAGAGGGAGGAGGTGCCCTTTTATATGGGAGGATGGGGGCACCTTAAGAAAAAACTTAAAATATTATTTTATAATAAAGTCATATTCGGTTTATAATAGCTCCATATTGATTTATTTTGAAGCTAAAGTGGGTATGGGTCGAAATCCATTCAACAAATAGATTTTAGACAAGTTTAGGTTACTATTTTAACCTTATAATTTAGATTTAACTCTAAGTTAAATAATTTAACTTTTACCGTGTCTTCTTGTTTTCTTACACTATATGGTTAATAAACTTACTATAACAATCCAAACGAACCCCAAGTGGTTAATTATTAATATATATAACGTTATATAAGTCATTTGGCCGAACGTTAGATTTTTATGAATATAATAACAATTAATAATATAATATTTTTTTTAAAAACTATTTTATGTCCAATTAGACACTATTTGGTAATTGATTTTTTCGAAACTTATAAAAGCATTATTAGTTAGAAAAACGTTAATTAAATAAATACGAACATGTCATATTAACCTATAAAATTATTTTAATTCATAAAAAGTCTCAAATTACATTTATTTGGGTATTTATAATATCAATTATTTTAATATTTCATTAATAAGTTACTTAATGCATCATCATTGTGTCATATATAAATTATCTTATTTAATTTCTAAAAATTATAAAGAAAATACCATTATGTAGGAAATATTTTTATCTTTCTAATTAATACTTATAGTCTAATTTATCTTTTGTATAACCTTATATTAAAAAAAATTTAGTTATTAAACTTTGATTTTAACTCTTTTAACTCTTCTTTAAATTAAATAATTATAAATGTCCTAATCTAATCCAAGTGGACTTAAATGATAATATTATATTACTAAGATTTTTTTGGTCGAATTATACTTATCCAATAGAATTAGGACATGTTTTAGGGTAATAATATTATCATTTTTACCCTAAATTACCCTATTTACTTTTAACCGTGGTAAATAAAAGTAAAAAGTTACTATTCATAAAAAATTATTTTTATCTTATTGAACCACATTTTACTCCTTGATATTAACCGTGTTTCTCAGATTTTTTAAATTCCACTCACAGAAGTGGTAAAATTAAGTTTTATGTAAATTTTCAAATTCTCCTAAAAGGTGGCTAAAAGACGGTGAAAAGTTTAATAAAATTTTTATATATCTAAAAATATTATAAAATGACTCCAGTGAATTATATTAAACTTATATAGGTATTATGTATCAATTTTGACCTAAAATAAATTTAAATAAAATAAATAACTATTTAAATAAAAAGTCGGTTTTTAAATAGTGACCCAGTGTTTTCACTATTCATCAAAAATTGAAAGTTTTCAGAAAAATACCAAAAATTCCCCCTAGGCTAATTTCGATATTCTGAATCCAAAAATGAAGTCCATTTTGAAAGATAAAATTTATAAAATTTCAAAAATTGGGTATTACTATTCCTAACATCTAGTTCATAATAATATTATAATAATATCTCATTTAGTGAAACTCGGTATTGCTTACTACACACGCTATTGAGGAAGGTCTTGATTGCGTGTAATGCAAGCCAAGTCATGGATGTTTGTAGTGCAAGCTCCCTTTGGTGTAGCGTACTACACAAGGCATCAATGAAGTTAAAACGAATAATTCTCATAAAATCTCGGGCTATTACAACCGCAAAGACATATAAATATGTGTGGGAAACCTTATTCATCTAGGATATGAAAACAATAGGTCTGTTGGGTAGAATTAAAGGAATAAACAGATACTCATACAGTCCATACCTACTTTGAAATTTTTTACATGGTATATCTAAGGGTATAACTCTCACCTAATTATATCCCAATATCGAATCAATTTTTGAGAAGACTCTAGCTTCATATATTTGACCAAAGAAATCATCTATATAAGGAAGTGGGTAATAGTTCATAAATTTAAACTTATTAAACCATTGGAAATCCACATAGGGACTTAGGGTACCATATTCCTTCTTGGACAAAAATATGGGTGAACCCCAAGGAGAAGTATTGGGTCAGATATACCCTTTCACTTATCAGTCCTCTATCTATCTCTTGAGCTCCTAGATATCAATATTATCCATTCAATATAGAGGAATATATACTGGTTCTACTCCTGGATCAAGATCGATGGTTAACTCTGCCTTTATCTTAGGAGGTGTCCCAAAAAACTCATCAGGAAAGACATATTTGAATCGTTCCACCACTGGAGGAAAGACATCCTACCTTACTCTCTGATCATCAAGATAAATGATAGAAATTTGGGGTGAAACTCCACCCATTCCATGATGCTTAGGTCTGGTTCAACTTTCTTGTACATCTATTCTCCCTTTTGAACAAAGATACCACCCTCAGGTGATGATAAAGACTCTCTTCAGTGATAAAAATCAATATAGGCTCAAAAAATTACTAACCATTCCATCCTGAGAATTATTTTGAAGATAGTCATCTTAAGGACATAAAGATTCCAAATGAAATGGAATATGATTATCTTGAGAGGAAAATATTTGCATCAGTGAACACATTCTAACCATATTCTTAATAGAGTGTTAGGATACATCACCCTACAAAATTATTCTATCTCAAAACCAATACTTTCCACTAAATTTGTAGATATAAACATGTGTAACATGCCAATTTCAAACAAATTAGATACTAAATTTAAGGGTACTAAGATCGTACCTCATGTTTTAGATGGTTTGGTGATCTACTCAATAGGTGTAGGTTTCATTGCATATAATTCAAAAGATCTATAGCCTTGTGCTACAACATGAACTCCCAGAGAAGGTCCTCTCTACAAGCATTAAAAAACATGTATCTAGCTTCATGAATCTTGACTACTTCTATGTCCTAAATTTCTAACAGTATTCTAGATCCCTACTTGAAGTGGAGTTATAGTCACCACTCCAAATCTTGGAACTTGTAAAGATCCTCTTTCACTGGGCATAATTGGAAAGGTATTACAAAATCTCTAAAGATTTCCCATTCTACTATAGGATCATCAAATGACTAGTTCTCATCTACACTAGGGATTAATATGCCTTCACCTTCAACATTGATGGCATACCACATAACTACTTGTGCATAAACTCATACTGTTACTACCCATGCGAGAAGTCTCAAAACAACGCTTCCTTCCACTAGATGATGCACTACCTAGACTACAAGCTAAACCACTATTACCTATAACTTCAACTACACATATATTCCCCTTTGAGCTATGGTTTTATTTTAAAATCACAGATGCGGTAGTCATTTGGAAGGTTTTCACCTGAGATCGGATGGCATACATGAGCACATCCTCAAAATGCCTAGCCCTCAACTACTCATCTCTAGCTATAGTGAGTGAAATGTTACGGAGATCTATGAACCTACATAAATGTTCCATGATGAACATAGTAACCTTCTCTAGATTCATGAACACCCTTTTTTGATCAGATCTCATCATTTTTAGGGAAAATTAGTCAAGAAAGTAGTCTATAAGTCCCTCAAGACCATGCCCCAATATTGATCTGCCTATGTAAGAATGTCCCACCATTTCTTCATAGATCCAAAAAGTATATATGCTCTAATATTATCCCCCACTTAAAAGGGACTCTCCATATTACCAATTATCATAATAATTGCCTCCAATCAAGACTCAGTGTAACACCCCAAGATTTTATGAAATATTATTTCAAATGAATTTAATCTTTTTGATATTTAGTGTTACATGAAAAACTGATTTTGGATTTCCTTAAGAGTAACACTAGGTTTATCTTAAATTACATGAAATATTATATTTTTTGTTATATATAATTCCAAGTTTATCTTTTTTTACTCACAACACCGAGTTTAAATGAAATATGGCATATTATTAAAATATTATTTTATGATAGTTATCACCTAGATGTTAGAATTAAGGGTATGAATAACATTTACTAAATAATGAAAATATGGTTAACACATGTTTATATAATTAATTCTTTGGTGACCAATTAATTATAAAATAAAAAAACACTTTTGAAAATAAAAGGAAATATTTTTACGAAAAAACTATTTTTATGCGCACAAATGTGTTTTATAACAATGGATTAAGCAAATCACTCTTAGTGAATTTTATTAGTTAAATTTATAAATTACATATTAAATTAAATTTTTAATATTTATCCTATGTTTTTTTCTGGAAAAAACATAAAAATAAATATAAATTTACAATTAAAATTTTATTCTTTTCAAAAAGTAGTTTTATCATCTTTTTATAACGCGCTCATTTTAAAATTACTTTTTAACAATTTTAGATAATTTATCTGAAAAAATAAAATTTATTTTTGTAATAATAATATAAAAACTACCTTATGATTAATTTTTGGGTTTTTTATTTTGATATGTTTCATTTATTGATGAATAATGAAAAATACTGAATTTTAATTCAAAACATTATTTTCGCCTAAATTATTTTCAAAGTTAAATTATATTTTAAATTGGTTTTAAAGTATAATTAATCCAATTATATATCTATTTATTCAATTTAGTTCATTTGAATCAATTTAATAATGAAATTGGATATAAAAATTTTCTATACTTTTGAACATTTTCACTTAAAAACTCTGCTTTCTCATCATGTTTGTGGGGTTAATTTTAAATTAATTAATGACACTTAAGTAAATGTAATTTGAAAAAATAGATTCCATATTTTGAATTAGAATAATTTATATTATAAAATATTGTTAAAATAAATTTTTTACCAAATTTATTAGTGAAAATAATTAAAATTAATTAACTTGATTAAGGTAAAAATGGGGCTTTGTGCATTACAAGTGTTTGTATTCAAATTAATTTTACACCCACATATGATTTTTATTTAATAAATTGAATTTAATATCTAAAATCATTAATTCTGAATTATATAATAAATATAATTTTAATTATTTTTTTAATGGATAAATTACCTAGGTAAATAAAAAACAAGATACCTTGGTAAAAAAATATAATGATAAAATGTAGTAAAATTAAAGACCAATGAATAACTTGATAAAAATTATTTTGTGTGTTAGAGGTATTTGTCAAAATATTCATCACTACCCTCCATTTTTGTTAAATTTTTAGGCACATGAGTTAAGTAATACCTCTCAATGGTAAATCCTTTTGGGTATTTACAAGAATGTCACTCCCTAATTGTAAAAGGGAACTCACCCCCCCCCCCTTCTTCACACCTCTCAATCTATTTTTCTCGACTGAAACCTACCAAAATAACTTCCCAATTCCCCTCCACTCATCCTATAAGACTTATTTTAGACATATATCCAACCATGTGAGGATTTAGTGCATGCCTAATGAGGATACCCAAAGAAGAGGTAACATTCATCTGCTAACATTTTTGTTTTATTACCTCCCCAAAACCCTTCAATTATTTTTCTATCATGATTATATAATAACCAAAATATAATAAATATACTAATAAGTTTTTATGTTACTTTTATGACCTAAAACCACACACAATTTCATTAAATGTGTTATGAAATCAGCGTTCATGTGTATGGTGTACTACCACTTTTCAAACGGATGTCGTTCATTTTTTCATTACCACCTTGAAAGGTTAGGAATAATGATATACATACTATTTATATTGGATATATATATTATATTGATGATGTTATTATTCTTATTTATTTATTATATAACACATACCTTCATTCTTTACATTTTTGGGAATACGTCTGTGGGTATGGAGGAGTACTCTTACTACTTCAAATTGAGGCTTTAACATCACTAGTTAAGGGGTTTTATCATCACTTAAAAAGAACTGACATTGAGAGCAATGTTAAAAGGTTAGGTTTTTAATAGTTCTAATAAAGGCACCCTTTAATGGTGATTTTTTAGCACTATTAAAGGGTGAATTTAAGATAACTTTTTTAGCATTTCTAAAGGGTGACTTTAACAGAAGCTTTTTAGAGCTATTAAAGGTTGGATTTTAACAATGCTAAAAAATCACTATTAAAAATATTAAAAAATAATTAATTTTTCATGAACCCCCAACACCCACATTCTCAGCACTTACAACCCCCTTTCTCAGTAATTTCTACTACCCATCCTCCATCATGCACACCACCCCTTTCTCAACATGAGAAGGCCACCCCAAATTCCTGTGCATGCCTAGATTTGATCCCTAGGCCTCCCTTATGTGACTAAATCTCTTTACCAATTTCATGCATGTTTTTTGTATATTTAATGACTTTTATTTTTTACTTGTATATATTTTAAAAAAATATATATATATATACACAATTAAATTTATTTAAATATATTATATATTAATATTTATTTATATATATTATAATATATATATATATATGTGTATGTGTGCTTATTAATACAAAAACATATGTATATATAAAAATTATATATATATTATTTAATTTTTATAAGGTAAAAAAATGGATAATTTTTTACTTTAAAAAAATTAATAATAAATATTTATTTTATATGTTTAAAGATTCATTTTTAAATAAATATTTTGATATTCGTATTCAAACAAGTTTCATTTTATAAGTAAATAGAAAAATATACATATATTTAATTATAAATAAAAATAAATTGTGAAATACAATAAAATTTCAAAACCATAATATCAATATGAGTGTATTAATTGGTAATAAATTCAGTCCCTACTAAAAGTGGGAAAACTTTCCCCCTTAAATTAGGCTGAAATTCCATCAAATATTAAAAAATTAGGGTACCCTGACAAAAAACATCATTTTTAAAGGCTTTAAAGGTCTATTTTGAGCTTTAATATATAGTTATAGGGGTCCCCCTGATCCACACAGCAAATATATAATTGAAATCTTCAATTTTATACGTGGTAGAGCCCAAACAGGTACTCAGATCAAAAGTTATGGTCGTTTGAAGTTTGAGTTACATTTTTAAAGTATTTTAGATCTTTTATTAAAATTGTAATTTTTTTCTTTCAAATGTTTATTAAATGACTAGTAATATATAATAATTAGTCAATTAATTATTAAAAATGTTTTTTAAATTATTTTATATTCCAGTTTCACTAAATAACTTATATATTATGTGTAAATGTTTATTTATACAATATCTAAAATATATTTAATATATATATATATATTATATTGATATCAATATAAATATTTTTATATATTAAAATATTAATATTTTTTTAATGAAATATCTCTTTCTTTTTAAAATAAAACCTTTATTGGTGATTTTTTACTAGATCTGATAAAGGGGGGACTTTTCAGTGATTTTTTACAAGCACTGATAAAAGGGGGCCTTTATCAGTGCATGTAAAAAACGATGATAAATGGGGCCTTTCTCAGTTCTTTTTTTAGCCCTATTAAAGACACCCTTTAACAATTCTAATAAAAGTGTTGTTAAATACCACCTTTTATCAGGTTTTTTTATAATTATAATAAAGGGGATCTTTAACCACACATTTAGCTAGAGCTGTTAAATCCCAAGGGCTAGATAAACCCAGCTTTACAGTATTGTGTCTCGAAAAGCATTATGATTCGTTCATGTTTTACTTTGAAAGTATTATGGATGGGTTAAATAAAAATATTTGATACATATGGCATAATAATTATACTATAATGATAATATATATATATATATATCATTTATTTTTCTTTTTATCAATAAGACAAGAAACTGGAAACAACATTCATGCGTACACAGGGCCTACCATCTCCATGAATGGTGTATTTCATATTCTACCAATATATTTAATGGATTAGTATAAATACATATATATTGGATATATATTATATGTATGTCATGATATAAACTATATTTATGATGAAATCATGATTAAAGTAATAGGACCAAAAATAAAAAATCAAAACATATATAAAAAACAAAGTGGTTATTACCCAAAATGATAATTTAACAAGGAATTTTTAATAAACAAGTAATAAAAGGTCATAAGAAAATAATATATTATATGATATATATAATTATTATTCTTTAATATATTTATAATAAACTTATATTTATTTGAAAATAAGTTTTAACTAGTAGGACGGAAGGTCAATACTTAAGGTAAGGGATTTTAGTCTCACTTTTTACTTCTGTGAGATACATGTCATATTCAAAAAATATTTTTTTATGTGGTGTATATACAACCCATGAATGTATTTTATGATTCTTGTAGTTAAAATTGTTTTTTTTTACATATCCATTTGAGGATCTCTCTTTCAAGTGGTTTTTTAATCAAAAGTTACCGAATCGATAAGAGATTGTTTTTCTCAATTATCCTTCTTTAAGATGTACATTATTTTATGCGCCTATATTATTTCATGAGGTGTATATACATCCGCATTGAAATTTAATATCAGGAATTTATTTACACTCATGATATTTTAATTTTAATTTTATGTTATTCCATCATGGATCATGTGATTCAATGTTACCAAAGTTGTAAGGATTTTTTAATACAATCTCTTTATTTATATAGATTGTTTATGATTGTGTTTATGATGATTAAATATTATTCTCAATATCTTAAGAAACCCAAGAATTATATTCTCCACTTTTTATTCATAATAACTTAAAGTAATGGTACAATTTTTCCACTATTTGGTACTTAGGATAATTAAGAAATGTTTTTCTATAAAAATATGACTTTATTTCGCTCTTCAGTCGGAAATATTTTGTCTTCTAAAACCATGTTTTCTAAAAAAATTCAAAAAAATGATCTTTTAAGCTAAATTTCAAGTAAAATATTTTTGAATTTGTTTTATGATTTAAAAGGTATTTTAAATTATTTTCAAAGGTTCCTCTATAATTTTCAAAGGATATTTTGAAATAAAAGGATTTTGAAAATGTTTTATGCTTTAAGAAGTGTTTTAGATTATTTTCAAAGATTCATTTATAAGTTTAAAAGGTAATTTTCAAATAAAATAATTTTCAAACTTTTCAATGTTTTAAAAACTGTTTAAATGATTTTAAAATATTCCTTTATAAGTTTCAAAGGTTATTTCCAAGGACAATAATGTGTTATGTTTTAAAAGTGTTTTTAATGATTTTCATAGATTCCTTTATAAATTTTCAATGTTATTTTAAAATAAAAAGGTTTTCAAAATGTGTTAGGTTTTAAAAAGTTTTTTTCATAGTGGAAAGCAGGATTTCCTAAATAAATGTTTTAATCATCCTTCAAAATTATTTTCCATCTAAGACGGAATTTTTTGGTGTTACTTATTCCTTATCGGAGAAATGATCTAAAGGTATCATTCATATTCTTTCTATGAATGGTTTTTTTGTTGGAATTATATTTATGAAACCCTCTTCTTTTCACGAGTTATTTTATAATTAAATAATTATGAAACCTGTCACTTTTCAATGAGTTATGATATAAAGAAATGATTATGATACCCATTTAATTTCATGGGTTAAAATATGATATATGTTTATGAATTTGTGTCACATATAAATATGGTTTTCATTTTGTGATAGGTGAGACCTATATCTCCCTTTAATGAAATAGTTAAATATTTATAATTTATGAGATAAACATGGATGGAACTGGGAGTGAACCTAGTAAAGTAAGGGACTTGGTCCATTATGAAAGTTTGGGGAGTGAACCCTTTACACTATAAGGAAAAGACTTCTGTTAGGGATTGTGGTGTGTCTTGACCAGTAGATTTATCCCACATGAAGTGCCATGATAATTTTTGTAAATGATCCTAGACTTCTAGATAATGATTTTATATGATTATTTTTCTATCATAATTCAATGTCTTATTCTTATATTAATCTATCATAGATTATTCTCTTGATTCCATTATAATTCATGTCATATGATCTTATAATATTTACTCCATGACTCAAGGTTATAATCTTGGATATACAAGGTATGAACTTAAAAAATTTATCATGTTCATATACCCTTATGTTCATGTTATGATTACGTATTTTCTTTATTTACCCTTACTGAGCATCTCAGATCACCCTCTCTTATATTTCCTTTCCCCAGGTTATGAAGAAAGGTTTTAAGAAGGAGTAATAAATGGGAATATCTTTATAGGATACATTGAAGATATTTCAACAAGTTATAATAGTTTTTTTGAAACTTTATAAATGAATTAAACTATTATGGTACTCAAGCGTGTGTTTTTGTAATGTAATGAATATTCATAAAAATGATGTAATATCCATGTATAAAAGGCTTGGGTCAATATAGTTGGTATTAAAGGAAAGGTTTAGTCAACATTTGGAAACATGGGTGAGAATAATTTAGTGAGATCCCTAGGGATATTTCTAAGGATATGTCTAGGTATGTATCTAAGAATAAGTATGAGTATGAGTTAAAGTATAGGAAAATGTCTTATAATTTTGGTAAAGGATAAAGTGAGTGGTTTCCATGAAATTAAATCATTATCAGAATACTACAAGTGGATGTGGATTTATTATAGATGTACCTAGGATCCAAAACCCCAAAAAAAATCATATTGATCTAGAATCAATAGAGAATAGGAGCATGATAGCGGACCTTACTACACACCTAGTTTTACACTTCTAGGGGATATTATTTGGAAATTCACAAACACTTTAAAAACCATCATGAAGGATTTAAATATATGATGACTATGAATGACCAAATATATCATATATTAAATAATTTTTAATGTTTTAGACTTCCCATATGTTATTTTGCATGATTATGTGACTCCCCACTATGATTAGTGTTTCTTAAACTGTGATTTTGGTTTTATTAGATGGCTGGAACCCAAAGGAACCATGTTATTGATGAGTACTATGGACAATTAATTGATGATCACTCATATTTTATGATGAATAGAATAAAATATTTCTACAAAACATGATTAACAATGTGCACCATAGACAAATCTCAGACTCACCAAATAATAAAAGGATAAAGCTCACTGAGAGTTCAAGTAATAGATACAGTGGAGGAAAGAAAATTTAGTTTCCTATATATCGAGAATGTGGGAAGAAGCACACAAGGGAATGTCTCAGAGGGATAGGAAGTTGTTTTTATTGTGGAAAATGATACAAAGCATGTATTTTTATGGGAAAATGATATGCTTGGTCAATTAAATGGATTATAATAAAGATATTCCTAAGGTATCATTAACTATGGATTGTTTTAAATATAGAATGAATTGGTATTATGAAAATAGATGACCTAATGGAAAAGATCATGAAGTTAATCAGTAAGGTTGTATGAGTAATGGATTTTCTATTGATTATGAAGAGACTATATATGACTTATTAAAGGAAAGAGGTATTCAGGAATAAGATGATGGAGCTTAGTTAATAATTTGATAATTAAGTGGAATGATTGAAGTATTTTTTATTAGGATTCATCAATTATGAAATATATAAGTATTTTTCAGTATAATTGTTTCACTAATCATTTGAAAGAATATGTTGAATGATCTTGATGACTAAAAAAGTTGATTTAATAGAAGGGTTATATTTTATGGAAAACACATGATTAAAGGAATGTGACCCTTAATATGTTCCCAATGTTGAGAAAATAGTGTTTAGTTTAGATAAAGAGATTTTGGATAGGAATAAAGAAAATTGCATAGTACTGATTAACTTGGAACAAATTATTGATTTATTGATGAAGTGGTTTATGCTATCATGGATGGAGTTTATATCATTTTTGGATTTAATGAATATATCTAATAATCTATTTTTTATGTAAGTAATGAAGAATCATGTTTGTGTTCAGTATTTTTTAATGGTAATTTAGGTTATTACCGCGTTTTAAGAGAATGAATGATGAAGGTATTCACGTGTTTGGTATGTGATAATCAAGATATACTTTTGATATATGGGGATCAATGTTGAGCTGGTTTTTAGAAATTTAGTGACCATATTTCTAAATATTTTTATTCTCATCTTACGTATGGGTTATAAGGCTAACCATTTATGAAATTGATTATTTTGAATTTTGAATGAGGTTTTAGAGATTAATGTATTATTTAGACATATAAAGATTTATGCATATTGGATAACCTATGCTAACCATTTTTTTATTATATAGGCAGAATGAATTATCATTTTATGTACGGATCGTATAATGCATTATTACATTAGGCATAACAAATTCACCTTCATTTATTAGAGTAAGAGATGAAATGGAAATTAATCAAGGAACAACCACAAGTTAGGATTGTTCTTATGAAATAGAATGAAATTACATAAGTATATCTTCTCATAAAAATTATTCAACTTTAGGAAATGGGTCTCAAAATAAAATGGTGTCCTCTTATCATATTGTTTTATTATTTCAATGACCTTTTTCAAGCCTCTTTGGGTTATGGTATTTTTATTGTTAAATTTATCTAGATCACCCACATTCTCATGATCAGTGATCTTTATCACTCTCTATAATTATTTACACTTTTCGTCTATGTCCAAATAATCACTTCCCACATATGTTCCCCTATGTGGAAACCAACTTATGAGTTACATTGGGTAACCGTTATATTTCCAACTTTTCATTTTCAAAGGAAGTTTTATTATTCAATTTTATGATGAAGGTTTCTATGAAGTAATTTTAAAATGTTAAACCTTTTATATCTGAGATGAATTCCAAGGGGGAGTTTCATTTTAGGGGGGTAAAATGTAACACCTTTAGATTTTGGGAAATATTTTTTCCAAATGAATTTAATATTTTCAATATTTAGTTTTACATGAAAATATGATTTTGTATTACCTTGAAATTAACATTGAATTTATATATCATTACACCAAACACTGTTTTTTTCTTTTGTTGCATGAAATACTGAGTTTATCTTTCATTTCATGAAACACTAATCTTAAATGAAACGTGATATATTATTAAAATATTATTATATGAAAGTTATCACCAAGACATTGGAATAGAGGTTATGAATAGGATTAACTAAATTATGAAAATATTATTTACACATGATTATATAATTAATTATTTCATTACCAATTATTTATAAATGAAAATAAAACCCTTTTTAAAATAAATGAAAATATTTTTCTTAAAAACTATTTTTATGTGCACAAGTGTGTTTTATACCCATATATTAAAAAAATAACTCTAAGTGTATTATGTTAATGAAATTTATAAATTATATATTCAATATAATGGTTAAAATTTTTCCTATGTGTTTCCTAGAAAATAGATAAAAATAAATATAATTTTACACTTAAAATTGTATTTTAATCAAAAACCAGTTTTATTGCCTTTCTATAGCTCACTTTTTTTAAAATTAATTTTTCACAATTATAGAGTATTTATTTGAAAAGATAAACATAATTTTTGAAATTGGAATATAAAAATTATCTTAGGATTAATTTTTGTGTTTTTCTAAGAAGTTTTATTTTTTATAAATAGTGAAAAATAATGAATTTTAATTGAAAATTTTCTTTTCACGTAAATTATTTAAAAAGTTAAATTATATTTTAAATTGGTTATAAAGAAAAATTATCTCAATTATATATATATATTTATCAAATTTAAGTCATTTTTATTCAATTTCATATTAAAATTGGATATAAGAACTTTGTAAACTTTTGAATTTTTTCACTTTAAAAATCTATTTTCTCATCAAGTCTCAGAGATTAATTTTAAATTAAATTATAGACAATTTTTAAATAAAATTTTTAAAAATTGATTTCATATTTAGAATCATAATAATTAATATTATTTAATAATTTTAACTTAATTTTTTACCATAATTATTAGTGAAAATAGTTAAAATTAATTAACGTGATTACTGATAAAATTGGATTTTGAGCATTACATGCATTTGTGTAAAAATTAATTTTACACACTCATATAATATTTATTTAATGAATTTGATTTAATATCTAGAATAATTAATTATAAATTATCTAATAAATCTATTTTTAATTATATTCCTTAACGGTAAATTACCTAGGTAAATAAAAAGAAACAAGTCACCTCGGAAAAAACGATAAAGATAAAATTGAGATAACTTAAAGGCTAAGAAATAACTTGATAAAAATGTATTTATTTTGTATATTGGATGTATTTATCAACAAATTAATCCATAAACTATATTAGTTTTTAAGTTTTTAGGCACATGAGGTAAGTGATACCTCCCAATAGTGAATACTTTTGGGTATTTACAAGAATGGAACTCCTCCTCAATTATAGAAGTGCACTCACTCTCCCCCATTATTCACACCTATCAAGCCATTTTTCTCAACCAAACCCTAAAAAATAACATCAAAACTTAACTCCACTCATCTTATAAGACTTTTCTTGGATATAAATCCAACCAATAATGGCTTTAGTGAAAACCTAAGGATGATACCTAAAGAAGTTGTAACATTCAGCAATGAACATTTTTATTTTATTTCTTCCTCAAACACCTTCAATTATTTTTATATCATGATTATATAATAAATTAAATACCTTTGATTTACTAATATTATTTTATTTTAAGGTTAGAACATACAAACACACACACTACTATAAAATGGGTTATAAAATCATTATTCATGTGTATGGAGGACTACCTTCTCTCGAACTGATGTCGTTCATTTTTCCATTGCAACCTTTCAAGGTTGGTAATAATGATATAAATACTATTTAAATATGATATATATGATATCTATTATTATATTATTATTATATATTTATTATATAACACATGCCTTCATGCTTTAAATATTTTGGGAATATGATAACATCATTCATGTGTAAGGTGGACTACCGCCTCGCGAAGCGATGTGATTCATCCATGCTTTACATGGAATGTATTATGGATAGATTAAATATAAATTTGTGATATATATGAAATAAAAAATCTATTTTAATGATAATATATATATATATATCATTAAATTTTCTTTCTTTCAATATAGCAAGAAATTGGAAACAGTATTCATGCATACATACATCTACCATCTCCGTGAATGGTGTATTTTATACCCTATTGACAAATTTTATAGATTAATATAAATACATAAAAAATTAATAAATAAGATATTTATAAAATTTTATTCATTATTTAGATTATTAAATCTTTATTAAAGTAAGGTTTCTAAAAATAACAAATCAAAACTGATATAAAAAATAGATAAGTTATTACATGAAATGAAAATTTGAGATGGAATTGTCAATAAACAGGTAATAAAATGTCAGAAGACAATAATATATGATATTATATATATAATTATTGTTTTTTATAATATTTATAATAAATGTATATTTATTATACAGTAATTTATAACGAGTATGATGGGAGTCAATACTTAAGGTTAGTGATTTTCATCTCACGTTTTACTTATGTGAGGCACATGTCATATTCACCAAATATTTCTTTTATATTTTTTATATACATCACATTAATGTATTTTATGATTTCTATAATTATAATTATTGGTATTTAAATATCAATTTTATGATCTATCTTTCATGGGGTTTATAATTAAAAATTTACCAAATTTGTAAGATATTTTTATCTCAATTTGCCTTCTTTGAGACGTATGTTATGTTATGAAACTATATTCTTTAATGTGGTGTATATAGAGAAAATTTCACACATAATATAATGAATTTATTTATCCTCTTTAAAATTTATGTTCCATTTTATTTTGTTCCTTCATGGGTCTTATGATTCACTATTACCAAAGCGGTAAATATCTTTTGTTACATACTCTTCATTTTGGGATTATTTATGATTATGTTTCCAATGAAAAACTATTATGATAAATATATCAAGAAACCAATAAATTTTATTATCCTCTATTTATTCATGATATCTAAAGTAATTTTACCATTTTTACACTCTTTAGTACTTAAGATAATTTAGAAAATGTTTTTAAGAAAATCCAACTTTATTTATCTCTTCGATCAAAAATCTGTTTTCTTCCAAAACTATGTTTTCTAAAAATGTTTTAAAAAATGTTTTTAAAATATATTTTAAGATAATTTTTATAAAAAATGATTTTGGAAATTTATGTGGTTTTAAAAAGTGTTTAAAATTATTTTTAAATCAAAATTTATATCTTTTAAAGGTTATTTTCAAAGAAAATGATTTTAAATGAATTTTATGTTTTAAAAGGTGTTTTAAATGATTTGAAAAACTTCATTTATAATTTTAAAAGGATATTTCAAAGTAATAAGATTTTGAAAAAAAATTATGTTTTAAAAAAATTTAAACGATTTTCAAATATTCCTTTATAATGTTCAAAGGTTATTTTCAATGAAAATGGTTTTGAAAATTTTTTATGTTTTAAAAAGTGTTTTAAATGACTTTTAGAGCTTAATTAAAATGTTTAAAAGGTTATTTTTAAATAAATAAATTCACAATGTTTTATGTTTTAAATTTTTTTTTTAATTTGAAAGGATGTTTTCCTAAATAAATTTTTTAAATGATTTTTCTAAATTATTTTCAATCTAAGACAACATCCATTGGTTTTACCTATATATTACTGAGGATATAATCAAAGTACCATTCATATTCTTTATCTGAATGGTTTATGTTTTTATGGAATGATATTTATGAAACACACTTTTTTTCAAGGTTTATTATATGATAAAATTATTAGGAAACCTGTATCTTTTCCATAGGTTATGATATGATGAAATTTTTTTTATACCCATTACATTTCATGGGTTACGATATGATATATTTTTATGAACTTTTGGCACACATAAATATGTTTTTAATTATGTGAAGGGTGGGACCTATATCTCCTTCCATTACATTAGTTAAAGATTTATATCTCATGAGATAAACATGGCTGGAATATGGAGTAAAACTAACACAGTAAGGGACTTTTTCCATTATGATGGTTTGGGGAGTGAACTCATTTTACTATGAGAAAAGGGTTACTGTTGAGGATGGTGGTGTGTCCCAACTAGTAAATGTATCCCTCGTTAAGTTCCCTAATAATTTTTAGCAATGAGCCCTGAATTCTAGGTAATTATTTTATATTCTTATGTTTCATCAATAATTCCATGTATTATTCCTATGTTATCCTCTCATGGATTATGCTCTTGATTACCTTATGACCCATGTCTTATGATTTTCCAATAATTATTACATGACTCAAGATTATGATCTTTTATATGAGGGGTATGATCTTAAAATTTTTTGGTCATGTTATCATACCCTCATGGTCATGTTATACTTATGTATCTTCTTTATTTACCCTTACTAAGCATCTGATATCCCCCTTTCTTATGTTTCCTTTCCCTAGGTTATGAAGACAGGTTTTAAGTAGGAGTACTAAATGGGAATAACTTTATGGGATACACTGAAAATCTTAAACCAAGATAGAAGAGTGTATTTTCAAGTTTCCAAAGGCACTAAATTATTATGGTCCTTAGGTGTTTCTTTGTGTAATTTAATGAATATTAATAAAAAATTATGTAATATCCATGTATGAAAATTTTGGATCATTATACTCAGTAAACTGGAGACCGCCTTCCCCCAAGACATTTAATAGGTGCTACTACTGTAACGACCACGTAAACTCAAGCATAGTGGGAGTAAACCATGGATCACCCTCTATGTGCTACATTAGACATAGGAAACTCTATCAAATATAAGAAACTACGCCCATTCTAGGAAAAAATGTGTTATTGTGGGTAATTCCATAGGTGGAACTACTTGTGGTTCAAGTCCCACCACCTTAGGAGCATGGTCATCTCCACCTTCCTAGCACTCAACCTGAGGCCATCATGGAGGCATATGTCCATAATTCCAAGAACAGACTTCAAAATAGGATACAAGACAAAAAGTGATCACATATAGGAAAATAATGATAGGATCATGGCCTCAATACAATATATACACTACCCCCAAATACCATATTCTAATGTAAGGTACAAGGGTAATTTTTCAAGTCTTAATCAAAAAGGTTATATTATATGGTGTTTTGATTCCAAGTTAAAGAGGAAAACACTCTTTATGTTTAAATTTCCATCCACATTTAATAAAAACCAATTTTTTCAACATTAAGAATTTAAATTTTTTCAAGTTAGTATATTATGGTTTAGTTATATGGATTTTAATTCCCATGTTATAAAGACATACACTTTATAAGTTACAATTGGTATTACATTTAACTGTAACCAACCTCTTACATCAGGTCTTACGATTTAATACATTCATATATTATGGTTCAATTATATGGATTTCCATTCCCAATTTATATAGGCATAACAATATAAATTTCAATTGGAATTCCATTTAACTACAACCAACTAAATGTTTTAGCTCATATAACCAAGGCTCCATAGCATAAATCATGTAAAAATCAGTTAGTTAAGGTGACATCATCAATATATATGGTATAAACCAATTTAGGTTGATAAAGACACTTTAAGTAACAAATATTTTTCTTCTTTTTCCTATAATGAATGTTATAATTCACATGTATGACAACCAATGCAGACACAATAGGTAACTTTAAATACAATAAATGATATAATGATGGCATAAAATATTCATTACATATAAATCTCAATGTTATTATGATGTTTCATGAGCTAATACTCCCTTTTTGTACCATCCAAAGGGTCGAAATCCATAAAATATAACACCATAAATCGTGTGTGTCACTCAATGGTGGAAATAGTATAGCTATATCAAGAAAAATCCATAACAATAATTACCATCCTAAGAAAATTGTATTTTCCATCAAAAAAGGTTTAGATACTCATAGTAATGATCTCATTAACAAGTTTTTACACTTCTTAGTCTCCTGTCTACCAACCCAAAATAGTAAGAAAAGGAAAAAATATAGATCTAAAACCACTTTGTGAAATCACATGCTCGGTTCATTGAAAAGTGACGGGTCAGTTTGGCCACAAGGACTCAAGGTCACATCTCTATATGCCAAAGTCTATTAACTTGTAGTGAGGGAGAATAGTGGTATAATGGGGAGACTATACCCTCTTCATTATAGTGAAATTCAGTAGAGAAATAAAGTAATATAAATAGTAAGGTAGTTGAAATAAACCATCCCAAAAAAAATAACAGACATAAGGCAGTAATCAATACTATAAAAAGATGATGTAATGATGATATATAACATTAACTAGGCATAAATTCAATAGCAGGATAAATAAAAGGAAAAAAAGGAGTAAAATCAAATATCCCTATGAGCGTCTCAAGCACTGGCTCGGTTATATACTCCCAACCTCCCATCCTATAAAGGAAATGAATCATCCATAATTAGGTGATTCCCTTTATCCTTACCTACATTCTTGAAATCTATTCACGTACCAAATGGATTCCTAAATAGGGTGTGAGTAAAACTCAGTATACCACCACTAGTTTTTTATAATTAAAATTTATTCTGTGAATATAAACGATAACAGCCTATTGGTATAATATAAAGCAGTAAAATAAAAGAAACCATATTGTTCCTAGGCTCCTCTTGGGATACCCATCCAACCCTACCTACATTGTCCTAAGCTATATGACTCTAATTATATGACATTTTAATTCATACATATATGTGAGGAATGCATTTAAGGTGTCCAATTATAATAACTACAATGAATCTTTAGAACACCCATGGTATCCATGACTTTAGGAAGTCAATCCCACTCATAATGATCAACTATTATGTTAGGCTATTTGGTTTTTGAGTTCAATCCGAGGGTTGAATCCTTGGTATTCCACTTCTATGAGTTTATAAACAAGCCTGAGGAGAAATCACAAGGTAATATTGGGATATACTTGATTAGAATATAATAAGATAGACTAATGAATTTTGTGTCTGATGATATCAAGTCAAATCCTAGGAGTGTATCCCAGGCATTAAAATTTTCTAGATTTTATAGGTGAATAATTGGTGTAAAACTAAGGTATTAAAGAATATAATAAATTGGGTGAATCCAATTTGGGTGCACTAATTTTCATTCACATCAATGAATCGATTGGTGTGGTGTGATTTATCTATAGTCATTCTAGGTTAGGAATATAAGGCCTTCTCAAGGAATAACACACCAATAATAGTTTGATCAAGGTTCATAGTAATTTATAATCTTAATGTATTAATATATCATAAGTAAAAGTTAAATATAAATTCCATTTAACAATTTAAATAATTTAATTTGATCATTCCCTTTATAGGTGATAAACCAAACACACCTGAGGGGTGTTTTGGTCAAAATAAAGAATGGTTATCAAGGGGATTTAAAAAACACACATAATGGGTGGTTCAAGTTGTGGTGATCAACCTTCAATTGTATCAAAGGGTCTAATAGAATATCTAATTCTCGATCTTGGTGACTAATTTAATTAGTTACAGATTTTAAGAGCAACGTATGGAAATTCCAGCATGTGACACAATAACACAGGTTATAAGCATCATTAATTTTATGGAAAAGTAATAGAACACATACCTAATCCATATAGAATACTCCATATGTTATATCATTCATGGATTTGGGATAGAATAAGATAAAACATGAAACCAGACAAAAAATTTGAAAATAGGGTATATTAGCTCACACAGAGATAAAATAAATAGCCATAAAGAAAACTGAGGAAAGATGGTGAAGGTGTGTTAAAATTGCTAAGGGGGTTCCAACATGATGAGAAGAAAATTAAAAAGATAATGGATAAGATATATCCCCCAAGGAGCTCAATGATGAAGAAGGAGAGCTATAGAACCTCCTTTTGTGCACAAATAATGAAGAAATAAGGTGTTTTAGTTTTAAATTGCAAGGGGGTAAAAAGGAAATTTCCAAAACTTTTAATAGGGGGCATGGTTTGTCCACATGGTTAGAAAACTCATGCACCATCTTTGGACACCCAATGTCTAGGATCACTACACATTGCAGATTTTAGGTGCATAGTTATACAAACCATTCTCAAGTTGTGTATGATGAACCAATAATAAATTGAAGACCTTTCATGATTTGTAGGCACATATCAAATTGTTAAAATAACTATAATCTTCCATTTTATAGGTTTCTTGGTTAAGGTTCAAGGTTATAAAAACTATGTTCTAATCATTCACCAAATCATATTTCTCCAAAAACCTTAACTTTGGTCCCCTAAACCCATATGAATGCTCTCGAAACCCCTACTACTTCTAAGAGCACCTCTATTAAGGTAAAACAAGAGGTTTAGATATGATTTAAAAGTTTTTGTACCTAAATAGAGAACTATTATCTTACAACATGGTTATAGAGACCATTTATATCATTTATTACATCACTTTTGGGCTATTATGATGTCATAATACATACCGTATATTTATATCATATTTAATTTTTACCTAAAAATTCGACTATCTCAGAAAATTATGATGAATTCACCATTGGCTAATTTGTATGTGCTGATTTTAGAAATGATATTTATTTAAAAATAATAATTTTCTAGATATGATAATTTACACTTTTAAATAAAAAAATTATTTATTGTAAAATACTATTTTTTAGATCATTAACCAATTTTTTAACCCTTATAATAATTATATTGGACTTCATTAGATTATATTGTCATTTATATTTAAATAAATATTATCTAATAATAATATTTCATGAAAATTAAATTTATTATAAAAATGATTGAATTTATTAATAAGATTTTTTTAATTGAAACTATATATTTCCCAAAAATACAATATTAGTTTATTCAGATCAAAATATATTTTTTTATCAAACTAATTATTCAATCATGTATATATAGTAATAATAAAAAGGGATAAATATATTGATTATTTTATTTATAATAAAATATAAAAATTCATAGTACTAGTGTCTAGATACATAACCCATTATTACACCAGCGTACACCCTAAGGGTAAGGTGTGTAGTGGTGGCACTTTATTGGGGTGGTTCAGTAAACATGGTTTGGGACTTGATCTTGATAATCTTTAAATTATCCCATAAATAGTTTCTTCCATGTTTTATTTATTGAATTTTAGCTTGGGTTTGGTCAAGGTAAAAGCCTAGTAACGCTATCTCCCTCGAAAGCTCTAATAATTGGGCTTCATAGGGTATGAACCTATTAGTCATGGTCATCACTTACTCCATCTATGTCAATTATACTTAATAATAACCCAAAATATATACTAATATTAATGTTCACTAGATAATTGTTATATTTTTAATGGTTAATATTATTAATAGTCTTTCAAATCCAACCAGTTATATTTTATAATGGTCCAAAATATCAAAAGCAGTGCATGTGTTTTCTATAACTACCTTACATAATAATGTATTTATTCAATAAAAAAGGGAATTTAATTTATAAAGGTTATGGAAGTTACACATTACTCCATTGATTATTTAGAGATTTTATAACCATGTATGATAATTTTCTAAATGGGATAACCCATACTTTCAAGAAAAATATACATGCAAGTTTTCTAATAACTATAATTTTTTCCATAAAAGAAATGGGATAAACCCTTTGATTGTCCATCATGATAACCTTGTATGTTAAATGTGTAATACATATTTTAAATATCTTTCCTTAAAATAGATTAATATTTTTACAAACAATTTTTTAAAACATGATTCCCCTTGATACCAATTGTTTGTCAAATTAAAATAGAAAGAGCAGTGAATTTCCTTTTAAAAATTAAAACTAAATAATTTGATAAAATTATGTAACTAAGTGATAAATTGAAATTAAACAAATAATCATAAAATAAATTAATTAAAAGAGTAAGAGTGGTGGGAATTATAATTAAAGGTAATAAAATTTGATAAAGGTATTTGGAAATAACTCAAGATGAGTCCCTATGTCTTGTCCCCTCAATAGATTGAGAGGTTTTTAGATTAAACCCTTGAATTTAAAAGTTTTAAAGATAACCAAGAATAAATTATCTTAGATTTATTGGTATATAATATTAAAAAAAGTAACACACTTACTTTTTAATTAGTTATAGCAATAAACCCAATACAGATAAGATATAATAACATTTTAGATGGTTTTAACAAGAAACCCAAATACACCAAATTAATGTTAATGAGAAACCAAGATAAGAAAAATAATATAATGAGTTTTTATTAGTGGTAAAACCTTTAAATAAAAATCTTAATTATCAAAAAAAAATAATATAAAAAATGAGATAAAGTGAGAGAAAATAATAGGAGAGCAAAGGTGTTGCACAAGAATATCTCTCAAGAAGGTGCAAAGTTTGTAGATTTGAATCTAGTAATTGTCCATAGTTTTTTTCATTTACATTCATATTGGGGGTATATTTATAGGATATGGATTTCCTTTAGTGGTATTTGAAGTGTAAATGAGTCAATAGATCCATTAGAAGTAAAGTCAAGGTGGTGAGTTCCACTTTTAATGGATGATTTTGACTTTATGGATCGGCTCTACCAACTAGCTATATGATCCAACAGGATATCCATTGGGACCGTCATCTAGATGTTTGGTGTCCACCAGCTGGTCGATGGATCTGACATTCTTACAACTCCTTTGTTGTATCCACTATTTGGTCAATTCTCCTCCACCGATTAGTCAATGATATTGAAAATTTTCAGGTGCCATTGGATATGGCACTGAATAGTCAGGTGTTATGATCCAGTTAAATATTGTTATTATATTGTGAGGGTATTCTAATTATCCCTTCACACTTATTTTGAAAATTTCATTTCATCTATTGATAACCTAACTTTAATCACAAACATAAATACTAAAATCCCATGAAATGAAATGGTTTTATCAAAAATAAATGTCTATGGTCATTTAAAACAAAGTGAGTTAAAACACTAAAAAATCCAAATAGGATTATGTAGCATGGATAAATGTAATAAATTCATGATATAGTGTATCCATATATTGTGGTGTAAGAATTCTAGATTTCTATCACATCTGTAATTATTTTAGTCAGAATTATGGTGTAGCATGTTGTGTTATGGCATAAAAACATTTCTACCTACAAAATTGATATTAAATCACTTTCAAACTTCCACAGTGTCTCCAATGAAATTATTATCTCATGATCCATATTTTCACCTAACAATATGGAAAAACTAGGATATGTTTCCATTAACAACATCACTATCTTAAAATCATTTTAATTAACCCCTAGTATCATCCTATCTTTAATAGATTCAATGTGAATACTATACCATATATACTTTCAAGGAATAAATATCTTTATATCCAAAATTTAAAATCTTCATCCTTTTTAATCATTAAATAATTAAATCCAATGATTATTCAATAATTATATTCCTTCAGTAGCTTTAATGATAATACTCTACCATGTATACTTTTGAGGAATTGGTAGATTTACCTCCCACCTTCAGAATCAGAAAACTTCTTAATCAATTAAGCATGAAACCCAATGCTTATTCACAAATTCCAATCCTTCAGAAAACATTTCTCCATAATAAGTACAATAATCATATTAACATTCCTTAATCTATATTGTTAACAAATCCAACACAACCTTATAGTTGAAACATAATTCATCATAAGAGTGATTTCTTATCATATAAAAACCCCACCCTTGGACATAATAAATTTATATACATAAAATAGAATTTGAAAATTAAAATTACCCTATAAAATTCTCAATATTATGTTTATTTGAACTTAAGACACAAGCAAGATATATTTCAAGGTGATAATATTCCTAGAGGTGTAAAAAAATTCAACCACACATTACATAAAATTGTTGATGTTTTTCAAATTTTCATAATATTATATTTTGATATAAATGTATATATTTTGTACCATTTTATAAGATAATTTAATTTACTAACTAATATTTTTATACTTAATAATTCTCACTGATGCATGGTATCTTATATCTCAATCATTATTTTCATGTGTGGATAAGTGTTAATGAGAATGTTGGTCATGAAGTTGAGTGTACATAATTGATATGTAAAAACAGCACTCCCTCATTATTACCAATTATGGTAAAATTGAATTGATTAATACTTTAGATTTTGGAGTTATGAGGGTTTATAAATAGGGAAAACACATTCAACCTTCAATACTCTCAAAAGTATATAGATCCTATTTTTTCATTATTTTGGGTTATATTCATCAAATTATCCTATTATCACCACGTTTTCAATAATTTTCAAGTCTACTTGGATAACATGAATTAACCCTCAATATTTTTAAAAGAAATGCTTTGAAATATTTACTTGGATGATAGTAGTGGAGAAATGTTTATAGACATTATTTTATCATTTATTTAATAATTAATTTGATATATCTAATTCAATAAAACTATGAATTATCAATTAATTCCTTTTAAATCTAGTGATGTCATTACATTATCCTTATTACAAGACACTTCCATCAAAGTTAAACCATGAAATAGTAAAAGGTTTTACATATTAGGATAATTTATTAAAACATTTTTTAATATAATTAAAATGGGATAGAGTTTTCAGTAATTTAAAAAAGGGTTCTCAAGAAGCATGAACCCAGTTCATGATTCTTCCTTTACCAGGAAGTGTGAACATGGTTCATTCTTTCTATATAAGATTTTGCTAGGAAACGTGAACCCTGTTAACACTTCTTGGTGAGTTTTCTTTAAAACAATTACTCTTATATATATATAGTTGATAAAATAATTAATGTAATAAATAATTAATAATATAAGTAATAAAATTAGTAATATTATATATTTAATTAATTAAAAAAACTACTAAAAAATACTTAAATTAAGTAACATCTGAAAATTAAATTTAATCAATTAGTAACATCATTTAAATAATTAGTAATTGATAATATAATTAATAAATTATAATATAGATAATAATAATAATAATTGAGTTATATATATAATTATCAACTAATAATATCACAAATATGATATTATATTTAATATTACAATTAATATATTTTAAAATTATTATTAATATAGTTAACAATTAATATACTAAGAAGGTTCGGGTATCAAGCATACTGGGCCTTAAAATTTATTAATGAAAATAAACAAACATAAATATTATCAAACAATAATGTGGCACAAAGTTCACCACCGAACCAAAAAATTAGAAAAGATACCCTCAAAAAGTACAACAAAAGCCCAGTAAAATGGCACACAAACCCACACATAGAGGCCTAAAATCCTAGAAACCACCGAAAACCTACAACCTTGAATTCCTCACACACACGAGTGAATAAAAGAGGATAACTGACACCACTAATCCCAAGTTAAATCTTGGATGAATCATTAAATTCCCCCAGGGACATCATCATTCCCTTCAGTGTCACCACTCGAGAAAGCAAGATCGCCCTTGATGTTCATCATTGGAGTTGCTGACATCAGCACGTCATTAGTGGGGAAAAACACCATTATCATCCCATACCATCAATACCATGATGAACACAAGAAAGTCACACCCATCAGCATCCCATATAACCGTAGGCCATCCCAAATCTACCAGTGTTAACAACCATGCCTGTATAAAAAAATTTCCACAAAAAAGTGGACCAAAGGGCCAAATAAAAGTTCCCATGAAAATATAAGGACGACTCAAATTAAAATCCCATTCCAAAAATTAAGCCACATTCCCGCCATCCCAAACGAAAGGTAGGTTTTCACCTGCCCACTCAAAGCACCACCATCCCATATTGTCTCCATATCATCACACCCAAGGTCTCCGTCAAACTACACTAGTAAGTTGAATCCTCAGTTCGCCTCCCAGATTCATCATGTGTCCCCATCCAACTATCACTCAAGGTCCTTATACATTCTAAGGATAATGCCATCACTATCACCCCACTCATCGAAACTGACATAAATCCTCATCATCATCGTCCAGTTCCCATATTATCAAACTCTATCCCATCATACAGAAGTTTCCCTTCATATCCAACCACCATTGGAAGGATAGTTGAGTGGACACTTATCAACAATCCATCTATCTCCATGGATTTATGTTTTAGGGTGTATGGGTTTCATGTTGGTGACTATCAAGTAGTGTGACCAATCACATGATGAAACACAACAAGAAGGGGATGTATTGGGGTGTCATTCAAGGAATCATCAGGTGAGTTTCTCAAAAGAGATATAGGTGTGCTATCAAGTATTATCTATCTCTTTTCCCACATAGTTGTTTTGTTTGAAGTGGTTCCCCACCATAGTGTGTTGGAGGGTAGCAAGATGCATTAATTCTTGGTAGAGGTGATATAGAATCTGGACTGGTGACATGGTTTGATGACTACTTGTAGGGGGTGACAAGGCACTTGAATAGTGAAATGACATGATATAAGTTGCTCTATTGGGACTTTGAGCCACATGTTTGGCCTTCAGACCACTAGGATTCCGGGCCATGTAATGGTCTTCGGTTCAATGGGTCTTTGAGCCATTATATGTAATGAAATCGGTACATTGGATGGTTTTCATTCCTTGTAGGGAGGTATGATGCAAGACCCACTAGCGTTTATAGTTGTGTGTGCTCTGGGGAGTCCATTCAAACAGGCTAATCCAAATAAGGTTGCAAAAAGGGCATCTCATATGAGCAGTGACCCTTGTCACCTACTATTAAGAAACAAGTATGATCCTCTGGATGGAATCTCTTGTGATACTGAAGGCCTCTAGGATGTGCTGGTTATCCCCAATTCGGGTTGTCAATCTGAAATACCTTGTGCTGGGCCAGATGGAGTTGAGAATTTTGGCTTCAAGAGTGATATTGGAGTGACTTTAATTTCTGATGATAAAGAGAAAAGGGAAACTGGAAAAAAGGCAGTGGCCCAGTGACTGTCATCAATGAAAGGAGGCCCCTGACAAGGAACCAAACCCTTCTTCGATGAAGATTTTCTTCTAGAATTGTTAAGGTCTTGGGAATACCCCAACTGGCAGAGCCCTTAGAGATTACATTATGGCCTATAATCCTATGCTGATTGGAATTGCAGAACCTAAAATTCTCTTAGACAAGTGAAAGGATTTCAAATGGATTTCTCTTTGTTATAATTTTATTTCTCATAATTTGCATGATATCAATAAGGACCATCTCTGGGTTTTTATGAATGAGGGATTATAGTTATCCGCCTTTGTTAAGAACCCACAATGGGTCTCGGTCTCATGTGCTTGTCAAGGTTATATCTTTGAAGCCACCTTTTTTTATGCTTCCCCATCCTATACACGAAGAAGGGAGCTTTGGAGTGAGCTTGAAGCCTTTGCTGGACAGACCTTCAATAAATGGGTGATAATGGGAGATTTCAACACTATTTTGAGATCAAAAGAGAAAAATGGGTTGAATTTCAATAAGGTGGCCTCCTTGGACTTCCCATCTTTCATTGACCAATGTCATCTTGCTGAAATTTCAATCGCAGGTGATGATATCACCTGGAGCCTATATATTATGCATGGAAGAAAATCAAGTAAACTTGACAGATTCTTTGTTCAGATTGATGATGAGAGTGCTGATTCTGGAATATCTGGACACACTTTACCAAAGCATCACTCAGATCACAACCCCATTGTGATTGATATGACCTTTCATTGTGTCAGGTCTTGTCCTATTCCCTTTCATTTTAATAATGGATGGCTTGTGACTCCTGGATGCAGGGAATTCATTATTAAGGCTTGGAAGATTAATTGTCAAGGCATCCCGCTGTATACTCTTGTTGCTAAACTTAATAATTTTAAAGCACTATTATGAAAATGGAGAATGGAGTCTTTTTCTAAGCATGATAGTGAGATCATGGCTGTTGAAAATCAATTGGCTAGCCATAAAATTAGAAATCAGAACCATGACATCCCCTCACATGAGTAAATTCATTCACTTGAAAGGCTTGATGATCTTTTGATTATCAAAGAAAGGCTGGAGTGTAATCACTTGAATGTAAAGTGGCTAAAAGATTGTGACAGGAACTCTAAATTTTATCATCATATGCAAAAAAGAAAAAAGAATTAGGGTAGGACTAAAGTCCATTAAAGTTCAGGGTTTCCTCTACACCTCTGAAAGTGATATTTCAAATGCAGTAGTGAAATATTTCACTAGACTTTACTCTGATGATGGCATGGATAGCACTAAAGAGATGATTGATAACATTTTTCCTTGTATTGAGTAACATCAAAACCTTGCTCTTACAAGGGTTCCCTCAAAAAAAGAAATAAAGGAGGCCCTCTTTTCTCTTAATATGGAATGTACATCTAGACCAGATAGCTTCACCAACAAGTTTTTTATGTACCATTGGGACATTGTGAAAGATGATATGGTTAGTGCAATAAGGGATTTCTTTTCTTAGAGATATATGCCTTATGCTTTCAACTCTAATTTCATTGATTTGATTCCTAAGAAGGAAAATTCAATTTATGTGAATGATTTCAGACTAGTTGCGATTGGAAACACCACACCAAAAATCATTAGTAAAATCTTGATGAACAGATTATGGATTTTAATCAAGGAGCACATCTCTCCAAATCAGTATGGCTTCATACCTGGTCGAAACATTTAGAACTGTCTTTTCACTGCATCAGAGAGCATCAATTTGATGAAAAAGAAATAAACGCATGGAAATATTTCCCTCATAATTGACATCTCCAAGGCCATTGACACCCTTAAGTGGATCTTTCTCTTTTATGTTCTCATGAGATTTGGTTTCTCAAGTGGATTCATAAACCTTGTTAGAAGTATCCTTACATCTGCAAGGCTTCCCATTTTAATCAATGGATCTCCCAGGGGTTATTTTCACTGCACCTGAGGAGTTCGACAAGGTGATCCACTTTCTGGGCTTCTTTTTTCCATTTTTGAAGAATATATGATTAGATGTCTTAATGAGCTATCTCAAATTGGTATTTTTAGACAGATAAAGGTAGGGATGGACAACCTTGTCCCATCTCATTTACTATATGTTGATGATATTCTGATTTTTGGGGAAGCCACAAGGAAGTCTATATCTGCGATCAAAGCCTTCTTCTCACACTATGAGATTGTTGTTGGACAGCATATAAACTGGAATAAATCCTTCATTGTTTATGGTGACGGGATCACTTCTGGAAAACAAAACAGGGTCACTAGATTCCTCAGAGTCAGAAAAGGATCTCTTCCATTTATTTATCTTGGAGTTCCAATATTTTTTGGTAGGATACGTAGGCAATACCTTGATGTAATTTCCTCTAGTATCATGAATCAAATGGATAAATGGAAGGTTAAATCCCTGTCTCAAGCTGTAAAGGTGTGCCTCATTAACTCGGTGATCACATCAATGTTTGTCTACTCATTTTCCATTTATAAATGGCCAAAAAATCGGATCAAATAACTCCAATGAATGATGAGTAATTTTATCTGGATGGGCTTTATTAATGAAATAAATTTGATCAACGTTTCTTGGAAGGACTGCATCAAACCCATTGAGTTGGGTGGTTTTAGAGTCAAGGACCTTCGGTGTTTTAATGAGGGACTTATTAACAAGTTCACATGGAATATCTTAACCTCCAATGACTCATCCCTGGATTTTCTTTCATGAAGATTAAAAATGAATCTTATTAATGTATACCCCTATTATATGTTGTCATCTGTATGGACTTCCCTTCAGCACTCCTTCAATGATGTTATTCAAAATTCTAAATGGCTTGTCTGTAGACAATCTGGTCTTAACTATTGTAAGAATCCTTGGCTGGACATCCCCTTGTATACTGGTGATATTCCCCCCACCCACCCGATGGACACGTCTATAGTAGATTTTCTAGATCATTATCATGGCCTTGAAACCATGATTACTTCTTAGGCCAAACATGAAATCCAGACCTACTCTTTCAGGTACATTGATACTCTGGTCTGGAGGCCCAACAGGAATGGACATTTTAATCTAAAAGATTTATACAACATGCAGCTTGTTGGCTCCACACAAGTGCCCCCTTGGTTTCTCACATTTAATGTTCCTTTTATCCAACCCTCCCGACTTCTTATTCTCTAGATAATGTGGAGAAACCGGTTTCCAATGCATGATCAATTACGGAATGCTGACCAATGTATTTTTTCTGACTGTTATTTGTGCCTGAATGAAACTGAAACTGTAAAACACCTTTTAATCTGCTTTCCCTTTTCTCAGAAGCTTTGGAAATACATTGGAGACATCTTCAACATGGATCTCTTCTCATATAGGTTTCTAGAAGACTTGATGGTGTTCATCTCCAAGTTTGGAAGGAGTGTGCAGATTCAGAACATGTTGCAGGTTGTTGCAGCGGCTATTTATCACGCCATATGGACAGCCTAGAATAGCCTCCTTTTTGAAAATAAGGCTCCGTCCTTTCATGAAAGTGCAATGCTGATTCATCGGTACATACATGCTGCTAATGTGATACAAAATGTTTCATGGATAATACCTGTATAGATTTAATTGCACTGCGGATGCTTGGAATTTCAGGTAAAATGAAGAATCCATTGGTGGTAAAGTTTATTCACTGGATACCACTAATCTTTATATGTGTTAAGGTTAATGTTGATGGATTCGCATCTAGAGTTCCAGGTAGATTGGGTTATGGGGTTGTCTTCCGCACGCATCGTGGATTCTTAAAGGGATGATTTCATCATTTTATTGGGATGGGAGTTTCTTATATAGTAGAATTATGGGCCATTATTTATGCCGTGAAACATGCATTCTTTCATAACTGGAATATCTTATGGGTTGAATCAGACTCCGAAATCGTGGTGCATGCCCTCAAAATGAGAACTCAGGATGTTCCATGGAGACTTCTACCTCACTGGATCAGATTTCTTAATCAGGTAAAACATCTCAACTTGGTAATCACTCATGCATATTGGGAGGCCAATCAAGTGGATAATGCCTTTTCCAAGAGGGAAGTCATAGAGATGACTACCATCTGGTCCTTTCAAGCTCCTGATTTTTGTGCATATTTGGTTGAGGCTGATATGAGGGGAGTGTCTCATTCTAGGCTCTATAAAGCCCCTTGCTCTGTCTGACTGTGTAACTTTACTTTTTCTTTAATATTTTAGGGGGACGGTTTAACCGGACCCGATTTTCTGGTATATTAATTATTATTTATATTAAGTATTTATTATATAAATAATTGAAATATATCTACTATTAATTATATTAAAAATGTAACACCCTGACCCATGGCCACTCATCGGTGCTCAAACCAAAGATAACATAGGGACTCAAGTGCATCTCCCCATACACTAAAGGGTGTTGACTAGCGATAAGGGCCAAGAACATGCATTGGGGAGACCTTTATCTTGATATAAAAATAATGAATAATAGTAAATAATGAAAAAAATAGACTTCAAAGTACATAGAATAATAAACATCCAATAACAACCATGATGTTGTCATACATAACATACAATCGATCGCCCACTAGGCTGATCACAAATATAAAACAAACTAGAAATACAAAACATGCACCCTTACCCTAGTTCCATCCTAAGCTGCATCCCAATACCCTAGAGCTACATCAGCTTGATCAACTGTACATACCATCCTCCGACTAGAAATGTAGACATAAGGTCTGGACACACACTAAGATGTCTATACAAGTCATGAGTAAGAAAATAGTGGGGTCCCACCAACAATCCCTAATATATATCATCATATTCATGTATATAAACAAGTAAAAGAAATATAATAAACATTCTCTCTATGTTTTCTTTCACTAACTAAGACACCATGAAACTTGATAGGGGTTACACACACCTCTGGTCATTAGATGCTGAATAGGCTACCCCAACCCTAGTCAATCCAGCATTATTGCCATGTCAAAATCTAGTCGCCACATCATTTCATCACACTCTCCACTTAATTTCAAACCATGCCCAAAGACTCAAGGTATGTAAGAGTCCAAAACTTTGACCAAATACCCATATAAACAAGACAGAGTCACACATCCATTAGCCTCTACCCATCCCTAATCACTCTAGAGAGGTCCATCAATCATCTATCACAACATACCCCAATTCATCCCCCAGTTTGGTCCTCAACCCAAGCTTGATCAATGAAATTTCATCTATTATCTATCAACATACTCCCTCTCACTCAATATGTGGTCACCATGCATTATCACTCAAGGAAAAGGACCCTTATACAACCACTACTGTATCATTTAGGTTATGGACCAGATACATACACACCGACTCAAGCCACACCTGGAAAGGTACTCATGTAATACCTGAATCCTTGGGGAATAGTAATCAAAAAAACCCATCCCTATTAGACTCTAGATATTCCACATCAAGAACATGAAACACAAATAGAGCCCACGGGCCATCACATTGCTCACCGACTGATCCTTAGGTTCTAGTAACTAGAGACCCAGCCCCTCATGACATCACATCTCAACTCACCCTATAAGGAATCCACTAGGTAGTCCGGAACCGTCACTATCTATTCTCATATATACCTTCTTAAACCCATCACCTTCTGGAGAAATAATTTTTTAAAGGCCCCGAAAAACCCAGACCCCTTGGGGTAGGTCCACTTCATTGAAAAATTACTTCAATGCTCTTGGTATGGCTACCTAGGGACCATTCCAATCCAACTCATTCTACCCAAACCTTGACACACAGTAGGGGTCAAAAGCAAAACCAAAACCCCCTTAGATTCTCAATTCCAAGCCCCAAACAATTTCCAAGACCCTCACATGGTTCTATTATTGTATAATCCAAGGGAGGTACCTTAGCTCATCACCTAATATAAACCCTTCTCTGTCATCCTACACTAAGTATCGAAGAAAGTTTCTCACTCTAAACATACATCAAGACCCACCTCTAACCTCAAAATGGATTTATGAGTCCCTCATGAGATGTAAATTGAACTACCTGGTCATCATATGGCTCCCAACCACTCACACCTACCCACCTATCATAGGAACTCAATCAAACCTATCATGCATATTGTATCATAACTCAGGAACTCCCAGGGGACTCCTTCCATCTCAACCAAAGTCCTTAAAACGTTATAATATATTATTTAGGAAATCTTGAACCAATCCATGTGATAATGATCACATGGTCTCATCTTGGGAGGCTCAAAGCCACTCTGTCAACTTACTTAAGGACTCTACTAGTCCTTATACCTCATTCCCAAACCCTATGGAGAATGCAGGAATGCACACTAGTAAATAGAAATGCATATTATTTTGTTATAATATACACCTAACATGATGCTAGATTTAACCCCTCACCAAGATCCACCAAGCCTCATCCAAGCTAATTGAGCATATCTCATGCTCTCAAGCATCATTCTCACTCAAAGAAACACCCTAACAATTAATTATAAAAAAATATAATTAATGAAAAAAATTAATTAAAATATTCAAAATGCCTAAAATCATTAGATTCCAAATTCTTTTCGTAATTTAATATCAGGTTCAATCCACTCCCAATTCACCTTGGGATATAGGTTGTATAAAAAACCCAATTATTATTCCTGATTAAATGGCCAATTAATTCTACTTTTCCTAAAATAAAACCCTTGAAATATTGTGAAAATGATTTCTTGGGATGTACTCTATTCAAGATGGTCCAAGTATCCTTCAATCTTGGTTAATTATATCATGCCCCAATGGAATTGACATCAAAACCCCTAATGGAAATGTGTGAAATTATATAGGAGAGGGTGGAAGAAAGGATGGATGATGAAACAGACCTCATACCTTGTATATTTTATTGGAATTCATCACAAACCACTATATATAGAGTTATATTCAAGGAGACATAAAATAGGGGGAGAAGATGGATAAAATAGCCTCTCCCAATGGAAAACCCCCATAAAAATCTATGGCACCCCAACCCCAAAAAGACAAATATTCCCCCACTCAAAAAAGGAAACTTGTCCCCACCAGCAAGTCATTGGGCTGCACTAGGGATCCAATAACCCATCGTATTTTTTATGTTCCTAGGTAGGGACCTGGGACACCTAAAATCCCGCAATCTAGATAGTGGTGGGCCACCGGCTAGCCAGTGTCCTTTGCTACTAAATTTTTTGAACCCCGGATACCTAAACCTTCATCTAATTATTTCTTGAATCCTTTTTTCAATACCTAGTCTTTGGAACCCATCCAAAAACACCACTTCATGATGTTTCAACTCTGAAAATCTTTTTTGTAGTCTTAATTCTCAAAATGAACCATCCACCAACTCAAAATTCAATTTTTCTCTAAAACAAAACTTCCCAAAAATACAAGGGGTGTTACTAACACCCTTCCATAATGCTTCACATTCTCAAGAAGTTTTGATAATCCATGAACCATGTCTCCTAACCTTCCCTGGTAATAATTTATCCAACTACTAGTCTCATTACACCTCTGAATACTGACTCTACTCCCACTGTGAAATCCTAATCACTAGACACACCATTCACTAGAAGTTGAGCCACAAGATCTATATTAACCCCAACACTGAGACGATGCTCACATGCACCCATCTCCACTATAATGACATGATATCTTCAATAAATTTATCCTAAGCCTCATGGAGTTTCCCCAATATAAAAATCTACACACAAAGGACAATTAAAATCCATGGTTCTCCCAACCATCAAAATCGCTAACCAAAAACACACTTCTAGTGATCCATTGACTCACTAACCACATTTCAAATAACACCTATGAAGTGATTACAACCTCATAGTATCCAAATCCACACAAAATCCCTAATCAGACCTCCCATGGATTACGTTTCTTAAAAATTCTCAGTTGTATCCAATGAAAATACACTAAAACACCTAATCATGTTGCACTAACACCTAGAGGCATCATAGAATAATTTATGAACCTGCACCAAATTCTAAACCTAAATCCTAGCTTGAGTCCATAGTTGGATCACCAATCATCTTATCCATCCACCATCCTCCCATTATGAGCATTCTTGCACCACTGATCTGACCTGATTTCATATTGTACTGAACTACCTAAGTTTAATTCCAATGCACCGACTCCAACCTCCACCTCATCTGAATTCTAAATCTGGTATTCACTGAGGAAATAGATCACATCATATCTTTACTCACAATATTACCTTTTTTACCTCAACCATCTAATGACCAATCTCACCACCTACACCATCCTTATATCTTTAGGGTCATTCACCCACAACTGATATGATGTGACCCACTATAGCAGTATCATTATCATCGCCTTACCGAGGAACCCAAATGTCCAATTTAGCAGTCGGTACTCCATTCATTACTGAACGCAATGACTATATGTGATTTTCCCACTCCTACTTGAGCACCAATGTTTAACATCAACCACTGAATATTCCTAGATTATCTAAAATGTTGTTCTCTAATATCCAATGGTGTTCTCCACACAATATGGATTACCCTACACTACTTCACAATCACTGGACCAAATAGGTCCCATCACCATATATGTGTTTCTCCTTCAAATCCACACATTCTCCCATGTCATCCCTTCACACCATGCCTCCTTGAAAGTATTTTTTAAGGAATACACTTGGTTTTACTAAACCATAATACCTTGATCCATCAATTAAATCACTTCCTCACATTGAGGAAGACCTCCCATTCTTATCTAACACCCTGGGCCTCTATTCCCTCAAGATTCTCTTCAGACACATTAGTTACCTCTCTCTAAGAGTGGCCCAAAACTGAAATCATCACTACACTACAACCATAGTGTTTCTTGGGTCCATTTATAACTCAAAACAGTCATAATGGACATGCAAATTGCCTATTCACTGATTGATAACCCAACCATGAAATGTTGAACCTAGTACGCACCATCCCTCACACACCTAGACTTTTCCTAAAGAGTTTTACTACACCCAATATCCTCATTAGGAATACTGAACCATCTAGAACCTACTTATACATTCTTTCTCACCATCCTACCATGTCTCAATTGAACCCAATTGTTTTATGCTCCCATGAAACCTGATCACACCTCCCTGAAAACCAAGGATCACACACCTGACCCCCAAACCAAGCCCCATACTCATGTTACCCACATCTATCCATAGAACCCTTGAAACTCCACTTTAAAACTTGGCATCTCACTTATTTCAAAATCTATCACACATACACTTTCCACCTTGGTGTCATTACAAATCATGAGCTCCAACCTACACTTCTGCTACACTACACAAAACCATATTTATAAACCAGTGGTCCAGGAACCCAATCGGTCCTTCCCTTGAAACACAACTTCAATATAAGAAATACTCTAAGTTATTCACATCCTAAAAATAATAGGAATCCTTATTCCTTTTCTCAACTACATGGTTTGGATAATCGAACCCTCATTCTTAAAGAAACTCATGATTTTTCTAAGATCACCTCTCAATAATACCATCCCATCATCAAGTCGTCATAATGGAATCAAATTTTTGACCGATCCACAAAGGGTCTCCATACATCCCTTGATGAAGGGACTAAATTACCATCACTGGGGAACCTCTTATTACAATATCCACATGACCTTACATCATAATAAAATAAACTATGATCCAACTGAGTTTACTTCCACCAAAATGTTATATGAGAAAAATTATATAGGATGTCATTTAGATGGACCTCTCAATAGAAAACAACTATAGGCAATCAAAAACACCATGTGTGTTACCCAAGATGAAATAAAACTATCATAATATCAAAAAACAAGAATAGTAATCCTATACCTTGCGAACCCAGACTTCTTATCATAAACAATGTTCTTGATGAACCAGTTTGGTATCCATCTACCATCTCCCTAAATAATAAACAAGAAATGCACTAATACTATTTTGTAATTCCATATCCCAGGGCCACTCATCATTTCCCACACTAAATATGGAATAAGACCTCAAGTGTGACTCTCCATATTCCAGAGGCTATCAACTAGTGACAAGGTCCTAAAACAAGAATTGGTGAGACTATTCCCTCAATACCACAAAAACCAATAACAATAAATAACCAAAAAATATCCACATCAGAGTATATAAAATAATAAACATCTAATCACATACATGATGCTATCATATATAACATACAAATTATTATCCACTAGGTTGATCCAAAATGAAAAAAAAAACTGAATATAAAACACATGAATTCTATCCCTACTACAATCCCCAGGACTCATGTCAATATTTTAATACCCTTAAGTTGCCTCATCCTGATCCACTACACATCCCATGCTTCAACCAAAAATGCAGACATAAGGTATGTGCATGCACCGAGATAATCATGTAGGTTATTAGTAAAAAATACATATGGTCTCACCTAGAACCCCTAATATAAACCATCATATGTCTCTTTATTTGTGAGTAAAATAAATTCAATAAACATGTTCACCAAGTAATCATTTTCTAACTAATATTCCATGATGCTTGATGAGGATCACATGCACATCAGGTCATCAGGTGCTAACCAGTCCACACCGACTCTGACCATACCTATTTCGGTGCCATGTCGGAATCCACTCATCACCTCATGTCATCATACACAAAACATATTCCCAATCCATACTTAAATACACAGGGTAGGGAGGTGTCCAAAACCTCAGACCAATACCCACAGACATTGTAGACAATCAAACATCCATCATCCCCAACCCATACCTAATCACTTTAGGGAGGTCCATTGGTCATCCATAACATAATACCACAATTAAAACCCTGGGTTAGTCCTTAATCCAATCCTACTCAAGGAAATTTCTTCTATGACACCCTTTGGGTCACAAGTATGTTTTATTTTGATCATTGGGTTGGTTAAATTCAAGTTTGGGAAGTTTTCAAGCTGATTGGTGTCTTAAATAGGGTTTTAAGAACTTCTATATGAAACATGGAAAGGACCACACCATAGTCCAAGCAATGTGGATCCTGGGGACCACTAGTGTAAAATAAGAATGGGAAAATTTCCCATGGTAGGGTGTGGCATCAGGCATTGGATGATGGGGGTCTTCCTATGAACCATGGCTAGAGTGGACACCCCAACACCATGGTGACGGGTGTGGTGGGACACAATAGCCATAGTTTTCTTACACCGCTCTATTGAGGGTCATCATATTGGGTAGAATGGGATAACTGTGATTGAAACCACCACACAATGGTGGACAACATTGGTCCATAGTGGTGATTGTTTTAGAATTTTAAATAGATTACTAAGCTGTAAATATTCAGAGTGAAGTTACATCTATTAATGAAGGCATGTTTGATCATTTAGAGTGGGTGTTTAATGCATCTTAAAATCTATTGTTCATTTATTAATTCTTTACCCATTCTCTTATTTCTATGATTCTCAATCTAGTCAATTCCATTAAGGGTTCTCAACATTCATTCTTCATCAAGTAGTGACTAAGGGTGGTTGTTTTCTTCTCAGCCATTCTCTTTTTGATCTAGGCTTGTAAGGATCTTATATTCTTTATTTAGGATCACCATTTCTGAAGGAGAATAAGTTTATTCTATTGGTTAGTTAGGTGTCTCTATAGAACAATTATTTCACATGAAATTCCTTTTTGTTATAATTTTTTCCTTTTTTTGGATTTAGAAATGATGATTTGATTTATATGATGGTTGTTTCGTATAATTGAATCATTGTTGGCTTGGAAAATCATTTTAATGGTGTTTTTAGTTAGAAATAGTGTTATGCACTTCTTGTGTTCAATGAAATTTTGTAAAGATATTTTTGGATCTAAAATGGTTTTTCAATCATGAAAAGAGTAATTATTTTCTTGGGGAAAATGTATTTAAAATTGTGATCATAGTTCAATTTAATTTTTGGAGAAAACATAGAACTTTAGGAACCTTGGGTTCATTGGGTTATGGAAATATGAAAGCCTTAGTGAGTGAGGCACCACTAGGGGTTATGAATGTGATACTGATAGAATGTGGCCAGAATATCAATTGTAGGATTCATGTAATGTTATATTAGTGTTATTTTTGTTTCCTAATTACATATTCCCATAGTCTAGATCCCATTTTTTATTCATTATTGTTTTTTTCCTTGATATTTTTTTTATTCCTTGATTTATTACATGTTTATCTTCGGAAATATGGAATATGTTTACTACTTACCTCTATATTGTCATTCATGTTTATTTTTATATTATTTTAGATTTGAATATGAAATTTTTTAATGGAAACAAAAGTATGTTTTATGACAAATTTTTTCAAATTAAATTCTTTATAAAACTTATTTGTTAAAATCTATAACTAATCATTTCATATAGAAAGTGATTTTATAGATTCATGTCAGTATCCTACTCGATGTTTTCCTCACACCTCACATATATCATAGGGTGTATACATACATAGTTTTAAAAGATATGGGAAAATTTAAGGGGGTATGTAGCTTTAAAAATTCACTTGTTTTGTGTCACTTCATGGTGATATGGGATAGTGGTAGTGGACTGTCACATAGAGACTTGGTCTTAGACTTTTTTCGTTTCTAGGTTTAGCAATCTAAATTGTTTTTTTATGTCTCATGGTTATATAATTTTTCCTTCCATGATGTAATCAAATTGTTTATCTTTTTATCATGAGAACTATTCTACTTTATTACCAGGGTGAAATAATTCTGAAGGTTTTATGTGTTCATACATAGGTTCTTGTCACCATCCCCTAGAAATTTGGAACATTCTTTAGAAATTATGGTGGGATAACTTGGGCGATGTTTTTGGTCGACCTAAGTTACATCATTAGAAAATGGTATCAGATCCCATTGTGGGTTCCATAGTTGGTCCGTATACTGAAGTAAACCATTGTAACTCGGGTAGTAAGTGTAGAGGGTGCCTGAATAGTTCACTTTCGTTTCTGACCTTGAGTTACCTTTGGTGTTTGGAGAGTTTTTCATCAAGATAGAGCTTGAATTTCAAGACATTAATAAAAACATGATTCAAGGATTATTTATATAAACCTTGTCATGTTTTTTATGTATACTATATGGATTCTTGAAGTTCATATTTGATTTGAAGGTGTATTCCTAAGCTAATCAGGTGTTATTTATTGTGTTCAAAAACAAATTCCTCTAAGAATGATCTATATGAATTTGAGGGAAGGACATTGTTGGTGTAGAAAACATGTCGTGCACCCTAAAATGATAATTTTTTATAAACCAAGCATATGACCCACCCTGAAGAAGAACTTTGTGGTTAAGGAGTAGGTTTCATGAAAATTGGTTGGCTGCACACAAATGAATAGTTCTCTGTACAAAGGACTTGTGTGCCAAAGGAAACATTGAGTTCTGTGGAAACTTCTAAAACCCGAAATTATTCCAAAGGAATGTGAATGAAAAATTAGAGTTTGGTGTGAAAAATCATTACACAACCATCATGTTATTTTCCCAAGGAAACGTTGAACCCATAGGTTGTGTATTCAAGCCCCACCGTCACCCAAGGCATGTGCATGGAAAAGGAGTGATTTTCTTGAAAATTCATCATGAACCATCTAGTTATGTGAGAAATGTTGCATCAAAAAACACAGGTTCTACCATCAATCCCAATTAGAAAAGGACCCAAAAGTAAAAAACCCCGTTCTGCATTACAGTGAAGTTACCTGACATCAACTTCTAGTTTTGGATATAAATAGAGCCTCACCCCAACACTTGAAGGGGAATCTCAACAAGTTGAAGAAACATTGTCACTCATGAAAACCCCTCTTTCATGACATCTCCCAACCCCATAATACCATTAATCCCAAAAGGTAGATAACTTGCATAACCAACCTCCCGTGGGACCTAATTTGGCTTAGTATGTAGTTCAGAGATCCTCATGAAACACTTCTCCATCCTAATCAGGTTCGCTCACAAGAATCGGCCTTCACACAAACCTGATCTATGTGAAAATCTAAATATTACATGCACTCACACCTCTTGAATCCATGTGTTCAACTTTTACTAGAGATCCTCACTCGTGAAACTGTATTTATTCTCAATATAATAATGTTTTGAGGAATAACTTTTTGTTCCATTACCAATTTCCCCATATGCTTCAAGTGAAACCATTAACCTACCTATTTCTCCTAATAATGGGTACCTTAATGAATTTTTATCCTAATAATATGTTCCCTAATTTTTATCTTCCTGATTTCCACTCCTCTGTGGAGGTGTTTATGACATGCTCCACCCCGAGATGCATGATCGGTAGGCACGTAATCCCTAAAGGTGGCGTCATCGAGGGAAACGGATCACCAGTATCAGTGGATATTAGTTATAATGGATCTTCCTATCACCATGACATGGTTCCAACAAGGATATAAACCCCATCCATGTATGATCTATATGACATAAAACTTTCCAACTCCATGTCCTAGTAATAGGACATTAAACTACACGACAACATCATCAACACATGAAATTAAATAGTACCCTTACCCGATGTGATTAACATATGATTACCCATGTATGATTATCATGGTATGACACTATCTCCCCCACCATGGGATGATACACCCACAACAAGTAGCTTCCACATGTAATCCCCACACCATCCTTACCCACCATGGGATGAAACACCCTTCATGAGTAGCTTCCACATGTTAGCCTCACACCGCCTCTCACTGATGCTTCTTTCATGACATGAGCATCCTTACCGCACAATGTTAAACATCATGGAGAAATCCTTTCATGAAAAAATAAACTATTGAATTTAACAATGTTGTTTTTTATCCCTGTTTATCAACAGGTTACATAGGATGCCTTCATGGGGTTCAATTCTGACCACCATCCAAGTGTGTAATCTTCTCACTTGGGGACACACACTCCAGCATCCTAGTGTGAAATATTCCCCCTTGGGAGGACACACTCCACCATCCAAGTGTAAAATATTACCCATTGGGTGGACATGCTCCACCATCCAAGTGTAAAATCTTCTCCCTTGGGGAGATACACTCCACCGTCCAAGTGTGAAATCTTCCCCCTTGGGGGGATACACTCAATCATCCCAGTGTGAGATCAGCCCCCTTGGAGGACTCACTCTACCATTCTAGTGTGAAATTTTCCCCTTTTGGGGGTACACACTCCACTATCCTAGTGTGAAACCTTCCCCTTGAGGGGACACACTCTGCTATTGATCTATCTCTATAAGATAATAAACTTGTGACCTGATCTAGAATCCTTAACCCATACAATAAACATGGGATGTCTGAGGTAAAAATCCCCATAAGACTTATTACCTTTATAACACGCCGACCCTAGAATCCCAGACATGATGCATTAATTTAATACATTGGCATGATCAAAACAAATTAAATCCTAAAAGAACTATCATTTTAATAGCCTTGGAAAAACTAGATACAAACATAATCTTTACATTGCATCATGAAATGAAAAACAACATAGTTTATCTTTTGAAAATACTCATAACTCTTATACTTTCCATATAGGTTATTCATAATATACCTCTTCACATAATGTGGAAAAGTTAAACATAATAAAGGGGTGAGATCAAATGCTCAGTAAGGGTAAACAATATAGCGGAAGCTATCATAAATAAGCATAAACATTTAAGGCAAGGTATAAAACTAAAACACAATCATTTTAAACATAATCTTGAGCATATTATAGAAAAATTAAATTAAATAATTATATTTAACCATTTACATGGATATTATACTAATTGAATAATCCCATTTATAATCATTAACTAATCTCATAATCAGGGAATGCATAATTCTAGAAATCATAACCGTGTTGTCAAGCCCTCATGCTAAGACCATACATATGCAAGTATGAATTTAGTCAAAACCCAAACTAGTTTGTCTCATTAGAACTATTGATGCATCATGGGACCTTCATAAACCAGCCCCCAACCCATAGTTATTTCATTAAGAAGTCCCCAACACAATGCTTACTAATTACAATGAATTCCTCATATGAAAAGGTCGAAACATAACCAACATAAACATTCCTATTAAAACTATCATACAAAATTATATACATTAACCATAAACCATGAATGGTATCAATATAAAACATCCACAGTCAAACATATCATCAACCATTCAATATAGTATAGAAGATTGTATCATAATAAATCAACTTCAATTAAATATAAAATCCAACAAAGGATGTTGCATTGATGAAAATAATCTAATAAAATCATTGAAAATCTTTGATAGAAATATCTTTTTTTACTTTGAAATAATTTAAAAGTAGGAAAATTATATAAAAAAACATTTATTTTAAAAATATCCATGTACAATTTTAAGGGAATCTTTAAAACTTTAAGGTGTCATTACAGCATAAATAGCCGCTCATGCCTTCTAAGTAAAAAACCATTCTTTCCTTGATTTTTCAAAAAGGGTCATAAAATATCTTGTTTGGAAAATGACGGAAAGATTCCTTTAAAATATTTTTATAAAAAGTAAAACATGGGTAAAAATGAATTTCAAAAAAATCGATAATATTTTGAAATAAGTTTTTAAGAAACATGGACATGGATGATAAATGTGTCCCAGTAGATACTTACATAGAAATAACCTATGATGATAATGAGATTGCAAAATTAACCCTTACCTTGTACATTCCTTTAGTCGATGGTATTTTAACCTTCTATATAATGATTAAAGAATGTTATTAAATTATACCAGGGCCATATTCATATATATGATATCATATATGATCCTCTTATGTCATTTTTATAATAATATTTCAGTATTACCATTGTTTCGGGTGTTAACTGCTTCATTTTCCTATGGATGTTTTGTCATTTAAGTCATGTTTATTATGTGTAGGATATATTTTATTCATATTCAGAATGATATTAAGTTCATAAAAATTATATTTAATCATCATATGAATTATATAACCATTATTTAATTGTTAATGTGTAAAATGAATCTCATCTCATCGTAGAGACGATAGTTCATACGTACGCACGAGAGACGGTGTCATTCCCTTAATGGTTAAATGGTATGGAATTGGATAGTAAATTAATTATATATAATCATCATCATATAATATTCATTTTTTATATCCATTACACTCATCATTATACCCATACAAATAAGGTAGTTTTGAATAAAATATTACACCACATCGTGGAGACGGTAAGTCGTACGTGCACACGCATGGTGATATTGTTTTTCATAAGATGGAAAAAAGGGAAAATATGGTTGTCCTTGAATCATAAAAAAATCTCAGCATATATATGATACTAGATTAATTATTTTAGTGTGGAAAAAACATAGGAATAGTAAGTAGAAGAAGAAAATAAATTGAATTGAATTGGTAAAACAATTATCTCTTCTTCGACTGTCCCCTTTGGATTGGAACAAAAGGACTCCTTAGGTTTTCTTTCTACCCAAAGTATGAAATCTAGGATGAATTGAGGGAATTCGGAAGAAGATGTGGGAATGGGTTGTCTAAAAAAATTATATGTGTGAATGAAAATAAGGGGAGGTTCCCTTTTATAAGAGAGGAGAGGTGCCCTTTAGGAAACTCCAAAACTATTAATTTATTATAAATTGATTTTCCATTCCAAATAGCTCAAAGTGATTTATTTAGAATATAAGATGAGGATGGTTATAAATCCTCTCAACCAATTAATTTTTGACATGTTTTTATTTTATTTTAAACCTTATCATTTTTATTTATCCTTAATTAATATATTTAATTTTAATTATAGTAATAATATTCTAAATACTAAAAGGTAATAAATATATTCTTATGTGGTGTAAATTTTCCACAAATAGAAAATTTATAAAATTTTAGACCTTATAATTTTAACTTTGTTGTTTTTAAATATTTTTATGATTTTTAAATAATTTAATAAAATGTTATTTTTACAAAATATCAATAGTGTCAATTTTGACACTATTCATAACTTTGACTTTAATTAAAATCCAAATACAAATATAACTTCAAACTGAATAATTTAATACACTCCTAACATACCATAGTAACATAAAAAATTAGCGGATAACCATAATTAATTAAAATTATATTTATTTTAATATTTTTAAAATAATTTAAGTGATATTTCTATTAATAAAGTAATTTATGCATCACTATTGCGTCATCATTAATGGTAATTATTTAATCTCTAAAAATTATAAAAATATTACTATGATATAGGTAATTATTTTATATTTCCAGATACCATTTATCATCAAAGTTATCTTTTGGTGATATCTATATTAAAGTTATTATACTTATAAGAAATGAGAGTGTGACATTTTGTCAAATTCATTGATTTTAAAAATATTTCTGTCATATTCATGGAAAAGTGTCTACTAAATGATTAAATTTATAACCATAGATGATAAGGGTCTAATTTAGTTATCCAATATGATTTTTTTCAGGTGTTAGGATAATTTTATAATATTAGTTTTACATTTAATTACCTGATTTACCCTTAATTGTGTAAATAAAACAATTATTAAAATTACTATTCATAATGTCAAAAAATCAAAGATATGTATTTAAATAATTTACACCCAATGATTCCAAATATGGAATCCATTTTTAAAAATACAAAACCAATAATTTTTAGTAATTAAATTAAAATTAATCCTATTGATGAAACGAGAAAACATGTTTTTTGAAAGTAAAAAACAGCAAAAGATTGACATGTGTTTATATCCAAATTTAATGTGAAAATAATTAAAATGAACTACATAAGATTTAATGATAAAAATATAATCTAATTATACTTTAAAACTGTTAGAAATTATAATTTATCACCATAAATTATTTTGATGAAAAAAATTGTTTTCAATTAAAATTTAGTCTTTTTCACTATTCATCACAACATGAAACTTATCTTAAAAATACTGAAATTTGAACCAAAATAAATTTTTATATTATGATTTAAAATAAGAAGTTTATTTTTCAAAATAAAAATATAAAAGTGTCAAATATTGTATTTAAAATAGGTTCCCCGTTAAAAGGTGGTAAAATTGATTTTTAGAAAAATATAGCATTTTAATGAATAAAATATGATTAATTGTTATCTTATGAAAATAAAATAATTTGGATGGATGTAATAACATTTTATTAATTATATAATATATAAATTTCATAATTTTGTTAATACTATTCATTCATGTCGATGTAACTGCTAGGTTATAATGGTCGTGTTAAAATAACGATATTTAATTATATATCATTGTTCATTTAAACTTCGTGATGTATGAAACATAAGCTTTCAAAGAGATTAAATTTAAAAAGATACATAATTTAAAATATTGGGGTGTTACACTCTCCCCTCCTTCAATAAATATTATCCTCTTAATTTGTTAATTTGGGTTTGGTAACTAAGTTTTTGACTATTCAAAATTCCTCTATTAAAATACCACATCGGAACAAGGGTCGATAAAACATCTACTTTGATGTAAAGAAAGGTAAGTACAAAGGATACCAGATAGAACACATAAAAGGATTCCACATAGGAAAACATAGACATAAAATAAAAATCTAACCATCAAGTAATAATGGGGAGTGATAGAGAACATGGTTAGGAGAAATTTAAAAATCATAAAGCTATAAATCTGTGATGTTCTAAGGGACCATTTGATTCATTAGAAAAAGTAATGGGATATAATTTTTGGTTTCAATATCCTTTCCCTATATTTTAAGAATATTTTACTATTCATAGAAGCACTTAATTGATTTCTTTCCATGTCATAAGCATAATATCATCCCTAGGTTATGCTTTGATCTATTTTCACTTCATCCTTTAAACCTAGAAATGAATGTTCAAAATGAATTTTTTAGGCCTGAAGCACTTTTGATCAATCATAAGGCCCACAAGTATTTCCTTTATAGAGATAGATGCAATTAGAGATGAAGAACTAAGGCTAACCGAGAGACTGCTGAAAAAGATAAGCAAATAGTTTCTTTTGTTTTGGGTTTTCCCTGTTTTCTCACTCCCCCTCCCCTTGGTTACTATCTTTTACTTTTGTTTAATAAAAAAGGCATAGCCTCCATCTTTTAAAAAAATTATTTCCTTTATCCTCTAAATGACTAATGAAACCAAAAAGGTTAGCCCAAAGTATCCCATAAATCACACTTTAACCTCAAACAATAATATTCAATGTCCAACTTACTCCATTACAACCATAAGACTTATCCAAAATACTTATGTCCAATATAATAGTCCAAAAAAATCTCTAAATTTTACAAATCAATCATAACATAAAATTACCCAACCAATTTAAGCTAGCTCTTATTAACACATAAAAAAAATTTAATCACCTTAAAACCTTAATAAAAACATCCTTGACTCCAAATCCTTAATGAAGAAGTACGACAGTACAATAGTTATATATCACATTATTCTTATAACATAATTATTAAATCCTAAAAAACATAAATACATTAATTATTCCACTTCTACCGTAGTAATAGCATAAGCTTGACCTTGATCCATTTTCTTCTTCTGAGCTATATTTCCTTAAAGCTTTCGAAAATCATTTTCATAATGTCCCATCTCATTACAATTATAGAATTTTACATTTATAGTTTCTTTCCTTCCCTTACAATCATGAGCCTATTGACCTTTCTCTCCACACTTATAATAAACTACGATTCATTTCAGCAAAGTACTAGGGTGTTTCTTCCCACAATTACTACATATGAGAAAATCCTTATTTCCCTTGTTCTCTTTATCTGTCACTTGCTCTTCCATTCTCTTCTTCCCTTTTGTTCCCTTCAAGTCAAAAGACTTAGAAAATTATTTCTATGTATTAATATCACATGACACTATATCTTCATATGATGAGAATTTTTGAAAGACCAAAGCCTTTATAAGAAATGGTTTTAACCCAACAAATAAAGGATAAATATTGCTTTTTTTATGTATGTAGTCTATATGATGCCTTACTAACCTTTTAAATTTGGCCTCATACTTTACAACACTATCCTCCACCTTTTTCTTCAGATTCAAGATTTGTCTCTCCATATCTACTCCCTATTAATGAGAGAAATACTTTTTCAAGAAAATTTCCTTAAAATCCTTCCATTACATAATTTAAATTTCCTCATCATCTTCCATGTTTTGAATCAATGACCACCATTGATCTAAATCTCCTAATAGATGATAAACTGCCATGAAAACATTATCTCTTTCCTTACTTATCAAAGTAAGAAATATCTTATATAAAGAACTTATCCATTTTTAACCTATAAATTTATTTGTAGTTCCATTTAATGTTGGAGTTTTTTGTCTCATGAAACGGTATAACATTGATCCTCCACATTGTGGATCAGGCTGCTCCATACAGGTAAGGTTATTATTCATAACCTGAGTCAGCTGTCATAGTATAGTTATAATTTGTTTATCACCGGTTTCATCTCCTAATACAACATCATTATATTTCATAGGAGAAAAATACATACATGGATTACATTTTTTGATATGGTTTCCATTCATTCCACTAGGATTCATTTCTAAATAATAGAATATACTAGATTATATTATATTATAATGTTTAATCCAAAAAAAAAGTAAAATTCTTAACATAAATTAAAGAATTTATTCATATCTAATATCATAATCATAAAGATTGTTTCTTTGGGGATATATTTACTCATAAATCCTTCATAACGGTTTGTATTGAAAATGTGAATTATCTTAAGCATATCCCCTAAGAGTGTCAAAACAGGTGCATGGTAAGACTTGTTTTCATGTACTAGGTTACCCTGAGTCAAGCCCGAAATACCTTGTCAGAGTTATTACTCCTTGGTACATTTTTTCTAGAACCACATCTTGTTTTTGTATCCATATAGGGATTTAGTTTCTATGAATACCCACATAATCTCTACATTACCAAAATTCTAGGGCGTTGTTCTATAATTATCCTCAAATTTTATCTTAGGGTCATGTTCCATGATCTATGTTTTCTAAATCTAGTTTCCAAGGTTATTGTTAAACTTCCTCGGATACCAACTAAAACACCCCAACCCCGGAAGCTCGAAGCTAGTGCATTAATTTAAAAAATTAGCCTGATCATAAGAAATCAAATCCAAAATGACCAATTAGTTTAGTAGCCTTGAAAAAATTATATACAAACTAAAGATTTACATTACATCATTAAATTAAAAAGAACATAATATCTCCTTTGAAAATACTCATATCTCATAGACTATCCTTATAGGTCAATCATAATATACCTCTTCACATCCTTGGTAAAAGTGAAACATAATAAAGGGGTGATATCAAATTCTCATTAAGGGTAAACAATATAGTGGAATCTATCATAAATAAGCATAAACTTTTAAGGCAATGTATAAAACTGAAACATACGCCTTTTAAACATAATATTGAGCATATTATGGCAAGAATAAATAAAATAATTCCATTTAAATATTTACATGGATATTCTACTAATAAAATAATCACATGTATAATCATTAACTAATCTCATGATGAGGGAATGCATAATGACGCACATCATAACCACAGTGTCAAGGCCTCATGCTAAGACCATATATATGCTGATAAGATGTTAGAAAAAACCCAAACTAGTTTGTCTCATGAAAAATATTGATGCATCTTGGGGATTTTATTAACTGGTCCCCAACTAGTAGGGATTTAATTAAGCAATCCCAAACCCATCACCTACTAAGTCCAATGCATTCCTCATATGAAAAGGGTGAAACATAACCAACATAAACACTCGTATTAAAACTAGCATACGAAATGTTAATTCATTAACCATAAACCATGAATTGTATCAATATAGCACATCCACATTCAAAAATATCCTAAACCCTTCAATAATGTATGATAGATTGTATCATAATAAATCAACCTCAATTAAGCATAAAATCCAACAAAGTATGTTGACATAGATGAAAATAATCTAAAAAATCATTAAAACGCTTTGAGAAAAATATATATTTTGTTACTTTGAAATAATTTTCAAGTCATGAAATTATAAAATAAAACATTTGTTTCAAAAATAACCTTGTAATATTGTAAGGGAATCTTCAAAACATTAAGACTTAATGATGGTGGAAATAGTTGTTCATGCCTTATAAGTAAGAAAAACATTATTTCCTTGATTTTTTTAAAAGGGACATAAAGTACCTTGTTTGGAAAAAATGGAAAGATTCCTTTAAAAACATTTTATAAAAAGTAAAAAATGGTTAAAAATGACTTTAAAATTTGTTGATAATATTTTGAAATACATTTTTAAGAAACATGGACATGGATGATAAATGTGTCATAGTAGATATTTATGTATAAATAACCTCGGATAATAATGAGATTGAAAAATTAATCATTAACTTGTAATTTTTTTTAGTCAAGGGTATGTTAAACTCAAGTATAATAGATAAAGGATGTTATTAAATTATACCAGGACCATATCCATATTTATGATATCACATATGATCCTCTTATATCATTTTGTTAATAATATTTCAGTATTATCTTTCGGGTGTTAACTTCTTTTTTTTCCTATGTAATTTTTGTCATGTAAGTCATAATTATTATGAATAAGATATATTTTATTCATATACATAATGATATTAATTTTATATATATATTATATTTACTCATCCTATGAATTTTACAATCATTCTTAAATGGTTAACATGGATAATAAATCTCATCACATTGTGGAGACTGTTGGTTGTACGTACGCATGAGTGACGGTATAATTCCCTTAATGGTTGAATGGTATAGAATTGGATGGTATATTAATTATAAATAATAATAATAATTTTATTATAATTATTTATAACCATTATAATCATCATTATACCCATCCAAATAAGGTATTGTTGAATAAAAAATTACACCACATCGTGGAGATAGTAAGTCGTACATACACACGTATGGTGATATTGTTATTCGTTGGATGGATAAAAGGGAGAATATGTTTGTCCCATAATCATAATAAAATATTATCATATATATGATACAAAATTTATTACTTTATTATGGAAACAATATAGGAATACTAATTAGAATAAGAAAATAAATTTAATTGAATTGGTAAAACAATTATCTCTTCTTCGAGTGTCCCCTTTTTATTTGCACAAAAGGACTCCCAAGGTTGGATTTATGCCCAAAGTATGGACTATATAATGAATTTAGGGAATTTGGGAGGATATTTTGGTAGGGGTTTCCTAATAAAGATGGCTTTATAGGTGTGAATAAAATACAAGGGTAGGTTCTCTTTTATACGAGAGGTGAGGGACACTTTAGGAAACTCCAAATCTATTAATTTATTATAAATTGATTTTCAATTCCAAATAGATCTAAAGTTTTTAATTTAGGAGATATAATGATGACGGGTCGAAATCATCTAAAAAATTAATTTTATATTTTTTTTTATTTTATTTTAAACCTTATCATTTTTATTTGTCCTTAATTAATCTATTTAATTTTAATAGTAGTAATAATATTATAAATATTAAAATGTAATAAATATTTACTTATGTGGTGTCAATTTCCCATAAATGGGAAATTTATGAAATTTTAGACCTTATAATAATAAATTTGTATTTTTTTTAAAAAATTATGATCTTCAAATAATTTAATAAAATTTTATTTTTATAAAACATCACTAGTGACAATTTTGACATTATTCATAACTTTGAATTTAAAAAAAATCCAAAAAGAAAGATAACTTTGAACACGATAATTTAATATATTTATAAAATTTCATAGTCACCTATAAAATTCATGTATCACCTTAATTAATTTAAATTATATTTCTTTTATTATTTTTAAAACCATTCATTTGATATTTATGTTAATAAAATAATTTATGCATCACTATTGTGTCATCAGTAATGGTAATTATTTAATATCTAAAAATTATAAATAAATTACTATTATATATATAATTCTTTTATCTTTATGTAGGTCATTTATAATTTAATTTATCTTCTAGTTATCTCTATATTAAAATTATTATACTTATAAGAAATGAGAGTGTAACATTTTTTCACATTCGTTGATTTTAATAGTATTCATGTCATATTCATAGGAAAGGGTCCATTAAATAATTCCATTTTGAAACATAGATGATAAGGGTCTAATTTATTCATCCAATATAATTTTTTTCAGTTGTTAGGGTAATTTTATAATATTATATTTACCTTTAATTACCCGGCTTACCCTTAACCGTGGTAATAAAATAAATTACTAAAGTTATTATTCATAATGTCAAAAAATAAAAGATATTTATTTACATAATTTGGACCCAATTATTCCAAATATGAAATCTATTTTTGAAATTTCAAAATAAAAAAATTGTTAATTAATTAAAATTAATCCCCTTAATGGAACAAGAAAATGGGTTTTTTAAAAGTAAAAACCATCAAAATATTGAAATCTATTTATATCCAATTTTAATGTGAAAATAATTAAAATTATCTACAATTAGATTAAATAATAAAAATATAATATAATTATAATTTATAACCAATCAAAATTATAATTTAACACTATAAATTATTTTGATAAAAAAGTTGTTTTCATTTAAAATTTAGTATTTTTCACTATTCATCAAAACATTAAACTTATCACAAAAATACAAATAATTGATAAAAAATAAATTTCTATATTAGGATTTAAAATAATAAGTTTGTTTTTTTAAAACATAAAATATAAAAGTGTCAAATATTTTATTTAAAATGGGTTTTCCATTAAAGGGTGGTAAAATTGATTTTTAGAAAAATATAGCCTTTTAATGCATAAAATGTGATTATTTATTATCTTATGCCTATAAAATTATTTATATGTATATATAAATATTTGATTAATTTTATAATATATAAATTTCATAATTTGGTTAATATTATTCATTCATGTCGATGTAACATCTAGGTTATAATGGTCGTGTTAAAATAATTATATTTAATTATATATCATTGTTCATTTAAACATGGTGTTGTGTGGAACATAAGATATCAAAGAGATTAAAACTTCTACTTTAAAATAAAGAAAATGAAGTATGAAGGATACCAGATATAATGCATACAAGGTTTCTATATAATAAAGCATGGATATGAAATAAATTCTAACCATGAAGTTCTGATGGGGAGTGATATAGAACATGGTCAAGAGAAAGTCAACAATCATAAAGATATAAATATGAAATGATCTAAGAGACAATTTCATTCATCAAAAAAGTAATGGGATAACATTTTTGGTTTCAATATCATTTCCTTAGAGTTTAAGAATATTTAACTATTTAGAGAAGTACTTAATTGATTTCTTTCCATGTCATAAGCATAATCTCATCCTTCGGTTATGCTTTGATATCTTTTCACTTCATCCCTTACACCTAGAAATGAAAGTTCAAAATAATTTTTTCAAGCCTGAAGTACTTTTGATAAATCGTAAGGCCCATAATTATTTCCTTTATCCTCTAAATGATGAAAAAAACCAAAAATATTAGCACAAAGTATCCAATAAGTCACACTTTAACCTCAAACAATAATATCCAATATTCAACTTACTCTATTACAACCTTAAGACTTATCCAAAATAATTATGTCCAAATTAACAATTCAAAAAGGTCTCTAAATTTCGAAAATAAATTGTAACATTAGATTCCCAAAACAATGTAGTTTAGATCTTATTCACACATACCAAATATTAAATCACCTTAAAAACTTAATGAAAATTTTCATGCCTCTAAATCCTTAAATAAGAAGAATTGCAGTACAGTACTTATATAACACATTATTCTTATAAAATAATTCTTGAATCCAAAAAAAACAAAAATACATTAATTATTCCACTTTGACTTTAGTAACATCATAATATTGACCTTCATCTCTTTGATTCTTATGGTCTATATTTCTTTGACTCTTTGTAATTCATTTTCATAATGTCCCATCTCTTTACAATTATAGAATTCTACATTTATAGGTTCTTTATTTCTCTTACAATCACGGGCCTAGGGACCTTTTTCTACACACTTATAACAAACTCATATTCCTTTAAGGAAAGTCCTAGGGTGTTTCTTCCCACAATTATCACATATATGAAAATAATTCTTTCCCTTTTCCCATTATTCATCTCTTGATCCACCATTATCTTCTTCTCAATCTTTCCCTTAAAGTCATAAGACTTTGAAAAATCATTCTCTATATTGATAGCACATGAGACTATATTTTCTTATGAGGAGAATATTTGGGAGACCAAAGCCTTTCTAAAAAATGGTTTTAACCCATTAAAGAAATGATCAATCTTACTCCTTGGGTTACGTATGCAGTCTGTAGCATGTCTTTCAAACCTTGTAAATTTTTCCTCATACTTTGCAACATCTCATCCTCCTTTTTTCCTCTGATTCAAGAATTATCTCTCTATATCTGCTCTATATTCACGAGAGAAATAATTTTTAAATAAAATTTCCTTAAAATCATTCTATTCCATAATTTAAATTTCTTCCTCCCCTTTCCTATTTTAAATGAGTGACCACCATTGACCATAATCTCTTGAGGGATGATAAACTACCATGAAAACCTTCCCCCTTTCGTCACTTCCAAAATCAAGAAATATATTCTCTAAATAACTTATCCATTTTTCATCTATAAAGGTATTTTTATTTCTATTTATTGTTAGAGTTTTGTGTCTCATGAAAAGGTCTGACATTAATCCTGTACATTCTGGATTAGGCTACTCTATATGGGTAAGGTTATTATTCATAACATGTGCCAGTTGTCCTAGTATAGTTATAAGTTTTTCAGAACCATTTTCAGCTCCTGCTCTAACATCATTATCTTGTATAGGAGGAAAATACCTATATAGATTACATTTTTTGACATGGTTTCCATTCCTTCTACTAGGTTCCATTTCTAAACAGTGGCATATACTAGATTATATTATAGCATAATATATAATCTAAAAAATAGAAGAAATATTAACATAAATTGAAAAATTTATGTATATCTAATATCATAATCATAATTATGGTTTATTTGGGTACATATTTACTCATAAATAATTCATAATGTTTTGTAAAGAAAATCTGAATTATCCTAAGCATATAACCTAGGAGTGTCAAAATAGGTGCACAGCAAGGAATGTTGTCATGTACCAGGTTACCCTGAATCAATCTCGGAACACCTTGTTGGATTTATTACTCCTAAGTATATCTATGATAGAAATACATTCACTTTTTGTATCTAGATAGGGATTTATTTTCTAGGAATACCCACATAATATCTACATTACCAAAATTCTAGGGCGTTCTTCTATACTTATCCTCAAAGTCTATCTTAGGGCTATGTTCTCTAATCTATGTTTTATAAATCTAGTTTCAAAGGTTTTTTATAAACCTCCTCTGATAACAACTGTAACGCCTCTAACCTAGAATCCCAAAGATGGTATATTAATTTAATACATTGGCATGATCATAAGAAATCAAATCCTAAAGGACCGGTCAATTTAGTATCCTTAGAAAAACTAGATTCAAATATAAGGTTTATATTACATCATTAAATAAAAACAGCATAGTATCTATTTTGAAAATACTCATATCCCTTAGACTATCCCTGTATATATATCATAATATACATCTTCATATCCTAGAGAAAAGTGAAACATGAGAAATGGGTGAGCTCATATGATCAGTAAAGGTAAACAATATCGCAGAAGCTATCATAAATAAGTAAAAACATTTTAGGTAAGGTATAAAACTAAAACACAAGCCTTTTAAACATAATATTGAGCATATTATGGCAAGAATAAATTAAATAATTCCATTAAAATTTTAAATGGATATTATACTAATCAAATAATCACATTTATAATCATTAACTAATATCATAATGAGGTAATACGTAATGTCCAACATCATAACCCCACTATCAAGGCCTTGTGCCAAGACCACACATGTATGGGTAAGATGTTAGTGAAAGCCCAAACTAGTTTTTCTCATAAGAACTACTGATGCATCATGGGGATTTCATTAAATGGTCCCCAACCTGTAGGGAATTAATTAAGAATTCCCCAACCTGTCACATATGAATTTCAATACATTCCTCATGAGAAAAGGGTAAAACATAACCAACATAAAAATTTATATTAAAACTAGCATAAGAAATGTTAATACATTAAACACAAACCATGAATGGTATCATTATAGAAAATACATAGTCAAAAATATCATAAAACCTTTAATATAGTGTTTAAGTTTGTATCATAACAGATCAGCCTCCATTAATCATAAAATCCAATAAAGAATATTGACGTAAATGAAAATAATATTATAAAATCATTAAAACTATTTGAGAGAAATATCTATTTTTTTACTTTGAAATCATTTAAAAGTCACCCAAATATAAAAGAAAATATTTATTTATAAAATAACCTTGTAATAATGTATGGGAAGCTTCAAAACATTAAGGCATCATGATGGTATAAATAGCCGCTTATGCCATATAAGTTAAAAAACATTCTTTCCTTGATTTTTCAAAAAGGGTTATAAAGTACCTCATTTGGAAAATGACAAAAAGATTCCTTTCAAAACACATTATAAAAAGTCAAACATTCATAAAAATGACTTTAAACAATTTTCGATAATATTTTGAAATACATTTTTAAGAAACATGGACATGGATGATAAATGAGTCCCATTAGATACTTACATATAAACAACCTCGAATAATAATGAGATTGAAAAATTAACCCTCACCTTGTACTTTCCTTTATTCAATGGTGAATTAACCTCATGTATAATTTATAGATCATGTTATTAAATTTTACTAGGACCATATCCATATTTATAATATAACATATGATCCTATTATATCATTTTGTTAATAATGTTTTTGTATTATCATTGTTTCGTGTATTAACTTCTTTGTTTTTCTATGCATGTTTTGTCGTGTATGTCATGTTTCTTATGCATATGATATATTTTATTCATATATAGAATTATATTAAGTTCATAAATATTATATTTACTCATCATATTAATTTTATAAATATTCTTGAATGGTTAACATGGAGAATGAATTTCATCCCTTCGTGGTGACGGTAGGACGTACATACACACAAATGACGGTATCATTCCCTTAATGGTTAAATGGTATAGAATTGAATGGTATATTAATTATTCAGAATCATAATAATGTAATATTAATTATTTATATCCATTATACTCATCATTATAACCATCCAAATAAGTTAGTGTTAAATAACAAATTACACCACGGTGTGGATACGGTAAGGTGCACGCATGTACGCATGGTGATATTGTTATTTATTAGATGGGTAAAAGGAGGAATATGGTTTTCCCATAATAATAATATCTCATAATATATATGATAATGTATTTCTTTTATTAGTATGGAAACAACATATTAAGAGTAAGTATAAGAATAAAAGAAATTGAATTGAATTGGTAAACCAATTACCTCTTCTTCGAGTGTCCCCTTTTTGTTTGCACAAAAGGACTCCTTAGGTTGACTTTCTACCCAAAGTATGGCCTATATAATGAAGTGATAAAATTTGGGTGGAGAATTGGATAGGTTTTTTCTGAGACAAATGGATTTATAAGTTTTAATAAAAGAGAAGGGGTTCCCTTTTACAAGAGAGGGGAGGGATACTTTAGGAAACTCCAAAACTATTAATTTATTATAAATTGATTTTCGATTCCAAGTTGCTCCAAAGTGAGTTATTTAGAATATAATATGATTATGGGTGTAAATAATCTCAAATAATTAATTTTATACTTGTTTTTTATTGTAAACCATATCATTTTTATTTATCCTTAATTAATCTAATTAGTTTTAATTGTAGTAATAATATTTTAAATATTAAAAGGTTATAAATATTTACTTATGTGGTGTAAATTTCCCACAAATGGACACTTTATGAAATTTTAGACCTTATAATTATTAATTTTTAGTTTTAAAATATTTTCCTCATTTTTAAATAATTTAATAAAATGTTATTTTTATTAAATATTAATAGTATCAATTTTGTCACTATTCATAACTTTGACTTTAATTAAAATACAAACAGAAAGTTAACTTTAAACCAAATAATTTAATATACTCCTATCATATCATAGTCACCTATAAATTTTATGTATCACCTTAATTAATCTAGATTATATTTATTTTAATATTTATAAAACCATTTATTCGATATTTCTATTAATAAAATAATTTCTACATCACTATTGTGTCATCATTAATAGTAATTATTTAATCTCCAAACATTATAACTAAATTACTAATATGTAGGTTATAATTTTATCTTTTTATAGAAAGTTTATAATTTAAGTTATCCCCTAGTGATCTCTATATTAAAATTATTATACTTATAAGAAATGAGATTTTGACATTTTGTCACATTTATTGATTTCAATAATATGCATGTCATATTCATGGAAAAGTATCCATTAAATGATTCCATTTAGAACCATAGATGATAAGTGTAGAATTTATTAATCCAATAAGATTTTTTTAGGTGTTAGGGTAATTTTATAATATTATTTTTACCTTTAATTACTTTATTTACCCTTAACCGCGATAATTAACAAATTACTAAAGTTACTATTCATAGTATCAAAAAATAGAAGTTACTGATTTACATAATTTGGACCCACTAATTCCAAATATGGAATCCATTTTTAAAAATTCAAAACATATTATTTTTAGTAATTAAATTAAAATTAATCTCATTGAGGGAATGAGAAAATGGGTTTTTTTAAGTAAAAATCATCAAAAGATTGACATGTGTTTATATCAAATTTTAATGTGAAAAAATCTATAATGATCTACATTAGATTAAATGATAAAAATATAATCTAATTATACTTTAGAAACATTCAAAATTATAATTTAACACTATAAATTATTTTGATAAAAAAACTTTCAATTAAAATTTTGTATTTTTTACTATTCATTAAAACATTAAACTCATCATAAAAATACCAAAAATTGAACTAAAATAAATTTTTATATTAATTTTTAAAATAAAAAGTTTATTTTTTCAAACTTGAAATATAAAAGTTTCAAATATTGGATTTAAAATGGGTTCACCACTAAAAGGTGGTAAAATTGATTTTTAGAAAAATATAGCCTTGTAATGCATAAAATAGGATTAATTCTTATCTTATACCTATAAAACCATTTGTATGGATGTAAAAAAAAAATTATTGATTATATAATATATAAATTTCATAATTTTGTTAATTTTATTCATTCCTGTCAATGTAACTGCTAGGTTATAATGGTCGTGTTAAAATAACGATATTTAATTATATATCATTATTCATTTAAACTTGGTGTTGTATGAAACATAAGATATAAAATAGATTAAATTTAAAAATATACTTAATATAAAATCTTGGGGTGTTACACCCCTAGAATCCACTATGTTTTGACTGACATGGAATGCCTTAGGTTTCACACATAAGATGCCTCATATGATATACCCTCCAAAAGGGGAAAACTTTACAAGTGCCCAAACTACCCAACATATAGACATGACCAATGTTCCCAATGTTTCTATCTACCCTGACCAAATATTGGTACCTATTCGAGATAGAATTAATTTAGTTAATCTACTTCCACCTCGAGATGGAATCGGGAACAAATTTCACAAACATGACTTAAATTTATGAGGGAGACCCAAACTAGGAGGAAATCTCCAAGTAGGAATCCATGGAAGGAGGAGATGACATAACATGATCCCATTTTTATCAAGAAGATGACATTTCTGATTAAAGTGATTTAATCATCCCATATTTGGAAAGTGGGAATATGGGGTAACAAAGTAGCACATTGACTCTAGACAAAAAATAGTACATAACCCCGATGAAAGCATCGTAAACAAAAATGGTGAACCTAACATGAATCTATTCTTATAAACTATGGGGAATAGTATAATTTGGGGCATCGATGGATTTGTATGTCACCAGATTTAGATATTCGGCACTAGGTCCCACAGAAAAAATGGTGGTCCCAAAATAAAATTCACCTATCACTTCGGGTAAATAACATTGGGAATCCTCATTCTATGATATTATTATCATGGAATTGTTATCTACTTTAGGAATAGTATACAATGTTAGGGAATTGGGAATCCAATTCACTATATCTACATTTATGGCTAATTCCATGTACCCTATAGGACTCAATCTACAAAAAATTGATGACCGAACTCCAATAGATGTAGGGGCAGTGGAAATGTTGGTGTGGAAATATTGCATGACTATTCTCCGACCAATAATTCCACTAAATATTAATATACAAGGTGCCCATGCCCATTATCCCCTTATTATATCATCCATAGGAGGGTGATTGACACCCTAGTCCAGCAGTATGAGCAGTAAGTAGTCATTCCCACCAAGGATACGGACCACCAAGACCTTGATGAATCAGATCCTCATTAACACCTCTTCCCCTGAGGTCCACATAGGGGGGAACAACCCCTCCTCCCCATTACAATGGATAACCTCTTTGGTATCCTCTCTCTAAAGTACTCTGATAGCTTTCTACCCTACGCTGAGGAGGTAGGGGATGTTCGAGTCGTTCCTGGAACGACCACCACTAGAGAGATTCCCAAGAGGTCTCCCACCAAGATGTTCCAGTGTCAATGATGACTAGTTCCATAGGTTGGTGAGAAATATGAATCTTTACCTATTCCTCTAGATCTGTTCTAGAACACCTGGCACCAACACTGGAGGTAGGCCCATAACACAACCATAGAAACCTTCTACAGCTCTTGTGGCCCCTGTAACTATCAGTGTATCCCAACATATCCCCACAATAATTGAACAAGGATCTATATTTTCCCACCTAAGATCAAGACCCCAGTATCCTCTTAGGTAGGCGAGGTTGAATCTTAGTCAATAGAACCGCCGGCATCCACTACAAGCCATCCTGTGACAACGAATATCAGTGAAAAGATCCTTCTTGCACCATCACCAAAACACATGGAGGTACTCCCCATGAAAAATTAAACCAATGCAAAGTTCCTCCCTACACCATATTCAACCAACGTAGAGGTCCTCTATCCACCACAATCAACCAGTGCATAGGTCCTCCCAGTGCTGAAAACATGTTGTTCGTTGAAGAACTGTCTTAGGGTGGGAGGGAGAACACCATTCATGGGGTCATACTCATTTTAAATGTCGCAATGCCAATTTGGGAAACCTAAGTGATTCTTAACTACCCTCTAATAGATAATTCCTATTCTATTAGAGATAAAACCCTAGGAAGTTTCATGTCATCATCGATATATCAGAATCAAAGGTGATAGATGACTCGACAAGAGAACCTTCACCCTGGATTCTATATTCTAGGGAATAAGCCTAAAAATTGAGGCTTAAAATCCCAAAAGTCAAGGTATAAATGATCCTTAGATCCCTATATAGATACCTAAAATTGGATGATATTCTAGCCTCCTTCTAAGGAAACGCAGTGCAACCATCTCTATAACTGTCAGTTTCCCTCCTCTCTGCCTCCACACAAGAAGTTGAAGAGATGTCAAGGTCTGGGTTGGCACCCTTAGATGATGGTGAGAACTCCACTAAGCCTAAAATGGATTTTATCTCTCCCACACATGAGGAGGTAGTAAATACCATATCCTACGGGGATATGATGTCGAGGTTAGAACCACCTCTAAGAGACATTCCATCATACAGTGGATGTTTGAATCATGATGTTCCTCCTCACATAGTAAATCAGTATCAGATCTGGTCTACATCAGTGTTGAAACTATCTTTACCTTCACCAATTGGGGATTGGGTAAACTAAGATTAGGACCATTCCCTAAGAAAGGGGACTTGTGGGAGCTTCTAGCCTCGGACCAGCTATCAGTTGTGTTCTGACCACCTGCAGCACTATATTTTTTAATCCTAGAGTCCCCCACCAAGTACTAGGTAGTTTTCATCTTCCAGATTATTTGGGTGACATTCCACCACCTTTTGGATTAGCATGTCACCTACATAAGGAGCCACGATCACCTAGATGCCGTCAATTAGTAGTACAATAGGGTTGATATCGCTACTCTCTCAATAGCTTAGCATCTTGATTCATACATCTATCACCATACTCTCCAAAAAAAACCTATGTTAAAAGCCTCATAGTGCTCTACTAGTTCATAGAAGAGGCATATTTATATGTTCATATTAGAGGATGAGGGCAGTATACTACCATCCATTTCAACCTTATCCAACAATACTAATATAACCGATAGTCTGAACCATCCAATGATAGTGAGGGTTCCTCTCTTACTACTCCTATGGTAAATGTGGTCACCACTAACCTACTAATGGATTAGATAAGCAAGGATATCAACACATGGCATGATAGGGAAAATCTACCTCAAAGGGTGACACAATAGTAGGAAGACCCCTCAGTAGTTGTTCGCCCTCATCAGTAGAGACTGTAATGGGGCCTCATAATTCCCCTAATGAGACGTTACTACCTTTACATTAGTAAATTGAAAAAGGAAATTTATATTTCAATCCCACCAACACATCTGAGGCTACGCCCAATGTTGATTTAGATCCTATGATTTCCACATTTATTTAAGAGCTTGAGGAATACAAAAGGTTCATTGTCGATCTTATTTCTGAGAAGCACCCAATCCCTAGAAACTTTATAAGGTACCCATTCTCTCCTCTGGTGGTGGACATGGTCCTCCTTGGTCAGATTCCCTAATTCAATATTTGTTTCCTCATGCACCCAAACAGGGCAAAAGCTAAGGGATGTGGAAAATGAATAAGATATGAGTCACTCATCCCACCTAAGTAGTGTGTTTATCTACCTCATGATAAGTTCATTTTGATCCTTGAGTCGATGATCTTATTGATGAATTGGTGTAAAAAACCATCACTAAGATGAAATTATTTCTACTATATTTTACCATATTAAGGAACTGGAAACAAAACAAGTAAAAATCCCACCTGAGGGGAATCCATACCTAACATGGGTTCACCATGTTCGAGCACCCCTAGACTTTGGAAACCCTATATTAGCCCCATTAAATAGGATGGGTGACCCATTAAATCATCTGACCACTTCGCTTCAAGTTGTGGTCAAATATTGAGGACCACCAAATAGTAAGAGGCCACCATGCTCAGATTCTTTGTACAGACACTAGAAGGGTCTTCATTATTCTATAATAGTCAGCTACCTATATAGTCTATTACTAGTTGGGAGGACCTTTTTAGATATTTTCTCTACCATTTCAACTCCATCATTCATAAGATGATAATTATTGACCTCTTCAAATGCAAGAGGAGGGATGATGAGAAAGTTATTGTATTCATTTACAAAGGAAGGGACTAATGTACACATTATCCATTCATTTATCCCATGAAAATCTACTTATAATGTGTGTGGAATGGTTAAGGATGATATGGTCCCTACCCTCATTTCCTTGAACTACCCAGGTGGATTTTGGGAGTTCTCTAAAAATACTTTGAATTTGGAAGAATACCTATAGTGGACTAGAAAATAGTCATGACCATTACCCCTTCTAACTCACGTGGGAAGGCCTATAAAATTAGAGATAGTTGATGATGTGAAATCATAGTACCATGATTCGGTATACCTAATGGAACCTTTTTTGGATGTTCCTCTCCAAGTGTATCCCTACCAGGAATAGCCTCACCCTGCATAGCCTCATCAGGCATAGCCTCGCCAAGTGTAGCTTCCTCGATGAGAGAATGTGGCTTCATACCCTTTTCTAGGTTAGGCTCCTAGGGAACCATTCACATAATGAGGAACAAAACCTAATCCTTTACTTTTGTGAAGGTACCATTGTATTTTATATATTTCCTAGAAAAGGGAATCCTAAATCTACCAAAATATAAGAGACCCTTAGGGTTTGGACTCATTGTCCATGACAATCATTTCACATGTCATAGTATCCTCAAACACACCATCAAATAATTCTTTGTGTTTGAATATTGGATCCAAGACCAAGTAGATATCATTTTAGTCAAGTTGGTTGACATTCCAACATTGTTGGTACATGTCTCTATCAACCAAAATAGTGACAGTGAAGTCTTGGGTGAGTTGAAGCAGACCCCTATCCATAAAACATAGAAGTATGATTATTGGTTTGATCACAAGGCAGTCGATCACACCCATAGTATTATCTATTCCTACTTGAGTAAGATAGAACCTCCTATTTTTTTCATTCCTCCTACAACCTCTATCTCTGCATTAGTATCATAGCCTTCCAAGTCTTAGATGAATATGCATCGATGTCATAAGGTAAATTAGAGTCTCCCTACCAGTGTCAAAGCTATCTTGCAACCTTGGAAAATATATGCCTACGGGATTAGGAGATACACTCAAGGTCCACCTAGACTTGGACTATTCCATGTATGAGAGGAAAGAATATACCTCCATGAATTCTATTGAGTTATTGGACCACTTCACATCACCCAACAATAAGGAGTGCTATGAGAAACCCCTGGTCACCTCCAGCTAACATTGTTAAAGTAGTGGTAGAGGACATGTCCGTAGGTAGAATTCATAGTCCAACACTTGAAATCATATTTTTCATCCTAATGAAACTAGGTAGAAAGCCTTTGGAAGAGATTAGAAAGCTTATCCCTCCCAGTCCATACTATTTGGTATGCCTCTACAGCTGACTGTATTAGTTGATCTCACAGATCTGCCATGAGAATGTCAAGATAAACCACATCCAGCTAGGGCCTAACCTTAGCCAACCAACACTTTGCTTTTATTTGTTCATAGTAGATCAACCATTCAATAGTAGAATATTTTAAGTACTTACCATACCCAAATGGTTTAGCCAACGACATCGGTTGTGTCCTCTTCCAAATAGAGACCCTTTGTAGGCAAGAATATACCCGTGGCATGAAAATATGATATGCTAAATCACATTTATATCATACCAAAAAGACTTTAGATCCTCTATAATATCTAATTATAAAATAAAATGCATGAGTCCTTAGTCAAATCCTTGAAAATACCCTTCTAGTTTGAGGTTTAGGTAGCTTTCTCTAAGGCCTACTATGCATAGGATGTCGAGCAAGAAGAATGTCAAAATGTTATCTCATTTTCTGGAGAAGATAGGGGTGTCATAATTTAGGGGAACATACACCCACTTTATATCATAGGGAAGTTCAATGTCATAGAAATATATTGGTTCCTAGTGGATAATGGATTCAAGATCAACCTCATCCCTATGATGATTATCTGTAACATCAAACTCACATAAGCATGTCTGACTCCCTATAACCTAAAATTTCAGGGATATGATAAGAGTGGGAAGAACATGTGTAAAAAAATTAGGTTGAAGACATAATTAATTTTTTTGGTATCAAGAACTGAATTCATGGTAGTCTTGTAGGATACTTCCTATAGTTCATTTCTAGGAAGGCCCTGATTTCATTTTCATGTATTATTCCACTATTTTTACCACCAGGGCCTCAAATACTCCCTTTATGGATGATTGTCAGTACTCTAGGGAAATGTTCCCCCATTTGACTTCTTCGAGGCCATCTATCTGGATGCTAGGTACTAAAAAAGGGATAGAAATAAATTCATATAGAAGGGATTGAGCACGTAAATTCCCCTAATTATCTAATAGTCACTACATTAGATCCATGGGTAGAGTTGAAAGATTTTTGTTGTCCTAATTTATTAGTTAGAGCCCACAATTCTAGACCTGGTGGATTTTTATCATCTCTAGGAAGATGGAATGCTTTCATATGACCTTGTACTCCTATAGAAGATAGGATTGTATAAAACTATAAAACCCTACTTCTATGAAGTATTGAAAAGCTCACCTTATGGACACTGAGCCATGACATTCCCACATGTTCCAAAAAGAGGTACTGGTGCAACAAAGTTAGACTCGTCAATATTATTCTAATATCAAGAGTGAACCCTAAAACTGAAATCCAAATGGAAATGGATCAATAGATTTAGTCACCATTATATAAGAAAAAAAGGAACCCATCACTAAGGATTCTAAATTTTCTATAGAAGAAATCGGTGCTCCCCTTAAGCCAGCTATCCCAAAAGAGCCACTTCCACCCTATAATTCCCTATCTCAAATGATGAAGAGGATTTTTGAGATGCCCCTCCAAAATTTTAAGAGGGTTTCTCCACCATTTTAGATTAGTAAACCCAAGTTAACCTTAGTACCAATTAATATATGAGGCTAACACTGATTAGTGTAGCCATGTCCCTAGAGGGGTAGTGGCAGTACGAGTCTTTCTTGAAATAGCACCACAATGTGTTCACCTAGGGTTATGATGAGATGCTAGGACTAGACCCTTAGGTTACTCTTCATTATCTTATCATATTAGTGGGTCATTATGGATTCAAACATCCTCACGTAAAGATGAACCCCTCTCATAGTTTCATGTTCAAGGATGAAGTTGATAAAATTATCAAATACAACCCTGGGAGGCTAGGAAACATTGTCCCAATTACGAAGAAGAATGGGTAGATCAGAGTCTTCAACAACTTCTGGGACCTCAATCACCATTGTCTAAAGGATGATTTTCCCCTTCCAGTGACAAAACTATTGATTGATGTTATGGTTGGGTGCTAGGATCTATCCTTCATGGATGGATATTATAGATATAATCAAATCTATATGGTTCATACCGATGAACATTACACCACCTTCAAGGCAACCCAATGGACCTTCTTCAATCTAGTGATGTCTTTCAGCATGAAGAATGCTGGAGCCACTTAGAATTGGGTAATACACCATATATTTAATCCAATTATTAGAATTTCAGTGGAATTTTTTGTAGATTATTTTGTGGTCAAATCCAACCAATTTCAAGACCATCTCACGGACCTTGAGAAAGTGTTCATCTTCCTCTACTCCCAGCACTTGAATATGAACCCCCTAAAGTGTTCCTTTGGGGTTACCTCTAATAAATTTTCCATATTTTTTGTAAGTTACAGAGGCAAAAATATTGACTTTGATAAGATCAAGGCCATCAATAAAATTCCCCCGCCCCCTAATAAGTCTCCAGTATTTATAAGGCCACTAAGGCCATCTAGGCTACAAAGGATGATTTATTGACAATCTAGCCAAAAAGTGTAATCCATTTTCAAGAAACATGAAAAAGGAATTTTTTAACAATGGGATAAAGAGTTCTAGACTAACTTTTATGATATTAACCAGTACCTATTGTAACCTTCAGTTCTGATGTCGCCCATCGTGGGAATCCTTTGGTTATTTACTTGAACGCTCTGGAATGATCCCTCGGCACCCTTTTAGCCCAGAAAAATAATGAGGGTAGGGGAAATCCTATATTATCTCAGCTATATTCTCATTGACATAGAGACCATATACTCCCCCATTGAGAATAGCTACCTCATGCTAGTCTTTGAAGTGTAGAAGTTGTGATAATACATGCAGTCGCATCAGATACAACTGGTGTCCTGAATATACGTGCTAAATTATATTGTAAATAACCCCATGCTGATAGGATAATTGGAATTTGGGAATTGATCCACAAGTTTTTCAATAAAAAGTTTGTCCCATATAAATATGTCAATGTCTAGGAATTGGCAGATTTCCTAGCCACTGATCCACCCCCTAAGGAATTTTCCTTAGATGTTTATTTTCTGAATGAAGTTATTCTATCATTGGATCAAGTTTTTTCATTTTGGAAGATGCATTTTGATGGTGCCTCCCAGAGCCTGGCTGGTAGAAGGCTCAATGAACCTACATTCAACAGGGTAGTCCTAGGGATCATTTTCATCACCCCATCATAGGTCGTCTTAACATACTCTTTATTGTTTTCAGAAGGCTGCACTAATAATGAGGTATAGTATGAGGCCCTCATTACTAGTCTCAAGTTATCCCCCAAGATTGATGCACATTTTTTACATGTGAAGGGAGACTCTGACTTATTCATCAAGAAGATTAAGGGTGACTATATTGTCAGAAAACAAGATCTTGTGCCCCTGTTGGAACGTACCCATCATTTTATGGCCTAGTTCTCTTCCCAGCTTAAGGTGAATCATGTCCTCAATAATGTAATAGTTGATCTGATGTATTATAAATCCTAGCTACATCTATTACACAACCTGACTAAGATGAACTGGTCATTCATGTGGAACATATAAGGGTAATCTCCCCTACCAAATCAGGTGATGATAGCCAAAAGGTATAATAGTTCGCTATTGGTACATCTATTTCAGGATCCTTAAATCCCCCCATCATTGAGGGAATGCTCGATTGGATGAACCCATTTTTTTAGTACCTCCAGCGTGGAATTCTCCCACCATACTGAGTTCAGTGTGAACAAATCCTCTAACGTGTAGTGCAGTTTACCCTCCAGAGAGGGACTAACATCGATAAAACCCTTTATAGGCATGGTTCCGATGGAATTATCCTCTGTTTCATCTAATGAGATGAGATACCCAAAGTCAGTAATAAGGTCCATATTGGATCATATGTCACCCATCAAGAGATATTGAATCTCTCCCACTAAATTCAGAGTTTGGGTTACTTTTTCCTACTATGGTTCATGGATGCATTGAGTTCTCCAAGTGGTTTCATTTATTTCAGATCCACACTAACTTTTTTCATCAACTGCAAGAGCTTCTCTATGCTACCAATTATTCTTGTCCATTAGTAGTATGGGGACCTAACATTGTGGGATCATACCTACTAGCAACAAAATCGACAATATAGGTTCATTTTAACTGAAACAAACTTCTTTTTAAAATAGGAAGAATTTGTTCCCCTCAAAAAATTCAAAACCCAATATATGATCAAGTTCATGAGCTCCCACATCATCCATCGATTTATAGTTCCTCATGTTATTCTCACAAACAATAGAACCAACTTATGGGCAGAAGAAATTGTACACCAAGTACAATATCTGGTCCAACTATAATTCTTGCTACCATGCATAAGAAAATTGGAAGATTAAGGTATTCAAAAATATCCTATCTAACATCATGCAGGAAATGGTGGGAAAAAACAAAAATATTTGGCATTACAAGATCTTCAGCACCCTTTTGGATTATTGGAAAACAAATCGAAATTCCATCCAGGAAACCTCACACTCCCTAGTGAACATAACAGAAATAGTCCTACACATTGAGGTTTGGATGATGTCACTATAAATAGTTGTTTATGAGAATTAGACACTATAAAGAATGGAATAATTCAATCTTTATGAGTTATAATCCCTCAAGGAAAATAATCATTAGGAATTTCATAACTTAGAGAGGCACTAGAATAGAATAGTGAGAGAATTCAACAAGTAGGTTTTTCCTATGCCCCTTACTCCAGGGTGACATGGTACTAACTATTAGAATACCAATGATGCCTGAAAAAAGGCTTCCAAATTTAGATCCCATGTGGTAAGGACCTTGAATTATCCATAAGGCCTGTTCCAATGTAGAATACTTCTTAATAACCATGGATGGAGAGTGTATCACACCTCCAACCAATACTAATTTTCTCGAGTAGTAATTTGTATGAACATCATGGTATAAGCTCTATGACCTTAAACTAGTAGCATCCCCTATGGTCAAATATATGTGACCATAAACTATTTCACCAATGGTCTAAGCATTATGACCTTTAAAATATTTGAAACCCCTTGGTCTGATATCCATGATCTTGAACTAGCATCAACCGTAGTCCAAGCTGTGGAATTAAACTAAAAATCACAATATCTTTGGCATGTGATGAGAAACCATAGCCTTACCCTGGGTTATAAATGATGGATACCCTACAACAACTGTGGTATTCCTCAATGTCCTCTTTTGAGAGGATAACCCCATGACTACCAGCATTGTTCTTCTACCATTTATAGTTTCAAAAATTTGTATGGATTGATTCTCATTCCCATGGGATATGTAGTGACACCTAGACCTCATGTCTATGGGCCCAACCTTTGATTCATCATAAACCCTTTCACCAGGGGTAATTACATCCACCAATATTTTTCCCATTGACCCCACTCACAATTTAATCATTATGACCTTAAACTATGTGTAGTTTGTTTCAGGATATTTATGTGGAACATGGGCTTGCATTGCCCTCATTTCATATCAGGTTTTACCTCTTTCATTCCATGTAAATATCCTTTAAAACAAACACTCCCCTAGTCCAAGCATTACAACTTTAAATTGTTTTATAAATTCCTCTTAGTTCATTCTGCATGACATTAAACTACAAATCCAGCATCCTTATATATGAAATTTAAACTATGGAATATATGTCTAATCCTCATCAGAGAGGATAACCACTCCTTTTAGTTTTATACATCTACCATGCCTCATTCTAGAACTATGCGTGGATTGATTCCCATTCCCATGGGATATGTAGTGATTCCTATACCTTTTTTCTTTAGACCCATCAATTAATTCATCATAAAAACATCCTCATCAAATGACATTAAATAATGGCCTTACCCCATAAATTTGGGATGCCTCATATCATAAGTATTAGTTGATTCAATTTGTTCCCTTGAGAGGACATCCCCCTAATATCATTGGTCTCCTACCATGACACGTTCCATAATTATGTGTGTATTGATTCACATTCCCATAGGATACGTAGTGATTCATAGACCTCCTATCTTAGAGTGAAGCCTTAGCACCAACTTATTTTGGGGTCTCCACCTGGTCCAAATCTTACAACCTCAAACTATGTGTAACTAAATTTAGATCCACTTTATGTGTTGTATATCCTCATTTGCTACTTTCACGTTAGGTTTTAACTTTTAACACCACCCAAATACCCTCAAAGTACATGACCCATGGTCCAAGCTCTATGAATTTAAAATAAGATTCTCAGTCTAATAATTATGACCATAAACTATGTTCACCTAGGCTCCTTGGCCCCATATTTCCAAAGTTTGCTTCACCTTGGTGTTTTAACAATCCAATTACCCTTCTCTTTTTTATCATATCCTCTCTCTATAGGATTACCCATATGGCATCGTTTTCTTACTATATTGTTCACCATAACTATGTATGCATTGATTCCTATTCCCATGGGATACGTAGCGATGCCCAGATCTCATATCCTGGGTTCATCCCCCCCCCCCCATCAACTCATTGTAGGGTCTTTCCTTCCTCAGCATCATGACATTGGTTTGGATACAGTTTATCGAATTTTTTGTGGTATAGGGTCTATTTGGCCCTATTTTCATGTCAGTTTATCACTCTTTTATTCCACACAATCCTCCTTAAAACAACCATTCCCCTTTAGTCTAAGCTCTATGACCTTAAACTAGTAGTTACACCTTTGGTTTAAGCTATGTGACCATAAACTAACAACTTCCCTTATGGTATAAACTCTACGAACTAGTAACATCCATAGTCTGAGTTTTACAACTTCAAACTACAAAGCTCAAAATCCTCAGTACATGACGTTAAACTATATCCTTACCCTATATAAAATTGGGATTCTTCATACGACATGTATAGGATTTCCAAAAAACTTACCCCGTATAAAACCAAGATGCCTCATATGATAAGTATGTGATAACCAAAAACCTTATCCCATATAAAACTAGGATGATTCATATGATAGTTATGGGATGACCAAAAACCTTACCCCATATAAAATTAGTATTATTCATACAATAAGTATGGGATGACTAAAAACCTTACCCCATATAAAATAGGGATTCCACATACAACAAGTATAGGATGAACAAAAACCTTACCTCTTATAAAACTGGGATGCCTTATATAAAAATTATAGGATATCCAAAAACCTTACCCCATAAAAAACCAGGATTCCTCATACAAAAATATGGGATGACCAAAAACCCTACCTCATATAAAACTAGCATGCCTCATGTGACAAGTATGGGATGGAAAAAAACATACCCATTATAAAATCGGGATGCCTCATACAACAATTTTAATATGAACATAAAACTAATATCATCAACACATGATTTTAAAATTCATGCTTACCCTATCTAAAATTGGGATGCCTCATAATATAATATGATTCGATATCCTCTCTAGAGAATACACTCCCCTTCAGTGTTGTTCTTATAACACAACGTGTTCCAGAACTATGTGTGGATTTATTACAATGATCACGAGATATGTAATGACACCCAGATATCTCATCATGGGCCTAGCCTTAACATCAACTCATTTTGGGGTCTTTCCCCTCTAGTCCAAGTTTGAGTCTCGCCTATCGATATGCTCATCTAGTGTGTTTGATTGTGTGTCAGAATGGATCCTAAGGCACTAAATATTCCCTCTGGGTCATTCCCCATTTCCATTCATTTGATTTTCAACTTATTTAATTTGGATAATAATAATCCTCATGATATGAATGGGATCCCTAACAATAATGCTTCTTGGACACAATAGCTCACCTACCGCCTTGGGCTCATGCCTCAGAAGATCATTGATAATAAATAGAAACTTCGATGTTTTGAAATCAATCAATAGTAAATACCACATTTTTTCTCCCCATACGTAGTCAGTGTAGGTGGGGAAACTATGTTTTTAACATGATCTTCAGTTTTTACCTACTTTTGTATCATTCCCCTTTTACTGTCCAAGTCTTGAAATTCAATTTATACCCTCACAGGATTTGTCAATCACTTACACCCTATGTTGTTTTCTCCCCTACAAATAGTAAGAACTCCCTTCCACTCCTTGTTTCTCACATCGATAGTGACTCACATGGAATTATGAGTTGGGAGGGATTTTTCCTCAAACAAGGTTGAGATGCATGGGTTCCCCAATGGTCAGAACTCTATCGACTGAGACTAGGATCCCAAATCCAAATATCATGTCTTTAAATTGTGTGCAAGTCACCCTGGTACTGTGTTGTGTGGAGTTTTTCCTCGTTAGACCTCAATTCACATTGGGTTTACACTATTCCATGGTACACATGTCCTTTTGGGATGTTCACCCATTGTTCTAAACTCTAAGAAATTAAACTATGCACCCAAGTCTTAGCTTTATGACTTTAAATTGTGGGCAAGTCAGCATGGTAATGTGTTATGTGATTCCAGGCCTCCTTGGCCATAAAATAGTATTCATTTTCCACTATACCATGCTACACGTGACCTTTTGGGATTTTCTCCCATTGGTCCAAACTTGTTGACCTTAAATTAGGATCCCAAGTTCAAATATTATTGTGACCAAGTTGGATGAAATTGGTTTTCATATGTTGAAATAGGTTTGTGATAATTTTTTTTATTTTTTTTCATTTGGAAAAATCAATTTGATTTTTAATTTTTGGTGATTGGATGGAATCGGTTCCAGACTCAAAAGATCGGATGAACACTTGATAGGAAAGTTTATCAATTTTGGTTTTCTATTCTGTAAATGTTTTATGGGTGAAGTGGTTTTTGGACTCACATTATGTCTGGAAGGATTTTTTTATTGGAGTGAGAAGTTTTTACGAAATATTAGATGTTAAAAATAAGTTAGATAACGTTATGATGATCTTAATGTTATCAACATCATTAACAATTCATGATATAGGAAATAGTTTTTTGGAAGAAAGTAATATGATGTCAAAGTCTTCTGGACTCAGTTCATTGGTGTCAGAATCACTGAATAAAGTTTGTTTTTGAAATACTGGGAAGTTTGGAGTTTCTCAAGTCATAAATTTTGTTAAAGTACTAATTTATCTATCCATTAGATTGGATGATTCATAAGACTATATGATCCACTGAATGAACCATTACAAAGGATCAATCATTAGTTACAGAAAGTCTAGAAGAAAGGAGTCGTTGCTGACACCGGTCCATTGGACACAGTGATCTACCGATCCATCAGAGGAGTTCTGACATCGATCTATTAGAAAGAGTATTGGTATTAGAAGGACATAATATTAAGAGTTCAATCATAGGTAGATTTGAGTATTTTTAGTTTTTGGGACCAATAATCCTAATGGGATCATAGAACAATCCATCATATGCATGCTGACTCCAATAAATTATCAGACGTTAGACTTTATTGGATGTAGTAACATTGGTCTAAGGAATTGTTGAATAATTTATTTAAAGAAGAAATTTTTTGAATATATTTTATAAAATCTTTCCAAATGGGGAGTTGAATTATTTATATGTTGCAATGATGTTTATGGAAAAATAACTAAACATAATGATCAGGATGAGTAATACGAGGGTATTTATTGAGAAATTAATAAGTTTCATTAGTGTGAGGAATCTAAAGAAAAGAAAAATAAGTCTAAAAATATTAAACAATGTTTATGGAGGAATGATTTCAAATTTATATGTCTTTTAGTTGGTATAGAGCCTCGTAATGATAATTATTAAGTTCTTATGTGTTCTCAAGTGGGTCCAGAAAATCAAAGTGATCATATGTTTCATCATAATGAGAAATATTATTGGAATGACAATTAGTATTAGATTATGGAATTGTTAGGAAATTCGAAGTAGGCTAAAATTTTTAGAAGATTTGACAATTTTCAAGAATATTTCAAAAGAGTTGAGAAGTACTAAAATAGTAAAATATGAAGTCAAAATGAAATTCAAATTCAAGTTTTTATAAAAAAAATTGAGTGGGAAACTAAAATTTTTTTCCCAACCATTTATTTCTTAAAAAACTTATAAATAGATGTACATTATACTTTATGATGAAGAATCTCTATTCATGTGTGGAGAGATTGTGAGAGTGTGAAAATTTTTGTGGCTGAGGAAGTTTTCAGAAAAAAAAAATCATGAGGAAGTTTTCCAAACAGAAGAAGAAGAAGAAAGAGTGTATCACATCAGATTGAGAAATCGTACTAAATTTTATAAGAAAAGAAGAATTGGTTCAGAATTGTTTCTAAAATATTATTTCTTATCTATTTTTTGAAATAAAGAATCAGACTAGGGAATTAGACTAAGCCATCAGACTAAGTTTTCGTATATAGTCATGAAAGGTTGTTTCTACATTTTTTTGTGTTGCAAAGTGAAGATTTTTTTTGAAGATTTACAAAAGTAAAGATAGTTGAAGAAACAGAGTGAGATGTTTTGAACCAAATAGTGAAGGTTTCTTAACTTGTTACACAAAATTTTTTTAGATCATTTGGCACTGTTTTATTGATGATTGTGTTGAACAAGTGTAACGGAGTAGTTGGGGTTTGGATTAGTGGTAAGCACCCCTTAATCCTACATGAAAAATGAGGGTTCAAACCCCATTGGGCGCAGCTATTGTAGCTTACTGTAGCAGTGGTGGCACTATAGAAACGGAGGGCACTATAGCGGCAGCAGGTCACTATAGAAGCAGTAGGGTACTATAGCAGCGAGATTACTGTAGCAATACTATTCATAGAATGGGCCTTGAGCCAAAAAATTGTGCCTACATGCCATGTAATGGACTAAATGACAACTAGGCCTTTGGGCTATGCAATGGGTCTCCCTCTACCCAGTTAAATAGTCCTATTCTTTGCTTTAATAATAAATGAGGCTTCATCCCCAACCTTTTAAAAAAGTGTAACGGAATATCCTACTTATTTTATCCACACAAAACGATTGTTTTCTAATGGATTTTTTGTTATTGATTTATTTAAAAACCATTATAAGGACTGGCTACTCTTATTGAGTAGTGAACCTTGTAAATACTTATGTTCTTATGGATGTGTGAATTTTTTTTCATAAAATGATAACTATTTAATAGGAGGTGAAGGTTGTTACCTAATAAAGTTAACATAAAAGAAAATATTTTCATTGATTCACCCCTCCCCCTCAGGGATACATTGATCATGGACCTTTTAAAGTGGTATCAGAGTGGAGGTTCCCTTTATTTACACTTTGCTAAAGTTTTTGAAGAGAATTTGTTATAGAGAATCCTAATAGAGTGAATAATAAGGGGCTTCCAGTCTTATATGGAAAGAAATATCTTATCTGGAAAGATAGTATGTTTCCTTATCTTATGTCTCTTGGGGATGATGTTTTGGAAGCTGTTACATATGGATTTCATCCTATTTTTTAGAATGTTCCACTTATATCATTAGACAAGAAGAATCTATAGAATTATGGAAGATCCAATAATTATTTAATCTCATCACTTATTGAATGTAATTTTCTAAGAGTAAATGGAGTTTATACTACCAAACGTATCTAGGAAAAGTTGAAGATGATTTATGAAGTTAATACAAAGGTGAAGAAATCAATGTTACAAATCTATAGGCTGAATTATGAAGATCTGAAAATATTTGAGTATGAATCTATTGGTGACTTCTTTATAAGGGTGAATGATATTGTTAGAACCATAATATGTCTTGGTGAGAAGTTGTAAGATTCAACTATTGTTGAAAAGATCTTGATAATTCTTATTGATAATTTTGATTCCAAGTTTTCATTTTTAGAATATATATATCATGAAACTATATCTATGGATAACCTTCACAATACACTCATTACCTATAAAAATGAGAAGTGAGAAAGTTAGGAAATGAAAAGAAAAAGTTGATCAAGAAATTTCATTCAAGGATACCAAGAAAGAGAATTCTAAGAATATTCTTGAAGATAGAACTGGTGATTATGAATTTGAAAATTAGGTTAGTAATAATCTTGGTTTATTTTTAGCCTTGTTTTAAAAAAATGAAAAAATAGGTACAAGAAAATATAAATGGAAGCTAACTAGAAAAGTTTTTGAATTTGGATCCATTGGGAACTTTGTTGCTAATTTACCTCAAAGAAAGAATGAATAATATAGTGATGAAGATGATATATAGCCAAGAATATCATGGAATAAACATGGTTAAAAATAAAATTCTTATTACAAGGTAAATGATAAAAATTTCTCCAAATCCAAAAGGAGAAGCTTTTTGTCAAAAGATATTAAAGAGGAAGACAGTGAAGTTGAGGCTGAAAGGTTTACTAAATTTTATATAAAAAATAATTTCATTGTAATGGTTAATGATGAATATTTTTGAATTAATATTTCTAAAGATAAATAGAAAAATTTATAATTCCATCTAAAGAGAGAGCTGAAATAATGTCTAGTAAAGATTGTTAGAATTGAAATAGATATCAACAAGTTGAATAAGGAAATCCCTACAAAAAAATCAATAATCTCTTTTTGAAGATAAATCTATGTTACTTTAAGAGATTAATTTTCTAAAGAAGTCTCTTGAGAATGAAAATAATTGGAATGAACATATTGAATAAAACTTTAAGACAAAGGAGGAAGAGTTGGAACTTGTTCAAAAAAAATATTTTAAAATTGAGTAGGGAGTGAAAAGTCTCAAGAACTAAATCTATAAAGTTGGTGAAAATTATAGGAAGTTAAATCTTGATAAGGATCTAAAAAAGTAACCTTAAAATGTTTTAAAGAAATTTGAAAATTTTCCAAAGAAGAAGAAGGTTGAGAAAATTGTGTGTGTAGCTAAAACCAACAAAGATGTTAGTTTAGAAGTTTCTAAAAATTATGCGTCTAAAACAAACTTTTATACCACTTATCATTCTGATAAAGTTGTGAAGAAATATGAATTAAAGAAGAAGAGTCTGGGTGATAATAGAAATTATGGGTGCCAACAAAGTTTTGATGTGAAAGATAATAAATTCCTTAAAAACATGCTCAAAATTTTGGATAATATGGATGTTACAAAGGTAAATATTCATTCTATGGTTATTGATGCTATTGTGGTGGATTTGGTTATATGGAAAATATGTGTTGGTTTAACAAATAATATTACGATTATCCCATGAGTTTCAAAGATTAAGGTTTGAGGGGGAGTCAATCCTCTCAAAGGAGTAAATTTGAGAAAGAAGTTTTGAATGTTGAAAATAGGTTCCAACCTTTGGAAACTATCTGTAAAAGATGTGAACAATCAGTAAATCTTGCAAAAGGGTGTCTTTTTTTGTTACCAACATAAAAAAATGTTTATAAAAATTATTATGTGAATAAATAAAAACAAAAATAAAATCACTTACTGTAAAAACTGCTCTCAAAGCTACAAAAGGAAAATGACCCTGAATTTTGGATAGTGTGTGTTATTCTCATCTGATAGGAGAATTTAAATTATTAAATAATGTGAAATATTTCAAAGAATTAACTGTTATATTTGGTAATGATTAATCTCTCAGAATCAAAGGTTTTGGATCCACTAATATTGAGGAATAAAAGTTAAAATCCATGAAAGATTTGTTTTTTGATGGGTTGAAACACAATTTGTTGAGTGTTTCCTAACTTTTTAATGAAGGCAATAAAGTTGTTTTTAGAAAACATGGTTTTTTTAAATAATAATATGGAAAAGCTTTTATAAGAGTCTAATATACTAAAGAAAACATGTTTCAAGTTGGTGAAGTTCAGAAGTCATGTTACTTTACCATGATGGAATAAAATAAGTTGTGGTGTAAAAGTTTGGGACAAATTTTTCAAAGAAACATGAGAATGTTATCAAAGTAAGATAGTTCTTGAGATATTACTTAAATTTCAAGAATAAGATATTGGTGTTTCATAATTATTCATAAAGTTAAGATAACAATCTCTGGGCATAATAAAGACAATATTTTTTCAACTCAACCCTTAGAACTTATTCATTATGATGTTTGTGGGGAAATGAGAAAACCAAAACCTTTTCGAGATAAGTACTTAATTTCTTTCATTTATGATTTTACTCACATTACTTGTGTTATGTATTTGAATCATAAATTGGAATCTCTAAATATTTTTAAGAGTCTTAGGATAATAGATGAGAAGGAATGTGGGTATTAGATAAATAATTTGAGAAGTGATAATGGTGGTCGATACAAAAATGAAGAGTTTATATGTTATCTTGAAAAAAAATGGAATTATTCATGAGGTCATTGAACCATACACAACATAACAAAATGGAATTATTGAAAGTAAGAATATAAGATTAGTTGATATGGGGAATACAATGTTTCTTGGGAATGGAATTTCTCACTACTTCTAGAGGTAATCTATGAGCACAAATGTTTATATTCTGAATTGTTGTTTCTATAATCCAATTTATGATATGAATCTATATGAAATTATTTATGATAAAACTTCATATTTGAAACATTTGAGAGTTTTTTTGGATCCCCTACATCATAAAGAAGAAATGTGGAAAACTTGGAATTTTTTATCAGAGATTTGAAGATGGAATATTTATTGGTTATGTTCTGGATGGAAGAGGATATAAATGTTTCAACAAAGAAACAGGGATAATTTTTATTATGTTGATGTAAAAGTTATTTATAAAGCTAAGAAATGTACTATAAAAACACATTAAGATGATAAATATGGATAGGATGAAAGAATTTTTGTTAAGCAACATGAAAAGGATGACAAAAATTGTGATGGAACATAGAAGGAAGAATCTGACTTACCTATTTCTAGTGATAAGGATGAATTTAATACATCTCATCCTAGGCTGAGAAAATAGTTGGAAACTCAAAACATAATTGTTGGTCAACATCAAAAGTTTAAAACAATAATAACTTCAAAATTTGTTACACCTCAAAATCCCTTTTTTTGAATTTTATGAAAGCCACTTTATTATAGTGGTAATCGTACATTTAATCAGCATCCAACATCGAGATGATTTCAAAATTCAAAACTCAAAATTCAAAAAAAAAACATAAAAAATTGGCACCCTCGAGCCTAGTACGTCCATGTGCTCACTGAGAAATGAAACAGCATCCACAGGCCACCCTCGAGAAACACCGCCAAATCTAAAACCATGGAAAATCATCATTATGCCTATCAAGAAAGAATAAACACATATTTCTTTGTCAAGAAAATTATGATAAGTAAATTCTTAAGAAGTAATGAATGGAAAATTTGAAACCTATTTTCAAAAACAATTTCAATGGGAACCAATTTGGATAAATATTTAGAAGGTAATGAAATTGAATATAAAGAGTTTCAAAAGCTGATTGGAAGTTTTTTATATCTAAATGCATCAAGACCATAAATTTTTCATGTTGTTACCTTATTTGAAAGATTCCAAAGTAATCCAAAATAATCACATATATTGGTTGGAAAAAGAATTCATAGATATATAAAAGGCATAATATATTTTATAATCAGGTATTATAGCTTATAAATAATGTATTTGTTTGGTTTTAGATATATTGATTGGACATGAAGTATTGATGATTGAAAATCCAAATTTGGTAGAGTTTTATTTCTAGGGGAAATCTGTGTAAGTTGGCATACTAAGAAACAAAATTTTGTAACTCTTATAATAGCTGAAGTTGAGTACTTTGTTTCCACTCAAGATAAAAAATAACTTATGTGGATGAAGACTTGGTTGGAAGACTTAATTATTGAAGTTAATTAACTTCAAATCTTGGGTTGTGATAATAAGAGTCCTATAAACCTTATACGAAACCTAGTAAAACATTATCATTTAAAAAACATTAATATCAAATATCACTTCATCAAAGAGAAAGTGGAGAAGAATGAACTCAATTTAGAGTATGTTCTGACATTGGAACTAGTTAATTCCATTTTCACAAAAAATTACCAAAGGAAAATTTTTTCAAACTAAGGTCAAACATGGGTGTCCAACCACTTTATATATAAGGTTGAAGTATGTTTTTGTGTCACCTATCTCATATAGTATTTGGATATTGTATTCAGGGGGATAAATGATTCATAAATATATCTATGTATGTGTGCTAAATCTTTTAAAGAACCATGTATTTGGGGGGTGGGTTTTGGGTAAGCTATGAGCTCAAAATATAAGTGTGTGAACTATTTTGATATTTTTTTGAAGTGGTTGTTAGAAACTTGTTACAAGAGAGGACTAATTTTTGAAATGTTGTGAAAGTTTGAAAGGTTTTGAAGTTTCATGAAAATATTTTTTAAGTCACTAATTTGAGACAACATAGTTATTCAGTCAATTATTCACGTTTCCTATGATGAGTTATATCATTTAGGATTATAATTATTGATAAGTAATTCATTTCTTGAGGTTAAAAATTTTAGTGATTTATGAATCTTGGTTAAAAAAAACAAAAGGGGGATTTTTGGGACCAAGTTGGCTAAAGTTGGTTTTCTAATGTTGAAAGAAGTTTCTGTTGATTGTTCTATATTTTTTTATCATTACAAAAAATAAATTCACTTTGTATGTTTTAGTGATCGGGTGGAATGGGTTATAGAATCATAATATCAAATACACACTTGATAAGAAATTATATTGGTTTTGGTTTTATGTTCGGGAAATTTTTTTGGGTTGAAGTGATTTTTAAACTTACATTGTTTCCAAAAATAATTTTTTTATCTAAGTGAGAAGTTGATACAAAATATGAATGTCTTTAGATATTTTCAACATAATTAATATGATTCTATTTTGATCTGAATGTTCTCAACAACATGAAAAAAATCATGATACAAGAAGGAGTTTGTGGAAAAAGAGAATATAAATTTAAATAAATCTGGTCTCAGTTCATTAGTGTGATAATCACAAATGCAGTTTTTGTTTGAAAGACTGGGAATTTGGTAGTTGATGAAGTCAAAAGTTTTGTTGATGAACTGATCGACTGATCCATTGGATTGGTTGATTCATTGAACTATCTGATCCACCAAATAAACCATTACAAAGGATCAATCATCATTTAAAGAATGTGTGTAATAAAGGAGTTTTTGTTGACACTGGTCCATCAGACATGCTGAGCCATCGATCTATCGGAGGAGTAATGACATTGACCAATCCAAAAAAGTGTTGGTATAAGAGGGTCATAAAATGAAGATTTCAATCAGAGTTATATTTGAGTATTTGGATTTTTTGGATTGATAATCCTGATGGGATCAGTGACTGATCCATCAAACACATGCTGGTATTGATAATTTATTGAACACTAGACTTCATCAAACATAGGAACATCAATCTGAGGAATTGTTGAACAATAAAAGAAAAGAGAAAATTTTTTGAAGAGTTTTTTCAAAGTGTTTCCAAAGGAGAGATGGTATCTTTAGAAATTTCAATTATTTTTATGGAAAAAAAAGTGAACAGGATGATCAGGCTGAGTAATACAAGTGGACTACCCAAGCGACTGAGAAGTTCAATCAGTGTGAGGAAGCTAAAGAAAATAAATATAAGTAAAAAAAGTTGAAATAATGTTTAAGGAATAATTATTTCAAATTTTTATGTCTTTATATTAGTACGGAGCATCAAAATGATAAGTATTCAGTTCTTATGTGTTATCAAGTGGGTTAAGAAAATTGGAGTGATCATATGTTTCATCTTAATGAGAAACAATATCATAATTACAATTAGTATCATACTCGAGAATCATTTGGAATTTTTAAGTATACTAAAGTTTTGAGAAAATTTCAGAATATCTGAGATATTATGAAATAGTCAAAGATGAATTTGAAATTAAATTCAAATTTCAGTTTCTAGAAATTTGGTTGAGTGGGAAAGTGAAAGTGGGTTCCCTTCTATTACTCTCTTGGCACATTTATAACTAGAATTAAGTACATTGTACTTTTTGATGATGAATTACTATTCACGTGTGAAGAGAGAGTGAGAGTGCTTAATTTTTTGTGGATAAGGAAGTTTCCAGATAGAGTTTTCCTGAGAAATTTATTTGGAAAGAGGAAAAAGAATAAATATTTTATAAGATCGGAGAGAGAAATCAAACTAAAGTTTATGAGGAAAGAAGTTGTTTATAATTTTTTCTAGAGTATTATTTATTATCTATTTTCTAGACTAGATAATTGGAATGGGGAATCAGATTGAGTCATCAAACTGATATTTTTTATTGAGTCTAGAAAGGTAGTTTCTACCTGTTGCTGGGTAGGAAAGTGAAGAATTGTGTTTTGAAGATTTAAAAAAGGAAGATAGTTGAATCAGTACGGTGAATTGTTTTGAGTCAATTGGTGAAGGTTTCTTAACCTATTATATAGACTTGTTTTACATCATTTATTCTAGAAGAGTCACATGAACTATTTTATTGATTATAGTGATATATAAGTGTAAGGTTATATCCTACCTATTTTATCCACTAAGAATGAGTGTTTTCTAGTGGATTGTGTGGTATTGGATTAGTGAAGGTTTCCTATGGATTTGTTAATGTTTTTTTATAAAAGTGATAATTATTTAACCACAAGAAAATTTTATAACATAATAAAGTTAACATAAAAGAAAAAGATATCAATAATTCACCTCTCTCCCTCTCAGTGATACATCGATCCTGATTGGTCCTTTTCAAATATCTCAATATAAAACTATGTTCAAGTTATCTCGGGAATGTTTTATGTGGATTTTTGCCTCCACAACCCTCATCTCTCATCAGGTCACCTACATTCTATTCCATGAACACTTATTTGAGAATCCCTCCACCTAGGTCTAAGCATTATGAACTTAAACTATTTTCAACCCTATGGTTCATGATCTATGACCATAAACATGGAGTCATGGTCTGATCATTATGAACCTAAACTATTTGAAACTTCTTGGTCTGACTAGAATGACCTTGAACTAACAATGGAAAGAAGAAAAAACTTATTTCAGGTTAAAATCCCATAAGGGAAACATGATAAAGAGTCAGACTCCCCCTATCAGGTTACTCCTGCAACTTGGAAAAAAACTAGGGGACAAGAAGAAAGAGGTACAAAGCCAATAAGAACCCACTATGGACCTCGGAAAAAACCTAGTTGTGGTCACTAAACCTGTTGTTTCATAAAAGAGTTAGAGACAAATATGGATCTCGCTTTCCCTCATGATCCCCTCTAAGGGACACCCCATTATGTTACCCTCTTACACCCTACCACATTGGTTAGATGGTTGTTTTTAGTGTTGGTTCACACATCATCATTTTACGATGTAAAATTGTGTGTCCATCATCCTCACCGTATGATGTTAAACTATGTATACATAATCCTCATTCCATGATGTAAGACTACAAATCATCTAAGGATATCACTTGAGAATCCCTTTTCCCTTTCATTGTTGGTCACCTACCACATCATTTTTGTTCTTTTACTATTGCTCGACGTCAAAAATGAATATCCCCTTGGAAGAAAAGTCTGGCCTTTGTGCAAACTGATTATCATACCAAATGTTCTCAAAGTCACAATATCATAATTCTAATATTGATGAACTATGTCTAAACATTCCATCAGTTTATCCCCATGCTTCATGTATCCCATGATTTTGATCCTCATCCTCCTTTACATCTGAGTGGGCTTCCCTTAATGGCATCATTCATGGACACAATGGATCACCTACCATCCTGGGAACATGCCCCAAAATACTTTTGGAAACATTTTGAGATAGGTATTATATTTTGAACATGGTCAATGGTCGGCCCTCTTTTTTTATCACCATCCTTGGCAAAATGATAATGGATTCTATGTATCAAACATGGTCAACAATTTTCCTTCACATCAAACCCCTCAATTTGTGTTCCATATCTTTAAAATCTGGATTCACACTCTTCATTCCCCATTTTCTTGGGTAGAATTCAATACCCCTAGAATTACCCCATTCATTCACTAGTGTGAGTTGAGAAAGAAAAATGGTTTTGTAGATAATCCCAGTCTCATACCAAAACTTTCTCAGTCATGACACTCATAGTGGTCAATAAACAATTTTAGGCCCTGAGTGTTCATCTATTGCATGAAACTCTCACATAAATGACCAATCATGTGATTATTACTTGTTTCTCATAATGAGAATGACTCACATGGGCTTAAGGATTGATCATTGGTTGTCTCATCAATTTTGTTGAAGTGTGGTAGTAAATCTCTATAAAATAAAAATGTCTCTGCATACAAGTAGTTGAAAAAAAATAAAATTAAAAGGTTTTAGAGGTTCATCCCCAAATTGGGACCTCTCCTTTATTATATAGAAATAATACCTAAGGTTATGAATAGGCGATCTAATGCTCTATCCTAGACAGCCTTTGTGTGGCCTCCAAAGCCTATTGTATCATGATGAGCTCTACATATTCCTCCCTATCCATAGGGAAAATCTCATCAACCCTAATCTACACACAAACCTAATTAACTTCACACCCATCTATCTAATATTATACCACTTCTACTAAAGATCTAGATACCACTAGTTGATACCTCAACTGGCTATTTATCTCCTCTTGGGAATTGATGATAATCACTAGCTCGTTCGCTTGCTCTTTTAGTCAAGTAAGTTCCTGATTATCCTCCTAGAGCTTCTTGGGGATATCAGATTTCTCCTGGTGCTAGGAGATGTTAAATTCTTGACTTTATGCATGCACACACTCAAGAATGTAATCATTAACCAGTGCATGGAGGGCATAAGAATCCACCCCTTTGGTTCCCAATTTCTAATCCAGTGGTGTAGGGACCCCATCCGACTTACTATATGTAGCTTTGGAGTGTGGGTAATAAAGTTTTTCACACTCCTCCACACCCTAAATCGAATGATATGATTCTCCTTAGAAATATCAAGCCTAGAATCATCCAATTATTTGGGTGGAATGGGTTCATACTCTAATAATTCCATGAGGACAACGGTGGTAGGGTCTTCCTCTAGGATTCTCTCAGAAGGTTTATGCTCTAAGTCAAGAGTAAGTTTTTCCTCTTATGAATATTTGTTGCAAACACATTTTCCATTAAACTCAATATTCACCTCCCTAGTAATATCACCCACATCCATGATGGGATTCCCTACAAGGATTATAGTTGGATCATCCTGAATGACTGACTCTCCAAGAGTTGGCACAGCCATTGGGGGAGGTGCCCCAGGTTCCCCAACCACAATTGTTTTCTAGGAATGCACCCTCACAAGTTTATACACACCCAAACCTAAGATACTACCACTTCTAATCAAGCTCTAGATACCACCATTTGATCCCTCAACTGACTATTGATCTCCTCTTGGGAATTTATGATAATCATTGGCTTGTTCACTTGCTCTTTTAGTGAATTAAGTTCTTGATTAGCCTCCTGGAGCTTCTTGGGGCTATCATATTTCTCCCAGTGCTAGGAGATGTTAAATTCTTGACTTTATGCATGCACCCTCTTGATAAGGTAATCATGAACCAGTGCATGGATGGCATGAGAATCCACCCTTTTTGTTCCCAAGTTCTAAGCCAGTAGTGTAGGGACCCCATCCGACTTACTATATGTAGCTTTGGAGTGTGGGTGATAAAGTTTTGCACACTCCTCCACACCCTAAATTTAATTAAATTATTCTCCTTAGAAATATCAGATCTAGAATCATCCAATTATTTGGGTGTAATAGGTTCATACTCTAAGAAGTCCATGTGGACAACAGTGGTAGGGTCTTCCTCTAGGATCCTCTCAGAAGGTTCAGGATCTAAGTTAAGAGTAAGCTTTTCCTCTTGTGAATATTTTTTGGAAACACCATTTCCACTAAACTCAATCTTCACCTCCCTAGTAATATCACCCACATCCATGATGGGATTCCCTAAAAGGATTATGTTCAGATCATCTTGAACGACTGGATCCCCAAGAGTTGGCACAGCCATTGGGGGAGGTGCCCCAGGTTTCCCAACCACAACTGTTTTCTAGGAATACACCCTCACAAGTATTGTTTTAAATAGATACATGCCAGTTAGTTTTATTACTGATGATTAATTGGGAAACATGGTTCACATTATGATAAAATACTTACATAGCGAGATCATCTGGGAAAAATCTATCCCTAGAGTCTCGAGAGGGAATTTCAGCATAGGGGACTCTGTGACACCGATCGGTACTTCAATAGCTGACATCGGGACCCTAAATTCTATTTGGGAGGTATCTGTATAAAAAACATGTTTTTTTATAATTTAATAGATCCATGAATGATTGAATAAATCTATACTAATTGACGTTTAATATTACCCTACATCATGGTGATCTCAATGATGAGTCACCCCAAACGGTCTACCCCACTAGTGATAGATTCCATTTTCAGAATTCTAGGGTGTAGTATACCATAGATGAATGGGATGACCAGGGGATACAACCCCCCCCCCCCCCCCCCGACCTCTCTCTTAGACCTTCCATTCATATCAGCCTCAGGCATGGAATTTGAGTTGTGCCCACTGGTACCTATTGGGGCACCCTTGTCCCCTATAATTGGGACATAATGGTCACCCTCATCTAGATCCTGCATAAGGAAAATCTCATTTAGAACCTTTAAAAAAATTTATGGTTGGAAGAGGTAGGTGAGTTGACAAAATAATCTTACCTTTCAAAAAAAGATCAGTTAAGTCATAATCCTTAAGGGTGGACTCTCTTCCCTCATGGGGAGTTTCTTGCTCAACATATGATCCCTAGGATTCCTCATCACGGGTGCCCTATATGTTGGTACCCAGGGCTGACACCTCCTGTGTTGATTCTTTTTCATATGTTGTCCCCTCATGATTAGGATCACCACTGAACATCACATGAACCCAATTGGTGTTAAAATCAAATCCCCCATGATGGCATGTAAAGTAATCCATATCCACCAGGTACGCAAATCTTTGATGAATGTTCCCCCTAGAAGTGGTCTTGGAAAGCCCCACCTCTGGTAGCTAAATTCTTTCCCAAGACAGTCTCTTCCATTTCTGTTGTATCATCAGGATCAACTTTATCATTTCCCAGGTCACCCAAAGCATGAGGAAGAAATCATCAACAATTAACTACAATAGATACCACATCTTCTTTATTGGGGACTCTATGGTCCAGCTGGTCCCATCCTAAAATCTCCCCACATGTTCTCATGGTTGTTTCTGAGGTAGTCCCTCCCCTTTGGGATGTGAGGTTGTAACAACACCTTGATCTTCCCCCACTGCTACCATGGTTAGATCCCTCGATGCTTGACAAGAACCTCTAATAGTATCCCTTATGTTTCCTTACTACTCTATTTATTCACTTGATAGTGTAATTATCCTCACAAAGTGATGTAGAATCATGCTTGGATATGGAAATATCCAATTTTTTTATAACCCTAAGAGAGGCCAGTATTGACATTGGTGGGCGGAAGCATAATTACTTACCTCGTGCCTTATCCTTTGAACATCCACCACAACTGATGAAGGATATGTGTGTGTGTGTGTGTGTGTGTGTCTTTCCTTGAGGATCCCCATGTAAAATCGCTTCATCGGCTTCTAGATACACCCAAACTGTCAGGAAAACCAATACATGGTATACAACTCACAAGAAGTGTTGTTATATATCTTAGAGACTAGTAATCCACCTTTAAAGGTCTACAAATACTTCCACTACTCCAGCATCCCATCTCACTAGATAGAGTCAATAATGGATGGAAGTTGAAGATGATAGAATATTTTATACTAACCATGACCCTGAATTCATTATGAGCCACCATCTGAACCTCGACGATGTTGAGGAGTGAGGGTAGTAGACCAAACTTTAGAGGGGTAATGGAAATTTGGAATTCATAGCCTCTTAAATGTGTTTCAATCCACCCATTAAAGAACTGTAAGGACTGCATATCCTTCTAGGAATGCGCCCAATTTTCATGTTGCCCAACTAGCTATAGAGCTAGGCCAACATTTTTTTTAAAGGTAATGTTTTGGTCAAAGAACAAAGCACAATTTATTGATAAGCAAAAGGATTACAAAAGTCGGAAGGATGGGATTTTTTACAATCTCTATCAAACAGATATAATAAGTTAGTTGGAAGAGTTTCCAGCCAAGTCATGCTATGATGTACTCCTTTGTTAGCAAGTGCATCTGCAACAGAATTCGCTTCATGGTAGGCATGAGTAGCTATGTAATCAATCCCATGGAGCGAGTTCAGACAATTCATCCAAAGTGTGGTAAGCGGCCAGAAAAGATGAATGATGCCATTCCAGATGGCATGAATGATAGTGGTAGAGTCACTTTCAATCCAAATCTTTCTCCAACCTCTTTGAAGTGCAAAATCAACTGCATGGATGACCCCCAGCATTTCATCCTCCAGAGATGAAGAATGACCACATCCAACATAGAAGAAACCCTGACACTGGCCAGCTGAGTCTCTGAAGATGGTACCACAAATGGCAGGGATTGGATTGCCTTTAGAAGCACCATCAACGTTCACTTTGATCCATCTCATCATCGGTGATTTCCAAAATACTTCAAAGGAACGTTTGGGCTTTGGTTATATACCAGGCACATGTAGATGATGAAGGATCTCAAAGTCACCAACCGATTTGTTGCAACAGTCTTTTAGAATTGAAGCAGCTTCATGAATCGTAATAAGAATCTGAGATTTTCCTGCATTGAGACTAAATGAGTGTTTATTATGAATAAGATCATTTCTAACGTACCAGATCTCATGCAGGAGTTCTGTCACTGCCGCAAGAAAAATATTTTTAACCTATAGAGAGGCTTCATATCTAATTCATTTTTTTAAAACAAACAAATAGAGTCAGATAGGGGCCATCTGCAATTAAATAATTCAAGAACATAATTCCATAAAGCAGAGGTCATCGCACAAGAAAAAAAAAGTTGATCAGCATCCTCCCTGTGCTGATTACACAAGATTATTTTGAAGAGCCTCTTCTTCCTCAACCAAATCTCCCCAAGATTTACCTTTTAGGGATGTAAAGACATTGTATTTTTTAACACAAATATCTTGTTTTTTTGGGGAGCTCAAGTTTGTCTATAATATTCAACCCCTTTTTACCATGTTATACTTCCTGCCAATCATTAGTGATTGGGGGATCCATTTGTTTTCTAACCACCCTACAATTGGAGAGGTTATTCCCAATCAATTTTCACACCTCACAAAAGGGTGGTTTATTTTCATATTCAATTCTAAGGTAGATTCTATAATCAGGGGCATTGAAACCTGTGTTAGATGGGAGTTCACTTTCCAGATTAACCTCAACCATTATTTTAGCATATAGGCCAAGATCTCCATTCAAAGTCTTGTGATCAATTTTAATAGGGGTCCCTATGCAGGAAGCAATGTCATTAAGAATCTTCAAGTGCCAATAGAACCAATTGAGTCCATGAATTCTAACCCCAAACATGTTCCATATAGTTTTTGTGTGTGTATGGGTTAAAAGCAGCATCCCAATCCAAAATTCTAAGAAATCCTGGTTTAAGCTGCAAGTTCCCAAGTTTCCATACCTGCTCAAGCTCACCTTGAGAGCTTAAGAGTATATGATAATAGCCCTTGACTATGGGAACCATATTACATTTTGACGAGCCCCAACAGTGAGAAATCCGGTTATTTAGTTCTAATAGAGGACAGGGTCGGTCACCTGTGTTGTATGAGACTCGGCCAAGAACCGAGTATTTTCACAGCTGCTCTCTTTGCTTCAAGGCTTCCGGATCTGCATCAACCATGTAACCGCCATCTTCAAGCTTTTTAAAGAGCGGATGTTTGCACTCCTTCAGGATACTGAGATCAGTTCCTTGAAAAGCATCGCGGAAGGAGACAGGTAAGGTATGAAGGGGGACTTCGAGATTTCCCACTTCGATTTTTGAAGAACTAGGATCAGAAGATGTTGGAGCAGGTGGGGTGAGTTCCCACGCCGGATCAGTTCCACGATCATTGCTATCATGAGAATCCTTGGATACAAACCCATGTATGTATCCCTCATCAGAATAACCTAACCACTAAGAAAGGTGGCCAAAAATACAATGTAACAAACCCCCAATATCCATCCCTCCTTCAGGTTATAATCCCACTGCTGATAGAACCCTTCTTCTAAGATTATCTAGAATGTCCTGGTTTCCTCCTATATTTCACTACTAGACATTGCTGCAGCCACCCTGGCATCTTTGTAGTTAGAGTCTTCAGAAACATCCCCATGTAGGTTTTGAATGAAATGTCCTGATAGAAGGGGTGATTCTTTAGTGCTTTATTCAACACATCTATAAGGACCTATTCTTTAAGGGGGTATTCTCCCTATTTCCCTATGCATTCGAAACTGGAAGGAATTCATAGTATTAAAATACCTCCAGTGGGATTTCACCGATGCAATGGAGATCCCACATATTGATCCCCACCTCCCCATAATGAAGGTGGAAGGTGTTAGTATCTGGGGACCACTAGCTAATAAGTTCTATAAGTAGATATTATTGAATATACACATGAAACTAGGATGTCAACACTACCTCATATAGCCTGATGTGGCACATTTCATCCCTGAACTCCTAACAAGTGAAGTGTATCCATTACATGCATTCCCACTCATCAGTGAAGTTACCATCAGCCCGTAGGTCCCAATCCTTATACCAACCCATGATGTTGTTTTGAATGTTGGTCTAGAAGATGCTCACATAACAGGATATAAACTCCTCATTCTCTATAAATTCCCTAGTTATCATCCATGTCCATCCACTTAGAGTATAGATGGCGGTTTCTCCATGCTTCTGAGCAGGGTGACCCAGTGAAATGATATTCCAAAAAGTGACCTCCTCATGATGAGTGAACCAAAACCATGGAGTATTCACTTTGATGACTAAGATATCCACATCATCCATTATACAGAAGTTTTAAATGGGTAGGGGGTTTCTCTTCAAATATACTCTCTGGGATTCATTCAATAATCCTAGGAGCACCCTATTATATGAAACCACTCTTAAGGAATGGGGAATTTTCAAATTCCCTACCATTTAATCCCTTTGGGTCATAGCATTAGTTCCGATTGTAGCTTGGTCAGTAGGGTTGTCCATTTTTCAAATATCTATGGATTAAAAGGCTAAGTTGAAAAATTTTGGGCTTCAACCGTGCAAATTTTCCACATCGCACAAATTTGAATATGGTTTCCCAAAATTCAAATAAACCACAGGCCGATGCAAAAAAAGTTGGAGTTTCATAAAATATATGGAAGAATGGTCAGGATTTCCTGCAAAGGGATGAGTTCTGCACATGTAAGATGGATTATCACGCATGAAAATCAAATTACTATACAAAGGGGCCTTCTCACTATTTATAAGCACAGGGATTCCAAATGGTACAAACACACAGCATAGTTTTTCAACCCAATCCTATATTTCTACGAATGGGTGGAAATTAGCCACCCACTTCGGTATTTCCCTAAAAATCCAACCTTCTAGTCCACCTTCAACTCTGGTTCTGAGTGGGGGAATTTGTTGGTGCCAAAAACATTTCTTTCACCCTAAAAGGATAATTTTTCATAAACTAAGAATTTGAACCACCCTAAAGAAGAACTTTGGGTACAAGGATTATGTTTTGTAAAAATTTGGTGGGCTGTACACAAATGAGAAATTCCACACTCAAAGGACTTGCAGGCCAAAGGAGACGTTGAGTTCCATGGAAACTTCTGAAGCCTGAAATGGTTCTCAAGGTATGTGAATGAAAAAAGTGGATTTTGGAATAAAAATAATTGTGAAAAAATCATGTTACATTCCCAAGGAGACATTTAACCTATGGGTTATGTGTTCAATACCCATAGGAAACCAAGGCATGTGTGCACAAAAAGAAATCTTTGCATGAAAATTCAATGTGAAACTGTCCAATTATGCATGAAAGGAGACATAAAACCATACAAGTTTCATGGTCAAACCCAATTGGAAAAGCAATAGGAAGTATGAAACCTTGTTCTTTACTACAGTGTAGTTTCATGACATCAACTTCCATTTTTGAGTATAAATAGAACCTCACACCAACACTTGAGGGGGAATATCAAGAAGACAAAGTGATGTTTTCACTCATGAAAACCTCTCTTCCACCACATTATGAAACACTAGAATACCATGTACCCAAAAAGGTGTATAAATTTCATGAACAACCTCCTATTATCCCCAATTTGACTTGTCCTATAGTTGAGAGATCCTCGTGAAACACCTCTCCAAACTGATCAGATTTGTGCAAGAGAATTTTCCTTCGTGCAACTTTGATCTGTGCACAAATCCAAATATTGAACACACCCATGCCTCCCGAATCCATGTGTTTGAGTTTTTCTATATCCCATCACTCACATAACTCTATTTTCATGAAATATAAAAAAATCACATAAAAACCTTTTGTTCCCTTACTTGACGCCCCATGTGCTTCAAGTGAATCCAATGCTCTATTTGTTGCTTCTAATCATAGGTACCCTAATTCCTTTTTCTCTTAAGAATAGGTACCCTAACATTGGGACTCCTAATTTACACTCCTCTAAAATAGTATTTATTCCATTCTCTACCCAGTGATGCATGAGCAGTAGGCGTGTAATCCCTAAAGGTGGCATCATTGAGGGAAATGGATCACCTGTATTGGTAGAGATTCATTATGATGGATCTTCCTATTGCCTTAGAATGTAATCCCTATACATGTTCAAGATGTATGATATAAAACTACTCAGTTCTATATCCTAGTCGTACGATGTTCAATTGCATGACAATGTCCTTAGCACATGATGTTAAACTGTAGCCTTACCATGTGTGATTAATATGGGATTCCTCATGTAAGATCATTATATGATGCCACCCTCTCCCCCACCATAGGATGATACACCCATGATGGGTATATTCTACTTGTAAGACCAACACTATATTTCTCCACCATGGGATAAAACACCAACCACAGATTGCTTCCATGTGTAAGACCCACACCATCCCTCACTGATGCTCTATTCATGACATGAGATTCCTTACTACATGATGTTAAACTGCATAGACTGATTATGTCACACAACCTTAAACTGAAAAATCAAACTACATGGATTTTGATCCCTATTTATTGATAGGGTACGTATGATGCCTTCGTGAGGTCCAATATCGACCACCATCTGAGTGTGAAATATTCTCCCTTAGGGGGGAACACTCCAGCATCTTAGTGTGAAATCTTCCCCCTAGGGGGGACACACTCCACCATCCAAGTTTGATATATTCCCCCTTAGTGGGGTTACACTCCACCATCCAAGTATGAAATCTTCTCCCTTGGGGGGACACACTCTACCATCCAATTTTGAAATCTTCCTCCTAGAGGGACACACTCAACCATCCCAGTGTGATATCTTTCCACTTAGGGGCACACTCCACCATCCTAGTGTGAAATTTCCACCCTTTGTGGGACACACTCAACATAGTAGTGTGAAACATTCCCCCTTGGGGGGACACACTCCACAACTGATTTTTCTCCACAAGACATTAAATTTATGACCTGATCCATAATCCCTACACCATACAATAAACATAAGATTCCTGAGGTAAAAATCCTAGGAAGGCTTACTCCCCTAGCATCCACTACCTCATAAAATACATGGTATGCCTTAGGTTCCATGCCTAGTATGCCTCATATGATATTCCATACAAAATGAAAAGACTTTATAGGTTCCCAACCTACCCATTGTCTAGATATTCCCAATGTACCCATGCTACTATCTACCATGACCAAAGGTTGTTTCCCTATCAAGACAGAAGTAACATAATTAACTAGATTCCACCTTGATATGTCATCGGGAATGAGTTTCATGAGCACAATTAAAATCTATGAGGTAAAATTGGACTAAGTGATGAGCTCTAAGGAGGTATCCATAAAAGGGGGAACCAACATCCCATCATATCATTTTGATCAAGGATCTAACATCACCGATTAAAGTGATGGAACCCACCCACCTTTGGAAATTGGGAATGTGGGGAAACAAAGTAGCATATCACTGCCAAATAGAAAGATGTCACATATACCTAGTGAAAGCATAGGAAATAGACTTGTGGGGAGAGTACCAAATGAAAACCCTATAGTTTACCCTTTTCTTGTGGAAATGGCAATCCAGACTCTTCAGTACTAGGATGAAGTGGGTGGTGGAAACTAGTAATAGATGGTGGATTATGATTTGGAGTTTACTAAAAAAAACCCACCAATATTCCATGGAGACAAAGGAGCTTAAGAACCCAAGGAATGTATTGAAATAATATAGAGTATTTCCCACTTTTTGAAGACTCCAGTGGTCTCTATAGTGGTATTTTACACTTATATATGTGAAGTACCTAGAAGGAAATAATGTTATTCCGTCATCCAAGACAAATTACATGGATATCTCACTTGGACCACTTTCAATAAGTCTTTTAATCAGTAGTTCTATCCTGAGCCATTGTGTGTGGAAAAGTATCGGGAGTTTGTAACCTTGGATCAGGGATACCATTTTGTAATGGAGTATACTAATTGTTTCATTGATTTTGTTTATCTATATCCAAAAATTGTCACTAATGAATAACTCAAGTCTAAATGGTTTTAATTGGGTATGAAGCCCAAGATTCTATTGGTGCTCATTATCATGTGTCTGGAGTCTTATTTTGAGTTAGTTTACATGGTGACTATTGATGAGGCATACTTAGCTGGGAAGATTGGCCTTAGGGGAGATTTTGTTGTAGAAAGGGGTGGTTATAGTGTATAGTCTTTCCGAAAAGGGAAGTATGGTAAGGATGATTAGTTTACATCAGGATCAGTTCAATGGGATTCTTCAAGAGAACACCACGTTGTTTTCTTAGAATGTGGAATACCTAGCCATACTAAGCCTGATGCTATGTTCACACCCATGATATTCCATCATAGTGGAAAATATGGTCACCTTAATCATTTTTGTATAATATTACCATTGGTAATTAAATCTATATCCACCATTACTAAAGGTACCCTATCTCAGTCTGACTGTAACGCCCCGACCCTAGATACCCAGAGTCGGTGCATTATTACATGACATTGGCATGATCACAAAGGATCAAGTCTCAAAATACCGATTAGTTTAGTAGTCTTGGAAACACTAGATATATTCATAAGTCTTACATTACATCATAAGGTAAAAAAACTACAAAAACATCTTGTCTTCATATCCCCTCATACTATCCCTGCAGGTCATTCATAAATTACTTCTTCACATCCTGGGAAAAATAAAACATTGAAAGGGGTGAGCTCAGATGCCCAGTAAGGATAACTATATAGCAGAAGATTTCATAGTTAAGCATAAACACTTAAAGCAATTTATAACTAAAACAAAAGACTTTTAAAATTGAACAACAGGATAATAGGGCAAAGATAAAATGAGATAATTCCATTTACTTATTCACATGGATATTATACTAGTCAAACAATAACATGAAATATCAATAACCACTTTCATAATGATGGAATTCATAATGTCAGACTATCATAACCACATAGCCAAGGCCTCGTTCCAAGACTACAAATAAGATTTTTCCAAGGCCTTGTGCCAAGACACTAGTTTGTCTCATGAGACCTACCGAAGCATCGAGGAGCTATAGAGAGCTCCACCCGTCACTTAATAAGTCCAATGCATTCCTCATATGAAAAGTTTTAAACATAACATAAACATTCGTATTAAAACTAGCATACGAAATGTCAATACTTTATCCGCAAACCATGAATGGTATAAAAATAGCACATCTACAGTCAAACACAACTCATTCGATACAATATGGAATATTGTATTGTATCATATTAACCTCAATCGAGAATAATGAAGGATATTGACATAGATGAAAATAATCATCAAAACTATTTGAGAGAAATATCCCCCTTTTTCTTGAAATCATTTAAAAGTCACACTATTTTTCAAGAATTTATTTAAAAATAGATTTTTGAATCAAAGTGTCACATACCAATTTGAAACTTTTAAAATGAGTTTTAATTTTAAAACTTTAATTTCCATATAAATAAATCCTTAAAACCATTTTTTAAAACATGTACATTAATGAGAAAGATTTAGAAGAATAAGTCTTTAAAACATTTAAAATGGTTTTTTAGTTAGAGTTTCTAACCAAAAGAGAGACACTTGAATACAAATAATTGAGGTAATCAAAACATTGTAATATAATGAGAGTAAATGGATTCATGATATACTATGTCAAAGTACATTATATACACCACATAAAAGTGATTTGGTGTATAACAACAAAGAAGTCTCAATGGAATGTAAATTGAGATGAAATCTCTCATAAAGGCCGTATCCTTAGGTTAAGGATAAATCAAAGACATAATTATGTGTTACAAATATAAATACACTAAATATTATTGGATATTCATTGTAAAACAATCAAAGGACATTCACACATATTCTTGTAAAAACAACACCAATGAATTGGATGTTTATCTCAACAAATCGAGATTAAGTAAAAATTACTCTTATCAAGTTCATACCGATGACTTGAAAATTTATCAATGGAGTGATTATGTGTATAAAAAGTATATCCATATAAAGGTGAGTGGAAATTATGGCATAATCAAATGAATAGTGATTCCACACATAATCGTGGAGTAAAATAATCAATGAAGTATGCGTAAAGCCGAATGAGTGGAAATTGAAATTTCAAATTCCCTTATCGATTTGGTAACTTATGAAACATGCACACATGAAAGAAGTATCATACAATAATTATGTAAATACCCATAAATTAAATTATATTACACAATGAATACAATCATGGGTATTACACACACCACATGCAATAAATAAGTGGTGAACAATGGAAATCTCACTGAATTAAAAGTGAGATTAGAAACCCCTTACTTTGTACTTTTTCCTTGGTCGACGGTAGGTTAAAATCCTTTATAATGTTGAAATAATTGTTATTTAATTATAAAATAATCATATGCATTAATATGATATCATATATTATCTTTTAACATTGATTTTTTAATAATATCTTAGAATTATCGTCATTTCGGGTGTTAACGGGTTCATTTTACTTTATATTATTTGTTATGTGAGCCATATTTTTTATTAACGGGATGTATATTATTCATATCAAGAATTATATAAAGTCCTTAAACAATATTTTTAATCATCAAATGATAATTATACTTGAATGGATATGATGGAGAATGAATCTCATCACGTTCGTGGAGACGGTAGTCCGTACGTACGCACGAGCGACAATATCATTCTTTTGATGTTAAAATAATATATAATTGGATGGTATATCATATATAAAGAATAATTATCATGTTATATTTATTATTTACATGAATTACACATCATTATTATACCCATCCAAATAATAATTTATTGAATGACAATTACACCACGACGTGGAGACGGTAAGTCATACGTACGCACGTATGGTGACATGCCATTAAAATGATTGATAGAATACTGAATATGGTTGTACCATATTTATAATAAAATAACAATATATATAAGATACTGGGGTTATAATTTTATATTATAAATAACAAAGAAATAATAAGTGGAAGAAGAAAGGAACTTGAAAAAGGGTGGTGAAATCATTACCTCTTCTTCGGGTTCTTCCTTTTGATTTGATCAAAAGGGCTCCTTAGGTTGGCTTTATGACTAATGTAAGGCCTATATGATTAATTGAGGGAAGTTTAGAGAGTATTTGGGCAGGTTTTGGCCGAACCAAAAGGCTTTGAAGGTGTAAATTAATGAGAAGGGGGAGTGCCTTTTTATAAGAGGGTTGAGGGGCACCTTTGAAAAATCTAGAAATATTATTTTATAATAAATTCATATTCAGTTTCTAATGGATACAAAGTGGATTATTTAAATTTTAAGGTGTGTATAGGTCTAAAACCACTAAACCAATAGGATTTAGACAGGTTTGGGTTACTATGTTAACCTTATCTTTAAGTATTAACTCTTAGTTAATTAGTTTCATTTTTACAATGTCTCTTTGTATTTTTATATTATATAGTTAATAAACTTACTATATACATCCAAGAGACCCTCAAGTGGTCCATTAATGATACACCTATCATGATATAAGTCTATTTACCAATCCTTAGATTTTTAGGAATTTAATATCAATTAATAATATAATATTTGTTTTAAAAACTCTTTTATGTCAATTTTGACACTATTCAATAATTGATTTTTGTAAAATTCATAACAGAATGATTAATTCTAAAACAGTTAATTAAATCAATACTAACATGTAATATTATCCTATAAAATTATTGGTATTTATAAAAAGTCTCAAAGTACATTTATTTGGGAATTTATAATATCAATTATTCTAATTTTTCATTAATTTAGTAATTACTACATCACCATTGTTTCATAAATAAATTAAATTATATAATGTCTAAAAATTATAAATAAATTATCATTATGTATGAAATATTTTTATCTTTATAATGAATATTTATAGTCGAAAATCCAACATATATAACCCTATGTAACAATTTTTTTCTAAAAGATATATGCATGTGTCATTTTTGTATTCATTTTAACTTAATTAAAATAAAGTGTCCCTATCACTTACAAGTGGCTCCATGGGGTCCCAAAATCTACTAAAAGATGCCCATGGTTGGAAATGTATCAACCAATAAGGTTAGGACATGTTTTAGGGTAATTTTTTATTATTATAATATTATTTTTTTACCCTTATTTACCCGATTTACCCTTTAACCATAGTAAATAAAATATTTACCGAAGTAATTATTCAAAATGTCTAAAAATAAAAGTTACCTATTTACATAATTTAAACATACTGATTCAAAATATGGAATACATTTTTCCAAATTCAAAACACAGAAGTGGCAGAAATTAATTTAAAATTAATTCCCGTTGTTAAAACAAAAAGCGTGTTTTTAAGAGATAATAACTATCAAAAGATTGGCACTTCTTTATGTCTGGTTTAATTGTGAAATTATGTCCAATGACAAACATTGAATTAAATGGTGAAAATATATTCTAAATATACTTTAAAACCACTCAAATTCATAATTTATCAATATTAATTATTTCGATTAAAAAATTTGTTTTTAATTAAAATTTAGTAATTTTCACTATTCATCAAAATATGAAAGTTATCCAAAAAGTACCAAAATTTCACCCTAGGCTAATTTAGATATTCAGAATCCAAAAATGAAGTCCATTTTGAGAGATATAATTTATAAAATTTCAAAAAGTAGGTATTACTATTCATAATGGCTAGTTTGATTGGTTGTGGTGTGTTAGAATCTCGAAGTTGCGTACAATGCACGTCATTGCATTATTCAAAGGGAAACATACCGTGGAAGATTGGGGTATTACATTCTCCCCTCCTTCAATAAATTTCGTCCTCGAAATTTTTTTAAAATTGGGCTTGAGAATATAATGGAAAGTCCCACATCGGAAAAAGAGTCAATAAAACTATCACTTTAAAAGAAAGGAAGAGAGGTATAAGGGTCACCCAAGATAACCCATACTAGGATTCCATGTAGGAAAACATGGATATGGATAATAAACTAAGTGTTCAGTTCTGATGTAGAGGGATAGAAAACATGATCAGGATAAAGTTAACAATAAGAAAATCAAAAACTTGCGTTGGGACAAACGGTCCTTAGTCTCCCAGTAGGAAAAGTAAACGGACAACATTTTTTTGTTTTAAGTTATATTACATAAGGACGAGGAATTAGTTTCTGAGATTGACTAAGAACATAAAGAGATATACTTACTTTTTAAGTAGAGTTTCATTCTTTAATAAATTTTTACCACTAACTCATTTTTTTTAACAATGAGTATTCAAGAAGACTTTGTCACAATGGAAGATCTAGAATAAACATCTATAAAAATACATGATCCACATAGGATAAACTATATATTTACCTTGTCTTTAGAGATTAATCAAAACCAAAATGGTTATTATAATATCTGATGATCCCCCAAATGGATATTCCATTAGAGAAAAAAAAACTAATCTTAATTTCTAAAATTAAACCATCAATACCCCAAAGTTAAATAAATACCATTCAATAATCAATTTTCCTTAAAATCCTTCAATATAATCCAAACTAATATTGAAACCCAAAACTTATAAGAATATAGTCTTCCACGTTAAATTTTATCTCCAAATGACATTAATTACTCTTAAAGTCACATACTTAAAAGTAATTAATCTAATCATTTCCATAAACGACCCAAATCACTATAAATCCATAATAAAAACATAGATAAAAATCCACCATTACTCCTCAAATGAAATCCTATACTATTCTATTTTCCTTGGGCATATAGTGTTCACAACAAAGCGAACAACTTCCAAAATAAAATCTATCACTTAATCACCAAATCATTTTTATTATACCAAGGGTATTCATTTAATAAGACATAAGAACCCAAGTCAACTTATTATTGATCAATAAAATCATTTAACTAAAAATAATTAGTCACACTATCTAGGGGATTCACGTAGTCCAGTGGTAGGTGATAAATCCCAATCGTACTTTGGTTGTGGGTTCGATTCCCACATCTTTGTCTGACGCGACGGGTTGTCACACGGTCTACGTGTTGTCCTTTTTCAAAAACTATATTTTATAACATTACCAAAATGAGATAAATTCCTCAAAATACCATAACATAATTTAACCACAAATGTTATATCATACCTTGCATTTTCATCCCAAATTATAATAACTTATAATTATCTCAAACCCCAATGGTCATATAAAACCAAGTGGTTATTTATACCTATATCCACAATAGAAGAGATAATTCTTCCTCAAATATCATTCTCACATAGAAAACTGCAGGGTTACAAATACACGAGAAAATTATTCCAAAGTAAACCCATCAACAAGGAGCACTAATACTTTTTAAACATTTCTCCAACCATTTATTTCCACATAGCTTCTTCTTTGACCAATAAAATATCCTATAGAATTGGGCATTCACTCGGTTAATGGCCTGGTCCCCTACATTTACGGCAAATGACTGTAAATGGACTCTTGGGACCATTTTTATCTTCTTCCATAGTACTCTTCATTTTTCTTTGGCAATTCTTCACTTTATGTCATTCCTTCCCACATGTAAAACATTTCTTTGTCCCATTGAGACACTTTCCTGGGTGTCTCCTTCCACATTTCCTGCATGATGGAAATTGAGGATTCCTTTCTCCATGATCTCCACTGCTGGAGCTCTTATCATTCATCACCTTTCTCTTCTTTGTTGAGTCTAGGAATTGGTCAATATATATATTGTTGATCATATTTTTGGAAAATTGATTTGGCATAAAGATGATATCTTTTATTCCTATAAACATTCCACTTTGTTGCTCATTTCCACCACTGTTCCCACCTTGTACATCATTCTCAAAGTCACTATGACTTCCTTGGAATCCAGCCATTGACTAAAACCAGAAAGAATTGTGTGAGTAATAGTAGTCATAAAATCATTTAGAGATTAACATGTCACTATATTCTCAATTTGAAACACATTAGGATTAACCAAGGTCATTTACTCGCATCTTATATATTTAATACTTCAAATCGGTTAGTAATGAAAATGTAAATTATCCTAAGCATATCCCCTGGGAGTGTCGTAACCAAGACTGCAGCAAGGCCCGTTGTCGTGCACCAGTTCTTGTTCGAGTATAGCTCAAAGCGGTGTTTTTGGGTTTTACCCCTAGGTACATATGTGCCAGAGCCGCCTCTACCTGCTCGTATCTATAAAGGGATGTATTTCTTGGAAAATTCACAAAATCTCTACAATACTAAAATTCTAGGAAGTTCTTCTATACTAATTCTCAAAGTTCATCTTAGGTCTACGTGCTCTAATCAGAGTTTATCTAAATATAGCTCTCAAGGTTTGTACTAAACTTTCTCTGATACCAACTGTAATGCCCCGACCCTAGATACCCAGAGTCAGTGCATTATTACATGACATTGGAATGATCACAAAGGATCAAGTATCGAAAGACTGATTAGTTTAGTAGTCTTGGAAACACTAGATATATTCATAAGTCTTACATTACATCATAAGGTAAAAAAACTACAACAACATCTTGTCTTCATATCCCCTCATACTATCCCTGCAGGTCATTCATAAATTACTTCTTCACATCCTGGGAAAAATAAAACATTGAAAGGGGTGAGCTCAGATGCTCAGTAAGGATAACTATATAGCAGAAGCTTTCATAGTTAAGCATAAACACTTAAAGCAATTTATAACTAAAACAAAAGCCTTTTAAACTTGAACTTCAGGATAATATGGAAAAGATAAAATGAGATAATTCCATTTACTTATTCACATGGATATTCTACTATTCGAACAATCACATGCAATATCAATAACCACTTTCATAATGATGGAATGCATAATGCCAGACTATCATAACCACATAGCCAAGGCCTCGTGCCAAGACTATAAATAATATTTTGCCAAGGCCTTGTGCCAAGACACTAGTTTGTCTCATGAGACCTACTGATGCATCGAGTAGCTATAGCGGGCTCCACCCATCACTTACTAAGTCCAATGCATTCCTCATATGAAAAGTTTTAAACATAACATAAACATTCGTATTAAAACTAGCATACGAAGTGTCAATACTTTATCCACAAACCATGAATGGTATAAAAATAGCACATCCAAAATCAAACATAACTCATTAGATACAATATGGAAGATTGTATTGTATCATATTAACTTCAATCGAGAATAATGAAGGATATTTACATAGATGAAAATAATCATCAAAACTATTTGAGAGAAATATCCCCTTTTTCTTGAAATCATTTAAAAGTCACACTATTTGTCAAGAAGCCATTTAAAAATAGATTTTTGAATCAAAGTGTCCCATACAAATTTGAAACATTTAAAAGGAGTTTTAATTTTAAAACTTTAATATCCACATAAATAAATCCTTAAAACCATTTTTTAAAACATGTACATTAATGAGAAAGATTTAGAAGAATAAGTCTTTAAAACATTTAAAAATTGTATTTTAGTTAGAGTTTATAACCAAAATAGAGACACTTGAATACAAATAATTGAGGTAATAAAAACATTGTAATGTCATGAGAGTAAATGGATTCATGATATACTATGTCAAAGTACATTATATACACCACATAAAAGTTATTTGGTGTATAACAACAAAGAAGTCTCAATGGAATGTAAATTGAGATGAAATCTCTCATAAAGGTCATATCCTTAGGTTAAGGATAAATAAACGACATAATTATGTGTGAAAAATATAAATACACTAAATATGATTGGATATTCAGTGTAAAACAATCAAAGTACATTCACACATATTCTTGTAAAAACAACACCAATGAATTGGATGTTTATCTCAACAAATCGAGATTGAGTAAAAATTACTCTTATCAAGTTCTTACCGATGACTTGAGAACTTATCAAAGGAGTGATTATGTGTATAAAAAGTATATCTACAGAACGGGGAGTGGAAATTATGACATAATCAAATTAATAGTGATTCCACACATAATCTTGGAGTAAAATAATCAATGAAGTATGCGTAAAGCCGAATGAGTGGAAATTGAAATTTCAAATTCCCTTATCAATTTGGTAACTTATGAAACATGCACCCATGAAAGAAGGATCATACAATGATGATGTAAATACCCATAAATTAAATTATATTACACAATGAATACAATCATGGGCATTACACACACCACATGCAATAAATAAGTGGTGAACAATGGAAATCTCACTGAATTAAAAGTGAGATTAGAAACCCCTTACTTTGTACTTTTTACTTGGTTGACGGTAGGTTAACCTCCTGTATAATGGTGAAATAATTGTTATTGAATTATAAAAGAATCATATGCATTAATATGATATCATATATGATCTTTTAACATTGATTTGTTAATAATATCTTAGAATTATCGTCATTTTGGGTGTTAATGGGTTCATTTTACATTATATTCTTTGTTATGTGAGCCATATTTGTTATTAATGGGATGTATATTATTCATATACATAATTATATCAAGTCCTTAAACATTATTTTTAATCATCAAATGAGAATTATACTTGAATGGATACAATGGAGAATGAATCTCATCACGTTCGTGGAGACGGTAGTCCGTACGTATGCACGAGCGACAATATCATTATTTTGATGTTAAAATAATATATAATTGGATGGTATATCATATAGACAGAATAATTATCTTGTTATATTTATTATTTACATGAATTACACATTATTATTATACCCATCCAAATAATAATTTATTGAATGATAATTACACCACGACGTGGAGACGGTAAGTCGTACATACACACGTATGGTGACATGCCATTCAAAGGATTGATAGAATAATGAATATGGTTGTACTATATTTATAATAACATCATAGTATATATAAGATACTGGAGTTATTATTTTATAATATAAATAACAAAGAAAGAAGAAGTGGAAGAAGAAAGGAACTTGAAAAAGGGTGGTGAAATCATTACCTCTTCTTCAGGTTCTTCCTTTTGATTTGATCAAAAGGGATCCTTAGGTTGGCTTTCTGACTAAATTAAGGACTCTAGAATTAATTTAAAGAAGTTTAGAGAGTATTTGGGCAGTTTTTGGCCAAAAAAATTCTTTTAAGGTGTTAAGTAATGAGAAGGGGGAGTGCTCTTTTATAAGAGGGGTGAGGGGCACCTTTGGAAAAGCTAGAAATATTATTTTATAATAAATTCATATTTGGTTTCTAATGGCTCCAAAGTGGATTATTTAAAGTTTAAGGTGGGGATAGGTCGAAAAACACTCAACAAATAGGATTTAGATAGGTTTGGGTTACTATATTAACCTTATCTTTAAGTATTAACTCTTAGTTAATTAGTTTCATTTTTACAATGTCTCATTGTATTTTTATATTATATGGTTAATAAACTTACTATATACATCCAAGAGACCCCCAAGTGGTCCCTTAATGATAAACCTATCATGATATAAGTCTCCTGGCCGAACATTAGATTTTTAGGAATTTAATATCAATTAATAATATAATATTTGTTTTAAAAACTCGTTTATGTCAATTTTGACACTATTCAATAATTGATTTTTGTAAAACTCATAACAGAATTATTACCTCGCAAAAAGTTAATTAAATCAATACTAACATGTCATATTATCCTATAAAATTATTTTTATTTATAAAAAGTCTCAAATTACATTTATTTGGGTATTTATAATATCAATTATTCTAATTTTCCATTAATTTAGTAATTACTGCATCACTATTGTTTCATAAATAAAGTAAATTATATAATGTCTAAAAATTATAAATAAAATATAATTATGTATGAAATATTTTTATATTTCTAATGAATATTTATAGTCGAAAATCCAACATATATAACCCTATGTAACAATTGTTTTGCTAAAGGATATATGCTTGTGTCATTTTTGTATTCATTTTAACTTAATTAAAATAAAGTGTCCCTGTCACTTACAAGTGGCTCCATGGGGTCCCAAAATCAACCCAAATATGCCCATGGTCGGACATGTATCAACCAATAAGGTTAGGACACGTTTTAGGATAATTTTTTATTATTATAATATTATTTGTTAACCCTTATTTACCGGATTTACCCTTTAACCATGGTAAATAAAATATTTACCGAAGTAATTATTCAAAATGTCTAAAAATAAAAGTTACCTATTTACATAATTTGAACATCCTAATTCCAAATATGGAATCCATTTTTCCAAATTCAAAACACAGAATTGGCAGAAATTAATTTAAAATTTATTCCCGTTGTTAAAACAAAAAGCGTGTTTTTAAGAGATAATAACTATCAAAAGATTGACACTTGTTTATGTCTAGTTTAATTGTGAAATTATGTCCAATGACAAATATTGAATTAAATGGTAAAAATATATTCTAAATATACTTTAAAACCACTCAAATTCATAATTTATCAATATTACTTATTTTGATTAAAAAAGTTGTTTTTAATTAAAATTTAGTAATTTTCACTATTCATCAAAATATGAAAGTTATCCGAAAAGTACCAAAATTTCACCCTAGGATAATTTTGATATTCTGAATCCAAAAATGAAGTCCATTTTGAGAGATAGAATTTATAAAATTTCAAAAAGTATGTATTACTATTCATAACGGCTAGTTTTGTTTTTAAGAGGTGGTGCCTCAGTCAATGACCAAGGCATAATTTATTGCATAACGAAAAAGAGTTACAAAATTCTGAAAGACGGAAACTTATTACAATCCTTATTAAATAATGGGATCAAATCATCAGGCAAGAGATCCAACCAGGTAATGGCCTGATAAACCCCCTTGTTGGCGAGACTATCGGCAACCATGTTCGCCTCGTGGAACACATGAGTGGCAATGTAGTTGAGGTTCCTGAGCGATGTAAGACATTTCATCCATCGAGAAGTGAGCGGTCAAGCAAGGTGCACCACACCCTTCCAAATAGCTTTAAAAATAGTGGTTGAATCACATTCAATCCATAGGTTGTTCCAACCCCTCTACATGGCAAAGTCCACCGGATGAATGACTCCCAACATTTCTGCTTCCAGAGCCGAGGACGTGCCACAACTTCTGAAGAAGCAGCCAAGGCATCTGCTATGCAAGTCTCTAAAAATGGAACCACAGCCTGCCAGACCCGGATTACCTCTAGAAGTGCCGTCAACATTCACTTTAATCCATCCTGGCAGCGGGGCTTGCCAGAAGACCTCAAAGGTGCGACGGGGTAGCCTGTAAGATCCAGCAATTCTAAGACGACGAAGGATCTCAAAATCACCAACAGAGTTGTCACAAAGGTCCTTCTGAAGAGAGGCAGCATCCTTTATAGAAATTAGGATATGCATTTTACCTGCACTGAGACTGAACGAACATTTATTATGAATAAAATTATTTCTGTCATACCAGATCACATGCAGGAGCTCAGTGACCACAGCCAGAAAAAGATTCATGACTTGTTTAGAAGAATCTGAATTCACACAAAGTTGAAGATGAGAGATAATAGAATCAATAAGAGACCATCTGCAACCAAAAATGTCAGAAATGTAATTCCAAAGAGCAGCAGTTGTAGAACAAGATAAGAACAAATGATTAGCATCTTCACGATGTTGGTTACAAAAATGACATCTAGAACAAAGAGTAATCCCGAAAGATTGGAGACACACATCAGTGGGGATACTATTATGAGAAAGGCGCCAAATGAGAATAAATCTTGAGGATTTGATCCAAGGTTTTTTAAAGGCTTTCAACCAGACAAAGTTGGAATTAGAGCTACTGAAATTATTATTGTAGAAACTTTTAGAATCTAGGACACCGTTAAAGGCAGGTTCCCAAATGAGGAAATAATCAGTATCAGAAAAATGGTAATTGTCGACGATATCACTGATGTTGTCTGGAAGGATGATGCCATGGGTGTTAACAACATCACGAATTGTGGAAGTGGTGTTCTCAGAACTAGTGGTAGACGTAAGCATAGATATTAAAGGGGTACCAGTCCAGTTGTCCATCCAGAAATTCAAAGAGGAATCAGCTCTAACCATCCATCTAGCATTGTTCATGATAGCGAGGAAAGAATGTCTAATGGAAGGCCAGATGGAAGAATTAATGTAACCAAAATTACCATTCCGAATCTTATTAACAAAACTTTTCCTAATAAAATCCATGGAATCAGAGTTACTATGAATAATATTCCAGGTCATTCTGGCTTGAAGAGATTCATTAAAAAGCTTAAGGTTCTTAATACCAAGTCCACCCCTATCCAGTGGTTTACAACAAGTGACCCAAGGTATGGTGACAAGTTTTCTTTCAATCGTACTACCAGTCTAGAAAAAATTTTTAATGCAAGTGTTGATTCTTATAAGAATACTGGCATTCCATTTGTAAACCATCATAGAGTAAACCATCTTGGAAACAATGGTAGACTTGACAAGGCAAACCCTGCCAGCCATATAAAGAGATTTACCTTTCCAAGAAGAGAGTTGATTGATCATTAGATCGACAATGTTGTGAAAATATCTTGATTTTGGTCTACCCCAAAAGATAGGGACCCCTAAGTAAGTAAAAGGGTAGGAGCCATCTTTAATTCCTAAGTAGTCAATGATGTGATTTTTTCTGTTGGGGGGGAAGTGTTTCCCAAAGAAAACAAAGGATTTGTTACAACTAATAGCTTGACCCAAAATGTCTTCATAATGTGCCAGGGCACTTTTGAGGTTTTTGATGTTCCGAATATCTCCCTTAAGGAATAAAATTATATCATCAGCGTATAAAAGATGAGTAGGAACATTTAAATTTTTAGAAACTTGAATAGGGATGACATTCTTTTGATTCACAAGGCTCGTGATGAGCCTACTTAAATAATCCCTGGCAATAGCGAAAAGAATGGCAGAGAGGGGATCACCTTGCCTAACCCCCTTGGTACATTTGAAAAAACCTTTAGGGGAACCATTGACCAGCACAGAGATGGAAGCTGAATTAAATAAGGCGCATATCATGGAAATAAAAGAGTCATTAAACCCAAAGCTCCTAATAACCTTAAAAATAAAATTCCAGTTCATAGTTTCAAAGGCTTTCCTGATGTCTAATTTAATGGCAACACTGCCTCCTCTAGTGACTTTATTAAGCATATTAGTACATTTCAAGGCCAGGCAGATACAATATTTAATAGTTCTTCCTTTTATAAATCCAAATTGGTTCCAAGAAATAATTCTATTCGTGATGGAGGTGAGACGATTAGCAAGGAGTTTTGTAATAACCTTATAGAGGGTGTTGATGAGAGAAATGGGATGAAAAAGATGAATCTCATCAGCAGTATCCACTTTAGGTATGAGAGCAAGGAACTGGTCATTTAGCCCATGCGGTAGGACACCATTTGAGAAAAAGGATTTAACCATTTTGCAAACATCCATATGAATAATATCCCAGTATTGCTGAAATAAACCATTGTTGAACCCATCTGGTCCTGGGGCACTGTCAGGGTTAAGGCAGAAAACAGTTTCCTTGATTTCATGATCCATAGGAATGCTTAAAAGATGATCATTGTCCTCAGTAGTGACCATATGGGGAATGATGTCAGGGAGGAGATCCTTATTAACCTTCGGACCATTAAATAGATTATGGAAGTAATGAACAACGTGATTAGCAATGTTATCCTCAGTGTCAAGAAGAGTATCATCAACTTTAATAAGGGAAAGTGGCTTACTGATTTTCCTGATTCTTTGAAGAGTATTATAGAATTTCATATTTTGGTCACCATATGATAGCCATTTAGTTTTAAAGATTTGCTTGCGCATGTTATCTTTGTGTTTCAGAAGAGAGTTAAGCTTCGAAGTGATATCAACCTCAGCTTGAGGGTCTAGAGAAAAATCAGAATAGGTATTTGAGCTTTGAATACGAATAAGGTCATTCTCCAAAGAGGATATGTCCACATCGATCTGCTTTGTTTTAGAGAAGCACCACCCCTTGAGATGTTGTTTCAGAAGATTTAGTTTGGTAGTGCAAGCAATATAGTCGCTTTGATGCCTCATGCCATCCCAGAATTCTTTAATCATGTTGAAGCATTCTGGGAATACAGTCCAGGCATTGTTAAATTTAAAGGGAAGAGGTGATTTTGAGCCCCTAGAGGCGAAGCTAACAAGAATGGGGTGATGATCAGAGTTGATCTTGGGTAAAGTAATGCTGGATATGGAGTCCCAATTGTCTAGAGCAGCAGTATTAGTGAAATATCTATCAAGTTTGCTAGAAACAATCCTATTGAGGGACTTTCTATACCAGGTGTACTTGGCACCAGTAAGATTTATTTCACAAAGATCACAATCCTCAACAGAGGCTTTAAATTCTATAGTATATATGGGAGAGTGAGATGGGCCAATCTTTTCACTTGGGAGAAGAATAGCATTTAAATCACCGATCACCAGCCAGGGATCTTGAACAGAGGAAGACAGGGAAAGGAGGTCAATCCAGAGAGATATATGATCTTGATACCTATTTTTAGCATATATCACAGTACAGACCGTACAAACGCCAGCGTAAGAGAAAGCACAAGTAAACATTTGGTCAGAAATTTTAACAATATTAACAGACTACAAATAACAGTGATGAAAAATCCAGAGAGTTTCAGTAGAGGAGCCCTCTTTACAGGCACCTAGAAAATTAAAACCAAAAGAGCACAAGTGTAAATATTTTGGAGAAAAATTACTTTCAGGCTCAGAAATGGAAAATAAAATTGGTTTGTGAGTCAAAATAAATCGCTTGAGCACAATAAAAGTGTCAGAGTTAGCTATTCCCTGACAATTCCAAAATAAACAATTCATTTGAACCTATGTTTGGAGCTAGAGCTCCCTTTTTTTGATCCACCTGAACCCTTGTTCCTTGCTGAACTTCTAGGATCATTAGAGGAAGATGGGTTGGATTGTTTCCCCTTCTTTCTCTTGGAAGAGACAACAGAGATATTAGAATCTATTTTCATATCACAATTATTTTTATTTTTATTCAAGGAGATTGAAGACCCGAGCGGAGTTGCTGGGAGATCTAATGAAGCCGAAGCAGGGGTGCAAGCATTTGAAAACCCTGAGGAGGCAGTCACAGTGTCTATAGAACCCACCACCACTGTCTTCTCACTGGAACCTACCACCTCAAAGGTGCAAGGCTTTTCATTATCTACTTGCACCAGTTCTGAATTGTCAATACCGGTTTTGTCATAAATATTTCCCGAATTCAGATCCAAATGAGTCTCTGTTGAGAGACATGCAGGCTGGACGGGATGCTTATTGGTACCATTTAAATGGTCAATATTAGTAGTGGGATGTGAACCCACTGCAGTTATGTTATTCTTATCAACATGGCAAAAGGAGGGTGAAGAGGTACCTGCAACTGCACCCTTTATCAGCATACCTACAGCCTCATTACCCTCTATCTGAGTCACGACTTGAAGATCATCACCCCAGGAATTATATTGGCAATCCTCCCATGGGTGTTCAAGAATTTCTCTCACCATATGTTCAATTTCTTCCCTCAGGTTGTGGTCAGCATCTGTAGTTTCAGGAGGGTACACCAGATTCCTGTTTTGTATCTCACCCGAGGCATGAAGGTTAACCTCCTGCGGGATTTGCTCACCTGAACCAGAATCATACGAGCCCGTAGGAATATCGATTTTGTTCTGCATCATGTTCACTTTTTTTTCCAAATTCACAGCAACTACACCCTTGGTCCCCTCCTCCTCAACCAAATCGGACCATTTAACACCACAAGACTCCCCCGCATGATATTTTTTAACCCATTTATCAACTTTTGTCTGATTATTTACATGTTGTCCAGAAACAATAGGTTGAGCCTTCTTCTTTCGGTTCACCTGAGTCCAACCATCATCCTTTGGTTGTTCATCCCTTGACTTCACATGGTTCTTCATCACATGACAATTTAAAAGGGAGTGTCCAAAAATCTTACACAGTTCACAAAAGGGAGGTCTGCGCCCATATTCCAACCGAATGTTGGTTGTCTATTCATTTGCACTGAAATCAATCGAGTCTGGCGGTTTGTTACCAAGATCAACTTCCACCAAGACCCTCGCATACAAGCCAAGTTCCGCATTTCTCGTCCGGTGATCTATCTTCAATGAAGAACTGATGCAAGAGGCAATGTCGTTTAAGATCTTGGGATGCCCGAAGAAGAAATTTAATCCATGGAGTCGTACCCAGATCTGAGCCGTCGTATTTCGATGACTATAAGTATTGAAGGAGAAATCCCATTCCGAAAGTCGCAGCAGACCTGGTTTCAATTGAACATTGCCAATCGACCAAACTCGATCTATCTCCTCCTGTGAGCTTAAAAGGATGTGAAAATACCGACGCTCAATCAGAACAAGCGTCTAGTCAAGAAAACCCCATATGTGCGAGATCCTCGGTTTGAGTTCCCCAGCCGACCATGGAGTGTCACCCTTTAAGTATGATATGCGTCCCAAAACCGAGAACTTACAGAAATGAGAACGCTGCTTCAGCGCTTCCAGATCCGCCTCCACCGCGAGTCGGCCATCATCCAATTTCTTGCAGAAGGACGATTTCCTCGAGATGGTATTGCACAGATATGTGCCTTTCAATGCCTCAATAAAGGAGATCGGTTTAGGTTTTTCCTTCAACCGGATCTCTTCCTTCCTTCCCTCACCCTTTTCATCCCCAAAATTAGAGAAGCAATGCGAATTGAAATGCCCAGGAGCCAGAAAAGACAAAGGTGGTAGATCTATATTTTCGGGAAAATATGGATACTCATTCATTGAATAAATCTTAGGGAGGGGATGAGGCTAGACATTTTTATATAGTTGAGTATACACCATAGGAATCTAAAGTGGGTCTAGCTACGGTTAGTGGTACAATGTTTATATTATCCTCTATAAATATGGATTTCTTTTATATTGGTGCATCTCATTATTTTATATTGTATAATTTAATTGATGTGTTAGGATTATGCTCAAATATTATTCCATTCAAGATGGATCTTTTGAGTCCCTTGGGAAGGAGGAAGGTACTGGGTTTTAAATTTATTGAGTTTTGGGTTATGATCTTTGACCATGAGATAATATGGTATTTATTAGTACTTGATTGTGATATCTTCAACCTCATCATTGGTATGGATTGGATGGTTTTTTAATACCCATATTGATTATTATCATATTTGAGTTCAATTTCTATCTTCTTATAGGGTTTCTCATTTCATTTCTGGTGAGTGGGATCCTATATCTAGGAGATAAGTACATGTTTTTCTTAAATCTGAAATGGTCACATGCATATTTATAGAGATTTTTCTTAACATCATTAGATAGTGTTTAAGTTTTCTATATCCTACTATATTGGATGGGTACCCAGTGGTCTTCCCATATAATTTTTATGGGTTACTACCCCATAGAGATGTTGATTTTATTATTGAACTACTTCTAGGGATGATTCCCATCAATTTTACATCTTATTGAATGGAAAACACTAAGTTGAAATAACATAAAATTTAACTTGAGGATCTTGAGTCGAAGGGATTTATTTGTCCAAGAGTGTTAGCTTAGTCTTTTCCATTTCTTTTTGAAAAGAATCCTGATGGAATCCTTTTTCATTGAGTTGACTACTAAAGGCTTAATCAGGTGACTATCAAGAACAAGTATCCTTTTCCAAGGATTGATTATATTTTTTATCAACTCAGGAGATCCCGATGGTTTTCGAATATTGGTATGAGATTGGGGTACCATCAGTTAATAGTTTGAGAGGAAGATATTATTTTATGTAATTCAAGATAAGATATGGATATTATGAGTATTTGGTTATAACATTTAGTCTTACAAATTATCTTGTGGTGTTTATAGATCGGATGAACTAGATCTTTCATCGCTTCCGGGAATCTTTTGTGGTTGTTTCTGTGGATGAAATTTTAGTATTTTTCAATATAATGGAAGAACTTAGGGATCATCTAGATATGGTTCTTATGACTCTGAAAGAACATAATCCATATAGGAATATTTCTAAATTTCATTTTTACATCCAAAAAGTGAAGTTTCTATGACATGTTATATCTAAGAGGGATATCTCAGTAGATACTAAAAATATTTAGGTAGTTATGTTGTGGGATAAACGCAAGAATGTATTTTAGATTCATAGCTTCTTAGGTTTGGCTGGGTATTACTTCCATTTTGTTTATGATTTCTCTAAGATTTAATCTCTTATGACAGATTTGACCCGTAAGGGTGTTAATTTTGAATGTAATGATAAGTGTCAAAGATCATTTGTGGAACCTAAGGTAAGGTTGAATTTATCTCTATTTTTTATTCTTTGAAAATAAATTTTGGGTTATGACATCTTTTTTTATGCCTTGGGTATGGTATTAGGATTTTTTATAATGTAAGGGAAATAGGTGGTGGCCTATGGCTCTCAATAATTTCACCCTCGTGAGAATAAATATCATACCCATGATCTAAAGTTATCTATATTAATGTATACACTCAATACTTGGAACCAATATTTCTTAAGATATTAGTTTTTTCTATATTCATATCATAAGATCCAGAAATACATTTTTTCTCATAGGGATATAAACTTATGAAAAATATGTTCGATTTAGTATATTTCGAAATTTGATCTCAATATTTCATACACACCGTGAAAAGGGAATGTGGTCATTGATGCATTGAATAGGAAATTTCTAACTCAAGACTTGAAGGAATCATTGAAGGAGTGGTCTTTGATGAGCCTGTTTGCTGATTTATGCTTGGATGTGAAAGAGATTGATGGATAAGTATTCTTAGCTTGTGTAGATGTTGATTCTTAATTTAATTATAAGATTAAACTTGGATAATAAACAAACATGGATTTTCATCATTTTAGTAAAATTTATTATGGTGGGGAGACCTCAAGTAACTGGTCTAAGTCTTATAATGTTTTCTTGTGCTTCTGAGTTAGATTGGTTATTCTGATAACTTTGAGGTAGGAGTTGATGGATAGTGGACATCATTCTAGTTGGTCCATGCACCCTATGACTTCCAAGATGTATCATGATTTTAGATTTTGGTATTTTTGGTTGAGGATAAGGTGATTGATTACAGACTTCATATCATGATGCCTTACCTGCCAAAATATTAAGACAAAGCATCAAATACCTACCAGTTTGTTGAAGACTTTATCCATTATTTTATGGAAGTGGGATGTGATATTCAGGGGATTCATTTTACGTTTACCATGGACTTATAGTGTGAATAATTCTATTTGTTCGATCATTAATAGACCAACAAAATTGAATCATTTCCTTCCTGTTATGGAGGTGATGAAGGTGGAAGAGCGCATACACCAACATGTCCAAGAGATTTTTAAGCACTATAGGGTGACTTATAATGTTGTTTCTGATAGATACCCATGGTTTACTTCTCGATTTTAGAGATGTTTATAAGAGACAATGGGTACCCAATTAAAGTTAGGCATGTCATATCACCCTCAGAAAAATGGACAGACTAAGTGAGCCATTCAAATAATTAAGGATATGCTCGAGGTTTTCATGGTGGATTTTAATGGTTATTAGGAAAATCATTTTCACTTTTTTGATTTCACCTATAACAACATTTTCAATATTCGGTTAGAATGGTTATTTTTGAAGTGTTTTATAGGTGTCCATGAATATCTCCTTTGTGTTGTGTAAAAATGGGATAATGGCCTTTAGTTGAACCTAGTGTTGTCCAACAGATGATAGAAAAAAATTTGTTTGATTTGAAAGAGGTGTAAAATATCTCAGAGTCACTAAAAATATTATTTGGAATATCTTCATCATCTCCTATTGGAGTTTTTGGGTAGTGATCAGTTTTTTCTCAAGTTTTTTTCTTTTTTGGGATAAAATCATTTGGTAAGAAATGGTAATTTGGAATCAAGGTTTATTGTCCCTTTCAAGACCATCAAATACCTTGGAATGGTGGAATATTGGTTGAACTTACCATCTCACTTGGCATCGATTCATGTTTTTTTTCATGTTTCCCAACTAAAGAGGTATAAATAGGACCCTTATTATGTGTTAGAATGGGAATATATTTATCTTGAACTCAATGCCTTAGTGGTTGAGAAACCATTTTAGATTATGAATCATGATAATGAGGTACTACATGGTAAAATTATTTCTTTGGTTTATGTATTTTTGTAGTAAAGATAGGATATATATGATACATGGGAGTGTTAATCACTGATGATGCAGTAGTGGCTTTATATATGTATGATTCTAGAGTCTTAGGTGCTTTATAGGGACATAAATAAGCATGATAGGTATAATTATGACAGCATCCAGGTCATAGGTATGTTTTGTTTTGATCCTTGAATTGGTTAAATTCACGTTTTGGAAATTTGAGAGGTGTTTAGTGGCTTAAAGAGGGTTTTGGAGCTTTTCTGTGCAACACAGGTAGGACCACATCATGGTCCAACCCATGTAGATCCTAGAACTACCAATGTAAAATGGCCAAGGCTAAAATGCCTATGGATAGGTGTGGTATTTGGAATGGGTTTTGGGGGGTATTCCTATGAACCATGGACAAAGTGTCCACCACCATGTCGTGGTGATGGTCACGGTGGTTCAAACCATCCATGGTTTTTTTACACCATTTTATAGAGTATTTCTATGTTGGATAGCCTAGGATTAGTGTGATTAAGGTCAACATGTCATGGTGGACAACACCAGGATGTGATAGTGGCTGTTTTAGGATTTTAAATGAATGACTCATCCACTGATCTTCTAGGGGAAGTTACACTTCTTAATAAAGGCATGTGGGGTCATTAAGAGTGGATGTTTAATGCATCTTAAACTCAATTTTTCCTCTATTAATTCATTCCCCATCCTTCTCTTTCTAAGGTTACCAATCTAGTCAATTCAAGGAAGGTTTGTTGACGTTCTTCCTTCATCAGGTAGTGACTAAGGGTGGTTCTTTTATTCCCGATATTTCCCTTATTGATCTAGGCTTGTTAGGATAACAGCCTCTTCTTTTCCAATCACCATTTCTAAAGGACATTATGTTTAATCAATTGGTGAGTTGGGTTTCTCTATGTAGTGGTTCTTTCTCATGGTTTTCTTTGTTGCTCTTATATTTTTCCTTTGGTTTGGGTTTTGAAAATGGATATTTTATTTACATGAGGGTTGTTTTGTATAAATACACATTTTTTGGAATATAAAATGGTTTTGAAGGGGTTTTTATTTGAAAATAGTTTTATGAAATTCTTATGTTTGATAATATACCTCAAAGATGGTTTTGACTCTAAAATAGTTTTTAAAGAATGGGATTGGTAATTATTTTCCTGGTGAAAATGTATTCTAAAATTTTGACCGTGGTTTACTTTAATTTTTTGAGAAAACATACCACTTTGGGAACCTTGGGATCATTAGTTTATAAACATATGAAAACCTTAGTGAGTGTGGAATTTCTAGGGGTTATGAATCTAATATCGATATACTATGGAAAGAACCAATATTATAGGATTCACATTATGTTGAATTAGTGTTTCTTTTGTTCCCTAGTTAATTATTCCTATATTTTAGAGTCCATTTGTGATTTTTTCTTGGTTTTATTATTTATATTATTTTTTATTCCTTAATTGTTTTCATGTTTATAATCTAAGATATGGATGATTTTGACTACTTAACTTTATGTTATCATTCATGTTTACTTTAATATTTTCATGGATTTGAATTTGAAATGTTTTAAAAGATAACCAAAATACTATTTTTGATAAAAAATATCAAGTGAAATGATTTATAAAACCTTTTTTATTTAAATGATATAACTAATGGTTTAACTGTGACAAACATTTTAAATATCCATGGTGGTATCCTAATAAAAGTTTTTCTCACACCCTACATATTTAATTGGGTGTATATAGACTTTATTTTATATGATAAATGTAATGGTAAGGGGTTCATGCATTTTTAAAACTTCTTTTAGTTCATGTCACTTCTTGGTGGTTATGGATGGTGGTAACGGATGGTCACAATGAGACTTGGTCTTGGAAAAGTTTATATTTTATGTTTAACATTATGGGTTGTTTTTTTATGTCTCATGGTTATGTTATTTTAACTTCTATGATGTACCCTTTATTATCCTATTATCATTAGACATGTTCTACTATGTCCTTTGGGTGAAATCATTCCCAAGTTTTTGTGTGTTAATACCCAGGTGCTTTTCTCCATCCAGTGGTGATAAGGAATGTGCTTCGGGCCTTATGGTTATCCATCTTGGTGGCATGTCAGGTTGACCCAATTAGTTTTGTTAAATCCTATGTCATATGCCAAACCATGCCCTCCCACTCAGTACATGTTCATTGGGAATTATCATTCAAGGACAATACCCCTTTCGGAACCACTACCCTATTACTCTGGGTATGGCCCAACTACATGTACACTAACCCAAGAAACACCTAGAAAAGTCATTGATCTAATACCAAAAGCATCAGGGAATGGTCATCACACTAAATAATCCCTATCAAACTCTAGAGATTTCATGTCAAGAACATGAAACACAAACAGGTCCCACAGACCATCACATGGATCATTGTCTAATCCCTGGGTGTAAATTTCTCAAGATCTAGCCCCTTATCACAACATGTCTCAACTCACCTGAAAAGGCAATCACTAGGTCCTCTAGACCTTTCATAGACTCTGCTCACTAATACCATTTCAAACTCATCACTTACTAGTGATGTCACAACCCGAAGGCCACTACTAACCTAGACCCCTTGGTGTAGGTCCTCATCCTTTCTAAAGTACCTCAACACTACAGGTCATGCTACCCAGAGGCCATCCCAAGGAAGCACATTATACCCTAACTTAGCCTCATAGGTAGGGTATAACTCCTAACAAAAACCCCCTTGGATTCTTGATGGAAAGTCTTGAACAAGGTCTCATCTTGCATCACCTAATGGATATTCTTCATCTTTTCACCCTTTAGCAACCCATTTCCATCATCCAACATCAAGTCTTGAAGGACTCCTATTACTTTGAGTTCACATGAAAACTCACCTCTATCCTTAAAAGGGAGTTCCTAGTCTCTCACGAGATGTATGTTAGTCTCGTGCAATGTCTTCCAGCTCCCAGCTTCTTATTCCTACCCACTATCCCTATGAAAAAAACCTAATCTATCTCTCATATCATTTCAAAATCTTATATCTATCATAGGTCTCTCATTAGCTCAACTAAATCCCTCACCCCTTGTAAATATAATCATAAATCAATCTCAAACCACTCCAAGTTCTAACGATCACTTGGTCCCATATTGGGAGGATCAAAGACACCCCATCACCATGACTAAGGACTCTAGATATCCTTATAAACTATTCCAAAACTCTATATAGTATCCATACATGCATGCTCAAAAATAGACGTGCAAGTGATTTTGTATTATAGGGGTAATCTATCCGGATACTAGAGTTAACCCCTCATCGAGCTTCTCTAAGCCATGTCCAAACCTATCAAGCATAGATCACACTCTCTAGAACCTTCCACAAACCAATAAACACCCCAAAATTTAATTATAATTAACTAAAAAATTTAATTAAAATAGACCTAACACCTAAAAACTCGAATGATTCCAAACACTAGCTGGAATCGCAAGAAACTAGGTGCAGTCCACTCCCGACACACCCTAGGTCCAGGATATATGAAAGAAACACTTGTTATGCCCAATTCAATGTCCGATTAATTCCAATTTTTATAAAAATTCTTGGAAAATTCAGTGGGTGATATACCTTTTCTGAAACCATTTCTAATAACATGAAGACGGTATCTTGAGACATCCTCAACACAAGATGGGGAAAATATTATTAAATCTTAGTCGATTCCACCATTCTCTAGTGGAATAGACATCAAAACCCCTAATGGAAACACATAAAATTAGAGGGGCGATAAGAAGGAAGGGAAAAAAGAAAGAAATGGATGTCGTACCATGGATATGTTTCTTGAATGTATAAAAAACTACCCCTATGGAGGTGGGTTAAAGGATAGGAAAATGAGGGGGGTAGCCAAAATGGCCTCTCCCATATCTCAAACCCCTTAAAAACTCAAAGAACCCCAACTCCAAAAAGACACATTTTCCCCCACTAAAAAATAGGATCGTCGACCCCTGATGACTAGCCACTGAGCCTCACTAGCTCGTCGGTGGCCTCTATTGTTGAATCTCAGCATCCCCTACCACCCGACCCTTCTTTTGATGCTTTCCCAAACCACTGGTTCACCACTCGAGATTTGAAATCCATCCAAAAACACCTATTTAGGATTCTCCAACTCTCAGAATCTCCTTTGAAGTCTTAGTTCTCAAAAAAATCATCTAATAACTCAAAATTCAATTTTACTCTAAAACATGACAACCCAAAAATCCATGGGGGGTTACAAATAATTACATTATACTAAATATTAATTATCTTATATTATATTAATAACATTATATTAACAATTAATTATCCTTATATTTACTATTAATTATATAAATATTAATTTTTAATTATATTAATAATTATATTATGTTAAGTTTTATATTAATAATTATATTTTATGAGATGGTTGTGTTTCTACATCTTCTAATTTTATCTCTATGCTTAATTTTATTAATAATCCTGATTTTGATAGGACATGTCTCGAGAGTCGTGATAGGGATCCTAATAGTAACAAGAGGACCACCTCTCTAATTATGACTAAGTTTGGAATCCCTAACAAGCCTACATGATTAGATGGAAAATATTTCCTAGTTGATCCATAAGGTGACACTCCCAAATATCATGAAGTAACACCACTAATGTATGATATGAAAATAATTTTCAATAATTAACCTTTTCTAAAGAAGGTTGTGGTCAGTTCCCCTAGTGAGGACAATAAGGCTACTAGCTAGTCCTCACCTATGAATGTTACACCAAAATAGGACTTGGATAGGGTAGAATCCACAATCATTGAATTATGGTGAGTTCCATATGAGAAGTATGAGTCATCAGATGAACAAATGACTATGTGGAAGGCCCCTAAGTAGTGGAGGATATTTTACTTTGTTTCTTTGTTTTGTTTTTACACTTTGGTGGTGTTGTGCCATATTTATAGAATTGAAACCCCCTTGTAACCTTGTATGTGCATGTGTGTGTTTTTAATACGTTTATAAAGATCGTGGATTTATGTCTCTAAATTCATGGTTCATGTCATTTATAATTATATTATATTAAATTTTAATTATATTATATTATATTAATAATTATGTTATATTAACTATTTATTATATCTTTTTATTTTAACTATTAATTATAATTATATTAACCATTAAGCACTAACTATTATTTACTTTAAGTATTTTATTTATAAATTATATTACTTATACAATTAATTATTTATTATATTAATTATTTTAATACATTTATATATTCATACATACATATACATATATATATATAACTTTATAACTTTATATTAATTATTTCCCATTGTCTATTTCTTATTTATATATAAACTTATATGAATTATTTTAATTATATTAATTATTTTAATTATATTAATTATTTTAATTATATTAATTATTTTAATTATATTAATTTTTATTTTTTTATGAGGTTCATGATTCCTAGTCAAAAGTTACACAGGAAGTGTGAACCTATTCAATTCTATTGGATAAAATTTTCTATACAAACTTTTATTTATGTGAAAAAAATTGAAATAAGTAAAGTTTAAATAGTGGAGAAATATTGGCATAAAGAAACGTAGATATTTTATTCAGGCTTCTGGAATCTTATTTATATCTATCTATCTATATCTACTGAGTGGGATGCACTTCCCTTTTTTAGGAAGTGCGGCATATGGTGGGTGGGGATTGATGGGGGATGGGCAGCCAACCCTTGTTGAAACTGCACCCACATTTAGTGGATACCAAACACTCTCCCTTGGGATACAACCCCTACCAATTTCATATATGTTTTGATGTTTCCTCATTAAAACCCTTTTTGAAAAAAACTAAATAGGGTAAAAACTCAAATAAGGAATAGAGTACATCTATGTAGAATCCCCTTAAAAGTTACGTTACAAAGAAATTACAAGTTTTTTAATCTATGAATCACTATATCATGTACAATATTTCTAAACATAATGGTTGGTAGTGAATTTTTAAATAAATTTGTAATTTTTTTACTCGAGCAAACATATTGCATGTTGATATTTTTGTCCTGAATCAACTCTTGTTTCAAGGAGAAAAAATTTAGTGGTATGTTTTTTATCCGATAATATTTTATGAAGACTCATTTTAATCATTTAATACACATAGAATTATCTTAAAATAATATTTTTAGGAAAAAATCCATATACAATCCACTTTTCTCTTGAATTTTTTAACTCATAGACCATAACCAAACACATTCTTGACATGATTCATGTAATGTTATTAGTTCTGTATGATTTGAAAATGTTGCAACAGGTGTATTATTTTTTTATCTCCATGATATGGAAGTACATCCTACTATGAACACATAACTAGTTTGTGATCACATATTATGTGGACTTAATAAACAACCTTAATCTAAAAAAATGACCATATTATTTTCTAATTTGATAGAATATAATAAACCCAAATCAATAGTTACACATAGATAATGAAAAATATGTAATTCCATTACATTATCTTCATCTGTGGGATGAACTAAATCTTTCCAATAAATTAGAAGGAAAAAATATATCATGATGAGTAAAATTAGCAAATACATAAGTGCTCTGATAGAACTAAGGTATGGTACTTTAGGACCAAAAAACTCTTTATTTTCTTCACAAGGTCAAAATTTATCTTTATCAGTATTTAAAGACGGAACAACCAATGGAGTACTAAAAGGATTATCTTCATTCATATTAAATAATTTTAAGAACTTTTCAATTTTATTTAACTGATAGAAAAATATAACACTTGGCATATGATTAATTTTTAATCCAAGACAATACTTTGTTTCTACCATGCCTTTCATTTTAAATTCATCTTTTAGGTTTTTCATTACTTCATTGATCTCTTCTAAAGTTCCAATGATATTTAAATCATAAACATTAAAAGAAACAATTTCATATATAGATTTTGTTTTATTAATGAAAACACTTGGGAATATGGGGTTATTTAAATGCCATTTATTTAATAAGTATTTTCTAAAATTATTATACCACATATGTTATATTTTTTAATCTATATAAGGATTTATATAATTTAGTTGAATATTGGTATTTGGGTTTTGATTTAAATACTTCAAGTATTTTGAATCCTTTTGGGATTCTTGTATTTATACTATTATCAAGTGACCCATGTAAATAAGTTATAACAACATTCATAAGATACATATTATCCTTTTCAGCTACTACATGGATAATTATATATCAAAAGGTAATAACATCCATAATAGGAAAATATGTCTCCTCATAATCAATTTTAGGTCTCTTGGTAAAACCTTATTTGGAAATATGAGCTTTATATCTTAAAATCTCATTTTTTTCATTACATTTATGCACAAAAAACTCATTTATATCCAATAGGTTTCACAACTTCTGGCATGAGCATGATATTTATTAATAACCTTTTCTTATTATGTGAATTTAATTCAATGTGCATTGTATCTTTCCATTTATTAGAATCAGGTAATTTTTGACATTCCATAACAGACCTTGGTTTAGGATCTTCATTTTCTATATTATGTACAATAAAATATGAAAATATTTCATCAATATTTTATATATTACTTTGATTTCATATATCACATGTCGTTGAATAATTAAGATAGATTTCATTATTTCCAAAACCGTTAGGTTTTTTTATATCTTATGAAATTTATTTACGATACTCATCATGTGATTTTTAAGAACACTTATATTACGTGTTTCTTATGGAACATGCACCTCAAAAATGGGGTTTTCAATTATACTTATTAGTTTTATTTTTCAAGGATTTATATCCTTAGATCCAATTGGTATTCCATGATTCAAGAATGTTTTTAACATTTCTATAACATCTTTAAGTAATTTTTTCTTTGGGACATAAATTCTAGTTAGTGCATTTATAGCTGGTACATATGATTTAGTCATGCCTTTTGTTTTAGTAAATGAATCAGGAAACTGATTTTTCAATTCTTGAAAATGTAAAAAAAAATTACTTCCATCTCACACTATTGGGTAGGAGGATTGAGAAAATATAATGTTTGAAAATTCCAAAAAATATGCTCTCTTTGTTTATTTTATCCTCCTAATATTGGGATTACTTATTCATTAAAGTAAAAATAAGAAGAAAAAATGATGTAAATACATCACCAATTTTTTGGTTCAAGATATCTGGTGATGGATAGCGATTCATATCTAATATATATCCCAAACCCCTTTTGAGGTCCCATTTTTTGTATGTTATAGGGTAGAAATCGGTGCATATACAGCATAACCAAATATTCTTAAGTGGGATATGTTAGGCACCTGGAAAAATTCCAATTAGAGTAAAGATTTAATTTTATATGCACTTGGTTTGATGTGAATTAATATCATGGTATTCAATATTTCATAACCCCATACAGAGCTCGACAGCTTTGTTCTCATTATTAATGGTCTAACAATAAGTTGGAGGAATTTTATTAGTGATTCAACTAAACCATTTTGTGTATGAACATGGGAAACTGGATTCACTACAGTAATCCCCTTTTCTATGCAATATTAATTAAAATATTGAGAGTTAAATTATCCATCATTATCAACCCTTTTTTTCTTGATGATATAATACAAAAATTTTGGTTTTGGTTTAAATATTTGAGCAAGAAATCATGAAAATACTACATTATGTGTTGAGAGTAAACATACATGTGACCATTATCAATATTCATCAATTAATACAATAAAATATTTAAATATCCCACATGATGGATGTATTGGTCCACATATATCCCCTTGAATTATTTTAAGAAAGGTTTCCATTTCTGCCTTAATTTTAGCTAGATATGGTCTCATAATAATCTTTCCAATAAAACAAGCCTCACATGAAAAAAAAATTAGTAGAGATATATTTTTTAAATATATTTAATGTCCATGAGAACATTCAATTATTTTTCACATCAATCCTGAACCTGGAATATCTAATCAGTCATGGCACAAATTAATGATTTATCGTCCATTCTTTACTATCATATGTGTTTCGTTTACACTTATATATGTATAATTTAATGCATATGATAATTTTAAAATTTGTTTTCGTAAATGAATCTTGCCAAATTTATTAATGGCAATTCACATGTACCTTTCATTTCTATCAGATATAGTTTGTGTATCAAACCCATACTAGTATATATCATTGAAACTTAATAATTTTCTTTTGGAATTTGGGGGGAAAACACATATCTTATAAAAAACATTATCTCATTAGGTAAAGAAAAACTTCTTTTATCATTACCATATATCATATCTACAAGACCTGATATAGTATTCCACATTTTTCTTGTTGGTTTAAGATAAAAAAATATTTATTATTTTTAAGAGTTGTGTATATTATAAGAATATCATGTATGAAAATATATGTCCCATTTATGCAATCTATTTTAATGCTTCAAATAAAAGAAAATAATATTAAAATAAAAACTTTGTAAAATTCAAATAATAAAACATTAATAAATATAAAGCATACAGAACAAAACATCATATCACATATCATAACTATTGTAATTTTATGAATTATTTGTAGCTATCATCTAATCAAATTCACAGGTAAAATCACCCGATTATAGGTAAGTGAAATAATCATTTGATGGATCATGATTCTCCATAAAATTCACCACCTTTTCTTTCCTTTTATAAGATGTTTCATCAAAGTGTAGTCTATTCTTTTTTTCTTCAAGGGATGATTTATAGAGCTAACAAAGGTACTCTAGGGTTTAGCAAACTCAGGACCAATGTCCCTTAGAATCACACTTGTAGAAGGAATCATTAAGAATCCTCATAATTATTGAGATTATATTTCATTGATTATGATATTCAGTTTTATCATTCCCATGGTTATGACCGCTTCTACAACCATGCCTATAGCCAGAACCATTTCCACCATGAAAATCAAATCCATGGCTTCTTTCATGATTATGTTCCTAAAATATAACATTTTCTTCAAGAAAAGATACTATTGAACTAGTATGGAGAGACTATTTATTTGTAATAAAAATATCACAATTCTTCTATACTACAAATAATGATGATATGAAATTATAATATTTTATATACCCTTACAAGTGATATTATTGTTGTAGGGTGATGTGAGATTCATGGAATGTATTATATGTTTTTTCAAGCATAACAATATCTATAATCCCAATACCGTAGTACTTTAACTATGATACAATTATATACATTGTATAATTATAATCAATGGATCTTTTTATAGTATTTTAAGTGTAATGTATTCCATTCATCATGGGTTGAGGGAGAAAAAACTCATTTTGATGATCATACCTCTCTTTCAAACTCTTATAGATCTTACATAGATCTCTTTGTCTAAGGAATTCATATTTCAATCCATCATCGAGATTTATTATGAGTAATATCATCTCCTTTGATTTATTTTGTAGGGTGTGTGGATTTTTTTCTTTAATTGTGTCTATAAGATCCATTGATTTGAGATACATTTCAACAAACATCATTGATGTCATGTATTTAATTCTGATATATCAAGAGTGATGAATTCAATTTTGGAGATATTTTGACATAATTATAACTAGGAGACAATGGAAAAAACATTATTATTATTCAAAACAAGAATATAACGATAGTTTGAATTTGACTTAAATTAAATATAATAAATAAACATTATATAAAAACATTAAAATTAGGTTAATATTATTTTTTAATATTTTTTTATATCCCATGTTAATAAGTTAATAAATATTTCACATGGGGGTTTTAAATAAATTAATCAATACATTATATTACAAATTTAAAACTTTTTCATGTGTATTGATTCATTAGTTAAACTTTCCAATCAGGTGGTGTAAAATAAATAAATTAAAACCACCCAAGAAGGCAGTAAAAATAAGGTTTGTGATGAAAAGAATAAATCATTAGAATGATCTAACCAGCAAATTAGAACAAAGTTTAAAATAAAAATATATCATTCTCCCTTTTGTGTGTTTTTCTGATAATGTTTTATGAAAACAAAAAATAAACTGAGTAAAGTTTAAACAATAGAGAAAGTTAAGCAGAAAGAAAGATAGATATTTTAATGAGGCTTTCGGGGTCTTACTTATATATGTATGTCTATATCTATCAGTGTTTTCACTACCCTTTAATAGGAAGTGCATAATATAATATGTGGGGTAGGTGTGGGGGCCATAATAATCTCCAGTAACCATAAAAACTAGATATTCTAGTCTAATTTTTCAGGCTAATTATTCAAGTTGAACTTGCACTGTTTTTTAGGAACCTGGTCGAACTGGATAGTCTAGTTTTTTAGGGTACACTACAAAAAAATAGGTCTCAGAGATGGTTAATTAGAATTTATTATTATAATTTCATCCAAATAAATCATATTAAATATAATTTATAATATAGTGGTTGTTTAATATAACTGCCTCTATGTATTTTTATTTTAAAACTCAGTAGTGGTTTTGATTAAAATGACTCTAAATGATTAAATTATATCGGATATCCCTCTCCCACTCCCCCCACCCTATCCCCTCCCCATCCTTATCCCTCCCCATATCCTTGACCCTCGGTGGCTACCTCTCCTCTTGGACCTAATCCCCCCTCTCCCCAACCACCCGATAGTGACCACCCCCTCTCAACCTCAATCCCCCTCTCCCCAACCCTACAATGGTGACTGCCCCCTCTTAGCCTTAATCCCCCCTCTCTCTGGCCCCCGATAGAGACTATCCCTCAGTTCCAATCCCCCCTTTCTCCAACCCTTGATGGTAACCAACCCTCTCAACCCTAATCCTCCCTCTCCCAGAAACCCAACCCCCAATGAATACTACCCCTCAGTTCCAATCCCCCCTATCCCAAACCCTTGATGATAAATGACCCTCTCAACCCTGATACTCCCTATACTAGAAACCTAACCCCCGATGGTCGCCATCCCTGAGACCTGACCCTCCTTCTCCCCAATGTAAATCATCCATCTCCGATCCCTCAACTCTGATCCCTATAACCCCGACCCCCTACTCCCAACAACAAACCCATGATGAACAACAAGCTCTTTGATGTTATTTTAGGAGAGTGTTAATAATGTTTAATTATGAATAATTAATTATAAATTTTTATAATTATTTATTTATTCCATGTGTCATTTTACTAGTGTCCATGGTGTTTTAGGTGTATGGTGTAAAACTTGAAGCTTTTACATTTTCATTAAGAGGTTGGTCGATCATTTGGTTTTGTGTCACTTACACAATTAATAATCATTTAAATGTTTTTAAAATGATAATTTTCCTATTTATTTTCACCTTAATGTCCATTATGGGTTGGATTGAGTAGAATAGTGGTTTTACATGTTTCGTAGTGGGGTTTTCATTCAAAAAAACTGATCATTTAGTATGCGATTTAAGAACACAAGCCACGTATAATTTAACACTCTCTTCTATTTTTTCAAAATGATGTCATGATGTTAATATATTAAATAAAAAAATAATTTTAATCATTATTAAAATTCATAATTCTTACTAAAAGATATGTATGTAACACATCAATCTTACATAGTATGTTTCTTTTTAAATAATTCAAATAGCTTACACTGCACACAACACTAAGTTCGAGCGCACCACAACAAGCTATTTAAAGAGAAGTTATGAATAGTATTAAACACATTTTGAATTTTATATATTTCATATAATTTTAATATTAATCTCATATGTTTCTTAGACATAATATAAGTACAAATTCAATTTTACATATAAAAGAAGTATTTTTCAAAAAATACAGTTTTTCCACCTTTTATTGGAGAACCCTTTTTAAATCCCATATTTGACACTTTTATATATTCAATTTGACAAAATGAAATTATTATTTAAAATACAGATATAAAAATTTAGTATGGATAAAGTTTTAGTGCTTTTCTGATAACATTCATATTTAAATGAATAGTAAAAAATACTACATTTTAATTCCAAAATTCTTTTTCATCTAATTTATTTATATTGTTAGATTATATTTTTAGTTTGTTTTAAAGTATAATTAGATTAAATTTTTATCATTTAATATAATTTAGGTCGTTGTAATTATTTTCACATTAAAATCAGATATAAACACATGTTAATATTTTAATGGTTTTTACTTTTGAAAACCACGTTTTCTCATTTTGACAATAGGGATTAATTATAAATTAATTACTGCAACTTCTTTATTTTTAATTTGAAAAACTATATTCCATATTTGTAACTATAAGGTACAAATTATCTAAATTGGCCTCTTTTATTTTTGGTCATTATGAATAGAAACTATAATAATTTTTTTATTTACCATGGTTAAAAGGTAAATTCAGTGAATAAAGTTAAAAATAATTTTATAATAATATAAAACTGCCCTAAAATGTGTCCTGGTCTAATTGGATGAGTCATGGGTGACCAAAAAATCCTTAGGCCAAATTTTTGTCATTTGGGAGCCACTTTGGTGTGATAATGGCGTGTTATAATAATTAATTTAACATAAAGATAAATATAACATAAACATGTATCTTTTTAATAAAACAATTTTAATACAGGGTTATATAACTGATATCTTTGACTATAAATAGTAATTATAAATCCAAAAATATTTCCTAAATCATTCTATTTTATTTATAATTTTTAGACATTAAGTAAATAAACTTATTTATGACACAATAATGATGCAATGATTACATTATTAATGAATGATTGAAATAAATGATATGATAAATATTAAAATAAATGTAATTTGAGATTTTTGATGCCATAAATGAATTTTTTGGGTTAAAATTTAAATTTTAGGGATGATTTAATTATTATTTTTTATGTAATCAAGCTTCTATGACTAGTAAAAATCAATTACTAAATAGTTTCAAAATTGACATAAATGAGTTTTTAAAACAAACACTATTTTATTAAATGATATAATAGTCCTAAAAATACAATATTCATAAAACTGACTCAGATAGTGTTAAAATGTCATTAATTATCCACTTGATGTTATCTTATCATTTTATAGTAACTATATTAACCATATAGTATATAAAAATACAAGAAGACATGGTAAGAGTTAACTTATTTAACTAAGGGTTAAAGCCAAAAGGTAAGGTTACATTTGTGACCTAAACTTTTCTGAAACCTATTGATTGAGAGTATTTCGACCCATCCTCATCTTATTATATAAATAAATCACTTTTTAGATATTATAAACCAAAAATAAATTTTTAATAAATTAATAATTCGAACTTTTCCTAAAGTGCCTCCCACCTCTCTTATAAAAGAGAACTTCTCCTTTTCTTTAATTCGCAACTCCAAAGCCTTTTGGTTCGGCCAAAATATGCCCATTTCCTCTCCCAAATTCCCTCAATAACTACTAGAGTCCATAAATTAGGAATAAATCCATCATAAGGAGTCCTTTTGTACAAATCAAAAGGAGACACCCGGAAAGGAGGTAATTGTTTTATCACCTTTTTCAAAATTATTTTCTTCATCTACTTCCTATTTATAAGTTTTTTCCATATAAAAATAATAACTCCAATATCATCCATATACTTAGATGTTATTATAATTATGTTACAACATTATATCTCCTTTTATCCATCCTATTAATAAAAATATCACCATTCGTGCGTACATACGGGTTACCGTCTCCACGTCGTGGTGTAATTTTTTATTCAATAATACTTTATTTGGATGGGTATAATGATGATTATAATGGATTTAAATAATGAATATAACATGATAATTATTATTTATAACTAATATACCATCCAATTTCATTCCATTTAACCATCAAGGTAATGATATCATCGCTCGTGCGTACGTACGGCCTACCGTCTCCACGACGTAGTGAGATTCATTCTCCACGTTAACCATTCAAGAAAGATTATAAAATTTATATGATTAGTAAAAATAATAATTATGAAATTAATTTTGGATATGACTAAAATACATCCTATTAATAACATACATGACTTACATGATAAAACAATAATAGGAAAATGAAGTAGTTAACACCCAAAACAATGGTAATACTTAAATATTATTAACAAAATGATAAAAGAGGGTCATATATGATATCATAAATATGTATATGGTTCTAGTATAATTCAATAACATACTTTAACCATTATAAATGAGGTTAACACACCCTCAATTAACATAAAGTATAAGATAAGTGTTAATTTTTCAATCTCATTATTATCCGAGATTATTTATACGTAAGTACCTATTGGGGAATATTTATCATCCACATCCATATTTCTTATACATGTATTTAAAAATAATATTTCTATTCCTAGAATATTATTGAAAGTCATTTGTACCCATTTTTAAATTTTTAAAACGTTTTGAAAGGAAATATTTCTATCATTTTCCAAACGAGGTACTATATGACTTTTTCGAAAAATTAAGGAAAGAATGTTTTTTAACCTATACGGCACGAGCAGCTATTTTCTATTATTATGAAACATTAAAAATTTTAATCTTACCTTACAATATTACTAGTTTATTTTTAAAGGAAATGTTTTCTTTTATAATTATTTAGGCTTTCAAATGATTTCAAAGTAAAAAATTGATATTTCTAAAAGAGTTTTAATGATTTTGTTAGATCACTTTCATCTATGTCAACATCCTTTGTTGGATTTTATGCTTAATTAAGGTTAATATATTATGATACAATCTTCCATATTTTATTTAAGGTTTTATGATATGTTTGACTTTGGATGTACTATTTTGATATTATTCATAGCTTATGGTTTAAATATTGACATTTTATATGCTAGTTTTAATATGAATGTTTATGTTTGTTATGTTTTACCCCTTTCATAAGAGGAATGAATTGGATTTTGTAAGTGTTAGTTGGGGCCTGGTATATCCCCTTGATGCATCATTAGGTATCATGAGATAATTATGTTTGGGTTTTGGCTAATTTCTTACCCAATTATGTATGGTTTCTTGGTTGAAGCTTTAACGGTGTGTTTAATATGTCCTGTATTATGTATTCCCTATTTATAAGGTTAGTTATTACATATGATTATTTGACTAGTAGAATATATATTTGCATGTTTATATGGTAATGTTTGACTTATTCTTTCCAAATTATGTTCAACTTTATGTTTAAAAGAATATCATTTTTATTATACATCTTGTCTTAAAAGTTTATGCTTATTTATGATAGCTTCTGTTAAATTATTTACCCTTACTGAGCATCTAATCTCACCACATTATTATTTTTCATTTTCCCCAAGATGTGAAAATGTACAGTATGAATTAATTATAGGGATAAAGAAAGGGAATAATAATTTTTTCAAAGGATTTTTTATGTTGTCTTTCATTTCAAGATGTATTGTAAAAATTTATGTTTTTATATAGTTTTTACAAGTCTACTAAGTTGATCAATCCTTCATGATTCAAATTTCTTATGATCATGAAAATGTAATAAATAATTCAAGAACTCCATAAAATTGGGTTTAGGTCATTACAGTTGGTATCAGAGGAAGTTTAGTAGAAACCTTGGAGACTATATTTAGAAAAACATTAATTAGTAAACATTACCCTAAGATAGAATTTGAGGATAAGTATATAAGACCATACTCGAATTTTGGTAATGTAGATATTATATGGGAATTCCTAGAAAATAAATCTCTATATGGATACTACCGGTGGACATGGTTCTATCACAGATGTACCTAGGGGTGAAAACTCTGACAATGTGTTTCGGGCTTGACTCCGGGTAACCTGGTACGCGACAACGAGACTTACTATGCACCTCGTTTGAAACTCCCAAGAGATATGTTTAGGATAATTCATATTTTCTTTAAAACCCGTTATAAAGGATTTATGATTAAGTATTTCCTCAAAGAAACCATGTTTATGATTATGTATTAGATATGTATAATTTTTTTTCAATTTATGTTAGGTATTTTACTAGTTTGAAATCATGTATTATGATGCATAACTTAATCTAGTGTATGCAATTATTTAGAAATTAATCCTAGTGTAAGGAATGGAAAACTTATCAATAAACATAATCCATGTAGGTATTTCCCTCCTATGCAATATAATGATAGTGGAGTTGGTGACACAATTCGTGTTGAACAGCTTATAACCGTCCTAGGACAGCTCACTCAGGTTATAAATAATAACCTTACTTGTATATATCATCTTGATCCATAACACAGAGGATCAATGTTAGAACACTTCACGAGAAAAAAACCTCCAACATTCAATGGGACTTCAACTCCATTAATAGCTAATAAATGGATAAGTTCCTTAGAGAAAATATTTCTTTCTTGGGTAAGTAACAAAAGGGAAAAAATTTCATGGCAGTTTATCATATCTTAGGAGATGTGGATCAATGGTGATCATTAATTCAAAATACGAAGGAGGAAGGTGAATTAGAAAATATGGAATGGAGGGAGTTTAAAGAATCTTTCCTAGAAAAATAGATTCCTCATGAACAACTAACTGATATGGAGAGACAATTTTTAACTCTTAGGTAGAAGGAGGATGAGAATGTTTCAAAGTATGAAGCTAACTTCATAAGGTTAGCAAGGCATGTTTCAGACTACATAAATAACCCAAGAAGTAAGATTGATCGATTCTTTGATGGTTTAAAACCATTCCTCTGAGGGAAATTGGTCTCACAATCTTTCTCAGTGTATAAATATATAGTCTAATGTGCTATCAAGACAGAAAAGTAGTTCTATAAGTCTTAGGACATTAAATTAAAGCAAGAAAAGAAGATAATAGTGAAGTAATATATGGACAAAGGTAAATAAGGATTTTACATTATGTGATAATTATGGGAAGAAACACTCGGGTACTTTCCTGAAAGGAATAGGATTTTGATACAAGTGTATAGAAAAAGGTCACCAGGATCATGATTTTAAGTGGAAGAAAGAAGTTGTAAATGTACATTCTTATAATTTTAAAGAGATGGGACATTATGAAAATTATTTTCCAAAGAATCAAGGAAATATGGATCAGAATAATAAAATGTATCAAGGTCAAGTTATGTTGTTACTACAGTCAAAGTGGAATAATTAATGTTTTTATGTTTTTGGATTCAAGAATTATATTACTATATTTTGGATTGTATTGAAGTACTTATTATTTAAGTATTTATAATCATGAATTATTTCATTAAGGCTTTCCATATTATAAAGGTATTTTTCAATAATAGATACATTACATTATTTGGGGAATCTGATGTTATGATTTATTTTGAAAATTTAGAGATCTTTTTAGACTATTAATTTGGATAGAAGTATTTTGGGAAAGTCTTAAGTTTGTGATGGATTAAGTTATACATTGTATAGTGTTTTTTGAGATGAAAACGTTTCTTAAGGTTATTTCTTGAATGTTATAATAATATAGTTTGAGAAAAATGAAAACCCACAGGTCGGGTGACAACCCATCATGTCGGATAAGGCTACGTGAATCAAACCCACAACTGAAGTATGATAAGGTTGTATCACCTACCATTGGCCTATATGAATTCCCTGGTTAGTATAACATAGTTTTCTTTATTTAAATGGTATAAGTTTATATTTGGAACCATATATGATTAAGATAAATAGAATATTTTTGAGTTTTATTATCTTTTGAAGAGAAAGATGAGTTTGTGGTAGGAATTAGTTAAAGGATGAAACTCTACATTTAAATTAAGGATGCTTCCTTGTGTTCTTATTCTATAAAGTAAATTAATTCTACAAAACTAGGGAAAGGATCATAAAACCAAAAATGTTTTCCTGGTACTTTCTTTTGTGATTAATCAAATGGTCCCTTGGATCATTGTAGATTTATAGCTTTTTGGTTATTAACTTTATCCTAATAATGTTCTCTATCACTCCCCATCAGAACTTTGTGGTTAAATTTTCTTTCATTTCCATGTTTTCCTATATGGAACCCTATTACGTGTTATTTCTGGTAACTTTCATAATTCCATTTATTTTAAAATAGAGGTCTCATTAATCCATTTTTTGATGTGGGATTTCAATAAAGATATTTTGAAATGTCTAACCCCTAATTTTTAATCCTGAGTTTAAATTTCAAGGACAAAATTTATTGAAGTAGAGGATAATTTAACACCCTAATCTTTCATGGTATTCTTCTTTTTAAATAATTCAAATAGATTGCACTACACACAACACTGAGTTCGAGCGCACCAAGACTATCCATTTAAAGAGAGGTTATGAATAGTATTAACCACATTTTGAATTTTATATATTCCATATAATTTTAATATTCATATCATATGTTTCTTATACATAATATAAGGACAAATTCAATTTTTCATATAAAAGAAGTATTTTTCAAAAAATGCAGTCTTTCTGCCTTTTAATGGAAAACCCTTTTTAAAAACAATATTTAATACTTTCATATATTTAATTTGAAAAAATTAAATTATTATTTATAATTAGAACATAAAAATTTATTTTGGATAAAGTTTTAGTGTTTTTCTGATAACATTCATATTTTAATGAATAATGAAAAATTCTGCATTTTAATTCAAAACATTTTTTAATATAATTTATTTATATAGTTTGATTATCCTTTTAGTTGGTTTTAAATATAATTAGAATATATTTTTATCTTTTAAAATAATGTAGGTCACTGGAATTATTTTCATACTAAAATTAGATATAAACACATGTCAATCTTTTGATGGTTTTTACTTTTGAAAAACATATTTTCTCATTTTGACAATGAGGATTAATTTTAAACTAATAACTATAAATTTTTTGTTTTGAATTTGTAAAAATGGATTCAAAATTTGTAATTAGAAGTTCCAAATTATTTAAATATGTCCCTTTTACATTTTTTTCATTATGAATAGTAATTTCAGTAATTATTTTTATTTACCACAGTTAAAGGGTAAATTCGGTGAATAAAGGTAAAACTAATATTATAATAATATAAAACTACCCTAACACATGTCATAATATTATTGGATGAGTCATTGATGACCAAAAAAAGCTTTAGGACAAATTTTTGGCATTTGGTAGCCACTTGGGTGTGATAATGACATGTTATAATAATTAATTTAAAGTAAAGAGAAATATAAAAAAACATGTTTATTGTTACTAAAACAATTTTAATATAGGGTTATATAACTGATCTCTTTGACTATAAATATTAATTATAAATCTAAAATTATTTCCTAAATCATATTATTTTATTTATAATTTTTATACATTAAATAAATAAATTTATTTATGACACAATAATGATGAAGTGATTACCTTATTCATGAATGATTGAAATAAATGATATTATAAATATTAAAATAAATATAATTTGATCCTTTTGATGCCATCAACTAATTTTTTTGTATATCAATGACATGTTGGGGATTATTAAATTCTTTTTTATAAGTAATAAAGTTGTTCTAACTTTAGCAAAAATCAATTACTAAATAGTGTCAAAATTGATATAAAGGAGTTTAAAAAAAACACTATTTTATTAAATGATATAATAGTCATAAAATATAAGATTCCAAAAAATGAGTTATATAGTGTTAAAAATTTCATTAATGATCCACTTTAGGTTATATTGGCATTTTATAGTAATTATATTAACCATATAGTATAAAAATACAAGAATACATGGTAAGAGTTAACTTATTTAACTAAGGGTTAAAGCCAAAAGATAAGGTTAAATTTGTGACCTAAGATTTTCTAAAACATATTGGTTGAGAGGATTTTGACCTATACGCATCTTATCCTATAAATAAATTAAAATGGAGCAATTATAAACTGAAAATAAATTTTTAATAAATTAATATTTCAATCTTTTCCTAAAGTGCCCCTCACCTCTCTTATAAAAGGGAATTTCTCCTTCTCTTTAATTCACACCTCCAAATACTTTTGGTTCAGCCATACTGTGAAAATTTACTCTACCAAATTACCTCAATATATCCTAGAGGACATAAATTAGGCATAAATCTATCCGAATCATTCCTTTTCTACAAATCAAAAAGAGACACCTGAAAAAGAGGTAATTGTTTTATCACCTCTTTCAAAGTTCTTTTATTATTCTACCTCCCCTTTATATGTTGTTTACATATAAAAAAAATAACTCCAATATAATACATATAATTAGATGTTATTATAATTATGAGACAACCTTATATCTCCTTTTATCCATCCTATGAATAATAATATCACCATTCGTGTTTACGTACAGCTCCACGTTGTGGTGTAATTTGTTATTCAACAATAATTTATTTAGATGGGTATAATGTTGATTATAATGGATCAAAATAATGAATATAACATGATAATTTTGTTTTATAACTAATATACCATCCAATTAAATACCATTTAACCATCAAGGTAATGATATCGTCGCTCATATGTATGTACAGCCTACCGTCTCCACGACGGAGTGAGATTCATTCTCCACTTTAACCATTCAAGAATGATTAGAAAATTTATATGATGAGTAAAAATAATAATTATGAACTTAGTTTTGTATATAACTAAAATAAATCCTATTGATAAAAAACATGGCTTACACAACAAGACAATAATGGGAAAATTAAGTAGTTGAAACCCAAAACAATGGTAATACTGAAATATTATTAACAAAATGATAAAAATGGGGCATGTATGATATCATACATATTTATATGGTTATGGTATAATTTAATAACATATTTTAACCATTATACAGGAGTTCAAAACACCCTCAACTAATGAAAAGTACAAGGTAAGGGTTAATTTCACAATCTCATCATTATCTGAGATTGTTTATACGTAAGTATCTACTAGGAAATATTTATCATCCACATCCATGTTTCTTATACATGTATTTCAAAATAATATTTCTATTCCATGAAAATTATTGAAAGTCATTTATACCCATGTTTGAATTTTTATAAAATGTTTTGAAAGGAATCTTTATATCATTTTCTAAATGAGGTATTATATGACCTTTTCAACAAATTAAGGAAAGATTTTTTTTTAACTTATATGGCACGAGCAGCTCTTTTCTACCATTATGAAGCCTTAAAATTTTGAATCTTCTATTAAAATATTACTATACTATTTTCAAAGTAAGTGTTTTATTTTATAATTACACAGTATTTCCAATGATTTTAAAGTAAAAATGGATATTTCTAAAAGAGTTTTAATGATTTTTTTAGATCACTTTCATCTATGTAAAAATAGTTTGTAAGATTTTATGATTAACTAAGGTTAATATATTGTGTTACAATCTTGCATATTGTATTTGATATTTTATGATATTTTTTACTATGGATGTTCTATTTTGATATCATTCATAGCTTATGGTTTATGTATTTACATTTCATATGCTATTTTTATTATAAATGTTTATATTGGTTATGTTTTACCCCTTTCATAAGAGGAATGCATAGGACTTTATAAGTGTCATGCGGACCCTCTATAGCCCCTCAATGCATCGTTAGGTCTCATGAGACAATTATGTTTGTGTTTTGGCTAATGTATTACCTAATTATGTATAGTGTCTTTTCCAAAGCCTTGATGGTGTGTTTAAGATGTCCCGCATTATGTATTCCCTATTTATAAGGTTAGTTAGTACATGTGATTATTCGAATAGTATAATATTCATGTTCATTTTTATATGGTAATGTTTGATTTACTCTTACCATATTATGTTCAATTTTATGTTTAAAAGGATGTTGTTTTTATTATACATCTTTCCTTAAAAGTTTGTTCTTATTTATGATTGCTTCAACAGAATTATTTCCCATTAATGAGCATCAGATCTCACCCCATTATTATGTTTCATTTTCCTCAAGATGCAATGATTTACTTTATTAATTACTTATATTGATGAGGAAAGGGAATAATAATGTTTTCAAATAATTTTTTATGTTGTATTTGATCTCAATATGTAATGTAAAAAATTTATGTTTGTATATAGTTTTTTCAAGGCTACTAAAATGATCGATACTTTGGGATTAGACTTTCTTGTGATCATTATAATGTAATAAATAATGCACCAACTCTGGGAAACTAGGTTCAAGTCGTTACAATGTTACATCAGATTTCATAAATCTTTCTGTATGTGCTACTCTCTTCAAGTTGAGTGCTATTTTTCAAATCAATTATGAAAATGTGGTAAAACCATAATTGCATGAAATGATATTATGTGTATGGAAACACATGCATCGGATATCATAGTTCCATGTTCTTGTTTTGAGATACAACAAATATTGATTTTCATAATCATCAATAAAAGATCAATCTATAAGGACAATAATGTTTCTACAATATAAAATAGAAATTGATAATATGAAAATAAAAAAAATTAGAGATATTTTAATAGAAGAATTATTTTCATGTATTATTGTGGACTGATAATAATGTACTCGACATCTAACAGTATTATTATGATGAGTAATATTTAAAATAACCTCTCAAATTGGATCAATAAACTTATTCCATGACATCCAAAAGTATTATTTTAATGGGTAATATTTATTCATTTATGTTTTTTATGTTTTTAATGTTGAATTAAATCATTTTTATGTTGAATTTGTATTATGTAAAATTAATACCCTACCCTGGTCAATGATTAAGTTGGGTGATGTTTAGTTTTGATTGTTTTTTTATTAAACATTTATATCTTTATATCTAAATGTACTGGGAGAAGAGTGATAATCCAATACCTATAGATAAAAGTTGGATTAATTTACCTTGAAACACACCTCAGTATGTCAAGGGTTTAGAAGAATTTATAGATTATGTAGTTGAAAACCGATCAGTAGATGATAGAATAAAATCTCTATGTCCTGATTATAAATTCATGTGATGATTGAATAGAAACAATGTATATGATCATTTTATAATTAAACATTTTCATGCTCGATATGTATGTTGTATTTGGAATGGTGAATCAAATGTTATGGGAATTCAAAACAATGACAATCCTGAAAATGAATCACAGAGTGACCCATTGTAGGAGACTACAGTTCAAATTTTTATAAATGATGCATTTGGATTTACAGTATATAATGTGTGTAAGTTTTTAATAGATCAAAAGAACATTTAGTTGATACTGAGTAGGTTAATCTTTCTCAAAACTTCAGTGAACAAAAAATGAGTTTTATGAATTAGTTGAAGATGGAAAACAAGAATTGTGTGAAGGGTGTTCCAGGTATTTGAAATTGTATTTATTAATTAATTCATATCATATCAAGTGTCTTTATAGAGTTACTAAAAAATAAGTGTCTATGATTTTATAGTTTCTTCATGATGCATTTAGTAAATATATGATCCTTCCACCATTCTATGAAATGAAGAAAATCATAAACAAACTTGGAATTGATTATAAAAAGATACAATCATGCCCTAATGATTTCATGATTTAATAGGGATAAGAGTATGATAAATAATATTTTAGAAGATGTCATATAAGATGATGGAAGTAAATTAACAACAATGAGAGTATAAATCAATTAAACCCTAGAAAGAAATAGAAGAAGAAAACTCCTGCAAAGGTATTGTGTTACTTTCCTATGAAACCACACTTGCAATGATTATTCATGTCATCTATGACTACATAAAACTTGAAGTTTCATACTCAGGATAGTTACAATGATGTATTGATGTCCAAAAGATTAAACATCATGGAATTTTTTAGATTCAGTATATCAAGATTTTTCTTCGGATCCTAGTAATGTGAATTTGGGATTGGATTATGATTGTTTTAACCCTTTTGGTACTTTAAGCACTGTTTATATAATTTGTCCAATTAATTTGATACCCTATAATCTACCTACATGGATGTGTATAAAGAAGAATTATTTCATTATTTCAATGATTATTTCTAGAAATAAAATGTATGGAAATGAAATTGATGTATACTTTCAACCTCTAATCAAATAATTATGAGAATTATGGGATGATGGCATAGAAACATATGATGATTCAATGAGAAAACTATTAAAAATTAATGATACTTTAATGTCGATAATTAGTTACATTCCTAGACTAGGAAACTTATCTGGTTAGAACACTCATACTCATTTGGCTAATCCAAATTTAAATTTTGATTTTGAGCCTCAATGATTACCTCATAGAAGAAAATGGTGTTTTATGTGTCATTATTGATTTATTTTTTCTTCTCATAAATTTAGGTTTAACAAGACATAATTCAATGGATATATTGGATTTAGAAAACCATTGAAGGTGTTATCTGGTTCAAAAATATTAGGAAAATTAATGATTTTCACTATAGAATTTGGAAAATGTAATCAGTTTAAAGAAGGGGAAAAGGGAATGAGGTATAGCATCTGAAGCAGCTGGAACATAATAGTGGAAGAAAATGAGTATATTTTTTAAAATTCCTTATTGGGAGTTTAATTTGATATTTTATAATCTTGATGTAATGAATATTGGGAAGAACATCTGTGACAATATAATTTTTACATTGCTTAATGAGTAGGGTAAATTGAAGGATAACCTTAGTTCTTGTAAGGATTTGGAATCAATGAATATAAATAATGGTTTGTGGGGAAATGAGAATGGAAAGTATCCTTCATATATTTTTATAATGAAAAATCATGATAAAGTCATATTAAATTTAATTTTATAGAATGTAAATGTTCTATATGTATATTTATGTAACATTTCAAGGTGCATTGACTTAAAACATCGAAAGTTACATGGATTGAGAAGTCATGACTTTCATATTCTGATAGAGAATTTTTTTCCATTTTCATTGTGTAATACATTACCTAAAAAATTAACTACAATTCAAGTTGAGTTTTGTACCATTTTCAAATATTCTTTTTTTAAAAACTATAATTATAAATGATCTTGATAAACTTCAAGAAATAATTTTTTGGACACTTTTTCATTTAGAGATGTCATTTCCACCTTTATTATTCACAATCATTATTTATTTGGTTGTTCATTTGACTTTTTATTTGGTTGAGGAAGCTAAACTTGGTGGACTAACACACTATCAATGGATGTATCCAATTATGAGGTATGTTGATATTGGTTTTATTTTCATTAGTGAATTCAATTTTATCAAATCATTGTGTAAAATTTTTTAATATGTTTATTATTATTTTTTATCGGGTAATTTGGTCATTTGAAATCATATATAAGGAATAAATATAAACCAGAAAACCCAATTGTTGAAGGTTACATAGCCAAAGAGTTATTGACCTTCTTTTCTAGGTATTTGTATGGGATTGATACTAGAATTAATCATGTTAGATGTGTTGATGACATCTCCACTAATTATCATTCTGAAAAATAGTCATTGATATTTCCAATTATTGGACGACCAGTTAGAAAGGGGTCAAATTTTTCACTGGCTGAATTAGAGTTTCTAAAAGAATATAGATATGTGCTACTCAATAGTCTTAATGAAGATCCATTTATTGAAGAATTTTGATTACAAACAATGAGGCGACTGAGGAGTTTTTCTTGAAATGAGCTGGAATTAACAAACCCTGTTAATAAGGAGATTTTTTAATGATTCACCCATTATGTAAGTATATACTCATATTCATATTATTGACATGTATTTATTTTTTCTATGATTAATAAAACACCTTATATCTTATTTTATAGATAATTAATGTTGATAATTGAGCTAAAATATAAAATGATTTGAAGTTTTTGGATTGAGATCCTCTAAGGTAGGCTAAAATATTTTATACCTACAATATTCATGGATTTAAGGTTCATACAATTTATCATGAATAATAATTAAAAAACTCAAAATTGAGGTGTATTTACACTTACATAGGTGGGATACTATATAAATCTAATTGATATAATTGAATTAAACTATCACGGTTAATTTTTAGTTATCTTATTCAGATCCACATGGGTCAACATTGATAGGGGTATAATGAAAGATTCATTACATTTAATTTGGTTAACTTATATCACTTGATCCATACCAATGATCATGTATAGAATAATCCATTTATCTTGGATTTATAAGAGAAGATGTTTTATCATGTGAATGATGAAATACATAAAGGCTGGAGTTTTTTTATACACTTAAATATGAGATATTTATATGATATGGGAGATTAATATCAATTGGTAATTTGTGATAGTAAAACTCATCAATTACAAAATATTGAATAGTTTTTTCTCGATGATATTGAAATAATAGAACTTGCAAGAGAGGGTGAAAATTAATCACTCTCCATAATGGAGTTTGATAATAATGAATACAATGTAGATGAAGATAAGTGAATATATAAATTGGTAATGAAACTATATTACAATTTCTAATTTATAAGTGTTCCATACATTTATACATTGTTCTATTTTTACTTTCGTTGTAAAAATATTTTTAGTTTTGAATTTTTTATACATTAAATATATCTAAAACATTTGAATTATAGGGATGACGAGAAAAAAATCAAGATCCTAGCCAATTAGCATCTCAGAGAACACCACCACTACCATCAGTTTTAGTAGATATTAGTGATTCCTCTATACCCGAGACTTCTAGTGATCCAACCATTTCCCCAGATATTCTTGGTATCCCACCATCCAATTCACCTATAGTGATGGAGAAGATGGTCATCCCTCAATATAGGGGATATTGGTGAGTTACCATTACTGCTATGTGTGTCATTATACTTAAAAACTATATATTTTATTAATTATTTAATTTATTTTTCAAAAAAAATAGAAATAACAATAGAAGGAATATAAATATGAATAGAGAATATGTATGGTACCTAAAGGACTTTAAGATTATTGTTCCATTTGATGAGTTCAGGGTGATAACTGGTGATGCTGTCAGAATCTATCGATAGATATAGGGGATCTTACTTGCGAGGTGGTGAGCTTTCCAATAATTATAAATATTGGAGGTATATTCACACATCTTGTAAAAATTAGGTCTTTGATAATCAAATAAAGTTGATATTATTTTAATATTAATTAATAACTAATTTAAAAGACATGAGTAAAAATTTTTAATATACATATAAAGTGTCATGTTTTTTTCTAGATGTTTTTTCATTTTGATGCCCCTAACTCTGTTTCATGCCCATGGAATCAGAAAATTTTAGGAAAGAAATAGATATATTTTAATTGGAGATTATGGAATGAATTTAATGACACTTCTTTGATCTCATGATATATTTATGAGAAAGTTCATGAATGAAATTATCATGGGAAATGGAATTTGTTTTTTGATATTAATAGAGATGTATCTCATAATTTAATTGAATATTTTATAGTATATTAATAACATAAACACAATTAAATTATAATTTTTATTAATGATTTTATTTTTGTAGGAATTATCTAAAAGAATATAGTGAATTGTGAGAAAAAATTCATTCCTCATATCATTGGTTCTAAGAGTTTTTCAATAAAAGGAACAATTTTGGTCTGTATTTTATCCATTATTATTTATATAATTTTATTATAAGTCAAGTTTTTTTAACTTATTTATAATTTTTATAAAGGATAATGAATTATGTTATTATGTTTTCTGAATAGATATGTTGTTTAAAGTTCATAGGAAACCCAATGGTAGTTTTATAAATGAACCTACCAAAGACGTTGGTGTAAATACTTTTTATTACAATTTCATGTTATTACATTACTATAAAAACATAATAAGGAAAAATATATTATAACAAAAAATAAGACTTAAACCCAATTAAATGGGACTTGGTACATGGATTAAAAGATTCCAATTTGGAGTAATTTGATCCATCTAACCGACCCCAATTAATTGAGTTTGATAAAAAAATTATAAAATTTATTTTTCATTATTATGATTTTATAATAATTAAATAATAATAAATAGTACTAAAAATTTATTAATTAGATAATATTATGAAGTTCGGATAATTTAAAAAATCATTGCTAATATTTTTTGTATTAACAGGTTAAAATTCAAGAAGTCTGGGATGCGAACCTTTCACAATCATCGTCGATTTCCCAGAATGATGTCGCTATAATATTTTTAGGGAAGAAATATCTTGGACGTGTATGAGGGATGGGTTCTAGGCCTAATCCATAATATTTATTTTGTAAGGTGTCATCATCAGCTACAGCTACACCCAGTATGGGTTTGATTAGTTACACTGATCGAGATTCACAAAGATAAATTAAAAGGTCTAAAGAAAAGGTGAAAGAAAAAGACTCGTATAAGAAAACATAGTATCAGTGTTGGAAGAAAATGGAAAATGATTTAGTTTTTTTATTTTAGCAGATGACCGTCATGATCCCCAATGAAATTTTTTGCCTTATATCCCATCCTATTGAAGTAAATTCTAAATTTCATAGATCATTCACACATTTGAAATAAACACATACAACTTACATAAATAAAACTAAAATGAGACTTTTATATTAAAAACATATAATTTGAATCATATTGACCACATCATGTGTTTTATTTATGTGTGGTTGATTTATATACATCAAAATTGAATTATGGATCGTTATCCTAATATTCGAAAATAATATGAGTTCGTTTGCTTGGTTTTGACTAAGTAAACAGTTTTTAAAGGTACCAAAGCCTTTAAAAACATGTGTTGGATGGTAAAAACTAAAAAAAATAGTGTCTTATTCCCATAAAATTATAGTAAAATGACCATATATTGATTTTTGAAATTTAGGAATCGACAGTATATCATTCCAAGTTACAGATTTCCTAAGATGCATGTAGAATCATTCTCGGTGTTTTAAAACATTAAAACATGCATGTAATGGTAAAAATCATAAAAACCTCATATTGATGTGAAGTCATGTGAAAACTTCCATTGAGTTATTTTTGACATGTATATATAGATAGCATATCAATACGATGTGTGTTGTGGTCTAAATGACTCAGTAAATAGTTTTTAAAGGTACTAAAGCCTTTAAAAATGTGTGTTGGGGGTCAAAACAAGGAAAACATTTTTGGATGGATATAAAATTATAGGAAAATTATGTTAAATTAATTTTTAATATTTAGGAACAAATGACATGTCATTCCAAGTTTCAGTTTTCCTATATTCTTGTAAACTCATATTTAATATTTTAGAACACTAAAACATGTGTGTAATGGACAAAACCATAAAAAATGACCTCATATTGATGTGAAATCATGGGGAACCCATAATTGATTAATTGTTTATGTTTACATGCAGAAAACATGTTAATCTGACTTGTGGTGTCATTGGAATGACTTGGTAAATTATATTTAAAGGTACCAAAGCCTTTAAAAATGTGTGTCAAGGGATCAAAACTTGGAAAATGACATCAGATGTCCATGAAATCATAGGAAAACCACCATAGATTGATTTTTGAAATGTAGGAACTAACAACATGTCATTTCAAGTTACATTTTCCTAGGATGCCCCTAAACGCATTTCTTGTGTTTTAAAACTCTAAAATGTGTGTGTAACGGTCAAAACCATAGAAAAAGACCTCAAATTGATGTGAAATAATGGGGAAACACTATTGTATTATTTTTATGTGTCTATGCACACAACGCATCAATCCAACATGTGGTGCGGTCGGAATGACTCGGTAAAAATTTTATAATGTTACTGCAGCCTTTAAAGACATGTTTTAGGGGGTAAAAATCGGGTAAATGATGCCATATGACCAAGAAATCATAAGAAAACAATCATATATTGGTTTTTGAAATATAAGAACTAAAGGAAAATCATTTCAAGTTAAATTTTTCTTAGATTTCCCATAAATACATTTTTTGTGTTTCAAAACACTAAAACGTGTGTGTAATGGTCAAAACCCATAAAACCCCTTAGATTGATGTGAAATCATGGGAAAACCACTATTGAGTTACTTTTGATGTGTATACATCAACAGTGCATCAATACAATAAGTGGTGTGGTTGTAATGACTTGGTAAATAGTTTTTAAATGTATCGAAGCCTTTAAAAATGTGTGTTGGGGGGTCAAAACCAGGAAAACGACATTGAATTTCCATTAAAGCATAGTAAAGTGATCAAATATTGATTTTTAAATTGTATGTACCAACAACATGTCATTTCAAGTTATGGTTTTCCTAGGATGATTGTAAATGCATTTTTAGTGTTCTAAAACACTAAAAATGTGTGTCATAGTCAAAACCATAGAAAACAACCTCATGTTGATGTGAAATCATGGTAAAACCACTTTTGAGTTATTTTTTATTTGTACACACAGATAATGCATCAATATAATCTATGGTGTTGTCAGAATGACTTGGTAAAAAGTTTTTAAAGGTACTAAAGCCTTTAAAATCGTGTGTCATGAGGTAAAAACTAGTAAAACGATGTCAGATAGCTTTGAAATCATAAAAACAACCATATATTGATTGTTTAAATGTAGAAACTAACATAATTTCATTATGAGTTATGTTTTTTTTATGCCTGTAAATGCATTTGGGTGTTTTAAAACACTAAAATTTTTGTGTAATGGTCAAATCCCTAGATAACGACCTCATATTGATGTGAAATCATGGTAAATATACCATTTAATAATTTATGATGTGTACATACAGACAAAACTTTAGTTAAATGTGCAGTGTGGTCTGAATGACTTAGTAAACTGTTTATAAAGATACCAAATCCATTTAAAACGTGTGTCAAGGGGATCAAAATTAGGAAAATGATTTCATATTACTATAAAATCATATAAAATTTACCATAGATTGATTTTTAAAATGTAGAAACCAACGAAACATCATTTTTAGAAATAGTTTTCTTGAGATGCCTATAAACACATTTTCAATGTTTTAAAACCCTAAAATGTGCATATAGAAGCCAAAATCATAGACAAATACTTCATATTGATATAATATCATGGGAAACCCATTATTGAATTTTTAAGATCCTATTTTTTTTAATTACATCCCTCTTTTAGTTTTTCTCTTGAGCCTTAGTGGCTGAGTCTTGTTCAGAAACAGAGATCCTTTATTGGTAAAATGGCCTAAAGTTTGGGGATTAATGTTTTTTTGAATTAATGGAGTCTGAATATAACTATTTTACATGGGTTTATGATGGTTATTTCATGCTTGTAAGGCTTTGGAGGTGTTTGGATCCTTATGCAAGAAAAGGGGGTTGAAAGTTTTCTACTAGAGAATTGCACACCATGTAAAGGTATTACACAACATGTAAACTCTAACAACCCAAGATTGACATACATAGACATTAAATTTCTTTTGATAAATACTCAATACATTACACTAAATATATTCCTAAACACTCTATTAATTTTGTGTCTTTGGAAACTCAGAACATAATCTTCTAACTTGGTGAAATATCTTTAACATCTCCTATAAAGATATTCCCCTTTTGTCTTCCTACCTAAAACCTTTATTTATATCATGGGTAAAAGAAAACATAAAAATTGTGAGCTCAAATTCTCATTAAGGTTAAATAATGGTAAACATGGAGAATATAAAACAAACCATAAACATTTGAATGTAAAAACATGAACATAAAGTTTAAACATCAAAATCTTCGGTCATGAAATAAATCTTGGTAGTTCATAAGGAATATATCATAAAAGAACATGAACCATGATAAAATAGAATTTTCATAAAACATTTAATTGTGTAAAACAATTAAGCACATAATATTATTTCCATAGTATCCAAGGCATTTTTTCCAAGACCATTATAGTGGACGAAGTCCATTACTGAATCGGGTTTACTTTCTATTATAGACCTATATTACTTAAATGGATTTACATATCATTCCATTCATGTCTATCTCATGAGATATAAATATTTACCCTATTCATTGGATGGAGATATAGGTCTCACCCATCTCATAATTAAATCATTCTTACATGTTCCACAAAACATAAATCATTCATCATAGCATAACCGAGGAAATAAAATGGGTTTCTTAAATATCATTTCATCATAACATAATATATATAAAATATAATTCTATTATTAATGAAATTAAATAATAGTAATAATATTTATAGAAACATAACCATATTTAAGAACGTCAACCTACATGGGAAATAATTTTGATAAAACACTTGAACTTAGTTCTTGAGGAAAATATCATTTCTTCTTTAAAAATGGTTTCTTTTCTCAAAATATCACAAAAATTTTAAAAGAAGATAATTTAGTTGAAAATAAACTTGAAATATTGTATATTAATCTTCATTGAAATAAACCATCATGAAATTGTTAAAATCCATTCATGTCGTATAAGTTAAAAAAACATTATTCTCGTACTTTTGATGGAAAAGTAAAAAAGTACCTTGTATGGTAAACGTAAGAAAGATTCCTTCCAAACCATGTAGTAAAATTCAAAATGGGTAAAAATTAATTTAAACATATGTAGAAGAATAGTAAACTTTTTATGGGAATATTTTTATAAAACATCGAAATTGATGATAAATATACCCCCAGTAAATACTTACGTATAAACAATCTTGGATAAAAATGAGATTTGCAAAGTTATCCCTTACCTTAGGTCCAATTTCTTATGTATGTGTCTAAAACTCCTATATAATAGGTTTAAACATATTATTAACTTGTATTATTACCATAATAATATTTATTATATCATATATGATTTACTTATTACTTTATATTACCCGTTCATTTGTCAATTCCATGTTAAAGCAACGTTTTGGGTAATAATCGTTTTATTTATCGTACGTGTTTGGAATTTTTTTTCTTGATATTATTACTCAGATAATGATTTAAATAATTTTAGAATGTAAAACATGATTTATATATCATATATATTCATTATATAAATATATATATATATATAATATATAGATAAATGAAATGGAATACACCGTTCATGGATATGGTAGTCTGTACATACGCATGAACGCTATTTTCGTTTCATTATTGAATTGAATAGAAGTAAATTAAATATATATATATATACATAAATACAGTATAATTATTATTTCATATATTTATTGACTAATTTTTTTATATAATTTATAATCATTCTTAAATCGTTAATGTGGATAATGAATCTCATCGCGTTGTGGAGACGGTAAGTCGTATGTACGCATGAGCGACGATATCATTCCCATAATTGTTGAATGGTATTGAATTGCATAGTTTATAATATCTAATAATTATTATAATGTTATAATAATCATATATAGTTATTATTTCCACCATTATACCCATCCAAGTAAGGTGGTGGTGAAAACATATTACACCACATCGTGGAGACGGTAAGTCATACGTACGCACGCGTGGTGATTTCATTTCTCAAAGGATGGAAAGAAGGTAAAATATGGTTATTTAATATTTATAATAGCATATCAGTATATTAGTGATACTAATGTTATTAATTTATAATGAAACAACTAATTAATAGGAAGTAGAAGAAGAATGAAATTTGAAATAATCGATAGAAGATATTACCTCTTCCTCGATGTGCCTCCTTTAAATTTCCTCTTAGGGCACTAGAGTTGGTATTTTCATAAGACCAGCACCTCTATAATGTAACCAGGGAAGTTTATAAGATAAATGGGCATGGTTGTTTTGAGGTTTAAGGCTAAAAATTGAGTGAAGAGGAGAGGGAGGAGGCTCCCTTTTATAAGAGAGGAGAGGGGCACTTTAGGAAAAACTCTCAAAATATTAATTTATTATAAATTAAATTTCAATTAAAAATGGTCCAAAAATTATTTAATTAAAAGATATGATGATTTTGGTTCTAATAACCATCGTATAATAATTTTTAGACAAGTTTTTAATATTTTTTATCCTTATCATTTAGGTTTAACCCTTATTTTATCCTTTTTAATCTTAATGTGATATCATGTTATTTACACATTGTGGGTTAATGTAATTATCATATCATGTCACAAGACCCATAAAAAGTTATTTATGAAATATTTGGACTTATATTAACCATTATTACTAATTTTATATTTTTATAAGTTTAATATCATTTAATAAACTATTTTATGTTTTAAGTTATGAATTATGTCGATTTTAGACACTATTCATACTTTACACTTTTAAAAAATCATAAAAACCTTATTATTTCCAAAAAAAAGAAATTAACTCAAATATAATATGTTAATTTATTCTAAAAAATCGTTTATGTCATCAAAATTTTCAAATTAAATTTATTTTAATATTTATAAATTCATTTATTTGAATCTTTCATTAATGAGGTAATCATTACATCATAATTGTGTTATAAATAAATATATTTATATAATTTATAAAAATTATAAATAAAATACCATGATGTATTAAATCTTTTTATATTTCTAATGAATATTTATATTCATATATATCAGTTATATAACCCTATATTAAAATCTATTTAGTAAAATATATATGTTTATGTTATAATTATCCTTACTTTAAATTAATTCTTATAAAATGTCATTTTCATATCCAAGTGAATCCATGGGGTCCCAAAATCAACCCAAATATAAAAATGGTTGGAAATATCTCATAAAAGAGTATTATAACATGTTTAGGGTAATTTTATAATATTAAAATATTATTGTTTTACCCTTATTTACCAGATTTTCCCTTTAACCATGGTAAATAAAAATAATTACTGAAGTTACTATTCATAATGTCCAAAAATAAAAGGTCCATATTCACATAATTTGTAACTTCTTATTCCAAATATGGAATCAATTTTTCCAAATTCAAAACACATAATTTTAAGTAATTAATTTAAAATTAATTCCCATTGTCAAAACCAAAAGGTGGGTTTTTTAAGAAGTAATAACTTTCAAATGATTGACATGTGTTTATATCCAATTTAAAAGTGAAATTACTTACAAGGACCAAAATTTGATTAAATGATAAAAATATAATCTAATTACACTTTAAAACTAATTAAAAATTTAATCTAAATATATAAATAAATTAGATGAAAATGAAGTTTCGAATTAAAATGCAGTATTTTTCACTATTCATTAAAATTTGAATTTTATTAGAAAAATACCAAAAAAACAAACATGAGTAAATTTTTATGTCTCACTTCCAAATAAGAAGTTTGTTTTGTCAAATTTTACTTATAAAAGTTTCAAAAACAAGATTTAAAATTGGTGCGCCATCAAAAGGCGGTAAAACTACATTTTTTGAAAAAGTACTTCTTTAATCTGAAAAAATTGATTTTGTTCTTATATCATGTTCTAGAAAATATATAATATGAATTTTAATGTTATATATAATTAAAAATGTTGTTAATACTATTCATAATGTCTAGTTTATATCCCATTAAATAATAATATTTTAAAATTATATTGTTGTTTAGTGAAACTCGGTATTGCGTACAATACAAGTTATTGAGGAAGGTATCTATTGTGTGTAACACTAGCCAAGTCAGTGTTGCGTGTAGTGAAAGCTTCCTTTGGTGATTCATATCACATAATCCAAATATACTTCTTTTATACATCGAACAAAATCTATAATCAATGTTGCATGAAATGAATTCTATCAAAATAACTTGAAATTGTGTGTAACACAAGAAAAAAATAGTGTTGGGTATACTGTAAGCTAATACGGTGTTTTGTATAGCGCAAAATAATCTTGGTGTAGTGTAAAACACAAGACATCAAAAAAATTAAAAAGAATATATCTCATAAAACCTCATGGTGTTACATTCTACCCCCCTTAAAATGAATTTTACCCTTGAAATTCATTGCGGTTATAAATGGTTTTTTACTTGAATGTTTCTTTCATAGAAACCAACATCATAAAAAGAGATACTAGAATTTCATTTTAAAAAAGAAAATTTAGAAACCTAACGGTTACCCAAAGTAACTCATCATTGGGTTTCCACATAAGAGAACATTAGTGGTAAGTGAAAACATGGATATGGAAGACAAATCTAACCATCAAATTATGATGGGTAGTGATAGAGAATAAGGTTTCAAGAAAGTTAACTACCAGAAATCCATAAATATGTAACGATTTAAGGGACCATCTAATTCATCGGATAAGAAGGTACTAGGATAACATTTTTGGTTTCAAGATCCTTTTCCTAAATTTGATGATTTTTTTTCACGAGGAGAAATACTTACTTGATTTTAGTATAATCTCACCGTTGATCATTCCCTAAAAAAAATCCACTTCATCTTTTATTTAAATAAATGAAGTTGAATTTTTCATTCTTGAAGTGTTAGCAGATCATGCGATAAAATGATAGTTCATTCCTTCTGTCTCAGCAAAAAGGTTAGAACAGATTATTGAATATGCATAAGTCCACATACAATGAGATAATACATTAATCTAACAACCTTCAACTGGAATATAACTTATACTATCTATAAATGGATAACATTACAATCCTTCCAAAAATTAAAAATATAAAACTTTAGAAATAGGTTAACTAAATTGACATAACATTTATCTCTCATATCTCAAAAGGTAGTTATTTTTTGTCACATTCCAAACATGTGAATACCTTAATCATGTATTCTCTTGAAACATAACATGAATTACTATAGAACCTTAGTGAAAACACACATTCTATCATTATTAACTCTTTACACTCACTAAAAATACCAAAAATTCTTGATACTCAAACCATGATATCAATTTTTTCTTATATCATTCATGAGGTCATTAATACTATCAAAAATCTCATTATCTACTTGTCCCTTCATTATGCACATATCATGTGATTTTAAAAAATATCTGAATAACCTTTCATGGTTACTAGTACCATTCAACATATACTTTCAAATACTTGAGGAAAAACAATAGTGTAAAAATCCTTAGATGTTTTTTATTCCATAGTACCATTAAATTACTTATAAAACATTATTCTTTATAAACATGTAATCATTCCACTAACTTCTTAAACCATTGACTGAGATTCATAATTTTATTCCTTAACACTTCTTTTATCTCACATATCATTTGCAGTCTCTTCGTCATTAGCTACATTAATACTACCCATACGACCATGCTGATTCTCTTCATGAGATTTTCCCTTAGTGCATCAATTTTCATAATGCCCATACATTCTACATTTAAAATATTTAACCATCATTTATGTCTTATCAATACCATTATCCTTTTCCATTGTGTTAACTAAACCTTTTCCTTTGAAATTATTGGATTTGTGCCCTTCGTTTCCACACCCAAATTATCTTCAAGTTCCTTTGAAACATTCTCCTTGATGTCTCTTCCCACATGATATACATGAGGATAATTAAACATTATTTCCTATATGATCATCATGAAACTCCATCTTTCTATTATTAGCTGGGTCAGGAAACTTACCAAAGTTGATATTATCGATCATATTATAGGATTGATGATTAGTCATAATAACGATTTTCACCTCCAAATCCCATTTCATTTGGTTTCCCATGAAGAATATCATTCCATTTTCCCTCATATTCTCCATTAACATGAATCCTCCTATTTCTGGCCATTTTCTAAAACCCAAAAAGAATAGTATGAGAGGCAAAAATCATACTAAGAAGAAAACATAATCAAGTGGAAGTAATTTCAATCTCTAATATATTAGGTTTAATCCTAGGTTATTCACGATAGTTACCATAATTATAGGATTGTATCCTATAGTTATACTTACCCTTAGGGATATCCCTAGACATACCTTAGAAATATCTCTAGCAATATCACTAAAGTTTTTGTATCCTAGTTACCAAAGGTTAACAAAACCTTCGCTCTGATACCAACTATAATGACCCAAGCTTGATGTACATGGACATTACATTTATTTTGTGTAATACTTAATACATTACACTAAATATATTCCCAAAGACCATATTAGTTTAATGTATTTTGAAACTCATAATATAATCTTCTAACTTGGTGAAATATCTTCAACATCTCCCATAAAGATATTCCCCATTTTTCCTACCTAAAACCTTTCTTTATATCCTGGGGAAAAGAAAACATAAAAAGGGTCATCTAAAATTCTCAGTAAGGGTAAAAATGGAGAACATAAAACAAACCATAAATATTTGAGCGTAAAAACATGAACATAAAGTTTAAGAATCAAAATCTTGAGTCATTAAATAAATCTTGGAAGTTCATAAGGAATAGATAATAAAGGAACATTAACCAAAATAAAATATCATTGGAATAAAACATGGAATTATGGAAAACAATTAATCACATAATATTATTTTCATAGTAGCCAAGACATTGTTTCCAAGACCATCATAGTGGATGAAGTCCATTACTGAATAGGGTTTACTTGTCATTCCAGCCCTGTATTACTAAACCGGATTTACATGGTGTTCCAGTCGTGTCTATCTCATGAGATATAAATCATTACCCAATGAATAGGAGGGTGATATAGGTCCCACCCATCTCATAATGAAATAATTCTTATATGTTCCACAAAACATAAATCATTCATTATAGCATAATCCAAGAAATAAAATGGGTTTCTTAAATATCATTTCATCATAACATAATCCATATAAAAGATCATTACATCATTAATGAAATCAAATCATAGTAAAAATTGGGATAGAAAGATAACCATATTTAAGAGATTCATCTTATATGGAAAATAATTTTGATAAAACACTTGAACTTAGTTCTTGAGGAAAATATCCTTTCTTCTTCAAAAATATTTTCTTCTCTCAAAATGCCGCACAATTTTTAAAGAAAAGAATTTAGTTGAAAATAAACTTGAAATAGTGTAGAGGAATATTCATGGAAATAAAGTATCAAGAAACCATAAAAAACCATTCATGTTGTATAATTTAAAAAAAACATTCTTCTCGTACTTCTTTCGAAAAAGTCAAAAAGTACCTTGTACGGTAAACGTAAGAAATATTCCTTCCAAAACCATGTAGTAAAAGTAAAAATAGGTAAAAATGAATTTAAACATAAATATAAGAATATTAAACATTCAGTAGAATATTTTTATTAAACATGGAAATGGATGATAAATATACCCCCAGTAAATACTTACGTATAAACAATCACGGATAAAAATGAGATTTGCAAAGTTATCCCTTACATTAGGTCTGATTTCTTACATATGTGTCTAAAACTCCTATATAGTGGGCTTAAACATATTATTAACTTTTAAAAAAACCATAATAAAATTTATGATATCATATATGATTTACTTATGACTTTATATTACCCGTTCATTTGTTAATTCCATTTTAAAGCAATATTTTAGGTAATAATCGTTTTATTTATCGTACGTGTTTGGATTTGTTATTCTTGATGTTATTAATTAGATCATGATTTACTTAATTACAGAATGTAAAACATGATTTATAAATCATATATATTCATTATATAAATATATATATAATATATAGATAAATTAAATGGAATACACCATTCATGGAGACGGTAGTCCGTACGTACGCATGAACGTTGTTTTCATTTACTTATTGAATTGAATTGAAGTAAGTGAATTAAGTATACATATAAATAAATCTAGTAGCATTATTATTTCATATATTTCATGATTATTTTTTTATATACTTTATAATTATTCTTTAATGGTTAACATGGAGAATAAATCTCATCGTTTCGTGGAGACGGTAAGCCGTATGTACGGACAAGCGACGATATCATTCCCATAGTTATTGAATTGTATTTAAGTGTATGGTGTATAATATCTCAAAATTAGTATAATGTTTTAATAATCATATATAGTTATTATTTCCACCATTATACCCATCCAATTAAGGTGGTGGTGAAAAATATATTACACCACAGCGTGGAGACTGTAAGTTGTATGTACGCACACGCGGTGATTTTGTTTCTTGTAGGATGGATATAATGTGAAATAAAGTTGTTTCATATTTATAATAATATATCAGTATTTTGTTGATACTTATGTTATTAACTTATAATTAAATAACTAATGAAGAGTAAGTATAAGAAGAAATAAATTTGAAATAATCGGTAGAAGAGATTACCTCTTCCTCAACGTGCCTCCTTTAAATTTTCTCTTAGGGAACTAGAGTTGGTCTTTTGAGAATACCAGAACCTCTGTAATGTAACTAGGGAAGTTTATAATATAAATGGATAGGGTTTTTATGAGATTTAAGGCTCAAAATGGAGTGAAGAGGAGAGGGAGTAGGTGCCCTTTTATAAGAGATGAGAGGGGCACTTTAGGAAACTCTCAAAATATTAATTTATTATAAATTCAATTTCGATTAAAAATGGTCTAAAACTTATTTAATTAAAAGTTAATATTATTTTCGTCTGAATACCCATCATCCAATAATTTTTATACAAGTTTTGAAAAAAATTGTCTTTATCTTTTTGGTTTAACCCTTATTTTACCCTTTTTAATCTTACTGTGTTGTCACATTATTTAAACATTTTTTGTTAATGTAATTATCATATCATGTAAAAAGACCCAAAAAGGTTATTTATGAAATATTTGGACTTATATTAACTATTTGGAAGAATCATAAATTTTTATAAATTTAATATCATTTAATAAACTATTTTAGATTTTAAGTTATTAATTATGTCAATTTTGGACACTATTCATACTTCACTTTTTTTAAAATTCATAAAAACTTGATTCCTTAGAACCTACGGAATTAACTCAAATATAATATGTTAATGTCATCCAAAAAATTTGTGTATGGAATAAGAATGTTCAAATTATATTTATTTTAAAATTTATAAATTCATTTATTTGAATCTTTCATTAATGAGGTAATCACTACATCATAATTGTGTCATACATAAATATATTTATCTAATATCTGAAAATTATAAATAAAATAAAATTATATATGAAATATTTTTATAATTCTAATGAATATTTATAGACATAGATATCAATTATAAAACCCTATATTAAAATCAATTTAGTAAAAGATATATGTTTATGTTATAATTATTTTTACCTTAAATTATTTCTTATAAAATGTCATTTTCACATCCAAGTGAATCCATGGTGTGGAAAAATCGACCCAAGGATGGTCATGGTAAAAAATATCTCATCCAATAAGATTAAGACAAGTTTTAGGGTAGTTTTATACTATTAAATTATTATTTTTACCCTTATTTACCAGATTTACCCTTTAACCATGGTAAATAAAAAAAATCAGAAGTTACAATTCATAATTTCCAAAAATAAAAGGTACAAATTCATAAAATTTAGACCTTATTATTCCAAATATGGAATAAATTTTTCCAAATTCAAAACATAGAAGTTTTATCAATTAATTTAAAATTAATTCACATTCTCAAAACCAAAAAATGGGTTTTTTAAGAAGTAATAACTATCAAATGATTGACATGTGTTTATGTCCAATTTAAAAGTGAAATTACTTCCAATGACAAAAATTAGATTAAATGATAAAAATATAACCCAATTACACTTAAAAACTAACTAAAAATTTAATATAATTATATAAATAAATTAGAAGAAAAGGTAGTTTTGAATTAAAATTCAGTATTTTTCACTATTCATTAAAATTTGAATTTTATCAGAAAAATACCAACAAATCAACATAAGTAAATTTTTATGTCCCGCTTCCAAATAAGAAGTTTATTTTTTCAAATTTAACTTATTAAAGTGTCAAAAACTATATTTAAAATAGGTGTGTCATCAAAAGGTGGTAAAACTTCATTTTTTTTTTAAATGTACTTTAATCAGAAAAAATTGATTCTGTTCTTATATCATGTTCTAGAAAATATATAAGATTTATTTTAATGTTATATAAAATTCAAAATGTGGTTAATACTATTCATAATGGCTAGTTTATATCCCATTAAATAATAATATTTTAACAATATATCATTGTTTAGTAGAACTCGATATTGTATACAATGCAAGATATCGAGGAAGGTCACTCTTGTGTGTAACGCAAGCCAAGTTAGTGTTGTCTGTAGTGCAAGCTTCATTTAGTTCTTTGTATCACATAATCCAAATATAGTTATTTTATACATCAAACAAAATATATACTCAATGTTGTGTGTAATGAATTCTATCAAAAGAACTTGAAATTATGTGTAACAAAAGCTAAGAATAGTGTTGTGTATATTGTAAGCTAATATGGTGTTATGTATAGAAAAATCTAATCTTGGTGTAGCGTAAAACACAAGACATCAATGAAATTAAAAAGAAAATATCTCATAAAATATCTGGGTGTTACATTCTAGCCCCCTTAAAATAAATTTCACCCTCAAAATTTGTTGGGGTTATAAATGGTTTTCTACATGAAAGTTTCTTTCATGGAAATCCACATCATAAAAAAGAAATATTAAAACAACATTTTAAAAAGAATATTTAGAAACATAATAGTTACCCAAAGTAACTCATCACTAGGTTTCCACATAGGAGAACATAGTTGGTAAGTGAAAACATAGATATTGAAGAGAAATCTAACCATCAAGTTCTGATGGATAGTGATAGGGAATAAGGTTTGGAGAAATTTAACTACAAAAAAGACATAAATCTGTGATGACCATCTGATTCATTGGATAAGAAGTTACTAGGATAACATTTTTTGTTTCAATATCCTTTTCCTAAAGTTGATTAATTTTTTTCATGAGGATAAATACTTACTTGATTTCATTACAATATCACCATTGATCGTTCCCTGAACAATTTCCACTTCATCTCTTATTTAAAGAAATGAAGTTGAATTTTTCATTCTTGAAGTGTTAATAGATCATGCGATAGAATGAGTGGTCATTCCATCTGCCTCAACAAAAAATTTAGAACAGGTTATCAAATATGCATAAGTCCACCTACAATGAGATAATACATTAATCTAATAAACTTTAACTGGAATATAACTTATACTATCCATAAATGGATAACATTACAATCCTTCCAAAAACTAAAAATATAAAACTTTAGAAAGAGGTGAACTAAATTTACATAACATTTGTCTCTCATATCTCATAAGGTAGTTCTTTGTTGTCACATTATAAACATGTGAATACCTTAATCATGTATTCCCTTGAAACATAACATGAATTATTGTATAACCTTAGTGAAAACATGCATTCTGTCAAAATTAACTCTTTCAACACACTAAAAATCTCAAAAATTATATATACTCAAACCATGATATCACTTTGTCCTTATATCAGTCATGAGGTCATTAATACTATCAAACATCTCATTATCTCCTTGTCCCTTCATTATGCACATATCATGTGCTTTCCAAAAATATCGGAATCACTTTTCATGGTTACCAGTACCATTCAACATATAATTTCAAATACTTAAGGAAAAACAATAGTGTAAAAATCCTTAGATGTTTCTTTATTCCATAGTACCATTAAATTACATATACAACATTATTCTTGATAAACATATAATCATTCCATTACCTTCTTAAACCATTGACCGAGCTTCATAATTTTATTCCATAACCCTTCTTTAATCTCACATATCATTTTTAGTCTTTTCATCATTAGGAACATTAATACTAACCATATGAACATGCTGATTTTCTTCATGAGATTTTCCCTTAGTGAATCTATTTGCATAATGCCCATTAATTCCAAATTTAAAACATTTAACCATCATTGATGTCTTAGAAATACCATTATCCTTGTCTATTGTGTTAACTGAACCTTTTCCTATGAAATTACTGGATTTGTGTCCTTCTTTTCCATACCCAAATCATCTTCCAGTTCCTTTGAAACATTCTCCTTGATTCCTCTTCCCACATGATTTACATGAGGATAATTGAACTATCTTTCCTCTATAATCATCATGAAACTCCATATTTCTCTTATTGACTGGTTCAGGAAACTTACCAAAGTTGATATTATTGATCATATTATGAGATTGATGGTTAGAAATAATAACAATGTTTCGCCTTCCAAATCTCGTTTTATTTGGTTTCTCATGAAGAATATCATTACATTGTTCATCATATTCTCCATTAACATGAATCCTCTTATTTCCATCCATTTTCTAAAACCCAAAAAGAATAGTGTGAGAGGAAAAAATCATACTAAGAGAATAAAATAATCAAGGGGGAGTACTTTAAATCTCTAAAATATTAGGTTTAATCCTAGGTTATTCATGATAGTTACCATAATTCTAGATTTGTATCCTATATTTAGACTTACCCTTAGGGACATCCCTGGACATACCTTATAAATATCTCTATGGATCCCACTAAATTTTTCGTATACTAGTTTCCAAAGCTTAACTAAACCTTTGCTCTAATACCAACTCTACCAACCCAAGATTGACGTACATGGACATTACATTTATTTTTCAGAATACTTAATACATTACACTAAATATATGCCCAAAGACCATATTAGTTTAATGTCTTTGGAAACTCAGAACATAATCTTCTAACTTGGTGAAAGATCTTCGACATATCCCATAAAGATTTTCCCCTTTTGTTTTCCTACCTAAAACCATTATTTATATCTTGGGAAAAAGAAAACATAAAAAGGGTGAGCTCAAATGCTCAGTAAGAGTAAACATGGAGAACATAAAACAAATCGTAAACATTTGAACATAAAAACATGAACATAAAGTTTAAACATCAAAATCTTGAGTCATGAAATAAATCTTGGTTGTTCATAAGGCATAAATCATAAAGGAACATTAGCCATGATAAAATATCATTTGTAATGACCCGGAAATTCTCATTGTCTTAAGAGTAAAACAAGTCATTACTAAGCCTTAAGCAACATCCCCAAGACGTCAAAGGCTGGCAATAAATTCTTAAAGCTTTCAAATATAAGTGGGGGATGATTTACCCTTTAAAAAATAAACTAATAAACCTACCAAACATCCACTATATGATGCATGAATGAATGAAATACAACTCAGCAACTTCATGTATCTCAAAACCACATCAAAGTAAGCAACTACAAAGGAATAACCAAGTATCAAAGTACACAATGGATAAACTACCCAAGACTCCCCAAAGACCTCAAGACTCCATACTCAAAAATCTCCAAGCTCCAAAATCTCTGAACATCCCAAACATCATGAGGTAGTGCTAAATAAATCTAAAACATTACCTTTTCCCTTATCCCAGAAGATAGCATCTGCAAAAGCACCAAAGTGCCAAAGCAGGTGTGAGTATAAAACTCAATAGTTTTTTCCCAATGACTTCCCTACTCACACCACTAGGATAGAAGAGTTATCAAAAATTATATAAAATATTTTTATATAAAACAATTTCTCAAAAACAGTTTATAACTAAATATAAACTAGTTTCCAAAACCATTCATTATCAAAAGCATAAAAGTGCAATTGAAACTAATTTTTTCAGCAAGATATTTTTCTAGAAAAATAACTAAACAAGGTTTAAAATCATTTCACAATATCCCTTTCTTGGAATACCCAACCATTCCACAAACCCATGAAACCAACCTTGCATGATATGTTATGACAGTTCCATACTCATGAGCGGTTTCTCGTCGATCTACCAATTCATCACAAGGTAATTGTTTCCCATGTGCCATTAACCCTTTGGCATCGAGCACACGGTCGTATTTCAACCAAGCCCCGTATATGCAATATGAAATTTATACCCTGTGTTCCATTTAACCTTTGGAACTAAGCACAAGGTCATATTTCAACCAATCCCTAAAAATTTAAGATAAACTCACACACCAATATTCCCAAGGATCATGCCAAAACACCTTTTCAATAAAAACACCCTTTTTATTGAAACCCAATTCCATCAAGGTCATTTCAATACCAAAAACATTTCAATAGAATACCCTTTTTATTGAAAACAAAATTTTCATCAAACCATTTAAAAATTCCAAAAAAATAAATAATTTAAAATCATCATTTTAAATTCAAGAGGCTAAATTACTTTGCACAATAATTTACCAAGATTTCACAATTTCACTAAAACCATAAATCATCACTGAAGAATATTTATTCCATGCTTTTCACAATAAATCACATTCAAATAAACCAATTTAAAACTAATCCAATCAATTATAGAAAGAGGATTCAAGAGTGAAGCCACCTACCATGAAGGTTTTGATGAAACTTTGACAACATACGAAGAATGCACAAGAAAGCGGGTCGATTCTCCAAGAATAGCCTTAGTTCTCTTATCCTAGAAAGATCATGACTCAAAGTTGAATTACTTAGAATCCAAAAACGTAGATCTACCCATGATATGTACAGATCTGAGAAAGAATGAAGATCGGAGAAGGATATCAAAGCATATCTATGAAAACGTGACAAATCAGGAAAGAAACATACCTCAAGAATCGGACTCAAAATCACCAAGGGAAGACTCTAGGTTGGCTCCAACTCATGTGGGGAGGGTTATACAACCTTCTAGGTAGAGTAATCTCCAAATAGGGGCGTTTTGAATCCAAAACGAAATATATTGATAAAAAACGAGTATGCACCTACAAAATAGGATCTAGATTTGACCTCTGCACAAGGTTTGACCACACGGTTTGGGCCAACCATGTATGGATTGTGAGACCTTCATTTTGGTTCCAACACTCCTATAAAATCCACAAACTCTCCCATACTTCACCTTTACCCTTTTTATGGAAACAAATATTTTATGAAAACATCCCACTTTATGGAAACACCTCACTTTATGAAAATAACCCACTTTATGGAAACAACCAACATTATGGAAACACCCAACTTTATGGAAACTCTCTATATTATGGAAACTCTATATTTTATGTAAACTCTCTTTTTTATGGAAATTTTATATTATATGGAAACTCTCTATTTTATCAAAACCCAATCAAGGACACGCCATTTAAAAAACATGAGGAAGGGGGTTATGTACCCGAAACCGGGGATACTGCATTCTCCCTACCATTGGTCTTTCTATCCTCGGAAAGTAGAAACCCCTCGCTAGAAAAAAAAGAGTTTTGGTCATTGATCTTTCATTTCTTTCTCACGTTCCCAAGTCTCTTCCTAAATATGACCATGTTTCCATAAAACTCGTACTAGGATGATGCTTTTCCCACACAATACTTTCTCTTGTCTATCCATGATCCGCAATGGGATATGTACCAATGATGTATCTACTTCTACGTCAACGTGATCCCATATGATTACATGGTCAGGATTAGGGTGATACTTTTTCAACTGGGAAACATGGAACACATTATGCACCGAGCTAAACTATGGTGGTAATGCCAATTGATATCCAACCTCTCCAACCTGTTCCAGTATCTCAAAAGGGCCAAAGTGCCAAAGCAGGGGTGAGTATAAAACTCAGTAGGTTTTCTCCAATGACTTCCCTACTCATGCCAATAGGATATAAGAGTTAGAAACAATTATATAAAATATTGTATATAAACAAATTTCTCAAAAAATAGTTTATAACTAAATTTAATCAAGTTTCCAAAACCATTCATTATCAAAATCATACAAGTGCAATTGAAACCAATTTTTCCTGAAAGATATTTTTCCAGAAAAATAACTAAACAATCTTTAAAATCATTTCACAATATCCCTTTCTTGGCATACCCAATCATTACACAAACCCATGAAACCAACCATGCATGCTACATTATGACAGCTCCATACTCATGAGCGTTTTCTCATCGATCTACCAAGTCATCACAAGTTAATTGTTTCCGATGTGCCATTAACCCTTTGGCACCGAGCACAAGGTCATATTTCCACCAAGCCTCATATATGCAATATGATATTTATACCCCATGTTCAATTTAACCTTTGGCACTGAGAACAATGTCATATTTCGACCAAGCCCCAGAAATGCAATATGAACTCACACACCAATATTCCCAAGGATCGTGCCAAAACAACTTTTCAATAAAAACACCCTTTTTATTGAAACCCAATTCCATCAAGGTCATTTCAATACCAAACCATTTTAATAAAACACATTTTTTATTGAAAACCAAATTTTCATTAAACCATTTAACAATTCCAGCAAATCAATAATTTAAAATCATCATTTTAAATTCAAGAGGCTAAATCACTTTGCACAATAATTTACCAATATTTCATAATTTCACTAAAACCATAAATCATCACTGAAGAAGATTTATTCCATGATTTTCACAATAAATACCATTCCAATAAACCAATTTGAAATTAATCCAATCAATTATAGAAAGTTTAATCAAGAGTGAAGCCACCTACCTCAAAGGTTTTGATGAAACTTTGACAACAGATGAAGAACGCGCAAGAAAGCGGATCGATTCTCCAAGAACGGCCTTAGTTCTATTATCCTAGCAATATCAAGACTCAACGTTGAATTATTTGGCATCCAAAAACGTAGATATATCCACTATAGGTTCATATCTAAGAAATAATAGAGATTGGATAAGTAGATCTAAGCAGATCAAAGAAAACATGAAAAATCAGGAAAGAATGGTGATATGCCTCAAGAATCGGACTCAAAATCACCAAGGGAAGGCTCTAGGTTGGCTCAAACTCATGTGGGGAGGGTTATCCAGCCTTATAGGGAGAGTAATATCAAAATAGGGTCCTTTTGAAGCTAAAACTAAATATATAGATCAAAAAAGAGTAAGCACCTATAAAATAGGATCTAGATTTGACCTCTGTGCAAAGTTTGACCACACAGTTTGTGCCAACCGTGTATGGATTGTGTGACCTTAATTTTGGTCCCAACAATACTTATAAAACCCCCAAACTCTCCTATACTTCAACTTTACCCTTTTTATGGAAACACATTTTTATGGAAACATCCCACTTTATGGGAACACCCCACTTTATGGAAACAACCCACTTTATGGAAACAACCAACATTATGGAAACACACAAATTTATGGAAACTCTATATATTATGGAAACTATCTATTTTATAGAAACTCTATATTTTATGTAAAGTCCATATTTTATGTAAACTTTATATTATATGCAAACTCTCTATTTTATCGAAAACTAATCAAAGACACAGTATTTAAAAAAACATGAGGAAAGGGGTTATGTACTCGAAACCGTGGGTACTAAAGCATTGGAATAAAACATGGAATTGTGGAAAACATTTAATAACATAATATGATTTCTATATTAGCCAAGGAATTGCTTCTAAGACCATCATACTGGATGAAGTCCATTACTAAACTAGGTTTACTTGTCGTTCCAGCCCTCTATTACTAAACCGGATTTACATGTTGTTCCAATCATGTCTATCTCGTGAGATATAAATATTTACCCAATTAATTGGATGGAGATATATTTCTCACCCATCTCATAATGAAATAATTCTTACATGTTCCAAAAAACATAAATCATTCATCATAGCATAACCCAAGAAATAAAATGGTTTTCTTAAATATCATCTCATTATAACATAATCCATATAAAATATCATTACATCATTAATGAAATAAAATAGTAGTAATAATAGTTATAGAAAAATAACCATATTTAAGAGTGTCATCTTCAATGGAAAATAATTTTGATAAAACACTTGAACAAAGTTCTTAAGAAAAATATCATTTCTTCTTCAAAAACGTTTTCTTTTCACAAAATGTTGTGCAATTTCAAAAGAAAAGAATTTAGTTGAAAATAAAATTGAAATAGTTTAGAGGAAGCTTCATGGAATTAAAGCATAATGAAACTGTAAAAATCCATTCATTCTGTATAAATTAAAAAAATATTTTTCTCGTACTTTTTTCAGAAAAGTCAAAAAGTACCTCGTATGGTAAACGTAAGAAAGATTCCTTCCAAACCATGTAGTAAAAGTCAAAATGTGTTAAAATGACTTTAAACATACATATAAAAATATTAACCATTTTAGGAGAATATTTTTATAAAACATTTAAATGGATGATAAATATACCCCTATTAAATACATATGTATAAACAATCTTAGATAAAAACGAGATTTGAAAAGTTATCCCTTACCTTAGGTATGATTTCTTCTGTATGTGTCTGAAACTCCTATATAGTGGGTTTAAACATATTATTAACTTGTAACAGAACCATAATAATATTTATGATATCATATATGATTTACTTATGACTTTATATTACCCGTTCATTTGTCAATTCCATGTTAAAGCAACGTTTTGGGTAATAATCATTTTATTTATCATACGTGTTTGGACTTGTTATTCTTAATATTATTACTTAGATCATGATTTACTTACTAAAATAATGTAAAACATGATTTATATATCATATATATTCAGTATATAAATATATATATATAATAGATAGATAAATGAAATGGAATACACCGTTCATGGAGATGGTAGTCTGTACGTACGCATGAAAGATGTTTTCGTTTCCTTATTGAATTGAATGGAAGTAAGTAAATGAAATATATATATAAATAAATATAGTAGAATTATTATTTCATATATTTAATGATTATTTTTTTAATATAATTTATAATTATTCTTTAATGGTTAACGTGGAGAATGAATCTCATCGCGTCGTAGAGACGATAAGTCGTACGTACGCATGAGCGACGATATCATTCTCATAATTGTTTAGTGGTATTGAATTGCATGGTGTATAATATCTCAGAATTAGTATAATGTTATATTAATAATATATAGTTATTATTTCCACCATTATTCTCATCCAAATAAGGTGGTGGTAAAAAACAAATTACACCACGGTGTGGAAATGGTAAGTCGTACGTACGTACATGCGGTGATTTTATTTCTCATAGGATGGACAGAAGGTGAAATAGGGTTGTTTCATATTTATAATAACATATAAGTATATTATAAATACTAATTTTATTAATTTATAATTAAACAACTAATGAATATAAAGTATAAGATGAAATAAATTTGAAAGAATTAGTAAAAGAGATTACCTCTTCCTCGACGTGCCTCCTTTAAATTTCCTCTTAATGCACTAGAGTTGGTCTTTTGAAAACACCAGAACCTCTATAATGTAACTAGGTAAGTTGAGAAGATAAATTATCAGGTTTTGGATGAGATTTAAGGTTAAAAATGGAGTGAAGAGTAGAGGGAGGAGGTTCCCTTTATAAGAGAGGAGAGGGGCACTTTAGGAAACTCTCAAAATATTAAATTATTATAAATTCAATTTCAATTTAAAATGGTCCAAAACTTATTTAATTAAAATATAATATTATTTTAGTTCGAATAACCATCATCAAATAATTTTTAGACAAGTTTTGAATATTTTTTTATCCTTATCTTTTTGGTTTGACCCTTATTTTACCCATTTTAATCTTACCATGATATCATGTTATTTACATATTATGTATCATATCATGTCAAACGACCCAAAAAAGTTATTTATGAAATATTCAGAATTATATTAACCATTTTTATAAATCTTAGATTTCTATGAATTTAATATCATTTAATAAACTATTTTATGTTTTAAGTTATGAATTATGTCAATTTTGGACACTATTCATACTTGACTTTTTTAAAAATTTATAACAACCTGATTCCTTCAAAACTAAGTCATTAACTCAAATATAATATGTCAAAGTCATCCAAAAAAAATTTTATGGCATCAAAATTTTCAAATTAAATTTATTTTAATATTTATAAATTCATTTATTGGAATCTTTTATTAATGAGGTAATCACTACATCATAATTGTGGCATAAATAAATATATTGATCTAATGTCTAAAAATTATAAATAAAATACCATGATTTATTAAATATTTTTAGATTTTTGATTAATATTTTTTGACATATATATCAATTATATAACACTATATTAAAATCGATTTAGTAACATATATATGTTTATGTTGTAATTATTTTTACTTTAAATTAATTCTTTTAAAATGTCATCTTCACATCCAAGTGAATCAATGGGGTCCCAAAATCGACTCAAGTATGCCCATGTTAGAAAATATCTCATCCAATAGTATTAGGACAAATTTTAGTATAGTTTTATACTATTAAATTATTATTATTTTACCTTTATTTACCAAATTTACCCTTTAACCATGATAAATAAAAATAATTACTAAAGTTACTATTCATAATGTCCAAAAAAAGGTACCTATTCACAAAATTTGGAAATTAGGATTCCAAATATGGAATCCATTTTTCTAAATTCAAAACACATAATTTTTAGGAATTAATTTAAAATCAATTCTCATTGTCAAAACCAAAAAGCTAGTTTTTTAAGAAGTAATAAATATCAAATGATTAACATGTGTTTATATCCAATTTAAAAGTGAAATTACTTACAATGACAAAAATTGTATTAAATGATAAAAATATAATTCAATTATACATTAAAACCAATTAAAAATTTAACCTAACTATATAAATAAATTGGATGAAAAGGCAGTTTTGAATTAAAATGCATTATTTTTTACTATTTATTAAAATTTGAATTTTATCGGGAAAATACCAAAAGAAAAATATAAGTAAATTTTTATGTCTCTCTTCCAAATAAGAATTTTATTTTTTCAAATTTTACTTATAAAAGTTTCAAAACTAGATTTAAAATGGGTGCGCCATCAAAAGGCGGTAAAACTGCATTTTTTTTAAAGTACTTATTTAATCCGAAAAAAATTGATTTTGTTCTTATATCATATTCTAAAAAATATAAAATATGAATTTTAATGTTATATAAAATTAAAAATTTGGTTAATAATATTCATAATGGATGGTTTATATCCCATTAAGTAATAATATTTTAACAATATATCGTTTTTTAGTAAAACTCAATATTGCGTACAATGAAAGCTATCGAGGAAGGTTTCTCTTGCATGCAACGCAAGCCATGTCAGTGTTTCATGTAGTGCAAGCATCATTTGGTGTTGTTTATCACATAATCCAAACATAGTTATTTTATACCTCGAAAAAAATCTATACTCAATGTTGCGTGAAATGAATTCTATCAAAAGAACTTGAAATTGTGTGTAACACAATCCAAGAATAGTGTTGCGTATACTGCAAGATAATACAGTTTTGTGTATAGTTCAAGCTAATCTTTGTGTAGCATACAATATAATATATAAATTAAATTAAAATGAATCTATCTCATAAAATCTTGGGGTGTTATATAAACATTTCCAGAAACATGTTCTGAAACAAATATAGGGCGTGAACTGGTTACACATCGGATAAGAAATGCACCTCATGTAATTTTTAGGATAATTAAATATTCAGTTGAGACAATGGGTTTTTTGAGGTATCCCTCTAAAAATAAATACATGGAATGTAAAGTAGTTACACACTGTGTAATTTCAGGAGCTATAATTTTAAATAATGATGTGTGGATGATTTTATTTTCACCTCACATTCAACTTCCTCCTCTTGACCCTAGGGTGACTTCCTGGAAATTTTAGAGAACCTATCTTGATTTTGGATGTCCTGATCATGTATTTTATCCTTGTTAATTGGTTTTGGTTAGGTTTTCCCTTCTCTACCATTGTTCTCTAGTGATTGTGGTGTAACTTCTTGATTGTGGTCACTTTTTGTTTTGATCTTGATTGGTTATGATCGAGGATACTTCTTATGATCATCTACGCCTTATCTTTTGTTGGAAAATCCCTATGGAAGTGTTGGTTGATCATCATTCAAAGGTAGGGGGTCTAAACTATAACCCTATGATTTTATATTTTTCAAGTATATGCAATATTGAAATGGTTCCAACATAACATGTTCATGAATAAATTAAATGATGAATTGGATTATTACTTGGAATCCCTTTAGATATAATTGGTTACTATCCTGGATTATGGTTATCATTCGGGTGAGTGAACCCTTGATTATAAATTAATTGACTAATGTCTTAAAGTTTTTTTAGCATGACATGATTTTTAGGTGATTTTTTGATATATATTCACCTTGGATTTGCTTGATTAGTGAGATGACTAGCATGTTATTAGTTTATGAACAGATGATAAATGAAATGTGAAATTAAAAGATAAATTGTAATTTTCATAATTAACCATTGAGTTGTACGGTTTTATATTGTGATATCCTTGTTACTATAATGTGTGATGTTATTTATATGTTATAATTCTTATATGGGGTGTTGGCCTAGTTTTATGTTGATTTTATTATATAGCTAGTTATGCCCAGTGATTCATGCAGATATGATTATATATTCAGATTGGCCCTAACACATGCTGAAATTATTATATACTAGTCTTGAACCTAACACATGATTAAATGATTATATATTGGCCTTGTCCCTGATACATGCTGAAATACTTATACATCGAGCTCAACCATGATTGATTACTGAAATGCTTATATAATTGGTTTTGAACCAGATTTGGGTGACATTTTTTACCATGGTTATATGGTTATGGATGGCATGGTTGTAAGACATGCTCAGAGACGTTCTAGTATGGCACTTAGGAAGGTTATTTTTTACCATGTTTATATGGTTATGGTTGGTATGGTTTTGAGACATGCTTAGATATATTATGGCATGGTGCTGAAGTAGGTTAATGTGGTATTAATTTAATTGTTTAATTAATTAATGCACTTTTTTATTACATTATTGCATCCACTTATTATCTAACTGGTTATGTTTAGAAAAGGTGGTGTCGACCTATTGATTTATACTCACACCCTATTCGAGCCATCATTTGGTACCTGAGTAGATTGCATGGATGCAGGATTGGTCAAGGGCAAGGGACCTTATTGTTGATTATTGCTTACTGGGTGGGATAGAGTTTGGAGATGAGACCTACTTGGGGATCGGGACTAGGGCCATTGAGTTTGTTTGAGTCTGCTATTATTTTAATTGTATTACTTCTAGAAATAAATTTAGTTACATTTCATCCTTTCATTACATGATTCGTTACTATTGGTATATTAGTTTCTCCATATTTCCTAGTTCTATTATAGGTTTTTTGCTTATCTATTACTCTAATTATATCATTTATATTGTTTATTTTCACTGTTATGTCAATCTATACTAGGTATTATAGTCTCCCCACTATACTGATCACACACCCACTTCTAGTCGGCCACCTCTAGCATATGGGGATGCATGCTTGAGGTCTCATGACCAACCCATTCTGGCCACATGAGCGAGTGCTAGATCAGGGGACCTTAAAAAGTGGTATCAAAGGAGAAGGTTTTTATTTTCTATTTATTTACTATTTGGGAAAGGTATAGAGGAGAATAGGATGTGTCGAGACTTGGTAATGAGCTTGTGCATGGGATTATTTAACCCATGTATGGAGGGAAATCCAAGTGTCCAAAGATGGATTGTTTTTTATGTTGTTTTCTTATTAAAGTTGATGTTATTTCACCTTGGGTGATTCTTATATTATGTGGTGTTATTATCTTATGATGTTATTGGTTGTTGAGATTTATAATTGTGCCCCAATATGGCTCAGGGTGATTATGCATGCATCATTATAGGAACATAGGGATATATATTGACATGCATTGTTCATGATAGGGATATATTTATTACATGTGTTATATACTTGACTATATTAATTGTGATATAATATCCTTATTATATATGCTAAATGAAATAAATTAATGGTTATTTCATGTTAAAACACTTGTAATCCATATTTAGAGAGACTAGGAGCAGTGGTTCTCTGTTGTTTTTACCTGTTGAGGTTGACCCTATTGGTATAGCCAGTGTTCTAATTTATTTGTCCTGTAGAGAAAATGTATCCTCGTCAACTTTGAATTGAGTGTCAGGAGAGTGGAAATCAGCACACTCCTAATGTATTTGACCCATATTTTCATGTAGTTCCTATGGATCATATGGATATTCATCTTTACGATAGATTCTTAAGGGTTGTGATATCCATGGAAAGAAAGATTTTTAGCATCTTGAATTTGATGTCTGGGCTAATGAGTAAGTTCTAGCCGTAATATCTGCCTACATTAACTGGGTATGGAGAGCCCCAAGTAGTCGATTTCAAGATTGAGTTAGTCTATATGATCTTTAAGAATCTTGATACACCCCCAAATAGTAGGTTGAAGATTGCTACATATATACTTCATGGATCAGCCAAGCATTGGTGGGACATTCTAGAGTAGGAAGGGTAGTAAGATGAGTTATCTTGGAAGGACATTGAGATGAAGTTCCTAATCCATTTCTATCCCAATACATTGAGGTATGAGAAGGATCACAATTTTATGCATCTAACATATGAGGGCATGTCAATGCTGGACTACGTTGAACGTTTCACCAACCTATAGTGATTTATGCCCTATTTGGAAGCTGATGAGATATCCAGGGTGAGACATTTTCAATATGGTATTTACTATGTGATCAAGTTGTAAGTGAATGTGTTCCATATGAGTAGTTTTGAGTATGTTATTAAATAGGTACTCATCACATAAGGGAATCTGAGAGAGGCCCTAGGTAGAGGCCAGGCTGTATCAGCAGGGAAAACTGGGAACTCTTCATATAGTGGAAAGAAGCATCACTATGACCATTTTCACCAAGTTAATAGTTTTCAGGGTAGTCAGTGTAGTGGGAATCTATATCAAGATCATATTCTATTATAGTGCTATCAGTTTATAAATATGGGACACAAGTAGCCTCAGTGTATGTACCCTTATTTGGAGTGTCATTATTATGGAATAATGAGCCACCTACATTAGTTTTTTAGGGGAATGTAGTAGTAGATAATTGGAAGGGTATTAGGACAGGCACTAAAGTCTAGGAAGGACTCAGCTACTCCTTAGCAGACTGATATCTAGAGTTCTATAGGATGTTTTGGTCAAGGTAAGGGATGTGGGACCCCAGAGTAAGAACAATAGTACTAGGAAGAAGGAATAGCTCATGGGAGTCATGCTAGAGCCTAGGGAAGAGAGTTTGGTCAGTTGCACATTATAAAGACTGCTCCAGCTATTGTGGATTTAGGACCATCTACCAGCAAAGATATTATTCTTTTATTATCTACCCCTTCTTGTGTTTTGTTTGATATAGGAGCATCGTATTCCTTTTTATAAGCTCTTTTTGTAAAAGGTTTGGTCTTAGATCTGTAAATATCGGATGGTGTTTTGACCATCAACACAACATTGGCACTGCGGTTGGATAATATCAAACATTTCAAGGAGTGATCTCTAGATATTCGGGTTTAACATTTCTTTTATAACCTGTTTTTTCTTGAAATGATAGGGTTTTATTTAATTCTTAGTATGGATTGGTTAGTTCTATACCATGCTCTTATCAACTGTTACCGGAGGAGATTTACCTTTCTATCTCCATATAGAAGCATCTATTCTCACCAGGCTGAGTGGGATCTTCTGACTGGTCATGTGTGACCAATTCAGTGTAGATTGGATTACCTTGCATCTCAGATAGTTGGTATTTCTCTAGATGATGTTGGAATGTATTAGGATTATTTTCCTCTAGTGGTAGAATATTTTCATGATGACTTTCCTGATGATCTCTATGGCTTAGTTCCTGAATGATATATCGAGTTTACGATTGAGTTGGTGTCGAGAGTAGATCCAATTTCTATACCACCTTATATAAAGGCACCACTAAATATTCAAGAGTTGAAATTTTAGTTGGAAGATCTAGAAACAAAGGGTTTTATTTGGCCTAGTACATCACCTTGGGGTTCTCTAGTTATCTCCTCCAAGAAGGTCGATGGGACTCTATGCTTATGTGTAGATTATCAGTGATTAAACCAAATGATGGTCAAGAATTGGTATCCTATTCCACGTATCAATGATTACTTCGATCGATTGAGAGGTGATAAAATCTTCTCCTAGATATATTTTAGATTACGATACCATAATTTGAGGGTGATACCATCAGTATAATGACCCTGTCTTAACATACATTAAAATTAAATAATTTTACAAAATACATAAAACATTACACAAACAGACTCAAGAAGACCATACTAGTCTAGTGCCTTTGGAAACCTTGAAACATAAACACATGTACATAAATGAGATACATTATCACCACTAGGTTCTTCTTGACTATCACCCTTCTTAGATACATCGAACATAATATATATCTTCATAACTTGGGGAAGGAAACATAAAAATGGGTGATCTCAAATGCTTAGTAAGGGTAAAAAAGGGTGAAATGTAAGCATAATCATGAGAATAAGGGTATGAGAACATAATCATGAAAATAGAAGATCATACCTTTCATATTAAAGATCATATACATGAATCTTGGCATAAATCTTGGAAGTTCATAAGACATGAATAATAAGGAAATAAAGAAAATAATCCATAAAATCATAACTTAGTAATGAAGCATAAAATTTTTCTAGACATGTATGAATATAATATGATTTCTTTAATATCCAAGGCATTGCTTCCAAAACCATCTTGTTAGTATAGGTTCACTACCCATACCATCTTGGTAGTCATAGTTCAATCCCATGGCCATATTGGTAGCATGAGTTCACTGCTCATACCATATTGGTAGTCATGTTTCACTCCCACGGCCATCTTAGTAGTAATGGTTCATTCCCAAGACCATCTTATTCTATCTCATAAGATATAAATCTTTACCCAACGCATTGGAGGGAGATATAGGTCACACCCATATCATAATGAAATCATACATACACGTTCCACAAGATAATTAAAAATCATATCATAACCCATGAAATGAAATGGGTATTATAAACATGTAATAATATCATAACCTGTGGAAAGTGACAGGTTTCATAATCATTTCATCATAAGAATAACCCGTGAAAAGAAGCGGGTTTCAAAATTATATAACCCATGAAATAGAAATGGGTTTCATAAACATCATTCCATCAAAATATAATCCATTCAAAGGAATAATATGAATGGAAACATTGAATAATTTCCCCATAAAGGAATGAGTAACACTAATATATGTTATCTTAGATGGGAAATAATTTTTAAAGATCTTTAAAACCATTTTTTGAGGAAAATATCATTTCTTCTTTGAAAAAATACTTTTTATAACATAAAATCTTTTGAAAACCTTTTCTTTTAAAATATATTTGAAAACTTATAAAGGAATATTTGAAAAAAATAAAACATTTTTAAAATCCTTTGTCATTGAAAATAATCTTCAAGGATATTCTGAAAACATTTTTTAAAACATTTTTTAAAACATGGTTTTTGAATAAAATGGATTTCCGACCAAAGAGAGAGGCGATCATATTTTACTTAAAAATATTATATTTAGTACCAAAGAGTGGAAAAAATGGTACTTAAACATGAATATATATGGAATAAATATAGCATAAGGAAACTCATGAGTGTTCTTGAGATATGGATCATAATATTTCATCAAATATGCCTAGTCATTAACAATCTCAAAAAATGATGAGATTGTTTTAATAAACTCTTACCACTAGGTTACTTGGGACCAAACGCTTCATGTAGTAAAATGAAATTATATGAATCATAAAATATCATGAAATTAAGGATATTAATTATATAAAATGTAATTATATACACCTCTAAAAATATTTTAGGTGCATAATGATATATGATTCTTAAATATGGCAATTTGAGATAAAACATTTTTTACCGATTTAGTAACTTTTAAACTTAAACCCCATGAAAGAAATTTAATAAAATGGATATGTTAATACCCATAAATTTAAGTATAGGATACATAGAATAAAATTTTGGGAAGTAAATACACCACACAAAATGAAATAATGGTGAACAAAGAGTGTATCTCACAAAAATAAAAAGTGAGATGAAATCCCCTTACCTTGTGTCTTGACTCTCTTCGTACTCATTTAAGATTCTTGTATAATAAATATAAGTTTATTATAAATATTTTATAGAAGGATATTATTATATATTATACCATATTTTTTTTTATTATTTCCTTGTGTTACACTCTTGTTAATGATCATATGTTAAGGTTTCACTTCGGGTAATATTCGCTTTATTCTTTGCAAGCGTCTTAATTTGTTATATCTTTGTCCTTATATTTATAGCATGATTTCTAGAATGTAAATAATGATATAAATATCATTTATAACCATTATTTTTTTATTATAATAATCTATATCATAAATAATTATTAAATAGAATACACCATTCATGGAGATGGTAAGTTGTACGTATGCATGAACGTTGTTTCTGTTTAATTGTTGTGTTGATAGAATGAACGTAAAAGACATATATGTATATATATATGTATATATATGTGTATATATATATATATCATTATTAAATTAGATTTATTATATCATATATATCTTATATATTCACTAAACCCATCCTTAATACAATCCATGTGGTGTTTGAATGAATCATATCGCTTTGAGTGGGTGGTAGTCCACACTTCCTCAAAAGAAATTATCGTATTAACACAAAATGGAAAGTAAAAAATACATGTGTTGTAAAAAAGGAATATATAAGCTTTAAGAAATAATAAATTTAATATATTACATATGTAAACATAGTTTCTATCATAATTTCCACCACGGTAGGTGGTAATGAAAAAATGAACAATCACCATTTCGTGAGGCAATATTTCGCCGTACATAGAAACAATATGTTCGTTACCCATTAGACGGAGGTGTGTGTAAGTATAGGTAGAACTATTTTCATAAAAACATTATAGTGTATTTGGGATAAGTTTTTTTTATATAATCATAGAATAAATATAGTTGGAGTGGGTGGATAAGGAAAATGAAAAAAAAAGGACTTGAGAGAAGATGTTACCACTTAATTGGGTAACTCCTTCTAGTTTGTACCAAAAGGCTTCCTTGGATTTCCTTATACCTAATGTAAGGATTATTGGAGGAATTTAGGATTTTTGGGAAGTGTATTGGTAAGTTATTGGCCTAAATTAATAGTTTTTAGAAGTGTGAAGAACAGGGATAGGTGGTGGCTTTTGATAGGGAAGGAAAAGGACTCACTTGGAATTTTTATAAACAAGTTAGGTGTACACATGTTATTACCTAAAAAAATTATGATAAACCAATAAACTCAATAATGAAAGATTTATAGACGAACTATGGACAACCAATTTGTGTTTGACAAGTGGATAGGTCATTTGGGCCCTTAATTTTAAGGTTTAGTCCCTAATTAAGCTTCATTTGGCATTAATCATTGTGATTAATTTTAATCACTTTTACTAATCATTTTTATCAAAAATTAACTTAGTATTATTAAAAACTAAATATTATACTGAATACAATGGTGTATGTTAGTTTTTAGAAATTCAAATCATAGAAGTGGTAAAATTAAGATTAATTTTAATCCTATAGACGGGATGAAAAAACAGGTATTTATAAAGTAGAAAAAATGTTCAAAAGTTTGTTAAGATTTTATATTCAATTTCAAAGTGAAATTGATTCTAGTGAATTAAATTGTATTAATAGATGTAATATTTATCTAATTTGAACTTAAAAAAATTATAAGATCATTTAAAATTAATAATTAATTACACAAAATGGCATTTTTTAACTAAAAATATGTATTTTAAATATTCATAAAAAAATGAAGTTTCTCAAAAAAAATCCAAAAAATTAACCCTAGGATAATTTTGATGTTATGAATTAAAAAATAAAGTTTATTTTATAAAATTCAATTTCTAAATGTTTATAAAATTAATTTTATTATTAAAAGTGGTTTATTTGAGAAAATGGTATTTTAAAACATAAAAGGACTTTACCAAAAAATCATATCATTCATTATCAATATGTTTTATTTATATAAAAAAATTATAAAAATATTTGAAAAGAATTTATTACTGTTCATATTACTAATTTTAATGGATATGTTATAATTATCTCATTTAAATAATTATATCATTAAAATGATGTTTTGTAGAAACTTTGTGTTACGTGTGATGTATGAAAAGTCAATGTTGTGTGTATCATACGCCAAGTCGGTGTATCATGTCACATAAACTGATTTGGTACCATGTGAAATAAATGTTTGACTTAATGTTTTTAATGTACATATATAAGAACTATTTATAGTGTCATGTGAAATGAAAAATATCAAAAATTAAAACTAATTTCAAAAAATAATCACAAAATCTCTGGGTGTTACATTCTACACCCCATAAAATGAAATTCACCCTCAAAATTCATCTGGGTTATCAAAGGTTTCATACTTGAAATTTTCATTTATATAAAACCACATTGAAAAAATGAATACTAAAACTTCCCTCAGAAATGGGAAGTCGGAACCATAATGGTTACCCAAAGTAACTCATAATGAAGTTCCTATATAGGAAAACATAGGTAGGAATTTAAAACATGGAAATGGAAGAGAAATTATACTATCAAGTTCTGATGGAGAGTGATAGAGAACAAGGTCAGAAAAAAGTTAACAATCGTAAAGCCATAAATCTACGATGATCTAAGTGACCTTCTGATTCATTGGAAATAAAGGTACTAGGACAACCTTTTTGGATTGAAGATCATTTTTCATAATGTTGAATAATTTTCATGAAAATATATACTTGCATGATTTTAGAACAACTTCACCCTTTGTATTTCATTAATCCACATCACCTCATTATCTAAAAAAGAAGGTGAATTTTTTAATTCTTAAAGTACTAACAGATCATGAGACCAATGATATTCCATTCCATTAGTTATCATCAACACAAAGTAGTTTGAACAGGCTATCCAATATGTATAAATCCTCATATGGAAAAATAAAACTTTGATATTACTAACTTCATCTGAAGTTTAACTAAAACTTTCCATAAATGGTTAACCTTGTAACCCATCCAAAATATAATTCACCCTTTATTCCTTAAATATTATCTTATATTAAACCAAAAACATTTATAGTAGAAACTTGGGTCCATCCTTATACTAATAGAATATCAAATGTGACTTTATTATTCCATAATCCATGTAGGGAAAGATAATCACATGAAATTTCACCAAAATATGAACAATAATACTTTCATAGGGATTATTCATACAAAATAGAATATAAAACTCCCAGCTAAGGAGGGAAGGATAAGCTCTTATTAATTATCTTGGTTCACTTCATCTATTAGGATCACATAATATTTCCCTTTTTCCTTTGTATTCAGAGTTTTTTGTGTCTTATCATTCACATTATTCCTTGGATTGGGGAACTTGCTAGAGTAATGGGAAAACTCCATGAAATTGAAACATTGATGTTTGGGAGGTGCATTCTGTGGGGATTTCTCAATATTTGCGTCATTATCTAACTTCCCCCCATCAGTTCGACATTTATCTACTCAATTTCCATCCCTTCCATACTTAAAAATTTTAGTATTCCCCTTAAGAAAATTCTCTCTATGTTTCTTCCCAAAATTTGAGCATAATGGAAGGCTAATTTTCTTTTCTCCATAGTTGTTATATTTTCCTTTGAACTGTATCTTCCTTTTCTTTTCAAAACCATGAGATTGATATGTATCTCCAACCTTTATTTCAACTTTTATTGCACAATACACAATCTCTTACTAAATACTAAAGTCTCTTATGTCCAACACCATTCTGAGAGTTGGATTTAATCCAATGAATAACCTATCAACTTTACTTTTTGGTTGGACGATAATACCAAAAGTGTAGCTTGCAAGTCTTATGAAATTAGCCTCATAAGTACTGACAGATTAACCATCCTTTTTCTTCAAATCAAGGAACTATTTTTCCATCTTTATGAGAAGAACATGATTAAAGTACTTATTAAAAAATAAGATCTTGAACTCATACTAATCCATGAATTTAATCTCATCTTGCTTCCTTGTATTCTTGAATAGAGTCCACCACTAGTTTGCTTCACCATCTAATCGATAGACAGCCACAACAACTTTAACATGCTCCAAACACTGAAGAATGGAGAATATCTTTTCATTGGTACTAATCCATTGTTCAAAAACAAGTAGATTAGAAGACCCTCTATAATAAGGTGGTCATTGCCTTATGAAAGACTCAATAGAATGTTGTTCCCTCCAATACTCATTTGGGAGTCCACCATGATTTTTAGCTTGAGAAATCTAGGTGAGCATATAAATGAGATTTTTCATTCCATCTCCCATAGAATTCAGTAGCTTGGGAGGAAAATCATTTCATTTTCCATCACAATCACCATTAATGTGGTTTCTTCGGGTTCCATCCATTTACTAAAACTAAAAGCATAAAGTAATAAATAGTTATCATAATGAGGAACCACATAATCAAGAAAAGTCACTTATAGGATGTCTAACTTATGAAACCTCCCTTAATATATGACACTATAGATTTATCCTATTTTATTCGTAGATAAATTCTATTTAAATCCTTTATGATGGTTCGTGAAAAAAATTTGAATTTCCAAATCATATCCCTAGGGAGTGTCAAACCAAGTGTGCAAAAAGGTCTGTTGTTGTGTACCAGATTACCCCAAGTCAGGCCCAGAACATCTTGTCAGAGTTTTTACCCCTAAGTACATCGGTGATAGAGCCACATCCACTTATAGTATCCATACATGGATGTATTTCTAGAAAACCACTCACTATATCCTTCACCAAAATTCCAGGACATTTTCGTAAACGTTAACTCATCCTTATACTTATCCTTAGATACATACCTATACATATCCTTAGAAATATACCTAGTGATCTCACTAATGTTTTATCATCTTAGTTTCAAAAGGTTGACTAAACCTCCCTATGATACCAACTATAATGACCCTATCTTGACATACATTAACATTACATAAATTTTGTGATATACATAAAACATTGAACAAATAGATGCAAGAAAACCATACTAGTCTAGTGCTTTTGGAAAAATGGAAACATAAGCACTCGTACAAAAATGAGATACATTATCTCCCACTAGGTTCTTCTTGAATAGAACCATTCATAGACACATCAAACATAATACATATCTTCATAACCTCAGGAAGGAAACATAAAAACAGGTGAGCTCAAATGCTCAGTAAGGGTAAACAAGGGAGACACTACTACAAAACACGCCTTTAATAGTGTTGGTATTTATCAGCGCTATAACAAAAAGCTAATAAATGGAATATTTATCAATGATAAATTAAGTGATGATAAATTTAACCTTTTATCAGTGTATATTTTTTAGCGCTGATAAAGGAAGATCTTTATCAGTGCTTTATTTTTAGCACTGATAAAGGTATTCTTTATCAGCACTTTATTTTTAGTGCTGATAAAGGGTATCCTTGATTAGCATTTTATTTTTAGCACTGATACAGGGAATCCTTTATTAGCACTTTAATTTTAGCGCTGATAAAGGGTTTCCTTTATCAGTGCTTTATTTTTAATATTGATTAATATTTATATAAATAAAATTAAATAATTAAAAAAATAAAAAATAAAAAAATTGTTTATTAAAAAAATATTATAAATTTTATTAATTAAATAATTATTGATAAAAATGAATAGATTTATTACAAATTATTAATTATTAAACATTTTATTAATTAGATAATTATGATAATTAATGTTATTAAATTGTATATATTAAATATAAATATATATATTAATGTATATAAATATGATTTATATATTACAAAGTATTTATGCGCTTTACATTAAATAGTCATATAATAATGGTTTATAATTAAAAATTAATATGAATTAAAAATATTAAATATAATTGCATAGTACTCGAAATATAATTGAATGTCATTTGATTTTTCAATTTAACATAGATCTAATGTGTGTTATATTGATTTTAAATATACATAATTAATGCATTTTTATATACAATGCACAGAAACCAAACTTATCCATTTTTTCAATATTTTTAAAGTGTATTTATTCTTAATTTATTCAATTTCATTAAATTTTAACATAGATGCATGCACTTAAAAGGAGATATTCATTAATAATGTTAAAAAAATATTTGTAAAAAAATATTTATAAATGTAAAGTCACTATATTTATACAATTATATATTTATAATTATAAATAAATAAATATTTTTAAAAAATTATTTATATATTTATGATTAAATGATTAATAAATTTATAATAAATTTACTTAAATAATGAATATATTTACAATATTTATAATTATATAAATTTATTAAATATATATGTATAATTATATAAATATATATAATGATATAAATAATATTTTTTTAAAATATTTATATAATTAGAAATAAATAATTATAAAATTATAATAAATATATTTAAAAAGGAATATATTTACTAAATTGATATTTATATATATTTACTAAGTATTTATAAATTTTTACAATTTTTTTATTTATATCTATAATTATAAATCCATTAACAGCACTTCAATAATAAGAAATGATAAAAGAATCTTTATTAGCACTTTTTCCACGTTGATAAAGATGGGGATTTTTCAGCGCTAAATAAAGCACTGATAAAATGAAGATTTATCAGCACTCTAATTTTAGCACTGATAAATATTGGTTTTATCAGTGCTTATTTGTAAGTACTGATAAAAGTATCCCGGTCTATTTTAAAAACTCTATCCATTTGAGAACTCGTCACGAAATCATAATATTTCCGCAAAATCCACCCACCACCAGCGCTCCTCCTTGGTGAATTGAATTTCTAATCACAACACTTGACTGTTGGTGGTGCTCCAGTTGCACGAACATCTCATCTGACATCCAATTTTCAATTACGGTTGCGATGTGGGTGGGTTTTTGCATCACTTTCCAGTAATTTCTCCACCCAAGGTAGGTGGTTCCATGCCCTAACAGTTTTAGATAATTTAATTTTCTTTCTTGGTTAATTTTCACATGCTCTATAGTTTATTTTGGTGGTGTGAACATGTTTTTTAAATGCTTTGACAAGCATTTGTGTTGAAAATAAATTCTCTAAAGAGAAATTGTTATGTTTCTATATAGGCCTTATTGTGAAAAATCAGTGGAAGTGTTCAATTAATTGTTTGAGTAGTGATAAATGTGTTTTTATGGGTTCTTAAGGTGAATGTGTGTTGAAAAGGTATTTTTGATGTGAAATATATTGTTTTAGGAATACTAGCCTCATTGTGAACTTTTGAGTATGAGTTTCGAAGTGTTTGAATAATGAAGAATTTGTTTTAGAAGTAAAATTTGGGATGTGGAAATGGTTTATTAAATCATGTGAGTGATGAGAAATGTGTTTTCGAAGGGTTTGGAATGCTTTGTGTTGGGTTTGGGTTTTGTAACAGAAAATGGTTATGTTGTGTGTGTGTTCTTTAGTGTGGTGTTCCATGGAAGGGTTTTATTGGTTGTTTGAAAGGGGAAAATCATTTTTTCAAAGGAACATAAATGCAGATAGGTTTGGATGTAAGTTCTTAAAGGAAATTGACATAATTTTCCATGTTTAACATGTTGTACCTTTTTTTAATATGAATTTTAAATTATTTTAAAGGATGGAAGACATGTTTTGAAAATGATTTCAGGTAGTGTACAAATTTCTAAAAAAAGGGACTTTCTATGGAATTGGTTTTGAATTGGTGTAAACTCTAGTTTTATTAATTGGAAGTCTTCTATAAATTATTTAATAGATTTATTAAATTATATAATTGTTTCAAATTATGTTCTATGAAGTTATGTGGTGTGTTTGATTTTAAAAGTATCATTTTCATGTGAAATTGGGTGTGTTTTTTATGTAAAACCTTACGGTACCTCTGGGGGTTATTTTAGAAAACTTTTTAAATGAATTATTAACATACATAATATGTTTGAGGAATGTTTGTGAAATGATTTGGTGTGTGTATGTTTTTAAATTGGGCTTGGGTGTGAAATTAGTGGCACACTATGTGTACTTTGTTTGGTATGACTTTTTTGTGTAAATGTGTTCTGTTAGTGACATGTGAATGTGAAACTTGATTGAGAACAAATAAAAGGGAATCCTAGGTGACTAGGTAACTTGATTGTGTTGTGTTATGGAATCTTGATGTTTTCATAGTAAAATCATTTTCCATATAATTAATGTATTGTTTCATATTTATGTTTAATTCATTTCTTTTTAGTATTACTCACATAATAATTGTTTTCTTATACAGGTGGATTCTTTTGTTCGAGTTGGGGTACTCTATCAAAATTTCATGCTTCTTCTCCCATAAAATCTTTTCACCCATGCATTGGTGCATGTATCACTTTCTTTCAGTTTACCTTCAATTCCTTTTCAAGAATAGAATCACGCTGTCTTTGCTCAATCATATAGGTAATATATATGTTTTCATAGTAAAATCATTGTCCATATAATTAATGTATTATTTCATATTTATGTTTAATTAATTTATTTTTAGTATTAAGCATATAATAATTTTTTTCTTATACAGGTGGACTCTTTTGTTCGAGTTGGGGTACTCTATCCAACTTTCATGCTCCTTCTCCCTTAAAATATTTTCACACATGCAGTGGTGAATTTATCACTTTCTTTCAAGTTAACTCCACTACCTTTGAAATAAGATAAAAGACACTTCTTCTTCTTAATCACAGAGGTAATATTGATGTTTACATAGTAAAATCATTGTCTATAGAATTAATTTATTTTTTCATTTTTATATTTAATTAATTTCTTTTTAGTATTACTCACATAATAATTGGTTTCTTATATGGGTGGATTATTTTGTTTGAGTTGGGTTTCTCTATCCAAGATTCATTCTTATTCTATATTAAAATCTTTTCACCCATGCAATGGTTCATTTATCACTTTCTTTCATGTTACCTCCACTACCTTTGCGTGAAGAAAAACGATGTTGCCTCTACTCAATAACAAAGTTAATCTTGATGTTTTCATAGTAAAATTATTGTCCATATAATTAATGTATTTTTTTCATATTTATGTTTAATTTATTTCTTCTTATTATTACTCACATAATAATTTTTTTCTTATAGAGGTGGATTATTTTGTTCAAGTTGATGTGGTTTGTTTGAAGTTGATCATGCAATATCAGCAGTTTGATAAAGAAAGTCAATGGAAATCATGGTAACGTTGAATGTTAGGATTTCTTTGAATGTATTTAATAATTTTTATTTATGTAATTGTATAAAAAAATCTTGAAATGTATATTATATGGTGTTTTTTTTATTTTTGTTGTAAGTTTCATTTCATTTAAATCCAGTATTGGGACTTGTTTTTGGATGATATATCTGGTGTGTTTCTCATGATTCTAGTGATTTTGGTGATATGGTGTGCTGTAACAGCACACTGCAGTGGTGTTGTAGTGTGCTATTACATCATACTGTAGCATGGCCTTTTATGAATGCTTTTGAAAGCGCTGATAAATAACATATTTATCAATTATTTTAAAGGTGCTGATAAATAATGCATTTATTAGTTCTTCTAAAAGTGGTGATAAATGTCTACTTTATCAATGCTTCTACAGCACTGATAAAGAATTATTTTAGAAACGCTTTAAGAAGCACTGATAAATGTCTGGGGCTTTTAACATCGCTCACATTGTCAACACTTTTCTAGCACTGATAAAGTCCATTTCTAGCGCTATTAAAGGCTTGTTTTGTAGTACTGAGACATGTAAGCATAATCATGAGAATAATGGTATGATAACATGATCATGAAAAGATAATATCATACCCTTCATATCAAAGATCATATACATGAATCATGGTATAAATCTTGGCAGTTCATATAACATGAATAATAAGGAAATAAAGAATATAATCCATGAAACCCCAACTTAGGAATGAAACATATAATTGTGGAAAACAAATAAGCATATAATATTATTTCCATAGTATTCAATTCATCACTTCCAATACCATCTTGGTAGTATATGTTCACTCTGCATACCATCTTGGTAGTCATGGTTCACTCCCATGGTCATCTTAGTAGTATGAGTTCACTCCTCATACCATATTGGTAGTCATGGTTCACTCTCATGGCTATCTTAGTAGTCAAGATTCATTCCCAAGATCATCTTAGTCAATCTCATGAGATATAAATCTTTACCCAATTCATTGTAGGGAGATATAGGGTACCACCCATATCATAATTAAATCATACATACATGTGCCACGAGATCATTAAAAATCATATCATAACCCATGACATTAAATTGGTATTATAAACATGTAATAAAATCATATCTTTTGGAAAGAGACACATTACATAATCATTTTACCATAAACATAACCCATAAAAAGAAGCGGGTTTCAAAATCCTATAACCCGTGAAAGAGAAACGGGTTTAATAAACATAATTCCATCAAAACATAATCCATACAGAGAAAGAATATGAATGGAAACATTGAATAATTTCTCTATAACGGCATTATTAACACCAATCGATGTTATCTTAGATGGGAAATAATTTTTAAAGATCTTTAAAAACATTTCTTGAGGAAAATATCCTTTCTTCTTTGAAAATTGTTTTTTATAACATAAAACCTTTTGAAAAAAATTCATTAAAAATAGCTTTGAAAACTTATAAAGTAAGATTTTAAAATAATAAAACGTTTTTAAAATCCTTTTTCCTTTAAAATGATCTTTAAGTATCTTTTGAAAACATTTTTTAAAAACATTTTCAAAAAAATGGTTTTTGAATACAATAGATTTCCGACCGAAGAGAGAGGCGGTCAAATTTTTCTTAAAAATATTATCTTAATTAAAAAAGAGTTGAAAAAAATGGTACTAACACATGAGGATATCTATAATAAATATAGTATAAGGAAACTCATGAGTTTTCTTGATATATGGATCATAATATTTCATCAAAGACGCATAGTCATTAACAATCTCCAAAAATGATGAGATTGTTTCAATAAACTCTTACCACTTGGTTAGTTGGGATTGTACTCTTAATTTAGTAAAATGAAATTACATGAAGCTTAAAATATCATAAAAATAAGGATATTCATCATATAACATTTAATTATATACACCTCTGAAAATAGTTTAGGTGTATAATAATACATGAGTCTCAAAGAAAGTAATTTGAGAAAAAACATTTTTACTGATTTGGTAACTTTTGAAAATTAAACCCCGTGAAAGAAAGTTCCTAAAATGGATAATTTAATACCCATAAATTTAATTAAAAGATACATAGAATAAAATCATGGGTAGTATATACAACACACAAAAGGAAAGAGTGGCTAACATAACGTGTATCTCACGAAAATAAAAAGTGAGAAGAATTACCCTTACCTTCTTGACTCTCTTCGTACTCATTCAAGATTCCTGTATAATAAATATAATTTTATTATAAATATTTTATTGAAGAATATTCCTATATATAATACCGTATATTTTTTATTGTGACCTTATATTACCAGCTTTTTAATGATCATATGTTAAGGTTTCACTTCAGGTAATATTCTCTTTGTTCTTCACATGCGCCTTAATGTTTTATATCTTTGGACCTTATATTTATATCATGATTTACAGAATTTAAATCATGATATAAATATAATTTATAACCAGTATTTTTATATTATAATAATCTATATCATAAATAATAATGAAATGGAATACACTATTTATGGATACGATAAGTCATACGTATGCATGAACGTTGTTTCTGTTTAATTGACGTATTGGTAGAATGAAAGTAAAATACATATATGTATATATATTTATATATATATCATTATTAAATTATATTTATTATATAATATATATCTTATATATTCACTAAAACAATCCTTAATACAGTCCATTTGGTGTTTGAAAGAATCATATCGCTTTGAGGGGGCGGTAGTCCACACTTCCTCAAACGAAATTATCATATTAATACAAATTGAAAATTAAAAAATATATGTGTTGTAAAAAGGAATAAAAAATATTAAAGAAATAATAAATTTAATATATGGCATATATAAATATATTTTCCATCATAATTTCCACCATAGTAGGTTGTAATGGAAAAATGAACAATCATCGTTTCATGGGGCAGCAGTTCTTCGTACACAAAAATAGTATGTTTGTTACCCATTAGATGGAGATATGTTTAATTTTAGGTTTAAAAATTTATATAACAACATATTCGTATATTTCAGATACTATTTTTGTTATATAATCATAGAATAAATAGATTTTTTGGGTGTGTAGAAGGAAAATAAAAGAAAGGACTTGAGAGAAGACGTTACCACTTAATCGGGTAACTCCTTTGGGTTTTTGCCAAAAGGATTAATTGTATTTCCTTCTACCCAAGGGAAGGATTATAGTAGGATTTTAGGATTTCTGTTAAGTGTGTTGGGTAGGTCTTGTATGAATATAAGAGGTTTTAGAGGTGGTGGCTTTTTATAGGGAAGGAAAAGGACTCACTTGGGATTTTTAGAAACAAGTTAGGTGTACACATGTTCTTACCTAAAAAAGTCATAAAAAATCAATAAAATTGATAATGGAAGGTTTATGGACGAAATATGAACCTAAAATTGGTTTTTTAAAACTAACTAGGTCATTTGGGCACTTAATTTTAAGGTTTATTCCCTAGTTATGCTTAATTTGGCCTTAATCATTGTGATTAATTTTAATCACTTTTAATAATAATTTTGGTCAAAAATTAACTTGGAATTATTATAATCTAAATATTATACTAAATACAATGGTGTACATTGTTTTTTCAAAATTCAAATTATAGAAGCATAAAAATTAATATTAATGCTAATCCCACCGATGAGATGAAATAATGGGTTTTTAAGTAGAAAAATGTTCAAAAGTTTGTTAAGATTTTATATTCAATTTCAAAGTGGAATTGATTATAATAAATTAAATTTTATTAACATATGTAATATTTATCTAATTTGACCTTAAAAATTTATAATATAATTTAACATTAATAATTAATTAGACAAAAAGGAATTTTTTAACTAAAAAGAGGTATTTTTCACTATTCATCAAAAAAATGAAGTTTCTCAGAAAATCCCAAAAAATAACCTTAGAATAATTTAGATGTTATGAATTCAAAAATGAATTTTATTTTATCAAATTACATTTCTAAGTGTTTCTAAAATTAATTTTATTATTAAAATCAGTTCATTCGAGAAAACGGTATTTTAAAACATAAAAGGACTTTACCAAAACAAATATATCATTCATTATCAATATGTTTTATTTATATAAAAAAATTATAAAGAATATTTGAAAATAAGTTATTAATGTTAATATTACTAAGTTTAATAGCTAGGTTATAATTATCTCATTTAAATAATTATATCATTAAAATGATGTTTCACAGAAACTCTATGTTGTGTGTGATGTACGCTAGGTCAGTGTTGTGTGTATCATACGTCAAGTCAGTGTTGCGTGAAACATATTCCGATTTGGTTTCATGTGAAAGGAATGTTTGACTTAATGTTTTTAATTTATATATATATATATATATATATATATTAACTATTTCTAGTGTTACGTGAAATGAAAAATATCAAAAATATAAAATAATTCAAAAAATATATTTCAAAAAATCTTGGGGTGTTACAATTAGGGATAAATTAGACTACTTTTAAGAGAAGGTATGTCTTGTATGAGTTGTTAGTGATGTTTTTTGGTTTGATTAACGCACCGGTGGTATTCATAGACTTTATGAATTGGATCTTTCGTCCTTTTTTGGACTAGTTTTTGGTGGTTTTTGTCGATGAAATCTTAGTGTACTCCCAGTCAACAGACAATCATGCCAAACATATTGAAATTGTCTTGAGTACATTTCACGAGAATCGGCTTTGTTCCATGCTAACCAAATGTAGTTTCTCGATTGATAAAGTGAACTTCTTGGCCCATGTAATCTCAGAGGCTAGAGTTTTAGTGGACCCAGAGAAAGTTGTTGTCGTGGTATCTTGGGAGCAACCCAATAATGTCTTTAAGATTTTCATATTTCTAGGTTTAGAAGGTTATTATTAGTGATTTATCCATGAATTATCCCATCTAGAAACACTGATGTCTATGATAACAAATAAATGAGTGAATTTTGTTTGTTCATATACTTGCAATAGATCATTTTAGGAGAAAAAAGGTAGGCTGACCTTAGCACCTATCCTCACTTTAGTTGTGTCAGGTAAATCATATACTATGTACTGTGATGTATCTAGAGTTAGACTCATAGCACCCCTAATGTAGGAAGATTGATTGGTTCCTTATGTATCCAGATATCTAAGACCGCATGAGAGGATTTACCCTACTCATGATTTGGAGTTAGTAGTAGTGGTACATGCCTTGAGATTTTGGATGCATTATATCATGGTTGAGAGGTTTGTGGTATACATGGACCACAAGAAACTTAGGTACAAATTTTCTCAGTGGTACCTAAACCTTCAGAAGATGAGGTGGGTCGAGTATCTATAATCTTTTAACTTCTAGCTGGCTTATACATCAGGAAAGGTAAATGTTGTTGTCGATGCATTGATATGGAAGATGCTGACAGAGGCAGTACGAGAGTTCTGTGATAAGTGGTAGATGATATAACTTTTTATAGACATGCATCTAGATATTCAGGAGTCCCAGTGATGATTAGCTCTAACTTCAACATCTATTATACCTATACTTTTGGACCGAATCAAGATAAAGTTGTTATCTGATCTGGTGGGATTAGTTCTAAGAGACAACTTATATGGTAGAGAGACACCATCAGGATGGTCTCTTGGAAGTGGAAATTGTCTTCTTTTCTATGGATGGGTAAGGGTTCCTATGGGCTTACGTGAGGAGTAGATGAAAGAGTTTCATGCTTCTATATGGGTGGTAAATCCTGGTTTAACAAACATGTATCGTGATCTCCATAGAAAATACCATTGGTTAGGAATGAAGAATGAGGTAGCAGGATTTATGACATGATGTTTCACTTATAAAAAAGTGAAATCTGAGCATCATAGGCTAACTGGGGTTTTGCATCCTTTTCTCATTCCTGAGTGAAAATGGGATGATGTCACTATGGATTTTATGATAGGATTACCAAGGATAACCCATAATAATGATGTTGGATGGGTGATTATGGATCATTTGACATAGGCAGCCCATTTTTTCTATCAGGGAAACCTTCACAGTTGATAATCAGGTCAGTCATTATGTGCGTGAGGTAATTCATATATACAGTGTTTCAAGGAGTTTTGTTTCAAATAGAGAACATCGTTTCACATCATGGTTATGGAAGGGTCTTTAGAAGGCTCTAGGATCACAGGTTCTTTTGAGTATGGACTATCATCCTTTGATTGATGGTAAATATGAGTGGACTATTCAAGTATTTTAGGATATGTTGTGAGCCTGTGTATTGGATTTCAGTGGTTCATGGGAGTAGAATATAGCACTCATGGAGATTTCATATAATAACAGTTTCCAACCATTGATTTAGATGGAACATTTTGAGGCCTTGTATGGAAGGTCGTACCTTTCGCCCCTTTATTGGTTGGAGGTAGGTGAGTCAGTTCTTATTAGGCCTATTCTCATACATGAGACATCTAAGAAGGTTTGGTTGATCAGGAATTAGTTGGTGATTGTTCATAGCAGGGATAGATCATATGCTGGCCATTTGATATGACCACTAGAGTTAGAGGTTGGTTATCATGTTTTCCTTCAAGTCTCACCTGGGTTGGGGAAATTTTGTATCAATAAATAGGGGAAGTCAGCACCCAGGTTTTTTAGGCTATTTGAGATATTGAATATTGTTGATCAAGTGGTGTACTGATTGGCCCTTCCACAGAACTATAGTTCCGTTAAAAAAAATTCACATGTTACAACTTTGGAGATATTATTCTAAGCCCCCACCCCCTGAATGGCCTGAAGGCATTAATTTTTTATTGATTTTTGATGACCCCCCTTTTCAAGGGATGAGTTGGAACCCTTACAAGGCCCTTCGGCTCATAGATTACATGGATCGTAGGCTTAGGAGATTACATGACCTGAAGGTCTTAGGGAATTAAACAAGACTATCTACAAGGAACTGCCCCTCCCCAGCATCTGCATCATGATAGTAGCTCCCCACCTTCACATGGTCGTTTGGCTAGGCTTCCCATGCAAGCACAAGCTGGTCCTGATGGAATATCCATACCCTATCATTCTGAAAAATCCATTTGGTTCTGCTCTGGTGAGTGCACCTGCTCTGAATCCTCTTCTGGGGCTGCTCCTTTTTTGTAGTGTGTCTGGGGAAACTTCATGTGGCCCGAAGGCCTTGAGGTAGCTCAAAGGCTTCAAAGGTGGCCTGAAAGCCCGACTAACCCAAAGGCCTGGGTGGCCCGAAAGCCTTAAGGACTCCAAGCCCAAAGCGGTGGCCCAAGGTGAATAGTTCCAGCTGCTACAATATCAAACAGTACCTGCTACAATAACTGCTATAGTACCCACACAGTGTATGGTTCTGCTATAGTACCTGTACAGTGTACAATTCTGCTACAGTACTCGCACAGTGTACAGTTCTACTATAGTACTGCTACAATACCCCCAAAAATATGCCTCTACCTAGTTTTGAACCTGGTTCTTGTGGATGCACTTAAGAATACCTCACCAACTGGGCTGAGACTCATGTTCATATTCTAACCCTTATCATGTGATAGATGTATCAAACATAGAGCTTAGTGCTGATACATCCTTTGAGGAGAATATAACACAGATTGTAGACTGTAGTGAGAAGTATCTCCGAGATAGGACTATATCTTTGGTTTGAGTGTAGTGGAACCATGGGTGAGTTTAGGAGGAAACACGGGAGAGGGAGTTTGATATGCGAGCATAGTGGTCAGACTTGTTTGATAACACCCCATAGTGATCCTTGGAGCAGCTTGAGGATGAGATGTTATATGGTTGGGAGGTTGTAAAATCCCACCTTTTTCTAGGTACATCCCTCTTTGAGTTTTTCATTTGATCCTTGGAGGTCAAGTCCTGTTTGGACATGGAGAGACTTTGTTAGGGAAAATGACCTAAATTTTAGAGATTTATGTTTATTTAAATTAATGGAGTTCGAATATAAACATGTTAAATGGGTTTATGATCGTTTTTTCATGTTTGGAAGGCTTCAGAGGTGTTAGGATCCTTATGCAATGAAAGGGGGTTGAAAGTTGTCTGTAGGATAATTATATACCATGTAAAGGTATTTTACAATGTGTAAACTCTACTAGAAAAATGTTGTGAAACAAATACAAGGTGTAAATTGGTTACACATCGTTTAAGAAATACATGTCATGTAATGTTCAGGCTAATTAAATATTTAGCCAAGATGATGGTTTTTTTGGAGTATCACCCTAAAAATAAATACATGGCATGTAAAGGAGTTACATGTCGTGTAATTTCCCAACCCATAGTTTTAAATGGTTTTTTACTACTGATTTTCTTTTCACATCATTTGAAGATTCCTCCTCTCATACCAGGGGCATCTTCCTGGTGATTTTGGAGTGCCTCTATTGATGTTGAACATCCTAATCATGCATCTGATCCCTGGTAAGTAGTTTTGGTTAGGTTTTCCCTTTCTCTCCCCTAGTTCTCTAGTTCTTGTTGTGTAATATATTGACTATGGTCATTGTTGATTTTGATATTGATCAGTTATTATGTAGGTTCCTTCCTCCAATCATATGTGCCTTCATTCGTGTTGGATAATCCCAACGAAAGCGTCAGTTGATCGTTAGTTAAAGGTAGGGGTCTAAACCGTAACCCTACGGTTTGATATTTTTAAATTATGTGCAATATTGAAATTGATCCAACATAACATGTGCCTGAATAAATTAAATGATGAATTGGATTATTACTTGGAATATCTTTGGATTCAATTGGTTATTGACCTGGACTATGGCTACCGTTTGGGTGAGAAACCCCTTGATTATAAATGAATTAACTAATGAATTAAAGTGTGTTTAGCATGACATGAGTTTTGGGTGATTTCATGATATAGATTCACCTTTGATTTTCTTGATTATTGAGATGAATGACATATTATTGGTTTATGTACAAATGATAAATGAAATGTGAAATTGATAGATAAATTTTGATTTGCATAATTAACCATTGAGATGTATGATGTAACATTGTGATATCTTTGTTGTTATAATGTGTGTTTTTATTTCTATATTATAATGATTATATGGGGAGTTGGCATGATCTGATGATAAAATGCTTATATAGTGGAATATACCCAATGATTCATGTTAAAATGCTTATATAGTGGGCTATACCCAAAGATTATTGCTGAAATGCTTATATACTGGGCTTAGCCCTGACACATGCTGAAATTCTTATATACCAGGCTTGGCCTTAACACTTGTTGATATGCTTACATACTAGGATTGGCCATGATACATACTAAAATGATTATACACTGGGATCATCCCTGATTGATTGATGAAAGGCTTGTATAGCAGGTTTTGAACCAAATTTGGGTGATGTTTTACCATGGTTATATGGTTATGTTGGGCATGGTTGTGTGACATGCTCAGAGATGTTCCAGTATCGCGCTGAGGAAGGTTAGGTTTTACCATGGTTATATGGTTATAGTAGGTATGGTTATGAGACATATTTAGAAATATTACAACATGGTACTAAAGCAGGATGATGTGGTATTAATTTAATTTTTTAATTAATTAATACACTTGTTTATTGCATTATTACATGCACTTATTATCAAACTGGTTATGTTTAAACATGGTGGTGTCGACCTACTGAGTTATACTCACAGTCTATTTTGGCCTCTATTTGGTACCCAGGAAAATTACATGGATTCAGGATTGGACAAGGGCAAGGGACCTTGATGTTGATTATTGCTTGTTGGATGGGATGGAGTTTGAAGATGGGGCCGACATGGGGATCTGGATTGCGGTCTGTGAGTTTGTTTGAGTCTTCTAGTCTTTTAATTGTATTAATTATAGCATGAAATTTAGCTACATTTCAGCCTGCCATTACATGATTAATTATTATTTTCACTACCACAGATTGGCACAAGGGTAGTGCTGGCTTTTATCAGCGCTAAGAAAAAAGCGCTAATAAAAGGGGGTATTTATCAGTGCTATTATTAGCGCTAAAAAAAGTTTTTAATAGAAAATATTCTTAATTTATATAAAATTATTATATTTATACTCAAAAATAATGTTTATTTATATACATTAAATAAAAAACGCATTATAATTAATATGTATTTTTTAATAATTAAAATATATATATAATTTTTTTTTAAAAGTATTTATAAGATTATAATTAAATAAATATATATTTAAATAATTATAATATTATAATAAATTTTATTAAATAATAAATATATTTATTATATTTATAATTATATATTTATAATTATATATAAATAATTTTTAAATATATATATATATTTATAAATATATATATATATATATATATTTAAATATAAATATATATATATTTTTAAATAAATATATGTTTCCAATGAATTTAGTCGATAAATATATCGATGTATGAGTATAATTGATGTGCATACGTTATGTATTCATCATGAATATTCATTTATACATTACTCCCTTATTATTATTCATGTTGTCCATATTTGTGATGACTCGTTTTTTATGATATATACTTCACTAGGTATATGATTCATTCATGTTATACCCATTAATCTATTATGTTCTTATAAATACTTATAAAATTATAATAAATATATTTAAATAATAAATATATTTATTATATTTATAATTGAAAATTTTTCATTATATATAAATATTTTTTAAATATATTTATTTATAATTATAGTTATAACTAATTATATATATATATATAATTACAATATATACATATATTATAATTTTATAAATATATATATTTATAAATATATTTATAATTATATACAAATATTTATAAATATATTTATTTATACTTATAATTATAAATATATATATATATATGTGTGTAAATAATTATAAAATTATAATAAATATATTTATTATACTTATAAAGTTATAAATATATATAATTAAATAAATAAATTTATAAAAATATATATAAATAAATAAAAATATTTATAAATAAATACAAATACTTATAATTATAATTCTAAATAAATATAGATATATTTTAATCATTATAAAATTATATCAGGAAAGTTCAGGGCTGAGCATACTCAACCCTAAAAAGTATTATTGAAAATTAAAATACATAAATAGCATCAAACAAACATGTGGTACAAAAAGTACCACCAAATTAGAGAAATGGAAAAAGAGTGCCACCCAAACATAACAAGATAGCCTTAGACCCACAAAAAAGGAACTCCCAAATCCATATCCAATCCAAAACGACAACACCTGTTGCACATCACCCAAGCCAGCAGGCATTGCTGAGAATGTCAAGTGCCTGAATCTCAATCCAAACCAAAGAGAAACACCATGCATCATGTGGCCACACCAAAGTCAAAGTGAGGCCACCATCCCTACATCTCAATCAATGACCTCCATCATTGCTGAAAGATGAGGACATCATCGTCCAACACCAAAGCTCTCACCAAAACCTGGCGCACTATACAGCTTGTGACAGACCATCACTAGTAAACCCCACAACTCCCTCATCATCGCAGGCAAAGAGTTGGCCTACCAATGAAGACCCCATACACATCATATTTGTTTTGACAACACCATAAGAACCTGCCACCATCAGCACCACCATCATGAATGCACCACATCCAAACTCACTGGTTGTAAATAATTGTGGTCCACCCACATCCCAATGAGTCCCCACCCAGGGAAATCCACAGATCTGAGGCACTGCATGCGCCGCCATCAACACCAGCTCCCTGCCATCACTAGATGACTGAATTCGTAATATCCTACCACTAAGATCCCATATCCATCATTTTTTAACACCATCCAGGGCCACACAACCTATCGCACACCGGTTCACATCCACCATCCCCACCGTCTTCAACCACCAGAATGCCGCCCAAGAAACCGCATCACATCGAAGGAGTACAGATCTGAAAACCTCTAATATGTCCCCACTAGGAGGAATAACCCCAAAACTGAGTAGATCTATCAAGGAATACACCACTTGATCCATTGTCTCCAGATCTGTTCCCATCAGGATCCAATCAGCAACCACATCAGCCAAAACACCTTCACCATTCCTCCTATTTGAAACAGACCTCAAAATCTCATCCCTCTTGAGAGGACAAGAGAGGGAAAACATCTCATTATTCCCAACCACATCAATAGAGGATCGATCATCCTCGCCCGATCTGAATCCATCACCCGAAATTGAAAGAGACAAAAACTCTCCTCTAGTGAGAGACATCATCTTTATAAAATTATAATAAATATATTAATTATATATATTTATAAAATTATAAATATAATAAATATATTTGTCATGAACAGTCCCAGTGGGACCCGTGATGCAACTCCCCAAGCCCGCCTCCAAAAGGCCAGGGGTTGGTGACTAGCACCGAGTAGGCATGTCACTAACATGGGAGGCATTTCCTATAAACCTGTACACACACACACACATCTCCAAGCCCACAAAGCTGAAAAGTAAAAACTACTAAAAATGGAAATTCATGCATACACTAAAATCCCAACCAACAGAGTATGAATGGAAAGTAAAGTACAGTAATGTAAAACCCTAGGCCAAAAGTACAATCCCACCAAAAGAAATTCTGCAACAAAGTCCAACCTGTAAAGAAAGGTACTGGGACTGCAATCCGTAGCCGTAGGAACACACCTCGGCCTGCCTGATCTCACTGAGCACCATCTGGTCCTGGTCTACCTAGAATCCTATCAAAGGATCGCTTGTCTACGAAAGACACGACACATGCGGGTAAAGCCCATGCAGGGGTGAGTATAACAATACCCAGTAGTACACCTCAAAAACCACAAAGGAATATAACAAAGGAAATACCACAAAGGAATGATAAAGTCATCTCTACACAGTATATGTTTACAAAACATATAACAAGAATATACAGATATAATCATACATGATCGACTATCGCGAAACCACCACTAGGATCCAGCTCGAAGATTCCACTAAGCATGTAACAGGGAGAACACACTCCTACGTCTGAAGAGAGAGATATTAAGTACTCGTTCTGGGAGAACTCACTCAACAAGTACTTAATAATACAATGCTCAGATGAGGATCACAACCAATTTCTATGGGGTGATTCCAACAACTCAGTTTGTACTAACCTGCTAAGTAGAGGATCAGTGCCCGGGTAAAGTAAGTCACGTCGATACTGAGAAACTCTACCTAGGGTACCACGAAGGAATATAGGATCTGGATCTAAGTCTCATGGAGGGTATTCCAACAACTCTATTCAGGAAGTCCTACTAAAGGGATCATACTCTTGTACGTAGGAAATGATACTAGAAACCTTTAGGGAAGGACCAAGGGTACGAACCCTAAGAAAGATAGTCCATGTCACAGAATTCAAATGGATCAAGCCATGTAAAATAGGTTACATGGCGTGTAGTAGGGTAACACGCCGTATTCCTTGACTCTGGGTACTGCCCATGTAAAATGGCCCGTGTCTTAAGGCTTGTCATAAAAAAAAAGTAACTACAGGGCATGTAGAAGGATTACACGCCGTGTCTGTGTGTCTGGGGTTCGCTCCGTGTACGCTGGATATGTGCCCATACACGGCCTCAACCCATGTCGCCCTGCCCATGTACCAGTACACGGGGTATCCCGTGTATCTGGTCGGGCCTGGCCGGGGAAGGGTATACACGCCATGTCCTTGGATGTGCACCCAACCCATGTCTGTGTACTCCCGGAGTACACGCCAAGTGGTCCGCTGATGAACACATGTCATGTAGCCAATACTACACGCTGTGTAGTCAGGATTTCTCCAGAACTGTCATCTTCCTCCTCGCGCCTCAGCCGGATTTCTAGATTCGTGATCTCTCATCTATTCATCCTGATACTTCAGATCTTGGTTCTTCCCATCATACGAACACCGAATTGGGTGTTTTTGGTCCTTCAATCGGGTCATAAACCTCCAACAATCCATCCAAAGGAAAAATGCCCAAAAACTCATATCTCTCGAACCGCTCTGAATCGTCCCCCAAAACCACCATCGTAGCTCTGTACCATCATTCTAGGGTTGGATCTACAATCTTGGATCGTTACGCCATATATCGAAGGCGCAATCGATTGTTGTTCTTATCCCGCATAGAACAAAGAACGTGTAGGCAAAAATAATGGGGAAAAGGACTCACAAAGAAACAACCCGAGGAACGAAACTCGGCCATTGTTCCTTCCGGCCTCAATCTGTTCCTGTAAGAACAATCCTCAAAACAATTATCAGTTCTAAATTACAAGGATTAAGTTCTTCCCCAAAATCCCTGCAAAAATCCCATCCCGCAAATACGATCGATTCGCGGGCTAATCTTTTCATGGATTTGTCCACGTTCGTCATAGGAATCAAGAACGGGGAAAGGAACCCAAAATCAAAATGCCCTACCTAGATCTGTGTTGTTCGTTGGAGAAGATATGGTCGTCGCGTCGTCGTCGCCGGCGAAACTCGTCAAGAACGTCGTCGCCGCGTTGGGAGGTTTTCTCCAGAGCTTTCTAGAGCCTCCAAGGGAAATTCAGGGTTATGAGATCTGTAACCCTGATCCCCTGTGAAATATTCAATTTAAAAGAAAAATATTTCACTACAGAAAGACTTTAATAAAATATTTTTTTATTAAATATTTTATTACGGTTACTTCCAAAAACCAGATTTCACCATCAACCTGTGTCGACCGATGTTAGGCCTTGTCTAAGGTAAATTCACTACTCTGAATGAAACGGTGCCCTCGAATTTCTGATCCGAGCACCCGTTCAGGAGTTATTCCACTTTTTCAGGAAAACCATACGCGCGCATAATTTAATTATTTAATTCAATTCAAACATTTTTTTCGGGCTCACCGGGCCTCGGAAATGCACGCCGTCTCAAAGCCTGGTCTCGAAAGAATTCCCATATAATATTAAAATAATACATGGAAAAATCTAGGACATTACATCCTCCCCACCTTAGGGATTTACATCCCCGAAAATCCAAAACAAAGGCTACTCAACAAGATGTGGGTATTGTGCACGGATCTGAGCCTCCCACTACCATATGCTCTCCTGGAGATTCTCATGCTGCCACCGGACACACACCAAGGAAATAGCTCACCCACGAAGGATCTTATTTTGCCGATCCTCAATCTCCACTGGGTACTCAGCAAAGGTCTCTCCATCATCGATGTCCAGCTTTCCCCAGTTGATAACATGTGATGGATCATGCACGTACTTCCATAGCTGCGACACATGGAAGACATTGTGTACCCGGTCCATCTGAGGAGGTAGAGCTAAGCGGTATGCCTCCTTGCCAACTCTACTCAGAATCTGAAAAGGGTCGATGAACATCGGAGATATCTTTTAGTCTCATCCAAATCTCCGCAATCCTCATCGAGGTGAGTCCTGAAGGAACACATGGTCTCCCTCCTCAAACTCCAAGGGCCTCTGTCTCCTGTCAACATAAGACTTTTGATGACTTTGTGTAGTCTTCATCCGCTCCTGGATGACCTGCACGTTCTCTGTAGTAGCCCGCACCATGTCTGGGCCCATGAGTGCTGACTCTCCTGGGTTAGTCCAACAAAGTGGTGACCTGCAAGGTCTCCCGTACAAAGCCTTTAATGGTGCCATACCAATAGCGGAATGATAACTATTGTTATAAGAAAATTACACCAATGGTAGGTGATCCTCCCAGCTGTGACCGAAGTCAAGTATGCAAGCTCGTAGCATATCCTCCATAACTTGGATGGTCTGCTCTATCTTTCCATCAGTCTGAGGATGAAATGTTGTGCTCAAGCATAACTGAGTCCCAAAAGCTTCCTAAAATCCCTTCCAAAAATGGGATGTGAAACGAGCATCATGATCTGAGACGATCGTTGATGGCACTCCATGAAGTCGAACTATCTCCTGCATGTAGAGGCACCCCAAGCTCTCTACTGAACTCTGCTCCTATATGGCTAGTAAGTGGGCTGACTTGGTGAGTCGGTCAATGATCACCCAGATGGAATCGTGTCCCCTAGACATACGTGGTAAACCCATCATGAAGTCCATGGATATCCTATCCCACTTCCACTCTGGCACCTCAAGGGGTTGAGTCAAACCTGCTGAAACCTGGTGCTCAGCCTTTACTTGCTGACAAGTAAGGCACCGAGAAACAAACTCTGCCACACTCTTCTTCATTCCTGGCCACCAAAACTGACGTCGGAGGTCCTGGTACATCTTTTCCACGCCTGGATGCACCACCAAAGGAGATGTATAGAACTCTCTTAGAACCTCCTCTCGCAACATCACTGGTACTACTATATTCCCTCTGAAAAGAACAATGTGCTCCCCACCTTTTGAATATCCATCAGCAGCATCAAATGCGGATATCTGAGCACGTAGAGTCTCACAGCTAGCATCCTTGAGTTGTGCTTCCCTGACTCGCTGTAAGAGTGGAGGGGTAAAAACCATAGACTGAAGTTAAGCTCCATCATCTCTATCCATGAAGGATAGCTGTAAAGAGGCCAACTGCCTCGTCACCTCACCCAGCAACTGCAAACTGGATTTCTTGCTGAGAGCATCTGCCACAATGTTCCCCTTCCCATGAGTATAAAAGATATCAAAGTTGTAATCCTGGAGGAACTCAAGCCACCACCTCTGTCTCAAATTCAAATCCTTCTGATAAAAGATATATCTGAGACTCTTGTAATCAGAGTAGATGGTAAACTGCTCACCCATCAAGTAGTGTCGCCACATATTCAATGCGAAGACTACCACTGCAAACTCAAGATCATGGGTTGCATAGTTCTGCTCGTGTGGCCTCAAATGACGTGAGCCATAGGCAATCACCGCTTTCCTCTACATCAGGACACAACAAAGCTCGGTTCCTGATGCTTCGTAGAATACTACATACTCGACACCCTCTTTTGGTAGTCTCAAGATCAGGGCGCTCTTCAGACTTTGTCTCAACTGCTAAAAAGCCTACTGGCATCTCTCAGTCCACACGAAAGGCTACCACTTTCAGGTCAAAGCTATCATGGGTGCTGAAATCCTAGAGAAATCAGGAATGAATCTCCGATAGTAGCATGCCAACCCAAGGAAACTTCGCACCTCCGTCATGCTCTGGGGTGGATCCCATGCTAACACTACCTCTACCTTGGCTGGGTCCACTCCTACACCATCTACTGAGATAACGTGTCCCATAAAGTGGACCTCCAGTATCAAGAATTGACACTTTGAGAGTTTCCTGTATAACTGGTGCTCTCAGAGTGTGTCCAGAACCATCCTTAGGTGCCTCACGTGCTCCTCCTCAGATGCAGAGTACACGAGGATATCGTCGATGAAGACCACCATGAACCGATCTAGATAGGGCTGAAAGATCTGGTTTATGAGTCCCATAAACACTTCCGGGGCGTTCGTCATGCTGAAGTTCATCACCAAGTACTCATAGTGACCATAGAAACATCTAAAAGACGCCTTCGGTATATCCTCATCCCGTACTCGCAACTGGTGATAGACTGATCATAGGTCAACCTTCGAGAACCATCGTGCCCCTCTTAACTGGTCGAAGAGGTCATCAATCGTCGGTAGTGGATATTGGTTCTTCATAATCACCTGATTCAAGCACCGATAATCCACACACAGCCTCAAGCTCCCGTCTTCCTTCTTGGAAAACAACACTGGGGCCGCCCAAGGTGAAACACTGGAAACTCGTAACATCTGTTGTGCCTAGGGCTAGTCAAGCCAACTGATGTGAAATCGGTTGTACCTTCCTATGCACGAGTCCATCCTGCGCTGTCTGGGTCTCCTTTTCACCGAAGAAGGAGAACCTCGTTCCATCACTGTGGACACACCGCACCCTTCACCTAAAACAGTCAATTTGGGCATGAACTGTGGATAGTCAATCCATACCAAGAATGACATCGTAAGGCCTTGACGCTACCACCAAGAGGTTCCAACTGAAACTCTCACCTACAAGGGTCAGGTCACACTGTCTGCAAAGGTGTGTGATCTTTGAATCTTCTCCAATCGGTGTTTCTAAGCATAAGGGTCGAGTCAATGGCTCAACTGGAATCTCAAGGTCTTGAAAAAGATAAGAATCCAGAAAAGGATGACTAGAACCTGTGTTTATTGGTACGGAATCCAAAGTAGAAAAGACACAGATTGTACCTCAAATCATTCCGGGAGTACCCGGGTCATAAGCCTTTACTGCCTTCAGTTGTCCCTGCCTCTGTCCACCAGCTCCCTGAACCTAGGGTGGACCTCCTGGGGGTGGTGGTGGTAAAGGGTCAAAACGTCGACCACCTCCAGCTACTCTCCCAGCTCCTCTACCACATCCTCCGCCCCACGGATCTGTCTTCCCCACACGTTGTATTTGCTTCAGTGGTCCATCCACTACTCCCATGTCAGTAGTACGGCGGGTCGGAAAATCTTGAGCGAGATGTCCCCTACCATCACATGAGTAGCATCGCCTCTCTCAAGGCTGGCTGGATGCGACCTGTGAACCCTATATGGTAGATCCTCTATCCTGGGATCTCCTCTAAAAACATCTCCCACACCTGGGTCCCTAACGTCGTCTCCCTTCTGCCGAGGTCTCTTATCCAGCTCGCTCACTACTGACAACGTCTGGCTGTCTCTACTCTACCAAGAATCTCTCGACCACCAAAGCCCGCTCGAGCACCCCCAGCATAAGTAGGAATTCTCATAGGGATGATGCTATCTTGGATATCTCTACGCAAGCCCCACTAAAAATTCCGAGCTATGAAGTACTGATCCCTGACCATATCCATCGAGTACCGTGAGAGGTCGGTAAATCTCGATGAATATTCAGCCACCATCATGGTCCCCTATTGAAGCTGAAGAAGCTCTTGTATACGTACTGCTCTCAGGGTAACCAGTGAAAACTCCTCTCTTAAGAGATGCTCAAACTCTGACCATGGAATATTCACCTCGTCGTGAGTCTGGATAACCAAACTCCACCATCACCCTGCTGAGCCCTGTAGAAGGCTCGCTGCTAGGATCACCATCTAGTCTGCTGGTGTCCTGACCAAACAGAAGACTCTGGCCACTACCTCAAGCCAGTCCTCTACTACCTAAGGGTCAGGCTCGCCTTGAAACCTGAGGGGTCTCTGTCTCTGAAACTTGTGGAGTGCTCTCAACATGCGCTACTCCTCTACTGGTACAGCAGGCACTAAACACTTCTCCACGGGTGGTGGAATAACTGGCACACCACCCAAAGGTAAAACTGGGGGATCTGGTCCATGTATCGAAGCTTCATCACTAAGGGGGTCATCCTCGTGATTGAGCTGCTGGATCCCAGCGGGTGTACATCATGGAGGCATCTTGTAAAGAAAAAAGATGTATCACAGTCAGTGATTATATCTGGAGAGTTGACTAAACAAGGAAATGGAAACCACAACCCATTCCTATATGATTCATGTACCATTATTTTCCCCTGCAACTAGTGTCCTCATGTTCTAAGTCAAAAAGAAAGTTATCAGACTCCTGGTGGATGGATACATCGGCTTTCCATACCAACACCGGGGTCCCTGGCTTGAAATTTGAACTCGAAACACTTAACACTGTTTCCCCAAACCAACTCATAGACTCTTGGTCCTAAGGTAAAACTAGCCAGCTCTGATACCACTATGTCATGACCCGTCCTAGTGGGGCCCATGCCGCAACTCCCCAATCCCACCTTCAATAGGCCAGGGGCTGGTGACTAGCACTGAGTAGGCATGTAACTAACATGGGAGGAATTTCCTATAAACATGTACACACACACACACATCTCCAAACCCATAAAGTTGAAAAGTAAAAACTACTGAAAATGGAAATGCATGCATACACTAAAATCCCAACCAACAGAGTATGATAAGAAAGTAAAGTACAGTAATGTAAAACCCTGGGCCAAAAGTACAATCCCACCAAAATAAATCTGCAACAAAGTCCAACCTGTAAAGAAAGGTACTGGGACTGCAATCTGTAGCCGTGGGAACACACCTCGGCCTGCCTGATCTCACTAAGCACCATCCAGTCCTGGTCTACCTAGAATCCTGTCAAATGTTCGCTCGTCTGCACAAGACACGACACGTGCAGGAAAAGCCCATGTAGGGGTGAGTATAACAATACCTAGTAGGACACCCCAAAAACCACAAAGAAATACAAAAAAGGAAATACCACAAAGGAATGATACAGTCATCTCTACACAGTATATGTTTACAAAACATATAACAAGAATATCCAGATATATCCATACACGATCAACTATCGCAAAACCACCACTAGGATCCAGCTCGAAGATTCCACTAAGCATGTAATAGGGAGAACACAATCCTGGGTCTGAAGAGAGAGATACGAAGTACTCGTTTTGGGGGAACTCACTCCACAAGTACTTAAGAATACAATGCTCAAATGAGGATCACAACCAATAGTTATGGGGTGATTCCAACAATTTAGTATGAACTAACCTGCTAAGTAGAGGATCGGCGCCTAAGTAAAGTAGGTCATGTCGATACCGAGAAACTCTACCTAGGGTACCATGAAGGAATAGAGGATCTGGCTCTAATTCTCATAGAGGGGATTCCAACAACTCTATTCAGGAAGTCCTACTGAAGGGATCATACTCCTGTACATAGGAAATGATACCAGAAACCTTCAGGGAAAGACCAAGGGTATGAACCCTAAGAAACCTAGTCCATGTCATGGAAGTCAAATGGCTCAAGCCATGTAAAACAGGTTACACGGCGTGTAGTAGGGCCACACACCGTGTTCCTTGACTCTGGGTACTGCCTGTGTAAAACAGCCCATGTCTTAAGGATTTTTGTAAAAAAAAGTAACTACACAGCGTGTAGACGGATTACACGTCGTGTCCGAGTGTCTGGGGTTCGCTCCGTGTACGCTGGTCATGTGCCCGTACATGGCCTCAACCCGTGTCACCCTACCTCTGTACCAGTACATGGGGTATCCCTTGTATTTGGTCGGGCCTAGTTGGGGAAGGATATACACGTCGTGTCCTTGGCCGTGTACCCAACCCATGTCTGTGTACTCCCGGAGTACACGCCAGGTGGTCTGCTGACGAACATACGTCGTGTAGCCCATACTACACGCCATGTAGTCAGGATTTCTCCAGAACCATCGTATTCCTCCTCGCACCTCGGCCAGATTTCCAGATTCGTGATCTCTCATCCGTTCGTCTGGATACTTCAGATCTTGGTTCGTCCCATCATATGAACAGCGAATCGGGTGTTTTCGGTCCTTCAATTGGATCATAAACCTCCAATAATCCATCGGAAGGAAAAACGCCCAAAAACTCATATCTCTCGATCCGCTCTGAATCGTCCGCTGAAACTATCATCACAGATCTATACCATCATTCTAAGGTTGGATCTACAATCTTGGATCGTTACGCCACAGATTGAAGGCGTAATCGATCATTTTTCTAATATCGCGAAGAACGAAGAATGGGTAGGAAAAAATAATGGGGAAACGGACTCACAAAGAAACAACCTGAGGAATGAACTTCGGCTGTTGTTCGTTTCGGCATCGATTTGTTACCGTAATAACAATCCTCAAAACAATTATCAGTTCTAAATTACAAGGATTAAGAATCTTCCACAAAATCCCCGCAAAAATCCCATCCCGCAAATACGATCGATCCGCGGGCTAATATGTTTGTGGATTAGTCCGCGTTGGTCATAGGAATCAAGAACGGGGAAATGAAACCAAAATCAAAATGACCTACCCAAATCCACGGTGTTCTTTGGCGAAGATCCAGTCACTGCATCATCGTCGCCAGCGAAACTCGTCAAGAACGTCGTCGCCGCGTTGGGAGGTTTTCTCCAGAGCTTTCTAGAGCCTCCAAGGGAAATTCAGGGTTATGAGATCTGTAACCCTGATCCCCTGTGAAATATTCAATTTAAAAGAAAAATATTTCGTTGTAGAAAGACTTTAATAAAATATTTTTTTTATTAAATATTTTATTACAGTTACGTCCAAAAACCATATTTCACCATCAACCTGCGCCGACCGATGTTAGCCTCACCTAAGGTAAAATCGTTGCTCTGAACGCAACGGTGCCCTCATATTTCTAATCCAAGCACCCATTCAGGAGTTATTCTACTTTTTCAGGAAAACCATATGCGTGCATAATTTAATTATTTAATTAAATTCAAACATTTGTTCCGGGCTCACCAGGCCTCGGAACTGTACGCCGTCTCAAAGACTGGTCTCGAAAGAATTCCCATATAATATTAAAATAATACATGGAAAAATTAGGGACATTACAATATTTGTTATAATTTTATAATTATTTAAATATATATATATATATATATATATAATTATAATTATAACTATAAATAAATATATATTTATTTGAATTTTTTAATTACAAATAAATATTTATTTATTTATAGTTATAATTATAAATAAATATATATATAATTATAAAATTATAAAAAATATATTTATTATACTTATAATGTTATAAATATATATATTTAAAAAATTATCATGGTTTATGAGGGGTTTTAAATGGTCCCTCCTTGGAAAACCAAATCAATTGTTCATCCAGGTTATGACTTGGGAGAGGATAATTAGGTAGTTGTTTCCAAATCTCCTACAGAGGTCATCCTATTAGATGCTTGTTCAGTGAAGGATAGCCTCGATGCGAAGACACAAGAACCTAAAGGAGGCTGGAAACATAAAACCTAGCGATGGGGAAGGCATCCAAAAGGTCGTGGATAGGGACATGGGCGTGTTGACTGGACTATAGCAGGGGGCATGAGTCCACCAGGTCCAGGACTCAACTCACGCCAAAGAAAAAAAAGGTTTAAGAAGATGTATGTTATACTTCTCAATCAAAAAAATACCCAGTCTGAATGGGAATCGACTGATGAGGGTGATGGATATGACTGTAGTCATGGGGATGATCCTTTTACTCTGTAGTTTTTCTGTTTAGATGAGGGATTATCTCATTGTTTGACCCTATCCCACATACTTCCTACTTGTTACTTTTTATTTTATTTTAATAAATGGTTAGAGGCTTATGCTTATGACTAAACCTTTTTAGTATAAGTGTAAATAAATGTAGATATATTTAAATAATTATAAAATGATAATAAATATCTTAATTATATATATTTATAAAATTATAAGTATATAAATACAGTTATTATAATTTTATAAATATTTAAATAAATATATATTTATAATTATAACAATAAATATATATTTATTTATTATAATTTTTAAATTATAAATATTTATTTATTTATTTATAGTTATGATTATAAATAAATACATATAAATTTATAGTTATAAATATAAATAAATATATATTTATAGTCATTTATAATAAATATATTTATTATATATATTTATTATATATAATTATAAATTTAATAAATTTAATTATTATAATTTTATAATTATAAATAATTATTTATTTATTTATAATATTTATTTATAATATTTATAATTTTATAAATATATATAAATATATAAATATATTTACTATACATATAAATATAAATAAATAGATATTTTTTATAGTTATAATTATAAATATATATATATAATTTTTTAAATATATATAATAATATAAATAAATTATTAACACTATATCTTTATCAGTGATTTTTTAGTGCTGATAAAGATACGCCTTTATCAGTGCTAAAAAATCATTGATAAACTATATCTTTATCAGCGCTGTAATTTTAGCACTGATAAAAACACCATTTATCACCATTTTTTAGCACTTATAAAGGTATATCTTTATCAGCACTAAAAAAGTGCTGATAAAGGTCGGTCTTATTAGTGCTTTCTATTTTAGTACTGATAAAACATACGTTTATCAACACTTTTTTAAAAGTTTTGATAAAATTATTCTCCCAATGTCATAAAAATAACCCTAACAGTCTCCTTTTATTGTGTCTTCAAAGCTTTTGTGGAAATGTCTCCCTGCCCTTCCACCCTCTCTCCCTGCCCCACCTTCTCCTTCTCCTTTTTCGTCATCATCATAGTTTTTCCCTACATTTCTATTGTCTCTCCCTTCATCATCACTCCTTACACTACCGCTATCCCTCCCTACTGGCATCACTCCCTGCCGTCGTTGCTCCCTGTCGTCATTGCTCTTTGAAAGGTAATCCCCATTGAGATCTCATCACTCACTATCACTTTAATTTTATGTTGTTTTAGTTAAATTTTGGTTATGTTTTCTTAATTATTTCCACCGGATCATGGAGGAAATCATCCCAGTCAATTGAGTTTTTTCTCAGCTTGTGTAAAGGAGGACCTGAGATGATGTATGCATGTTGTTGCATGTTTTTTTGAATAAGTTATGTTGTTGTTTGTTTTCAAGTATTTTATCTTAAATTAAATTAAATTTATGATCAAATCATTGTTGGTTGTTAGGTCTTCTTCATAAAATGGTGTTGGGAGTGTGTCTTAGACCTCCTATGGGTGTTTGGTTGTGGTTTAGATGTGTTGGGAGCACCCAATGAGTTTTCAGAATTAGGCATGTTTGGATTAATTATGAAATTAATTAATATTGAAATTTTAAAATGATGGGATGTTATGGTTTATGTTCATGAATTGGAACCCCCATTCCCAAAGTGGTCGATCAACAAAGGGTTTAACAGTTCATATGGAACTTTTGTTATATGAGTATCCAATGTTGATGCCCTACGTATCTATAATATCCCAATGTGGATGTTAGACTCCTTTAAAATCATGCATGTCCTACACGGCCACCTCTTTTCTACATGGTCATCTATTTTGAGAATCAGTTATCTAAGGTTTCCTATAAATACCCCATACATACCTTAAAATAAAAACAAGGGAGAATGAGAGGGTTATATTCCTTTTGAGTATAAAAAACCATATCACCCCCATCGAGATATATTCCCTCTAAAACTCAAACTCATATCTTCATTGGGTCATACCCCCTATCAAACCCAATAGAAAAACTCATAACCATACTGGGTTATACTCCCCATGAGTCATACCCTCACTTGATTATTCCCCTAATGAAACTAAATTCAACTCGGAGATCCATATTCTATTTTCTCATATTCCTAAGAATGAGTACCTAAAGTTTTTCAAGAATTTACATAGCTCTAACTTGGGTGGAACCAAAATTTAGATAAATAATTTAGTATAGGAATCCATTTAAAGTAGTTATGTTGTAATGAATATTTCTTATTATTCCATATTCTCATGAATTTACACAGTATTCCTTTTGGATTTTACATTGATCAAGTATATCATACATTTTTATTCAACCAATTTTATTTTTAATTCTCTATAATCTTAATTAGTAATGATGAAGAAATGGAAATCTTACTGTTAATCGACTTAATTCACCTATTTCATGGAGAAATTTTGGAATTTCTCCTCTAAAATTTAAAAAATAAACTATCCTATATTAAAATTAATGAAAAAATTCCCCGTGAATAAGAAATTTCATCCAAATATTATTAGTACTTATCATTATTTCGCAATTTCTATAATGATAATATCAAAGTGAATGATTAAATTCCATACATAGACCAATAAATTATCCTAAATTCCAATGGCGTACTCTATAGAATGGTCCTATAGTTAAAGAATAATATCTATTGTATTTGGATTACTTTTCTTGAAAATATTTAGCGTCATAGGCCAAATATCCCCTATAAATCAAAAAGGGCATTCTAGAAAGTTCAATCACTGATATTTCATGGAATGGAAAAGCTATATGGATCTTGAATTTTTAGTGGAAGATTTCATTGAACAATAACTAAGAAATATTATCTTATAAAAATCACTCCTATATCTTCTAATGTATTTTTATTATAAATGATTTCCTTAAGAAACTTGGCACATGAAGGCATTTGTGATATTTCAATGGTGAATGGGATGTTGATGTACTATTACTTGAACATTTACATTAACTTTTTATATTACTCATAATCTATCCCATGGATAGTCCTCTTTATAAAGGTATTATGTGTCATTTAAAGATATATTTTGGTTAGATTTGATGTGTCCTTCTCAGTCCTTGATACATAATATTATTTTTACTAACTTTCTTATATACCATGTTCCTATTCTTTTTCTCTCTCCTTCATATTTTCTTTATCTTTAAATGATTATTATTTTGAAAGTGTTTTCTTATTATACTTATGCCTATATGAGTTCCCATGAGGGATAAATGGTGTTTTTCAAGAGGTTTTATCCCTTTTTATAGAATTATATTCGATGATAAGTATTTAGGAAAATGCTTAAATGGGTTTTTTAAAAGAATTATTTTGGTTTTAAAATCAGTGGTAATCATCGACTTGATGATTTAAAAATTATTCTTGTGTTAATTGGATTTAAAACAAAGAGTTTGGGTGATTTTAAAGTGTCAAAAATGTTGGGAAATGTTGTTTTATTTTTAAAGTGGTGAGTTAACCCTTGTGATTTATATTTAAATCCACATTTTTTAGCCTTGGTTAATTTTTATATCAATTTTTCGAGGTGTTTAAATATTTTAATATTTCCAAATGAGATGTATTATTTCAAAAGGGTTTGTTTTCCCATGTGGATTGTATTTTGAAACTTATTGTGTCTTTGAATGTTTTTCAATGGTCATTTAAAGGGTGGTGTAATTTATCATTTGAGTTTCAAAGGTGTTTTGATAAAATTGTTCTAAAGAGTAGATTGGGATGGCTTTTATAAATGATAAAATCAATTTGCATTCAAATAATGTTTTGAAAAGAAAATCCCCATTTTAAATTTTATAAAAAAAATGAGTTTTCATAAAAGGTGTGATACCCTATTTAGCCCCTTTGATTCTTGTATTACCATTATAGCTCATGATCCTATGTGAGGGTGTTTATTATTGACAACCTAGTTTGATGGGACTTCTGGGGGTTTGGATAGATTTAATATTGAATACCTAGTTTCCTTATCTTCTATTCAAGTCATTTTATTAATATATCCTAGTAATGATGTCCATGAAACTAGAATCCTTTTTAGGATCTTTTAGTGGTTGTATCTCTCTACTTTTATTGTATCCCCTACTATTTATATTATTATTTGGAATATATTTTATTTTCATTTTACCCTTATTATGAAACTTTACATAGTGGTTTTTTACCATGTGTTTTCTTCCTTCTTTATATGGTTTTATTTTCAGATTTCTTTAAAAGGGATTGTGAAATGTTTTTAAAGAAGGAAAAAAGGAAAGCGTGATTTTCAAGTGTTTTCAAAATATTTTAATAATTATTTTGAAAAGTGTTCTCAAATGAGAAAATTTATAATGGTTTATATTTGAAACTTTGAGAATGTGTGAGTTTTGAAAATGGGGTTTTAGTCCACCGTGCCTAGTTTTATAAAAATGGTTGGTTTTCAAACATGTTCTAGAAAATTGTATGATAGTTAGAAACCTCCTTGATTTTTGAAATGTGTATTTCAAAAATGGGTTCTTATGAAATAGTTTAAAGTTATATTTTAAAAAATTTGATTTCACCAAGTGGTATTGGTTGAGGAAAAAAAATCCAAGTGATTGTTTTCATTTAATGAAAATATTAGAAAATGGTTTTTAACACACTTTTATTTGTCGCTACTTATTTGGTAAAACTTTATAGAAAATTTTTATTTTTATAATTTATTTCAACTTAGATTTTTTAGGATGTGATAAAAAATTTATCTCTTATATTTTTTAGGTTGTGGTTACCTACTGGACTTTTAGATCACACCTATATTTTATATTTTTAGATTTTTTCTAGCTTGTTTCACTTCCTTTGGATCTTCTGATAGGAATATATATTTGGATGGTGACCCTATTTGAACATATTTTGTGTATTTATTTTGTTAAATATTAATATTAATGAGTAAAATAGGATGGATATGAATAAATAATGGATGAATTCCAATTGTATGACAAAATAGTATGAAGATAGAGTGAAAGAGTTCATCAAGTTTGCAAAAGATCATGCATATGCCCCTTCTCAAATCCTGTGTTCATGTTTATGCTATTGTTATTCATAACTAATTAATCCAAAGGAGTTATAATAACACTTGATCTATTATGTAATAGATCTAAGTTATAAATGTTGGAATAAACATGGGGAAAAGCGAATGTAGCTAGTGGATGGGATAACACTACGTTTTATGGATCATTTGATATGATTACAAGTGCGGACAATGAAGAAGACTGTATCAAGGATGTGATTACAGATATGAATTATGATAAAGATCTTATTGAGGGAATGACAAGGACATATGAATATAAATAATCACGATTACCCAAAATTGTTTGAGAAGTTAAATATTTATGCATAGATTCCATTTAATTCTAGTTACACTAAATATAGATCATTTTCAGATGTATTGAAGCTATATAATTTTAAAGAAAGAAACAAATAGAGTGATTCAAGTTTTACGAAACTATTTTATCTCTTAAGTGGCATGCTTCCAAAAGATTATGAGCTCCCAATTCAAACGTATGATGCCAAACAAATGCTATGCTTGATGGGTATGATCTCTAAAATAATGCAAGCCTTCTCGAATGATTGTATATTATTTCACAAGGACCACAAATCACTTACATAATTCCCAAAGTGTGGTTCTTCTCGATACAATAAATATGAATCTGGTCCTATGAAAGTTATATGGTACTTTATAATAATTACAAGGTTTAGGAAACTATATGGAAGTGAGTATACTGCAGGGTAATTGACATGGCACATAGATATAATAAATAAATATGGGAAACTACATCACCAAAAAGACTCTCCTTAGTGGAAGAAAATTGATCATGAGTATCCTGAATTTGGAAATGAGCTAAGCAACCTTTTCCTTACGTTATCTACAGATGGATGATTATGTTGGTTTTTAAAGAAACACTCATAGTACATGGATGATTATGTTGGTAAATTAAAACTTTCCACCATGGTTATACATGAAATGAAAATACATCATGTTGTCTATGTTTATATCAGGAACAAACAACTAAGTAATTATGTTGATGTTTATTTGGATCCATTGATCAATGATTTAAAATTATTGTGGGATTCTGGTGTTACGGTGTATGATGCTTACAGAAATAAATATTTCATATTGATATCCATACTGTAAGGGACGATAAATATATTTCCTACTTATGGAAATTTTTCAAGATATATAATTAAAGGAACTCAAGGGTGTTCTATTTTCAAACAAGGTACACAGTCAATTAGATTGAAACATTCATCAAAAACTATATTTCTTGGACATCACAGATTTATACTCCAACAGCATAAGTACTGATCTTGGGAAACATCATTTGATTGAAGTTCAAAAGAATGTACAACACCATATCCACTAAAAGGTTATCAACTATTTGAGAAAGTAAAAGATGTGGACACTGCTTTTGGTAAACCATTTTCAAAAAACCTTACAAAAACTGGTTGGAAAAAGAGATCAGTTTTTTTTTGAATTACCATACTGGAATTATTTATACATCATATATTTTATTGATATTATGCATTTTGAAAAAATGTATGTGATATTGTTATTGGGATGTTTATAAATGCACCCAGTAAAACAAATGATACAATTAAGGATAGGTTGGACATGTTTGACATGAGAATATGATAAGAGTTGGTACCAGTAAAGGGTGAAAAACAAAATTTTCTTCCTTCAACTACTTACACTCTTTCCAGGAAGGAGATATATTAGTTTTTCAACTTCTTGAATGACGTAAAGTATCCATAGGGGTATTCATCAAATATCAATAATATCATTTCAATGACTGATTTAAAGTTAAAGGGTCTTAAATCGTATTAATTACATGATTTGATACAAGATCTAATTCATATAGATTTACATTTTATTTTTCCCAAGAGTGTATGTCATACAATAACTAAGATCTGTTTCTTCTTCAAAGTTATATGCAGCAAAGTTATAGACCCGATGAAATTACCAATTATGTAAAGAGAAAGTTTTTTCATATTATTTGAATTGGAAATGTTCTTCCTACCAACATTCTTTGATATGATGGCTCATTTGATGGTTCAATTGGTGATATATATTTGACTATGTGGTCCTATACACTATAAATGGATGTACCCCATTGAACGGTATATGAATATTTTGAAAGGGTGTGTCAAAAATCGAAGACGGCCAAAGAGTTGTATTATGGAGTGATATATTGTTGAGGAAGCTATTGAATTTTGTACTGAATACCTTTTTGGTGTGGAAATTATTGGTCTACCAAAATCTCATCACACTATGTGGCTTGAAGGTGGGGTAATTTCTAGAAGAGATGTTGTCACAACCATTATTACAGATTGGAAGTAGGTCTACCTTTATGTTTTTTATAATATTTTAGAGGTTTCCCCATGTTTTTAAAACCACAAAGAAATTCTTACACATTTGAATCCATCAAGGGATTAAATATGAATATCAAATACACATAATCAATAGTTTATAGGATGGTTTTGGGACCATATTTTTAAGGATTCAGATGAAAATACGGATTCAATTTTAGAATAACTTCAATGGCTAACCGGAGGACCAAGTTTTATGTATTTTATTACAATGGTTATGTAATTAATGGTTATACATTCTATAAAAATGAACATTAATAAGATAGTACCATGAAAAATAGTGGAGTTACACTTATGGATGAAGCAATGTATATTTCTAGTACTAAGGATATAAATCTAATTTACATGAATATATCATACATTGGCATTGTCAAACAAATATGGGAGTTAGATTATACAACATTACAAGTGCCTATTTTTCAATGCAAGTGGGTTGATAATAGGAGTGTTGTTAAAATAGATGAATTGCGATTTGTGAAAGTTTATTAAAGTAAGTAAGGGTACAAAGATGAACCATTTATAATGGCATCACAGGAAGTATAATTATTTTATGTTCCAGATCCTACAAACTAAAAGTGGCCAATTTTTTATGTTATCGACCAAAAACATTGAATTTTTAGATGAAAATTCAATAGAGGATGATCCTTTTATTGGGACATCTCAATCATTTTACAGTAGTCCCAATGTAGACGGCATTTTATATGTCAGATGAGACATCAATGAAGGGATTTTAATAGTCGATAGAGGGGTCAAATCCCTTCTAGATTTAAAAAAAGGGAGTTCAATAATCATGTTATATTTTATTGGTCATATTGAGTATCTCAAGAGGGGGTGTATTGAGTACCGAATAAAAATTTATGTCTAAAGTGGATTATTTTGAAATCCCAAAAATGTTTAAATATAGCTCAATTTATCAAAATAATTAGTATGATATAGATCTTAATCTTTCTAAATATTTCTCTAAAGATTGATTAGGTCTCAGATACAATATTATTAGATCCTTTGAAATCAGTTTAATAGATCAAAATACTATATAAACACAAATAGAGATAAACTATCAAAGTATATATTTTATTTATAGTTAAAACAATTTTCAATTTTAATGAGGAAATAAAGTAAAACAAAATTAAATCACGTATTAGAAACTATGAATACAAGATATTCAGTCAAAAGATGAGACTTATTCATATTCACTTGGTTATCACCCACCAAAAAGTAGTTTATATAAAATAAATAAGATAATCCAAAACCTAGATCAGGTTTTACAATAGTTAACACACTGTCTAGGTCACACATGACCTCTTCCACAGTTATTTATGGGAGTGAGAAATAAACATGCCACACAAGGACCTCTACCACTCTTATCTATAGGGAAAACGAAATATGGAAAGATTTTGAGAATATATAGAGTATCTTTTAGTTCAGCACAAGAGATAGTGTGCATGTGATAAAACAGGGTGTGCACACACACTACTCAAAATGTAATAAATAAAAATAGCACCGAGTAATCTATAAGGGTAGAGTTTAGAAATTCTCAGTCTGATGCAATGCAGCTTGTGACTCTTGATTTTATTTTTTAGTGGATATTGAGTTGAGTTCTCTTGAAAACTTTTCGAAAAAATAGTTTCACAGACTCTTATTCATTGACTGAAGAAATTCACTAGATGTGATGGTGTAGTTCATCTTACCAGACAAATGTTTGTAGTAGGTTCACCTCTCTGTATGTTTTAGGAAGTTTGTGATTTTAGCTTTGTATTAGTTCACTACATTCACTGTTGTGTCTCTTTATCATGTGTTCTTCATGAGGTAGTATGCTACACTTTCTATCAACTGCAGCAAGTAGAATATTTGAATCAATTTGTTCCACATACTGCATGGACTAACACTCTCTCTAATTCTCTATGTAAATCATTTAAGAGATAATCATTAAAATAGTAAATGTAATTAACTTCAATAAAAATAGTCGTTATAATAATTTAATTAAAAAATATAAGTGAATAATAATAGTAGCAGTGGCTCAGTCTAGTGGCATCACACTTGTGGTATAACACTGGTGATTTGATACTAATGGTATCTTAGGCTTAGCCAAAATTCCACTATGCTAGTGGCATCTCAGCTAGCGGTTTCTAGTCTGGCGGTGTGAGGTTTAACGGTGTCTTACACTTAGCTTAATTTTTGTGTTGGTGGTATGACATTGGCAGTGCTTCATTTGGTGATATCTCGTACTTAGCCAACTTTACATTCTGATGGCATGACATTCTGATGGTGTCTTAGACTTTGTCAATTTTGCAGTCCAATAGTATGATATTTTACCAGTATCTTATACTTAGTGAGATTTTGTGTTGGCGTCGATTCATGGACAATGATATCTCAAGTTGTCAGTTCCAAACTCAATGGTGTCTAATAATTAGATAATTTTTTCATCTGGTTCAGAATATATATTACTTATATAGAAACATAAAACTCATTAATAATATCAAAATCATGATTTTTTTATCATTAAAACTAGGAGATCAATAATCTCCCACTTTTTGATGATCACAAATCATGGTATCAAAGAGTATTATAAATTTAAAAATAGACCATAAAATGTATTACAAGAATTTAAACAAGATATCCAAGATAAGATCAAAATAAAAAACAAGACTTATCATTCATAGTATGTGTATATGGTATAAAATAAAAATAAATAAGAAAATAGTATGTATCAAAGGTAAGTATCATGAACAAAAAGATTAAAAACAGATAGTATCAAATAAAAACATCAATCCAAAATAAATATTCCATAAATATTCTACCCCTTTTGGGATTATCAATAAGGTAAAAAAATTATAAAAATAAGGATAAAAAAATAATAAATATCAAATAAATTCAAAATTATTATCAAAAAGTTATTACAACTAAATTCTAATCAAAGAAAAACTATCTAAGACAATAGAAACAAGGTTCAAGATATAGAAAAAGGTTCAATGGGTTCTTTTCCTTTAGCCTTGGATTTTTCTTAATCCTTATCTGAGGTAGCAAGATCAGGCCGAGGTAGAGTAAATGGAACACTAGAGGAGATACTAGCTATAATAAGAGGATGGTCTTCCACGATCACAATTGTACAAATTTGTCTTAAGTATTGAACATAAGACATTGGAAAAGGATGTAATTGAGCAGGAAAAGGTGCTAAAGGATCTCAAGAAAATCCTAGTATGAGATATAATTGAGGAGTAATTGGGATAGCTTCTTGAGAAATAATTGATTGTCCATGAACATGAATAAAAGGTTTCATGATATTGATGAAATCCATTATGATTTGGCCACCCCTTTCTATCATACTAAATAAATCATATTTCTCTTCCATAAAACAGTTCAACATCGGGGTCATCTCTTTGAGTTGTATCACTTGTTCTTTGAAATCCTGAGTCATAGGAGGCATTCTCAAGTTTTCATACAAGAATTTGAAATTGGAATCCATTTCATGCTTTTTATAAATCTGAGAGGTATAGAACATTATGGACTTAGTTATAGTATCACTATTGGAATTAATATATTTGGAATACTTCATGATCATTATATGATCATGCACAGTTCCTTGCTCAAACTTCCTCAGAATTTCTAAAGGAATCACAGGTTCTCCACTAGAGGGACCACTCAAGGTAGCTAAAACTTATTCTCTGATAAATTTCCTTAACTCGTCAACATCAAACACTAGAGGAGGATAAGAAGAAATAGAATTATCTGAAGATGTATCTTCAGAATCCCATCCAATGAAGATTTAAACAAAAATCTCATTTATTAAATCAAAGACTTGTGGGATTCTAGTTCACCACTTATCTTTTAATTCTCAATCTCTATCTCATAAATGTGATGCATCATTTTTTGTTGAATATTTTTAATAACCAAATCAAATATATACCTTGCATAATTTTCACAAATGAAAATCTCTTAAGAAGGCATATTCTTTAACTTGAAAGAAAAATCAGACATCAACATTTTCCCAAAAGCATCCAAGTCACCTTTAGTGACTATATCAACTGGAATAGAAACAGGTGAAGGAGTAGGTTTAGGTGCTATAGTTCTAAAAGATGTGAACTTTTGAAATAGCCCAACAAAATATACTTGAGATATCAAAGATCCCTTAGGATCTCCTTCCTTATGAAACTTAGATCTATCAAGATTTGATAGAATCCTACTGAATTTTCCTTATTCTTAAAATACGGGATCAACCCATCTCCCAGAAATATTAGCAGTTACTGGAGAAGTGGTAGGATAGACCACAATAGTAGGTATAACCACCTCTATCTCAAAATTTGAACATTTTTCTTCTATAGACTGTACAACGGCTACAGGTATTTCTTTTAAAATTTGATCATCTGATCTTTGTGTAGTAGCACTGGTACACTCTACTTCTAATTGTATACCAACAGTAGGAATATCTAGCTTATGAATAACCAAATTATCATCCATATAAGGTTTATCAGCATTTAAAACACCCAACTCTTCATATTCAAATTATTCCTCAATAAGATCTACTTTATCTTATTTAGTAACATGTTGTTCTACAGTAGCTATCACACTTAACTATTCCATTACAACAGAATCTGAAATAGTTTGACTAGTGGAAAAAGGACTAGCTTCAACTTCATCAACAGGAATAGATTCATGAAAATTTTCAACAGATGGGGATTGATCACCCTCAACAACTACATCTTGAAGCTCTGGAGGCATATCTACACCCTTTCTTTTGATTTAGCCACTAGCACCATTTTGGTTAGTGTCTTTATTGTCACCATCTTTTCTTCCATTCTCACCTTCTTCTTCCTTTTCTTCCTCCCCATTATCATCATCATCAGCTTTAGTGGATTTTGAACTTTTATATTTCTCCTCTCCTAAGACCTCAATATCTTCTTCATCACTTTAAACCAATTTTTCTTTTTTTGGCAACCTCTTAGGTGGACTAGGAACTCCAAAGGTAATGGAAGAATCTTTGGGAGATAAATCAGGATCACTCCCTATATCTACAGATGGTACCTTTTCTACCTTTTTGACAATAGATTCTTCCTTATCCTCATCATATTATTCAACTACTTCATCATCCTCTAATCCTATATCAACTTATTCCCTTGGTCTAGTTGGATGATCAACTGGATTATATTTAGCATAAAACTTCTCAGAATCACCAACCCATTTTTTCTTTTAGGGGTTCTAGCTAATTTTCATTCTTAAACAAGTAGTACTTGTAAGAAACAAACCACTGTAGTTTATAATACACTCTTAATAATCACGTACTAGGCCATTGGCCTCTAACATGGTAGAAATAATCTTCAGGTAGATCAAAGAATTTTATCTTGAGGATGGCTTGGTCATCTCTCATATATGCACCATGAGATATCTACATAGAATAATCTTGTGACCTTCTGTCATTAGATAAAGATGATACACATCTTGGTACCTTAGTGTAGAAAAGTCACCCTCCCTTGGAAAAATAATGTGCTACAGAAACTTGAAAATCATCCAACATTCTCCATATAACTCTGAAGTAACAGGCCTTCTAGTTGTGGCATATCCTATAAGTACAGAAAGAGCATCCTCATACATAAAAAATCACTAACTTATGGAATGATACCTTGGTGGTTATCATATAATCCATCATGGGGAACACCTAAACATTTGTCATGTTCTCTTGAATAAAAATTAAACACATTTCCTTTCACATGAATTCTAATCCAATCAGAACTATATTGATCAAACGTAAATTCTATATTTTTATAAAACTCATAGACCAACTTAGGGTAAAAAAAGTTTTTTTTAAGAAAAAACTCTAACCATCCTTGATTTTGAAGTACTTTGAGTACCAATGACTTACTGGATAACAACAACTTTGATTCAACTTAATTTTCTAGTATAACTATCCTATTAGAAAGCTCAGGATTTACTGGATCTACTTGAGATGGTTCACAAGACCCTTTCTTCTACTTCATTTAAGATTTAGACTTAAAAGGATAAAGCTAAACAATCACACTTCATTCTCATCATTCATATCAGCTCAGAAATCTTGGATGAGAGTAGGAGAAGATTTGAAATGTGGGAGGGGAAAGGGTTTCACTTGGATCAAGAGAGATATGATAGTATCGAAGAGGGATCAAGGTATATTGGGAATAGACATTATGCCATTTAGTATAATTTAGGATTTTAGATATTCTAAAATTGAAATAATACTTCAAATAGAAATTGAAATCTGAGGAAAAACACACATCAGGTTCACTGGAAATAACATAAATCGATAAATAAATCGGTGGTACAAAATATCGAGAAGCAAAGAAAAAAACTTGCAAACGCATGAACAAAAATGGTATGACAGCCGATGATATGATAGGCCAACAGCATGAAAATCCATCGGCATGAAAATCCAACATCGTGATAGAACAATAGTGTGATAGGTTGATGTTATAGCAGGACAATGGCATGATAAGCTAGTGACATGATAAACCAATGGCTTGATAGAATAGTGGAAGCACATCGTTGAGACGGCTCTCGACTCTCGGCTCTCGGTGCCTATCCCATGACCTAGGCAGCCATTGTCGGCGCCTCCACCCCACCCTCATTTTCCATTTCTTTTCATCTTTTCCCTGAAATCTCTATTTTCTCTAAGGTCTCTAACCACTATGATGGTTACCCTTAGCTCGATCTTTTGACCTCAGAATTTATGGATGCTTCTTCTCTTCTCTCCCAGACATTGGTGGCTCGGTTCCCTTCATGACATCCTTTTATTGAAGTCTTCAAAAGATTTTTTTTAAAAAAATGGGGGCTTATGGAACGTGCATCTGTCGGGTTCCTGGACAATCAGAATATTATGATTCGGTTCTCCTCCTCAGAAGATCTCATCACCGCATGGTCCGGGGATCCTTGATCTAGCACTGGCTATCATTTTCATATTTTTAAGTTTTCCTTAGATCTTTATATGAAGAAGGATGCTCTGACAACGGCTTTGTGGGTACGTTTTCCTGATCTCCCCCTCCCCTTTCAGAACCCTTCTATCATATGAATGCTCTAAAACCTGGTAGGTCACTTTATCTATTTAGATTTGAGAACCAGTTCAGTATACCACACAATCTCTCCTCGTATCTATGTTGAAGTTGATGTGTCAAGACCCCTGTTCAAATAGATTTGTATTTTTATAGGATAGGAATTTCACTGGAAGCAATCGGTTGTGTTTGAGTCTGGGACGCACTTCTGTTCACTATGTCACCACCTCGGGAACCTGTCCCATTCCTGCCAGTGCGGAGGGAAGAACCAAGTGGGTCACGGTGCCAGTCACCCTCCCCCATGAAAGGATGGGATCGTAGTTGGGTCTAGAGTTGATCCTCTTTCCAGACTCATTTCTGAGGCTGATACTAATCAGCGGAAGTTGTCTCAGTTTTCCCAAAACAACCCAAGAGTCACTGATATTCTCCATCAACTGAAACACAATCTGGGTGTGGAATTCTTGTCTGAGGATGGTGTTGTGACACTGTGTGATAGTGGGGTTTGTGCAGGACTTGATCAAGAATAGGTCGGGAGGGATGAAAGGGAGGTCCGCTTGGATGCTTCTCAGGCATTGCAGTTGGCTCCTCTAAATCTAGTCAATGTTGATGGAGTGGATAAGGCTATTTGAGGGGATGAGTACACTGGTGTGGATTCCCAGTGTTCATTTCAGGATGACTTCTCAATGCATTTCCAATTCATGGGTCATGTATTTTATCATACAGGATCTCCATAAAAGTTGCAGCATGTCTCACAAGATAGAATTTCTTATGCTGAGAAGGTTAATTCCGAAGGACTGATTTTGAATTTTATAAACTGTTTTTCAGTGTTGGGAGAATAGGATGTACATGCTCATGAGGATCCTAAATAGGTGGAGGTCACTAACAAAGAGGATACCTTGGTGGAAGGGGTTTCTTCTATAGAGGACATGGATGATGCTTTGGATCCCACTATGTCCAAGGAACTGGACATTGTAGAGGAATTTCTTAGATCCTCATTGCGGAAGGGAAAAAACATTATTATGGATTCTGAAGGCTTCATTATGAAAAACAGGAGGGTGAGGCCTAGGAGGGACTAATCCAACCTTCCTATTCCTCTAGTTAATAGATATACAACCCCAAAGGATCCTAAAAATATAGGCATCATTCCCTCGAGAAAGTGCAATGGTGGCAAGCTCGAGGTGACTAAATCCTCCATCAACCCTGTGCCCACAAGATGTAAGTATTTTGGCCCATTAATCCCCTTGGGTGATGAGTTAATGGTGGATTTAGAACTTTAGCATCAGAAAGGCCTTAATGGTGAAATTCATGATGAAGCTCTGGCCATTATAGTATTGAAGAAGATAGAGGCGGTCCCTCTCAAGGAGACATGGGAAGTTATCATCTATTCTGAGGAAGAGATGTTGGAGACATCAATTCCATTCAACACCTTGAAGGAGGATCGGGTTAAGATGTCTGATAGATCTCTTGAAGTGGAAACTAGAAGGATCCAGATGGGGTGGATTGACAAATAAGATCGTATTTTGGAAAGAGGGTTTAATTTAGGAAAGTTAAGCATAGAAGAGTTCATACAGATGTGATAAAAGTTTCCTATTTTGTTTGAGGACCTCATCAAAGATGATCTAGAGTTAGAGGTAAATGGAATTCTCTAGAAACTACTTAGGAATAATGCATATAATAGGCTTAAACTTGATTTCAATGGTTCGTCTGTTTCTTTCGTGGTTTGATGCTTTGGTTTTCTATTCGGATTTGGGTTCTCACTTTCCCCTAAAAGTGTTAGAAATAAAAAAAGAAATTTATGAGAAAAGGCATGACAGAACAATGGTGTGACAATCCAACAGCATGACAAACCAAAAGTGTGTTACCACAATGGAATGTCATCACAACAGTATGTCAATCATAATGGTATGTAAATGAAAATTATACTTAACCAAAATTAATCATTCCTAATTTAGGTTTGATATAATTCATCCTCTTAGAATTTAAAGGCTTAGTGAATATATCATCATCCAATTGATGTTTTATGCTAATAAATTCAATATTGATATCTCCTTTTTTTAAATGGTACCTCAAAAATTGATGTCTTATATCAATGTGCTTTGTCCTAGAATGAGAAATGGGATTCTTAGAAATATTTATTGCACTCATGTTGTCACAGTTTATGGGGGAAATGTCAGAATTGATATCCATGGTCTAGTAAAGTATTTTTCATCTATAATATTTGTACACAAAAACTGCCTACAATTATCTACTCAACTTCAGTAGGGGACAATGTGAAAAAAAAAATTACTACACAATGAAACTAGATGCTTTCCTAAAAAGTGACATGTTTCAGAGGTTCTTTTTATATCTAACTTACATATAACAAAATCTGCATCAAAATAACTTACTAAATCAAATTATTTTTCTCTTGGATAAAACAATCCAAAATTGATTTCATAATTGAGGTATTTGAAAATTATTTTAACAGTAACAAGGTGTGACTCTTTTGGGTTTTCTTGAAAATGAGCACACATACATACACTAAACATAATATCTGGTCATCTAGAAGTCAATTAGAGAAAAATTCCAATCATACCTCTATAACTGGTTTGATCAATTGGTTTCATAGCTTCATCAAGATCCAACTTATAGGTGGTACTCATAGGAGTATCACTACTTTTAATTTTATCCAAGTTAAAATGTTTTAGAATATATATTTTTATTTACTCTGATTTAAAATAATTCCTTCTTTGTTTTGAAAAATATGAAATCCAAAAAAGAATTTGAGTTCATCCATTAAACTCATTTCAAATTCATTTTGCATCATTTTATAAAAATCATTACAAAGATAATTTTTTTAAAATCTGAAAATAATATCATCAATATATATTTTTACTAATAATATATATTTTGAAATTTGTTTTATGAAAATAGTAGGATTAACTATTCCTTTTGAAAATAATTTTAAAATTAGAAAATTTTTGATCATATCATACCAATATCTAAGAGCTTGTTTTAAACCATATAAAGCTTTAGTTAATTTAAAAACCTGATTTGGAAAATGAGGATTTTGAAAACTAGTGGTTATTCAACAAAAACATCCTCAACTATAATATGATTTAATAATGAACTATTTACATCCATTTGATAAATCTTGAAATCTAAATATGCTGCATAACAAGTAGGATTATTATGGATTCAAGTCTAGCTACAAGTTCAAAGGTCTCCTCATAGTTAATTCCTTCTTCGTAACTATAACCTTGTGCAAAAATTATAGCCTTGTTTCTAACTATAGTGCCTGACTCATCAACCTTATTCCTAAACACCCATTTAGTGCCAATAGTAAAAGTGTCCCTAGGTCTATATACAAGTTATCATGCTTTGTTTCTTTCAAAATGATTCAATTCTTCTTGCATAGTTATTACCCAGAATTCGTCATTAATAACTTCATTGTTTTTCTTATGTTCAAGTTAAGAAAAGAAAGCTTGATGTTCAACCTTATTTCTAAAAGAAGATCTAGTTTGAGTTCCTCTATTTAGATAACCTAAAACATTATCTAAATGATGGTACTTAAAGGTTATAATATATCTATAAAAATAAGTATTAGTCACTTCTGGATTTTCAGGTTTGGGTTCTGAAAGTTCTGGAAATTTTTCATAACTAGATGATTTTTCTGGTTGTTTGACAGCAGAATCTAAAGGTTTGGAATTCAATTTTATATAATATAAATCATCCTCATGATTTTCTAAGAAGGTATTAGGCTCATGTGGATTAGTTTTATCAAATTTTACATGTACTAATTTTTCTATAGTTTTGGTCTTCTTATTGATAACTCTATAGGATTTTCTAGATATTGAATAACCAATGAAAATTCCTTCATCGCACTTGAAAGCAAATTTTTCAAGATTATCCTTAGTATTAAGAATAAATACTTTGAAAACAAAAAATATTAAGTAATTAACCTTATGTTTCTTATTATTCCACAGCTCATAAGGGTTCTTCTTAAGGATAGTTCTGATTAAAACTCTACTAATGATATAGTAGGCTATAATGACAACTTCTTCCCAAAAATAGATAGATATGTCATACTCATTAGGCATAGTCTAGGCTATCTCTTATAAGGTTATATTTCTTATTTCAATAACTCCATTATGTTGGGGTGTCCTAGGAGAAGATAAGTTATGAGTGTAGCCATTTTGTGAGCAAAAAGATTCAAATCTTGGTTTTCAAACTCATGACCACGGTCAATCCTTAAGGTTTTAATTCTAATTCCACTAAGATTTTTATAGACTTAGCATACTTGGTAAAGTAAGAGTTGGCTTCACTTTTGTGAGATAGAAAATATAACAAAGTATACCTAGAGAAATCATCTATAATAACATAAATATAGTGCTTCCCATTTAAGTTAGAAACTTTAGAAGGTCCAAACAAATCCATGTGAATCAACTCAAGTGGTTGAGAAGTTGACACTTATTTATTTAATTTAAAAGAAACTTTGTGTTGTTTCCCTTTTTGATAGGGGTTACATATTTAATAAATTAGTAACTCAAGTTTAGGTAGATCCCTAACTAACCCTTTCCTAGTTATCTTCCTAAGTGAGTGAATATTGCAATGTTATAATCTCCTATACCAAAGCCACAACTCTTTGTGAAAGGAACTTAATCATGAAACATTTTGATAAATCAAAGAATTTAAATCTACAACATAAACATTATCATTTCTAAAAGTAGTAAAAAATAAAGCATTTTTTGAATCAAAAACATTACAAGTATCATTATAAAATTTAACATAAAAACCATCATCACACAACTAAGAAATTCTAAGTAGATTATACTTTAAACCATCAACATATAAGACTTTAAAAAATTAAAATTGGATTTTTGTTACTAATCTAGCATAGGATGATTATTTTTTCTTTTGAATTATCACCAAAGGTGACATGTCCACCATAAACCTTTATAAGACTCTTTAAGAATGAATAATATCTTGTCATATGTCTAGAAAATCCACCATCTAAGTACCATATACTTCTACTGGAGTTCTTCAAGAATTTTTCCTATAAAATAAGTTTTAAATAAGAAATGATTTTGGTACCCAAATCTATTTGGGTCCAAAAATGTTAGAAATTAGAAATTTGGGAACCCTCAATTTCTTAATTGTTTTCCTATAAGAATATTGAAAACTTTTAGAAATAAAAACCTTATTGGGACTTTTCGAAAAATGATTAACTATAGAGTTTTTGGGTTTGGATTTAAGAAAAAAAGTAATTTTATATATTCTTCTCTATATAGGATAATATCCTATTCCAGTAACATATTTTGGAGCAAATTTTTTTCCCAAGATTTGTGTAAGTGTTTCTCTATCATTTGTGAACTTTTAAAGATCTTTCTTCAATTTATCATTTGACAGTTTAAGTTTAGTGTTTTCTTTGAGTAGTTGAGCATTTTTATATTTTTCTATAGATAGGTCAGACTTTATATTTATAGTTAGATCATGCTGAATTTTAAGGCTTTTAAACTTATCCTTAAATTCAATAAAGTTATCCTCTAGCATGTTGCAGTATTAGAATAATTATTTATTGAAAATATTATCATCATGTTGTTCATTGTTAGAATTATTAGACACATGCACAGAAAAAATACCAGAAGAAGTAGGTAAATCAAGTACCTCACTGACTTTAGTAATGAAACACATGTGGTCTATGTCTATATTTTCTTTAGTTAAAGCATCAGATTCATTGGAGATATCCTCAGAATCACTCCAGGTTACCTTCATGGCCTTTTTGTATCTTCTGTCCTTTTCACATATTAATTTTTTTACTTAATCTTTGGACAGTCAGATTTTATGTGACCTTTCCCTTTTCATTAATAACAGACGAATTTCTTTAGGAAATCATCATTTTTCTGATATTTCTTCCAATTTCCTCTATTTTCAGACTTTCCTTTGTAATTTTTTTTTCTAAAGAACTTTTTATTTTGGTAAAATTCTGGCTAGGTGAGTCATCTCTTCATCACTATCAGAGGGTGATTCACTATCACTGGAACTGGTAGTTTTTGCATTCCCTTTCTCTTTATCCTTTTGTTATCTAGGTGCAGTAGTATTGAAAGCTATTAACTTTATTTTAGGCTCTTAATATTCTTCAGGATTTAACTTTAATTCTTCTTTATACATCATAATATTTCCAATCAACTCTTTCACATACAGTTTAATTATGTTGCATGATTCTCTAATTGAAACTGATATGCCTCTCCATCTTTCTAGTAGGTATCTGAGTAATCACATGATCTGATCCTTGTCAAATATTGGTTTTTCAAGTGAGATAATTATGTTTAAAATCTCATTAATCCTAAGATACATGTTATATATGGGTTCATCCGGATTCATTTTAAAATTATCGTATTTAAGAGTGTAAGTATTAATCCTCATCTTTTTAACATTTGAATTTGCCTCATGGGAAATGAAGAGTGTCCCAAATCTCAAAAGTAGTCTTGCATGAAAATATTCTATTAAATTCCTAATATCTTAAATCACAGTATAGGGAATTCATATATTTATAATTATTATTATAAGATAACTTTATTGTATCATCCCAAGTACTTTTAGCGGTATCAGAAATAACATATTCAGTTTCTATTGCAGATCAAATATCAAAACACATACTCTCTATATGCATTTTCATTTTAATCTTACATTGGAAATAATTTGTACCATTAAATAAAGGTGTTTTATAGTAGCATAACCTTCTTGATTATTACCCATTTAAAGAACTAAACTTATATATCTTTAAAGTAAAACTAAAACCACAGTTAAAACAATTTGAAAAAAATTAATACCAAAGAAAGAAAATCATTTGATACCAAATGTTGGTCGGAGTATCTCAAGAGGGCGGTGAATTGATTACCCAATAAAAATTTCTGTCTAAAATGGATTATTTTGAAATCCCCAAAATGTTTAAATATAGCTCAGATTATCAAAATAAGTAGTATGATATAGATATTAATATTTATAAATATTTCTCTAAATATTGATTAGGTATCATATAAAATATTATTGTATCCTGTGAAATAAGTTTACTAGATCATAATACTATATGAACACAAATTAAGATAAACTATCAAAGTATATATTTTGTTTACAGTTAAAACAATTTTCAGTTTTAAAGTAAAAATAAAGTAAAAAAATTAAATCACACACCAAAAATAATGAATATAAGAGGTTCAGTCTCAAGACAAGACTTAGTCCTATCCACTTGGTGATCAACCACCACCAAATAGTTTATATAAAATAAATAAGATGATCTACAACCTAGATCAGGTTTTACAATAGTTAACACACTTTCCAGGTCACACATGACCTCTTCTATAGTTATTCGTGGGAGCAAGAAATAAACAGGCCACACAAGGACCTATACCACTCTTATTTGTGGGAAAAACAAAATATATAAAGAGTTTGAGAAGATATAGAGTATCTTCGAGTTCATAAAAGGAGAGAGTTTGTATGTTATAAAATAGGGTATGCACACACACTATTCAAAATGTAATAAATACAAATAGCATAGAGAAATTTATAAGGGTAGAGTTTAGAAATTCTTGGTCTGATGAAAAGTAACTTATGACTCCTAATTTGATTTCATATTGGATCTTGAGTTAAGTTATCTTGAAAACTTCAGGAAAAATAAGTGTCATAGAATCTTGTTCCTTGACTGAAGAAAGTCACTAGATGTGATGGTGCGGTTTAGCCTTCCCAGTCGAATGTTTGTATTAGGTTCATCTCTATATATATTTAGGAAGTTTGAGCTCTCATCTTGGTATCAATTCACTACATTCGCTGTTGTATCTCTTTCTCACGTGTTCTTCACAAGGGATTTTTCTACACTTTTCATCAGCTACAATAAGAATAATATTTTAATTAGCTGTTTCCTCGTACTACATAGCCTAACACTCTCTTCAACGCTCTATATTGATCATCTAAGAGACAACAATTAAAATAGTAAATGGAATTAACTTCAATAAAAATATTCATTAGAATATTCTAATTCAAAAAGATAGGTAAGGAATAATAGTGGTGGTGGCTCAATCTAGCAGCATCACACTAGCAGTATGGAATTGGCGATATGATACTGAGGGTATCTTAGGCTAAGCCAAAATTCCAATACACTAATGGCATCTCAACTAGTGGTGTCTAGTCTGGCGGTGTGAAGCCTAATGGTATCTTAAACTTAGCCCAATTTCTTTTTCGGTGGTATGACATTGGCGGTGCTTCATTTGGCGAGATCTCATACTTACCCAACTTTTCATTCTGATGGCATGACATCCTGACGGTGTCTCCGACTTTGTCCATTTGGAGTCTAATGGTATGATATTTTAGTGGTATCTTATACTTGGAAAAAATTTGAGGTGGTGGAAAGTAATGGACAATGGTGTCTCAAGTTGGTGGTTCCAACCTCAATGGTGTATCATCCTTCGATAATTTTTTCACCTGGATCAAAATACAAATTACTTACAAAGAAACATGAAACTCATTAATTGTCAAGACCCGACCCAACGGGGCTCAATCCGTGACACCCCAAGCCCGCCTCCAATAGTCCAGGGGCTGCAGAATAGTGTCGAGTAGGCTAACACACACATGGGAGGCATTAGCCTAAGGTACTTGTACACACGAACCCACAACACCTCTATGAAACAGTGCAGAGATATACAAAAACTGAAAGTAAAATGCATGCATACATCTATCTCAAACCGGAGTACAATGAAACGTACAAAAGGGGAAATATAGGTCCCACTAAAAGAAAACTACAAAATCATCCAACCATCTCAAGAAGAGGGGATCACTTTCAAAAGAACCCACCAGAAAGCTCCTCGGCTCAGCTCCGGTAAACACCTCGCTCGGTCTAGCACACTAAGCTCCGCCTGCTCCAAGTCCTCCTGGGACTCCGTCGAAAGGTATGTGGTCTTCACAAGACACAAAACATGTGTGGGAAAATACCAGGAAGGGGTGAGTATAAAAATACTCAGTAAGAACCCCAAAAACCCCAAAATAAAAGGGAGTAACTGAAAGACAACAGTTAGCTCATCCCAGCCAGAGGGAACCCAAACAAGAGAGAAACTCCATATCGAGACCATCCTCAGCTAAACACAAATAGTCATCTTAGCTTAGGTGTATTCCCATACATACACCATGAACATCCTCTCAAGTATATGCCCATACATATACCATGAACAACTAGATATACTCGTTTCATGCACCAATCCTCATGAGGTTTCAACCCATCACGAGCAACAGGTTCTACACAAAACTAGGAGAACACACTCCACAAGCTCTATCATCCCAGATGACACTCTTCTGAGAGATACACTCCATTGGGTCTCACACCAACATCCTAGATGCCCATCTGAGAGATCACGCTCATCGGATATCGTCACTGAGAACATCATGCTAAAACAGCAAAAATACCAAACTTCTCAGATAGGGGATCACTCCTAGGGTCTACTAGAGGATACAAGAACCCACTCTAGTATCTCGAAGATCTCACAGGGGAATCACTCCCCGAATCCACTGGGGGATTCCACAACCCGATCTGATGTTCCATAGTTCACATCACTCAGATAGAGGATCGTCACCCATATGAATATGGTCACAACGATGCCGGAAACCCAATATGGTATAACTCACGATGTAGGGGATTGAACCGAAGATTCATAAACCCTACCAAAACCATGTGCTGAGTAAGGTATTGTATAACCAATGATTATGCAAACCTACTGAAACCACACGCTGAGTATGGGATCATATACCCTACGATACCACAACCCTACTAAACATCCCACTGTGTAGGGGATCATATTCTCGATGATTCCTCAAAACCTGCGGAGTTGTCCTGCTAGATAGGGGATTATCTCCCATGTATAAGAGGTCACAACAATACCAAGAACCTGATCTAGGGAAGCGAAGCTAGAGGATCCCACTCTGGACCCACTGGAGGTATGCCACAACTCTACCAAGAAAACATCCTATCGAGGGGATCACAAACCTATAATAAGGTAATAATGCCACACAAACACTCATAAGAATGAACCAAGGGAATACACTCAACCACTGCTGGTCCAAACATTTCTAACCCGAGCGACCAGCAACATTTCCACACTACACAACTCCTAGGCCTAAACTGGGCCACCACCGCATTCTACACAGAAAAACACGCAGGATAGGCTTTTTACTCACCCAAAATGGACAATCGGTGAAAAATGTACTATTCACCATAGAAAGCCCAGGAGGGCCCACACCTCGATCTTGAAACTCATCAAGCATAACTCACCATTGTGATCCCCTTGGAAAAACACATGATATCGACTACTCGTTTGTCAAAAATGGACACTAGACGAAAAAGTCATGATTCTCCGTAAGCGCCCAAAACCAGCCTTGTTGGGCCCACACCTTGATCTCCATCCCAACACCAAGAAACTATCTTGAAAATTTTGTTTTACTATCAGGATCACAACACCACTAACGATGTGTCAATCAAACGGTCTGAGAAAAAGTTATAACGGGTCGAAGTTGAATAATAATAAAATATTATTATTATTTCAACTTTTTGTGGTTCCAGTCCAAGATCCCGATTATTTAAACTCCCAGAAAAACCTCAAAGGGTTCATATCAATGCAAGGGTCTCTTTTATGCTGACGGATCGCGATTTGGACTCCTGGTTTTCATTTTACGGGGGTTAAAGAGTCCCCAGAATATTCTGGTCGGACCACCGCTGGCTCGCTGGAAACCGCCACCGCCGCCTGACCGGACAGCCGCACCGCCCTTGCCGGACCGCTGCACCACCGTGCCCCCTAACATATTCTGCCATGCCAGAGCCAAAAACCACTGTTTTGTTTCTACTGTGCCATCAGATTCCACCCTGTCCGCCATCAGAATCCGGTTTTTCCACCATAAAACTTCTTGGAACCACCGGGAGCACCCCGGTGCTCCAAAATCAAATCCCAAACATGTTTCGGAAAGATCGGGACCCGAACTACACTACCATTATGAAAATTTGAATAAAAAAATTTATAAATAGTATCTTGGATTTTAAAACTCTAACTTCCTACCTTTTGGTGGAACGCTATCACTTTGCACGCTCCGCTGCATGATACGGGAGCATCCGCCGTCAAGAACTGAGACCGATGGTGCTTCATTTGCTCGATTTGGCAGATCGACGGTGAATAATGGAGGAGGAAGGGAGGGTTTTCTCTATGTTCAAAGGAGAATAATGGGGGGGCTTGATTGATTTTCTTATTTATTAATTAATTTTATTAATTAAATCGATCCCCCTGATCAGACCTCCCGGCACGGAGATTAGGTCTCCCCTAGGGTAAATGCGACATTCTGAACACAACTGCAAGCTCAGAATTATGATCTTAGAATTATTTCAGGAGTTACTCGAGCCGATTCCCATAAATAAACTTGTTCATTTATTTACGAAAATTCCATTGATAGCCTTTTTCTACATCAAGCTTGCGCGCTCACAAAGGTTACACCCCGCCTATGGTAAACGGCATGCTCCGGACACAACTGTGACCTCGAATTTCTAATCTGAGATACCGTTTAGGTGATAAATCATTCCCACCTCATGAATAGTATAAAAAAACTTAATATTTTTATAAAATTAATTCAGGGCACACCGGGCCTCAGAATCGCATGCCATCTTTGCACCTAGCTCTGGACTTATTCGAAGGAATATTCCAAAGTATGACAGGTCCAAAACCTGAGTCGCTACACCCTCCTCGCCTTATAACTTTTCGTCCCCAAAAAAACATAAACACAAGGAAAGGAATTTCACTCTCAACTGAGTCTCTCACACTAGCGAGTTCGCCAACACACAACCTTTCCCAAACACATAAGTCAGAGGGAATCATCCACCTCACCTAGACACTATCCTTTTTGGGCGGCAGTGACTCACCCGAATAGTTTTAATCATATTACAAAAATGTATCTTAGTGGGGGAAGGATCTCTCTTCCTCATGCATTTGTAGCACGCCAAAAAACACCCACACAGGGTCTTATCAACACCCTGAACAAACCCCAAGAAAGCAACGGAAAATAAAGAGTACCTCCCAACAATGTCTATCAAAACTACTCTAGAAAGTAGAAAGGACACAGAGCATACATCTATCCATCTGCAGAGCCTCTGGGTCATCAACCTCTAAGGCCTGCAGTTGTCCTTTCCCTCACCCTTCAGCTCTATGAGCATGGTGTGGACCACCTGGGGGTGGTAGTGGTGGCAACTCATACTACCTACTACCACTCGCTACTGCACTAGCTTCATTTCCACGTCAGCCGCTTGGTGGACCTCCATACTCAAGAAGCTGCCTCTACCAAGGAGGCATGTCGACCATCTCCCTCTTAGTAGCACAAAGGGTCGGACAATCTCTAGAAAGATGTCCCTGGTCATCGCAAACGTAATACCGCCTCTCATGCATCTGAACAAAACTGGCCTGTCAGCCCTAAGAGCCTTGAGCCTTAAATCCTCCATCCTAGGGCCACCTCCTGAAATGTCGAGCACGTCCAGACCCTTGTGCCTGCCGTCGGATACCAGCTACTAAACCAGCTGTCAAGGTCTTAGCTCCCACGTGCCCAGCACTGATATATGGAATCTGCTCATCCAAAAAGCTCTCTACCACAAAGTCCCGCTCCAGCAATCCAGCATAGGTGGGAAAGCACAAGAAAACCACACCTGCCCGGATGTCTCTACATAAGCCCTGCTTGAAGGTCTGATCCTTAAAGAATGGGTCTCTAACCATATCCAGGGAGTAGCGTGACAAGTATGTAAACCTCACTGAGTACTCTGACACAGTCATGCCCTCCTGCCAAAGATACAGAACCTCCTGGATCTGCACTGACCTCAGCATCACCGAGTAGAACTCTTCCCTGAAGTGTCGCTCAAACTCTTCCCATATGAGCATCTCCTCATTGTGGGACTACGTCACTAGACTCCACCATAGTTCAGCCAAACCATGCATAAGTCTTGCTGCTAGGACCACCATTTGATCTAGAGGTTTCCTTACGAGGCGAAAAACTCATGTGACAACCTCGAGCCAGTCATCAGCTGCCTAGGGGTCTGGATCACCCCGGTACATCAGAGGTCACTGCCTCTAGAACTCATGCAGCACACTCAACCTCCGTGCATCCTTATCCTGTACTGCCGGCATAACCAGATTCTTGACAGGTGGTGGCTCAACTGGCAGACCACCTGGAGGTCTAGCCTCAGAACCTATGCCCTGGCCCACAGCATGGCGTGGATCATCACCACAATCCTTCTATGGAACCCTCGCTAGTTTTCATCATGGAGTCATCCTAAAATACAATCAAGATACATCATGGTCAAAGAGTATATCTGGGGAGCTGACTCAAAAAGAACAAAAGGAAACCCAAAACCCAGTCCTATATGATTCATGTACCGTTAGGTCTCTATGATTAGTGTCCTAATGTCCCGAGTCAAAAGGCAGATTATCAGATTCCTAGTGGATGGATACGTTGGCTACCGCACCCAAACTGGAATCCCTGTCCTAAAAGCTGAACTCAAAACATCCTAACACTTCCGCTATACAACCCAAACCAAACTCACAGCTAGATCACCTATGCTTAGAGATCTCAAAGGTGTAACCTCCCCTAATACCACTCTATTAAGACCCAATCCAACAGGGCTCGAGCCACGACTCCCCAAGCCCACCTTCAATAGGCCAGGGGCTGGAGACTAGTGCTGAGTAAGCTATCACACACATGGGAGGCCTTAGCCTAAGGTAACTATACACATGCACCCACAACACCTCTATGAAACAGTGTAGAGATATACAAAAATTGAAATTAAAATGCATGCATACATCTATCCCAAACCAGAGTACAACACAAAGTACCAAAGGGAAAATATAGGGCCCGCTAAAAGAAAACTACAAAAACATCCAACCTGCTCAGAAGGAGTGGATCTCTGTCAAAATCACCCATGGGAAAGCTCCTTGGTTCAGCTCCGGTAAACACCCTGGTCGGTCTATCACACTAAACTCTACCTACTCCGGGTCCTCCCAGGACTCCGTTGAAAAGCCTATGGTCTGTACAAGACACGAAACATGTGCAGGCAAAGCCTGTGAAAGGGTGAGTATAAAAATACTCAGTAGGCAGCCCAAAACCCCAAAATAAAAGGTAGAAACCGAAAGACAATAGTCATCTCATCTCATCCAGAGGGAACCCAAACGAGAGAGAAACTACATCTCGAGACCATCCTCAGATAAACATGACTAGTCAGCTCAACTCTGGTGTATGCTCATACATACACTATGAACATCATCTCAGGTATATGCCCATACATATACCATGAACAACCAGATATACTCGTTTCATGCACCATGCTTCATGAGGTTCTGAACCATCACCAGCAATAGGTTCTACACAAAACTAGGAGAACACACTCCACGAGATCTATCATCCCAGATGACACTCTTCTAAGAGATACACTCCATCAAGTCTCCCATCAACATCCCAGACGCCCATCTGAGAGATCACACTCATCGAATATTGTCACTGAGAACATCACGCTGAAACAGCGGAAACACCAAACTTCTCAAATAGGGGATCACTCCTAGAGTCCTATAGGGGGTACAAGAACCCACTCTGGTATCTTTAAGATCTCATATATGGGGATCACTCCCAGCATCCGCTGGGGGATACCACAACCCAATCTGACATTCCAGAGTTCACATCAATTAGATAGAGGATCATCGACAGTATGAAGATGGTCACAAAGATGCCAAAAACCCCATCTGGTATAAATTTCGACGTAGGGGATCGAATCGACGATGCACCAACCCTACTAAAACCACGCGCTGAGTAGGTGATTGTATAACCAACGATTCCGCAACCCTACTGAAACCACGTGCTGAGTAGGGGATCGTATACCTTATGATACCACAACCCTACTAAATGGCCCACTATTTAGGGGATCATATTCCCGATGATGCCTCAAACCCTACGAAGTTGACCTGCTAGATAGGGGATCGCCCCCCATGTATAAGTGGTCATAGCGATACCAAGAACCCGATCTAGTGAAGCGAAGCTAGAGGATCCCACTCTGGACCCACCGGAGGGATGCCACAACTCTACCAAGAAAACATCCTATCAAGAGGATCACAAACCTATAATAGGGTTGTAATTCCACACAAACCCACATAGGAACTAACCAAGGGAGTATACTCAACAACTGCTGGTCCAAACATTGCTAACCCAAGTGACCAACAACATCGCCACACTGCGCACCTCCTAGGCCTGAACCGAGGCCACCACTGCATTCTACACTAAAAAACACGTAGGATAGGTTTTTTACTCGCCCGAAATCGACAAGGTATTATTCACCATAGCAAGTTTGGGTGGGGGACACACCTCGATCCCAAAGCTCATTAATTAGACCGCACCACCACGATCTCCTTAGAAAAATGCACGAGACCAACTACTCGTTTGTCTAAAATGGACACCAGATGAAAAATTCATGTTTCTACGTAAGCGCCCAAAACCAGCCTCATGGGGCCCATAGCCTGATCTCCATCCCAGCACCTAGAAACTTTCCTACAAGTTCCATCTTAATATCAGGATCACAACGCCATTGATGGTGCATCAATCGAACGCTTTGAGCAAAAGTTATAACGGGTCGAAGTTGAATAATAAATAAATATTATTATTATTTCAATTTTTTGTGGTCCTGGTCCAAGATCACAATTATTTAAACTCCCAAACCAACCTCAAAGGTTCCATCTCAACACAAGGTTCGTGTCTCCACTAACATCTCACAATTTTGACTCCCGATTTTCATTTTACGGGGGTTTAAAGAGTCCCCGGAATATTCTGGTCGGACCACGCGTTGGCTTGCCGGAAACCGCCGCCGCCGCCTGACTGAACAGCCGCACCGCCCTTGTCGGACCACCATGCCATTTCTCCCCCTACTAGATTCCATTTTTATGGATCTGGAAACCACCACGCTGCCACCGCCCTTCCGGATTCCGCCATGGCTGCCGCTGGAATCCAGGTTTTCCGCCGAAAAATTTTCGAGAACCACCAAGAGCACCCCGGTGCTCCAAAATCAGATCTGAAACATGTTTTGGAAAGCTCAGGACCCGAAATACACAACCCTTATGATTATTTGAATAAAAAAGTGCATAAATGGGATCCTAGGTTTTTAAATTCAAACCGCATACCTCTTGATGGAACGCCAACGCTTTGCATGCTCCATTGCTGCTGTTGCACGATCCGGGAGCATCCGTTGTCAAGATCTAAGACCGATGGTGATTTGTTTGCTTGATTTAGCGGATCAAAAATGAAGAATAGAGGAGGAAGGGAGGGGGTTTTAACATGCGCAGAGGAGCGGAATTGGTAGGGGGGCTTGATTGATTTTCCTATTTATTAATTAATTTTATTAATTAAATCGAAACCCCCGACCAGACCTCCCAACGCGGAGGAGATTAGATCGCCCCTAGGGTAAACGCGAAGTTCTGAACACAACTGCGAGCTCATAATTATGATCTTAGACTTCGTTCAGGAGTTACTTGAGTCGACTCCCATAAATAAACTTGTTCATTTATTTATAAAAACGCCATTGATCACCTTTTTCTACAGTAGGCCCGTGCCCGCAAAGGTTACACCCCACCTATGGGAAATGGCATGCTCCGGATGCAACCATGCTCTTGGATTTATGATCTGAGATACTATTTAGGAGATAACTCATTCCCACCTCTTTCATAGTATAGAAAACTTAATATTTTTATAAAATTAATTCTGGACACACCATGCCTTAGAATCGCACGTCGTCTTCACGCCCAGCTCTGGACTTATTCGTAGGAATATTACAAAGTCTGATAGGGTCCAAACACGAGTCGCTACATCCTCCCCACATTAGAACTTTTTGTCCCCTAAAATCCATAAACACAAGGAAAGAAACTAAACTCTCAACTAAGTCTCTCACACCAGCGAGTTCGCCAACACACAACCTTGTCCGAACACATAAGTCAGAGGGACTTGTCCACTGCACCTCGACACTATCCTATTTGGCTGGCACTGAATCGCCCGTATAGTTTTAATCATGTCATAAAAACATGTCTCGGTGGGGGAAGGATCCCCCTTCCTCATGCATTCGTATCATGCCTAACAACACCCACACTGGGTCTTACCAATGCCCTGAACAAACTTCGAGCAAGCAACATAAAAAAAAGAGTACCTCCCAAAAATGTATATAAAAACTACTACAGAAAGTAGAAAGGACACAGAGCATACCTCTATCCATCCACGAAGCCTCTGGGTCAACAACCTCTAAGGCCTATAGTTGTCCTCACCCTCGCCCTCCAGCTCCCTGAGCACGGCGTGGACCACCTAGGGGTGGTGGTGGTGGCAACTCGTACCGCCAACTAGCTCATGCTACTGCAACAGCTCTATCACCACATCCACCGCCCAACGGACCTCCATACTCGAGATACTGCCTCTACCAAGGCAGCATGTTGACTGACTCCCTCTTAGTATCATGAAGGGTTGGAAAATATCTATCAAGATGTCCCCGGCCATCGCAAGCGTAACACTACCTCTCTTGTGGCTGAACAAAACTGGCTAAGATCCCTGAGAGCCCTGACCTCATATTTTCTATCCTAGGGTCACCTCCTGAAACTTCGAGCATGTCTAGACCCATGCGCATGTCGTTGGCTAACAACTACCGAACCAGCTGATGAGGTCTTAGCTCCCATGTTCTCAACACTGACAGGCAGAATCTGCTTATCCAAAAAGTTCTCTACCACCAAGGCCTGATCTAGCACTCCAGCATAGGTGGGTAAGAACAAGGAAACCACACCTGTTCGGATGTCTCTGCGTATGCCCTTCTCGAAGGTCTGAGCTCTAAATAATGGGTATCGAACCATATCTAGGGAGTAGTGCGATAGGTCTGTAAATCTCACTGAGTACTCCAACATAGTCATCCCCTCCTGTCAAAGCCACAGAAGCTCCTAGATCTGTACTCAGCATCACCGGGTAGAACTCTTCCCTGAAGAGTCGCTCAAACTCTTCCCACCTGAGCATCTTCTCATCGTGGGATGACATCACTAGACTCCATCATCGCCCGGCCAAACCATGAAGAAGGCTCTCTACTAGGACCACCATCTGATCTCGAGTTTTCCTCACCAGGTGAAAAACTCAGGTGACTGCTGCGAGTCATTCATCAGCTGCATGGGGGTCTAGATCACCCTGGTACCTCAGAGGTCACTGCCTCTGGAACTCATGAAATGCACTCAACCTCTGCGCATCCTCATATGGCACTGTTGGCACAACCAGATGCTCAACAGGTGGTGGCTCAACTGGCGGACCACCTGGAGGTCCAGCCTCAGAACCTGCACCCTAGCCCACAGCCTCTACACGGGGCGGATCTTCACCATAATCCGGCTGTGGAACCCTCACTGGTTTTTATTTTGGATGCATCCTGAAATAAAATCAAGACGCATCATGGGAAAAGAGTATATCTAGGGAGCTGAATCACGAAGAAAAAGGGGAAACCCAAAACTCAACCCTATATGATGCATGTACCATTATGTCCCTATGACTAGTGTCCTAATGTCCTGAGTTGAAAGGCAGGTTATCAGAGTCCTGGTGGATGGATACGTCGGCCACCACACCAACACTGGAGTCCCTGGCTTGAAAGTCGAACTCGAAACATCCTAACACTACCTCTATACAACCCAAACCAAGCTCACAGGTAGACCACCTACACTCAGAGATCCCAAAGGTGGAACCTCCTCAGATACCACTCTATCAATACCCAACCCAACAGGGATCAAGTCGCGACTCCCCATGCCCACCTCTAACAGGCCAGGGGCTGGTGACGAGCACTGAGTAGGCTATCACACACATTGGAGTCATTAGCCTAAGGAACCTATACACACACACCCACAACACCTCTATGCAACAGTATATAGTTATATAAAAACTGAAAGTAAAATGCATGCATACATACATCCCAAACCAGAGTATAGTGAAAAGTACAAAAGGGAAAATACAGGGCCCAACAAAATAAAACTACAAAAGCATCCAACCTGCTCAGAAGGAGGGGATCTCTTTCAAAATCACCCGCCAGAAAGTTCCTCGGATCAGCTCAGGTAAACACCCTGGTCAGTGTAGCACACTAAGCTCCGCCTGCTCTGGGTCCTCTTGGGACTCCGTCAAAAGGCTTGTGGTCTGCACAAGACACAAAACATGTATGGGAAAATCCTATGTATGGGTGAGTATAAAAATACTCAATAGGCACCCCAGAAACCCCAAAATAAAAGGGAGTAAATGAAAGACAATAGTCATCTCGTCCCATCTAGAGGGAACCCAAATGAGAGAGAAACTCCATCTCGAGAACATCCTCTAATAAACAAGACTATTCATCTCAGCTCAGGTGTATTCCCATAAATACACCATGAACATCCATTCAGGTATATGCCCATACATATACCTTGAACAACCAGATATACTTGTTTCATGCACCAAGCCTCATGAGGTTCCGACCCATCACCAGCAATAGGTTCTACAAAAAACTAGTGGAACACACTCCAAGCTCTATCATCCCAGATGACACTCGTCTAAGAGATACACTCCATCGAGTCTCGCACCAACATCCCAGATGCCCATCTGAGAGATCACGCTCATCGGATATCGTCACTGAGATAATCACGCTGAAACGGTGGAAACACCAAACTTCTCGGATAGGGGATCACTCCTAGGGTCCTCTAGGGGATACAAGAACCCACTTCGGTGTCTCTAAGATCTCGAAGATAGAGGATCACTCCCGGGACCTACTGGGGGATACCACAACCCGATCTGACATTCCACATTTCACATCACTCAGATAGAGGAGCGTCACCCGTATGAAGATGGTCACGACGATGCTGAAAACCCCATCTGGTATAACTCGTGATGTAGGGGATCGAATCGATGATGCACCAACCCTACCAAAACCATGCACTGAGTGGGGGATCATATAACCAATGATTCTGCAACCCTACTTAAACCACGCACTGAGTAGGGGATTGTATACCTAATGATACCACAACCCTACTAAACGGGACACTATGTAGGGGATCATATTCCTGATGATGCCTCAAACCCTACAGAGTTGACCTGCTAGATAGGGGATTTTCGTCCATGTATAAGCGGTCACATCAATACCAAGAACCCGATTTAGGGAAGCGATTCTAGAGGATCTCACTCTGGACCCACCGAAGGGATGCCACAACTCTACTAGGAAAACATGCTATCGAGGGGATCACAAACCTGTAATAGGGTTGTAATGCCACACAAACCCTCACAGGAATGAACCAAGGGAGTACACTCAACCACTGCTGGTCCAAACGTCGCTAACCTGAGTGACTAGAAACATCGCCACACTACACACCTCCTAGGTCTGAATCGAGGCCACCACCTCGTTCTACGCGGAAAAACATGCTCGATAGGCTGTTTACTCACCCAAAATGGACAACTGGTGAAAAAGGTATTATTCACCATAGAAATTCGGGTGGGGCCCACACCTCAATCCTGAAACTCATCAAGCGGACTTTACCATCATGATCCCCTTGTAAAAATGCACAAGATTGACTACTCGTTTATCTAAAACAGACATCAGACGAAAAAGTCATGTTTCTCCGTAAGCGCCCAAAACCAGCCTCATGGGGCCCACACCCTGATCTCTATCCCAACACCCATAAACTATCTTGAAATGTCTGTCTTACTATCATGATCACAACTCCACTAACGGCGCATCAATCAGACGCTCCGACCAAAAGTTATAACGGGTCGAAGTTGAATAATAATAAAGTGTTATTATTATTTTAAATTTTTGTGGTCCCAGTCCAAGATCCATATTATTTAAACTCCCAAACAAAAATTTAAGGGTCCTTCTTAAAGAAAGGGTCTCTTTGCCGCTAACGGCTCGCGATTTGGACTCCCAGTTTTCATTTTATGGGGGTTTAAAGAGCCCCTGAAATATTCTGGTCGGACCACTGTTGGCTCGTCGAAAACCACCATCGTCGTTTAACCGGACCGCCGCACCACCGAGACCCTTGCCAGATTCTGCTATGTTGGACCCGGAAACTTCCACGGTGCTGCTACCCTCACCAGATTCCGCCACGGCCGCCGTCGGAATCCGGGTTTAAACTTCCGGGAACCACCAAGAGCACCCCGGTGCTCCAAAATCAGATCCAAAACATGTTTCAGAAATATCGGGACCCGAAATACATAGACTTTATGTCTATTTGAATAAAAAAATGCATAAACAGGATCCAAGATTTTAAAACTCAAACCGCCTACCTTTTGACGAAACGCCGACGCTTTGCACGCTCTGATGCTACTACTGCACGATCCATGAGCGTCCGCCGTCAAGATCTGAGACCGACGGTGCTTCATTTGATCAATTTGAAAGATCGAAAGAGAATAATAAAGGATGAATGGAGGTGGTTTTGCCATGTTTAGAGGAGAGGAATTGGAAGGGCTTGATTTATTTTCCTATTTATTAATTAATTTTATCAATTAAATCGACACCCCTGACCAGACCTCCCGGCACGGAGGAGATTAGGTCGCCCCTAGGGTAAACGCAACGTTATGAATGCAACGGTGGGCTCATAATCCTGATCTGAGACTTTGTTCAGGAGTTAATCAATCCAACACCCTTAAATAAACTTGTTAATTTATTTTCAAAAAACGCCACTGATCACCTTTTTCTACAGCATGCTCGCGCCTGCAAAGGTTACACCCTGCTTAGGGTAAACAGCACGCTCCGAACGCAACTGTGCCCTTGGATTTCTGATCCGAGCTACTCTTTAAGAGATAACTCGTTCCCACCTCATGCATAGTATAAAAAAACTTTATATATTTATAAAATTAATTCCCCACACACCTGGCCTCAGAATCACATGTTGTCTTCACGCATAGATCTGGATTATTCATAGAAATATTCCAAAGTCTAACAGGGACAAAACCCAAGTCACTACATTAATAACATTAGAATCATGATTTTTTTATCATTAAAACTAGGAAGCTAACATTTTTTAAATATATATTGTGTTACCACATGTTATTATTTGTTCACTGCTGCATTTATGTAATCTAAATTAAATGTTAAACCACTTCGGTAGATAAGGACTTCTTCACATGCTAGTGCTCCCAATCCTGAGGAACAACAAGTAACTAAACCTATTACTGCTCACAATGTAGAGGAACAATGACCATCTACACGTGATGGTGCTCCTAATCCTGAGAAACAATAAGTTTCTCAACCTATTTCTGCTCCAAGTGCAGAGGTACAATGACCATCTGCACATACCGATGCTAACTCTCTAGAGGAAAAACATATTGACGATATTGAATCCGAGTAAATTTAGGTGACGAAGGATCAATGATGAAAAAAAATATGAGCATTATAGTTTGACTGTGTTAGCAAAAATTGTTAAGGTGAAAATAAAAGGCATCAAATACGAGGTTTGTAGCACCCTGAGATTTTATGAAAAATATTCTTTTAATTTCATTGATGTCTTCTATTATACACTACACCAAGTTTAGCTTGTACTATACGCAACACCGTATTAGCTTGCAGTATATGCAACACTATTCTTGTCTCGTGTTACACACAATTTCAAGTTTGTTTTGTGGAAATTATTCTACGCAACATTAAGAATAGATTTTGTTTAATGTATAAATGAAATAAGTTTTGATTATGTTATACGCATCACCAAACGGTGCTTTCACTACACGCAGCTCTGACTTGGCTTACATTACACACAATCAAGACCTTCCTCGATAGTGTGTGTAGTACGCAATACCGAGTTTCACTAAACGAGATATTATTATAATTTTATTATGAACTAGCCGTTATGAATAGTAATACCCAATTTTTGAAATTTTATAATATTTATTTTTCAAAATGGACTTTATTTTTGGACTCGGAATATCGAAATTAGACTAGGGTAAATTTTTGGTATTTTTCAGAAAACTTTCAATTTTTTATGAATAGTGAAAACACTATGTTACTATTTAAAAAACGACTTTTTATATAAATAATTATTTGTTTTATTTAAATTTATTTTAGGTCAAAATTGATACATAATACCTATATAAGTTCAATGTAATTAATTGGAGTCATTTTATAATAATTTTAGATATATAAAAATTTTATTGAACTTTTCACCGTCTTTTACCCACCTCATAGGAGAGTTTGAAAATTTACATAAAACTTAATTTTACCGCTTCTATTAGTGGAATTTAAAAAATCTGAGAGACGTGGTTAATATCAAGGAGTAAAATGTGATTCAATAAGATAAAAATATTTTTTTTTGAATAGTAACTTTTTACTTTTATTTACCGCGGTTAAAAGTAAATAGGGTAATTAAGGGTAAAAATGATATTATTATTACCCTAAAACATGTCCTAATTCTATTGGATAAGTGTAATTTGACCAAAAAACAACCTTATGAATAAAATATTTCCCTTTAAGTCCACTTGGATTAGATTAGGACATTTATTATTATTTTATTTAAAGAAGGGTTAAAATAGTTAAAATCAAAGTTTAATAACTAAAACATTTTTAATATAGGGTTATACATAAGATAAATTCGACTATAAATATTAATTAGAAAGATAAAAATATTTCCTACCTAATGGTATTTTATTTATAATTTTTAGACATTAAATAATTTAGTTTATTTATAACACAATGGTGATGCAGTAATTACATAAATAATGAAATATTAAAATAATTGATATTATAAATACCAAAATAAATGTAATTTGAGACTTTTTATGAATTAAACTAATTTTATAGGTTAATATGACATGTTAGTATTAATTTAATTAACTTTTTTCTAACTAATCATGTTGTTATGATTTTCAAAAAAAATCAATTACCAAATAGTGTCAAAATTGATATAAAATAGTTTTTAAAACAAATATTATATTATTAATTGTTATTATATTCCTAAAAATCTAAGGTTTGGTCAAATGACTTAGATAAGGATATATATATTAATAATGAACCACTTGGGGTTCTTTTGTATTTTTATAGTAATTTTATTAACCATATAGTGTAAGAAAACAAAAAACACGGTAAAAGTTAAATTATTTAACTTAGAGTTAAATCTAAATGATAAGGATAAAATAATAACCTAAACTTGTCTAAAACCTATTGGTTGAGAGGATTTAGACCCATCCCCACATTATCTTCGAAATAAATCAATTTGGATCTATTAAAAACCGAATATGACTTTATTATAAAATAATATTTTAAGTTTTCCTAAGGTGCCCCTCTCCTCCCTTACAAAAAGGCCACCCCTTCCTTCTTCTCTTCACACCCTTTTGAGCCTTGAAGCTCGGACAACCCCTGTCCATTTCTCTTCTACACTTTCCTAGCAACATTCTTGAGGTTCTGTTCTTCTCAAAAGACCAACTCTACTTCCTTAAGAGAAGGCTTAAAGGAGGTGCGTCGAAGAAGAGGTAATCTCTTTTTCCGATTCTCTCAAGTTTCTTTCTTCTTCTACTTCTTCTTCTTTAGTTGTCTCATTATAAATTAATAACATCAGTATTACTTATATACTGATATGTTATTATAAATATGGAACAACCCTATTTCACCATCTATCCATCCTACAGAAAACGAAATCACCGCGCGTGCGTACATACGGAATATCGTCTCCACGCTATGGTGTAATACTTGAATGGGTATAATGGTGTAAATAAATAACTATATATGATTATTTTAAATTGATATTTATTATGAAATATTATACATACACTTTAATACAATTCTATGATCATGGGAATGATATCATCGCTCGTGCGTACGTACGGACTACCATCTCCACGACGCGATGAGATTTATTCTCCATGTTAACCATTCATGAATGATTATAAAGTATATATAATGAATAATAATGAGATATATGACATAATAATGATACTGTATTTATGTATATATATATATATATGTATTTCATATACTTAATTCCATTCAATTCAATAAGGAAATGAAAACAGTGTTCATGCGTACGGACGGCCTACTGTCTCCATGGACGGTGTATTTCATTCCATTTATAGATCTATCATATATATATGTATATGCTGAATATATATTATATAAATCATGTTTTAAATTCTGAAATTAAGTAAATCAGGATATAATTAATAATATCAAGAACAACAAGTCGAAACACGTACAATAAATGAAATGATTTTACCCAAATCACTGCTTTTACATCAAATTTACAAAAGAATGGGTAATATAATGTCATAAGTAAACTATATATGATATCATAACAATTAATATGATTCTGTAATATGTCAATGACATTATTTAAATCATTATACAGGAGGTTCAAATACATATGAATCATATCGGACATAAGGTAAGGGATAACTATTCCAATCTCGTTCTTATCCGAGATTGTTATTCGTAAGTATTTACTGGGGTTATTGTTATCATCCATGCCCATGTTTTCTAAAAATGTTTTCATGTATTTTTAAAGTCCTTTTTACCTATTTTTGAAATTTACCACATTTTATGAAAGGAATCTTACTTTTGTTTACCGCACGGTGAACTTTTTGACTTTTCCGACAAAAGTACGAGAAGAATGTTATTTTTAACTTATACGGCGTGAACGGATTTTTACGGTTTCATAACGCCTCATTTTCATGAAGCTTACTCTACAAGATTTTGTGACTATTTTCAAAAAAATAATTTTCATTTAAAATTTCATGGCATTTTGTGAAAAGAAAATGATTTTGAAGAAGAAAGGATATTTTCCTCAAGAATTCATTTCAAGTGTTTTATCAAAACCATTTTCCATCTAAGATGACATTATTTAATATGTGTATGTTTCAAGTATAATGTCTCTATTATTTACATGGTTTCAATTTTCTTATGATGAAATATCCATTTGTTTAATATGGATTATGTGATGGTGGGATGATGTTTATGAAACCCATTTTATTCTTTGGGTTATGATGAATGTTTTAAGTTTATTTTGTGGAACAAGTAAGAATGATTTCATTATGAGATGGGTGGGACCTATATCTCCCTCCAATGCATTGGGTAAAGATTTATATCTCATGAGATAGACATGGCTGGAATGGTAAGTTAATACGATTCAGTAATACAGGACTGGAATGAGGAGTGAACTCGATTCAGAAAGGGACTTTTTCCACTAAGATGGTCTTGGCAGCAATGCCTTGGCTACTATGGAAATCATATCATGTGATTAATGGTTTCCACAATCACATGTTTTATTCCCATGCTATTTTATCATGATTAATGTTTCTTTATGATTTGTGCCTTATGTACTACCATGTTTTATGTCATTTCCCAAGATTTTGATGTTTAAACATTATGTTCATGTTTTTAAGTTCAAATGTATATGATTTGTTTTATTTTATCCATGCTTACCCTTACTGAGCATTTGAGCTCACCCTTTATATTTTTTATTTTCCCCATGATTTAAAGAAAGGTTTTAGGTAATAAAGCCAAAAGGGGAAGATCTTTATGGGAGATGTTGAAGATCTTTCACCATTATTAGAATATTACGTTCCGAGTTTCCAAAGACACTAAACTATTATAGTACTTTGGTGTCTACTTTTCTTATGTATTAAGTATTCCGCAAAAGTAATGTAATGTCTATGTACGTCAAGCTTTGGGTCTCTACAAGGTTGGATGGAATGTGTTGTGATAGTATGTTAACCCCAATAAGTCTATGTTCATTAGTTATATTAGAATCATCACTCAGTTCCATATGCTGATTGATGTAGATTCATGGCATCATGTTTTTCCCATGCTTAAAACACTAATGTGGGAAGATATTATAGTAATAATATGATATCATTTATTTATTTTACTAAAAACTAAAATAAAAAAACATTGAATTACTCTTCATAATACCTTGTAGAGTGCATTTATATTTGATGAATCTCATAAGAAATATGTATTAATTCTTTATGGAAGGATTCATAGAGGCTTTCAAAAATTCTAACGAGACATCACCTTAAAGATTCTAAAGGGAAAATAAACCCACAACCACTACTTATTTATGCACACCTGATAACCCAAGAAATGTGGGATGTATTTACTGGTCATCGTGCATATGTATATTTTCAAGTATATTTTGGAGAGTAATACGTTTTTTGATAATATGTATATTCATCACTTTGATTGACAATTTATTATTTATGAAACAACAACTAATTTTTGAAAATAAGGGACAAGAAATAAAACCAATGTACCACTACTGTAAATCAAGGATGGGGTATGTTTCACTTGAAAAAAAATTGGTACGCATTTTAAATATACCGTAATACTTTTATGTTACATAAAACAACAACGTAATTATGTTCCTCTGTTTATATGAAAATTTATTACTCCAAATCCCAATCCACTTCCATCTCACGCCATGTTCTATGAAAGGAGGCATGTGTAAATAAATATGGGATACTAATAGATTAAAACACATAAAAAGTGTGGGAAACATGTGTAAGTATGACATAATAAAAATTTATTTTTCTTTAAATCGTTATTTCATAACAATGATTACTTATTTTTCTATATTTACTATTTGAAATAGTCATAATAATCAAAAACACGGTGGCCTTGAAGTAGCCAGAACAGTATGGCCGCATTAAAGGTGTGGGTTTTGGGGTGTCACCCCGAACATTTTTTGAGAAAAAAAAAAGAGGAGGATAAAGATAAATAAATTAAATAGATGAAAGAAAGACTATATACCCTTGAAGAATAATTCCAATGGCAGAGAGAGTTTCTAGAAACTTTTATGGGGGGAAGAAAAGAGAAGAAACAACTCAAGAATAACCATTATGTGAATATCCCTCCCCACCCCCACTAGCTTTGAGGTGAGTCATTCCCCTCAAAGATTTTTCTTAGTCATGGTAATCAATATTATAATAATTTTTTCTATGAAATGTGAATCATATAAACACTCATACCTTTCCTTTACTGATATTATACAGGGTGAAAATGATTGTGATTTATATTTATCATCATTCATCCATCGCCTTGTAGCGAGGGCTACAGTGTTCAATATCCAAGATGATAGTCTACACAATAGACCACTTACAACAGGTCATGTGAGAGTGGTGATTAGCATAGCACATGAGATGAGCACCGAGCTACATGTTCCACTTGATGATGAAGATATTCATACGGTCTACTAAGCTATTGGAACATTCATCGCATAATCATTACATCTTGTAAAAAACATGTCAATAAGGAGGGATTCATTTCTAATTAATTTTTCAAGCTAAATATTTAAATATTAATGAAAAAAGGTCTTAATTGGTGAATTTTATTATATATGGACAAAGAGAAGGTATTGAAACAAAATATCGAATCAAAAACATCTAAAGGACTTACCAATCGATCAAAAAGATCTTATGAAAGTACCTTTACCCCGCATGTTCCATATCCTCATTTACTAACATTGAAGGTTCATCTGGATACAAAGTTAAAAAATGGTAGTAGTCACATGGTTTATTTTTAAGAAAATATGTACATAGAGTAATGTGAATACTACATTTTTGTTGAGGATGTAAATTAAATCCTTGACTATGATTGGTTAGGTGCCTCAATTATAAATGTATACATGAGGTATGGTTTCATGATTTGATTTTCCAAAAGCTGATATACTATGTTAATTATGACTAAATACATTTCATATTTTTAGAAGCCATATATATATAAAACAATTGAAGGGGTTTCCCCGTGAAAAAAATTGACTCACACCTCTACAGAACAAACAAAAATAAAATCCAAAAAAAGTTGAAATAGTGGAAGTCCTGGTCAAATCATTTGAAAGAAAACTTTTAGAAGATAGACACTTCTTAATACCAACATTTCAGGGGTAAAACTCTACAATTTAATCATATCAAATATATTTTCATTTATTTCATTACTTATTCATTTTTGTGTTTTTAGTTAATATTGGATGCTCATTTTGGTCAATTTAGATGCTCCAAAGATTTATTTCTTTGATTCACTACATGGATACCCAACAAACCGACCACACATGATGGAGTTTTTCAATTTTTAATACACTAAATCCAATGTTTTAGAACTAAACATCAAGTTATAAAATTTATATTATCTTTTAATGAGGATTATGTTATGACAGGGAAGTGTTTCAATATTGTGAACAAGGAATAAGGTCGGGGGATAAGCACAAGGACCCTAAAAATTTCTACAAATAGAAAAGTATCAGGGTATATATAATAATATTTCATTATCCAAACACATATAAAAACAAATTACTTATTCTCATCAATGTTTTTGTAGTGTTCAAAACAAACAAATGAGAAAGATTGTGGTTATTATGTTTATAAATTTATGAGAGAGATCATATTTCATGAAAAAACTACCATACTCGAAGAGGTATTTTCAAAGTTAATTACTATTTCATTTAAAATATTTATTAATTTTTTGTGTATTTATATTTGTTTAGTACTACTATAAATTTCAAAATGACTCATATTCACAAGAAAATATAGATTTTCTTAGAAACGAATGGGCAGTATACATTAAGGAAGAATGTACACAAATAGAATGAATATATAACTTCCATATAAGTAGTGGATTGTTTCATATTTATGTTTAATTTACTTCTTTTTATTATTACTCACATAAGAATTTTTTTCTTATATAATTTGATTCATTTCATATTTATGGGTCAAGAATGTATACAACCATCAGGAAAAGTTGAATTCTTATTATTTAATTAATTTTGTCATCATTTTATTTGCTATTTGAAAGTTATTTTCTTTATCATCTTTATCTAATACTTATTTATTTTTTTCATAGATCTTTTGGGAAGAGATAACCTGTTACTTTCTGCCAATGTTATTATGCTTTTTATTTCTTTTCTTTGTCAAATATCCAATGCTGTAGATTTATTCGATGTTCTTAGCTAAAAAACATTTCTAGAATCAATATGCAGTGTTGGTAGTTTAACAGAGAAATAAATTGGTAATTTCGGTAACATTGGTAGATGTAATTTTTTTGAGACTTTGGGATGTGTAGGAACCAGCGGCACCGCAATCCGACACACGGTGTGATCGATATGACTCCAGGTGAGTCTTTTTATTTAAAATTGACATTAATTTTAGTAAAATAGATTATTGACATACTCAAAAACCAAAAAACTACATTCTAATTGTTTTTATAATTTAGGACAATGATCCATAAGTCATTTAAGATGTGTAGTAATTATCCGCACCTCAATGCTACATTACTAGAATTTTGGGTTATAGCGACGGATTTATAGCCATAGTTTATAAAAATGGTGGCTATATTCAACCTAAAGACACGATGGTCATGTATGTACCCCACCCCCTCGTGCTTACTCCCCCCCACCCCCTTCCTCCCCCACAATTCTTCCCTCCCCACAAACCCTATTCTAATTCCCTCCCTCGTGATTCTTCATGTCAGTCTCCCACTCCTCCTCTCTGCCTCCTCCACCTTCCGGCCTCCTCCAAACCTCCCCTTCTCGTATCTACATCCCCACATCCCCCTCACCTCACCCGGTCACCGCATTCTCCTCCTCCTTCTATCCTTCCTTACTCCCCCTTCCTACATCCTCATCCTCACATCCCCACCTCCTCTTTCCCACATCTTATTCTCCACCTCCTTACCTCCTCGCCTCCCTGCCTCCCCACCTCCATCAGTTCTCCCCGCCGTTCTTGGCTCAATTTTTGGCTCCACCTCACAGATCATCCCTATCAATCACCCTCATAGATCCCCTCCCTCATGGATTTCACATCGCCTCCCTCATGGATCCCATAAACCATTTCCACCTTCCTCTTGTAGGATCTTATCCCAAAAAAATTATGGAAGGTATGTATTTCATTATCCCATAATTTAATATAGATTTGCAACTTCTATATTTCTATGATTTTCAATCCCTAATCTCTTGCATTAAATATTCTCTTCATCGATGATGAAAAATGACCAAGATCTAGTTCTCTAATCTCCATGCTTTGATGACCTGATAATCATGTGGTTATAGTGATGTTGTAAATCTATAATTATTTTATGTTTAGTGTAGTTCATTACCAAACTATTCAGTTTTTTGAATTTTATAGTATATTTTTGTATAATCATCTACCTCCTCTTTCTTCTTTGATTACTAGCTTTTAACATTTTTTTCATTACTTTAGGTGTTGTATTTTATAATTTTTTTCCATCATAATAATCATTATCAAGAGTGGTCGGTTTTAAAATAATAATTTGGAAGTGTTTTGAAATATTTTAAATGGTAAAACTCATTGAAATACAAAGTGTATTATTATATAAGTGGTTTGAAATAAATAATATCTTTATTAATCCTAAGGTCATTTCTTATTTTAAAAATGTGTTATTGATTTTTTAAGATGATTTAAAAGTTTTAAAATTCCCTAAGGAAAATGAGGATTTTTAAATGAAGGAAGTTAGTTTTTAATAGTTGAGTGTTTTTCAAACAAGTGTTTATAAATAATAGTTTTGATTCCTTATACAATATAGTGATTTTTTAACAAGAAAGTGTGCTTTTGGAAATTCAAAGTTTTGGCATGTGTTTTACTTTGATGAATGGGTGATTTTGAAATTTTCCCCTAGTGTACTAGGACTCATTCATTTGGTTTGGGAAACATGAATGGCTTGTATTCATGTTTCTTGTTGCTTGACTATGATTCCTAGAAAGGTTCTTGGGATGAACCTTATGGTGAATCCTGTTATTTCTTGAGTGAGGTCCTTTTATCATTTGGCACTTCCCGAGCTTTAAATAGAGTGGAAGATGTTATTGTTCCATCACATCATATACTAGTGCATCTTAGAGAATTATTCAAGATGGTGTTTTTAGTGGAATTATACTCAAACTATACAAGTGAATAATCCACTACGTTCTTGATTACTCTTTTAGGGAAGGAGAGTAGTGAATTTCTATGGCGCTTGTTTCTTAGTTCTTTAGAGGAGGTATTTAGTTCAACCTTAGATCTTTTATGTGATTTAGTATAAACCCAAAATCATTTTAATCCCCTATGGTTTTTATATCTTATCATTTATTAAAGGTGTATACTCATCTCACCATTAATAGTTTCATTAGGATATGATGTGGGGTGAATTTTGTACATGGTTGTGGTTTGGGTGATGAATTGTATTGGGATTCTTGTTCAAGGATCTTAAAGTGGTTAAGGTTTTGAGGTGACCTTTATTTGTTGTATCCTTTTGGTTACCTTGTGTATTGTTCTTATGTGAGTGGTTTTTATTTTGGTATTCTCATGCCTCATTAGTTTATGATGATCATTATTGTTCATTCATGGTTTGGACCATGGGATACAGTTTGTTTAATAGAAGATATGGGGATACCTAAGGAATGTGCTAGGGTAACAGGGATGAGCAGTTGGTTTCTAATTAGACTGTGAGTTTTACCATGTTATAATTTTCTATTAGGATCACCGTGAGTATGTTTTCTATGAATTTGGAAGAAATTTACCCTCCATATAGTTTTTTGAATCAAGGATAGAGCCATGTTATTCCATGATGAGTCATGTTCATGATTGGTGTGTTCCTCCTATTCATAGGGGATGTCTTGGATTATTTACCCAATCTAGTAACCTCTCATATGTTTTTAGAGAACTTTATTCCATTGTGTATTTGAGATGGTATTTCATGGTTTCCTATAGTTGGTGGAATCTTATCATTTCCTTTGATGATTAGTGGAAATATGGTTGTTTTGGTGATGTTTTCTCTCATGGGTGTGTCTATCCTTTATTTCACTATTTTAGATTAATTCTAAATGGTGGAAAGACCTATGTTAGGTATTCATCTTCTTAATTGATTAATTTCATATGGTTGTGATTTGGTTTATGCTTGAGGTGGTTTGATGATGCTTAATGATTCATTCTATGGATTTTGAGGAATAATGTTAAGGGTGGTGTTCCTTTTTATAGGACTTTATTTTTTTCCAATACCTATTTTGGATGAATTTAGGGTTCAAGTAAGTTATAATAAAGGGGTTTTGGTTTTCATTGGTTTGTATAGGTCATCTCCTTGCTTGTTGTTTCTTCCTCTCTTGAAGGCAACATGTTGGGACTTGTTTCCTCTTGGATTGAGGAAGGTGTTTCTATTAAGTTTATTTATATTGCATTCCATGGGTAGGTTGAAAGTTTTAAAATGTTATTATTTACAAAATATACATATAGGGTGATACCCATGATGGATTTTAAATTGTTTTCAAATGATTTTTATAATTGTCATGGGGTTATTTCATGACAAGTGTTTGTGAAAATTCCTGAGTGGATCTTTCAAATGAATTTAAGTATTTTAAAATGGTGTTTGACATCCATTAAGTTTTCAAAGGGGGTTATTTGGGTGGTTTAAAGGATAGATTTATAAAAATAAGGGTTTTTTCCCTTGTTTTCAGTTATTTTAATACTTTCATGGTCTTTGTGGCTGTTTGAAAAGTTTTATGGAATTTTCCTGGGAAAATGTCATTTTCAAATGGTTTATAAATAATTTCTTATGTTTGACATGGAATAAAATATTCGATATAATTTATTAGTGGAATTATTCTCTTGGGATACTTATTTGGATTATGGTTATTTTTTAGTATCCATTAATTAAAATGATTTCAAAGGGTATACTCTCCTAAAATTAAATTAGAGCCTCAACACTAGTAGGGAAACTCTTTTGTACGAGGATACTCACATGAGGTTATGTGGCCCTTTGGCTCAGACCTATAGGTTTGTTTTGGGTCATTATAAAAGGATATTGGTTGTTTGGAACTTGTTGGTGGAGTTTCCATGTTCTTGGCTAGATCAAGCATAAGGAACATTTGAGTTATTGGGGATTAGAATGTTGTTAACATATTTTCTGATTTTCTTGCATTCATGCATACTGAGTAGGAAGGTAGAATAACATTCCATAAATATATCAATTGTATTCTCCATAAATAGTCATTAATTTATTTCCTTGATTCTACTATCCTTTTTAGATCAATTGATTTTATATATTGAGTGAAATATATAAGAGTAATTAACTAGTTTAACTTAACCATTTAATTATGTTTTATTTTTATGTGATTGTGAGTAACATACAAGGACACCTAAGAAATTTCACCAGTGTGACATGATTCAACATCTTCATCACTTTTTTTAAGAAGACACATCCATCTTCTAGGAGAACATGTTAGGGTGTAGGAGGGTGTCCTCAACAACAGACCTAGACATCATAGATAAGTTATGGGGAGATTGTTGGTCCTACAAGATTAATATTTATTAAAGATACTAACAACATGGGGATAGAGGGGGGTCTGGTGCAGGGGGTGGGGTGGTAGGCTGGTGTAGGGTTGGGGGGCTGGTGTATGGGTGGTTTTAGGGGTTGGGATCTGGTGTAGAGGCGTAGGGGGGTGATGTAGGGGTAGAAAATAGGATTTTACTTTTTTTTATGTGGTTGTTGAGTTGAGGGTTAGTTCATAAAATTTATTGAAAATCGGGTTTTACATCCCCTGTGAAGAGAATTTTTTAGTTATCATCACATTTTGTGTACTTTATGGGTAGATTTGTACTCTAAATTGACCTTTTAAGGAATGTAAATTGGTCTAGCCAAATTTTACATAGATTTGTTCAATTGATGAAACATTTCTAATAGAAAATATTTTATAACCCTTCTCTCATGGATTTAATTGATTAAAGACAAAGTGAAATAATAAAATGGGAGAATAATTATTTCTTAAAATTAGAAGAGTTATTTAAAGAAGATAAATCCCTAACTTACACCCATGATGTCAATAAGGGTAAGAAAACATTTCCCTTTTCATTTATTTTCATTTAGGGGTAAAACGATTACATGGTATTTTAGAGTAAAACATGAAAATTTGAATTGAAAATAAGTCTAAAGTGGGAGATTTAAAAGCCCTTGGGTTGAAGTTTTTTTTAGTCAATTAGATTTTTTTCAAGGATATTAACATAGGTATATAAAGTTATAGTATTTGGTGATGGAATGAGTATCCACCCACTAAATATGAATAATTTACTTCCATGATGAATACATGGAAAAGTAAACAACCTAAACAATTGTATACATGGTACTCAAGTTTCATGAAAAGTATTGAAGTGTGAAAATTATTATCTATAATAATTTTAATGGAAGATATAATAATGGAAGCTAGTTTATGACTTGTGTACATACTGTATAGCTTTCAAATTTGTTATTATTAAGGTTTTAATAAGTTAAATGGCTAGAGGATACTAGCCTTGAGTTAAAGAATCCATCCATATAGTACTTAGTATACTGGTTACTAAAATAAGTTTTTAATATATCTTAAATGATGTTTTAAATGGATGAAGTGAAAGATGGAAATTTAGGGTTGGTGTAGCTCTTTGAAATACTCTACTTGAGTAGTTACATTCTAATAAGGTCCTTAGAGACTTTTTGAAGTATTTTGGATTTATTTTAATAATTTATATAATTATTTGGAGAAATTATGAGGTGATTTTAAAGCCTTGATCAAGATTATAGTGGATTTGAATACTGATGAAGCATATAATATTAGGAAGAAAATCACAAAAATAAAAAATGAATGAAGTCTACATTGCGTGGAACAACTTTTTTTTCCCTACGTGAGAAATTTAGCTAGTGTATAACTTTGTAAGTCCCAACATTTGACTTGGTGTACCAATGCATATGACCTTTCTATCGAGCATGTGACTTTGAAAGTCCCACTTATGATGGAAATTGAAAAAAAATAATTTTCATTACATTATAAATTAAAGAAGTATTTTTCAACTCAGATGATGAGATAATTTGAACAAAAAGACTATTAATGATCATGTTATTTAGTATTGGGATGTACATATCAATCTGAATATTATTTTTTTCATTTTTTGTTATGGATTCATGTATCATTTATCATGTACAATTGACACACTAATCACATATATATAAGAAGTCGTTATATCTCATTTCTTTTCCCACTATTTCCTTACAGGTGGTTTCTTATGATTATTGCATCGAAATAATGAATGAAGATACTAATTGTAGTATCGTATGATTCTCAATATAAAAGGGGGGTGAATTTTACACTTTTAAAAATTACTTTAGAACTTTTAAAGATGGTAATGTTTAACAAAGTTAAACAAGGAAAAATTCACAAAACCTCTAGTTCTAAAAACTTGCTTGAATCTGGAAAAGTGATTCCAAGAAATCAACTCCAAAAAGATGGTTCTGGAAAGGAAACTTAACAAAAGTTTACAAAGATAAAGATTCTAACTTAAAGTGTGTATAATCTTTCTAAATCAGAGTACAAGTATAAGGAAGTATAATATAGTTATACTTTCCTCTATAATCAAAAAATGCAGCGGAAAACTTGAAACAAAACAAGTAACAAGTAGTAAATCTTTTAACCCAAAGAGAAGGGTATCCAACAACCTTGGATAAAGGTCCCTAGATTTATACTTTCAAGAAATTTTATCTTACCCACACCAAGGTAAGACCTCGATACAAAGATCGGATTCTATCTTGCTATCCCCGCAAGTCCTCAACTTTAAGGTAGTCGACACCTCTGTCTTCCTCAGAAAGGAAGCCTTCAACTTCAAGGTAGTCGGCACCTCTGTCTTCCTATCCCCGGAAGCCCTCGAATGTACTCAGAAACATTTAGAGTCGCATGAATCATATTTGAACAAGACGTTTAGTATGAACTAATCATGAGAGTCTCTCTCTATAAATTACCTCAATAGCATGTAATCTCTAGATTCATAGAATAGTTTTAAAAGTTCTGAGCTCTTTCAAATGAGCTCCTATTTATAGGAATATTCTCAACAGTCGGCTCCCTCCTCTAACGGTCATATTTTTCCTGGAATTTCGGAGGTACCTGTATATGTGTCACTCAAACAAGGGTTAGTTAGTAACTGAATGCATGACATCATTTTATAATAAAAATAAGTGTAAAATAAAATATGGTTACATAACCAAAATAAAATATTCAAAATGTAAGAAAATAAAATTTCAGAGTCTAACCAAAAACAAATTCGGTGTCTATAATACAAGGATATTCGGATTCTATTTTCTAAGAAATTCAGAACCTGAACATTATAGAATTCCAGAGCCTAAATTTCAAGGAAATTTGGAATCTGGATTCACAAGAATTTGGAACCTGAACTTACAAAGTTCTAAGTCAGAGTTCATGATAATTCGGAGTCATAACTTAAAAAGTTTGGAGTTATAATTCATGATAATTCAGAGTCTAAACTTACAAAGTTCTGAGTTTGAATTCATTAGAATTCAGAGTCTGAACTTACAAATTTCGGAGTCTGAATTCATTAGAATTCAGAGTCAGAACTCATAAGAGTTCAGAGACTGAATTTAGAGAACTCAGAGTCAGAACTCAGAAGAGTTCGGAGTCTGAATTCAGATAACTCAGAGTCAGAACTCAGAAGAGTTTGGAGTCTGAATTTAGAGAACTCGGAGTCATAACTCATAAGAGTTCGGAGTCTGAATTCAGATAACTCGGAGTTAGAACTCAGAAGAGTTCGGAGTCTGAAAACAGAATGCTCTTTATCTGAGTATTATATGATTCCGAAGTTTTAGATATGAAACCAAATTTTACACTTAGACAAGATAATGAATAATGAAAAACATGGTAAGAAAAAATTTCCTTGGGGAAGGAAAATTTTCCTTATGAAAGTAAAACACAGGGTAAAATGAAATTTTCCATGAGATAAGGTGTTTGTGATTTTCAAAACATGAGGATTGGTAAAGTCATAAGAAAACCTTATTGACTCAACAATCTCCCCCTTTTTGGAAAGCACAAACATCCTTATGAAAAAGAAAATAAGGACTTAGAAAATATTTTTCTAGACTTTGAAAATAAAACTTATATACCTTATCATATGGGAAAATATGAATACGACTAACTCCCCCCTTAAGCTTTGGAACACTAAGGATCATATTCTAGATTTCTGGAATGATATTTTTCATTATCTTGAGTATGGAAATCTCTGTAATGAAAACTCCCCCTTAGATAATCTCCCCCTTACTTAGGGATATTTCTTATTTACTTAGTATTCTTTTTCCTTTCTCCCCCTTTGTAATTTTCAAAAATAATTTGAGGGAATTGAAAAGAAATTATGGTACTTGAAAGATTAGTACAACACATCCAAAATACAAGCAACCAAAAATTTCATTATGATTATAAAGAATTTGTACAAGGAAGAAAATTACAATAATATATCAGATTGCAACAAAGTTATTCTTCCTTTTCCTTCGGCATCAACTTCTTGACTATAGTCTTCAGCTTTTTGAGCTTCTTATGATATTCTTATGCTCACTTAAGAAGTTGATCCTGATCCTCAGCATTATTCTTTAATGCCTTGATTCTTTCTTCCTAAGATTTAAGATCTTATTCCTAAGCCTTCAGGACTTCTTCCTGCTTAACAAGATTTTATTATATCTCTATCTGAAGATCTCTTTCTCTCTTCCAGCTTTGGGAAACAGAATACAATTTCCCATTTAGATCCTTCACTTCTTGAATCTGAGAATTTTGTTCCAAATATAACTTTTCTTCAAAACTGGTTGTAAGATCTTTGATCCTACCATCTTCAATGTCAAAAGACTCCTTGACACCATCTTGGAACTCATCAAGTTCTCTCAAATATTCTATTGTCTTCTTTGACCTGCCAACTATTTTCTTATAGGACCTTTTGTGGGCATCATTGTTAATGAAGAAATTCTTGAAATCAACCTCAAGCTTGACACACTTGTCCGTCACCATGGAAACTGAATCTAATTTCTGATTTAGTGTGTGTTGAAGCATCTGGAATCTAGAGTATATTCTTGGGAAAATCGGAATGGTTCCAAACAGCTTCTTCAATGATTAGACAAAGAAATCATGTCCTAGAGAAGATGATTCTGAATCTGAGACTTTTCTATGTGAGGGATCTTTTTATATCTCAGCAAATTTTCTCTTTGAAGATCCACCAAATTCATTCTTCTTTATAATAGCTTTAGTAGGTGTATCAACAACCACCTGTTTCCCCTTATCAGTTCTCATAATGGCTTCCTCATCCAGAGATTCATGTTCACTGTCAGACAGCTGAACAATTCTATCTTCATCTATCTTATCATTTTCATCTCCTACCTCAACATCTTCAGGATGAATAAAATGATGATTAAAACTTTCTTCCTCAGAAATCTTGTTCACTTCATCTTCAGCTTTCTCATCCTCTTCTTTCTGATCCTTCCCAGGTGTAGCAAGATTTGAAGATTCTTCTTCTAAAGTTCAGATTGACAATTTTTCAGATGGAATTTCTTTCTCATGGAAGTCTTCAACTTTATTTATGAGATCTTCAGTTTCACCACTACTTTATTCTTCTTCCACTTCTGCCACAACTTTTTATACTTCAACAAATTTTTCTAGGGACTTTTTCGAAGTCACGAATTTCTTCCCCGTAGTCTCAGGTAAAGCTTCCAGTATGAAATATTTTGGTACTGGGATTTGTTTGGAAGCTTTTTAGTATCCCTTAGAAGGTATTACACAATCTCAGTCTCAGACATCTTCTTATTTTGTTTCTTTTCTTTATCTTACTTCTCAAGCTCAGCTGTTGTCTTCTCTTTTAAGGCTTTGGCTTCAGCAGGATCCAAACCAAAACATGGCTCCCCTGATTTCTTATTTTTCTTATCTTCCCTCTATTTTTCTATAACATAATCTGGATAGGATTTTTGTTTCTTAGGTTTTGGAGGTGCGGATTGATCTTCCTTAGCTTTTGGGGTTTTTCCTTCCTCTTCTACTTCCTTCAGCTTCCTCTTCTTTCCAACTTTTTTTGATGGTTCAGCCACTTCTTGATTTTTCGAAACATCTTGAGCTTCTTCTTCTGGTAGGTCATAAAATTCTCCAGAGTCTTTAGAAAAACCCATGTTCATCCTCTTCAAATTATCATCACTGACTAGAATGACTTTGCAATTTCTAGGTTTTTAACTACAAGGGATTTTAAAAGATTCTAAGCACCGAACAATCAACTTAGAAAGAATGGTCGGGTACATGATAATTTGAGCCTTCAGATTTCCATTCTTGATATTCTCAATCGTAATCAGAATATGCTTAACCAAATTAACCTTCCTCAGGTTCACTAGAAAATCTCGGATGTACATATCACTCTTCTTCAATGTGTCCTTATCACCTTTTCTCGGAATGATAAATCCTTGACCCATAATTCAAGGATCCAATTATTTGTAGAGAGGTGAGCAATATTTGGAGTCTTGACATCAGTAAGACTGATTCACTCCATAGATTTCACTTTTACAAAGCTTCCTTTGACATCCGGCAACTTGTAGTAATATAATTCAGCTTCCCCTTCATATGGAATACTAACTAAGCTGGCTGCCTTAGTATATGAAAGAGCATAGGTCTTTCCATAGATTTTAAAAGAAAGCTTTTATTTGCCTTCTTCCTTAAAGAAATTGACTGATTCATAAAACTTAATAAGAAAATCTAGATATACCAAATCTTGAGCCCCTAGCTTCGATATACAAACACTCTCCCATCTATTCAATTTGATATTCTTAGAAATGATTGAATCATACTTAGCGAAGAAGTTTGGATGCACCAACCTTTCTCTATACACCTGTCACTCCAGAATTGGCTTGACAGTAGACATATCTTTCTGAGAGGATTTTTCTACAGACATTCAGAATTGAGAAAACTCTGAGAAGTTTGGAACGGGATTAAGTAGAGAGGCAGAGCTTTAGAACGCGAGAGCTTGAGATAAATGTGGGACAACCCTTAGAGGTTCCTTTATATAGGTGTTAAAAGCGACGATTCGTATTCCAAACTCAATCCAATGGCTAAAAATCCTTCTGATCAGATCTGATGGTTGATATGATAGCCACAAGGAAAATGTGATAAAATCTTATCTTTTGAGGTTTTTAAGAAAAACATTCGGATTTAAGGAAAAGAGAATCTGAAAAATTTCAAAAACAAATGAAAATACCAGTAATTAAATGATGATTATGGAAACTTAAGAAAGGAAACATACCTTTTGGATTTCCAGGAAGATTATTTATATTGAAGAAAAATCTTCTTGAAGAACTTTAGATTCCAAAAATTTGATTACGAAAAATAAATTTGAAAACAAAAATCTCCATTATGAAAATTTTGAGTACGAAAATCTTCATTACAAAAATTTTAAGTACGAAAATATTCAATATGAAAATTTTGAGTACGAAAATCTTCATTACAAAAATTTTGAGTATGAAAATATTCATTACAAAAATTTTGAGTACGAAAAATCTTCATTATGAAAATTTTGAGTACAAAAAATCTTCATTGCGAAAATTGTAAGTACGAAAATCTTCATTACGAAAATTTTGAGTATGAAAATATTCATTACGAAAATTTTGAGTAAGAAAATATTCATTACGAACATTTTGAATACAAGAATATTTTGGAAAAACTGACTACGAAAATTTTCCTTATAAAAGATTTTGAAAAATCTAACTACGAAAATTTTTAGAAAATATTCATTATGAAAAATTTGAAACTAACAAGCAAATGTACTCCAGATATGAAAAAGAGTTTATTACTATAAGGATATTGGTTTTAACAGGAATTTAATAAGGATGATTACCTTATAGTTATCATTCCTAACTTCTGTTTAATGTATTCAAATCTATCAAAGGGTAAAGATTTTGTGCAAATATCAGCAAGTTGATATTGTGTTCTGGTAAATTGAAGAATGATATCTTTTTTTGTGATCCCTAAGAAATTGATGCCTAATATCTATGTGTTTTGCACGAGAGTGATGTGTAGGGTTTTTACTTAGGGAAATGGCACTAGTATTATCACACAAAATTTGTGTTTTGGTAAAACTCATACCATAGTCTGTGAGTGTGTGTTGTATCCATAATACTTGAGCACAAAAACTTCTAGCTGCTACATATTCAGCTTCAGCAGTGGAAAGTGCTACTGAGTGTTTCTTCTGTCATGACCAAGAAACTAATGAATCTCCTAAGAAATGACAAGTTCCTGATGTACTTTTTCTATCCATTCTACATCCACAAAAGTTAGCATCCAAAAAACTTTTTAAAACAAAATCATTTCTAGAAGTATAAAAGAGTCCTAAATCCATGGTTCCATTTAAGTAGAAAAAAATTATTTTCACTACCTTTAAATGAGATTCCTTAGGATTGTATTGATATCTTGCACATAAGCATACTGAAAACATTAATTTTGGATGAATAGCTGTCAAGTAAAGTAAACTTTCTATCATACCTCTAAAAGATGTCTGATCTACTGGTTTCCCAGCTTCATCAGGATCAAGTGAATTTTAGGTACCAATGGGAGTACTTATACTCTTAGTGTTGTCAAATCCATAATTTTTAAGAAGATATTTAATATACTTATGTTGGGATATATAGATTTCTTCTGGTTTTTGAGAAATTTGAAAACCAAGGAAAAATGTTAACTCACCCATCATACTCATTTTGAACACAGATTTCATTAGATTCGCATAGGAATCAGTTAAAGATTTCTGAGTTGAACCAAATATAATTTCATCAACATAGATTTGAATGATCAAAAAAAATTTCTTATCTTTCTTTATAAAAAGGGTTGGATCTGCATTTCCCTTAACATAATTATTTTAAAGCAAAAATCTTGTAAGTCTATCATACCAAGCTCGAGGGGCTTTCTTAAGTCCATACAAAGATTTGGTAGGTTTAAAAACATGCTCATGATGTTTTGTATCTTCAAAACCAGGAGGTTGTTCAACAAAAACTTCCTCTTGAACATAACCATTAAGGAAATAACATTTTACATCCATTTGAAAAAGTTTGAAATTGAAGAATGCTGTAAAGGCAAGTAAAATACGAATAGATTCAAGTCTAGCTACTGGAGCATAGGTTTCTTCATAGTCTATTCCTTCTTGTTGATTATAGCCTTTAGCAACCAATCTAGCTTTATTTCTTACTATGATTCTGTTTTCATCACACTTATTTTTGAAGACCCATTTTACACCAATAACAAAAGTTTCCTTAGTTCTTTCAACCAAGGTCTAGACTTTATTCCTTTCGAATTCATTTAGCTCATCTTGCATAGATTTTTTCCAATCATCATCACTTAAAGTTTCATCAGTGCTTTTTTGTTCTAATTGGGAAAGAAATGCTAAATGTTCTACTTAATTTCTTAAGGAACTTCTAGTCCTTACATGTTGATTCACATCACCAATGATACTATCACTAGGATGATTCTTTAGAAACAACTAATTTGGGTTTTGTAAAACATGTTCATCAACATAGGGTCGGAAATCAATTGGTGTAAATGCTTCAGAAACATTTTCTTGGGCATCTTTCTTATCAGAAGGATCTTCTAACAAAGGTTGATAATCAGTTTTTGAAAATACATCTGAAGATATAGGTTGGGGTTGTTTAAAAATAAAGGGATCAGTTTCATCAAATTTAACATGTACTGTTTCTTCAATAGTACAAGTGTTTTTATTGAAAACTCTATAAGCCTTAGAAGTTGTGGAGTAACCTAAGAAAAATATTTCATCATATTTTGGTGTGAATTTGTATAAATTATCTTTAGTATTCAAAATAAATACCTTGCAACCAAAAAACTTGAAGTAGGAAAGTCTAGGTTTTCTACCATTCCATAACTCATAAGGAGTTTTATTAAGAAAAGGTCTAATCAAAACTCGATTTATAGTATAACAAGCAGTACTTACAGCTTCAGCCCAAAAATGTTTAGCTACAGAATACTCACTCAACATGGTTCTAGTTATCTCTTGAAGAATTCTATCTCTTCTTTCAACAACACCATTTTGTTGAGGTGTTATGGGTGCTGAGAAGTTATGAGTAATGCCTTTTATACTACAAAAATTTTAAAAATCAGAATTTTGAAATTCTCCTCCATGATCACTATTAATAGGTATCAAAGGAAGGTTTTTCTCATTTTTAACTTGGGCTCTAAAACTTTTGAAATAAGAAAAAAGCTTCATATTTCTTTGCTAGAAAATAGACCCATGTAAATCAATGTAATCATCAACTAAAACAAATACATAATACTTGCCTCCAATGCTTTCAGTTTGTGTTGGACCAAAAAGATCCATATGTACTAACTGTAATGCATCAGTAGTTGAGACTTCACCGACTGATTTAAAATGTGGTTTATTTTGCTTGCCATATTGACAAGGATCACAAACTTTTGAAGAATCAAATATAAGCTCTGGTAGATCCTTAACTAATCTTTTCTTTGAGAGTTTTCATAGGTTTCTAAGGTTACAATGTCCTAACGTTCTATGCCACAACCAATAATGATCTTACATTGCACTAATTCAAGGTAAGTCTTTGATCCTAAGGTCTTCTAAGTTTAGTGTATATACATTCTCTTGCCTTTGGGCAGAAAGAATAAATTCTTCCTTGGAATTTTGTACTGAGCACTTGTCATTCCAAAAATTCACAAGGTAACCTTCATCACATAATTGAATTATGCTAATGAGGTTGTGCTTAAGACCCTTAATAAAAAAAACTTTTGAAATCAAAGTTTTTCCAAGAATAATGATGTTACTTATACCAATAATTTCTCTCTGAGCATTATCTCTGAAGGTTACTTTTCCTCCTTTCTTCTTGATAATATTTTCAAAGTAGTTTTTGTTACCAGTCATATGATGGGAACATCCACTATCCATGTACCATGTATTGTTGTTGGTACTTTCTCTATTTTTTTGAAAACAAAATAGTTAGACTTTCTAAACCCAAACTTTCTTGGGTCTGGAAATTTTAGAAAGAAAAACTTTAGGCACCCACATTTTCTTAGAAAGATAGGCTTTATGAAATCCTAAAGACTAAGTTTTGTTTAGGGAACAATTTTTTGCCCAGTTTCCACCACACTGACACTTAGTGCATAATGGAGCACTTTGAGGAACAAAATAATTTTTGCTAAAAATTGGTTTTGAACTAGTATAACCAAAACCATAACTATTCCTTAGAGGTCAGATTTGAGAATACATCTTATCAAAATTTTCTTTACCTAAGGTAAAGATGGAAAAACACTTCCTCAAGGAAAAAATTTCGTATTTCAGTCTGATAACTAAGTTCTTGTCTTCAAAAAACATTTGATTTATAACTAGAGTTAGGCTCAAAACATTTTTCTTAGAAATTACATTTTCTAGATCCTTAGAAATTTCATCCTTCTCATAATTTATTTCCTCAAGGTTTTTTGAAATACTTTCAAAATCAAGGGTTTTCTTATCAATATCTTTAGAAAGATCTCATATTTCCTTAGTAAGTATAGAAATACTAGAATTTTCCTTATCAATATTCTTGTTGACTTTAGAATTCTCATTCTCAAGAAGCTTTAAAAACCTTGAAACTTATTCATAGGAAGGTAAAGTATCATCTTCATCATAATAATATTCTTCATCTAAAGATTCATAGTACTTATCATTACTATAATTTGTATTTAAAGAAACATTGGTCATTGATTTAGCATTGTGTACCTTAGCCATTAAGCAATGATTGTCAATAGGTATTCTGGCTATTAAACCAAGATTCTTCTATCCAGAAGATTCGTAATCTGATGATTCTCCAGAAGATTCACCACCACTGGCACTCCAGGTGTCATTAGATTTCAAGACTTTCTTAGCTTTAGCTTTGTAGTACTTCTTTCTGTTTCTCTCAGAATAATTTTCCTTTCTTTCTTTTCTCTTAAGCATAGGACAATCAGGTCTTATATTTCCAACTCTCTTTTATTCATAACACATAACTTCTGAATCTTTCTTATCTTTCCTTTATTTCTTCTTATATCTAGATTAAACCAAGATTCTTCTATCCAGAAGATTCGTAATCTGATGATTCTCCAGAAGATTCACCACCACTGGCACTCCAGGTGTCATTAGATTTCAAGACTTTCTTAGCTTTAGCTTTGTAGTACTTCTTTTTATTTCTCTCAGAATACTTTTCCACTAGATTCGGATTGTATAAAGGTCCCTTGATTTATACTTTCAAGAAATTATATCTTACCCACACTAGGGTAATCCCTCGATACAAAGATTGGATTCTGTCTTACTATCCCCGAAAGTCCTCAACTTTAAGGTAGTTGGCACCTCTGTCTTCCTCAGCAAGGAAGCCCTCAACTTCATGGTAGTCGGAACCTCTATCTTCATATCCCTAGAATCCCTCGAATGTAATAAGCAACATTCGGAGTCACATGAAGAAAATCTGAACAAGATGTTCAGTACACACTAAGCATGAGAGTCTCTCTCTAGAAATCACTTCAACGGCATGTAATCTCTAGATTCATAGAACAGTTTCAAAAGTTCTGAGCTCTTTCAAATGAGATCCTATTTATAGGCACATTCTTAACGGTCGGCTCCCTCCTCCAACGATCATATTTTTCCATAAATTTCAAAGGGACCTGTACACATGTCACTCAAACAATGGTTAGTTAGTAATTGAATGCATGACATTGTTTTATAAGAAAACAAGTGTTAGAAAAAATATAGTTACATAACCAAAATCAAATATTCAGAATGTAAGAAAATAAAAGTTTGGAGTCTAACCAAAAACACATTCGGTGTCTATAATACAAGGATATTCAGATTCTGTTTTCTAAGGAATTCAGAACTTGAACTCTATAGAATTCCAGAGTCTAAATTTCAAGGAAATTTGGAATATGGATTCACAAGAATTTGGAACCTAAACTTACAAAGTTTGAAGTCAGAGTTTATGAGAATTTGGAGTCAGAACTTACAAAGTTCCGAGTCAGAATTCATGAGAATTCAGAGTCTGAACTTACAAAGTTCGGATTCTAAATTCATTAGAATTTGGAGTCTGAACTTAAAAAGTTTGGAGTCTGAATTCATTAGAATTCGGAGTTAGAACTCATAAGAGTTTGGAGTCAGAACTCATAAGAGTTCGGAGTCTGAATTCAGAGAACTCGGGGTCAGAACTCAGAAGAGTTTGGAGTCTGAATTTAGAGAACTCAGAGTCAGAACTCAGAAGAGTTTGGAGTCTGAATTTAGAGAACTAGGAGTCAGAACTCAGAAGAGTTCAGAGTCTGAATTCAAAGAACTCAGAGTCAGAACTCATAAGAGTTCGGAGTCTGAAAACAGAATGCTCTTTATCTGAGTATTATATGATTCCGAGGTTTTAGATATGAAACCAAATTTTAAACTTAGAAAAGATAATAAATAATGAAAAACATGGTAAGGAAAAATTTCCTTGGGGAAGGAAAATTTTACTTATAAAAGTAAAACACAGGGTAAAATAAAATTTGCCTTGAGATAAGGTGTTTGTGATTTTCAAAACATGAGTATTGTTAAAGTCATAAGGAAACCTTATTGAATCAACAATCTCCCCAAACATGAAGGAATGGAAAAGTCATAAGGAAACCTTATTGACTCAATAATGATGAGGTGGTTCTATCTGCCACCATTGAAGACATTGAGTTCAACATCATATTTGGGTAAGGTTTATTCCATTTGTATTTTTTGCCCCAATTTTAATGATGTATTTTGTGATTTTTGGGTTCCTTATATTTTATAGTGCATTTTGGATCTTGTTGAGGTGGATTCGAATCGCTGTTGATGAATGATTACATGTGTATACATAGGTAGGAATATATATATATATATATATAAGTTCCCCCTTTATATATATTCACTCATGGAGGTATGAATATATATATTGGGGCTAGGTGTGCTTATATAGAGATATGAAAAATGCATACATGTGTAATTGTAAAGGGGTATATGCAAGTATAAACATATATCTAAGGACCCCTTGTGCATATTTGGCCATGAAAATATGTGCATAGGGGCTAGGTGTCCTTATATATATTTGAAGTTGCATATGTGTGAAAGCGGAAAAAAAATGAAGATTTGAGTTTTCATCATCAAAAGAAACATGCCTTGAGGTTGAGGTAGGTTCCATCTGGCTAACCCTTTAATTTGAATTCAATAATTTCTTGGTTGTTTTAAAAACTTGTTTCCATAATTTCTTGATTTTTTTTAAATCTGGTTTTCTAATAACCACTAGGTTTTTCAAGGAAATATCTATTTATAAGTTCCATGTGTATGAGATTACTATTTTATGTAATTTCCTCTCCTATAGTCTTAAACTAGAAAAAACCCATTATATTTTCTCATGTGTAGCCTAATGTGTAGAAAGTACACTAATCTAAGGACAACACATATCTTGATTCATGTTCTCATTGGATAAATAAGTATATCTAGATCCACATTATCTAATCCTATTTTGAATACAACATTTATTACATTCCCAATAACATTTAAGAATTTAGGCCTAACACTTAAGGATGGGTTCCCCCCTATTAGCCCAGTGCTATGATGTCAAAAGACTTTGGTGTAGGGGGTGTGTTGGGGGTGTGATGGGTTCTGTTTGAAGGGGAATGGGGAGGGTACAGGGGGTGTATAGGGGTGCATAGGGTGTGCAGGGGGGTGTGCAGGGGGGAGGGGGTGTGCGGGGGAAGGGGCAAGGGGTAGGGGAAGGGTGGTGTGATGGGTTCTATTACAAGGGGCAGGGGTTCAAGCAAGGGGGTGTGTAGGAGGTGCAGGGGGTGTGCAGGGGGTGTTTTTTGGGGGTGTGCAGGGGGTGTAGGGGTGCATGGGGTGGGCAGGGGGGTGTGCAGGTGGGGGGGAAGGGTGTGATGGGGGTAGGGGGAGGGGGTGTGTTGGGTTCTATTTCAAGGGGAAGGGGGAGGGTGCAGGGGGTGTGTAGGGGGTGCATGGGGTGTATAGGGGGTGTGGGGGTGTGGGGGGTGAACACCATCCATGTTAATTTCATAAAGTGGTTTTTATTGAATTATTTAATAGTTTAAATCCATATAAGAGGGAACTATGAAATATAATTATATCTAGGAAGGTGATTGAATCATTCAGCTCATCACATATGAGGTTTAAAGTTTACTGGATCATTACAATCTGGTCAATTTATTGGATCATCACCAATAAGGGAATGGGTTCAGTCACTCTTCACTAGTGTGTTGATTTATTGTCTCATTACCAATATGGGTAGGACCTCACTATCTCACCACTAGTGATTTCACTTATTAAATCATCACTAACATGGGTGTGAGATTACATTCATTTCAAAAGTGGGTTGATTTATTTCTTAATAACAAATAAGGGTATGATCTTATTGTCTTTTCACTAGTGGGTTGATTTATTATCTTATCACCAATAATGTATTGATTTCACTGGATTATCACCAATGAATTGATTTATTTTCCCATCACCGATAGTTGTATACGTTCATTAGATCATCCCTAGTAGGTTTATTTATTATCTCATATCCATTGATGGTATGATTTTAGTTAAGGTATCCATTCTTTAGAAAATAAAATTTCAAATCCTTAGAAATCATTAAAGATTGAAAGGGGGTTTATTGTCTTAGCACTAATGGAATCAAGTTTCTACTATCTTCTCACCAATATAGGCATTTTTTTAGAAACTCGTCCTTAGAGAAGATGTTAACTTATAAGGATGTGATGGATTTTTTATACCATTAATTAAGGATTAAGGGTTTTAGTTAGGAATAATTTGGTTTGGAGTTGATATTGGGCATGTGATAGGGGCCTCATACAAACCCCAGTGAGGGGAATATCAACCCAAATAGTTCAGTTCTATTTAACAAGTCATAATACAGCATTGAAGGCCATGTGATAAGAGTCATATTGCTTCCTTTTAAGGGGATACATAGATGACTAATGGTGTTCCATTATAGGTTATATAATCAATAGAACATTGTACCTATAGTTTATGGTCATTTTACTAAGACCACATCCATGTATTTTAAAGTCACACCAAATTGACTACTAGGAAAGGGGTGCTATGAAATGGTTTAGTATTGGGGGATTATAGGCTATAGGTAGATGGTATTTTTCAGTTGCTGGGTATTGAGGCTGCAACTAGCTCCATGAGGTGCTGCAAGAGGCAACTGGTATGAGGCGCTGCAGGAGGTAGCTGGTATGAGGCGTTGTAGGAGGCAGCTGGTATGAGGCGTTGTAGGCAGCTGGTATATGAGGTTGCATGCTATGTCTTTTTCAGGATACTGAAGCCTATAGCCACGGTTTTAAATCGTGCCTATAGAGCTACTATCATGGTTTTTACCATGGCTATAGGTATAGAGCCACGGTTTAAACCCATGGTTGTTTCTATTAGTGAAATTATCTATATCCATAGTTCTAAACCATTGCTATAGGTCTATAGCCATAGTTTAGAACTATGGCTATAGTTGTGGCCCTATAGCCATGTCAATAGCGGTCACAGTTCCCCAAACCATGGTTATTACCTATAACCATGATTTTATGACCTATATCCACAAGTATAAACTATGGTTATAGCCTGAATTTCTATTAGTGCGACACACGGTATGACCAGTTTGACTCAAAATGCATGTTATCAGTTTAAAATCAATATTTTACTTCAAAATGTGTCACTCACTGAAAACTGAGAAAACACACTCAGATTGTCTTGATAATTTAGGAGATCTATTCATAAATAATTTTTGATGTGCAAAAATTAGTCTCATATCAAATTGATTCATGATGTCACCGGTATGATTCAATGTGCGTGTTTCCAGTTTAAAATGAAATTTTAGTAAAAAAGACAAGTGACGTACTGAAAATCGAGCAAATGTATTCAATTTTTTTTGATACTTTAGTAAAATGATCCATGAGTCACTTGGGACATGTATAAATCAATAACACCTCAATCCAATGCACGGTGTGACCGATATGACTCCAAGTACGTCTTTTTATTTAAAATTGACATCAATTTTAGTAAAAATGAACAAGAGGTGTACTAAAAAATAAGAAAACACATCTGTATTGTTTTGATACTTTAGGAAAACAATCCCTGAGTCATTTGAGACATGTAAGAATCAACAAAACCTCAATTTGAGGCATGGTGTGACCAGTATGACTCCAAGTGTATCTTTTTTATTTAAAATTTACATCAATTTTAGTAAAAAGGAAAACTAACCTACTCAAAATCGAGTAAATGCATTTGGATTATTTTGATACTTTAGAAAAGCAATCCATGAGCCATTTGAGACATGTAGGAATCATTCTCACCAAAAATCTGATGCACGGTGTGACCGGTGTGACTCCAAGTGCGCCTTTTTATTTAAAATTGTTATCAATTTTTGCAAAAGGAACAAGTGACCTATTGAAAACTGAGAAAACGTATTCAGATTGTTTTTTTACTTTAGGTCAATGATCTATGAGTAATTTGAGACGTTTAGAAATCTTATGCACCTCAATTAGGGGTACGGTGTGACCGGTATGACTCCAAGTGTGTCTATTTTATTTAAAATTGACATAAATTTTAGTAAAAAGGACAACTGGCCTACTCAAAACTGAACAAATGCCTTTATATTGTTTTGATAATTTAGAAGAGTGGTCCTTAAGTCATTTATGACGTGTATGAATCAACCATACCTCAATTCGATGCATAGTGTGACTGGTATGACTCCAAGTGTGTCTTTTTATTTAAAATTGGCATTAATTTTACCAAAAGGAACAAGTGTCATACTGAAAACTGAGCAAACACATTCAGATTGTTTTGATACTTTAGAAAAATGATCCATGAGTCATTTGGGATGTGTAAGAATAATCCACACCTTAATCTGATGCACGGTGTGACCGGTATGACACCAAGTGCATCTTTTTATTTAAAATTGACATCTATTTTAGTAAAAAGGACAACTGACTTACTCAAAACTGAGAAAACACATTTGGATTGTTTTGATACTTTAGAAAAATGATCCATTAGTCATTTGAAACATGTAGGAAATAGATTCACCTCAATCTGACGTATGGTGACCATTATGATTCAAAGTGCGTCTTTTTATTTAATATTGACATCAATTTCTGTAAAAAGGACAACTGACCTACTCAAAATAGAGCAAAGGAATTCTGATTGTTTTCATACTTTAGGAAAATGGTCCATAGGTCATTTGTGACGTGTAGGAATCAACCGCCCTCAATTCGACGCACGGTGTGATCGGTATGACTCCCAAGTGCATCTTTTTATTTTAAATTGACATTAATTTTAGCAAAAGGAACAGATGAAGTACCAAAAACCGAGAAAAAGCATTCAGATTGCTTTTGATAATTTAGGAAAATGATCCATGAGTCATTTGTGACGTGTAGTAATAACCCGCACCTCAATCTGACGCACGGTGTGACCGGTATGACTCAATGTGTCCATTATCAGTTTAGAATTGACATTTTAGTTCAAAACGTGTGTCACTCACTAAAAACCAAAAAAATGCGCTCTGATTGTCTTGATAATTTAGAACATTAATTCATAAGTCATTTGTGACATGTGATAAGTAGTCTCACGTCAAACCAACACACGATGTGGCCTGTATGACTTAAAGTACATGTTTCTAACTTAAAATAGCATTTTAGTATAAAACACAATTGACATACTGAAAACTGAGCAAATGTTTTCAGATTTTTTTTATACTTTAGGACAACGATCCTTAAGTAATTTGTGACGTATAGGAATCAGTTGCACCTCAACCCCACACACAGTGTGAGCGATATAACTCCAAGTGTGTCTTTATTTAAAATTGATATTAATTTCATTAAAAAGAACAAGTGACATACTCAAAATCGAGCAAATGCATTCGAATTATTTTTATACTTTAAGACAACGATTCACACCTCATTTGCGACGTGTAAGAATCAATTGCAGCTCCATACAACGCACAGTGTGACTGGTATAACTCTAAGTTTCTTTTTATTTAAAATTGACATTTTTTTAATGTATTCGTTCATATTAATGTTTAATTTATTTATTTATAATGTTACTAACATAAGATTTGTTTTCTTATATTGGTGGATTCTTTTGCTCGGGGTGAGGTGATTTGTTCGGCAACGGATACCATGGGCGGACCTTTTTGAGATGGGATCACGGGTGCCAAAGACCAACATTAATGTATTAAATTGTTATGTGGATAGTAATTGTAAATGTAATTATACAAATCATTGTTTGAAATGTATATAGTAGTGTTTTTTTGTATTCGTGGTGTAAAATTTATTTCAATTAAATTACATATTTTGTGTATAGGAGGTTGTTGTCTGTTGTTTTTGTGTGCAGAAGGTTGTTGCAGTGTGCTGTTATACAAACATCACAATGCAACAGATCGGGCCTTTATCAATGCTATTTCTAGCATTGATAAAGACCACCATTTATCAGCGTTATTGAAAGTGTTGATAAAGTGGGGCCTTTATCAATGCTAAAAATAGCGCTGATAAAGAGTGGTCTTTATCAACACTTTTTTAACGCTGTAAAGCCCCCCTTATCAGCGTTACGATTAATAGTACCTTTTTAGCACTATTAAAAGCATTTTTTGCACGCTTTTAAAGGGCATTTTTGTAATAGTGTGGTATATCGATTTCTCCTTTATTTCCCAATTGTGTTATATGGTTTCTGCTTGTCTATTACTCTGATTATGTTATTTATATAGTTAATTTTCACTGCGATGTCAATCCATATCAAGGGGTATAATCTTCCCACTATACTAATCACACCCCCGGTGCTAGTCGGTAGCCTCTGGCATACGGGGAGGTGCGTTTGTGGCCTTGTAACTAATCAATTCTGGCAATGTGAGAGAGTGTCAGATCGAGGGACCTTATAGAATTATTTGTGGTGTGCAGGCGTAGACAACGCATCCATCTAACGTGCAATGCGCTCGAAATGACTCAATAAACGGTTTTTAAAGATACTAAGGTCTTTAAAAACGTGTGTTAGAGGGAGTCAAAACTACGCAAATGATGTCTGGTTACTGTGAAATCATAGGACAACGACCGTGGATTGATTTGTGAAATATAGGAATCGATGACATGTCATTGAGAATTATGGTTTACCCAGGATGCCTATAAATATCTTTTTAATGTTTTAAAACACCAAAACGTGCATGTAACAGTTAAAACAATAATAAATGATCTCAGATTGTTATGAAATTATGGGACAACCACTGTTGAATTATTTTTGAACTGTAATACATGATGTCATATCAAAGTCTTTAAATTTTGTTTATTAAATAAATTTCAAGCACATCACACGCCGATTTAAAAATTGATTAGATTGTTATATACTTATATATTTTCAGTTTTAAGTGTTGAATCATATCTTAAATAGATAAGTTTATATTTTCAAAGTATTCCGCATGATATATTATCTGTTTTACGTTAAAATGTCTTCTATTTGATTAACAAAATAACAAATATTATGTGAAACATTATGAATATATTCTATGTATATTCTTTTTTGCATTTCTTAAATATTTGAATTTTTATTGTAGGTGGCAGATACCGATAATAGGTAGAAGGTTTGTTTTTCAGAATCATGACATTTTTTGGAAAACAATTGTGAGAGTTTTTAGTTTCTGTTATATGTTTATATATTATCAATGATTTTACTGTAATTCTGATTTATAATATTCATTTTTAATACATGACTTCTTTTTTTGTTCCTATTGATGAAATGATGTGATTGTTTCCGGTTGATGTGATGATGTGGATGTATATTGGTCACTGTTTATTGTTGGTGGATATCTTTTGTATGTATATGTTGATGATTGAGCTATGTATTAAGTATGTATGATATTGTATGTATGAGTTGATTGTGCATTTATGTTTTAATTTATTGCATGTTACATGTTTTATATATAAAAAAAAATGGAGGTGGACAAGCAGGCACCCCGTCAAAACTGTAGCCTAACGTTTTCTAATTTTTCACATTACGTGGGACTATATTTTAGTAAACGAAAATCCATTTTTATCCTATTTTATTTATAAAAAAAAAAAATAAGCATTAGCTACCTCTCCCACGAAAGACTACCCCGTCATCCCATCCCCATGTCTCTGAGGCGCAGCAGCTCCGGCAGCACGACGGCTCCTAGGTCCGGCCGATCCTTCTTCCTCATCTCGCAGCATTTAAGGGCCAATTTAGCCATCGCCAGGGCCCCCTTCACGGGACACCCGCTCACGCTCCGATCTAACACCCCCTCGAACGCGCCGCCCTGGATGGCCCGTTCCACCCTGAGGGCCAGTCCCATGGGGGGCGTGGCCGTGAGGAGCTGCAGCAGCACAACCCCAAGGGAGTACAAGTCCGACTTCACGCCCAATACACCCGTCTGCTGGTACTCCGGGTCAATGTAGAAGAACGTCCCCGCCGCCGCCGTCACGTGGCAGCGAGTGACCCGGTCGGCGACGGACGGCGGGACCAAGCGGGCGAGCCCCACGTCTCCGATCTTGCTGCAATAGTTGTGGTCCAGAAGGATGTTGGCCGGCTTGAGATCGCGGTGGACCACGGGATCGGGCCGGGCTTGGTGCAAGAAGCGCAGGGCGGTGGCGATCTCGGCGGCGATCCGGAAACGCGCCGGCCACGGGACGGGTGGGGTGCCGCCCTTCCGGAACAGCCGGTCCTCCAGGCTCCCGTTGTCCATGTACTCGTACACAAGGCAGCCGTACTCCGGGCATGCGCCCAGCAGGAGCACCATGGACGGGTGTCTCATGCAGGACAGCACCTCAACCTGCGTGTCGACAGCAATCAATATGCAAGGAAGAAGACGGTGTGTTTTGCAGCCATTAAAATACACCTCTTGCTCGAACTGCTTCCTCCCCTGCGATACGTCTGGCCTCAAAACCTTGATGGCGACCGGCGTGTGATCGATGAGTGCTTTGTAGACCGGCCCGAACCCGCCTTCTCCGATCTTCAACGAAGTCGAGAAGTAATCCGTGGCGACTTCGATGTCCTCGATGGTGTAGTGCCTGCACCTCGTGAATTGCCCACCCCGCGCCCTCTCCTTCACCTCCCCCACCGGCGCCTTCATTGCCTCCGCACTCCTGCTCTTCCCTGGCCGGTCGTCGGATCTGGTTTCCTCCGACGGCGGTGCCTCGGCTGCGCCGTGGGGAAGCTCTTTGGAAGTGGCGGCATCTTTGCAGGCGACGGAGTACAGCTCCATCGTTTGCTTCAGTTCGAGCTTCAATCTTCTCATCTCCGCCTCCAGCTCCATCTGCGCGATCCAAATGATTACGTGCATCCATTGAATCGGAAATCCGACCCGGCATCGAGAAATCCAGCTTACCGAGGCATTGGTCTTGAAACCATCAGATGGGTTGGAGAATTCTTGGCTGTCCGAAGCGGTGCCGAGGGAACGAAAACTGAGGGGCCCTGAAAAACTGGCATCCGACGAGGAGCCCTGGTAAGCTGACTTGCCGGGTTTGGGGACTTTGTTCATGGATGTCGGGGGCGAAGGGCTCTTGGTGCCGCTGACGGGCCATCTGTTCGCGACGCCGTGCATTTCAAAGGATCTGTCGGTGCCGCCGGTGCTTCTCTGGCTTCCTCTGCTTGGAGTTCTGGCGCTAGCAAGAAGATATGCAGGCTGAGACCGCTATATGCAGGCGGTGGAGATCGATTTACAGATCGAACATTGAATCAAGAACACTTACTGGATTGGTGTTTCGGAGTCCGGATTGTCGGAGAGAGGCGGTGGCGATTTGCTCGGAGTGGACGGCTTTATCAGATTTGCATTTCGACTCGCCGGGCGAACGTGCTGAATTTTGACTTTTCCGATAGTGTAGACGGAGCAGAAATCCGGTGCAGATTTGTTTAAACTGGAGGGCACGTCCGGAGGCCTAAATCTCCTGAATGCAGAAATCAAAAAACAAAAAACCCAGATCAAAATGTGATTTCGATCCTGGTTTGGTGATGAAGGCAGAGACAGGAAACAAACTTGGTTAGAGGACTCCGATTAGAAGCACCCACAACGATGTTGCCAATGGTGTTGTTATTGATAAAACCGATGAGTGCGCTGGCAATGTCAAGGTCATGAAGCACCACCTCCTTCGCATCTATCTGAAATCATTTGTAAAACCTAATTCACATGAGTTATTGTTTAATGATCACGTTTTCACGGCTTACCCCTTTCCGAGCACAGAGCCCACGGTAGGGCAGGAACAGCCGCTTCGCCTCATTATCTGTCGGCGCCGACGCCCCCCTTCTCGCCGCCCCGCCTGCATCATCTGCGCCCACCAAACGCCATGAAAATAGGATCGGAAAACAGTAACAGAATCCGCAGGCCAGAGAGAGGGGGGAGACGATTACAGGCATGGGCGTCCAAAGTCTTCACGTGGACGAGGATGCACTTGGCGGCGGCGCTGAGAATGTTATCGACGGCCCACCTCACGACGGCTTGGCTGCTCTTGCTGTGGTCGATTGCGACGGCGGTGAGGATCCGGCTGTCCTGCGCCGGCGCCATCCAGCAAAACGCCAGCTCCGGTAATGAACACCCTTCCCCTCCACCCCCGATCGCCGCCCTCTGAATTAACCGTAAGCCGAGGAAATTAAGGAGGGCAACCCGTGATGGATCCCCTCTCTCGTGGCCTCACTCTCTTCGGTTTGAGAAATTTTGGCTGTGGCGGTGGGAAGCTAAATTTGGAGTGAAATGGGTTGGGTCTATTGAGAGAGGCTGGGAGGGGGATGGGAAATAGCCTCCACCCCAAACGGGGTATCCCCGCTTTGGTACGAATTTTTGAAATCCATGCCCCACCCGCCATGAATGGATGTCCAAGCTCCCTGGTTTACCGGGCCTATTTTCGTGCCCCACTGCTCCACGATCCATAGGTAAATTTGAAAATATAATTGTGAATATTTTATATATTTAATTATATTTGATGGTCAAACATTTCAAAATTAAAATAATTGTTATCAGAATTAAAATCTATGCATCTGAATTACTTGTAACCACAGTGGTCATGTAGAGTTGCCCCCACATTAAAATATGAAAGTGGTAATTGGTTAAGTGTGGGGGTATCCTCACCTCATGAGCTACCTTTTGGAGTGAGAAGGCCCAGGAACAGCGGTAACAAACCGACCAAAGGTACCTCAAAGTCAGTACTTGATCCAATCCATCGTAAAGCCCGAGATGCGTTCTCGATTACCACTAACAACTAGTGTCATGACATCGAAATAAACAATCGTTGAGAATGATTTCGAGCTCAGATAATAATAATAAAGCACTGGAAACTATCGTAAATTCAACATGACACATCCATAAATTGGATGACCATGCATACCAAATAAATAGATACAAATAGACAACCAAACCAAACATGGCATAAACAAGATAAACATTCAAATGAGTTATAATCAATAAAAGTGATTACTCTCATCCCAAATTATACATAGTAATAAACAACGAACAAGCTTATGACAATATATAGCGAAAGCAAATACAAATGAAAACCAGAATATAGAATACACCTGGCCGAGTTGGTTGATACAAAAACGTCCCATAAATATAATAAACAGTCGGCTCGAACACCTCAATGTGACCCATGATCAATCATCATATCCACAATGTCCATCACAGACTACTCCAATGAAATCAAAACTGAGATCACAACCTAAGAACCTTTATAAAAACTTGAAAACTGCATACACATACATGTGTATTCAAGGTGTGAGCTAAACAAACCCAATATAATTTCAATAAAGACTATATGCAATTTCTTTCTTAAAACATGTCATAAATGCTAGTTTAAACATATTTAGAAAGCAAGTTTTCTAAATGTAGGGCATAATGAAAATAAATATCATGCATTTATCCCTTTTCTCAAAATCCAGGGTAAAACATTTTTTGGGAAAAAAATCATTGTCCGGTTTGAAAACCAAGATTTCAAACCCTACCACATAAGTCAAACTATCCTCTAAAAAACTTTTTCAAAACCCCTTAATATCCCAAAGGGAGGAATCCACCATTTAAAATATAAACCAATTTAAAACCTTTAGAAAAACGGACTTCCAATTTCTCAAATTTTAAACCAAACCACTTTTCCTTCTTTCAAATCTTTTCACAAATCCTCTTTTCAAAATGAGATGAAAAGTTATCACTACTACAGATCGTCCCTTTAATAGCGCGCAAAAAGGGCTTTAATAACACTAAAAAAGTGTTGTTGTCCTTAGTGCCATTAAGGGGGGGGGGGGGTCCCCTTTATTTGCACTAAAAAAACATTGATAAAGGGGGACCTTTATCGGTGCTAGAAATAATATTGATAAAGGTCAACTTGCTACAGTGTGCTGTTTGAATAACACACTGTAGCCAATACACCTGTAACACGTATGCAAATACACCTGTATGCAAATATATAATTAAATTGAAAATTTTTATATCACAAATACAAAAAAACACTACTATATACATTTCAAACAATGTTTTGTATAATTACATTCACAATTGCTATCCACAAACATTAAAAAACCCATGACCCCCTCTCAAAAAAGTCTGAGCATGGTATTAGTTGACGAACAAACCACCCCAAACCAAGCAAAAGAATCCACCTATATAAGAAAACAAATCTTATGTTAGTAATACTATAAAGAAATAAATTTAACATGAGTATTTAAAGAATACATTAATAAAATATCAATTTTAAATAAAAAGACACATTTGGAGTTATACCGGTCACACCGTGCGTTGTATTGAGGTGTGGTTGATTCCTACACATCACACATGAATTATGGATCATTTTCTTAAAGTATCAAAACAATCCGAATGTGTTTGCTTGTTTTTTCGCAAGTCACTTGTTATTTTTAATAAAATTAATGTCAATTTTAAATAATAAGACACACTTGAAGTTATACCAGTCACACCATGTGTCGGATTGAGGTGATGATGATTCCTACATATCAAAAATTACTTATGGATTATTGTCATAAAGTATCAAAACAATCCGAATTTGTTTGCTCAATTTTGAGTATGTCACTTGTATTTTTTTACTAAAATGTCATTTGAAACTATAAACACACACTTTGAGTCATACCAGTCACATCATGTCTCAGTTTGATGTGAGATTGATTTCTATACATCACAAATAACTTATGAATTGTTTTCCTAAATTATCAAGACAATTGGAGTGTGTTTTCCTGGTCTTTAATGAGTGACACATGTTTCAAATTAAAATGTTAATTTTAAACTGATAACATACACTTTGAGTAATACTGATCACATCGTGCATCGAATTGAGGTGTGGTTGATTTTTACACATCAAAAATGACTTATAGATCATTTTCCTAAAGTGTCAAAATAATATAAATGTGTTTGATCATTTTTATGTATGCCACTTGTTATTTTTACTAAAATTAATGTCGATTCTAAATAAAAAGACACACTTGGAGTCATATCGATTACACTGTGTGTCAGATTGAGGTGAAGTTAATTCATACACATAAAAAATAACTTATTGATCATTTTCATAAATTATAAAAACAACCTGAATGTGTTTACTCAGTTTTCAGTATGTCAACTTTTTCTTTTTACTAAAATTAATGTCAATTTTAAATAAAAAGACACACTTAAAGTTATACCGGTCACACTGTACGTCAGATTGAGATGAGGTTGATTCCTATACATCAAAAATTACTTATGGATTATTTTCCCAATGTATAAAAACAATCTAAATGTGTTTCTTGGTTTTTAGTATGTTACTTGTTCTTTTTACTAAAATTACTGTCAATTTTAAATAAAATGACACACTTAGAGTCATATCAGTCATAACATGCATCAGATTGAGGTGAGACTGATTCCTAAATGTCAAAAATGACTTATGTATAATTTTACTAAAGTATAAAAACAATATGAATGTGTTCTCTCAGTTTTTATTATGACACTTGTGTCTTTTACTAAAATGTCATTTCAAACTGGAAACACGCACTTTGAGTTATACTAATCACATCATGTATCAGTTTGATATGTGACTGCATCATACATGTCAAAAATGACTTATGAATCATTTTACTAAATTATCAAGACAATTGGAGTACATTTTATTGGTTTTTAGTGAGTAACACATGTTTTGAACTAAAATATCAATTTTAAACCGATAACAACCACTTTGAGTCATACTGGTCACACTGTGCATTAGGTTGAGGTGTAGGTGATTACTACATGAAAAAATGGCTTATATATCATTTTTCTAAAGTATAAAAATAATCTGAATGTATTTTATCAGTTTTCAGCATGCCACTTGTTCTTTTTTACTAAAATTAATATCAATTTTAAATAAAAAGATACACTTGGAGTTATAATGATCACACAATGTGTCAGATTGAGGTGGGTTTGATTCCTACATTTCAAAAATGAGTTATGGATCGTTTTCCCAAAGTATCAAAACAATTTGAATTTATTTTCTCAGTTTTCAGTATGTCACTATTACTTTTTACTAAAATTAATGTCAATTTTAAATAAAAAGACACACTTGAACTTATACTGGTCAAATCGTGCATCAGATTAAGGAGAAGTTGATTCCTAAGCATCAAAAATGACATATGTATTATTTTAATAAAGTATCAAAACAATATGAATGTGTTTGCATAGTTTTCAGTATGTCACTTATTATTTTTACTAAAATTAATGTCAATTTTAAATAAAAAGACACACTTAGAGTTATACCGGTCACACCATACATCAGATTGAGGCGGGGTTGATTCCTACATGTCAAAAATTACTCATGAATCATTTTCCTAAAGTATCAAAACAATACAAATATTTTTTCTCAGTTTTCAGTATATCACTGTTTCTTTTTACTAAAATTATTATCAATTTTAAATAAAAAGATACATACGGAGTCATACTGGTCACACCATGCATCATATTGAGGTTCAACTGATTCATATACATAAAAAAAGACGTATAGATCGATGTCCTAAAGTATCAAAACAATTTTAATGTGTTTTATCGATTTTGAGTATGTGATGTATGTTTTGAACTAAAATGTAAATTATAAACTAAAAACATACAGTCCGAGTCATACCAAGAACACTGTGTATCAGATTTAGGTGCGACTGATTGAGTATGAAATATGTGTTTTCTTTAAAATATCTACAAAAATCTATAAAATAGAGAACATGTTTCATTCTGATGGAAGAGAAACCCCATGATCCCTAAAACGCTTCACGTTTCAGGCATCATGGGATTTCCTCTTCCACCAAAAAGGAAAATGTTCTATCTTTTTTGGCTTGTTGCAGATAGTTGAAAGAAAAATATGACTTCCTAAAAGATCTTTGAAAAAAAAGTATTAAATGAAAATTATAAGGAAATTAACTTACAAATAATAGATAAAATGATTATAAAATTAATTAAATAAGTAGTAATAATTCACCTTTTCATGATGGTTGTTACATTCTTGAGTCATTTACTTATTTTCATTATTTCAGTTACAGTCTCAAAGTCTAATCTGGCATGAGCCTGATCAGATTTGAACAAACCATCCAACCCAAGCAAAAGAATCTACCTATATAAAAAAAACAATTATTATGTTAGTAATACTATAAAAAATAAATTGAACATAAATATGAAACAATACATTAATAAAATGTTAATTTTAAACTAAAACCATACAATTTGAGTCATACTGAGTGCACCATGTATTAGATTGAGTGCATGATCATAGTACAGGAGTGAATCATCCTTGTTGATGAAGTCATTCTAGGACCGCGGGACACCCTGAGAGGGGAGGGGTGAATCCGGGTGTCAAATTTTTCTTTTAAAACAAGGATCTTGTTCCACAGTGGTAGGAACTTGTTAAACCTGTAAGACTGATGGGAACAGAAAGAAAACAACCATAAGAAAGGAGAGACCACACGACACTTTTACTTGGTTCACCACTAATGCTATGTCCAAGGAGCATATGCCGATGGGTTCTTGGTCATACCTAATTCCACTAAACATCAATAGTTGTGGATTACAAGGTTTAGGTATAGTCACTTTGTCCCAGGCACACTGCCTTTACAAAAGTTCAGAGAAATCACACTGCGTCCCTCGGGTCACTCCCGTTGACTCCCCCTGGCTCACTGCCTTGGGTGAAGTCCCACTCAATTTATAAACGTGAATGTCTCTTCAATATATTTGCATGGAATACTTTGACTCTTCTCAGTATGAGACTCTACTTGCATCGAAGTCCTAAATTGATGCACTTTAAAGCACTGAAGCACTAAACCAGATATTTAAAACGTGCAAATAGGTTACACTGATGATTGCGCTCAACACCTACCCTTTGTGCACAAGATCTCAATTTTGCGCGCAATATTTTCTTTTCACGCGGAAAATATTTCGCGCAACAACACCCTTTATGCAAAACTTAAACTTTTACATGCGGCCTTAACTTTTACACGCAACTTTTACTTTTTTGCGCAACATAATTTTTTTACGCACAACTTCTCTTTTTTCGCACAACTTAAAATTTTCCGTGAAACTCCCTTTGCGCGATCCTTTTACGCGCATCAGAACTCAGATCTTCTCTAATTCTTTAAATCTACCGAATGAGGGGGGTCACCTCTTATTTATAGGTGTCGCCGAACCCTGTGTGCAAAACCCACTGTGCACGAAAAAACTCCCTTTCTGCATGCAAATATTTTTGCACAATAACCATTTTTCGCGCATATCTCATGATTTTCCACGCACCTCATGCCTTTTCCATTTTTTAGTGTTTTGATCCCGAAACACCTTTTGTGTTAAAAAATCAACCTGCTTTCACTATTGCACACAAAACCAATTTAGTGCACAATCCATGTTTTTCGTGCACCACTCCAGTTTTTCTACGTAGCTCATGCCTTTTCCATTTTTCGATGTTCTGATCCTAAAACATGTCTTGTGTGAAAGTTTCCAAAACACCTACAACATTGCACGAAACTTCCTTTTCCAATCACCCATTTCTCCATTTTACGATTTTCAGGCCCAAATAATTGGAAAACACTGGGAAATGACGCCCCCTTCAATATTGTTGTCTAGTTGAACTGTATGATCCCTTTCCTGGAAAACATTGAAAACTTCCATTGAGGATTGTCAACAAACACAAACCATACACCATTTCTAGCATAGAACGGTCATGGTTCTAACAATATCCCCCATTGGGTTTGTTGGTAATCTCTAAATAACTTTAATAGAGTACCAACCATAAGCAAAACCTGTAACGCAAGAATTAACTCAGCCAACACTCTAAGTCTACGTGACCAATGCTCAGTGTAGAAAAAAAGAGGATAATCTTGAATTGGGTTCTCGTTTTTTGGAATTCTTAAAGATTCCCAATATATTATCATTGTGTCACAGAAGAATTACATTTCCAATGTATTCCTTCTCTTCCTAACATTGAATTCTCATTGTGTCACAGAATCATTACATGTCCATCACATGTCCTGAATTTATTCCTTCTCCCCTATTGACAATAAATCCAAAGACCGATATTTATTCATTTAATAGCTAAAAACAGCCCTGGATAGTATCTCCCCCATAAACCTACATCACATCCACAAACATATTAAAAACAGTTAACATAACTGGGGAGACGGGCACTTCGGAACCTCCTTATGCATTGAGAGGTGGCTGCACACCGAGGTTCAACCAATGTTTTTCAAACATAGACACTGACAGTGTCTTGGTCAGGATATCAGCCACTTTCTCATTAGTTCCCACATGATCCATTTTAATCACACCTTGTTCAAATTTTTCCTTGATAAAGTGATATATGATTTCAATATGTTTTGTATGAGAATGTTGAACAAGATTCTTCATAAGATCAATTATGCTATTTTTATCATAGTAAATCACCATTTATTGGTTCGCCTCATCACTAATATCTATCAGTTGTTGCTTCATCCATAGAAGTTGAGTTCATGCCTTTGTAGTGGAGATATACTCAGCTTCAAAAATACTAAGAGAAGTACTTTCTTGTTTCTTTCTTAACCATCCAACACATTTATGCACAATATAGATTGCTCCACCAATAGTGGACTTTCTGTACACTACATCGCCAACCTAGTAAGCATAAAAAAATGCTGATAATTCACTGTCCCTTCATGGAGAAAAGTATAACCCAAAGTTATGAGTACCTTGAATGTACCTCATGATTCTTTTTACTGCCTCAATATGTTCCTCCTTTGGATTACTTTGAAAGTGGGCCGTAAGATATATTATAAAGACAATATTCGTCTGTGTCACTTTCAGGTACATTAGGCTCCCAATGATTCTCTTTTACATGGTGGGATCTATAGACGTCCCATCCTCATGCTTTTCAAGTTTGGTTCCAACTACAATCAAAGTTGACATTGGTTTGGAGTCATGCATATTAAATTTCTTCAATAGCTCTCTTGCATACTTTTCCCAAGATATGAAAGTGTCGTATTTCTTTTGAGTCACCTGAATCCCCAAGAAATATGTGAGCTCCCCAATCATTGACATTTCAAATTCTGATTTCATGTGATTGGAAAATTCATCAACTAATTTCTACCTGCTTCCACCAAATATAATGCCATTAATGTAAAATAGAACCATAAACTGATCTTTCGGAGAATTCTTCACATAGATATTGTGATATACTCTTCCTTTTTTGAATTCCATCTTATTGAGATAAGAATCCAGTCAGGAATACCATGCTCATGGTGCCTGCTTCAAACTATAGAGGGCCTTCTTTAGTTTGCAAACCTTTGTTTCATTAGTACCAAGAAGAAAACCCATTGGTTGTTTGATGTAGACTTATTCTTCGAGAACACCATTAAATAATGATGTCTTGACATCCATTTGATATACTTTATATCCTATTTAGATTTCCATAGCAAGAAAAAGCATGATTGACTCCAGTCTAGCCACTGGTGCAAAGGTCTCTTCAAAATCAACACCTTCAATCTATAAATATCCTTTACATACCAGTCGTGCCTTGTTTCTGATAACACTTCCATGATCATCAAACTTGTTCTTGAAAATCCACTTTGTAACAATCACATTATAACCTTCGGGTCTCTTGAATAGATCCCAGGTCTGATTCTTATCAATCTGATCTAACTCTTCATTCATGGATTTCAGCCATGATTCATCCTTTGCAGCTTCTTCAAATGAGGATGGTTCCACTGTAGATAAGAATGCAGATTATGTGTTACTCCTCATTCTCCTCATTTGTGTGGGTCCAATCCAATCCCCAATGATGTTGGATTAATCAATTTGTGCTCTTCGATTCCTCCCCTGAGGTTCAACTGAATTCTCTCTAACTATGGTTTCAACTTCAGATTCTTCTTCTGAGTCAACATCACGAGGTGACTCATGGGGGTTTTGTACACCTTCCTCTATTTCTATATTTTCATTTACTCCATGTTCACAACTTCCTTATCTTCCATCTCATCAGCATAGGAATTATTTGAAGCATTTGAGGTTTTTTCTTCAATGATCTTAACATCATTGATTTACACAATCCTCCCAAGCACTTATTGAAACACTTGTAAGTTTTACTGTTCATTGGATATCCAAGAAATATTCCTTCAGCTACATTGTCACCAAAATTCCCTTGATTTCCTTCTTTATTCTGGATGAAGCATTTTCTTTTGAAAACATGAAAGTATTTCAAAGAAGGCTTCCTTTCATTCCACAAATCATATGGTGTCTTCATTTCTCCCATATAAAGCCCCATTCGATTTTGAATGTGCACTGCAGCTTCAACAGCTTCTTTCCAGTAATGATGAGAGATATGATTCTCAATCAGTATTTTCATGGCCATGTTGTTGACCTATCAATTCTGGCACTCAACAACTCCATTTTGTTGCGGAGTTCTCATAGCAGCTACCTCATGTCGTATTCCATGTTTTTCCAGGTAATTATCAAACTCAATGGATGTGTATACCCATCCATTGTCAGATCGCATGACTTTGATTGTCCATCCAGTATCATTCTTAGCAATCCAGAGATAAGTTTTCATGAAATAAAGTACTTGTCGCTTCTTGTGAATAACCATTAAACATTACATTCTACTATAATCATCAATAAAAAGGAATAAGTACCTCTCTCCATGAGTTCCAACAACATTTATCAGTCCACATACGTCTGTGTGGATGAGATCAAGAAGGTGTGATGCCCTTTTCTTCTTTGGTCGATTTGAATTACATATAGCTTCCCCCGTATGCAAGCATCACAAGTTTTTTCCCATTCACATTTCAGAATGGGGATATCTATGTCTATCTTCAACTTAGATATCTTTTCCATGTCTTGTTGGTTAATGTGTTATAGCCTTCGATGCTACAGGTTGTTTTCTTCTTTAACAGACAAATAACAATTGTTCTCTTTATTGTCAACCTGATATAAGTTTCCATCTATTCTGCAGCCTTTCATAAGAGAATTCCCTATTTTCCCCTTTATAGTGAAGCCTTTTTTGAATGAAGGTTACTATGAGCCCTGAGTCATAGAGTTGACTCACACTAAGGAGATTGTGATGTAGATTGTCAACATAAAGAACTTCAGCCTTCGTTAGCTCTCCATTTTCCAGAGTAGTATTTCCACTGCCTTTAATCTTTAAAGCACCATCATTACGAAACCTCACTGTTCCATCAAACTTATTTTTAATGATCTTCAAAAGGTCAACATTTCCTGTCATATGGGATGAGCATACACTCTCAAGAATCCAATTACTACTGATTTTTTTAGATTTGAGGTTTACTTCTACAAGATTGGATTTCTCAATTTTCTTCTTTTCTTTCCATGAGATATTGGATTGAGTGTAAGACACTGATGACCTTATAATTATTTCTTCCACATAATCATATTCTTCTTACCCATATTCTTCTTCCAAAGGAGAAAAAATGTTTGTGAGAACAACACCATCGAGAGGGTGAGTATTGACCCATCTCTGAGAGTTGTATGAATTTATCCTGTTGTACCTCTGCCTGCAATACATAGCTTTATAACCAAAGTTAGAATAATGAAAATAGTATCCATAGAAACTATTTCTTCTATAAGATGTAGGATATGAGATCGGTCTCCTTTATTGACTTCCTAGATCTTCCCCATTCAAGTATCTCCTTGCCACTTTGCAATATGACATGGTATGGCCCAGATAGCCACATAATTGAAACTTCATGAAGGGAAATGTCTTCTCACTTATATTTATCCTCATTCCTTCTTCCTTGGGAAAATGGTTGGAATACCTATCATTTCTGAAAGTTTGAGGATAATCTTCATTTCTTATTTTAGTTTGGATTGAGGGTTTCTTTTTCAGAACTTCAGGCAACTTTTCAACATGTCCAACTTTCATATTATCTTCCTTTTGGATCTCTTCACTTCTAGCAGTTGATGTCTAATATTCACAACTGATTCCACTATTTCCCATGAAAGCGGGTCTTTGATCACTCAATATTTTTCTAACCCCATCTAAACCACGCTTGGCTCTTACTAGTAATTCTACATATGAGAGTCTTCCAAAATGAATTTTATTCTTACCCTCATTTGTGGTTGATTGACACTTAGGTTTACTCCTAAGAGTAACAACTTATCCCTCAAGACACTCAACAGTCTTGGACTTCTCTTCCAGTCTAGATGTAAGGTCATTTATGACCTTTGCTTGTTCTTTAATTCTAAGCTTTAGTTCCACAATATCATCTTTACTTTCAAGGATTGAAGACTGAACTCTCACTAGTTCTTCTAGTCGTTTAATTTCATATTCAAGCTAATAAACATATTCTAATGATTCTTCCACCATTTATTTACACTTATTGCATATATTACATTTATTCTAAAGCTTGGAAAAGGAATCCTTAATTTTCATCTTGGGATCACCATTAGGAGTCATCTGATTATCTCTGTCTTTATTGACCGAGGGTTCTGAATTTTTAATGGTAGCCATCATAGAAGCATGGTTTCCAGTTTTAAATTCTGGTTTTTCTTCTTTATAGAATTCAATATCATCATCTTTCTCTTCACATAAAAAACTATTATTATGTACTTTCTTTCCATATTTGAAGTCTCCCTTTTTGAAAAATCATTTCTAAGGCTTCTCAATGTATTCTTCTTTACTCTCTTCATCATCAAACTTTCTTTGGCACTAAGAGGCAATGTGCCCAACTCTTCCACAATGAAAACATGCCAGAGTTAACTTACCTTTAAATTTACCTTTTCCCTTCTTTAACTTCATAGAAATAAGAGAAATAATTTATTTTTCCTCATCATATTCACCACCACTATCTCCTAAAATTTTTAGTTTGTCCATGGATTTGAATGCCATTTTCTTGCTAACACGAGTCCAAACATCTTCAAGTTTGACTCTCATCTCATATAACACTAGACTACTTAGCAGATCATACAGATATAGTTTAGATAGATCTATTTCATCAAGAGATGATACCTTTGCATTGTACACAAGAGGATGTCTTCTCAATATTTTCTTTACGATATAAATGTCTTTGATCTCCTCTCCAAGACCTCGAATTGCTCTCACTACTTTAGTAATTAGATTGAAGAATGAATCTCCATTCTCATCAGGATACATCTTTAGATCATCAAACCTGTTGTGTAGGACTTGAAGTTTTTCCTCCTTCACTTTGATATCTCCTTCATAAATATTTTCAAGTTTATCCTACATAGACTTTGCTGACATGAAACTCATCACCTTTAGATAGATCTGATCTGAAAGGGCCATAATGATAGCATTATGAGATTTACCATTTGCATCAAGAACTTTCCTGTCTGTATCAGTCATAGTAATTCCTGTTGGATTAGTAACTTGTATTCCTTGAACAGTAGCGAATAGGACATCCATTCCAAGGGATCTTAAATGAGATCTCATTCTATTCTTCCAGATATTTAAATTACTTCCATCTAAGAGAGGGATTCCCTTAGAATTGACTGCATTCTCCATGACAACAAATGATATATCTAACACCAGTAACCTTTACCCTCTAATACCACTTGTAGGACCCCGGGACACCCTGTGAGGGGAGGGGTGAATTAGGGTGTCAAATTTTTATTTAAAACAAATATCTTGTTCCCATGGTGGTAGGAACTTGTTAAACCTGTAAGACTGATGGGAACAGAAAGCAAACAACCACAAGAAAGGATAGACCACATAAAACTTTTACTTGGTTCACCATTAAGGGCTACATCCAAGGAGAATACGCCAGTAGGTTTCCGTTCGTACCTAATTCCACTAAACTTCACTAGCTGTGGATTATAAGGTTTGGGTACAGTCACTCTGTCCCAGGCACACTGCCTTTACAAAAGTTCAGGGAAAGCTCACCGTGTCCCTCAGGTCACTCCTATTGACTCTCCCTGGCTCACTACCTTGGGTGAAGTCCCACTCAGTTTATAGATGTGAAGGTCTCTTCAATATATTTGAATTGAAGACTTTTCCTTTGCTCAGCATGAGACTCTTCTTGCATCGAAGTCCTAAATTGATGCACTTGAAAGCACTAAACCACTGAACCAGATATTTAGTACGTGAAAACTGGTTACACTGACGATTGCGTGCAACACCTACCCTTTGCGCGCAAGATCTCACTTTTACATGAAATATTTTCTTTTCACGTGGAAAATATATCATGCAGCAACACCCTTTATGTGCAACTTAAACTTTTACGCGCAACCTAAAATTTTACACGCAACTTCTACTTTTTCATGCAACTTAATCTTTTACATGCAACCTCAACTTTTACGTGCAGTTTCTCCTTTTTTTGCGCAACTTAAACTTTTCCACGCAACTCCCTTTGTGTGCACCCTTTATGCGCATCAGAACTCAGATATTATCTAAGTCTTCAGTTCTACCAAATGAGGGGGGTCGCCTCTTATTTATAGGTGTCTCCGACCCCCGCATGTAAAACCCACTATGTACGCAAAAACTTCCTTTCTACACACAAATATTTTCATGCAAGAACCATTTTTCACGCACATATCCTGATTTTCCGTGCACCTCATGCCTTTTCCATTTTTCGGCATTCTGATCTCAAAACACCTTTTGCGCAAAAAAACAACCTACTTTCAGTATTATAGGAAAAAAAAATTTAGTGCACAATCCATGTTTTTTCACACACCACTCCAGTTTTTCCATGCAGCTCATGACTTTTCAATTTTTTGACGTTCTGATCCTGAAACATGCCTTGCGTGCAAGTTTCCAAAACACCTACAACATTGCACACAACTTCCTTTTCCAATCACTCATTTATCCATTTTGTGATTTTTAGGCCCAAAGAATTGTAAAACATAGGAAAATAACGCCCCTTCAATATTTTTGTCTTCTTGAACTATATGATCCCTTTCTTGGAAAACATTGCAAACTTCCATTTAGGATTTTCAACAAACACAAACCATACACCATTTTTAGCATAGAACGACCATGGTTCCAACAGTCATTTCTTCATGATCTCTGTGAAAATTAACAAAATAAGTATTAGATATAAATGATGAGGAAATTAACTAAAAAAGAAGATAAAATGTTGTAAAAATCAACTAATTAAGAAGTAGGAAGTCACATCTTTATGATATATGTGTATATTTTGACATCAGGTATGCTTCTCATTCATTTCTAAACAAATCTATTTTGTATTATGAATATGATTATTTTTGACAGTCAAAGTAGTACTAGAAAAATAAAATACACAAAGGATTAATAAATATTTTAAATGAAATAGTAATTGTCTTAAAAAATACCTCTTTGGGGATACTAGTTTGTTTATGGTAGATAATATCTACCATAAATTTACAAACATAATAACCACAATATTTTCCATTTTTTTGTTTCAAACACTGTAGAAATATTGAAAAAATAAGTAATTTGTGTTGATATGTGTTTTGATAGTGAAATATTATTATATATACCCTAACAATTATCCACTTGTTGAAGTCAACAGGCTCCTTGTGTTCATGGACCATTCTCAAGCCATGATTTTCACGATGTTTAAACATCACCCAATCATAACAAAATTCTCATTAAAAAAAAATATAAAATATATAACTCGAATTTTAGTTTTAAAATATTGGATGTAGTTTATTTCAAATTAACAAACATCATCACATGTGGTAGGTTTGTTTGGTATCCATGCAATGAATCTAGAAAATAAATATTTGGAATATCCAAATTGATCATAATGTGCACCCAATGTTTCCTAAAAAAATGTAATAAGTAGCAAAAGGAATGAAAATATATTTTATATGATTAAATTGTAAAGTTTTACCCCTGAATCATTAGTATTAAGAAGAGTCTATCATCCATAAGTTTTTTTTCAAATGATTTGGACATTTTTCCACTATTGCATCAATTTGAATTGATTATATTTTGGTTTGGTATGTAGAAGTGATGTGAGAACTAATGAGTCCACATTTATGTTCATGGGGTAATACCTCAAAATGGTATTCATATATATGCCTACAAAAAATATGAATTGAATTTAGTCATAATTAACATAGCAGGTCATCTTTTGGAAAAACAAATCATGAAAACACACCTCATGTATACATTTATAATTGAGACTCCTAAAAATTAATACATAAGGATTTCATTTACATTATCAATAGAAATGAAGTATATAAAGGCCTTATCATACATTTTTTCTTTAAAATAAACTATGAGATTACTACCACTTTGTAACTTTGTATCGGCATGAACCTTCAATGTTAGTAAATGCAGATATTAAATGGGTGGGGTAAATGTGCTTTCTAAAGATCTTTTTGATCAGTTATTTGATCCTTTATATGGTTTTGATTTTACCTTTCATTTCATCCCTTTCCTTTGTCTTTATGTAATAACATTCATTTTTAAGACATTTTTTCATTAATTGTTAAAGGTTTTTCATGAAAAATAAATTGGAAATGAATACCTCCTTATTGACATATTTTTTTATAAGATCTGACGAACATTCTATAAATGTTCCAATAGCTTTCTCAACCATATGAATATCTACATCATCAAGTTGAATAGGTAGCTTGGTGATCGACTCATGAGCTACAATAATCCACAATCTCACATGGCATGTTGGAAGTTTTCTATTGTGTAGAGTGTGTTCTTGGATATTGAACATGATAGTACTCGCAACAAGGCGATGAGTAGGTATTGATAGATATAAATCACATTAATTTTCACCCTATAAAATATCAGTATAGGAAAGGTATCAATGTCTACCTGATTCACATTTCATAGAAACAATTATGAGAATATTTATTACCTCATCTAATACTACTCTTTGAGGGTAATGGCTCACCTCAAAGCTAGTGGGAGGTGGGGTAGGATTTTCATGAAGTTATTTTTATTGAGTTGTTTATTCTCTTTGCTTCCCTGAAAGGTGCCGTCTTGGGCGCTCTCAAATGATGTTCGGTTTCAGGTTATTTAGGTGCATCAGAGTGGATGACCAAAGTCGTCTCTTAAAGGAGGAAGTAATTTAAGACCACATATTGAAGTTATTTTGAAAATAAAATTAAATAACTCAAACACACTACTTGAAAGTATGGGGGGGGGGGTTTATTGTTTATAAAACTAGAAGAATTTTGTTGTAAGAAGATTGCATTTTTTTGTTTTTATTTTTGAAATGAAGTTCGATTAAAAAGACACACTAATAAGATGTTTTTTTAGAAAATATGTTAAAAGGAGTAATCAATCTAACTATACCTCTTCAAATACTTATTAATCATTATCATTTAAATTAGTATCCACTTAATTTTGATCCACTGATTTTTTAACCCCAGAACACTATGATAATTAACTAAACCACAAAGATGAAATGAATTAAACCCAAGGCTATCTTTAGAACATAAAATCGTAGAACCTTTCTTTGATTGATGTTCTAAGTCTAAATTATGTTCAATGGTAAATTAAGGAATATATCTATTCTATAAAATTATAATGAATTGTGTTTAGGTATTGTATTTGAACTCTAAAAATTTATCCTGTGTACTTTTGTTTCACCGGTTAAGGTCACACTCTCAAAATTCACACATTACTCGACCTCGTGTGTTTTTGCATGAATCATTCAATTTCTCACTTAGTTTAAATTAAATTAAAAACTCAATTCATATATCATATTAAGTTAATTACATTATCTCATTGATTCAAAATAAATGAATGATGAAGGTTAGAGGTAGATCGATTACTAAAAGGAAGTACTCTTCCATGGGTGGTGTAGTCATCGTAGAAATGTTTTGCATGTGTAAAGGTTAGAAAGAGTAGAACCCAATCTCATTTCTAATATTTATTTATATCCCAAATAGGAAGATTAATATTTAAAAAAATATAATAAAAGAGAAGAAATAAAAGAGTAAAAAATAAGTTTATTATGAAAACACAATCATTACAACATGAGAAAGAGAGGAAGACTTCGATAAAGGGATCCTTGTTTCAAGAGCCCCCCTATGAGTATAGGAAGTTACAGAACCTCCAAGGTGATGATAGTAATATTCTGGAACTTGAAAATGGTATCACTTCACTCCTTGGTCAAACTTGGAAATGAGGTTCCCAAGGTGTCAATTTATAGCCAAAATGGGAAGTGGTTTGGGGAACCCATATTTCAAGATACCACTTGTGTCTCGATTTTGAGTTGGTAAATAGCATTATCACGACTTGGAAAAAAGATAAAAATTATATCCCATAATCTTGAACGTTTCCATGTCAAATTTGGTGGCCAATGAAAGATTACAATGTGAGATATGGCCGAAATATAGAACCTACTTTTTGACTTCGTGCAGATTTTTTCCCCTGGACATATTGGTTCAGATGGACCCCTTAATGGGAGAATTGGGCTATGGATTCTTGATATGAGTTGTATATAATGAAGTTTGAGATATTCCCACAAAATTTAAGCCCATTTGGAGTCACGGATTTTGAGAAATGTGAAAAACAGTTGATATATGTCCTTGGGCTTCCATGCAGTTTGGCCCATTTCCCTTCGGGATCATATCCAACCCTCCAAATCACCTCCTCCTACAAAAAAATCACCAAAACAAGAATAATTTCCCATTTTAAAAGTGATAAACATTTAATAATTTAATCAAATAGGATTTTAAACTTGATATAATATTTTTAATTTTTAACACAAAACTAGTTTAAAACAGTGATGTATGGGTTAAATAAAGCAGTGAATTGCGATGTGATCACACCCCCACACTTACCCTTTTGCACTTCTGGGAAAAACCTCATATCATGTATTTCAAAAAAAATTGTGAAAAGTAAAAAATCAATATCAAATCCAAATTTTTTTTAAAACACATATCCTTGACATCCAACAATTTTACACCAAGAAACAAAAGATATCACACCTCATAAAAAAAATTATTTCAAGTTTTCCACTTATATCATTCAATATATTTCCACTTAATTTGTCCTCCCATGCACACAAAACACTTACCTCACTTTCATTTTCTCTCATCACACAAATTTCAATTTTTTAGTAATGTATTTCTTATCCAAACTCATACAAGGGTCACTATAGGCTTGATAAATTCCTACATCGCTACCCAATGTGAGTCAAGGACGTATGTTTATCATGAGAACTTTTTAGGGTTGTTCTGTGACTTTTGGTTGGTAGTATTTAGATGTGAAAAATACTAAGGCTGAATGAGGAGGCCTTGACTCTTTTTGAAGAAAAATTGCATTATTCTAGTTTTCACTCAAGTATGGTCTCCTCCTCACTACCCTTAGTATCAATTCAGCTCCATCATCATGAAAAACCATGGAAGGTTTACACCATTCATCATTTAAGAAAAAAAATTCAATCTTCTCAAACATAGTTTTTTCCTGAAATCTCTAGATAGGTGCAACTTTATTTCTTCATTGGAAGCTTCAGAAAGGAACAACTTCTTTAATCATGAAATCTCTAAAAAGGCACAATTTTCAATAGAATTATTTTTTCAGTAGAAAAAACATCTCTTAGGAATTTAATTTTCCACCCAAAGTATCAAAAAATGTGTCATAACAACACAAGATAACTTCCACCACACTTAAGTTCAACTATATTATGCAATTTCACTTCAAGAGTTGGTTGGATAGGGAAAATTGGCTTGTAATGCAGCTACTATAATAGGATGTTCATGGATTCTAAGGGCTAAAAGGATTAAATTTTCAAGGTATGCCATTATAAAAAGGATTATTATGAAATAAGGGCTTTAATACCAAAGAAATTCCTCAATAATTTAAAACAAAAGTACCTCAAACCCTCAAGTTTTAATAGGAATAAATCAAATTCTGGTTAAATAAAGAATGGCCTGGTTCTCTCAAGAAGTGAGGTAAATGTAAATAATATGAAAAGAATAGTTTAGAAGACTCACAGGAAAGTGATTTCAAATATAAAGATAGTGATATGTGGCATGAGATTCAAAACTCAGAGCACTTTTCATGAAATTACTAAAGATTTGAACTTTAAATGAAGTCATTTTCAGCATTAATTTAATCTAAGTTTCATGGTATAAATTGTTTCACTTATTGATATGGATTTTAAAATCATTATGAGAATAATTTCAACTCAAAAGTTTCAAAAACACACAAAAAATTGAAAAATAAACACACAAAATTTGAAAAACACACAATTGTTTTTGAAAAACATTGGAAAATAGGAAACCAATTGAAATTACTAAACTAAAAGGTTCCCTCCCCCAAACTTAAAATATTGAATTTCCATCAACATGAACCCATGAGATGATATGAGAACATGAAATTCATAAATTTAAATAGGAAAAATAATATAAAAATGAAAGGGTTAGGAATATCTTGACATGCTCAAGTGATGAAGGTGTTATGTAGTGTGATTAAATCCACTACATCAGTAGGAAGTCCCTCAATGTATTTCTTCAAACGTTTCCTATTGATTGTAAAGATATTTCTTGTGTCCTCTTGTGTGATATACAATGAACCATAACACAAAAAATTAGTCACAACATAAGGACCTAACCACCTGGAACGCAACTTACCATGTATTAGCTTTAGTCATGAACTGTAGAGCAAGACTTTCTCTCCAACTTAAAATTTGCTTTTCTGGATCATTTTTTCATGAGATGATTTTGATATTTACTTGTAGATCCTTGAGTTCTCATATTAAGATAATAAAATATCCTCAAGCTCTTGAATTTTTAGCTTCTATTGAATTTTAGCTTGGGCCAAATCCATGTTTCATTTATTTATAGCCTAATAATCCTGATGCTCAATTTCCACAGGGAGATGGCAGGCTTTCCCAAAAAAATATGAAATAGGGACTTACTGATGTGAGTTTTGTATGCTATCCTATAATCCCATAGCGCATCATCCAAGAACTTTCTCAAATCCTTCCTATTCGGTTTCACAATTTTCTCTAAAATTTGTTTCAAGTCATGATTTGAAACCTCAACTTGGCCATTTGTTTGGGGGTAGTATGGTGTTGATGTTTTGTGTGTCACACCATACTTTATAAGGAGGGAATCCAAATTCCTAGTTCATAAGTGTGTCCCTTGGTCACTGATGATGGCCTTTGGTACTCCAAATCTATAAAATTTGTGTCTTGATAAAGTCTACTATAATATGAGAATCATCAGTCCTAGTAGCCTTATCCTCCAACCATTTAATCACATAATCAACAGAAATAAAAATATACAAAAAACAAAAGGAACTAAGAAAATGACCCATAAAATAGATGCCCCATACATAAAAAATCTCCCAGAATAGTATAGGTTGTTGGGGAATCTCGTGTCTCCTAGAAATGTTTCCAGTGTGTTGACAATGTGAGGATGACTTGAAAAACACATGAGCATCATGGAATAAGCTTGGACAATATAATCCGGAGTCCCAGACTTTACTAGCTGCCTGTTGGGGTCCAAAGTGTCCACCACAAGCAAGTGTATGACAAAAATTTAAAACAGACTCAGAATTATGATCATACACCCCCTAATAACATGATCACTACACATGTGCTGGAGGTATGGATCATCCCAAATATAAAATCTTGACTCAATCTTTTATTTTTGGACTTGATGTTTCTTTAAATTTGAAGGGATTTCATATGAAACAAGGTAGTTCACTAAATTAGCATACCAAGGATGCATACCTGAGATGGAATAAAGAATCTCATCAGGGAAAGTGTCCCAAAGTGGTACCTGGTCCAAAGTGTCATCCTTTAGTGTGTGATTAAGCCTACTCATGTGGTCCACCACCAGGTTTTCTAACCCCTTATTTTCTTTTATCTCAATATCAAATTCTTGAAGGAGAATCCATTATATTAGCCTAGTCTTTGCATCCAGCTTCTTCAAGAGGTACCTCAGAGCCGCATGGTCAGAAAAAACAACTTTAGAGCCGAATAAATATGAATGGAATTTATCTAAAGAAAATATGATGGTAAGAAACTCTTTTTCTATGTTTGTGTTGTTTGATTGGGCTGAATCTAGTGTCCTTGATGCATATGCAATCACATGTAAACATCCCTCCACCCTCTAACATAAGATAGCTCCAACCACAAAGTTGGAGGCATCACACATAAGCTCAAAAGGAAGCTCCCACCGTGGAAGTTGTATGATAGGTGGAGTGGTAATACATTGTTTTATCTTATCAAAGAAATTTCTATAGGAATCATCAAAGACAAAATCAGAATCATTTTTAAGTAATCGTGACATAAGAAGAGAAATCTTACTAAAATCTTTGATGAAGCACTGATAAAATCCTGCATACTATAAGAAAGATTTAACATCATGCACACAAGAAGGATAGGGTAGGGATGAAATAATATCTACCTTAGATATATCAACCTCTATACCATGTTTTGACACTACATTCCCTAAGAGAATGCCATGATCTACCATGAAATGAAACTTTTCAAAGTTTAAGACCAGATTCTTTTCAATAAAACGATTCAAAAACTTTCCCAAACTATAGATACAATCATCAAATAAAGACCCATACACTATAAAATCATCCATAAATACCTCCATGTAGGACTTAATGAAATATGAAAAAAAATACTCACCATGTATCTCTGGAAGGTATCTGGGGCATTACAAAGTCTAAATGGAATCCTTCGGTAGGAAAACATACCGAATGGACAAGTGAATGTTGTCTTCTCCTGATCCTCTAGAGCTATAAGAACCTGAAAATATTCAGAAAATACATCCAGGAAACAATAATGTGTCTTACCCACCAGTCTCTCAAGAATTTGGTCAATAAATGGGAGGGTGAAATGGTCTTTTCAAGTAGACTGATTTAGTTTCATATAATCAATACACACATGCCAACTATTTTTCACCCTCATTATAACTAACTCCTCTTTATCATTTTTAACAACAATAACACCACTTTTCTTAGGCACAACCTAAATAGGACTTACCCACTGAGAATCTAAAATGGGATAAATTATAATTGCCTTGAGAATTTTTCAACCTCTTTTTTAACAACTTCCAGAAGGGTTGGATTGAGTCTCCTTTGTGGCTACCTAACCAGTTTAGCCTTATACTCCAGAAGAATCCTATGCATACAAATTGAGGGAATAATACCTGATATGCCAGCTAAGGTCCACCCGATTTCCTTAATGTTCTCCCTCAAAAGATTCAAAAGTTTTTCTTCATGTTAAAAAAGGAAGATTGTTAGAAATTATAACAGGTAATTTCTCACCACTTAACAAGTATGAGTATTTTAGATTTGGTGCTAATGGCTTGAGTTCCAATGTAGGGGGTGATGTATGGATGGAGAAATTGAAGGAACTAAAATATGTGCATAATGAACATTAGTATCAGAATATACATCATCAAAATCATAGAATAAAGCATCAAATCCATCAGCATACTCAAAAACCATGTCATAATTAGAGTTCACATAATCAAAATTAGAATATGAATCCATTTCAAAATGAAATCTAAGAGAGTCTTGTGGATTAGAAATAGGTGTGGAAGTAACCTTAGAAATCAAACTAGAACCAATACTCATAATATCTCTAAGTATAGGACAATAAAATTCCATGGGGTTTTTATTTGGTGGTTCAAAATTGGAGATAAAAAATACAGAATGGTCCTCTAAGGGGTACTTCATAGAGTCCATAACATTAAATATCACAAATTCATCCCAAAATCCATGGAAAGTGTATCCTCATTAACATTTATGATATTTTTTGCAGTTTTGAGGAAGGTCCTACCTAAGATAATGGGATCATGAGAACTTACCTGATCATACTCCATGTTAAGAACATAGAAATCTACTGGAAAGATCATGTCTCTTACCCAAACAAGTACATCCTCAAGGACTCCTGATGGATGTGTTGTAGCTCCATTTACCAACTACACCACTAATCTTGTCAGCTTCAACTCACCAAACTGTAAAGAAGAGAATATTGATTGAGGCATCACATTTATGGAAGATCCCAAATCACAAAGAGCATCAAAAAAGTGTAACTCCCCTATAGTGCATGAGATGGTGAATGTACCCAGATCCTTTCACTTTGTTGGTATTGCTAGAGTTGGTGTAATGAGTGCTGAAACATTCCTTCCAATATTGATCCTCTCATTTCCCTTGAGCCCTATTTTATTGGTACAAAGTTATTTTAAAAATTTGGCATACCTTGGGATTTTCTTTATTGCTTTAAGTAGAGGGATGTTGATCTAAACACACTTGAATGTGTCCAAAACTTCTTTTTGAATCACCTCTTCAGCCATATTCTTGGTTTGTACAACTCTATTTGGAAAATGAAGGGGTTTAAGAGGAATATCATCAATCTTTTTCTTACTTTTATCTTTCTCCTTGGGTTGCTCAACAATTGGTGTAGAATGAGGCTTTTCTAGAGTTGAGGTGAATCCCAGTGGAACGACAGGTGAAGATGTATTAGTTGTTTTCTTATCACTTCCCAATGTAATGGAACTGATATTCCCCTTGGGATTTGGAGTATACTGGGAAGGTATATTTTCATAATTCTTACTTACCAATTCATGGAGGGCAGTGGAAATCTAGCTCATTTGAGTCTTCAACTCCCTCAGCTTCGAACCTTGACTCTTCAACTCATTCTGTTGATTAAGAACAATTTGTTTCAAAAGATCATCAATATTATAATCTACCTTGTGTGGGGTATTCCCTTGTTGTTAGATTGTTGATTCTTGAGATTCAAATCTTCTTTGGGGTTGTTGGAAAACTTGCTGGTAAGGTGGAGGCTGCTGGATGTTTTGTTGAAAAGGGGGAATTTGTTGTTGTCCAGAGCCATACCTCATGTCTGATTGATCCTTCCACCATTGGTTGTATTTTAGAGAAAAGGAATCAAACTTATTTAGGGTATATGGTTGTTGTTGCTGCTGATATGGTCTCTTAGGAAACACTACCGCACAATCATCTGTTTCTTGTAGTTAGGGGCAACAGTCAGTTGAGTGGATTGTCTCAGTGCAAATTCCACAAGGCCTTGAAGGAGGGGGTTGAGATGTATTTTGTTCTAAAGTAATATGTCTCACCATAGTTGTCAATTATTTTAACTTGGTATCAATCAAATGACTTTCAATAGAAGATGGACTTACCTCACGTACTCCTCTAACATGTGGGGTACCTCGATCACCAAATTGTTGAGAGTTTTGTGCCATCTTGTCAATCAATGCACGTGTGGATACTGGTGCTTTATCAACCAATGACCCTAAATCCTAGGAATCCACCATGATCCTCTCCATAGGTGTGATTCCTTCATATAAGTATTATATGAGGAGTTTCTCACTGATTTGGTGATGCAGACAGCTTGCATACAACTTCTTGAATCACTCTTAGTACTCATACATTGACTCCCCTTATTCTTGCTCGATTCCCAAGATATCCTTACAAATGGAAGTGGTCCTTTATGCTGCAAAAAATTTCTATAAGAAAGACATTTTAAATCATTCCAACATGTTACATCTTCATTTTGTAAATAATACATCCAATCCTTTGTGGCTCCATCAAGTGAGAATGTGAATTCTCTTAGTTTTAATTGATCCTCAGATACATTCCTTTATTTAAGGGTTGAAAAAAAAAATATGAAATTCTTTAAAATTTTTGTTTGTATCCTCACCATATAATCCATGAAACTTTAGAAGAAGGTGAATTAACCTAGATTTTAGTTCAAATCCTGATTCGAGATTTGGATATGTAATAAAATTTGGTTGATAGTTAATATCTAGTGCATCGAACTATTGAATTGTTTTATTAAGTTCATTGTTATTATTTTTAGTCATTGTTTACTATTTTATTTTTGAATTTGAATTTGTTCTGATTTCAATGTTACTATAATGGAGGAATTCTCTGGCTGGTTTAATTGAAACTTCTTGTAGATTGAGAATGTCTGATTCGAGCCCTAAGGCTACGTTCAATCTCAGGGTCAAGATCTAAGAGATCCTCAGGATTAGTTCATGCCATAAATCAATAAAATACAAAAAATAAATGAATAAAATAGGACCATAATAAAAAGAAAAGAAGTTTTAGTTGGTTCTAATAAAAATAAAAGAAGAGAGTAAGAGAAAAAAACTTGAGAAATGGGAAAGAAGAAAGAAAGAGGAGAAGAAAATAATTAAATAAAAAATAAAATAAATACCTCTAATTGGTTGAATAAATTACTTGCCTCCATTTTAATAGTGCCAATTTTAAAGGTACTATCATGGGTGCTCTCAAATGATGTTCATTTTTGGGTTATTTAGGTGTAGTAGAGTGGCTGACCAAAGTCGTCTCTCAAAGGATGAAGTAATTTAAGACAACATATTGAAGGTATTTTGAAAATAAAATTAAATGAATCAAACACACTACTTAAAAGGATGGGGGGGGGGGGGTTGTTTATCATTTATAAAATAAGAAGAAGTTTTCTAGAAGAAGATTTCATTTTTTTGTTTTTATTTTTGAAATGAAGTTCGATTAAAAAGACTCAATAAGAAGATTTTTTTAGAAAATATTTTAAAAGGAATAATCGATCTAATGATAAATATTCAATTACTTATTAAAAATTATAATTTAAATTAATATCCACTTAATTATGATCCCATAATTTTTTAACCCCCCAACCCTATGAGAATTAACTAAACCGCAATGATGAAATGAATTAAACTCGAGGATAACTTCAGAACATGCAATCGTAGCACCATGATTTGATTGATGTTCTAAGTCTAGATTATGGTAAGTTGTAAATTAGTTCATATATCCATTATAGAAAATGAGGATGAATTGATTTTAGAAATTTTATTTGAACTCTATAAATTTATCCCGTGTGCTTTTGTTTCACCGGTTAAAGTCACGCTCTCAAAATTCACACATTACTCGACCTCGCGTGTTTTTGAATGAATAATTCAATTGATTTATTAGTTTCAATTAAATTAAAAAATCAATTCATAGATCATATTAATTGAATTACAGTATCTCATTTATTCAAAATAAATGAATGAAAAAGGTTAGAGGTAGATCGATTACTAAAAGGAACTACTCTTTAATGGGCGGTGTAGTCATCGTAGAAACATTTTACATGTGCAAAGGTTAGAAAGGGTAGAAACCAATATCATTTCTACTCTTGATTTCAAGATAAAATAGGAATATTAAGAGAAGAATAAATTTGAACAAAACAAAATAAAAGAGAATAAATAAAAGATGAACAAATTAGTTTATTATGAAAACACAAACATTACAACATGAGAAAGATATGAAGGCTTCAATGAAGGGATACTTGCTTCAAGAGATCCCCCTATGAGTATAGGAAGTTCTAGAACCTCCAAGGTGATGATAGGAATCTTCTAGAACTCAAAAATGTCAGGACTTCACTCTTTTGTTGAACTTTCAAATGAGGTTCCCAATGTGTCAATTTAAAGCCAAAATGGGAAGTGGTTTTGGGCACCCACATTTCAAGATACCACTTGTATCTTGGTTTTGGGTTGGTAAATGGCCTTATATAGTCTTGGAAAAAAGAGAAAATTTGTATCCTATAATATTTACTGCCTTCATATCAAATTTGGTGGCCAATGGATGATTCCAGCGTGATATATGGCCACAATACAGAACCAACTTTTTGACTTCATACAGATTCTATCCCCTAGAAATATTGGTTCGGATGGACCTCTTAATGGGATAATTGGGCTTAGTTTTCTTCATATTAGTTGTATCCCATGAAGTTTTGTAGCTTCCCATAAAAGTTAAGCCCATTTCGAGTTACTTATTTTTAGAAATGTGAAAAACAGTGGAATGATGTCCTTGGGATTCCATACAGTTTGGCCCATTTCCCTTATAGATCATCTCCGACCTTCCAAATCACCTCCTCCTACAAAGAAATCACCAAAACAATAATAATTGAAATTTTTAACAGTTATAAAAATTTAATAATTGAATCAAATGGTATTTTCAATTTGATATAATATTTGTAATTTTAAATACAAAACTAGTTTAAAATAGTGATGTAGAGGTGAAATAAAGTAGTGAATTGTGATGCGATCATTACCCCCCATAACATTTTCTATCAACTTAGACTGCCAATGAAATATTTATTCAAGGGTAGATAATTGTGATTGCATATCTTCCATTTGTTTATCTTTATCCCCATTATCTTTTCTTTTCTCAAAATATGTTCAGGGTGTCACCCCAAAACCTGCACCTCTAATGTGGCCATACTATTTTGGCCACTTTAAGGCCACTAATAGTAGGTGTTCATCCGATACATCTGTTTATGATTCATGTGTATAATTCAAATAGAAAATATAGGAAAATAAGTAATTGTTGTTAGGTAATAGTGAAATCTTCATTTCTATAACCATTATACATCTTAACACCTGAATCCCACAATAATTTCAAATCTTCGATCAATGGAGCCAAATAAACATCAACATCATTTCCTAATTGTTTTGATCATGATATAATCATAGATAACATAATTAATTTTCATTTAATGCATAACCATGATTGAAATTACTAATTTAACAATATAACTATCCTTTTATTGTGAGTGCTTCTTTGAAAACCAAAAGGATTCACTGAATCAGTAGATAGCACAAGATGACGGTTTCTTGGCTTGTTTCTAACTTCCGGATACTCATGATCAATTCTCTTTCACTAATGAGAGGCTATTGAGTGATGAAGCTTCCCATATTTATTTCTTGTATCCACATGCCACATCAATTTAATTTAGTCTCCTCACTTCAATATAGGAACTTAAACCTCATAATGATTGGAATGTACCATAAAACTTTTATAATATCCGATTTGTAACATCTTTCCCCTCCTCATTGGATTGAGAAGGTTGAAGGACATTACTTAGCCTTAAGAGACATCCCCAAGGTGAAAAAGGCTCAAAATAAATTCCAAGGGATTCATTAACATATGGGGGATGATTTTACATTTGATGATAAAACAAGCCAACAAAACATGACACAACAAAAGACCACTTCATGATGCATGATAACAATATAAAACAACTTAGGAAAACCATTGATATCAAATCCCAAATATAGAATATTACTATAGTAGAAGACTACAAAACATCAAAGTAAACAATGGAATACATAACCAAAAAAACCCAAAGACTATAAAATAAAACTCCAAGCTCCAACCATGCTCCATGCTCCACTCCACAATACATCCCAAGTATCACTATGCACCACTAGAGAAGTGTGACACTTTACCTTTTCTTGTGTCCTAATAAATTATATCTACAAAAGAACCAAAGTTCCAAAGTAGGGGTGAGTAATGAAACTCAATAGTATTTCTCCAAATGACTTCCATACTCACTCCACTAGGATAGAACATATTAACACATTTATATAAATCAATTGAAAATAATTTATATCCAAATATAAAACAAGTACCATGGTAAAACAATTTTCTCAAAGTAACACCAAGTTCCAAGGAAAGAAACCAAACAAGTAATTTCAACCATTTCATTAATCTAATTGGAATTACCCATTACATATCACATAGCCACACACACCCATACATGCACTTAACCATACAACCACACAAACTTGGTGTTATTATTGACGGTGGAACTTCACATCCATAACCCATCCCTTTGATGATGATACTTCACAATAATTATCCATCCATTCCATCCATACTTAACCATTTAATCCAACCACATGAAAATACAACCTTTTCCAAAATAATTCAATCATTTCAATAAAAACACACTTTTATTGAAAAACATAATAATAAACCATTTTAATAAAACCAAATTTTTATTGAAAAAACTTTTCCAAAAAAACTTTTCAATAAAACAAACCCTTTTATTGAAAACCATTTTTCCATGCATAAAAACCAAATAACCATTTTAAAATCATCATTTTAAAATCAAGTTACCATTTTCACTTTCCAACAAAACACATAATTTTCAAAATTCCATAAACCATATCCAAATAAGGCTTCTATCAGTCAATTGCACAAAATTTCACAATAAATTACACATAAAAAATCAATTTGAAATTAATCCTTAAAGTTTTAATAAGAGGAGTTGAGAGTGAAGCCACATACCTTAGGATTTATGGAAAAAATGAATAACAACATGAAAACACCCATAAAACCAGGTTGAATCTCCAAAAACCCTCTTTAGACATCTTACACTAAAATAAATAAGGCCAAATATAACCATTATTGTCTTAAACCACCTTAGATATACCCACAATGGACTAGATCTAAGAAACCAAGATATATAGAAAAGTATCTCTAAGAAAAACCACTAAAAATACCATAAACGATGACTTACCATGAGAATCAAGATTCAATGCACAAAGAAACACCATCAGATCGGCTCTGGATCGATGGGGAAAGCATTCTTAGCCTTTTGGAGGGAGAAATTCAGAGTTAGGGCCAAAAAGGAGAAAAATAGGGGTTAAAGGCAAATCCTAACCTAGATCTACTTTTTATGGATCTTGTTTTTAAACCATGCATGGTTAGTCACACGGTTAGAAAAACTATGCACTAACTGTGTGCCAAACTCTACCTTAAGGAGGACCTCACATGGTTGTCTCACAGGGTTAGATAGATCGTGCACCAACCATGAAAAATCCCACTGTCCCACTTTTCACGGTTTCTCCTTAGTTGATGCATGGTTTGGAAAAACCGTGCGTCTACCCATGAACCTTCCCCTTAGACTCTATCTCATTGTGCATGGTTTTTTGTATGAGTTGAATGGTTTCTACTAACCATGCACCAACCATGAACCTTTAGAAAAGCCCCCCAAACATTCCAAAAGTCTTCCAAACCCTCCCAAACTTCACCTAAACTCTTTACAGACTTAAAAATCATAAATAAAGGGTAACTTACTTGAAACTAGGGGTGACACATTATCCCCACCATTAGACTTTCCATACCTAGAAAGTAAAAAAACATAATTTCTATGAAAGAATTTTGGAATTTTCTCTTTCATTTCCTTCTCCAGTTCCCATATCTCTTCCCGAATCTGACTATGTTTCCAAAAAACTGCAATAGACTGATGGTTTTCCCATGAAGTACTTTATCTTACCTATCCACAATCTACACTAACACATGCACCAATGAAGAATTCAGATCTAGGTCAATATGATCCCATTTAATCACATGGCCAAGATTAGGTTGTTACTTTTTAAACTGAGATACATGAAACACATTATGCACTACACTGAACCATGGTGGCAATGCCAACTGATATGCCACCTCTCTAATCCATTTAGGCATCTCAAAGGGGCCTATGTAGTAAGGAGATAACTTTACCTTCTTCACAAAACAATGATATCCAAGCCTTTGATAGATCCTAAAAAACACATGATCACTCACCTCAAATGATAATGGCCATCGAAGATGATCCACATATGATTTCTAACAAATCTTAGCTATCTCCATCCATTTCTTGATCAACTGAATTCTCTTTGTTGTTTCTTGGACAAGGCTTGGACCAACTAGTGGAGTCTCACATGTTTCCACCCAACAAAGTGGAGAATGAAATGGATGCCCAAACAATGCTGCAAAAGGATCCATATGTATTGAGTCCTGATAACTTTTTTTACATGATAACTCCACTAATGGAAAATGATCTTCCCGTGAGCCACCAAAATCCATTACACAGGCCCACAACATGTATTCCAAATTTTGAATCATCCTTTTGTATTGACCATCCATCTGAGGATGATATGCCGTACTCATAGTCAAATAAGCCCCAAAGTATTTTTATAAGTATTTCCAAAAAATGAGACATAAACATCGAAACTCTATCAGACACTATTGAAACCAGTACGCCATTCCTCTTTACCACTTTACAGATATAGATTTTCGAAAAGTCTTCCACCATATGAGATTCAAAATAAGGATGAAATGGGATGACTTTGTGAGCCGATCCACTATCACCCATATGATATAGTGTTTCTGAACTGTTCTTGGGATACCTATTATAAAATACATTGATATCTACTCCCATTTCCAAACAGGAATAGGTAAAGACCCCAACATACATTTTAGTCGTTGATGCTCTATTTTAACCTACTGTAAAGTTAAGCATCTCGAAACAAACTCAACCACCTCCTTTTTATGATGAAACACAAAAACTATGATTTCAATGCCTTGTACATATTTTGTATCTGAGGATGAATGACCCATATCAAATGGTAGTACACATGAAGAAGTTTCTCATAACAAGCCATAGGTATGACCATATTATTTTTTAACCATAATACTGAACTCCCATCTATCCTCCAGCCCTCAATAGTATCCTCTCCATTGAGTTTCTACCTCATAGAAACACGTTTTGAATCAGATGTTTTTTCCTCCTTATCTATATTCACCAAATAAGGAACCACAAAAATTGGGAAGAAAACCATTTTAATCCCTTAGTCTTTAAAATCCAAGTGCATGTTATCTAGGACTAACGTCAACCATTACTCATTTGAAGCCTCTTTTCCCAACTGAGCATATGAATTTCTACTTAATTCATTTTATATTTTATTTCCTTTACCTAGTGTACACATCAAGTAAAATTCAAACATTTGGAGATAATCCATCCATATCATTTATCTCAGGTTCAAATACATTTATGAGAAAACATGTTTCAGGATCCTATGATCTGTAAACACTGTAAATTTATCACCAAAGAGGTAATGATGCCAAGTATTCAAAGCATGAACTACAACAGCTAACTCCAAATCGTGTGTTGTGTAGTTCTTCTCATAAAACCATAATTTCATAGATCCATAAGAAACAACATGATCTACTTTCATGAGGAAACATCCCAACCCTTATCCCAAAGCATCACAATACACCACATACCCTTGTTATAATTTCAGAAAAATCTAGATTGGTACTGATTTAAGGTTAACTTTAAGCTCTTGAAAAGAATTCTGACATTATTAATTCAATTGGAATGAAATATTATTCTTTGTTAAATCTATTATAGGCAAATCTAGTCATGATAAGTCATGAAAAAAGAGTTGATAATAACTAGTTAGACTAAGGAAACTTCAAATATCAAAGACATTATTTAGCGGTTTCCAAGAGATAACAACTTCTATCTTTTATGGATCCATAAAAACACATTTTTCAGAAATTACATATCCAAGGAAACATACTTATTATATCCAAAAATCACACTTTTATAATTTGGCATATAGATGATGATCCTACAAGATTCCCAACACTATCGCCAAGTATTGCTTGTGCTCTACCCTTATCCTTGATTATACAAATATGTCATCCAAAAACACCACCACAAAAGAATCCAGATATATCTGAAAGGTCTAATTCATTAATTCTAAAAATACTGCCAATGAATTCTTAAGACCTAAAGGAATTAACACATATTCATAATGGATATATCTACTTATAAAAGATGTCTTTGGAATACCCTCATTTTGAATCTACAATTGGTGATATCCTGATCATAAGGAAATTTTATTGAAACACTGTGATCCACTAAATTTATCAAACCAATCATCAATGTGTGGAAGTGGTTACTTGTTATTTATCATAATTTTTTAATCTCACAATAATCCACACACAACTGAAGAGTTTCATCCTCCTTTTTTAAAAACAAGACTGGTATTTCCCATGGAGATATGCTTGGCCAAATGAACCCTTTACTCTCCATCTATTCTAACTACACTTTCAATTACCTTAATTCTGTTGCTTTCATCCTATAATAAGGAAGGTAAATGGGATTGTTTTCCATAAAAAGATCAATAATAAACTGAACTTCTCTCATGGGTGGAAACCCTGATAAATTTTTGAGAAAAGCATCTTGAAACTTGTCAAGAACTACTAGAAAACTACCATCCTTGATATCTTATATTAATTCCAAGGTCAAAACCACCAACTGGTATGATATCGTTCCAACTGTTGGTTCCAACAATCCCATTTCACATGCCTTCACATTCATTAATCCTATATGAAGATTCTAGAATCCATCCTCAATTATGAAACTAACCATTTTGGTATAAAAATCAATGCGATCCTTGAACATTTTCAACCAATCCATACCCAAGATTATATCACAGAAATAAATTTCAAGAATAGAGAAATTCCATATCATTTAGGATCTATCAATAGTTATCAAAAATGATTTACACATAAAGGATTGACATTCCCTTTGGCTAAGAAGAGTTTTTAATTTCAACACAGAAGGCATCATCTCAACTTTTAAACATAGAAAATCAATAACACGAGAAGAAATAAAGGAATGAGACACACCCATATTAAAAAAATCTTACATAAGGGTATAATTCAAAAGAATCATACCTCGAACCATCGATGGCCCATATTGATCATCCACAATAACTAATTAACTCCATATAATTTCTTGCTCATGACACTTTGTTCCTTATTTCCATATTGAGATAACCATTACTGAGGAGTCATGGTGTTCCTAGAATCACCAAGGATAGATCTATTCTGCTGATGATAGGTATTCTTCTATCCTCATCCCATCAAGGCATACAACATTTTTGACACCTGATAAGTGTCCCGAACATTCGACCTTGGAGAATTGAGACAATAACACTAAAGATGCCCCATCTAATTTAAATTGTGGAATGATCTAGGTTGTTCCATGAAATCTCACTTCATATGACTAAGAGAACCACACTATAAACATACTGACTTTCTATTGGGTAATGGAGGAAGATTCATTGATTCAGCTGTCTAATTCTAAATCATCACAATACCTTGGAAATAAGTGTTCTTCTTCTGCTTGCTCCCAACATTATATTTACCACCATTTCCCATAGGTATCAACATAATTCCTCCACTCATAGATCATGAGATGTCCATTTCTTCCACAGTCTCTCTATTAACCATCTCTATATAATATGTTATATAGAGAACAACAATATTTGAGTGAATTTCCTACCTTAGCCCCGATTCAAATATGCATGCCTTCAAGGAAACACTATCAGCAACTTCGGGTGAAAAGCATACTAAATTCATGAATTTATCTGCATACTATATCATTGTGAGGCTTTCCCACTTCAATCTAAAGAAATATTTCATTCTTACAATCATGAATGTAAGTTGATAGACTTTTATTTGAACAATTCTTCGAAATCCTCCCATGAAAGTCCTTGGTCTAATTTTTCCTGAACTGCTAAATCCCACCATTGTTGTGCAAGATCCTCCAACATATATGTTTCCAAATTGAATTTCAACTACACCGGTGTTCCAAGGAAATCAAAGATGCGATTAATTATATTTATCCAAGCCTCCACCTTCTATAGTTCTGAATCACCTTAAAATATGGGTGGATTATGCTTCTAGAACTAGAAAAAATGACCCACTTTCGTTGGTTTATCCGTCCTATTCCCCCTATCTATAGTCTGAAAATCTTGGACTATACTCTGAACCATTTTTGTAACCACATTTTTAGTAGCTTCTTCTAGTTGGTTCCTACAATTCCTACCACGTGACATTTTCTAAAAAAAAAACAAAAACCATAAGTCTCACTCTCTACCAACTGAAGGATTAACAATTTCAAATTTTACCACATCATCCTATCAAAACATTACTTTCCAAAATTCAACATTTTCAATATTCAACCATTTTTGAAAATTAATCCATGATTTTGAAAATCAATCCATTTTCAAAATAACAATTTCATACATTTTCAAAATATCACAATTGAAAACAACTTTAAATTTTTTCAAAAATCAATAATTTTATGCCAAAACATAAATCATTACTCAAAATAAGATATATAATCCTAGTGGGAAGTAATTTATACAATGCATGTCATTCTTGTCTCATTGGATATACCCATGACAATGATATTTTAATTCCTATAAGTGTATCCAAAACACTTATGTACCCAACTCCCTAGTAACTTGAAGTTCAACATAAAAGGGTTAACTATGTATTTTTATGATCTACATTTCAAGGCCTGACAATCCTACACTTTTATAATTTCCAAACTCAAGGAATAAACCAGAATGAATTGTAAACTCAAAGACCAACATGACTGATCAACAAGGATAAAAAAACTAATACCATTTGTTCCAAAAAGATATTTGGAAGGACCAAGACTGATACCACTTGTAACATCCCACCCCTCTTCATTAGATTTGGAAGGAAAAAGGGCATCACTTGGCCTTAAGAGACATCCCCAAGGGAAAATAGGATGGAAATAAATGATAAGGGCTTCATTAACATATGGGGGATGATTTTCCATTTAAAGATAAAACAACCCAAAAAAACATGACACAACAAAAGACCACTTCATGATGTATGATAACAATGTAAAACAACTCAAGAAAACTATTAATATCAAACCAAACTATAGAAGAGTACCACAATGGAAGACTAAAAAACATCAAAGTAAACAGTGGAAGGCATAACCAAGAAAACCAAAGACTCCAATCTCTAACAATGCTCCATGATCCACTCCAAAATATATCCCAATTATCACTATTCACGACTAGAGAAGTGTGATACTTTACCTTTACCCGTGTCTCAATAAATGATATATGCAAAATCACCAAAGTTAAAAAGTATGGTTGAGTAATGAAACTCAGTAGGATTTCCCCAAATGACTTCCCTACTCATTACACTAGGATAGAACATGTTAGCACACTTATATAAACCAATTTATATAAAGCAATTGAAAACAGTTTATATCCAAATTTAAAACAAGTTCTATGGTTAAATAGTTTTCTCAAAGAAACACCAAGTTCCAAGTAAAGAAACCAAACAAGTCATTTCAACCATTTAATCAATATAATTGACATTAACCATTCCATATCACATACCCACACACACCCATACACGCACTTAACCATACAACCAAACAATCTTGGTGTTACCATTGATGGTGGAACTTCACGTATATAACCATTCCCTTTGATGGTGGTACTTCATGACCATTATCCATCCATTATATATATGCTTAAAAATTTAATTCAACAAATTATAATACAACCTTTTACAAACTAATTCAATCATTTCAATCAAACCACACCTTTATTGAAAACTATAACAACAAACCATTTCAATAAAACCTACCTTTTATTGAATTTTTTCCCAAAAAACCATTTCAATAAACCATAACTTTTATTGAAAACCATTTTAAATGCATCACAACCAAATAACCATTTTAAAATCATCATTTTAAAATTAAGTTACCATTTTCACATTCCACCAGAACACCCAATTTGACAATTATATAAACCATTGCCAAATAAGGTTTCCATAAATCAATTGCACAAAAAATTTCATAATAAATTACACACAAAACAATCAATTTTAAATTAGTCCTTCAAGTTATAATAAGAGTCGAGAGTGAATCCACCTACCTCGGGATTTATGATGAAAATGAAGAACGACATGAAAATTCCCACAAAACCGGGTTGAATATCAATAAAACCACATGTGATCTCTTCCCCTAACATCAATAATCCCAAATATAAGCATGATTGGATTAAAACACCTTAGATATATCTATAGTATACTAGATATAAGAAAACGATTGTGAGAGAAAAGTAGATATAAGAAAAACCACAAAAAACCACCATAAAAGATGACTTACCATGAGAATCATGCTTCAATGCACCAAGAAACACCTTTAGATTGGCTCCAAATTAATGGGGAAATCTTCCTTGGCCTTGGGAGGGATAAATCATGAGTTAGGTCCAAAAAGGAGTGAAAAGAGGGGTTAAAGGATAATCCCGAATTTGATCCAATTTTTATGGATCTTGTTTTTAAACTATGCATGGTTAGTCGCATGGTTAGGAAAACCATGTGCAAACCATGTGCTAGACTATACCTTAAGGAGGACCTCACACGGTTGGTTTGCACGATTAGACAAACCATGTACTAACCATGAAAAACCCCACTATATCACTTTTCACGATTTCTCCTTGGTGGCCACATGGTTTGGAAAAGATGTTCACCTACCCATACACCTTCCCCTTACCCCCTATCTCATTGTGCATAGTTTCTTATAAGAGTTTCACTATTTACACTAACTGTGAACCAACCGTGCACCTTTAGAAAATCCCCCAAAACATTTCAAAAGTCTTCCAAACCATCCCAAAATTCACCCAAACACTTTACATACTTAAAAAGTATAAAGAAATGGTTACTTACTTGAAACCAAGGGTGCTACATGATTAATATTTATTATATTTAGAAACAACACACTTTGGGTATTATTTAAGTGATTTGTGGTCCTTGTGAAATAGTATACAGTCTTTTGGACAAGAATGTATTCTTTCATAGATCATACCCATTGAACATAACATTCTTTTAGTGTCATATATTTGTCTAGGAAGATCATTATCTTCTAGGAGCATAGAATTCAAGAGAGTAAGTAGTTTAATAAAACTGACATCACTTTATTCATTGCTATATTTTAAATTATACAGCTTAAATACGGCTAAAAATACTGTATATTTAGTACAACCAGCATATAATGGCATATTTTCACAACTCTTTAATTTGTAATTTTTTTGGGAACTCATGAAGTTCATATTCATATATTATTGTAATTTCCTCAATACAATATTCATCATCATTCACACTTGTAATCACATCCTCGATATAGTATTCTTCATTTTCCACACTTTTAACCATATTAGATGATCCATAAAATGCACTAGTGTTATCCCAATCACTAGTTACATTCACTTTTCCCCCATGTTTAGTCCAAAATTTATAACTTCAATCTATTTAATGATAGATCAAGTGGAATTAAAAATCCTCTGAACTAATTAGTCTTGAATAACAATAGTGTAAACATGGACAAGGATTTGAGAAGGGTTATATGCATGATCTTTTGTAAACTTGATGAACTCTTTCACCCCATCTTCTTACTCTTTTCTCATACGATTGACATCCATCCATTTTTGATCTATATCCATCCTATTTGATTCAGTAATATTAATATTTTAAAAAATAAATAAATGAAAAAAAGGTGTCTTTCAAATAAGGGGAACCCAATATTTGAAAAGGAAAAGGCTTTTGGTCTCAGGACTAAATTTTAGTGACTAAAGTGAAAATCTAATTCAAGTGGGTTATGAGGGAAATTCATTCAACTTATATCTTAACATAGGAATCCAATTATGTAATAGAAAACTTGATATATGGGTGTGTTATAAACAATGGTATTTGGTATTTCTAACACTGGTACAATTATCATTACTGTATCTTTACCACTATAAATTTATTTTTTTCGTAAAAATATGGTAATCATTTTTGGTGATAAGTATTTTTCATTGATATATTATCCAATAATTATAGTTGATGACATCAATGTTGTCTAACATTTCATAATTTAAATCAATAATTTTTTTGCTGAGTTCTACCCCATAAGGTTAATCAAATACCTGTAAAAAATTATTTAGCGATGAATAAATCTGTTATTATTTTTAATAAAAAAATAATAAGAAATTACAAATTAATCCTAATTATTATTAATTAAAATAGTTATAATAATTTTTAATTATATTAATAATAATTACTTATGATCAATGATTACTAATTATTACTAATTATTAGTTAATAATATTTTTGAATAACAAATTATTACTAAATAGTAATTATTTATATTTTAATAAATTATATAATAATGAATATTGATTATTTTTAGTGAATAAGTAATAACTACTATTAACTAAAAATTATTATTAATATTTATTAATTAAATATCAATTAATTAATAAAGATTAAAACTAACTAGTAATAATTATACTAAGTGATCTTCAATTTTAATTAATCCATAATAATTTTTAAATTACTAATTAAGAATACTTATTAATTAATTAAAAATTATTAATCATATTTATTAATTATTTAGTAATTAATTAATAATAATTAACACTAACTTGTAATTATCAACTACTAAATAATATTAAATATTAATGAATCCATAATAATTACTAAATTAATCAGACTAATTATGAGGGAGACACAAATTATTTTCCATATATACTAATTAATTATGAAATAATTAATAAATATAATAAATTAGAGTGGAGGATGGTCTTGGCTCGAGGGACCATCTCTCTAGAATATGATGGTGATTGGGGCTTTTCATCCATGGCGATTACAAGTTCCAAACCTTTGGTTGAAATCTTCCTAGAACAGGGTTCATTCAACTTGTTTAAGTATGTTTCCACTAGGATGGAAGATCTAAGGGGAGTTCATGGTGGGATTGAAGTTTCTTCACCCCATGAAAACATGAATATTCTTCCTTCTCTCTAAACAAAGATTTTTCATCTGGAGTAATTCTATGAAAGGGGAATTCCACCCATGTGAAAGCTAATGAGAATGCTATTTTAGAGTGTCTAAATCTCAGTAAGCACTCAATCGTAATGAGAATCATTTTGACAAAGGGTTCTAAAACTTGGTGAGTTGGAGATCTGGTATTGTGACTCTTTATCTATTTTGGGTTTCAATAATCATAAATATATGGGTCATGGGTTTTTCCATATTATTTTCTCGTTGAAAGTGTTAAAGATGAAGGTGTGGGGACTTGGGTCAATTTCCCTCAAACCTGGTATCCTACACATTCGTGAATTGGACTGAAACTTCAACCCAATGGAGTTAAGCAATTATTCTATTCAATTGTGGGTTAATGTATTTGGTCTGAACTAGATATTGTTTCATCCAAAAATCTTGTATGATATTGCATTGGCGATAGGTATACCCATAAAAATGGAAAAAGTAACAGAATTGTTTAGATTTTTCCATTACGCCAGATTCTTAACTAAGGTAGATTTATCTTATACACTGGTTTATAGAGTCCTCCTTTCTGTTGATTTTGATGATTTTTATTTGAAAATATAATATGGAAAGGTGCCTCAATTCTAATTAGTTTTTAAGATTGTTGGCCATGATTTTATAAATTACATAAGAGATCTGGTCTGTGCCTCTTGTGCAGTTCATGGGCATGAAGAAAATGCATGCAACAGGAAGGGTAGGCATATGAAATTCTTTCCTCATGATCAAATTTATTATGGTTAAGAGTAGAGAAAAGATGGAGGGTTTCCTCTTATAAACATAGAGGGGACTCAGATTGGCAGTGAGCTTGGTCTCTCTTCTATGATGGATCAACCTGGGGCTGGTCCAATTAGATCCACAGGTGCAGCCATGACTGACTTAGATCAACATGATAAGCAGTTTGGAGTTTCTTCTCCAATGGAGGCTATATATATTCATAAGCAAGGTGAGGATTCGACTGCCTCTATTTCTCAATGTTGGCAGGATTTTGCAGGTGTGCAGAATTTGGTTCATATTGGGAAACAATCTACCAAATCATGGGTGGATATAATTGAAGAAGGAATGGAGAGCTCAGCTGATGAATCTTTGGCGTAAGAAATTGATGATCATCAAATTTACCATGAGAGTATGATTTCCTCAAAAGTCAGAAAAGGTAAGAAAAAAGTGGATAAATAGGGAAATATTAATTCTAAATCTAGAGTTGCTGTACAAAACCAAAATTTTTCTAAAAATGCAATGGTTCCACACATGGATACATCCAAAGGGACATGTTTGATGGGTACTGAAGGCAATGACCCATTGACATTATAATTTTCCTCTATAACTAACTAGAAAATTGACTCCAAATTGGAACATCCTAAGGGAAAAGACCCATATTCCACCTTTAGTAGAAATGTGGTGGCTTATAGAGCAAGTGGACCAGAAATCATGAAAGCATCCTCAGTTAAGGAAAACTTGGGGGATAAGGATGGTTTCCAATTAGTTCCTTTTAGGAAATCCAGAACATATACATCTAAGCCTAGATAAACCTCATTTTCTGATATTTTAAGTGACACAGTTGTGGCCCCTAATATGATGCCCCTCTAGATGGAGCCTGCTAGAAGCCTTGAATGCAGGTTGGCAAAACCTTTGGAAGATTTAACTAACCCTATTATAAATAACTTATAGGGCAAGTCCAAACAAGTTGTAGGATGAAGAGGTTCGGGTGGTCTCTATGAAGATGTAGTCTCAGAACATGGAGCACAAGAATAATGATGTGCAGGTTGATGAAGTACAGATAAATGTGGCTCATATTCCCTTTTAGAAAGACAATGAAGCCTCTTTACTTGATGACACACCTAAGCAGGTGGAGGTTTAATCTGATGCTGATCAATCACACTCGGAGGATAGTAACATTGAAAGCCTCCTACAACAAGCGTGAACTTGGAGAAGAGGTCACTATCTCAAAGCACGTGGATGCGGGTGTGGATGCAGAAGAATGAATTGGAATGCTATACGTGATGAGGAACATAGGATTGGTGCTAAGATTAGAGAAAAATTAGGTCTTTGATTGTTTTATTGACAAGGGTAGTATTTTCATGTCTAACCCCATCCTTTACCCTCTCTACTTTCTATTTTTTAATAAAGAGGCTTTGTACCTACCTTTAAATATATATATACATGTAATATTTTTTATTTAAATATATTAATTATAATTTTAAAACTATTTAAATATATATATATATTTATTTATGATTATAATTATAAATAAATATATTTATAAATATATTTATATAATTATAAATATATTTATATAGTTATATATATATATATATTTAATTTTATATATTTATTAATATATGAGTATATTTTATTATAAATATAATATATATATTTATTAAAATTTTATATTTATTTAAATATATATTTATATATAATTATATATATTTATTAATATATGAGTATATTTTATTATAAATATAATTAATATAATTATTATTTAAATATATTTATTATAATTTTATAATTATTTAAATATATATATTTATTATAATTCTAATTATAAATAAATATATTAATAAATATTATTATATAATTATAAATATATTTGTATACTTATATATATTTATATAATTACATATATATATATATATTTATATATTTATATACTTATATATATATATATTTATTAATATATAAATATATATAATTATAAATATAATTAATATATTTATTATAATTTTTTTTATATATATATATTTATTTATAATTATATAAATTATTTTTTTTAAATTATATATATATTTGAATTGTTAATATATATAAAACTATCAAATTTCAATTATCAAATTTTAATTAACCATTGATAAAAATATCAAATTTCATGGAAAAAATTGTTTATAAAAAAAACTCTAATTACCCACGAACAAATCTCAAACTGAAATTGAGGGTGGAAAAACAATGGTGAATCCACAATTGATATAATTTTTGACAATTAAGGAAAAAAATTAATAAAAATAAAAAAAATTAAATATTAAAAGAATTATAAAAAAACAAACCCTAGCTACAATCTTAGCAGCGGGCGGTGGAAGATAGTGAGGGAGGGGCAGCGGACGATGGCAAGGGAGGGGAAAAGGGTGGAGGGTGGTGGACAAGGGAAAGGGAGGGGGTGGGTGGTGGTTGATAGTAAGGAAGGGAGGGGAGGGGAGGGGGGGGGGGGTCTCGGTAGGAGGGCGACATGTGACAAACGACGACAAGGGAGGGGCTGATGATGATGACAAGGGAGGGAGGGTGGGAAGTGGATGCCGTCAAGGGAGGGTGGGTGGGAAGTGGACGACGTCAAGGGTGGGAGGGGAGGGGGGGGGGCTCGGTAGGGGGCAGGTGGCCAAGATCCAGACTGTGTCGCCGAGACCGAACCATCGGACGCCGTGCCTGCCAAGGCTGAACAGCCAGACCCGCCAGACACCGTGCCTGCCAAGGTTGAACTTCCAAAAAGGGTGAAAATTAGATGATGGAGGTAAAAATCACGACAATACTACAAATCTAGTGAAACAAAAAATAATCCGGAACATATACCTTAGATTTGGAGAGGATTACTTCGTCGAGAACAGCGACATCGACAAGATTCAATTATAGCGATAATAGTAGGGTTCTATGAGAGCTTAGAGGTGTGAGAGAAGAAGACTCGATTAAGGTTATTTTTATAGGAACCAATAAGTCTTTTAAAATCTCATTCAAAAAAGTGCTGATAAAGTGTGGTTTTATCAATGCTATAAAAGAAAGCACTGATAAAACCACCCTTTATGAGTGCATTTTTTAGCACCGATAAAGATCAGTCATTATCAGTGCTAAATAAAGCGCTGATGAAGATCTAATCTTAATAATATATATATATATTTATTTAAATAAATTTACTATAATTTTATAATTATTTAAATATATATGTTTTTATTAATAATTATAATTATAAATAAATATATTTATAATTATTTTCATATAATTATATAAATATATTTACATATATTTATTAATATATAAATGTATATTTATAAAATTATAATAAACATATTTATTATTTAATTATATTTATTATAATTTTATGATTATTTAAATATATATATTTATATTTATATATATTTATTTCCATTATAATTATAAAAAATATATTTAAAAATGTTTATACTTAATTATAAATATATTTATATAATTATATAATTATATATAATTATACTTCATGGTCCTCACTGCTTTGGTATATTTATATAATTATATATATTTATATCAATATATAAATATATATATAATTTTAAATATAATAACTATATTTATTACTAAAGAGGTTTGAGTGTGGGTTGGAAAACCAACCTGCAACCACAAACTTTATTAGAAAAGTAAAGTGCAATAAAGGGGAGAAAATCCCAACAAATTAAAAAGTTCCCACAATTGATAATTTAATAAATCAAGCATTTCCACTCCCTTTGGAGCCCAAATTTCTGGGGTGGAAGCCTCTATTCTTTGAGTGATGATCTCTCTGCCATGTTGTGTCTTATTGAGGTGGTGCATGCTCATCATCTGATGATGAGTTAGAATACTCTAGAATTATACAGTGCTTGTATTTACATGAAAGATCATGAAAGTCAATCCTTAGATTGTAGCAAAAACCATCTTCAATATTTTTTAATAAATGTTTTTGGACTAGAAGATAGTCCCTGTAGCTGAACGTGTTTTCATGACATGTCAAACTTATTATGTTGTTAAAGTTGATTTATAGTCTAAAGAAGACCCTAGGTCATCTCTCAAGGAGCATTGGAGGTTTATAGTGTGTATTTTTAATGAAAATTACTAAAAGAGGGGGTGATTTTGAAAATTGTTTTAAAAATAAAATAGATTTATTAAATAATTTAATAGTTGATAAATAAAGGTGGTGTTTTTAGAATTATGAGAGGAGGTCATTTCAAGTTCACTACATATCTTGTTTAGTTCATAGTTCTGAAAAATATGCATGGTTTAATGGAATTCTTTATTTGAGGGTTGTCAAGATCTTGATTCCCCTCTTGCCTCTTAAAATGATGCATAAAGAACCACACCTTGACACAACAATTATGTTTTCAAGGTTTTGAACTCAATAATAGAGTGATTGATTCCAAAGAATACTGATATCTCATGTATGTGTGAGAGAAATAAGATGATTGTCTTGTCCAATCTGAACAAACCAATACTCCAACTTAAATCTCAATCCAATCGGTATTGAAATAAAAAGTTTGACACATAAGTGCACCAAAGAATTAAATTTATAGGAGAATAAAGTTAAGATAAAACTTAAATGAAATGTTTTACACACAAATTACAACAAACCATCAGAATAACAAGTGTTGGATCTCCCTTAACAAGATTTGTAGCTCCCTTGAAATGATCATCCACAGTTTAGCTCACCATTGAGAGGAGGAGGAGGATCGGGTGGAACTTCTCCTTCATCCTTGACCCCCTATGAGAATAAGGACCTCAAGAACTTCTAGGATGAGGAGAGTAATTATTTAGGTATCCAAAGAAAGAGGTTTTCCCCCTGGTCGAGATTACAAATGGGGTTCCCAAGATGCCATTTTATAGGAAACATAAAAGGTGGTTTTGAGCACCCAAATTTCGAGAAACAACTTGGACCATGGTTTTTAGTGGCCAGATAGTCTTATCTCACTTTTCACAAAACTAAAAAGTTGTTTCTCCACATTTTTAATAAATACAATGAAAATTTGGAATCATTTAGAAACATACATCCCAAGATATGGACAAACTATATAAAAAAACTTTTGACTTCATGCAGATTTAGTTTCTTAGATAGATTGGTTCAGTTAGGCCCCTTAATGGATGAATTGGGATTGGGTGTCTTTATAATAGTTTTATAACACTTAATTTTGGTTAATATCAAAAACTTTAAGCCTAATTGGATGCACATATTATCTTAAATATTCGTTTGAGTCCACCGGTGTTCTTGGAATCTTTCATAGTTTGACCCATTTTTCTTCGAATTCTACTTGGGTCCCCCAAATCACCTCCAATTATAATGAAAACATAAAAAAGTGAAATATGTATTTTTAAAATTGATAAAAAATAAATTATTGAATATAAAATGATGTTTAATTTGTTATAATGATTGTAATTTACAATACAAAATCAGTTTAATACAATGGTGTAAGAGTGAAATAAAATATTGAATTGCGATGCGATCACACCCCCACACCTAAAAATTTTCATCTTGGGAAAAGTTACATTTCCAAAAATTATGTATGGATATATTTTTAACTTCATGAAGATTTAAAATTAAATGAAAATTAAATTCTTGATAGCAATGTGATCAAAGAAATAATCACACTAAGGAGTTATTCTCAGTGATCATAGAAAAAGATGCCTCATAAATTGTATCAGAATGAAATTCAAGAATATGAATGATACCATTTTGAGAAAATAATTCAAAAGTAAAAAATTTCACTAACTCTTCACATGTGTGTATGAAAACCATTTCATGCTATTCTTTCCACTTTCTATCCATTAAATATAGGTTATTTTAAAAAAATTCTACTTAAATGATTATGTCCACCGAACCTCCCCTACATCATTTGCAATCAAATTCCAAGACCCACTTACTTAATCATTCCTGAAATTAAAACATTAAGCTCCTGAACTAGATATTTCCATATGTTGTACATTTCATCGCTCCCCTCATTTATTATTATTGTTGTTTTTTAAACAAAACTGAACTTGGAACAAATCTCACACCAATCACTTACCCCTTGTTTGATATCCTCATGAAAATAATTGTAATAGTTATAACAAGATTAAAGGTATAGGAAGAGTGGTTTTTGACCTGACCAAGAAATAACCCAAATTTTAGTGTTTTTGTTGTTTTTTTGTTCTTTTTGTTGAGGGCGTACAATAGTCAGATAATAGGTACACACAAAAAGGTCAATCTAGTAGAGTAATGAAAAATATCGGATACAGAACAAACATATGGAAAAATAATTTTGGAAAGTTGATACTTATATTTACCTTCTATTGAGTAAGAAAAATCCAAACTTCATTGTTAGGTGAAAATATGTGTGAAGATATTAAGTGACACAATTTTACCATAAAATACTCACACAAAGGTTACCATTCTTCTCAAAGGTTTAAAAATGATACAACCATTTATATCATTAAAAAATAACCAATTTGTAAGAAAAAGTCACTCCTCTGTTAAATTCATACTAAAACACACATTCTATTAGTGATTTTTTTAAATGTTAAAAAACATAAAATATGTAAATTATTCATGAATTTTTGATAATTTCTATGATTAAGGGGTAATAAAAAATGAATATTTCAGCATAAAAGTGAGGGGGAAAATGAGGGGTGGGGGGAAGGTAACAATACTATTTAATAAGTAAAAATAGAAAAAGAATAAAGATGATGAAAATTCCTAACGAACCCAAGAATGTACCCCCCACCTAGTGTATGTAGTTTAATCAGTGTAATAAAAGAGAATACAGGAAGGATAAAACTTGGTGGTTTTCATTCATAGGTTACTTCTTGAACCTGGAGTTCCTCTATCGGGGACTCCTGAATGGCTTCGTGAAAGTGATTCATCTAATACCCATTGATAGTGAATGTTTGTTTTATTTCTTTATTTTGAACCTGAAAAACATCAAATGGATAAACATTAGTAACTATGTATGGGCCAAACCAGTGGGAATTAATATTACCTAGATGAAAATCTAGACTTACTTGGAAAAGGAGGAACTTCTGCCCAATGTTGAATTGACTATAAAGGATGAGGCAGTCATGGGAATCCTTAGTTCACTCCTTATAAATCTGGGAGTTCTCATATGAATCTCTATGCATTCTATCCAACTCTGGAATCTATAGATTCCTTTGAGAATCTGCACCAGAAAAATTATAATTTCATTGTTTAATGGACCATTAGGCCTAGTTCTCTATCTCAATAGGGAGGAGACAACTCTTTCCAAAATCAAGCTGATAGGGTGACATTCCAATGGGGGTTTTAAAGGTGGTATGATAATCCCATAATGAATCATTGATTCTAAGACCCCAATATTCTCTATTGGTATGAACCATTTTTTTCAAGAATTTGTTTTACCTCTCTATTATACACCTCGGATTGACCATTTCTTTATGGGTGATATACAATAGACACTCGATGCCTCATCCTATACTGACTCAAAAGTGATTGCATTGTTTTGTTGTAGAAATGAGAGCCCTAGTCACTGATGATGAACCTAGGTAATCCAAACCTACAAAAAATTTGGTTTCTCAAAAATTACACAAATTTATTGGAATCATTGGTCCTCAAGGATCATGCCTCTACTCATTTTGACATGTAATCAACTTCTATAAGAATGAAAAAGTTTCCAAAGGAATTGGGAAATGTCCTCATAATTTCAATGCCCCAAACATAAAAAATGTCATGGAAGAGTAATGGTTTTTATGGAATTTCATTTATTTTAGTGAAATTACCCATTATTTGACAATGAGGACAATATTTACTAAAATCATGGGTATCCAAAAATAATGTTGGCCAAAAGAGACCAAAATTGAGGACCTTGAGAGTAGTCCGCTGGGGACTAAAGTGGCCCCCACAAGAAGGAGTATGAAATAACCTATGGACAGATTGAATCTCACTATCGAAAACACAATGCTTAAGGAATTTATCACTAGATGTGTTCCATAGGTAGAGGTTATCCCAAATGTACCAATGAGACTCATGTTTTAGATTATTATCTTGGTTTTTGTTGAAATTAGTAGGAATGGAAGATGCTACCAAATGATTTACAATTTCTACATACCAAGGAATATCATCTTGCACTCGATACAATTTCTCATTGGGAAATATTTAATTAATGGGAATACAGAGGGATGAGTCAATGTATGTGCATGGAAGTATCCTACTGATATGGTCAACCACCACATTCTATACTCCCTTTTTATCCCTAATTTCTAGATTAAATTTCTGAAGCAAGAGCATCCTACGAATGAGATATGGTTTGGATTCTAGTTTATTAAGGAGATACTGGAGGGCTTCATGGTCCAAGAAAACAATTAATTTGGACCCTAAAAGGTATTAAATTAATTTATCCAAGGAAAACACAATGGTAATGAATTATTTTTTAGTTTCGGTGTAGTTTTCTTGACCAAGTTCCAATGTACATGAGGAATAGGCCATGACATGTGGAGATCGATCATCCCGTTGTGATAAGACTACCCCAACTACATAGTTATAGGTGTTACACATGAGATAAAATGATAAATCCCACCAAGGTGGTAAGATTACAAGGGGTTATGTGAGAATCAATTTAAATTTATTAAAATATTGATCACAATCTTTATAAAAAAGAGTCTTTTTTTTGGAGTAAGCAGGAGAGTGGGAGTGAAATATTACTAAAGTTACAAATGAAATAATAATAAAATCCAACATGAACTAAGAAAGACTACACATGTAACACCCCAAGGTTTTGAAAATAAATATATAATTCAATTTTATAATCTATCCATTAAACACAAGTTTGCCTCTTCTATGCTTTGAATTTTGAAAAATAGTCATCTAGAGTTGCGTTTAGTAAGTCATTTGGAGTCTGATATAACAAACTTGATTTTTGGTGAATAGTAACATACCATTATGAATAGTAAAATGAATAGTAATATGAAACCTATGAATAGTAAATAATGATATTATTTTATTTTCTTAAGTTAATAAGATAATGAGATCTTAATTAATTTTTCAATGTTACATAAAACTAATTATACCTCTAAGATTGTTATTTTTCGAATTAACTATGAATTTATTTAAAAATTAAATTAATAATATTTAGAAAATTATTTTTGAAAAATGGATTTCACTTTTGAATTCTACATGTCAAAAAATGTTAGGGGTGATTTTTTGGTATTTTTCTGAAATTCTTGAAGTTTTGATGAATAGTGAAATACGATAAAATACCTTATATACAAATTATCAGTTAAATACAATATTTATGACATCACAAGTGATGAAAGTCCACTTGGTTAGAACTCACATTCACTTATTACTATTATGGGTCACATGAAACCACACTATTGGTTTTCTTGAGGGAAATAATAAAATAATGAATTAAATATTCAAAATTTACTCTTCTCCTCAACTATAAAAATCCCTCACCACTCCCTCTTCTCTTCACTCCTCTAAGCCTTGAAGCTCCTCAAAGTTCTGTCCAATTACCCTTCCCTAGTCTCTCCCCATGTCCAAGAAGTTTCTGGTCTTTCCAAAAGACCAAAACCCCTTCCCTTAAGGAGTTTTTCAAGGAGGTTATTTCAAGAGGTAAAGCACCCTTCTTTTTCATTTGGTTTCATTTCAATTTATCTTCTTTTGCTATCATCTCCTCATATACTCTATCCAAATGACCATGATAACTCTAGTAACATATTTATACTATATTTATATCATGTGAATGGCATAACCATCGTAAATATTCTTACTCCCTCACTTTTATTTTTATAAACAAAATCGACGTCCATGAGGTTCCGATTTATAACCTTTGTGGATGACAAAGTTTCGTTCTTAAATTTATTCTTTATTAATGGTCATGAAACCATATTCATGGTTGAACCAGACTATAATATATGTTTTATAACCTAATTAATATTCATGAACCATAATATGCACATATAATTAAGTTATATGACAAAACTAGTTCATAATATTCCAAATACCGCTGAATAATCAAAGTGGTTGTCATCTAATGATTCATCCTCATTCCATGCAACCAAATTATAGAAATGGACATTATCAATTATTTATGTTAATTAATAATATATAATTCAAATCCTAGATCTTTATAACCATTCCACATGAAATTCATTACTTAAAAACAAGTTAACCAAATATGAAAATAAATGAAACGAACACTCCAGAACGACGAAATTCAATACAACAACTTATCAATAAATACATAAATGAACTAACCAGAATTATGGTAAAATAAATACATGTATAATAGGTTCTTAAATAATTTATTAAAAAGTATAATTTCATATTCCATGATCTTAATTACAAGAGCGGAACACATTTGGGGTTAAGGTAAGGGTTTTTCCACCCGAACATCCATTTTCATTCGGGATACTTTCATTGTCTAATTACCTCGATGTAATTCTTATTTATTGTTATGTACTCATCATATTTTCTGTGGGAGTATCATATATATGTTTAAAAACCAGAATACTTCCTTATTTTATGTATAGTTACACGTTTTAAAAGGAACTTTCAAAATTGTTTCAAAAATACAAGCCCTATTCAAGGCAATTTCTCAAATTCTTACCTATTTTCAAGGGCAATCTATAATCTGTTTTTGGAAACCATTATATTTATAAAATAACTCATTTTATTATGAAAATACTATCTTAATTCACTTATGGTTTTATACAAAGATTTTTCCCAAATAACTCTTCTTTTCAAAATAAAAGAGTTTTTATCACAAGAATTGCTTAATGATTTTAGATGATTATTCTCGTTTGATTCAACACTCTTGTTTATTCTTATGTATTGTTGGGGTTAATAATTTATGATGGCATATACCATATTTCATTGAATTCTTTATGACTAAATTTATTGTGGATGATCTATCCTAAAACCATTCACCATATTATTCTGAATGGTTAGTGTTTGTGTTCAATAATTGGGGAAAGTTAGTTACATTTCATATGATAGTTTAAATATGAATGTACATGTTGTTTATGTTTATCCCCGCTCATATGAGGAATGAATTGGACTTATTATGTGACAGGTGGGACCTTCTATATCCCCTCGATGCATCGGTAGGTCTCATGAGACAACTAGACATGGAATTGGCCGAGGCTTTTCCCAATGTGATATGGATTTTGGATGAGGCCTTAATCACTAGACGTCTTGGACGAGGCCATGAAAAAATGTTTCAGAATGTATGGAATATGAACTTCCCTCATTATGAAGCTAATAATTGAAAGTTCATGTGATTATTTTACTAGTAGAATACCCATGATTATGTTTTATTATGGCATCATTTATTCAACTCATATTCCTGCTATAATGTGTTCAAGTTTATTGTTAAAGGCATGTGTTTTCAATTATGCACCATGTCATATGTTTATGCTATCTTCCGCTGTATTTCTTACTCTTACTGATCATTTGATCTCACCCCTTTCTTATGTTTCATTTTTCCCAGGATATGAAGAAGTAAATTATGAATGAATTACAAGTATAATCTAGGAGGCATGGATGTTTCTAATAGAATAAACTAGTGTTGCTTTTCCCTTAATGTTATAATGTTAAACTTATGTATGTAACTTGTTTCCAATAATACTAAACTACTCGGTCCTTTGGGATTCACATTCCTTGTTGGTATACCAATGAAATCAAATAAGTCACCAGCTCCGGGCAATTGGGGTCGGGTCCTTATAGTTGGTATTATAGGAATTTTAGTAGAATACTTGGAAACTAGATTTAGAAAACATAGAATTAGAGAAGAGTACCTAAGTTAGTCTTTGAGGATATACATAAAATAACATCCTGGTATTTTGGTAAGGAATAGTTTATATGGATCTTTCAAGCAATACATCCCTGTCTGGATACGAGCACGTAGAGGCGGCTCTGGCACAAATGTATCTAGTGGTAAAACCTGAAAATACTGCTTTGAGCTAGACTCGAACGGGAAATGGTGCATGACAATGGGCCTTGCTACACTCTTGGTTACGACACTCCCAGGGGATATGCTTGGGATAATTCACATTTTCTTTAAAAGCCATTATGAAGGATTGAAATGTAAAATATTCCTCAAAGAAACAATATTTGTGAATATGGGATTATCCATTTGTAGGATCTCAATTTTTTTTCTAATTATTTTGTTAAGTTAAGATTATACATTATGATTCATAACCCAATCTAGTGTATGCCATTATCTAGAGATGGTTCCAAGTGGAAGGAATGGAAACTACACGAACACACGTGTCCCCTGTAGGAATTTTCCTCCGATGCAAGATAATGATGTTGGATCTGGTGATGTGACTAGTGCTGAGCAAATCATAACTATACTGGTACAACTTACTTAGGTTATGAATAATAACCTTACCTATATGGAGCATCCGGATCCACCACATGGAGGAGCTATGCTGGATCGCTTTATGCGAAAACAACCTCCATCATTCAATGGGACTACAAACCCATTTGTAGATGAGTAGTGGATAAGTTCCCTCAAGAAGATATTTCTTGCTTTGGGATGTAATGAAAGAGAGAAGGTTTTCATGGCAGTATATCATCTATCGAGAGATGCAGACCAATGGTGGTCATTAATCCAAAACACAAAGGAGGATGAAGAGATAGAAGATATGGAATGGAGGGATATTAAGGAAATATTCTTAGAAAAATATTTCCCTTGTGAGTAGCGAGTAGATATAGAGAGACAATTCTTGAATTTGAGGCATAAGGAGGATGAAAATGTTGCCAAATATGAATCCAACTTCACAAGGTTAGAAAGAAATGCTGTGGACTATATATGAAATCCAAGGAGAAAAATTGACTGATTATTTGATGTCCTAAAACCATTCCTTCAGCGAGCACTGGTCTCCCAAAGTTTTTCATCATATGAGGATATAGTTTCATGTACTATCAAGATAGAAAAATAATTCTCTAAGTCTTATGACTTTAAGGTAAATAAAGAAAAGAAGAGGGCTGCTGAAAACTCTGGGAAAGGAAATAAGAAAATGGGGAATAAGGGAAGAGTTGATTTTCCACCATGTGACAATTATGGAAGGAAACACCCTGGTGCATGCTTAAAAGGAAAAGGAGTATGCTACAAATGTGGTCAGAAAGGCCATCTTGCTGGTGATTACAAAGGTAAGAAGGAAACCAATGATGTTCAATGCTATAATTTTTGGGATATGGGACACTATGCTAATTATTGTCCAAAAAATCAAGGAAATATGCAACAAAAAAGTACAAGGGATCAAGGAAAATCTTATGAAATCACAACTGTAGAGGTTGAAGTTCCTAATGATGTGGTGGTAGGTACTTTAATCATTTCCTCAAATTTAGCCAATTCTTTATTTGATTCTGGATCGTCTCATTCATTTATATACTCCCAGTTTTCTGAGAAAATTCGATATGTCCAATTTTATTTAATAAAGGAGTTATCAGTAAAAACTCCTAGTGGATGTATCATTGTAAAAAAGGAATGTCGATTAGTCCCCTTCCAGACACCAAAATGTTCTCTAGTTGCTAACCTTATCATCATACCAATGATTGAATTTTATATAATTCTCAGTATGGATTGGCTATCAAATTATGATGCAAATATTTATTGTAATAATAAGAAAGTTACAATTTTTGAAAATGGTGTAGAATCCCTTATCTTTAGGGTGGAAACTTCACCACCTGATTCTTATATAGAACCACCCCCAGTAGCTCTACTGAATACAATACTTGGAGAGGAAGATAAACCAATATCTATGGGCAAGGAAAGAAATATTCAAATTGAAGATGTGCATATAGTGAAAGAGTATATTGATGTATTTCCAGAGGATTTACCTGGACATCCTCCAGAGGGGGAAGTTGAGTTCTCTATTGATTTAATTCCTGATGCAAGACCTATATCAAAGACTCCCTATAGAATGACCACTGTGGAATTAGTATAGCTAAAGAAAAAACTAGAGGATTTGAGTGAAAAAGGATTTATCGACCCAGTGTTTCTCCATGGGGAGCCCCTATCCTCTTTGTCAAGAAGAAATATGGATCCATGAGGATTTGTATTGATTACAGGGAAATCAATGCTATTACAATAAAGAATAAGTATCCTCTGCCCCAGATTGATGATTTATTTGACCAACTTCATGGATCTAAATACTTTTCAAAGATTGATCTTCGATCCAGATATCATCAGTTGCATGTGAGGAAGGAAGATATTCAAAAGACAGCATTTTAGACCAGGTATGGGCATTACAAGTTTACAGGGATGCCTTTTGGACTGAAAAATGCACCCTCTATTTTCATGGATTTAATGAATAGAGTTTTTAACGAGTATCTTGATAACTTTGTTGTGGTATTCATCGATGATATCCTCATATACTCAAAAATCTATGAAGACCATGAGAATCACTTGTGAGTTATTATGAGAACTCTTAAAAGAAATAAATTATATGGGAAGTTTAGCAAGTATGAATTCTGGCTTCAATCAGTTTTTTTTCTAGGATATATTGTCTCTAAGGATGAAATCTTAGTTGATCCTGCAAAGACAAAGGCAATCCAAGATTGGCCCATTCCAACAAACATAATTGAGGTACTCAATTTTATTAGCTTAACAGGTTATTATTGGTGTTTTGTTCAGAATTTTGCCCGACTGGCTAACCTGATAACCAAGCTCACACGTAAAGGAGTTAAGTTTTTGTGGAAAAAAGAATGTATAGAATGCTTCGGTGAATTGAAAAGAAGATTGGTCAATGCTCCAATTTTGATTCTTCCATCTAGAAGTGATGGATTTGTAATATAAAACGATGCATCAAAGAATGGACTGGTTTGCGTCCTTATGAAAAACGATAAAGTTATTGCTTATGCATTAATACAATTAAAGACTCATGAAAAAAATTATCCAACTCATGATCTTGAGTTATCAGCTGTAATCTTTTCTCTAAAAATATGGAGGCATTATCTCTATGGAGAGAGATGTGAGATTTATACGGACCACAAGAATTTTAAATATATTTTCACACAAAAAGAACTCAACATGAGACAAAGAAGATGGATATAGTTACTCAAAGATTACGATTGTTCAATACAATACCACCCAGGAAAGTCGAATAAGGTGGCGGATGCATTAAGCAGGAAAGATCATGGACTTCTGACTCAAATGAGGATTGAAAGAGATCCTATGTTCATGGATCTACTAAAGATGAATATGGGAATTATTGAGTAAGGGGAAACATCACTCCTTTTTAAAATGATTGCTAAACCATATTTACTAGAGAAGATAAAAATTTCTCAATCTGATGATGAGAATATGCAAAATAAAATTAATGCAGTTAAGGATGGGAGATTGGATGACTTCGTGTATGAAGAAGGTTTTCTGATGTTTGGGAAGAGGTTATGCATTCCATTAGTACCTGAGCTAAAAAGGGAACTATTAGATGATTCTCATAGCTCAAATTTATATATACACCCTGGTAGCACAAAGATGTTCAGATATCTAAAGGAACATTTTTTTTGGGAAAACATGAAGAGAGAGATTGTAGATTACATGTCAAGATGTTTGGTTTGTCAACAGGTGAAGGCGGGAAGAAAACATCCTGGTGGAGTCCTGTAACCCCTTCCTATACCTATGTGTAAATGGGATGATATTACAATGGACTTTGTCATGGGGCTACCAAAGACTCCAAGAAAGAATGATATGATATGGGTCATTGTTGATTGTCTTACAAAATCTACACATTTTCTTGCTATAAGGGAAGATTTAACACTTGAACGTTTAGCAAGAAAATATATTAATGAAGTTTTAAGACTTTATGGTGTACCATCATCAATTGTTTTCAATCGTGATCCCCATTTTACATCACGATTCTGGAAGAGTCTTCAGAAGGCCCTAGATACTGATCTTCATTTGATCACTACCTACCACCCACAAACCGATGGACAATCAGAACGGACTATTCAAACATTGGAAGACATGTTGAGTTCTTTTTCAATTGATTTCAAGGAATGTGGGATCAGTATTTACCTCTTATGGAATTTTCCTACAACAATATCTTCCATTAAAGTATTCAGATGGAACCCTATGAAGCATTATATGGGAGGAGATTTCATACACCAACTTTCTGGGATGATGTTGGTGAAAGAAAGATCATGGGGCCAGAACTTGTTGAAGAAACAATAGAAAAGGTGAAGATTATCCAGAACCATATCAAAATAGCTCAAAGTAGGCAAAACAGCTATGCTGATAACTGAAGGAAGGATTTGTAATTTCAAGAAGGTGATCACGTTTTCTTAAGGGTATCTCCATGGAAGGGTATTATACGATTCGGTAAGAAGGGAAAATTAAGTCCCAGGTACATCAGACCTTTTGAAATTCTAGATCGAATTGGAGTCGTAGCTTACCAATTGGCAATGCTGCCAAGTCTCTCCAAGGTTCACAATGTGTTCCACGTTTCAATGTTAAGAAAGTACATACCAAACCCAATACATGTACTCACTTATGAAGAAGTGGAACTTGAGCCTGATCTATCTTACTGTGAAGAGCCTATCAAGATTCTTGATACTAGAGAACAAGTATTAAGAAATTGGATGACTCATTTGGTGAAGGTTCTATGGAGGAACCATAAGATGGAGGAAGTAATATGGGAGCCTGAGGAGCTTATGTTAAAGACATACCCGAATCTTTTTAGGTAATATTTTGTGAATTTCAAGGATGAAATTTTTGTAAGTAGGGGAGAATGTAACATCCCAAGGTTTTGAAAATAAATATAGAATGCAATTTTATAATCTATCCATTAAACAAAAGTTTTCCTCTTATTTTCTTTGAATTTCAAAAAATAGTCATCTAGAGTTGCGTTTAGTAAGTCATTTGGAGTCTGATAGAACAAACTTGATTTTTGGTGAATAGTAACATACCCTTATGAATAGTAATATGAATAGTAATATGACCCTTATGAATAGTAAATAATGATATTATTTTATTTTCTTAAGGTAATAAGATAATGAGATCTTAATTAATTTTTCAATGTCACATAAAACTAATTATACCTCTACGATTGTTATTTTTCGAATTAACTATGAATTTATATAAAAATTAAATTAACAATATTTAGAAAATTATTTTTGAAAAATGGATTTCACTTTGGAATTATACATGTTGAAAAATGGTAGGGGTTAATTTTTGGGATTTTTCTGAAATTCTTGAATTTTGGATGAATTGTGAAATATGATAAAATACCGTATATACAAATTATCAGTTAAATACACTATTTATGACATCACAAGTTATGAAAGGCCACTTGGTTCGAACTCACATGCACTTATTACTATTAGGGGTCACATAAAACCACACTATTGGTTGTCTTGAGGGAAATAATAAAATAATGAATTAAATATCCAAAATTTACTCCTCTCCTCCACTATAAAAACCCCTCACCACTCCCTCTTCTCTTCACTCCTCTAAGCCTTGAAGCTCCTCAAAGTTCTGTCCAATTACCCTTACCTAGTCTCTCCCAACGTCCAAGAATCTTCTGGTCTTTCCAAAATACCAAAACCCCTTCCCTTAAGGAGTTTTTCAAGGAGGTTATTTCAAGAGGTAAATCACCCTTCTTTTTCATTTGGTTTCATTTCAATTTATCTGATTTGGTATCCTATCCTCACCTCCTCTGTCCAAATGACCATGATAACTCTAGTAACATCTATATACTGAATTTATATCATGTGAATGGATGAAACATTATAAATATTCTTACTGCCTCCCTTTTATTTTTATAAACGAAATTGACATCCATGAGGTTCTGATTTATAACCTTTGTGGACAACGAAGTTTCTTTATTAAATTTATTCTTCATTACTGGTCATGAAACCATATTCATGGTTGAAAAAGACTATAATATATGTGTTATAACCTAATTAATATCCAGGAATCAGAATATGTACATATAATTAAGTTATATGACAAAACTAGTTCATAATATTCCAAATACCGCCATAATCGAAGTGGTTGACATATAATGATTCATCCTCATTCCATGTAAAAAAATGATAGAAATTACCATTATAAATTATTTATGTTCATTAATAATATATAATTCTAATCCTGGAGCTTTATAACCATTCCACATGAACTTCATTACTTAAAAACAAGTGAACCGAATATGAAAATAAAGGAAACGAACACTCCAGAACGACGAAATTCAATACAATAACTTATCAATAAAGAAATAAATGAACGAACCAGAATTATGGTAAAATAAATACATGTATAATAGGTTCTTAAATAAGTTATTAACAAGTATAATTTCATATTCCAGGAGCTTAATTACAAGAGCGGAACACGTTTGGGGTTAAGGTAAGGGTTTTTTCATCCGAACTTCCATTTTCATTCGGGATACTTTCATTGTCTAATTACCTCGATGTAATTCTTATGTATTGTTATGTAATCATCATATGTTCTGTGTGAGTATCATATATATGTTTACAAACCATAATCCTTCCTTATTTTATGGATAGTTACATGTTTTAAAAGGAACTTTCAAAATCGTTTAAAAAATACAAGCCCGATTCAAGAGATCTTCTCAAATTCTTACCTATTTTCAAGGGAAATCTATAATCTGTTTTTGGAAACCATTATCTTTATAAAATCACTCATTTTATTATGAAAATACTATCTTACTTAACTTCTGGTTTTATAAAAAGATTTTTCTAAAAGAACTATTCTTTTCAAAATAAAAGAGTATTTATCACCAGAATTGCTTAATGATTTTAGAAGATTGTTCTCGTTTGATTCAACACTCTTGTTGATTCTTATCTATTGTCGGGGTTAATAATTTATGATGTCATATAACATATTTTATTGAATGTTTTATGACTAACTTTATTGTGGATGATCTATCCTAAAACCATTCACCATATTATTCTGAATGGTTAGTGTTTGTGTTCAATAATTGGGGAAAGTTAGTTACATTTCATATTATAGTTTCAATATGAATTTATATGTTGTTTATGATTATCCCCGATCATATGAGGAATTAATTGGACTTATTATGTGATGGGTGGGGACCTCTATATCCCCTCGATGCATCGGTAGGTCTCATGAGACAAGTAGACGTGGAATTGGCCGAGGCTTTTCCCAATGTGATATGGATTTTGGCTGAGGCCTTACTCACTAGACGTCTTGGCTGAGGCCATGAAAAAATGTTTCATAATTTACGACATATGAACTTCCCTCATTATGAATCTAATAATTAAAAGTTCATGTGGTTATCCGACTATTATAATACCCATAATTATGTTTTATTATGGAATCATTTATTCAACTCATATTCCTGCCATAATGTGTTCAAGTTTATTGTTAAAGGCATGTGTTTTCAATTATGCACCATGTCATATGTTTATTCTATCTTCCTCTGTATTTATTACTCTTACTGAGCATTTGAGATCACCCCTTTCTTATGTTTCATTTTTCCCAGGATATGAAGAAGTAAATTATGAATGACTTGCAAGCATAATCTAGGAGGCATGGATGTTTCTAATGGAATAAACTAGTGTTGCATTTCCCTTCATGTTGTAATGTTAAACTTATGTATGTAACTTGTTTCCAATAATACTAAACTACTCGGTCCTTCAGGATTCGTATTTCTTGTTTGTATTCCAATGAAATCAAATAAGGCACCAGCTCCGGGCAACTGGGGTCGGGTCCTTACAACACATCCCACACATTTCTGGGTTATGGTAGGGAAGAAATGACATCCACTTTTGATTTATCTACTTATATACCATCCACATAAATGACATGTCCAAGTACTATACCTTATCGCACCATGGAATGAAATTTCTCATAATTTAATATGAGATTATTTATAGAAATGTAAGACATAACCAAGACTACTCAAACATTCATCAAAAGAGGAGCCATAAATAGTGAAATCATCCATGAATATTTCCATGCAATTCTCCATGTAATCTGAAAAAATACGTAACATGCATCACTATAAAGTACCTAGAACATTTCATAGAAAAAATTGAATCTTTCTATAGAAAAATGTTCCAAAGGGGAAGTAAAGTTTGTCTTTTCTTGATCCTCAGGGGAAATATGGATTTGAAAGTATCCAGAATACCCATCAAGGAAATAATAGCGGGATTTCCGTACTAGCCTCTATAGAATCTAGTCAATAAATGGAAATGGGAAATGGTCCTTCCTAGTGTGTTGGTTTAGTTGACAATAGTCTATAAAGACACACAAACTATTCTTCACATAGGTTGGAACCAATTCATTGTTTTCATTTTTAATTACTGTAAGATAAGTTTTTTTAGGAACTACCTACACTGGATTGACCCATTGGCTATCATAGATGGGATAAATTATTCCAATATCAAATAATTTTGTTACCTACATTTTAATAGAATCTATGAGGTTTGGGTTTAGTAGATGTTGTGCTTATCTCACTGATTTAGCTTCATCATTAATATATGATGCTTAAAAATTAATGGGAAAATACCAGGAATTCCAGTAATTATCCATCCCAATTCTTGTTTATACTCCCTTAAAAGGTCAATTAGTCGCAATTAATTATCTAGAGGGAATTAACTAGCAATGATGATAGGAATTTTGTTTCCATTCTCAAGATACGAATATTTCAAATTTTTAGGTAGTGAGTTAAGTTCCAATTTAGGGGGATTTTGGATTTATGAGAGTGAATGTGAAGGTGATAGGACATTTATCTCATATAACCACTCAATGGAAACATCCTTAGATGATAAATAATCATTTATATGCTTAGCAGTATCATCAATGGTCATAGGATCCCCCATACTCAAGAAATTATCAATTAACAAACATGAATGAAATTTTTATTTAACACTACAAAATTATATTCATGACCCATTACCTATAATTTCTATCAAGGATGAAATCTTAGAAAGGGGATCAGGGGAAAGAAAAGAAGTTTTTTCAAGGGAAGGGAGTACATCAATAGAATTAATTGAAAGTGATGAATTCTCTTCTGTGGGTGCTTCATGGAATCAAGGATGTTAATTTAACCACCAAACTCCATAGATAATGTACCATTTTGGACATTAATTATGGTTTTGGAGGTTTTCAAGAATGTCCTCCCCAAAATAATTGGGTTGTTTCATTCATTCTGTCATTTTCTATTTTATGTGCATAAAAATTAGTAGGAAAAATTAAAATTTTTACCCACATAAGAACATCATATAACACACCAGCGGGGTGTGAGGTACTCTAATTTTATAGTTGAACGAAAATTCATATTGGATTCAATTCCCCAACCTACAATGAAGATAAAATTGAATGAAGAATCATATTTATAGAAGCACCCAAATCAAGAATATCATTGGAAAAGAAATACCCCTATACTACATGGAATCGAGAATGTTCTGGGATTGCTGCATTTAGAGGGAAGTGTTGGATATATAAATGATGATATGTTCCTACCCAAACTCACCTTTTCAACACTTAAAAGTCTCCTTTGGTGTGTACACATCTCCTTTAGAAACTTGGCATATCATGGAATTTTCTTCATGAAATCAATCAAGGGGATATTAACCTTCACTTTTTTTTGAAAGTTACTAAGATATATTTATCAAGTTTATTTTCTTTCAGTTTACTTGGTTGGGTGTACCTTTGGGTAAATTTAAGAGGAATGGTTGGTCTAGGAAACTTATTAATAGACACACTCTTTCCCTTAGTGTTATTTTTCTAAAGATAATGTTTTTGCTCATTTGGACCATTCTCAGTGGTTGGGATGGTGGTTTACTCAGGAGGGGATGACTCTAATGGAGAATTCATTTGGATTTTAAGTTGTTTTCCACTCTTAATGGTTATGGAATTGACATTTACCTTATCCCTAGGGCTTAATAGTGGTTGAGAAGGTAGTTTACCCGACCCATGAATTTGGATTTCTCCCACCGAGTTATAGAGTTGGCCAAATTGGGTTTTTAGGTATTGTATGGATGCTTGGGTAGTTTTTTGGAATTGGAGGTTATTTTAATACATTTTTTAATAATTTCCTCTAGTATAACCTTGGGTTTTTGAGGGTGTTGTGGGAAAGGCCATTGTGGTGGTTTGGGATTTCTGGGTGGTGGTGATGGATGACTACTTTTCCCTAGTTGGTTCCATAGTTGTTGAGGTTGGTCTGAATAACCCCATTCCTATAGGCTTGGTTGTCTTTCCACCAATGGTTGGATGTATAATATAGTTCTTTCCTAATGGATTGATTATAGGGGTAGCTTGGGTATATTTCCTCACAAATATAAGAATTTTCTCTTAGTTGAGGGAATTGGCCAGAATAGTGGGTGTTGGTGGAGCAAATACCACAATGGATGGGAGGAGGATGTTGGGATTTCCCTTGGTAAAGAGAAAGCTTTCGAAGTAGGTTACTTACCTCTTCAAACTTTGTGTCCACCTTCTTCTCGAACTCAGAAATTTGCACCTCATGGACACCTCAAATGGTTACATTGGACCTTGAACCAATTTGTTGAGTGTTCCATGACATGTTCTCAATGAGGGTCCTTATAGTGATTGGGGTTTTTTCAACTATCGTACCACCTACAACAACATCAATCATGTTACAATAAATTGGAATTAAACCTTTATAAAAATATTATATTAAAATTTGGTCACTTATTTAGTGGTATGAGAAACCTGAACAAATCCTTTTAAATATTTCCTAGTATTCATGAAGTGTTTTCCCATGTTATTTTCTTATACCATAAATTTATTTCCTTATAGTTATAGTTTGAGAGTCTGGGAAGCATTTTCAAGAAAAAGGTGTTTCATATCTACCCAACCTCTAATAAAAGAGTTAACATAATAAAACCAATATTTTGTAGTGTATTCTAATGAAAAAGTTAATTCCCTAATCTATACTTGTTCTTCATCCAAATTAGTAGGTTTTAATGTAGAAAACACAATATGAAATTCTTTTAAGTGCTTATGTAGATCTTCTCCCGTGAGTCCATGGAATCATGGTAATAAGTGAATTAAACCTGATTTTAGTTCAAAATTAGGTGCTTCTCCTTGTATTTGAATGTATGCAGGATGAATATCTTCATTCAGAAAGGATATTTATTTTAATTTATTGTTATTTTCAGCCATATTATGCACATTTATTTCAGTATTTATGCCGGTTTTATAAGAAAAAGAAGGATCAAGAAGTCTGTTGATATTTTGTGTGTCCTCCTACAATGAATTGTTTGGTGCTTATTGGTGTCGATATCGCAAGATCCTCTCCGATTCATATTTGAAAGGAATTAGTTCCTATTATGATGAACACATCATATAAGAGGACTAAAAAATGAATATTTTAGAAATTAACTTAAAAAAATAAAGTAAGAAAAAAATCACACAAATATTTACAAAATACACAATGTTTTTATAAAAAATGCACACTAAAAACCAAAGCACTCACTAGAAATGGAGCCAAAATTTTACCACGTTCTCATAAAATTTCTAATTTATTATATTTTTAAAGTTAATTTATAGCCTAGATTAGAACCTAGGTCATTTATCAAGGAGCATTGGAGGTTTATAGTGTGTGTTTTTTATAAAAATTACTAAAATAACGTGATGGTTTTGGAAACAGTTTTAAAAATAAAATGACTTAATTAAAGAGTTTAATATTTGATAAATAAAGGTGGTGTTTTTAGAATTATGGGAGAATGAGGTAATTTTAAGTTCACTAAATATCTTTTTTAGTTCATAATTCTAAAAAATACACATGGTTTAATGGAATCCTTTGGTTGAGGGTTGTTAAGATCTCAATTCCCCTCTTGCCTCTTAAAACGATGGATAAAAAACCACCCCTTGACACAAAAATAATGTTGTTAAGTTTTTGACCTTAAGAATAGATTTAGGGATTACATATCATACTAATATTTCATGTTTGTGTGAGAGAAAGAGGATTATTGTCTTGTCCGACCAAAATAACTCAAGACTCCAACTTAAATCTCAATCCAATTGGTATTGAAATGAAAAGTGTTACACATAACTGTACCAAATAAATGCATTAAAAGGAGAATAAAGTTAATATAACAATTATATTAAATGTTTCACACAAAAATTACACAAAAAAATCAGAATAAAAAGTGTTATAACTCCCTTAACAATATTGGTATCTCCCTTGAAAAGATCGTCCATCATTTAGCTTGCCATTGAGAGGAGGAAGAGGCACAAGTGGAACTTTGCCTTCATCCTTGACCCCCTATGAGGATAGGGGACTCCATAAATTATAAGATGAGGATAATACTAATTTTTATATCCAAAATGGTAGAGGTTTTATTCCTGGTCAAGCTAACAAATGGGGGGTCCAAGGTTCCATTTTATAGGCAAAGTGGAAGGCGGTTTTGAGAACCCAGATTATGAAAAACCACTTGGACCATGGTTTTCAGTGGCCATAAAGTCGTATATCACTTTTTACAAAACTAAAAAGTTTTTCCCCTCCTATTTAATAACTCCACTGAATTTTTTTCATGTTTTGGAAACCTACATCCTAAGATATGTATGAAACACAGAACACAAATTTTGACTTCTTGCAGATTACATTTATTGGAGAGATCGATTCGGTTGGGCCCATTAATGGACAAATGGGGATTGGATGTCTTAAGAAAAGTTATATCCCATTGAAATTTGGTTAAGATAACAAAATTTAATCCTAATTAGATTCACATATTATCTTAATTATCCATTTGAGTCTACTAGTGTGCTTGGAATCTTGCACAGTTTGACCCATTTTTCTTCTATTTCATCCTGGCCCCGCAAACCAACTCCAACTACAATGAAAACATCAAAAGAAGTGAAATCACCCTTTTTAATAGTGATAAAAATTAAATGATTAAATCAAATATAAAGTGAATTTTTTTATAATAATTGTAATTTACAATACAAAATCAGTTTAATATAGTGGTGTAAGGGTGAAATAAAACAGTGAATCACGGTGCAATCAATAGAAAAAAACTTCTGGTTCTATTTTTCCGAATGTAACTTCCTGATGAAAGTAAAATCAATATTCCATATCTACAATGATACCTTGTGGGGTCCTTTCACTTTCATATTCCTTTGAATGAGTTTTGAAGTTATTTGCCCTTGCAACTTCACACTCCTTAACCAAGTCTTTTCCAAAAGAATCATAAACGGTCTTTATAATTATTTAAATATATAATTATTTATTTATAATTTTAATTATAAATAAATATATTTGAAAATTATTTATATATAATGATAAATATATATTTATAATTATAATACATATATTTATTATTTAAATATATTTATTATAATTTTATAATTTTTTTAAATATGTATTTATTTATTTATAGTTATAATTATAAATAAATATATTTAAAAATTATTTATATATTATTATAAATATATAAATGTATATTTATGAAATTATAATAAACATAATTATTATTTAAATATATTTATTATAATTTTATAATTATTTAAATATAAATTTATTTATTTATATTTATAATTATACATAAATATATTTTAAAAGTATTTATATAGAATTATAAATAATATATATATATATATATATATATATATTATTTAAATATATTTATTATAATTTTATAATTATTTAAATATATATGTATTTATTTATAATTATAATTATAAATAAATATATTTATAAATATTTACATATAATTATATAAATATATCTACATATTTATATTTATTTATTAATGTATAAATATTTATATTTATAAAATTATAATAAACATATATATTATTTAAATACATTTATTATAATTTTATAATTATTTAAATATATATTCATCAATTTCCATTGTAATTATAAATAAATATATTTAAAAATATTTCTATATAATTATAAATATATTTATATAATTTTACCTCATGATTCGCACCACTCTGGTATACCAAGTATGACTTAGTCATGGATTTGGAAACCAAATCCATGACCCCAATTTTTTTAATAAAAAAGAAAGCACACAAAGTGTACAAATCAAACAAAGGATAACATGCCCCATCCAAAGAAAACAACCAAACAAAGAGGGTTAATTCCTACGAGTCCCTCTTGAATCCATATTTTTAGGAAACCTTCCTCTACCCTATAGGTGTCAACCTCTTTGCCAAGTCTTGACCCTTTGTGGGTCCTCATAATCTTCATCTGATGATGATTCAAATATATCCTCTAAAGTGAAGAAGATCTTAAATTTCTAGGATAGATCCTAAAAATTCATCCTTATGTTGGATCATAAACCATCTTCAATATCAATTGTTAAGAAATTATGAGGTGATAAATAATTATTAAATCCAAATACGTCTAGCTCCATCAAGTAGTAAATGACTTCATGTTGTGAGAAAAACCATTTTTTTGCTTCCTTTCTAAGGCCCTTAGTGGGACTCTCCCCTTCCTAATATGCTAGAGGTATGATATTAGAATTTTTTCTCATGCAATCTCACTCTCCTAATCCATTGAATTTCCAAAATAATCATAAGCATTTTTTATTAGGTCACTGAAGTGATATGGATAAACCCACTCTAAATTCTCATCAGTAAGTGGGTGTTCAACCTTTGGAAAAGAAACCTGTAAAGAAAAATAGCTTGGAAGATCGTCCTGCACATGGGTCAGAGAACTCTGTACAGCCTGAGGATGAAAATCATGTGATGTGTATTTCTAAGGGTTAACCAATTGGAAACCCTCATCATCCACTAAAATTTTCTTACCCTTACAAACCCTTTCTGCAACCAGTTTCTCTTTCCATAGCTGTTGATCTGCTAACTCTTGAGAGACATCTTTATCAATGGATTGATCATCCACTAATATCACATCAGTTCTAGCATGTTGTTCTTTTCCACCCCTTAACAGAGAGATTATATTTAAAACAACCTTGGATGATCCCTCTTTAACAGAAGGCACCATCTCATTATCTTGTACCACATCAGTTCAAACTACATTTAAGTTATCAAGAGACTCTAAACTCAATTTACACACATTTCCAGCTACTTAATCTACCTCAATAGCTATGTATTCCCATGAATTCTTAACATGATCACATCCATTATCATCATTTGTATAAAAAATCAATATTTCAACCACAACATGCTGCTGTAGAATAGCATGGGAAGAGATCTCCATACCCACGGGGACGACAGAAGGAGAATACTTTACTTGAGTGTTCTTATCCCCAGAGTGAGCAATAATAAAGTCCTCAGTATTAGCCCCTTACTTCTGGGTATGTCCCTTCTCAAAATCCATACAAGGACCAACAAATTTTAGGTTCTTATTCTTTTTTAAAACACTTACCTTCATCATGTCCTCTGGAAGAGCATAAGGAGCATACAACTGATTTTTTGTATTGAAAAATATTATGGCCAATGGTTCTAAAATTCATAAAAAATTGAGGTATCTTCTCATACTCAAACCAAAAATCATATTCTTTATCATCAGTACATATGAATACTTTATCAATAAGTGTAGAACTTAGATCTAATTCAATAAGGAGTTACACATAACTTCTAAACCAGGACAATTTTATCTCTATATCCATTATAATTAAAATATTTTTTATTTAAATATATTTATTATAATTTTATAATTATTTAAATATATATATTTATTTAAATATATTTATCATAATCTTATAATTATTTAAATATATGTATATTTATTTATAATTTTATAAATACCTTTTTTAAAAGATTATATATATATATTTGAATTATTAAAAATTATATATTAATATATCATATTTATATTAATTATAAACATGAATATTTTAATTAATGTATATAAATATTTTTTTTGAATATAAATATGAAAATTTTATATATATCAACAATATTTTTTGTTAAAAGTTTTTATCAGCGCTATTCTTAGCACATATGAAGATCTCCATTATTAGTTCTAAAAAAATCTATGATAAATATTACACCTTTATTAGTGTTTTTTTAATGCTGATAAAAGATAACTTTATCAACACTTTTATCTAGAACTGATAAATGTATCCCTTTTATCAACATTTTTTATTTAGCACTGATAAAAGCTGGCGTTGAATAAGTAATGATATGTGGCAATGAATCCACATAGAAAAAGAAATAATACAATAAAAAATTGGAACCATTATATCAAGTAAGCATGATGAAATAAACAATAATAATTATATAGGTTCCATTAATCCAAAGGAACACAAGGGGATGCACATAAAGTATGTTACAGGAATCCCCCATGGTAGCACCATTGCACCAAACAAATAAGTGTCATGGGAAACTTCCTAAGTCCTAATGTGAGATGATCCTAGACATACTCATGAGAATCAACCTATTTCCAAGCTCCCATGTTCTTACTAGGTCACCATTCGATTACCTCCTATAGTCTAATCATGTCAACATCCTAATAAAGGTCACAACCTACACTAAGGGTCCCAAGAATAAATTTAAACAAAGTTTTTATGACCTAGACTAAATCCATCACTTAGCTACCCAGGTTCTCATGAAATTTCAAATCATAGGTGATCAATCAAGAAAGAAACATAGTTATCACATAAATCAAAATGAAAAAACAATAAACATCATCTCACCTTAAACACCCTTACACAAAACAACCCCTTTCACATCAATCAATCATTTCATGATAATAATAATAATCAATGTACATCCCCAAAGAAAAGGGAAAAAATCCATGAAATGGAATACTGATAATGTAATTAATTTGATTATTTCCATGTATTTCTTTGGAATATTGTATGGATTGTTTATGGAGCTTAGCGTTGAGATGACGTGAGATTCCAAGGTCCGATGTTCCCAGAATTAATTTTTGAAATATATTAAATATATTAAATATCATGTGTGCACAATTTTATTGGAAAATTGGAATAAATTATAAAATTAGTCTCATATCAAAAATCCAAGGGCACCGTTGAGTTCAGAGAATGGGTTTTACCCTATGCACGTTATAACCATTATCAGTGTCGGGAGTTTCCATAAAGTGATTTTGAAGGCGAAGTAATAAAATAAATAAAATAAATAAATAAATTATATATTTTATTTAACATGATGAAAAGACCTAATATCTTTATATAAATACAATACTATGACTAATTTTTAGGGTTAATTGAATTACCCTATAAATTTAGAGAGATCATTGAAGGAGATCTTGGTGGACGACACCAGATTAGGATCAAGGATCGGTGTGCCAAAAAAACGTGTGGATATCACCAATGACAGTGACTTGAGATCATTTTTCACTAGTGGTTGATCCAAATCAAGATAAGAAATTTTTATTTTGTGTATTTATCTTCATTTTATTATCCTACGATGAATGCAAATCAATCAAACAATGAATTGATTCACGGTTCGATCATATTGTGGGTCCAAGATTATTTTGTGGGGATTATTGGGAGAAATTATTTATTTTATTATGGATATCCATTCATCATTATAACAAAAATATATTAAGTCTATTCCAAAAAAGGCTGAGGTTCTTTCCAATTTTGCATGTTTTTGTGGTTTTCTCCCACCATTCTTTGTGTGTTTATCACCAATATTTTGTTTGACCCATGGTTCAACAGAATACCAAATAATCAATCATTGTGCAACCATTTATTGGTGAAATGATTTGATATTACTGATATGGGTTTGTATTGACAATGATATCATACTATGATGATGGATTGGGAATGGATCAGAGTTATTTGTGTGTATTTTTACATGCAGCTATCAGGAGATATGACAGAAGAATTTCATATGCATTTTGGTGGTTGGATTTTGGTGAGTGGTGACGACAAAGCTCATTGAAACTAGATCCATACTCTATGGCATGATTTTTGGATGTATTAGTGTATTGATGAAATAATGATGATGTGTGGGGAAGAACTTTGGGTTTCTGGAAATTTCGGGTTTCATGACATATAATCTGGGATCACACACCATGTGGGACCCCCAGTGCGGTGCTAGTTTTTCAACAAAAAAGAAAAGTATCACACATTGTGTGAAACATGTCACACACCATGTGAACCTTACATTAAGGCTTGTCATGAAACCAAGGTGGTACATGAACACGAACATGGCTTTATGGGACACAGACAAGGCTAGTTAGACACAGAAATGACCAGGAGTACATGAGCTCGACCACTCTAGGTACTCAGGTACAAAAATGGACATGGGAATAAAAAATGACACAAGGGTAGGACCTGATGCCGAAGGGAAACACTGTATACTACCAGTACACAGTGTATACTCTTTCCAAGATGGCTTGGACACATTTTCCTCTTCATCTTGGAAAAGTTTCGTTAGGGTGTGTTCCCTTGATCTATTCCCCGAGGGTTTACTATAGAGTCATGTCCTATGGATATATGGTGATCCCCTCTTAGGAACACCAATCTTAGATAGAGTTGATGGAATCCTTTCGTGAGGCTAGAAGTGAGATCCTCTATCATTATCTTTTCCCTAGGTTGAGTTCTTGGTATCTTCATGACCAACACTACATGGGTGTCGATCCCCTACTTAGTGGGTTAATACAAATTGGGTTGTTGGTATACCTCATGGGTTTGGGTGTGACCCCCATCTGTGTATCGTTCTCTTCAGACTTCAACCATGTACCACTCTTGGCAAGACCCAATGATCATGACATATCCGAAAAACACCATCAGTGTTATATAGATCATGGAGTGTGTTCTCCCAAATGAGTGTTATATGGAAAATTTGAGCAGGAATCCTAGGATAGCAGTATGGTTGTGACTTTACCTTGAGACTGTGTATCTATGTTGAGTATATCTAGATATTCTTGTTATATGTGCTACCGAAATATACCTGTGATGAGATGAATATTATTCTTGATGTTATATGCTTAGTGATTTCGGGGTGTCCTAATGGATATTATTATACTCACCCTTGTATGATATTTTCCTATACATTTCATGTCTTATGTTGATGATTGACCTTTTGAAAAAGTATTAGAGGGACCCATACTTGGAATAGATTAGTGAGATAGATAGACCAAGGCATGTTCCTGTGGTCACCTTGATAGCAGTCCTCACCCATTCTATAGTTTAAAATTGTTTTTTGTTTCTCTGTGTTAGGCTTGTATTTGGACCTTTTTCTTTCAAGTATTTATTTTTTTACTCTGATGGTGGGATTTTAGATATATGCATTCATGGTTATTAGTTATTTTACATTTCAACATTTTATGGGATTGAAGATGTGTGTTTATATAGTTATATTAAGCTAAGACCTATCATGTGTGTGATATGCCTATTTGGTGCTGGTCACCAACCCCTACCCTATTGAAGGTAGACTTAGGGAAGTCAAAACATGGGACTGATTGAGATGAGTCATGATAGAGTGGTATCAGAGAATTTGGTTCTACCTTAGGACCTGAGTCTATGAAATTGGTTTAAGGAAATAATGTTAAGTGTTTTGAGTTTAGATTTTAGGTAAAGGACTCCATTATTGGTGTGACGACCAATATATCCATACATGAACACTTTGAAAACTTTCTTGTTGAATCAGTTCATATAAAAATTGGTTACAGGAAAAAACATTGGTACATGCATCATATAGGAATGATTTTTGGTTTCCATGTCCTTCTTGAGTCAGCTCTCCAGATATACTCATTGATCATGGTACATCTTCTCTATTGAAATATACCTTCATGATGTTTTCCAGCTAGGATTCAACATTAGGATCACAAGGATGATCCCTTGAGTGATAAGGATTCGATATAGGTACCTGTTTAGGATGTGTAACCCCTAGGTGGTGCATCATTCATACCACCACCTATCAAGAAACCAATGGTATCGATAGTACCAACAAATGAGGTGCATAGGTTGAGTGATATTTATGAGTTTTATCAATAGTGACCCCTCAGGTTATGAGGCAAGCATGACCCATAAGTGGTTGAGGACTGTCTTGAGGTGGTGATGTGAGTATTCTATCTTATCAGGACACCTACAAAATAGATGGTGGTCCTAATTGCTAGACTTCTCTATGTATCTACTGGAAGATGGTGGGGATTAATAATTTAATCATATGATTAAGCGACTCTAGCATGGTTAGGGTTTGAGTTCCTTTTTAAAGAGTCATTCTATCTAGATATGTTGAGGGATGTTTGGAACTAGGAGATTCTATAGATTTAGAAAGGCTATATGATTGTGGCTGAGTGTTCATTGAGGATCACCAACCTCTCACAGTACTCGATGGATATGGTGAGTGATCAGTTATATCAGGACCAGACCTTCAAGAGAGTTTTACACAGAGACATCCAAGCCAACATGATACCTCTATGCATTCCCATCTATGATGGGGGTGATATATCATGATTTAGAAATCAATAGTTTTCTAGACAATAATACACACACAGTTGGTTCCAGTAGTGGTTACATAGAAGATGAGTGTTTGGAAGGAGGTATACAACATCATACTTGAGGACCTGGATGTGTGAGATGTTTCAAAAGGTGATCCCAAAATAGAGGGTCTATAGTTCAGGGTTCACAGGATAGATCTAGTAAGTCTAGAGAGAGGTGGTACTACTTTTATGACAGTCTGGTACATCTCTCACTAGATTGTCCAACCCAATGTACGGATGATAGGGAGACAATGAATGAGCTACCTCAGTAGAGGAAGAAGAAGGAGAAGGTAGGACTGTAGGGTGAAAAACATGGTAGAGGAGTTGGGGGAGCAGTTAGAGGTGGAATACATTATGAATTGTTGCCACCACCACCCCCAGGTGGTCCACGCCACACTTAGGGATCTAGGGTATAGGGGTCATGGTAGCTGTAGGTGGTCAAGGATTATGACCCAGAGGCTAAAGGGATGATATGAGGTATGATATGCATCTTTTCTACATTAGATGTAGTATTTATAAACACAAGTTTGAGTCATTACTTTATTTACACTTATCTGATTTGAGACTTAGAGATTCTGTTTGAGACTTTAGATCAACCCTTGCACTTGGATACTCCTACAAGAGGTGACTTAGTGATCACACACTTCTGCTGGTGGTGTGAGTTGAATTTTGTAGGTGAGTGTTTCACCCTAGGTAGCCCCAATTTTTTTCACCAATATGGAAGATGATAGCTTGAGTTTATTCATGGATTAACATATTCTAAACCAAGTGACTATAAATAACAAGTATCCACTACCAAGGATTGATGACCTGTTTGATCAGTTGAGAGAGGCATGATGTTTCTTGAATATTGAACTCAAATTAGGATATCACCGGTTGTGATTATGGGATGAGAATATATCAAAGATTACATTCATATTTTTCTATGGTCACTATGAGTATTTAGTGACACCCTTTAGTATAAATAATTCCAAATTAGTGTTTATAAGACTCATGAACTAGATCTTTCATCCTTTATTATAATGGTTCATAGTAGTCTTAATCCAAGTGTACTCAATGTTCAAGGAGGATCATGCAAGACACTTGATAATGGTTTCGAACATACCTTGAGAGAACCATATTTACAAGAATATCTCAAAGTACTAGTTATGGATTCATAAGGTTCAATTTCTAAGAGATGTTATCTCTGAAGATGGTGTAGCAATATATCCAGCTAAGGTCGAGGAAATGTTTTCTTGAGAGCCAGCCATGAGTATGAAGGAGGTGTGAAGATTCCTTGGGTTGGTATAAGGCTACTATATGAGATTCATATATGATTTATGCAGGATATCATCTCCTTTGACATATTTTACCTAAAATGGGAATCCTTTCATGTGGGTATAAAGGTTCCATCAGGCTTTCCAGGAGATAAGGAAGAGATTTTCAAGCACTTCTATCTTGATATTTTTAGAGGAGGGTATCAAGTACATAGTATCCTATGATTCATCAGGGATTAGGCTTAGTTATGTTATGATGTATAGGTAGGCGGTGATTGATTATGGTTCACATTAGTTAAAACCACTTGAGTAGAACTACATGACCCATGATATTGAGTTAGTAGTGGTAGTCTTCACACTGAAGATGTGGAAACACTACATAATGGGAGAGTGGTTTATTATCTATTATGAATATAATAGTCTCAAGTACATTTTATCTCAAAAGGATCCTAACTTGAGATAGAGGTGATGACTAGAGTTCCTCCATGATTATGACTACGAGATTTTCTATACTCATGGTAAGGGGAACATGGTAATAGATGATCTCAGTAGGAGATCTTATTTTCAGTTATTGAGTGAGGAATATGAGTAGTTATCATCTTTACAGTCATCCTTTTTGGATGGGAATGGAGAAACTTACCTCTAATAGATGGTTGTTACCCCTCTTCTTTTATAGATATCTAGGGAGTCATAACTTTAGGATATTGAATGTGAGACCCTATATACTCATATATCCACTGGATATACTCATGATGGATTTTATGAAGGTGGGGAGCATGTTGTTATATTCATAGGATGGACAATGGTGCTAGTTGCGCTGAGTGAGGATGTGCTGAGGGAGTTCCATACTTTACCATTAGTAGTATATCCAGGTGTGGATAAGACATACCAAGTCCTTCTATAGAAGTTTTAGTGGCCAGGTTTGGAGAAGGGAGCTATAGATTTTATCTCATGATTCCTTACTTTTCAACAAGTAAAGGTTAAGCACTAGGTTCTAGTGGGTTTAGCTCAACCCCTTGAGGTGAGAAAGTGAAAGTGGGATGAGATATCCATGTAATTAAATATGGGATTATCATTCATGTATTGGGGACAAGATTCAATCTAGGTGATCATAGACTGACTCACCAAGTTGGAACACTTCCTAGCTATTTGAGAATAGAGTAAAGTTGAGTGATTGGGAAGCTTGTATGTGCAGGAGATATTTAGACTTCATAGAGTTCCCATGATGATCATTCTTGATCATGATTATCACTTAAAATATTAGTTATGGAAGGTATTGGAGGAATCCTTTGGTACTCAGTTGCGTTTAAGCATGGATTTCTACCCCCAGATCGATGTCCAGATTGAGCAGACCATTCAAGTCCTGGAGGACATGCTACAGGCTTTCATGTTAGAATTTGGTCATAGTTGGGATGATCACCTACCATTTGTGGAGTTTGTATATAACAACAACTACCATTATACCATATAAATGGCACCATTTGAGGCCTTATATAGGTGACACTATAGGTTACTACTATATTGGACCGAACTAAGAGAGTCAACACTTATGGGTCCAGAGTTGGTGAGATCCACTATATAGAAGGTGCAGATAATCCAGGATCAGATGAGGACTAAACAAAGCCATCATAAGTCCTATGCGGACCAACAATGAATGTATTTGGAGGTTGACTAGGGAGACCATGTGTTCCTGAGGGTCTCACCTCAATGTGGGTTGTATAAATTTGGATATGGTGGAAAGTTATCTCTGAGATTCATTATCCCTTTCCTAATACTATGTAGAGTTGACAAGGTGGTATAACTCTTATCTCTACCAATGTAGTTATACTAGGTACATGATATCTTCCACATGTCGTAGCTGAGGAGGTCCATGCATGAATCATCACATGTTATCGATTAGGGTGAGTCGAACATTGAGGATGAAGATACCTTTTCTGATTACTTGGTATAGATTGAGGATCGGTAGGAGAGGATCCTCCATGGATGAGAAATTCCTTTAGTGAATTTTAGGTGGCATCACAAGAATCTTCAGAAGAATAACTGGGAGCAGGAGACCCAGATGGATGATCAATACCCACATATCTTTATGTATCCTTTTTATTTTGTATTTTAGGGATTTAAATCCTCAAGGTGGGGAGAATGTAACGAATTAATTTTTTTCCATGTATTACCTTGGAATATTATATAAATTGTTTATTGACCAAGGTGCTGAGACAACGTGACATTACAAGACCCGATGTGCCCAAAATTAATTTTTGAAAAATATTAAATATATTAAAAATCATGCATGCATATTTTTCCTAGAAAAGTATAATAACTTCTAAATAGAGGCTTGGATTTGAAATATGAGGCCGCTGTTGGGTTCAGAACATGAGTTTTACCCGAGGCATGTCATAACCTTTATCGATGTTTGGAGTTTCCATAAATCACATTCACAGGAAAATTAATAAAAGAAATAAAAGAAATAAAAGAAATAAAATAAATAAAATAAATAAAATAAATAAAATTAATAAGAAAAATAAGAAAAATAAAAAAAATAAAAAAATAAAAAAAATAAAAAAATAAAAAAAATATTTATTTTATTTAATGCGATGCAGTGACATAATATCTTTCTATAAATAATATTCTATGGATAATTTTAATGGTTATTCATATAACCCTAAGAATTGAAAGAGATAATTAAAGGATATCTAAGAAGATAACACCAGATCTGGATCAAGGAGCGGTTTTCCAAAAGAACATGTACATCTCACCAATGATAGAGATGTGTGATCACTATTTGATCATACTACGATTCACTATTTTATTTTACCCTTAAACCACTATATTAAATAGGTTTGTATTTAAAATTACAAATATAATAAAAAAATTCACTTCATGTTTGATTAAATAATTTAATTTTTATCATAGCTAAAAGTTCAATTTCACTTTTTTTGATGTTTTCATTATAGGTGGAGGTTATTTGGAGGGCCCAAGATGAAGTTGAAGAAAAATGGGTCAAAATACATAGATATCCAAGCACACATGTGGGATCAACCACAAACTACAGCTAATATGAGTATCCAATTGGGATGAAATTTTTATTACCTAATTTAAAATTAATTAGGCTATAACTATTATGAATAAACCCAATCCTAATTAATCCATTAAGAGGCCCAACTGAACTAATCTGTACGAGAAAAATAATCTACATAAAGTCAAAAGTTTGGTTCTGTATTTGGAAAATATATCCCATTTTATACATTATATAGATTCCATATTTTACATAGAGATATATAGGATTTATACCAACATGTTTATTCTTTTTTCTAAGTCATGATAAGGACGTTTACTATCCCAAAACCATGGGACAAGTGGTATCTTGAAATATGGGTGGCCAAAACCAACTCCCATTTTGGCTATAAAAGGGAGCCTTGGGGACATAATTTAGGAGTTCATCAAGTAAGAAAAGATCTACCATTTTATATATCCATAGGTTTCCTATCCTCATCCAATAATCTCTAGAGTCTATATGAAGTTTTACTTCAATATCTTTAGCTTCCTCTCTTTCTATGGAGTTTAAAACTCCTTGTGATCACCCAGGGAGGAACGTGGTATAAATCATGAGGTTCTTGTTTGTAATATTTGAATGATATTTTTAATTTAATATTTTCATGTTGTTTTTATTCATATTATATTCTAATTTAATTTATTTATGTATTGGTATGTCATACTCAACTCATATGATAATGTTTGGGGGTACCCATTCATGTGATGTTTCATACACCGTTCACCACTTTTTCTTCTCTCTTCTAATTGTGTTGTTTGTGTGGTTCATATTGGTAAATTGATATATCATAAACACTATAATGGAAATTTATATTTATTTTATGGTATCATAATGAATTAAAATACAAACCTGAATAACATGTTGAGTTCTTTATGTATTGCCTCAGTGTGTTTTGGTTATGTAGTTGGACACAAATCACTATATCATTTACGGTAGTCGATGAATCATTTTGTGTTTCCAACTAAACCCTATGAGTTATCATAGTATAGATTCAATAAAATTATAGTTATAGATTTTATAAACTAGGTATTAAAAGATTTGAAACCTATCTCTTGAAGTGATAAAGGATTAGCATCATGAGATTTTCCTAGGTTGATCACACTTAATCAATTCTATTAATTTTTCCTTTATTTTATCAGTTTCCTTTTTATATTGGATTCTTAAATCATCAAACCCCATTTTTTCCAAAATTCCATTACCCTTTTATTTTTATAATCACAACCTTCTTTTTTAATTAATCATCTAAGGATCCATCGAGAAATGACCTAGGGTATCTACTATACTATAGATAATATAGTAAAAACAACTTCTAATTTGACGTGCTCGACAACGCAATAAAATTTTGGCACCATTTATTGAGAGAAAATATCATTTTCCCTATTATTTCATTATTTTATTTTTTATTTATTACCCCTTTCAATATTTCCACCCTTACATTTTTATTTTTTTGTTTTTGTTTTTGTTTATTTTTGTGTGTTTCTTTTTATTCTTCTTCTCTCTCACTCTCTCTCTTATTCTTCCTATATCTCTCTAATTATTTAATATAAAAATATATTTTCTTTTATACATTAATTATAATTAAGGGTTTTTATTTTTTTCATTTCCACAAAAAAAAATTAAAATAAAAAAAACATAGAAACCAGACATCATTGTTGCATGATAAGATCTTCAAAAGAAATATTACTTAAATTTGACCCAGAAACTGAAAAGACCCTTCACTAAAAAATTAGGTCATCTAGAGTAGTAAAATCAAGTAACACTGAGGAAAACCTTATGGAATCTCAAGTGGTCTTCAACCAATCTAAGAGTGAACCAAATCAAACCCTAAAAAACATGGTTTCAAATAACCAGACCTTAAAAGAACTAACCACCCCAGATATGGAGTACCAACCTGCGTACATCCAATACCCTGAGGAAGCATCCAAATATGATATGAGATAGGTCCTCATCCATATCATTCCAATATTCAATGGACTTCCTAGTTATGACCCTCAAAATCATCTCAAATAGTTTCACATATTTTTCGCCACCATGAAACCCCAAAATGTGACTGTGGACCTCATTATGTTTAGGGACTTACCTTTATCCCTTGATGGTGTAACCAAAGACTAGATATAATATCTTACTACACCAATTGGGGGTTGGAATGAATTGAAATTATTATTTATAGAGAGGTTATTCCCTTCCTATTGAACTTAATTAATTAGAAAATAAACCTATGGCATTAGACAATCATAAGGAAATACCCTTCATGAATATTTGGAAAGATTCAAAAGACTCTGTTCAAGTTTCCCCAACCAAAAAATTAGTGAACAATTACTAATTAAATAATTCTATGAGGGATATGTACCCATAGATTATGGCATGATAGATTTTGTAGTTGGTGGTTCCCTAGTAGATAAAACTCCTATATCCTCTTGTGACTTAATAGCCAACATGGATCAAAATACACAATAATTTGGTATATGAGGAATCACACAAACCAAAGGAGTTCATGAGGAAAATAATTCATATATATAACAAATGGTAGATAATAAAATTTATGAGATTCATACCCTTCTAAGAAAATTACCCCACTCTCATGGTAATTCACACTCTTCACTCATTACATTGTATTATGGTATTTGTTTTGATAACAGTCATTTTATGACCATCACCCACAACTTTAGGATTCAACTGAGTCTTGTGTAGTAGTATTACCTAGAAATAAATTCCAACAAGAACCACCCTTCAAGAAAAACCATTCAGAACAATTCCAAACCTTGGGTGGAAAGCTCAACCATAGTACCAATAAGGAGGAAACTAAAACTACCCAAATAATAATTGGTATCAACAAGGCTAAGGTATAAAACCTTCTAATCCTTCAAATTATCAGAAAAATCATCATCCTCCCAAGTCTGAACCAAGACTTGAGGTTATGGTGAAGAAAATGGAAACCTAGAACCTATAGTTCCAATAGACCACACAATCGGCTATTCAAGACCTACAAACTTAAGTGGGATAATTAGAAAGCACCACCAGTGAGATAAAGATGCAAGGTTATAGAAAAATACCATCCCATCCAATTAAAATCCAAAAGAAAAAGGTAATATTTTTTCAATCACACTTCATAGTGGTAAATAAGTTTCTTATTCCATTGATTTTACACAACAAGTAAGTCCCCAATTTAAAACTCTCTTTCTGTACCCATAAAATATTCTAATGAAGAAAAAAAAACAAAAAGGGTAAACAAGTTACTATTAAGGATTCCCCTAAAAAATCCATTCCTCTTCCTTTCTCCCAAATAGTATCTAAACCTAAGAATTTTTTTGATATTGATATTGATAAAGAAATAATGAATACATTTAAAAAGGTGAAATTTAACATTCCTTTATTGGATACAGTTAAATAAATCCATCGCTCTGCCAAATTTCTTAAAGATATTTGTATCCATAGACAATGACTGAAGGGGAATGAGAGAGTCAACCTTAGAAGTAATGCCTCATATTTTATACAACCAAAAATGAAAACCAAATGAAAGAATTCAAGCACTTTCATGATACCTTGAACCATTGGGGAGACCTTATTTTCTGATGCAATACTTGATTTTGGTTCTTCGATTAATGTGATACCTGAATCTGTGTACACTTCTCTACAAGTTGGATATATTCAACCAATAGGCATCATCATGAAATTTTCTAATCAGAGCACAACAAAACCATCAAGAGTGATCAAGGACATCCTCATAAGAGTGAAGAATACCATCTTCCCTATAGAATTTTATATTCTTGATATGAAAGATACCTAAACCCAAGGAAATGACCCTCTCATACTTGGAATTTTATTCTTTAAAAAAACAAAGAAGATCATCAATCTCCACAATGGTACACTATCCGTAGAGTTCAATAGATAAAAGGTAAGTTTTAATGTCCTTGATTCTATGAAACAACCCATTGAATAACACTCCACTCTCCCAATCTATTCAATAGAAGTGATCTCTAATGAAATATACACACAACATTATCTCATCAACCCATACTTTGATTAATTTTCTGATTCTTAACTCTTGTATGATTTGAGTTATGAATCATGTTTTGAGTGTTGTGTGGGTTCAAAAAAATGTATTTTTTTTGCTTTAATTGATGAGTGTATTCATTATGAGGTAGCCATAACTGTCGATGATTCTGAAAATATCATTTCCATTTATTATCTTTCTTTAGAGAATAAAAATGAGTAGATAGATAGTTTCATGGACTTCACTCCCCCTAAATCAACCCTTTAATCCAAAAAACCATTGGTGTTGGAACTAAAATTACTTCCTTATAATTTAAAATACACCTATATTGATGGTATTGACCAATTGACTGCCATTATTTCCAATAACCTCTCTCTATAGGAGGAATCAAAACTTCTAGACTTTTGAGAGAGTGAAAAATGGTAATAGGATAGACATTGGTTGATATTATTGGTATTAAACCATCTAATTTTATGTACCATATACTTTTAGATGAAAATGCTAAACCTCTGAGGAAATATTAACACCAGTTGAATCCCACCCTTCTTAAAGTTGTAAAAATTAAAGTTAGTAAAATGATTGCCATTGGGATAATCTATCCCATATATGATTATAAATGGGTTATCCTAGTGAAAATTATGCCTAAAAAAACTAGAATAATATTAGTGTCAAATTAAATGAATTAATTGGTTCCAAAACATGTGAAAAATAGTTGGGGATTATATATTTACTACCATTAACTGAATAAATCCACACGAAAGGACCACTTTCATATACCTTTCATTGACCAAATGTTAAGTACATTGGCTGGTAATTACCATTATTGTTTCCTTGATGTATATTAGGGTTATTTTTAAATACATATAGCCTCTAAGGATCAATAAAATAGAACTTTTACCTATCCATTCAACATATTTTCATACAGAAGGATGCCTTTAGGTCTCTCTAATTATCCTAGTAAAATTTAGTGATGTATGTTGAGTATTTTTTCTAAGTACCTTTAGAATTGTATGGATGTTTTTATGAATGATTTCATGGTTTATGAATCTTCCTTTGATGACTATATGGAACACCTAGGTTCTATCCTCCACCATTTCATTGAGAAAGATCTCATATTAAATTATAAGAAATTCCATTTCATGGTTGAGTGTGGGATAGTTCTTGGAAATGTTATTTCAAATGAGGGAATTCAAGTAGATAAATCAAAAATTGAATTAATTTCATCCCTTACATATCCAAAATGTTTTCACGAGGTGCGTTATTTCTTAGGTCATGTTGGTTTTTACCACTGATTCATTAAAGACTTTAGTATGATCGCACATCCCTTACACCAATTATTACAAAAAAATATAAGTTTTTGTTTCATAAAAATTGTGATGATTCCTTCAATTCACTAAAAAGTAGTTCACATAAACTCCCATAATCAAACCAAAAAAGTGGGTTCTACCCTTTTAACTTATGTGTGATTCCTATAACTTTATATTTGGTTAAGTTTTATCACAAAGGGATCCTCATGTCATTGCACATGCCTCATATACCCTTAAACCTTCCTAGGAAAACCACAGAACCACTGAAAAGTACTTATTTCTATTGTGTTTTCCTTGAAAAATTCCATTCATATATTATTTGGTCAAAAATCATTGTGTTTTATAATAATAATGCCCTTTATTTTCTCTTAAAGAAACCTAAAGCTAAGCCCCGACTCATTTAGTGGGTGCCTCTCCTTCAGGTGTTTGACCTTGATATTTAAGACAAAAGAGGAGTAGAAAATGTGGTAGCTGACTACATTAGTAATAATTAACCACCATTGGACCACCATGTTGACTCATCCCTCCCCATTATAGAATTATTTTTTCATGATAACCTTTGTGATGTTGTGGACCTTACAACTTAATATACAAACATTGTGAATTTTATAGCAGCATATCGAGTACCCACTAATTTTATCACTTCATAGTCCCATAGACTTAAGAATTATTCATGATGTTACATTTGGGATGACCCATATTTGTGGAGAATTTTTAGTGACTAGGTTATTCATCAGTGTATTCCTAACCATGATTTCACCTTTGTTTTGAGTTTCTTCCACAATTTGGATTGTGGGGACCAATTTGGCTCTCAATGTATAGCTCAAAATTTCCTTGAATCAGGACTTTATTGGACAACATTGTATAGGGATTCCCATTAGTTTTGTAAGTCATGCACACAATGTCAATTAATAGGGAATATATCCAAAAGGAATGAAATTACCCCAAAACCCATGTTATTATATGAAATATTTGATTCATGGGATATTGACTTCATGGGTCCTTTTAAAAATTCATTTGGATTTATATAAATCTTATTATCTATTGACTACATCTCTAAATGGGTGGAAGAAAAGGCTATTAGTTATGATAAATCTTGAGTGGTTGCTGATTTTGTGAGGTCCTAGATTTTCAATAGGTTTGGTTTGACAATATTAATCACTAGTGATTAGGGTTCACATTTTTGAAATCACAACATGAAAACCTTGATCTTTAAGTATGGGGTTGTTAATAAAGTATCCACTTCTTATCACCTCAAAACTAACGGGCAAGTAGAAATCTCAAATTAGGAAGTTAAGTGAATCTTGGAAAAAATGGCACAACATAATAAGAAATATTGGAGTTTGTGATTGAATGATTCAATTTTGGAATAATATATAGATTTTAAAACCTTGATCATAATGTCACCATATAGGATTGTGTTTTGAAATTATTTCCCCATCTTTGTGGTAGTAGAGCACCATGCATATTGGGATGTTAAACAATGTAATTTGAATCTATCAGATACATGTGAACATAGGAAGTTGCAAATTCAAGAGTTGAAATAAATTCGAAGTGATGCATATGAGAACTCCCCAATATATAAAGATAATAAAAAGGCTATCCATGAAAAGGTGGTTCATCAATAAAAGTTTTATATTGATGAGAACATACTCATGTACAATTCCAAGATAAATCTCCACCTTGGAAAGCTTGGTTACCGATGGATCCGTCCTTACACTATTAGTAAAATTTACCCTTTTGGTGAAATACATGTTTTTCATGAGTAGATTGGACAAATTATTACCATAAATGGGGAAATACTTAAAAACTTTTATGAGGATTTTAAAAAGAATCTGATGGAGGAAATCAACCTTCAAGAAGCAATATACTAGTGAAACCCACTAGGTTTTATCCTTCCTTCCCACACTCTCTTTTATTACAGTGAGGATACTACACACTCTAGGTGTGGGGGTGGTTATATTCTTGGGTTTTTTAGGATTTTCATAATCTTTCTTCTTTCTTCTATTTTTCACTTGATACTTAGTATTGTTACTTTTCTCCACCTTGTTGAGTTTAATAGTATTTTCATCATCTTTCTTATTTATTCTATTTTTCACTTTCTTCATAGTATTTTTAACTTTACCCCTATCTAATCTTAAAAATAATATCCAAAATAATATTCATGATTGATTTGATTATGTGGAATATTCCATTGTTTTTGGGAAAATGTTTTTCAAATGAATGTTGATATGAAATATTTTTCTAGAATTTGTATTTTCAAATAATTCTTAGGATTTCAATGGATTTTTGAAATCCATGCCTCATGAGAACTATTTAATATTTCAAATTCCTTACTCGAGATATATTATAATCCATTTATAGAATGTTCTTCCTTTTAATCACTTTCTTGAGAGTCTTAGGTCATGTAGAGAAACTATAACTTTCCTTGATTCTATATGAATCCATAAGATTCTAGTGTGTTGCATTCATGATAGAGGCCATCTATCATTGAAAATACCTTTGTAAAGTTAACCTCTATTTTTGGACACCATGACATTTTACCCTTCTTAAGCCTTAAATACCATGAAATTCCTATTATTTAGCCTCATTAAAAGTGAATTTATCTATACCTACCCATATCTTGTGTGAATTCTTATTTTCTTTTCAGCATGTGTGAGGGATAAGGCGTTCTATGAGAATTCAAGGGAAAGATTCATTATAATGGGTGAGTGAAAGGGTGCCTACAATTGTTTTGGTTAGTGGGTTCACAATTCATATTATATCATTGTGTTATAATTTTTTCCCTTTTTATCTCCAAAAAAATTGTATATATATAAAAAATGAGTTCTGTACATTAAAAAAAAAGAACAAAAGAAAAAAAATATAAATGGAGAAAAGAGGATGTTTACTCATTATTATTCACTACTTGGTTATGACCCACACAAAAGGAACAAAGGGGAGAGTGAGTTTAAAGTGATAAACTATGTAAGAGGTTAAGTGAGTACATTTATTTTGAACAATTTCCGACTTTTGACATGATTTGTACTTAAGAGATTAAAAACTCATATTCTACCTCATATTTTAAACATTAAATCCTACCAACCCTTGAACCCCAGAATAACTTTTTGGAAGTCCTCTCAAGTAGAACACTAGTTTCTACTGGTAAAGATCTTATAATCTTGGAAATCATATGGTAAGATCACCAGAACTATGAAAAAAGAGCATAACTCATCTTTCATATGTTCCTAGAGAGAATTGGGAAAATTTCTATGTGAGGTACGTTGTGACATGTTTCATGGGTGAACAAATGAAATTGAAAAAAATTGAATGTGATAGAAGAAGAAAGATAGGACAATTTATTTAATAAACGAGTCATGATGGATTCCATTTCAAAATAATATTATAAGTTTTATCAATTTTCATTTAGGAATTATACATGATTAGGATATGCGATTTTTCCTAGGAGTTAACATTTTTAGGTGTGGGGGTGTTATCGCACCACAATTCACTATTTTATTTCACACTTACACCACTGTATTAAACTTGTTTTGTATTGAAAATTACAAATATAATAAAAATTTTAACTTCTTGTTCGATTCAATAATTTAATATTTATCACTGTTATAAAGGTTAATTTTTCTTTTTTTTTATGTTTTCATTATAGTTGGTGGTGATTTGGATGTCCCAGGATAAAGTTGGATAAAAATGGGCCAAACTATGCAGGAATTTAAGCACACATGTATACTCAACCACACATTTCAGACAATATGTGAATCCAATTTGGCTGAAATTTTTTTATATGATCTAAATTTTAGTGGGATACAAATCTTCTTAAGAAAACCAATCCCAATTCATCAACTAAGGGGACCAACTGAACCAATCTATACAAGAAAAATAATATGCATGAAGTCAAGAGTTTGTTTCTATATTTTGGTAATATATCCCATTTTATTCATTATACTGACACCATATTTTACATGGATATATAAAGGAGATCTTAAAATAAGTTTTGTGTTTTTTCAAAGTCATAATAAGGCAGTTTAGTATCTCAAAACCATGGGCCAATTGATATCTTCAAATTTGGGTGACCAAAACCACCTCTCATTTTGGCTATAAAAGGGAACCTTGGGCACCTCATTTTGTAGTTCGACTAGGTAGAAAATATCTAATACCATTTTGGATACCCATAGGATTACTATCCTAATCCTATAATTTATGGAGGCTATGGGAAGTTTTAATTCAAAATCTATGGCTTCCTCCATTTCCATGGAGTTATAAAATCCTTATGATCACCCGAGGAGAAACATGATGTAAATCACAAGCTTCATATTTATAAGATTTGATTGATCTTTTTAATTCATAGTTTTTATGTTTTTTTATTCATCCTATCTTCTTATTTAATTTATTTATGTACTCGTATGTCATAATCAACTCATATGATCATGTTTGGGGGTACCCATTCATTAGATGTTTCACAAACTATTCACCACCTTTTCTTATCTATTTCAATTATGGTATTTGTTTGGTTCATATTGTTCAATTGAAATATCATAAACACTATCATGTACATGTAAATTTATTTCATGGTATCATACTAAAATAACATACAAACCTATACAACATGTAGAGTTCTTCATATGTTTCTTCAGTGTGTTTTGGTTATGAAGTCGAACACAAATCACTCTATCATCAGCAGTAGTTGGTGAATCATTTTGGGTTTTTGACCAAACCCTAGGAGGAATACTAGTATAAAATCAGTAACATTCTGGTTATAGATATTACAAAGAATGTATTAAAATATATAAACCCTATCTCTTGAAGCGATGAAGGATGAGCATCAAGATATTTCCCCAGGTTGATCATGCTTAATCAATTATTTTAATTTCCTCTCAATTTTATTATTTTCCATTTTCTATTGGTTTTTTAAATCATCAGACCCCAATTTTTCAAAAAATCACATTACCATTTGATTTTCATAATCACAACCTTCTTTTTGACTTAATGATTTAAGGCTCTATCGAGAGATGACCTATGATTCCTTCTATACTGCAAAATTCTAGTAAAAACAATTTCTAATTTGACACACTTGACAATGTGATCATTATTATCTAATTATTAATCCAAATAAAGATAGTACATTTTTATTTTGTGTATTTATCCCTATTTTCTAATCCTATGATGAACATAAATCAATCGACCAATATATTGATTCTTGGTTCGATTGTATTGTGGTTGTGGGGAATATTTTGTGGGGATTATTAGGAGAAAATGTTTATTTTATTATATATATTAATTATTCATTCTAAATGAATCAAATAGAGGAAAATTAAAATATGGCTGATGTTCATTCCAATTTTTCATTTTTTCTTGGTTTTATCCCACCATTATTTATGCATTCATCACTGGTTTTTTGTTTGATCGGTGGTTCAAAAAAATACCAAATAATCAATCATTTCATAACCATTTCATGGTGAAACAATTTGATATAACAGATATGGGTTTTTATCAATGATGATATCAAACTATGATGATAGATCAAGACCAGATAAGAGTTATTCATGTGGATTATGATGTAAAACTACCGGGAGATGTGACAGAGGGATTTACCATGCATTTTGGTGGATGGATTCTAGAGTGTGATGAAAACAAGGATTGGATGGACCAGATCCATACTCTTTGATGTGATTTGTGGTCAGATTAGAGACTGAAGGAGTGGAAGATTATGCATGAGGAAGAACCACAGGTTTTTGGAAATTCTAGGTTTCATGGAATGTAATCTGGGATCACACGATATGTGGGACCTCATGTGTGGTACTGGGGTTTCCTTAGAGAAGAAAATTATCACATGTTGTGTGACCCTTACTTGGAGGGTTGGCATGTAATGAGGGTGGTACATATATATGGACACGACTAATTGGGATACAAAGATGACCAATCAGACATGGAAATGACCAAGAGTACACATGATTAGACACACCGTGTACTCAGGCATGGATATGAACATGGGCGTGGGCTATGATACATGGGCATGACCCGATGCAAAGGGATACACCATGTAATACCAGTACACACTGTGTACTCCTTCAAATATGGCTTAGAGCCCCTTTCCTCTTCAGTTTGGACATGTTTCATTAGGGTACATTCCTTTGATATATTCTATGAGGGTTTAGTATGGAGTCGCATCCTATACATAGGATGGTGATCTACTTTGAGGAACTTCTGTCTTAGATAGTGTTGTTAGAATCCTTTCATGAGGACCAGAGTGAGATCCTCTATCATCATCTTTTACTTAGGTGGGGTTATTTGTATCGTCATAACCAACATTATGTGGGTGTTATTCTCCTACTTAGTGGGTCAATCCAAATTGGGTTGTTGGTATACCATATGGACTATAGTATTATCCCCATATATGTATCATTATATTCATATTTCGAGTGTGTAATTATATTGGTGAAACCTGATGAGAATGATCTCTTGGATGGACACCATCAGTGCTATCTGACTAATGGAGTGTGTTCCCCTATATGAATTCTATGTGGAACCTTCAAGCAAGAATCCTAGATTGGAAGTATGGTTATGACTTTACCTTGATACTGTGTGCCTATGTTGATTATATTTGCATATTCTTGTTATATGTTCTTATAACATATACTTATGATGAGCCGACTATTATTATTGATTTTATATGCTTACTTATTTCATGGTTTCCTAATAGGTATTGTTATACTCAACCCTGCATGATATTTTCCCACACATGTCATTTATTATGCATACAATCAAACTTTTGATATATTCCTATAGGGACTTGGATCAGGTAGAGATTAGTGAGCTAGATAGACTGAGGTATGTTCCTATAGTCACCCTGATAGTATTCCTCACACATTTTATAGATTGGATTTGTTTTAAGTTTCTTTGTGGTGGGCTTTTATTTGAACCTTTTTCATTATAGTACTTTTTTTAATACTATGATGGTGGGATTTTCGATGTATGCATGCATGGTTTTAAATTATTTTATATTTTAGCATTATAATGGCTTGGAGATTTGTGTGTGTTTATAGGTACATTAAGATAAGGATTCCAATGTGTGTGATATGCCTACTTAGTTTTGGTCACCAACCCCTGGCCTATTGGAGGCAAAATTGGGGTATTCACAACACAAGCCCCATTAGGATGGGTCCTGACAGATTAGGGGGCTCAAAATAATGGTGTAAACCATCCAATGAACTTATTTTATAAATTTCCAATTATTAATTTAAGTATATCATGGAAAACCATTTTATAAACATTATTTGAAAACTAAATGAGAATAAATACATTGAAAACACTTCTTTCTTCTATTAGGTGTCACTTAAAATCCAAAAAACCTATTTGGTTTAAAACAACCCTTTAAACATGGTTTAATTCCTTTAGAAACCAAAAAATGGTTAAAACCCTTCATTTATCATTAAAACCATTTTAAAACATCCTCATAGTAATTTTCTCAAACACTTGGCATACAAACAATTTAGTTCAAAAGTAATTTCTAAAAATTTATAAAAAAACACACTTTGCCTAATTTAGAAAACCATGAAAACCTTTTATAAACAAATCAATACCAAAAATATATCTTTATAAGAAACCAATTTATAAAACTCAACAATTTCCTAAAATTTACAAATAAATGGATTTCATAAAAACAACTACCTCATCTAAGAAAACCACTCACCTTTAATGGATGGAGCCAAACCAACCAAGGAAACAACCTCTAAAATCCCTAAATAACCAAATCCCCATTATTTGACCCATTCCAAACCCTAAATTTGGCTTAAAAAACAATTATGGTTATTTGAAGAAATGAAATTTGAGGGGAATGGAAGGGGGAAGAAGAGGAGAAGAAGAAATAAAGGATTTACCTTAGAAAACTGCATAAAATTAAGGATGAAGAACACGAAACATAAAGGAAAAAAATGGAGGTTGCCTAGGGATATCCTCTGGTTCAACCATATGAGAGAGAGGATAAAAGAGTTCTAAACCCCATAAAAATTGAATAGGGTAAGAAGTGGAAATTATAAAAATTAAAACTAGATGCAGGCATGCCATGACATGACCTCCCCTATTGCGCAATGACCTACCTCCAAAGTAGAACCAAAAAATCACTTCTCAGGGTCATGTCATGGCGTGACCTTCCCTCATTGTGGTGATAACTTCCCACATCAGAACATGACCACCTTGTCGGAATACCTTCATAGCACGACACCTATCCGTGATGCCTCCCCATAAAAATGACCCCACTACCCGGGTTTAGTTATGACACAACATCTTCTTTTACAGTACGAACCTTCCCTAACTCAAAATTCCCCAGTGGCATAACCACCAATCTTGAACTAAACCACTAGTCATGGTGCATCCACCTACAATCCAAAAATATATGTTACCTAACACACTCTTCATGTCATGGACCTCCCTCATCACAACATGACTCATTGTAGATTGAGATATAAAAATGGAAATAAGAAAAACACCAAAAAATATAAATTTTTCCTAATTAACCAAAAATTATATATTATTAACTACCACAGTAACATGGTGGTGTCACAATTCTTCCCACCATGCTAATTTATACCACAAAAAATTCATTATGAAAAGTAGAAGAAATGGATAAACCAAACCACTCCACCAAAATACGTGAGGTGGGTGGGTGGGTGAAAAATCAAAGAGGTCCAATGATGAAGGAGTACTAAAAAAACATCAAAATTCTTCAAAACTAATAGAACCAGTCCTAAAACACCACCAAATGACTCAATGCATAATCCAAACTATAATCATGAAACCTAAGGCACAAATATCATGGATATCTATAATAGGTCTCCCCACCATGTATAATTCATCTAAAGTGATAAGATAAGAAATAAAAACCCCTACAAAAATGATATCATAACAACAAGAATATTTCCTCCAAACAAAAAAATAGAAAGAATCAACCTCTATCAACTATAGACTACTATCAAATAAGTGGTTCAAACTCCATAAGGTAAATACCACCCAAATATCACCCAAAATAACCTTACCAATGTTATCCAATTCATTAACAAATAAAAAAAATCAAAATAAAAGAATACATCCACCTAAAGACTTGCCTCAATAATAAAAATATGGGATCTAACCACAATTAATGAAGAAAAAGGGTAAATAACCTAGGACCATGCTCATGGAACACCCATCCACGGTGAACCTGATAGGAAAACCCAACCTGGTATCACTCTCATTCTAACTGAAAATAATCCCCTAGTTAGAGATATAGTCTTGTAACATCATACCCATGTCTACGACTATTAATAAGTTCCTAGACCAGATAAGTTTTTACCAGACCTTAGGTATGCCTCCCCTTATATCAGAGGTCACTGACTAGGAGTGAGGGTTTAGGGTGTTAACTCAGAGAGAATATACCCTCATTTCAGAGTGAAAATAATGGAAAAATAAAAAAACAACATCCATAATAGATAATCAATGACAATAACTAGATTATAAAAAAAACAATAAACATAACATGTTGTATCAAATGACATGGAAAAGAAATAATTTATAAATAATCATGATCATGCTAGAATACAACAACATAGACTTCCTACATGATGATCACATGTAAAAGATAAATAAAGGGAATAAAAGATATATAGGCTATATTGACATCCTTTATCTTTACCTCATCTTATTTTCAAAACTTGTTCTGAGCTATATCACTCAAACATGTAACTTCAAGCCTCTTCTCAACTTAAACCTATGATCAGTGAAGTCATCATGGTTACCCAAGTGTCATGGTTTCATGATTAGGGTATGAGTATAACTCAGTAGGGAATCACCAACACAGTCTCATACATAAATAGTAAATGCAATGTATTTTCATATGACATACTCAACTAAATAAATAAATAAAGTATTTATTGTATGGAAGTGTAAATAAAATAACTACTATCGATACTTGGGTTCTAACGTGACACCCACAATTGAATATATGTGCTTAGACCAATGATGGAATGTCTCTGAGCATTCAAAATAATCATTTTAACCAATACTAGTGTCACAATTTGACCCACCAGGGCCTACCTGGCTGGAGGTAATATGATAATGACACCCTAAAGCCTCATTCAATTGGAAAGGGGATGGAAACTATCACTGAGTAGGCATGTCACACAAAAAGTAGGCCTTATCCTAATGTACCTACACACACACATCACCATACACTAGTGTAATTCATAAAAGATAAAAAATCTATACTGGAAATGAATTCATACAAATTAATCCCACATTAAAGTATGAAAAAGAGTACAAAAAAACTAAATATACAAATACAATCCCACTAAAATTGCCAATGGGTCTAACCTGCTAAAAAAGTGGAATGATATTAAGATTAAACTATTGAAACTCTTTGTGGTCTATCTAACATAACTAAACTCCACCCATTCTTGGTCCTCCCAGGACCCCATTGAGATGCATGCCATCTAAATAAGACATGACATGCGATGGTAGAGCCTATGTAGGGGTGAGTATACATATACCTAAACGAACACCCTGTAATCACCAAACAAAAAAGCATTAAATAGGGAGTCATCTTTATTCCACAAAGACAAGGGAATAAACAAGACAACCCAGACATGAAAATAGGAATACTCTAAGTCTCAAGGTGAGGTCACATACTCACTACCTTCCCAAGATTATACTAGAGGCTAAACGGTAACATTAATATGATAAAACTCACTCATTGGGCCTCTCTAAAATTATGGAACACATTTGAGAGTACAAAATAATAGTATCTTTCAATGAATAAGATTAAAGAAACTAAGTGGGCCTATCTGATATACTCACTTGATCCAGATACACATTACCAGAAGAAAACAAATGTTGATACACAGATAAGGGATCTTTCCTGAGGCCTATGGGGAATGCCTAAACCTAACTAGATTAACCCAACAAGAAGGGGATCACATGCCCTAGATGTCATAAATGGGATAAATGACCTAACCTAGGGAAGAATAATATATGATCAAACCCCATTTCTCACACAGGGATACCCAACTCTATCTAGAACTAACCCATGTAGGGGATCTCTTATCTTATGAATAAGATAGGATACCTCATTGTACCCTCTTAGGGATAGACTGAGGGAATTCAACCACATTGGAATAATTAGAGGGAACCCACCCAATATCAGACAATACCTTTACTAAGAATAATGAGGGCTCTAAATTACCCTAGAAGGAGTACACAACATGTCCCGTGGGGTACACAATTTGTATCACTGAGTCTGGAATAGGCCATGTCCTTTTATCTCACATGAAATGTACCTCCCTAGATACATGACATGTTGTTATGATGCATGATGTGTAGAGGTTGGGTTTTTACTTAGCGTGTGCCTATTTCACAATAACATGTACTTTCCAAAGTACATAGGATGTTCCCCATCACACATGGAATGTTGGGTTACATGGCCTCCTAGGCGTGTACCCCCTATACATGTTGAGCTGGATAGATAAGGGTGATATGAAATGTGGTTCCTCCACATGGCATGTGGTATTTAACTCACTACATAAACACTATCCACCACATATAGGGGTCTATAATACATGTGTTATTTTAGAGTACATTCCATTTAGTTTGTAATTTCATATAAAATTACAGTCTTCATGCATGTCTACCCGCATCACCTCCTCTATAACTCCAACAAAAAAACATATCCATAATACTCTAAATATGGGTTTATCAAGCCTTAAATGTCATTGGTGGCCAGATTCCAGCCATCCTTTGAATAGAAATCACCCTTCATCACCACCCTAAATCACTTGCACAACCCAAGTTATGAAATATCCATCAACCTCTCCATCACTAGATCACTATACTTATAGGTGGATAGATTACAACTACTTGTTTCTTAAAATCTCCCATCATCACACCTTCAGAGATAACCACTCAATCCGACTTATGGAACCACCATCACTCGAACCATCATTACATTCCCTTCATCACTGCCATGCATACATCACCCCTCCAAACCCCAAAACTAAACCCGTAAGAAATATATACTATGACAATGAATTATTTCACAATTATATATTCATCAAGTATCATCAAATAATTTTCCAATTGAAACACTAAAGAAAAACATTGAAGAACAAAGGGATAAAGTAATGGAACACAAAAGTGATTATCAAACAATCTTGTGTTCATTTTGGACATCATCATTGGAATTTAAAGAACATGGTGGATTTTCAAATCAACAAATCCAAAGAAGAATAAATCTCAAATTCCTAATTATAGGATGATAAAAAAACATGGGACAAACCAATAAAGAATGATCCATGAATTAAATTTAAATGAATTAATTTTGGTTCATCTCAAAAACCAAGAATGTGGAACTAAAAAAAAAATAAATAAATTTCCTAACCCAAGTTTGGATTAATCATCGGTGAATAATGAGTCCACATTGTTACCATTTAAAAGATCCACTATGTTCATTGTTGGCTCTATAAAAACTCTGCGTTTTTTGTTGATCCTCAACCATGAGATTACCTACAAATGTGCTCTTTATAAGATATCTCTCCATACTATAATTTCCAAGAGGGTTATGTGACTAACCTTAGGAAATTTTCCAAATAGGAGTTTGTAAAGGAGTGTTGTTAAGGGTTAACATTTAAATTTCAATTAAATTAATAAATTCATTTAATTCATTTAACCCACACATGACTGCACTCTATCGAAGCTTCCATCACCGACAATACTTATGTCACACCTAGGGTAAAAACTATGATCTAGATTTAATGACAGGCTTAGTTTTCCCATATAAGACACCATTTTTGAGATAATCCATTATTTCTAAAGAACTGTGTTTATGTGATATAATAAATTTAATATATAAACACTAAGGCTCGATGGGTTCAAAAACTCCATACTAACTCCGTGTATAACTCCAAAAATATCATTTAAAATATTACAATGTTTCAAACATAAAATTCAAAGTCTCTGAATTCTCCCCATCTTAAAGGATCTTCATCCCAAAAAATTAAAACCTACTCATACAGGTGATGAAACTGAGCACACATTTGGTTATCTTTCTCCCAAAATCTTTTCTAGAGGTTCCCATGTTTCCAAAAAACACACACCAAGAAAATCACTCACCCTCAAAGAATATTCTCCTACTAATCCTTGATGGTCACTAGGTACTTTGAGAGGGTAGTTCCATCCTCAATGTCATGTCACCCCAGTTTATAACCTATAATGGGTCATACATATATCTCCTCAGCTAAGGAATATAGAAAACAATATGAACCCTATCTAACTATGGTGGTAGGGCCAACTGGTATGTCCCCATGACAACCTTTTATAATAACTGATAAAGGTTTATGAAACTTGGAGATAACTTGTTGCCTCAGGAAAATATCCATAATTCTCATTGATGTGAGACCTTAAAGAACACTTGGTATCCTTAATCAAACTCCAATTGCATCCAGAATCAACCCACATGGGTCTTCCGATGGATTTGGGTAGTCCTCACACACTCTTAGATGATCTACACCTTCCTTATTATCACTCTCACTAACTTTATGTAGGTTCTGGGCACAACAGAAGAGTCAGATGGGGAATGAAAAACTCATGTTTTTATCATAATTGATGATTAATATGATATATTCATTGATGAAAAATTTCACGACCAATGTAATTGAATCAAATATTAATTAATGATATAATTCTAGAACCAAAGTTCAGGGTTATCATATATTATTTATAATTAATTGAAATAATTTAATAATTAACTTGCAAAGAATTATTTCTTCCTTGATGAATCTAAAAATGTATCTATGTTATACATTCATTATGTCATAGGAATCAAGATTATATTCCCTCTATCAGTGATCCATACATGCTCCATGGACCTTTGAATGTTGCCATAGGAATATTCATGTGCTAGTATTCTTGAATCATTTATCTTTGATCACCCAAGAATCTATTCAAGGAAGGTTTCTATTTGATATTTATAGACTTGAGATCTGGGGAGGAGGATTGATCTCCATTATTAAAAGTTTTCTTGGAGAGGGATCTCTCTAGGGCTTCGAGATAATTCTCCCTTGATGTCATTTTTCATAAAAAAATGAAATGGAAACCACTAAGAAAATATTATAATTAGGTTTATATATACCACTAGGGTTAGAAAATAATAATTGAACAAGTACTATAATTATTTTTCTAATTTCCTATAGAACCCCATTTCTATAATATTAATAAAAATATTATTTCTTGATATGTGTATAACTATAGAATTAAATTAATTATTATTTATTAAAATAATATTCAAAATATATTATTTCTCATTGGACCATTAAACTAGGGCTGCTATTCCTCCACAATATTTATTAGACCATGAATAATGAATATTTATTTAATAAATAAATATAACTCCATTATTATACAATACAAAAATAAATATTAAATTCACTAAATAGAAAATAAATATTTAATAAATATTTTTCTCACAAAATATTATCTCGAATAACTATTGACAGAATATATATGATCAAGAAAACATTAATAATTATTATGCAATGTGAGGGAATAATATCCACTAAACTTGTTAAATAATATTTAATAATATTATTTAATCAAGGTTTTGGATAAACTAGTGTGTGACCCTCTAGGAATATTTCTCAGTGGAAATAGCCGAAGCAGTCCAAATTACATGGTTAGAATCTAGAAACATGACATGGGACCCATATAGAAAGAAGTTAATTTCACAATGACATAAAACCTCATACAAATGCTTACTCTATAATATAACCCCTTTATTGCGATATCTCTAATCAAGAAGGTTGTATGCTGGTGCAATCAACCTATGTGATCAATGTCTCTTTCTTTGATTTTTTGAAATTAAAATTTCCTATAGAATAATATGGAAATTGATTTATTTAGGATTTATCATTTCTATCAAAGGGAATAAGATATTGACATCCATTAAATAAAAAAAGTGAAAAATCCTTTCTCACATTAGTAATCAATAAAATATTACTTGTGACACACTCATCATATCTTACTTCATCGTGAACATAATCCATCATGGTTTTCATCAATACATAACAATACATGACTCATAATATCCATTAATAATAATATTAAAGTATAAGGATCAATAAAAATTTCCATAGATAAGAACATCCAATTACACATATAAATGTAGATTTCTTATTGGCCTGTCTTTTTCTCATAATTTTCTACAAAGAAAATTACTAAGGATGTACACCCTGAGAAGGTGACTCAAAGTCCTATGAGTCTACACCCCTAATAGACTATATAATTTATGTCCCTTAAATGACTTCATCTAGCTATATGGAATATATTTAATAATACTATCATGGAATTTATCTGTTCTCATCATAGTGGGGAACTACTATGACCTTTCAATGTGACATCTACTCTTAGGAAATTATCACATACTATATCAAGTAGAAGAAAAATCATGATGTGATAAATAGTTTATTAATATTCAAAAAAATGAATAGATGTTATCATAAAGTACACAGAAGTTGGTTCTAGGGAACCAACTCCAATAGACTCCCACATTAACTAGACCCAACTACTAACAACCTTTAGTCTGCTATCTCTCACATGATACTCATGATTATGCTAAGATAATTCTTTAGTCAAGTTGTTCACCAAATTTTCCTTTATAGAGACTCTACTTACTACAACTTACCCTATCTGAGAAAAATACACCAATATGTGATAATTTATAAGTATGTGCTTTATCAGTTGGTGTAACCTTGGCTCTTTTTCAAGATCCAGTACTGTCGTATTATCATAATATAATGTGATAGGGTGTTTACTACTAGGTACCACATCAATAACTTCAAAAAGTTTCATATACAAATAGATTATTTGGATGCATTATAAGTTTCTATATTCTCAGAATCCACTGTAGAACCTAAGACAATTGGCTACTTTGAACTCTTTCAGCTCACAACTCCTCCTTTGAGATTGAAAACATATCCTAACTACAACTTTAGATTATTTTTATCTATTTGAAAACTACCACCAGTATAACCCCTGATGACTAACTTCTTGTCTCCTCTATACACCAGGAACATATCCTCAATTCTTATCATACACTTATGTATAGCCTTAATAGTATACCAATGATTTCCATATGGATAACCTTGATGGTATGGTGAAGTCATGGGTTGTAGCTATCAACGGGTTTCTGCGGCATTGATAAATCATGATCTTCAGTGGGATTGGATTTCTTAGTTTCATGGTGAAGTCTGTGGACGAGAGCTGGTTTTCTATGGTCTGAGGTTACTACCGTGTGTCTCATCTGTGCACTTCGGTGGATTCGTAGGCTCCTTGAGTGATGGTGGAGACAGGCTGTGGTTCGATTCTTTTGTGGTAGTCTTCTTCCATCTTGGATCTATATTGGTGGTGATGGTTTTTTATTTTTTTTCATGCTAAGTTATGGGTTCTCTCCTCACCGTGTTCTTCTAATTTGTATTACTGTGGAGGTTCTTCCGCTCCCACTTTTCTCTGGCTTCCAGATCCACTCCCCTTCCCTGTCGGTCGGGTGTGTTGGTATCAGCAGTGGTTTTGGGATCTGTTTATGTGAGCGGTAGGGTTTTCCAGGCAGGTTTGGGAGATGAAATCGGTGTAGGAGGATGACTGTGATGACATTGGGGATTCTCGGTAGTTTATAAAGTTTCCTAATGGTGAAAGCAGACTCTAGTGGAGCTCACTGATGACCTGGTGAGTGACTTGAGGTACTGGTTTTTTTGAAGGATGATGATGTCTTGAAATTTAGAATCTTGAATTTGTGGATTTTTTGAATGTGTTAGTGACAATAGGGTTTTGGAAGTGGATTTCAATGTTTTTATTTAATTTTTTATGTTTTCGGTTTGTGGTCCAAGTTGGACGGACTCAATCACATGGATCAGGCCCCAAGGAGGTTTTAGATATGACAGTTCATCTTTGCAGTGATTTTCAGACTTGGATGTTTGAGAGGGTATGAAATCAGCCATCGGATCAGGCCTGTGCATTGACACATGGTAATTTATTTCCGATTAACTATGCAACTGTGAAGAGCTTTATCATGATCAAATGCTGGGGAGGGGAATCTCCATTCTTTCAATCTAGTTTTAATCTTCGGGTCTTATTTGCTCTTTAAGTTCATGAAATCTGTTAGGGTTTCCCCCTTTTCCCCTTAAAATAGGTTTTATATAATAAAAGAAATTTGAAGGCCTTTGGGCTATTGTCTAGATAACATGACATATATGATTGATACTATCACTGAATCATATGGGATTTGACACATTATCTCTTTCTCCTATTGTATCTAAGGACACATTTCTTGGAAATATGTATACCATATGACATTGGAACCAATACCCTATTGGATTAATCCATTCTAAATATCTTTTTATCTAGTCAATATATATACCTCGACTTAGTCTAGACATCTTATTGGATCTATCATGTATGATATTGATACCTAAAATATAGGCTGATTCACTAAGTCCTTCATAGAGAAACAATTTTTTAATCATTCCTTAATAAACTGAAAGAATGGTATGTTGTTTCCAATAAGTAATATGTCATAAACATATAATACTAGTATAATGAACTCATTACCACTAATATTCTTATAAACACATGGATCAAACTCATTCTTAATGAAACAAAATTCTTTTATAGCTTCATTGAATATAATGTTCTATTACCTTGAAACTTAATTCAACAAATAAATGGATATATAAAACTTAAAAATATTTTTGGCATCATGTTGTGTCACAAAATCTTCTAGTTTTTTCATATAGAAAACTTCCTAAAGGTTCACATTAAAGAAATTTGTTTTGATTTCCATCTGCTAAATTTCATAGTCATGGAAAACTGATATAATAAGAATAATTTTAATAGATTTAAACATGGAAACTGGAAAAAAGGTTTCATCATATCCAACTACTTGACTCTTTTTAAACCCTTTAGCTACTATCCTTTATTTATAGGTACTTAATTTACCTTGAATGTATAATTTTCTCTTGAATACCCATTTTCACCCAACAAACATTGCATCAACTAGAATATTGAATAGAACCCAAACTTAGTTATGTTATATAGAATCCATTCCAGAATCAATATATTCTTTACATCTTGTATATTCTGATCTTTATAGTACTTATTTTTAGGATAGTGGTTCATTATTGTTAATCAATAATGATTCACCATTTTTGGTTACTATAAAAACATATCTATCTAGCTCTATTACCTATCTGGTCCTCTTACGTAGTACTTGCATTTCAAGAATAACTTATTCCATGAGGAATTATGGAATCTTTAACCATACCAATTCTTGTGTATCTTTAGAATCAAATTCATTGAAGTAAATCTTTCTCCCACTATCCTTCTCAAGGATGTGATCCCTCTTAAGAAATATTGCTTGTTTGGAAACAATCATTTTCTTATCTAAGGGGTTGTATAGGTAGTATCCATTTTTTACATAGGATAACCTATAAAGATATACTTTGTGCCTTAGGGTGCTAGTTTTTTCCTGAGTTATCCTTAATAAACACCTCACAACCCCATACACGTGTATGTGAAAAAACGAGTTTCTATCTACACTATAACTCAAAGGGAATTTTGTTTTCTACTTTAGTTAGTACTCAGTTTAATGTGTATGCCACATTTTTTTAATGAATTTTCCCAAAAGGATAATGAATTATCTTCATGAGTCATCATAAATCTTACCATATCTAGTAAGGTATGATTTCTACATCCACCAACTCCATTCCACTATGGTGTGTAAGGTGGAGTGATTTGAGAAAGAATCCCAAAACTCCTATAAAAGGTTGACAAACTCTTGGTTAATATATTTACCACCTCTATTAGATTGAAGCTTCTTTATCTTCTTTCTAATTTGACTATATAATTAATTATTTAATTATTTTAATTTATAAAAGGAATCATACTTATACCTCATGAATTAAACATAACTATATCTAATCAAGTCATTAGTAAAAGCTATAGAGTAAGTATACCCACCTCTAGATTCTACTGTAAATGGTTCAAAAACATTAGTGTGTACCAATACTATAATCTTTGTAACACTTTCACCATTCCCACCAAATAATTATTTGGTTATTTTCCATTGTAATCAACCATGACATCTTTTAAGTGGTTTTTGCTCAAAAGAGTTTAAATGACCATCTTTATAGATCTTTTTTCAAACACTACTCATTTATATAACCAAGATAGTGATTTCATAGCTGGGTGTTATATGAGTCATGAGAACATGATTCGTTATCAATTTAAAATACATGGCTTTCATAGTTTAATACATAAATACCATTATTTAAATATAAAATACCATAAAATATGTTGTATTTATAAAAGAAACAAATTTTATTTAATTTTTTTAAAATAAAACTATATGTATCTAGAAAGGGTAAATAAATTATGTTCTTAGTAATAGTTATTATATAATAACAATATCTTATTAGCAATATCATTCCTTTTGAAAATTGACGTTGGTAGTCTCTAATGTCTAGAGTACCCATCCTTACACCATTGGAAGCTTGAAAATCCACCTCTCCTCTAAAAATATTTTAGAATCTACTTAGTTCCTACATTTTGATATAGACATGAGAACCATAAACTGTATCTAATAACTAATGCATATATATTAAAATATTACACTCAATAATTAATACACCTTTAGCTTACCTTACTTTTGGGTACAATTACTCTTCCAATAGCCTTGATTTCCACATGAAAAGCACACAAATTCCTTTTCCTTTTCTTGCATCTAGATCTCTTTTTTCTTGGAAGGATGGTTCTCAGGAGCTTTAAACTTGTTATGATTATTGGACCTCATTTCCTTGTTATTCCTTTTCTTATTCACCATAAGGGATACCAATTTGTAATGCCCCATTTCTTTTTCCACTTGGTGAATCAAAGAAAGAAATTTTGAAAGACTCTTCTCATTATTGCTTATTTTACAATCAATAATAAAAATAGAGGACTTGGGTAGTGAGGAAAGTATGAGATCCGTGTGAAACTCATTTGGGAATTTAATCCCTAAGATGTCTAAGAGTTAAATGTAGCCAATAATATTGAATGCATGTGGACCAACTAGAACCAAATATCCTTGATTGGTTTCAAACAAAGCATTGGAGATATCATATCTATTTTATCACACCTTCTCTCGATAGAAATTATAAAGGTGATAAATTATGCTATATGCATCCATTTCCTTATGTTTATTTAGAATCTCATTGTTCATGGATGATAACATGAAACATTGAAAAATTGTGGCATCGTTAAAATTTTTCTTATAGAGAGATAACACTTCCTCACTATCCATTTCACTATTTTCTTCTAGAATAGGGTTTTTTAGCACATATAATTTCCTTTTATGGCATATGATAACATGTAAGATCCTTTCCATTCTTAGAAATTATTGTATGCGATAAGGTTATCATTCTCATGTATGGATCATAGTGAAATTTTTGAAGTAATATTTATTACAATTTCTACAAATAAGAATAGAAAATTTTTAGTACATTATATAATAAAAGTAGATAATAAATAAATATTATATTTATTAATCCCTCTCTATTTTATCAAAACCCAATATTCCTCACCATTATATTTGAAAAATATCATTTTATGGACATTCTAGTGGAAACGATCCATATTCCCCTTCTCATCACCCCTAATTTGGATGAACAAATAATTTAAAGGGTTTTAGGTAGGCATTCCAAATTCCAACTACATTAACTCATAGTTCCTTGATCCGTTGTGTGGATTTCCCAATATTGAAATCCATAAATTGGGTTTCCTAAAACTTTTAATCTTAGTTACACCAAGTCCTAATTTATCAATCAACCCTTTATTTAAACTATGTTAAGTAAACCCAAAACTTCAAGTTATTATTCCTTAATAATTGAAAGCACCCCAACTTTTTTTGGTTAAGAACCTTGAAATATGTTTAGATTTTAACTTAAGTAGTGGAAGGATATACTGACCATATATATATAATTGAGGGATTTTATCTTTATGTATAAGTTTCCCATTTTATATTTATTACATTATTGTTAATATTAATTGGATTTACTTAAATAATTAACCATGTCATAGATAAATTTTACACATAATAAAGTTTATTTTTGTTCCATATTGCATGCTCATTAATTCATTAATTCATGTGATCATGACAAAACATCCATAATGACATAACCATGAAACTTTAAAGAAATAAAATAATAAAGTGGTATGATTCTTAACTTTTACTAATGGATAATTTATATAATGGATGATAAACTAATAATTGACCTAGCTAAAAAACACCTTGAACCATGAATTGATTCATGTCACAACTTTCCACCTATCCACCTATGTACCTGTCTTGGATTGTTTTCTCCTCAGATCCAAACTTGAACTGCCTCCACTCACTTGGGAGATCCATCCATTGCATATGATATTACTCACATGTTGGTGAGGGAAACCAAAGTATTAGTTAAAGGGTTTACATAAAAGGAAACCATGGTCACATAGGTCCTTAAATAATGAGAGGAGGGATGATGCACATTCCATCAAATTAATTTAATAATAAATTAAAATAAAACTAATAAAATACAAAAGTTTGTTCTAGAATCATGATTATCCACATACATGAAATGAATTAAACATTTAGTAAAAAATAGTATTGAATTCTAACCATTATTATTTAATATAAATCACGCTTGAATCAATTAATTATATTTTTTAATTAATCAATTCATTTATCTTAATTACAATCCAAACATTCCTTAGATTCTTATCCATCACAATTTTAAAAAAATTAAATAAAGTTATTTAAAATTAAATTTGTAAAAAATATGTACCTTGGAGATAATACGTTGAGTACCTATTATAATTACCCAACAAGTATTATGTTCATATAATGTTTAATCAAGTAGAATCTAGTATACACAACCTATCACGTAATGTCACAACATCTACCATCAACTTAATGACTACACAAAACACATGTTATATACAGAGCATTTTATGTTTCAATATGTGTGGAGTAATTATTATACTACAAATTATACATGATATGAAATTTTGAACATTTTACAGAAATTAATTAGACATATAATATATATATATATAACCCATTACATGGTGTGTACTATCAACTTAATGACCACATGGAACATATATTGATAAGGTTTAATAAGTATAATAAATTAATTTTTAATTATTTGTAATTTAGTAATATATATGATGTGTACAGTCCAGCTACACAGTGTATATATTTCTCATCATCTATCCGTGACATAAACCTAGGGACTTGGCGTGTAGTTGTTCCATTGAAATAATAGAGTACAAATTGAATACATGGTTTACATAGCTTGTGGTTTTTTAGTTACACAGTCACCATAAATGTAAGCCATGTAAGAGAATACATAACCACTCTTTGACTAATGGGTTACACATCATGTATGAATATCACACATCGTATAGTCCAATTGAACATGCACCAGCCTAGACCATTCAACATGTGGTGTCTTTAAATACACACCATGTTTAATAAATGAACATAGCTTGAATTAATTCTGAATTAATTATTAATTCATTGAACATGGGTACACAACATGTATTAATGGGATACATGGTGTGTACTCTTGCACTATCAAGCTAGAACCCTCATCACCTCAAAATGAGTTCTTAGAATGTTAATCATTCATAAAATTAATGGATTTTATTATATTTTAAAGAATGAATAAGAAGAAGTAGATCTCATGATTTATATTAAAGAACAATTACACTAAAATTTAAAACTAATGAAAAATGTGTAAATCAATCAATGATCTTTAAATAATTATAAATAATTATGTGAGTACTCTGATACTACTTGTAATTTCCCGACATAATGGAAGCATCACATGAGGCATTCCAAAATTGTATTTTTTTATAATCAATGATTAATATGAGATGTACATCGAAAATAAATTATACGACTAATAAAATTGAATCAAATATTAATTAATGAGAGAATTCCAAATCCAAAGCGCTGGATCATCACATATTATTTATAATTAATTTAAACAATTAAAGAATTACCTTGAATGAATTATTTATTTATTGATGAATATGAAAATGTATCTATGTCATGCCATTATTTCATCATAGAAATCAAGATTATATTACCTCTAGTGGTGATCTATATGTACTCCAAGAACCTATGAACATCACTGCATGAACCTCTAGGTGATAGCATGGGAGATCTTAATGCTTGGGTTGTTTGTCTTTGATCACATTGAGAATATCTTCAAGAAAGGTTTCTCTTTGATCTCTCTATACTTAAGAGTGGTGGTGGAGGAGGAGAAATCTCTATTCTTGAGAGAATTATTAGAGAGGGAGCTCTCCAGGGATTCTATAGCATTCTCTTCAGATGTCATTATGCACAAAAAATGAAATGGAAACCACTAATAAAATAATATAATTGGGTTTATATAAAACACTAGGGTTAGAAAATAATAATTATATGTGAAACCTTATTATTTTTATTAATTCTCTCATAACCCCATGTCTATAATAATAATAATATTATTTATTGACATGCGTAAAACTAGTGAATTAAAATAAATTTTATTTATTAAAATAATATTCAATATATATTATTTCCCATCAGACCATTAAAATCAGTCCTCCATTCCACCAAAATATTTATCAAACATTGATTAATGACTATTTATTTAATAAATAAATATCACTTCGTTATTTTCCAATAATTAAATAGATATTATATTTACTTAATAGAAAATAAATATTTATGAAATATTATGCTCACAAAAAATTATCTCGAATAATTAGTGAAGAGATATGTGAAATTAAGAAAACATGAATAATTATTAAAACATGAGTGGGAATAATATTTGATCAACTTTTTAAATAATAAATAATAATATTATTTAACAGAGATTCTAGATACACTTAGCGTGTGACCCTCTATACCTATTTTTTAGTGGAAATAGGTGAAACATCCCAAATTTCAAGGTTAGAATCGAGAAACATGCCAAGGAACCCTTATAGAAAGAAGTTAATATAGAAACAATATAAAACCTCATACAAATTATTACTATTTAATATAATCCCTTTATCATGATATCTCTAATCAAATATGTTTCAAACTGATGCAATCAACCTATATGCTCAATGTATCTTTCTTTGATATTCTGAAATTGAATTTTCCAACACAACACCATGGACATGGATTTATTTAAGATATATAATTTCTATTAAGGAGAATGATATATCAAATTATATTAAATAATATAAGGGAATATGAATTTATCATATTATTTATTAATGAAATATTACTTATGATGCACCAAATGTATCCTATTTCGCTGCGAACATATGTCATAACAATTTTCATCAATACATAAAATTACATGAATAATAATATCGATTAATAATAATGTTAATTTCTAAGTTTAAATATACATGTATGCAGATAGGAACATCCAATGACACATATAAATGTGGATTTCCAACTAGCGGGTCTCATTCTCATATTTTTCTATAATGGAAATTGCTAAGGGTGTTCAACATGAGAAGGTGACTCAAAGTCCTATGAGTATACACCCCTAATAGCCTATATCATTTTTGTCCATAAAATTATTTCATCCAGTTATAAATCATATATTCAAGAATACTATCATGGAACTTCTGGGTTCTCATCATAGTGGAAAACTGCTCTGATCTTTTAGTGTGACAACAACTCTTAAGAAATTATCACATACTATGTCCTGTATAAGAACAATCATGTTGTGATAAAGAGTTTATTAATATTAAAAAAAATGAATATATGTTATCATAAAGTGCATAGAAGTTGATTCTAAGGAACCAAATCCAAAACTAAGCACCCATGAATACTATCTCCCTTAGCTCAAACAATCACAATAATGACTTGCAGGGTCTCACATACAAGGCATTGAATGAAAAAAATGAATGTGGAATGATAAATATTGTTACATGAAAATATACCATGGTTAGATAAACCTATCAACTACAACTAAAAACTAACATGCTATCCTGGAGCATATCCTCCGGAATACGAATGTTCTGATTCATCTAGTCATCTGCCTGGGGGTGGAATGTCATGATTAGTCACAATTGAGTCTCAAATAATCTAATAATTTTCTCAATAATAATTATGTTATGTGATCATTACAGTCTAAAAAAACCATAGGAGAAACTCCATGAATCCATACTCTCTCATGAATGCACAAGCATCCCAAGTTCTCCACCAAACCCTTCTCTTGGATGACTAGGAAGTGGTCCTACTTGATGCGTTGGTATAAGATCACCCAGATAGGATTTTTAACTCTCTCTAATCATGGAATTATCATTATGAAAACCATAAATAGACTACCCCACTTATACTTCCATCCTAAAACCTCGACCTTTACCTGTTGGTAGGTAAGACATCGAGAGATACAATCAGAAACACAAAAAATTATTCCTAGACCCCAAAACCAATTATGAAGGTCCTGGTACATCCTCACCACTCCTGGATGTACCACTAAGGGTAAAGTAAGAAAATCCATCAGCACCTCCTATCGTAGTATGACTATCACAATAGTCTATATTTATAAAAAATGATGATGTTCTCTACACCTTCATAATTCCATTAGGAGTATTTATAATTTATATTTATCCATATAGGACATCTATTAATATAGTGCCACTAAGACTTCAGGGTGAAAAATGTTTCTCCCAGCTCTAAGTCATGGGTCACATATTTTTTCTCATGGGGTCTCTGTTATTGGGATCTATAAAAAATCATTATCTATTTATAAATCAAAAAACATCAAATAATATCTCTATAGGTAACATAGAACTCCACATACTCAACACCCTCCTCTGATAGTCTCAATATGGGGTTCTCATCCACCACTATTGTATCACCTAGAAATCCCACTAAAACTTCTATGTCCACACGAAATGTTATCCTTTTCAGGTTAAAGCTATCAGAGGTTCCACAATCCTAAAGTAGTTGAGAACAAATATCTAATGAAAAAAATAATAACCCAAGGAAAATCCACACCTTGGTCATACACTTGGGTGGATCCCAAGATAGCACTGCCTCAAACTTTTATGGGTCCACCACTACTCCCACTTATAAGATGACATAACCTAGAATGTGGACATCTTGAATCTCGAAATGATAGTTCAAGAGTTTTAAACAAAGATGGTTCTCTCGAAGTATGTCTAGAACCTTCCTCAAATTTCTTATATTATCTAATTATGACACCAATTACATAAGGATGTCAACTATGAAGAACACCACAATCTGGTCTAAGAAGGGATGAAATATTTAGTTCATGAGTGCCATAAACACTGCTGGAGAATTCAATATGTCGAAGGGAATCACCAAAATCATAAGGTTACTATAGTAGATCTATAAATCCACCTTAGATATATCCTCCACTCGAACCTAGAGTTGATGATAACCCATCCCTAGGTTAAACTCCAAGATCCACTTCACCCCTAACCACTGGTTGAGGATGTCATTGATTCTAAGAGGTGGATTCTACTTCTTAACATTCACCCAGTTCAGAAGATGTTAAACCATGCATAACCTCAAGACACCATCCTCATTTTTAGTAAATAACATTGGGGATTACAAGTGGAATATACTGGTTCTGTCTATCCCTTCCTCTATAGATCCTCCAACTACACCATTAACTGTCATAGCTCTATAGGGTCATCTGATATCTTAATTCTTATATTGGGTTGTCACTAAGTTTAGGTCTATATATAAGTTGATCTTTCAATGGGGAGGTAATCTTGGAACATCCTCAAGAAATAATCCCTCATATTCCTCCACCACCATAAGAAATTGAAAGCACATAACATCTGCTGCCTCAAGGTTCATACTAGACAACTGATAAGATATTGACTGTATCCTCCTGCATATGATCTCATCCTACTCTACCTGGGATTTCTTATCACCAAAGAAGTGAAATTCCATCCCACCAACTCAGATACACTTCAACTCTCACTGGTAATAGTAAAAATAGGCATGGACATTAGGAAACCAATTCATAATGAGAAAAAAATTAGAGGGCCTCATTACTATTATAGATAGGCCCCACCTGAATCTCTCTCCCAAGAGTCAAGTCACACTTCAAAAAGAGAAGCGTGATCACCAAAATATCCTCAATATAAGTATGTAAGCACAAGTTTTGAGATAAAGTCTCTAAAATAAACTCAAGCTATCAAATAAGGAATGTGTAAAGGAAAGAGTGTTACACACCTCTGTCGACCAAAGATACAACTAAAGTAGATATGAAACAATTCATAACTCGGATCACACCCAGAACATCTAGGTTATTTGGCTCTACAACCTACAAATATCCTTAGCTATGACCATATTTCATCCCCAAAAGAGTTTTATCTTATAACTTAACACATACAAATGATCCCAAACATGAAAATCTAGGAAATAATCCCCCAAACCTCAATACTATCTGCTTTGGGAGGCACTGAATCACCTGTACAAAATTTTAAAGATCATCACAAGAGAATGATACTAAATTGGGAAAGAAAACCTCTTCTTTATATATGATAATACATATCAAACATCACCATCATAGGGGTCCACTAATTCCCTATGTCACCTTGGAGAAGTCTCACTACTAGGACCACTATCAAGAAGGGTTTAGACAAGGTGAAACACTCATGCCACAGACTCGAGACAATCCTATACCATTTGAGGGGGGGGGGGGGGGGTCTATATCACTAATAAAATAGGGAAATATCTATCTTTGAATCTCATAGATTTCAATCAACATAGGTTCATTATCTATCGATATTTCTAATACCAACTACTTCTCAACTTGAAGAGAGGAATCCTCTTGAATCAATGCAGGCAGATCAATATGTTGCTTAACAGGTGGAGGCACTACTCGCTATCCACCTAGAGGAACCACCTCAAGCGAAGGTATCTAGAATGGAGCCACATTTCTAAGAGGATTATAATTTAGAACCTACTATGTACTTCTAGATACCTATCATCATAGAGGACTGTCTAGCACAACTAAGCTCAACCTACTCTTGGTCCTCCTAAGACTCCATCAAGAGGCCTTCCATCTATATAAGACACTACACGTGCCGAAAGAGACCATGCATGGGTGAGTATAAAAATATCCAATATAACACCTCAAAATAACCAAATGAAAATCATAAAAGAGGGAGTCATATCTATATCATAAATTCAAGGGAATAAACAAGATTACCTAGACATGATCATAGGAATACTTTAAGTCTCTAGGTGAGGTCACATCCTCACTACTAGCCTAGGATTATACTTGTGTCTCAAAGGTAACATTTATCTAAGAGAAATCAATAATTAATCCTTTTTAAACTAATGGAACACCTCTGAGAGGACATAATCATCAGGTATTTCCATGAAGATTCATGAAGAAATTGAGAGGTCTCATTCGAGATACTCACTCGATTAGGCTACACCTTATCAAAATACAGAATATGTTGATACATTGATAGGGGATCGCACCTAGGGCCTTTGCAGAATACATAAACCTAGCTAGATTAACCCACTAGGAAGAGGATCACACACCATAGATATCAGAAATGGTATACTTAAACCAACCTTGGGAAGAATGATATAGGATTATACCCCTTTCCTCATAGAGGGATACCTGAATCTATCTATTACTAACCCATAGAGGGGATTTCTCATCCTTTTCATAGGATGACATATCCTATTATATCCTCCTAGGGATTGAATGTGGGAATTCACCCACACTGACACAGTTTAAGGGAACTCACCAAAGATCATTCTACATTTAGAATGAGTAGAGTAAGGGATCTAACCTTCCCTATAAGGAGCACACAATGTGTCCCATAGGGTACATAATGTGTCTCATTGAGTCTGGAACTACCCATGTCCTATTGTCTCACATGGAATGTACCTATCTAGCTACATGATATATTGTTATGACACACAACATTTAGAGTTCAGGCTCACGCTTGGTGTGTTCCACCTTCCCAAGCCCATGAACTTTCTAAAGTATATAGGGTGTGCCCCATCATACATGACATGTAGGGTCACATGGCCTCCTAGGCATGTACTCCCTATACATTCCAGAGTTGGATGGATAAGGGTGACATGGTGTGCGGGTCCTTAACACAATTTACGGTATTTAACTCAACATGTAAATCCTAGACACCACATAGAGGGATCCATATGGAATGTGTTCTTATAAAGTACACACCTTGTAATTCATAATTTCATATAAAATTACATTATTCATGTGTATCCACCCACATCACCTCCTCTAATTCCCCTTACACAAAAAATTCCCATAACATCCTAGATCCAGGTTGATCGAGCCTTGAACATCACTGAAGGCCAAATACCATCCACCCATTAATCAAAAATCACATATCCTAAACATCCCGAATAATATACATTTCCTTAATCATAAAATATTGATCAAACACTCCATCAGTGGATCAACATATTCTCCGTTGGATAGATTCCAACCACCCATTGCTCCGAAATTTCCATTATTTCACCACCAGAGATACCCATACAATCTGGATTATGAAACCACCATCACCCAAACCATCATAAAATTCCCATCATCACTACTACACATATTTTATGTATGAAAAACCCAAAACTAAACCTATAACCATGATTCATTACACCAAATAATTAGTTCACAATTATCAGTTCCCTAGGTATGATCAAAACACCAACATATCAAAACAATGAATATGAACATCAAAGAATGGAGGGTGAAAGGCACAAAACACAAAAGTGATTATCAAATGAGGTCATTTTAATTTTATCCATCATCATAAAAATATGAAGAATGTGGTGGATTATCAAATAAAAAAATTCAAATATGAATAAATCAAATATTCTTAATTATAAGAAGAGAAAAAACATTATAAAAAATAATAAATAATGATCCATAAATTAATTTTAAAAGATTTAATTTGTGTTCATATAAAAAACCAATAATGGGGAATTAAACTACAAAATAAAATGACCAAACTCATGTTTTTATTGATCATTATCAAACAATGAATCTCCATCGATTCCATTGAGTAGATCCACTACATGCGTCATTGGATCTATAAAAATTTGTGTTTGTTATTGATCCTCGATCCCTAGATAACCATCAAACTTTCTCTCCATCATGTCATTTTCTCTAGGGTTATGTGTATAAGCCTACTTAATTCATGAAAGAGGATTTTATAAAGGAGTGTCATTATGGTTTGAAAATTAAATGACAATTAAATTAATAAATTAATTTAATTCATTTAACTTTCCCACAAATGTAATCTATCAAAGTTTCCAACATCGACAAGACTTTTTTCGTGCCTAGGGTAAAACCTACACTCTAGATTTAATGGGGATATCAATTTTCCCATCCAAGACACCATTCAGAAGATAATAAATTATTTATGAAAAGTATTACACATGTGATATATTAAATTTAATATTGTTAATATATCAACATTAAGGATCTATGGCCCCCGAAACTCTATGATGAATCCACACCTAACTTCAAAAATATGATTTAAAATATTCCAAAGTGTTAATTTTTTGGAGTTTCTATAACTAGTCCCAAAAACTATGTAATAGTTGGTGAAAGCATAGAATTATTCAAAATATCCAAAGGCATCCCAATTGTATCATCCACAACGACCAAATCCATAGGAGGTAATATTGGGAATTACTAAGATATTATTAGGTATAAAACCGATTCCTAGAGGGATGACCCTAGGAAAGTTGGTAGTAAAATCAGGCATATAGTTTTTTCTAGGGGGATGACCCTAGTCCATCCAGTAGAAACATCAAACATACAGTTTATTCCTAGGGGGATGACCCTAGGAAATCATATACACCTGAAAGTGAAATCCCATTATCCTGGGCATTCCATAAAGACTGGAAATCTAAATTGTAACACCCCGAGATTTTATGAAAAAATATTATTTTTAATTTCACTAATGTCTTGTGTTGTACGCTACACCAAAAGGAGCTTGCACAACACAAATCCTTGACTTGCCTTGCATTACACGCAATCGCGACCTTCCTCGATAGTGTGTGTAGTACGCAATAACGAGTTTCACTAAACAGCAATATGCTATTAAAATATTAATAAAACTAGCTGTTATGAATAGTAATAACCACTTTTTGAAATTTTGTAAATTTTATTTTTCAAAATGGACTATATTTTTGGATTCAGAGTATCGAATTTAGCCTAAGGTGAAATTTTGGTACATTTTGGATAACTTTCATATTCTGATGAATAGTGAAAATTACTAAATTATAATTAAAAACAACTTTTTTAATCAAAATAATTAATAGTGATAAATTATTAATTTGAGTGGTTTTAAAGTATATTTAGAATATATTTTTACAATTTAATACAATGTTGGTCATTGGATGTAATTTCACATTTAAACCAGACATAAACAAGTGTCAATCTTTTGATAGACATTGTTTCTTAAAAACACGCTATTTGTTTTAACAACGGGATTTAATTATAAAATTAATTAATGCAACTTATATGTTATGAATTTGGTAAAATAGACTTCATTTTTAAATTCGGAATATGAAATATAGCTTAGGATGAAATTTTGGCATTGTTCTGAAAAACATCAATTTTTGATGAATAGTGAAACTACTAAGTGGTAGTTAAAAAAAACTGAATTTTTCATAAAACTTAATTTTACCGCTTCTGTGAATGGAATTTCAAAAATCCAAGAGACACGGTTGATGTCAGTAAGTAAAATGTGGTTCAATGAGATGAAAATAATTTTTGGTGAATAGTAACTTTTTACTTTTATTTACCACGGTTAAAAGTAAATAGGGTAATTAAGGGTAAAAATGATATTAATATTACCCTAAAACATGTCCTAATCCTATTGGACAAGTTTATCTCGACCAAAAACAACCTTAAGTGTAAAATATTATCATTTAGGTCCACTTGGATTAGATTAGGACATTTATTATTATTTAATTCAAAGAAGAGTTAAAAGAGTTAAAATCAAAGTTTATTTACGAAAACATTTTTAATACAGGGTTATACATAAGATAAATTCGATTGTAAATATTCATTAGAAATCTAAAAAGATTTCCTACATAATGGTATTTTATTTGTAATTTCTAGACATCAAATAATTTAATTTAATTATGACACAAAGATGATGCAGTAATTATCTTATTAATGAAATATTGACATAATTGATATTATAAATACCAAAATAAATGTAATTTATAACTTTTTATGAATTAAAATAATTTTCTAGGTTACTATGATATATTAGTGTTGATTTAATCAACTTGGTTCGAACATATAATTCTGTTATGACTTTCACAAAAATCATATATCAAATAGTGTCAAAATTGACACAAAATAGTTTTTAAATAAAATAAAATATTATTAATTATTATTTTATTCTTAAAAATCTAAGGTTCAGCCAAATGACTTAGATAAGGATATATATATTAATAATAAACAATTTGGGGTTCGTTTTTCATGTTATAGTAAGTGTATTAACCATATAGTGTAAGAAAACAAAAAGACACGGTAAATGTTAAATTATTTAACTTAAAGTTAAATCTAATTGATAAGGTTAAAATAATAACCTAAACTTGTCTAAATACTATTGGTTGATAGTATTTCGACCCATCCCCACTTTATCTTCGAAGTAAGACCCTTTTTAACCATTATAAAACGATTTTGACTTTAATATAAAATAATATTTTGAGATATTCCTAAGGTGCCCCTCTCCTCCCTTATAAAAGGGCACCTCCTCCCTCTCTTCCTCACCCAACTTTGAGCCTTCAAGCTCGGCCAAACCCTGCCAAATTCCCTTCTCCACTCCCATAGAAACATCTTAGAGGTTCTGGTCTTCATCAAAGACCAATTTTAGTGCTCTAAAAGGAGGTCTCAAAGAGGCGCTTCAAAGAAGAGGTAATTTCCATTACCGATTCTTTCACCTTTATTTCTTCTTCCACTTCTTCTTCTTAGGTTGTTTCATTATGAAGTAATAACATCATTATCACTAATATAATGATATGTTATTATAAGTATGAAACAACCCTATTTCACCATCTATCCATCCTACGGAAAACGAAATCACCGCGCGTGCGTACGTACGGAATACCGTCTCCACGCCGTGGTGAAATCTATTTTCCACCACCACCTTACTTGGATCAGTATAATGGTGTAAATAATGACCATATATGACTATTATAAAGTGATATTGATTCTGATATATTGTATCATCCACTCTAATTCAATTCAATAATTATGGAAATGATATCATCGCTCATGCGTACGTACGGACTACCGTCTCCACGACGCGATGAGATTCATTCTCAATGATTAACCATTCATGAATGATTATAAAGTATATATAATAAGTACTAATGAAATATATGACCTAATAATGATACTGGAATTATTTATATTTATATGTATTCCATCTACTTAATTCCATTCAATTCAATAAGGAAACGAAAACAGCGTTCATGCGTACGTACGGACTACCGTCTCCATGAACGGTGTATTTCTTTCCATTTACTGATTTATTATATATGTATATTCTAAATATATATATATAAATCATGTTTTATATTCTGGAATTAAGTAATCATGATCTAAGTAATCATATGAATAATTACAAGTTAAAAACACGAACGACAAATGAGACGATTTTACCCAAAACGCTACTTTAACATGAATTTACAAAAGAACGGGTAATATAAAGTCATAAGTGGACCATATATTATATAATAACAATGAATATGATTCTTTAATAAGTCAATAACATGATTTAAATCATTATACAGGAGGTTCGGACACTTACAAAGCAAGTCGGACCTAAGGTAAGGGAAATATCACAATCTCATTTTCATCCGAGATTGTTTATACTTTGGCATTTACTGGGGTGTATTTTATCATCCACATCCATGTTTCATCAATATGTAATATTTATATCCTTATACAATAGTTTATATTCAATTTTACCCTTCGGTAAATTTTTAGTAAAGGATATGAAAGGAATCTTTTGTCGTTTTTCGTACGAGGCACTTTTTTAAATTTTCCGACAAAAGTACGAGAAGAATGTTTTTTTTTAACTTATACGGCAAGAATGGATTTTTAAAACAATATTTCCAAGAATCTTCCTTTATAAGTTTTCAAGTTTATTTTTAATCAACTTCTTTTAGTTTATAATTGTATGACATGTTAAGAAAAGAAAAGTGTTTTTGAAGTAGAAAGGATATTTTCCTCAAGAATGGAGTTCAAATGTTTTATCAAAATTATTTTCCATCTAAGATAATATAGGGTTCTGTTTTTATCCCTATTATTACATTGATTTGATTATGTTGTGAGGGAATTATTTTTATGAAGTCATTTACCTTATATGATTTGTTTTATGATGTCATGATGTTTCAAGAATCCCATTTTTGTTACATGTGTTATGCGATGATGTATAATTTATGATTATGTGGCACACATAAGAAAGGATTCATTATAAGATGGGTGAGACCTATATCTCCCTCCAATGAATTGGGTAAAGATTTTATATCTCATGAGATAGACATGGATGGAACGGTAGGTTATACCGGTTCAGTGAAACAGGACTGGAACGAGGGTGACTCGGTTCAGAAAGGGACTTTGTCCACTAAGATAGTCTTGGCAATGAGTCCTGACTAACAAGAAATGATTCTCTATGATTATGTGTGTATGCCACAAAGTTTCATGTTTTAAGTTATGATTATTGTGATTACATTTCACTGCCATGATTTACCCCATGTTATGAAATTATGCTCTCTTTTGCAGGTTAAGATTTCCAAAATGTTATGTTCTTATGAATATGATGTGATTGATATTTCTTTTGTTTACCCTTACTGAGAATTTGAGCTCACCCTTTTATGTTTTCTTTTCCCCAAGATATAAAGAAAGGTTTTAGGTAAAAAAAAGGAAGATCTTTATGGGATATGTTGAAGATCTTTCACCACGATTAGAAGATTATATTCCGAGTTTCCAAAGACACTAAACTATTACGATCCTTGTGTGTGTGTTTTGTACTAAGTATTCCGCAAATGTAATGTAATGTCAATGTACGTCAGGCTTCGGGTCTCTACAATTGGTATCAGAGGAAAGGTTTAGTCAACCTTTGGAAACTAGGATGCGAAAAAGTTAGTGAGATCCCTAGAGATATTTCTAAGGTATGTCTAGGGATGTCCCTAAGGTTAAGTATACGTATAGGTTATAGTACTAGAATTACGCTAACGATCATAGAATTAAACCTAAGATGTTAGATATTGAAGGTACTCCCCCTTTATTATTTTGTTTTCCCTAGCATGATTTTTGCCTCTCACACTATTCTTTTTGGGTTTTAGACGACGGCTGGAACCCGAAGGAACCGTGTTGATCAATGCAATGGACAATGAAATGATTGTCCTCCTGAACAAACAAATGTTATGGGAGATGGAGTGAAAAATCTTATTGCTATACTTACACAAGATATGAATCATTCTGGACTTCCAAATGAGCAGAGAAGGGAACAATATTCTATTGAGTCCTTCATGAGGCAACATCCACCTTCATTCAGTGGGTCTTCCGATCCACTTGTTTATGAACAATGGATCAATACCACTAAAAAGATATTTTTAGTTCTTCAATGTTCTGAACATGATAAAGTCATCTTAGCAGTATATCGTTTGGAAGGTGAAGCTGATCAATGGTGGAATCTTATCAAGAATACGAGGCCAAGAGATGAAATTGAGTCCATAGAATGGGACAAGTTCAAGAACTTGTTTTTCAGTAAGTACTTCCCTCGTATTCTTCGAACGAAGATGGAAAAGGAGTTTCTTGAGCTGAAGCAGAAGGATGATGAATCTGTTGGTATATACGAAGCAAATTTTACAAGACTTGCAAGGTATGCATCTGGCATTATCATCCAACCTGAAAGTAAAGTTGATCGATTTTTCAGTGGCTTAAAACCAAGTCTTCGAAGGGCATTAGATATAAGAGACTTCAGTAGCTATGAAGAAATTGTGCGTTGTGCTATCAAGGTAGAAATGGAAGTTGGTGTTACATATCCATCTCATGGTTTTGACAAGAAATGAAAGATGGAGTTCAAGGAGAAATCTCAGAATAATGGTGAAAAGAAGATGAATGTTTCCTTATGCTCAAAGTGTGGAAAAAAGCATGGTGGAGATTGTCTTAAAGGGACTAGAAAATGTTTTAAGTGTGGAAAAGAAGGTCATCGAGCAACTGAGTGTCGAAGTAATGGAAAAAGAGATTCTAATGACGTGAATAAAGCAAACACTGCAGAGAACACACAACCAACACTTCAATGCTTCAAGTGCAAGGAAATGGGGCATTATGCTAATAAATGCCCTAATCCAAGGGTCAGTGATGATCGACATGAGCAACCGCTTAAGGCAAAGGACAAAGGGAAGTCACATGCGATCACTATTGGCAATGTTGAATATGACAACGATGTGGTGAAATGATTAAGTGTTTATGTAATGGGATTCCAAAATAATGTTGTATCATGGAGTATTGGAATATTTATGTATTGGTCTAATGTGGTATTCAAAGTGATTGAGATATTATGCACATAATGAAGGGAAAACGAGAAAATGAAATGTTTAACAGTATTCATGAGCTCATGATTGATATAAGGACTAAGTGATATCATGGTTTGAGTATATAGAATTTTGAGGATTTTGGTATGTGGAAAGTGTTAAATTTTAACTGCATTCATGTTTTCACTAAGGTATTCAAGAGAATACATGATTAAGGACTTTGAATGTTTGGAATGTGACCAACAAAACATATCTTATGATGTATGGGGATCGACGATGGTGTTAAATCTCTGGTAATCGTTTTCACTATGTTATGAGAGTGGACTGCAGTATTATGGATAAGCCTAAAGATTGGAATGGATTATGTTGGACATAAGTTAGTATTGTTTAAGGATAGAAGTTTTTTTCGATATTATTGATGGGATGTTATAGTAATATAGTTTTAGAAAAAGGAAAACCTGCAGGATGGGCGACAGCCCATCGCGTCGGATAAGGCTGTGGGAATCGAACCCACAACCGAAGTGAGACTGGCCTTTATCACCTACCACTGGCCTACAGGAAGTCCCTGTTTAGTAGAAACTAGTTTTATTATATTAAGCAGTATGATATATGAAGTATAAGTCCATTTTAGGAACCATATATGATTAATCTCACTATAGATCGACTTATGTATATAATTTTTGATAACCTTTTGTTTGAGACAGATGGAATGACCCGTCATTCTATCACATGATCTGCTAACACTACACGAATAACAAATTCAACTTCATTTATTTAAGATATGAAGTGGAAATTGTTCAAGGTACGAACAACAGTGAGATTGTACCAAAATAAAGTAAGTATTTATTCTAATTCAAATTTTCAACATTAGGGAAATGATCTTGAAAACCAAAAATGTTGTCCTAGTGATCTTATACCTGATGAATCAGATGGTACCTTATATCATCAAAAATCTATGGATTTGTGATTATTGGCTTTTCCATAGCCATGTTCTCTACCACTCTCCATCATAACATGATGGTCATATTTCTCTTCCATATCCATATTTTCACCTATGTGGAAACCCAATGATTAGTTTATTTGGGTAACCGTTACGTTTCATACTTTTGTTTTTAAAGACTGGTTTTGGTATTCCTTTTTACGATGTGGGTTTCTATTAAAGAAACTTTCGAATAGTAAACCATTTATAACCCCGATGAATTTCGAGGGCGAAATTCATTTTAAGGGGGGTAGAATGTAACACCCTGAGATTTTATGAAAAAATATTATTTTTAATTTCACTAATGTCTTGTGTTGTACGCTACACCAAAAGGAGCTTGCACAACACACATCCTTGTCTTGACTTTCATTACACGCAATCGCGACCTTCCTCGATAGTATGTGTAGTACACAATAACGAGTTTCACTAAACAGCAATATGCTATTAAAATATTATTAAAACTAGCTGTTATGAATAGTAATAACCACTTTTTGAAATTTTGTAAATTTTATTTTTCAAAATGGACTTTATTTTTGGATTCAGAGTATCGAATTTAGCCTAAGGTGAAATTTTGGTACTTTTCGGATAACTTTCATATTCTGATGAATAGTGAAAATTACTAAATTATAATTAAAAACAAATTTTTTAATCAAAATAATTAATAGTGATAAATTATTAATTTGAGTGGTTTTAAAGTATATTTAGAATATATTTTTACAATTTAATACAATGTTGGTCATTGGATGTAATTTCACATTTAAACCAGACATAAACAAGTGTCAATCTTTTGATAGATATTGTTTCTTAAAAACACGCTATTTGTTTTAACAGCGGGATTTAATTATAAAATTAATTAATGCAACATCTAGGTTATGAATTTGGTAAAATAGACTTCATTTTTAAATTTGGAATATGAAATATAGCTTAGGATGAAATTTTGGCATTGTTCTGAAAAACATCAATTTTTGATGAATAGTGAAACTACTAAGTAGTAGTTAAAAAAAACTGAATTTTTCATAAAACTTAATTTTACCGCTTCTGTGAATGGAATTTCAAAAATCCGAGAGACACGGTTGATGTCAGTAAGTAAAATGTGGTTCAATGAGATGAAAATAATTTTTGGTGAATAGTAACTTTTTACTTTTATTTACCACGGTTAAAAGTAAATAGGGTAATTAAGGGTAAAAATGATATTAATATTACCCTAACACATGTCCTAATCCAATTGGACAAGTGTATCTCGAACAAAAACAACCTTAAGTGTAAAATATTATCATTTAGGCCCACTTGGATTAGATTAGGACATTTATTATTATTTAATTCAAAGAAGAGTTAAAAGAGTTAAAATCAAAGTTTATTTATTAAAACATTTTTAATATAGGGTTATACATAAGATAAATTCGATTGTAAATATTGATTAGAAAGCTAAAAAGATTTCCTACATAATGGTATTTTATTTGTAATTTTTATACATCAAATAATGTAATTTAATTACGACACAAAGATGATGCAGTAATTATCTTATTAATGAAATATTGACATAATTGATATTATAAATACCAAAATAAATGTAATTTAAGACTTTTTATGAATTAAACTAATTTTCTAGGTTACTATGATATATTAGTGTTGATTTAATCAACTTTTTTCGAACATATAATTCTGTTATGACTTTCACAAAAATCATATATCAAATAGTGTCAAAATTGACACAAAATAGTTTTTAAATCAAATATTATATTATTAATTGTTATTTTATTCCTAAAAATCTAAGGTTCGGGAAAATGACTTAGATAAGGATATATATATTAATAATAAACAATTTGGGGTTCTTTTGTCATGTTATAGTAAGTGTATTAACCATATAGTGTAAGAAAACAAAAAGACACGGTAAAAGTTAAATTATTTAACTTAAAGTTAAATCTAATTGATAAGGTTAAAATAATAACCTAAACTTGTCTAAATCCTATTGGTTGATATTATTTAGACCCATACCCACTTTAGCTTTGAAATAAGACCCTTTGGAACCATTATAAACCGATTTTGACTTTAATATAAAATAATATTTTGAGATATTCCTAAGGTGCCCCTCTCCTCCCTTATAAAAGGGCACCTCCTCCCTCTCTTCCTCACACAACTTTGAGCCTTCAAGCTCGGAAAACCACTGCCAAATTTCCTTCTCCACTCCAATAGAAACATCCTAGGGGTTCTGGTCTTCATCAAAGACCAATTTTAGTTCCCTAAAAGGAGGTCTCAAAGAGGCGCTTCAAAGAAGAGGTAATTTCCATTACCGATTCTTTCACCTTTATTTCTTCTTCCACTTCTTCTTCTTAGGTTGTTTAATTATGAAGTAATAACATCATTATCACTAATATACTGATATGTTATTATAAGTATGAAACAACCCTATTTCACCATCTATCCATCCTACGGAAAATGAAATCACCGCGTGTGCGTACGTACGGAATACCGTCTCCACGCCGTGGTGAAATCTATTTTCCACCACCACCTTACTTGGATCAGTATAATGGTGTAAATAATGACCATATATGACTATTATAAAGTGATATTGATTCTGATATATTGTATCATCCACTCTAATTCAATTCAATAATTATGGAAATGATATCATCGCTCGTGCGTACGTACGGACTACCGTCTCCACGATGCGATGAGATTCATTCTCAATGATTAACCATTCATGAATGATTATAAAGTATATATAATAAGTACTAATGAAATATATGACCTAATAATGATACTGGAATTATTTATATTTATATGTATGTCATCTACTTAATTCCATTCAATTCAATAAGGAAACGAAAACAGCGTTCATGCGTACGTACGGACTACCGTCTCCATGAACGGTGTATTTCTTTCCATTTACTGATTTATTATATATGTATATTCTGAATATATATATATATATATAAATCATGTTTTATATTCTGAAATTAAGTAATCATGATCTAAGTAATCATATGAATAATTACAAGTTAAAAACACGAACGACAAATGAGACGATTTTACCCAAAACGCTACTTTAACATGAATTTACAAAAGAATGGGTAATATAAAGTCATAAGTGGACCATATATGATATAATAACAATTAATATGATTCTGGAATAAGTCAATAACATGATTTAAATCATTATACAGGAGGTTCGGACACTTACAAAGCAAGTCGGACCTAAGGTAAGGGAAATATCATAATCTCATTTTTATCCGAGATTGTTTATACTTTGGCATTTACTGGGGTGTATTTTATCATCCACATCCATGTTTCCTCAATATGTAATATTTATATCCTTATAAAATAGTTTATATTCAATTTTACCCTTTGGTAAATTTTTAGTAAAGGATATGAAAGGAATCTTTTGTCGTTTTTCGTAAGAGGTACTTTTTTGACTTTTCCGACAAAAGTACGAGAAGAATGTTTTTTTTAACTTATATGGCAAGAATGGATTTTTAAAACATTATTTCAAAGAATCTTCCTTTATAAGTTTTCAAGTTTATTTTTAATCAACTTCTTTTAGTTTATAATTGTATGACATGTTAAGAAAAGAAAAGTGTTTTTGATGTAGAAAGGATATTTTCCTCAAGAATGGAGTTCAAATGTTTTATCAAAATTATTTTCCATCTAAGATAATATAGGGTTCTGTTTTTATCCCTATTATTACATTGATTTGATTATGTTGTGAGGGAATTATTTTTATGAAGTCATTTACCTTATATGATTTGTTTTATGATGTCATGATGTTTCAAGAATCCCATTTTTGTTACATGTGTTATGCGATGATGTATGATTTATGATTATGTGGCACACATAAGAAAGGATTCATTATAAGATCGGTGGGACCTATATCTCCCTACAATGAATTGGGTAAAGATTTTATATCTCATGAGATAGACATGGCTGGAACGGTAGGTTATACCGGTTCAGTGAAACAGGACTGGAACGAGGGTGACTCGGTTCAGAAAGGGACTTTGTCCACTAAGATAGTCTTGGCAATGAGTCTTGACTAACAAGAAATGATTCTCTATGATTATGTGTATATGCCACAATGTTTCATGTTTTAAGTTATGATTATTGTGATTACATTTCACTGCCATGATTTATCCCATGTTATGAAATTATGCTCTCTTTTGCAGGTTAAGATTTCCAAAATGTTATGTTCTTATGAATATGATGTGATTGATATTTCTTTTGTTTACCCTTACTGATCATTTAAGCTCACCCTTTTATGTTTTCTTTTCCCCAGGATATAATGAAAGGTTTTAGGTAAAAAAAAAGGAAGATCTTTATGGGAGATGTTGAAGATCTTTCACCACGATTAGAAGATTATATTCCGAGTTTCCAAAGACACTAAACTATTACGATCCTTGTGTGTGTGTTTTGTACTAAGTATTCCGCAAATGTAATGTAATGTCAATGTACGTCAGGATTCGGGTCTCTACATAAATACAAGGGGATTTACTAAGGAATTAATGTAGTATTAGGATTAATATCAAAATACTAGGATCACCTACTAGGAATCCACTAATATTATGCTCAATGGCTGAATCCTAGGTGAATATATAAGGCCCCAGCCTTAAACCTTACTTAATCTTGAGTTATTACAAGATTACACGTTGAGGATCTTTTCGGGTTTAGAGTTTTAGAGAATTAGATCATAAAACTTGCATTACATTCCACATATAAACAAAGAGGTTACATAAAGATAGTATTCTTCATTCCCATCAATGGAAACACATTTAAAATAAAACATGGATTATTTCTTGACACATCCTTGACTCTATCATCTTATCATGTACCTTTCCCTTGACCTGTGAAAAACATTTCAAAAACTTGGGATGAGCGTAAAAACTCAGTATGGGTTATAAAAACATGGAAAGGAAACATGAGTTCATATATACATAAGAATGAAATCATACTTTACCCATAAAACATAGGCACTTTAACATACCTCATAAAAACATGAATAAATCATATAAATCATAATACGTAAAGGTAACTTGAGGCATTCATAACATTCTTACGTAGGGGGTAACCCTCTTGGTTACGTTTGGAATACCCATCACAGTATATTCCCTAAAATCTCTTCGGAGAAACCTTAACGTTTCACTCCTTCGCGTTACCCAATGCATTGGAGAGCTATAACGGGCTCACCCGCCCTTAGTTTATCACGGAACCACCCGTCTTCATAATAATGCCCAAGAACCATAACATAATCATATCACATAAAACATGCATAAAGGAAACATAACATTTCCACATTTCAATCACGAGATATCAATACAACACATTGATATAATAAAAACATTATGAAAACCATTTTCAATACCAAAGTAAAACATGGTATTTATTTTTCTTTTAAAAAAAAGGTATGGCTTGTAGAGGAAGCCAAAACTCAAATAACGGTTACGACGGCGGAGAAGTCGTTGTCGCCGCATACGTACGACAAAAACATTCCCTTTTGTCGTTTAGTAAACGCTTCGTATAAAAAAGATTCCTTTTGAGTAAACGTAAAAGTCAAAGGGGTTTATACACCGTATAAAAGAAAGTTGTGTATAAAATAAAATATGCCTCAACGAAAGGAGATTGAGACGAAGTCCCATACAATGATCATTTTTAAATAAAATAGATCTATTATGTGTATTCACTATATGTACACATACAGAAGGTATAAACACAAGATAAGACATAATAATATCAGGACATAATTTGAAAGTAGGATATTAACCCAAAGAACGGAAATTGGGTTAAGAAGTTCCCATACCTCGTATCCGACTTGACCCGACCGTTCTTTAAACTCCTGAATAATAAACTTTAGTTAATCTCTACTTGATTATGAATCTTTTACAAGTTCATTATTCCTTTTATACCATGTTATGAACTTCATGTAATCATTTAAGTTAATAATGTTCATTTTGTCGGTATTTGGTTCTTAAGTCAAAAATATACTTCTTACACTTACATGTTGTTAATTTGGTCAATGTTTCATTATATCCAGAATGGTATTCATGATGTAGATATCATATATGTCATATATATCCAGTACATACATGTATTGAAAATATTACATAATCATTTAGAGGTAAGAAATGAAATGCACCGTTCATGGAGACGGTAAGCCGTACGTACGCATGAACGCTACTTTCATTTCTTTGTCATATTAATGGAATTAAAACTAAATGAGACTTATGTATATTTTAATTCCAGAATTATATTCATCATTTAGATATATCATTAATTATATATATCCATTATATACATGTACTTTTAATAATACATTACATTTGGGGATAAGAAATGAAATGCACCGTTCATGGAGACGGTAGTCCGTACGTACGCATGAACGCTACTTTCATTTCTATCTCATACTTTAATGGAAATAAATGATAATGATATATAGGTATATTATAATTCCAGTATAACATCATATATAATAACTTTAAATCCATCCTTTACACGTCCCACATATGGCATTAACGAATCACATCACTTTGAGGGGGCGGTAGTCCGCACTTCCTTAAATGAAGATATCGCGTATACCCATAATGGAAGCCATAAAGCATGACCAAAATGAAGAAAAACAGAAGCTTAAGGAAAACATATACATAATATATATCATATATAAAAATAGTGACATCATAATGGCCACCTTTGAAGGTGTTAAATGAGTATTGAACAATCATCGTTTCGGGAGGCATAATTTCGCCATCCACGGAAAACGTATGTTCTTTAACCATTTGATGTAGTTGTGTGAGAGTGTAGCTCAAATAACTCTTATAACAACATCCTAGTATATTGAAGATACTGGTGTTGTTACAAAAGAAGTAAATAAAAAGAGTTTAGGGGGTTGGAGAAGCAAAATAAAACAAATGAGCATGAGAGGATGAATTACCTTAAAAAGTGTAACTCCTTTTGATTTGAGCTTAAAGGCTTCCTTTGAAAGGATTCTGCCCAAGGGGAATCCTCTAGGATGAGGAGAGGGATGTGGAGAGAGCAAATGGGCAGGGGTTGGCCGAGCCAATGGCTTGAAGAGTGTGTGAAATGAGGTAGAGGTGGGGGCCTTTTATAAGGGGAGAGGAGGGGCACTTTTGGAAAGTAAAGAAACATTACATTATTTGAAAATGTGTTTCGGTTTTAAAAGGTCCCACATTGATGGAATTCGTGGATAAGGTGATAAGGCATCGAAATCCATTCATCCAATTGGTTTTGGACATGTGTAGTTCATAGATTTTATTTTATCTTTCCATTTTATTTAAATCGTCAAATAATGATGTCATCGCTGCATCATTATTATGTCATAAATAATTAAATTTATTTAATGTCTAAAAATTATAAATAAATTACTATGATGTAGGAAATCTTTTTAGCTTTCCATTGAATATTTATAATCAAAATTTGGACTTGTATAACCCCACTTAAAAATTGTTTTCGCAAAACATATTATGTTTGTGTCATTTTCACTTTAACATTTAATAAAAAGTAATTTATGTTATTTCCCAACAAAAGTGGATACATGGGGTCCCCAAGTTAGGCCATGACTTGTCTTGGTCGGCCATGACACAACCAATGAGGTTGGGACATGTGTCTAGGTCATTTTATATTATTAAAGCATTATTTATACATTAAACTACCCTAATTACCACTAATCGCGATTAAGAACTTAATAAGTTACTATTCACCAAAAAATTATTTTAATCTCATTGAACCACATTTTACTTCTTAATGACAACCATGTATGTCGGATTTTCAAAATTCAATACACATTAGTGGTAAACTTTAATTTAACTGAAAAAAACAGTTTGCTTGATTACCACTTAGTGGTTTCACTATTCATCAAAATTGAAGTTTTTCAGAAAATTACCAAAAATTCACTCTAAGCTATATTTGATATTACGAATTCAAAAATGAAGTCTATTTTACAAAATTCAAACCATATAAGTCACATTAATTAATTTAATAATTAATTCCCGCTGCCAGAGCAAATAGCGTGTTTTTACAAAACAATAAGTATCAAAAGATTGACACCAGTTTAAGTCTAATTTCAAATCGAAATTGATTCCAATGACCACCATTGGATAAAATGGTAAAAATATATTCTAATTTCACTTTAAAACCAATTCAAAAGATAATCTAATCATATAAATAAATTAGATCAAAAAGAGGTTTTGAATTAAAATGCAACATTTTACACTATTCATAAAAAAATGAACTTTATCAGAAAGGTTCCAAAAAATTACACAAAGTAAAATTTGATGTCCCGATTCTTAAGAAGATTTATATTTGGTCCAATAGAAAGTAAAAGAGTGATCAAAACTATATTTAATGACGGTTCACCATTAAAAGGTGATAAGTGAACCTTTAGTGAAAATTAGAGTATAAAAGCCTAAAATTGAACTCTTTCCATATTTTAAGCCTTTATCTTTTATTGGGTAAATGTATAAACATTTAAAAACATATCTATTTATATTTTAGTTATTTCTATTCATTCCCGCCAGTACAACGGCTACTTGTTAACTAACATTTAAAATAATATTATTATATTACTAGTGTGCTACGTAAGTTTCAAAGAAACTCATCGTTGCGTATCGGGTACGCTATCGAACATAGCAACCCCTTTTAATTAAAATTCATATTTAATTCTCTAATATTAATAAATATGAAAATTATTTATTCTTTAATTACCTGGGATGTTACATCCTTCCCCCCTTTTGGGAATTGCGTCCTCGCAATTTTATTCACTTATCAAAATAAGTGGGGGTATTTATCCCTCATAGCATTTTCAGATTCCCATGTTGCCTCTTCAATCATGTGGTTTTTCCACAAAACCTTTACCTGATGAATCACCTTATTCCGTAACACTTGCTCCCTGTGGTCAAGAATCTGGACCGGTTGTTCCTCATAAGATAAGTTCTCTTCCAGCTGAACTACCTCTGGACTCAAAACATGAGATGGATCTGGCATATACTTTCTCAACATCGAAACGTGAAAAACATTGTGTACCTGAGATAAACTCGGAGGTAAAGCCACTCGGTATGCAACTGATCCAACTCTCTCCAGAATTTCGTATGGTCCAATGAACCTTGGACTCAACTTTCCTTTCTTACCAAATCTCATCACACTTTTCCAAGGAGAAACCTTGAGAAAAACATGATCACCTACCTCGAAAGATAGATCCTTCCTCCGGTTATCCGCATAACTCTTCTGCCTGCTCTGAGCTGTTCTCATGTGTTTCTGAATCAGCTGAACTTTTTCTGCCATCTCTTCTACCAATTCTGGTCCCATCAACTTCCTTTCACCCACTTCATCCCAGAAAGCTGGAGTTCGACACCGCTTCCCATATAATGCCTGAAATGGTGCCATCTGTATACTAGAATGAAAACTGTTATTATATGAAAACTCAACCAAAGAAAGATGTTGGTCCCAACTTCCCTGATAATCCATATAACAAGGTCGTAGCATATCCTCCAATGTCTGAATTGTTCGTTCTGACTGACCATCTGATTGAGGATGAAAAGATGTACTAAAATTTAACTCAGTACCCAAAGACTTCTTAAGGCCTTTCCAAAAGTTAGAAGTAAACCTGGGATCACGATCCGATACAATGGAGAGAGGAACTCCATGTAACCTGACTATCTCTTTAAGATACAAACGGGAAAGTTGATCTAGATAGAAAGTATCTCGTATAGAAAGTAAATGAGCAGATTTAGTCAAGCGATCAACAATAACCCAGATTTCATTATTACCTCGAGATGTCTTCGGTAATCCAACAACAAAGTCCATGGATATATTCTCCCATTCCCACTCTGGAACTGGTAAAGGCTGAAGCATCCCTTTCGGTAACTGCCGCTATGCTTTAACCTGCTGACAAGTCAAACACTTCACAGTAAAATCAGCAATATCTCTTTTCATTCCATCCCACCAGTAATACTCCCGCAAATCTCTATACATCTTAGTACTGCCCGGATGAACTGAAAACGGTGAACTATGAGCTTCACATAACAACTCTCTCTTCAACTGTGAATCACAAGGCACACATAACCTCTTCACAAACCTCAAAACACAAACACAAACTTATCCAAGAACTCATGGAAAATTTTATTCATAAGGTCCATGAATACAGCAGGTGCATTGGTTAACCCAAAAGGCATAACTACAAATTCATAATGGACATATCTAGTACGGAACACAGTCTTCGGAACATCTGCTTCTTTTACTTTCAACTGATGGTACCCCGACCTCAAGTCAATCTTCGAAAAATACTGAGCTCCCTGGAGCTGACACCACTTCATTCGATGGCCCAACATCCGCTGAAGTAGTTGCAAAGGATTTCACCACCCCTTTCTGCTTGTAGTCTAACTGCTTCCCATCACTCAAGCTCCTTGTCGGACACTCGTTTGCATAGTGACCCATCTCATTGCACTTATAACATTTCACTAACTTTAAATCAAATTTATTCTTACCTTCACCTTGATCCTTTTCAGTGCAATCACGAGCCTTATGTCCCATCTTACCACATCGGTAGCACTTCCCAGAATTCAGAAGACATTCCCCAGCATGACTTTTTCCACATTTATCACAAACTGGAAACTTAGTTTTCTTACCATCAGACTTTTTTTGAAGAATTCTTACCTTTCTCCTGCCACCTCGGTCTCTTCTTCTGCTGGTTGTTATAGAAAACTTGGTCATCGGTAAACTCCATTTCCACCTTCTCAGCACATCGAACAAGTTTTTCATAACTTTTAAACTCACGAGAAGCCAATGCCCTTCGATATTTTGGCTTTAATCCTGAGTAAAAACGATTGATTTTACTATCAAGGTCTCGGATAAAATTGGGAGCATACCTTGCCAATCGAGTGAACCTTTCTTCATAGGCAGCCACTGAGTCTTCCTCTTGCCTCAATTCCAAGAATTGCTTTTCCATCCTAAGTCGAACAGCCTTAGGAAAATACTTCTCAAGAAACATACCTTTGAATTCATCCCAGTCAAGAGCATCAATCTCATCGGCATCCCTGATATTTTTAACCATAGACCACCACTGATCTGCTTCACCCTCCAAACGGTAAATAGCAAGACTAACCTTTTGATTGTCTGAACACCCCATGACATCAAAAATCTTCTCCAGTGCTTTAATCCACCCTTCAGCTAGCACAGGGTCAGATGATCCTCTGAATGATGGGGGATGTTGCCTCATGAAATGTTCCACCACTGACATGTTCCTCTGCGGTTGATCTGGCTGATCTCGTGCATGGATACCACCACCATTTATAGCCTGAGTCAACTGTGCCATCACTGCAACAAACTGTTCAGTTCCGATTCCGACCATCTCAGGTTGCTGATTTGGAAGGCTATCTTCCTCCTGATGTCGTCCCAACATAGCTGCTTTGTTTCCCCTACGGAAAACCATTCTGAACATGGAAATATCTTAGGCGAAGCAACATGGTAATCCGTAAATGCTATATCATTTCAATCATATTATAATTTAACACTTTTCTAACTCCTAAAGTTGTCTAAACTGACCTTTGATACCAACTATAAGGCCCCAGCCTTAAACCTTACTTAATCTTGAGTTATTACAAGATTACACGTTGAGGATCTTTTCGGGTTTAGAGTTTTAGAGAATTAGATCATAAAACTTGCATTACATTCCACATATAAACAAAGAGGTTACATAAAGATAGTATTCTTCATTCCCATCAATGGAAACACATTTAAAATAAAACATGGATTATTTCTTGACACATCCTTGACTCTATCATCTTATCATGTACCTTTCCCTTGACCTGTGAAAAACATTTCAAAAACTTGGGATGAGCGTAAAAACTCAGTATGGGTTATAAAAACATGGAAAGGAAACATGAGTTCATATATACATAAGAATGAAATCATACTTTACCCATAAAACATAGGCACTTTAACATACCTCATAAAAACATGAATAAATCATATAAATCATAATACGTAAAGGTAACTTGAGGCATTCATAACATTCTTACGTAGGGGGTAACCCTCTTGGTTACGTTTGGAATACCCATCACAGTATATTCCCTAAAATCTCTTCGGAGAAACCTTAACGTTTCACTCCTTCGCGTTACCCAATGCATTGGAGAGCTATAACGGGCTCACCCGCCCTTAGTTTATCACGGAACCACCCGTCTTCATAATAATGCCCAAGAACCATAACATAATCATATCACATAAAACATGCATAAAGGAAACATAACATTTCCACATTTCAATCACGAGATATCAATACAACACATTGATATAATAAAAACATTATGAAAACCATTTTCAATACCAAAGTAAAACATGGTATTTATTTTTCTTTTAAAAAAAAGGTATGGCTTGTAGAGGAAGCCAAAACTCAAATAACGGTTACGACGACGGAGAAGTCGTTGTCGCCGCATACGTACGACAAAAACATTCCCTTTTGTCGTTTAGTAAACGCTTCGTATAAAAAAGATTCCTTTTGAGTAAACGTAAAAGTCAAAGGGGTTTATACACCGTATAAAAGAAAGTTGTGTATAAAATAAAATATGCCTCAACGAAAGGAGATTGAGACGAAGTCCCATACAATGATCATTTTTAAATAAAATAGATCTATTATGTGTATTCACTATATGTACACATACAGAAGGTATAAACACAAGATAAGACATAATAATATCAGGACATAATTTGAAAGTAGGATATTAACCCAAAGAACGGAAATTGGGTTAAGAAGTTCCCATACCTCGTATCCGACTTGACCCGACCGTTCTTTAAACTCCTGAATAATAAACTTTAGTTAATCTCTACTTGATTATGAATCTTTTCCAAGTTCATTATTCCTTTTATACCATGTTATGAACTTCATGTAATCATTTAAGTTAATAATGTTCATTTTGTCGGTATTTGGTTCTTAAGTCAAAAATATACTTCTTACACTTACATGTTGTTAATTTGGTCAATGTTTCATTATATCCAGAATGGTATTCATGATGTAGATATCATATATGTCATATATATCCAGTACATACATGTATTGAAAATATTACATAATCATTTAGAGGTAAGAAATGAAATGCACCGTTCATGGAGACGGTAAGCCGTACGTACGCATGAACGCTACTTTCATTTCTTTGTCATATTAATGGAATTAAAACTAAATGAGACTTATGTATATTTTAATTCCAGAATTATATTCATCATTTAGATATATCATTAATTATATATATCCATTATATACATGTACTTTTAATAATACATTACATTTGGGGATAAGAAATGAAATGCACCGTTCATGGAGACGGTAGTCCGTACGTACGCATGAACGCTACTTTCATTTCTATCTCATACTTTAATGGAAATAAATGATAATGATATATAGGTATATTATAATTCCAGTATAACATCATATATAATAACTTTAAATCCATCCTTTACACGTCCCACATATGGCATTAACGAATCACATCACTTTGAGGGGGCGGTAGTCCGCACTTCCTTAAATGAAGATATCGCGTATACCCATAATGGAAGCCATAAAGCATGACCAAAATGAAGAAAAACAGAAGCTTAAGGAAAACATATACATAATATATATCATATATAAAAATAGTGACATCATAATGGCCACCTTTGAAGGTGTTAAATGAGTATTGAACAATCATCGTTTCGGGAGGCATAATTTCGCCATCCACGGAAAACGTATGTTCTTTAACCATTTGATGTAGTTGTGTGAGAGTGTAGCTCAAATAACTCTTATAACAACATCCTAGTATATTGAAGATACTGGTGTTGTTACAAAAGAAGTAAATAAAAAGAGTTTAGGGGGTTGGAGAAGCAAAATAAAACAAATGAGCATGAGAGGATGAATTACCTTAAAAAGTGTAACTCCTTTTGATTTGAGCTTAAAGGCTTCCTTTTAAAGGATTCTGCCCAAGGGGAATCCTCTAGGATGAGGAGAGGGATGTGGAGAGAGCAAATGGGCAGGGGTTGGCCGAGCCAATGGCTTGAAGAGTGTGTGAAATGAGGTAGAGGTGGGGGCCTTTTATAAGGGGAGAGGAGGGGCACTTTTGGAAAGTAAAGAAACATTACATTATTTGAAAATGTGTTTCGGTTTTAAAAGGTCCCACATTGATGGAATTCGTGGATAAGGTGATAAGGCATCTAAATCCATTCATCCAATTGGTTTTGGACATGTGTAGTTCATAGATTTTATTTTATCTTTCCATTTTATTTAAATCGTCAAATAATGATGTCATCGCTGCATCATTATTATGTCATAAATAATTAAATTTATTTAATGTCTAAAAATTATAAATAAATTACTATGATGTAGGAAATCTTTTTAGCTTTCCATTGAATATTTATAATCAAAATTTGGACTTGTATAACCCCACTTAAAAATTGTTTTCGCAAAACATATTATGTTTGTGTCATTTTCACTTTAACATTTAATAAAAAGTAATTTATGTTATTTCCCAACAAAAGTGGATACATGGGGTCCCCAAGTTAGGCCATGACTTGTCTTGGTCGGCCATGACACAACCAATGAGGTTGGGACATGTGTCTAGGTCATTTTATATTATTAAAGCATTATTTATACATTAAACTACCCTAATTACCACTAATCGCGATTAAGAACTTAATAAGTTACTATTCACCAAAAAATTATTTTAATCTCATTGAACCACATTTTACTTCTTAATGACAACCATGTATGTCGGATTTTCAAAATTCAATACACATTAGTGGTAAACTTTAATTTAACTGAAAAAAACAGTTTGCTTGATTACCACTTAGTGGTTTCACTATTCATCAAAATTGAAGTTTTTCAGAAAATTACCAAAAATTCACTCTAAGCTATATTTGATATTACGAATTCAAAAATGAAGTCTATTTTACAAAATTCAAATCATATAAGTCACATTAATTAATTTAATAATTAATTCCCGCTGCCAGAGCAAATAGCGTGTTTTTACAAAACAATAAGAATCAAAAGATTGACACCAGTTTAAGTCTAATTTCAAATCGAAATTGATTCCAATGACCACCATTGGATAAAATGGTAAAAATATATTCTAATTTCACTTTAAAACCAATTCAAAAGATAATCTAATCATATAAATAAATTAGATCAAAAAGAGGTTTTGAATTAAAATGCAACATTTTACACTATTCATAAAAAAATGAACTTTATCAGAAAGGTTCCAAAAAATTACACAAAGTAAAATTTGATGTCCCGATTCTTAAGAAGATTTATATTTGGTCCAATAGAAAGTAAAAGAGTGATCAAAACTATATTTAATGACGGTTCACCATTAAAAGGTGATAAGTGAACCTTTAGTGAAAATTAGAGTATAAAAGCCTAAAATTGAACTCTTTCCATATTTTAAGCCTTTATCTTTTATTGGGTAAATGTATAAACATTTAAAAACATATCTATTTATATTTTAGTTATTTCTATTCATTCCCGCCAGTACAACGGCTACTTGTTAACTAACATTTAAAATAATATTATTATATTACTAGTGTGCTACGTAAGTTTCAAAGAAACTCATCGTTGCGTATCGGGTACGCTATCGAACATAGCAACCCCTTTTAATTAAAATTCATATTTAATTCTCTAATATTAATAAATATGAAAATTATTTATTCTTTAATTACCTGGGATGTTACAGAATATCCCTATGAATTCTATTTTTTAAAGATGTCCAAATCCCAAGTAATAACCTAGAAATTCCACTAAAAGTTTCAAGGGTAGTGCATCCCCCACATAATATCCTATAAAATACAACTCATAAGGGTTTCCCACATGCCCAACACATCTCAAATAATCAAGTCCGACATCTAAACCTCATGAACTCACATTGGTGCTTTAACCATATCAGGATCATATCATCTATCTTAGTTCTATTATGACACTTAAAATCATCACTCTATACTTTTTGACATGACCCCTATCTAGGTTAAATTCCATATTGAGGAACACACTGGGTTCCCCTAGGTCACACCATAACATAGACACCCTAGAAAGTCTCCCCAATCACAATTTGAACTCTCAGGTCAAGCCTGCTACTTAGAGGGAATAACATCCATCAATATCCTCATGATCATAACATGGTCTCACAAGCCTCATAATGAACATTTTATTGGAATTGGTATAAAGAGATGGTACAAGGACAATATCGCTTCCCAAATCATATTAGGTTAGTCCTTTCACTCAACCTATCAACACTCTACCCAGGGCATACCTACCTGGTGCTCATATACTAGTGGGGGAGGAACACTCACCCCACAATCATCGCAGCTAGACCAATGACTCTTAGAAATATCATTGTTCAGTCATGGAGTACTTTGGACAATAACTCTAAGTCCAATGATCACCTATACAAGGTGGAACCAAAGAAATCTATGATAAGGGATACTACATATCATTTATCTTATTCAATTTACACCCATCATGGGTTCTCGTATATTAAGGCATATAATTATAATTATACTCTCAGTCATCATTGAATAATATGTCCAGCTAGTGTACAAGGTCCATAATGGAACTTGGAACATTATTCATTCATTAATAGAAATTTCATTTTAGTTAAACAATTTAGTTAATTTAAAATGGTTAATCGCTCGATGTAGAGAGGTTACACATATCACATTCCACATAAATCATGCACAATACCATAGAAGAAATGCATAAGGACCACCTACCTCAATTTTTGATGTATCATCCCTTAAATTACCTCCACCATCCTCATTGAATCCCATATAAGTTCTTACCATATCCAAATCATTTATCTCAACCCAAAACACTGAATAATTAATTATAAAAAATATAATTAATTATATAATTTAATTATAACAATCATAATTGACCGAACCTTTTAATTCTATGGGAATCAATGCCTAAAACTTACCTAGTGACATATTCACATTGAAACCATGACCAACCACTTATGAAAGGTCTATAACACACTCTAAAAACCATCATGGGTCAAACCCTAATATACGACACTAATTAAAATTCTAGTTTAATTTAATTTAAACAAAAACCTTGAATACTTCCATATGGTGATTCAACTTCATCAAAATGGCATGCCATGACATGCGATCATTATCATGGGACATCCATTATCAATCGAATGCAAAATCCCTATTATATCGGGATGATTCCACTATTCTCTGGTGAAATCATCACCCAAATACCTAGTAGGGTCACACCAAAATCAAAGGAGAAACAAGAAAAATAATCAAAGATGGGGGGGTGATCTCACCACAAGAATCGAATGAATCACAAAATAACCACCTTAAATTGAAGGGGAATCGAAGGAGAAGGGGGATGAACTCCATGGATATCCTTGGGTATGGACATAAAAATAAGAGGGGGAGAAAGGGGGATAAACCCCAAATAAATGAGGAGGGGGAAGGTGGTAAAACCACCAACATTTTACACTCGGTTAGGTCACCATGACATGAACCATGAATTTCACTACACCATGGAGAACCCCTAAGAATTAATCAAGGAGCCCGAAATGCTGAGGGGCATGACCTAGGCCCACACCCCCACACTATTTTGGACAATGACACCTCCAAAGCCTTCATGATTCATGCTGACCGAAATCCCCACCTCCATAGTGTGTAGGTCAACATTTTAATCAACCAATCACTCACCATGGCTAGAAACTTTGGTGTTTCACTTGACCCCATGTGTTTGGCCTCTCATTCTTCCACAACACTACACCCAATACGCCCAAGATTCATGTAAGGAAAAATTCCCACCACCACGGTGTAGTGGTCCCTATGTACCTTTAAAAATGACAACCAAAACTTCCTTATGATATGGACCTTGGGTGTTTTCACTTCCCAGAAAAACACCCTAAGCACCTCACACACTAAACACCTTGGTGAGACTCATGCCCCAAATATGAAATGCTGCGACTACCAAAACACACAACATGGGAATTTTTTCTACCCCCTTTCTACAAGGGAAACCCTTAGGCCAAAATGGACACTGAAACACCCAACTAAGGCATTTCACCCTTGACATTTCCCATAGGGGAAACCCCAAGGGCAAAATTTCCCATGCCAGGCATTTCGAAGGGGACGTCTCCCCATTTCCCACCATAGGTCCACACCATGCCTTGCTCCAAGGTGTCACTATAGGGAAAAAATTATTTAGCGATGGTTTTTCAAAACCATTATGAAAACTGGTGCTGTCAAACATTTTATAATGGTTTTTAAAAATCATTACAAAACGATTTCGTGGTGATTTGTAAAATCACCGTGAAATGCTTAACATCGGTTTTTTATTTTTTTAATTATTAATTATTAATTATTATTTCTTACCATGCATGCTTATGTTATACATGCCATTAATAAATTCAAAGTATATAGGCGATGGGTGGTATTTGAACCCTTTACCTCTTGGTTATTCTGTAAATAATTTACCAATCCAGTAAGTTATTCATGTGGTGAGTAAATAAAATTTAATATACTTATATATATAGATAAAAACATATAACCAAACATACATAAATAATAGTATTAAAGAATAATAAAAATAAATAATAAATAGTAAAAAACAAATAATACATAATAAAGAAATATGAAATAAAGAAATAATAAATAACAAATAATAAATAATAATAAAATGATTAATAAAAAATAAAAAATAAAAAATAAAAAATAAAAAATAAAAAATAAAAAATAAAAAATAAAAAATAAAAATAAACGATAAACAATAAATAATGAACAATAAACAATAAAAAATAATAATAAATAAATAATAAATAAATAATAAATAATAAATAAATAATAAATAAATAAATAATAAATAATAAATAAATAATAAATAATATATAAATAATAAATAATAAATAATAAATAATAAATAGTGAATAGTGAATAATAAATAATAAATAATTTATATTAAGTAGTAAATAATAAAAAATAAATAACAACTATATATATAAATTTATTTAAATACAGTTATATATATTTTATAAAAAAATATAAATATAAATAAATTTACATAAATGTATATAAATACAAGAATGAAGACACAAACATAAACACCAACCAATGTATATAAATATACATAAATTCATATACATATAAATATATATACCAAAATCATATATATAAATATACATAAATTGAAATAAATATATATATATATATACATATAATGAAATTTACATAAATATATATTAACACACATTTATATTACATAAATATATATAAACACACACACATATAATTTTATATTAATATATATATATATATATATAAATATATAAACATAAATATGTATAAATATTTATAAATGTATATAAATATAGACTAATATGCATAAATACATATAAATATTTGTGCATAAATGAAATTATATATAATTTTTAGATAAATATTGATAAATATATATAAATTGTAAATAAATATGAATAAATGTATAAATATATATATAAATATACATATAATAGATTATAAATCACTAAAAGAGGGAACAAATAATAATTAAAGCACTATAAAATCAATGGGATTTCAAATCCATGGAATAAAATCACAGAAAACCCAACAAGCATATAAAGACACTCTTAAATGAAGTTGAAATCACATCAAATGCTCAAAAATCATGATATTTGAAAAAAAATTAGTTTTGGAAGCATTTCAGGACTTTTTGACCTTAAAAAATAGTGAGAAAGGTTTCCCTAATTACGAAGGCATATATATCATCACAATATTGGATTTGATATGTCATAATGACCAAATGAACACCTGAATCAAAAGTTATGGCCATTTAAAGTTGAAGTTCAATTTTAAACTTATCTTAAAAGAGTAATAAATTTTATTCTATTAATCATTACTAAATTATTATCTAATTTCATTGTAGTTCATTTTATAAGCTTCTATTTTTCTAGTTTGGAGCTCAAACGGATACCCGGATCAAATTTTTTATCATTTGTTGCTAAAATAAGTTTTTAACTTATCTTAGAATTAATTTAATTCTCAAAAAATTACTAACTAATAATTATAAATTATTAATAATTGCACATAAAATTAATTAAATTTGTAAATAATAAATAATAAATGATTATAAATAACAATTAATAATAATTAATAATTAGTAATTTCATATTTTTTCCATTATTTTTAGTGGAAGTTTTTAAAAGTTGTCACTAAAAAAAATTTCATTTTTTTTAAAAATTAACAATTAGATTTAGTAGCAGTTTTTAAAACCCACTGATAGAAATAAAAAAAAATAAGAAAACATATTTAATGGAAATTTTTTAAAAAAAATCATTAAATTTTTTTATGAAATATTTAGAAATGGTTTTGAAAACCACTGTTAACTATGAATTTCAGTTTTTCCTATAGTGCATGGTCCTTCCCATGGAGGTGTACTTGCTGAAAAAATCAACTACAAGTCCACCCAACATTGCTCCAACACTCACCTGAGCACCCAAACACCCCTGGGCCTCGATCCACATCCAAAAAATATCTCCCTAAGCGGTTCCAACACTTGTAATCTTTATTTGATCCTTATTTATCAAATAAAACCCACTCTAGAAATTAAAAAATTCAAATTATTTCTGAATTTTACGACTCGTATGCATGAAGGTCTATACAAAATCCCCACCATAGCACTTTACATACCTGATAAGTCTCAAAAATCCTTAAAAATTAACCTTGACCTATCCTAGTTATAAATTTATAACCATCTCACCACATTCTACTTTAGAATGACAATCAAGCTTCCTTCATGTGACTCAAAAAACAAGGTGTGACATTCATAAAAAAATAATATACCACTCACCACATTCACCAAAACATAGATAAAGTGCACATCCACACCCCTCTATCCTGATACACCACAGTGAATTCAACCAATTCATCATCAAACTTATGGTTCTCCCCAATATAAGCCTCTTCTCACAAGGTCCAATTCCAAGAAGCAATGATTTACACCATCAAAATATCATACTAAAAAATATTTCCAATCATCCACTAATGTATTCCGTGTAGTTTCCATCTCACCACACCAAATTTTTACATAAAATCATTGGTTGGACCTCCTCTAGTCGACCATTCTTGAAAGCACTTGACTATACATGCTGACACACTATCTCTTCACCTGATCATGATGCCAAGATCATCAGAGGCATCACATGATCATCCCAATAACCATACCAAAGTATAAGCTCGTTATGCAGTGTTACTTCATGCTTGGTTCCTTGACCAACCGATTCCATCACTATACTATCTCTTTGATCACTGATGAGCCATCAATTTGACTCACTCAGATCACCTCAAAACCAATCTGAGCTTGATTCCAACACATGAACCTTGACCAATACCTTATATGAACCTATAATCTAGTATTAAACATGAAACTGGATGAAATTGTATTTATCATCCCACAGACATCCAAATTCCACACTAATTATCCAATGACTAGTCTCATCATACCCACAACCCCACCAATATGTGGGTCATACTTCTAGGACCCTCACTCTATCCATCCCCACACATAATGACTAGATGTGCTCATCCTTCTCATACTTGAGTGATAACATGAAGCGTTAAATGAATTTTTTTGAATCACTAGGAACTCCATCCTCAACATATTTTATAATTCATCCATAGTGAGGGTCACACTCTCCATCGATAGTGGTACACTCCCCACCACATTTCTTTTTTTGGACACTCCTTGAGCACAAATCATGACATATTTCCAACATCACACCTTCCTAACAATCCGTGCTAAGGTCCAAACTTGGGTCGACCATACCACGGTACCCTAATCCATCTATGATGTCTCCTATTCTAGTAAGGACATATATAATTCTAGCCAAATCTCTAGGAAACCATTCTCATGAGCATTTCATCAAAATCATTGGTCCTCATCATGTACACAAAAACTCACCAATCCATTATTCAATGAAACTACATATAATTAGTGAAAACCATATCAATACCATCTAAAACCAATGATTGTATACTCCCATACCACTCAAATGAAAAATCCAACTCATACAACCATGATTCATACATTATAAAATCTAGAATCATGTGCCTAACCCACTAACTATTCTCCTCATTAATGTTATTCTCATCTAATTAGAATAATCCTTGATGATCTTCTTTAAAATATGGTATTTCACTTATGTCATGGTCTACCACATGATCACTCTCCAACCGGGGAAGTTTTCATTAATCATAAGAATCAACCCACACTTTCACTAGGATCCCTAAAGTGCATCCAAAATAAATAGGGCCAGACACTTGATTAGTCCTACCCTCCAAAACCCAACCTTGATACCAAAAGCACTCAAAGTTATTTACATCTCAAAAACTTTAGTCATTACCATCCCTATATCACATACCCAATAAAACTTCACATGCATCGATCTCATAAACTAAATCATGTACCCATGATTTCCACCTATAAGGAATTCACAAGTTTGGGATAACCTTTTACCTAAGTTACCCTCATACAGAGGAACTCATATCATCAATAAATTTTGGTTCACCAATATACTTATCCATATCTCAACAACATTAGGATCTCCAACCTATCCCATAAAACAAACCTCACATTGGTCACAACTCATGAGAAAAATAAATTATCCCATCTTATATATCACATGATAACTCATGTGCCAAAACACTCACTTTAGGGTCTCACAAATATATACTGAGCATCACATGACAAACATAAACCTACTTGGTCACTAATCCTAACCAGGAATCTATATAGGGGTATAACACCTCTAGAATTATGATCTCATCAAGGTACATATATAATGGAATCATCCTAGATTCCCCATGTCGAGTATACCATAGTTACACTGTTTGGTTAAGTATAATTCCACTAATAAGATATATAGGAAAGAACCATATAGGTTATTATTGACACATTAAATAATTGAAACCAATTTTTTTTCAAAACCAAAAACAAGGAATTAAGTACCAATACTGACCAACTAAGGGTCTCTATACACCCCTTACAATATGGATTGTATATACATCATCAAAAAGGATAATCCATACATATAATCCATATAACCTATCATCAGAAGAAATATTTTGTGGTTTATATGATTATAATTATACCAAAAATTTATATGGGAAAATTCCATATATTTTGTTATTGACACTTTAAACACCCAAAACCCATCATCATTGATGTCAATCACATACTTGTATACATATTGAATGTGAATCCTATATGCCAAATATGTTAAATGTATATAGTCATATTTCTAATTCTCTAAGAGACAAAAAATATAATAAATCATAAATCCAAAACTCAAGTGTTTCATGCTAGGTGAAATCATACAATTGCAAAAAATAGAAACTAAGAATAACAATACCTTATCCCAAGTAACCTAGAAATTCCATCAGAAAATGTGTTTATAATAAACTAGTCTGAGTTCTATTATAAGGTATGACACCCTCTTATATTTTCTATCTACCATCTCTATAAATAATAAGAAAATAGAATAGTTATAATACCACTTAGTAACATCCTCCCCTGGTCCACAATGATTGATTATTTTTTGGACTAGGGAAGTCACTACTGGGATCTCTAGCATGCCTCCCTGTATTCTTGAGGCCGCTAACTAGCATTGGGTTTATAGGGTATTACAATGAGGAGACTATATGCCTATATTAGAGTGTAAACAATAGAAACATAACAAAAAAAAACTTGTAATAGATAATCAAAAAAAATAATCAATGTACATACAAATCAATAAAAATAACATGTTATAACAAATGATATGTGGATGAAAGTAGTCATACAAACTCATGGTTATGGTTTCATACAATAACACTAACCGCCAAATGGATGATCACCTGTACAAGATAAGTAAAATGAATAAAAGACATGGAGTCTCTACTTCTATCCTTGATCCCTACCTAAACTTAGTCTCTAAAATCGATCCAAGGTATCTTTCTCAAACATGAAAATTTAGGCCTCTACCAAACACGAACCTATGATTAATGAAGTATACTCAAGTAACCAAGTTCCATAGTCACCAAAGAAGGGTGTGAGTACAAATCAGTAAGGAACCACCAACTTGGTCCTATACATAACCAGTAATTAAAGTGTATATACATGTTACATGTCCAAAAAAATAAACAAATGAAGTATATGTAGTGTAATATAATAAATAAAATAACCACAATCAATCCTTGGATTCTAACATGACACCCGAAATTGACTATACCTACTTCTTCTAGTGGTGGAGTGTCTCTGATCACATCATAAAACTATGATCGCCAATATCGGGCCCAAATTCTATATAGTATCAATTGTAAGAACACAATCCTTAGATGTATCCAAAGTCACCCTAATAGTATCAATCATAAAAACTGAATCCACAAGAGGAAATCCTAGGAATTACTTAGGTAGCATTAGAGATAAAAACAATTCCTAGGGGGATGACCCTAGGCAATCCAATAATAACATTAGGTATATATCTAATTCCTAGATGGATCACCCTAGGAAATCAGATAGACCTGAAGGATGAATCCCAGTGTCCCTATCATTCTATATAAACCCAAAGAATAAATCCAAAGGGATTGACCAAGGCATTCATACAATATTAGGCTCAATAGTCAGATCCTACGAGCACATCCTAGGCATACAATAGTATCAATCCCAATGACCAAATCCAAGGTAACCAGCGTTTAGTATTCCATTTAGACCAAATAGCTGAATACCAAGTAATCATCAAGGAATTACACTTAACATATCAATGGTAGTGTATCTCTCCCATAATATATAGTAAAACACAACTCATAAGGGTTTCCCATTAGCCCAACCCATATTGCGCAATCAAGGTCATTCTATCAATATCATGACCTTAAATTTTCACTATAGCTATATCAGGCTCACAATATCAATTTGGGTTCTAAGGTGACACTTAAAATCATCACTATCTTCTATCAAAACTATCCCTATCTAGAGTAGACTCTATACCAGGGCACCGACCATGGTCCCCTAGGCTACACCATAATACAAAAACCCTACTTGAGCTCCCTAATAAAAATCTCAACTATCATTCCAATCCCATAACTAAGGGGGAAAAGAATCCCTCAACATCCTCATGATCGCAATATATTCTCACTAGCCTCATAAGTAAAGTATCACTAGAATTGGTCTCAAGAGACAACAAAAGTCCGTATCACTTTCTAGATCATCTTAGGTTAGTCTTCTCACTCAACCTGTACACAATCTACCCCGGGCATACCCAACCAGTGCTCATATACTTGTGGTGGAGGAACACTGTAACATCCCAGGTAATTAAAGAATAAATAATTTTCATATTTATTAATATTAGAGAATTAAATATGAATTTTAATTAAAAGGGGTTGCTATGTTCGATAGCGTACCCGATACGCAACGATGAGTTTCTTTGAAACTTACGTAGCACACTAGTAATATAATAATATTATTTTAAATGTTAGTTAACAAGTAGCCGTTGTACTGGCGGGAATGAATAGAAATAACTAAAATATGAATAGATATGTTTTTAAATGTTTATACATTTACCCAATAAAAGATAAAGGCTTAAAATATGGAAAGAGTTCAATTTTAGGCTTTTATACTCTAATTTTCACTAAAGGTTCACTTATCACCTTTTAATGGTGAACCGTCATTAAATATAGTTTTGATCACTCTTTTACTTTCTATTGGACCAAATATAAATCTTCTTAAGAATCGGGACATCAAATTTTACTTTGTGTAATTTTTTGGAACCTTTCTGATAAAGTTCATTTTTTTATGAATAGTGTAAAATGTTGCATTTTAATTCAAAACCTCTTTTTGATCTAATTTATTTATATGATTAGATTATCTTTTGAATTGGTTTTAAAGTGAAATTAGAATATATTTTTACCATTTTATCCAATGGTGGTCATTGGAATCAATTTCGATTTGAAATTAGACTTAAACTGGTGTCAATCTTTTGATACTTATTGTTTTGTAAAAACACGCTATTTGCTCTGGCAGCGGGAATTAATTATTAAATTAATTAATGTGACTTATATGATTTGAATTTTGTAAAATAGACTTCATTTTTGAATTCGTAATATCAAATATAGCTTAGAGTGAATTTTTGGTAATTTTCTGAAAAACTTCAATTTTGATGAATAGTGAAACCACTAAGTGGTAATCAAGCAAACTGTTTTTTTCAGTTAAATTAAAGTTTACCACTAATGTGTATTGAATTTTGAAAATCCGACATACATGGTTGTCATTAAGAAGTAAAATGTGGTTCAATGAGATTAAAATAATTTTTTGGTGAATAGTAACTTATTAAGTTCTTAATCGCGATTAGTGGTAATTAGGGTAGTTTAATGTATAAATAATGCTTTAATAATATAAAATGACCTAGAAACATGTCCCAACCTCATTGGTTGTGTCATGGCCGACCAAGACAAGTCATGGCCTAACTTGGGGACCCCATGTATCCACTTTTGTTGGGAAATAACATAAATTACTTTTTATTAAATGTTAAAGTGAAAATGACACAAACATAATATGTTTTGCGAAAACAATTTTTAAGTGGGGTTATACAAGTCCAAATTTTGATTATAAATATTAAATGGAAAGCTAAAAAGATTTCCTACATCATAGTAATTTATTTATAATTTTTAGACATTAAATAAATTTAATTATTTATGACATAATAATGATGCAGCGATGACATCATTATTTGACGATTTAAATAAAATGGAAAGATAAAATAAAATCTATGAACTACACATGTCCAAAACCAATTGGATGAATGGATTTCGATGCCTTATCACCTTATCCACGAATTCCATCAATGTGGGACCTTTTAAAACCGAAACACATTTTCAAATAATGTAATGTTTCTTTACTTTCCAAAAGTGCCCCTCCTCTCCCCTTATAAAAGGCCCCCACCTCTACCTCATTTCAAACACTCTTCAAGCCATTGGCTCGGCCAACCCCTGCCCATTTGCTCTCTCCACATCCCTCTCCTCATCCTAGAGGATTCCCTTTGGGCAGAATCCTTTCAAAGGAAGCCTTTAGGCTCAAACCAAAAGAAGTTACACTTTTTAAGGTATTTCATTCTCTCATGTTCATTTGTTTTATTTTGCTTCTCCGACCCCCTAAACTCTTTTTATTTACTTCTTTTGTAACAACACCAGTATCTTAAATATACTAGGATGTTGTTATAAGATATATTTGAGCTACACTCTCACACAACTACATCAAATGGTTAAAGAACATACGGTTTCCGTGGATGGCGAAATTCTGCCTCCCGAAACGATGATTGTTCAATACTCATTTAACACCTTCAAAGGTGGACATTATGATGTCACTATTTTTATATATGATATATTATATGTTTATGTTTTCCTTAAGCTTCTGTTTTTTTTCATTTTGGGCATACCTTTATGGTTTCCATTATGGGTAAAACACGATATCTTCATTTTAGGAAGTGCGGACTACCGCCCCCTCAAAGTGATGTGATTCGTTAATGCCATATGTGGGACGTGTAAAGGATGGATTTAAAGTTATTATATATGATGTTATACTGGAATTATAATATACCTATATATCATTATCATTCATTTCCATTAAAGTATGAGATAGAAATGAAAGTAGCGTTCATGCGTACGTACGGACTACCGTCTCCATGAACGGTGCATTTCATTTCTTATCCCCAAATGTAATGTATTATTAAAAGTACATGTATATAATGGATATATATAATTAATGATATATCTAAATGATGAATATAATTCTGGAATTAAAATATACATAAGTCTCATTTAGTTTTAATTCCATTAATATGACAAAGAAATGAAAGTAGCGTTCATGCGTACGTACGGCTTACCGTCTCCATGAACGGTGCATTTCATTTCTTACCTCTAAATGATTATGTAATATTTTCAATACATGTATGTACTGGATATATATGACATATATGATATCTACATCATGAATACCATTCTGGATATAATGAAACATTGACCAAATTAACAACATGTAAGTGTAAGAAGTATATTTTTGACTTAAGAACCAAATACCGACAAAATGAACATTATTAACTTAAATGATTACATGAAGTTCATAACATGGTATAAAAGGAATAATGAACTTGGAAAAGATTCATAATCAAGTAGAGATTAACTAAAGTTTATTATTCAGGAGTTTAAAGAACGGTCGGGTCAAGTCGGATACGAGGTATGGGAACTTCTTAACCCAATTTCCGTTCTTTGGGTTAATATCCTACTTTCAAATTATGTCCTGATATTATTATGTCTTATCTTGTGTTTATACCTTCTGTATGTGTACATATAGTGAATACACATAATAGATCTATTTTATTTAAAAATGATCATTGTATGGGACTTCGTCTCAATCTCCTTTCGTTGAGGCATATTTTATTTTATACACAACTTTCTTTTATACGGTGTATAAACCCCTTTGACTTTTACGTTTACTCAAAAGGAATCTTTTTTATACGAAGCGTTTACTAAACGACAAAAGGGAATGTTTTTGTCGTACGTATGCGGCGACAACGACTTCTCCGCCGTCGTAACCGTTATTTGAGTTTTGGCTTCCTCTACAAGCCATACCTTTTTTTTAAAAGAAAAATAAATACCATGTTTTACTTTGGTATTGAAAATGGTTTTCATAATGTTTTTATTATATCAATGTGTTGTATTGATATCTCGTGATTGAAATGTGGAAATGTTATGTTTCCTTTATGCATGTTTTATGTGATATGATTATGTTATGGTTCTTGGGCATTATTATGAAGACGGGTGGTTCCGTGATAAACTAAGGGCGGGTGAGCCCGTTATAGCTCTCCAATGCATTGGGTAACGCAAAGGAGTGAAACGTTAAGGTTTCTCCGAAGAGATTTTAGGGAATATACTGTGATGGGTATTCCAAACGTAACCAAGAGGGTTACCCCCTACGTAAGAATGTTATGAATGCCTCAAGTTACCTTTACGTATTATGATTTATATGATTTATTCATGTTTTTATGAGGTATGTTAAAGTGCCTATGTTTTATGGGTAAAGTATGATTTCATTCTTATGTATATATGAACTCATGTTTCCTTTCCATGTTTTTATAACCCATACTGAGTTTTTACGCTCATCCCAAGTTTTTGAAATGTTTTTCACAGGTCAAGGGAAAGGTACATGATAAGATGATAGAGTCAAGGATGTGTCAAGAAATAATCCATGTTTTATTTTAAATGTGTTTCCATTGATGGGAATGAAGAATACTATCTTTATGTAACCTCTTTGTTTATATGTGGAATGTAATGCAAGTTTTATGATCTAATTCTCTAAAACTCTAAACCCGAAAAGATCCTCAACGTGTAATCTTGTAATAACTCAAGATTAAGTAAGGTTTAAGGCTGGGGCCTTATAGTTGGTATCAAAGGTCGGTTTAGACAACTTTAGGAGTTAGAAAAGTGTTAAATTATAATATGATTGAAATGATATAGCATTTACGGATTACCATGTTGCTTCGCCTAAGATATTTCCATGTTCAGAATGGTTTTCCGTAGGGGAAACAAAGCAGCTATGTTGGGACGACATCAGGAGGAAGATAGCCTTCCAAATCAGCAACCTGAGATGGTCGGAATCGGAACTGAACAGTTTGTTGCAGTGATGGCACAGTTGACTCAGGCTATAAATGGTGGTGGTATCCATGCACGAGATCAGCCAGATCAACCGCAGAGGAACATGTCAGTGGTGGAACATTTCATGAGGCAACATCCCCCATCATTCAGAGGATCATCTGACCCTGTGCTAGCTGAAGGGTGGATTAAAGCACTGGAGAAGATTTTTGATGTCATGGGGTGTTCAGACAATCAAAAGGTTAGTCTTGCTATTTACCGTTTGGAGGGTGAAGCAGATCAGTGGTGGTCTATGGTTAAAAATATCAGGGATGCCGATGAGATTGATTCTCTTGACTGGTATGAATTCAAAGGTATGTTTCTTGAGAAGTATTTTCCTAAGGCTGTTCGACTTAGGATGGAAAAGCAATTCTTGGAATTGAGGCAAGAGGAAGACTCAGTGGCTGCCTATGAAGAAAGGTTCACTCGATTGGCAAGGTATGCTCCCAATTTTATCCGAGACCTTGATAGTAAAATCAATCGTTTTTACTCAGGATTAAAGCCAAAGTATCGAAGGGCATTAGCTTCTCGTGAGTTTAAAAGTTATGAAAAGCTTGTTCGATGTGCTGAGAAGGTGGAAATGGAGTTTGCCGATGACCAAGTGTCCTATAACAACCAGCAGAAGAAGAGACCGAGGTGGCAGGAGAAAGGTAAGAATTCTTCAAAGAAGTCTGATGGTAAGAGAACTAAGTTTCCAGTTTGTGATAAATGTGGCAAAAGGCATGCTGGGGAATGTCTTCTGAATTCTGGGAAGTGCTACCGATGTGGTAAGATGGGACATAAGGCTCGTGATTGCACTGAAAAGGATCAAGGTGAAGGTAAAAACAAATTTGATTTACAGTTAGTGAAATGTTTTAAGTGCAATGAGATGGGTCACTATGCAAACGAGTGTCCGACAAGGAGCTTGAGTGATGGGAAGCAGCTAGACTACAAGCAGAAAGGGGTGGTAAAATCATTTGCAACAACTTCAGCAGATGTTGGGCCATCGAATGAAGTGGTGTCAGCTCCAGGGAGCTCAGTATTTTTCGAAGATTGACTTGAGGTCGGGGTACCATCAGTTGAATGTAAAAGAAGCAGACGTTCCGAAGACTGCGTTCCGTACTAGATATAGCCATTATGAATTTGTAGTTATGCCTTTTGGGTTAACCAATGCACCTGCTGTATTCATGGACCTTATGAATAAAATTTTCCATGAGTTCTTGGATAAGTTTGTGTTTGTGTTTTGAGGTTTGTGAAGAGGTTATGTGTGCCTTGTGATTCACAGTGAAGAATGAGTTGTTATGTGAGGCTCATAGTTCCCCGTTTTCAGTTCATCCTGGCAGTACTAAGATGTACAGAGATCTGCGGTAGTATTACTGGTGGGATGGAATGAAAAGAGACATTGCTGATTTTACTGTGAAGTGTTTGACTTGTCAGCAGGTTAAAGCATAGCGGCAGTTACCGAAAGGGATGCTTCAGCCTTTACCAGTTCCAGAGTGGGAATGGGAGAATATATCCATGGACTTTGTTGTTGGATTACCGAAGACATCTCGAGGTAATAATGAAATCTGGGTTATTGTTGATCGCTTGACTAAATCTGCTCATTTACTTTCTATACGAGATACTTTCTATCTAGATCAACTTTCCCGTTTGTATCTTAAAGAGATAGTCAGGTTACATGGAGTTCCTCTCTCCATTGTATCGGATCGTGATCCCAGGTTTACTTCTAACTTTTGGAAAGGCCTTAAGAAGTCTTTGGGTACTGAGTTAAATTTTAGTACATCTTTTCATCCTCAATCAGATGGTCAGTCAGAACGAACAATTCAGACATTGGAGGATATGCTACGACCTTGTTCTATGGATTATCAGGGAAGTTGGGACCAACATCTTTCTTTGGTTGAGTTTTCATATAATAACAGTTTTCATTCTAGTATACAGATGGCACCATTTCAGGCATTATATGGGAAGCGGTGTCGAACTCCAGCTTTCTGGGATGAAGTGGGTGAAAGGAAGTTGATGGGACCAGAATTGGTAGAAGAGATGGCAGAAAAAGTTCAGGTGATTCAGAAACACATGAGAACAGCTCAGAGCAGGCAGAAGAGTTATGCGGATAACCGGAGGAAGGATCTATCTTTCGAGGTAGGTGATCATGTTTTTCTCAAGGTTTCTCCTTGGAAAAGTGTGATGAGATTTGGTAAGAAAGGAAAGTTGAGTCCAAGGTTCATTGGACCATACGAAGTTCTAGAGAGAGTTGGATCAGTTGCATACCGAGTGGCTTTACCTCCGAGTTTATCTCAGGTACACAATGTTTTTCACGTTTCGATGTTGATAAAGTATATGCTAGATCCATCTCATGTTTTGAGTCCAGAGGTAGTTGAGCTGGAAGAGAACCTATCTTATGAGGAACAACCGGTCCAGATTCTTGACCATAAGGAGCAAGTGTTACGGAATAAGGTGATTCACCAGGTAAAGGTTTTTTGGAAAAACCATGTGATTGAAGAGGCAACGTGGGAATCTGAAAATGCTATGAGGGATAAATACCCCCACTTATTTTGATAAGTGAATAAAATTGCGAGGACGCAATTCCCAAAAGGGGGGAAGGATGTAACATCCCAGGTAATTAAAGAATAAATAATTTTCATATTTATTAATATTAGAGAATTAAATATGAATTTTAATTAAAAGGGGTTGCTATGTTCGATAGCGTACCCGATACGCAACGATGAGTTTCTTTGAAACTTACGTAGCACACTAGTAATATAATAATATTATTTTAAATGTTAGTTAACAAGTAGCCGTTGTACTGGCGGGAATGAATAGAAATAACTAAAATATGAATAGATATGTTTTTAGATGTTTTTACATTTACCCAATAAAAGATAAAGGCTTAAAATACGGAAAGAGTTCAATTTTAGGCTTTTATACTCTAATTTTCACTAAAGGTTCACTTATCACCTTTTAATGGTGAACCGTCATTAAATATAGTTTTGATCACTCTTATACATTATTTTGGACCAAATAAAACTTTTATTAAGAATCGGGACATCAAATTTTACTTTGTGTAATTTTTGGTACCTTTCTGATAAAGTTCATTTTTTTTTATGAATAGTGTAAAATGTTGCATTTTAATTCAAAACCTCTTTTTGATCTAATTTATTTATATGATTAGATTATCTTTTGAATTGGTTTTAAAGTTAAATTAGAATATATTTTTACCATTTTATCTAATGGTGGTCATTGGAATCAATTTCACTTTGAAATTAGACTTAAACTGGTGTCAATCTTTTGATACTTATTGTTTTGTAAAAACACGCTATTTGCTCTGGCAGCGGGAATTAATTATTAAATTAATTAATGTGACTTATATGATTTGAATTTTGTAAAATAGACTTCATTTTTGAATTCGTAATATCAAATATAGCTTAGAGTGAATTTTTGGTAATTTTCTGAAAAACTTCAATTTTGATGAATAGTGAAACCACTAAGTGGTAATCAAGCAAACTGTTTTTTTCAGTTAAATTAAAGTTTACCACTAATGTGTATTGAATTTTGAAAATCCGACATACATGGTTGTCATTAAGAAGTAAAATGTGGTTCAATGAGATTAAAATAATTTTTTGGTGAATAGTAACTTATTAAGTTCTTAATCGCGATTAGTGGTAATTAGGGTAGTTTAATGTATAAATAATGCTTTAATAATATAAAATGACCTAGACACATGTCCCAACCTCATTGGTTGTGTCATGGCCGACCAAGACAAGTCATGGCCTAACTTGGGGACCCCATGTATCCACTTTTGTTGGGAAATAACATAAATTACTTTTTATTAAATGTTAAAGTGAAAATGACACAAACATAATATGTTTTGCGAAAACAATTTTTAAGTGGGGTTATACAAGTCCAAATTTTGATTATAAATATTAAATGGAAAGATAAAAAGATTTCCTACATCATAGTAATTTATTTATAATTTTTAGACATTAAATAAATTTAATTATTTATGACATAATAATGATGCAGCGATGACATCATTATTTGACGATTTAAATAAAATGGAAAGATAAAATAAAATCTATGAACTACACATGTCCAAAACTAATTGGATGAATGGATTTCGATGCCTTATCACCTTATCCACGAATTCCATCAATGTGGGACCTTTTAAAACCGAAACACATTTTCAAATAATGTAATGTTTCTTTACTTTCCAAAAGTGCCCCTCCTCTCCCCTTATAAAAGGCCCCCACCTCTACCTAATTTCACACACTCTTCAAGCCATTGGCTCGGCCAACCCCTGCCCATTTGCTCTCTCCACATCCCTCTCCTCATCCTAGAGGATTCCCTTTGGGCAGAATCCTTTCAAAGGAAGCCTTTAGGCTCAAACCAAAAGAAGTTACACTTTTTAAGGTATTTCATTCTCTCATGTTCATTTGTTTTATTTTGCTTCTCCGACCCCCTAAACTCTTTTTATTTAATTCTTTTGTAACAACACCAGTATCTTCAATATACTAGGATGTTGTTATAAGATATATTTGAGCTACACTCTCACACAACTACATCAAATAGTTAAAGAACATACGGTTTCCGTGGATGGCGAAATTCTGCCTCCCGAAACGATGATTGTTCAATACTCATTTAACACCTTCAAAGGTGGCCATTATGATGTCACTATTTTTATATATGATATATTATATGTTTATGTTTTCCTTAAGCTTCTGTTTTTTTTCATTTTGGGCATACCTTTATGGTTTCCATTATGGGTAAAACACGATATCTTCATTTTAGGAAGTGCGGACTACCGCCCCCTCAAAGTGATGTGATTCGTTAATGCCATATGTGGGACGTGTAAAGGATGGATTTAAAGTTATTATATATGATGTTATACTGGAATTATAATATACCTATATATCATTATCATTTATTTCCATTAAAGTATGAGATAGAAATGAAAGTAGCGTTCATGCGTACGTACGGACTACCGTCTCCATGAACGGTGCATTTCATTTCTTATCCCCAAATGTAATGTATTATTAAAAGTACATGTATATAATGGATATATATAATTAATGATATATCTAAATGATGAATATAATTCTGGAATTAAAATATACATAAGTCTCATTTAGTTTTAATTCCATTAATATGACAAAGAAATGAAAGTAGCGTTCATGCGTACGTACGGCTTACCGTCTCCATGAACGGTGCATTTCATTTCTTACCTCTAAATGATTATGTAATATTTTCAATACATGTATGTACTGGATATATATGACATATATGATATCTACATCATGAATACCATTCTGGATATAATGAAACATTGACCAAATTAACAACATGTAAGTGTAAGAAGTATATTTTTGACTTAAGAACCAAATACCGACAAAATGAACATTATTAACTTAAATGATTACATGAAGTTCATAACATGGTATAAAAGGAATAATGAACTTGGAAAAGATTCATAATCAAGTAGAGATTAACTAAAGTTTATTATTCAGGAGTTTAAAGAACGGTCGGGTCAAGTCGGATACGAGGTATGGGAACTTCTTAACCCAATTTCCGTTCTTTGGGTTAATATCCTACTTTCAAATTATGTCCTGATATTATTATGTCTTATCTTGTGTTTATACCTTCTGTATGTGTACATATAGTGAATACACATAATAGATCTATTTTATTTAAAAATGATCATTGTATGGGACTTCGTCTCAATCTCCTTTCGTTGAGGCATATTTTATTTTATACACAACTTTCTTTTATACGGTGTATAAACCCCTTTGACTTTTACGTTTACTCAAAAGGAATCTTTTTTATACGAAGCGTTTACTAAACGAAAAAAGGGAATGTTTTTGTCATACGTATGCGGCGACAACGACTTCTCCGCCGTCGTAACCGTTATTTGAGTTTTGGCTTCCTCTACAAGCCATACCTTTTTTTTAAAAGAAAAATAAATACCATGTTTTACTTTGGTATTGAAAATGGTTTTCATAATGTTTTTATTATATCAATGTGTTGTATTGATATCTCGTGATTGAAATGTGGAAATGTTATGTTTCCTTTATGCATGTTTTATGTGATATGATTATGTTATGGTTCTTGGGCATTATTATGAAGACGGGTGGTTCCGTGATAAACTAAGGGCGGGTGAGCCCGTTATAGCTCTCCAATGCATTGGGTAACGCGAAGGAGTGAAACGTTAAGGTTTCTCCGAAGAGATTTTAGGGAATATACTGTGATGGGTATTCCAAACGTAACCAAGAGGGTTACCCCCTACGTAAGAATGTTATGAATGCCTCAAGTTACCTTTACGTATTATGATTTATATGATTTATTCATGTTTTTATGAGGTATGTTAAAGTGCCTATGTTTTATGGGTAAAGTATGATTTCATTCTTATGTATATATGAACTCATGTTTCCTTTCCATGTTTTTATAACCCATACTGAGTTTTTACGCTCATCCCAAGTTTTTGAAATGTTTTTCACAGGTCAAGGGAAAGGTACATGATAAGATGATAGAGTCAAGGATGTGTCAAGAAATAATCCATGTTTTATTTTAAATGTGTTTCCATTGATGGGAATGAAGAATACTATCTTTATGTAACCTCTTTGTTTATATGTGGAATGTAATGCAAGTTTTATGATCTAATTCTCTAAAACTCTAAACCCGAAAAGATCCTCAACGTGTAATCTTGTAATAACTCAAGATTAAGTAAGGTTTAAGGCTGGGGCCTTATAAACACTCACCCCCATAATCATATCAATTATCCAAACAACACTAAGGCACCTCATAGTTCTATCATGTCCTATATAGGCTAATCACTCTAAGTATTATTCTTACCTTTATAAGGAGGAATGAATGAAACCAATGATAAGGTCCACTACTTATCATTAATATTATTCAATTTACACCCATCATGGGGTTCTTGTAACTCAAGTCATACAATTATACTTATACTCTAAAGAATCAGTGATAGAGATGTCCAACCGGTGCATAGGGTCCATCATGGAACTTGGAACCTTGTTATTTCTTTTATAGAAATTTAATTTTAGTTTAACAATGTAAATAATTTTAAAAGGACAATATCTTAAAGTAGAAAGACCTCACATATCACAAACCCCATAAATCATGCACAATACTATAGAAAAAATGTAAAAGGACCACCTACCTCAATTTTAGAGTTACCATCCCTTAAATTAGATTGACCATCTTCAATGAATCTCATATAATCTCATACCATCTCTCGAGAACCTAACTCAATCTATGAAATAGAATTATTATTTACAATAATTATAATAATTTTTTTTAATTCCATAGGAATTAATGCCTAAAACACATCTAATGACATCATTTCACTAAAATCATGACCAAACACTCATGAAAGGTCCATAGAACACTCAAAAAACCATCTTGGGTGAAATCCCTAATACAATACACCTATTAAAATTCCAATTTAATTTAATTTAAAAAAGACCACAACTAATTTCATATATAGATGAACTTTCATCAAAAAGTCACACCACGGTGTGTGAGAATTGTCTTGATATGTCCTATATTCATCACATGTAAAAGCCTTATCATATCAGGATGATTACACTATGATATATTAGAATCATCACTAAAATCCCTAGATGGGTTGCACTAAAATCAGAGAAGAAATAAGAAGAACCATGGAGGGGGGATATATCACCATTAACATTAAATGAATCATAAAAAAGAACCCCAAATTAAAGGGGGATTGAAGGAGAAGGTGGAGGAAGAGTGAGGAGATCCATGAATCTCCTTGGGTTTACACACATGAATGATAGAGGAAGAAATGGGGTCAAACATCTAATAGTAAAGGAGGGAAAATGTGGTACCACCACTAAAATTTTACACACATGGAGGCCCCAATGGAATGAACTATGACTTTAACTATACTATGGTGCACCCCAAGTAGCCCCCGATGATTTAAACACACGAAGGACTATAATAAATGCCCCCACCCTCACTATTTTGGAAAATGACTCCTCTGAAGCCCTATTACTTTATTCTGACTAAAACGCCCACCTCCATAACATGGAGGTCACTTTTTTGGTCACCTAAGAATCCAATATATCTTTCCACTCAGGTGTTTTACTTGAATAAAATTTTTTCACCTCACACACATCCCCAATGATACATCCCATTCCCTCAAGCTTCATATAAACCAAAACAACAACAACTATAGTGCGGTGGTCCCCATAGACCTATCAAAACACCCACTAGGGCTTCATTATGATATGGACCCTGGTTGTTTTACCTACTAAAAAAACACCCTAATATCCTCAAACACAAGGAAAATTGAAAACAATGACACAAAATGTACCATAAGAAACAACTATAAAAATTCAAAGAATATTTATTTTGACCACCCCTATTTCCCATAGGGGAAACCCTTCAGCCAAAATGGCCAGAAAAACACCCAACATGGGCATTTATTCCTCTCTATATTCCACATGGGAAAATATAATTCCATAAATCCATCCAACAATAATTATAATGGTTTCCTATACCTATTTCAAACCATAGGGTCTCACCACATCTTACTCAATGGCATGGTCCTCCCCATGGTGGTGCGCCTGCAACAAAAATATGCTGCAGGTCCACCTGATGTTGGTCCCACACTCACCTAAGAACCTAAACACCCATGAGTCTCAAGATATGTGACATAAAAAATTTATGTGAATATTTTTATTCAAATAATGAACATTTTTAATATTTTTCAATGATAAAACCCATGTATTTAATTGTTTTATATAAATAATGGGTAATTTGAATTTTAGGATGAAAATGGTCTAAATTGTGGAAAGTGCTTAACTCTGGATTTTGGATAAATTTTTATGTCAAGGGTATTTCGGTCATTTAATAAAAAATATAATTCCAAATTGAGTGATTATTATTTTTATAATACTTATTGCATTTACACCAACTTTGTCTTCTGGACCTGGTGCTGATTCAGCCATCTAGAGGCCTTAAAAATCAATGAAGTGGAAGAGTTTTTTGGGTGGACTACATGGACCCCATCACCATAACAGAAGCTCATATAGGTGTAAACACATCTAATGAAGGTAATTACACCTTTTATAGAAATAAGACACATAGGCATGCCTCTAAAAAAATTGGGGGATTTTTGAAGTGATTAATATTTCTATTGGATGTTATAGTTTTAAAAGAACCTTCATGGAACCTGCATCTAGAAAAAAGAAACCACCAATGAAAAATTTATAACTCATATATCTAGTGTAAAATTAATCTGAAATTTTGAGGGTAAATGGAAAAAACATTTATAAATAACTTTTATAAAGGTTTCCATGAGTGAATAGGAAAATTAATGGGTCAAAAAGGCATCAAATTTTGAAGGAATAATTCTGCCTATAAAAGGTAGCCCTTTCCTCCTTCCTAAATCACCAACTCAACACCCATAATCATGGAGTGATCCCACTGAGACACATTCCGCTATTGATATTATCTTCCCCCTTATTTATTATTTTTATTTTATTTTCATTTCAGTTTTCTTTTAGTTTTAATTTAAATTGTAAATTGAATATGTTTTCAATAAATCCATGCATTTTTATTTTGGTTGCCACCATTTAATTTCTTTTATAATTAAAATAATAATAATAATAATTAAAAACTAATAATAATAATAATAATAATATAATTATTATTTATAATATCTCAATCTTAATTTAAAATTATTTTACTTTCTTTCTCTCTCCTTTTTCAAAAACTATTTTCTTAATAATAATAATAATAATAATAATTATTATTATTTTAACAATCATTATAAATTATTATTCTTACTCTCTCATTTTTCTCTCTCTCTCTCATTATCCATCCACCATTATGATCTCTTACTCTTAGAAATGAGAGGCTAATCCTGAGACTTGTCCTGGAGGGAGTTCAAGGCATTCTTGAATTTTCTTTAAAGTTTGTTCTAAATTTGTGATAGACTCGAGTAGTATGCTTGGGTGAGGTGAATTTATCCTATTGGGTGATGGTCCCCAATGACATGCGACTCAAGATATTTCTATTCTGGAAAATAATAGTGATTCAAACATGAGATTTCAAGTTTGAGTTATCAAACTAGAATCAAACATATAAAGGAGAATAATGATTGAACCCAAGATTAAACCCCAAAACCAAGTTCTTTCTTCATTAACTCATTATAATTTCATTAAATGTTAGTTTATAATTTTCATATCAGAAACAAAAAAATATTTCTATTTATTTTATTTAAATACAAAACAAACAAAAGTGATAGTTTAGGTGATATAGAATAAAGTAAGTGAACCACATTGAAAGTCTCCTCAAGAGAGACGACCCTGGTCAGCCACTGTGCTACACTAGGAAAAATATAATTGCTTTCTTCCATGCCCCATGACATGAGTGCATCAAAACTGGGGCCGTTTCTGGGGATCCAATCAATAGTCAATTTACTTTTTCTATTTTCACATCTTAGTTAGATTTCATTTTGTTTAAAAAAACTAAAAAAAAGATTTCCATGATGTATTAAAATTCATATTATTATGCATGGGTAAATTACTCACTGGTGAAGAAACAACAAGAATAATTTAAATATTTAAGAAGAGATCATGTGAAAGAACTTAGGGAAATCATTGAACAACTGATGAGAAAATCTGAAAGAGCATTTGACTATGTTTGTGCATTAATGGAGCAACCAAACCCTGAGCAGGATCAAGAACCTGAGGTGGAAAAGGAGGAAGACTTCCCTGCTGAGCCACAAGTGGGGGGTCAACAAGGACTGGATGAATTTTTTTATTAAATGTGAGGAACTACCTGATCTACCCATATCATTCAAAGAATAAGAGACAACACCACTGAAGGAAGACACCACCCAAGTGGTAGAATTTAAAGTCAAGATGGGGGAGCCCGACTACCAACCTCTATCCTCAAAGAGTCTACTCTAAGAAGAACTTACCACTGAGGTAGATATTAATGATGAACCAAATCAGGGAGTGGAACCTTTATTTGAACCTATCTCTTTTGATTTTATTGAAATAGATTGATAAATCACTCCATCTTGTTTTCATTATACAGAATCAGACATTCATTTCTATGCTTGGGAGGAAGAAGAAGAATACAATGAACATGAACCTATTTAAGAACACATAGAGATCGTTGATTTCAATGAACATGCATTGGAGGAGGCCCATTAGGATATCCAAGTAGCTGATCCTAAGGAAATTAGACAAGAGGCTTCTCTTCATACAACACCCATGAAGCCAACACTAGAAGAGAAGACAGTTTCACAAGTAGCAACCAAGGAAGAGGATGGTCCATACTTCATCCTACCCACACCATGAAATCTATACCTCATTGTGAAGCGGGAGGATATGGTGTACTATATCCATGGATCATTACTCAACCAAAAGGATGAAGCACAAGCAGGGAAAAGCCACATGTGGTGGTTCAAATCAAAGAAGATTTATCCTCCATCAGATTTTGGATAACAACTGGTACTGCCCCCTGGAGGCAGTAAAAATTTAGGTCACACTTGTGGGAACATAACAAGATTTATATTTAATTTATTTCTAGGAAATTAGATGTCAATTTATTTTCTTATATGTAGTGTAGTATGTATCCCACTCCCCCTATCTTTTTGAGATTTAATGACATGATTCTTGAGCTCAATTGAGTTATTTTCTTTTATAGGACCATAATGGAAGAAGACATCCCCAAATGATGGAATGGTAAGGAACAAGCTTCATGGAAAATGGGATTTATATTTTAGTGTTTTATATTTTAAACTCTCTACATTTTTTTCCATATCCTGATTTGAGATTTAAAGATAAAATTGCATGCCCACATTTGAATTCATGTTTTACTCGACTTATCTAGGATACATGAGTTTATTAGGAATACTGTGATACCATGTTTTAGATTTGTATTTTTATATGATTAAATAACTAAAATAGAGAATTTAATTTTTAAATATGAATCATAGATATTTAAATGATGACCCATGATTTGAAGGAATTAATTTATTCATATAAATGAAATTCCCAAACCACATTTCATGCTTTGAATTTCTGAAATTCATGTGAGTTGATTTATTATTATTAATAACGTCTTGAGTGATTTTCCCAAATAATATGTCTCATTCCCAAGAGGATTTATAGACCAGGTACTTCCTATTTATCTTGAGAATATTTCTTGAGTGAACTTGGGACATGTAACCGATCAGAACTTGTATTGAAACTTGTCAAATCTATGACTGTGCAAAAACACATTTAAAATGATTGAGGCATCCTTTGAAAAGATAATTTTCTTTAAAATACCACAATTACATAAATAATTATTTTATACCATAGAGACCATGAATGAAATTTATAGGTATGATCCATGTTTTGAGTCATTTGTATCCATTCCTACCCTACTCTTGGTATTTTCATGATATTATAAAGTTGAAGTGTGGGGGTAAATGGAATCATGGTGGATGAGATGATACACATTTTAAAGAATAAGTGTGGTGGTATTATTGTGGAAATTGTAAAAGGTTGTGAAATCATTAATCATACTCTATGTTTTCCCCTCTTTAATTAAAAAAATGAAAAAACGACAAAAAGATCTAAAAAAAGAAAAAGAAAAATGGGTTTTGATCTGGGAGAACAAAAAATCACCATTTTCCTGACCAATAATCTTCTGATAATATGTGGTTAGGATATGGATGTGAGGTTTTATCTAATCATAACTTTCAAAAAAAAAAATAAAAAAAATTACAAAAGTAAAAAATATTCAAGAGGGTGCACAAATCATTCATTATGCAAAATTTGATCATAACCTTACTTTGAGTTTTAGGGAAGTGGGTTTTGCTACTTTGAAGGGGAGAATTTCACTTTTACTTTAGATATCATGCATTTTACATAAGATATTAGCATCATACTTGACCCTTAATTTTTAAATCATAAAATACTACCAACCTTAAACCTCAGAGGCAATATAACCTTAATTGAAAGTCCTCATGATTTTATGCATCTTTTGTCTTTACAAAGTGGAGAAAGTAGTTCATTTACAAGCCTATGGATAAGGAGCATGTTCACATGGTATGAGCATAAATATACTTAAATTGTATCGTGAGTTATGAGATAAGATAATCAAAAGTGAGGTAAATCATGACTTGGCATGTTTAATAATAATGAATCAAGGAGCTTGAATGAATTAAAGGAGAAGTTCCATCAATTTTCAAAGGAGAAAAGTAAAATAAGTGAATTATTTATTTCCTAGAAAAAATGGGAAATTAAATTGACATTTTATTCATATTTTTGAAATTTTTATTTCACATTGATAATTATTTTATTTTATTGCATTGGAATTTGAATATTGGTAACATTGGTGTACTCGGATTTCCATGTCGAGATTTTATGCTCAAGGACAAGCATGATTTAAGTGTGGGGGTATTTGACAGAGAAAATTTATGTGCATATTTTTAATCAAATAATGAATATTTTTAATGGTTAAAAATTATAAAACCCATGTGTTTAATTTTTTTTTATAAAAGTAGTGGTTAATTTTAATTTTAGGATGAAAATGGTCTAAATTGTTGAAAGTGCATAATTTTAGATTTTAGACAGATTTTTATGTTAAGGGTATTTTGGTCATTTAATAAAAAATGTAATTAAAAATTGAGTTATTATTATTTTTTTTAGAATCATTATTTTATTTACTCCAACTTTGTGTTCTGAACTAGGGGCTGATTCGACAATCTAGAGGGCTTAAAAAATCAATTAAGTTGAAATTTTTTCCGGACAGACAGCGTGGACCCAAACACCATAACAGAATCTCATATCAGCCTACACACATAAAATTAAGGTTATTAAACCTGGGATAGAAATAGGACACATAGAAACGAATATAGAAAATATTTTGGGGAGTTTTTATGTCATTAAGGTTTCCATTGGATGTTATTATTTTGAAGTAAGCTTCTTGGAACCTGTGTCCATAAAAAAGAAACTTCTAATGAAAAACTCATAACTCATACATCTGATGGAAAATTAATTTGAAATTTTGAGGGTAAACAAAAAATACATTTCTAAACAAATGTCATGAAGGGGTCCATTATTTAATCTTCCAATTAATGGGTCCAAAATGTGTCAACCTTTGGAGGAAGAATTATGACTATAAAAGGAGGCCCTCACCTCCTTCCCAAATCATCAGCTCAACACCCACATCCAAGGAGGGATCCCAGTGGGGCATGGGTCACTAGTTTTCTTCTCTTTCCCCCCAATTATTTATTCTTTTAATTTTATTTTTATTTTATTTTTCTTTTAGTTTTAATTTAAATTGTAATTTGAATTTGTTTTCAATAAATCCATGCATTTTTATTTTGGTTTCCACCATTTAATTTCTTCTATAATTATATTAATAATAATAATAATTAAAAACTATTATTATTATTATTATTAATATTATTATAATTATTATTTATAATATCTGAATCTTAATTTCAAATTATTTTACTTTCTCTCTCTCTCATTTTTCAAAAACATTTTTCTTAATAATAATAATAATAATAATTAATATTATTATTATTTTAACAATCATTGAAAATTATTATTTTTCCTCTCTCCTTTATATCCCTCTATCTCATAATCCATCCATCATTGTGATCTCTTACTCTCGGAAATAAGAGGCTAACCCCAAAACTTGGCCCGGGGGGAGGTCAAGGTGTTCTTGAATTTTTTTAAAGTTAATTCTAAATTTGTGATAGACTTGAGTAGTATGCTTGGGTGAGGCGAATGTAACCGATTGAGTGATGGTCCCCAACGATATGCGACTCAAGATATTTCTATTCTAGAAAAGAATATTGATTCAAAAATGATAATTCAAGTTTGAGTTATCAAACTAGAATCGAACATATAAAGGAGAATAATGATTAAACCAAAGACTAAACCCCAAAACCAAGTTCTTTATTCATTAACTCATTCTATTTACATTACATGATATTTTAAATTTTAAATATCAAAAACAAAAAAATATTTTTATCACTTTAATTTAAATAAAAAACAATAAAAAGTGATAGTTTAGGTGATATAAAATAAAGTAAGTGAACCACACTGAAAGGCTCCTCAAGAGAGACGGCCCTAGTTAGCCACTGTGCTGCACTAAAAAAATATATTTTCTTTTTTCCATACCCCATAACAGGCATGTGTTAATATGTTTAAAAAATATATCTCAAAAGGGTTACAAAACTTAGAATATCAATCCAAATCTTATTTCTCAAAGAAACCCCAATCTATATATGAAAAAATCCAAATTCTTTCTGAATTTCATAACTCATACAGACATAGGTCTTTATAAGTCTCAACTAGGGGAATTCATCCCAATTACCCCAAAACACAATCAAGAGTTTCCAATGATAAAATCATCCCAATAAAAGGATCAAAACATGGATATCATCATATACAAACCCTAAGGATACCAAAAATAAATTATGAATGATAACAACACAAATCATCAATACCTCCCCAAAACATGAATGGAACAAAGATGCACTCATTCAAAATTACATTAAAATATCAACTAAATCTAAACTCATTGAGTGTAATCATGAAAATAAATAAAAATATAGATCTCAACTATTAATTATCCTTGACATAATAAACACAACTAAATGAAAATTGACACTCATCAACCGAACTTCCAAACTCAAGATGAACTCACTGATAATCCAATTTCACTATGAACACCCATTTTAACCACATGATAATAAAAAATTAAATCAGATCCAATAAGATAATATGAGTTCTATATGAATACCTCTCCTAAGAAAATAATTTTTCTAAATGTCATCAATGACCAAAGATAACATAGAAAACCATAGAAACTAGATGGGAGATAGCTCAATAAGTACAAGAACATAGACGGTTCCAGCTCTACCACTCTATTAAGATTCCAAGAAGATTCAACAACCTAAATATTTACATATAAATGACAAGATAAAATCACCCTATGGATCATCCATCAAGATAAAATTTCCACATTCTAGGAAGAACTTTCTGGGAGTTATATTTTAAATACCAAGTGGCACAAATCCAAATCATCTATGCCTGATATCCCCAAGTAAAATATTCCATTAAAACCAAGGGATTGAACCCAAATAACAAATTTTAAAAAGAATATCACACTAGAAATTTATTTTTTTTTAAAAAATCACAACATTTGAAAAGATTCAAAAAAATAATTTTACAAAAGTAAGAAACACATTAAAAACAATTCACTGCTTTTAGAAAGACATATAAAATTCATTTCAAAACTTATAATCCCAACTTCCCTATACGGTAATTTTCAAAACATCCACACCAGATTTGAAAACCATAAAATTATTTTAAAATAAGAAACTCACTTAAAATTTATAATGTTCTCCTTTATTTCCAAAACACTTAATGAGTTCTTTTATGAAATAATTGTTTTAATGAAATTAACTTTTGTTTTAAAACATTTTTATAAAACCCACTTTATTTCTAAAAAAACATACCAAATCCCATAATAGAATCGACCACTTTTGAAAATACCATATTGAAGAAAAATCATTAAAAAATAAACAATCATGCCCAATTTTAAAACAAAAAAAACCATGAAATTACTATTCTTAATAAAACCACCAAGGCTGGTTTTAATATAATTTTTTTTCATGAAACAAACTCTTTCACACAAAACTAGTTTTCAAAACACAAATCTGAGCGACACATAACATGAAACGCCAATAAAAGCCACACCAACAACATAAAAAAAATCTAAACCCCCTATTTAATCCATATATAATAAGTAGAAACTAATTTAGGAACCATCATAAATAAAAAGAGGTCTAAAAAACAAATCATAGAGGGATATAGATTTGTGCATGGTCTACCCTCATGGATTGTTCAACCATGAACTGATCATGTATCATCCTATGATAAGTTTCTAAGACCATGTTCATAGGATCTACATGGTTTTCCAAACCATGTAATCTAACGATTCCACTCTGGTTTCTTCTCAATTTCACTCTAAAAATCAATGAATACCCCCAAAGTATCTGATATAAATTAATGGGGATGAAAATACCCTAAAAAATAATTTAAACTGGAGATTCAAATTCAATACTTAAATCTTGACTATCCATGGAAACTCAAGTACCACCACAAGATGTAGTGATCAATAAATTACTCATGAAATACATTATGAGTTCTAAGAACCCTAGTAACCTTACTATAATGAAACACCCAAATAACAAGAGTGTTATCTAATACCATTTTGAAATGAATCACCTTGACCTATCAATACACTGACACCTGAACTAATCCAAAACAAGTCTCATAGTGCATTTCCTATCTACAAAAGCGATAAAATAGTGTGAGGGAATAAAACTAAATAATAATCATGAATAGTTTATCCCCTAGATAATAATAACAAATCATTATAGAATACCATAAATTTAGTATGTAACGTCCATACATTGTACTACCATGGATAATAAATAAGATTATATAAATAAATAACCAAACCAAACATGTTATAAAGAAGATAAATGTATAAATGGTACATAATCAATAAAAGTAATTAATCCTATCTAGTATTATATATAGTAATAAACAAACAACATGTTTATGACAATATAAAATGGAATAAATACAAAAAAAATTAGAATATAGAATATAACTAGATGAATGAGAGTTTATAAAAATGTCCAATAAAAAAATAAATAACTCAAGACACTGCTTGAACACCTCCATGTGACCCAAAATCACTCAAAACATTTATAATTTCTATCATGGACTACTCAATTGAGATGAAAACTAAGATCACAACCTAGGAATCGGTATGAAAACATGAAATCCACATACACATGCATATATGTGCATGCAAGGTGTGATCTAAAAAGGATAATTATGATTTCATTAAATATTTTATGTAATTAATTTCATAAAACACTTAATAAATTCTAGTTTGAACATATTTAGAAAATAGTTTTTCTAAACATAGAACATAAATAAAAAAATATCATGTATTTATCCATTTTCTAAAAATCCAGGGTAAAAATTGTTTTGGAAAACAAATCACTATCCAGTTTAAAAACCATGATTTTAAACATCAGAACACATGTAAAAATTTCCTTTAAAAATATATTTTTAAACCCATTTTTTATCCCATGGAGTGAAATAAACCATTTAAAATATAACCTAATTTAAAGCCTTTAGAAAGTTGGGATTATACTTTCTCAATTTTAAAACCAACCTACTTTTAATTCTTTAAAATATTTTAAAAAATCCTCATTTCAAAATAATATATAAAGTAAAATACATAATAAAATAATAAAGGAAATAAATAATGAGAACCATTATATCAGGGAGGCATGATAAAAATAAACAACAACAATGATTAAGTTACCACTAATCTAAAGGAACACAAGGGGATGCACATAAAGTATATAGTGTGAATCCCCATGGTAGTACCATTGTATCAAACAAATAAGTGTCATGGTAAAATACCTAGGAATTAAAATGTGATGGACCTAGAAACACTCAAGAGTGTAATTCTATTGGAAATATACTATAGTCATACCATTTCACCATTCCATTAGCTCTCATAGTTTAACCAAGTCACTATTCCTCACAAGGTCATAACTTGTACCAGGGGTCACTAGAAAATGGTCAAAAAAGTTAGTATGGACTAGAATAAATATCTCACTTAGATACATGGGTTCCCATCACTTTTAAAAGTGGAGGTGAGTATTCAAGAAATATATATGATCATGACATACATCAAAATGAATAAATAATAAACCTAATCTCACCAAAAATAACCTCAAATGAAACAAAACCTTTCACATCAATCAATCATCACATAACAATGATAATAATAAATTTACATTCCCAAAGAAAATGGCTAAAATACTATGAAATGAATAACAACCAGGAGATCAGAATAAGGGTGAAAACCATCAAATCAACTATTTTATAAATTTCTAACTGATCCTTTAAGTTCAACATGGAAAACCATGTTATAAACATTCTCTAAAAACTAAATGAGAATAAATTATTTGAAAACACCTCTTTCCTCCCATAAAAGTAAATTAAAATAAAAAAACATATCTTTTGTTTTAAAAAACCCTTCAAACATGGTTTATTTCCTTTATAATTAAAAATAGGGCTAAAACACTTTATTTATCATTAAAAATATTTTGTAAGAGCCTCATAGGTATTTTATCAAACATCTAACATACAAAAAGGTTAGTTCAAAATGAATTACTAAAAATTCATTGAAAAATACACTATTACAAATCTAGAAAACCCTGAGAACATTTTATAAAATGATAAAGGGTATTATATATATATATATATATATATATTTATAGGAAACCAATTTATAAAACCAAGGAATTTCATGAAATTTCTAAATAAATTAATTAAAAAAAACTTAACTCATCCAAGAAAAACCACTCGCCTTCAATGAAGAAATCCAAATTGACCAAGGAAATGATCTCTATAAACCCTAAACAACCAATTACCCATGATAAGACCCATACATAACACTAAAATTTACCCACACAACATTATGATTTGTTTGAGAATATAAATATGAGGGTAATGGAAGAGAGTTGGAGAGGAGAAAAGGAATGGAAGTATTTAATTTATAAAAAAGATTAAAATCAAGGAGAAAGAGATAAAAACTCATGGGGATAAAAGGGGAGGATACTTAGGGATATAATATAGTTTTACCATGTGAGAAAGAGGATAAAGTAAGGATATACCCCCTATAAATCTAATATAGGTATAATTGTAAATTACAAAAATTAAAATAGGGTGTAGGTATTGCAGCACAACCCCCCTTTCAAAGTGCAATCTACCTTCTAGACAGAACCAAAGGCTATTTCCTAGGGTCACATTGTGGCATGAACTTCCTTAATTGTAGGGAGACAACCCCATGGAAAATCCTTAATTACATGATACCTATTTGTTACACATCCAAATAAAAAAACCCCACTACCTAAGTATGAAAATGGTGTGACCTCCTTTGTCACAACGCGACCCTTCCCTAACATAAAATTTCAAAAAGGAACAACCACCAGTCACAGTGTGACAATGTATAGTCTAGAACTATGGGTCACCCAACACACTCATCATGGAATGGACCTCTTATGTTAGTGCATGACCCACTATAGATATATCTGCATAACTGTAAAGAAGAAAAACACCAAAACCATGATCAAAATTTTCAAATTAACTTAAAATTATATAATATTAAATAGAATAGTGACATGGGGGTGTCTCAACACCTAACACTCATATCAGAGCTCATGTAATTATAAATCCTTCATTAAATATACACAAAGGAACAATGTTTGAGGGAGAAATATATATTTATCCCAAATAAAAATTTAGGAGGTAAAATGTGATAAATTTATGTGTGAGGGAAACCCTCACCTCATGGGCTAGATTTTTGGGTAAAAAAACCCAAGAGCACCTAACATGTACTCCCTAGATTTCCTTTCCTCCTAAAACCTCCCACTTTTTTATCCTTTGTCACTATCTCTTTTCAAAACCCACATCTATTCCTCTATTCAAACATCTCCTCATAATATCCTTTTAACCTTTATCTACTCTTCTATTAATTTATTCTGTGAATGAATATATATATATATGTATCTATATATATATTATTTTTCTCACTTATCCCCTAATCATCACCTATCCATCTCTATTATTCTCTCACATCTCCAATCTAAAAATAAGTTTAATCCCATCCTCTTATGACCTCAAAAAACTCTTTCCCTTATAGTTTCATCAATCAAAAATTGTTTTCCTATCAGTGGTTTCACTAAAATTTCTAATCTATATCAGTTTTCACATTAATGGATTCACTAACATCCCAAATCAACATTGCCTCTATATCAAGAAAATCCCCCCTGCTTCCATACTACAATATTTCTTATCCTATCATCTTGAAAGTATATCTATTAATCCCCATTTCATCACCTCAAATGTTCTCTTTATTGAATTTCATTCCTGAGACCTTCCACACTACCTCCTAAAACATATCCAACCCCAATACCTTCCCCATTCCCATAACATATCTATATACATTGATCATCTGAAATTTATTCCTTGTCCATAGAGGATTCTCATTTAAATTTCTTATATTAATTCATATATTTCATTGATTGTAACACTAAGGTTAAGTTACCTTATTATTTCTAAAATAAATATATAAATTTATGATTAGATGATTTATTGCTTCTCTATATTCATGTAAACATATATTTATTTTTATTTTTAATTTTTTTTACTTTAGTTTATTATAATAGTTATGTTTCCCCATTAAATTATTTGTTACTATTTTTAATGAATACTCTATTATTCTTTTTATATATCATTTATTTAATTATAATCTTTGGAATATATATAACTTAAAGATACAAATTATTATTCTTATTATTATTATGTTATTATTAATTTCAAAACTGCAATATTATTATAATTATAAATGGAAATATTGATATTGTTATATATAATTATAGGGGATTATATATTAATATTTTTTTTAATATTATAGTATTAAAATTTCATATTAGTGATTAATAATTTAATGAATCCAGTTTTCCAAGTTTGATCCTTTGAATATATATATATATCTATGTATTTTTTCTTAGAGTTGGCATTGTGTTTAGGTGCCATAGAACCCCAAAATTAAAATATATTAAAGAAAACACACAAATATTTTCAAAATAAATGGTTTTACCAATGATTGGGACCTTAGATGAAAAATATAAGATCATGGTTATTTACAGAATGTGAGGTTTACCCAAGGTGTGAAATAAGGTTGGTCGGCATCGAATATTCAATGGAAGTTGGATGTTGTCTGGTGTGATATGTAATGAAATAATTTATCTATTTAATTTAATTCAATGTACTAAAACCCTAATACCCCTCTATAAAAATTATATTATGGAAAATCTCCTAGATAATCCGTATAAAACTTGGAGACTGGAGAGAAGTATGAGAAGAGATCTGTTAGCGTTAATGGCCTAAGAACCTAGATCGATGACAATGATTGAGGAGAATCATGATATTAGTGAAAAACATAGTGGCATTATCACCTTATTTTCTAGTGGATTCATTCTTCACCAATGATCAATCTTTTCTAGAGTTACTTCTCTTTATTTTTTGGTTTTTTCCCTTTGAATAATTTTCCAAGTATGGATTTTTTATTTTTATTGTTGTTCAATGATTTCTAGTATTCACATGAACCTAGATTTAATTATAATTATCTAAAATATTTTATTATATATAAATCACCCTTATTCCACCCCTTGGTTTCCAAAATTTATGATCATTGGATGAGATCACATTGACCAATGATGTTTTTCACTTTGTTCTTGTGCTTTTCCCATCACTGTTATTCACGTTCTTCATCATTGGACTATGAGGCTGAGGTTTGACATTTGTGGTCTAGAATTGAGCATGATCAAACCACCATATTCATTATAGTTATGTGAATAACATAGAGATCCATGTTTACAAATGGATTGATATGGTTTTTCATATGTGTGTGATGGATTTTTGGATCGAGATCCCAAACAACGATAAGAGGCACAACAACCATCACAAAAGTGATTAGAATTATGATTTCCATCCCCCGGAGGTTGAAAATCATCAATAAAAGATTAATTCCTTCATTTATGGTAGATTTGAGTAGTAAAATAGCATGAAAGAAAGCATTAATGGTTCATATAACATATATATGAAGTTAGGATTCACTATCTGTAAAAAGAACGACTACACACCATGTATCCCAGATGTAACGTCTCGGTTCCAGAAGCCACCCAGAGGCACCCCGTACCCAGTTGGTCACATGGACTCAAGCATATTTCCCCAAATTCTAGAGGCTATAGACTAGTAGTGAGGGCCTTGGGTGTGATAGTGGCGAAACTATTCCCTCATTGGCAGAGTACACAACAGAAGGAAACAAAGAAGACAGTAGCGGAAGCAGTAAATATCCAACAAAAATCAATAGTGGAAAACTTAAATAATAAACAACTGGAGCACACATGTATATATGAAATGATGCATGATACATATGTCTATTAAATAATCCAAACAAGTCATAATGCTGAATATAATACTAATCCAAAGTACAAAAGAAAAGTAAACAAGCAAATCCTCAGCATCGCAAGCCTCGGCTTGGTCCCATGCTCTCCTGCTCCAAAGAAATCAAGTACCAGAAGTTGAAGGGAGCTTTCCCTTGTCTATACCTACAACAACATAGTCTGTTTGGTCCCAAAAGCATGACCCAAATAGGGTGTGAGACTAAATCATAGTAGGCAACCACACGAAGATCCGTGCCTAACAGTCAGTGAGTATATGGCAGGTAATAGTAAAATAAGTAGTAAACAACAACCAGTAAACAACAGGCAGTAATTAGTAAGTAGTAACAGGATGATATACAATAGTAATCAGTCCACAGAACAACAAGATGCAGTGAAGAAAACATCTAACCACAATAGGAACCCCTCTGGGAAGTACTCATAGCCAACCCCTTTGGTCCTATCCAAGAAGTACACACAACCCTCTGGGCAGTGCACTCAGCCTAAACCCCTATGGTTTGGTCATACGAAATTATAAGACTCTATAGGTAAGCTCGCTCGGTCAATTACCCTTATAGTCTAGGGTAGTCAGGGACTCTCTGAGGAAGATCACATGGTCTAACCCTCTTATAGCCCCAAAGTCTAGAAACTCTCTGAGGAGCTCACTCGGTCAATCCTCCTATATTCTCAGGTCTATCACATACTCTCTAAGGAAGCTCACTCAGTCAATTCCTTCTCTATCCTGGAAAGGTTTTAATGAAATTAAAACAAAGTAAAGACTCTCTGAGGAAGCTCACTTGGTCTACCCTCCTGTAGTATATAATATCCAGGACTCTCTGGGAAGCTCACTCGGTCTATCCCTTGTAGCCTATAATGTCCAAGACTCTCTGAGTCAGCTCACTCAGTCTATCCCCATATAGCCTATAACATCCAAGACTCTCTGGGAAGTTCACTTGGTCTATCCCTTATAGTCTATAGCACCAAGCTCTCACGGTCCCGTGCCAGTTAGTGAATAATAATGCTATAAGGCCAAAGTACACTTATAGAGCTACTTGGCTAACCAGTCTACAACATAACAATCATGTCAAGAAAATCATTCCATCCAACGGTCACAAGGCATGGAAAAAAGGTATAACGACCAAAGGATAACAAGACCCAAAGGGTCGTAAACCGAACAAGGCATGGGAAAAACATCCAAGCATAGTAATTATCCATAAACATGATCAAATTATCTCTTCACAAGCATACAAGAATGGCAGGAAAACATCAAGGGAAAAAAGGTAAACACGCAATACCCCGTTCATGGGTATTGGTGGAATTTGCACATAAAACTCAAATACTTCGAAAGGTAAGGCACAAACCACCTACCTTGATGCTAGGAGATCAATATACTTTGACCACGAGGCTTGATTCTCCTTATAATGACATATATCTACGAAAAAACACAAAATGTTCAACCCACGATATCTTGAGAAAGAAGAAGAATCATGGAATGAGACTCAAGAAGAAAGAAGAGACCACCGCTGCGATTCCAACGCAATTAACGACGGTCAATTCAGCAAACAAATGGAGGCTCGAGGGCTTAGAGGATGTTCTGAGCTGTACGGATGCTCCCAGTCTAAGAACCTAGAGAAGAAGGTGTCTCTATCAATTAGGCACGACCCCAGTCCATTTAATGAAAAAAAGAAACTACACATCATGTACTTCTGGGGTACACGGCTTATACTTGGCCTTTCCATACTCCTCTTTAAGTGGCCTCCATATCCACCTTACACACCGTGTGTGTGGCCCAGACATGGCCAACACACGACCTTGCGCTTCATCAAAGTACACGACATGTACTTATAAAGTACACGACGTGTACTTCGAAAATTCCCAGATTTTCCTCTTTTTCTCAAAAATGACCAGAAAAGGAAAAACATACCTGAAACGAAGATCCGGGTTCTTAAAAAATTCCCCCCTTACAGAAATTCGTCCCCGAATTTACCTAGTGAGGTGTAGAAGAAGAAACCCCAAACAACTTTGGGCACTGCAATCATACATTGACCTCCCTCTCCTAGGTCTCGTCCTGTACTTTCCCATGCTGCCATAGCACCCGTACCACAGGAATAGACCGGCCACGGAGAACCTTCATACTACGATTGACAATCTAGATAGGATGCTTCTCAAACAATGCATCCGCTTCTAGCTCAACCTCCTTAGGTTGAAAGACATGAGATAGGTCTAAAAAGTAACGTCGGAGCTGAGAAACGTGGAAGACGTCGTGCATAGCCCAATACCTCTAAGGTAACTACAACTGATAGGAAACCGACCCAACTCTCTCCAACACCTCAAACGACCCGACGTACTATGGTGAAAGATTAAACTGTCTCCAAATCCTATTGTGTCCCAACCTCGGTGCGACACGCAGGAAAACCCGATCCCCGACCTCGAACTCCAGAGGTTGTCTCTGTTGATCAGCATAAGATTTCTGTCGAAACTGTGCTATAGCCATCCTATTCCAAATCAACTATATCTTCTCTATGGTCTCCAGAACAAGACGAGATCCAAACAAAGCTGCCTCTCCTGCCTCCAGCCAGCACAAAGGTGATCGGCATGGCCTACCGTACAATTCCTCATAAGGTGCCATCTAAATAGTTTCCTAAAAACTGTTGTTATAGGCAAACTCCACAAGAGGGATATGCTTCTCCGAAGAACCTCCAAAGTCTATAATGAAAGCTTGAAGCATATCCTCAAGCACTTGGATCGTACTCTCAGACTGGCCATCTGTCTGGGGATGGTAAGCTATACTCAAAAGTACCTATGTACCCAAATCCTTCTGAATCCCCTTCCAGAACCAAGAAGTAAAACACATATCCCTATCTAAAACGATGGAGTGTGGAACCCCATGCAGACGTACAATCTCTTGGATTTTCAACTGTCCCAGCTCGTCAACACTGAAGGTCTCCTTAATCGGCAAGAAGTGAGCGACCTTCGTAAGTCTGTCAATGATGACCCACACAGTATCAGTCCCATGAGGTGATCTCGGCAACCCTATCACAAAGTCCATCACGACATCGTTCCACTTCCACTCAAGAATGGGTAACTGCTACAGAAGCCCTTCTGGTCACTAATGCTCCACCTTCACCTGCTGACAAGTGGAACAGCTCATGATGAAACCAGCAACGTCCCTCTTCATACCTGACCACCAGTGATGGCAGTGTAGATCACGATACATCTTGGTGATTCCAGGAAGAACTACCCAAACTAAATAATGAAAATCCCACATTATCTCCTTGTGTATAACTATTGGAACCCACACACGTCCCTGGAAACGAAAGATCTAATCCTCTCCCACTGTCCATCTAGGAAGAGGGTCCTCTCTTGATACACTCCCCCATAGGACTGGGCCTTCTGAGTCTGATAGCTACCTCCTCCGTACCCGATCAATAAGAGTTGAGGTAACATCTACATAAGAAAGAAAAGTTTATCCCTATATTTCAAGCACCTCCAAGTGCATCTCATAGAACAGATCCATAAGCTTCCACTCACTACTGGCCTCTTGAACTTCTTGAATATGAGTTCTTCTTCTCAATGCATCAGCCACTATGTTGCCCTTTCCCGGCGTATAGGAAAGATCAAAGCCGAAGGACTGAAGATACTCAACCCACATTCACTGTCTCAGATTCATATCTCGTTGGGTGAAGATGTACTTGAGACTCTTGTGGTCGGTGAAAACCACAAAGTGCTATCATAGAAGGTAATGTCTTCAAAAGTGTAAGGCATGGACAACAACTACCAACTCCAGATCGTGCGTCGGGTAGTTCCTCTCGTGCGGTCTCAACTACCGAGACCCATAAGAAATGACCCCATCTCCCTGCATAAGCACAGCTCCCATCCCGATACCTGAAGCATCACAGTAGACTGTATAGCTCTTGATCAGCTCTGGAAAGACTAGTATCGGTGCTGACGTCAACCTCCCTTTCAGCTCCTGAAATTCTGTATCACAAGAATCTGACCAAAAGAACTTTGCCCCTTACTTGGTTAGACCTATCAGCGGTGTTGATAGGTGTGAAAAGTCCTGTATGAAATTCCTGTAGTATCCATCCAACCCTAGAAAACTCCGCACCTCAAAGACATTCTTCGGCTGCTCCCAGTAAACTACACCTCTCACTTTCTCTAGGTCTACTGATACTCCTATCTCTGAGATAACATGACCCAAAAAGTGAATCTGATCCATCCAAAAGTGGTATTTTGAGATCTTATCATATAACTGATGCTCTCTTAGTGTACTCATAACGATCTCAAGATGGGTAGCATGGTCGTGTCTGGTGTGAGAGTACACCAAGATGTCTTCCACGAAAACTACCACGAAGGAATCCAAGTATGGATGGAACAATTAGTTCATCAGTGCCATAAAAATTGTTAGCGCATTCGTGAGACCGAATGGCATGACCGTATACTCGTATAGACCATACCTTCTACTGAAGGATGTAAGATGTATATCCGATGGTCTAATGCGCAAATGATGATAACCGGACCTCAAATAGATCTTTGAGAACACTCGTGATCCTCAAAGATGATCAAAGAGGTCATCGATCCTCAACAAGGGATATCGGTTCTTGACCGTCAACTGGTTCAACTTCCGATAATCTACACAAAGCCTAAGGGTGCCGTCTGCCTTCTTCGCAAGCAGGACAAGAGAACCCCAAGGAGAAGTACTGTGTTGGATGAAACCCTTTGCATGCAACTCCTCCAACTACTTCTTGAGCTCCTACAACTCAGGTATAGCCGTCCTATAAGGAGAAATAGACACCGGTGCTACCCCTGGAACGAGCTCAATTGAGAATTCTACCTCATGATCCAGAGGAAAACCTGAAAAGTCCTCTGGAAAGACATCCCTAAAACGATCCACCAATAGAGGAAAGTCTAACTGTGAAGTCCCCTGGTCATCCAGATATAGAATAGCAATCTGGGCTGTAACTCCTCCTAGCGTATGATGCTCTAGTCTAGCTCTACCAGCCTGGACATCCCACTCGCCTCTATAAAGAAAATATCTACCCTCTGGTGATACAAAACTCAACCTATGACAATAGTAATCGACGACTGCCTGAAAGGGAAATAACTAGTCCATACTGAGAATGAAATCATAGCCTGTCATCTCTAGGACATAGAGGTCCCATAAGAAGTGACGCCCTACAACCTCAAGAGGGCACTCTCTGCACTAACGTACGCTAGATGTCCTCATTCCCAATGGTTTATCAAGAGTCAACATGTCGGCAGATGAAAATATACAGAGCCCTAGGCTCTCTACAACATCAACAGAGATAAAAATATGTGAAGCACCAGTATTGAAAAGATATGAAGATAAAACTAAGGCTACTAAGATTATACCTCGAACTGTAGAAGGGCCGGGATCCTGCTCCTGATAGGTCTTCTCCACAGCGAAAGTCTGGCCTGTACCGCGGCCCTGTGCCTATGGCTGACCACTATGAGTTGACCCACTCTACTATTGATAATAACCTGGTGACTGACCACCATGGCCGCGACCTCTACCTCGGCCTGAACGGCCGGAAGAACTCCAGTTCCAAGATTGGTGAGAAACTGGCGATACATCTCTTGAATGCGGGGTCATAAAAGAACCCCTACCACCAGCTGTAGGTGATAAGATCTGACAAAAACGCCGAAGATGGCCCATCTTGCGGCAAGATCGACACTCCATCAGGTCTCTCTGGCACTACGGACTAGTATGCCCACTCCTACCACACTGGTAGCATACAACCTGGCTGCCTGAAGATATATTCCGCCTACCCTGATCTTCTCGAGCAAACTCCCTGTGGCGCTTCCTGCTATCAGTAGGAGGAACACTAACTCTGGATGTTGAACCGCCCTGGATCATTGCTCCAGACTCTCTCATATTGCGCTCAATGATCAGCGCTAGGTTGACGATAGAGGATATCGAAGTCAACTTGAATATATTCAACTGGGAACAAATCCCATGCCTGAGACCGTCCTCAAACTTCCTAGCAAGTAACAACTCATCACCTTCTGGAATCAGCGTGATTCACTGCAGCTCAGTAAAATGAGATGAGTACTCTATAAAAGAAAGAGTACCCTACTCAAGACTCATAAACTACCGGGCTTGGTCAACTGTCAAGGTCTCTGGATAGAAGTAATCATAGAAGATGTGCCAAAACTCATCCCAAGTCATACTCTGCTGGCATCCTAACTATGAGATCACCTCCCACAACCTCTTGACGGTGTCTTAGAGCATATAAGTAGCCACCTTTACCCTTTTCTCTAGAGGTATCTCCAGGTTCTCAAAGATCGTCAGTGTGGCCTCTAGCCACGAATTTGTAGCCTGAGGTCCTCCATCCCCTGAGAAAGTATAAGGATGCTGCTGCTGGAAAACCCGCGTCAACTCTGCCATTGACGGGGCAGGAGGCGGCGCTCCCTAAAAGGTCTGAATTATCCTCAAGAAGTCCTCCCTAAACTGCGCATCAGCACCTGCAACGAGTATAATTGATGGTTCCAAGGATAGCACAACAGGAGGATCTGAAGGAGGTCCCTGATCGGCCATATCCGGAGTCTGATCACCATCTGGAAGCTGAAGTACAACTGGAGGATGTCTCATAGGCATAGCTCTGAAAGATCAAAAGCACACCTTAGGCTAGGACTATCAAAGACTGAGAACACAAGAGTAAAAAACAGGAACAGGAGAATGAAACTTTCAACTTTTACAAAACATGACTACACGGCGTGTATAAAACTACACGACATGTACTTGAACACTATTACCCTGCCTGAGTCTCCTTAAATGGCTATCCCACACGGTCCTCTTAACCCTAGACTACACGACATATTCACTAAGGACACAACGTGTACTAGGAACGGTTTCGGAAACCCATGTTGTTAGTTACACGGCTGGATACACGGCTGACCCTTACACGGCGTGTTACGAACAAACACAGTGTGTAAAGGAGTGATAACACCATCCCGTGTTGTTTAGGACACGTTTGGGTACCTAGAACAAGGCTACACGGCGTGTTCATACCAAACATGGCATGTACTAGACGAGCTTCCTCGACCCGTGTTGTTAGTGACACGAACGGGTACACGAATCACTACTACACGACATGTAATGACTGTACACGATGTGTTTCTGAAATTTTTTTCACCACCCTGTGTTTCTGCTCACACAGTCAGTGACACGGTTTAAAACTACACAACATGTAGTCAAGTACATGCCGTGTAATCAGGGTTTTTCCAGGAATTAGCTTAGAAACTACACCAAAGCACAGAAAACACTGAAAAAAAAGAATGGAGGTGCCAAATTCCGATTTATAAGAGCCCATTCTCTACATGAATCAAAGATAGAAATCTACTACAAATCATACACAAGGAAAACAAGTCAATGATCTAGAAAGTTCTAATTAATGAGGGCCCATAACACCTCAATAACCAAAATTTGGCGTTCATTTAAGCAAGGTACAACAAAAAAAATTTCTCTGTCAAACTGCAGGGATTCTATTAAAGCATCTATCACCACAACATGCATAATCTACACAACATCTATCAAAACAACATGAAATCGCTAATGCACCCTAGATGGCATGGAAAGAATGTATCGAATGTGATTCCTAAAAAGTTCCTATATGATTCATGAGATGACACACCCTCATCTCATCGGGTTGCGATAGAAATAGAACCGCAGTAGTACAACAATAATAACACAAGGCATGTGAATCACTCTATGTGAAATCATATCAACCGTAAAATCTCAAAACAAGAAAACTACAATAAATGAGGTAGATTGGATTTTCCCTCTACATGAATTAGCTACTCCCAGGCACAACATATTACCAAGTACTGAATCCATCCTATCCCTAGCTAAAGGATCCAAATAGTAAATGAAGAGAAAATAATCCCTCTGATACCAATTTGTAATGTCCCGGTTTTGGAATCCACCTAGAGGCGCCCCATACCCGGTTGGTCACATGGCCTCAAGCGCATTTCCCCAAATTCCAGAGGCTGCCGACTAGCTGTGAGGGCCTTGGGTGTGATAGTGGGGAAACTATGCCATCATTGGCAGAGTACACAGTGGAAGGAAACAAAGAAGACAATAGCGGAAGTAGTAAATATCCCACAACAATCAACAGTGGAAGACTAAAAAAAATAAACAACTGGAGCACACATGTATATATGAAATGATGCACAATAAATATGTCTAGTAAAGCATCCAAACAAGTCACAATGATGAATACAATACTAATCCAAAGTATAAAAGAAAAGTAAACAAGCAACTCCTAATCATTGCAAGCCTCGTCTTGGTCCAATGCTCTTCTGATCCAAAGCAATCGAGTACCATAAGGGGAAGGGTGCTTGCCCTTGTGTAAAACTGCAACAACATAGTCTGTTTGGGACCAAAAGCATGGCCCAAACAGGGTGTGAGACTAAATCCTAGTAGGCAACCACTTGAAGATCTATGCCTAACAGTCGGTGAGTATATGTAAAGTAATAGTACAATAAGAAGTAAACAACAACCAGTAAACAATAGGCAGTAATTAGTAAGTATTATAAAGAAAATATAAAATAGTAATCAGTCCACAGAACAACAAGAAGTAGTGAAGCAAAAAACTAACCACAACAGGAACCCCTCTAGGAAGTACTCACAGCCAACCCATCTGGTCATATTTAAGAAGTACCCACAACCCTCTGGGCAGTGCACTCAGCCTAACCCCCTCTGGTTTGGTCATATGGAATTATAAGACTCTATGGGGAAGCTCTCTTGGTCAATTACCCTTATAGTCTAGGGTAGTTAGGGAATCTCTGAGGAAGATCACACGGTCTAATCATCTTATAGCCCCAAGGTCTAGAAACTCTCTGAGGAGCTCACTCGGTCAATCCTCCTACAGTCTTAGGTCTATCACAGACTCTCTAAGGAAGCTCACTCAATCAATTCCTTCTCTAGCCTAGAAAGGATTTAAAGAAATTCAAAAAAAGTAAAGACTCTCTGAGGAAGCTCACTCACTCTACCCTCATATAGTATATAATATCCAAGACTCTCTGGGAAGCTCACTCGGTCTGTACCCTATATTCTATAATGTCCAAGACTCTCTGAGGCAGCTCACTCGGTCTATCCCCGTATAGCCTATAATATCCAAGACTCTCTGAGAAGCTCACTCGGTCTATCCCTTATATTCTATAGCACCGGGCTCTCACGGTCCCATGCCAGTTAGTGCATAAAAAATGCTATAAGGCCAAAGTAAACCTACAAAGCTACTTGGCATACCAGTCTACAACATAACAAGAATGTCAAGAAAATCATTCCATCCTACGATCACAAGGCATGGAAAACAGGTATAATGACCAAAGTCTAACAGGACCCAAAGGTTCATAAACATAACAAGGCATGGGAAAAACATCCAAGCACAACAATTATCCACAAAACTGATCAAATTACCTCTACAAAAGTATACAATCATGGCAGGTAAACATCAAGGGAAAAAAGGTAAACAAGCAATACCCCGTTCATGGGTATTGGTGGAATTTTCACATAAAACTCAAAGAATTCGAAAGGTAAGGCACAAACCACCTACCTTGATGCTAGGAGATTAATATACTTTGACCACGAGGCTTGATTCTACTTATAATGGTGTTGATCTATAGAAACAAACAAAACATTCAACCCATGATATCTTGAGAAAGAAGGAGAATCATGGAATAAGACTCAAGAAGAAAGAAGAGCTCACCACTGCGGTTCCAATGCAATCAATGATGGTCAATTTGGCAAACAGATGGAGGCTCGGGGGATCAGAGGATGTTTACGGCCATACGGACGCTCCTGATCGAAGAACCTGGAGAAGAAGGTGTTTCTGTCGATTAGGCGCGACCCCGGTCCATTTAATGAAAAAAAAGAAACTACCCAACGTGTACTTATGGGGTACACAGAATGTACTTGGCCTTTCTGTACTCCACTTTAAGCGGCCTCCACATCGCCCCTACACACTGTGTGTGTGGCTCGGACACGGTCAACACACGACCTTGCGCTGCATCAAAGTACACGGTGTGTACTTTGAAAATTTTCTGATTTTCCTCTTTTTCTCAAAAACAACTAGAAAAGGAAAAACATACTTGAAATGAAGATCCAGGTTCTTACACTAGAAGAACACACACTATGTATCACTAGTTCTCACAGTGGATAGAGTTTTTTCTGAGTTAAATATCACACTCCATGTGGTCGGGACCACATGACTTGTGACCCTACTTGGGTAGCCAAGCCTTATACTAATGGTATATTCCCATGGCCCTGGGTATGTATATACATTGTGTTCCCATAGGGGCACTTCATGTTGAAGCACATGGCTAGTCAAGCTGTGTACCAATGGAACATTCCTAGGGACTCAGGTGAACATACATGCCATATACACTCTGTACACACCATGTGGACCGAAATGGATATCCAGGACTTGTATAGGAGAGGACATGCCCAGGTTTTTAGGTGAAGTCACACTCCATGTGACCATATGTTCTTGTCGTTTACTTTTTACAAATAATTATACCTTGTGTATTTCATTCTTTGGGACTCAGATTTAGGCCTATGAGTAGCCTCTCATAATAATTTTTCCATATTAGACATGATGGTGGACTTTATTTTGGCATGAAATTTATGACGCGAGGTGATAGAAGTGGGGTGATTCTTTCAGTAATGCTTAGCTGATGGAAGTGATTAGGCGTGATCATCAAAGTGTTACCGGGGTAGGTACTTCCCTATCTCTCTAGTTGGAGGGTCCCCCATATCTTTTATACATATATAGGTATAGATCCCCATATTATAGAGGGAATGCTTCCTCTATTTTTGAAGTGGTACTCCCCATCTTTGATCATCGGCTAAAAATGGGTCCTCCATTGGATTAGTTATCCCTTAGTTATCCTATATAGTGGTGAGATTTAGGTCTTCCATACTCATTCTTGAGGTGTTAAATGTGATTTTGGGTGATGTATATGGACCTTTGGAAGCTACAGTCTAACTATTCATTCTTATCAAGTTGTGAAGGTGGAGATACCCTTTCTCTCTTTACTTGGGTTTCTTTTGAGTATATATGATGTTGGATTTATATACCCTCTTCATTTATAGGTTTATATTACTATTTTATTTTATTGATCCCATATTGGTTTTTGGGGTGTCCTAAAAAATATTTATATACCCACCCCTTCATGGGATATGACCATATGTGCAATGTCTTATGAAGATGATATGTAGAATGAAAATGACTTTAGTGGACCCTATATCGAAGGGCTATAGTGGTACATGGAGGTGATGGTTGTGTTTGGTAATTAGACTTAGAGATTGTGAGTCAAGATCTCTTCATTTTTCTCCCTTTCCCATTAGTTTTCAGGTTATGACCTCATTTATGGTTGGGTGTGTGTTTTTCCATTTTATATTTTTTTATATTACCATGCCGCACTTTGATGTTTTTCCTAGAGGTTGTTTCATACACTCATTACACTCTAGATGGATCAATATTTTATTATATCTCTATACTATTGTGTGGATATGGTTGTGTGAATGAATATAGGTACTTTAGGATAAGGCCTCTCATTTTATTTATATACCTAGTTGACACTTCTCTCTTTCCCATGGCCTATTGGAGGGGGGCTTGGGGTGTCACCCTCAACTTACTACTAGCTCAGGTGGGGTCTCAGGGGGTCGGGTCTTGATTGGGTGGTATAAAAGGTGGTTTCTCCATGTGTTGGTGTTTGGATTTTTAAATTTTGTGAGGTTTGGTTTTGGAACTTAGGTAAGTGATTTCAGAGTGTCGATTTGGCTCTCAGGATAGGGAACCCAGTGATGGTGCAACGACTGATGTATCTATACACCAAGACTTTGACTAACTCCTTGTCAAATCGGCATACTGAGGCATTGGTTTCAAGTAACCAATGGTACACGAATTATATAGGATTAGGTCTTTTTAATTTCATTTCCTTCTTGAGTCATCTCCCTAGATATTCTCTTCTAACCATGGAACATCTTGTTAACTTTTAAGATGCCATCGTAATGAAAAACGGTTAGGATACTGATACAAGGTCATGATGATGACTGGTTGAGTGATGATGCCTCAATCTATGGACCTATTAATAAGGATTTTTTATAGGAGAGATTGTACAAGTTCTTCCACATAATGTAAAATATGTGAATCAACCTCCAGTGGTCTAGGAGGAAGATTGACTATTTGTTGGGAAGATAATAACTCCAACAAGTTAGGATGATGATACATGTATGATTAGCATGTTATGTGAGTTATAGTGATAGATACTTCTTAGGTTCTATGGAAATATATATCCTCAAGTAATGGAGGATTGAATCAAAGTAGTGGTCTGATTTTTCCAGCTTGTTTGAACCCTTCCTGATTAGATGGTTATGCTTACAACCAGTCTTATTTATGGAGTAGTAGGGAGTTGGTGGTGTCTAATCACTCATAACCATTATAAGACAATTTTCTCATGGATATAATTTTCGGATTTGTTCTATGATGAGTATTATCCTTCGATCTTGTGATATATGTAGATTTAGTGTCCTCTTGACTTGTAGCATGGAACTGTTTCAGTTGCTAAGTACGCCTCAAGGTTTACTGACCTTATTCAATACTCTCTCGATATAGTGTGGGATGGATACTTTCAGGCATGGAATTTTGAAAAAATACTTCATGTATATAGATATATATGGTAGCATGAAATCCTTATTCATTCCTACTTATACTGGAGTGATAGAGTGGGATTTAGTTATAAAGAACTTTCTTGAAGAGGTACATAGGGTGGCTGGAGCCGGTGGTGGACATCGTGGGGTTGACTAGTCTGTAGTAGTTAGTAGGAATTAGTTGTAAGGGTCTCTATATAGGAGGCATACTCATGACTAGACTCAGACACATGGATTAATAGCATAGAGTTCATGTAGAGGATCCAATCATCTTGGAGAGCGATGGTGTTATGATTATGTCTGGTGAGGTCACATGGCTCATGATCTCTTGACATGATGTGCTGTGGATGGTGGAAAGATAGTGGATATACCTCTAATATAGTGGAAATGTCCTGAATAGGGATATCCTAGGCATGTTCAGGGTAACCCCTAGGGATTTGGTGCTGATAGAGGAGCATGGAACGCTCTAGATGGAGTGGATATAGGTGGAGGATGACACTGAACTACTCCCAAAACCACCAAAAGGTGGCCCACATGATGGTATGAGGATATTTTTCAAGAGTGTTGTCAGTTGTAGTCCATGGAGGGATATGATTAGAATACTCAAGATATGATTCAAGGTATGATCTATGTATTCTCTATATTATCTTTAGTACTTATAGACACACACATGGGTCATTCCTTCATATCCATATCCTTGTGTAAGATTTAGAGATTCTAGCAGAGTCTTTGGGCCATCAACTATGGATAGAGGTTCCCAAAAAAGTGATTATTATATATTTTATATCCTCCATCAATGTGAGATAGAACTTATTGGATAGAGTTTATCAAGAGATCTCTTGGTTGTTAGGATGAAACCTTATGATGTTATCTTGAGTATGGACTGGTTTTTAGTGGTGCCTACCAGGATAGACTATCACCATAGGAGATTTTGATACCTTTGTAAATATGGGACAATATTCAACTTTGTGGTAATGATGTATTTTGTAGAGTAGGTAGTTGGGATCACAAGTAGGTAGTTGAATCCTATCATCCATTATTTGGAAAGTTTATCCCTTGGAACAATGGGATCTTTAGGATTCTAGATTCCAACATTAGTGAAGGATTATATAGACATCTTTCCCAAAGATATCCTAGGATTACCTATGAGGTGGAATAATGACTTATTTATCTACTTTCACGCTAGGACCCCACTGATATCTTCAAATTTTTTTCATATCTTCCCCATTGAGCTCCAATAGTAGAGGCTGTAGTTGGAAGACCTTCAGAAGAAAGGTTTTATCATACCCAGTATGTCCCCCTATGTGGATCCAGTGTTATTAATTAAAAAGGAGGAAAGGAGCTTGAGGATTTGGGTTGATTATCATTGACCAAACTGAGCAACTATCAAGAAAAATTACCCCTTTCCAAAGATTGAAGACCTTTTCAATCAATTGAACGGTGCAATTTAGTTTTCAAAGATCAATCTTAAGTCCGATGACCATCATTAGAGAGTTCATGAGGATGATATTCAGAAGATGAAATTATAATTTTGTTATAGGAACTATGATTTCTTGGTGATTCATTTATCATGATTAATTCCCCTACTGTGTTTATGACTCTTATGAACTGAATATTCTAGCCATACTTGGATATGTTAATAGTTATATTTATCGATGAAATTATCATATAATTTGAATCTGTGAAGGAGTACACATAGAATTTGAGGATGGTTTTAGACTTACTATGAGAGGACAAGCTGTATTCTAATATCTTGAAGTTTCATTCTTGGATATGAGAGGTTTAATTTTCGGGGAATGTCATATCTGATCTTAGAGTAGCTATAGATCTGATGAAGATTAATGTAGTTCTTGCTTGGGGACCACTCAAGAGTGTGTCAGAGGTGAAGAGTTTCCTCAGTTTGGTAGGGTACTATCGAGGTTTCATGGAATAATTTTATAGGATAGTAGAACCTTTGAATATCTTGACATGGAAAGGGAAGCCATTTACCTAGACCAATCACTATTAGAGTGCCTTTGAGGAGATGTGGCAGATGTTGACCAATGCTCATGTCTCGAGACTACTGATGAGTACATTGAGTATGTAGTGTTTTGTGATGCCTATAGAGATGGGATCAATTGAGTATTGATACAGAGACCAGAAGTGATTACATATGTGTTGATGTAGTTGATACCCCATGAAAAAAATTACACTACTGATGACATGGAGTTGGTAGTGGTAGTCTTTTCCATAAAGATGTGGAAGCATTATCTTCTCGACAAGCGTTTCATTGTTTACTTAGATCACTAGAGTGTTAGGTATGTATTCACACAGAGTGATCACAAACTGAGATATAGGCATTAGTTGAAATTCTTATATTACTATGAATTCAAGATAATATTCACTCTATAGAAGGGAAATGTGGTTACAAATTCCATTAATAGGAAATTCTGTTCTTTCTTGGTGGAGGAAGTGTCATAGAAGTTGGCCTTATTGAAACTAACCCTGGTGGATGAGATGGGTGAAACTTATATTCAGGTTTTGGTATTATATTCACTACTTATTAAAAATGTGATAGAATCTTAGTTGGGATATGTAAATTGTGAAGTTTTTTCTAACCATACATTCTCAATAGATGCACAAGATGATTTTTCTAAAGTATAGGAGCATGTTATTATTTTTTAGAGAAGGAAAATGGTTTTAGTATTATTGAATAAGGCCGCGTTTATGGAGTTTCATAAGTAGTTATAAATTAGTTTATGGAAAATATGTAAAAAGACCTTAAATTATTATTTTGGTGGGCTAGAATGAGGCAGAGTTTTGCTGAGTTTATCTCTTGATGCCTCACCTATCAACATGTAAAGTCTAGATATCAAGTTCTAGTAGGTTCAAATCAACCTATAGAGATCCTATAATGAAAGTGGGATGAAATATTGATGGATTTTTTGGATAAGGATTCCATGGGAAATAAGAGGGAATGATGCTATCTCGGTGAATGTTGACTAATTTACCAAGTTGGAAAACATTCTTTTCATCCGGGAGAAAATTTCAATTTAGAGTTTGGTGTGGTTGTATGTGCATGAGATTTTACAGCTTCATGGGGAATCCATGATGATAATATAAAACTATTATTCTCAATTTATTTCATTGTTATGGAGGGGTTTTAGAAGGATTTTGGTACCCAGTAATGAATGAGAACAATGTATCATCCCCAGAAATATGGAAAGACTAAGAAGACCATCTAGGTTTTGGTGGATATGCTAAGAGACTATGCGTTAGACTTTGGTTGGAGATTTTAGAATAAATTTCCATTGATGGAGTTAACTTATAATAACATCTATCACTCTACTATTCATATGTTACATTTAGAGGTCCTATACATAAGACTCTACGGAACCATTATGCTAGACTGCGATTGGAGAGAAATATCTTGTTGGGACAAAACTAGTGAATACAATGATTGATAAGTCTTAGTAAATCTATGAGCATATGGGGATAGCCCAGATCCAAAAAAATATTATATGTACTAACGTCACATTTCTTTTCAATTCGAATAGGGAGACCATGTTTTCCTGAGAGTCTCCCCATGATGAGGATTTTATAGATTTGATTCAGAAATTAAGCTATCCTTAAGGTTCATCGAGCCATTACAAATAATAAGGAGGGTTAGAGAGGTTTAATACCACCCAGACATACCTCCACAATTAGACCGAGTGAATGAAATCTTCCATGTGCTACAGCTAAGGAGATATGTGCATGACCTGACCCATGTTATCGACTGGGATGAGATGAACATCAAGTATGGAGATAACTTCTTGATATAATCAATGGTGATCAAGGACTTCCATGAGAGGATCCTATATGAATATACCATTCCTCTTGTTTTAATGATTTGGATACATGGGAGAATGCATGAGAGCTCCAGGGGGCATGAGATCTAGATGTGGGTTGAGTACCCCACCTTTTGTATAAATAGTGATTTTTAGTATGAAAATAATTAAAGGAGAGGAGAATGTAATGACTCTGGGTTTATAAGTTTGATATTTTGAATATTTATAAATATATATCTTGATTATACTTGGATTTGGTGTTGTGTTTGGGTGTTGCAGGACCCCATAATTAATATATTAAAAAAATTCATATATATTAAATCATGCACATGCATCTTTTTAGAATAAATGGTTCTCCAACTATTCAAGACATTAGATGGAAAATTTTAGATCACATTTTTTTAGAATGCGTGGTTTACCCTAGGTGCGATATAAGGTTTGTCAAAATCAAATATTCTATGGAAGTTCAAAATTGGCTTGTGTGTTAAGTAATTAAATAATTTATTTATTTCATTTACTTAAATGGAATTAAACCCTAAAAGACCTATATACAAAATGTTGTTATGGAAACTATCTAAGATTAACTACATAACATTGGGATATTAGAGAGCAGGAGGAGGAGAGCTCCATTGGCATTAATGACCCAGGAACATGGATTGACAACAAAGATTAAGAATAATAGTGAGATGAATGATGAATTTAGTGGGACGATCAAATATTTCCTTGAAAGATGCATTATTCATCAATGATCAATCCATTCATGAGGCACAACTCATTATTTTGTGGATTTCCACCTTTTAAATAAATATCAAAGCATGGATTTCGTATCTCTATATTATTATGATATTTTTGTTCTTTGTATGATCCCATACTTAATTAGAATTCTTGAAACTATTTGATTATATCTCCAAAACCTTTGTTCCACCCCCTTGGTTCCCATAAATTATTATTATTATCATGGATCTCATCAAACAAAAATGTTTTTCACTTTATTTTTCCGATTTTCCCATCACCGTTCTTCACATTCTTCATCATTGGAATATGGGGTCATGATTCAACATTGACAAGATAGATTTTAAAATGATCAAACCAATAGATTCATTATTTTTTTGTGAACAAAATTAGTATCAGTGCTTGTGGATGGATCAATATGGTTTTTCAGATGTGGGTGTTGGATTCCTAGATCGGGATCCAAAATGGCGATGTGAGGTACAAAGACTACCACATAAGTAATTAAATTTCTAATTTTTTTTTCCACCGGAGTCTAGGAATCATCAATTAGAGATGAATTATTTCATTTTTGTTATATTTTAGTAGTATAATAGCATGAAATGTGGCATAAAGTTTGGTTCTGGTGTCTGTATGAAGACATGATTCGCTGTCTTCGAAAAACGTGACTACAGACCATGTATCCCAGTGAAACATACACCATGTTTCACTGATTAACATGGAGGTAGGGGTTTTTATTGAGTTATATATTACAAACCATGTGTCTGGGCCTACATTCCATTTATCCCTACCCAAGAGGCCAAGATATGTGTTGAAGGAATAGGCTCTGAACCTTGGGTAAGTATACTTTTCATGTACCCATAGGGGCACACCATGTGGTGGCACATGGACAGCTGGGAAAGGTACTAATGAAATATGCCTAGGACCCCAGATGAATGTAAATTCCATGTACCCTATGCACATGTTGTGTGGACCGACATGGCTGGCTAATCCATGCCTAGGGGAGGACACACCCAGGTGCCCATGAGAATTCACATGCATTGTGACCCAATGTATATGCCATGCAACTTTTCTTGAAACTTATACCTTTTGTATCTCATTCTTAGAGACATTGATTTGGGCCCAAGAGAATCCTACATAAGTAGTTTTCCGTATACTATGTGATGGTGGCCTTTATTTTGGGAATAAAGGTAATATACAAGGTGATATAAATGTGATTCTTCTTTCAGTAATGCTTAGTTGGTGGAAATGATCTTGTATGATCATCAGAGTGTTACTAGAGTCAGTAATCCACCATCTATCTAGGTTATTGGTCCCCCATATCATTTATAAAACTATAGTTAAAATCAACTTACATTAAAAAGGGCATGGGTTTTCTATATGCAGTGTGGCACTCCTTGTCTCTGAGGTTAGGTGGAGAGTAGGTCCCCAATTGGAGTAGTGCTCCATCAGCAGTGCTATGTAGTGGCTAGGTGTGGGTCCTCCATACTCATTATTGAGAGGTAAAATATGATTATTGGTGATGGATATGGACCCTTTAGGAGCTATAGGTATACTATTTATTCTTATCTATCTATGGAGATGGAGATCCCCTTTTTCTCTTCTCTTGGGTTTCTTTTGATCATATCTGATGTTGGTTTTATGTATCCTCTTATTTTATGGGTTAAGATACCTATTTTATTATATTTATTACCTATTGTTTTTTATGGAAACCTAATGGGTATGTATATAATCATCCCTATATGGGCAATGCCCACATGTTTTGTGTCTTATACAGATGACATGCAGATCGACAGTGACATAGGTAGACCTAGTATCGAAGGGGGTATAGTGGCAGTTGAAGGTGCTGGCTGTGTTTAGTGTTTTCCTTAGATATTGTGAGTTTTTATATCTTTATTTTTCACCTTTCCAATTATTTTTCATATTTAGACTTCATTTATAGTTAGGAATGTATTTTGGAATTTTATATTTTTTTGTATTACCTTATTTCACTTGGATGTTTTTCTTAGAGGTTGTTTCATGGTTTGGTTACACTCTAAATAGTTTATTCTTTTATTATATCTATTAAATATTTCATGGAGATATTTTTGTATGTGTATATTTTTAATTTAAGATAAGTCCTCCCATTTCAGTTATATTCCTACTCAATGCTTGTCGCAAGCCCATGGACTATTAGAGGTGGGCTTGGGGTGTATCCTTGACTTACTGCCAGCCCAAGAAGGGTCATAGTAAGTCAGGTCATGATTTTTTATATATTTAGTAGAAATTTGGTTTATCATTATATTATAGATATTATTGAATGTTAATTTTAATTATGCTAATATAATATAATTTAAAATTTTTAAATTAAAATTATCATGACGTAGAAATTGTTCTATTTAGTGTTGATTATAATTTTTTATTTATTATTTTACATATAATAAGTGTCTTTACATTCATGTCCAATTAAAAAGCATTAATTATGGGTATTTCCAAATGATATAGTAAAATATTTGTTCATGAGAAGTTATTATAGAAAATTTAACACACTTAAAAAATTTGGATGTACTTGTATTCTTATACCAATTAAGTATGATAATAAAAGTCCTATTTTCTTGTATAAAATTATATCACACGAATTATTATAAAATTATATAATCCATAAATTCCTTAATTATAATGAAAAAATGGATATCTCACTCCAAAAATTATATGAATATATAATCAACTTACTTATATCATTACATATTCTTTAAAACCAGTGTGGATTTGCTTCACTAAATAAAAATTAGTTATAATTTAATATAGAAAATCATTTTCTTCCCCATGAAATCTATAAATATTTTTCAGATGCTTTGTGACAATTTAAAAAAACATCATATGAAAATGGGGAAGAGTGGTTTTCTATCAAATACATACCTATAAAATATGAATAAATATCAAAAAAATAGATTAAGGTGATTCATACATATGATAAATAAGGACCATTAACTTACCTTTTATAAAAAATTCTATTTTTTATTTTAATTTTAATTTACATTTTTAAGTGTTGGTAAATATATTCTTAATTTGTATTTTTGTCGATGGATCCTAATTTGATAAATGTATGAATTAGAAGTGATGAATATGAGAAAGCGATTGATAATTTCTTAGATTTTTCTAAATATAATGCTGAGAATAGCATGATGGATTACCATCCATGTGTGAAGTATTTGAATATGATAAAATTAGGATCTAAATAAATTAAAAACAATTTGATTTAATATAGTTTTAATCCTCATTATAGACATTTGATAAATCATGGTGAAATAACACAAAATTCAAGATCTATTGTTGATGAATATTTACAATATGAGATAGAGGATCATATTAATGAATCAATTAATTATTTTGAAGTTAAAACCATTGAAAAAATAGTGAGTGTTTAATGATTGTATGTAGATGCCTAAAAACATTATTCTCAGGTTGTACTAAATTTATTGTGTCATCAATATTATTAATATTAGTTATCCTAAAAGTGAAAAATGGTTAGAGTGATAAAAGTTCCCCTGAATTTCTTGAAATATTTAATGAGACACATATAGAAGGTAATGAAATTATAGATTCCAATTTTGATGCTAAAAAACATTATGTCTAAGGGGAATGGGGTATAAGAAAATATTTTATTTTCCCAATGAATTTATATTGTATAATAAGGAATATGATTTTTTTAAAAAATATGATAAATGCATGAAATAAGGATTTAAAATTGATAGAATATCCTACCTTGATTCATACCCAAGGATAGGTAACAAACCACATGCTAAGGCAATCTAAATCTACTAATAATTCAATATTTAGAGAATTTATTTATAAATTAAAATAATGAAAAGTGGTTTATATATAATATAGATGAGAAAACATCCATTAGAAATATATACTACCCTCTAGATTTTCCAAAATTTATGTAAATTGATAAATAGTTATTTATTTTGAAAATAAAGTTATAAATCTCATAATGATATTGTTCATATATGGAATAAATACATATAAAAGCCTTAGTATCAAACATAGTTCATGGATTGTTTTGTTGGTAGTTTATAACCCACATCCATAGATATGTTTGAAGTGAAAATATGGTTTGATGAGATTGATGATTGCTGGAATAAAATAGTATGGAGAATATTTTAATATTTACTTTTCACCATTGATTTCTAATTTAAAATTTTTATGGGAGACACATGTTAAAGTTTTTTATCCATACAAAAAATATTATTTCCATATGAATGCTATAAATATGTTCATAATAAACAAATTTCAAGTATATGGAAATTTATCTGCGTATAATTTCAAGTGATACAATTCTTTTCCAATTGGTGAGGAAGATAATTTATATCATTAACTTTATAATGGGAGAAAGATAGTATTTATACGACATCAACGTTTTTGTAAATTGATCACCCTTATTGAATATTAAAAAAAATTTAATAGTTTATAGGATAATTATTTTCAACCACAACCATTATTGATGGATGAATATAAAAACAAGGTGAAAAACAACAATGATAAATTTGGGAAGAAAAAGTTTGGTTCATCCAAAAAATAAGTGGAAGAAATTGTCTATCTTATTTGATCTACCTTATTTCATATTTTTGGAGGAAAAACATAACATTGATATTATTAACATTGAGAAACAAATTTTTAAAAATTTTATTAGGGATTTTTTAGTTTCAAAATATATTATTAAATATGAATTTTATGTAATATCAAACTTAGTATTTATATGAATATGTATAGAGTTATTGAGATGCCCCAAACCCACACTCCTAGGATCAGTGTTTGAAACACACATTTTAAAAACTAGTTTTTATACCAAGTGAGATTATCCAAGATAAAATTTCCTATATTTCAAATTAATATTAAATCTCACAATAGTCTCACACAATATTTAGAACCTTTATATTTAGTGTCGTTAGATATTATATATATAAAAAACTTATTTTATAACCCATGTGAACATTTCTCCCTAATCACACCATACTAGATCCCCTTTTAGAAATCTAAGATATTATAATCATATTCATAACATAGGAAATAGAAGAAAAAATGAAGGGGTGAACTCAGATGCACTTTAATGGTATACATAAGAGATAAAAATTTATGATCATAAGTGAGAATATGATAATTGTATGGATATAAGGGCATATCCAAGTTTTATAAAAAACATCATTAGGAAATAATACCCAAATAAACATCAATTATCAATAGTAAATCAAAGAATAATGATATGAGTATATTATAAGATATATATTATCATATCATGATTATTATTAAATCATATATATGTGGCACAAACATGATCATAGATCATAAAATAGTGGATAAGAAATCATTACACATTTCCTATAACATAGTAAAGAAGGCATTACTACCTGATTCCAATAACATAGTAAAGCATACATCAATTTTTGATTCCCATAACATAGGGGATCCAGAATAACTTCTTGATTACCATAGTGGAGAATGCATCAATACCGGATTCCCATTATTATATCATGAGATATAAAACATTACTCAATTTATTGGAGAGATATTTAATTACGATCCGACCCATCACATAACAAAAAATGTACATAGGTTTTCCAAGAGAACATGGAACATTGATATTTCAAACATCACTTAGTTTTCCCATGGAAAATAGATGGGCTATGTTGTGGTGTTATGAATGGTAATGAAGTGATAGGTGGGCCCATTATGGCGCGATATACCTTGAGGGGGAGTGTGTTCAGACGCTTCATGTGAATTGATGGTGAGACTGAGATGGATGATGGGGCATGATGTCTTAGTGTGTCCTAACATAGGGGAATGCCGATCTTGAGTGATTATAGCCATATGTGATGATAGTTGGGAATGATGATCATGAGTGATTAGACATGCGTGGAAATAGTGGGGCATGATGGTCTATGTGACCTAACCCAAAGATAGCTACGAGGCATGATAGCCTAGTATGGTTTGACCTTGAGGCCTAAAACTCTCGAGTAGCTTGAGGATGGATCTAACATTGAAACATTTACATATTTGTTATAATTTTTTATGACATGGTGCTAAAGTAGGTATAATATGGGTTTGTGGTAGTTTGATTAGCACACAAAATCTCATCTTGATTGTTTCTCATGTGCACATTTATTTATTATTTTTTTATAAAATCTTATGCATGTAAATAATTTGTAAGGATGAATTTTTGGTGTCCTACCAAGTCTTATACTCACACCCTAATTATAATTTTGGCATGCTTGTAGATTTCATGACCAAATATCCAGTGAAGGGAAAGAGACCTATGGTGGATGGTTGAGCGGTGGATCATGGAGCAGGAGTGCACTGAGACAGACACTAGAGTACCCTACAAATGTTTTTTTATTTAGTTGTATTATATTTACCTACTAATTATACTCCATATAGTATTAACACTTTTAGATATATATATATATATATATATCACTTATAAAATTACCAAATTTTCCTTTGATTATTTATTTATTATTTAATTATTGTTATTTATTATCCTGATCAATGACATTATATGAAGGTTATAGTCTCCCACTATTAGATTTATACCCCCAATTCTAGTCATAAATCTCTTACTTATGGGAAGGCGCATATAAAGTCATGTGACTTTCTAACTTGGACATTGTGGTTTAGACTAGGATGTTACAAAATGGTATAAGGGGACTAGGACTCACTAACATGTTTTTCTCCGTACCTTGGGTTGAGACAGGTTATACAAGAGATAAGACTATTGATCTTTAGGAAGGAGAGCTATGACAGTGTTTATCTAGAACTGTAAAGTGGAACTCCGAGTTTCTATAAAGTGGGGAATTTATGTTTTTCTATTACTATCCATTAAAATCAACTTGTTTAATGAACATGATATAGATTCATGATTTATTGTATTTCAGGTGCATTTATGCCTCATGACTAGGAATTTAGGTTTACATGACATATATATACCAGTTTTTGTGATTCATTATAGTTCATTAATTAAATTACCTGATTTTTGTGATCTAATCAGGAAAGTTTCTATTTGTGTGATATATATTTTTTGAAGAATATTATGATATATATTTATTGGAATTAATTGGTTGAACTAATCATGTTTTTGTGTTAGTATATGTATGATGAATTTGAATAACATGAAAGGATGAAGACCATGGTTAGTGCTAGGAGGGGTATACCTTGGGTTAAGGGTAGACTCTAAGGAGAACCTTGTACGATCCCATAATCTGGTTACAAGAAAACTTTTGTGATCTCATAGATATATTAGGGTTTATCTTAACAAATATATTTATTTTTTGAATTTTTGTCCTTCACATTATAGAAGAATTCACCTCGACATAGTCTTATGGGACTACTTAGGAAATAGGGAGAAATAATTCCATAAGGGAGGAGGTTACATCATTACTATTATATGTATAGGATTATGAAGTTGAGATTGATCCCAAAACTACTCTATAGTTTAGTAAGAATGGATGATTCAACTAGAATTATTTTTCTTAGTGCCTTTCATAGGCATAGAATTTAAGAACTATGGTTGAATATGCCATGATTTTTAACTCTAGCATTCTTCATCCTTACAGAGCACCAGAGGCCCTCAGGATACTAAAGAATGGGTTGAAATATTTTTGGTAATTTTTGACCTAGTATAAACTATGAAGGAATGAAAATTTATGATGCTATTTATATCATGTTGTGAGTGAATCCATTTTGATACCCCATATCATATGGCTCCAAATAGGCTGAAGGAGATCAAGGTATAACTAGAGGACTTATAGAGAAAGAGACTTATCAGATATAGTACTTCACGATGGCGTGCACCTATTTTTTTCACTAAGAAAGAGGATGATAGTATTAGGCTATGAATTAATTACTGGAAGTTGAACTAGGAAACATTGAGGAAAAAATATCCATTGTGAAATATCAATGATCTTTTTGATCATCTAGGGGGAGATTAATGGTTCTCCAAGATTGATCTTCAATCGAGCTATCATAATTATGAGTGAGAGAGAGGATATTCCAAATATGGAGTTTTGGAGTAGGTACAGATTGTATGAGCACTTGGTAATGCCTTTTGGGTTGAAAAAAATGCCATAAGTATTCATGTTCCTCATGAACAAGATCTTCCATCCATATATAGAATCATTCATCATAGTGTTCATTGATGATATCCTCATTTACTCACTGAAACCAGAGAAACATACAAGGAACCTAGAGATAGTCATGAGTATACTTTGAGCACATAGGATTTATACCAATCCATCTACGTGTGACTTTTGGATTTGATGGGTGAAGTTAATGGGACATGTGGAATCTAAGACTGGTATATTTGTAGACCTATAAAAAGTTTTGGTAGTCATGTCTTGAACATATCCTTGGAGCGTGTTTGGGATTAGGATATTTCTAGGTTTATAAGGATATTATTTAAGGTTTATCTAAGAATTATCCCAACTATTGGTAACCATGACAATGCTAATAAAGATAGGAGTGAAGTTCCAGTGGCCAGACTAGTGTGAAGAGGATTTCATAGAGATAAATAGAATATCTAGTACCGACACTCCCTAAGTCTGGGATTGGTTATACAATGTACTGTGATACATCAAGCATCAGTTTGAGAGTAGTGATTATATAGATAGAGATAATTTAGTAGAATATGGGTCTCTTCAATAATGACATCATGAGTGTAACTACCCTACTCATGAATTGGAGTTTGGATCCATTTTCCATTATCTAAAGTGATTTCAACACTATCTATTTGGTTAGATATTTTTTGTTTATAACGAACACAAAATGTTTTTCTATATCTTCACACATATATACCTAAATCTGATGTAGTGGTGCTGGGTTTAGTATCTACATATTTTTTTTGAGAAAATATATGCACCTGGGAAAGGTTAACACCACTGAATATGCTCTTAGATATAAGATTCAAGATAAGTAGAATATTGGCGAGAGGCCTTCATAGGAGTAATGATGCTTGGCGATCTTGTTGGAAAACTAGAGGACATATGCTTATGAGGATCATGGATTGATGACTTGTTCCCATTTATAGATCATATACTCACTTTTAGACTGGTTGAAGACTGTATAGGAGTCAGACCTAGAGTGTTTTATGGTTAGAGAATAACTAACTAGTGGTGATCTGATGCCTGTATAGTCGATGTACAATGATGATGTGATCTTGTAACATAGGAGTGTATTATTCACTACTTCCATCAATGAGGAGATGATGAGGTATTACCATACATCTAGATGGTTAGTATATCCTGGTGTGACCAAGATGTATCTGGACTTTAGGAGGTAGTTCCAGTGTCCATGTATAAAGAGTGACTTTGCTGGTTTCATCTCCAAATGCCTTACCTTTAAGAGGGTAAAGGCTGAGCACCCATATCGTGGTGGGTTATTTCAGATACTCCTGATACCTATGTGAAAATTGGAGGACGTCTCAATGTAATTTTTATGGGGTTACCTAGGACCTTGAGTTGTCGTGATATAGTATGGGTGATTTTCAACCAGATAAATAAGTCTTCTCACTTCTTACCAATCAAAGAGACTCACTCAGTGGAGGATCTAGAAAATATATATGTCCAAGATATCTTATTCCTGCATGGATTTTCCTTGAGTATTTTTTTAGATAGATATTCATGTTTTATTTCACCCTTTTAGAAGGGATTATAGAAATACTTTGGGACTTATCTAATATTTAACATGATGTAGCATCTATATATTGATGGATAGTTTGAGTAGAATATATGTATATTGAAGGATATGCTTTGAGGTTACATCCTGTACTTTGGTGGAGCATAGGATAATCACCTCACATTGATTTATTTTTCATAAAATAAAAGATACCATGATTTGATTCATATAGAACCTTATGAATCTCTTTATATGAGTCCATGTCACTCACCACTTTGTTGGCATGAGGCGTGTGGGACAATGGTTTTCATCCCCATCATGGTTTATGAGACCTCCAAGGGAGTTTAACTGATATAGAAGAGTTTGATCACCACTTATAGAAGAAAAATATCTTATTCCTACCATAGAGAGGAGACCCTTGGTGTTTTCTGTGGGAGATCAAGTTTTCTTGAGAGTATCTCCTCGGTTAGGGTAGAGATTTATGAACAAACAAGGAAATATAACATCAAGTTTTGTGGGACTCTTTGAGATCACCAAATGAGTGGGCACAATGGTGTACCATTTGGACCTTTCTCTATGTTATTGATGCATGCATGACATGTTCCATGTTTCTCAGCTTTAGAGGTACATTCCCAGTCATGCACATGTTATAGATTGTGAATAAATTAGGTTGGATCCTAATGCATCTTATGAGGAGAATCTAATGTGGATTACATAATGGTGTGAGAGAGTATTTTGATGGAAAACTACACCACTAGTCTATATTTGATGTAAGCAAGAAAGAATTCAGAAGAAGTGGTGGGAGCATGAGTCTAATGTTCATACTAAATGGCCTGAGTTGTTTGATCAAGACCTATATAGATAATTCTCCGGGAAAAGAAGTCGATAAATTGTGAGAATTGTAATATCCTAAATTTTTTAATATAATAAAATCCCTTATTAATAATAATTCATGATTATTTTTATGTAAAAATGTAGTATTTTAATAAAAATTACATAATAGATGATGTAATGGATTTGAGTAATGGTAAAAACCAAGTTTACAACTTGGAATATTCTATAGAATATTTTTAGTGTGAGGAACTAATATATCATGGTATTATGGGGCCTGTAGAACCTTAATGTAGAAGGAATGAAAACATTAAATATATTATATTCTGTGCACATGAGTTTTTTGAAAATAATTTAATATCACCAAAACAGTGCATTATATGAGAAATTCGAGACCACCAATAGACCTGGCATGAGGGTTTTACCCTTGGGATGACATAACATTTATTAGTGTCACATGTTTGGTGAGATCGCATGTGATAATAACTTATTTAATATTTTTATTATATATTTTTTCTAAAAATAAATGAATATCTTCTAAATGGTGCATCATATGAGAAATTAGATACCACCGTTAGGTCTAGGATGTGGGTTTTACCTTAGGTATGATATAACATTTGTGCACATTGGGTGTTTGGTCAAATCACATGTAAGGTTATGCTATTTAACATCTTCTTATTATTAATATTAATTTAATTAATTAAATTCGTTTTTATTTAATTAATAACTATTATTAAATGTGGAAACCTCTATTTTGACCCAAAGTGATTCCAAAAACATTATATTTCATCCATTTTGTCATGAATACTCCAGAAATGCAGTAAATGTGTGAAATTAGTGACCATGCAATCAATTTTTGGGTGAAATAGTAGATTAATCTATGCTTTGTAATTTTTGAAACCTATACGTTTTTTGGAGTTCTAAAATATCCAAACCACTCAGTTTTCATAGTTGGTTGATTCTATCAATTTCAAGTGACATCAACACTCCTCTTTATGTGATAGTTGGAGCCCCATCGATTCTATTCTGTGTTCTTCTTCCCCTTCCAGGAACGACGTAGTCCCTTTTCTGCCTGGTGTGTGGTGCATATTCAATGTGAGTTTTTTTTCTATTGTTTAATTTTTTCCATCAATTCATTTACTTTAAATTATGGAAAAATGGTTGATTAAAATAAAGGATGATAAAACCTAAATTATCAAGGGATAATTTCAAGAAATTCTCCAAATTAGTTTTACCTTGAATTATTATTATAGATAAACCTAAATTATAAAAGTATAATAATTAAAATTATCAAATGATAATTTCTATATTATCAAAGGATAATTATTGAAAAAAATTATCAAAGTATAATCACATGGATTTATCAAGGGATAAATTATTGAAATCTCTAGATAATAATTACTTTGAATTATCGAAGGATAATTATTGTAATTATCAAATGATAATTGTGAGATTAGTAAAGGATAATTATTAAATTATCAAAAGATAATTGCATGATTATCAAAGGATAATTATTAAAATTATCAAGAATTAATTAAAAAAGTTTAATTTATAAAAAATTATCAAAAGATAATTATAAAAGGATAATTTAGAATAAATTATCAAGAGATAATTATAAAAGTATAATTTATGATAAATTATGAAAATATAATTATAAATGATAATTTATGATAAATTATCAAGAAATAAGTATAAAAGGATAATTTGTAGTAAATTATCAAGAGATAATTATAAAATATAATTTCTAATAAATTATCAAAAGATAATTATAAAAGGATATTTTAGGATAAATTATCAACAGATAATTATAGAAGGATAATTTATGATATATTATCAATAGAAAATTATGAAAGGATAATTTAGGCAAAATTAACAAAAGATATTTATTATTAAGGATAATGTTGTGAGCACATGCGTTGGACTAAAATTATAAATTGGAAATTATCCAAAAGAGAAAAAAAATTATCACATGTGATATTTTATTTATTTTTTGAAATAAAATAGATAGTTTTGGTTCTAGTAACCCTTGAGAAACCTCGATAATTGATGTCTTGATGATTATGATAATAAGGTCATGAAGAGGTTTTCTTGACTATTAAGGTGTGGCATCCTGGACCTGAGTACCCCTTAGGGGTTCCCCAAGCTTGGTTGGCCACATGGCCTCAAGCACGCCTCCACGTATGACAGAGGTTATTGACTAGCAAGGAGGGACTAATGTGTTTCCATGGGGAGACAGTTCCCTCATAACTAGAGTAGTGCACAACAGATAAGAAATAACAAATAAGTAGTGGAAGTAAAATGTAAACAGATGGCACAGTGTAAGAAGACACTATAACAACATGACTAGTAACCCACCATAACATAAGTAGGCATAAACATCCAAGAAACAATAAAAAAATAATATTTTGAAACTAAATCATATAAAAGTGATGATAATGTATTTCCTGTCTTTAGAAAACTAAAAAACAAGTATACATGGAAGTAGGAAATAAATACTATACAAAATAATCAAAAAGGAACAAAAAACTATCCAACATCCTGAGCACTGGCTTAGTTATCTACAACCAAGATCCATCATAAGGTAATAGATAAAGACCAGTTGTCCAAAGCAGGATGCTTACCCTTATCAACACTTGCATACATGTAATCTTTCTGGGTACCATCAGTGACTCAGATAGGGTTTGAGATAAAATATTAGTAGGCCATCACCAACAATATCTATACAAATCCACTCCATGAAATATAAACTAAAAATGTATAGGTATATTAACATGTAAAGAAATGCTATAATGATAACCGATACCTGCTTCAACCTCAGTTGTTAATGTCTCTAAATATGAGATCATTTAATTAATTCATTTAACTTTAGTTTATATAGATAAGTCACATGAGTTGTAAAATACATTGACAATATATCATGATAATAATAATAATAAAGGATCCAAGGTATAACAAGTCATCTTATAATGATGATAATAGTAAATATGATCCAAGGTAATAACCAAGGCATCCATGAACTCATTGGTCAAGCTAACTTAGTAATAACATGAAGCTTGGGTATAAGGGTTTGAGTGTAATCCAATGGGAATTCCCAAGGCATTCCATTGTACAAAGTTGTGGCCTCATCCCAAGATCTCATCCAAGATAAAAAGAGCTAAACATGACTAGCACCAATGAGGTGAATCCATGGAATCACATGTCTGAAGACATAAAGATGGATCCAAGGAGTGTATCCAATGAATCCAAATATCTATAATACAGTGAAGGGATCCTATAACATCATTCTAAACATCCACTAATAGAAAAGGTCCATGTTCCAAGGTGGGTATCTCCCTTGGAAACCAGATCCCTAAATTAGAATAGCTTCCTATGAGTGCTAAAGGAATTCCCTTGGGAATCCAAGGTTGGATCAAGTCTAACCACTGCTATAAACAATAAAAAGTCCATATGAAATAGGTACCTTACACATAATTCATTATTTAATTTAGGCACTATAATACTCATGCCATTTAATAAGTCTATAGGTTCATTCAATTAGCTTCCATACTAAATAGTCAGGCTATAAAAGGTATGAAACCATTTAGTAATTTAATTACATAATCATTAATTAAGTTTAATCCACAACCTTCCATTAAGAATGGAAAGGTGTGATATAGACATGCAACCAAGCCATTCAATTACATTCAAACAGGCCAAGTGATACATATATTATACTTTACATTTACACTTTATGTTCATTTAGTATATTTAAACACTTACCTTATAAGGGTCAAGTTATATTACACATGCATTAGCCATTTACATTTCATTCATTCAGTTATACTCTTACCTTTAGTAAGGCCAAGTTTAATAATACCCAAACGGTGGCACAAATAGTCATAATATACAACTAAAAGGTATTAAAGATGGAACTCCCTACTTGGGGTGGAAGAAGTTGAGGTCACAACCCCCAACAATGATGAACATATATATAAGGGGCTCTAGAATATGAGCATGATGGCTATAGGAAAGGCACATTAATTAAATAGGCAATGCCTGATGAAATTGGCATGCAAAAAATGAAGAGAGTTTATAAAATGGTGAGACTTGAGGGATGAGTCATAGGCCACCTACCATATACTCATAGCACTATCCTCATCCAAAATCAATGTTTAGTTTATCCTAGATTATAAGAAAACTGAATAAAAAATCAACACCCTAAAAATATGGCATATTAGCCTCCATAAAAATAGAATTGTCGAGAGGAATAAAAATGCTGAATGAATGATGATGAATAGAGTACTTACTGATAGAAATCCAATGAGATTAATGGTGCCTTGATCAAAATTTGGAAAAAAAGAAATATGGAAAATCCTAGGTTAAAGGGAATTGGGATCTTCTAATGGGAGAATAGAGGGGTTCTGGCACTAGATATGAGAGAAATAATAGAGGGGGTAAAATTTTAAGACATGAATTTAATTTTTGGTATTTTTACCAAAAAATTATAGGTTTTCATGGGTTGGAAGCATGATTAGACAAACCGTGCAGGAACCGTACACCTCCCACTACTTAAAGAGAGACCCCTCATGGGTTTTCCCACACAGTTTGAGAAACCGTGCACCAACCGTGTGGGTGGCTCTACTACATTTTGATGAGATACTCACACGAATTTTTAGCCATGGGTGAATGGTTTGGGAAAGCTATTCTCCCATGATTTCTCCTCTGAAACACCCTATATGGTTAGGGCAAACCATGTGATATAGGTCACACATTTTTGATTAACTGTGTAACCTAGTGATTTCTTCCACCGGTTGGGGATCCAGGATCTGAACAAGCCCTAGACACCCCTAAAACCTTCTTAACATCATTAGGCATCAATATTAGGGATAAAAAAACAATTATACCAAATTTAATGGATCCATATGTCATAGAAAAACTAGGTTCTTACAGTTTTCCCTCTTAAAGGAACTCATCCCTGAGTTCACCTTAAAATGATGAAAAAACTTTTTCTGAGAACAAATCATGCCACTAAGCATGTATGTCAGCCTCCCTCTCCCAATTATCATCCTATACCTAGCCATGCTGCCTTAGAACCCATACTAAAGGGATAGACTGGCCTCAAAGAGCCTTCATTCCTTGGTCAATGATGTGTATGGGATACTCCTCAAATGAAGCATCGACATCCAACTCAGCCACTTCAGGATGAAAATAATGAGACATGTCAAAATGATAATGGTGAATATGTGAAACATGTAAGACATCATGCACATAATGACACATTTTAGGTAATAAAAACTCAAAGGCTACTAACCTGAATTTCTCCAAAATCTAATACAGACCAACATAATTAGGAGAGAAAAATTATCTTTCCTTTGTATCCTTCTCTATACAAGCCTAGGAAATACCCATAGGAAAACAATATCCCCAACCTCAAACTCTAGAGGTCATAAAAAATGATCGACATATGATATTTATATCAACTGAACAATAGAAACAAACTTTATGATAAAAAAACCTACTCTGAAGCCTCCTGAATGAGATAGGGATCTCGTAACACTGCCTCTCCTTCCTCTAACCATCATAAGGGTGAAAGAAACAACCTACCATACAAGGAATCATAGGGATCCATCTGAATAATAACTTGAAATATATTATTTTAGGTAAACACAACAAGAGGGATATGACTCTCCCAAGAACTTCCAAAATCAAGGACACATTCCTAGAGCATGTACACTAAAAACTATATCATGCATTCCAATAATACATCGGTCTGAGGGTGAAAAAATATGCTCAGAAGCACCTGTGTACCCATAGATTTCTGTAACCCCTTCCATAACCTCGATGTTAAAATAGATTCCCTATATAAAATTATTGTATGAGGTACCCCATGTTGCCGTATGATCTCACAATCATATAGTATTCACAACTCATCAATTGAGAAAGTATCTCATGAAGGAAAGAAGTTGGATACTTTCACCAGTCAATCCAAGGCTACCCAAACCATGTCACTATCTTGAGGCGACCTCAGTAAGTTGACTAAAATATCCATGGGAACATCATCCCATTTCTATTTTGAGACTGACAATGGCTGTAACAATCCAGAAGGTCACTGGTACTCTATATTCATCTACTAATTAGTGGAACACCTAGTGATAAATCTTAATATCTGACATTTCATCTCAGGTCACAAATATTGGTGTCACATATCTAGATACATCTTGGATATGCCTGGATGAACTGCCCATTGAGAAGTATGGGACTCCCACAACAGTTCCTATTTCATATATGTAGGAACCCATATATGACCATAAATATGTATGATGTTATCTCCATCAACATAACAATCTGGTGGTAGGTCTTCACCAATAATAATTTCTCAGAGAACCAATACATCAAGATCTGAAAATTTCCAGCTCTTCACCCTTTATAGGAGAGAAGAGGTAACTACCAAGGTCGTAAGAGAATACTAATTTTTACTATCATGAAACTAGATATGCATCTCATAAAATAGGGCCATCAATTTCTATTCATCAATGGATTTCTGTATGGCATGTGCCTGAGTCTTTTGGCTCAGTGAATCAATTACTGCATTACCTTTTCAAGGCATATAGGTGAGATCAAAATCAAAGTTATAAAGATATTAGACCTATGTTCATTGTGTGAGATTTAATTCATACTATGTAAATATATATTTTAGGCTCTTGTGGTTTGTATACACCACAAATCACTCACCCATCAGATAATATCTCTAGCAGTATAAGGCATGAACAACTATTTCTAGCTTGAGGTTGTGTGTTGATTAGTTTCTCTCATGATGCATAAACTATAAATATCCATACATAATAACTCTATCATACTATATCATCAATACACCCATTAATATGCCTAATTCATCACAGAAAACTATATAACCTCTACCAGGATCTATTCGAATCAGAATGGGTGCCGAAAAAATCCTTCCTTTCATCTTCTGAAAGGCTTTTTCGCACACTTCTCACCATAGGAACTTGACAAAATTCTTTGTGTGGCTTGTAATAGGTGTATAAAGGAATTATAAGTCATGTATAAAATTCCTATAATATCCATATAACCCCAAGAAACACTGTATATATAACATGTTCTTTAGATGCTACTAGGAAACTAGAGTGCTCACCTTCTCTAGGTTAACAAACACTCCTCTTTCTGATATAATATAACCCAAGAAGTGACCTTTGTTGATCCAAAAGTGGAACGTATAAATATTTTCACAAATAATATACTCTCTTAGAAAATTAAAAACAATATCAAGGTTCTTATCATGGTCTCTATGAGTATGATAATACACTAATATGTCATCCACAAATACCATGAAAAAGAATTCAGATAGGGGTGAAAAACCCTATTCATAAAATCTATAAAAATGAAAGGTGAGTTCATAACACCAAACATCATAATGAGATACTCATAAATACCATACCTATTATGAAATTTTTATAAGGTATGGCTGAAGGAATGAATCACACCTGATGATAGCCTGATCTTAGGTTGATCTTTGAGAATACCCTAGATCCTCAGAGCTAGTAAAAGAGATCATCTATTTGAGGAAATGGATACCAGTTATTAACCATAAGTTGGTTCAACTATCAATAATCCACACATAGCCTGAGGGTCCCATCTTCCTTCTTGGAGAAAATTATGGGTTAACCCCAAGATGAAGTAATGTGTTGGATAAAACCTTTAGACTCCAGATATTCCAACTACCGCTTGAGCTCTTGGAGCTTAGTAGGTTTCATCCTATATAGAGTAATGGACACTAGAGATGATCCTAGAACAAGATTGATCATAAAATATACCTCTCTATCTGTAGGTAATCTGAAAAAATCATTAGAAAAGGTATCCCTGAAATTATATACCATAGGAGGAAAGTCTATCAGTTGTATTCCCTACACCTCTATGAAGTGGCTATCAATATGGGTGGTCAATCCACCCAAACCATGATGCTTTTTTCTAAATCTACTATACTGGACATTCTAATCACAATTGTGTAGATAGATTCCACCCTATTGTTTTATAAAATACATATTGTGGTGATAGCATTCCACATAGGCATGATATGGAACCATCCAATCCATTTTGAGAATGACATCAAATCATTTCATCTCGAGTATGATGTGGTTTCATAAGAAGGGGTAACTATGTAACTCAAGGGGGAAGTCCCTATATTAGAATATTATTTTCTGAACACAGTCCCAATAGTGTGTCCAGGGTAATCACACCACAATAGTACTAAATTTCCAACCTGAGACTTTACATGATCGATAGAGAGACAAAACAGTGTAAATCACCTATATCGAACAAAGTAGATAAAATAGCGGAGGCAACTAGAATAGTACCTCATACTGTAGAAGGTTCTACACTCTGATCCTCAAGTATCTATTGTAATGCATGAATATGGCCTGATCCACAGCCCTATTCTATAACTGGACTACCCTAAATAGGTCCATTCTACTGGTTCTGATTATCATAAGTCTAGCTATCACAACCAAGACCTCCTCCTTGTCTATCCCTTCTAGTGCTACTCCAACTTCCCAAATGAAAAAACACAGCTGATCCTACTCCTAAAGGTGGTGCTAGTATGGATCCTCTTCCAATGTAAGTAGATGGAAATGTCTGATAGAATCTATAAAGATGCCCTATATAACCCAAATCATGACACTTAAGAGGATATCTATCACACCGAGGCTTCATATTCCCCTTCCTTCTACACTAATAGAATATAATGGAACTTCCAGTTCGGTTAATATGACTACAACTATTCAGATGAGAAATATCAAGGTTACACTTCCTACTAAAGAAAGAACCATTTCCCTACCTCAACACTAAACCATTATGCCCAGAACTATAACATTATCTCAAGTTTCACTCAGTAATAAGGTCCTGCTTCATGATCATAGAACAAGTAGGTAGGAAAAATACATTCACCTGAGTACAGATGACATACTTGATCTTATCCTTGAACCATCTAGCACGTGATATCTCAACATCATCTAGAAGTTGTTTGAAGAACCATAACTTAGTAAAACATGGTGAACAATATGTGACAGATATGACACCATTCTCTAGGTGCATGAATTCTCTAGCTAGATCAGATCTCAATATATGAGGAAAGAAGTACTCATAGAAGACATTATGGAAATCAGCCCAGACTATGCCTTGATGATGACCAACCTGGGTAATCACATCCCACCTGTGCTTAGATGAATCATGAAGTGAATGTGAATTCTAAGTTCCTATAATGATGCATGTAACAATAATAGGTAAATGAATGCAGTAAAATGCACCTATATGGCATGGAATATATAGGGCATGTGAATTCTAGGTGCCTATAAAGATGCATGAAAAAATTATTCTTTCCTTCATCTCATTATGATAAGGACAAGTAGAAATTGTTAATAATAATAATAATAATAATAATAATAATAATAATAATAATAACCATCACATAGCATGTGAATCACTCAATAGTGAAAGTATATCAACTATAATAATAAGAATACAATACAAAAATATTTATTTTAGGAAACTCAACATTTACCCTGAACATGGGTTAACTAAACCCAAGAATGACTTATAACCAAGTTCTAAATCATTCCTAATCACCTATCTATCTTAAAATAGAAAAGGAATAAAAGAACCCATCTAATACCACTTTATAACACCGCAGAACCTAGTGCCATTTAGTGGTGACCTGAGCACAGTTGGGCACATGGCCTCAAGCGCACCTCCTCGTATGCTAGTGGCTGCTGACTAGTAGAGAGGTCCTAGAATGTGCATGTGGGGAGACTATAACCTCATAACTAGAGTGGTTCACAATGGATAAGTAATAACTAATAAGTAGATGAAGCATAATGTAAACAGATGGCACAACAGAAGTAGACACTATAACAACTGGACCAGTAACACACCACAAAAAAAGTATGAATAAAAATACAATAAATAATTATCAACTAATAAATATAAAATAAATCATATATAAGTGATGATAATTTATCTAATGCCTCTATAAAATTGGAAAATAGGTGTACATGGCAGCATGTAATACATTCTATACAAAAGAAGTAAAAATGAACAAAAAACTATCTAGCATTCCAAGTGTTATCTTGGTCATATTCTATAAAGCTCCATCTTAAGAAAAGAAATCAAGATCAAGTGTCCAAAGAGGGATGCTTCCCCTTATAAACATCTTCTTACATATAATTTTCCTGGGTACCATCGACATCCCAAATAGGGTGTGAGATAAATATAAGTAGGCCAAAACCAATGGTGTCCATACAAATCTAGTCTATGAAATATAAACCAAAAGTGTGCAAGTATTAAGAAATGTGAAGTAATTATATAATGATAAAAAAAATCTTATTCATCCTCAGTTGATAATGTCTCTAAACATGGTATCATTTAATTAAATCATTTAAGTTTATTTTATATAGATAATTCACATGATTTTTAAACAACACTAAAAATATATCATTATAATAATAATAATAATAAAGGATCCAAGGTATAACAAGGAATCCTATAATGATGATAACAGTAAAGATGATCCATGTTAATAACAAAGGAATCCTTGAACTCAGGGTTTAGGCCAACTCAGTAATAATATGAATCCTATATATAAGGATTTGAGTGTATTCCAAGGGGCATCACCCAAGGAATTCTATTGTGAATAGTTCTAACCAATTCTAAAAATCTCATCCAAGGTAAAATGGGCTAAACATGACTGGGACCAATGTGGTGAATCCATGGCACCATGTGTCTGAAGACATAAATCTAGATCCAAGGAGTGTATCCAAGGCATCCTGATATATGTCAGATTTTAAATGGATCCTATAATGTCATGCTAGGAATTCACTAGTAGTTAAGGACATTGTTCCAAGGTGAGTATCTCCCTTGGAAACCGGATCCCTAAATTGGAATGAAATTCTTTGAGTGCTCAATGAATTCCCTTGAGAATCCAAGGACGGATCAAGTCTTACCACTCTTATATAGAATAAAAAGTCCTTATTCAATATGAATCTTATACTTAATTTATTATTTAATTAGGTTTATTCCACTACCTTCCATTAAGCATGGGAAGGTGTGCTACAAACATGCAACCAAGTCATTCAATTACATTCAAATAGGCCAAGTGATACATATATTATAATTTCCATTTACATTTGAGATTCATTTATTATATTGAATCACTTACCTTATAATTTTCAAGTTATATTACACATGAATTATCCATTTACATTTCATTCATTCAGTTAAACACTTACCTTTAGTAAGGCCAAGTCAAAGAACACCCGAACGGTGGTACGAATAGTCATAACATACCATATGAAGGCATTAAAGAAGAAACACCCTACTTGGGGTGGAAATTTTTGAGGTCACAACCTGAAAATATGATTTACATATGTATAAGGGGCTCTAGAATACGATTATGATGATTATAAGTAAGGAACTTGAATTAAATAGGCAACACATGATGATATTGGCATGTGCAAAATGATGGAAGTTTATAAAACAATGAGACTTGAGGGATGAGTAATAAAAAATATATCATATACTTATATCAATCTCCTTATCCAGTATTAGCCTTTAGTTTGGCCTATATTAGAAGAAAACTAAAGAATAGATAAATTACTTAAAAATAGGGCATATGAGCCTATATCAAAATAGCATCATCGAGAGGAAAAAAATGATGAATGACTTAAGATGAATAAAGTACATACCAAGAAGAATCTAATGAGATGAATGGTGCTTCAATCAGACTTCGGATGGAGTAAATATGGAACATCATAACTTAGTTAGACTTGGGAGTATTCAATGGGATAAGAGAGGGGTCCTGGCGCTAGAAATGAGAGAAATAAGAGAGGGTATAAAATTATAAGCCATTAATAGAATTTTTGAATTTTAACCCAAAAATTATAGGGTATCATGGTTTGGCCACATGGTTGGAAAAATAGTGTGCCAACTATACATGTCCCACTTCTCAAGGAGAGACCCCACATGATTTGACCCACATGATTTGAGAAAATATGCACCAACTGTACCAGTGCCTTTATAAAATTTTACTAAGATACTCACATGGGAATGCAAAACTGGGTGCATGGTTGTTTCACTAATTTCAACCCTTCTTTCCCTTATGAAATTCCCCACATGGTTAGGGGAAACCATGTAGGCTAGGTCACATGGTTTCTACTAACTGTGTTGCCTAGTGATTTCTTCACCAGCTAGGGGTACGGGATTTGAACAAGCTCTAAACACCCCCGAAACCTTCTTAACATCATTAAAAATCCATATTAGGTCCAAAAAAAAATAATTATATAGAAATTTAAAGGATCCATTCCATATAGAAAAACTGGTTTCTTACATGGGGTTTATACTCCATCTATCGAACCACATAGGGTGGTTTATCCTTGTCTTTGATGTCGATGAATTTTAAGGGAGGAAATTCCTTACCATATCAAGCCATGTATATGATGTTAGCATGATATGTGATTTATATTGGACTAACCCATGCGTTTTGTGTGAAGCATGTGTGTGTGTATCCGTGAGGCTTACTTGATTGACATTTTATGATTATGCGTGTTTATGTTCCTTAGGACATATTGAGTTTCTCACATGTGTGTATATATATATTTTACCACACTCATGATATATTTCTGATGATGAAATTTTTTCTTTGTAATATTCTTGGTTTATACTGTGTTGTTGTGTTATGCATGGTACCAAAGTGATAGGTGTTTTGATCGTGGCTTTGTAACCCTTAAGTTGAGCATGTTCATATGCTGCACGTGACTTGATGACAATAAAGATATTGATGATGGGGAGTTATGGCCTAGTTATTCTTGACCTAGGGGCATGGTTATCACGAGTGATCGTACCTATATGTGATGACCATGGGGTATGATGATCATGAGTGATCAGTCCTGCATGTCAATAGTGGGGCTTGATGGTCTTTGTGACTCAACCTGAAGATAGTGCCGGGGAATGATAATCTAGCATAGTTTGATCTGGAGGTCTAGGGCCTATATGACTATCTAGTATCATGAGTTTGGATATAACATTGATACGTTTCCATGTTTGTTCTGATTTTTTGGCATAGAACAAAACCAGGTATAACTAGGGTTTATGGTGGCTTGGTTAGTGCACAAATGCTCGAATTACTTGTTCCTTGTGTGTGAATTTATTTATTAATATTATGTTATGAACTCTTATGAATGTGAAAAATTATTAATGACACATTTTTTGTGTCCTACTAGGTCTTTTACTGACACCCTACTCAGGAATTTTGATGAGCTTGTAGATTTCATGGCCAGAGATCTGGTAAAGGGAAAGGGCCCTATGGTGGATGATTGAGCGGTGGAACATGGAGCAAGATCAAACTGGGTTAGAAACTTGAGTACCCTTTACATGTTTTTTTTATTTACCTATCTTGTATTTACCTACTACTTATACTATTGACCATCTAACCACTTTGGGAACTATTTTTATATCTATGTCACTTATTCAGTTTCAACATTTTACACTAATTATTTATTCATTAATTTATTATTGTTCATTATTATACTGATCAATGACATGATAAAGATGGTATAGTCTCCCCACTTTCAAATTTAGACCATCGCTGCTAGTTGATAGTCTCTTTCATATGGGGAGGTGCACATGTGGTCATGTGACCTTCTGGCTCAGACCTCCTAATTCGGGTTTGGATAATACAGTCCAGAATTGAATCGTTTTATACCACGAGTTTAATTCCCCAAACGAAAAATGTTATAAGTAAATTTAGAGGGTAATTCATCAAAAAAAATTCAAATGAAATAAATCCTTTTGATATAAAGAGTAAAATGTAAGAAAAAACCTAAAATAGATTTTCAAGAAAGCAGTTTTAGCATTGTCATTAAAGATGGAGTTACATGTCACTTTCAAAATCCAATTTCTAAATAGTGAAGTGATAAATTTTTAAAACTTTTACTTTCAAAAATAATATTCAATAGTGGATCATTTATAATTACATATAGGATTTACATATTAAATGTGAAGTAGAAGACAAAATATATAATTGTGAAAGGAAAATCCTTTTACAATTATTTTTAAAATTAATTTATTGAAACACACATAATAAAAAAGATAATAAAAATATAATTTAAAAAGAGGTAAAGAGAAATAATAATATCACATGAGATAATAAAATTTGGGTTTCAGAAATAAGATAATAAATCATTTTTGGAAATAAATAATATGAACATGTAATAAATATAGTCTTTAAATAGGATAAGAATTATTCTTAACAACGTTATACTTTTATGTGAAATAATTTCATCACATAAAAAGATTTGAATTAAATATTTCACTTCCCCAAATAGAAATATAAGTTTCTATATAATAAATCCTTAGGGTGGAATAATCCAAGCATAAAAGAAATAAGTTCAAGAATAAATCTTATAACTCAACAAAAGGGAGTTATGTTAACAAAAAACCTTACATATTTGGTTACTTTTGAATAAAAATAATTTAAATGAGAAAACATGAAATAGACCTTTAATTACCATCAATAATAGCTAATCATGGTAAGATATTACACATAGGTATTACTACACCAAATAAATAAATTAGGTTTACAATAATAAATATGTCTCAATAAATGGAAATTGAGACATAATCCCTTACCTTAACTCTCAAATTTCATGAAAGTTTTTTTACATTATATATAATTAACATTAATATATTAATAGATCATTTAATAATCTTATTCATATATATTTCCTTTTATGTACATTAATTACAATCATTCATCATACCTTTACTAGTTAGTCAATGTTTATTTTAATCACAAAATGTTTTTAATTTCGATTTTTTCATGCATGTTTCAAAATAAAGACATTGAAACAATCATTAACATATTAAAGGAGGTAGGAAAATAATTTTTTTGATTATTTATACATCCCCATGTTCATTTGATGGAAAATTTAAGTATTTTTTTTCAAGAATAGAATACATGATTGACTTTTTTTTGGTAATTTTACTGATACAAAAGGATCACTTAATAATGATCTTTAAATTTTCTGTCACCATTTAAGAACTATATTCATGAAATATATTAATTATTAATATCATATATATTCATAAAATATATTTTAAAACCTTCCATATAGGTCAGTGATAAAAACATAACAATTTTTTCCATGGAGGTAGTAGTTTGCACGTACACACAGACGATGTTTTCATTTTCTATAAAATGAAAAGACGGTAGAAATTGATTTATATTTATATAATCTTATTAATTTTATAAATATAGTATTTATTTCTTAAATACCACTTTTTAACCATCCATTTAAGGTGGATATGAAAAATAAAATACACCATTCATTGAGGCGGTAGTCGCAAGTACACATGGACGATGTTTTCATTATTCTAAGGAGAGAGTGGAGGGTCGATAATGATTATACCATTAATATAATAACATTAATCATATTAATGATAATAATTTCATCATATCAATATTTTTTAAATATTTCTTGGGGAGGGTGGGATAGATAGATATATAAAAGAAAGATAGATAGTGGTTAATAATCACTCAGGGAGTTTGTGTAGAGACTATGTTTTTGTATTACAAGACTTTGGAATATTTCTATACATATTTTTAGAGTATGGTGTAGAGATGGCCTGTGATTCTAAGGCCTGATGTTCCCAAAATTAATTTTATAAAATTATTTAATATAGTTTTTATTATGTGTGCATAGTGTCTTAAATTAATTGTTATAAATATTAAACAGAATCTCAAATACAAAATATGAGACCATGATTGAGTCTGAAACGTGATGTTTACCCTAAGCGTAACCTAAAATAGGTTGGCGCAGGGTGTTCAGATAAAACAACCATTGGTGGTACATTCAATGGATTAATTAATTTAAATTAATTAATTAATTAACATAACCTAAATGAAATCGTATATAAATAAACTATTATAATAATTTTTTTCAGGTTTATCCACTTGCACATGGGAGAATTGAGAGCATCTTCCCCCTCTTTTCATTGGAGAATCAAGATTTGACGACGATGAGACTTTGGATTAAGGCAGATTAATGTGTAGTGAATGCAACAATGTCTTCGATTAATTAGTGGATTCATTATTTGATGAAGAATGATCCAAAAATAAGGTTGGTCCTATCAATTCATGGTTTATTCCCATTTTTATTAAATTTATTGAGTAGGATCATATTTTTTCTTTATATTCATCAATTGTGGAAAATTACATGATCCCACGTATTGAAATTTAATTTTTTATTTTGTTTTCTCACCCTTGATATCCCCATTTCTATTCATTGTCCAAGAATACTTGACCAATGATTATTAAACCCTTGTTTTGGTGATTTCGCCCCACTTTTTCTTCATGTTCTTCTCCATTGGGCTACGAGGCTAGGAATTGATGTTTCTGGGTGGTACCTAGCCCGATTGGAACTCCATATTTGAGGCAGAACCACATGGAATAATTCAATTAGAAAATTAGGGGAAATAAGGCATGAATCGTGAGGTGTAGATAGATGTTTTATAGATATGGGATCAGAAATGGATAATGAAGCAACACAAGAAGCATGGGAGGCACGTAGTGCATACAATGAACCATTGGGAAGAATTGGGATTGGATTTATAGACATCAAAGGTTCATAGAAAGATCCAATGTTTTTTTGGATTTCTCAAAGTCAAGATTTGATGAAACAGATGCATATTTTCAATCCATGGAACATATATTAGATTCTATGAAAAATGTGACTATAGGATGTGTAGTCTGAATAATAAACAACATATAGGGTCCTGGCTTCATCAGCTAAGGTTTCGCAAAATTATAAGTATCACACACCATATGGGACACCCACACACTATGTGACCTTATGTTGGTGGTTTAGAGTATACTCAGGGAGTACATGAGAAAGGGAATGCCTAGGCACACTCTGTGTGTTGTGATAGATGAACACAAGGAAGATACATAAACACAAGAAAGATACACAGACACAGTCAGGGAGCACATGAAAGACCCTGAGTGGCTCAGACATGCTATGTAGATCCCCTACACACTGCTTAGACCCAAAAGAATAGAAGGACATGTAACAGAAAGGACATAGACATGCGATGGAGTGGGACCACACACTGTGTGGGTCCCCTTACACATTGTGCACCCCTTCTTACCTTGTGAGAGAACTTTAACTTCTCATATCTCCTTCATTTAGACCCAATTTTTGGCTCATGAGTATTCTATCATGAGTGTTTTTACATTTAAAATGTGATGGTGGGATCCATAGTGGCTTTAAAGATTCTATGTGTCATGTTCTGAGTGTGAAGCTTATTTCAGCAGTGCTCAATGATGGAAGTGATCTGAAAAGATCATGATAGTGGTACCCCCTGACAGATTTGGGCAAAAGTCCTTTATTTTATTCCAATGTAGTACCCCTTATTGGGTAGGGTGTGGGTCCCCCTTACACTGAGTGGTACCCCCTGATGGATTAGGGCATAGGTCCTCCACCCACCTAGTGGTACCCCCTATCACATTAGGGCATGAGTCCTCTATCTATCCACTATGTGGTACCCCCTGATGAATCAGGGAGCATGTCCTCTCTCTATTGAGTGGTACCCCCATATGGCATTAGTGTGTGAGTCCTTTACCCACCGAGTGTTAACCCCTATTAGATTGGGTGTGGGTCCTCCTTACACTGAGTAGTACCCCCATGATGGACCAGGGTACAAGTACTCTACTTAGAGATTGTTCTTCCCAACTATGTGACACAGTGGTGAGGCACAATACCTCCACATGGTTACTTATTTGGAAATATTTGTGAGATGTTGGACATCATTGATCGACTTATGGAACTATTTTCCAAGGATGGTCTATGAGATGGATATCCCTTTATATCTTGTTTGGGTTTCTTTGGTTTGAGAAAATATATATATCTATATGTATCCATGTCTTTGGATTTTGTAAATCTCTTGATTTGGGTTGAGTTTTATACTATTTATCTATTCCTATAATGTATCTCACTACTCCCCATTTAGATTTCGAGTTATCCTACTAGGTATTTATATACTCACCCCTACATGGGCTTTGACTGCATGTTTTGTTTCTTATGCAGATGACAGATAGGTTGGTGGAGACTATAAAAAACTATAGGGACACCTATTACATTTGACCACATATAGTGGTCGGATCTTAGAGATCATAATTTGGGTTCTCTCAGCACTTTAACTTTTCTATTTTTTCAGTTTGGTACATCTTTTTGGTTGGGTATATATTTTCCCCTTCAATTTTTAGTTTTCACTATTGTACAATTGTACACCCTAGAGATTTTTCATATGCATGGTTATATTTTAGATATTACATCTTTTTAATATATTCTCCCACACTTATTAATTGATATGGTTGGGTGTGTTCATATAAGAAAATTAGTAAAATATCTCCCATGTTAGATATGGCTTTCGACACTGGTCTCTATCCCCTAGCCTATAGAGGTGGGATTAAGGTAGTTGTGGCCTGAGACCCATTGGATAGGGTTATGACAGATTGGAATAAAAGGTGGTTCGATCCTTGGGAAAATGTTTAGATTAGTCCACTTATGAGGATTTGGTTGGGATTTAGGGCAGTAGTGTCAAAGTGTTTCGATTTCGGATTTCAGGCTTGGGAATCTTGTATTGGTGCGACGACTGATATTTCTATTCACTAAGACCTTGAATACTTACTTTTTTATTTGGAATACCAAGATATTGGCTGCAGGGATAAATGGTAAATTCATCATATAGGATTGAGTCTTCGACTATCCTTCTTGAGACAACTTCCCATTATATATATATATATATATTCATATACATATATATATATATATTCTCATCTGACCATGGTATGTCTTGATTAAATTTTCAGGATTCCTCTGTGATGACAACCAACCCAGTTACCAGTTTTGAATTATGATGACGATAAAATGTGTAACACCCCATGATTATGCACATAAATTTAATATTGAATGTATGAAACACTAAGCCTCTAAAAAACACCAATTTTTTATAACCTAGATAGTAAACATTATTTTTCCACCTCTGTGATTTAAACTTCAAAAAACTGACATACATGGTTGCGTTTAGTAGGATATTTAGAGTCTTCTAAGAAAAAATTAATTTTTGGGGAATAGTAACACACACTTATGAATAGTAATTTGAATAGTAATATGACCCTTATTAATACTAAATCAAATTATTATTTTATTTTCTCAAGGTTTTAAGATAATGAGATCTTGATTATTTTTTCAATATGTTATAAAATGAATTATAGTTTTAAAATTGTTATTTTTTCAAATAAAGTATGATTTTATTTAAAAATTAAATTAATCATAATTAGAAAAATATTTTCAAAAAATTCAGTTCATTTTTTAATTCAACACATCGAAAAATTCTTAGGGTGGATTTTTGGGATTTTTCTGAAATACTCAATTTTTGATGAATAGTAAAATATGATAATTTACCATATATATACATTATCAGTTAAATTCACTATTCATATAATCATGGATGATGTAAGAACACTTGGTTTGAACTCACAAGTACTTATTACTACTATGAGTAACATGAATCAACACTATTAGTTGTCGTGAGGGAAATAATAAAATAATGAATAAGATAATAAAAAATCACTCCTCTCCTCCACTATAAAAACTACCCATCACTCCCTCTTCTATTCACTCCTATCAAGCCTTGTTACTTGTATAAATTCTGCCCAAATATCCTCCCAATCTCCTCCCCATCATATATTAGCCCTTGGTCTCATAAAAATACAAAAACCTCTACCCTAATGAGGCTCTCAAGGAAGATAACTTCAAGAGGTAAATTCCTCCTCTCATTTCATTTATTTCAAGTCCCTTTCTTTTATTTTTCTTTACTCACCACCTTTTATAAAAATATTATGATAAATACAGTAACTTACATGTACTATAATTTTGTTATGATAATGGAATAATTCATCATCATCTCTCTTTTCATCTTCTTTTATACTGGAAATGAAAACACCATCCGAGATGTGTTAATTTATCACATTCAAGGACGATGAGTTTTCAATTTCTATTAACATATTCAATTAAGGACATGAAACCATTTTTATGGTTGAAACATATTATTATATAGTAAATATATCCCATTTAATGTTATGTAATATTTTTTTACAAATGGTAATAATTTATAGATCAAAATGAGTTCGTTGTGATAAAAAATATCCAAATAACTCAAAAAAATTATCATTAATGTTTTATGTAATGATTAATCTTCACTAAAAATAACCAAATAAATTTTATAACTCTGTAATCTTATGGATTTTAACTAATCACATATAACTTCAATTCTATACAACCATTCTCATTCTACATGTTTATCCATACATGAATATAAGTAATCCAATCATGAAAACCAAGGAAGAAAACACTCCCAAACAATGAAATTGAATCTATTAACCCATCAAAATTCCATGAATGAACCTAATAAAATTATTCTAAATTAATAAAATGTATAGGAGGTTATTTAATCATTAATTTATGAACCTAAATTTTATTATTCAGGTCATTAAGATCAAGTGAGGAACACCTTCAGACTTAAGGAAAGGGTTTTCCACCAGAACCTGCATTTTCATTCGAGTTACTTTTATTGTCTACTTACCTAAATTAAATTCTTATTCATTAATATTTACTCCTCATAAATTATGTTTTAATGTTATATATATGTGTACCAACCATAATACTAACCTCATTTATTCATAATTATATGTTTTAAAAGGATCTTTCAAAAATTCATCCCGAAATACAAGACCTTTTCAATGGAATTTCTCAAATTCTTACATATTTTCAAGGGAAATATATAATATATTTTTGGAAACCATTATATTTATGAAATAACTCATTTTATTATAAAAATACTATCTTACTTAACTTATGGTTTTATATAAATATTTTTCTAGAAGAACTCTTCTTTTCAAAGTAAAAGAGTATTTATCTCAAGAAATACTCCATGATTTTATAAGAGTATCTTCATCTATTTAAAAAATCTAGTTGATTATTATGTATTATTGGGATTAATATTTTATTATATCATATAACATATTTAATTTAGTGGTTTATGATTAGTTTGAATGTGGATGTTCTTTCTTAAAACCATTCACCAGTTTACTCCGAATGGTTAGTGTTCATGCTTAATGTTCGGGGAAGTTATTTACATTTCATATATTATTTTAAATATGAATGTATATATTGTTTGTTTATCCCTGTTCATATTAGGAATGAATTTTACTTAGTAAGTTTCAGGTGGGTCCCACTATATCCCCTCTATACATCGGTAGGTCCCATGAGGCAAACTACAGTCTTGGCACAAGGCCTTGACAAAATGGTTATTTATGGTCTTAGAAAAAGGACTTGACGATATAGTTATGATGTTATAAATTATTAATTCCATAATTATGAAACTATTATTGACATTTCATGTGGTTATTCTACTATTAGAGTACACATGATTATGTTTTATTGTGGAATTATTTATTCATCTTTTTTCCTGCCATAATACGTTCAATGTTATTTTTTTAAAGGAATGTATTTTTATTTATTCACCATGCCTAATGTAAATGTTTATGATATCTACTACTATATTTATTACCCTTACAGATCATTTGAGCTCACCCCTTTATTATGTTTCAAATTCTCAGGACATGAAAAAGTATATTATGAATGACTCGTAGGGATAAACTTAGAGTTGTGAATGTTCCCAATAAAAATTATATGTTGTATTTCATTTCAAGTTGTAATGTTGAACTTATGTATGTATCTTGTTTAAAAAGATAATAAACTACTCAGTACTTTGGGAATCATATTAGTTGTTTATATGCTAATGTGATAAAATCAGGCACTGACTCTAGGAAACTGGGGTCGGGTCCTTATAGTTGGTATCAAAGGAAGTTTAGTAGAAAACTTAGAAACTAAATTTATAAAACATAGATTATGGAAAAAAACCCTAAGATAGTCTTTTAGGATAAATATACTAGAACATATTAGTATTTTGGTAAGGAATAGATTATGTGGATTTTTCTGGAAAATACATCCCTGTGTGGATACTAAAAGTGGATCTGGTTCTGGAAAAGATGTACCTAGGAGTGAAAACTCAGACAAGGAGTTTCAGGCTTGACCTGGGGTATCCTAGTACACAAAAATGAGACTTACTACAAACCTGGTTTGACACTCCTAGGGGATATTCTTAGGATAATTCACATTTTATTTACAATCCATTTTGAAGGATTTAAATGTAAAATTTTCATCAATGAAACCATGTTTATGATTAAGAGATTAACTGTGGATAAGATTTTAATTTATTGTAAGTATTTTTATAAGTTGAGATTATAAATTATGATTTATAACATAATATAATGTATTCCATTATTTGGAAATGACACATAGTGGAAGGAATGGAAACCACATGAACACACATAACCCATATAGTGTTTTCCCTTTTATAAAAGAGAATGATGTTGGCTCTGGTGCCGCGACTGGTGCTGAGAAGCTTATAACTATACTATGATAGTGGAATAAGGTTATAAATAATAAACTTACATGTTTGAAGAATCCAGATCCACAACATGGAGGAGCTATATTAGACCGTTTTATACGACAAAAAACTCCATTATTCAATGGTACTACAAATCTATTTGTAGCCGAGTAGTGGATAAGTTCCCTAGAGAAGATATTTCTCATGTTGGTATGTAATGAAAGAGAGAAGGTTGTAATGGAAGTTTATTGTCTATTGTGAGATGTATATCATTGGTGGTCATTAATCTAAAACAAAAAGGAGGAGAAAGAAATAGAAGATATGGAATAGAGGGATTTTAAGGAAATTTTCCTAGAAAAATATTTTCCACACGAACAATGAGCGAATATGGAAAGGAAATTCTTAAATCTAAGGTAGAAGGAGAATGAAAATGTTGCTAAGTATGAATCCAAACTTACAAGGATATAAAGGAATGTTATGGAATATATACATAATCCAATGGGAAAGATTGATCAATTTTTTGATGATTTAAAACCATTCTTTTGAAGGGAACTAGTCTCTCAGAATTTATCTACATATGAAGATATAGTCTCATGTCTAATCAAGACAGAAAAGGAATTCTATAAGTCCTATGACATTAAAGGAAATCAAGAGAAGAAGAGGGTTGCTGAAAAATATAGAAATTTAAATAAGGAAATGGGGAAGAAGGGAAGAATTGACCTCCCACCCTGTAATAATTGTGGGAAGAAACACCTTGGCACATGCCTAAAGGGAATGGAAGTCTGCTACAAGGGTGGAGAAAAAGGCCACCAATATCATGATTTCAAGGGGAAGAAAGAAACAAAAAATGTTCAATGCTATAATTGTAAAGAGATGTGACATTATTCACATTAATGTCCTAAACACCAGAGAAACATTCCCCAAAGAAGGCAAAGGGAGAAAGGGCCAGCTTATACTGTCACAACTGCTAAGGTTGAAGCTCCTAACTATGTGGTGGTAGGTACTTTAATTATTTCTTCAAACTTATCCAATGATTTATTTTATTATGTATCATCACATTATTTTATATCTTCATAGTTTTCTAATAAAATTAGATATGTTCAATTTGATTTGATAAAGGAGTTGTTAGTCAAAACTCATAGGGGATGTATCATTGCAACAAAGATGTGTTGATAAGTCCCCCTCATGACATATAAATGTTCTTTAGTTGCTAAAATTATCATCATAACCATGATTGAATTTGATATAATCCTTGGTATGAGTTGGATTTCACATTATGATGTGAAGATCTATTGCAAGAAGAGGGAATTTACAATTTTTGAGAACAATGTTGAATCCCTTATCTTTAGAGAAGAAACCTTGATAGCAGATTCTTATCTAGATCCAACCCTAGTAGCTCTACTGAATTCAATTATTTGGGAGGAAGGGAATTGAATAACTATGGGCGAGGAAAGGAAAGTTCAAATAGAATATGTACCTCTCATACAAGAATACGTTGACGTGTTTCTAGAGAATTTACCTAGACCTCCTCCAGAGTAGGAAATAGAATTTTCCATTGACTTAATTCCTAGTTCAAGGCCTATATCAAATAATACTTATAGAATTTCCACTTTGGAATTAGTATAATTGAAGAAAAAACTTTAGGAATTGAGTGATAAATGATTTATTTTCCCTAGTCTATCTCTATGGGGAGCCCCTATTCTTTTCATTAAGAAGAAATATGGATCTATGAGGTTGTGAATTAACTATAGGGAGATCAATGGTATTAAAATAAAGAACAAGTATCCCCTACCTTTTATTGATTATTTATTTGATCAACTTCATGGAACAAAATATTTTCAAAGATTAACCTTTGAAATGGATATCATCAGTTGCGAGTAAGGAAGGAAGATATTCCAAAGACAGTATTTCAAACTAGGTATGTGCATTACTAGTTTATAGTAATGCCTTTTCGACTGGCTAATACACCCTCTATCTTCATGGATATAATTAATAGGGGTTTCAAGGAATATCTTGGTGACTTTATGGTGGTATTTAAGAATGATATCTTTGTATACTCCATAAGATATGAAGATCTTGAAAATCACTAACACATTATTCTAAAGACTCTTCGAAGACATGGATTATGTAATAATTTTAGAATGTGTAAATTTTGGATTCAACCAGATTTCTTTATTGGTCACATTGTCTCTAAGGATGGAATATCTATTGATCCTGTGAAGCAGAAGTATTTTCAAGAATGGCCTACTCCAATGAACATAACCGAGGTACATAGTTTTATTGGGTTGGTAGGTTATTATTAGCATTTCATTCAAAACTTCGCCCATTTAGCCAACCCAATGACCAAGATTATATGTAAAGGGGTTAATTTCATATAGAAAAAATAATGTGAGGATTGTTTTGAAGAATTAAATATGAGATTAGTGAATGTTCTTATCCTAACTCTACATTAGGGAATGATGGGTTTGTGATATATAACGATGCATCAAACAAAGGAATTGGCTGTGTCCTTATTCAAAATGATATAGTTATTGACTATGAATCAAGATAGTTAAAAATTCATGAACACAACTATCCTACACATGATCTTGATTTAGCTGCTATGATCTTTGCTCTAAAAATATGGAGACAATATCTCTATGGTGAAAGATGTGAAATATATATAGATCACAAGAGTCTAAAGTATATCTTCTCATATAAATAACTCAACATGAGGCAAAGGTGATGGCTTAAAATACTCAAGGATTATGATTATTCAATACACTATCACCCAGGAAAGGAAAATTAGGTAGCTGATACATTGATTATAAAGGATCATGGAGTTTTAAATAGAATGACGATCGAAAGGGATCCTATATTCATGGATATAATAAAGATAAACATGGGAATTATCAAAGAAGGTGAAACATAATTACTTTTTCTATTGGTTTCCCAACCATATTTATTAGAAAGGATTAATAGATCTCAACCTGATGATGAGAACCTTCAAAAGAAAATTAATGCTATGAAATATGGGAATTTTGCTAACTTCATATGTGAAGATGGAATTCTAAAATTTGGGAAGAGGATATGTGTTCCCTCTATACCTGAGCTGAAAAGGTATTTATTTTATGATGCTCATATCTCGAATTTATCTATACACCTGGGTAACACTAAAATGTATAAAGATTTGAAGGAAAAGTTCTGGTGGGACAACATGAAGCGGGAAATTGCAGATTATGTATCAAGACGTTTAGTCTATCAACAAGTGAAGGATGAATGAAAACATCCTAGAGGATTCATGAAACCTCTAACTATTCCTACATGGAAATGGGATGACATAACTATGGATTTTTTCACTGGATTACCCAAAACTCCAATAAAGAACAATGTGATATGGGTAATTGTTGATCGACTTAAAAAATCTGTACATTTCCTCACTATAAGGGAGGATTTTCCACTAGATCACCTAGCACAACTCTATATAAATGGATTTTTGATATTTAAGGGAACATCTCTATCAATTGTGTCAAATAGTGATCCATAATTTACATCAAAATTCTATAAAAGTCTTTAGAAATATTTGGATACAGATCTTTGTTTGAGTACTGCTTATCATCCTCAAACTGATGGGCCATTAGAAAGGATGATCCAAACTTTAGAAGACATGTTAATATCATTATGAATTGGATTTCAAGGTATTTGTGATCAATATTTAACCTTGGTGGAGTTTTATTACAATAATAATTTCCATTCTAGTATTCAAATGGAACCATATGAAGCATTGTATAGAAAGAGATGTCGTATACCGAAATATTGAGATGAAGTTGGTGAAAGGAAGCTAGTGGGCCCAGAGCTTGTGAAGGAAATGATAGCAAAGGTAAATAATATTCAAGGCCATATCATAGAATCTCAAAGAATAAAAAATTCTATACTGACAATCGAAGGAAGGATTTGGAATTTTAAGTGGGAGATCATGTTTTCTTATAAGTATCTCGATGGAAGGGTGTTATAAGAATTAGAAAGATTGGGAAACTGAACCATAAGTACATAAAACCTTTTGAAATTTTGGAGATAATTTGAGATGTTGTATATAGTTTGGCTATGCCGCCTAGCCTATCTAAAGTACACAATGTGTTCCATGTCTCATTGCTGAGAAAGTACATGCCAGACCCAATGCATGTCCACACTTATGAAGGTATAGAATTGAAACCTAACCTATCTTACTGTGAAGAGCCTATATGGATTTTGGACACTAAAGAACAAGTGTTGAGGAATCATAAGACTCAACTAGTAAAGATACTTTGGAAAAATCATAAAATCTAAGAGGAAAAATGGGAGCCTGAGGATCTTATGACGAAGAACTACCCAAATCTTTTTGTGAAATAACATTTTGGTAATTTTGAGGATGAAATTTTTGTAAGGAGGGGATAATGTAACACCCCAAGATTATGAAGATAAATTTAAAATTAAATTCACGAAACACTAAGTCTCTACAAAACACCACTTTGTTATAACCAAGATAGAAACATAATTTTTCCACCTCTGTGATTTGAATTTCAAAAAACTAATATACACAATTTCGTTCAGTAGGATATTTAGAGTCTGGTAAGACAAACATAAATTTTGGTGAATAGTAATGTACCCTTATGAATAGTAATATTAATTGTAATATGACCCTTATAAATAGTAAATCATATTATTATTTTATTTTCCCATGGTTATAAGATAATGAGATCTTGATTAATTTTTCAATATGATATCAAATAAATTATAGTTTTAAAATTTTTATTTTTAGAATAAATTATGATTTTATTTAAAAATTAAATTAATCATATTTATAAAATTATTTTCAAAAAATAGAGTTCATTTTTGAATTCTACATGTCGAAAAATGGTTAGGGTGGTATTTTGGTATTTTTCTGAAATACTCAAATTTTTGATGAATAGTAAAATATGATAATTTGCTGTATATATACATTATTAGTTAAATTAACTATTCCTAGTATCATTGATGATGTAAGAACGCTTGGTTAGAACTCACATGAACTTACTACTATTATGGGTCACCTGAATCAACACTATTTTCTATCTCGAGGGAAATAATAAAATAATGAATAAGATAATAAAAAATCACTCCTATCCTCCACTATAACCCCCTCAATCCCTCTTCTATTAACTCCTCTCAAGCCTTATTCCTTGTCTAAATTATGCCCAAATATCCTACCAAGATCCTCCCCCACATCTATAAACCCTTTTTCCCCTAAAAAAATACCAAAAACTCTACTCTAAAGAGGCTCTTAAGGAAGATAATTTCAAGAGGTAAATTCGTCTTCTTTTTTCATTTATTTCAAGTCCCTTTATTTTCTTTTTATTTCCTCAACTAATTTCATCCAAATGTTACGATAACTATATTAACTTACATGTAATATAATTTTGTTATGATAATGTAATAATTCATCATCATCTCTCCTTTGTTCTTCTTTTATTCTAGAAATGAAAACAACATCTGAGATGTGTTAATTTATCACATTCAAGAAAGACGAGTTTTCAATTTCTATTAACATCTTCAATTCGGGTCATGAAACCATTTTTATGGTTGAACTAGATTATTATATAGGTAATATATCCTATAAAATCTTATTTTATCTTTTTTTACAAATTGTATGAATTTATAGATCAAAAGGAGTTCATTCTGATCAAAAATGTCCAAATAACCCAAACAATTATCATTAAAGTTTTATATAATGATTCATCTTAACTCCAAATAAAAAAATGAATTTTATAACCATTTAATATTTTTAATGTTAAATAATCAAATATAACTTCAATTCTGGAAAAATATTCTCATTCTATATGTTTATCCTAACATGAATATAAGTAATCCAATCATGAAAACCAAGGAAGAAAACGCTCCCAAACAATGAAATTGAATCTCTTAACCCATAAAAAGGCCATGAATGAACCTAATAAGGTTATTATAAATTAATTAAATTTATAGTAGGTTTTTAAATCATTAATTTATGAACCTAAATTTTATTATTATGGTCATTAATATCAAGTGAGGAACACCTTCAGACTTAAGGTAAGAGTTTTCCACCCGAACCTCCATTTTCATTTTGGTTACTTTTATTATCTACTTACCTAAATTAAATTATTATTCATTAATATTTAATCCTCATAAATTCTATGTGAATGTTCTATATATGTGTACCTACCTGAGTCCTGCCTTCATTTATGGGGAATTATATGTTTTAAAAGGATCTTTCAAAATTTCTTCTTGAAATATAGGTTTGTTTCAATGGAATTTCTCAAATTCTTACATATTTTCAAGGGAACTCTATAATATTTTATTAGAAACCATTATATTTATAAAATAACTCATTTTATTATAAAAATAATATCTTACTTAACTTCTAGTTTTATATAAATATTTTTCCAAAATAACTATTCTTTTAAAAGTAAAAGAGTATTTATCTCAAGAATTACTCGATGATTTTATAAGAGTATCTTCATCTATTTCAACAATATTGTTGATTATTATGTATTATTTGTATTAATATTTTATGTTATAATCTAACATACTTAATTTAGTTTTTATTATTTGTTTTACTATAGATGTGCTATCTTAAAACCATTCACCAGTTTACTCCGAATAGTTAGTGTTCATGCTTAATGTTTGGGGAAGTTATTTACATTTCATATAGGAATGTATATATTGTTTATGTTTATCTCCATTCATATGAAGAATTCATTGAAATTAGTAAGTGTTGAGTGGGTACTGCTTTATCCCCTCTATGTATTAGTATGTCTCATAAGACAATTACGGTCTTGGCACAAGGCCTTGACAAAATGGTTATTTATAGTCTTGGCATGAGGCCTTGACATTATGGTTATGATATCCTGCATTATGAATTCCCTTATTATGAAACTAGTATTGATAGTTCATGTGGTTATTCGACTAGTATAATACCCATTGTTATGTTTTATTATGAACTTATTTATTCAGATCTTATTCTTACCATAATGTGTTCAAGGTTTTTTAAAGGCATGTATTTTTAGTGATTCACCATGACTAATGTCTATGTTTATGATATATTACACTATATTTCTTACCCTTACTAATCATTTGAGATAAACCCTTTATTATGTTTCATTTTCTCAGGACATGAAGAAGTTTATTATGAATGACCCACATAGATAAACTTAGGGTTGTGGATGATCCCAATAAAACTTTTATATTGTATTTCATTTCAAGTTGTAATGTTGAACTTATGTATGTATCTTTTTTCCAAATCTACTAAACTACTCAGGTCTTCAGGAAGAATATTACTTGTTTATATGCCAATGTGATAAAATAAGGCACCATCTCCATAAAACTGGGGTCGGGTCCTTATACAATGAGTGATGAGGCTTCAGTTCAAGATCTATCCCATGATATACTTCCTCTAGGTAGACAGGTAAAAACACCCCACCTATTGAGTAGAAAATTATACCAGTTGGGTAGGCTGATGATGCACACAAGCTTAGCGCACTCTGAGAGTTCTAGAACCATAGGATACAGAGGTTCTATGGATATCTAGACCCATATGTAGTGGAAGATTGGATAGAGTCAGTGGTCCATGTTCTCAGGCTTATCTAAACTTTAATGGATCACATGGTTGCACTAGCATCTAGCCTTTTACATGGAGAATATGGGCACTGGTGGAACCTTGTTACCCATATGCTTGATGAGTCGAAACTCTCATGGCCTTAATTCTAGAAGTTATTCCATGAGTATTAATACCCTCCTTCTTGAGTTTAGTTCAGATTTAGGATCTTAATTAGATGTAGTAGGGAGGGATGATATTGGATGTGTATGCCTCAAGGGTTAAAGACCTTACATGGTACCCCCTTAACATGACCAGGGATGGATACTTCTGAGCATAGAAGTTTTATTAGGGACTCCATAGAGAGATTAATAACAATGTGGTAACCTTGTTAATTCCCACTAATTATAGGTTGTTAAAGTGGGGACTGGTGGAATAGAGCTTATTTTCAAAGGGACTTTAGGGTTAGGGAGCTGGAAGTTGGGGTTGTGGACAACTGGAGGTGATGGATTCTTATGACCCAATGGAATAATAAATGATTAGAGGTATTATCTATGTTTATTATACTATTGAACCATTATTATTAGACATATTTTTGATTCATTACTTCATATTTTTACTCCTGTTGTGAGAGATGGAGATCCCAATTGAGGCGTTATCCCAACAACTTTGTCTTGAGGTTACTATGGAGAATGATTCTTCTATATCTTTTTTCTATTGATTATTCAAGCTATATCTTAGTATAGATAGGTTCATGTGGGACTTTTTGGTCATCATGATGGAACTTTATGATGAAATCTTGGGTATAGATTGGTTGTCCATGGTTAAATCCTAGATTGAATATCACCGTAGACGAGTCAGATTCCTTCAAACTGATGGGATGATATTCTTCATTATAGGTGAGAGAAATCTCATGGTAGGATGGGTGGTTTTTTCAATAAGGAGTTTTCATCCCATCACCCATCAATTAGAAAGTGTATCACTTGGTTCAAAAGGCGTTTAGGTATCTAGATTCCTTCAGATGTGGAGGATTTTATAGATGTATCCCCTAAGGACATTCCAGGACTACCTCTAAGGTGGGATATGGGGGTTTTTATCATTTTTAACCCCAAGAACACTCTGATATATTATTTATCATATTATATAGCCCTTAACGAGCTCTATGACCTGTAGTTACAGTTGGAGGACCTTCGATAGAAGGGTTTTATCAGACCCAATGTTTCCCCCAGGGAAGCTTTGGTGTTGTTTTTGAAAAAAGTAGATAATAGATTTTGTATTTTCATAGATTATCATATCTTGAACTAGTATATTATAAACAAAAATTTCCCCTTGTCAAGGATTTATGACATATTTAACCAATTTCAAGGCGTAAGATGGTTATCGAAGAACACTATTTAGTATGGATACCACCAGTTGAGTGTTCATGAGGCTAATATTCGGAAGCTGTAATTCTAATGTCACTACAAACACTATGAGTTCCTTGTGATTCCCTTTGGTGTGATGAATTTACTCACTATGTTTATGGATTTTATTAACCTAATCTTTCAGCCGTACTTGGAATGTTTTGAGGTTATCTTCATTTAAGATATACTCATATAATTTGAAGCATTGTAGGAGCATACAGAGCACTTAAGGATGGTCCTAGATTATCTTTGGGAGCACCGAATTTATGGTAATCTCTTGATGTTCCAGTTTTAGATTCATGAGGTTCACTTCTCGAGGCATGTAATTTCTAAGTATGTTTTAGCCATGGATTTAATAATGATCAATGCAGTACTTTCTTAGGAGACACCAAAGATCATGTTATAGGTACAAAGTTTTCTTATCTAGGTAGGGTATTACGAGAGGTTTGTGGTATGATTTTCTGATATTACAACCCCTTTGACCGCCCTAACATGGAAATGGAATATTTTTACCCAGACTGAGCAGTTCCAAAGAGCATATGAGGATTTGAGGTTGAGGTTAATGAGTGATCCTATTTTGAGACTACTAGAGGAGGTCATGGAGTACATAATGTATTATGATTCCTTAAGAGATGGGATCAACTGTGTTTTGATGCAATATAAGGAAATTTTCACATATATGTCAAGGAAGTTGAGACCCCATGAAAAGAACTATGCAACTCATGACCTAGAGAAGTCAACAGTAGTATTCAACCAAAGGATGTGGTGTAACTATATTTTGGGAGAGTGATTTAAGGTTTACTCATACCATCAGAGTCTCAGGTACATATTCATGTACAGATACTTGAACTTGAGATATCTACACAAGTTACAGTTCCTGCAAGATTATGACATTGAGATAGTCTATACTCCCAGGAAGGGAAACATGGTAGAATATTCTCTTTGTAGAAATTCCTATGATTGTTTGGTGTATGAGTCTTCTTAGTAGTTAGATTACATTTAGCTGACCCTGGTTGAGTAGGATGGTTCAATTTTTTTTAATTCGATGGTGTTTAATTCACCACTCCTTTAACATGTGAGAGATTCCCAGTTGGGAGAAATCTACTATGAGGTCTTTCATGAGTAGATATCCTTAATATATTCACCTGAAATGTTTTATAAATGAGGGAGTCACACCATCCTTTATCAGGGAATAATGGTGGTCCCATCCATGATACAAGAGGAGGTGATGCGAGAGTTCAACACTTAACCCTTTGCTATACATCCTGGTGTGGGTAAGATGTACATAGACCTTTGAGTGGTAGTTTTGGGGGTTCGACATATTCCAGAGTGTTGCTGAGTTCATCTCATGCTACCTCATTTTTCAGTAGGTGAAGGTTGAGCACTATGTTTCGATAGGTTTTTTGTAGGCCCTTGAGATCCCAGTGTGTGAATGGGATTAAATATCCATGGACTTTGTGATAGGGCTTTAATGAATAGTGAAGGTCCATGAAACCATAAAGGTGATAGTTAACGAAATCATGAAGTCAACACACTTACTTGATATCAGGGAGAAAAGTTCTATAGAGAGTTTGGGAAATTTTATGTACGATATATTTTTCACCTTCATGGGTTTCCCTCAACAATTTTCTCCAACCGTGTTGCATGGTTCACATCACGGTGGTGGAGAGGGCTGTAGGAGGAATTCGAGACCCAGATGAGGATGAATACAACCTTTCACCTCTAGACATATGGGCTTAATGATCACACTATCTAGGTGTTGGAGGATATTCTAAGGGCTTACATGTTAGATTTTGGATGGATCTAGGATGATCACTTTTCCTTGGTATAGTTTTCACACAATAATAATTTATGCTCTACTATTGGCATAGAACCTTTCGAGGACTTGTATGGGAAACCCAGCAGTTTTCGTATTGTAGGGTACTGTAGCAGGGTATTGTAGCATGTAATGTTGGGGTGGCAGTACTATAGTAGGTACTGTAGTAGCATGGGTACTATAGCAGTAATTTTCACCGAGGGGTCCTTTAAGCCAAAAAATGGGCTTTCAAGCCTTGTATTCCGGCCACATGGCCTTGGGCCTTCGGGATATGTAATGGGTCTCCCTCTACCCAGTCTAAAGAGGTATTTTATTTAATAATAAATTGAGTATTCATCCCCAAATTTAAAAAAAGGGCTTCTCTTATGGGTCTATAGTTGGTTCATGTGATAATGGAGAAGGTCCAAGTCACCCGTGGGAGGATGAGGATAGCTCATAAAAGACATAAATCTTATGTATATTGACCTCATATGCCCTTGAAGTTTAAGAATGGAGACCACATTTCCCTAAGAGTCTCCTCTTGAGGATTGTAAAGGTATATTCAAAGAGGAAATCTATCCCCAAGAATCATTGAACCATTTGAGATATTACAAAGGGTTGGTGAGGTTGCTTACTTCTTTTCCCTACCCCAATAGTTAGATCAATTGCATTCCATCTTCTATGTGTTGCAGCTTAGAAGATACATGTGTGAACCCATTCACATTATTGATAGGGGTGAGATGGTAATAGAGGATGGAGATGACTTTTTAGAGCACCCGATGGTGATCAAGGATAAATAGAAGAAAATCCTATAAGGAAATACTATACCCTTGGTTTGTGTGTTGGGGAAGAATAGGAAAGTGAAGGAGAGCTTCTGGGAGTGGGATATAAAGATTTAGTCTCAGTATCCCAGGTTTTTTATTTTGTTTTACTTTTTAGGGATGAAAATATTAAAGGTTTAAATGACGTAGAGACTCTATTTTTTCCTTGAAATACTTTGAAATATTTCTATATATATTTTTGGAGCCAGGTACAGAGATGACCTGTGATTCTGAGGTTCGGTGTGCCCAAAATTAAGTTTACAAAAATATTAAAAATATTTTATATTACACACAAAAATTTTCTTAAAGAAAATTGGAAAAATATTAAATGGAATCTCATATCAGAAATCCTAGACCAGGTTGAGTCCAAAACATGATGTTTACCTATAGGCATGATATAAAATAGGTCGACATGGGGAATTTGGATAAAACAACCATTTTTGATACATTCAGTGTATTAATTAATTGAATTAATTAATTAATTAATTAATATATCATAAATTAAATCATCAATAAATAAGAAAATATAATAATTTCTCTAGGTTTAGCTTCTTGTGCATTGTATAATTGAGAGAACCTTATTCCTCCTTCTATTAGTGAATTAATATCTAATGATGACGTGACTTTGGATCAAGGAATATCAATACAAAACAAACAAAATGACTTTTTCTATTCATTAGTGAGTGTGTTCTTTGATGATGAATGATAAAAAAATTAGCTAGGTCTTGTTAATTTATGGTTTATTCCCCTTTTGATTAAATTTATTGAGCATGATCATATTGCTTCTTGATATACGTCAATTGTGGAAAATTTCATGTGGATGTGTACTAACATTACATTTTTTATTCATTTTTCTCACCCTAGATATCTTCATTTGTATTTAATGGATAATAATTCTTGGACAAAGTTTGTTAAACCCTTATTTTGGTGATTTTCCCCACCCGTTCTTATTATTCTTTTCTTTAGGATACATGGCCATGGATTTATGTTTCTGGGTGGTACTGATCCCATTCAGACCCCCTGATTCATGGAAGAACAACATGAAATGATCAAATTGGTGAATTAGAGGAAAGAAGGGATGAATCTTGAGGTTTATATGGATATTTCATTGATTCGAGATCTAAAATGGAAAATGGAATGACACATAAAGAACAAGAGACTCACAGTGCATATTAAGAAGCATCAGGAAGAATTCATATTTGATTTCTAGCCATCAGAAGGATGGAATCCCTAGATGGAGCAAGATACACCATTTTTTGGATGTATTAGAATCAAGATTTAATAACATACCCACATATATGGGATCCATTGAATGAATATGAAATTATTTAGAAAACAAGACTACATTCCATGTATTCTAAAGAACACATGATGTGTAAGGCCCTGGATGCGATGGTTAGGGTTTCATAGAATTATAAGTATCATAAAATTTGTGGGATCCCAGATACTATGTGACCTTGTGATGGAGTCCCAACATGTACTCTAGTAATACATGAGAATAAGAATGGATAGGATCATGTCATAGACTGAGATATATGGACACAAGTAAGATACATGAAAACATAGGAAAGATTCATGGACATGATCAGAGAGCACGGGTAGGAACTTGAGTGGATCAAACATGTCGTGCAGACCCCCTACACACCATGTAACCATATATGGGTAGAGATGTGTATCGGTATGGATAAAAAAAGGTTATGGAGTGGGACCACATGCTGTGTGGGTCTCGTTACACATAGTTCACCCCTTATTCCATTGTGAGGGAGCTTTAACCTCCTGTATATCCTTCATCCAGACTTGGATTTTGGCCCACACATAGCCTACCCTGAATGTATTACCATGTATAAAACTATGGTGGAATCTATAGTGTATTTTGATATATGTTGTGAGATATTCTAGGAATGATTCTTATTTAGGAGGCACTCGATAATGGAAGTGATCAAGAATGATCATTAGAGTGGTACCCTAATGACAGACTATGGCACGAGTCCTCTATCTTCTTCCAGAGTAATACCCCTATCAGGTAGGGTGAGGGTCCTCCTTACACTAAGGGGTACCCCATAATGGATTAGGGAATGAGTCCTATACCCACCGAGTGGTATCCCCTATGACATTATGGATTTGGTCCTCTATCTATCTATTTAGTGGTACCCCCATAACAGATCAGGGTGAGAGTCATTTGTCTACTAAGTGGTACCCCCTATGTAATTTAGGAGATTGCCCTCTACCCACCATGTGGAACCCTTATCAAATAGGGAGTGATTCCTCCTTACAGTAAGTAGTACATGCCTACTAGATTAAGGCACGAGTCCTCTTCTTGGAGATTGTTACCCCTTAACTATGTTCCATAATGGAGAGGTGTAGGCCTTCCACTTAGTTACTTCTTTGGATAGAAGTGAAAGATACTGAATGTCATTGATTGACTTATGGAATTGATGAAACTCTTTTCCAAGGCTAGGCTATGAGATGGAGATCCCCTTCTCTCTCATTTGGGTTTCATTGGTTTGAGAATGTATATATATATATATATATATATATATATATATCTCTGTGTGTGTGTGTATCCTTGTCATTGAATTTTGTTACTCTCTAGCATTGGGTTGATTTTTCTAAAATCTATATATTACTATCAAGTCATTTACTACCCCCTTCTTCTTTCAGGGAATCCTAATAGGTATGCATATACTCACCCCTACATGGGATTTTCCCACACATTTCATATCTTATGCAAATGATAGATATGTCGAAGATGACTATAGAGGAACACATGGATACCTGGTGTATTAGACCATGTATGGTGGTTGGAGTTAAAGATCAAGAGCTAGCATCTCTCAACAATTTTTCTTTATAGTTTTTTTAGGTTATGAAATCTTTTTGGTTGGGCGTGTATTTTTCAAAATTACTTTTTATTTTTCACTTTCGTACTCTTGTACACTATAGAGTTTTTTTCATGTGAATGGTTATATTATAGATATTATATTTTTTCTTTATTCCGTTGTAATTATGCATTGAGATGGTTGGGTATGTAAATACACGTACATTAGTAAAGGGCCTCCCATTTTAGATATACCTTTTGACACTACTAGCCCCTGGCCTATGGAGGTGGGCTTGGGGTAGTTACAACTCGAGGCCTGTTGGGTCAGGTCATGATAATTTGAATCTTCTCTTGAAAGATCCTTTTTTAAATAGAGTATTTAGTGGTTATTTATGGAATAATGGGCTACCAAACTTGTCATAGGACTCTATGGTAGGTAAAATGAGTAAAGATTCAAGATAATTTCAAATGAGAGGTGTCTCTTGAAGTAAGTGTAAGTGAGATCCATTATAGGCGAAAAAGAGGACCTTTTCCTTGGATTTGAATGGTAGGTTAGGGGTAAGAATGGAATTGAATTACATTTTGGTGAGAAAAGTTTATTGATACATGACGTTATAGATTTAAAACATAAAAATGTATTCTATAATCAGTTTGTGTCAAGTTAATTTATTAAAATTTGAGCCACATTATGTTACTTGTTTTTAGCCTTATTAACCTTGATTATAAATTAACTATTGCAATTAATTTATATTAAAAAAATATAAGATCGACCCTATTACTAAATTTTGACATGGTGATTCTAAATTTTGACTCTATTTAACCTAATTAAATTTTGAAATATGAGAAAATTATCTTTTAAATTAAAATATATGATATATAGAAAAACAATTTTTATAGAAATATGTATTTTTAAAATATTATATGTTCTTAATATAATTTCATATTAATTAATAACTAAAAGAGTGTTAATATATATTATATATATAAATATTAAATAAGAGTCATTATCTAAAATATATAAACTTAATACACTTATATACAAATTATACAAACACATGTAAAAATAAATCTTTTGAAAATAACCTTAGTATCATCATTGTGGTAATCAAATTTAACCATAATAATTTATTTTTATTTATAAAAATGATATTGAAATTATTAATTAATCTAAAATTTTTTATACTAAATATATATATCATTTTATAATGTTATGTTTCTAACATATATAAAAAACAATTTTTTTAAAAAAATGCATAGAGCGTAAAAAAGAAAATTTTAGAAAAATACATTTTTAATTATAAAATGATATTATTAGTTATTTAGTTAAAATTATTGAATTTTATTAATAAATATGTATTAAAAATGATATTTATGTTTCATTCTATATATATTTCATAATGCATATTATTTTATTTATACATTGAAATTCAAGGTCTATATTATAACAATTATATTTACTACTTATAATGTATCACATTTCATTTTGGTTTAGTATTGTGTGTTAAGTAAGCTATTCAAAATATTATTCATTTAATGGAAAATTAATAATAAAATATTAAGGCATTATATTCTACACCTTAAATAAATTTTATCCTTGCAATTGAAATTTTATTTTACTAATGAAAATAGATTAGGGTTGTTGTATCATAAGAGTTCATAATAACTACAATATGGGGTGAATTTTAATTAAAATACTTTAAATAATTAAAACCCCAAACCTATTTATTATGTTTTTTAGACTTAGTTATTGTCTAATGATCAGATTACTTATAACTAACTCATATTATTTCTAGTAAATTGGAGTATAGAAAATTTTAGTAAAATAAAATTTCTTTATAACTACACATCAGAAAATTATAACTTGTAGAAACCAGTAAAATGAAACTTTACTAATACCTATAGTAAAAATAAAAGAATATTTATATAAAGATTAAGTACAATTTATCCTTAATAATAAAGAAATTTAATAAATATCACATAATTTATCCACAATTTTAACCAAACTATAAGTTCTGTATTTCTTCAAGAAGAAATCCCTTGATCATAAATATTAGAATCATCTCCATATTCCTATCCCTAGAATCCCTCGATCAACATGATCAGAATTACCTTTCTTCTTATCCCCACAATAAATCAATCTAAAACAATTTCATACACAAAAAAAAAAATTTAATAAATATTCTAAGGAATTTACAATCCGCACTAGGATTCCATTGGACAAAAAATATCTGTAAAATTTTCAATGAAAAAATAACAAGAGGTTACAACAGAGAAAAATTCTTGATGTATTAAGTTTAAAAATTCATCATCTACCAGCTCCTCTAATGTACCTCTATTTATTGGAATACCTCCAACAGTTATAATATACGATTCTCAGAGTTGGTTTCTATTTCCTTGAAAAAGATATAGTTTGACAGCGTAGTAAGAACATCTCCATTTGATGTCATTTTAGTGGAACCATTACAATGCTGTAAAAATTATTCCATCCAAATGAAATAATTTTAACCATATAATTATAAACTTTATTCAAATTAAAAAAATTGTGGTTAGTCTAATGGATCAAAATAGGTTAGTCTGATGGATCGGACATGGTCATTCTGATGGACTAAACTTAGTCAGTCTAATGGACTAAACTGAGTCAGTCAGATGGATTGGAATTTTTTAGTCCGATGGACTAGAATTTTTCAGTCTAATGGAATAATTTTTTTAGTACGATGGACTAAAATTAGTCTATCTATTGGACTAGAAGTTTTTGTCTAATGGATCACACTTTAGTAATTCCAATGGAAAAAAATTTGTGTTTAATGTTTATAATTATCAGTTTATAAATATTTCTATGTTTGGTAGAATAAATTGTTTTCTTCAAAAACATTCTAAAAACATGGAAGATATAATTCTTGTAAAATATAATTTTTAATAAAGTGTGTTGTGATTTTCAAAACCAAGGATATAAATTTAGAAATTAAAACTTTCGACTCAATAAGGATGAATCATGATATAGCTTTCGTTGAGACATACAACTTAATATATTTGGTAAGACTAGGAAACTCATATTACCCCTAATAATTTTAGGGAAAAAACCCAAATGATTGGGTATTAATACCCATATAATGGAATTAACTCCCATAGGGATTTAATAGTTATCATTGTATCGATAGATGATCATATGATGCATTATGATATGAAATCATGGAATCTATATATAGAGAGAAAATTTATTCCTAGTATCAAATCAAATTATACCAAGTAAAGAAGAAATTTATTTATAGGAATAATTTTCTTATAAAACTTGCTTTGAGAGTAGTTGTAAACCTAGTATTCAATCACAGTAACACTTGAAGTTTCCATTAATAACTTAATATTAGACCATTAGGGTGGAGATTTGATACTCTTAGAAAAATTCCTAGATATACTAGAGTGGGTAGAATCGGAATCCAATAAAACATCCATAAATTATAGTGGAGGATGAGTGAAATTAAATTATCACGATCCACTTTAGTGATTCTCATAGAACACACCCTTATTTTTTCCCTTGGTCTGGGAGGTTAGTAATGACAATTATCTTTGGTAGTCTAGGATTAGTGTATTAATTTTCATAATTCCCAAACTCTATGAATTTAAATAATTAAGGTATATGTGGTGAATTAGTTGGGACATTATTATCCAACATTGAGCCTTTTTAAATTTCTTTGATAATCATTAAATCTATGATAACATTTATAAGATTGAAACATCTTCTTATTTCATTTATGAAATTTTCTAGATACTTCATCCCATATTCTTAACATGTAGGAGGTTAAGACTTATTTCTTTTATGGTCATTATCATTTAAACATTAATGGAACTCTATTTTTATCTTATTTTCTATGTTTTGAAATTAACATATGTAAAATTATTAATCATAACTTGAGATATCTAGTTAGGAATGAATGTAAGATTTATCATTCCAACTTATTTCTCTTTCAGTTGTTCATTTTTAAGATCTCTGAATTATCCATCACATCTATTATTAACTTGGTTACTATGGGATTTATCCATTACTTTAAATAATGGAAAGTTTAGGTATAATATAATTATTAATTTCACAAAATGTTAACTATAAACTTATAATAACTCATAAATTATGTGCATCTCCTAACTCATGAATCTCTAAGTTTCAATCTAGGTTATCCATAGTCACATTCCTATTAGGTTCTCTAGTCTAAATAGTTATATATTATATCAAAAAATTCTATCTAAATATTTCATAATGGTTCATAAATAACATGTAAATAAAGAAAATCATATCACCTAATAATGTAAAATTAGGTGTTTAGTTATACCCACTTATCATGTTCTGAGTGAAGGCTAAGTTAAACTCAATGCTCATTTTTATGGTTATTATACCCAAGTGTAGCTTTTCTAGAGCCTGTATCCACTTGTTTGTATCCAGAAATAGATATCATTTCTAAGAAGCCACAAAATTTGAAAATTATCAAAATTTTAATATTTTATCCAATACTTAGACTTAACTAGAGGGTTTTCACTAGGTTTTTAAAATCCCAATACCCAAAAATAACTAAACCCTTTTTTGATACCAACTGAGTTTCCCCAGACACATAGTCCCAATTATGGTGCTAAAAAACATATTTTTTTTGCAAACTGGATTTGTTACCAAGTGAGATGACCCAAACTAAAATTTCATGTATTTTATATTAATAATACATAACATAATAATCCCACAGAATCTTGAGAACCTTTGGGTTTAATGTCTTTGTAGATTAGCTACATTAACAACTTATTTTACAAAACTTGTTAATATTTTTCTATAATCGTACTATACTAGATCCCCTTCTAGAAATATAATAGGCCATACCCAACTTCATAACCTAAGGAATAGAAAAAAATAATGGATGAGATCAAATTCCCAATAAGGGTAAACATAAGAGATAATAATTAATGATCATAATTAATCATAAGATAAGCATATGGGTATGAGGTCATAGTCATGGTCCATAAATATAACATTAGGGAATCATACCCAAATAAATATGGATCATAAATAGTAAATCAAGGCATAAGGATATGAACATAGAATAATACATATGTTATCATAACATTAGTATGATGAAAAACATATAGATGTGGCATAAATATGAGTGTATAAATCAAAATATAGCGGAGTGAGCATCACTTCACGTTTCCCATAACATATTAGAGCAGAATTCACTACCTGATTCCCCTAAAATAGTGGTCAAGGAATCAATTCCTGATTCCCATAACCTATTGTAGTAGGTATCAAATCATAATTCCTATAATATAGTTAAGTAAACATTAATTTCTAATTCCCATACATAGTGGAACATGAATCACTTCCAGATTCCTATAGTGGAGAAAGCATGAATACTCAATTCCCATAATTATCTAAGGAGATAAAAACATTTCCCAATAAATTTGATAAATATATAATTCTAGACCCATTAATCACATAATTAAAACCATATATAGGTGTGAAAATAGAAAGTGAAAAAATGCATATTTCAAACATCATTTAATTTAACATGTTGAAAAGAGATGAATTTCATGAAACTTCCACATAACATTTTATAATCCAAACAGAGAAATAAGGTGAATAATACCATAATATCATATCCCTAATGAGGTATAAAAACATTTAATGATGTTTACATAGATTAAAAATAACTTTATAATAAGAACACTTTGAATTATACCACATTATAGGGGATCAAGAATTATATCATTTTCAACAATGAGTTAAATTACAAAAAGAAATTATTAGTATAAGGGAATTTAGAGGGGAATTAATTAAAAAATAATTTCCAAGGAAATAATTACTTGTGAGATAAATAGGAAAATTAAAGTGAAATAATAAAAGAGTTTTTTAGAAAACATTTTTAACATTTTCATAAAAGATGTAATTATAGGTCACTTTCAAAATTCATTTTCAAAAAAATGATGTAGAAACTTTTGAAAAAATTTAATTTTAAAAATAATCTTCAATAAAGGATCCTTGAAAATTTCAAAAAAAAATTCATATAGGAAATATGGAGTGGAAGATAAAATGTATAGTAGTGAAAGGAAAATCCTTTTATAATATTTTTCATAAAATACCTTTATTGAAATACACATTGAAAAAAGGATAATAAAAATTTATTTGGAAAATAATTAAAGAGAAATATGAAGTTAAAATGAGATTATACAATTTTGGTTTCACAAATAATATAAGAAATATTTTTTGGAATGAATGAATATGAAGATGGAAGAAAAATAGTATTAAATATGTTGAGAATTATTCTTAATAATGTTATACTTTTATATAAATAAATTAATCAAGGAAAAATATTTGAATTAAAAATTCCCATTTATCTAGATAAAAAGAAAAATTTCTTTTTAATAAAACCTTATATTGGAATAAACCAAACATAGAATACATAATTTTAAGAATAAAGCTTATAAATAAATTAAAGGGAGTTAAGTTAACAAAAACCCTTATGGATTTGGTAACTTTTGAATAAAAATCATTTAAAAGTGAAATACTAAAATATAAATTTATTTAACATGGAGAAAATATAATCATGACAAAATATTACATATATTTAGTACATACACCATATAAAAAATAGGCACATAATATAAAATATGTCTTCATGAATAGAAATTGAGATGAAAACCCTCACTTTAACTCTAAACATCTACAAAAGTGATTTAAATTCATATTTAATAAAAATAAATATCTTAATAAATATATTTATCACCTTATTAATATATATAAAAATTACCATAATTTATTTATAATAATTCATCATACATTTATTAGTTAGTCAATGTTGATTTTCATCATCAGATGTTAGCAATTTTTATTTTTTCATGCATGTTTTGTAATGGTGATGTTGAAATCCATTATTTGATAAAAACTTCCAAATTAATAGATTCAAATAGGTTTATTAATCATTTTTTAAACTATTTATATATACCCATTCTCATTTTATGAAAAATATTAGCGTGTCTCTCAATTAAATAATCCATGATAAGATTATTTTAGGTAATTTTATCGATATCAACAAATTACTTAAATAATGATCATTAATTTCTGTTCTATATTTTAAGAAATATATTCATGAAATATATTAATATATATATATATATATATATATATATATATTCACAAAAAATATTTTTTAACTATTCGTGTAGGGTTGCAATGAAAAACGTAACATGTCACTCTATGGAGGTGTCAGTCTACACATGCACATGAAAGGAATTTTCAATTTCCATAGAATGTAAAGAAGATATAAATTGATTTATCTATTTAGAATAATAATAATATTATAAATATAATTTTTATTCACTATATACCTCTTTCTAAACAACCATCTATGGTGTTTATGAAAATTAAAACTTTTCTTTCATAGAGACGGTAGTTCACATGTATCCATGGATGATGTTTTCATTATTGTAAAGAGATGGGAGGAAGTGAGATAATTATTATACCATAAATATAATGAAATTAATTATTAAAATGATAATTATTTCATCATATTAATATGATTTTAATATTTTATGAGTATGGTGGGTGAGAAATATATAGAAAAGAATGCTAGAGAGTGGGTAATACTCACATTGATAGTTTAATTCTTCTCTTGAAAGATCCTTTATAAATGAAATATTTTGGTCTTATTTATGGAGAAAGGGGCCTCAAAAAGTGGTATAATACTCTATGTGAGGTAAAATGGGTATAGGTTCAAGATATTTTCAAATGAGAGGTGTACCTTGAAGTGAGTGGAAGTGAACCCCTTTTATTGGTGAAAAAGTGGGACTTTTCATTAGAATTTAATGGTTGGTGAGGGATAAGAATGTATTTTAATGAGAGTTAGGAGAGTAATGGTTGGTGATACATTTATATATAAATTTATAAACTAAAAAAGATTTTATATAAGGTTTATATGGAAGGTTAATTTAGTAAAATTCAGGCCACATTATGTTACTCAATTTTACCCTTATTCACTTTGATTAATAATTAACCATGTTAATTATTTTTTTAACCAAATATATAAGACAAAACATATTACAAAATTGTTACATTATTATTTAAAATTTTGACTCTATTTAATCTAATTTTATTTCAAAATATGAGAAAATTAACTTTTAAATTAAAATATATGATATATAGACAAATTTTTTTTTCAAGGAATATATATTTTTAAAATATAAAGTGTTATTAATATAATATAATATAAATAAATCATTAAATTATTTTTAATATATTTATATATATTTATATATAATTAAACTAAATTAATTATATAAAATAGATCAACTTAATTTACTTAGATAAGAATTATGCAAACACTTGTAAAAACAATTCTTTTGAAAATAACCCTAGAATTATTATCGTGGTAATTTACTTTAACCTTGATAATTTATTTTTATATATAAAAAAGGATTTAACTTATTAACTAATTTGAAAATTTTTATTTAAAATATTTTAATCATTTTATACTAATAAATTTCTAATAACTATAAAACCAAAATTTTAAATAAAAATGCATAGCTCATTAAATATAATTTTTTAAAATAAATTTTAAGCACAAAATGATCTTATTAGTTATTTAGCTACACAAATTGAATTTTATAAATGAATTAGTATTAAAAATCAACATTTTGTTTCTTTCTAAATATATATTATAATGTGGCTACTTATATTTTTACCCACCAATTCAACACCTATATTATAAAGATTATATTTACTACTTATAATGTATCATAGTTTGTTTTTATTCAGTGCTAAATGATAAGAAAGTTATTCAGAATAGTTTTTATTTAATGGAAAATTAATACTAAAATATCGAGGCATTACCATTATCTCCCAATATAAAAGGAAAAATAAAATACTTACCATCAGCTTGTCGCACATTATCCAAGGGTGAAAAATGAATATTTTTTAATGTTTACATGATATTAATATACCTACCTTGTATTATTTAAATAAAAAAAATTAGAATTATTAAGGGATTTGAAATTAATAGGCATGAAATCTCATGACTATAATGTATTGATGAATAAAATTGTAATGGTTTAACTATGTGGAATATTATCGATGCCAATCAGAATGACTATCATCAAGTTTTGTTAATTTTTCAATTATATTTATTATAAATCCCTAGATCTAAATTTGTTAAATATGTTGGATAATGAAGCTATCCTTATAAATCTTCAATTGGAGAAGTATTTTAACTATCATTTTTTTATATAGTGGTACATCTAATAATCTATTTAGTGTGGGAGATAAGGTTATGTGGGCATTAATATTTACATTAGATTTATCATTTTGATTGATATATTAAAGTCATTACAGGATTTGTTAAAAATCCATATATACCACAGGTATCTACTATTTAAAAAAATATACCTGAGGTGGTTATTTTGTTTTTACTAAGTAATATTGGTCTCTCTACATCCCACCACATGTTATTCAATAGTGAAGGTAAGGGTATTTGAGACTTAAAAGTAAAGTTAATTGCACATGTTGAAATAATATGGGCACATTTAAACATTTTGAACAAGTTTCAACCATATATACCCCCACATATTGTCGGATAAAAAGTACTATATTTAGAAATAAATTAATTTTTTGATGAAAGAGCATAAAAATTCATTTATTTCATGGTTTAAGGAAAATATCAAAACTATTTTATTTATCTCAGAACCCTTGAAATGGTTGGTTTTGGGACTATTTATTAATGTAATCACATGATTTGGTTTTGACATTAATGGTTATAAATTATATATATATAATTAGGAAAAATAGTATTGTTTAAAATAGTAGAGTAATGGATATCACGGAAGAATTAAATTTTAAAGTGTAAAATATAAAAACTCAATTTATAAATCAATATTATATTTTGGAATTATTAATTATATATAGGAATTTTTTTACATTAAAATTTGAGTCCTAGTTAATAATGAAATTTGGATGATAATAATAGTGGTGTAAAGAATGATTATTTTGGATTTAAAATTATTGATTTCAAAATATTTAGTTTCAAATAGAACCAATAAATTATGGAGACACATGCAATGGAGATATTTTATGACCATAAAATCTTTGGTGGTATGTCATTTTTCTAGGAAATTAATCATTTAGGAGATGAGAATGTTGACGATGTTATATAATTATGTGATATTCCTTCATCTATTACATGATTACCTAAGGATAATGATGACAATGATATTGACATGGTCCATACTACATGAAATGATCACATAGAAGGAACATGTGAAAACACTCAGGTAATGTCCAAATATTATATTTAAATATATACTTTTTCATGTTATTTAGTTAAAATTTAATATGTAACACTGCTTTATTATTTTTAAAATTTAATATTTAAATCAATAAATGTTGATTAATTCTATTATTTTTGTATTAATTTTTATATTAATTATTTTTATCTTTACTTTTTTTGGTTGAATAAGTATGAAATCATCATGTTTACATTACTATTTATTTATTTTCATCATTTTAAAGAACATATTTTTTTATCTTTATTATATGACAAAATTATTATAATTTTATTTCTATTATAGAAAAAATAATTAATTTTAAAAATAATTTAATTATATTCAAATAAAAGTATTTAAAATATCATTAAATTATTATAAATCTATTTAATTAAAGGACATGGAGGAAGTGGAACATTCACTGAGGTATGTGCATGTCTATTCACATAATTTTACCTATGATAATTATATTAATTCATGAAATTTAACTTATGTTTGTTGAAATTATTTATATCACTACAAGAATTCTTAATAATTTAAAGTATATTTATTATCTAGAGAAGACGACACCCAATGTTAGTATACATGGGATTACACATTTACTAGAACTTTTACTTACTCATGGGAATGATCTGAATTTACCAATTGAAATTTATGATAACTATAACATATTAGGGCCAAATGTGTTGCATTTTAAGAGTTTCATGGTTATGCAAATTTTAAGTAAGGTTATAATCTTATATCCTGATTGGAGGAGCATTGAACATGAAAAAATGGATTAATTTTGGGAGTGTGTAATATAAAAATATCTTAAATAGTTTTTCCTAGCGGTTCAAAATTTATATATTTTAAATAGATATCATTTTATCTATTCAATTATAAATGACATTTGACTTTATATATATGGAAGTGATTAAGAAGAGGTGAATTTATTTTATAGAAATTAGATAGAGTAATTTTAAATCCAATTTAAATTCAAATAATATTTTTAGGAAGAAAAATAATGAAATCACATGCCTCAAATATGGGGTTTTAGATATATAGACATAGGATAAGTTTGTAGCCAACAAACCAGAGTAAGTATTTATAGTATAATAATTTTTGTTTATAAAATAAAGTAATAAAATAATTTTTAATTAATTAATTAATTATTAATTTATTCTTATAAAATAAGAATCTATAATATCTCACAAGGAGATCTAGTCAGAGAATGTATACCCTCATATTTTTCGCATGATGAGTATAATTTACTACAAGATAAAATGATTACTAAAAATTTTGAGGCATTAAAAGAAAAATAAAGTTTCATATGTTAAGAGGTTCAGTTTAGTCCTCTATCTACCCCACCGACTAAGAAAAAATAGATAATGGAGAGGCTAAAAAAAGGGAAGTACCTTATTAGTCCATCAAATAACATAACTGATAAGATTTTAAGAAATTATTATTTTTAAGTATATGTTTTTATAAATTAATCAAAATAATATGAAATTTATTTATTTCATTTTAGGATAACATTCAAGAAAAAGAGACATAGGGAGCCTTTATCTATTAGGGTACGAAGCGAATTATTGGTATTGTTTTTGGAAAACAAGAATACCCAGGTCAAGTAAGATAATATAAGGAAGGTGTTAATACCATGAAAACTTTTGGACATCCTAGTAATACATTGAATGAGTAAGAATATATAGGTGAAATAAATTCCTTTAAGGTTTAAATTTTAGATATTGATCAGTCAATAGAAAATAATATTTAATCATTTATACATTCAATGTTTGTAGATATGTTGAGATACATGAAACCTTCACATCATGCCTATCTAGCTCTTCCACCCCTTTCTTAGACCTAAATTTTTACTATGAGAAGTTTGTTAGGGATCTGTATTTACATATTATATCATACCAAATCATACATATTTTGGGTTATTTTTTATATAATTAACTAATACAATGGGATCAAGTAAGAGTGATGATAAACGATGTTATTGATCCAATTACTCTAGTTTCATTACCTACTAAAGAGGTAGTCATAGCTAGATAGAGTCCGAGAAATTTTTTAGTCTAGCAAGCTAACCATGTTCAACAGCTGACATATGATGTAGGTGTTATATATATATATATATATATATATATATATATATATTTCAAATAACTTAAAATGTTTTATGAAATTTACCATTTATAGGAGAACATGAGATCAAAAGAATCATTAAAAAAGAAAAAAAACTTTTAGGAACCAACACTTTCATACACCTCTAAATTTTCCCTAAGGCTTACAAAATTTGGAATGAATTTTTTCAATGGAGCCATATTATGAGTTTCTGATGTATACTGACATATATGGGAGAGACTATATATTAAGAATATTTAAAAAAGATATCATGGATCTTGTTATTTATAATGAGATCATAATAAACGTGGTGGAATTGTTTTCTACGTAAGTAAATTTCATTTTCAATTTTTCATTTTAGTATTGGAATATAATTTATAATGATTTAATTTATCACTTTTCTAATCAGGAATATTCACATTAATTTATATAAAATGATATCACATCCAAGTATAGATTTATGGATTTATAATACATTTCAATGGTTATGAAATTCCTAGACAAGGCTACTAGAGTGTAATATGTATATCAAATTTTGACTAATAGATATATTTTGTGTTTGTTCCTTCCTTTTATAGACAGGTAAAAGGATATATATAATTAAAAAAAATACCATTATTAAAATTTTCATTCCTATTGTAATTTTCTATTTTAATGGGAATTTAATGTTATGCATATCTTAATCACATAAATGCACAATATATTGGTTATACTCCATACTTTGTGAAGTTTGTGATAACTTTAATTTTTTTTGGAATCATAAGTTTCATTATACTCTATTAGTTCATTAATGATAAATTTTCTATGTTATTTATATTTCACTAATATGAAATTACAACATGTTATGGAAGGTGTTTCACAAGGTTCAATTGAGGAAAAAGAGGCCAAATAAATTAATTTTGTTCCTATGTAGGTATATAATTTTTATATTAGTTAAAAAAATCTTGTATTTCAAATATTTATATTGATTCTTATTTTATAATTCATGTTTCAAAACCACATCATCATGAAAAAGGAGGGAATTTTGAATGTGTTTATTATATTTTATGATTCATTTATGATATTTTTATAACTGGAATGATGATTTATTTTCACAATGACTGTTTTATTATAATTTTTATATTTTTAACCAATAAGTTTTATTGTTAATGTTGTAAATTTTTTAGATTTTTGATGACACTTCATCATATTCAAAAAACTACCTTAATCATCTCTGATGATTATTTTAAAACTATTTTACAAGTATGATTAATTCCAATATGGTTATTTAAAAGTTTTATATATTTATATTATATTTATAAATGATGTTTTAGTATGATTTTAAAGAGTTTTTATCTATAATCTAGTGCTACATTTATATTGTTGGTATCTGATTATTTTCTGTTTTCAAGGAATAAGGTGTGTTATTGTAAGTTGTTAGTTTTTAAAATTATTAGATTTGAATGTTATTTATTATGATAACTAATGTTGAAACAGGATTACAATATTGTTTATTATAATAACTGATGTTATAATCATATTTTAACATTGATTAACATAATTAGTGATGTTAAAAGTTTCCCCAAACATGGTATAAAGTTGTATTTATACATTGATTATTATTTAAACCGATATTGAAACATTTTTTAAATTAAGGTTCTAAAAAAATGATGTTAAAACCTTAAATTTAACATCATACACAACTTAATTTATTTTTAAGTGATGTTAAAATAAAAAACTTTATGTTATAGATATATTTTTATAATAGTGTTATTATTATATTTTAATGTATTAATTTTATTTTTTTTAATTATTACATTTTTATAATTTTATAATGCTTCTACCTTTATTGGTTATCATTGTGGTACCAAATTTAAATAAATTCTAGATTATATCATTAAAAAGGTGTTATAAATGGTTACCAATTTCAAAACAAGATATAAGAAGAGAAGTTTACAAAAAATATTTTATATGTTAAGGATGAACATGCCATTTTCAATAGGTTTTCATATTACTGGTGTACTCTTTTACTCCCATATATGTAACATTTTATGGGATTCATATGATTTTATAACACTTATACAAGGTAGAAGAAATGAATTAGGAACCCAAATCTAGGAACACTATGTGTACAAAACAAAAAACAGGAAAACTGTAAAACAAAGATAACTATATAGCTTATACTATAAGAAGCTACTACTACTTCCTTCCATTAACATGGTTGATGAAGACCCCTTAAGGGAAGCCACTAGACACTATTATTCATGAAGTATCCATGGGTTGGATTGTATTACTCATTATATGATCTAAAATCTTTTACCACCCCTGAAATTTTAGCCCCTCATGAAGGCTAAAGAAGGGGAAGTGAGCTTTGGGTATGGGAATATCATCTAGAGGCATGAAACCCTCTCTCTACCATCATATGGAAGTATTAAAATTTATATAATCCTAAAATAACCTAAATTCATGGACTTATATATTTCAAAATAAATGATTTAATGTTATTTATTGTCCTAGAATTTATCATATGAATGAAACACTACTCCCATGCATCCCACATTAATAAATGAATTGTTTTAATGATAAACAATTGAAGTTTATTGAATGATAAAACATTAGAAGTTTACTTCCCTGAAAATGTAGTAGCTATGAAATATTTTATCAAATGAAATACCTGAATCATACCCTATAATTGGAAGTGAAATATTCCTTTATATATTTTGGTATACAATTCTTATAACATGAAATATAATATAGACTGACATATATTATATACATATTAGGATATTGGGCATATCTCCTTCAATCTCACATTTTCCCTAAAACCTCATAGACATTATTCCATTTGACCTTATATTAAATCATATACAATAAATTTTGAAACCCTATCCAAAAATTATTTTATATATATTCTAAAACACTTTAATAAATCTATCATCAAATACACCATGTATTATGTCATATGTAATACCTTGGGAATAATCATCAAAAAATCATTTTGGATTAACTCAAAAATAGTTTTATTGTATCTCCCTACTCAATTGATTTTTAGTCAACCACAAAGTGTGGTCCCATAGACCATTATAACATTGATTTTTTTTGAATAAAAGAATTAATAAATGTAAGAAAAGTGAAACCTCTATAAAAGATTTAGTGTTACTCAAGATACAAATATAACTGCTGCGATATCCATCAAACACATGTATATCTATATCTATATCCACTAGCTACATCATAGACAATAATGAATTATCATATGATCCCTTTTTCTAAGACATCGATTAAAATGGAAAATAGGGCATGTCAATCATATATAGACTACTCATAAATTCTCAATTCTCTGAGTATAGACAGTCCAGGTTAGTGAATACATCACATTTCATTCACAATTATAGATTCACACATCACATATTCCTCACTCAAATAGAAACTAACATCATATGTAATATATATGTGAATCTATACACTTCCTTAGTCTATCTCAATCAATAGACCATATCTTATACATTCCAAATGAGAGGAAAAATCCAATTTTGGTTAATCTATAACTGATGACATGATAAAAAATATACCCAACCACTCCCTAATTTACTAATCCATTAGGATTGTGTAAGAAAGGTATAAAATAATAACGTATCACATGCTAGTTATCTCTTTATCCATAGGAAATTGGGAATCCAAACATAAACCTTTCACCCCTAGTATAGTAAAGACATAGTGTGTAACACTCCATATGGTATAATTCATGGGCCATCTAGTGCACCCAACTCATTTTGTGTCTCATGAGCTTATTCCATATCTCAATATGATAATCATACTCATGATAAAATTAAAATTTGATCATAACCTATAATTCCCCATGATAAACATCGATTAGGGGGAAATCAAATTTATAATCAAGACGGTACAAACCATGGGGTGAGAACCCATGGACTCGAAAACATTATTATGAAAAATTAAAGTATGAAACAACGTGGTGAAACAGAGAGAACAAAAAATAATCTCAACACAAATATAAATCAAGACCTTCCAAAAAAATCAATAATACTAAGAAAGACTAATTCCTATTACCAACATTCCTTGCACTACCATGGCCTCAAGGATGATTTCCCCTCTTCTATTTAGGAGTAACCCCAGGGCCATCAAGATCAACCGAGATTTTAGTGGCCCCTTCCATTGATTCATTTTACTCTTGATCCATGCACTCCACTGGGTCGTAGGACTATATAACCTTAACTGAAGGATCCCTTTAGTTAGAAACTACCTCATTTATAATGTAAATTTACTCATAAATAGCCAAAATCCTAGCCCCATCAACACGAACCTTCATGATGCCTTTTCCCAGGCTATCAACAATAGCATTGATAATCCCCTCATCAGAATGAAATATATTCTCAACAATATGAACCCCCTACATATACAAAGGGGTTTCAGCTACAAAAACATTTCATATAGAGACCCTTTTATTTTGCACACCAGAACTCTCTAGGACATCAAGGTAAAACTGATCAAATTCTGTTTTATTAATCAACTCAAGCATTAAAAAGAAATTAGATATTCCAGATGGGGTTCCACTAGTGGGTATAGGGTCCACTAATTTTTCAAAATCAAATATTCCATCATGTTCAGACTATATAACTACCTTTGTGGAAATACCAATAGGATCTACTCATGCCAAAATATGAATTTTCATCCCCTATATAGTAGTGGAACTAACCTCTTTACTCTGAGGAGAAGTGGCAGTAGTTAAAGAGGAGAAAAACACCCCCTTAGCACTCATAGTAATAGATTTCTCTATATTAGCGTTATATTTGATGAAATTTTAGGGATTTTGTTAAAATCATTACATATGTATATAATTCCTACCACATCACTATGTGACCACATAGTTAAAACCTTATACAAAACTCTTTAACAAGTAATATCTATAAATTTATCTAGTTTTAATAATTATGTGTCTGACGGATCATATTCCTAAGGTTAAAATCCTTTAATATATTCAAACTCCTTAATTACACAACATCAAATGTTATGTTGTTATTCAATTATGTTTCTAGTTAAAAGTATTTCTAATTTCATTATCTTCATCATCCATTGGAACTAATTCTATCAAATTAATCCCTTCAAATATTTTTTTAACTCATTACCGACAAACCCTAAAATACTTTAGGATATTAAGTGACATTCACTATATGTTTTGACTGCTATATATTTTATTTGTTAAATTTTAACTACTTTAAGTCAAAAAATAATCCCACTAGTCTCTTAGACACTATATTCACTTATGAATGTAATTATAAGATATAAAAAATCCTTTATGTTTAAAAAATAACTCTTACTTTATTTAGTGAAAATATTTATGAATTAAACTATTATTTCCATTTTATATATGGAATTATATGTTTTTGGAGATTTTTTTTAAAATATGATTATTATTTAAATTATGCCACTGATAATGGTGGAATCCCAATTCCTTATATTTTAAAAAAATCCTAGGTAAAAAATTTTATCTTGAATAAGTCATTTTAATCCTTATATTCTTCTCAAAAACATTTTATAGAACTTGATGAATTATATACCATAGTTATAGAATCTGTTATCTCATATTGTTTATAATTTTTTTTTCAACCAACAACTCCTCATATCATATAATAAAAATGGGAAAACTATACACATCCTTTAAATAGATCATTTATACAATCTTGATATATTCCTTTATATTTAGTTTTATGATTTAGTAATAATTTTCATCATAATTTTAATACAAATTACAATCTCTGTTAATTGTTTCTTGGATTTTCAACTTTTTTATATTTGAAATATTTTTAAAAAATACATTTGGTATTATATAACCTTCAAATAAATTGATTTATATAATAAAAATACCCAACATATACATTCTATAGAGTTTCCAAAACTAATTAATGTATTATAGACAATTCCATCCTACAGAATTATTACTCCTTCATGACACCACATTTAGGTTTCAATGACTTTGGAAGAATATTATAAAAAAATATAATGAGACTCCCCAAATAAATTTTACTCTTTTAGTTTAAAATTTTACCCACTTACGCTATCATCAAAACACCATAACTTGGACCCCATATTTCCATGATTTTCTATTTTTAACACTTTTAAAAAATATGTTTAACATTTATTAAATTTATTATCATTGTTCTAACATTTACATTGATGAAAATAGAATGAATTCCCTTACCAAAGTTAGCCTTAATAAAATCTTCAGTTTGAACAAGTCATTATCACACTAAATCATATTGAGTATATCTGCATAGACTAAGGTTATTTAGTTAATTTTTCATATATTGAATTTTAAATATTAAATGATCATTCTATGCTTCTCATAATAATATAGATTCACCTATTGAACATCTTTAACATTTTATATTGGAAGGTGATTCTCTAACACATATAATTTATCTTAATAACTTTTCTTAACTTTCCATCCCTAGGTGTTGATTACATTAAGCTTATCCTAGTCAATTATTAACCTCAATGTTTAATTTTGATATAATGATGTCATTTATCTTTAATAGAACTATTTATCAGATGAGTATCATGTGTTAAAAACATTTAATAATGAATTTTATTAAACATTCACCCAATAAAATTATAACCCTATTTAAAATCTACCATATCATTTATTGGGACAAGATCCATATTTCAATAATATTTTTTGTTTATTTATAATTTACCCCCAAAAATAGCTATTTAAGTTGGGTAATATCTCAATAAAATAATATATTATTCTTGGATAGTTGAGAGGACAACACTTTACCCAATACACCACATAGATAAACACAATTCTATTCCTTCTCTAACCTAATATTATTAGGGTCACTGATATAAGTGAAACAAAAAGAAAATTTAATTAATAATAACCTAATACTATTATGGTCACCCATTACTTTCTCCCTTAAACAAGATAATCTAGGGGCACCCAACTTTAACATGAGCTACCTGACTCGATGATCGAGGTCTTGAAAATTGTCACTTTGTAAGGAATCACACACTTAGTATTTTCAAGGGGAGTTAATATCACTATATTATCTCATTTACTCTTTTATATGTATTCATTATTATAATGACTTAGTTTATAATCCAAATTATTCCACAAAATCAATATGTACATACCATATTAATGCTCAAATCTTTATAAAACTCATAGCTTGTGTTACTAACTCAAATTAAAATCAAAAAATATTTATACTTATCAAAATGGATCATATTAACAAGGAATATTAATATAATTACTAAAAAGGTTTTTTATTATATTAAATTGAAAATCCCCACTTGATTAAGCACACATCCATAGATAGTCAACCCCTACTTTTTTGGACAAGGAAAAAGCCTCCCATACAGTGAGTAGTCCAACCGAAAGTCCCTCTACCCAGGGATGCTTTACTCATGAATATTAAAACACCATATAAATTCAAACACATACTATGTATAAATCATAATTAATTACTCAATTCAATCTCACACCTTAATATAAGAAACATTCAAGGAAGAAGTAAATTAAATCCATTATTATACCCAATATATAACTCCTTAGATTCATGTATGATGTCTTAATAACAATTTGACAAATTAAACTAATCTATACACACATTCATAATATAAAATTTATATTCATGAATAAGTTAGGGAATAAATAAATAAATAAACAATTCATATATTTAAACATGATTTATGAACAATTCATAAATAATTCTAAAAATAATAACTTTATTATTTAGCTATTCATTAGAGGAATTCAATAATATAAATATAAATATTTTATTTTTAATACCAATATAAACATTTTTAATATTATTAATTATATGTAATTTTACTTTAATATACAATATTAAATGAAATATAAATATTTTATATTCCAATTTATACTATTTAAACTCTCTATATAATCAAAATATCATATATTAACATTATTTAAAATTTTATCAAATCAATAATAAAAAATATTTTTGATTAAATTTAAATAATTTCTCAAATAAGGCCTTAATTTTAATAATCCAAATTATTAATTATGAACAATTAAAATTTTAAATATAAATACTTTTATATTTTTGATTTATTTTTGAAATTTATAAACCTTTTATAAATTATCTTTACAATCTTGATATAAAAATTTTATATCTAATTTCCAATTCTTTCCATATAATTTGAAAAATGTATGTTTCAATATTAACATTTAATGTTATGGGATATTTAATAAATGCTTCAATTTTTTAAATAATTAATTATTAACATTTTTTTATTAATTAATTTATAGAAATCTTTATAAATATATAAATATCCCATTTTACCTTTTACAATAATTTATAAACATTTTATAAGTCATATAATTCAATTAAAAATTTTATTTTAGGGTAAAAAATTTCTGATTTTTTAATGCTACATAATATTATATCAAACTTGGTGTAAGAATAACTTCGCACCTTATATATAAATGAATTGAAAATTATTGTATAGGAGTGAATCAGTGGTTGGAGCCTAAAATTTGTTATATAGGTAAAATATCATCATATAAACATGCATAAGATTATAATATGAATTTTTTAGGTGTGTCTATGAATTTTAACTTAGCACAAAACCATTATATGCAATTAACTCCACAAAACAACTTATAATAAGCCCTAATGTAGGAATTACACAACAAATTGTATATGATTAACTCATATACTATGTCATGAATCAACCTAGATAACCTAACTACATGGTAATCAAATCAATTATGACATGAACCAAAGTGAATTCTCGATTCCCATGAGCATGGACCCTAGGCATCCAAAGAGGGGGGGGGGATTTCACCATAAAGATAACTCATCAAAGTAAAGAAATAGATATAAAAAAAATAAAAAATTAGTATGCCAGACACTCCTCAAGAGAAAAACTACCACAAATTAGACATATAAAAGTCTCAAAAATGGTACATCAACCAAATAAATCAGATAAAACTATCAAGACAACAACCTAGAATCTCCATGTGATAAGTGGATCACATGAACCACTGGTTACAACCAACTCCCAAGGACACCTGATCAAGAACATCCACCGCCTCCAAATAATTCCTTTCCTTTACCTAGACTTGGAATAATGAAATCTATAAATTATTGAAGGTAAATGTATGGTGTGAGAAATAAATCCTAGTAGGATCTCACCAAACATTTCATAAGTAATCTATAAAAAATAAACCCACTTTGATAAATTTTAAATAAAATAAGGCATGAAAATATTTCCACAATTGATATCAAGACATTATTTTCAAAACATTTCAATGGATAATATAACATGTGTTTCGAAGATCATTTCCATCAAACCAATTAGATATAATAATATTTATAAACACAAGAATGACTAATCATTTATATTAAAAAAATGGGTAAAACATTTCTATCAATAATCGGCATGTGTAATCATTTTCAATCATAAAACCATAGTTAAGAGACCTTGGGTTAGATTAGTAAAGGGATTCTCACACATCCAAGTGAAACATTACTCCTGGTGTACAAACACTACTTAGATCCTAAGTCTAGGGGGAATAGGAGAGAATCCCAAAGAATATACTCACTACCCTCAGGATAGTATTGTTAGAATTTTCATCATTAATATGTTTCCAGGATGAGTTAATACAAACCTATCATGTATTCTTCCCACACAACTAGCCATGCTCCCATGTGCTTCAAGGTAAATAAATCATTTATATTATTATCATTCAATTCAATAAATCTCAATCATATCAAATTATAATTTTAAATAATCTGTTGAATTATCCCCAAGTTCAAGTTTCAAAAATACTCCTTTCATTTTATCTCATTAAAATCGTGTTATAAATCATGAATTTCAAATCAAGATTATTTTCCAAAAATATACACTTAATTTTTCAAAAGATATTTTCAAGTGATTTCATCATTCACACCGTGCCATTCCAAATAATTCATCAAGACTATCAGTTCAAGATTTACAAATCAGTTGGAATACTAATTTAAATTAAACAATCATCAAAGGTTTCAATTGATATAAATTTCCTTATGAAACCATATATGTCAGTTAAGATCACCAAACACCCACATGAGATCAATTAATGGATATTAAAGGGATAGAATGAACAAAAAAGAATTATATAATCCCAAATCATTAACTAAAGATCAAGATCGATGAATGACATGTGGAATCACTACTCTTTAATACAAAGAGAAAGGAAAAATGGATAATCCATGATCAAATTTATATTACACTTACTAGAAGAGATCCAACACCCAAAATTTCACTTTGATCCCTATAGAATAAATTTTGGGATATCCAAATTCATCTCTAGATATTATTTAAAATGTTTAGTGTAAAATAAAATTTGAGGGAGGTGTTTTAGAAATAAACTGGAGATTAAATGGTGTATAATTATGATACTAGCCTACCAAAACCCAGCCTTGTTGGCATCACCGGCTAGCCGGTGGCCTCCACTGACTACCCAGTGGAACTTGAAAGAAATAAGAGCTACTAGAAGTCCTACACACTAGCTAGGGTGTTATTATGGGAATCCACCACTATTCGCCTCCCATCAACTGGCCAATGTGACTCAATGACTAGACGACGGGCCTTTTATAGATTTTTTAACTACAAGATCATGCTCAATCCCATGTTAAAAGTATATAAAACCTCCCAAACAAAAAAAAAACAGAATAAAAAACTCTCTCACACCCCTATAAATTCTTAAAAAAGGGAAAAAACAAACAGGAAACAATAGAGATAACCAATAAGTGACTAAAATAATTAGGGATCAACATGAAAACAAATAGAACAAATAAAAAAACAAAGTTTGTACCTAAAATACGGTAACATGATGTTATAATCTCCCCACCACAAATGATTTCTATCGTTATAAATATTTTCAAGAAGAATCATTTGAAAATAAGTGACACTACTACTCTATGATCAAAACCCCACACTGTCACATGAGAATTAGAACCATGATTACAAAGCACTTAAACCAAGGGAATATATTTTACATGAAGAACCATTATCTGGGAGTCAAAAACATAAACTAGTTTCTCAGTCACCAATAAATGAAGTTCCACATCAAGTTCATCTTAACTCAATAAATTTTATGGGCCAAGTAGACACCTTTTAAGATGTGGCACATTAAACACATTATGGATCAATGTCATCTGAGGTGTAAAAGACAAATAGTAATCCACCTCGCCAATCTTCTTAACAACATTAAATAGTCCCATGCATCTTGGTGCTAATTTTACTAATTTTCCAAGATGTCAGTGAATCATCGAGGTGAAAATATCAAAAACATTAGGTCATAAACTAATAACTCTAAAGGGAATTGATGATGATTATCATAGGGTTTAGAATGAGTTTATATTGATAACATTATATGCTGAATTAACTAAATCATTATCATCATCTTTTCTAGAAAAATGTGTCTAACCAGGGAAACTTCACTATTATTTGACGAATAAAGTATATATTTACATGGATGACTATATAAGGACATAAGGAGTTCTATCTTGATGTATTAATGGTAGCTATTATTAAAGAAAAAATCAACCATCCCCAAGTGGAAATCCAAAGTTCCTCCAAATTCAAGGACACAAGAAAAAATCATGTCCCCTAAAATATATATAGCCTATTATTTTTGACCATCTACATAAGGATGGTATTCAATGATAAAATTTAATTGGGATATTATTATCATTTGGAGGCCTCTACAAAAATGTGAAATGAAATGGGTATCCATATTAAAAACTATAAAATATATAACTCTATAAAATATGAGGATCTTCTACACATAAAAATTCCCCAAGACCTCAAATTTTTTCATATCATGAATGGGATTAAAGTGAGCTGATTTGGTCAATCTGTCAATCACCACCCATATCACATTCATTTCTTGAGGTGTACACAATAACCCAACCATAAATTCTATCAATATCTCATACCACATCCATGTAGGAATAAGGAGTGGCTGATGTAGACCTAAATGATTTTGATTCTCATCCATAACTAGATGAAAAGTTTAACAATGAGAAATAAAATTAGTAATTTATCATTTCATACCTAACCACCAAAAACTTCACCTCATATCATAAATCATTTTGATGGTTCTAGGGTGTACCTCCCAAATGGAATGATAAAAATCCTCCATTATAACATTCTTTATAGGTAATGGAACCAAAAAACTAGTATCGAAGAAAAGGATACCCTCCGAATATAGATAATATTTTACAATGGTCTCCCCAATATATAAAGAATTCCTAATTCCTAGAAACTCATAATCAATATGCGGTTATTAGAGAATCATCTCAAGAAGTGAGGCTATTAAATGAAAACTTGAAAAAATAACCTTGGTTTACTCCTCCTAGACTGCCAAATGAATACGAGGAAATAGATCCATAAGATTTCATTTATTATAATATTTTTCTATGGAATGGGATGGAATTTTTCAACTCATAACATCAGTGATGAAATTCCACTTTCCAGCGATGTAGGCCATGTCAAAGTTAAAATACTGCAGGTACTCAACCCATCACCTATGTTGAAGGTTCATATCTTTTTATGAAAATATATAACTCAATATTTTGTGATCAAAGTAGACACTAAACCTTTCTCTTAAAAGTTAGTATCAATAACTATTTAGATCATGCATCATAGCTAAAAGTTAATGATCATGTGTGTGAAAATTCTTCTCATGAGGCCGAAGTTGACAAGAACCATAAGCTTTCATATGATAACCCTACATAATAATTCCTCCCAAACCCAAACCTAAAGCATCATAGAAGACCATATAGCCCTAACCATCCTATAGAAGAGTAAAAATAGGAGATGAAGTCAAATGATTCTTCAGATAATCAAAGGAATATTGATATTTTGAATTCCATATAAAATTTTCTCCCTTCCGAGTAATAAAGGGAAAAGAAGAATCCAACTTAGAGAAATACTTCACAAACTAGTAGAAATACCCTACCAAGTCCATAAAATCTAAATCTCAAAATACATTTCATGGTTCCTACAAAGTCATAATATCTTTATAATTCTCAAGATCAACTAAAATACCATTTTTGAAAACTACTTGTCATAATAAATTTACCTCATAAATCCAAAATTGATTTTAGAAATCTTGGAATAAATTTTATAATTTCTCAATATGTCTAGAACTTCCCTCAAGTGAAAAAAATGATCGTCATTAGTATTAGAGTAAACCAAGATTTCATCCATAAATACCAATATAAAATAATAAAAATAATGATGGAAAATATTATCATCAGTGCTATAAATGAAAGTGCCAAAGTAGGATAATTATATCACTAAGAGGGGAAGGGTTTGAATCAATGATACCTTTTCTTTTATGTTTCCATAGAAATTTAAACAAACTTTTACTCCTACTAAATATTTCTTTCTATACTAAAAATAAAAGAAAAACAATTCCATATGAAAACAAGAATATACATGGTTCACTATTTAATAAGAATAAATACGTCCTTGGTATTGTATGGTAATGATCCCATACCCCAAAATACACTAGAAAAAAATCCTAGATTACAACAAGTAGGATATACCCTTTAAATCATGTAGCACTTTAAATTAAATACAAAAGTGTGTGTGCCCCTATTAGCACAAATATGGTAACACAATGTTTTTGTAACAACTCATGTTACCTATGATTCTTTTTAAATTCCAAAAATTTATTATTTTGAAAAAAATTCTTCAATTTTTTACCTAGAAGACAGTAAGAACTTTAAGGACTTTGATTTAGAATTCAAGTTTGATTGTCCAGTCCAATCTTCTCACTCTGATTCTCCAGATCCGATCAGCCAATCTGATATGCATACTGTGATCTTCAAATCCAATTACCCAATACGATATATTTATCTCAATTAGAATACGATCGAGAAAATTTAGAACACTTCTTTACTTAGTTTGAAAATACCAATATGGAAATCCACAATTCGACTAATTCATCCTAATACGATGATCATCCAAATACAGTGACAAGTGGAATCTTATAGTAAACTAAATTTGATAATCACTGAATACTATTATTAGATGAATACAATTTTGCAATCTTGTCTCTTCTCTTTTCACTTGTCTCTATAAAAACTTCTTCAACAAAACATAATACAGAAAACTTATTTCTCTCCCTATAAAGATGAAGCATCTCTCTCTTTAATGAAAATTATATCCGTTAGCTAAAGTAAAAAGTACTTTTCTCCTTTTTTCGGTGACCCATGATAGGTTTTGGAATGAATTCCCAAAACTTTCCCGCTCACCCAAATTTCCCAAATTTGCATGTCTTCTAAAATTTAGAGTGAATCTTGAACTCTTAAACTCTTATCAAATCTTCTCAATACTTCTCAAATCTTATATAAACATCATATATTCCTTCAAATTTATTTTCAAATGCCATTTTGGATCTGATTTCTAAATCTGATTTTTTTCTCCATTCCAATTGTTGAATCTGATGCTTTATACCAATTACAAGTATTCTTTAAGTTTCAAGCTCCCCCTAAACAAAAAATTCAACAATATTATTCAACTATTCTCTTTACCAAGTTGAATCCTTCTTGAAAATTAAACAATGTAATTCAACCCCTTAGTTTTTGACTACATTATTGATCACATTATTTTCTTTTCCCAACAATTATTTCTCTGAATACAATGGAATTTTTAATCTGATCATAAGATTATTTCTCTTCTGAATATGATTCCACTTGAGAAAATGCTTTATCTTTTACATTAACTTCATCCACCAAAGATTCATTTCTTTTGGATTTTGGCCCAACTGAAAACCAATACCTTTGGTTTCTCACATTTTCCACAAATTTTCTCTACCTTTATGAATTTAATGAGCTCAATACAATGGATTCAACAAATCTATTATTCTTTAATCCTCTTCTTGAATCATGACTTCCATCATGAAATTAAATGAATTTGAGTTTATCATATGAATCATCTAATTTTCATTATAATGTATAACTTACCTTTCTTTCAACAACACCTATCTTTTCTACTTCATTCTGGATACATTTTTGATGAATCCGATTAGTCTAAACACGATCCTGGACAAATAAGATCTCCATTACCCTTATTTCTTATGATGAATCTGAATAGAATTGACATCATATCTTTCACCCCCTTTTTTTCATCATGATTTCATCAAAAGTTTCACAATTTACTTATAATTTATGAAAACTACAAGATCAACAAATAATCATCACAATTTATTTATCATAGTCATGAAGACCCCGATCATGCATACTCTAATTCTTTATAAACTGGATTCAGAATGAATCTTATGACCATTTACTTATATAAAAATTCTTCCTCAATACGATCTATCTTCTCATTCTGAATTTAATGTGAATCCGATTAGACTTTTCTTCTAGATATATTTACCTAAATATGATGGACCTTCTAAGGAATTGTCAGTACAATTATATAAATTTGATGGTTAGTCTGAATTTCATCAAATACAAAGTGAAATGATTTTTTCTTTCTTCTTAAAATTCTTTGAAAACACAAGACAATACTTGAATACAATCACCTTCATCATCAACTTAGTCCTAATAATATATACCATTGGATTTTTTTCAATCAAGTTTCATAAATCACTGAACTTTGTATCCTCAATAAATGGATCACTTATGAAAAATCCTAAGCCTACGCGAGTTAACTCATTATAGGAGACAAGAATCATTGATAGAAAAACCATTCTATCCAGAAGTAGTGATTATGACAACCTTCTTAATCTTACTTATCTTTAACTTTACTAGAATATAAAACAAATTATTTCTTACAACCACTATAATAAATAGTTAGAATAGTTCACACACAATACAATGCCGAATTTTAGCTTACCCACAACTCACTCTTTTTCAATGCATAGAAAAGGATAAATTTATGAAGAAATACAATTCTTCCCCCCCTTGAAAATATAATCCAAATGTAATATGAGAGAGGGGAACAAAACAAATACCTCATACTTAATGAGAAAGAGGTTGGACACTCAAGGTAAACCTCAATTTAGAAAAAGAATCCTTTGGTAATGGTTTTTCATAGTGTCAACAACTTGTTATGATGTTGGAACATACTCTAGATTCAGTTAATTCTTCTCCACATGCTATTTGATGAAATTATATTTGATATCAATATGTTTTGAATGATAATATTGAACTATATTTCTGGTGAGATTGATTATACTTTGATTGTCAGAACACAAGAGAAAGGGTAACTTCACTTTAATAAGTAAATATTCCCATTGAGTTTTCATCAACATAATTTGAGTAGTGGATTGAGTGGTTGAAACATACTCAGATTCATATGTATTGAGAGTTATTGAATTATGTTTCTTTGAATGCAAACTAACACTCCCAGAAAGAATACTCCTCCTGATGTGGATCTTCTATCATCAACATTTCTCACCCAATCAGTATATAAATACCCAAACAATTCAATACAATCTAAGCTGACATTCCTGATTACAAATTTGTTTATTCCTTTTATGTATATAAGAATTCTTTTTCCAGCAAGTAAATGTGATTATTTTGGGGAACTCTGAAATCTTTCACATAAGGTAAAAACATAAACAATGTTGGGTCTTGAGATAGTTAAATACAACAAACTTCCAAACAACTTCTGAATTTTTTTCTAATCCACTTCTTTTCCATCTCTATCTTTACTCAGATTTTTTCCCACTACAATCAATGTGAAAATTATTTTTGAGTTTTCCATGCCGAACCTCTTGAAGAGTTACTTTTAATACTTTTTTTTGATAAAGAAAAATGTATTTATCCTTTTGAAAAATTTGTAACCCCAAAAATTATTTCATTTTTCCCTACGTAGACATTTAAAATACCATTTTCATATATTCGATAAATCTTTCACAACTTCTTTCATCAATCCCAAAAAAGATAACGACATGAACATAAACAATTACAATGAGTGAGTACTCTTGAATTTCTCAGATATAAATATTACTATCAACTCTTCATTTCTTGAACCTAATCTTCTCTAAGAAAGCATGAAATTTGGAATACCATTCCCTCAAAGATTATTTTATACCATATATGTCCTTTTTCAATTTTCATAAATAGATTTCAATTTTCCCAAAAACAAATCCAAAAGTTTGTTCAATATAAAATTCCTCTTCAAGATCACCCTTAAGGAAAATAGATTTAACATCTATTTAAAAGATCTTGTAACTTAGTTGTGCAACAATAGTAAGAAAAATTATGATTTTTTCTAATCTTTCCACCAGAGAAAATGTTTCATCAAAATCAATAGCTTCAATTTATGAATACCCTTTTCATACCAATATTTCTTTGTTTTTTATCACTTTACCTTCTTCATTCAGTTTATTCTTGAAAACCCACTTTGTTCCAATAATGTTTTTGTTTTCTAGATTGGGTATGAGTTCCCATGTCTCATTCTTTTCAATTTAATTCAACTCTTCATTCATAGCCTGAACCCATTCTAGATACTCAAAATATTATTTCACATCATTCAACTCCACTTTGGAATATAAAATGTATGTGTAATAGTATTGGTTGTTCTTATTGTTTGAACCTTATGATGTTCATCGCCAATGATATTTTGAGCTTCCACTTTCTTCCTAATCCTAGGATAAAATTTTCAAATATATTCCTCATCACCAGAAATAGCTATGTCTAATTCTTCTTCTTGAGTAGGATTACAATTGTCTATATATTTATTAGAATTGTTTTCCTTATCTTGATCAACTTTATTTTCTACCTGAGTATGTTTGTATCTCTAAAATATTTCAATTACTTTAACATCAATAGAATCAAAAAATTACTTTTATTGTAGCATCTATGTCCTATTCTTTCTAGAGAATATCAAAGAAAGATTCCATCTTCACCTTTCTACTCAAACTTTCCATAGTTTACATCTTTCTTATTTATAATACATTGACTCTCGAAAACTCTAAAATGTTTCAAACATATATTTTTTCCATAAAACAATTCATATTAAGTCATATATGAATGATTCCTATATAAAAAATGGTTCTATATATAAAAATTAGTTCTCATGTCTTGCCTCCAAAAGTAATGAGAAAGGCTATGTTCAAGTAACACGACACTTCCAATTTCCATCAAACATCTATTCTTTATTTATGGATCCCCATTTTGTTGAGGAGTTTATGAGGAACTATATTCATGCCGAATTCCATGATTCTATATATAAATTTCAAATTATTAACTTTTGTATTCACCACCATTTTTAGTTCTAAACTTCTTCACAGAATACTCACATTACTTTTCCTCTTTACATACAAAACTTTTACACATTTTCAAATCATATGATTTAGGTTTAATATACATAAAAAAGTAATGTGAATAAAATCATCAATTAAGGTGATGAATTACTTATCTTTATTTGTTGATTGTTTTCTCATTATCTCACACATATCAGAAATAATTAGATCTAGGTGTTGTCATGAACAAATATCAACCTTCTTATGGAAAACATTTTAAATCTTTCCTTTCTGATAAATAGTGAAACACCAATCACTTATTCTTGGTAAATTAGGAATGTCCCATAAAATATTTATTTTAGATAACTTTCTATTGTTTCTTTGAAACATGTGTCCCAACCTTTTATCCCATAATTGGTTCTCTTCCACCATACTCATATAACTAGAGTTTTGTATTTCACCAACTTGAAATAAGTTTTCTTTTGTACATTGGCATCTTGTAACAATCTTCCCATCTTCTTTAATTTTCATAATAAATCTATATTTTATAAATATAACTTTTTTACCCTCATCACACAATTTTGAAGCACTCAGAAAATTTTGTTTTAGCCCATCAATGTACAAAGTTTTATTGGATTTAATATTTTCTTTCCCAATTATGGATGATACAACACCTTTGCTTTTCAAGGATTCATCATTTCCAAAATTCGCTATTCCTTCTTTAAAATATATTACATTATTCATTAATTTCAAATCTCTTATAGTATGAGAAGAACACCGTCTATCAAGAATCCAAGGTCATTCTCTTTTTGTAGCTTTCAATGCAGTTTCAACAATAAGAGATTTTTCTTCTTCCTTATCTTTATTCACCATCGGATTTTGAGAATTTCTAGGAATCTTTTACAATACTGGTAAAAAGAATACATTCTTTTGGAAGGTTTCTAGGTTGTTCAAATATTTCTCAAATAGTTTCCAATGTTTGGAACATATTTTCAATTCTTAATCCAACTTTCCTAGGTTTCTTCAAAACAACCTTCTCATACTTCTTTTGAAGGAACTGAATCCCCCTAAACCTTTGCCTTTTATAACTTGTGGGGTAATATAAATGTTGTTGGTTTAACCAACACATATTTTTTGTGTTTCAAAATCCACCAAAATACCAATAATATCCATAAAAGAGTATTTTCCTCGAAAACTTCAATTCTGAGTGGAATTTTGAATACATTTCTTAGAAAATTTATTTTCTTTAATTTCTAAGCCACCAATCATTTTGCTATCAACCAGATTATTGTTATTATTATAACATTTATTGAATTCAGAAGTATTTGGAACTTTTCTAGATCCAAATACAACATTTTCAAACTTAGGATACCTTGAAACTTCTGAAGTCTTCACATTTTCAATCTTTGACACATACACAACTTTCCTAGATTTATTCTTTTCAGAAACAATTCCATATTTATTCTCACCCTTTGAAGGCAAATTTTATTCAACCTTATTAGGTTTCTCATTTCGAGAAATTTCCCCAACATCAGTAATAGAGTTCTTCAAACTTGTGTTTCTTATCTTAGCTTGAGACAGCTTTTGTTGGAAAAGTTCCAACTATTATTTTTTTTAAACTTCACTTCCACATGATCATTATGATTATTTTCTTCTTCAAGAGATTTATTTAAATTATAAATTTATTTTAACTACTTCACCTTCTCATCTGGAAAAAATTCTTGATTTATTGTTGAGGAAGGGTCATCTTCCATTTTTGTTTCTTTTTAAGCCTTCTAATTTTTCTCAGACATTATTTCAACTCTTCATTAAAATTAAATTAAATTTGAGTTTCTTATTCCTTGGAACTAATAATTTTGAATTTTTCATCATTCATTGTTGCAATAAAATTATTCTCAATACCATTCTCAATTGATTTTTCGAATTCAGAATCATTGTATTCTTCATATTTATCTTTAGATAGAAAACTTCTTCTTTTTGATATCAATAATTTTCTTTCTTTCCCCATGGAATAAAATTTCACATTATCTTTCTATTTTTTCCACAATCTTGTTGGATTTACTTATTCTTCATCCCTATCATGCTCTTTCATTCCTCAGGACAATTCACAACAAAGTGTCCAATGGATCCACATTAAAATTAATTTCTAAGGAAGTTTCCCTTTGTATTTCCCTATACTTATTTTCACATTTTTTGTAAATAAGGATAAAATATCATCAAGATTTTTACATACCTAATTTTCGGAATCAGAATCACCAACTTCATCTTAAATAAAAATCTTATTTGAATTTTCTTTATTTATATCCCTAAAAGACATTTCTCTATCAACTATTATTTTTTTTGATAACATTATACCTTCTCATTTAATAAGTGATGAGAGTGGTATGAAAATCATCTATAGATAATGTTTCACGATCTCAATCTTCCAATGAAGAAATATTTTCATCAAACCTATGGGGAAGGTTTCTAATGATATTCTAAACAACTATAGAATCATCTAAATTTTCACCAAGACATCTCATAATGCTGGAAATTTCATTTACCTTGGTAAAGAACTCCCCAATAGATTTTTATTCACCCATGTTCAAATATTCATACTTTAATAACCTTTCCATCTTTACTTTAATATTACCCTCATATATGTTTTTTAATTTATCCCGTATACCTTTTTCTATAGAAACATGTTTCACCCTTAGGAATTCACTTTAAGAAAGTGATGATCGTAAAGCATTCTTGGATCTTCCATCATTCTCAGGATTCTTCTAATCAATAGAGGTTAGAGAAACTTTATCATAAAAAGGAGGAAACCCCACTGTTATAGCTTCAAGAACATCATAAAAGATAAACATGAGATAGAAGAACATTATATCTTTACAAATATGATAATTCTTACCATATAACACCATAATACCTTTACTCTTCACATAATTAAAATTCTCTATTAGAAAAGAATAAGATATGGGAACTTACACTCTGATACCAGTTGAAAGTGTCCAGTTAGGATAATTGTATCATTGAGAGAGGGAGGGGATGAATCAATAATACATTTTGTTTTATGTTTCCTTGAAATTTAACCAACAATATCCTCATATTAAAGAGTTCTTTCTCTACTAGAAACAAAAAAAACACACATCTACAAGAACAGAAGAATTTACAAGGTTCAATATTCAGTAAGAATAGCTTCGTCCTTGGTATGGTATAGAACTGATCCAATACTACAAAATACAATATAAAAAACTCTTGGATTAAAACAAGTAATATATAACCTTTAACACATATATCACTTTGAAGACAATCCAAAAGAGCATGTGCACCCTCTTTGCACAAATAGGGTAAGATAATATTTTTATAACAACTCATGTTACCTATGCTTCTTTTACAATTCCACAAATTTATTCTTTTGAAAACAATTCTTAAAGTTCTTACCTAGAAGATGGTAAGAAATTCAAAGAATTTGGCATATAATTCAAGTCCTATTGTCCTGTCCATTATGCACACTCTGATTCTCCAGATCCGATCTCCCAATATGATTATCCTACTCTGATATTTAAATAATATTTCCCAATATGATATATGTAGATCTTTTAGAATACGATTGAGAAAATTTAGAAAAGTTCCTTCCTCGGTCCGAAAATCCCAATATAGAAATACCCTATCCAATTAATTTATCCCGAGACAATGATTATCCAAATATGATGTCAAGAAAAATTCGATAAATAAATGAATATGATAATCACTGAATATAATGATTATCTTAATACAATGTTGTGATCTTGTATCTTCTCTTTTTCACTTCTCTCCATTTAAAATTCTTCAAAAAAAAACACAATATGGATAAATTATTTATCTCCCTAGAATGCCGTATCTTCTCTCTCTTAATTGAGTAGTACATCTGTTAGATAAATTACAAAGTACTTTTCTCCTTTTATAGGTGACCCATGAGTGGTTTTGGTAGGAATCACTAAAACTTTCCCACTCAACCACATTTTTTAAATTTTCATGTTTCCTAAAATTTAGGGTGAATCTTAACCTCATAAACTCTTCTCAAATATTCTCAATCCTTAACTAATCTTCTATCAGCTTCATATATTACTTCAAATTTCTTTTCAAATGCTAGTTTGGATCTGATTTCTCAATCTGATTTTGTTTCTCCATTCATATTTCTATATCCGATGCTATGGACCAATTATAAGTATTCTTTAAGTTTCAAGCTCCCCATGAACAACACATTCAGAAATATTCTTCAACTATTCTCTTAACCCAGTTTAAGCCCTCTTTAAAATTAAACAAATTAATTCAACCCATAAATGACTGACTACATTTTTTATCAAATTATTTTCTTTTCCAAACAATTCTTTCTCTGAATATGATGGCATTCTAAATCTGATCATTAGATTATTTCTCTTATGAACATGATGTCACTTGAGAAAAATCTTTCCATTTTACATTAACTTAATTCCCAAAATATTTGTTTCTTTTGGATTTTTGTTTGACTAAAAACTAGTACCTTTTATTTCTCACATTTTCTACAAATGTTCTTGGCCTTTATGAATTTAATGAGCTTAATAAAATGGTTTTATAAACTTTATTATTCTTCAATATTCTAATTTTATCATGAATTAATTCATGACTTTGATGAATTATAGTTTAGCTCCAACATCATATGATTTTTATTGGAATGTATTATAACTTACCGTTATTTTAAAAACACCCATATTTCCCACTTCATCCTGGATATGGTTGTCATGAATATGATTGGTCTGAATATGATCCTAGATGAATACGATCTCCAACACCCTTATTTCTTCTAATGAACCTGATTAGAACCAGTATTATCTATTTCTCACCCCTTCTCTTTCATCGATATTACATCATAAGTTTTAAAAATTTACTTATGATTTATGAGAACTCCAAGAGAATTGAAGAATCATCACATTTTCTTTATTATTTTCATGCAGACTCCGATCATGTAGAATCTGATTCTTTATCAACTAGATTCAGAGTGAATCCGATGACCCTTTACATAGAGAAATATTATTCCTCAATACCATTGATCTTATCATTTAATATTTTATTTCAATCCAATGAGACTGTTCTTCTATCCATCTTTACCCGAATACAATAGACCTTCTAAGGCTTTGTGAGTCTGATTCTCTGAATCCGATGGTCAATCCCAATTTCATCAAATCCAATATGAGGTGAGTTTCGCTTTATTCTTAAAATGATTTGACAAGAAAAAGAAAACACATGAATATAATCACCTTCATCATCAGCATGGTCCTAACAATAAACATAACATGAGCATTGGTCAGAACAAAAGGCATAACAAGGTACTCATAGTGAACATACTTTCTTTTGAAAGTTTCCTTAGGGACATCAAACCTCTTGATCCTAAACTGGTGATAACCAGGATGAAGAATAATATTTGAGAACCAATTTTATCATTTTAGCAGGTCAAATAAATCATAAATATAGGGAAATAAATACTTATTCTTGATTATAACCTGATTGAGCTATCAATAATTAGAAAAAAAGAAAATGGTACGAATCGATTTCTCAGAAAAATGCACAGGTTCCTCCCAATGAAACACACTGTGTTGAATGAAGCCTTTGGACATCAATTCATACAATTGAGTCTTTAAATCCTTCATTTTAAATGGTGCTATTTTCTAATAGGGAATATAAATAGGCTAGGTACCAAGTACCAATTTTATAGAAAACTACACCTCCCTCACCAATAAAATACATGAAATTCCTGATGGAAAAAAATCAATAAAATCATGAAACACTAGAGGAAGATCCCCACTCAATGATTCCTCTCCAATTCAAAGGTGGACATGGATATCATTCTACACAACTCTAGAAGAGGAGGTTCAGCTCGACTTAGCCTTGGGTTTAACAAACCATGCACTGATAGAATAAATCATTTTCATATTTATAATTATTTTTTAATTAGATAGTTGTAATCATTATAAATAAATTAAGTAATTCTCAAAAATCAAAAAAATAAATAGTTTTCTTAATCTCATTTCATATAAAATTTTATTTAAATTTTTAATTTTCAAATTATAGAATTTTTGTTTTACAAAATTATTTTTTTAATTAGTCATGTAAAAAATTATGTTAGGATGAATTTTTGATAATATTATGAAAATATTGATTATTTTAATGAATAGTAAAAGTATTGATTTTTATTGAAAACTTTATTTTATTTTAAAGTATTAATGTAGTAAAAATTTTATTTTCCATTGTTTTTTAAATTTAATTAGATTAATTTTATTTAAAATATTCCAACTATGGTTTTTTGAATTAACTTCATTCTTGAATTTAGTATCAGAACATTTTTACATTAAAGGTAATTTTTATGAAAAATAGATTTTCATCATGTTCTATAGGTATAATTTTAAATTAAATTATGCTGATTCTATGTTTTGAAGTTCGAAAAATGTATTTCATATTTAGAATCAGTGGTTCCAAATTTAGTAAATAGTTCCCTTTTTTTTATTTTCGGTCACTTTGAATAGTAACTTTAGTAATTTGTTTTACCACAGTAAAGGGTAAATTAAGTAATTAATGTTAAAAATAAAATGATAAGGATTAAATAATGACCCTAAAACTTGAATTAATTTTATTATTTGATTATAAATTTTCTATAATCATTCAAAGGTCTAATATATCAATTTTTTCCATTTGGTTTTGATTATGACCCTTATAATATTTTATTTTATGAATCGATAAACATGTCACAATATTATTTTTAATAACCATAATATTTTTAACATAGGTATAACTAAAGGATATTTTCAGTTATAAATAATAATTTGAAATATAAATGGTTTATATTTATCATGATAATTTATTTTTAATTTTTAGTGAATAAAATAATTAACTTAAATGCTTACACAACGTTGATCTGGTAATTATTCAATTAATGGAAAAATCAAATAAATGATATTAAAAATATTAAAAATATTAAAATAAATATAATTTGAGATAATTAAGGTGATAAAATAATTTCATATATGAACATGACATATTAGGTATGCATTAAAATATTTATTTTGAATTTTACCTTTTTTCTTAATGTTATTAAAGTTAAAGTAATGAATAGTTATAAAAATTAACATTAATAATATTTTACAATAAATAATGTTATATTAGATAATATAAAATTCCTAAAAATATTTTCCTTTGTAAAATAATTATAATATGTTTTATAATTTCAAATATTGTCCATTTATGGGATGTTTTTCCATTTATAGTAACTATATTGACCCTTAATGTATAAAAAACATCATTGTTAGGGTAAGTTTAAAAATGTTTAATGAAGGGTTAATACAAAAGGATAAGTATAAAAATTAGTAAAAACTTGTCTAATTTTTATTTTATGTGGGTAGGTTTACCCATAATCATCCTATATTCAAAATAAATCTGGTTGGAGCCATTTAAAATTGAATATTAATTTATATTAATTTAATATTTTGATGAATTCTAGGAGTGATCATCCATCTTTTATAAAAGGTTACCTCTTCTCCTCAATACTTCAAACTTCAAAAACAATTTGGTTCATCCATTACCTACCCAAATTCATTACTATAATACCTTACTTTATTCTAGAGGCCCTTTTTTAGATAGAACTCCAACCTTAGAGGTCTTTAGGTGTTAATCAAATGATATTTTCCAAAAAAGAGGTATAGTTTTTATCCACATATTTTATTTTTGTTTCTTATATAATATCATTTATATGTTATTAAACCATGATAAATGAAAAAATTATACTAAATTTACTGAGATTTTATTATATTAATTTAAAAACCTATATCCATCTATTCTTTCGTCAAATGGGAAACAAAATCATCAATTGTGTGTATGGAGGACTACCACCTCACGAACCGATGTAATTCATTTTCTATCACTGTCTTTCAAGACTATTTTTAATTATGTAATAATGTTTATAAATTATATTAATGATATATTTATTATTCTTAAAATATAATATATCATTTAATTTGTTACTATTTCATTCACTGAAAAATGATAATGTCGTTCATGCGTATGTGTGGACTATAACCTCCATGAATCGATGTGATTCTTTTTTCACCACCACATCACATATATTATATATATAAGTATATTTAAATAAAAAATATGATATATATGTTATGATGATCTAGAAATATAAAATAATACTTACTTTCTTTTCATAATGATTGTTGAAAATGGAAAGGTTACTCATGCGAACGTACATACTACTATCTCTATGATTGTAACATAGTTCATTTTTCATATCCAAATTTCATGATTGATTTTAAAATCATAATTGATGTATAATAATGATAATTATTTCATGAATATTATTTTGTATATAATTTAATAGTGACCTATTTGACTATAGTAAACCAACCAAATTCATTTTGGACTTACAAATCGAATATCAGCAAATCCTCCGAGGTAAACTTAAATGATTAAGTAATCATATATAACATGGTAATAAGTGATATAAAAGGAATAATAAACTAGAAAAATTATTTTTTGTAAGTAAATAATTTACTTAAGTTTTTTATTCTGAAATATAAATAATGTACGTGATGATTTAGATTCATGGTAAGTGATATTCTGTTAAAAATCTACTTTTAAAGACCCTCTTTCAACTCTTTTTACAAAATCCAAATGGATTGTATTTTTTTAACACATATGAATTGAATGAAATTTCTCACCATTATGAGGCCTTTATATTTTCAAGATTCGTATATAGTTTTCCAAGTTTCCTTTCAAATAAAAATGTTTCTTTATTATGTTTGTAGTTTTCAAATTTTAATAAAATACTTTTTTTAAATAAAAGGGTATTTTGTTATCTGAAAGTGTTTTTAATATGGGTTTTAAAAAGAGTTTTTCAAATTTTTATGATGAAAATGTTCAATAATAATATTTTTTATAAGATACTTGAAAATTATATGTGAAATAGGTGAGCTCGATATAGATTATACTAAGGGTTGAGCCCCATTATAACTCACAAGTGAGCCTGATACATCTTATATAGTAGGTGCACATAGATAGAACTGGGTGAAACTATTATAGATTTGGGTGCACTCTAATAACACTCCAGTGTATTGGTTAATGTACCTTTTCAATTTAGGAAAAAATTAGGGAGTTACCGAAGGGTATCATTTATAGATTCAACTAGGCTCCAATTATTTTTGACATGGGTTTAAAGAAAGTTATGAATGTGACATGGAAGGGGAAGATAGGGAGGAATTTTGTGGATGTGGAGAAGAATGTAGCGGGACCCTCATTCTCTATTAGTGATGCTCCTATGCCTGGGACAGTGATACAGAAGGGGAAGACTGCTCATGTGTCGGCTAATCAAGAAGCGGTAGAAGAGAGGGTAAATTTATGCTGATATTCAATCATTGCGAGAGTTATAATCCCTAAGGGGGAGTGGATGTAGAAATTTCAGGATATGACTAAAAGGGTTACTGAGGTGTGGGGTTTTGATGACTGGAGGATGATAGTGATGGGCAGGGGATTCTACCATGTGGTCTTCCCCTCAGATGAAGGGAAGAGGAAAGCATGGAGCAAAGGTACTGTTGCTTTGAATTCAGGGTTTCTGAATGTGCTAGAATGGGATAGAAACATTGATCCCATGAATGTCCGTAGTATGCATACTGAACTATGGATTATAATTTATAAACTCAATTGGTTGTATTTTCACCCATGGATTCTATGGAATATTGCTTTTTCAGTGGGAAATCCGATTCGAATGGACCGACAGACAGATAATCCAAATCTAGGGAATTATGCTAGAATCTTGGTGGAAGTTGACATGTTAAGCACGCTTGTGGAGGAGGTGGTTTTGAAAATAAGGGATGATAGTATGAGGCTTGATATCTTGTATGAGAGGAAGCCAAAATTCTTCTCGAGGTGCTTTCTCTTTGGGCACACAATTTCTGAATATAAGCGGGACACATTATGCCATTCATGCATGATGAAGGGGCATGATAAGAGCACGTGTAGGAGAAGGAATGGGAAGGACAAATTCCATATGGATGACCTCGAGAGAAATGGTGCTGGTCAAGGGGCTGGGCTTGGGAAGAAAGGGATTCTGGCTATAGGGGGCTCTTCCTCGGCGGCAATAGTAAAGGATTCAATAAAAAATGAGGTTCCCTGTGGACCTGTCATGGATATGGGGAACCTGATTGATGAAACCCAGGTGGATCCTTCTCCCTGTGGTGATTCTACTCCTATGGTGGATAAGGTGGATGTCGTCTCTCATAATGATGCCAATGTGGAGAAGTGCATAGGAATGGGGGCTGATCATACTGTCATCTCGCCTGTGATAGGTTTCCAAGGAATTTATGGTGATTCCTACACCAACTGACATCGGCTTCTAACCCAAGAGGTGATTTTACTCGGATCTCTCCCTCCAAGGCTGAACGAAGGAGGCTGACTATGGGCAGTGATCCTCCCCTCAAGTCTAGCAACACCTTTATCCCTCTGCATGGAAGACTTTGGTCAGAGGTGGTGGAGGAGGCTCAACATTATGATGTGGGGTGCAGGATTCCTGATGCCAGTGGCACAGTTGGGATGCTGGCTGAAGCAGGTACGGTGGTGCAGGTGGAGGAATCTTACCAAATCAATCCAGGTGATCATGCTATTGCAGATGGATCGTTTGGGCTGCTGGGAGAGGATGGGAAGACAAAGCAGGTGGAGGTGAAGCTACCTATAGAATGTGGCACAACCAATACAGGTGCGGCTTCTATGGATCATGGTGGTGGAGTGGACGAGATACCTACTAAAAATGATTCCCAAAACCAATGTATTGGTAAGGGTAAGGATTCCAGCGGAGAAAAGTAGGTAATCAAGGAGCATGATAGCACCACTGTCCCCGGACATGGCCTGGAGAAGGGACATAGAGGTCAAAAGAAAAAGGGAACATTCAAGCCTCAGTGGAGAAGAAAGGGAGACCTCTGAAAAGAGGTATGGTTTGTAAAAAATGATTATTCTATACTGGAATTGTCAAGGGCTAGGGAATTCCCATACGGTCAGGGCCCTTCGACATTATATTTTGACCTACAAACCACTATTTGTTAGTATTGTGGAACCTAAAGTTCTATTTTATCACTGGAAGGGCTTTAGGTGGGAATCACTAGGATACAGTTTTTTGGCCAGCAGTTAGTCTGCATCCTCTATGGATCACTTGTGGGTGTTAGTGCATAACACCCTGCTGATTAATTCATGTGACAGCAGTCCGAAAAGTGTTCAGGTCAGCTATACCAATGCTGGAAAAAATATTTCGTTATCAGTTGTTTATGATTCCTACTCCTATATCAGAATGTGGGATTTATAGGAGGTTCTCAAAGTCATATCTATGAGGATGGACCAAAAATGATTCCTTATTGTTGATTTAATAATGTTTTGAAGCCCGAGGAAAAAACTGGAACAAATTTTAATAGGACAGCTGCCTCTGAATTTTCTGAGTGTATTGATTTATGCAATCTGGATCAAGTTGCAATTTCTGGTGATGATTTGACATGATGTAGATACAATTGGAAAGGGAAACAATCTAGCAAGATTGATAGATGTTTTGTCCATATTGTTGATATTTTTATGGCACATGGTGTCTTTGGATTTACACTGACTAAGAACCACTCTGATCACAACCCAATTGTTGTTGATGTTGATAATCAGGTGACAAGGTCATCCCCTGTTCCTTTTCATTTCAACAATGGATTGCTTGTGATGTCAGGTTGTAGATAACTTGTTTTAGAATCATGGAAACTTGACATAATTGGAAGTCCGTTGCAAATAATGGATGCAAAACTTAAACATCTGAAGGGGCTGCTAAGAGCATGGAGCAGGGATTCCTTTTCAAAACTGGATGAGAATATCAAGAAATCAGAGGATGAGTTGGCCAGAATTCAGATTGGTCAGGGGAAACATATGAGGGTTTCACGAGAGGAAATTGCTGCCCACAACAAGCTCGATGATCTTTTAATGGTGAAGGAAAGATTGGTTAGGAACCAATTGAATGTGAGGTGGCTAAAGGATGGGTACAAAAATTATAAATTCTTCAATAGATTTCACAAAGAAAAGAGGGCGTGGGGAGGGACCAAGGTGATTAGCATTGATGGGAAACTCTACACGAAGAATAATGAGATTGCATTGGCTGTGTTTGAGTACTTTAAGGGCATATACTCTAATAATGGGTAGTCCAGTATTCACTGTATGGTGGACATCGTTATCTCCTGCATTGATGATCATTCGAATCAGCTCTTAACTGCTTCCCCATGCAAATAGGAGATCAGATCCACACTCCTCTCTCTCAACTTGGAGAGTTCCCCATGCCCTGATGGATTTATGAAAAAGTTTTTCATGTTCTACTGGGAAATTTTTTAGAATGATTTTGAGCAGGACATGAAGGATTTCTTCTCTCATTATTACATGCCACATGGTATGAACTCATGCTTTATTGCGCTCATCCCCAAGAAATAGAATTCCCTTGACATCAAGGACTTCAGGTCGGTGGCTCTTGGGAATACAATACCCAAACTTATAAGTAAGATCTTGATGAGAAGGCTGGGTGGGATGGTTGATGGTATGATCACGATGAACCAATTTGGATTCGTCCAAGGGAGGAACTTCCAAAAGTTCCTATTCATGGACTCAGAGAGTGTCAACCTCCTAATAAGGAAATCAAAGGAGGGGAACATTGCTACCAAGATTGACATATCCAAGGCTTTTGTCACGTTGAAATTGTATTTTCTCTTGGATGTCCTCAGGTAGTATGGCTTCTCGTCTGGATTTGTGAACATGATCCGCATAATTATTAATTCTACAAGGATTCCAATTCTTCTTAATGGGGCCCCGATGGGTTTTTTTCCTTGCACCTGGGGGGTGAGGCAAGGTGATCCATTTTCTAGAATTCTTTTTTCACTTTCAGAGGATTATCTCAGTAGGTGTATCAAAAAACTTTGTCAAATGGGATGGTATAAGTAGATCATGGCTAGTGTGAGTGGGTAGGCCCCATCTCATCTATTGTATGCAGATGACATCTTATTACTTGGACAAGCATCAAGGAGAACTATATACTTAATTAAGGCCCTCTTCAGTCATTATGAGGAGGTGGATGGCCAGACCATTACCTGGGAAAAATCTTCGATCGTATTTGAGAATGGGGTTTCGGTTTTCAAAAGGAACATGATTGTAAGGTATCTTGGGGTGAGGAGAGGATCACTTTGTTTCCAATATCTTGGGGTCCCACTATTTTGGGGAAAGGTGAAAAAGTAGTATTTGGAGGGCATTTCTGCTAGTATTAAACATCATCTGGCCAGTTGGAAGGGAAAGGCTATGTCATTGGCCAGAAAGGTCTTCTTGGTGAATTCAGTGATCACATCAAAGTTTGTTTATTCCTTCTAGATTTATAGATGGCCGAGAGAAATTATTAAGGAGCTTCAGAGCATGGTCTGAAACTTTATATGGATGGGGTCACCACATGAAAGTAAGCTGATTACAGTTGCGTGGAAGGAATTCATAAAGCTTGTGGACATGGGGGGCCTTGGGGTAAAGGACCTTCGCACCTTCAATGATTGTTTGATTGGGAAATTCACTTGGAACCTGATCACACATAAGGCTGATGATGACTTCCTTCCAAATCGAATTAGAAGGAGGCTCTTCAATGGTTACAAATATTATCTTGCCTCATCGGTTTGGGCATCTCTCAAGCATGTGTATGAAAGGATAGTGCAGGATACTAAATGGTTGGTTTGCAGGGATTCAACCCTGAATTGTTGGACAAAAAAGTGGATCACACAGCCCCTTCGTGATCTGAATGTTCCAATGGATGCAACCCATATGTCCATCTCGACCTTTATTTCACAAATGTGTGCTCCTGTTTTTGATATTCCTATGTAGGTGGAAGATGAAATAAATGGATATGCTTTCATGGATGTTGATGCTCTGATTTGGGTTCATGAAAAAACTGGGCAGTTTAACTCTATGGACTTTTATAGGACAACCTTTGGGGGTTCATCTATTACACTTGCATGGCTACTACATTTCAAAGTTGGATTCATCTGGCCTGCTAGGTTCTTCTTGATATGGAGATTGTGGAAAAATAGAATGCCAACAACTGGCCTACTCAAATGGACTGGCCTGCAAATGGCATCGATGTGTTCCATTTGTAGGGCTGAGGAGGACTCGATGCAGCATGTGTTTGTGGACTATAAGCATGCCAAGAAGCTTTGGGCCTACATTGAATATCTGTTCAGGATTTTGGTTGATACTGGCAGGCCGGTCTTGGACCTGCTGTCTGGTATGGTGCATGCTCAATGCATTGAACAAGTACAGAGCATGATTTTGGTGGATGTTGTGGCTATTATTGCAGATTGTTGGGAAGCCCAGAACTACATATTGTTTGGATATGAACACTCCACGGTACAGAAAGGTATGATGACTGTCCATAGGGATGTGTATGCTGCCTCAATGGTCCAGGATGGCGCCATGTATAACACCGTTGATGATCTCAAAATTCTGAGAAAGCTTGGTGTTTTGGGTAGGCCGCACAAGCCTCGAATTCTGAAACATATTCGGTGGATTCCACCCATTGTGCCTTGTCTCAAGGTGAATGTTAATGGGCCTGCATCAAGCACACCGGGTATGTCGGGGTGTGGGGGAGTGTTTCGGACCTACCAAGGGCTTGTTAAAGGATGCTTCCACCACGCCATTGGAATTGGAAATGCATTCAAATCTGAAATCTGGGCCATGATATATGCTGCCAGGTTTGTTTTCTTGTTTAATTGGAGTTGTATATGGCTTGAATCTGACTCCCAGTCTGCAGTTCATGCATTGAGGACTAAGACACATAATGTGACTTGGTAAGTGCTACCTCAATGAGTTTATTGTCTTAATAAGGTCGCACACATGTGCCTGGAGGTTTCACATGTCTATCAGGAGGCCAACCAGGTGGCAGATGCTCTGGAAAAGCGGGCACTTATTGATCCTGATTGAATGTGGTCTTTTACATCTCCTGATTATTGTGCCCCACTTGTGGAGGTTGATAGATGTGGAGTGTTGTACACTCGATTATTTAATAACCCCTTGTATTCCTAACTCTCCTAGTTTTTATTTAATTTTATTTGGGTCGGCTTCCACCGGTTCCTGGTATTTTTTCTATGTCCCTTATAGATATTTCTATGTTCATCCCATGTCTTTAATTTTTTTTAATAGGGTTTTAGACCGGGTATGGTAAAATAAGAATTAAATATGAAATTCATGAATATTTTTCATTAAAATAAATCATGTTTTATTTTAAAAGTTTTATATTGTTTGAAAAGTGGATACTAAGTAGAAGTTTCGAACTTATAAATTTATGGGTTTTTTTATGTAAGAGTTAGGAACTAATTCCCTAAAACTATGAACCTAAAAGATATTTGGGAATGAAGGAATGTGAATTCTAGTATAAAGACTGATGATTACGTTATGCTTAAATCTGGGTTCTTATAGTTGGTATCTGAGTGAGATTTAGATAAGTTTAGAGGTCTGGATAATGTATGTACATATAATTTATATATTTTAATCAATGATTATCATGTTATAGAATTTTACATTACCACTATTTTTCATCTAAAATAATCTATTTAGAATGGTTTTTCATAGAGAAAACATGGGAGTTATATTAGGATGGAATCAAGAGGAAAATATCCTTCCAAATAAGAATCTTAAAATGGTTGTAATTGGAATGGATCCGTTTATTATATTAATACAACAATTTTTGTAGGCTATAAATTATGGTGGAATCCATGATAAAGAGAAGATAGATCTACCTTAGAGGGACATGAAAATATTATAACATTTTACAAGGTAACATCTTATTTAATTCATTGCATGCTTACATTCAGTGGTGGAGAAATGGTGGATCAATGCTCTCGAAATGATATTTGAAGTCATGATATGTTCATAATGTCAAATGGAAGCCCGTGCTATTTATCATCTTAAAGGCGAATATTATAAAGAACCAGGATGGGTTGACCCTAAACTGGTCACCTAAGCCGGTCTGTGACATGGATCGAAGGGCATTCCCAATCCCCACGGGCTGAAAACTAGTGTTGGGCATCCAAATAAACCAGTTGGGAATGATTTGGCCCCTAAAAAAGATAAATAAACATAAACTGAACAAGCATATAAATAAAGGAAAAAAAATAAAACAAACAACTTGGTAGAAGAAAAATGAATAAACGATGCAATGTGACATACCTCAGGTGACCCCCTGGGTCACCACAGAATGTAAACTACACTCACTCCCAAAAGAGATCCAAGAATGAAACCTACAACTGAAAAGTAATGTAGGCATGAGCACCAAGATGCTCAGTAGGAATTCCAAAATATAACCACGTCCTATGCCCCTACCTTTCTTAAGAAATCTAATCATTCCAGTTTGAAAATAAGATAAAATAAGATAATGTTTTTCCTTCTTTTCAAATTCAGGTAATGATTTTTCATTTTCAAGTGAATCATTTCACCCGCAAAACATTTTCAAAATAAGTTCCAATCATTCATTGACGTTTCAAAATGAAAATAATGCAGTTTGGATTAGAATATGGTTTTCACAAATAAGACATAAAAAGTGAACACACTGAAATGAAAATTATATCACAAGCATTATGTCGCAAATGAGCACTATGGGTAATCCCTATAGGTAGCTAGTATTAGTGGGACCCTAGGGACCTCGTACCTTGGTGAAACGTGGCTTAGAAACCATGACCCTTAGAGAAATGTGGCTTAAAAGATCATGACCCTCAGAAAACATGTCTTACAAGAACTCGGCCCTCAGAAATACATATGTTTAGTTAGTGTTGAAGCGTCAATCCAGCCAGAAGAACCGAGACGAACCCCTGCTGTGTCATCTAGCGTACTAGTCCTGACCACCCGCCTAGATACCCAGGTTTTCCATTGTGCTATATTTCTAGTGGTGGTGAGTTTTATTTATCAAACAAAAATATATGTACAATAATTTCTTTTTCTAAAACCCATTCAACCTCTCACCACCATTCTCCCTCCTTAAGCACATTCCCCCTCTTCCACGTTAGACAATGAATACAAATTTAATTAGGCACATAATAACACATTCAACTTAAAAATAAATTTTCTAAAACCAAAGGGGGCTTGCCTCAAGATAGGTTTTTCTTTTTTACAATTAACTGACTAAAAGGCCAAACACCTTTGGAAATACACACTACTAATTCAAAACCACTTAGAAAACCAATTTTCCAGAAAATGTCACTTAAGACTGATAGCATTAGAAATACATTTCAATTTACAAAAAAATACATAATCATTTCAAGCAACTGCAACCAAATTTCATATCATTTGTACATAGTATAAATGTAAAACATACTTTTAAAATAAACAGGCAATTATGAAATTCAAATTAAAGGCATAGGCATAGGGGACCTACCTCAAACTTGTCGCTATTTGTCAACGACTACTTGAACCGACGCTTGGCACATACACACACATGCATTTATACATATATATACACACCCCTAGATGCATTGCACATATTCCCCACACCATGAGGGAATATGTACAAAGAGGGATTATATATATATATGCCTTACCCTATACATGTACATGTAGGATTCCTCGACACTCGTGACCCAAAATCATCGAAGAAAGGCCCTACAAACTACACATATAATTTAATAAAGTAATAAAACACTTAAACGATCCATAAAACATTTTGAAAATAACACATCAAGGATTTTCACCATTGACATGCCACTTACACAACTCATAATCCCATTGAAAATATTAAAAGAAAATAACATAATCAAATTAACCATTTCCAAAGGCCATTTCAAATCGTCACATAAATTAGAGCCAATTCCAAAACATGCATTTCATTTTTTAAACCATTTAAAATTTACATTTAGAAATACATGAAAAATCAAACACGGCAAATTATGCATTTCTCTTCAAGAACCTACACCCGAACCCATTTTTACCATAAGTTCCATTGGAAATGTGATTCGCACCACTTGAAAAACTAAATAAACCATTTGTACAATTTATAAAACACCTAAAAGAAGAACAACAATGTTCTTACATGAAATGTGCACCCAAGTTCACATTGAGAAACCAATTACAACCCAAGAGCATATCAAATTATTTCATAAACTAGTTTCACACCATTTATAAGATTTTATAAACCACTCAAAAATTTTATGACACAAACCCAAGCGGTATTACCGAACTTTGAACAAAAAACGACCAATCAAAACATCTTCTAAGGCCAAATACACACCAATAACACGATGAAACAAAATTCTCATCCCTTGCGCAACATAATAAACCAACAACAACGTTTATAAAACACAAAAAAGGATCAACATGGGTTTTCAAAAAATAAAACATTCATATCAAATAAACATGCTACTAAACACATTGAAATCATATCAAATCTCAAGTAAAAATATATTCTCACCAAGTAAACAAATAAATGAGTATGCCAAATTAACTAAATAAGAGAATTAATTCATCAAACAACACTAATATGCGTAAATGCTTATCTTCGATGTAGAAACTTTCAAATTTCAGTGAAAAACATTAATTGTATTACATTTACACCATAAGGGACCAAAGATGAACCCTAAATAACAATAATCAACCAAAAATAGAACCCATAAACACGTTAGGGTTCGACCAAGATATGTGCACCCCATGAAATCCAACAAAACACCAAAATAGAAGAATGAGAAGGAAAAATAGGGCTCATCGGAGGAAGGGAGGTGGCTCACTGGAGGAAGGGAGGTGGATCGCCAGAGGGCCTCGACCAACGGTGGTCACGCAATAGGGAGGGGGGCTCAGTGTGTTGAGTCGGTTGGGATGGCTGGGTAGTGGGGACCAAAGATGGCAGGGTGGTGTGAGGTCCCAGGTGAGCGCGGAGGGGTGAGGTGGCCGACCGGAGGTGCGGCGTGGTCGGAGAATGAGATGGCCAGGGCTTTGGGTGCACACAGGTAGACGAAGGGGAGGAGGGGGGGGGGGGGGCTCGCGATAGGGAAATGGGAAGGGGGGGGGGGCTGGTCGGGTGGAATAGTGTTTTACCCATTTTTTTCTATGTTATAATAATAAAAATAAATAATAACAATAACAATAATAATAATAATAATAATAATTATAATAATAATATTATTAAATAATATTATTGTTATTATTATTATTAATTTTTTTTAAAATCTTGTTTAATTTAATTTAACCTACTTTGTTCTATTTATTCATTTTTCTCATTTACCATTTAAATTGATTCATTTATTTATTTTGAATACTGAGGTAGTTTCATTGCTCACCTACAGTCAGATGCACTGTTGAGAAAACTATGCCCAAACCGTGCTTCCTGGTACTGCCCACTTGCCGGGTCAAGTCGTGCGCTTGACACGTTGTTCTATAAACTACGCGTGAGTTGCGCGCCCTAACTCCGACACACTCGGGCGTCTGTGCAGGCACCACACAGTTCCTCATAACCGCATGGGATGCTCTTGTAGTAGTGGAAGAATTTTTTTTCCTGAAACCCAAAATAATAATTAAAGTAATTAAAATAATAAATTAGTCAGGTCAGGGTGTGACAAAGATGATCAATATCAGTCTCTTTTTAAGAATACCAGATATAATTTTGATCATTATTCCATGGAATGGGATGATTTTAATAATATTTTTTAAGTAATATTTTATAAACACCAATAAACGTTGAATGGAGAAATAGTTATTTGAACTAAAGTAAAAAGATGATGACTCTGTGGCCAAATATGATGGAAACATCACAATACTGGCCATGTATATATTAGATTTGGTTCGTGACATTTTATAGTAAAATTAATATATTTTACTCTAGTTTTAAACCAAATTCTTGAAAAGACTTTGTAGCATGATAATTTAAAATTTTTGAGAATGTTTATCACTTTACTAAGAAAGTGGATATGGAGTTTCCAAATAGTTATGTTCCTCAAGATAACAATACTAAGAAAAAATTATGGTGGTAGTAAATGGATAAGAAATCATTTAATAGATATGTAAGAAATACCTTAAAATGTTATAAGTGTTGTAAAATAAATTTCAAGGAATGTTTAACAGGTTCTAGAAAGTGTTACCAATGTAGTAAGTTTGGCCACAGGGCTCATGATTTCAAATAAAATAGCCTTGAACAATCAAGAAATGAGGTAATCAATATCTATCCATACGTGAGATGTCTTAGTTTTAATGAGATGGGTCTTTATGTTGACATGCATCCAAAGATAATTACTTAATATGGAAATCATCAAGATCAGAAATAGAAGGGTGTGGAAACGCTTTTTCTACCACAAATGTTCATGTTGGGACATCAAAAAAGCGGTGATATGTATGTTACTTGTTTATTTGGATTATTACAATACCTTGTTTGACTCTGTATCTTCACATTCCTTTATTTTTGATCAATTTTCATTTAAATTGGGAATATCATCTCATGAATTTAAGATATAACTTTCGATGAAGAATCTGGGTGGGAGTATTAAAGAAACCAAGATTTATAGGAATCTTCCTATCATTATTAGTGGGATGGTCTTCCAAAAAATATTTTTGAAATTACCATGGAATAATTTAAATTTATTTTGGGTACCAATTGGATTTCAGTTCATCATGCTAAGATAGATTTCAGATCTAATAAATTCTTATTCAATGATTTTATAACATTGATAACCTACCAAGAATCTAAGAAATTGATTAGAGATGGAAATGAAAGTTACATAGCTCATGTTGTTGAAAAAAAATAAACTTATCAAATTAGTGATGTGATATTAGTTAATGAATATATGGATATTTTTATTAATTAATTTTCTTGTATTATTACAGATCATAAGGTTGAGTTTACTATTGAATTTGTCCCTAATGATAAGTCTATTTCAAAACTCCTTTCGAATGGCTTAAGTAGAACTTTTGGAACTAAAAAATATATTATACAGTTTACAAGATATGGTTTCATCCAAACTATAAATTCACCATGGGTTGATCATATTTTGTTTGATAATAAGAAGGATGGTTCCACTGGGATTTTCATTGATTATATACCTTTTAATAACATCACTATTAATAATATTTACCCTTTTACTCATACTGCCAATTTATTTGATTAGCTCCAAGGAGTGAAATATTTTTTGAAGATTCAAATAATGATGGAGTATCATTAGTTGAATGGAAGGAGGAAGATATTTTTAACATTTAATTTGAGACTAGATATGTTAATTATGAGTTTTTAGTTATATCTTTTAGGGTTTCTAATTCACTAGTTGTATTTATAGATCTAATGAATAGAGTTTTCCATGTGTTCTTGAATAAGTTTTTGGTTATTTTTATTGATCATATACTAGTATATTATAAAATTCATGATAAAAATTGAAGACACCTAGGGATTTTTTTGAAATCCATAAGATAAAATAAACTCAATGGAAAATTTAGAAAATGTGAATTTTGGTTGCAACAAATATCATTCCTTGACATATTTTTTCTAAATATGGAATTACTATTGACCCTTCTAAAACTAAATTTATTGAATAATATCAATGAAAAACATATGTCATATAGATTGATAGTTTTCTTGGGTTATTAGGTTAATATCAATAGGTTTTTGAAAACTTTTCTTGATTTTCTGGCCTATATACTATGTTAACTTGTAAGGTAGTTAAATTCATCTAGACAAAAGAATGCCATTATTTTTTTTAAGAACTAAAAATATGATTAGTGAATGATGTAGTTTTAGAAATACCCTATAGAAATAAATAACTTTTCATATACAATTATTCTTCTTTCAAAGGACTTTGTTGTGTTATGATGAAAAATTATTAGGTAAATTATTAGGATTTATAAAAACTAAAAATCCCTCAGTTATATTATCTTACACATGATTTGGAATTAGATAATAATGATTTTGATTTAGAAATTTTGAGGCATTTTTTATATGGAATCAAGTGTGAAATATATATTGATCATAAGATTTTGAAGAATATATTTAATGATAAAGAGTTTGAAATGAGATAGAGAAGATGACTAGAACTGATTCAAGATTATGATTGCATGATCCATTACAATCCTAGATAATAAAATAATGTGGTCAATACTTTGAGAAGAAAAAATAATGCTATATTAAACATGTTACATTTAGAACATGACAATTTAGTAAATGATTTGATGAAATTTTTCCTAGAAAATTTAGGTGTAGGAACTTCTATTTTTTATTCAGGTGTCCGTATAATCATATATATCAGAAAGAATTAAGTAATATTAGAAGGAATACCATGAGTTACATGAAAATGTAGAATTGGTTAGGAAGGGTAAGTTGCCTAAATTTAATATTGAAAATGAATTTGTTTTTATAATTGGGAGGATATTATGTATTCTATATGATTCATAGTTAAAGATATAATTTTTTATTGAATCTCATAGTTCCACATTTTATTTTCCTTACGTTCACACTAATATGTACAGAGACAATCATGAGTTTTACTGGTGAGATAGAATAAAAAGAGATATTGCTGAATTTGACATCAAATGTTTTAATTTTAAATTGGTTAAAGTAGAATTATAATTAAAAAAGTATATTATTCATCCTTTAATAGTGGTAGAGTGGAAATATGAAAATGTATTCATGGATTTTATGTTGGGATTACGAAATACTTTTAGAGGTAATAATTCATTTTGAGTTATTGTTGATAGATTGAATAAATCCATGTTTTTCATTCCCATTAGAGATAATATTTATTTAGATCAAAATTCTTAACCATATATCAAGGATATAGTAATTTTACATAGATTTTATCTCCCTATTGTATATGATCATGATCCCAAGTTCATTTATAATTTTTGGAAAGGATTTCCGAATTCCTTGTGTACTGAATTCAATTTTAGTACAACTTTTTATCATCACTGTGATGAAAAGTCTAAATGTAAAATTAATAACTTAGATGACATGATCCATTATTGTTCAATGTATTATTAGAGAATATGGGGTTGACATATTTCTTTGGTTTAGTTTTCTTATAATAAAAATTTATCATTCCAGTTTACAAATGACACCATTTGAGAAATTATCTGGAAAAAAATTCAGACCCTAGCTTTTTGGGATAAAGTAGAATAATGGAAGTTAATGGGACTAGTGTTGGTAGAGGAAGTGTCTAAGAAGGTGAAAATTATTTAAATAAATCTGAGGATATAATAGAGAAGGTATAAATGTTATGCAGGTAATATGAGAAATGAACTTTCATTCGAGGTAGGTTATCATGTTTTTATTAATTTATCTCCATGGAAAAGTGTTATGTGTTTTAGTAAAAAATAGAATTTAAGTACTCAGTTATGTATCCTGTATAAAATCCTGGATAAAGTTGGTTTAATTTATTACCTATTATCCTTACCACCTAGTTTATCCCAACACACAATATTTTTAATGTTTTAATGTTATGAAAGTATGTGTTAGATTAGTATCATGTTTTTAGGCTTGAAATAGTTCATTTGGAAGATAAAAATTCTTATAAGGAGTATCCTATTAATATTATTGAACATAGAGTGAATTTATTGTATAATAAGGTAATTGATAAGGTTAAGGTTTTTTCAGGAAACCACATGGTTGAAGAAACAACATGGGAATCTGAATATGCTATGATGGGAAAATATCCCCACTTGTTTAATTATGGATAAAATTATGATGATTCAATTTCAAAAAGGGGGAAAATGTAACAACCTAGGTAATTATGGAATACACAATTTTTATATTTATTATTATTCATGAATTATATAGTTATATTAATTATAAATATATTATGTAATTCTTAAAATCAAAAAGAAAATAATTTTATTAATATAAGTTCTTATAAGATTTTATTTAAAAGGTTAATTTTCAAATTATAGAATTTTAATTTTACAAAGTTAATTTTTTAATTTATCCTGTAAAAATTATCTTTGGATTAAGTTTTGATAATTTTTTGAAAATATTGATTTTTCAATGAATAGTGAAAAATATTGGTTTTTATTGAAAAATATATTTTATTTTAAAGTATTTACATATTCAAAATTATGTTTTAGATTATTTTAAAAAATTTAATTATTCTTATTTTTATTTAAATTAATCCAATTATGGTTTTTGAAATGTATTTTATACTTGAATTTATGTTAAAATCATCTTCACATTAAAAGGGATCTTTTATGAAAAACTGTTTTTATCACGTTTTGATGGTATAATTTCAAATTAAATTCTACCACTTCTATGTTATTAATTTTGAAAATTGGATTCCATATTTTTATTTAATGGGTAATAATTTATTAAATAGTTCCCTTTTATTTTTATCCAATATTTATTGCTAGATTTGTAATTTTTTTCCTCGGTAAAGGGTAAATGAGATAGTTAATATTTAAAATACAATGATAAGGAATAAAGAATGATCCAAACACTTACATAAATTTTATCAGATTAATATATATCATCCATAATCATAAAAATGAAAAATATATGACATTTTTTCCATTTAGATGTGATTATGACCTTTATGATATTTTATTTAATGAAAAGTTAAACATGTCACACTCATATTTTTAATAATTATAATATTACTAACATAGATATAACTAGAGAATATGTCCAGTTATAAATATTCATTTGAAATATAAATTAATTATATTAATCATGGTAATTTATTTTTAATTTTTATTGAATATATAATTTCCATAAATGCATACACAACACAGATAGAGTAATTATTAAATTAATGGAAAAAGAATACATCTGATATTAATTTTTTTAAAAGAAATATAATTTGAAATAATTAAGGTGATACATGAAATATATAAATTAAAAATAAATTTTAGAGATTTAATAAAATTTTTATTTTGAATTTTAATTTTTTTCTTTGTATTATTAATTTCAGTGTAATGAATAGTTCAAAAAATTAACATTAATAATATTTTACAAAAATAAAATTTTATTAAATGATATAAAATTTCAAAAAATATTAATTTAAGAAAAATTATTATTATATACTTTATAATATCAACCATGGTCCATCTATGGACCATTTATCCAATTATAGTAATAATATAGACCTTTAAAGTAAAAAAAACTTTGTTGTCATGATATGTTTAAAAAGGGTTAACAAAGGGTTAAAACAAAATGATAAGGATAAAAAATAGTCAAAACGTGTCTAATTTTTATTTTATGAGGTAATGATGACCCGTAATAATCCTATATTTTAAATAAATCAGTTTTGAGATAGTTAGAATTGAATATTAGTTTATATTAATTTAATATTTTGAGGAATTCCAAGAGTGCCCCTCCCCTCTCATATAAAAGGGTACCTCTTATCCTCAATCATTCACAATTAAAAATAATTTTTTCAGATAATAACTTTCCAAACACCTTTATATAATCCCTAAACTCATTATAGATTACTTGGTTTAGGCATAAAATAAACCTTAATAGGATCTAGGTGTCAATCAAAGAAGATTTTTCAATTATGAGGTATAGTTTTTATCTGAATGTTTTAGTTTTGTTTATTCTTCCACCTCTATAAAATATTATTAAATCATGATAAAATAATAAAAAATATCCTCCATATAATAATATGTTTTTATGTTAATGTAAATACCCATATCCATCCCCCCTTTCATCAAATGAGGAACAAAACCATCTTTTATGTGTACGGCAGACTACCTCCTCAGGAAATGATGTAATTCATTTCTATAACCATATCTCATGAATGGTAATAATGATTGAATAAATTCTTATATATTATATTCATGAAATATTTATTATTATAAAAAGATAATATATCATTTACTTTCTTACTATTCCATTCACTAAAAAATGTTAACGTTGTTTGTGCATATGTGTGGACTACCACCTCCACGAAGCGATGTGATTCTTTTTTAATCACCACATCACATGGATGAAATATGTAAGTATATTTAAATAAATAATATGATATATATGTTATTATAATAATTTTATAAATATAAAATAATTCTTACCTTCTTTCTATAATGATTGTTGAGAAATGGAAACATTACCCATGCATACGTACAGACTACCGTCTACATGACTGTAGCACTGCTCATTTTTCCTACCCATTTTTCATGATTGGTTTTAAAAGAATAATTAATTTATAAAAATGATAATTTTTTTATTATTATTATTCTGAATATAATATAATAATTAAATATTTAACCACAACCAACCTATTGAAGTTATTTTAGACTTATGAACCGAATATCATCAAATCCTCTGAGGTGAACTTAAATGATTAAGTAATCATATATAACATGATAATAAGTAATATTAATGGAATAATAAACATGATAAAATTTCTTAATTAAATAAATAATTAATATAAGTTTATTATTTAGTAAGATAAATAATGTACAAGATGAGTTAAACTCAAGGTAAGAGACTTTCTTTTAAAAATACTCTTTTAAAGTTCCCCTTTCAACTCTTTTTACCAAGGTCAAAAGGAGTTTATTTTTAACATATAATATATGAAAAAAATTATCCACCATAATGACAACTATATTTTTTGAATTTCACTTTATAAATATCCAAGGATATTTTCAATGTAAATGGTTTCTTTATTACATGCACAGTTTTTTGATTTCATAATTTTTTTAAAGGAAAGGGTATTTTAATATCTAAATTTGTTTTTATATGGGTTTTAGAGCGAATTTTTAAAAGTTTTTTTTGATTAAAATGATCACTAATAAAATTTTATAAATGGTAATTTAGAATTATATGTGAAATGTGTGCACCCAATACATCTTATATGAAGGGTTGATCCCAATTATAGCTCACAGGTGAACCAGATACAACTTATACATTGGGTGAGACTAGATGGCACATGGTGAGCCCTTTATAGCTTTGGGTGCACCTAGATAGTTCTCTAATGAATTTCATATTTTATATTGAATTTTTATTCATGAATGAGGGAGTTACTAGGTGGTTTCTCCAATGGATTTAATTAGGCTCCAGTTATTTCGGATATAGGTTTAAAATAGGTTATGAATGTGATGCTCTAAGTTTTATAAAAGGGTTTTTATTTTATTGATATGAGTATTTTTTTTGAGAAAATACGTTTGTTATTTTTATTTGAAAATTATTTATTTTATCTATTCAAATATCATTGAGATAATGATAAAATTTTTAGCGGTTTTTATTTTTTTCACTGGACTAATGATTTCATTCTTTTTATGTCTCATAATAAGATTTTTGTGATCATACCATGTTTTTAAAATGTCTTTCATAGGGTTTAATAATATATAATGTAAAATAATAAGATAATATAAATGTTGTGATATGTTTCATAAAAAGAAAACATGTTTTATTTTAAAAGTTTAATATTGTGGGAAAATGAATACTAAGTAAAAGTGTCCACCTTGTAAATTTATGGGTTTGTTATGTAGAATTTATGAACTAATTATGTAAAAATATAAAGTAAAACTTTGTGAATTAATGGAATTTAATTATAGACTAAATACTAAAGATCATGTTTTGTTTAAGGCTGGTCGCTTACAGTTGACCCCATTTTTCCAGAAAAACAAGGGACACTACATGAGAGTCTATAAAGGAGACCCACCTAAGATAACAATCGATATGATATTTATGACCAATAAACTAATCCATTATAGTAATTACATCATGAGGTTTTATATACAATACCAAAAATTCCAAAAAAAATATCATATTTTGATGAAGAGAATACCCAAGAAGGGCATTGGAGATTCCACTCTTTCTTTATCCTAAGAGGTTTTACAATCTACCTTACACATGGTATGAGATCCATTGGATACAGGTATGTATGAAGGAATTATGGGAACTAGTATCAAATAAATCAGTCACTAAAGAAAAAGTAATGATAATTCTATCTCTCATGATCATAAAACCCATATTAGTTTCCATTAGAGACTCATCAAATGCATGAAAAAATTTGTTATTAATTCTTATTGCTAGAACCCATTAGTTATTGAAGTATATAACTACATCGAAGGTCCTACTAGTACTATGAATCCCATACCACTATGTTCACTACTGAAAAATGGACCTATCCCCACGGTTTTCCCCAAAACCGTGGGGATAGGTACCCCTATACCCACGGTTTTTGAAAACCATGGGGATAGGTCAATTTTCAAGACCTATACTCACGGTTCTCCAAAACCGTGGGTATAGGGGGGGTCTATTCCCACGGTTTTCTGAAACCGTGGGTATAGGTCCTGAAAAGTCACCTATACCCACGGTTTCCCCCAAAACCATGGGGATTGGTATGGGATAAAATAACTATACCCATAGTTATGAAAAACCGTGGGTATAGGTCTCTTGTGTGTGCGCGGGAAAAACGAATTTCCGTGAGAAGGAAATTTTTTTGGCAGGAGTCCTATACCCACGGTTCTTCCCTCTATACCCATGGTTTATATAACTGTATATAACTAAATATAAATATATATACACATAGGTGATGTTAGGGTAGTGGTTAGACGCGGTGTTTGTAGCGAAGAGGTTACGGGATCGAAACCCGTCGTGTGGATTATTTTATGATCTATACCCACGGTTTTGAAACCGTGGGTAAAAGCCTTTGGCACCGTAGAAATTGGGTAGGTTTCGTTGACACGGTGGAAGAACACCTATACCCACGGTTTTGGAAAACTATGGGTATAGGCTGGGGACCTATACCGATGTTGTTCCATCCCATGGTTCCCAAAACCGTGGGTATAGCCTATACCCACGGTTTTGGGGGCTTTACCCACAGTTTTGAACCATGGATATAGGCTGTTTTTCTAGTAGTGGTGGAGTAGTGAAAACATGGAAAATTATCTACAAGTGACCCGATCACTTATAAGAGTTCAATATCTTTGGTGCCTCCATTAAAGATTTCTTTGAAGGCCTAAATTTTCTATATCGGAAATATATAAGTGGTTGTTTATAAAACACTGTAGAAGATTCAGAATAAGTCTATTATTTAGATCTTCCACTAAAACATCAACCATGATACTCATATCACTTTATATTATATTTTAAGGGACCACTCAAGCTACCACTGGGAGTAGAAAAAACTATCATCAACCTCAACTTACCATCCATGTCATGTTGAACCATCAAATATGTATCTAAAACATTAACATAAGAGGTGATATTTAGTAGAAAAACATGATATCAGATATATAATTGAATACCAATATCATAACTTTGATCTTTCAAATTATCATTTTATACTACCTTGATAAAAGATAAATCTTAGGAAATGGTTGGCATACAAGGTCACTATCAAATCATCTTGTTAAAGTTTTAGGAACTCCATTGACTTAGCCAAAACCTTCAATTCTAGATTGAATTGTTTTGTGAGAACCATCCTGAATTATTTCCACTCTAATCCCACATTATTACCATCTAAAACTAGAGAATATCATTACCTTCTACTAGGACCATCATGTTTAAAGATGACACATTTCACCTTAACTAAATTTGGAATCTCAAAAATCTCAAATAGTTACTCTACCATCTTCAACTAATCCTATACCTCATGAGGATCATTAGTAAACTAAAAATATAGTGGATTTAGATGAAGGATTTCCTAGGTTTGATATTTTATATCATCCCTATAAGGTAAAACCTCTATAACCTGAATAATAATAAGTAAATCTGCCTAAACCAAAGCTTGGAACAAACACACAAGAACCTCTATAAGGTTTTGATCATCTAGAGGGTTCACTTTCCATGGTTAATTGGAAGATCCCTCTTGGGGTCTATTTAAATTTCTTCTTGGTTGCATGGTACTATAAAAAATAAATAGATAATAAGGAAAAATTTAGTTAAGTGACATGAAATTATCAACTATATTTATCCTAACTCAACTAGAAGACACCAATCTCAGATCAAATCATTGGAAATATTCTAGAATTAGAAAAAAATAAATAATCAAGAAAATTATTTACAATATCCCATGGTAACATAAGGATCATTATAATGATATATGTATTGGATATCTCTCTTAATATACACCTTATGTCCTGAAAATCTTGCATCCTACCTACCAAGACATCTTAAACTTCATATCAACATAAATAAAGGACCCAATCTTCCTTTTATACTAATTTATGACTAACTGACCCAAATAACCCCCCTTAAGAGAACCCAAATCAATTCTAACATAGTATTAAGGGCATTACCAATCCCTGAGGGATGGAGACCAGCACTTGGGAATCCAAAAAAATAAGTGGGAATAATTTCAACACAAATAAAATTCATCTAGACAAAGTAACGAATATTTAATAATAAACAAAAGTAATTACAAACACTCCTAAAGAGAAAAATCAAAACAAGTGAAAAAATCAATGTCTAAAAAATGGAAAATCAACCCAAGTCATTAGATAAAACCATTAATACAACAATATATAATCTACATGAAACAATTGGATCACATGATCCATTGGTCACTGCCAAATCTGAAGGCCAAACGATCAAGAACATCCATCAGCTACATACAGTGCATTTTATTTCCCTAGACCTACCATTCTAAAATATAAAAATTCCCCAAGGATAAGGTAGGGTGTGAACAATAAATACCAATATTATATCAAAAAATAATTTCATAATAAATCTAAAACAAATGAATTGAATTTTCTAAATTTTTAAAAAAACATGGAATGAAAATCTTTTCACAGTTCAAATCGAAACAATATTTTAAAAACACTTCAATGGGTAATATAAAAACGTTTTCAATGTTAATTTACATAAAATCAAGTAAATATAAGTATATTTATCAAAAAAGGCATGAATAATCATTTTTATAAAAATAGACATGATTAAAATATTTTTATCAATCATCAGTATATGTAACATTTTCAATCATAGAACCATAGTTAAGAGACTCAGTGTTATATTAGTAAAACTATTATCACACATATTAGTGAAACATAGTTCTATGTGTTCAAACACTCCCTATATCCCATTCTTAGGGGGAATAATAGGGAATCCCAAAGAATTAACTCCCTACCCTCAGGATAGTTTAGCTAGAATTGTCATCATCAATACATTGCTAGGTAGAGATAATACATTCCTAGAATTTGTTCATCCCACTTAACTACCCAGGATCCCATGAATTTAAAGTTAAATAAAAAATTTATGGGATATAATTCAATCCAATCAATATCAATCATATCATATAATAATTACAAATAATTAGTTCAATTGGACCCAACTTCAAGTTTTAAAACAAATATTTTCATTTAAAAAACCAATATAAAATGGATTTTATCAAAAAATCATTACTTTAATTTAAAATCATTTCATTTTAATCATAATTCATTCTTTTTCCTTTTTATCTCACCAAAATCATGCTCCAAATCAGTCATTTCAAATAAATATCATTTTCTGGAAATCAATACTTAATTTTTCAAAATCCATTGTCAAGGGATTTCCTCGCACACACTATGAAATTCTAAACCATTCATCAAGATACTTAATTAAATATTTAAAATTTAATTGGAAAACCAATTTAGATTATAAAAGCATCAAAGGTCTCAACTAATTAAGATTTCATTATTAAAACCCCAACCTCAATTATGATAAAAAACACCCACACAAGATCCACAAATAGAGAGTCGAGGGCTAGAATGACCAATCGAGAATCCTAGAATCATAATTAATTAGGTAAAGATATAGATCCATAGAAAAATTGGAATACGTACTCTTTAAGAGGGAAATAAAGGAGAAAAAGAGAACCCATGATCAAATTGAGATTACACTTATTGGAAGAGATCCATCATACCAAATGGCACTTTGATCCATGATGAATCAAGGTTGGGAGAGCCAAATTAATCTCTAAAGAGTCTAAAAGGTGTTTAGATTTGAATTAAATTTTAGATAGGATTTTATAAATAAATATGTGATTAAATAGTGTGGAATATTGATATTGGCCCACCCAAACCCGACCTAGTTAGCATCAATAGCTAGACAGTGGCCTCTATCAGGTACTAGATGGTGGTTGGTAGAATACCATGGATACTAGAAATCCAAATGGATAACCAGTGGGATTCTTATAGGAATCCCTGGCTTCCATCGTCTCACTGACTAGTAAGTTCCCCTTACCTATGAGATGGTGGGCTTCATGTAGCTTTTCCACCTACAAGATAATGCCCGCTCCCTTTCTAAAATATATTAACACATACCATACACACAAACTATAATTAAGCACTTTATCACAAACATATAAAATCTCAAAAATAGGAAAAACAAGTAACAAAAAATAATAACCAAAAAGTGAAGAAAAAACTAAGGATTAACATGAAAACAAAGAGAACTAAGAACTAACTGGTTCATACCTAAAATTTGGTAACGTGATGCTACAACCTATACTATAATAAAATCACATGTAATAAACTCCTATAAGATTAATATAGCTTATATGTAGGATTAAATTAAATGATCCATGGTATTTTGTAGGATTAAATGAGTTATCTGTGAGAATAAAATAAAACTTTTGTAGAATTATATTAAAAAACAACCAATATAGCCTATATCACACATAAGGTGAGTCTTACACTCCATTAAGATTAATTTAAAGTGGGTATACCTCATTTTAAATTAAAAGAAGAAATTAAGGGTGCACTTGGGGACTTACATAATATTAAATGTAGAATTATGTGTTGTAACTATCTCTCTCTCATAGTGCTTTCATGATAAAAAAAGTATCTTATGAATCTAATGTTTTTTTGAGTTGTTTTAGTTTCCATAATTATAAATTTAATATTACTTAAGGTTTCAATTTGAAGTGTCATGGGAAATACATATAAAGTCCTTAAATACATCTTGAAGTATCTATTTAATTATTAATAAATGAGATAAATCCATTTAATGAAGTTAAAAAGTCTATAAAAGACTGATTAAGGATGCTAGAATGTTAAGAAGGTGTTACCCAACCAAAAAGAAGAACCAAATAGCCAATGTAGTGCCACCATGTAGCTAGGGATATGGATATAAGTAACATGTTCCTCCATAATTCTACTATTTAACTGGTGTAGGAGTACTAAAAAGTCAGGGTAAGTAAGTAGATCTGATTTTTTCTTTAGGATTCTACTAGCTAGTTGGTGGTATCATGTGGCTAGTTGATGGTAGTGATTCTTCTTGTCAATGTTCTTAAATTTTGTGGGTCTCACTCTTATTAAAGTGAGGTTGACATTACTTAATGACCCAAATAATTCTATAATTTTCCTAACCCTCTTACTGACCTTAAATGAGATCCAAGATATCTTGTAATAGACACTTGATCATCCAAAAACAATCTCCTCAAATCGTAGCTGAATCTATATAAATCTTTATAAAATAATTTAAAAGATAAAATTATTTATTCTAAATAAAAAAGGATATCCCCCTTGTTTACATATATCTATATCTAAACATTTTTAATTATTCTAGATAGACATGATATTATAATTATAATGGATTTGTGATAAGAAAACTTTCTCTTATCATTGAATGTTCTATATTTAGTTTCCTTCCATATTTATTAAAATGGAAGGGAAGTTAGATTCATTATGTCTTTGTTAAAAATAAAGGGAATGCATAATAAGATATGTCTGTTTAATCAAGTGGTGGAGACGTAGGTGTACCTCATGTTCTATTTTCTAACTCATTATCAAAAAGGGTTTGTTCTCTCATTTATTTTTTGCATTGAATTATATTATTTCAATGTGCATAAAGTGAATAGATTTTATAGATCCACTATCTTCTATGCTTACTAATTTAATCAAATTTGATATTATCATTTTAGAGACTAAATTTATCACTTTATTGTTTCATTATATCCAAATAATTTTATTTTTAATTTGAAATTTTCATTTATTGATTTGGATTTTAAAATGAAAATTCACCCCCTCTCTCCATCTACTATGACCAAAAATTTCTATTAGAGGTAGGTTTTTGTATTTATTTCAAAAAAACTTATTTTTTTATTTTTATTTTTTATAAATATTAATGAAATTCAAATTTCAATAATTTTTAAAGGAATATTATTCTCATGCTCCTATTTTTTATAGAATATATTATTCCTATTTTGAAAATATTATATCAAAATTTCTAGGTAGTATTAGTAATCTAGTTTAGAAAATGTTTATGAATAAATATATTACATCTAAAGAACCTTAATATAAGTGGACTCCCAACGAAGTTATTTTTTTTAAATTAATATAAAAGTTATTAATTCTTTACATTATTGTGGTTATTAAAATGAATTTAATCATGTTTTTACATTTAAAACGACTGGAAAATTTGTCTAATTCACGCACGAATGTATGAATAAAGTTAAACACACTGGATTGGGTATAAATCCACATTATTTTGAAAGTTTTTATATAAATAAAAATGAATCCATTACTAGTTTTTGTACTTAGTTTTCTGACTTTTTCAAGGGTGTAAAGTCTCTTGGTGATTAATTGTCTATAAAAACACATATAAAAAAATAATCCACATTTTACCTAGTTTTTTAGCTCCCAAATTGAGAACAATTAAAGAATAAGAGTACATAAAAAAATGGAATTCGAAGATATCATCAGATCTCTCATGAAAAAAGTGATAACTATGAAACACTAAATGGTGAAGAAAGAAATGGATTCCAAGTAAATCAAGAAAAACATAGATTTTAAATCAATAAAATATGATGATTCTTCTAGAAGTGAAAATGATAACGAAAGAGAAATTGAACGGCTTTTTAAAAAGGTGAATTTTTTTTAAAGAAAAATAAATCATCCCAACATGAAAAAAACTAAAATAAAATTGAATAATTAGTTGTTATATTCTATGAATTCAACAATAAGGGTCACATTAGACTAAAATTTATAATCTACAAAAATAAATATAATACAAAAGGTAATAAATCTCTTAGAGTTTGAACTTAGTGTGCTAGAGATGACTCTATGGACTCAACCTACTTAATCAACTCAATTAATAAATGACTCATGGAACATGTCATGGAAGGTGATGAGGTTTGTTCCCTAATGTGTCACTATCCTTCTCATTCTTCTCCTTCTTCCTCTTTCTACTTAAGTCACCTTAATTAATAAGACCTAAAATAAGCTTGTGATTATCTTGAAAATAATTTTTATAAACCTTATTCTTTATACAAAGATCACGATAATAAATATAAATGAGTTGTTACTGAGAAATATAAACTATCAAGTGAATAAGATCCTATTTAAAAAAATGATGATTTTTTTAAAACTATAAAACCAAACATATGTTGAATTAAAAAAAAAAGAATTGAAGTATCCCAAAATATCTCTATCAAAATTCACTCAAGGTGAAAAAACTATTAACATGATCCTTGGTTATAAATGTGTTAAAATAAATAATCATGAATTTTATTTTTGAAATAATATAAGTTCTTAGAAAAATAATACTTTTTATTTTTTTTCAAAATAAAATTTTCAAATATTATCATAAATATGGGCATTATATATGAATGTGATTATAAAAATACTAGATATTTAAGGCCTAAATACATTCATATTTCTTATGAAATTTCTAAAATAAAGTATCATTATAAAATATTTGGGTTCTTAAATATTTATTATCCAATCTTAGTGGAAAAAATATTGTTTAACTGTCTCACTATTTATTATCTCACACTACCAGACCCAGAATATGGGTACCAAAAGGAACATACTTTTGAATTCTTATAGGAATAAACCAGTGAACATAATTGATATATCATATGGTGGATTATAAAATAAAATGGTGTTTAAACCTATTGAATGGATTGAAAAACTCTTACCTACAGATATATTTATTAAAGTATCCAATTGGGAGGGATCTTACCTTTTTACCTTTCTGGTAATGTTTAGATATCAACCTAGATTTATAAGGGAATTTTTTTTCAAACTATTTAATTTTCTTTTTTATCTTCTGAATCTATTTTCAAGATCTATACCCAATCTCTCTATTTATATTATATGTTTTATTATAATTAATGAATATGGGGGGGGGGGATTTATTATATTTTACATAATTTTATAATCATTTATAAATTTTATTTTCTTATATTTTTAAAATTCTATTTTTAAAATATTTTAACCCTTTTTAAGTTATCTATTGTTTTTACTTTCTTTACCTTTATTTAGTTTATTTTAAAAATATTTTCATTCTTCTTCAAGAATGTTTTTGTTGATTTTTTTTTATTTTTATTTTCTCTTTTTATTTAAAATATTTAGATTCACTATTATATTTTTATTTCAAATTAATTGATGTGAAATTTAAGGTTATATCTAATTTATTTCTAAATTATATTTAATTATTTCTATCTTATTAATTTTCCATTATTTTGATTCATATTCTCTAATCATAGATTTTAGAGTTTATAGTAATCATTAAATGGGAGTTAGTGTTTCATATTTAGGATTATGCTTACTTTGGTCTTGTTATTTCCATTCCTTATTTTATTTTTTAAAATCACAATGGGGGAGAGACTTTTGTATAAAAGGGGAAGAGATTTTTTATTTGAAAACATGAGTTATTTCTTAGTTTTTGGGAAGAAGTTTGTTTATGTATTGAGTATTTTGAATTTATTTAAATTAATATATTGATCAAGTTGAATACCTTTATTTCTAAAATTTTGAATTACATTGAATACTTATTTTTCTCTTGATTTACTCTTAATATATCTTTTTTATGATAAGTGTTTGTGATAATTAAAAATGGTGATACTGTTGTGCCTATCTCTCTCTTTATCATGGATTATTTATGATGAAAAAAATATCTTGTGTATATAATGTTTTCATTTCAGTGATTTTAGTTTCCGTAATTAGGGATTTAATAGTCCTTAAAGTACCACATTGAAGTTTCATGTGATATCCAAATGAAGACCTTAAAGATCTCTGGATGTATATTTTAAAGTATTAATATATGAGATAAATCTATATAATGATGTTAAATGTTCCATAAAATAAAATTCAAGGAATCTAAAAGGACAAGGTGGCATTCTACAATCTACAAACATCACAAACTTCCCTTGTAGTGCCATAAGTTAGCTAGCGATATGGAAAGAAGCATCCAATTCCCATAGAATTCCACCAACTAATCGGTTGAAGCAGGAAGATAGTAGGTAATCTCTAGGTGTCTATTTTCTAGTTGGTGGTGTGGGTAGGATATCCAATGGTAGTAATTTTACCTGTCAAAGCTCCTTAATTCTATGGGCCCTATTCCTCTTAAAGTGATGTTGAAATTGTTTAAAAAAAGGAGTCCAGAAGATTCCAAAGACTATTAGAACCTATAAAAGGAGATAATAGGTGACTTTTAAGAGGAACTTGATCACCAAAAAATGATCTTGATGAATTAATATTGAATATCTTTTAATCTCAAATCCTTACTCTTAAAGTTCCATTTCTTTATTTCCAAATCTATAAGTCTCTCACCCTTGTTTCTATCTCTCTCTCTATCAACTTTTTCAATTATTTTAGAGAGACATGAGACTATAATTGTAATAAATTTTCACCAAAAAAATTCTCTTATCATCCCTCCTTCTACCTTAATTTTATTTCTATATCCATTAAAAACAAAGTGAAGTTGGATTCTTACAATCTCTATTAAGAATAAAGGGAAGTAGGTTTCTTAAAATACCTGTTTAAAATCACGATAAGTTGTTTTATTATTATATACCTAAAAAAAAGAAGGTATAAGAAGACATATCTCTTGAATTGAGGGGTAGACATGTAGGCCTAACTTGTGAGTTATTTTTGAACACTTATTCATTTAGTGTTTGTTATCTCATTTATTTTACACATTTCATTATCAAATCTTGATATGACTAAAGTTCATAAATTTAGTACTTCTTATATCCACCATGATTACTAATTTAATCAAATTTTATGTTATCTTTTATATGGATAATATTTATTTTTTTATTGTTTTGTAATATCAAAATAATTTTATTTTTAATTTTTCATTTTCATTTACAACTTAAAAATTTTAAAGAAACTTAACCAATTCCCTCTTACCATAGAATTTGAACAAACTGATGTAGGATTAATTGGTTCTTTTCTATGTTAGATTAATCTTATATCACTTTTACATGGTGAATGAGTATCCCAAAGTATGATTAATTTAGCCAATCTATATGATATTTGTAAGAGTTGGTATCCTAGGATTAACTAATTGTACATTAATTACATGTATATTTGATGTATTGAATATTAATTAAATTTCATATTATATATATTTTTATTTTTTATGAATGGATTTAATATAATAATTTATAATTTTATTTATTACATTGACAAGGTCATATAAGTTCCCTACTATGATTGGAACCTTGATGTGCTATGAAAATATTCTTAATATAGTTCTACAATTGGAAAAAATACTATGAAAAGGCACATAATATTCAGATTTCTAGGTGTAGGTGATCATAATAAGATGAGTCTTCTTCCTATGAAGCTTGAAATTGGTAATATCTAAGATAAGATATTATGAGAACATAAATGCTAGTAGGAATTCCACATGTTTGGGTGTCATCAGATATTCCTATCTGTGAGCATGTGGAACAGTAGTTAGACTTTAATATTATAATTAATGTATTTTATGGATCGCACACATATATTTATCGACTAAAAATTTCATTCCATATATTGGCGAGAAGTAGGGTATGTTGGGTGCGTCATGATTGAAATTTCATTAATTGATAAGTCAAGGAAGGATTTATCCCTTCCATCTTTATGAAAGATGATATCTCAACCCTTTTATTATAATGGAATCATTACATTAAATTATGTGTCCATAGTGTAATGATGTGTTTATTTAAGATTTTCAAATAAAGACATATTGAGTAAATAGGTTGATGACAATGTCGTGTAACCATGTTTTTGAGATACTATGACAAAGGGATTATATTACATGGTGATCATTCATATGTTGTTTTTGATAGTGCGACATTATATTCTTTCTCTTGGGTTCCCTGAAATATTGCTAGATTATAATATTGGACCTCAGGAAACCACCTAATGACAATGAAAAATAATCTTAGAGGGATACACACTAAGTGTTTCCATTGATCTCTATTAAATTATATTTGAGTTTAATTAATTAAAAAAATATTATTCTCAAGTCTGGGGAATAATTTTATTCATGTTATATTAATCACATAAATTAAATAAATATTTATTCAGTGGTATGTGATGAATTATATATATATATATATATATATTTATTTTATTCAATATTTAATAAATATTTATTCACTAGTATGTGAATGAAATATTTATTTATGAATAAATTTTTTATTCAGGTGTTTAATAAATTCAAGAAGATTTTAAACGAACAAATATCGTGTCCAGTGAAAATATTAATAAACAAGATGATTAAATAATATTTGTTATTGCATAGGTTGGTGAATTCCCCAAAATAATAATAATAATAATATTATGTTTAATGGGGTTTAGTAAAGGTAATAAATGTTATTTAATGTCTGATAAGTAATTAAATAATATTTTAACCTAAATCCCAACTCTATAAATAGATGACTATGTCTATTATACAGTGCATCCAAAATTGAGAATAGATAATTTTTGAACACAAAAAATTCTCTAACGAATCCTCCTCCTCCTCTCTCTCTAGAATGAGAAGTGAAATGGATATTTCATTAAGATTGAATAATGAGTGATCATGAATGAATAAAAAAATACATTTTACTCACAGTGCAAGAACCGGTAGATCAAGTGGTGTTGTTCAGAGATCATAGGATAATGTGTGTATCTTTTCTTGAGAGATTCTATCCTTGGATCCTCATAGTGAAATGAAGGTAATACAAAAGGATATTTTTAAAGGATCAAAATTAGTCAATGAAGAAAGTTCCTAAGCCCATGTATTTATTTCTTGACATATTAAATAAATTAATTATAATTGTGATGTGTAAGATCCTCAATCTTTATTTAGGACAATGAGTATTAATTTTTTTAATATATCACCTATAACTACATGCTTCCACTATTCCTATAACTAACAAGTTGTGTCACAGTAATCATGTTTAAATTTATAATTAGTTATTTTATTGTTGATCTGTATGAAATTGTTGTTACATTTTCATTTTATGTTATTCATTATTTAATCCGATTTGAATTAACATGTTATAAACATATTAATCATCTTCATTTAGTGATTAATTTTCATAAAGGTCTAAGAATAGATGAATAATGACTAGAGATAACATTGATATGTGGAAAATATTTGGATGATAAAACTAGGTTGCATGGGGTGTAGCCAAAGCATACACCATGTACCCATGCACATTGTAACTAGATGCACTAAGTAATTATTTACACGTAGTGCATTTATTGCACACCATTTGTCGAACAGGACAACCTAGCACATAAAAAGAAGATACAAGGCATGTAGCTATCCTATACACACCATTTATTCCAACCAAGTTAACACAATAAATCCCTAGGTGCCTGAATCTGATACACGACATTAAGGTACATGATGTGTAGTTGGACTGTATATTTCTTGTAGTCTCTAATTTAATGAAAAAATTAAAAATTGCATCACTAAAACCATAGTTTATTGATTGGAAACCAATGTGTGTTTAACAATTTAATAATATTTTTAAATAATATTAAATTATAAATAATATTATTATAATTAATATGTCATTATTGGCTCTGCTGTTTATTTATCATGAATGTAACAAATAATGGGCATCTCAAATTAAGTTAGGATGATCATTAAGATGAAAGGTAATTAATTAATTAATTAATTCAGGAACATTCATCTTAAATAATAAATAACAAATAAATAAATGAATGGAAACCAATTACTTTTACACATTCATTGCATGTATGACTATTCATGAGATTGATCAGGAACTATGTATGTGTTGGATTTTTAATTTAATTTATTTCATGAGTTTGAAGTTATTAATTTATAAATTAAATCTGATGAACTATGTGTCATCCCTCCTATTATTATTCAGAACTTGTGCATATAAGGATATTCATGTAATCCCCTTTTAACACATCATTTGGTTCCCCTAACTTGTGTGTGAGTCATAAATATATGTAATTAATGGAGTATCCCAAGGCATGTAGAGGCGGTTAAAGATGGATATATTATGATTCCAACTCAAGTGATATGAAGGTGGATAAGTTTAACTCTATAAACCATTCCATCATCATGAACATATCATTTAATATTCACTCATTAAATCAATAATTAGATAAAGATCATGAACATAACCTTTAATTATTTGTTATTTATGTATATGAAATTATTTATTTTATGAAGGTAAGACTTCAATCACATAAATAAATGAATTAAAGTGAAAATATGGAATTTAATTAAATGAATTATGTGTTAATATTTTATCCAACATGGTTAATTGATTAAGTAACATCCACTTAATTTTAACAAGACATGCACAGTATAAAATAAGATAAAATTTATGCATAATCAATTAAAATACCTTAACCTAATATTAATTCAGACTAATCTTTCCGTTACTGGATTAGGAACAAAACTCAATAGAACTAAGTTTTTGAAAAACCCTCAATGGGACACTTACATTTATAATGGGAGTTATTATGAAGGTTTTGGGTTGACTTAACCATTTTAAATCATGAAGAGTACACCTAATAGACTTGGTGTAATTTGGGGGAATGTTTTTAGGAAATACAAGTCAGGATTTCAGGATCAAGGAATCCACTCAACGGATCAAGGAGTTGCAATCCCATTTTTGGCATATAATTTCATACCTAAATACCTTCAAAAAGCTTAACCAACCCTAGTTGGGGTTATGGAAAGAGGTATGTGGATCCTTTACACTAGAATGTTAAAGCAATTAAAAACTCCATATTCAATGGTGAGGATTATTCAGTCTTGATAAAATAGTGGGAGATTTAATAAAATAAATTAATTTATTAGTTCTCACATAATTTTTAATCAAGAAAAGTACTAAGAATTTTCGCTTTTTAATTTTGGAATAAAATGGAAACATCATCATCCACATTATCCCTATGATTAATATTGGATAAAGACAACATACTAACTAATAGTAACTTCTAGGAATGGTAAAAATTATTTTAGGTTGTTTTATGAAATGAATAGAAATATTATATGTAGGAATCCTCAATGTCTGATCCTCATGCTAAGGATGTGAGTAATGAATAGTTCCTTGTCTATAAAAAAATTTGAGTGATGCGATCAAGGTTTAATGTTTAATACTTTCATCAATGTCTAGTGAACTCATGAAGTATTTTGAAAACATGGATGTGTATATAATACTCGAGAACCTCCACAATCTTTACTAGGAGAGAGCTAGATAGGAACAATTTGAGATTTCCAAGGTGCTATTTCAGATAAATCTTAGAGATCATGCCTTAGCTAGGCCCCATGTAGTCAAAACCATTGACTACATTGAGCACCTAATGTTTCTAGGTTTTGAACACCCCGAATTACTAGGCACCGATCTCATTATGGAATTACTCCCTTATAGATTATCCATCTTTGTTGTGAATTTTATTATGAACAACATTAAGAAGTCTATTCCATATATTCTCACTCTTCTTCGCTAAGTAGATAAGGATAAAAAGTGTTGAAATCCTTCTATCCTTATAGTGAACAAAAAGAAAGGAAAATTGATGATATTTAATCCCAAAATCCATAATGCCCCTACAAGAATAGTAGTATTAAGTGGAAAGTAAGGGAACATGATGTCATGTGGATAGAAGGGCCACTTGAAGAAAAACTAAACCCATCCAAAGAAGCATGGAGAAGCTTCTAGTTTATTTAATTATTGAGTGAAATTTATTTGTTTCCACAATTTGGGTTTTAGATACAACTTTTGGTGATCACACATGTATTCAAATATATGAACCAAGTAGATTCAAAAATAATAACTGAGGAGGGGTAGATCTACAAGTATCCCATGGATCTAAAATTGCTATTGTAGTTATCAGGGAATACCACCTCACGTTGCTGACCAAAATGATCATAGTTTTTAATGGTTGTTATTATGTTCCATATGTTACCAAAAACACTATACCTATATCCATACCTGATATAGATGGATTTTTTTCTTCAAATTTGGAAATAAATATTTTTTCTTTTATAAAGATATAATTTTTTATGGCAAGGCACATTTAAATAATGGCCTTTATGCATTGTATTACATGAACCAAGTAATAGAAATTGATAATGAAGTTAATTCACATGACTCATACCATAGCCAACTCTGGAATCACTAGTTAGGTCATATAAACAAAAGAATTTGACTAAAGTACATCAAGATGGATATTTAGATTATTTTGAACTAAAACCATTTGGTGTATGTCAAACATGTTATGAGGAAAAATGACTAAATACCCATTTATTTGGAAAGGTTAAAGGTCTAAATATCTACTTGAAATAGTTTATACTGATGTGTATATACCATTTACTATTGAATCAGGGGGTGGGTAATAATACTTCATAACTTTTACGGATTTTTTAGTAGATAGGGAAATTTCTACTGGATGAGGTATAAGTGATATTATTTTGATAAATTCAAGTAATAAAAGAATGAAGTTGATAACCATCTTGGTATTAAGATTAAGAAACTCACCTAAGACTGTAGTTGATAATATATTAATCAAGTCTTCATTTATTACTTATAAAAATTTGGGATCTTATCCAAAATCAATCATATTAATACACCTCATTGTAATGGTGTAAGAGAAATGAGGAATCACACCTTGTTGGTCATGGTGAGGTCAATGATGATTCATGTTAGTATTCCATTATCCTTTTAGGGATACATGTTATAAACAACAAAACATATACTAAAATAATTACTAAATAAATAGATAAACATTATTACATATGAATTATGGAGTGGAAGAAAAACTATATTATCAAATTTACATGTGTGGGGATGTGAAGAATTTGTGAAAGCCTCACTAGGTAACAAAATTTCACCCCGAGGAACAAAGTGTACCTTTATAAGATACCTCAAGGAAATAAGTGGATATTACCTATACGACACCTCATACAAAAAAGTTATTGTGGTAAGACATTCCACAATAATTGATTGGAATCACATATCTAAAAGAGATAGGGAGAGTGAGATATAATTTGATGAAATTGAGGCTCAAGGCACACAAGATTTCTTACATGAATAGATTCTTCAAAGACCCATGGAAGATAAAACTATTCCAAATACACAAGTATTGTATAGAGGTATAAGAGTGGTTAGAGAACTATAATGTTATGGTTTTCTAGTAACTAAGGATAGATAGTCATTATTAGTTGATAATAATGATCCTATAACATAAAAAAGAATCAGTAAGTGGCACAAATGTTTCTACGTGGCAGGAAGCCATGAATTTTGAAGTGGATTCCATATAAAAAACGAAGTCTGGATTTTGGTAGATCATCTAGTAGATGTAAATACCATTGGTTTAAAATGGGTATTCAAGAAGAAACTGGAAATGAAAGGACAAGTCAATACCTATAAGGCATGACTGGTTGCAAAATGGTTTGAATAGAATCAAGGAATTGACTAAGATGAAACCTTTTCACCGGTTTCAATTATAAAATATTTCATAATTATACTTTCCATTACATCTTTCCATGACTATGAGATTTGGAAAATGAATATCAAAACAACCCTCCTTAATAAGAACCTTCAAAAAGATGTCTATATGACACAACCTAAAGGGTTTATGATTCCAAAGGATGATAATAAGATATTAAAATTTAAAAAATACATTTATGGATTAAAGAAATCATCTTGGTCATGGATTATTCATTTTGATGAAGACATAATAGAATTTGGTTTCATAATGAATGAGTATGAGACTTATGTCTATAAATAGTTTAGTGGGGGTGGAGTCATTTTCTTAATAGTATATGGTGATGATGTATTACTCATTGTAAATTAAATAACAATCTTATAATATTTTAATACGTGGTTGAATAAATGATTCTCCATAAAGGAATTGGGTGAAATAACATATATTATTAGCATCAAGACCCATCATGATAAATATAAGAGGTTGTTCGGCCTATGTAAAATTACATACATTGACAAGATACTGAAGAGATTCAATATGGAACAATACAAGAGGGAATTATTCCTAGAGTCCCATGGAATTAATATTTCTAGAAAAATGTGTCCTAAAAAAGATGAGGAAAGAAAAAGAATGACAAGGATTATATATGATTTATCTATTGGATCAGTAATGTATGATATGATATGTACTAGGTTAAAAGTTTCCTAGACATTTCTTACAATAGGTAGATATGAAGCCAATCCATATTACCTACATTGGATGGACGTCAACACTATCCTTAATTATATAAGGCATACTAAGGATATATTCTTGCTCTATGGAAGATATGAGGAATAGTCATTACAGGATATGTAGATTCCTCTCTCAAAACTCATCAAGATTACATGATGTCACAAATGGGATACATCTTCATATTTAATGGAGGTGTTGTGGTCTAGAAGAACTCAAATTTGGATATGTTTGTAGATTCAATATAAGAGTTCAAGTATATTAAAACTTTTGAGGAATCTATAGAAGTAGTATGGATGCACAAATTCATATAAGAGCTTAAAATTTTACCTACCAGTAAAGATCCTATCAAAATATATTGTGATAATACTATAGTAGTGGATCTTGTAAAAGAGATAAGGTAACATAAACATACTAAGAACATACTTCAAAAGTATCATCTCTTGAAGGATTTTTATCTAAGAGTTGAGGTCGAAGTGAGCAGTGTTTTGATGGAAGATAATGTGGAAGACCACTTGACCAAATCCTTGACTCAGTAGAAACATTATTATCATGTGATGTTTAGCAGACTAAAAGTCATAATCCATTGACTCTAGTATTAGTGAGACTTCCATAGAGTCTGTGTCCTAGGACCAACTGATTGTACTTTTATTAAATGTATATTTAATTTATTGTATATTAATTATATTTATTATTACATATTATTAGTTGTTTTTATATATATTTAATGTAATAATGTTCTAGAGTATTTTTTTCATTGATAATATCTTAGTAGTTACCTGCTATGATGAGAACCATGAAGTTCTATGAAAATATTATTCATATAGTTCTATGGTTGGAAAATATAATATGATGGGGCACATAGTATTTAGATCATTGGGTGAGAGTGATCATAAGCATATAAGGCTTCTTCTCATAAATTTCCACTTGGTAATCTCTAATTTAGGAGATTATGAGAATAGTGCCACCAATAAGAATTCCAAATGTTTTTATATCATTTAATATTCCTATATACGATCATGTGTAATGGTACTTAGACTTTAATATTATTATTAATGTATAACATGAATCACACACATAGATTTATCGAAAAAACCTTCATGCCATATGTTGGTGGGAAGTAGGGTATGTTGGATGCGTCGTGATTGACATTCCATTAATGGATAAGTCAAGAAAGAATTTTTTCCTTCCATATTTATGGAAACTTATATCTTAGCCCTTTTATTTGAATAAAACCATCACATTAAATTCCAAGACCATGATGTAACGACATGTTTATTTTAGATATTCAAAGGAAGGTGTATCAAGTAAATATGTAGATGACACCATCCTGCAACCTAATTGATGAGATATTGTGACAAAGGGACTATTTCACATAATGAGAGTTTGTATGTGGTTTTCGATTTTGTGACATTAAGTTCTTTATCTTGGGTTCCTTGACTTGTTGCTAGATAGTAATCTGGGACATTAGGAAAGGCCACCTAATCCTAATAAGAAAAAATAATAGAGGGTTACATACTAAGTGTTTCTATTGATCTCGATTAAAATATATTTGATTTTAATTAATGGAATAAATATTGTTATCAAGTATGATGAATAATTTTATTCAAGTTATATTGATTGCATAAATTAAATAAATATTTATTCACTGGAATGTGAATAAAAATAATTTTTATTTTATTTTATTGAATATTTAATAAATATTTATTCCCTGGTATGTGAATGAAATATTTATTTTTGAATAAAGTTTTTATTCATGTGTTTAATAAATGAAAGAGGAGTTCAATTGGACCAAGACACTGTCTAGTGATAAATAATAATTAACAAGCTAGTTAAATAATATTTGTTATTTTACAAGTTGGTACACACCAACTAATAATAATAATAATAATATTATTTTGTGTCATGGGGTTCATTCAAAATAATAAATTTTACTTAATGGATGACATGAAATTAAATAATATTTTAACCCAAATCAAAAATCTATAAATAGATGGCTATGTCTATTGTACAGTGCATCCAAAATTAAGAATATAGATTTTTTTGTGTACAATGAATTATCTCTCAACTCTTCCTTAGCTCTCTCTCTCTAGAACGAGGAACATAAGAGCAATTTCTTCAAGACAAAATAATGAGTGATAAAGAACGAACAATCCAAGAAATTCAACTTTCTATGCTAGCACCCAAAGATCAAGTGGTGTTTCTCAAAGATCATAGGAGAACACATGGATCACTAATAGAGAGATTATATCCTAGTACACTCATAGCATAATGAAGGTAATTCGAAAGGGTATTTTCGAAGGATCAATATTCACCAACAAATAAATTTCATAAGATGAGGTATCTATTTCTAAAAATATTAAATAAATTAATCATAAATTTGACATGAAATATCTTCTCTCTTGGTTTTGGGAAAAAATTATTAAAATATATTTTAGTATATCACCCATCACTGCATGCTTCTATAGCACCCAAAACCTACAATATCACCATATCATATGTAATATATGGAACTATGTTTTATAGAAAATATGAACACTTTATTTTAATAATGTTTTTGAGAATTTAATTGAATGTAATGAAAATGATACCACTACTAGGATTCATAGTAATTTAAAACACTTATACAAGGTATTAGAAATTAATTAGAGACCTAAATACAGGAGCTCCATGTGTACGAAACCAAAACAATAAAAACTGTAAAACAAAGATTACTATATACCCTACACCATAAGAAGTTGTTGCTACTAATTTCCACTAACATGGTTAATGAATATCCATTAAGGGAAGCTATTATAATCCCCTATCTATGAAGTATCCATGAATTATATAGAATCATTGTTTACATGAGCAGAACCATGTCACCACCTATAACATGTTAGTTCCTCATAAAGGATAAGGGAAGAAGAGGAAGATAGATTTTTGTATCATAATACTAATCGAAGGCATATAGATATATCTATTTACCATTATGTAGAGTATAATCATTTATATAATACTAAACTAATATATATACATTAACTCATACATTTCATAATGTATGAGTTAATTATATGGTTTTTTCATGCATTCATTTTATGAATGAAATACCACTACCAAGCATTTAATATTAATAAATGACCACTTTTAATGGTGTAAGTGTCTTTAATGGTAACACATTATATTTTTAATTCTAGAAAAAGGTAGTGGATGTGATATTTCATAGCCCGATACATAACTCAATCATACCCTATGATTAGAAGTGGAATATGCCTTTGGATATTATAATATCAAAATATCCATATAACATAAAATATTATATAATAAAACATATATCATATAGGTATTAGGATTTTCATAATATCACCTTTAATATTCCCATCCACATTAATTTTTCTTTAATAACACTTATTGTGAGTAACTTTACATATTTACAATTTTTGGTTAATATATTAGATTCTAATTATAAATATTAAACATAACACAGATGATAATAATGGGTTCAGGTATGATGTACTTATAGAGTTCAAGAAGATTTCCATTTTCAATGTTTTCATTACTAGTATTCAATATCATTTTTTCCAATTTTTAATATATTTGAATTTGTTTGACTATCTATAATTATTTAAAATAATAATTTGATGTTGTTACTTACTTGGATTTTACTTTTTTTATAATTATAAAGAATAATTCCAATATTAAAAGTAATGTGGAATTGAATCTTCCATAACAATTTCCTAACAAAATAAGAATAATGATACATACTATACCACTAATTGGTTTGTACCAAAATAGACCATTGTTAATGTACTTGTGATAACACATATCCCTTGAATATTTAGATTAAGTTCCAAGTTCAATATATATTCTAAATAAATCTATATTTTTATCCCATATATTTATGATGTTCTCATCATATGACCATTTTGGTTTGGTTTCCTGGGGAATAAATATTAAAATTGATAGTACAAGAGGTTGAACTGACCCATTAGGGCCCCACATGAGTTGGAAGTAGACCAAGTGTACCACCCAAATCGACCCTCTAATAGGTTGGGAGTTAAAAAATAGCCTAAAAGTCATAATAATCATGGGAGGTTATAACCTATATCAACCTAAAAATAAATATATCTCAAATATGTAATAATAACCAACAACCCAAACAACATATATACAATCAAATAAATTATGTAAAGTGCATGTATGAAATATCAAACTATAAGGATAAGTCCATAGAGTAAAAACCTAAAAAATAAAAATACAATAGATAATATAATTAAGAAAAACTGAAATGTGATAGGGGAAGACACATCCATGATGCAATAACTCATTAGAGGAGAATTCCAATAGAAACCATCTCTGTCATGAACTACCATATGCTACTATTCTCTAACTAAACTATATCCACTAGTTATAAATACACTTATTTCACCTCAAAATTTTAAAAAATATTTTTAGATAAAACAACTATATACATGAGTCCCATACAGGGGTGAGTATAATAATATATAGTAGGATACATTGAAAACATTAATGAAAGATATAATGGTATTTCAGTTCAAAATCCCAAGTCCAAGGGGAACATAAAGTAGAATAATAAAGGAAATAGAAATAATTTAATATTAAGATAACCATGGATGGTAAAATAAATAAATATTCATAGATCAACTCTATAAAGGTTCATATCTCACAAGAAACTAGAGATTCCTAGAATATCAAAAGTCAAATAATGATAAAAATTGATAGCCCAGCCATAAAATCGTATCTAAAAATTATCCAAATAGGAAGGTGTATCAAAAGACCCATAACATATATATCACATGTCATCACAACTACCCATAACTAATGACTACCACAATACATCACACTAACCATAATTGGGGTCCCATGTCTCATGGTGGAGTTGCTCATCCATCAATGATGTATTAGACCCCAATAGTGGACTGACCATAACCTATCTTATGGAAAAAACCAACATCTATAGGTGGAGGACTTGTGACCCATCATATGAGAGGATAATATACACACCTATATAATATTATACCCACACCTCATCATGATCAAGGGAGTATCGACCTGTACCCTAAGGATGGAATTTATGTGCCCCTATATCTTAAGGGAAGTACTCAACTCAATAATACATAAGGGGGACCCAAAAATTACGCCCATTACATATATAGGGGGATTAATAACCCAATGTTTTCCATTAATGTATAACCCATTTTATATAAACATATTAATAAAGAAAAGGATTATAATTCATTTTAAATATCTCAAGAAGTATTAGGGATGAGGTTATATATTCTGATAAATATAAGTTCATCCATTCATTAATCCATTTAAATAGAACTTAAACCATCAGACGATACTTACTTACACTAAAAAATACCCCATTGTTTTGATGTCTATATATGAGAAGTTAAAGCTCCCTATCCACCATAATGAGTCATCATTCACCACTAGTCCTAGTCACCTTATGGTCTTTATCATAAGAAACTCAAAGGTGAAAAAGCATAAGATGAACACACACATGAAATAACAAACAAAAACACAATGAAAACAAGGATTATGTGGTTCTATAATTATATACTACATCCATGGGAAAATGGTGGCATATCATTAATTACATTGGAAATCGGATTCATCTGAGTTATAAGGATAATCAAATTTTGAAAATCCTACTCAAACTACTAGAAGAATTCTGGCAAATTCTTTTGTTATTTCATCTTTTAATACTCCTCTGGGTCTTCCACCTTTGGAATTCCAACCTCTAACAGATGGATGCACCAAGGTTTTCTCCTTTTGGATCCACCTTATCATTTTTTAGAACATATTAATTCTATTTAATTTTTCTCTAGTATTTTGGTATCCATAGACTAATACCACTTATATAGTGGGTCTACGAGGTCATCCAATAAGTACCACCTTCTGATATGTGTGGGTGAACTTACATTGTCCTGTGTAACCACTGTTTCCCCATAGTATTTGTTTCTATGATTGCCAACTCCCTGTGAATAGTCAATGCCATCTCCACTTCACTATAATAATTTTCATGACTATTTATTTAACAAATATACTTGGAAAGAATTATATATCCCATCATCATAGTTTATTAAAACCATTATTTTTTTCACTTGTTTCACCACTTTTACAAATGTTTTTAGCATATTAAAGATTCCCCTTATGTTTTTTTACTCTTTTTTCTAGAGACATGATTGAATCCTATAAGTGATCCCATATATGATCCTATATTTATTTTCCATGCATGTAATACATTCTTATCTATCCAATAGACTCACCTATCCATCTATTTTTTTTTCTAGATTTACCTTCTAGCGAACCCATTATCCATCTTAATTCCACTAATCTAACACTACAAGGTTATCATAAAACATCCATCCAACTGATGAATCTACTTATATTGAACTTAATGTTTTCTACTTAAATCTAGATATCACATGGTTCTGCTATACTATATGTATCTTGATGCCACCAAGTATAAATTTTAGTGAATGAACTTTCAAAGCTTCCAAAACATAACACATACAAATTTCCCCCCACCAAACCTAACAATTACACATGATAATCGTTTTAACATGTTTTTTCTAAAAATATACATATCGAAGTATATTATCAGTATTACAATATATCCCCATTGAAAAACTTCCATTTATCCCCTCTCTACAATAATTACATGGTTCTTTACTCCAATAAACTTCCAATCTTCTTGGATCCCACTGAAATAATTACTCCTCAGATCATTGTAACACATGATATAACTTTTATCTACATCTATTAAACTCATATGGATGCCTCATAGAATTTATCTAAAGTAAACAGAAACTGATCTTCCATCCTCCAACATTATTTAAATATCTATTAATAAGATATACTATTCACTAGGTCTAGTGGACTTCTCTTCTTAAACTTCCGATGCTTCCAAAGATTCTACCATCAAGTATCCACTATCTATGAGCTTTCTAGTGCACTAAACTACACAAACATCATCAAAACAAGTATCTATTTAGATATTTTATTTTTTTTAATTTAATTGGAATGATGAACTTACACTAAAAATTCATTCAGTGAAACCAAGAAATGAGTGGCTCTTTTTTCCACTTTATCATACCTCAGTACTAACCGTTTTAGGGTCCCACCTCAAATTTCAAGATATTTTTGATTACGTGATGATATTATATTTATTTTTTCAATAGAGTTGGAATATATATCTAATGGAAATGGAATCTAGTACCTAGGATTATCCTTTTTTATATTTAGTATGAAAAAGTAATTAAATTTTATAGAAAATTTAGATGAGATAACATCACCATCCTACTTTTGGGAATTTAGAGTATCTCTAGAAGATACATTCCCCAAATAGAGGTGCAAAATCAGACCACAAGTTTTTATTGAACACAAACATTTTCCACTAAATCCAATACATGATTATAGAAAATGAACATTCACTCTATGGAACCCTTCTTGCAATGCTCATAGTCATTCACCTTCATATTAAAAAAACTCACCAAAAGTCTTCGAAAACTTCTATATAAACTCATATATCATCTACAAAACCAACTTATGGTCCTATTATATCATGGTTATTCTTGATTGACCAATGAATATAATTTTAAGTACAATTTATTTCCCTAAGAGAAAACCATAAAACTTGTTCTATTTATTATTACCATGACTGAATATTTCTAGAGTTTGAATGTTAAGAAATGACCCAAAGATGTCAATAACTCCCACTAAGTTTCAAAAATTCTTCATATGACTTTTTAATTTCATCCTCTATTAAACATCACTCTCATACAATCATGGAAAACATGGCTCAAACTCCATATTCTTATTATTTGAAACCTAACATACCAACACTACTTCTAGATTGTGAAACATGTACACACATTTCATCACCATGAAGACCCCCAACATGGATTCCTACTACCTTGTATAATTATTATTAATTTTCATATACTCATCTTATAATGAATCATGACTAAGATCCTCCACAAATTCTTTTCTATTTTTCTAGTTAGAACCATTTTTTTTAGTGATTCTCTAGAACATTCCACTTATTCCCACCCTTTGAATGTTTATTGATGAATCCCACAAATTGAAATTCCCCAACTCATTTTTTTTGTATTTTATGAACACTTGGTAACAAATTTTCCACCCTCTCAACTGAAGGTTTATAAAACCTCTAATACGTTTTCTTTTAGGAACATATCTTCTATTCCCATCATATTATCCTTGATTTGAACTAATGATTGATCTATATTATGAATAATATTTTAGAGAACATGTATCATTATACTGATTAAAACCTCCATAATAATCCACGTGAAATATATAATGGCCTTCTCGTCCACTTTCCTTGATTTCTGATAAAATCTACATCTAAAAAAACTAAAAACCTTCTAGGAGTAGCAACACCAACATCCTAAAAGATTTGAAACTTCCACCACCTGATAATAAAACAGTGATTAACCCAATGTAATATCATCATTTGGAAATGTGAACACCACTGAATCTTTATAATTTATGGGATCATCAACCTTCAGAGAAATTTTTAGTATCCTTCCAACAACTTCTAAATGCCACCCCAATGAATGAAATATGCCTCATGACACCTTCCTATCAATAGGAATTTCAATATTCCAAACAACGCCACCAGTACCGCTACAATATTATATTTAAATTATTCTAATAACATGATAGACCACCTAAATATGAGAATATAAAAATCATTAAACCAATCACTAAAAGTCAAAATTTACAAAACAGTCCTCAATAAACCTACTAGTTAAGATTACTTTTGATATCATAGAATCCCACTGAAACTGGAATTTTCTTTTAGTAACATCCTTTTGAGTACATTATAAAATTCTCTACTAGAAATTATACTCTCATTCTATGTAAAAAATAATTTAAACCAATATATGATACGACTTTATTTAGATGATGTCCTAGATTTAAATCATCATAAGTTCCCCCGTTTTGTAATCTAGCATAGTTGAACTTCAATCATCAGAATATACTTCCATTGATAAAAACTCCACAATGAATTTGATGCCCTAAATCGAGAAGTACATGCACTACATCCACCATATCAAGTTTCCCTCTACCTATGGTTCTGGTCACCTCATAATCTTCTTTCCAAGAAACTCTTAGGTGAACAGACACACAAAAAACACACACATGAAATAAAAATACAAACACAATGAACACAAGGATTATTTTGTTCAATTTTTTTGCTACATCCATAGGAGAATGGAGAAATATCTTTCATTCCATTAGAAATAGGATACATCTAAGTTACAATGACAACTAACTTAAAATAATATTACTTTGACTAATGGAAGAAGTATCACCAATGGATTTGTTTTTTCATCTTTCAACACTCCTCATCCCGGTCTGTTGACATTGACATTTCAGCCTCAAACACTTGATTTTTCCAAGTGTGATACTTCTAGAGGAATTTTTCATCTGTTAGATCTCATCAAATAGTTTTTATTCAAATTACAGTATTTTTACAATCATGGACAGATCCCACTTATATAGTGATTCAAATCGGTCATTAAGTTAACATCTCATTTTTAAATGTGTGGGAGACCTTAAATTGTCCTATAAAACATTCTTTTACCTATAAAATCTATTTATATAACTATTAACTATGGTAAAATAGTGCATGTCATATCCACGTCAATCTAATGACTTTCATGAGTATCCCTTTCCTCATCCCCTTGGGAAGACTTCCATGTCCCATCATTAGAGTTCATGAAACCCATGATCTTTCACACATTCATCCCAAATATAGAATTTGTTTTAGAATTTAAAGCATAACCATTCCTTTAACTCGAATACCCCTCTAGAAACAAGAAATTCTACTCCATGTGATTCCCTCAGTGGACCTCCTTTGCATTTCCACCCTTAGACTTTATTGTTCTCCTTAAATTGAACTCATCCATCCATGTGCTTTTATTGGGATCACATTATGATAAAACCACAATAAAAAATACTTCTATTGATCTAAAAATCCAATGATCTCATGTAAATTACATTAAAATGATGCTGCTACTTCTAGTGAACTTACTTACGCTTATTGAATCTGGTCATCCCATAGTGCTAGTGTACTATCACCATCTAGATTCTATAAAGTGTAACTTCAGGTGAATGAAATTCCAAATCTTACAAAACTTAATATATAATGTTTTTGTCACACCCAAACTAACATAAACAACCCCTAACATATATATTTTAAGAACTATCAGATCCTATATGAAAAAAAACTCAAAATATACTAATCGTGTGTCTTATTCTAATACTCAAGTGAGAGGATATGAAAACATTAAAAAATAGTACAAAACATGTATATAATAAGTATATGATGCATAATCCCTAAGAGATAGCTAATCTATAACTAAAACTACCAAGAATGTGTAAATTCAAACAAGAGAGTGTCCCCAGTATGATACACAACATATAAGACTTTCTTATTCATCCTGACATGTACATATAGTACATGCTGATCCATAACACTCGAATACACATTTTCTATACCTAAGTACATAAAATGTGACTTGTATTTGAATAGTTTTTCTGGGTGAAACTATAATGGTGTTATGAGTACAGATCAAGATATGTGGGTCAAACGGATCTCCTCAGAGTGTGATACCAAAACTAACTGAGTCATTCCCACATTATACATGGTGTGTACTATAGCCCACATGGAGTGTGTCTAGTTGGATAGATATACATGTAGTTCAATACATGCTTTAGTTACATGAATCTAAATACATGATGTATGACCCAAAGTCACACAATCATATTATTTATAACATATGAAAATTCTAGTGCTACAAAATGAAACATACATGGAATAATAATAAAAGGAATACACACCATATAGTTATAAAATAAAGATCCAGAATGTCAAGTCTTCCATGTTCGATGCATCCTTCAAAAATATATCCTCTTACAACGACTATGTGTTCACCTGTCATATCAACAAAAACATCTCCCACATAAGATTAAAATATTTCTTACCAACATTTTCATTTCTAAGGTCACTACCTCACATGAATTATTTTCATCCACCATCCATTTTCCGTGAAATGTCTTAATTTCACTAACACACCAGACCAACATCACCCTTACCGAACTCTAGTAATCTAACTATTTGTTCACCCAAATGTAGATGTGATTTCCATTTTGGTTATTGATAGTGAAAAATTTACTTAGGATGGGAATAAAAAATATGAAAATAAAATTGAAAATAAATCTAGATATTGATTCTTAGTTATTATTCATTTCCTATCACACATGGAATGTGATGTTATGAAATATTAAATAGAATATTATTATTAAAAATAATAAATACTCAATAAAAATATGCCAAAATAGAAAGAAAATTAATTATAATATAAAAACAATGAATATTTAATGAAAAATAATTATCATACTTAATCTCAAAATGATAAACATAAAAAATCCATCACAAATAAAATAATATAAATCTGAATCATTTTTATTTAATAATAAACCTATGTTAATTATTGCCCAAAAAATGATATAAAAGTTTGGTTTTCATGATTTAAGAAAAAAAATAAAAAAAGGTTTTCAATTCAATTTAAAATTTTTAGATTTTCCCATAAACTATTGTTTGGGTTCACATTATGAAAGACCCTCAACGTTAAATGAAATCAACAATTCATTGAAAATATGAAATGTAAAAATTCATGGATTTCCATCATGATTTTTTATGATGAATTTTATAATTTATTCAATAGGGGAATGTAAATGAATCACAATGAAATTTAGGCATAAATGATATCACAAATTATTACCTTAGTGTAATAAATGTCAAATGATCACAATTCGATCATCTTTGATTTGCGATTTGACATAGTTGGTTTATTATTATACCACCATAACATTATTCAATCATTGGAACCATGAAGATCCACTCCTAATAAAACCTCCATCCTATAGGGTTCATATCATTTAAAGATATCCAAACCTCTAGGAGAGGAGGAAAGTATGAATTTATAATGCATGCATATATTCATTGGGTAAATATTCTAATTGACCAAGAAAGGCTCGGACCAAAAATCAAAACCAAAACATAAAAATTATACTTATCCTTGAAAAAACACTATATTTATGACACAAAAACGATGTCAGAATTTCCCTCTGAGCTTCTTTTTAGGAGATACTAATGTTTTCTCTATTGTGTTTAATATTTATTTATTTGATAAATATTACATATCCATAAAAATTCAACTAGATCATAATTCCAAAAAAATATATCCAAAAGGTAATTAACACATTATAGGATAAAAACTACTAATTTTTCCAGGGTCAATTACTAGGGTAAATTTACCATTTTACCCCATTTAAAGGATATGAGACTTTAGAACTAAAAAATAAGATTTGTATTGATAGGGAAAATCCTAGATAACTAAATCCTCCCAAAATATAAAAAATATCTTCCTAAAAAATGATCAAACATGAGATACTAATATAAAAAGCTCATAAAATAATTTTTATACGAAAAAACAACCAATTATTACATTCCCTTGATATACCTATGGAGGTCCAAGTTGTAAGAAAGCATTGGACATAACCCTATTGGAAAATCATTTTCATTTCCACCAATTCCATCCCAATTACCTTCCCAACATTTCCTCTTCATCATAGGTGTTTGATTAGTTCAATACCATTTCACAAAAACATTAACAAATTCATAATCATGCATTACATTACATACGCTCAGATTCTACATATAATAACTATCTATATCATACCATCTATCCCCATACCATAAATAAAAACATGAATCATCTAAACTGTCCTCATAAAGGTTCATTATCAAGGGAAACACTTGTGAGTGTTTTATACACCGCCTTTAAAGATCAACTAAGAAGATACCACATAGAAACCATCATTCCATATAAAATCCTATCCTAGGGTGATTCAACCCAAGGTTTCACCAACCTTATAAGATATTAAAAAGTGATGTTCCTTTTGGTATAATTAAGATTATCAACATCACCTGATAAGGATGATGTTCTAATTTAACCAACATCAATCATAAGGACATCAATAGGTCCAAATGTTAATCCACTTTTTTTCACTTGTGTAAACCAAATTACTCTAATGAAGGAGATATGGAATAAATATTATAGGAATGAGATATATGAACACTATATCATATGTTACAATATTTATGTCTCAATTTTTTATATAATTTTGGAAAATGATATTGTTTTCCTTTGGGTATATTGTTTTGTATGATATTGAGATAACATATCAAGGATTCCTAGATAAGTTATCCTGGATGAATTGTTTGAATAAAAATTCCATGACTCATATGGTATGATTTAGTTTGATGTATTATCATATACTTTGAAAAATAAATATTAATGGTTTAATGTTAAATCTCCCATATATAGGATATCATTGATGAATCATTTAATAGGATGAAAAACATGGTAATATTGAATCTATTGAAAAGTTACATCATGTAATTACCATAAGCCATTTACTCATACATTATAAATGTATGAGTAAATGTATTAGCTCAGGAAAATACCCTATAGCCTATTTGTAATGTTTCTCAGTTGTAAAATTTGGTGTGAAATATCAATTGAGCTACCATACAATACCCTCTCCCTCCAAAACCTCTCTTCCTCTTTCCTTATTTATATATATACATGCAAGAATATCATGAAGGTATGAGGTTTCCTTACCAAACTATATGGGAGATTCAGTGCAACCAATGGATATACCTTTGAGGGTAGGGTCCATTGGTCTTTCCCAGTGATCATCATCAGGCATAGATTGGAAGAAAAAAACCAATGAACATAGATGTAAGGTACACATTCTTAATTTATAGTTTATATAGTTTTAGTTTATAATTCATGATGTTATTTAGATTTTTGGTTTCTAATTCATTAAATTTTTATGAAGTGTTAATATATCCTTAGAAACCTAACATTGGTATCAGAGAAATGTTGTGAACTTTGATTAATGAAATCATTTATGAAAATGAATAAAACACATATTATTTTTGATATTTTATGGATAATCATTAAAAATGGTTGGATTTTAGTTCTATAGATGACCTTATGATATGTGATATACTAGGATGAAATATATCCACACCCTATGATATGTGATATTTTAGGTGATGACTCAGTTGTGTTCCTTTAGTTTTTCTTAAATCATAATGTATGAATGGGTATGTCATATATGGTGATAAAATATATTTATGTTACAAAAATATACCATCATATCACTCCTATGATATATATGATATCTTAAGATACAACACCCATGCATTGAGAAACAATATCGTAGAGTTGAATTATTTATCATAAAAAATGGTAGTTAGCGAAGCGAACCACATATTATGTTAAAATATATATCATAAAATATGATATCATATAAAATTTAATTTCTCTAAATTTTCAATTATAAATTAATTTTATAATTTATAAATTTTTTTATAAATTAAGAAAATTTATTTTTGGATGTTCATTTAATTTATAAAATGTTTTAAATTAATAAATTATAATATTTTTTGAAATTAATTAGTAAAATTTTCATAAAACATCTAATAAATAAATATTATTTAATATTAAATGTTAATATTAGATGGTTTTTAAATACTTTATATATAACAACTTATAATTTAAATATAAAATCATTAAAAAAATTATAATTATAATTCATAAAATGCTTTAAAATTACAAAATATGGCTAAATATAAAATCATTTTGTATTTAAAATTATGAATTGTTTATAATAATCAATTTGAATTGTTCAAATTAAAAGTAAAATTGTTTAAAAATTATTTAAACAACTTTAAAAGGATTTTTGATAAATTTATTTGATAATAGTTTAAATAATATTAATATGTGATATTTTGATTATGTAAATCATTTTCATGATGGAATTGGAATATAAAAAGTTATATATTTCATTTAATATCACATATTCATGAATAATGATGTATAGAAACAATATAAAGGAGTTAATATTGTATATAATTATAAAATATTTTCATTTTTCTCAATTATTGAATCTTCATAGAGCACGGTTAAATTGCAAAGTTTTTATAATTTCTTGATTTATAAATTGTTCATAAATAGTTTATCTCATGTTTAAAATATTAGGTATTAATTCATTTAGTTTATTTCTTATATAATCCATAGGTATAAATTATTTATATTACGTATTTTATTATTATTTAGTTTATTGAGTTTTACTACTTCCATGAATTTTTTACATGCATTTAAATAGTTATATATTAGGAATAATAATTGATTTAGTTTTTATTTTACATTGAATTTGTATTTTTCTAATTTATGAGCATGAATTGAGAAGTTAATTATTATTTATACATATAAAGGGTTATAATTATGATAGGATTGAAATAAATATTTAGTAAATGATCCATGGGTCGAGGGACTTTGGTTCAGTCTACTCACTGGCCAAGAGGATTATCCCTTTGCAAGAAAATTGGTGGTTGAATATCTATCAATTTAGGATTAATATTATGGGGATTTTTAATTTCATATAATTATAACCCTTAACATAAAATGGTTTCATATATCTTATACATGGGATGCATTTGGATATATATTAATATAGTTGGATTTTAATTTGGGAATGTAGTATAAGAAATGAGTTGTGTAAAGAGTTACAAATCAATATGGGTTGAACATTCTAATTTGGGGGAAGGAATAAGAATTCCAAAATAAATCACTAGAATCATGAATAGATGTAAAATTTAATATTATGATATAATATGGTGAGATTAATCCCCTTTAAAATAATACTGAGTGTAATATTCTTTCTAAAGTGAACACTTTTAAAGACCTTGATCATCCAACTGAGTAGTTTCATGTTAAAGTTTAGTTCAAATGAATTATCCTGTGAAATGAAATCATGTAATTAGGTGACAATAAATGTTAGTTGAATCATTTTTTTCTATTTATTTTGGATAAATTTAGTTTTCAAACCCTATGGAAGGACACCAGGGGAATAGTGTTGAGTTTATCCATATGATGGATTGGAAAAAGAGTTTTATGTTCAACTATACAAGACTCATATATGATACGATTAGAATAATTGTATATCTAAATAAATATGAGGTGCGATGAACACTAAAATAAACTAATTGATTAGTGAAATATGTATCCTGGATTACTAATAGATATGATGAATTTAAAGGGAGTCAACATTTTAGTGGGAGAATATCTAATAAAATTCCTTATTAAATAATTGTAAAAATATGATAATCATTTGATAAAATCTTTTGTTATAGGTATAAATATATTTAGCATTTTTCAATATAACTTTGAGATAAATTTTTTAAAACTAGAAGATAAATGGTAGAAAATTCTTAGGATGGAATAGATATTTGACAATATTTATCAAACAATAAGAAAAATTTTATTTCTTAGAGAAAAAAATTCCCAAGAGAACACCTTTTGAAGAATCTAGTCAAGAGGAGAAGAATGTTTATTATAAACAAAATAGGCATTATCTTGATGTTTCTACCTTTATGATTATCTTTATGAAGCCTAAAATATAGAAGTAACATGAAACTATGGATGGTTTTAGGATTATTGAAAACCTAAAAATTTTGTATCAAAATCAGGAATATCATGGAAGATATGGTGTTTCTAAATTACTTTTTTTGATTTAAAATTATAGAAGGTACTTCAGTCTCAGCTCATGCTATAAATATGATTGGGTATGTTAATCAATTGAATATATTGAGGTTATATATTAATAATGACCCAACTTTTGATTTTATTTTTAAAGTTTTTTCAAAAGGGTTTTGGTTGTTAATGTTGAATTATAATATGAATGACCTAATGAAACTTTTTCCCTAAACTACTCTATTTTTTTAAGATAGTTGAAAAGGGCATGGGAGGTCCTCACTCAAGTTTTTTTTCTGACAGTTCAAGTTAGTAAAATTTCAAACAACAAGATTAAAAGTTTTGTTGGAAAGTACAATAGAGAATATTAAAAAAGATGGTTGAAGTCATTGAAAATGAATGATTGGGTAAAGAAGAAAGGGGAATGCTTCCATTATAACATGCTTAGACACTAGATAATGAATTTCAAAGATTACCTAAAAGGTCAAAAGAAACATAGTGGGTATTCCATTACATGTATGATGTTATAGAAATCAATTCATATATTTTTGAAGGGTATGTGATACTAACTATTTACATTAAAATGTTATAAATATATAAGTGTTAAGGAATGATGAATAGATTAAAGATATATCTTAAATTTTGCATTCAAATAATGGGGAAAGGGATTGATACATCAAGTTTTTTGATTAAATGGATTACTTAAATATTTTTTGGTTCAAAATAAAGATTTTTTTATTGTTATATTATTTACTTATTATGTGATATGAAGTGTTATTATGAAAATATTATTTTAATCAATAAATAAGAAGATTTATTTGATAAAAATTATTTTTAATGACAATAATTTTATAAAATATTCGAAAAGAGACAAGGATAAAATTGATTTATTTAGGATTGAAGGGTTCATTCAAGATATTTTTTAAAATATAGGGGAAAATTACCACTACATTACTATGACATATTTTAAGAAAATTGTATTTCACCAAGAAATTTCCCAAACACATAGAATACCATATAAAATATGGATATTAAATGTTTATTTGTTATATATTCCTATTAAAAGGAAATAAAATTTAATTACAAATAAAAAGGATTTTGTATATATTAGAAGGATATTATAAAGAGAATTTTGTTTCTATAAAGCTAGTGGGAGTATGTTTGGACTTATAGAAATTAAAAGTTAAAAAAAATAAATAACTATTCTTCTCAAAATAATAAGTTGATGTCACATTATATACTAAAGAAGTTTTGGTTGTATTGGAAAAATATTAATGAAAATTGTAACATTAGTTAAAAAATATTTGAAGGAAAAGGTTGGATGGAAAGGGTTCGATGAAAGATGATAATGATGAACTTAGAAACAGTTCTAAGTATACAATATGAGTAACTAGCATCTTATATTGGATGTTGTGAAGTTAAAGGGTTTAAATACTATTTTAAAAGAGTTTAAATATAGGAATATTATTCCCACATATCACAATTACTCAAACTATATTTATTCATAGATGTTACTCAATAAAATAGTTTAGTGGGAGGGTTTTATAAAATGGTCACATAAATATGTAGGATTAAATACATATAGATGTAATGAGTTTAAAAAAAATCCTAAAAGTGAAATAAATATAAGTCTGGTTTGATGGTCTATCATATAGGTTATGATTACAAGGTTTCTTATATATGTTTTTAATTTTCATAAAAGAGTTTAAATAATGTAAAATTTATCATGCCTATAAAAAATGATGAATCAAAGTTTCATGTTGTATGCATATATAACATGAATTAACCTCTTAGAATATGAATTTATGTTATATCTAACTATTGTTCATTATGGTTTATTATATTTTGTGATAAAATTATATGTTTAGTGTGAGTAATATTTTATATAGAGATATGGAATATTCTAATGAGGGATAAAAAGAGTTTTTTTTGCACATGATGACCCTAGGTATACCACTGGAGTGTCATAAACTATGTCATTGGTATACTAGGTGTGTATGATTCATATTTGTATTTCCTTATACCCAAGGATAGAAAAATACCTAAAATTAGAACCTTAAAACATTAATATATTTCTTAAGTAATAATTAAGGATTATCGAATTTGGGAGTAGTTTGGTATGTAACAGATCATGTTAATGGATCGAGCTTAAAAAATATAGAATCTGTCCTCTCATATGAAGAGAATGACATATGGAACCTCAATTGAGATAGACTCATTAATGTATGGGTATACTTAGAGGGTAAATATGATGTTATTATATAATTGGTTATCGGGTATGTGATATTCTCATCATGATAGATGAATTAAATGTGATATGTTCATAGAATTGGTTGGTTTATAATTAGAGAATTGAGAAAATATAAGTTTGTTATATGGGATTGACATAAAACTTGTTCCACATATACTTTATATGTTGGAAAATGGGATCATATGATTATTAATTATCTCATATGATGCATCTAGTGGGTATATGTATAAAAATACATGTGTTTGATAGAGATAATGCCTTATCCCTTTGTAACTTGAGTAACACTGATGCCTTTCCATAGGCCTCACTTTTTTTAAATATACCAGTTCAAAAATTTATATTTATTTACAATATATAAAAGGATCCCGGGGTTATACTTATTATTTCATCCAATTGGGATTGAGTTTTTTTCAAAACATAGATATCAACTCTAAAATGTGTTTTGGAGTTTATCTAAAAGTAGTTTTGGATGTATATTCACAAAGGTATTTCATATGATGTGATACATGGAGAAGTTTCTGAAAAATTTCCAAAATTATTTTAGAATATATCTAAAAGTATTTTTTTGATATGGTTTTAAAAATTATTGTATATGATAGAAGGTTAAATGGAAAAAAGTCTATGAATCTTTAGTGAATGTAGAATATTGAAGGATATATGCCCAAAATATTATATTAATGTGATGTAAGGAAAATATATTACATGGTTTAATATTTATATCATAGGGTATGCCGTATTTATGTAAAGAGGAAAGATTTGTGTATTTGGGTATATCAGTTTATATGATATTGAGATATCATATCAAGGACACCTAGACCAGTCATATTGAATGAAATAGTTGAATCATAAGGCTTTGAATCATATGGTATGATTTATTTTAAAGTATTATGATATACTTTGATAACTAGGTTTTAATGAGTTAATGAGAAAACATCATACATATATGTTGTCATTAATTTACCATTTTATAAGATAAAACATATGGCATTATTAAATTTTATAAAAGGTTATAATGATTTGTAACCATAATCTATTTACTTATATGTTATGAACATATGAGTAAATGAATGGGATTGTAATGAAACCCTGTATCCTATATAAATATTTTCTTGGACATAAGATTTTTTATACTTTCTAATGATAGATATCAGTCAATCCAGTCTGCCTCTCAAATATCTCTCCCTTATTTCACCTTTACATCTTATGATACTATAATATCATGAATATAGGAGGGTTCCTTCATAAAATGTTTGGGTGATTTTTTTATAACCCATGAATACACCTAACATGTGAAATTGTGTTTGTTATTCCTAGTAATATTCATTAAGTATAGAATAAAAGGATAAAAAATAAGATCTTGTGTTAGGTACACATTCTCAATTTATAATTTGCAGGGTTTCAAAGTCAAATGCATGTTTTCTTAGTATTTATAGTTTTTAATGATTCATTTTATGTAAATTAAGTATAAATATATCCTTAGAAATATAATATGCATCCATGGAACCAAAAAATATTTCATAAACTACTAAATATCACTTAAGTGGGTTGTGGTCTTTCGTCCTGAAATAAACTAGTGAATAAATCAATAAATGAAACTAAAAAACTCAATCTATTATGAAATAAACCCTAATTTTATCGATGAACAATTCTTGAACAATCCAATGTGGATGTTATTCACCATTTTAGGTAAACCTATTTTATTAGTTCCAAAACATGGGATACACCTACCAAAAATCGAGTGACAAAAACCCTCAACCTATTGAGAAACACCATTCATTGAATATCTAGAGTAACTATATAGTGAACACCAATGATTGATTAATCCTGCACCACTCAAGTTCCATACCCTAATGGGAGAATTTTTTTTTCAAACCACACATTACAAAAATCAACATGAGTCTTATGGTAGTTCTAATATCCCACCTTGGTACAAGATGACCTATTCCCCACGTTAAGATAATATTTCAAGTGATTTATCCACAAATAATTGATCACACATGATCCCAAAATTAGTGCTATCATACTAAAATTCCCACACTTGTTAAATATGGGGACTATCATAACTAATTGAAGACATATCACATCTCCCTATTCTATAAACAAACTACACTAAATCTTTATTCTTAGACATATCCTTCAACCATTGAGCATGTAATTTATACTAAGGGTGTCTTCCAATATACTACTAATGTATTATTCTAATAACATAGTCTATTAGATATTTAATATTCATCAAATCCAACTCAGACTCCACTACCCTTAATATCATTCTCAAAAGGATGGATTTATTGAATTCTGAAAATTCACCCTAAGAGAGCTCCACACTATTGGTACTCCTAAGGTAATTCAAAAATAACCTCCAAATGATCGAGACACTCACCATCTCATTTGGATCAAACAAGGATGGAATCAAATAAATTGTCTAAAAATGATCCAATGGCCACATAAACTCTATAGAGATGTTTATAACTCCCAATTAAATTACTAAGATTCCAATATACCTCTATAGATTCTTATGTATATATCATGGAATATATTTTAAGAATAATTCACATTTTTCTCAACCACTATAAGTAAATACTACACCATAGTTATAATAGCGCGTTAAGATAAACTCTCTAACTAGTGGACATTCGGCTAAAATACCAAGAAAATGTTATCTATACATCATTCATAGGGGTCCCACTCAAAATTAAAGATGATCCTTGGACAAAAATACTGATCCACACATACCTTATATCAATCAGAAAACACCCAATTCATACTATGGATGATTTAATGAGGTATCATGCCAATATTATGGATTCCCTCAAATAATATCTCTCAAAAAAGTTCAATATAACACTTCCAAATACAATGTAAAAATGGATGGTCACCACATATGATACCCTGAATACTATTTGTAATTCCTATTTATAGTTTTCCACTATGAACAATTACATGTAGCTTAACCATGAACACATTGTGTTTGATAAGGATTACCAAAAGATGGTGATGGAGATGGTCCAAAGCATCACTAATCTATAACTACTCTAGTACCATAAACTATCCTTCAAGAACCACCACTTGGAAGGCTACCAAGCCTATAATAGGGAGTATGATCTCAATGTTGTATTTAACGTGGATATCCAAACACAACACTATTATGGATAACTATAGGGGAGTACTGACCTATCCCAAGCGAGGGTTTATTTCTAACAAAAAAATCCCAAATGTAAATGATTCATCTAGGTCACAAGAGTAAGGTGGGGGATGAAATTAGGCATAATACCTACTTACTTATCATTTTAGTGACCTAAATAAATCTTTTAAACTTGAGGGGAATATAAGGAGAGTCATGATTGAGTATTACCCCATATGAAAACCTCAATTCATATTCGATAACTATCATGGTTCCCTAAAGATGGTCTAGAATATTAAGAATTCAATCCTTACTTATTAATATAAGATAAAATATCATATACAAGATCTCAAAAACTAACCATGATATGGACATAATATCATGATTCTAGAAAAACTTCAAACCAAGACTCACTACTATATGAGGGAAAAAATCTAATTAAAGAAACACTGTTTGGATTGCGGGTGTTTAAACTAAATGATAAAACATGAGTCCTAGACTCTAACCAATTAATCTACCACCCAAGGGTTGGGATCACCTTATGAAATTATGAGAAATATATTTTTGGAACACTTATAACACATTTAGTCTATAGTTAGTCTTGTTTGTCTTAGTAGGAACAAACATATTCACTATACGATAGTCTACATTAAGCAAAACGGTGAAGGATCTTCTTGAAACTCATAGGGATAATATACCTATCAATATTTCTCCAAATTGATGCCTCATCGCTCAACTGATCATCATAGAAAAACTATTCCATGACCCTAACTCTAAACAAGAGATAGATGTCTACCGGTAACATCCTCTATTGTATAGGATGGACCCATGATTAATAGAGTATATTTGGGTAATATGACACATGAAGGACCTGAAATATCATTACCAACCACTATATAATTTAAACAAGAGATAAATTTCTATAAGGGTTTAACCTAACAAGATTTGGGTCTTTTTATTTAGAGTTTAAGGTAATCTAAGTTGGAAAAAATGGACGTCTAAAGTTTATGGTGATATTACTTCGATTGAGGGTTTATGGAGTTTAAGTTCATAAAAATTTGTTCAAGTGGGTGTCTTGTAGTTTAAATTAATAAATATTGGACTAAATTGATATAAATTTCCTTTATATAGGTTGAAATCAACCTTAAATAAATGATGAACTTAATATGGACATGGGTAGCCTCAAGGGGGAAACATGTGTGTAGTTTAAGGTCATACTACTTAGTCCATATTAGGTGTTGAAAGTTTAGGATGATATAAATTTGAAAACACTTTGACTAAAATCTTGGATGAATTAATTGTATACCTCCCCTTACCCTATATTAATTATTTTTCCACTTTAGATCCTCTTTTCCAGAGAAATTACACTTCTTATACCTTAAGAAATGTGTATTTATGAAAATGGCAATCAAGATCACCTAAAAAATGATCCATCCTCTACCCAAATAAAAAAAACATATTTCATTTTGGATCCTCTTTAATCCTTTACCAAATTATTTTCTTAACAATCCTCTCCATATTTTTCTAACCTCTATTCATAAAAGGATCCAAAAATCCTTTATTTCCATGAGGATCTCAAAGAGACGATTTATATCTTCAATCGAAGTGTTATCCTATACCTAATCATTTTTATTTATCTTTTTCATATTTTATTTTTAAATCTAAATTTTAAATTTAATAAAATTATTTTAAAACCATTATTCTTTTATAAAGTTCATATTATAGCTATAAAATAACATATTCTTATTCTTTCATTCATTTTAACAAGTTATTGTAGAAGGTTCCAGGCACAATAGAAGTGCCGGTAGGGCCATGAATAACTCATATTTTGTTGTTGTAATATGTGATTAATTCAATATGTATGTTGATTAAGAACATCATGATAAAAGAATAAATAAAGGATTAATTTACATGAGAACACCAGAACCAAACACAGGATTATCACATAATGATTTATAATTCATTTAAGTAGTAAAATAAATAACTTTTGAAAAAATTATTTCTTTATTGATAAATATGATAACATATCTATTTCATAATAATGTTGAATCATAATTATCAAGTATATATTCCCTCCAATAGTGATCCACATGTGTACCATAAACCCATGAGCATCACCATAGAAATCTCTTAGTGCTAATATGAAATTTTATAATGCATGTATCATTCATACTTGGTATATATAGAATCGAGAGGGGAGGTGTAGGAGGATCAATCTCATATCTTGAGAGAATTCTTAGAGAGGGGATATCTAGTGATTAATAGAATTATCTTCATCATTGTATGCAACAAAAAGGGCTAGGATTGAGGTTAAAAATAATATAATTACGTTTAGATAGGGTTAAGGTTAGAAAATAATAATTAAACAAACACACTTATTATTGTATTAATCCCTATAGAACCCCATATCTATAATAATAATAATAATTATTATTAACATGTGAAAAAACACAAAATTAATTAAATATTATTTAAGGAATAAACTATTTAATATTTATTCAAAAAATATTTAATATACAGTATTTCAAACTAGATATTTAAAATCAATCTATCATTACTCCAAAATATTTATCAAGACCTGAATAATTACTATTTATTTAACAAATAAATATCAAAACATTATTCACTAATAAATAAATAAATATTATATTCAGAAAATAATAAATAGATATTTATTAATAAATCTTATTAAAAAATATTTTCTTATATTACTAGAGATTGAATATATACGATAAAGTCAATCATGAATTATTATTAAACTAAACATTGGAATAATGTTTATTCAATATGTTAAATAATAAATAATAAATTATATTTAATATAAATTCATGATACACTTAGCGTGTGACTCTTTATGCCTATTTCCTAATTGCATTATGTGGAGCCACATAAAGTATATGGTTAGCATCAAAAAAAAAAGTCAAGAAACACATAGGGAAATAAGTTAATTTTTTGATGAAATAATCCACATAAAAACACGTACTGTATACTATAATACTTTTATCATGATATCTAAAATCATGCTAGTTGTATGTGGGTGTCGTTAACACATGTTCTTGATTTCTTTTTCTTTGAATTTACATAAATGAACCTTCCAATAGAAAACCATGGACATGGATTGATTTAATATATTTCATTCATATCAAAGATCCTAAGATATTAACTTTAATTAATGAACAAAAGGGATAAATCTTTTCTTACATTAATCATTAATTTGATATCACTCATAACACACCGAACATGTCTTATTTTACTATGAACATTTTTCAACATAGTTTTCATAAATACATCAATTTAAGTGACTAATATTATACATTAATAATAATATTAATGTAAAAGTATCAATATATATGTCCACAGGTAGTAACATCCAATGGCACATATAAATATGGACTTTCTACAAGTGGGTCATGTTCTCATAATCACATGTATTGGACATTACCTAGGTAATACACCATGAAATAGTGCATCAAATTCCCATGAGTCTCCACCCATGATTACATATATTATTTTTCCCATAAAATGATATAATTTGGCTATAGAACATATATTTAATAATACCATCATTGCACTTTTGGTTTCTAAACATAGTAAGAAACTCCTCTAAACTTTTAGTGCAATAGTTACTCTTAGGAAATTATCCGATACTATGCCATGGAGGAGAAAAATAATGACGTGGTAAGAAGTTTATTAATATTAAAAATAATGTGTACATGTAATCATAATGTATATAGAAGTTAATTCTAGGTCACTAACTCCAACAGGCTCCCACATTCACTAGATCCATCTACTAATAAATTTCCATTCTCTATCTCTCATATGATTTTCATGCTTCTGGTAAGATATTTTTTATTTAATGAGTCCAATAAATTTAATTACATGAAAAAACATCTCACCACAACTTCACCAATATGAGAAAAATCCATCAAGAGACGATAATTCGGGAGTATATTCCTTTTCCATTGTTAGGATCATGGATCCTTTTTGAGAACCACCACTATATTATTATCATAATATAATATGATAATACCTTTAATTAGAGGTACCACATCAATCTCTTGTATAAAGTTATCCATCCAAATAACTTCTTTAGATGCATTAGAAGCCTCTCTATATATGGAATCCACCATCTAGTTTGAAACAACTAGATTCTTTGAACTCTTTTGGCTCACAGTTCCTCTATTAAGACTGAAGACATATCATTTCTACAACTTATGATCATTCTGAATTGTTTGAAAGATAACATTAGTATAACCCCTAATGAAAAACTCCTCTTATCCTCTATAAACTAGGAAAATATATGTAGTTCTTAATAGAAACTTATTGATAACTATAACTGTAGAAATATTTTTCACCTTGATCAACTTTATATCTTCCTATTATAATCAAGGAATAAACATAATCAATCCTAGTACAAAACATGAAATACATTATTTATCATATCAAAAAATAAAATGGGAATTATCTCATTCTCTCTTTATCCTCTCATGTTTGAGGACACATTTCATTGGAAAGATGTATACCATGTGAAACTGGAACCAATCATCTCTTAGACTATTCCATACTAAATATCTATCGTATCTCATCAATTCATGAAACATGACCTAGTCTAAGTATCCTCTTAAATATTGCATGAATTATCTTGATCCCTATAATTTAGGATACTTCACCAAATTATTTCATGGAGAAGTACTTATTTTTTTGATTCCTTAGCAGAATATAAAACTGGTATATCATTTCAAATAAACAATATTTCATTAAAATATACTATTAAGATAATTACCATACTCCCATTAAATCACTTGTAAACACCTGTATCACATTTTCTCATTATGAAACCAAATATTTTTTAACTTCCTCAAATCTAATATTCCATGACTTGGATGTTTACTATAATCCATAAATGGATCTCTGCAACTTGAAGAACATTTTCTCATTACTTGGAGTCACAAAATATTCTTGTTGTGTCATATATAAATATTCTTAATTGTTACCATTAAGGAAAGTTATTTATACATCCATATGTCATATTTCATCATCATGGTAAGTTGCTATAATAAGTAGAATTTTGATGGATTTAGAAATGGAATCTAGAGAAAAGATTTAATCATATTCAATTCAGTGATACTATTTAATCCCTTTATCCACTAGTCATTCTTAGTAGGTATTTAATTTAACTTCCACATACATTTTTCTATTGAATACCCAATTACACATAGAAAAGTTTTACATCAACTAGAAGATAAATTAGAACCCAAACTTGGTTCCGATACATATAATCCATATTATAATTCATGTATTTTTACCATATTGAAAATTCTAATCACTATAATGCCTATTAGTAGTAGATATTTTCATTTTTTCAGTCAATAATGAGTCACCATATTTTCTGACTATAAGATCCTATATTTTCATTCTCCTAATTCTCTAGTAGTCTTACACATTACTTCTATTTCAAGAAAAACAACATCCACGGGGACCTGTGGAATTTTTTATTATACAAACTCTTGTGTATCTTGAGTAAAACATTTATAGAAATCAATATTTCTCACACTATCATTATTTATGATGTACTCACTTTATTGAAATATATATTATTTTCTAACAATTACTTTCTTATATGAGGGGTTTTATAGATAGTATCACCTTATTTCCTTAGGGTGCCCTAAAAAGATACAATTCATGTCTTAGGGTCCTTGTTTTTTTCTTGATGTGGCCTTAAAAAATTCCTCACATCCCTATAAATGAGTGCGGGACAAAAAAAGTTCTTTAAACACATTAACTCATATGGTATTCTGTTTGTCTCCTTAGTTGGTACTCATTTTATAACATGTGCTTCCACATGTAATGCATATCCAAAAAAGGATAATGTAAGATATGAATGAATCATAATTTTCCATACCATATAAACCAAGGCAAAATCCCTAATGTCAATAAAACTATTCCACTGTTGTTTATTTGGTGGAGTGAGTTAAGATAGAATCCCCAACTCCCATAAAAATACAATAAACACTTGGTTAATATTTTTACCCTCTCGATAAAATAAAATATTCTATATCTTATTTTCAATTATATACTTTATTATTTAATTCCTTGAATTTATCAAAGGTCTCAAAATTATACCCCATTAAGTAGACATAACCATATCTACTCAATTCATAAGTAAAAGTTATCAAATAAGAATACCAACTCTAACTTATACTAGAAAAGGTATACAGACAACAATGATTACAAATCCAAGAAGATTTATGGCCCTTTCACCCAATCCATAGAATGGTGGTTTGGCTATTTTACTGTGAAAACAGTCATGAAATCTTTCAAGTGGTCTTATCTTAAAAGTGTCTAAATAACCATATCAATATAGATTTGTCATATGCTTCTCGTTTAAGTGACCAAGACTATGATGCCACAACTGGGTGTTTCATGAGTCTTGTGACCATGATTAATTATCTATTTCTAGTAATTTAACTTCATAATTTAATACATAAATACCATTATTTAGTTATTTCATACTATTATAAATGTTATGCTTGAAAAAGAGGCCCTATTTATTTCTACATTTGAAAATAATCCATTAATTTTAAGGAAAGAAATAGATATGATATTCTTGGAAACACATGGAACAAAACAGATGTTATTTAAAACCAAAATAATTATAGTCAGGAATAGACGATGGTAGTATCCTATTTCTAAAGCTGCATGTCATGCTCCATTACCTACTTGAATATCTATCAATCCTCTAGAATTCTTATGAAATATTATTGGTTCCAAAATTTTGATATAGACGTGATCACTAAATAATATATCTAATACCAAATGTGTATATATATAAAAATTACACTTGATAATGAATGCACATTTATATTCCCCTTGATTATGGGTGCATTTATTCTTTCATTGGACAAGACTTCCCTATAGAAAATATATTTAATTCCTTTTACTTTACCTGCCTCTAGATATTATTCTTTATGAAAGGATGGGTTTAAAGATCTTTAGAATTATTATGAGTCTTGGGCCCCTTTTCATTGTTCTTATATTCCCTTTTCACCATATGGACAGTGGGTTGTTCTCACCCCATGGCTTAGTAAACATGGTTAATGAGAATAAGAAGTTCCAAAAGACTCTTCTATCTATTTATCATGTTATAGCTCACAAAAAAAAGAGATTAAAATTTAGGAAATTAGTAAAGGATGAGATATTAGGGAAGATAATTAGGGAATTCATCACCCAAAATGTATAATCACTCTTTATAGACAATAATATTGAATACATGAGGCCCAATAGTTTTTGAATCTCTAATATTGCACATGAATAGTGCATTAAATATCTCATATATCTCTTATCTCTCCTTCAATTGATTAAGTTAATAAATGTGAGAAATCATGAAATATTCATCCTTATCCTTATATTTATTTAGAATCTCATTGGATGTAGATGAATGCATGAAACATTTGACATATGTTAAATCATAAAAATGTTTCTCATATAGAGATAATTATTCCTCAATATCTTCTTGGATAGGCACTTTAGATATGGGATTTTCCAACACATATAATTACCTTTCATGGTATACCATAATACACAAGAACCTTTTACTTTAATGGAAATTAGTTCAATTTATAAGGTTATACTTCTCAAGTATGCATTGTAGTGATATGGTTGATGTCATTTGTATTTCTATTTCTATAATTAATAAGAGAATAATTCTAATAATTCATCTCATAAAATTAGGTAATAAATATTAAATTTATTAATATTTCACTATTTTATAAAAAACTAATATCCCATGCCATTAGTTTTGAAATATCATATTATCATGGATATTTTAGTGTCAAGTATCCATATTCCCCTTATCATAAACCAAATGGAGGTTTGTCAAACTAGTCAAAGGTATTTAGGTTGGCGTAAGTTTCCAAAAAATTTAGTTCATCACTCCTTGATCTGTTGAGTGGAATCCCCAATATTTAAATCCTGAATTTTTAGTTGTTCTACACCTTTTCAACTACTTTAACTAAGTTTTATAGAGGCTATCAATCAAACCTTGACGAGAACTAGGTTAATTCGACCAAAAAATCAAGATAGGAATTCCCTAATTATTCAATGCACCCCAACAGAGGTTGGTCAAGCACTTTGAATAATGGTTTTATTCCTACACAAGTAGTGGAAGTCCGTGATGATTTAATATATATAATTTAGGTATCTTAATATTAATTCATAAATAACCCGTATTTATCTTAGTTACATGCTTGAAAATGTTTAGTGGATTTCATAATGTGATTAACCATGTCTTAGATAAAGTTTATACATCATCCAAATTATTTTAGTTATGTCTTTTTTTCTTGTTAATTCATTAATTCATATGATCCTAAGAAAACATCCATAATGAAATTAAACATGAAACATGATATAAATAAAATATTAATTGTGGGATGATCAAGAAATTGTTCTAATGGTGAGTTTATCTAGCGGATGATAAACTAACCGTCAACCTAGGGAGAAAACCCCTTAAACCATGAGCCGGTTCATGCTATATTTTTATACATATCCTCTCATGTATCTCTTGGAATGGTTTTTACTTAGATATAAACATAAACATCCTCCACTTTCCTAGGATCTCCATCCATTACATAAGATTTTACTCATGAAAAGGTTAGGGGAACCAAATGATTGGTTTATGAGGTTTTTATAAAAGGAAACCATGGAAATGTAAGACCTTACATAATGAGAGGGCGGATAATATAAATACCATAAATTTAATTTAATAATAAATTAAAATGAAACCAATCACATATAAATTTATATTCTCATGATCATCTACATACAGACAAAAAGTTACACATTCATTAAACTATCATTTATTCCCAATCGTTATTATTTATAATAAATCACCCTAGAATAAATTAATTGTGTCATTTAATTTATCAATTCATTAATATTAATTCTCATACAAATTTTTTTTGAGATTCTAATCCATCATAATTTTAAATAAATAAAATAAATTTATTTAAAATTTACTATTTACAAAATATGCACCGTGGGGGTAACATGAAGAGTACTCATCCGAACTAACAATAATGTATTACATTTGTATACTATTCACTCAAGAGACATATAACATACATATTATATCATGAAATTTCATGGAATGTACTATAAAATAAATGATACAAGAACACATGTTATTTATATAGCATGTTATATTTTAATACATCTAGATAAATCATGATATTATGACTTATACATGATATGTTGTTATGAATATTATAGAGAAATTAAATAGAAATTAAATATACATAAAACCAAAAAAATGGATTTTATGAGTCAAATGAATGACACATAGAACACATAATGACAAGGTTTAAAAAAATATCAAAAATAATTCTCAAATTCTTCATAAACAAGTTATATACATGAGGTTTACTAGTTAGACATACATAATGTACAAATTGTTTTCATATATCAACAAAAAAATGCTTAGGGACTGAGAATGATGGCCCACCACATATATTAGTAGAGTACACAGTGTGTATAGGAGTTGCATATTATGTGGTATTCATGTTACAAAAATACCGATCACATTTGTCACATAAAAACCAAATGTCCCATATTAGAATAATGAATTTTACATTGTATAGGCTTGTTAAACACCATGTAGTCTAGATAACTATGCACCTGGATAACCCATTATACACATGGTGTATTAAATATATACCATGTAAAATAAATTAATGATTCTATGAATTAATTCACAAGTTGTCCTGATGCATTAAAAATGGCCACAAAACATGTACTAATGGGATATATACCATGTACTCCTATGCTAAATGGACAGAAACATTGACACCTCTAGATTAGTTATTTAAATGTTAATCATTCAAAATTAATGTATATTTATTATATTATTGATAATTAATAGGAATAATAAAAGTTATAATTATTAATATTAAAGAATTATTAAATTGGAATTGTAAAACTAACGATAAATTCATAAATCAAATAAATATATTTAAATAATTATAAATAATCATGTGACCCCTTTGAAGCCACTTAATGGTTCTGGGCGCAGTGGAAGAACTAGTTGGGTAATGACCAACATGAATTTTTGTCTTAATTTATGATTAATATAAGGGGTATATTGATTAATAATTTCATGATAGATGTAATTGAATCAAAGATTAATTGACATGAGAATTATGAAATGAAACAAAAGATCCTCACATAATGATTTGTGAAAAATTTAAGTAGCTAAAGAATTACCTAGAAATAAATTATTTCTTTTTTGATGAATCTGACAAAATCTTTCTGAAGTACCATGATTTTGTCATGGGAATAAAGTATAAAATCCCTCTAGAGGTGATCAACATGTGTACCAAGGACCTCTGAGTATCTCCATAAGAATATCTGAGTGCTAGAATAGAAGATCCTAATACTTTCATTGTTCATATTTGATCATCATAAGAATCTCTTCCATGAAGTATTGTCCTTGAAATTTCTAGAATCTATAGGGTTGGTGGAGGAGGATCACAATCTATTTTTTAGAGAGTTCTTGGAGAGGGGGTATTTAGGGCTTGGGAGAATTATCCTTGTCGTTGTGCAAAACACAAAACAACTAGGCTTGAATTTGAAAATGATATAATTGGGATAAAATCATATTAGGGTTAAAAAATAATAATTTCACATGAAACTTTAATATTTACTTAATTATAATGGAATCAAATGTCTATAATAATAATAATAATAATATTTATTAACACGAAAAGAAACTATGAATTAGTTATAAGTTATTTCTTGAATGTTTTTAATGTTATTCAAACAATATCTAATATATTTTATTTCTCACCATACCTTTAAACTCAATAAACCATTACTCTATAAATTTTAGAAATCATTTAATAATTAATATTTATTAAATAAATAAATAATATTTCATTATTCAAAATTAAATAAATAAATATTTTAATCACTAAATTGAAAAAATATTTATTAAATATTCCGCTCACACAAAATATTCTCCTTAATAACTTGTGATTGAATATATGATATCAAGATAATCATGAATAATTATTATACCACATTTAGGGATAATTTTTATTAAATATGTTAAATAATAAATAATATTTAATATTTAACTGAGGTTCATGACAAACTTAGTGGGAGACCCTCTACGCCTCTTTATCTGTGGCATTAGGAAGAGGAACCCAAAGTCCTAGGTTAGTTTATAGTAATATTCCAAGCCACTCATAGAGAAACAATTTAATGTTTCAATGACATAAAAACACATAAAATTCTTACTGTGTAATATAATCTATTTCTTATGATATCTCATTTAAATCAGGTTGCTTGCTGGTGTCATCAACCTTTGTGATCGATTTCACTTTCTTGGACTTTCCCAAAATGAACCTACTCATAGAACACCATGTGAATGGATTTATTTAAGACATTTTGTTCCTATAAAAGGGCATGAGATGTCGACTTCTATTAAATAATATAAGGGATAAATCCTTTATCACATTATTTATTAATGCAATATCACTCTTAATGCACCAAACACATCCTACTTCTCTATTAAAAATTTTCATTATTGTTTCCATCAATACTTAAAATTACAATACTAATAATATAAATTTATAATAATATTAAATTCTATAGATCAATACACATATCCACATATAAGAACATCCAACAACACATATAATTGTGGGTTTTTTACCGGTAGATCATGTTCTTATAATGTTTAGAACTAGAAGTTACCAAGTGTGCACACCATGAGAAATCACAGAAAAGTTCTATGAGTATCAACCCATGATAAACTATATAATATTTGTCTCATTTAATTATATGATACAACTATATAACATATATTTAATAATATTATCATGTAACTTCAAGGATCTCAATACAACGAGGAACTGTTATGACCTTTTAGTGTGATAGTCTCGCTTAGGACATTATAATATACAATATAATTCTTAAGAATAATCATGATGTGATAATAAGTTTATTAATATTTAAAACAATTAATAAAAGTTGTAATAAAGTACATAAATGTTGGTTTTAGGGCACCAACTCTAACAATTATTGAGGTCAGTTCTACCAACTATAGGAATGATGCTATAATATTTATATCATGAATGATTAATAAAACATAAATACTAGTAATATGATATAATAATTTAAAATTTAAGATATTTTTATAATTTTTAATATTATATATATATATATATTCATTAAATAAATCATTTCTTTTTTTAATCATAATTTAAAAAATGTTATTTTAACCACTACTTATAAATTGTTACTATAACTTATAGAAAATAAACATTAGAATTTATAAATATATATAAAAACTATGTATCCACCATAACCATTTTGAAGTTGATGAACAAATGAGAAATTATCAAGTATCATATCTAACATGTTGATGCTGACACCAAATAAATGGGATAATTAGTACCCGAATATCAATTGTAACCAAGAATTATGTATAAATGGTAATAATAAATTATAAGTCAATGGTATCAATTAAAATAAATATATAAATTGTAATGATATAGATGAATACTAAATATAAATTGATTAAACAGAATATTAGAGTGTGTCCAACTAAGCAAGAATCCAAGGTATCGATTTTTGTTGACTCAATTTTCATGTCATTGGGTAATAATACTTATCCTGGAATATGTTATTAAATGATTTTTATATTTTTATATTTCTCTATTTCATATGGTATTATTTATTTTATTTAGGGAAATTATATTTTCATTTCAAAATATTCTTCTTTTATCAATATCTTACTTCAAAAAATAAAAATGTTGTTCGAATAATTCTTATCATCTATATTGGATATTTCTCTTCCATGTACGTATTCTTTCTTACCATGAATATTTTATTTTATTATGTTGAAAATCCAAATATTTTTTTTTCTGTAACTTTTTTCATTTTTTTAATATAATTTCAAAAGGAAAATTTATAATTCTTTTCATTGATTTGGGTTTTCCTTAAAGTTATCTAAAGTGATTAAAAGGGTATTTATTACCATTTTTTTCATCATCCAATTTGAGTTTCTTATTTTTTATATTTATTTCATTTTATATTTCCATTAATTGTATATCTGTTTAAAATATTTCTTCCAAAGAATCCTTTTGACCTCTTGAAATTAATTTTGATTGTGGCTTATAATTCCATTTTTATGACATCATTACAAAATATTTAAGAAAAATGACTATTATTTTTCATCCATTTAGATATCTATCTAAAAAATATTTATCTTATATGGGTACATTTTTTATGAATCACCCAATTAAAGTTCTTATGATATAATTCTTTTGGGTGATTTATTTTTTAGTAAAAATGGATCTACTTATTTATTTCATCTTATGTAATATTAATTCGAAATGTTATATAACCCATGTTCTTTCCATGGGGGTTTTCATGACAAGATGTATGATTTATTTCATATGGTAAAAATATCTATGGTTTATAATTATCTAATAGGTGGGCCTGATATATCCCTCTAATACATTAGGTAAATCTTTATATCTCATAAGATAATTATTTTATGTGCACACATGATTCTGGTTAGTTATATTCACAACATTATGGATTGAAATGATTGTGGCCATAAATTTTCACAACATTATTCATGATCATGATTGTGGTTAACTATGATCACAACTTTATACAAGTACATTATTTTAGTAAGCTATGTTCACAATTTTATGATGTTCTATATTTATGTTTTTGCTATATTCCTCTGTTATTCCCTATATCTTAAGACTATTATCTAATTGTTTCCAACGCTTTTGCTGGGGTGCGTGCATTTTTCTGTGGAGGGTGCGTAGCTATTGCCCCGCATTCCCGCTTTCCAAAGGTGGTTGGAATTTGTTCCTTATCTAGGGATGTTTGCTTATTAATCAAAATAGAATGATGGGATGTCGGTTCCTCCTTCAATGGATTCCTCCTCAAAACTCGTTACCTAGTCCGGGTCTCTCTTAAAGATTAAGTATTGGTTCATGAAACTCATTCCTAGTGCCATATTTTTGTGGATGCTGGTTAATTACAATACTTACATCAGGACATTCCATGGGGTCTTGACATGATAGCAACCTTCGATCGGAGTAGATGATAACATCAGGCATTCCGGGGAATATCTGGATGCATGTACATTGGGGAACCTATATTCTTCCTCATAAGAGGGAATCTCAAGGGCACAGAACCCGAGGAATCCCACATCAGTCATGGGGTATTATATTCTGGAGGAATGTCTCTGAGGTTTTCCTCAGCTTCCCATGTTTATCATAGGGTATGTCGCGTGTTTAACATCTTGCAGAGACAGATACAATAAAGGCACATCTTCTGAGGTTTTCCTCAGGAATCTCAGGATTAAAACAAGGTAGGACATGAGTTTAAAATCTTGCGGAGACAGAATGAAGGTGATCATAACGTCCCATAGAGACAGATCATAGATGGTGTATCCCGTAGAGGGGAGATGTCACAATGTGAATGCTGATCTAGACACCACTGAGGGTGGATCATGGAGTGTGCACCCCAGAATGGGGGGAACACCAAGGTTTACCATTGGCTGGGATTGAACCTCATGGAGGTTTCCTATGTACCCTATGTAGAAGATAGGGATCAAACCCCATGTAGTTCTATGGGGTGATTAATCGGGGTGTGCACAAAGGAAAACGACCCAGATACATGCTGGGGCTTACACGTGAATTACGACCCAAATACTGCTTGGAGTAGTGAGGAGGTGGATGCCATGATCCCACCGGGATGTGGTGGACTAGGTGAGAATCAGGATGGATGATAGAGAGTTGAATGGAGTGGATAGGGAATGATATGGGACCTTTAGGTAGGTGATGGTAGTGTTGGTCTTGAGCCAAGAAGAGACTTCCTACGTATCCTTGTGGTAGGGAATCAAAGTCCTCATAGTTCAGTGGGATGATGGGACACCTAACGAAGAATCCCATGAGAATGGATGCATGGATGGGACCTGGAGGAAGTAGAACCTCCGAGGTGGTGCATGATATTCCAAGAACACATGGGATCAAGGGATATATCAGGATTGAGACATGGGTGCTGGGATTGAACCTCATGGAGGCTTCCTACATATCCCCATGGATGGGAATCAAAGTATACATAGTTTATCTAATGATGGATTACCATAGTTTTGGTAATTCAATGGGTTACCACAAAATGAGGTTGACAATAGCTTACCACTGAATGGGGGAACAATGAATTACTACTGATTGAGGTCCACAATTTAATGTCTTGAGGGACGGGGGTGAACTGGCATGAAAGAGGACCTAGGGCCCCTATAGATGGTGGGCTTGATCCTCATGGAGGATTCCCATGTACCTTACCTTGGCAAGGATCAAAGACCACATAGTTTAGGTGGGTGTTGGGCTTACACTCTAGGCTGCTCAAGTGTTGGTGAACCAACGTGAAGGAGGTCGGAATGACCAAGTGTTGGACTTGAACCTCAGGGAGGCTTCCTAAATACCTCACCTTGTGATGATCAAAGACCAAGTAGTTTAAATGGGGGCATTGGTGCACCAACGTGAAAGTGGTTGAGACCAATGGTTGCTGGGATTGAACCTCAGGGAGTCTTCCTACGTACCTTACCTTGGAAAAGATCAATGTCCACGTAGTTTGGGATGATGGTGTGGGGATTACACACTAGGCGGTCCATGAGAATGGATGTTACATTCGATGCTTATTCTAAGCCCACATGAGTTATGATTGGTCTGAGAATCAAGAGGCAGCAAAGACCTGATGATCATGTCTCAAAAGGTGCGTCCATGGGAAGTGGAGTGGGGCTCACATGTGGTTAGAGGCCCAAAGAGGAAACAGGGGCTTACACGTGGTTCGCAGCATGGGGAGATGGATATTGGGACTTACTCCAGGATGGAGGCCCAATGGTGATCAAAAAAGAGGACCTGGGGCCTAGATATATGGTGGGCTTGAACCTCGTGGAGGCTTCCTACGTACCTTGTCTTGGAAAGAATCAAAGACCACATAGTTAAGATGAGTGTGGGGTTCATACTCGAGGATTATCTAGTGTAGTGAACTGAAGTGAAGGAGGTTGGAACAACCGAGTGTTGGACTTGAACCTTAGGGAGGCTCCCTATGTACCTCTCCTTGGAGAGGAACAAAGACCACATAGTTTATATGGGGGCATTGGTGCACCGACATGAAAGTGGTCGGGACCAATGGTTGTTGGGATTGAACCTTAGGGAGGATTCATACGCACCTTGCCTTGGAAAAGATCAAAGTACATGTAGTTTGGGATGATGGTGTGGGGCTTACACTCTAGGTGGCCCATGAGAATGGATGTCACGGTCGATGCTTAATCTAATCCCATGTGATTCATTCTCGTTGTGAGAAACAAGAGGCAGCATAGACCTGACGATCACATCGCGAAAGGTGTGTCTGTGGGAAGTGGAGTGGGGCTTATGCGTGGTTAGCGGCCCAAAGAGGAAACATGGGCCTATGCATGATTAGCCGCCCAAAGATGGGGATTGGGACTTACTCCTGGGTGGAAGCCCGAGCGCCGCTATGGAGCGACAATGATGAATGGGGCTTATGTAATGGAGCTGCCCATGTGCCGCTATAGAGTGACAATGGTGAATGGGGCTTACCCAAGGAAGCTGCCCGGGTGCCGCTGTGGAGGGACAATGGTGGATGGGTCTTATGCAAGGAAGCTGCCCGAGTGCCGCTATGGAGCGAAAATGGTGGATGTGTCTTACGCAAGGAAGCTCCCTCGGTGCCGCTATGGACCGACGATGGTGGATGGGGCTTATACAAGGAATCTTCCTAGGGGCTGCTGTGGAGTGGTGATGGTGGATGGGGCTTACACAAGGAAACTGCCTGTGTGCCGCTATGGAGTGACAATGGTGAATGAGGATTACTCAAGGAAGCTACCCAAGTGCCACTATGGAGAAAAAATGGTGAATGGGGATTACACAAGGATGCTTCTCGGGTGCTGATATGGAGCGACAATTGTGAATGGGGCTTACGTAAGGAAGCTTCCTAGGTGCCACTATGGAGCGACAATGGTGGATGGGGCTTATGCAAAGAAGCTTCTCAGGGGCCGCTATGGAGCAACGATGGTGGATAGGGCTTATGCAAGGATGCTTCCTGGGTGCTGCTATGGAGCGACGATGGTGGATGGGGATTACTTAAGGAAGTTTACCTTGTGCCGCTATGGAGCGACAATGGTGAATGAGGATTATGCAAGGAAGCTACTTGAGTGCTGCTATGGAGTGGCGATGGTGGATGAGGCTTACACAAGGAAGCTTCCCGTGCACCGCTATGGAGCAAAAATGGTGAATGAGGCTTAAGAGAAGAATATTCCCATAATGTCTTCCTCATGTCTGGAAATGAGGGCATCCCAACCAAGTGGTGGGTTGAGGCCTTATCCTAGGCGCTAGTGCACTAGAGGGATAACACCAAGGGGCATTGGAATCAGTTCGAACAAAGGGTGATGAAAAGTGTGAATCATATTCCTGACATTAGGAACGCAATGAGGGTGGTGCGGAGAGGGAGGATAACTGTAGAGACCCAAAGCTTTACATACATAGAAATTACATTACTTTTGCAGAATTCATAATACATAAAAAAAACCAAAACTCAAGGACCGTAATAGTTTAGTGTCTTTGGAAACCTGGAACATAATCTTCTAATCCTGGTGAAAGATCTTCAACATGTCCCATAATGATCTTCCCCTTTTGTTTTCTTACCTAAAACCTTTCTTTATATCCTGGGGAAAAGAAAACATATAAATGGTGAGCTCAAATTCTCAGTAAGGGAAAGCATGGAGGAAATAAAACAACCAATATACATTTGAACTTCAAAACATGAACATAAAGTTTAAACATAAAAATCTTGAGTTGTTAAATAAATCTTGGAAGTATTTAAGGAATAGATCATAATGGAACATCAATCATGATAAAATAGTATGGGAGTAAAACTTGTAATTGTGTAAAAACATTAAGCACATGATATGATTTCCATAGTAGCCAAGACATTGCTTCCAAGACTATCATAGTGGACAAAGTCCCTTACTGAACTGAGTTTACTTGTTGTTCCATCCCTGTATTACTGAACCAGATTTACTTTCCATTCTAGACATGTCTATCTCATGCGATATAAATCTTTACCCAATGCATTGGAGAGAGATATAGGTCCCACCCATCACATAATGAAATCATTCTTACGTGTGCCACAACATAAACATAAATCATTCATCATAACCCAAAGAATAAAATGGGTTTCATAAACATCAACCCATCATAAAATAATCCATATAAAACAAATAGATATCATTTAATCATAAGAAAAGTTAAACCATGTAAATCATTGAGATATTATACTTGAAACAAACACATATGAAATAATGTCATCTTAGATAGAAAATGGGTTTGATAAAAAAACTTGAAAAGAATTATTGAGGAAAATATCCTTTATTATTAAAAATTATTTTCTTTTCAAAAAATGCCATGCAATTTTAAAAGAAAAATATTTTGTTGAAAATATTCATGAAATATTGTAGAGTAAGCTTTATAAAAATAAGGTGTTATAAAACCGTAAAAATCCGTTCATGTCGTCTAAGTTAAAAAACATTCTTCTCGTACTTTTTCTAGAAAAGTCAAAAAGTACCTGTTATGGTAAACAAAAGAAAGATTCCTTACATACCATGTAGTAAAAGTCAAAAATGGGTAAAAAGGACATTAAACATACATGAAACCGTTTTTAGAAAAAAAGGACATGAATGATAAATATAACCCCATTAAATACTTACGAATAAAAAATCTCGGATAAAAACGAGATTGGAAAAATTATCCCTTACCTTATGTCCAATTTCTTCCATATGTGTCCAAGACTCCTGTATAGTGTGTTTAAACATATTATTAATTTGTAACAGAACCACAATAAAATTTATGATATCATATATGATTCACTTATGACTTTATATTATCCGTTCAATTGTCAATTCCATGTTAAAGCGGCGTTTTGTGTAAAATCGTTTCATTTATCCTCCGTGTTTTGACTTGTAATTATTAATATGATTACTTAGATCATGATTACTTAATTACAGAATATAAAAGATGATTTATATATAATATATATTCAGAATATACATATATATAATAGATCGATAAATGGGAAGAAATACACCGTTCATGAAGATGGAAGGCCATACCTACACATGAACACTATTTTTCGTTTCCTTATTGAATTGAATGGAATTAAGTAGATGACATACATACATACATACATACATACATACACACATATATATATATATATATATATAAATATAGAAGCATTATTATGCCATATATTTCATGATTACTTATTATATATACTTTATAATCATTCTTGAATTGTTAACATGGAATATGAATCTCATCGCGTCGTGGAGATCTTAATCCGTACGTACGCACGAGCGATGATATCGTTCCCATATTTATTGAATGGAATTTGAGTGGATGATATAATATATTATAATCAGTATGATTTTATAAGAATCATATAGTTATTCTTTACACCATTATACCCATCCAAGTAAGGTGGTGGTGGAAAAACTGATTACACCACGACGTGGAGACGGTATTTCGTACGTACGCATGCACGGTGATTTCGTTTTCCGTAGGATGGATAGAAGGTCAAATAAGATTGTTTCATATTTATAATTACATATAATTATATAATTAATACTTATGTTATTACTTTATAATGAAACAACTAAACAAGAGTAAGTAGAAGAAGAAAGAAACATGAAAGAGTCGGTAGAAGAGATTACCTCTTCCTCGACGCACCTCCTTTAAACTTATTCTTAGGAAACTAGAGCTGGTATTTTGAGAAGAACATAACCTCTATGATATAACTAGAGATGTTTATAAGAGGAATTTTCAGGGGTTCTCCGAGCTTCAAGGCTCAAAAGGGTGTGAAGAGAAGAGGGAAGGGGTGCCCTTTTTATAAGGGAGGAGAGGGGCACCTTTGAAAAATCTTAAAATATTATTTTATAATAAAGTCATATTCGGTTTATAATAGCTCTAAATTGATTTATTTAGAAGATAAAGTTGTTATGGGTTGAAAATCTCTCAAACAATAGGTTTTAGACAAGTTTAGGTTACTATTTTAACCTTATCATTTAGATTCAACTCTAAGTTAAATAATTTAACTTTTACCGTGTCTTCTTGTTTTCTTATACCATATTGTTAATAAACATACTATAACAATCCAAACGAACCCAAAGTGGGTCATTATTAATATATATAACCTTATCTAAGTCATTTTGCTGAACCATAGTTTTTTAGGAATATAATAACAATTAATAATATAATATTTGTTTTAAAAATGATTTTATGTCAATTTTGACACTATTTGGTAATTGATTTTTGTGAAAATCATAACAAAATTATTAGTTTGAATTTTTTTAATGGAATCAATACTAATATGTCATGTTAACCTAGAAAATTAGTGTAATTCATAAAAAGTCTCAAACTACATTTATTTGGCTATTTATAACATCAATTATGTTAATATTTCATTAATAAGGTAATTATTGCATCATCATTGTGTCATAAATAAATTAAATTATTTAATGTCTAAAAATTATAAATAAAATAAAATTATGTAGAAAATATTTTTATATTTCTAATAAATATTTATAGTTGAATTCTTTCCTATGTAAAACCCTATATTAAAAATGATTTAGTTATTAAACATTGATTTTAACTATTTTAACTCTTCTTTAAATAAAATAATAATTAGTATCCTAATCTAATCCAAGTGGACCTAAAGGATAATATTTTATTCATTAGGTTGTTTTTGGTCGAATTACACTTATCCAATAGAATTAGGACATGTGTTAGGGTAATAATAATATCATTTTTACCCTTAATTACCCTATTTACTTTTAACCGTGGTAAATAAAAGTAAAACGTTACTATTCACCAAAAAATATTTTTATCTTATTGAACCACATTTTACTCCTTGATATTAACCGTGTCTCTCAGATTTTTGAAATTTCACTCACAGAAGTGGTAAAATTAAGTTTTATGTAAATTTTCAAATTTTCCTAGGAGGTGGGTAAAAGAGAGTGAAAAGTTCAATAAAATTTCTATATATCTAAAATTAATATAAAATGACTCCAATGAATTACATTGAACTTATATAACTATTATGTATCAATTTTTACCAAAAATAAATTTAAATAAAATAAATAATTATTTAAATAAAAAGTCGGTTTTTAAATAGTAACCTAGTGTTTTCACTATTTATCAAAAATTGAAAGTTTTCAGAAAAATACCAAAAATTCATCCTAGGCTAATTTCGATATTCCGAATCCAAAAATGAAGTCCATTTTGAAATAAAAAATATATAAAATTTCAAAAAGTGGGTATTACTATTCATAATGGCTAGTTCATAATAATATTATAATAATATCTCGTTCAGTGAAATTAGGTATTGCGTACTACACACGCTATCGAAGAAGGTATTGATTTAATGTAATGAAAGCCAAGTCAGGGTTACGTGTAGTGAAAGATTTTTTTGGTGTTGCGTATAACATAATCAAAACTTATTTCGTTTATATATTAAACAAAATCTATACTTAATGTTGCGTAGAATAATTTCCACAAAACGAACTTGAAATTGTGTGTAACACGAGCCAAGAATATTGTTGCGTATACTACAAGCTAATACAGTGTTGCGTATAGTACAAGCTAATATTGGTGTAGTGTATAACAGAAGATATCAAAGAAAATAAAAATAATATATGTCATAAAATCTAGGGGTGTTACATTCTACCCCCCTTAAAATGAATTTCGCGCTCGAAATTTTTCAGGGTTATAAATCGTTTACTACTTGAAAGTTTCATTCGTAGAAACCTACATCGTAAAAGGAATAGTAAGACTTAATTTTAAAAATTAAAGTAAGAAATGTAACAGTTACCCAGATTAACTCATCACTGGGTTTCCACATAGGAAAACATAGGTGGACATATGGATGTGGAAGAAAAATCTAACCATCATGTTCTGATGGAGAGTGGTAGAGGACATGGATATAGAAAATCCAACAATCACAAATCCATAAATTTTTGATGATTTATGGTACCATTTGATTCATCGGATATAAGGACACTAGGACAAAATTTATTTGTTTTCAAGATCATTTCCCTAAAGTTGAATAATTTTTGAATTAAAAGAAATACTTACTATATTTTGGTACAATCTCACCGTTGTTCATGCCATAAAAAATTTCCACTTCATCTCTAAAATAAATGAAGTTGAATTTTTCATTCTTGAAGCGTTAGCAGATCATGTGATAGAACGGCGGGTCATTATATTTATCTCAAATAAAAGGTTAGAGAAAATTATTAAATATACATAAGTCCATCTATGGTGAGATTAATCATATATGGTACCTAAAATGGAGGTATACTTCATATATCATACCACATAATAAATTGAAACAAATTTATACTAACCAGGGACTTCCTGTAGGCCTGTGGTATGCGATAAAGGCCTGTCGCACTTCGGTTGTGGGTTCGATTCCTGCAACCTTGTCCGACGCGACGGGTTGTCGCCTATCTTGCAGGTTGTCCCTTTTTCTAAAATACATTATTATAACATTCCAGCAATAATATCGAAAAAAATTATAGCCTTAAACAATACAATCTTATGTATAACTTTATTCATTCCAATCTTTAGGATTATCCCAAATACTTCGGTCCAAGCTCAAAGTATAAAGAAAACGATTACTTGAAAGGTCACATAACAAGCACGTGAATACCATCATTTATCCCCCATATATCATAAGATATATCTTTTATATCACATTCCAAACATGTGAATACCTTAATCATGTATTCTTTTGAAACATGAATTACCATTGAACCTTAGTGGAAACATGAATGATTTTAAAAGATAACTCTTTCCATATACCAAAATCCCAAAATTTCTATATACTCAAACCATGATATCACTTTGTCTTTATACCAGTCATGAGCTCATTAATACTGTCAACCATCTCATTATCTCCTTATCCTTTCATTATGCACATATCATCTACCTTTCAACAATATTTGAATAACCTTTCATGGTTACCGGTACCATTCAACATACACTTTCAAATACTTTAGGAAAAACAATAGTGTAACAATCCTTAGATGTGTCCTTATTCCATAGTACCATTACTTATACAACATAACTCTTGATAAACACAAATCATTCCACTACCTTCTTAAACCATTGACCAAGCATGAACAATTCTTTGATCTCACATATCATTTGTAGTCTCTTCATCATCATCAACATAAATACTACCCATACGACCATGCTGATTCTCTTCATTAGACTTTACCTTAGGGCATTGGTTTTCATAATGCCCGTACATTCCACATTTAAAACATTTAACCATTGTTGATGTCCTTACAATACCATTATCCTTGTCCATGGTGATAACCGAACCTTTTCCTTTGCACTTACTGGCTTTGTTTCCTTCTTTTCCACACCCAAATCATCTTCCAGTTCCTTTGAAACATTCTCCCTGATGCCTCTTAACACATGATTTACATGATGGAAATTGAACTTTCTTTCCTCTATGATCATCGTGAAACTCCATATCTCTCTTATTAGCTGAGTCAGGAAACTTACCAAAGTTGAGATTATTGATCATATTATGAGATTACTGATTAGGCATAATAACAATGTTTCACCTTCCAAATCCCATTTCATTTTCTTGATCATGAAGAATATCATTCCATTGTCCATCATATTCTCCATTATCATGAATCTCCCTATTTCCATCCATTTTCTAAAACCCAAAAAGAATAGTGTGAGAGGAAAAAATCATACTAGGAAAACAACAAAATCTAGGGGGGTAATTTCAATCTATAACATCCTAGGTTTAATTATAATATCGTTACCACAATTCTAGGACTATAACCTATACTTATACTTATCCTTAGGGACATCCCTAGACATACCTTAGAAATATCTCTAGGGATCTCACTAAAGTTTTTGAATCCTAGTTTCCAAAGGTTAACTAAACCTTTCCTCAGATACCAATTGAAGATACCCAAAGCTTGACGTACATGGAAATTACATTAATTTTGTGGAATACTTAATACATAACAAAAACCAACACTCAAGGAATGTAATATTTTAGTGCCTTTGGAAACTCGGAACATAATCTTCTTATCATGGAAAAAGATCTTCATCATGTCCCATAATGATCTTCCCCTTTTGTTTTCTTACCTAAAACCTTTCTTTATATCCTGGGGAAAAGAAAACATATAAATGGTGAGCTCAAATTCTCAGTAAGGGAAATCATGGAGGAAATAAAACAACCAATATACATTTGAACTTCAAAACATGAAAATAAAGCTTAAACATAAAAATCTTGAGTTGTTATATAAATCTTGGAATTATTTAAGGAATAGATCATAATAGAACATCAATCATGATAAAATAGCATAGGAATAAAACTTGTAATTGTGGAAAAACATTAATCACATGATATGATTTCCATAGTATCCAAGGCATTGCAACCAAGACCATCTTAGCGGACAAAGTCCCTTACTGAATCAGGTTTACTTTCTGTTCCAGCCCTATATTACTGAACCAGATTTACTTGCCATTCCAGCCATGTCTATCTCATGAGATATAAATCTTTACCCAATGAATTGGAGGGAGATATAGGTCCCACACATCTCATAATGAAATCATTTTTACGTGTGCCTCAACATAAACATAAATCATTCATCATAACCTAAAGAATAAAATGGGTTTCATAAACATCATCCCATCATAACATAATCCATATAAAAAAAATGAATATCATTTCATCATAAGAAAAGTTAAACAATGTAAATCATAGAGATATTATACATGAAATATACACATATGAAATAATTTCATCTTAGTTGGAAAATGGTTTTGATAAAACACTTGAAAAGAATTCATGAGGAAAATATCATTTCTTCTTAGAAATTATTTTCTTTTCACAAAATACCACAAAATTTTAAAAGAAAAATATTTTTTTGAAAATAGTCATGAAATATTGTAGAGTAAGATTCATAAAAATAAGGCATTATAAAACCGTAAAAATCCATTCATGCCGTATAAGTTAAAAGAAACATTCTTCTCGTACTTTTGCCGGAAAAGTCAAAAAGTACCTTGTATGGTAAATCAAAAGAATGATTCCATACATACCATGTAGTAAAAGTCAAAAATTGGTAAATTCAGTAATCACTTCAAAGTTTGTTTATTTGTTTTCACTGTATAGATGGCCGAGAGGGCTTCTAAAAGAGATTCAGAGCAAGGTGCGGAATTTCATATGGATGGGGTCACCGCATGAGAAGAAGCTGATTACAGTTGCCTGGAAAGAATGTGTTAAGCCGGTGGAGATGGGGGGTCTTGGAGTAAAGGACCTCCGCACTTTCAATGATGGATTGGTTTGGAAATTTACGTGGTATTTGATCACACATGAAGATGCTGATGATTTTCTGTCGAATCGAATTACAAGGAGACTTCTTAGTGGTTATAAATATTATCTTGCCTCATCAGTTTGGGCTCCGCTCAAGCATGCGTATGGGAGTATCATGCAGGACACGAAATTCCTGGTCTGTAAGGACTCAACCCTGAGCTGCTCGACAACAAAGTGGCTCACACAGCCCCTTCAGAATCTTAATGTTACAATGGAGGCGGCCTCTATGTCCATCTCGACCTTTCTTTCGTATTTTAATTCCCCTGCATCTGATGTACCCGTGTAGGTGGCTGATGAAATCAATGGATACACGTTCATGGATGTTGACACGCTGATCTGGATCCCTGCCAAGTGTGGACAGTTTAATTGCAGAGATTTTTACACTGTGGCTAGTGGGGGGCTCAATTCTGCACCAGCCTGGTTGCTGAATTTCAAGGCCCCTTTTATCCGGCCTGCAAGGTATTTCTTAATATGGAGAATATGGAAAAATAGGATACCAACAGCAGAAGCTCTCCAACGGACTGGACTTCACATGGCCTCAAGGTGTTCCATATGCAAGAGCGAGGAGGATTCGATACAACATATTTTCACGGGATGCAGGCAGGCCAAGAAGCTATGGGAATACATTGGGTATCTGTTTGGTGTTGTAATTGACACATGCAGGCCGGTTATTGACCTACTGTCCAGCATGATGACTGTCCCATGCAGTGCACAAATTCACAACCTGATGCTGGTGGCCGTAGCGGCTGTTATTGCAGATACATGGGAGGCTCGGAACTGCATTCTGTTTGGAGATGAGCAGCATACGGTACAGCAAGGGATGAAGGCTGTCCATCGGGATATTTAGGCCGCCTCCATGGTACAGGATGGCACAATGCATAACACCGTTGAGGATCTCTAGGTTCTGCAAAAACTTGGTGTATCGGGTCGGCCGCGCAAGCCTCAAATGATGAAGTATATACGGTGGATGCCACCCATCGCGCCCTGCCTCAAGATAAATGTTGATGGGGATGCTTTGGGTGCACCAGGTATGTCGGGGTGCGGGGGAGTGTTCCGAACCTACCGTGGGTTCGTTAAGGGATGCTTCCATCACACCATAGGGATTGGCACTGCGTTTGAAGCTGAAATCTGGGCCATGATATATGCTGTCAGGTACGCTGTCTGGTTTAATTGGATGCGTATATGGCTTGAATCTGATTCCCAATCTGCAGTTCATGTGTTGAGGACCAAGACACGGAATGTACCGTGGTGCACATTACCTCAATGGGTTGACTGTCTCGACCAGGCTGCGCGCATGTGCCTGGTGGTTACACATGTCTACTGGGAGGCCAATAAGGTGGCATATGCCCTTGCAAAGCGGGCATCAATTGATTTGGATGAAATTTGGTCATTTACGGTGCCTGATTATTGTGCCCCACTTGTGGCGGCTGACACAGGTGGAGTGTTGCACACTAGATTATGTAAAAATCCCTTGTATGCATGACTCTTTTAACTTTTTATTTTTTTTAGGGCCGGTTTTTTACCGGTCCCTGATCTTTATGAGTTATGTCCAATTTATTCTATATGTGTCCGAGACTCCTTTATAGTGTGTTTAAACATATTATTAACTTGTAATAGAACCATAATAATATTTATGATATCATATATGATTCACTTACGACTTTATATTCTCCGTTCAATTGTCAATTCCATGTTAAAGGAGCGTTTTGGGTAAAATTGTTTCATTTATCATCCGTGTTTTCATGTTAATTATTAATATGATTACTTAGATCATGGTTACTTAATTATAGAGTATAAAACATTATTTATATATAATATATGTTCAGAATATACATATATATAATATATCAATAAATGGAAAGAAATACACCGTTCATGGAGACGGTAGGGCATACTTACGCATGAATGCTGTTTTTCGTTTCTTTATTGAATTGAATGGAATTAAGTAGATGACATACATACATATATAAATAAATCTAGTAGAATTATTATTTCATATATTTCATGATTACTTATTATATATACTTTATAATCATTCTTGAATTGTTAACATGGAATATGAATCTCATCGCGTTGTGGAGATGGTAATCCGTACGTATGCATGAGCGATGTTATCGTTCCCATATTTATTGAATGGAATTGGAGTGGATGATATAGTATCTTATAATAAGTATGATGTTATAATAATCATATATATTTATTATTTACACCATTATACCCATACAAGTAAGGTGGTGGTGGAAAAACTGATTAAAACATGGCGTGGAGACGATATTCTGTACGTACGCACGCGCGGTGATTTCATTTTCCGTAGGATGGATAGAAGGTGAAATAGGATTATTTAATATTTATAATAACATATAAGAATATAATTAATACTTATTTTATTACTTTATAATGAAACAACTAAAGAAGAGGAAGTATAAGAAGAAATAAACTTGAAAGACTCGGTAGAAGATATTACCTCTTCCTCGACACACCTCCTTTAAACTGCTTCTTAGGAAACTAGAGTTGGTATTTTGAGAAGAAAATAAACTCTATGATATAACTATATATGTTTAGAAGATTAATTTTTAGGGGTTGGCCGAGCTTCAAGGCTCAAAAGTGTGTGAAGAGAAGAGGGAATGGGTGCCCTTTTTATAAGGGAGGAGAGGGGCACCTTTGAAAAAACATAAAATATTATTTTATAATAAAGACATATTCGGTTTATAATAGCTCAATTTTTTTTTATTTAGAATATAAAGTGGGGATGGGTAAAAATACTCTCAACCAATAGGTTTTAGAAAAGTTTAGGTTACTATTTTAACCATATCATTTAGATTTTACTCTAAGTTAAATAATTTAACTTTTACCCTGTCTTCTTGTTTTCTTACACTATATGGTTAATAGACTTACTATAACAATCCAAAAGGACCCCAAGTGGTTCAGTATTAATATATATATCCTTATCTAAGACATTTTTCTGAACCTTAGATTTTTAAGAATATAATAACAATAAATAATATAATATTTTTTTTAAAAATATATTATGTCAATTTTGACACTATTTGGTAATTGATTTTTGTGAAAATCATAAAAAAATGATTATTTAGAAAAAAGTTCAGTTAATAAATAATTACATGTCATATTAACCTATAAAATTAGTTAAATTCATAAAAAGTCTCAAATTACATTTATTTGGGTATTTATAACATCAATTCTGTTAATATTTCATTAATAAGGTAAATACTGCATCATCATTGTGTCATAAATAAATTAAACTATTTAATGTCTAAAAAGTATAAATAAAATATGATTATGTAGGAAATATATTTATATTTCTAATGAATATTTATAGTCGAATTTATCTTATGTATAACCTTATATTAAAAATGTTTTAGTTATTAAACTTTGATTTTAACTATTTTAACTCTTCTTTAAATAAAATAATAATAAGTGTCCTAATCTAATCCAAGTGGATCTAAAGGATAATATTTTTTTCCTTAGGTTGTTTTTGGTCTAATTACATTTATCCAATAGAATTTGGATACGTGTTAGGGTAATAATAATATCATTTTTACCCTTAATTACCCTATTTATTTTTAACCGTGGTAAATAAAAGTAAAACGTTACTATTCGCAAAAAATTATTTTTATCTAATTTAACCACATTTAACTCCTTGATATTAACCATGTCTCTCGGATTTTCTAAATTCCACTCATAGAAGAAGTAAAATTATGTTTTATGTAAATTTTCAAATTCTTTTATGAGGTGGGTAAAAGACGGTGAAAAGTTCAATTTTTTTTATATATCTAAAATTATTATAAAATGACTCTAATGAATTACATTGAAATTATATAGGTATTATGTATCAATTTTTACCTAAAATAAATTTAAATAAAATAAATAATTATTTAAATAAAAATTTGATTTTTAAATAGTAACCCAGTGTTTTGACTATTCTTCAAAAATTGAATGTTTTCAGAAAAATAACAAAAATTTACCCTCGGTTAATTTCGAAATTTCAAATCCAGAAATGAAGTCCATTTTGAAAGATAAAATTTATAAAATTTCAAAAATTGGGTATTACTATTCATAATGTCTAGTTCATAATAATATTATAATAATATCTCGTTTAGTCAAACTTGGTATTGCGTACTACACACGCTATCGAAGAAGGTCTTGATTGCGTGTAATGCAAGCCAAGTCAAGACTGCGTGTAGTGAAAGCTTAATTTGGTGTTGCGTATAACATAATCAAAACTTATTTCACTTATATATTAAAAAAAATCTATACTTAATGTTGCATAGAATAATTTCTACAAAATTAACTTGAAATTGTGTGTAACACGAGCCAAGAATATTGTTATGTATACTACAAGATAATACAGCGTTGCGTATAGTACAATATAATCTTGGTGTAGTGTATAATATAAGACATCAAAGAAATTAAAAATAATATATCTCATAAAATCTCGAGGTGTTACATTCTACCCCCCTTAAAATGAATTTCACCCTCGAAAATCATCGGGGTTATAAATAGTTTACTACTTGAAAGTTTCGTTCGTAGAAACCCAAATCGTAAAAGGAATACTAAAACTTAATTTTGAAAAGTAAAGTAAGAAATGTAACGGTTACACAGATTAACTCATCACTGGGTTTCCACATAAGAAAACATAGGTGGAAATATGGATGTGGAAGAAAAATCTAACCATCATGTTCTGATGGAGAGTGGTAGAGGACATGGCTATGAAAAATCCAAAAATCACAAATCCGTAAATTTTTGATGATTTAAGGTACTATCTAATTCATCAGATATAACGACACTAGGACAACATTTTTTTATTTTCAAGATCATTTCCTTAGAGTTGAGGAATTGTTGAATTAAAATAAACACTTACTTGATTTTGGTACAATCTCACCGTTGTTCGTGCCAAAAACAATTTCCACATAATCTCTTAAATTAATGAAGTTGAATTTGTCATTCGTGAAGCGTTAGCAGATCATGTGATAGAACGGTGGGTCATTCTATTTATATCAAATAAAAGTTTAGAGAAAATTGTTTATTATGCATAAGTCCATATATGGTGCGATTAATATTATATGGTACCTAAAATAGACGTATACTTCGTATATCATACAACATAATAAATTGAAACAAATTTATACTAACCAGGGAATTCCTGTTGGCCTGTGGTATGCGATAAAGGCCTGTCACACTTCGGTTGTGGGTCTCATTCCCGCAACCTTGTTCGACGTGATGGGTTGTCACCCGTCTTGTAGGTTGTCCCTTTTTCTAAAATACATTATTATAACATTCCAGCAATAATATCGAAAAAAATTATAGCCTTAAACAATACTATCTTATGTATAACTTAATTCATTCCAATCTTTATGTTTATCCAAAATATTTGGTCCAAGATCAAAGTATAAAGAAAATTATTACTTGAAAGGTCACATAACAAGCACGTGAATACCATCATTTATCCCCCATATATCATAAGATATATCTTGTATATCACATTCCAAACATGTGAATACCTTAATCATGTATTCTTTTGAAACATGAATTACCATAGAACCTTAGTGAAAACATGAATGCTATTAAAAGAAAACTCTTTCCATATACTAAAATCCCAAAATTTATATATACTCAAACCATGATATCACTTTGTCCTTATACCAGTCATGAGCTCATTAATACTATCAAACATCTTATTATCTCCTTATCCTTCCATTATGCACATATCATCTACCTTCCAAAAATATTTGAATAACCTTTCATGGTTACTGGTACCATTCAACATACACTTTTAAATACTTTAGGAAAAAAAATAGTGTAACAATCCTTAGATGTGTCTTTATTCCATAGTACCATTACTTATACAACATAACTCTTGATGAACACAAATCATTCCACTACCTTCTTAAACCATTGACCAAGCCTGGAAAATTATTTCATCTCACATATCATTTGTGGTCTCTTCATCATCATCAACATAAATACTACCCATACGACCATGATGATTCTCTTCATTAGAATTTCCATTAGGGCATTGGTTTTCATAATGCCCATACATTCCACATTTAAAACATTTAACCGTTGTTGATGTCCTTGCAATACCATTATACTTGTCCATGGTGTTAACCGAAACTTTTTCTTTTCACTTACTGGCTTTGTTTCCTTCTTTTCCACACCCAAATCATCTTACAGTTCCTTTGAAACATTCTCCATGATGCCTCTTAACACATGATTTACATGATGGAAATTGAACTTTCTTTCCTCTATGATCATCATGAATCTCCATCTTTCTCTTATTAGCTGAGTCATGAAACATACCAAAGTTGAGATTATTGATCATATTATGAGATTACTGACTAGGAATAATAATGATGTTTTACCTTCCAAATACCATTTCATTTACTTGATCATAAATAATATAATTCCATTGTCCATCATATTCTCCATTATCGTGAATCTCCCTGTTTCCAGCCATTTTCTAAAACCCAAAAAGAATAGTGTGAGAGGAAAAAATCATACTAGGAAAACAAATAAATCAAGGGGGGTACTTTAAATCTCTAACATCTTAGGTTTAATTATAATATCGTTACCATAATTCTAGGACTATAACCTATACTTATACTTAACCTTAGGGACATCCCAAGACATACCTTAGAAATATCTCTAGGGATCTCACTAAAGTTTTCGTATACTAGTTTACAAAGGTTAACTAAACCTTTCCTTTGATACCAACTGTAGAGACCCAAAGCTTGACGTACATGGAAATTACATTAATTTTGCAGAATACTTAATACATAACAAAAACCAACACTCAAGGACCGTAATAGTTTAGTGTCTTTGGAAACTTGGAACATAATCTTCTTATCATGGTGACATATCTTCAACATCTCCCATAAAGATCTTCCCCTTTTGTTTTCTTACCTAAAACCATTCTTTATATCCTGGGGGAAAGAAAACATATAAATGGTGAGCTAAAATTCTCAGTAAGGGTAAGCATGAAGGTAATAAAACAACCCATATACATTAGAACATCAAAACATGAACATAAAGTTTAAACATCAAAATCTTGAGTTGTTAAATAAATCGTGGTAGTATGTAAGGCCTAGATCATAATAGAACATCAATCATGATAATATAGAATAGGAATAAAACTTATAATTGTGGAAAAACATTAATCACATGATATGATTTCCATAGTAGCCAAGGCATTGCTACCAAGACCATCTTAGCGGACAAAGTCCCTTACTAAACCGGGTTTACTTACCATTCCAGCCCTGTATTACTGAACAAGATTTACTTACCGTTCCATCCATGTCTATCTCATGAGATATAAATCTTTACCCAATGCATTGGGGGGAGATATAGGTCCCACCCATCTCATAATGAAATCATTCTTACGTGTGAATCAACATAAACATGAATCATTTATCATAACCCAAAGAATAAAATGGGTTTCATAAACATCATCCCATCATAAAATAATCAATATAAAACAAATGGATATTATTTCATCATAAGAAAATTTAAACCATGTAAATCATAGAGATATTATAAATGAAATATACACATATGAAATAATTTCATCTTAGTTGGAAAATGGTTTTGATAAAACACTTGAAAATAATTCTTGAGGAAAATATCCTTTCTTCATAAAAATTATTTTCTTTTCACAAAATTCCACACAATTTTAAAAGAAAAATATTTTGTTGAAAATATTCCTGAAATCTTGTAGATTAAGCTTCATAAAAAAAGGCGTTATAAAAATGTAAAAATCCATTCATGCGGTATAAGTTAAAAGAAAAATTCTTCTCATACTTTTACAGGAAAAGTCAAAAAGTACCTCGTATGGTAAAACAAAAGAAAGATTCCGTACATACCATGTAGTAAAAGTCAAAAATGGGTAAAAAGGACATTAAAAATACCTGAATCCATTTTTAGAAAATAATGACATGGATGATAAATATAACCCTAGTAAATACTTATGAATAAACAATCTTGGATAAAAATGAGATTGGAAAAGTTATCCCTTACCTTATGTCCAATTTCTTCCATATGTGTTCGAGACTCCTGTATAGTGTGTTTAAACATATTATTAACTTTTAACAGAATCATAATAATATTTATGATATCATATATGATTCACTTACGACATTATATTATCTGTTCAATTGTCAATTCCATGTTAAAGCAACGTTTTGGGTAAAATCGTTTCATTTATCGTCCGTGTTTTGACTTGTAATTATTAATATGTTTACTTAGATCATGATTACTTAATTACAAAATATAAAACAGGATTTATATATAATATATATTCAGAATATACATATATATAATAGATCAATAAAAGGAAAGAAATACACCATTCATGGAGACGGTAGGGCATAGGTACGCATGAACGTTGTTTTTCATTTCCTTATTGAATTGAATGGAATTAAGTAGATGAAATAAATACATATATAAATAAATATATTAGCATTATTATTTCATATATTTTATGATTAATTATTATATATACTTTATAATCATTCTTGAATTGTTAACATGGAATATGAATCTCATCGCATTGTGGAGATGGTAATCCGTACATACGCACGAGCGATGTTATCGTTCCCATATTTATTGAATGGAATTGGAGTAGATGATATAATATCTTATAATAATTATTATGTTATATGAATCATATATAGTGATTATTTACACCATTATACCCATCCAATTAAGGTGGTGGTGGAAAAACTGATTACAACACTGCATGGAGACGATATTCCGTACGTACGCACACGCAGTGATTTCGTTTTCCGTAGGATGGATAGAAGTTGAAATAGGGTTGTTTCATATTTATAATAAAATATAATTATATAATTAATACTTATGTTATTAATTTATAATGAAAAAACTAAAGAAGAGGAAGTAGAAGAAGAAAGAAACTTGGAAGACTCGGTAGAAGAGATTACCTCTTCCTCGACGCACCTCCTTTTAACTTATTCTTAGGAAACTAGAGTTGATCTTTTGAGAAGACCACAACCTCTATGATATAACTATATATTTTGAGAAGATTAATTTTTTGGGGTTGAATGAGCTTCAAGGCTCCAAAGGGTGTGAATAGAAGAGGGAAGGGGTTCCATTTTTATAATGGAAGAGAGGGGCACCTTTGAAAAAATTTAAAATATTATTTTATAATAAAGTCATATTCGGTTTATAATAGCTCCAAATTGTTTTATTTCGAAGCTAAACTGGTGATGGGTCAAAATCCTCTCAACCAATAGGTTTTAGACAAGTTTAGGTTACTATTTTAACCATATCATTTAGATTTAACTCTAAGTTAAATAATTTAACTTTTACCGTGTCTTCTTGTTTTCTTACACTATATGGTTAATAAACTTACTATAATAAGCCAAACGGACCCCAAATGGTTAATTATTAATATATATAACCTTATCTAAGTCATTTTTGTGAACCTTAGATTTTTAGGAAAATAATAAAAATTAATAATATAATATTTGTTTTAAAAACTATTTTATGTCAATTTTGACACTATTTGGTAATTGATTTTTGTGAAAATCATAACAACATGATTAGTTTGAAAAAAGTTAACTGTATAAATACTAACACGTCATATTAACCTAGAAAATTATTTAAATTTATAATAATTCTCAAATTACATTTATTTGGGTATTTATAACATCAATTATGTTAATATTTCATTAATAAGGTAATTACTACATCATCATTGTGTCATAAATAAATTAAATTAATTAATGTCTAAAAATTATAAATAAAATACCATTATTTAGGAAATATTTTTATTTTTCTAATGAATATTTATAGTCGAATTTATCTTTTGTATAACCCTATATTAAAAATATTCTAGTTATTAAACTTTGATTTTAACTATTTTAACTCTCCTTTAAATAAAATAATAATAAGTGTCCTAATCTAATCCAAGTGGACCTAAAGGACAATATTTTATTCTTTAGGTTGTTTTTGTTCGAATTACACTTATCCAATAGAATTTGGACACATGTTATGGTAATAATAATATCATTTTTACCCTTAATTACCCTATTTACTTTTAACCGTGGTAAATAAAAGTAAAAAGTTACTATTCACCAAAAAATATTTTTATCTAATTGAACCAAATTTCACTCCTTGATATTAACCATGTCTCTCGGATTTTCAAAATTCCACTAACAGAAGTAGTAAGATTAAGTTTTATGTAAATTTTCAAATTCTCTTAGGAGGTGGGTAAAAGACGGTGAACAGTTCAATAAAAGTTTTATATATCTAAAATTATTATAAAATGACTCCAATGAATTACATTGAACTTATGAAGTTATTATTTATCAATTTTTACCTAAAATAAATTTAAATAAAATAAATAATTTTTTAAATAAAAAGTCAGTTTTTAAATAGTAACCTAGTGTTTTCACTATTCATCCAAAATTGAAATTTTTCAGAAAATACCAAAAATTCACCCTAGGATAATTTCGAAATTACGAATCCAAAAATGAAGTCCATTTTGAAAGATAAAATTTATAAAATTTCAAAAAGATGGTGTTACTATTCATAATGGCTAGTTCATAATAATATTATAATAATATCTCGTTTAGTGAAACTTGGTATTGCGTACTACACACGTTGTCGAAGAAGGTCATGATTGCGTGTAATGCAAGCCAAGTCAGGGCTGCGTGTAGTGAAAGCTCCGTTTGGTGTTGCGTATAACATAATAAAAAATTATTTCATTTATATATTAAACAAAATCTATACTTAATGTTGCGTAGAATAATTTCCACAAAACGAACTTGAAATTGTGTGTAACACGAGCCAAGAATAGTGTTATGTATACTGCAAGCTAATACGGTGTTGCGTATAACATAATAAAAAATTATTTCATTTATATATTAAATAAAATCTATACTTAATGTTGCGTAGAATAATTTCCACAAAATGAACTTGAAATTGTGTGTAACACGAGCCAAGAATAGTGTTATGTATACTGCAAGCTAATACGGTGTTGCGTATAGTACAAGCTAATCTTGGTGTAGTGTATAATAGAAGACATCAAATAAATTAAAAATAATATATCTCATAAAATCTCAGGGTGTTACAATAACTGTTGACCATTTTCCAAACACAACATCCATATCGCGTTAGCCTGAAATGGGGACAAACAAATGAGGGTCGATTGTTGACCATGTTCGAAACACAGGACTAGACTCAAAGTGTCATCAAAAGTATTCCAGGGCATTGGCCCTGGACGGTAGGTGTGCCGATGCGGCATGGGACTTGACCTTTAGGGGGTACCTTCTGACATGGAAGGGGATAAAGATCCAAATGAAGGACATGAAAAGCATTTGGTGGAGTGATGGAATGTGTGAACGGATTCCAACACTCTTGAAATTATTCCACTTTAATCATGGAATGAGGTATCTTATGCTGTTCACATAATCCATCTCTTATTTAGAATAAGAGGCATCCTATGATTGTCACATCGGGAGTACTACAATTTATAGTCATGTAGAGAGGACTATAGGAATCTCATTCTTGCAGCATAAGGCATCTATTGTTTGGATCAATAGATACCCAATGTTTGGAACATAGGTTTCACTACATTTTATATTTATGTAGAGAGGACTGTTGTCATCTCATGCTTGGAGTATAAGGCATCTCTTGTTTGGATCAAGAGGTATCCTATGTTTGGAAAATAGGGTGCACTACAATTTATAGTCATGTAGATAGGACTATTGGCATCTCATGTTTGGAGCATAAGGCATCTATTGTTTGGAACAAGAGGCATCCTATGTTTGAAACGTAGGGTGCACTATAGTTTAGAGTCATGTAGAAAGGACTGTTTGGAATAAGGTGCCAAGCAATGGTTGATGATGGGACTTATGCAATGGTGGACCTTTCTGGTTCGACCAGGAATAGGAGTTAGGTGATGGGGTTTGGATGAGTTTCTTGAGGAATGGTTCAACTCAAGGTACTTGGGAGGAATTGATGATGAGAATCTCAACTCATGACATAGGAAACATACCAAGAGAATATGTCGACTCAAGGTGTTTAATGGAGTATGGAGGAGTATCTAAAATAAAGGTATTCCATAGGGGGAAGGTGGGGGTTTATAATGGCGCAATGGAAAATCTCCACGTCCCAGCAAAAAAAGTTCACTGTGCGACTATCCATTTTTCAGGGGGTCAGTGAAGGATAGGTCTTCATGAAGTAGCTTCGCGGAGCAAAGGGGCTCATGGAAAATGGGGTCTCGCGGAACATGGACTCACGGAGCATGGAATCACAGAGCATGGAATCACGGAGCAACATTGCGAAGGAAGCTACTCGGAGAGCATGGAATCACAGAGCTACAATGAAAAGGAAGCTTCTTGCATAGCATGGACTCACGGAGTAGCAACACGAAGGAAGCTGCTTGCGGAGTATGAGATTGCGGAGCTGCTTCACGAAGAAAATCAGAGCTCCATGAATTGGGATATCGGACACCCGAGGGGAGGAGTGACCGTCTGGAAGGGGGGGGGGTGAGCTGGGTGTTTATAGGCAAGAGGTGCCATGAAGCAGGGCTCGATCAACGTAAAGATGATTTTTTTTCTCCGCGGTAGATCGCGAATGTCAAATGTGGCCACTGAGCATCAACGCCTCCTTGCTCCATGGAGGGTGGCGAATGTCCAATGCGGTCACAGAGCATTACCGCCTCCTTGGGCCATGACGGGTCACAAATGTCAAATGGGCCCATGGAGCATCCCTCCTCCTTGCTCCGCAGTGGCACTCCACGATTGCAGATGGAGCTTTGCGAATGGTCTTCGCGAACCAGTTTTTCAGCCCAACTTCAAATGCCCATAACTCTTAATCCGTAACTTTGTTTAGGATCTACGACCTATCAAATAAAATATTATAAAATGGGAAATACTCTTAGATCATTTATGGGTGCATTTTGAAAATTTTGGGGATGCTTTTACCAATGTCAACAAATTCCCCCCCTAAGAATGGGGTCCAATGAGGATGAGGAGGGTGAGGCAGACCGCGTTATAAAGAAACGACTAAGGAAAATGAATGCATTGTGGTTCATTATATCTCGATTGTATTGAGGAGATAGTTGACTAAATCTCTAAGCCCGTGTGAGCCATGATCGGTGCAGGAAACATGAGGTAATAGAAGCTCCTATAGGAGAGTGTTAAACAACGAAAGGTGTGAGGGGATCAGAATGGGACATAGATCACCATTTGGGATAATCCTAAAAGAGATATGGTTCATAGCTGGAGAACATGGATCTTAGGACTGCTGACCTGCTTCTCCCACCGTGCTCTGGTGCATGATCGGGGTAACACCAGGGGCATTAGAATCAATCCGAACAGAGGGGAGTGGAAGGTGTATGTCATGATACCCAAAATCCAGAACACTATGGGGGTGGAGTGAAAATGAAGGATAACCGTTGATCGATTTTGAAACATAGTATACTTATTGCATTATCATGAAATAGAGATAAAAAATGAGGTCCGACTATTTACTAGGTTTGAAACATGGGGCATGACTCAAAATGCTACCCATTAGTCTTCCAGAACGTTAGCCCAGGATAGTAGGCGAGCCAGAGGCTGAGAATCCATACTATTAGGGGGTTCTTTTAGACATGAAAGAGGACAAGGGTCTGAATAAAGGGCACACAAAGAATGGAGTGTGGAATGATGGGTTGTTCTAATGGAGTCCAACACTCTCAAAATTATGCCACCGTGGTGGAAACACATTAGGTCGGTGTATCGGTCTGACCAGGGATCATACCTAATTCTGAACAAGACCTCTCTGGTAAGGACCTAGAATGACACATAGTTTTATGTCATACGGTGAGGAAGATGCACATAGTTTAAAGGTCATACTTCTTGGACCAAGGTTAATGGTTGAAAACCATGGTACATGGATTGTAGGCTCCCAGATTAAGGTCATAGGGACTAGACCATGATCGGGGATGAGGGGCCAAGAGGGTTAATGAACCTGGGGCTGGGCCTGAGGTGGAATTCCAGGGTGTCAATAAGTATCCCATAAGGATGAGAATCAATCCAAACATAGTTCTTAGAGCACAGTGTGGTCAAAGACCAACACTGGTAGGGGGAATCCTCTCTGGATAGGAAACTGATGCATCCCATGATTAACATAGGGCATCCTGAACTTGTTCAAGGTAGAACTGTAGTTTAGTGTCATGCATTGAGGACATATGGACTTGTGCGGTTTAACACCATATGATAGGATGTGGAGTGAAAGGGAAGATCCCATGAAGGGAGTATGTGGTGCGGTAGCTATAAACCCGATGGAAATGAGGACTTGGAGTCTGGATCACACCACGTATCCCCGAAGGAAACTCTTTAGGTCAAGGGACCAGAAGTGAAAATTAGGTTGGGCCCGAAGCAAAGTGGTCAGGCATTCCTACGTACCCCATGAAGATGGGAATCAAGCCACATGTAGTTCTATGAGCATAGTTGAACATCATGTTGGACAAGGAATGGTACGTGTGACCTGACTTCACTAGTACACATCCTACCAGAACTACTAAGCCCACGTGAGTCGTTCTCTATGTGGGAAACAAGAAGTAGTGATGGGAATTTCCTTGCACAGGGAGGCACATGTTAGGGATGATGGGACACTTGGTGAATTATGTCCCACTGATACTGACTTGCCTATATAATGCACCTAGATGCAGTGAAGAGTAAAGCTGAGTATGTTGGAATTCCACTTGAACATAAAGAAGTGGAAATATATGAATCATGATGCTCAAGATATATACCACAATGACAGTGGCATGACGATAAGGGATAACTATTTAAAATGTTCAAAACATAGTATCCATATCGCATTATCCTGGAATGGGGAAAGAAAAACGAGGGCCGACCGTTGACCATTTTCAAAACACAGGACCTGTCGTAAACGTTGTCCGGGGTGTCTAAGGACGTTGGCCCAAAACGGTAGGTGAGATGAGGCAGCATGTGACCAGGCCATGAAGGGGGTCCCTTTGGATGTGGAAGAGGATGAGGATCAAAATAACAGTCTCATGAAGCTTGGACATGGAATGAGGGGAATGTCCCCATGAAAATTCCACACTTAGGGATCTTTGTCTAAACACATCTGAGTATAACAATGAGATACATCAGATAGAGGTAGTCGAGTCCCATCCCAAGGACAAGGGTCCTGGGGTCGCACACTTTCAACATAAGGTCCTAGGGTGGACCATTAAGGTAGGATTTATTTAATGGATTGTGCACAAGGTGGTGAAATAGCCAAACGTGAGGCGCAATTCACATTGGGAGATCTTAGTTTTGTATCATAGAAATTAGACCAAGCTATGAAAATATTTTGGAAGCACATGGTGTGGATATTGAAAAACTCGATGTGAATAAGAACCTAATAGGTACTCACCACACCACATGTTCCCAAATGATTTTGGGATAAGGGACCAAAAAAGAAGGGAAAAGATTTGTAAATTCCTTAGGCTGGACCCAAAGACAAGATGTCTAGACGTTCCTACGTATCCCATGAGGATAAGAATCAAGCCAAAGGTAGTTCTTGAAGAGATATTAGTTTATGGTCTTAGAGCTCAGACCAAAGATGGTAGGAAATGAGAGACACATGATGATGTAATTACAAGACCCAACGTGAATGAAGACATGGTCCAGATCACCGTGTTCTTCCTAGGGGAGGTTTCAGGTCGAGGGACCAAAAATGAAATTTAGGCTTAGCCCAAGACAAGGTGAAAAAATGTTCTTATGTACCCCATGAGGATGGGGATCAAGCTATAAGTAGTTCTAAGATATAACTTAGTTTATGGTGTTAGATCTCGGACCATGGAAAATCGAAAACCTTCCAAGTGCAGACCTCAACCCGATCCCTAAGCCCACGTGAGTAAAAATCAGTGTGGGAAACAAAGGAGGAAGAGGGTTTTTCAATACCTAGAATGTATGCCAAAGAGAAGTCAATGCAGAGCCCCGAATGATGACTTTACTATGGATTTTTCCCCCTAACATGTAAATGCGCACTAAGGGATAATGACAGGAGTGTCAAAATTATATTTGGACATGATGGGGTGGAAAATAATGTGAATCATGTAACCAAAATTCATAGTTTGAGGGGGCTGGCATGACGATGGAGGATGACCATTAGACATGTTCTAAACACAACATCCATATCACGTTAGTGTATATTGAGGACAATAAAATGAGTGTCGACCGCTGAATATATTCGCAACATGGGACTTGTATTGATTTCTTGTCTAAAACCCTCAGGGACATTGGCCCGTAATGGTAGGAGAGCCCTTAGGCCTTGAATCCATGCCATTTGGGGGTCCCTTCAGGTGTGAAAGATTATGGGATCCCAAATGAAGGGGAACATGAAGCCTAAAAAATGGGCGAAAGCATGTCTACGTAAAATTCGATACTCCAGACGCTGAACCAGTGTACTCTTGGTCACATTGGTGAATCAACGAGGAGGGTCGAGGGGCTCAACTTCAGAGCATCCAATTTGAAAAGATGAGTTTGGAACAAGGGGATAAATAACTATCAGGGGAAAGAGGTACATGTCATGGCTATTACAAACTCGATGTGAATGAGGACATAGTCCCATACCACACCATATACTCCTCTCCCTGGAAAGTGCAGGATAAGGGGCCAAGGTGAAATGGAAATTTCTAAGAGATGAAGCTAGACCCAAAGTCTAGACATTTGGGTAGTCCTATGTTTCCCATGAGGATGGGAATCAAGCCACATGTAGTTCTAAAAGGAGGCAATGTGCAGTTTATCGTCATACATTAAGGACGTGAATGGGTAAGATACCCCACACAAAGGAGGTGTACGATGCAGTGAGTAACCCGACATTAATGAGGACACAATCCCATACCACACCGCATAATACTGAGTGAAGACTTGGGTTAGGGGCCCGAGAAGGCCAAGGGGCCTGAGGCTGGGCCTCAAACAGAAAGTCCCAATCAGCTTGCAATTTAACATCTTGTAGTGAGGATGAAGGTAGGGGTAAGGTATCTCATCTAGGGATGTGTGCAACATGACGATTAACTCGATGTGAATGAGGACATAATCTTACACCACACTGTATAAGCCTAAGTGAGAAATTGGGCTGGGGGCCCGAAAAGGGAAGGGGGCCTGAGGCTGGGCCTTGGACGGAAAGTCCCTGCTAGTTTGCAGTTTAACGTCTTGTAGTGAGGAAGAAGAAAGGGGTAAGGTACCCCAAACAAGGGAGGTGTATGACGCAAAAAGTAACCCAACATGAATGAGGACATAATCTCGAACCACACCGTACAATCCCGTAAGAGTTAAGACTTGGGATGGGGGCCCGAGATTGGGCCACATATAGAATGTCATGGATAGATTTCATTTTAACGTCTTGTAATGAGGAAGAAGGTGATCTTAGTTTAGGGTTATAGAACTAGGACTGTAGATTCCTAGTTTAATGTCATATGAATGGGATAGATAGGGGGAATAATCATGATTATGGAAGACCACAAAGTAACCACGATGATTGAGGACACCTGTTGACCATGTTCGCAACACAGTATTCACCCTTGTGTGACCAGAATTTGGGGAAAGCAATTGAGAGTCGAGCATTGACCATATTCTATACATGAGACTTGTATCAATTTTTCATTCGAAATCCTCGACGACATTGGCCTGTAATGGTAGGAGATCCCTTAGGCTGAGAATCCATGCCATCCAGGGGTCCTTTTGGATATATAAAGTGATGGAGACCCAAATGATGGGGCTCATGATGCATGGCATGACCTGTGTTCACAGGACATAAAATAAATGAGGGGACGAATGTCTCAAAGGGATATGTGTGGTGTGTCCAACATAGCCCAACATGAATGAGGACATGAATTCCCCACCACATCGCACAATCCTAGATGAGAACTGGGGCCAGGGGCCCGGAAAGGCCGAGGGACCTGAGCCTGGGCCAAGGATGGTAAGTTCCATCCTGTTTGTAATTTATTGTCATACGAGACAAGTGCTGAGTGGTTTTCTGTCCTTTAGTTGGGAAATATAACAAAATTTAACATCGTGTGATATGGACGATTGTGATCTTAGTTTAAGGTCATAGAGATATGGCCGTTTTTCAGTTTATTGTCATGTGGGACGATAATGAGCAGTTTAACGTCATGAAAGATGACATACAGTTTAATGTCATGTGGGACGATATATAGTTTAAAGTCATGCATGATGATAATGAGAAATTTCACATCATGACGGATGAAGAAGAAAATTTTAACATCATGCAGGATGATGATGATGTTTAAAGTCATGTAGGACGATAATGACCAGTTTAACATCATGACAGACGAAGATGAATAGTTTAATGTCATGTAGGATGATGATGTAGTTTAAAGTCATGAAGGATGATAATGAATAGTTTAACGTCATGATGGAAGAAGATGAATAGTTTAATGTTTAGCTGGATGATGATGCAGTTTAAAGTCATGCAGGACGATAATGAGCAGTTTAATGTCATGACAGATGAAGATGAATAGTTTAACATCATGCAAGATGATGATGAAGTTTAAAGTCATGTAGGATGATAATGATCAGTTTAACATATTGAAGGACGAAGATGAACTATTTAACATCATGAAAAATGATGATGAAGTTTAAAGTCATGCATGACGATAATGAGTAGTTTAACATCATTACAGACGAAGATGAACAGTTAAATGTCATGCAAGACGATGAAGCAGTTTAAAGTCATGTAGGACGATAAGGAGTAGTTTAACATCATGACGGATGAATATGAGTAGTTTAATGTCTTGGAGGACGATGAAGCGGTTTAAAGTCATGCAGGACGATAATGAGCAGTTTACCATCATGACATATGAAGATGATCGATTTTACGTCATGCAGGATGATGATGTAGTTTAAAGCCATGCAGGACGATAATGAGCAGTTTAATGTCATGAAGGAAAAAGATGAACAATGTAACATCATGCAGGATGATGATGAGCAGTTAAATGCCATGATGGAAGAAGATGAACAATTTAACATAATGCAAGATGATGATGAACATTTTAACATCATGCAGGATGATGATGAGTAGTTTAGTGTCATAATGGATGAAGATGAATAGTTTAACATCATGCAGGATGCTGATGAACAATTTAATGTCATTTAGGATGATGATGAGCGGTTTAATGTCATGAAAGACAAAGATGAACAATTTAACGTCATGTAGGATGATGATGAGCAGTTTAACTTCATGTAGGATGAAGATGAACAGTTTAACATCACGCTGGATGATGATGAACATTTTAATGCCATGCAGGATGATGATGAGTAGTTTAACTTAATGAAGGATGAATATGAACAATTTGACATCATGTAGGATAATGATGAATAGTTTAACGTCATGTAGGACAATGATGAGAAGTTTAACGTCATGTCGGACGAAGATGAACAGTTTAACATCATGTGTGATGATGATTAATAGTTTAACATCATGTAGGACAATGATGCCACATAAATTGGGTTGTTAGAGGGATGATCATTTCTACACCATTCATGTGGGTTTGGATGAGGGGGGAATCTATATGATGGGATTTCCCTAAAATTCCCATATCGCGTGCATGGATGTTCTCTGTGCGTGAGTGGGGATACCTCATAATGAACCTCCCATGAGCTGGTGTCAAGGCCATAGGGAGGACCTCTGTGGTTGATGCAATTTGGTAGTTGCAATGACACAGAGTGTCGGATGGGTGGTAGGGATGACAAAATTTTCTCAGTCTAGAGGGGAAATGAAGCCAGGATTGTTGGTACGATGGGGAGATGGAGCCCGAAAGGCATGGAAGCCTGGAAAGTCAGTATGACGGGGGTGAGGGAGACCGAAAGGCGTGGAAGCCAAGAGCGTCAGTACGATAAGGGGAGATAGAGCCTGGAAGGCATGGATTCCTGGAGCATTGGTACCATGGGGGAGAGGGATCACATATGGCATGGAAGCATGGAGCATCAGTACGACGGGGGCGATGGAGACCAGAAGGGGTGGAAGCCTGGACGTCGGTACAACGAGGGTGATGACGCCCGAAAGGTGTAGAAGCCTAGAAGTTGGAATGATGGGGATGATAGAGCCCAGAAGGCATGGAAGCCTAGATGTTGGTACGATGAGGGAGATGGTGCTCAGAAGGTGTGGAATCCTGGACGTCAGTACAATTGGGGTGATGGAGCTTGAAAGGCGTGGAAGCTTGGAGTGTGGGTAGATGGGGGCGATGGAGCCCAGAAGGCGTGGAAGCCTGGACGTCAGTACGAGGGGGAATTGGAGCCCAGAAGGCGTGGATACCTAGACGTCAGTATGACAGGGCGATGGATCCCGGAAGGCGCATAAGCCTGGATGCCAGTATGATGGGGCTATGGTGCATGGAAGGTGTGCAAGCCTCGACATCGGTACGATAGGGCAATGGAGGCCGGAAGGCGCGAAAGCCTGGATGCTAGTACAATGGGGTGATGAAGCCCGAATGGTGTGGATGCCTGGACGTTGGTACGATGGGGAGATGGAGCCCGGAAGGAACAGAAGCCTAGAAAATCATCCCAGAAGGCATGTAAACGTTTTTGATTCAAAGGGAAGACCTCCATGATGGTTAATGTCGGGGATGGGGAGAACCTCCATGAAAAATGGAAGCTGTGTAGGGAGCACCTCTGTAGTGGCTATTGGTACTGTTGGAGATACACCATTGGATTGGGAGAGGTTATCCCCTATAAAGACCATGAGGGCGGCAAAGTCAGTGAGGAGCTAATGGAGTCGGGGGGGGGGGGATTCCCCCTGTACGACCTCTTAAGGTGGCGGAGTCGGTGAGGAGCCAATGGAGTCATGGGCAGATTCCCCTATGTTTCCTCTTAAGGAAGAAAAGTTGGTGAGGAGTTGATGTAGTTAGTAGAAGATGCCTCTGCGCAGCCGCTTAAGGCATCAACGTCGACAAGGAGCCAATGGAGTCAGGGGCACATTCCCTTGAGAAGCCTCTTAAGGCGACAGAATTAGCAACAAGCTGATGGAGACGGGGGGCAGATTCCCCTACACAGCCTCTTAAGGCGGTGGAGTCAGTGAGGAGCCGATGAAGTCAGGGGAGGATTCCCCCTGCACGACCTTTTGAGGTGATGGGGTCAGCGAGGAGCCGAAGGAGTTGGGTGACGGATTCCACCCGAACAACCTCTTAAGGCGATGGGGTTGGCAAAGAGCTGATGGTTTCGGGGGCGTATGCCCCATGGGCAGCCTCTTAAGGCGAAGGGGTCAGCGAGGAGCCAAAGGAGTTGGGGTGGATTCCCCCTGCACGGCCTCTTAAGGTGGAAGAGTCCGCGAGGAGCTGATGGAGTGGGGTGGCAGATGCCACCAGGGCGGCCTCTTGAGGCGGCGAAGTCAGCGAGGAGCCGACAGAGTCAAGTGGTGGATGCCACCTATGTGAAATCTTAAGGCAACGAGGTCAGTGAGGATCCGATGAATTATGGTGGCGGATGCCACCTGCATAGCCTATTAAGGCGTCAGGGTTGGCGAGGAGCCAATGGAGTCGGGGGTAGATGCCCCCTGCATGACCTCTTAAGGTGGTGGAGTTGGTGAGTAGCCGATGGAGTCGAGGGCGGATGCCCCCTATGCGGCCTCTTGAGGTGGCGGTGTTGGTGAGGATCCGATGGTGTTGGGGGAAGATGCCCCCTGTGCGTCCTCCTGAGGTAGCGGATTCAGTAAGGAGCTAATGGAGTCGGGTGGATGTTTCGACCTGCACGACCTATTGAGGCAGCAGAGTCGGTGAGGAGCCAATGGAGTCGGGTGGCAGATGCCACCTGCGCAGCCTCTTGAGGTAGTGGAGTTGGTGAGGATCTAATGGATTTGGGGGCTAGTGCCCCCTTTGCGGATTCTTGAGGTGGAAACTTCAGTGAGGATCCAATGGAGTCGGGTGGTGGATGCCACATGCAAGGCCTCTTAAGGCGGTGGAGTCGGCGGGGAGCCGATGGACCATAGTCTTTACAAACCCGATGTTACTCATACTCCCACATATGAAGGAGAGGGGATTCACATGGGTGATTCTTTAATTTTCCCGACATATTTTGTCTACTTTCTTTATAAGGAGAAGAGATTCACGTTGGGTTCACTATTTTTGTTTCTGACACATTCACCGGGGTGTGCACATCCATCTCTGAAGGACAGGATGCTGTTTCCCGACATTCCTGCTTTCCAAAGGCGGGTGACATCTGTTCCTTATCCTGGGACATTTTCTCCTTGATCAAAATGGGATTATGGGATATCGATTCATCCTTCCGTGTATTCCTCTTCGGAACTCATTACTTAGTCCAGGTCTCCCTAAAAGATTAAGTCATGGTTTTTGAATCTCATTCCTAGTGCCATATCTTTGTGGATGCTGGTTAATTTCACTACTTCCATCAGGACATTCCATGGGGTCTTGGCATGGTAGAAACCGTCAGCCTGAGTAGATGGTAACATCCGGCATGTCGAGGCATATTTAGATGTGTGGACATTGGGGAACCTATATTCTTCCTCATAATAGGGCATCTCAAGGGCACAAAACCCGAGGCATACCGCATCAATAATGGGGTATTATATGCCAGAGGCATGTCTCTGAGGTTTTCCTAATCTTCCCATGTTTATCACAGTGCATGTCATGTGTTTAACATCTTACAGAGACGGATACACTATAGGCGTGTCTTCCGAGGTTTTACTTAGGCATGTCATGTTTAACACGAGGTAGGCCTTGAGTTTAACGTCTTGTAGAGACGAAATGAGGGTGATCAGAACATCCCATAAAGACGGATCAGAGGTGGTGTGTCTCATAGAGGGGAGATTTCACATAGTGAAAGTTGATCTAGACACCACTGAGGGCAGATCATGGAGTGTGCACCCCAGAATGGGGGGAACCCCAAGGTTTACCATTGGCTGGGATTGAACCTCGTGGAGGTTTCCTACATACCCTGTGTAGACGACAGGGATGAAAACCCACGTAGTTTGATGGGGTGATGAATTGGGGCGTGCACAAATACAATGACCCGGAGACATGCTGGGGCTTACACGTGAATTGCGGCCTAAGTACTGCTAGGAGCAGCAAGGAGGTGGATGCCATGATCCTGCTGGGATGTGGCGGCCCAGGTGAGAATCAGGGTGGATGATGGAGAGTTGAATGGAGTAGAGGGGGAATGTATGGGATCATCGGGAAGGTGAAAATAGAGTTGGTCTTGAGCCTAGAAGATACTTACTACGTATCCCCGTGATAGGGAATCAAAGTCCACGTAGTTTGGTGGGATGATGGGACACATGAGGAGGCGGCCCGTGAGAATGGATGCATGGAAGGGACCCAGAGGAAGTAGAACCTCCAGGTTGGGGCATGATCTTCTCGGAACACATGGGATCGAGGGATAGATTAGGATGAGACATGGGTGTTGGGCTTGAACCTCATGGAGGCTTCCTACGTATCCTCATGGTAGGGAATCAAAGTCCATGTAGTTCATCTGATGACGACTTACCATCGATTTGGGACTTCAACAGCTTACTGCCGAATGAGGTTGACAATGAATTATCGCTGAATGGGGGATCAACGACTTTCCTCTGATTGAGGCCCATAGTTTAACGTCATGCAGGACAGGGGTGAAATAGCGTGAAAGAGGACCTGGGCCCCAGATAGATGGTGGGATTTATCCTCATGGAGGCTTCCAACATACCTTTCCTTGGGAAGGAACAATGACCACGTAGATTAGGTGGGTGTTGGGATTTCACTCTAGGCTGCCCAAGTGTTAGTGAACCGAGGTGAAGGAGGTCGAAACGATAGGGTGTTAGACTTGAACCTCAGGGAGGCTTTCGACGCACCTCACCTTGGAAAGGATCAAAGACCATGTAGTTCAGATGGGGGCATTGGTTCACTAATGTGAATGTGGTCAGGACCAATGGTTGTTGGGATTGAACCTCAGGGACGCCTCTACGTTTCTTTCCTTGGAAAAGATCAAATTCCACATAGTTTGAGATGATGGTGTGTGGATTACACTCTTGGTGGCCCATGAGAATGGATGTCACGGTCGATGCTTACTCTAATACCCTGTGATTCATGCTCGGTGTGAGAAACAAGAGACAGTAGAGACCTGGCAATGACATCGTGAAAGGTGTGTCCGTGTGAAGTGGAGTGGGGCTTACGTGTGGTTAGCAGACCAAAGAGGAAACATGGGCTTACACAGGGTTCATAGATTGGGGAGATGAAAATTGGGAATTAATTTAGGATGGAGTCCCAATGGTGATAGAAAAAGAGGACCTGGGGCCCAGATAGATGGTGGTTTTAAACCTCGTGGAGGTTTCCAATGTACCTTGCCTTGGAAAGTTCAAAGACTACGTAGTTCAGATGGGTGTGGGCTTACACTCTAGGATTCCCAAGTGTTGGTGAACCATTGTGAAGGAGGTCAGAATGACCAGGTGTTGGACTTGAACCTTAGGGAGGATTCCTACATACCTCGCCTTGGAGAGGATGAAAGACCACGTAGTTTAGATGGTGGCATTGGTGCACCAAAGTGAAAGTGGTCGGGACCAATAGTTTTAGGGCTTGAACCTCATGGAGTCTTCCTATGTTCCTTGCCTTGGCAAAAATCAAATTCCATGTAGTTCGAGATGATGGTGTGGGGATTACACTCTAGGCGGCCCATTAGAATAGATGTTACAGTCAATTCATACTCTAAGCCCACGTGAGTCATGCTCGGTGTGAGAAACAAGAGGAAGCAGAGACCTGACGTTCACATCATGAAAGGTGCATCCATGCGAAGTTGAGTGAGGCTTACGCATGGTTAGTGGCCCAAAGAGGAATCAGGGGCTTACGCCTGATTAGCCACCCAAAGATGGATATTGGGACTTACTCTAGGGTGGAATCCCGAGTGCTGCTATGGATCGACAATGATGAATGGGGATTACACAAGGGAGCTACCCATGTGCCGCTATGGAGCGACAATGGTGAATGGGGCTTACAAAAGGAATCCGCCCAGGTGCCGCTATAGAGTGCCAATGGTGAATAGGGATTATGCAAAGAAGCTGACTGGGTGGCGCTATGGAGTGGAGATGGTGGATGGGGTTTACGCATGGGAGTTTTTTGGGTTCCCCTATGGAGTGGCGATGGTGGATGGGGCTTACGCAAGGAAACTATTTATGTGTCGCTATGGTGTGACAATGGTGAATGGGGCTTACAGAAGGAAGCTTCCAAAGTGCTACTATGGAGTGGAAATGGTTAATGGGGATTACGCAAGGATGCTTCCTGGGTGCCACTATGGAGTGGCAATAGTGAATGGGGCTTACGTAGGGAAGCTTCCTAAGTGCCGCTATGGAGTGGTGATGGTGGATGGGGCTTACTCAAGGAAGCTGCCCCGACATCACTATGGAGAGACGATAGTGGATGGGGATTACACAAGGCAGCTGCCTAGGCACCGCTATGGAGTGGCGATGGTGGATGGGGCTTACATAAGGAAGCTGTCCGTGTGCCTCTATGGAGTGATAATGGTGAATGGGGCTTACACAAGGAAGCTGGCCATGCACTGCTATGGAGCGGAAATGGTGAATGAGGCTTATGAAAGAAGCTTCTTGTAATGTCTTCCTCATGTCTTTCCATGAGGGAAACTTAACCAAGTAGTGGGTTGAGGCCTTCTCCTATGCTCTATTGAACTAGAGGGATAACACCAAGGGGCGTTGGAATCAGTCCGAACTAAGGGAGATGAAAAGTGTAAATCACATGCCTGACATTTGGAATGCAATGAGGGTGGTGTGGAGATGGAGGATAACTATTGACCATGTTTGAAACAGAGCATCCATATCGCGTTATCTTGAAATGGGGAAAAACAAATGAGGGTTGAATTTTGACCATGAAATACAGGACCAGACTCTAAGTGTCATCCAAAGTATTTTAGGGCGTTGGCCCAGGATGTAGGTGAGCCGATGCAGAATGGGACCAGGCCGTTAGGGGGTCCCTTCAGACATGGAAGGGGATGAAGATCTGAATGAAGGACACACAAAGCATGAGGTGGGGTGATGGAATTTTTGAACGGATTCCAACGCTCTTGAAATTATGCCACTGTAATCATGGCATGAGGTCTCTTATTCTTTTCACACAAGACATCTCTTATTTGGAACAAGAGGAATTCTATGATTTTCACATATAGAGTACTACAATTTATAGTCATGTAGATAGGACTATTGGCATCTCATTCTTGGAGCATAAGGTATCTCTTTTTTGGAGAAAGATGTATCCTATGTTTGGAACATAGGGTGAACTATAGTTTATAGTCATGTAGAGAGTACTATTGGTATCTCATGGTTGGAGCATAAGGTATATCTTGTTTAGAGAAAGAGGTATCCTATGTTTGGAAAATAGGGTGCACTGCAATTTATAGTCATGTAGATAGGACTATTGGAATATCATGCTTGGAGCATAATGCATCTCTTGGTTGGAGTAAGAGGCATCCTTTGTTTATAACATAGGATGCACTACATTTTAGAGTCATGTAGAAAAGACTGTTGGGCATAAAGCACCTAGCAATGGTTTATGATGGGACTTAGGCAAGGGCGACCCTTTCTGGTTCAACCTATCATAGGATTCAAGTGATGGGAGGTTTGGATGAGTTTCTTGAGGAATGGTTCAACTTAAGGTACTCAGGGGGAATTGATGACAAGAATCTCAACTCACGACATAGGAAACAGACCAAGAAGAATATGTCCACTCAATGTGTTTAATGGTGTGAAGAATAGTATCTAAAATCATGGTATTCTATAGGTGGAAGGTGTGTGCGCATAAGGGCGCAATGGAAAATCCTGACGTCTCGGCCCGAAAAGTCCGCGGTACGACTCTCCATTTTCATTGGGGTCAATGGAGGATAGGTTTTCACGGAGTACATTCGTAGAGAAAAGGGGCTCATAGAAAATGGGGCTCACAGAGCATGGACTTGCGGAGCATGGACTCGAGGAGCATGGACTCACGAAGCATGGACTCACAAAGCAACATTGTGAAGGAAGCTCCTCACGAAACATGGACTCACGGAGCGTCAACACGAAGGAAGCTGCTCGTGGAGCATGGGCACACAGAGCAACAACACGAAGGAAGTTGCTCATAGAGCATAGGCTCGCAAAGCCTCTTTGTGAAGGAAAGCGGAGCTCTATGAACTGGGAGATCATCCGCCCAATGGGCAGAGTGACCATTGGGAGAAGGGGGGTGAGCTTGGTATTTATAGGCAAGAGGCACTATGAAGTAGGGCTCGCTCGGCACGAAGATGAATTTTTCTCCGTGGAAGACTGTGAACGTCAAATGTGGTCGTGGAGCATTAACTCCTCCTTGCTCCACGGTGGGTCGCAAACATCAAATTCGGTCGTGGAGAATTATTACCTTCTTGCTCTGCAGCGGGTCATGAACGTCAACGGGGTCCGCAGAGCATCCCGTCCTCTTTCTCCACGGTGGTTCTCTGCAATCGAAGATGGAGCTTCATGAATGGGCTTCACAAACTAGTTTTCTAGCCCAACTTCAAATATCCATAACTCCTTATCCGTAACTCCATTCAAGATATACGGCCTATGAAATCGAAGCTTACGAAATGGTCCATGCTCTTGGATCATTTATGAGAGCATTTGGAAAATTTTGGGGATGCGTTTTCTAGTGTCTAAACTCATGTTTGAACATTCTTATTCCATGGTTTATTTTTTTTGTTTTCATGATGATACTTTTGAGGTTATATACCCATCTATAATTATATATAGATAACAATTATGATTCTATGTTCTTTTTAATCTAATATTTCTCCCTTGTTCATGTTTTATAACAATCTAATGGTCTAATACTATATAGATTGTTGTTATGTTTATCCTTTACTAAGAATTTTATCTCACTACTTATTATGATTTCCCATTTCCATAGGAAACTATGTGCAATAATATACCTAATAATATGTCATGTGTAGTAAATTTTATGAGAGATGTTTATAAAATAACATGCAATAAAAAATTTATGTAGATAATTTATTTATAAACTTAAACCATAGGTTTTAATATTATGTGTTTTTGGTGAGATGTAAAATTTAAATTATGGAAATAATTTAAAATATATACTTTTTTTTCTCTAGTCATAACACATTGGTAGAAGTTTGATTTGTTATAATAACTAATAATTTTCATATATATACATTACATCTTATTAGATGAATACACATTCCATATCACAATTATCCATGCTAGAATCGTATAAGTATAGTATATTTAGAAGCTTGGACAAATAAAAAATGGATCATAAGACCCTTCCATTAAGTTCTTCATAACTAGAAACTTTTTTATACATATCATTCATAAAACCTTTCTTCATAGAATCAATTAAAGAAATTGGAGAAATGGTGAGATAATATGATTCATAAGGGAAAAAAAGAGATATCAATGATCAAATAATTATAACATCAGTATAAGGGTATGGGAACATGATCTAAAAATTTTATATCCATAACCTACATATCATAGATCATAATATTGATTCATGAAATAAATCTTGGTATTTCATAAGACATGAATAAATAAGGAATCAAAGAACACGAGCCTTGAGAACATAACACTGGAATAAGTCATGAAAATGTGGCTTACAAATAAGAAAATAAAAATAATTTACTTAGTATTAAATGATCATTTCGAAGACTATCATTGAAGAATGGGTTTACTCCCCAAACCATCATAGTAGTCAAGGTTCATTTCCAATAATATCATAGTTGAAAAAATCCCACACTAAATTGGGTTCACTCCCATTAAAGTATTATTTATTTCTGAAGTTATGTATCATTACCTAATGAATTTTAGGACTATGTAATTATGGTACCAAAATTCACATAATGAAGATAATATATATATATGTTCCATAAGATCATAAAACAATCATCATATCAGAACCCACAAAAAGAAATGGGTTTCATAAAAATTTCATTATTTCATCATAGAATAACCCATAGAAAATGAATGGATTTTATAAATATATTTACATAATAAAACCCCATGGGAATGAATAAAGATTCTATCATTGGCTCGTATCCATAATAAAACATAGTTAACCATAAAGGATGTTATCAGAGATATTTTTTTCTCAAAAGATCAATAAAATATTTCTTGAGGAAATCACCCTTTTAATTTTGAAATCATTTCATTAAAAGCTAAACCTTTAGAAAATATTATGGAAAACATTTTATTTTAAATGAACTATGGAAACATTTAAATTAATATTTAAATAATTGATTGTTCATGATGAGGTGAAATTATGTTCATGACGTATATGTTTATATAAAACATTCCTATAATTTTGTAGAAAAATTAAAAAAGTTCATCATTTGGAAAATAACACGACGATTCATTTTAAACCATTTTGTAAAAATAAAAAATTGGTCAAAAAATATTTTTTAAAATTGTAGGAGAATAGTTCAAACCATTGTTAAAACTTTTTTTAGAAAACTTGTATATAGAGGATAAAAGATTTTCGACCGAAGAGAGAAATGAAGTCATATTTTCTTAAAAACATATTTTCAGTATCATAAGTACTCAAGGTGATGAAAAATAAAGTAAAAAATATATTTTTATGAAATATATATTATATTAAATTTAATTATTTTCTTTATAGGTATATCATAATATTTAATCATCATAAACTTAATCATAAACAATCTCGATAAACAATGAGATTGTAAATTAAAAACCCTTACCACTTTAGTATCATTTGAATCATAAACCCCATGAAAGAATGAAACATTAATAAATATATAAATCTTCATAATATTCCTAAAAATTATCATAATATACATTAATGGGAATTATATACACCACATAAAATAAAAAAGTGGTGAATATTCCATGTGTCTAAGAAAAATAAAAGTGAGACGAAAATCTCTTACCTTAGGCTTGACTTCTTAAATATGAATTGTAACATATTATATAATAAATATATATTTATTATAAATATATTATAGAACCATAATCATATATATTATACCACATATTATTTAGTTATAACCCTTTATCCCCACTTTCTTAACAATTCTCTATTAAGATCACCGCCTTCGATAATATTTGCTTTATCTTTCATGTTTGTTTTGGTTAGGTAGTTTTGGTCCTTTTAATTTGGTCACAGTTGAATAATATATATTATTTTAATAATGATATAAATATAATATATATTCATTATATACATATTTAGTTTCATTCATAAAATTATAGATAGAAAATTATATTACACCATTCACATAAATGATAGGCCATACGTACGCATGGATACAATTTTCATTTCTTGATAGTTTAGAAAAAGAAAGGAAATAAATAAATAAAATTTATAGAATAATCATTAAATAATATATATAATACAAATTCATTAAATACATACTTATTACCATCCATGTAAAATTAAAATAAAAAAAAATCACATCACTTCATAGAGGTGGTAGTCCACACATATGCTTGAGGGATGTTACCATTTTCCAATGGTTTGAAAGGTAAGAAGGTAAATATGATATTATTATTAAATAAGTATAATTATTTAATAATTATTATATATAAAAATTAAATACATAAAAACACCCATACAAAAAATATGGTGATGAGAAATGAATTGTATCGATATGTGGAGATGGTAAGTCATATGTACACATAAGAAATACTTTCACTTCCCATTTGATAAAAAATAAGGTGAATAAAGGTGGATTAATAAGAATAATAACATTTAATTTGACCTAGAATATTTAATTTAAAATTTTATGAAGAATAAAAAATATTTATAGAAGGAAAATGAATAATTAAAAAGAAAGTGATCGATTAAGGTGATTACCTCTCCTTTGAAAGAACACATTTGAATATCCTCTTAAGAATCCCAGGGTTGGTATTTTAGGAAGAAAAAGCCTATATAATCTGGATAAAAAAAGTTTATAAGGTATTTAGGTAGGTAATGGTCGATATTTAAGGCACAAATGATGTGAATAAGTGAGGGGAGTAGGTTCCCTTTTGTAATTGAGGTGAGGGTAACTTTTAGAATCTCTTAAAAGATTAAAATATAAAAAATTCATTCTCAAGGAAAATGATTCCTAAAGTACAGTTATTTGAAGATAATATAGGATGGGGTATAAATTACACCATATGAATAAATTTTTATAGGTTTATGTGGTGTTTTAAACTTTATCTTTTGGTTTAACTGCTTAGTTAACTCATTTTAACATTAACCGTTGTAACGTCTTTTTCACACTTAAAGGGTTATAATTTTAAATACATGGTTAAAATTAGCTCATAAATAGAAAATATATTAAATTATATACCACATATTATCCATTTTTCCTTTTTAAATATTTTATTATTTTTAAATATTTAAATAAAATATTATATTTATAAAATATCATTAATTTCAATTCAGACGCTATTCAATTAATTTGAATTAGAAACATAAAGAAAAATTTGGAATTAAAATATAATAGTTTTAAAAATAACTCATATAATATATTTATTTAAAATCGTAATGCAACGTCATAATTAACTCATATAATATTACTAAAATATTTTTAAAATCATTTAATTTATTTTTTAGTAAATTTAATAAATACCATGATTGCATTGTGTAAACATTTAAGGTAATTATTTCATTCCTAAAATTAGAAATAAATTAAAATAATAAAAAATAATAATTTATACTTAAAATAATCATTTTAACTTATCTTATACTCTTTTTTTCCTTATGTAATAATTTAAGAGATATTCCAGTCAAGAGAATGACATTTTTGACTTTATCTTATACTTAAATATTATAAATGTCATTATCGAGGGAAAATGACTCAAAAGTGACATATATTAAATAATTTCATTTTATTTATTGAAATAATATCATAAAATAGGATATATTCATTTTTGGGATTATTTTTGGGACCTTATTATATTATTTTGACCACAATTAACCCATTTTATATCTATCGCGATAATAAATATTTATTATGGTTACTATTAATTATAATCAAGAGTAAAAATGACCTAATTACCAAATTTGGTCCTCCTAATTCTAAATGTGGAATCCATTTTTCAATATTTAATTCAAATAAGTGTGTAAATTAATTTAACATAAAAACAAAAAGCGTAACAAAAAACAGTATTTTCAAAAAAACATTACTTTTAAGTATAAAAATGTTTTTATATCAAATTCAAGTATAAAATTCATTAATGAGACCATGATTAGATTTTTTAATCAAAATTAACTCGTTTTATATTAAAAAAATTCAAAATATAATTTTAATTTGTAAATACTTAAAATGGAAATACAGTTTTCAATAAAAAACATGATTTTTCACTATTCATTAAAGAAAGCCAATCTTTTCAGAAAAATCTAAAAAAATCACCCAAATCCGTTTTTAAAATGATGATTTAAAAAATTAATTTTTATTTAACAAATATATTTTATTAAATTATAAAGAATTAAATATAATATTTTCTCATAAAAAACTAAAAAAATCATTTTTGAGGAAAACATATTTTTGAATCTTAATACGAATTTACTAAAAATTGAAAGTTTATTTATTAAGAATTAATCATTAAATTAGAATTTATTAGGATATATATTTCATAATTTGGTCACTCTTATTAATTCTCACCATTTCAATTCCTAGGTTTTAACATTCATAATAAAATGATAATATTTTGTGGGGTATTTAAGCTTGGTGTTGCATGTCGTATGCACTATAAAAAACTTTTTTCTCCATATAAAAAACCAGGATATAACTTTCTCCACCCTTTTAAAAATTATCCCCTTTTAATTTTAAATTTAACTTGTTAATCAATGGGTTTTCATTTTAAAATACATTTTTTGAGATCACAAATTGTAAAAAGTGATAATAAAACTTCTTCTTGAAAAGAGGGAAAGAGAAATAAAAATTTCATATGGAATAATACATAACTAGGTTTCAAAAAAGGAAATAATTAGTGGGAAGTGAAAATATAGACATAGAATAGAAAACAAACTCCTAAGGTCTTATAGGTAGTTATAGAGAACATGGTTAGGATAAATTTAATGACCACAAAACCATAAATCCATGATGGGTGAAGATTGATTTTTATAATTAGAAGGACCTATGATTGGAATGAGAACCTTCATAAATAGGGATAGGGTTTCATTTATAGTTATCTCCCTTCCCTCTAGTGTGGCTCGCGTAGATTGGCTCCTTTATCATTCAGATCGGAGGTGGCATGGGAATCTTCAGGCTTCGTCTACTCAGGAGAGTGTGTCTCGTGAATGCATCCTTCAGATCAGAGCTAGCATGGTTTGATTATTCTATTTTCATCAACTTAGGTGAGGATCTGAATTTGTCTCAACTTATTCTTGGCTCGACATAGGCTATTGTGAGGTTCTAGCTTCATCTCCCTAGTGCGCTGACTCAATGGAGTCTCAGGCGAGGTCCTCGAACATCTTGCTGATGGTCCTCAGATCGACATCAACCTCAGAGTTGCGTAGATAGTGGAGGGTTTCTTGGTTTTCTTTCGGTGTTGATGCATTTTTTTGGAGGTTTGATTTCAATTTTTTGTAGTATTTGTTGATTGCGTAGGAATGGTAGATCTGTTGGTATGATATATCTTCTGAATGGGTATACAGAGGCTGGTTTGAGTATGTATCTACTTAGATCTTCTCGCTTTATGTAGTCTTCTTGTGTCAGACTCTAGTGACTATAGTGGTGGTAGTATTCTTTTAGAGTGTGGCGAGGGTCTTCAAGATTTATTTCAGGCTGGAGGTTAGATTTATGAAGTAATGATCTTGTGAATATTTGTTGTGTGATTTTGATGATGGTCCCAATGATGGAAAACTAATGCAGCGAGACTTGACCACATAGAACAATCCTTAGAGGAGGATCCAGATCTGGAAATTCATCTATGTAGAGCATCATGGATTTGGTTGTTTGGGAGGGAATGGCGTGAGCCATCTGATCGGGACTATGCTTTGACATAGGACACTTGTTTGCTAAACAGCCTTACGACGATGGATTTCATCTTTATGATCATATACTTGGGAGGGGAAACTTCTTATCCTGAGTATAGTTTCAATATTTTTTTCTTCAGATTTGATTTTTTAAGTTTTTAATTCTGTTTGGGTTCCCCCTTCCTCCCTTGAAAGGGGGATTTATCACAATAAGAAAAAAATCTGAAGGCCTTCAGACCGTTGGATGGATGATGGGTGAAACGACAATCATTTCATCGAAAATAAAGGAAAGAGGAAAACCATTTTATTTCAAGATCTTTTTTTCTTATATTTATGGAATTAATTCACCATCTATAAAACATAAGGAAAAATACATTCTTGACAATTAGGATTTGAACCATTATTCAATTTCCACCACAAAATCCTTTTTCCCTAAACAATGAGTATTGAAGATAATTTTTGATGCCTAAAGCACTAAAATAAACTTCATAAACTACAAAATCATATTAAGTTATTCCTATCATCACTAAATATTAACTCAAACTAAATATTTTGAACAGGTTAAGATAGTATCCAAAGTTTATAAACTTACTTATTTAACTTCAAAATTTACATAATACTAACAAATGTTTCACTTAGATCAATTTAAAAATAACCCTATATCTCAAATAACTGAAATAACCTAAAAAATTAAAGAATGGTTGATCTTAAAGGTGATATCATACCTTTAATATTACACCAACCAAAATTTAATTTCATTATTAATAAACAATATATCATGTTAAATCACATATTAAACCTAAGGGTTAAATATACCTTAACCCAATGACATATTTCCTAAAATATCATTAATCATTTTGATAAATCACTACAAAATCTTATAATGTAGTGAACATTGCCAAAAATATCAAAAATCAAATTTATATTCAAAATTATAAATGTAATCTTATTAATGAATTTCTTTTAAACCATAAATATGGTCTATATCCAATTATCCAATAGACCATAATTAACTTGACATAAAATCAACCCAAATGGTTATTTAAACATAAAAAAAAATTATTCCTAAAACCTAACAAAATTTTCAAATCATAACAAAATAAAATCATATAAAAATTAAAATGGGGGTGTTGATGACTTTTAAGTCATGATAAACCTTAAATTTATAAACTTATAATGTTATCCATAACTTTTATGTTAACCTAACATGAGAACATATATGTTTAAAATGTTAAAATAATCCTTATTTCTCAAATAACATCCTAAAATATTGAATATATTCCATAAATCCAAATTTTTAGTAAATATTATCAAATATAAACTAAATAACATTTTCACCAATTAATAAATTTCATGTTCATTAATACAATCCTATTTATTTCAATCATCTATTTATCCCAACTATACAAATATTTTCAAATTATAATATGGAATAATCATAATATGTTGCAGGATACTTATATCCAAAATATCATTGATATAAATCACCCACCACATAATTTCAAAGTACTAATACATAAACAATTAAATCATTTAACTTCTTATGTATTTCCATGTTCTAGGATTTAATGCTTAGATTAGGGAATTAGCACAAATAATTCCCACATTCCCCAAAAATTATACATTTAACTATAAATGGAACCTTATGATGAACTTCATTTTCCTCCATCAAACACTTAATTTTTCCTCATAATTACTTACTCCATGACCTTAATTTTCAAATAGAAAAAATCATTATGATCATTTGAGACATTCCATTGAGTTATTATTCCCTTATTCTCAAAATTTAGGAAGATGAATCTTCCTTCCTCTATATTCTTCCACACACTCATTCTTTATCTTATTAGGTGTGTAAAAAAACTTAACCAAGTATAGGTTGGAAATCATATAATTTCATAATTTATTATGTATAATCATAATGTTTCACATTCCAGCTCCCATTATACTTATTTTCTCATTATAACAATCATTAAATTTTCTTATAGCATTTATCTGAATCCTCATGGTTTCATCCACGAATAAGACAAAAAAGTTATAGTGTGAGTGATAAAAGTAAGAGTGTGGAATCTAGAAAAATCATTTATAGGCTATATACATCTTGAAATCTACTTTTCAATATATATCACCTTAGGTATAACGTAGTCCATTAATGATCCTTATCTATTTAAATCCTTTATGATGGTTTATAAATAAAATTTGAATTAACCTATGTATATCCCCCATGAGAATCAAAATAGGTGCACAGTAAGGTCACACTCACCGTGCACTAGAATAATGGATGAGATATACTTGAACAGATCTTTTTAGGGTTATTACCCCTATAATCATCTATGATAAAACCACTTCCATTATAGTTTCCAAAAAAAGATGTTTTACTAGAAAAAAAACTCTCCTTTATTTACCAAAACTTAAGAAGTTACCATATACTTAGGATTAACCTAATGGTTCTCAATAAATTTTTCTCATCGCAGATTCCAAAGTTCAACTAAGCATTGATCTAATACCATCTATAATAACCCAAACATATTATAAATAGATATTAAATCTTATTAGATAAATACTAATTACATATAATAACGATCCATAATAGAATCCAATAGGTATAGTATCTTTGAAAACTTGGAAACATAAAAAAATAGTTCATAAGAGTATCTTATTAAGTAATTAATAACTATAACCATTCATAGAAATACCATTCCTAAAAAATTATTCATAACCTAGGGAAAGGATGCATAATAAATGTTTATCTTAGATTATCAGTAAGGTTAAACATGTAAGATATCAGTGATCACATAATAATTACATGAGAATAAGCGTATGAGAACACAAGATTAACATTTTGAAATATACACCCTACATATAACAAATCACAATCTTAATTCATGGAATAAATCTTAGTAGTTTATAAGAAATGAATCATAATGGAATCAATGGACATGATCCACTAGATCATAATATTGGCATAATAAATGTAATTATGCCACACACATAATTATAGAAAATCATTTCCTCAGTAGTTAGGTATCAATTACAAGTCTCAAATAGAAAAATGGGTTCACTACCCAAACCATAATAATAGTAAAGGTTCACTCCCAAGAATATCATAGTGGGAAAAGTCCCTTACTGAACTGGTTTAATTTAACATCCTAACCTGAATGACCATAAAACTAGTAGATAGACCAATTACTAAACTTTCTCAAGCATGCCTCTTCAAATGCCGGAGATAGTAGACTAGCAGTGAGGGCATAATTATGGTATGGTTGGGATAATATACCTCACGATTAGAGTATTATAGCAGTATATAAGGCATAATTTCATAGACATTAGAAGCATTATAAAGAAATAAAATACAAAGAATCAAAAGAATAATAATTGATTAAAGTAATATGAAATGGCCAATTCCAAAAACAACCATGCATTCATGTCTATAAGATGATACAATAAATAGGATTAAAAGTATAACAAGAACTAAAATACATGAAATAAGAATAGAGAAAATAAAAATCCCCAAGGGTGATCTCCATAAAAATCCTGAGTACTTGCTCAGTCCTGTGCTCTTAACCTCCCGTATATAATGCAAAACACAAGATATGATCCAAGGACCTACAAACATGAGGTCAACTTAGGTACCCTTGTTCAATTATGACCTATGTAGGGTGTGATATATACTCAATAGGCCACCACCAATAGTTTCTAAATCATAAAATATTCTATGAACATAAATTAAGATAGTGTTTAGGAATAATATGTAAACCAATAAATAAAAATAGTAAACAAGTCGACATAAGTTTCTTAAGGACACCTAGACCACCATACCTTCTTTATCCCAATATGGAATGTATCTAAACCGAGATTAACCTATAAAAATGTGATTTTAGTTTAATGATAATAAATTGTCATAAAATATGTATCATTATATAGATCGAACCCAAGCATTTGATCTTTATTGGCCGACATGTCCCTTGAAAACAACTAGGCATTCTCTGTTTTTAATATAAAAGTCATCACGAGAATTTAATAAGAGGCACCCTATGCCCATACAAGGTGATATGAAAAGGAATCCCAAGTATTTATCTAGGGGAAAAATAAATAACCAATACTAGTAGAACACTAAATGGAATCCCAAGTATCACTCTCAGCATGGAATTTTAATAATAACCCTTCAAGCCTGTCCTTGGTATCTCACATAGGGGATCAAGTATCACTCATGGCCTAGTATAACTATCTTTCCACCAATCACATCCATGTTGTGTCTACTAGGGAACCATTATTAGTCATAAAGAGGTAGAGAAACCACCTGGTGAGCCATCCATGGCATACCACGTATCTCTTATGGTGTATCACAACACATGTAACATATGATCCTATACTTGGCATTCTATAAATAGGATACCCAAGTATCACCAAGGTGCATATAATCTCTAACAACCTATGAGGCTATCAAAGGCATTATTTAAATGAAACTAGAGTATCATTCATGGCATATCATGATTCATTTTATAATTTAAATTAATAAAGGAGAATCCATGTTGATAACTCAATTGTACAAAGGGGTGTTCAAGTGCATGATCATGCCACATTACATGTCATAAATATTTAAGGAGAGGAAAAAAACCATTTATCATTCAATTATATTTTAAAAATGTATATTAACTAAGTATTCCATTTATCATAATTCAATTTATTTACTCACCCAAGGATTAATTCCCGATTGGAAAACGCCACATGAATTTGTTTTAAAATTCAATTTACATTTAATTTAGGTCAGTCCTTTAAAAAATACAAAAACTCAAATAGAAGGTGGTTTGGTCGCTAAGGACTAACGTAGGGGAGTATCACATTTTACCAAAATCCAATTAATCAACCCATTTAAATTTTATAATACATCGTACCTAAATGAGGGGTTTTATTATAAAATAAATAATTAATTAAAGGATTTCAAGGATCCCACCCATAAGGGTGGTTTAAAACTTGATTTCCATGACTATCAACAATTCAAATTAATGATACCATGGATAAAAAAATTAGGGAATTCAGATCTATATAATTAATTTTGTATTTAAAAGGACTAGCGTAGATTTATCAGCATGTGACATAATGAAGCAATTTATAAAAGAGGATAATTTATGGGAAAAATCTATAGACTACCAACCTTGTACTTAGGATACTCCACTCATCCTATATCAAGGATTAAACTGAGATAGATTGAGAGAAATCAAAGAAATGGAAAAACTCCCTGAAAATAAGGTGAATTATCTCACACAAATTTTGAATCAAAGTAATCAATATAAATTAAGAAATACATAAGAGGAGTGAATATATTACCAAGGGCTATCCAATGGACATGACGACACTCAATTGTGACACCAGATGAAGGAGATGAATCCATGCCTAGGAGGATAATATAGGGAACCCTCGGTGGGATACTATGCATTGAGGAGGAGAATAATAGAGGGGAGAAGGAAAATAAAAGGCTGGAGGGAAAATGGGAATTTATCCCCATTTAATGATGTGTGTGGTTCGACCCCATAGTTGGCCAAAATACATACCAACCATGATTGAGCCACTACCCAAGAGGTAGGATCACATGATTTGAGAAACCATACACAAACCATGAATTTCCCCTATGCTAATAATATGCAGAAAACCACACAATTATGTGACTCCTCTAACATAGTTTGACCAAACTGTGTGAGACATCTAGCTCCCCAAGATCATTCACATGGTTTCTTTTAAAGGGTCATATGGTTTTAGGAAAATTGTGCACACAATTACAAATATGGCCTTTATCATTGCTCGAAAAGGGTATTAACAGTGATAAAAAGTGCTGTTAATTGAGGCAAAGATAGGGGGTCCCTTTTATCAGCGCTCAGGAAAGCACTGATAAAAGGGTCCTTTATCAGCGCTTTTTTTAGCGCTGATAAAAGTTAAAAGAATATTAAAAACAATATTTTTTTGGCAATTATGGGGGGCTTTAATAGTACTGGAAGCCCTCCTTTAACTATGCCCCACCCCCATGGTAGCCCACTCATGCCCCATCCAGCTCCACCCAGACCTACGCCCTTTAACAACGCCCAACCCCCTTTAATAGCGCTAGGTTATTCCCCCCACCTACGCGTGCGACCTGCCTCCCCAAGGATTCGATCTCGAGACCTGTTGCCTATGAGCCTAAGCCTTTACCACTCCACCATATTTCTTTTCTCCTCATTTACTAATATCTCTATTTATTTATCTATATATTGAGTTATATTTACTCATATATTAATATATATATATATGTATTAACATTTATATATACATATGGTTATATTAAAATATATATATCGGTATATTAATATATATATATATATATATCTGTATATATATGTAGTTATATTAATATATATATATATTAATATATTTATATTTAGTTATATTAATATATATATATCCGTATATTAATATATATATATATATTAACATATATATATATATTAACATATATATATATATATAGTTATATTAATATATATATATTTAGTCCAATAGATATAATTATATTAATATATACAAATATTTAGTTATATATATATATTTATTAAAATTAATATATATATATTTATGTATTCATATTAATATATATATATCCGTATATTAATATATATATAGTTATATTTTATTATTCGTATATTTATTTGTATATTAATATATATTTATAAGATTTGTTTTAAATATATTTATAAAATATGTTTTCTTATGTGTGTTTATAAATAAATAAATAAATAAATACATACATATATACGACACACACACACACACACATATACAAATAAATACATATATATATATGTGTATCTAAAAAGCCATAGAATGTTAAAACGACCATAACTTGTATTCCAGAAGTCAGTTTCAACTCCACAACCAGTCAAATCAAAGAAAATGAAAGAATCTTTGATATGATATGTGGTACATGCCAATATATATTTACAAAGAAATACATATGTATGTGTAGTTATATTTATTCGTATATTAATATAGATTCATATTAATATAAATATATTTAGTTATATTGATACATATATATATATATATATATATATATTCATATATTAATATATATATATATATTTGTATATTAATATATATTAATATATATTAACATATATATTTTTAGTATAATTTTTTATCCATATATTTATTTGTATATTAATATATATTTATAAGATTAGTTTTAAATACATTTATAAAATATGTCTTTATGTGTGTTTATAAATAAATAAATACATACATATATACAACACACTCACACACATACACATTTATGAATAAATACATATACATGTGTATCCAAAAATCCATAGAATGGTAAAACAACCATAACTTCTAATATAGAAGTCATTTTCAACTCCACAACCAGTCAAATCGAATAATAATAAATAATATTTGATATAATATGTGGTACATTTCTAGAGGACATCTGGATCAGAAGTTATACTTATTTCAATTTTAAAAAATCAGGGTATCTCGACTGAAAAATCAGTTTTGGAGGCCTTTTGGGCAGTTTTTGGCCTTGAAAAATGTGAAAAATGGTTCTCCTTTGGTCACTAGCCTATAGATCTTGTCACAGGATTCGATTTTATTTGATATAGAGCTCATACAGACACTCAGATCAAAAGTTATGGCCATTTGATGTTTGAGTTACATTTTCAAATTATTTTAGACCCTTTATTATTTTATTATTATTTTTTCTTCAAAATGTTTTTAAATGATTACTAGTCAATGATAATTAGAAAATTATTAATTAAAAATATTTTTAAAATATTTTATAAGCCTATTTTACTAGATATCTTACACATTAATTTTATATTTCCATTAATCCTTATATAAAACATATTTAAAAAATTTATATTATATTTATATCAATATAAATATACTTATATATCAATATATTATTTTTTATGATTTTTTTTGAAATATACACTTTATCAGCTGTTGGAAAAAGCACTGATAAAGTCCCCCCTTTATCAGTGCTACTAAAAAAATCACTGATAAAGGATTCCCCTTTAACAGTACTAAAAAAAGCACTGATAAAGTGTCACCTTCAATAGCATTTTTTTAGCACTATTAAAAGTGACCCTTTATCAGTGCTTTTTTTTGGAGCTGATAAAGGCCCCACTTTATCAGTGATTTTTTAGCACTGATAGAGGCCCCCATTTATGAGCACTTTTTTTAGTGCTGATAAAGGGTGGTGCTGCGGAGACCTTTTTTTGTAGTAGTGACCTCTATCATCCATCCCTAGATTTTAGGTTTTAGGGTATGACTCTATTGAAACTTTATGGATCACCCAAAGAACCTATTAGGCCAAAAACCAAATCTAAAAAAACATATTTAAGTGTTCCAACACTAAGAGTTATGTTCTGAGGCCTAGTTTTAGAATGAACCATCCACCAAATGGTAAACCTCAAATTACATTGGTAAAAAACTATTTTCAAGGTCCAAAACATGGGATGTTACGACCTCCCTACCTTAAAACTTATCATCCCTGAGAATCCTTGTAGAAACAAAAAAAACTAAACCTACTCAAGTCATGATGTTTCATCCAAATGGATGCATTGTGTTTCCAAAATACCAATGCACATACAATAATCACTTGAGCATACGATACATGATTCATTGAAACTTTATCCAAATCTCATATTCCAAATTGAAACATTAATATGGGGCTTACCCAAGCCCATCAAAATAAAGACAGGATCACATAGTTATCTCTTAAACTACCCGACCCATGGTACTTCCCACCATAGGTTCTACAATTTAAAAGGTCAATTCCGAGTCACAATTTCTCTACCATCAAAATTTCTTATCAAAACGCTACTTAAGCATTATAATTATGAACATATAATTTTTTATCAACTTGGAAACCTAGTTAGATCTAAATACATAAGACTGTCTTATTTGATTTAAATAGTTGAATTCTAACAAACCAAACCAAAACTAGCCACACAAGCTTTCCTTGAAAGGAACTCATGCCATTTACCACACCCATGTCCTAACCTGATGACATGTATGAAACAGTTCCCCATAGACTTCATTTTATTCCATCAAGAGGATGCAAGTTGAGCCACTTATGGCCAAAAATTACAAAAAAAATATCTATTTAGATGGTTAGCGTAACACAAACTGAACCACAAAACCTTCTTCCAAGGTACCTCACATTTACCTCAAGCATTTCCACTGGATCCCAAAACTGAATAATATTTATGTATCTTGGATAAACTATTAATTTCTCACTTAATTTTTCTTTCCTCAGCCTGAAATTGGGAGTTTATCTGATCCAACAAACTTGGGTCATCACCCTTTAAGAATATCATCTGAGCCTAACTGAAGTTCATGGTAACCTTGGAATCAATAACTAGAGTCCAAGGTTCTCATAAATTTTTTCCCATACTCCTTTAATTACATGTGAGATATAAACATATAGATGAAACATCTACCCATAAACACATTGACTTATCCTAAATCGGTTTCTTCTTGGAGATTAAGTAAAAACAAAACAACTGCTTCCCATGAGTCCATCTGAGGCATTCCTAATTTGGAACCCAAGTATCATGAATTACTAACCACTCATCTACAACCACACTTTATAAGCACAACTCCTAGAGATTTTACTTACTAAGACCAATAGTTATTAAATTTAGACTGGAATATAGCTGATAATCTATCAGTGTACCCAAATGATGTCACGATAGGGGGAATGCTTGTCATTAATTCCAGAGTACACTAATAGGGTTTGTACAATTTCAAACCAGGTCCCGAGAAACTCTATCTACATCAAGGGTAAATTTATTAGAATGGTCTCAAACTATCAAACCGATAATTGAAGGAACGAGTAGTCAAACTACCTTTGGTTGACTCTTTTTAAAAGAGCTTGGTTGTACCTACCGACTCATCTTCATTACCCAGCTACGATGCCTTTGTCACCTGAGTCATCCCAAAATCACTCAACAAAAAATAGTGAAGTCCAACCCAATTATCTATGTCTTTAAAGGTTGTGTACTCTTCTTAACACATCATCTTCATGTTTTCTTGAAACCACTAACTCATTTGAATGCTCACTCGCTTCATGGACATTCAAAAGTTTCACTAACCATTTTCAAATGGCCTTTCATGGTTGTGTTTATTCTAATTGGAAGAACACGCTACAACACATTTTAATTGATGATTACCACCTTTGAAGTGTCCTAGTCATCATTTACTAAGAGAGGGATCTCATCCCACAACAAATTCTCCATCAACCACTATTTAGAAGTTATAGAAATTGACAACATGATTTAGAAAGTGTTAAACCAAAGAGATAAAAACTAACCACTAGAAGGTTCTATATTAGATTAAAATTTACACACACATGTGTCCCTCCTCCTGATTTATGTCTAAATTCTCCATGAAATTAGTTGTAAGAGCCAAAACAAACAAACTAGCGCGTCAGAACACGTGACCCTTTTTATGAAATCATCCAGAACATTGGGATGAGTTTGATTTCCTGTAACGCCCAGGTAACTCTACTATAGAGATGACATGTAGAGGTAGTGTAACCACTCAATATTAAATGATTAGTACTAATATCATATGGTTCTCTGTACCATTTATGAAACTTGAAGGGTACCACATGTATCAATCGATAAAACCATAAGGTTCATTTCTATAATGGAAAATCATTTGAAACTATCCATATGTGTATTATCCCTACAAATATATAATCTGATGGGCCATAAAAATATTTATCCCAATGTTATAGTATTCCATATGATTATAATTTAGATGACAACATACTTTGTTGTCATCATTGAAGAAGAAGGGGGGTCACGTGACCCACTAAGTAGATAACTATTCCCAAGGCATGTCTAACCTATTGAAATTGAGTGATTAAGCTCACATTTTAATATATTTTATACTTTAAATCATTTTTTATAATCCTACCAAAGTGTTATTGTATGTTTAATTGTCACATTTTAGGTTATAGTTGTAATTTGAGCTTAAATGGAAAAAGCGGTTAAATATGGAATTTTGACATATTTTTATCATAGGGGTATTTTTTGTCATTTCTCATAAAATATATGTCCAAATTTTGTGATTAAAATTTTTCTAGAATTTTTATTTTATTTCCTTCAACTTTGTCTTCTGGACTAGAAGTTTCTTCGGCCATCTAAAGGGCCTACAAATTCATTGAATTTGGGAATTTTTCTGGGTGGACGGCGTGGACCCGACCACTAAAATAGAACCAAAACTCGGCCTTTATACATCCAATTGGTGTGATTCCACCTGGGATAGCATGAGGAAACAAAGGTCCTAGTCGACACAAAATTTGGTGGAGTTTTTAAGTCATTAAATTTTCCATTGGATGTTATACTTTTGGAGGAACCTTGTAGGAAGCTTTGTCTAGAAAAATAAACCTCCAAAGAAAAAAATTCATAACTCCTTCATTTGGTATCCAAATACGCTGCAATTGTGAGGGAGAATGGCCAACAAATTGTTGAACAAAGTTTCTGAATGGTTCAATGCATGAATCGTCCATTTATGTGTAAAACAATGCGAAATATTTCAGGGTTCAGAATTCTGCCAATAAAATGAGGCCCCCGCCCCCTTCCCAAAACATCTCATTCTCCATCCATTCCTTCAAGGCACCAAGGAGGAGATCTACACTAAGGAAGGATGGCTGAAATTCTTCCCCATTTAATTTTTATTTATATCTTTTCTTTATTTTTGTTTTAGTTTTCAATTTTAATTTATATTTTTAATAAAATTTATGAATTGTTTTTATTTCTGTGTCACCCATCCACCATCATTTCTTCTTCTCATCTTACTATTGTGAACTATAATACTCATGATCAGGAGTAACTAATGTGAGGAATATCCTGAGGGAGTAATTAGGTTCTTGAACCCAAGACTATGTTTTTAATATTCATTGAGTTAATTCTAAGGATAATTTATAGTGGGTGTAATCCTCACTGTGGTTGTCTAATGATTAACTTCTTAATCTACATCCATTTTCCCTCGATTGAGGAGGTGGATGGAGGGTGTTCTTGGCAATCACTAAGTAGAATTTTCATTCATAATCGGGGTAGAATAATGTGTGCACTCATACTATGGAGTGTGTTCACTAAGAATATTTGAAGTTGGCCAATAAAGGTGCTCCTAGAAAGTTCTCTCAGGAGATTTCCTTTCTTCTCTAATTACATTATATGTAGAATTGCATGGTAATTTAGAATTAAATTTTAGTTTATTCTAATTTATGAATTTCATTTATTATATTAAATTCCATTTATTTCATAAAATATAAAACAAAAAAAAAAGAATTAATTTAGGTGAATTAGATTATGTAGGTCAACGAAATGAGAAAGCTTCTCAAGTGAGATGACCCTAGTCAGCCTCTATGCTGCACTAGGAAAACATAAAAATACACTTTTGCCATGCCCTACAATAGTAATGCATAAAAATTGGAACCGTTACCAGGGATATAATTAGTAGTTTACTTATCTATTTCTATTTTCACATTATAAATAGATTTTCATTTAATGTTTTTTCAAAAATGTCAATTTTTTTTCAAAAACTCTTTGTTCACGATTTATTTCAATTAAAATTATTATTCATGGACTGAACAATCTTAGGTTCCAAAAATTATTTTTAATGATATTGATGCTTAGTTTCAAAGAATTGGTGATAAAGTGAAAAACTTAGAGAGATAAATAGAATTGATTGCTGAATATGTACACGCATCCCAAGAACAATATGAACCTGAGTCAGAACCTAAACCAGAATGTGTGGAGGAAGAGATTTTACCAATAATTTTTTATGCTAAAGAACCTGAGGTGGATGAGAAAGAACTAATAAAGGAATTAATCAGATCATCCCACACTCAACCATTGCTCGAGGATATCCTAAAAGTACACTTTCCAACAAATTTAGTGATGGGAGATCAACATTTTTTTGAAGAATCTTGGAATAACTTTATCGATGATAACTTGAAACATGATCTTCCCATCCTTGATGATTAAACATCAAAAAAATTCTACCTCTCTCTTGTAATGGAAAATAATGAAGATGATGCCCCAGATGAGATTGAGTTGCCAATGGTCATGCCTGTAGATATCAATTACCCAGCTGAATTACTTGAAATGGAAGATTTATTTATTAATTCCTCATTTTTTAATCTTATTCAAGCTGAATTGTTTTCTAAATTCTCATTCTTTGAAATTTTTGATACATCACAATTAGAGCAGACCTTGGATGTTAAAGAACATACCACTCAAGTAGTGGTTATTGAAGAAGAAGATTTAGAGAATATGGTGGTTCGACTACCTCCTCGACAAAAAATTTCTTACCATATGGCGGAGGACACCATAGAAGTCAACAAGGAGCACCCCTATATTCTGTTCCCTCACACCTCACACCTAAAATTTCTTCTTCATTCTTTCTTGGGGGTTGGGAAATTTTTTATCTTTTTTGTGGTTCTCTACTTTCAGGATTTACTCATTGATATTGGGAAAAATCACATGTGGTGGCTCATCTCAAAGAAAACACACCCACCTTCTGATTGGGGATAATCCACTGAAACTGCCTGACTCGGGGCAATAAAAACCTAGCACCCACTTAGGGGTATAAACCAACCATTATCTCTTTTCTATTCACATTCTATTTATTTTTATTTATTTTTATTATGTATTTTCATTACTTTCTTATAGTCTTAAAGTGGTAGCTTCTAAGAGCTTAACTCAAGGCATCCACTTCAAAAATAATGTCAGATTGTATCTTTACTTACCTTGGATTTTCTACCTTAATATTTATATTTTGTTAGGTTGAAATGAGGGGTAGTAAAATCTATGTTTGAGGGAGTGCCAAAATAATTAGTTCTTCTTGTGTTCTTTTCATTTTTTTATTATATTTTTAGGATTTTTGATCTTTAATGAATATTGTTATCACTCTTCACACATCAATTGATTTTTAAATAGTTTAAAGGATTTTTTAAATAATGAATTTTAAATGATTATTGTTTTGAAAATATTTTTCTTGAAATGGATTTTCAAGAATTTCTATGAGTTTGACAAATTTTTGAAATCCATTCCCATGAAACACTAACTCAAAATATATTTTTTCTAATTCTGTGAGGTATTCTAAGACACTTTTACTTATTCTTTCTAATACCCACAAATTCCTGAGGGAAACTTGAATTTTGTGTGAGAACAATAATTTGTGAATATTCTCTTTCAAAGCATTGGATTTCATGGAGTTTATTTCAAATGATTGAGGCATCTCTTTGGCTAGCCAAATTTTATATTGAGACTCACCTTTACATTTTTCCTTCATAATCCCATAGATTCCATGAATAGCCTTATAGGTTTAAGCCACATTACAAGCCAATTTTTCCTTACCTACCACCAATTTTAGTATTTTTGCATGTTTATTTCAAGTTTGAGTGTGGGGGAAGGGCCTTTGGTGTGTGTTAATTCAGATTTTTATCATTTATGGGTGGTGCGAGGTGTGTGTCAATACTTTGGGCAGTGGATAATAAGAGAATTGGGCATGTGTCATCGTTTTATTATGCTTTATTTGTTTCATCCATTTCTCCTTCAAAAAAAATGAAAAATAGATATTATCTTTAATTCCTCATTGTAAATTATTTTATGATTCATGTCACTCTCAAAAATCAAGGGCATGAATTTTTATTCATTCATTGTATTCAATTTTCATCTCATCCTCTATAAAAAAGTAAAATAAAAAAAAAGAAAATAAAGATGTGCCTTTCTGGAGATTTCAAAAAAAGGGGATAACATAGATGATATATTTCATTATAATCACTTATTGGCTAATATAACATGTCATAAAATGGTGTGGTGTTGTTTTTCACATTTTCAAGTGGGATTGAGAGAGACATTTATAGTGTTTTTACATGAATTAATCATGCATTGTACTTAAGAGTCCATCCTCCTCTTTCTAGCCTGAAACTTTTTCAATCATTTTCCCACCAACCCTAAGCCACAAAATCATTTGAACCTTTAATTAAAGCCCCCATGATTGAATTCATTTTCATGTTTCATGCTGTGGATAAATGATAATTTTCACAAGCCTATGGTTATACATGCGATTTCCAAGTATGAGCATAACTATAGAATCAATTTATCTTGAGTGAAGAGTGACATAAAATTCAATGTGTGGTAGGTTGTGATTGGCCCATGGATTGATTTATGAGGTTGAAAAAATTTGAATGATTGAAATAAAAATTATAGATAATTGTTTTTTATAGATGATACATGATGGAATTAAATTTTGGATAAGATTATTGATATTTTATAATTTTTTATTATTGTGTGGATTTTGATTTGGATGTAAGATGATAGCCCAGCAGTGCAATGTTTAAGTGTGGGGGAGTGATGAAGCTCACATTTTAATATATTTTATACTATAAATCATTGTTTATAATCCCACCATAGTGTTATTGTATGGGTATTTGTCACATTTTTAGGTTAGAGTTGTAATTTGAGCTTAAATGAAAAAGGTAGTTAAATCTGTAATTTTGACTGATTTTTATTATAGGGTTTTTTTGTCAATTATCATAAAATATATGTCTACATTTTACGATTAATATTTTTAGAATCTTGATTTTATTTCCTGAAACTTTGTCTTCTGGAACATGAATTGATTCGGCCATCTAAAGGGCCTACAAATTCATTGAAGTTGGGAATTTTTCTGGGCGGATAGCGTGGACCCCACCACCGTAACACCACCACAACTCGGCCTTCACATATCCAATTGATATGATTCCACATGTGATAGCATGAGGTAACATAGGTCCTGATCTACACAATATTTGGTGTAGTTTTGAAGTCATTGAGGCTTCCATTTAATGTTATACTTTTGGAGGAAACTTCCAGGAAGCTTCATCCAAAAAAAATCCTCCAATGACAAATTCATAACTCCTTCATACGGTGTCCAAATTCACTGTAATGTTCAGGGTAAATGACCAACACATTTTTGAACAACTGTTATGAAGGGGTCCATGTTTGAATCTACCATTTATGGGGACAACAACGCGCAATCCTTTGGAGTCCATAATTTTACCTATAAAAGGAGGCCATCGCCTCCTTCCCAAAACATCCAATTCTCTATCCATTCATTCAAGGCACCAAGGAGGAGATCTACACCGAGGGATGCCGGCCATAATTCTTCCCTATTTCATTTTTATTTATTTATTTTCTTTATTTTTGTTTTAGTTTTCAATTGTAATTTATATTTTTAATAAAATTCATGCATTTTTTTATTTCTTTGTCCACCCATCCACCATTGTTTCTTCTCATCATCTTACCATTGTGAACTATAATACTCATGATCAGAAGTAACTAATACAAGGAATATCCAGAGGGAGTAATCCAATTCCTGAACCCAAAAACATGTTTTTAATATTAATTGAGTTAACTCTAATGATAATTTTTAGTGGGTGTAATCCTCACTGCGGTTGTCTAATGATTAACTCCTTAATATACAACCATTTTCCCTCGATTGAGGAGGTGGATGGAGGGTGTGCTTAGAGATCTCTAAGTAGACTTTTAAGTCATAACAGGGGTAGAATAAGGTGTGCATACATACGATGGAGTGTGTTTAATAATAATTTTTGAAGCTGGCCAATGAAGGTGCTCCCTGAAAGTTCTCTTGGGAGATCTTCCTTTCTTCTCTAATTACATTTTGTATAGCATTTCATGGTAATTTAGAATTAAATTTTAGTTTCTTATAGTTTATGAATTTCATTTATTATTTTAAATTCCATTAATTTCAAAAAAATATAAATCAACAAAAGGAATTAATTTAGGTGAAGTAGATTATACAGGGGAACGAACTGAGAAAGCTCCTCAAGTGAGACGACCCTAGTCAACATCTATGTTGCACTAGGAAAACATAAAAATATGACTTTTCCACACCCTACAACAGGCATGCATCACTGATCATTTACAAATAATCATCCCCATAAATAGGTTTAAACTAACAAATGAACACCAGAAAAAATAATGTGTTGTTTTAGATCTAAAATTACTTCACGGTGCACCGATACTTGAATGACACCACTTTCCTAAAATGGTTCCCAACCATTTAGTAAGGTTTTTAAGGTTCCGAGGGCCCTACTAGCCTTGGGCTAGTCCCTTACCAAATAGAAAGTTGAAACTCTAAAGATATTTTATGCCAATAAAAAGTAACTAGGATCCAATCCCCTATATTTTATGTTCAAGCTATAGAAGAAGGGGGCCTATGGAAAACTCTCATGCCTCTGTTCCAAGGAAACACTCAGGGAATACTTAACCTACCCTTACACGAGGGTTAAAGCTAAGAACAACACATTAAGGTTTTATTTGAGAAGATTCAATTATCTATACATGATATTTAAAAATTTTAAAGGATCCATTTTAAAACATCAAGTATGAATCATAATGAAAGAGTGATTTGGTACTTTATTTAGCTAACACCACACGACAAACATGCATGTCTCATAAAACTTTCTTTTAAACATTTATGTTTAACAAACAACCCGTCACAATTAAGAAAATTATCACCTAACCCTTTTTATTTATTTTATTTATCTATAATTTATCACATTTGGGCATTGTTAAAGAAAAGGTCAATTCCAATCTATAGAGGAATACACCCTTTAGGTTGAAATTAAAATTTTAATTAACTAACACATCATATAAGTACTTATCAAAAAAAGATAAAAGGTATGTTATAAATTTTAAAAGGGGACTATTAAAGTAAGATTACACCATATACATATATGTATAACCATATAAAAATATGTATATAATTTAAATTACCATTTTTATATAGTATAAACATACCTCCATGAGGTTAAGTATTTTGGGAAAACAAGATAAAAGTGACCAATGAGGGTCCCATTTAACTATTATGGGTTCATGTAAATGAAACCCCTTTTTATTTAAAACATTATAATTTTTAAAACTCCCTTTATGGGTTTATCTTAGAAGAATAAATCCCCATAACTGACCCACTTGGTTCGAGTGAAAAATATCTCATAAGAACATGCCCCAACTGACCTACTTGGGTACTGTTGTGCATTTAGGGATTTTGTCATATAGGTCATCATGTACATGTGATAGAGTTAAAATACTTGATAAAGGAAACCAATTAATTTACGTTCAAAATTTTGACAACAATTACATTTATACAACGGTCTCATGGTACATAAAATTTAAATACATTGGTTCAATTATATGGGTTACCATTTCACAGTTAATAAATCAATCATGCACTTTATAAATTGTAAATTGGCATATATGTATTCTCAAATAATATGTTTAAGCACCTGAAACCAATGGTTTATGGCTCAAACATGTCATGATTTGTTAATTAAGGTTCCACCATCAATCGATATGGGAAAAATCTATTTAGGTTTATGATGAAACTTTAATAACCAGTCATTTATCATGGTTCTATAAAAGTATATTATCATAATTAGTGATAAAATTAAACATGATAGTAATTAAAATATAAAAAAAAACATGAAAAGATAATACATAAGAAGAGAAATACCCAAGCATGGTAAATAGATAAACATTCAAATTATAACACTAAAATCACAGAAGCATAATGTAAATACAGACATAATAAATAAATAACACATCATGTTACAAAAAAAATTCCAATTAAATACCTAATCAGGCATAAAACCAATAATGGTACTAAAATAACTAACATGATACATAACAAGCATGCAGATAAACACACAATGTTCATTAACAAATATCAAATATCATAGCAATGAAATCTACATGGAATGGCATATGCATGGCATGTGAATATCTATATTCTAATAATGATGCATGTAATGATACTTCCTTTACATAATGTTCCAAGGGTCAAATAACATAAATATGATAAATCTGTAAGTATTTGAAATTACGCCAATCACTCGAGGTAAAATCAAAATAAACTATAATAATGGACATCATGAACAAAAATCCCATTCATGGACAATTGTTCTTTTCCCTATATGTGGGTTTATCACTCCCTATATTGACTATTTACCATGAACTGACACATTAAAAGTATCCTATATACAAACACAAAAAAGTAAGATAAAGGAAAATAAAAGGCTCTGAATCCACTTTATAACATCCCAACTCGACTAAACATAAAACCAGCAGCTGGAACGATCTTCACATGGTCTCAAGAACACCTCCCCATATTCCAGAGAATATCGAATATCTACAAGCATTTAATGATGGTATGTTGGGTTTGATATACCCTCATGATCAATGTATCAAAATATTATAAGAGGTATAATTCAATATACAATGAAAGTAGTATACATTAAAAAAACACAAAGCAGAAAAATAACAATAATTGAAGAAAGTAATATGAAATGGAAAATTCCAAATACAACCATTCATGTATATCCATAAGATACTACAATAAATAATAAAAAAATTACAACAGGAACTACAATAAAAGAAATAAAAAGATAAAAAAAATCCCTGAGGAAGATATTCTAGAGAATCCTAAGTACTAGCTCAGTCATGTTATCCTAAGCTACCATGTGGAATGAACAACCCAAGTAATGATCCAACGACCTATGAGAATGATGTCTGATTAGGAACCCAGTGAAATGGAAAAATTAGTAACGTGTGGGATATACTCAGTAAGATGCCACCAATAGTGTCTAAAGCATAAACCAGTCCATGAATATAAATTAGAATAGTGTCTGGGAATAATAGGTGAAGCATTAAATAAACAAAATTATACAAGTTGGATTAGGTTCCTCAAGGATAACTAGATGACCATACATGATTTGGCCCAAGATGGAATGTCTATGAACTAGGGTTGACCTGTACAGATATGATATGGTTTTAATGATAATAAATCATCATAAAACATGTATAATGGGATGGACTGAACCCAAGAATGTGATTTTTATTGGCATACACATCCCTTGATAATAGCTAGAAATTATTTTTGTAATATAAAATTCATCATGATAATTTCATAAGATGTACCCTGAGACCATCCAAGGAGATCCAAAAATGAAGCCTATGTATCATTACTAGTATACTACAAATACCCAAAACTGTAAGAGTTCATTTTAGGTGATCTATAAGTAGAATCCCAGGCATTACTATCAACATGACTTGAACAAATAACCATCTGATCCCATCACTAGCATCTCACATTGGTGAACAAGTTTCATTTATGGACTGGTATTACCATCTATCCATCGATCCCATCTACGGTGTATCCCCTAAGGAACCAGTATCACTCATAAAGAGGTAGAGAAACCACGTAGTGATCCCATCCATAGAATACCAAGTATCACTCACATAATATCACAACATAAGTAACCTATCATCCCTTACATGGTGTTCTTTAAATATGATACCCAAGTATCTCCTGAGGTACATATAATCTATAACAACCTATGTATAACAACCTTGATCTTTATTACACAATAAAAAAAGATTTATTACATATAATGAACTTAATAAAACTTTGAGGATCAAGAGTTTTGGTATCTTTGGGGCTTAGGAACATTACATAACCACTTAAAACCTGAAAAATACAACGTCTTTATTGAAAAATTCCTTCACAAGACCACTAAATTTCCTCATACTTAACATTCCATGAGATAACCTGAGGACATACATGTGAAAAGGGTGAGATATAAATCGCAATAAGTGAGTAAAAAAGGCTTAACATGAATAATACAATACATGTTAAGTAATAGTAATATAAATGAAGCATAAGAGAAACATGAACATAGAGTCATGATATAACATGAATATCATAACATTGAAATGTGGCATCAACATTTAACATGATTTTAGCATGATCCAAGGATAATTGCACATAGAGAATGAGTAAAACCTAATTGAATATTAAATTAGAATTAGTAAACCCTCATTGCACTTGATGTATCATGACACTACTCTTTACCCAATGCATTGGAGCGCTATCAGGGCAAACACTTCTTAATCATTTCATCACATGCATAAGTGTGCCACATGGACCATATAACATGGATTCATAAAACATCATAATCTATTCCACAATAAAGGAATGTGGAATTCATAAATGAAACTCTATAACCAATAAGTAAATGTGCATAAATTTGAATATCCTTGAGAGATAAATGAGCATGGTATTCACTACACAATGACTTTGGCTTGGAAAATCATGATGTAATTTCAGTAACATAACAACGTGGAATAAGAATTCATAAAAACGGTTGATGAGAGAGAAAGGGGTGTCTCATCATTTTTAAATGAAATGGATAGTAAGGGGGTAATATAGATACGTGTCCCAACATATGTAATGGGAGTTAGAATCAAAATACAAAAGAATTTCTTGAATGTAAATGAGAAGAGAGAAATCCATAACAGAATTTCAGTATTGTAACAGGTGTACATGGGAGGAATTAATGGGATAGAAATGGGAATCTAATAATTATAACATAAGTAGGGAAGTATGGGGGAGGTGAAAAATCTTACACAAATATTTTTAATTGAAAATAAAAGGGCATAACAATGTAAAGAAATTTGGACAAAAATGAGAATGGAAAAAATCCTTTACATGGAAGTGCGATACCAATGGATGGTGAGAGGCTTGAGAGAGGATTATTGGGAGATTGGGGCACCTTGGGAGTATTATAAAGAGAGGAGGGAAGTGGTTGTTTGAGATCCAATTTATTTCAGTGAAGATTAAGTGAATGTTTGGGTGGGTTTATATAGGAAAGGAGAGGGAATTCTTTATTATTTAGGTTTTGGACACCACACATTTAACTAATCAAAACCACAAACCATACCATGGGTTTTTAACATGTGTTTTTCAAAATGGGAGTGGATAAAATTATTTTATAAGTATAATGACTTAAATTATTAAAATATTATGCTTGCTTATCTGGAGGTGAGTCACACTCTCAAGGAAAACATTTTAAAAGTGAAAATGTATTATAAGTCTTGGAGGGTCTACTAAGGCACCATAAAATTAATGAAAACAAAAATCTAAAATCACATTATTTTAGTGGTAAAACATATATTTTACAAACATACCATTTATAGTATTCTATTACATCACTTTTGGGTCATTATGATGTCATAAAATGCATTATATATTTAAAAGGTATTTAATTTTTACCCAAATATTTGACTGTCTCGGAAAATTATGAAAAAATAAACATTTAATAATTTTGAAATCCTGATTCCAAAAATAATATTCATTTTATCTAAATAATTTTCTAAATATTTGAATTTTTTCTTTTGAAATAAAAATTGTCATTTATCAAAAATTCACGAGTGTTGATAAAAATAGATTTTAAACCTTAATAAAAATTACAATTGTATTCATAAAAATAATATGATCATTTATATTTAATAAAAATTAACTCAGTAATAATATTTTATCAAAATAATATTTTATTCAAAAATACATTAATTCATCAAAATAGATTTCTTAATTGATTATTAACTAAAAATACTATTTGTGCTTTAAAAACTATTTACAACATATCAATAATAAAAATGAATGTATATTATTTATTATATTCAAAAGTAATTCACCAAATCATAGTTCTAGGGTATTGTTACATAACCCCTTATAACACCCGCATAATACCTAAGGATAATGTGTGAGATAGTGATTGAATCTTGGGATGGCTCAGATAACATCGCTCGGGTTGTAATCTCTATTAAATTTCACTTCTCCCGTAGGTAGTTCTGTTCGAGCTTAACATATTGAAGCTCGGATTGGGATTGGTCAAGAGTGATGCCCAGTGATGCCACCTCCTTTCCAAGATCCGACAAAAGGGCTTTGTATAGAGCAATTCTACTGGATGAGGCCATCGCTTCCTTTCTCTGAGTAAATCGGGTTTGTTAAAGCCCTATATTTATACTAATCAAGTGATCACCATTCAACGACTATATTAGAAATGGTCCAAATTCTTAACAGTATTTTAAAATCCAAAAACATAAAACCAAGGAAGTGCATATTACCATTTTACATTATATGACATTTAACTAGATCAAGAGGTATTTTCATTAATGAATGTTTGGGTCATTATACTTTGAGAATATCCATGGTGTTCCACAAATAGAACCTAAGTATGGATCAAGGCATATGAAAATTCATTTAATAATTCAAATTAATATGGTAGAATCCATTTTTGTTACTAAATTTTAAAAAGTGGCCTCAACTACATGAGAATTACATATTACATGTCTTAAATACTTAAGGAGGTGGAAAACCCATTTACAATTCAATTATAAATAGACAAAAGGATATGTACTAAGCATTCCATTTTTCACAACTAATTTTCATTTACTCACACAAGGATTAATTACTGATTAAAAAACACCACATTACATGGTCTTATCATTCAAATTACATTTAATCTAGGGTATAAATTTTACATGATCTAGGACAAACCACGTATAAGGTGGTTTTATCACTAAGTAATAACATAGTTGGGTGTAACTTCCTACCAAATTCTTATTAATCAATTGGTTTTTATTTTATAAGATAGTTCATCTCAATGAGGGGTTTTATAAGAAAAAGATTAATTAATTAATCGATTTTAAGGATAACACGCATAATTTTGGTTTAAAACATTAGTTCCATGTCCATAAACAATTCCAATTAAAAATAAAAGAGATATAAAAATTATTTCATTAGGTTATACATAATTAATTTCATATTTAAGTGGAATCGCACAGAATTACCAACATGTGACATAATGTTGAAATTTATAAACAAAGTGACCTTAAAGGAAAAGTCTATATACCACATACCTTATACTTAAGATGTAATAATTGTCTAATATAGAGGATTGAACCAATCTGGATCAAGAACTCTAACTCCATTAGATCAGTTGTATAATTTATTCAATATGGATGCATCGCTTCTAACAAACCATGTTCCCCTATAATCCTTATTCAGATTTGAGGTTTTAGGGTCCGATGCTCTTGAAAATTGATAGAACAGCCGAGGAATCTCCCAGGTGTTAAAAATATTCTAGAGGCAACACATATATGTTTTCAAAACCTTGTAATTAAATTTTGAAGCCCAATTTAAAGAATTACTTATCCACCAAATGATAAAACTTAAATTCCATTGTATTTTTTTACCAGGTGAAAAACATGGGACGTTATAGTTCACTCCCCATTCTAGTATGGTTTATCTCAAGATTTGTCTATATTTATCCAATGTATTAAGGGTATATATAATTCCATTCCCACCCATAAAATATTTTAAATTATATATATGTGTTCCATAGGATCATAAAATAATCATCATATCAGAACCCAGGAAAAGAAAACAGATTCATAAAAAATTCATTATTTCATCATAGTATAGCCAGTGAAAAATAAATGGGTTTTATAAAAATATTTTCATTATAAACAATAAAAACTAATAATAAGGGAGGTATAATTGGATCATATACCCAGTAAAGATAAAGTAACATCAAATGTTGTTATTATAGAAGAAATATTTTCTTAAAAGATCACTAAAATATTTCTTAAGGAAAATACCTTTTTCATTTCAAAATAATTTATTAAAAATTTAATAATTTAAAAAATATTATGGAATTTATTTTCACAAAAAATAACTAAGGAAACATGAATTTTAATATCAAATAGTTGGTAGGACATTATGGTGGGAAATTCTGTTTATGATATATATGTTAAAATAAAACATTTCTTTCATACTTCTATAAAAAAGTCAAAAAGTACTTCATTTATAAAATTAAAATAAGATTCATTTTAAAAAAATTTTAAAAAATTAATAAATGGGTAAAATTAAATTTAAAAAATCATAGTGTAATAGTAAAAACGTTTTTAAAACATTTTTTTTTGAAAACATGGATATGGAAGAGAAAGGGTTTTCGACCAAAGAGATAAATGAAGTCGGTTATCCTTAAAAACTATTTTCAGTATCATGAGTCCTTAGGGTGAGTAAAATGAAATTAAAAAAGTTATTTTAAATAAATAAACATATTATAATAAAATTCATGAATTTATTTATATGTATACCATAATATTTCATCATCAGAAACATAATCATAAACAATTCTTGATAAAGAATGATATTATATCTTAAAAACCAATATCACTTTAGTATCGTTTGAATTTTAATCTACACGAATGAAATAAAATTATATGGATACTTAAATAATCATAAATTTAATAAGAGTAATCTTAAAATAAATTAATGGGAAGTATATACACCACATAAAAGAAACAAGTTTGAATATATCCCGTGTCTCACAGAAATAAAAGTGAGGCAGAAATTCCATACCTTATGTCTAACTTCATTTATATGCATTGGAATATATTTTAAAATAAATATATATTTATTATAAATATATTAAATAACCATAATCATATATATTATACCATATATTATTTACTTACAACCATTTTTTCACCCCGTTTGTTAATGAATCTTTATTAAAATCACTGTTCTGGATGATATTTGCTTCATTTTTCATATATGTTTTGATATGGTAGTTTTGGTCCTTATACTTTGATCATTTTTAAATAATATTATTTTTTTAATCAAGATATAAATTCCATACAGATTCATTATATATATTTTTAGATTCATTTATTTATGTTTATATAGAAAAACGAATTACACCATTCATGGAGACGACATACCATACATACGCATGAATGTCATTTTCATTTTTTATTGGATGGAAAGAAATAAAAGTAAATAAAAAATCACCATTAAATAATAATAATAATTTCTTATATATAATATTTATTTATTAAATCCATCCTTATTTCCATTAATGTAAAATGGAAATGAAAAATGAATCACATCGCTTCATGGAGGTGGTAGTCCACACGTACGTAGGAGTGAGGTTTTCATTTTTCAATAGTTTCATAGGTAATAAGGTAGATAATATATTATAATTAAATAAGTATAATTATTTCATAATTATATTATATAAATATCAAACCCATAAAAACTTTCATTCATAAAAATTGGTGATAATAAATAAATTGTATCACTATGTGGAGACATTATTCCGTATGTATGCACAAACTATAATTTGATAAAAATAGGGTGAATAAATGCGGTTTCGTAATAATAATAATATTTAATTATATTTATAATACTTAATTTATTATTTTTTTGAATAATATAACACATTTATAGTGGGTAAAATAATAATTAAAAAGAAAGTGATCGGTTATGGAGATTACCTCTCCGTTGAAATAAATCCTTTAGATATGCTATTAAGGATATTAGGGATTTTATTTTGGGAAGAGGATAACCTCTATAATGTGTATAAGGCTGTTTATAAAGTATTTTGGTAGGTTAAGGTTGAAAAATATTTCTAAAAGGTGTGAATAAGTGAGGGGAGGAGGTGCCTTTTTATAATTGAGGTGATGAGCACTTTTTGGATTTCATAAAATATTAAAATATAAAAAAGTAATTATCAAACATTTTTATCCAAAAGTAAAGTTATTTTAAGATAAGATAATATTATATGTAAACAAAATGAACCAATACATGTTTTATAGGATTATGTGTTGTCTTGAACCTTATCTTTTCATTTTACCCATAAATGAACACTAAAAGGGTTATAATTTTATATATAATGTAAATATTAGATAATAAATGGAAAATGGATGAAATTTTAGATCATATATTATCCACATTTTTATATTTAAATATTTTTATTATTTTTAAATAATTTAATAATATTTTATTTTGATAAAATACCATTAATTTCAATTTGGAAACTATTTAATTAATCTGAGTTAAAATACATAATGGAAAAGTTGTAATTCAAATATAATACTTTTAAACATCAATAACATGATATATTTATCAATTTTTTGACACTATAAATCACTAAAATTATATTACTTATAATATTTTTAAAATCATTTACTTTATTTTTCTATTAACTGAATAAATACAATATTAGCATCGTGTGACCAGTTAATGTAATTATTTAATTACTAGAAAATATAAATATATTTTTACGATTTAAAATATAATTTATATTTTAAAAACCCATTTATAAACTAAATCATACTCTTTTTTAATTACATGGTAATTTAAGATATTAAATTCAAAAGATTAAATTTTTTGACTTTATCTTTTACTTGAATATTATAAATGTCATTATCAAGGGAAAATAACCCAAAATTTCTATATATTTTATAAATAGATGATATTTGATGAAATAAACTCATAAAATACGATAAATTAATGTTTTGTTTCTTATTTTGAGACCTTATTATAATAGTTTTGACCATAATTAACCCATTTTACCTTTATCATGACAATACAAATTTACTGTGGTTATATTCATTATGATCAAATGTAAAAGTGACATATTTACAAAATTTCAACCTCATGATTCTAAATTTGGAATAAATTTTCTGAATTCAATTCATAGAAATGGACAAATACCTTTTAACATAAAATTCCAAAAACAATGAAAAATAGTCTCTCAGAAAAATTGACTTTTAAATAAAAAAATGTTTTTATATAAAATTTAAGTATAAATTAATTTCAAAGTCCATAATTATATTTTTAATAAAAAAACTACTTATATTTTGAAACTAAATCAAAATAGAATTTTTATTTCTAAATACATAAAAATGATTTTTTTTTTTCAATTTGAATTATTATTTTCTCTATTCATTAATTTTTTTCCAAACAATTCTAAAACAATTACGTAAGTTATTTTTATATGATGATTTCATGAATGAATATTATTTTATCAAATAAATTTTTTAAAATTTGAATAAATTAAATATAATATTTTCTCACAAAAATCAATAAAAACATTTTTGAAGATATTGTATTTTTTAAGAATAATAAAACTTTACTAAAAATTGAATGTTTATTTCATAAGAATTAATAATTAAATTGGTATTATATAGGATATATATTTAATAATATAGTTACTCTTAATTTTGCCTTTTATTTCATAGGCAAGGTTTTAATGGCCATAATTAAATAATAATATTTTGTGGTTCATTTATGCTTGACGTTTTATATTGTATACACTATCAAACATAATGTCATTCTTCCAAAATCTTAGGGTTTTACTGTTGTGGTACAATATAGCCATAAATCATTAGGTATCATTTTAGGGAAAATCTTCTTGTTATGACCCACCATCTTCTATAAAATGTTAGAGATGTATTTTTCAAATGCCTTTATATGTACATTTGTAAATGGATGATAAAAGGAAGTAGTATTTGAATGAATGTGATACATAGAGTAAACCTTATTTAGTTCATAAGCCTAAAAATTGGCTAAATTATCCATGATTATTATGTGTGGAATTCTAAACTAATGTATTATATTGTATTTCAAAAACGTGATCATAGACTTGGTATTGACCTCCTTCAGATGAAAAAATTTATCCCAATTTCACAATAACTTGGCAGTTGTGAGAATAATCTTAAACTTTTTCTCTATCATTGTAGGACATAGAAATATGATGTAAATTCACCACACTAAATGGGATAATCATACATGGTTGTGTGAAGAAGTTGTAGATGTTGGTGGATGAAGTTGGCATAAACCAAGAATTCATTAAGACTTTTGGATAACTCTACAAAATCATGAATAACAGGGATAAAAAATTATCCCAACTATGAAATTTGGTGGGATATATTTATAGGGATTCATTGGGTTCTGTTAACACCTAATAAATGTGTATAAATAATCAAAATATTATAACCAATATATCTTTTCATATAAATATGAAAACACAATTTTCCTAGAAATGAAGAGAAATTATAAAATGCATACCTTACATCATTACTTACACTATAATGTCTTTTATTCTTGATTATAATCACCAAGGAATGATCATACATCCCTTACCTCCATGTTGTATCCACAAGTTGTGCCAAAATCATCCATAATTAAGATGAAATCCTTCCTAACCATCATAATATTCTAGCACCGCTCGGTGAAAAGGTGTTAGAAGAGAAAAGATTCAGGTTGAAAGGGTTACTAGGAATCTTGGATGATCATACAGAACACATGCCACTTCTACAACATAATAGTGGATTCATACAGGTCTTAAATGATTCTCCTTAATTTTTATTTTTTACTCATGTGTTATAATTCATTATTAAATGACTCGAAATTATTCATGAATTACTTGCACAAATCTATATTTACCATTCATTAAATCATATATAACTTTCTTTTATATCAAACCCAATGTAGAAGTGATTCTATAATGATATTAGTTTCATTTTTGTCTATTATACAATAAAAAGATAATTACATTGTATAAAAATCAATTCCCTATGATATGGGAAATATTTCATTATTACTATATGGAATCATCACGAAACCATGCACTAAGACATTTCCAATCACACCTTATGATTTAGAGTGTTAGTAGAAGGTCATTGAATATGTGTGTCTTATTACATACTCTCAATCATATAGTAAAATTGATAAATATGTTACATGAAATGAATCTTATCAATCCCTTATGATATGGTCAAATTGTTAAAAAAAATTTATCCAAACTTCATCCCAAGAAAATGGGGATTTAGGGAATATATCTCCTTCAAACTCCCACTTACACTAAATAAAAAAAATACTTAGTTCCATTTCCCCTTATATTTTACCATATGAAATACATTTTGAAATAATATCCAAAACTCCTTTGGATATATTTTTAAAACACATTTGTAAATTTATCATCACCTATAATTTATATCAAAATATATATAATACCCTGTGAATACCCATATGAAACTATTTTTAATTAACTTAGAACACTTTTAGAGCATCTCTTTGAGTGAAACTCAATCCCAATTCATTAAACCACAAAGTGGGACTCCACAAGCCTTTATAGAGTTAATAATAAATATGAATAATCAGATCCAAAAATTTAAGCATAGTGTGTTCTCTAGAAAAGTTTCCTTTCAACTCAAGATACCAAGGGTTTAGATACGATCTCCATTAGACAAATGTATCTCTATACCCATGTCCACTAGAAACATATCATTCTATAATAGATTCTCATATGTTCCTTTTGTACAAAACATCATGTGATTACATGGGAAAAATTATGTAAGCCCCATATAACCGACTCATACATCCTTGAATCTCTATGTTTATACTAATATAATTGATGAATACATCATATTTCATTCATCTTTATGGATGATCACATCACATTCCCCTCATCCAAATTGATATGTTTATCACATGTACTATCTAGGCTCAAGCACACAATTCTTTGTCTATATCAAAAGAGGGACCATATTTTTATACTCATTATATTATAGGATAAATCTAATCTTGGTTGAGATTTAACTAATGAAATGATCACCAACATACCAACCACTACCTAATTAACTACATGGTAATGGAATGTGTGATAATGGTATCAAAGTATGAAAGTTCTAATTCTAAGCATATCTCCAACCTTAGTTAATGATGACTCTTATATAATACCATCTCCTATGTAACCAAAGAAACATTTTATGACACTCCATTTTGTATACCTAATTGGTCATCTAGTGAATAAATACACTTTTTGTGCCCTATGAGCATATTTTTTATATCATACAAGAATCCTACCCACACTAACCATAACATTTATTCATAGCCAATAAAAATATATGATGAATATCAGTTAGGGATAACTAAAAGTCATACTTTAAGAGGTAAACAACCATTTCATATTACAAAATATATATTAATATATACATTTTTGTAATCAATGTGAAAGAAATATGAAATGGATATTTACTTTTATATGATACATTTTATATTCTTAAACTCTTTAAGAATACTTAATAAAACCCTATTTTAGAACCTATATACCATATCTTATATGATAAAATACCAAACTAACCTTATGTTTTCTGTACTTTCAAGGGTTATTTTAACTCATTATACATAAAATTAATACCTAACACATCTCTAGGTGACCATATAAAAAAAAGATCCTATTAATATCTTTATTGAGTAATATCTATGAAGAAAGAATGTTTGAGTAATGGTGATAATTAGAAATCAAATTCCTAATGTTCAACTCCTTGAACTTATTCAGAATTATTGAATTCACAACAATAAATGTTATGTAGTAAAAATCGATTATAAAATTAGATGTCTTTATAAGTCTAACATAATAATCTTTGGAACCCATTCCATTAAACCACTCCCTTGAAATATTTTGGTTAATAATGTAACTATTTACATTATCAATTACAAGAACATCCTAAACATATTTAGTATAGAGTGACATTCACTTTTTTTATGTCAAATAATGTGATCTTTATATTTTTATTTACCTTCACATATCTTAAACTAGTTAGGATATTGATTAGTAATAAAATTAAATTTATTCTAGTATAATCCTTAATTTATTAACATTAAAATTCACTAAGTTCAAACATACTCCCACTAAACTGCTAGAAATTATTTTCTTTTTAGAATATCATGCTAATACACTCAAACTCCTTAAAATTTAGGAAATAATATTTATTTCTTTTCAGTAATAATATTTAACAGATAAACATTTTTTCCATATTAAATATGCTATTTTTGTGTTGTGAGAATTTTCCCAATTAAAATAATACTATTCAGTAAAATACATAACTGATGGGTGGAAGGTACATCTTCCCTCATATTTTAATAGATAGTTGGTAAAAGTTTTGTCCTAAATTTTTTTATCCCTATCTCCATTTCAATTTTTTTTATAAAATACAAAGAGTCCTAAACTATGTGTATATAATTAATCATCTCATTTTGTTCACAAATATTCATTATGGATGAAAATATTCCCTTATCATATAAGAGAAACTATATAAAGATACCCATCATTTGATAAGATCAATCTAATCATTATATTTTGAAATTATTTATATGGAAACTCTTGCTTCATCATTTTAATTAAAATTATAAGAACTATTAATTTTTCTCTTGATTTAAAAAAACTATAAATTTATAACAATTATTAAGTATTGTTTATGGATTATATAACTTTAAAAAGGTTGAATTTTATTTCTATAACATTGATTAATAACATTGATGCTCGATGGATTTTAAAAGAAAATCTGGTATCCAGAACAATTCCATGTCATATAATCACCACTCCTTCCTAATTAACACCCTTTGGATTCAATAACAACATATCAAAACCTAAAGAAATATTATTGGACTCTCTAACTAAATTTTATTATTATTTTATCTTTAAACAACTTATACTATCTACAATGAATCAAAACATTGACATCACATACCCAATTCATCATTTCTCAACACATGAGAATACCGGGTAAACCTTTCTAGAATTCATTAATCACAGAGGAAAAATTCTATAGATGATAATAGGATGAATTTGTTAACCAGAATAATCCTTAAGGAAAAATTCATTCTCACCAATCCATTTTCATTTCAAATCATATTGAATGTATGAGTGGAGGGAAAAATTAATTAGGTAATTTTTTTAATAAACTCCGTTATTATTTGATAACTAAGTGGTACCTAGAATAAAGAAGTCACTACTAGACATCTGGAAGGCCTCCCGATAATCTAGATATTTATTACTAGTAGAAAACGTATAGGGTCACATCGTGGGAAGAATGTTTCACCATGTAAGAGTATAAATAAAAACAAAAAACAAAAAAATATCAACCATAAAAAATAAATAATTAGAGCATGCATGAGAAATAATAATAGCTATACTATAATAATTTCATGTGAAAACACACACTCATATAGACTCAGAGCCATGCCAACACAAAGTAATAGATCTACCATTGTGCTAATCATATATAAAAGATAAATAAAAGGAATAAATGAAACAAAGGATCTACTTCCATCCCCAATCTATACCTTAACTGTGTCTCCAAAATAGATTCAATATATTCCTCTCAAAAATATAACATTGAGCCTTTACCCTACCTGATCCCATAATCAATGAATTCATCTTGGGTACCTAAGAATCTTTCCACTTGAGTTGGATATGAGTATAAGTCAATAAGAAACCACCAAATAATCTTTGTACATAACTAGAAAATGAAGTGTAGGTGCATATGACATAATTAGATGAATAAATAAATCAATAGTGGAATCATAAATAAAATAACCATAGTCAATCCTCAGTTTCTAACATGAATGATGAGATTGAGTATATGAACTTTTAAAAATGCCAGAGTGTCTCTAAGAATGTAACATAACCATTCAAACGAATGGCATGATCAATTAATATATATTACAAAGTGAAAGAACCAGATCCTTATAAGTATCCAAAGTCATCAAAAAAATATCATGCACAAATGGATAAATCTAGATGAGGTAATCCTAGGAATTCCTTAGGTAGCTGGAATGTAGCTAATTCCTAGGGGGATGGATCAAGGAATTCTAGAAGTAACATCAGTTATAAAAGAAATTTGTAGGTGGATGACCATATGAAATCATATAGATATCAATGTATGAATCCTAGTGTATTTGGAATCCCATATAGTTATAAATCAAATCCATGGGGATTTACTAGGGAAGTCATCGAGTATCAGGCTCAAAAATTGGATCCCATTATCACATCTTATCATGATCCAAGGAGCACATCCTTGTAATCTTTTAATCATCGGGGTATGATATCTCCTAGGGATCACAATGAAATGTTACAGGCATAATAGATAAATTCTAGGTGACCGTCCCTAGGCATTTTATTTAGATAAAATGTCCAAATCCTAGTTAACCACATTGGAATTCCAATTTAAGTATCATGGGTAGTGTACCCCTCATGAAATAACTCATCATAATAACACTAATAATAAATGTTGGCCAAACTTTTGAATTTATCTCATATAATCCCGGTCAACCTCTCAAGTTCATGACCTAACATCATTACTAATGTAATGTCCCGGTTCCGGAAGCCACCTAGAGGCGCCCCATACCCGGTTGGTCACAAGACCTCAAGTGCATTTCCCCAAATGCCAGAGGCTGCCGACTAGTAGTGAGGGCCTTGGGTGTTATAGTGGGGAAACTATGACCTCATTGGCAGAGTACACAGCAGAAGAAAAACAAATAGACAACATCAGAAACTGTTAACATCCATACAAGAGTAAACGATACACAGCAAAAAACATACAATAAACAACTGGAGAACACACACATATATATAAAATTATGCATGATACATATATCTAATAAAGTAGCCAAACAAGTCACAATAATGAATAAAATACTAAACCAAAGGGAAAAAGAAAACAGGTAAGCTCCTCATCATCACAAGCCATAGCTTGGTCCCATGCTCTCCTTCTCCACAACAAGTCAAGTACCTGATGTAGAAGGGCAGTTGCCCTTATCTACACCTGCAACAATATAATCTGTTTGGGCCCAAAGTCATGGCCCAAACAGGGTGTGAGACAAGGTCCCAGTAGGCAACCACCCAAAGATTTGTGCCTAACAGTCAGTGAATACATGGCAAGTAAAAGTACAGGAAGCAGTAAATAGGAAATCATACAGTAGCTAGACTCCACAGTTTCTAGCATATAATCTATGAACAACTAAGCAGTCACTCAAGAAAGTAGAACAAATAGGTAACCCTATGGTTAGTTCTCATAGCCTAACCCCTATGGTTAAACCTACAAGTACTAGAAACTCTCTGGGAGGCACACATAGTCTCACCCCTCTGTTTCAGCTAAAGAATAGACTCTCTGAGGAAGCACTCCCCGTCAATTCCCCCTATAGTCTCGTATCATACTAAAGGATCTCTAGGGAAGCACTCAACATCTCATTCCCCCCATGGCCCACGTCTAGGAACTATAGACTCTCTGAGGAAGCACTCATCATCAATTTCCCCTTTAGTCTTGCATAAAATTAACAAGACAGTCTAGAAAAGCCCTTACATCCATTCTCCCTATGGTCTACTACACTAGGTTCTCATAGCCCTGTGTAAAGAAAACTTGCATAGCGCACGTATCTCCCCAAGTATACCTCAAGAACTACTTGACTATCATTCTAAGGAACAACTGCATAATAGTACAACAGTTCCACTATCCTACAACTAGGCATGGAAACTGGAAAAATTCCTAATAAGAAAAACATGCATGGAAAAAAATCCAAAGCACAGTAAAAAAATTACCCTATTCAAAAGAATTGACCTCTACTCAAGAAATCAAGCAAAGAAGGAAAAAACCATGGGAAAATAAAAACACACAATACCCCGTTCAAGGGAATTGGTGGAATTGCAAAAAATATTCAATGACATCCTACATAATGGAACAAACCACATACCTCGATGCTAGGAGATCGATATACTTGAACCACAATGATTTATTCTCATTAGAATGCTGAAGATCTGAGAGAATGTCTAAAATTATCAACCCACGGTATCTTGAGAAAGAGGGAAAATAATGGAACAAGGCTAAAGCAGAAGAGAGTGCTTACCGAGGTGATCCCAACTAAATCGATGGTGGTTGAAATGGAGAATGGACGGAGGCATAGGGGATCAAAGAAGTTCCACGGCAACACGAGTTCTCTTGGACGAAGAACCTGAAGAAGAAGCGAGTTTTGTCCATCAGGCATGACCCCAGTCCATTTAATGAAAAAAAAAGAAAACACACAGCGTGTACTTCTTGAGTACATGGCGTGTACTCAGCTTTTCCGTACTACGCATTAAACAGCCTCCACCTCACCATACACACCGTGTGTATGGCCCGAACACGGCCAGCACACGGCCTCGAGTGGAAAAGGAGTATACGGAGTGTATTCATAAAGTACATAGTGTGTAGTTCAAAAATTTCCAGAAACTCCCCTTTTCTCAAAGACTCCAGGAAAAAGGAAAGACATACCTGAAACGAAGATCTGGGTTCTTACAAACTTCCCCCCTTAAAGAAATTTGTCCCCAAATTTCCCTAACAGGGCATAGAAGGAGAAACCCCAAACAGCTCCAGCCACTGCGATCATACATCGGCCTCCCTCTCCTAGGTCTCATCCGGTACTCGCCCGTGCTGCCATAACACCCATACTAGAGGAACAGACTGGCCACATAGAACCTTCGTACTACGATCGACAATCCGGATAGGATTCTTCTCAAACGTTGCATCCACTTCAATCTCAACCTCCTCACACTGAAAGACATGAGACAGGTCTAAAAAGTAATGTCAGAGCTTAGAGACATGGAAGACGTCTTGTGTGGCCCGATACCTCTGAGGTAACTGCAACCGATAGGCAACCGGCCCAACTCTGTCCAATACCTCAAATGGCTTGACACACCGCGGCGAAAGCTTACCCTATCTATGGATCCTCTTGTGTCCCAACCTCAGTGCGACACGTAGGAATACCTGATCCCCGACCTCGAACTACAGAGGTCGTCTCTGCTGATCAACATAAGACTTCTGTCGAGACTGTGCTGTAGCCATCCTCTTCCGAATCAAATCTATCTGCTCTAAGGTCTCCTGAACAAGATGAGGTCCCAGTAAAGCTGCCTCTTCTACCTCCATCCATCATAAAGGTGATCGGCATGGCCTAACATACAAAGCCTCATAAGGTTCCATCTGGATAGTCTCTGGAAAACTGTGGTTGTAGTTAATCTCCACAAGAGGGATATGCTTCTCCCAGGAACCGCCAAAGTCTAGAATGAAAGCTTACAGCATATCCTCAAGAACCTGGATCGTACGCTCGGACTAGCCATATATTTAGTGATGGTATGCTGTACTCAATAGTACCTGTGTACCCAAAGAACTCTAAAGCCCCTTCCATAACTGAGAAGTAAAGCGCGTATCCCTTTTTGAAACAATGGATTGTGGAACTCCATGAAGACGTACAATCTCTCGGATGTATAGTCGTCTCAGATCATCAACATTGAAGGTCTCCTTGATCGATAAGAAGTGAGAAACATTCGTAAGACTGTCAATAACAACCCAAACAACATTGTTCCCTCAAGGTGACCTCGGCAATCCAGTCACTAAGTTCATCGCGACATCATTCCACTTCCACTCTGTAATGGGTAACTGCTGTAAAAGGCTTGCTGGTCGCTGATGCTCCGCCTTCACCTGCTGAGAAGTAGAACACCTCTAGATGAAACCAGTAACATCTCTCTTCATACTTGGCCACCAGTACTGGTGATGAAGATCCCGATACATCTTGGTGAAGCCTGGATGAACTGCCCAAACTGAGGAATGGAAATCCTGCATCAGCTCCTCGTGTATGTCTTCTAGAAACCATACACATCCCTGGAAACACAAGATCTCATCCTCACCCATTGTCCATCCAGGAAGAGGTTCCTCTCCTAACACACTCTCTCGCAGGACTAAGCCTTATGTGTCTGATAGTTTCCTCATCTGTACCCAATCAAGAAGTGTAGAGGTAACATCTACAAAAGATAGTTAAGACTGTCCCTGTCTATAGTGCACCTCCAGATACATCTTAGATAATAGAGCCATAAGATGACACTCACTCCTGGCCTCCTGAACGGCCTAAATCTGAGTTCTCCTGCTCAACACATTTTCCACTGCGTTTCCCTTTCCCAGCGTATAGGAAAGCTCGAAATCAAAAGACTGAAGATAATTGACCCACCTGCGCTGTCTCAAATTCTGATCATGCTGAGTGAATATGTACTTGAGACTCTTGGGGTTGGTGAAAACCACAAAGTGATCCCCCAGAAGGTAATTTCTCCAAAAACACAAGGCATGAACAAAAGTTGCTAACTCCAAATCATGTGTCGGGTAGTTCCTCTCATGTGGCCTCAACTGCCGAGACCCGTACGCAACGACTCCATCTCCCTGCATAAGCACAACACCCAGAACGATATCTGAAGCATCAAAATAAACAGTATAGCTCTTACCTAGCTCTGGAAAGACTAGTATTGGTGCTAACGTCAACCTTCCCTTCAGCTCCTGAATGGATGACTCACAAAAAGCTGACCATAAGAACTTCTCCCCCTTCTTGGTCAGACCTGTCAATGGTGCTTCTAGGCGTGAAAAGTCCTGAATGAAGCATCTGTAGTATCCATCCAGCCCTAGGAAACTCCGTACCTCAAAAAAGTTCTTTGAATACTCCTAGGAAACTATAGCTCTCACTTTCTCTAGGTCCACCGATACTCCTTCCTCTGAGACGACATGACCTAAGAAGTGAATGTGATCCATCCAAAAGTGTCACTTCGGGAGTTTATCATAATGTCAATGCTCTCTCAGTGTACTAAGAATGATCTCAATATGGGTATCTTGGTCATGTCGAGTGTGAGAGTACACCAAGATATCATCCACTAAGACCACAAAAAAGGAATCTAAGTAAGGATGGAACACTCGGTTCATCTGTTCCATGAAAACTGCTGGCGCATTCATGAGACCGAATGGAATAACTGTATACTCATAGAGACCATAACTGCTCTTGAAGGTTGTCAGAGGTATATCTGATGGCCTAACACGCACCTGATGATAACTGGATCTCAAATAGATCTTCGAGAACACCCAAGATTTTCAAAGATGATCGAAAAGATCATCAATGCTCGGTAAGGGATATCAGTTCTTGACCGTCAACTAATTCAACTTCTGATAATCCACACAGAGCCTAATGGTTCCATATTCCTTTTTTGCAAATAGGACAGGCGAACCCCTAGGAGAAGTAATGGGTCAGATGAAACCCTTTTCCTGTAACTCCTCCAACTGTTTCTTGAGCTCCTGCAACTCAGGTGTAGCCATCCTATAGGGAGGAATGGACATCTGTGCTGCTCCTGTCATGAAGTCAATAGAGAAGTCTACCTCATGCTCCAAAGGAAAACCTGAAAATTCCTCTGGGAAGACATCCCTGAAATGATCCACCACTGGAGGAAATTCTAATTGTGAAGTACCCTAGTCATCAAGATAAAGACTAGAATTTTGGGCCATAACCCTCACTAGCCCATGATGCCTGAGTCCTGCTCGACTCGCCTGAATATCCCACTCGCCTCTATGAAGAAAAGAATCACCCTATAGTGAAATGAAACTCACCCTGCGGCGATAACAGTCAATGACTGCCCGGAAGGGAACCATCCAGTCCATCCCAAGAATAACGTCATATCCCATCATCTCTTGGACATAGAGGTCCCATAAGAAACGATACCCTGCAAACTCTAGAGGGAACTCTCTACACTGACGTACACTAGATGTACTCATCCCCTAATGTGTGTTTAGTGTCAACAAGTTGACAGAAGAAAAGATACATATCCCAAGTCTCTCCACAACAGCAACAGAGATAAATCTCTGCGTAGCACCAATATCGAAAAGAGCTGAAGATAAAACTAAGGCTATAAAGATCGTACCTCGAACTGTATAATGTCCAGGATCCTACTCCTGATAAGTATGCTCCACCGGAATAGTCTGGCCTACCTCGCGGCCATGTGGCCCTGCCTGACCACTTTGAGATGATCCTCCCTGCTGACGCTAAAAGACTGGTGACTGACCGCCACGACCTCGACCTCCACCTCAGCCTGAACGGACGGAATAACTCGACTTCCCTGATTGGTGAAAAACTGGTGGTGCTGCTCCTAAATGATGAGTCATGGAAGAACCCCCTTCACAAGATACTGGTGAGAAAACCTGGCAGAAATGCTGAAGGTGACCCATCTTTCCATAAGATCGGAACTCCACTGGGTCTCTCTGGCACTGCGGCCTTGTGTGTCCTGCCCTTCCACACTAGTAGCATACTACCTGGCTACCTGAAGATGTATCTCTCCTCCTTCGATCATCGCGCATAGACTCTCTATGGCACATACTGCTATAAACTAGAGGAATACTAGCTCTGGAAGTAGAACTGCCCTGGCTTGCAGCTCCATAGTCTCTCAGATTGCACTCCGCAATCAGCGCCTGGTTAACGATGGAAGTGATGGAAGTCAACTGGAAGATATTCAACTGTGATTGGATCTCCCACCTGAGACCATCCTCGAAATTCCTTGCTAAGAAAATACCATCTCCACCATGGAGGGGTGTGAAATACTGCAGATCGGTGAAACGAGATGAATAATCCATAACTAAAAGAGTACCCTGACCTAGAATCATGAACCCCCAGGCTCGATCGGCCCTCGGGGTCTCCAGGTAGAAGTAGTCATAAAACACATGATGGAACTCCTCCCAAGACATAAACTGCTGATAACCCACATGTGAGATCACATCCCACCACCTCAGGGTGGAGTCTCGTAGCAAATAGGTAGCGGGATTAACCCGCCTCTCAGGAGGCATTTCCAGATGCTCAAATATAGTCAGCATGGCTTCCAGCCATGACTCTGTAGCCTGAGGTCCTCCTTCCACCAAGAAAGTAGGAGGATGCTGCTGATGGAAAATGCACGTCAAGTCTTCCATAGTCATGGTAGGAGGAGGTACTCCATAAAAGGTCTGCATCATCCTCATAAAGCCTTCCCTAAATTGCACATCAGTGCCTGTAACTGGTACAACAGCCGGTGCCAAGGCTGGCATGACTAGAGGATTGGCAGGAAGTCCCTAATCAGCCATATCTGGCGTCTGATCACTATCCTGCAACTGACATACAACCAGAGGACGTCTCGAAGGCATAGCTCTGAAAGATCAAAAGAATACCTTAGATTAGGAATATCAAGGACATAGAACAAAGGATTACAAAATGGAAACAGGATAAGGGTACACTCATGTTTTAAAAAACATGACTACACAGCGTGTATAAACTCTACACGGCGTGTACTTAACTATATTCTCATGCCTGAGTCTCCTTGTATGGCTAACACACACAGTCTTCTTAAACTGGGACTACACGGTGTGTTCCCTGTGGACACGGCATGTAGTAGGAATGGTTACAATGACCCGTGTTATTAGTTACATGACCAATTACACAACTGAGACTACACTGCATGTTCTGAACAAACACGACATGTACTTGAAGATTTTTCCCGACCCATGTTGTTGGTGACACGGCCGGGTGCACGACTGACCCTTACATGGTGTGTTCCGAACAAACACGTCATGTATATGAGGGGGTAACACCGTCCCGTGTTGCTCATGACATGGCTGGGTACCTAGAACAAGGCTTCACGACGTGTTCATACAAAACACGACATGCATTACACGAGCTTCCCTGACCCATGTTGTTAGTGACACGACTGGGTACACGGCTCAATACTACCTAGCATGCACCTACCGTACATGGCGTGTTCCTGGAGATTTTTCACAACCCGTGTTTCTGCTCACACAGTTAGTGACACAGTTCAAGAACTACACAACGTGTATATATAAAGTACACGTCGTGTATTCTGGGTTTTTCCAGGCAGTAGCTCTGAAACTACACCGAAGCCCAGAAAACACTGAAAGACAAGAATGAAGGTACCAAATTCCAATCTGTGAGGGCCCATACTCCCCGTGAATCAAATCTTGGAATCTCCTACATATCATATGTAAGGGAAATAAGTCAATGATCCACCATGTTCCGATTCATGAGGGCCCATAACACCTCAAGAACCAAAATTTGGCATTCATTTAAGCGAGGTACAATACAAAAAACCTCTCTATCAAACTACATGGATTCTATCAAAGCATCTATCACAACAACATAAATAATCTACACAACATCTATCACAACAACATGATATTGCTAATGCACCCTAGATGGCATGGAAAGAATGCATGTCATGTGATTTCTAACAAGTGCATATATGATGCATGAGGTGGAATACCCTCATCTCATCGGGTTGCGATAGAAATAGAACCACAATATCAACAACAATAACAGCACAAAGCATGTGAATCACTCTAGGTGAAATCCGATCAACTATAACATAGAAAAACCTGAAAACTGTAATAAGCAAGGTAGATTGGATTTTCCCTGTACACGAGTTAGCTACTCCTGAGAATAGCTTAATACCAAGTACCAAATCCGTCATACCTCTAGATAAAGGCTCCAAAAAGTAAATCAAGATAAATGAAGCCCCTCTGATACCACTTTGTAATGTCTCAGTTCCAGAATCCACCTAGAGTCACCCCATACCCGGTTGGTCACATGGCCTCAAGCACATTTCCCCAAATGCTAGATGCTATTGACTAGCAGTGATGGCCTTGGGTGTGATAGTAGGGAAACTATGCCCTCATTGGAAGAGTACACAGTAGAATAAAAAAAATAGACAATAGCAAAAACCATAACCATCCATACAAGAGTAAACGATAAACAATAGAAAACTAATAGTAAACAACTGGAGCACACACACACATATATAAAATGATGCATGATACATATGTCTAGGATAGTATCCAAACAAGTCACAATGATGAATACAATACTAAACCAAAGTCCAAAAGAAAATAGGTAATCTCCTCAGCATCGCAAGCCATAGCTTGGTCCCATGCTCTCTAGCTCTACAATAAGTCATGTACCTGAAGTAGAAGGGAGGTTTCCCTTATCTATACTTGCAACAATATAATCTGTTTGAGCCCAAAGGCATGACCCAAACATGGTGTGAGAAAAGGTCCCAATAGGCAACCACCCAAATATCTGTGCCTAACAGTCAGCAAATACATGGCAAGTAAAAGTACAGGAAGCAGTAAACACGAAAGCACACAGCAACTACAATGCACAGTTTCTAGTATATAATCTACAAACATGTAATCAGTCACTCAAGAAAGTAGAACAAATAGGTAACCCTCTGGGTAGTTCTCACAGCCTAACCCCTATGGTTCAACCTACAAGTACTAGAAACTCACTGTGAGGCACACACAATCTCACCCCTCTAGTTCAGCTAAAGAATAGACTCTCTGAGGAAGCACTCACCGCCAATTCCCCCTATAGTCTTGTATCATACTAAAGGCTCTCTGGGGAAGCACTCAACGTCTCATTCCCCCTATGGCCCGCGTCGAGGAACTGCAGACTCTTTGAGGAAGTACTCATTGTAATTCACCCTTTTGTCTCAAATCGAATTGATAAGACACTCTAGAGAAGCCATTATGTCCATTCTCCTTATGGTCAACTACTCTAGGTTCTCACAACCTTGTGTAAAACAAACATGCATAGTGCATGTATCACCCCAATTAAACCTCAAGAACTACTTGGATATCATTCTAAGGCACAACTGCCTAACAGTACAATAGTTCCACTATCCTACAACTAGGCATGACAACTAGCAAAACTCCTTACAGAAAAAACATGCATGGAAAAACATCCAGAGCACAGTAAAAAAATTACCCTATTCACAAGAATTGACCTTTACTCAAGAAATCAACCAAAGAAGGAAAACAACAGGGGAAAAAAACACACAATACCCCATTCAAGGGAATTGGTGGAATTACACAAAATATTCAACGACATCCTATAGAAAGGCACAAACCACCCACCTCGATGCTAGGAGATCAATATACATGAACCACAATGATTGATTCTCCTTAGAACGTCAAAGATCTGAGAAAACGTCCAAAACTCTCAACCCACGATATCTTGAGAAAGAGGGAAAATCATGGAACAAGGCTAATTCCGAAGAGAGAGATTACTGAGGTGATCCCAACTAAATAGACGACAATTGAAATGGAGAAAGGACAGAGGCATGAGGGTTTGGAGAAGTTCCGAGGCCGTACAGGTTCTCTCGGACGAAGAACCTGAAGAAGAAGCAAGTTCTCTCCATCAGTCGTGACCCCGGTCTGTTTAATGAGGGAAAAAAGATAATACACAGCATGTACTTCTTGAGTAAAATATGTTTATTCATCTTCTCCATACTCCACTTTAAACGGTCTTAACCTCACCCCTACACACCGTGTGTGTGGCTCAAACACAGCCAGCTCACGGCCTCGAGCGGAAAAGGAGTAAACGTCGTGTACTCATAAAGTACAAGGTGTGTACTTCAAAAATTTCCAGAAACTCCTATTTTCTCAAAGACTCCTGGAAAAAGGAAAGACATACCTGAAATGAAGATCCGGGTTCTTAAAAATAACACCATATTAGTATCACATTACTGATTTAGGATATAAGGTTACGACATTAGTTGTTAATATGAATTTCCTTCATACTCCTCTATCTAGGATCAGCTAATCACTAGGGAACCCTACAAGGTCTCTTAGGTTACATCATAATAAGAACACCCCAAATGGGTTCCATTATCTCAAACTAGTTTCTCAGGTCTAAACCCATCACTTAGAGGGAATAAAATCCCTTTACATCATCATAAATATATCATGACATCATTGGTCTCATAGGCATAGTCACATGAGGGAGATGAACTTAAACCCATAAACACTCTAAGTCACCCTAGGTCGGTCTTAACACACCCAACCGATCCATAACATATCCATGACATCCTATCTCGGTGCTCAAATACCAAGGGGGTGGAACAATACCCCCACTCTCTTCTTAACTCACCTGAAGGCTATAAAGCATCTAAAGGGTCCCACAAGTCTAATATCTAGGACATATATCATGATTAAATTAGCATATCTACCTGGAGGTCAATAAGGGAACCCATCACTAGGGCCGTAACATCTCATACATTCAATACATTTATACCCTTATAGGGTATAGCTATCACTTGACATATATTTATATTCATGTAATTATCCATCAATGATCATGGTATCGAGCTAGTGCACAAGGGAAAATCATAGCCCTTATCACTTTGTTCATCCTAGTATATATAATTTTAGTTTATGAATACAATAAATTTTAATAATACATTTTATTTAATTTTAAAAAAAGGTTAATTTCCCGTAGTGGTGAGATCATATCTCATATACCATATAAATAAATAATAAAAAGAAAGAGGTATATAAAAGCGAGAACCTACCTTATATCAGAGTAACCATACTTTAAGACTAACCACATAGTCTCACAAAATCCATTAAAAGTAATAGATAATCATCTCAAGAACCTCATTGAATCCATGAAACAAACTAATATATTATAAAAAACTATAATTAATTATAAATTTAGTTATAATAATTTATATTTTATTTCAACATAAAAATTAGGAATAATTATATAAAACTCACTGGTTAAATTTAGCACACTGATGAAGTGATAAAACACATGTGTTAGGTCTATATCAAACTCATAACACCATGTTGGGATAATTATATCTCACATAAAATTGTTTCAATTTATAAAACAATTTAATTTAACAATAAACTCTAAATAATTTCATATGGTGATGTATATCCAATGAAATGGTGCGAAATATTATGTGTTAATCGCCTCAAGATGTCCTATAGTAACACTGAAGAAATACATATTATCTTCGATTATTTACACTATGATTGAGTGAAAATATTCACCAAAACCTAGATGTTTCACATCAAAACTAGAGATAGAATAGGGGGAATCTAGAACTAATGGATGAGACGAGATCTCACCTCAAATCACTAAAGAATTTCCCAAATCATGGGGAATAAAAGTAGGAAAGGTAGGAGATCTCTTGGACATAATTTGTAGGAAAGGATAAGTAGAGGGTGGATAAAACCTTTAATAATTTAAGATAGGAAAAAAAGTCCCCAAAATTAACACAATCATACAGTGAACTATGAATTACACCACAACATGCACTAAAATATGGTGAACCTCTGGGAATCAATATTAGATCCCATAATATACCCATTCCATTATGAATCCTCCACTACCAATATTTTAACAATCATCATACATTTCCCCATATCATTATAGAGACCTCTAGTTTCCACATTATCCACACACATATCCCCAAAACTCCAAAACCCCCAACACCATACTGAATCCCTCTCCCCTTTTCTCACTATTTCATATTGGGGCTGCCACCATTTCACTATAGTTAGTTCAATGTAATGGAACATTTTAGGGTTTATCCCAAAATGGGTGAGACATACCCCTAATATGCCTATCCCCACTATAATCACTCATCATCATTCACTATTTTAAATATGCCACCTCCCCCTCACACCTTTTCAAGAACCACAAAGGGGGATTCCTTATTTTCCTCTTAAAACTCCTACCCAACTCCCACCATAGTGTTGACCTGTGTGGTTTTCCTCCCCTACTCACTATAATGAATTGATCTGGTCTCTAAGACTCTAAGATATCCCAAAACCCCTTGTATCCTAACATTTTGGCTTCCCACAAGACATTCCCAAACACCATCAACTAATGAAACATGACCTATGCTATGAAATGGTTTACCTAACCTATTTTCTACAAGGAAAGTCCCCATGTTCCATGACCTCAACCTAAGAAATATTCCCCACCAAGGAAAATATGACCAATATAATGTGAATTTCACCCTCAACCAAAATGAGCTTCATGCTATGGTTGTCCCCATGGTCCCTCATAACAGACACCACAGATCCACCACAACATTGTATCCAAGTGTTTTGGATAGGGACAAGACCCATTTTACACATGTTGAACCTAGGATATATTCCCTATAGTATGGGAATTTCACCCTCCACCACAGGGTCTACAATAACACAGTTCTCCCCATGGTCATGAATGTCCAAAGAGATCATAATATTTTCCACCTGACTCCACTTAACTATTCACCCGAGCACCATAATCACCTATTGATCCTCATTCCTCATCCTAAAACATCTTCTTAAGAAGTTCAAAACACTTGAAACTCATATCTGAGTCCTAATTAATGTGATTCCCCCAATATAGGATAAAAATTAAAAATTACTTCTAAATATTATAGTATAAAAACATGGTCGTTTATAACCTCCAACTATAGCACTTATTATCCCTAAGAATCATCAATGGTCCTTTAACTGTTATCCTCGACCAACCAGATTAATCAATTTATAACCAAATTTTCATGTTCTAACCCAGAATTCTTAAAATGATTCAACAATGTAACTCTTAACATGAGGAACACTACACATCTAAAGTCAACCTACCACTTATTTCCATCACCAAAATCCCTAGATGACACTCAATGACACCTGTATATCATGATAAAATAATGTGTCTACAATCACATAACCTTTAGGATTATGGTGATCCCCATTATACGTATCTTTTAATAAGGAAAAATTTCAAGCTATAGTAATTACCACTATCAGAATTCCCTAATGAAAACATATTCTTAGTTTTCCAACAACCCAATTAGTGTAGTTTCCATCTCACTACACCCAATTTGACATAAAAAAATTAGTCTTTTTCTAGCTGACCATTCTAATAAATTCTTGTCCACACCCACTAATACACTATCTCATTGATTGATCACAATGAATTAAATTTAGAGGCATCACATGATCATCATGACAAATATATAAAATTTAAACCTAGCAGCCAGTGTAGCATCACCGTCTGTTCCTCAACCAAATTAATCTATCATGATACTCTCTCCCTAAGGACCAGTGCACCATAGATCCATCTTTCTCAGATCACTTAAAAACTAAAGGAATCCAAATTACAAGACATGGAATCTAACCAATACATAATAAAACCTAAAATATATTATTTAATAGGACACCAAATATAATAAGATTTATCACTCACTAACATCCCAAATCCCTCTCGAGTATACAATGGTTGACCACATCACACCCATGACCCTACCAACATGAGTTCATTCCAACACATAAAATCCTCTATCCATTACCACTTATAATGACTCGGCATGATAATCACACTCATACCCAAGCACTAATATAAAAAATCAAATACCAACCACTATCGACTAACAAAAACATTATCCTAGAAAACTTTTTAAATTTTATTCGTAACTAGGGTCACACCCTCCAACAAAAAATGGAGAGCTCCCCATAATAGGTATTTAATTACACCAATCCTTGAAAAAAACCTCAATAGTCTATAAAACCAACCTTCTAAATAATTTTGGTCAAGGTAGAGACCCTCAGGTCAATCTTACATTGATATGTTACCCTTGACAATGGGGAAATCATTAATTATCTTCAAAAATCCAAGAAATTATAGGCATGAGAATATCATTAAATCCATAAATATTCATCCAATATACATAATATCACTAATCCAAAAACAATGGGAAATGTGCATAACCAATGCATACCATATCATTCTCATCTAAAAACAGTGGGTGGACACTCCCATACCACGTGATCACATAACCAGACTCACGCTCTTATGGGTCACACACTACAAAATATAGGCTCAAACTCCTAAATACATTTCTTTATACCTTTCATGTTAGACTCATAAATCTAATATAACCCTTGTCACTCCTCTTCAAAATCAGGTCTTTCACATATTCCATGGCCTACCACATGAACACCTATCTACCTGGTCATCATTCCAAAACCCAAATCATCTACACACACTCTTACAATAATAAATATAGTAATTTAGAAACATAATTCACAATATCATTTAAAACAACAATTGTAATAAATTGGGTCAGGTACTCTATTGGTCCTTCCCTCCGAAACCCATCCTCAATACTAAAGCACTTTCACCCAAGCAATTTTATCTACAAAATTTACAAGGTATCCATAATCTCATATCATATAGCTAGAAACAACTCCCACACACTAACCTCATAACAAAACATATCTCTCCATGAATCTCATTTATAAGCAACATACAAGCCTGACTAACCTTTCACATAGGTTAACCATGCATAACTCATCTCAACTCATCCATAATGCCTAACTCACCAATATCCAAAGTTGTAACTCAAAGGTAATAAGAACTCCCACCTAGGCAATACAACATATCACATGTAGGTAATAACTCATGGGGTAACACCCCTTCTCCAATTTAAATATATCATGGTGACCCACATGATAAAACACCCACTATAGGGTTTCACATATATCATATTAACCATAAAATAATATTTCATCATCTTACTAGGGTACCAATCCTCATTGGGCATCTACTTTCATTAATACCGTCTAGAAGAATATTATATCATCCACACCCCCCACACAGAGGTATATAATTAAATTATCTTAGATGAACCATGATAAGTAAATCATACACATATGGTTCAGTTACATTTAATTCCACCATGAAGCTATTTGAAAAAACACTAAATAGGTTTTTGAAACTTTAAAAAATGAGTCTATTTTTATTTCTAGAACCAATATCATTATTTTCCTCAAGGGGTTAATTGAATTAAAGGAATATGATGAATGTACTAACCTACTAAGGGACACTATACATACCTTACATTGAGGTACAATATATATATCATTAAGTATCTCACCATCGATCAACATGACCTATCATCAGAAAAAAAATATCATGGTTAATCTGAGTAGAAGGTCCCCAACAAGATATATAAGAAAAATATATATAAGTTGTTTTTGAAACATTAAATTACCAAACCCATATCACCAGTGAGGTCAATAATAATAAATCATATGTTTTTAGTGTGAATTTTACATAACAAATATGATACATTAATACTAGACACTTACTAATGAGCCATGATCCAAAAACCCATAAATCATGAATCCAAGAAAACACATGTAACACCAGAGACTTTAATGAGAAATATTTTGTTTTTATGTTATATAAATCATCAAAGGGATCTTTCACTACACACAAAACTATCTTGGATTGCTTTACATGCAATTGCGGCCTTCCTCGATAGCTTGCGTTGTACGCAATACTGAGTTTCACTAAACAACGACATGCTATTAAAATATTATTAAAACTAGCCATTATGAATAGTAATAATCACTTTTTTATATTTTATAAACTTTATTTTTCAAAATGGACTTCATTTTTGGGTTTGGAATATCAAAATTATCTTGGGTGAAATTTTGGTATTTTTCTGAAAACTTTCAATTTTTGATGAATAGTGAAAACACTGGGTTATTACTTAAAAACCGACTTTTTATTTAAATATTTATTTATTTTATTTAAATTTATTTTAGGTCAAAATTTATACATAATACCTATATAAGTTCAATGCAATTCATTGGAGTCATTTTATAATAATTTTAGTTATAAAAAGTTTATTGAACTTTTCACCATCTTTTACCCACCTCCTAGGAGAATTTCCAAATTCACATAAAACATAATTTTACCGCTTTTTTGAATGGAATTTCAAAAATCTGAGAGACACGATTGATGTCAATAATTAAAATGTGTTTCAATGAGATGAAAATAATTTTTGGTGAATAGTAACTTTTTACTTTTATTTACCACGATTAAAAGTAAATAGGGTAATTAAGGGTAAAAATGGTATTATTATTACCCTAACACGTGTCCTAATTCTATTGGATAAGTGTAATTAGACAAAAAAACCTTAGGAATAAAATATGACCATTTAGGCCCACTTGGATTAGATTAGGACATTTAATATTAATTTATTTAAAGAAGAGTTAAAATTGTTAAGATCAAAGTTTAATAAGTAAATCATTTTTAATATAGGGTTATACATAAGATAAATTCAACTATAAATATTTATTATAAATATAAGAATATTCCTACATAATGGTATTTTATTTGTAATTTTTAGACTTTAAATAATTTAATTTATTTATGACACAATGATGATGCAGTAATTATATGATTAATGAAATATTGACATAATTGATGTTATAAATAACCAAATAAATGTAATTTCAGGATTTTTATGAATTAATATAATTTAATATGTTAATATGACATGTGATTATTGATTTAATTAACTTTTTTTCGAACTAATCTTTATGTTATAATTTTCATAAAAATCAATTACCAAATTGTGTCAAAATTGACATAAAATAGTTTTAAAAACAAATATTATATTATTAATTGTTATTTTATTCCTAAAAATCTAAGGTTCGCCCAAATGACTTATATAAGGTTATATATATTAATAATAAACAACTTGGGGTTCTTTTGGCTTGTTATAGTAAGTTTATTAACCTTATAGTGTAAGAATACAAGAAGACACAGTAAAAGTTAAATTAACTAACTTAAAGTTAAATATAAATTATAAGGTTAAAAAAGATACCTAAACTTGTATAAATTATATTGGATGAGAGGATTTCGACCCATACCCACCTTATCTTATAAATAAATCAATCTGGAGCTATTAAAATACGAATATGACTTTATAATAAAATAATATTTTTAGTTTTTTGAAAGGTGCCCCTCTCCTCCCTTATAAAAGGGAACCTCCTCCCTCTCTTCCTCACACCACTTTGAGCCTTCAAGATGGGCCAAACCCTGAAAACTTCTCTTCTACACTTCCCTAGAAACATCTTAGAGGTTCTTGTCTTCTTTAAAGACCAATTTTAGTTCCCTAAGAGGAGGTCTCAAAGAGGCGCTTCAAAGAAGAGGTAATGTCCGTTACCGATTCTTTCAACTTTATTTTTTCTTCCACTTATTCTACTTTAGTTGTTTCATTATGAAGTAATAAACTAAGTATCACTAATATACTGATATGTTATTATTAGTATGAAACACCCCTATTTCACCATCTATCTATCCTACAAAAAATGAAATCACCGCGTGTGCGTATGTACGGAATACCGTCTCCACACCGTGGTGTAATCTATTTTCCACCACCACCTTACTTGGATGGGTATAATGGTGTAAATAATGACTATATTTGATTATTGTAAATTGATATTGATTCTGAAATAGTATACATACACTACAATACAATTCCACGATCATGGGAACGATATCATCGCTCGTGCAAACGTACGGAATACCGTCTCCACGATGTGATGTGACTCATTATACATGATCTTAATTGCATAATGATTATATAAATGAATTGATTGAATGAATATTATATATATTACACTAATAAAATTCTTGAAATGTGGTATCTATAACCTAAAAAGAAGAATAAGAATTTATTCGACAAAACACGCATAAGAACAAGAAGTAATAAACACCCGAATAACGAGTAGTAATGAAATATTACAAATTAGAAGCTAAGAATATGACCATATATGATATCATACAAATAATTATGATTCTAGAATAAGTCAATGACATTATTTAAATCATTATATAGGATTTTGGGACACTTACAAAGAAAATCAGACCTAAGGTAAGGGAAAATCTCACAATCTCATTTTTATCCAAGATTGTTTATACATCAGAATTTACTGGGGAATATTTATCATACACATCCATGTTTCCTCAATATTTAATATTATTTCCATCCAACTAAAATTGTTTAAATTCAAATTTACCCTTTGGTATGTTTTTAGTAAAAGATATGAAAGGAATATTTTGTTGTTTTTCGTACGAGGTACTTTTTGACTTTTCCAGCCAAAGTACGGGAAGAATGTTTTTTAACTTATACGGCATGAATGGATTTTTTTAGAACAATATTTCCATGAAGATTCTTTTATATGTTTTCAAGTTTATTTTTAATCAACTTCCTTTTCAAAATTATATGACATGTTAATAAAGGAAAATGTTTTTGATGTAAAAAGGATATTTTCCTCAAGAATGGAGTTCAAGCATTTTATCAAAATTATTTTACATCTAAGATAATATATGGTTCTGTTTCTATCCCTATTTTTACATTTATTTGATTATGTAATGATGTAATTTTTTTTATTATGTATTTTCATCTTATATGGATTATGTTATGATGGCATGATGTTTAAGATTCCCTTTTTTATTACATGGGATATGCAATGATGTATGATTTTTGATTTTGTGGAACACATAAGAATGGTATAATTATGAGATGGGTGAGACCTATAACTCCCTCCAATGCATTGGGTAAAGATTTATATCTCATGTGATAGACATGGTTGGAATGGCAGGTTAAACCGGTTCAGTGAAACAGGACTGAAACGAGGAGTGAACTCGGTTCAGAAAAGGACTTTGTCCGCTAAGATAGTCTTGGAAATGAGTCTTGACTACTAAGAAATGATTTTCTATGATTATGTGTGTATGACACAAAGCCTCATGTCTTAAGTTATGATTATTGGAATTACATTTCACTTCTATGATTTATCCCATGTTATGATCTCTTTTGCAGGATAAGATTTTCAAAATGTTACGTTCTTATAAATATGATATGTTTGATATTTCTTTTGTTTACCCTTACTGAGCATTTGAGATCACCATTTTGTATGTTTTCTTTTCCCCAGGTTAGGAAGAAGGATATTAGGTAGAATATTACAAAAATGAACTCTAGATATGATTAAATAAATGGGAGACAACGTAGATGATTTAGGAACCAGTTGTTTATGTTTCCCAGTTTCTAAAGACACTATACCTATACGGTCCTTTCAGGGTTTTGTTATATGATGTAATAATTATGCTTCAATTTTGAAGTATTAACAATTTATGTAAATTTAGGTTGTTATAGTTGGTATCAGAGGAAAGGTATAGTCAACCTTGGGAAACAAGGATGTGGAAGCCTTAGTAAGAAACCTAAGGATATGTCTAAGCATAGAACACAATCTTAGTGTTTTAGAAATGGCCATGAAAAAAATATGATAAGACATTAAGTGTAAAATTTTGTTCTTGATTATGTGTTTTTTCTATTATAATTAGTGTTTCTCACACTATTCTTTATGGTTTTAGTCAATGGTTGGAACCTGAAGGAACCGTGTTAATGCGGAATGCGACGGGCAATGCAGTGATTGTCCCCCTGAGCAACCAGACGTTATGGGAGCTGGAATGAAAAATCTTGTAGCCATGCTCACACAAATTTCTCAAGATATGAATCATATAGGACTTCCAAACTAGCAAAGGAAGGAGAAAAATTCTGTTGAATCCTTTATGAGGCAGCATCCACCTTCATTCAATGGGTCTTCTGATCCATTAGTGGCTGAACAATGGATCAGTACCACTGAAAATATATTTCAGTTCTTCAATGTTCTGAACATGATAAAGTCATCTTAGTAGTGTATCGTTTGGAAGGTGATGCTGATCAGTGGTGTAATATTATTAAGAATACGAGGCAAAGAGATGAAATTGAGTCCATGGAATGGTATGAGTTAAAGAACTTATTTTTCAATAAGTACTTCCCTCGTATTATTCAAAAAAATATGGAGAAGGATTTTCTTGAACTGAAGCAAAAGGATGATGAATCTGTTGGTACATATGAAGAAAATTTTACAAGACTTTCAAGGTATGCTTCTGGTATTATTATCCAACCTGAGAGTAAGATCGATCGATTCTTTAGTGGCTTAAAACCAATTCTTCGAAGGGCGTTAGCCATAAGGGACTTCAATAGTCATGCGGAAATTGTTCGATGTGCTCTTAAGGTTGAGATGGAGATTGGAGTAACCCATCAGTCATATGGGTTTGATAAGAAGAGGAAAATGGAATTCAAAGGAAAATCTAAAGACCACACTGAAAATAAGATGAGTTTTCTGTTATGCTCAAAGTGTGGAATGAAACATGGAGGAAATTGTCTTAAGGGTACAAGAAAATGTTATAAGTGTGGAAAAGAAGGTCATCAGGAAATTCAATATCGAAATAATGGGAAGAAGATGTCTAATGATGCAAAAAAGGAAGGGATACACAGAATGAACCTACTACATTTCAATGTTTCAAGTGCAAGGAGATGGGGAATTATGCCAATCAATTCCCAAATCCAAGGGTTGATGATGATGATCGACGTCAACAAAATCTTAAGGCCAAAGACAAAGGAAAGTCACATGAAATTACTATCGGCGATGTGGAGTACAACAACGAAGTGGTGAGAGGTACACTTACCATCCACTCTAAAGTAGAAAATGTTTTATTTAATTCTGTATCCACCCACTCTTTTATTTCTGAAGAATTTTATAAGGGTATCACTGTATTACCTCAACAATTAGATGTTGAGTTAGCTATGTCAACCCCTAATGTCACAACAATCCCATCAAAAGTTTATATTTCTTATCCGATTGAAGTTTGTGGGAATGTTCTTCCTGCAAATCTTGTGATCCTTCCTATAGTGGGATTTTATGTGATTCTTGGCATGGATTGGCTTTCTCTATATAGATCTCATATCAATTACCTAAGAAGGGAAGTTACATTTCATATTCCAGATCAATCTATGATCATCTATCGATGCAAGGATGAACATAACCTTCCAGTGGAAATTTTTTCCATCTTATGGGTCTTGATTCCACTAAATTAAGGTTATTTATATCAAATAGTTGGAGAGAAACTCACGATTAAGAATATTCCCATTGTATGGGAGTTTGATGATGTCTTTCCAGAGTAATTTCCTGGTCTTCCACCAAATCGTGAAGTTGAGTTTTCAATAGAACTCGTACCGGGTGCTTTGCCTATTTAAAATACACCTTATAGAATAGACCCAATTGAGTTGCAGGAATTGAAGAAGAAAATCCAAGAAAATATTGATAAAGGATTCATACGCCCTAGTCTGTCACCTTGTGGAGCACCTGTTCTGTTTGTTAAGAAGGAAGATGGATCAATGAGACTCTGCATTGATTATCAAGAACTTAACAAGATCACTATCAAGAAAAAATATCCTCTCCCATGCATTGATGACATATTTGACCAACTACGCAGAGCTCAATACTTTTCCAAGATTGATCTTCGTTCAAGGTATCAATAATTAAGGGTCAAAAGGGAGGATATAACAAAGACGACTTTCTGTACAAGGTATGAAAAATATGAATTTATAGTGATTCCATTTGGTATTACTAATGCCTCTGCTATCTTCATGGATCTTATGAATAGAGTCTTTAGAGACTATCTTGATCAGTTTTTGGTAGTCTTTATAGACGATATTCTTTTCTATTCAAAGAGCAAGGAAGAACTTTAAGATCACTTGAGAATTATATTGAAGACCTTGAGAAAGGATAAGCTTTATTCCAAATTTACCATGTGTGAATTTTGGCTTCCAAAAGTTGCATTTTTGGGTCACATAATCTCAATATAGAGGATATCTGTGGATCCAGCAAAAATAGAGGTTATCGAAAGATGGTCGAGACCAACAACAGTAACTGAGATATGAATTTTTCTTGGTTTCGCTGGATATTACCGATGTTTTGTGAAAGATTTTTCAAGGTTATCTAACCCACTCACCAAGTTGACTCAGAAAGGAGTTAAGTTTGTTTGGACGGAGGAATGTGAAGAGAATTTCAAAGAGCTAAAAAGAAGGTTAGCCAGTGCACCTGTGCTCACACTACCTTGTAGTGGAGAAAGGTTTGTGATCTATAGTGATGCATCCAAGAAGGGGTTGGGGTGTGTTCTTATGCAAAATGATATGGTGATAGCTTATGCCTCACGACAGTTGAAAATCCATCAGCAAAATTACCCAACTCATGATTTGGAGTTAGCTGCGGTAATCTTTGCATTAAAGAATTGGAAGCATTATCTTTATGGTGAAAGGTGTGATATTTATACTGATCATAAAAGTTTAAAGTATATTTTCACACAAAAGGATCTGAATATGTATCAAAGAAGATGGTTGGAACTGATTAAGGATTACAACTACTCAATTCATTATCACCCTGGGAAAGAAAATAAGGTGGTTGATGCATTAAGTCAACAAGACCATGCTAGCTTATCCATGATGAGGATCACAAAAGATCCAAAATTTATGGATTTAAAAAGGATGGATCTTGGAATTATAATGGAAGGGGAAAAATCTTATCTTTCTCAAATTAATGTTCAACAATATATACACATGAAGATTAAAGAGGCAGAGAAAGAAGATGTAGAGTTACAAAAGAAGGTGAGAAATGTTCTTGAATTAAACCTTGATTGTGATGGGATAATAAGGTTCAGGAATCGGGTTTGTGTTCCTCCCATCCCAGAATTAAAGAAGGAGCTACTGGACGAGGCTCATAGTTCTTCATTTTCTATTCATCCTAGAAGTACAAAGATGTATACAAACCTGAAAGAGTACTTCTGTTGGGATGGAATTAAAAGAGATGTTGCTGAATATGTCTCTCGATGCTTGGTTTGTCAGTAAGTTAAAGCTGAGAGACAAAAGTCTAAGGGGATGTTACAACCATTACCCATACCAGAATGGAAATGGGAAAACATCACTATAGACTTTGTCACTGGACTTCCTAAAACATCCAATGTCAATAATGCTATCTGGGTTATAGTTATCGTCTTACGAAGTCAGCACACTTCATTGCTATTAAAGAAGATTTCTCTCTAGATCAGCTTGCCAGGATATATGTAAAGGAAGTGGTAAGATTGCTTGGAGTACCACTTTCCATTATATATGATCGGGATCTATGGTTTACCTCAAAATTCTGGCGATGTCTTTAGCATGCTCTAGATACAGAGTTGAGTTTCAACACTTCTTACCATCCTCAGACAGATGGTCAGTCTGAGAGGACAATTCAAAATCTAGAAGACATGTTGAGAGCTTGCTCTATGGATTTAAAAGGTGGTTGGGATCAACACCTATATTTGGTTTAATTTTCTTATAATAATAGCTTTCAATCCAGTATTCAGATGGCTCCTTATGAATCTCTCTATGGAAAGAAATGCAGGACTCCAACTCGCTGGGATGAAATTGGGGAAATAAAGCTATTAGGACATGATCTTGTTGACGAGATGACAGAAATGGTCAGATCTATTCAACAACACATAAGAGCAGATCAAAGTTGACAAAAAAGTTATGTCGAAAATTGAAGAAAAGAACTAGAGTTTGAAGTGGGTGATAAAGTATTCTTATGAATATCTCCTTATAAGAGAGTAATGAGATTTGGAAAGAAGGGAAAGCTATGCCCTAGGTATATCGGTCTTTCTGAAATACTGGATCATGTTGGGAAGGTAGCTTATCGATTGGTGCTTCCACCGAATCTCTCTGAAGTTCACGATGTGTTCCATGTATCTTTCCTGAGAAAGTACATACCTGATCCTTCACATGTACTCAACTCAGAAGTTATACCGCTGGAGCAAGATCTTTCTTATGAAGAACAACCGATAGAGATTCTGGATCGTAGCGAAAAAGTTCTGAAAAATAAGACCACTCGCTTGGTTAAAGTTTTATGGAGGAACCACCAATTAGAAGAAGCTACATGGGAACTAGAGGATATGACGAGGGAGAGGTATCCTCATCTGTTTGTTACAAAGTGACGAATTTCGAGGGAGAAATTCATTTTAAGGGGGGTAGAATGTAACACCCGAGACTTTTATAAGAAATATTTTGTTTTTATGTTATATAAATCATCAAAGGGATCTTTCACTACACACAACACTATCTTGGCTTTCTTTACATTCAATTACGGCCTTCCTCGATAGCTTGCATTGTACGCAATACCGAGTTTCACTAAACAACGATATACTATTAAAATATTATTAAAACTAGCCATTATGAATAGTAATAACCACTTTTTTAAATTTTTTAAATTTTATTTTTTAAAATGGACTTCATTTTTGGATTCGGAATATCGAAATTAGCCTAGGGTGAAATTTTGGTATTTTTCTGAGAACTTTCAATTTTTGATGAATAGTGAAAACACTAGGTTACTATTTAAAAACCGACTTTTTATTTAAATAATTATTTATTTTATTTAAATTCATTTTAGGTAAAAATTGATACATAATACCTATATAAGTTCAATTCAATTCATTAGAGTCATTTTATAATAATTTTAGATATATAAAAATTTTATTGAACTTTTCACCGTCTTTTACCCACCTCCTAGGAGAATTTCCAAATTCACATAAAACTTAATTTTACCGCTTTTGTGAATGGAATTTAAAAAATTCGAGAGACACGGTTTATGTCAGTAAATAAAATGTGGTTCAATGAGATGAAAATAATTTTTGGTGAATAGTAACTTTTTACTTTTATTTACCACGGTTAAAGTTAAATAGGGTAATTAAGGGTAAAAATGATATTATTATTACCCTAACACATGTCCTAATTCTATTGGATAAGTTTAATTCGACCAAAAACAACCTTAGGAAAAACATATGACCATTTAGGCCCACTTGGACTAGATTAGGACATTTAATATTAATTTATTTAAAGAAGGGATAAAATAGTTAAAATCAACGTTTAATAAGTAAATCATTTTTAATATAGAATTATACATGATATAAATTTGACTATAAATATTCATTATAAAGATAAAAATATTTCCTACATAATGGTTATTTATTTGTAATTTTTAGACTTTAAATAAGTTAATTTTTTTATGACACAATGATGATACATTAATTATATTATTAATGAAATATTTACATAATTGATGTTATAAATGCCCAAATAAATGTAATTTGAGACTTTTTATGAATTTAAATAATTTTATATGTCAATATGAAATGTTATTATTGATTTAATTAAATTTCTTCGAAATAATATTTCTTTTATGATTTTCACAAAAACAAATTACCAATTATTGTCAAAATTGACATAAAATTGTTTTTTGAAACAATATTATATTATTAATTGTTATTTGATTATTAAAAATATAAGGTTCGGCCAAATGAATTATATAAGGTTATATATATTAATAATAAACAACTTAGGGTTCGTTTGGCTTGTTATAGTAAGTTTATCAACCTTATAGTGTAAGAAAACAAAAAGACACAGTAAAAGTTTTATTATCTAACTTAAAGTTAAATCTAAATTATATGGTTAAAATAGATACCTAAACTTTTCTAAATTCTATTGTATGAGAATATTTATACCCATACCCACCTTAGCTTCGAAATAAATCAATTTTGAGCTATTAAAAACCGAATATGACTTTATAATAAAATAATATTTTTAGTTTTTTCAAAGGTGCCCCTCTCCTCCCTTATAAAAGGGAACCTCCCCTCTCTCTTCCTCACACCACATTGTGCCTTCATGCTCGGCCAAACCCTGAATATTCTCTTCACCACTTCCCTAGAAACATCCTAGAGGTTCTGGTATTCTTCAAAGACCAATTTTAGTGCCCTAAGAGGAGGTCTCAAAGAGGCGCTTCAAAGAAGAGGTAATGTCCGTTACCGATTATTTCAACTTTATTTCTTCTTCTACTTCTTCTTCTTTAGTTGTTTCATTATGAAGTAATAAAATCAGTATCACTCATATACTGATATTTTATTATTAGTATTAAACAACCCTATTTCACCATCTATCCATCCTACGGAAAACGAAATCACCGCGTGTGCGTACGTACGGAATACTGTCTCCATGCCGTGGTGTAATATTTTTTCCACCACCACCTTACTTGGATGGGTATAATGGTGTAAATAATGACTATATATGATTATGGTAAATTGATATTGATTCTTAAATAGTATACATACACTCCAATACAATTCCATGATCATGGGAACGATATCATCGCTCATGCGTACGTACGGAATACCATCTCCATGATGTGATGCGACTCGTTCTACTTGATCTTCATTGCATAATGATTATATAAATGAATTGAATGAATTAATATGAAATATATTACTATAAAACTATTATGTAAATGAGGTATCTATAACCTAAAAATAATAATAAGAATTTATTCGACAAAACACGCATAAGAACAAAAAGTAATAAACACCCGAATAACAAGTAGTAATGACATATTTCAAATAAGAATCTAATAATATGACCATATATGATATCATAAAAATAAGTATGATTCTGGAATAAGTCAATGACATTATTTAAATCATTATACAGGAGGTTCAGACACTTACGAAGCAAATCGAACCTAAGGTATGGTAAAATCTCACAATCTCATTTTTATCCGAGATTGTTTATACTTCAGAATTTACTGGGGAATATTTATCATCCACATCCATGTTTCATAAATATGTAATATTATTTCCATCAACATAAAATTGTTTAAATCCAATTTTACCCTTCGGTGAGTTTTTATTAAAAGATATGAAAGGAATATTTTTTCGTTTTTCGTACGAGGTACTTTTTGACTTTTCCGGCCAAAGTATGGGAAGAATGTTTTTTTAACTTATACAACATGAATGGATTTTTTTAGAACATTATTTCCATGAAGATTCCTTTAAATGTTTTCAAGTTTATTTTTAATCAACTTCTTTTTGAAAATTATATGACATGTTTTGAAAGGAAAATGTTTTTGAAGAAAAACATATATTTTCCTCAAGAATGGAGTTCATGCATTTTATCAAAATTATTTTCCATCTAAGATAATATAGGGTTCTGTTTCTATCCCTATTTTTACATTGATTTGATTATTTTATGATGGAATTATTTTTATTATGTCCTTTCATCATATATGGATTATGTTATGATGGCATGATGTTTAAGATTCCCATTTTTATTACATGGGTTCTGCAATGATGTTTGATTTTTGATTTTATAGCACACATAAAAATGGTATCATTATGAGATGGGTGGGACGTATATCTCCCTCCAATGCATTGGGTAAAGATTTATATCTCATGAGATAGACATGGATGGAACGGCAGGTTAAACCGGTTCAGTGAAACAGGACTGAAATGAGGAGTGAACTCAGTTCAGAAAAGGACGTTGTCCGCTAAGATAGTCTTGGCGATGAGTCTTGACTACTAAGAAATGATTTTCTATGATTATGTGTGTATGACACAAAGCCTCATGTTTTAAGTTATGATTATAGGAATTACATTTCACTTCTATGATTTATCCCATGTTATGATCTCTTTTGCAGGATAAGATTTTCAAAATGTTTTGTTCTTATAAATATGATATGTTTGATATTTCTTTTGTTTACCCTTACTGAGAATTTGAGCTCACCCTTTTGTATGTTTTATTTTCCCCAGGTCAGGAAGAAGGATATTAAGTAGGATATTCCAAAAAGGGACTCCAGATATGATGAAATACATGGGAGACAACGTAGATGATTTATGAACCAGTTGTTTATGTTTCCCAGTTTCTAAAGACACTATACCTATATGGTCCTTTCATGGTTTTGTTATATGTTGTAATAATTATTCTTTAATTTTGAAGTATTAACAATGTATGTAAAGTATGGGTCATTATAACACATGTAATAAACCAAAATTCTATCAATTAAAATTCCCTTCATATAATTATTATGTATAGTATAAATTACATAAAATCACATATAGGAAACAATATAAACTTTCTAAATGATGAATTAATGGAATAAGAGGTATGACTTAATGTTAATGAACCAATACCAATGGAATAATTACTTGAACTTTGCAATAGTAATATGACCATTAGAAATAGTAATCCAGCCAATAGAATAGTAATCTCACCTATCAAAGTATAAATAAAATTTAGGTTTATTATTATTGAAAAAATATATATTTATTTCATGGTATAAGTAAATAAACATTTTAGAAATGATAAATTAAGTGTCATCATTTTTTTAAATCATAAATATTTATTTATAATTTAATAATTAATATAAAGATTTAAAATAAAATTTATTTTCATAAAATTTATTTAAAATTTATTATTATTTTTTCTTATTATTATTTGATAATTTTATGAGACCTTAATTAATTTTTTAAAGAGTTATACAATCTTTTATAATTTTAGAATCAGTATTTTTCTCATAAATGGTGATTTTATTTAAGAATTAAAATTATAATTTTTATAAAATTATTTTAATAAAATAGATTTAATTTTTAAATTATATATTTATAAAAATGAGTAGGGTTATGTTTTGGGATTTTTCTAAAATAGTTGAACTTTTGGTCAATAATGAAATACAATAATTTACAGTATATAATAGTATAAGTTAAAATCACTATTTCTTGAGTCATGGATGATTAAAGCACTATAATATCAGATAATAATTATTAATTTAATATATTTAATGATATGGTTATATTTATTCATAGTATTGATCCAAAATAAAAAACTAATGAAAAAAATAATAATAAAAACACCCCTCTCCTCCCTTACAAATATCACCCTCACCACCTCTTCTCCTCAGAACTCCAAATCCTTGAAGCTTATCTAATTTATACCCACTAATTTTTACATTAAACTCTCCCACATCCATGATCCTTTAGTCTCAACAAAAGACCAAAACCAATCTATTTAAGGAGGTTCTGAAAGATAAAATTTCAAGAGGTAAAATCCTTTTTCTTTTCTTTTAATTTCTTTTCATTTTATTTTCATTTATTTTACTCTACTCATATCCCTTTATACATGTGGAATGATAACAACATTATATTATATATACTATAATTTTATTATGTTAATGGAATAATCTATCCCCAAACCTCTCCTCCTCTCCCTTTTATTCTAAAAATGGAAACTTCGTCCGTGAGGTGTTGTTTTATCACCTTCAAGGATGAAAAGTTCTAATTTTCCTTTACCACCAACAAGTATGGTATTAAAACCATTATAATGGTTAAAAAATATTTTAAAAAATATTTTATAATATTTTTTATGTTCTTTAACTAACTTATACACATAATATTAAAAAATAAAACAAAATGAGTTCGTTGTGATCGAAAAACCACAAAATTAATGCAAATGATAATCATAACATTTTATCTAAGGAATCATCATAATATCTGAAACAAATAATATATAATACCAATTAAACTTCTCTAAGTCAATTAATAACATATAATATCAATTCTAGATAATTATCCCCATTTTACATGATCTTCCATACATGTAAACAAGTGTACCGATCTTAAAAACCAAGAAAATGAACACTCCCGAATGATAAAATTGAAGACTACAAATCATCAAAATGGCCATTAAATAAATTAATAAAATTATAATTAATCAAATATATGCATAATAGGTTCTTTATCAATTAATTAATTAATCTAATTTTATTATTTAGGACATTAAAGTGACGAAAGAATTCAGACTTAAGGTAAGGGGATTCTTAAACCCAATTTATTTCTTTATGTTATTCTTCTTTAATTAACAATTTTAGTGTGGATTTTATTTACAACAAATATAATTTATTTTTTATTAAATTTTATTTTCTAGTATATACATGTTTCCAATATGATTTTATGACACATGTAATGATTTTTGCAAAAGAACTATTCTTTATAAAAAACATACCTTTTACTTCTCTTGAGATTGTTTCTTCTTCACTCAAGACTGATGATTTTTATAAAAAGTATATTATTTAATTTTTATTTTGGGAACCCAAAATTTTATTCATGATTGTATTCTTTATGAAATTATGATAAAACCCATTTTCTTTCCTTGTGTTATTTTATGATTAGGATTGATATACATTCTATCTGGCATGCATGATTATGTAAATGTTATGATGTGATGGGTGCGCCCAAAATTATATAGTGCATCAATGTATTGGGTAATTTGGTTTATCTCATGAGATAATGTAAAATATTCAGGAAAAAGGATTCTATATTTGTTCACATTGATGATTTTATGAGTATGAACGTATGTTATGCATGAACATGATTCTAGTTTTTTTTTTCAAAATGAGGATGCTATGATTATCCACATATGTTATGTGTGAACATGATGCCAACTTTGTTCACAACTAATCATGGTAGTTGACCACTATGACATGATGTTTCATTTTTTGGAGTTTTCATATTCCTTTCCTTTACCTAATTCTTTCCCTCATGATTACAACGATTATCCCATGCCTTTTTTATGATGATGATAATGGTCATCCCATGTTATATTGATTCATGTTCTTATCTATCATATTACTGAGATTTTAGCTCACTCCTTTATTTGATGTATATCCTCAGGTGAATAATTGTACTAAAGAGAAAACAAGGTCCAATAAGAATCTATAGAAGAAGCAATTAAATACTTTTTATACTTTATTATGTAAATGTTATGTATGGTCCGAATTTTTCCAAGATTCTAAACCTTTAGATCCTGGTTTTGTAACACTTTTATGTCATTTATATTTAAAATGATGTAATCATTATGTAAGTAAAACATGGTAATTATAGTTGATATTAGAGTAAAATTTAGTTATTTTTGGATCTTGGATCATAGATCATTAGTGAAAACCATTGGTATGAGACTAAGTATATGAAATCACCCAAGAAGATTTGTTTTAGAATAATGACCAACATATGAATCCCACAAGATATGCCTTTAGAGTTAGTAGCAGAAAGGAATAAATTATTTATTCATGAATTTCTGACTTATGTTTTGTTCAAAACTTTTAAATTTTATAAAATGGTGGGAACTAGGAGAAACAAGGACAACAATCCATGCGAGTTACAATACAGAGAATGTCATAATGAAATCCCTAATGCCTTGGGAGGTGGAGCTCAAAAATTCATGGCGATGCAAACTCAGCTGTCTCAGGCTAGGAATAATAACCTGTATAATGTGGAACATACTCCTTTACCTAACTGGGAGCAATTAACAATCAATTATTTTTTGTGAATAGATACACCAATATTTAGTGGATCTTCTAATCCACTTGTTGAAAAAAGGGGGTTAACTCAATGGACAAGATCTTTTCTATGCAACACAATTTTTTGAAAAATAAGGTGACTATCTATTTAATATTTTTTATAGAGAGTCTGATCAATGGTGGACATTGATTAATAACAAAAAGAAAAAGTATGAAATTGAAGAGATGGAGTGGGAGGAATTTAGGAAAATATTTCTTAATAAGTATTTAACTCAAACTCTTTATACAAACAGAGAGATAATTTTTCGAGATGACACAAAAGAATAGTGAATTGGTCATAGCATATGAATAAAATTACACAAGTCTTTCAAGATATGCCTTGGGTTTTTTTTATAAAAAATGATAATAAAATAAATAGATTATTTAGTAGTTTAAAACCACACATTTAGAAGGATATATCATTTCAGGACATTGGGAGTCATGAAGAAGTTGTTTTATGAGATCTAAAAGTTGATATAGAGTTCGGATAATGGTCTCATGGCTATGTAGATAAGAAATTAAATATGTAGTTTCAAGTTGGGGGATATAATGACATAGGTGGAAAGAAAACTCAACTTCTCACATGTAAAAATGTGGGATGAAGCATAATGAGAATTGCCTTAAAGGGATGGAAAAATTCTTCATGCGTAGGATAGAAGGCCACTAAGCTCATGAATGTTTAATATACATGAGGTTTTAGGAAAATGTGGTGGAGGAAATGAGAGAACCACCGATGGTTCAATTCTTCCACTATAGTGATAAAGGGAACTATGAAATCTAATGAACTAAACCTCAAGTCCTTGTGGTTAATAAACATCAGGAACAACTGAATCCAAATGAGCAAGGGAAAGCTTATTCCATCACTACTACTGAGGTGGAGTCCAATAGTGATGTGGTGATGGGTATGTTGGTTATTCATTCAAGAATAGTGAAGGTACTATTTGATTCTAGTTCAATACATTCCTTTATATCTTACCAGTTTAGTAGAACTATTCAAACACCACCTAAAAATATGGAGGTTGAGTTAAATGTGTGAAACAAAATGATGAAATTATTTCATAAAATGTATATAACTCTTCCTTGGTTAATGTTTTTTGACTAAAACTCCCAGAAAATTTGGTCTTACTTCCTCTGGTGGAGTTTGATTCAAATTTGTGCCTAAAATAGCTATATTTATACATAAACAATGTCCACTTCTGGGAAAGGGAGTTCACCCTTCACATCCTAAGGCATCCTTCAATTTTATAAAGTGTAAGGTGGAGGATGAATCTAATTCCAAATAATCATCTCAAGTGTGGATATTATTTCCTTATGAGCAAGTATATCTAGAAAAAATGATTGATACAGAGTATAGAATCATGATTGAATACATTCCCATTGCGAGGGACTACACTGATGTGTTCCCTAAGGAATTTTATAGTCTTCCTCTTGACCGATAGGTTTATTTCTCAATTGAATTTTTTTTGTATTTATTTATATATCAAATAAACATTGAAAAATGAAAACCATTGAGTAGGAAGAATAAAGGTAGTATTTAGAAGTGAATCTGGACAAGGGTTTTATTTTCCTGAGTGCCTCACTATGGGGCGAACCAATCATATTCATTAAGAAGAAGGATGGATCAATGAACCTCTACATTTATTATTGTGAGCTTAACCAAATGAAGATAAATAACAGGTATCCCCTTTCATGAATAGTTGTGTTTTTCAATCATATATGTGGGTCCATGTATTTCTATACGGTGCACCTTCATTCGGGATATCACCAATTAAAGGAGAAAAAGGAATATATTTCTTATACTACATTTTTAATGAGGTATAGACACTATGAGTTCATAGTGATTAGTTTTAGACTCAATAATGCTCTAAAAATATTCATGGACTTAATGAAAAGAGTCCTTAGGTATTACCTTTACATGTTTTTGGTAATCTTTATAAATGATATTCTGATATACTTCAAGGGAATGGGGGAAAATGAGTAGAATTTCAATACTATTCTAAAGAATTTGTGAAAAAATAAATGTTAGGAAAAGTACAAAAAATGTGAATTCTAGATAGAGGAAGTATCATTCTTGGTTCATTTTATCATTAAGAAAGGAATATCTGTTGACCCTTCCAAGAAACAGGAAATCAAAGAATGGCATAATCCAACATCAGTAATAGAGTTTTTTAGTTTCCTTGTTATAGCTGGTTATATAAAAAGATTTTTGAATAACTCCTCATTATTTTCAAACCCACTAACCAAGATGAATCATATGAGAGAAAAGTTTTTCTATACCAGTTAATGTGAATACTACTTCAAAGAGTTGAAAAGAGGCTTATCACTACATTGATACTCACACTACCAAAATGTGAGGAACTGTTTCGTTGTATGAAATGATGCTTAAAAGAAGAGATCAGGAAATGAAATGATGAAAAAAATGATAATGTGGTATCCTATGCCTCAAGGTAGTAAAACATTTATGGGAAAAATATCCCATGCATGATCTGAAGTTGGCAGCTATGATCATCACAATGAAAATCTGGCAGCTTTATCTCTATGGGGAGATGTGTGAGAAATATACTAATCATAAGAGCCTAAAATATATATTCACATAGAAGAATTTTAATATACACCAATGAAGATGGTTAGAGCTCTTAAATTATTATTATTTCTCAATCTACTACCATCCTAGTAAGGAAAATAAAGTAGCAGATGTTCTAAGTAGAAAGGATCATGCAACATTATCAATGATGATAATTAATAAGGATACATTCTTATTATATTTTCAAAGGATGGGTATAGAAATAATTAACAAATAAACATCATTAATAATTTCTCAATGGATTTATCATCCATCAAGTGTGGATTAAATAAAGGATTCTCAAAGAAATTTTGTGGAAATTTAGAAGAATATAGAGGCTCCTAGAAAATATAAATCCATAGAGTTCAAAATTTACGAAGAAGGAGTCATAATATTTAGGTCATAACTATACGTAACATTTGATATAGAGATATAGAAAAATCTTTTAAGAGATGAACATAACTCAACTTTTTCTATTCACCTAGAGATCACAAAGATGTTTCAAGATCTTTGAGAGCTCTATTGGTGGGACAATATGAAGAAGAATATCACTGAATGTACATCAAGGTACATGGTATATTAGAAAGTAAAGGATGAAATAAAAAATTCTTAGGGTATTATGAAACCATTACCCACACCAACATATAAATGGGAAAAAAATCATTATGGAAATTTTCACTCTAATTCCAATGATATCCTAAGAAAACAATACTATATGGGTTGTTATGGATAGTCTTATAAAGAAATATTACACAATCACAATTCAAGAGCACTTATCACTAGATCAAATTTTACGTATATACATCAGAGAAGTGTTAAGGATGTATGGAGTAACTCTGTTGATTGTATCTAATCATTATCTGAGATTCACCTCCAAGTTCTAGAAATGTATCAAACATTCTCTAAATACAAAAATGAAATTTAGTATGAATTATCATTTTGAAACTAATGGACAATCTAAGAGAAAAATCATACACTAGATGACATGCTAAGTGAATGTTCTATGGAATTCAAAGGAGTATGGGACCAATATCTACCTATGGTTAATTTCTCTTAAAAAATAGTTTCCACTCGAGAACCCAAATGGAACCATATGAAGCCTTTTATCAGAAAATATGCAGAACACTAGCATGCTGGGAGGAAGTAGGTGGACATAAGATGCCAACAAATGAAATGGTCGAATAAATGGGGGAAAAGGTTAAAACCATTAAGTATTTGATCACAGTAACCCAAAGTTGACAGAATAGCTATGCAGAAAATCATTGATGGGATATAGAGTTTGAGGTTGGAGATATGATATTCCTATACATATCTCCATGGAATAGTATCATGAGATTTGAGAAGAAGGGAAATTTATGTCCTAGGTACACTAACCCCTTCGACATTCATGATCTTGTTGGAGATGTGGCCTACAGACTGGCTCTTCCACTTACCATGTCTCAAGTACACAATGTATTCCATGTATCCCTCTTGAGAATGTATATACGAGACCCCTCACATAAACTGAATCCAGAGGTGTATAATTGGAAAGTGATCTCTCTAACAAGGAGCATCCAATTAAGATATTGGATTGTAGATATAAATTTATACAAAATAAGACTACTCACGTAGCAAATGTACTATAGAGAAACCATTAATATGAATATGCAACATGTGAACTGGAGGAAGTGATTAAAGATAAGTACCCTAACCAATTTTCAACTTAGTATGTAAAATGAATTTTTTAGGGTGAAATTTCATAAGGGAGGAAGAATGTAACAAAACAAAATTATATCAATAGAAATTTCCTTCTTATAATTATTTCATATACAATAAATCACATACAATCACATAGAGTACACAGTATAAACTTTAAAAATGAATAATTAATGGAATAATATGTATTTCCTGAAGTTAAGGAAGATATACCAATGGAATAGTTACTTGACCTTTAGAATAGTAATGTGTTGTTAGGAATAGTAATTTGGCCAATAGAATAATAACCACACTTATGAAGGTAATAAATAATACTTAGGTATCTTATGACTGAAACAATGATATATTTATTTCATGGTATAAGTAAATAAACAATTTAGAAATGATAAATTAAGTGTTGACATTTTTTGTAAGTTATAAATATTTAATTAAAATGTTATAATTAATATAATGATATAAAAGAAAATTTATTTTATTAAATTTTTTTCATCAATTATTATAATTATATTTTACTAATATAAGATAAATTTATGATACCTTAAGTAATTTTTCAAAGTTCCATACAATTGGTTATAATTTTAAAATCGATATTTTTCTAATAAATGAAGATTTTAATTAAAAATAGAATTTATCATATTTAGAAAAATATTTTCATAAAATAGATTAAATTTTTGAAATATACACATTTAAAAATTGTTATGTTAAATTTTTGGGATTTTACAAAATAAAATAGGTGAATTTTTGGTGAATAGTGAAATACGACAATTTACAGTATATAACAGTATAAGTTAAAATCACTATTTTTTGATACATGTCCAATGTAAGATCTATAATCTAAAATATTACCTCTTTATTTAATATATTTAGTGATAATTTTTAAACTATTCATATTTTATCTCCAAAATAATGAACTAATAAATAAAATAATAAAAAACACCCCTCTCTTCCCCTATAAATACCACCCTAACAACCTCTTATTCTCACAACTCCAAAGCCTTTTGACTTGTAAAATTTCATACCAATTATAAGGCCCCAGCCTTAAACCTTACTTAATCTTGCGTTATTACAAGATTACACATTGAGGATCTTTTCAGGTTTAGATTTTTAGAGAATTAGATCTTAAAACTTGCATTACATTCCACATATAAACAAAGTGGTTACATAAAGATAGTATTCTTCATTCCCATCAATGGAAGCATATTTAAAATAAAACATGGATTATTTATTGACACTTCCTTGACACTATCATCATATCATGTAACTTTCCCTTGACCCGTGAGAAACATTTCAAAAAAAAACATGGGATGAGCATAAAAAGATCAGTAAGGGATATAAAAATATGGAAAGGAAACATGGGTACATATATACATAAGAATGAGATCATACTTTACCCATAAAACATAAGAATTTTAACATACCTCATCAAATCATGAATAAATCATAGAAATCATAAGACATAAAGGTAACTTGAGGCATTAATAACATCCTTACGTAGGGAGTAACCCTCTTGGTTACGTTTGGAATACCCATCACAGTATATTCCCTAAATCTCTTCGGAGAAACCTTAAAGTTTCACTCCTTCGCGTTACCCAATGCATTGGAGAGCTATATCGGGCTCACCCGCCCTTAGTTTATCACGGAACCACCCGTCTTCATAATAATGCCCAAGAACCTCAACATAATCGTATCACATAAAACATGCATAAAGGAAACATAACATTTCCACCTTTCAATCACAAGATATCAATACAACACATTGATATAAAAACATCATGAAAACCATTTTTAATACCAAAATAAAAGAAAAGTAAAACATGGTATTTATTTTTCTTTTAAAAACAAGGTATGGCTTTTAGAGGAAACCGAAACTCAAATGATGGTCACGGCGGCGGAGAAGTCGTTGCCACCGCATATGTACGACAAAAACATTCCCTTTTGTCGTTTAGTAAATTCTTCATATAAAAAAGAATCCTTTTGGATAAACTTAAAAGTAAAAGGGGTTTATACACCATATAAAAGAAGGTTGTGTATAAAACAAAATATGCCTCAATGAAAGGAGATTTAGACGAAGTCCCATACCTCAGGTCCGACTTGACTCGATCATTATTTAATGTCCTAAATAATAAACTTGAGTTAATTTCTAATTTTTTAAGAACCTTTTTCAAGTTCATTATTCCTTATATATCACTTATTTCCATGTCATGAACACTATGTATTTATTTAAGTTAATAACGGTCGTTTTAACGATCATTGGTACTTGAGTAAAAAATAAACCCTTTATAATTACATGTTGCTCATATATCCATTATATCCAGAATTATAATCATTATGTATATATCATATATATCCAGTATATACATGCATTTATAATATTACATAATCATTTAGAGGTAAGAAATGAAATGCACCGTTCATGGAGACGGTTAGCCGTACGTACGCATGAACGCTACTTTCATTTCTATTTCGTATTTTATAGAATGGAATCATAATGATATAAAGGTATATTATAATTCCAGTATAATATCATATATAATATCATAGTTCCATCCTTTATACATCCCACATATGGTATTTAACTAATCAAATCAGTTTGAGGGGGCGGTAGTCCGCACTTCCTTAAATGAAGATATCGCGTTTACCCATAATGGAAACCATTAAGGTATGACCAAAAAGAAAAAAAACAGAAGCTTAAGGAAAAGATAAAAATATTAAATATCATATATAAATATAGTGACATCTTAATGGCCACCTTTGAAGGTGTTAAAAGAATATTGAACAATCATCGTTTTGGGAGACATAAATTCACCATCCACTGAAAGAGTATGTTCGTTAACCATTAGATGTAGGTGTGTGTAAGTGTAGCTCGAATACTTATTATAACAACATCACAATATATTGAGGATACTGGAGTTGTTACAAAAGAAAAGAATAAAAAGAGTTTAGGGGGTTGGAGAAGCAAAATAAAACAAAAGGACTCAAAAGAAGACATTACCTTAAAATCAGGTAACTCCCTTTGGTTTGAGCTCAAAGGCTTCCTTGGGAAGACTTCTGCCCAAAGTGAGGCTTCAAGGAGTAAGAGAGGGAAGTGTAGAGACAAAATGAGCAGGGGTTGGCCGAGCCAAAGGCTTCGGGAGTGTGGGTAAGGAGGTAGAGGTGGGGGCCTTTTATAAGAGGAGAGGAGGGGCACTCTTGGAAAGTAAAGATAAATTACTTTATTTTAAAATGCGATTAGGATTGAAAAGGTCCCAAATTGATATAATTATATGATAAGGTGATAAGGATTCGAAATCCACTCATCCAATTGGTTTTGGCCATGTGTAGGTTTTATATTTTACATTAACTTTCTATTTTATTTAAATCGTTAAATAATGAGGTCATCGCTGCATCATCATGATGTCATAAATAATTTAATTTATTTAATGTCTAAAAATTATAAAAAAAATACTATGATGTATAAAATCGTTTTAGAGTTCTAATTAATATTTATAGTCAAAAATATGACTTGTATAACCCCATATAAAAATTGTTGTAGTAACATAACTCATGTTTGTGTCATTTTTACTTTAACATTAAATAAAAAGTTATTTATGTCATTTCCCAACCAAAGTGGCTCCATGGGGTCCCCAAGTTGACCCATGGCTTGTCATGGTCTTCCATGACACATACAATGATGGTAGGACATGTGTCAAGGTCATCTCATACTATTAAAACATTATTTTTACCTTAAACTACACTAATTACCACTAATCGCGATTAAGAACTTAATAAGTTACTATTCACCAAAAAATTATTTTAATCCCATTGAACCACATTTTACATATTAATGACAACAATGTATGTTGGATTTTTGAAATTCAAAACACAATGATGGAAAAATTTCATTTAAACGAAAAATCAGTTTTTATAAGTACCACTTAGTGGTTTCACTATTCATCAAAAATTGAAGTTTTTCAGAAAAATACCAAAAATTCACCCTAAGCTATATTTGATTTTCCGGATTCAAAAATGAAGTTTATTTTAAAAAAATCAAAACATATAAGTCACATTAATTAATTTAATAATTAATTCCCGCTGTCATGACAAATAATAGGTTTTTTTGAAACAATATCTATGAAAAGTTTGGCATTAGTTTATGACCAATTCCAAAGTGAAATTAATCCTAATAAACATCATTGGATTAATTGGTAAAATTATATTCAGATTACACTTTAAGACCAATTAAATATATAATCTAACCATATAATTAAATTAAATGAAAAAGCAGTTTTGATGTAAAATGCAGTATTTTTCACTATTCATTAAAAAATGAACATTGTCAGAAAAATACCAAAAATTTATCCAATGTAAAACTCAATGTCCCAATCATAATGAATATGTTTATTTTGAAAAATATAGATTATAAAATTGTCAAAATGTTGATTTAAAAAGGGTTTTCCATCAAAAGGCAGTAAAACAATCTTTTAAGAATATTAGTGTATTCCATGCTTAAGATTGGATTTATTTTCATTTTAAGCCTCTAAAACACTATATAATTCATTAATAGACATAGATAAAAATATCTATTATTCATTACTTACTTGGGATGTTATATACTTCCCCCCTTTAGAAAATTGCATCCCCACAATTTATTTACTTATCAATTAAATGGGGGTACTTATCCCTCATTGCATTTTCAGATTACCATGTTGCCTCTTCCATCATGTGGTTATTCCAGAAAACCTTTACCTACTTAATCACCTTATTCCGTAACACTTGCTCCCTGTGGTCAAGAATCTGGACCGGTTGTTCCTCATAAGATAGTTTCTCTTCCAGCTGAACTACTTCTGGACTCAAAACATGGGATGGATCTGGCATATACTTTCACAACATCGAAACGTGAAAAACATTGTTCACCTGAGATAAACTCGGTGGTAAAGCCACCCGGTATGCAACTGATCCAACTCTCTCCAGAATTTTATATGGTCTAATAAACCTTGGACTCAGCTTTCCTTTATTTCCAAATCTCATCACACTTTTCCAAGGAGAAACCTTGACAAAAACATGATCACCTACCTCGCAAGGTAGACCCTTCCTCCGGTTATCCACATAACTATTCTGCCTGCTCTGAGCTATTCTCATGTGCTTCTGAATCAGCTGAACTTTTTCTACCATCTCTTCTACCAATTCTGGTCCCATCAACTTTCTTTCACCCACTTCATCCCAGAAAGCTGGAGTTCGACACCGCTTTCCATATAATGCCTGAAATGGTGCCATCTGTATACTGGAATGAAAACTGTTATTATATGAAAATTCAACCAAAGAAAGATGTTGGTCCCAACTTCCCTGATAATCTATAGAGAAAGAACGTAGCATATCCTCCAATGTCTGAATTGTTCGTTCTGACTGCCCATCTGATTGAGGATGAAAAGATGTACTAAAATTTAATTTAGTACCCAACGACTTATGAAGGCCTTTCCAAAAGTTAGAAGTGAACCTGGGATCACGATCAGATACAATGGAGAGAGGAACTCCAAGTAACCTAACTATCTCTTTAAGATACAAACGGGAAAGTTGATCTAGGGAAAAAATATCTCGTATATCAAGGAAATGAGCACATTTAGTCAAGCGATCAACAATAACCCAGATTTCATTATTACCTCGAGATGTCTTCGGTAATCCCACAACAAAGTCCATGGATATAGTCTCCCATTTCCACTCTAGCACTGGTAAAGGCTGAAGCATCCCTTTCGGTAACTGCCGCTCTGCTTTAACCTGCTGACAAGTCAAACACTTCATAGTAAAATCAGCAATATCTCTTTTCATTCCATCCCACCAGTAATACTCCCGCAGATCTCTATACATATTAGTACTGCCAGGATAAACTAAAAACGGAGAACTATGAGCTTCACATAATAACTCTCTCTTCAACTGTGAATCACAAGTCACACATAATCTCTTCCCAAATCTCAAAACACATTCATTATCAATGTTGAATTCAGGCAACTTACCTTTCTGAACCAGCTCTACCTTTTTCTACAACTCACTGTCTTGCTTCTGTGCTTGCTTGATTCTATCTGATAAAGATGATCTCAATGATACCTAAAACAAAATAGAATAACTTCCTGCACCCACAACTTCTATGCGAAAGTTCATAAAATCCTTAACTAATGGATCACGTTCCAAACACAACATTGCTAATGAAGCATTACTTTTTCGACTCAAAGCATCAGCCACTTTATTTGCTTTTCCCAGATGGTAATGAATTGTACAATCATAATCCTTGATTAATTCCAGCCATCTCCTCTGTCTCATGTTTAACTCTTTCTGAGTGAATATATACTTTAAACATTTGTGATCAGAATATATTTCACACTTTACTCCATAAAAATGATGCCTCCAAATTTTTAAAGCAAAAACAACAGCAGCTAATTCCAAATCATGTGTAGGGTAATTTACCTCATGAGTTTTCAACTGTCGTGAAGCATAAGCAATAACCTAATCATTCTGCATTAGGACGCAACCAAGTCCTTTCAATGAAGCATCAATGTATATAACAAACTCACCATTCCTGGAAGGTAGTGCCAAAACTGGAGCATTCACCAATCTTCTTTTCAATTCCTGAAAACAATCATCACATTCTTTTGTCCAGATAAACTTAACACCCTTCTGAGTTAGCTTAGTCATTGGACTAGATAACCGTTAAACATTTCTAACAAACCTTCTGTAATAGCCTGCCAAACCATGGAATCTACGAATCTCAGTTACATTTGTGGGTCTTGGCCAGTCTTCCACAACTTTTGTTTTTGCAGGATCAACAGTTATCCCATCTTTAGAAACAATGTGACCAAGGAAAGAAATTTGTTGCAACCAAAACTCACACTTGATGAATTTCCCATACAATTTCTTTTATTTTAAGGTTTGCAAGATAACCCTTAAATATCTTTCATGCTCTTATTTACTTTTAGAAAACACCAAAATATCATCAATAAAAACCACCACAAACTTATCCAAGAACTCATGGAAAATTCTATTCATTAAGTCCATGAATACAGCAGGTGCATTGGTTATCCCAAAAGGCATTACTACAAATTCATAGTGGCCATATCTTATACGGAACGCAGTCTTCGGAACATCTTCTTCCTTTACCTTCAACTGATGGTACCCTGATCTCAAGTCAATCTTTGAAAAATACTGAGCTCCCTGGAGCTGATCCAACAAATCATCGATATGAGGCAAAGGATATTTGTTCTTAACAGTGATATTATTCATGGCTCTATAATCAATGCGAAGTCTCATTGAACCATCTTTCTTTTTAACAAACAAGACAAGAGAACCCCATGGTGATGTGCTAGGTCGAATGAAACCTTTCTCTAATAAATCTTGCAATTTCTCCTTCAACTCTAAAAGTTCAATTTGAGCCATTCGATAAGGGGGTTTTGAAATTGGCTTAGCATCAGGAACTAAGTCAACAGTAAATTCAACTTCCCGATCTGGTATTATTCTAGGCAACTCATCAGAAAAAACATCAGGATTCTCATTTACCACTGGCACATCATTAATCTGAACAGTTCCTTTATTTTCAACGATGTGTGCATGGTAACATTCATTTCCATCTTTTACAAGTTTTTCAGCCTCTTGATAAGTTATCAATAGTAAGGGTTCATTAATGTACACAAACTGAAAGTCTTTATGAAAAGAAACTTCTTTTGCTCTACAGTCAATCTTACCATGGTAAATAGAGATCCAATCCATACCAAGGATAACATCAAACTCTACTAGAGGTAGAACAATAAGGTTTTCAAGTAGGTTCTTCCCACAGATAAGGATAGGAAGATTCTTATAAATTATTTTTGCCTCAACATTCCCCCCAGGTGTTTTTACCAAAAGTTTAGGAGTCATTTCATGAGATGGTATTCCCATTTTATTAGAAAAGGTTTTAGAGATGAAAGAATGTGTAGACCCCGAATCAAACAACACACTGACATAATCTGAAAAAACAAACAAAGTACCTGATACAATTTCATTTGATGGCCCGACATCTGCTGAAGTAGTTGCAAAGGATTTAACCACCCCTTTCTGTTTGTAGTCTAACTGCTTCCCATCACTCAAGCTCTTTTTCGGACACTCTTTTGCACAGTGACCCATCTCATTGCACTTATAACATTTCACTAACTATAACTCAAATTTGGTCTTACCTTCACCTTGATCCTTTTCAGTGCAATCACGAGCCTTATTTCCCATCTTACCACATCGGTAGCACTTTCCAGAATTTAGAAGACATTCCCCAGCATGCCTTTTGCCACATATATCACAAACTAGAAACTTAGTTTTCTTACCATCAGACTTTTTTGAATAATTCTTACCTTTCTTCTGCCACCTCGGTCTCTTCTTCTGTTGGTTGTCATAGAACACTTGATCATCGGAAAACTCCATGTCCACCTTCTCAGCACATCGAACAAGCTTTTCATAACTTTTAAACTCACGAGAAGTTAATGCCCTTCGATATTTTGGCTTTAATCCTGAGTAAAAATGATTGATTTTACTATCAAGGTCTCAGATAAAATTTGGAGCATACCTTGCCAATCGAGTGAAACTTTCTTCATAGGTAGCCATTGAGTCTTCCTCTTGCCTCAATTCCAAGAATTGTTTTTCCATCCTAAGTCGAACAGCCTTAGGAAAATACTTCTCAAGAAACATACCTTTGAATTCATCCCAGTCAAGAGCATCAATCTCATCGGCGTCCCTGATATTTTTAACCATAGACCACCACTGATCTGCCTCACCATCCAAATAGTAAATAGCAAGACTAACCTTTTGATTGTCTGAACACCCCATGACATCAAAAATCTTCTCCAGTGCTTTAATCCACCTTTCAGATAGCACAGGGTCAGATGATTGTTGACGCTCCTTTCGTCATGGAATCTAAAGTTCGGAAAAGGGAATATCTGAGCTCAAAGTGATTAATCCTTTGAAGAAACATCAAAAATCGACAAAGGGATAAAAAAGGAGAACATTTCCCATGTATCGCGCAAGTTCCCTCTTGGTCGCGCAAGTACACTTGCGCGACCCCTCAACACTTGCGCGACCCCTCATGGTCGTGCAAGGGACTTGCGCGACAGATCTGGTAACCGCCCAGTAACCGCCCGGGGTCTTCTTTTGCCTATAAATAGACCCTTTGGGCCCCCCATTCGAGGAGGATCTTTTTCCAGAAACTCGGATTGAAGCTCCCGACGCCCAAGTCTCTTCTCAAAGCTTCCAGAACACTTCTAAGGTAATTTCTTACCTAGAATGGAAGATCTAAAGGGAAGAAGGAAGGCCAAGTGTTGAAACTTATCAAACACTTGCGCGCCGACTTAATTCCTTCAATATAACTTGCGCGTCCCCTCTCTGGAAAAACCTCAAGAGGATTATAAAGGGTTTAATAAATAATCGCTCAAGTATTTCAACTCTGGTTGTAAATCGCGCAAGTATCCCTCATGTCGCGCAAGTATACTTGCGCGACCAATACTTGCGCGCCGCCGCAGGACTTGCGCGACTTTTAATACTTGCGCGCCCCTATCTTTTTGGGTTCCTATCTTGCCCATTTTACCCCTCTTAAGCCATTTCACCTTTCCTATTCAAGATTCAGTCTTCAAGATACTCTTCAAAGCCATTTATGGCATGATTTCTTGGTTTGACATCCTTATCTGAAAGGAATTCTGTGAAATATCTCTCAAAACCTAGTGATTTAAACATCTTTATGTCACCAAAAATTGAGAGTTCATTCATTCAACCTCATCCTTTAAAGATGAGAGAATCCTAACTTGGGCATCTTCCTCAGGAGTAAGCCCCAATCAAGTCCTCTAAATCTTGAGCATCTTTCTTAAGAGTAAGCCTCAACCCCAACTTTGGGCATCCTCCTCAGGAGTAAGCCCCAAATTCTTAAAAGTTCCCAAACTTGGGCATCTTCCTCAGGAGTAAGCCCCAAACCTTAATCCCTAACCTGGGTCTCCTTTTCAGGAATAAGACTCAGTCATAACCTTGGGCTTCCTTTTCAGGAGTAAGCCCCAAGTCCCCTAAACCTAGGCTTCCTTCTCAGGAATAAGTCCTAGTCATAAATCTTGGGCATCCTTCTTAAGAGTAAGCCCCAAGTCTCTTAAAATTTCTCTTAACCAGTCACAAATTACCTTTGATTTGGGTTTCCTTTTTCAGGAATAAAACCCAATCATAAGTCCCCTCCTAACTTGGGCATCCTCCTTAGGAGTAAGCCCCAAGATTAGAGTATTCAAATCTCCATGAAGCACATATAACTTTGTGGACCCTGTTCTTGGATTTTCTCCCTAAAAGTAAATCCTAAACTTTCGTCTATCTGGGCAGTCATCTATACATAAGCCCCAAAACAAATTCTTATGATTGCATCTTTTATGGCACAATTGTCTGAATTTTACCAATACCTCTTGTTTCTCACACCGAGCATGACTCACGTGAGCTTAGAGTGTAAAAGTAATTATGACATTCATCTTTTAGCCATCAATCATAAAAACATCATATCCCATTCCTCGAACTACGTGGGTTATGATTCCTTTTTCAAAACAAAGGATACGTAGGTAGCCCATTCATGGGTTCGATCCCAACATTGAAATAATCTCTGTCCTTCTGAATGACGATAAACTTCAAGTGCCCCACTGAGTGGCTTTAAAACCAGCCCGGTCATCAAAATGACCAAGAGACTTTTATATAAATGTTTTGAAGGATACCATTGACCAAGAATCTCTAAACAAATATAGATGATTCTATATTGATGAAGAACCTCGAATACATATAAAAGATTCTCTAAATTTCTTGCATATTTAATCATTGATTGTTAAAACTAAAGGAAAGCTCATTTTATACTTGGTAATGTAATAAGGATTCACGAACTTAACTTAAATCTATAAAGAGAGTCCCGGAGTAGACAATAATTCCCCTCAAAAAGGTGTGATGAGTCCGACCTCCCATCCTCTCGACCAATGCAAATTCCTAAGCCTCATTAGCCCACAAGCTAATGAGCGCCTGCCTTTGGAAAGTAGGTCCAAACGGATGTGGAATCATTGGATGTTTCCGGTTCTACGAACAAACCCGTTAGAAACTGATCGGAACGTTTGAATCTCCCGTCCAGGAGGTCATCCCCGGATTCCGCGCGAAACAAAAATGGTGAACCCGACGTGAATCCTTAACCAAGTTAAAGTGATGTTCTTCTTATCTGTTAGGCCCTTTGGGCCAACAAGGCAATCATTGACATATGATCATCCAAAAGATGCAGTAGCCGGATTCATCTTGATTATGTCTGTTACATGGAACAGGCACTCTTTTTTTCTACAAAAAATGGCTTTCCTTAAATTCACCCCTGTGAATACTGCTGCTGGGAACACCTCTACTGTGAGGTCTGCTGCTGTGAAAACCAATGCTGCTACTCCTGCTGGAACGTCATCCGCTCTGAGGATGACATCACCAACTCAGCGTCTTCAACGCTGTGTTTCTAATGCACTGGTTAAGGAGTACCGTCGCAACGGTACTATCCCAACTCTGGAGGCCGCTCGTCAAGCCCTCCAAGTTAACAATTCTACCTGGTCGTCCGGACAACGGCGACCAGCAATCAAGAAGCAGACGGTGCTGACTACCGTCTCCAACCGTTTCGGGTCGTTATCCCCGGAACGCAATTTCCATTCACTCCCTTACTCCGAGGAAGTGAATGAGCAGGTCCCGTAGGACCTTAATTCAAAGAGACAGGAGTCCTTCTCAAGGGATCCCATCAACAATCGCCGCCAGACTCGTGCGGTAGTGCGCCCTCAACATGATGAGGGTACCGACTCCAGGCGTTCAGCTCAGGTTCCTCGAACCCGAGCAGGCAAGATGAATCGCCAGAGACGGAATCCGGTTAACAATAGGCAGGTTGTCATCCCTGCCATCTCCGGAGAAGTCCACCAACCTAACTTGGTGGCAAATAACGAGCAGGCATACACACCTGTTCGTTTTAATCCCGCTGTCCAGCAGACTCGTCTGGCAGCATCAAGCCGATCCCGCCAGGCAATTCCGGCGGAGTACCATAGGCAGGAACATACATCTGCTTATACATCAGCAGTTAGTCAGCAGGCTCTTCTGACTACATATGATGGATCTCGTCAACAGCGTTTGGCGAAGTGTAATCAGCAGGCACATACACCTGCTAATACTAATCAAGCCTACCAACAGTCTCGTTTGGTAGCGCACGGAGAAGTCAGTCGGAAAGCCCCGACGACAAACAGGAGACAGACTAAACTCTCTGCCTCCACACATGAGTACTGTCAGGATTCACTGACAGGAAAAGGAGGACAGGAGCAGGCACATACACCTACTCCAAGCCTGGAATGGACGTATATCCCTGTTCCGGTGGCTGAAGTCACCAAACATATTTTGTCAATGGTGAAAGAGCAGAAGCAAATTCCTGCTCATATTCTGGATGCTTTCCAGGATATCATAATAGCTTCAGCATCATCTCAGGGACAGACACATACATCTGTTCCAGTCCAAGAGGGTTGTGGGGCCTACTCCCCCATATCATATGGACAACCAAGTCAGGCACATACACCTGATTTGAGCAATGATCGTCAGCCTAACCTGACCATCTTTCCTGATCAGGCACATACACCTGCTCAGAGCAATAACTTTCGTCATCAAGTGATTTCTAAAGCGAGTAAGAAGGCATCTAAGAAAAAGATCCGCCCAGCACAGTCAGGAGATCAAAGGCCAATCTGCAACAAGGCCTTGCTCGATGCTGGAGTTCTTGAAGCCCTCAGACATTTATCTGTCGGAATTCAAGATTCTACTCCCTCAGTTCCCAATAACAGGAAAATTAATCCCGAAGGTCTTCAACAGACACTTCCTCATGAAGACTTGCTTCATGAAAATTCGGTCAATCTTGAAGTTTCTTCTTCAGATGAGAACCACAGGAACCCTCTGTGTGGTCAGAAGACCAAGGAGCAAGAGATCTCATCTTTTGCTGTAACCCATCATGAAGGTCCTCCTCATGGTGATGAACTTCGCTGCGAAAGTCCTCTCCACAGTAGTGATTCACATTGTCTCGAAAATTCTTCAGAAGGCAATGTAGTGACGAGAAAGCCCTCCTATCTCGAGGCACTTGCAAACGTAAAACCAGTCATGTCTGAAGTTTTACTATCGGCAGGTGAAACTCTTTCTCCATCAGAAGATAGCTTGGGGTTCAGGTTATTCTCCGAACCTTCCCTGGGTTATTCATCTTCCAGCATGAATAGTGATTCCTCTACCAATCTTGTTGAATCCGATGAAGCAACAAGGAAACACCAACTCTGGTCCAAACAGGTAGAAGAATCTTCATTTAATGATAAAGAGGAAATGCTGAACATGAGGAAAAAACTGGCAAAAGGTGAAGTACCAGTCATGTTTTGGCCTTTGGCTGATTCACAGTATGACATTCCAAAGATGTTGACGGATGATGGAATCCATGATATTAGTCTTAACATATGGAAAACGCTTTGTCAATTAAAGAAGAAGGTATTATCTTACGATGAATATGAAAATCATCTTAAGATAATAGAAGGGTTACAACGCCAGATTGATTTGGCATCTCTATCAGTCTCTCGGTATCCGAAGGCTGAAAAGCAACAGAGAACCCTTCAACGTTCATGCCTTGGCGCACTAGGAAGGTTGCGTCAGTTAATTTCCAATGCTCCATCTAATGTTCATATCAGAGGATGGGGTGTTCACGGAGCACTACATTTCACAGTGCTTTCCGGTCAGCAAAGCCCGCCGAAAATGGTCTCATGCAATGTTATTGCCCATGGCCGGCCACAGTCAATGGGATTTGTTCATAATCAAAATCTTGCTCGAGATCAAGCTTCAACTAGTTCCTCTCAAAATCAAGTATATAGAGAACAGGTTGTTGAATTGCTCCTACACCAAGCAGGCGAGAATATTGCACAAGCCTCTCGTCTGGAGCAAACACGTCATCAAATGACAGAAGTTTCGGAAATCATCCAACGATCTGTTGAATCAGGTGATAAAAGTGGATACAGGTTAATGCATCCAGCTAATTTCCGAACTAAGATTTGCAAGATCAAGAGAGATTTTAAAAAGATCTCAGACATAGCATGTCAAGAGACACCCCAGCTTGCCAGACTGGGGACTTCTCTAACCCAACCCTCAGAATCAACGAATGGGATTCGAGGAGTTGAGCGGAAGCAACAGGAACACCCCCAGTCCACCGGACTGGGGACTTTTTCAAATCTTCAATCCCTCCCTCAGAGAAAGTCAGTATTCTCTCGATTAGGGAATAAGCCTCAAGAGGAACGAATAGCCAAGATGTCAGGAGATTCTCTCCAAGTGACGGTTCTCCAAGAAATTCCTGAGGGATCAAGTCAACGGAATGCCATGTCTTATCATGGACATAAAAGGAGACAATATCACAGAAATGCTGATAGAAAGGATTCCATGAAATATGCATCCATTAATGTCATCACTGCCGTTGCTGCTGATTCACCAGATGAGGCTCAATCAGAGGGATCAGATGAAGAGGTTCCTGCTCAAGAAGTTGCGCACACAGACCTAAATGAAGAAGGTGTGCGCACACGTAATCAAAGGCTTACCCAAAATCTGGGTATTCCTTCATGTAACCCACTTCCCCCTCTCCGAAAAGGATCCAATAAGGGGAAAGGAAAGAATCAGGTTACTTATCACCCTTCCTCTGAAGGAGGTCAATCGCTCTCATTAGAGCAAAGGTTTGCACAACAGGAGGAAGAAATGAAAGAATTAAGAAGGTTAAATGAAGAACTACTTCAGAGTAGTCTTCTTCTTAAGAATGCTGAAATCCGACAGCCGAAGGAATTTGTTGTAACTACTGAGATGGATCAGGAATATCCTCCTTTATCAGTACACCCACAGAGGTCTAATCCTACGGGTCAAACGCAACAACGGTTGGCAGCACTACCATTAGTTGCAGCACCAACCTCCACGGCTGTCCAAGCTCCATTCATTGCACCTACCCAAAACCAAGTTCAACCTGACGTTTCTCAAAAGTTAATAACTACTATTGAGTCATTAACAGCTCGGTTAGAAACTATGGAAGGGAAACGGGCGCAAGTTCAACCTGAAAAGAAAGTTTACCCTGAATGGGTAGATTCAATTTCTCCTCCATCCAGTTTTGGAAACCCTATTTTCCCTACATTCAATGGATCAGGTGACCCTGATCAACATTTGACGCATTACGTGTCTTGTTGTGATCCTATGATGGGAACTCCAGAGCAACAAGAAGCAGTGAAACTCAGATGCTTCGTGCGAACCTTGCAAGGACCAGCTTTTGTCTGGTATACAAGCTTGAAATCCCGGTCAGTCATCGGATGGGAGGATCTTCGTCAAAAATTCCTTCTTCAGTTCAGCTCAACTTTGCCAAAAACGACAGTTTTCGATCTTACAAACTGCAAGCAAAGGGAGAATGAAAGAGTCTCTGATTTCATTTCTCGTTGGAAGGGATTAACTTATTCCTTGAGTTTATCACTCCCTCAGGAGGAATTGTTGCCAATCTGTGTGGCAAATTTGCGTGACGAATTACGCACGCCATTGATCCCTGTGAAATACACAGGAGGGTTTCGAGACCTTACTTCAATCGCTCAACAGATTGAAGATTCCCTTATGCAGGCTAAGGTTAAATCTCGTGTAATTCCATCGGCTCCAGGAAGAAGAATGGGTAAAGCAGAAACTGCTACAGTTATGCTTAAACAGGCACCTGTACCTATTTCTACTTCAAAACCTTCATCTTCTCGAAGGGCTCCACCTCCTGAACGCCAACAACAAAGGCTGTTTCGTCCAAATGATCAAAAAGATCAACGGCGAAAACAATTTGAGGATATGAAGAGTAAAACATACTCTTTCCGAAGTGAGCAAGTTCCTGGTTACTTCATTTCAGCTCTGGAAAATAATTTGGTTCAATTACCAGTGCCGAAGAGACCAAACAAGGAAGGAGATGAAGACCGTCCCAATTATTGTCCCTTTCATCAAATGTTGGGACATCCCATCTAGGAGTGTTTTGTCTTTAAAGACCTCCTACAAAAGATGGTTGACTTGGGACAAGTCAAATTGAAGGGTTCTTCAGCTCATGTAGCGTGTATTACCGCTACAGATCCAGAGGAAGGAGGCGAGTGGCAGGAAGTCAAAAGCAAAACTGCGAAAAAATATGATGATTGGATGGTCAGAAAGACAATCAATCGGACTCATTCCATTTTGCGAACACAATTGAAGAAGCCAATTGTGTCTCCTACAAAAGCTGCAGTAAAGCCTCCATCAAAGGAAAAATCCTCAAAAGGGCAGCGCAATTCAAAGAAGAAAGAGGAATCAGGAGAAGATGAGTATGTATCAAAGCCTAAATTGTCTTTGACTCTGGCAGATTTCATGCCATCTACTTCAAAGTCACGGGCACCGTACCACCAAACGGCACAGCCTAAACAGGCTAACTTGGCAGAGTCTTTATCAGACGAAGAATTGATCTTTGGTTCTGTTAATATGATTCAATTAACAGATTCATATTCCAGTCTTGATGAGCCTGAATTCCCTGTATCAAATAAAGGAACCCGAGGAAGTTCTAGAGGTTCAGGATATAGGGGAAGACGTGGATCTTTCCGAAGCCACTACTCTAATTCTACCCCTGCTAGCACTGTATATGCAGCAGAAACTCGTGGTAGAGCCCTTCAGCGAGCTCAAAATGAACAAGCAAGTTCTTCTGCCAATGGCCAACTCAGCTTCGGCACAGTTATTTTGGAAGACCGATTAAATGTTCCATCTTCTTTATCTCAGCAAGTAAGTGGATCTAATCAGTCTAATTTTCCAAAACCAAAGATGTTTCCAACTTCAATACAAGAGGCATCAGCTTCCAAAGCATCTGCTTCCAAGGTACCTGCTAAACCGCATATTCCTATTGGGAAACGCAGGCCTCTAGATCAAAATTATGATATATTGAAACACTTGGCCCAAGTACCAGCCAAATTATCAATTTTGGATGCTTTGAAACTATCAAAAGATCTTCGGGAAGCACTCATCGAAGCTTTGTCAAGTCCTCAGGAGTTTGAAGCTGAAATTGCTGCAGCTGAAATTTATCACATAGAGAATAATCCTGCAGAATGCCATGCAGTGATATCTTTTACTGATAAAGATGAAGATGATGTTGTGCATGGGCACATAAAACCTTTGTACCTATCTGGCAAAGTCAATAGTATAGATGTTCGAAGAGCTTTTATTGACAATGGTTCAGGAGTCAACCTCATGCCCATTCGCACACTTCGTCGATTGGGCCTCACGGAATCTGATTTATCTCCTTCTACCATGATGTTGCAAGGATATGATAAAAATGAACAAGAACCACTGGGAGAAGTTACACTCAGAACTCAGTTTGGAGATCTTGTTTCCAATTCGGATTTTATGATTGTTGATCAGGACTCAGCTTTCAATATCTTGCTTGGAAGACCATGGTTACATCAGCATGCAGCTATTCCGTCATCATACCATCAATGTCTCAAATACTGTTTCGATGGTCAAGTTGGAACATTGTATGGTGATAAGGCCTCGTTCAAAACATGTGAGTCTCAATACATTGAGGCGGAATTTTATCACATGAAGGGAAGAGAAAAATCTACAATGAAGGAAATTACCAAAGTTAATGCTCCATATGGTCTGGAAAAAATTCCAATAAATCCATTTTCACATGTGAGTACAGATTATGTGTTACCTATCAGTCAAATTGACAAAATAGGCCCAAATCAAAATACTCTTATGGAAAGATCCATAATGTCAATTACGGCAATCGAGCCAGACAACATGGGAGAAATTGGTAACTTACCAAGCAGTGATGAAAGCATAAGTGGTGACGTTTTCATTTCGTCTGCTGAAATCCAACAAGTCTATACTTCGCTAATCAGGCGAGAAGAAGTTATAGCAACACCAGAGGTGAATGTTGATGTCAATTCTCAATCCATCATCTCCTCTTTATTTCCCAAAAAAGACCCCTTTTCATCAATAGGGTCGGAAATGGAAGCTTCTTCTTCAAAATGTGAAAATTTTGACATCTCTTATGATCATGAGAATTTCATTTTTTCATCTACTTTGCAAGTAGAAACGGAAGATATAACACATGATGAAGAGGAAGAGGAAGATCTTAGAGATGCTCCTCCAGCATTTGAAGAGGGTATCTCTACCACTGTGGATGAACTCAGAGAAGTAAATCTGGGTACAGAGAAAGATCCACGCCCCACTTTAATTAGTGCGGCCATGACCCTTGAAGAACAAGAGATGTATATTTCTTTTCTAAAGTAAAATAAAGATATCTTTGCTTGGAATTATACAGAGATGCCTGGCCTTGATCCTGATGTTGCCACCCATCATTTGGGTTTTCCAAAAGAACATCGAGGATTCAAGCAAGCCGCGAGAAGAACACACCCAACCTATGCTTCCAAAATCGAGACTGAAGTGGATAATCTTATCAAAGCTAACTTCGTCAGAGAAGTTCAATATCCCAAGTGGTTGGGTAATATTGTCCCAGTAAAGAAAAAGAACGGACAAATTAGGGTTTGCATCGATTTCAGAGATCTTAATCGGTATTGTCCCAAAGATGATTTTCCAGTTCCGATTACAGAACTCTTAATTGATGCGACGGCTGGCTATGAAGTACTTTCTTTCATGGATGGATATTCTGGATATAATCAGATCCGAATGGCCCCAGAAGATGAGGAATATACAGCCTTCAGAGCTCCTCAAGGTGTGTTTTGTTACCGGGTGATGCCCTTTGGTTTAAAGAATGCAGGTGCAACATATCAACGCGCCATGCATCGTATCTTCAAACCTTTTCTAGGGAAATTTGTTGAATGCTATGTAGATGATTTGGTGGTTAAATCCAAACAACGTTTTGATCACTTGGCTGATTTGGAAATCATATTCCACAAGCTTCGACAACATAATTTGAAGATGAACCCCTTAAAATGTGCTTTTGGGGTAACCTCAGGAAAATTCCTCGGCTTTGTTGTACGCCATCGTGGTATTGAAGTCGATCCTGAGAAGACCAAATCAATCCTTGGTATGTCACCTCCTCAGAATTTGAAAGAATTAAGAGGACTTCAAGGACACTTAGCCTATATTCGGCATTTCATCGCCAATTTGGCAGGCAAAAGTTTACCTTTTACCAAATTATTGAAGAAAGGAGTCACTTACCAGTGGACTAAAGAATGTCAAGAAGCATTTGATGTTCTCAAGAAATACCTCTTAAGTCCACCAGTACTCATGCCACCTGTTGAGGGTAGACCTCTTATCCTCTATGTGACAGCTTTAGAGCGATCATTGGGTGCCTTTCTCGCTCAAAAGAATGATGCTGGGAATGAAAATAGTCTCTACTATCTCAGTAGAACTATGCTTGAAGCAGAAAACCGGTATTCGAGTATTGAAAAATGCTGCCTAGCATTAATCTTTGCAGTTCAGAAACTGAGACACTACCTGCAACATCACGAGGTCCAATTGGTATCTCGTAATAATCCACTCAAATTCATCCTTAGTCGTCCAATGCTTACAGGACGTCTGGCAAGGTGGGCGGTTATTTTACAGCAGTTCGACATCCAGTATGTGTCTCAAAAGGCAATTAAGGGCCAAGCTCTGGCTGATTTCCTGGCTGAACACCCTTCAGTGGAAGACACGTATTCAGATATCGAACTCCCTGATGAGGAAGTTTTTTCTATTCAAGAGAATCCTCAAACATGGGAAATGTATTTTGATGGTGCTTCTAGAAGTCCAACAGGGAAGAAAATGGAAAATCCTAAATTCAACAAAGTTGGTTTAGGAATTGTGCTCATTTCTCCAGATAAGGCAGTGTTACCTTATTCCTTTTTGTTGTGGGAAGGTGGTACCAATAATGAAGCTGAATACCAAGCTCTCATTGCAGGCTTGGAGTTAGCGCTTCAAGCACAAGTGAATCACTTAAAGGTAAAAGGTGATTCAGACCTGGTAATCAAACAAGTCAATGGGGATTATGCCATCAGAAAAGAAGAATTAATCCCTTTGTATGATTACTTCAGAGAGTTAATGTCGGAATTCCCTTCAGAACCAACATTTTCTTATGTCCCAAGATCACAAAATGCTCAAGCTGATGCACTGGCTAATATAGCCACAGCTTTAGCAGATCCAAATCGGGACGAGACAACCATCGGTATTGCCCACCGTCGTGCAATTTCACCTTATGTTCAAGTCAGAACAGAGGAAATTAATGAAATTAGTCCCATTCCTGAACCATATGGTCATACTACAGGATGGATGTCACCTATCAGGGAATACCTTCAAAATGGAACACTTCCACCTGATAGAGCCGAGAGAGAACAAATTCGGCGACGTGTGGTCAATTTTACTCTTTATGATGGTCCAAACCACCTCGAGAAAATTCTCTACAAACGTGGTTTTGATGGAGTTCTCTTCAGATGTATTGATGGTGAAGAGACAATGGCTGTCATAAAAGAAGTGCATGCAGGAGTCTGTGGTGCCCACCAGTCTGGACATAGATTGTCTGATCAAATTTGAAGACTTGGATACTTCTAGCCTTCAATGATACAAGATTGTGTTAATTTCACAAAGAAGTGTCATTCATGCCAAGTATATGCCAATTTCATTCATCAACCTCCAGAGTTGCTTCATACAGCTAAATACTCATGGCCATTTTCCACATGGGGAATGGATGTGGTAGGACCTTACCCTTCAGCTACGGCCAAGCAGTTTATGTACATTCTTACTGCTACTGATTTCTTTTCCAAATGGGCAGAGGCAGTACCTCTCAAAGAAGTCAGTTCTAAATGCATTGTTAGCTTCATCAAGTCTAACATCATTACTAGATTTGGTGTCCCTCATACCATATTGACAGACAACGGCACCAACTTCTGTTCTTCTGAGGTAAAGAGATTGTATCAAGAATACAACATTAAGTCCAACCATTCATCTCGATATCATGCAGCGGCTAATAGACAGATAGAGGCCTTCAACAAGACTCTTTCAAATATACTGCAAAAGATGGTGGATAAAGATAAGAGGTCATGGCCTGATAAACTCTATCATGCTTTATGGGCTTATCGGACTACCACTCGCAATGCAACGCGATCTACTCCATATTCATTGGTATATGGAACAGAAGCAGTCTTGCCAATTGAAGTTCAATTGCCCACACTCAGAATAGCCATTTGTGATCAGTTATCAACAGATGAGCAATCCCAAAAGCGGTTGAATGAATTGGAACAGTTAGATGAGAAAAGATTGTGCACTTTGCACCACTTGGAAATCTATCAGAATCGAATAGCACGAGCTTTTAACAAAAAGGTTCGTCTTCGTTCATTCATTCAGGGAGAATTGGTATTGGTTCTCAGAACACCAATGATACCAGGAAAGAAACCTCCCAAGCTTGAACCAAAATGGGAAGGACCTTATTCAGTACATAAGGTCTACTCCAATGGAGCGTATTCTCTGATTTCAATGGATGGAGAACACATCACGACTCCCACTAATGCCAGATTTCTGAAGAAGTATTTTGTATAAACACAAAATATTGTTCCCAGAACCAAGACTTACAATTGGTTCATACACCAAGGTCCGGTATGACCTTAAACTACACCAAGGTCCGGTATGACCTTAAACTACACCAAGGTCCGGTATGACCTTAAACTACACCAAGGTCCGGTATGACCTTAAACTACACCAAGGTCCGGTATGACCTTAAACTACACCAAGGTCCGGTATGACCTTAAACTACACCAAGGTCCGGTATGACCTTAAACTACACCAAGGTCCGGTATGACCTTAAACTACACCAAGGTCCGGTATGACCTTAAACTACACCAAGGTCCGGTATGACCTTAAACTACACCAAGGTCCGGTATGACCTTAAACTACACCAAGGTCCGGTATGACCTTAAACTACACCAAGGTCCGGTATGACCTTAAACTACACCAAGGTCCGGTATGACCTTAAACTACACCAAGGTCCGGTATGACCTTAAACTACACCAAGGTCCGGTATGACCTTAAACTACACCAAGGTCCGGTATGACCTTAAACTACACCAAGGTCCGGTATGACCTTAAACTACACCAAGGTCCGGTATGACCTTAAACTACACCAAGGTCCGATATGACCTTAAACTACACCAAGGTCCGGTATGACCTTAAACTACACCAAGGTCCGGTATGACCTTAAACTACACCAAGGTCCGGTATGACCTTAAACTACACCAAGGTACGGTATGACCTTAAACTACACCAAGGTCCGGTATGACCTTAAACTACACCAAGGTCCGGTATGACCTTAAACTACACCAAGGTCCGGTATGACCTTAAACTACACCGAGGTCCGGTATGACCTTAAACTACACCAAGGTCCGGTATGACCTTAAACTACACCAAGGTCCGGTATGACCTTAAACTACACCAAGGTCCGGTATGACCTTAAACTACACCATGGTCCAGTATGACCTTAAACTACAACTTCGTCCAACATGACATTAAACTGTGTCACGTATTCTGTCCGAGATGACATTAAACTATAATACGTCCAGCATGACGATAAACTGTATGGTCCATGCATATGACCTTAAACTATTCGCACTTATGTCCCTGCAACATGACACTAAACTGTGCAGCACCAATAGTCCTAACTACAAGAATTTAAACTGCATAGTCCCTGATTTTGTCTTACATGACAATAAACTGTATAGAAGTTCCTATATTTTGTCTGAGATGACATTTAATTATATTGTGTCTTAGCAACATGACATTAAACTGTGTAGCACTTTCATCGTCCAACATGACGTTAAACTGTGTCAGTTCCCTTATCGTCCAACATGACGTTAAAATGTCACATTGGTTATTGATATGTCCTACATGACACTAAACTGTATATGTCCGAGATGACATTAAACTATATTGTGTCCTAGCAACATGACATTAAAACTGTGTGGCGCTTTCATCGTCCAGCATGACATTAAACTGTAAAAAATCCCCAGAACTGATATCCTCATATTGGTTCACCTTAGTCCTAGCTACATAACTTTAAACTGTACAGCACCAGTTTGTCCTTGCTATATGACGTTAAACTATACAACAATGGTCCCGTATGACTTTAAACTGCATCATTCCTGGTCCATGTATACGACCATAAACTATTTGCAAATATGTCCAGCAAGACGTTAAACTGTGACGTCCTAACTACATGACGCTAAACTGTATAAAAGTCCCTCACGTCCGGAAAGACGTTAAACTATATAATCATCAAAAGTCCAGCATGACATTAAAACTGCACAATCCCCCTTTCGTCCAATATGACGTTAAACTGTATTGTCCCCATCGTCCTAACTACATGACGCTAAACTGTACAGAAAGTCCTTGATATGTCCTACATGACATTAAACTGTGCATCGTTAAGGTTGTTATTACCTCTTGTTTCTCACACCGAGTATGACTCACGTGAGCTTAGAGCGAACATCAACCATAACACTCCCTTTGGGCCACTAACCATGTGTAAGTCCCAACAACATTTTTTAGATCATTGTCCACAAGAACAACTTGATCATTAATTCATTCTTTAATTGAACTACACGGACTTTGATCCTTGCCCTCCAGGCTGGGTATGTAGGCAACCTCCCAAAGGTTCAAGCCCAAAAACAATCTCTTCACATTGGTTCACCACCATCTCATAGATGATGATTTGTGAAACCACCCCTGGAATCAATATCTTTACATTGATTCACTTTCTTCCTTGTTATATGACGTTAAAACTATACAACACTTTTGTCCGGTACGACAATAAACTACAATATTCTTTGATTTCCTCATTTGAGAAGGAACCATTATTAACATTGATTCTTTTTCAATCATGGTTTTCATTTTCAAAAGACTACGTACATACATGGTAATGCCTAAACTTTTTATCTTAGGTTAAAACCATCATTGCACTAAAGTCTCTTTTCACCCTTCACATGTACGAACCAAATTTGTACAAAGGGTAGCTCTAGAACTACGTGGACTTGATTCCCATCCTTATGGGATACGTAGGAACATTCGAGTGTCCCTCGAATCCAGTCCCAAGTCTTTTGGGCCTAACCCCAAATTTCACTTTCAGTCCCTTGGCTGAAAAGTCTTCATGAAAACACACACTGTGTATTCATTATTATGGTCCGAATTCTATGACCATAAACTAAGATTACTCATACTTTCGTCCTACACGACGTTAAACTGCATTTCAAGAACTATGTATGGCTTGATTCTCATTCTTATGAGATACGTAGTGAAGTCCAAGTTTCAATTCAGGACCCAGCCACAACATGATTATGGCTTTCATTGACCTATGTATCTCTATATACATTGGAAAATACCCATATTTATGTATTATAATCCTAACCTTAAATATTTTCAGATCTTCATAACCCTTTTCATGACTTATAGTCACAAAAATGTCAAACTTCTGAGAATTCTTTTGCCTGACTATGCAGCACGTGCCCATAGGTGGCCTTGCATAAACAGTCCACATAACAGACTTGTCAGCCAAGAGATGCTATTTATTTGACCATGCAGCCAATGCCCATAGGTGGCCCTGCATGTTTTCAACCCCCTAACGGGTTTGTTAAATAATAGTAACTTCATTCTTGGGAAGAATGCCTCTTTTGTCCTTATTTGTCTTAAACGACAGTATGTAGGGATCCGCAAAAATAGCCATCCTTAAACATATTTGTCCCATATCCTTTTTCATGATCTGAAAGTATTCAAGTCTATGGTTTATTCTTCTTCCCTACGTTTGGGTCAGACCTTCGTAGGAGTGATATTCATCCAGTTCTTCGATATTCTTGTTTGGAAATATCTTCTCCATATTCAAGTACCTCTTTCCATACAACAAACTCTATGCTTTAGAAAATTTGAATCTCCATAAACTTTCACTGGCTTTTAGCACTAGGAAAGTAAATTTCTGAGAGTTCTTTTGCCTAACTATGCAGCACGTGCCCATAGGTGGCCATGCATAAACAGTCCACATAACAGACTTGTCAGCCAAAAGATGCTATTTTATTTGACTATACAGCCAATGCCCATAGGTGGCCCTGCATATTTCAACCCCCTAACGGGTTTTGTTAAATAATAGTAACTTCATTCTTGGAAACTACTTTTTCTAATGCCTTTTAGCTCTTTTTCATATCTTTCCTCAGATTCAAATATTCTTAAGTCATAGTTTACATATTTTCTCTCATACTTGAGTATGGTAATTTGTTTTCAGATAAATTATCAAGGAATTGAATCCATTTTAATCCATTTTTCGGTCAAAGCTATTTCGACCTTAAACATTAGCCTCTTTATGTCCGGCTTGCATGACTTTAAACTGCCCACACAAAAGACAGAGGAACTATGAATAAAAGTCAAGTTCCAGCTCACTAAATATACATTTTTTGTATGATTTAGCTAATATTGAGCAGTTAAAAGATTCAAAGTTTGTAGGGTTATTTGTAATAATCCTAGTAAAAATCAAACTATGCTTACTAAGCCCATTGGCTTAAGTAAATTTGAAGCAGGTAATGGAAGAATGCAAGTATAAATGATTGAAGACAAAAGTGTTTTTCATTGATACACAAGAGTTAGAAGGACATCCACAGACTGGAGTCTCTTCTCTTCTTTCAAGAATTACAAGAGGCTTTCAACATAACACTTCATTTGATTTACGGCCTCCCGATCTTCATTAGAAACCACCTAGAATTCATTCATTCAACTGGATACAATAAGAGATGCAGTGATACCAGCTCTTCTTGGAACAATTGTAAAAGGATGTTCTTGAGTGCGGTTTGAGAAAATTTTCTGCTGATCAAACAGTGACTCTGTTTCTGTCCAAGAGACTTGGAAGATGGATACGTGGATTTGAGAATGGAGCATTGGAAGTAAAGAGCCATTTGGAGAGAGTACTCTTTTCAGATATTGCTCTAATACCATGTTTTTCTTCTCTCCACCAACCGGCAGTGGAAAACATTTCAGCCCATGGGTTTGCCATTTTCATATCTGCAAGGGAATGACATGGAGGAAAAATTTGAAAGTTCACACCATTGTTGTTACTCTTAATGCACAGCATAACCGAAATAGAGAAGTAGCAGTGCAGCCGCATCTCAGGTGTATAATTGCTTGCATTTGGAACATTGACTCCTTGCAGATGACCATGAACACACAGAGACAGGTAGATGCTCTGTGGGAAATTAAGATGATATTTCTTCAAATACTTATCCAAATCTGGGAAAGTGCTGTCGCAGATATCATAGTAATCATGGCCAATAATGTTCATCATATCATCAATCCGCTTGCTAGCCAGTTCATCAGCCGTTCCAATTCCCTTGGGAACCATTGAATCTGCACAAAAGTTGAACAAATTAAACTCTTAAAATAGGTTTATTTTTTTTTTGTGAAAGAATTCGGTAAAAATGGCTAAGGCATTAAGGCGCGCAAGTATGGAGATGTCGCGCAAGTGTCTTGTGTACCGCGCTAGTTTTTGACGCGCAAGTATAAACCACGCAAGTACAAATACCTTTACAGTAGCGCGACATCGAGGAAACCCTAGAAAACAGAGCAACTTGCGCGATCAAGGTGATCTGCGCGGCGAGAGCTCGAGAAGGGATGATGTCCGGAAATCCGGATACTTGTACGGGGGTGAGGCCGTGTATTTATAGGCTCGGAAGCCTACCTGTGCGCCGTACCCAGAGCAATTAAGGCCTGCGCGACGCATACTTGCGCGCCGACTTCTGTGCATTGAAGACTTGCGCGCCGCCCTTTTCCTTTCGAGGGATTCGATTTCCTCAGAGTCAAATCCTCGTTTTCTCTCCGGATCCAACTCTGAGGGGGGACTTTTGTTGACGCTCCTTTCGTCACGGAATCTAAAGTTCGGAAAAGGGAATATCTGAGCTCAAAGTGATTAATCCTTTGAAGAAACATCAAAAATCGACAAAGGGATAAAAAAGGAGAACATTGCCCATGTATCACGCAAGTTCCCTCTTGGTCGCGCAAGTACACTTGCGCGACCCCTCATGGTCGTGCAAGGGACTTGCGCGACAGATCTGGTAACCGCCCAGTAACCGCCCGGGGTCTTCTTTTGCCTATAAATAGACCCTGTGGGCCCCCCATTCGAGGAGGATCTTTTTCCAGAAACTCGGATTGAAGCTCCCGACGCCCAAGTCTCTTCTCAAAGCTTCCAGAACACTTCTAAGGTAATTTCTTACCTAGAATGGAAGATCTAAAGGGAAGAAGGAAGGCCAAGTGTTGAAACTTATCAAACACTTGCGCGCCGACTTAATTCCTTCAATATAACTTGCGCGTCCCCTCTCTGGAAAAACCTCAAGAGGATTATAAAGGGTTTAATAAAGAATCGCTCAAGTATTTCAACTCTGGTTGTAAATCGCGCAAGTATCCCTCATGTCGCGCAAGTATACTTGCGCGACCAATACTTGCGCGCCGCCGCAGGACTTGCGCGACTTTTAATACTTGCGCGCCCCTATCTTTTTGGGTGCCTATCTTGCCCATTTTACCCCTCTTAAGCCATTTCACCTTTCCTATTCAAGATTCAGTCTTCAAGATACTCTTCAAAGCCATTTATGGCATGATTTCTTGGTTTGACATCCTTATCTGAAAGGAATTCTGTGAAATATCTCTCAAAACCTAGTGATTTAAACATCTTTATGTCACCAAAAATTGAGAGTTCATTCATTCAACCTCATCCTTTAAAGATGAGAGAATCCTAACTTGGGCATCTTCCTCAGGAGTAAGCCCCAATCAAGTCCTCTAAATCTTGAGCATCTTTCTTAAGAGTAAGCCTCAACCCCAACTTTGGGCATCCTCCTCAGGAGTAAGCCCCAAATTCTTAAAAGTTCCCAAACTTGGGCATCTTCCTCAGGAGTAAGCCCCAAACCTTAATCCCTAACCTGGGTCTCCTTTTCAGGAATAAGACTCAGTCATAACCTTGGGCTTCCTTTTCAGGAGTAAGCCCCAAGTCCCCTAAACCTAGGCTTCCTTCTCAGGAATAAGTCCTAGTCATAAATCTTGGGCATCCTTCTTAAGAGTAAGCCCCAAGTCTCTTAAAATTTCTCTTAACCAGTCACAAATTACCTTTGATTTGGGTTTCCTTTTTCAGGAATAAAACCCAATCATAAGTCCCCTCCTAACTTGGGCATCCTCCTTAGGAGTAAGCCCCAAGATTAGAGTATTCAAATCTCCATGAAGCACATATAACTTTGTGGACCCTGTTCTTGGATTTTCTCCCTAAAAGTAAATCCTAAACTTTCATCTATCTGGGCAGTCATCTATACATAAGCCCCAAAACAAATTCTTATGATTGCATCTTTTATGGCACAATTGTCTGAATTTTACCAATACCTCTTGTTTCTCACTCCGAGCATGACTCACGTGAGCTTAGAGTGTAAAAGTAATTATGACATTCATCTTTTAGCCATCAATCATAAAAACATCATATCCCATTCCTCGAACTACGTGGGTTCTGATTCCTTTTTCAAAACAAAGGATACGTAGGTAGCCCATTCATGGGTTCGATCCCAACATTGAAATAATCTCTGTCCTTCTGAATGACGATAAACTTCAAGTGCCCCACTGAGTGGCTTTAAAACCAGCCTGGTCATCAAAATGACCAAGAGACTTTTATATAAATGTTTTGAAGGATACCATTGACCAAGAATCTCTAAACAAATATAGATGATTCTATATTGATGAAGAACCTCGAATACATATAAAAGATTCTCTAAATTTCTTGCATATTTAATCATTGATTGTTAAAACTAAAGGAAAGCTCATTTTATACTTGGTAATGTAATAAGGATTCACGAACTTAACTTAAATCTATAAAGAGAGTCCCGGAGTAGACAATAATTCCCCTCAAAAAGGTGTGATGAGTCCGACCTCCCATCCTCTCGACCAATGCAAATTCCTAAGCCTCATTAGCCCACAAGCTAATGAGCGCCTGCCTTTGGAAAGTAGGTCCAAACGGATGTGGAATCATTGGATGTTTCCGGTTCTACGAACAAACCCGTTAGAAACCGATCGGAACGTTTGAATCTCCCGTCCAGGAGGTCATCCCCGGATTCCGCGCGAAACAATGATCCTCTGAATGAAGGGGGATGTTGTCTCATGAAATGTTCCACCACTGACATGTTCCTCTGCGGTTGATCTGGATGATCTCGTGTATGGATACCACCGCTATTTATCGCTTGAGTCAACAGTGCCATTACTACAACAAACTGTTTAGTTCCAATTCCGACCATCTCAAGATGCTGATTCGGAAGGTTATTTCCTTCTATATGCCTTCCTAGCACTGCTTCCCTGTTTCCTCTGCGGAAACCCATTCTGAAAAAACATGTCTTAGATGAAGCAACATGGTAATCATCAAATGCTATATCATTTCAAAAAAAAAATATTTTTAGATAATCATTTAATAGAATTATAACTCCTAAAGTTATCTAAACCGACCTCTGATACCAACTATAAGGCCCCAGCCTTAAACCTTACTTAATCTTGAGTTATTACAAGATTACACATTGAGGATCTTTTCGGGTTTAGAGTTTTAGAGAATTAGATCATAAAACTTGCATTACATTCCACATATAAACAAAGTTGTTACATAAAGATAGTATTCTTCATCCCCATCAATGGAAACATATTTAAAATAAAACATGGATTATTTATTGACACTTCCTTGACACTATCATCATATCATGTACCTTTCCCTTGACCTGTGAAAAACATTTCAAAAAAAAACTTGGGATGAGCATAAAAAGCTCAGTAAGGGATATAGAAATATGGAAATGAAACATGGGTACATATATACATAAGAATGAGATCATACTTTACCAATAAAACATAATCATTTTAACATACCGCATCAAATCATGAATAAATCATAGAAATCATAAGGCATAAAGGTAACTTGAGGCATTCATAACATCCTTACGTAGAGAGTAACCCTCTTGGTTATGTTTGGAATACCCATCACAGTATATTCCCTAATTCTCTTCGGAGAAACCTTAATGTTTCACTCCTTCGCGTTACCCAATGCATTGGAGAGCTATATCAGGCTCACCCGCCCTTAGTTTATCACAGAACTACCCGTCTTCATAATAATGCCCATGAACCTCAACATAATCGTATCACATAAAACATGCATAAAGGAAACATAACATTTCCACCTTTCAATCACAAGATATCAATACAACACATTGATATAAAAACATCATGAAATCCATTTTCAATACCAAAATAAAAGAAAAGTAAAACATGGTTTTTATTTTTCTTTTAAAAACAAGGTATGGCTTGTAGAGGAAACCGAAACTCAAATGATGGTCACGGCGGCGGAGAAGTCGTTGTCGCCGCATACGTATGACAAAAACATTCCCTTTTTTCATTTATTAAACGCTTCGTATAAAAAAAAATTCCTTTTGGATAAACGTAAAAGTCAAAGGGGTTTATACACCTTATAAAAGAAGGTTGTGTATAAAACAAAATATGCCTCAATGAAAGGAGATTGAGACGAAGTCCCATACCTCGGGTCCGAATTGACTCGATCGTTCTTTAATGTCCTGAATAATAAACTTGAGTTAATTTCTACTTTTTTAAGAACCTTTTTCAAGTTCATTATTCCTTTTATATCACTTATTGCCATGTCATGACCACTATGTAATTATTTAAGTTAATAACGGTCGTTTTAACGACTGTATTTGATTCAAAAATAAACCCTTTATAATTACATGTTGTTAATGTATCCATTATATCCAGAATTATAATCATTATGTATATATCATATATATCTAGTATATACATGAATTTATAATATTACATAATCATTTAGAGGTAAGAAATCAAATGCACCTTTCATGGAGACGGTAAGCCGTACGTACACATGAACGCTACTTTCATTTCTATTTCGTATTTTATAGAATGGAATCATAATTATATAAATGTATATTATAATTCCAGTATAATATCATATATAATATCATAGTTCCATCCTTTATACGTCCCACATATGGTATTTAACGAATCAAATCACTTTGAGGGGGCGGTAGTCCGCACTTCCTTAAATGAAGATATCACGTTTACCCATAATGGAAACCATAAAGGTATGACCAAAAAGAAAAAAACATAAGATTAAGGAAAAGATAAACATATTATATATCATATATAAATATAGTGACATCTTAATGGCCACCTTTGAAGGTGTTAAAAGAATATTGAACAATCATCGTTTCGGGAGGCATAAATTCACCATCCACAGAAACAGTATGTTCGTTAACCATTAGATGTAGGTGTGTGTAAGTGTAGCTCGATTACATATTATAAAAACATCCTAGTATATTGAGTATACTGTAGTTTTTACAAAAGAAAAGAATAAAAAGAGTTTATGGGGTTGGAGAAGCAAAATAAAACAAAAGGACTCAAAAGAAGACATTACCTTAAAATCGGGTAACTCTCTTTGGTTTGAGCTCAAAGGCTTCCTTGGGAAGCCTTCTCCCCAAAGTGAGGATTCAAGGAGTAATATAGGGAAGTGGAGAGACAAAATGGGCAGGGGTTGGCCGAGCCAAAGGCTTTGGGAGTGTGGGTAAGGAGGTAGAGGTGGGGGCCTTTTATAAGAGGAGAGGAGGGGCACTCTTGGAAAGTAAAGATAAGTTACTTTATTTTAAATTGATTTTCGGATTTACAAGGTCCCACATTGATATAATTAGATGATAAGGTTATAAGGGTTCGCAATAAACTCATACAATTGGTTCTGTTCATGTGTAGGGTTTATATTTTACATTAACTTTCCATTTTATTTAAATCGTTAGATAATGAGGTCATCGCTGCATCATCATGATGTCATAAATAATTTAATTTATTTAATGTATAAAAATTATAAAAAAATACTATGATGTATGAAATCATTTTATCGTTCTAATTAATATTTATAGTCAAAAATCTGACTTGTATAACCCCATATAAAAATTGATTTAGTAACATAACTCATGTTTGTGTCATTTTTACTTTAACATTAAATAAAAAGTTATTTATGTCATTTCCCAACCAAAGTGGATTTATGGGGTCCCAAAGTTGACCCATGGATTGTCTTGGTCGGCCATGACACATAAAATTAGGTCAGGACATGTGTCAAGCTCATCTCATACTATTAAAACATTATTTTTACCTTAAACTACACTAATTACCACTAATCGCGATTAAGAACTTAATAAGTTACTATTCACCAAAAAAATTATTTTAATCCCATTGAACCACATTTTACTTCTTAATGACAACCATGTATGTCGGATTTTTGAAATTCAAAAACCACGATGGAAAAATTTCATTTGAACGGAAAAATCAGTTTTTATAAGTACCACTTAGTGGTTTCACTATTCATCAAAAATTGAAGTTTTTCAGAAAAATACCAAACATTCACCCTAAGATATATTTGATTTTCCGGATTCAAAAATTAAGTATATTTTACAAAAATTAAAACATATATGTCACATTAATTAATTTAATAATTAATTCCCGCTGTCATGACAAATAGTGGGTTTTTTTGAAACAATATCTAGGAAACGTTTTGCATTAGTTTATGACCAATTCCAAAGTGAAACTAATCACAATGACCAACATTTGATTAATTGGTAAAATTATATTCAGAATAAACTTTAAGACCAATTAAAAATATAATCTATCCATATAATTAAATTAAATGAAAAAGCAGTTTTGATATAAAATGCACTATTTTTCACTATTCATTAAAAAATGTACATTGTCAGAAAAATACCAAAAATTTATCCAATGTAAAATCAAATGTCCTAATAATAATGAATATGTTTATTTTGACAAATATAGATTATAAAATTGTCAAAATACTGATTTAAAAAGGGTTTTCCATCAAAAGGCAGTAAAACAATCTTTTAAGAATATTAGAGTATTCCATGCTTAAGATTGGATTTATTTTCAATTTAAGCCTCTAAAACACTATATAATTCATTAATAGACATAGATAAAAATATCAATTATTCATTACTTACTTGGGTTGTTACACCAATACTCTTAAAAATAATAGTAATCATTTACAAGAGCTTTTGGGCTCAATAAAATATCAAAACGAATCTCCCTAAGGAGGTTCTCAAGGAGAAGAACTCAAGAGGTAAAATCCTTTTTATTTTATTTTAATTGTTTTTCATTTTCTTTTTTTTCTCTACTCATATCCCCTCATCTAAGTGTCTTGATAACTGCAATATAATATACATACCATAATTTTATATTGTTAATTGAATAGTATATCATCAAAAAGCTTCTCCTCCCCCTTTTATTATAAAAATTGAAACATCGTCTGTGCCGTTGTGTTTTATCACCTTCAAGGACGAAACGTTTTCATTTTCCTCAAATTAATTAAAGGCTGGTCTTAAAAAAACAATAATGGTTGAAAAATATTTGAAAATTTATTTTATATACTTTATTTGTTTTGGAACTACCTTATATACATAATATTAAATAATAAAACAAAACGATTTCATTGTGATTGAAAAACCTCTAAATTAATCTAAAGGATTATCATTAACATTTTATCTAATGAATCATCCTCATATATGAAAAAATATAATACCAATGAATTTTTTTAATTTAATTAATAAAATATAATATCAATTTTGGATAATTATCCCCATTTTACATGATCTTCCATACATCTATACAAGTGAACTGGTCATGAAAACCAAGAAAACAAACACTCCTGAACGATGAAATTAAACACTATACGTCCTCAAATTGGCCATAAAAAATTTAATAAAATTATAATGAATAATATAAATTTATAATAGGTCACATATTAATTAATTAATGAATATTTGTTTTATTATCAAGTACATTAATGTGAAGAAAGAATTCATACCTAAGGTAAGGGGATTCTCAAACCCAATTTTTTTTCTTTGGGTTATTCATATTTAATGACAAATTTCATTGTGGATGTTCTTTAATATTAATCAAATAAAATTTATTTGTTATTAAAATTCATTTTATAGGATATACATGTTTAAAATATGATATAATTATTTTTTTAAAAGGCAATTTCCTGGTCAATGGCCAAGATAGGATTTATTAATGTCAAGAAAGAAAATTACAAAACTCTAAAAGAGGGAATTTTATTACAATATTTAGAAAGGAGAGGGAGGAGATCATCCGACAACTCATCAGACCACGTAATGTCCTAGCTGATCCCCTTGTTGGAAAGACCATCTACCCCCATATTATCTTCATGGTAGGTATGGGTGTAAATATATCAGATTTCTAGAAGCGAGTTCAGGAAGATCTTCCTACTCGCAGTAAGAGGCCAAGAGAGGTGAACGTCCCCATTCCAAATTTCCTGAACAATGTTGGTGGAGTCACTTTCGATCCAGATGTTGTTCGAGCCTTTATAATTAACAAAGTGTATGGCATGGATGAGAGCCAACATCTCAACTTTTAGGGAGGAGGGGACCCCACAAATGCCATAGAAACAACCAAGATAGTGTACCTTTTAGTCTCTAAAGATTGATCCACAACCCGCAGGGCCTGGATTCCCTTTGGAAGCTCCATCCACATTGATCTTGATCCATACAAGTAGTGGAGCATGCCAGGAGACCCCAAAAAATGATTTGTCTAAGGAAAAATGCCTTCAATCTTCAGACGCAGGATCGCAAAGTCACCGATCGAGTTGTCACAATTAGCTTTCTGGATCGAGGCAGCATCAATAATGGAAATTAGCATCATTAATTAGCTTTAAAATCTGATATAATGACAAATGAAAATATTTTTCCAAAAAAATTATTCTTTATAAAAAGCAAAACTTTTATTTCAGTTGAGATTTTTTCTTATTCACTCAAGATTTATGATTCTTATACCAAGTATTTTGTTATATTTTTCTTTGTAAAAAAATAAAGTTTATTTAGGAATGTATAATTTAAGAAAATTTTATGAAATCCATTTCCTTTAAATGTGTTATTTTTATGACTAAGGTTGATATACATTCTATGTGGAATTCATGAATATGTAAATGTTATGATGTGACAGGTGCGGTTGAAATTATATAAAGCTCCAAAGCATTGAGTAATGATATTTATCTCATGATATGATGTTAAATATTCATGAAAATGATCTTAGATTCTTTCAAAATGATGATGTTATAATTATGAACATATGTTATGTGTGAACATGATGCTATCTTGGTTCATAACTATGCATTGTATTTGACCACTAAGACATGATGTTTCATTTTTATGCATTTCCACATTCCAAGCCTTTACCTAATGGTTCTAATCATTATTATGATGATGATACCATTATTATGTTATGATGATGATTTTTTCTCACACCTTGTTATATTGATTCATGTTCTCTTATATCCTTTTATTGGGCATTTATCCCACCCCTTTCATTGATGTATATCCTCAGGTGATTAATTGTACTAAGGAGAAAACAATAGAGACCATATTATTTTACACATATCACTACATGATTTTAAGAAAAATTAAACATCAAGTTACAAGACAAGGACCATAAAGTCTAGTGTCTTGGAAGAATAGGTTTTTAAAACTAAAAACATGGAACTTAATAAAATATTTTATTCTTTAACATCCGTTATGAGGACCTAACATCCTTTGAGACCATACATTTATATAGGATAACCTGGGGATAACATGAAAAAATGGATGAGCTAAAACCCTAGTAATAGAATAAACATAAGGATAAAAGGTTTTCCTTTGGTGAAAAAAATGGATACTTTTTTGACAGTATCCTCTTTTATGATTATAGGATGATATGTATTAATAATTTCATAATTCTCTAAAACTATTAACCTAAAAAGAACTCCAATATGAATTATTGACTTAACTAAATATTATGTAATGTTTAAAGCTGGGGCCTTATACCATGTTCTATATGTTATGATTCCTTATGTTTGATTGTATTCTGTGCCTTTTATATCATTATGTTATGTCTTCTAACCCATAGACTAAGATTTATAAAAGGCACATGGGTTAGAAGACATAACATAATGACATAAAAGGCACAAAATACGATCAAACATAAGGAATCATAACATATAGAACATGGTATAAGGCCCCACACTTAAACATTACATAATCTTTAGTTAAGTCAAGAATTCACATTGGGGATATTTTTAGGTTTAGAGTTTTAGATAATTAGGAAATTATTAATACATTATTCCATGAATATTTATAAACCCATGAATTTATAAGAATCATGAAAATGTCATCACAATCATAAATCATAAAGGTAACTTGGAACATCTACATCATACTTATATTGTAGATTTCACAGCTTTATATGGAGTAACCTTCATGGTTATGTTTGGAATACCCATCACAGTATATTCCTTAAATCACATAAGATAAACCTTATCATTTAACTCTGTGTCATTACCCATTGCATTGCAGATCTATCACGGGGTCACCCGCCCTCAGTTTATCATAGAACTACCCGTATACATAAGCACTTCCCAAGAACCATAACATAATCATAACACCGAAACCATGAATAAAGGGAAAAATAACAATTACACATTGAAATCATAATATATCATTTCAAGATATAATCAATTAATTCTCAAAACCACTTTCAATACCAAAATATCCAAAAAGGGAATATGGTATTTACTTTTGTTTTAAAAATATTATGGATTATAGAGGAATACAAATACCAAATAATGGTCATGATGGTGGAAAGGTTGTTGTTTCCACATATGTTAAAAACGAACCTTTCATTAGTCATTTATTAAAATGAATCATAGGAAAAGATTATTTGTGAAAACCATTGAATGAAATTAAAAGTCAAAGGGGTTGATTATACACTATATAAAAGAAAGAGATGTATATTATCCAAATATGCCTCAATGAAAGGAGATTAAGATAAAGTGACTTACATTTAGTTTGACTCATTATGTATAATCATTATATTCCTAAATAATAAAATTATGTTTATTTACAATTTCTTGAGAATATTTTTAAAGTTTATTATCCCTTTTATATCACTTATTACCATGTTATAAAAATTACATAATTATTTAAGTTCATATCGAACGTTTTGTCAATATTCTGTACTTGAGTAGAAAATGAACATGGTTTTGATGTCAATAGTCCATGTGGTCCTAATTAAATCATATCTAGAATAATAATCATAACATTTTAATCAATTTTAAACATTAATTATACTTTTTAAATCAAACCATTAATTATGGTTATGTAAAATGAACAACATTATATTCAGGGAGACGGTAGGACGTATGTACGCATGAATAACATTTTCATTTTTCATTGATCATTATGAAAATAATGTAATTATTATTTTATATTTACACAATGATCATAATATTATTATAACAATAATACTTATTTTAATATACTTATTTATATATCATAAGAGTGAGGTGGTGAATAAAAGTGATTCATATCGCTTTGTTGAAGTGATAGTTCACACGTACACACAAACGACATTATTGTTTTTATGTTCATGGAAGGTAAGAAAATAATTGTAATATTATTATTTTAAAATGATAAATATTTCAGAAATATGACATAGGAATATTAATCCCATCATTATAACTGATCTTTATAAATGGTAATGGAATACAAACTAAATTAGTTCGTAGAGGTGATAATTCACATGTACACACGAATGATTAATTAATTTTACATTTAATGGATGTAGAAATAGATTTAGGTGATGATGTTAAAAAATTAACATACTAGTATATTGAGTATATTGTATTAATTATATCATATTTTTTAGGAGACTTGATGTAATTGGAAGAATAAATAAAATTGAAATACTTAAAGAAAACGATACCTCTTCTTCGGTTGATCACCCTTGAAGAACAACTTAACACTTCAAAGAAGGGTGTTATGCTTAAAATAAGGCCTCAATAACATGAGCATAGATTATAGTATGGGTTTTAGGTAGATATTAGATGAATAAAAGAATTTTGAAGTGTGAGTATTAGAGAAGATATGGTACCTTTTTATAGGAGAGGGGAGGTGAACCCTTGGATACTCTTAAAATATTAAATTAATATGAATTATATTTTATTACAAATGATTACTACATGAGATATGTCTAATATAAGATTATTATAGTTATAAATACTATCATAAAATAATTTTTAGGCATATAATGATTTTATTTTAAACCATATCTTTTTGGGTAATGCTTAATTATTCTTTTTTTATTTTACTTGTGGTAACAATACTTTAAATATTAAGAGACTTTAAATCTTACTTATACGGGGTCAATTTACTATAATTGGGAAATTAATGATCTTTTAGACCTTATCCTAATAAATTTTTAATTTTAAATATTTTTAAGTGTTTTAAATAATTTAATAAATTACTATATTTATAAAACATCAATTATGTCAATTTTACACTATTCAATTTATTTAATTTAAATAAAATCTAAACAAAGAGGTAAAATAAAACAAATAATTTAATAGTATTATAAAATTTCATATTCACCTAAAAAAATCATGTATGACATAAATTTTTTCAAATAATATTTAATATAATATTTATAATATCATTTATTTGATTCCTTCATTAATAAGGCAATAACTCCATCATCATTGTGTCATAATTAAATTTATTTATTTAATGTCTATCACTCCATCATCATTGTGTCATAATTAAATTTATTTATTTAATGTCTGAAAATTAAAAATAAAATATCATGATGAATGAAATATTTTTATGTTTCCAATTAATATTTATATTCGAAGATATCACTTATATAAACCCATATTAATTTTTTTGTAAGTTTATAATATATTTTTCTTTTCATTAATTTAAAAGTTCTAAGTGTCATAATCACACCCAAGTGGCTTCAAAAGGCCAAATTCTCATTCCGTGGGTGGTCTTGATCGGCCATATGTCATCCAATAAGATTATTACAAGTGTTAGGGTAGTTATATATTATTATAACATTATTTTTACCCTTATTTAGTAGATTTACCCTTTAACTGTGGTAAATAAAAATAATTTCCAAAGTTACTATGCATCATGTACAAAAATAAAAGGGACATATTGAAATAATTTGGAACTTTTGATTCCAAATATGGAAATATGTTTTTGGATTTCAAAACATGGAAGTTTCAGTTATTAATTTAAAATTAATTCCTATTGTCAAAATAAGAACATCGGGTTTTAAAAATTAAAACCATCAAAAGATTAGCATATGTTTATATAATATTTCAATGTGAAATTACATCCAATTACCAATACTGGATTAAATGATAATAACTTGATTAAATTAAACTTTAACACCAATTAAAAGTATACCCTAACTATATAAATAAATTAGATGAAAATGAAATTTTTAATTAAAATTTAGTATTTTTCACTATTTATTATAATATGATTTGTTTCAAAAAAATAAAAAAATTTCGAACAAGCTAAATTTTGATATCCCACTTCGAAATAAGAAGTTTATTTTGTAAAATAGAATATATAAAAATGGAAAAAAACTATATTTTAAAAAGGTTCACCATCAAAATACGGTAAAACTACTTTCTTAAAAATATTACAGTATTTGATGCTTAAAATTGTATTTATTCTCATTTTTAGCCTCTATATTTTTTTGGTGAATATAAAAATATTTATAAAACATGTGTAAATATAAAATAGTTAGTCCTATTCATTCTCTTCAATATAATGGCTGGTCTTTAACTACCATTTAAAACAATAATATTAATAATGTATTATTTTTTGATATAACTCATTTTTTTGTGAAATGTAATATTTTAGAGAAACCAATTGCTGCATGTCAGGTACACTATCAAAAAATAATCCCCTTTCAAGTAAAATTAATATCTAATTCATAAATATTAATAGATATGGAAAATTATTATTCTATAAATATCTATAATGTTACATCCTTACCCCATTTTAGAAATTGAATCCCCATTATTTTATTTACTTCTCAATTAAGTGGGGATATTTCTCCCTTATGGATTTTTCAAATCCCATGTTGGATCTTAAACCATATGTTTTTTCACAAAAACAATTACATGATAAATCTCCTTATTCCGAAATACTTTCTCTCTATGGTCAACAATATATACAGGCTGTTCCTCATAATAAAAATTCTATTTCAACTAAACTACCTATGGAATCAAAACATGTGACGGACCCGACACATACTTTCTCAACATTCAAACATTAAAAACATTATATACCTGGGATAAAATTATAGGTAAATCCACTCTATAGGAAAATGATCCAACTTTCCCCAGGATTTCATAGGGTCTATTGAACTGTGGAATTAGCATTCCCTTCTTACCAAAACGTATCACACTTTTTCGTGGATAAAATTTGAGAACGACATGATCACCTACCTCAAAAGAAAGATCCTTCCTCCGGTTATCTGCATAAATATTTTGCCTACTCTGAACTATCCTCATGTGTTTCTGAATCAACTGAACTTTTTCTACCATCTCTTCTACCAATTCAGGTCCCATCAACTTCCTTTTATCTACTTCATCCCAAAAAGCTAGAGTTCAAAACCACTTTCTATATAATGCCTCAAATGATTCCTTTTGTATACTGGAATGAAAACTATTATTATAAGAAAAATCATCCAAATAAATATTTTGATCCCAAATTCCCTGGTAATCAATTGAATAATCACATAGCATATCCTCTAAGGTCTAAATTGTTAGTTATGACTGACCATTTGATTGATGATGAAAATCTATACTGAAATTTAATTCAGTTCCCAGTGACTTCTATAAGCCTTTCCAAAAGTTAGAAGTAAACATCTGATCGTGATATTCCACAATTGAGAATGGAACCCCACATAACCTAACGATATCAATAAGATACAACTATGAAAGTTGATCTAGATACAATTTATATTAAATATGAATAGAATGAGAAGATTTAGTCAATCTATCAACAATAACCTAAATGGAATTTTTACCTCAAGAAGTCTTTGGTAATCCTACTACAAAATCCATTGATATATTCTCCCATTTACACTTTGGTACATGAAAAGGATGAAACACACCTTTCCGTAAAAACCTATCTACTTTAACCTATTGATAAGTCAAACACATAAATTCAAAAATATCTCTTTTCATACCATACCGCCAGTAATACTCTCAAAGATCTTTGTACATCTTAGTACTGCCAAAATTAATTGAAAATGGAGAACTATGAGTTTCACATAATAACTCTTTTCTCAAATATGAATCACAAGTTACACATAATATCATTCCAAACCTCAAAAAAAATATTTATCAATGTTAAATTGAGGTAACATACCCTTATGAACCGACTCTACCATTTTATCTAACTCACTATATTCCTTATTTTCTTTAATTCTCACTAATATGGATGATTTCACTAAAACCAAAAAAAAATACAGTAATTTTTTGCAACAACAAATTCCATGCCAAAGTTCATCAAATTATTAATCAAAGGGTCATGTTCTAAATGTAACATGGTTAATTTAGCATAAATTTTACAACTCAAATCATCCACCACTTTGTTTTCTTTTATAGGATGGTACTGAATTGTGCAATCATAATCCTTAGTTAATTATATCCATTTTCTCTGTCTAATGTTCAATTATTTTTGAGTAAATATATACTTTAAACATTTATGGTCAATATATATTTCTAATTCTACTACATACATATGATTCCTCTAAAATTTTTAATCAAAAACAAAAGTATCTAATTACAAATCATGTGTAGGATAATTTAACTAATGTTTTTTCAATTGACTTAAAGAATAAGCAATTACATGATCGTTCTGCATTAGGAAACATCCATGTCCTTTGCAAGAGGAATCATTGTAGATAACAAATTCACTCTTTTTGGAAGGTAGTTCCAAAACTAGAGAATTCAACAATATTATTTTAAATTCCTGAAAACAATGATCACATAATTTTGTCCAAATGAAATTAAAACATTTTTTAATTAACTTAATCAGTGGTCTATATAACCATGAATTTATTTCAACAAACCTCTGGTAATAAGCAGCAAAAACCAAGAAAAAAAAATGAATTTCTGTTATTTTTGTGGGTCTTGGATATTATTTAACAACTATTTTTATGAGGATCAATAGTAATTCCATCTTTAGAAAAAATGTTACCATGGAATGAAATTTTTAGTAACCAAAACATAGACTTACTGAATTTCCCATACAATTTATTCTATTTTATGGTCTGCAAGATAACCCGTAAATAAATTACTTACTCTAATTTACATTTATAATATACCAAAATATCATCAATAAACACAACCACAAACTTATCCAAGAAATCATGGAATTTTATATTCATAAGGTCTATGACTATAGAAGGTGCATTAGTTATCCTAAACAGCATAACTAAAGATTCATAATGTCTATATCTAGTATGAAACATGGTCTTCAGAATGTTTTATTCTTTTTCTTTTAACTGATGGTACCCTAACCTCAAGCCAAACATTGAAAAATACTGATCTCCATAGAGCTGAAAAAACAAATTATCGATATGAGACAAAATATACGTATTCCTAATAGTGATTTTATTCATGGATCTATAATTAATGCAAATTCTCATTGAACCATCATTATTTTTAACAAAAAATATAAGATCACCCAAAGGTGATGTGCTTGGTCGAATTATCTAACAACTCCTACAATTTCTTCTTTAACTCTAAAAGTTTAATTTGAGCCCTTTAATAAGGGGGTTTTAAATTGGATTAGCATCAGGAACTAAGTAAATAGTAAATTCAACATCTCGTACAGGTATAATACCAAGAAATTGATTAGAAAAAAAATCAAGACACACATTTACCACTTCCACATCATTAATCTAAATTGTTACCTTGTTTTTGACAATATGTGCAAGGTAACATTAATTTATATATTTTACTTGTTTCTCAACTTCTTGATATGTTATTAATAATAATGGTTCATTCTTGTACACAAAATAAATTCATTTCTAAAAAGTAACTTCTTTAGAAATATAGTCAGTCTTATCATGGTAAAAAGAAATCAAATCCATACCTATAATTACATAAAACTCAACCAGAGGAAAAACAATAAGGTTTTCAGGTAGATTCTTTCTACAGACAAGGAAATGAAGATTCTTATATTAGTTTTATCTCATCATTTCCCCCAAGTGTTTTACCATATGTTCTAGATTCATTTCTTGAGATAGAATATCCAGTTTATAAGAAAAATATCCCATAAATGAACGAATGAGTAGAACCAGAATAAAAAACATTAGCATAATCTAAATAAGCAAAACAATGTACCTGATTCAACTTCATTTGATGGCCCAAAATCTACTGAATTAGTTGAAAAGGAATTCACCACATCTTTCTTCTTATATTCTAGCTGCTTACCATCATTTGAATTCTTCATCAGACACTCATTCACATAATGACCCATCTTGTTACATTTAAAACATTTCACTGACTGTATATTATACTATGTCTTACCATTATATTTTTTAATGTAGTTACCTAACTTATTCCATATTTTACCACATTAGAAGCACTTAATATAATTCAAAAGGTTTTCCCCTGTGTTTTTACCACAATTTTAATAAACTAAAAACTTAATTTTCTTACCATTAGACATTTTTGAATATTTTTCCCTTTTGTCTGCAATCTTGACCTCTTATTCTACTTATTTTCCAAGAAAACATGATCACTGGAAAACTCCATTTCCACCTTATCTACACATCAAGAAAGTTTTTAATTACTTTTGAACTCATGAGAATCCAATACCATTTGATACATTGTTTTTAATCCCGAGTAAAAAATTAATGATTTTACTACTAAGGTCCCATATGAAATTTGAAGCAAACATTTCTAGTAGAGTGAATTTTTCTTCTTAAGCATCCACTGAGTCATCCTCCTAACATAATTCCAAGAAGTTGTTTTTCTATCCTACATCGAACCTCTTTAGGAAAATATTTCTCAAAAAACATACCTTTGAATTCATCCCAATCAAGAGAATAAATCTCCTCACTATCCATTATATTATTAACCATTGGCCATCATTGATCAGCTTCACCTTCAAAATGGTAAATAGATAGACTAACCTTTTTATTTTCCAAACACCCCGTGAAAAAAAAAATATTTTTTTATGGATTTAGTTTAGACTTAATCCAGAACAAGGTCATATGATTTTATGAATGATGGAGGATATTGCCTCATGAAATTCTCCACTACTAACATTTTACTTTGTGGTTAATATGGAAGATCTCACACATGGTGACCACTTCCATTTATAGCTTGCGTAAAATGTTCCATCACTACCAAAAAATATTCTATTCCAATTATGACCATCTTAAGTTTTTGATTTGGAAAACTATTTTCATCTGGATATCATCCCAGCACAACTTCCCTTTTTTCCTCTATAGAAAAATATTCAGAACAAACATATCTTAGATGAAGCAACATAGAAATATTCAAAATCTATATCATTTAAATTTTACCATAAAGTAAAAATAATTTATGGATGTTCTATTAACAATATAAAAACCTTTAAAGTTATTTTTTCCGACCATTGATACTAACTATAAATCCCAAAAAAACATTACATAATCTTTATTTTAGTCAAGAATTCACATTGAGGATCTTTTCAAGTTTATATTTTTAGAGAATTATAAAATTATTAATTTATATCATCCCATAATCATAAAAGGGGTTAATATTATAAAATTATATATTTTTCCACTAAATAAAACCAATTTATAAATAAAACAAGATTTATTTTCTTGATAAAAATCTTCTTGACTTCTTCATTTCTATTACTCATCCTTATACCCTGCAAAAACATTTTAAAAACTAGGGATGATCATAAAAACTCAGTGAGGGATAAAATAAAGAAATAAAACGTTAGTACATGAATATTTATAAACCCATGAATTCATAAAAATCATGAAAACTTCATAAAAATCATAAATCCTAAAGGTAACTTGTGGCATCCATATCAAACTTACATTGTAGCTTTCACAGCTATATAGGGAGTAACCCTCACGACTACATTTGGAATACCCATCATAGTATATTCCCTAAATATATTAGGAGAAACCTTATCATTTAACTTAGTCTCATTACCTAATGCATTGGAGAGATATCAAAAGCACACCCACCCTCGGTTTTTCACAAAACCACCCATATACATAAACAATTCCCCCGAACCATAACATAATCATAACACATAAACCATGCATAAATTAAAAATAGCATTTACACATTTCAATCATAAGATATCATTTGAATAAATAATCAATTAATTCTCAAAACCATTTTTAATACCAAAATGCATAAAAAGGAAATATTGTATTTACATTTCTTTTAAAAAAATTACAACTTACAGAGGAAGCCAAATACTAAATTATTATCACGATTGCGGAAAGTTCATTATCACCACATACATTAAAAAAACATTCCTTTTATCATTTAGTTAAATTATTTATAGTAAAATATTCATTTGAAAAACTGTTGATTGCAATTAAAAGTCAAAGAGGTTGGTTATATACCATATACAAGAAGGAGGTGTATATTATGAAAACATGCCTTAATTAAAGGAGATTGAGATGAAGTCCCTTACCTTGGGTCTAGCTCATCACATACAATCATTATATTCCTTAATAATAAAATTAACTTAATTTCTAATTGATTGAGAACCTTTTTAATGTTTATTATCCATTTTATATCACTTATTACCATGTTATAAAAATTACATAATTATTTAACTTCATATGAGACGTTTTGTCTATATTTGGTACTTGAGTAAAAAATGAAAATGGTTTTTATGTCAGTAGTCCATGATGTCATTAGTACATCATCTCCAGATTAGTATTTATGAAATAATCACCACTTTTATATGCTAATCATACTTTTTAAATCAAACTGTTAGTTATGGATATGAAAAATGAATAACGTTATATTCATAGAGACGGTAGGCCATACATATGCATGAGTAAGATTTTCATTGATCATTATGGAAATAAGGTAATTATTATTTCACCTTTACATAATGATAATAATAATAATATTATAATAATAATAATTTAAATATAATTATTTATATCATACAAATTATTTGGTGAATAAAAACGATTCACATCGCTTTGTGGAGGTGATAGTTCACATTTACAGATGAATAACTTTAATGTTTTTATGTGAATTGAAGGCAATAACATAATTTAAGTATAATTATTTTAAAATAACAAATATGTCATTAGTATCACATAAAAATATTAATTCCATCATAATAATTGATCTTGATATACTGTAAAGGAAAATAAACTAAATCGGTTTGTGGAGGTGATAATTCCCACGTACACATGAATGGTTAAATACTTTCCCATTTGATGGAAGTAGAGATGAATTTAGGTGATGATATTTATAAAATAAAATCTTAATATATTGAGGATAATGTATTTATTTATTCATCATGGTTTTGTGAGACTTGAAGGAAGTGGAAGAAGAAATAAAATTGAAAAACATTAAGAAAATGATACCTCTTCTTCAGTTGATCACCCTTGAAGAACACCTTAACAACTCGAAGAAGGTGTTTTTTTCCACAAATAAAGACTCAATAAAGTGGGGAGGTATTATAGGAAGGTTGTTTGTAAGATCTTGGATTAAAAAAGGCTTTATAAGTGTAGGTATTAGATAAGAGAGGGTATCTTTTTATAGGATAGGGGAGGGGAACCCTTGGAAGCTCTTAAAATATTAAATTAATATATATTAATTTTTTATTTTAAATGATTAAAACATTAGATATTTCAAAGCTAATATGAGGATAGTTCTAAATCCTATCATAAAATAATTGTTAGACATGTATTTATTTTATTTTAAACCTTATTTGTTAGATTACCATTAATTGGTCTCTTTTAATTTTACTTATGGTAACAAAATTTAAAATACTAAATGACTTTGAATTTAACTTATATGGGGTAAATTTCCCATAATTGGACACTTAATGCACTTTAAACAATTATAATAATCACTTTGTAATTTTAAAATATTTTTATAATTTTTAAATAATTTAATAAATTACTATTTTTATGAAGCATAAATTATATCAATTTTTAAACTATTCATTTTATTGAATTTAAATAAAATATAAAAATAGATATAACATAGGAAAAAAGATTTTAATAATCTTTTAAAATTTCATATTCACCTATAAAAATCATGTATGATATAAATTATTTGAAATAATTTTTTTAATATTTATAGTATCAATTATTTGATTCCATCATTAATAAAGAAATCACTGCATTATCATTGTGTCATAATTAAATTTAATTATTTAATATATAAAAAATATAAATAAAATATCATGATTTAGGAAATATTCTTATATTTTAAATGAATATTTATATTCTAAGATATAACTTATATAATTCCATATTAAATTTGTTTTAGTAAGAAGATATATGTTTATAACATATTTTCCATTTCTTTGATTTAAAAGTTATAAGTGTCATAATCACACCCAAGCGGCTTCAAAAGTCCAAATTTACATCTCATGGGTTTTAATTTCTGGCTATATCTCATAATTTAGGACTAGTACAAGATTTAGGTTAGTTTTATGTTATTATAATATTATTTTCTCCCTTATTTATTTGATTTACTATTTAACAGTGGTAAATAAAAATAACTACCAAAGTAACTAATCATCATGTCCAAAAATAAAAGGGAACTATTTACATAATTTTTACCTTATACTTCCAAATATGGAAACCATTTTTCCAAATTAAAAACATGGAAGTTTCATTAATTAATTTAAAATTAACTCTTGTTTTCAAAAATGAGAAACCAAGTTTTTTAGAAGTAAAAACCATCAAAAGCTAGACATGCGTTTATATCAAATTTCAATGTGAAATTACATCCAATGATCAATAATGTATTAAATGATAAAACATGATTAATTTACACTTTAACACCAATTAAATGGATAACCAAAAAATATAAATAAATTAGACTAAAAGGTTGATTTGAATTAAAATAAAATATTTTTCATTATTTATTAAAATATGAATTTTATCACAAAAATACCAAAATTTCATCCAAGGTAAATTTTGATATCCCACTTATAAAGAAGAAGTTTATTTTGTGGAATATAACATATAAAAGTTATGAATACTACATTTAAAGAGGGTTCACCATAAAAAGGTGGTAACACTACCTTTTAAAAATATTATAGTATTTTATGATTAAAATTGGATTTATTCTCATTTTAAGACTCTATAATTTATTTGATGAATGTAAAAATATTTAACTAAAATGTGTAAATATATAATAGTTAGTTATATTCATTATATCTAATATAATGGCTAGAAATTAACTACCATTTAAAATAATAATATTAATAATGTATTATTTTTCTATATAAATCAGTTTTATGTGCAACATAAGATTTTAAATAAACCCATTGTTGTGTTTCATGTACACGATTAGACAAAGCATCCCCTTTTAAGTAAAATTATTATCTAATTCATAAATATTAATATATATGAAAAATTATTATTCTATATATACCTGGGATGTAACACATGGGATCATGGAATCATAGTAATGTGGTAGCAACACAAAACATGACTTTAGCACGAGTCAAGGCTCTTTGCACATAGATAAGTATGAGTCAAATATTGTTGCACATAGAGGAGCACTAGTCAAGGCTACCACAAAGACAATTGCACATAATGTCTCATGAGAATAAGCTTTACCCAGTGCATTGGAGAGATATCTTGTTGAACCCATCATAACATGTTCATGAACATTATTTCCATGAAATTTCCATACATAAGTAATCAAACATAAACATAAGGGTTAACTATAGAAATAATTGGGTATCATAATCATGTATAAAGCATAATATATGAGAGTATCATAAAAGTGTCCATGAATAGAAGGAATTAAATTGAACATTGAAATTTATAAATGAATATAGGAATATATCATGATAAGTGCTGTCAAACTGAATTGAAAAGAGTGATTAAGAATCTTTAAGAATAAAAAATTTTATAACGGGTTAAGGGAAAACATTCAAGATTCTTCAAAATGGAAAGGAATAATTGTTTTTATAAAGATAAAATAAAACCAAGGTAGTTTTCAACGATAAAATGACTGGTTTTAGAAATATAATGGTGTCTTAAAATAGATTATGGAGCAAACTTAAAAATGGGTAAGAATTTATGAAGATCCTTTGAATCGGGTTTGCTTTTTGGTATGATTTGAGAAGAGAACCATTTAAAAAAATATATATCCCCAAAAATAAAGATTAATGGATATTGATAAATTATTTTGGAACTTAAAAATAACATTTAGAATATGTACAAAAAATAAAAGAGAATTTCATTTGGCTAGGAAGAGATAAAGTATAACCCAAAGGAATAATGGAGGTTCAGGTAGAATCCTTTACATTATCTTCGAAACGGTTCCACAATTGATATTAATGTACTTAATAATAAAATTTGATTCATTAAAACATAATTTCAGAATATTTTCTACATGTAATTTATTTTTTTATAATTTTATTAAGTTCTTTTATTCCCTTTTGATGAGTTATAATGTTAAATTTTATTGTTTGTGAGTGCTTGTTTTCTTAATTTTCATGATTGAATTGCTTATATAAGATTATTAAAGTTAATTTAAATTGGAAATTGAAGTCAAAAATTGATTTTATAAGTTATTAATGATCATATAGTAGGTTAGGTGATCATATAAGGGTGAGTATGAATCATTCGATAAAACATTAATGATAAATGCTTGTATTATTTTGAGCGGTTTTGCTCACAATGAGCTTGTTCTATTTTATTATTTTACATCATGTGTGTTAAATGATTCCAGAACATTAAATTTAATATAATAAATATATTATTATATGGTTAAACCGTACACTACTAGAAATTAAGGCTATATCCACAGTTTAAAACCGTGGCTATATGCCAAAAAACCAATACTATAAGTTATAGACATGGTTCCATAGACCGTGGCTAGTATTAGTGTGGCTATAGGACAAGACCTATAACTACGGTTTGAAAATATGGATAAATCCCTATATCCATAGTTCAAACCATGGATAAAATCTTATATCATGGTTCAAGCTACAGTTATAGCCCTATAGACATATTTTAAAGCTGGGGTAAAACCTTAAACTACACAGAAACTATAACCATGGTTTGTAAATGTGGCTATAGGCATTACAATTTCATAAAAAAACACCCCACAACCCCCCAATCCCCATACAGCCAGCCCCCACCACACACCCTCTCCCTTGGACACCCCACTCTCCCCCGGGACAGACCCCCTAGCACCCCCTGAACACCCCTATACACCCCCTAAGACACCCTTCCCCCTAGACACCCCTGGACACACCTAGAAACCCCATTTGACACCCCCTGGACACCCCTCCGAAACCCCCTTGGACACCCCCTGGACAGCCCCTCCCTGTAGACACCCTTTAGACCCGCTTAGAAAGCCCAGGACACTCCCCACTGAACACCCCCACTGGACACACCCCCCGAACACCCCCTGGACAACCCCTGGACAACCCCTGGACACCCCCTATACACCCCCATGGACACCCCCTTAGACACCCACAAACACCCCTCTCCCAAGACACCCCCTCCCCCTGACACCCCCTCTGGACACCCAACTGGACACCCAACCTGACACCCCCTGGACACCCCCTAGACACCCCCTGAACACGCCATGGACACCACCCCTGGACCCCCTGGACACCCCTGGACACCCCCACTGAACCTCTTAGATACCCACTGGACACCCCCTAGACACCCCCTGGATACCCCCTAGACCCCCTAGACACCCCTACACACCCCACCCCCTTGAGACCCCCTAGAACCCATGGATACCCTTGTAAACCCCCTAGACACCCCCATGCATGCATATACGTGCGAACATGCATATTAAGAAAAGGAAATAAGAAAAAGGGAAAATGAAAACTATAAAATGAGAGAATATATGAACTTTTTTTCCTAAAAAAATATAAAGGTACATGATTAAAAAGTGAATACCGGGGGATCAACTATCCAACCAAGATATAGAGAAATTTCTAGAAGATCAAATATTGCGCACTCAGGTGTAAACTCGAAATCAACAATTCCGCAAGCATAAACTATGTTCTATTGATGGTTCTCAATATAGAATGCAACCCTATCCTTCATACCAATAAAAGTAATCAAAATCAACAAATTATAGAACAGGAAAATCCATCAGGAAGTTAAAAATAGGAAAATTTCTTTGACATTACTATTGGAATCGATTAAGTGTTCTGCTTTGAGGGAGATAATTTTTTCCTATGACACCACCACTATGTCGAAGTTCAAATTCAAGTTGTTTCTTAGTAGTAGAACATTTCCTATCACAAATCACAAGAAATTAATTAAAATGAATAAGTAGTAACATTTTCACCATATTCAAGACTAGGCCAACTTGATAGCGATATATTCATTTTCATATTCTTTGAGGTTAATATAATATGTTTGATCAAAGGCCAATTCAAGAATAAAATCATGGTTAATCATTTGGAAAACTACCCTATCTGATGGGAGGAAAACATGATAATTCCAAAAAGGAAGTAATCATGAAATTAAGAAGATATTTCAAATTAGAATAGAAATAAAAATCCCTAGAAATGGATAAATTTGGAGAGTAGAGGTTTATAGTTGGTGAGGAGACCCCCTAAACACCCCCTAGACACCCCTCCCCCATAGACACCCCCTGGATAGCCCCCTGACCCCCTGCTAGACAACCCCACACCCCCTCACCCTCTAACAACCCCTCCCCCCTACACCCATCCCCTTCCCCATCCCTACCCCTTCCCATCCCCCACACCCCTACACCTTGCACCCATCCCCCTTTAACCCCCGGACACCCCCGTCCTGGATATTCCCCTGCCTCATTCCCTGCCCCCTACACACTACCCCTCACCCCCTTGGATAGCCCCCTCCCCATGCACCCCAAAAACCACTCCCCCTCCCTACCCCCTTTCTATTCACACTACACCCCAACCCCCTTCACCCCCTCCTGGACAGCCCCCTACCCCTAGCACCCCTACCCCTACCCCCAGCCCCCTTAACCCCCCTACTTGACACCCCTCCCCCTGGACCCCCTCTTAGACACCCCTCCCCTTGGACACACCCGCCCCCTAGACACCCCCTCCTAGACCCCCCCAGACACCCCTACCCTACACCCCCACACCCCCACACCCCCATCCCCTACCCCTTTACCCCCACTACCCCCTGTACACTGCCCCTTCCCCCTTTACCCAAACTACCTCCCCAACATTTTCCCCCACTCCTCCCACCGACACCACCTCTATATAGAAATAATTATATGAAAAATAGAATAGAAATTACATCAATGAATATAAAGGTAATACAAAATTATAAGGGGAAAAATAATTTCCCTAACATAAAGGAAATGAAGACCTAAACCCAAGAAAAAATATAAAAGAAAATAGATGGGTAGGGATTGGATCAAGATACCAAGATCTGACCACCAAACATGTTCTACACCACCATAAACTACCAAGCTCCACTAATCGCAGGTCCACTAAATTCAAATCCAATATTTCTATCATCTGTAAAAGATATGAAATTTATAAGAAAATACCATGTAGGTATGTGTATATACATACCCAATAAGACTCCCAAAGAACGAAGAGTGTAGTAAAAATATAAAATGGTTTTCTCAACTGGACAGATCCCCTCCCTGGATAGATTCCACCCCCTCCATGGATATCCCCCATCCCTCCGGGACATCACCCACCCCCTAGACAACCCCTCTTGGAAAACCCCACCCCTGGACCCCCTCCTTCCTGGACAACCCCCACCCCAGACAACCCCCACCAGACCATAGATAGACCCCCGCACACCCCTCCCCTCATATAAACCCCCTATATATCCCCCCTTATTCCTATATACCCCCCTAGACAACCCACCCATCCCCCCTTGCACCCCTTCCTGGATAGACCCCCTCCTTCCTAGACAGACCCCCTGTAATACATGTACATCACATTATTGTTTCTAAAATGGAAAACAAGAATTAAGACAAACCTAAAATAGTTTATAAAACATAATTATTTTCTAGATACCATAGAGATAGGTGAACCCACATATATGTTATACGGGATGAGAATTTTATAGGTTTTCTAATACCTATCAAAAAAAGTCCATAACTATTTCACGGGTAGTAACTAGGGCGTATTAATAAAATTATAGGTAATAGGTAATATTTTTCATAGAAAATACATACCTAGTATAACTTCTCTTAAATAGAAACTCCTATCATGTATCTAACACTAGAGATGAAGATAATAAATTATAAAAGGAATGTGAATGAGAGAAAATTCCAATTAAAAGTAGGAAAAACACATCACATGAAACTGAACTGAAAGAAAAATTATCCCAGACTATTGTTGGTAATCTCTATAATATTAGTGTCTATATTCCCATCAGTAGCTTTCAGAGCCTTCGTAGCCTTGGACTTGTAGACCCAATCCCATGTCATCACCAACTCAGTGTCCTTAGTTGGTAAGCTCAATGATCAGGATAGCATTAAAAAAATTTAAATGAATAAAGATGTTATAAACATAATTACGACATCTAGAAATGAACCCGTTATCCCTTCCCTGTTGCACACCTCAAGCACATCCCTTTCACCCCTTTCCCCCTCTTCCCCCTATACCCCACACACTCCTTGCACCCCTTGCACCCCTACCCCTTCCACCCCCCTCACACCCTAGTACCCCTACCCTATGCACACCCCCTACCCCTGCCCCTGCCCTACACCCCCCTCCCCCTACCCCGAGTACACCACCTTCCCCTACAAACCCCCTACATAAAGCACCCCCATGCACACTCTATACACCCATCACACCCCCTTCCCACATCACGCCTCTCTATATAGTTAATACATAACAAACCTAGGTGCAGTAAAACTAATTACAAAATGATAAATGAAATTAAATTTTTCCTTCTCCCCCAATCCTCTAATCTACATTATATTCCACCTAGAAACCATCAGTTTTTTATAAACTAGGTAATATGATAATGAGTTAATCAAAATTCAATTATAAAAAAAATGAAACACCATCAGGAAAATAAAATTAAAACATGTTTCAACCACATACTTCATCTAATTCTACACCACATATGTATCCTATCAATTTATAATAGTTTGATCAACTATAAAATAACATCGATTTGTAGAACATGAAAAAGAAAACATTGATGAGTAAAGAGGATACACATTGTTTTATTGATGATGAAAATTGAAGAAGTTTTACTCCATTATAAAAAAAGAGAATACGAAACAGAAAAAATGAGTGACTCCTAAAAAATCATGTTAAACAAACCTGGGCATCTATGAGTCTCGCCACCATTTTCTTGCTTGATTCTTGGAGCTCCCTAGAAACCAGAAACATTTCCAATAAATAAGCTTGCCATCCTTTTTTTATCATCAAAACATCACAAATTAATTTATAGAAAAGAACGTGAAACTTCCCCTGTGAAAATTGAAGATCATGTCTAGTTCATACTTCTGATAAACATGGAAACAATAAATCATTTACATTAACACTATTAACTTTTTCAAATTTTAGTGAGAAAATATCACACTTCCAAAAGAACAGTCTAGTATCTCAATATAGTGGTGAATTATTTCAAGGATCTCTAGTTCATTGTCATCCTCTTCGATGCACACACAAAAATATAGGCTTGTGTATCTGCTAATCCATAATAATAATTTATTATGTGTTACATGAAAAACCAAATTACAGATAGTGATTAGGAATTGGAAAATGGAAAATCATGTTGTACAATTTATAAACAACTTTGTATCCCCTCCATTCAACAAAGTTTTAATGATTGGGATTGCGCTTAGCCATGCCTGCCTAGTAACCCAAATAACCTTCGTAACATGAGATTCGATCATAAAAGAGATTTCATGCCTTTTAATGGGTTACATATGAATTAATAAATATCCGAAATCATGTATACTCTAAATCTCAACTATACCAATAGCTCTAACTAATCATAGGAATTTATTAAAAAGAGTAAAAAGAACACACGAGGTGAAATGAGCTTGCACAATCTTACAAAAAACTAAAAATGAAAGAAAAATATATGGTATACAAACTGTTGTCACGATGATGATATCAATTCTAATGCAGCTCCTATAGACTTATGCACAAGAAATATGAAGCATTCTAGATCCCATTTCCCACAGTCCAACAACTCTATTACACTGTCATGCAGAAACACCACAAAGTAGATTGTACAGAATTACTCCAACACTGAAGAAATCGATCTCCATAGCCTAATTATGTTTAATAACCTCTTCAACCATGTAATAAGTACTCCCCAAAAACACAATTATATGAATAGGATAAGGTAATTTGGATTCCCTCCCCAATGGGCTAACCTCATCATATTTCAATTAGCGGTTGAATGCAATATATCTACAACTATAGTGTTCCATGGAAAGATCTAAGAAGATGTAAAATTATGGAGCATGCATATTTGATTCATGTTACAAGGAAATAGATATTCCTGGGTAGACTAGGCACATTATTCAAATCACGGTTTCATACTCAGCTCTAAATATTTCCCTCTAATGTTTTTCCTCTACTAGTGGAAATAGCCATGCATCCATATCTTTGAATTATCTCTATGATTTTTGGAAACATTCCCTGAATCTCATCATATTTGGTTTAGAAATCTCCCCAAATTACATTAAAAAATTATGGATACCTTTCTAGTTCCCATGAATAAGTCAATAAATTATTGAGCACGTTGAATTTTTAATTTATATAAATCCATTCATATTTAATTGGAGTTCCTTGATCTCTTTGAGTTCTATGAGTATATTCATAGATCCTAAATCAACTTTTTAGATGAGGAATCATGGTTTCATTATATTCACTAGTTATTCCTTTTTAATAACTTGTCTGTTATTGACCTTGGTACTTTAATAGTACACCATTTTTGAAATTTATTTTCTATTTCAAGTTGATTTTGAGTGATAATTACATCATGTGTATAATATTTTTGAATATGATAATTATATTATGAGTTTTATCCCTAGTTTACCCATGTATCATGGTTCCATTATTTTATCTACTAATGATTCTTTTGGTTGAATGTAAAAATTCTTGAAATGTATGAAATTTTATAAAAACATTAAATAGTACATTAACTTTTTTTCTTTAGTTCCTTGAGAAAAAATTCTCTATCTACCATTATGAATACAATATATGAATCTAAATCATCTTTCATTATCACAAAATTCACAATATCCTTTCATCATTTCATTTCATTCTCCAAAGAGTTAAAATCTAATATGTTATATATATTTTTGATCCCATCTGATTTTTTACCCCATAGTGGACTCTTAATATTGTATAAAATAATGTATTCCCCCATCACATTCATTTATTAAGTGAATAATTACATTATTATAGAATTTGATAATTAATCATGAGAAAAATTCAGGGTTTAGTCCATGAATCTATCCATTTCCTAATGAAAATATTCTTCATCCTTATGTATACAATTGTTCACTGTGTTTCTAAGAAAAATCGGTCATTCTGTAAGGTAAAATATTCTAATAAAATCATTGTAGATATACTCAAATGTGATGAAATAATTTTCATTTTTATTATAGAAGTAATGTTCAAGCGTATGCTTTCAAAAATTAATGAAGCACCTCATTCTATGTTCATTCTAAATTATTGTGTTGACTGGAAAATAGTAAAAAGTAGTAAACAAATCCACAACTAAATATGGGGAAACTTATGAAAGAAACCTATTAAATGTATTCATATACTGAATATAGTGGTGTTTTGGTTCATAATTCCATACATTTGGGGATAATGTTATATAGTACTGGTTTATAAATACTCAACCAACATTCAAGTCCATCAATATAAGTAAAATGTTTTCAATTTTTTACAATTTCATAAAGAAAATATTACTCTTCCTTAATCTATGGATTTGTAAAAAGGTTTAATTTATATATATATATTGTGGTTATAGATTTGTTTCATAAGTAATTCTATCTTTGGAATGAGAGTTAGTATATTTGAACTAATAGACTTAAGATGGATACATAGGAATACATAATATTTAACCTCAATTTTTTAATACTAAATGGGTGCTAAATAATGTAAATTAGTATAACACTAAATAGAACCTCATACTAGTCCACTCATCAATGTAGTGCTAGAAATAGAATTAATATGTTTTCTGTGAACTAATACAACATTGTATTCCAATGCACAATATGTTATTGATGTAACATAGGTAGCATTGAGATATTTTATATTTTTATAATATAAAACCTCAAAGTGACATATTCTAAGAGAGTCCCAATAATGCCACATATTATTCCATGAAACTATAATAGTGATAACATTACCTCACACATTAAGATAGTGTTTGTTCTCATGATAATGTTATCATGCACCAAAACTCCACATGCCATTGATCCTCAACATAGTCTCACATTCAACATTATCATTCCTTTTTCCCATTAATTCATCATTTATTGTTAGAAATAATATTCAAAACTTTGATCACCCATTCAAATAATCCAATTACCATATTTATCATCATATATAGAGGAGTTAATGAAATGTTCATATAGATTATTTGATAGTTGTAAAGAACATATCCCGTCCACATGGAACATATGAAATTCAAGGGGACTATAATAGAAACCTCTCACTCAAGTTTCTTAACTAAAATAAGTAATTACAAAAATAGAATACCACATGTAAGGATATCCCGAAGATAGGTAGATAGTAAATATCAAAGCAATTTTCATTTTAATCATTTATTAACTAGTAAAGAATAAATATTCCAATATGGCAGTGATCCATACATCCATTAAAAAATGTCAGGACAACAAAAATTTGTTTGAGAATAAAATTAAAAAAAGCTATGTAAGGTAGAAAGAAACAAAAGGGAGATCAACACTCAGGGGATCAAAGTGAATAAATGTAATAAGAGAAGAGTTAAGTAGAGTCTAGGTAGATTTCTAATAAGAAGTTAGAGCCGAAAGAATAATATTTACTATTGATAAGAGGTGTGAAGATCTCTTCTCATGAGTTTTCTAAACCCATCTTTTATATCTTATTTCATTTTCTAACATTTTGGCATCATAGGCTATTTGTAATATATAAATTTAAAATTTATTTTAGATAATATTATTTTTTCACCCAATAATTAAATCCTTGGATGATTGAATCCTTATTTTGAAATTAATGCCTAATTAGTGGAAGTTAGTGGATGAATATGTAAGAGATCCAACAATTGGAGCTAAGATTCACATTATCACTTGTTGCTAATTGATATCATTAAGTGTGGAACTAGGAGTATAAGAAGAAATTAAAGATTGAGGAAGAAATTAAACATTGGGTATAGATGATTTATTATTTTGGAATTCATAGTGTAGGGAGTGACACCCATACACAGTGATTGAAAACCACACCAGTGAGGGCTTGAAGCACCTAGACCAGATATACTAGCTACGAGAGGTTTTAGAGCACATACATGACTGATAGAGTTCTTAATGGGTCCAGTTTGAGATATATAGGAAACTTAAATGGTAAATATATTTATTTTTAAAATTAATTTGGGTATTTTAATGGATTATTTAAATATATCCTATGGTGATTTTTCAGTCATTTTTTGGGAAACTGTAAGACTTGCATAGATTAGATGATTTACATCAAATTTCTGGTGTTTTTTAATTCCTATGGATTTAAATACCTATTTTCAACCTATATTAGTTTATCTTCAATATTTATTTTCTATATATCTCTACCAATATATTATCACCATCTTTCTACTGATTTTTTATTTAAATAAGAGATTTATTGCAGGGTAATATTATAGTATTCACTTTATTAGAATTTTAATTTCCTTAATTATCAATCACTGCATTTCTCTATTTTTCTAAATGTTTTTTATATATTGCGAACCAATTATTATGGGTTGTTTTGATTATAACTAGGATTTATGTGTGACTAATACACTTGAAATATTTTTATCTATAAATTTCTTAGAGAAAGCATTTACCTAAACACTTGAAAGTCATTGAGAAAACATGAGTAATGAAGCATGAAAAAGTTGAAACTAGGTGAATAAAATAGAACCAAAATACTTATAGGTTACCATGATGAGAAGGTATACATTCTCAAATGGTTTCGGTGAGGGTGAAATTAGGAGTGAATCGATGTAGTGAGGAGACCAGGGTAGAACAATATTTTTGAAACCCTATGGTATAAGGTCAGGATACAGAGAAGAGGTAGGCATGAGCAGGATGACAGGTATGGAGGAGCTGAAGGAGGGGAGGCCAGAGGCAGAGTGGTCGGAGTTGGAGCGGCCCGAGGTGGAGTGGTCGACTTGAAGTGGAGCGGCCGGAGACGGACCAACTGAAGGAGGAGGTGCAGCGACCAGAGGAGAGGAGGGAGAGGGGCGATTGGCCATGTGAGAAGGTTTCGAGAGAAGGATCGCGGGTATAGGAGTAAATCCATGAGGTAGGGGAGAAGTTTTAGAGAGAAGGGATCATTGTTACTGGAGTAAAGTTTTGAATTGTGGATCTATTGTAATGATTTTAAAATAAGTGTGGCTATATCTCAATCTATAACCACAGTTTAATTAAACAATGGATATAGATCTATGACTATAGGTCATTTTTATAGTAGTGATCAAAATGGTTTCATGACCATCCTTGAGGATGGTTATAGAAATTGAAAACCCACCTTCTTTGAATGAAATAAATTAACACATCTCGGATGATGTTTAATATTTAGTATAAAAGGAGGAGGAAAAGAGATATTTTGCGGAATTATTTTATTATCATGAAAAAATTATATTATATTTAAGGTACTTGAGTTATCACACCATTTTTATTAGTGGATGAGAGGATAGAAAAGAAAATTAAGGAACTTGAAAAGAAAATGAAAGAAAACGATAGAGGGTTTTACCACTTGATTCCTTCTTCCCGAGAACCTCCTCAGGGGATTGGTGATGGTATTTTTTTAAGAAAAATATCTCAAAGACATGTACGGGAGGTTTGGGAAGAGTTTTTTTTGTATAATATTTACAAGTATCAAGGCTTGAAAGGAGTGAGGAGAAGAGATGATGCGGGGTGGTATTTATAGTGGAGGAGGGGGTGTTTTCACATTATTTTGTTCAATATTTTATTATTTTTATCAATACAAGAAATAATGTTGATTATTGAGAATAAATATAGTAATATGTGCAAGTTTATTAAACAAAAGTTCAGTCACATCATCCATGACTCAAGCATGACTCAAAAATTCATTTATTTACATATACTGCAAATTACCATATTTCACTATTAAAAAAATCAAGTATTTTAGGAAAATCCAAAAAAATTATCCCTATCCATTTTTCAACATTTAGAATTAAAAAATGAACTCAATTTTATGAAAATAATATTCTATATATGATAAATTTAATTTTTAGTTAAAATTACTATTTATTGGGAAAATACAAATTTTAAAATTATAAATAATTTTCTAACACATTGAAAAAATTATTAAGGTCTCATAAAATTATCATATACTCATAATAAATAAAAAAATAATTTATGAATAAATTTTATGAAAATATATTTTATTTTAAATTATTAAATTTGTCATAAAATTGTAATTAAATATTTACGACTTATAAAAATACCAACACTTAATTAATAATTTTTAAGATATTTATTTACTTATAATATGATATAATTATATCATATTTTAACTTATATGATGGATAAATTTTAGTTATACTAGCATTGGTGGGGTTACTATTCAATTGGCCGATTTACTATCCATAAGGGTCACATTACTATTCTGAATTTCAATTTACTATTTCATTGATATAGGTTTTTTTAACTTCTAGAAATTACTTTTATTTCATCAATTATTCACTTATAAAGTTTTTATTTTTTTTATTATGGTGATTTTATGTGATTATATTCTAGTACATAATTTTTTGAAGGGGATTTTATTGATAAAAGTTTTGGGTCGTAACCTTCTTCCCCCTTATGAAATTTCACCCTCAAAATTCCATTTTAAATTCTAAGTTGAAAATAGGTGTGGGTACTTCTATTTCATTTCTTGCTCTAGTTCCCATGTTTCCACTTCATACTGATTGTTCCACCAATGTACTTTGACCATGTGAGTTGTATTGTTGTGTAGAACTTTATCTCTACAATCCAAGATCTTCACTAGCTGTTTCTCAAAAGAAAGATCATTCTCCAACTGTACAACCTCTAACATCAATACATGTGAAGGATATAGTATTTAATTCCTCAATATGGATACATGTAATAAATTTTACACTTGAGACATAGTTGGTGGATGTGCTAGTTGATTGGACACAACTCCAACATGATCAAGTATCTCAAAATGGCCGATATACCTGGGGCTTAACATCCCTTTCTTACCAAATCTCATTATCCTCTTCTATAGAGATATATAGAGGAATTCCATATCTCTTACCATAATCTCAAGGTCCCATTTATGATTTTCTCTATAACTCTTCTATCGACTTTGGGAAGATATGATGCATTTCTAAATTATTTTCACCTTCTATACAATTTCTTTCACCATTTTAGGTACTAACATTTTACAGTCACTAACTTTATCCCAACATGTTGGTGTTCTGCATCTTTCCCCTTAAAGGGATTGATATAGAGCCACTTAGATTCTCAAGTGTAAACTATTGTGGTAGGAGAATTCGACCAGTGGAAGATGTTGTTCCCATCTTCCTTTGATGTCCAGAGAACATGCTCTCAAAAATTATTCCATTGTCTAAATAGTTTGATCAGATTTTCCATTAGATAGAGGTTGATAGGACGTACTAAAGTTCAACTCAGTGCTTAGATAAAGTTGAGGAAGTTTCCATAACTTTATGGTGAAACTTGGATCTCAGCCAGATACAATTTATAGTGGTACTTCATGATGCCTTACCACTTCTGTGATGTATAGCCATGAAAGTTGATCCAAAGTTAATTCCTCTTAGACTGTGATAATGCGATCTATATTTGTAGGAAGATCCACAATAACCCATATAGCATTGTTTACTCCAAATTCATTTGAAAGTCTAGTGGAAAAGTACATGGTGATGTTTTCCCATTTCCATGATTGTATGGGTTATGGTTTCATCAAACCTTTGGATTTCTTCCTTTCAGACTTTACTTTCTGAAATACCAATAACATTGATGTATATTTAGAAATATTCTTCTTCATATTGTCCCACCAATAGTTTTCTCTAAGATCTATTTATATATTTGTGGTCCCTAGGTTAATAGAGAAGGTTGATCTATGTGTGTCATTCATAGTATCCTTCCTTATATTTGGATCAGATTGTACACATAAAGGTGACCCAAATATTACGACTCCTTTCTCATCCATTAATAACTCTAAGGATTTACCAATTTTATATCTTCCACCCTTTTCTGAATTTCCACATCATTTCTTTGGGCATCATTTATTTTCTTTGTGAGGGATGCTAATCAATTATTTGAGAAAGGATTGATGATATTCCTTAATTAATGCCTAGGATATCCATCCTTTGAAAATATTAGATGATTTGATCCCTCTCAATTCTCATCATTTATAAAGATTCAGGATGCTTTCTACTTAGAGCATCCACCACCTTATTTACCTTAAAAGGACGATAGTGGATTGAGCTGTCATAATCTTTGATATTCTCTAACCATATTTACTGATGCATATTAATTTGCTTATGTGTGAATATATATTTGATACTCTTGTGATCAATATATATATATCACACACTTCTCCCCATAGATATAATTATATTAGATTTTTTATTCAAAGATCACATCTGTTTACTCTAGATCATGCATGAGATAGTTTTTATCATGAATTTTCAACAGACTTGTGGTGTAGGCTATCAATTTATAATTTTTCATCATCACACAACCTAATACTTTATTTTAAGCATCAATATACACCAAAACGTGTTCTCCACTTTCCAAGAGTGTGAGTACTGATGTAGTGATGAGTCTGTTTTTGAGCTCCTTAAAGCATTCCTCACATTCTTGAGTCTAGAAAATCTTCACTCCCTTCCGTGTCATCTTGTTTATTTAGTTTTACAATCATGATAAGTTCATCAAAAATCATCGGTAATACCTAGGTAGACCAAGAATACACAAAATCTCCATCACAGATGTTGTCCTAGGCCACTCTTTTATTGCCTTTGTCTTGGAAGGGTCCATAGATATCTGTTTGTTGGTGATAAAATTCCCTATGAATGATAATTCCTCTATCCAGAACTCAAATTTACTGTACATTTCATATTTTTTCTCCTTTTTCAATGTTTTTATCATGGTATTCAAATTCTCATCATTTTCCTCCTTGCTCTTAGAGTATATCAGAATATCATCGATAAAGGCTACAACAAATTTTTTGAGATAATCTCTAACAACACTATACATTAAATCCTTGAATATTGTTGGAGAATTAGTGATTATGAAGGGTATAAATATGAACTCATAGTTTACATACCTAGTTCAAAAACCATTATTGGGAATATATTCCTTACTCACCTTTAATAAGAGATATCCTGACTGAAGGTCCAACTTAGAGAAAAAACTGGCCCCACATAGCTGATCAAACAAGTCATCTATATATGAGAGGGGATACTTGTTCTTTTTTATGATTTTATTGATCTAATGATAATCAATGTAGAGGCACATTGATTCATCCTTCTGCTTGATGAATAGGACAAGCACACCCCATTGTAAAGTATTCAGGCATATAAAAACCTTTCCTAGATTCTCCTAAAACTACTTCTTCAGTTATTCTAGCTGAATGGTGGCCATTATATAAAGTATAATTGATATAAGAAGAGATATAGTAATAAGTTCAAATGATAACTCAACATCTCAGTCAGGAAGAAGAACATGCAATTCTTTAGGGAATACATCAGTTTAATACCACATCATGGGAATATCTTGGAGTAAGATCATCTACATTGTCTCAATCATTTGAGCGAGATATGATTTCTCATAAGGTAGTAATATCCACACTTGAGATATTGATTATGAAAAAGATTCATCTTCCTACTTACAATTTTAAGGCATTGGAGGATGCTTCAAGATACAAAGAGTGTTCTACCTTTCCATATCTTGATGTTGGATTCATATAAATATTTCCAATCCATGCCCAAAACAGTTTCAAACTCCACCGAAGTATGTAAGAATATATTTAATGGGAGGGTTAATCCAGAAAAACTAACCTGGGATGAGTTATTTACTTTGGGTGAAATAATTTCACATAAGTTATTCTCATTGATAACTCAATATCAAAATTTTAAGATGGTGTTTGAATAGTTCTACTATACTTGCTTACTAAACATGCAAGATATGAAAGAATTCATAGAACCAGAATCAAATAGTATGTTCAATATTCATGTATAAATAACTAGAGTACATGTCACCTCATCATTGTCCGAATTCACATCAGTAGTAGTGGTAGCACAATCCCTTCCTTGTTTATTTGGAGGTTCTTGTTGATTGGGTAAAAAATCCATGAGCTTAGAGAGTTGGTTTACAAAATTCCCATGTTCCTTTTAGTTTGAAGATTGTACTAGTGGTTGATAATTATTATGAACCTTTCTTTCCTCTTCCATGGAGTGGGATTCTTCAAATCCCTTCAATAGTTCTTTTCATGATTCCCCATTCATCTACATTTGAAGCAGTTCCTAGTTCCCTTCATAAAATTCCCATGATTCTTCTTCCCATAATTTTTACATGTGGGATATTCAGGATTCTTTCCATCATGGTATTAATTTGCTGATCTACCCATACTGGACTTGTTTTTTTCTTTTTTTCACCAAGCCCACAAGACCACTGAGAGTCTCCCATCAAAATTTCTACCTTAAGGGAATAACAGAAAATATATTCATAACTATCAACATCTCAAATCACCAAAAGTGTTTATAGACTTGGATTTACTCTACTAATTAAGTAATCCAACTTTATTTTGGTGTTCATGAAAAATCCATAGGCGTATCTTAGAATCCTTGTATAATTTGCCTCATATGCCCTGATAGACTCATATTACTTTTTATTATGTCCTAGGAATTCCATCTTGTGATGGAGGGTTTGGGGAAAATATTTATTGATTTTTTTTTTCAGTTCCTATGAATCCATGGAAACAATTTCCTCCTTGGTATTCATATTTTTTATCAATTTCCTCAACTAATCATCTTCCCTAGCAAAACAATAGACTGCCAATACAAAATTCTCTTTTTCTAAGCACTGGATAATAGATAATATTATTTCAATCTAGTTAATCCACTTTTCTGAGAGGGGGGGGGATAATAATATACACTAAACATAGGAGGAATTTTCCACATAAATTATTCCATGGTAACTTCCTCTTTCCTTGGATAAGGAGGGGGTTCCACATGATTCAAGTTTTTATTCATAACTTGAGACAGATGAGAAAGTACTGTCATAAAGTTTTGAGCACCCATTACCATCATATTTGGAATTTCCTTAGGGTATTTATCACATTACCTATCAAATTTATTGTTGGAACATTTTCTTATATTTTTCAGTATTAACTATGAAAAATAATGTGAAATTAAGGGGGTTAAATACTTAGCTAATAAAAATTCAAAGGAAACATTAGACATAAAATGGTAAACTCTTAAAGGAAATGAATATCCTAACTTATGATTCCCTAGGTTTCAATCTAGGTTACCCATGATCTATTTCCTAAAATATATTCTTATGGTCATTTTCTTTTCTCCCTTAATAATGGTTTGCAATGAGCTTATGAATTTACCAGAGTATATACCTCAGGAGTGTCAAACCAGGTGCGTAGTAAGAACCATTTTCATATACTTTCTTACCCCGAGTCAGGCTCAGAACACCTTGTCATAGTTTTCACTCTTAGTTATATCTATTCTTGAACCACGTCTACTTTTAGTATCCTGAAAAAGATGAATTTTCTTGATAAACCACTAACTCTATACTTACAAATATTTAGGGATGTTTTTGTAGGCATAGTCATGTCCCTAGGGCTCTTACTAAAGTGATCTATTCCTAGTCTCAAAAAATAACTAAAATTTTCTTCTGATACCAAATATATTGACCCTATCCTTTTACCCATATCATTATATGGTTTTAAGCATAACTAAACATCAAATTATAAGACATGGTTTGTAAAGTCTAGTGTCTTGGAAGAATGGGTACATAATACTAAAAAGATGGAAATTAATAAAACATTTCATTATTTAACATCCTTTATGAGATCCTAACATCCATTTATCCCTTATATATGCATAGGATAACCTAGGCATAACATGAACAAAGGGGTGAGCTAAAATCCTAGTAAGGGAATACAATTATGGATAAAGCTTATCACATGGGTTAGAAGGCACAACATAATGATATAAAAAGGAATGGAACATGATCAAAAAAAGGAATAATAAAATATAGATCATTTTATCATGGAATAATAGTGACTTTAATGCAACATAAAACATTAATTTAGCATGATTCGAGGCTCATTGCATATAAAGGATGATGAGTCAATGCTCATTACACATAGAGGAGAATGAGTCAAGGATACTACCAATATCGTTTCACATATCACCTCATGAGACTGCAATTTACCTCATTAATTGGAGTTCTATTTAGGCACACCCATCATGAAATGTTCATTAATATTCCTTCCACATTAATAACCATAAATAAGTAATCAAACATAAACATAATGGTTACCCATGGAAAGAATTGGGTATCATAATCTTGTCAAAAGAATAATAAATGAGAATATCATAAATTTGACCATGATAGAAAGGAAGTAAATGATACATGGAAATTCAGAAATTAAAATAGGAAAATATAAGGATAATTGATGTCAAATTGAAGTTAAAATAGTGGTTAAAGAACTTTAGAAAAAAATATTCTAGTATAGTTTAAGGAAAAACATTCAAGATTCTTTAAAATTGAAAAGGCATAATTATTTGTATAAAAAGGATTCAAGTAATGTAGTTTTTCAGGATAAAATGATTGATTTTATAAAAATAATGGTTTCTTGAAATATATTATGGAGGCCACATGAAAATGGTTAAAAATTTATCGAAGATCCCTTGAATCAGGTTTTCTTTTTAGAAAGATTTGAGAAGGGAACCTTTTAAACACATGTATATCCACAAAAAGAAATATGAATGGATCTAGAAACATGATTTTAGAACATATCCATAATATTTATATGATTTAAATAAAAATAAAATATAATTTCATTTGGGTAATAAGATATAAAGAACAACCCGAAGGAATAATGGAGGTTCGGGTAGAATCCCTTACATTATCTGCAAAATAGTTCCTCACTTGTTCTTAATGTCCGGAATAATAAAATTGGATTCATTAATAAAAAATTTCATAATATTTTCTACATGTAATTTTTATAGTATAATTTTATTTATTTCTTTTATCACTTTTGAATATTTTTAATGCTCAATTTTATCATTCGTGAGTGCTTGTTTTCTTAATTTTAATGATTGACTTACTTATATAATAGTATAGATGTTCATTGAAACAGAAATTGAAGTGAATAATTGAAGTTATAATTTATTAATGATCATACATAAAGTTAATTTATCATATAATTCATATAATTATTTTTTTATGATGAATCATTAGATAAAAATTTAATGATAAACACTTGAATTATTTTGAGCTGTTTTTCTTAAGACGAACTTATTATATTTTATTATTTTAAATATTGTGTGTATATTGATTACAGAACATTAAATAAGATATAATACACTTATAATGATCTGATTCGACCATCAAAAAGGTTTCATGACCAGCCTTTATGATGGTAATATAAATTTTAAACCCTTCATCATCGAATGTGATAAATTAACACATCTGAGATGATGTTTCATTTATAGTATAAAATGAGGGGGAAAAGATATATGATGATGAAATATTCCATTATCATGAAAAAATTCCATTATATATATGTTAATATAGTTGTCACATAATTTTTATTAGGGGAGGTTATGTGATAAATAAAAAGAAAAGAACCTGAAATGAAATTGAAAGAAAACAGAAGAGGGGTTTACCTCTGGACTCCTTCTTCTTGACAACCTCCTTAGGGGATTGGTTTTGAGGTTTTATTAAGAAAAAAAGATCCTAGAATAGGGGAAGTGGTTTTGGAAGCGTATTTTTAAGAATATAGACAAGGCTCAAGGCTTGAGAAGTGTGAGGAGGAGAGGTGGTGAGGTATGATATTTATAGTGGAGGAGGGGGTGTTTTTCTCATTATTTTGTTTAGTATTTTATTATTTTTCTCAATAAAAGAAATAGTGATGATTATTGAGACTAAATATAGTAATACTTTCATTTTAATTTGAAACAATGGTCACTTACATCATCCATTACTCAAGAATTAATCAAAAAATCATTTATTTACTTATACTTCAATTTATAGTATTTAACTATTCACAAAAAATCAAGTATTTTATAAAAATTCAAAAAATTTACTTAACTATTTCTTCGCATTTATAATTAAAAAATGAACTCTATTATATTTAAATAATATTCTAAATATGATAAATTTAATTTTTAGTAAAAATCATTATTTACTGGGAAAATTTAAATTTTAAAATTAAAACTATTTTTCTAATGCTTTGAAAAATTTATTGAGGTCTCATAAAATTGTATTATAACCATAAGACATTGAAACAATAATTTATGAATAAATTTTAAGAATGTACATTTTTTTTAAATTATTAAATTGTCCATAAAAGTTTAATTATATATTTATGACATATAAAAATACCAACAATCAATTAATAATTTTTAAAATATTTATTTACTTATACTCTAATATAATTATATAATATTTTCACTTATAAGATGGATAAATTTTATTTATACTAACATTGGTGAGGTTACTATTTAGTTGGCTAGTTTACTATTCATAAGGGTCACATTAGTATTTCAAAGGTCATATTAATATTTCATCAGTGTAGGTTCCCTAACTTCTAGAAATGCCTTTTATTTTTTTTAAATCTTCATTTATGATGTTTTTTAGTGTGTTATTAAGGTGATTTTATGTGATTATATTGTATGAAATAATTATAATAAGGGGATTTATTTTTTAAATGTTTTGGGTCGTTACAAGAACAAGGGCCACTAAGAAGCTAGAGAATAAGGAATTCAATTATGTTTATGTTTTATTGTGTAAATGTTTTGTATGGTACTAATTTTATCGAGACACTGAACCTTTGGATATTTGTTTTTCTAAACATTGATTTCATTTATCTATAAAATTATGTAATAGTTATGTAAGAAAAGTCAAGGTCGCAATAACACAAGTTCATCAAGACAGGTTAAATAATACAATTGAAAAATTAGAAACCAAAAATAGAAATCACTACTCCCTAAAATCCAATACTTTCCATCCGAAAAAGTGTTCACAATTCACTAGTCTAAGGTCCATCACAAGCTCCAACACATTCTATTATCAATTGAATACCATATCCTAAATATTAAGTCAAAAAGATATTTGACAAAACTTTTAAACTTCCCCCCCATCTCAGTGGCCACTGTGTAGTGCTGTGATTGATGAAGAAAACACTATACCTCAGTCACACCTCCCCATATGCGAGAGGCTACATACATGTAGCAAGGTTCTATGGTAGTACCATGGGTAGACTATACCCCATATCAAAGAAGTAATAAGAGTGTAAAATATTTGAAACATAGAATATAAAAAATAAATAATAATTGTGATCATATGAAATAAAGAAACTAGGTTATAATAATATCCTGATGAAGAACACAATTATACAGACTCAGGATCATTCTAGCACAAAAAACCTTATATCCCATTGGGTTGGTCACATATAAAAGTTATATAAAAGGAAGAAAATAAAATAATGATATACTTTTATCCCTGCACTATACCTCAACTCGGTATCAAAATTTAATCTGATTAATACTTCTCAAACATGAAACTTGATGCATATTCCCAACCTAAACCTATAATATGTGAAGTCAACTTGGGATCCCAAGTTCCATGGATGTTCGAATAGGGTATGCGTATAACAAATAGGTAACCAAAATGTTGTCTCGTACATAACTGGTATAACCAGTGTATGTTCATGTGACATGCTTATATAGATAAATAAATACTGAAAATAAGTATAAATAAAATAACTACACTTGATACTTGAGCTCTAACATGATACCCTTGATCATCTTTACCTGCTATGTCTAGAACAAGAGTGTCTCTTATCTCATAAAATAAACATTCCAACTAATAATAGACCCAAATACCATATTAGTAGGTTCAATAACTATATAATTTGATCTATCTAACGGTATCCGAATAGTATCGTGAACAAAAACTTGAATCCAATAAAGGTAATACTAGCAATGAATCCAACTAATTACTAGAGGTATAACCCTAGGAAATATTATAGAAGCATTCGGAATACAAATAATTTATATGGGGTGACCCTAGGAAATTATATATGGCTCAATGAACAAATACCAATGTTTTGGGAATCCCATATTGGCATAAAAAATCTAAGGATATTACTGAAGGAATGAATATAGTATTAATTACAATAACTAGATATTAAGTGCTCGACTAAAGCATCCAACATTATCATTCTCAATAGAAGTATATGAGGAGAAAGTCCTAGGTATTCAATATTATCCTGCTCAATAGTTGGATCCTAGGATCAAATTAAAGAAATATAATAGTAAAAAAGGTGTACTCTATCCCTAGGATCAGATTGAAACATAACAAGCTCAAGGATTGTATCTTAGGAAACCAGCCCAAGGCATTGCATTTAGACAAAATTATTGAATCCTAGGTAACCAATTGAGTATTACACTTTACGTATTAAGGGAAGTACATCTATCCCATAATATCTCATAATAATAATAATAATAATATTGGTCATCTAAAGTCCATAATGTATCTCACAAAATAGAGGCCAAACTCTCCAGAGCATTACCTAATATCACCACTAATGCTATGTCTTGATCAAATCAAAAATTTAGGTTTTAATGTGACGAATAATGTCATAAATAGAAAATTCCATCATGCACCCCTCTCTAGGGTCAAATAATCACTAGGGAACCCTATGGGGTTCCCTAGGTAATTTTATATAATTAACACCCCACATGGGTTATATTATCCAAAAATCATCTCTCAGGTCCAAGCCCATCACTCATAGGGAATTACTCCATTGATATCATTGTAGATATATCACTACTTCATTGACCACATAGGCATAATTACATAAGAGAGATAGCCTCAAAACCACCCCCTTCCAAGTCACCCTAGGTTGGTCCTCAAACACTCAACCTATACATAACACATCTAAGGAATCCTACCATAGTGCTCAAATAATAAGAAGAAGTAACACTCACCCTAATATCATCTAAACTTACCTGAAGTATATAAGTCATATGAATGGTCCTTCATAGCCATTATCTAGGGCATCTATCATGATTTACCACTCACCTCTTCCTAATGGTCACTAAGGTCACCTATCACTATGTTCTCTACATCTCTTTCATTAAATTCATTTATACCCTTTTAGGGTCTAAGTATCAAATTGAACATAATTATAATCACGACCTATAACATTGGTAGTCAATGAAACAATCTTATGCACAAGGGTCCATCATGGTCTTTGTATATTTTTTGATTTTAGCCACAAGTATTTTAGTTTAATAAAATAATTTATTTTAATTTAAAATTTAATTTAATTTTATAAATGTTCAACCACACACAATAGTGACACTGCATCTCACCTTCGATATAAATAAATCACAATACCATAGGGGTATGTAAAAGGGACCACATAACTCATCTCAACATAACCATCCTTTAAATGCATCCTAGCTACTCTCTCCCATGATTTTCCATGTCTCGGATAATCTCCCAAGAACTTATCCTAATCCATTACACCAAATAATTAATTTTAAATAAAATATGATTAATTATTGTTTTAATTATAACAATTCATAATTTATTTGAATTTAAAAAATCAATAATATTTTCTCTAAACTTTCCATACAACTTTTTCTCGCTAAAATGATATCTATAGAAGACAAATGGAGAAATACTAAGATAATTACCTATCACTTAACATCATTTCAACTTCAAATATAATTTAATTCAACTAAAAAATACTAATAATTTCATATGGTGACATACATCTAATGAAACTTCATGAAATGATGTGTGTTCGTCTCCTTAGAATGTCCTACAACCACAATAGGAAACATAAATGTAATATTTCAAAATTTATACCATGATTTAATGGGAATAATCATAAAAAAAATCTGGTTTTCACAAATATTCTGTGAAAAATAAAGTGAAACTAGACAGGAAGGACAAAAATAGATCTTGCCTTAAATTACTAATGAATCCCTACAAAAATGAATCCCAAATAATAAGGAATCAAAGAAGAAAAGGGATGATATATCCTGGTCTTCACATGTGATAAAGGAGAAGTATATGGGGTCTAAAACCACTAATAATAAATTATGGGAAAAATAGAACTCCATAAAATTTAAACAATTGGGAAGGGAACCATGGATTGTACCATGTCATGCACCATACTATTTTTCACCTCTAATTAGCCCCCGAGGAGCCCCCAATATGCCCAAATCCATGGAAAATATAGTAATTACTCATTGTTTTACCACCCCCATGGTGTACTCTATGCCGTGGTAGTTCCCACCTTTTTCAATAGCAAACAAATATTAACCCCAAGGATCCAAAATTCACAAAACTACGTTAAACCCATATACAATATACTTATTTTTTTGTATAGGGGATCCCAACCCTTCACCTTACCTAGATCTATGATGTGGAGATCACTATGGTCTATCTAAAAATGGGTGAGACACACCCATACAAATCCAATTCACCTGAATAAGGTAGAATTACTCTTCCTATTTTAAACAGGAATCCCATCCCTCAGGCTATGATAAGAATCATAGGAAGGGACTTCTTATGGACCTCTAAAACATCACAAATAGGACCCACCACTACTTATAATTATCCATTTCTGCTACCTTTATATTCATAATTAATCACCAAGTCTTCTAGGTTCCTATGCTCACCCAAAACACATAGAAATTTGGAAATATGGATTCCCAAGAGACACACCCAAATTCCCCTAGGCATGACACCACGAACTGCACTAAAACATGGTTTCCCAATCCACTTACCGTTAAGGAATCCCTTAGGCACAAATTTCTCATACTAGGCACCATTCACCTCAAACGACACCACTCCCTCTTAATTGGGAATTTATACCACCACCACAACAAGATATAGATCATTGTTATCTATATTGTCCCTCCAAATGGGTAGGAAATCTCCACCTAGACATGGCCTCTATGGTGTTTCTAATTGAAAGAATACATAGAAACCACATGGTCAACCTAGTAATTTCTCCCTCTAGCATAGGAAATTTCACCCTTTACGACATGTTCTACTACACTATGGTCCTCCAAATGGTGGTGTACCTTTAATGAAATCATGTTATAGATCCACCCAAATCCACTTTACCTCTCAACCGAGCAACCAAAGTGCCTCCTAGACCTCATTTTGATTAACAAAAAATATCATTGATATGTAAAAACATTTGGAACTTTAATATGAGTCCAGAATAATGTATCTACCCCATGCTAGGACCAAAATTCAAATTCCTTCTAATTTAGAAGACATGAAAAACACAAGTCTTTATTTTTTATCTAATTCCTTTGAAAACATTAAGAGAATCATTATATTATTCTCATATGAATTTATATTCAAATTCAAATAGCTTCAAAAAATAGTTACATAAGAAGGTGTTCCTCTAACACATAGAATTTATTCTTAATTAAGAATGTTCCTTAAGATACCAATCTTAGGAGTTGGTTAGAATATTATTATTCTTCATAAGTATTAATCGCAAATTTATGTATGATGATGATGATGTGACTGATCTAAAATAAAATATTTTATCAAATATGTATCATGTTTTATTAAATTTTAACAAAGAATTTTTTAAATGCGATCCCACTAAAATGAAGACCCACTTTAAACACATCTTATCCTTTAGTGGTACATGATCCATATTTTATCATGAATCACACCATTCTATGAATGTAAATTATTTATGACTATATTTGGTAGATAACACTAGTCAATCATATAATATGTGAATCTTGGATAGTGAAGTGAAAACATATTTTCCAAATATATAATGTGGATAAACCAAACTCTATTCACATGGTATCCTAAATATTAATGTTTCCCAACAAAATGTAACAAATATAAAACAATAAGAATAAGGAGACATACCATTAGAGTCACCTATTAATGTTTTTTCCTTACATATAAAAATTCATGGGCCCCTAACATTTAAGGTCACCCATACCGAATGATCGATTTATTGAAAAGTACATATTTATGAGGAATATAAAAATTATGATCAAGAAGGTGATTAAATCTCACCATATTATCTCATTTTGTTAACTTTAGGAATGAATTCTCGTAAATATTTAGTTTTAATCCTATTCCCTATACCAAAACAATATGTCCAAACCATATTTATGTGTTAATCTATACACAAGCCACAATTTGTGTTACTATCCCCAAAATTGAAACCAAACCTATTCACACATATCTAAATGGATATATTGTATATGGAATATGAAATCTTCATACAATTTCTTGTAATTATATTATTTTGAAAATTTCTACATGATTAATCCAAGAGAAATAGATATAAGACCCCCACCTTTATAGAATAAGGCATAACCTCCAAGCTAGTTGGAAGTCTGACCCCAAGTCCCTCTCTTTGAGGAGACTTTACTCATGAGAGAATCCAATTCATTATAAATCTAAAACCTAATATTTATAAACTATGTTAAATAACTAAAGTCAAGAAAATAAAATTAACTAAAACACAAGATAAATGAAAACTAAATAATATGTCGACATTAATAGTATATAATGCAGGGCTTGGAAATTTTATAAGAAGCAGTTTACCATCTTAAAATAAAGCATACATATATTCACAATATATAAACAATTTATAATTACTAATAAATCATGGTATAACTAATAAATAAATGACCATTTCAAATATGTAAAAATGAGATAACTATTTATGAATTATTCATAAATAAAATCTAATTATGAACACTTTGTACATTTACCTTATTAATTATGGACATTCTATAATTCATTAATATAAACAATTTACATTCATTTCTTAATATGAACTTTTCATATTATTTATTATTTGTAATTTTACTTTAAATATATACCATTTCTGTAAATTATAAATATTTTATAATCAAACATCAAACTCATATTGATTTTATACAATTTAAATATCACATACTTAAACATTATTTAAACTATGATCAAATCGATCATCAATACTATTTTTATTAGGTATAAATAATATTCCAAATAATTCCCTTAATTTGAAATATTAAAATTTAATATTAAGAACAAGTCAAAATTTAAATATAAAAGATTAATATTTTCTAATTATTATTTTATTTATAAACCCTTTATAAATTATCTATTATGATTACTAAATATATTTTTTAATCATAAAAAATGTTAGATAATTTTAACAAAACGTATTTTTAATATTAAATTTATTATTTAAGAATATTAAATAATAAATATTCCTTAAAAATTAATTAATTAATTATTAAAACTTTAAGAAAAATTATTTATAAACTACATAAATTAATAAATATCTCTAATATACCTTTTTCATTTTTATAAACAATTTAAAAATAATAAATTCAACTCATAATTGAATGTAAATATAAATATAAATAAAACATTCCGTATAAACCATCTTGATTGATTCAAGGAGGTCATGGAGTGTTATAAATAAAGCTATGATCTATATGTTACGAATTATATTTATAGTTGATAATAATTTTTTCAAATATAGTAAATCCATGACACACTCATTAGTCTTATTCGAGGTTCCCAAATTAATGAAGTTGTATTTGTTGTCAATAAGGCCCTGATAAGTCAAAGTCAATGTGTTTTTGATAAAATGGTTGGGTGAGATACTCCCATTATAAATGGAAAAGTAAATATTTCTAGGTATTTGAAGAACATGGATATATATATTCAAGGATAGAACCTTAGTTGTGATGATTGATGAATAAATCTTTAAGTTCAAGATAAGTGCTAAATTTGTGGTAGTGTTTTCTACAAAAGTTTATAGAAGTTGTAAGAAATTATAGAATAATTAGAATAATCAATGATGGATGATATGATGAATAAATCATCCAAGGACTATTGTACATGGAGAATTATGTATAAGGTGAAGAAACACATTTAGATGATGTTTTGAGATGATCCAAATGTTTGATAAGGCCTTGGAATTAGTTTAAGAGGTTCTAAAGAAATATGGTTAAGTCTTTGATCTCAAAAAATTGATATAATTATTTTCATAAGGTTGAGAAACATTTGTTGTCAAGGATGGGAAAATAAGCTCATATGATTGATGAAAGTCATTATTGGGTAGAGTTAGTATGGACACGCTATTTTTAAGGTTGAGATTGATGCATGTAAGGTTGAGATAATGAATTCATTGGGTTAATACAATAAATCATAAGGATGAATCATTCCATTATAAAATAAAACTTCGTATAGTACATATGAAACATATGAAATATCTTAGATTTCTAGAATTTGAATATTTTGAAGATGGAAGAATGAATTTTGGAGACGCATACACTAATTTTTAATGGAATCAAATATCTCGATGATATCATAAATCATTGCTATCCTTATTGAGTGTGATACATCAAACTAAAGGTGATTCTTTGACAATATGAAGATCCATTTTAGATTATATGCACGCCATAAGAAAAAGTTCCATGTCACAATTTATGAGTTCATTCACACATTAATAGTGATATTGAATGAATTAAATGTAATATATTTTTTGTATTAAAAGAAGTAGAGATATTTCCAATATCACATGAAGAAATTATCTCAAGTATTTTTTGTGTAATATTTACTGTGATTTAAAAGAGTTTGAATTAGGAAATAATTTGGATTTTATGGTGGCTAATTTAAAAGATATGAGATCATTATTTTATCTGAAGATCAAGGAGTTTAAAAAATTACATTTTGGAAAATATTATTCAAGATCTAATTCTATTAATATATATATGTAAGAAAGAAGAAGAAATGGTTAGATCCTAAATAAATGCACAAGAATTGAGTTTTGGAGAGAACCAGATACACAACTATATCTAAGAGAGATTATTAAGATTGAAAATGGTAGATATTAAGTGTTAGAAATCCCAAAATTATTGATATTGGATTTTCTTAAAATGGGTTATTTTGACCAAAGGATTGTCAAGGTTGGTGACCAAGATGTGTGTTGGATTTTTTGTGTTGGAACATCAATTAACAATGTTGGATTTGCTATAAATAGCAATTTTGAAAACTCATGTTGTAGATGACCTATATATTGAAGTGTTTCTTGTGAGATTGATTGATCCCAATGATTATTTCCAAGGAATTCTAGTAATGTAGGAGGATATGGAAAGTAATGATTTCCATGAGTTGTATATGGATAATATATTGTTTACAAACCATGCATATAAGTAATATTAGTCTTGGAGGCTGTCTAAGGATACCTTTCCATGCATAAGGGTAGAATTATTCAACCATGTAAGGTTATAGGCAGAGGTAAAGTCTGTGAGGCTATGTAAGGGTACCTATATAAGGGTAATCCACACATGAGTTCTAAATATTTTGTAATGTTCAAAAGATTTGAGGGTACATAAGGGTACCTATATAATAGTAATAACGATTCATTAGGGAAGCTACATAATTTTAATGAGGCTATGTAAGCATACATGAGTTAAGGTAGAGAGGAATCATAAAGGTATATGCATAAGGGTAATTAGTGAGTTCTAAAGGCCCAGTAAGGGTAGATACCTACTCACTTAAGGAAAACACACAGATACTAAGGTTTAATTAATGGTACCCTAGTTTCTCCAAAGAGAGTATAAATTTAGTCGGTTTTATAAGGGTAAGGATGATAAAATCATCACCAAAGTACCATAGATAATAGGACACCCACAATATAGCTTTACCATATGTTATGGACCGCCCTAATTTAATAGAGTTAAGAAATTGGGGGTATAATGGGGTTATCCTTTAGTATATTATATTTCAAGATAATAAAATGAAGATGAAAATTCTATGACATTGAAGAATATTCAATGGCATTGGCTATGTAATATTGATATTGTGAGAGTTTTCTGACATTGTAGAGAAACTTCTTATATGATAAAATATGTTTAAAATAAGTTTATGGTGATGGTTTCAAGATAAAGAAAGATCCACATCAATGGATACATGAGTATTGCATCATGGAGAAAATGGTTCTTACATAACAGTTAGAAGATCATGTTGTTGGTGTTTTTTCCTCAATGATATGTCTACATTATAGAGAAGAAGCAGTGTTGTAACATTGTGTGGTTTTGAATGTTTGTTGAGTAATTAACCATGTAAGATTCACTATGCTATAATATTTTTTTGGATTCACCATAAAGGTAATGGTTATGATGTTTTAGACATTCTTGAATATAATAGAAAAATTTGAGAGTCCCTTAACTATCCACAAATATAGTGAATGCTTGTAGTTATTTTTGAATACAGATTCAACCACATTTTATAAAGGATTTATGATCATGAGACATGAATGGTTAAAAATAGAAGACTATGATATTCATGGCTACACATTTAGTCTTCCACATATATAGATTTGGAAATAATTTCTGATAGAAGTTGAAAGTCTCAGGCTATTATATTATTCATGATATAACAATATGAATAAAATTAAGTCCTATGATACATGGAGAATCTAAGAGAAATTTATGAATCTTAAAGGGGTCACAACATCACATGTGATATTTACTTTATAATAGCATAATATTTTTATCACATGAGATATATCTTGTTAGAAAAAATAGTGGATATCTTCTTTTGAGAGATCCATGAATGGAGAGATTTTGAAGATATCATTTTTTGAGGAAGAAGATGGTACTATTTCAAAAAGATACCATAAGATTAAATAATTAGAAACCTGTGAAGATATATCCAATGATAAGATGAATTGTTTTTTAACTATTCCTATATCAAATATTTTTGTTCGAGAGGTATTCTGGAAAGAAGAAGGTGATAAATAAATGTGTTTTCATAGAGGTGAAGATAAATCTCATCCGAACTACATCAGAGCATAAACCTTTTTCGAAGATGTATTTAGATATAATGTATAAGGGATCTACATGTCTATAAACTGTGTTAAGGTGATCCTTTTCTTCAGAAAATATCCAATAATGGAATGTTCAAGGGAGTGGACCTGGAGAAGCAATGATCTGTCCCTAAACATTGTATGGTTGTGAGACTCAATATATGAGTTACCTAGCCCAAGCCTCTTTATGAAATGAGATTCATAGTGATTTTGTTGCATGAAAAAACATTGATTCTTTCTACTTTAATATATACTAGTGACGATAGAAAAATAAATAATTATGTCCATATTTACTCAATTATTTCACACTACAAAAGATAAAAAAATCATAATATAGTACAAGAGGTTAAAGAGTAATCCAAGTCACCCTCATGGTTTATAGTTCAATATCCTATAGGGTAAGTGAAATAGTTAAAGGATAAAGAGTTTTAATTGTCATTGATAGTGCATACATTGATTCACCCCCAATGTAATATCATGCTAAGTCCCTTCTTTATCTCCAACAAGTGGAATAAAATGGATATTTTCAATTTTAAATTTTTTATTTCTCTAACATGATCTAAAGTTCTATTGAAGAAGGAATATATAGTGAAGGCTTCAATCTTTTATGTTAATAATTTTAAAGCATGAAAAAATGAGTTCATAAGATTCATGAAAATTTATCTTAGAGATTCTATAGAAGTGTTTGAATATGGAATTTTTATATTAAGATAAATGAAAGTCATATTTTAAATAGATCAAATAAAAAAATTTGATGATTTAATCAAATAAGAACTAAAGGAGGAATTTGAGGAAGAATTTATCAAGAAAGTGAAACTTAGAATATCCTCATAATACATGTGGGTGTATAAATAAGAGAAAGAATAAGTCATGTTAGATTATTTTCTCCTACCGAGGAAAAATATGAATCTAATAATTGTGATGGTAACAAACATGTAGAGAAGGGATGTGTAATTTTAGGATCACTTTTGGAGGTGAAAAGGATATGTGATTGTAGATATGAAATGAGAAAAAATCAAGTTTTTATTTCAACTGATGTTCATGCAATGAAAAAAGGATTTATATAGTATCTTTAATGGAGTATATTAATCATTTATTCAAGATTTATCATTTTAAAAAAAGTTATTATGTGAAAAATAATTGGACCTTAATTGCAATATCCATAAAATAGTAATGAAAATTAAAGAACAAATTTATATGCTAGATGATTTTTCCCAAGAGTTAAAAAACTGGGCATGGAAAACGAATTAAAATAAAGTTACCATTCACTAAGTGTATAATATGAAGAATGAAAATGGGCTTTGTGAGATTCTAGATAATATTTAAAGGTGTTATCAGTAAAATAGGAACAGGCAGATCTAAAAATAAGATAACTTTTGGAGAGGATGAACACATCAGTTGATAAGATGAATATCCCTCTAAATGATACCACAAATAGTTTAATAATGAAGATAAATCCTAATATTAAATATTTAATTGAAGTGTTATTTCATAAAAGATATGGAAATATGGTTCCAAAAAATATTAAAGGACTAAATTCATTTTATTTTTGTAATATTTGTGCACATCATAAGTAGTTGTTTTGATGAAAACAATCATAATGATGTTAGACTAAATCGAATAATAACAACATCTAATTCAAGGATAATAAAAGTGAGGTATTACTCTAATGGTAAATGTTTCATTTTTTCTAATGACGATCATATAGAAATGTATTGTAATTAGAGGAATACATGGAAGGGTAAAGAATCCATATGGATAAACTTCACTCCTATGAATTACAAGGATATTTATTATCCCATAAGAAGTCCTATTAATATAGAAAATTGGCTTAATGTTTTGGAGGATGATAAAGAGCCTCAATAAAGGGTGTATCAAGCACCAAAAGATAGATTGTAACAATAACTCTCTTGTAGGAAAAAAATATAAATAAGGAAGGAAATGAAAGATAATGTTCTATATACGAAGGAGGTGGAAGAGAATGTAAAGATGAATCCTACAAGGAATATGTATTCCAAGATGGAACTTTTAGATATTAAGTAAGTGTTTTTCTAAGTTTTCCCTACACAATCCGCCAAGAGGTAGAAGTGGAAGATGCAATGGATAATAAAATTAGAGGTGGGATCCACTAGTGATGTAATCGAAGAAACTATTTGTTCACCGGTGATAGATTCCACAATTATGGATAATCCCATACTAAGGAATGATGAAAATATTCATATCCATGAAAATTAGTATTTAAGTGGTAACATTAAAGGGATATCCTTTATCAAGAGGTTATGTTGTTAGTCTATAAGTGATGATGATAAACATGGAGAGTTGATTGAATTCCTCTCCTGAAATATGAAAAAGGGAAAAGTAAAGTTAAAAGTTCATTGTTTAGTTAATCATGACCAACCTTATTCCTTAACTTGATCAACTTCAAGGCACCCCAATCCAAATATTATTTTTATATGTAAATACTTTTGAAGAAGTGAAGAATTAATGGTGAGATATGATCCTTGTGGTGATTGTTCTTGAAAATTATGTGAATGATTGTTCTATAAAAGTACAAGTGTTTGGAGATTAAATAAAATATATACAAGAAGAAGATGTATCCCATATGTATACAAAATAGTGATATAAAAATGGTTTCGAGAGACAAATTATTAGGTGGATTTTTAATAAACATCAAAGACTGTTAAGCCTTACCTAAATATTTTGAATCCTATGAAGATATGAAAGGTATGTATTTCAAATGATGCCATTTTAAATAATTAAATTATAATTTAAAAACATTGTGTCAAATATTTTTCAAATAGTATCAATTAAATCATCCTGTGGTATTCTTATCACAACCATGTACATTAATTTTAAGTATAACAGATTGGTGGGAAATGATGGAGATAACAATTATTCTTTTAAAAGATAAACAAACCAAAGATGTATGTGTGTTTCTTTGTGTTCACGACTGACATATATAGACTTGTTGTTGTCTATAAAAAACTCTTGTTTCATACAATGAACTTTTACTTAGTATTCATAGAGGAATTATTTACATCAAAAGTGCAATGTGTAAAACTCACTCAGTGAATCTCTTGAGAATAAAATGTAGGAAAAAATATTGTCTTGTGCACCATGAGGTTTAAAAGGATTTGGAAGATCAACATTTGATTGATTCTAAAGAATGATGTTGTTTTGAAATAGGGGGAGAAAATATCCTCAGGTGGGGAATACATCCCCAAAGGGGGAGTTCATATTTCCTAGAATATTTTCCTATATTAAGTGGGAGATGATGTTTTCTACAATAAGGAGGAGATGAATTTTTAGAAAGATCATTTTAATTATAAATCCCAATTGTATTTAATTGAAAATAAGGGGGAGAAGAAGATATCCTGTAAGGATGAAGATATCATTAAAGGGGATAAGATACTTCTATGATTGCATTGAATAATGGGGAGAAACATTATACTATGTATTACAAACAAAATACAAAGGGTGATATTGTTATAAATACCAAAGGATTGAGGTTGGATTTATTGATAATGGATTTTATAACCAAAGGATGATCAAGGTTGATGACCATGATGTGTGTTAAAAAATGTGTGTTGTAATTTGAATGAAGAAAGTTGGATTTGTTGATAATAGAATTGATGAAAAATCATGTTAATAATAACAAAAGAATTAATGTTTTACTTGGAAGATTGGATGATCCAAAAAATAATGTCCATGGAGATCAAGTTATGACGGGTGATATTATTGTTGATGAATTATTTTAGTCGTGTAAGGTAAAGATATGGTTTTGAAACCCTACAAAAATGTATTTTGAGTCTGGGAGGCTGCATATGGGTACCCCACCTTGTGTATGGGAAACATGCTTCAACCATGAAAGGGTATATGAAGTTGTATGGTCTGCGAGGCTCTATAAGGGTATCTATATAAGGGTAACCCACAAAAAAGTACTAAATATCATGTAAAGGTTGAAGGATATAAGTATGTGTAAGGGTAACATTGTTGTGTAAGGATACCTTTATTAGGGTATTGAGGTTATATAAGGTTACTTGTAGAAGGGTAAAAAAGATGTGTAAAGTCACATGTGTAATGGTAATCTATGAGTTCTGAAGGCCATGTAAAGGTAGTTACATTCTCATATAAGGGTAAGGCATGGATCATATGGTTTAGATATGGGTACCCTAGATTCTATAAAGCCTACGTGAAGGTATTCAGTTGTGTAAGGGTATGCAACATGAATGATCACCTAACCAATGAAGTCTCATGGATAACAATATGCTCACATTTACACTAATCCCTATGTTTTGGATCATATGGTAGTGGGGAAACATGTCACGACCCGTCCTCGGGGCCCGTGCCGTGACTACCCCAAGCCTGCCTTCTATAGGCCAGGGGCTGGCGACTAGCACCAAAGGCGTAAAATCCCGATAACTGGGAAGGCATTGCCTTTATAAAAGAAAACAAGCACCACAGAGTACAAGTGGAAACAAAACACTAAGTACAAAAGAAAAGCTGAAAAGTAAATGGGCCAGAATACAAACCCAAAAGAAAGTACAACTACAACTGAACAAGGTGCAACAGCAAAAAGACAAACAGCTGGAAGAGGGAAGCAGCTCCTGGGTTGTCCTCCTTGGGTCCTACCTGAAGGGTAGGTACAGATAGCGCAGCTGCTAATCGTCCACCATGGATCCTACCTGAAGGGTAGGTACAGATATCCTCCTCCAAGCTCTCGTCCGTCAACCTCCTCTGTGAGTCGTCACGTCGCGTAGTCCACCTCCGGGTACTGACTCATCGTGTAGTCCACCTCCGGGTACTGACTCGTCGTGTAGTCCACCTCCGGGTACCGTCCAGTCCTCGAACACTCAGCCTTCGTCAGCACTGCCTGTCGTCTGCAACCAACACAACGAGGTGCAGGCATAGCCTGTGCAAGGGTGAGTATAACGATACTCAGTAGGGACCTCGAGACCCTCAAGGTCTCTCTAAAACCAACAAGGATAACCACAAGAAGATCTCAACAGATAACCTCTACTTAGAGATATGCCCATACATATAGCTAAGTTATAAAGTAAACCGTCTCAATCATGAGGAAACACAAGGATTTTGAAATCAACGGATAACCACTACCCAGGTATATGCCCATACATATACCTAAGTTATCAAGTGACCCATCTCAATCATTAGGAAACACAAAGGTCAAAAGTCTCAGCTCAAACCAGGATTTTCTTTATCGAAACCGTAACTGCTGAAGAGCTCCGTCTTTAGAGTGTACAGTGGTCCTGTCACGACTCCGAGGTACTGCTCACTAACCTAAGACTGCTGAGGTACTCCTCCTGTCGAGTACCGCGGGCCTGCAACCTCACACAGTAGTGCTTCCCACTGGGGTCTGCCACACAAACACAGTAGTGCTCCCCCCTCACAGCCTATAGAGGTACTCCTTCTGTCGAGTACCGCGAGTCTGCCACCTCACATAGTAGTGCTCCTCCGCTGTGGGTCTTCCACCTCACAAAGTAGTGCTCCCCACTGGGCTACGTAAGTCACTCCGAGTCGAATCGGACAAGCAGTCTTCAGGTCTCTGCCGGCTACACGGTCTCCGTACTCCGTACGCTCGTCTCTGGGAGGGTCCGCTCCACGAGCTACAAGTAGATACTCCAAGTATCTCAAAGTCCCACGAAGAAGTATCTCAAAGGACCGCCTCATCATAGGGGTCTCAACGCAATAGACGGCACGTCAATCGGACGCCCAGTCTGTGAGTTATTAGCCTTTTCGTCCCAGGGGCCCGGTTGGTTTCGTGAGTGAACCAACCCGGCCGTATCTCAACTGTACCCCGAACTCCCATAGGGTATACTCATAGGGACCGTTACCCAACCTGATCACCAACGCCGCTGACAGTTCGTCAAACGGACGTCTGGTTTGAAAGATATCAGTTTTTCCGTTCCAGGGGCCCGATTGGATTTCGGTGCGATCCAACCCGGCCACTATCCATCTGCATCCAAAACTCGGGCGGAGAATGCCAAAAGTTCCGTATCGTCAACAGGAACTCAACGCAACAGACGGTGCGTCAATCGGACGCCCGGTCTGAGAGTTATTGGCCTTTTCGTTCCAGGGGCCCGGTTGGTTTTTAAGGCAAAACCAACCCGACCGTACTCCAACTACGTCCAAACCTTGAGAGGAGTATGTCAAAAGATCCGTCTCATCAAGAGGAATTCAACGAAACAGACGGCGCATCAATCAGACGCCCGGTCTGTTAGTTATTGGCATTTCCGTCTCACACCCACCCTGGGAAACTTCCCAGGAGGTCACCCATCCTGATCACTACTCTAGGCCAAACACGCTTAACTATAGAGTTTTAACCACGTAGACTCCCGAAAAGGGAGGTGAACCTTGAGTATAGTATATCGAAATGACCGTCTCGATCCAAGGATCGCGTTGCCGCTGACGGCGAGTCGTTTGGAGGCCCGTAGCCCATGATACATGCATTTGACCGAAAGTGGTCCGAAACTGGGGGGTCTGGGCCCGGGCCGACCCGGCCCGACCCCCCTGGGTCGGCCGTCCCGGGTCGACCCACCCCGGGCGGCGACCCGGCCCGACGACCCGGCCCTGCTCAGAAAACCCGGCGCGACCTGGGCGCCGTTTGGGTGCCGTGCGCGGGGGGCAAAGCCCCCCTTTGAGAACCGCGTCCCCTTAATTGGGGCTGCTTTTGAAACCCGGCTGGGGGAAATTAATTTCCCCCAGTCTCCATTGTCCGGCCGGCCCGCACTGGCAGGCCAGTTTCGCCAGCAAGGACCGGCGACGGCCGGTCCTTCCTTCGCCGACACCGGCGGCCCGGTGCCGTCCGCCGGTCATCTTGCTCCGCCGCAGCCCGGAACCGGCCGCGGCCTATGCCGTCCGGCGCGATGCGACGACATCGCTTCCCTCCGCTGCGGCCCCGCTCCGGCCGCGGCGCCTTTGACTTTTTTCGACGCGACGACGTCGCGTTCTTGGATTTCGTTCCACGGCGCGACGCGACGGTGCCGCGCAATAATTGCCGTGCGATTCCCGCATGGTGCGACGGCACCACGCCATCCCGTTCCATCCGCAAGGAAACAATTATGAACATAAGAGGGGGGTGCGGCTGTGTTGGTGCGGTCCGGGCCCCCCTCTCATTAGACAATAACATTTAATCCTTTATCCTCGAAGTTTGACATTCTAGAATCAAGAATGGAAAATAAATAAATAAATATCAACAATCCCCTACCTCGGTTTCAAGTGCAGAGCACGCCAATCAAGCCGTGGAAGACAAGCATCACGGAGGTCGGGCGTCGCGGAAATCGAACGTCGTTTCCATTGACGTCGAGGTGCGTCCAAAGAGGTACGTTGCTGGAGAAGCTTTGTAAGCTGACAGAGATAGTCCGAGGAGGAAACAACATCTCCTTTCGTTGACATGGGAAGAAGATCGAAGAAGCGGCGTCGTCGATCTTCGGAAATACGCCGGCTACGAAGAAGAGAAGCGGCGTTCTTCGTCAGAGCTTAAGTGTTCTTCGTGTTCTTCATCAAGGTTGAAGAAGATGGAGAGAGCTTCTCAAAATCTCTCAAGGTGGAAAAGGAGGCCAACCCAAAATTAAATAAGCTTAAGCCTTATTTTATTTACACAACTAAACATTTGAATTTCAAAAGATAAGAAACGAACCATTAATTCGTAGAATTAATTCAACGAAAGAAACAACTCATTTAATTTACGAAATAAACCGCCCAATTAAATGGTCTGTTAAGAATTTAAGAAAACGCGTCAGTTGACTTTCATAATGACGAGTTTTCATGGGTGTGTTACTTAGTGGAAAGAAACGGCGGGTCTCGTGTGGGCCCCACCTCACAAATATCCTTCCAAGAGGGTAGGATATTTATGGATAGTACCCTATCCGGTTCAACTCAGTTTAAGCCGCTTTTAAGTGGCTTCAAGTGGCTTCCATGTGGCTTAAGTGAAATAAAATAAAGTTGTCGTAAAATTATTTTATTTCTTAACTTTAAGCCCAAAAATTAAAAACCACACCCGAGAAAACGCAACTCCAGAAGAGGTGTTTCTAAGAGAATACCGGCGCTGCGATTTCATCGGTGCCCTCAGAATTCGATTCCGAGCACCGGTTCAAAAGATAGAAAAACCCGCTCGTCCGTTCACTGAACGTACCCAAGCCAAACTTCGGAAAATGATTCCGGGCACACCGGGCCTCGGAATCAGGTGCCGTCAGAAACTGCGTTTTTGTAAAATTCCAAAGAAAATTAAGAAAAACAAATTTCCTTGGAATTTATGGGTCTTTAAAAAACACCATTTTTATGGGATTACACAGAAATAAACCAAGGAAGAAAAGGCTATGGTGTAGGACAATATTCCACAATACATACTATGTGATGTTAAGATTATGATAGTTTTCACACAACACATAGAAAACTATTTCACTATGAAAGATGTATGATATTATTTTATGGTGATGGTAAAACCATAAATAAAAATCTGAAACATAGGAGAAATGGGAAATTCATTATAGAGATATTGGATACACCAAAATTTTTAGTGGATCAAGTTTTCGATGTTTTTCCCTTTGGGATATGTCTACTCCCTAGAGAATAAGCTACACCATAGAATTGGGTGGTTCTCAATATTTTGAGAGTCTTGCTCCATGGAAGATACACTAGAATACAAGAGTTTGTTGGATGAACTATGGAGGTAATGGATGCACCATACTTGAAATGTGTGAATATAGTACTAAACTTTAGGAGAACCTAAACTATAAAAAATTATAGGAACATGTGTGGTTATTTTTAAGTATATGTTCGACCAAATTTGATGAAGGATTTATGATATGGGGCTATTAAAAGTTAAAAACTAAATACTGTGATAATCATGGGTGAAAAGTTATGCTTTCATATTTACAGATATAGAAATACTTACTAGAAGAAGAAAAAGTATTAAGAAGTTATATATTTCATGATATAGAAATATGAATTCGGTTAAAACTTGAGATACATAGATTATTTAAGATAAATTTATGACACTTAAAGTGGCTGATACATCACATGTGATATTGACTACATAAGAGAAAATTATCTATGTCACATGAGATATCTCTTAGTAGAGGAAAAAAGAGAATATTTTTTTGAGAGATCTTTAAATAGAGATCATATTGAAGAGACAATTTTCATTAGAAGAAGAAGGTGATTTTTTTTATATGTGGATCTAGAAGCATAATGAAATTTAAATCATTGAAGATCAATCCAAAAAGAATAAAAGGAGTCTATTTTTTGTTCCTACACTAAAGTGAGGTTGTTATAGAGGTATTCTATAAGGAATGAGGTTCTTCATAAGGGTGTTTTCACAAAGGTGAATAAGTATCCTAGTAGAACTACATTAGAGAATCTACCATGTGGGAAAATGCATTCTGAAATATTGTAAAATGGACTGACATATCTATAAACTATGTGATTGTGTTCGTTTCCACCGACCATGATCCAATGAAGGAACTTTTGATAGAGTAACCATTGATAAGTAATAAACTATCCTTAATAATTATATGTCTTTGAGGCTAGGTATAAAAGTTACCTAGAAAAAACCTTTATAAACAATGATATTTAAAGTGATTTTACTTCTGAGAAAATATTGATGCATACATCTTGGACGTATCCCAGTGAGAGTGAACAATGTAAATAATTGTGTTTGTAAATAATTCATGCCTGAACACCAAAATAGAATAGAAAACCTAAGTTAAATCTAGTTAAAGAGAAATTCATGTAACCCTCAAGGCTAATAGGTCAATATCATTTCAGGTAAGTGAGATAGTTAATTGAGAAACAATTTTAATTTTCATTGATAGTGCATATATTTATTCAACAACACCTTAGGGTAATCTCTCACTAAGTCTCTTGTTTATCTTAAATATTAAGAAGATTAAGAAGACATGCATGCTCTAGTATTCAGGATTCTAAAGAAGAATTATGTTTTTAAAAATTTATAGGGACTATTCGATATCATCATATCTCCTCAAGACTACCAACTTCTAAATTTATTAAAGGAAGTGTACATGTGAATACCAATTGAAGAATATATTTATTTTTTTAATCATATTTTTAGTGAGAAATGTGAATCCACAAGCTCCACTGGGACTATAGAGTGTGAATATAGTGGGACTCTATTTTGATTCGACTAAGAATGTTTATTGTGTAACCACATTAATATATAGTGGAGAATATATGATTTATGAGACTAAAAAAACATGAAAAGAAGTAGGATTTTACAACTAAACCTTATAAATCATTGTGGGATGTGTACTCAATATTTTTTTTAATAAAAGGTATAGTTGAGTTAAATAAAGTTTGAAGGATTGAGATTTTAAAGGGGAAATGATTAATTATATATGAAATAATTTTAAAAGAGGGCCACAAATTCACCCCCAATATATCATATAAAACAACCTAGAATCTATAAGCAGTATAAGATAAAATATAGGTCCCATCTAAAATACCCTTGATGTTACTGAGCATATATAATTTAAATTCCATGAACATAAAAGATATTCCAACATTTTATGGAAATAATGGTCATAGTTTGAGAAATAAGATACTACCATACATCTCATATATTCTCATAGAATTAAGAGATACTGCAACAGTGGGGTTTCTAACCATTATTGAGGGTGTACCTAGGAATCTTTCTAATAAGATAAATTTGTATGTAGACAAAAAATATCAATATTATTTATTGATAAATCATTCAGAAAAGGTATGAACAAAGTTAGTGGGACTTCAAACTACAAATGAGATGTGAGATAAATTGAAAATTAGATATAAATTCCATATAAAAGTAAAGTAATTTAGATTAAAAGTTTTCAGAAGCTGATTTGAAGTTATTAAAATGGGAGATGATGAACAAATTTCTAAATATTTCATTATATTAAATGAAATTATATGAATTATTCAAGGTTTTTGTGAGAATCTTAATGACTCTAATATTTGTAAAAACCTGATGAGATATATTCTATATTGGTTTGATCAAAATATTTCATTTTTATAGGGTATATAGTAACTTCCCTTGGATGGAATTCATAATATTCTCGTTTCCTATCAAATGAAAAATGATTCAACATTCAAGAAAAAAAGGTTGATATGCCTTTTGAGACCCTGGGAAAATTGAAAGGTAAATATGAATATAGTATGGTATCATGTGATTATGAGAATTATGATAATAATTAATACTTAAAACATTTTCATTCTATTTTTAAAAATATGTTTATGTAGGGAAAAAAGAAAGGAAAGGAAAATTACTCACAAAGATATTATAACTATAATGGAGTTTTAAATTTATAAAAAGATTTTCAAAATAAGAAAGATATATAATATGAATTTCTTGAGTAATATGGGAATCCGAAAAATGAAATTAGGGTAAAAATAAGAATAAATATTCAATAAAAAAGAGAAAGAGTTTTATGAGAAATAAGTAATAAGATGATTTATCTTAAACCATCTAGTTATAAGAAGAAATAAATTTTATGGATCAGATTGAGAGAGGTTTTGAAACTTCAAGAAGTGATGAAGGAGAAGAAATGATAGAAATACAATAACTATTAAAAGATAAATTAGAAGTATATCTTGAGAAGAATACATAACTTAGGAAGAAGAAGAAAGGAAAATAAAAGATGACAACCTGATTTCAAAATAAAATGAAGAGTTGGATTAAAAATATGATGGTTACATTGATGAAATAAGGAAGTACAAATTGAGTATATCTAATAAAGATATTTTTCATTGAGTTCTTGAAAAAAATGATTGGGAAAGGTTAAAAAATTAATGTGGCACAATAAATGATTTTATAATTCCAAATTGATTTTAATAAGAATATATTATACTTATTAAAGGATTATCAGGTTAAATTAGAATCCTCTTTAGCTTGTTAGAGGAAGAGTTCCAATAGGATAGGTAAATTGTACTTGATGAAAATGAATATTATATTTCAAATAGTTTAGGTTATAAAAATAATACTAACCCTATTTCAGCTAAAATTAAAAGTGACAAACCCTCTTCTATTTTAAATCAAGATAGGATAATGATAGTAATACCACTATACCCTAGAAAAAATGTGGCTCAATTTATAGATGGAAAAAATAATAATTTTATTGAAAAATTTATTATCAATGTGGAAGATCCAATTTTATAGGTTTTTACTTGTGACATGGAAGTTATGGACAAAAAGACTACAATTTATAGTATAATATATCATTTCTAGATAATATGCATGAACCAAGGCCGAAATATAGTGATAAAATGAGGATATATTCATAGCAACAATATATTGTGAGTATAAAATCAATAAATATATTAATGAAAAATAGTTTTTGGGTTTTAAAACAGGTGTGTGGTATATTAAAAAATAGGGTAATCAAGATTTTGATTTCAGGACTAATGTATTGTGATTATTTTTAAAATAGTTTTAATGTAATGACAATTCAAAATACAAATGATGAAAATTCATGATTTTCTAAAGGTACCAGGAAGTCATGTGAGTAATCTCATGAAAATGATCATATCAAGTAATAATACCTAACAATTTGGATAGACCAATTAGAAATATCTAAATAATAGAGTATACACAAATCAATGATAGTTTTAAAGGAATGAAAGTGATTTTATAGGAGGATTCTCAATTTCATGAGAAGTTATTTGTAGGTCGTGACTAAAAAATTAAAGAAAATGTTTGTGGATGATATGATAAATCTTGATATGGTAGGATAGACTGTGTGACCATCAATCTAATTAAATAATAATTGATGATGACACTTATTCAATAATTAGGAAATGAAATTTCCCTGATGATTGAGGTGAAGAAGAATATTAACCAAAAAAATGTTCAAGTGGAGAAGCAAACCTAAAACCTATTAGAGATAAAAACAGGAAAGAAGACATGAATAAATACTCCAATTTTTAGATAAAAAACAATATAGATCTTGGTTGATAGGAATCACTTAAAATTAAAATTTATACTAAGGAACTGAATATCCCTCCTTATTCCCATATTTGTTGTTTTTTTTATACTATAATGAAGAGAAAAAAAGAGAAATAGTAATGAAATTAAAATTATAAAACAATGATGGTGTCATTCGTAGGGTATTTTAACGTCCAAAAAGAAGAGGATCTGAGTGCATCACTTTAGGGGGAGAAAATGCAAGATTAAACTATCAAACTTTCAATATTTAGTGAATATGAAATTTCAAGATATATTTAAAAAAAATGAATTAGGTATAAATATCATTCATATATCTCTTGTTTTGATTATATATAAAAACTCATATTTTGGGGTGTATTGGATGATCAAAAGTTCAAAAGGGGGATTTTGTTAACATTTACATGAAATATTTTGATGTATTTTTTGAGTTTTTTTTAGGATGGAATATCTCTTAATAAAACTATTTTAAATAGTCTAAAAAAGGAAATCTGAGATAGTATCACATGCATGTGAACTAATGGATAACATTGATTGACTTGGATAAATCACTCTTGTTTTATATAACAGGTTAGCCCATATAGAGTTAGAATTGACTAAATAAAGGCTAAATTATAATAAAATAATAATGGGATACCCTTATTCAAAAACTGCATTAGAATGGTCTTCAAAATTAAAGTTGCAGAATTAGTGGTTTAGATTTAATGAGAAGAAGATGATATGTTAATACCCATACCTTCCCTTTTCATTTATTTGCAATAAGGGGTGATGAATTAATTTGAATTGGGTGATGATGAAAGTTGTATTTCCAATATATACAAAGGGGGAGATTGAATTTCCCAAATGGATGAATTTGTATTCAATTTTGATAAGGATGTGATAAGTATAAGTCAAAGTGTGATCATAAAATGGTGGGGTGAGCTGCTACCATGCTGAATGGAAAATAAAATATTGGAAGATTCATAAAGTCCATGAATGGATAGATTCATAGAGAAATGCATAATTATTATTATTAATAAACATATATTCATGTCTAATATAAGTATTAATTATATGGATTTATTACCTATAATATTTTGTTGAAGTTGGATTAATTCAGTTAATGGGGATATTTAAAAATGATACAAAAAATATTAAGAAACCATTAACGGTGTGTTGTATATGGAAGATGATATATTCAGTGAAGGAATACCTTTGGATGATGTTTTAAGAAGATTAAAATGTTTGAGATGGCCTTGTAATGAATAAAAGTGGTTCTAAAGAAATATGGTTAAGTATTGGATCTCATAAGGTTCAGATAAACATTATCTTAAGGTTGAGAAATACTAATTATAAGGTTGATAAAATTATCTCATAAGGTTGATTTTAATCGTAATAAGGTTGCGATAGGAAATATATTTCTAAGGTTGAGAAAATTGTGTGTAAGGATGAGGCAACAAATTTTTATGATTGATATAAACCACATAAGGTTAAATTATACCATCATAAGTTACAACCTTATAAGGTACACATGAGACTTACAAAAAATTTAGAGTTATAGAATTCAAATAATTTATACATCGAGGAATGAATTCCTATTATGTATTAATAGATCTTAAATGGAATTAAACATCATGATGATATTGAAATTCATTGTGATCCACGCTTTAAATGCAGTATTAAACTAAAGGTGGTTCTCTAAGAAGAGGAAGTGTTATTATTATGTTTTAAATGATATCCTCACTGAAATAAGGTGTTCCATTTCATAATACATTTTATCATGCACATGTATATGTATATTTCAATGAAATTAAGTGTTATGCATTATTTAGAGGAATATAAATAATGATATCTCAAATATCACATGTGGAAATGATCCTAAGTCTTTTGGAAATAAACATTTCTGGGATTTAAAAGTGTTTGAATTGGAAATTAATTGAGATTTCATACTAACCAATTAAAAATAGACAAGATCACTTCTACCGAAGATCAAATAGTTTCCAAAATTCCATTTTGGGAACTATTATTCTAGATATTATTCTAAGTATATATGTATATTGAAAAGATTAAGAAAATGTGATCTCATAAATAAAAGTGTGAGAATTGAGTTTCTGAGATAACCCAATACACAACTACATAGAGATAAAAAAGAAAATAAATTCACAAGATCTTAAAAATAATGATTATACCTACATTCTAGAGTATTTATGAGACTGTGGAAGAACCAGATTAGTCAACATCTAGAGTGAATGTTAGAGACCGATAGATCTAATAATGACTATTGGCTTCCAAATCTCTTTATAGAAATGTAAATGAGCAGACTTGTTGATGCAAGTTGTTAATTAATTATTATCAACATCAAGAGGCAACATCACATATATGAAATAGATATTTCTTGTGTTGGATCATATTTTTAATTGCCACTTGTAACACCCTAAGACTTTATAATACATTTCTATATTATAAATTAGTTGTGTTTAAAACCTTTTGATGCACTCAAAACCAAACTAAAGTGAATAATGATTTTATATAATAAAAAATTAAATTAAATTCAATGCAATTAAATAAAACATCATTAGTAAAATTAATTAAGTAATTATATTAAGTACTACTTTAGTTATTTATGTCTATTCAAAAATATGTTTCTTAAAAATAAAGCTGTTATAGAATATTATCTTTACAAAAATTTTATAATATGAATTTGAAAAACTGAATCTTTGTTTTGAATTCATCAAGTCAAAATTATCTTAAATTAAATATTGGATTTTTTTAAATGATTGATTTTTGGTTGAATAGTTAATTTTTTCTTTTCAAATACATAAAAGTTTATGAAATCATCATGATATAAACATGATTAAAATATATAAAACCTTTTTAAAATATGGAAATAAGTTTATTTCAATTTTGTTTAAAAATAATAGTTACCATAGTAAATGTTAATTTATTTTGTTTAAGGTTAAAATATGTTAAACTAATGGATATAACTTAAAATATCAAGAAACCCTTATCTTTATTTGATAGGATGATTTTATTTTTAAATCACTAAAATTAACCTATAATTTTTTAATATTTTTGTTCCTCTTTACATGGGAATTGAAATTTATTATATTTAAAATTTAATATTTACAATAGTGTCACTCCTCTTAATTATAAAGGGTACATAAGATGTTATCCCAAGCCTAAGAGGTTACATGGGTGGTTATCCCAATCCAATGAAGGCGTGTATGTGTGATTAACCCAAATGTAATATGTGATGAATATGTTAGTGGGTAGCATAGGCATATGATTTATAGCCTTATGTTTATGAAACACTCTTAAGAAATATTCTTATACCTATTTTATGAAATCATAGATCATGATATTTTAATGTTCTATAGACTTATGACTCAAGTCTTATGATATGCCGATGCATTATGCCATTTTTCATGATTTTAGATTTATGCCTTTTAGTATGATTTTTATATAGCTTGGTTATGATCTCAAACCCTTATTATCATATTATGATCATTTAGGATCTTCATATTTTATCTCACATGTTTACCATTACTACGAATATGGACTTAAACAATTTCAATGTTTTTATTTCCAAAGGTTATGAATAAGGATATTAAGTATGATAAGTCTAGAAGTGTACCACATGAGAAGACATTTTTGGGGGAAATGTTGAATATTGATCATAAATAAGTTGATTATGTGTCAAGTCTATAAACACAAAAAAAATTTACGGTTCATATAATTATAAAATATATTTATTATTCATTGAAAAGTATGTAATATTTACCTAAGTAATTCTTGGGACACATCAGTTAATAAAAAAATTAAGGGTTAGTTATTTTTAGAGATTATTATAGATATTCTAAATATTAAGATTATAGAAATTTAGTTAGAACCCTAAGGATAAGTCCAAATAAAGTCAATATACAAATATTTTGTTAAAGTATAAAGTGTGCGGTGTCAAAGAAATAACACCCCTATCTGGAAAAAACAAGTGGATATAGGCTCTTAAATATATTCATGAAGGGTTAATAACCCTATAAAAATTTATTTGAGTATTTACTTGATATTCACTCAGTGAACAATAAGTGGGAATAACTACACAACTCATTGGAAACTTCTATGGATACACTTTAGTTAATTCACATACTCTCTATAAACCATTATAATGGATTTGAATATGTTGTTATGGATTCAATGTTTTATTAATTATGTTTAATGGGGAAAATGGGTTAATTGATATTGGTAATATAATTTGAGTAGTATGGATAAACTTGAAGATTGAAGAGTTGTATTATGTCAAGGAGATTCAAGTTATTTTTGGCTTGGATTGAATATCACTATATATAGACCATATAAATTTCAATAGAAGGTATAAATACATTGAATTCATAGTGATTACATTCAAATACACTAATTCCACCACTATCAGCATAGATTTAATGAAGAAAGTCTTTATATATTACCTTAATCAGTTTTGGTTGTCATTATAGATGATATTCTCATATATTCCCAGAGAAAGGAAGTGTATGAAGATCATTATAGGATTGTGTTGAAGACAATAAGATAGGGGAATCTATATTCGAAATTTATAAAATTTGACTTCCAGATTTAAAAAGAATCAATATTGGGTCATGTAATCAAACGTAAGGGTATATTAGTGGGTCCTTCAATGATAGAAGTTATTGAAAAATGACCTAGACCAGCCACTATGATTGAGATTTATATTTTTATTTGACTGAATGGATACTATTGATTCTTAATCATACATTTATAATGGATTTCAAATAAAATAACCAATTTTACTTGTAAGGGGTCCAATTTATTTTGTACATATGAATGTGATGAATATTTCAAGGAACCAAAGAGAAGGTTGTCCAGTTCACCTTACCTTACACTACCTAATAATTCAGATGGGGTTTTTATATACAATGATGCATCAAAGAAGGGACTATAATTTTTTTTCATGAAGAATATCATGGGGGAGGTGTAAGCCTCATTTTAACTAATAATTAATGAGAAAAGGCACCTAAATCATGATTTGGTGTTGGAAATTGTATTTTTTTCATTGAAAATTTGGAGGAATTATCATTATACTGATTTATTTGATATTTATTCCGATCATAAAATCTTGATGTATATAATCGAACTTAAATTGTTTAATATGAGTCAAATTTTATGGTTGGAGTTAATTAAAAAATATGATTTCTTAATACATCACCACTTTTGGAAGGTGAGCAAGGTGATCAGTGCTTTCAGTATGAAGGATCATGTTAGTTTATCCAATATGTAGATTGAAAGATATCCCTTATTTACGGATTTATAGGGGCTAAATCTTGAAATAAAAATGGAAGGGTATAAATACCATGTTTTTAATCAAATGTTTAACCATACATTCATGTGAATATTATAGAGCCCTAGAAGGAGGATTTGGTACTATATAAGAAGTTAAGTATTATTCCAAAGTTTAACCTTGACCATAATGAAATCAAAAGATTTAGTAATCGAATATGTATCTCTTCAATAACAAAATTGAATAATGAACTATTGGATGATGTAAAAAGCTCAAAATTCTCTATCCATATTATAATTACAAAGATATATATATATATATGAATGTTCATTTTTGGTTGGACAACATGAAAAGGGGCATTGATAAGCATTTATCTCGTTGTATGGTATGTCAATAAGTTAATTCTTATCATTATAAGTCTAAGGGGATGATGAAACCATCACTAATTAATATATAAAAATGGGAAAACATCACCACAGATTTAATTATAAGACTCCCCAGGACATCTAAAGGACAAAACTCCATTTGGGTAGTAGTTGATCAGATTATGAATTCAGAGAATTTCACCAATATCAATGAATATTTATAAATTTAATAAATTTCTTGGATATTAATTGAGGAATTGGTAATTATTCATGAACTACCACTAAAAAATTTATCCGATTGAGATTATATCCTTACCTTGATGTTTTGGATATGTATCCGTAAGATTTGGATAAAATGTTGAACTTTAGAACTGCGTATCATCCTTAAAAAGATGGCGAGTCTAAGAAGACCATTCAAAACCTAAAAGATATATTAAGATATTTATATATATATATATTATTGGTTTTTGAAACATATATAAAAATGATATTTTATGATATATTTATCATTAAATAAATTTAATGACATTGATATATTTTTTCACATGAAACATCAAGTTAAGATGAACAATGATATACTATTTAATTATTATTATTTAATTTGATATTTATCTCTTAGTAATTATACTTTATGGAATTAATAATAGAAACTATTTTTAAGAAGTATTTTTTACATGTCTATGAAATTAATTCATTGGTTATCAATCGGATAGAAATGAACATAAAAGCATTTGGAGGTAAAAATAGATGATTTTCTAAATTTTTTTATTTGTGCAATGTGTTTTATATTTAAAAATTAAATTAATATATATTTATAAATTATTTTAATTAAAATTTTAGATAATATATTCTGTAAAATTTTTTATTGTTCATTAATATTTTTACTTGGAATGGAATAAGAATAAATTCACTTCTAAGCATAAAACATGCATATAAAAAATAGTTTTTGTAAAATTTTATGCACTTATTTTAAATGTTTTCCCAAATTATAGTTTTTAACTCTTATAAAAAGGCTGAAATATTTAGAACAATAATAATTAATATTATTTTATAAGTTCAAATAATTTTATTTGTCATAATTAATATCAACTATGGTAAAAATCTTATTACATTGGAAATGGTTTAAAGTGTTAATGATGGGTTAAACTAAATGTATAAGGATTAAAATGACCTAAAAACTTATCCAAATCCTTATTATATGAATATAATTTGATCATATATTATCATATAGTTAAAATATATCCCATTTGATCCACTTTATCATGATATAGACTTTATTATATTATACTTTTCCTAAAAATACAAGTGTGCCACTCCCTCACTTATAAATGGCCAAATCCTATCATCTTTTGTCCAGGCCACATGATTCATATATATCAGTAAATATATACCAAAATATTCTCCCAACATAATTATCCTTGAACTTGAGGTGATTTTCTTCCCAAAATACTCATCCAAGAATCCTTAAGGTGCTCTTTAAAACATGATACCCAAAGAAGAGGTATATGTTCTTATCGACCTTTTTGTTGTTTCTTTCTTATTAAACCTCATTAAAATGTATTATAACGATCATATATTGATTGAATCAGTATATTAACTATAATTATATGTTCTTATGTTAATGTAATATCCATTTAATATCTCATTTCTGTCAGTTGGAAAATGATAACGTTGCTCGTGCATATGTGTGGGCCACCACCTCCACGAATCTATGCAATTCATTTTTCATTTTATCTATACATGGATGGTATAAAGTATAGTGTTAATTAATATATATTATATTTATGATATAATTATTATTCAATAAATGCAAATTATTATATTCTTTTCTTTCATTCCATCCATCAAAATTTGAAAACACCACCCATGTGTATGTGTGGACTAACTCCTCCTGAAGTGATGTAATTAATTTTTCATAACCAATTTATATAAAAGGTTATAAAATAATATATAATGAAAAAGTTTGATAATTATTTCATGATTAAGATTTCAGATATTATGAAACCATTTTTATGTTTCAAGGATGAGAACCATCAAACTGAAACATGCATGGAAAATGAACTAGTTTTATCCTGAATAATGATTTTAATTAAGAATTATTAATATAGGGGTAATTGAAAATTATAATGGAATTTTATATAGTAATATGTATATGAATATGATTTTTAATATAATTATATTAAATTTTTATTTATAATAGAGTAGATTAGAATGCATTCGATGTAATACATGACCAAAGATATGGGTTCCTCATGTTAGTATTGTTTCATTGAAACATGTTTCCTATTATGCTCCTATTTGTGTATATATGGTGAATATACTAAAAATTTGATATATTATATCATGAATCATATTATATTAATGGTAATATTAATTTGAAGTTATTTTTTTCAAGGGTTTTATGATTTAAAAGTTACCAAATCTATAATGGTTTATATTACAATCTCATTTCTGTTTAGGACTGTTCATGTAAAAATTTTATGAAGGGAAAATATATGATACTTATCCCTTAAAAAAATAAATTTCTTATACTCTAGTTATTTCTAGAATTTTCCTATAATAGTAAATATTTGAACTTCATTATTTTTTTCCTTACAAATCATGTTAACTATGTTTCTAATGGATTTACTATTTTAAGATAAAATTTTATAATATAAGGTAATCGTATGAAAGTTTGTCTACGTGTTGAAATGAATCACTTACAAAATTTATCTACTACTTGAAATCAGTTTCCTCCATAAATTTCCTAACATCAGAAATGAATTTCCACCAAAATTTACCTACCACCAAAAACTATTAGCTGCCAGTACCTTTCGCTAGAAATGAGTCACCACCATACTTCACATACTATCATATGACCTATCGCTAAATGACATACATCATATGAGTTAGTTATGAACATGGGTCACTTCCAGAAGAACTACCTTCAGATGAGTCACCACCAAATATGAGTGGATTCTCGATGACCTAGCACAAGCCTGACTCAGTGCTAGCTTTACTCATCAAAATATATGAGTCACAACCAACAAGTTCCACTACTGCTATTCTGAGACATTTCAATTAAATTATCTCAAAGACTATATTAATGGAATTAATGAAAATATTTATTTTTCGATTATTCTAAAACATTGAATGGAAACATTAATGTAAATTTTGGATGTTAGTATGAGGATACAGAAGATCAGGATGATTTTTCTTCAAACAGACACTTGTTCATGCATGGATTTACATTAAAGAGAAGTCACCCTAGTTCATGTATACTAGATGATAGTGAATACATGATAAAGTGTAAAAATTTATGAATACTAAAAGGATCATCCCATGAGAGCGGACATACTTCATACTTAATTACATTTCAACTATAAAATAAGGGAGTACATTGAATATCCTGATATTTTCCTAAAGTTAGGTTAAAGAGAAAATTGAAATCCTCTATTTCAGTAAAACATTCAAAGAAATATACATATCTCATCAGCAAAATACATTTGAGGAGAATCAAGAATATAGTTCACTTCAAACTAAGAAACATCATCTTTATTAACCCTATTTATTTCTTTTTATATTTATTTCTTTTATATTTTAGTAGTTTGTTGCCTTATTTTGTTATCAAGAAAAAACGACTATTCTGATAGAAATGGAGAATAGTTCATATTCTATTAACTCTATTTTCACTTATACTCCCATGATTATTTTGTAAGGGGCCCCTCTGTGGCCTGTATTATTTTTCATCACATGTTTATTGTGAAATTGGTCCTTGTGTGTTCTAGAAAACTTGTAAAATATTGTGAGAATATCCTGTCTAGGATGTAGATCATATTATAGTTATATAATATTTTTTGAAACAAGTGAGAGACAAGTTTAGGGGATTAATTCTCAGCTAGTCATTGAACACTATGTTTTTTTTCTGTTCCTTTTTTATTTTTTCATTCACTAGAAATATTTAATATATATTTGTTTTTAAGATACAAATAAAATTGGTACATTGATAACTGATCATAATTTGTATTTATGTAAGTATTTGATTGAGTAAATTGCTTTCAAAAGTTGTAGTAATTTCCATATTGTTTTAACTGAGTAGTAATCATGATCCGAGGAATATTTTTAAACATAAAAATAATATAAAACTACTCTTTTTATTAATTGGGAGAAATTTTTTGAATTGGAAGATTTGGTTTTAACTTTTTTTTAATAAAAAATATTCAGAGAAAACTCAATTCACCCCTTGAGTTTCTTACTCCAACCAACATGTTTTATCTAAGGATTTTCAAAATATTTTCAACAATGATTTTAGTTGTGTTTTAATGATCTTAAATTAATAATAGTTTTAAATTTAATTATTTAATAGATAGTAGGCTAGAAGATTATGGTACCAATAGAACACCAAATTTTAATGGTACTAACTATTCTTAGTGGAAAATTAAAATGAAAATGCATCATGATAAAATGGGTTTTGAAATATGGACAATAATAGAAGATAAATATGAATTACCTCAAACCACTTGAGTTTTTTGGAGTTATTCTACTATAAAAGCTTATAATATTAACTATAAAGCTATGAATTCTATTTTTTTTCTTTAGGAGATGAAGAATTAAATATATTATATTTATGTGAAACTTCTTTTGAAATCTGGGTCACTTTATATCTTTCGCATGAAGTAAAAACTAATGTTAAGGAAATGTGATTAAATAATAATGAAATTAAATGTGATACATTTATGTTTAATCATGATGAGATTATTTCAAACAATTATCTCAGGTTTAAAGAGATTTTTAGTACAATGTACTCTTTTGGAAAACTTGTTTCAGACAAAGACCAAATCATGTGACTATTCTGGTATCTTCCAGAAAGATGGAGTGGAAATTCAGTTTCCATCATAGAATTATGAGAAATTATTAATAAACCTATCCAGATATTTTTTAGAAAGATAATTATGTAAGAGGAAGAACATAAAGTGATCGAAGAAGTGGATGATGAGACTAAAAATAAATTTTTATCATTCAATTCTACTTCCGTAAAACATATAGAGAAAATTCAAGCTAAAAGTTCAAGTAATGAAGAATTGCCAGAAGATAGTGAATAATAAATGGCCCTTCGGGAAAAATGGATTAAAAGGTTTTAAAATAAAAAATAAATTCATTAGGACAAAAATAATTAAATGAAAATTATGAAAATAGGTGAAATTAGAAGAAATATTGGAAGAGATATGAAACTAAAAATTATATCATCTATTATGAATGTAAGAGAAAAGGGTATGTCATATCTGACTGTACCAAATGGAAATATAAAAAGAAATACGATGAAAGGATAAAAATTAAAAGAATGAAATGAAATAAACATGGATTTCTTCTAAATATTTCTCTATCACCTCAGTCTTGACCCATGATGAAAAGCATGAATAAGATACCATGTGTTTCATGGAAAACACATCTGGGGTATTCCATGCATTACTGATTCTCTTATACTTATTTCAAATCATTATGGAGATGAGTATGATGAATAAAATATGTCAAGAGAAGATATTTTTGAATATTATATTGAGATAAGAGATAATTTCAATTATCTTAAGGAAAAAAATAATACTTTGAAGAAACACCATTCTTTAAATTCTAATTTTAAATCTGGCCTTGCTGTAAAAAATGAGAAAAATTCAAAACTATTGAAGGAAAATAATGTATTGAAATTATCTAATGAGAAAATTAAAAAGGATTTATAGATATTAAGGAATGGTAAATGTAATCTCATATATATAATTGGAAAAAATATAGCACCTAAGTACATTACTAGTTTAGGTTACAAACCTGGATAGAGGAGAATTATTATGAACAGTTTTATTTCAAAATATAGTTCTAAAAATTTTCTATGAGATATTATTAAACTAAAACCAAAAAGTTTTTATTTACAATAGTTTACAATCTATTTATAGGAAACCTATTAATAAATTATGGGATCCTAAAGCCCCAATTACAGATATATCTGGATACAAGAATATTTGGGTACCAAAGTCATTTTTGGAATGAAACCTATTTTGTAAGGAATATACTTGAAGGGATCTAATAAAAGTATTTGGTACATGGAAAATTGATATTTTTTTACATGAATAGATATTAATAACGATTTAAGAACATGATAATGGTTAATAGTAGACATGTCCCTTTTCGTGATAGTGCGAAATGGAAAATCATTTTCCTTGGACAAGTTGGTAATTCTAACTCAGTTTTAATTTAAAAAGTATTATTTGTTGATAGTTTAAAATATAATATACTTATCATAACAAATTAATGTTATGATGGTTTCATGTGAAATTTTAAAATATTGATTTTAATGTTATTTATTCTAAAAATTATTTAGTATTTACTACTTTGATAAATGAAAATTTTTATGCTCTTAATTTAGACTCTTTATTTTCTCAAAATGTTTCATGTCTAAGTTATTTGATATTGGATGTTGGATTTATCATAGGATTCAATGACATTATAATATGGGCTCACATAGAAATATTACTAGAAAAAAGTTAGTCAAATATCTACCTAAACATGAATTACCAAAAGATAAATTTTGTAACCCTTGTCAAAAAGGGAATGAACCCAAGATATATTTCAAATCAAAGAAAGAAGTTCAAATTATCAACCCTTAGAGTTAATTAATATGGAGTTGTTTTGCCCATTTATAGTTTCTAGTATAAATTTTAATAACTATATCTATTTCCTTGTAGATGATTTTTCTAGGTATACCTGGGTATTATTTTTAGCTCAAAAGGTGAATCCTACTCTTATTTTACCAATTATGCTGAATTTGTAGAAAATATTAGTGGATTTCTAATTAAGACCTTAAGAAGTGATCATGTCTGTGAGTTTGAAAACCATGACTTTAAATCTTTTCTCCCAAAAATTCGATATAACCACAAAACTTTCTTCTCAAAAGACCCCTTAGAAGAATGGTGTTATAAAAATAAGAAATATTTCACGTCCTAAACTTACCTAGAAAATGCTTAATAAATATGACCTACCTATTTACATTTAGGAAGAGGATATAAATATGACATGTTATATAATTAATATAGTTTTAATCATACCACTCTCAAATAAAACCCATTATTAACCTTAGAATAGTACAAATCCTAAGGTCAATTAAATTTCATTTTTTGGTTGTAAAGTATTTATTCTTAATTCTAAGGATAATCATGAAAAATTTTATTCCAAGAGTGATAAATGGATTTTAATTATTTATTAAACTTCTAGTAAATCATGAGGAGTGTTTAGAAAAATAACCAAAACTATGGAAGAATTTGTGCATGTCAAATTTAATGAAATAGATCCACATGAGCCTAAGGCCACTTCAAAAAACCATGAGGATGATATATCAAAGTTGAATATCAATTCAAAACCTTATAAATATTATATGAAAGAAGCATAAAAATAATCCAGTTATGTGGATCATTCACATTCTAAACCTTGACCTATAGAAGACCACAAGATGACCTACCATTCTGTTCAAAGAGTTGTCAGGACTCACAGGTACTATCGTTTAGATGTTGTTGCTGGATACCTAGATATAGGTACATAGACTAAATATTTTCTTAGGATTTAGGTTTAAAATCAATTATTCTTGTCATATCATGAACCTATTAACACCAATTATGCAATTGATGATAAATTTTAGATATTGGTTATGTAAGATGAAGTTAACCAATTTGAAATAAATAATATTTGAGAACTTGTTGTTATACCTTAAAACACTTTGACTATAAGAACTAAATGAGTGTTGAAAAATGGTTGATGAATCTAGTAAAACAGTAAGAAATAAATATAGTCTAGTTACATAAGGATATATTCAAGAAGTGGGTATTGACTATGGGAAAACTTTTCACCTATATCCACACCTAAATCCATTTGAATACTGCTAGCCTATGCAACATATTTTTACTTCAAAATATATCAAATTAATGTGAAAATTGAATTCCTAAATGGATATATAGTGGAATATATTTGTGTTTACTAACCCCTTATTTTGAAAATCCTCATTTTTTTAATTTTCTTTTCAAATTTAATAAAATATTTATATGGTTTTAAACAAGATCATAGTTCCTGGTAAGATATGCTCATCTATTTTCTAATTTTTAAATATTTCTCAAAAGGTATTGTTTATAATAATCTTTTTATAAAAATAATTTTAAAATATGTTTTACTTTCTCAAATATTTGTAGATGATATTATATTTTGATCTTATAAAAAAAGTTGTATTGATTTTTTAAAAATGATTCAAAATGAATTTGAAATGTGTTTAATGCATAAAATGAAATCATTTCTTAGTTTTCATTTTTTACTTAAAATAAATAAGGAATTATTTTAAATCAATGTAATTACAGAAAATATATTTTAATTTTTTTGGTTTTTATAACACTAAATGTAGTGATACACCCATGAGTACAACTTGTATACGAGATCTTGATGAAGATGGATGTTCAGTGGATCAAACCAGTTATAGAGGAATGATGGGATGTTTTTTCTACCTAACTACTATTCGAACTGATATTATGTTCAGTGAGTGTATGTGTGCTCATTTTTAAGAAAACACAAAAGAGTCAAATTTATTTTTTGTTAAAAGGATTTCGAAATAACTCAAATATTTAACAAATTTTGGGCTATTCTATCCTAAAAGAAACGTATTTGACTAAGTGAGTTATTAACATGTGGATTTTTGTGGATGTAAGTTAGATTGAAAAAGAACCTCATAAATATGTCATATTCTGGGAAAGGATCTAATATCATGGTGAAGTAAGAATAAAAATTTGGTTGCACTGTCTACTATTGATGTTTAATAAATAACATATGGTAGTTTATGTCATCAATGTTTTTGGATGAAAAACACTCTACAGAATATCGATATTAATTCAGACATGTCCCTATAAATTATGATAACACAAATGCTTTAAATATTTCTAAAATAATTTTGTCACACTCTATAATAAATAATATTTATTCAATACATCACTTCTTGAAAGATATTTTTCAAAAGGGTGATATATTTCTTGAATTAATAGGAACTGAACATCATCTTACTGATATTTTTAGTAAGACATTGAATTCTGAGAGATTAAACTACGTCAAACATGAATTATGAATGATAAATTTAAGTTAAACATTAATTTTGGGATTCCACCATTGGATAACCCACCATTGGACAACCCACCATTGGAAAACCCACAATTGGACAACCCACCATTGTATAACCCATCATTAGAAATTACCCACCACTGAAAAGAACCCACCTTTAAAAAATAATCCACTGTTGAAAATTTTATTTCTCCGATTAATTTTTTTATTTAATTTTAATATTTATTTAATTTTAATTTTCTATTTAAAATACCCAAATGATATAATTTAGGATTAAGTTTAAATTCGATTCACTCTATCACTCATTTCTATTTTACTTTGAACTTATCCTCTACCCTTTCTCTCTTGACCATTAGCCTTCTCTAATCATTTCTTGAACCTTAACATAGTTGTAATGGTATGATTAAAGAGACTTGATGTGTCATATCCTAAAGAGTCTCGATATTCAAAGAATCATCGCGGTGAATCGACCCGACTAGTTGTCAATTTGTGGAACCCTGAACATTAAAATCATACAGTGGTTTCTGGGAAAGAAGTAAATGTTGAATAGTTGTTGTACATAAAAGGAATGGTGCTCAGGGTGATCTAGGACCTGGGATGAGTGGTCTAGTTCTCGAGTAATGAGAGACTATTCAATTCTAGTTTGGTTCACAAATTTTATCAATATTACAAGTTTAATTTTTGCAAAAATATAGAGTGGATAGAAAGAATGATAGATTGAAAATAGGTACACTTCTTTTCAATGAAATGTGATATATGTATTCAAGTGCCTCATGAAGGAGTTTTGATTGAAAATTAAGGGTCTATTCCGAATGATAACTAATTTTCTATGTACAATAATTCCTTAGTAGAGCTTATAAAAGATCGATCTCTCAAAAGACCTATAGAAAATGAATTGTATAATGAGTGTGGACTACTGTTTATGTTTTTACAGCTCATTTTATTCCATTTAAAATGAGTATTAATTATTAGGAGATATCAATATATGTATCTATTATACCTTATGAATAAAGGAGAAAAAATCAATTTGTGTAGATATTTAATGGTGTGTATGATGTAGATGTGAAAAACATCATCCAGGTATAATTCTATTATCTATCATATGTTTATTTCAACCATGCTTGATGCAAATCATTTAGTTTATGATGATGAGTAAGAGAAGTGAAGTGTGGTGGATTTTTCATGACTAAAGTCATCTATAAGGGAATGAAGGTTAACTAGAAACAATTGTTGAAGAAGTGCATGGAAATTATTGATAATATCCATGAGGAGTTTAATCCTATAGATCACCCAACCAGACCAAATCATATTTTTGATCATGGATTAGATCCAAATGAGGTAGTTGATTACTTAGATTATGATCATGGAGTAGTGGAGGTTTCTACACATGGTTATGAGGAGGATTTATCCGTTGAGTTGTGAAGTGACCCTAACATACCTAAGAGACATTTGGATTATTTTTTTCGGGGATATCCTCCAAGATATCAATATGATATAGAAATTATTTTATTTGAAAGTTATGAAGAAGAAAAAACTGAGGTTTTAGGAGAAGAATAATTTAAGAGTTCTTAATATAAATGTTTTAATGAAATTATGGATGTATCTAATAATTAAAGTGATGGTGATGAAAATGGAAATGATGGAAGTGATGTAGATGATAAAGTTGAAAAATATGGTGATTTAGATGGAAGTGGTAATGGATCAGATCATGGTGGTCTTAATGATCATGAGATGACACATCATTCTTCTCCAAATTTATTTATTTCTACTATGTCTGAGGAAAGAACAGGTTTTTTAAGATGTTAATGAAGCTGATTTTATTAGTGATGGGATGAGGGAATCTATTTAATGAGAGGAATCCATTATTTTTGTTAGCCATCGAGTCGACTGTGAAGATGTTGAGAATAATATTGTTTTTCTACTAGAATTGGTGTCTTAGCTTTTGATGAATATGAATGATTCCCTTAGTATGTGATTCTTGGATTGGACTATTCTCATACTGATGTTGATGAGAGAAGTACAACAATGTTTGGGGGACCTACTAACCCACTTCAAATTCAGATATATCCTAATAGATTATTTGTTTAGAAGATTGATGTGACATGAGAGATTTAGATATTTTTTTTAAATGTTCCTGCCAGGCCTGATCCAACAAAGGATGTTATGCCCCACACTAAGAGAGATGATGCACCCCAGTCAAATTCTACTACACCTATTCCTTTAGGTACTATTTCTAGAGATGATCTGGAGTCTTTTAGAGAGATGATTATTTTTTATTTTGGAATGATACGGAGGAATAAAAAACCTCCAATCACACATTTCTGTTTGACCGATTATAGGAACTTGTTTGTGCTAGTGGTATGCAACATCAAGAAAAAAAGATTCATCACATCTATGAGGTTGAGATTGAGAAAAAGAGGCTAGATAATGAGATGGAGGAAATGATTTCTATGGTAGAGGAGATGAATACATCATTTCCTACCAAATAAAATACTTTTTTAGAGAGGCTAGAGACTTTTACATTAGTATATTCTACTTCCAGTGCTCCACCTCCCTCATATTTTTTTAATATTGAGTTGGTTTGGTCTATTGTTAAGGAGGAACTACATGTAATTTTGTGAGATTTTCATGCTACATGTCCTAATGATTTGAGGTAGATTAGGAAATTATGTGAACCCATTTAAAAATTAGACATAGAATGTTTAAATGAATTCATGAGTGATTGGGAAATGATCACCAAGGACATAAAATATTATATTTCTAGGATTTAAACCATGAATGAATTGAACTCACACTTCATGTTTCTATATGAGAACCTTCATATTCCACCAGTTACCCAAGATCACTTGGATAAATTCAATCATTTTAAGGTTATTAAACCTCTTCTTATGTCTTTTATGGAGGAAAAGAATTAATTATTTAGTTAATTTGAGTGATGATAGAATATTATTTTGTATTTCCAAAATATCCTGAATCCTTTATTACATATGTCTGTTACTATAGTCATAGCTAATGAGGGTATTCTAGTGACCTCTATCATATCTACTATAACTAATATCCTAGAAAATTGTAGACTTTCTTTTGCCTTTGATCCAAATGTTCCTTTTACTTTCTCAGTTCCAACACTTCATCCTATCTCCCAAATAAGATGTCCAGCATCTCTGGGCGATTGTCATCAAAGATATTCCTACTCCTCTACTTATTGTATACTATTCCATTTCTCTAGTTACCTCAGCCTCTACCTCTGTTCCACTTATCTCCTATAGGGGAAAAGAACAAACTATTACTAGTACCATGGTGTTGATTCTTATAATTTCAAATCACACACTTTTCCATGGTATGACACATTTTAGTAATATCACATGATGGATAAGTGATATTTGGTGTCATATTCAGTCTATTGTAGAACCATGAAAATATCACAGTCTTGCCTCCACATAGAAGAAGAATACATTACCACACACCCAGTTATGTGATGAATTGTGGAAAGAAACTCAAAATCTATCCATTATCAAGTATTAATGAATTTATCTGACAATCCATGAAATTCAAGCATTAATAACATTAAATACTTGATGCTCCAGGTCAATCCAATGGAATTATATACCTCACATAGGAAATATTCATGTGTCCATGAGAATATCTATTTCGCACTTGATATTATCATATAAAGAGGATAAATAATCCATGAATGTGTGTCTTAGTATTGGGATATGTAACATTTATGTAACAACTCACAAAACTAGACAAGAACCCTTTGGTATACATCCTTCACATGCAAACACACATAGTCATACTATGGATTCATACAACCTTGAATACGTGAGACAACATAGGTATGAAAAGTGTATGTCCTTGGAAATGACTATAAACCATAGTGAGATCTATCAATGATCATGCAACACATCAATGGAGATCAAAGTAACTATCCTGGACAATGACTGCATGCCTTCTCAAGATATACCAATGAACATTTGACACATCAAAGGTGAGCAAAGAGACTATCATTGACAATGTATGCATTCAATTGTGAGATGCATCAATGAACACGTGACACATCAAAGTAATGAAAAATGATTATCCTTGATTGTGTCTGCACGTCGTCACAATATATATCAATAATCACACAAAAAATCAAAGGTAATCAAAGAACCTATCCCTAACAATGTCCACGTTTCATCATAAGATCCATTATTGAGTATGTGAAACATCAATGACAAGAAAAGATATTATCCCTTAAAATGTATGTATACATTCAAGAGATATATAAATGACCATGAGATAAATCAAAGGAGAAAAAAGAAATTATACCTAAAAATGTTTTCACACCATTGTGAGATCTATCAACCAACACGTGACACATCAATGGAATGAAAAGAAAATATCCCTGAAAATGTCTGCATGTCATTTTGTGATCTAACACTGATCATGCGATGTTCCATAGGTAAGAAAGGTGACTAACTAGGAAATGGTGAACAAGACATCCCAAGATCCCATATTGATCATGTAAAACCTTCATGCATAATCAGTTGGTAAAGGTCCCATAACCCTTTATAAAATAAAGGGTAAAAATCTCCAAAAGGTGGGAGCCTATTGTGGTCGTAAAAATAATGTGATGCACACATATAGCCCAAAAGAAACCACATAATCCCTGATGAAATTTCTTTTTCATCACAGAATAGGCATCTTGCATTTTACCCCTATCACACAAAAGGATTTGGACATGTACATGTAGTCTAGCGATCGCCCTTTGTCTCTATAAGATGGAAAAAATAGGTTTTCCATGAAGTTATCATGCACCACCACAAAAACCTTTTATGGTCACATAGTGCATCACTGATGGGGAGAATTATTATCATATAAAACATTCATACAATCTCTCAAGATCCAAAAACTTCATAAAATATGAAAAGGAAAGAAAATTAGAGAAATGTGAGATCCACTTGTGGTCGTAAAACTCATCTGATACACATGAAACATGCAAGAAACCTCAAAATAATTGCTTAAAAGTCCACCTAGTCATGCAAGAGACCTCTGAAATTTCACCCACATCACACTATAGGATTTGGACATGTCCAGTAAGTCTCACACTCTACCTTTGGATCCAAAAATAAGCTGAAGGGTTTATCCATGAAGTGATCACATACAAACACAAGAGCCTTTGTTGGTCACGTGATGCCTCAAAGATGGGGAGAGTAATTTTATTCAAAAGAACTCAAGAAAACCCACAAGACTCCAGGACCTTGTAAATTAAACAAGGAAAATTAATATTAGGAAATAATGGAGCCAGTTGAGAAATAAAACTCATGTGATGTAATAAAATAGTATCACAAAGCCCCTTTATAAGACATTCATATCTCAAGAAAGTTCTTAGACATGTCATGATGACAAAAAAAATCCCCCGACATGTTCACATGATTATGATTGAACCCTTTAATTAGAAAAATCCAATAATGGAGGAATTGAACGGATGGTGTTGTTATCACTAAAAATCATGCGACACCCCCAAAATGAATAATATTAGGAACTACTAGAATGAGTGAATCCAAATCCCTCCACTGACTCCATCCTATATTCACACAATACATGTCGCACAAAGTGGTGAACAACTCAGGTGATGATGCCTACAAATTCCTCACCCTAGCATCAAATAAGTGGCCTAATTTTTGTATCTAGTGATAGAAAAAATAGAAATCAGAAAAAAAAATTATCATAGATGCTAATATCATGATCATGAATGATTCTGTAAGGTATGATTTGGTGAAAAACCAGAACGATCATGAATAAGGTATAAGTACCTCACATGATCATTAATAGATCACATAAATGATTACTGGCGGGGCATGCCAAAAACATCCCACATATCTTCTAAGACATGTGAGGCTTAAAATAATATAACATTTAACAAATATGAGGAATAAAAAATATAAAGTCTAGAAAAAAGACTAAAAATTTAGAGGCTTATACGAAGAACAAATATTTTGATCCTCATATTCTTTGCATGAACCATCGAGGACATGAAACAACACTAGGAAATGTCACCCAGATCTTTTGATGCTTCTTTGGTGTACTATTTGGATCATTAAATGTCATCTAGACATTTCAATGAAAGTCACATGGTGCCCCATAGGCATGCCACCCATGTCTCACAAAGCCCTTCATGCTCATCCTCCAAATCATGAGGTGTCCTTCAGATATGATTGATGACTCATATGATGACACCAGTACATGTCAGATGAGTATCAAGGTAGAACCAAGTTATGTAAATTAGAACATGTGATTCCCCTTAGACATGTCATCTAACGCTCTTGATGACATTCAAAAACTTCTTCTAGGACATGTGACACCCTCTGAGACATATCACATTGACTCTCACGACCCCCTTAGAAATTTATGCCAGCTTTCACAATGAGACCATGGAATGTTAACCAGATCATGTGACACCCTGCAGACAATACATTTGAGATCAAGCAATTTTTTCCTAGAAATGTTGGTCAGGTCTATTGATATCATCCAAACAAGATTTTCGGGGTCATGCACTAGCTTCTAGGACAATTCAGTCTGGTCTTGCAATTTACTCTGTAAAAGTCATCATACATCATGCGAAAACCTTTAGACATGCCTTCTAGGTTATGAAATGTCACTTGGGAAAGTCAAATGAATAATGTTTTCACCTTACGATATATTAGGAAGACATCTTTAGACATGTCAAAAATAATTCCTCTGACATGTCAAGTGCACTATCAATGCATGTTAGGAAGACAAGAAGGCCAGGTGTACTAGGGAAATATTAGTGTGTATTTCCCGAACATAAACTATAGTTACTCTGTTTCATCCAAAAACTAAGCTCTATAGGATTCCTCTCAGATGCTCGTGTTCTATATTAATATCCAAAGGACTGTCCTAGTGCTTCTGTCCTGCAACCAAAAGAAGTGAGATTGATCATTTTCAATCCCTTGATTCACACACCGAGCATTTTATCACATGGGAATAGGGAGTTATAATGATCATATAATTCATATTTTAAACATCTACACGGGAAACCATAGAGTGTAATCCCTAATAAGTGACCTAATATGATATGACCTGTATATGAGGGAAATGTTAGTGTGTGATACATGAACAACTAAAATACAATGACTCTGATTCCTATTATAACCAGGACATATAGGATGCCTTCCTAAGAAACAAGATCCATATTAAACATCCAAAGGGATATCCAAGTAGAAAAGTCCCACATCCTTATTTTGTGAGATTGATTAATTTTTATCACTTTTTTCTCAAACCAATCACATATTAAGTGAGATTAGGAAGTTTCAATAGTCATATCATTTGCATAATGAATCTCCACTAGCTTGGGAAACCTCATTGTGTAAGCCCCATTGAGTGGAATGATATATTTTTCTCTATATAAGGGAATCTACTTTGGGTGTAGTCTTAGGAAAATAAAGGAACCGTGAGAACTTTGATTCCATCAACAACCATGATATATAGGCTTCCTTCATAAGGATCGAGCTCAAATAGGCATCCTCTTCGGTGTAAGTCCCCTCATGTCTCCCATATTTCAACCATCCAGATCCAATCACTCACCTGGGATGATAATTCTATATCATCCTTAAATAGAATGATAAAACAATCAAAATACAATAAATTTTATTCCTACTATAACTTGGATACACAAGATGTATCCTAAATACTCGAGCTTGGATATCTACTGCCTATATTCCTATACAAATGTTTTCTCCGCATGATGTTAAACTGAACGGGTCTTAACAAACTAAATGGGTTTTGATTCCTACAATAACCAAGATATATAGGAAACCTTATAATGGATCAATAACCTCCTTGGGATATTAACCACCTCTCCCCATGGTAGAAAATTTGGAAGAACCTAGTTATAGAGACGACATGGGTGAGCACAGGCACTGGTCTGTTCGTGCAGCAGCACATCGATGGCATGGTGCGAATGAGTGTTTGGGCGGGGATTGGTGTGGCATTGCGGTGGTGCGGTGGAGTAATTCTGGATATTGGACTTTTTTAGCTTATGGTGGCCCTTGGTGGCTGTTCCATGGCAGCGATTAGGGTTCACTATGGTTTTATGGGCTATGGCCATTTGGAATTGATTTCTTGAGTTTTTTGAACCGTGTATTTTTAGACTTTTGTCTCTTGAACCTAAGGCTGTTTGTCTCTGGCCTTCGAGAATGTAATGGGTTACCCTCTCCTAGTTAAAAAGGGTTTTCTATTTTCTTTTAATAAATAGGGATATTCCCTACGCTTTCTGAGTATTAGGGTAATAAGTCCCATATCAAGATTAGGAATAGATTCTCGAACATATCATAAATCTATAAGAGAGTACAAAAATAGGAAATAAATCCTCCAAAAGTGTTTGATGAGCCTAACCTCGCATCCCCTCGACCAATGTGAGTTTATAAGAATCATTGTGTCTAAAACCCCAACTGGACACTTACATTTGGATATCATGTCTTTACCTAGTTATGGATATGGAATCGTTTGGAGTTTCCATTAAGAAAAAATGGTGATCCAACATCAATGATTTTAAAATCAATCAAACCCCAACACTTAACCATCAAGACAAGCCAAATTCACCATAGTAACCTATTTTAGGTCTAAAATGGAGAAAATATTGACAAAATATTTAATCAAGACATATCCATCACAAACTTAAAAACATGGGTAGCCTAGTTCTAATCAAACCATTTAGTTCTTCAATTGAGGTATCCTCTGTCACATCTTCTCCATCAAAAACCCAGATTTATATTGATTTAGATAAGTTATTAGTGTTTTTTAGGGTCATTATTTTAAATTTCTTATGGGATTTAATACGTTAATATTTTTGTTCTTAATTTAATTTAACTTGTTATTCTAATTTTTCTTATATTCCTTTAATGATTCCTATAATCACCTTTTGATAATATAAAAAGGGGGAGAATACTTATGGAATTTATTTTATGGGGAGAAATTTATGGAAATTTATATTTATATTTATTTTAATTAGTTTTACCTATTGTAATATGATATTATAAATGCGGGAATTCCAATTTTTAAATTATATTTATGCTTTCCTACCACATCATTTAAATAATCTTTATTTATCTTCTATTTTAACATTTATGAAAAAACACTCACATTAGATTTTAACGTGTTAAGAAGATTTGATTACTTTTTAAAATGTATTTATTTTATGTGAATGTTCATTCTATACATATATTCTAAATGTCCATGATTTTTTATCATAAAAATGGGGAGATTGTTGGATCCTTTTTATTTTAATACCCATAGATCACATTAATTTTGTTTATAAGGGACTTCTAATTTTATGATAACATTTTATAATATAATATAATCAGAAGAATGTTAGGTCATGTTTTGTAATGATTCACCGAAATAATTAATCAACTGCAAGAAATGAGTCACTGAAAGACCATACCTATGGTCCAAAATGAGTCACCACCCAACATTTCCTACTATGAAAAATGTGTTACCACCAGACTTTACCAACAACCATAAATGACTAACTTCTAGAATTTACCTACCATTAGGAATGATTCACCATGATATGAACTACTTCTAGGTTGCCTATCATCAGATGAGTCACCGCTTAACATGATTCACTACAAGATGACCTATCATCAGATGAGTCCCCAATTAATATGCGTCACCTCTAAATGGCCTACCTCCAGAATAACTCACTGCTAGCCCGAATCACCACTAGATATGATTCACCATCATCACATTCCACCTTTTCTATTCTGAGACATTTGAATCAACTTCTATCTATGGCTATATTAGTGAAATTAATGTGAAGAGTTATTTTATGATAATTATTTACTATTGCAAGGGATCACTAAATTATATATCAAATATAGGTGTATGGATGAAAAATATTAGGATGATTATTCTTCAAATGGATAATCCTTTATGCATGAATTTATAGGAAAAATAAAAATCCATCGTGCATGCATAGAGGATGAGATTAAAAACATGATAAAGTGTGAAACTTTTTTAATACATAAAGTATCACCCCAAAAGAGTTAAAACGCTGCATAATTACATACATTTAGACTATTTAAAAGTTGTTTACAGTAAAAATCCAAATATTTTCCTACGGTCAGAACAATGGGAGTGTTGTGATGCTCTATTTTATTACTTATTTTATAGAAATATCTCTAGATCCTCCCCAAGATAGATTCGAGGTGACTCAAGCATCTGGAGAACCTCATACAAAAAAGAAAAACTTTTTTCAATAATATTTCATGATTTTTTTGTTTGTTTATTTTACATTCAACTAGTGTTTTGTTTTCTTTATTTATCAACACACATTGACTCCTGAATTAGAACTGGAGAATAATGGATATTCCCTTCAATCTATTTTCATCTGTATACCCATGATTATTGTGGAAGAGGTCCCCATGTGGCCTATATTGTTTTTATTTGCATGGTTATTGTGGAAGTGGTCCATGTATAGCCTAGAAAATGTGTGCGTTTTTATGTGAATAACCAATTCAGGTTTTGAATTATATTATAGTTATATAATCATTATGGAATTAGGTTATTTCCAAGTGGTACAGATTCGATCTTAGTTAGAGACTAAATTCTTATATATATTCTATTGTGTATTTTTTATTTCATTCTTTACAAATAATTAATATGTATTTATTTTTAAGATACAAACAAAACTGTTACTTAAATAGATAATATTAATTGGTAATTATATAAGTATTTTATTGATTAAATTGAATTCAAAAGTTAAAGTAATTTTCATATTTGTTTAACTGACAATTAATCGTGCTTTATGGAATATTTTAAGAGATCATAATTATATTAAACTAATCTTTTAATTAACTAGGATAATTAATTTTTAATTGGGGGATTTTATTTTAACTTGTTTTTAATTTTTTTTGGGAACTCAATTCACACCTATTGAGCTACTCAGTCTGACCAAAAATATAATTTCCCTCTAATTGGTAATTTAAATGTTCAAGAAAATACTTTTAATAAAAAATAACCTTATTTCCTCTTTGTATGATGAAATTTTTATTCCATTTCCATGTTATTTAAAATGATTTTAAGAAATTTCTCTTATAAGATGCAATGATTTTTTAAATTAATTATCAACTATATTTTAATTTCATTTCAATTATTTAAAAAATAATTTTTATGTTGTTTTTTGAATTGGCAATTTCTAAATTTTTTACAAATAGTGTGAAAGGAATACTTATTTTAAATTTTACTACAAAAAATAATTTTGACATCATCATGAATATTATTTATTAGAAACCTTATAATTTTCCATATTTATTTTTGAATAATATATTTTTCTCAATATTCTAGGAATTTTTTGTTAATATTTTATCAAAATAAAATTATATTTTTATCATGTTTTCAAAGAATGTTTAGAATGTTCTTTTGATTGTATTTTTCATCCATGCAAACATATTTGAAGGACTGTTATTATTCACTGGGGATGTGATCTATTGAAACCATCCACTTACTTTCTATAAATGGATTGTGATGAAGTTGATCTAAGGATTATTATATAAAACCAAATTATTACCTACATGTTAATTATGTTATGATGAAATATTTATGAAACCCGTTTATTTTCTATAGGTAATGCTATGATGAAATAATGGAATGTTTTTGAAACCCATTTCCTTTTCAAGAGTTATTATATGATATATGGATGAATTTTTTATGATATTGTGGAACACATATGTATGGTTTACATTATTTTATGGTTGGATATAGAATTATATATCACATTAATGGATTAGGTAATGATTGATGTCTCATAATACAATTTGGACTAGAATGGAGAGTGAACCCAGTTTAGTAAGCGACTCTTTCCACTATGATAATCTCGGCAGTGAACCTTGATTAATGAAATAATTAAATGGAGGGTGAACCCAATCCACTATGATAGTATTGGTTGTGGTCCTTGACAGTGGACATGATTTTATATGATTATGTGTATTATAAAAGCCTATGTGTTATGATAATGAAATGTTATAATGGATCATGACCAATTATTTATGAATCCAAACTCTTATAACATATTTTTTATTAAAAAATCTTATACCATGATTCAAGATTAATGATATTGAATAGATTGGATATGACATTCTTAAGTTATGATCATGTTATCATATCCGTAAACATATTTTATTCCCACTTGTGGTAACCCCTTTGTTTATCCTTAATAAGAATATAATACCACACTTTATTGTGTTTCCTTTTCCCTACTTATTAAGAATGGTTAATGGTAAGGTATTTATATGAAGTGTACTATGTGAGAATAACTTTTTGAGTGATGTTAAAATTATTTCATGAAATAATATGAGTATGTATCTACTCTCCAAATATACTAAAACTTTATGCTTATGGGGAATTTATGATCATGAGATATATTGAATATTCTACCGTGATGACGTAATATTTATGTATGAAATTCTTGGGTCTTATTAGTTGGTATCAGAGTATGGTTTTTTTGAAATTAATATTAGAAACATTTAATGAAAACCATGGGGATAAAGATAATTATATGATAATATTATGATGTTTTGGTAAAGTAGATCTTGTGTGGTTACCTAAAAATGAATTCCCTATTTGGACAATGGTAAGTGGATGCAGTTGTGGCACATATGCACCTTGGGGTAAACACCCTAAAAAATATATGTTGATTATCAACTCAATATTCACTCGGTACATGATGAGAGGAACTAAGACATCAGACATGGATAGAAACTCACACGGTATATACATTATTTAATTCAAATTACCTTTGTAGTACATTATGATAAATGATAGGATATAAACTATAATAACCAATGTTAATCCAAAGTGATATGATAAAAACTTAAACTGTCATGGATTGAAATAACGCGTCATAATTTATAACATCATAAGTTTTATTTTCATAATCATATGATTTTTAATATGATTATTGATGTTTTATCTTCACACGATTTTTTTTAATTTCTTCAATGGTTGGAACTATGAGGAATAATGTGAATAATTAATGTGACAACCAATGTAATAAACATCCTCAAAAGAAATAAAATGAAATGAGATATATAATGTGAAACATTTTGATTATGGCTAATCATATATCTCTGATTATGATTTAAAACCCAAACTAAAGAGAGTTTACTAACTCAGTAGATAAGAGAAAAATTGAGTTTTAGGAATGTTCAAGGGATAATGACTATGGACAGAAAAAGATTTAGATTCCTAAATACAAAGAATATGGGACAAATAATTTTCTAGAAAAAATAAAGTTTCATATGAATGGAAATTAAGTACATCCTAATGTACCATTTATAGTTTAATGTCTTATATATGAAGAAATTGGGAATTATATGAGTCAGTACCCTAATCTAAGGACTAACGCCTAATCCAAGTATGGGATTATGATATGTTAATTGTTGAAATGGATCACGATTGTTAACAAACACTTTTACTCCATGTCATTGTTGAATATTCCATGTTTATGTTTATAAAAATGTTCCCTATGAAAATATTATTATTATTAATTTAATGGAATTTAATATTATTTTGATAATTGATTAGATCTCTTTATATAGATAATATGTCAATTTTTATGGAAGGGATTCCAAATTTGACATTCTGGATTAACCTATTATCATTATTCAGTGCAAGGATGAATATGAACCTCTAATGGAAGTCACTTTCAATATATAAGTCTTACTACCTATTCATGGGGGGTATTGATCTCAAATTGTTGGGGAGAAACTCATAATTCATAATTTTCCTATTTTTTTGATAATATAATGATGTGTTTCATAAAAAAATTCCTAGTATTCCCCCAAATCGTGATGTTTAGTTTTCAATAGAACACATATATAATGATTAACATATTTGAAAGACTCCATCTATAATAGTCTTGATTTAGTGGTAGGAATTAATGAAGAAACTCCATGAGAATATTGATAAAGGATTCATATACTCAAGTGCGTCCCCATGGGCTGCACTTATTATTTTTGTTTATAGTAAATATGGATCAATGTATCTTTTCATTGATTATAAGGAACTTAATAATATCACTATCAAGAAAAAGTATCCTCTAATCTTTAATGATTACTTTTTTTATCTGTACAAAGCTCATTAAATTTCCATGATTGAAATTTGTTCTAGATATAATTAATTGTGGTTCAAGAAGGATATACCCAATATATCTTTCTAGAAATGGAATGATCAATATACATTTATTGTGTTTCCATTTTTATTTACCAATTTACCAAATCTATTCATAGGTATATTGAATATTGTCTTTAGAGATTACCCCAATGAATTTTTGGTAGTCTTTATAAATGATATTATTATATATTACATGTGCAAGGAAGAGAATGAAGATGATTGTAAGATTGTATTATAGATATTGAGGAAGGATAATTTGTATTCCAAAATCATAAAGTGTGAATTTGGGCTAAAAATGTTGTATTTATGGGTCATATAATTTGAAATGAGGGAATATCGGTAGATCATGAAAATATAGATGTTATTGAATGATGGACCAAGCCAACCACAGTGATTGAGAACCACTATTTCATTTAGGATTCTAGATATTTTTGAGAGATTTATCATGGATATATAATCAAATAAACAAGTTTACCCTAATGAGATTCATGTTCTATTAGATAAATGAATGTGAGGAAAATTTAAGAAACTAATGATAAGGATGGTCAGTATCCCGGTACTCAAAATACCCTATATCAGAGAGTTGTTTTTTATCTATAGTGATTCATCAAATATGGGATTGGGATTTATCCTCATGTAAAATGATGTGGTGATAGATTTTTCTTTATGGTAATAAAAATTTCATGAGAATAATTATCAAACTCATGATTTGATGTTAATAACTTTAATTTTTTCTTGGAAAATATAGACGTATTATCTTTGTGGTTAAAATGTGATATATATACTGATTATAAAATCATTGAGTATACATTCAATATAAAGAGTTGAATATGTGATAAAGGAGATGGTTGGAGTAGATTCAAAATTATTACTGCTCAATACATTATTAATATGTTAAGGTGGACAATATGACTGATTCTATGAGTCCAAAGGATTATGCCAATCTCTCGATGATGAGGATAGAAAGTGATCAAATACTTATGTATTTACTGAGGATTGACTGTGAAATCATAAGTAAGAGAGGGAGATCATATCTTTCAGATATGAATGTTCAACCATCAATCCATGTGAGGTTTAAAAAGGCACATAAGTAAGATATGGAACTACAAAATAAGTTGAGGAATATTGTTGAGTTTAGCGATGATTATAATGGAATGATAAGAGAAAGAACCCTGTATGTGTCCCATCAATATGAGATTTAAGGAAGTAACTATTGCTTGAATCTTGTAGCTCTTAATTATCTATTCATCCTGGAAGTAGGAAGATTTATAGGGATGATAGAGAGTAATTTTTATGGGACAACATGAAAATGGATATTATAGAGTATATATCTTGATGCCTGGTATGTCATCAAGTTGAGGATGAGAGTCATAAGTCTAAGGGGATATTATAACCATCATCTATAGAAAATTTAAATGGGGAAACATCATTATATATTTTATTATTAGAATATCCAAAACAACTAATGGCCATAATTATATTATTTTTTAATTTATAATCGTATAAAGTTAGTATATTTTATTGTAATCAGATATGATTTCTCTCTTAATTAGATTTATATGATATTCATTAAGTGGAAAGGGCTTATAGTGGATGAAATTATATTATATCATATTGGGATCTGAGATTTACATTGATTTTTAGTAGAAGTTTTTAGTATCTTTGAATATGGATTTGAACATTATAACTTTATATCATCCCCAAATATATGGTTAGTCTTAGTGGAAAATTGAAACCTTAGAAGATATTTTCTGTTCTATGAATTAAAAAGGTGGTTGGGATCAAAATATATATATGGTAATGTTTTCTTAAAATAATAGCTTTCAATAAGTCATTCATATGGGTCTATATGAATCCCTCTATAGCATAATTTAAATAAACTTCAATGTTTTAGGATAAAGTTGGAGAAAATAAGCTTTTCAGACCTGAGAATGCAAAGAAAATGTAATATAAGGTTAGATCCATTCAGTAGGACATTAGGACGAATCAAAGTCGATAGAAAAAGTTTGATAAAATTCATTGGGAAGATCTATAGTTTGAAGTTATTGGAAAAGTATTCATATTAATATCTCATTGAAAAAAAGTTATGATATTTGGAAAGAAGTGAATGATAATCCCTAGATATATTGGTCCCTTTTAAATTATCTATTATATCAGGACTATTGTTTAATTCATTGTTCAATGTATCTCTCACGAGGAAGTACGTACCTGATCCACCACATGTACTAAACTTGGAGGTTGTACCAATAGTGCAAGACATCTATTCTGAGGAAAAAATAATAGAGATTTAAAATCAAAGACAGAAAGTGCAGTAGAACCAAACCACTCACTTAGTCAAATTTAATTATGAAGCCATAAATTTGGAAAATCTATGTGGGAACCGACTATAAGATGAGTCATAAGTATCATAATTTGATTGTATCAGAGAGATAGAATTTTGTGGGTGAAACTATTATAAAGGAGTATAATATAACAACCCAGGATATTATGGTATATTTCTCTTTAAATAAACTTTATTTTTTCAATAGCTATCTGTTAACACAACATCATATTTTAATGAACCGTGGTAAATTATTAAAATATTATTATTTAATGTGATTGTTATCCACACAATTTTGGATTTTAGGGTATGAATTTTTATAACTAATTAATTAAAAATTATTTTTTAAATATTTATAAAATGAATTCATTGGTTATCAATTAAAATAAAAGCATTCGAGGGTAAATCGAGATTTTTTTTCTTCTAAAAACATGTTTTTTATGAACGCAATGTGTTTTATCATAATAATTATAAGTAATATATATTGATGAATGGTTTTAATAAATATTTTATATTATATATTCAATCAAATATTTTATATAATGGATTTACAAGGAAAGTAATAAGAATAAATTCAGTTTTATTCTTAAAATTCCTTTTTAAAAAAATAGTTTTCATTGAGTTTTGCACAATTACATTAAATTGAATTTAATGAAATTATAGTAATTGAATCTCATGAAATATATTCCATATTTTTAATCATAATAATTAATATTTTTTTATATGTTCAAATTAATTGTTGGTCATAAAAAAAAGTAACCATGGTAAAAATATTGTTACTATTGTAAAGGTTAAAAGGGTCCATAAGGGATTAAATTAAAGAGATAAGTGTTAAAATGGAATAAAATTTTATAAATAATATTTTCTTAATATATTTAGATTATATATTATCCTATTTTCAAATTTTATCCAATTTTGAGCAACTTTTTTATGATATTGACTTTATTATATTATAATATTCTTAATAATTACAAGTCATCAGATCCCCTCACTTATAAAAGGGAACCTACTATCCTCTTTTATACACACCACATAAGACATTTACATACAAAAAATATATAACCACATACTATAAAAACATCACTATACAATAAATTTAGGTGTATTTATTCCCAAAATACTCATCCCATATGCCCTAAGGTGTTTACAAAGGAAGGCACCCGAAGAAGAGGTATATGTTCCTATAGATATTTTTCATGTTTATTTATTATTTAAACTCCAAAAAATGTTCTAAAACCATTATAAAATTATTTAATAAGTGTACTAACAAAAGTTATAGGTATTTATGTTAATTTTATATACACTTTCTATCTCATTACTGCCTATTGGAAAATAAAAACCCCTCTCATCTATACGTGAGGACCACTACCCCCATGAAGTGACATGACCTTCTTTTAATTTCCTATTTACACAGTCAATAATAATGATAAATTTAATTAATATATATGATATTTATTATATAATTACGATTCTATACAAGTAAATTATTATAAACCCTTCTCGCATTTCATCCATCGAAAAGTGAAAACATCACATGTGTGTACATGTGTCTTACTGCTTGCACAAAGTGATGAAATTCATTATTCATCCCTGATTTATATAAATGTTTATAAAAGGATATAAACATTATTAATATGATAATTATTCCATGACTAAAATTATATATATGATTGAAACATGTAAAAGGTGAAAGTAATGGAACAATCAAACCGAAACATGAATGGAAGATGAACCAGTTTTCACCCGAATAATGATTCCACTGAAGAATTGTTAATAAAATGGTAATTAAAAATTATAAGGGAATTATATATAATAATATTTATATAAATATTGGTTAAAAATATAAATGTAATTAATATGTATTTATTGTATAAGATATTTTGAAACAAATTAATCTAGAAGGTACTTAAGAAAAGTGTTCTTTGTCTCAATATTGTTTCATTGAGACATATTACATGCTATGACCCTATTTGTGTATATATAGTGTATATAATTAACATTTTACACAATATTTCATTAATAAATTTATATTCATGTTTTTATTATGTCTCACATAAAGATATATCTTTTAAGGGGTAATTATTTAAAAGTTACCCAATCAGTGGGGGTTTACGTCACAATCTCATATCTTTTTAGGATTGTATTTGTTAAATTTTCATTGAGGGAAATTATACAATCCTTATCCTTTGAATTTAATTTATTACCTTATATTCTAGTTATTTCTGTAATTTAAAATTAATAGTACGAGTTCTTATTTTTTCTTGTTAAAATTATCAATAATGTTTTTTTAAAACTGACATAATTTCTTATTTAGTCGAACAAGATTTTATTCCATGTCTATGTTAATTGAAATGATTTAAATAATGTGATTTTATATGATCCAATGATTGTTAAAATTCATTTTCAACAATATTTGAATTTATTTTCAAAGTATTTAAAATGTATTTTCCTTTGTTTTCGAACTGGTTGTTTATGAATTTTTGTAAAATTTGTGAATGGAATCTTCATATTAAAATTTAACACACGAAAAAATGTTTCTATTGTATTGAGTATAATTTTATTTGAATAATCGTTTAAAAAATTAACATGATTATTTTAATGAGTTTTTTTCATTATTCTAGGTTTTTAGTAAAAATTTTACCAAAAATAAAAAAAAATTATCTCATGTTTTCGAAGAAGAGTTCGAATTTACATATATAGATATTTTTAATAAATGTAAACATCATTTAAGGACTATTTTTCTTTACTGGAGATATTATCTTACGATATAATCCTATTAATTTTTATTTATTAAATATGGCGACTATTATTTAAGGATGATTATAAGAAACTCAATTTTTTCTTTGGGTACAATTATGTTAGGATGAAATCTTTAAGAAACATATTTTTCCAAAGGTTATGTTACAATGAAATGATAGAATGGTTATAAACCACATTTACTTTCTTTAGGATATGATTTGATGAATTTATGAATGTTTTATGATATGGTGGAGCACATATGTGTGGTTTACACTATGTTATGGATGGGACTAGATTTATATATTCCTTTAATGTATTGGTTAAAGGTTGATATCTCATAATATTATATAATCTGGAATGGGGAGTTAAACCAATTTAGTAATGGACTCAATCTAAGAATATAATTTTATAAGTGAACCTTAACTAAGGAAATTATGGAATGGGGAGCGAACCCAATCCAATATTATTGTTTTTAAAGTGATCCTTCAGTAAGTAAATTATTCGATATGATAATGTGTATGCCATTAACCTACATATTTTGATTATGATATGTTTTCAAGGATCATGAATGATTATTTATGATTCCACCATTATGAATTATGTCACTTGTTATGATAAAAAAGTATTCCATGATTCATGATTAAATATATTTGACTGATTGGGAATGAATTTCTTAAGTTATAATCTTGTTATCATACCATTTTGTTTTTTTATGATCACTTATTGTCATTTGAATGTGTCTTTTATGTTAACCCATAATGTGCATATAAGATCACCCTTTATTATGTTTTCTTTCGCTAGGTTATAAAGAATATTTTTAAACAGGGTATGTCTAAGAAGTGTAATATGGTAGAAGAACCTTGTGAAATATATTGATGTTCTTCAATTAAATAAGATGATTATATATCTAGTATCTGAATACAATAAAATTTTATTATTTTTGGGAGTGTATTGGTATGAAGTACATTGAATATTCATATAATATTATATAATATTTATATATGAAATTTTTGTGTCTCTTTAGGATAAACACATTCCATTGGTCATATTTTATTATAATAATATAATTCACTCGATCTTTAAAATAGATCCTTTAGAATAACTCTATGGTATAAAGTGAAAAACTCCAATATTATAGGATGAAGTTGTATAAGTAAAGCTACTAGGACCTAGGGTAGTTGAAAAAAATGTAAAATAATGTTCAGTTCATTTATCCACAGATTATGGAATCTAAGTGTCAATAAAAAAGTTATGCTGATAATCATTGGTGGGATCTCGTGTTTTATTTTGGTAATGAGGTATTACGTTGAATATCCACTTATAATAATGTTAAGATATTTGGAAAGAAGGGTAAAATAAGCCCTTGATATATTGATCCCTTATATATTCTTGATTATATCAGGATAATATCTTATAACATTGTTCTTCAACCAAACCTTCCCCAAATTCAAAATGTTTTTAATGTATCTATTTTAAGGAAGTACATACTTGATCCATCACATGTACTGAACCCAACATAGGATATTATTACAAGAGAATAAATTTTATGGAATATCCAATAAAAATATTTTTAGTCTTAATTGTTTAATAATTATTATTGGGAATAACAAATTAAATTATGAACAATAGATTTAATGGAATAATTTACATGATTAAATTATAGAACTAGAAGAGTAGGATATTCACAATTAATTTATAATCAATTTATGAGAAAATCATGAATTACATAAACTCATAATTATCTATTAATTTACGACCAGGATGAATAAATATCATCATACCATTATTCATCTATAGGATCCAATGGTATAATCCATTTAGCAGTGATCCACATGTGAACCAAATTCTTAAAATGTCACCATAGAATCACCAGGTGCTATTAAAATCGATCCCAATCGCTTGTTTTGTTCATGGTTAATCACTAAATAATTCAAACATTAAGATGATGAACTATTGAGGAACTCTTGATGGTTTGAGATAATAGGAGGAGATATAACACTATAAATCTCTAGATCTATCTCTATGGACTAAGATAACTTCTATCTATCCATTGTTCACAACAATAGTGTATATGAAAAGTGATATAATTAACTATTTATAATGGTAGGTTTAGGGTTGGAAACTTGAAAACAAACCCCTTTCCAATTACTTAATTCTGATTGAAACCCATATTTTAATAAAAATATAATTATTATTCACCTGATATGTGGATCAATTGAGAATAAATAAGTATGATTTATAGTATTACCATCAGACTATTAAACATGGTCCGCTTATCCTCCTCAACATTTATGAATCCTTTTATAATTAATATTTATTTAATAAATAAATATCACTGCATTAATATTTGATTAATATAATAAATATTATAATCACTACACCTTGGAAATAAATATTATTAATATTATTTTACTCATTTGTTATTTTGAATAACTTGTGATTAAATATGGGTTATCAACAAGACTGAAATATTTATTAAACTAAAAAGAAGGAATAACATTTATTCTAACTTGTTCAATTTATCATTGAATTTAACCAAGATTGTGGATATAGTTACTGTGTAACCCTATAAGACTTCTTCAATATAAGAATAGGTGGATACCCCTAAATTTCAAGGTTATTGTCATGAAACGTTCCAAGAAACCCATAGAGAGAGAAGTTAATGATGTAACAAAACACAACCTCCTATGAATTCTTACTGTGAAATATAACCCCTTAATCATGATATATCTAATAAAGTAGGTTGTATACTAGTGTCATCAAACAATGTGATTGATCAATATTTATTTAATTTTTGAAAATTAAATTTCCCATAGAACAATATGACCATAGATTTATCTTGTAAATTATATTATCGTCAAATGGTCCAAGATATAAAATTATTTCATGACACAAAAGGGCTAAATTATTTCTCATATTATCTATTAATTAGTGTCATGAACCAGCCCGGGTCGACCCTGAACCGGTCACCCAAGCCGGTCCGCGGCAAATCCCGAGGGGCGTTCCCGATCCCCCTAGGATGGCAACTATTGCCGGGCATCAAGTTTTAATCGTTGGGAAAACTTTAGCCCAAACAAAACAGAATCTGTAAGAGAAAAATATACAACACTAACAACCGAAACAAAACTACACAACAACCATACCTCCACATGACCTCGCGGTCACCACCCAACTAAACACCAGCGTCACTCCATCACTGAACGACTCAAACCAGGAAAACCTGAACATAAGGAACCTGCAACTGAAATGGTAAAAGATAGGCGTGAGCACAAAAAGGTACTCAGTAGGTAATCCCAACAAGAAGTCCCAAAGCACTGCCTGTAAATAATGAATCTACAAATTCCTGGTTTGAACTACAGTGTATAAAAGTAAGCTTTCATAATGATTCACTTGAAAATCAAAACACGATGGATTACCCTCATTCTTTTTCAGAATATGATTTTCTTTCATTGGTGCCAAATTCATTTTAAAAGAGAAAGAAGTGTTACATTTCCAAATTTTACACAAAGAGAATAACGCATTTTCATTTTAAATCCATTTTCACAAAGTAACCAGTATAAGCTGTAAATAACAACTAAAAGTAAACAAGCAGTGCAAAAAAAATCAAGTAACCATGGGTGGTCCTAAACATCCCTAGAAAACCCATGGACGTACTCGGGTTCAGACTACCTGCAGACATGGTACTCCACAGTCAATAACAAACTGGCCGCCCTAACAGCCTACCAGTGGCATGCCCCACAAGTCCTTACCTACCAAGGGGGGACAAACCCATCTAATCGGGGTTATCCAGCAACCGTCACTCGATTCTCTAAAAGACTCCCAAGAACCCACGGTAGTTTTAAAAATACTGTGTAAGTGGGAGGCCCTCGCACGCGTGACTCATCTCACCGCACTTGCCAACCCCTTACACGGACACCACTACACGACAACCCTCGAAGGGAAGTCCCTCTGTAGAGATGCCCTTTAAGTACGTATATATATATCCAGTCAATTCACAATCAATAAAGTGCCAAACGGGCCTCCACATCAATTATGTTTAGACCATTTAGTACCAAAGCATTTCCAAAAGATATGACACACACCATCATGTTGAAAATCAAAAAAACATACTTTGAAATTAATTTAAGGAAAACCAAACCACCACTGAAAAGTTCCAAAAATCCAATTTAAAGGCCAAATAGGCATTTATTCTATCCAAGTTTTTCAAGAAAATAACCACTTTACAAAAATGATACACCTGCTATTTCACACACACCAATCATTTCAAAACACTATTCAATAAGACTTTCACATTTCATTAAGTACTCATTTAGCAACATCACAAGAAAGTCACAGAATTAAATCCATGAAAATATTTTCAGTGCGATGTAGGAAGAAAATAGTTTTCAATTTAAACAAGTCACGACTCTAGAAATAGCTATCCAGTGCTACTATAATTTATTGAAAAATAATGAAATGAAAAAGAATAAATAAATTTCTAAATTTAAAAGCAGGTGCAATGGGAGACCTACCTCGAAGTGGTCAGCTGAACTCGACGAAGGAACATGCTTCGCACAGGCGCGTACGCACATGCAAGCCGACGATCACTGCATCACGGAACCATTCCGCCAGTGCGCTACAACAAACACGGAACACTTAAAATAGCTCAACTATCATAAATATAAACACAAACATATAACCAACACGAGATCACCTCGGCGCAGGGATGTGCCCGACCAACGGAGGCACACGCCAGCTGAAGACCGTAGCGTTGTGGAATTATCCCACCGACACGCTTCAACCAGCACCCAAATAGCAAAACAGCAAACCACAGAAATAAAATAAAATAAAATAAACACTAACATCAATTAGCCACAAAAGACTACCTCGGCGCAGATGCGCTCGACCGCCAGGGCCGCGCGCTAGTTTAAGGGGCAGCATGCACTTGCAGGGAGACCGCCAGAGGTCGCACGCTGATTGTCGGGTGCACCGCTGCCTGGCTCAAGACGATGGCGGCTGGCCGTGCCGCGGAAATCTGGTACGCGGCCTCCCAAAGGTGTGGCGGAGCCGGTCGGAGCATCGGAAAGGACCAGGGGATGCTGGCAAGATGTGCCAGAGCGAAGCAAGGGTGTCGGCAGGGATGGGGAACGCCGGCGGGGTCGCCGGAACATGGCAAGGGACGTCGGAATGACACCAGACAGCGGAGGCGGGGTGTGCGGGAGCTAGGGGGTGCGCCGAAAAAAAAGCTGGGAAGTGGTCGAAGGCGGCCGGAACAGGGCAGGGGCGCCAGAACGGCGCCGGACAGCAAAGGCGGGTCGCCGGAGGAGACCGGAATGCCGGAAGGAGAGCCGGAGGGTGGGCCGGGATGCTGGAACGGCGGTGGAGGTCACTGGCTGGAGCAGGGCTAACCGGAAGGTCTGGGAGGTGCACCGAAAGGGGCCGAGGGTTGCTGGCCGGTAGGGGGGCTCATCAGAGGTGCTGGCCGACGGTGGTCGGGATCCGGGAAGCCGAGGGCCGCGGCTGCGGCGGATGCGGCCGGATGGGGGAGGCAGGTAGGGGGGCTGAGGCGGAGCGGGAGCTGGCTGCGGGATCAGGGAGCCGCGCCAGAAACGGAGCAGGCGGGGTGCGCCAGAGAGAGGGGAGGCCGGCAGTTGGGCTGGCGGAGGCGGCAGGGGCACAACGATGGGAATCCGGGTCCAGGACGGCGGCTGGGCGCAGCGGTCGGGAGGGCCTGGGGCTGGTGGTGCGGCAGCGGGAGTCGGGGGTCGGGGCTGCGCGAGGGGGAAGGGAAGCATGAAGGGGGCGGCTGGCCTCGCGCGGGCAGAGGAGAGGAGCAGGGGGGGTTCACCCGCTGGATTAGGGTTAAGCGTTTTTTTACTCATAATATTAATAATAATAATAACAATAATAATAATAATAAAATTAATAACCATATTAATAATAATAATACCATAAAATAATAACCATAATAGTAATAAATATATAAATAGTAATAATAATATAACAATAATCAAAATTAATAAAAATAACCATTTAATAATAACGCGAGCCAAACCAAATTAAAATAATAATAATAAAAGAATATATATATATATATATATATATATATATATATATAAAGAGAGCACTTGCCCGACACCAAGGCCGACTACGCGGTGACCGCCAACCGCGCGGCGACCACGTAGGGGTCCGAAACCCAGAAAAAGCATCAAGCGACAAATATTTTAATCCGGGGTGCAGCCCGGACCGCGGCGCGGACACTCAGAACCAAGAAAATAATAGAAAATAACAATAATAACACTAAAACTAAAATAATCATAATACTTAGTGATCTTAATAATAAAAATAAAAATAATATTTATAACAATTTAATACTAATAATTATATTAATGTAAATATAAAAATTCTAATATTCAAAACACTGGACGAGCACACGGTCACCCGGGCTAAACGCACAGTCACCGCTAACGACGCGGTAAACGTGCACCGATGCAAAACTTGCCAACATAACTAAACTTTGAAAAAAAAATTAAACCGGAACCAAGAAATAAATAAAATAAAAGGCGTCTGCGGTCGGGGTGTGACAATTCTCCCCACCGCAGACACTTTCTACCCCCAGAAAGTCACCAAGCCAAAAGTAGGTCAACATCCAAGTCCGTGCCCAAACGGAACTAAAGGAACCAAAGAGAACTGAGATTATCAGGATGACCTTATTCTACACAGGTCACACCCGACCGATTGAAGAGAAAACTGAAGTCCGTGGCTGAGGGGAGAACATGAAGGGGTTCTGCCCACCACAAGAACTCAACCTGTGTAGAAAATCTAACACTCAACCATACCACCCTGGGAGGGGGGCCGACGCGGGAACTCTCAACCAAACCATACGAAGTTCCATAGAATGATTAAAAAACACCTCCACTAAAACCTAGAACTCTAGACCAAGACCAAACACTCCCAACACTAGGGGAAAACCTTCGAGCAGAACATACCCCAAGCAGTGAACCTGAGCACAACCAAAAACATCGGCTCTTTCATGGGAACTTACATCTCCAAAGGAACATAGCTAAACCAAAATTAACCAACTCAAGGTTCAAACTCACTTTTAAGGAAAATGCACGATCCAGAACACAAAAATCATACAAATGAGACTTCTTGGATAAAAAACGAGTATGTCTGGCATAGCTACACGAAAAAACATTGAACTTTCAGCAACGTCAAAACTCTAATAATGGAAAAACAAGAACGGAAGGGCTTCAAATGTCCCACTGCCAACACGGGACACAAAACCCGAACCAAGGCTTCACACCCTTGGCAACTCCTGACTGCGCGCGAGCTTCACCCCAAGACCTGTGGTTGGGGCTCTGATGGTTGAAGCATCTCCTACCTCACAGTCAGGCACCGGAATCTTCTGGTCACAGTGTCTTCCTCAGGCGACACTTCCTGCAAAAATTCTCCAGATGACCTTGACACCTGCAATGATGACAGGTCTTTGGAGGGGTGTGACATGATGGCTTTGTATGCCCAAATGTTCATACCGACAGTACACTATTAGACGGTCCGACGAACTGTAAGACAGAGCCATTTCATAGGACTCTTTGGAAACAGATCCTTCTGACACACTCTGCTCGTCAGAGGGGTGACCTTCATGAGAAACTGGATACAGTGGATTGCCAACCGTTTGCGCTCCGGAGACCAACTCGGGTAAAAACACTTAATGCGCCAACTTCTCGAAAGATGGTCCCAAAAGGGGAGAACTCTCTCCTTGATCTCTGGACGAATACCCCCGTTTAAGGAAGAAGTCTTCATCAGATCCTACGATACTGTCTCTGAAAAAGAGATACAAGATCCTTGAAATTATCAACACACGCTTTCACATCTGTTGGTCATGTTGAACACACATGAGATCTACCATCTTCTTCATCTTCCCCTTTTTAAGTATAAACCATCAGACGAAGACAGCTCCAGAGAAAACCGAAGTCATCACAACTTATCGTGATGGCGGGGCGAACCACTCTCACTCGTCCAAAGCTGGACCTTCGAACAGACTCAAAACAGCATGCACTCAAACAGCGTCGGGAGTTCCCAATACCCTACAAAACCTCTTCAAATCGCTCTACTGTCTCTAACAGACCTTGATCACCGTGAAGGACAGTCAACATCCAATAAGGAACAAAAACTAGGCATGACACATCAAAAACTCTAGGGACCTTTCTGGGAGGCATTTTCTGAACAACATATATAACACCAAGCCGAAACCAATATCAATCAAAGCAATATCAATAAAGCACCCTCATCCAAAAACAACCAGCTCAAGAAACCTAACAACCACAAACACAACCCAAAATTTCCTGTCTAAAATTCTCATTGCATTTTAGATTCCCAAACCACCATTTTTTAATATATTTCAAAACCGTTCTCTTTCAAGACCACTTTCCAAATACCAAATCCAGTTTTCAAACCAAAATCACTTCCCAAAACCAGTTTCCTCTTTAGAATCCAATTTAGAAAACAAGGTCAAGCCTTTAATTTCAAACACACCTAGGTAATCTCATGAACCGCTGCACATGTCTTCATCCACTTTCATTAACATGCACCAACACGCACTCTCCACGCATCCTCTCACATGTGAAAAAGTTCATAAAGAGTACCTGAGGTTTCACCCCAAACCACTCTCGACCAATTTCCAAGAAAACACTAGTTTTCCCAATCCCAAAGCATTCAGTTTTAAAACTCATTTCATAAATTTATAGTCATTTAAAAGAAATCAGTCTAATTTTCAATTTTTTTTTCCAACAACGCACTTACACCGACCAAAATGAAAACAACACCCAAATTTGCATCAACCACTGGATTGAGGGACTAGTAGTCATGCTCTACCTAGCGACATGGTAGTGGGCCATGTCCCAAATAAGCGTAGACCACTAGGAGGAATTCAAACTGTGTACTCAGACTCCACATGGGTCACTAATCCATGTGAAATCACGATGTAACGTCAGCTTGCCTCCGTTGTCATCTCACAATCCAAGAAAAACCAGAAAGAGATAAGGACACAATTCCCGAACTACCCCTGACGACTCATGGTGCAGAACGGGCGAGGGTTCATGACGTCCTTCCCGTACCTACCTCTCGAGTCCCGACAGTCTTAATCTCCACCTACCGAACAACCCAAATAACAAGAACCTCCCTCTAATACCATTTAATGTGACAACCGGGTCTCGGTGATCGCACAGACACCCTGCCTTAACAAGGCCGTCGGGTCCTGGCCCACCAGGTACCACCAGTTGCCACGCAGACACGTGGGGCCCACCCCAGGGTCCACCCACCTGCCCGAAAAGGTCATCTAACTAATGATAGTCCCCACAGGCCAACACACGTCCTTTCCAGTGTGCTTTTTCCTCACTCACACACACCCTGGGGAACTTCCCAGGAGGTCACCCATCCTTATCACTACTCCAGGCCAAGCATGCTTAACTGTGGAGTTCTAATCAGACAGGCTCCTGAAAAGGAAGGTGCACCTTGTTGACATGAGTCATATCATTTAGTCATTTAACCCTTTATAATTTGGGGATGTTACAATCACCCCCCCTTTAGAGCACAACGCCCTCGTTGTGGGCCCTACATCTCAACCCAGGCAGTGCACCGCACACTTAAGGCTGTGTTCCTCCTCTGATACTAAATGTGACAATCGGGTCCCAGTGACAGCACAGACACCCCGCATTAACAAGGCCGTCAGGTCCTCGCCCACCAGGTACCACCAGTTTCCCCGCAAACACGTGGGGCCCACCCCAGGGTCCACCCACGTGCTCGAATGGGTCATCTGACTAATGATAGTCCCCACAGGCCAACACACGTCATTTCCAGTGTGCTTTGTCCTCACTCACACACTCCCTGGGGAACTTCCCAGGAGGTCACCCATCCTTATCACTACTCCAGGCCAAGCACGCTTAACTGTGGAGTTCTAATCAGACAGGCTCCCGAAAAGGAAGGTGCAACTTGTCGACATGAGTCATATCATTTAGTCATTTAACCCTTTATCATTTGGGGATGTTACAATTAGCCTCCTACCCTTGATATTATTCATCATATATGTCCTATTAGAAAATATCATCCATCAATATAAAATTTATTAAAGAATATTGTTTTGGATATTATAGGTTCTGACCATACTGAAGAATTGGTATGATTTATTACTACGACATACATTATTAGGATATTATCACATATTATTTCATGTAATGTGAGAATCATGATGTGATTATAAAATTTAGGAATATTTAAAATGGTTAATACATTTAACCATAATGTACTTAGAAGTTGGTTCTAGGGAACCTACTTTAACTCTTAACTTCCTCCTGTCCACTATCTCTGACATGATACTCATGCCCCTGATCAGATAGATACCGCATCTAGGGGTCCACCAAGTTTTATTTTATGGACACTCTACTCACTGAAAATTCACGTTGATGTAAAAAATACTTCAAGAGGAGAAACTTAAGAATCATATGATTTGTCTTTTTATGTGACCTTGGTCATTGGAAAGAGACACTGTTGTGTGCTATAATAGTAAACTATGATAGAGTGTTGACTAATAGGAACCAAATCAATGTATTGGATAATGTTATGAATGGAAAATTCTTCCTTGGCTGCTTCCTAAGTCACAATATACTCAAACCCGCATGTATAATCCGAGACAAATGGATGCTTTGAATTGACCGAACTCATTTCTCTTTCTTTACAGTTAATATACATATCCTATTTTAAATTTAAAAAATTTTGATCTCTCCAAAATAAAGAATCAATATAACCCATGATTATTAGATCTTCATGTATTCCATACACTAGTAAAATATCCTTAGTTCTCCTTAGATACTTAAGTATAACAATAAAAGTAGTTCAATATTGTTCATCTGGATGATCTTTATATCTTCATACCATTATTAAATCATAGGCAACATCAATCCATGTATATAATATGAAACATATGATAGATCCTATCACAGAAGCATACATGATCTTGTAACACCCCATTATTTTATGAAACATTTATTTCAAATAAATTTAATTTCTCTCATATATTTTATTACATGAAAATCTATGTTTTATTGAAAAAATTATGAAATATATATACTAGTCCTAATGAATACAAATGTATTGATCAATCCGTATAAAATAAGCACTCAATTTTTAGTTAAATTTATTTTATACTTTAAAAATACAAATCATTCAAAAGAATATTTTTATCAATTTTGTGAACATATAATCTATTTAGTTTCTACCACATTTAATAATTTTATTTTATAGAAATTAAACCTTTTTTTAAAATTGAATATCAAAGTTATCTTATTGTGAAATTTTCAATTTTTTTTGAAATGATTGGGTTCTCAGTGAGAATATTATTTTTGTAAATATGGTCATTTACATTCATAAAATAAAGTAATTTAATGTCTGATCATATTTTTTATTTTTTTATAAAGTTAAAAATGATATTATTTATTTATAATAATTTAAAAAATAACATTTTTATATGTAATTATCATGATTTTGTTATAAATCTAATTTTTTCGTATAAAAGAACATTTTTTCTGAAGAGTATTCTAAGGTGAATAATGTTTTTTCCATTTTACTTAAATAAAATAACCACTAGTGAGGAATTAAATAAATACAATTTATATATTATATATTTATATATAAAAATTTAAATTCATATACTGAATATTTCTAGTCATACAATTAATAAAAAGAATATATTCCTTAAAAAATTGATTTTTCTTGAAAACAATTTTTCACATATGAATTAACAATTATTTTATAATTACTTTTGGATAGTTCTAGATAATTTATTTATAAAAAATAGAATTTTTTTAATCATAATGTCAAAATTATCTTCGTGAGATTTTTTGGGAATTTTCTAAAATGATTAATTTTTAAGGAAAAGTGAAAATAAGGGTTTTTATTGAAAACTACTTTTTCATTTAAATAATTTATAGGGTTCCATTTTGTTTAATTTATTTCATTTTCATATAATTAATTTTTTATTTCAAAATTTAAACTGTATACACTTGTGAAAATTTTATCTTTGGAAAACCTCTTTTTCATCACATTTGTGAGTTTAAGTTTGAACTCTATTTTTCCTATTTATGTATGAAATTTGGAAAACATTATTCAATATTTAAAATCATAAAAATTAATATTTGATAATAATTTAAATATAATTTCTAGTGAAAATGAGTAGTATAAATAATAAAAATTAATAACTGCGAATAAGGTTTAAATAGGTTTACTGGGGTGTGGGGGTTAAAATTAAGTTATTTGGGTTAAAATGAACTAAACAAATGTAGAAATACCATTTTATGACAATATTTATACATTATATAATTTATATTTTGATAGTGGGACATTTCCGAGCCTTACTGTATGGTTAAAATGAGGGTACACCTTGTTCTTTTCGAAAATTCCAAGTGTGTGCCCTCCCCTACTTATGAAAGGACACCCCTCTCCTCTCCTCTTCACAGTTCAGAAAACCTTTGGTTCTACCAATAAATAACCAATTCTATTTTTTAATTCCATACTCACACCATAGAGAAATTATTTTTATTATAAAACCCTCATAAGAAGGCTTTACGTTTAAAACTAAAGGGGTTATATGAAGAAGTTGTATAGTCCTCAAACATTTGTTTTAATTTTATATATTCCTCTAACTCTTTAAAATATTCTTCAACCATTATGAAATATTAACTTTGGTATATAAAATATACTTATATTTTATTATTTTAAGGTAATTTCCTATATAGATATCACCTTTCATCAGGTGGGAAATGAAATCATCGATCGTGTGTATGACGAACTACCACATTACGAACTGACATAATTCATTTTCCGTCACCACATATCATTGATAGATATAAATATTTATTTAACATATTTATAATATATTTATTAAATAATTATATTTTTTTTATTATAATATTACATATTCCTTATTTCATTCCATTCCATGGGAATATGATAATGTTGCTTGTGTGTATGATAGACTAACGCCTCACAAAACGATGTGATTCAGTTTACACTTCTACATTACACAGAAGGTAATAAAGACAAATTTAATGAATTTATGTTATATATATTAAATAATATTGGCAATGTAAATGGGATATATTATTTACCTTCCTTTCATTTCATTCACTGAGAAAATGAAAACAACATTAATGCAAACTTACGAAATACCATCTTCATGAATGATGTAACTCATTTTATACCTCTAAATTTTATTGATTACTATAAGTAAATATATAATAAATTTTAATTATTTTTATATCATTTTTAAAAGTATAGAGGTTATGTAATCATGATAAAAGTAAAAGGTATGAAAATAAAAAACCAAAACAAACATGGAAAACAAAGCAGTTACTACCTGAATTGATATTTTAAAAAAGAAAATTGTTAATAAAAGGGTACAAAAAGGTTGTAATTAAAAATTAAATTGTATAATATATATAATTATGGTTTTTAAAATATTTATAATAGACCTATATTTATTGTATATGAGAATATAATGTGTATGAAGGATGTTGAGACTTAAGGAAAGGTATCTTCATATAACTTTTATTTCTGTGAGATATAAGCAATATTCATGAGTTGTTTCATTTTTCTGGTGAATATAATTATTATGAATGTATTTTATAATGATTCTTATGATATTTAAATTTATTTATGTGTTCATATATGTTTATTTATTTCATGGGAATTATGAATTCAAAGGTTACCAATGAGGTAAGAGTTTTATGTTACAATCCCTCAGTTTATTAGGATTCTTTATGATTAAGTTTATGATGATGATATATTAAGATATATATTCAAAGAAGCTAATTAATTTTATTATAATACAGTAATTTATTGATTATTACCTTTTTTACTTTCATTATATTCTCTTTAAATACTCAATAGACTGAAAATATGAATTACAGAAAAATCGACATTATTTCTCTCTTCAGAAAAAAATGATTTTTATTCTTTTTCCAAGTTTTCTAAATATATCTTAAAGAAATTTTTTAGTATTAATTTTTACCCATGTTTTAATTTTTACCATAATGTTATAGAAGTTATATTCTTTTCATTCTCTGAATGAGGTGTTTTTTTACCTATTATAAAAAATGTGAAAATAATCATAGTTTTTTAAAAAATATAAAATATGGAAATAATTTTTAGTCATCATGATTGGTCATTGATTTATAGTTATGTTATTAGTTTCCTTTTTTTATTATAAAATAAAATTATTTTGAATTTTTTTTATAAATTTTTATTTCTAAAATTTTATATTTAAATATGAAAGGGTATTTTCCTCAAAAAGTCTTCCAAGTGATATTTCAAAATCATTTTCCATATAATATGAAATAATTTGATGTTACTTGTGGCTTAATAGGGATATTATCTATATATACTATTATAATTATTTTTTTATAATGGTTTATGATTATGATGATGAATTTTTTATGAAACCCACTCATTTTCCTTGGGTTATCATATGATGAAATGATTATAAAACCCATTTCATTTCATGGGTTCTGATAAGTTGAATTTTCTATGACCCTTTTGTACAAATATGTATTATTTTAATTATATATTTGGTGGTACCTTTATCTCCCTCTAATTTATTGGGCAATTATTTATATCTCATGTGATAATAATGGGAAACTAGTCATGGAGATTGATCAAAGATATTAAATAGGTTGATGGGCTTGATCTACATTGGGAAATAGGTGATGTGATATGATATAGTACGTTTGATAGTCTTGGTAGTTAACCTTAACAAATGAAAAGGATTCTATACCTATTTTGGTGCCATAATTTTATAACATGTGCTTATGCTTCATGAATTATAATGATTTCACACACTTATGAATCATGAATTTTGAAATGATAATGATTTATTCCATGAATCATGTTTATGAACTATGATAGGTTCATAATGAACTTTGTATGATATTTTTATGATATCATCCCATTAAACTTATCTTATTATTTTACAAGATCATAGAATGATATCTCCCATGGTTACCCCTACTGAGCATTTTATTTCACCATTTCTTATGTTTAGTTTCCCTAAGTTATGAATAAAGGTTTAATGCAGGGTATGTTTATGAAGAGTATAATATGGTAATATATTTATGGGATATATTTAATATCTTTCATTAAATAAGAAATTGTGTACATGACCTCCAATGAAAATAATCTATTACAGTCCTCGAGCTTGTATATGAGAATTATTTTGAATGTTCATCTTAAAAAATGTGTCATTTAAGTGTGAATAGCCTATGTAGTTTTATTTAGAATTAGGTAATGTTTTAGTTAAATTTTTTGAAACAAGTATGAGGGAACATTAATGATAACCATATGGATAATTCTACGTATATAAAAATATTATGTAATTTTGGTTAAGGATAGAACGAGTGGTTTCGATAAATTACATACCTATATAGATACATCAAGAGGATGTGGTTTCAGAAAAATTATTCCTCTAGGTAATAAATTTTAAATGGGAACATTTATAATGACATAATCATCACTTGGTGCATGATAATGGTCATTTCATTACATATGGTTTGACATTCTCGAGGGATATGATTTAGAAATTCAAATAACATATATGAACCATCCTGAAGTATTTGAACAAATGATTATACTGAATGGCCTAGGTTAAGCCTAAGGTGTCCTTGATTGAAAATAATGTCTCATTAATTAGATATCATATAAGTTATTTTTCATGATTATGCGGTTTTACACTATGATTATTGTTTATTTGACTATTTTTTGGTTTTTTTAAATGGGTGGAACCTGAAGTAACTGGGTTAAAATTGAATTTTATTAAAAATGTGTTGATGAAAAGCCAAATATGATGGTGATTGGTGTGTAGGATATTGTGATTATTCTTAAAACGTTATCACATTATATTATTAAAAAATTACTCCTTAACTAACTCCCAGAGTGAGAAAAAAGGATAAGGATAGAGTTTTCCAAGAGATTTAGTGGTGGGGACCATGAAGGAGAGAAGATTTAATTTCCTATACATCAATTTTATGAGAAGAATCACTCAATGTAATTTATCAAAGGAATGAGAATTTGGTTAATGTTTGGAAAAGACAGTCCTAGAGTAAATAATTTCCAATGTAAAATGAAAAGTACAATTAATTTTGTGGAGGAGAATAATGTTTTCACTAATAAATCATCAAGGGTTGATTTTTTTAAAATGTGGAAGGTATGAGAATTATGAAAATTGATGTCCTTGGGGGAAATATGAAGAATAAAATCTTCATGATTTCATGAGTAATGTTTTTTTCCATTTATGAAAAAGAGACTATATGTGACATATGAAAGAAATAAGGTATTAAGGAATATGATGGCGAAACATAGTGAATGGTTTAATAGTGATAGGGAATTATTGATCTATTTATCTATTAGAATTATAGAATTATTTTATGTGAATCCCAAAGTATATATAAGCATTTTTATATAGAAGTTTTTCATGAAGTATTTTTATGGATATACTAAATGGTACGGATAACCTATAAAAGTGATTTACTGGAAATGTGAATTCTCTGGGAAACACATTATTATAGGAATATAATAGTTAATATGTTCATGAAATTTATAAATGATGTTTAGTTTGGATATAGAGATGATTTATATGGATAAATTAAGTTTTACAGTATTGAAAACCCTATAATTGATTAATGATTATTTTGAAAAAGTGGTTTATATTATGATTGATGAAGTTTAAAACATTGTTTGATTTATGGAATAAATAAAATAATCTATGTTTTATTTAAGTAATGATGAATCATGTATGTTTTCATTGTTTTTTTATGGTAATTATTTTTAATACCACGTTTTTAAGGAATATATAACCAAGGTATTCACATATTTTTCATGTCACAATTAAGATATAATTTATGATATATTGGGGATTAATTTTAACTTGATTTTGGGAAATTTAGTGCAATTATTTAATAATTTTTTAATTTTATATTGGTATTATTTTTTTACATTAATGATAAGGTTTATTTTGAAACATTATTGAGTTTTTAGATATTATGTTATTATTTCACTATTTGATGATTTATTCATATTGGATAATATAACATAACCATTTTAGTGTATATAATAACCAGAGATAAAAATAATGAATTATCCTTATTTAATGAATCTTAAAATCCACTAGTGCTTCAAGCATGAGAAAACCTTATTAATGTCTTGTAGTAAGAGATGATGTGGAAATCTATTGAAGTAAAACCAAATAATTTGATTTGTGGTTATGAAATGAAAAAAGTATATTTTTTTGGGTGGTATATTTTGATATTAAAAATTATTTCAACATTAGGAAAACAAATACTCATACTAAAATGTTGTCTTATTACAATAATTTTTAATAAATTCATGGTCTTTTAATAGCCTATTTAGTTGATTATTTTTGTGGTTTTTAACTTTCTCATGATAATTCAATTTCTTTAAATCAATGATCTATGGAAATTACTTTTCTTCTATGTTCATATCTTCACTTCACGCTAATTTTTTCCAATTTGGAAACCACATTATGTGCCATTCTAGAGGACTTTCATATAAATAATTATATTTAATTTTAAGAGGCAAATTTATCGAAACTTTTACAATGTGGGTTTTCCTCAATGGAATTTTAAAATTTCAAACCCTTGATTACTGATATCAAGTTCAAATTGTGAGCAAGAAATTTTTAAAGGGGTACAATTCAACACATTGAGATTTTATGAAATATTTTTTTTTCAAAAAAAATTAATTTTTTGATAGACTGTGCTACATAAAACATAGAGTTTTAAAATACCACACTATGAAATATATATACCGATACTAATAAATAAACATTTATTGATTAATTCTTATGAAATAAACACACAATTTTCAGTAAAAGTCGTTTTATGGTTCAAAAATATGTTTCCTTAAAAAATGATTTTTTCCTTTGTTTGTAGGTAATATATTTATTTTATAATAATTTAATTAATTGTTTTTTTAAATAATACACCATTTTTTAAAACATAAAATTAAAAATAGATTACAATTTTCTTAAAAAATTTGTTGTAAGTGAATATACTATTTTTGTAAATAGTGTCATTTCATTTCATTGAATTAATTAATTTAAATTACGATTGTATTTTTGATTTGGTTATAAATTTAAATATGATCCATTTTATTTATAATTATATAATAAATTTCATTTCAATTAGGAATTTTTAGGATTATTTTATCTATTTTATGACCTAAAAATTTATTCTTTCTAAAGACTATTTTTAGGTTCATAGTGATTTTGCATTTCAATTAACTAAAATACCCCATGATGAGGAATGATATAAATTAATTGTTTTTTATATAGTTCTATATATATTAATTTAAATTAATATAATTAAGATTATTATCTATAGAGTTGATATAAAATCAAATTTTCCTTGTTAGAAATGTATTTTTCTGAAAACCTTTTTTCGTTTCATTGAAATATTTTTTTATAATTAGTTTTTGACAATTTTAGAAAATTTATTTATTAAAATAAACTTAATTTTTTATATCGTCACGTAAAAATTATCATAGTGTGATTTCTTTGGGAACTTTTCAATAGGATTAATTTTTCGATGAATAGTTAAAAATTTGGGTTTTTATTGAAAACTTCATTTTCATTAAAATAATTAATAAGGTTAAATTTATGTCTAAAATGGTTTAAAAAGTAAAATTAACTAAATAATATTATAATTAATCCAATATATTTAATCATAATCAAATTCATGTAGGATTTTGAAATTAAAACTTTCTATACTTTTCAAAATTTTATCTAGAGAAAACCGCCTTTTCATCGCCCATGTGGGTTTACTTTGAAATTAAATATTCCCACTTATGTAAATGGTATTTAGAAAAATTGATTACATATTTTTAATCATAATAATTAAAATTATATAATAATGTTAAATTAAATTCTGGTCAAACTGGATTGTCAAAATAGTATAGATAAATTACCACAGTTCACGTTAAAATAGGTTTACCATGGGAAAACTAAACATATTAGAGTTAAAATGACAAACAATCATGTCCAAATCACATTTTGGCCATATTTAGACCTTATATTATTTAAGTTTTGATATTAGGCCATTTTGGTGCCTTGTAGATCATTTAAAACATGGTTACAGGTTTTTTTCAAAAGATCCTACTGTGTCCTCTCCCCACTTATAAAAGGCCATCCCATATCTTCTCCTCTTCAAACATTTAAAATAAATTTTGTTTGGACACGACCTGAATAAATACATTAATTAATTCCCTCCCTATATCCAACCATCTATAGTCTAATTAGGAAAACCTCCTAAGAATGATTTATGTTTAAACCTAAGGGCTCAAAATTTACGTTTTCATTTCAATAAACACTTACAAGGATAATGTGAGAAACCACACAATTATAAATATGAAAATATTTGACATAAAAATAAATTACACAATTACTAAAATAATTTTTGAGCCTATTAGATACCTTATCCCTATATAAGTTCCCTTTAAGAGAAGTTACCATTGTATCCAGGTCATCCCTGATGTGTTCCTCAAAGTAATAATCCATCTTGTCCCATGATTGAAAAAATTCCATTATAGTTATATTCTTTTAATCAAAACCTCTTCTAAAAAAAAATATTTCTTATTAACCTATATACACTTTTATTTTTTGGTCTCTACTTGGATATTTATCTCAATCATCCTATTGGAATCCTCTATGAAGGTATTAATCACAAATTCCTCCTTCAATATTTCATCTTCAGAGTGCTTGTTAAGCTCCCATTATTTATTATTATTCGAATACTCCTTACATGATTATTGAATCTTGTATACCATAAAAACCTTAGTATAATTGGCCCAGTCAGTTGTTTCCTCACTATAAAGATTATATACCAGTATCGAGCCTCCCTAAACCAGACTAGGTTCTTCTAGTATATCATTAGCCTTCACCTGTTCCTTTGAAATAACATAGTCAATCAATTGGTTTCCAAACTAAATATTTTCATTAGATATAAATTTATAATCAATGTAAGTGGGTTCTAATTCTATATCCTTATTTAAAATATTCTTGGAACACTATTTCTCTATCAGTTTAGAAAGATAGGAGTAGTCCTTACACCCTTTAAATTTCTAACTTTTGGTCAGAATAGAACTCCCTGAATCTCTATTCCCCTTATGCCCTTTCTTCCTCCTCAAGATGTGAATCTATATAAAATGCCATCCCTCAGAACTATCGTTTTCAAAATTTTATATCAATCTCATCACATGACTGTGAACCAGGAAAAACTTTCCTTTAAATGTAACCCTCTTCTTATTTTGTCTCTCTTTATCTATGGATTGTCCCTTAAAAAATACAGAGCTCCAAAGCGATTTACAATATGAATAGTTGAAGTATCATTTATAGCATCTAGTCCATTAACTAAATTCACCCCAACTCCTATGACAAGAATCTAATAGACCCTAAAATCTATAGGACCTCCCTTACATTGCTTCTGTATCACCTATTCATGAGTAGAGTTATAGCTAGGTTGAACTATATCCAGTGACCGTTTTTATGGTGGTCGGAAGGAGATACTGACGTAGTGATGGAAATTGACTGTGAATGTTTATGTATAGTGGTAGGGTGACATGAGATATCATCAATCATGATTCCAAGATGTTGTGTGCTTTTTAAATTTTGAATTTTGAACATGGATGTAGATGTTATTTGGGTTCCCTCTTAGTTTGTAGATTATCTTTAGTCCATAAAAGTGGATTTTGTAAAATCAAATAAAAATATTATTTTTAGTGAACTATCTCTATCTCTTATAGCCCATCCTTGGTACTGGTTCTATTTATAGTTCACATAGCCTCAAAAATGGATGTGTCTTTATATGAATTGACAAGATCCATAAACCATACGACAAAACCACTTAAATTCCTTGTAACCTAGACAAGACATACAATGCCGTATCGTCTAGATCACATTTCAATCATCCATAATAATTGTTTCCGACGCTTTCGCCGGGGCGCGCGCCCGTCCGTCCGCGGGGGAGGACGCGCGGCGCTGCTGTTGCCCCACATTCCCGCTTTCCAAAAGCGGGCGGAATTCTCTCCTTATTCAGGGAACGTCTGCTCCTTGATCGAAACGGGATGATGGGATGTCGGTTCTTCCTCCTGTGGATTCCTCCTCAGAGCTCATCACCAAGTCCGGGTCTCCCTTATAGATTTAATACGTAGTTCGTGAAACTCTTCCCAGTGCCATGTTTCCATGGACGCCGATTAATTATGTTGCTTCTGTCGGGACATTCCAAGGGGTCCAGTCAGGGCAGCAACCTTCGGTCAGGGGAGTAGTCACGTTGAGGCATCAGTAGCGTGTCTGGATGCAGGGGTACCTGGCATGTCTGTCTGTTATCCTTGACCACAAGGATTCTCGAGGGCGTGGAAGCCCGAGGCATCCCACATCGAGTTCGGGGAATTATATGTCATAGACACATATCTGAGGTTTTCCTCAGCTTCCTGTGTTCAACATAGGGTATGCCGCAAGTTTAACATCCAACGGAGACGGATCAACCCAACCAGGGCATTAGCTAGGATAGATCGGATTGAGGGATCCTCCTTGAAGGGATATCGATACTGGAGCCAGCCCATGGGCGGCTGTGAAGAAGAGCGTGCTGACATAGTCTCACCAGGATAAGACGGTCCGGGTGAGAATCGGAATGGGTGGTGGGTTGATGAATGGAGTGGAAGGAGAGTGAAATGGGACCATCGCAGAGGGCGACAGTGATGTTGGGCTTGAGCCTTGACGAGGCTTCCTACGTATCCCCGTGGCAGGGAATCAAATTCCGCGTAGTTCGGGAATACAGTTTAATGTCATGCGGGACGAAGTGAACCCTGACATGAATAAACGACGGGTGATGGGTGTCGGCGAACCGACTTAAATGAGGGACCTTGGTCCGATGGGAGTTGGGCTTGAACCTCTGGGAGGATTCCTACGTACCATGCCTTGACATGGATCAAAGACCTCATAGTTCAAATGGGAATAGGTGGGCAGTTTAATGTCATGCAGGACAAGGGGGGCATACAGTTTAACGTCATGCTGGATGAGGTGAAACTCGACGTGGACGAACGACCGAGCAATGTGGCATAAACCTCATAGAGGCCTCCTACGTACCATGCCTTGACATGGATCAAAGACCTCGTAGTTCAAAAGGGATTTGTCGGTGAACCGACGTGAAAGTAGACCTTGGTCCACTATTGGTGGGCTTGAACCTCGTAGAGGCTTCCTACGTACCATGCCTTGACATGGATCAAAGACCTCGTTGTTCAAAAGGGAAGACCCGACGTGAAAGACGGGTGGGCTTGAACCTCATGGAGGCTTCCTACGTACCGTGCCTTGACATGGATCAAAGACCTCGTAGTTCGGAGTGGTCACAACGGCTTGCCGTCAGACGGGAATTGCAGTTTAACGTCGTGCTGGACGTAGGTGGGACCCGGCGTGAAGAAACGACGGGTGGGCTTGAACCTCAAAGACGCTTCCTACGTACCATGCCTTGACATGGATCAAAGACCTCGTAGTTCAAATGGGAATGGGTCGCAGCGGCTTACCACTGGACTAGAATGGGACCCGACGTGAAAGACGGGTGGGCTTGAACCTCGTGAGGGCTTCCTACGTACCATGCCTTGACATGGATCAAAGTCCTCGTAGTTCGCTATGAATTGGGGGCTTGGCACACCGACAAGAAGACGGTTTGGGCCAATGTATGTTGGGCTTGAACCTCAAGGAGGCTTCCTACGTACCATGACTTGACACGGATCAAAGTACTCGTAGTTCGGAGTGGTCACAACGGCTTGCCGTCGGATGAGAATTGCAGTTTAACGTCGTGCTGGACGTAGGTGGGACCCGACGTGGAGAAACGATGGGTGGGCTTGAACCTCAAAGAGGCTTCCTACGTACCATGCCTTGACATGGATCAAAGACCTCGTAGTTCAAGTGGGTGGTGGTCAGGGTCGGTGCTCACTCTAAGCCCACGTGAGTCATGCTCGGTGTGAGAAACAAGAGGTTGCAAGGACCTGACGATCACGTCGCGAGGGGTGCATCCGTGAGAAGCGAGAAGGGGCTTACGCGTTGGGCGGCCCATGGTGTTGGGACTTACTCTAGGATGGAGGCCCAAAGGGGGTTCCTCGTTCCCTATCACTCTCTCCACTGACCTTGGTAGTGGGGAAGTACAGAGATGCACGGGTGCAATAATCCGTATGAAAGGGTAGGGGCTTACGCTCTGAGGCAGCCCTTCCCCTACGAACATACGCCACTCCGATAAGGAGGATCTCGTTCCGTGTGCGGAAGAGTTCCATTCCCGTGGAGACGAGTGGTGTAAAGAATGTTCGACCTGGGGGAACCTTTCGTGAGGGAGACGAGGTTGGATCACAGTTTAACGTCATGTGTTGAGGACGTGGCGCTTGGTAGTTTAACGTCCTGCAGCTCAGATGAGGTGGGTTCACTCCACACCCCTAGGGCTTACATAACCGGTACCCTCTGGTCCTTGGGGAAGGGAAGGTGCTGGTAAGGCCATGGTCATGGGGGGTTGTGGAACGAACCATCGAGGGGTCCACGTTAGCATGGCTATGTGAAGAAGCAATAGCCGTTAGCGTGCCTATGCGAAGAAGCATTAGGCGAAGCAACGCTACGAGTGGTTTTGTCCATGGGACTTTGAAATCACATCGTGCAAACCTGGAGGGTCGCACGGAAAGAGGAATCGCTAAGCAGAGGAGTGTGCTTTGCGAAGTGGGGTGACTTGGCCTTAGCATGGGGCATAGGTGTGAGTGGGAGGTGCTTCGCGAAGTGGAACAGTGTTCGCAGAGCGCTGCCTCGCGAAGGAGGAGTGTCTCGCAAAGCAGGGTCCTGCAAAGCAATGTGCTTCGCGAAGTGGAGTGATCCTGCCTTAGCATTGGGATCACTCGTATGGGTTGGGTGTTTCGCGAAGCACAAGTGCTCCACGGCTGCCCGGGTTCTCTTGGGAATCCCCTTCCTTCGCGAATGCCCTTGAGCTTCGCGAAGGGCATCCCTCTTGGAAGAGGGGCTCAAAACGAGACAAAGCAGAGTCGTCTCGCGAAGTAGAAATACCTCGCGGAGCTCATGATTCCCGGGGCAAAGCGTGCTTCGCGATTCGGGAGAGGAGAAGCCGAAAGGTTGGATTGTCCATCTTTTGGACTCAGGGGGAGTCCAGTATTTATAGGGAAGGGGCGCCGCGAAGCTGGGCTCGCGCGCCGCCTCAAGGGCTTCGCGGCGGCTCGCGAACATCAAATCGGATTGCGGAGGATTACCACCTACGGTGCTTCACGGCGGCTCGCGAATGGCAAATGGGTTCGCGGAGCATTACCGCCTCCTGTGCTTCGCGGCGCCGCCATGGTTGGGGTGCTTCGCGGCAGGCGCTTCGCGGCGGAGCTTCGCGGCGGAGCTTCGCGAGGCAGCGCGCCGGCCTTTTTCGTTCCCTTCTTTCGAGCCACATTTTTGGCGCCAACAAATTCCCCCCTCAGACTTGGTGCCACGGAGGGCTAAGGGTCGAAGTCTGAGGGATAATCGCCAAAATTGTCGGTGGTTCGCGATGCAGCATCGCGAAGGGACCCCGCGATGCTCGCCGGGCCGCGGATCCGGACGCGCCGCGATGCTTCGCGCGGATAAGGCGCGCCGCGATGCTCCGGGGTCGTCGCCTATAAATAGGGGGTCCACCCTCTTTTGTCTTCACGTGCTTTCCTTGTCTTTTTTGCGCTCTCGACTTCGCGAAGCTCCGCGTACTCCGTGACAGCCCTCCGCGAATCGAGCTTCGCGGCGAACCGCGGGTCTCCGACTCCGCGTCCGCGCTAGGCGAACTTCTTGTCGGCCTTGGCCAGACTTCGCGACTTGGTCTCGCGACCGATCTTCACGATCCGTCTTCGCGATCGAGCTTCGCAGTCGAGCTTCGTGATCCATCCGAAAGAATCCTTTTCTGAGGGCCAGAGTTAGAATGGCCCATCAAGAAGCTGTCTTGGGGGTTCTCACAGATGCTGCTCGGCGAGATGAGATGGCCAACCATCCAGGATTGGGGGAAATGGTTCGGAGCCACTCGGACCACACTTCTTTGACAGATCTGCTGTCGGAAGGTCAGAAGGATTATCCGCAGTGCAAGAAACTACCGTTGTACGGCTTCGGGCTGAGGGATGACGTCTTCATCCCTGAGGCGAGAAGGGATGACGTCTTCATCCCTGAGGCGAGAAGGGATGAACCGGCTTGCTGGTTCAGGAGCACACCGTGCCAGCACCAATGGTTCAGGGCGGCAGATGGTCATGCGCGGGAGGATTTCACACCCGTCACCGCTGAATGTCTCTACAACCATGTAAATGATATCGACGGGAGGCCATTGCAACCGGAGATGTCCCCTCCTCTCTACCGCACCATGCTGAAGGCGGCTTTGCAGGATCCAAGGAAAGGATGGTCTGATGAGTGGGATCTGCGCCAGGGCGGCAATTTTACTGACGACTGGGCCTGGGCCTACTGGGTCGGCGCCTCATGCGAGGAGTTCGAGGCCGAGCTGAGGAGAGTGGGATTGTATGAGGCGGCGTGGGCCTCTCAATTCCACATTTACCAACCAAAGCAGCTGATGCCAGAACTGCAGAGTAGATGGTCGTCCAGGACCAACACTTTTCACCTTCATCACGGGGAGGTGGGCATCATCCTGCGGGATGTCCACCAGATTTCCGGGGTCCCGATCTTGGGGGCCATGTATGAAGAATTCCTCCCTGTCATCAGCGCGTGGGGGGATCCGGAGCAAATGCCGCGACTGGCGTCGGTGCTGATGGCACTTGTCCTTGGAGAGGGCAAGTAGGCCGTGAGGGACGTCCACTTCAGGAGGTGGTTCAAATGCTTCCTGAATTTCCCAGAAAATCGAGAGTTCCCTCCAAGGCCTCAGACTTGTCCAAGGGTAGCCCAACGGGGCAAAGGGCACTCTTATTGGCGGGTCTTGGAGGACAACCAATGGAAGACTTGGGGTTTTAGCATCAGCACCAAACAACAGCCAATAGTCAGGCTGGCGGCGTTCATCGCGGATCTCATCTGTGGGTGGATCCTACCAGTGAGGGATACAAGAATGGGGGTGCGGCCCAGCTCGTTCATCATGGCGTCGATGTTGGCCATGGGGCAGCGGATCAAACTGGGGATCCTGATGCTCACCAAACTGTACAGAATGCTGCGACATATTAGCGAGGGCAAGAAGCCGCCAAGGATATGCGGGCCCTTCCACCTCCTATATGGGTGGATCGCAGCGCACATCAGGGGGATTTACGAGTATCCAAACCCCATCTCGCCACCGGGATCGGACTTTCTCCCTTCCATTCTGAACGCAGTTGGGAGCTTACCGTTCAAACTGGCCATCCCAATGGTACTCAATCGGGTGTGGAGGGCGGATGAGTTCAATTTCCACCCCTTCCCGTTGCCTATGGGGATGCTTACTGATGACGGGCGAGGAACGGAAGAACATCGGGCTTACCTTCTGGCCTTCCGAGGTGGAGTTTTGGTGGCTCGGATAGATCGTGATCCAATATGCGAACCGTACACCCCGCATCGTTTTGCGAGACAGTTCTGGTGCCTCCAGCGGCTGACCCTGCAGGTCTACTGGGAGGTGCGCCACGAGGAGCAACCGTGTGTGATGAGGCAGTTATGGCTCATGTTCACACGGGAAGATGGGAAGATGCGGATTGCATTGCCTCCATCCACCGCCGCCTTCGGATTAGTGATGGAGTACGCCATCAGTTGGGAGGCTGCTTATCTGGGGGAGATGCTGAAGCCGCCAACGGTCCGGGTTGGTGACGGTGGGCCTCCTCTATCTCGAGGTCGAGGTCGGAGGGCAGCTAAGGCCGCTCGCTGCAGCGGGGCTACATTGGCGGCGAGACCCGCACCGGCCGAGGGTATGGCGGCAACAGTGGATCCGGTGGTTCCGGAGGAGCCGGGCCATTCGGCGAGGCAGCCACCGAGGGGATTTCGTCAGATATCCACTCAGGCTCCGGGGAAGCGGCTGCGTCACATCGACATGGCAGAAGATGCTGTCTTTCTAGAAGCTTGGGACATTTGGGATGTCAACCGGAAATTCCTCAGCCCACCTGAGATGTGGGCCCACCTGAATCGCCTCGGGATGGAACTGCCGGGCATAGGCCCAGTTCGGGCTGGATTCATGGTGTCTCCGTCGGAGGCGGAGCAATACCTAGGCGAGATGGAGGATTACGCCCACTCCAGCGGTGTTCCTCGCCCAATGAAGGATCGGGTGATGGTACTGTTGAATCAGATGGTGCCCCCGCAGTTATCGGCTGCCGATCTGAGGGAGCACTTCCCCTTGCCGGAGGAATCAGAGGACTCTTCTCTGGGGGATGAGGCTGGAGGAGGGAGCCCGTTGGAGGAGGGCGAGGTCGGAGACCGAGGCTCAGAATCCGACGACTTCACGGAGGCTCTCGAGGTAGCATTCCGAACTTCTCTCCTTACGACCTGTTTTTGGGTCCCTATGTACTTCTCACCAATGTTTGAGCCATGCAGGAGGAACTTGTTCGTAGGCCTCTTTCTCGCTCCTTGGCTGGTGATGATGCGGGACCTTCAGAACCCGCGCCTATGGCTGCGTCCAGTTCTGCATCTGGTGGGACCAGGGGGTCTGAGGTGGCTCCTCTGGACTCCCCAGATCTTCCAACAGTATACGGGGGGCCTCGTCTCAGAGTCCCATCGGCACCGACTCAGGAGCAGCGCTCGGAGGTCGATCTTCATAAGTCTCCTCCACCGGTCTCCTCGTTGTCACATGTAGGCCATGCCAACTAATGTTTATGTCTCTCTGTCGTGCAGTTCTTCGACTGGCGTGGGCTGCCGCAGCAAGACTGGTCGGGATATCTGGTGGCACCCCTCCTAGGGAAATGCCAGTGATGGTGGCGATAGTCCCCCCACCTCCTCAAGCTGCGACGCACACTATCACTGGCGGGACCACCAGCAGGGCCGTACCTGAAGTCATCGAGGTGGACTCTGAGGAAGAGGATCAATCGGTCAGTCCCAGTCCTGTCGTGCCTACGTCGGCGTCAGGTGTCGTGCCAGATTCAACACCAGATGTAGATCCTACTGAGGAATTCCTGCAGGCATATCCTGCGTACGAGCCTGCCAACCGCGCGGATTGGGACGAAACGGCCTCCGATGAGGAGGACAGCAGGATAGTCCGTCGCCGGTCGTGGAATTTGATCACGCGCTTTATTAGGGACACTCCCCAAGCGCAATGGCTGGCCGAAATGGATAGGATCCGCTCGCGGTTGCGCGAACTGTGTGCTGGGGGAGTGGATGCCCAACGCCCTCACGCGCTCATCCGAGACCTCATGGCTGAGAAGATCCGGGAGCATGATCGTGGGCTGAGCGTGGGATGGCAGCGGAGGAAGGCGACCAACATTAGGAAGCTCCAGGAGGCTGAAGGCGAGGTCCAAAAGATGCAGATCCGGGCCAAAGAGCTTTCAGCCACTCTCGATGCGCAGTCTGAGCTGGTCTCGCGATTGAAGGCCCAGCTGGCAGAGGCTGAGGAGCATATGGGGCAGACCTCTGGACGGATGGTTTCCGTCCAGGCCGAGGTAGAAAGGGCCAGGGCCAGAGTTGATGAATTATGCCTCGCCGCTGCCGAAGAGGCGCAGGAGTTGAATCAGCGACAACAAGCTTTGGACGCCACAAGTCAGCGGGTGGCGGAGCTGCAACGCTCTTTTGACAGGGTCAACCTGTCCATGGGGGAAGTCAACCCCCGAGTATTGTAACAAACCCAAAAGACTTTTATTAGTACTTTTGTGCTTCAACTCTTTATTTCTCCTTTGTTTTGAGTGTCGTGGTACACACGATTTCCACTGTTTGAATTGCCTTGTTACATCCCCACAATTTTTGCGGGACGTTTGACGACAATTCCCCAAGCCAGTCCAGATTCCCGAAAGATGGGGAAGGCTTGATCGGATGAGGAACTTCCAGGATAGCCGAATTACCGTTTCTTCAACGTTCTATTATGCACGAACGAGGCAACACCAGGGGAACTGAAATCGGTTCAAACAGATGAAAATGGGAAGTGTGAATCACGATACCCAAATTCGGAGCACTGTGGGGATGGCGTCACAATAAAGGACAACTGTTAACCGTGGCGGAGAAACGGTATCCTTACTGCGTTAGCCTGAAATGGGGACAACAAATGAGCATCGACCGCTGACCATATTCGCAACGCGGGATTTTATCAATTTGTTGTCGATCAATCCTTCAGGACATTGGCCCGTAATGGTAGGAGAGCCCTTGGGCATAATATCCAGGCCGTTCTTGGGGGTCCCTCCAAACATGACCAGTCTTCCGGAACGTTGCCCCAGGACGGTAGGTGAGCCGATGCGGCATGGGACCAGGCCTTTAGGGGGTTCCTTCAGACATGAAAGAGGACGAGGGTCCGAATAAGGGGCACGCAAAGCGTTGAATATGGAGTGATGGTTTGTTCAAATAGAATCCAACACTTCGGTAATTACACCACCATGGTGGGAGTACGCCAGATGGGCGTATCGGTCTAATCACGGATCATTCTTTCTTCCAGATAGGGCCTCTCTGGCGAGGGCCGGAAATGCGGAGGAACAAGATTTCGTGATTCCAGGGGCTGAACCCTAGGTGAAATGCCTAGGTGTCTCTACGTATCCCACGTGATGATGGGAATCAAGCCGCACGTAGTTCTGGAAGCGCAGTTTAACGTCATGCGGGACGAGGAGCAGCCTGACCGTGTTGGTACACATCCTGCCAAAACTACTAAGCCCACGTGAGTCGTGCTCGGTGTGGGAAACAAGCAGTAGTGGTGGGAATTTCCCGACGCAGAGAGGGGTAGGTTAGGGCAAAGGGATGCTCGGTGACTACCGGCCCAATGACACTAACACGATCATTTAGCGCACCTAGATGCGCGAAGAGAAAGAGCCGAGTATGATGGACTTCCACTTGAACATGAGGAAGTGGAAATGTGTGAATCATGGTGCTCGAGATTCAGATCACAATGATGGCAGCATGATGATGGAGGATCACTGCTGACCATGTTCGCAACACAGCATCCTGTCGCGTTAGCCTAGAATGGGGACAAACAAATGAAGGTCGACCGTTGACCACGCTCGAAATGCGGGACCATGTCGCAAATGTTTCCAGATATCCGTAGGGACGTTGGCCCGAAACGATTGAAGGGCCCTTAGGTCCAGCATTCATGGAGAGCCCTTAAGCTTAGTATCCACGTCGTCCGAGGGTCCTTTTGGATGTGGAAGAGGATGAGGATCCAAATAGCGAGCTCACGAAGCTTGGTCGTGAGATGAGGGGAATGTCCCTGTGAAAATCCCACGCTTCGGGCTCTTTGTCAAAACACATCTGAATACGTCAACGAAACGTATTAGAGAGAGGGAGCAGATTCCTTTCCCTTGGGGAGATCTTAGTTTAGGGTCATAGAATTCAGACCATGGATGGGTAAAGGGATCAGGGGACGCATGGCATCAAAACCTGACGTGGATGAGGACATAGTCCTACTTACCATGCGTTCCCTGAGGAAATGCTCGAGTCGAGGGACCGAATACAAGGGTTAGGCTGGGCCCGCGGGGAAACACCCGGGCGCTCCTACGTATCTCATAAGGATGAGAATCAAGCCATACGTAGTTCTGGACGGTGGCACGGTAAGGTACCAGTGCCAGGGGAGAAGGGAAGTGTGGGCATGGCCCTCACACTAAAAGAAGCGGGATTTGATATATCTTGTTTGTTCTTTAAGGTGAATGGTTTTTTTGTGAAGCGACATGCCTAGAATAGTAGGTCATAATGTCGCCAAAAGGATCAAGCCGTGATGGGCGTTGACAAATGGCATGGCACGTGACCAATACCCAACGTGATGTCCTCTACAACGAGGTCACTACAATGCGGTGCCGTTTTTCGTCGTGCGGCCAGGACGATAATGTCACAGTTTAGGGTCGTATGATAGGACCAAGCATGTATTTTATCGTCATGCAACGCAGACGTAGCAGAGATGATGCTAGGCGGGAAATGTGCGCAGTGTTATAAAACACAATTGACAGAGACATGATCCCACATCAAATTTTACGCCATCCGGAGAGGGAAACCTTAGGCCGAGGGGCCTATACAGAGGTGAAACAGGGAGAAAGACTGGCTTCCTGAATGGGTCGTACCCGGAGACAGGGCGTCTGGACGGTCCTACGTATCCCATGAAGATGGGAACCAAGTCGAACGTAGTCCCGAATGGATCTTAGTTTATGGTCTTAGAACTCGGACCATGGGATCCCCAAAGGACACCAGATTGCAGCTTTGTCCCCCCAGCATGAAAAGGTGCACTAAGGGATAGTGCCAAAAGTGTCGAGATTTCACCTGGACATGATGGGGTGGAAAATGATGTGAATCATACAACCAACATTCACGGACTAAAGGGGCTGGCGTGACGACAGAGGATTACTGCTGACCATATTCGCAACACAGCATCCTGTCGCGTTAGCCTGAAATGAGGACTAACAAACGAGCATCGACCGCTGAACATATTCGCAACGCGGGATTTTATCGATTTGTTGTCCAAAACCTCGGGGGGCGTTGGTCCATATCGGTAGGAGAGCCCTTGGGCATTGTATCCAGGCCATTATCGGGGGTCCCTTCGGGTGTGAAAGATGATGGAAGTCCGAATAGAGGGGAACACGAAGCTTGACAAGTGGAAGGAACTTGATCAAGTTTAATCTGACACTCTTGGTCCTAGACTAGAGTACTCTTAATACATGGGTGAACCACTGCAAGGAGTCAAGGGACTCAACTTCGAGGGTGATCGAGAGATGGGGCTGGACCCGAATCTTGGACATCCAGGTGGTCCTACGTATCCCATTAGGATGGGAATCAAGCCACACGTAGTTCTGAAAGGTGCCTTTTAACGTCATGCAGGACAGGGAATAGGAGGACTGAACCTCAGAATAGGGGCGTGCGTGGTGCAGCTATTGCAAACCCGACATGAATGAGGACGTAGTCCTACACTGCGTCACGCAGCCCTGTGATCGGGGTCCTGAAGGTAGGATTAGAGAGGTAAATTTGCTGAACTCAAGCTGGGCCCAGAGATAAGGGGTCCGAGCATTCCTACGTATCCTATCGGGATAGGAATCACGCTGAACGTAGTTCCAGATGAGAATATTAGTTTATGGTCTTAGAGCTCGGACCGTGGGTGGTGACAACTCCCGAGTAAGCATAGATGTCAACCCAATCCCTAATCCCACGTGAGATAAACTCGGTGTGGGAAACAAGGGGGGTATCCTCATCGCAATACTTGGGGCGTCCATCAAAGGGGAGTCAGCATAGAGTTCCGAAAGACACTTTTGATGTAGCTTGTTCCTCCAACGCGCAGACGTGCACGGGGGGAAAGTACCAAGAGTCCCGAGACTCTACTTGGACATGATAAAGTGATGAAGGGTGTGAATTGTGTACCTGGCATTTGGGCTTAATGGGTTGGCGTGGCGATAGAGGAAGACTGTTAACCATGGTGGAAACACAGCGTCTATATCGCGTTAGCCTGAGGTGGGAACAACAAACGATCATCGACCGCTGACCATATTCGCAACGCGGGATTTTATCGATTTGTTGTCCGAAACCCTGGGGGGCGTTGGCCCGTATCGGTAGGAGAGCCCTTGGGCGTAGTATCCAGGCCGTTCTTGGGGGTCCCTCCGGGTGTGAAAAATGATGAAAACCCTGATGCGGGGATACGTAAAGCCTGGAAAGCGGGTGCAGACGTGTCCGAGTAAAGTTTGGCATTCCAGGTAATAAACCAGAGTACTCTTAAGCACATTGGTGAACCGCCGAAAAAGGGATCGACGAAACAGCTCAGTAGGGGTGGGGAAAATGGCGTGGTCATTACGAGATCATCGTAAATGAGGACATAATCCCACACCACACCATATGATCCTCTCATGGAGGAAGGATAGGCCAAGGGGCCAAGATGGGATGAGGATTCCCGAGAGATGGGGCTGGACCCGAATCTTGGACATCCAGGTGGTCCTACGTATCCCATTAGGATGGGAATCAAGCCACACGTAGTTCTTGAAATACAGTTTAACGTCATACTGGACGAGAAGGGGAGCAATATACCCCGAAACAAGGGAGGTGTGCGGTATGGCGAAGAAGCCGACGTGAATGAGGACGCAGTGCCACACCACACCATACACCCTGGGTAAGAGGCGACCTGGGCCGTGGCCTGGAAAGGCCAAGGGGCCTAAGGTCAGGCATCAGTCAGGAAGCCCTGACTGGTTTGCAGTTTAACGTCTTACATGAGGACGGGGGGCCAAGGGCCCAAGGAGGCCAAGGGGCCTGAGGCTGGGCCTCGTAAGGGGAGTCATACGGCATGGTACATGATCCCGACGTGAGTGAGGACGTAGTCCTACACCACACCGTACACTCTGGGTGAGGAATCCTGGGCCGTGGCCCGGAGAAAAGGGGAAGTTATCAGTCAGAAAGGCCCGACTGGTTTGCAGTTTAACGTCTTACATGAGGACGAGGGTCGGGGACCCGAAAAGCCCAAGGGGCCTGAGGTTGGGCCTCATAAAGGGAGGGCGTACGGCATGGTACATGATCCCAACGTGAACGAGGACATAGTCCCACGTCACACCGTACACCCCTATTGGGAAACAGAGCCATGGGCCCGATTGCTAACACCTCCCTGGGGGAAGTTTTCCACCTCGTGACGGGGCAGAATGAATCACTGCACTCGATGTCAGGGACATCTCGGGGTGGACCCGAAGATCTAGGACACTGTTGACCATGTTCGAAACACAGTGTTCCTATGGTGACCCGTATGGGGGCAACAAATGAGCGTCGACCGCTGACCAAATTCGCAACGCGGGACTTGTATCGATTTTTTGCTTGAAAACCCTCGGGGGCGTTGGACCGTATCGGTAGGAGAGCCCTTGGGCATTGTATCTAGGCCATTCTTGGGGGTCCCTCTGGGTGTGAAAAATGACGGAATCCCAATTAAGGAGTGGGTGAAGCATAGCCGTATCCATCCACGAAGGGGGAAAACGCCTCCAGGGGGAACGTGCAGCCGGGTCGAGGCTTGATCGACGTGGGTCGGGGAAAAAGTGTGCACCCTGCCATGTCTTGACCCGAGGGGAAGATTTTGGCTTTTGGGCTGGGCCAACGGACGAAATGTCCGGGCGTTCCTACGTATCTCATAAGGATGAGAATCAAGCCATACGTAGTTCTTGAAGTCCATACAGTTTAGCGTCATGTGGTGAGGACGTGGGAGGATGGAAGAACGGGAGTGGGCGCATGGTGCGACCTTTACAATCTTTGCGCGATTGAGGTTGCATGAGCGGGGCCAAGAAAGCCTACTACCTGCTACACAAAGATCCTCCAAGGAGACTATTCCCAGGGGGAATAGCGAAAGAGAAAAGCTTGGGGCTGGGCTCAAGACGAGGCGTCCGAGCGTTCCTACGTATCCCATGAAGATGGGAATCAAGCCACACGTTGTTCTTGAAATGCAGTTTAACGTCATACTGGATGAGAAGGGAATTTCATTCAGGGAGGTGTACGGTATGGTACATGATCCCGACGTGAATGAGGATGCAGTCCTACATCACACCGTACAGTCCCGTAAGAGGGTATGTCGGGGAGAAACGAGGGGGCCTGGGGCCAGACCACGGTCAGGGAGACCTGACCAGCTTGTGGTTTAACGTCTTGCAGTGAGGACGGAGAGGCAGTTTAAGGTCGTGCGGGACCAAGTCGCAGTTTAGAGTCGTGCAGGACCCTCTCGCAGTTTAGGGTCGTGCAGGACCACGTCGCAGTTTACGGTCGTGCAGGACCCTCTCACAGTTTAGGGTCGTGCAGGACCACTTTTTCCCTAGGAAAAGTATCGCTTGAGGAATTTGGCATTGGTGGGAGGGGTTATACGCTCTCCATCTGTGGTCACCAAGGAGTATGCTCCGTTGGGGTAAACCATATGGATGATATAAGGACCTTCCCATTTGGGTTCTAACTTGGGCGGTTTCTTACCGGGAATCATTGGCGCTCGAAGGGCCAATACCAGGTCACCCTGTAGAAAAGAGTGGAGACGAACCTTCTTGTCAAAGGCTCTCGCTATCTTGTCCTGATGGCTTTCCAGATTGTGCAGGGCACGAAGCCGGTTCTCGTCCAGTGCCTCTAATTCAGGTAGACGGATCTCGGCTACCTCATCTGATGTTTGGTGATCATAAACTGCAGTGCGTAGCGACAGTAGCTGGATCTCAATGGGTAGGACGACCTCAGCTCCATACACCAGGGAATATGGGGTCACCTGGGTAGAGTTGCGAGTCGTCGTCCGGTAAGCCCAGAGGGCGTTGGAAAGCTTTTCCGGCCAACTCTTCTTATTCTGACCAACCATCTTCTACAGAATGTTAGAGAGGGTCTTGTTGAACGCCTTGATCTGTCCATTCGCCTGCGCATGGTAGCGGGAGGTATGGTTTGACTGGATGTCGTACTTAGCGTACAATTTCTTCAATTCAGCTGCTCAGAAGTTGGTTCCGTTATCGGTAAGGATGGCGTGAGGGACTCCAAACTGGTGGATAATGTTGGAGCTCACAAAGTCAACGATGGAACGGGCCTTAACCACTTTGAGCGGGACTGCCTCTGCCCACTTGGAGAAGAAATCTGTAGCAGTCAGGATGAACCTACACTGGCGGGCTGTTGCCGGTGGATACGGTCCCACTACATCAAGTCCCCATACCGCAAATGGCCAAGAGTACTTGGTGGGGTGGAGGGGTTCTGGCGGCCGATGCAAGAAGTTGGCGTGTACTTGGCACGCGTGGCATCTCTTGGCATACCCAATGCAATCGTGGATCATGGAGGGCTAGAAGTACCCTAACCTCCGGATTTGATGGGACAGCTTCGGCCCAGCTTGATGGGCGCCACAGGAACCGGCTTGAACCTCTTGAATAACTTGAGGTATCTCTACTCCTTGGATGCAACGGAGGAGGACACCATCGAAACTCCGTTTATAGAGGATCTTCTCAAGACCGAGGCCGCTCTGGAGGGTAAATTGAAGTGCGCAGCGTCAGATTCGCTCGTGTTCATCCCGGTCGTCCGGGAGCTGACCATTTTGGAGATACTCTACAAAAGGCGCCCTCCAGTCGGGAATGGATTCCACCACTGCGTCTGACAAACCCGGGACTCCCAATATGGAGGGTCCCACGGTGAGATGACTTACCCGCAGGCCATCATCGTCCTCTTGGGTGACGGGGGCAATGACTCTCTGGTGTGCCACATGTATGATTAGGTCGTCCTGCTCGGGTTCTACGAGCGACGCGGCTAAGCCATCCAAGGCGTCTGCTTTCTTGTTCTGCGACCGTGGGACATGGTTCACCTCTGGTGGAGAGGAGAACTGGGCCATTAGGCGGAGGGTGTACTCCAGCAACGGTGCGAGATCTGGCTTCCTGACGACATAGTCGCCATTAACCTGTTTGATTACCAGCTCGGAATCTCCCTTCACATGTAGATGGGGGACATGGATCTCAAGGGCCAACTCGAGGCCGGTGATAAGAGCCTGGTACTCTGCCTCGTTGTTCATACAACCTTCCAACAACAGGAACGAGTACGGCAGGACAGCTTGCACCGAGGTAATGAAAACAATACCCAGACCCACTCTGTTGAGCTTGGGGTCGTTGAGCCTTCTACCAGTGGGGCTCTGGGAGGCGCCGTCGAAATGCATTTGCCAACACGGGACAACATGATCGACTGAGAGGATCATCTCTTCGGGGAAATCCAGGTCCAGGGATTGATCCGCGGAGGTTGGATGGGCAGCTAAAAAGTCTTCCAATGCCTATCCCTTAACGGCCTTCTGAGGCACGAAACTGATATCAAACTGCTGGAGAATCACCGCCCACCGTGCTAGTCGGCCAGTCAGCATGGGGCAGTTCAGGATGTACTTCAGCGGATCTACCCGAGAGATCAGTTGCACCTCGTGGTGTTGCAGGTAGTGCCGCAACTTCTGCACGGCGAAGACGAGCGCAAGACAGCTCTTTTCGATAGGGGAGTATCTGACCTCCGTATCGAGAAGCATGCGGCTGCGATAGTAGAGACTGTTCTCAGTGCCCTCGTTATTCTTCTGGGCGAGCAGCGCGCCGAGGGATCTCTCCAGGGCAGTCACATAAAGGACCAGCGGCTTTCCGGAGATGGGTGGCATCAGGACCGGAGGTTGGAGCAGATACCACTTGATTTCCTCAAAGGCGGTCCGACACTCCTCATCCCATACATAGGCAGCGCCTTTCTTCATGAGCCGGGAAAAGGCTTACACTTGCCGGACAGATTCGCAATGAATCGACGTATATAGGCTAAGTGGCCTTGAAGGCCTCGAAGCTCGCGAATGTTGCTCAGGGGAGGCATTTGGCTGATGGCCTTGATCTTCTCCGGGTCGATCTCGATACCTCGATATCTGACAACAAAGCCCAGGAACTTCCCTGAGGTGACACCGAAGGCGCACTTTAACGGGTTCATCTTCATGCGACGGGAAAGGAGTAAACCGAACACTTTCTCAAGGTCTTTGAGATGGTCCTGGCACTGATGTGACTTGACTACAAGGTCGTCCACGTAGCATTCCACCAATGTCCCGAGAATCGGTTTAAATATGCGATGCATGGCCCTCTGATAAGTGGCACCTGCATTTTTCAAACCTAATGGCATGACCTGGTAGCAGAAGGTACCCTGGGGGGCCCTGAAGGCAGTGGAATCCTCGTCTTCAGGGGCCATCCGGATCTGGTTATACTCGAAATACCCATCCATGAAAGAGAGGGCTTGGAACTCGGCCGTGGCATCAATCAACAACTCTGTCACTGGGAGTGGGAAGTCATCCTTTGGGCAGTGGCGATTGAGATCGCGGAAGTCGATGCAGACTCTGATCTGCCCATTCTTCTTCCTGACCGGCACAATGTTGGCAAGCCATTTGGGGTACTAGACCTCCTTGACGAAGTTGGCTTTGATTAGCTTATCAACTTCGGCCTCAACCATAGCACCATGAGAAGGGTGCATTTTCCTGGGAGGCTACTTAAACCCACGATGTTTTGCCGGGAGGCCCAGACGGTGAATGGCTACCTGGGGATCCAGTCCTGGCATCTCGTCATAACTCCAGGAAAACACATCACGGTGCTGTTTGAGGAAGTCTATGTACTGCTGCCGCTCCTCGAGGGACATGGCCGCACTGATCAATGTGGGTCTCGGATCTGCCTCGCTACCAAGGTTCACCTGTACCAGTTCATCAACCGTGGTAGAGACGCCTTCTTCAAAGGCTGGGGGAGCATCCTCTAGGTCTTCCTCCCCAGCCGTGGGGGGACTTCCCGCGACGGAAGATACTTCTGTGCTCTCGAAACCCGAGGGGCAGTTGGTGCCTGCTTGGGCAGCAGCGGTCATCACATCAGGAGACTCACTTGTCGTTGAGACCATTGCAACGAATGCATTTGATCCTATCCCATCTGGCCTTCGGCCTAAAGGGCCACGTTTGATGATATCAAAACAATGGTGACGTGTCGTCCTGAGTCGGTTAATTCCAGCCCGGCGGAAGAGACACGCATGGCGCACCGCCTTTGTCATCAGCTTGACGTCCCGGTACCGTACAGGAGTAGGAGGTTCCGGGATGACCCGAGCCTGGTTGATGTAGGAGTACGAGGTGATTTTCCGCCGTCTCTTGGACACGGGAACATGCCTTCCTTGCGTACCCGAAATAACAAAACATTGCCCCATGTCGAGGGTCGTGGCCTCCAACCGGTGGATCGGGAGGATGTAGGCGTAGTCCATGCCTGCCTAGGGATCACTTTTGATCGGGGCGGGCTCATCCTCGCTTACCAGGATTTGCTTGTCCTTACTTTTGTAATAACCCGCATCCAGATAGCGGGCCTCACAAGAAGCGAAAGGGGACGCGTCTCCTTGGAGCACGCCTACTCGACCGTTGAGCGAGTACATGAGGCACTGGTGATATGACGAGGGGACCGCTGCGTGCAGATGGAGCCATGGCCTACCCATCAATGCGTTGTAGGCGGTGTCCTGAGAAACAACCATGAACTCGGTGCTGGCAATTAAGCCACCGAACTGAGTCTTCAGGCGAATCTTGCCAACTGGGGTTTGCTCTGTCCTGTCGTATCCCTGGATTCTAAGATCAGAGGGAGTCAGATCACCTTCGGACAGACCCAGCTTTCGTAGCCTCTGGGTGGGAATTAGGTTGATTCCGGAACACGTGTCAACGAGGCAACAACGGACTTCCACGCCGTTGAAGTGGCCAGTGATATATAGCGGGCGAATGTGCCCCTGTATGGGAGGGTCCTCATCTTCACCGGAGAACGAGATAACCTCCTGACACTCGGCGTTTTCAATCGTCTTGTTATGGAAGGCTTCTGCAGCTGCAACTTCCGTCTCGAATTGGAGGGGGCTCCTTAGGGCCTCGGCAAGTGCCTCGTGCATCTCAGATGACAGGCGCAGGGCCCCAAGGATGGAGAGCCTCGCCGGAATGCCGGCCAGGTGCTTTAAGACATCATACTTGCGTGCCAAACGCGAACCTCTGCTTACAGGGGGTTTTTCGGCATTTGGAGGCATAGCGGGTCCTGTTGGATGAACCGGCGATTGACTAGTACTGGGCACATCTTGCTGACTACCAGTAAAAGCCTGAAGAGTAGTCGCCGGACTAGGACCGGACAGCGGAGGCTGGCCTGTAGCCGGGCAAGACTGACTATGATGCGGACGAGGCCGCTCCCCCTGATCCAGTAACACGAACGGCGGTGGAGGTAGAGCCGAGGGTGCTGGATAGATCTGCGCGTGCTGAGATCTGCGCTGAACCTGATGCCTGGTCTCGGTAGCGTGCACGACTTGGCCACAAGTGCCTGCTGATGTACCTCGATGACCGGCGTGATTGCGATTCCGCTGACGTTGACGTTGGCTGGAAACGTTGGGGAGGTCTGCCTGGGGTTCCCCCTCACCGGGGGTCATATAGGGCTTTAGCAGCTCCATGATGTTAACCGAAGCGTACCCTTGGCTATCGCTCGAGGAGTCATCCACCGCTGGGCGGATTCTGGGAAGAATCACCATTTAGGGGGGCAGAAAGTCGCCGAGAGTGCAGGACGACGACGACACTGGCGGTGCACGTTGCTTCTTCTTACATCGCCGCTGCTTGCCCTTTTGGGCAGAGGTCGACTTTGAAGACGACGCGGAGGCACCAGCTACTTCTTCTGAAGGTTCCGACTGCTTCAGGCGCGCCCGGATGATACCCTGGGCACGAACAACGGTTTTTCGAGCCATCCAGTCGTCATATTTCTGGGATCCGTGGCTAGGGACCTGTTGCCACTCACCATCGTTGTCGCTGCCGATTTCTGATCCTGCAAAGACGCCTGCCACTTGGGCTGGAGCCGGGCCCAACTTGACTATGTTGTTGTTGACCTGGTCTTGAAGCCAGTCTTTAAACACATAGCACCGCTTGAGGGTGTGCCCCTGGATCCGATGATAAGGGCAGTAGTTGGGGTGATCGGTGAGATGCGCCTCTGCCGGCCTTCTGCACTCAGGCATACGCACAATCCCTTGCTCTAGAGCACTTCGGAAGTAGCCAGGAACCTGATTTTCGTTGAACGAATAGGTCTGGTACCTTCTTTCCGGATAGGGGGCCCTGGGGGCCTGGTCCTGACGAGGGACCGGAGGGGCCTACCGAGGAGGCGGCGCCTGGTTGTCTCGCCTAGGTGGCGGTGGCGCGTTGCGCGGGGGAACCTGTCGGTTCTGATGCGGTCGCTGCTGGGCAGGAGCCTGTGCTTGAGGTGGAGGACCTCTGTGGGGTTGCTGGAGTGGTGCCGCCGGCAGCAATTCCAGCTGCCTCAGGGCTTCTATTTTAGCCCCCGCGGCGGGTTCAGCCCTGGCGGTCCTCCTGGCTGGGATCATAGGGGGCAACAAACGTGCCTGACTAGCCTGTTACAGGGCTTCCTCGAGGGGCTGGGCCTTATCCGAGAAATCTCTGAACCCTCCAGGGTAGTTCTTGGTAATCAAGGAGGGTACCAGCTCTGTCTTGACGTTCCCCACACTCATCGTCAGTAATTTCTCCTGAGTCAGTGGCATATCGACGGAGTATGTAAGTCCCTTCCATCGGGCGATGAAATCTGCGACTCGCTCATCAGGCCTTTGCTTGCAGTTGAAGAGGTCTGCGATGCTGGTCTTTCGCGTGGTGGAGCTGAACTGGTACAGGAACTGCCGGCGAAGATCCTCCCAACCGGTCATCGATCCGATAGGGAGCTAGCTGTACCAGACGAATGTCGGTCCTTCCAATGTCTATACAAAACATCGGAGTTTGGCGGCTTCTTGCTGAGCCGGGGTCCCCAGCATGGGGCCACACCTGGAAGAGAAATGAGCCAAGTGCTGGGGCGGGTCCCCTGTCCCGTTAAAAGGTGAGAAAGTGGGGTTCCCAAAACCCCGAGGTGCGGGCATATCGTCCACCCACGCGGGATAAGGCTTGCCATCCGGTGGGACCGCCACCTGCCGCGTTTCCAACGCCTCGAGGCGGGCTGTGAGTGCCGCAATAAGGTCCTCCGGGTGGGGGTCCCTGTCTTGACAGGGATCCCAAACCACAAGTGCATTGCCAGGTTCTTGAACACGGTAGACGGCCTCGGCCGCTCGTGGGTCAACTGGCTGGACGACCTGCGGGGCGACTGGGGGAACCCGGGTTGGATTCTTTAGATTGCCCCGTCACTCGGGGGGGTTGGGCGAGACGTATCGCGCCCTCTTGCTGTATGTTCCGGTTTCCGCCCTGTCTGCGGCAGTGGCATGATCAGGGTTGCCCGGAGGCATCTCACTGGGGGGAAATTGTTCCTGCCCCTGCTGCCCCGGCCTGGGATTACCATAGTCGGGTCGCCGCTCTGCGGCGCGCTCAGCCAAGAGTTCGTCAACCAGCCTCTTCTGCTCAGCAAGCTGCTAGCGTAACGCGGCCTTCTTAGGATCCTCGTCCGTTTTCTGAACAGAAGCGGACGGGTCAGAGTGCTTGACGGTTCCGACGTGCTCTTTACCCTTGCCAGCGTTTCGACTGAGTACCAGCGACTCTGTGGGTACGGGCAGGCCTAGCAGGTTCCTCTGCTGACGGGTAACTCTCCCTGATGGGTCGAGCAGTGGCGGTGCGCCCTCTGGGGGGAAGTCTCCATCAAGGAGTTCCGGTTCGTCCTCCCTGTCCACAATGTCGGCCATGTGGACCGTGATTCCTCTCGAGGGCATGTCCTCGATGTCGCATAGCGAATCGGGTTGTCGTCGAATAGGATCGAAAAGAAGGGCAGCATAGTGTCCCCAACCACGGACTTGCACATGGGGGGTGGCTTCCCTGACGATCTTGCGGAGTGCTTTAAAACTCTGAACGCATTTTCATTGGAGGGCACTCTGGTGACCTGGCGACTCGGGGTGCTGGGCCACAAGGAGTGCGGCCGCATCGATCAGGCGGCACTGTTCGCCAATCTCCTCGAACTGCTCTCGACTTCTGGGGTACACCACCCGTTCGCAACGGAGGCGGAAGTGCGTCGCCCAGAGGGCTCGACAAAAGCATCCCACTTCTTCAGGGGTAAGAGACTCGGGTACGCGGAAATTCAGCGCCGCCGTGGGCCAGAACTTCTCTGGGAAATAGTTCGCTACAAGAATACTCCAGAAGCTTCTGGGTTTGGCCTCGGGGTCTGGCCCTGCATTACCCCACTCGTCAACCAGGGGCGGCTGAGGGACCGGTAGCGGTACCGAGGCGGACCTCTGGGATAGCAAACTCGGCGGTGGAGAATACGGCGAGCGAGTAGACTGGCCACTGAATTCTGGGCCTTCCTCTGAAGTGCGAGGTGACCTGACCACAATGTCACGATAGGATGGGCTAATAGCCACTGCTTCAGGCACAGGAATAGCCATTACCGGTGCCTGGTCATGTCGTTGCTCTACCACCGTTGACCCCCAAAACAGCTCCCCGTGATCTCGAGTAGAGGTAGAGGGCGCTTCGGGTGATGATGGCGGTGACTGCACGGTCGAGACCTGTGGAATTCCCAGGATTTCTTCCTCCTGGATGTACCTACGGAGAGAGACGGGAATCCGGTGGACCTCAAATTCTGGGAGAACGAGGCTAACACGTCTGGTTCCTGCCCCAGTCCTTGATACAGAGGAGCGGGGAGAAAGTTCCATCGCCGAATCGCATTCCGCTTCCGAATTGGAGAAGCGAGCAGGTTTGATCTCCACCTGGGCCTTCCCAGGATTCTTCTTGTGGTGGTGACGACCCGCTCTTCTGCCCCTGCGTGGCTCTTCGGGACAGGGTTGACTCCTATCAGGCAGCCTCGGGGCGGCGCTGGCACCGTGGCGGAGAGGACCCCCACTCGAGACAGCCGAGGTGCGAGGGGCACCAGGGCAAATGTCGAAGGGTACATGGGGAGGACCTCCATGAACAGTACCCACATGGGCGGGGCCTCTGTTGGAACTGGCAGGAGCATAAGGAAGACCTCCATGGTCGATGCGAGTGGAGCGAGGCCGACCTTCACTCCTCGGGTTGCTGGGGCGAGGAGGACCTTCGCCGGTTGCAGAGAGGACGTAGGGAGGGACCCCACGTTGAAGAAGGTCCGGATGGATGGTGACTTCAGAAGGATGGACCCCATACCCTATACAGCGGGCGCGGGAAATGTTTCCGCGCTGAGCATCACTGCCGCGGGGTAGGTCTTTCTGCAGGATGGGGACAGCACGAGGCATGCCTCCATGACGAACCTCGGAGCGGGGAAGGCCCACGCTCTGTGGAGTAGTGGTACGGGGAGGACCTCCGTACGGGGTGGCATCACCGCGGGTTAGCTCGCGGCGATCACCACTTGGGCCTGCAACCCGGATAGTCAACCCAGCCTGCCCATGGAGCGGTTGGGGTCTCAATCTTGGTTGGGCGAAGAGGTGCCCCTGCTCAATGTACGCGGGGGATTCATAATGCACGTCGGCGGTGGCTCGGGCCACTGTAGCTATCGACGTGGACGCGCTTGAGCGAGCGTCCTCAGCCCGGGCCCGGCGCTGACGTCGGGTCAGGTGAGCCGGTGCAGGTGGTGCAGGGACGTAGTCTGCCTGCTCTTCCTACGGGGCCGGACGGCGGCGCTGACGTGGCCAGACGGGAGCTCTCGCCTGGGGCCCCCGGGTCGGGGCCCTGAGCGGACTGAGCCGGATAGCGCCTTCCTCTTCAGCGTAAGGCGAGGTGTCGTCAAGGCGTTCTGGGGATAGGCTCCCGAAACCGTTGAATGTCGGGGTGGGGAGCAGGGGCTCCCTGCGCGGCCTGTTAGGGCGGCGTTGAAGGCGGGGCCTGGAGGCCTCCAGGTCCAAGCGGGCCATATCCCTGGTCGGGATGACCCCTTCTTCCTCATACCTGTGCACGAGGCTATTGATCACCCTTCGTTGGATGACCTCTGATGGGGAAAGGGGACGTGGGCGTCCCGTATTCCGTGACGTGGCAGCCGTCGTGGCGGTAGTGGCGCCATGTGGGGTGGTCGTCGTGGTATTTCCCCTGCCCCTGCGCGGGCGAGGAGCGGATGGTGACCGCATCTCTGAAATAGCAACCTGGTTCCTGAGAAACGAAGGGATCAACTCATCAGTACTGAGAGGAAAAGGATTGACAGCCAGTGCCCCATCGTTCTTCCATTCTCCATGTCTGTGAGAAGGATCCACGCCAACACGCTACAGAGCGAAGTGCCCCACATTCTACTACCCCGACATCCGGTGAGTTCCACGACAGGCCCGCTATTTTCTCGGCGGGACCGGGCACCGGATATCTGGATTCGGTGACACGTCAATCTACTGGTGTCTTGAACGCTACTAATCTCCATATCGAGGAGAAGAATTTCACGTCGGGTTCACCATTTCTGTTTCCGACTCTTTCGCAGGGGCGCGCGCCCGTCCGTCCACGGGGGAGGACGCGCGGCACTACTGTTTCCCCGCATTCCCTCTTTCCAAAGGCGGGCGACATTCGCTCCTTATTTAGGGAATGTCAGCTCCTTGATCGAAACGGGATGATGGGATGTCGGTTCTTCCTCCTGTGGATTCCTCCTCAGAACTCATCACCTAGTCTGGGTCTCCCTTATAGATTTAATATGTAGTTCGTGAAACTCTTCCCAGTGCCATGTTTCCATGGACGCCGGTTAATTACGCTGCTTCTGTCGGGACATTCCAAGGGGTCCAGTCAGGGCAGCAACCTTCGGTCAGGGGAGTAGTCACGTTGAGGCATCAGTAGCGTGTCTGGATGCTGGGGTACCTAGCATGTCTGTCTGTTATCCTTGACCACAAGGCTTCTCGAGGGCGTGGAAGCCCGAGGCATCCCACATCGAGTGCGGGGAATTATATGTCATTGACACATATCTGAGGTTTTCCTTAGCTTCATGTGTTCAACACAGGGTATGCCACAAGTTTAATGTCCCACAGAGACGGATCAACCCAACCAGGGCATTAGCTAGGATAGATCGGATTCAGGGATCCTCCTTGAAGGGATATCGATACTGGAGCCTGCCCATGGGCGGCTGTGAAGAAGAGCGTGCCGACATAGTCTCACCAGGAGAAGACGGTCTGGGCGAGAATCAGAATTGGTGGTGGGTTGATGAATGGAGTGGAAGGAGAGTGAAATGGGACCATCGTAGAGGGCGACAGTGAAGTTGGGCTTGAGCCTTGATGAGGCTTCCTACATATCCCCGTGGTAGGGAATCAAAGTCCGCGTAGTTCGGGAATACAGTTTAACGTCATGCGGGACGAAGTGAACCCTGACGTGAATACACGACGGGCGATGGGTGTCGGCGAACCGACTTAAATGAGGGACCTTGGTCCGATGGGAGTTGGGCTTGAACCTCTGGGAGGATTCCTACGTACCATGCCTTGACATGGATCAAAGACCTCGTAGTTCAAATGGGAATAGGTGGGCAGTTTAATGTCATGCAGGACAAGGGAGGAATACAGTTTAACGTCATGCTGGACGAGGCGAAACTCGACGTGGACGAACAACCGAGCAATGTGGCTTGAACCTCATAGAGGCCTCCTACATTCCATTCCTTGACATGGATCAAAGACCTCGTAGTTCAAAAGGGATTTGTCGGTGAAGCGACGTGAAAGTAGACCTTGGTCCAATATTGGTGGGCTTGAACCTCGTAGAGGCTTCCTATGTACCATGCCTTGACATGAATCAAAGACCTCGTAGTTCAAAAGGGAAGACCCGACATGAAAGACGGGTGGTCTTGAACCTCATGGAGGCTTCCTACGTACCATGCCTTGACATGGATCAAAGACCTCGTAGTTCGGAGTTGTCAAAACGGCTTGCTGTCAGACAGGAATTGCAGTTTAACGTCGTGCTGGACGTAGGTGGGACCCGATGTGAAGAAACGACGGGTGGGCTTGAACCTCAAAGAGGCTTCCTACGTACCATGCCTTGACATGGATCAAAGACCTCATAGTTCAAATGGGACTGGGTCGCAGCGGCTTACCACTGGACCAGAATGGGACCCGACGTGAAAGATGGGTGGGCTTGAACCTCGTGAGGGCTTCCTACATACCATGCCTTGACATGGATCAAAGTCCTCGTAGTTCGCTATGAATTGGGGGCTTGGCACACCGACAAGAAGACGGTTTGGGCCAATTTATGTTGGGCTTGAACCTCAAGGAGGCTTCCTACGTACCATGCCTTGACACGGATCAAAGTCCTCGTAGTTCGGAGTGGTCACAACGGCTTGCCGTCGGACGGGAATTGCTGTTTAACGTCGTGCTGGACGTAGGTGGGACCCGACATGGAGAAACGACGGGTGGGCTTGAACCTCAAAGATGCTTCCTACGTACCATGCCTTGACATGGATCAAAGACCTCGTAGTTCAAGTGGGTGGTGGTCAGGGTCAGTGCTCACTCTAAGCCCACGTGAGTCATGCTCGGTGTGAGAAACAAGAGGTTGCAAGGACCTGATGATCATGTCGCGAGGGGTGCGTCCGTGAGAAGCGAGAAGGGGCTTACGCGTTGGGCGGCCCATGGTGTTGGGACTTACTCTAGGATGGTGGCCCAAAGGGGGTGCCTCGTTCCCTATCACTCCCTCCACTGACCTTGGTAGTGGAGAAGTACAGAGATGCACGGGTGCAATCGTCCGTACGAAAGGGTAGGGGCTTACGCTCTGAGGCAGCCCTTGCCCTACGAACATACGCCACTCCGACAAGGAGGATCTCGTTCCGTGTCCGGAAGAGTTCCATTCCCGTGGAGACGAGTGGTGTAAAGAATGTTCAACCTGGGGGAACCTTTCGTGAGGGAGACGAGGTTGGATCACAGTTTAACGTCATGTGTTGAGGACGTGGCGCTTGGCAGTTTAACGTCCTGCAGCTCGGATGAGGTGGGTTCACTCCACACCCCTAGGGCTTACATAACCGGTACCCTCTGGTCCTTAGGGAAGGGAAGGTGCCGGTAAGGCCATGGTCATGGGGGGTTGTGGAACGAACCATCGAGGGGTCCACGTTAGCGTGGCTATGCGAAGAAGCAATAGCCGTTAGCGTGCCTATGCGAAGAAGCATTAGGCGAAGCAACGCTACGAGTGGTTTTGTCCATGGGACTTTGAAATCACATCGTGCAAACCTAGAGGGTCACACGGAAAGAGGAATCGCTAAGCAGAGGAGTGTGCTTTGCGATGTGGGGTTCCTTGGCCTTAGCATGGGGCATAAGTGTGAGTGGGAGGTGCTTCGCGAAGTGGAACAGTGTTCGCGGAGCACTGCCTCGCGAAGGAGGAGTGTCTCGCGAAGCAGGGTCCTGTAAAGCAATGTGCTTCGCGAAGTGGAGCGATCCTGCCTTAGCATAGGGATCACTCGTATGGGTTGGGTGTTTCGCGAAGCACAAGTGCTCCACGGCTGCCCGGGTTCCCTTGGGAATCCCCTTCCTTCACGAATGCCCTTGAGCTTCGCGAAGGGCATCCCTCTCGGAAGAGGGGCTCAAAACGAGACAAAGCAGAGTCATCTCGTGAAGTAGATATACCTCGCGGAGCTCATGATTCCCAGGGCAAAGCGTGCTTCGTGATTCAGGAGAGGAGAAGCCGAAAGGTCGGATTTTCCATCTTTTGGACTCAGGGGGAGTCCAGTATTTATAGGGAAGGGGCGCCGCGAAGCTGGGCTAGCGCGCCGCCTCAAGGGCTTCGCGGCGGCTCGCGAACGTCAAATCGGATCGCGGAGGATTACCGCCTCCGGTGCTTCGCGGCGGCTCGCGAACGGCAAGCAGGTTAGCGGAGAATTACCGCCTCCTGTGCTTCGCGGCACCGTTATGGTTGGGGCGCTTCGCAGCAGGCGCTTCGCGGCGGAGCTTCGCGAGGCAGCGCGCCGGCCTTTTTCGTTCCCTTATTTCGAGCCACATTTTTGGCGCCAACAATAATTACTATCTTTTAGATATATATTTCGATGATGTGTTGTTCCATATGATATCAATTGAATATCTACCTTCAGAGAAGTTGGCGATTGTGATTTGATACTACTTCAGTCCATTCAATCATCAATTTGAACTAGCTTATTCAATATTTACTCTAAAATGCATTCTAAAACATTCCCACCAAGATATGAACCTTCCATGTCTATATTCTGGTAAACAATTAAGGGATTATTCCTACACAATACCATTTTATATCCCAATAACTTTCTTGAGGGAAAAAAATACACCATGGTCTAAAAAACAACTGGTTTATTATATCGGAACTGTTCACCAATTGAAATCCATACATAATATATTAGTAATCTGGAAAAATTGACTTCTATAATAATACATGGTGAAATAGGCTGAAAAAAAGAACTAATACTACCATAAAAACAAAATTAATGACCAAATAAATTTTTAGAAATTAGAATAATTAAATGGTTCTGAAAAGGAATAGGGAGTTCAAAAAACCTAATACAAATCGCCATGGTTGGTGTCTCTCATTTCATGTAGAAGTCATAGGAACACATGAAGGAAAATAAGGATATATTACATACTCGAGGAACACTTGACCATGTCAGGATCAAATTGTTTCTTGATGCAAATCGAACCATTGTGTCACTATTTTCAAGAAGACCCACTGTAGCTCCTTACTTTAATCCCCAAGAGCCAAATCAATTCTATCTAAATTAACCACTAAGGGAAAATGTTACTTGAATCATGATAAAAACATCATGAAATAAAAGGATAAAGCATTTGTGAACTCTAAATTTTAAGGTCATACTTATCGGAACCCATCATACAAGGAATGATCTTTAAAGAAAATATAAACAAAAAGAAAATGAGAATGGAACTTAGGATTAGAAAAAGGAGAGAATGAGCAATTTGTTTTCAATAAACTTATATAATGTATGGATATAATGATGGATTTAATATATTTATATTATATTTTTTATATAATTATACTTCTTGAATTACAATATCACATATACCTTCTTACATTCCATTATTTGGGAATATGATAACATTGCTCATGTGTATGACAGACAACCACCTTAGGAAGTGATGTGATTCATTTTTCAATTATTATTTACATGGAAGATAATAATGCTAAATTTAATTAATTTATGTTATTTATATAAAATAACAATGACTCTATAAATGTGATATATTTTTTACCTTCCATTCAATCAGGCCTTTAGGAAAATGGAAACCTGGTTCATATGTACCTATGACCTATTGTCTCCATGTATAATGTAATTCAATTTCCACCTATAAATTTTATATATTAATATAAATAATTCTATCATGAATATATTATATATATATATATATTTCATTGTTAATATTTTGGTGATGATGGAACTAGGATCATTGTAAAAGGATAGAAAATAACAAACCAAAACAAACAGGGAATATAAAGTGGTTATTACCCCAAACATGATTTAAGAAAGGAAATTGTAAATAAATAGTTGATAAAGGTTGTATGTAAAAAATATACAGTTTTATATATATAATTATGGTTATTAAATAGATTTATAATTAACCTATATTTATTATATTATATGTTCTAACATGTATGAATTAATTTGAGACTTAAGGTAAGGCATATTCATCTTATATTTATTTCCATGAGACACAATCCATATTCACCACTTGTTTATTTTGCGTGGTGTATATAATGAACATGAATGTATTTTATGATTATTATTATGAAAATTTTGGTTATTTAAATGCACATAAATTTTTATTTCTTTCATATGTATTATTAATTCAATGTTTAATATAGTGGTAATGGTTTAATGTTACAATCCCACTATTTATCAGGATTATTTGAGATTATGTTTTTGATGATGATATCTTATGATCTATCTATAAATAAAATAATTAATTTTATTATAATATATTTATTTCTTTATAATACATATTTTCATTTATTATTACTATCTTTAAGTACTCAAGAGATTCAAAATATGCTTTATGGAAAAAGTGAATTTATATATCTCTTTTGTAGAAAATGATTATTCTTCCATGTTAATGCTTTAAAAAAATAATGATTTTTTACTATTATCGAATTATTATTTAAATTTATTTTTAATCATGTTTTAATTTGTATAAAATTGTATAAAAGGAATCTTATAGTAATTTTCTGAATGAGGTGCTTTTGAATTTTTACCGAAATGTGTATTAAATATTTGTTTTTAAATGTGTATGACATGAATGTAATTTTAAAAAATAATGACCATTACCTAATTTAAAGGTGCATTTATATTGTTCCAATTTTTTTTAAACAAAAATAATTTTAATTTTTTTATAATAGTTTAGTTTTAAAATGTAATTTTCAAAGTGGAAAGGCTATTTTCCCCATGAAATGTTCTAATTGATCTCTGAAAAGCATTTTACAAATAATATGACAACCTCAAATGTTACATATGATTTTCTCATAACATGATCAAAGAATACTATTCTTATTATTTATTTGAATGGTTTATTATTATGATGGAGAAATATTTATGGAACATTTTTCATATCCACATCTTATGGTATGATGAAATGTTTATAAAACCCATTTCGTTTCATGGGTTCCGATAAGATGAATGTTTTGGGATATTTTGGAAAACATATGTATTAATTTAATTAATTTATTGGTGTTTCCTATATATTCCTCTAATGAATTAGATAAATCAATAAACCTCATGTGATAATAATGGGATACAATTGGATGTTCTTGATCAACAATGAGAGACACGACAATGGGATTAATCCACAATCAGAAACATGTGATGAGGACTAATTAAATATTTTTGATTGTATTAGTAGTTAATATTCAATAATTAATTATCTTTAATAGTTATGTTGGTTCTACACATTTATAAAATGAGTTTATGGTTCATGAATTACGATGATTTCAGACTCTTATGAATCCTTTATTTTGGAATGACAATGATTTATGACATGACTCATTTTTATGATCTATGATAGGTTTGGTATGAAGTTTTTATGTTATTTTGAAGATGTTATACCCTTATTCTTATCTTATAATCTCATATGTACATTTAATTATATCTCTAATTCTTACCCTTACTGAGCATCTAAGATTATCTTTTCTTATGTTTCCATTCCCTAGCTTATGAATAAAGGTTTCATGTGGGGTTTGTTTAGGAAGAGTAAAAAATGGGATGATATTTATGGGATATGTTTTATATCTTTCATTAAATAAGAATAGTTTTTTAATTATTCTCCAAATACAGCAAACCATTATGGTCCTCGAGTGGGTATTTGTGAAATTTAATTAATATTCTTCTAAAAATATGTGATATAAATATATGAAAAGCCTATGTCATTTTAGTTGGTATCAAATAAATATTTAGTTAAACCTTTGGAAGCTAGGATGAGAAAAATGTAGTGAGAACCATAAGAATAAGTCAAAGTGTATGAAAATATCTTTGAATTTTGATGAAGGATATAGTTAGTGGTTTTTGAGAAATTACATCTCTATCTAGATACTATAAGTTGATGTGGCTTTAGAACAGTTGTAATTAGGTGTAATAAATACGAAAAGGTCATATTGAGATGGACTCGATCATCACCTAGTGTATGAAAATGGGACTTGATGCACACCTAATTTGACACTCTTAGGGGATATGATTTTGAAATTCACAAACACTCGATAAACCCTCATGAAATATTTGAGTAGATGACTACCCGGAATAACCTAGGTTATGCCTAAGGTGTCATAGATTGAAAATATTGTGTTATGATTTATAAGTCCTATTAGTGATTTTCCATTATAATATGGCTTCCCAATATTATTATTGTCTCTTAAACTATTATTTTTTATTATAGTAAATTGTTGGAACCAGAAGGAACTAGTTAAACATTGAATGTGATAGACTATATGTTGATGAGAAACTAAAATGGTATGATTAGTGAAGTGAATGATATTTTTATTTTGATGAATCATTTATAATTATATATGATTAATAACTTTCAGCTTAACCAACTCTTAAACTCACAAAAGAAGAGAATGATAGGTGGTGGAGACTATATAGCAAATAAGATCCTATATCCTATATGTCAAGAATTTGTGAAGAATCACTCAATGGAATTCCTCAAAGGAATGAGAATGTGTTTTATTTGTGGATAGGTTGAAATAGAGTAAATAATTTCCTTAGTAAATGAATAGTTCAATTAACATAATATGACCTTTCTCTAGTTTCGTGGACTGGAAAGGCCTCTAGAGATCTATTGATAGAGATCATCATTCAACCTCTTCTGATGATTTAGATTTTTTGGTTTCTTTCCCACATATGTGATGGCCTCTCCCAATTATAGAGCCTCCACAATTTCTTCTAGTATGGGTTCTAAATTTTTTTAGTCTTCTCTGAGGTTAGTATGAGGTCGTAGGTGGCATTCTCTAGAAATCCTGGCACCGATAACGTCCGCTTCCTCTATTTGTGCTCTTGGATGCTTGTTAGGTTTACAGTGTACCGGGTTTCAGAGCATTAGAGGATGTGGAGGGAACCTATCTGCTTTCATCTACGATGTCGACTGTAGTTTTTATTGTGAAGATGATAACTATCATTTTTCATTTTAGGTTTTGGTGATTTGGTCTGATATGGTGACTGATGTCAGCGTCGATGGTTGGTGAGGGTGAGCGATGATTGTTTGGGTTTTTTTGTTATGGTAAATTTTTGGGGATGATCTCTGGCAGTGTGGCTCTAGTAGGGAGGGATGATGAAAATGATGTAGTTTTCTTCCTAATGATTATTGTGGATGGATGAAGGCATGATAGACTGACGTAGTACCTCATGATTCTAGCCACCTTGGTAGTGGAAATGATTTTTGAATTTCAAATTTCATCTGGTTCTTGATCTAGGATCCCACCATCATATGTTGTTACCGCTTCCTTTAAGTGGACTTTTACAAAATCAAATAAAAATATAAATTTTAGCTAACATAATGGATGAGAATAATGGTTTCCCTAAGGCATCATCAATGTTCGATTGTTTTAAATGATGATAGTATGGGTATTATGAAAATTGATGTCCTAGGTGAAAATTTCAAGAAGTGTATTATAAAGGATGTTGAGTATAGATTTTTTAGTTGATGATAAAGACACAAAAAATGATATAAAAATGGAAGAAGGTATTAAGGAAAAATATGATGAGGCATAGTTAATGGTTTAAAAATGAAGTGTAATGATTCAAGTGCCTAGGCATTGGAATTCCTGAATTAAGATATCTAAATAATGAAATTTATATAAGGATTTTTCTATAGATGTTTTGAATCAATTATTTGAAAGAATATGTTTAATGGTACTGATGTCCAAGAAAATTGATTTAATCACAAGGTTATATTTTATGGAAAACACATGATTAAGGGAAGATAACCCTTAATATATTCTAAATTTGGATAAAATAATGTTTTTTAGGATAAAGAGATGATTGATATAGGTAAATTAAATTCAATAGTATTGATAAACTTGGTGTTGAAAAAGTGATTTTTGTTATCATTTATTACGTTTAAATTATTTTTTAGATTTATAGAACATATCAAATAATCTATGTTTGATTTATGGTTTGATAAATCAAGTACGATTTCATTTAATTTTATGGTTATTATTATTATTAACCTGTTTCCAGGGATTATATGACCATGTTATTAATATATTTGGAATGTGAAAATTAATATATACTTTGTTATATTTTGGGTATGAATGTTAAGTTTATTTTTAAAAATTTAGTGGCCTTGGATATAATTTTTTGAATTTTGGATGGGTCTTAAGGTGAAAAATTTATGGAATGGTTTATGTTTAACATTGAATGAGGGTTTAGAGATTAATATATTTTTCACCATATGAATATATATGAATATTAGATAACTTATGATAACCATTTATGTTAAGATAATAATTTGAGACTGAAGGAATAAATTATCATTATTTTATGAATATTACAATTCATTAGTGATTTAGGCATGAGAAATTCATATTTATTTCATGGAGAAATAGATGAAGTAGAAAACTAATTGACGCACAACCAAATTAAGATATCATTCTTATGAAATAGAAATAAATAAAGTAATTATATTTTCTATTTTTCTTTATCTTGAATGTAAAGTTACATCAAATGTATGAAAATAGATCTTGAGGAACAAATATAGTCATATTACCTTCATTTATGATCAACTGATGGTATTTAATCACTTATTTGGTTTGTGATTTTTTTCTCATTAACCTTCTCATGATCATTCACTTTATTTTGATAATTGATCAACAAAAATTACATTAATTTCTTGTCTATGTCTTAACTTCCCACTATTGTTTTACTGTTTAGAAACCTAGTAATTTTTAATTCTAGATGACTATCATATTTCTATTTTCCATTCATTTTATGTGTAATTTTAATCAATTCATTTACTATGTGGGTTTTAGGGAAATGAATTTTTAAATTTCAAACCATTGATTACCCGGATCAAGATCAAATTACAAGGGCATAATATAACACTTCAAATTTTTATGATATAATTATTGTAAATATATTTAATTTATTTTTTATATTTCATTATATGAAAATCCATGTTTTAAAAAAATTATTTAATATATATGGGTCATAATAAATAAAAATCTACTGATTAATGCTTCTAAAATAAGAACATCATTTTCAATAAAATTCATTTTATGCTTCAACCGTATATTTCTTTCAAGAATGTATTTTATTAATTCTATGCATGGATAATTTATTTAGTTTATATGAATTTTATTAATTTTATTATATAAAAATAAAACCATTTCTAAAAATATCATATTACTGTTATCTTATGGTGAAATTTTCATATTTGTTATTAAAATATTGGGTTGTCATTGAAAATGTAGTTTTTAAAAATATCATTAATTAATTTCAATAAATAATTCAATTTAAAATTATATTTTTATTGATTTTTTTATAAAATAGTATATGATACATTTTATTTATAATAATATAATTAATTTTATTTGGAACATAAATTTTCATGATTTCTTTGAAAATATAATTTTATACCTAAAAAGCACTTTTTTCTAAAGACTATTTTAGGTGCATACTATTTATCCATTTTTAATAACTAAAGTGAACCATAATAGTAACCCAATTTGAAAGTTAAACTAGATTGAAACATTATGATAATTTAGATTTTATTAGGGTTCCTCTCACACCTTTTTTGGTTCTGGTTCTCCCTATATTCATACGGAGGGAAACAATGTTTTTGGGGTTCCACATGCATTTACTCCTCCTCTCAATGGTAGGATAAATGGTGGGTGATCATTTTAAGGGAGATATAGACTTGAAGAGGGAGTTATAAAACATAATTCTCTACCTGTTTTGTGTATATTTTGATTTTTAATAGTTCTTTTAGATGTATCTTAACTTTTTTATTAATTTAATTAAAACACTTCTAACTTCATAACTTAAAGATGTGTAATTTTATGTGTGTGACTTATGTTATTCTGATGGTATAACATAATATCCTATTCTTTCCTAAAAATTTGATATTTTTTTGTTCCTTGCAAAAAAGCATTCTAATTTCATGAAACTTTCCTACATTCTTATTATGTCATGTTTGAGTCCAATATGAATCATTTTAGAGACTTTATGGGTTACCAAGATATTGGTTAACCCTCAACCAAAGAATTATACCTAAACCTAATAATAATTTATAAATATAGAACCATTCAAGTGGTGTAGTAACTTATAAATAGTCACATAATAATCATATATTTTTCAAATTACAATTGTGTTGTCAAATATTATGCACTAAAAATTATGTTCTTTTATTTTGAATCATCATTTAACCCCTCTCCATTTTGTATTCAAAAAAATGTATTGAAAATTCAGACTCAAAACTCATCAACACTCCTTGATAAATTACTTCGTATTTTCCCTGGAATAAATTTAATCTTATAAAATCTAATAAATTTGATGTGTCAAGAAAACACTACAAATTCTCACTCATTTTCTAATAACAATTGTCGATATAATGAGTCTCACATGAATCAAATGGGGAAGCATTACAATGTTGCACTTTATAGAGTACTTTTGGAATAAATTATATGATGAGTGGTAAACTATGTGAGAATGTATCCAAGGTCTCCTTATAAAGGTACAAAATGTGGTGTATTGAGAGACTGACACACAATTTTTGATATCAGATCCCCGAACTAGGTCTTCAACTTGATCATTCCAAGAAAATTCCACACTCTCTTTTCATACTAGTGAATTATCTAGTTAGATAGGGATATATCAACCTCTATGTATCCAAAATGTTATATAATTCTGGTTGATATAAGATATATCTTAGAGAAATTTTACACCAAACATCAGCACATGTGATGAAAAAGCCCAGATACTCTGATATCTTAATAACTACGCCAATCCAGACATAGCTCAAAGGGAATTCCCGATCCCCACAAGTTGGTGAAAAGTACTTGGCATCAAACAATATGAAAGTGGGAATGATGTTTACACCAACACAGTGAAAGAAATAGTTACTACTAAGTATGATCAAAAGAAAAATCAATAGGGGAAACTATATTTGAAGTCAAATTGGTACCAACAAATAAAAGTACAACAACAATGTACAAGAAAACATGACAAACAATCCAAGTCCAAACAAACACAGAAACTAGAAGCACAAAGATCAATAGAAAATACCACCTACATGTGGTGCTTTCCTATTTATTGAACCTGGTAGTATAAAATCTTCAAACTCTTAATGTCATTGGTAGAGTGTGGGATAAAATAACATTAGGGTCTCAACATGGTTTCCATAATAAAGTTCCATAAATATTAACCAAATAAATCATTCAATTTTAAATAAAATTATCATGAATGTTCAAGAGTATATTTTAAAAAAATAATGATTTATATTTCAATTGATGAAAATATTTTAGAAAATGTCATAATAAACATTTTCTATAAACAGTAGATAATAATTCATAAGAAACGTGTAAAATAGTTAATGGATTGAGCTAGTTATAATTCTCTCAAATCATGATTAATCTTGTATCATTTTGATTCATTATGTTTATTTATAATCTTAATATATTGTGTTAAGTGTTACTTCATAAGATTTGATGAAAATATTTTACTTTGTATGAGTCATCAGTTAGATAACTCACAGTCAATGTTCAGTCTGAAAATCCATAACATATGAGACACTATTGCAGGGAACTACTAGTTACGAATTTACACGAAGGACTGAACACTGTTGATAGGGACCAGTCGCCATTGTAGCAACCTACCTATTATAACTTTTCACAATGGACATGACACTATTGATATGGACCAATCACTATTGCATCAATCTACCAGTTCATAATTTTTGCCAAGTCTATCTCACCGTTCTTAAGACACCATTCCAGAATTCCATAATTTCAAAAAGTCAAAGACACCATTCTTAAGACACCCTTCAAGAATTAAAAAATTATCCCGAAGTATAAGGCACCATTTAGATACAAAGGAAAAGTCACCACTCTTATATCACCACTTCGGTGGAACCATTCTAGACTATTTTATTTAATCCTTTACCATTTAAATTCAAGATTATTACTAAGAATCATATTTGAGTTACTTAATAATATTGATTTTATTAATGATCTTTCACAGACAATATTAATGACCTTTTTAGTAGGATATATGAGGTACCTTCATGTGATGGAGATCATGCTCCTTGTCAGCTAAAGAAAATCACCCAAAAATAAATAAGGTGGTGTGTGGGCAGATCGATACACACATGAGACCACATAGTAAAAACACATAATATACTCATCCTGATGGAAGTGATTAAGGAAGAACGTAGTATGAAATGAATTGAGAACATCCTTACAAAAAACCTATTCAAGTGAAAGGGATTTATGAGAAGTTTCCCACCTCAATAGAAACCAGAACAGATAAAAACATCAACACTATGTTTTTTGGGATCTACTTCTAGAAGTTGACTAAATCTTCTCATATATAACTTCCATGAAGTCAAAAAGAATCAAGCACATCAAATAGAGAATTCTAAAACCTTTCTTATTATTTCTGCTCTATTGTGTACATTCTCACTACTTTTCAAAAAGTGTGTGTATGTATACTACAAACACACACTATATCCTGACGTAAGCTGTAGGATACAAGATATCCTCATTAAATCATCTTTCTACACCATGTTCACCCACATATAACTATGGAAGTTGTCTGTATATGGTCGGGTTGTTTTTTGTTCCCATGAATAACTTTGGTAGAGGTCTGGTTGACCTAGGAATCCTTTGGTGAAATTTTGAACCCCGATCCAAGGTTTAGATTAAGATTATTAATATAAAATTCCCTGTGGTTGGTGATCACCAAGTGGAGATGATTAGGTCCCTACTTGAGACTAATGATATTTTCTTTTATCTAGTGTGTTTTGTAAATTTAGTTTCTCTATTTTCACACATATTTCAGAAAAATAGATATTACTTTGATAGTTAATATTATTTAGTGTTTATAACTATATTGTATTTATAAATTTACTTTCAAAAGGTATATCAATCTAAAAAATTGGTGTAACTGAGAATTAATCAATCTTTTGAGAAATTAATTGAATATTGAAAACTATTATAAATCTACTACATTGGTTAATTGGGCTGTTTAGATTTTAAATTGGGGAAATTTTTAAATATGTTTTCTAACATAAATTATCACAGGAAATCAATTCAACACCAAATTTATTTTCATACTCAAACCAACAAACATCTACCAAAATAATCACAAAAGAGAAACATTTTCATCTTTTAGTAGGTACAATTATTCTAGGTTATGGGATCCTCACACACTCATATGATGATAACGAAAATGTGCACACACTTCTCTCTAATACTCGTAAAAATACTAACCACCATACCATGGAGATAAGATATAAAAGTAAGTTTATATTAGAGTTGTGAAGCATCATTCTATTGCTTTAAAATTATCATCCTAGTGTGTTTTTCCTTAATAACTCACTAACTATCTTGGATTTTATGTTCTCAAAAAAGAATAATTAATGGGAAATTTATTTCAAAATTGATTAAAATAAAATCAACAAGTTTCAATATGATAATTTATATTTAGAAACCCAAATGGGGTTTTAATCAAATCATTCCCTTTTTCAAGTTAAAACCAATGGGTTTATACAAAAAATGTAACCATTTTTATCAAATAAATTTTTTAAATCAATTTCAAAAATTAATTTTCCAATTCAGATTTACAATTTAAATTCCCTAATTTATATTTGAAAACTCAATTTCTATAAAAATATCAACAAACACACCCAAATTCCTGGAAATTGGGGATTTTTCTCCAATTTCATGTCAATTCCAATTCTAATCCCAAAGTCACTAGAATTGGGTTTTTAACAAAAAAAGAGAAAGAAATTAAATTTAAATCAAGAAATTGAAGGTTAATTCAATTAGAAAATAATAAATGGATCCAAATACCTTGGGATTATAGGGACACGAATGTCAACTCCCACAATTGGAGACTCTAACAAAGAACATAGATAATGAAGATCATAGAATAATCCCTGTATTTATGATCTAAAACAATAGGTATTAGATCCTCTAACAATACAAAAATCTAATGAAACTTAAGGTGGAGAGAGGTGGAGATAGAAGGAGATAAAGATGATAGAATTCACATAACCATAGGGGACCAAACAAGGTTTGAAACACTTAGATCCAGCTAGAAATGGGGTTAGAGGAGACTAAGCGGGTCATTGAGTTCCTTCTCAACCTTAGAAATCGTGATAGGTGAAGTGAGGGCCAAGAGGAAGGTAAAAAGTGGTGTTCCTGAATTTTTAAACAATTTACAGAATAATAAAATCCCACACATGGTTAGTTAGGTAGGGCCACATAGTTTATCAAACCATGTTTCCTATCCATGCCCCCCTACTGGTTGGGTTACACGATTTCTCCTTGGTGGGAACGTGGTTCATCGAACCATGTACTAATTTTTCAAACCCTCACTACTTGGGTTTGCACAGTTTGGAAAAACCATGAACCAACCATGCTTATCCCATTAGCTCTTCAAAATTTCTAAAATTCCACCCAAAGAAATCATAAATGAACCCCTACCAAGGAACGATCAAAATAGGGTTTTAGAAGTTCCTTAAAATAGTAATGAAATGTGAGAAAACTCCCTACCTGAAAAACATTCAATCTTGAGAAATCTCGTTTAAAGCTTCGATATCGACAAAGTGGGCCTACTAATCTCTCATAAATGTCTCTATATCTTAGGTATCATGAGTATTAGAACCATTCTTCTATAGAAAACAATGCAGAGGTATTTTCCTCCAATTATGTGCCTTGGTTTTAAAATCAATTACCACATCTGGATACTCAATCATGGATAAATTAGGCTCGACATCAAGATCAATTCAACCCAAAATATGTGATGGATAAAAAAGATACTTTCATAGATGAGATACATGGAACTTGTTATGTATCGATGTCAGCTGTTTTGGAAGTTCTAAATGTAAATCCACTTTTTCCACCTTCTCAACAACCACAAAAGGTCCCACCAAATAATGATCATGTTTCCCATACCTCCAAAACCTCTAATTTCACAAAACATACTAGCTACCTGGGTAACCTGATAATTGATATGGTACTAACATATCCTGAAGGGCGTTACATATCACCATTAGTTATTGTCTAGAATCTTGTATCATGAGATATGAAAGTGGGAACCGATTTTCCACAAACACAACTGAAGTAAGATAAAAAAGGAAGTATGTGTACAAGAAAAACTATACAGGGTGACATGTAATAGAAGTCAAAAAGGTATGAAAACCCAAAGTGCAACCACAAGTACCATTAAATAGGATAAAAAATCATGTCCCAGTTGATACAACTCTCCATGACCAAGGATTAAAGGCTACTACAACCTCCAAGTGGCATTTTACCCTTGATCGGACCTAGATGAAGATAATATATAATCAACCAAAGGCATAGGTAGGGTGTGAGATAAAATACCAGTAGGATATCACCATGGATTACATAATAAGATTCAACATTCCTTTTAAAAAATAATGATTTTAAATTTCAATAAACAAGCATGGTATTTAAAAATAATATCTAAATAAATCATTATTTACATTTATGATGATGTAAATACGTAAAAATAAATGGCTTAACAATTTTTTTAAATAAAATAGTTTATGTATATTCAAAATTAATTTGTTAAATAATCTAAAAAAATGTTATATATTTCAAATTTAAATATCTATAAATATGGTCATATTCCAAATGGTATGATAGTTCTTGGATATGTGACTCCCTCAAACTAAAATAGTTATCACAAAAATATGTGTACACACAACCATATGACACTTGTAAAAGAGGACACATCACCATCCCATTGGGGACGTGACCTACTGTATGTGTATTGTTAGTGTTGTAAATCATCAACATAGTGAAAATATGAATAAATCACTAACTACCTAGTCTTTCATGCAACCTGATAAAATAAATGATGGGAAATTATTTTTAAAACTATTTAAAATAAAATTAAAACAATTCTTTCATTTCAATATTTGAATTTCACATTAAAAACCAAAATGTGGTTTTTAATCAAATCACTCATTTTTTAAGATAAAATATCTTGGTTTCTATCAAAACAATTTTAATCCAATTTTCCAAAATACTATATTAAAATCAATGTCATGAAATCAATTCCACAATTAAAATTCCACAATTTAAATTTCACAAATTTTCGATCAATTTCATAAATACACCATAATTCATTGGAATTTGGGGGTTTCCCTAATTCCCATCCCAATCGAATCCAAATCCCCAATTCACTAAAATTTGGTTTTCTTAAATGAATTGAAATAAATTTAAATTAAAATCAAGAAACTGAATTTAAATCATACAATTGAATTCAAATAAAACAATTTTGGGTTAATAAAATTGGCCATTATAAATAGAACCCCATACCTTGGGATAAAAAGATCTCAAAATTCAAATCCCAAATCAAGAAACTCCATCGAAGAATGTCGAAAATGAGGATCTAAGAATAAAAAGTAGATTCAATATTTTAAAAACTGGTATTATGTCCTAGAAAAACATGTAGATCTATAAAACAATAGAGAGGAAAGAGGATATAAGGGGATAAAGAGAACTGGAAGAGGAAACTAATTGGGAAGAGATCAAACATTGTTCCCATAGAATAGATTAACATTTGGAGGGGTTTAGAGGGTCCCGAATAACCTATTGGGAGATTCTAAGGAACAAAAAAATTTAATAGGGCCATACCGGACAATCAAGCACTAAAAAATATGTTTTTATGGTTTTAAAATAGATTTTATTATTTAGGAAATCCCGTACTCACGGTTTCATGGGTAGGGCCACACAGTTAGAAAAACATTATGCCCTAACCATGTGCCCTTTCTACCTAGGTGAATGGTTTATATTGAGTGGGAGAAAAGTTTGGAAAACCATGTTCTAGCCTTGCCAAACCCTACAGTTTGGGTTTTCATGGTCTCATCCAAGAGAGCACATGGTTTGGAAAAAATGTGCACAAACAATGAATATTCAAAAATTCCAAAACATTTCACCCAAACATCACTAAAGAAAAATAAACCAATGAATGATAAAAATAGGGGTTTAGGAATACTTTTAAATAGTAAAAAATATGTTAGGATCTCCCCAATATAGAATCTTTTTGTCCATAGAAATCCCATTTAGAAGATTCCATGTCAAAAAGGTGGGGCCACTGCTCTCTCATTAGTGCCTCCCTCTATCATGTATCATGAGAATCAGAACCATACTGCCATAGCACTCAATCCAAATGAATCATCCTCCCATGAATAACCATGATTTTAGAATCAATTATCCCAACCTGATGCTTAATCATAGATAAATTAGGTTCAAACTCAAGATCACTACATCTCAGAACATGATATATTATATGGATACTTCTGTTGTTGAGATACATGGAACACAATATGTATCAACATATGTTTTGGTGGAATCTATAAATGTTATGAAACCCTCCACAAATTCTCAAAAACCTCAAAAGGTACCACAAAATCATGGTCAAGTTTCCATTTCCTCCCAAGCCATTGATGACTCGATCGAGGTGAGACATTCATGAACACATGGTCACTAACTGAGAATTCCAATTTCTTATGATGAATATCTGTATAATACTTATAATATATCTATTCAATCAACAATAACTAATGAATCATCTAAATATATTCTATCATATCCTAATTTAACCTTGGTCCAAAAAAATAATTTTACCAATCTCTGACCAACACAACAAAGATTTATAAGGTTGACCTTATGAGGCCACAAAGGATACACTCCAATCATAGATTGGTAACTATTGTTATAGGAAAACATAAGCATCCATAAATGGTCAGCACATGGTGTACTAATGTCAAGTATAGAGGAAAGTAGAATGTCATAAAGAATCTATATAGTTCTTTCTGTATAGCTATATGAATGTGGATGGTATTCCATGCTAAAACTAACTAGAGATCTTACTGCATCTTGAAGGAATCTCAAAATGTGATAAGTAAATAAGGGATCCCTATTAAAGACTATAATAGACAGAACTCAATGAAAATGAACAATCTCTTTCACAAATAGATTTCCAAAATCCTCAACTTTGGATATGACATTAATGGTTATAAAGTGAGAAAATTTATTCATATGATCGATCACAACCCATATCACATTATTCTTTCAATAATTACGTGGAAACCCAAACACAAAGTCCATAGAAATCTAATCCCACTTCCAAGTAAACACTATAAGTGGTTAAAGAAAACCTGATGATTTTTGGTGCTCGATCGTGACCCGTTGGCACATATAACAAAGATATACAAAACCAACAATTAATTATCTCATACCTAGACACTATAATATATGCCAAAGGTCATGGAACATTTTGTTGGTTCCTGGATGCACATCCCACATGGAGTTGTGGAAACATCCATCACAACATTCCTAACCAATAAAATTAACCCAAAATGATTCCAATAGAATAGAACTCCCTCGGTGGAGAACGAACACTTAGCCATCACCTCCATACCCTAAAGAGAATCTATAATTCTATTGAACTCATCATCATGTTGTTGTTCCAGAAGAATCATCTCAAGAAGAGTGTAGGTCAATTGAAAACTGTCCAATGCAACCTTGGCCCTTGATTCCCAGATTCCAATATGAAAATGTGCAAAGAGATCCATCAAGTTAAACTCTTCTAATGATCCTTTCATAGTCTGGGAAGGAATTATCCTATTCCAAGCATCTATGACAACATTTCATTTTCTCATGGTATAGGCAACATTGAAATAAAAATACTTTAGTTATTCCACCCAAAAAATCTAGCAGAGATTTATATCTTTTTTAGAGAAGATATTACTCAAGATTTTGTGGTCAGAATACATGGTAAACCTTTCTTCGTAAAGGAAATTCATCTATATCTTAAGATAGTGCATCACAACTGCGACTTGGAGATCATGGGTCAAATAATTATTCTCATGTGGCCTAAGATTATGAGATCCATTAGCAACGATATGACCACCATGCATAAGAAAACAACACAAAACATAACCCCATGCATCATAGAAGACCACATAGCCCTATATGGACTTTGGAAGAGTCAACACTAATGCAATAGTAAAAATATATATCAGTTTTAAAAAATAATTATGACAATTTTCATCCCAAGAAACCTTCACTCTCTTCCAAGTTAGATCAGTCATCGAAGAATCAAACTTTGATAAGTCCTTAACAAACCATAGATAATACACAAATAAACCCTTGAATATATGAATCAAGAAAACATTTTGTGGTTATTTCCATGTCAAAACATTGTTCAAAATTTTAGGATCAATTGAAATACCATGTTCTGACACCACATGTCCCAATAGCTTCATGTCTAAAATCCAGAAATCACATTTCAAAAGCTTATCATAAAGTCATTGATTTGTCAAAAATTCTAGAACTTCTCTCAGATGACACACATGATCCTCCTCATACATAGTGTAAATGAGGATTTCATCCAAAAATAATACCATAAAGGTATCATGATACTCATTGAAATAATTTTTATTAAATTTATAAAGACTTTAGGAACATTGGTTAAACTAAACAGCATGATAAGGTACTCATAATGTCCATACCTACATTGAAAAGATGTTATATAGATGTCAAAATGTTTTATTCCTAATTGATGTTAAAAAAGTCAAAAATCAGTCTTTAGGATCCACTTATCTCCTTTGAGATGAAGAAAAAGATCATAAATCCACGAAATTAGATGCTTGTTCTTTACCGTAACTCGATTTAGCTTTCTATAATCTGTAAAAAGGTGAAATAAACCATTTTATTTCTTAGGAAAGAGAATAGAAACCTCCCAAGGTGACACACTTGTTAATATAAAGCCTTCAACTAGAAGGTCATAAAACTGAGCCTTCAACCCTTTCATTTTAGCTGGTGCCATATGGTAAGAAGGAATAGAAACAAGTTAAGTACCAAGCACCAAATCAATAGAATGTCTATCAATCATACTAATGGAAAACCAGATATTTAAAAAAGGAAAAACATTAGAAAAAATGATGAAAACTCAAGGAAGATATCCAATCAAGGATTATCTCTCTAGATCAAAATAAAACACAAATATCACTTTCCCCAACTCCTAATAAGAGGGTCTAGAACTACTCAACCTCAGTTCCCATTCTCCTTGAGAGATTTGACAAACCCAATCAGGTGTACTGAATGAGACCCATTGAAGATAAAAATAAATAAACACTTTATTGGAAATGAGTTAATCAATCTCAAATATTATGTCAAGAGGTTTGATGTCAACAACCAAAATATCCCAAGAAAGCCCAACATATGATAAAGGGAAAACATAAATAGGAATACCATGACCTTATTTTATCTTTTTTCCAAGGGGTGTAGTAATATAAATCACATATAATAAAATATTTATAGGAAGAGTTAGAAGATTAACATAATTGGTTGAAATAAATTAATGAGATGCATCAGTATCAAATAAACCAGTCACTAATGATGAAGTTATAGTGATGGTGCCTATTAGAGTCACTAGACCCATATCTGCTTCATCTAGAGATTCTTCCACTACATGAAGAATCATTGTTCTGGATTCCTATTTCTAGAAACCAATTTTCAATGAATCATATAACTTGACCATATTTTTAATAGGCAATAATTATCCCATGCCACTATATGGAGTAGAAAAGACATGGAATAACTTCTGTATGTGAAATAGGCATCTGTAAGATCCATATACCTTGGGTGCATCTATGAAACCTACTTAGAATTCCTAGGATATCAATATTAGTATAAAATCAAAGGGCCTATACTATATAAAATAGGAGGTGTAAAAAATGCTATCGAGAAGAACCATGAGAATCACTACACTTTCTCTTTCTATTATGGGAACACATGGAACCACTATGAGAAAATGGAACCCCCTTTAACCCTGACTTTCCATCCAGGTCCATTTCAACCATCAATGATCTATCCAGAACATCAGCATAAGAAGGTAGCTTCAAAAAGAAAACCTAAATGAGAATATCTGATCAATATAACATCTTTAACTATGAAGTCTTTGTATTCTCATTCAATATTATCATAGGTGTGAACTACACATGATTCGGGAAGTGATTTTAATTTTCTATCATAGTCCTGTTAGTTTCTCGAGTTTGAAAAACACAACATCCATTGGAAAAAACATAAAAAATGGATAGAATTAGTTGTTTAAGATAGACTTAAATTGTTTCCATTCTATTCCCTATTCCATATTCTCCATCACCATCATGTCCCACCATCTTATGGTCGAACCCTCAAGCTCGATGGGGTAACAACTCACCTTAATTTCCTCTGGTGTCTCTAAGAACATAAGGAAATTTCAATCATGCTCAACAATTCCTCAACTTATTGAGGATAATTTGAACCCTTATACATTGGTGGATTCTAGAAAAGGAATTCCTGAACATGATTCTCAAAAACAACCCTCTGAGGTTCCACAACTGGAGCCTGAATGGGAATTGGTGGTGGTGCATTTCCAAGATCTTGTATATTACGTATAATCAACTCAACTAGACTCTGGTCCAAAAGAGGATTTGCTCACTGTGGTTCATCAATATCTTCTTCCTGGATCCGATAAGAAAATATTTTTAGAGTAATGATGATACACAAAATTAGTAGACAACATTAAAGACATCCAAATAACACTCAAATAGATAAACATGGGGAATTAATCCCAACAGATAGAAAAAACAATATTTGGATTCCAATATATCCAAATTAAAAATATGAAAATACTATAACTAATATTAAGGAAATATTTCACAAACCATCCATGGTGACTTAAAACTCATTACAGTGTGAGATGGATAGGCACTCAAGAGAAATTAGCTCTTATGTTCAGACAAGAGTACGCAACTGCATAATAACATTAAGGAAAGAAACTTAACATGAACCTCTGATACAACTTTTTCATGAACCATCCTGAGTACTCTTGTAACAAAATAATTAAATCTGTCCTGAAAAAAATTGCTGGGATTTTATGATCCCTATGGGTTGGAAACTAAAACATAGAATCATATAATATGAATGTGGGAACAAATTTTCCACAAACAAAAAATAAGACTGACAAACAAGTTAGTATGCATACATGAAAAATGCCATAGTATGACATGTACCAGAATTCAAATATGTATGGAAACCCAAAGTGAAACCACGAGTAATAGAAAAATAGGATAAAAATAAATGTGCAAGTGGAAAAAAATATTCAAGACCAAGGATTAATAGCCACTCCAACCTTTAAGTGGAACCTTACCTTTACTCGAACTTGGAAGAAGATAACTGACAGGAAACCGAAGGCACATATAGAGTGTGAGATAAAATCCCAGTAGGGTATCACCAAGGATTCCATAATAAGATGCCTAATTTAATTAACCAAATAATGATTTTAGTTTTAAATAATCAGACATGTAATTTCAAAAGAATAATTTAAAAAATAATGTTTTACATTTATGATTATGGAAATAATTTAAACAAATGGATTAACAAACAATTAAAGTAAAATAGTTAAACAAATTCAAAAGGCATGTGTAATTTTTTTACAAAAAATGAAATGTATTTCAAATATAAAAAACAAATAACATGGTCATCTTACAAAAGGTAAGATAGTTCCAATATATGGGACTCCCTCACACTCAAATATTTATCATGACAATATGTGTACACATGTCCCTATGACACTGGTCAAAGAGGATGCATCACCATCCCATTAGGTATGTGGCCTACTGTATATGAATTATTAGTGTTATAAATAATCAATAGATTGTTTTCTAAAATTACTAACAAAATACATAGGATTTCATGTGTTCTAATAAAATCAATGATGAAAAATTTATTTTAAAACTTTATAAAATGCAATTCAATCCATTCGTCTATTTGAATATTCCAATTTCCCTTTAAAAACCAAATAGGGTTTTTAATGAAATCATACATTTTTCAAGATAAAACCAATGGGTTTCAATGAAACCCATTTTAAACCATTTTTTTCAAATACCATTTTGAAATCAATTCCATCAAATTAATTCCAAAATTTAAATTTCAAAATTTAAAAATCATAATTTCTCAATCAATTTCAGAAGCACACTCCAATTCAATGGAATAGAGGGTTTTCAAAAAAAATTTCCAAATTAACTAGAATAGGGTTTTTAATAAACCAATTGAAATAAATATAAAATAAAATCAATAAACATAATTTAAATCAAACAATTTAATTTAAATAAATCAATTTACGGTTAATAAAATTTGACATCATAAAGAGAACCACCTACCTCAGGATCAATGAGATCTCAAAACACAAAACCCTTATAGGGAAACTGCAATGAAGAATGTCATCCAAGAATCAAAACCAGATTCGTGATTCAAATAAATAGGTATTAGATCCTCTGACAAAATGGACATCTATAAAACCATAGGGAACAAAGAGTTGAGAATGAGGGAAAGAGAATGAGAAGATAAAACTAACTGAGAAGAGATCGAATATCATTCACCTAGTTTTGATTTGCTTCTAGAGGGGTGAAGAGGGGCCAAAATAACCTCTTGGGAGCTTCCAAAGAATAATAATATGTAATAGGGCCGTACCAGCCCATCCATCACATAAAAAATGGATTTTAGATTATAAAATTAATATTCAGATTAAGGCAATCTCATACGCAAGGTCTCCTAGGCCAGACCACATTGTTAGATAAATCATGTTCCCTAACAATGCACCCATTTTTTCAAATGTGAATGGTTTCTACTATGTGGGTAAATGGTCATTAAAACAATGAACTATCTATGAAAACCCCACTATTTGGTTCTGCACAGTTTCCATGGAGAGGGTGCATAGTATTGAAAACTCATGTGCTAACCATGCACCACCTAGAAACTTTCAATAATTCCCAAATTTTCACTCGAATCATCCCTAAAAAACCCAATAAAATAATGATCAAAATTAGTGGATAAGAATAACTAAAAATAGTAATAGGATGTTACTATCAATGAACCAAATGTGGTGAAACATCCATGAATTATTGATAACCAATTGAAAACTCTAATGGTTTGAGATGATGATCAACATAAGACTTATACCGGCATTCTACCAGCAACATTATATAAAGAATAAACTGAATTTGTTTTTCCATCTCTCGAACCAATCTCAGTACATCTAAAATACATTAACCAATCTATGAAAAAAAGTTGAATTTTTATAAGTCCATCCATATAAGTACTCAAAAGGAGCCATTCTGATCATTGATTGATAACTATTGTTATAAGAAAACTCAAAAATCCCTAAATGATCATACTAAGATCCCTCGAAGTCAAGAGCATAGGTGTGAATCTTATCCTAAAGAATCTATACAAATCTTTCTCTATGTCCATCAGAATAAATATGGTAAGTCATGATAAAAAAACAGAGATCCCAATGCTAGTTGACGACCTCTCCAAAAAATAGAAGTAAAATAGGGATCTCTATTAGAAAATATCGCAGATGGAACCCTATAAAAACAAACAATCTCTTTCACATAGATATTTCTCATCTCTTTATATTTGGTTTTATAACAAATGGGCATATAGTGAGCCAATTTGGTCATCCTATCGATCAAAAACCATATCACTTTCTTATTTCGTTGGGTACGCAATAACCTAGACACATTGTCCATAGATATATCATCACACTCACAAGTTGGGACTCCCAGTGGCTGATGAAAATCCAAAGGTCTCCAGTACAAAGCTTTGACCTATTGGAATTCATAACAATGAGAGACAAAACTAGAAATTCCCCATCTCATACTTGGATACTAGAATCATATACACATATCCAACAACATCCACATGGTTTTTTGTTCACTACCCACTAAGAATTATGAAAATCCACCATAATAGCTTTCCTTATAGGAAAATGTACAATGTACTGGGTTTGGAAACATATAATACCCGCTATAGAGAATGACCACTCAACAACAGTCTCCCCACCATAAAGAGAGTGTCTAATTCTAAAAAACTCATAATCAAAATACTGTTCTTGAAGAATAAACTCAAGAAGAGTTGAGGAAAACTAAACACTAGCCAAGGAAGCCTCATTCCATGATTCACAGACTCAATTATGAAAGTTTACATAAAGATCCATCAATTTACATGATTATAAATATTCTTTAATAGCCTGGGTTGGTTGTTTCCTACTCAAAGCATCTGTGACAACAATCCCTTTCCTCTAGGTATAGGATATGTCAATGTTGGATGATTTTAGGTATTCCAGCCAATCCCTCTAGTGAAGATTTAAATATTTTTGAGAGAATGCATAATTAAAGCTCCTATTGTTGGAATACATGGTATATATTTCTATGAAAAGCTCATGCCGACAACTCTTAAGTTCAATCCTTACATCTTCAAGTTCAAGGTCATGGTTCGAATAATTCTTCACATGTGGCCTAAGCTTTCAGGAGACATAGGAAATGACATGATCACCCTATATCAGAACACATCACAAACCTGACCCCGATGCATAACAGAAGACCACATATACCTTTCTATCCTCTGGGAGAGTCGACATTGGTGTAGTTTTCAAAATATGTTTCATCTCAACAAAACATTCTAACATTTTTCATACCAAGCAAACTTTTCTCCATTATGGGTTAGGTAAATCATGGGAGAATCCAACTTTGGGAAGTAATTTACAAACCGTTGATAATATCTAGATCAATCTAAGAAGCTATGAATCCCAAAAAAATTTGTTGTTGATCGCATGACATAATAGCCTTCACCTTCTCATGAACAATTATTATTCCATGTTAAAACACCACAAGTCCACATAAATTCATTTCAAAAATCCAAAAATCAAATTTTGAAACATTGCAATAAATTCACTTATTTCTCTATATTTCTAAAACTGACATCAAATTACATAAATGATCCTCCTCAAACATAGAGTAAATAAAGATTCCATCCACAAATACCACAATAAATGAATCAATATACTCATGAAAGATTATATTAATTAAATATCTAAAATATTCAGGAGAATTGGTTATACCAATTGGTAGGACAAGGTAATAATAATAGCTATAATTAATCTAAAAGTCAGTTTTTGGAATGTCATATTATTTTCTCCTCAACTGATGGAAACCAAACTAAAGATCAATATTTGAGAACCACTATTCACCTTTTAATTGGTCAAAGAGTCCATCAATCCATGGAAATAAATACTTGTTTTTTTGTATCTCTATTGAGTTTTTCTAATAAATAGAATGAAAAAGTGAACCATCATCTTTCTTGGAAAAGAGAAAATGCGCCACCCAAGGTGATACACTAGGGAATTTAAATCCTTTCTTTGACAAATCATCCAGATGATTCCCCCACTCATTCATTTCATATTGTTTTATGTGGTAAGAGAGAATAAAAATTGGTTCAGTTCTATTTTCTAAATCAATAGAGAAATCAACCTCTCTTACTAGTGAAAAAATAGATAAGTGAGAATTAAATTTTTTAAAAAAGCATGATTAAAATAAGAGGCAGGTCAATGCTCAATTATTTTCAATCCAGATTAAAAAAATAGAAATTAATTTCCATAACTCTGGATAAAAAGGTTCATCTACTTGACCTCAGGTCCCACTCTCCTTGAAAGATACTAAACACCCCATCATGAATGGTAAATGAGACCTATTAAAGATAACAACCAATCTGGGATTTATTAACAACGATCCAATCCTTCATGAATATGATGTGAATCCATTTAATGTAGAGAAAAAGAAAATCCCAAGAATGCTTGATATCTAATAATGAGAAAAGAAAAGCTTGACTATGAAGACCCTTATCTCTCTTAGTTTCGAGTGTTGAAGTAATATCCATCACATAAGATAAAATCTCTATTAGACGTTTTAATATATTAAAAGTACATGTTTAAATAAATGAATTAGTTGCACCCATATCAAATAAAGAAATCACTAAGGACAAAGCTAATGTGATGGTACCTGTCATAGTTGCTCCTTCCTCTGGAGAATCTGGGAGTACATGAAGAAGATTCACTATGGATTCCTTTGGAGAGAACCCCTTTGTTCCTGAATCATCTGATTTCACCATAGTTTTTGTGGGTTCTAATAATCCCATGACACTATATACAGTACAATAAACATGAAATAACATCTAAAAGTGACATGAGAATCCGTATGAGACACATTTTTGGGTTCCTTAGTGAAACCCCATTTTGGGTTTCCCAAATTTCCACACTGGTAACAAATCAAATGGCCTTTTCCAGGCACTATTGGAGGTATATAAAAACATTACTTTTGAGAACCACCAAAAATATCATAATTTTTCCACTTCATTTTATAGGAATTCATAGAACTACCACTTGGAGAAAAAGGAACTCCCGACAACCATGAATTTCCTGCCAGGTCCATTTCAACCATCAATGCTCTATCTAACACATCAATATAAAAAGATATCATTAGGAAGAAAACATAAGAAGGAATATCAGATCAAATTACCATATGAAACCATTGAGTCTTTGTATTATTATATAATACAATCTAATGTGCAAACTGCAAAAGATCAAAAAATAAAATCATATATTATATGAAAGACCTATCACCCAACACAATTTTAAAAAATCGATATCCTTTGTCAAAATCATCGATTCTAGATAAAATTGGTTGGTTAAAAGAATATTAAAGTATTTAAACTGTAGGAAATCATGCTTTTTCATCATTTCCATAATTTCCCAACATATCCAGCTAGGTCCCTCTTATTTGAAGGTGGCACATTTCCCCTTGATTTAATTGGGATTTCCAACAACTAAAACAAAAAATTGATATGTCTCAACAAATCCTCATACAGTTCATGATCGTTAGATCATTGAAAAACTAGTGGCTTTTGGAGAAGTAACTACTAAGAACGATTCCATAAAACATCCCTTTGAGGTTCCACAACTGGATACAAAATGAGAATGGGTGAAAGTGTCTCTCAGAGACCTCAGGTAGAACACGTGATAACCTTTACCAATTTCTATCCCACAAGAGGGTTTTCTCACCGTGGTTTATCAAAATATTCCACTTAGATCTGATTCACATAACTTATCAGAGTCAAGATGCTAAAAAAATCAACAGAAAACATTGATGTCATTAGAAATGTTACACATAACATCTTAAAAAAAATTAGTAGGGAAATTAATCTCATTACATAGATAAACAAGATTTGGATTTCAATCTATCCAAATCAAATGTAGGGGATATACATGAACTAATCATCATGAAGTCCTTCCCAATCTACCCCTGGTGACTTATGTCTCATTATGATGAGAGATATCCATAAAATCTTCCACGACTACCTCTTAATTCCCAAAAATATTACACAACTATATACTGAAAATAAGGCAAGATACTTAACTTGCACCTTTAGAACCAATTTGTCACAAACTAGCCCAGATACCCTAGTACATTGATAACTAGGATGGTTCAAACATAGACTAAATGGATTTCTTGATCAGCATGGGATGGAGACAAGCACCAGTCATAAAAAAAGGAAAATGGGAATGAATCTTCTACAAACACAACAGAAGAAATGGTTATTAGTCAGTATAATCAAAAGAAAACTCCACAAGGAGAACTTTATAAGAAATCAAACAGCTATCAATAACCCATTGTACAAAAAAAGAACCAGAAAATAGGATTAAAAACCCATGTTGTTGGGACCACTTTGTGTATAAAGATTGTATTTATTGTCAACAGTTGTCAATACTCGTCAATACTCACCAAAATGAAGAAGGAGGTGAAGAAGGACTGAAAATTTAGTGCAGATTGGTTGAAGTGAGGTTTCCTAGAAAATTGATATGGAATCATAGCATTGGATGTCATTCTTGAGAAATTATCTAAGAGGATCAATTCAGATGATTGCTAAACTGATACTAAGTTCAAATAACTTGTGTCAAAAGGTGAAACATTGTTTACAACAATGAATAATGGTTAAGTACCATACATCTAAGGATGATTGAAGATGAATGAGGATTAAAAGAAGACCATGAAATGCTTCATGATTGCATGAGAACCATGAAAGAGATTACTTGAAGAAAAGAATCATATGATTTGAATGAAGTAGAGAATGATGGATGAAGAAGAAGAGAGAGTGTTGAAGGACATGGCATTCTAAGAAGGTCATGAGTTAGACATTTCCTTGAAATTAGATTATTTTTGCACTATTCTTAAATTCCAAATACATGTATCAAGGGGGATACATTGTCTGAAACATTAAAGGTATTTGAAGAAGCATCAAGCCTCAAATTTTGGATGAAGAGAGATGATTGGAGTTCTTGGAATTAATAGTCCATAAATAATTGAGTATCTGAAGTGAGGATGAAAGAAGCACTTTGGAATTAATATTCCACAACTGATGGAAAAAACTATGAAAATTCTTTTCTGTTTTTTATTTCACAAATATCATATGTTTGGAGAACATGTCATGCAAGCCTTATGAAGGATAGAGAGAGTAAAGAAGGGTTTTTGGAATAGGAAAGAATGTGGCGTGTAAGTCAAAAGTGGTGCGCTAGTGTGCTGTGAAAATATATGTGGCGTGCAAGTGTATGTTGCACACATGTAATATTTCAAGATAATCCCATCAAAATATGACAAAGGAAATACAGTGGCGCGCAAGATAAAGATTGGCGCACTAGTCAAAAACTGTGGCGCATCTATAAGGGGAACTCAAGTGTGTCGTGCAAGTGTATGTTACGTGAAATTCATATTTCAACATCATCATATATAAATATGAAAAATTAAAGAAAGTGTCACTCAAGTGATGGAATGACGTGCAAGTTTTGGAGTGGCACGCAAGTGCTGAAGCGACACGCAAGTGCTGGAGTGGCACACAAGTGCAGGAGCAGCGTGCAAGTGTATGTGGTGAACAATTCACCAAAATTCCTATAAATAGATGACTGGCCTCCTGTATTTTGAAGGCTCAATACTTTAGAGAAAATTTAATCTCTAATCATGCAAGTAGAAGAATGTGTTCCGCAAGCTGAAGTGGCTTGTAAGTTGATGGTTAATTATAATGTTCGCAAGTAGGGAGGCACACAAGTAGTAACACAAAAGTAGTGGCACACAAGTAGTGGTGTGCAAGTAGGGTGGCGCGAAAGCTGTGGAACACTAGCAGGTGGAGCGCACGCTGAGTGGTACACAAGTAGGGTGGCACGCAAGCAGGTGGTGTGCAAGCTGAGTGGCGCGCAAGTAGGGAGGTGCGTAAGTAGGGTGTGGCGTGCAATCTGTTTTCACCAAGAGGTTCATTCCAGCTTATGTTCAACTGTGATTATGCTAAGTTGATCTAGACTTCATTGTTTTTATAATCATAAAGATAACTAGTGATTCTAGAAAGAAGAAGAGGAAGAGCTCAGTGCATATGGTTTTGCACTGATAGAGAACGTGTAAAGAAGAGTAGGTTTCAGTGTAGCTGGTTTTGTATTGAAGAAGCAGAATAAGAAGAAGCGTGTGCAGCTTACAGGTTTGCTGCATATAAAAAAGAGAAGAAGAATAATAGAGTATGCCCAAATGAAGCCTACAATTATATAGGGCAATTTAATTCAGATTATTCCAAGTGAACCGATCTTCACTGCCTGAATAATCACATTGGTATATGTGATTCTAGAAAAGAAGATTGAAGAAGTTTTTGTATAGTTGGTTGTTTCACTAAGAAGAATAAAAAAGAATCCAAGAGCAATTAGTGTTTCACAAGAAAAGAAGAGAAGGAAAGAAGGAAGAATTGCTTGCCTACTAATTTTCAAGAAATCATGTGAAGAGCATTAGAGAAGAGAAAGGGAAGGACCTACCTTTTGAAGAAAGAAGAAGACTCTATCCATAGGGAGTATAAAGAACCAGCTAGACGCTGCAAGTTCGGCTAGGTACTCACCAGTCTAGGGAAGAGGATTGTTTCCCACCCCTGATAAAGTGTAGGGACTCATACTGGCTAGAGGATTGTTTTCCTAGCCACTCCACTTTAATTTCTTATCACATCATAGTGGGGAATCCATGCACTGATCATAACCATGCATGGTAACGATGTATCTACTCTTATTGAGTGGTGAAACTTGTTAAAACATCGTGTGCATATTTTTACTTTTTCCATTATTGCATGAGACAGGGAAAATAGAATAAGAGTATTAAGATCCTAACAGTTCAAGAGGTAAAGGGATAAAAGTTGGAATTGGTTTAAAAAGTCCCCCAACACTAATTCCCCCCCCCTCTCAGTGTTAGGTATTTCCCAAACTGGTCCTCTCAATTGGTATCAGATTAGGTTAACCTCTGTTGGATTCTCTATAGTGAAGTTATTCTCTTTTGAAGATTTTACTTTCTTTCCGGAATTATCAATTAAGTGGACATTCCGTGAAGATTCAGTTATCTCTAAATAGAAGGCTACATCTATCAAGACCATGATGAATAGTGAAAAAAGGATAAGAGAAAGTTGATGAAGAAGCCCCTCTTATCTAAATAAAAGGATGTATCTGGTTCTCCATATCAAGAAGACATTGAAGACACACCAGACATGGAACGCTATGAGAAGGTGGCTCATGTTTCCACTAAGAATATGGATAACCCTCCTACCTCAAATGATTAGGAGGTATGTGTTAGTATATTTGGAAATTTTCTCTTGATCAAAATGCTGGCACATGTGGTGATGATCAATCTACAACATCTCAAGAAATATCGGTTGACAGATTAAGAATGATTCTGCATGGTATTCCTGAAGAGAGTACATCTCTTGTTTGTGGAGTATTTCAATGCATACAGTAAAATATCACTCAACTAGAAGACGAAATTGATTAATTTGAGAAAGCATTAGAAGCAAAAATTGTTGAATGTTTTAAGCTTTCTAGATAGGTTGGAGCCTTTGAAGCAACAAAGAAGGGATTTGAATTATGTTCTTCAAAGTGGTTGACATTTGTTGAAGAGAAAGAGGGAGTAAACATGACCCTAGAAGAGAAGATCCATGCACTTGAAGATGATCTGAAAAAGTGCAATGATGTCAAGGAGATATATTTGTAATAATACTCCAAGAAGATCAATGAACTTGAATCTTCGTTAGAAAACAAAGTAACGATGCATGAAGATGAAGATAAAAGATTAAAGAAGGATTGGGAAGAGAAGATGACTATGATTTAAGACTAATAATTCATCCTCAATATGAGATGTCTAGAATTGGAAGCTGAGTTTACTAATATTGGGAAGACACATATTGAGTCTCCACAAAAGAAGGAAAAAGATGTTGTAAGTATTCAATTCTCAATGGATGATTCTACTGTCAAAATACCTCCAACATGTGATAAGAAGATCATGGCTTCACTCGTTTATCTATCAAAAGCAGCTGAGAAAGTAAAGGTACCATCCATAACACATTTTATTAATGTTTTTGTTTATTCAAAAAGTACAAGTTGGAAGAAAAAATCAAAACAATTATGGATGAATAAAAGTGAGAAGAAACCTACTACCATGTCTATGGTAGACATGGGAAATATTAGGGATGATTGGTCCTCACATAAGGCAAAACATACCGAGAAGAAGATTTTGCAACCTTATAAACAGGATGGAAAGAAGTCAAGGTTTTTTGGTCGATGTTGGTGTTGTAATATATTTGGGCATTGTGCACTAGATTATTGGTACAAACCCTAAATGTAAAAGCACAGGGAAAGCTAATCTCAAGGGGGAGAAATCCAGAGAAGAAAAAGAAACATACACAGATCCAAAAGCATCTGTATACTACAAACTGATTTGGAATGTTAGATAACATTTGTGATGTATGCAATAGGAGTGGTCATATGAATGGGTCATGTTCATATAAGAAAAGAAGACCATAGAAGCTGAGTAAGAATGAAGAAGTATCCTTGGGAAGAAATCAAATAAATAATATGAAAACAAATTCACCGAGGAAGATTTAAAGAAGGAAAGATGAGAAGTCCATGGATTCTAAATCCAAGAAGGTGAAGGGTGGTGCATCCAAAACAACCACTAAGAAGGAAGCCACTCATAAGAATCCATGTAGAAGATCCAATCATGATGGCTTAGTCCCTAACGATATTTTTCTGGTTTGGATAGAAGATTTGGAAAGAATGAGAAAGATGGAAGATGCACATGCTAATACTTGTGCTAAAAGCACAAATAAGATTCTACATGAAGAAAAGGATGTTATGTGTGTGAGGTGCAACAAGGATGGTTATAATGTTAAAAGATGATTTTAATTTACTTCATCCCAACAAGAATTATTCAATAAGATTAAAGTTTCACCAGGAGATTCTAGTTCATTAAAATCCCTTGAAGAAAGAAGATTCACACACAAAGAGATAGATGAAATAGTGAGGTCCACAAAATCACAATCAACATTGAGGATCAGTTATAAAAGTGTGAAGAATAGAGCATCTAGGATGAAGAAAACCATCTCAACCTTGTTGTTCACATAGATGGAGAAAAGAGGATCCACCTTATTCCATTAAATCTTTGTGTATTTTATTAGTTATTATCATACAAGGAATTGAAGGTGAAGTAAGATCTCAGGGAGAAATCTTGGGATTCAGTGAGGAGAAGTGTTCCCTTGAGGGGGAGACACATGAAGAAGCTGCCAGAGTCATTATCTCAATCAATATCAGCATCAGTTGGTATAAAATTAAATTACTCTAAAGATTGTCTTAATAACATGTCATTGGAATAGGTATGTCATTTCTTAATCTCTTATCCTTGGTTACTGAAAATAAATATATTTTTACAAATGGGGAGTAACTGGGCCAATCAATGACATATGAAGAATGAAAGTCCCCCAAGTCCACTTATCCTGCTAATTGCACTTGAATGTTTTTGATCCTTTTGTTGTAGTGACTGTATGAATTTCAGGATTTATTATTTCCTATCACATTCAATATCATAGTCCTGGAATGAAAGTGGAAATCCCTTGAAGACAAATGTTGGAGATCTCATCTCATGAGGTATCACGATCAGTGGATAATGGAAAACATTGTTGTCTAAATCAAATTCTCTTTTTTTCTACATCGATCATTGCTCAAGTAGACTAAGAGTGAAATTATTGATGGAGAGCTGCTTAATTAAGGGCTGATACCCTCTCTACCATGATCTTTGTATTTCTTGTCAATAAGGGGGTTGAGAAAGTGAAATGAAAGTTTGAAATGAATGGGGGATAGAAAAAAGTAAATGAGAGAGAGAAGATTCTTATTTTGACATTGACACATTCATTTGAGGAGACTTTGTGGTATTGACAACAAAATACAAAGGGGGAGATTGGTGGGACCACTTTGTGTATGATGATTGTATTTATTGTCAACAGTTTTTAATACTCGTCAAAATGAAGAAGGAGATGAATAAGGACTAAAAAGTTAGTAGAGATTGGCTGAAGTGAGGTTTCTTGGAGAATAGTTATGGAATCATAGCATTTGATGTCGTACTTGAGATATTATTTAAGAAGATCAATTCTGATGATTGTTGAAGAGATAGTAAGTTCAAAGAACTTGTGTAAAAGGTGAAACATTGTTTACAACAATGAATAATGGTGAAGTATCATCCATCTAAGGATGATTGAAGAAGAATGAGAATTTAAAGAAGACCATGGAATGCTTCATGATTGCATGAGAACCATGAAACAACTTACTTGAATAAAAGAATCATATGATTTTAATGAAGTAGAGAATGATATCTGAAGAAGAAGATAGAGTGTAGAAGGACTTTTCATTCTAAGAAGGTCATGAATTAGACATTTCCTTTAAATCAAATGATTGTTGCACTGTTCTTAATGTTCTAAATACATGTATCAAAGGTGATACATTGTATGAAACATTGAAGTTATTTGATGAAGAATCAAGCCTCCACTTTTGGATAAAGACAGATGACTGGAGTTCATTGGAATTAACACTCCAGAAGGAATTGAGGATTTGAAGTGAGGACGAAATAAATACTTTTGAATTCATATTCCAAAATGAATGGACAAAACTATGACAATGATTTGCTGATTTTTATTTCACAAATATCATAAGTTTGGAGAACTTGTGATGCAAGCCTTATGAAGGATAGAGAGAGTAAAGAAGTGTTTTTGGAAAAGAAAATAATGTGGCGCGTAAGTCAAAAGTGGCGCGCAAGTGTGGCGTGCAAGTATATGTGGCGAGCAAGTGTATGTTGCGCACAAGTCATATTCCAAGATCATCCAATCAAAATATCAGAAAGGAAATATAGTGGCACACAAGTAAAATATTGGCGCGCCAGTCAAAAACTGGCGTACAAGTATAAGGGGTGCGCAAGTGTGTCACACAAGTGTATGTTACACACAAGTCATATTTGAACATCATCATATCAAACTATGACAAAGGAAATAAAGTGTTGCACTAGTGATGGAATGATGTGCAATTACTGGAGTGGAGCACAAGTGCTGGAGCGGCGCGCATGTGTTGGAGTGGCGGGAAAGTGATGGAGTGGCGCACAAGTTTTGGAGCGGCACGCAAGTGTATGCGGCGCACAATTCACCAAAATTCCTATAAATAGAATAATAGCCTCCACATTTTTTAAGGCTCAAAACATTAGAGAAAATTTGATCTCTGATCACGCAAGTAGAAGATCATGGCGTGCAACCAGAAGTGGCGCGCAAGTTGAGGGTTACATATAAGGCACACAAGTAGGGAGGCGTGCATGTAGTCGCACGCAAGTAGTGGTATGCAAGTAGTGGCACCCAAGTAGGGTGGCAAGATAGATGAGTGGCACGAAATTAGGTGGCACACAAGCAGGTGGAGCGCAAGCTGAGTGGAGCACAAGCAGGGTGGCATGCAAGCAGGTGTCGTGCAAGCAGGTGGCGTGCAAGCTGAGTGGCGCGTAAGTAGGGAGGCATGCAAGAAGGGTGTGGCGCGCAAGCTGTTTTCACCAGGAGGTTCTTTCCAGCTTCTGTTCAACTGTGATGATGCTAATTTTTTCTAGACTTCATTATCTTTACAATCACAAAGAGAACTTGTAATTTTATCAAGAAGAATGAGAAGAATACCTAAGTGAATATGGGTTTTCATTGAAAGAGAACGTGTAAAGAAGAGTAGGTCTCAGTGCAGCTGGTTTCGCATTGAAGAAGTAGAAGGAGAAGAAGAAGAAAAGTGCGTGACTTATAGGTTTTCTTCATAGAAATAAGAGAAAAAGAAGAAGAAGAAGAGAGTATGCCCAGCTGAAGCCTACAATTATTTAGGGTAGTATAATTTAGATGATTCCAAGTGAACCGATATTCACTGCCTGAATAACCACATTGATATATGTGATTCTAGCCAAGAAGAGAGAAGAAGTTTTAGTGTAGTTGGTTGTTGCACTAAGAAGAATAAAGAAGAAGCCTAGTGCAATTGGTGTGGCACTAGAAAAGAAGAGAAGGAAAGAAGGAAGATTTTCTTGCCAACTTCTTTGCAAGTAATCAAGTGAAGAGAAATAAGGAAGACCAAGAGCAGAACCTGAGTTTTGAATAAGGAAGAAGACTGTGTCCATATGCAGTATAAAGAACCATCTAGAGGCTGCATGTTGAGCTAGGTCATCACCAGTCCAGGTAATAGGATTGTTTCCCACCCCCTCTAAAATTTAGGGACTCAAACTAGCTAGAGGATTGTTTTCCTAGCCACTCCACTGTAATTTCATGTCACATCATAGTGGAGAATCCATGCCATGCTCATACCCATGCATGGTAAGTATGTAGCTACTCTTATTGAGTGGTGAACCTTGTAAAAATACAGTGTTCATATTTTTACTGATTTCTATTATTTCATGTGTCATTGAAAAGAGAATAAGAGAATCAAGATCTTAATAGGTGAATAGGTATAGGGATAAAAGTTGTAATTGGTTTAAAAAGTCCCCCAACACTGATTCACCCCCCTCTCAGTGTTAGGTATATCCCAAACTGGTCCTCTCAGAAGTCATAAAGAACAAAGAATCTCAAATCCCAAAGATCAACAATAACTACCACCTCCAAGTGGTGATTTCGGTTTCTTAAACATGGAAGGAGGAAATCTAAAAATTTTCAAAGGAATAGTTAGGGTGTAAGATAAAATTCCAACAGGGTCTTACCAAGGATTCCATAATAAGAGGCCACAACTAATTAACAAAATAAATATTTCAATATTAAATAAAACAGGAATGAAATTTCAAGATCATATTTCAAACAAATCATGCTTTACATATCAATTGAAAAAAATATTTCAAATAATGGATTAAATTTTTTATATATAAAATGGTTTATATAAATTCAAAAGGCATGTGTAAAACTGTTTACAAACAATGGAATATATATTAAAATAAACTCAAAGGAGGAACATGGTCATATTCCAATAGGTATGATAGTTCAATGTTATGGGATCCTCATACACTCATATAATGATAATGGAAATGTGCACACACATCTCTTTGACACTGTCCAAATAGTACTAACCCTAAGGATAAGATCTGTTAATAAGTTTATGTTAGGGTTGTAAAGTATCAATATGTATCTAAAGAATTTATATCCTAGCATGTTTTACTTAATAAGTAACTAAATAAATAAGATTTAATGTTCTAAAAATGAATAATTGGAAATTTATTTCAAAACCATTTAAAATATAATTAACACATTTCATAATGCAAATTTTTATTTAAAAACAAAAAAATTTTTTTAATCAAATCATGGATTTCAATGATGAAACCAATGGGATTCTATGAAAAAATTTTAAGAAAATTTTCTCAAATACAAATTTCAAATAATTTTCATAATTTAAATTCCAAAATTGGAATTCCAAAAATCAATTTCCAATTAAAATCCACAAACACACCCTAAATCATTATAATTTTGTGGGGGATGGGGGGGTCTCCAATTTCATTCTAAATACCATTTAAATCATCAATTCCCTAGAATTGGGTTTTTAAGAATCCAATTTAAAGAAATTGTATTCAAAACATGAAATTCAAGGTTAAATAAAGTAGAAAATCTTTAATTGAACCTCCTACCTTGGGATCATAGGTTCATGAAACAAAACGCCCGCAATGAGAGACTATAATGAAGAACTTCTAAAAAGGAGATCTAAGAATCAACCATAGATTAATGATATCCAAAATGTGGATTAAACGCTCTAACAACATATAGATCTACGAAACCATAAAGAAGAGATATGGAGAGATCATGAGAGATCAAGAAGAGAAGATTCACATTCTCAGATGAGATAAAACATGATTCGCGACACATAGATCAACTTTGAAAGGTGTTTGATGTAGAAAAAGAGTGTCTCTGAGAGGCTTATAAACCTTGTAAATCATGGTAGGGGAATTTAGCGATGAGAGGGTGGAAAAAAGGGGTTAAATTTTTTTATAAAATTTTCAGAATAATAAATTCCCATGTGCAAGGTAAGCTAGGAAAGGCCACACGGTTTTTCAAACTATGCGCCCAAGTTGTGTGCCCTTTCTGGTTGGGTTGTATGGTTTCCCCTTGATGGGAACACAGTTCATCAAACATTGTTCCAACCATGAAAACCTTCACTTCTTGGGTTTACAAAGTTTCACTTGCATATAACACTATTTAGGAAAATCATTCACCAACTGTGCATAACCCAAGAACCATTCAAAATTTATAAAATTTGACCCAAAGAATCCCTAAATGAAACCCAACCAAAGATTGATCAAAATAGGGGTTGAGTAGAACTTGAAAATAGTAATACGATTTTATAGCACATATAAATTCCACTAATCTTTCATGAGACATTAATAGACTGTATATATCCATACCCAAGTCCTTCATTAAGAAAGAGATGATGGGGTTATATTCTCCATCATGTCTTGATTCATCATGATATACTTCCATGGTGGCCACCTCTATCTCAAATTTCCTAGGATTATTCAGGGTCTTAGTGAGAGATTCACAAAATTCATTACACATGTAAAGTGAATTTAGGATTTAAATTAGATATTGGGTGTTAATAATGTTCATGAGTATTCCATAATTCCATATTATGGCTATAATCCTATTACAATGGGTTGTTCCATGAATATAAGTTAAAAGGGTCAAGGTGGACGATACATTGGTTCCTAGGTGTTATCATCAAATTCTAAGGATGGTTGTATGGATGTGGTTCACAAAATTTTTTGATCAACTGATTAGGAGGTAGAGAAACACTTGAGATCCTCAGATTAAATTTAAATTCATTCTAAGCCCAAATAAGTGATGGAATTATTATTTTGGTAGTTTGTATGATGTGTTTAAGGATATAACCCCAAGCACTACACATTAATATAGGATGTTTTCACATAGATTGTGTTCAGTGATAAGGGAATTTAGGTATAGTAAATAGACAATACCCATTCATTTTATTAGTTAAATATTGCAATAGCCTAATAATATTGATAGATGAAATCCATTTTTCCTAATTAGTGAAATGTTTCAATGCCAAACCGGGCCTAAACCATCCTATAGTTTATAGGGAATTAGATCAATGAGAGTGAAATCTATTTTTGATACTAGTGAAAACTCTTCATAACTCATGTGATGCCAATATTTTATTACCTAATCTATAATAGGCTTCTAAGATGAGGGAATCATCAAAATAGATACACTATTTTTGGATAATGATGACTAATTAATTCATTCATAAATAATACCATTGGAATGAGCATGAAATTATCAATATTGCAAGACTTTGAACATTGTTTTTCCACATATTTTCATCCTGGGTGAATAAATGATATGTTACATGTGATTGAGGATTTACTAACTCGTCTACACCCTCATCTATCATCACTATATCCAACCTTTAATGATGAATTAATCATGGATTATATGTCGAAGGAACCCATGGTAGGGTAAATAGAATGGATGGTTCATTATTCCAACTAAATTATGGATTTTTTGGGAACTCTAGAAATATACTTTACCTAACACATATGATTTATTTAGGAACCTACTTATTAGAGAATACATAAACAATATTGTTACTATCTTTAAATGATAATCCTTTTGGCCTTGGAGAGAACCTTGGGTAACTTCTTTAATGTGGGAATGTGTCAGCTTGGTTTTTCTCTATGGGTCTACATAGGAATGATTTGGTCGAGGGAATTAACATTTGACCGCAAAAATTTCATTTGATATTATTAATTTTCCCTTATATAGGAGAGGTGTGAGACAAATTTTTAATCTACTTTATAGGATCCCTTATATGTTGTGTTATCTTAATTAACTCTCAGAATCCATATGGATACCTCAAGGATATCATACCTGCGGATAATTTATCTTGTAAATTTTCTATTAAAATCACTTATAGTTTTTTTGTTGAATGTTAATGTAAATAGACATTTTCTGTCCTTTCCACTAGGTGATGAAATCAGCGATATATTTATTCTCCCACTATTTTTAGCTGGATATGTCAAAAATGACCATCCTTTATATAATAGAGTTAAAATGATAGAATAAAGTTTTGATAGAGATCCTCTGAGATGGTGATGGATCTTATCAAAAAAATTATCATACCAAAAATTGGAGGGTCCCTCAAGTATATGAATAAAATAGTGAATTTTAGCTACCTTTAGTATCTTAAGGAATCTAAATAATGAGGAAAAGTATACGAGGTTCCACTCAAGATTTCCCAGGACATTGAAGGATAAAAATCCCAACTCTTAAATATGATAGTAGGAGAATGTGATCCACCCACTATGGGTGTGGAATCTTTTTAGGATATAATAGATATATTCATGTCTCAATGGACTTTGGACATACTACAAGGGTGCCCATCATCTTGTTTTGGGATATTTTCTTGTGAACTTGTATCCTCAATATATGTATTTACCCGGAAGTCAGTGACCATGATCTAGGAGAGGAAATGTATGTTTATGTTTTAGAGGGTGTTATTGTAGAGACCCAAAGCTTTACGTACATAGACATTACATTACATTTGTGGAATACTTAATACATAACAAAAACAGACACCAAAGGATCGTAATAGTTTAGTGTCTTTAGAAACATGGAACATAATCTTCTAATCATGGTGAATGATCTTCATAATCTCCCATAAAGATATTCCCCTTTTGTTTTCTTACCTAAAACCATTATTTATATCCTGGTGAAAAGAAAACATAAAAAGGGTGAGCTCAAATTCTCATTAAGAGTAAACATAGAGAACATAAAACAATCCATAAACATTTGAATGCAAAAACTTGAACATAAAATCTTAACATCCAAATCATGAGCAAAGACATATATCTTGGAAGTACATAAGGCATGTATCATAATGGAACACCAATCATGATAAAATAGCATGGGAAGAAGACATGTAATTGTGGAAAACCATTAAGCACATGACATGATTTCCATAGTAGCCAAGGAATTACTGCCAAGATCATTTTAGTGGACAAAGTCCCTTTCTGAATCGAGTTCACTCCTTGTTCCAGTCCTGTATCATTGAACTAGATTAACTTACCGTTCCAGCCATGTCTATATCATGAGATATAAATATTTACCCAATTCATTGGTGGGAGAAATAGGTCCCACCCATCCCATAATGAAATCATTCTTACTTGTGCCACAACATAAATATAAATCATTCATCATAACCCAAAGAATAAAAATGGGTTCCATAATCATCATCCCATCATGACATAATCCATATAAAACAAATGGATATCATTTCATCATAAGAAAAGTGAAATCATGTAAATCATAGAGATATTATACTTGAAACATACAAATTTTAAATAATTTCATCTTATATGGAAAATGGTTTTGATAAAATAATTGAAAATAATTCTTGAGGAAAATATCATTTCTTCTTAAAAATCAGTTTTTTTCACAAAATGTCATGCAATTTTAGATGAAAAGGATTTTTTTGAAAATAGTCATGAAATCTTGTAGAGTAAGATTCATGAAAATGAGGCATTATGAAACCGTAAAAAATCTTTTCATGCCTTATATGTTAAAAATAACATTCTTCTCATACTTTTGTCGGAAAAGTCAAAACGTTCCCCGTGTGGTAAACCAAACTATGATTCCTTTCATAACATGTGGTAAATTTCAAAAATGGGTAATAAGGACATTAAAAATACTTTAAAACATTTTTATAAAACATGGGCATGCATGATAACAATAACCCTAGTAAATACTTATGAATAACAATCTCAGATAAGAACGAGATTGGAATAGGTATCCCTTACTTTATGTCCGATATGCTTCGTATGTATACGAACCTCTTTTATAATGATTTAAATAATGTCATTGACTTATTAAAGAACCATATTCATTTTTATGATATCATATATGGTTCACTTATGACTTTATATTACCCATTCTTTTGTAAATTCCATGTTAACGCAGCATTTTGGGTAAAATCGTTTCATTTATCGTACATGTTTCGACTTGTTTTTCTTGATATTATAACTTATATCCAGATTTAATTAATTCTAGAATGTAAAAAATGATTTATATATAATATATATTCATCATATACATATATATATGATATATCAATAAATGGAATGAAATACACCATTCCTGTAGACGGTAGGCCGTACGTATGCAAGAACGCTGTTTTCATTTCCTTATTGAATTGAATGGAATTAATTAGATGACATACACACACATATATATATATAAATAAATCCAGTACCATTATTATGTAATATAATTAATTATTGTTTATTATATATACTTTATAATCATTCATGAATGGCTAACATGAAGAATGAATCTCATCGCGTCATGGAGACGGTAGTCTGTACGTACGCATGAGCGATGATATCATTCCCATGATCATGGAATTGTATTGAAGTGTATGTATAATACTTCAGAATCAATATCACTTTAAAATAATCATATATAGTTATTTATTTTCACCATTATACCCATCCAAGTATGGTGGTGGTCGAAAACAGATTACACCAAGGTGTGGAGACGGTATTCCGTACGTACGCATGCGCGGTGATTTAGTTTTCTGTTGGATGGATAGAAGGTGAAATAGGGTTGTTTAATATTTATAATGACATATCAGTATATAAGTAATACTTATTTTATTACTTTATAATGATAAAACTAAAGAAGAATAAGTAGAAGATGAATGAAACTTGAGAGAATCAGAAGAAGACATTAACTCTTCTTCGATGCACCTCCTTTAAGCTTCCTCTTAAGGAAGTAGAGTTGGTCTTTTGAGAAGACCAGAACTTAAAAAATGTTTCTATGGAATTGGAGAAGAGAAATGGGAAGGGGTTGGCCGATCTTCAAGTCACAAAAGGCTATGAAGAGAAGAGGGAAGGGGTTCTCTTTTTATAAGGGAGGAGAGGGGAACCTTTGGAAAAACTTAAAATATTATTTTATAATAAAGTCATATTCGGTTTATAATATCTCAAAATTGATTTATTTAGAAGATAAAGTGGGTATGGGTCGAAATACTCTCAGCCAATAGGTTTTAGACTAGTTTAGGTTACTATTTTAACCTTATATTTTCGATTTAACTTTAAGTTAAATAATTTAACTTTTACCGCGTCTTCTTGTTTTCTTACACTATATAGTTAATAAACATACTATAACCAGAAAAAAGAACCCCAAGTGGTTCATTATTAATATATAGAACCTTATTTAAGTCATTTGGAAGATCCTTATATTTTTAATAATATAATAACAATTAATAATATTATATTTGTTTTAAAAACTATTTTATGGCAATTTTGACACTATTTGGTAATTGATTTTTGTGAAAATTATAACAGCATGACTAGTTCGAACAAAGTTAATTAAATAAATACTAACATATCATATTAACCTATAAATTAGTGTAATTTCTAAAAAGTCTCAAATTACATTTACTTGGGTATTATAATATGAATTATTTAAATATTTCCTTATTTAGGTAACTACTGCATCACCATTGTGTCATAAATAACTTAAATTATATAATGTTTAAAAATTACAAATAAAATACCATTAGGTAGAAATATTTTTATCTTTATAATGAATATTTATAGTTGAATTTATCTTATGTATAACCCTATATTAAAACTGTTTTACTTATTAAACTTTGATTTTAAATATTTTAACTCTTTTTTATAAAAAATAATAATAAATGACGTAATCTAATTGAAGTGGACATAAATGATAATATTATATTCCTAAAGTTGTTTCTGGTCTAATTATACTTATCCAATAGAATCAGGACATGTCTTAGGGAAATAATAATATCATTATTACCCTTAATTACCCTATTTACTTTTAACCATGGTAAATAAAAGTAAAAAGTTACTATTCACCAAAAATTATTTTTATCTTATTGAAAAACATTTTACTCCTTGATATTAAACATGTTTTTTGGATTTTCAAAATTCCACTCACAGAAGTGGTAAAATTACGTTTTATATAAATTTGAAAATTCTCCTAGGAGGGGGGTAAAAGACGGTGAAAAGTTCCATAAAAATTTTTTATATCTAAAATTATTATAAAAAGACTCCAATGAATTACATTGAACTTATATAGGTATTATGTATCAATTTTGGACTAAAATAAATTTAAATAAAATAAATAATTATTTAAATAAAAAGTCGGTTTTTTATATAGTAACCCAGTGTTTTCACTATTCATCAAAAATTGAATATTTTCAAAAAAATACCAAAAATTCACGCTTGGCAAATTTCGATATTCCGAATCAAAAAATGAAGTCCATTTTGAAAGATAAAATTTATAAAATTTCAAAAAGTGGGTATTAATATTCATAATGGCTTGTTCATAATAATATTATAATAATATCTCGTTTAGTGAAACTCGGTATTGCGTACTACACACGCTATCGAAGAAGGTATTGATTGCGTGTAATGAAAACCAAGTTAGAGATGCGTATAGTGAACGCTCTATTTAGTGTTTCGTATAAAATAATCAAAACTTTTTTCATTTATACATTAAACAAAATCTATACTTAATGTTGTGTAGAATAATTTCACAAAACGAACTTGAAATTGTGTATAACACGACTCAAGAATAGTGTTACGTATACTGCAAGCTAATAGGGTGTTTCATATAGTACAAGATAATATTGGTGTAGTGTATAATAGAAGACATCAATGAAATTAAAAATAATATATCTCATAAAATCTCGGGGTGTTATAGTTATATAGTGACTACAAGATCCTTAATAGATTTGAAAACATGGGTCACACCCTACGTGGATAATCAATGGGTCTCACCCCAGTAGTATGGTTGATGATGGATTGGGATGCATAATGATGTTGTCAATGTAATAGGTCATACTTCCAGGAATGGGATGAAACAGTGCATATGAACCCGACTCGATGGTGAGGGGGGTGTAATGTAGAAAGGGCCACAAGAAGGTGAAGAAAAGGGAGGATTAGGTGAAATAGATCCTATAACACCCTGATATTTTATAGGATGTATATTTTTTACGTCTTGTATTATATGCAACATCAAATAAATCATTCACTGCACACAACACTAGCTTGTCTTGCATTACACGCAATCACGACCTTCCTCGATAGCGTATGTAGTACGCAATAAAGGGTTTCAATAAACAACGATATATTATTGTAATATTATTATGGACAAGTCGTTATGAATAATATTAACTAAATTTTTAATTTTATAACATTATTATTCATCTCAGATATTTTCTAGAACATGGTATGAGAACAAAATAAATTTTTCAGGTAAAATAAGTAATTTAAAAAAAATGCAGTTTTGCCACCTTTTGATGGCGCACCAACTTTAAATCTAGTTTTTGACAAGTTTATAAGTTTAATTTGACAAAATAAAATTCTTTTTTGGAATCAGTATATAAAATTTACTTTGGATAAATTTTTTTATATTATTCTGATAACTTTAATATTTTAATGAATAGTAAAAACACACTATATTTTAATTAAAAATAACTTTTTTCATCACAATAATTTATATGGTTAAATTATAATATTGAATGGTTTTAAAGTATAAATAGAATATATTTTTACCATTTAATATAATTTATGTCATTACCGTATATTTTATATTGAATTCACAGGTAAAAACATTTCAATCTTTGGAAATGTTTTAACTTTTAAAACCACTTTTCTTAACAACGAGATTAATTTTAAATTAATTACTGAAACTTATTTATTTTGAATTTTGAAAAATGGATTCCATATTTTAATTCATTGGGTCCAAATTATGTTAATATGTTACTTTTTTTTTATATTAAGAATAGTGACTAGGGTAATTTTTATTTACCGTAGTTAAAGGTAAATCGGGTAATTAAGGAAAAATATAAGATTATAAAATTACCCTAACACTTGAAAAAATTCTATTGGATGAATAAAGGTAGACACTTATCACCTAAGGGTAGGAATAAATTCATTTTATGGACTTTTTACCATTAAAATAATTTAATTATTATTAAAACCAAAGAAAGTGACAACATGTCACTCTCTTAAATATTATAAGTATAATAATTTTAATTTAGTGATACAATTTATGAAACATCGAACATGAATAATCTAAAGAAATATAATAACATTATATACATCATATGAATTTATTTATAATTTTTAGGGATTAAATAATTATCATTAATTATGACACAATAGTGATGTTGAAATTATCTTATTTGTTGAAATATCAAATAAATGATTTTAAAAGTATTAAAATAAATATTATATGAACTATTTAATGTGCCCCACTAATTTTATAGACACAAATGACATGTTATGATTCTATTAAATATTTTAGTTCGAACATATCTTCTGTGTATATTTTATTTAAACTCAAATAAATGAATAGTGTCAAAGTTGACACTATTGTTAATTTATAGAAATCACATATTATAAAATTGTTTAAAAATCACCAAAATATTTAAAAATTATAAATTAAAATTTATATGGTCTACAATGTATTTAATTATAAAATTATTGACAATTCAAAACATATAAGTAATTATTTACAATGATTTAAAATTTAGAATATTATTACCACAAATAAAATTAAATAGATTATATAAGGATAAATCATGTTGATAATGTTAAAAATAAACTCCAAACTTGTCTAAATTTTATTGGATGATGATATTACAAACCTATATCATCTATGATTTAAATGTGAATCCTTTTTGGTGGTTTTTATCTGGGGTTGGAATTTATTATAAATTAATATTTCTTATAATTCCAAAGGTGTCCCTCTCCTCCCATATAAAGGGGCACCTCCTCCCTCTCCTCCTCACACCACTTTGAGCCTTCAAGCTCGGCCAAACCCTACCAATTTCTCATATAAACTTCCCTAGAAACATAATATAGGTCCTGCTATTCTTAAAAGACCTATTTTAGTGCCCTAAGAGGAGGTTAAGAAGAGGCGCGTCAAAGAAGAGGTAATATCCTTTACCGATTCTTTCCATTTTATTTCTTCTTCTACTAATTCTTCTTTAGTTGTTTCATTATGAAGTAATAACATAAGAATCATTAATATACTTATATTTTATTATAAATATGAAACAACCCTATTTCACCTTCTATCCATCATATAGAAAATGAAATCGCCATGTGTGCGTGCGTATGAAATACCATCTCCACGCCATGGTGTAATCTGTTTTCCACCACCACCGTACTTGGATGGGTATAATGGTGTAAAGAATAACTATATATGATTATTGTAAAATTATATTGATTCTGAAATATTATACATACACTTCAGTACAATTCCACGATCATAGGAACGATATCATCACTCGTGCGTATGTACGACCTACCGTCTCCACGATGTGATGCGACTCGTTCTACATGATCTTCATTGAATAATGATTATATAAATTAATTGAACGAGTAAATATGATATATATTACACTAATAAAATTCTGGATATGAGGTATCAATAACCTAAAAATAAGAATAATAATTTATTCGACAAAACACGCATAAGAACATATCGCTATAAACACCCGAATAACAAGTAGCAATGAAATATTACTAATAAGAAGCTAATAATATGACCATATATGATATCATAACAATGAGTATGATTATGGAATACGTAATTGACATTATTTAAATCATTATACAGGTGATTTGGACACGTATAAAGCATATCAGACCTAAGGTAAGGGAAAATCTCGCAATCTCATTTTTATCTAAGATTGTTTATACTTCAGAATTTACTGGGGTATACTTATCATCCACATCCATGTTTCCTCAATATTTAATATTATTACTATCCTCCTAAAATTGTTTAAATCCAATTTTACCCATTGGTGAGTTTTTATTAAAATATATGAAAGGAATCATTTGTCGTTTTTAGTATGAGGTATTTTTTGACTTTTCTAGCCAAAGTAGGAGAAGAATGTTTTTTTAAATTTTACGGAATTAATGGTTTTTTATGATTTAATAGAAAATTATTTCCATGAAGCTTATTTTACAAGTTTTCAGGTTTATTTTTAATCAACTTATTTTAGATTAAAATTGTATGACGTGTTAAGAAAGGAAAAATGTTTTTGATGTAGAAAGGATATTTTCCTCAAGAATGGAGTTAGCGTTTTTTATCAAAATTATTTTCCATATAAGATGATATTGGGTTCTTTTTCTATCCCTATTTTTACATTTATTTGATTATGTTATGATTGAATTAATTTTATGATATCCTTTTATCTTTTATGGATTATGTTATGATGGCATGATGTTTAAGAATCCCATTTTTATTACATGGGTTATGCTATGATGTATGATTCATGATTTGGTGGCACAAATAAGAATGGTTTCATTATGATATGGGTGAGACCTATATCTCCCTCCAATTCATTGGGTAATGATTTATATCTCATGAGATAGACATGGCTGGAATGGTAGGTTAATCCAGTTCAGTGATACATGACTGAAACGAGGAGTGAACTCGGTTCAGAAATGGAATTTGTCCGCTGGGATAGTCTTTGAAGTGAGACTTGACTACTAAGAAATGATTATTTATGATTATGTGTGTATGCCACAAAGTTTCATGTTTTATGATATGATTATTGGGATTAAATTTCACTACAATGATTTATCCCATGTTATGATATTATGATATCTTTTGCAGGTTATTATTTTCAAACTATTATGTTCTTATGAATATGATATGATTGATATTTCCTTTGTTTACCCTTACTGAGCATTTGAGCTCACCCTTTTTTATGTTTTCTTTTCTCCAGGTTAGGAAGAAGGGTATTAATTAGAATATTCCAAAAGGGACTCTAAATATGATGAAATAAACACGAGACAATATAGATTCTTTATGAACCAGTTGTTTAGGTTTCCTAGTTTCTAAAGACACTATACGTATAAGGTCCTTTCATGGTTTTGTTATATTTTGTAATAAGTATGCTTCAATTTTGAAGTAATAAAAATGTATATAGAGTATGGGTCATTATAGTTGGTATTAGAGGAAAGGTATAGTCAACCTTTGGAAACTAGGATGTGAAAGCCTTAGTAAGAAACCTGAGGATATGTCTAAATATAGAAAACAATATTAGTGTTTTAGAAATGTCCATGAATAACCTATGATAAGAAAATAAGTGTAAAATTTTATTATTGATTATGCAGTTTTCCTATTATGATTAGTGTTTCCCACACTATGCTTATTGGTTTTAGTCAATGGATGGAACCCGAAGGAACCGTGATAATGATGAATGCGATGGGAAATGAAATGATTGTCCCCCTGAGCAACCAAATGTTATGGGATCTGGAATAAAAATTCTTATATCCATTCTCACACAACATTCTAAATCTATGAACCATGCAGGACTTCCAAACGAGCAAAAAAGGAGCAACATTCTATTGAATCTTTCATGAGGTAGCGTCCACCTTCATTCAGTGGGTCTTCTGATCCATTAGTGGCTGAACAATGGATTAGTACCACTGAAAAGATATTTTCAGTTCTACAATGTTCTGAACATGACAAATTCATCTTAGCTGTGTATCGTTTGGAAGGTGATACTGATCAATGGGGGAATCTTATCAAGAATACAAGGCAAAGAGAAGAAATTGAGTCCATGGAATGGGACGAGTTCAATAACTTATTTTTCAATAAGTAATTCCCTCATATTCTTCAAAAAAAGATGGAGAAGGAGTTTCTTGAACTGAAGCAAAAGGATGATGAATCAGTTGGTACCTATGAAGCAAATTTTACAAGACTTTCAAGGTATGATTTCAGAATTATTATCCAACCTGAGAGTAAAATCGATCAATTCTTTAGTGGCATAAAACCAAGTATTCGAAGGGCTTTAGCAATAAGGGACTTCAATAGATATGAGGAAATTGTTCAATGTGCTCTCAAGGTTGAGATGGTGATTGGATTAACCCATCAATCATATGGGTTTGATAAGAAGTGGAAAATGGAATTCAAAGGAAAATCTAAAGAACAAATAGAAAAGAAGATGATTTTTCCTTTATGCTAAATTTTTTGAAAGAAACATGGAGGGAATTGTATTAAAGGGACAAGAAAATATTTTAAGTGTGGAAAAGAAGGTCCTCGGACAATTGAATATCGAAATAATGGGAAGAAGATGTCTAATGATGCGAACAAAGAAAGGGATACACTGAATGCACCTCCAACACTTCAATGTTTCAAGTTCAAGGAGATGGGGCATTATGCCAATCAATTCCCTAATCCAAGGGTTGTTAATGATGATTACGTCAACAAACTCTTAAGTCCAAAGACAAAGGAAAGTCACATGCAATTATTATCAGCAATGTGGAGTACGATAATGAAGTGGTGAAAGGTACACTTATAATCCACTCTAATGTAGAAAATGTTTTATTTAATTTTGGATCCACCCACACTTTTATTTATGAAGATTTTTCTAATGGTACCGCCATACTACCTCAACAATTATATGTTCAGTTAGCTGTAACAACTCTTAATGGCACAACAGTTGCATTAAAAGTATACAATTCTTCTTCGATTGTAGTTTTTGGGAAAGTGCTTCTTGAAAATCTTGTGATCCATCCTATAGTGGAATTTGATGTGATTCTTGGCATGGATTGGATTTCTTTATAAGGAGCTCATATAAATTTCCAAACAAGGGAAATCATATTTAGTATTCACGATCAATCTACTATCATCTATCGATGCAAGGATGAATATAACCATCCAGTGGAAATTTCTTCCATTTTATGGGTCTTGATTCCAATAAATGAATGTTATTTATCTCTAATGGTTGGAGAGAAAATCATGATTAAGAATACATACATTGTACGGGAGTTTTATGATGTCTTTCTGGAGGAATTTCTTGGTCTTCCACAAAATTGTGAAGTTGAGTTTTCAATAGAACTCATATCAGGTGCTATTCCCATTTCAAAGACACCTTATAAAATGGCCCCAATTGAGGTGCATGAATTGAAGAAGAAGCTCCAAGAGAATATTAATAAAGGATTCATATTCCCTAGTGTGTCACCTAGGGGAGCACCTATTCTACTTGTTAAAAAGAAAGATGGATCAATGAGACTATGCATTGATTATCGAGAACATAAAAATATCACTATCAAGAACAAATATCTTCTCCCGCGCATTGATGACTTATCTGACCAACTACACGGAGCTCAATACTTTTCCATGGTTGATCTTTGTTCAGGGTATCAACAATAAAGGGTCAAAAAAGAGGATATACCAAAGATGGATTTCCGTACACGGTACGGACTCTATGAATTTATAGTGATGCCATTTGGTCTTACTAATGCCCCTGCTATCTTCATGGATCTAATGATTAGAGTCTTTAGAGACTATCTTGATAAGTTTGTGGTAGTCTTTATAGATGATATTCTTGCCTATTAAAAGAGAAAGCATGTACATGAAGATAACTTGAGAATTGTATTGAAGACCCTGAGAAACGATAATATTTATGAAAAATTTACCAAGTGTGAATTTTGGCTTCAAAAAGATGAATTTTGGGTCACATAATCTCAAAAGAGGGGATATCTCTGGATCCAGAAAAAAACAGAGGTTATCGAAAGATGGTCGAGACCAACAACAGTAACTGAGATCTGAAGTTTTCTTGGTTTGGATGGATATTATTGATATTTTTTGAAATATTTTTCATGATTATCTAATCAACTCACATGGTTGACTCGAAAAGGAGTTAAGTTCATGTGGACAGAGGAGTGTGAAGAGAATTTCAAGGAGTTGAAAAGAAGGTTATCCAGTCCACCTGTGCTCACACTGCCTTGTAGTGGAGAAAGGTTTGTGATCTACAGTGATGCATCCACGAAGGGATTGTGGTGTGTTCTCATGCAAATCGATATGGTGATAGCTTATGCCTCACGACGGTTTAAAATCCATGAGAAAAATTATCCAACTCATGATTTAGAGTTAGCTTCAGTAATCTTTGCATTAAATATTTGGAGGCATTATATTTATGGTGGAAGGTGTGATATTTATACTGATCATAAAAGTTTAAAGTATATTTTCACAAAAAATGAGCTGAATATGCACCAAAGAAGATGGTTGGATCTGATTAATGATTATAACTACTCAATTCATTATCACCATGGGAAAGCAAACAAGGTGGCATGCACATTACGTCGACAAGACCATGCTATCTTATCCATGATGAGGATCACAAAAGATCCAATATTTATGGATTTACAAAGGATGGATCTTGGAATTATAATGGATGGGGAAAAATCATATCTTTCTCAAATGAATGGTCAACTATCTATACATGTGAAGATTAAAGTGGAACAAAAAGAAGATGTAGAGTTACAAAAGAAGGTGAGAAATGTTCCCAAATTCAACCTTGATTGTGATGGGATAATAAGGTTTAGGAATCGAGTTTGTGTTCCTCCCATCCTAGAATTAAAGAAGGAGCTACTGGATGAGGCTCATAGTCCTTCATTCTCTATTCATCCTGGAAGCATGAAGACGTATAGGGACCTGAAAGAGTACTTATAGTGGGATGACATGAAAAGAGATATTGCTGAATATGTCTCTCGATGCATGGTTTTCCAGAAAGTTAAAGCTGAGAGACAGAAGTCCAATGGGATGTTTCAAACATTACCCATAAAAGAATGGAAATGGGAAAACATCACTGTAGACTTTATCACTGGACTTCCTAAAACATTTAAAGGCAATAATGCTATCTAGGTTATAGTTGATCGTCTTATGAAGTGGGCACACTTCATTGCTATTAAGGAAGATTTCTCTCGGGATCAGCTTTCCAGGATATATGTAGAGGAAGTGGTAAGATTTCAGGGAGTACCACTTTCCATTATATCTAATTGGGATCCGAGGTTTACCTCGACATTTTGGCGAAGTCTTCAGCATACTTTAGATACAGAGTTGAATTTTAGCACTGCTTATCATCCTCAGAAAGATGGTCAGTCTGAGAGAACAATTAAAACTCTTGAAGATATGTTAAGAGATTTATATATGGATTTCAAAGGTGGTTGGGATCAACACCTACTTTTGGTGGAATTTTCTTATAATAATAGCTTTCACTCTAGTATTCAGATGGCTCCTTATGAATCTCTCTATGGAAAGAAATGCTGGACTACAACTTGCTGGGATGATGTTTGGGAAAAAAAGCTATTAGGACCTTATCTTGTTGATGAGATGGAAAAAAAGGTCAGATCAATTCAACAAAACATAAGATCAGCTCAAGGTCAACAAAAAAGTTATGCCGATAACTGAAGAAAAGACCTTGAGTTTGAAGTGGGTGATAAAGTGTTTTTACGAATATCTCCTTGGAAGAGATTAATGAGATTTTAAAAGATGGGAAAGTTGAGCCCTAGGTATATTTGTCCTTTTGAAATACTGTATCGTGTTGGGAAGGTAGCTTACTAGTTGGTGCTTCCACCGAATATCTCTCAAGTTCACGATGTGTTCCATGTATCTCTCCTGAGAAAGTACATACCCGATCCTTCACATGTACTCAGCTCAGAAGCTGTACCGCGGGAGCAAGAAATTTCTTATGAAGAACAGTCGATAGAGATTATAGATCGTAGAGAAAAAGTTCAACAGAACAAGACCACTCACTTGGTGAATGTTTTAGGGAGGAATAATCAATTAGAAGAAGCTACATGGGATCTTGAGGATATGATGAGGGATAGGTATCCACATCTGTTTGTTATGAAGTGACGAATTTCATGGGAGAAATTCATTTTAAGGGGGGGGGGTAGAATGTAACAACCTGATATTTTATGAGAAGTATATTTTTTATGTATTTTTTTATACACAACATCAATGGAATCTTTCACTGCACACAACACTAGCTTGGCTTGCATTACACGCAATCGCGACCTTCCTCGATAGCATATATTGCAGGCAATACAGGGTTTCACTAAATAACAATATATTGTTATAATAATATTATGTACTAGTCATTATGAATAGAATTAACTAAATTTTTAGTTTTATAACATTATTATTCATCTTACATATTTTCTAGAACATGGAATGAGAACAAAATAATTTTTTCGGGTAAAATAAGTATTTTTAAAAAAATGCAGTTTTGCCGCCTTTTGATGGCACACAATCATTAAATATAGTTTTTGAAAATTTTATAAGTTTAATTTGAAAAAATGAAATTCTTCTTTGGAATTAGGATATAAAAATTTACTTTGGATAAATTTTTCATATTATTCTGATAACTTTCATAATTTAATGAATAGTAAAAACATGCTATATTTTAATTAAAAACAACTTTTTTCATCACAGTAATTTATATTGTTAAATTTTAATATTGATTGGTTTTAAATTATAAATAGAATATATTTTTACCATTTAATATAATGTATGTCATTACCATTAATTTTACATTGAATTCATAGGTAAAAACATTTCGATCTTTGACAATGTTTTAACTTTTAAAACCCATTTTCTTAACAAAGGGATAAATTTAAAATTAATTACTGCAACTTTTTTATTTTGAATTTTGAAAAATGGATTCAATATTTGAATTCAGTGGGTCCAAATTACGTTAATAGGTTACTTTTTTTTTGATATTATGAATAGTAACTACGATAATTTTTATTTAATGTAGTTAAAGGTAAATTGGGTAATTAAGGGTAAATATAAGATTATAAAGTTACCCTAACACCTGAAAAAATTCTATTGGATGACTAAAAGTAGACCCTTATTCCATAAGGGTCAGAATAAACTCTTTTTATGGACTTTTTACAATTAAAATAATTTAATTATTATTAAAACCAATGAAAGTGACAACATGTCACTCTCTTAAATCTTATAAGTATAATAATTTTAATTTAGTGATAAACTTCATGAAACATAAAAAATGAATAGTATACAGAAATTTAATACAATTATATACATCATATGAATATATTTATAATTTTTAGGGATTAAATAATCATCATTAATTATGACACAATTGTGATGTTGAAATTATTTTATTGATTGAAATATCAAATAAATGATTTTAAAAGTATTAAAATAAATATTATATGAACTATTTAATGTGATCCACTAATTTTTTAGATAAAAATAACATGTTATGAATATATTAAACATTTTAGTTCGAACATATCTTCTGTATATATTTTATTTAAACTCAAATAAATGAATAGTGTCAAAATTGACACTATTGTTAATTTATAGTAATTACATATTATAAAATTGTTTAAAAATCACAAAAATATTTAAAAATAATAAATTAAAATTTATATGTTCTAAAATGTAATAAATTATAAAATTATGTACAATTCACAACATATAAGTAATTATTTGTAATGATTTAAAATTTAGAATGTTATTACCAAAAATAAAATTAAATAGATTATATAAGGATAAATCATGTTGATAATGTTTAAAATAAATTCTAAACTTGTCTAAATTTTTTTGGATGATAATATAACAACCCTATATCATCTAATATTCGGATTTGAGTCATTTTAGAGGTTTTTATGTGGCTTTGGAATTTATTATAAATTAATATTTCTTATAATTCCAAAGGTGCCCCTCTCCTCCCTTATAAATGGGCACCTCCTCCCTCTCCTCCTCACACCACTTTGAGCCTTCAAGATCAGCGAAAACATACAAATTTATCATCTAAACTTCTCTAAAAACATTCTAGAGGTCCTGGTCTTCTTCAAAGTCTAATATTTGTGCCCTAAGAGGATGTTAAGAAGAGGCGCGTCAAAGAAGAGGTAATATCTTTTACCGATTCTTTCCATTTTATTTATTCTTCTACTTCTTCTTCTTTAGTTTTTTCATTATGAAGTAATAACATTAGTATCACTCATATAATGATATGTTATTATAAATATGAAAGAAAAATATTTCACCTTCTATCAATCTTACAGAAAATGAAATCACCGCGCGTGCGTACATACGTAATACCGTCCCCACGCCGTGGTGTAATCTGTTTTCCACCACAACCTTACCTGGATTGGTATAATGGTGTAAATAATAACTATATATGATTATGTTAAAATGATATTGATTCTGAAATAGTATACATACACTTCAATAAAATTCCACGATCATGGGAACGATATCCTCGCTCGTGCGTACGTATGGCCTTCTGTCTCCACGATGTGATGTTACTCATTCTACATGATTTTCATTGAATAATTATTATATAAATGAATTGAATGAGTAAATATGATATATATTACACTAATACCATTTTGGATATGAGGTATATATAACCTAAAAATAAGAATAAGAATTTATTCGACAAAACATGCATAAGAACATAAAGTAATAAACACCTGAATAACAAGTAGCAATGAAATATTACTAATAAGAAGCTACGAATATGAACATTTATGATATCATAACAATTAGTATGATTCTGTAATAAGTCAATGACATTATTTAAATAATTATACAATAGGTTCAGACATGTACAAATCATATCAGACCTAATGTAATGGATAATCTCACAATCTCATTTTTATCTGAGATTGTTTATACTTTAGAATTTACTGTGGAATACGTATCATCCATATCCATGTTTCATCAATATTTAATATTATTCCTATCCTCCTACAATTTTTTAAATCCAATTTTACCCATTGGTGTGTTTTTAGTAAAATATATGAAAGTAATCTTTTGTCATTTTTATTACGAGGTACTTTTTGACTTTTCCAGCCAAAGTACGAGAAGAATGTTTTTTAACTTATATGGAATGAATGGATTTTTATGATTTCATAGAACATTAATTCCATGAAGCTTCTTTTAAAAGTTTTCAAGTTTATGTTTAATCAACTTCTTTTAGATTAAAATTTTATGACATGTTAAGAAAGGAAAAATGTTTTTGAAGTAGAAAGGATATTTTCCTCAAGAATGGAGTTCAAGTGTTTTATCCAAATTATTTTCCATCTAAGATAATAAAGGTTTCTGTGTCTATCCCTATTTTTACATTTATTTGGTTCTGTTATGATGTAATTAATTTTATGATGTCCTTTTATCTTATATGGATTATGTTATGATGGCATGATGTTTAAGAATCCCATTTTTATAACATGCGTTATGCTATGATGTATGATTTATGATTTTGTGGCACACATAAGAATGGTTGCATTATGAGATGGGTTGGACCTATATCTCCCTCCAATTCATTGTGTAAAGATTTATATCTCCTGAGATAGAGATTTCTAGAACGTCAGGTTAATCCGGTTTAGTGATATAGGACAGACACGAGGAGTGAACTCAGTTCAAAAATGGACTTCGTCTGCTAGGATAGTCTTGGAAATGAGTCTTGAATTCTAAGAAATGATTATTTATGTTTATGTGTGTATGCAAAAAGGTTTCATGTTTTATGATATGCTTATTGGGATTACATTTCATTACCATGATTTATCCCACATTATGATATTAGGATCTCTTTTGCAGGTTAAGATTTTCAAACTGTTATGTTCTTATGAATATGATATGATTGATATTTCCTTTGTTTACCCTTACTGAGCATTTAAGAACACCCTTTTGTATTTTTATTTTCCCTAAGTCAGGAATATGTGTATTAAGTAGAATATTCCAAAAGGGACTCTAAATATGATGAAATAAACGGGAGACAATGTAGATGCTTTATGAACCGTTTTTTTGTTTCCCATTTTCTAAAGACACTATACCTATACGGTCCTTTCATGGTTTTGTTATATGTTGTAATACGTATGCTTCAATTTTGAAGTAATAATAATTTATTTAGAGTATGGGTCATTATAGATCCGTTGGGCCTTTTTCATGGGGCTTATAGGTCATTGACCATAGGGCCATTAAGAAATTATTTTATGTAGGAATTTTGGGTTATGAAACTATAATACAAGGGATGAGTGGATGAGTTGTCAGTTGGGAGGGGGATATGACCTATGTTTTTATTTATTGAAATACATTTTGTTTCATTGGTCCTTTGAATATTCTAAAATATATCCCTAGATTTTACCCTCAGTATGATATAATGTTGGACGACATTGGGTGCTCGGTTGAAGTCCACCATTTGGAGGTACATTATGTAAATTAAATTAAATTAATTAATTAATTAATTTAATCACATAAACCTAATAAACTCACTATTTAAAAACCATTATGGAAAAACATATAGGGTTATCTTAATAACATTAGGATATTATATAGATGATGGAAGATAGTGTTTTTCCCTAATGGACCTGAGAATGAGCATCAGCGATGAATGATCAATGAGAATTATGATACAGATGATGAACACATTGGTATTATCTTCTTCTTCACTAGAAGATGTGTTATTCACTAGATATTAATCCATTCCTTAGGCATGACATACTAGTTTTGTGAATTTCACCTATGAAATTTAATAGGAATTTATTTCTTATCTTTTTATGGTTTATCTATGACTCTTATTCATCACATGAGATTAATTAAATCGATTTCTTGAACCAATTGATATATCTTCTAAATTCTATTTTTATCCATGATTTCCTATTTTTTGTAATGTACAAATAAGATATCACCATCCAATGATGGTTTCACCACGTTCTTGTTCTTTTCTTACAACTTTTCTTAACATTTTTATCATAGGACATAGGGTTTTGATTTATCATTTTCGGCCCATATTCATGTGCGATCAAATCCCTAGATTCATGGTGGATGTATGAAAATTTAGTGATCAATTTTTAGTGGTTCAAATAAGGAATGTTTCGATATTCAAGAGATAAAATTGATGTTTGGGACCCCTATATGGTGATTGGAAGCGTGGGGGATATAACTCATAATATTAGGGATCCAATTTCCCGCAACCATAGGCTAGAAATCAATAACCAGATACCATTAACTTTTTATTTTTTTCATTTAAGGTGAATCTAATGGTTGAAATTAATCAAAAAATAATGGATCTAATATCTTAATGAAGATAAACATCATTTTCTAAAAAATCCATGACTACATGCTATGTATGTATGAGTATCACCTACCGTGTAGTCTAGTTTCTAATAGTGACAAGGGTTTTAAATTAGATAAGTATAACACACCATCTTCCCATGACCAAATATTGTGTGATAGTACCTTGGGGTCCAAGACATATGAAAAAGACACATGATCATTACCCCATGTGGTTAGACATGCTATGTACCCTGAGGGAGACATCGTGTATATTTACATGACTAGATGAGCTATGTACCATGTATAAAAACCGAGGAACTGAAGTAATTTTACACACTATGTGACCTAATATATATGTTGTGTAGTTTCACACATCTATCCATGCTATGTCTAGGGATGTAAAAGCACAGGTGTTCAGCTTGAGTCACACACTGTGTGGCCCTACGTACACATTGTGCATTTTAGATTTTACATGCCATGTGTAGTGAGGGGACATGACCAGGTGTTGGTCTCATGAGACACATCATGTACCCTAGGAGGACATGTTGGGGTATCCCCTTTGAGACTTCTAGATCTTTTATCTATTTTATTTGGACTGGGATTTGGGTATGTGAGTAGAATATCCTATATAGTTTTCCATATAAAGAGAAATGGTGGAATTTGTTTCCATAGTAGAGTTATGACATGAGGTGGTGCTGGAGGGATTCTTATTTCAGCGATTCTTAGTCATTGAAAATGATTGGGTGTGATCATCATTGTGTTACTAGTTTGGTAATACAATTTATCTCTCTAGGTTTTGGATCCCCCATATCCTTAAATAGGTAGTGGTAGTTCTCCCACATTAAAGAGGGCACATGTCCTCTATCTATGAAGTGGAATTTCCTTCATTGTTATCTAGTGGTGGACAGGTCTTCCATTGGAGTAGTGCTCCCTTGACTATGATATGTCATGGTGAGCTGTGGGACATCCATTTTCTTGAGCGGTTATAAGAGATTCATGGGTAGGATTTAGTGATCCCACAACTTTGATACAGAGTATCTTGGAGCATGCTCTAAACTTCATATCTTTTGAGGTTATATGTGTTGTTTGGAATCAATTATGTAACTATTAGAGCTATGAGTAGAATTTTCATTCTTATATGTCTTGGATGATGGAAATTCCATTTCTCTATTCTCCTGGGTTTCATTGAGAATATATAATGTTGTGTTACTTTACCCTCTTGATTTATGAGTTGTGGATACTATTGTTTATATTGATTTCTACCCCCTAGTGGTATTCATGGTATCCTACTAGGTATGTATATACTCACCACTACAAGTGATTTACTCACAAATGGTGTGTCCCATATAGTAGATATGAATATTTGGGGTAGATCTATTAGACCTAGTATTAGAGGTTCACAATGGTACCTAGAGGTGTTGGCCAAATTCGGTGTCTAGACATTAAGATTGTGAATTGGTATCTATTAACCTTTTCCATTTTTCTAGTTTTTGTTCAGTTGGAACCTCATTTCTAATTAGATATATTTTTCTCCTCTTTTAGTTTTTGTATTATGATGTTGTACTTTGAAGTATTTTATATAGGTTGTTTCATGCATGAATTACACTCTAAATGTTTCTGTTATTTTATTATATCTCTTCACTATTTCATGGAGCTAGTTGTGTTGTGCATAAGGGTACATATGAAAATTCCTCCCATTTTAGTGATATAAATACTTGGAACTAGATTCTAGACCCTATAATTTTGGAAGTGGGCTTGAGGTATCACACTTAGCATACCAGCATCCAAGTGGGCCATACTGGGTTAGTTCATGACATGGTGGTATCAGATATGTCATTTCCATAGGTTGGTTTTTTGAGTTATGCTTATCCTCATGTTTTGTTTGGGAACATTAGAAAATGATGTCAGTGTGTATCAAGATAGACTATTAGGATGTGGAATCTAGTTATGGTGTAGTGGATGATGTATCCATACACCAAGACTCTAACTGCCTACATGTTGACTTGGAATACTGAGACATTAGTTTTAGGGAACCAATGATACATGCATTATATTGAATTGAATCTTTTGATTTTCATGTCCTTATTGAGTTATCTCCTCAGAAATTCTCATCTAACTATGGTCCTTCTTGTCAAATTTTAGGATGTTTCTATGATGAATGATAAATAAGAAATATATATACAGGGAGGTGATGATATCTAATTGATTGATAATTCCTTAGTTTAGTTTTTCTGTGACATCCCAAACTATATTGAGGTTCCATTTTAAGAGCCAGTTCATGAGGTGGTTTCACTTATTATACAACAAGTAGAATTTACATCCATTGAATAGTAAGAGGATATACCCCTAGTGTTACTATTTTATATTACATGATTGTTTTAAAAGAAGACATTTAGGGTTTTTCAGGATAACTACGTGCATTGATTGAGCTTTCTTCTTGAGTCCAAGTATCAGGGACCACCCAGATTTTGGGGTGAGACAAACCCTGAGGAAGTAGAGTCATTGATTGATTCAATAGTTTATTTCAACCTTTTTATGTTAATTACACTAGATATGATGGTTTTGTTTTTAACTATCCTCTTCTCTATGGTAGTAAAGAGTTTTTGGGGGTTTGTTTACCCATTCGTATGATGAGGTGATAGTCACTTGGGTAGAGTTTGAGTGAAAATTGCTCAGTGAATTTTGTCCCTCTACAAAACCACCAGTATAGGGTTACAAGTCCATTAAAGAGGCTTAATTTTTTAATTTTTAATATGAAGGGAGTGTTGGGATACTATATCTTGTAGTGGACACCATGGAGTTGAGACATTCTCAATGTCCAAAAGGCATCAGTCATCGGGGTCTTTATTAAATTGGTATACCCATGCCCTGACTTAGATGCACATATCTATAGTATAGTGAAAGCATGGTGGACTCAGTTATCTTGAAGGTTCTTCAAATAAATGTTCTTGTAAAAGACTGAAGCATCTCAAGAATGGGTGATGCTATGTCTATAATGATCATGGTCATCTTTCATAGGACATCACAACCCATCCTATAGAATTGAGAGGATCAATTGTACGCAATTCCAATTGAGGGAATCCATATATAGTATGTGGTATGATATTTATCACTATTCTATTTTTATTCAGTTATTTTTACACTAATTCCATGTTCTTTATATCATTCTCATGTTGGTTTTATGTGATTTGGCTTCAAGCATGAAAGGATGAGGGATAATTCCCCCACCATGACACATTATCTTATTAGAATATTTAATGTCATTAGGGTGAGTTAGTGTTTCCCAAAAATAATTGTGTCTTGGTGATGTGTATGAGTTCCTTTTAGTTATATGTTTTAGTTCATTTGGTGGAGATAGATTCTTTTGTGACCCCTTGGTCAGATAGGAAACCTTATGCATGAAAGGTACTGTCCTGGGTTTAGAAAGGTTCTCCATAATGCATGTCAAGATTGAATATCATCATCGTAGAGTTGGATGCCTCTATACATATGGGATGAGATCATACTTTTGGGATAGATATATCTTATGGATAATAGAGTGGGACTTACAACTAGAAATATATGAAATATCACCCGTAAATTAGAGTGTCATCCCTTAGTGCAACAGTCTCTTCAAACATATGGATTCCATCATTAGTAGAGCATTATATAGAATTATTTCTCAAATAAATACCAAGACTATGTATATGGTGGAAGATTGAATTATGAATTGACTTTCACCCTAATACTGCACCGATATATTCTATGTAATATCACATAGTCCTCAATGATCAATTAGAGTTGAGGGTGTAGTTGGATGAACATTGAGAGAAATGTCTTTTCAGAACCAGTGTGTTCCCTTGGGAAACTCCATTTTTTTCATAAAATAAGAAGATAAGATTTTGAGGCTTTGTGTTGATTATCATCACTTGAATTAGGTAATGATTAAGAACAATTACCCCTTGATAAGGATTTATAACCACTTAGTCTGATTGAAATGTGTAAATAGATTTTTAAGGATCAATATCTATTCTGACTTCCATCAATTAAAGTTTCACAAGGATTATATTCCATATAAAGTATTCAGATGTTTCTATAGACACAACATGTTCCTTGTGATACCTTATTATGTGACTAATTTCCCCACATTGATAATGGATCATATGAACCACATCTTTCAGCTTTATATGAAATGATTCACATTTTTCTTCATCAATGAAATTATCATATAAATTTCAATGATGTAGGAGGATGTAGAGTATTTTAGGATAGAAAAATACCTACTGTAGGAGGAGAGGGTGAACTTGTCTAAAGTTTAGTTGGTGGAGGATGGGGCACAACCTATCTATAGTTAATTATAGTGAATCTATTACTTTTTTAGCCTATGAGAGGTGCTCAGTTATTTGATTCCTACTATAAGGTTATATATGATCATATATAATCAGGATATGAACCATATGCATTTTATAAAGGATAGTAAAATTTTATCCTTTTTTAGGGATGAATAATACTTATGTTCATATTGTGTGGGAAGTGTTGAGGGAGTTTTATACTTTACACTTGTCTATAAATCTAGGGGAAAAAATATGTGTAAGGAAATTCTATGATAGTTTTGTATTCTTGCATGAGGTATAGGGTTTGCATTTTTGTTTTAAAATTTTCTCCTGTGAATAGGTAAATGATGAATTTTATGTTTTAATAGGACCAAATCAGCCTACTCAGTTTTTTTTAAAATAAATTGGTATGCCATATTGTTGAATCCCACCAAATTATTACTAAAATATTCACACAAAATAATAAATACCTGAATAGGGGTATTATTATCCCATAAAGAAAAGGGAGAGGTAGGAAGCCATGATCTCATGGATCATGTGAAACCCCGGGATACACATGATCAAATGACCATCAGAGGGTCATGAGGATGGGCATGTGCAACCCATAACATATATTAGATACCATGATACCCCTTTCAGAAACCCTTATTCTCTTGTTAAGGATACCCAAACAATTAGTGATCTTGTGATGGATGCTAGGAAAGATCCCCAAAGAAATTTGGATCCAAATAGTTCGATGATTGATAACCCATCCAAAAATCCATGGAAAATAGGATAAAATTTCCCCAATGGCGGAATCCTCTTGAGACTGTAAAACTACGATGATAGATCACCGATGGGGAGAATTATTTTCATCTACAACATTCAAGAAAACCCTCAAGATCCAAATACATTGTAAAATAAATAATGAAAATAAAAGTTGAGGAGGTGGGAGACTCTTGTAGTGGTAAAACATCGAACGACATGCCCTTGGAGGTCTCCAAGACACTGAAATCCCACAATAATGTGTCCAAATCATCTCATGAAATCCCATTATCATGTCATCCTAATCATGCGAAGTGCATCCGATATTTCTTGGAGGCCTCACACTCTCCCATTGGATCTTCTAGGAAAAACAGATGGTGTTTTCATGAAATGATCATGCATATCCATATTACCTTTTTTGGTCACATGATGCATCATCAATAGGTATATTAATTTTTTTCCATAATACTCATACATTCTCACATGATCCACAATCCTTGTAAAATAAAACTAAGGAAATAAAGAGGGGAAAGCCAGGAGCCTCTCACGGTCACAAAACTCTTATGAAGTGATAAGGGTATCTGTAGCACCATCTTGAAAGACCCCTTTATATGTCATCCTAATCCGGTGAAGGACCTCTAAAAATCCATCCTTGTCTCACAAAAACTACCAAACAAGTTTCATAAGATCATGTAAAGGACTTTGGATAGGTTCCCTGATCTCATGAAGGCCCTTAGACATGACAATATGATAATATGGAAGTCCTTCAACATGGCCACATGATTAAAAAAGACCTCATTAACTAGAAATAATCTAATAAAGGAGGAATTTATGGGATGAGATCACGATCATTATAAATCAAGTGATTCCCCCGTGGTGATTCATGGTAGAGACTCCCAAAGACACGTAACACTGAATCCCTCCACCCTCTCAAGATTATATTCACGTGATATGAAATGTGAAAAGAGATGAAAAACTGGGGTGTTAAGGAATATTAATCCCCTAACCCATCCTCAAATATGATGTTTTAATTTTTTCATCCATACACACCGACACACCCCTGAATCAGATAAGATTTCTCAGAGTTTCTAATCTAATGAAAGAAAAGTTTTTCATCAGGTAATATATCATCAAACAATTAGAAAAATCATGAAATATGCACTGACACTTCAAGTGATCACTCATAGATAAAGAAAAGGACTTATGGAAGAACATAAAAAGAAAACCTAGCATATATTTTCCATCATATGATATTTAAAATAATATAATACTGAATAAATCTAAAAAATTATATATATAAAGGTTAAAACAAAAGATAAAGATAGAATTCCTAATTAAAAAACATAAAAGATGCTACTCATGCGCCTTGTGTGAATCATCGGGGACATGTGAAAACAACACTACATGTTGTATAGATCTCGGGACTCTCCTTTGGTATACTATCAGGATCTTGAAAAGTCCTCTAGACATGTCAAATCAACGGATATAGATCCCCATGAGCATTCCAACCAAGTCTCATGAAACTCTCTTAGATCACTATCCAAGCCATGTGATGTCTTTTATATGTGTCACTTGACTCGTATAGAGTCACTAATTCAGGTCATTTGAGTCTCATGGTCCATTTGGTAAAGTTAGCCTATTCTCACAATGCCCTCTATACATGTCAACGAGTATATGAGACACCCTTTGAGACATAAAGAATTGACTCTCATTGATGAACGTGATGTGTGCCAGCCATATCTCATGATAAAGCTAGGGTAAGTCATCTGGATCAAACAAAACCATCTAGAAAAGCCATACCAGATCATGCGATGTCTTCTACGATCAACTAGATAGATATTGTGATATCCTTTGCAAAATTCATCCTTGACCATGCAATGAACCTCAAAAAAGCCATCCAGGATATGTTATTTTCCTTAAACAAGAAAATTAGATCATGGTATTGTCTTTGGACATGTCTACAATATAGACAAACATGTCCCGACATCATCCGACATGACAAAATAGACAATCCTGGTATGTCAAGAAGATAGTCGAGCTTGTTATCTTGGAAATCATGCCATGTCAAAGGGAATCCTAGGACATTATATCATTATCCTTCCTCAGCATGTAATCCTCAATCAATAAGGAAATGTCATCGTGTAATCTCCAATAATGGTAACTACAATGAATCTGATTGCTTTCATAAATAGGATATAGAGGATGACTCTTCAAGGTTTGATACTTGTATTAAGCACCCAAAGTGAAGTCTCAAAACATAAGCCTCACATCCACAAGAAATGAAATTGAATATTCTCTACCCCCTGTTTCTCACAAAATGAATATCTCACATGGGATTAGGGAGTTCTAATAACCATATCATTCATAAGGGAAATGTCAGTGTATAAGTCTTGATCCAACTGAATTATGGGGTCTCTGATTCTTTCCATTACTAGGATAAATATGATGCCTTCCTAAGGCCAGGGCCCAAATTCAAATGGGAATCCTCCTCGGTGTAGGTACCACTATTTATTTGATATTTCAACCATTAGGGCCTAATCATTCCCATGGGTTTATAATTCTACCTCATCCATCAAGAGGACTAAGAATTAAATTGAACTACGATGAATCTAATTCTATCAATAACCAGGATATATAAGACACCTTCCAAAGGCCCAATCTCTATATTAAATCTCTTAAGGGTTGGATTAGTGCAAAATTCCTTCATTTATATGCAATGAATTTGATATATTTATACCACATGTTTTTCAAATGGGCATAGATCAAATGGGATTTGGGAGTCACAATAAGCACATCATTTACATCATAAATCTCCCCCATATAGGAAAATTACATCTTGTAATCCCTAATGAGTTGCATGATATAAGCCTCCATATATGAGGAAATCTACCTTGGGGTCATTCCTTATTGGAATGAATGACCTATAATAACTCTTATTCCTGTAATAATCATGATACGTAGGATGAACTTTTAAGGCTCTAGCTCAAATAGACAACCATTTTGTTGTAAGACCCCGCATGTCTCCAACATCTCAACCATTTGGACCCAATCATTACTATGGGATGATCATTCCTTCTCTTCCATTATGGGAATATGAAACTAAATGAACTATGAAAAATATCATTCTTTCCATAATTTTGATACATAAGACATCTCCTCGGAACCCGATCTTAGATTCTTGGTGCCCCAGTTAATACATATATATCCTTTCATTATGATTTTAAACTTCACAAGTTTAAAAAAATACACAGGTATTGATTCATGTAATAAACTTGATATGTAGGACGCCTCATAATGGATGAACCCCATCATTAGAATATTAACAACCTGCCTATATGGAATCCAATTCCAAGTTGTTTAGTTATGTGGCTACAACACATAAGCAGTTGTTTTACACTAAGAAATTGATAATGAACCTTAGATACATATATATGGGTTAACTAATATGATCCCCTTCATCAACAAACAAAAATAGACTTAAACAATTATCATTTGTAGGGTAAATTATCCTATATCGAGATTTGGGGAAGATTCATGATCATAACATAAATTTATAAGAGAGTCTTGGTGTAGGTATGAATTCCCCTAAAAAGGGTGTTTTGAAACTAAAATCCCAACCCCTTGACCAAAGTGAGTCCCAATGTGTCACCGGGACTAATAACTGAGGTGACAACATACCTTTGGAAAGTAGGTCTCTACCCCATTAAGGATAGGGGAACCATTGGGAGTTTCTATTAATAGAGACAAAGGTAACTCGATGTTAATTAAAGTGCATGAAATAATCCCCCCAAAATCAACTGTAGGGCCAAACCAAACCCACCTCGATGAGGGTTCCCAGTCACCTCTTCTCTAATAAAACAAATGGTGAACCTGATGTGAATATCTCAAATAATACAATGATTAAGTTATTATCCATCAAGACATTTTCACCATACTATATGAAAACAAAAATTGTTAACCCAATGTGAATCACTCAAATAATACAATGATTAGGTTATTACTCAACAATCCATTTTGTTTTCACACTATATGCACAAAATGATGAAATCAATGTGAAAATATCAAATAACAGAATGATCCTGTAATCATTCATAGTACCACTTTGTTTTTCATTCCTTACATAGACAAAGAAGATAATCCTAAGTATGAATCTTACTGGTTATCCTCTATAAATAGTGTTCCCACACATTTTTCCATTCTCTCTTTGACAATTCAAAGTGAGTTTAATGGATGAATCACGCATAAAATAAAAATAATGTTAACCATGCATAATTGTTTTGAGAACATCATGCTAATAGTATTGCACTAATCAGTGACCATGTTCTGTATTGTCTATATGACTACATATTCAGTTCTCATCAATAGCATCTTGATCCGTGGTAATTTCTTCATGATCCAACAACCACTCTGATAAATAACATATGGCTATAATCCCTATGGATTGTAAAATGATCTCACCTACCAGACAACTTCAATGTTAGGTGGTGAACATAATGGTCCAAGAGTAGCACCAACGTGGTTCAATCCCAACCCTCAAAACTAATCTTGAGGGTCTCTATTTGTGGAAAATAGAAAGTCTTTATTTATTAGGGAATGTTGCAGCTAAGCTTTTGACCCTCATCGCCATAGCCAACCACTTCCCGAGCTTAACCCAGGAGTGTGAAAACCATCCCATTTAGTCTCTAATGAATGTTTACTGGGGAGTCAAATGTTGATCCCTTCCAGTTTAGGGACACTAAGGAGGGATCCTATTAACCACCTTCACTAGAACCAACCCACTGGTTCCCATCAGTTGCCTGTTTGAGGATACCACCCGACACACTTCTACATCTGATGCCCATTCATGTGTAGAAAGGAAGACACATTGGTCAATGTTGGTGTAAGATATTGAGGAGATGGATCATATCCCCACTCCCGCTGATGATGTTTTCTGTCATATTCCTGTATTGACCAATAAGAAGTCTCATGTTCCTTCTCACTCTGAAAAAGTATATGGAAATATTACCACAATGGGCATGGTGTAGGCACATATCCATTGCCTGATGCCAGAATCTGACCTCATATTTTGGTGGAACATGGAAGAAAAAAGTGGGCTCATATACCCACTATAATCAAAGGCATCTACTAGTATATAATGAAGATAGAAAATGTGAAGGCTTACATCACTACACAGACTTTTCTAAAATGAAAATAAATATTAGAAATAGCTGAAGAGATCTGCTAGAATATCTCATAATTTCTTTAGATGCAAGGATAAGAACCTATTTCTATCCTTACATCCAAGATAACTCAATACTATGATCATCATGAATAAGTTGCTTCTTTGGAGAAGGAACATGTTCTTTCTCCCATCCAGGAAGATTATCGACATATTTTGATAAAGGAAGAGGCATTGGACTGGGGAAATATTACCATTACAACTGAGTCTCTCTAGGTGAGAGTGAAAACATTGATTGGGATAAGGGAACATGCCTATTCAAAAACTCTGGAACAATACTCCAAAGTCCCAGGATCAGGCTTATATCACTATTCTAGCTAGAGTTAACCAACTGAGAAGGGAAGATACATTGGGATGGGATCATATTCATATCAATAGAGTTTCTTGGAATCTTTTAATGGATCATATAATATGGTCACATATTCATACTTCCACTAATGAACTACTACACCAGCAGCATTCCAAGGAAAAAAGAGGAGGCACATATCCCTTATCGTATTATAGAGGTCCATCAGTATATAAAGATAGGGAATTCATATTCAGAATAAGTTCATATTCTTGTTATAATCGAGGCTCACCAGGTGAGAGTGGCATATTCCTTAGGGAAGGATTATAATCCTACCAAGAATGACCAAAAGAATATTCCAAAGGCTTAGGATTGGGCTCATATTCCCATCCTGACTAAAGCTCCCCAAGTCAAAATGAAACATTCACCAGGGTAGGCTCCCATTCCTATCAATAATGCGGTAGCTCATTGGAATATTAAAATATATTATCATAAGTAGTATCATACTCCCATAGCACCATATAGTTATTGAAAATTTCTTCTAACTTTCACATGGTAGGTTCAAATCCCTCTATAATTTCAAAAGGTAGGTCAGAATATAACAAGTTTAACATATAATGAGACCCATATTTCTAATCTTATAAATGTATGTTTCCTTGAGTTCCTTCAAGAAATATTCTAAATACCCCATTTTTCCTTCAAATATTCAACATAAGTAGAAGATAATCATTACTGAGATATTATTCCTCATTGTAGTGTGGAGATGAATTACATGGACTCTACTCCTGAAATCCAACGTGGTCAACCTCACCATTATGATATCTCACGCAAACAAAAAAAATCCTCAGCTTTCCCAAAAACCTCCATATGTAGAATTTTTCAAAAAATATGATTCCTTCATATAGATATGTGCACAAAAAATCCTGTTCAACCACATTTAGTTCCCCATCTACTTCTAGAAGCACTCCAATCCAATCACCAGGTGACCCTCAAAATCATCTTCTATGGTATGACCAGATGGAGGCTTGTAAGTCTGATGAATAGGAGTTCAAAATTGACATATGGAGAGAGATAACTGGAAAAGACTCCACATCATGTTATAGACCCTGAACACTTATTACTATGAAGTCCCAGATGAGATAGAGAAGGAGTTCATGCCGTATCTATGAGAAAATGTTGAGGCAACTCATCAGTGACTGAAGACTAGAAATATAACCTATACAGGATAGGAGTACAACCTTCAGCTCATCAATACCCTCTTTTGTTTTCTAGATATGTCTACCTTTTCCATGGCTCAAAACCCAGGAGTGGAAGATCATGACAAATGCCTATGCAGTGTTTTTCGAAATACTATGACAAACCTCCACCAACTTATTTCCCAACCATCACCAGATGTGCATAGGCAAGGATGGGTGTAATATGGGGAATTAAACATCACTATTTATCTAGAATAGTATAACCCATTATATATGATATCCTATAATATCATATACTCTAGAGAAATCAGAGGACTAGGTAACGCGTAAGTTAGTTGGTCACTACAATAGAATTCTACCACTTTAATGATACCCATACATCATGATAAGAGGGAGAGCATAGCACACTATACTTCAAACCGGGCCCCATGAAGAAATGAGAATGAATTTATGACACATAATCCTATGTTTTGATTGCCCAAACAACTTCCCATAAATAATGGTTCTTATCATGTTCTTCCATTGCACCCAGCTCGTTTGTGATCATACCTACGTCGTATCAAAAATTCCATAGTAATAGATTATATAATATCCATCTAGAAGAAGACCCAACTTGTTGAGCTAGGGTAATATCTACCTCAACCACCACCTATGGTATTGTTAATTCATGAGAGGATTATGGAAATATCAACAACAGCTACAATCAAAACCTATACCACTATGATGGGGAAATTTATATTTCAATCACCATCATAGTGCCCAATATCCTCTGAGAGGGTCTAAGGGACATCAATGGTGATCCCAAACCAACCCTATACCACTAGGTTGAGGTAATTTATATCTCAATGTCTGTTTATTGAAACATCAGATCCCTGATTGGAATCATTGGATCCTCAAAAAAAGGATCAATCAATTCTAATTTTGGCATTGAATAACCCATAATCCATAGGGATGAGGGTAATTTTCATCATCATCATCCCTATCATCACATGTAGAAGAAATATTCTTTATTTGGGGAGGTAAATATCGATGATTGACGTCCCATATGTTTCCCATCCCCTAAGAAAAACCTTTTCAATTCAGGACCCATTTGGAAATCATGACCAAAAAAATCCATGATGGTCATTATTCATAGGCTAAGATAGGAGGAACATATGATAAAGGTGATCAGACGCTACAGGGGTCACAAGACAAAATTACCGAATATGGATAGGGGTTTGAATAACGACCATGATGAAGGTAGTACAAAGTTGTCATGTTTTTTCGAAAGTAATGGAATATCCACTATTTTCTAATAGACTTTTTTAAATGTCATCCTTGTCAATATGATAGACATTGTAGATCAAGATGAAAATGCAGAGGGGAACAAAATGGAAAATATACCTCGAGAGTAGGGTGACTAGGATGCACTGTCCAAGGCTACACACACCTAGAACCCAAGAAGACTCCAATATTTGGCACCATTGAAAATCGAGTTGCCACCTATCCAGTGAAATGATACAAAGGAAAGAGGGAAAGGTTTGGGAACATCCCAATAACCACCAAGATGAGTTGAAATTCCTTCAACGGAGGCATAATCATTTCATTACAAGTATGAGATAAAAACTCTCAGAAGACTTAATGAAGAGACACTCAAGGGAAATATTCTTTCTAGGTATCATTTTTAAGCAATGATGCATATTATCCCTCCCATAGTTGATCCTCTCGAAATATCAGCATATAATCATTAGAATTGCTCCAAATACTAGAAATCGGTCCATTAAGAGGTGGAATTAGAAAATGATCGTGACTTCACCCCCCCCATTGGGGGGACAGAATCTCCCTCGTTTGGGTGATAATTAAGTATTATGAGGAATTGAGAGTATATGTGAGATGAAGGGGGTTCCACATCATGAACCCCCACCCACTCCCTATAAAAAAGAGGTGGGTCAGAAAATAATACCCCCAGAGCTACTTAATGTCATTGAGTCCTGAGAAACTTGAATATAATTCATGGAAGGTCGACATACACCTATTCATCCTAATAAGAATCCATATCCGGAGTGGTTGGATTACAAGTTGCCTCTATATAATTTAGATAATCCAACATTCTCTACCTTTGATGGTGTAGATGACCCTGAACAACATATGAAACACTTTGTATCTATATAACTTCTGATGATGGGCCCTCGAGATTAGTAGGAGGAAACTAAGTTGAGTTGGTTTGTTAAAACTCTGAATAAGGCAACTATTTTTTGGTATAAAAGTTTTCCATTCAGATCCACTATAGGATGGGAAAACCTTCACCGTCAGTTCCTTTATCAGTTCAACCCCACACTAAGGAAAATGGCAATCATCCACCCAATGAACAACAAGTAATGAGAAAATGAGAGGGTGAATGACTTCATAGAAATATGAAAATGTTTATCGTAGTCACCTAGCATCCCTCTCTCAAAGAAGAAACTATTGGAACACTATGCTGAAAATAATTATGATTAGTTCCACTCACCTATAATCCCAATGATGTATCAAGGTTGGTTTTGTGAATTTTTAGAAATTGAACGAAGTCTTGAGGATTGCATTCGATGAACTCGATTCTAGTCTCAAATCATTCCTTCAGGTCTGGGGAAAAGTCTTGGAAAAGTAGAAGATACAGTTGTTACTCTAAATCCAATAGTGGTGCCCATCCAAGCACCTAGTCATATATCATACTTCTCTACACATACTGTCAACCAGATACAATAAAAAATTTTCCCCCAATTAGAAGCATAGAGAATTCAAGGTCGACTGAGATTTGAGGAATGGATGAATAAAGAATACTCCTTCCAAAATTAATAAGTCCCTGGTAATTTCTTGGAATCACGAGATAGAAAACTTCTCAGGCTTCCATGACCTAGTCAGCTCGATGAGGTCAACCTCACTGGGAATCCTGACTAATTACCTTTTCATATAGTGATGGGTCATAATATCTAGTACTGTATCATCTTCAATGATTTCCTTTAAGGAATGGTCGATTCTAGAAAGGTGGTGCTTAAAAAATCCTCATATTGTGTGGCCTACATAACCATTTCACATTTATAAGAAGTAGGTGGTTAGTAGAAAGTTTTGTTAGGGTGTGAGAATAAGTTTAACAACTGGATGGCCGAAAATATTGTTTATTGAGATCATTATACCATGAGAACACTACTAGGAAAACCCATAATAAATCCACCACCGATTTAGTTAACATCATATATGCTCCCAAAAAGTGGTAATGACCACTGAAAGAAGTAATAAATATAAGAGGATGAGTCGTATTATGCTGTAATTCAAGCTCTAACTCTTGAAAATTTCTTCCATACAATATCTGAAGAATGGGGACTACCCCACCAAGTAAAACCCTCATCGGATGAAGAGATCATATTTTGTTCTATCATCTTGATAATATTGGAAGGCCCCTTCTACGATGATAAATATGACCCATAATATGAGTTTATCACACATAACTATAGAAAATAAGGTTTCTTGCATAAGAACCAAGGACATAGGGGACAACACAGGCATGGTCAAACCCAATATTTCAGCCATTACCCAAAAGATGAAATATATGAAACCGAGACCTATGGAAAAGAACTACAATAGACCCAAATGATGCATGAGAGTTTCCTAGAACCCTCCAGCAGTCTCAAATGCCTGATTTTCTTACATGACCTCATTAGAAGGAGGTTGATTATCTGATCAGACTAGGAAATTGGGAAGGATACCATGACACACACCACCAAAATAATATTCTATAATGACCTCTGCATAATCCCAAATATTGTACACCTTAAATTCCTTAACTCTTAAGCCACATGTAAAAGAGAATCCTTACCTTGGTAAGTACCGAACTCTGGCATAAAAGTACAAAATTCTGAATTTGTTGGTGGTTTTCCCAACCAACCTCTCAATCCAAGATTCACTAAATCATTCAAAATAACTAAGGGAGTCGCTCATTAAATCCCTCCAGAGTCCTTAATATTATGATATATAAGTTACTGTATCCATGTTTTATCGAGTGGAGATCATGTCAGTAGAATTCCATGTTTCCATTTCTTTCAAAGAGAATGACAATGAAGACGCCATAAAAGGTTACATAAGGCCCCACTATTTTTTGACCATACATAATAACTTTTATATCCAAAGGGGTATGATTTATAATGTTTGTGAGATCAATCTCACCCCGATTTGAACCATCCGATGGTTATTATATAGTGAAGGGGACTTATCCCCCATAAAGATAAACATTAAAGGGTATGATAACCATGAACAATGACCTACCAGGAAGATCGAAGTCGAAGATCCATTTGGGTATCACATAAATGATGTTGATTTTATGGTTATCCAACAAGAAACCACATCAAATTTCATTCTCCAAAGTCCATGGATCCATATCCAAAGGGATTTACCTTCAACATTTCATCAATGTTTGAAATACCCCATCAATGGAAAGGTCGACATACTGTGTGGTGACAACACCCCCTTTGAGACTTACATATCCACATATTCTAAATAATATTTCTATAAAATGGGTGGTAAAAACCCAATGGTGGATGATGATAGTCAGTTCTCAAAATCTAATTCTGTGGGGACCACCAATATGAATACTTAGAGTATACTCGATAGCTAATACGTTCTCCCCAAAAATCTAGTTGAGGTGATAGACTTAATCCTAGAGAGTCATGCTCCTCCTATACCCCGAGATAGTGTAAAAAAATCATCCCCAACATCTCTCTAAAATGACTCAGGATGTAGGGGATGATAATGTATATTCTCAAGGCCTCTGTTACCTCAATAGTAACAGAGAAGACCATGGATTTCTAGCTTCATCTAAAAGTGACTCCATAGACCCAGAAGTGGAAGATTGTGAGGATGAACTCAAGAACACCCCTCCCACATTTGAGGAAGGTGGATCTACCACCATTGATGAGATTAGATAGATAAATTTGGGTACAAAATTAGTCCAACAACATACACTAATTAGTTATGACATGCCCCTTGAAGAGAAAGATATGTACATCACATTTGAAAAAAAATAGATATGTATTCACTTAGAACTATACAGAAATGTCTAGACTAAATCCAAATGTGGCTTCGTAACTTCTCATATTACCCGATGAGAATTGATGATTCAAGAAAGTGGCTAAGAGGATACATCACCCTAGTTCCAAAAATGTTGAGTTAAAAGTTGAAAAATTAATCAAATCCAACTTTGTCTAAGAAGTGAAATATCCAATGCGGATTTCCACATCATTCCTATTTAAAAAATAATGGGTATATTAGGGTATTTATTGATACCAAAGACCATAAATAGAATTAAAAAAAGGATAAATTCCCATTTATAATCATATATCTCTTTATCGATGAAACTGTGGGTTTCTAATCCCTTTCTTCATCGATTGGTATTTCAGGTATAATCAATTAATGATTTGACATAAAGACGAGGAATCCTCTTCCTTCAGATTTCAACAGGGGAAATATTTCTATCAATTGATTCCTTTTTTCCTAAAGAACATTGGGGATAAATATCCGAATTCCATGCATCATATCAATAATCTATTCCTAATATGGATAACCGAATGTAATGTCGATGAACTAGTTGTTAAATCATGATAGTGATGCGATCAATTAATGGATCTTCAAATAATATTTGACAAGATGTGATTGAAAATTTTGAAGAGGAATATGTGGTAATGACAATGAATTTCCTTGGATTTGTATTATGACACTATGGAATCAAGGCTGATATGAAGAATACTAGTGATCTTTTAGAAAATTCAACCCTAAAAACATCTAGGAGATGAGGGGGATCTAAGGGAACGTCACCTAGATTCTGTGATTTATAGACAACATGACCAACAAATCCCTCCTCTTTTCCAGGGTAAAGAAGAATAGGATTTTCTATCAATGAGATGATGACTTCCAAGGAGACTCAGAATGTCTCAAAAATTACTTACTACACCATCCAATTCTGATTCCTTTAGGGGAAGGGAGACCACTCATCATATATGTGGCCACAATTGAACACTCACCGGGTACCCTCCTTGCATAGAAAAATAATGCGGGAAGTAAGAATAATCTCTAATACCTTAGCCAAACAATGATAGATAATGATATTTGATACTATGATGTCAATAAGAACTAACTTTCACTCATCTTCATAGTGAAAAATCCAAGGTATTTCTTGTAGTACCACCTATTCCATCTGGTGTCTTGTATTGATATGTTCAAGTACATATTTGGCCATCCAATGTTGACCATGCACTTGGCCTGATGGGAGGTAATTCTGCAACAATATGATATGCATTTTATGTCACAAAATTCAGTGAAAGGGAAACCTTGGATTATTCCCCCACAACACATATTACACTTGATAATATACTGGTGGACACTGATCTTCTAGATGAGGAGGTATTCTTTTTCAATCACACATCCCATATATGGGAGATGTATTTTTAAGGCGCCTCCTGAAGTCCTATCAAAAAAAGGTTGGAAAACTTGAATCCCTATCATGTTGGATTAGGGATTATATTGTCTCTCCTAAAAAATAATATTTAATCCACTCATTTTCACTTTCTGAATGATGAATGAATAATGAGGCTAAATACCAAGCCATCATTATTAGCTTGGAACTGGATCTAAAACTGCATATAGACCACCTGAATATCAAAGGGAATTTATAACTAGTGATAAAGTAGGTCAATGATGAATAATCCATAAAAAAGGAATAATTGAACCCTCTCATTGTATATAATAGGGGGCTGATGAAAGAGTTCCCGTATGATCCCATGTTGCATAATGTTTATTTATCACAGAATTCTGGCACCGACAGATTTTCTAATGCATCCACCATCCTGGCTGACCTCAATAACGAATAAGCAATATTTTATATCACACATCAAATAATGGTTTTCATCATTCACCGTAATTTATTAGGAATAAATAAACCTGGTAAACACCTCCCTAGAGTGTGATGAATAGGTATCCACCCATTGATGGATGGATCCCATAATTAGTTAAGTCCAAAACAAGGCTCTCCTAATAGACCAAGTAAAAAGGGAATATATTTAGTGTCTTACATCAAAAGTCACCCTATAGGTTGGTCCAAATGAGAAAAAAATTCCTCTAAAAGTATGGATTTGACAGAATCATCCTCAAACACATAAAATAATGAGATATTTTCACTATCATGGTGAAAGTCCAAATGGGATCTTTGGGCGACCATCAATCTGGAACCAGGATCTCCCACCAAATCAAAAGTTTGAGATATTACTTGTAAACCCTGATAAATTATTGTGTGGAGTTCACCAGTAAATTTCATGCATTCACGATCCGTGAAAACATCATCCATCAACCATTGTAATATCTATATAAAACAAAATATTTCTATACATTTTCTGTTTGCGGAATATATATTGGGGTTCCATATCTCCCAATCATAACAAAGCAGTTGAAGTAAATCCTGAAAACTACCAAATTATCTTCCAAATGGGATTAGAAAAAAACCCTCAATGATGTCAAGAAAAAGAATATAATCAAATTTTCAAGGTCCCATATCATCAGTAGATTTCAGTTCCCTCACACAATATCAATGGAGAACAACACCAACTAATTTCCTACGAAGTTAAATAAACTATACTAGGAGTACATTATCGAGTAAAATCACTTATCTTACTATAATACAATAGAAAATGGAAATATAGAGGCCTTAAATAAGACTCAATAAAATATAACCCAAAATATGGTGAACTAGGAAAAGAAGTCATGATTGGACAAGCCCCTCCATGCTTTGTGGGCTGACCATACCACCACATGTACCGATACACATGAAACAACATACTCATTGGTATACGAGATAGAGGTATTGTTACCCATAAGAGTCTAGATTCTTTCACTTTGAATATCCATTTGTGGATATCTCTCAGATGATGGTAAATAATTAAATCATCTAGATGAAATGGAGTGGCTTGATGAGAATAGGCCGCATACATTGCACAAACATGAAGTCCATCAGAATCAGATCACATGAGACTTTATGAAAACAGTTCTCCTTTGTTAATTCATCCTAGGAGAACTGATATTGTCCCTCAGAAACAGAATGATACCAAGGAAGATAACACTAAATCTAGAACCCAAAATGGAATGACCTTATATCATACATAAGTTCTATAAGAATGTATCATACTCATTGGTCATAATGGATGGGAAGCATGTAACATGCCCCACCATAATGACATTTATTAAGAAATAGATCACATAGATATCCTTAAAAAACTATAGTATTGGTTAGATAATATTAAACTATAAAAGGGAATCCTAGACCCATGATGTTAAAATATATAGAGACTTCCATAACACATGATTTAAAACTGAACAGGAGATCATCCTGACCACATGATGATAAATTGTATAGAGTCATGTTGGTAGAAAAATGTAGAACTGCATAGTGTCTCACATCATAAAAACATGAAATTAAACTGTATAGGGACTTCCTTACTGTATAATGTTAAACTTCCTATATTATGTCCACATAACATAAAATTTAACTAAAAGGAAAATATCATCCTAGTAATGACTTACCACACAAAATAATGATCTATATGAAGAAAGGATGAAATTCCCTCATCCCCATGTGAGAGTTAGCACCACTAAGGGAATATATTCTTCAAATAACCATTAGTGGATTGATTCTAGCAATTACATGATATAATTTTTTTCCCAAACCTCTTCTCTTGGGCCAAGACATAACCTTCCTTTTCACTCACATTGAGTGAACCATGTCCTTACCACAAGGCATCAAACTTCATGAATAATGTCCTTACCGCATGACTTTAAACAGAATGAATAATGAACATTCCATACGATGTTATACTACATGGGTTTCTTTGAACTATGTATGGCTTGATTTGCATTTTCTTGAAGATATGTTGGGATTCATTGATCCTAAATCTTTTTCCATCCACCACATGATACAAAATACCTCTGTCCTATCCTTAATTTCCTGTTCATAGTGAGAGGAACCCTTTCCGTTCCTTTTTTATCACAAGAATCATAGATAACGTGAGAATATGAATTTCATTAAGGGATTACATACAAAATAGGAATATAAGCTAATGATAAGAAAATCATGGTCTAGAATTCAAGAACATAAAGGGAATACCATGATTCCCTTCCACATGATGTCAAACTGCATGATTGATTTCTCTTTCATGACATAAAAATATAATTTCTAATGGACCTTTACTTATATGACCACCATTGATGGTATTGGCCTTATAATACACCCCCATTAAAGAACTATGTGTAACATGATTCCTAACATCTGATGATATGTATTGAAACCAAGATCTTGAAACCCAGGTCTAGTCAGAAACAAATATAAAAATTTCCCTCTCTACAAATTGGACAAACTTTCACAAGAAATTCATTCCTAAAAACTATGTTTGAATTGATTAATATTTCCATCAGATACATAACGACTCCCAAATTTCCATTATTGGGTCCATCCCCAATTCCACTTCTCATGTCAAGAATCCCACACCCTTTCCACATGATGTTAAACTACATGGTTCCTGAAGAAATCAATGTGGCTGGATTCTTATCATCACAAGATACATAGTGACACCTGGATCTCTAATCCTTGGCCCAACTACATCAATCAACAGAAACGATTCCCACCTCTGTGTATAGGTTAGACCTGTATAGGGAGTTTACTATTGATGAGATATGTGTGGCTTGATTCCTATGATCAAAGGATTCATAATGTATACTAGATCTCCAATCATGGTCCAAGATACAATAACTGATCAAAAAAATTCATCCCAATAACATAGGTGTCGAATCACACAAGTTCATTTTACCTATGCATGATCCATATCAATGTATGTAATTCTTGGGTATGCAATATGTTTAGAATTTTTTTCATGATGATTCCCACATCCTTACTGCCTATTGTAAAACTAGAAGGAAAATGTCATGGTAACATGAAATTAAAACTGGTCAACAAAAACACCCTTACCACATGACAATATACTGCATGGAAAATTTCCTTACTGCATGATGTTAAATTTCAGGAAGAATATCCCCACTACAAGACAATAAAATACACAAGCCATCACCCATTTTCCCCTTATCAAAGTGACAAAAGTGACCTACCCCGGTCACCCATTATATGGGGTTCTTCAGCCATCCTTGAAATTACCTCCATCCATGAATCATAATTAATTTCTTGAGTTCATCAGGATTCAAACACCTTCAATAGCCATTGGAAATGATATCCATCTTCAAGGAACCCTTTGTTTGATGTTTCAAGTATGTCTATAGCTCCATCATATGTGCCTATGGTCGTCAAACAACTGAATCAGTTTTCAATAATGGATTTCTAACCATTGTGAGACCTGATATCACCATGGTAGAACTCAATACCTCTGTGTGATTTGAACTACCAACAATATTATTGTCCCATATTATTACTCAGGACCTGAAAACCTCGATCCATATAGCATCCCGCCTTTTTATCACATAAACTTTCATTACATTTTACAAAACCAAGGATCTTTAAGGTTTAGTGTCTTGGAAACCGAGAACTTAAAACATGAAATCATAAAACATTATTCTTAAACACTTGAAAGGCTTCTCCTTATGTTCATCCTATGTTCATTACTGCATCTCATAACCTAGGTACATACATCAAAATAAAGGGTGAGCTGAAGACCCAATAAGAGAAATAAGAGAAACATTTAACCTGTGAACTTGAGATACTTCAATAAGGTCATGAAAAGAACATTAAGGCATGAGAAAGAAATCATGAGATATATCATAATAAAAATAAAATTTTTCATAACTTGAAGATGTGGCTACAAAATTTAATATTAACAATCATTTCGTTTCACCAAGGTCCATCCCCAAGGTTTCATTAAAAATTACCAAGGTTATTCACCAAAGTATCAGTCTAAATGGTCATCTCTAGAGATTAAGTCTTTACCCAATGCATTGGAGCGCTATCTGGTCGCACCCTTGAAATGTCTCTATTATCATGTGAGCCACATATATAATCATCAATCATTTCATAAACAACCCATATAGCATAAAAGAAATGGGTTTTATTTCATAATCATAACATTTTAAAAACTTCTTTAAATACATGATCTTTATGTCACTTTAATCCCACGGAAAGGGAAAGCGAGTTTCATGTATGTAAATCACAGAATTTAAAATAGAAAATTTTGATATATATATGTGAATAACCCTGTATAAATATGATCTTTGAGTATTCACTTAATAACATAAAATAATTTTGAGAAAAAGAGAGAGGCATTTTGAGACGAAAATTCTGCAGCATAACGACTATGGTACATGGTTTTAGAAAACATTGAAAAGATGGGGTACATGGGTCACCCACCCATAAATGATCCATCAAACAGTATAGGGGAAGAATATAAAGGGTATAAGAACATGGTAATGAAATTTTAAAGATATACCATATGAAATGAAAAACACAGAAGGAGGAAAAACATAAGATTTCTCTTATTAAAATTCGGCAGCTTAATGGCGTCACTTAAACTTCAACAAAAATGAATTGAAGAGATAAAATAGGGTCTCTAATCATATTAAAATAAAAGATCAGTATGATATATATAGTGATCATACCCCGAAATAATAAAAAGGACTTTGAAATACTTGACATGAAAAAGGAGAAAGGTGAAAGAATCCCTTAAAAATTCGGCAGCCTTACGGCGTCACTTAAACTTCAGAAAAAATGAATTGACGAGATCAAATAGGATCTCTCATCATATGAAAATAAAATATAAGTATGGTAGATATAGAGATAATACCCCAAAATAATAAAAAGGAACTTGAAAGACTTGACATGAATGTAGAACTTTGAAAAAGGAGAAAGGTGAAATAATCCCTTAAAAATTCGGCAGCCTAATGACGTCACTTAAAATTCAACAAAAATGAATTTATGAGATCAAATAGGGTCTCTCATAATATGAACATAAAAGATCAGTATGATAGATATAGAGATCATACCCCAACATAATTAAAAGAAACTTTAAATACTTGACATGAATGTAGAACTTGAAAATGAGACGGGTGAAAGAACCACTTAAAAATTCGGCAGCCTAACGACGTCACTTAAAACTTCAAAATACTAAATTGAAGAGATAAAATGGGGTCTCTAATCATATGATCATAAAATATCAGTATGATAAATTTAGATATCATAACCCAACATAATAAAAATTAACTTGAAAGACTTTACATGAAAATAGATTTTGAAAAATGGGAAGGGAGAAAGAATCCGTTACAAAACTTTCAGCAGCCTAACGGCGCCACTTAAAACTTCATAAAACGAAATAATGAGAGTAAGAGAGTATCTCTCATTATATGAACATGAAATGGTAAGTAAGAGGAATATAAAAGAACATCCTTTAACAAAATAACATGGATCATAAAAGAAATTACATAAAAGAGATTTCTTGAAAAGAAAGAGAGAGGTCAGATCCCTTACCTTAAAACGTAACTGTTAAAACTCAAAGGTTGGGACCTTGAGAGCTTGGATGCACCTAAGGAGGACTCCTTGGGAGGTAATGAGTCTGGAAATTCATTGGGGGAGAGTGGGGAGTCGAAATGGATGATAGGATGGCTTGGTATTTATAGGGAAAGTGAGGGGAAAAGGCATTAATGGCCAAGGGACACCTCAAAAGTTGTTTTCTCAAAACCATGTGCTCTCCCATGGTATTTCCCATGGAGTTAGGCCACATGGGGACCCCCATACAATAATTAATCACCTTTGGTATACCATACCTTAAAATATCTCATGGAATCATCATGACATAGTTATGATGTCATTAAACATACCAGAACCCTAAAACTGTATTTTTACTATTCACTGAAAATTCAACTTTCTCAGAAAAAAACCCAAAATTTCACATTAACCAAATATCAATGCTCTGATTTCAAAAATGAAATCCATTTTATAAAAATAATTTTCTAAATATTTTTAATTTAATTTTTAAATAAATACACTATTCACCGAAAATTCAATTTTTCAGAAGAAACCCCAAAAATTACATTAACATAATATCGATGCTCTGAGTTCAAAAATGAAATCCATTATAAAAAAATAATTTTCTAAATATTTTTAATTAAAAAACACTATTCACCTGAAAAAACTAATACTTGAATAATTATTTATGAAACCTTTATTTAACCATTTTATTGAATCACATTACTTAATCAAGGTGCCTAGATTATATTAATACTTTCTTTAAGTGAGATTACTAATCCATTTGGTCACATTACTAATCCTAAGCATAAAATCACTATTCATAATTTACTATTCATCAAAAATCAAGTTGATCTTTTTAGACTCTAAATTTCATACTGAACATAATTGTATAAGACCATTTTTTTGAAAATCATTACACATTTTTAATTATTTAAGGTTTATATAAACATTTTTGAAATATCCTTCTTCTAAAATTCAGCAAAAATATGCATACTATATTTATCCGGTCATTTGAAAATTCATAAACTTCATCATAAGAAGAAAACCCAATTTTTTTTTAAAACAAAGGATTACACAAGGCAGTTATGGTCTCCTTACATAGCCTCTTATCACACCAGCATAGGACCTAAGTGTAAGGTGTGCTAAGGTGAGAGAATCCGAGGGAGGCTCGACCACCATCACATGAGTAGTAATTTCTATCAGTTTGAACTTCTCACAAAGGAGATTCCGTTCTAGCTTCAGACGATGAAGTTCAGCTTGGGTTTGGTCCAGAGCAAAGCCCAGTGGTTCTACCTCCTTCCCAAGTTCTATTAGATGGGATTCGATCGGTCCAAGACTACTGGGTGAGGCCATCAAATCTTCTTTCTATAATAATTAACCAATATTACTTGTATTTAGAGACAATAATCAAAACATTTAGTTTCCAGGGGTCATATTGACCAATGGTCATATAACAGTCAACAAACCAACAGTCTCATTTTAATTATACTCATGTTATCAAATGAAACATATTTGTTGTGTATAAAAAAATAACACACAAAATTAGGAAACAAGATTTATTCAAAATTTCAGGTGGTTACAATCTTCCCCCCTTAAGAAATTGTATCCTCACAATTTTTAAAATTGGTTTTAAAATTTCATTGAAAGTCCCATATCGGAAAAGGAGTCAGTAAAACTATTACTTTAAAAGAAAGAAAGGGAAGTACAAAGGTCACCCGAGTTAACCCACACTAGGATTCCATGTAGGAAAACATGGACATGGAGGAGAAATCAAAGAGTCAAGTTTTGAGGGAGAGTGATAGAGAACATGATTAGGAGAAAGTTAACCATAAGAAAATCCCAAACTTTTGATGTGTGTAAATGGTATTTGATTACCTAGTAGGAAACGTAAACCAACAACGTTTTTGTTTTACGTTTCTTTTCATAATTTTGAGGAATTCATTTACTACATAGAACAAAAATACAAAGAAATATACCTACCTTCATGTAGAGTTTCATCCTTTAATATGTTTCTACCAAAACTAATCTTTTCTCCAAACGATGAGCATTCAAAAACTATTTGGTCTCATCAAAACACAAGAATAATCTTCTAGAGAATCACGTATTCCACAAAAGAAAAACTATCTATCTTTATACATTTATCCCAAAAACATAAAGGGTAAGATAAAACAACTCTTCAAAAGGAAAGATTCCCATTGGAAGGGAAACTAATTTTAAATATTCAAAGTTCCACGGCACTCCCCAGAGTTCATCATAGGCCATTCCGTAAGTAACTGTCCTTAAAATTCCTCAAAATAACCCAAACTAAGATTAAAACCCTAATACATGAAGGACTTGATAACATAGTCTTCCAAGATAAGCTTTATCGTTCATCTCCAAACAACATCAACCACTCCTAACATCATATAACCAAAGTAAATAACCTAAACATATTTTCCCAAGATAGGTCAATCATTTCCATAAGTAACCTATAATACCATAAGATCAAATTAAATTCGTTGATTCTTCAAAATATAATTCAACCTTTACTCCTAAAAGAAAATACCATAGTAATCTATTTACCTCGATCAAGTAGGGTTCCCAAAATAGTGAATGTCTTCCAAAATAATAATCATCTTTTAATCCCCTAATCATCTCTGACATATTAATACATAAATTGTCACATTTTATATCACATTGGTTGTTGGGACATGTTCTTCCATTTCCCACCATTAACTAAGAAGAGAAAGTATAATTAGGGGCCTAAATAATTATCCAATAATCATGAAAAAGAACTTAAATAATATAAGGATAACTTGTAGATGAAAAGAATACCCTAACTTCTGATTCCCTAGGTTTTAAACTAGGTTATCCGTGATCATATATCCTTATGTGAATCTTTATTTTATTTTATCTTTGTTCCTTTAATAATGGTTCATACTAAGCTTATGAATTTACCAAAGCATATCCCACGGGAGTGTCGTAACCAAGAGTGCAGCAAGGCCCGTTGTCGTGTACCAGTTCCCATTCAATTCTAGCTCAAAGTAGTTTTTTCGGGTTTTACCCCTATGTACATCTGTGCCAGACCCACCTCTACCTACTCGTTTCCAGACATGGATGTATTTGCTTGGCAACCCCTTACTCAATACTCACCAAAATACCAAGAAGATTTCCTATATATAAACATTTCTATAGGCTTCTTCCTAATGTTTTCATATCCTAATTTCCACAAATAACTAAACCATCCTATGATACCAACTATAGCATTCCGCCTTTTTATCACATAAACTTTCATTACATTTTACAAAACCGAGCATCTTTAAAGTTTAGTGTCTTGGAAACTGAGAACTTATAACATGAAAACATAAAACATTCTTCTTAAACACTTGAAAGGCTTCTCCTCATGTTCATCCTAGGTTCATTACTGTATATCATAACCTGGGGACATACATCAAAAGAAAGGGTGAGCAGAAGGCCTAGTAAGGGAAACAAGAGAAACATTTTACATGTGAACTTGAGATACTTCAATAAGGTCATGAAAAGAACTTTATGGCATGAGAAAGAAATCATGAGATATATCATAATAAAAATAACATTTTTCATGACTTGAAGATGTGGCTACAACATTTAATATTGACAATCATTTTTTTTCACCAAGGTCTATCCCCAAGGTGTCATTAAAAATTACCAAGGTGATTCACCAAGGTATCAGTCTAAATGGTCATCTCTAGAGATTAAGTCTTTACCCAATGAATTGGAGCGCTATCTAGGCGCACCCTTGACATGTCTTTATTATCATGTGAGACACATATATCATCATCAATAATTTCATAAACAACCCATATAGAATAAAAGAAATGGGTTTTATTTCATAATCATAACATTTTACAAACTTCTTTAAAGACATGATCTTTATGTCACTTTAAACCCATGGAAAGGGAAAGCAGGTTTCATGTATGTAAATCCCAGAATTTAAAATAGAAAATTTTGATATATATATGTGAATACCCCTGTAGAAATAATATCCTTCAGTATTCACTTAATAACATAAAATAATTTTGAGAAAAATAGAGAGACATTTTGAGACGAAAATTCTGCAGCATAACGGTTATGATACATGGTTTTAGAAAACATTGAAAAGAGAGGGGACATGGGTCAACCACTCATAAATTATCCATAAAACAGTATAGGGACAGAATATAAAGGGTATAAGAACATGGTAATGAAATTTAAAAGATATACCATATGAAATGGAAAACATAGAAGGAGGACAAAAATAAGATTTCTCTAATGAAAATTCGGCAGCCTAACGGCGTCACTTAAACTTCGACAAAAATGAATTGAAGAGATAAAATAGGGTCTCTCATCATATTAACATAAATGATCACTATGATAGATATAGAGATCATACCCTGACCGAATAAAAAGGACCTTGAAAGACTTGACATGAAAAAGGAGAAAGGTGAAAGAATCTGTTAAAAATTCGGCAGCCTAACGGCATCACTTAAACATCAACAAAAATGAATTGACGAGATCAAATAGGGTCTCTCATAATATGAACATAAAAGATCATTATGATAGATATATAGATCATACCCCAACATAATAAAAAGGAACTTGAAAGACTTTACATGAAAGTAGAACTTTGAAAAAGGAGAAAGGTGAAAGAATACCTTAAAAATTCGGCAGCCTAACGACGTCACTTAAAATTCAACAAAAATAAATTTACGGGATCAAATAGGGTCTCTCATAATATGAAAATAAAAGATCAGTATGATAGATATAGATATCATACCACAACATAATAAAAAGGAACTTGAAAGACTTGACATGAAAGTAGAACTTGAAAACGAGAAGGGTGAAAGAACCACTTAAAAATTCGGCAGCCTAACAGCGTCACTTAAAACTTCAAAATACTTAATTGAAGAGATCAAATGGGGTCTATCGTCATTTGATCATAAAAGATCAGTATGATAAATTTAGAGATCATACCAAACATAATAAAAAGGAACTTGAAATACTTTACATGAAAATAAATCTTGAAAAATGATAAGGGAGAAAGAATCCGTTATAAAAAAAATTCGGCAGCCTAACGGCGCCACATAAAACTTCATAAAAAGAAAGAATGAGAGTAAGAGGGGATCTATCATTATATGAACATGAAAAGGGAAATAAGAGGAAAATAAACGAACATCCTTTTAACATAATAACATGGATCATAAAATAAATTACATAAAAGAGATTTCTTGAAAAGAAAGAGAGAGGTCGGACACCTTACCTTAAAATGTAACTCTTAAAACTCAAAGGGTGGGACCTGGAGGGCTTGGGGGAACCTTGGGAGGACTCCTTGGGAGGTAATGAGACCATAAATTCGTTGGGGGGAGATTGGGGAGTCAAAATGGATGAGAGGATGGCTTGGTAATTATAGGGAAAGTGAGGGGACAAGGCATTAATGGCCAAGGGACACCTCAAAAGTGGTTTTCTCAAAACCATGTGCTCTCCCATGGTATTTCCCATGGAGTTAGGCCACATGGGGCCCACATACAATAATTCATCACATTTGGTCGACCATCCCTTAAAATATCTCATGGAATCATCATGACACAGTTATGATGTCATTAAACATACCGAAACCCTAAAACTTATTTTTACTATTCAATGAAAATTCAACTTTCTCAAAAATATCCCAAATTCCACATTAACCAAATATCAGTGATCTGATTTCAAAAATGAATTCCATTTTATAAAAATAATTTTCTAAATATTTTTAATTTAATTTTTAAATAAATACGCTATTCAGTGAAAATTAATTTTTTCAGAAAAAACCCCAAAAATTACCTTAACATAATATCGATGCTCTGAGTTCAAAAATAAAATTCATTTTATAAAAATAATTTTCTAAATATTTTTAATTTAATTTTTAATTAAAAAACACTATTCCCCATAACAAACTAATACTTGAATAATAATTTATGAAACCTTTATTTAACCATTTTATTGAATCACATTACTTAATCAAGGTGCCTAGATTATATTAATAATTTCTTTAAGTGAGATTACTAATCCATTTGGTCACATTACTAATCCTAAGCATAAAATCACTATTCATAATTTACTATTCATCAAAAATCAAGTTGATCTTATTAGACTCTAAATTTCATACTGAACATAATTGTAGAAGACCATTTTTTGAAAATAATTACACATTTTTAATTATTTAAGGTTTACATAAACATTTTTAAAATATCCTTTTTCTAAAATTCAACAAAAATATGCATACTATATTTATCCGGTCATTTGAAAATTTATAAACTTCATTATAAGAAGAAATCCCAATTTTTATTTAAAACATAGGATTAAACAAGGCAGTTACGGTCTCCTTACATAGCCCCTCATCACACCAGCATAGGACCTAAGTGTAAGGTATGCTAAGGTGAGAGAATCTGAGGGAGGCTCAACCAACATCGCACGAGTAGTAATTTCTATTAGTTTGAACTTCTCACAAAGGCGATTCCGTTCTAGCTTCACACGATGAAGTTCGTCTTGGGTTTGGTCCAGAGCAAAGCCCAGTGGTGCTACCTCCTTCCCAAGTTCTATTATATGGGCTTCGATCGGTCCAAGACTAATGGGTGAGGCCATCGAATCTTCTTTCTATAATAATTAACCAAGATTACTTGTATTTAGAGACAATAATCAAAACGTTTAGTTTCCAGGGGTCATATTGACCAATGGTCATATAACAGTCAATAACCCAACAGTCTCATTTTAATTATACTCATGTTATCAAATGAAACATATTTGTTGAGTATAAAAAAATAACACACAAAATTAGGAAACATGATTTATTCAAAATTTCAGGTCGTTTCAATCCATGATATAAAACATTTATATTTCCCACTAAGAATAATGTTAGGGTACTCTTGACCCTTGGAAACCTAATTTGTATCTTATGTGTCAACCATATATTATGGGCATATTCATTAGGATCATAAACTACATGCACTTTGGTAAAATCTATACAACCATAAAATCTATCCTATAATGGTCCAGATCACAAGTCCTTAAACTGCTGTCAAAAGAAACACAAAACTTGTCATGTTGAAAAATTAAAAAGGGTGGCCAGATCAAATGTAAATTCTTTACTCTAAACTCTTCATCTCTAGAGTTTAGGAAAAAATGAGGGTGAAAATAAATAAGGACTAAAGCTCATAGGCTCTACTATTTATCCCAAGTAAAAGAAAATCTATACTTCCTAGACCCCCTGGGTTTAGGAAAAAGTTAGATGATTGATTTGTCACATCTCCTCATCATGGTAATATTTTCTCTAATTGAGGAAAAAAATTTAGCATGCTCAAAACATTCTTTGAAATTACACATTCCAAAAATAACACATCAGGATTTGAGTTCCTCATATTTCCATAACCTTCCATGGACCTTTTCAAAGATACCCATCTTCCCCATAACCAAGGTCCGTAGGGTGTTTTGGTTCATTTCCAATTTTATTCTCCTATATCATCCTCCTAACCCAAGAACATTGGACCATGATTTAAAATATTCATACTAAGATATCCAGGAGGATTCAACATCATCATAGTTAAGTCACTATGTTGTGTACCCTTTCTCATGTTCGGAATGCAACACCCCATTCCCAAACCATGGAGGACCCAAAATTTATGATTTGAAACCACTAGGTGTTAGAATCGAGCTTCACAATTAAGATCTATACTACCCTAGGGTGCTAGAAAACTTCTTTTATGTCTTTCATACCATACCCAACCACATCATCTGGAAATTTTAGTCTTCATAAATCTTTAACGACCCTCATAAAGAACTATATAACATCTTTTCATGGCCATGATATCAACACATAAGAGATCTAACCTACCAACTAAAAGCATCTCATCCTAAAATGAAATATTATTCAATTATTGTGAGCCCTAACAACACTGTGGTGGAATCCAGAACCATAGAGTGTTATGGGTCATCCCTGGAATATCTACCCCATATCATATTCCTAGAATCAAAATTTTGGGTTCTGACTTATGTAACTCATATTCCAACTATCCAGAAATACCTGAAATCCCTAGTATTTTCCCTCAATCAATATTCCACCATGAACCTTCCATGAACCTTGGAAAAAAGTGGGGGTACCTATGATTGGCCATGAAACTGACACACAAGGGTTTTGACCTACCAACGAAAGGCAACTCCTCCTTGCAAGAAATAAGCTATGATCCTCGAGAGCCTTGGAAACACCACAATATGAACCAACACCCTAGAGTGTTTTAGGTCATTCATGGAATTTATATACCATATTCCTTTATTATAAATCATGTATGAGGTAAAATAACCTAAAATATAGTAATTTAAGGTTTGATCTAAAAGGACCTAAACTAAATCAATCTGATCTAAAAGACCCCAAACTACAATGATAAAAGGTTCGAACTATAATAATATAAACTATAGTGATATAAGGTCTTAGAAAAAAGACCCTAAACTACAATGATAAATGGTATAATCTAAAGAACCTAAACTACAATGATAAAAAGTCTATGTTGGAAGACCATAAAATACAGTGATAGAAGGAATGATCTAAAATCCTCTAAAATATATTGATATAATGTCTGAGCTAAAATACCAAAAACAAAAGTGATATATATTCTGATTCCCAACATTCCAATTATTGACCAAGATGTTGATTCTTAACATCACCAAAGACTCATTCATTAATTTACATTCCTCAGAACTAATTTCTTGTTCCTACAGACGTCAATCCTGAAGGGGGGGGGGGTATTTGATGATGCCCGCCAAATGAGAATTTCCAAATTGAAAAAGGAAGAACCACATGAATATGGTTATTTTTACATATAAATAAATGGTATTAAAAGGCTTCCATGATCTTATGAATCATGTGATCTTCTAGAAGACACAAGATTGCATGACCAGCAGAGGGTCTTGAAGAAGGGAATACACAATGCATAAGATATAGAATATCATATGAAGACCATTTTAAAAAACCCATTTACTCCCATTAAGGAACCCAAGATAGCCAGAAATAATGCGACATATTCTAGGGAAGAACTCCAAAGACACTCATATCATTAACCAGTGGGAACATGAAAATCAATCGAAAAAACCTTTGAAAATAGGAGGAAAATGTCCAAAAGAAAGAGGCCCCTTGAATCCATAAAACTCACGTGATGGATCACTAATAGGGATAATTATTTTCATAGAAAATAATCAATAAAACAAGCGAGATCCCTAGAGTTTTTAAAATCAACAAAAGAAATAAAATTTGAGCAAGAGGGAGCATCTTTCGGTCGTAAAACATCACGAGAAGTTCCCTAAGAAGTCCAAAATACACCACAAGCTTCCATTGATGTGTCTGTCTCATCTCACGGAATACTATAGGAATATTATCCCTATCACATGAAGGTCCTTAGGTATATCCAAGAGGCCTCAAGATCTCAATTTGGATCTAGTATAAAAAATAGATGATGTTTCCATTGAAATGATTGTTCATCTCCATAAGACATTTTTTGGTCACACGACACATGACCAAGAGGTAGAGTAATTGTCATCAAAAATAATAATATATTATCATGTGATCCACAAGATTTGTAAAATAAAAAAAATGAAATAAATAGGGGAATATAAAGAGCCTCTTATAGTAGTAAAACTCTTATGATTTGGTAAGGATGTCCACAACACAGTCTTGCAAGACCCCTTGACAAGCTGGCCTGATATCGTGAAGGACCTATAATAGGACATCCTTGTCTCGCAAAAAGTCCCATACAAGTCACCTAAGATCACATGAGGAACTTATTACAGGCACCTTAATCTCATGAAGGCCCATGAACATGTTAATAAGACAATATGGAAGTCCTTAAGCATGTCTATAAGATTCAAAAAGTCAATATTAATTGGTAATAATCCAATAATGGAGGCATTGACAGGATGTACCAATCGTCGCAAAAAATCACTTGATGTCTCTAAGGTGATCCATAGTAGGGACTCATGAAGACAGTAATACTAGAGCCCTCTACCAACTCCATCTTGGATTCACATGAATGTTTCGTGCCATGTGGAAAACAACTAGGGTAGTGAGGATAATAAATCCACCACCCCAATTTCTAATAATAGTTTTCTCATTTTTCATCAAAACATACCATCACACCCGACCACTAGAGAATATATGTAGAAGTGGTTGATCTCATGATGGTAAAGTTTTCCACCGGTTAAGATACCAAAAAACAATCGAAGATATCATGAAACATGCATATATGCTTTGTGTGATCACTCCTAAATCACACAAAGGGATTCATGAAGGAAATTTTTAGAACATCCCAAATATCTTCTGAATAATATGAGACATAAAACAATCTAATACTGAATAAATATATTAATTCACAATATAAAGGGTATAATAAATGCGAAATATGGATGACTTAAGAAAATAACATTCTAGCTAATCCTCTTGCGCTTCACGTGAACCATCAATGATGTGAGAAAGCACCAAGAAAAGTCATACATATCTTATGAATCTTCTTTGATATACTATTTTGATCATGAAAATTCCACTTTACAAGACAAAAAAAGTCACATAGTTCCCCTCGAGCACACCACCCATGTCTCGTGAAAGAACCAATTAATGAAAGATGAGTCTTGTGGTAGCACCTAGGAATATCTATTGGCTATCTATACACCCTCTAAATACATTAGATAGGTCTCATGATTCCCTCTAGACATGTCATTAAAGACATTTGACACCCTCTGAGATATGTCACATTGACTCTTGCAATGCACTCAAAGCATGTTATCCTTATATAATGATGACACTGGGGAAAGCTAGCTGGATCATGCAACACCCTCTAGAAAAGACAGCCAAGATTAGGTGATGGATTCTAGGATCAATCATCCAAATCTTGTGATTTCCTCCGAAAAATTCATCATTGATCATGCGATGGACCACAAACATTCCATACAAGATATTCAATTCCCCTTAGACAAGGCAACTAAATCATTTGACTATCTTGGGACATGTATACAATACAACAATAATTTTTCATATATTATTTGATATAACAAAATAGGCAATCAAAGAATGTCAAGAAGGTAGTCAATCATTTCAGGTAGTAATATAGACCAGGTCAAAGGGAATCCTGGGACTTGATAACCATATCCATCCTTGGTGTGTAGACCTTGATCAGTAGGGAAACCTCAATCTATAAGCCCCAATTAAGGAAAATACGATGACTCTAATTATGACAATAACTTGGTATGTAAGATGCCCCTATGAGGTTAGAGCTCTATATTAAGAACCCAAAGGGTAGTCCCCAACACATAATACACACATCCATAAGAAATAAAAATTATTATTTTCTACCACTTGTTTCTCACATAGAGAATAGATCACGTGGGCTTAGGGATTTTTAATAGCCGTATCATTCCTAATGAAAATATCAGTGTGTAATCCCTGATCTAAGTGAACTATTTGGACTTTGATTCATACTATAACCAGGATATGTTGGATGAATTTATAATCCCCAAGTAAAAAATTAAAATGGGCAACCACATCAGTGTATGTCTCACTATGTCTCTAACATTTCAACCATCATGACCCAATCATTACAATGGGTTGATCCTTCTACCACATCCATCAAGTGGACTAATAAATCAATTCAAATATGATAAATATTATTCTTACAACATCCTGGATATGGACAACATCCAAAGGCCTGTGATGTATATTTAATATTATATGGGATATCTCAATTCACAAGCCCAACATCCATATGTATTAAGGATGATTAATTGGTACCCCTTGTTTTTGAAATAAAAAATAGATCACATGGGATTATGGAGCCACAATGAAGACACCATTTATATCATAAATCACTCAAAACTAGGGAAATATCATCATGTAATCCCTGATGAGTGGCATTATATAATCCTTCCATATATAAGGACATCTACTATGTGGTTAGTATCAAGGGAGTGATTAAACTATGAGAACTATGACTCATTCAATAACCAAGATATGTAGGTTGCCTTTCTAAGGCCTAATCTCAAATAGGCACCCATTTTCATGTAAGTATCATCATGTATCTGAAATGTAAACCATTAGGAAACAATAATTCCCATGGGGTGATCTTTCTGCCTCATCTATCAGCAGATTGAGAAATCAAATGAACTACATATAATCTGAATCTCACTACAATTAAGATATATAGGATGTCTCCTCAGGACTCGATCATGGATAACCGGTTCCCTATTTCCCACATACATGTCATTTACATATGAAATTACTCTATATGAGTTTAATGAACTGTGTGGGTTTTTATTCATGCAATAACCAGGATACGTAGGACACCTCATAATGCCTAAATCCCCAACTAAAGATTCTAACCAGCTCCCTACATGGAAGAAAATTTTGAAGTGTCTGGTTATGTGGCTTCATAACATAAAAAAATATTTGTTACTAGAAAATGGATGAATAACCATAAATATATACATACAGATTCAATAATAAGATCCCATTCTTCTACACAAAAAATATTCTTTAACAATAAACAATTTTTAGGGTAACCAATCCCATCTCAGGAATAGTAATAGATTTATGAACATATCCTAAATATATAAGAGAGTCTAATGTTAGGAAAAATTACCCCCTAAAAATAGTGTGATGAACCCAACCTACCATCCTTTCAACCAATATGAGTCTGTAAGTGTCATTGAGCATGAAAACATAGGTAACCACATTCCACGGGAATGAATGTCTATACCCAGTTACATATTGGGGAACCATTGGGATTTTCTATTAAGAATGATAATGGTTACCCTATGTTAATTATTGTATATGAAATAAACCCACTAAAATCAATCATAGAGCCAATCCAAACCCACCTCCATAAGGGTTCGCAGTATCCTCTTATCCGACAAAAAGCATATCAATGTATATTGTAATGGATCTTACAAATTCATTGACATGACAAGCCTATATCTAGTTGATGGTTGAATTAATTAGAATGTTTAAATGAATCAATGTCATTCAAATGAAGATATTGGTTGACAGTTTGGGGAATTTTTACCTGAAGGAGACCGTCTAGATTCATAGGTACCCAAAATGTTTATCTCCAACCACGAATCTCACTATACTTCAAAATTGTGGAAGGGATAACAGGAGGCTTTTAGGACTAGGTTGTAGATGTTAATGACAATACAACCTTGGTGGATGTCCACTCAATGTTGACCATCTCAGTTTTAGAGAATGTGTTTCAGGCTAGAATGTTGGTTTTTAGTTGGAACTATATAGATCACTTATTATTGGTGGAATGTTATTTTAGTAGAATCTATCACACCACTATAAATATGGAACCATGAATATAACTATACCGGAGACCCTATAGGTTATCATTACTCTATACTGAGGTTTGTGAGAAATCTTTTATTGGATGATAAAATGTATTGAAATTATTTTTGAAGGGTTTAGGTGATCCATGAGTGTTTGAGGATAAATCCGTGTTAATAGGAATAATACAAACATTAACGTCACAAACCCGTAGAGTTACAATAGCGAGACCATGTCTTAATGAGAGTCTCCCCATAATGTGTATTGTGATATTTTGGTCATGGAGTAATGTTTCAATCATGATTCTTTAGAAAATATCAGCCATGTGTTCTATTGGCGATGTTTCTCACTGCTTCAACATACCCTTGGAGAGAGACTAAGTGCATGACTTATTCAATGAGTGGTAGCTAAGTAGATATATTCTCATCCTGAATCATATTATCAAATATGTTGAGATTGAAATTTATAATAAACACACTATCTTAGATTACTCTATGGAAATTGAGAGTTGACATTAGAATATTTTTCATGGATGGACCATTCCTTTGGTTCAGGTTCTTTGAATTAATTGAAACATGTTTGGGAGATTTTGGGAGTGTTAGAGTCAAATGTCGGCTTAGTACCCTACCTTTTTATATAGCTTGTGATTTTTGGGTGAAAAGTCATGAAGGAGGGGATAATATAATGGCTCATTTTTTGGATATGTGATTTACATATTCAAAGATATATCTTCATATTTTTCATCAGAGTCTATGTTGTGTTTATGAGTTACATGAACACAGAATTAATATATTAAAAATATTAATATATATTATATCAAAAACACACATATTTTTGGAATAAATGGTTTCCCCATTGATCGGGAAAATGGATAGGAAATATGAGACCACAGTTGTTTCCAGAATAGAGGGTATACCCTAGGCATGACATAAAGTTGGTAGATGTAGGGTGATCGGTTGAAGGTGACCATTGGTGGGTATGTTAAATAAGTTAAATAAACTATTTATTTATATTATTTAAGTATCTAGACCATATCTAATATCTTTTTAAAATTCATTATATAAAATCTCTATGGTTAGCTTCATAACCATAAAATATAAGAGAGAATTAGGTAGAGAGTTATGCTGGTTCCAATAGACCCAGGAATAAGGACCAATGACGAATGATTGAGAAGAATCACAAGACAAACAAAAAACATAGAAAGATCATCTTCTTATTCAATAGAAAACTAATTCTGTACAATTTATCAATCCTTTATATAGGTAGGGAATACTATTTTTGTGATTTCTAGCCCAAAAATTTGATAAGAATATATTTCTTATATACTTATGGGTTATCTTCATTTTATATTCTTCACATAAGTACCATTATATAGAGTTCTTTAACCTATTGATATATCTTATTTATTGTTTCTTTTAACATTGGTTTCTGATTTTGTGTAATAATTAAATGGGAATATAGTGTACAAATAATTGTTTCACAAAATTATTATTCTTTTCTCCCTACTATTATTTATGTTACATAATATTGGAACATAGTGTTACCATTTGACAATTTTGGGTCAGATTCAGGCATGATCGAAATCTTTTATTCATAGAGTATGAATAAAAAATATGGATATTTGATTTTATGGATAGATCAAGCATTTTATGGTTGGTAGGAGATGAATTTGTGGTCTAGGACCCCTATATGCTGATAATAATTATGGATAATATGACTTATAAGATTAGAGATAGGATTTCTAGCCATTGGATAGTATAAATAAATAACCAAAGACCCCCTCCCCTTTTATTCTATCAATATAGGAACGTCTAATAGTAGAGGTTGTGGTGAAAATGGTGGATCTAGAATCCATGTAAAGTGAAACGTTAGTTTCTACAAAATCTATAACATCATACCAAGTAACTCATAGAAACACATGGTGTATTGATCGGGTTCTCTCGATGGCTCGGATTTTAGGTGAGATAAATATAACACACCTTGTGACTAGGCACATACATCATGTGATCCTACCTAATCCAATCCATGTGCTAAAGGAACATACCCAAGACCCTATGTTGTTAGAAACAATTTATACCCTGAGGGACACACCGTCTATATATACATGGATAGCCAATCCATATACCATGTGTACTTTCCCATGACCCCGAGTAATTGTACACGCTGTGTAGTGTCACATGGATTGCCAACCTGTGTCTAGGTATGGACACAACTAGGTGTTTAGGTGAAGTTATATTTCATGTGACCCTTTGTAAACACATTGTATTTCAGCCTTTACATGTTGAGTGTATCAAGGGGACATGACTAGGTTTTAGCCTAATTATACATATTTTGTATATTTGGAGGATATGAAATTTAATCCCCTCAGAGACATATAACTCATATATCTCCTTATTTAAGAGCTAAATTTGGTCCCATGAGCATCCTATCCCATGTAGGTTTCCTTATAGAGCACAATGGTAGTATTCGTTTCAGGAAAAGGGTTATGATGTGAAGTGACACTAGTAAGGAACTTATTTTAGTGATGCACAGACAATGGTAATGATCGTATGTGACTATGAGAGTTTTATCATGGTTGTTACTCTCTTATCAATTTCGAGGTGGAAGGTAACCCATATCCTTCATACAGGTAGATACAATTCTCCCCTACATTTTAGAGGGTGTTGGTCCTCAATCTACAAAGTGGAATCCACATCCCTGAGCTATGGGGGTGTGTGGGTCCTTCATTATATTAGTTCTCCCTCAGTTATGAAACATAATGGTGAGGTTTAAGGTATCCAAATTCATGAGAGGTTGTTATAGATTCATTGGTAAGAGTTAGAGATCGATTGGCTGTTATATATAGTATCAAGGAGTGGGCTCTCCAATCTCTATATTGTGAGACTATGAAAGTTATTTTTCATCAATGATGGGACCTTTAGATATGTCAGAATACGTTTCATTATTAGTTGTATTAGATGTGGGAGATCCCATTTTTATCTTCTCCTGGGTTTCTTTGACCATATCTAATGTTGGGGTTTTTTTACCCTCTATATTTATTTGTTGTGTTGAGTATTTTTTATTTCTATTCCTTCCACTTATTGGCCTTTAAGGATTTTTTTGACCCTTTTACTTCTCATATTATGCTTGTATACTTTCATGTATTTCACAGAGGATATTACATACATGGTTTACATTATAGATGTTTCTATATTTTTATTATATCTATTTACTGTTTCTAGAGCTAGATGTGTGTGTGCATATAGGTAATTATGTTAGGACCTATCATTTTTATTATATTCCTACTCAGTTCTAGTCATTAGTCCCTATCCTATTGGAGGAGGGCTTGGGGTGCCAGACTCATCTCACCACCAGCTAGGTGGGGCTCAGTGGGTTAGTTCAGGACATTCCGGCCTATGGGTGTGGGTGTGGGTGTGTGTGTTTCCTTACATTATACCCCAATTAATAATGAAATATAATAAAATTTGTAAATAATATATATGTAATATCATATATATTAATTTATTTTAAATTTTATATAAATATAGAATAACATACAATAACACACAAATATATATGCAACATATAAGGACATATATATTAACATACAATAATAGTTATATTAATTTTTATAATAATATATAATAACATATCTATTATCTAATAGTAACCTATATAAATAATAGAATATATATTACTTTTTTTATAAATATATAATACCATATTATAACATATTAAAATAAATATAGTTGTACATGTAACATATGGTATCATATATAAATATATATTAATTTATAATAACATAAATATGATGACATACTAAAATATAAATATATATATATTTAACATTTGAAAACATATATATTTATATATAAAAATAATGGAAAATATATAATAATTTATAATAACATATATAAATAAAAACATATAACTAAAATATTATCATATAATAATATATATATTAATATATGTATAAAAATATAATTACAAATAGTCATATATATATGTGTGTGCTTGTGTGTGTGTGGGTGATATATAAAAACATATAAGTCAATATATAATGACATATTTATTAATTTATATATTAATAATATATATTTACATATGCGCGCACGTGTGTAACATATATAAAAATATATATTAATTTATACTAACATATATAAATAATAACATACAAAATAGAATATTTATTAATATATAATAACATATATGTTAAGTTATATATAAATATATATAAACATATAGTAACAAATATATATATATATATATATATATTTATATTAAGGTTTTGGGGGTTATGAGAAAATGAAACAACTCGCAAACTTCTAGGCTACATAGGACTAGGCACACCACCTCAAAGAGTTGACCCACTCTATAGCTACCCCATTATAATTTTTATAGTTTGAATACCCCACATGTTGTGGAGCAAAGAACCCTTCATCATATCCAAAAGGACCCTGTTTTCTAACACCCACACCACTTGCATTGAATAACATCTTCACCATACTCCTACTGTGACCATCAAATTTTGGTGGGATACTTTTCAGATATGAACATTGATTTGATGTAGAATTATAGAATGGATTAATGAATTAGGAAAGAATGATACTACAATAAATGTGTGGGTTTTGAGGGGTTTGATAAGCATCACCCCACACCTTTCCTGGGCCTTAATTTGTTATAACATATTTATAATAACATATATATAAATATATAAATTTTAATTTATATAAAAATATATAATATCCTATATGTTAATTTATAATAATAAATATACTAAATTATTTTTTATTATATTAAATTCATATTAGTTTATTAATAAATATGTTATGAAATAGACACACACACACACATATATATATGATATTGAAGCTAATATTCCGTGAAGGGTTTAACTCTACTTCCAATGTCTTGAGTTCATGTGCTCCATCTGTGATAAGTGAAATCCATTACCTGTACTAAATACCATGCCTCATTGGATACATGGCTCGTTCAATGAAATTTTCAGCTACATGTTTCCTCCTCTTCAAGCACACCTTTCCCTCTTTATTTTCCATTTTAATTTTATCGAAACACACCTATGTTCATCGAGAAATATACACCTACTGAAACCATACCATGAAATAGACCTTTCCTCACAATTCCCTCTTCAAATTCATGACTCCTTCTCATGGTATCCATTATTTTGAATCATAGTCCCCACCTCTTCCTCCTACCCCATATTCTATCATTTTTTTATACCTATCCCTGTCATCTCCTCCCCACTCCTCTGATTATATACTATGATTTTATTCACCTCATCTCCCCTCGTCCTTGAGTTTCCTCAAAACCCATATCCCTCTCAATACCCCATTATTTATATATCCTTGTATTTATCTATGTCATCACTACATCCCCACCCTCCTTTCATGGGAATCACCATCATATTTTCTTTGTCTCATTTCACCACAAATATACACTATTACCCCCTTAATATATTGCAAAATCTCTATAAACATGAGACTTTCTCAAATCGAACTCCCGAAATTCCACTACCATGGAGTTGTGGATTCCAGTGTTATAATGATATTCTCCTTCGAGGTCACATTATGTATTATCATAGATATAATGTTTTAAGATACCTTTTGAGAATAGGTTCATTCATACACTTTCCAATTTTCCTGTTGATTAGGTTTAACCTACTTTCAATTATTCCATCATCATCAATTTCCAAGAACAATTCATTCTTCATGCAGTTTAAATTTGGTTTATTATTTTATATTATATGGACTCAATCAATCCTCCTTGTTAACTAAGATACTATGAAGTGAAAATAAAAAATTCATATGACAATTAAAAAATTATTTAAATTTTTTATAAAGTTATTTCATCCAAAAAATTTCACTATATTAATCTATTGAAATTTTGAACTATATACCTTAACTTTTTATAAATACTCTATAGTTATTTCATGAAATTTTTAATCATTTTGGTTTCATAAGGTAGTAGCCGTTTCTGATTTTGGGTCCATTTTAGAATGATCTTCATCAAGAATGGTAACTCCCTATATAAATGTGGCTGTATATTTTTTACTGACCACTTTTCCGTTCATCTTTAACGGGCCTTCAACATCTTAAAAGTTCCTTTAGTAATCATGTCCATGAATCACCTTTAATTAAGATGATATATTATAAAACTATTTTTACAATAACTATTCTACACCTAAAAGGTTTAATTATTTTAAAACAATTATATTTTAATTTCCTCCATTATTACTATCAATCTTTAATGTTTTACCTAGCATACATAATATTAATGTTCTATATAGAAATATTGATTCTGAAGGAACATATTTATTATTCCAATTTTAGGATAAAATCCATTCATTTCTAATATAAATATCTAGAAACATTACTTTACATCTTATTGAGCACTAAAATTTAATTTTAGTTCATCTTATTTTAATAAAATACATTTAAAATGATTTTTTATGAATCCAAATATCCCCTAAACATCTTTTGTTAATATTATTGGGAACTATTCAATTCACATCGAGATAAACAAGTCCAAATTGTTTGAAAATCAAAAAGTATGTTTAATGGAATATATGGATCAACATATTTTAATTTTGGGGAAATGGTCACAATTATCCAGGTTTTTCCTTAACTCCTTCCTTTTTTTACTAAATTATTTCATATTTTTTTTGATAAAAAATGTATCATATCAAGAATTTTATTATTATAAAGTTACTCTTGTATTTCAGGTACCTAAACTTCTTATATTATAATAAACTATTTCTTCCAAATATATAATGTTTTACACTTAAACCCTAAATCTAGGGTTTCTAATAACATAAGGAATAGATCCTGATTTACATTATTTGAAGTAAGAAAAAAAGGTTTTAGACATTCTTATTATATTTTAGTTTTGTATTTTTAGGAGACCATATTTTTTATAACATTTTTCCACTAGTTTATTTTTTTATAAAAATTGTATAATTAAAATTAAAGTTATTATTAACAACTATTTGTAATAGATTTTTTGAAAAAATAACACTCTAAGTTACAAAATTGTAGGAATACATGCTACATTATCAAATGAGAATGGTACTAAATTAGATGTTTATAAGAAAATAATACTTCACCATCTAATTAAAGTAAAAAACAAACTATAAGATGGGAGTATTCAAGGATGTGATGAATTTTATGTAAGTAGAAATGAAAATGAACTATTACATGTATCTAGTTCATTAATTTTTATTATAATAAACCTTTGTGGGTTACTGAATTATAATCTATTATTCTGTTATAAATATTTATTAAGGATGTTTTCCACCCATATTATATGTTTATGTACTACTCATAGTTTATTATATTCTAATAACAATTTATCCAGGGATGATGTTATAACTTATTCATTATTAATTGAAAAAATAGTATGGGCGAAATATAAATTCCCACTGAAGGAATTATAAGATAATGGTCATATTTATTTTATTTATTATTTAATAGTAACATTAAACATTTTTTTAATAATACTTTGGAATAACTACAACTACATATTCTACTATAGTTTCGTCACTAGTTCGTGATTGTCCTTAGTAAAATTAAAATTTGCTGAGAACACATTAGTTTCTTATACAATTATGTTACTTCCATATAAAAAACAAGTTCTTATTTTGAGATAAATATTTTACATAGTAACGTGACATAACTATTTTAGAGGAACATTTTTTCATGAAATTAAGACAACGAGATGAATAATTATAGTGATAATTGAATGAACTTAATTACCAATTATTTTTACAATGTAATGATATATTTATATAATTTTTCTGTATGAATGAATTTTCTAAATGTTTTATATTAATTAAATAAATATATATCACTTATTTGAAGAAACATTATTCAATTTAATAAATATATAAATACATGTATATTTTAGTATAACATTTTTTTAAAATGGAATAGAGTAACCCCAATACGTAATGGAAGAATTATTTTTGGTTTTACTATTACATTATATGTTTACTCAATACATATTTACTACAAACCAATTTGATTGATATTTATGATCCTGACTACTATTTCATGTACTTCTTCATTATGCATACATATTATTCCTCAACACTAGAAAATCATATTATTTGAATAAAAAGTATTCATTTTCTAGTATAAAATCCATACATATATTAACATTGTAGTTCTATCAATGTTTTATTATCATACATACCTATTACAATAAATTATTCTTAGTGTTTATTTTTAGGTTTCATTATCTAAATCTTACATAAATAATTTACTAAACTTTTGTTTATTTCTTATTTTATTTGTCTTAATATTATTTTTTATTCAACATAATCTATTCTTTCATAGAAACAAATTCTAATTTATATAAAATATTTTACAGTATATTTTCTTGAAGTGTGTTTTAATAAATTTGACCATGTTTTTTTATATATTATCACTTTAAATTGTAACATATTATAAGGATTTTGTTTTATTTTATCGTTTGATTATTTATTAAAATATAGAAGGTGCTATGTGATTACATTTTATTTTATTTTTCTTAGTAAAATTTGACATTCCAACTAGAAATGTATGTAAATTATATTGGATATCTAAAATAGTATACTTATTGGGGCTGAATAAATAAATAGTTCGAGTAATAACCAAAATAAATTTAATTCAATTCAATATGGATTTTATCCCATTGCAGGTTATTGCACATGAAATTTCCATACTTATAATTAAATAATTCCATATTCTATATGAATTGATATCTCTTATATAAGTAATTTAGTGTGAAGTTGATTTATTTTATATAACATTTGCTATATATTATTTTTCTCTATTATTATATGCCTTCTTATATATTAATTTTTAAATCAAGTTAAATTTTTATATTTTTTTCACCACCCAAATTCCATTATTCATTAGTGATTTTGTAATGTTCTAAAAAAACTAGAAATAATTTATCAGTTTTTACATATTTTTGGTTGTTCTTATGTTTTTTATCTGTCAGGATGCCATTTTTGTTTTTAATTATTTTCTTAAGAAGCATTTTTTAATTGATATAAATTTTATGGTGAATGATATTTTCTTTCTATATCATTGTTTTAACCTATATTTTTATTTTGTTCATCTTAATAAATTTTACTATGTTTTTTTATTTATTGACTCTTTAAATGTTCTCATATTACAAGGATATACTTTTTTTTCTATTATGAAGTTTATTTAAATATAGGAAGTTTTATCTAGTTACATTTTCCTTTATTTATTGTTAATATTTTTTATTTATATTATAACTGCATGATAATTACATTGGACATGTTCAATTCTTTATTGACTATTGTTGAGTCAACTAAGAATGGGAGTATATTATACAGGATATGTAAAATGAATATCATATATATTTATATATATATATATATATATAATAAATTTTATGTATGTTGATTTATGCTCATTTGACATTTCAATTCCTACATAATATGTTTATGTAAATATATATAAATATATATATATATATTAAAAAATACATGTTTTTTGACCAAATAGATTATAGCTTCAATGTAAAATCTAACTTCAAACCAAGATAGTTAAGAAAAGATTGTAAACTATCAATAATTTTTGGAGAATCCGTTAAATTACCCATTTTGACCTCAACAGACTAAGTCTGTTGTCTGTGAAGATATATTTCTAGAGTTTTTTACAAATGTTTCACTTTAAAAAAATATACTTTTATTACAGTTTGACTGTTATATTTTCATTATTATACAACTAAAGAACAATTTTAGAATCTTTATAGATTGATGGTTTTTTTATTTGGGTTTTCTAAATTATATGATCGATAAAATAAATTGTCTAATTCCTTAAATTAAAAGAGTTTTTATGTGGTAATTTAAATGGACTTCAAACAAAATTTTTATTTTTTATCCAGTAGAAACATTATAATATGACACTATTACATTTTTTGACAATCCAACACATTGACTCATTGCATGTAGTTTTTTCTTTTGATTTCAATTTTTTTATCCAATATCGATACTTAAATTTATATGGTTTATTCTAAAAATGGTTGAACCCAATTAATAGTTTTTTGTAAGGTATATTTCTTTTTTCTATTTTGGGAAATGAATTTATGTGTTCTTTCCATGAATTTATGAGATGTAGAAATAGTAAAAAATACTGCATTTTTAATTCAAACTACCTTTTCATCTAATTTATTTATATTGTTATATTATTATTTCACATGGTTTTAAGGTAACATTAAATTATTTTTTTATCAGTTAATATAATTTTGTTCGTTGGATGCCTTTTCAAATTAAAATTAAATAGAAAAACGATGTGAACATCTGAATGTTTTACTTTAAAAATCCATTTTCTCATTCCATCAATAATATTAAATTTTAAATAATTTCATCTAATTATGTGATATTAATTTATAAAAATGGATTCCATATTTGGAATTATAAGTTCCAAATTATTTAAATAGTTCTTTTTTTAGATATTATAAATAGTAACTTTAGTAATTATTTTTGTTACTGCGGTAAAGGGTAGATCAAGTAATTAAAGGTTAAAATAATATTATAAATATTATAAATCAACCCAAATACTTTTCATAATATTATTGGATCAGTTATTTTAGAAAAATAAAATACTTGAGCTCAATTTTTGGTCTTTAGAAGCTACATGGGAGTGATTATGAAACTTATACCAATTTCTTAAAGTAAATAGAAAGATGTCATAATCATATCTCTCATAACTATAACAATTCTAATATGGGGTTATATAAGTGAAATTTTAAACCATAAATAGAAATTAGAAATATAAGAATATTACGTACACCATGGTAATTTATTTATAATATATAAAATTAAATGATTAAATTTAATTATGACACAAAGATGATGAAATAATATATTTATTAAAGAAAGAATCAAATAAATGATATTATTAATATTAAAATAAATATAATTAGAAAAAAAAATTTCATCCAAGAATTTTTTGGATGACTTTGACATGTTTTAGATTATTTGAGGTATTTGTTTCTTTTAAATCTCGTTTTTATGATTTTTTAAAAAGGCATGTAATAATTAGTGTTAAAATTGACATAATTCATAACATAAAATACAAAATATGTAATTAAATGGTATAAAATTTCTCAAAATACAAGATTCAACCAAAAAGGTTTTGGTATGTCCTAAAATCTCATCAATGAATCATTCATTGGTCTTTGGTAGGATTTGGTAATTACGTTAACTCTCAATGTGAAAATTACTTGATAAAATAGTAAGAGTTAAAAAGGTTAAAACAAAAAGATAAGGATTAAAATTATTCCAAACTTGTATAATTTTAATTTAATGATTATATACCAACCCATAATTATAATATATATGAAATAAATTATTTTTTACCCATTGTAAGTCTAAATTAAATTAATATTAATTTAATACTTTTGGTAATTTCAAGGGTGAGCCTCCCCTCTCCTATAAATGGCTCCCATTCCCATATATTATTAACACTTCCAAAACCTTTAGGTTGAGTCAATATCTACCCAAACCACTTAATAGAATAAATCCCCACGTTATTGAGGTCATATTTGATGTATAACTCCCTACTTAGAGGAGTTAAGGTGTTAAAAATTTTGCTCTTCTAAAAGAAACATAATGTTTTGGTTTAAGTATTTCTATTTTATTTACTCCCAAACATCCTTAAAAATATTACTATGCCCTGTTTAAATAATAAATATAGTACCCTAAATATACTTAGATGTTATTATGTTAATATGATCACCTAAATCCATCTCCAATTCTATTAAATGGGAATGGAATTAATCATTCGTGCGTACATGTGAACTATCACCTCCACAAACTGATATAATTCAATTTCTATAACCATCACCCATGAGTGGTTATAAATATGGAATTAATATTAATATTTGATATTCATGACATATTAATCAATATATTATAATAATATATCAATTATTTTCTTACTTTCTAGGAACATAAAAATGATAACATCGTTCATGCATATGAGTGAACATTCTCCTCCACGAAGCGATGTGACTCCTTTTTATTCATTAAATAAATTGTATAATATATATGAGTATATTAAAAATATTAATTTTATATTAATTATGTTATTATAATTCTATAATGATAAAATAATACTAACTTTCTTTTCATAATGATCAATGAAAAAATGTAAAATGTTACACATGCGTACGTACGACTTACCATATCTATGAAAATAATATTGTTCATTTTTTCTAAAAAAACATAATGGTTAGATTTAAAAGTATAATTGAAGTATAATAGTAATAATAATTTCATGAAAATTATTCTGGAGATGAAGTACTTTTGACCACATTGACTAGTGATATCAAACCATGTTCATTTTCTACTCAAGTACCTAATGTCGAAAAAACATCCAAAATGAACATAAATAATTAAGTAACTGTTATAACATTATAAATAAGTGAAATAAAGGGAATAATAAACATGAAAAATTATCTCAAGAAATTATAAATTAGACTATCTTTATTATTCTGTAATAATAAGTAAAATATGTGATGAATCCAACTCAAGGTATGAGACCTCATCTCAATCTACTTTTATTGAGGAATTTTGTGATGTTATACAACAACTTCATTAAAAAGGCGTATTATCAACCCATTTGACTTTTAATTCATTCCAAGGTTTTCAAAAGGAAGCTTTTTATTTGAATCATTTTACTTTATTTACAAAATGATAAAATGATTGTTTTTAATGTATGTGGTGACAACAAGGTCTACGCCACCATAACTGTTATTTGATATTTGGATACCACTATAAGATAGATTGTTTTTTAAAAGAAAAATAAATTACTTATATACTTTTTGTGTGTTTTGGCATTGAAAATCGTTTTTATATAGGATTAAATATTTCAATACTGTGAAAATATATATAATGACTTTAAATGATATTTTATGAGTGAAATGTTCATAATGGAAGTAGTTTATGTGTTATTATTATATATTTGTACTTGGACATTTGATAGGTGGTTACGTGATAAAGCAATAACATATGGTTACATGATAAACCAAATATGGGTGGTTATATGATAAACCATCTACATGTGGTTACATTATAACCTCTAATGAATTGGTTATGGAAGTCGACTATGTGGCTATTCTATTTAGTGATATGTATGGAGGTCGATCATATGGTTATTCCATTTATGTATGATTATGTACCATGTACCCTTTATATGTTATATTTGGTTTCGATTGGTTCTATGGTAATATTTTGATTTAAAAATGGAAAGCAAACAACTTTTGTTTTGGGAAGTGTATTTAATAATTTTTAAAGGTGAATAATATTGATTTATGATAAATTAGTCTTGGTTTACATGTTTTTGAAAGACTAATTGTTTTCATTTTTTTCTACCCCTTACTGATATTTTTATGCTCATCCCATGTTTTAAAATGTTTTTAATAGGATTTAAAGAAGAATAGAGTCAAGGATGAGATCAGGGAAAATTAATTAAGATTAAACATTAAAATGAAACATTGTTTATTTTAAATGTTTTTTAAATATGAATAAATGGACTGTGACTAGAAGTGTCTACTTTATAATATTTGACATGTTATGTATGAGTTATGGCATAATTATCTAAATCTATAAACTTGAGATGACCCTCAATGAGAAATTAAGTCAAATTATGAATTTATTGAAGACTACATAATATTTATGGCATGTAGCCATATAATTTGTATGAGAGGCTAGTTTGGATAAAATCTGGATTTTGAATATTGTTAATAGAATATCTATAAATTATTTTAAATTTATTGTCAAATAGAAATGATATATCATTTTAATATTACAATGTTTATTAATCTAATATATGTCTATTCAGAGTGGGTTTCCATAGTAGAAATAGGGAAACTATGCTGGTAAGGCATACAGAAGAAAACAACCATTAAAATCAGCATCTTGAGATGGTCAAAATCAGAAATGAATAGTTTGTTGTAGTAATGGATCAGTTGAATCCAGAAATAAATGGTGGTGGTTCCCATGCACAATATCAACCATAGAGTAATATGTCGTTAGTGGAGAATTTTATAAGGTAACATCCCCCATAATTTGGAGGATCATTTGATCCTTTTCTAGTTGATAGTTTGATTAAATCACTTTAAAATATTATTGACATAATGGTATTTTTAGATAATAAAATGGTTAGTATTTATATTTATCATTTTGAAGGGGAAGATGATTAGTGGTGGTAAATGATTAAAAATATCAGAGGAAGTGATGAGATTGATTCCATGTAATGGGATGAATTAAATAATATCTTCTTTGAGAAGTATTTTCTTAAGGCCTTTTGAATAAGGACGGAAAATCCATTCATGCAATTGAATCAAAAGGAGGATGATTTTGGGGCTTCATATGAAGAACATTTCTCCCGTTTGTCAAGGTATATTCCAAATGCAATCCCAGATATTGATAGTAAGATAAATTAGTTTTACATGTGATTGAAACAGAAATGTTGAAGGGAATTTTCACTTTGTGAGTTCAAAAGAAATGAGAATGTTTTCTGATGTGTTGTGATGTTAAAAATAGAGTTTTTTATGATCATGTATTTCAAAAGAGAAAGAAAAAGAAGCGATCCATGTGGTACGTAATGGGAAATAATTAATCAATGAATCTTGGAGTTATGAAAACTAAATTTCCATATTTTGAGAAGTGTGGTAAAAAGAATCTTGGAGAATGTCTCTCAATGTCTGTGAAGTGCTTTAGATGTGGTAAGACTGGTCATATATCTGATGGTTACATGGGATATGATATGGAATGTAATGAAAAGTTGGTGGTAATATGTTGTAGTTTCAATGAGTTAACTATGATATGGTTGGAATGAGATCATTTTGTTAATGATTTGGTGATTTTGGGATTGGAAGTTATTGGATTAGTTAATTCCTATATTTTGTTTTATGTGTCAATTAAAACATCTCTATGAGATAGAATTAAGAAAGTTTATAAGGAATATTGTGAGTTGTAGAAAAAGGTAGAATTAGTTCAGAATGGTAAGTTACTAGCATTTAACATTGAAAAAGATTTTGTTTTCAAGTTTGGAAATAGATTAGGTATGCCTTTTAATCCATAGTTAAAGAAAGATTTGTTATATGAATCTCATCATTTTCTATTTTCAGTTCATTCAGGCATCACTAAGATGTAAAAGAAATTTGGGAGTATAATTGGAGGGATGGAATGAAAAAAGATACTACTAATTTTACCCTAATATGTTTTATTTTCTAACAGGTTAAAGTTCAGAAGTAGCCATTTAAAGGATGCTACAGCCTTTTCCTATGCCATAGTGAAAATGGAAAGATATATCCATGTATTTCATAGTGGGATTAATAAATACTTCTCAAGGTAAAAATGTGATCTGAGTAATTTTTGATCGAGACTAAATCATCTCATTTACATCCTTTTTGAGATAATATATCTCTAGATCAACTTTCATAGTTGTATAATAATGATATATTTAGGTTACATGGACTTCCCCTCTCCATTATATCTAATTGTGATCCTAGGTTTTCTTTTAAATATTGGAAAAGCCTTAAGAAGTTGTTGGGTACTAAATTAAAATTTATTATAAATTTTAATCCTCAATTTAATGGGAAGTCCAAATTAAAAAGTCAGACATTGGAGGATTTTCTTCGATCATGTAAAATGTATTACAAGGGAATTTGGGATATAAATATTTCTTTGGTTGAGTTTTCTTAAAATGGTATACGGTTTAGACAAAAAAATATCCATGATATGAGATTATGGATATTTAATAAAAATTTAATTTCAATGAAACATGATATCAAATGGGAAGTAGGTACACCACATAAGTATTATTAGGTGCACCATACAAAGTTAGTCACAACAAAATGGTTGTTGAGACAAAGGCCCTTACCACAATGTAATCGGTCAAATCATATGAACAACAGTTAATAACCCTCAAATTAATCATTGAATAACATGAATATGAAATTAATAATGTTATTATATAACAAATGGTGGTACACTTATACCACATACAAGAAATAAGTGGAAATAATGAAAATCCCATAGAAAAGAAAGTGATATGAGAAACCCCTTACAAACATTTTGTCATGGAAACAAGTGTTATTGTGATGGATTAATGAGAGGTAAAGGGATATTAAACTATTTATATGTCACAAGGGAGGTACAGGGGAGGTTCAGAAACATACCCCATCATTAGGAATTAAAAATAAAAGTGCACAACATAGGGAAGATTCTTGAACAAATGGAAGAGAGAGGATCCCGTACCTTACGCTCGAAGGTGTTTTTGTTTGTTCTTAACGACATGAATAATAAAATTTAGCTTCATTGATTAATAAATAAAGAACCTCATAAACATTTAATTGATATGTTATAAAATTAGTAAGTTCATTAATTTCATTTTTGATGAGTTTATGAGATTCAATGTAATTTTTTTGGAAGCATTTTCTTTAATGATTTCATGATTTGTTTACCTGTATTCATTATTTAAAGTTCATTTGAAATGTGGTTAAACATCAATAATTGTTAATATAAATTATTAGTGAATTTAAATAGATAAAAATGATCTTATAATGATTCTGGTTATATATCATGAGGATGACTCATTCGATGAGTTAAAATAAATGCTTGGATTTTCCTTGGCGGTTTTGTGCATAATAAACTTGTTTTGTATTATTATTCCATATTATTAACATGTAAATATTCCAGAACATTAATCAAGATAAAAAAAAATATTATGACCTGGTTCAACCATTGAAAAGGTTTCTTGACCAGTATTGATGATAGTAATTCAAATTGAAAACCCGTCTTCCTTGAGTGTGATAAATTTACACATCTCGGACGGTGTTTGCATTTATTGTATAAAAGGAGGGAAAAAAGGTTATGATGAAACATTCCTTTAGAAAAATTAATATCCAGTACATGTAAGTTACTAGAATTATCATGGCATTTGGATGAGGGTAGGTGATAAAGGAGAACAAAATAATGGAACTTTGTAAAAGAAATTGAGAGAAAAGGGAAGGAAGGTTTATCTATTGAGTACACCTCCTTGAGAATCTCCTTAAGGCCTTTGTTTTTAGAATTTTGGTGAAACCATGAGGTCTTGGAAGTGGGGAGAGGTCTTGGGAAGATTATTTGTAAGAATTTAGTCAAGGATATAAACTTGAGTGGTGTGGGAGAAAAAGGGGTGAGGGGTGGTTTATATAGTATAGGGGAGAGGATTTTTCTTAATTTTATAATCATTAAATTTTTATTTTTTCTCAATACAACCAATAGTGAGTTTTACATGACCAAGAATAGTAAAATATGCATGTTACTTCGAACCAATTTGGATTATGTCAGAATATGACCATCAATGACTCAATTAATCCATTATTTAGCATTTATTGTGAATTATCGGATTTTACTATTCATAAAAAATTCATGTATTTCAGAAAAATCCCAAAAATTTACCCTAACCATTTTTTTGAAGTGTAGAATCCAAAAATGATATCCATTTTTTTAATTTTTTTTTTCTAAATATGATTAATTAAATATTTAATTAAAATCATTATGTAATCGAAAAATATACACTTAAAATTCCCATCTTCATTTTTAAGGCACCTAAATTCATTTATACACTTAATGGTATGGATAAAATTTATAAGAGTCATATTAATATTCATTAGGGTAAGTTACTATTCATAAGGGTAGTTTACTATTCATAAGGGTAGGTTACTATTCACCAAAAATTGATTTTTCCTTATCGGACTCCGAATAACTTATTAATCGCAACCATGTATGTAAGATTTTTGAAATTCACATCATAGAAGTGACAAAATTAGGTTTACATGGCTAGGATATGAATATCTACTATAGGTAACCATGTTTTTTTCTATATAGGCTCATTGATTCATGAAATATGGGCTATGACTAGAATGTACTTAAGATAAACATACGATGAAGTGTTTGGGGTGCTACATTATTCCCTCCTTCAGAAATTCCAACCTAGAAATTTTATGTATGAAACTCACCAAAAAGATGTGGGTGATTCGTTTTCATAGCATTCTCAGGTTCCCAAGTTGGTTCCTCCATATTCTAGTTTCTCAAATGAACCTTTACTAGAAAAGTTGTCCGATTTCACAATACCTACTCCATTGTTTCATGAATCCCAATATGATTTTCATAGTATGAAAAATTAGGTTCCAGTTCAATTTCTTCATAGGTGAGTATATGCATTGGGTATGGCATGTATTTGTTCAACAATGACACATGGAACACATCATGGACTTTGGAGAGATTTGATGGCATTTCTAGATGGTAAGCTATATCTCTGATTCTTTCCATAATTTCAAATGGTCTGATATACATGGGGCTCAGTTTCACTTTCTTACCGAACCTTAATACACCCTTCTATAGAGATACATTTAGAAAGAAATGATCTCCCACTTTTAATTCCAAGTCCTTTTTCCGGTTGTTAGCAAAACACTTCTGCCTAATTTGGGCTACTTTAATAGGGGCTTGTATTTTATTCACCATTGTCATGGTCTCTTCAATAAGTTCTGGGCCTATCAATTTTCTCTCAAGAACATCATCCCAACAAGTTAGAGTTTGACATCTCTTTCCATATAATGCTTCATATGGAGCCATTTGAATACTAGAGTGGAAACTATTGCTGTAGGAAAATTCCACCAAAGGCCAGTATTGATCCCACAAATCTTGGAAGTCAAGAGAGAATGACCTTAACATGTCTTCTAGATTTTGAATAGTCCTTTCCGACTGTCCATCAGTTTGGGGGTGATATGCAATACTCACATGTAGCTCAGTATTCAATGCCTTCAAGAGACATTTTCGGAATTTTGATGTAAATCGAGGATTTAGACTGGTCACAATCGATAGAGGTGCACCATGAAGTCTTACACATCATTAATATAAATTATAGCCAAGTAATCAAGTGGAAAATCCTCTCTTATAGGAAGGAAATGTGCATATTTTGTGAGACGATCAACTATTTCCCATATTTCATCATTCCTTCTAGTCGTCCTTGGTAGTCCAGTGATAAAATCCATCGTAATGTTATCCCACTTCCACATAGTTATAGGTAGAGGTTGCATCACTCCTTTGAGATGTTGTCACTCTACCTTCACTTGTTGACAAACTAGACATCTTGACACATAGTCAGCAATTTCTTGCTTTATATTAACCCACCAGAAATACTCCTTAAAATCTATATACATCTGGGTGCTATGTGGGTGTATAGAAAAATATGAGCTATGATCATCGTCTAATAGTCCCCTTTTTAGCTCAGGTACTGATGGAATACATAAAATCTTCCCGAATTTCGGAACTCCTTCTTCATACACGAAGTCAGCTAGTCTCCCATCCTTGATAGCATTAATTTTCTTTTGCAAGTTCTCATCATCATATTGAGATATTTTTATCTTCTCTAATAAATATGGGTTATTAATCATTTGAAAGGGTAATGATGTTTCCCTTTCCTTAACAATTCCCATATCCATCTTTAGTATATCCAAAATATAGGATCTCTCTCAAACCTCATTTGGGTTAGAAGTGCATGATCTTTCCTGCTTAATGTATCTACCACATTATTCCCCTTTCCCAGGTGGTAGTGTATTGAAAATCTCAATCTTTGCGTAAATCAAGCCATCTCCTCTTCCTCATGTTGAGTTATTTTTTTATGAAAATTTATTTCAAACTATTGTGGTCTATATAAATCTCACATCTCTCTCTGTAAAGATAATTCCTCCATATTTTCATAGAAATGATTACGGCTGCTAACTCAAGATCATAAGTTAGATATTTTTTCCCATGAGCCTTAAACTATCTTAATGCATAAGCAATAACTTTATTGTTTCGTATAAGGATGCAACTCGGTCTATTCTTTGATGCATTGCTGTATATTACAAATCCACCACTTCCTAATGGAAGAGTCAAAATTGAAGCATTGGCCAATCTTCTATTCAATTCTTCGAAGCATTATATACATTCTTTTTTCAAAAAAAACTTAAATCCTTTACATGTGATCTTGGTTAGCAGGTTAGCTAGTTCGGAAAAATTCTGAACGAAATGCCGAAAGTAACATGCTAAGCCAATAAAACTACGTACTTCAGTTATGTTTTTTGGTATGGGCCAATATTGGATTGCCTTTGTCATTGTAGGATCAACTAGGATTCCATCCTTAGAGAAAATATGGACTATAAAAGAAACTTACTGAATCCAAAATTTGCATTTGATAAAATTCCCATATAATTTATTGCTTCTAAGAGTTTGCAGTATGATCCGCCAGTGACTCTCATGGTCTTCATAAATTTTTGAGTATATGAGGATATCATCGATGAATACCAAAATAAAGTTATCAAGATATTCCTTGAAAACTCTATTCAATAAATCTATGAAAATAGAGGGTGCATTAGTCAGTCCAAAAGGCATTATTGTAAACTCGTAATGCCTATACCTAGTCCAAAATGCTCTCTTAGGAATATCTTCCTTCTTTACACGCAAATAATGACATCTGAATCGAAGGTAAATATTAGAAAAGTATTGAGCCCCATGAAGTTGATAAAATAAATCATCAATCTGGGAAAGAGGATAATTATTCTTTATTTCAATAGCATTTATTTCCCTGTAATCAATTCAAAGCCTCATGGATACATATTTTTCTTAACAAAGTGGATAGGGGATCCCCATGGAGAAACACTAGGTCAGAAAAGTCATTTTACACTAAAATCCTTTAGTTGTTTATTTCGATCTACTAATTCCACAATATCAATTCTATAGAGAGTCTTTGATATAGGTCTTGCATCAGGAATTAAATCAATCGAGAAATCAACTTCTCGCTCTGGAGGATATCCAGGTAAATCCTCTAGAAATACATTAATATATTCTTGCACTATGTGCACATATTTAACTTGAATATTTCTTTCATCTCCCATAGATATTAGTTTATCTTCCTCTCCAAGTATTACATTCATTAGATCTATTTCGGGTGGTTCTAGATAAAAATCATGTGGCGAATTTTCCTCCATAATGACAAGGGATTCTACACCATTTTCAAAAATTGTAACTTCCCTCTTCTTATAAAAAATCTCCGCATCATAATTTTACAGCCAATCCACACTGAGACTTATATCAAATTCAGTCATTGGTATGATGATAAGGTTAGAAACTAAAGCACATTTTGGTGTCTGGAGGGGGGCTAGTCGACATTCTTTTGTTGCAATGATACAACCCCTTGGAGTTTTGATTGAAAAATCCTTTATTAAATAAAATTGGACATATATAATTTTCTTGGAAAACTGGGAAAATATAAATGAATGCGATGATCTAAAATCAAATAAAGTGTTGGATAAGATTGTGGAAATAATTAAAGTACCTACCACCATGTCATTAATAACTTCAGCCTCCGCGGTTGTAATCGCATAGGCTTTCCCTTGTTCACTTGGATTTTTCTGAGGCCTGTTTCCTTTTCTCTTAGGACACTCATTTTCATATTTTCCTATATCTGTGTAATTATATCATTGAATGTCATTGAATTATTTTTTCCCCTTGCATTCATCAGATAGATGACCCTTTTCTCCATAGTTGTAGCAGACTCTCGTGCCTTTCAATCATTTCTTGAGATGATTCTTTTAACAGTTCTCACATAATGGGAATAAATTTGTTCCCCTACTCTTCTTTGGAGCTTATCCTTTTCCTTTGCTATCAAAGTACCTCTTCTTATCTTGGTTTTATTTGAAAATTTTTTAACTAGAAAATTACCTCTTTTTTTATGGAACATGATACAATTTCATCATATGTGGAAATTAATTGTGAAGCTAGTACCCTTAGAATACTTGTCTTAAGACATTCAAAGAAATGATCAAGCCAAGTCATGTATGCAATCTACAACATACCAGGTCGGCCTTCTGAAAGTATCCACATACTCTAAAACACTATCTTCTTCCCAATGTTTTAAGCTAAGAAATTTCTTCTTCATTTCAGTTCATTTCTCACAAGGGAAATATTTTTCGTAGAATATTTCTTTAAAATTATTCCATTCCATATCATCTATTTCTTCTTCCTCCATGGTATTCTAAATCAAGGACCACCATTGATCAACTTCTCCCTTGGGACAATATACTTCTAGTACTACCTTTTCATTTTCATTGCATCTTAATTCCATGAATATCTTTTCAAGGGACTTGATCCATTGCTCAACCACCACTAGGTTAGTAGTACCACTAAAATATGGGGGCTTGTGTAGAGACCCAAAGCTTGACGTACATGGAAATTAAATTACTTTTCCAGAATACTTAGTACATAACAAAAACTGACACACAACGACTGTAATAGTTTAGTGTCTTTGGAAACTTGGAACATAATCTTCTAATCATGGTGAAATATCTTCAACATCTCCCATAAAGATCTTCCCCCTTTTTTTACCTAAAACCATTCATTATATCCTGGGGAAAATAAAACATAAAAAGGGTGGGATCAAATGCTCATTAAGGGTAATAATGGAGAAAATAAAACAAACCATATACATTTGAACATAAAAACATGAGCATAATGTTCAAACATCGAAATCTTGAGCAACGACATTAAACATGGCAGTACGTAAGGCATAGATCAAAATAAAACATCAATCATGATAAAATAGCTTGTAAATAAAACTTTTAACTATGGAAAAACATTAATCACATGATATGATTTCCATAGTAGCCAAGACATTGTTGTCAAGACCATCTTAGTGGACAAATCCTCTTTCTGAATCCAGTTCACTCCTCGTTCCAGTCCTGTAACACTAAACCAGATTAACTTACCGTTCCAGGAATGTATATATCATGAGATATAAATCTTTACCCAATGAATTGGAGGGAGATATAGGTCCCACCCATGTCAAAATGAAATCATTCTTACTTGTGCCACAACATAAATATAAATCATTCATCATAACCCAAAGAATAAAATGGGTTTCATAAACATCATCCCATCATAACATAATCCATACAAAAAAATGGATATTATTTCATCATAGAAAAAGTGAAACCATGTAAATCATAGAGATATTATACTTGAAACATACACACATTAAATAATGTCATCTTATATGAAAAATGGTTTTGATAAAACACTTGAAATGAATTCTTGAGGAAAATATACTTTCTTCTTCAAAATCAATTTCTTTTCACAAAACGTCATGAAATTTTAATAGAACAATATTTTGTTTAAAATATTCATGAAATATTTTGGAGGAATCTTCATGAAAATAATTCTCTATAAAACCGTAAAAATCCTTTCATTCTTTATAAGTTAAAAAAACATTCTCCTCGTACATTTGTCGGAAAAGTCAAAAAGTACCTTGTAACATAAACAAAAGAAAGATTCCTTACATACCATGTAGTAAAAGTCAAAATGGGTAAAAAGGACATTAAACATACATAAAAAAGAAATTTAGAAAACATTGAAATTTATGATAACAATAACCCTAGTAAATACTTACGTACAAGCAATATCAGATAAAAAAATGAGATTTGCAAAATTATCCCTTACCTTACGTCCGATATGCTTCGTATGTATCTGAACCTTCTGTATAATGATTTAAATAATGTAATTGACTTATTATAGGATCATATTCATTGTTATGATATCATATATTGTTCTCTTATGACTTTATATTACCCATTATTTTGTAAATTCATGTTAAAGTAGCGTTTTGTGTAAAATCATTTCATTTGTCGTTCCTGTTTTAACTTGTAATTATTCATATGATTAATTATATCATGATTAATTACATCCAGAATGTAAAACATTATTTATATATAATATAATTCAGAATATACATATATTTAATAGATCAATAAATGGAAAGAAATACACCGTTCATGGTGGCGGTAGGCCGTACGTACGCATGAACGCTGTTTTCGTTTCCTTATTGAATTGAATGGAATTAAGTAGATGACATACATATATATATACCTAAATCCAGTATCATTATTATGTAATATATTTAATTATTACTTATTATATATACTTTATAATCATTCATGAATGGTTAATCATTGAGAATGAATCTCAACACGGCGTGGAGACGGTAGTCCGTACGTACGCACGAGCGATGATATCATTCCCATGATCGTGGAATTGTATTGAAGTGTATGTATAATATTTCAGAATCAATATAAATTTACAATAATCATATATAGTCATTATTGATACCATTATACCCATCCAAGTAAGGTGGTGGTGGAAAATAGATTACACCACGGTGTGGCGACGGTATTCCGTACGTACGCAAGCGCGGTGATTTCGTTTTCCGTAGGATGGATAGATGGTGAAATAGGGTTATTTCATACTTATAATAAAATATCAGTATATGAGTGATACTGATGTTATTATTTCATAATGAAAAAACTAATTAAGAATAAGTATAAGAATAAATAAAGTTGAAAGAATCGATAACAGACATTACCTCTTCTTTGAAGAGCCTCTTTGAGACCTCCTCTTATGGCACTAAAATTGGTCTTTGAAGAAAACCAGGAACTCTAGAATGTTTCCAGGGAAGTGTGGAAGTGAAATGTTCAGGTTTTGGAAGATCTTGAAGGCTCCAATTGGTGTGAGGAGGAGAGGGAGGAGGTGACCTTATATAAGGGAGGAGATGGGCACCTTTGGAAATATAAGAAATATTAGTTTATATTAAATCCCAACCCCACATAAAAACTTCCAAAATGACTCATATATGAATATTAGATGATATAGGGTTGTAATCCCATCAACAAATAAAATTTATACATGTTAGTAATTTATTTTAAACATTATCAACTTGATTTATCCTTATTTATCATTTTAATTTTATTTGTTGTAATAATATTCTAAATTTAATATTATTATAAATAATTACATATGTGTTGTGAATTTTCCATAATTTTTCACTTTATGACATTGACGACCATATAAATTTTAATTTTTAGATTTTAAATATTTTTTTGATTTTTAAACAATTTTATAATATGTTATTTTTATAAAATAACAATAGTGTCAATTTTGACACTATTCATTTATTTGAATTTAAATAAATTATAAACAAAAGATATGTTCTAAATAAAAGCTTTAATAGATTCATAAAATGTAATATATATGTAGAAAATTATTGGATCACATTAAATGGTTCATATAATATTTATTTTAATATTTTGAAGATCTTTTATTTGATATTTCAATCAATAAAATAATTTCAACATCACTATTGTGTCATAATTAATGATAATTTTTTAATCCCTAAAAATTATAAATAAATTCATATGATGTATATAATTGTATTATATTTTTTAATACTATTAATGTTCTAAGTTTCATTAATTTTATCACTAAACTAAAATTATTATACTTATAATATTTAAGAAAGTGACATGTTGTCACTTTCTTTGGTTTTAATAATAATTAAATTATTTTCATGGAAAAAAGTTCATTAAATGAATCTAATCCGACAATTAGGTGTTATGGGTAGACTTTCAGTCATCCAATAGGATTTTGGCAGGTGTTAGGGTAATTTTATAATCTTATATTTACCATTCATTACCCGATTTACCTTTAACTATGGTAAATAAAATTTACTGTAGTTACTATTCATAATGCCCAAAAATAAAAAGTAGCTTATTAACATAATTGGGACCCACTGATTCCAAATATGGAATCCATTTTTCCAAATTAAATACACAAAAGTTTCAGAAATTAAATTAAAAATAATCTCATTGTCGAAAGAAAACAGGTTTTTGTTTAAAACATTGCAAAAGATTGAATTGATTTAACCTACGAATTCAAGGTAAAATCAATGCTAATGAAATAAATTATATTAATATTTATAATTTAAAACCATTAAATATTAAAATTTAACCACACAAATTATTACGATGAAAAATGTTGTTTTTATTTAAAATATAGCGTGTTTTTACTATTCATTAAAATATGAAAGTTATCAGAATAATATGAAAAATTTATCCAAAGAAAATTTTTATTTCTTGATTCCAAAGAAGAATTTTATTTTGTCGAATTGAACTTATAAACATGTCAAAAACTAGATTTATAGAGGGTACGCCATCAAAAGGTGGTAAAACTGCAGTTTTTGAAAAATACTTATTTTACCCGAAAAATTTATTTTATTCTTATACCATGTTCTAAAAAATGTGTAAGATGAATAATAATGTTATAAAATTTAAAATTTAGTTAATAATACTTATAACAGATAGTTCATATTAATATTATAACCATATATCATTGTTTAGTAAAACCCGGTATTGGGTACACCACACGCTATCGAGGAAGGTCGCGATTGCCTGTAATGCAAGCCAATTCAGTGTTGTGTATACTGCCAGCTAGTATGATGTTGAGAATAGTGCTAGATAATCTTGGTGTAGCATCCAATAGAAGAAATCAATGAAATTAAAATGAAAATTTTTCATAAAATCTCGGGGTGTTACAGCTTGTACCACATGAAACGATCCAACACAGGTGTAGAATGGTTATTCGTTACGACCTAAGAAAGTTGTCCCAATATGGTCATGATTTGATCTACTCCAACATTGACTGTGTTGACCTGCTTAGTAAAGAGATCCCTACCTTTCCAAGGAGTATTGATTCCCCTTCTTCAATTAGAATCCATTTCTAAATAATGGGATACAGTAGATTAGTTTATGAATTTCAAATAGAGAATAACTCAACATAGATAGAAATTCTATACCTATCTAATCTCATAAAACTTGTTTTATCTATGGAAAAATTTACATTAAATTATATCATAATGGATTGCAATGAAAATGTGAATTATCCTAAGCATATCCCCCTAGAGTATGGTAACCAAGAGTGCAACAATACCCCTTTTCGTCGACCGGTTCTCATTCGAGTCTAGCTCAAAGCGATGTTTTCAGGTTTTTCCACTAGATACATATATCCTAGAGCCGCCTCTACCTGCTTATATCCAGACAGGGACGTATTGCTTAAAAGATCTACATACTATATTCCTTACCAAAATACCAAGGAATTATTCTACATTTATCCACAAATACTACCTTAGGGCTTGGTTCCGTACTATACATTTCCTACTCTAGTTTCCATGTTTTCTACAAAACTTCTGTTAATACCAACTGTAACACCCTGGCCCCTATAGACTATAGATGGTGAATTACTTGTGATATTGGCAGGGTTAGAAGGAATGAAAATCCAAAATTAATGATCAGTTTAGTAGTCTTGAAGAAACTATATACATAGATGTTACTCAAATTACATTGGAAAAGTTTTAAAAATACAATACATAACGAAACTAAAAACTGCATCCACAAGAACTCAATAAACGATATCCTCTTTGTTAGCTGTTGAAAGTAAAAAATGAAAGGGGTGAGCTCAAATTCTCATTAAGGGTTACAAAGAGTGGAATCATGAGTACAATAATAAGTGAATCACAATCAATCTAATATAAACAATATGGTATAGTGAGTAAATGAATAACTAATGCAATTAATAAACTGATAATGAAACTGCATCCATAGATTTTATCATTGTGAAAAACTCATGGATAATAATAATAACTGTTAATGAATAAATAGAATTCCTATTAATTGGAAATAATGTATATGGCACATGAAACCATAATACCGTAAAAATGGTTTTGTTCTACGGGTAGAAACCCGTCTGATTTTTTGAAACAAACTCGAAGGGTTTGTCGCCAAACAGATTTGTCTCATGAGACTTACTGATGCATCAAGGGGATATAGAGGGCCCCACCTACCAATACATTTCAAAATAAGTTTTTATACATTGATTCAATACATGATCAGTATTCCTTTTCAATATCCGTATGGAGTATAGTGTACATATTCATCAATATTTCCATAAGTAAAATAACATCCCAAATAAACACTGTATGTAAAATGGTATACGGTTTAGAGAACAAACATATACATGATATGATATTATGGATATTTAATATAAATATAATTTCAAATTAATCTTGATCTCAAATGGGAAGTAGGTACACCACATAAGGATTATTAGGTGCACAATACAAAGTTAGTCACAACAAAATAGTAGTTGAGACAAAGGCCCTTACCACAATGTAATCAGTCAAATCATATGACCATAACTTAATAACCACAAAAATAATCATCTAATAAAATTAATATGAACATAATTATCTTATTATATAAGAAATGTCAGTAAACTTGTACCACATACAAGAAATAAGTGGAAATAATGAAAATCCCACAGAAATGAAAGTGAGATGAGAAACCTCTTACAAACATTTTGGCATGGAAACAAGTGTTATTGCGAGGGATTAATGAGAGGTAAAGGGGTATTATATTATTTATATGTCACAAGGGTAGTATGGGGGAGGTGATAAAACATACCCCATCATTAGGAATTAAAAATAAAAGGGCACAACATAAGGGAGATTCTTGAACAAAAGTGAGAGAGAGGATCCCTTACCGTACGCTTGAAGGCGTTCTTGTTTGTTCTTAAATACCTGAATAATCAAATTTAGAATCATTAATTAATAATTCTAGAACCACATAAACATGAAATTGATATGGTATAGCATTATTAAGTTCATTAATTTCCTTTTTTATGGGTTTAAGAGATTCAACTTTATTGTTTTGGAATCATTTTCTTACTTGATTTCAGGATTTGTTTACTTGTATTCATTAATGGAAGTTCATTTGAAATGTTGTTAAACATCAAATTTTTTTAATATACATTATTAGTGACATTAAATATTTAAAAATTATCTTATAATTATTCGGGTTATATATCATGAGGATGACTCATTCAATGAGTTAAAATAAACACTTGGATTTGGCTTGGCAGTTTTTTCCATAATAAACTTGTTTTGTATTATTATTCCATATTATGAATGTTTGAAGTTTACAGAACATTAATCAAGAAAAAATAAATATATTTTGACCTAGTTCAACCATTAGAATGGGTTCCTGACCTGAATTGAAGATATTAATGCAAATTGAAATCCCATCTTCGTTGAGTGTGATAAATTTACAAATCTCAGACGGTGTTTGCCATTATTGAATAAAAAGAGTGAAAAAAGAGAGATTATGATGAAATATTACATTATTATAATTAATATCTAGTACATGTAAGGTACTATAATTATCATGGAATTTGGATGAGGGGAGATGATAAATTAGAACAAAAGAATGAAACTTTGAAAAGAAATTGAGAGAAAAGGGTAAGAAGGTTCACCTCTTGAGTACACCTCCTTGAGAATATCCTTAAGGCTTTTGTTATTGGCCTTTTGGTGACACCAGAAGGTCTTGGACTTGAGGAGAGGGCTTGGGAAGAGTATTGGGCAGAATTTAGGAGAGGATTGAAGCTTTAGTGGTGTTGGAGGAAGAGCGGGTGAGGGGTGGTTTATATAGTGGAGGGGAGATGAGTTTTCTTAATTTTGTAATCATTAATTTATTATTTACTCTCAATACAACCAATAGTAAGTATTCCATGACCATGAATAGTAATATATGAATGTGAATTCGAAACAATTGGTATTACATCAGCTGATCATCATTACTGACTCAATTAATCTATTATTTAGCATTTATTGTGAATTATCAGATTTTACCATTCATCAAAACATTCATGTATTTCAGAAAAATCCCAAAAATTTACCCTAACAATTTTTTTGATATGTAGAATCCATAAATGAAGTACATTTTAATTAAAATAATTTTCTAAATATGTTCAGTTAAATATTTCATTAAAATCATTATTTAATTGAAAAATATAAACACTTAATATTGTCATCTTCATTTTTAAGGTGCCTAAATTCATTTATACACTCAATGGTATGGATACCATTCATAAGAGTAATATTACTATTCATAAGGGTATGTTACTTTTCAAAAGGGTATGTTACTATTCATAAGGGTAGTTTACTATTCACCGAAAATTGATTTTCCTTATCGGACTTTGAATAACTTACTGATCACAACCATGTACGTCAGATTTTTGAAATTCACATCATAGAAGTGAAAAAATTAGGTTTACTTGTTAAGGTTATGAATATATCATATAAGTAACCATGGTTTGTTCCATATAGGCTTAGTGATTCATGAAATATTGGCTATTAATATAATGTATTTAAGAGAAACATACCATGAAGTGTTTGGGGTGCTAGAGAAGAATTATATAGAAACTAGTGTCAAACTCCAAATTTCTAGGATGAAGTAGGTGAAATGAGGTTTATGGGACCAGAATTTGTAGAGGAAATGGTTGAGAGACTGTACTTCATTCAAAGACACATTAGGATATAATTGAGAAAAAAAAGTTACACGGATAATTGGAAGAAGGATATTTCATTTGAGGTAAGTTATCATATCTTTCTTAAAGTTTCTCTGTGAAAAAATGTGATGTGTTTTGGGAATAAGTGGAAACTCAGTCGACAGTTCATTGGACCCTATGAAATTCTAGAGAAAGATTGATTAGTGGGATATCGAGTGTCTTTACATCTGAGTCTATCCTTGGTACACAATTGTTTTCATGTTTCAATGTTATGAAAGTATATGTTAGATAAATCTCAAGTCTTGTTTTGAGAGGTAGTTTAGTTGAAATAGAATCATTTTTATGAGGAACAACAGTCCATACTCTTGACTATAGAGAGGAAGAGTTGTGGAATAAGGTTATTCTTTAGATAAAGGTTCTGTAAAGAAACCATATAATCGAAGAGTCAAAATGGGAATATGAAAATACTATAAGGGAGAAATACCCCCACTTATTTGATAAATAAATAAAATTACGTGTTCAAAATTTATAGAAGGGGGGAAGCATGTAACATCTCAAGTAATTTTGAATAATATTTTTTCATATCTATTAATATTTATGAATTAGATATTAATTTTACTTCAAAGGGGATTCCATGTTAAATAGTATACTCGAAATGAAATAATATGTTTCTCTAAAATCCCATGCTGCACACAAAACTGAGTTACAACAAAAAATAAAATAATAAATTATTATTATTTTAAATGGTAGTTATCAAATAGTCATTGTATTGGCAGGAATGAACATAGCTAATTGTATTTTATTTATAGGTGTTTATTTTATATTGTTTACTTTCTTACAATAAATTTTAGAGGCTTAAAATGAGAATAAATTAAATTTTAAGAATAAAATACTCTAATCTTTTTAAAATGTTGTTTTACCATCTTTTGATAGTAAACCATTTTTAAATATAGTTAGTTTAACTTTTAAATAATCTATTCATAAAAATAAAATTACTCATTGAAATTGGGACATAAAAATTTATTTTGGTAGTGTTTTTGTTATTTTTCTAATTAAATTCATATTTTGATGAATACTGAAAAATACTGAATTTTAATTCAAAATGCATTTTCGTCTAATTTATTTATATTTTCATGTTATCATTTTACATGGGTTTAAGGTATCATTTTATAATTTTTTCTTATTTAATAAAATTTAGTTCATTAGGTTATTTTTTTAAATTGAAATTAAATAGCAAAAATATGTGAATTTTGAACATTTTACTTTAAAAACCCATTTTCTCATTCCATCAATGGGATTAATTTTTATTAATTTATTCTAATCATCTGTTATAAATTTTGAAAAATGGATTGATAATTTGGAATCATAAAGTATAAATTATGCAAGTAGGTCCCTTTTATTTTTGGACATTATGAATAGTAAAATTAGTAATTATTTTTATTAGCATTGTTAAGGGTAAATTAATTAATTAAAGCTAAAAATAATATTATAAATATTTTAAAACTACAGTTGTACTAATATTATTTGATGAGTTATTATAAACCAAGAGAACACATGGGTTTATATAAGTGTTTTCATAGAATATAAATAGTAATTAGAAATATTAAAATATTACTAACATCTTGGTAATTTATTTATAATTTTCATACATTAAGTGTTTAAATTTAATTATGAGACATAGATGATGTAGTAATAGATTTACTAAAGAAAGAATCAAATAAATGATATTTTTAATATTAAAATAAATATAATTCAAAATATTTAATTCCATACATGAATTTTCTGGATGAACTAAACATTTTATAGATGATTTAATATATTTGTTTAAAAGGAATCAAGTTTTAATGAATTTTTAAAAAATTTAGGTAATGAATACAGTCAAAATTGACACAATTCATAACATAAAATTTCAAATATCAAATTAAATGAAATAAAATTTATTAAAATATAATATGAGAACAAAAAGTTTATATATTTCAAAAAATGTCATTAATGACACATTCAATTGTTGTTTGACATGATATGTAATTATATTAACTCTCAATGTTTAAATTACTAGGTAAAATGGTAGGACTTTAAAATGATAAAACAAAACAATAAGAATTAATTTTTTTAAAAACATGTTTAATTATCATTGGATGATTATATTTCAAACCAGACTCATCCTATATTTTAACTGAATGAGTTTGGATCCATTTCATGTTGAAATTAAATTTATATTAATTTAATACTTTTAATAATTCCAAGGGTGCCCCTCCTCTATCTTATAAAAAGGCACCCATTCCTCTCTATTAATCAAACATCTAATTACTTTTTAGTCCACCAATATCATCCCAAAAACCTTACTAGAATCCCTCCCCACATTATTTAAGCCTTATTTTAGATAGAAAACACTCATTTGTGGTGTTAAGTTATTAAGAAAGGTTCTTATTTGAAGAGAAGGTAATACTTTATTTAACTATTTCTATTTTATTTATTCTTAAAATTTCTTCAAATATTCCTCTTCTATGAGGAAATAATTACTTCAGTATCCTAAATATACTAATTAATTATTATGTTAATATCATCACCTAAATCCATCTACTCTTCCATTAAATGGGAAATTAATTAATCATTTGGGCGTATGTGTGAAAAATCTCCTCCATGAACCCATATAATTCATTTTCCATAACCGCCTATCATAATTTTTTATAAAGATACAATTAATGTTAATATTTGATATTATTGAAATTTTATTAATTACATGATAATAATATATCAAATATATTCTTAATTTCTATACACATAAAAATGATAATGTCGTTCGTGCATACATGTGAACTATCACCTCCACGAAGAGATTTAAATATTTTTACTCATTCATCAATTTTATGATATATATAAGTATATCTAAAATATTAATATCATATTAATGATGTTATGATTATTCTATAAATATAAAATAATACTTACCTTTATTCCATAAAAATCAATGAAAAATGGAAAACGTTACTCATATATATAGCGGAATTACCATCTCTATGAATATAACATTGTTTATTTTTCATAACAATGCATAATTGTTTGATTTAAAAGAATATTTGATGTAAAAAATGGTAATAATGTCATGAATATTATTCTAGTGATGAAGAAATTATGACGACATGAACTAATGACATCAAACGGTGTTCATTTTCATCCCATACACCAAATATCGACCAAACAAAAAATATTAACATAAATAATTAAGTACTTGTTTTAAAATTATAAATAAGTGTAATAAATGGAATAATAAACATGAAAAAGGTTATCGAGTATGTATAAATTAACCTATTCTTATTATTTAGGAAGAACAAGGAACATACATGATGAATCAATCTCAAGTTAAGGGACTTCGTATCAATATATTTTCTTTGAGGTATATTTTTATGTTATACACCACCTTATTTTATAATGTTTATAAAAAACCACTTTGAATTTTAATTATTTCCAAGGTTTTCAAAAATAATCTTTTTATATGAATCATTTTAATTTCTTTACAAAATGAAAAAGGAATGTATTTTAATATATGCGGTGACAATGAATTCTCCGCCCCCAAAACCATTATTTCATATTTTTCTTCCCTTATAAGCCTAAATGTATTTAAAAGGAAAATAAATACATTATTCTTTTTCTAGGTATTTTGTTATTGAAAATATTTTATAAATTGGATTGAATATTTCAATATCTTTAAATGATATCTTGTGATTGAAAATGAAATTTTATGAGTGAAATGTTGATAATTGTAATATTTTATGTGTTATGATTATATAATAGTACTTGTACATTTGATGGGTGGTTATGTGATAAACCAAATATGGGTGCTTATGTGACTAACTAAAGACGGGTGTTTTCATGATAAACTAAGGATGGGTGACTATGTTATAACATCCAAAGCATTAGGTATGGAAGTCAGCCATATAGCTATTTCATTTAGTGATATGTGTGGAATTTGATCATATGGCTATATCATTTAAGTATTATTATGTAAAAAAGTTCATTTATATGTTATTTGTAATTTATATGGGGTTTACGGTAATATTTTGATTAAAATAATGATAAGTAATTAGATTATATTTAGTGAAGTGTTTACTACTTCTTAAAGGTGAAACATATTACTTTACGATAAAGTGTTAATGGTTTACATGTTTTCGCAAGACTAATAGTTTTCCTTCTTTGTGTATCCCATAGTAATTTTTTTATGCTCATCCCATGTTTTGAAATTTTTTTCACCAGACTTAATGTAGAATAGAGTCAAATATTGGATCAAGGAAAATTTATGAAGTTTAGACAGAAAACGAAACCTATTTATTTTTAAACATTTTTTTATTGTATAAGAAAAATGGATAGTGACTAGTAGTAGTGTCTAATTTATAATATTGGAGTTATTATGTATGATTTTTAGCACAATTCTCTAAAGCTCAAAACTTGAATAGATCCTTAATTTGAAATAAATTCAGATTTTTGACTTAACATAACATTATGTAATGTTTAAGGCATGAGACATTATAAGAAATTCTTCCAAAGGGACATTTATTATGAGATAAGCTAAGATAAATTTGTAATATAATAAAACAATAGATTTTAAAAATGTTTGGATGTTATTTTAAAACTTATCATTTTGATTAATCCTTATTTAATCAATTATAATTATAACTATGATAACAATTTTGTCAATATAAAAATGAAGCAATTTTGAAGAATGATGTGTCAATTGAAAAATAAATGGGAAATTTATGATATTTTAGACCATATAAAATAACATTTTTTGTTATTGATTTTTTTTATGATAAAAAATATGTTAACAGAACAATATTTTCAGAAAATATCTTATGTGTCAATTTTGACAATATTCATTACATCGACATTAAAAAACTCAAGAAAAAAATATATATTGAAAATAATAATTTAATAGTCCCATAATATTTAATAATAATATATATATAATTATTTTATCACATTAATACAGTTAAATTATATTTCATTAAGTATTTCTAATATCATTTAATTGATTGTTTCATTAATTTAAATAATTACTGCATCATCATTGTGTAATTATTTATGATAATTATTTCTTCAGTTAAATTTAAAAATTAATTACCATTATATATATAAACCATTTATATTTAATAACTATATATATAGTCTAACATAACTTCTATTAAACCCCATATTAAAAATATTATACTTATTAAAAGTAAGAGTGTAACATTTTTTTCACTCTCTTTGATTTTAATAATATCTAATCTGTTTTCATGGAAATGTATCCATTAAAAAATTTATTAAAATTAGGTGATAAGGGTCTATATAAATTCATACAAAAACATTTTTTCAATTTTAGGGTAATTTTATAATATTTATAATATTACATTTACGCTTAATTACACAGTTTACCCTTAACCATGGTAACACAATTACTATGTTTACTCTTCATATTGTCTAAAAATAAAAGGAAAATATATACTAAATTTGGATATTATGGGAAACAATATTAAATCTATTTCCAAATAGTCATAATAATGGCATGTCTCAAATGAATTTAAAAATAATCTTGTTGATGGGGTGATAAATTGGAGTTATAAATTGAAAATTTTCAAGAGTTTACTATGACTTTGTATCTAAATTCAATATGAAATTGATTAATAATACCAAAATTACAATAAATTATTAAACATTGACCTAATAATAAATTAAAATCAATCAAAAATATAATTTAAAACTATAAAATATTTAGAATAAAAAGTCGCTTTCAGTTAAAATTCAGTATTTTTCCCTATTTATCAAAATATAAAACATATCTGTAAAATAAAAAAATTAAAAAAAAGTAAATTTTGATATTATTATTTCAAATAATAAGTTTATTTTTTCAAATAATATTTATAAAAGTGTCAAAAATGATATTTATAACAAGCCCTCCATCAAAAGGAGGACAAAATGCTTCTTAGAAAAATACAATTTTTAAGAATAAATCTTGATTTATTTTTATATAATATATATAAAATACATCGGTTTAATATTAAAAATTAGATTTAATATTATATATATCATAAATATATTCCAAAAAGGGTTATTTTTTTATTTTACTTAGAGAAAACACAGTTCTGCGCATTTAAATAGTTTTTTCAACAAGCATTTCTTTTTAATTTCATAAGGTATTTTCATATGTAAACAATACTTTCATAATTTAATTAATATTTTTCATACACTCAATTATAAAAGATAATTTATAATTTTATTGTATAAATAGTTACAATAATTGAATTATGTTTTGTAGAATTTCAATGTTTCATGTAACGTAAGCTAAGCCAGTGTTTCATGTATCAAAAGACATCAAAGAAATAAAATTATTTTTTAATAAACTATTTCATAGAAATATCATGAGTCAAATTTTAACCACCTTAAAAAGAATTTCACCCTAAAAATTATTCAGGGCCATCATTGTTTCAAAACAATAAGGTTACTTTCACAGAAACCCACATCATAAAAATTAATACTAAAACATCGTTAAAAAAGGGTTGATTAGGAAATTAATGGTTAAACAAAGTAACACATAAATATATTTAAAAATAGTATAACATAGGTGGAATGTGAAAATATGGATATGGAATTAAAAACTAACTATCATGATATGATGGAGAGTGATAAATAATATGGTCATTATAAGGTTAATGACCAAAAAACCATTAACTAAATATGTCTTAAAAAGGTCATTGATATCATCATAAATAATTATAACTGGAAAAATTTTATTTAAAAATAAATTGAGAAGAAATGGCTTCCTTATTTCATCTCATAAGTACAATCTCTCTCTTTGGATATGCCACGATCAATATCAACTTCATTTCTTACTACAAGGAATGATGTTGAAATTTTAATACCAACCAAACAAGTGGATCACAAGATCCATAATATGGTGACAAGTCATTCATTCTATTACTAATAATAACAATAAAAAATTGGTTAGCACATGTTATGTAAAACACATAAATATTCATTTGGTTAAGTAACTCATTAATTTCTAAAACCTCGTTTAAAGGTCAACATAAACATTTCCATAAATGGTTAACCTTGTAAAACTTTAAACATTCAAAATTCATAAAAAATTTACTAAATTTCCCAATGTAAACATAACATTAACCCCAAAAATATTATAAAGTTGATATTGAGTACCACATGCCAAACATGTGAATTCCTTCATCATGTATTCTGTGAAACCATATTGAATACCCAAATTCTTCTGCATTAATTATATAATATATTATCCTATAAAAACAATTCATGGGATCATTGGTTTTATCCCTATATAAATAGAATATTTGATTATGTTTTTATTGAATACAAGTATATAATCATATGAAATTTCACTACACGATGAACAATAAGATTTTCATAGGGTTCATTCATTCAAAGACCAACATGAAATTCCTAAATAAGGAGAGGAGGATAATTATTTTTTAATTGTCATGGTTCAATTAATCTGATATAATAACAAAGTATTTCACTTTTTCCTTTTTCCTCAATGGGTTTTGAGGATTATCATCCATAATAGTTATTAGATTTGGGAACTTTTTAGAATAATTCCCAAAATCCATTTAGTTGAAATACTAAAGTGTAGGAGTTGTATTTTGTTGATATTCCACATTCTTAACATCTATAGTTACCTAATTCCCTTCAATATAACATTCATCTGGTCAATGAACAACCTTTCCACATGTGTAACACACTCTTGGCCCCTTAAGAAATTTTCAGAAGTTCTTCTTCCTACATTTTTTGTATAATAATAACTGAACATTATTTCCACCATTTCTATTTCCATAAGAGTATATTTTCCTTTTCTTATCAAAACTATAGGAATGGCGGGGATATACAATTTATATTTCTATATTCACTTCATGTTGAAAAAATTCTTTATATTAATTAATGTCTCTAATATCTATAGCCTTTTAGAGACTTGGTTTCATTCCACTAAAGAAATGATCGATTTTTCTTTCATGGATGAGGATTAACCCAAAACTGGACCTTGGAAGTCTTGTAAAATTTTCTATATATGTAATAATAGATTCATTATCATTATTCATAAACTGAAGGAATTCCTTCTCCAAATTTTTCGTCAAATATGAGGGAATTACTTATTGAAAAATATCCCTTTAAACTCTTCCCATTCCAAAGATTAAATTTTTTCTTATTACTCCATGTTATTAAAAATATTCTACTATTGATCATCCTCACCTTCCAAATGATAAACCACCAAAATAATTTTTAATGCTCTGAACACTGGATAACAGAGAATATGTTTTCAGTGGTACTAATCAATTTCCCAGTAACTAGTTTATTATAGGAACAACTAAAATAAGGAGGGCATTCTTTCATGAAGAAATAAATGGAATGTTGTTTCTTCATTTTCTTATTTATAAGTTCAACATAATTCATAGATTGATAATGTTGTTTGATCACAAAAAACAGATTTTTATTCCAACTCCCATAACACTTGGTTCCTTGGGAGGGATATCATTGTATTTCATATTTCTTTCAGCAATAACATGGTTCCTTCAGGTTCAAACCACTAATTAAAACCAAAAATCCTAGTGTGAGGAACACTAACAATAGTGGTAAAAAACATAATCATGTGAAATATCTTATAAAATTTAAATCTATGCCACCATAGTTTTAATCCTAGTCTATTCATTTTTTTTAAAAAAAACTATATAATTGTAACCTATCCCTAGAATTATCCTTAGAGATATTACTAATGTTTTATCATCTTGTATTACAATGGTTGACTAAAACATTCCATTAATACAAACTATAATTTTTTAGGGTTTTCAAACAAGGATATTACATATTTTTATATAAATAGTAATTATATTATACAAGCACATGCCTGATGACTATAATAGTTTAGTGCATTTTGAAACTTAAAATACATTATTATAATTTGGTGAAAGATTTTAAAAATCTACAATAAATATCATCACCCTTACTAATGTTATTTAGAGTCATTATTTATAAAATGAGTAAAGTAAACATAAGAATGGGTGAGCATAGATGCTCAGTAAGGGTAAACATAGATGATACATAAGTATAATATTCACATATGGGTATGAAAATAAGAGCATAACATTTGAAAACCATAACTTCTATATCAAAAATCATAATCTTGAATCATGGAAATAATTATCCCCAATTCATAAGGCATGAGCCATTAAATAATAAAAGCACATGAGCTATGAGAGTATAACAATGGGATAAGACATGGAATTCGTGGCATACACATAAGATTAGAATATATCATGTCAATGAAAACTACCAAGACATTCATAGTATGTTTTTCTTGGGATAATCACCCATGTACAATATTTTGGCCTGGGATGACCTCTCGAGCACCTTCTAGTTTTGGGATTAGAATGACCACCCATGTACCCTCTAGTTGTTGGGATAGGATGACTTCCCTTATACACTCTTTTTGCAGGATTAAGATGAACTCCCATATACCCTTTGATCTCATAAATCATTTATCATTATCCAATTAATTGTAAGGAGATATATTTCCCACCCATAAAATAATTAAAATAATAAATCTGTGTTCAACATGACCATAAATCATTCATTACATTGTAACCCATGTGAAGAAATGATTTTTATAAACACTTCATCATTACATAAATCAGGGAAAAGAAATAGGTTTAATAAATATCATACCTTCATAAACATAAACCATTTAATGAAATTTTATGAATGATATATTTTATTGATATCCCCATTATTGCATAATTTACACCAATATAAGTGAACTTATATGAAAAAATGATTTTTTTAAAGATCACATAAAATAATTCTTGAGAAAAATATCATTTCCAGTATAAATTATTTTTTTAAAGAGCCTCACAATTATAAAGGAAAAAAATTCATTGAAAATTACCATTTATAACCATAAATGAACACTCAAATTATTAAGGCATCATGTCTTCCATAAAACCAAATCATGTCATATAATTGTTTTGAAAAATTTGTTCTGTATTTTTCTCATAAATTTCACTAAGTACCTTATTTAGAAAATTAAAAAAAATATTATTTTGAAACTATTATTTAAATAGTAAAACATAAGTATAAATGAATTTAAATATTCATAGGATATTAGTGAAAATGTTTTTAAAAACATTCTCAGGAATCATGATCATGGAAAAAAAATATTCCACAATAGAGACATAAACATAAATAATATAGAATAATAACGAGATTGTGAAGTAAACCCTTACCGCTTTATAATCTGTACAGTTGTGCACCCCATGAAATAAATAAATTTATATAGATATGTATGTACCATAATATTTAGTATAAGTATCATAAAATTAATCCATGTGTAGTACATACACTATAAAAAGAAAGATTTATCCCAAAGAAAAAAAGTGACTCAAAAATATCATATCTTAAGTCTTGACTTACTTCATATATATCAAAAACTCCAGAATAATAAATATAATTTTATTATAAATCTGAAAAATAACCATTTTCATATATTTATAATATTATATATGATTAACTTATGAATTTATAATTCTTATTTATTAAAAATTCCATGTTAATGTTACGTTTCAGTTAATAAATGATTTGTTTTTTGTACATGTTTTGACTTATTATTTTTGGTCCTGTTACATAGATCAAGATTTAAAAATCTAAATAATGTTTAATATTATTTTACTATCATTTATATTCAGTATATACATATTTATAGTTTTTCCAAAAAAATTATAAAATAAAATACACCATTAATGGTGATTGTAGGCCATACATATGCATGAACTCTATTTGGATTTTCTTATCAAATTAAAAGAATGAAAAATATATAATATATTAACATTCAAGAATAATTTTTATTTCAAATATATCTCATATTTTTATTAATAAAATCCTTAATACATATCATGTAAAAAGTCAATTTATCACATCTCTTCGCGAGGCAGTAGTCCACCGTATACACGAACAACATTATCATATTCCCACAAAATGGTAAGTATGAAAGTATGTGTGATATAAAAATTAAATAATAACAATATCTTAAAAATTATATATATCAGATATAAAATTTAAATCCATCATTATTTAATACCATTAAATTTGGTATTGGAAGAATGAATTACATCATTTTGTGAGGTGGTAGACCACTATACACTTGAACGATGACTGCATATCCCATTTGATGGAAGTGTGTGAATTTATAAGACATAAAGGTACATAAAAACATATAATAATATATAATATACATGGGTTATTATATAAATTATATATAAAAATAATTTAAGGGGTTTAAGGAAGAAATTAAAAAACATTCGTTGATGAAGGTTACCACTTCTTTGGGTATATCCTTTTGTTTTTACCAAAGGAATTCATTGGTTAGATTTATGACCAAAGGAAGTCATATATGATGAATGGAGTGATGTTTTTAGGATATTTAGAAATAGGTTTTCTGAACCAAATAGTGTTTTAAGTGTTATGAAAATATAATAATAGGTTCCGTTTTACAAGAGAGGGGTGGGGAAATTTCGAATTTCTTGAAAGATTAATTTATACAAAATTCATTCTCATGGAAAATACCTAGAAAGTACATGTATTAGAATAAAATATTATATAAGGTTTTAATATTATTAAAAAATTTATTTTATTCAATTTTTTGTGTTATTTTAATCGTTATCATTTTTATTAACCCTTTGTTAACCAATTTTTATTTCAAGTACGATAATAAATTTTTCAATATAAAAAAGATGTGATTTTAACTTATAATGTGTTCATTGGAATATAAATGGAAAATTTATGATATTTTAGACAATATATAAATCCCATTTTTTATATTGAATATTTTAAATATATATGAATAATTTAAAAATATGATATTTTTATAAATATCATACGTTTGAATTTTGACACTATTTATTAATTTGAAATTATGAAACTCAAGAAAACAAGATATAATCAGAAAAAATAATTTAATAAACACATAATATATCATAATAACCTATAAATTCGTTTATAAACATAATTAAGTCAAATTATATTTCTTTTAATAATTATAATAACATTTAATTTGTTGTTTCATTTTTTGATTAATTACTGTATCATCATTATGCAATTATTTATGATAAATATGTATTCCTTAAAATTTTAAAAATAAATTTTCATGATGGAGATAAACCTTTTATATTTTATAATAACATATATAGTCAATAATATCTTATATATGACCCCATATTAAAAATATTATATTTATTAAAAGTTAGAGTGTGATACTTTGTCAATCTAATTGATTTTAATAATATCAATGTCATTTTAATTGAAAAGTGTCAATTAAATAGTTTAATTATGAATCATATGTATTTTGGATTTAATTAACATCATTAAATATCATAGTATAAGTGTTTGTGTAATATAATAATATTAATAATATCATTTGTACCCTTAATTATCTGGTTTACCCTCAAGCATGGTAGTAAAATAACTTAATTTACTATTATTGTAGCCCAAATTTTAAAGTAACCTTTTTAATAAATTTTTAACATCTAATTAAATATATTAAATCTATTTTTCAAAATTTATAACAATGAAGTGGAAAAATTTAATTTAAAATTAATTCTTTAAACGATGTGATAAATAGTGTTTTAAAGTGAAAATGATCAAAATGTTACCAAGTTTCTATATCTAAATTGAATATAAAAATTATTAAAATGAAATAAATTGGATTAAATGATATTAAATTTATCTAATTATACATTAAAACCAATAAAAAATATAATTTAACATTATAAATATTTTAGAAAAAAAGTTCTTATCAACAAAAATTCATTACTTTTCAGTATTCATCAAAACAGAAAAATTTTCTGAAAAATTTAAAAAACTCAACCAATGTAAATTCTTATATCACTAATTAAAATAATAAGTTTTTTATGTCAAATATAATTTATAAAACTCTAAAAAATATATTTAAAACAAGTCTTCCATCAAAATGCTGTAAAATTTATTTTTTGAAAAATTAAAGTATATTTATTGAATAATTATATTAATAACCTAGACTGTAAACTGGTGTGTTTATCATGTCTAGAAAACACATAGGATTAATATTAAACATTATATTGAATGAATAATATATATAGATAGATAATATAATGAAAAATATTACTTTGTTTTTTATGGGTATAAAACACACTTGTGTGCATTTAAAATTTATTTTTTCAAGAAAAGACTTCCTTTTAAGTTCAAAAGGGTTTTACACGAGTAAACCACACTTTTATAATTTAACTAGACATATTAATATACAATATTCTAAATACTATTTTATAATTGTATTGATCATATAATTATAATAATAAAATTATTTTTTCATAAGAACTCAATGTTTCATGTAATAAAAACTATGATGGGGCAGCATGTAATTAATGAAATCCATGAAATTAAATTAATTTAAAAAATATATTTCACAGAAAAATTGAGGCGTCACATTTAAAAATTCAATACATAAAAAAAACATGGTAAAATATAATTAAATACATAAAAAGAATGTATAGGGTAAAATAATTATATAGAAAAATGAAATTTATTTTTATACAAGAAGATATGAAGCGGAAAACAAATTAATATTAAGATAAAGAAATTGAAAATTAACTATAATTATAGATAATTAATTAAAAAATAATAAAGACAATGAAACTGAAAAATGAATAATAAAAAACATGTATTACATTAGGTTTGTATGATAATATATATTTTGAATAACTATTATGTTAATGTATCCAAGTACTTCATACTAAAATAGGAAAAATATATACACATATAACAGGAATATTAAGTGGTGTGTAATAATATTATTTCATTGCACAAAAGTACATGAATAGTGGATTGGACAACCAATATCCATGTAGTATGTTTACAATAAATCTATATTCAGTAATCATATAAAGTGATAGTAAAAATAAAAAACAAAGATTGAATAATATAAATGGAATAGTATATACTAATTTGAAAAAATTATGTACTGAAATCTCCGTTTATTTCCATATTTGTTCAATTATATAAATTTTTTCCTCATGAGTAATATAAATTAAATATATGTAATATAAAATATAAAAAATGTGCGATTAACATTGGAAGAATTATAGGAATATATAGTTACATTGAAAAAATAAATGGTATTTAAGTGAATACCATCGTCACCATTAGTATTCATTTCATTCATTAAATTTCATGTCAAAATATTCTTGAAATATAGTTATTTCAAAGTACTATGTATTATATTTAGTTTTAAATATGATCATATTTTTTATTTTAAATTAATGTAATTTTTGAAGAAACAGAGGGGTTGTCAAAAAGTGTTATGATTATGAAGGATGATTATAAACCCATGATGCACCTCTAGTTGAATATTTAATAGTATTTTCTCCAAAAGTTTTAGAATAATATCTAAAGGTTAATTTTATAATTAGATAAAAAAATAAATTCAATCAAACCATTTTCATTAAATTTTTTTACTCGGAGTTGAATTAAATCCCATACTTTTTTTATGAAGGATGTAGAAGTTGTGACATTGTCATTGGGTAACTGGTTATTAGATTATAATGAACTAAAAGTAGTATATAAACCTATAATGTGGTTATAAAACAACATCAATACATATTTATAATTTAATAATAAACTATAATATAATACCCCTCTATTTTTTTGGCAATGATAAATTTATAAAAAATATAATTGTAATAGTTTTTTTCATTTCTATATATATAACAATCACTACAACATAGCCCCCTTCTATCCTACAACATTTTTGGAAGTAGAAGTAGATGGTGAAGTATTACTTTCTTGTAAACATCTTATTTTTTTCCATTTTCATTAGATAAAGGGGCTTGAATTCTTTCCGTTCTACAACATAGAGTATTATTAGTCCCGAAAAAAAAACCGAATATAAAGAGTCTTTAGTGACAATGTTTATTGGAATTTAATAATGGTTAAAAAATAAATATGTTTAAAAATATAGTTAAAATATACTGAGTCTTAAAAATAATGTACTAAAATTTATGATTAATATGGAAAACCATTTATTTTAAATTATGATAAAGTAAGTCATCATAAGATCTCCATATTATTAAAAACTATAGACTTAGGGATTAAGTCTAAAGAATTGTCTATTTTAATAACATAACTTATTAGAATATGGGAAATATTGATACATAAAATACAACAGTATCATTATAAATTTTTTTTAGAGAAATGATAATTTTTATTTATTAAATATTTAACGTATTTATTTATTTATGAAAAAAAGTAGTTAAGGTTAAACATGTATAATTGAGGATTTTTCTGAAACTTAAAATCTGTCGATTCTTTGTTTATTTCAATATTCATTTTTATTTTTAGACCATTATGACAACATTGTCATTGTATGACTTGAATAGTACAAAAACTTCTCAATTAAATATATTAAGTGAATATTTTCTTTCAATACAAATCAATGCCTATGAATTTTATTAAAATAATATGATATGAAATACAAAATTAGTTTTGATTCAGAAGTAAATTAACATTTCTTTAATGTTATGTTATAAATAAATGGATTACAGAAAAAAATATGAATATTCTATATTCCAATAATATAGAAAATGCATATTTCTATGTATAATTTTTTTGGTTTAAATAGGGTAAGGATTTCAAAATTGGTAATAATAGTGTAGGAAATTATAAAAAAAATGAATTAAAATAATCAATCCTTATAGGGTGAATAATAGTTATTATGAACATTGTATTGGAAGATATAATTTTAGTTAAATTTTAACATTGTACATGACTGCTGAAGGACCCTCTAAGATGATGAAGGACCTTCTAATATATACAAAAATTAGTTACTATTAAATAAAGATCCAAAATTATAAGGGAATTACCACTCTTAGTGAAGTTTCCTTTAAGATGAATCAAAAAACACAATTAAATAGTACCTTATGAAATTAATTTGATTTAAAAAATTCATTCAAAAAATCAAAGAGTTTTTATATAATGAAATTTTATACAGTTCATAATTTTACTTGATTCATGCATCGAAAAATTTAGTATGAAAGAAATGTATTGAAAAAATAAATAATTTCACTATGTTAATATAACCTATATATTCTAATTGTACATTATGTTGGTTAGTGGGGAGAATTGATGGGGTTCTCATAAAAGATGATGAGAAAGCTGATTTGAACTACATTGATAATAAATCAAGATAAAAAATGCTGATTATAGAAGTATTAAAAGGAGGATGAACCTATATAGAGTGAAAAAGGTGGGGTGTATGATCTTAACCATTCTCATTAGACACCTTATATAGTAAATCCCTGAGAATCACTAATGGGAATTTTTTCAATGCTTTATTCGGGGCTGTGTTTTGTCTATGGGGTTGCACATATGTCTTCCCCGCATTCCCACTTCCCAATGGAGGGCCACATCCACCACCTTTTTAGGTATTTTTACTCCTTGGTCGAAATAGGATGATGGGATTTTAGCCACTCCTTCCATAGATTTCTCCTCAAAGTTCATCGCCTAGTCTGGGACTCCCTTAATGATTAAGCTGTTGTTTATGAAATTCTTTGCAGTGCCATATCCTTGTGAATGTTGGTTAATTATGCTGCTTCTATAAAGACATTCCAAAGTTTTATGTCATAGAATAAACCTTCTATCAAAAGATTTTTCATGTTGGGAAATGCTAGCCTATTTAGATGATGAAACACTTGTACACTTGGATTTCCCATTGAGATGGCTTCTCAAGGGAGCAGAAGCCCAAGGAATCCCACATCGACTGAGGGGTATCTTATGTTGGAGGCATGTCTCTGAGGTTTTCCATGGCTTCTCTTGTTTAACCCAATGTATTCCATATGTTTAACATCTAGAGGAGACATGATGAGAGTGATCATAATGCCTTATAGAGACAGATCAGATTGGAACATCCCTAGGGGGATCATCTAGAAGGTTTACCAGATAGATGGATCAAAATTACCAAAAAGAGAATACCTAGAGTGGTGTGTCCCAAAAAGTAAATATGTCACACATTGAGGGTGGATACCAAAAGGGGAGCACTATATGGATGGATCAAAACACCTAAAAAGAATGGACCTAGGGTGGTGTGTCCCATAAAGGGAAAGGCTGGCCTAGACACCACAGAGGGAAGATTAAAGAAGGATAATTGGTCCCAAAAAAGGGAACACCAAGGTTTACCATTGGATGGGATTGAACCTTAGGGATTCTTCATACATACCTTGCGTAGAATATAGGGATCAAAAATCACATAGTTGGAAAGGGTGGTTTGGGGCTTAAACAGGGTTAGTTTCCCTCATAAGAGGGGAACTCTTGGTTGGATGATATTCATGTGTGGGGAATAAGCATGGTTAGCTACCCAGATACTATTGTAAGTATTGATCAAGTGGATGGCATGATCTTATCGAGATATGGAATCCCGGGTAAGAATAAGGATAGATGATGGAGGATTTGAATGATGTCAGTGAAATTAAAGGGGTGGAACTGACATGAATATGACGACCCAAGGATTGAACCTCAAGAAGTCTTCATACGTATCCCCATGGTTGGGAATCAATGTACACATAGTTCGGTGAGGTGAAGGGATGCCATAGGAGGTGGTTTTTGAGAATGGATCAAATGGATAAGGAACTGAAGGAAGTAGAACTTTCAGGTTGTAGTATAACATTCCCAAAACAAAAGGGATCAAGGAGAGGCCAGAATGGGACGTGGATGATGGGATTGAACCTCATGGAGGCTTTATACATATCCTCATGGTAGGGAATCAAATTCCACGTAGTTTAGGATAGAGCATAGAATCAGGATGTGAACATAAGATAACGATCTAGAGATTTGTTGGGTCCTATGCATGGTTGCGGCCCATCACAAGAGGGACACTCTTGGTGGGAGAAGTATAGTGAAGTGTTGGTCTTATTTATAGCAAGTAACCTATTGATGTATAAGAACTCCTCAAGTAGGTGGATGTTGGAGATGTTTCATAAGGAGGGATAATTTCATTTCAGGAGGGTTAATACCTAGGAGGGAGCACCAAAGTTTACCATTGGTGTGGACTGAACCTCATCGAGGAATATTTCATAACCAAAAGGGATCAATACCAGTTTAGTTTGGAGATAGAGTTTAATTTCATGAGGGAATAATAATGAACCAACATGAAATTTCCAGGATAGATGGGTGACGGGCTTGAACCTTAGGGATACTTTATATATAACCATGTGGTAGGGAATCAATGTATATGTAGTTATATGAATAGGGGCATGCTGATTAAATGATTAGGTATCCCAAAGTGGATGTGATGGTAAATGATTTCTGCAAGCTCACATGAGTCATGATCAGTGTATGAAAAAATGGGAAACAATACACTTGTTGATCATTTCACAAAAGGTACTTCAACAAGAAGTAGAGAGGGGCTTACGCCTAGTGAGGATCCCAAAGAAGAAATAGGGGATTATGTGTGGTTGGAGGCCTAGGGAAAGGAAGAGTGGGATGTAATCCATGAGGGAACCCTGAGAAGGTTGCGTAGATGTGTGAGGAGGATATGGTCATCATACAAGGAGCACCCTATCATCTTATATGTAGGCTTATGTAGAGGATACCCTAGGCGTGCATAGAGAAAAGCACAACAGGAGAGGAGGGGTGAGAGGGTGTTAGTTCCCATTCCATTCATTGTCCTCTTGGGACTATCACACATGAGAGGGTCACAGTTTAACATCATGTGTTGAGTACATTGGTTCATGGTAGTTTAAAACCCTGTTGCTCATACAATGAGGAATTACTCCTCACCCTTAGGACATACATAACTTATACCAACCTGCACTTGGGTAAGGGTTGGAAAAAGAAATTACAAGTGTTAATGAAGTAGAGGGGTGGTAGATAGAGGGGTTCATGTTATCATAGCTATAAGAAGAATAAATAGCTATTAAAATACCTATGAAAATAAGAATTAGATAGGGAAACACAACATGAAACACCACTCAAGGGACTAGGAAATCACTACATGAAAACCTGGAGGGACGCATAGAGGAGGTACACACAAGATAGGTGTGTTGTGAATAAGAGAGTCTCACACAAGGTGCCTTAGGTTAAGGATGAAACATGGAGAACCTTGGGAGGGGTGCGTGAAATACTGAAGGATTGTGCACAAGATTGGAACCTATGTGGAAGATGGGAATCAATGCGCAAGATCGAAGCCTACATGCAAGATTAGAATGAAAAAAGATAAATCCTATGTTCCAGAAGAATATTTTGTGTGAAAATACCTTAGAGTAAAAATATATGGTCGAGGGTCAAGTCTTAGTGACCCCCCCCCCCCAAAGGGGGACCCATATGGGACCTATCGTGCAAGATCTAGTACCTTGAAGCCATGTATTTCACATAGTCATGGAAGGGGTCGTCTAACACACATGAGAGAAAATGTTTGACTTTTGGAATGGTACCCAATGTGAGGAGGGTACACATCTACTTTTAGGAAAACACCTCAGTAGTGGTGTGCATGGAGGTGTATATGGAAGATGTGATTTGGCATCCCATTGGGTGTACAAGAATCTTGCACACGATTCCATTTCCTTGCACACCGATCTATTTTTTTAGCAGACCCGCCATTTCCATTTTTTGGGATCATGGTGAAGAAGAACCCATTTGACATCACATTGCACAACAATAATCTTCCACATGGATTTCTTTCTTAAGTTTAGATTTCAAATCTTGCATGAAACTTCCTTCTGCAGCTCTAGATCATTCTATGATTCAGAATATGCCTTTAATTTTCTCAAATATGCCCATTTATGGCCTCAAATAAAATTTGACACCAATAAATGCCCCTATTGTATTATGGGATAAAAGGGAACCAGAAGGTTATTTTCTGAGGGAATCATCGATGTGAATGACACATATTTAGGATTTCATGAAAAAAAGGCGATATGTCATGAAAAATGCTTCCACTCACAAGGAATACCTAGTCTGCACCCATAAATATGTGGGGGGATCTATTCCTTTAATTTCATGTGTGTTAGGTGATTTTTCTCTCATGCATGAAAGACCATCCATTCAACACGGAAGTGGTTGAAATCATTTGGTGCCTTGCGTGAAACCACTTCTTCTTTCATGCCACTCCCAAGTCTTGCACTCATGTGGGTTGGAAGGATTTTTCCCATGTGTAACATCCATCTTGAGCACACCCACTTCTCTTGCACAAAAAAATCTGTTCTTTCATGAAATCCCCTTGGTGAATTTATGGACTAACCAAAATGGATGATGAACTGAATGATTCTAAGATGGTGGCTGCCCGTGCTACCGAGAGGGCTAAGATGATCGAAAACCCTAAGACTAATCATGTGATAAGCGTTTTACCTGATAATAAAATGATCTTTGGAATGTTAATTTTTACTCAAAAATATTATGTTCTTAGTGATAAACTCCGTATATGAACTTTGGCCTCCTAGAATAGGTTCTGATTCCAGGCTTTATGACTGACATGCCACGGTCGTGGGTGATGTGTGAGGATAGCAACTCATGGTACAATTTTAGAAACAATGGCCACCATTCTATGGAAACCCAAGACATAGAAGTTTACATGCTAAATCTATAAACCTAGACTATCGTGGGGTGTGAGTAGGTTCCAGAGGAATCACCGACTCACTATGCGATCACTTTCAAGAGCAGTATCACTGATGAGACCAAAGGATGGGTGCAATGGGAATTTAGGTCCAAGGGAAAGATCTCGAGTGAATGGTAATGGGCGCACTAGGTACATCAAACATGAGAGCAGTTCAGAGCAGAGCTTCGACATATTGGGTTGATTGAGTATATATGGACATCAGATTTCCATTTCTTCCATCAGCAAGACCTGAAATCATAGTTGTTCAGCCAGTGGTCCCTTGACACAAATAATTTCTACCTCTACTATGGATAGGTTGGTATTAGCCTTTAGTACATACAATATATCTGGAGAATTCCCCTGTAAGTGTATCAATGTGAAATTTTCCTTCTAATGGAGAATATATGGGGAGACAGGATGTGAACACCCATTCTTACATGAAATCTGTTGGATCTGGAGTAGGAGAAGTTGGTAATCAAGAACATTCTGAAGGATATATCATATCCATGATGGTTCAGCTTGTTTCTAAAGAATAAAGAGACTTTCAATCCAAGGGAATAGTTCCCAGACGCATCCTAAAGGGGCATTAAAGGATCATATTGGATGGTACTGGAAGAATATGAGTATCAATCATGGGGTTTTAGAGTAATGGAATGTTGGGACACAAATGTATGATATTTTTGGTTCTTTGCTACATTCCTGATTTGGTAGCTACCCCCAGTGTGGGAAACAAGAATGGGGTCTACCCTGGGACATTGGTGATGGCTGAGATTATGGTAGCCAAGAACAAGGTCAAACAAGGAGAGCCTATGTTGGCTAGAAAATAAAAAACTTTGGGGGTGCATCTTGAGAGTGATTATGCCTAAGAGAATATGCTCACCATTTTATATTCTTCATGGATGGGTTGCGGCTCCTTGCGATGGCGATGACTTCCTAAATTCCATCTACCCCTAGGTGATGGCATGTGGTCCGTCTCTACTAAATATTGATGGATTTATCCCATTGATTATTGATGAGGAGGGGATAAAACACTAGATCAATTACCAGAAAAACATTAACTTCCACCCCTTTTGAACCCCATATGGTAATATGGTGGATGACGAGTGAGGTCAACTAGAGTAGAGGGAATATTTGAAATGTATTAGGGGCAGTGTGCTGGTAGCCTATATCGACATGAAGGTATTCTTCAAAGCCAATATTCTTTCACCGTCTCCTTGGAAGTCCAGGTGCATGTAGTGTATGCCAAATAATGTGTTTACCAAAGTTATGGAGGAGAATCATCCATACATACATCTACAAATTTGGCTCATGTTTACAACTGCCATATTTGGTGAAGTAATTAATTTCCCTCCTACTGATGTTGATGATGGCCTATCAACAGAGTGTGTAGACCATTGGGTAGTGGCATATCTAGAGATGATTCTACCAAAACACATTCAATAGATCAAGGTAGAAATTGTAGAGTCTTCGTGATGAGAGAAAATGTGAGGTGATGCCAGGGAAATGAGACTATATGCAAGCCATGTGGCTAGGACAACATGAGCTAGAACATTAGTGACTGGAGCGTCACAAGGTATGGTCGCTCTTAAGCCCTCTAAAGAGAGGTGGCCTCATAGGAGACCTTGTGGACCAGCTAGGGAAATCCCTAGAAAGAAGATAAGTTACCTTCTCCCACATACCATAGAAAATTTTTTCCTAGTACTCTATCATGCCTTGACTACCCTATAACATTCAATAAGTCCAAAAGCATTATGGAAAAAATTGACATGAGACAAGATCTAGCTGCCAAAAATTGGGCTCATTCAGGTTACTGGCAAATTAAACTTTCATATGTGATATTAATATCTGATGGCCATGGATTTATAGATGTTCCAATGGTGGTGGTATGAAGAGCCACATATCATAGTGAAAGTGATGCTCAACCAGGGGCACGACCCAAAAAAACTGACATATGAGGATGATGACAATGATGAAGAAGGAGTAGTAAAAGAAGAAGAATAAGAAGAATATGAGGAAGAATAAGAAGAGGAAGATAATGAAGTAGATGAAGATCATGTAGGATAGGAGCTTCCATGAACAACGACCCATCAATGAATCCCACTTGAGAGCAGAAAACGTTTCTGCTGTAATGCTGAACTGGATGAACACCTCGAGGTATGTATCAAATCCAATTTTATTTGCCCCTTTCTCTGTTCATAATTCAGAAGCATTGACAAGACTCTACCCAATTTAGGAACACATTTTCGGTGATTATTAGTGAGTTCCCCCTATGGGGGGTGAAAATGGACCAATGGACATGGAAGGGATTCTCCCTGACCGTTCATCTAGAACTGAGCAGGGTAGAAGACCAACCATGGCTGATGTGGTCGACGATGAGCCAATAGAAGGGGATTAAGTGGAAACCTCAGAGTATAAGTATATTCCCACCATTCAGAAGGATCTAGTTGTAATTTATATAGAATCCCACGTCATTCTTGCTATCCAAAAGCAGTTGGTTCTAATCATAGAGTTAACAAGCGCTGAGGGATCTCCCATGGTGGAAGCTTCACCAGTGACTCAGGCACTATAATTGACTATGCTTTGATTTTTAAAGTCTCTATCTGTATATACCCACATATATTATATGGGAACTCAGATGATCAAGGTACCAATTCCCTATTCAGTGAGTGTAATATTGGAGGCCCGACAAACAGTTGTGTCCAGGACATCCACAAGAGGTCCACCATTGGTTGAAATAGTCCACACAAAACCATTCATTCAAACTATTCTATTCATAGAACCTAGAGATCAAGACATTGTGCTCAGAAGTGATGGAATTGTTAGATTTGAGATTGCAATAGGTGGAGGCGAGGTCACTAAATAATGAAGGATCTCAGAGGAGGACCCTAAAACTAAACTCCTTGAGGTTTCCCCTAAGTAAATAACTTTTGATCAGGAGGAGATGAACAATTCAAATCCTGACATAGCTGAAGGAAGTAGAATGATGTGGCGCAAGGCAGGAATGTGTATCAAATGATTCCTTGATCAACCATAGGGAGAAGGGCTGAGTCAGATGGGGTCACTTTGCATGTGACTGCACTTTCTATATACCATAGGGGTGGATGCTTTCAATCGTTAATTGATGATGCAAGATTATTTAATTGAGAAGATGTGAGAGAGAATTGAATGCTCTGATGCTTCCCCTGTCAGAATAAATCCAAGAATATCCAAAAGTTCTTTGGGGATGAATGTGAGGTCTATGATTTTGAAGTGATGGAGAATGAATGTACGTCCTTTGCTACAATAAAATCTGAGCTCATTAAACAATTGAAATCCTAGTTGGTGGATGCCCAGGTGCAGGAGGTGTAGGCTATCCATTAAATGGATGATCTCTAACCCGAGTGGGAATAAACATAAATGAGGGATATTGAGCTTCGCTCCATGGCTGTTTAAGAATAAAGGGAGCTCATGGAGTGGGAAAAAACTCTAGAGGCTACAAGCCAGAAGGTGGTAGTACTGATTTAGTCCATTAAAAGGGCTAATCCATAGGGGTCATGTTATGGAAGAACTCATGAAATGTATTTCCCTCCTTGTTTGATTATCCTGAACTACGTGCATGGATATACTATTTTCATGCTTTTTTAAATTAGTGTATATCGATCATAACTATGAAGTAACTAGAAATAAATAACTAAGCTCATTTGGGTCATAACCGGTGTGCGAAATAAGGAAATACTGCATAATCATGCACTTTCTGTATAAGAGTGCCAAATAAACATCAAATACTTGGGTCAAATTTTATTAACTGACTGATTAGATTATTTGGGTGGAGAGAGGCTATGACTAAAGGGTAAGGTTCCTAGAGCATTCAACTTGTCTTTCTCAATGTGCTCTAGTCCATGAGCGGGGTAATTCTAGGGGCGTTCAAATCCACCTGAGTAAAGGGAAATGGGAGGTGTGAGTCATGATACCTAGAATTCAGAACACAGTGATTATGGAGAGCTAATATAAGATAACTACAGGCCTTATTCAAAATGAAACTCTTATATTTCTAGCATGAAATGGGGACAAACAAGTGAGGGACAACCACTGATAATATTAAAAAACATGGGGCCTAACTCGAAATGTCATCCTATGACTTACAAAACATTAGCACAGGATTTTAGTTAAGCCAAAATGGCATGGGACCAGACTATTATGGGGTTCCCTCAAATCTGAAAGAGGATGGGGATCCAAATAAAGGACAAACAAAGCATAGAGATGGAGTTAAGGGATGCTGAAATGGTTTCCAACACTCTTGAAGCTACACTAGCATGACAAAAGCACATTGGATGAACATATTAGTGTAAATGAAGATCAAAATGACTTCTAGATCTGACCTATCTGCTGAGGACTTAGAATACCTTGCAGTTTTATGTCCTCCAAATTAGGATGATAAACATGATGTTTAGCATCATACGGTGAGGATGATTCATGGAATAGCTTAATGTTATATGAACAGGATGTGTCACGTAGTTTAAGGTCATACTTCTGAGACCATGGCTAATAGTTTAAAGTCATGTCCCATGGACTGGGGACTCCTAGTATAAGTTTATAAAGTTTGAAACATAATCAGAGCTGAAGGGCTAGAAGGGTTGATGAACCTGGAGCTGGGCCCCAAGAAAAATTTTCCAGGTGTTACAATGTATCCCATAAGGGTGGGAATCATGCAGAATGAAGTTCTTGAAGAACAGTGTAATTAGGGAACAACACTAGTGTGGGAAATCCTCTTCCATAGTAAGGATGGTGAAGCATCCCACAAATATTATGGGGCATCCTAAAATTGTTGAGGGTAGGGTTGTAGTTTAACATCATGCACTAAGGACGAAGAAAAGGGGTGATAGTGCTTAGGCTGTACCCAAGAACCATGATCCAGGCATCACTACATATCCTATGAGTATAGGAATAAAGCCACACATAGTTCTTGGAGATGGAATAGAATATGGAAAATACAAAAATGGGGAGATATCCTCTGATGTGAGAAAATTTATAGTTGTTGCATAGTTTAAATTCATGTGGACTAGGACACTAGAAGTCTCAGTTTAAAGATTATAGAGTTCAGACTGTAAGGGGTATAGAGGTATGGTGTAACATCATTTAAGAAGAACGAATAAGGGTGAGGATAGAAGATGTCCATACCAAATTACACCTTTCTGATATGAGAAAACCAGACCCATTAAGGGGAGTACAAGGTTCATAATTCTACAACTGGACCTAGAGGAAAAGGGCCTAGGCATCACTACAAATCCCACGATGGTGAGAATCATGCCACACATAGCTATGGAACATGGCATTGAAGACTTTCAATGCTAGAGGGTAAATGTATTCTCAAATAAATACATCATATATCTAGGAAATCATCATCACACCACCTGAATGTATTAGGTGTATTTTTATGTACCATGACAAGGATGTAAGATATCTTAGTTTATGGTAAAGTGCTCATACCAAGGGGAAATGTGATTCTTCCATGGGGGTGCTAACCTTAACCAGATCCCTAAGGCTAAGTGAGCTATGATTGGTGTGGTAAACAAGGGAATATAATTTATTGACAAAACATGGGAGCACATAATATGGAATTGGAGGTGCAGTGTCAAGGATAACCCCATGATAGCAGTTTGTTCTCTCAACACACAAAGGTTCATAGATGGATAACACCAATGGTGTCAAATTTCTGTGTAGACATGATGAATTGGAAAGGGGTGTGAATCATGGGACTTGTACTTAGGGAATAATGGGGCTGGCATAACGATGTAGGATAACTATTGACTATATTCGAAGCACAAGATCTATATCATGTGACTTGAAGTGGGAACAAACATTCGATGGTCCGCAGATGACCGTATTTAAAACATGGAACCTGTCTCAAGATTTCATTCAAAATTCTCCAGGAAGTTGGTTCCAAATGGTAGGTGATTCATAAGGCCAATCATCCACACTATTTGGGGACCCTTTCAAACGTGAATGATGATGGAAAACCAAATAAAGGGACACACGAGGCATAGAGATGGGATGAATTTATGTCCATGTCGAATCCATTACATTAAGTCCCAAACCACAATGCATATGAGCATGTTGGTGAGGCATAATAGAGGTCAGGGGGGTCTAGTTAAGGGTGGACGGATCGAGAAGATGCGTTGAGGAAAAGGGAAAATAAGTCCATGAATCTGGTGATGGACATGAAGACAAAGTGTGTGGGTGTCCCTATATATCCCATAATGATGTGAATCTAGCCACACATAGTTCTAAAATGCCATGCATGTTAACATCATGTGGTAAGGACCTAAAGAGTAAGGTCCCTAAGGGAATGTGCATATTGTGGTAACGAAAACCCAATGTTAATGAGGAAAAAGGAAGTCCACACCATACCATGAACCCCCGAGAGGGGAAATAGGCCACATGGCTGGAAGAGAGGGAAATTGGAAGTGTCATGTGGTATTAACATTGTGTAAGATGGAGGGGGGCTTTCCATTTAAGGTCATACAGAAAGAACCATAAATTCCCTGTAGTTTAATGTCTTGCTAGTACAGAATAGATTAATGTCACGTGGGATGAGAGAGATATTATTTAAGGTCATAGATGCCAAACCATATGTTAGGCCTTAAAGAACGAAAATGTTGAGTAACCTCTGGACAAACCCAAGGAAAAAGTGCCCAGGTATTCCTACATGTCCCATAAGTATGGGAATCAGACTATATGTTTATCTAGAATTTACATGCAGTTTAATATCATGGTGTAAGGAAATAGATGAAGGGATGTATTCCAAAGGGGGGAAGAAGGTGCGGTTGTTTCATACCCAATGTGAATGAGGATAAAGGAAGTACACACCATACCATGTGCTCCAAAAAGAAATCTTAGGTCATAAGAACAAAAATGGGGATCTTGGGGCTAGACCAAAGACAAAAAATGATTGGGTGTTCCAATGTATCATGTATGGTCTATAATAAATCCACACGTAGTTTTGAATCATGCTATGGTTAGAAACCAACATTGGTGGGGGAAATTTTCTATAGTGAAGAAGCTGAAGAATCTCATAAGATGGGAAATCCTGAACTCATTTAGGGTAGGTCATAAAGTTTGGACCATAGAGTTTGTGGCTGGGCCCAAGGAAAAAATATCTAGGAATCACTATGTATCCCTTACAGAGGGGAATCGAGCCACATGTAGTTCTTGAATTACATGCAGTTTAATGTCATGTGGTGATAAATAAGAAAGATCTTAGTTTAAGGTAATAGAACTCAGACCATATGGTGTGTTTTCTGTTTATAGTTTACCATCATGGAGGACAAAGGATCACTTTTGTGAAATACTGCATGGGGAATTTAGCATTAGGGGAGGAGTAATTCTCTCAACATCCATGGTGAGTAGGGAGTACATGCCATTGGGTTAATCCTTATGAATGATACAAGATCCCTCCCATTTGGGCTCCAACTTTTCCAGTTTCCTGCTTGGTATCATAGGTTTTCTTAGGTCAAACACCATGTCACCTTGAAGGAATGAGTGTTAGTGACCTTTATTGTTAAAATATAAGACTATCATGTTCTATTGTCTCTCCAAGTTGTGAAATACATGAAGACTGTTATCATTTAAAGCATTCAGTTCCGCCAGATATACTTTTGATATTTTTTCTGATGCCTGCTAATCATAGATAGATATGAGATGCGACGGTAGAAAGATATCTATGGGAAGGACTTCCTCTATTATGCACTATAGGGAATATGGGGTCACCTTGGGGGATTTATGAATTGTTGTCCAGAATTCCCATGGAGCATTGGAGAGTTATTCTAAGGAAATTTTCTTATTCTGACCCACCATCATTTGTAGAAGGTTAGAGAGGGTCTTTTTGAATACCTCAATCAACCTATTTTCATACACACTGTAGCAATAAGTATTGTTGAACCAGATATTGAACATGGCGTAAAATATTTTCATCTTAGCTACTCGGATTTTGGTGCTGTTATCAGTGAGAATTGTGTGAGGGACTCTGAATTGATAGATGATGTTAAAGCTCATGAAATCAATGATAGAACGGTGCTTGAATTATTTGAGAGGAATTTATTCTACCCACTTGGAATAGAAATTTATGGAGGTCAGGATAAACCTGCACTAGCGAGCTGTTGGGGGTGGATACGGTCACAGGACATCAAGTCCCCCTATGGAAGAGGGCCCAAAGTATTTGTTAGTATGGATAAGATGAAGTGGAAAATAAAACAAATTACTATGGATCGGGAATGTGTGTAACCTCTTGGAGAACTCGATATAGTCATGGACTATGTTGGTCCAAAAGTATCCCAAACATCAGATCTAATAAGAGAGTTTCTACACTGCCTGATGGGCTCCATAGGAACCATAATGATATTATATTATATCGTGGAGGATCTCATCTCCTTGAATGGAATGGAGGAGAATCCCACTAAAGATGCATTTGTAAAGGATATTCTCAAGGATGGGACCAATCTGGAGAGTGAACTATTCTGAAGAATGACGAGTTCAATCATTTTTATCTCTATCTGTCGGAGAAAGATTTCCAAAATGGAGGTACATGATGAAAGGATATGTCTAATCAGGGGTCTCTTCCAGTGCAATGGTAGGGGTACTTGAAGGTCCTGATGTGGATTCACTGATGGTAAGATAACTTCCTTAAAAACTATCATCATGTTCCAGTGTGATGGGATAAATGACTCTTTGATGCACTACATGGATGAGAAAATCGTCTTGGTCAGGCTCTACAAGAGATGCAGCAAGGCTGGCCAAGGCATTGACTCAACCGTTCAACGACTGAGGATCATAAGTAATATCTGGAAGAAAAGGGAATTGGTATATCATGTGGAGAGTGATCTCTAATGGGGGCATGAGCTCTGGATTTATAACGATATAGTGATTGTTGATCTTCTTGACGACAAAATCAGAGTCCCCTTTCAAATATAGGTGTGAAAAATTAATATCTAGGTCCAGTTCAAGACCAATGAGGATGTCTTGATGCTCTCCCTCATTATTAGAGACACATTTTGACAATATGAACGAATAGGGATGGAAAAACAGTGTAGTTTTGGTAAAGACAATACCCAAGCCTACCCTATTGAGTCTTGGAGCATTTTTTCTTCTGTCGAAGGGGCTTCGAGAAGCGCCATCAAAGTGAATCATCCAATGTGGAATGACTTCATCCACCGAGGGGATGGCCTCATCTGCAAAGTCAAGATCAAGGGACCCATCTGTGAAGGATAGATTGGCGGACATAAAGTCTTCCAGTGCCTAACTCTTGATAGCTTTCTATAGAATTAACCTAATGTTTAACTGCTGAAGGATCACTACCTACCAAGCTAGGCGGTCTTTGAACATGGGGTGATTAAGTATATACATCAGTGGGCCTACACGAGACATCCGCTATATCTCATGGTGTTGTAGGTAATGTCATAATTTTTGGACTATGAACACCAGGGAAAGGCATCTCTTCTCAATAGAGGAATATATGGTATCTATATTTAGGAGCATGTAGATGAGATAATATAAACTATTATCTATCCCCTTATTTTTCTTCTTGGTGATATGGGAATCGAGGGGCCATTCTAGGGTGGTCACATAATGGACTAGTGTCTTTAGAGAGAAGGGTTGAATTAGAAATAGAGGCGTAGTAGGTACTATTTTATCTCATTAAAAGTGGTCAGACACTCTTCTTCCCATTGGTAATAGGCACCTTTCTTCATGAGCAGGGAAAGGGGATTACACTTTCCATACAAATTCAAAATGAATCACTATTTGTAGACCAAGTGGCCTTCAAAACCTCAGAGCTCTGAAATGTTTCATGGGGGAGGCATATGACTTATAGCCTTAATCTCCTTTTATTGATCTCGACACCTCAATATCTGATGAAAAAGCTGAGAAAATTTATAGAGGTAACCCTGAAGGAACACTTTAAGGGGTTCATCTTCTGATGGAGGGAGTGGATAAAGCTACATGCTATCTCATTATCTCAGAGATAGTCCCTTTTCTTGTGGGATTCGACAATCAAATCATCTACGTGGCACTCCACAAATGTCCAGAGGATCAACTTGAATATGCGTTGCATGGAACACTGATTGGTGGCACATGAATTCTTCAAACTGAAGGGCATTACATGGTGATAGAAAGTACCTTGTATAGATATGAAGGTAGTAGAATCAACATCCTTGGGGGATATTGATATTTGATTATATTCATAATACTCATGATGAAACTCAAAAGAATGTTTAAAAAAAGAGGTGTGATCCATCTGAAAGTAGTGATTCACGAAATGAAGAAGATAAATCTACTCATATTGAGGAAGAATGTCTGAGAACCATGGTCGGGAAAGGAAAAAATCCAATTGTTGATGCAGATGGATTCATCACCCCCAACCCCAAAAAAATGAGGAAACATAGAGATTACTCCCAAATTGAAAGAACCATAGTCAAAAGGTCTTTGGAAATTTCAATAAGGGAAGTCTCTACCCCCGGCACAACTCAATTTATAGAAGGCAAGAAACATGCTGAAGGGGTTGAGATGCAAAATGTTTCCTGTCATGAAGATCCTGAATCTTCGGTGAATCTTAGAGATGAAATTCTGTATAATTCCCTTAGAAAAGGGGATATTTCAAAAGAATCTTACCCTGCTATTAAACAAGACATTTTCAATTATAGATTGAAGAGAGAGTTTCAAAAAACTCCCTAATGTTTCTTTGAAAGACTTTTATATTTGTTTCATTATTGATTGATATCCAAACCACTAATTACTTTTATTTCATTCATCTGATGACTATATATGTAATAATGCATCTCCTACTTGGAATTTTCTATTCTAGATTTCTGGTTTCATCTACCTTTCTTCTCCATGCTTTGCAAGCTTTGTTGAACTGATCTGAATGGTTTTTAGAAGCTGGATATTTGTAAGTCCTTTGCAGTTTGCGGCGGGTGGTTTGTTTCAAACTTTTTACTGCTTACTTCTTCTTCTTATTGGATGATTGAGACTTTTCTACTCTGTTGATTTTGTTTGGAGTTTGGGAATATTTATTAGATGTTGTGGCTATTTTGTAAGGAAAACTGAGATCTATTTATCTGTTCTAATTTGGTGATATTTGGATCTGCCAATATTGCTACTTTTTCTCTAATTTGAGTTTCTATGTTGGATGGGTTTTGAAGATCAACCTGCATTGAACGAAGCTCAGATTTTTTCTCCAGATCCCCTAGGAAGCATGCCTGGAAATCTTAGTTTGGTGATTTGGGGGTCTTCACTGGCTTGGATAGGGAGTGTTTTCACATGCATATATTAGCAGTTTGTTTTCTCTGAAGAATGGGTTCTTATCCTTCTCAGAATTTCAGACATCTGGTCTACATATGCGCCCTTTGTGTCGTCCTAGAGTTTTCTCCTATATTTCTTTGGACTGTTGCGGTTCTTTTTGGATGGTTTCTATCTTATGAGGTGTTCAATTGAGGTATCTGGACCATCATTTTTAATTGGCTGATGGGTTTACTAATCTGATTTTCATTGCATCATACTGTAGTCCCTTGATCTATTACTTTGAAGGACTCCTTTCATGGTTTTTTAGTTTTGAATAAAGTGTAGGCCTAGAATGGGGGACCATATGGGTAGCCTTCCTGGTGAATCTTGGGGAATTCTGACATGCTACTTATCTTGACATCCTTGATTTCACATTCCATGGATAGTGCAGGAATCTAAATTTGCAATGCATTTCCTTTAAGGATGGTTATGAGTATGTCACATCTATCTTGTTTTTTTTTTCATTTTTTGTGGTGTTTTCAGTTGAAAATCATGTTCTTGGTCTGTCATTTGTACCCCCTCTAATCCCCTGTTTGTGTAAGAACTTTACACCTCATGATTGTACTGTATTTTTTGTTTGTTTTAATAAATTTCTTTGGAGTCATGAACTGGGAAACCAGCTCATGTCTCCAATCTTCTTAAAACAATATCCATGATGTAGAGTGCTCTGAATCCGGTAATAGTGTCGATCAACAATTCTATCATAGGAAGAATAAAATAATCCTTCGGACATAGACAATTGAGATCCTAGAAGTCACTATAGACTCTAATTTGTCTGTTCTTCATTGTAATAGTAATGATGTTGGCCAACCATATTGGGTACTTGATATCCCTAAAGAAGTTGGAATTAATGAGATTATCAACTTTGGGATCTACCATGACACCCTGAGAGGGGTGCATCTTTCCAGGAGGCTATTTGAAACCGTGATGGATTATCAAGAGACCAAGAGTTGGATGATGAATTGAGGATAAAGTACAGGAATCTCACTATTGCTCCACGAAAATACATTTTATGATTCTTCAAGAAATTAAAATACTACTAATACTCTTCTTCAGATATGGTTTCACTAACCAGCATTGGTTTCAGATATGTCTCAGTGATGAGATTCATCTGTATGAACTTATGAATAGTGGTGGAGACACCATCCACAAACTCTGGAGGAGAATCCAAAAAATCATCCTCAATGTCCATGGTGAGAGGGTCATCAGTAGGGGAAATTATTATAATTGGTATGATTCTAAAGGAATTTTGTTAGCATCCGAGGTGGTAGTGAAATTTTCATTGGGGAAATCCTTCACTTCTAAAACCATAGCGATGAAAGTTTTCAATCCAATTCCATCAGGCCTTTGACCTAATTTTCTATTCTTGATAATATCATTGAAATAATGGTGTTTTGTCTTGATTTGGTTCAACCCATCCTAGTGAAACAAGCAATTATGGTGTATTCATATTGCTATGGGGTGAACATCCATACACCATATATGGTTAAGGGGTTTTGTGATCACTCGAGATTGATTCGTGTAGGATTATGAAGTGATATTCCCATGTTCCATCAACCTAGAAATTTAAATTCCCATTTTCCTAGAAAAAAAACCCATGTCTAGGGAAATGGAATCCAACCGAGGGATTGGGAGGGTGAAGGCATCATCCAGTCTCTCCATGGATCGACCATAGTAACAGTGTGCTCAACCTCATTGGCCTGAAAATATTTTTCCTTGCTCTTGTAAAATTCGGCATCTAGATAGAGGAATATAAAATAGGTGAAGGTAGAAACATCACCTAAGACCACTCCCACTCAACCATTATGGTAGTAAATGTGGTATTGGAGCTACGAGGAGGGGACTACTGCATGTAGATGGAGCTAGGGTCTACCAATCAGCGCATTATAGATGTTATCCTGTGCGAGCATCATGAATTACATGATAGAAATTATGCCACTGAGTTGGGTTTTATGGCATCTATTTCCAAGAGATGTCTTCTCTATTCTATCATAACCTTTATTCTTCTGGTAATAAAGACTCATATCTATTTCAGATAGTCCCAGTTTACAGGGCTTCTGAGTGCGGGTGAGATTGATACTAGAACCTGTGTCGATGATACAAAGGAGGACAGAAAAACTATTTAAATAACTAGTGATTATAGTGGGAATATGTGCCCATGTATAGTAGAACCATCATCTCCTCCTGAGAATGAGATGATGACCTGACTTTTTTCAAGTTCAGCTTCCTCAGCATAGAAGCACTCAATATCCGCTACCTATGTTTCAAACAATAGGGGGATTCTTAATGATTATACAAGGGAATCATGCATATCTTATGATATAGGGAGAGCCTCAAGGAACAATATCTTTGTCGGAATGTTGGTGAGGTACTTGAGCACATCATACTTCCATGTCAGGTGTACATTTCATTCGATAAGAGGTTACTATGTATTAGAAGGTATGACAGAGGGTGAAAATCAAACCGGTATATTTCGACTGATCCTGGGGTAATCCTTCTACTCACTATATGAATCTCATAAGATGACTAATGACTAATTGTTGGATGATTGTGTCCTAGGCTCAGGTGTATGTAGTTGATCATTACACAGTCATGGCGGCTCTACCTAGTCTAGTAGCACAAACGGTGGGGGAAATGAGCATGATAAAAGAAGGTGAGAGGACTGCGCATGTTGAGCCCTGTGCTGAGCTTGTGTTCAAGTCTCATTGGCATGCATGGCTTGGTTATGACCACTGGTATATGAATTTTGGTGATTCACATGTCCATTGTTTTGTTTATGCTAGTTTAGGATAGGGACATTAGGAGAATATTTTTGCATTCCTCATTTCCAGGGATAATGTATGGGTCCCCCAACTTGATGGTGTTCACTGAGGCATACTCTAGATCATCACATGAGGAATATTCTATTTCTAGGTGTATTCTATGGGAAATATCCATCTCCACGGGAATGAAATCACCAAGAGTACATGATAGATTTTGTATTGGTGGATTACTTTGCTTCCCCTTATTTCATTGGCGCTTTCCATCTTGAGAGGGTGAATGATGAGATGTCGATGTAGAAGTAGTAGATAGGGGTATCAAATCAACATCATAAGCCCTGGGTTGATTCAAATGGGAACAGATAATACCATGGGAATGAGCGACTACGTTTTGTGCTATCCATCCGTCATACATCTGATACCCACGACCAAAGACCAGGTGCCATTCACCCTCATTATTACTATCAGGATTTTCAAACACATGTGCCACCTGTTTTAGGGCTGTACCCAATCTGACTATGTTGTTATCAACATAGTCCTCAGTTCAGTCCTTGAACACATAGAATTGCATTAGGGTTAGGGTCTATCCTAGGAACCAGTGATATGGGCATTAATTGGGGTGATTCATGAGATTCGACTATTTGTACCTCCTATATTTTGGAAACAATAGGTTTCCCTGGTCCAAGGTACTTTGGAAATATCCATGGACCAAAGCTTCATTGAATGAGTAGGTCCAATTTCATTATTCTAGGACTGGGGCCCCGGGATCCTAGCCTTGACTAGTGGTTGGATCTTGGCCAGGAGGTGTAACCTGATTATCTCACACAGATGGTGGTGGTGCATTAGGTGATGGTGCCTACTGATTCTGAGATAGGTTATCCTGAGCCTAAGGCTATGGACCTCGATGGAGCTATGAAAGTGTCTCTTCTAGTAACAATTCTAGCTATCTGGGGTCTCTACCTATAAAACAACAATGTTCTTGGCCTTGAAATCTCTTCTTGAAGGAGATGCGGGTGGAAATGGGAATTCCTACTTGGCATGATACAAGGCTTCCTCTAGGCATTGATCCTTTTCAAAAGAACTCTAGAAATATTCCAGGGAAGTTCTGAGTGATAAGATAAGGGAACAATTCGATATTCACATTCCCCACACACATTGTCAACAGCTTCTCAAAACTTAGAAGCATATAAAGTTACTATGTGAGGCCCTTCCATCTAGAAAAATGGCTTCAACTCCCTCATCTAACCTTTTTTCGCACATGAAGAAGTGGTCAATACTTGTTTTGTGGGTGGTTGAACTGAACTAGTGAAGAAACTACCTGTGAAGATATTACCAATCGGCTATGGACCTGATGGTTAATTACCTATAACAGATAAATGTGGGATATTCTAGTGTTTCTATGAAGCACCATAGATTACCGGACTCCTACTATATCGGAGTCCCCATCATGGGTCCACAGCTTGAAATAAAGTGGGCCAGATGCTATAGTAGGTCACCTATACCATTTAATGGGGAGAAAGTGGGATTCCTGAAACCTAGGGGTTCTCACGTATCATCCACCAATGCCATACATGACTTTCCATAAAGTTGGATTGCCACCTATCAGATTTCAAGAGCCCCGAGGCGGTCAATGAGAGCATCAATCATGTCATCTTGATGAAGATTCCAATCTTGGTGATGGTTCTTAACTATAAGTGTGTTGGAAGGTTTTTCAACATGATAAATTGGAATAGTGGCTCACAAAGAATCTAGTAGAATAACCCATGGGGATACTAGAGGAACAAGCTGTGGAGTGACAGGATAAACCTGAGATGGGTCTTGAGGAGGATTCTTGAGAAGCTTGGGTGGATTTAGTTATTCATATCATGCTATCTTACCATTAAATCATACCTCTAATTAGTCTTGATGGGAAGGGTTGTCAAGATCACTAGGTGGCACCTTTCTAGGGGTAATCTTTTCCTATCCCTTCTTCCCCAGTCATGGGTTACTGCAATCGAGTCATCGTTCCACAATTTTCGATATAAGGATATCATCAACAATCATTTTTTGTTTAGTGATCCGCTGACATAGTGTGTCCTTTCTAGGATCCTATTCCCTCTTTTTCACTGAACCAGATCGATCAAATGGTATAAAAGTTTCAGTGTGTGATTTACCCATTCTCGTGTCTTGACAGAGAGGTATTCACTCGAAATGATCCCTTATTCCAATCTTGTGCCTCTGGTGATGAGTGTGATCACCTGTAGGATTTACCATGTTTTTCTCTGCCTCGGGGGTAGGTCATCCTCTCCAAACCCTATATTGATGACCCTATTTGGATATATCTCAGGAATGAGCATTTTTATCATAATTTTTTCCAGAGGCATATCCTTAATATCATTTGGTAAATCATGTTGACATTAGAATGGTTTGAAATGTAGGGTAGTGCACTTCCCCCAACCATGGATATGCAAATATGAGGAATCCTCCTTAATAATTCTATAGACCATTGTGATGCTTTGGATTCATCATTGTTGGAGGGACCAATTATTACCAGTTGATGTTGGGTGCTGAGCAACAGAAAGTGCGACCAAATAAACCAGGTGGCGCTGCTGGACGATGTCGTCGAATTGTTACCGGCTTTTGGGGTAAACGAACCTTCGATGAAGGAGATTGAAGTACGTCATCCCAAAAGTTTGAAGGATTCACATGGCTTCACACAGGGTGTGGGACTTTAGAATATTTAAGCCTGAAGTTGTAATTGGCTATAAAATCTCAGGGTAATGGTCTTCTATGAAAATGTCCCACATACTTCTCCACTCAAACTCGGGATTCAGCCCTTTGTAGCCTCATTATTCGATTTGGGGTGGTGGTTGAGGGGATGATAATGGCAATGACATGGATTGTTGCTATAACAGACTGGTTGGTGGAGAGTACGATGCATGAGTCGACAAACCGCGGCATACTAGGTTGTCTCTCTAAGACTATACCAACTATATCACTAAATCCCTACAAGATCGGCTACTTACCACTGCTGTTAATCTAAAGTTGGTGGTCATTGGCAGTGGATCACGCGAGTTCTCATCATGAATAGGTCCCCATACCAACTCTATGTGATCTCTTTTCGAGGTATAGAGTGATCCTAGAGAGGACATATAGGATTTCAAAGCCAGACCAAAGAAATCAGCCTTATCTTTCTCCTCATGTATGTATCTGAAGAGGGATTTAGTAATCTGATGCATCTAAAACATAGGGAGGCTGAAGATGATACATCGAGTTCCCACCTCAGATCCTGATATAGAGGATTGGGGCGACAGTTCCATCACCGTGTTTCACTTTGCTCCAGAGTCTGAAAAGCGATACAGTTTAACTACAATCTAGCAATTCTCAAGATCTTTCTTTTGTCGGTTACGATTCTCCCTCCTTCCACGAGGTGATTTTTTAGGGCGGGGTCAATCTTCGGAATGAGGAAGAACTCTGTGCAGGTTGGTATTAGAGCCGAGAGTACCTTGACCTGGATGATCTGGGGTGTGGGGAGCACCAGGAAAAATGTCGAAGAGAACATGGGAAGGATCTCCGTGGTTGAGAATGATGGAGCAAGGTGGGCCTCTACTGAAGCTGGTAAACACATAAGGATGACCTCCATGGTGGACATCCTTAGCATGGGGAGGACCTCTGTTGCAGTTGGCTCTAGTAATAGTGGTACGAGGAGGGCCTTTGTACTGGTCATACTGATCACGTGGAAGACCTATGTGTCGACCGTTGATGGAGTAGGGAGGGCCGTTGTACCGATTGTGAAAGTAGGTATGACCTCTACTATATCTAATGTTTGTATTGGGAGGACCTATTTACTAAATGTAATTATCATGGGTCTGCTCGTGCTGACTTCTACCTATGCCAACGACCGGGAGAGTCAACCCAGCCTACTCAGGGGGTGGTAGGGGCCTCAACCCTAACTAGGCATAGAATTTCCCCTACTATGTAATAGGTAGGTTTCCCTAATCCATAGTAATAGGGGGATGATATATTGAACCAATGGAGGCTCATGCCACTGAAGTTGTTGAAGATGATTCCCCCCGAAGGGCATCCACCTAACCTTTCACCTGGTGTTGGAACCTGGTTAGATGAACCGGGGATAGCTACGCATGGGTATAGGCCACCTGCTCCCTAGTATCTAAAAACAACTAACGGTGTTGACATGGCATAGTGGGATACCTCCTTGGTTACTCCCAGGATAATGTAAAATTCAGAATTAATTGGACATCCCTTACCTCATCAGCATAAGGGATTGAGTAATAAGAGTATTCCAGGGAGAGGCTCTCAAAATGATTGAGGATCAGAGTGGGGAGCAGTAGTTCCTTACAAATCACTTGGGTTTGGTGGTTAATGTAAGGCACATATGCCTCTAGAATTTTCTGGGCCTTATCCCATGTTTGGATGACCCCCTCTCGTTGTAATCGTTGAACATGAATATCCCTAACCCCCTGTTGGATAACTTCATATGGTGAGATGGGGCATCAGTTCCTAGTAGTTGTAGTAGAGGATGATGCTATGTCAGAGGTGGATCCATGTAGGATTACCACAATAGAATTCCCTCAACCCCTTCCCCTACATCGTTGAGTGGGAGGTGATTGGTTTCCAATAGCTATAGTGTGGGTCCCACAATGCCGGAAGATTTTTCCATCAGTACAAATATTAGGAAAGAAATGTCCAAACACGCAAGGTTGTTAATTCTTCCATGTATGGATGGAAAGCGCCACTATGGCAACATTGCATATGGGGATTCCCAACGATTAACTACCCAAATCATGGTGAGTTTGACTCCCAGCCCACTATATGTTTGGTAGGACCTGACAACAAATATCTAGATCTAGTGACATGCTTATCTATTGATGTATCGAAAACTACTAATACCCTTATTAAGGAGAATAATTTCATATTGGGTGCACCATTTCTATTTCTTACGCTTTCACTGGGGACATGCACTATCTATGGGGATGCACATCAGTCTGCCCCACATTCCCTCATTCCAAAGGCAGGCATTATCCATAACCTTTTTGGGGAAATTTTCTCCATGATCGAAATAGGATGACGGGATTTCAGCCCCCCATCTACATATTTCTCCTTGGAATTCATCACCTATTTGAGGTCTCCCTTAAAGATTAAGAAAATGTACATGAAAATCTTCCTATTGTGATATCCTTATGGACTCCATTTAATTATGATTCTTTTATCTGGACATTCTAAAGAGTCAAGAAAGAGCAGCAACCTTCAGTCAAGTGAGTAGTAATGTTGGGGGTCACTGGAGTTTTTGGACAGTAAAACACTGGTACACCTGGATTTTTCTTTCATAGGGCTTGTGACACCCCATGATTTCAAAGTACGATATCTCATTATTGTAAATTAATGGCTTGCGCTACATGCAACACTGAGTTCATGCGCACCAAAACATTACCAAACTAGTCGTTCAAAAAGTGATTATAAATAGTATTAACTTCATTTTGAATATTATATAGTCTATATAATTCTAACATCCATATTATGTGTTTCTTATACATCATATAATAAAAAATTCATTTTTTCAGATAAAATAATTATTTATCAAAAAATGAAATTTTATTGCCTTTTAATGGAGAACCCTTTTCAAAAAAAATATTTGAAACTTTTATATATTAAATTTAATGAAATTAATTTCTTCTTTAGAAGTGGGACATAAAATTTTAGTTTGGATAAATTTTTGGTACTTTTCTGGTAACTTTGGTATTTTGACGAATCATGAAAAATACTATGTTTTAATTGATTTTTTTTAAATCAAGATAATTTATAGTGTTAAATTATGAATTTTAAATGTTTTGAAGTATAATTAGATTATATTTTTATCATTTAATACAATTTATGTCATTATAAGTAATTTCACATTTAAATTTGACATAAACACATGTCAATCTTTTGATAGTTTTTACTTTTTAAAAGCCCACTTTTTGGTTTTGACAGTGGGAATTAATTTTAAATTAATAAATGAAACTTCGATGTTTTTAATTTGGTAAAATAGACTTTATTTTATAATTCAAAATATCAAAATTATCTTAGGGTAATGTTTTGGTATATTTCTGAAAAATTTCAATTTTTGATGAATAATGAAAAGCATTGCATTATTATTTAAAACCGACATTTTATTTAAATAATTGGTAACTTTATTTTAATATATTTTATGTAAGAATAGATATATAATACCTGTATAGGTTAAATTTAATTCATAGATGTCATTTTCAATATGTTTAGATATATAAAATTTTATTGAACTTTTTACTGTCTTTTACCAACCTCCTAAGAGCATTTTCAAATCTGCATAAAACAAAATTTTACCACTTCTGTGAGTTAAATTTACAAAATCTGAGAAACATGGTTAATATCAGTAATTAAAATGTGGTTCAATAAGATAAAAATAATTTTTTTGTGAATAGTAACTTTTGACTTTTATTTTCCACGGTTAAAAGTAAATAGGGTAATTAAGGGTAAAACTGATATCATAATTACCCTAACGCATGTTCTAATTCTATTGAATAGGTATTATTCGACCAAAAACAACCTTAGTAATAAAATATCACCCCCTTTGGTTCACATGGAAATGATTAGGACATTTATTATTATTTTATTTCATGAAGAGTTAAAAGAGTTAAATTCAATGTTAAATAACTAAACCATTTTTAATATTGGGTAATACATAAGATATATTCGAATATAAATATTAATTATAAAGGTAAAAATATTTCCTAAATAATGGTATTTTATTTATAATTTTTAGACATTAAATAATTAAATTTATTTATGTCAAAATAATGATGTAGTAATTACCTTATCGATAAAAGATTAAAATAATTGTTATTATAAATATCCAAATAAATGTAAATTGAGACATATGATGAATTAAAATAATTTTAAAAGTTAATATGACATGTTAGGGTTGATTCAATCAATTTGATACGAAGTAATCATGCTGTTATGATTAAAAAATAAATACCAAATAGTGTCAAAATTGACATAAAATAGTTATTAAAACAAAAACTATATTATTGGTTGATATAATATTCCTAAAAATACAAGGATTGGTCAAAGGGCTTAAATAATATTATATATGTCATTAAAGAACCACTTGAGGTCCTTTTTCATGTTAAAAGTAAGTTTATTAACCATATAGTGTAAGAATACATGAAGACATGGTAAAAGTTAAACTATTTAACTAAGAGTTAAATCTAAAAGATATGGTTAGAATGGTAACCTAAACATGTCTAAAACCTATTTTTGGAAAGTATTTAGACCCATAACCACCTAAGTATCTAAATAAATTCATTTTGAGCCTTTATAAACCTAATATTATTGTATAATAAATTAATACATTAATCTTTTCCAAAAGTGAGCCTCACCCTTTTATAAAAGGGCACTTCCCCTTCTCCTAATTTCACACCTCTAATGCCTTTTGGCTCGTCCAAACCTTGCCCAATTATCCTCCCAACTTTAATACCTTCATCACAGAGGCATTCCATTTTTCATAAAGCCAACCTATGGATCCCTTTTGATCAAATCAAAAGGAATAACCCGAAGTAGAGGTGAATATTTGTTCACCACTTTCAAGATATTTCCTTCTTCCACTTCCTATTTATTTGTTGTTTTCATTCTAAAATAATATCTCCAGAATATTAAATATACTGTGATTTTATTATTAAAATGGTACAACCATATTCATTATTCTACCCATCCTATAAATGACAAACTCACCATATGTGTGTATGTACGGATTACTTTCTCCACGTCGTGGTGTAGTTTGTTATTCAAACACATCACTATTTAGACAGGTATAATAATGAGTATAATTTATTTAAATAATAAATATAACATGTTAATTCTTATGTATATATGATAAAACATCATATTACCTACTATTTATCCATCAATATAATGATATTGTCGCTCGTGCGTACGTACGGATTACCCTCTCCACGACGCGATGAGATTCATTTCCACATTCACTATTCAATGATGACTATAAAATATGTATCATTAAAAAGTATATAATATATGAAATAATAATGATACTAGATATATATATATATATATAGATGTTTATCCTATTCACTTAGTTCCATTAAATACAATTTGAAAGCAGAAACATCGTTTATGCGTACGTACGACCTACCGTCTCCATAAACCGTGTTTTCTATTTCATATATATGCCTATTATACATATTTATATTCTAAATATATATGGTATATAAATCATGTTTTATATTATGTAAGTATTTAAATCATGATCTATGTGATACAATTAAGTGTAACAAGTTAAAACACGTACGATAAGGTAAGCAACTATTACCCAAAATGTTAATTTAACATGGGAAATATTATTAAATGGGTAGTATAAAGACATAAATGAATCATATATGATATCATAAATAATAATATGGTTCTGTTATAATTTAATAATGTACTATGGTCTTTATACAATAGGTTAAACATACCCTCGACTAAAGGAAAGTGCAAGGTAAGGGTTAATTTCACAACCCCTTTATTATACGTGGTTGTTTTTACGTAAGTATCTACTGGGACATATTTATTTTCCATGTCCAGGTTTCATAAAAGAGTTTTCAAAGGGGTTCATTTTAAGTTAATTTTTACTAAAACATCATTTTAAATGTTTTAAATATTTATTCTTCTAAACCTTTCATTTAAATGTCCATGTTTTCAAAATGGTTTTAAGGATTTATTTATATGGACATGAATGTTTTAAAATTTTAATTCCTTTCAAAAGACTAAAAGTGGTATGGGACACTTTGTATCAAAATTATCTTTTAAATGAATTCCTTTATAAATTATGTGACTTTTAAATGATTTCATGAAAAAAGAGTTATTTCTCTCCAAGAGTTTTAGTAATCATTTTCAACTATGTCAACATGCTTTATGGGATATTATTCTTGGTCCAGGATGATTTATTATGATAAAAATATTCCATATTGTATTGAATGTTTTGTGATATTTCAGACTGTAGATGTGTTATTTTTATACCATACATTGTTTGTGGATAATGTATTTACATTTCGTAGGCAATTTTTAATATGAATGTTTATGTTATTTTTAACAATTCTCATATGATTAATGAATTGGACTTTGTAAGTGACGGGTGGAGCCTGCTATCACTCCTTGATGCATCGGTAGCTCTCATGAGACAAACAAGTGTCTGGGTACAAGGCTTTGACAAAATATTATTTGTAGTCTTGCCCTAAGGCCTTGACTATGTGGTTATGAAGTGTGGAATTATTCATTCCATCATTATGAACATGGAAATTGATATTTAATGTGATTATTCTACTAGTAGAATATCCACGTGAATAAGTAAATGGAATTATTTGATTTTATATTTTCCATATTATGCTGATGTTTAATTTTAAAAAATTTATGTTTTAGTCTTATACATTTCATTAAATGTTTATGCTTATTTATAAAATATTACGCTATATTGTTATCCTTACTGAGAATCTAATCTCACGCCTTTCTATGTTTTATTTTCCTAGGATTCCAAGAAGTGTATTATGATTGATAAGCATTGTTAAGCTAGGGAATTAATAGTGTTCTAAAAGTATCATTGATGTTGTGTTTTATTTTCAAATGTCTAATGTAACATTCATGTACGTAATCTATTTTCCAAGACTGCTAAAATGATCAATCTTTCAGAACTTCATTCCTTGTAATCATGCCAAAGTATTAAAATAAAGCACCGACTCTGGGTAACTAGGGTCGGGGCGTTACAGTTGGTATCAGTGGAAGTTTAGTACAATCCATGGAAACTAGATTTAGATAAACTCTCATTAGAGCACATTACCCTAAGATAGAATTTGAGGATTACTATAGTTGAACTTCCTAGAATTTTGGTATTGTAGTGATTTTTTGAGTTTTCCCAGAAATGTATCCATATCTGGATACGATAATGTTGATGCAGATCTGGTACATTTATACCTAGGGGTAAAACTTGAAAACACTACTTTGAGCTACACTCAAATAAGAACTGTTTCACGGAAATGGGCCTGGATGCACACTTTGTAACACCCCAACCCTACTTACCCCGAGTCAGTGCATTATTACATAACATTGTCATTATCACAAGAAAGATCAAGTCTTGAAAGACCGATTAGTTTAGTAGCCATGGAATAACTAGATACATTTATAAAGTTAACATTACATCATAAAATGAAAAACTACAAAAATATAGTCTCCATAGTCCACACTCTTATCCCCTCATACTATCCCTACAGGTCATTCATAAAATACTTCTTCACATCCTGGGAAAAATAAAACATAGAAAGGGGTGAGAACAAATGCCCAGTAAGGATAACAATATAGCGGAAACTTTCATAAATAAGCATAAACATTTAAGGAAATGTATAAATAAAACAAAATCATTTTAAAACTTAAACTTCAGCATAATATGGAAGAAATAAAATGAAATAATTCCATATACATATTCACATGGATATTCTACTATTCGAATAATCACATGAAATATCAATAACCACTTTCATAATGACATAATGCATAATGCCAGACTATCATAACCACATAGCCAAGGCCTCGTGCCAAGTCTACAAATATGATTTTGTCAAGGCCTTGTTCCAAGACACTACTTTGTCTCATGAGACCTAACGATGCATCAAAGAGCTATATCGGTCTCCACCCGTTACTTATTAAGTCCAATGCATTCCTTATATGAACATGTTTAAACATAACATAAACATTTGTATAAAAACTATCATACAAAATGTCAATACATTATTCATAAACCATGAATGGTATAAAAATAACACATCCACAGTCAAACATATCACAAAACCATCAATACAATATGGAAGTTTTGTATCATAATAAATCAACTCCAAATAAACTTAAAATCCATCAAAGGATGTTGACATATATGAAATCAAAACTCATTTTAGAGAAATATCTCTTTCTATTTTGAAATCATTTAAGAGTCATATATTTATAAAATAAAACATTTTATTTGAAAATAATCTTATAATCTTGTAAGGGAAGCTTCGACGACTTTATAATGGTGGAAAATACCCACACCCGCAATATAAGTTAAAAAAACATTCTTACCGTAATTCTATCGTAAAGGTTAAAAAGGACCTTGTTTGAAAAAACACAGAAATATTACTTAATAAACATCTTATAAAAAGCCAACAAGAGTATAAATGACTTTATCCCATAGTATTTAAAATAGTAAGAATTATTTTTAATACATTTTTAAGAAACATTGATGTTGATGATAAAGAGGTCCTAATAGATAATTACGTACAAACAACCTTGGATAATGAAGAGATTGCGAAATAAACCCTTACCTTGTACTTTTCCTTGGTTGGGGGTAGGTTAACCTCATTTATAATGGAGAAATAATTGTTATTAAATTATACAAGAATCATATACATTAATATGATATCATATATGATCTTTTAACATTTCTTTTTGTTAATAATATCATAGTATTATCGTCGTTTCAGGTGCCAACTTACTCGTATATTTTTTGTTACATAAGAAGTGTTTTTTATGGATAGGTTGTATATTATTCATATCCAGAATTATATCAAGTACTTAAAAATTATTTTTAAATCATGAAATGATAATTATACTCCAATGGATACGATGGAGAATGAATCCCATCGTGTTCGTGGAGACGATAGTCCGTACGTACACACGAGTGACAATATCATTCTTTTGATATTAAAATAATATATAATTGGATGGTATATCATATATACAGAATCATTATCATGTTATATTTATTATTTATATGAATTACACATCATTATTATACCCATCCAAATAATAATTTATTGAATAACAATTACACCATGACGTGGACACGGTAAGCCGTACGTACGCACGTATGGTGACAGGTCATTCAAAGGATGGATATAATACTGAATATGGTTGTACCATATTTCTTATAACATCACAGTATATATAAGATACTGGAGTTATTATTTTAGAATGGGAATAAAAAAAAGGAATAAATTGAAAAAGAAAGGAACTTGAAAGAGGGTGGAGAAAAAATTACCTCTTCTTTGAGTTATTCCATTTGATTTCTTCAAAAGGGCTCCTTAGGTTGGATTTATGATCAAACTAAGGCCTCTAGGTTGAAGTTAGGGAAGTTGAGAGAGTATTTGGGTAGGGTTTGGCTAATACAAAAGGCTTTGAATGTGTGAATTAGTGAGAAGGAGGAGTGCCCTTTTATAAGAGGGGTGAGGGGCACCTTTGGAAAAGCTAGAAATATTATTTTATAACAAATTCGTATTCAGTTTCTAATGGATTGAAAGTGGATTATTTAAAGGTTAAGGTGGGGATCGGTCGCAAACAACTCAACCAATATAATTTATATAGGTTTGGGTCATTAAATTAACCTTATCATTTAGTTTTAACTCTTAGTTAATTAGTTTGACACTTAGCATGTTGCTTTGTATTTTTAGATTATATAGTTAATAAACTTACTATATACCTCCAAGAGACCCCAAAGTGGTCCATTAATGATACACCTACAATGATATAATTCTCTTGTCCGAACCATAGATATTTAGGAATTGAATATAAATTAATAATATAATATTTGTTTTAAAAACTCTTTTATGTCAATTTTGACACTATTGGGTATTTTGTTTTTGATAAATTCTTAATAGCATTATTACTTCGAACGAAATTCATATAATCAATCCTAATATGTCATATTAACCTTTAAAATTATTGGAATTCCTAAAAAGTCTCAAATTACAAATATTTGGATATTTATAATATCAATTATTTTAATATTTCATTAATTTGTTTATTACTGCATCACCATTGTGTAAAAAATAAATTAAATTATTTAATGTCTAAAAATTATAAATAAAATACCATTATTTATAAAATATTTTTATCTTATTAATTAGTATTTAAAATCGAATTTATCTTATGTATAACCCTATATTAAAAATGTTTTAGTAAACAAACATTGATTTTAACTCTTTCAACTCTTCTTTGAATTAAATAATAATAAATGTCCTAATCTAATCCAAGTGGATGTAAATGATAATATTTTATTACTAAGGTTGTTTTTGGTCGAGATACACTTGTCGAATAGAATTAGGACTTTTGTTAGGGTAATATTAATACCATTTTTACTTTAACCGTTGTAAATAAAAGTTAAAAGTTACTATTCACCAAAAATTATTTTCATCTCATTGAACCACATTTTACTCCTTGATATTAATTGTGTCTCTCTAAGTTTCTAAATTCGACTCACAGAAGTGGAAAACTTATGTTTTCTGTGAATTTCTAAATTCTCCTAGGAGGTGGGTAAAAGAAGGCGAAATGTTCAATAAAATTTTTATATATCTAAAATTATTTTAAACTAACTCTAATTAATTAAATTGAACTTATATAGGTATTATGTATCTATTTTTACCTTAATTAAATTTTAAAAAAAAAATTATTTAAAAAAAATTGGTTTAAAACAATAACTCAGTGCTTTTTCACTATTCATAAAAAATTGAATGTTTTCAAAAAAATATCAAAATATCACCCTTGGATAATTTCGATATTCCAAATCCAAAAATGAATTCCATTTTGAAAGATAAAATTTATAAAATTTCAAAAAGTGTGTATTACTATTCATAACAGCTTGTTTGATTGGTTGTGGTGTGTGTGTTAGAACTCGAAGTTGCGTACAACACACGCTACTATATTATTTAAAGGAAAGCATACCGTGGAAGTTTGGGGTGTTACACTCTTGGTTACGAGACTCCCAAGGGATATTCATAGGATAATTATCATTTACATTACAAACCATTTTGAAGGATTTATGAGTATATACTTCCTCAAAAAAAACATTTTTACGATTATAGATTAGATCCATAAACTATTCAATTTATGTTAACAATTTTACAAGTCTGGAATTATACATTGCGATTCATAAACTAATGTAGTGTATGTCATTGTTTAGAAATGGAACTCATTAAATTGAATGAGACCTCCAACAATACGCATGATCCAATGAGTAAGAATGATGATATCATTAATGGAATTAAGACTACATTTAGAAAGGAAATAGTCTCCTACATATTGTCATCATATGAAGAAATATTATCATGCGTTAATAAGATAAGTAAAGAAATTTTTGAGTCCTATGTATTTGTAGGGAAGCCAGAGAAGAAAATGATGGTAGAAAAAATTATGGATAAAGGGAATAAGGTAAAGAAGGATTTTCCCATATTTGATTACTAAGAAAGAATAACCTTGGTAAATTCTTGAAGGGAATGTGAGTTTGATATAAGTGTGGAGAAAAGGGACACTAAGTACACGATTACAAGGGTATGAAATAGATTTCAAATGTACATTTTTCATCTTCAAGGAGTTGGGACACTACATGAATCAATGTCAAAATCATCAGAGTATACCCCAAATGATGTTATTGGATAATAATCATGTTACGATACTACTGAAGGTGAAGAGGAATGATTAAGAGTTCTTATGTTATTATTAAATTATTATTACATTTTAGTATTGTATCAATGATGTACATGTTATAAGATATATAGATTATATAAGGGTTGTACAATAGCACTATTTCATCAAGGACTTGAGATTGTGCGGAACCAAGAAAAGTGACTCAATGGCAGGTTAAATTTTTGGAAAATAAATATTTTAGAGAAAGATAAACCTTAATATGATTCTGATACTAAGGTAGTGATTTTGGAATAATATATGGTTGATTGGTATAAATTATATGGGATATTATTGACATACTTGGAATTGATTATTGATTTGTATATTCTATCATTATGGATGTTTTAAATTTTTTTGGATAGAATTAGTATATCTGACATTATATAAGGAATAAGGGATCATGAATGTAATCAATAAGGTTTTATGGAAATTCAGGGTGTTATAATGTTTTAAAAGAATACATGATAAAGGTATTCACATGTTTTTACATGGAAAAAAGGTTTTTTGTTGTGTTTACATTCCTTATAAATTTTGGACTGTGAGTTTGGACAGAAGTATTTTGGATAAGTCTAAAGGTTGGAATCAATTAAGTTTGACATTTAATACTATTGTTAAGGTTAAATTATTTCTTGTGATTATTTTTGGATTGTCATAAAGGACAAACCGGAGGTCGGGCGGAAACCCATCACATCCAGAAAGGCCGCGAGACTTGAACCCGCAACTGAAGGGGGAAAAGGGTGGATCACCTTCCACTGGCATAGGTGATCTCCAGATTTGTATAATATAGTTTTGTTAAATAGTCTGAAAAATTAATTATAAATTCACTATTTTTTAAAACCCTTATTATTAGGACAAATAGTATATTTTGGAATTATACTATCTTTTGGAGTGAAAGATGAATTTGTGGTAGCAATTAGTTGAAGGATGAAACTCTACATGTCAAGTATATATATTTTTCTCTTATTATATGAAGAAATTAATTCTTAAACATTAGGTAAGATATATCAAAACCAAAAATGTGTTATCCTAATACCTTATGTTTTGTTGAACAAACGATATTTTGAATCCTCATAGATTGATGGATTTGAGGCCCCCAATTTTACACTAGTTTGAGATTGATGAACTCAATAAATAACTATAAATATTTAATTTTTCCTCCAATTATTTGTCTCTAATTGCCACCAATGTTCTCCTAATAAAGATCATAATTTGTTGGTGACTTTTTCACTTTTTTCCCTCTTATTAAGATTAAATTTTATTAACCCAATTTCTGGTGGGGGCATTCCACAAAAGAATTTTTCTATTTTTTAACCTTTTATTTTCAAATAATAGTTTCAAATTGTGAGGAAACAATTTATTGAAGGAGGGGAGAATGTAACACCCCAAGATTTCATAGTACGATATCTCATTAAAGTAATTTAATAGCTTGTGCAACACGCAACACCGAGTTCGAGTGCACCACAACATTACCAAACATGTCGTTCAAAAAGAGGTTATAAATAATATTAATTTCATATTTTAATATTATATACTCTATATAATTTTAAGATCCATATTATGTGTTTATTAGACATAATATAAGAGAAAATTCATTTTTTCAGATAAAAGAATTATTTTTAAAAAAAATGCAATTTTACCGACTTTTAATGGAAAACCCTTTTTAAAACCAATATCTGACACTTTTATATATTCAATTTTATGAAATAAAATTATTCTCTAGAATTGGAACATAATTATTTAGTTTGGATAAATTTTTGGTACTTTTCTGATAACTTTCATATTTTGATGAATAGTAACAAATACTAAGTTTTAATTGAAAACAACTTTTTTAATCAAAATAATTTCTATTGTTAAATTATGAATTTGAAAGTTTTTAAAGTATAATTAGAATATATATTTTCACTTAATACAATGTAGGTCATTATATGTACTTTCACATTTAAATTTGACATATACACATGTCAATCTTTTAGTAGTTTTTAATTTTTAAAAACTTGCGTTTTGGTTTTGATAGTGGGAATTAATTTTAAATTTATAAATGAAAATTCTATGTTATGAATTTGAAAAAATAGAGTTTATTTTTTAATTATGAACATCATAATTATCTTGGGGTAAGGTTTTTGAGTTTTTTGAAAAATTTCATTTTTTGATGAATAGTGAAAAACACTGCGTTATTATTTAAATCCGACTTTTTATTTAAATAATTAGTTATTTTATTTTATTTTATTTTAAGTAAAAATAAATATATAATTCATATATATGTTCAATGTAATTTATTGGAGTCATTTTATAATATGTCTAGATATATAATATTTTATCGAACTTATTACCGTCTTTTACCAAACTCCTAAGAGCATTTTCAAATCTGCATAAAACTTTATTTTACTCCTTATGTGAGTTGAATTTCAAAAATATGAGAGAAACAGGTAATATCAGTATGTAAAATATGTTTCAATAAGATGAAAATAATTTTTGGTGAATAGTAACTGTTGACATTTATTTACCACGGTTAAAAGTAAATAGTGTGATTAAGGGTAAAAATGATAGCATAATTACCCTAACACATGTCCTCATTCAACTGGATAACTATAATTCGACCAAAAAAACCTTATAAATAAAATATGACACCCTTTGGTCCACATGGATAAGATTAGGGCATTTATTATTATTTTATTTAAAGAAGAATTAAAAGAGATAAATTCAATGTTAAATAACTAAACCATATATAATATCTGGTAATACATAAGATAAATTCGAATATAAATATTACATATAAATCTAACAAAATTTCCTACATAATCGTATTTTATTTATAATTTTTAGCCAATAAATAATTTAATTTATTTATTACACAATGATCATGCAATAATTACCTTATCAATAAAAGATTAAAATAATTGATATTATAAATATCCAAATAAATGTAAATTGAGACTTCTGATAAATTACACTAATTTTATAGGTTAATATGACATGTTAGGATTGATTAAATCAATTTTTTTGAAGTAATCATTCTGTTATTATTTTAACAAAAAACAAATACCAAATAGTGTCAAAATTGACATAAAATAGTTTTTAAAACGAAAACTATATTATTGGTTGATATAATAATCCTAAAAATCTATGGTTTGGCCAAAGGGATTAAATAATATTATATATTTCATTAATTAACCTCTCTATGTTCTCTTGGAAGTTTATAGTATGTTTATTAACCATATAGTGTAAGAATACAAGAAGACACGGTAAAATTTAAACTATTTAGCTAAGAGTTAAGTCTAAATGATAAGGTTAAAATGATAAACTAAACTTATATAAAACCTTTTGGATGGGAAGCTCTAGACCCATAAACACCTAAGTCTCTAATTAAATTCATTTTTATCCATTATAAGCTGAATATTATTGTATAATAAATTATTACATTAATCTTTTCCTAAAGTGACCGTCACCCCTCTTATAAATGGGAACTTCCCCTTCTCTTAATTTCACACCACCAAATCCTTTTTTCTCGGCCGAAACCTACCCAATTATCCTCCCAAAATTCCTTCCTTAATTATAGAGGCCTCCTTTGGTCATAGAGACAACCTAATAACCCCTTTTGAAAAAATTAAACAGAATAACCTGAAGCAAAGATAAATATTTCATCACCACTTTCATGTTATTTTCTTCTTCCACTTCATATTTATTTGTTGTTTACATTCTAAAATAATAGATATAGTATTCTATATATACATCGATATTATTATAAAACTTTTATAACCATATTCATTATTCTATCCAACCTATAAATGACAATGTCACCAAACATGCCTACGTACGGATTACCGTCTCCACGTCGTGGTGTAGTTTGTAATTCAAACAATTAATTATTTGGATGGGTATAACAATGAGTATAAATGATTTAAATAACAAATATAACATGTTAATTACTCTGTATATTTAATATACAATCCAATTACATATGATTTCACCATCAATGTAATAATATTGTCGCTCATGCGTACATTTGAATTACCGTCTCAATGATGCGATGAGATTAATTTCCACGTTCACCATTCAACGATGATTATAAAATATATATCATTAAAAGTTATGTAATATATGAAATAATAATTATATTGGAGACATATATATATATATATATATTTTTATGTAATTCACTTAGCTTCTTTCAATACTATATGAAAACTGAAACAACATTTATGCATATGTACGGCCTACTGTCTCCATAAATGGTGTTTTACATTTCATATATATGTCTATTATACATATTTATATTCTAAAGATATATGATATATAAATAATTTTTTATATTATGGATGTATATAAATCATTATCTATGTGATACAATCAAGATTAAAAAGTTAAAACACGTACGATAAAGATAGCGATTTTTAACTGAAATGTTAATTTGAGAAGGAAATTATTATAAAATGTTTATTATAAAGACATAAATGAATCATGCATGATATCATAAATATTAATATGGTTATGCTATAATTGAATAACATACTATGGTATTTATACAGGAGGTTAAAATTACCCTTGACTAAAGGATAGTGCAAGGTAAGGGTTAATTTCACAATATCTTTATTATCTGAGGCTGTTTTTACATAAGTATCTACTGGGATATATTTATTATCCATGTATGTGTTTCAAAAAAGAGTTTTCAATGGGATTATTTTTAAGTTAATTTTTACTAAAACATCATTTTAAATGTTTTAATGATTTATTCTTCCAAACCTTTCTCATTAATGTCCATGTTTTGAAAATGGATCTGTGGATTTATTTATATAGGCATGAATGTTTTAAAATGATAATTCATTTCAAAAGTTTCAATGTGGTATGTTACACATTGATTCAAAAATATCATTAAAATGAATTACTTTATAAATTATGTGACTTTCAAATGATTTCATGACAAAGGGGTATTTCTCTCAAATATTTTTACTAATTATTTTCAACTATGTCAACATATTTTACAGGATATTATTCATGATCAAATTTGATTTTTATGATACAATTATTCTATATTGGATTGAAGGTTTTTGTAATATATTTGACTGTGGATGTATTATTTCTATACCATTCATGGGTTATGGATGAATTATTGACATTTCATATTATAGTTTTAATATGAATATTTATGTTATGTTCAATCCTTTTTATATAAGAAATGAATTGGACTTAATAAGTGATGGGTGGATCCGCTATGGTCCTCGATGCATCGGTAGGTCTCATGAGACAAACTAGTGTCTTGGCACAAGGCCTTGACAATGTGGTTATGAAGTCTAGAATTATTCATTCCATCATTATGAAAGTGGCTATTGATATTAAATGTGATTATTCGACCGGTAGAATATCTATGTGAATAAGTTAATGAAATTATTTGATTTTATCTTTTACATATTATGCTGAAGTTTATGTTTAAAAGGATTTTTTAGTCTTACAAATTTCCTTAAATGTTTATGCTTATTTATGAAAGATTCCACTATATTGTTATCTTTACTAAGCATCTGAGCTCAGCCTTTTCTATGTTTTATTTTCCCAGGATTCCAAGAAGTATATATTGATAGATAAGAAGGGTTATTCTTGGGGATTATTGGCGTTCTCAGAGGATCATTGATGTTGTGTTTTATTTTCTAATGTGTAATGTAACATTCATGTATGCAATATATTTTACAAGAATGCTAAACTGATCGGTCTTTTGGGACTTGATTTCTCTTAATCATTCCAATTTATTAAAATAAGGTACAAACATTGGGTAACTAGGGTCATGGTGTTTCAGGGCTTCTTGAGGGCTTAGAAGCCTGTGGTATCCCACATCGATTACGAGGTATCTTATTGTGGAGGCATGTCTCTAATGTTTTCCTTGGATTCCCATGTTTAAAAAAGTTTATTTTTCAATTTTAATGTCAAGAAAAGACACTACTATAAAACTGGTCTTTAATAGCACTATAAATGGCCTTTATTAGTGCTAAAAAATCATTGATAACTTGAGAGAAATTAAAAGACAAAGACTTTTATCAAATCTATTAAAATTACTCATAAATATCTCATTTATCAGTGCTTTAATTTAGTGTCACTAAAGGATTCCATTAACAATGCTTATAAAAGTGCTGATAAAGGCCTTTTATCAGAGCAAATAAATTAGACCTTTATCACTGCTTTTAGAAGATGTAACAAATTTCTATTTTAAAAACACCACTAAAAGCGCTGATAAAGAGACACACTGTAGTGTTCTGTAATAGCACACTGCAACACCAATACAATGTGCTATTACAATATGCCAAAAAACCATAAACACAAATAAAACATATAATATTAATAAAAAAAGTCCAAATATTTAATTTAAATGAAATTAAATTTATAAAAAAAATACCAAAAAAAACTATATTATATACATTTCAAACATTGGTTTATACAATTATATAAAAACAAATTATTATATACATTCAAAAATATCAATGTTCCTTTTTATTTTAATCTTAACCTGACTCATGCTATTTCCGAAAAAACCACCCCCTTCTTGAGCCAAATAACACACCTATATATGAAAAACTATTCTTATGTAATTAATAATATAATTGAACTCTACAAGGAATAATGAAAATGAAATCAGTGTTCTATTATATAATTTTTCAGTAATATTGAGAATGTATATCGTAACATTACCATTACATCTTTACAATGGGTTTCCATTACTATAGTATATTCTTTTGAGGGATTGGTAACATCATCATGTAGAGAAGACATTGTCTACATGAGTAGTGAAACATTTAATTGAAATGATTTTAATGTTGTAGAGAATTTAAAATATTATGAAGAAGAACATAATATATTTAAAAACACTTATATTCTCATTAAACTCTATTTTTTTAATGTATTCAACGAATTTTTTCCTCATTTTAGAATCAAAATCCTCCCTTTCTGGTCCCCTCTATTGTACAAGACATTTTCTACATTGGGACAAACATGAACTGATTGTGATTTCCCAATGAAAGGGTCATCCTCGATTGAATTTTAATCAGACTCAACATCCATTTTAGTCGCCAGTTAGATAATTGACCAATTATTATTTATTGGATAAGATACATAATATACTTTCACTACTTGTGATGCCATTATGAATTGATTTTATTTTTCCCATTCTATATTGAGAGTGACCTTCATAATTCCCATTTCATCAACTTTCACTCCAATTATATTATACACCCACCTGTGATGGAAAATTGGCACTTGAAATGTTGTATAATACAACTCATATATTTTTTCTACAATGAAAAAATATAACATATTTTCATAAATTGGATTTCTATCCTTGTAACCAGATATGTTCATCTCTTCAGCCACAAGAGTAACACCACTGTTTGGCATTGTACTAAAGTCATCTTGTTCTTTTTTATAGAAAGTATAAACATTTATTACAACCCTTGTGTAAGATATAACATTTTCATTCATTTGTATCGCTATCGATTGAAGTTGTTCGACAATTGAATTTGAATTTTCAGATAACTACTTATAATTTTGATCTCTGTTCCATCCTACAAATTATTGATTATGTGTATCTGATATGCATGTTTCACCCCTTAATGGATTCAAATATCTATAAATTTATTTGTGGGATTAAATGTATGTATCAATATATTCACTATTATGTAATAGGTAAAGATTTATTTTCTCCTGCTCTATAATGGAAATTGTAACAAAATCTATTCCAAAATTTCTTCTCCCATAAGGCGTCCACTATGATGAGACTCTGGGAGAATGATGCTTTCAACATATATTAGGTAATCAGTATAGAATTCAATATCCTCATCAAAAATATATTATTCTATAATACAAACTTTAAGAAAAGTTCGATTCTTAAGATACAAATTCAAAATATTCATATACTGTTCAATGGGGAAAATTCATCTGGAATGGACAGGACCACATAATTGAACCTCTCTAACCAAGTGAAACATCAGGTGGACCATTATATAAGATAATTATGGTAGGAAAAAATTTTCTAATTTTCATAATATGATTGAAATATCTTTATTCGTGATGAGAAACCTCATTAGGTCAACAAATTTACTACATATGTCTTTGAAAAAGAAGTAGAGTTTGGTTAATGTATATCATATATTTTAAGGAAGAATGAAATGGAAAGAAACAAGCATTAAATCTTGCATCAAAATATGATATTCATGTGATTTTAGTCCTTGTAACTTTAAATTTATCACTGAAACCAATTCTTGGTATTTGATAAAATCCACTGTGAAAATTTTACAGTCGTAAGGAAAAGGGAAAATTTAAATTTTTACTATCTAGATAGAGTGTAAGCTACTGATGAATAAACGACCACCTTTTACCCTTCAGTAGTGCCAACTATTCTCTTATGGCCATTTCAATCATGTCCAACCCATCCTTGATGGCATTTTTCATTTTTCTAGGAACATTTAGTAATGTTCCAATAACACTATCAATTAAATTTTTTCTACATGGATAACATCAATAAAATGTCTGAAATACCAACATTTCCAATACTTTAATTCAAAGAAACTAGATCTCTTCTTCCAACCTAATTTTGTATGTTTTTTGGAAAATGGTTTATTGAAAATAGTGGGAATATTTTTTACTTTTATGTATCATTGATTTACCATTGCTAGAGAAGGTTTTGTACCTTGTTCTATATTCCTGTTGAATGATATCATTCAGGATTAGTATTTCTATCATTGAGGTAAAAAAATTGATTCCTAAAAAAATAGTCTTTGTGGAATGTTTCAACCGAACTAAGTATGTGTATTTTTCACAAATGGGACACCCCAACATGCCTTTAATGCTATAGCATAATAAATTTCTGTAAGCGAGGAAGTCATTTGTCGCTCCGTACAACCTGGACCTCAATGTGAATTATTCACTACTATGAGAATCATACATTATAACACTTATATCCCACATTAATTTCAGATCATTGATCAGTGGAGCCAAATAGACATCAATATCATTACAAGGCTACATTGGTCTAGATATAAGTAGAGAAAACATAATGTATTTGCACTACATGCATAACCATTGTGGGAAGTTTTAATTTTCCAAAATGATAGTCCATGTACTATGAGTACTACTCTGTACTAAAAAATGATTTATTCCATATGTAGATAATGTAAGATAAAAATTTATCTGATCATCTCTAAATTTAGGAAACTCGTAGTCAATTTTCATACATTAAGGAGAATCTTCCAGATGAAATAGCTTCCCATATTTAATTCTTGTATCTAGATGCCATGTTTATTATATTGTGGTTTCTTAACATCCATATAATTTTCTAAAACATGGATTGATAGGAAAGTACCATACATATTAATAAGTACTTGATTCATTTTTCATATATAGATGTTTTCCACACTCAGGGCATTTCAGGAGTGATTCATGGTCCTCATTAATCAATATGAAATCATTTGGAAAAGGATTTATTTTTTAGAGAGAATTCCCACTAAAAGTAAAATTCATTTAGTGTCATGTTTTTGGCATGGTAGTTCCTTTTCTTCTGGTAGCGTATGTTTTAGAAGACCAAGTAATTTTTTAAAGCTGGTGTCACTCCATCTGTTTCCAGATTTCACATTATATAACTGCAATACAACAGACAATGCAATGTATTTAGTACAACCGGTATACAGTGGTTTCTTGGAATAAATATTTTAACCCCTCAATCAAATTTGGACAATCATGAAGGTCATCGTCAATTTCCATTATCTTTTCTTCCATGTGATCTCCATCAACCTTTACAAAGGAATTCACATCAAATGATTCATAAACCATAGTATCATTCCAATCGATGTCCACATTCAGTTTTTCCCCATGTTTAGTCCAAAATTTATAGCATTGATATATTCCTTGAAAAATCAAATGGTCTTTCCAACTATTCTGGACTAATTTGTCTTTAATTACAATAATGTGAACACAGATAGGGGATTTTAAAAGGGTCCTCTAGAAGCACTTTTGAAAACATGATGAACTCTTTAACTCTACATTCATATTCATTTTCCAAATTATTAGCTTGAATACATTTTTAGTTCATATCCATCATATTGGGTTTATAAATAGAGATTTATATATTCTTAGTAAAAGTTAAAATAGAGGATATGTTTTAAATACACAAAATATTACCCGTATGAAAAGTAAGGACAACTAAATGAGCTATATAGGAATATAAAAATACATGTGAATTTATTTTTGATTGTACGGGTATTTTTCTAGTTTTCCCATAATTATTTGGAATATATTCACTATTATAAAGTAAAAGTAACGTATATAAAATAATGTTATCAATTATACAAATGAAGTTATGGAAATTAATAAAATAATTATTTCCATGTTAACTATGTCTCTAGTGGATGTCTAATGTGATATTTAACTAGAATAGAAGAAGGAAACCAACGTGAACTCAATGAAAAGTATATTTCATTGCGAAATAGATTTCATGAGATGGTTAGAGAAGATCACTAGGATGAAATAGATATCAATAAGAGGTCCAAGAGATTAAAATTGTGTCAAAAGATGACAATTCTTATTAGGGCATAGTATGAAGTAATGAAAGATGATAGTAAGTAGTGATTTTTTAGAGAAAGATTGAGCATGAGTTTGTTGCCTAACCTGCACCCCTAAAATTATTAAAGAATAATACATAGAGAATGCATGAGGTACAATTTTATTGCACTAGAAATGAATTTAAAAAAAGGGGAAGATCAAAAGTGCAGAAAGTATCAAAAGTGTTGAACAAGTCATCATGCTACAAAACAAAGTTGATGTAAGGATTGATCCTTACCTTCTCGTAGATGTACATAGAAACTCAGTAGTGGGTGCACATTGAAAAAGAACGCTTTATCTGTCATCCACCCTATTCAGCAAATGAGCAGTATCACTGGAACAACTCCAATGAATAAAACAACCAGTGGGCCACATGATATAGAAAGATATATTAAACCCTCCATCTGATTTGTAGATAGGAGCACACTAATCGCAAGTAGGGAATGAGATGTCTTGGTATATCTAACATTTAATGTGCATGGGTGAAACAAGAGACATTATAACAACAAAAATTAGTTTCCTATTTTTAATCAAGATCCAATTGGGGAGTTGGTATTAACAACCAACCAAACATTTGTAGTCAATACGAACAACAAACCACAATTATTTCTCTAAAAACCATATCATAAAAAATCATATACAATGGATCATAAACAAAAAATAGAAGATGACATCAGAAATGAAACAAAAAATACACATATAAAATTGGAAGGCCTACCTCGCTAGATTAAAAAAATCAGGGACCTTCTTCGAATGTCAGACGAGTTGTTCAGAGGCAGTCAAGTGGTGGGATTCGAGCTTCAATTCATTGAGGAGGAGCACCAGTAGTGGGCGGGTTCCACAGAAATCTTTTAATATCTCAATGAGTTCACTAAATTTTAGGGTTTTTAAAATCGAATGGGATACTTTTATGAGCGCTGATAATGACCTATCTTTATTAGCACAAAAAAAGGATTGAGAAAACCAATATTTATCTGTGCTAAAATTAAGGCGTTGATAAATCTTCATTTCATTAATTCTTTATTTAATGCAGATAAATTCTCATCTTTATCAGTGTAGAAAACAAGCAAAAAAATATTCTTTATGAGCGCTTATTACTGAAGAGCTGTTAAATTATTTATAATTATAAATATAAGAAAATTGTAAAAATTTATAAGTACTTAATAAATAAATATAAGGATCAATATAGTAAATATATTCCTTTTTAGATATATTTATTATAATTAAATAACATTATAATTTTTTATTTCAAATTGTAGAAATATTTTTAAAAAATATTATTGATATCATTATTTATATTTATATAATCATTCATATATATTTAATAAATATATATAAATATAAATATAGTTAATATATTCCTTATTTTATTAAATTTATTATAAAGTTAATTATTTTTTAAATATACATAATTATTTATTTATAATATATAATTACTTATAATAAAATTATTTTTTATAATTATAAATATATAATTTTATAAATATAGTGGCGGTACATTTATTAATATATTTATTTATAAATATTTTTTACATATATTTTGATAACATTATTAAGGAATATCTAATTTTGAGTGCATTCATATATGATAAAAATTAGTGAAATAGAATAAATAAGGATATAGATACACTTTAAAAATATTGAAACAATTGATAAGTTTAATGTGCGTGCATATAGTATATAAAAATGCATTAATTAAATATATTTGAAATTAATATAACACACACTTGATCTATATTAAATTTTACAGTCAAATGACATTCAATTAAATGTTGAGTACTATCCAATTAGTCAATATTTTTAATTTATATTAAGTTTTAATTATATACAATTATTCAATAAACATGTAATTATTCAATATAAAGAATATAAATATTTTTTAATATATAAATAATATTTATATACTTTAACAGATATCTATATATTTAATATATACAATTTAATAACATTAATTATCATACTTATCGAATTAATAAAATGTTTAATATTTAATAATGTATAATCAATCAATTCATTTTATCTATAATTGAATTAATAAAAATTGTACTAAACACATTTTTTATTTTGTATTTTTTAATTATTGCATTTTTTCAGTGTTAAAAACGCATTGATGAAAGAAATACTTATCAAATCTAAGAATAAAGAGTTGAATAAGGGCATCCTTTATCAATGCAAAAACATAAGTGCTCATAAATGTTAACCATCATCGGTGCCAAAAATAACACTTTGATAAGGGTTTCCTCTATCAATACTAAACTAATTGTGATGATAAAAAGTTTAATGTATCAGTACTGTCTCTAGTGTTCTTAAATAACAGAACTATTAAAGGTCAGTTTTGTAGCAGTGATACCTGATGAGAGTGTTCAAAATGCACAATGGAGATGGATCAGATTGGTACATCCCTAGGAGGTAGTATCTATAAGGTTTACTAGATGGATGGATCAAAATGCCCAAAAAAGTGGAACTAGGGTGGCATGTCCCAAAAAGAAAATATGTCACACCATGAGGGTGGATCCCAAAAAAGAGCAACATATAGATGGAATAATACTCCAAAATAGAACAGACCCGGGGTGGTGTGTCTCATTAAGGGAAGATATTACACTATGAAGGTAAATCTGAACACCATAGAGGACGAATCAGAGAAGGATGATGGGTCTCAACTAAGGGGACACCAAGGTTTACCATTTCATGGGATTGAACCTCAAAGAGGCTTCCTACATACCCTGCATAGATTACAGGGATCAAAAACCACATAGTTTGAAAGGGCAGTTTTGGGCATACACGTGGTTAGCTTCCCTTCGTTAGAGGGGCACTCTTGTTTGGATGATATATATGTGAAGGGTTTAATAATGGTTAACTACCCGAATGTTGCTAGACTAAGTGTTGAAGTGGATGGCATGATCTCACATAGATGTGGCTGCCCGAGTAATAATCGGGATGGATGTTGGAGGATTTGAATGAAGTCGGTGACATGAAAGGGTTATAACTGATGTGTAGATGAAAATTCATGGCTTGAACCTCATTGAGCCTTCCTACATATCCCTATGTATGAGAATTAAATTCCACACAGTTCGGTGGGGTGATGGGACACCTTAGGAGGTGGATCATGAGAATGGAGTGCATGGATGGGGACCCAAGGAAAGTAGAACCTTCAGGTTGGTGCATGATCTTCCCAAAACACAAAGGATCAAGGGAGAGAACAAGATGTGACATGGATGAGGGGATCAAACCTCAAGGAAGCTTACTATATATCCTCGTGGTAGGGAATCAATGTCCACATAGTTCAGGATGGGGCATAGAATTGGGGTTTGACAACGGACAGAAACCCAGAGACTTTCTGGGGCTTACGTGTGGTATGCATCCCATTCCAAGAGGGGCACTCTGGGTTGGAGGAGTAGGGTGATGTTTGGGGCTTATGCATAGTTAGTAGCCTGTGGATCAATTAGAACACCTCAAAAAGGTATAACCTAGAGATGAGTCCCATGGTTGGATAATGTCATGCCAGGAGGGTGTATCCCTGGGAGGGAGCACTAGATTTTACCGTTTTTTGGGATTAAAACTCATGGAGGCATCATACATACCCAAAGGGGATCAAAACCCACTTATTTCGGAGTAAGAGTTTAACGTCATGCACGATGAATAATTAACCGACCTAAAATGGTTGAGATAGATGGGTGATTGACTAGAACCACAAAGTGGATTCCAACGTATCCCCATGGCAGGGAGTCGAAGTCCACATAGTTAAGAGAAGAGGGGCATGGGACCTACATGCAATGGAGGCCCAAAGAGAATGTCATGGTCGATACTTACAAAAATCCCACACGAGTTATGCTCGGTGTGAGAAATAAGAGGCATCAATAGAACTGATGATTTCTTCATGAAAGGTGAATTAGTGATGAGTGGAGTGGGGCCTATATGATTAAAATAGTAAATATAGATGCTCAAATACAATAGCTGGTGAAATTTAAGTTTAAAAACGTTCATTTTTAACATTAATGAAAACTATGTTTAACAATGTTGAACAAGGTAAATTTAGAAAAACTAAAATAGTTCCATGAAGAAAACTTTCTAGGTTCTAGAAATATGGTTCTGGAAATGAAAATTATGGAAAATTTACAAGGAAAAGATTCCACCTAAAAATCATATAGAATCTTACTTATCAGAGTACATAAAATAATAACAAAATATTAGAATGTTTTACTTTCTACCTTTATCAGAATAAATCAGAAATAAACCTAAAACAAAACATGTAACAAGTATGAAATATTTTAACCCAATGAGTAGGGTATCCAACAACCATGGATAATGGTCCTTTGATTTATACTCTCAAGAAATTATGTCTTACCCACATCAGGGTAATCCCTCGATAAGAATATTAAAATCTATCTTACTATCCCCACAAGCCCTTGATATTGAAGGTAGTCGACACCTCTCTCTTCCTATCCCTAGAAGTCCTCTTACTTTATGGTAGTCATCACCTCTGTCTCCATATCCTCGGAAACCCTCGATTGTACTAAAAAAAATTGGATTCGCACAAAGTAATCTAAACAAGATGTTCATTACACACAAATAATGAGTGTCTCTCTATCTAGAAGTCACTTCAACAACATGTTTCTATGAGGTGATCAACGGGTATTGAGCTTGTTTAAATGAGATCCTATATATAGGAACATATCCAATGGTCGGATACCCCCTCCAACTGTCATATTTTTCCTTGAATCACAGAGGGACTTATACACGTGTCACTAAACCAAAAGGTAGTTAGAAATTGATTGTACGACATCATTTCATAACAATAACACGTGTAAGAAAAATGAGGTTACTTAATAAAATATATATTTTTTGAGTATGAGGAAAAATAATGTTTAGATTCTAACCATATAAGCATTTATAATCAATAAGATACGGATATTCAGATTCAAACATTCACAGAATTCGGAGTCTGAATTCTTAGGAATTTGGAGTATGAATTCTAAGTAATTCTGAGTCCGAATACTGGGGAATTTGGAGTCGGAATTCTGAATAATCTAGAGTATGAATTTCATAGAATTAAGAGTCCAAAATTTAGAGAATTCATAATCTAAATTTCAGTGAATTTAGAATATTAATTTCAGAGAATTCGGAATTTGAGATCAGAATACTCTATATCCAAGGAATTATAAAATTATGAGTTTTTAGATATGAAACTAAATTACAAATTTATGAATAAAATGAGTTAGATTTAGAGGGATTATAAAATGAACAATGAAAACAAAGGTAGGGATAAAAAATTTCCTTGGAGAAGGTAAATTTTCCTAATTAAAATAATCCATGGAGAAAAATATTTTTCCATAGGATAAAATGTGGGATTTTCAACACATAGATGAGTGGAAAAGTTATAAGGAAACCTTATTGACTCAACAATGTCCCCCTTTTTGGAATGCACAAACATACTTAGGAAAAATAATATAAGTAATTATAATTTCGACTTATTAACTAAAAATAAAAACATATCTCCCTTTAATTATGAATCATGGTGAATACAACTAACTTCCACTTATGTTTTGAAATACCTAAAGATCATATTCTTGAATTTCATAAAGATATTTTAATTTTTCTTGCATAAGGAAAACATCTTTGAGAAAACTCCTCCTTATATAGACTCCCCCTTGGGGAATTATATTATATACATAGTATTATTTTTTATCATTATTTTCTTCCTCATTGTGATTTTCAAAAAGGAATAGAGATAATGGAAAAACCAACATGGTACCTGAAATATTAGAACTATATACAATAAAAAAATGAAGGACAACTAAAATTGTCATTAAAGATGGAAATATTGATACAAAAAAGGTAAAAAATAACATATTTGTAAATAAAAATATTAATACTTATTTTCATACTTTGAAATGAACCTATTAATAATGGTCTTGAGCTTCTTAAGCTCCTTATGATCTTTTTCAAAGCACTTGACCGGCTTCACCTGATCTTCATTTTTCTTCTCTAGAACTTTGATATTTTCATCCTAAGACTTAGGATTTCTTCTTGAGACTTAAAAAGATATTTTTGGTGACTGAAATTCTCTTCAAACTCGATTTTGAGATCTCTTTCCCTCTTTAAATTCAAAGCAACTGAATTGCGCTTCCCGTTCATATCCTTGTCTTCCTACTTCTGAGCTATTTATTTTGGGTTCAAATTCTCTGTGAAATTTATTGTAAACTCTTTAATCCTCACATATGATGTATTGAAAGAATCCTTCACAACATCTTGAAAGTCATCCATAATTTTCAGATCATCAATCATAATTTTCGACCAGTTCGTAATTTCCTTTCACAATCCCCTATGAGCTTCATAAGAAATGTAGATATTTTTGAATTCTCCCACAAGAATACTAAATTTTACCATAACCATGATAACTGAATCTGATTTCTGATTGATTTAGTGTTGATACATCTGGAACCTCTATTCAATACTTAGAATCAAGGGAATGATATCAACCGATGTCTTCCGAGACTGGACCAAAAATTCCTAACCCATGGAGGATGAATCCAAATCTAATTCCCTTGTTGGTGAGGATTATTTCACTATCTCATCCTCCATTCTTTTTTATAAACCACCAACATATTTCTTGCCTACCATTACTTTCTTAGGTGTATCAAATATCACTTGTTTTACTTTATCATCTATAGAAATAGTCTCCATAGCTTCTAGGGATTCATGTTCATTATGTGATACTTGAATGATTCAATCTTCATCAACCTTTTCCTTTTCAGCATCCTCCACAAGATCATTTTTTTGAGAAATATCTTTATTAGTTTTTTAATCATCATATGGTTTATTCACTTCTTTATAACCCTTGTCTTCTTTTCTAGGAGAATCATGTTTTGTTGATTCAGCCCGAGAAGTATAGATCAGCAAATTTTCGAAAGGGATCTCATTCTCATGATATTCTTCAAATTTCTTAATGACATCATCAGTGTCATCTCCTCCTCCTTCTTCTTCCACTTCTTATTCCGGAATAATCTCTTCATCTTCTTCAGGATCCAGATTCACCAAATTTATTCCCGGATTCATGGCTACTGATTCTTGTAGAAAGGATTCTAGTATTTATATTTGATCATAATCTTTATCAGTATCTTTGATAAGTGATTGAATGATTTCAGCCCCAGTTATCTTCCTCTTATACTTCTTTGGATTTTCTTGATTCTCATATTCCTCATCCGCCTTAAACATTAAAGCTTTTTTCCTTAGTAGGGTCCATGCCAAAGCTAGGATCTCATTCTTTCCTATTACTCTTATCTTCTATCCACTTAGAAAACACTTTATCAAGGTCGGATTTTTTCTTCGTAGACTTTGGGGGTGCTGATTGAGTTTCATGAATTATAGGAATTTTTCCATTGACTTCCATTTCCTTCTGATTTCTCTTCTTTTGATCCTTCTTGGAAGTCTCAACTACTTACAGCTTCTTAGATAAGGCTACGATTTCAATTTCAGATAAGTAATAGAATTCTCCATCTTTGATATTAAATCCAACCTTCATCCTCCTCATGTTATCATCACTGAGCAAAAAAACAATGAAACTTCTTAGCTTAGAAATGCATGGGATTTTGAAAGAATCTAGGAAAAAGACAATAATCATGGAATGAATTTATATATACATGATAATTTGAGATTTGAGGGTCCCATTATTGATATTGGTAATAGTATGAAAGACATACTTCACCAAATTTATCTTCTTCATGTTCACCAGGATATCTATAATGTAGATATCACCCTTTTCATGGATTATTTATCACCTTTTCTCAGAATGAGAAATCCCTAAACCCATAATTCTAAGATCCTGAAATTCATAAAGAGATGATGGATTTTCGGTGTCTTCACTCCTGACAAACCAAGACACTCTATTTCCTTCTACTTGTCAAAACTATCTGTCTCATATGGTAATTTTTGGGTGTAGAAAATGGTTTCTCCCTATTACAGAATTCCAATGATGTTTGCATCCATACTTAAGGAAAGGGAATAAGTTTTCCCCTAAATCATTAAAGAACACTTTTCTCTCTCATCTTGATTGAAAAAACATATAGTTTAATAAAACTCTACAAGAAATTCTATATAAAGCAGATCCTGTTTTTTGGTTTGGATATGAAAAGTCTCTCTCAACCATTAAACATGATGTTTATCTAAATGAGATAATCATAATTGGAAATGAAATTCAGATCTACTAACCTTTCTCTATAAATTTTCCATTACGATATTTCTTTAACTGATTGAATTTTCTTCTGAGGAGATACTTCCAATGACATTTAGAGTTAATAAAAAAAGGAATGTGGAATGACTATTTTGTTGAGAGGTAGAGTTTTGGCTAAAAGACTGATGAAAATCATTGTTGGAAAACCAATAGGGGGATTTACATAGGCATTAAGGAGATAGTTAATATTCCTAGATTGATCCAATAGTAAAAATAAGCATGATCTGATCTGATGGTTGAGATGAAATCCATAGAAGGTTTTTTGGTAGGTTTTGATAATTTGATGTTTTTAAGGTAAACATTCATATTTAAGGAAAATTGAATCTGAAAAATTTTCTTAAAGGAGATGAAAATATCAAAAATTAAATAATTAAATTACAATAATTTAAGTAAGGAAACATACCTTCCAGATTTCTGAGAAAATGTTCAATAATGAAGAAAATTTTCATGAGGAAATTTAGGATCTAGAACATTTTATAAAAGAAGGAAAATTTTGATTCTGGAAAAATTTTCATATAAAGAAAAATCAGGTTCTGAAATTTTGAGATCTGATTTTTTTTATTTAAATTGAAAATTTTTGTTACCAAAGAAAATTTTGACTAAACTAATTTTATTTTGAAAAATTTTTATTAAAAAATAAAATTGGTTAAGAAAAAATAATTTGGTTAAACCCGAAAATGTACTCCCCTATGAAAAGGAGTTGGTTAATGTAAGGGTATAAGCTTTAGAAAAAAGTTAATATGTGATATTACAATACAGTGATCATTCATAACTTTTGTTTAATGTATTTAAATCAATCGTATGGAAAGGATTTTGTAAACATTTCATCAAGTTGATCTTACATTCTGATAAACTGATGCATGATATCTCTTTTAAGTGTGTGATCCCTAAGAAAGTGATTCTTAATATTTATGTGTTTTTCATGGGAGTGATGTGAATGATTTTTGTGTTATGGAAATGGAAGTAGTATTATCACACATATCCTGTGTTTTGGTAAAATACATACCATAGTTGTGAGTGTGTATTGCATCCACAACACATGGCCACAACAACTTCCAACTACTACATATTCAAAATCAAAAATGGAAAGTGCTACTTAGTGTTGCTTTTCTAATGACCAAGAAACTACTGAATCTCATAATAAATGAAATGTTCCAGATGTAATTTTCCTATCCACTTTACAACCACCAAAATCTACCTCTGAAAAACTCTTTAACAAAAAATCATTTCCAGAAGTATAAAAGAGTCATAAATACCTGGTTCCCTTTAAATAACGAAAAATTCATTTCACTATATTTAAATGAGATTCCTTATGATTGGATTGAAATCTTTCACACAAGTATATTGAAAACATCATGTCTGGACAAATACCTGTCCAGTATAGTAAACTTCTAATTATACCTCTAAATGATGTTTGATCTATTGGTTTCCCAGCTTTATCAAGATCAAGAGAATTTGAGGTACCGATTAGAGTACTTATAATTTTATTTCTATAAAATCCATAATTTTTCAGAAGATCTTTAATATACTTATATTGAGATATATATGTTCTTTCGAGTTTTTGAGAAATTTGAAAACCAGGAAAAATTTTTAACTCGCCCATCATACTCATTGAAAACTCAGATTTCATTAGATTCACAACAGAATCAGCTTATGATTGCTGAGTTGAACCAAATGTAATGTCATCCACATAAATTTGAACAATTGCATCATTTTTATTATATTTATTTATAAAAATGGTAGATCAGTAGTTACCTTAAAATAATTATTTTTTAATAAAAATCTTGTAAGTCTATCATAAAAGGCTCTTGGGTCCTGTTAATGTCCATAAAAAGCTTTGGGAAGTTTAAAAACATGTTCAGGATGTTCTGTGTCTTAAAAACCAAGATGTTGTTCAACATAAACATCCTCTTGAAAACATATGTTTAGGAAAGAACACATTACATCCATTTGAAAATGATTGATATTAAATAATGATGCAAAGGAAAGTAAAATACTAATATATTCAATTCTAGCTACTAGAGTATAGGTTTTTCATAGTCTATTCCTTATTATTTATTATAGACTTTACCATATATTCTAGCCTTATTTCTTACTGTGATTCCATTTCCAACACATTTATTTCTAGAGACCCATTTTACTCCAATTACAGATGTTTCCTTAGGTCATTCAACCAAGGTCCATACCTCATTCCTTTCGAATTCATTTAGCTCATATTACATGGATTTAATCCAATCATCATCACATAAAGATTCATCAGAGATTTTCCATTATAATTGAGAAAGTAATTATATATGTTATACTTAATTTCCTAAGGAACCTCTAGTCCTTACAGGTTGATTTACATCAACAATGATTGTATCACTAGGATTATTCTTAAGAAACAACTTATTTTGGTTTTGTAAAACATGTTCATCAACATATGGAAGGAAATCATCTCTGGGTAAATGCTTCAGAAATATTTTCTTAAACATTTTCCTTATAAAGAGGATCTCCTATCAAGGGTTGATAATTAGTTTTTGAAAACACATCTGAAGATGTAGTTTGAAGTTTTTTAAAAACAAAAGGATCAATTTCATCAGATGTAAAATACATTATTTCTTCAACATTACAAGTTTTTTTAATGAAAGCTCGATAAGACTTAGATGTTGTAGAGTAGCCTAGGAAAATTCCTTCAACAGATTTGGGTGAAAATTTATTTAAATTATTTTTAGTATTCATGATGAATAATTTGAAACTAAATACTTTGATGTAAGAAAGTCCAGGTTTTCAACCATTCCATAATTAATAAGGAGTTTGGTTAAAAAAGGGTCTGATTAAAACGTTATTTATAGTATAACAAGAAGTAATTACAGGTTCATCCCTTAAGTGTTTAGAAATAGATTATTCAATGAGCATTTCTCTAGTTATCTCTTGAATAATTTTATTCCTTCTTTCAACAACACCATAATGTCGATGAGTTCTCGGAGCTGAGAAGTTATGAGTAATTCCTTTTTAACTACATAAAGTTTCAAAATTTGAAATTTCAAATTCTCCTCCATGATCAATATGAGTATTATTAATGGAAGGGTTTTCTAATTTTTAACATGGGATCTACGAATTATAAAATAATAAAATGCTTCCAATTTCTTTGTAGAAAATATACCCACGTAAATCTAGTGTAATCATCAACTAGGAAAAATTCATAATATTTGAATACAATAATTACAGTTTTTTTGGTCCTAAAAGATGCATATGCACTAAATGTAATGCATCAAATGTTGAGACCTCATTGGTTGATTTAAAACTTGATTTATGTTTCCTTCCATATTGATAATAATCACAAACTTATGAAGAATCAAATAAAAGCTCTGGTAGATCCATAACAAGTCTTTTCTTCGAGAGTTTTTATATCTTCCTAAGGTTACAATGTCTCAACCATCTAGGCCATAAACACGATTGATCTTCCATTTCACTAAGGAAAGGTAGATCAAGTCTGTTAATGTCTTCTATGTTTAGTGTGTATACATTCTATTGCCTATGGGTAGAAATAATAATATACTCCTTGGAATTGTTTAGTAAGAATTTATCATTCATAAAATTCACAATGTAACCATCATTACATAATTGAATTATGATAATTAGGTTGTTCTTAAGACAATTAACAAATAAAACATTTGAAATTAATGATTTTCCAATAAGAACAACGTTACATATACCAATAATTTCTCCCTCAGCATTATCTTTGAAAGTTACTTTTCCTCATTTCATCTTGATAATCTTTTCCAAGTAATTTTTTTGACCATTCATATGCACGGAACATCCTCTATCCATGTACCAGGTATTGTTGTTGGTACTTTCATTTATTTCTTTAAAATAAAAAAATTAGACATTCAGAATCCAATCTTTCTGGGATCCAGAAATTTTAGAAAGTATGACTTTAAGAATCCAAATTTTTATAGAAAAATATGATTTATGAAAACCTAGTGGATATGTTCTATTTAATGATTTTTTTCTCCCAATGACCACCACACTGACATTTAGTACAAAATGGAGCTCTTTGGGGAAAAATAGTTATTACTAAAAACTAGTTTTGAATGGGTATAATCAAATCTAGAATGAATATTTAAAGGATGAATTTGGGAATACATCTTGTCAAAATTTTCCTTACCAAAGTTAATGTTTCATAGAAACTTCCTTATATAAAATATTTATGACTTTTGTTTAATAACCATGTTTTTATCCTAAAAAACATTAGTTTTAGAACTAGAGTTAGCCTCTAAAAAATTTTTCATCGAAATTACAATTTCAAGATCCATAGAATATTTATTCTTCTCAAAATTAACTTCCCCATGGTTTTTATAAACACTTTAAAAATAAAAAGTTTTCTGATCAATATCTTTATAATGATATGAAATTTCATTAGTTAAAATAGAAAATCTCAAATTTTCTTTTTTCAAATTCTCTTTTATTTTATAATTTTTATTCTGAAGATGATTAAAAAACCTAGACACTTATTCATAAGTAGGTAAAGTATTTTCTCTTGATGAGTAAGATTCATCATAAGAATATTTATAATATTTATCATCAGTATAATTTTCATTCAAAATGACATTAGTGATAGATTCGACACTCTGTACCTTGGGCATTGGATAATGATTTTCAATGTGTAGTTTGGCAAGAATTGCAAAATTCTTCTATCCAAAAGATTCAAAATCTAATGATTCATCTGAAGAGTCACCACCACTAGAACTCCAGGTGTCATTATCTTTCAATAAATTCTTGGATTTTATTTGTAATGCTTATTTTATATTCTTCTCAAAATAGCTTTCCTTTATATCTTTTATCTTGATCATGAGACAATATGGCCTGATGTGTCTATCCCTTTTACATTAATTGGATGTTACTCTAGAGTATTTCTTCTATTTTCATTCTTTTTTATCATATCAATACTGAAAGTCCTTATTTTACACTATCTGGTTCATCCTTTTAGAATGATTAGCTAGCTCATTCTCAGAATGTTCACTTTCACTAGATTCAGATAGAACAATGAAATTCTTAAACTTAGATCTTGTAACCCTTTCTAGAGTCTTGAATTTAGTGGTAGTAAAAGCTATACTGCACTTAAAATTTATCTTCATATTCATATTTTAATCTCTTTTCATTCCTTTTTCATGTTGAAGAAGAGTTACAAAAAGCTCCTCAAGAGTAATTTGAGATACTTTCTTATTCACATCAATAATTATTCTCTTAGATTCCCCCTCGTTAGGCATAATATCAATAATCTTGTCCAAAAGATATTCATCATCAAGACTATACTCACCCATAAAATTTTGGCAATTATAGATTTTCATAAACCTTTTTTTTCACCTTGAATACTGGTTAGCCATAAGGAAATAGAAATCCATGATTTTATTCTCTAAGAAATTATATTATAGTTTATATAACTTTGGTTGTACCAAAATTTGTAACTTCTAATTTCTCCCTGATACGATTTTCTGCTTCACAAGAAGAAATCTGAGAATAAATATTCCTATTCATGGAAGACAACAAATTATTACATATCTTATAGTTTAATTAATAATCTGATTTCTATTGATTTGTAAATGTTCTGACTTCTTTATCCGGAATCATGTAATCTCCAGTAAGCATGACAAAGTTGTCCACTCCAATATTAATATCAAATGTATTCATTCTATCACTCTAGTAATAATAATCATTCCCCTAAAATATAGGAGGTCTAGTAGGATTTAGATTTTCCATTGTTCCAACATTCAATCATGCCATTATATAAAAAAACATTCCAGAAAAGTTGTAAATAGTAAAAGTTTGTAAACAAATATAAAAATATCTAAACAAATCTTTAACATGAAATGTTTAGTAAAAAAAATATAGAACAATGAAAACTTGAGCAAGGAAACCTATATTTTAGTATAAGTATTTCAAATAACTTCTTTCATACCAATTATAGGAATGAAATAGTAAATGTAGATGCTCAAATACAAGAGGGGGGTGAATTTTATGTTTAAAAAATATTGTTTTTAACCATAAGTAAATCTATGTTTAACAATGTCAAACAAGGTAAATTCACAAACCCTAAAATAGTTCTATGAAACAAAAATTCTAGGTTCATGAAATATTATTCTAGAAATTAAACTTAATTAAGTTTAAATGGAAAAGATTATACCTTAACATGTATATAATATTACTTATGAGAGTACATAAAAGATAAGAATGTATAAGAAATTTATACTTTCTTCATTTATCATAAAATAATAGAAATAAATTTGAAACAAAACAAGTAAAAAGTATGAAATATTTTAACCAAAAGAGTAGGGCATCCAGAAACCTTGGATAAATTTCCCATGATTTATATTTTCAAGAATGTATGTATTATCCACACCAGGGTAATACCTCGATAGGAATAACAGAATATGTCTTACAATACCTGCAAGAAATCAATCTTTAACGTATTCAGTACCTCTGTATTCCTATCCCTAGAAGTCCTCAAACATTATGGTAGTTGGAACCTATGGCTTCCTATCCCCAGAATCCCTTGATTGTATTCAACAATAATCAGGGTCATTGAAAGCAGTTTGAACAAGATGTTTAGTATTCTCAAAGCTTGAGAGTCTGTCTCTCCAGAAATCACTTCAACAGCATGTGTCTCTAGAGTGATCAACGGTTAGTGAGCTTGTTATAATGAGCTCTTATTTATAAGAAAATCTCCAATAATTGGCTTCCTCCTCCAACGATCATATTTTTCCTTGAATCTCCAAGGTGCATGTACATGTGTCACTCAACCAACAGTCAGTTAGAAACAAATTGAATGAAATCATTTCATAACAATTACATGTGTATGAAAAATGAGGTTACTTAATCAAATCCATTTTTTGGAGTCAAAAGAAAATTAATGTTTTAATCCTAACCATATAAACATTTAGAATCTATAAGATAATGATATTCTGATTCTGAAATACAAAGATTCAGAATCGGAATTCAAAAGATTCTAGAGTCTGAACTCTAATGAATTCGGAATCTTAATTCTGAGGAATTATGGGTTTGAATTCTGAGGAATTTGGTGTCTGAATTCTAAGGAATTTAGAGTATAAATTTTGAGGAATAAAAGTATAAATTTTTAGGAATTCATATTATGAATTCATAGGAATTTAGTTTCTGAATTTTGAATATTTTTGAGTCTAAATTTTAGAGAATTCAGAGTCTGAATTTTTGAGAATTCAGAATCCGAATTTCAGAGAATTCAGAATCTGAATTTTAGAGAATTCAGAACCTGATAACAGAATACTCTATATCCAACGAATTATAAGATTACAATGTTTTAAATATCATTCCAAATTTTAGACTTCTAATTTTTTTATATTTAGAGGGATTATAAAATAAACAATGAATACAAAGGTAAGGATAAAAAATTTCTTTAGAGAGGGAAAGTTTTCTTTATTAAAATAATACTTAGGGAAAAATAATTTTCTTTATGATAATGTGTTTGTGATTTTCAAAACATAGATTAATGGAAAATTCATAAGGAAACCTTATTGGCTCAATATGTCTTATGCATGGTAAGTGGAGAAAAGAGGAAACATGGTCTTATGCATGGTGAGCGGCACAAGGAAAGGAAGATTTGGACTTACTACAAGAGGGAAGCCTGAGGAGGATGTACAAATGTAAGACGAAGATATGATCATCATACAGAGAGCACCCTATAAATGTGTATCGAGGCTTGTACTGAGACTTCTTGAGGTGCCCAATTTAGAAAAAGTATAGCAGGAGTGGAGGAGTGAGAGGGTGCTAGTTCCAATTCCTTTCATAGTCCTCTCGGGTCTGTCACTCATGCCATGGTAATAGTTTAACATCATGTGTTGAAGACTTTTGTTCTTGGTAGTTTAAAATAATGCATCTGGGATGATGAGGACTTACTCCTCACCTCTAGGGCATACATAACTTATACCAACAAAAATTTTGGGAAGGGAAGGAACTAGCAATTCCAAGTGTTATTGGGGTGGAGGAGTATTCGGTATAGGGTTTCATGTCAGCATAACTATGTGAACAAGAAATAACTGTCAGCATTCTTATGTGAAAGAAGCATTATATAGGGAAACACACCATGAATCATCGCTTAAGGGACTAGGAAATCCCAATACACAAACCTAGAGGGCCCCACAAAGGAGGTACATGAAGGATAGGGGTGTTTAGTGCAATATGAGGTCATACATAGTGCCATTGGGTAAGGAAAATACATGGAGCCCCTAGGGAGGGTGCATGAAATATTGAAGTATTACACGTAACATTTGATCCTGTACACAAGAAGGAAGCATGTGCGTAAGATTGGAATGACACAAGGAAAATATTGTGTGCAATAATGATATTTAGTGTGCAACATCCTTAGATTAAAAGGAAATGGGTGAGGGTTAAGACCTAGTGGGACTTCCTGAAGGGGGATCATAGGGGACCTGTTGCACAACCTCCAGTACCATGAGACCAGGTATTTTGTGTGGTCACATAAGGGGTCATCTGAAGCACACCTGAGCAATTTTTCAAATTCTGGAATGGTACCCAGAAGTGAGGTGGTTGTGTTTCTATTTATTTGAAAAACCCTTGGTGGCGGTGTGCAAGGAGGTCTGCATGGAAGATGGGATTTGACATCGAACTGGGTGTTCAAGAATTTTGTGTGTCAGTCCCTTTCCTTGCATGATGTCTTGATTTCTTTTCTGCACCATACTTTTCCATTCTTTGGGATCACGACCTGGAAGATCAAATTTAACATCACATTGGTTGTGAAAGAATCTTCCATGTGGATTTAAATCTTGCACGAAAAAGTCAAATCTTGCACACAACATCCTTCCACGACTCAAGATGATACACTAATTCAATATATCCTTTCAGCTTTCCCAAATATAAAAATTTATGACCACAAATGAAATTCAGCACCAATAGTGATTTTGGAGTCCACTTAGAATATGATCATTATAGCACATTAATCCATAACTCAACTATAGTGGTATTGTAGTAGGTTAATTTGGTGGACTTCCATGTTGGAGTTGACTATGTGGTAGAGTGTGGGAAGATAATAATGTATATTAGTGGGGAAATGGGAATAATTAGAGATAATGGAGATCTCAAATAAAGGAGGTAGGTGATATAGTGAAAACAGAGAAGAGGAAAATATAATGTAAATCATGGTGGATGGGGAGGAATTAGGGTTGTTAGGGAACTGATGGAGGAGGGGTGGAAAGTTGAGAAAAATAACAATGAATAATCTATGGAAATGTGGTAGATATGGGATGGAATGGGATAAAGAGGTATAGAGAATAAGGGGAAGGTTGTGGAGGTGGGGATAAAGAGACAAAGGTGGGGATTCTTAGAGAAGGAGTAATGGATGTGATGTGGGAATGTGGAGGAAAGGTATATTCCATAGTAGGGATTCAACAGGGGGAAGTGGCTCGATGCAAGGAGGGAGTGTGGGGATGAAACGAAAAAATCACTCTAGTGGGAAAATTGAGGTTTTGGAGGAGGCAACACATAGCTCAAAAATGATCTAAATAAGCCCCATGTCTATAGTTTCATGAGATTTAATATTGATAATAGTTTTCATTTTTAAACTGAAAACATGAAATTTAATCTTAATGATGAAACCATGTGTCATATTAACATTTTGATAATTCATAAACATCATAAAGGACTTATAGTTCATTTTTTCAAAGTATCAAGACAATCTGAGGCTGTTTGTGTAACACCATAAGATTTTATGATATATTTTTCATTAAAAAAATTTAATTTATTTGAAAGATTGATTTACAAGAAATTAAAAGTTAAAAATAATCATGAAAAACTATTGAAATATTTTACTGAGACAAAAATATAATATTTTCATCATATCATTGTTTTCTTTGTTTTTTTTGTATATTTCGAAAAATATTTATTATTTTTATTAATAGCAAGGATAAATTTTTATGTAAAAATACCATTTATTATCTTTAATGAAGTAATTTATATCCATATTATATATATTTTTATTTTTTTATTAAAATTATATAAGATCTATTGTATTTAAATTATGATCATCATTTTATATTATTTGGAGAGATGCCATTTTTTAGACTGAAAAGATTAATTTTCCCCAAAATGGGGTTCCATAAACTTTTACATGTTTTTATTTAAAATAAATCCTAAAACTTATAGGAATTTAATTTGATAAAATTAATTCAATATTTTAAATTATGGGGATTAAATTTAGTAGGTATTTACCTTTTTTTAGGAATTATTAATAATAAATGGGGTCAAAATTTTTCATATACATAAAGAGTAAATTAGGGAATTACGGTTAACAAATGTAATAAGAAATTCAAAATTTATAAAAAACGTGAATTTCTTTCATTTTTTGAGATTAATTCTATAATATCCACCATAAATTTGAATATATTGAATTTTGAATACATTTTCCATTGATACTGAAATTTAATTTATTTTAAGTAATTAAAATTCCAAAATGCCACTCTCTTGACTTTAATATCTCGGATTTTTTAACATATGTATAAAAACTGGATATGTTTCATTTTAATGGTTTATTTAAAATATTATTTAACTTATTTTATCGTTTTAATTTGTTTTTTAATTTTTTGTGTTTAAATAGTTTCCTTAAATGATAATACAATGCTGATATAGTGCTTCTGAAAGTCCTAGAAATGTCATGTAAATGATTTTCAAAACTATAAAAGTAATATTGTTCGAGAGAGTTATAGTTACCCAAAACCATATATATACCTATTTATTATTAAGTTATTTTTAAGTGATTGTATTTTAATTATATATTTATATTGATATTTTTAATGTCAAATTAAACGAATAGTGTCGAAAATGAAATAATGAGTATAATTGATTTGAATAATAAATATAACATGCAAATGATTCTGTATATATGATATAAAATCCAATTACACATGATCTAACCATCAATAGAATTATATTATTGCTCATGCGTACGTACAGATTACCGTCTCCACGAACCCGAGGAGATTAATTCCCCATCGTAACCATCCAAGAATAATTTTCATTCGATGATTAAATTTTTTTAAGAAGATAATATCATTATGGATATGAATTAAATACATATTATCCATAAAAAACATGACTTACATAACAAAACACATAAAGGAAAAGAAATTAGTTAACTCCTGAAACTATGATACTACTGAAATATCTTTAACAAACCTATACTAGAAGATCATATATGATATCATATTTATATATGTAGTTATTTAATAATATAATAAGAATGATTTATCCATTACACAGGAGGTTAAAGTAATATTGTCAAAGTAAAATTACAAGGTAATTTTTAATTTTAAAATCTCATTATTATCTAAGGTAGTTGATACATAAGTATCTACTGGGACTTATTTATCATTCACATCCTTGTTTCTTATTACTAGAAAATGGGTTAATGTCATTTATAAGAATTTTTAATTTTTATAAAATGTTTTGAAAGGAATATTTCCATCTTTTTCCAAACATGGTACTTTATAACCTTTTCGACAAATTATGGTAAGAATGTTTTTTTAACATATACGACGAGTGCAGCTATTTTCTGCTTTTATAACACATTAGAAGCTTCCTGTAAAATCATATAATTTTTTGTCAATTTTTTTTATAATTACGTGACATTTAAATGAATACAATGTAGAAAGAGATATTTCACTCAAATAGTTTTTGATTGATTTCATCTATGTCAACATCCTTTGTTGGATTTTATGTTTTCATGAAGTTGATTTATTACAATCTTACATATTTTATTGAAGTTTTTGTTATATATTTGACTATGGATGTTCTATTTTTATACCACTCATGGTTTATGGTTACAGTATTGAAAATTCATATGCTAGTTTTAATATTAATGTTTTTGTTATGTTTCAACCATTTCATATGTGGAATTCATTGGACATAGTAAGTGATGGATGGAGCCCGCTATAGCTCTTTGATGCATTAGTAGGTCTAATGAGAAAAACTAGTGTCTTGGTACAAGGCCGTGAAAAAATAATTATTTTTATTCTTGGCACGATGCCTTGACTATGTGGTTATTATGTCTGACATTATTCATTCTATCATTATGAAATTGGCTATTGATATTACATGTGATTATTCAAATACTAGAATATCAATGTGAATATGTTAATGGAATTATTTGACTGGTCATTCCCATATTATGATGAGGTTTTCGTTTAAAAGGCTTGTGTTTTAGTCTTATCCAATGCTTTAAATGTTTATGCTTATTTATGAAGGTTTCTTCTATAATGATATCCTTACTGAACATCTGAGTTCTCACCGTTCTATGTTTTATTTTTCCTATGATGAGAAGAAGTATATTATAATTAATGTGTAGGAATAGGATAAAGGATATGAGAGTGTTCAATGGGGGAATAATGTTGTTTTTTTATTTCATGATGTAATGTAAAACTCATGTATGTATCTAGTACTTACAAGGATACTAAAATGTTCTGTATTTCGAGACATGATTTCTTATATCATTATAATGTTATGTAATAATGCAATGACTCCGAGTAACTAGGGTTGGGACATTATAGTTGGAATCAGAGGAAGTTTTATCCAAACCATGGAATCTAGATTTAGAGAAACTCTTATTAGAGTACATTACCCTAAGATAAACACTAAAGATTAGTATAGAAGAACATCCCAAAATTTTGGTAGTGTAAAAATTATGTGGGTTTTCCCAGAAAATACATCCCTGTTGGGATACGAGCAGGTAGGGGTGGCTCTAGCACAGATGAACTCGGGAGTAAATACTTCATTAAGGAGTTTCAGGCTTGACCCAGGGTGTCCTAGTACATGACAACGGGCCTTGCTGTACTTTTGGTTATGAAACTATTGGGGGATAAGCCTATGATAATTCACATTTTCTTTACAAGCCATTATGAAGGATTTATGAGTATAAACTTCCATAAAGAAAACATTTTTATGATTATAGATTATATCCATTAAATTTTCAATTTTTTTGAGTGTTTTACAAGTTTGGAATTATGTATTGTGATTCATAAACTAATCTTGTGTATGCCATTGTTTAGAAATGGTGCCTAGTGGATGGAATGTAATCTATATCAATGAACATAATCCATTCAGGGATTTCTATCCTACTAGAGATAATTATAGTTGAGCAGGAGATGCATCTGATGCTGAAAAACTTATAACCATACTGGGAACACTCATTCAGATTATGAATAATAAAATTACCCATATGGAGCAACCTGATCCACAACACGGAGGATCAATGTTTGACCGATTCATGAGGCAACAACCAAAAATATTCAATGACACTATAAATCCATTTGTAGCTGAGCAGTGGATAAGTTCCTTAGAGAAAATATTTCATGATTTGGGGAGTAGAAAAATGGAAAAACATTCATGGATGTTTATCACCTCAAAAGAGAAGAAGATTAATGGTGGTCATTGATTCAAAACTCAGAGGAATATTATGAAGTATCAAATATAAAATAGAGTGAGTTAAAGAGTTTTTTTAGAAAAAAACATTCTTCATGACCATAGATCAAATATGAACATATAATTTCTATGTCTATGGAAATAAAATGAGGATAATGTTGCAAAGTATGGGGATAACTTTAAAAGGTTAGAAAGGTATGTTATATATTATATATGTAACCCAAGGCGTAATATTGATCAATTCTTTAATGGGATAAAACCATTTCACCATCGAGTATTAGTCTCACAAACCATCTTGGCGTACAAAGATATAGTCTCATGTGCTATCGAGATAGAAAAAGAATTCTTTATGTCTTACGACTTTAAAGAAAATTAGGAGAAGAAGAGATCTGCTGAACACTCTATAAATGGAAATAAGGGGAATAAGGGAAAAGTTGAATTTTCTTCCTACCATAAATATGGGGAGAAATACCCTGGTACTTTCCTGAAGGGAATGTGAGTCTGTTACAAGTGTGGTGAAAAATCCACCAAGCTCACAATTGAAAGGGAAGGAAATATGTTTTCAATGTTGAATGATACAATTTTAGAGAAATGGGGCATTATGAAATTAAATGTCCTAATCACCAAGGAAACTTATCTCAAAAAAGGTCAAGGGAGCAAGGCCAAGAATATGTGATAACTACTACAGAGGATGAAGCTCCAAATGACATGGTGACAGGTAATTTAATGGTTTCATCAAATTTATCCAATGCTCTATTTGATTCTACATCACCACATTGTTTCATAGCTTCCCTATTTTATAAAAAAGTTATATATTTTCAATTTGATTTAACAAGGGAGTTGTCAGTCAAAACTCCCAAGGGAAGTATCATTGCAAAAATGTTTTGCGAATCAATTCCAAATAGGGAATATAAACATAATTTATATACTGATCTCATCATCAAACACTTGATTTAATTTTATATAATCCTAAACATGTATTGGATTTACGACCACGATACTAAAATTTATTTTAAGAAGAAGGGGGTAACAATTTTCAATGCTGATAATGATTACCTCATATTTAGAGCAGAAACTTCACCATCTGATTATTATCTAGATCCACCCCCAATAACTCTAATAAATTAAATTATTGGTGAGGAACAGAATGAAATTACTATGTGTGAGAAAATGAATGTTCAAATAGAGTATTTACCTATTATTCAAGAATATGTTGATGTGTTTCCAAAGGATTTACCTAGAAATCCTCTAGAATGGGAAATTGAGTTCTTCATTGACATAATTTAGGGTCCAAGGACCATATTGAAGACCCGTTATAGAATGGATACTATGGAATTACTAGAACTGAAGAAACAACTATATTAATGGAGTAATAAAAGATCTATTCTTCCTAGTGTTTCTATATTGGGATCCCCTAATCTTTTTGTTAAGAAAAATGATGAATCTATGAGTTTTGGCATTGACTATTGGGAGATCAATGCTATAATAAAAAATAACAAGTATCCTCTAGATCTCTTTGATGATTTATTTGATCAAATTCATGGATCAAAATATTTTTCGAAGATTACCCTTAAATCTTGATATCTTTAGTTGTGTGTGAAGAATGAATACATTCTAAAGACATCACTTCGTTCCAATTATGGGAATTATGAGTTTATAGTAATGCCTTTTGGACTGACTAATGCACCCTCTATTTTCATAGATCACATGAATATATTTTTCAAGTAATATTTTGATGACATTGTTGTAGTATTTATTATGATATATTCATATATTCCGAAATCTACTAAGATCATGAAAATCGCATTCACACTATTGTAAAGACTCTTAGAAGAAATGAATTATATGGTACGTTTAGAAAGTTTGAATTCTGGCTTCAAGAGACTTCTTTTCTTGGCCATATTATCTCTAAGGATGAAATATATGTTGATCATTATAAGAAAAGGGAAATCCAAGAATGGACAACACTGACTAGTATAACTGAGGTATATAGTTTTGTTGGTTTACCAGGTTATTATTGGAATTTCTTAAAAACTTTTTCTTGACTATCTGACCCATTAACCTACCTCATGCGTAAAGAGTTTAAATTTGTTTGGACAATAGATTGTGAATAATGTTTTGAATAATTGAAGAATAGATTAGTCAATGCTCCTATCCTAACTCTACCATTAGGGAATGATGGGTTTGTTTTTTATAGTGATTCTTCAACGAAAGGAAACGGTTGTGTCCTTATATAGAATGACATAGTTACTTCCTATGCATCACTGTAGATAAACAACCATGAAAAAAATTCTCCCAATCATGGTCCTGAGTTATCATTTGTAATCATTTCTTAGAAGATATGGAGACACTATCTCTATGGTGAAAAATGTGAGATTTATACTGATCACAATAGTTTGAAGTATATTTTCTCAAAGAAGAACTCAACATGAGGAAAAAGAGTTGGATAGAACTACTCAATGATTATGATTTCACTATACACTACCACCCGGGGAAGGAAAATAAGGTGTAAGATGAATTGAGCAGAAAGGATCATGGAGTTCCGAACAATATGAGATTTGAACAGGATTCTATGGCCATGGATCTAGTAAAGATGGATATAGGAATAATCATGGGAGGTGAAACATCAATAATTTTTAAAATGGATTCCAAAAAATCTTTACTATAAAGGATAAAAAGTTCTTAGACTGATGACAAGGTGTTTCAAAAGAAAATTATTGTTACAAATGATGGAAGATTTATTGGATTCGTATATGAAGATGGTATTTTGAAATCATGGAAGAGACTTTTTTTTCGATATACCTGATCTGAAATGGTAATTTTTGGACGATGCACGTAGCTCCAATTTCTTTTTACACCCTCGTAACACTACTATTTATAAATATTTAAAAGGAAATTTTTGTGGGAAAACATGAATAGGGAGATTGATGATTATGTTTCAACATGTATGGTTTTTCAATGGGTTAAGGGTAGAAGACAACAGAATATGGGAGTCATGAAACATCTTACCATAACTGAGTGGAAATGGGATGATATTACGATGTACATTATCATGGTGCTACCAAAAAATCCTAGAAGGAAAGATTAAATATGGGACATAGTTGATATTCTTACCAATTCAGGACATTTTTTTATTATAAGAGAAATTTACCACTTGAAAATTTAGGAAAACTATATATTAATGAATTTGTAAGACTACATTGTATTCCCTATTGACTGCTTCAGATTGTGATCCCCATTTTACATCAAGATTTTTAAAAATTCTTCAGAAGTCCTTGGACACTGAACATCAATTTAGCACCTCCTAACACACTTAAACTTATGGAAAATCTGAATAGACTATTAAAACTTTAGAAGACATGTTGAGATCTTAATCACTTTAATTTCAAGGTATGCGAGATCATTATTTTCCTATGGTAAAATTTTCCTATTATAATAGCTTGCATTCAAGTATTCATATGGCACCATATGAAGTGTTATATGGAAAAGGATGTTTCACACCAACCTTTTGGGATGATGTTGGGGAAAGAAAACTCATAGGCCCAGAACATGTTGAGGAAACAATGGAAAAGGTGAATATTATCCAGACCCACATCAAAGTATCTAAATGTTGGTAAAAGTGATATGTCGATAACCGACAAAAGGAGTTGGAATTTCAAGTAGGAGATCATGTTTTCTTGAAGGAAACTCCATGGAAGGATGTAATATGATTCAGTAAGAAGGGTAAATTGAGTCCCAGGAACATCAGACATTTAGAAATTCTAGAATGAATTGGAGTTATAGCTTACCATTTGGAAATTCCTCCAAGTCTCTCCAAAGTTCATGATGTGTTCCACGTATCACTGTTGAGAAAATCGATTCATGAACCAACACATGTACTCACCTATGAAGAATTTGAACAAGATCCTGATCTATCTTACTGTGAAGATCATATTAGGATTATTGATACTAGATAACAAGTGTTGAGAAACTGGATGACTCGTCTGGTAAAAGTTCTATGAAGAAACCATAAGATGGAAGAGGTGATGTGGTAACCTGAATAACTTATGATGAAGAACTACCCAAATATTTTTATGCCTTGATATTCAATAAATTTCTTAGAAAAAATTATTTAAAGGAGGAAAAAACACAACACCCCAGACTTCCACAGTATGCTTTTCTTTGAATAATACAATAGCTTGCACAGTACGCAACTTCGAGTTCTTGCACAATTGGAAAAATTAAACAAGCCATTATGAATAGTAATACCCACTTTTTGATATTTTATAAATTTTATTTTTCCAAATGTACTTTATTTTTCAATTATGAATATCAAAATTAGATTAGGGTGAACTTTTGGTATTTTTATGAGAACTTTTTCATTTTTGATGAATAGTGAAAAACACTGTGTTATTGTTCAAAACTGACTTTTTATATAAGTAATATTTTTTAATTAATATTTATTTTAATTTACTAATTGATACATATTACCTATATTATTACAATTAAATTCATTAGAGTCATTTTATAATAAATTTAGATATATCAAATTTTATTGAACTTTTTACCGTCTTTTACCCACCTTGTAGGCACGTTTGAAAATTTGTACAAAACATAATTTTAAGAATTATGTGAACTGGATTTCAAAAATCTGAAAGAAACTATTGACACCATTAAGTAAAATGTGGTTTAATAAGTGGAAAGTAATATTTGGCGAATATTAACTTTTGAATTTTATTTATCAATGTTAAAAGTAAATAGTGTAATTAAAGGTAAAAATGATATTATAATTACCCTAACACATGTCCTAATTCTATTGGATAATGTATTTTGACCAAAATCAACTTTAGGAATAAAATATGATCCTCTTGATCCACTTGGATTAGATTAGGACATTTATTATAATTTCATTTAAAGAATATTAAAGTATTAAATTCAAATTTTCATAACTAAAATATTTTTAATATAGGGTTATACAGAAGATAAATTATACTATAAATATTAATTATAAATATAAAAATATTTCCTACAACATGGTTTTTTATTTATAATTTTTATAAATTAAATAATTAAATTTAATTATAGCACAATGATGATGCAATAATTTCCTTATTGATGAAAGATTAAAATAATTGATATTATAAATACCCAAATAAATATACATTGAGGCTTTTAATGAATTAAACTGATTTTATAAATTAATATTGCATGTTAGGGTTGATTATTTTTTTTAAGTAATAATGTTTTTATGACTTCCACAAAAACCAAATACTAAATCGTGTCAAAATTGACATCAATAAGTTTATAAAACAAATTCTATATTATTAAATGATATAATATTCCTAAAAATATAATTATTGGTAAAAATAAATAGATGAGGTTATATATGTCAATAATTAACCACTTGGGCTTCACTTGGTTTCATATAGTATGTTTATTAACCATTTATTATAATAATACTAGAAGACATCGTAAAAGTTAAACTATTTATTTAAGAGTTAAATCTAAAGGATAAGGTTAATATGTTGACCTAAACCTATATAAAACCTCTTAGTTGAGTGGTTTTCAACCCATCCCGACCTTATCCTTAAAATAAACCCATTCTGAGCTATTATAAACTGAAAATAATTTAATTATAAAATAATATTTCACGCTTTTCCTAAAGTGACCCTCACCTTCTCTTATAAAAGTGTAGTTTCCCTTCTCTCAAAATCACACCTCCAAAGCCATTTGGATTGGCCAAAACCTACTCAAATATCCTCCCAAATACACTCAATTAAACCTATAGGCCTTAATTTGATCATACAGCCAACCTATGGAGCCCTTTTGATCAAATCAAAAGGAAGCACCTGAAGAAGAGGTAATTATTTCATCACTATTTTCAAGTTATTTTAATCTTCCACTTCCTCTTTCTATATTATTTCCATGAAAAAATAATAACTCCCATTACTTAATTATATTGTGATTCTATTTAAAATATGGTACATCTATATTAATTATTCCATCCATCCTATTAATGATAAAGTCACCATACGTGTGTACGTACGACTTACCATCTCCACGTCGTGGTGTAGTTTGTTATTCAACACTTCATTATTTGGATGGTTATAATAATGAGTATAATTGATTTGAATATTAAATATAAATTGTAAATGATTATTTATATATGACATAACATCCAATTACACATGATTTCACCATCAATAGAATGATATTATCGCCCGTGCGTTTCTACGGATTACCGTCTCCACGAACACGATGATATTCAATCTCCATCGTAACCATTCAAGAACAATATTCATTTGATTATTAAATATAAAATTTTAGAACTTAATATCATTCTTTATATGAATCAAATACATCCTATCCATAACAAACATGACCTACCTAACGAAAAATCTGATGGAAAATAGATTAGTTAACACCTGAAATAATGATACTACTGAAATATCATTAATAGAGAAATATTAGAAGATCATATATGATATCATATATATTTATGTAGTTATTTTATAACATAATAAAAATGATTTAGCCATTATAAAGGATGTTAATGTACTATCGACCAAGGAAAATTACTAGGTAAGTGTTAATTTTATAATCTTTTTATTATCTGAGGTTGTTTAAACATAATTATCTACTAGGAATTCTTTATCATCCACATCAATGTTTGTTATTCATATAATATGGGTTAAATTCATTTATACCCTTGTTTTACTTTTTATAAAATGTTTTGAAAGGAATATTTCCATCATTTCCCAAACAAGGTACTTTATAACCTTTTCGACAAATTAAGGTAAGAATGTTTCTTTTAACTAATATGACTAGTGTGGCTATTTTCCCCTGTTATAACGCCTTCAAAGCTTCCCTTACAAGATTATAAGTATATTTTCATGAATATTGTTTTCTTTTATAATTAAGTGACTTTGAAATGAATAAAAATTAGAACGATATATTTCACTCAAATAGTTTTTGTATTGATTTCATCTATGTCAACATCCTTTGTAGGATTTTACTTTTGTTTTAAGTTGATTTAATACAGTGATTCATATTATATTGAAGGTTTTGTGATATGTTTGACTATGGATGTTATATTTTTATACCATTAATGGTTTATGATTATAGTATTGACATTTCATATGCTATTTTAATATGAATTTTTAGGTTTTGTTTCAAGATTTTCATTTAAGGAATGCATTGGACTTAGTAAGTGATGGGTGGAGCCCGCTAGATCTCCTTGATGCATCGATAGGTCTCATGAGACAAACTAGTGTATTTTTACAAGGCCTTGACAAAATCTGCATTTTTAGTCCTAGCATGAGGCCTTGACAATGTGGTTATGATTTTCAGCATTGTGCATTCCATCATTATGAAATTAGCTATTGATATTACTTGTGATTATTCGACTAGTAGAATATCCTTGTGAATAAGTAAATGGAATTATTTGATTTATCTTTTACATATTATACTGAAGTTTCTGATTAAAAGGATTTTGTTTAATTATTAGACATTGCCTTAAATTTTTTTTCTTAATTATTAATTTTTCCTCTATATTGTTATCCTTATTGAGCATCTAAGCTCACCCCTATCTATATTTTATTTTTTCCCATGATGCGATGATGTATATTACGATTAACCTACATGAATAAGATAAAAGACATGAGTATGTTCAAAGGGGGAACAATGTTGTTTTTTTATTTCATGATATAATGTAAAGATCATTTATGTATCTAGTACTTCCAAGGCTACTAAACTGATTGGTCTTTCAAAACATGATTTCTTGTATCATACCAATGTTATATAATAATGCATTAACTCTTGGTATCTAGGGTCGGGGAGTTACATTTATATTGTCATAAAGATTTAAATATTAAATATAAATGATATATATTATATAATTATAATTCTATAATTATAATATCATATATACCTTCCTACCTTCCAATCCATTTTAAAATGGCAATGTCACTCATGCATATGTGTGGACAATCACCCGCACAAAGTGATATGACCTGTTTTATATTTCCCATTTACATGGATGACAATAAGAATAAATTTAATGAGTATATTTTAAATTTATCAAATAATAATGATTTGATAAATAGGAATTATTATTTTTCATTCTTTATTTCTATTCATTGAAAAGGGAAAACATCAATCATGTGTTTGTATGATCTACTATTTCAATAAACAAGGTAATTTATTTTTAGTTCTATAAAATTTATGGATGATTATAAATATTTATATAATTATTATATATGAAATTTATATAATAATTATTTTCATGGAGATGATGAAACCATAATAAATTTTGAAGGATCAAAATTACTAAACCAAAATTCTCATTAAAACAATACAATTAACACCCAAAAATGATGATTTTAATATAGGATTATTAATATTAAGGAATTGAAATATTATAAGGGGGTTATATACAATATTATAATTTTTTAATTAAATTTAGTATAAAATTACAAAAAAATAAAATTTATTAGGATAGAGGTTTGATCTCTTTTGATGAAATGAAAACATGAGGTATTTTATTTTGGCTCAATTTCCATTACATTAAAGAACATTTGGAATTATGGACCAATTTATTTTTAGATGGTGCATTTAATAAACCATTTATGTATTTAACCTGAACATATATTTATTAAAGATGACTATAGTTTCAATTTTTTTTAATCATTCAAGGGGTTATAATTTTAATGTTACAAAAGAGCAAAGAATTTATTTTAAAATTTCATTTTTCTTGATTTCCTTTATTTTCATAGAAGGAATACTATAATATATCCTTTATAAAATCTATATATTTTTGTATAAACAAGATATTTAATAAGTTTCCATATTTTATTCTTAACTATTCCTATATTTGTAACTTTAATCAAACAACAAAATATTTAAATGAATAACTGATTATATTTATCTTTTTTGATCATTTTCATTTTTATTCCATATCCACATGGTTCCTAAAAAATTATAAAAATCCATTTTTATTTTCTCCAATGATTTATTATCAAAATTTTATATTACCTTTTATTCTTTATAGGGTTTATAAGGAATCTATAAGATGTTTTCAAAAAGTATCATTTTGACTTGTTATTACAAACAATTAAAAGGAATTTTTATTTTTAATATATATATCATTAATATATTTTTCTGCAACCATAACAATTTTATGTTATTTAGATTCTCTAAAAGGGTTTCAATTATTTTTAAAGAGAAATATTTAATTAAATATTTTCTAATTCTTTATTTTTTATTTTATTTATATATAAAATGGTTATGAATTTAATACAAAACCAATATTAATAATGAACTGTTGGTTATATTTTATATCTTATTATTTTTTTGGTCATTAAGTTTATCTTGAAATATTAACTTTGTTGTGATTGTTGGGTATTATACTTATATTCAATATCCATATTATTTGTATCATGGATATGATTATTTCATAAATATAATATAATATCTACATATGATGTTTTATATTTAAGGTTATTTTATTGAATGGGGAAATATTGATATTATTATTTTTTACTCCATACAATCATTTATGGATAAGACATATTGTTTATGATTAAAATTTATCATTAAATACAATAGGAATACATTGAACTTGTAGTGATATATTGGGCCTGATTATAGATATACCCTAGATACATTTTCATGTTGCATGAGACAAACCAATTAACAAACCTTATTAAATATATATTTTTGTGTATACATATGCATCAATTAAATTTCCTTGGTACACGGTCTTTATGTTAAAGACATCATGACATCTGAGATAATGACATCCAATTTTATGAATTTCCGTCATCATTAATTAATTTTTTATTATCCATGATATAACTACTTTACTTTTATATATGGATATATTTAACACTCATGTTGTTGATTAAATGGAATGTGTTTCCAATTATTTACCATTCCATATTTCTTATTCCTTACTTATTAAAAATAAGTTAAACTATACATAACCCTTAATGGGAATATAATATCACACATTATTTTTTTAATTCAATATGATATGAAGAAGGATATTAGGAATAATATAATGGATGTGAAAATGTTTCTTGTGCTATGTATTATATATTTTCGATGAAATATAGGAATCATGTATGTATCTAGTTCTTCAAGACTACTAAAAATAATGATCCTTGATGACATGGTCCCTTGTATCTTATTCCAATATAATAATGTTGATAATGAAATTGGGTTATTAGAGTAAGTTTTTGTATAGTTGGTATTAGTTCATGTTTAGTAGAAACCTTGGGAACTATATTTTAAATAAACATATCTAACATAAGAATTGTGAAAATCCTTTATAATATCTGAGAAAATTTACCATTAATTGTGTTTTTATTTACAGATATATGTTCATGATGATTATGATCTATCTTAGCCTATTCCACTATTTACTGATTCCATCTAATAGAAGAAATGGAATTAACACCCATAGATAATGTTGGGATTTCTCTTCTAAGCAAGATACTACATCTAATATTGGAAATGATAAAATCACCGACTTATTAAGATGACTCAATTCGTGATGAATAACCTTTTCTATATAGAGAAATATAATGTTTCATGGAACAATACACCTATGTTGGATTACTTCATGAGACTGAATCCTCCATATTTTTATGGAACAACTAATCCATTAGTATATTAAAAATGGATTTATTCTCCGAAAAAGATATTCCCATAATTGGGAAGTAATGAATGTGAAAAGACAACTATAGTAGTGTATTATTTAAGAAGAGATTCTGATCAATGGTGGTCATTGATCTAGAACAATAATGAGTATTAACAGATAAAATGTATAGAATAGTGAAATTTGAAAGTAATATTATTAGATAAATACATCCCTTGATAAAAATGATTTGAAATGGAGGGGAGGTCCCACACATTAAAAAAAATAAGAATAAAGTGTGACAGAGTATGAGGCTAAATTTAGAGGATTAGTTAGGTATTATTTAGACTATAAACATTTTCTAGAAATAAATATTTAATATTTATTTAGTGGGATTTACATGATTATATAAAGCGAATCATCTTATAAAACATTCTCATCATATGATGACATTTTCTGAACAACCCTTAATAAAAAAAGAATTTTATAGATTCTATACCCTCTTGGGAAATCCAGAGAAGAAGAGGCTGGATGGGTACCGAGAAAAATGGAACACATTAATGAAGAAGAAGGGAAACATTAAATTTACATCATGTAAAAATTATTGAAATTAGCGTATTGGAAAATTCATGAATTTTATGTGAGTTTGTAATATTTGTAGAGATAAGGGTCTGTTTCTGATGCTTTCGCCAGGGCGCGTGCGTCTATCCGCTTGGGCGCGACAGGGGCGGCTTTTGTGTTGCCCCATATTCCCACTATCCAAAGGTGGGTGATATACTATTCCTTATTCAGGGATGTCTACTCCTTGGTCAAAATTGGATGATGGGATGTCAGTTCCTCCTTCCGTGGATTCCTCCTCGGAACTCGTTACCTATTCTGGGTCTCCCTCAAAGAATTAATACGTTGTTTGTGAAATTATTCCCAGTGTCATGTTTCCATGGACGTCGGTTAATTGCACTAGTTCTGTTAGGACATTCCAAAGGGTATGGTCAGGGTAGCATCCTTCAGTCGAGGGAGTAGTCACGTTTAGACATCATTAACGTGTCTGAATGCTGGGGAGTTGGCGTGTCTATATTTTGTTCATTATTATAGGGCTTCTCGAGGGCGCGGAAGCCCGAGGAATCCCACATTGAGCGCGGGGAATCTTATGCCATAGGCATGTATCTAAGGCTTTCTCCAGCTTCCCATATTTAACATAGGGTAAGCCGAAAGTTTAATGTCTAGTGGAGCTAGATCGGCCTGATCAAAACACTAGCTGTAGTGGATCAAATTGAGGAATCCCCCTTGAGGGAATGCCAATATTGGAGCCAGCCCGCGGGCGGCTTCCCAAATGCTGTGGAGGGGAATGGGGTGGCATGATCTTACTAAGATGTGACCGACCAGGTAAGAATCAGGATGGATGATGGAGTATTGCATGGAGTGAAAGAAGAATGAAATGGAGCCATCATGGAGATGGAAGTGGTGATGGGATTGAGTCTCAAAGAGACTTCCTACGTATCCCCGTGGCAGGGAATCAAAGTCTACGTAGTTCGGGATTGATGTGTGGGGATTACACTTTATACTTCCCAAGATGTTGAAAGAACCGACTTGAATATGGTCGGAATGACCAAGTGGTGGTGGGCTTGAACCTCGTGAGGCTTCCTACATACCATGCCTTAACATGGATCAAAGACCACGTAGTTTAGGTTGAGCACTGGAAACCAGCGTGAAAAGGACCTTGGCCCAATGGGTGGTGGGCTTGTACCTCGTGAGGCTTCCTACGTACCATGCCTTGACATGGATCAACGACCACATAGTTCGGGAAAAGGGGCTATTATAATGACATGAAGGGGTGTAAGAACAACTGGATGGTAGGGTCACAATGGCTTATCACTGGTTTAGGATGGAGTTTAACGTCATGCGGGAGGGGGCGTGTCGGAGAATTGACATGAAGAAGGAATTTGGCCAGGTGGATGGGGGGATTGAACCTCTGGAAGGATTCCTACATACCATGCCATGACATAGATCAAAGACCGCGTAGTTTAGTTGAAAATGGGGGTTTGGCACACTGACATAGAGACGGTCGGGGCCAATGATTATTGGGCTTAATCCTCAGGGAGGCTTCCTACGTACCGTGCCTTGACATGGATCAAAGTCCTCGTAGTACGGATATGAATGTGGGTGTCGGTGAACCAACATGAAGAAGGACCTTGGTCCGATGGGTGACATTGCTTGAACATTGTGAGGCTTCCTATGTACCATGCCTAAACCTGGATCAAATTCCATGTAGTTTAGGTGGTGGCTTTCATTAGAGAACTGACGTGAAGGTGAACCCGTGGGTCAACTGGTGGTGGGATTGAACCTCATGAGGCTTCATACGTACCATGCCTTGACATGGATCAAAGTCCTCATAGTTCGGGATAGTCACAAATGCTTACTGCTGGACTGGAATGCTGTTTAACATCATGCGGGACGAGGGTGACCCCTGCCGTGAATAAATGATGGGCGGTGGGCTTGAACCTCATGGAGGCTTCCTACGTACCATTCCTTGACATGGATCAATGAACTCATAGTACAAATGGATTTACAATTTAATGTCATGCGGGATAGGGGCCTGTATTTTAACACCATACTGGATGAGGGTATCCACTTTATGGTCATGCTGGATGAGGGCATACAGTTTAACGTCATGCTGGATGCGGGAATACAGTTTAACGTCATGCTAGAAGAGGGCATACAGTTTAACATAATGATCTATGAGAGAATACAGTTTAACGTCATGCTGGATGAGGGCACACCGTTTAACGTCATGATGGACGAGGGCATACAGTTTAACGTCATGCTGGATGAGGGCATACAGTTTAACGTCATGCTGAACGAGGCCATACAGTTTAAAGTCATGCTGGACGAGGCCATACAGTTTAACGTCATGCTGGACGGGGTCATTTCCATGGTCGATGCTTAATCTAAGCCCACGTGAGTCATGCTCGGTGTGAGAAACAAGAGGCAGCAGAGACCTGACGATCACATCGTGAAGGGTGCATTCGTGAGAAGCGATGAGGGGCTTACGCGTTAGGTGGTCCATGGTGCTGGGACATACTCCAGGATGGAGGCCCAAAGTGCAACAAAGCGCAGCGCAAGAGGGATTTGGGACCAAAGATGGGAGGTGCCTCATTCCATATCACGCCCTCCACTGGCCTTGGTAGTGGGGAAGTACGGAGGTGCACGAGTGCTACCTTCCGCAAGAGAGGCTAGTGGCTGACGCTCTGAGGCGGCCCTTCCCCCGTGGACAAACACCACTCCGAGAGGGAGGATATCATCCCATATGAGGGTGATTCCATTCCCGTGGATATGAGTGGCGTATAGAATGTCCAAGATGTGGGACCCTGGGTGCGAGGCATAGGGTCAGGTCATAGTTTAACGTCATGTGTTAAGGACGAGGTACATGGCGGTTTAACGTCTTGCAGCTCGGACGAGGTGGGTTTACACCGCACCCCTAGGAATTACATGACCGGTACCCTCTGCCGCTTGTGGGAGGGAAGGCATTGGTAATGCCATGGAAAAGGGGGGTCGTAGAGCGAACCATCGAGGGGTCCATGTTAGCATGACTATGTGAAGAAGCAATAGTCATTAGCGTTCCTATGAGAAGAACAATTCAGTGAATCAATGTGGTTGCGCCCAAATTTACCCTACTGGTAAAAGCGGTCGTTGAAGTACTGGTTGGGATCGAATCCACAGGGACCGAAGAAGAAACCTTGAGACACTGTGATTTGTTGATGGATTGGCTATGAAGTGACCAACATTGAGGTAGATTTTAATTGGGGAACTAAAGATATAATTTAAATAACATATAATAAAAAATTATGTGAAATAAACAATTATGGATGGTGGGTTTATCTTAGGGTTTTGCTTTGGGTGGATAGGATGAATTTCTTTTCTTAGAAAATTTCATGTCATTAATTCAAGACATATCCAAACAATGACATAATTCTTCCAAATCATTCACCAATTTAATCCCTACACAATTACAAGGATAATCACCAATTCACTTTGAGGATCACTTTAATGAGCACTCAAAGGAAATAGATCGTACTAGCACTCAAAATGTGTCATCATTAAAGTTGGCAAAGATGAGAAAGAATGTACCTCATCAAATGGAAATCCTAATATAACGAATAGATTTAAATATTAAGTACATGAAATAACATTCAATACCTGACCTTGATACTCCCTTGGATCAACCCTTAATAGGTTAGCCCTCCATTGATGCTATTCTACCAATGGAAGTGGGATGTAGACTTATGGGGGAGGAATTGTAGAAGAAGAAAATTATTAAAAGAACGAACACTCCACCGTTGTGTGATTGAAATCACAAGTGCTGGTGTGAATAATTTTACACCATGATTCAACGGTATCAACGTGTGAAGAAAAGGAAAATAAAATGTGAAGAAGAAGAAGAAATTTTATTAAAATAATAATCGTGAAAGAAAAACTTACATGGGAAAAATTGACGATGCAATTACAAATTGAAAGCAAGAAATTACAATTGAAAGAAATAAAATGGATGAAGGAAAAACAAGGATTCAAAGAAAAATGTTATATGATAATTTCATTCACCACCATCTCCTTATATAGACATATTAGGAGCCTTTGGTCCACCCCCCATAATCAATTCACCCCCCAACAATTAATAAAGTCAAAATGAGGGTGAATAATCAAAAGGAAATTGAAGTTTTGAAGTTGACCCGGAAAACTGTCCAGATTCATCCACCATTGTGACGTGTGCGTTTGGCACTTCATATGACCGAATCCAAAGGTGTCATAAATATAAAATATCTTCGTCCATGTGTCTTCTAGAATATCTCGGGATTTCAGGAAATTTAGCTCAGCCGTTTTGATGTTATGGTCGAAATGGTGGGACGGATTTCTGTGCATTAATGTCGGGTCCACCATTTAAATCTTAACTTCAGATCCCTTTATCACCATGAAAACTTCAGAATTAGCTCCGCCCACAGTTGAATAAAATTATCCTCATATTTTTATATTTCTACTCTATAAATTTGAGCTTCATTGGGCTTGGTTTCTGGGCCCCACATTTGTTTGATGGGCCATAGGCCCATTATGCTTTTTCCATCAAGTTTCTACCTTTAGGCGCAAAAATCTCTATCTTCCTTTGGGATTCATCCATCGGACCTAAAAGATAAAATGTTCCAAACAATGTAATAAATAATATCATAAAATTTAAAATTCAGAAAATGAATATAATGGTGTCCACAAATAAATGAATGATTGGGCCCAAATTTGCATTTTAAACATGAATTGCATTTTTGATGAGAAATGAAGTTCTATTTCTGTAATGCACAAAAAACAATTTTTATGGACTTTGGAACAATGAATATAAAGATATTAACAAATAATATTATCCACTTTCAGTGACTAATCACACCCCCCAACTTGAGTTTTGCTAGTCCCGAGCAAAATAAATTACAAATATGAAATTCAAATCCCCTTTTCCAAAATCATTTTAATACACATTGCTCACCCAAATATCTAATACCAAAAAAAATTATGAAAACCCATCAAAATCATTAAAAACAAGCTAGATCCATAAGAATATCTCAAGCCCAAGCCCATTCCTTTGTTCAAATTCCTCGCCACATTTCATCCAATTCCAATTAAGCATGATAAAGTGTTGTGCATCATAAAAGATATGGGGCCCATTTTATTGTTCAAGGAGAAAAAATGGAAGCTCTAGGTGGGAATCACATTAAACCTTAAGATGAGTATCTATTTTTTTTTATTTTTTTTTGATTTTATTTTTTTAACCACAATAGATATGAAAAGACTAACTCTGGGCAAGACAACTATGGAGTCACGATCCCTAAGTGCCGGATGCCACACATATTGTCAATTTCATGCTCTACAATAGAGATATAAAGCCTAACTCTGGGCAAGACAATTATGGTGTCACGATCCCCAAGTGCCGGACGCCACGCATTTGGACAAAGCATTGCTCTATGTGGTTTAATTTTTTTTTTGTTTTTTTGGATACTCAAATTAAACTAAATGTGACCCCAGAATCCTATGCTATAATGAAAGGGACCCAAGACCTCAAATTTACACCCATGATCCAGTAGACGTGCATTGTGGCATTTTTATTAACAGGATGAAATTGTAAACATTGAAAAATCACATCGGACAACCGCACTTTCCAAAAACTATGCTCATGAACCTAAACTTTCATTAAAATCAGAATCAAGGCATGAAAAATTTATTTGATATCCAATTTTAGAGTTTGCAATGTGTGTTTATCATGTTTATGGTTAATAATTTTTTTTTTCATGCATGTTTTTATTCACAAAATAAAAAAAATCATTTTTTATCTCCCCCCAACTTAGAATGACACTGTCCCCAGTGTTTAAAGAAAATAAAAGATAGAAGTGGGTAGGAGAGGAGTTCAAAGATGAAATTGAGAATGATAAATATGGAACAAATTCACCTGGTTTTTAAAGTTGAGGTTCATGATGCTCCAAATTACTCCTTTGATCTCTTTTGGGATGTAGGCACCTCCTTTATTGAACATGTATCACCCAAAATAGTTCCTGAACCATAAAAATAAGGACAAAGAAGACAAAACAAACAAAAAAATGATTTATTTAATTCCATGTACCATCATTTTCATGTTTTGTTTAAATCAAACTAATGATACATTGTCTTCTTTTAAATTTCTGGGTAAGGTATTACTCAGGGATCAAACCGCGTGACATGGATGAATACGGTGCTCCCCTTTCATACCCATCCATACTCATAAAAGAAGAAAATGTCAAGAGTCTAATTTAATTTTTTTAACCTATAAAACCATAAATAAAATAAACTGATGATACATTGTCTTCTTTAAATTTCTGGGTAAGGTATTACTCAGGGATCACACCGCGTGACACGGATGAATACGGTGCTCCCTTTTCATACCCATCCTTAATCATAAAATAAGAATAAGTCAACAGTCTATATATATAAAAAAAATAACAAAATTAATCAGAAGGAAACAAAAGATGATTCACAGTGATTGGAAACATGAAAACCACGGGTTGCCTCCCATGTAGCGCTTTTGTTTAACGTAGTTAGCCCGACTTGAACCCCCCCAACTTATCCAATTCCAACATTCATAATTTTAATGAACCCATATTTCTCCACCTCAGAAATATTTAGATTATGTGTTTTTTTATAATTTTTTCCACTTGAAATGTCATGCTTAACAATGAGTGTGAAAGTCCAAGGAATTTTAGTAATGGATGATTGAGTTTCATTTGGAGTATTTCCTATGATTTCAAGGTTCATTCCTACTTTGTGAGATTCTTGATGAAAATGGATGATAATTGAATGGTCTAGGTTTTCATAAATAGAGAGATTCTTTAGTGGGGAAGGAAGGATTATAATGTTGAGTTCAGTTTCATTGAATTTTCCCAAAGATGAATGGAAATTTTATTCCAAATTTGATTCTTTTACCAAACATTTTGAAATAATTTGTTCCTTTTGAAAATATAATTCATCCAAAAAAATTTCCATTTGAATTTCATGAGTGGGTATGGACTCACTATTTGTTATATCTCCCAATGGTTCAATGATTAGTGATTCTAAAAAATTGTTATTGGAGCCATATTCCGAACACTCAATCAACGAAGGCAAATTTTCCCCATGTGAATCAAAAAAATTAATTTCCTCCTGATTTAAATACCCTTCAACATTTCCTTGATCTTGTTCAGTTATCCCATATCCAATGGTTAGTTCTTTTTTCAATCCATGGGAGGTTTTTGGGATAAATGATTCATCTATCAATGATGAGGAAAGAACATCTTGAGTGGAAATGGGTTCCTCAAATGTCTTAAAGCTTTGTAATTCTAATCTGAAAGATGAAACTTCTGAATTCATTTTATCCATTTGTTCACACAATTGATCAGGAATTGTTTCAGGATTAGGGTTGATATAGGTTTTTACATCATGGACTTCCTCATTATTTATCTTTTCAATCATTTTTGATAGGTATGGAAATTGATCTTGTAAACATTCCGCATCCCATTGATTGTACATCTCATCTGGTGTGGTGTATTCAATTAAGGATTGGTCAATGAAATTCCCTATGTGAGGTGTTTCCCAATATTGATTTTTGAATTGATTACATAATTGATTTATGAAGGGGTATTTTGGAGGATAATCCATTGGAATTGATTGAAAATTGGTTTTGGGATTTTTTTTGAACACACAGGAATAGAAAGGGGAAAGGAGAAGAGCAATTAGGGTGAGAATAGAGAATTTGGGGTGAGAAAAGAAGATGTGGGTCTAAGGTACTTACTTGGGTCCTCGGCAACGGCGCCAAAATTTGGTTGCGCCCAAATTTGCCCTACTCGTAAAAGCGGTTGTTGAAGTACTAGTAGGGATCGAATCCACAGGGACCGAAGAAGAAACCTTGAGACACTATGATTTGTTGATGGATTGGCTATGAAGTGGCCAACATTGAGGTAGATTTTAATTGGGGAACTAAAGATATAATTTAAATAAAATATAATAGAAAATGATGTGAAATAAACAATTATTTATGATGGGTTTATCTTAGGGTTTTTCATGGGGTGGATAGGATGAATTTCTTTTCTTAGAAAATTTCATGTCATAAATTCAAGACATATCCAAACAATGAGATAATTCTTCCAAATCATTCACCAATTTAATCCCTACACAATTCCAAGGCTAATCACCAATTCACTTTGAGGATCACTTTAATGAGAACTCAAAGTAAATAGATCATACTAGCACTCAAAATATGTCATCATTAAAGTTGGCAAAGATGAGAAAGAATGTAATTCATCAAATGGAAATCGTAATATAACGAATAGATTTAAATATTAAGTACATGAAATAACATTCAGTCCATGACCTTGCTACTCCCTTGGATCAACCCTTAAGAGGTTAGCCCTCCATTGATGCTATTCTACCAATGTAAGCGGGATGTAGACTTATGGGGGCGGAATTGACGAATAAGAAAATTATTAAAAGAACGAACACTCCACCGTTGTGTGATTGAAATCACAAGTGCTGGTGTGAATAATTTCACACCATGATTCAACGGTATAAACGTGTGAAGAAAAGGAAAATAAAAAGTGAAGAAGAAGAAGAAATTTTATTAAAATAATAAACGTGAAATAAAAACATACATGGGAAAACTTGACGATGCAATTACAAATTGAAAGCAAGAAATTACAATTGAAAGAAATACAATGGATGAAAGAAAAACATGGATTCAAAGAAAAATGTTAGATGATAATTTCATTCACCACCATCTCCATATATAGGCATATTAGGAGCCTTAGGTCCACCCCCTATAATCAATTCACCCCCCAACAATTAATAAAGTCAAAACGAGGGTGAATAATCAAAAGGAAATTGACGTTTTGAAGTTGACCCGGAAAACTGTCCAGATTCGTCCACCATTTTGACGTGTGCGTTTGACACTTCATACAGCCGAATACAGAGGTGTCATAAAAAGACAATATCTTCGTACATGTGTCTTCTATATTCTCTAAACATTTCAGGAAATTTGGCTCAGCCGTTTGGATGTTATGGTCGAAATGGTGGGACGGATTTCTGGTCATTAATGTCGGGTCCACCATTTAAATCTCAACTTCAGATCCCTTTATCATCATGAAAACATCAGAATTAGCTCCAGCCACAGTTTAATAAAATTATCCTCATATTTTAATATTTCTACTGTATAAATTTGAGCTTCATTGGGCTTGGTTTCTGGGCCCCACATTTGTTTGATGGGCCTTAGGCCCATTATGCTTTTTCCAGCAAGTTTCTGCCTTTAGGCGCAAAATTCTCCATCTTCATTTGGGATTCATCCATCAAACCTAAAATATAAAATGTGCCAAACAAATTGATCAATAATATCATAAAATTTCAAATTCATAAAATGGATATAATGTTGTCCACAAATAAATGAATGATTGGGCCCAAATTTTCATTTTAAACATGAATTGCATTTTTGATGAGAAATGAAGTTCTATTTATCTAATACAATAAAAACAATGTTTATGGACTTTGGAACAATGAATATAAAGATATTAACAATTAATATTATCCACTTTTAGTGACTAATCACAACACTACGGGTGGTGTCGTCCAGGGGACTTTGAAGTCACATCGTGCAAACCTGGAGGGTCGCACGGGAACAGGAATTGCCAAGAAAAGGGGTCCACAAGCAGGGACCTTATGGAGAATGGTTTCTTTTCATAGTAGAGAGCACATGTGAAGGTGTGTGCTTCGTGAAGTGGAGTGCCTTGGCCTTAGCATGGGGAATAGATGTGAATTGAGAGGTGCGTCGTGAAGTGGAGGGGTTTTCACGGAGCACTACCTCGCGAAGCATTGGTTCCTCGTGAAACAAGATGCTGTGAAGCAGTGTGCTTCGTTAAGTACAGTGACTCTACCTTGTAATGTGGATCACATGTATAGGATTGGTGTTTTGAAAAGCATAAACGCTCCGCAACTGCCCAGGTTCCCTTGGGAATCCCCTTCCTTCGCAAATGACATTATGCTTCGCGAAGGGCATCCCTCTCGTAAGAGGGGCTCAAAACGAGACAAGGCGAAGGCCACTGGTGAAGCAAAAATACCTCCCTGAGCTCATGATTTTCAGAGCGAAGAGTGCTTCGTGATTTGGGAGTTGAGAATCAAAAAGGTTGGATTGTTCCTCAAGGAGAGCTCAGGGACAGATCAGTATTTATAGGCATGGGGTGTCGCGAAGCAGAGCTCTAGTGGCGCGAAGGGGGCCTTGGTGGCCCCACGGGGGGTCGCAAACGTCAACCGGATTCATGGAGGGGTTCCGCCTCCTTTTCTTCGCAGCGGGTTGCGAAAATTAGGGAATTAGAGGAGGGTTACCTCCTCTTGTGATTCATAGTGGGCTCGCGAATGTAAGGCCGTTCGTGGAGCGTTACCGCCTCTAGTGCTTCGCCGTGGCCGCGAAGGTAGGGGGCTTCGTGTTGGGGCTTCGCGAGGAAGGGCGTGGAGACTCTTTTTTCATCTTTCTTTTCGTCCAATATTTTGGCACCAACAAATGCCCCCCCTCAGACATTGATCCATGGAGGGACCAACGGTCAATGTATGAGGGAAATCGTCAAAATTATAGGTGGTTTGCAGTGCTGACTCGCGAAGAAGTCGCGCAAGGCAGGCAGGGGCCATGCACTCTGGACGCGCCGTGATGCTCCGTTTGGGCAGGATGCGACGCAAAGCTCCCAGGTCACCGCCTATAAATAGGGGGCCGAACTCTCTTGTATTTTTCCTTCTTTGCAACTTTGTCCTCTTGATTTCTCGATTCGCGAAGCTCCGCGTCTGCTCACCGCGAATCGAGCTTCGCGGCGAACCGCGAGTCTCCATCTTCGAGACTATGACAAGTGAACATCTACCAGAAATCCAAGGTCAGGATCCATATCTTGTCTTAGCGAACAATATTCGTGGGAAATATTCACGAACAATCTTTGCGCCCTGACCCAAATTTTTTTCGAGTTCCGAAGCCGTAATGGCCCATCAAGAAGATGTGTTGGGGATGCTCGCAGACGCCACCCGGAGGGATGAGATGGCCAACTGTCTAGTCCTAGGGGAGCTGGTCCGAAGCCACTCGGACCATAATTCATTGATTGAACTGCTATTAGAGAGCCAAAAGAACTATCCACTATGCAAGAAGCTGCCCATGTATGGCTTCGGGCTGAGGGGTGATGTCTTCATTCCTGAGGCGAGTAGGGATGAACCAGCTTGTTGGTTCAAGAGCATGCCATGCCAACACCAATGGTTAAGGGCTGCTGATGGCCATGCGTGGGAGGACTTCACATCCGTCACCACCGACTGTTTGTACAACCATCTGAACAACATCGATGTGGATCCACTACAACCGGAGACCTCCCCTCCAATGTACCACACCATATTGAAGGCAGCATTGCCGGATTCAAAGAAGGGGTGGTCCGATGAGTGGGACCTATGCCAGGGCGACAACTTCACCAATGACTGGGCATGAGCCAATTAGATAGGTGACTCATGAAAGGAGTTTGAGGATGATCTTAGGAGAGTGGGTTTGTATGACGGGGCATGGGCCTCACAATTCCACATTTATCAACCAAAACAGCTGATGCCAGAGCTGGTGAGCAGATGGTCGTCTAGGACCAACACTTTTCACCTGCACCATGGGGAGGTGGGCATCAGTCTGTGGGATTTCCATCAGATCTCGTGGGGTCTTGATAATGGGGGCAATGTATGAGGAGTTCCTCCCCGTCATGAGTGTGTGGGAGGATCCGGAGTAGATGTCGTGGCTGGCGCTAGCACTGGTCCCCAAAGAGGACAAGGAGGCGGTGAGAGATGTCAACTTTATGAAGTGGTTCAAGCAGTTCCTGAACTTCCTCGAGGTTTGAGACTTCCCTATGAGGCCTTGAACTTGTCCGAAGGGGGATCAACGGGGCAAGGAGCACTTGTATTAGAGGCTCATCGAGGACAACCAATGGGAGACCTGGGGTTTCAGTGTCAGCACTGGACAGTAGCCGATAGTCAAGGAGGCGGTGTTTATCGCAACCCTTATCTGCGGTGGGATCCTGCCAGTGAGGGATACCTACATGGGGGTGTGGCCTAGCTCATTCATCATGACATCCATGCTGGCCATGGGAAGGCGGGTCAATCTAGGAATTCTGATGCTCGCCAGATTGTACAAGATGATGCGACACGTTAGCGAGGGCAAGAAGCCGCTGAGGATATGTGGGCCCTTCCACCTTCTGTATGGGTGGATTTCGGCACACATCAGGGGGATTTACGAATATCCAAACCTTATCTTGCAGCTGGAGTCAAACTTCTTCCCATGCATCCTTAATCTGGCTAAGAGCTTCCCATTCAAACTAACCATACCGATGGTGCTGAACCAGGTGTGGAAGGCTGATGAATTTAACTTCCACCCATTTCCATTACCAACGGGAGTACTCACCGACGACGGTCAGGGAACAAAAGAGCACTGTGCTTATCTGCTAGCCTTCCGAGGTGGAGTTTTGGTGGAATGGGTGGACCATGAGCCTCTTTGCGAGCAGTACACCCCGCACCGGTTCGCGAGGCAATTCCGGTGCCTGCAGCAGCTGACCCCATAGGTATACTGGGAGGTGCGTCAAGGGGATCACACATGTGTAATGAGGCTGTTGTGCCTCATGTTCATATAGGAAGATGGGAAAATACGAATTGAATTGCCTCCATCCACTACCTCTTTTGGACTGGTGAAAGAGTATGCCATCAGTTGGGAGGCAGCTTATCCTGGGGAAATGTTGAAGCATCCAACCATTCAAGCTGGTGACGGCGGGCCTCCCCTATCCTGAGGTCGGGGTCAGAGGGTAGTAAGGGCCTCTCATGGTGCCGGGGCTGTCGTGGCAGTGATACCTACACCCATTAAGGATGCGGCCGCAATGAAGGATCCAATAGTGGTAGTGGACCAGGTGGTTCCGGAAGAGCAGCGCCATCCGGAGGGGCGGCCACCGAGGGGGTTTTACAGGATATCCACTCAGGCTCTGGGGAAGCGGTTGCGCCATATCGACATGCCAGAGAATGCTATTTTCCTAGGGGCCTGGGACCTTTGGGATGTCAACCGGAAGTTTCTAAGCCTGCCTGAGATGTGGGAGCACTTGAACTATCTCGGGATGGAACTACTGGGTATAGGCCCTATTCGGGCCGGTTTCACAGTGTCTCCGGCATAGGCGGAGAAATATTTGGCTGAGTTGGAGGACTACATACATTCCAGTGGTGCCCCATGTCTGATGGAAGACTCGGTAAGGGTGCTGCTGGATCATATGGTTCCCTCACTGCTGTCGGTCGTCGAATTGAAAGAGTGATTCCCCCTGCTGAAAGAATCAGACGAATCCTTTGGGGAAGATGAGGCTGGTGGAGGGAGTCCATTGGAGGAAGGTGAATTCGGATATCAAGACTAGGATTTCGATGATTTCGCGAAGGTTCTTGAGGTATCATTCCAAATTTATTTCCTCAGGGTACACTCTCAGGCCATTATGGACCTCTTATGAATATCTGAACCATGTAGGAGGAACTTGTACGCAGAAGTCGCTCTCACCCCATGGCGGGTGATGATGTTGGACCTTCAGACCACGCACTTGAGGCTATGTCCAGTTCTGTGTTTTGCGGGGCTAGAGCACCCGAGGTGTCTCTTCCTGAATCTCTAGACCTTCTGATAATATACGGAGGGCCATGCTTCGGGGTCGCGTCAGCATCGACTTAGGAGCAGCACCAGTAGTTCGATCTCTGTAAGTCTTCTCCAATGAATTCATTGCTATCACATGTAGATCGTGTCGACTGACGTCCATGACCTTCCCTATTGCTTACAGTTCTATGAATGGCATGGGCCGCTACGGAAAGGCTGGTTGGCATATTTTGAGGCATCCCCCCTAGGGGCATGCTGGTGATCGTGGAGACAATCACCTCGCCTACCCGAGCTGCAGCACCCCCTATTGGCAGCAGGACCACTAGCATGGTCATTACCGAGGTTATTGAGGTGGAGTCCGATGATGAGAATCGACCGGACGACCCGAGTCCTGCCACACCTACTCTGGCGCCAGATGTCGCGTTGGATTTAACGCCAAATGCAGACCCTGCTGAAGTCTTCTTACCAGCCTATCCTACATGTGACCCTGCCAATCGTGCGGACTTGGACAAAACAGCCTCCAATGAAGAGGACAGCAAAATAGTCCACCACTGATCATGGAAGATGATCACACGCTTCATCAATGACACCCCAAGCACTATGGCTGAATGAAATGGACAGACTTCACTCATAGTTGCGTGAACTGTGCACTACGGGAGTGGATGCCTAGCATCCTCATATACTCATATGATATCTTATGGTAGAGAAAATCCAGGAATATGATTGCGGGCTCAGTGTGGGCTAGCAGGGGAGGAAGGCGATGAATGTCAAGAAGCTCCAGGAGGCTGAAAATGAGGTCCAACAGCAGCAGGCCTGGGTGAATGAGCACTCAGCCTCTCCTAATGCACAATCTGAGCTGATCTCACGATTGAAGGCCCGACTGGCATAGGCAGGATTCCGGAGATATGGCTGCCATTCAGGCTGACATAGAGAGGGCCTGAGCGAGGTCCGATGAACTAGACCCATATCTGGTGAGGAGGAGCGGGAGCTAAGTAGGAGGTAGAAATTCTTGGATGCCACAAGTTAAAGGGTGGCAGAGTTGAAACACTCTTTTGGCGAGGTCAATCCGTCCATGGGGGGAGTCGACCCCCAGGTACTGTAATGATTAAAAACCATTAAATGTACATTCATGCTTTAATTTTTTTATTTGAATACTGTATCATGCACGAGTTCCATTGTTTGCACTGGTTCATTTTGCATCCTTACAAAGTTTGTGGGACGTCCAGTGATAATTCCCTAAACTCACGTGTGTCGAGCCCGATGTTAGAAACAATAGATAGTCTCCTCATCGTCCCGTCCAAACATAAGGGGGTAAAACAAGATTCGGACATCTGAGGTTTGGATAACAGGTCTAAATTTCTGGTAAATAGGAGAGACCTGGCCGGAGAAGGAAGTTCTTAGAACAGTCGAATTACTGTTTTTCCAGTGTGCTATTGTGCACCAACGGTGCAATTTTAGGGGTGCTGAAACCGGTCCGAATAGATTGGAATGGGAAGTGTGAATCACAATGCCCAAGATTGCGAACATAGTGAGGTTGGCGTGACAATAAAGGACAACCGTTTATCGTGGAAGAAAGATGACATCCTTACTGCGTTAGCCTGAAATGGGGACAACAAATGAGGGCTGACCATTGACCATGTTCGCAAAATTGGGCCTAACTCAAATATCATTTATCACTCTTCCTAGACATTGGCCCCGGACAGTAGGCGGACCATAGGTCGAGCATCCATGTTGTTAGGGGGTCCCTCCAAATGTGACCAGTATTCTAGAACATTTACACAGGACAACAGGCAGACCATAGATTGAGCATCCATACTGTTAGGGTGTTCTTCTAGACATGATAGGTGACGAGGGTCTGAATAAGGGGCACACAAAGCATGGAGTGTGGAGTCATGGTTTGTCCAAACAGAATCCAACACACATGAAATTACACCACCGTGGTGGGAGTATGCCAGATGGGTGCATCAGTTTGATCATGGATCATTCTTGTGTTTTTAGACAGGGCCTCTCAGGAGAGGGTGTCTATCGCTTCCAAATTTCATCTTGGGGCATCCTGAATTTTTTTAGGGAAGAGTTATAGTTGTATAGTTCCCAACGAGGGTTCCGGCCAGTGGGCCAGAAAGGGGAAGAACATGTTTTATGAATCATGTTGGCTGGACCCTAAGTAAAATACCAGGGTGAGCCTACGTATCCCATGAGGATGGGAATCAATCCACACATAGTTCTGGAAATAATGTTTAATTTCATGTAGGACGAATAGAAGCCTAGTTGTGCCGGTACATATCCCCCCAAAACTAATAATCCCATGTGAGTCGTGCTTGATGTGGGAAACATGAAGTAATGCGGAAATTTTCCGACCTAGGAAGGGGCAGTTTAGGGCGAAGGGACGCTCGGTAAATTCCATCCCAATGACACTAACATGTCCATTTGTCTCATCTAGATGCACAAAGAGGTAGAGATGAGTATGTTGGAATTCCACTTGAACATGAGGAAGTGGAAATGCGTGAATCATGATTCTCAAGATTTGGATCACAATGATGGTGGCGTGACGATGGAGGATAACTGTTAACTGTGGTGGAAATGTAGAATCTGTATCGCATTAGGCTAGAATTGGGAAAGATGAATGAGGGTCGACCGTTGACCATGCTCAAAACAGGGGACCCTTTTGCAAATGTTGTCAGAGATTTTTAGGGACGTTGTCCTGAAATGATCGGAGGGCCCTTAGGTCCAGCATCCATAGAGATCCCTTAATCCTACCATCCATGTCGTCCAAGGGTCCTTTTGGATGTGGAAGAGGAAGGGGATCTATATACCGATCATACAAGGCATGGACATGGAATGAGGGGATGTCCCCATGAAAATTACATACTTCGGGATTTTTTTTCAAAACACATCCAAATACGTTAATGATACGTATTAGATAGAGTGAGTTGAGTGTCTTCCCAAAGGAGATGTTAGTTTAGGGTCGTAGAATTCAGACCATGGATGGAAGAAAACAAAGAAGTCATGTGGCGGGTAATTATGAAAACCCGACATGGATGGGAACATAATCTCATACCACATCGCACCAACCCTTTGAGAGAGGTTATAGGTCATGGGACCGAAAAGGAGAGTTGAGATGGGCCTTAGCAAAGTGCAAAGGCATTCTGACGCACCCCATGAGGATGGGGATCATGTTGCTAGTAGATCTTGAAAGGGTCTTAGTTTAAGGTCTTATAACTCAGACCATGTATGGGTTAGGAGAGAAGGGGACACACGGTAAGGTGGTTACAAAACCTGACTTGATTGAGGACATAAGCCCTACTTACCATGTGTTCTCTGGGGAAGTGCTTGAGTCGAGGGACCAAACACAGACATTAGGCTGGGCCAGTGGGGAGGTTCCCGGGCACTCCTACGTATCTCATAAGGATGAGAATCAAGACATATGTAGTTCTGAAGGGTGGCACAGTAAGGTACCAGTGCCAGGGATAAAGGGGAGTGCGGGCCTGTCCCTTACACCAAATGAAGTGGACTTTGATAAATCTTGTTTGTCCATTAAGTTGAGTGGTTTTTTTGCGAAGTGACGGGCCTAGGATAGCAAGCCCTGGTGTCGCCACAAGAATCAAGCTGTGATAAGAATTGACAAATGGCATGTCATGTGACCAATACCCAACGTGATGTCCTCTATGATGGGGTCATCACAATTCAGTGCTGTTTTTCATCATGCAGTCAGGACGATAATGTCACAGTTTAGGGTAGTGTGATAGGACCAAGCATGTATTTTAACATCATGCAACACAGACGTAGTAGAGACGATGCTAGGCGGAGAATGTGTATGGTTTCATGAGACATAACCGACATGAATGGGGACATAATCCCACATTATACCGTACGCAATTCTGAGAGAGGAACCTCAGGCTGGGGGGCCACATAGAGGTGAAAGGCGAAGGGGGAGAGATTAGCTCCCAAATGATCTAGACAAGAAAACGAGATGTTAGGGCGGTCCTACGTATCCCATGAGGATGGGAAACAAGCTGAATGTAGTTCTGAGGAGATCTTAGTTTATGGTCTTAGATCTCCAACCCTGGGAGCCCCGAAGGACGCCGCATTATAGCTTTGTCCCCCTGATATGCAATGGTGCACTGAGTGGTAGTGCCAAGAGTGTGGAGATTCCACCTGGACATGATGGGGTGGAACATAATGTGAATCATGCAACCAACATTCAATGCCTGGAGGGGCTGGCGTGATGACAGAGGATTACAACTAACCATGTTCGCAACACAGCACTCTGTCGCATTAGCCTGAAATGGTGAAAAACAAATGAGCATCGACTGCTGACCATATTCACAACACGGGATTTGTATCATTGTTTTGTCTAAAACCTTCAGGGGAATTGTCCTGTAATGGTAGGAGAGCCCTTGGGAGTTATATCCATGCTATTCTTGGGTGTCCCTTTGGGTGTGAAAGGTGATGAAATCCCTAATGAAGGGGAACACAAAGCTTGGAATGTGGAAGGAACTTGACCAAGTCGAATCTGGAACACTTTGTCCTAGACCAGAGTACTCTTAAAAAATGGGTGAATCACTACAAGGAGTCGCGGGAATTAACTTGAGGGCGAACGATAGATGGTGGATTCTCGAGAAAAGGGGGAATAGTGCCAAAAACCCTATATCATTCCTATATGTCCCCCCTTATAGAGGGGTAGGCCAAGGGGCCTAGGTGATCGGGATATCAGGAGATATCTAATAAGTGGGGCAGGGCCTGAATTCTAGACATTCGGGTGGTCCTATGTATCCCATGAGGGTGGGAATCGAGCCACACGTAGTTCTTGAGGGTTCCATTTAATATCATACGGGAAAGGAAATAAGAGGGATAATTCTTAGAACGAGGTGTGCGTGGTGTGGCTATTGCCAACCCGACCAGGATGAGGATGTAATCCCACGTCACACCATCCAGTCCCGTAGTCGGGGTCCGAAAGGTAGGTCAGAAGATACAAATTAGCTAAACTAAAATAGGACCCAAAGACAGGAGGTCTAGGCATTCCTACGTATCCCATGAGGATGGGAATGAAGCCAGATGTAGTTCTTATGAGATATTAGTTTATGGTCTTAGAGCTTGGACCATGGATGGATGGCACTTTATAAGTAAGCGCGACCTCAACCCGATCCTTAAGCCCACTTGAGTTAAACTCATTGTGGGAAACAAGGGGGGAGGATCCTTATCATAATACTCGAAACATCCATCGAGGGGAAGTCGGTGAAGATCCCTGAAAGACACCTTTAACAGGACTGTGTTCCCATAACACGCAGACGCGCATTGAGGAATAGTACCAAGAGTTTCGAAACTCTATTTGGACAAGATAATAATGGAGAAGGACGTGAATCATGTAACTAACATTTTGGGATTAATGGGGTTGGTGTGGTGATGGAGGATTAATGCTGGCCATGACGGAAAAGCAGAATCTATATCTCATTAGCCTGAAATGGGAACAAAAAATGAGCATCAACCACTGACTATATTCGCAATGCTGTATTTTTATCGATTTGTTGTCTGAAACCCTCGGGGGCATTGGCTCGTAACTGTAAGAGGGCCCTTGGGCATTGTTTCCAGACCATTCTTGGGGGTCCCTTTGGGTGTGAAAGATGGTGAAATCCATGATGAAGGGAAACACAAAGCCTGAAAAGCGGGTTCGGACATGTCCGAGTAGATTCTGATATTGTTGGTAACTAAACCTGAGTACCCTTATGTACATTGTTTAACCACCGAAAAGGGGCAACAAAGTGTATCAGGAGGGAGAGGTAGGCCAAGGGGCCATGGTGGGATAGATATTTTCAGAAGATAGGGCTGGACCCGAAGCTTAGATATTCGGGTGGTCCAACGTATCCCATAATGATGCGAATCAAGCCATACATAGTTCTAGAAGATACCCATGGGGTAGGATATCCTAACGAGGATGTAAGTGACACAAGGAGTAACCCGGCGTAAATGAGGATATAATCCCGCACCAGACCGCACAATTCTGTAGGAAAGAACCTGGGCTAAGGGGGCCTGAAAAGGCAAAGAGGCCTAAGGCAGGGCCTTGGTAAGGGAATGCGTACGACATGGAAAGTAACATGACATGAATGAGGAAATAATCCCACACCATGCTGTATAATCCCTATAAATGAATCGGGGCGAGGGGACCGACTGTTGGCACCACCCAGAGGGTAGTTTGTCGTTTTGGGATGGGGTAGAACAAATCACTGCACTCGATGTTTGGGACATCTTGGGGAGGACTTGAAGATCTGGGACACTATTCACCATGTTCGAAGCACATCGTCCCTATGGTGACCTGATACGAGAGAAAAAAATGATCATCGACCACTGACGACATTCGAAACGCAGGATATGTATCGGCTTGTTGCACGACATCCTCGAGGGCGTTGGCAGGATGTTTTGAAAGTGCCCTTAGTCCGATCATCCATACCATTCAGGGGCCCTTCCGGATGAGGAAAGTGATGGAATCCCAGTCAAGGAGTTGGTGAAGCATAGTGGTACCCATCTGCGAAGGAGGTGAACATCTCCAGGGGGGATTCACTACCGGTTCGAGTCTTTCTCGATGTAAATTGGGGAAAATGTGTGCACCCTGCCATTTCTCTTGACCTGAGGAGAAGATTTTGTCTTTTGGACGGGGCCAACAGACAGAGTGTCCGGGAGTTCCTACGTATCCCATGAGGATGGGAATCATGCCATACATAGTTCTTGAAGGCCATGCAGTTTAACGTCATGCGATAAAGACATGGGAGGATATAAGAACAAGAGTGGGAACATGGTGCGGCCATTATAATCCCCGTATGAGTGGGGGTAAGGAAGCCTACTCCTCATCATGCAAGGATCCTACAAGGAAACTATACCCAGGGGGAACAGTCAAAGAGAAGAGCTCGTGGCTGGGCTCAAGACGAGATGTCTGAGCCTTCCTATGTATCCCATTAGGATGGGAATCAAGACATAGGTAGTTCTAGAAGCGTATTTTAACATCATGCGGGACGAGGTGCAGTTTAACGTCATGCGGGACATGGGACACATCTCATATGGGAATATGTACGATACGACAAGTAACCCGATGTGAATGAGGATGTAATCCCACACCACACTATACAATCCAGCAAGAGAGTCTGAGTCAAGGAAGGCCAAGTGGCCTGAGGCTAAGCATCGGTTAGGAAGGCCTGACTTGCTTGCAGTTTAATGTCTTGCAGTAAGGACAGGGGCCAGGGGCCCAAAGAGGCCAAAGGTCATGAGGCTGAGCCTCAGGCAGGAAGTCCTGACCAGATTACAGTTTAACGTCTTGTAGTAAGGATGGAGTAGATCTTAGTTTAAGGTCATAAAGCTCAGACAATTTTGCAGTTTACTGTCATGGAGGACGATGTTGCAGTTTAGGGTCAAGCAGAATCATAATGTATAGTTTAACGTCATTACGGATGGAGATGAGTAGTTTAATGTCATGCAGGACTGTGGTGTAGTTTACGGTCATGCGGGACCCTAATGTTCAGTTTAAGGTCATGCGGGACATTACAGTTTAAGGTCATGCAGGACCAAGGGGCGTAGGCAATGTATTGGTTGAGGAACATGGTGTTTGTGGGAGGAGTTATGTGCTCACCGTCCATGGTCGCGAGGGGGTATGCTCCGTTGGGGTAAGCCTTATGAATGATGTAATGTCCTTACCATTTGGGCTCAAGCTTGGGTGGTTTCCTGCCAGGGATCATTGGCGCTCAGAGGGCCAACACCAGGTAACCTTGTAGAAATGAGCGAAGGCAGACCTTCTTGTTGAAGGCTCTAGCTATCTTATTCTGATGCCTTTCTAGATTGTGCAGGTCACAGAGCCTATTCTTGTTCAATGCTTCCAATTCAGCGAGATGGATTTCAGCCACCTTATCTGGCGCCTGCTGGTCGTAGACTGGAGTGCGTAATGATGGAAGATGGATCTCAATGGGTAGGACGACCTCATCCACATACACCAGGGAATATGGGGTCACCTGGGTGGAATTCCGAGTCGTCGTTCGATAAGCCCATAGGGCGTTGGGGAGCTTTTCTGGCCAACTCTTCTTGTTCTGACCAACCATATTTTGAATAATTTTAGAGAGGGTTTTATTTAATGCCTCGATCTGTCCATTGTCCTGTGAATGATAACGAGAGGTATGGTTCAAATGGATATTGTACTTGGCGTACAATTGCTTCATCTTCACTACTCGGATGTTGGTGCCGTTATCAGTGAGGACATCGTGAGGGACTCCAAACCAGTGGATGATATTGGAGCTCACAAAGTCAATGATGGAGATTGCCTTGACCTCATTGAGTGGAACTGCCTCTGCCAACTTGGGGAAGAAATATGTTGCAGTCAGGATGAACCTACACTAACAAGCTGTCGTCGGTGGTTATGGTCCCACGTCATGGAGTCCCCACACGGCGAATGGCCAAGAGTACTTGGTGGAGTGGAGAGGCTCTGGCGGCTGATGCATGAATCTAGCATGAACTTGGAATGCATGGAATATCTTGGAAAACCTGATACAATCATGGATCATAGAGGGCCAGAAGTACCCCAACCTCTAGATTTGATGGGATAGCTTGGGCCCATCCTGATGGGCACCGTAGGAACCGGCATGAACCTCTTGCATGAACTAAAAAATCTCTACTCCTTCAATGAAACGGTGGAGAACACCATCAAAGCATCGCTTATAGAGGATCTGCTCAAGTCTAGGACCACTCTGAAGAGTAAATTGCAGTGCGCGGTGTCGGATTTGCTCGTTTTCTGCCCGATCATCCGGGAGGCAACCATTTTGGAGATACTCGACAAAAGGTGCCCTCCAGTCAGGAGTGGCCTCAACCACGACTTCTAATGAACCTAGGACCCCTAATGTGGAGGGTCCGGAGGAATGTTGGCTTATCCTCAGGCCGTTGTTATCCTCCGGGGTGATGGGGGAGATGACTCTCCAATGTGCTATATGTATGATCAAATCATCCTACTCGAATTCTATGAGGGATGTAGCTAAGCTGGCCAAAGCGTCTTTTTGACCGTTCTGTGACCAAGGGAAGTGGGTAACCTCTTGTCGAGAAAGGAACTGGGCCATTAGATAGAGGGTGCACTCCAACAATGGAATAAGTTTTGACTTCCTAATAACATAGTCACCATTGACCTGCTTGATGACCAATTCAGAATCCCCTTTCACGTGCAGATGGGGCATGTCAATCTCAAGGGCCAACTCGAGGCCAGTGATGAGAGCTTGATACTCTGCCTTGTTGTTGGTGCAGCCTTCTGACAACAAGAATGAGTATGGAAAAACGGCTTCCACTGGGGTGATGAAGACTACAACCAAACCTACTATATTGAGCTTAGGATCGTTGAACCTCCTACCAGTGGGGCTCTGGGAGGCACCGTCAAAGTGAATTTTCCAGCATGAGACCGCATGATCGACTGAGAGGATTTCCTCATCTGGAAAATCTAGATCCAGGGATTGATATGCGGAGGATGGCTGAGTAGCTAAGAAGTTTTCCAATGTCTGTCCCTTGATGGACTTATGTGGAATGAACCTGATTCCAAACTGCTGGATGATCACCGCCCACCGTGCTAGTCGGACAGTCAACATAGGGCAGCTTAGGATGTACTTCACTGGGTCTACCCGGGAGACCAACTGTACCTCACGGTGCTGCAGGTAATTCCACAAAATCTGTACAGCGAACATGAGTGTAAGGCAGATCTTTCGATAAGGGAGTATCTGGTCTCCATATCAAGGATCATGCAACAGAGATAGTTGGGGTTGTTCTTCATTCCCTTATTGTTCTATTGGAAGAGAAGTGCACCGAGGGACCGTTCTAGGGAGGTCACGTAAAGGACCAGTGGCTTTGCAGAAACAGGTGGAATCAAGACTGGAGGTTGGAACAGATACTTCTTGATTTCCTTGAAGGCGGTCTAACACTCTTCATCCTATTCATAGGAAGAGCCTTTCCTCATGAGAAGGGAAAAGGGCTTACACTTTCCAGCCAGATTTTCAATGAATTGGCGTATATAGGCTTAGTGGCCTTAGAGACCACTGAAGCCCCCGAATATTGCTCAGGGGAGGAATTTGGCTGAGGGCCTTGATCTTATTCTGGTCAATCTTGATGCCTTGGTATCTAACAAAAAATCCAAGAAACTTCTCGGAGGTGACCCCGAAGGCACACGTTAGCGGGTTCATCTTCAGGTGGCAGGAATGGAGGAAGCCGAACAATATCTCAAGGTCCTTGAGATGGTTTGGAGATGGAGAGATTTGACCACCTGATCATCAAAATAGAATTCCACCAGTGTCCTGAGAATCGGCTTGAATATGCGATGCAAGGCCCGCTGATAGGTGGCACTTTCATTTTTCAGGGTGAAGGGCATAACCTGGTAACAAAAAGTACCTTGGGGAGCCCTGAAGGTAGTGGAATCCTCGTCCTCGGGATCCATCTGGATCTGGTTGTACCTGGAATAACAATCTAATAAGGAGAGGGATTGAAACTCATCCATGGTATCAATCAACAACTATATCACTGGGAGGGAAAAATCATCCTTCAGACAGTGGCTGTTGAGATCATAGAAGTCGATGCAGACTCTGATCTGCCTGTTCCTCTTCCTAAATGGCACAATGTTGGCAAGCCACCTGGGGTACTAGGCATCCTTGATGAATTTGTCTTTGATGAGCTTATCAACATCGACATCAACCATAGAACTGTGAGAAGGGTGCATCTTTCTGGGAGGCTGTTTGAACCCACGATGGTTTGTTGGGAGACCAAGGTTGTGGACGACTACTAGGGGATCTAGTCCCGGCATCTCGTCGTAACTCTAGGAAAACACATCACTATGCTACTTGAGAAAGTCCACATATTGTTTCTACTCCTCGATGGGCATAGTGGCACTGATCAATGTGGGTCTCAGATCTACCTCACTACCATGGTTCACCTATACCAGTTCATCGACTGTGGTAGAGACTCCTTCTTCTAAGGCAAGGGGAGAATCCTCCAGATCCTCTTATTCACCTGTGGAGGGATCTTCCACGGGGGGAGCTACTTCTGAGTTATCAAACCATGATGGGCTGCTGGTGCTAGCCTGAGCAGCAGTGGTCATCATATCAGGAGAATCATGGGCCAAAGAGACCATAGAGATGAAGGCAGTCGATCCAATCCTATCTGGCCTTTGGCCCAAGGGACCACACATGATGACATCAAAGTAGTAGCGATGCATCCACCTGAGCCGGTTGATTCCAGGCCAGTGAAAGAGACACGTATGATGTACTGTCATTTCCATGAGCCTAAATTACCGATACTGCATAGTGGTAGGAGGTTCCGGGATCACCTGAGCCTGGTTGGTGTAGGAGTACGAGGGGATTTTCCACCGTCACTTGGACATGAGAAAATGCCTTCCTCTTATACCCGAAACAACAAAACACTTCCCCATGTCATGGGTTGTGGCCTCCAACCGATGGATCGGGAAGATTTAGGTGTCATCCAGGCCTTCCCAGGGATCACTTGTGACCCAGGCGGGTTCATCCTCAGTAGCGAGGATTTGCTTATCCTTCCTCTTGTAATAGTCGGTGTCCAGATTGCAGTCTTCACAAGAGGCTAAAGGAGACACATCTCCTTGGAGCATGCCTAATCGACCATTGGGGGAGTATTTGAGGCATTGTTGATACGACGAAGGTACCGCTCCATGCAGTTGGAGCCATGGCCTGCCCATTAATGCGTTGTATGTGGTGTCTGGGGAGACAACCATGTACTCGGTGCAGGCAATTAGGCCACCAAACTGGGTATTCAAGGGGATCTTTCTGATTGGGGATTGCTCGGTCCTATCATATCCCTAGATTCAGAGGTCAGAGGGAGTTAAATCATCCTCAGACAAACCATGCTTTCGCAGTGTCCATGTTGGGATTAGGTTAATCCCATAACCCGTGTCAACAAGGCAGCGGCATACTTCCATGCTACTGAGGTGGCCAGTGACGTACAGTGGGAGAATATTCCCATGTATGGGAGGTTCTTAATCATCACTAGAGAATGAGATAACAACCTAGCATTTGGTGTTCTAAATTTCCTCAGCGTGGAAGGCTTTTATAGCCACTACCTCCATCTCAAACTGGAGGGGGCTCCTTATGGCCTCAACAAGTGCCTCATGCATTTCAGACAACAAGAGAAGAGACTCAAGGATATAAATCCTTGATGGAATAATAGTAAGGTGCTTCTGAACATCATACTTCCGTGCCAAACACGAGCCTCTACTTACAGGAGGTCATTCTGCAGTTGGAGGCATGGCGGGCCCTGCCAGCTGGACCGGCGGCTGGCTGGTACTCGGTACATCCCACTTCTTGCTAGTTGATTCCTGAAGAGTAGCTGTGGGATGAGGACTAGAAAACTGATATTGGCATGTAGTAGGGAAATACTGGACACAATAAGGTTGATATAGCTTTTCATGATCTAGTAGCACAAACGACGGTGGAGGTAGATCTGTGGGCACCAAATGAGGTTGCGCATGCTGAGCTCTGCGCTGGGCCTGTTGTTTGGTTTCAGTAGCATGCACGTCCTGACTGAAATCACCCACTGACACACCTTGACGACCCGTGTGGCTACGGTCTCACTGAGTTTGACGTCAGCTGGGGACGTTGGGGAGGTTTTCCTGGCGTTCCCCCTCATTGGGATTCATATAAGGATTTACCAGCTCCACGGTATTAATAGAAGGGTACCGCTGACTATCGCTCAAAGAGTTATCCACCACTAGTCAGATTCTGGGAGGAATCCCCATCTCAGGGGGCTTGAGATCACCGAGAGTGCAAGATAATGACAACAGTGGTGGAGCATGTTGCTTCTTCTTGCGCCGTCGCTTCTTGCCCTTTTGGGAAGAGGTCGGCTGAGATGATGACGCGGAGGTACTGGTCGCATCTTCTAAAGGCTCTGGCTAATTCAGGCATGCCCAAATGACACCATGGGAACGAGAGACGGTTTTACGGGCCTTCCAATCGTCATACTTCTGGGACCCATGGTTGGGAACCTTCTTCCACTCGCCATCATCGTCGCTACGTCTTTCTAACCCTACGAAGTCCCCCGCCAATTGTGTCGGGGCCGAGCCCAACCTGACTATGTTGTTGTCGACCTGGTCTTGGATCCAATAGTTAAACACATAGCACTGCTTAAGGGTGTGCCCCAGAATCCGATGATAGGAGTAGTAGTTGGGGCGATCGGTGAGGTTCGCCTCAATCGGCCTTCTACACTCGGGTAATTATACAATCCCTTTCTCTAGGGCACTTCAGAAGTAGCCAGGCCCCTGATTCTCATTGAACGAGTATGTCTGGTGCCTTTATTCCAGATAGGGGGCTCTGAGAGCCCAGCCCTGACGTGGGGCCGGAGGGGCCTACCGAGGAGGAGGACCCTGATTGTCCCGCCTAGGCAGTGGTGGCGCATTGCGCGGGGGAACCGGTCAGTTCGGAGGCGGTCGCTGCTGGGTAGGATCCTGTGCCTGAGGTGGAGGGATTCTACGGGGTTGTGGGGCCGGTGCCATTAGCAGCAATTCTAGCTGCCTGGGGGCTTCTATTTGGGCCACCGTAGTGGGTTCGGCTCTGGCAGCCCTTCTAGATGTGATCACAGGGGGAAGAAGACGTGCCTAACTAGCATGTTGCAGATCTTCTTCGAGGCACTGAGCCTTATCGGAGAAGTCCTAGAACCTTCTAGGGTAGTTCTGGGTGATCAGGGAAGTAACCTGTTCTGTTTTAACATTCTCTACGCACATTGTCAGTAATTTCTTCTGAGTTAGTTGCATGTTGAGGGAGTATGTAAGCCCCTTCCATCAGGCGATGAAGTCCGTGACTCGCTCATCAGGTTTTTGTTTGCACTTGAAGAGGTCTACGATGCTAGTCTGTCATGTGGTGGATTTGAAGTAGTATAAGAAATGATGGCAGAGATCCTCTCAACTGGTCACTGATCTAATCGGAGCTGGCTGTAGCAGACGAATGCAGGACCCGCCAATGTCTGCACAAAACAACGGAGCATGGCAGCTTCCTGCTGTGCCGGGGTCCCCAACATGGGGCCAAACATTGAGGTATAATGAACAAAGTGCTACGACGGGGCCCCGGTCCCGTTAAAGGGAAAGAAAGTGGGATTCCCAAAACCCGTAGGTGAAGGCATATCATCCACGAATGCGGGATATGGCTTGCCATTTCATGGGACTACCACCTGCTGTGTTTCCAATGCCTCGAGGCGGGTGATGAGTGCCGCTATAGGATCATCCGGGTGGGTGTTCCTATCTTTATGGGGATCCCTAACTACTATTGAATTACCGGGATCTTTGACACATTAAATGGATTCAATGGCACGTGGAGTGACTGCGGGAACAGTCCTCGGGGAGGCTGGTGGAACCTGGGCTAGATTCCTAGGATTGCCTCGCTGATCAGGAGGGTTTGGCGAGACGTATCACACCCTCTTGCCCTGAGTTTTGTATTCTGCCATGTCTACGGGAGTAGCATGATCAGGGTTTCCCAGAGGCATCTCACCAGGGGGAAGTTAATCCTGCCCTTGTTACCCTGGCTTAGGATCACCGTAGTCGGGTCGCCTCTCTATAGCGCAATAAGCTATGAGTTCATCGACCAGCCTCTTATGTTCAGAATGTTGCTGGCACAATGCGGCCTTCTCGAGGTCTTCATCCATCTTCTGCACTGAGGCAGAGAGATCGAGGTGCTTGATAGTACCGACATATTCTTTACCCTTACCGGCATTCCAACTGAGTACCAGCGACTCGGTGAGAGCAGGGAGGCCTAGGTGGTTCCTTTGATGGCGAGCAATCCTCCCTGATTGGTCCAGAAGTGGTGTTACACCTTCAGGGGGTATGTCTCCATCAAGAAACTCAAGCTCATCTTCCTTGTCCACTATGTCAGCCATGCCGACTGCAACCCTTCTTGGAGACATGTGCTCAATGCCGCATAACGAATCGTGCTGCCGCCAGATAGGACTAAATAGAAGGACGACATACTGTCCCCATCCACGAACTTTCACATGGAGGGTAGCTTCCCGGATGATTTTGTGGAGTACCATGAAACTCAGAACACATTTTTGTTGGAGATCACTCTTGTGAGCTAGTGACTCAGGGCGCTGGGCCACGAGGAGTGCAGCCAAATCAACCATACGACATTTCTTGATAATTTCCTCAAAGGGAACATGGCTCCTAGGGTACAAAACCCTTTGATAGTAAATTCGAAAGTGTGTCATCCATGGGGATTGAAAGAAGCACTCAACTTCCTCCGGGGTGAGGGATTACGGTGCACAAAAGTTCGACGATGCCACCGGCCAGAACTTCTTCAGGAAGTGGTCAACTGTGAGAATATTTTCAAAGCTCCGTGGTTGGGACTCAGGGTCCGGCCCCATATTTCCCCACTCTTCAACCAGAGGTGGCTGAGGAATCGGTAGAGGTACTGAGGCAGACCGATGGAAAAGTAGACAGGGTGGCGGAGAATATGGTAAACGAGCCGACTGGCCGACGAATTCTGGGACATCCTCTGAAGAGTGCACTGACATGACCATAATGTCACAAAACGATGGGCTGTTAGCCATGGCCTCTGGCGCAGGGATTGTGGTAATCGGTGATGGGTAACCTTGTTTCTAAACTTCCATCGTTCCCCAAAATAGCTCTCTGTGATCTCTGGTGGAGGTAGAGGGTGCTTTTGGTGACGACCGTGGTGACTGTACAGTCGGAACCTGTAGGATTCCAACAATTTCCTCTTCCTGGATGTACCTGCGAAGAGAGGTGGGAATCCGATGGACTTCACATTCTGGAATAATGAGGTTGACACGCCTTGTTTTTGCCCTGATCCTCGATGCGGAGGAACGAGGGGAGGGTTCCAATACCGAGTCACATTCTGCTTCAGAATCCAAGAAGTGTGTCAATTTGATCTCTATTTGGGCATTCCCAGGGTTCTTCTTGTGGTAGCTACGACCCGCCCTCCTGCCCCTAGATGGCTCTTAGAGACAAGGTTGATTCCTGTCATGTAGTCTCGGGGCCGTGCTGGCGCCATGGCGGAGAGGAATTTCGCTTGAGACAACTAGGGTGAGAGGGGAAATGGGGTAAATGTTGATGGCAACATGGGGAGGACCTCCATGAACAACACCTGAGTGGGCGGAACCTCCGTTGGAACCAGCGAGAGCATGGGGAGGACCTCTATGCTTAGTGTGGGTGGAGCGAGGTTGATCTTCCCTCCTTTGGCTGCCAGGGCGAGGTTGACCAACACTTACTACGGAGATAACATAGGAAGGATCCCCACATTGGAGAGGGACCATATTGGAAATACCTTCACATCGACATTCAGGGGTAGAAGGAGGAATTCCATACCCAGTGTGGTGGGCACGGGAAAGACTTCCACGCCGAGTGTCGGTGCCTCGGGGCATTTCTTCATTCGTGCTGGGGGTAGCACGGGGCATACCTCCATGATGAACTTCATATTGGGGAATTCCCATGCTCTATGGAGTAGTGGTACGGGTAGGACCTCTGTATGGGGTGACATCACCGCAGATTGGTTCATGGTGATCACCACTCGGGCCTGTGACTCAGAGAGTCAACCCAGCCTACCCATGGGGCAGTTGGGGCCTTGATCCCGTTGGGGCGTAAGAGTGTTCCTACTAAGTGTGTGCTGGGGATTCATGATATACGTTGGTGGTGGCTCGGGCCATAGTAGTTGTCAACATCGATGCCCCTTGGCGGGCGCCCGCAGCTCGGGCCCAACGCTGGCATCGGGTTAGGCGAGCCGTTGCTGGTGGTGTAGGGGCATAGCCTACTTGCTCCTCTGGCAAGGCCGAATGGAGGTGCTGAAGCCGCCGGGTGGGAGACCTTGGTCGGATTCCTTGGATCGGGACACTGACTAGGCTGAGCCGGACATCACACACATCATAAGTGTAAGGCAAGGAGTAGTTGAAGCGTTCCAGAGACAGGTTCCCGAAAAGATTGAATGTTGGGGTGGGGAGCAGGGGCACCCTGTGCGGCCTTTAGGGCTGCGTTGACGGTGGGGCCTGGATGCCTCCAGGTCCAAGTGTGCCATATCCTGAGTTGGTATTATTCCCTCCTCCTCGTAACGACATAAGAGGTTGTTAATCACCTTTCATTGGATGACTTCCGATGGGGAGAGGGGGCGTGGGCACTCCACGCTCATGGATGCAGATACCGATGTAGCTACAGTGGAGCCAGGCAGAGCGGCTGCGCTGGTATTTCCCCTGCCCTTGCATAGGTGGGTGGGCGGCGATCGTGTTCCTATATCAGGAACTTTATTCCTGAGAAGCAGGGCGAGTAACACATCAACACTGCGAGGAAAAGAAATCAACAACCTGTGCCCCAACACCATTCCGTCTTCTATGGAAAGTAAGAGGGATCCATGCTGACAACGTTGCGGAACGGAATTCCCCACGTTCTACTACCCCATATTCCGGTGAGTATCACGCTAGGCCCGCTATTTTCTTGGTGGGACCCGGTGCCAGATATCTGGATCCGGAGACACGTCAATCTAATGATGTATGGAACGCTACTAATCTCCACATTGAGGAGAAGAACATCACATCAGTTTCACCATTTCTATTTCTGAGGCTTTCGTCGGGGCGCGTGCATCCGTCCACTTGGGCGTGACAGGCACCGATTTTGTGTTGCCCTGCATTCCCTCTTTCCAAAGGCGGGCGACATACTGTTCCTTGTTCAGGGATGTCTTCTCCTTGATCGAAATGAGATGATGGGATGTCGGTTCCCCCTTCCGTGGATTCCTCCTCTGAACTATTTACCTACTCCGGGTCTCCCTCATAGATTTAATACATTGTTTGTGAAACTCTTCCCAGTTCCATGTTTCCCTGGCCATCGGTTAATTACATTGCTTCTGTCAGGACATTCCAAAGGGTCCGGTCAGAGAAGCAACCTTCAGTCGGTGGAGTAGCCACGTCGAGGCATCATTAACGTGTCTGAATGTTGGGGAATTGGCATGTCTATCTTTTTTCCTTATTATAGGGATTCTCGAGGGCACGAAAGCCTGAAGCATCCCACATCAAGTGTGGGGAATCATATTCCATAGGCATGTATCTGAGGTTTTCCTTAGCTTCCCATGTTTAACGCAGGGAATGCCATAAGTTTAACGTCTAGCGGAGATGTATCAGCCTGATCAGAACACCAGCTATTGTGGATCATAATGAGGAATCCCATTGAGGGAATGCCGATATTGGAGCCAGCATGTGGGCGGCTTTCTAAATACTGTGGAGGGGAATGGGGTGGCATGATCTCACCGGGATGTGGCTGCCTAGGTAAGAATCAGGATGGATGATGGAGAATTGCATGGAGTGAATGAAGAATGAAATAGAGCCGTTTTGGAGATGGAGGTATGGATAGGATTGAGTCTCGAAGAGACTTCCTACGTATCCTCGTGGAAGGGAATCAAAGTCTACTTAGTTTGGGATGGATGTGTGGGGCATACACTCTAGGCTGCCCAAAGTGTTAGAAGGACCGATGTGAATACTATCGGAACAACCAGGTGGTGGTGGGCTTGAACCTCATGAGGCTTCCTACGTACCATGCCTTAACATGGATCAAAGACCACGTAGTTCAGGTTGAGCACTGATAAACCGGCATGAAAAGGACCTCGGAAAAATGGGTGGTGGGCTTGCACCTCATGATGCTTTCTACGTACTATGCCTTGACATGGATCAAATTCCACGTAGTTTAGGAAAAGGGGCTGTTATTCTAACACAAAGGGGTGTCAGAACAACTGGATGGTAGGGTCACAATGGCTTACCGCTGTATTGGGATGCATTTTAATGTCATGTAGGACGGGGGCATATCGGAGAACCGGTGTGAAGAAGGACCATGGCCTAAGTGGATGGTGGGATTGATCCTCAGGAAGGCTTCCTACGTACCATGCCTTAACATGGATCAAAGACCACATAGTTCATGTAAAAATGGGGGTTTGACACACCGACACGAAGATGGTTGAGGCCAATTATTATTGGGCTTGAACCTCAGGGAGGCTTCCTATGTACCATGCCTTGACATGGATCAAAGTCCTTGTAGCTCAGATATGAATGTGGGTGTTGGAGAACCTACATGAAGAAGGACCATGGTCCGATGGGTGATGGGGCTTGAACCTAGTGAGGATTCTTCCATACCATGCCTAAACCTGGATCAAAGTCTACGTAGATTAGGTGGTGGTTTTCATCAGCGAACTGATGTGAAGGTGAACCCGTGGGACCACTGGTGGTGGGCCTGAACCTCATGAGGCTTCCTACATACCATTCCTTGACATGGATCATAGTCATCATAGTTCGGGATAGTCACAATGGCTTACCGCTGGACTGGAATGCAGTTTAACATCATGCGGGGCGAGGGTGAAACCTGATGTGAATAAACGATGGGCGGTGGGCTTGAACCTCGTGGAGGCTTCCTACGTACCATGCCTTGACATGGATCAAAGACACCATAGTTCAAATGGATGTACAGTTTAATGTCATGTGGGATAGGGGCCTGCAGTTTAACATCATCCTGGACAAGGGCATACAGTTTAATGTCATGCTAGATGAGGGCATACATTTTAACATCATGTTGGACGAGGGCATACAGTTTAACATCATACTGGATGAGGGAATACAGTTTAACGTCAGACTAGACGAGGGAATATAGTTCAACATCATGCTGGATGGGGGAATAAAGTTTAACGTCATGTTGGACGAGGGCATACAGTTTAACATCATTCTAGATGAGGGCATCCAGTTTAAGGTCATGCTGGAAAAGCCATACAGTTTAACGTTATACTAGATGAGGCCATATAGTTTAACATCATGTTGGATAGGGGCATTGCCATGGTCGATGTTTACTCTAAGCCCACGTGAGTCATGCTCGGTGTGAGAAACAAGAGGCAGCAGAGACCTGACGATCACGTCGTGAAGGGTGTGTCCATGAGAATCAAAGAGGGGCTTACGTGTTAGGTGGCCCATTGTGATGGGACTTACTCCAGGACAGAGGCCCAAAGTTTGACAAAGTGCAGCGGGAGAGGGATTTGGGACCAAAGATAGGAGGCGCCTCATTCCATATCGTGCCCTCCACTGGCCTTGGCAGTGGGGAAGTACGGAGGTGCACGCGTGCTACCTTATGCAAGAGAGGATAGGGGCTTACGCTCTGAGGCATCCCTTCCCCTATGGACCAACGCTACTTTAAGAGGGAGAATATCATCCCATGTGAGGGTGATTCCATTCCCGTGGAGACGAGTGACGTAAAGAATGTCTGAGCCGAGGGGACCCTGCGTGTGAGGCACGAAGTCATGTCACAGTTTAACGTCATGTATTGAGAATGAGGTGCTTGGCAGTTTAACAACCTGTAGCTCGGACGAGGTTGGTTTACTCTGCATCCATAGGATATACATGGCTGGTACCCTCTGCTCCTTGTGGGAGGGAAGGCATCGGAAAGGTCATGGAAAAGGGGGGTCAAAAAGCAAACCATCAAGGGGTCCATGTTAGCGTGGCTATGCAAAGAATAAATAGCCGTTAGCGTGCCTATGCGAAGAAGAATTAGGTGAATCAATGCTATGGGTGGTGTCGTCCAGGGGACTTTGAAGTAATATCATGCAAACCTAGAGGGTCACACGGGAATAGTAATTTCCAAGAAAAGGGGTCCACATGAAGGGGCCTTGCGGAGCATGGTTGCTTTGCATTGTGGAGAGCACATGCAAAGGGGTGTTCTTTGTGAAGTGGAGTTCTTTGGCATTATCATGGGGCAGCGATGCGAATGACAGGTGTGTCACGAAGTCGAGGGGTTTTCACAGAGAACAACCTCGTGAAGCATATGTGCCTCGCGAAACAAGGTGCTGTGAAGTAGAGTGCTTCGTGAATTAAAATGACTCTTCCTTGGCATGTGGATCACTTGTACATGATGGGTGTTTTGTGAAGCATAAATGCTCCGCGACTACCCAGGTTCCATTGGTAATCCCCTTCCTTCGCTAATTACCTTAGGCTTCGCGAAGGGAATCCCTCTCGTAAGAGGGGCTCAAAACGAGACAAGGTGAAGGCCTCTCGCGAAGCAAAAATACCTCGCGAAGCTCATGATTCCCAGAGCGAAGAGTGCTTCATGATTTGGGAGTTGAGAAGATGAAAGGTCGGATTGTCCTTCATGGAGAGCTCAGGGGGAGCTAAGTATTTATAGGCAAGGGGCGCCGTGAAGTAGATCTCATGTAGCAAGATGGGGGCCTCGGTTGCTCCACGGCGGGTCGCAAACATCAACCAGATTCACTTAGGGGTACCTCCTCCTCTGCTTAATGGCGGGTCATGAATGTCAGGGCATTCGTGGATGGTTACTGCCTCTGTTGCTTTGTGGAAGGCTCGTGAACGTTAGGGTGTTCGCGGAGCATTACTTCCTCTGGTGCTTCGCGGCGGCCGCGAAGGTAGGGGGATTCACAGGGAGGGGCACGAGGACTCTTTTTTCTTCATTCTTTTCGGCCAATATTTTGGCGCCAATTGGGTCATCTAGCTAATTACTGTAAGAAAATGAATGAAAATAGTATTATATAGTGAATAAATTGTAAAGAGATGATATATTATTTAAAATAGTTCCCTAATCACAAAGGGAATACACCATAGTCAAATTTATGGGGATAAGGCCAGGAATATGGAATTATTATTGCCAAATAAGAATTTCTAATAGATTCGGTGAAAAATACACTTATCATTCACTCTATATGCGTAAATGTTTTATTTGATTTAGGTTATTCCCACTCTATCATATATGAATAATTTTATAAGGGTATCATATGATAACTTCAATGATTATTTGATGACGTGTCAATGAAAACACACAATGGTAGGATAATTACTTCTCATGTTTTTAACTCATATCTGATAAAAGTTTGTGGGATTGTGCTTCCATAAAATCTTGTTATTCTTCCTCTAGATGAATTTTATGTTATTTTTTGGAATGGATTAGCTCTCTCAATATAGATCCCATAGTAATTATCATTGAAGTATATTTACATTCAATACTCCAAATAATTCTATAATAGTATATTGGTGAGAGGATGAACCTCCAAATTAAAATTACATATATACAATGTATTTCAACATATTCCCTAGAGATATTTATCTTAGATGGTTGCAGAGAAACTCAACATGAAATACATTCTTATTTTAGGAGATTTTTTCAATAAATTTCTTGATGAGTTTCATAGTACTAAATATATTTGAGAAGTTGATATTTCAATAGAACTCATAACTAGTGTTAAACTTATTTCAAAGACTCCATATATAATTTCCCCAATTGGGTTATAGGAAATAGAGATGTAACTCTAGGATAATCTAGATAATAGAATCATCTAACACAGTGCTATATAATAGGTTTCAAAAATTATTATTTTTTCAATATGAAAGATAGGTCAATTCATCATTTCATTGATTATAAGAAAATTAATAAAATTAATATTATGAATAAGTATAATCTATCCTATATTGATTATTTTTGATCAATTATGTGTATCTCAATTAGTTCTAATATAGACCGTAAATCTATATATTTTCAGCTACATGTCAAGGAGTATAAACCCATGAATGCATTCTATATGAGGTATAATTATTAGGATTTTATGGTAATGCAATTTGGACATATCAATAATTATGATATCATTATTTATTTAATGATTATATTATTTATAGACTAACATGATATATTTGTATAAGTATTTACAGATGATATTATTATATATTTTAAGAATAATAGAGATCATGAAGAATAGTTGAGGATTGTGTTGACGAAGCTTTAGAAGGATAATATATATGATAAATATACATTGTTTGAATTTTGGTTAAAACAATTATCACTAATAATTCATATAGCTTCAAGAGAGGGTATATTGGAAAATACATTAAAGATGAAATTTAATTAGAAGTGGACTTGAATAACCATAGTAACTATGATCATTAGTTTTATTGGTTTTTATTTATTTTACTGACACTTTAGGAGATATTTATCAAGGATATATAACCCACTCACCATGTTGATGAGGTAGGGGTTATGTTATCTTAGACTGATGAATGAGAGGAGATTTTCAAAGAAATGAAGAGAAGGTTAGTTAGTGCACCTGTTCTTAAACAACCCTAAAATGGATAAGGGTTTGTGATATATAGTAGGTATCAATGAAAATGTGATGAATTCATATGAATAATGTTATGGAAATAGATTATGCCTCCTTCCAATTGAAAATTCAAGAGGAGAATTACCCGACTCAAGATTTGGAGATGGAAGATATAATTTTTTTCATTTAAAATATGGTGTCATAATCTATATAGTTAAAGGTGTGATATATATATAATGATTATGAAATATTAAAGTATATATTTACATATAAATAGTTGAATATATTCAATATAAGATGTTTTTTGTTGATCAAATAGTTGGACTTCTCAATACATTACCACCCTAGGAAGGAAAATAAGGTGGTTGATGCTTTGATTTAGAAATAAAATGATAGTTATTCTATGATGTGGATTGAAAAAGAACTAATATTTATAGTTTTATATAATAATTTTCTTAAAATAATAAAAAGGGGATAAATATTATATTTCTCATATTAATGTAAAACCATCCATTGATGAGAGTATTAAGAAGGAAAAAAAGAAAGACATGGAATTACTGAAGACAGTGAAGATTGTTAATAAGTTCTACCATAATTATTCTAGAATGATAATGTTCAAGAACTGAGTATGTGTCCCATCAATACTTGAGTTGAAGAAGGAAATACTAGATAACACTCATAGGACATCATTAACTATTAATCCTAGAATTAAAAAGATATTGGGAGATTTGAAACAATATTTTTTTCTGGGATAACATAAAAAGAGATATTGTAGAGTATGGAATGAGTGTCAAAAAGTTAAGGCTATGAGATAAAAGTATGTGGGGATGTTACAAACAATACCCATACAATAATGGATATAGGAAAATATTACCATGTATTTCATATTTGGAATCCCCAAAACATCATAAGGGGATAATTCTATTTGGGTGGTAGTTGGTCACCTTATGAAATTAGCACAATTTATCATTGCTAGATATATTTTTTCCCTTGCTCATATTACTAGATTATACATCATTGATGTTATGATATTTCATGTATTACCACTATTAATCATTTTAGATCAATATTTAGGGTTACCTTTGTGTTTTTGATGAATACTTTAGTATTATTTAGATATAGAGTTGTGCTTTAGTACTCAATATCATCGATAAATAGATGGTTAGTCTGAGAGGAACATTCAAACTCTAGAATACATTTTAATATAATACCCTATGGATTTCAAATATGGTTGTGATCAACACCTTTCTTCAATAGTATTTTTATAAAAAAATTACATTCAATAAATAATTCATAAGGATATTTATGAATCCCTTTATTAATGGAAGTGTATAAATCCAATGTGTTGGGATGAAGTTAGAGAAATAAAGTTATTATGTATTGATATAACTGAAGAAATGGAAGAGGCGTTTAAATACATTAAACAACACATAAGGGTATATAAAAGAAAAAAAATTATGTTTATTGTTATTGATGAGATAGAGATATTGATTTTGGTGACAAGGTTTTTCTATGAATATCTCCTTTTAATATGTTTATAAAATTTGGAATGAAGGGAATGTTGATCTGTATATTTGTTGAACCCTTAGAAATTCTTGAACATATTAGGATGGTTTCTTATTTCTAGGTTCATATAATGAATCTCTCTAATGTTCATGATGTGTCCTATGAATGTATCTTGAGAAAGTAATGCATTAAACTACACATGTACTGAACTAAGATTTCATACTGCCAGATTAATATATATCTTATGAGGAATAACCAGTAATGATTTTGGATCATGTAGAACTAGTGCTACAAAAAAAGATATCTCATCTGGTCACAGATTTTTGGTAAAATGATAAATTTCATGATGTTATGTGGTAACCCTAGGATCTGATGTGGAATATGTATCCTTAACTTTTTATATTTTAGTGATGTAATTTCAAGGGAGAAATTCTAATAATGGAGGTAGAATGTGGTAGCCCATGTTTTTATGAAATGTTTCTCTTTAAATAAATTTCAATTATTTGATATCATTAGTTACACATAAAACAAGGTCAAAAAACCAATAATTTTTTTTAATATTATTTTATTATTATTATATTTTTTCAAAATGTCGTTATTATATTATTTTGAATTTTTGGTGTTTTTAACATTTTTTTATTCTATGAATAGTTTAAAATATGAATTTTTGGAAACCTATCATTTATTTAAATTAAATAAAGTAATTTAAAAGTCAAATTATATTTTAGTTTTATTATTAATGTTATATTATTTCCTTTTTATTTACAGTAGGATCATATTTTTACCTGATTTTGATATAAGTTAATTTTTTAACCTAAAAACACAATTTGAAGGAAAATAGTTTTTTCATCGCATTTTGATAGATTATTTGTAAATAAATTGAATTGAATTTAATAAAATTTAATCTATATTTTGAATCATGAGATTCAAATTTATTAAATAGTACCCTTATACATTTAGGAATTATGAATAGTAACCATGGTAAAATTTATCACCTCGATGAAGGATGAATTAAGCGATTATGGTAAAAATATTGTAGTAAGGAATTAATTTTTTTTCCAAAACTTGAATTCAGTTCATTGGATGATATAAATTAGAAAATATCCATACCAAATCTTAATATATTGAATTATGATGCCATTTTCCTTGGACAATGGCATTTATATTATTTTAAGTAATAAAAATTCCAAAATATCACTCTCTTGAAATTAATATCTATTAATTTTTTACATATGCATGAAAAGAGGATAATTTTTTTTCCAAATATATTATTTGAAATGTAAATCATATTTTTTAATTGTAATTTTATTTTAATTTTTTTAGGAAATAATTTCCTAAAATATTACACAATATGGTCACAACACTTGTGTGAGGAGAAGAAAAATGTTGTAAATGATTTTAAAAACTAAAAAAATATATTTTTAAATGATATATCATTTCCAAGAATTTTAAAGATAAATATAATATATTAGGGATATTATAATGAATTTAATTTTAATTACGAATTTTTAATGATGTATTTAAAGTAAAATTAAATGATTATTTTTAAAAATGCGAAAAAATATATTTTATGAAAATATTATTTTATTAAATTATTGAAAAATCATAAATTTTTTTAACTATGAAAAGGGGGTAATAAATGGTAAAAATTATCATATATTTATCATTTATGAGCCATTTTTTACTATATAAAAAAAATTATAAACCTTTAATTTTGAAATAGTTATTACCGAGCTTAAGGTTAATAATTTTTAATGAAGGGGTTTATAAATAATATATGGTTTAAAATGATATATAAACATATATAAATATTATTAGAAGATTATTTAAAAAACATATAACCATTATATTCAAATACATGTTATTTTGGAACCACATTTCCATGAATTTGACTTTATTATATTTTAATATTTTGAAATATTATAAGAGTGCCCCTACCCTCACTTATAAAAGGCCACCCCTTCAATATTTTATTTAAAAAACATTTAGCCATAAATCTCAACAAAAAAATTAAACCATATCCTATACACATCCCTATTCACGAATCATAGGTTGTGGGTTTTTAAAATTACAATTACAATAGTCCTTAATAAGGAATCAAAAGGATGTCGATAGAGTAAGAGGTAATCATCTTTACCAATTCCCTCAAATTTCATAATTATTCTACATACTATAAATATATTGTACCACTAATAAAATAATAAATATAGAGTCATAAATAAATAAATATGTTATTATGATTATGTAAAAACCATTTCACACGTCGTTTTCATCCAATGAAAAGTTAGAACATTTGTTTTGCACACTTACAGCTTGTTGTCTCAACATAGGGGCATAATTTATTTTTCATCACTACTTTAGTTGGATGGTTTGAAATATGAAACTAATTTATATATATTATATTTATGAAATAATTATTCATCTAGACTTTAAATATCAAATCTAACTTCTTACATTCCAATTAATTGGAAAAGGATAACGTTGTTTGTGCATATGTGTAGACCACCACCACCATGAAGAAATGTTATCTAAGTTTCTTTTCTGTTTTATATAGATGGTAATATGGAAACATTTCAGGAAACTATATGGTATATATGATATAATAACGATCCTTAAAGGTAAATTACTAGTTATCTTTATTTCATTTTTTTTAATGAAAATTAAATACAACGTTCATGCATAGGTATGACATACCATCTCCCTAAATGGTGTAATTCATTTTTCTATCACTAATTTTTTTAAATGTCTCTAAATATATATAATGAATATATTTAATATTTATATCATTATCAAAAAAATATATGATATAAAATAATAAATTAAAAGGACCATAACTTCTAAAAATAACCATGAAAAAAGAAATAATTAACACCCGAAAATGGTAATTTTAATAAGGGATCATTAATAAATAGGTGTTGAAATGTAATAAGTTGATATTATATGATATTATAGGTTTTTAAATAAATCTAGTATATAAGAGTAGTAATTTAAAAGTTAATATAAAATAGGTTTTATTTGTTTGAAGTAAATAAACCTTATAGAAACCCATACATTTCATACATAAATATTACATCTTAATAAGAAAATAATAATTACATAACATAATGATTCATTTCAGAATAATTATGTATAATTCCTTTTTAAACATGGAAATATAAATTTTTTCCTATAATTGAGATAAACTATCTCCCGCTAATTTATTGATAACTATATCCCTTATAATACATATCATACATAATACCATTTATCATAACTAGGGGACATGATACATAAGAAAGGGTGAGCTCTGATAGTCAGTAAGGGTAAAAATGGGATATAATAATATAAAATAGGTATAAGGGTATGAGAACACATGAATAACATTCTAAAACCATACCCTCAATATCATATATCATAAAAACGTTTCATGGAATAAATATTGTATGTTTATAATACATGAATCATTATGAAATTAAAGAGAATGATCCATGAGAGTATAACATTGGTATCAACCACAAATTTTTGGAATACACACAATCATAGAAAATATTATTTCATGTATACCCAATAATAAATTAATAACATTTTATGCTTGGTATCACCACCCTATTACTTTAGTAGTCTTCAGATAACCTCTTATGTACCCTCTATCAGGCTTGGGATAACCTACCGTGTACCCCTTTTTGAGCTTGGGAAAACCTATCATGTACCCTTTGAGATCATAGAACATTAATAACTATCCAATAAAATTTAGGGTGAAATATGTCCCACCCAACACACAATGTAAACATTTTTGTGCCAAAATATCATTAAATATTCACCAAATCATAACCCTTTGAAAGGAAATGTATTTCAAAATTTTTTTACTATATCATAAACAATAAAAAGGAAATCAGTTTCATAATCATCTCATCAGTTCATCAATGAAAAACATGTAAAAAAGATAAGGTCTTCATTAAAATATATCCATCATAATCATAAACCACAAAGATAAATATAATGGACGGTATCATTGTATCATATCCCCATGAAAACATAATTATCATCCAATGATGTCACCTTATATGGAAAATTATTTTAAAAGATCACATGTAACATTTCATAAGGAAAATAACCATTACACATAAAAAAGTATATTTAAAATAAAAAATTATTCAAATATTAAATAAACCATTTTTTTAAAAATAAACTTTGAAAATTTTGAATTATTATTTAAACCATTGGGTGATCTTAATAGGGTAAAATTCTTTCCATGTCATATATGTTAAGTAAAGATTCATTCCATAATTCTGATAAATGTTAAAAGTACCTTATTTTGAAGATAAAACGAATATTCCTTTAAAATATTTTGTAATAAGTCAATCATGGGAAAAAATTAACTTATAAAATCATTGTAGAATAGTAAAAAAAATTAAATTATTATTTTTATAAATCATGGATATATAAGGAAAATGGTTTTTTGATCAAATTGAGAAATAATGTATGTATTTCATGAAAATAGTTTTTAGAATCATGATTACATAAAGAGAGGAAATTATAGTAAAACATTTATTTTTAGGAAATTAACATAGTTTAATTTAATTAATGTGATTATTGAGAGGTAGATCCTATGATCTCAACATTGGAATAAAAAACATAAATAATCCAGATAAACAATGTGGTTTTAACATTAAAATCCTACCACATTGGTAATGTTTTATTCATAATACCCATGAAATAAATTTAATTATATAGAACTATGAATATATATGTATTTCAAAATAATAATCATAAAATAAATTCATGCATATTATATAAACCACGTGTATGAAATAAGTGATAAATATTTGATGCGTCTCATGGAAATAAATGTGAGACAGAAATCCCTTTCATTAAGTCTTTAATTTATTAATACACTTTTGAACCTCATGTATAATAAATATAGTATTGTTATATATCTATTTCATAACCATAATTATCTATATCATTCTATATATTATTTAATTATGTCCTTTTTTACCTCTATTAATAACTCCATGTTAAAAAAAAGTTTCGGTTAATAACTAATTTGTTTTCATGTATATTTTTATTTAGTAGATTTTGTCCTTATAGTTTGATCATGTTTCTATTATATTCATAATTTAAACCATGATATAAAAATTATATATGTTAAATAAATACAAATTTAATTTCATCCATAAAATTTAGAGATAGAAAAATAGATTGCACAATTCATGGAGATGGAAGGTTGTACATACGAATGAACCCAGATTCCATTTTCTCAAAAGATGAAATGAAAGGAAGTTAAATAATATAACACATTTTTATATTCATTATGATTTCATATATATTAAAAATATTAAATTTATTTATCCTTATTACCATTTTTTTAAATCATAAGTGGGAAACAAATAACATCCATTCATGAGGTGGTAGTCTTCCATACATAGAAGCGACATTATCACATTACCATTGAATTGAATGTAAAATTTTATATGTGATATAATAATCCAAAAGTATAATTATTTAATAAATATCATATAAATATGTTAAATCCATCATTATATCGATCCATGAGTGTGGTATATTTAAAAATAATTACATCATTACAGGAGGCAACAGTCCTCTATACCCACAATTGATAGTTTTGTTTCCCAATTGACAGAAGAGTGGAATGATGTAGGATATTCCACAAAAATTATAGAATATTTGAATAATTTAGGTAATTTTTATTATATTTTAATTATTAGGACCTCAATTCAGGACATAATATAAGAAGTAAAAAAATAAAGGTCTTAGTGTAGATAATTACCATTGTTTAGAAAATCCTCATTTGGATATCTTATTAAGGACAAAAAGATTGGTATTTTAGAGAAAATAAAAGATATATAATATGAATAATGATTCTATGGAGATATTTTTTCAGGTTTTATTTGAAGATAAATGAAATAAGAGGTGTGATGATGTGAGGAGAAGAAGTTCCATTTTATAATTGAGGAAAAGTTTTATTTTTTTAAATACCCAAAAACATTCAATAATGGGAATTTACCCTCACCCCAAGTTCATAAAACATTGATAAAAAAGTATTATAGTGATGATATGGCTTTGAAAAAACTCCATCTTAAAAATATACACGTTTCAAATATTTTATCTCTTAGCCTTTATGTTTACATAATTTTTCCATTTTAGGATTCTCCATAATAAATAGTTTTTATTTATATACCTTATTAATTTTTCATTTAATCCCATAAAAATATTATCATTATTATATTATTTTTAACATATTTTTATAAATATTAAATAAAATTTATCAAATAAATAGTTTCTGTGTGCTTAAAATCAATTTTAACACATATGCAATTAACATGAAAAACCTCATATTGACCTCAATGATTGTAATTAATTATTATATTCTTTTGTATTCATTATGAAAAAATGAATTTATAATAATTATGAAAAATTTATAATAATTATTCATCATATAAAATCCATTTTAAAAAATTCAGATCATTAAATTTGAAATTTTTAATTTATAATTAATCATGCAGATGTGACGTAAAAGCGATTTTCCAAAGAAAAAGTTTTGTTATGGTTGGAAGGTTTTAATATCAAAGTTCAATATGAAATTGATTACAATAACATAAATTTCCTTAATAAATATATTATTGGACTAATTTTATTTTTAAATTAATCCTAAAATAAAATTTTCTGGTAAATGATTTAAACAAAACTGTTGGTTTTAATAAAAATCTGTATATTTTAATATTCATCAAAATATTATTAATTGAATATTTTTTAAAAAATCAGGCTATGATAATTTTGAAAATTATATTTAAATATTGAATTTTATATTTGTGAATAAATTTTATAAAATTTGAAATATTAATTTCATTATTTGTTCACAAAAGACATTGAATATGATTTTTTATAGAATGTTTTTCAAATTATATTAAGACTTCACCAAAAATTAAGTACTTATTTAAAATATATATTTTTAATATATAACCATTATATATAATTTTCAAAGTGATTTTATTAAATACCATACCTACATGTTTAATTACTAGATAATAATGGTCACGTTTATATAATAATAATAATATTTTTATTATATTCTGGTTCATTATAACTTAGTGTGGCATGTAATGAAAGTATCAAAGAAGTTAAATTTATTTGAGAAATTATACTTCACAAATACTCATGGTGTTACATTCTTTCCCCCTTAAAAGTAATAATTTTTTAGATATTTATCACTTTGATGAGAAAAAGTAGGATAATTCTACCTCAGAATTTATCTTTTTCCCAAGTAGTTTACTCAAGTTGGTGGTTTCTCTACAAAATATTTTCTAGGTGAGTGGTCCTATTTCACTACAACTTCTCTCTACGATTTAGAATATATACCAATTATTCCTTATAAGAGATATCATGATGATGTGGTATGAATTCTGATTTTAGTACATGTGAAGGATTAGCTATACACTTCCTCAAGAGATATACATGGAATACATCGTGGAATTGAGAGAGGATTGATGGAAGTTCCAAGTGATAAGAAATTATCCCCAATCGATGAAGAATCTAAAAATAAAAATATAAGTATAGATTATATTTACTTTATTCCTAAATATCTTATGCTTTTCCTATAGGGAAATTCATATAAAAACCTTCCAACAAACTTTAGACAGCAGATCATGCTCATGATTTTCAGTATAGATTTTCTATAGACCCCAAGATGACTTGATGCCATTTTGAATGAATATAAAATTATATTACATTTAATCATATTTACCGGGTTTCAACATCTTGCTTTCTCTAACATAATCCAATCATGTTGTAGTTCTACACTTATTTCTTTATAGTGCTTCTTAGGGATCTATTTTATTGATTGAGTGAAAGATATTTTTGTAGGAAAACTCGACTTGAGAAACATGATGATCTCAATCAAATTTGGAACACAAATAACAATATCATTGAATATCCTCTAGGTTTTAAATTATTCTATTAGACTAAACATCTATCTTAAGGTGATATGTTATATTTAATGGTAAAACTTTGGCCAAATCATGTTGAATACGTAGCTATAACTTCACAGTAAACCTCAGATTGGAATAATATTTAACAGAATATGGTACTCCATGAAACCATACCACTTACTTAATGTATATAATAATAATTTGATATAATGAAATATATTATTTGATAATAATTAAGTGATGAATTTTTAAGGAGTTCAACCACTATGAATATGAAATTATTCCATTTATATATTTTGGGGAGTCTAATGAAAAAATCAACGGTTAAGTTTTCCCATTTACATTATTGTTTAGGTAAATGTTATAAAATTCCCATATAATTTTTTATATCACCCTAAACTTATTGGAATACCAATCAATGAGATAAAGAATCTTCAATATTTGTCTTCATTTCATTCAACTAGAAATTCTATTTAAAATCTCTATACATTTTTGTACTTCCAGCTTGAATAGAGAATGTTGAACTATGAGCTTCCCCTAATAGATCCTTTTTTAAATCAAGTTTGGATAGAACATAAAAACGAAACATACCCATACATCATAATCTAGGATATAGTCCGGAACATTTTTGACCTTATATTATACTTCCACATCATCCTTCTATATCTCTTTAATCCTCAATCATATAGATGGTTGACAAATCAACTGAGAAAGTAAATATTTATCCACTTCATTTAAGATTTCTAGATCCATCATTTTCAAATATTTATATATTGTATCTTTAGTGAATCACATCATAGATAATCTTGAATGATTGATAGAGAAAATATTTTCAATTAATTTATATTGAATATCATTGTTTTAAACCCACAAAATTGTTCCTCTAAGATGAATTGTTTCATTTTTATGATAATGGTGTTATTTTGAGCTGAATAGTAAAAATTGGCCATTTTGGATTTTTAACAGTTTTAAATTATTTCAGTAGATTGGCCATAACATTATCTAAACGGATCCAAATTGCAAACTTCTTTCTGTTTCAGATTCAAAACATCCAGGGCTTCATTTAATATATTTGGACCAAATCTGAATCGGCCATATGGAAGCTCAAAAGAAGCTCACAAGTTGGCTCAAGAAAACTGTTTTCAGTTCTGACTAGTTTTGATGTGGGATCCATTACTCATCCAATGTGTTGCCAAAGCTTCTGACATTCGGTGGGTGGACGCGCAAGGAGTTTTGGAGAATCTGTTATGAAGGAATGACCGAGTGAATTGGCCGTTTATGGGGCCATTAAAGCACCCTAATCCGGAGGCGTTCGTTTTGGAGAGTCTGACTGGACAGAATAAACTCTCATAGTAAAACGGCCATAAATCTCGGAATACATGTCCAAATCCGCTGCACTTTTGAGGGGACACGGCCAAGGGAATTATGAACAACATTCATGAAGGTCTCAACGCGTGAAAATGTCATTTAATTGGGCTACAACGCGTCGACCTTCTGGGGAAGAATTCTGGCTATAAAAGGAGGAGAGCTCCACCCTCTCAAAGCATCCATTCTCCACCCCATTCCTTCTGGGACACCAAGAAGGATAACTTTTCAGCTTTCCCTTTTAGTTATTTTCTTTTTCATAGTTTTTTAATGCCTTCTTCTTCCCCATTCAACTCGATTACCCTTACCATGGTGGGGTAAACTTTTGGAGTGATTGGGGAAGTGTTGGTTTTCTATATTGTATTGCTTGAGTTATTGGACGTAATTGAATAAATTTCTTTCTTCTTCAAAGTTGTTTTCAATTTCTTATAGAGGATTTTATAATCAAGTGCGATCGTTCTTGAATATTAATTCCGTTATTTATTTTTGCCTTGGTAAAATAATCAATATCTCCCTCCACTAATTTCTGGTTTATATACGATGGAATAAACTAGGAATTAGTGGTGAAGTACTCGACGATCGTCAGTACGTGTAAAAGGTGTAGTGAATGTTCTTGATTGTTTGGGATAAACAAAACCCGATTGGGAATTGCCCATTGCAATTAAGGATATTTAATACAACTATTTTACACATGGAAGGATAGTTGACCAAACCGAGATCTTGGTAAGGTTTTCTCTCACAATAACAATTTCACCAAGGAAGTGAGAGGAAACGATTGTGGAAACTCACTTTAATCAACTAAGAAGAAGAGGTTTGAATTAAATTGAACAAGAATAGCATTATAATTAGGAAACCGACCCCGACCTAATCACCCTTTTAATTTCATTGTTTTTTAATCATTTGAATTTCAAATTTCCTTTCACAACATTTTTACCCCTGTTTTAAAGTGACAACCCATTTTGTGTGCACTCCTCTTCGGGAGACATCCTAGGTCAACCACATTACTACATTTTAACTTAGGAAATAATTGTTTTGCCACGCCCTACGACAGGCGTGCGTAAAACTTGGCGCCGTTGCCGGGGAGGTAGTGCCAAAAACTAATTGTTAATATTTGAATTTTTCAATTAAAAAAAATATAAAAAAAATTCTTTTTCCATGTTGTTTTCAAATGATTATTTATTTAATTCATGGAACAATTACCCACCAGTGAGAGAACCAATTATTGAATCACCTTGGTCTATAGATTATAAAGTTTCTTTCTTGGCTAGACAAATTCGAGGAGCTCGAATCAAAATCATCATAGAGGATGAATTCAAGGATCTCATTGAAAACCTTAAAGAGAACCTAGAATACCCAGTGTTGGAGGGTTTGGCAAGAGAATTAATTGAACTTCAGGAGTATTTTCCAGAATTTTATCAAGAAATGATCAATTTACAACACAAAGAAGAAGAAGTTCACAAGGATATTGAATCCCAATTTGAAAGAATTAGTCAAACAGTTCAAAACCCCGAGACCTCAATACAGTGGATAGGGGAACAAGTACATGCATCCCAGGATCAACAACAAATGGAGTCCGAACCAGAACCAGAAAAATCGATGGAAGAAGTATCCCCAAAAATCCTTCAAGTTGAAGAACCCATGGAAGCATTGATGAAATTAAAAGAAGATCCATTGAACCCATGTCAATCAATGTTGGATGAGATTGATGAAGAAGATTTAGCAATTGAAATACATATAGGAGATCAAAAAGATCTGGATAACTTCTGGAATGAGTGTGAGGAACTTCTTGAGCCAACTATTCCTCATAATGTAGATGATTCAACAACATTGAAGGAAGAAACCAACAAATCAGTGAAATTTGAGGAGAAGATAGAGGAGTCTGACTGCCTACCTCTATCTAGGGAAATTCAACATCAAGAAGCACCTCCCATTGAAGAACCAATTGAAGCCAAACAAGTTCAGGGAGTCAGTATTTTTATAAACTCATTATCTTTTGATTTTGTTGAAACTAAATTGATTATTACCTCCCCTTGTTTTAATTTTTCAGATTCATCCAACACTTGTATTTCGTTGGAGGGAGAATATGCATCTGAAGAGGAACATCTGGTGCTCCCCAAACCTGTTGAAAATTTAATGGAAGGAGTACATGAGAAGATCAAAGTGAATTGTTTAGAGGCACAAGCTGCTTACTTTGAAAGGGAAGAATTTGATATTGATTCTTCATGCTTTAATTTTTTTCAAATAGAATTAAACTCTGACATTCCCTTTGATTTTTCCCCAGATGTATCATACCTTCAGAAACCACTGGAGAATAAAGAAGATGTTGTTCATGCGGAACCCAAGAAGGAGGAGGCTCTGTACTTCATCCTACCCCCACCGTGCATGGTGTACCTCATTGCGAAGGGGGTGGATCTGGTGTACTCTATCTATGGATTCCTCCTCAACAAGAACAATGCAATGAAAGCTGGGAAGAACCACATGTGGTGGTTCAAATCAAAGAAACCTCATCCACCATCAGATTGGGGATAATCGATTAGAACTGCCCCTCTGGAGGCAGTCAAAACCCAGGGCCCACTTGGGGGATTAAACCAAGTTTTATCCTTCTATTTTCATCCTACTTCTAATTTTATTTCTTTCAATAAATATCTTATATTTTCTTTTGTTCTTTTATTTGTAGGTTTTCAGAGTGCAACACTTGGAAGCTTAACTCAATGTTGCACTATAAATAAATCAGGTTGTACCTCTCTTTCACACTTTCTTGATGTTGTGATTAATTTGAAAATTGCCTTACATGTTAAATCCACTTGAATGCATCGAGGACACTACATCATTTAAGTGTGGGGGAGGGAACCTTTGTAGTATAGGATTTTTATTTGATGTTTCTTTTCAAAAATAAAAAAATAAAAAAATAAAAAAATTGTGTGTTTTCAAATTTTTGTGTGTTTATTTTTCAATTTTTGGTGTGTTTCTGAAACTTTTGAGCTGAAAAGATTATCAATACCATTTTTGAAACCCATGTCAATGAGTGAACCAATCTATTTCATGAAACCGAGCTTAAATGAATGCTGAAATGACTTCTTTTCAAGTTCAAATCTTTTAGAATTTCATGAAAAGTACACTGATTTTTGAAACCCATGCCATATTTCACTGTCTATATCATTGAAATAACTTTCCTGTGAGGCTTCTGAACCATTTTTGTCATATTCTTTTCATTCACCTCATTTCTTGAGAGAACCAGACCATGATTACTTTAACCAGAATTTGATTTATTCCTTTCAAAACTTGAGGGTTGGGGTACGTGTGTTTTAAATGATTAAGGCACTTATTTTTTTTGAAGCCCCCTTTTCAAAATAAACCTTTTCATTATGGCCCACCATTACATTTATCCTTCATTGTATCCCCTAGTATCCATGAATTGCCTGTTAGGTTAGCCATATTACAAGCCAATTTTCCCTATCATACCTGCTCTTGAAGTAAAATTGCATGATCTTGTTGAAATTAAGTGTGGGGGAAGATGTCTTGTGGTGTACTACCTCATTTGGTTATACTTTGGGTGGAAAATAAATTGTGTAAGAGATGTGTGTGATGCTGAAAAATTATTCTGTTGAAAGCTGTGCCTTTTCTGGAGCTTTTATGACAAGAGAAGCTTTGCCTTTCTGGAGCTTCCAATGTAAAAAGAAAGCTGTGCCTATCTGGAGATTTAAAAAAATCATGTTTGAAAAGATTTAAATGTTTGCTGCTGAGATGATTGAATGATGATGGAGCCTATTTTCAACAAAGGGGAAGTGAAGAAGACCATATTTGAGTGAAAACTAGAATCTTGCAATTTTGCTTCAATAAGAGCCAAGCCTCCCTTTTTCGGCCTCAGAACTTTTAACATCTAAATCCTACCAACCGGAAGCCACAGAACAACCCTGAAAAGTCCTCATGAGAAACACATGTTCTTGACTCACATCGGGTGGAGAAGTAGGAATTTATCAAACCTATGGTGACTCTTGTGTGAGTTTGGATGAGAAAAACCTTGTTTAGCATTTACATTTGTGAGATGAGAGAAAATTCATGTGAGGTAGGTGTTTTTTGTGCATGGGATAAGAAATGAAGTGGAAATATATTAAAATCTTAAATGGAGAACTTGAAATAACAGTTTTTGTTGAGGCATGATATCTTTTTGTTTCTTGAAATTGATTTGATTGATCTCATTGATATGTGTTTTGATTTTGATTTGATTTTTACTTGTCCAGGAGTCCAAGTGCTAAGTGTGGGGGAATTGATAGAGAAAATATTTTCAATTAATTTATATTGAATATCATTGTTTTAAACCCACAAAATTGTTCCTCTAAGATGAATTGTTTCATTTTTATGATAATGGTGTTATTTTGAGGTGAATAGTAAAAATTGGCCATTTTGGATTTTTAACAGTTTTAAATTATTTCGGTAGATTGGACATAACATTACTTAAACTGATCCAAATTGCCAAATTCTTTCTTTTTCAGATTCTAAACATCCAGGGCTTCATTTAATATATTTGGACCAAAATCTGAATCGTCCATATGGAAGCTCAAAAGAAGCTCACAAGTTGGCTCAAGAAAACTGTTTTCTGTTCTGCCTAGTTTTGATGTGGGATCCATAACTCATCCAATGTGGGGCCAAATCTTGTGACATTCGGTGGGTGGACGAGCAAGGAGTTTTGGAGAATCTTTTATGAAGGAATGACCGAGTTAATTGGCCATTTATGGGGCCATTAAAGCACCCTAATCCGTAGGAGTTCGTTTTGGAGAGTCTGAATGGACAGAATAAATTCTCATAGTAAAACGGCCATACATCTCGGTATACATGTCCAAATCCGCTGCACTTTTGAGGGGACACGGCTAAGGGAATTATGAACAACATTCATGAAGGTCTCAACGCGTGAAAATGTCATTTAATGGGGATACAACGCGTCTACATTCTGGGGAAGAATTCTGGCTATAAAAGGAGGAGAGCTCCACCCTCTCGAAGCATCCATTCTCCACCCCATTCCTTCTGGGACACCAAGAAGGAGAACATTTCAGCTTTCTCTTTTAGTTATTTTCTTTTTCATAGTTTGTTAATGCCTTCTTCTTCACCATTCAACTCGATTACCCTTACCATGGTGGGGTAAACTTTGGGAGTGATTGGGGAAGTGTTGGTTTTCTATATTGTAATGCTTGAGTTCTTGGACGTAATTGAATAAATTTCTTTCATCTTCAAAGTTGTTTTCAATTTCTTATAGAGGATTTTATAATCAAGTGCGATCGTTCCTGAATATTAATTCCGTTATTTATTTTTTCCTTGGTAAAATAATCAATATCTCCCCCCACTAATTTCTGGTTTATATACGATGGAATAAACTAGGAATTAGTGGTGAAGTACTCGACGATCGTCAGTACGTGTAAAAGGTGTAGTGAATGTTCTTGATTGTTTGGGATAAACAAAACCCGATTGGGAATTGTCCATTGCAATTAAGGATATTTAATACAACTATTTTACACATGGAAGGAGAGTTGACCAAACCGAGATCTTGGTAAGGTTTTCTCTCACAATAACAATTTCACCAAGGAAGTGAGAGGAAACGATTGTGGAAACTCACTTTAATCAACTAAGAAGAAGAGGTTTGAATTAAATTGAACAAGGATAGCATTATAATTAGGAAACCGACCCCGACCTAATCACCCTTTTAATTTCATTTTTTTTCAATCATTTGAATTTCAAATTTCCTTTCACAACATTTTTACCCCCGTTTTAAAGTGACAACCCATTTTGTGTGCACTCCTCTTCGGGAGACATCCTAGGTCAACCACATTACTACATTTTAACTTACGAAATAATTGTTTTGCCACGCCCTACGACAGGCGTGCGTCAATGATCCTTTAGACTCAAATAATTTACAACCTTTTTTCTTTCATATGGCATAAATGTATCGAGTAGTCATAATTAGTTTCATCCATCTTCTATGGAACATATTCAACTCATTCCATTTTAATTTATTCTCTAAAATTTTATGATGAATAAATATATCACACCTTTCTTTGTAAAGAAAATTTCACATAAATTTAAAATAAAAATTTCCATATCTAACTAAAAATTGTAATTTGGGTAATTTTTTCTCATTAAACATCAATTTTCATTAGGAATATGCTATTACAATACCATTTTTAAATCCCATGGTTATCACTTTGATAAAACACATGTTCCCAAGATAAAAATAAAATTGTCTTTCATAAAATTTACACTAAACAAGAAAATAAAAACGGCAGTGGTAGGGATATAACCATTAACACCCTTCTGTCATGGTTTCAATCACCATGAATTTCCATATGTAAAATTTTACCCTTATTACTAAACCATGTTAATATAAATCTTATAAAATCCAGGAAAATATGAAGAACATCCTTAAAAATATCCTTAATTATCAAAGGTAATGTAATCCTTGACATTTATCAATACCTTTAAACTTATGAAAAAATGATTCTTTATCAAATAATACTTTATGTTAAACCAAAGAGTTACATATAACTTATTCCAAAAAAAAAAATCTCCCAAAATTTCATTAATCACATTAAAATGTCATCACATAGAATGTAAGAGTGGTCTCATGGACATTGAACTAATGCCATACTTAAAATCATTAACCCATGATGGTGTCCATAACTCTTTTATTAGTCTTATATGAAGACAAATATACATTAAAAATTTTCACAATCCTTAGGAGTTTCATGATTCTTATAAACAAAATAACCTCGGTAATATACTTCTATAACTCAACTTTTCTATCAAAATTCATAAATACTTTAATCCTTTTACTTTAATTATTTGGTATAACATAGTTCCTTTCTGGGTATAGGGGATACCTTTTAGATTAAGGAATTAACTAAAATAATTTCCATGTTCCTCATATATAAGACATTGAATTTAATGGAAATTTGTTGCTCTATGACCAGAATTTACACATATAAAACATCTTCTAATTTAGTCGAGATAGTTTTATTGGTGCTTCTTCCTATTATCATGACATCAAAAAAGTTGAATATTTGTTCCTCTATATAAATTACCACATCAAATTTCATAAAAGTCCATATACATATTACATTATTAGTTAGGAATGACACCAAATATAACATTGTTAATCAAATATCTTGATAGAAGATTAGGAATAGACCCAATATCATTATCTTTAGTCACCATCCAATTTCTTTCTCATAATCAGCCAAATTTATATAAAATTCAGTGTTAAGTAGATTCCTCCTTGTTCCAACAATTGGGTAAGACCTATTATTATAGTGTGAGAAAAAATAATTATTATGGGAAACCAAATAATCATAAAAAATAATTTATATGAGGAATTGAAATAAGAAAAAAAAATTTCAACATATGGACTCTTAGGGTTGACATAGGTCTTCATGGTCATAATCTATTCAAATACTTTATGATGTTTTGTGAGGAGGTTGTGAATATCTAAATCCTATCGCCTAGGATGGTCAAAACTGGTGTATAACAAGGACCATTTTCAAGAACAAGGAGATGATCAAATCTAATAAAATAGGACCCTTATAGATTTATTACCCCTATATACATCTGTTCCAGAAACACATCCACTTTTCAAATCTAGATAGAGATTTAATTTCCCTGAAACCATTATTTCTATCCTTTAGACCAAAATTACACTATATCTTCATATAATTATTCTTAATCTTAGACATATCCCAAGGGTTATCATGAAATTTCTATCATCCCAATTACAAATGTAAACTATAAATTTTCTTTGACACCAACTATAGAGACCCACAATTTTCATATATAAATATTACATCTTATTTAAAAAATATTCATTACATAAAAGATTGTTCAACGAAAGATTCATTTAAGGCTATTGATTTTGGAAACATGGACTCATTAAAAACTGATCCATAAGTGAGCTACATTATCCCCCATTAATTTATTGATAACTAGAACCCTTATTTGACATATAATATATAGTATTAATCCTCATAAGTTGTGGAAAGGAAACATAATAATGGGTTAACTCAGATGGTTATTAAGGATAACAAATGAGATATCAAAATAACATTGGAATAAGGGTATGATAACATGAAAAAAACATTTGAAAAATATTCCAAGAATATCATACATTATAAATAGGATTCATGGAATAAATATCGATAATTTATAACAAATTAGTCATCATAGAGTCAAAAACATGATCCATGAGATCCTAAAATTGGAATAAGACATGAAGAACTTTCACACGGATAGGCATATATAATCTCATATCAATGCATCCTACAGACCAGAGTTCAAATATTGGAAAGTCTCTTAGGGGGTTTATGTCGTAGGTGGTGACATAGGTAGGAAATGATGCATGAATCATGATGGTAGGCAGTGACATAGACCTAGTGACATAAGCTGAATGATGCAAGCATAAAGCTGCACAAGGTCTTCAAGCCATGATCATGGCCTGCTATTCATTGTGCCTATCAGTTATGTAATGGGTTTACCTATACCAAGATAAAAAGAGGTATTTTATTTCATAACAAATATAGGATTACTCACGAATATTTTTTTTAAAAAAATATACCCTCCAAGAAATTCATAACATGTTAGACTTGGGAAAACCACCTATGTATCCATGCCAGGATTGTGATAAACTCTAGTGTACCATCTTTGGGGATTTGGATAACTCCCACATACCCTATTTGGACTTGAGATAACCTTATGTGTAGCCCTTTTCAGGCATAAGATAATTTCCCTTGTACCCTTTAAGCACATATAATATTAAACATTACATAATGCATTAGTGGGAGATGTAGGTCCTACCAATCACATAATACATAAATATGTGTAAAAAAATTTTCTAAAACATTCACCTAAGAGTACCCTTTAAATGAAAATGGATTTAATAGACATTTCTTAAAATCATAACCCATATAAAGAAAATAGGTTTGATAATCATCTCATCAAATCATTATAGAGAATCCTATAGAAAAGAAACATGTTTCATACAAATATATTCATCATAATAATAACCCACACAATGAAATTATAATAATGGTATCATTAGATCAAATCCCTAGTAAAACATGAGTAATATCAAAATATATAATCATAGATGGGAAATGATATTGAAATATCACTTGGAACATTTCTGGATGACAAAAACCTTTCAAATTTGAAAAATGTTAATTAAAATACAAAAATAATTCATATATTAATAAAACTCTTTCTCTAAAAATAAAATTTGAATATTTTAGAAGAATATTTAATCCATTTGGTGTTTAGGATGGAGGAAGATACCGTTCATGCATAACATTCCTAAAAAATATTCCTTTAATATTTTTGTTAAAAGTTAAAAGTACCTCATTAAGAAAATGACAAGAAAATTCATTTAAGACCATTTTTTTAAAAATAAAATCATGGGAGAAAATGACTTTAATGAATAATAGTATAATATTGAAAACATTCATTAATTTTTTTATAAATCATGGACATTGATTAAAAATTAGTTTTCTACCGAAGAGAGAAATAATGTTAGGTTTCCATAAAAACATACATTTAGACTCGTGGATACAAAATGTGAGGAAAATGAAACAAATAATTTTATTCCAATGAAATAACCATAATATATGAAAATATATATATTTTTTGGTTGGTATAAAAAAATATCTCATTATTGGAATCAAAATTATAAATAATCCCGATAAATAATGATAATGTAATATTAACCAGTTACCACATTAGTAAATATTGAACCAAAATCCCAATAAAGAAATATCCTTATATAGAAATTAAAATACCAATAAATTTGATAATAATTATCATAAATACATTAATGTTCAGTAACAACACCTCATAGAAGAAACAAGTGATGAATTATACATGTGTCTCACAAAAACAAAAACTGAGAAACAAAATCATCTATATTAAACCTTGAATTCATTTGTACATGTTATATCCTCCATTATAAAAAATATAGTTTTTTTATAAATTTATTAAATAAAAACAATTAAATATTTCATACAATATATGTTTTACTTATTATATTTTACTACCTTTTTATAAACAATTCCATGTTAAAACCATGTTTTGAGTAATAATTGCATTGTTTTTTATCTATGTTTTGAATTGGTAGATTCAATACCTATACATTAATACTTGTTCCATTATCTATTTAATTAAAACATGATTTATATTTCATATATATTTATTATATACACATTTAATTAGACCCATAAATGTTAGAGATAGAAAGATAGATTATATCATTCATGGAGACTGTTTTTTGTGTGTATACATGAACACTGTTTCCATTTTTGTGACAGAAGAAATTGAAGAAATGTAAATAATATTACACCATTAAAAATAAAATATAATTTCATAACTATTACATATATTCATTAAATATATCCTTGTTACCTTCCATGTAAAAAATTAAGGAAAAACGAATCACATCGCTTCGTGAGGCGATAGTCCTCCATACACTCAAGTGACATTCTCGTATTCCCACAGAATATAGATTAAGAAGTTATATGTGATGTCATATTTATATATGTATAATTATGTCTTAAATATCATATAGATATTTAAAATAAATAATTATTTTATGATATTTTATGTGGTGATGGAAAACAAATTACATCAGTTTGTGAGATGGTATTCCACCATTCACACAACCGACGATTTTCTTTACCATTTGATGGAAGAAAGGTTTGATACCGGTTATTCGAAAAAAATAATAAATTCTCTGTATATTTTATATATTATTTTTATTATATTTTAATTATAATGATGTGAATAAATGTGGTAATATAAGAAGTAAAAAAAAGATCTTAGTGAAGACAATTATCTTTAATTCGAAAAACCTCCTTTGGATCTATTATAAGGGACCATATGACTTATCTTTTGGGAATAATATCAGATCTAGAATTTGTCTATTTATTTAAGGGAGATAATATTTAAGGATTTGGTTCAAAAAATTGGTTAATAGGTCTGCTGAAGTGTGGTGAGAAAGTGGCCTTTTATAAACGACGAGGAGTCTTATTTTTGTAAATCTAAAAATTATTCAATAATTGGAAGTCACCATCACACCAAGTGTGTAACACCCCGTGTAAATAATGAATATGAAATTTTCAAATTTATCCATATTTGTGAAAAAAATATTAATATAACTTTAAAGGGGACTCTATGCTCGATGGCGTACCCAATACGCAACAACGAGTTTCTTGGGAATCTTACATTGCACTATAATAATAAAATAATATTATTTTAAGTTGTAGTTAACGCCTAGCCATTGTAATGGTGGGAATGAACATAACTAACTAAAAAATGATTATATTTGTTTGTCAAATAGTTTTACTTTTTACAATAAATGTTAGAGGATTAAAAATGCAAATGAATCCAATTTGAAGCGTAAACATTCTAATATTCTTTAAAAGGTTGATTAACCTCCTTTTGATGAAGAACCTCCTTTAAATCCACTTTTTGACAATTTTATGTGTTATATTTGAAAAAATAAAATTCTTCTTTAGAATCCGGACATCAAAATTTACTTTGTGTACATTTTTGGTATTTTTCCGACAATGTTCATTTTTTAATGAATAGTGAAAAATGTTGTATTTTAATTGAAAACCACTTTTTAATCTAATTTATTTAAATTATTATATTATCTTTTGAATTATTTTCAAAGTGAAATTAGAATATATTTTTACCATTTAATCCAATAGTGGTCATTGGAGTTAATTTCATCTTGAAATTGGACTTAAACTAGTGTCAATCTTTTGATACTGATTGTTTCATAAAAACATGCTATTTTCTCTGACAGCGGGAATTAATTATTATATAAATTAATTTAAATTATATGATTTTAATTTTTTAAAATAGACATAATTTTTGAATTCGGAATATCAAATATATCCTAAGGTTAATTTTTGGTAATTTTCTGAAAAACATCAATTTTTGATGAATTGTGAAACTACTAAGTGGTAGTTAAAGAAACTGATTTTTCGTTTAAATGAAACTTTACCACTTCTATGATTTGAATTTCAAAAATCCTACATACATGGTTGTCATTAAGAAATAAAATTTGGTTCAATGAGATTAAAATAATTTTTTGGTGAATAGTGACTTTTAAGTTTATTAATCGCGATTAGAGGTAATTAGCATAATTTAAGGTAAAAATAATGTTTTAATAATATGAAATGACCTAGACACATGTCCTACCCTCATGGAATGTGCCATGGCCGACCAAGACAAACCATGGGTCATCTTGGGGACCCCATGGAGCCACTTTGGTAGGAAAATGACATTAATACCTTTTTATTTAAATTTAAAGTTAAAATGTCACAAACTTGTGTTGTTTTGCTAAAAACAATTTAAACGGGGTTATAAAAGTCATATTTTGGACTGTAAATATTAATTAGAAAGCTAAGAAGAGTTTCTACATCATTATATATTTTTTTTATAATTTTTAGACACTAAATAAATTAAATTATTTATGACACCATGATGATGCAGCGATTACCTCATTATTTAACGATTTAAATAAAATGAAACGATAATGTAAAATATAAGACCTAAACTTGTAAAAAACCTATTTTATGGGTGTATTTAGAAACCTTATCACCTTTCCTCGAAATATATCCTTTAGGGACGTTTAAAATCCGAAAATCATTATATAATGAAGTAATATTTTATAACATTCCAAGAGTACCCCTCCTCTCCTCTTATAAAAGGCCCCAACCTCTACCACCTTACCCACAACTCTCAAGAATTTGGATTGGAAAACACCTGCCCATTTCATCTCTCCACATCCCTTTATTCATCATTGAAGCCTCACCTTTGGGCAGAATCCTTTCCAAGAAAGCCTTTGAGCTCAAATCAAAAAGAGTTACCCGATTTAAAGGTAATGTCTTCCCTTGTGTTCTTTTGTTTTATATTGCTTATCCAAACCCCTAAACTCTTTTTATTCCTTTATTTTGTAACAACACAAGTATATTAAATATAATAGGATGTTCTTATGTGAATGATTCGAGCTATACTTACAAACACCTTCATCTAATGGTTGAAGAACATACATTTTCTGTGGATGGTGAATTTCTGGCTGACGAAACAATGATTGTTCAATCTCCTCTTAACAAATTTCATGGTGGACATTATGATGTCACTATATTTTATATATGATTTATATGGTATTTATGTTTTCTATATGCTTCTGAATTTTATCTTTAAATCATGACTTTATGCTTTTCATGTTGTGCAAATGTGATAATTTCATACGAGGAAGTGTGGACTACCGCCCCTCAAGTTATGTGACTCGTTCATGAAATACATTTAATGTATAAAGAATCAAATTAATGAACATATGTGACCTATATAAAATATATATTATAATGGTATTATAATATATATATCTCTCAATTAGTTTTAATTCAATTAATATGACATAGAAATGAAAGTAGCGTTCATGCATACGAACGGCGTACCGTCTCCATGAATGGTGAATTTCATTTCTTACCTCTAAATTATTATGTAATATAATAAATACATGTATATTCTGTATATATATGATATATATGATATCCAAATCATCAATATCATTCTGGATATAATGAACCTTTGACCACGCGAACAACATGTAATTGTAAGAAGTCCACTTTCGACTTGAGAAACAAATATCGACAAAACAAACATTATTAACATAAATGATTACATAATGTTTATAACATGGAAGTAAGTGATATAAATGGAATAATGAACTTGAAAAAGGTTCATAAGAAATTAGAAATTAACTCAAGTTTATTATTCAGGATGTTAAAGAATGATCAAGTCAAGTCGGACCCGAGGTAATGGATCCAACCTATCTCTTTATTTTTAAGTACTCTATTTTATGTCATTTCTTTTAATCTCATCTTTCTTATGTTTGGGGATGTTATTTTATATTACTCATACTGTAATTTTTATGTTCATATTATGAGAGACCCTATTTGATCTCATAAATCCATTTTTGGAAGTTTTAAGTGGCGCTGTTAGGCTGCCGAGTTTTCATAAGGGATTTTTCATCTCACTTTTATTCCTGTGACATTTATGCTACGTTTTCCACTATTTCCTATGAGTGGTGTATGTACTTCCCATTATTATACTCTTTGTGTAATATAATTTCATTTATGGGTATTTACATCTTCATTTTATGACCCTTCTTCCATGGGCTGTACGTTTCGAAAGATACCCAACATGGTAAGGGGACCTTTCACCCTCCTCTTTTTAAAATACTTCTTTTGTTATGTATTTTAATTCACATACTATTATGTTGGGATATGTTCTTCTGTATCCTTAATTATGTAAATTTTATGTCCAAGTGATGAGATACCATTTTCTCTCTCATCAACTCATTTTCTGAATTTTAAAGTGATGCCATTAGGCTGTCGGATTTCTATAAGGGAACTTCTTAACCCACTTTCAATTCTTTGGGTTAAACCTCTACTTCTTGATTTTATTATGCCAATATTATGTGTGGAATCTCTATGTTGTAATTTCCACAATACTTTGTGTAGATATACTATTTCTGCACATAATCATCTCATTGATAAATTATTACGAACTTGTATGGGAAATAATAACCCAATCGCATTTCAATGAGTTAAATACCTATGTCATTGGTTTTGTTTTTAAAAGATTATGTGTGAATGACCTCTGATTGTTTCACACTTAATATCCACTTATATTGGGTGTATTTATATTTCTCACACATAATTATGTGATAGATTTATCCTTAATTTAAAGATACCATCTTTATAATGGATTTCAACTCAATTTACATTTCCATTGAGTCTTCATTGTTGTTATGCACCAATTCACTCTTATATGATGTGTATACTATCCTTTGACATATTACATCATGAATCCCTTTATTCTCATGATATTATGATGCTCTGATTAAATGTTATTCCGCAATTATTTGTATTCAATGGTCTCTCATTTTGTTAAAAACTCTTTAACAAAAATATCGTTTTAAATGTTTTAAAGATTCATTATTCTAAATCATTATCTTTAATGTCAATGTTTTCAAAATTGTTTTCAGTATTTATATATATGGACATTAATGTTTTAAAATTATAATTCCATTAATTTTTTCAAAGTGGTATGGGACACTTTGATTCAAAAATCACTTTTAAATGGTTTTTGAAAATGTATTGATTAATTCAATATCTTGGAATTACTTATTGTGATTGCAAAGGGAATGTTGTTATTAAAATGTTTATATTTTCAATATTTTATGTGTAATGATGGTACTTGGACATTTTACGGGTGGTTATGTGATAAACCATATGACGAGTGGTGCTGTGAATACCAGGACGGGTGGTTACGTTATAACCTCCAATGCATTGGGTATGGAAGTCGGCTGTATGGCTATTCCATTAAGTATGTGTGGAAGTCGACCGTAAGGTTATACCATTTAAGTATGTTTCTATCCCAAGTTACCTTTGTATGTTATGTGTTATTTATATGGGTTTTATGGTAATATTTTGGTTACAAAAGGGTAAGTAATGGTCTTTTATTCAGTGAAGGGTTTTTACTACTTCATAAAGGTGAAAAGTATTACTTTGGTAAAGTATTCATGGTTTACTTATTGTTTTGAAAAACAAACAGTTTTCCTTCATTGTGTTTCCTTTACTAGTATTTTTATGCTCATCCCAAGTTTTTGAAATGTTTTCTACATGACTTAAAGATCAATAGGGTCATGGATGGGATCAAGGAAAGACATTCTATCTAAAACATGGAACTATACATGTTTCTTTTTAAGTGTTTTTTTATTTTATGGAAACATAGTAGAAGTGTCTACTTTGTAATCTTTTGATATGTAATAGTTATGTCCAAATTCTCTAAAACTCTACACCTGAAAAGAACCTCTATGTGAATTATTCGTTTAATTCATGATTAAGGAATGTTTATGGTTGGGGTCTTATAGTTGGTATCAGAGGGAGGTTTAGATAACTTTAGAGGATAGGGTATTCTCTACTCATAAGTGACATTACCATAATGGTTAGGATTTCATAAAGAGTCCTAGTTTCAGATAAAGAGAATGATTAAGAATATCTTAGTGTTTATCTTTTTCATTAATACATGATGGTTTTGTTGATATACTCACACTAACATTTTTGGTTTTAGTAAATGGCTGGATCTAGAAGTCACCAAAGTAACAGTGGATGTGAAGGAAATGGTGACAGTTTTCTGAGCGAGCAACTAAATGATATGGGAGCTTCAATGATAACTCTTGTGTTTATCCTCAACCAACTATCTAGAGTCATGATTGAGCACCTAAACCTTAGTAATTTCTATAAGGCATCATATATGCGAGAAACAAATACCTACGAAACTACAGGTAATAATCATATAGGTAATTGTGTTCAAAAACATATGTGTCAAAGATGTTGAAAGAATCACCTAGGAAAATGTTTCAAAGGGACAAAAATGTGCTATAGATGTGGAAATGAAGGTCGTAAAGCAAGAACCTTCCATGGAAAAAGGAAACATCTAGTTGACTCGAGGAAGGGGAAAGAAGTTCTTTCTGAGGGATCAATTGAATGTTTTAAATGTGGTGTGCATGGTCATTATGAAAACACATGTCCTATGAAGATGTTTCGGGAATGGGATCACCAAGATCATACAAATATTCGTTTTCCAATCCCTAATGCCATTCTGATTGAGGATGAAGAAACTGACAATGACCAATCAAAGGTATGGATTATTTCTTAACTTTTGTTTTCCTATTTTGGAATCTTGGGATATGATTCATGATTTTGTTTGTAGGAAATAAGTATTTCAGAATAAGTTGGAAAGGAATGGTTAATGGATCATGAAGAATGTTGAATGAGTAAGAAGTCAACATATAAGGGCTTCAAGAGTTATGGTGAAATTCTTAAGAGTATTAAGTCTCTTTTGATGATAGGGTTACATTATAAGAATTTTTTTATAGTATGTGTAACCCTGATGTTTGATATATAAAAATTTTATTCAAGGAATAGTTATCTTTTCTTTTGTGGACATAGTTATAAAGAACCATTTGGGTTTATATGATCCTTACTTTTGAGGCAATTATGGGTTACTATATGATATGATGGAAAGTGAAAGGCATGAGAAAACAAATTGAGGTTAAATTATGTTATGATTATTTTTGAAGATTTTATCTCTTTTTGTGGAATTTTTTAATAATTATATAGTTTTGGAAAAAGGACAACACACAGACCGTGTGACAACCCGTCACGTCGGACAAAGCTACGGGAATCGAACCCACAACCAAAGTGCGACTGGTATTTATCGCCTACCACTAGACTACGTGAAGTCCCTGATAGTTTGACTAATTCTTTTTAGTTAGATGATTTTAGGAATCAAGAGTAAGTTTATTTTGGGTTATCTATGGAAATGATTAACCTATCATCGAGGATACGTGATTAGGTTAATTACTTTTCAATATGAGAATTTATGACCAACTGATGTTATTTGGAGATAAATGTTAATTTTTACCTTGGAAGAATATGTGATTAAATCCATAAAATATTTGGGTTTCAATCTTAGATTTGTTTACTTTGAAGAATATTATGGAACAATTGTTTATTGAATGGTCTTCGTTGAACTTTGGGTTTTTTTGGGACAACTTTTTGAGATTAAGAATAGATTTTCTTTTTATAAAGGATTATACTTTTGTGGATTATCTGATCTCATACTAAAAATTTTGGTTTTGGATTTTTTCTAAAGACATGGGATATATATAGTTCTCTTTTGTGTATTAGGTGATTCTCAAGAAGTTTATTATAATACTATTAATGCAAACAAGTCTTCCTAAAAACTCGTCTTTTGGAGAAAATATGAGTTTGATTAAGGAATCTAGTAAAAGTTGAAAGTCTACGTGACAATTAAGTATGTTTCATTATGATTTATTTAAGCTCAAAAATAAATTCATCAATGAAGAGTAACTTAAAACAAAAATGTTTTTTGTTAACTTTTCCTAATGGGGAATCAAATACGGTTTAACCCACCACAAGTTTGTGATTTTCTTATGGTTAACTTTCTCTTAAACATGTTTACTATCACTCTACATCAGGACATAACCCTTTTTTTTCTCCTCTATATCCATATTTTCATACATGGAATCCTTGTATGGGTTAACTCGGGTGACCTTTGTACATCTCTTTCTTTATTTTAAAGTGATAGTTCTACTGACTCTTGTTCCGATGTGGGATTTACAATGAAGTTTCCAAGACCAATTTTAAAATTGCGAGGATGCAATTCCAAAAAAGGAGGAATGATGTAACACCCCAGGTAAAGAATGAATATGAAATTTTCACATTTACCCATATTTTTTAATAAAATATTAATATAACTTTAAAGGTGATGCTATGCTCGATGGCATACCCAATACGCAACAACAAGTTTCTTAGGAATCTTACGTTGCACTCTAATAATAAAATAATATTATTTTAAGTTGTAGTTAAAGCCTAGCCGTTGTAATGGCGGGAATGAACAGAACTAACTAAAATATGATTATATATGTTTGTCAAATACTTTTACTTTTTACAATAAATGTTAAAGGATTAAAAATGAAAATGAATCCAATTTTAAGCGTAAACATTCTAATATTCTTTAAAAGGCCGATTAACCACCTTTTGATGATGAACCTCCTTTAAACGCACTTTTTGACAATTTTATGTGTTATATTTGACAAAATAAAATTCTTCTTTAGAATCGGGACATCAAAATTTACTTTGTGTAGATTTTTGGTATTTTTCTGATAATGCTCATTTTTTAATGAATACTGAAAAATGTTGTATTTTAATTCCAAACCTCTTTTTAATATAATTAATTTATATGATTATATTATCTTTTTAATTGGTTTCAAAGTTAAATTAGAATATATGTTTACCATTTAATCCAATAGTGGTTGTTGGAATTAATTTTATCTTGAAATTGGGCTTAAACTAATGTCAATCTTTTGATACCTATTGTTTCATAAAAACACGCTATTTGCTCTGACAACGGGAATTAATTATTAAATTAATTAATGTAACTTATATTTTTTGAATTTTTTAAAATTGACATCATTTTTGAATTCAGAATATCAAATATAGCCTAGGGTGAATTTTTGGTAATTTTCTGAAAAACTTCAATTTTTGATAAATAGTGAAACCACTAAGTGGTAGTTAAAGAAACTAATTTTTCATTTAAATAAAACTTCACCACTTCTGTGATTTGAATTTCAAAAATCCGACATACATGGTTGTTATTAAGAAGTAAAATGTGGTTCAATGGGATTAAAATAATTTTTTGGTGAATAGTAACTTTTAAGTTTATTAATCGCGATTAGAGGTAATTAGTGTAATTTAAGGTAAAAATAGTATTTTAATAATATTAAATTACCTAGACACATGTACTACCCTCATTGAATGTTTCATGTCCGACCAAGAAAATCCATGGGTCAACTTGGGGACCCCATGGAGCCACTTTGGTAGGAAAATGACATTAATACCTTTTTATTTAAATTTAAAGTTAAAATGTCACAAACATGTGTTCTTTTGCTGAAACAATTTTTAAATGGGGTTATACAAGTCATAGTTTTGAATATAAATATTAATTAAATTCTAAAAAGATTTTCTACATCATGATATTTTTTTTATAATTTTTAGACACTAAATAAATTAAATTATTTATGACACCATGATGATCCAGCGATTACCTCATTATTTAACGATTTAAATAAAATGAAACGATAATGTAAAATCTAAGACCTAAAATTTTCACAAACCAATAAGTTGGGTTGATTTATAAACCTTATCACCTTATCCTCTAAATATATCCTTTTGGGACCTTTAAAATTCGAAAAGCATTATATAATAAAGTAATATTTTATTACTTTCCAAGAGTGCCCTTCCTCTCCTCTTATAAAAGGCCCCCACCTCTACCACCTTACCCTCACCTCCCAAGCCTTTGGCTCGGCCAACCCCTGACCCTTTAATCTCTCAACATACCTCTATTAATCTTTGAAGCCTCACCTTTGGGAATAATCCTTTCCAAGGAAGCCTTTGAGATCAAATAAAAAAGAGTCACCCGATTTAAAGGTAATGTCTTCCCGTGTGTTCTTTTGTTTTATTTTTCTTCTCCAAACCCCTAAAATCTTATTATTCCTTTATTTTGTAACAACACCAGTATCATAAATATACTAGGATGTTTTTATGAGAATTATTCGAGCTATATTTACACACACCTTTGTCTAATGGTTAAAGAACATACTGTTTCTATGGATGGAGAATTTCTGCCTCACGAAACGATGATTGTTCAATCTCCTCTTAACACCTTTCATGGTGGCCATTATGATGTCACTATATTTTATATATCATTTATATGGTATTTATGTTTTCTATATGCTTCTGAATTTTATATTTAAATCATGCCTTTATGCTTTTCATGTTGTACAAATGCGATAATTTCATACGAGAAAGTGTGGACTACCGCCCCCTCAAGTGATGTGACTCGTTCATGCAATACATGGAATGTATAAAGAATGAAATTAATGAACATATGTGACCTATATAAAATATATATTATAATGGGATTATAATATATATCTCTCTAAATTAGTTATAATTCCATTAATATGACATAGAAATGAAAGTAGCGTTCATGCGTACGTACGACTTACCGTCTCCATGAACGTTGCATTTCATTTCATACCTCCAAATGATTACATAATATAATAAATAAATTTATATGATGGATATATATGATATATAGGATATCCAAATTATGAATATAATTCTGGATATAATGATCCTTTGACCACACGAACAACATGTAATTGTAAGAAGTCCATTTTCGACATGAGAACCAAATATCGACAAAACAAACATTATTAAGTTAAATGATTACATAATGTTTATAACATGGAAATAAGTGATATAAAAGGAATAATGAACTTGAAAATGGTTCATAAGAAATTATAAATTAACTCAAGTTTATTATTCAGGATGTTAAATAACGATCGAGTCAAGTCGGACCCGAGGTAAGGGATCCAACCTCTCTCTTTCTTTTTAAGTACTCTCTTTTATGTTATTTTTTTAAACTCATCTTTATTATGTTTGGGGATGTTATTTTGTATTCCTCATACTGTAATTTTTATGTTCATATTATGAGAGACCCTATTTGATCTCATAAATCCCTTTTTGGAAGTTTTAAGTGGCGTCGTTAGGCTATCGAGTTTTCGTAAGGGATTTTTCATATCACTTTTATTCCCGTGACATTTATGCTACGTTTGCCACTATTTACTTTGAGTGGTGTATGTACTGCCCATTATTATACTATATGTGTAATATAATTCCATTTATGGGTATTTACATCTTCATTTTATGACCCTTCTTTCATGGGGTGTACGTTTCGAAAGATACCCAACTCGGTAAGGGGACCTTTCACCCTCCTCTTTTTAAAAGACTTATTTTGTTATGTCTTTTAACTCACATAATATTATGTTGGGATATTTTCATATATATCCTTATTTATGTAAATATTATTTCCAAGTGATGAGATACCATTTTTCCTCTCGTCAACTCATTTTCTAAATTATAAAGTGACGCCGTTAGGCTCTCGGATTTCTATAAGGGAACTTCTTAACACACTTTCAATTATTTGGGTTAAACCTCAACTTCTTGATTTTGTTATGCAAAGATTATGTGTGGAATATCTATGTTGTAATTTCCACAAACCTTTTTGTAGATATACTATTTCTACACATAATCATCTCATTGATAAATTCTTACGAACTTGTATGGGAAATAATAACCCAATCTCATTTTATTGAGTTAAATACCTATGTCATTGGTTTTGTTTTTCCAAGATTATGTGTGAATGACCTCTGATTGTTTCAAACTTAATATCAACTTAAATTGGGTGTATTTATATTTCTCACACATAATTATGTGATAGATTTATCCATAATTTAAGGATACCATCTTTATAATGGATTTCATCTCAATTTACATTTCCATTGAGACTTCATTGTTGTTTTGCACCAATTCACTCTTATATGGTGTGTATACTTTCCATTGACATATTATATCATGAATACCTTTATTCTCATTATATTATAAATCTCGGATTAAATGTTATTCCGCAATTATTTGTATTCAAGTGTCTCTCATTTTGTTAAAAACTCTTTAACAAAAATATCGTTTTAAATGTTTTAATGATTAATTATTATAAATCATTATCTTTAATGTCCATGTTTTAAAAATGGTTTTCAGTATTTATTTATATGGAAATTAATGTTTTAAAATTATAATTCCATTATAATCTTCAAAGTGGTATGGGACACTTTGATTCAAAAATCTATTTTAAATTGTTTTTTAAAATGGATTGATTAATTCAATATCTTGGAATTACTTATTGTGATTGAAAATGAATTGTTGTTATTAAAATGTTTATATTTTCAATATTTTATGTGTAATGACGGTACATGGATATTTTACGGGTGGTTACGTGATAAACCATATGACAGGTGGTGCCGCGAATACCAGGATAGGTGGTTAAATTATAACCTCCAATGCATTGGGTATGGAAGTCGGCCGTATGGCTATTCCATTAATTATGTGTGGATGTTGACCATATGGTTATTCCATTTATGTATGCTTATGTCCCAAGTTACCTTAATATGTTATGTGTTCTTTATATGGGTTTTATGCTAATCTTTTGGTTACAAAATGGTAAGTAATGGTCTTTTATTTAGTGAAGGGTTTTTACTACTTCCTAAAGGTGAAAACTATTACTTTGGTAAAGTATTTATGGTTTACTTGTTGTTTTGAAAAACTAATAGTTTTCCTTATTTGTGTATCCTTTACTGGGATTTTTATGCTCATCCCAAGTTTTTGAATTGTTTTCCATAGGACTGAAAGATCAATAGGGTCAAGGATGGGATCATGGAAAGACATTCAATCTAAAACATGGAAGTAGACATGTTTCTTTGTAAGTGTTTTTTTTTATTTTATGGAAACTTAGTAGAAGTGTCTACTATGCAATCTTTTGAGATGTAATAGTTATGTCCTAATTCTGTAAAACTCTAAACCTAAAAAGATCTTATATGTGAATTATTCGTTTAATTTATGATTAAGTAATGTTTAAGGTCGGGGCCTTATAAAGTGCCTCAAAAATTCCTAAATAAATTTTAAGTGGGATTATGTGTTTTATAAATACCTCAAATAAAAAAACACATTTCTCTAAAATGTTTTTTCTTATCCTTTAAATTTACATAATTTTACCATTTTAGGTTTCACCACGGTAACTAGTATATTTTTATTTAATTATGTAATTTTTCATTTAAGAATAAAAATAAAATGGGAATTATTAGATAATATTTTAACAATAATTATTAATATATAATATAATTTTTTATTTAATTATCTTATGTGTGGTGAAAATTATTTTTAACACATGCACTATTACTGTGAAAAAATTTTCATATTCATAATTGCTTTAATTAATTTTTAATGTATTTATTATTAATTATAACAGAAAATTGATTAGAATTATTATATAATATTAATTATTATAATTAAAATGTTTTAATCCATTTCAAAAAACTTAATTAACAATAGTGAAAGAATTTAATTTTAAATTAATCCCATATATGCAATGGAAATGCAATTTTCCAAAAACACACCTTCTTAAGTATAATAAGTTTTATCATAAATATTTTGTAAAAAGTCAATTAAAATAAAATAAATAGTCTTAATAAATATATAATTTAAATAAAATTAATTTAAATCCCTCCTAAAACAAAATGGGGCATTCAAATACATTAACAACAAATGATGATTATAATAAAAATCAATCCTCTCTAATATTCGTCGAAAAATTATACATTGATGAAAATTATAAAAAATTCACTGAAAATTAATTTTGACTTGTAGGTTTCAAAATTTAATAATATTTTTTCCAATAATTTCTCTAATATTGTAAAAATTATTTTAATTAATTAGTCTATAAAATAAGTAATATCAATTTTTTAAAAGAAATGTATTTTCAAAGTCTGTAATGAATTTACAAAAACAATTAGTATTTAGTTACATATATATATTTCATTATATATAACCATTATACATGATTTTAATTATGTGGTAATTTATATTCTTACCTCTTGGTTTAATTTATACGTTATAATTATCATTTAAAAAAATAATAAGTATATTATATTTTGATTCATTAAAACACGGTGTTACATGTACTTAAAGATATAAAAAAATTAAATATATGGAAACAAATATTTCAAAAAATCTCTAGGACATAGAAAATTTAGTTTAGGGATTTCATCTCAATTTCCATTCCATTGAGGCATATTTGGAATTATGCACCAATTTATTTTTATGTGGTGTATATACTTCCCCTTTGACTTATTTAACATGATTATTTATTTATTAATGGTGATTAGTGTATTAATTCATGTTTACCCATTCAAGGTGAAAAAATTTAAATGATGAAAATAAGGTAAGAATTTATTTTACAATCTCATTTTTCGAGATTTCATTAATTTTCATTGAAGGAATATTATTATTTATCCTTCATAAACTGCATCTATTTTCTTTACTCTATAAATTTTTAGAAGATTAAATATTATCATCGAAATTTTCTTATAATTGAAATTAATTTAATGAATACAAATTTTTAAAAGAAATCCATTCATATATATGTTTTTGATCAGCTATATTTTTCTTCCATATCAATATTTTTCAAAATTATTTAAAAAGAGACCATTTTATTTAATCAAATTAAATATTAATGAAATTTTATATTATTGTTTTCGTTTTACATGGTTTTAATGGAATATTTCTAATGTTTTTTTGAAAGGTTTATTTTTTATTTTTTACAAAAATTCAAAAGGAATGTTTTTTTAACATATACAATGTTAATGTATTTCCCACTACTATAACCGTTTTAGGATATTTAGATTCTTATATAGGTTTTTAATAGTGTTTTAAAGAAAACTCATTAATAAAAAATTATTTTAATATTTTACTTCCATTTTAAATATTACTCTAAAGGATATGATTTTATTACAAAACCTATATTTTTGATTAATTAATAGTCATATTTTATATCTTTTTTATTATATACTTGTTAATTTTATATTGAAATATACACATTATTTTGATCATTGGACATTTCAATTCCCTTAAATATACATATTTATTATATTGTGGATATGATTATTTCATAAAATATATTCCATTTCTACCTAAGGTGTTTACTTTGAATGTTATTTTATGGAATGGGGAAATATTGATGTTTTGTATACATTAATCAATATAGATATTTGATGACAAGGAATATTGTGTATGAATTAAATTTTTAGCTCAATGTATATAAATAATACATTATACATGCAGTGATGGGTTGTTACAAGTTATAGATAACCCCTCGATGCATCAAATTTTCTCAGAAGAAAAACCATATCACTAGCCTTATTAGATGGGGTTTTGGTGTCTGCCCATTGAATGAAAATATTCAATTTTAATGGATTTTCCCAATACAATTACCATTTTAAGCTATTTAGATTCTTATATAGGGTTTAAATGGGGTTTCAAAGAAAACTCACCAATAAAAACTTGTTTCAATATTTCTATTCCATTTACAATATTTCTCTAAAGGATATGATTTTATTAAAAAACATATATTCCCGATGAATTGATGGTCATATTTTATATCTTTTAAATTTTATGTTTGTTAACATTATATTGAAACATTAACTATCTCATGATCATTTGAAATTGCATTTCTATTAAATATACAGATTTATTGTATCATAGATATGATTATTTCCTAAACCATATACCTTTTCTACATATGGTTTTTTACTTAGAAGGTTATTTTATGGAATGGGGAAAATGTTGATATTTTATATTCATTAGTCAATATAGATATTTGCTGACAAGGTATATTGGGAATGAATTAAATTTTTTTTCAAATGTATATTATGAATACATTATACATTCAGTGATGGGTGGTTCGTAGATATTAATCACCCGTCGATTCATCGACAGGTCTTACGAGAGAAACTAGTTCACTAGACTTATTAAATGGGGTTTTAGTGTTTACCTGCACATTTAATAAACAATATTGTTGTAGAGCCTTGGGGGTAAAGATATCATGAAATAAAAATTTTGATTTTATTTCATTAAAAATTCAATTATTAATATCGATGATATTACTGAATTTATTTTATTCCCTGAAAATTTTTGTGTTGATGTTACTGATTAAATGACATGTGTTTTCAGTTATTTATCTTAGTATATAGATTACGTATTATTTTTTCATGAATGGTTCTATTTTATATAAACATTACTGAGTATTTGAATTAAACCGAAATTTATTTTTGTTTAGCCTAGATATAAATATGTATAAGATAATGTTTCGTATGTTTTTTAGTTAATATTTCTAACATAATATGGGAGTCATGTATGTATCAGGTTCTTCAAGACTAATAAACTGATTGATCCTTAGTGATGTGATGCTTTGTATGTTAATCCAATGAAAAAGGTACACACCAACTTTAAGTTATTGGAGTTTGTGTTTCTTTAGATATATCAATTTTCACTGGGTGAGATATGTTTTTATCTAAAGTGTCATTTTGAAATTGAAGACACAAATTTCGAGCCATACTTTTCACACAATGTATTAGATTGTAGTAAAACTGATTTATACACATCAAAAAGCACATATATGAAATTTTCCACAAGTATCAAGAAAACGTGAATGTGTTTACATGGTTTTGATTATGATTGGCATCATTTTAACTAAAATGGCCTTTTAAAATTGAAAAATAGATTTTGAGTCATACCGGACACACCGTGTATTGGATTGAAGTAAAATTAATTCTTACACATCAATAATGACTAATAATTTTTTTTAATATATAAAATTTAATTTCAATTAATTATATAAGTTTTTTATGTGATGTCTCTTTTGAAATAAAATCTCAATTTAAAATTAAAACAAACACTTTGGGTCATTTGGTCTCACCGTGCACCATATTGATGTGATGTTGTTTCCTAGATTTCAATAATGAGTGATGAATTATTTCCTAAATTATGAAGACAATATGATCAATTTTTCTTTTTTTTAGTTAGTGAACCATATTTGTTACTATAATATTATTTATAAATGGAAACCACACAATTTGAATCATACTAGTCGCACCATATATCATATTGTGGTATAGATTATTATAATATATAATAAATGAAATATGGGCCATTTTGTTATGGTATAAAAAAATTGAATTCATTTTTTTATTTGGGAGTATACTACACATATTATTAACTATAAATTCATATTTAAATAGAAAACATTAATTTTGAGTCACAATTTGAAGACCCTGTATAAGATTCAGGTTTAGATAATTTTTATGCATAAAAATTAACATATGGTTTATTTTCATAATGTATCAAAAGAAATATGAATACATTTTTTTTCAGTTTATGAGTATGTGATGTGTTTTTTAAGTAAAATTTTAATTTTTAATAAAAAGACACACTTTGAGTCATATTGATCTCACTTTTGGTATAGAATCACATAATCCACAAAAAACTGGAATAATATGGGATTTAAATTGTGGAGTAATGGTTGAAATATTATTTTTTGAATAATTTGTGTATTATTTTGGAAATATGAATATTTGGGTTATTTATGGAAATGACTAACATATCATATACAATATGTGATTCAGTTAATTACACTTCATTATGAGACTTTAAGAGTAGTCGATGCTATTTGGAGACAAATGTTAAGATTTATGTGGAAGACTATGGGATTAAATCCTTTTGAGTTTTGGGTTTCAATATTAGATTGGATTATTTTGAATAATTTTAAGGAAAATTTTGTATTGAATGGTATTTCTTGAACTTTGGGTACTTTTTGTTGAATTTTGGAGATTATGAGCAGTATTTTATTATAAAGGATTATCCTTTTTGTGTATTGTCTAATCTTGAACTAACCATTTTGGTTTTAGTTGATGTCAAAATAAAAGGGTAATATATAGTTTTTAATAAAAAGACACACTGTTGTTCAGTTCTAGAGAAGGTCACCCTGGATGTTGATCGCTTAAAGGGAAAAGCCTATCAATAGTGGGAGTTTATTATAAACACAATGCCAAGAGTGAAGGTTGAAGCTATAGAGTGGGATGTTTTAAAAAGGATATTATTTAGTAAATATTTACCTAATTCCATGAGAATGATAATGGAGAAGGAGTTTCTCGAGCTAAAGTAGAAGGAGAATGAATCTATTGGAAGCTAAGAGATGAACTTCACAAGGATTTCCAATTACACCTCTAAATTTTTCATGGATCTGAATGGTAAGGTTGATATATTATTTGGTGGACTAAGACATCATCTACAAAATAATTTAGCCAACTGAGACTATGATAGCTATGAGGAGATCATGCAAAGTGCGATGAAAGTCGAAATGGGGTTGGTGAGATGTAGTGGTATCATAAATATAAGGATAAGAAGAGATCAATAGATCCATGTTTAGGGAGGAGCTTTGATCAGGGAATAGGATGCAATAAAGTGCAACGTGCCCATGTAATAAATGTGGCATGAAGCATTTGAAGAACTAACTTCTCGGGGGGTGGGAAGTTCTACAAGTGTGGAAGAGATGGCCATATTGCGCGAAATTGTCAGAGTGAGATGAAGCCTTAAATTCCCAACACAAACGACATAGGGAAGATGTGCAGGCCCTACCTGATTTCCAATTCTATAAGTGTGGACAAATTGGTCACTTCTCTAATCACTATCCAAATCCGAGGGCAGTAGAGGGGAATCACCATCATCTTTCGTGATGGACAAAGGAGAAAGGTAATGACCTTTATATCACTACTAAGGATGTCGAAGCGCCAAATGATTTGGTGGAAGGTACTCTTGCTGTTCTTTCAAAGCTAGAAAGTACATTGTTTGATTCTGGTTCTATTAATTCCTTTATTTCCTCCATGTTTGTAATGAATTTAAAATCAAACCCCAATTTATTAAAAATAGAGTTATGAATCAAGACTCTTGGTGGGATTATCCATGTGTCATAAATTTTTAGAAACTCCAATATTTACTTTAGAGAGCACAATATTTTCTCAAATCTAGTAGTCATTCCCATGTTGGAATTTGACATTATACTAGGGATGGAATGGCTCTCAAAGTATAATGACAATATCAAATGCATAAGCAAGGAAATATCCATAGTCATGAATGGAAAACCTACAATTATCTTCCAAGGATAGATATCTCAACCAGATAATTGTGTAGAAGAACCTCTTATATCCTCATTTTTGGAGTCGATAGGTAAAGAAGAAGAAGGAAATGAGTGTTTAAGGATAGTAAATATCCCCATCGTCTAGGAATACATTGATGTATTTCTTGAGGAGTTTCCCAAACCTCCCCTAGGAAGAGAGGTAGAGTTATCCATTGAACTCGTACATGGATCTCATCCTATATCAAAGACCCCATATAGGATGGAAAATATGGAGTTGGAGAAATTAAAGAAGAAACTCCAAGATCTTTTGGAGAAGGGGTTTGACCGACTAATTGTGTCTCCTTGGGGAGAACATGTTCCCTTTGTAAAGAAGAAGGATGGATCTATGTAACTATAAATTGATTAAAGGGAACATAACAGGATCATAGTGAAGAAAAAAATACCCTATCCCAAAAATTTATGGCTTATTTGACAAAAATCGTGGGGCTCAATTCTTCTCGAAGATTGATCTTTGATTTGGTTATCATAAATTAAGGGTGAAGAAAGAATATAATCCAAAAACTTCCTTCCGATCAAGATATGGGAATTATGAGTTTGTTTTTATACCCTTTGGATTGACTATTGAACTTTCTATTTTTATGGATTTGATGAATAGAGTCTTTATGGACCACCTTGATAACATTGTGGTTGTTTGTATTGATGATATTTTGATATATTCCAAATGTCTCAAGGAGCATGACGATCATCTAATGGTTATTTTGAAAACTCTATGGAAGGAGTGGCATTTTGGAATGGTCAGAAAATGTGAATTTTGGTTTCAACAAGCTGCTTTCTTGGGGCACATTATTACTAGTGAGGGGATCATTGTTGACCCTACAAAGAAACAAGTTGTAGAGGATTGGATTCAGCCTACAATAATAACTTAGAATCATAGTTTCCTTGGATTAGAACGATATTATAGGATTCTTGTGAATCAATTTTCATGACTTTCTAATCCTTTAACTCAGTTAACTAGAAAGGGGTTCAAGTTTATCTGGACAAAGTAGTGTGAGGAATGTTTCCAAGAGCTGAAGAAGAGATTGGTTACTACACCTGTGTTAACTCTACCATGAAGTGGAGACTGATTAGTTATTTTTAGAGATGCATCTATAAAAGGCCTTGGGAGTGTACTTATGCAAAATGACATGGTAATTTTTTATTCATCTTGACATTTGATGAATCATGAGAAGAAATTTCCTACGCATGATCTGGAGATGGATGCAGTCGTTTTTGCAATGAAGACATGGAGGCACTATCTTTTTGGGGAGAAATGTGATATATACACAAACCATCAAAGTTTGAAGTATATTTTCACACAAAATGAATTGAACATAAGGAAGAGGAGATGGTTTGAAATTATCAAATACTATGATTGTTTAATTCATTATCATCCTAGAAGAGAAAACAAAGTCGCTGAGGCATTAAGCAAGAAAGACCCAGTTTTTCTTTCCATGATGATGAATCAATGAGATCCTTTGGTAAATGAAATAGTAAATCTAGACATGGGAATTATAAGGGAAGTGATATCATCAACCATAACCCAAATTATTTCTTAAATTTCATTACTAGAGAAGATCAAGAAATCATAGAAATAATATCCCTTGTTATAGAAGAAGTATGAGCCTATGAAGGACGAAAAGTTTCCCGAGTTAAGTATTTATCAAGAAGGTGTTCCGAAATTTTGTAAAAGATTATGTGTTCCATATATTCCCGAAATAAAGAATGATCCGATTGATGAAGCTCATAGATCTACTTTCTATATACATCATGGGAGCCCAAAAATGTATAGAGACCTTCGTGATCATTATTGGTGGGATAATATGAAAAGGGAGATTGATGACTACCCTTCATGGTACCTAGTATGTCAGCAAGTCAAGGAAGAGTGAAAAATTCCTAAAGGGGTATTATAACCACTACCCATACCAGCATGCAAGTTGGAAAATATCACTATGGTCTTTTTCGCTGGTCTCTTGAGAACATCCAAAGGAAACAATGCGATATGGGTTATTTTGGACTGTCTCACCAATACTGCCCATTTTATCTCCATTAAGGAAGATTTATCTCTTGATCAACTTTCCATAATTTATGTGAAGGAAGTGGTAAGGATAAATGGAGTTCCATGTTCTATCATATCTGATCGTGACCTATGGTTTACATAACAATTCGAGAGAATTCTTCAACATGCTCTGCGCACTAAATTGAATTTTAGTATGACCTATCACCACCAAACTGATGGCCAATCTGAAAGGACTATTCAAACACTCGATTAAATGCTGAGAACATGCATAATGGAATTTAATGGTGGATGGGATCAACATATCCCTTTAGTTTATTTCTCTTACAACAACATCTTCTACTCGATCATTCAAATTCAACTCTATGAAGCTCTTTATGTGAAGCAATTGTCGAACTCATACATTATGGGATGAATTTGGTGAGATAAATCTTCTTCAGCTTGATCTTGTGCAAGAGAAAACAGAAAAGGCCCATGACATACGACAACACATTAAGGCTGCTCAAAGATGGAAAACTATCTATGCCGACAACCATTGAATGGACATAGATCTTAATGTTGGTGACAAGGTCTTTCATCGAAATTCACCTTGGAAGACAGTCATTAGGTTTGGCAAGAAAGGGAAGCATAAACCTAGGTAAATTGGCCCCAATGAAATCCTTTTTTTGTGGGGAGTAGTTGCCCATCGGCTTGCACTTCCTCCAAATTTGGCACAAGTTCATGATGTCTTCCATGTATCCCGCTTGAGGAAGTACACACCTGACCCTTCACATGTACTAAATCTATAGGTTGTACAATTGGAACATGAACTCTATTATGTGGATAAGACGGTGGAGATCATGGATTATAGAGACAAGGTTATATGCCACAGGACTACCCCCCATGTTATAGTGTTGTGGAGGAACCACAAATGTGAAGAAGACACTTGGGAACTCGAGGATTCTATGAGGTAGATGTACCCACACCTTTTCATTTAAGATGGTACGCTTTAAATTTCGGGGATGACATTTTTTAAGTGAAAAGAATGTAAAGACCCAAACATTTGAATAATATTGGTTTCCAATTTTTTTGTGTCATTTTATTTTATACTAAAGAAAACCATATCCTTTAATTGATGAAGTGAGTATAATTAAAATGATACCATTGGGTTTCCACTATTGTATGATAGTTGGTCAATATGACTATTAAAAAATATAATATTAACATTATGATTATTGTTTATAAATATAAATGATCATTATTAATTATTATAGAAATTGGAGTTAATGGCATCATCTAGTAGACTCGAGCCATATGAATCGCATCTGTCAGAGCATGGGAAGGAGGTTGCGTTACTGGGCTTTTCTCTAGACCCAACCCAAGCTAAGCTTCAACATGTGAAGCTTGAACAGAATCGCCTATGGGATAAGTTCAAGTTGATAGAAATCACCACCTGTGAAATGTTTTCCGAGCCACCCCAAGATTCTGTCACCGTAGCACACCTTACACCTAGGTCCTATGCATGTGTTATAAGGGTCTATGTAACGATGCCTTAGTTACATTGTGAAATACTTTTGTATAAATAAAAATGTTATTTTTGATCTTGGAAAAATTTCTGATTTTCAAATGTCCGAATAAATATATGATAAATATTATTGATGAATTTTGGAAAAAGGGTATTTTAAAATATTCATGTCAAATTTAAATAATTAATAATATGAAATGATTTTCAAAAAATGGTCTTCTAGAGCTTTGATTAGTAAGAAATTTAGAGTCTAATAAGATTAACTTAATTTTTTTAGTAAGTATAAAGTTTTAATAGTAATATTACCCTTATGAAATAGTAATGAATAGTAATGAATAGTAAATTATCTAAAAAATAGAAACTTCTCCCATGAATGTATAAATATAATTTAGACATCATAAAAGTGAAAAAATGATCATAGTATAAGTTTTGGTTTTTTATATCTAAAAAATATTTCAATTACAATTCTATGATTAATTTAATAATTTAAAATGGAAATTTAATTTCATAAAATTTAATCATAAATTATTACTTTATTGTATTATGCTTTTATGACAATTTTATGGGACCTTGATTACTTTCTTAAAGAGTTACAAAATGAGTTATAATTTTAGAGTTGTTTTTTGAATGAATAATGATTTTATTTAAAAATTAAACTAAAAATATTTATCAAATTATTTTCCTAAAATCGAGTTTATTTTTGAATTCAGTTCATCAATATTAGATTAGGGTGAATTTTTGGTATTTTTTCTGAAATAGTTGAATTTTGGGGGAATAGTAAAAATACAGTTATGAGTTTCGGGTGTTTAATGACATCATTAATGATGTAATCATTATGTTCAACATTTAAATAGTAATATATACTATTATGTGTCCTAAGTGACCAATACCATGGGAAAATACCATGGGAATCTCCATTGTTTTCCCAATTCCATCAATGAGGTGTCCCTTGGAAACTAATACTTTATTCCCTCACTTTTCTTATAAATACCAAGAAATTACTTTATCCATTTCACTCCAAAATCCTCCTCAATGATGTTATACTATTTTTACTTTCCAATGAGTCCTCCAAAGGTTCCCCAAGCTTCCAAAGATCTCAACCTATGATCTTTTGAAGTCACTCATTAAGGTAAGGGAACATTTCACCCTCCTCTTTTAAAGTCATAACATTCTTTATGTTATGTCTTCTTGTTTCCATCTTTTTATATTGGGGTATGTTCATATATGTCCATATTTCTGTCCATTTTATGTACAAAGGATGATAGGACCTTTCCACTCTCTTCAACTAATTTTTCTGAATGTTATGCGACGCTGTTAGGCTGCTGAATATTTTGTAAAAGAAATCACATATTCTCTTTTCTTTCAAGATTTATTTTTCATGTGGTATTTCATTAAAACATATATACAATGATCTAATTTATTTTTATTATGTACCCATACTATATTATGAGTTATTTATGAGTTGGTGACCCTTGTCCCTTATCTTTTCAATATTTTTTAAAACCATATTGTATAGACCTTATGCTGTAGAAATTTTGTCTCAAAATATCTCTCTCTTTTACTCCAGAATTTCTCTTATATTATTTATGTGAATAACAAGACCCATTTAGTTTCTAGGTGTATTCATAAATACATGAAATTAGATATTTTATTACGGAATTGATGTACATGAAACCCTTATTCTTTTTCCTTGGGTTAGAAGTGACATAACAATCATGTTTTTATGAACTTTTAAAAATCACGATTTTGAAATGAAATCCATTTGTTTTATTCTCTATGGGATACTTATGAATTTTTTTATTATGATTTATGTGGCTCACATGAAAATAAATACTTAATAAGGATGCGCCTTGATAATGCTCTAATATATTGGGTAAAGAATTTAATCTCTAGAGATGATAAGTTTCAAGATACCATGGTGAATAACCTTAGTAATATTTATGACACTTTGGGGGTGAACCTTGGTGATATGTTCATGAATTTATAAAATAAATGTTGTAGGCACATATTCATGTTATGATTCATGTTCAATTTATTATGATATTTGTAACAACACAATCATTCACTAATGAAAATTTCTCTTGATTTAATTAAATGTTTATATAAAATGTGAACTTCTTTGGTTTAATGTTCTTGGAATTTAAAATACCATTATGAATTGTGACTATTTCTAATATAGAAGTTGAATAGTGATTACATGATTAGTATAAAAATATTTCTTTATCAAATCTAATTTACTCAGAAAAAGGTAGAAATGGCTTCATCTAGTAGACTTTTCCCATTTGAAACCCATTTGTCGGAGCTCAGAAAGGAGGTGGCGTCATTGGGATTCACTCTAGACCAACCCCAAGGCAAGATTCAACATGTTAGGCTTGAACAGAACTGCCTATGAAAGAAGTAGAAGTTGATAGAGATTACCACATGAGCAATATTATTCGAGCCACACCAAGAGTCTGTCACCATCACACACCTTACTCTTCGGTCTTATGTGGGTGGTATAAGGGGATATGTAACAAGACAATAGAAATATGATTATGTACATTATATTTGTTTATAATAATGAATATACATACATTTTATTATTGTTACTTGGTAAATAGTTTTTAAAGTTCAAATATTATTTTTAGTTAATATGCAACTAAGAAATCTATTTTGATGAATAAATGGATTTTTTAATTATATAATAATTTAATAAAATATTGATATTATTATTAAATTCTTTTTTATTAAATATAAATTATTGAATAATTTTATGAATGTGCTTGAAATTTTTATTAAGGATTGAATGCCATTTTGTAAAAACCCATGAATTTTCGATAAATGATAGTTTTTATATTAAAATTAAAAGATAAAATATTTAGAGAATTATTTAGATAAAATGAATATTATATTATGAATCAGGATGTCAAAATTATCCAAAGGTGAATTTCATAATTTTCCGAGATAATCAAATTTTTGGGTAAAAATTATATACCGTTTAAATATGTTTAAATACCGTTTAATGTGTTTTATGACATTATAATAACCAAATGGTGATGTAATAAAATAACATAAATGATACGATTTCCCAATATATGTTTTACCATTAAAATAATGTGAGTTTAGGTTTGTTTTATTTATTTTAGAAAACTTTAGTGGATTGTCAAAGAGTTATGAAACATTTTCACTTTTTAAATGAATTTCCTTGAGAGTCTGAATCACCTCCACATAATAAAGACAATTATTTTAAGAATATATACCATTGTAATTATAAAATATTGTTTTCCACTCCCATTTGAAAAAATCCATGGGAAAAAACCATGGGCTGTTTTCTGGTATTGAGTGGTTTACTATGTGGTGACCCAAACCTAAATAATAAAGAATTACCTCTCATTTCCTATAGAAACCCACCCCATCTCCCACTTCCTCTATAATCAAATCCATTCTAGTTCATCCAAACTCTTCCATAATTTATCTATAATCCTCTCAAGGATCCCCAAGCTCTCAATAATCCTCTCTCAAGCCTCTACCAAGCCATTGAGATCAGATTTCTAAGTAAGGGTTTCCTCTATTTCTCAATTTATTTGAGTTTCTTAATATTGTTATACCCTTTTATTTTTAATTAAAATTGTTGGTGTATGATTTCTCAACTCCCCCATACTACCCTATTTATCTTTGAAATGATGAGATACCTCTTTCTCTCTCATTAATTCCTTCCATGTACACCTGTTACCATGCCAAAATTCCATAAGGAAATTCTCTCTTCTCATTCGCGTTCAAGTAATTGTTTTGTATTATGAGTATAATTTACATTTCATATGTTGAGACATGTATCTATATGACCCCATTACTGTCCATGTCATGTACATATCTTGACACACCCATTTCTCTCTCATCTACCATTTTTATGAATTCTTATGTCACGTCGTTACACTGCCGAAATTGCATTGCGATTTGCCAAGCCAATGTCATTGTGTAGTGAATACCATGCACATTTATCTATCAATGTTATTCACCTTTATGCACATTTATGTATTTATTTATAGTTTTTATTGTATTAATTACACATTTTCCTAATCTTTGAATAAATATGAGGCTTAATTAATCTATGTTATATGATCCATGTGGCACATTTATGCATGAAATGAAATGCTTAAGAAGGGTGCGCCCTGATAGCACTCCAATGCATTGGGTAAATGTTACTATCACGATAAATCAAGTGAAATGAGGGTTTAATCAATATAATTAAAGTTAAATGAGGGTTTAGTCATGATCACTATACAATGATCCTTTGATCATGCTAATATCATGTTAAATGTTTATTCCACATTTCCATGTTATGTTAATCATGTTATATCATACCTTTATGTTCATGTTTCTCTAATGCTCCATTGATATGACTATTTCCTAAAATGTATTTTATCTTTCATGTTATGACTTTTTCACTCCCTTACTAGGATTTATAGCTCACCCTTATCTTATGCATGGCCTCAGGTCATCCAATTCAATGATAAGTACGAGGGAATATAGTGGTCATGTAAAATATCTTTTCAATAAGATGTTGCCTTATATTTTTAAGTAGTTATTTAATGTTCCTAAACCCCAAATACTCTATAACTCTTGATATTCTATGTTTTATCAGGTGATGTTTTTATGTAATAAATTATGTTATGTCTGTAATAAAAAGAAAGGTTGTTATACATTGTATCAGAGGGAGGTTCAATTATTTTTTGTGTTATGATTATAAAACCCTTGTAAAACCTTATAGATAATACTAAGTATAATAAATACATCCCTATGTTTTGGGGAGTATTAAGTAAGTGGTTGATCAATCAAATACATCCCTATCTAGATATGAGCAGGTAGATGTGGCTCTTGCACAGATGTACCTAGAGGTGAAAACCCCCAAAAGGAGATTCAGGCTTGACCTAGGGTATCCTGGTACACGAAAATGGGCCTTGCTGCACTCTTGGTTATGAAACTCCCGGGGGATATGCTTTGGTAAATTCAAAATCTTATTATGAGCCCTTATTAAGGGAACTTAAGAAAATTCCCCTAAGAATATACATTAGAAAGTAGATCATGAATAGAATAGATTGAAGCCTATAGATTCATAAGTGTTGGAATAAAAGTAATTTATAAGTTATCCATTTTTTTCCTGGGATTTCCCTTTATGTGTTACCCCCAACGTTCCTTTTATTCAAACCAATGGCCAATAATAAGAGGACTCGAGATAACAACCGAGGTGAAGATCAATGTGATGACTGTTCTAATGAAATTATCAATCTGATGGGAGTGGGAATCATGAAATTTGTCACACTTTTCTCTCTGTTAACTCAATATTTGAATAGAAACATGGGTTAAGAGGAACATTCAACCCCCCTAATAAAGAACAAGTCACCATTGAGAGATTAATGAGACAAAGGTCTCTTACTTTTAATGGATCATCCAATCCCTCAATCATCGAACAATGGATCAATTCCATTGAAAAGATCTTATCCATCCTTCAATGTTACGAACAAGAAAAGGTTCTTTTGGATGCTTATCGAATGTTGGGTGAAGCCGATCAATGGTGGAAATTGATCAAAAATGAAAATCCTAGGGAGGAGATCGTGGAATTGGAATGGAAGGACTACTTGAAGTTGTTTTTTGAGAAATATTTTCCATGTATCCTCTAACATATAATATAAAGGAAATTCCATGCCCTCAAGAAAAAAGATGATGAATTTGTCAAAGAATACAAGGAAAACATTACAAGGATTTCACGATAAGCATCCATCTTTGTCATTACCCCCGAATACAAGGTTGGTTTATTATTTAGTGGGCTAGAATGTAGCCTGTGGAAAGTACTGGTGATCCGTGACTTCGAAAACTATGAGGAAATTGGATGATGTTCTCTAAAAGTCGAAATGGAGATTGGGTAATCTTAGGGTATCATGGGGATAAGATGTATAAGGTGGAATTCAATTTCGGCGGTCTAAAGGATAAATCCAATGGTTCTAAGAAAACCCAGCACCCCACCTTCCAATGGTGTGGTAAGAGACACCCCAAATATTGCCTGAAGGGGATGAGGAAACGATTTTGGTGTGGTATAGAAGGGCACCTGGTTATTAACTATTAGCAAGAAAAACCCACAGCTATGCCTGAGGAGAGGAATGCTCCACTAAAACCTCATGTAATTGTTAATTTCTTCAACTTCAAAGAAATGAGGCACTTAGAAAATAAGTTCTCTAAGATAAGGATTTTTTGAGGCAACTAACAACCTCTGAGGCAGCAAGGGCGATGTTTTTTCATCACTTCCGCCAAAGTTAACCCCGAAAACAATGTTTTGGTAGGTACACTAGTTATTTATTCATTAATAGAGAACTTACTTATTGATTCTGGTTCTACACATTCTTTTATTTCCTAAATGCTTAGTACAACAATCCCTACACCACTACAAATCATGGAAGTAATGATGTCGGGGAGTACAGTATATGGGGAAATTATTGCATCCCAGGAATATAACTACTCCCCTATCATAATATGTGGATTGAAAATCCCAACGAACCTTGTCATACTCCCTATGGTGGAATTTTATGCAATTATCATCATCGATTTCCATTCCTTAAATCGAGCCAATGTAAATTGTCGTGAGAGGGAAGTCACTGTTCATAGGGAGAATTGACCATCGATTCTATACATATGCATAGAGTAAGATGAATCTTCTTTAGCTCTATCATCTCAAGCATGGAAATTACTACCCTAGGAGCATGTGTATCTGGCTTAGATGATTGAGTTCAAGGAAGAAACCATCCTTGAAGACATACCTATTATGAAGGAATTCGCTGAAGTGTTTCTTGAGGAATTTCCTAGTCTTCCTTCTAGAAGAGATGCAGAATTATCAATTGACCCTATACCTGGGGCTTTCACAATATCAAATACTTCATATAGAATAACTGTTGTGGAGCTTGAGGAGCTAAACAAACAACTATAAGAGAATCATGATAAAGGGTTTATACACCCAAGTGATTCACCATGGGGTTCACTAGTCCAATTCTTCAAGAAGATGGATGGTTCAATGCGTCTTTCCATCGATTATCGTTATCTTATGAAAATCACGATAACGAACAAGTATCCTCTCCCACGAAATGATGACTTGTTCGATCAGCTACATGGAGCACAATACTTCTCCAAGGTGGATTTGTGGACTGGATATTATCAAGTAGGGGTGAAGAAGGAAAATATCCTGAAGACAACTTTTCATACAAGATACGGGCACTATGAATTCATAGTAATGCCTTTTAGAATCACTAATTTTCCAAAAATCTTCATGGACTTGATGAATAGAGTTTTAGTGATTACCTTAGAAAATTTGTGGTAATCGTTATAGATGATATTCTAATATACTCTAAAACCAAGGAGGATCCCGAGAAGCATCTATGAACTATACTATAGACCTTGAGGAAGGAGAATCCCTAAAAAAACTACAGAAGGTGTGAGTTCTGGTTGAAGGATGTCTCATTCTTGGGCCCTATCATCACAAGTAATGAGATATCTATGGATCCCTCCAAGGCATCTACAATAGAGGGAAGACCGAGGCCAACATCACTAACGAATATCCATAGCTTCTTGGGGTTAGCTATATATTATCGAAAATTTGTGATAAATTTCTCATGATTTTCCAAACCTCTTACAAAGGTAAATAGAAAGGGAGTAATGTTTTCAAAGAGTGATTAATGCGAAGAAAGCTTCTAGGAATTGAAAAGGAGGCTTATCACTACACCCATGCTCACCTTATCCACAAGTGGAAAACTTTTGTGGTATTTAGTGATGCTTCAAAGAAGGGGCTTGGATGTGCATTGATGAAAAATGACAAATTCATTAAATATGCTTCATGGATATTGAATGTTCATGTCTAGAACTATCCAACACATGATCTGGAGTTGGTAGTGGTGATCTTTGATTTAAAAGATTAGAAGAATTATCTCTTTGGGGAGAAGTATGAAACATATACGGATCAAAAAAGCCTCATATATATTTCACAAAGAAAGAGGTTAAAATGCGCCAATGAAGATGGTTAGAGCTAATCAAAGACTATGATTTCTCAACCCACTACCACCCTAGGAAATAGAACAAGGTGGAAGATGCTCTAACTAGAAAGGACCTAATGATTCTATCATTGATGAGAATTGAAAAGGATCCAATGTTCTTAGATTTGTAGAGGATGGACATGGGAATCATTAAGGGAGGAGAATCATCAATCCTTTCTAAAATGATTTCTCAACCATCCCTCATAGAGAAAATAAAGGATGCTCAAAGAGAGGATTTAGAAATTCTGAAAAGGGTGGAAGCTATTCGAAATAGGAAATCCTTTGATTTTGTGGTTGAAAAGGATGGAATTGTTTGATTTGGGCCATGGTTTTGTGTACCATCTGGTCTACAGATAAATAAGTAGTTCTGGATGAATCACGTAGCTCAACATTCTCTATGTACTCTAGAAGCACAAAGATTTAACTGAATCTCTGAGAGAACATTTGGTGGAACAATATGAAATGGGGGATTGCAAAATATACTTCAAATTTATTGGTATTTCAGCATGTGAAAGATGAGATGAAAACGTATAGGGGCATGATGCAACCACAACCCATACCAAAATAGATGTGGGATAATATTACCAAGGACTTTTCCACTACACTTCCATGGACATCTAGAGGAAACACTGCTATATGGGCCATCGTGGATTGTCTTAAAAATGACATCTCACTTTATCACGATTAGAGAGGAATTCTCATTGGATTAACTTGTACAGATTTACATGAAATAAGTGGTAAGGTTTCATGGGGTACCACAGTGTATTGTATCCGACTGTGATATGAGATTCAGCTCGATGTTCTAGAAAAGTCTTTAACATGCTCTAAGAACTAAACTGAACTTCATTATGGCCTATCATCATCAAACTGATGGCCAATCTGGGAAAACTATTTAGACACAGGAAGATATGATATGATCATGTTCTATGGACTTCAAAGTAGGATGAGACAAACATCTTACACTAGTTAAATTCTCATACAATAACAGTTTCCACTCGAGCATCCAAATGGAACCATATGAATCCCTTTATGGGAAAAGGTGCATGACGCCAGTGTTTTGGGATGAAGTCAGTGAGTGTAAGAAGCTAGGAAAGAAATGTACGAAGAAATAGTGGAGAAGGTGAAAACCATATAGCAGCGTATCAAAGCAGCCTAGAGTTGACAAAAGAGTTATGCCAATTACCGTCGACAGGCCTTGATTTCAAAGATTGAGACTTGGTATTTCTATGCATATCTTCGTGGAAGAAGGTCGTGATGTTTGTAAGGAAAGGGAAGTTAAGTCTTAGGTACATCAGCCCCTTGGAGATTCTTTATCGTGTCGGGGTTGTGGCCTATCGACTAGAAATTCCACCTACCATGTTCAAAGTACATGATTTCTTTCATGTATCCTTCTTAAGAAAGTATATACCAGACCCTTCACATGTACTCACTTCAAAGGTGGTACAATTAGAGGATGATCTTTCTTGTGAGGAGAAACCATTGAAGATCTTAGATCGTTGAGAAAATGTTTTACAAAATAAGACGATGCCCCTTGTCAAGGTGTTGTGGAAAAACAATATGTTTGAAGAAGTGAAATGGTAATTAGAAGAAATGATGAAAAAGAGTTACCCTGTAACACCCCGACCATAGTTACCTAGAGTCGGTGCATTATTACATAACATTGGCATGATCACAAGAAAGATCTAATCCCGAAAGACCGATTGGTTTAGTAGCCCTGGAGACACTAGATATATTCATAATATTTTACATTACGTCATAAAGTAAAAAACTACTACAAAAACATATTGTCTCCATAGTCCACACTATTATCGCCTCATAATATCCCTGCAGGTCATTCATAATTTACTTCTTCACATCCTAGGAAAAATAAAACATAGAAAAGGGGTGAGCTCAAAAGCCCAGTAAGGATAACAATATAGGAGAAACTTTCATAAATAAGAATAAACATTTAAGTCAGTGTATAACTAAAACAAAATCCTTTTAAACTTGAACTTAAACATAGTATGGAAAAAATAAAATGAAATAATTCCATTTACTTATTCACATGGATATTCTACTAATCGAATAATCACATGCAATATCAATAACCACTTTCATAATGATGAAATGCATAATGCCAGACTATCATAACCACATACCCAAGGCCTCGGGCCAAGACTACAAATAAGATTTTGCCAAGGCCTTGTGCCAAGATAGTAGTTTGTCTCATGAGACCTACCTATTCATCTAGGAGCTATAGCGGGCTCCACCCGTCACATACTAAGTCCAATGCATTCCCATATGAAAAGGTTTAAACATAACATAAACATTCGTATTAAAAATAGCATACGAAATGTAAATACTTCATCCATAAACTGTGAATGGTATAAAAATAACACATCCACAGTCAAATATATAACAAAACCTTCAATAAAATATAGAAGTTTTGCATATTAATAAATCAACTTCAAATAAGCGTAAAATCCATTAAAGGATGTTGACATAGTTGAAATCAAAACTCTTTTTAGAGAAATATCTCTTTCTATTTTGAAACCATTTAAGAGTCATATGATTATAAAATAAAACATTTTCTTTGAAAATATTCTTGTAATCTTGTAAGGGAAGCTTCGATGATTTTATAATGGCGGAAAATAGCCGCACCTGCTGTATATGTTAAAAAACATTCTTAACTTAATTCTGTCGAAAAGGTTAAAAAACACCTTGTTTGGAAAACGACGGAAAGATTCCTTTATAAAACTCTTATAAAAATTCAAACAAGGGTATAAATGACTTTAACTCATATTATTGTAAATAGTAAAAATGTTTTGAAATACATTTTTGAGAAACATGAATGTTGATGATAAAGAGATCCCAGTAGATTATTACGTATAAACAACCTCAGATAATGAAGATATTGCGAAATAAATCCTTACCTTGTACTTTTCCTTGGTTGGGGTAGGTTAAGCTCCTGTATAATGGTGAAATAATTGTTATTAAATTATACAAGAATAATATACATTAATATGATATCATATATGATCTTTTAACATTGATTTGTTAATAATATCTTAGTATTATCATTGTTCCGGGTGTTAACTTACTCATTTTATTTTATATGTTTTGTTACATAAGCTGTGTTTATCATGGATAGGTTGTATCTTAATAATATCCAGAATGATGTCAAGTCCTTAGATAATATTATTAATCATCAAATGAGAATTATACTTGAATGGATACGATGGAGAATGAATCTTATCACGTTCGTGGAGACGGTAGTCCGTACGTACGCACGAGTGACAATATCATTCTTTTGATATTTAAATAATATATAATTGGATGGTATATCATATATAAAGAAACATTATCATGATCTATTTATTATTTACATGAGTTACACATCATTATTATACACATCCAAAAAATAATTTATTGAATAACAATTACACCACGACGTGGAGACGGTAAGCCGTACGTACGCACGTATGGTGAAATGTTATTCAAAAGATGGATAGAATAATGAATATGGTTGTACCATATTTATAATAACATCACAGTATATATAAGATATAGGATTTATTATTTTATAATGGTAATAACAATGGAAGAAGAATTGGAAGAAGAAAGGAACGTGGAAAAGGGTGGTGAAATCATTACCTCTTCTTCGGGTTCTTCCTTTTGATTTGATTAAAAGGGCTAATAGGGTGGCTTTCTGACTAAAGGAAGGACTATAGGATGAAGTTAGGGAAGTTTAGAGAGTATTTGGGCAGAGTTTGGCCAAACCAAAAGGCTTTGATGGTGTGAATAAAAGATAAGGGGGAGTGCCCTTTTATAAGAGGGGTGAGGGGCACCTTTGGAAAAGCTAGAAATATTATTTTATAATAAATTAATATTCAGTTTATAATGGATCCAAAGTGAATTATTTAAATGTAAAGGTGCGGATAGGTCTAAAACCACTCAACCAATAGAATTTAGACAGGTTTGGGTCATTATACTAACCTTATCCTTAAGTATTAACTCTTAGTTAATTAGTTTCACTTTTACAATGTCTCTTTGTATTTTTATATTATATGGTTAATAAACATACTATATAGATCCAAGAGACCCCAAGTGGTCCATGAATGATACACCTATCATTATATAAGCCTCTTGGACTAACCTTAGATTTTTAGGAATTTAATATCAATTAATAATATAATAATTTTTTAAAAAACTATTTTATGTCAATTTTGACACTATCCAATAATTGATTTTTGTAAAAATCATAACAGAATGATTAATTCTAAAAAAGTTAATTAAATAATTCCTAACATGTCATATTCACCTATAGAATTAGTTTAATTCATAAAAAGTCTCAAATTATATTTATTTGGTTATCTACAATATCAATCATTTTAAGTTTTCACTATTATGGTAATTACTGCATCACGATTGTGTCATAAATAAATTAAATTATTTAATGTCCAAAAATTATAAATAAAATACAATTATGTATGAAATCTTGTAATATTTCTAATTAATATTTAGAGTCGAAAATCCAACATATATAACCCTATGTAAATTTTTTTTTTCTAAAAGATATATGCTTGTGTCATTTTTGTATTCATTTTAACTTAATTAAAATAAACTGTCCCAATCACTTACAAGTGGCACCATGGGGTCCCAAAATCAGCCAAAGATTCCCATGGTCGGAAATGTATCAACCAATATGGTTATGACACGTTTTAGGGTAATTTTTTTTTATTATAATATTATTTTTTAACCCTCATTTACCAGATTTACCCTTTAACCTTTGTAAATAAAATATTTACCGAAGTAATTATTCAAAATGTCTAAAAATAAAAGTTACATATTTACACAATTTGAACATCTTGATTCCAAGTATGGAATCTATTTTTCCAAATTCAAAACACAGAACTAGCAGAAATTAATTTAAAATTAATTCCCGCTGTCAAAACAAAAAACGTGTTTTGAAGATGTAACAACTATCAAAAGATTGTTACTTGTTTATGTTTGGTTTAATTGTGAAATTATGTCCAATTACCAACATTTTATTAAACTAGAAAAATATATTCTAAATATACTTTAAAACCCCTCAATTTCATAAATTATCACTATTAATTAATTTGATTAAAAAAGTTGTTTTTAATTAAAATTTAGTAATTTTCTATATTCATCAAAATATTAAAGTTATCCGAAAAGTACCAAAATTTCAACTTAGGCTAAATTCGATACTCCAAATCCAAAAATGAAGTCCATTTTGAACGATAAAATTTATAAAATTTGAAAAAGTAGGTATTACTATTCATAATGTCTAGTTTGATCGGTTGTGGTGTGTGTTAGAACTCAATGTTGCGTACAACACATGCTATTGCATTATTCAAAGAGAAGCGTACCGTAGAAGCTTGGGGTGTTACATTATCCCCTCCTTCAAATAATTTCATCCTCAAAATTTCTAGAATACTACCGTATGAAATGACTCGGGTGGTTCTTCATCATAAGTTCCTTAGGTTCCCACGTTGCCAATTCCATCTTATAGTTTCTCCACAAAACTTTTACCAGACGCGTCGTCCGGTTTCTCAGTACTTGTTCTCTCTTATTCAGGATCATGATGGGATCTTCGAAATAAGACAGATTGGGTTCCAGTTCCAATTCTTCATAGGTGAGTACATGCGTTGGGTCAGGCATGTATTTCCTCAATAGAGATACGTGGAACACATCGTGAACTTTGGAGAGACTTGGCGGCATTGGCAATCAGTAAGCTAAATCCCCAATTCGTTCTTGAATTTCGAAAGGTCCGATGTACTTGGGAGTCAATTTACCTTTCTTACCAAAATGTATGACTCCCATCCGTGGAAATACCTTCAGGAAAACATGACCACCGACTTGAAATTCGAAATCCTTCCTTCGATTATCGGCATAGCTCTTCTGCCTACTTTGAGATTCATTGATATGGTTTTGGATTACCTTCACCTTTTCCATCGTTTCCTCCACCAGTTTTGGGCCTACATGTTTTCTTTCACCAACTTCATCCCAACAGGTTTGTGTGCGACATCTCTTTTCATATAATGCTTCATATGGTGCAATCTGAATACTCGAATGGAAGCTATTGTTATAGGGAAATTATGCTAGAGGTAAATATTGATCCCACATACCCTGAAAGTAAAGTGAGAAGGATCTCAACATGTCATCAAAGGTTTGAATAGTTTGTTCTGATTGTCCATCTATTTGAGGGTGGTAGGCAGTGCTCAAATGAGGTTCAGTAGCAAAGGATTTCTGAAGAATTTTCTAGAATCTTGAAGGAAAACGGGGATCATGATCAGAAAAAATCGGTAGGGGTACTCCATGAAGTCTCACAACTTCATCAATATATAGTTTTGCTAGACGTTCTAGTGGTAGATCTTCTCTTATAGCAAGAAAATGTGCTGACTTGGTAAGACGACCAACAATGACCCATATTTCATCGTTCCTTCTAGGAGTCTTTGGTAGCCCCATGACAAAGTCCATCGTAATATTATCCCATCTCCACTCCAGTATGGGGAGAGGTTTCATGACTCCTCTAGGTTGTTTCCTTCCGGCTTTCACTTGTTGACAAACCATACATCTTGACACAAAATCAACAATCTCCCTCTTCATGTTGTCCCACCAAAAATGTTCCTTCAAATCCCTATACATTTTGGTGCTACCAGGGTGTATAGATAAATTGTAACTATGAGCATCATCCAGCAATTCCCTTTTTAGATCAGGTATATCGGGAACACAAAGTATCTTCCCGAATTTCAAAATTCCATCTTCATACACAATGTCTCCCAATCTCCCATCATTCACTGCTTTAATCTTCTTTTGAAATTCTTCATCATCGGTCTGAGAACTCTTAATCCTTTCTAGTAAAGATGGTTTGGTAACTATTTGAAAAAGAATTGATGTTTCACCTTCCTTGGTTATTCCCATTTCCATCTTCACTAGATCCATGAAAATTGGATCCCTTTAAATTCTCATATTGTTCAAAACTCCATGGTCTTTTATGCTCAAAGCATCTGCCACCTTGTTTTCCTTCCCCGGGTGGTAGCGTATCGTGCAGTCATAATGCTTGAGTAATTCAAGGTGGAAGAGTCAATATAAGAGCATTGACTAATCTTCTCCTCAGTTCTTCGAAACATTCTTCACACTCTTTTGTCAAAAAAAATTCATCCCCTTTACGTGTGAGATTCGTTAATTGGTTACCCAATCAGGAAAAAGTCTGGACGAAACGTCGATAATAACATGCCAAAAAAATAAAACTGCGTACATCAGTTATACTTGTAGGTGCTGGACATTATTGGATTTCCATGGTCTTATAAGGATCAACATAGATTCCATCTTTAGAGACAATATGGCCAAGAAAAGAAATCTCATGAATCCAGAATTCACACTAGCTAAACTACCCATATAATTCATGTCTTCTCAAAGTCTTCAGGATAATGCGCATGTGACCTTTATGATCTTCGTAGCTTTTAGAGTATACTATGATTTCATCAATAAATACCACCACAAATTCATTGAGATATTCCTTGAAAACTCTATTCATCAGATCCATGAATAAAGAGGGTGCATTAGTCAATCCAAAAGGCATTACAGTAAACTCATAATGCCCGTACCTGGTTCGAAATGTTGTCTTCAGAATGTCTTCCTTATTTACACACAGCTGATGGTATCCAGATCGAAGGTCAATCTTTGAAAATTATTGAGCTCCAAGTAGTTGGTCAAATAAATCATCCATGTGAGGTAGGGGTTACTTTTTCTTTATTGTTATAGAATTGATCTCCCTATAGTCGATAAATAACCTCATAGATCCATCTTTCTTTTTAACAAAAAGAATAGGGGCTCCCCATGGAGAAACACTCAGGCGAATAAATCCCTTATTACTCAATTCCTCTAGTTGTTTCTTTAGTTCAACTAATTCTATAGTTTCCATTCTATAAGGGGTCTTTGATATAGGCCTTGATCCAGGAATTAAATCAATGGAAAACTAAACTTCTCGTTCTGGAGGATGTACAGGTAAATCTTCCGGAAATACATCTACATATTCATTCACAATAGGTACATCCTATATTTGAACATTCCTTTCCTCACCCATAGTCATTTCATTATCTTCCACCCCAATAATTGAATTTAGTTGAGCTACTGGGGGTGGATCTAGATAAGAATTAGGTGGTGACAATTCTTCTCTAAAGATAAGGTGTTCCTTATCATCATCATCAAAAATCGTAACCTCCTTCTTCTTAAATTAAATCTGCGCATCATAGTCCGAAATCCAATCCATACTGAGGATTATATCAAACTCAATCATAAGTATGACAATGAGATTAGTAGATAAAGAACATTTATGTGCTCTAATGGGGACTGATTCAGAAAACATTGAATCAATGATACTTCCCTTAGGAGTTTTAAATGACAACTCCCTAGTTAAATAAAATTGGAAATATCTAATTTTCTTAGAAAACTGGGATGATATGAAACAATGTGATGATCCAGAATCAAATAATGCATTTTCTAAACTTGAGGAAACCATTAAATTATCTGCCACCACGTCTTTTGGAGCTTCTACCTCAGTAGTAGTGATATAAAAAGATTGGACTTGATCCCTTTCCCTTTTCTGAGGTAAGTTCCCTTGACGATTAGGAAATTCATTTGAATAATGTTCCATCTCCCTGCAATTGTATCACTGAACATTGGTAGCTTCCTTCTTCCCTTTGCAATCACAAGTTTGGTGGCTCTTTTCAACACACTTGTAACAGACACCCATTCCCTTCAAGAAAGTACCAGGGTGTTTCTTCCCATATTTACCACAGGAAGGATATTCAACCTTTCCCTTATTCCCCTTATTTCCATTCCTAGATTGATATGTAGATCTATTCTTCTCATGCTTTGCTTTAAAGTCATAAGACTTAGAGAATTCCTTTTCTGTCTTGGTAGCACATGAGACAATGTCTTCGTACGACAAGAAGGATTATGAGACTAATGCTTGATGGAGAGATGGATTTAACCCATCAATGAAACTATCAATCTTACTTATTGGGTTATGTATATAATCTCCAGCATACCTTGCTAACCTTGTAAAGTTAGCCTCACACTTTGCGACATTCTCATCCTCCTTTTGTCTCAGACTCAGAAATTGCCTTTCCATATCTTCTCTATGGTCATGAGGAAAGTATTTTTCTAAAAATATATCTTTGAACTCCATCCACTCCATATTTGATACTTCATCATCTTCCTTCGTGTTTTGAATCAATGACCACCATTGATCAATATCTCTAGTGAGGCGGTAAACTGCCATGATAACTTTTTCCCTTTCACTACTCCCCAAGGCCTGAAATATTTTCTCTAGGAAATTTATCCATTTCCCAGCTACTAAGGGATTTGTAAACCCATTGAACGTTGGTGGTTGTTGCCTCATGAATCGATCTAACATTGATCCTCCACGCTACGGATCAGGGTGCTCCATATGGGTATGGTTATTATTCATAACCTAAGTGAGTTGTCCCTATATGGTGATTTGCTGATCGACACCAGTTGCATCTCCAGCTCCACTATAATTATCTTGAGCAGGAGGGCAATCCCTAGATGGAGTGCGTGCATTGATACAGTTTCTATTTCTTCTACTAGGCGCCATTTCTAAACAATGGCATAAACCTAGATCAGTTTATGAATTAAAATACATAATCCCATACTTATAAAACACTTAACATAAATTGAACTATTTATGGATATAATAGATAATCATAAAAAACGTTTTATTTGAGGAAGTATATACTCATAAACCCTTCATAATGATTTATAAAGAAAATGAGAGTTATCCTATGCATATCCCCCGGGAGTGTCGTAACCAAGAGTACCGTAAGGCCCATTGCCGTGCACCAGTTCCCATTCGAGTCTAGCTCAAAGTGGTGTTATCAGGTTTTAACCCTAGGTACATCTATTCCAGAGCCGCCTCTACCTGCTCGTATCCAGATAGGGATGTATATCTCGGAAAACTCACAAAATCTCTACAATACCAAAATTCTAGGAAGTTATTCTATACTAATCCTCAAAGTCCATCTTAGGTCTATGTGATCTAATCAGAGATCATCTAGATCTAGCTTCCAAGGTTTTTACTAAACTTCCTCTGATACCAACTATAATGCCCCAAACACAATTACCCAGAGTCGGTGCATTATTACATAACATTGGAATGATCACAAGAAAGATCAAATCTCGAATGACCAATTGGTTTAGTAGCCTTGGAAACACTAGATATATTCATAAAGATTTACATTACATCATAATGTGAAAAACTACTACATCAACATATTGTCTCCATATTCCACTCTATTATCCCCTCATAATAACCCTGTAGTTCATTCATAATTTACTTCTTCACATCCTGGGAAAAATAAAACATAGAAAATTGGTGAGATCAAATGCCCAGTAAGGATAACAATATAGCAGAAACTTTCATAAATAAGAATAAACATTTAAGGTAGTGTATAACTAAAACAAAATCCTTTTAAACATGAACTTGAACATAGTATGGAAAAAATAAAATGAAATAATTCCATTTACTTAATCACACGGATATTCTAATAATTGAATAATCACATGCAATATCAATAACCACTTTCATAATGATGGAATGCATAATTCCAGACTATCATAACCACATAGCCAAGGCCACTTTCCAAGACTACAAATAAGATTTTTCCAAGGCCTTGTGCCAAGACACTAGTTTGTCTCATGAGACCTACCGATGCATTGAGAATCTATAGCGGGCTCCACCCGTCACATATTAAGTCCAATGCATTCCCATATGAAAAGGTTTAAACATAACATAAACATTCATATTAAAAATAGCATAAAAAATGTAAATACTTCATCCATAAACTATGAATGGTATAAAAATAACACATCCATAGTCAAACATATCACAAAATATTCAATAAAATACAGAATTTTTGTATCATAATAAATCAACTTCAAATTAGCGTAAAATCCATCAAAGGATGTTGAAATAGATGAAATCAAAACTTTTTTAGAGAAATATATATTTCTATTTTGAAATCATTTAAGAGTCATATATTTATAAAATAAAATATTTTCTTTGTAAATATTCATGTAAGCTTGTAAGGGATGCTTTGGCGATTTTATAACGGCGGAAAATAGCTGCACCCACCGTATAAGTTAAAAAACATTCTTACCTTAATTCTATCGAAATGGTTAAAAAGCGCCTTGTTTGCAAAACGACAGAAATATTCCTTTATAAAACTCTTATAAAAAGTCAAACAAGGGTCTAAATGACTTTAACCCATATTCTTTTAAATAGTAAAAATGTTTTGAAATTCATTTTTGAGAAACATGAATGTGGTTGATAAAGAGATCCTAGTAGATTATTACGTATAAACAATATTTGATAATGAAGAGATTGCGAAATAAACCCTTACATTGTACTTTTCCTTGGTTGGGGTAAGTTAAAATCCTGTATAATGGTGAAATAAATGTTATTAAATTATACAAGATTAATATACATTAATATGATATCATATATGATCTTTTGACATTGATTTGTTAAAAATATCTTAGTATTACCGTTGTTTCTGGTGTTAACTTACTCATTTTCATTTATATGTTTTGTTACGTAAGCTGTGTTTGACATGGATAGGTTGTATCTTAATCATATCCAGAATGATATCAAGTCCTTAGATACTATTAATAATCATAAAATGAAAATTATACTTGAATTGATACGATGGAGAATGAATCTTTTCGCGTTCGCGGAGACCGTAGTCCGTACGTACACAAGAGCGAAAATATCATTCTTTTGATATTAAAATAATATATAATTGGATGGTATATCATATATAAAGAATAATTATCATTATATATTTATTATTTACATGAGTTACACATCATTATTATGCCCATCCAAATAATAATTTATTGAATAACAATTACACCACGACGTGGAGACGATAAGTCGTACGTACGAACGTATGGTGACATGTTATTAAAATGATGTATAGAATACTTAATATGGTTTTACCATAATTATAATAACATCACAGTATATATATGATACTAGAGTTATTATTTTAGAATGGTAATAACAAAGGAAGAATAAGTGGAAGAATAAAGGAACTTGGAAAAGGGTGGTGAAATCATTACCTCTTCTTCGGGTTCTTCCTTTTGATTTGATAAAAAGGGCTCTTATGTTGGATTTATAACTAAAGGAAGGCCTCTAGGATGAAGTGAGGGAAGTTTAGAGTGTATTTGGGTAGAGTTTGGCCGAACCAAAGGGCTTTGAAGGTGTGAATTAAAGAGAAGGGGGAGTGCCATTTTAAAAGAGGGGTGAGGGGCACCTTTGGAAAAGCTAGAAATATTATTTTATAATAAATTAATATTTGATTTATAATGGCTCAAAAGTGGATTATATAAATTTTAAGGTGGGGATAGGTCGAAAACCACTCAACCAATAGATCTTAGACAGGTTTGGGTCATTATACTAACCTTATCTTTAAGTATTAACTATTAGTTAATTAGTTTCACTTTTACAATGTCTCTTTGTATTTTTATATTTTATGGTTAATAAACATACTATATACATCCAAGAGACCCCCAAGTGGTCAAGTAATGATACACCTATAATGATATAAGTCTCTTGGCCGAACCTTAGATTTCTAGGAATTTAATATTAATTAATAATATAATATTTGTTTTAAGGACTCTTTTATGTCAATTTTGACACTATTAAATAATTGATTTTTATAAAACTCATAACAGAATTATTACTTCTAAAAACGTTAATTAAAGCATTCCTAACATGTCATATTAACCTAGAAAATTACTTAAATTCATAAAAACTCTCAAATTATATTTATTTGGGTATCTACAATATCAATCATTTTAATTTTTCACTGTTATGGTAATTACTGCATCACCATTGTGTCATAAATAAATTAAATTATTTAATGTCTAAAAATTATAAATAAAATACCATTATGTATTAAATATTGTTATATTTCTAATGAATATGTATAGTCGAAAATAAAACATAAATAAACCTATGTAAAAATTGTTTTTCTAAATGATATATGCTTGTGTCATTTTTGTATTCATTTTAACTTAATTAAAATAAGTTGTCCCTATCACTTACAAGTGGCACCATGGGGTCCCAAAATCGACCCGAAGATGACCATGGTTGGAAATGTATCAATTAATATGGTTAGGACATGTTTTAGGGTAATTTGTTATTATTATAATATTATTTTTTAACCCTCATTTACCGGATTTACCCTTTAACCATGGTAAATAAAATATTTACCGAAGTAATTATTCAAAATGTCTAAAAATAAAAGTTAACTATTTAAAAAATTTGAACATCCGGATTCCAAATATGGAATCCATTTCTCCTAATTCATAACACAGAAGTGGAAGAAATTAATTTAAAATTAATTCGCGCTGTCAAAACAAAAAGCATATTTTTAAGATATAATAACTATCAAAAGATTGATACTTGTTTATGTTCGGTTTAATTGTGAAATTATGTCCAATGACCAAAATTTTATTAAATGGTAAAAATGTATTTTAAATATACCTTAAAACCACTCAAATTCATAATTTATCACTATTAATTATTTTTATTAAAAAATTTGTTTTTAATTAAAATTTAGTAATTTTCACTATTCATCGAAATATTAAAGTTATCCGAAAAGTACCAAAATTTCACCTTAGGCTAAGTTCGATACACTGAATCCAAAAATGAAGTCCATTTTGAGGGATAAAATTTATAAAATTTCAAAAAGTAGGCATTACTATTCATAACGGCTAGTTTGATCGGTTGTGGTGTGTGTTAGAACTCGATGTTGCATACAACACATGCTATTGCATTATTCAAAGAGAAGCGTACCGTAGAAGCTCAGGGTTTTACATACCAACCTATATTTTAGTGTGGGAAAAGAGAATTTCAAGGAAGAAATTTCTTTAGAGGGGAAGACTGTAATGACCCAAACACTTTTTATTAAAAATTCATCTTGAACTATGTTTATATAAAATGTGAATATCTTTGGTTTTATGTTTTTGGATTTTAAAATACTATTAAAAATTGTGACCTCTACTAATATAGCCAACAAAAAGTGATCACATGATTCATATAAATATAGTGATTTAACAAATCTAATTTACTCAGACAAAGGAAGTGATTACCCCATCCAGTAGAAATTCCCTTTATGATGCCCATTTTTCAGATCTTGTAAAGGAGGTGGAATCAATGGGATTCTCTCTTTACCAATCCCAATCCGAGCATCAACATGTTTGGCAAGAATAGAAATGTCTATGAGAGAAGTGTATGTTGATATAGATTACCCCCTGAGCAATGTTATCTGATCCACCCCAAGAGTCTTTTAACATCACACACCTTACTCTTCGGTCCTTTTCGAGTGTTATAAGGGGTTATGTAACAAGACCTTAGGACTATGAATATGTGCATTATTTTTTTATATAATAATGAATATAGAAACATTTTATTATTATTACTTTGTAAATAGTTTTTAAAGCACAAATAGTATTTTTAGTTAATATTCGACAAAGAAATCTATTTTGACGAATTTATTAATTGCTAATTAAATAATATTTTAATAAAATATTATTATTATTATTATTATTAAATTATTTTTAATTAAATATAAATGATCGTATAATTTTTTGAATGTAATTGTAATTTTTATTAAGGTTTGAAAGTCGTTTTGTCAAAACCCAAGAATTTTCGATAAATGACAGTTTTTATTTTAAAAATAAAAATTCACAAGTTTAGAAAATTATTTAGATAAAATGAATATTATTTTTGGAATTAGGATATCAAAATTATCTAATGGTTCATTTTTCATAATATTTTACGACAGTCAAAATTTTAGGTAAAATTTAAATACCGTTTAAATATATAATGTGTTTTATGACATCATAACGACCTAACAGTGATGTAATAAAATAATATATATGATATTCCTAGAAAATATATGTTTTAGAATTATGATAATGTGATTTTAGTTTTGTTTGATTTATTTTACAAAAGTTTAGCGGACCCTGCAAGAGTTATAAAACATTTTCACCTATTAAATGAATTTCCTTGAGAGTGTGACTCACCTCCACATAAGAAACCCTATTATTTTACAAATTTCGGCCATTGGCCCTACAAAATATTTTTTTACAATCCCATTCACCAAAAACCATGGGTGGGTTTTGGTATTGATTAGTTTAATGTGTGGTGACCCAAACCAAAATAATAAAGAATACCCTCTTATTTCCTATATAAACCCACCCAAGATCCCACTTCCTCTTCACTGAAAGCCTTTGGGGTTCGTTCAAACTCTGACCTCCTGTCACTAGAATCCTCTCAAGGTGCCCCATGATCCTAATAAGCCTCTCTCAAGCCTCTCTCAAGCCTTTGGGATCACACTTCCATGTAAGGGTTTCTTCCTTTCTAATTTTATTCATGTTTCATAATATTGTTATTCCATTTTTTTCATCTAAAATTTTTGGGGTATTATTTAAAAACTCCCCCATAATTCCCTCTTAATTTTTTAAATGATTAGATACCTCTTTATATCTCATTAATTTCTTCTGTATACACCCATAACCATGCCAATATTCCGTACAGAAATTCTCTTTTCTCATTCACGTTCAAGAAATTGTTTTTTATTACGAGCCTAATTTCCATTAAATTTGTTTGGACATTTATCTATATGAACCCATTACATTCAAATTAATGTAAATATTATTATAAAAAAATTTAACTCTCATCAACTATTTTTATGAATTCTTAGGTCACGCCATTACACTGTCGAAATTACACTACGATTTTCCAAGCCAATGCCATTGTGTAGTGAATACCATGCCCATTTCTCTATAATGGGTATTCAACTTTAAGAAAATTTACATATTTATTATATTGTTTCATGTATTAATTCCACATTCTCCTTATTTTGGAATAAATTATGAGGTTTAATGAATCCATGTCAAATGATCCACGTTACACATTTATGCATGAAATGAAAAGCTTGTGAAATTGTGCCATGATAGCACTCCAATGAATTGGGTAAAGATTAGTATCATGATACATCAAGTGTAATTAGGGTTTAATCATGCTAATTCAAGTGAAATTTATGTTTACTCATTCTCCATGTTCAACGATCCTTGGCTCACGAAAATATCATATTTAATGTTGTTTCGATATTTTCATGTTATGTTAATCATGTTATATCATGCCTTTAGGTTCATATTTCTCTTTTGCTCATTGATATGAATATTTCCTATAATGTATTATATCATCCATGTTATGCCTTTTTCACTCCCATAATGGGATTTATGGCTCAAATTTTACATATTCATGTCCTCAGGTTATCCCATGGAATGCTAAGTATGAGGGAATGTAGTGGTCACGCAAAGGAAGTTCTCAATAAGATGTTGAATTATATGTTTTAAGGTGTTATATAATGTTCCTAGGACCCAAAGACAGGAGACCTCTCTATCATATATGTTGTATCAAGTTATGATTTTTATGTAATAAATTATGTTATGTGTGTAATAAAAATCAAGGTTGTTATAATATGCCTCTTTTTCCATTTCTGAATTCTTGTGTTTTTTATCAAGTTATTGTTGATATCACAAGTAAACTGATTACTTTTATTTCCATGTTGTGCCTTCTACCCACCCTTTCCTTTGATGTTTGTCTCCAGGTTATGAGATGCTGTAATTATACATAAGAATAACTTTTCAAGAGAATTTTCAAAGTTATTTTAAATAGAGTTTTAAGTTTATGTGTTTTATTGTTCTTAATTTCAAAGACACTATACTTTAAAGATAATATGTTTGTAAAATGTCATGAAATGTTATGTAATAAAAGGGCGGGATTCCATAAATATAATATAACAAATAGTTTCATTTTTATTGTTAATAATGTCACCTGGTCTATAATTTTACTATATATTGATTTCAAAAATAATCAAATTTTGTTTAATTTTTTCTTATAATTATTAGAAAAAATGAAACTTAAGGATACATTCATTTATCTTGAATAAAAAGATAAAAATCGTGATATTTCAGGACCATTAACATTAAATCATTAACTAAAACAATATTATTGATATTTTTTTGAATATCCCTCTGAAATAATTACATCATTATAGAAGTTTAAAAACAAATATTTCTCTTTCATGGAAATTGTGGATGTTTCTAGAAGAAAAAAGTATATCATTTATCATTCACTAGTGTAAACTCTTCCCATATCCCCTAGTCAATCATGTCCAACCTAGTCTTATTTCCATCATTTTTTTAGGATCATTTAGTAATGTTCCAATGATATTATCACATTTTTTTTATATGTATGGCATCAATAAACATTCAAAAGTGAAACAAATTCTAGTATACTAATTAAAAAAATGATCTTTTATTCCAACAAGGTTTTTATAAGATTTTTCAAAAAAGGATTTCCAAAATAATAGTTATATCCTTTATTTTCTCAAATATCTAAAAAAAAATTAGTGAAGATGGTGTTGTAAGTTCTTCTGAATTTTCATTGAATGATGATTTCTAAGGTCAATATTTATGTAATTATGGAAGAAACTTGTGATGTATTAAAAACATAGTCTTGTTGAATTTTTGAACCTAACTAACAATGCATCTTGTTCACAAATGGTATGCCCAAGAGTTAACTTAATGTTATATCTTAAAAAGATTATATAATCAATATATTCATTTATCATCCCATACAAAATGTTTATCAATGTGAAACCTTCATTTATATAAGCATCAAGTAATAGGAAAACTATATCCCACATTAATTTCAATTCATTTATCAATGGATCCAAATGAACATTAATATCATTACCCATTTATTTTCGTCATGATATAATAAAGTGAATGTAATGTATTTTTTCATTATACATAACAATTATAGAAATTTATAATTTAACAATATAATTGACCATGTACTATGATTATTGCTTTTTAAACCAAAATGATTAATTCAATATATAGATACAACAATATGAATGTTTTAAAAATCATTTCCATGTTTAGGAAGCTACTGACCAATTTTCTTCCACTAAGGAGAGTCGGTTGGGTGACGAAGTCTCCCATATTGATTTTTTAAATCTGCATGCCATGCCAATGTTTTTATAATATATTTTCTTCTATATAGGTTCTTAAACCTTGGAATAATTCGAATGTTCAATAAAACCTTCAAAGGAATTGATTCTTATTTCATTTATTGATATGAACCACAATATGTAAATTTTATAAGTGATTCATGGTCCTTGAGAAATAATATACAGTAATTTGCACATGTATGTATTTTTTTCAAATATCATGCCCATTGAATGTGTATTCATTAGGATTATTATGTTCAAAAAGGAAATATCACGATATTAGGTTAGAATATCATTCAATATAGAAGGTAGTTTAGTAAAACTAGTTTCACCCCATCCATTGATGGATTTTACATTATATAGATTCACTATGGATGATAATGTTTTATATTTAATACAACCAACTTACAATAACATCTTTTAACAACTCTTTAACTTATAATTTTTCTGGAAAATCCTGAAGCTCATATTGAAATGACATTGTCATTTCATCAATATGATCATATTGATCATTTAAACATTTAATTATATCATTAATGTGGCCTTTATGATTGTTCACACTTATAATCATATCATATGTAAGGTGAAATGTAGTGTTATCCTAGTCAATATATACATTCAACTTTTTGCACATGTTTCATCCAAAATTTATTACTTAGATCTATTTTTTAATAGATCTAGTATCTTTCCAACACCACTAGAGTAATTATTATGGAAAAATATAGGATAAGAAAATATTTTAGAGGGGCATACACATGATCTTTTTCAATCTTGATGAACTGATTCACCCCATCCTCATATTGTTTATCTACATTATTGGAATCCATATATTTTAAATTCTTATACATTGTATTTGATTTAGTAATATTAAAATTTATCAAAATAAATAAATACCTAAAATGTATGTGCACAGAACCTGGAAATGTTATTCTTTATTTACTTATAAATATAGTTATCATATTAAATATAAATTTTCATTTTGTCAACAAATTATTAGAACTTATAAAGACCAACAATTATATGAATATAAAGTATTTTAAAACATATTATTTATTTAAATAACTGACAAATCATAAATCATTTTTTTAAATGGATTCATAAATCGTGATAATTGACTCCCTATCACTATCAATATTCACTAGACACCTATGAATTTCAACACCTAGATAAGTACTAGGGTATATATAATAATATTTCACTATAAAACATATAAAGAAATTAATTATTGATGAAGATATTATATTCAATATAATTATTGAAGGATGATGGTAGAAAATTGGAAATCACAACTTTTTGAAAATAAAGTGCTTGTCTATGTTACAAAAAGATACAATTCAAGTCTTGAGAAGTGATGTGCTATTACGAAAGTTTAATTTTAAATAAATTGTATATATATTTCAAAAATTGAATAATATAAGACAATGTTAATAGAAAAAGATATATATTCAAACTATATTATTGGAAGAACAGATAATAATTTAAATGAACAATGTGATATAATTGAAGTATATCTTCATGAGAGGAATTTAGGAATTGAAATGAAAATCCCCATGGAACCTCAATATATGTCTTAAAAGAGTTTTGTAAATAATAAGAAAATATTTCACACAAGTAAATGAATTATCACCTAGATAATTCATATTATCAACTTAAGTGGAAGGATTCTAGTATAGAGAATATTGAGGGATATTTTTATATTTTTAATAAGAATTCAAATTCTAAATATCCTCACATAGAAAAATCATTTGGTTGTAAGAGTTAAAAAATATGGATTTACAGAAAATAAAGTGTAGTCCTTATAAAACCAATGGGCATAGATGTTAGAAGAAGGTGTAGTTACTATGGTACTTTTTAGAATATCTGAAATCACAATATGTTTGTGTATAAAAACTAGAAATATCATCTTAGGAGGATGATTTGAAGAAACCAAATCTAAACTGATAAAAAATAATTTAATTTTTTTTATTTCAATAGGAGGTGATATATTCAAACTATCAATGATAGGATGTAAAGATACTAAAATAAAACAAAAATAGAGGGGAGTTAGTGGTGATAGAAAAATGGTTGTTTATTATTATCTTAGATGAATTTAACCATCGAATTTAAATATACATGAAAATAAATATATATTTAATGAATACCAGTCAAAAAATGATTGTTAATAACCTACCCACTCTACTTGAACATACATGATATGGGGAACCAAATTTCCTACACACCACTAATTATATGCTCTTGTGAACTCATCCATGTGATGAATGATCAAAAAAGATTCATTCAAAACATATTTTGGAATAACAGACCTTTAGTTTTTTGGATTGATTTGTCTAAAATGACCGACATCGGCTGCAACACTCCTCCAGATCCACGAGATCTTGAGCATAGTGAGAGGAAGAAATGGTTTTCGACTTCTTTTACAAATAGGTTGATGGGTTTTACTAGCGCTTATCAAAAAAAAATATAAAAGTATATATTATCAGTGCTAAAAGCATAAGCGCTCACACATAATACTTTTTTCATGATTTTTAGCATTAATAAAGGATATGATTTATCAGTGCAAAGGAATCATTGAAAGAAGTATTATTTTTCATCACTTACGTTTTAGCACTGATAAATACTACTTCTGATAGTGATTGTGTTTTATCCCTAAAAAAATGTAAATAAATGAATAAAAATGAATAAATAAATAATATTAATTATATAAATAGTAACTTTTTTACAATTAAATACACTATTAAAATTATAAAAATATTACAAATTCATTTAAAATAACTAAAGAAACAAATTAAAAAATAATGAACATATAAAAACATAATAAATAAATATTATTAATTAAATATTATTAATGTATAAATTAAAAAAATATTAAAAAATATTAAAAAATATTGAATGAATGAATATTAAAAATAAATCAATATTTATGAATAAATTACCAAAATATTTTAAAAATGTGAATTTATAAAATTGATTACATAACTTAAAAACCCAGAAAAAATGAAAAAAATGAAAAAAATTAATATTATAAAATTTTAAAATAAAAAAAACATACAATATGAAAAATATAAACTATCAAATTTAAAATTATTAACCCTTGGGACATCGGGTCAATTCTTTGATCTTTGTCCATTAGGACTTCATGTCAACACTTCTAAGTATATAGAGGAGTTTTAGGGACCAGACATTCAGATTTGCATGACAGGTTGTTTGTGCCAATAGGTGTTGTTGTGTGGGTGACCTCGATTTTCGGGATATGCATGCTCAGACTTATCATTCCTCCTTCGTTCTATGTGCTTTAACTTATAGGATGAAGAGGTTCCCTGACATGTGTCTTTCCACATCTGATTACAGTCATTGATTGCGATGCCTTAGATAATTGCTGTATGCGAGGGTCACAAATGCCTCACTGGGTGGTGGATTAGAAGAGAGATTGGTGTGTTGACACATTTCATAAATCCCTACTCACATTATGTGGATGAAGGGGTGCATGGCCACGTTGAATCAGTCATGATGCATCATTTCGAGGATGTGGGGCGACACATTTACCATATTGGGTTCATAGTGAATTTTCCCTTTTCAGGGGGCGGTGTAACATTTTTTCGGTCTCTTGGCTTGATTATATTTGCTCTTCATGGGTATTTGGGTCTTTCTTAGACCTTCAAGTCATTGGGAATTCAGGCTATTTTTCTTTTGTTTTTTCTCATTGGGCCTTTAGCTCATATTTGGGTTACCTCTCAACTTGGTTCCAAAGAGGGATCTCTCTTTTGATTTTAATAAATGGGTCCTCAGATCTGACCTGTTTATAAAACAATAAAAATACATGTACATACACAAACACATTCTATCATAGAAACACATTAACATACATGTACAGAGGAATACAGATACACATATTTAGACAAACACATTCACATAAACATGTACATACATATACACATACACAAACAAAAACAAAAACATATGCACATACAGATACAGATACAGATAGACATACACAAACCCATACACATACACATAAACATACACATACACATACACATAAACATACACATACACATACACATACACATACACATACACATACACATACACATACACATACACATACACATACACATACACATACACATACACATACACATACACATACACATACACATACACATACACATACACATACACATACACATACACATACACATACACATACACATACACATACACATACACATACACATACACATACACATACACATACACATACACATACACATACACATACACATACACATACACATACACATACACATACACATACACATACACATACACATACACATACACATACAAATACACATACACATACACATACACATACACATACACATACACATACACATACACATACACATACACATACACATACACATACACATACACATACACATACACATACACATACACATACACATACACATACACATACACATACACATACACATACACATACACATACACATACACATACACATACACATACACATACACATACACATACACATACACATACACATACACATACACATACACATAATAATACACATAAACAAAAAAATACACATGCACATACACATATGCATATACATACACATACACATACATGTACAATTACACATAAAGATGCACATACTGATACACATAAACAAAAACATACACATGCACATACACATATGCATATACATACACATACACATACATGTACAATTACACATAAACATGCACATACTGATACACATACACACATAGATACATATAGACATGCATATGTACACATACATTCACAAACACGTACACATATATTCATACACATACTCTTATTCACTTACACATACACATACACATGCGTATTCTTATATGTTCACAAACTTACACGTATACAAATACACATACATAGAATTATATACACATGCATTCACATACATACACATAAAAACCTATACTACATACACATTCGTACACATATACATACCCACATACGTACACATAAATATACAGTTACATGTACATGCACATACACATATAAACATACACATACTCATGCACATAAAAAAACACAAAAACAAACAAACAAACACACACACACACACATGCACATGCACATACACATACACATACACATGTACATACACATACACATACACATACACATACACATATTCATACGGATACACATATGCGTATTCAAACATATGTACATATACATACACATACATATACACATACGCACACATGAAAATACATATGCCTACATGTACTAACATGTATACACATACACTTACATACCATTACATACATGTGTTCCTAAATACACAATCATATGAATAAACCAACATACTACATAAAAATACACATTCAACATGAACATACATGCACAGACATACACATATAGACATGTAATATACATACCTTCACATACATAGACACACATGTATATACACATACATGTACATGCATGAAAATACATGAACACACACACACATATATATTTACATGAGCACAAATATATATATATACACACACACACACATACCCAAAAACATGTACAAAAAAACACATGCACCCACACAAAAAATACAACACATGCATACACATACCACACACACACACACACACATACTGGCATAAAAATACATGAACATACATCCAAATGTTTAAAAATACTTCCAAATACATGTACTTTTATTCGAAATTATTTAATAGGAATATAAATGCTTAAATTCGAACATAAATCACATATTTAAATTCAAACGTGAATCAAATAATTAAATAAATAATTACATTTATATATTTTTAAAATTTGTCAAATAAATTACAATAATATCATATTTATTTTAACTATATATATATTTCAATTAATATATATAAATATAATATTAAAAAATTTATTAATTAATAAAAATTGATAATTTTTATATATAAAAATATGAAAATAATATTGATAATAATTTATTTAAAATGTTATATAAATCAAATTCAAAAATTATAATTACACATATATAGTTATGGTAAAATAAATATTATTTAATAATATATAAATATATATATAAATAAATTAAGATATTCTCTATGCCCTTTATCATTGATTTTATCATGTTGTTAAAGGTGGATATTTTATAAGAGCTACGAAAGTCACTAATAAACATCCACCTTTATTAGTGCTAAAAAAAAATTTAAGCATTATCAGTGGTAGTTCTAAAAAAGCACTATAAATTATCCCATTTTGTAGTTATTTTTAGCATAAAAAAATAACATTTATTAGCACTGTTCTTCTTATGCATGTAAAATTAGCCTTTTATCAATGTTGTTTTTGTTTAGAACAAATAAATATCAACATTAAATACTGTGAAAACTATAGTAGTGTTTATAAAACACATATAAATAGAGTTATGTTAAATTTAATCATGTTTAAATTTATACTTAATAACATTTTATGGAAATGATGGTAAATAACTATATTGTTAATGAAATTTATATGAAACATCAGTATGTATTTTATTCCAATTTAATTTTAAATTTAATCATGATTTCTTGATGAAATTTAGGTTCATCCCACTACCCTATGTTTAATTTACCACACATACCTATTTTCCTACATTGTCACTCCCTGACTCACCACACTCTCCTACAACGCATTAATTTTTTTAGAAGCATGTTATTTTATTTATTTCTTGCCTACACTCACCACACTCACCCACACATGCACTCACAAACCCACATGTCATTGTTTAACACCCTGAACTAGATCTCCATTTTATGTTGGGTAGGTACATGGCCTCAAGCATGACTCCTCATACATTAGTTACCATTAACTGGAGGAAAGGGGATAGATCATAAATTGGGGATACAATGACCATGAAATGAAGTAAATAAAAATAAAAATAATAAAACATCATCCACAATCATAAATTTAGTATGAAAATGAAATAAAAATAACATATTATAAAAATATAATGAAAATCATAAAATTAAACATCAATGATCACCCATTGATCCAATCATAAATTAAAAATAAAATAAAAAAATAAAAATAAATTGAGGATAAATTATCCACCATGAGCCTCACCAACCTAGTCTCAAATCCCATAAAGCTACAATATCTTGATCTACTACATATGCCTATAAAAATATATAACATATACTTGTGCACCAGAGTTCCAGTTCGTGTTGTGATAAATTGATGAATGTTGGGTAGGTATGTGCTAACTAAAAAACCATGACACCTAAAAACGTGATTCATCCTGTAATCAAAATCTACCTCATTCCATAATCACACACACAAACACACCCGTAGATCCATAATGTTTTAATTAGGACATAAAGGCATCAGAATTGAACAACGTTGTTTATTTATATGATCAAGTCACCTTATTCCAAATCTCCCCACCCATAGCCTTAATACTCCAGGTATGTCTGATATAAGATCATGTGATCTAATTTATGGTAATTACCTATGATTTTATTGCTTTCATCTATAATTATATGTGTGTCATTTAAATCCCAAGGATGTATATCACTTGTTAGGGAGGGGATTGAATTAATGTTCATGGATGGATGTGTATTTGAATTAATGTAATCTGAGTGTAAAGGTGTTAATGGTTTTTTTGGGGTTCTCCCGTAGTCCATAGGATTCCCTAGTTGGTTATGGAGTGTTTTGTTATACATTGGATGATTAGATGATGTGTAGATGGGTTACACAATGTGTATTTGATCACTAGACATAAGTCATGAAATGTTTACAAAGCATGAATGGATTAGAAGAACTATAGTGGTAACACTATCTGTAATGATGAAAGATAAATTTTAATTTGAAAGGTGATGTGATTTTCAGCATATGTGATCCCAATGGATTAAACAATATGTAAATCGATTAAAACTGTGTAATTATTATGGTAATTCCTTTTAGGGAATAGTTTGAGTGATGTTTCATTTCATTCTTCCATAAATATTTTTTTATCTTGGCCTAGAAAGATTATCAGAAAATTTTGGGAGTATCTGTTTCATTAGGATTGATCCATTCGATGTTGGGTTATTATGACTATGTTATCTCATCTCTCTGTGTGAGTATTCCTCTTTGTATCTTCGTTTTACTGATCTTGGTAGCACCGTTTTGTTAAGTTATTAGGGATGTGGTCCATAATGATGATTTCTCTTTTTCATACTCTAGATCCATGGTGTGAGCATGTTCCCGAGGTTGTTTCGTCTATAGGTTGATATGCAGAGGGGGTTTATTCTTGAGGTATGTGTTTTTATTCTTCTCCACCAAAACTTTTGTTTAATATAATCATTTATATGATGTATAGACTAGTTCAAGGTCCTCAATTGTCATTGTTACATTCTTCTTTTTGGTTTGTCCATCATGGACATGTATGATCACAATTGTTGGGGTAGGTGGTTTTGTATCTAGCCAATGTTGGATGTATTTTATTGATCCTATTTTAATAAAATTAATTGTAAATTAATTGGAATGATTGTTTTGTGCATGTAAATGTATTTTTTTAAAGGTGGGTTTCCCTTAGTTTTTAGTAAATGGAAAATCGATATTTTCAAAGAATTGAAATGATTTTTGAAATTTTATACATCTGAATCCTTGGATAAATTGGTGGAAGGCTTAGATTAAGCCTATAATAAATGTTACCATTGGGGGATTTACTCATGGGAATTTTCTATAAATTATATTCCTGTTGTTATAGGGACTTGTTTGAAATTGTTGGGATGTTCACTCATAAGGGGTTTCTATACTCTTCAGGTCTGTGTTCTAAGGACATGTTGTGAACTATTAATTTATCATTATATGGGTCGTTTTCTAGAATAACCTATTTAGTTCCTTATCATTATTGAATTGTGTTTGGATTTGAACAAATTTTTTGTTTTATAATCATGATTTGGATTTTAAAGTTATATGCCTACAATTTCTTAGAATTATTTGAAAAGGGAATTTTTCACCATGATTTGATACAAATAGATTTACTACTTATCATCCCATGTGTTATTTCAAATGAGTATACATGATATTTTTGTAGAAACATGTTATTGAACACCTTGTTGGGACCTTACTAAGCATGTTAGCTCACACCCCGCACACTAATTTGGTGGTGCATAGATGTTTTCATTTCTTTAGATAAATGGAAAGATAAGGAACCATAGTGAGACTACAATGTTTTTGTTAGTTTAATATTGGTAGCTGGATAGTGAGATGGAGTAGGTTTTCTCATGCTATTACAAGGAGTATTCGGTTTTCCTTTTTTTCGTCCATTGTGGTTGGAGTTTTTCTTGGAGACTATTATACTCCAGTTATGATTTGGTTTTTACTATATAATTCCATTTATTGAATATATATATATATATATATTACATTCTTTATTGTCTCTTTATATGATTATATATGCTATATAGTTTCTTTCAATTGGAAAAGATCGTCCCTCTTGTTATTGTTTGATGCCCAGGTGCTAGTAGAAATATAATTGGTATGTGGAACACTCTTCAAGTATTTAGGATATCAGGTCAGGTACCAGTTTGAGAGGTAATCAGGTTGGTTCGTTACAATTTGTTATTAGAGATGGTTTTTCCTCAAGAGTCCTTGTATTGGGTCATCTGTTAAACAAGATATAAAATTGTTTGGAATTAGGTGGTATGTTGCGGTGAGTGCCTAGATAACTCATTTTTGGACGAGACTCACGTTACCCTGGGATTTTGGGATGCATGTATCCTATTTATTGTTCTATAAGTTGAAATCTATTTTTTATTATGGGTTTTCTAGTTATAACTAATATTGTTATGTCATTTGATCATTTCCTTTGTTTTAGTTCGCAAAAATATTCCATCAATACTTGTTCTATGAGTTTCTTAGAAGGGTTCAGGTGATACTCTTCAATGGAATCATCTGATGGATCAGAAATTTTTTGATGATATTCTGTGAGTAATTCATGCTGTTGACTAGAATGTACTATATGTTCTGAATAGTGTTCTTGTGGTATATCTTGGATCTTTATGAGAAAGGGATCAATCATGAGAGTTCTTGAATGAGAATCCACCATCCATTAAAGGTAGGATTGAAACTCAACAGGTAGAGGGGTGATAGAAAAGATCAATTATATCTTTGAATTCTTAGACATACCTAATATTATCATGGTAATGTGTGTGTAATTTCGATTTGAGGGTCCTTGGATGTGGTTGTGGGCTTCCATGGTATAAAATGATAAAAATACAGGCTCATACTAGAATGGTTTCAAGACTATCTTCTTGTAAATGTTTTTTTAGAATCATGGATGATATAAATGCCTATAATGTTCATTTATTTAGAGAAGGGAGAGTGTTCAGGGTCATTAAAAACCAATATTTTTGCTGAATTGGTTCTTCTTTCACCATAGGTTGAAAAGAATGACAAGCTAAAGTCTCATAAGTACCTATTGGGTTTGCAATCGAATATCAGATCAAAGGTATTTATGATGAATATATCGACCTATATGGAGATAGTGTATAGGGAAATGATAGAAGAAATGATTATGGTCGAAAAAAATAAATATTACTCTCATTCTCTTCCACTTAATGGAAACATTAGTGGTGCTACAAGGAAAAAGAGAAAATGAAACGATCATCATAGGAGTGGTGGAAGTGGTTTTGATTACAGGCCTCCAAGACACCTTTGGTTACACCAATTAGTGTGAATATAAATTTCTATCAGTGTGGAAAGGTCATACACAAATTTCATTTTTTTCCTACACTAGAAAATATGTTTAATAACTATGGTCATTACAATAATCTATAATGTTTCTATCAGACCATGTATACTCCTTGATATAGTTGGGGATTTTCATTCCCAATGTATACTATGGAACGATGCGATGCATCATAGACTATAGAGATCCATCCACATGCCTCAATAGTGAATCAACATCAATCATAAGATGAGTGTCTATCAGAGGTGGATGTGGATCTAGTGATAGTGTGAGATATCATCTTTTTTCTATCCTCACCAGTGATTCCCTTATTTAATAATGGAGATTCCCACTCATTTATAAAAATCTATTTTGTTTACATTCATATCTTTCTAATAAAACAAATTTCTTATATTATGAAGTAAGAGAAGCCTCTTATAAATAGTAAATATCAAGGGTTTCAGTGTCCTTCATGTTCACTATCAATAAATAATATGAATTTAGTTTGGGATTTTTTTGTGCTTGATATGGATCAAATTAATGTCATCATTAAGATGGTTTGTATTTTTTCTCATAGAGTTGAGGTTGATTTTTATCATTGTCTTGTCTCATTTCTTGTGGATTATGTGATGTAATGGGCGTTTCATGGAGAGGGGTAATCGAGGGTTGGTTATGTAGGGCCGTTCCTCCTTATAATCAAGAGTTTTTTGTCTACTGTTACAGTTGATCCAAATGGTGTTTCTTCTATTATTTATATTCCCTCTGTTGTTTTGGATTTTGATAATCTATTCACAGATGATTTATTCAATATCTCTCCATAGAGGGTGGTAGAGTTTATGAATGACCTAGTTCTATGGTCACAATCGATATCGATACCTTCTTAACATACGGAACTATAAGAGCTAAAAGAGCTCAAGATTCAGTTGGTTAACCTAACGAAAAGGGTTTTTACTAGTGTCTCACCTTGGGTAACCCTATTTATCTTTTCCAAAATAGTATATGGTTCCCTCTGATTGTGTTTTGATAATCAGAAGTTAAATTGGGAAACATTGAACAAAAAGCATCATTTTCCATGTTTTTATTATTTTTTTGATCAGTTAATGAGGGTAAAGTGGTTTTTGAATATTGTTATTCAGTTGAGTTATTATAAAATCAAAGTTTGGGAGTGTGATATTCCAAAGAGAACCTTCATAAGTTGGTATGTCCATTACAGATATATCTTCATGTTGTTTTTCATAACTAATGATCAGATATTTTTCATGGAATTGATAAATCTAATATTCCATTAGTATCAAAACACTTTTGTTGTAGTTTTCATAGATGAAATTTTGGTTTATTAAAGATACAAGAACAATCATGAGAACTATCTTAGTTTGGATTTTGAAATCCCGAGGAGTCACTATTAATATAGAAATATTTTTAAATGAATCTTCTAGAATCAAGAAGTGAAATTCTTAGGGAACATGATTTCGGAGCATGGATTATCAGTTCATACTAAGAAGTTAAAGATTATTTTTTAAAGCGAAGAGCAACAAAATGTGTTTGAAATTTTATGCTTCCATGGTCTTCTAGGTTACTATCATAGGTTTGTTTAGGATTTATAACAATTAAAATCACCTTTGACTACTCTTATTGGGAATGGGGTGAAATTCATATGGGATTCAATGTCTCAGTCCCCATTTAATGTGTTTAAAATAATTTTATCTTTAGCACCGATTCTGATCTTAAAAATGACTATTAAGAGACATGTGGTTATTGGTGATGCTTCTAACACTGGTTTGGGTTCTATGCTCAAGAAAGATGACCATGTGGTGGATTATTTTTCTCAACAACATTGACCACATGAGAAGAATTAACCCACTCATGAATTAGTGATTTCCACAATTAAGGATGTGCTTCTGTCTTGGTGGCATTATCTTTTTGGAAAAATTTCATATTCTTTTCTAAATATAAGAGTTTATGAAATATATTTTATCAAAATACCAGAATCATAGATAGAGGTTGTGAGTGGAATACTTTAAGATGTTTGAAATTGATATTTACTATACCCCATGGAAAGGGACTGTTATTTTAGACACACTAAGTAAGAAGGTACCATCTCAAGATGTTGAGGAATTGAACGAAGCGTTGAACCTTATAGTGATTTTTTCTCAGTCACATATATATGACTATGGGGATGTTTATATTTTGGTTCTATCCAATTTTTAGCTATCCTCTTCTCTCCTTGATTATATTCTGAGGAGTAAATAATAGGATGTCAAGTTTAATGGAATTCGATAAACTTATATGGTGGGTAGACTGTTTCTAGTTGGTCTCTCTCATCATATGTATTTCTCAATTTTGGAATTGTTTTTTCATCCCACTATCTTAAAGAATATTATTTTATAATTATCATAGTTGTTCAAGGGCAGTTCATCTAGGAACCATAGAGATGTATTATGACCTATGATGGAGATTCAGGTGACTGGGTATGAATCATGACATTATTGATTATGTGACCCACTGTTACACCTTCCAAGAGATAAATGTAGAACATTTGAAACCCTATTCGGTTTCTCCATCCCCTTGCAGTTCTTGTTTAGAAATGGGATGAGATTTCCATGGCCATTGATGTTTGGTCTCATTAAAATCTTGGAGGTAGGAATGCTATATGGGTTCTGATTGATGGGTTGACATTGTCATATTATTTTTTTATAATCAAGGACACCATTAAAGTTGAATATCTACGTAATCTATATGTGTAAAAGGTGGTAAGTTTAAATGGGGTTTATTATACCATTGTTTCAAACAAATATCCTAGGTTTACTTATTGGTTCTAGAGAATTTTCTATTAGGTGATGGGGACTCATGTCAGATGGAGTATAACTTATCATTAAAAGACTTATGGTCAGATGGAGCATGTCATTTAGATTCTATAGGATATGTTACATGCACGATTCTTGGATTTTGGTGGATCATGTGATAAAAATCTGGGACTGGTTGACTTTTCTTATAAAAATAGTCAACAATTATCAATTATAATGTATCGTTTTAGGTGTTTTTATGGCCACCCATGAAAGTCAACAATTTTTTTGGAAAAAGGTAAGAGAATCTACTAAGGTTGGATCAAATATAGGTTAGGAGATGTCTGTACGGATTTAGGAAATACATCAGCATCTGTTTGTAGTGAAGATTTGATAAAAATATTATATGGATCAACAAAGTCTTCCTTTGGAGGTTTACATAGGTGGATGAGTTTTCTTAAAAGATTCTCCTCAGCTAAGTCACTATCAACATTGAAAACATGGAATTTTGTTCCAAGATATGTGGGATCAATTTATGTTATTGAGCGGCTTTGGAAGGTTTCTTATCGGTTCACAGTTCCTCCTAACTTGTTAGGAATTCATGAATTATTTCACACATTGCATATCAACAAATATCATCATGATCCCTCTCACATTCTAATCTGGGAAGAGACAGAAATATAGAAAGATGTTTTTTAGTTAAAAATCATATTGAGATCATTAAATCATCATGTGAATATCTCTTATGGGAATTATATTCTAGTAGTTTGAGTCTAATGGTGGCACATATTAGATTCGCATATGACTTGTGAGTGAGAGTTGTTGGCGAGGGAGTAGTGACCTCACCTCTTTAATAGACTTCATTCTACCACATGACTTCTTGGGTATGGAAAGTCTTTTGGTATAGTGCTCATAACATCTTATTAACCTCATGCTGGTAATTCCATTCACTTTTTTTTCCTATTTAATTGGGTGCATCTTATAACACCCAATTATGTAGATATGTTTTTGGGAAAATGAAGTAATATGTTGGTATGCATGCATGTTTGAATTAATGGAATCTAGGTACATTTTTTTTAATGGTTTTCTAGTGTTCCCCCCAGAGGTCAAGGGATTCCATAGATGGTTCTGGAGTTTTTTGTTATATTTTTGGTGACTACATGACATTTAAAGAGGTTACATGAAGTATATTTGATATCCAAACATATGGAATTGTGTTAGAACCCAACTCTTCATTGAGGAACATATATTTTTTTCATCAATTATCAATTTAATTTCTAAATTATAGCCAATTATGAATGAATGTTAGGGTCATAGAGGTCTCTGAGGGTGTCTAGGGGTGGTATAGAGCCTAGAACCCTACTCTTGGGTGAAAAGAGGCGGTTTCACGTTCGTGCAGAGGCACTATAGTTTTAAAAAACATGGATAGAGGGTTAAGCATGGTTAAAACAAATTTAAGAATTTCTTTCAAGGTAATCGTTCACGTTCCCATTTCTCTTACACAAATATGTGCGTGGTTTCCACACGGTATTAAAAACCATGCGGGTAAACCCTATGACCCTGATATTTTGGTTAAAATACCAATTTTCCATAATATTTTTTAAGATGAGATTTCTACTCCCTTCTACAATTCACACAAAGGGAATCAAGGGAGAGATCCATTTAAATATTATTCTCCCTTTTTAGATCCCATCGTTGTCTGATCTCAGAATCAAGTTCCATTCGTCTTATTGGATCTACAATGGTAATGCCTAGATTCCCTTTTAGCCTTTTCCAATTATTATAGATATTGATTGTGCTATTTGGATTTAGGGTAAGATTACCAAATCTCCAATTCTTTATCAATTCTTCAGATTTATTCCAAACATGGATGAATCATAGTTTGATACTAGATGATCTGTCTAGCACAAGACTAAGGTTGGTGGTCTCATACCTTCGGCTAATTTTTGAGCAGTTTATATATGTCGGAGTGCCGCAAACCCTATTTTAGGGTGTCTCCATGATTTATAATTGAACAATATTATTTATTGTTGTTGTTTAGGTAATGGAATATTTGTTTTAATGCTTGTATTAGGTTATATGCCTGGATTAAGGTCCTCCCCATGGATGCGTTCACTTGGATGACATTTTATGATCATTTGTCCTAGGATGCCTATGAGGCATGACTAAAATTAATATTTTTGTATGTTTTAAAAAGTAATTGTTTATTAAATATAATTTACATGTTTTTATATGGGTTTATAATTGTTTAAGGATTTGGGATAGGTGACATTCCGCTTGGTCCATGTTCATGTCTATGTTTGTTTAAGTATGTTTGGACTTTTTGGCTCAATCTGTGAACCTACCCACATGATTTAAGTTATGTTAAAGCATTCTAATAATTTAGATTACGTATGATAATTTCAATGATATATGTTCCCTTGTGAGTATTTTTATACCATTCCTTAGAGGTTGGTCCTAACATGAGACACCCATAGTGGTGAGATGTATATTAGATGCTTTTTGTTTTTTCACTAGTACAACAAATGAATTGTTAAATTGAAACTTTTATAGTTAATTGGTCAGTAAAATTGGGTGAATCATGTATTCTATTTATAATACCATGAATTATTTTATATGAATATTTTAACTTGGTCCCTTTAGTATACCTTTTGTTCATTTGAATTCCTTGGATGGGTTCAATGGGTTTTTTCATAATGTTAATCCTTGAGAGAACCATGGATTCCATGGATGGGCTAATAGAGGATACGTACTAAAATTTGGAGTGAATCATGGATACCTATAGGATTCCATGGATGGGATCAAGAGGCATGGATTGTATGTCATGAGTGATACGTGGGGATCTCTATAGAACCGCCAAAGAAAAGCATAGTTGGAATGGAATTACAACACATAGAGTGACACCGGGCTCATGTGAGGTTGACCTGGATAAACGTTTAGGGTGTTGTTGGATTTTCACCTAGAGTGGTACTTGAATTAAATCTTAGAAATGTCAATGATGAGCTCTAGTTATACTATATATTGAATGGTTTATAACGTGTCTGCCAAGCCAAAGGATAAGCTTGGATTCAGTATTTACTTCTTCTTTCTTAGATGGACTTCTGAGTCATCTGTTGTGCTTATAGTTACATGGGGGATGTCAGGCTTAGGCCATATATTCGGACTTATAAAATTTAATTCACTTGAATTGATAAATAAATAGAAATTGAATATAAATGGAAACTAGTTCTTATAGGAATATTTACTTTTAAGTACCTCAAAGCTTATTACTTTCACAATTTTATAATACCAATTATATATATTCACTGAAAGATCAGCACAGACCTTTGGTGGTTCCCAACCAGGATTTAGTCTCACACCCTATTTGGTTCATTGTTTGGGTCCAAACAGATTATATGGTTAGATGTGTTGATAAGGGAAATATCCCTCATACATGTACATGCTACGCTGCTTAGGATCAGGAGTGCATGGGAACGAGATGAGGATTGCATTTCTATTGGGATAATTTTTTTTTTACTTCTGGAAGTTTTATTGTATATGAACGCACTGTGAATTATTTGTATTCTTAATATAGAAACATGTGACATGCATCATTATTTTTTGATATGACTTTTGGTTATTTACATTATCAATCTTCTACTGTTTATTTCTATTTTATGGTATTACAAATTATGCTATTTTTTTGTTATTTTCCATAGTATTACACTATTCCAATGATTTCATAGTATCCCAAATATAATCACCTTGGCCGTAGGTCTGATTTGACAACCCCTGGTGTTTTTTGATATATGCTAGATTCCATGTGTCCAAGTGGGACCAAAGTATTGTTAGGTGGAATATGAGATCGGGATGTTTCAATGTGATATTAGATGAGTTTTTTCTGGTTTGGTTTACTATTGGGTGATAATAGATAGATATTGGAAGGAAATGGGATTTGGTAATAAGTTGTGCCCAAGAGAAGATACCTCACATGTTGGTAAATTCCAAATTGACTCAAATTGAATTATGATTGCTGGATTTTAAGATAATTTTGTTGATTCTATTTTACCATTGGGTGACACACTTATATTTTATTTATTTTTATCGATATCATTATGGTTCTATTTTCTTAAAACCTGACTTAATGAGGGTATACCATCTAATGCATCATATTAGAACTTGTTAGAAATCACATGACATGCATTATTTCCATACCATTTAGGGAATTTCTAATTTCATGTTATTGTGAAGGGTACTGTAATAGGCATTCTTGATGCTATGAAACGTGTATCGGTACTGTTATCGTTCAAATTGGATGGACACCATGATTTGGTCTCTAAGGTGTATGGACTCTCATGGATCATAATGTTGTGGATAATGTTTTGGACATGTATTTAATTGTGTTATGATGTCCAATACATGGTCTACAACAATGATTCGTAGGGAGTATGGGTCCCCACAGATCAGAATTTGGCATGCCCTTGGGTTACCCTTCTAAAAGGAGATGTGATAAATATAAAATGATTATGAAATCAAGTGAAACTGAAATGGATTTCGATACAAACCTAGACTATTCATGACCTTAGTAGTGGGTTTTTAGTGGTATCTTGTTTGTTTGACACCTATACCTGACCCATGGTGTAAGAAGAGGGGTGAGTGATTAAAGGAAGGTTTTGACTGGTATGGTTTTGTATCTGTGCTTTTGATCTACAAACCTTGACAATGTTAATGAAATGAGGCATGTGTTTGGAATTGTAGAGTCATACCACCACAATGACCTCAATACATACACATGGAGGGTGTCGATGATCGTACCCTATAAGTGGTAGTCCGTGTGATACCAGTGGAACCTATTCTTGTGCTAGTTGAGGCAACAACTGTTATACTATATTTCGGTGATGATACACATTTTGGTGAAGGATTTATGAGGTTCATGAAAAAATTTCAAGGAGCACCATAGCCTACCATGTCGATGTAAGAACTGACATTGGTGTTCCAGTAGAAACACCACCCATGTTATTAGGGGATGGTGGAACATAGGGTACATAGTAGTATTTAGAGGCCAATTTTTTTGATCTTTAATAATTTAGAGCCACCACCTGAGAGGAGGATAAATCCCACAATGTACATGATGTATGATTCTCCCAATAAATGGTGGGATGTTATCAATTAGGAAAAGAGTCATCATGTTATGGAATGTGGATATTTTTAGACAGTCGTCTTTGATTAATCCTACCCCGAGGCACCATGGGCCAGTAGAGCATGATAGTTTATGAATTTGTAGTAGGATGATGCATCAGTAATGGGCTATTCATCTTAGTTTACTGAGATCTAATGCTTCACCCCGATTCTGAAAGGTGACAATATATCGAAAGATAGGAAATTTGAGGATTGTATTAGGTGTGATATATGACCATAGGTAAATGTATTTAGGTTGACTAAAATGTCTTCTATAGTGAATTATGTGTTGATCACAGAGTGTAACCTAAGTAAATATGAATGTGAAATCTAGGGAAGTTACACACATAGATCTAGTACTATCTCTATTGGTAGTAGGAAGTGACATTTAGAGATTCCTTGTAGTGATGTGAGTAGTCATAACATTTCTTCTGGTTTCTAGGTGAGGTGCTACCAGTGTGGAAGGTTGGGGCATATGAGGCCATAATGTCCGTAAGACCTAGTTTAATGTTGATCTTGTGGAAATTTGGGACATCTTTAGGGAGTTTGTAGAATGTTCTCACAATAATTTTGTGAGAGAGGATCTGCATTGTCTCTAAATTCACGAGTGGGGTTTGTAGGCTCTCAGTAATTAGAGAGCTGAAATACATTAGGTTTTTCAGGATGAGGTGGTGGTCATGGTCATGGTAGCTAGACCCCAGGATCATAGAGACAACATAGTGGATAATTTCAAGGTAGCCAGGTTGCGTGATAGGTCTATGGTACATTCTAGTCTTATGTCGTGCAATAGACCCAACAAGAGTAGGAACCCGGAACTTCTATGGTCAGAGGTACTATTCTAGTAGCCTATAGTATTGCTTTTTTAAATTTTCATATAGGGGCCTAAAATAGTTTCATATCTATTTTTGTTGTGGAGATTCTTGGAATCGGGATTTTATTCTTCTGATAGTTTTATGATTATATACACTCCTTTAGGGATTAGAATGATAGGTCTACAACAGTCCAAGAAGCGCCCCTTAAGGTTGGTGGGTTCCGCTTCATTTGGGACCTCTAGTTCATAGAGATGAAAGTCTTTGATATAATTATTGAGATGGACAAGTAGGTTTATTTTCTGGATTTATTTATTTCTATCATTGTAAGCTGATATTTACATCACCAGAGAGTGGATAGTTTCTACACAATGTGGAATGAGATGTCCAGTTGATCCAAACTGTACTCGAGCATCATGGGTTGGAGGGGTGATAACCAATATTGTGAGTTTGTATCATAATGACCAGGGAACATGTCAGATGGATTTTCTTTTAGTGGTTGATCATTTTAAGGATGTCTTCCCAGACAACATTTCTGTATACCTTTGGTGAGAGAGGTGGATTTATCTATCAATCTAGTGTTAGGAGACAGACCAATATCCATTTCACCTTACAAGATAGCTAAGACAGAGTTTCAAGATCTCAAGAGAAAAATAGAGGAAACGGAGGATAAGGGTTTCATCAGACCTATTACTTCTCCTTAGGGTTCACATTTCCTTTTTATGAAAAATGTGGATGGTACCCTCATAATTTGAGTGGATAATCCAAAGTTGAACCAGTTGACGGTAAATAAGTGGTATCCTTTAACGTGAATTGATTTTCTCTTCAACTACCTCCATGAATATAGGGTTTTATCAAAGATTGATCTGAGATATAGTTATCATAAAGTACATGTTAGATCATCAGACATACCTCACACAACCTTTCAGAGAAGGTATAGTCTGTATGAGTATCTTATTATGCCATTTCGTCTCTTGAATGCTCTAGTGGTTTTAATGGAATTGATAAACTGTGTGTTCCATCCTTATCTTTACTTGTTTGTTTTGATTTTCATTGATGACATCTTGCTGTATTTTCACAATTGACATGACTATGAAAAACATATTAAGATCATATCATGTACACCTAGAGAGAATCATTTAATTTCTAAGCTCAAAAAGTGCCACTTCTGGATGGACCAAATTTACTTCTAGGGTCACATTATCTCTGAGATAGGAGTATCAATAGACCCAGAGAAGGTGAGAGAAATAATTACATGGAAGCAGCCCAAGAAAATATTTGCGGTGAAGATTTTCTTAGGGATGGATGGTTACTATAGTAATTTCTTATAGGAGTTCTCATGCTTAGCAGCACCATTGATGAGCTTAACTAAGAAGCCTCTGAAATGCATATGGTCAAATTATCATGATATTCCCTTTCATGAGATGAAATGGAGATCGACTTCAGTGCTAGGAAAGAGTTACATTGTGTACTATGACACATCATGTATCATTCAAGTGACAGTTATTGTGTAGTGGGATTATGTTTTTATGTATGAGTCTCCATTTTTTATGCCACATGAGAGGAATTACCTGATGCATGATCTCAAGATGGTTGTGGTTGTACATGCTATGTCATGAACTGAATCCGGTCGCCATCAAAACCGGCATTCAACCCAGCCCGAAACAAGGCCTTGAAGGGTGTTCCCGATCCCCATGGGCTAGAACAAGTGCCTAGGTATCATAAAATGAAATGTGGGAATGATTTATCAAAGTTTATAAATTTAAACCAACAAAAGAATCCAATAAAACGAATCTAGATTTTTCAATCCAAACAATCTCTTACAAAAAAATAGAACTGAATTACATATTTTAAAACAATTCAACTAGAGTATAACAATGGTACAAAACCAAAAGGGAATATTCCATGAACCCTCATGGAAAGGGGCACCACCCTCAACCCATCTCCACAGGACTTCACCACCAAGGACCTACTAGAAACCCAAACCACTTGAACTAGAAACTGTACCCAACCTGTGACAATAAAAATAAACAAGCCTACATACACCCAAGGGTGTAAGTAGGGTGTCAGCCAAACCCCAATAGGATACCACCTCTAATAGATTCCCTATGATAAACATTTAATGAGGACAAGAATGCATGTTTTCAAAAACATGAAATGCTAGTTACAATTTCTAAAAGATGCAACATTAAATAAAATTAGTTTTCAGGTGGGATAATTTAAAGAATAAACACTTTAAAAATAAAATACCAAGCCTACTGAATTTTCCAGCCACTCATACCGTATGCCGATGGTAAGAACAAAATATCCACTGAGCTCAAGCAATGAGAGATAACCTGTTGGCACTAGCTAGCTGTGGGTCCCAGGTAGCTCGTTTCTCATTGAGATTAACCATCAAAAATATCAGTTCTCATGCATGAGCCACTAGTAGGGAACATACACATAACATATTGGTCCCCAATCATCATGATAACAGTTTAGATAGATTTTTAAGCATCAATCTTGATAAGTAATACTTAGGCTAAACCCCACAGGTTCACTAGCATACTAGTACACGTCCACCCACCAAGATACCCGAGTTTTACCTTTGTGCTCAAAAAAGTTCAACAAGTCAATGAATATACTTTTCACATGAAAATATCAATTCAATATCATAAATTCACCAAACATCCCTCAATTATACAACACAAGTCACAAAAGTCCACTTTTTATTCAAATTGATTTTGAAATCCGACTCACACTAAAATAGCCCACAAAGATTTTCACATTTCATTAACACTTCGAAAAATCCATTAAACAATTTTATAAAACCATTTCAATATATTAAATATCTCATAATAACCCACTCACTTGTAACATAATACCATTTTTACCCTCAAAATCATTTTATCATCAAACTACACGAAGCATCCCACAAATAAGGTTCTCTCAAAATTCACAATTTAATAAAACATTTCATAAATTTACAAAACACTCTATATATGTTAGACATATTAAAACAACACTACACCTTTCAAAAAACCTTAATAGGTGAACACACATATCAAAAGTACAAATTCACCCTTTTCCCACTTTGTCTAACCAACTTAAACATTTACAATTTTCCTAAAAAGTACCCAAGTGGTGTAAATATGTATTTCACACAAAACCGATTTCAAAACCCCCATTTAAGACCATAAACCATACCAATTTATGTCCAAAATAGAATTGGAAGCCCTAGAGACATTTATAAAACAACATTCAAGTTTTATAAAATCACCTCGAATAATACTACCAAAGATCCAAATGAAAACACAAATTTTCATAAAATGCTCTCATGATGTATAACAATGTTTTACACATAAAACCTATTAAAAAAACTATTTTTATGCCCACATGAAAAAAATAAATTACAAAACAATAATTGGCAGGCCAAACAATATTTAGTAACCAAATTCCATATGTTATAAAATACACCCAAATAATACCCCATGATTAACACATGAAAACACCCAATTTCAAGTTTAAATGAATCTATAAAATTAAAAAATTAACCAAATAAATCATAAAAATTTTTCTCACCACACCCAACATATGCGTAATAGGAAAAATTAGTAAATATATCATGCTAACTCATCAATAATTGTTTACACATGGAACCACCTACTGAAAGTGTCGAATCCCTCAAAACATGGTACGAAACATCAACCACACCACCTCCGCATCACAAGAAAGATAAATCCATCCCTAGAAAAAAATATTTTACTAAAAAGACACCAAATAAAACCATAGGTTCTAAACCTCACTTCTGGAAATTTTATAACATAATGATAGGGAGGAAACCCTAAGGAGATGGAAGAAATTGAAGAGAGAAACACTTACTGAAAACAATATTGAGGAAAACGACCCAAACTCCACCTGTATATGAATTTGAAAACATTAAAACATTCAAGTGAGGATTGAAAAATGATTATGAGATCATGTAGGAACTGTAATTGGGGAATGAGATTAAAAGTATAAGGAGTTATGAAAGATTCAATTTACCTATCTAAATCTGGGTGATTTCTATAATCCAAAGAAGTTTAGATCCATTTCTCAATTCTATTGAGCTCCAAATTGTGGGAGGAGAGAATGGGGGAGCGCCTTAGGTACGTGGGATTGGGTGGGAGTTAGAATCACCAAGAAAACGAAAATATTGGATGATATATTAAAGAAGTAAACATTATTTTTAATGCAGAAAATGGGCTTCCGAGCAGGCCCAATCCCTTAAACAAAAACCCATCTCCACCATGATTATGGATTCCTAAATGCTCCAAATTAATATGGTGGTGTTAATAGGTCAGAGGATGAAAATTAGTAATTGGAATGGATGAAAAAATCTTGAAAAATGAAGGAGTTAAAATTGAATCAAAATTTATTTTTTAAATCTGGAATTGAGCTCACAGTTAGGCCCAATTCATGAAAACTCACCCATTCCTCCATAAAAGCTTGGGAAACCCCCAAAACAAAGCATGAATGGAAATTAAATGGAATTTAACTTTAACATAAGTAATTTATGTGATGATTATCCCCAACTTGAAAACATTCCAGCCTAAAAAGTCTCATCAATGCCAAAGAAACCACCCAACCCAACAGAGAAACCAAGAGGTACTCCCATGCTAGGTTTCGCCCCCAATGGCCAAAAAACCTCCAGTGATCAATTAATGAATTATTACTCTCAAAACCAAAACATACACCCCTTTCATGAAATGATAAATCACATTCATACCTTATCCAAAAATAAAAGTACTTAAACACTATCCGAACAAGACTTAATCAATTCACCCAAACAAATAACAACATCAAACAAGGTTACACTTACGTTGCTATAACTAAACCATTGGGAACTCTCCAATATCAATGCCTTCCCAAGGAATATTTATGTATCTTGATATCTTCTAACAAGACTACCTACCTCCAAGCCAATACCATGTATAATTCTAAGTTACTGGTATGGGGGAACAAAAATAGGCTCCCCACCATTACAGACAACCTATATTTTTTTCTAAGACAGAATCAGGAAATTAATAGGGGGATGCCTGAATGGACTCCCCATTACAAAGGGTATCAATCCATCAGAAATTTAAGAAAGACCTTATATAAGAATCATAGTGTGTATCCACACTATAAGAACCAACCATCTTAACCGACCAGCACTAGCCGGCATAGAAAGACCCCAAAATTTAAAAAGTTGGGATGAACACATGGGGAGTCTGCACGGTTTTGGAAACCATGCACTAACAGTGGGGATCCTTCTATCTACATGGTTTTCTGTGGCATGGTCACTACTAACCAAGCGCAAAACAATTTCTCAACTTGTCTATCCAAACTGAAAACCTTTCTCCAAAACTCAATGGAAACCAAAGGGGGAGGGAGTAACATTGGGCGATGACATGGGTACAAGGACCTCCACCTATTTCCAATGAACATGAAGAATATAAGAAATATGATGACACCATAGGTTTAAACTCTTCCTATCTTTCATACTGAGGATAGGATGTTGTACAAGGGTTTAAATGAACCTGTGATTTCCCCTGACTAAGATCCATCTTCTCTCTGAGACCTATGGCTGGAGATCAAATGTTTGAAGCATCTTCGGCCTTGAAGTTAGGCTTAGGAAACCCCCTAAATGGGAATTCTTCATTCGGTGTAATGAAAAACTACACCACAATCCCCGATAAGTTTTACAAGACAAAACATATTCCAAAATTACTTTAACCGGACATAATATTTCACTGAAACAAGGGCTTAGAAGATGTACACACATCAGACCTTGTTTGTTCGGATGAGAAACAATAGAAGTAAAATACACCTATAATCACCTTCCTTTAAAATGGAATATTTTTATGTTTTTCCAAGGAATACATTCTCCGAACATAACTGAGACTCTCATATGATTTCCCAACTTTCACTTTTAGGGTCAATCGAGCACATGACATCATAAGGAATCACCGAACATGACCATTGTGACTGATATAAACAATTCATGGAGAGGGACCTTATACAACATCCCCAAAAAATACCCAATTATTTAAAGTGGCCACAATATCATATCTTGACCAATTTCCCACACTGGTGGTTTAACATGAACTCATGCTTCAAATAAATTGTGAAGAACCCAGAGGCCCTCTTAGACACCATCAAGAAACTCATCATCACTAACAACCCTAGACCAATTCCAGCATCGATGAATTAGGAAACTTAAGAAAATAAGGTCTCTTTCAACCTTCCATGAGCACTCTCATAATACAAGAGGATCTAAAAATCATTTAAAGGAATGGGTGTAGAGTCAATCAACAATTATCGATAAAAGATTCATTATATTGATTAACTTGAGGATTTTCCAATGGAGAAACAATCCGGGCTGCACTTCAGTTATGCATTAACCCTTAATGGGGCGTACCTTATCCATTGAGGGAACCCAAGGACCCAACCAAACTGGTACATTGGTCAAAAAAACCATAAACCAGATCCAAACACATGAAGGGAACCACCATAAATGTGTCCCGAAAAATGTCTCAGAGGAGACAACTAACCGATCCTTCTACCCAGCTTACCGACCAAACATAAACCCAAAACACAGTTCAAACAAGAGGGGTTCTTGGACACAAAACATCCCACAACATAAAAATTTCCCAAAAACACATAATATAATCAATCCCAAACAATATATCAAGACCACATGTTTTTCATTAAAAACATTTCTTGAAAACAAACTGTTCAGTGGTTAGCGTATCCACCAATGGTACCCCATGGGCCTTACACATGCATGTTTCTGTGACACACCGAGAACCCTCTTCATATACATCCTGACAATCATCTAATCATGCCATCAACCATCCATCATCCCATATAACCCCATGCATGTGGCTTCTCATGGAAATACCTATGTTTAAAACAAAAAATTCCTTCCACTTTTCAATACCATAACAGTCAACCAACACATCATTTTTCCCAAAACTACTAACCAAAAGATAAAAATCCCTATTCAAATATTAAATAACTTTTCATAATGACCCAAAAATTTAGAAAATAACTCACTTTAAATATATTCACATTAATTTCAAAACATCTCATCCCATTAAAAAAACCTTTGATTTTTCAGAAAACTCTATTGGAAACACTTTTCAGAACCAACATCAATATAGTTCTTGATTTAAAAAGAGGTGTAAGAACACTATTTTCCATTTCAAAAAAATTCTGAAAATTCATTTCCACCATTTCATAAATCAACCCATTCCCTCTTAATTTGAAAATCATTTCACAAAACCTTTACGCTTCTTAAAACCAAAATGCTAGGTTTCCAAAACTAAAGCACAAAAAAATTAGAGAGGAAACTAGTTTCAGTGGGTGACTTGGACATATGGTTGGCGGCCATATTACAATCACTTCATTGTCACAGATAGTGTTCTAGGGAATATCCTTGGATCTACACCCGTGAGCTCACTAAGATCATTAACCCAACTCTCTTTTCATTTTCCCTAATCATCATCGAAATAGAAAAAGAAAAGGACATAGATAAATCTTGACATCTCCTGGAAACGTGAATCCCATTATGAGGTGTGGTGATCAAGAACACTACCCATAACTAGAATTCCAAGTCCCAATAATCCTAACTCTATAATATCCAGACTCTTCTCCAAATAACAGGACCCAAAGAGTTAACCTGAACCTCCTCTGATACCATTTTTTCACGAACTGAATCTAGTCGCCATCAAAACTGGAACTCGTCCCAGCCCGCAACAAGGCCCAAAGGGTGTTCATGATCTCCATGGTTTGGTACAAGTTCCTGGGTATCATAAAATGAAAATTGGGAACAATTAACCCATGTTTATAAACCTAATCCCATAAAAGAATCCAATAAAACGAATCTGGATTTTTCAATCCTCAAAATCTTTTAGAAAAAAAACAGAACTGAATTACACATTTTAAAAAAACTCAAAAAGACTATAAAAAGGTACAAAACCAAAAGGGAACATCCCATTAAACTCTTGGAAAGGGTAACCACCCTCAAGCCATCTCAACAAGACTTCACCACTAAGGACCTGCTTGAAACCCGAACCATTGGAACTATAAACTATACCCAACCTGCGACAATAAAAATAACCGAGCCTACTTACACCCAAGGGTCTATGTAGGGTTTGAAACAAAGCACAATAGGATACCAAAACTACTATATTCCATATGATAAACATTTAATGGATAAAAGCATGCATGTTTTCAAAATCATGAATTGCTTGTTACAATTTCTAAAATATGAAAAATTATATAAAAATAGTTTTCAGGTGGGATAATTTAGAGAATAAATAATTTTAAAATAAATAACAACATTACTAAATTTTTCAGCCACTCATACTTTATGATGATGGTAAGCATAAAATATCTAGTGATTACAAGTAATGGGAAATAACCCCTAGGAACTAGCTAGTTGTGGGTCCCAGGTACCTCGTATCTCGGTGAGAGTAACCATCACAAATATATGTTCTCATACACGAGACAGTAGTAGGGAATATAACCATAACCTAGTGGTACCCAATCATCATCATAATTGTTTATTTATAGTTGTACGTTTCAATCTTACTAAGTGAAAATGAGGCCAAACCCCACAGATTAACTAGTATACTAGTACACGTCAACCCACCTAAATACCCGAGTTTTTCCTTGGTTCTCAAAAAAGTTCAACAAGTCAATGAATATAGTTTTCATAGGAAAATTTCATTTCCATATCATAAATTTACAAAACATCCCAGATGTATACACCACAAGTCACAAAAGTCCACTTTTCATTCAAATTTAATTTGAAATCCAACTCACACCAAAATAGCCCACAACACTTTTCACATTTCTTTAACAATTCCAAAAATCCATATAAAAATTTTATAAAACCATTCCAATATATTAAAACTCTAATAACAGCCCACTAACTTGTTACATAATACACTTTTTACCTTGAAAATCATTTTATCATCAAACTTACATCTAACAACAAACATACAAGTTTCGCTCAAACATCGCAATTTAATAAAACATTTCAGAAGTTTACCAATTTTTTTTAAAATGTTTGACATATTAAAACATCACTTCACCTTTAAAAAGAAATTTATAGGTGAACACACATACCAATCATTACATATGATCCCTTTTCCCACTTTTTTTAACCAACTAAAACATTTACAATTTTCAGAAAAAGAACCCAAGTGTTGTAAATATGTCTCGCACACAACCCATTTCAAAACCCCCATTTAAGACCAAGAAACATACCAATTCTTATCCAAACTGAATTGGAAGACTTGGAGACATTTATAAAACCTTTTTCGTGTTTTATAAAATCACCTTGAATAATACTACAAAAGATCCAAATGAAAACAAACATTTTCATAAAATTCTATCAAGAAGTATACCATTGTTTTACACATAAAACCTATTAAAAAGTCCTATTTTTAGGCCCACATGACACTAATACATTACAATATTATAATTGGAAGGCCAAACAAGATTGAGTAAACCAATTCTATATGTTATAAAATACACCAAAATAATACCCCACGAGTAACACATGAAAACACCCAATTTCAAGTTTAAATGCAACTATAAAATTAAAAACTTACCCAAATCATTCATAAATAGTTTTCACACCACACCCAACATATGAGGAATATGAAAAATGAGTAAATAGAGCATGCTAACTCATCAATAATTGTTTACACATGGAACCACCTACCGAAAGTGTTAAATCCCACAAAACTTGGTGCGAAACATCAACCACTCCACCACCGCAACACAAGGAAGATAAATCCATGCCTATACCAAAATATTTAACCAAACAGACACCAAATCAAACCATAGGTTCTAACCCTAACTTATGGACATTTTAGAACCTAATGAAAGAGGGAGGAAACCCCAAGGAGAAGGAAGAAATTGAAGAGAGAAACACTTACTCAAAACAATATTGAATAAAATGACCCAAAATCCACCAGTATTTGAATTTGAAAACATACAACCATTCACGGGAGGCTTGAAAAAAGATATGGAGATAATTTTGGAACTGGAATGAGGGAAAATAATAGAAATAGAAAGAGTTATGAAAGAATCAATTTACCTCTCTAAATATGAGCGATTTCCAAATTCTAGAGACGTTTTGATCTATTTCTAGATTCTATTGAGTTTGAAATTGTTGGAGGAGAGAATGGGTGTGTGCCCTAGCTATGTGGGCTCGGGTGAGAATTAGAATAATAGAAAAAAAGTAAATATTTATAAAGATATTAAATAATTAAAATTTATTTTTATTGTGCTGAAAATGGGATTTCGGGAAGGCCCAATCCCTTTAATAAAAACCCATATCCACCATGATTATGGATTCCTACATGGTCCAAATTAATATGGTGGTGTTAATAGGTCAGGGGATGAAAATTAATAATTTAATGGATGAAAAATGTTAAAAAATAATTGATTTATAAGTTAATCAAAATTTATTTTTAAATCCGGAATTGGGCTCACGGTTTGGCACAATTCATGAAAACTCACCCATTCATCCATAAAAGCTTGGGAAACCCCAAAACCAGGAGTGAATGGAAATTAAATGGAGTTTAAAATTAAAATAATTCATTTATGTGACATGATAAATTTTTTTGAAGACAATACTTACTGGTAGAGTGTTTTGTGGTGTACACGGACCAAAAAAGCCTCAAGTTCATATTTACTCAGCCTGATCCGAATCTAAGAGAGAAATGGAGGGTGGAATATCATCAGTCTTTCGACATCGAGATTGCCTATACACATGGTAATTGAAACTAAGTGGATTATAATTTGAGAAGGAGGAAATAGATTTTGGCAGTGTAGTAGGCCAAAAGCGGTGGAAGCATAAGCCTTTAATATCAGAGATTCACTTGTACGCACACGATAGTTAGGGGAAGGAATTTCATTCTTCATTAGATATTACCTCTACCATACTGATAGAGTGAGGTTGAGGTATCATTTAGATTCCAAATTCCCTGTTCTATGAGATAGTGTGTTAGGTGGTAACCCTTTTCCTAGTTAGACTATATGAAAGGATGAGGTTCTATATTTACATGGTTGCGTATGAGTTTCAGCAGTCATGCATGAAGAGATGATTTTGGATTTTCATGATTCTATGTGGGAAGTGAATCATGGTGTCACTAAGATGTATTGGGATATAAATCATCAGTATTAGTGAATTGGTATGAAAATATATGTAGTTAGTTTTGTCATGAGTTCCTCCACCTATTAGTATATGAAGGTGGAACAACTGTGACCAGTCAAGATTTTACAGCAGTTACCCATTCCTAAGTTGAAGTTAAATGATGTCTCAATGGATTTCATGATAGTTTTACCGAGACTAGGTATATATAATTATGTTTTGTGGATTATTGTTGACAATATCAAAATGGTTTTTCATTTCCCTCTGATCAAAAAAATATTATGTTTTGATGAGCATGTGTGGTTGTACATTTGTGAGATTGTTTGCTTTCACGAGGTCCGTCATTCTATCATTTCTAATAGGGATTCCCAGTTTACATATCAGTTCTAGTAAGGGATTTAAAGGGTGCTGGGAACATAGGTTCTTCTGATCAAAACTTACCAACCCATGAAAGATAGTTAGCTAGACCACAAAATTCTTGTTCTTTAGGACATGATGTGGGCATCTATCCTGAATTTCAGGGGTTCCTAGGTGAGACATATAATCCTAGTGTAGTTAAATTAAATAATAGATTACATGATATTATTCAGATGGTTCCATATTAGGATTTATATGGTATGATATGATGGTCACCCCTATGATTGCTAGAGTCTGGATAGGAAGCTATGTTTTGACCTCATCTTATTTGGGAGACCACAGAACTAGTGCAGTTAATTTAGAAATGGATATCTAACATTAATTGTCATCAGAAATATTATTCCAATCACTACATATTATATCTATAGTTCAAGGATATGGATCTTGTATTCCTTTGTGTTTCACTGAGGTTGGGACACCTGATGATTATGAGATAGGGGAATCTTTCACAAAGATCTATTGGGTCGTTTGAGTTTCTGGAGAGTGTCTTTCACGTTGTGTATTAGTTGAAATTAACATATAGGCACCATGATATCCACAAAGTCTTATATTTTTCTCATCTACATCATTACTATTCAAAAAAATCTCATTATTTTTAGGCTAAGGATGTTGAGTTGCGGGTAGATGAATCCTTTAATAATCAACCTATATGACTTATTGATCATAGCATGAATGTTCTACATGGCTATTCCATTCCATTAGTTCATGTGATATGGTAGCATGAACAAGGGTAGGACAAGACCTGGGAGAGGGGGGCCTATGTTGGATTGCAATGACCAGATTTGTTCTCATATACTTCTTCACCTCCCTTGGATGGGAAATCCATTGAAAAACTTCTCGAAGGGTGGAAGTTTAAAAGAACCCAGTTTTTCATTGAGGTACAAATCTAGTTTTTTTGTCAATTATTTTTTTATTTTCTTAAATATATACTATTATAAATGCCTGTTGGGGTCATAGAGCTCTCGGGGGTGTCTAGGGATGGTATGGATCCTAGAACTTGGGTCTTGGGTGAAAATGGGTTGCCACATGGTTAGTTAAAACTGTGCAGTTTGTGCCGCACAACCACAAAAAAGAACAATAGTTTTAGTAGAATTGGATAGAGGTTTAAGCATGGTTACAACACTGTTTGATTAAAAGTGTAGGGTAACTATGCGATTAAACATTTCTCTTACAGAGAGCAGTGCATGGTTTCCTCACAGTGTGACAAACCGTGAGGGTAAACTGTGTGACCCTAATATTTTGAGTAAAATGACCAATTCTCCCATGTATTGTTTTTCAGATATGTTTTTTTCTCCCTCCCATGTTTCCTTATAGTGGAACTGAGGGAGATATAAATTTGATTCCAATTATCAATTTTTAAATCCCTTCACCATCCAATATTTGAATCGGGTGTCATTCGTCTCCTTGGTTAAACAACAGTAATACCTTGATTCCATTATAAAATTTATCGATTCTTCTAGATATCTATTGATCTATTTTTGTAACACCCTGAACCTAGAATACTAGGTCCGGTTCACAACTTATTTCATTGTCATTATTAAAAGGAATGAAATCCTGAAGGAATTCTCAGTTTAGTTTTCTGGATGAAACTAGATACATATATGTAACTCATATTATATAGGGAAAGGTAACACAATACAATACATAACAAAAACTAAAACCTTCATCCATGAGAACTCAATATACGGTCTCCTCCTCATAACCTATTGAAGGAAAATAAATGAATGGTGTGAGCTAAAATTCTCAGTACAGTTTAGTAATAGCATAATCATGAATCAAAAATAGCTGAATCGTAAACAATTTGGCATAGTGAATATGGGATGGTGAATAAAAGAAAATCAAGCACCATTAATACACAAAGAATGAAACTACATCCATAGGTATTGTTATAGTGAAAAACTCACAGATTGTAATAACTAAAAATTAATAAAGATAATTACTATTAATTGCATGTTCTATATTTGGAATATGATACCACTATACCATCGAAACAGTTTAAGTCTGTGGGTAGAAGCTCGTTAATTTTTGGAAACAAACTCGAAGGGTTTATCACCAATTGATTTGTCTCATGAGACATGTCGATGCATAGGGGGACTGTTGTAGGTCTATCCCTTCACTGTATAAACAAATAATTTGTTATACATAGATTTAATAAAATTACAATATTACTTCTCTATATCTACATAGAGTGGAGGATACAAATTCATCAATATATCCATAGTTTAGACAACATTCCAAATAAACATTGTATGTGAAAGGGTATGTGGTTTAATAAAATAATCATATTCAAGAAACCAAAATATGGATATACAATATATTTACAAAAATGAAAAATGGCCTCTTATGGGAAGTGGATACACCACATAAGAAAGATTCGGTTCACAATACCATGTAATTCTCAATGAAATGGAAATTCAGACAAAGTCCCTTACCACGTAGTAATCATTAGAGTCATATGAACAAAAATTAATAACCACAAAATGATTCACAGAATACCATGAATTTAAAAAGAATCATGATAATATATATCAAATGTATGTACAGAATACACCACATGCAAGACATAAGTTGCGAACAATGGAAATATCATGGAATTAAAAGTGAGATAAGAAACCCCATACCTTATGCCCGAATGTGTTCTTGGTTGATCATAATGAACTGAATAATTAAATTTAGCATAATTAATTAATAATTTCATAACATAATTAACATTTAATTGATTTAGTATAACCTTGTTATGTTCAATCATTTATTTTTTGGTTTTTTAAGAGGTTCAATTTTATTGTTTTGGGAACATTTTCTTCCATAGTTATCAAGATCGGTTTACTTGTATTCATGAATAGAAGTTCGTTTGAAATGTGGATAAAATCCAGAATTGAAATATATATTATTAGTGACATTATAAAGGATCATATTATTAATTTTGGGTTATATACCATGATGTTAACTCATTAGTTAAAAGTCAATGATAGAGGCTCAGATTAACTTGGTGGGTTTGTGCATAATGAAGTTGTTTTGTATTATCATTTTATATTATGAGTGTGTATGGATTTTAGAACATTTAATAAGATTAAATAATTATATCATAATTTGGTTCAACCATAATAATGGTTTCATTGCCATAATTGTATATGGTAATAATAATTGATTACTTGTCGTCCTTGAATGTGATAAATTAACACATCTCATACGGTGTTTTCTTATCTAATATAAGAGGATGGGAAAAGAGAGATGATGATGAAATATTCCATTAGAATAATAAAATTAATTTTCATCTATGGTACTAGAATTATCATAGAATTTTGGTGTAGGGATATGAGGAAAGAAAAATAAAAGAAAGGAACTCAAAATAAAATGAAAAATTGGGAAATCCCTCAAGAAAATTCGACAACCTAACGATGTCACATAAAAATTAATTTGATGAGTTGATGAGAGAAATTGTGTATCTAATCACTCTTAAATAATATGTAAATAATGGGGAATATATAATGACATATCTTAAAATAATAAAATTTAAAATGAAAGCGAAAACATAAAATGGAATACTTACGAGAAGAGAAGGGTGGTAGATTCCCTTACCTTGTAGAGTAACTCCCAAAACATGAAGGATGGGACCTAGGGGGCCTAAGGACACATTGGGGTGACTAATAGGGAGGTAAAACTACCATAAAACGTAGGTTTTATATTTTTTAATGAATGAAAACGAATGGATTAGTGGCTATTCATAATAAATTAGAGAGAGTTTTTTATTAATTTAAAGGGACACCTTATTAGTGGATTTTTAAAAAACATGGGATTTCCCTTGCTATTTTCCCATGGTTTTAGTCACATGGGACCCCTCATGTCATATTTTACTACACACATGTCAACCACACTTTTCTATTAATTATTACATCATTATGATGTCATTAAACATACTGAAAACACAGAACTATATATTTATTACTCAGGAAAAATTCATGTATTTTATAAAAATCCAAAAATTTCACCATAACCATTTTTCTGACATGTATAATTATAATATGAAATCCATTTTTGGAAAATAATTTTTTATGTATTATTAATTAAATTTTAAATAAAATCATAATTTATTCAAAAATAACAATCTTAAATCTACAACAGATTTTAAAATAAATTGAAAAATTAATCAACATCTCATTACCTTATAACCTTAGTAAAATAAAATAATAATATTATTTACTATTTATAAGGGTCATATTACTATTTTTAAGGGTTGTTACTATTCATGAAAAACATGTTTGTTCTATCAGACTCCAAATAACATACTGATGACAACTCTAGATGACCATTTTTTGAAATTCAAAACACAGATGTAGAAAATTTATGTTTAACGGCTAGGTTATGACTTTATCCTATAAAAGACCATGTGTTGTTTCACAGAGGCTTAGTTCTTCATTTAATGTTGTCTATCTAAATAATTTAAATTATTTATGACAAACATACCACAAAAGTTTTAGTGTGTTATATTATTACTTCCTTCAAAAACATTTCCTAAAACAATTCTCATTTATAAAGCACTACAAAAAGATATAGGTGGTTCTTATTCATAACATACCCAGGTTCCCATGTTTCTTCCTCCATTTTATGGTTTTCCAAATAACATTATCTAGATGAATTGTTCAACTTATCATTACATGCTCCCTTCTGTCAGGAATATTGTAAGGCTCTTCATAATATACAAATCAGATTCTAGCTCTATTTATTCGTAGGTGAGTACATGCATTGGGTCTGGCATTTATTTCTTTAATAATGAGACATTTAACTCATTATTATCATTGGAGAGAAATGGTGGAATTTCTAAATGGTAAGCGACAACCCAATCTATTCCATAATTTCAAACGGTATGATGATCCTAGGGCTCAGTTTCCCTTTCTAACCGACCCATAAGACACCCTACCACCAAAATACTATTAGAAAGACCAGATATCCTACTTGAAATTCCAAATCCTTTCTACATTTTTCAGCATAAATATTTTTCATACTTTGGGATGATTTATTATGGGAATGAATTTTATTTACCGTTGCAGTTGTCTCTTTGATAAGTTCTAGGCCTAAAAGTTTCCTCTTACTAACTACACCCCACCAAGTAGGAGTTAGAAACCTCTTACCATATAATGCATCATATGGAGCCATTTAAATTTAATAATGGAAACTATTATTGTAGGAAAATTACACAAAAAGAAAATTTTGATCCCACATACATTGAATGTCAAGAGAAAATGATCTCAACATGACTTCCAGTGTTTGAACAGTCCTTTTAGACTATCTGTCGGCTTGGGGGTGATAATTAGTACTCATATGAAGCTTAGTATCCAAAGTCTTCGAGAGAATTTTCTAGAATTTTTATGTAAACCGAAGATCTCAATCATACACAACATATAATGGTCCACCATGATGTCTTACAACTTCATTAATATAATGTATTTCTAGGAGCTTAAGTGGAAAATCCTCTCTTATAGCAAGGAAATGTGTTGATTTTGTGGGACGATCGACAATTACCCATTTATCATCATTCGTTCTATGTGTCCTCGGTAGTCCAATGAAAAAATCAATTGTAATTTCATCCCACTTCTACATAGGAATAGACAGAGGTTTCATCAACCCTCTATGATGTTGTCTCTCCACCTTCACTTCTTGACAAACAAGACACCGTGACACATAGTCTTCAATTTCTAGCTTCATATTATCCCACAAAAAATGTTTCTTTAGATCTATAAACATCTTATTCCTATCAGGGAGTATATGAAAAATTTGATCTATGATAATCATCTAAAAGTTCTATTTTTAGCTCATGTACTAATGGAATTCATAACCTCTTCCCAAATTTCTGAACTCCTTCCTCATACATGAATTTTTCCAATCTACCATCCTCAATAGTATTAATTTTACCATGTTAATTCTCATCATTGGATTGGGAAATTTTTATCTCCTCTAGTAAAGAAGTATTAGAAATCATATGAAAGAGGTAAGATGTTTCCCCTTCCTTAACAATTCCTAAATAAATATTTATTAGATCCATGAATATAAGATATCTCTCAATTCTCATTTGGGTCCAAAGTCCATGATCATTCTTGCTTAATGCATCTTCCACCTTATTTTACTTTCTTGGGTGATTGTGTGTTGAAAAATCATAATATATGAGTAACATGATCCATCTACTTTTCCTTATATTGAGTTATTTCTATGTAAAAATTTATTTTAAATTCTTGTGAACTAAATATATCTCACATATTTCACCGTAGAGATAATGTCTCCATATTTTCACAACAAATATTATAACTTCTAACTCATGATCATGGGTTGAGTAATTTTTCTTATGATTATTCAACTACCTTGAGGCATAAGAAACAAATTTATCATTATACAAAAGGATGAAACACAATCCATTCTTGGATGCATCACTGTATATCAAAAATCTATCATTTCTAGATGGAAGAGTCAACATTGGAGCATTGTCCAATATTATTTTTAATTATCCAAATCATTCTGTACATTATTTCATCCATACAAACTTGACCTCTTTACGCGTGATCTTGGTTAGTGGGTTAGACAGTCGGGAAAAATTATGATAGAATTGCCGATAGAAACCTACTAAGACAAAAACAATATGGTACCACAGTTATGTTCATTGGTGTGGGACATTCATGGATTGCCTTTTTCTTCACACGATCAACTATGTTTACATATTTAGATATAATATGGACATGAAAAGAAACCGATTGAAGTAAGGATTCAAAATTTCTAAACATCCCATATAAATCATTTATTCAAATAGGTTTTAGAATAATCTGCAATTGATTCTAATGGTCTTCATAAATTTTGGAGTATATAGGATATCATTGATAAATATCACAATAAATTCAACAAGATCTTCTTTGAAAAATTCATTAATTTGATCAAGGAAAATATAGGGTTCATTAGTTAGTCCAAAAGGCATCAATGTAAACTTGTAATTCCCATAACTAGTTCAAAACACTATCATTGGAATATGTCCTTTCCTTAAACACTACTGATGATATCGAGATCAAAGGTCAATCATTGAAAAATATTTTTCTCTATGATGTTGATCAAATAAATCATTAATTTTTGGTATTGGATACATATTATTTGTTGTAATAGCATTTATTTCCCTATTAGAAATTCATAACCTTATGGATCCATATTTATTCATGAAAAAAAGGACATGGGCTTCCAATGGAGAGACACTAGGTCTAATAAATCCTTTAACACTAAATTCCTCTAGTAGTTTATTTAGCTCCACTAATTCCACATTATCCTTTCTATAAAGAGTCCTTGATATAGGTATTTCACCAAGAATTAAATCAATGGAGAACTCTATAACATCCCAAGTAAGTAATGAATAATATATATTTTTATCTATGACTATTTATGAATTAGATAGTGTTTTAGAGGCTTAAAATGAGAATAAATCCAATCTTAAGCATGGAATACACTACTATTTTTAAAAGATTGTTTTACTACCTTTTGATGGAAAACCATTTTTAAATCAATCTTTTGACAATTTTATAAGCTCTATTTGTCAAAATAAACTTATTATTTATTATTGGGACATTGAAATGTACATTTTATAATTTGTTGGTATTTTTCTGACAATGTTCATTTTTTAATGAATAGTGAAAAATACTGCATTTTACATCAAAATTGATTTTTCATCTAATTTAATTATATGGTTATATTATCTTTTGAATTAGTTTTAAAGTTAAATTAGAATATATTTTTACCATTTAAACCAATAGTGGTAGTTGGAATTAATTTCACTTTGAAATTGGACTTAAACTAGTGTCAATCTTTTATTAATAATTGTTTCATAAAAACACGCTATTTGCTCAGACAGCGGAAATTAATTATTAAATTAATTAATGTAACTTATATGATTTGAATTTTTTAAATAGACATCATTTTTGAATTCATAATATCAAATATATCTTCGGGTGAAGTTTTGGTATTTTTATGAAATACTTCAATTTTTGATGAATAGTGAAACCACTAAGTGATACTTAAAAAACTGATTTTTTGTTGAAATGAAATTTTACCACCTCTGTGTTTTGAATTTTAAAAATCTGACATACATGGTTGTCATTAAGAATTAAAATGTTGGTCAATGGGATTAAAATAAATTTTTTGGTGAATAGTAACTTTTATGTTTTTAATTGCGATTAGAGGTAATTAGTGTAATTTAAGGTAAGAATAATGTTTTAGTAATATGAAATGAACTTGAAACATGTCCTACCCTTATTGGATGTGTCATGGCCGACCAAGACAATCCATGGGTCAACTTGGGGACCCCATTGAGCCACATTGGATGGAAAATGACATTAATATATTTTTATTTAATGTTAAAGTAAAAATGCCACAAACATGAGTTGTTTTACTAAAACAATTTTTAAATGGGGTCATACAAGTAATATTTTTTACTATAAATATTAATTGGAAAGATAAAAAGATTTCTTACATCATGATATATTTTCTATAATTTTTAGACATTAAATAAAGTAACTTATTTATGACACCATGATGATGCAACGATGACCCCATTATTTAACAATTTAAATAAAATGAAATGATAATGTAAAATCTATGATCTAAACATGTCAAAAACCTATTAGTTGGGAGTATTTCGAACAATTATTACCTTATCCTCGAAATATATAATTTTGGGACCTTTTAAATCCGAAAAGCATTTCATAATAAAGTATCCTTTTATAGCTTTCTAAGAGTGCCCCTCCTCTCCTCTTATAAAAGGCCCCCACCTCTACCTCTTTACCCACACTTCCAAAGCCTTTGGATCAGAAAAACCCTGACCATTTTGTCTCTCCACATCCCTCTATAACTCTTATAAGCCTCACTTTGGGCAGAAGTCTTCCCAAGGATGCCTTTGAGCTCAAATCAAAAAGAGTTACGCGATTTAAAGGTAGTGTCTTCTCTTGTGTTCATATGTTTTATTTTGCTTCTCTAACCCCCTAAACTATTTGTATTCATTTATTATGTTACAAATCCAGTATCTCCCATATAATAGGATATTGTTATAATAAGTATTCGAGCTACACTTACACACAACTATATCTAATGGTTAAAGAACATACTGTTTCCGTGGATGGCAGATTTCTGCCTCCCGAATAGATGATTGTTCAATATTCTTTTGAAACCTTCAAAGGTGCCCATTAAGATGTCACTATATTTATGTATGGTATATAATATGTTTATGTTTTACTTAAGCTTCTGTATTTATCATTTATGGCTTACGTTTATGGTTTCCATTATGGGTAAACGCGATATCTTCATTTTTGGAAGTCCGGACTACCGCCCCCTCAAAGTGATTTGATTCGTTAATACCATATGTGGGACGTATAAAAGATGTAATTAATGATATTATATATGATATTATACTGGAATTATAATATACCTTTATATCATTATTATTCCATTCCATAAAATAAGAAATAGAAATGAAAGTAGCGTTCATGCGAACGTTTGGCTTATCGTCTCAATGAACGGTTCATTTCTTTTATTAACTCTAAATGTTCTGTAATATTATAAATGCATGTATATACTGGATATATATGATATATATGATATCTACATCATGATTACAACTCTGAATATAATGGATACAAGAACAACTTGTAATTATAAAGAGTTTATTTTTGAATCAAGTACCAATGATCGATAAAATGACCGTTATTAACTTAAATAATTACATAGTGTTCATGACATCGTAATATGTGATATGAATGGAATAATGAACTTGAAGAAGGTTCTTAATCCTGTATAAATTAACTCAAGTTTATTATTCAGAAGGTTAAAGAACGATCGTGTCAAGTCGGACCCGAGGTATGGGACTTCGTCTCAATCTCCTTTCATTGAGGAATATTTTGTTTTATACATAACCTTATTTTTATGGTGTATAAACCCCTTTGAATTTTACATTTATCCAAAATGATTCTTTTTTATACGAAGTGTTTTACTAAACGACCAAAGGGAATGTTTTTGTCGTACGTATCGGCGACAACGACTTCTCCACCGCCGTGACCATTATTTGAGTTTCAGCTTCCACTACAAGCCATACCTTTTTTTTAAAAGATAAATAAATACCATGTTTTACTTTTCTTTTATTTTGGTATTTAAAATGGTTTTCGTAATCTTTTTATATCAATGTGTTGTATTGATATCTTGTGATTGAAAAGTGGAAATGTTATGTTTCCTCTATGCATGTTTTATGTGATATGATGATGTTATGGTTCTTGGGCATTATTATGAAGATGGGTGGTTTTGTGATAAACTAAGGGCGGGTGAGCCCGATATAGCTCTCCAATGCATTGGGTCATGCGAAGGAGTTAAATGTTATGTTTTTTCCGAAGATATTTAGGGAATATACTGTGATGGGTATTCCAAATGTAACCAAGAGGGTTACTCCCTACGTAAGAATGTTATGAATGCTTCAATTTACCTTTATGTCTTATGATTTCTATGATTTATTCATGATTTTATGAGGTATGTTAATGTGCATATGTTTTATGAGTAGAGTATGATTTCATTGATTCTTATGTATACATGTACTCATGTTTACTTTCCATATTTTTAGATCCCTTACTGAGCTTTTTATTGTCATCCCATGTTTTTGAAATGTTTTTCACAGGTCAAGGGAAAGGTACATGATGTGATTATAATGTCAAGGATGTTTTAATGAAAGAATCCATATTTTATTTTAAATATGTTTCCATTGATGAAAAAAATGTGTACTATCTTTTATGTAACCACTTTGTTAAAATGTAAAATGTAATGCATGTTTTATGATCTAATTCTATAAAACTCTAATCCTGATAAGATGCTCAATGTGTAATCTTGTATGAACTCAAGATGAAGTAAGGCTTAAGGCTAGGGACTTATAGTTGGTATCAGAGGTCGGTTTATATAACTTTAGGAGTTAGAATTCTATTAAATCATTGTCCAAAAATATTTTTTTAATGGTCAAATTGAAATGATATAGCATTTGAAGATTACCATGTTGCTTCATCTAAGACATGTTTGTTCAGAATGGTTTTCCACAGAGGAAATAGGGAAGTAGTGCTAGGAAGTCATACAGAGGGAAATGACATTTCAAATCAGTATCCTGAGATGGTCAGAATCAGAACTAAACAGTTTTTTTGCAGTGATGGATCAGTTGACTCAGGTGAAAAAAGTTTTTTGTTTTTATTGATGATATTCTAGTGTTTTCTAAAAGTAAAGAGGAGCATTAAATTCATTTAAGGGTTATTTTGAAAACCTTTAAAGAAAATAAATTGTATGGGAAATTCATCAAGTGTGAGTTTTGGTTGCAACAAATTTCTTTCCTTGGTCATATTGTTTCTAAAGATGGGATAACTGTTGATCCTGCAAAAAAAATGGTTATGGAAGAATGGCCAAGACCCACAAATGTAACAGAGATTCGTATCTTACTTGGTTTGGCAGGATATTACTGAAGGTTTGTTAGAAATTTTTCACGGTTATCTAGTCTAATGACTAAGCTAACTCGGAAGGGTGTTAAGTTTATCTGGACAAAATAATGGGATGATTGTTTTCAGGAACTGAAAAGATGATTGGTGAATGCTCCATTTTTGGCTCTACCTTCCCAGAATGGTGTGTTTTTTATCTATAGTGATGCGTCGTTGAAAGGACTTGGTTGTGTCCTAATGCAGAATGATCAGGTAATTGCATACGCTTCACGACAGTTGAAAACTCATGAGGTAAATTACCCTACACATCATTTGGAATTAGTTGCTGTTGTGTTTGCTTTAAAAATTTTGAGGCAACATTTGTATGGAGTAAGGTGTGAAATATATACCGATCAAAAAAGTCTAAAGTATATATTCACTCAGAAAGAATTGAACATGAGATAAAGGAAATGTCTGGAATTAATCAAGGATTATGATTGTACAATTCATTACCATCCGGGAAAAGCAAATACAGTGGCTGATGCTTTGAGTTGAAAAAGTAATGCTTCATTAACAATGTTGCATTTGGAATGTGATCCTTTAGTTAAGGATTTGATGAACTTTGTCATAGAAGTATTTGGTGCAGGATGTTCTTCTATTTTGTTTCAGGTATTAGTGAAATCATCTATATCAGACAGAATTAAGCAAGCACAGAAGCAAGACAGTGAGTTGTAGAAAAAGGTAGAGCTGGTTCAGAAGAGTAAGTTGCCTGAATTTAAAATTTATAATGATTGTGTTTTGAGTTTTGGTAAGAGATTGTGTGTGCCTTTTGATTCATAGTTGAAGAGAGAGTTGTTATGTGATGCTCATAGTTCTCTGTTTTCAGTTCATCCTGGCAGTACTAAGATGTATAGAGATCTTCGGGAGTATTACTGTGGGATGGAATGAAAAGAGATATTGCTGATTTTACTGTGAAGTGTTTGAATGTCAACAGGTTAAAGAAGAGCAGAAGTTACTGAAAGGGATGCTTCATCCTTTACCAGTGCCAGAGTGGAAATGGGAAAATATATCCATGGACTTCTTTGTGGGATTGCCGAAGACACCTCCAGGTAATAATGAAATCTGGGTTATTATTGATCGCTTGACTAAATCTGCTCATTTCCTTGCTATATGAGATACTTTTGTCCTAGATCAACATTCACATTTGTATCTTAAAGAGATAGTCAGGTTACATTGAGTTCCTCTCTCCATTGTATCTGACCATGATCCCAGGTTTACTTCTAACTTTTGGAAAGGCCTTCAGAATTCGTTGGGTACTGAATTAAATTTTAGTACAGGTTTTCATCCTCAATCAGATGGGTAGTCAGAACGAACAATTCAGACTTTGGAAGATATGCTACGTGCTTGTTCGATGGATTATCAGGGAAGTTGGGACCAACATATTTCTTTGGTTGAATTTTCATATAATAACAGTTTTCATTCCAGTATACAGATGGCACCATTTGAAGCGTTATATGGGAAGCGGTGTCGAACTCCCGATTTCTGGGATGAAGTGGGTGAAAGGAAGCTGATGGGACCAGAATTGGTAGAAGAGTTGGCAGAAAAAGTTCAGCTGACACAGAAGCACATGAGAACAGCTCAGTGCAGGCAGAAGAGTTATGCGGACAATAGGAGGAAGGATCTCTCTTTTCAGGTAGGTGATCATGTTTTTCTCAAAGTCTCACCATGGAAAAGTGTGATGCGATTTGGTAAGAAATAAAAGCTAAGTCCAATGTTCATTAGAGCATATGAAATTCTGGAGAGAGTTGGATCAGTTGCTTACCTAGTGGCTTTACCTCCAATTTTATCTCAGGTACACAATGATTTTCATGTTTCAATGAAGAGAAAGTATATGCCAGATTCATCCCATGTTTTGAGTCGAGAGGTAGTTCAGCTGGAAGAGAACATATCTTATGAGGAACAACCGGTCCAGATTCCTGACCACAGGGAGAAAGTGTTATGGAATAAGGTGATTCATGAGGTAATGGTTTTGTGAAAAAACCACATGGTTGAAGAGGAAACAAGGGAATCTGAAAATTGAATGAGGGCTAAATACCCCCACATATTCGATAAGTAAATAAATTGCGGGGACAAAATTTTCTAAAGTGGGGGGAAGGATGTAACATCCCAAGTAAGTAATGAATAACATATATTTTTACCTATGTCTATTTATTAATTAGATTGTGTTTTAGAGGCTTAAAATGAGAATAAATACAATCTTACGCATGGAATACACTAATATTTTTAAAAGATTGTTTTACTGCCTTTTGATGGAAAAACATTTTTAAATAAATCTTTTGAAAATTTTATAAGCTCTATTTTTCATAATAAACTTATTATTTATCATTGGGACATTGAAATTTTCATTGGACAATTTTTTGGTATTTTTCTGACAATGTTCATTTTTAATGAATAGTGAAAAATACTGCATTTTACATCAAAACTGATTTTCCATCTAATTTAATTATATGGTTAGATTATATTTTGAATTGGTTTTAAATTTAAATTAGAATATATTTTTACCATTTAAACCAATAGTGGTTGTTGGAAATAATTTCACTTTGAAATTGGACTTAAACCAGTGTCAATCTTTTGATACTTATTGTTTCATAAAAACACGCTATTTGCTCAGTCATCGGGAATTAATTATTAAAATAATTAATGTAACTTATATGATTTGAATTTTTTAAAATAGACATCATTTTTTAATTCAGAATATCAAATATATCTTAGGGTGAAGTTTTGGTATTTTTCTGAAAAACTTCAATTTTTGATGAATAGTGAAACCACTAAGTGGTACTTAAAAAACTGATTTTTCGTTTAAATGAAATTTTACCACCTCTGTGTTTTGAATTTCAAAAATACCACATACATGGTTTTCATTAAGAAGTAAAATGTTTTTCAACTAGATTAAAATAATTTTTTGGTGAATAGTAACTTTTAATTTTTTAATCGCGATTAGAGGTAATTAGTGTAATTTAAGGTAAGAATAATGTTTTAATAATATGAAATGAACTTGACACATGTCCTACCCTTATTGGATGTTTCATGTCCGACCAGGAAAATCCATGGGTAAACATGGGGACCCCATGGAGCCACTTTGGAAGGAAAATGACATTAATATCTTTTTATTTAATGTTGAAGTAAAAATGTCACAAACATGAGTTGTTTTACTAAAACAATTTTTAAATGGGGTTAAACAAGTCATATTTTTTACTATAAATATTAATTATAAATCTAAACATATTTCCTACATCATGATATATTTTTTATAATTTTTAGACATTAAATAAATTAAATTATTTATGACACCATGATGATGCAGTGATGACCTCATTATTTAACAATTTAAATAAATTGAAAAGATAATTTAAAATCTAAGACCTAAACATGTAAAACACCTACTGGATGGGAGAATTTAGAACTATTATGACATTATCCTTGAAATATATAATTTTGGGATCTTTTAAATCCGAAAATCATTTTATAATAAAGTATCCTTTTATACCTTTCCAAGAGTGCCCCTCCTCTCCTCTTATAAAAGGCCCCCACCTCTACCTCCTTACCCACACGCCCAAAGCCTTTGGCTCAGCCAACACCTGCCCATTTTGTCTCTCCACATCCCTATCTAACTCTTGGAAGCCTCAAATTGGGAAGAACTCTTCCCAATGAATCCTTTGAGCTCAAAGCAAAAAGAGTTACCCGATTTAAAGGTAGTGTCTTCTCTTGTGTTCTTATGTTTTATTTTGCTTTTCCAACCCCCTAAACTCTTTTTATTCATTTATTTTGTAACCACTAAAGTATCTCACATACACTAGGATGTAGTTATAAGAAGGATTCGAGCTAAACTTACTCACACATACATCTAATGGTCAAAGAACATACTGTTTCCATGGATAACGAATTTCTGCCTCACGAAATGATGATTGTTCAATATCCCTTTAACACCTTCAAAGGTGGCCATTAACATGCCAATATTTTTATATATGGTATATAATATGTTTATGTTTTACTTAAACTTCTGTATTTTTCATTTATGACATACCTTTATGGTTTCCATTATGGGTAAACACGATATCTTCATTTTAGGAAGTGCGGACTGCCGCCCCCTCAAAGTGATGTGATTTGTTAATACTATATGTGGGGTTATAAAGGATGTAATTAATGATATTATATATGATATTATAATGTAATTATAATATACCTTTATATCATTATTATTCCATTCCATAAAATACAAAATAGAAATGAAAGTAGCGTTCATGCGTACGTACGACTTACCGTCTCCATGAACGGTGCATTTCATTTCTTACCTCTAAACATTATGTAATATTATAAATGCATGTATATAATTGATATATATGATATATATGACATCTAAATCATGAGTATAACTCTGTGTATAATGGATAAATGAACAACTTGTAATTATAAAGAGTTTATTTTTGACTCAAGTACCAATGATCGATAAAATGACCGTTATTAATTTAAATCATTACTTAGTGTTCATGACATGGTAATAAGTGATATAAATGGAATAATGAACTTGAAAAATGTTCTTAGGAAAGTAGAAATTAACTCAAGTTTATTATTCAGGAGGTTAAAGAATGATCTAGTCAAGTTGGACCCGAGGTATGGGACTTCGTCTCAATCTCCTTTCATTAAGGCATATTTTGTTTTATACACAACCTTTTCTTACAGTGTATAAACCCCTTTGAATTTTAGGTTTATCCAAAAGGAATACTTTTTATATGAAGCATTTTACAAAACAACAAAAGGTAATGTTTTTGTCGTATGTATGCGGCGACAACGTCTTCTCCGCCGCCGTGACCATTATTTGAGTTTCGGCTTCCTCTACAAGCCATACCTTTTTTAAAAGAAAAATAAATACCATCTTTTAATTTTCTTTTATTTTGGTATTGAAAATTGTTTCCATAATGTTTCTATATCAATGTGTTTTATTGATATCTTGTGATTGAAAAGTGGAAATGTTATGTTTCCTTTATGCATGTTTTATGTGATACGATTATGTTATGGTTCTTGGGCATTATTATGAGGATGGGTGGTTCCGGGAAAAACTAAGGGCGGTGAGACCGATATAGCTCTCTATTGCATTGGGTAACACGAAGGAGTTAAACGTAAAGGTTTCTCCGAAAAGATTTAGGGAATATACTGTGAAGGGTATTCCAAACGTAACCAAGAGGGTTACTCCCTACGTAAGAATGTTATGATTGCCTCAAGTTACATTTATGTCTTATGATTTCTATGATTTATTCATGATTTGATGAGGAATGATAAAGTGCTTATGTTTTGTGAGTAGAGTATGATTTCATTTATTCTTATGTATACATGTACTCATGTTTCCTTTCTATATTTTTAGATCCCTTACTGAGCTTTTTATGCTCATCCCATGTTTTTGAAATGTTTTTCACAGGTCAAGGGAAAGGTACATGATGTGACAATAATGTCAAGGAAGTGTCAAGAAAGAATCCATGTTTTATTTTAAATATGTTTCCATTGATGGGAAAAATGAGTACTATATTTTATGTAACCACTTTTATTAAATATAGAATGTAATGTGTGTTTTATGATCTAATTCTCTAAAACTCTAATCCTGAAAAGATCCTCAATGTGTAATCTTGTAATAACTCAAGATTAAGTAAGGCTTAAGGCTGGGGCCTTATAAACTCAACGTCTCGCTCTTGAGGATGCCTATATAAATCCTTTGTAAATAGGTCAGTGTAGCCTTGGACTATATGTACATATTTAATTTGAATACTCCATTCCTATCCCATAGATATTCGGTTCACTTCCTCTCCAAGAATTATATTCAGTCGAGATATTGGGGGCAGATCTAGATAAGAATCAGATAGAGAGGTTTCTTCACTAAAAATAAGTGATTCTACACCATTTTCAAAATTTGTAACTTCCTTCTTCTTACAATATATCTTCATATCACAATTTGATAGCCAATTCAAATTTAGAATTATATCAAAGTAAATAAATGGTATGATGATAGTGTTAGAAACTAAAGCATGTTTATGTGTCATGAGGGGAATTGATCAACACACCTTTGTTACAAGGATACATCCCCTATGAGTTTTGATAGGAAACTCCTTTATTAAATTAAATTTTACATGTCTAATTTTCATGAAAAACTAGGAAGATATAAATGTATAAAATTATATAGAATCAAATGATGAATTATTTATGTTCGAGGAAATAATTAAAGTACCTACCATCACATCATTAGGAACTTCATCCACCATGGTTGTAATCAAATAAGATTTCCCTTACTCTCATGTCATTTTCTGTGGCATGATTCAATGGTTCTTAGGACACTCATTTTCATAGTGTCCCATATCTCTAAAATTGTATCATTGAATATAATTGAATTATTTATTCTCATTTAATTCATTAGATAGATGACACTTTTCTCCACACTTATAGAAGACTCCCATGCCTTTCAAGCATTTCCCTGGATGATTCTTTCCACATTTCTTGCATAATAGAAATTGATTCATTCCCTTGATCTCCTTTTATGCTTTAACTTTTCCATGGTTATCAGGGTTCCCCTTTTTTATCATGTTTTCCCTTGAAAAAATCTGATATAGAAAATTTCTTCCCTATTTTGATGGCACTTAATACAATTTCATCAAATAAAGAAAATGTTTGAGAAGCTAGTGTCATTCTAAGACATGGATTATAACCATCAAATAAATGATCAATCTTTTCATCCCAGTAACGTATATAATCTATGGTATACCTAGCCAGTCTTGTGAAGTTAACCTCATACTATGCAACATATTCTTCCATTTTATTTATAACAAGGAATTTATTCTTCATTTCTTATGAGAGAATTTTTTTTAAATGAATATTTCCTTAAAAGTCATCCATTACAGATATTCTATTTCTTCTACCTTTATGGTATTAGGGATCAAGGACCACCATTGATCAAAGTCACCCTTGATACAATACACTTCCAACACTACCATTTCATTTTCATTCCACCTTTATGCCAAGAAGATATTTTCAAGGGACTTGATACACTACTCAACAACCATTAGATTAGTAGTCCCACTAAAAGATGGTGGTTTCTGGCACTTGAAATGACCCAACACTGTTGTAGAATGGTTATTATTAACAACCAGACTATTTTCTACCAATATTTTCATGATCCGATCCACTCCAACATTGACTATGTTGATTTTCTCTGTAGAGAAATCCCAACATTTTCCATGAGTATTGACTCTCCTTCTTCCATTATGCGTCATTTATAAATAATGGAATATAGTAGATTAGGTTATGAATCACAATTTATAATCTATATTATAAAATTACTCAGCATAAATTGAAATTCTATGAATAGATAATCTCATAAACATGGTTTCTCTTGAGGAAATATTTACATCCAAATCATTCATAATGGTTTGTAAATAAAATGTGAATTATCCTATGTATACCCCCAGGAGTTTCAGCCCAATAGTGCAGCAATGCCCATTTTCGTACACCAAGATACCCCAGGTGAAGCCCGATGCACTTTGTAGGAGCTTTAACTCCTAGGTACATCAATTCCATAGCCACCTCTACTTGTTTGTATCCAGACATGGTTGTGTTTTCTATAAATAACCACATAATCTATTCCTTACCAAAATACAAGGATGCTCTTGTATTTCTATCCTCAAAGAATATATTAGGGGGTTATCCCCTAATATATGTTCTCTCAATCTAGTGTCCAAGCCTGTGACTAAACTTCCTTTGAAACCAACTATAGAACCCCATCCCCAGAAGCATAGAGTCAGTGCATTACATATTACATTAGCTAATTAAAAGGAGTGAAATCCTAAAGGAATGATCGGTTTAGTAGTCTTGATGAAACTAGATACATAAATGTAACTAATATTACATTGGGAAAGGTATCATAATATAATACATAACAAAAAAAATTTCATCCCTGATAACTCAATATACACTACTGGAAATAAGATCTATACCAACTGTTTTGGGCAAAACTTTGGTATAGTTCACTTATATGGACCTATACCAACGGTTTGGCCAAAACCATTGGTATAGGTCTCTAATTTGGACATATACCAATGGTTTTTGGAAGAACCATGTGTATAGGGGGACCTATACCAACGTTTTGGGGAAAACTGTTGGTATAGGTCACTTATATGGACTTATGCCAACGGTTTTGGCCAAACCATTGGTATAGGTCCATAACAGAGACCCTATAACAACAGTTTTCCCCAAACCTTTGGTATAGATCCCCACTATATCAATGGTTTGTCCAAAACCATTGGTATAGGTCCTAAAATCATAGAATCAATACCAAAGGTTCTCAAAACTGTTTGTATAGGTCTATACCAATGGTTTTGAGAACCATTGGTACAGTTACTTGTATTTTTTATGCAATCTTCTTACGGAGAAAATTAAATAAATCATAATTTAAAATATTTATGATAATAGATATATATATTTATGAAATTATTCTCACAAAAGTCATGTTAGGATAGTGGTTAGGTTGTTCAATCATAAACTATAGGTAATGGGAACAAAACCCACCAAATAATTTTTTTGGTGAAATACATATACCAATGGTTTTATGGAACTTTTGGTATAGATTTATCATATTACTAATACCAATGGTTTTGAGAACTATTGGTATAGGTTTATACCAACAGTTTCGGTAAAACCATTTGTATAGACCTATTCCCACCTCTTCCATGGCCATGGTTCTCCAAACTGTTGGTATAGGATATACCAATGGTTTGGAGGCCTATACCAATGGTTTCAAACCGTCAGTATATGGTATCTTTCTACCAGCGATACGGTCTCATCCAAATAACATGTTGAAGGTAAAAAAATGAAATGGGTGATATAAAATGCTATGTAGGGGTTTATAATAGTGGAAGCATGAATAAAAAATAATAGAATCATAAATAATTTGGCATAGTCAATATGGCATGGTGAATTTATAAAAAACACTTGCCATTAATAAAGTGAGAATAAAACTGTATCCATAGGATTTTTCAATTTAAAAACCTGTAGGATAGTAATAAATAAAAATGAATAAATATAATTCTTATTAATTGGAAATCATGTATCTAGAACATGATATGGCTATAACATCGAAATAATTTAAGTCTATGGGTAGAAACCCTTTTGATTTTTGGAAACAAACTCAAAGGGTTTGTCACCAACAGATTTGTCTCATGAGATTTTTCGATACATCGAGGGGCTATAGAGGGACCCACCCATCAATTCATGTAAAAATAATTATTTATTCATAGATTTAATACAAGTACAATATGCCTTCTCAGTATCTGTAAAGAGTAGAGGATACAGATTCATCAATATTTATAAAGCTAAAACAACATTCCAAATAAACATCGTTTATAAAAGGGTGTACGGTTTAAGAAAATAATAAAATAAAAAAAACCAAAATATGGATACATAATATATTTACAATTAAAAATTAGTCATTATCTCAAATAGTTAGTGGATACAACACATAAAAATGATTAGGTTCACAATACCAAGTAAGCCTCAATGAATTGGAAATTGAGACAAAGTCCCTTACAATGTAGAAATCAATCAATTCGTATGAAAAAAATTTAATAATAACGAAATTATTCATAGAATACCATGAATATAAACATAATGATGATAATATATATCAAATTTATGTACACAATACACTGTAATAAATAAATAAGTGGAAAATAGTGGATATCTCATAGAATTAAAAGTGATATATGAAACACCCTTACCTTATGCCCGAATGTGTTCTCGATTGATCTTAATGACCCGAATAATAAAATTTAGCTTCATTAATTAATAATTCTGTAAAATAATTAACATTTAATTTATTTATTATAACCTTATTAGGTTAATTCATTCCCTTTTTGATGGGTTTAAGAGGTTCAAATTTATTGTTTTTGGAACAATTTCTTCCTCGGTCTTCAAGTTCAGTTTACTTTTATTCGTGAATTGAAGTTCATTTGAAATGTGTATAACAAAAATAATTGTTAAAAATTATTATTGTTGAAATTATTAATCATCATATTATAAATTTTGAGTTATATTCCACGAGGATAACTAATTATTTTAATGTTAATGATAAAGTCTTGGATTAACCTATCAGTTTTTTGCATAATGAACTTGTTTTGAATTGTTATTTTATATTATGAGTGTGTAAGGATTATAAAACATTTAATAAGATTAAATACTTATATTATGATATATTTCAACCATAAAAATGGTTTTATGACCATAATTTAATATGGTAATAATAATTGAGAACATGTCATCCTTGAATGTGATAAATTAACACATATATGAGGGTGTTTTAAATTTTCAGAATAAGAGGTGGGGGAAAGTGAGATGGTGATGAAATATTACATTAGGATAATAAAATTATTTTTCATGTAATGTATTTTAATTATCATATCATTTTTAAGGGGGGAGATGAGGAATAAAAAAAATAACAGAACTGAAAATAAAAGGAAAATTTATAAATCCCTCATGAAAATTCGGCAGCATAATGATGTCACTTTAAAATTCATAAATTATTTTTAATGAGAAGAAAGGGTTGTATAATGACTCTTAAATAATATGGAATGGATGGGGAATAGGTTATGAAATATACCAAAAATAAAATTAAAATAAAAGAGAAAACATAAAATGAAATTTTTAAGAAAAAAGACGAGTGGTAGATTCCCATACCTTGAGAGTTACTCACAAAACACGAATGTTGGGATCTTGGGGTCGAGGAAACATTGGGATGAATACTTGGGAGGTAAAACTACCTGATAATTGTGGTTTAGTAATTTTTAATGAATTAAAATGAAGGGATGAGTGGGTATTTACATTAAATGAGAGGGTGTTTTTTATTAATTTAAAGGAACACCTCATTAGTGGTTATTGAAAACCATAGGATTTATCATGGTATATTCCAATGGTTTTAGCCACATGAGAAACCTTATGTCATATGTTTCTATAAAAAATTAGACGATCCTTTTATATTAATTATTACATCATTATGATGTCAGTAAACATACATAAAACTCAAAACTATAATTTTACTATTAACAAAAATTCAAGTATTTTAGAGAAATTCCGAAAATTCACCCTTTCCATTTCTTGAAGTGTTGAATTCCAAAATAAACTCAATTTTTTGAAAATAATTTTCTATATATGAATAATTTAATTTTTAAACAAAATAAAAATTTATACAAAAATAAGAATTTTAATTCTATAACTCATTTTAAATACCTTAAAAAAATAATCAACTCATTACCTAATAAACTTAAGAAAATAAAATAATAATATGATTTTGTATTTATAAGGGTCATTTTTCTTTTCATGTTACTATTCATAAAGGTATGATACTATTTATAAATAACATTTTGGTACTATTAGACTCCAAATAACTGGTTGATCACAACCATAGATGACCATTTTAAGAAATTCAAAACACAAATGTCGAAAATTTAAGTTTCATGGATTGGTTATGGCATTATCCTATAAATATCAAACTATTGTTTAATAGAGACTCAGTACTTCATTAAATATAGGATATCTAATGAATTGAAAGTATTTAATAGGAACATACCACAAAATTTTTAGGGTGTTATAATATATATTAATGATCATATTCCCTAATATCCAATTCTTCATTGATTCTTAATATTTCTTCCAAATCAGTACGAATCAGAGGTGGATACTAGATGAGCTATCTAGAACGAGGCTAAAGTAGGTGGTCTCATGCCTTTCACAAATCATAGAGATTTTTATATATTCTAGAGTTCCAGATTCCCTTTTTATGGTCTCTCTTTGATATATAATTGAACCATGTTGTTTCCTACTATTGGTTAGGTAGTAGAATATGTGTTTAAACACTTGTATTGGGTTCCATGCCTAGATTAAGGGCCACCCCATGGGTGTGTTCCCCTGGATGACCTTTTTTATCCATTTGGCCTTTAGAGCCTATGAAACATGCCATAGATTCCCATTTTTGGGTTGTTTAAGAAGGAAATATTTATTTTTTGGAATTTAAATTTTACAAGATAAATTTTGAATTGTATAAGTGTACAGGATAGGTGAATTTGCACTTGACTCATGTTTAAGATTATTCTTGTTCAATCATGTTTGGAATGTTTGGATCTAACTATGAACCAACCCATATGAGTTTGGTTATGTTAAATCCTTGTAATAGTTTAGATTACATGAGAGACTTTATATTCTATATGTTCCCATATGAGTAGTGATAGGACATGAAATAGAGGTTGGTCCTAGCTTGAGACACCATTAGTGGTGATATGTATACTAGATGTTTTTGGTGTTGACCCTAGTATGGAAAATGAATGGTTAAATTGAACGTGTTATGTTTAATTGGTAAATTGAATTAGGAGAATCATGGATTCTGTTTTTAATTCCATGGGTGAGTTTATTTCTCTATTGTACTTTGTTCCCTTAAGTGAACCTTATAATCTTTGGAATGCCTTGGATATGATAATTGGGTTTTTTCATAATGTTAATCTCTGATTGAACCATGGATGAGATCATAAAGGATATGTAGTAAAATGATGAGTGAATCTTGGATACCTATATGATTCCATAGACCAGCTCAGTAGACATGGACAATATGTCATAAGTGAAACATGGGTCTCCCAATAGAACAACCACGGAAAATCTCAGTTTACATAGAATTACCACACCTAGAGTGATATTGTCCTCCTCTGAGGTTCACCAGGATGGGGTTGTTGGGTGTTGACGGATTTTCACCTTGATTGATACTTGAATTTTTGATTATTATGTAAAGTATGGGCTCAGGTTATATTTTACATTGGATGGCTAATGATGCATCTGGGAGTCCAAATGATAATATAAGATTCAATATTTACTTATTCTTTCTTTGATGGACTTATGAGGTATCATTTGTGCTTACAATTACATGGGGGATGTTAGGATTAAGTCAAATATTAGGACTTATAACAATCAATTTAGATGAATTATTAAACAAATTGAAATCGATTGTAAATAGAAATTCGTGATTGTTGGAATGTGTACTTTTGAGTACCTCCTAGCCTAATTATTTCACTATTTTACACTACATGTTATATATATTCACTGACAAATTTTCCTACACCATGGGGGGTTGCATACCAAGATTTAGTCTCACACCCTGTTTGGGTTATGCTGTGGGAAATAATATATTATATGGTTACAAGTCTTGATAAGGGAAAGAAACTTACTACAGGTACTTGATATGCTATTTTGGAGCAGGAGTGAATGGGGCCAAGATAAGACTTGCAATGCTTCCAGTATATCTTTTCCCTTTTTTCACTTTTGGTTCTTTTATTGTATATGATAGCATTATGAATTGTTTGACTATTTAAAATAGAGACATGTTACATGCATCATCTATTGAATGATATGACTTCTGGTTATTTATATTACCAGTCTTTAGATATTTAGTTCTATTGTATTGTATTACTACTTCAACTATCAATTTATTATTTTTTTCTACATTAAACTATACCAATGAGGGAATAGTCTCCCCACTATCATAACCTTGGTCCTCACTACTAGTTGGTAGCCTCTGGCATTCAGAGAGATGAACTTGAGGCCATGTGGCCAATTGGGCCTGATAACTGTAGGGTGGCATCCATGATCTATATGTTACTAATGAAATGTGTATATAATATGAAAGGATTACATGCCATGGAATGATAAAATATTGGTTTTAATTAAAAAATTTGATCGGTTTTTTAGAAAATGTAAAGGTTGTGGACTACATGATGTGTAAAAAGATCATATGTTGTGTAATTATCATGAGCATGACATTTATGGATATATGCGAGTGATACTTCATTTAATTGTCCTGCAAATCTTTTTTCTCACAACCAAGAAGGCTTCTCAAATGATTTTGGGAGTCGTTGTTCAATACAGATTGATCCATCCAACACAAGGTCATCAAGGAAGTTGGATCTCATCTATCTAGATGAGTAGGCCTTTCTTTTTCTTCATTTCCATAACCATAGAATCATTTTTGGATTGCATTATCATGATCATTATATGTAGTTATGATTCCTCTATTTCCCTTTCTCGATCCATGGTGTGAACTTGTTTCAGTTTCAATTTCCATTATTAGTTGTGGTATAGTGGGTGTGAATTCTTGAGTTATGTGTTATTTCATTTTATTCACAAAATATTTTGTTGTGTTAAATCAATTCTATGATGTCTGGATATTTTATAAGGCCTTTGTATCCATTTTTGCATTGTTCTTATTTGCAGATTTGTCGTGGGCATGTGCAATCCCAAGATTTGATGTAAGTGGTTCTGTCTCAAGCCTCTGTTAGATGAATTGGATTTCCAATATTTTTATGAAATGATCTATAAATGAATGGCATGATTTCTCTGTGTGTGTAATTGTATTTTTGATAAAAGGTTGTTTTTTATGGTTTTCGGTAAATATTAAAGGGGTATTTTCAATTAATTTAAATTATTTATGAAATATAGCTCATGTGAAGACTTGGGTAAGTAAGAGGTAAGTTGATCTTATGTACATCGTATATGATACCATTAGGGGATTTTATCATGGGGATTTTATTTTCTCCCTAAGCCTGTTGTTTTAAGGAGTTATTTGACATTTTTGGGAGGTTTAATCATCGGAAGTTTATCTAGGCCTAAGGCCTGTATACTTGGAACGTAATATGCAGTAGTCATTTATTGTGGTATCAGTAGTATGATTGATGGACCTATTGAGTTGTTTGGTATTATTTACCTATTTTTTCCTTGAACTACTATGGTTTTTGATATTCATTATTTGGATTTGAAATTGATACACATGCATTTAAAATCGGAATTGCACTAAAAGAGAAAGTGTTTACCTTGATTTTTAAAAACATTTCTTTACTAGTTATAATTCAATGTTTTATTTGAAATTAGTATAATTGAACTATTCATACTAAGACTTGTTATGGAACACCTCGATGAGAACCTAATAAGACTATTATCTCACAACCTACACACATTTTAAGTGGTGCGTAGACCATTGTATTTCATTCAATACATGGAAAGGAAAGATGATAAGTTGAGGTGGTGATGTTTTGGTTAGCTATTTCTGGGTAGCAGGATGGTGAGGGGGTGTGTGTTTTCTTATATAATCACATAGAGTAATTTTTTTTCATGTTTTATACCTTTTTTTGTTGAAATTTTATTTAGCGATTTTTATACCCTTTTTTTCTTCGATTTCCACTATCTGTTTTAAGTTATATCATATATCTATTCCATTAACTATTTTCTATATATATATATATATGCACCATGTCATTGATTTAGGATTAGAAAATCATTCCCTATAGTTGTTTTTCGATGCATAGGATCCAGTTTCAAGCTCGTTGGGATTGATAATGCACTTAGGAATGTGGCATATTGGGTTAGGTACTAGTTGGAGAGGTTCTTCAGTTTGGTTCATTACAGGTTTCATGACCTACACACACCAATACCCTTAGGGAATGTTATACTGAATTGATCCAAACCCATTCTTTCTAGAGGAAGGGAGAATTAAACTGTGCCCAACCGATTCCTTATTGGGAAGGGTGCATGATTAATATCCAAACCTACTCCCTTTTCAAGGAAGGGCACACTAAAATCACCCAACCCCATTCCTCTCACAGAAGTTTCACCATGGAATATATCCCAACTTCCCTCTTTAGAAGTGGTTATAATGAATGTTACCAAAACAAATCCTCATAGAGAAAGGAACAGTAATAGGGATGGATATATCCTCTTTTACATAAGAGAAGTTATCTATCCACATCTGTAATTACATAACTAGGTATATATCTACAATAATAAAAATAAGACACAACTCATTAAATTATTTTTCCAGGTTTCCCAAAAAATTTAGTCATTAATGTACTCTCCCTAGAGCTCTATATATGTCTCTTAGTTCCTCTACCGTCATATAATAATTTTCTCAAGACTATATTAGTCGCAAAAGGTCAGCATGTTTGCAATATTACTATCTTTATATCATCCATTAAGAAGTCCACTAGTGTCCTTTAGGAAATCCTTGGTCTGTACTCATTAGAACTGAGCCACACTAGACACACCACAGTGTCCTCAGTTTCTTGAGGATCCATATTACCCAAGTCTTAGAGGTATGTCCCATCCTAATATAATACATACACCATAACCAGGTCCCATGACGTAGGAACTATCCTATGTTAACCAACCTCAACAAATCAACATCCCAATAACAATCTACCAAAAATAACATCTACTCATACATTTTCCATTATCATGTATACATTAGGAGATCTATCAACCATTACTAAGAGAATACCCCCTTCGAAAAACCCTATCTGGAACCATATGAATTATCTAAATCAGAGTGCAAAACAATCCTCAATTAAACCCTTAAGAGGGTGACCCGTATTATAAATGAGATGTATAACCATTTAACCTATCATTCCTGATACTAAGCCTTACATGCCTAACCTATTTTTCCTAGTAGGTTTAACCTTGGATACCTATAATACATCTAATGTATTGATACCTCAATGATGTAACTCTGTAACTCAAGTAGTATCATCACCCTTTAGATACATAGTTTTTTGGTGATCCTAAATTTTCCATAATGTTAAATAACACTCATTCCATCCCTAAAAGGATCAATAATACCTTACCGATATCTTTAGGATAATCTTGGTCACAAACCCATTACTTAGTCCCATATAAAGATACATGCATATAAAATGATACATAAAAAATATTATGACTTTATGTTAATGTGACCACCTATTAAAACCTAGATTTACCATCCTCACTGGTCTTTAAACATTCTCAACCAAGATTTCATATTCTCATACATTCTTATTCTACCACACAAGATCCAATATCAAGCCAAAAATTCTCAAATTATTAATTATAAAAATTTATAATAAATTATTTTCTTTTATTCAACAAGGTATAATCACCTAGAAACTCATTTGGGTCACCATATCACTAAACCATTAGGAATCTGCAAGCACTAATTCTTTCATAATATTCATTATGCATATAGAGAAAATTACAAATCTAATCGGGATGATTTGACCATTACGAAGTGAAATCATCAATTAAATCCAATCCAAAATCATATAAGTCATAAGTATAGAAAGGGGAAAAAATATAAGACAATTGGAGGATATTATCCTTAAACCACTATAATAAATCAAAAAACCACCCCATATCAAAGGGAATTTTTTTGATGAAGAAGTGGATGATAATATTTCAGAATGGTCCTTCCCTATGCCTATGTTTACTAAAAAATGAGGTGTCCAACCATGAAATGTTATGTTTCCACCAATTTTAAAACATAGAACATGTTGCAAGTCAGGGGATGATGCGTCGACATATATCCCAATCACGATGTTTCTCCCTCAGTTTGCACCATGAATACCAATGGAAGATGGCACTAAACCTAACCTCCCCCTATATGGAATGAACTATCTTGGGTTATGTAGTGACCATTATGTGTTGAGTGGAAACCCCTCATCCAACCACCATTTTTGTGCGATCCCCCTGGGTCATGACACAATATGCCTCACCTGTGAGAGGGAAAAACCCCCAAGTCATATTCTCCCTTCTCACGGCGTGACACTATGAACTACACATTGTTATTAACACTAACTAAATACCATTTCAACACAACTGGATAGTTGTGAAATGACAATTTTTCGATTGAAGAAACTAGACAAATTGGTGGAGGTCACCCTGAAACCACTTAACTACTCATCGAAGAACTTGAAACACCTTATAAGCCTCAAACAATTTCCAAAAAGAACATCTCCTTGATGTTTTATAACCCTCAGATTCCATATTTTATTCCCAATTAATGAAACATCTCATACATTAGGACTAAATATTAAAATTTTCATTGACTTCTATAGCACATTACCACATGGGTCATTACAAACTCCCCACCATGTAACTTCTCCTCCCTGAGAATCCATCATGGTCATTTAGCCATAGAGTTAAACCCATATCAACAGAAAATTTACTATAAACACACCAAATTCAATCTATTAATTTAAAAATGAAATTTTAATTCTCAACTCCAAACACAAATGCTCACTATTCAATGAAAGCTAGGTTACCCGATCACCAACATCTCAAACTCTAAGATAGTTCTCAACCACACTTATCTATCCAAAGAGAACACTGTTTAATAAACCAATTTATCTTTGATATTATGATAATATACAACATAAGGGTATTCTAATGATGGTAAATTCCAAACTATGGTTCTCCCTACAATAGAATGTTTCTATAGAAAACTCTTCCAGTAGTTGATTGTCACAATTGAAATAGTTTTATCCTCAGTGCACACAATTCCACATAAAAAACCTATAGGTTATCCACTATAAAAATTCCATAAAAAATCAAGGATCACACAATGTTTTGATATCCATTGATAAAATAATGATTCTATAACTCTTGTAGGAATCAAAAGATGATCCAAATAGAGACACTAAATTTAAAACCTCATTATTTGTATAATTCTACTATTGGATCCCCTACCTAATAACTAACCTTTATACTCTCTCCATGTGTACTGATGCACCTCTAATCCTATACACCCTCAAATCCTGAACAATTAAATCCTAACCATGATTAAAATAAATACACTACATCCAAAAACACATCTGATACAAAAATTTGGTATTTATATAGGAACAAAATCAAATTGGCTCTACCCACACACTAGAATTCCTGTCCCATCGCAGACATATACCAACTCATCTCACCATATCCATGACCCAACAAATTGAAATGTAATTCCTATTTTACTGATAAGAATATCCATAAAATAGAAGTTTCATTATCCTCATGCTATTGAATCTAAATAGCCAATCTCTATTGTTCATGTATCATCCATTGAAGAATGTAGTGATTATATGTTCCTATAGTACACACACCGAAGTGCCATCCCAAAACACCAATCACAACACGTTTATGACTCACCAGGATTTTCATCCTCATTATATGATGAAATTCATATATAATTAATTAAAATGGTTTATTCCTCAACATTAAAATTCTATTACACCTCTCCTAGAGGGAAAAACCTAAATTATTCCAACATCACAATAATGTTTCTCCTCTTGTCCTATACTCAGCCATCCTGATAACCCTTGTCACTATCCATCCATGATATCACCATCTATTATAGAGTCAAAACCTCCCATAGTTAAAAAATTAGGGTATCCAAGACTAAATGAATTTCACCTATTAAATTATCCCCCAACTTTCACACAATTTCTCACTGATCCCTAAACCAATCAATCCCTACGCATAACTAGTACACAAATTCCCTCACACATAGATAATTTACTCAAAAAGTAACAGAAATAATCACTATCATCATACAATTGTTGAGTGAAATTCAAAAGAACCATATCATAGGTTCTTAGAAATTATATAACTTAATCTCATCCGAACAGAACAAATATAAGTTGTCTCATGGATTAATCGTACAACTCAAAAGACAATCTATTAGGTTCTATACATCCAAATATTGGATCTAATACATAACCAATTTTTATTCCCCACGACAAGTTCATATCATTTAACTAGAGGTTTCTCAAGGTTTCTATCACAAATATTATGTGGAACCCCCCTTATGAAATTTCCTACCGCATGATAACCCTACACCGAGGTGTCATTCCAAAACATAAAAGAGTCCATCCACGCTTCAACTACATTACTGAAAAGAACATCTATAGTAAATAGGGATATAAATAAAATCATTCTCACCCTGTAAACCATAACATAATATAGAAATACCTCAATGTTATTACTTCTTAAAAATCCCAAGCCACCTCTCATGCCTTTCATCAACCCTCTTAAGGGTATCTACATCCACAGGGAAACACGTCGCCATCCTTAGATCATATCAATGAAACACCACTCTAGTAGTGAACCCAACAAGAATCCATTCCCATGGAGGAAAATGCCTATGTTAAACCACAAAGTCTGAATATTCATACCTTAAATACAAGAACTGTATATCCATAACCAGAAGATTCATCATCGTAAAATCCATTTTACCTACCACTAAGAAACTGACCATGATTCAAAATAACAGTCTAATTGATCAAAATTTGACTATCATATTATATGGGAAAACACCATATAAGTTGTTGTCAACAACATAAACAACTGAACCACTTTCATTAGTGAAATCAATCACATACATGAATTTATATAATTGGTAAATATCCAAAATAAAAAAAATCAATAAATCCCAAAACATCATATTTTATACAAGTCCAAATATTACTATAACAAAAAAATGAAGAATGAAAATAATATAACCATTGGTAACCTAGAGTTTCCACTAGAACATGTGTTCTTGATTCCCTAATATGAGTTCTATCATAATCTACAACATTTAATTATTCCCATTCTAACATAATACAAAAATATATACAAGAAAAGATTCCCTAATACCACTTGTAAAACCATGACCTAGATCTCTTGTCTGAGCTAGAGTGCTACATGGACTCAAAGGAACCTTCCATATCTTATAAGCTTATAAATAGTGGTGAGGTACTAAATCATATATAATGTAGAATATTACACCATATATGAGTAAAAAAACATAAAAAAAATCCAAAATGATGTACACAGTACATAAAAACAATAAAAAAGATGATATATCAAATATATTCCAAAGAATAAAATTTTATATCATTAATGACTGACTTGGAAAATAAAAAATATAGACATAACAAATAAAAAATACATAAAGTCCACACTACCATCCTTGAGCCTAATTAATGTAGTGTATAATCCCATTGAGCTACTCCAACCTAATCAGAAAAATGACCTATTATCATACATGTAAAAAATATATAAGGTCCCCACAATCCCCAGAGTTCCCTTAATGTGTGGGAGAAAAACAACTTATTAATGTCTTACCATGTTCCTATAATATATGATATCATATACATGTATTCATAATAATCTATATATAAAATATACATGAAAATAATGTTTTCAAGCATTAACTATATTATAATGACACTCGACCAATCATACATTGACCTAACTAGAAATACACCTCATACCACCACTACAAACATATAGGGAAACACATTGTGGTCAAACTATACTACCATGACACCAAACCATAAATTATTTTTAAATTAAAGTACTATAGTAACCTCATTACAAAATTCCCATCCCCTAATCTATGATTTAGGTTATTTCAATAATCAAGTACCCAAGCTATCCCAATTAGGTAATGCCTCACATAATAGTTCCCAACGCATTTAAGCTTAAAGAAGAGAATAATGAAAATTAACCAAATATATTACCTATAGGGAAGGGGGAACTATATATAAACCAACCAATTCATTTATTAGGGATGTGTGAACTAAAAGTATGCAACCCTTATCCTCTTATAAGAGTGTTTTCACTAAATATATCCCAACCCTATTCCTCTTTTATAATTTTAAGAATAAAACTATGTAGCCTATCTCCCCATAGAGAAGGGTTCACTAATAAGGGTAGATATATACACTCTTCAATAGGTTAAACCATCCCTTAAAATCTATCAAATCCATGAAATATATTATAGGTATATTTCACTTAATTTAAATTCTAGATTATGGGCGGGGGTTTCCCAAACATTTTTGGAGGAAATGGTGGGTTTTCAGGATTTGGGCCCTACTGTGAGCCCATTTCCTGATTTAAAAACAAATTTCATTTCATTTATAATTCTTTAATTTTTTAAACATCTTTCACCAATTCCAATTCCTACTTGACCTCCCATGACTTATTTAAACCACTATATTAATTTTTATCCCTTAAGAACTAATTATAATTTTGAATTTCAGTGATTTATTTTGGCATTGGTCCAACCCATGATCCCATTTCCTACATTAAAGAACATTAATTATTTAATATCTCATTCATTTGTTAATTTTTTTTTTGTGATTCTACCTCCCAAGAGAAGCCAAAATACCTAGCTAGGCCTCTATGTTTGTGACTCCCTCTTTGGAGCTCATTTACATCATTGATTAGGGAGAAATTTTACAGTGTTTCTCAAATTGTCCAGATTTGATAAGTTAATTTCTTTCATCCATAAAACATTCAATTTATACTATTTTAATCCATTTTTGTACCTAATTGACATAATCAGCATCATTCGAGTGTCCCTTTCAGTTTTGGTGGCTTGGAGAGTCATCCTTGGTTGGATTTGGGGCGATTTCTTCAAGATGTCTCAAGTAAGTGGGTTTCCTTCCTTCCTAGTCCAATTTGCTTTGGGTTTCTTCCAATTTTATAGGGTATTTCGATTATACTTGAAGTTAATAAATCTTATAATGTTGGTATTAGATCCCAGGGTTTTATTTTTAGTTTATTGGCCCTATCTTGCAATTTTAGGTTTGTTTTCACTCCCTTGTGGTGCGATGGTGGTGCTGTTGATGTTCCACATAAGGATTTCAGGGTTTTGAAATATATGGTAGTTGATTCCATGTGTAATCATTTTATAATGAGCAATATTTCTAGTTTTATATTTATTTTATGATACACTCTCACAATTTTTAGTGCAAAAACTTTTTTTGGTAGTATTTGTTAATATGTAGATTTTTAAGTTCAAATTTTGGTTGAAAATGGGTGTTTTTAACATTGCGCATTACAGGTTGTACCAATTGGTGTTGTTTTATAATTCATGGAATGGATTTACAAAATTGTTTTAGTTCTTAAATTTATATTTTGGTTTAATATTTTTATGTATTTTGTGTTAGAAGAGGGATTTTAAATGGAATTTACATGCAATGTTGTGTCATAACTTGTATAATTGTTTTAGAGAAATTCTATGTGGTTGTTGAGTTATAAAAATGGTAAAAAGCATGTTTAGATTCTATTTTGAGTGTTTATGTAGAGAAAAGTATTTTTATATGTAAATGTAATTTGGTATCATTTTTAACTTATTTGAACACAAAGAAGGAAACCCGAGTATATAGGTGGGCAAACAGGTACTAGCATGCTAGTGATCTGGAGTGGGGTTTTTCTATGTTTCACTTAGCAACTCTGACATTGAAAACACTAAAAAAACTATTATAATGATGATGTTTGGGACCAATAGGTTAGAATTTATTCCTCTACTAGTTTATTGTGCACGATAATAGATATTATTATTATTACATTCAACTGATATGCGAGGTACCAGGGGATAAAAACTAACTAGTGCCTAGGGGTGTTCCTGTGTTGAGTGATTATTGACTATTTGGAGTTTATCTTTATTATATGGTGTGTCTAGTTGTAAAATTTAGTAGATCAAATGTTTTATTTGAAAATATCTAATCTTTAATGTTTCCCACTTAGAGAACTATTTTTCATTAAAAAGATACACGTTTAGAAATCATTGTTACCATTCTTTGTTTGTAATAGTTGGATGATTTGTATCATATAATGATTATCACATGAAATATTTGGGTGGTATCCTACTGGGATAGGATCACAACTTACATACTCCTTTGGTTGTTGGTATATTTGGTTATGTTTGACACAAGTATGTTCAACGCTTTTGGAGACGGTGGTTCAGGTTGCTGGTTGCTTCTATTGTGCAGTGTTATGGAGATGGCTTGTGGATGATGACCCCTTGGCATGTGGTGGTAATTCAGTTCAATTTTCGGATAATTTTTAGTTTGGGACCCCTTGTCTAATGTTAAAAACCATTTATTATTTTCTGAATTTTTAATTAAGTCTTGTTTGGAAGGAATTTTCAGATTGATTTTATTGATTGTTTTTTGTTGTCTTCTATATCCAAATTCAGGTAAATCATTTCCAACACGCTATTTATGATACCTGATCACTTTTTCCGACTTGATGGGATAGGAATAACCCTTTAGGAATTACCATTTTCTAGGTTTGGTTATTGTAATGATGTATACAAGAATCAGTTAGTGAAAAAATGTTATCAGAGGCAGGTTAGTGTATTTGGGTTATATTATTATTATGGGATGATTCAGGAAATATAGGAACTAAGATTGTCAGGGATCAGTGTTTTTGTCATGAGTAGTTTTCCTGACCCACACCTCTCATGACAGACCTTGAATAACCATGGGATGCTGGAATTGTTTTTTTGGATTCACGTCCAAGTGAGACGTGTCGGTTGTAGACAACACTTGGACATCGGGTGGGGGTGTAGTTGATTATTTTTTTTATGTTAATGTGTTTAAATTATTTATATTTGATTTTATTGATGAAATTTTCAAAAAATTTGTACTGATTTTTTTCTTCGGACTATTTTCTTTTGTAGAAACATGCCTCCCCATAAATCTCTCATGCACCCACTAGAGGAAGCAATAGAGGGTACTCCCTCACCGCTAGATCAGAGGCTCATACAGGATACGGTTTGGGAAATCCATGCTTTGGGATATGTATAAGATTTTATTATAGAACTGTATAGGACATATGAGACCAGTCCTAGGAATAACAAAGCCTAGAAGTTTCTAAAAAACAAGCCACCACATTTCTGAGTTAGCATAGAACCCCAGGAAGCAGATGAGTGGCATGAAAAGATTGAATACATGTTTGAGTTGCATTAAAATCCTGAGGACATTAGTGTGAAATTTACCTCTTTCCTATTAGAGGGTCCAAGCTAAAGGTGGTGGGGATTAGTGTTTTAATATGGGAATCACGAGTAGATGAGCTGGAAGGACTTCAATGTTATATTCAAAAACTAGTACTGACCTAAATTTTTGGCATATGATCAATCTCAAGAGATTATAGAGTTTGTTTAGGGGGATCTTTCTGTGATGGAGTATGCCAACAATTTTGTTTAGTTGGTCCAGTATGCTCTATAAATAGTCTCCAATGAAAAGATGAAGGCTCCGATGTTTGAGAGGGGTTTGTGGCCATAGATATATTCCCATGTCTTCCTGTTCAAGATGAAAACCTATGCAGTGTGGTTGGCCAAGAATTTATGGTAGATATCGATAAATAGTGGGAGGGATGGGTTTTATAGTATGATATTAGGTCTGGGTAGTGTAAAGTTTTCTAAGAAGAAAAGGAAGCTGGAGGAGCAGGGAAAGAAGTGGGTTGTTAGCTCAGGCAAACCTTCCAGGTAGTTTTCTTCAAGGGATTCAGATGTGAGGTCCATCATCTGCCACCAGTGTGGGAGGCCATGTCACATCCAACCAGAATGCACATTTCCTATGAAGCATTGTTATCATTTTGGTGGTATGGGATAATTGTAGTGCTTTTGTAGGATGACATGTCCACTCAAATGTGGGGCATGATCACTGGATTCCAAGGGATTTCCAGCTCCGTCAGAGCCGTCTAGGACATGGGAATATAAATTTAATGGTTAAGGAAGCTATGAAAAATCATCTTCGTTGAAGATCCAATTTAGGGGATAGACACATACTATCATTCATTCTTAGGTAGAGACCAGGAATCTTCATGCAGTGGATCATGCACCAGTAGGAATAGAGGTGGGACCATCAGCAGTTTGAGGTACCGTTATGATTTAATATTCAATATCATCTTCTCTTTTTGAAATCGTTGAATCCATTTCATTCATCTCATCTAGTTTTGTGAACTCTCTAAATTTTCCAACTGATATTTTTTCTTTTGCAATGGATTTGGTGAATCCATTGGGAAATAAGAAGGAGTAGGGTCTCAGGTTCCCATCATGTGCACTTTCCATGTAATGGGTTGAGATAGAGTGGGACCTCATGGTCTTAGATATGGATTTATTTGATGATATACTTGTCATTAATTGTATGGTAAACTTTTAGGCATACATCTATTTCTATATGAAGCATGGGAGTTTCACAACACATGATGGTGATCTGTAGGTTTTTCGTGGGGAATGGGATCTTCAGTTGGGTCATGTGGGACCTACACTCCGAGAGTTGAGAAATATTATCTTCCAGTTATCATCTCTTTGTCTATAAATTAAGATGACCATTCTACTAATGGAAGTTTACCTCCTAGAGTGGATGAGTTCTGAAAGGTATTCCCAGATGATTTTTCAGGCTTACCCCTAGAGCAGGATGTGGTGTTCTCGATCGATTTGGCACAAGAAACACAACTAACATCTCCTCCATCATATCATATGGCCCAAACCAAATTGAGGGAAGTAAATATTCATCTAGAAGATTAAAATATAATGGATTTATACACCTGATCATCTCTCCTTGGGCCGCTTCTGTTCTCTTCACAAAGAAGGCCGATCTGTCCCTCTGGTTGTGTATTGATTACCAGAAGTTGACTAAGGTAACCATAAAAAAAATACTTTTCTCAAAATATATTACATGTTTGATCATTTGAAGTAGGAAAATTAGTTTTTCAAAATAGATTTATGTTTGGGTTACCATCAACTCAAGGTGAATGAGTCAGATATCCCAAAGACAACCTTCTTGAGAATGTATTTCCACTTTGAGTACTTGGTCATGCCCTTCAGTTTGACCAATGATCCAATAGTCTTTAAGGAACACATGAATAGGTTGTTCCACCAATATTTAAACTCCTTCATTGTGGTATTCGTGAATGATGTCCTAGTTTACTCTAGATATGAGGAATACATGAGCATCATTTTCATATCATTTTGGGAACTTTTTGGGATCAACAACTTTACGCAAGGATATCCAAGTGAACCTTCTAGATTAGGGATGTTAAGTTTCTAGGGTATGTTATATCAGAGAAGGGAGTTTCAGTGGAACCTGAGAAGCTTAGCATTGTTATTTCATTGGAGAAATTGAAGAACGTGTTTGAGACTATGAGTTTCCTTAGCATGTCAGGTTACTACATGTGGGTTTTTTGGGATTTCTATTGGCTTGATTCTCCCCCGATCGCGCTCACCTAGAATGCGGTGAAGTTTTTTTGGGGCGCAAAATTACAAGAATAATTAGAGGAGATGAAGGGGTAGTTAAATACCCCCCCTGTGTTCATATTTCTAGAATCTACATTGGGCTATGTAGTGTATTTTGATGATTTAGGTATGGGTCTCATGTGTGTGCTTATGTCGGATGATCATGTGGTGGCGTATGGATCCTACCAACTCTAACCAACCAAAAAGAATTAACCAACCTATGAATTGGATATAGCAGCTATGATGCATGATTTGAAGACATGGTGTCACTACCTGTTTGGGGAGAAGTTTGTGGTCTATTATGATTTCAAATGATTGGCCTATATCTTCTCTCAAAAGGATCTCAATATGAGGTAGCACTGCTAGATAAAGTACATGGAGGGGCTCTACTTTGACATTATCCATACTCAGGGAAAGGGAAATGCGGTGGTAGATAATTTGAGTAGAAAAGTAACACTACAATCCTTGAGGAAATACAGTGATGAAGGGAATCTAATGGGGCTGTTTCCTCATATGCATGTGGAGAACAAGGACACAATGTAGGTGTGTTCTTGGAGATCATTCATTTGACTCATTCTCTCTTGAATTTGATTTATAGAGAAAAAACCATTGATGATCTTTGTCAGTGATCAAGGTTGTTTCTTTATGGTGGGGATACATCTTCTGATTGGTCATCATATCCTGAGGGCATCTTGTTCTTCAAGGGCAAGGCAGTAGTGTCATTATCTCTACAGAAGGTGGTGATACAGGATAGCCACAAGTCTCAATGGGTTGCCTATCAAGGCTCCATGAATATTTATTATGATGTGTGATGATAGTTCTAGTTTCCAGGTATGAGACATGACATAGATGACTTCATGTTGAGATGCTACACATGTCTGCAGGTGAAATCAGAGCACTAAAGGCACTCTGGTTTTCACCATCCATTACTCATTCCTACCTAAAAGAGGGATGAGGCTTCCATGGAATAAATTTTTGTCCAACCTCATACACATCAAGGTAAGAATTAATTTTGGGTGGCGATTGATCATCTGAACAAATCATCCCACCTCATTCCAATCAAAGAGACAGGTATAGTGGATGAGTTGGGAAGATTTTATATTCAGGAGGTTGTAAGGCTTAATTGTGTTCCATCTTCATTTGTCCCATATTGAGACCCCATTTCACTTCTTAGATTTGGTAAGGCATTCAGAAAGTATTGGGGTCTTAGATTAAAATGATCATGACATACCATACTCAAACGGATGGTCCGACAGAGTAGGAAAATCATATTTTGGAGGACATGTTCCATGAATGTGTTTTGGACTTTGAAGGTTCTTGGGATATCCATTTTGGATTGGATGAGTTTGCTTATGATAACAACTATCAATCCTAAATCTGAATGGATCCCTTTGAGGTGCTCTATGGTCATATTTTTCAGTCCACTATGTGTTAGGATGAGGTAGGTGATACCTCACTATTGGGGCTGAGTCTCGTGCATGAGACTTTTGAGAATATCATATTGATCAAAAATCAATTATTGACAGCTCAGAGTTTCCATAAATCATATACTGATTAGATAGGTTGAGACCATTAGTTTTCGGGGGGGGGGGGGGGGGGTGGTGATCAGGTGTTTTAAAAAGTGTCCCCTTGTTTGGGTCTTCACCATTTGGGAAAGTAGGGAAAACTAACAATGAGTTATCTTGGACCTTTTGAGATTACTGAGAGGATTGGAAAGGTGTCATATATTTTACCTTTTCTTTCTCGGTTGACATCTATCCATGATGTCTTTCATTTTTTACAACTGAAAAAGTCCAACCCGGATCCATCCCATGTGCTAAATTGGGAGCAGTTTGATAAGAGCCTGATCTTCCTGTGGTTGAGTGACCAGAGTGTATTGTGTACTCCTGAGAACAAGTTCTTCGAGGGACGAAGATTCCTTAAATTCAATTCATATGAAAACATTGGATTGATGAGCATGAGACATGGGAGCAGAAGTCTTGGGTTGAAGAGTAGTTTCCATTTCTCTTATCTGATCAGGATTCAATTATAATTTCCGAGAGAGAAAAGTTTTTAGGTTATGGAGAATTGTAACATGCATGAATTTTTTTAATTTTATTTCTCATTTAATTTATATTATTTTTCTTTTTCGGGGGCTTCCCATGCATTTTTGGAGGAAATGGTAGGTTTTCATGATTTGTGCTCAATCGGGAGACCATTTCTATATTTAAAAACAAATTTTGTTTCTTTTATAACATCATAATTTTTAAACATCATTCATCTATTCAAATTCATACTTGGCGGCCCTGACCTATGAAAACCACCATATCCATTTGGACCCCTTAAAAACTCATAAATATTTTGGATTTGGGTGATTTTTTTAGGAATTTGGCCAAACTGTGATCCGTGCATTAAAAAAATTAATTCATTAATATCTCATTCATTTTTAATGTTTTCAGCTATTCCTCATCGAAATCGAATCCAAAAAACCTAGCCAGACCTCTAGATTCATTTCTCCCTCTTTGAATCTCATTTGAATCGCAGATTAGTGAGAAATTTATCAGGGTTTCTTAAAACATCCTAATTTGAGAAGGTAATTTTGTTCATGTATAAATCATTCAATTTTCAATCTTTCCCCACAATTTAGTCCCCACTTTACCTCAAAATCCTCATTGAAGCCTCTCTATTACATTTGGTCGCTTGGAGATTCAACCTTTGGTGGATGTGGGGGGATTTATTCAAGATCTTTCAAGTTACTGGATTTCTTTCCTTCCTCCCACCATGTTCTTAGGCCATATTCAATTTTCTTATGGTTTCTTTAATTCTTATTGAGTTTCCTTATGTGTATAAAGTAGGGATTCAAATATAGGGTTTGACATTGAGTTTCTGGGTCCAATCATGTTGTTTATGTTCATTTTCACTCGTGGTGTAGTTGAAGTTCCACAAATGGATTTGACGGTTTTGAAATATATGGTAGGTGATTCCATGTATAATAATTATATAATGAGTTTTATTGATGTATATATATTTCATTTATGTTCCTATATCATTATTTTTAGTGTGAAAATAGTTTTTGGTAGCATTTGTTCGGCGATTTATTTTTAAGAGCCAATTTTGTTTGAAAATGGGTGTTTTTACATGTTCAATACATGTTGTACCAATTGGTGTTGTTTGATAATTAATGGAATGGATTTATAAAAATGTTTTTGTGCTTATAAATATGGTTTAGTATAATATTGGTATTAATTTTGTGTTAATATATGGATTTTAAAGAGATGTTACGTGCAATGTTTTGTTATAACATGTATAAATATTTTTTGAAATTATTAGAATTTGTTTGAGCTATAAATTGGTGAAAAACATTTTTAGAAGCTTTTTAAGTGTGTATAACCAGAAATTATTTTTTTATTTGCAAATGGAAATTGGTATCATGTGGAACTTGTTTTATCAAAATGAGATAAACTTGGGTATCTAGATGGGTGGATGTGTACTAGCTTGATAGTGATCCAGAGTGGTTTTTTCCTTCTTTCACATAGCAAGTTTGTCATTTCAAACACTAAAAATACTATGTTGATGATGATATTGGGGAACACAAGGTTATGGGTGATTATCATACTATTGGCTCATCCATAATAATAGATATTTTTATGGTCACTTTCACACTTAGATGCGAGGTACCTAGGGATCACAAATAACGAGTGCCTCAGGTTGCTTCAACGTTGAGTGCTCATTGACTATTTCGAATTTATATTTGAATTATGATGTGTTTAGATGTAAATTTCTGTATACCACATGTTTTACTTAAATTTATTTATTCTTTAAAGTTACCCTCTATGAAAATGATTTTAATTTAAATGATTCACCTTTATAAATTATTGATACTATTCTTTGTTTATAACAATTTGAAGCTTTTTATATTATAATGCTTATCACATGGAATATTTGGGTGGTATCATATTGGGCTTTGGATAACACCTTACTTACAACTATGGGCGTATGTACACATGCTTATGTTTGACATAGGTAAGGTCAATGCTTTTGGAGATGGATGTTCGGGTTGCTAGTTGCTTCTATTGTGCGGTTTTGTGGAGAAGGATCGTGGGTGATGACCCCTTATTGTGTGGTGGTATTTGGGATGTAATTTCTATTAAATTAGTAGTTTTCTACCCCTTTGGTCATGTTAAAAACCTTGTATTCAGTTCTGAAATTTTAATTAGGGATTTTTTGGCATGAAATTTTAGATTCATTTTAATGATTGTTTTTTGTGGTCTTATGTATCCTAATTCAAGTAAATCATTCCCAATTCATTATTTTTGATAGCCAGAAGTTTTTCTAGACCATGGGGATAGGGAATACCCTTAGGTCATTTCCCTGGGCCATGTTTGGTTTCTGTAATGATGTTGACTAGATTATTCTTGTGACAACATCTCACATCACACAACTAAGTACATTCCTAAAATAGAAAACTGGGCATGGTGACTATCCCACATGATAACTCAAAAGCTCTATGATTCTAGTAACTCAATATCTATCCCAAAAGCTCAACAAAAAATAATCATTCATATATAATTTTTAGATAATATCCTCCAGACTATCATTGTTTTACATGTTTAGCATTTTAGTCCTCTGGATATTTTCATCTCCCCATCTAGGAATCCACTAGGGTCCTTTTGAACATCTTTAGCATCAAATCATCGGTACCAAGCAGCACTCTAAACCGCATAGTTTCCATATAGCCCATAGGTTCTATCACACACTAGCCTAAGATGAAAATACCATCCTCATCAAATTTTCAAATCTTAATCTAGCCCCCACTACCTAGTAATTTTCTTGAGCTAACCCTATCTAAATCCCTTTGCATCCCAATACCATGTCATTAATAATTAACCTAACCCACAACTGGGTCACATTTCTTACCACTCTCAAAAAATATCTCAACCATCACTTATAGGAAACCCATATCTAATACACCATTTCTATTCCTAAAATACTCACATGGCTCATAAGACACACTAAGACCTAACTGTATCCATAAAATGTTGTCCATCATCATATAATGGATATATGATTGTCCAATATATCATTAGAAGGACTCATCCTTTCATTCTATCCCAACTAGAACTAATATGTATAACCTAAGTTACCTGTAAGTTGTGCCACATCCTGAGACACCCTATAAGTCTATTTACAACTCAAGAGACAATATCCCCAATTGGAGGAATAGTCTCCACATGATCCCAAAGTCCCCAAAGTGATAATGAGGTCCTTTTACATCTCTTTGAAGAAACAATACACCCAATATATCTATCTCCAAGACACACTAGATTCGTATCATATTATTGAGTCCCATGTAAATATGTAGGCTTGAACACTCATGTATAAATAATCACCTAATTTTAAATTGAAGGGACAATCTATGTCTATATAAAGTTAACATCTTTGATGAACTCCACACCCCCAACCAAACCCCCCATACCCCATACAAGTTCATAATACCACCTTAGATCCTCTCTCAAACAACCAAGAAAAAATAATTAATTATTTAATTCAATTCAATTATGTATGACTACCTCGAAAATCATCGGGTATCATCACATCACTAAAATTTAGGGAACCTTATGTGTTCATTCTTCAGAGATCTCTCTATCCATGTAAAGAAACATTATTATAATTTGGAATATTTTATGATAATTTGGGAAAATATTCACTAAAACCCTATCAAAAATCACAAATATAATAGGTATATTTTAGAGGAATGAAAAATATAGGACAACATAGGGATACTTGACCTAAAAATATGTGAAATGACACAACACTCCCCAAATAAATTGGGAATGAATGGTAGGAATTAAAGAGTCAGGATCTAGATGAATGTCCTCCATTGAATTTACCTGACCAAAAAACCAAGGGGGGTGGACATGAAATTGTGAGTATACCCCTATTTAAAAAAACATCCTTGGTTCCTATGTGTAGTGATACAATGAGGGTCATGACACGACACTTCCACCCCTAGCCCCATCATTGTTTGTTTTTCCTACATGACGAAAAAACTAACCCAAATAGAGGGATTGAACCCCAAACTATCGCCATCATGATCTGAACCATCCTAGATCATGGTAAAACCGCATCATGTAGTTGGTCCACCCCATTTCAAACCACCTTTGTGAGGAAACCTCTATAGGGTGTTGCATGGAATGCCTCACCCATGTGATGCCGAAACCCCCAAGGCCCAACCTCTACCCTCATGAAGAGGAACCCAACGCTACACATCTAGAATCCCAATAATAATAAGCCATCATGAAATGATTATACACCGATAATAAAAACTATAAAGTGGGGGGGACATTAGCCCATCCCCTATCAGGTGATAACCTAAGCACCTGAAACACCTTCCAGGCCACAACCCACATCCCAAAACATTCCCATGAGGTGTTTTAACCCATGTATTCCCCATATAAAACCCAATTCGTGAATATTATTCTACTTGAGTGTCAGGAATTAAAAATTACTTTTTATTTCATAACCTATAAGGACCCGAGTCTTTACAATTGTGTAAATCCTCCCCCAGGAGTGTGCAAGTGCATGTCACTTTATCCCCATCGTAATTTTTTTCGATCACTAAAGACTAGTAAAATGACATCAAGGCAGTAAATGTAATTCAAAACTAGTCATTCGATATCCTATTTGACATATATATAATCTATTATAAAATATATAAATAAAACTTTTTATTATTCTATATTAACACATATTTTATTATATATTTTCATATAAATTTATATTTATACATTAATATACATATTATTATAAATTAATATATATGTAATTAATTATGTATATATAAATTAATATATGTGTTATGTATTAAAAAATTTATTATACTTTAATATATAAGTAAATTTATTTGTTACTATGTATTAACATAAATTTTGTTATATGTTCGATATATATATATATGTGTGTGTGTGTGTGTTAATTTGTAAGTTAACGTATATGATATAATATATAATTATATATGTTAGTGTATGTTATTATTTATAAAAGTTAGTATAAATTAATATATATTTTATTGTATATTTATATACAAATCCATGTACCTGTTATTATATGTTACACACACATATGTTTTTATCACATGTTATTATATATTAATATATATATATATATTATTAATATATAAATTAGTGTCTCTATTATTATAAATTAATATATATATTATTATATCTAACATATATATAAGCTATTATATGTTATTATATATATATTAATATAAATGTTATTGTATATAAATATATATTTCATTATACGTTAATATATATATATATATGTTATTATAAATTTATAAATATTTTATTATATATTTATATATAAATATATATATCTGTATATGGTTTAGGAGATTACATATCAAAAGAAAATCTCTCACCCATATCTCTAGTGGATCCAGCCTCATATCTCCCCTCGAGGATTCAAAAAAACCCACTGGACCAATTTTATTACATATATATGTGTGGCCTCTAGGATTATTAGGACTTTTTATTGACCTCAATTTTATAGAATCGAAGACCGCATTTGATGGCCTGAAATCAGTACGATGATGTGACGTGATGTCCCAAGCATTAGCGAGACAATGCACATGGAAGATAGCCTGATGTTCACTATTCCATTTCAGTTTATGACCATGTCAATATTCCAAAACTACGTAGGCCAACTAGTGAATTGAAAACTCAAAGTGTTTGATTCTACATGTCATCAATATGGTCTAAACGTATGAGGTTTGTTTTCAACTGGCACCTCCCAGTTCTTGTATTAACAATAACAAGAGACCACTACATGGACAATAAGGGCCATGATCTCCCCCATGAATAAGGATCAACATGAGTCAAACTTATATTAGCCAATCACACCTCTATTTTCCAGTATAAGTTGCCAGGACATGGATATGAAGAACATAGAATATTGAACATGAAACAATACCATTGTTATGGGGACGACATATATTGGGTCATGCCTATAAATGGGTCTATGTTGTGGCCTTGGGGGATTCCATGTCATCATGGTCCATTTTGTTCTCCATAGGTCAACTAAGAATATTGAAATCCTTTTTTATTTGTTATTCTTTTGTAAAAGGTTCCTCAAATCCACTCCCTGGTCTTGACATCATTCTCCCCCACACAGATGAGCATGATGTCATTTTCTTCCCACATGTGTGAGACGCTGCCAATCCTCATTGGTGGTATTGGTACACTTGTAGGAAGAATAAACTAACATCATATCCTTCACACACATGAAGTGAAATCCTACCCCAAATTTAATAAGAGGTCATGGGATTAGACTAATGACCGATGGTTTGATCTCCCAATGCAAGCTAGAAGCCGCTGCCAATAAGATTGAGACTTTCTTAGAAATTGATATGTATGTTATTCTATAAAATATCGGTGTGTGTGTGCATGTGGGTTTGTGTGTGTGTTATTATATATATATATATATATATTACTATATATTAATATATGTTATTACATTTTACTTATACTGATAAATTTATTATTATATGATACTGTATATTTATATATGAATTAATATATATGTTTTTATATATAAATACATAAAATATTATAAATTTGATATGTGTTATTATATATATATTAGTATAATTTTATTATATATATATATATTATTTATATATACTAATATACATAAATATATATGTTATTATTTAGACAAATTATCATATATTAATCTATTACTTAATATATAATACATTATATATTTATATATTTTTTAATATAAAAATAAATTTGATAATATACTTATTTATTAACATAGGTAAATTAATATGTATTCATGTTTTAAAATATGACAAAATTAGTCATGTTTCTAACATGACTAAATTAAAAATTATCCATATTTTAAAATGACTCTACAATTCCCATCTAAATTAGACATGTTTATATGAAAATACAGTTAAAAAAAATTCCATGCTTCTATAAAACATGTCCAAAAAATGCTACAAATTATATGTTATTTTTTCAGTGGGAGTTGTATTTATATGCAACTAGCTCATAAAAGTTGATATTGTGGGGTTTTTTTAACAAAAAATAGTCGAACACCCATCATATTGATAGTTGTGTGATGACTCCAATGATGGTCTCATAGAACTCATAGCTTAAAAAATCCTACGTAATTTTTTATTAATTTATTGAACTTCATCACTCTATCTCGTTTATTAGTGAGGAAAATTTTTTTTGGTCAAAAACTATATAAAAAATTATCATGATATTATTTAAAACATTATCATAAAATCTATAATCTAATTTATCATACCAATATACAATGGAAACTCATTTATATGATTCCACCACCTATTTGGATAATTCATTATTTAAATTATAATAAAATATTTATAATAAAAAATCTGAATTTCAGAATATGATATTTTCACTAAATAAAAAATCTTCTAACAATGTTTGTTTATAGAAGAATAATGTGTGAAAATTGATAATATATAGAGTAACAAATTAATAATCACCCCAAAAGTTTGTGTTTCATTATCTTTATAAAGTATATATATATATCAATTTTCATCAATACAGTATTCATTATTTTAGTTAAGAAATTTATATGGGGTTTACTAGGATATATCTTCCCATTATGAATACATTTTTTCCTAAAATACTCATAAATGGACGAAAACACTGACCATGATTACTATTGAAACCACAGTTCAACTTATCACCCATTTCAATCTAAACATAAACTAAAAATTGTTTTAATTTATTGAGAAACAAAAATTTAGTATTCATGTCATAAAAAAAGATCAAGGGATTGATTATAAAAAGGGTTTAAAAATAATACTAATAATGGAATTATCTCACAACAAAACGTTTTATTATTACCATTATTACCACAACAATTGCACTAAAAATATTTTAATCATGAACAATATTTTACCCCTCCCTTACTTTATTTTTTCTGCACATTTCATGATTCCTATCATGGATTATGCCTTTATTTTCAATAACCAAAGGTAATAAAAATTTATTCACACTAATTTAATATATTTAATTAGTAAATAAAAATAATGAAATTAAAAAAAAGTCACTATTGAAAAAACGTTTGTATGAGAAAATTCATATTTACATAGGTAATTTTCAACACATTAGATAACATATGGATAAAAAAGTTTCTAAATCATTATCTAGAATATAAATAATGCAATTAAATTGATAAACATAATATGAAAGTCACAAAAATAATCAAGAATATAATTAATTATTTTATACTGTATATTTATGTGTTTTTTTTAGAATAAATAATTTATCAAATATTATTTTAGAAGAATATTTTGTGTCAAGATTTACTAAAAAAACTACGATGTTTGAGATATTAATAATATTATTAATAACATTATCCTTGATGGTTATATTAATAATACTATAATACATTTAATTATTTAACTCCCAACAATGGTTATTTTTTTTCTTCCTTCACTCTGAAAAAATACAATATGTGAGTCCCCTTTAATAATATCTAATTATTCATCATTCATCTATATATGTAATAATTCTTATCGTTTAATTATTCAATCCAACTATAATTAGGCTCTATGATACATCCAAGAAAAACCCAAAGGATTATATATAATATATTATTGAAATGTGGAGATAAAATATAATAGAACAAAATATTTTCCTCTCAAGGGCCCCCAATAATAAATTAAAAGGAAAAATGATATCACAATTGTGTGTAAAAAATAAATTATAATGAATATTTTTATGAATTGAAAATACTAAACATTATGGAAAAAAATTCATAGAAAAAATTCAATTAATGTGATCCAATTATAATTTATGAATACATGGTAGTGATTCCCAAATATAGATGATATTTGAAGAATAATGCTCTTAGTACAAATTTTACTACCACAAACATGGTGATTTATTTGAAATATTTTTGCGGAATAATAATAAACTACAAATTTCAACTTATATATTTTACTAACATAATAAAATTAAAAAAATAAAATTAAAAAAAATTAAAAATTACAATTAAATAAAACAGACCTAATTATGAAAATTGATCTTTATTGGATACAATGTATTGGGGGATCAATTGTTGTTGTTATATATAATTGAAAAGAACATGAATATATATTGAAATGAATGGTTTCAATCCAATTTTTAAAATTACAATTCTTATAGAAACACACACGCACACACACACATATATATAATAAAATAGATAAGAAAATTGGATGATATAAAATAAATAAAATGTGCTAATTATTTATATATTTTCCATGTTGTTTAAAAAAATATATTTAAAATACCAAAAAAAATATTTCTTCAAGTGAGCTAGGGTTTGGTTAACCCTAAACAATAATAATCAAAGAATAAATTTAGTCAAAAAAGAACATAACTATTTATAGTAAAATTGAAGAAAAAAATTTAACATTTAAACCCCAAAATAATATGAAGTCAATATCACAAGTAATTATAAAATGATTTTAATAAACAATTCATGGGTTATTATATATTTTTAAACAATATAAAAAAATATAATATAATTTACGTATAGTTTTAATAATTGGTGAAAACAACTCACCAACACTCATATAAGATATTTGAAAACTCAAATTATATGTTAATGAAAATATCTTATGATAGGGGATTCCACTATAAATATATATTCATCATACATATTAGTTCTATTAAATCAAAACAACACTCAATAATTGTGGTTTTCCCAAAAAAATAGCATAAGTATTGAATTTATTATAATAATAAATTTATTAACCCTCTTATAATTAATAAATCATACAATATGTGAAATTAACTATAAAATAAAACATTTATTATTTAAAATAAGTTTTCATTATTAATATAAGATGTAATATTTTATCCCTTTAACTAAAAAATAATAATATAAAACATGATTTTATGATTAGGTAATGATTAAATACTGAAAAACCCTTTCCACCATTTAATTTCATTTTAATACTTTTGACCATGATCTGTCATGTCTTGATAAAATATTCTAATATATTTGAAAATGTGTGGTCATATATTGATCTAAACTTAAAAAATGTTTAATTAATATTTATTTTCATCAATTTTTACCATTACTTGATATTAATGAGTCCAAAAATTTCATATATTAATTTTTGATCATTTTCATAATTTTTTATTTTTCATCTGGAAATATTTTTGCTTCATTTTAATTTCAATAATTTCTATAGTTTAATATATTGCTGTCAATATTTACTATCATGGATTAATCTAACATTTTGTGTGCTAAAAATTTAACAGATACCATTTTTAGGATATACCATACCATTCTGATGATTTTAATATCTACAGTATGATCTGGATCATAGAAAAATCATTTTACACAATATAAGAAGAAAAATAGAGAACAATACATTAATGAGACAAATAATTATATAAATAATCACTAAATAAAACAAGTTAAATTTGAGGGAAAAAGATAAAATAACATCAATATGACATTTCGAAGTTATAACATTTTTAATATATTACATGGGATAAATATAGTAAAAATTATATTTAATAGGCATGTAAAATAATTTGATAAAAATCCCAAGATATATAGATTACCTAGAAAGATAATGATAAGTAAAATTTAATTATTTCATTATGAAAAGATCCATAAAAATGTTTTTTCTCTTTACCTCAATCTATATATCTTCCATTCACATGGATCCCTCTCAATGCTCTCTCCCTCTAAATCGTAGTTATAGAGAGATCAATGACTCAAATTCAATTCCCTTGTTAACTCAAATAAACAAAATATATATCTAAGGGGAAAGGTTAAAATTTTGATAAATAATTATAAAAACATCACCAACACGATTTTCTAAGAATTTAACAAAGAAACACTTTTTACATATTAATGATATGAAACATACTAGGTTAAATTTGTCATGGTAGGTGGGGTTTTTATAATACTCCTTGAAATGTGACTATATTTATTTAATAATCTTAATAACTCTAATCCATTGGTTTATCTATAATGGTTTTACTTCTCATGAGTTACAACCTCATTCCACATATCCATTATATTTTGGTTCCTGTGGATCTTTAGATGATTGAATAATTTTGGATCCATTACCTTACCTATCAATAGATAGATATTTTCAACGTTATTTTTTTATAGAACAGTACATGGATTTATTGATAAATACTATAGTTATTTAATTTTATTCTTGGTTTTTTGATATTGACTTATCCTGAACATGGTTGTTTATTTTTTCTCAGTTTTATTTTTTATTTATTGCACATATTTACCAAACATTATCTTTATGTAATTCCACTTATTACCATGCAATTTTTTATGAAAGAAATTATTTTAAAATAAAAAATTTAGAATAATTTTTATTAATCAGTAGATTGTGAAATTGTGAAAATGATTTCATTATTATGTCTAGAATGGGGAATTCCTTGTATCTGAGAATATGAAGTTTTTATTGAAAATATTTAGAATTGGTACTATTTTTTTAAATTAATAAAAATTTTATTTGAATGATATATTAACCTAAAATATCTCTCTATATTAATACATTTGATACTTTTAGAATGAAACCCTAAATCTACAGTGCTCTTTAAATCTAGGATGCTGAAGAATTTATTGAAATTTAACAAGAAAACAAGGATTATATAAGGGAAAATTTGAAGGATATTTTTCCGACCGGTGTGTTGGTTGGGTTTTTTAGAGTCATGGAAGATGAATCTTCCAATAGCCTATTAACATATTTAAGAGGAAGGGATTATTGAATTGAATTATAGGTTAATTAAATGTTACAATAGTATTATTTTATCTTCAAATCATTGAAACAATTATTAGATTGATGTATAATACTCATCATTAAGTGATTTTTGGAGTTTCAATTCACGTTAATATGTTTTTCATTATTAGAATAGAATGAAAGGGGTTTTAATGATGAAGAGTGGAGTTTATAGTTGCTAACATTTCAAATTTAATATTTCACATCATAATGTAAAGGATTGTTACATTAATAGATTTCTAAAAATGACAATGTTCGGACAATTCTTCATGTCATAGTCACACCACAACCTATTTCACCATGAAGTCCTTTATCACAAAATAGTTAGAAGAACCTTAAAAATTGGAGATAATATAGGTTTCGGGATCTAGGTTTTCATTTTATAGTGATTTAGACCATTCCACCATGCACCTAAATGAGAAAATATGATTAAATTGGAATATATAGGCTCTACACAATATGAATCACGGTGGACATATCGAAGTGATAAGGGCATGAATTTTTAGTTCTTTAATAGAATATAATAATTCTTTATTTCATGCCATAGTATAAAATATCTCAAAATAATGGATAGTTGATTTTTTAAGTGGTTAATGTGTAATAACATGATCATGTTACAATGCACTTGGTTACTCCATGAAGATAACTACCACACTATAATTATGAGTGTAACATTATGATGATGAAAAATATATAAATAGAGTGATTTATGGATATGAACCACTTTGTTATTTAATGTATAATATAAATGAATATTTAGGTCACTTAATCATATCTATCGTTTGATATAAGTCTTGGATATATTTATTGGATGAAAAAAAGATTGAATGTTTTAAGTGGAAGCTTTCAGCTAAAATAGTGGTGGGAATTCATATTATTAATTTGGGAGAAGAGTACTTTTTGTTGTGATGGTGTAGATAGTTTGAGAAGAATTAAAATAATGAATCACTAAAGGCTTTAGAAAACTAGGAATTTTTGGGGAGAGGTGGTAAAAAATCAACCAATCATGTTGATGGTGAAGGGTGAGAGTTTCTTAACTATTTCCCAGGAATCTATGTCCCTGGAGGCTTCCATGGAAAAAACCACCTCCCCTATTTATCCGCATATTAGCCTATTTATTAAATGTTTTATTTTTGGTATTGGTATACTATTTATATGGTTCACCAAGCTTACTTACTAGCTTCCAGGAATGTCTTGATCTAAGTTATATCATACTTGGTTGATAGCCCTAGGATGACATTGTTTACTGGGAACATGAATTATATGTAAGTTTACTATTACAGGAGAATCATACAAAACACTCATGAAATTATTGGATACTACCTGGATTGTATAATTCACGGTGAGGTTAGAAACATCTTCTCTATATAGTTGAACATATGATTAAATTAGTATGGTAATATGAATATAGATGGATTCTCCATTGATTATGGTTGCCAACATTCCCACACTTAGAGAAATCAATAGTAGACATTGTTCCTTGGTTCTGATGATATTTTTTTATGTTTGTTCCATTTTGAGTCCAATATGAAATAAATAAAAATCATTAATGAAAATTTTGTATGTTTCTCATGTCTCATTTTCCATGAAGGAAAATCTTAACCCCCCATACTCAATAGAGAAGGCTATAACTCATCCCCAAAAATCACATAGTTGTTTTTGAATTAATAAGCACCCATGAAAGATTATATACATAATCGAGCACTTTTAAGTGTAAAAAAAGTATGAATGAGTCCAAAAACTTATATATATATCCAAAATGTTGATATAAATTAGCTAACATCGACACCACCAAGATGATCTTCCTATCGATCACCAGCTAACAATCCATTATAATATTTCTATTCCATACATTTATGTTGGAATCATGAACCAAGAGGAGATACCCACTGATGAAAATTTCAATTTTAGAATCTAGATATACAAATGACCAAACCTTATGGGTGACTTGACAACCCCTCTCAGTATATCAGCCTTTTCCACCTTTGAAAAATAAGCATGATGAATACTTTAGGTCTTGTGGGTGTAGAAGATTTTGAGACCTCATACAAATAACCAAAAACCATCAAATAATTAAATTATTTATTCCAAATATTTCAGGCATAAATTTCCATAAACTGTTATACTTATGTTTTTTGAGAATTAAGAAATTACTATACATAAACAACCCATACTCTTTCTAATAAATGTAAATTTTTTCCACTAAAACAAAACTCTTAAAAAGAAACACATAGTTCATCAAGGATTAAATCATAAAAATATTTCAAATTTAAATCATAAAAATTTCCACTCATACTTAATTGTTTTGATTCTTTGTTTTTAATTTGGGATGATCATAAAATGCAAAGTAAGAGGTTTACAAGAAAAAGAAAACCTAATTGTCCATTAAAATAAGAGACACCATGATTTTTTTTAATTTCATATAAAACTATTATTGATCATAAATGTTTATAAAATTAATTTCAAATAGAAACATACTTCATGTCTTCAATATTTATTGAAAAAATCACCTGAGAAAGTGTAATCCTGATTGAAAAATCATGAAGGTTCACTCGGAAAACAAGAGATGTAAAAACCAAAGATTTTAAACTTCATATTTTCCTTGAATAACTAATTAGTTCAATATATTATTAAAATAAAAAATCCAGATTCATAAAATATATGGTATATTAAAGTAAAATTTTTCCATTATCATATATCTGTTAAAAAATATTTGAAACAAAGTAACCATAATACAAAATCTAAGTACAAAATGGAACGAAATCACATTTGGTAGAAAATGTATCCGTTATAATGATTATTTTCATAAGTTTTTAAAATATGTAGATTCATTAGGGGTTTCCATGGACCCATATTGAGCTAAATATTAATAATTATAGTATTATTGAAATAATATATCAGATAAATTTGATATCTTGGATGTTTTCAAGGGATCTATGCTAGAGGAATCACAACCAACAATTTCCCCCATAGTTTAGCTTTTGTTTAGATCTTATTTAGAGTTAATTAGGGGATACATAAATATAAATTACAATGATATAATCTAAAAAATATTAATGTAATCTTTTATTAATCCCAATTATTTTACATATTTCACTTTTTTTATAGAAGAAGAATGTTTATTTTTCTATAAAAAGTTCTGTTCTTCATAATTTATTTCTAAACAATATTTACAAAGTTTTTAATTTTATTCTGATTGAATTAAATTATTTTTAAAAATAATCATGATAGTATTATCTTAGGGGTTTTTTGATAATTTTGTAAAATAATTAATTTTAAGCTAAATAGTGAAAATATTTATTTTTCTAATAACTGCCACTTATATGACATTATCTTAACATAATAATGACATAAATGTTTGTGAAATGTTTTTACTAAAAATATATTTACTAAGTAATATAGATGAATTGACAATCATATGTTGAAATTATTAACTCCATGTTTAACATTTCGAAAACATATGTAATACTTTTATTTAAAAGACCATTTTTATTTATTTATATTTAAAACTAGTTTTAAAACTGTTTATAATTTAAATATAAAAAACATATTTCAGATTTTAGTTCAAAAATTTCATATTGTATAATATATTCAATTTTATTTTTAGTAATAAAATTAATTTAACATTGTAAATATCCGTTACCAAGATAACGCATTTATTTTGTCAATGAATGATACTTTCTAAATATTATTCTTTTAAATTTAACATATATAATTTAAAATAATAGAATAATATTAAGTTTAAATATATATAAATAATTTAATACCTATTTAATTGGTAATAAATATTTAACAGTATTAAGATCCCTAAATGTTTAAAATGACTTTTTTTCTAAAAAAATAGTTTTTTCAAAACATGATATATTTTAATTTAAAAGTAAATTTATCACATTTAAATTTTTATTTCTATTAAATTTATTTAAATTTTATACTCAAATATCTAAATATTTGGTAATAAGGTAAATATTAAATTTTAATTGATAAAATAAATAAGATGGTCTAATTTTTATCAAAATTAATAAGCTTTAAAATGGGTTATCTAATGTGTCTCGAATATTACTAAATTGATTTTACACTTAAACCCAATAGAATGTTTTTTAGGTTTTAAAGTCACATATACATATAAAACAAACATTTAACCACCTAAATCACTTATCTCTCATGTAATTCCATTCTTACCCCTCACAAAACCTTTTTCCAAAACATTTTTCCACATTTTTTAGCTATAAAAGAAGATCACATACACCCATTTCAATACACATGTATATTTAAAAATTCCTTTGAAAAAATTCAAAATATAATTATAATAGATCCCATATACACTTTTGAATCCCCTACCAACAATAATTCTCCTCAAGTCCTTCATTTCAAATGGTTACTTCTAGATAAGATACAAATTCTAAACATTAGTATTACTTACCTTTTGAATGCTTTGGCTTATCCTTCTCACCCACCGTCATCAAAACCCATTATAACGATATTTAAAAAAATTAAATATCATAAATAATATACTAAAATTTTATTATATTTATTGTATAACCATTATTTATTTCCCATGTGTATTTACAGACTGCCGCCACCAGGAATAACACACTTATTTTTTCATCACCACATTTCACCGGTGGTTCATGAAATGTTATTAATGAATACATATTTTATTTATGTCATGATTTATATTATGTAAATATAATGATATTGGTGTATAAATAATATTAGTAATAATAAATCATTGTAAAAAAATCACTTAAAAGAAACATACCAAGAAAAAAAATGTTTTATTTATAAGTGAAACATTATTTTCATTTACAATATTATAATAAATTATGAAAATTATTTCTCAAATCATTATAAATATCTAAATAATGACATTATAACTTTTTTATAATTATTTTGTTAATAATAATCTCTTATATAATTATACTCAAACATAGATTGTTGAATGTTCTTATTGAGTTAGTTTGACCACCTATATGGAAAATGATATAAATTTTTATCAATGATGGATATGAAAAAAATATTACTTTATATTTGTAATAAATAGCCTTTTTTCAATTCTAGTAATATAATTTTTTTATTAATTAATCAATACAACATAGTTCATTTGTTATAAATTATCAAAAAAAGTTAATCACCGACGTCATTATCACATTTAACAACTAAAAAACTATTGAAATGAAATTATAATATTTTAAATAAATACTAAAAAAATTAAATCTCCTTTTATGTTATTGGAATGATTAAATTTGGGATAATAATAAATAACAACACCACTATTAAAAATGTAGTTCAAAATGATCTAGACTGCTCACACTCGAAAATAAATATATTTAACAACTAACTGATTTACATGTATACACTAATTATAATTTGAAATTAAAACATTTTACAGATATTAAAAAATTTCATAATAGGTTATTAACATATGTATTTTTGTTAGATAGGAGATTCAAGAACTTTAGTGGAAAAAAATGAATTATGGTAAATGGTTTTGGGTCTCAAAATTAATTTATTTAGATATTTTTCATATTGTGTTGCATGTTATCTCTAATATATGGTTATTACTAACCAATGAATACCTTTTAATATATTCATGTATTTCATGGGTTTTTAAGATCCACATATATTTCTCTCATAAAATGGAGTTTTATTCATGATTTTAAATGGTTTTTGGTTAATCAACTCCCTTTAATGATTTATAACTCATTTTCCTTAATTAATTTCTTTTAAAATTGGGTTTTACAGCATTATATATTATTTAATAGTATTTTTTCATCAAATGTATGAATAATATCTACTTAATTAAATGTTTTTTAAATAATAAAATTATTTCTCAAAATGTGTATCATTGTTGAGAATGATTTTCACCCTATTTGACAATGGTTTCCACTACTTGACGATATTTTCCTTCCCACGAAAAATATTCATCATATTTGTAAACTATTTTATCTCATTTAATATTTATATTTCCCTTATCCCCAATTCAAAATGAAACCCTTTTATTCTTTTTATGATGTGGGACTTAAAAAAGAAATTTTAAAATAGTAAAATGGTTTTCATTCCTTGATCATTTGTTTTATTTTTATAATTTCCATGGTATAATATTTAGTTAATTTATAAGGATATATTTTTGAAGCATAATTTAAATGTAAATTTTTCTAAATTTTTCTTATCAAATTTTTAGAAATAAAATTTTAAAGTGACCAGTAACTTCATCTATTCATGATAATGTTATTTTTTATAGAATATATTTTTTGGTTTTTATTCCATGTTAACACATTATTTCACATTTGAGAAAATTACTAACAATTAATATTCCCTTCCATGTCATAAAATGGTCTTAAAAATAATCCAAACTCCTTATTATTTTAAAATGAAAAATTCTATTTACTGTTATTTTTCAATCTGTTTAAACAAAATCTCATGAAAATGAACATTTTATATATATCAATGTGTTTTATTTATTCACATGATTTTATCTAATTATAAAATTAATATAATTACCAATATATCTTATCCCCATGTTTTGAATTATCATTTAACCCATTTCCATCATGTTTTAATTATAATTTGAGGGAATTGTGAATCATTTCCCCAAGAGGCATACATAATGTTATATATATAAAGGGTGGACCTTGATATCGATCCAATGCACTGGGAAAGAATTATTCACTAGAGATGAAATGTTCCCAACACCTTGGATTTATTTCATTGTAATGTTTTATAATACCTTGATGAAAAACCTCGATTACTTGATGTGTGGACCCCAATATAACTATAACAACCATTCTCTTTATTACACACTTTAACACAATTTATTACTTAAAATTGCACTTAAAAAGGCAATTTGTATTTAGAGGTGCAGGGTACTCATAATATAGGGATATTACATGACAAAATATGACATAAAAATATGACACCTTTATTGAAATAAAATTTTTAATGACCATAACATTCCCTCGTACTTAGCATTGAATGTGATAACTTGAGGACATACACAAGAAAGGGGTGAGATATAAAGCCCAATAAGGGAGTAAAAAAAGAATAACATGAATAATAAAATACATGTTAAGAAATATGAATATAAATGGAGAATAATAGAAACATGGAAATAAAGTCATGATATAGTATGATTATCATAACATGGAAATGTGGCAACAACACTTAACACGATATAAGCAGGTGGCAATGCTCATTGCATATGGAGCACAAGTAAACCCTAAATACACTTGAATTAGCATTATTAAACCCTACCATAACATGAATTATCATTATTAAACCCTCACTTCACTTTACATATAATGATACTAATCTTTACGCAATGCATTGTAGCACTACCAAGGAGCACACTTTATAAACATTTCATTTCATGCACAAGTGTTCCAATTGGATCATATAAATGGAATCATTCAACATCATCATTTGTTACATGATAATTGAATGTGGAATACATACATGAATATCTATAATCAATAAGTATATGCTCTTAAATGTGAATACCCTTTATAGAGAAATGGGTATGGTAGTCACTTATATGATGATTTTCCCATGAGAAATTTTGACAGCATAACGACCTCATAGAGAAATAATAAAATGGGTTGATGAGAGAGAAATGGGTATCTAATCATTTATACATGAAATTTATAGTAAGGGGTCCATTGAAAATAATATCCTAACATATGAAATGGAATTTATATGCATAATATAAAATAGTTTATTAAATGTAAATGAGAAGAGAGAAATTCCATACGGAATTTTGGCTTGGTAATGGGTGTACATGGGGGTAATTAATGAGAGATAAATAGTTATCTCATCATTAAAACATAAGGATGAAAGTATGGGGGAGATGAAATATTATAACCCAACATTTTCAATTGAAAATAAAATGGTTTACCGATATAAATAAATTTAGACAAAAATAAGAAAGGAACAAATCCCTTACATGAAATTATGATCCCAAAGGCCTTGGTGGGGCTTGATAGAGGCTTATTTGGAGCCTCTTGTGCCTTGGTAGGATTCTAGAGAGTGGTGGGAATAGAAGGAACGTTCTCATATGGTTATGGAACGTTCTCCTAGGGTTATTAGTGAATAGAAGTTGGATCATGGGTGGGTTTATATAGGAAAAGAGAGGGAATTCTTTATTATTTAGGCTTTGGATAGTACACAATAAACTAATCAAAATCACAAACCAACCCATTGTTTTTTACCATAGGTTTTCAAAAGGGTATTGGAAGACATTATATTATAGTTCCAATAGCAGAAATTATTAAAATATTATGTTTTCTTATGTGGAGGTGAGTCACACTCTCAAGGAAATCATTTTAAAATGATAAAATGTTTTATATGTCTTGGAGGGTCGATAAAGGCTTTCTAAAAAAAATAAAATAAATATAAATTTATAGAATTTTAAAGGTAAAACATATATTAGCCGAATAAACCTTATATAGTATTTTACTACACCACTATTGGGTAATTTTGATGTCATAAATCACATTATATATTTAAAAGGAATTTAATTTTTACCGAAAAATTTGACTATCACAGAAAATTATGAAAAATTAACTATTAGAAAATTTTGAAAAATAGAATACAAAAATATTATTCATTTGAACTAAATAACTTTATAAATATGTGAATTTTCAGTTTTAAAATAAAACCGACATTTATAAATAATTCCTTGGTTTTGGAAAAAACAACTTTCAATCCTAAAAAAACATACAATTGTATAAAAACGATAAGATTATTTATATTTAATAAAAATGAATTTAGTAATAATAATTTATTAAAATAATATTTAATTCAAAATCTATTAATTCATCAAAATTTATATCTAAACTGAATTTTAATATTTTTAAAGTAACAATGACAAAATGAATGTGTATTCTTTATTCTATAAAAAACCAATGAAAAAAATTATAATGGTAGGGTATTGATATATAATTACTTATAAAAAATACATGTGACCTAATGGTACAATGTGTAATGGTGATAAACTATTGGGGAGGCTCAGATAACATCCTCCGAGTGGTAATCTCTACTAATTTCCACTTCTCCCATATGCGACTCTATTAAAGATTAATGTGTTGAAGCGTGGCTTGGGATTGGTCAAGAGAGAATCCTAGTGACGTTACCTCATTTCTGATCTGCATCAAATGAGCTTCGAATGGATAAATTATACTATATAGAGCCATCACTTTCTTTTTTTGAGTAAATTAGATTTGTTAAAGCCCTATATTTATACTAATCATTTGGTCACTGTTCAATAAATATGTTAGTAATGATAATCATTCGTAACGGTATTTTAAAAATCCAAAAACAAAAAACCAAAGAATTTAATTCGTTTTATAAAACCATTTTACATAATAAGAAATTTAATTAGATCAAGAGTAATTTTCATTAATAATTTTTTGGGTAATTACAATCTTCCCCCATTAAGAAATTTCAACCTAAAAATTTCCTTATTCCCATACTAAAACAGTTAAGGGTAACTCTACCACATCACTTCCACTAATTCCCACATTGCTTCTACAAACTTTTGGTTTCTCCACAACTCCTTGATGCGGGGCATTTTCATATTTTTTAGCAATTTTCCCCTATGATCTATGATCTTCACTGAATTCTCTTCATAGGAGATTCCATTATCTAATGGTACCGCAACTAGATTGAGTACATGCAATGGGTCAGATATGTATTTCCTCAAGAGTGATACAGGGAATACATCAAGTACTTGTGATTGGTTTGGTGGGAGTGCTATTCGATGGTCCATGACTACAATGCAATCAAGAATCTCAATATGGACGATTTACCTTTGAATAATCTTTCCATTCTTCCTAAATCCCATAAATCTCTTCCTTGGAGATATGTGGGAAAATACTATATCTCCATCATCAAACTCTAGGTCTCATCGATGATTATCAGTATAGATATTTTTTCGACTATGAGAATAATTAATGTGTTATTGGATGGTCTTAAACTTCTACACCATTTCTTTGGCCATTTATAGATCTAGGAGTTTTCACTCCCCAACTTCATCCTAACATGCTGGTGTTCTGTATCTCTTCCCATAATGGGTTTCAAAACAAGCCATTTGGATTCTTGAGTGGAAACTGTTATTGTAAGGGAACTCAACCATGGGATGATGTTGATCTCATCCTCCTTAGAAGTCCAGTGATCATTTCCTCAGAATGACCTCAAGTGTTTTTATAGTCTGCTATTAGGACCAAAAGGGGCCTAGATACACTGGGGGGGGGGGTGAATCAGGTTAGGGATATTCATTTTCAAAATTCATTTTACCCCATTGGATCGTGACCTCTTTATTATTAGAGTCACTTTGTTTTCTCATGTTTGTTTATTTTGATCACCTATTTTTATATTTATCTAATGATGATGCTTTAGATGCAATTCAGGGAAGCAACCAGGAAGACACAAAGATTTTTACATGGTTCACCCTCACTGGGCTATGTCCAAGGAGCATACAACAACAATGTTCCATTGTACAAAATCCACAAAATCTAACTAATAATAATGTTAGGGCTAGATAAATTATATGCACAGGCTCTCCTCCTTTACAATGTTTAGGTCCATCTCACTACTTTCCCAATGGTCAGTCACTATTTCTCTCTCTCTCTGCTCACTGCTAGAAGATAGAATAACTTTCTTCCTCTTCCTTTGATCTCTGCACAAGGATGGGATCCACTAACAGTGTATTTAACTATAGGTCTCTTCATTTACATGAATAAATGCATACTCAACTATATTTATATGGTCTTTTAAAGACCATCTTTCACCCATAGATGAAAACAACTTTGCGTCTAAAACAGTGGGAAATTCTTTTTGAAAAACCTTCTTGAAGCACACTACCTAACAAGGCTCCCAATTTAGTGAAGCTCAAAAATGACTTCAAAAAGTCCAAACCTTTTCATGAAGCCCATGCCTTCACAGAGATTAGGTCATCGCGGAGCCCATGTAGTAACAGAGCGACATCCCTCGTGAAGCTCATTGAGCCAACATGGAGTGCGCAACTTTCACGGAGCTAGACTAGCCGCTGCGAAGCTCCTTACTTTCGCAAAGAACACTATCTTCACAAACCACATTTGTGATCAATGGGAAAAATATTTTCATTGAAAACTCTTTGCTTTTCTCTAGGGGGATGAGGCGTATTCATAGGTGATTCCACTGACCCTCAAACCTTCTGCACGAAGTCAGCACCACGTCATCTCAAATCGCGATGCTCCAAAATTTCCTCCAAAATTATCTCTATATCACAAAGCACCATGGAAATTTTATGATCACAGACCTCATCTTAATCATGTAACATCCCTTCAATTCCATCACACTATCGTTGTGATGCTCCCTTGCAATTCCCTTCCCCGCCGCAATGCTCTTCAACGCTTCCATTCACGAAGGTTGTCGTAATCACAAAGATTTACCATCAACATTTTCATGTCTTCGAAAAATCCAATCCATGAAGTCTATATTCATGAAATTCACACCTTTTCCAAATTTTTATGAGATCTTCAAGGATATCGAATTTTCGCAATTCTCACAAAACTCCAAATTTTGGACCCCAAATACTTGGAAAACACTAGGAAACGTCGCTACCTTGTATCTTTTCTTTTGTACTGCCTCCAGATCATCCATTCCATTTTCTTGGTTCTTTTTAAACATCGATTGTCATCAACCTCTCTAGAACTCGACAATTCACCAAGGAATCTTGCATTGTCAACCAACACATGAAATCCCTAAAATGTTGTAATGTTACCTTGAGAAATTGTTTCCCAACAATCTCCCCCTTTGGGTTTGTTGACAACTCCTCTTAGAATGATTTTAGGTACATTGATACCTCACCGAGTCTCCTTCCATCATATACCACCATTTTCCTCTTGCGTTTCAGATAGAGACCATGATTTACTCAACACAAACTCTAAGCCCACATGAGAATTTATCATTGTGAGAAACGATTGTAACTGAAAAGATCATCAATGATTCACTTCATATATGCCACCAACTATTAACATCCAAATGATACTAATTTCCAAACTGATACTAATTTTTGATACCACACTAATACCAATTTGTGATAGCTGGAAAAATTATGACACCATTCCAACATCACTGTTCTGCTTTTATCACGATCCTCATCTATCACGATATCTATTCTTTGATCGATCACTTCTAACATTGTCAAATTTCATTCTATCCCCCTATATCATTTCTCTCCCCCTATTTCACTACTCCACCTATCAGATTGTCCCAGTGACTTTGACTAAGACATTTTTTTCACTTTCTCATCCATAGTTTCTCCCACTCTTGGAGTCACTAGTTCTCTCCCCTTGTCAATGAACCCAATGGTCACTCATTTGTGGATTGAAACATTAGAAAGAATAAAAATTATCACATTAGATGAAAACAGACCATACCTCGGAGAGAAGGGGGTCCTATATCCACACATGTTCACGTGTGGGGAGTCGACTGAACTCCCAGAGCTAGTCAATTCCTCTCAAAATATTCCTTGGGTAAGGTCTTTGTCAGAATGTCTACAACCTATAGCTCTGTAGGAACGTACTCCCACTTCACAATTCCCTACTAAGCCTTCTCCTTAATAAAATGATTCATTATATCAATGTTCTTTGTACTTGATTGATGAATGTGATTTTTGCTGAGATTTATAGAACATGAGTTATCGCACTTTCTTCCGATCAGAGACTTTAATTCAACTCCCAGGTCATCAAGATGCTTCCTCATCCACAAAAACTGTGTGCATACATGAGTGGCTTCAATATACTCAACATCTGTGGTGCTCAATGAAATTCAGTATTTCTTCTTACTATGATAAGAAATACATAATCCACAATTATATAACGCACATCCTGACGTCTATTTCCTATCACCCACTGAACCGTCCCAATCTGCAACAGTATATCTCAATAATTCTGACTGTTATTTTTCACTATATATCAAGACGAACTCTACTATTCCCTTGATATACCGAATTATTTTTTTCATTGAATGTATGGGGATTTCCCTATGATTACTCTAATATCTCACTGCTAGGCATGTGGAGAATACAATTTCAGGAATTATCGCAGTCAAGTACAACAAACATCCAATGATTTTCCTATATTCTATGATATTAACTGCCTTTTCATCCTCATCTTTAGAAATTTTCATCAGGGTAGCATCCACAGTCTTCATCTCCGTGAAATTTTCCATTCCAAATTTTATCAAAACCTCCTTGACATATTTGTATTTAGAAATGAATGTACTATTCTTTCCTTGTGCCACCTCTAGACCCAGGAAAAATGTCTGCACTCCAATCATTGACATTTCCGACACACATTTAATGAATTTAGAAAACTTTCTAAACTGAGCTTCATATGATCCACTAAAAATTATGTCATTAACATAAACCAACACTATCATCCTTTGATTACTATTTTTGTAGAAATATAGATTGTAATCAACTACCCCATACATCAAACCATGCATCTTCAAGTACCGATGAAGCCTTCAGTACAATGCTCTTGGAGCTTATTTCAACCCATACAATGCCTTCTTCAGTATTCATACCATTTTCTCTTCATCATGAATGAAAAAAGCACATGGCTTCTCAATATACACTTATTCCTCCAAAACCCCATTGAAAAATTTATATTTGACGTCCATCTAGAAAAAATTGAACTTCAATTTCACTGCAATTTCTAGGAACAATCTGATTGTTTCTATTCTTTCAACTGGTGAAAATGTCTCATCAACATCTATTACCTCTATCTAGGAGTATCTTTGCACACTATTCATGTTTTTTTCTAATTCACTGAGCCATATTTATTCATCTTGTTGTGATAAACACATATATTCCCAATGAAATTATTATCTACTTGCCTCAAAACAATCTCCCATATGTAATTACAAATTATATAATTCATGTCATGTGGTAGCTTGAATCTTTTTCATTTATATTGATATATATTTGAATTCCTCAGGTTCATTATCAGTGTCTACTTCTAAATTATAATTTTCCACTTCTACTCCACCTGAGTCACTTACCACATCATCACTTTCAATAGACAACTAGGCACTGTGTCATTGTTCCGTGGCATCATTTCATTCAACTACCCCTTTTTTGAGCTTCCTGTTGAAAAGTTGTTGATACTCTCTCATATCTTCATGGAATCCTGAATACAATCAGCTGATATGACATTTTTAGAACAAAATAAGTAAGCATGAGATTAATGGTTATTGTTGCTTCTCCCATAATATGACTTTCCTTAATAGAAACCACATGAGCTGAGTTATCCAATTATTTATTTGATGGGACTTTTGTATTAATTTTTTTATTGAATTATCCCCATATGTTATGAAAAACTTCTTAGGCTTAGGCCCAAAAACATTTTACTCCTCTGGCATCGTTTATTCTAATTTGGAACTTAACAGTGAGACATTAACCAAATCTATAAGCCTACTAAGTTGGAACTTGATATAGGAAACAAGAGATAAAGTTAATAAAACAATGACTTCCTATTGCGCTCTATTTCTCCCTTCCTTATTCAAATATGGTACCTTATTTCAGTCAATTAAAAATCTAAAGCATATCACTTTTCCACTACTCAACTTTAGATACCACTTCCCCTTGGATTGTATCTCCTTAAAACCTAAATCACCGTAATCATCAGGTAATTAAATTTTTATATATAGGGAGAGGTGTTTTTCTATAATTATCATGGCGATGATTGTTGTCAGGCCTTATGGGTCAATCAATTGATTCATTATTGCAGAGCATCACACTCCTTCCATGATTCTTCTCACTTCCTATCCATCTTCAACTGCTCTGGACATAGGACTAAGAATTCATTACCCTCATGCTGAGTCTGTTTTTATTATGTAGATTTTGCAGTCCTATCCTTTCTCATCATTTAGGGTTTAATCCCTCTAGTGCACATTTCCTTATTTGAGTTTCCACCAAAATTCCATTTCCCATGATTCTTTATTTGAGACAGAAACATTACAGTGGTCATTCCCTCTTGATTCTTCTTCCATTGGAATGATTTTTTCCTTTCCTTCACTTCACGGTACGTGACATGACATGTTAATTTTACAAGACATTCTTTAGTCATATTTCTTTTAACAATTTTTCGAGGCACGCCACCTTTTCATTTTGGGGTTGAGTATTCCACTTACTTCACATTATTTTTACTCACAACTGGTGTTGACTATCCCTTAATCTTCCAGGTTTGTTTACATTCACTTTAGGAGGGTTTTTGTGAGTGTGACAGAGAAAGTGGTTGATACACCATTAATTTATCACTTTGTGATTATCATGAGGTAGTAAACCTATTTTTCAATTTACCACTTTCTCTTCTAGTATACGATTTCTCATTATACACCACTAGTGATAGGGATACCCTTTTGGGTTCATTTTCCTTCCACTCTTTTTTCTTGCTACAATGTGTGGCCAAATTCCCATGATTAAAACATATGAAACATCTTGAATTAAAGGCATAACTCGTTTCATAATCTCTTAATCCAGTTGTTAATGCATAATGAGTTCCACTTCTGACGTCGAGCTCCTGAGATTCCTGACATATACTCATTGTGTGTCCCTTTCTTCCAAAATAATAACATCTGATGAATGGTTTCCTCTGAGAGACTCTTCTCTATTATTTCTCATGATGCTTCTTCTTATTCTCATATTTAGTGCAGTTTCTATTTTCAAAACATTATATGTATTCCTGAGCCTCTGAACAGAATATTGATGTATGTCCATGTATACCACAAAAATATCAGATGTTATCATTGTATGCTTTAAAAGACTTTTAGGTCTATCTCCATCACATACAAGGGCTTTCTTATCTCTGGAGATTTTAACTTCTTTTTTACAGTCACATATAAGAGTGGGATCATCATATCAAATTTCTGATTTTCTCAAAATAAATGGCCTTTTGTATGATAAAATTATTTCATGATTCTCCTATGAAATATCATATTTGTCTTTCATTTCATCATCACCTGCTGAAGGATGATCAAATAATAACTGTAAGACATCTTTCAACTTGGGCTTCTCTTTGGAGGTATATTTCTCCATTTCTTTCTTGACTAACTATAGCTCTTGTCCCAATTGTTTAATCTTCATATACTTTGATTCAATTTGATCATTGAGTCCTTTATTGAGATGCTTCCCCCTACATATATCATATTCCAATTCACATGAGATATTATCCACCATTTCACTTTGCTCCATTACATTAAATTCTTCTTGAGCAACCGAATCAGAACAACATGCATTCTCTTATTGTAGCCATTAATTATTCTGAAGTTGTTCAAATTGCTGCATAGCAAGATCATTATCTCGGGCTTTCATATTCTTAATTTCATATGTGTTCATATTCTTTCATTCAACATCAACATTGATATTTTCTCTCTTTAATGAAAACTTTTCCAGTTCTTCAGCTTGAGAATAATTCTTCTCTCTCAGATCTGTAGCCACATCAATTAGCCTTTGATTTCAGCCTCTTAGCTTGCTGACCTCAATTTCAAGTACTTGGATCAAAATAACATTAGATTTAACTTATTTCTCCATTTTCTGATCCAATTCCTTTTTCCTATCGATGTCATCTACCAGTGGCCACCTTGAAACTTATTCATCATCAGTTGGTTCTGTATCTCTATGAATTTCAAGTACATTTCTCATTCCTACATCACAATTATGTGAATAAATATTATCCCTCTCATATTCCTCAATTCCTTCCTTCAGTAAGCTGCTTGATTCTTTTAGTTGAATCACACTTTTTCTATAAACACCTCCACATTAAGGAATACCATATTTCCTCTGATTCTTCTTTGATGTGTTCCCCTTTCCCATGGCACACCAAGATAAGTGTATACTGATTCTATGACCACTCATATCAACTGAACCAATTTAGTGTAAAAAATATGATAAAAGAAATGTTCCTCTGATACGTATTGTTTGGACCCAATGGGGTCTAGATACCCTGAGAGGGAGTGTAAATCAGGGTAAGGATATTCTTTTTCCAAATTCTTCATGCCCCACTGGATGTTGACCTATTTATTATTAGGGTCATGTAGATTTCTCTTATTTGTTTATTTTGATCACTTATTACTATCTTTATCTGATGATGATTCATTAGATGCAATTCAGGGAAGAAACCGGGTACACACAAAGATTTTTACTTGGATCAACCTCACTAGGCTACATCTAAGGATCATACAATGGAGATGTGCCACTGTACCAAATCCACTAAAGTTCACTTCCAATAATTTTCGGGCTATATCACTTCTATGCCCAGGATCTCTGCCTTTACAATGTTTAGGTTCGGCGCACTGCTTTCCCAAGGGTCACTCCCTATTTCTCGCTCTCTAGATCACTGCTGGTAGAAAGAAAAACTTTCTTCCTCTTCCTTTTCTCACTGCAATTGTAAAGGATACACTCATATTTTATAGTCCTATAGGTCACCTAATTTACAAGAATACATGCATCCCCAACTATTAATAGATTCTATTTTAAAGTCCGACATTCATCCACCAATGAATACCTCTTTCCCTCTAAAACACTGGAAAATTCCTTTTGAAAAACCTTCACAAAGCACCCTACATTGCAAGGCTCCCAATTTTGCAAAGCTCAAACTAGCCTTCATGAAGTTCATACCTTTTTATGAAGCTTACACCTTCATAGTGCTCAGGTTATTGAAAATCTTAGCCGTCATAGAGCATCATCCCTCGCAAATCTCACTAAGCTAAAGCAGAGCACTCAACTTTCGCGGAGCTAGATTATCAACTAGAAAGGTCCTTTATTTCATGAAGCATAGTACCTTCGTGAACCACCTTCACGAGGTGAGAGAAAAATATTTTCTTTTAAGACTCTCAACTTCCAGCGATGGGGATGAGGCCTATTTATAGGCGATTCCACCGACCCTCAAAACATCCACACGATGTTAGTGCCATGTCATCTCAAATTGTGATGCCTCAAAATTTCTACTAAAATTCTCTCTATATCATAAAGAAACATAGAAATTTTCCAATAACAGAGCTCGTCATAATTTTAGAGCTTCCCTTCAATTCCATTGTGATGCTGCCACGAAGCTCCCTCACAATGCCCTTCACAACCACAATGCTCTTCAATGCTTCTGTTCGTGAATCTAGTCATAATCGCGAAGAATCACAATCAAAATTTTACATGTCTTCGCAAAATCCAATCCATGAAGCCTATCTTCACAAAATTCATGTCATTGCAACATTTTGATGAGATATTCAAGGATATCCAATTTTCACAATTCTCAACAAACTCCAAATTCTTGACCCCAAAAATTTGGCAAACACTTGGAAACGACACCACCTTGTATATATTATTTTATACCTCCTCTAGATTGTCCATTACATTATCACGATTGTTTTCAAAGATATATTGTCAATAACCTCTGAAGAACATGATAATTTACCATAAAAACCATCATTTTCAACAAACAGAAGAAACCCCAAAAATGATGCAATGTCAACTTGAGGGATTGATTCCCAACATCCACTCAGATTGGCCATTAATTTGAGAGTGATAATTCATACTGATGTTCAGCTCAATATTCAGAGAATATTGGATACTCTTCTATAATATAGAGGAGAATATTGAATCTCGATTGGATAAAATAGATAGAGAAACTCCATGCATCCTTACCACTTCTCTGATTTATATCCGTGCCATTTGGTCCAATAAGAAATCCCTCCAAATTGCAGTGAAGTGTAAAGAATTTGTAAAGTGATCCACAACAACCCAGATATCATTGATTCCATTGGAGGTCTTCAAAAGCCTGGTGACAAATTCCATGGTGATGTTCTCCCATTTCCATGTTTGTATGAGTAATTGTTGCATCACCCCCTTAGAAATGTTCCTATTGTCCTTCACTTTCAGTCATAGAAGACACTTTTTTGTATAATTTGTGATCTTTTTATTCATGTTATCCCACTAATAATTATCTCAAAGATCTCAATACATCATTGTGTTTCCTGGGTGAATGGATACATTTGATCCATGTGCATCATCCAAAAGTTCATTCTTTAACATTGTATTTTATAGAACACATAGTCTTGTACAAAATCTCACAATTCCTTATTGATTAACATTGAACTCTTAAGATTTCTATTTTTTGATAGTTTCCACTTTCTTTTGAATTCCCACATCAACCTTTTGAGCATCCTTTAACCGTTCCAAAAGATATAGTCGAGAAATTAGTAGTTAAAGGATTGATGATGTTCCTTTTTTTAGGATTCCCATTTTCATATTCATCAAATCTAAAAATATTGGATCCCTTTAAATTATAACCAATGATAAAATCACTTGGTCCTTTATATATAGAGAATCACCCACCTTGTTCACTTTCCCAGTTTGGTAATGGATTTAGCAGTCATAGTATTTGAACATATCTAATAATCTTTATTGGCGCATATTCAACTATATTTGTGTGGATATATACTTGAGGATTTTGTGATACATATATATTTCAAACATCACTCCAAATAGGTAATTTTAACAAAATTTTAAAGTTAATATTACTATAGCTAACTCTTGATCAAGTGTTGGAATGTTTTTATCATGAACATTCAATTTACTTGAATCATAGGAAATGACTCTGTCATTTTTCATCAATACATATCACATGCCCTTCATCAAAGCATCACTGAATACCTGAAAAAATTTCTCCACTTGTGGGTAGTGTGAGCACAGACATAGTGATAATCCTCCTTTTAAAATCCATGAATCCATCTTCACATGCATCACTCCAAGAAAACATTAATCCTTTATTAGTTAGCTTGGTAAGAGGAAAATTCTTAAATGATCCTCATGCTCTTTATTGGTTTCTAAGTATATTAGAATATCATCTATAAAGACTACAAAAATCTGTCAAGGTAATCCCTAAAGTCACTATTCATAAATTCCATGATGATTGTTGGAGCATTAATGATACCAAATTATATTACTATGAATTCATAGTGCCCACACCTTGCACAAAAAGTAGTCTTGAGGATATCTTCCTTCGTCACCCTTACTTGGTAATATCCTGACCACAGATCCACATTGTAGAATTATTGTGCTCCACATAGGGGATTGAACCAGTCATCAATTTGGGGCATAGAATACTCTTTCATTATCATGATTTTTTTGAGCTCACAATAATCAAGGGAAAGGTTCCTTTACCCATACTTCTTCTTGACAAAGAGGACTCATGAACCCCATGGTGAGCCACTAGGGCATGAAAAACATTTATCCAGATTCTCATGTAGTTGTTTCTTTATCTAATCTAGCACCACAAAAACCGTTCTATACGAAGTCTTGGATATTGGAAATTCCCTAAGTATAAGATCAATTGATAATTCAATATCTCTTCTAGGTAGAAGACCATACAATTCCTTAGGAAATACTTTATCAAACTCCTCTAGAATATGAATGTCTTCAAGGATGGTTTCTTACATATACTCAATCATATAAGAAAGACAAACATGCTCATAGGGTATTAATATCAACACTTGAGATGATGGATTTCGAGAAGATTCATCTTTCTCTTTAAACTTGTACAGAATCAGGGGCCGTTTCTCTATATGAAGAGGGTTTTACCTTTCATGAAAATTTATGTTGGATATATATTGGGAAATAAAATCCAGGATCAAAATTTTTTGAAATTAAAATTAGAGGGTGTATGACGAGGTTTTTCGGGAATGTTAATCAAAAAATTGTAATAGGGGTGGAGTTATATTCATGGGAAAAAATAATTTTACCATTTATCATTCTCACTGAGATCTTTACTTCCATGATTTTCGGTGGTGTTGGGATTGTACTAATAAATATTCAAGATATACAGGAATGTGTAGAACTAGAATTAGAAAGTATGTTCGCTATTCTTGAATGACAAACTAGTGTACCTAACAGCACTTCATTGTTAGGGTCCTCTTCAACAGTATTAATGGAAGAAGATCACCCTTGCTACCTTTGATTTTGATGGTTACCTTCGAAAACCCTTGTCTTAGTGAACTAGTTGGCCAAGTCCCTTGGTTATTTTTAGTTGAAGCAATGAACATTGCATTGAGGTTCAAACAGAGTGTTTCCCTCCTCTTTCGCAGCAGTGGGTTTTTCTTATCGGTAGTTAATGGCCAGGTACCATTCTATTCCACACCTAAAGAATTTCTTCATCCCTATAATACAATCTTCGGGGTTCTTCTTTCCACACATTAGGGAAGTGGGGTGCTGTAATTTCATAGCACCATTGTATTTATCCATAAGAAAAATATAATTAAAGACCACCTTACACTTCAAATCCCCATGATACCCTTGGGATTAAACAATATCCATTTTTACTTTGTGGTAACATTGGACAATTTCCTCGTAGCTATAGAAGTCACCGATCACTAGGGAATCCTATAGGCTATGTTTTAGCCCAAAAAAGAAATGTTGAACCTTATATATTAGGGTAATGAAAAAGCTGATGAAATATCATGAAATCCTTGTGATGTTATCCTTGTACACATCGATGTATTCATCATCATTTTTCTTGGGGAAAGGAAGTCCCTTTCAATCTTATGATAGAGGGTGCACAAAAAATATTTATCAAAAAAAATTTCTAGAAATCCATCCATTTCAATTCATCGATCTCTTCCCCAGGATTCATATTTTTGACAAATGTACACCATTGATTAGCTTCACCATCCATACGATAAGTAGCTTGAAGAAACTTCTCTTGTTCTGAACATTGAAGGATAGAGAATATTTTTTCAATGGATAATATCTATTGTTCGGTGATTGAGGGATCAGATGATCCAATAGTAGTAGGAGGCCCTTGTCTCATGAAGCTCTCAATTGAAACTTTTTCTTTCTTGGGGGGATTGGATGTTCCTCTTGAACCATGTTTCTATTCAAAACATGAGTTAACTGAGCGAGTATCATTACATTGTTTGTGATTCCCACTCCCATCAGATTGGGCATATCATTAGAACAATCATCACATTGATCTTCACATCAGTTGTTATCCCAAGTCTTCATATTACCAGCCATTAGTTACAATAAAAGGAAATTTAGGTGTTACACCTAAAGGGTAATGCAAAAACCAAAATGGATGACATAGAAATTACATTTATTTTATTAACTAATGATTTTATAGGATTCAATCTAAGTTATCCATGATCTACGTCCACACTTATATTCTTAGGGGAATTTTTTTCCTTAACAATGGTTCATACTAAGATTATGAATTTACCAAAGCATATCCCTTGATAGTGTTGTAACCAATAGTGCAAGAAGTACTATTTCCGTGCAATAATTCCTATTCGAGTTTAGATCAATTCTTTGTTTTTGGGTTTTACCCTGAGATACATTTCTGCCATAGCCACCTCTACTTTTTCATATCTATACAAGGATGTATTTACATGATAAATGGCTTACTCTATACACACTACAATTTCTGGATGTTTTTATTATATTTAGTCTTATCCCTAAAGATTTCACTATGGGTTTCTAATCCCAATCCCAAAAATAACTAAACCTATCCTTTGATACAAACTATAACAACCCTTATATTTATTAAACAATTTAGCAATATTTGTTACATAAACATGCACTTAATACAACTCTAAGGATCAAGAGGTCATGTGTATTGTAAAAATTGTGACATTAAATGACATCCTATGAAATAAAAATTCAACATCTTTTTTTAAAACCTCTTTTACATGACCATGACATTCCCCTGTACTTAGCATTGTATGGGATAACTAGGGGACATAATAAGAAAGGGGTGTGTTGTAAAGACCAATAAGGGAGTATACAAGTAATAACATGAATAATACGATACATTTTAGGCAATAGGAATATCAGTGGACCATAAGTGTGACATGAACATAAGGGCATGATATTGCATGATTATCATAAAATGAAAATGTAGAAACAACACTTAACATTATATTAGCACGAGCTAAAGCTCATTGAACATGGAGCATGAGTAAACCATCATTTCACTTGAATTAGCATGATTAAATGTAATTTCACATGAATATCATGATTAATCCATCCTTTCACTTGAAATATCAAGATAATAATCTTTACCCAATGCATTAGAGAACTATCAGGGCAGACCATTTGTAACCATTTCATTTCATGGACAAATATGCCACATGGATCATATAATATGGAATCATTAAACATAATCATTTATTACATGATAATGGAATGTGGAATAAAAACATGAAACTCTATAATCAATAAATATATTTTCATAATGGTGAATACCCTTGATAGAGAAATGGGTATGGTATTCACTTACATGATGATTTTTGTATGGAATTTTTTCCAGCATAACGACGTCAAAGAGAAATATTATAATGGTTTGATGAGAGGGAAAGAGGTATCTCATCATTTATACATGAATAGATAGTAATTGGGTCATTGAATATAATAACCTGGCATATGTAACAAAATTTAGATGCATAATATAAAATAATTTGATGAATGTAAATGAAAAGAGATAAATTCATTAAGAAATTTTGGCATTGTACAGGTGTACATGGGTGTCTTGATGAGAGAGAAAGATGTATCTAATAATTAAAACATAATGATGGATGTATGGGGAGGTGGGAAATCATACCCAAACAATTTTAATTTAAAATGAAATTGTTTATCAACATAATGAAATTTGGACAAATATGAGAATGAAGAAATCCCTTACAGGAAGTGTGACCCTAAAGGCTTGGAGGGGCTTGAGGAAGAATATTTGAATCTTGGGGCACCATGGGAGGATTATAGAGAAAGGATAACATAGTAAAGAAGTTATTTAATGGTTTTGAGTGAAGAGAAGTGGGATATTTGGTTGTTTCATATAGAAAATGAGTGGTAATTCTTTATTATTAGGTTTTGGGCACTAGACATTAAACTAATAAAAACTACAAATCATGCCATGGTTTTTGCTTAGCCTTTTTTTCAAAGGGGAGTGGAAAAAATTAGTTTATAATTCCAATGGCCTAAGATCTAAAATATTAGCTTTCTTATGTAGAGGTGAGTTATAAGGTGAGTTATACTCTCAAGTAAATCATTCTAAAATGATAAAATGATTTATAAGTATTTGTGGGTCCTCTATGACTTTTTAAAAAAAATCAAAGAAATACAAAATTATATTATTTTTAATATAAAAAATATATTGGCCAAAAAACCCTTTACAGTATTTTATTACATCACTATTGGTTAATTATGATGTTATAAAACACATTATATATTTAAATAGTATTTAAATTTTGCCCAAAAATTTGACTCTCCTATAAAATTTTGAAAAATTCACTATAAAATATTTTTGAAGTCTTGAATCCAAAAATAATATTCATTTTATCTAAAACATTTTCTAAATATGTGAATTTTCACTTTTAAAATACAAAAATAATATTTATCAAAGATTCATTGGTTTTGAAAAAACAGATTTCAAACCTAAATAAAAATAAAAATTAAATAAAAATTATTTGATAAATTATATTTTAAAAAAATAAATTTAGTAATAATATTTTATTAATATATTATTTAATTGTAAAATAAATTATTTCAAAACAATTTATTTCTTAATAGAATTTAAATATTTACAAAGTAAAAATAATAAAATGAATGCATCACACCCTGAAAATTCACTTACGACCATGGTTTGGAACCGTGGTCTTAGGCCCAAAAAATGTGGACATAGCATATGGACACGGTTTTGAAAAACCATGGGAGATATTTCTGTGGATGTAGGTCTTACCTAATACCACTTTTACAAATTTTAAAGGATCCCCCCTAAGTCCATGGTTAAACCATGGAAATTGGTCACTACTACCACTGTTAAAACTATGGTGATATAATTTATATGGTATAAAATTAAAATTCAGTTCCCCCTACCCACTAGTTCCACCATGCCCCCTAGAAAGACCCCTTTCACCCCCTAGACCCCCTGACAACCCTTGTTCACCGCCTTGAACACCCCCTGCCCACCATACCGCCCTAGACAGCCCCCATGACACCCCATTCCCCCTGGACTGCCCCTTAGCACCCCCTTGAACAACACCTCTACACCCCATGCCCCCTTGGATCCCCTGGACCCCACCTGGACCCCCATTCCCCCTAGGACTACCCCCTTGCACCCTCTTTAACAACCCTTTCCACCACAATGCCCCCCCAGATAGCCCCTTTCACCCCATAGTCACCCCTGCACCGCCATGCCCCCCTGAACGGCCCCCTAGACCCCCCCCCCCCCCGCACAGCCACTATGCCCCTGGAGAGCCCCCTTGCAACCCCTAGACACCCCATATACCACCCATAAACGGCTCCCATGCACCCCCTGAACACCCCATGCACCCCATGCCCCCAGGACAACCCCCTTTCACCTCCCTGGATAGCCCCCTTGAACTCCCACCTTACACCCCCTGGACAACCCCATACACCCCCTTGAACACCCCCAACACCCCATGCCACCTGGAAAACCCCCTTGCACCCCCTGGACTCCACCCTGTACCCCCATGACCCCTAGATAGCCCCCCTTGCACCCTCTTGAACACCATCCAGCATCCCCATTCACCCTAGAAAGCCCCCTTATACCCCCCAAACACTCCATGCATCCCCCTAACCCCCTTGAATAACCCCCTAGACCCCCTAGATAGCCTTATTCCCATGGATACCCCCTTTCACCCCTATATACCCCCTGCACCCCCATGCCCCCTAGATAGCCCCCTTTCACCTCTTGAACACCCCTGCACCCCATGCACCCTAGAAAAACCCCTTTCACTCCCTGGACAACCCCCTTGAACACCCCCTTCACCCCTAGATAACCCACTCACACCCCCTTGAACACCCCCTACACCCCAGGAACCCCTAGACAACCCCCTTGAACACCCCCTACACACCCATGCCCCCTTGAACCCCCTAGAAATCCCCCTTGCACCCTATGGACACCCCCTGCACCCCCGGGACAGCCTCCTTGTACCCCCTGGATAGCCCCCTTGCACCCCTTGGACACCTTCCCTACACCCCATGCCCCATGGAAAACCCCCTCGAACAGCCCCTGCACCCCATGCCCTCGACCCCCCCCACTCCCAGACACCACTCCTTCTTGGACACTCCCCACACACCCATGCAGTAGCCCGACCCCCTCCCCCCTCCGCACCCCTCCCACCTTGTCAGCCCCCCCCCCCCCCCACTAGACCACACCACCACACTGCTAGTCCTCACCCCCTTCCAGTTACCCCTCCCCACCTATGATTTACCCCTTCCCACTACCTGCGCCCCACACCACCCTGTCCTCCCCCTTCCAATCCCCCCACACCCTACCCACCCTACCCATTACACTCCTTTCCAGTCCCCTCCCCTACAAGTCCCCCCCCCCCTTTGAGTCCTGCCCCCCAACATCCCTGTTTTCACTCCCCCTCATTCTTTCTAGTCCCCCCTTGCACCCCCTACCAGTCCTCTCCACCCTTCCAATTTCCCCCCTCACCCTACCATTTTCCCCTCCCTGAGCCCCTACAGGTCCCCACCCACCATCCTCCTTCCAGTCCCCTCCCTACTAACATCCCAACCCATTCGATTGTATCGGGCCATAAGATCTACTAAACAATGGTGAATTTTCCAAAACACTAATCATTTTTTATGTTTTTATAAACAATGTTACAAAATAAGAATGAGTTACTATATTTATCTCACATAAGATCAATGTGGTACTCACTATCCAAATTAAATTATTCACTAAAGATACTTACATTCTACGAATTAAACAACTGAAAATATAAAAAAAACACATAAATTCACTTACATGAGTCTCCCTATAAGAAAAAGAATCAAAGAAATACGGAACTAACACAAAAGTACCTAAAAAAAGGTAGAACATAGTAGTGATCATCCCATAAAGTTATGGTCAAACAAAATATCTTAGAAAATTCACAAAGAATATAACTCTATAAAAGAGAATAGTGTAGTCATATGACCACCAATAATATAATAAATGCACCATGTATTGAAAAACAAAACCATTCTCCAACTTAACTAATGTGCGATAGATAAACAATATTTCATGTGCCAATCCTTATAACTTCATGAGGTAGGTTCTCATTTAGAGTTCTGTTTATATTTTCTATAAATATCTATGATGATGTCATTCTCACAAGGTTAATCCATTGATCATTGGTTGATGTTTGAAATCGGAAAATTCCTAGTGAAATTATTTTCATGTTTACAAAAATCATTATTAGTTCATCATGAAGGAATTTAATTCCATAAGAAAGGAAACAAACTAGTTTTGGCCATGGTGAAGATGAAGAAGTTGCCAGGAAGGCCACACCCATCAAAGAGGGCATTATGATGGTCATGATGCAATGATCATGTTCCTATGTAAAAAACAAGTCCAATATAGCCATGGTAGTATCTATGGTGATCATCTAAAATACTTGTGTGAAGTAGTGCCCACACCCAACCACAGTAGGCTCCACACCCCACTATAACAGCCCCAAAACCCCTTATAACAGCCCCGACAACCCCCAGCCACACTCAAACCCCCACCCAACGAATAAGCCCCCACACCCCACTATAGTAGCCCCCGCACCCCAGTACCACCCTGATCCCCCTACCCATTGACAACCCCCAACCCCCTAAGAAGCACCCACAACCCCCTTCCACCCTCCATCCCCCACCACACCCCCACTACATCAGCTCCCACAACCCACTGCAGTCAGCCCCACACCCCACTACAGTAGTCCCAACAACCCATGCCACCCTCATCCCCTACCCCTAGCCACCCCTTCCACCCCCAACATCATCCCTCCTACCCCTTCACCCCAACCCCACCCAACACACAACCTCGGACACCCCCAAACCCATACAGCCGCCCCTTGCCCCTGGAAACCCACAACCCCCTACCGCAGCCCCTAGCCACCCCCACCCTGCCCCACCACACCCCTCTACAGTAGCCCCCACATTGCGAAAAACATATTCACATCATATATGGATAAGTAATTAGTTGGAATACGTTAATTAATTGGTGAAATATCCAATAATTATTTAATGATACAATAAAAGTTCTATTGAAATAGAAATTAATATATTACAATAATCTAAAGAAACACAATGAGATCCACCATAATATTTTTGATGAGTAGGTGGATGATAATTATATACAACTTATATTTTCTAGTACTCAATATCATGTGTTGTTCAAAAAATAATTTGGGTCTGTTTGTTGAATAGTATTATAGAGAGGTATCAAAAGAAGAAGAACTACCATTAGAAAAGAATGAATGAGTTGGAAAATATTTACCAGCTTTTTATACCAGGGAGATGTTTCATTGTGATTCATATTGTCACTTCACAACATTACCAAGGTAAATGAGCCAATCTATGGTGGATGACAATGGGGAAGCCACTTCTGTGATAGAATCCAACATGTTTTAGGCTGGTACTGTTATTCCATGAATTGGAAATACATGATTCAAAAAAAGTAAAATTCCATACTTCATAAGGTTAATATAAATTTTCATCAGGGATACAAATTTTTTTGAACAATTTGTTTTGAAGGATCGTAGTCAATCTGTGAGGATAATGACCACTTCATGAAGAGATTATTTCTAGAATTTAGTGTCCTTTTTTACAGGAATAAATATCATGAGATGAGGGTGTTACACCATGAAGACTCGATGTACAAAATGATGATTTTGATGGATCATGAAGTCACACTCAGAAGACACATGGGATTCTATGAATCAAGGCTGAGGAAGATTTAGTAGTACGATCATTAAGAAGTTGCAAGGACCACAAAGTTAGTGATTCACTATGATGGGTATTGATGGGGTATAGGTGGTATGTTTGTCTGTATTACATTCCATGAAGTAGGATAAAAATAAATTATAGTGTTTCTATCCATGTACACATCACAACATAGAGGAACATATCATTCCATGAGAAATACTTTAGGTCATAGATGATTAAAAATCTCCTCCCATATTTTTCAAGGACATAATTATAAGATATTAAAAAGAATTCTTGAACCTAGATGCTGAATCAGGATTAAATGTGAAAGAATAGGTCTCATAATTATAGAATATAATTTGAGACATGTCTCACCATGAATAAAGGTTTCACATTGGGACAAGAAATTTTCTATAGTCTTATATAAAAATGATCATTGAACAATACAAAGAAAGAGAGACTCAAAGGAAAAGAGTAGAGACTAAAGTGAAAAGGGGGATTTCTAGGTCACTACTGGAAATAAAATGAATATTAAAAATGAAGTCAACTACTAATGACATGTATGTGGTTACTTGACCAAGATTTATCTGGTGCATTGGTAAATTCTAATAGAGTTAGGTGGGATTGAATGAGATCAATACACTTCCAGGAGCCAACCCACTTAGAAGAAAAAACCTAATATCACCATCATCTTCTAACACTAAAACATCATTACATATATGTTTATAACCAAAAGACATAATAAATTGAACAAAAAAATGAAAATACACCTAAATCACATCACCACCACCAACAAGACGAATCTCCAAACAAAGAAAGATTGATCAAACACACAAGAGAATACAATAGCCTATCTACTAATGAATCTGGTCCACCCGAGTGTAAAAAATGTTGTCCAACCTAAATTTATGCTACTCAAGGACAACACCAACCCAATAGATGGAAGTCACCATGAAGGAGGAAATCATCCCATAAAACCAACTGGTGAGAAATCAAATAACCAAACAGAGGTGATGAAGATCCCAACCACAATGAAGAAAAAAACTTATATTGACACAAGTCCCCCTCCCACAACATCATAAGCCTACCAAAAATCCAAATAATGCCTATCCAAAATGGGATTTGTCTAGAAAATTATTTTATGATAATAACACGACTCTTAATTAATATTTATGAAAATTCATGGGTTGCACCTTCATATCCTTTGGGTTAAATATCAATCTATAACCCATCTTCTCCAAAATATATATATTGAAACATATTAACAACAAATATAACCAACCAAAAACATTGGGAACATCAGTTTAGGTATAAAACAATTTCTACAAATAAGACAACATTAATGGAATATAAGTTAAAGTAGATTGAAAATAATAACATGTTCAATTTAGTGTTTGATTCTATAGATAAAAAATTAATAGCTACAATGTATGGTTTCTAAAATAATCTCAATATGAAAAATAGAAGAATCAAAAAATTCACTAAAAATTTATAGATAACACAAAAATCTTGAAATACTTAATTAAACTTTGTCCTGTGTATAAAAATAGATGAAACCTTACCCGAATCCAATTTCTAACTCACTACCTTCAATGGTGGTGTATAGAACTAGGCTTATAATAAGAAACCAGATGTAATCAAATAATGGAAAAAATGTGACAAAAAATGACTTCTTATATATATGTGATCAGTGTTCCAACTATACAAGAAAAATGATACATGAATCTATAACCAATAATTAATAAAGAATATTCAATTTGATATGTACATCCTAATACTAAATAACATGATCATTAACAAAGAATTTTTTTATCAAATGATATCCAATGCCATTCATTGAAAACACCATAGAGTGACCTACGTCAACTCATATAAGAAAAAACTAAACCATACCAAATTGAAAATATTTGAAGAGAATATTGGGATTGTTTTCATAATAATAAATATAAATAAAAAACAGTGAAAAATTATTTGGAATCCAATATGTCATGACCATAAATTAGACTACCATGAGAGAAGATATAAGTAGTTTAAAATCAAAAGGAAGCAAAAAACCCATATTTTAAATAAATTACCATCTCACTTTCAATATATTATAATAGAGATACAGACGGAGAAATATCAACCACAAAAAACTATTTAGGATTAATTGGAAGGAATATACACTGTAAAAAAAGAAACAAGGAATCCTATAATACTAAACTATAAATATACTCATGAACACAAATATTTATCAAACAAAACCAACATGGACTAATACAAGTGTAACGTAAGACAAGGATTCCAAAAATATATTGTTAGGATCTTCATCTTATACTAGAAAAATAGACGGAGTCTAGAAACAATGAGTGGTATATTTAGTGTGTGAGAAATATTTCCTTGTTTGATTACATATAAAATCCATTTTATTTAATTTTTAAAGACATTTTATAAATTGTAGTTTGAAATATAAGTTGTGATAAAAATCCCAATATAGTGTTTAAGAAAAATCAACCCATTATCAAAGTGGGACCTAATCTATCCTCAGTTGTGTCCACGGAAGAATTTAATATAGAAGAATCCATAGCTATAATGAGAAACCGAAAAAATCTGACCTTATGTGTACCTTAGGGATCGTCTGAACTCACATAACATCATTGGAACTACATCGGTAGGGAGGTTGGGAGGCCGCATCGGAGCTGCATCAGTAGGGAGGTGGTATGACTGTTGTAACACCCCACGCTTCTACAGTATGCTTCTCTTTGAATAATGTGATAGCGTGTGTTGTACGCAACACCGAGTTCTAACACACTATAACTAATCAAACTAGCCTTTATGAATAGTAATACATACTTTTTGAAATTATATATATTTTATATTTCAAAATGGACTTCATTTTTGGATTCTGAATATCGAATTTAGCCTAAGGTGAAATTTTGGTACTTTTCGGATAACTTTATTATTTTGATGAATAGTGAAAATAACTAAATTTTAATTAAAAACAATTTTTTTAATCAAAATAATTAATAGTGATAAATTATGAATTTGAGTGGTTTTAAAGTATATTTAGAATATATATTTACCATTTAATACAATGTTTTTCATTGAACATAATTTCACAATTAAACCAAAGATAAACAAGTATCAATCTCTTGATAGTTATTATATCTTAAAAACACGGTTTTTGTTTTGACAGCGAGAATTAATTTTAAATTAATTTCTACCACTTCTGTGTTTTAAATTTAGAAAAATGGATTCCATATTTAGAATCATTATGTTCATATTGTGTAAATAGGTAACTTTTTTTTGATATTTTGAATAATTACTGCGGTAAATATTTTATTTACCATGGTTAAGGGTAAATCTGGTAAATAAGGGTTAAAAAATAATATAATAATAATAATAAATTACCCTAAAATGTGTCCTAACATTATTGGTTGATACATGATCGACTATGGGAATCTTTGGGTCGATTTTGGGACCCCATGGTTCCACTTGTAAGTGATAGGGACACTTTATTTTAATTAAGTTAAAATGAATACAAAAATGACACAAGCATATATCTTATAGAGAAAAAATTCTTACATAAGGTTATATATGTTAGAGTTTCTACTATAAATATTCATTAGAAATCTAAAAATATTTCCTACATAATGATATTTTATTTATAATTTTTAGACATTAAATAAGTTAATTTATTTATTACACAATGATGATCTAGTAATTACCATAATAGTGAACAGTTAAAATAATTGATATTATAAAAACCCAAATAAATATAATTTGAGACTTTTAATGAATTAAACTGATTTTATAGGATACTATGACATATTAGGATTGATTTAATTGACCTTTTTTGATGTAATAATGCTGTTATAAGTTTCACAAAAAATAAACTATTGAATAGTGTCAAAATTGACATAAAAGAGTTTTTAAAACAAATATTATATTATTAATTGATTTAAATTCTTAAAAATATATGGTTCTACCAAGAGACTTATATCATGATTGGTGTATCATTAATGGACCATTTGGGGGTCTCTTGAATGTATATAGTATGTTTATTAACTATATAATATAAAAATACAAAGTGACATTGTAAATGTCAAACTAATTAACTAATAGTTAAAATTAAAAGATAAGGTTAATATAGTAACCCAAACCTGTCTAAATTCTAATGGTTGAATGGTTTTCAACCTATACCCACCTTAACCTTTGAATAATCAACTTTGGTGCCATTAGAAACCAAATATGAATTTATTCTAAATTAATATTTCTAGCTTTTCCAAAGGTTCCCCTCACCCCTCTTATAAAAGGGAACTCCCCCTTCTCATTACGTCACACCTTCAAAGAATTTAGGTTCGGCCAAACTCTGCCCAAATACTCTCTAAACTTCCCTCAATACAACCTAGAGTCCTTATTTTGATCAGAAAGCCAACCTAAGGAGCCCTTTTGATCAAATCAAAAGGAAGAACCTGAAGAAGAGGTAATGTTTTCACAACCCTTTTTCAAATTCATTTCTTCTTCCACTTATTATTTATTTGTTATTACCATTATAAAATAATAAATCCAGTATCTTATATATACTGTGATGTTATTATAAATATGGTACAACCATATTCATTATTCTACCCACCCTTTGAATAACATGTCACCATACGTGCGTACGTACCGCTTACCGTCTCCACGTCGTGGTGTAATTGTTATTCAATATATTATTATTTGGATGGGTATAATAATGATGTGTAACTCATGTAAATAATTAATATAACATGATAATGATTCTTTATATATTATATACTATCCAATTATATATTATTTTAATATCAAAAGAATGATATTGTCGCTCGTGCATACGTACGGACTACCGTCTCCACGAACTCGATGAGATTCATTATCTATCGTATCCATTCAAGTATAATTCTCATTCTATGATTAATAATAGTATATACGGACTTGATATCATTATGGTTATGATTAAGATAAAACCTGTCCATTACAAACATGGCTTACGTAACAAAACATATAAAAGGAAACGAGTAAGTTAACACCCGAAACAACGATAATACTAAGATATTATTAACAAATCAATGTTAAAAGATCATATATGATATCATATTAATGTATATGATTCTTTTATAATTTAATAACAATTATTTCACCATTATAAAGGAGGTTAACCTACCCCAACCAAGGAAAAGTACAAGGTAAGGGTTTATTTCACAATATCTTCATTATCTGAGGTTGTTTATACATAATAATCTACTAGGATCTCTTTATCATCCACATCCATGTTTCTAAAAAATGTATTTCAAAACATTTTTACTATTTTAAAGAATATGGGTTAAAGTCATTTATACCCTTTTTTGACATTTTATATGTGGTTTATAAAGGAATCATTCCGTCGTTTTCCAAACAAGGTGCTTTTTAACCATTCAACAGAATTAATGTAAGAATGTTTTTTTAACTTATACAGCGTGTGCGGTTATTTTTTGCCGTTATAAAATTGTCGAAACTTCCCTTAGAAGCTTATAAGAATATTTTCAATGAAAATGTTTTATTTTATAAATATATGACTCTTAAATGATTTCAAAATAGAAAGATATATTTCTCTAAAAAGAGTTTTGATTTCAACTATGTCAACATCCTTTGATGAATTTTACCCTTATTTGAAGTTGATTTATAATGATAAAAAACCTCTATATTGTATTGAAGGTTTTGTGATAGGTTTGACTGTGGATGTGATATTTTTATACCATTCATAGTTTATGTTAAAAGTATTGACATTTCGTATGCTAGTTTTAATATGAATGTTTATGTTATGTTTAATCCTTTTCATATGGGAATGCATTGGACTTAATATGTGATGGGTGGAGCCCACTATAGCTCCTCGATGCAGCGGTAGGTCTCATGAGACAAACTAGTGTCTTGGCACAAGGACTTGGCAAAATCTTATTTGTAGTCTTGGCACGAGGCCTTGGCTATGTGTTTATGATAGTCTGGCATTATGCATTCCATCATTATGAAAGTGGTTATTGATATTGCATGTGATTATTCGATTAGTAGAATATCCATGTGAATAAGTAAATGGCATTATTTCATTTTATTTTTTCCATACAATGTTGAAGTTCATGTTTAAAAGGATTTTATTTTAAGTTATACATTGCCTTTAAATGTTTATTCTTATTTATGAAAGTTTCCGCTATATTGTTATCCTTACTGGGAATTTGAGCTCACCCCTTTTCTATGTTTTATTTTTCCCAGGGTATGAAGAAATAAATTATGAATGACCTGTAAGGATAGTATGTGGGGATATGAGTGTGGAATATGAAGAAACGGTGTTGTTGTAGTTTTCATTTTTATGATGTAATGTAAGACTTATGAATATATCTAGTATTTCCAAAGCTACTAAACCAATCGGTCTTTCGAGATTTGATCCTTTTTGTGATCAGGCCAATGTTATGTAATAATGCAGCGACTCTAGGTAACTGGTGTGGGGGCTTTACAACTACGACAGGGACACATTGAAATAGGAAGATTATCATAGCTAGGTGGTGGGCTGGCTATGTCTAAATCACATCAGAACTACGTTGGAGCTATGTTGGAGGAGGGATATCACCGAATGTAATAGGTGATATTGTTGTTTTGGAGGATGAAGATCACTATAGGGGATGTGAATCGATAAGAACCATGTACAGAGGGACATCGAAGAGGAGGTGGGGTTACCACATCATCAGAGGAGAATCGACCCAAGGTTGGTGATCACATCAGAGGAGTAGAATGGAGAATGTTTTGGGTGATAGAACTAGGAAAGGAGGGTCATAGTGAATAGGGAAGAAAGGGGGGAGGTGGGGGTCGCGAGCATGGAGCATGGTTGAAATGGGGTGGGGATTATAAGCGAATGGGAGGAAGAAGGGGGGATCGTGAGCATATAAGAAGAATAGGGGTAAAGCCACAGGTATTTTATGACATATAAAGGAATCCCTTGTACATGTACCCTCATCTAAATATTCCATGATATAGGTCTCAATAAGTAATGCACCTAAATATTTTCACTTTAATAATAGGTTCAACCCTCTAAATGGAAAACATTGGGATCAAGAGGCTGATGATTCTCATCCCTTGGAACAAATTTTTTATCATAGTAAATAATTTTAAATGAATGAGGAACAAAAATAGGGAGATCATTTTAGAGGACTATATGTTTTCACCCATGGGCATACCATTGTAGAGGATTGTTGAAAATTTAAAATAGATTAAAATACTTTTAGGGAGTGGAATAAGAGATATTTTTCCATTTTGGACATTGATATTCAGAATGCTAAGAACCATCTTTCTATCATTCAAAACTAACATTAGAACCATAATCGTCCATCCAAGGGGAAATAAATGCACACTAAACACTATATGACCTCTTAAATATGAAGGATAGGCTGGATAAGAATCAATTAAATGTAAAATTATTGAAATAATGGGACACAAACTAAAAACAATTTCACAGACACCACAAGGATAAGATAGTTAAATATGGAAATAATGTTATCAGCATCAACATTCACTTTTACACCATAGAAGATGACGATTCAATGGAAGTGTACTATCTTTTCAACATCTGGGAGAATGATGGGATGGAAAATACATCAATGATGATAGGAAACATCCATACATGCATTTACGATCATCATAACTCTATCCTTATCAATGAACCAGAGAAAATGACATCAAATAGGCTATGTATTCTCTAAACATAGAAGTGATCCTGGACTAGATGGCTTCACAATCAATTTCATCATGGTATTTTGGGATATCACACAAGATGACCAATAATCAATTTATTTAACCATTCATATCTACCAATCAAAATCAATTCAAATTTAATTTATCTAATTCCTAAAAAAGAAAATGTTGTTGATATTGATGATTTTAGATCTATTTCATTGATAATAATATACCTAAAGTAATTAGAAAAATCATAGTATCATGGGTAGGGTAATCATCAAGGAAGTTATCAATCCAAATTAGTATGTGTTCGTTAATGGATGATGCATCCATAATTATCTATTTATGTCCCTGAAAAGTCTTAATATCATGTAGAGAAAAAAAAAAGTAAGGTTGTTTCTCTCTAAAAAGTGGACATGGAAATGGAATATGATAAGTTTTAATGGATATTTATTCTTTAATTCATGAGGAAATTCGGGTTTTATGAGGGGTTTTCTTAAATGTGTTCACAACTACAAAATTTCCCTCCATTTTCATTTGAATTTCTTAAGGGGGAGATGAAAAGATATTTTTTTCTTCAGATTGACATAAATGTAATGAGTAATTATATTAAAAGTATTGAAATAATATTCAATAGGTGACTTTGAAGTTCTATTTGGGTTGAGAATTAAGTTTTTAAATGTGAATATCAACAGTTGTCTTAGATATATGGGTTATAGATTAAAGAATCCACAGAATACATATGATGAGTATTGAGATGACCCATTAATAAACAGAACATGTGTATTTTTTAGTAGGATATACCAGAATCTGAATATATAATCTTAGGGAATAATTTATTGAGATACCAATAGAAATTAGCATTAGAACCAGTCCTGACACCAGCTAGGGGTGAATTATGTGCTAACTAATTTTAAATTATTTCAAAGAAATACTAAAACCCCCTTATAATTTAACATCTATTTCATGATAATGCATATGTATCTATTTTATACTTAACCCAAAAATCATTTAGTTCATGAAATTAAAATAATGTAATAAATATCACAAAATATTTTAACATGGCTTGTATAAATTCCTACTCATTAACTTCATTATTTGTTTGTTCCAGAAAAGGATTCTCCACTATAATCATGGTCATATGTTACAATTTGAGTATAAGAGAGTCTCACTTATCATCTATAAACCCGAGTCACAATTTCTACTTTCATGATTCTCCCATAACATCCTCAAATAGGTTCACTCTATAGTAACAGAGTCTCAATAGGATCTCCATACAAAACCTAAGACGCATAGGTTTTCTGGACTGTTATAATATATATTAAAGTGTTTGTTTGAGGATAATCCTTGAAGTTAAATCACAATATATGTACCTGATACTTCTGTATCGATAAGATAGTTCTCATTCAATATAATAAATGAATTTTCAATTTCCAAATGATCTTCTAAAATACGTTTCACCATGATCACTACTTAAAACACATGTTAACAAAATGTTAAAAGAAGATCATATGTATTTCTATCTCACTAATAACATTATATGATCATTAAACCCATTCGTTCCTCACTATTCTTCAAGATAAATTCTAATGAAATATACCATACAAAATAGTGCATCCATGTTTTTTTATTCTTCTCAAGCGTATGTGATAATGGTTATCATAGGAAACTTTTCTTACAAATTTAGTTTTGATACCCAGATGATATATTTCCTTAGAAAATACACTAATTCCATTCTTCTTACTCTCCCCAAGTGTTCTCAATATTACCTGTGACAAATAACTCTTAGTTCCTTACCTCTCAAATAGTTCTTCACTCATTATATATTTAATTTTAGAAAAACACGCAAAAGTGGGCTTTATTTTATGTAATATGAAATATTCTCCATTAAATAAAATTTTCCATGATATCATTTAATTTCTCACATATTTCATATATTGATTCACCCCTCTTCCTCATATTGTTTTTCCTCCAATGGTTTACTCTTGGGAAATATCCTGATTTCCCATTCTATATTATTGTATTTTTTTATTTCTCTTTATTTATGATTAGATATTATAGATATTTAAATAAATATTGATATTCCATTAATTTTATTCAAGTATTATTATCAATGAAACTCAACTGAAATCTATTGTAATAATTATTCATAACTCTACGATAAATCATAAGACAAAAATATCTGCAACTTCACTCATTTTTCATTATCTCCCAGAATTAATGATATAATACTATTATAGTAGATCTATTTGATCCTTATTAATTTCTCATTTTATAATAAAAATATTCATCTCACCTTTTACTCACCAAAATTACTCCTCCATTACATTATAAAATAATCTTAGTCTCAGCTTCTCCACAAATTTGGCGGAACATCCTAGAGTCCAAAAACATAGAGGAGGTAGTTATATTACGTTGTTTATAAAATAAAAAAAATGTTTCTAAATGATTGAAATGTTCATTAGTATTGGTTTACTATATAAACTCATATATTAGATATCAAAAACAAAATATATAATAATGACATATTTCTAGAACATGAATTTCCCTACTATCAGATCGATAAAAATTCACTATAGTCCTGAATTAGGTTTCATAGGAATGGAAAAAAATAACAGTGACATCAAATGAACAATAATGTGTAACATAAATTACAATACTACATAACAAAAACATGATATGATTGATAAAGAAAGAATAAATGAACAACTTGAAGCCTTAATCAACTTAAAATGAGGGAATACTATATCTATTCCAAATCATGTATCCAATTCCACTGAATAATGTTCATCGAATTCCAAAATGTAATAGTTTATCATTTAACAAGAAATAAATTCAACTTGTCAAATTAAAAAAAATATCATATTAGTTTATCAGTGAAATAGATTAACCCCTACAAGTTCACCTACTAGAATAGGTGAAACATGATAGAAGGGAGTGAATAGGGATCATCTATAAGAGCAGGGAAGGTAGTGTTCTGTAGATAGATCCAGAGAGGGTTGAAGCTGATGTCATGAGAGTAAGGAATGGGTAGAATTCATTACTGTTGTCCTATATCACAAGAGAATGGAGCAATAAAATTCTTCACGAGAGCAGGTAGGGAGGGAAAGATATTTTTGATCGACACCTGATATGGTTCTTAAAGAGAGGGATTTGATTACAAGAGGTAAGGAAAGGAATTCAATTGTGAGAGGTCAGGAGATAGAATTCAATCGTAAGAGTTATGGAGAGGGATTCAATCATGAGAGAAGGAATGATCGAGTCGAGGTAGCGGGATGTGGCCACGATGCACATAAAACCCATGGGGAAAAATATCTCTACTGTGTTAGTTTTGTAAACTATAAAAACAAAAGTGTGGAGGTATCATAATTTTCTAGTTGTGTATATAAATTATTCTATAGAAAACTAATGCACATAATCATAAATCTAGGGTCTTATTACATAACCCCTTATAACACCTGTATAATACCTAACGGTAAGTTGTGCGATGGTGCCAGACTCTTGGGGCAGCTCGTATAACATTTCATGAGTGGTAATATATAAAAACTTTTACATCCCCCATAGGAAATTCCATTCAAGCTTAACATGTTGAATCATGGCTGGGTCTTGTTCAAGATTGAATTCTAGTGATGTAACCTACATTCTGATCTCTGAAAATAGGCTTTTAATGAATCAATTGAACTGGATGGATCCATCGCTTCCATTTTTTTGAGTAAATTGGATAAATCCTTATATTTATACTAATCATGTGGTCAATATTCAATAAATATATTATAAATTGTAACAATTTATAAAATTATTTTAAAAATACAAAAATAAAAAATCAAGTAAGTGCATATGTTTTATATAACCATTTTACATAACATGACATTTAATTAGATCAAGAGGAATTTTCATTAATAAAATTATCGGTCATAATAATAACTCTACTTAATTGGACGAAAAATTAATGTCGAGAGATGATATGGTCATTATACCATGGTTATAATCATGGATAATGTTTTATGATACCTAGGAAAATTATCTTGGTAATATTTTTATAATGAACACATAGTGATAAACATAGATATTATTATTATAAAAGTCCCTTGTTTATATTGTAGATAGATTTCAATGTTATGATTTTTTCTCATATGATTATGATATTCCTTGGGTGCATATGTTAATGTTCTTATGATTATATTATAAGCTTATGTTCCCTATTTTACCCATGATATGTTTTGATTTCACTATTTATCACTTATTGAGCATCTGATATCACCCATTTCTTGTGTTTCAATTTCTACATGTTTTGAAGAAATGTAATCCCTATGAGCTATTTTGAATAATATCTTGTGTGGATGATTTTTTGGAGATGATGAATGTTTTTAGGGATAAGGATGTTTCTTATATAGTGGAAAAATATCAATTAGTTTAAAAATAAAGAGGTTTTTTTAGTTAATGTTTCCATAAATATCAAAAAATCTAAGCCTGAAGGGTATTGGGAATGTATATAATGAAATAGTTTCTTTAATTATTGAAATTATGGGACAATAATGTTCTTGTGGTGTCATAAGTTAACTATGGAACAATAGATTCATAAAAAACAAAATTTTATCCAATAAAAGATCATAAACACTCATTTAGTCATAAAATAATTTTTTTATTCTTATATAATCTAAATATTTCCATTAAGACCCTTAGAGAAAAAATTAGAAAACCATGAAGGCATATTGGGACATTATATTCATCACCTAAATTCACTCATAATCACACATTAAATAATAAATTTACAATTTAATTTAAACATCATTTCACAAGAGAATAAATCATTACCAAATTCATTGAGTGGATATATCCCAAGATAAACCAAATTATTCTATTATTTCTAAAAAAACATAAATAAAACAAATAAAAGTAGAAATTTCATTCATTCGTGGATATAACTCATAAAATCATATTTTTTCACCCATAATCAAAATTCATTTTGTTATATAATAAAAAATAATTTTAATTTTAATGAATATATAGAACATTAGTAAATATATTAAGAATGTTTTTTTGAATATACTTGAAATGGAGCTAAGAGAAACATTTAAAGAATTATAAGTATATTTTTTTTATGGGAACAAATCCTTACCTTGAGTCCATTTGAAGAATTGAATCCTTCATTAAGGATTAACTTGCCAATGAAGCACAAATGACTATTTTTTATATTCGAAGGCAAAATCCTGTGAATAAATATTCTTGTAGATGATAATTTTGGTAGAATATAGACATGGAGAAAAACATTATACTTTTTGAAAAGGGAAGAAACAATAACCATTTTTCTAGATAAACCTAATTTTATTTTAATAAATATGTGATAATTTGAAAATAATTACAAGTTAATTGTAAGGAAGGGTTTCACAAACCTATCTTTATTTATCACAAATTTTATTATTGGTCACAAAATAGAATCCCCTTTAATGTTATTATATAAATTTATCCTTATAATACTCTATTTTTCTCTCATAAAACTCCCTTATTCATATAACCTTGAATTAGCCTCTTATTTTGATTATTCAATATTTTTATAAGTTGTTTATTTACAAATAATTTTACATTTTTATTATGATATTATTAATAGTATTTTATAATTTTCCAGATGATATTAAATAACATTCATTAAATATATATACACCCCTTTTCTACATCGACTCATGACATTTAGTTCATTTAGATTGATTTCAAATTTAATACATTTTATCTTTCATATTGACATGAGAGTCATGTAGTAAAATCATTATTACATTTTAAAGTACTTCTATTATTTTCTAATAACAAAAAATTTAAAACATTTTTTTTATTCTGTTAACTTGTATGATATTTTATTTTTCTCTATTTATTCATATATAAAACATACTTTTTGAGATTTGAATTCAAAAGTGTAATGATAAATTGTGGAAGGAATATTTCCAGAATTCATATACACTAAAAATGAAATAACTATTTTCTGAATGTTATAAAATGATCTATGGGAGAAAGCCATGTGTATCTTGAATTTTAAGTACTAATAATATGAAGAACAGAATACTGAAGAAAAGTGTGATCATTAGTTTATGAGTTCAGAAGCTATAATGTGAATGATATAAATAGAAAAATAAAAACCTTAAGCAATACATAATTTTTGAAGAATAATTTGTATGAATTTTTTTGAGGCCCATGAAGTAATGAATGAAATGGAAGATACTTATGTGATACATAATAATCAACATATATTATATAACATTCTCCAATTAATAAGAATATAAAATAAATAGATGTTTATGGATATGATATTCCCATACTGTAAGGGTTTCTCAATCAAAATTTAAGGGAATTAAGATTGAAAAAATAACCAATGGAAATACACTCTAAATAACACCTAACATACACCTGTATTATTATATAAATGTATCAAAAAATATATATAAGGTTTACTCATTAACAATCCTAAAAGATGATTGATAATTTGGCAAGCTTTCGGAATAAGAAATTGAAAATATCATAAGTAATGATTGGTAAATTGACTATGAAGTGATAAGATATTTTAATTCATAAAAATAAATTTTATGGGAAATATGAGTGTTTAGTCAATATGAAAATTATATCACAATGAAAATAATTATTCAGGAAAACCCAGATTGATTTATGATGACACTCACAAAATAATTCCAATGCTTTTTGGTGTTAATATTAGAAATAATTTGTGAGGGATGAACTTGAAAGAATTATATATAGTGAGTAAAGAAAGATTGAGTTCAAGAAAATTTAATCCCAGTGAACAATAAAAATTACAAGATATTTATCAATAAAAAAAATAATTTTTTTTTCAAATGATTAGATAAAATATGATTTACAAAAGTAAAACTTTAAACATATAAGAGTAATTTCAATAATTATTTATGCAAATGTAGTAAAAATTTCTCAAACTAATTTTAAGTCACTCGTATGATATAAAAGATAGGTTTTCATTAATCATAGGTAAAAACCATGCTATGAATAAATGGGTCATTACATTAGTGAAGATCATAAAAAATCACAATGTAAAAACCCTAGATACAAACGAGTATCCTTTATAAACACATGAATTTGAAAAGGCATTGCATATTTATTAATGGTCCCTAGAAGATTAAACTTATTCAATGTATTTAATTGTATTATGATTTGTATGTTTTGTATGCTGCATACATAATATTTATTCAAATAGTGATTTTGGAAAATTCAATACTGGAATTTTAGCATATACCAATTGTTCATTACTATTGGCATAGGCTGGGGAGCTGTTTCTATAGCCTTTACTAATGGGTTGAAAAACCATTGGGTATATAGGTTTGGGGATTGAACTATACAAATTGGTTCAAGGAATATATTGGCCCAATTGACCCAAATTCACCTTTATCCAATAGTTTAATGAAAATTTTGGTATATCCTTATGTCACCAGAGAAACCTTCCACACCTCCCATTATGGCCCAGAGTTATCACACACCATAAACACCTTTTACCACAATCCCAAACAAGTTATAGATAATATATAAAAATATAGGAACAAATTAATGAATAGAATTAATGAAAATATATATATTTAACATTTAACTTATTTTAAATCACATTTTGTCATCAAACATGTCAGTTATAAATACAGAGGATCATTCTCTCTCTCATCACAACCACTATCATCACCATCATAACTATTGTACTCATCACCATCACCATCACCACCACAATCATTATCATAATCATCAAAACCACCACTACCACCACCATCACTATCACTATCCCCATCACAATCATCAACATAATCACCACCATCACTTGGAATGTAATCATTTTACCTAACTCTAGGAGAATCACCTCCAACACCTGAAGCATAATATAGGGAAGGAATTTCCAAAATAATCATATCAAAAACCATAGTGGTATTTTGTGGAAGTTATGGAAATAATACTTCCATAACATTCATAAAGAGATCGTTGTATATTTGAATTCATTCATGCTCATTTATGTCTATTTATTTGGACTCTCTGGCCTATTTATGATCATTTTATACCTATACATGAGAATCATCCAACTCAGTGCTAACAAAACTATTAGATGAACATAAAGTGGACCAATATTGAATTGGTAAATTATTTTTCCCAGGTTAATAATTTAATCGCACATGGTGACCATCTCCTAAAATCTTGTGTAATTGATCATTTGGCCAAACGTGTCATCTTCACACTCATTAAGGGCCACCATATCCTAATGATGAAAATATAAATTAACTATTTAGGTAAAAATTTATATTAAAATTTGAAATTGGTAAATTATAACATAAAAAATAATGTTGTGTCAGTTCATTTACCACACTTCTATATTCATTCATTCTTCCTGAGAAAATCATTTTTTCTCAAGGAATATGTCCTTCAATGTTCAATTATACCTAGTACAATGACATGGAATATTGAAAACTATTGTTCAATATCATAATATATTATATTAAAATTAACTCATTATAACTCATATTAAATTTAAAATAAAAAAAACTAATTCAATTTCACATAAATGCATTATATTATCCCTAAATTTGAAAAATAATAATCAATGAATGAAAAATGAACAAAATAAATTTCACTGATGTTCTACTATTTTTATATAGCTCATCTGTTTTATAGAATATATGTGCTTCTATTTTTCAATGAAAAATCAAGGTGTATATCTCATAATTTCATGGTGGTTGTTTCATTAGATTTATTATAATTGTATCTAAATTTAGTTCAACTAATGAAAAGTCTAAATTAAAATTTTGGATGCTCTAAAAATTGGTCAAAGTTATGAAATGATTTATATCCTATATTAGTTTTCTTGATTAAGTTTTCTTTTATTATTTACGGATATCATGCACTATAAATGTTACATTAAATTATTTAATATTCCATTAAAAATGTTAAGATTTTTTTTAAATATAATTCAATATGACTAGAAGTTGAATATACTAATTAAAGCATCTAAAAAGACCTTGAATCTTAAAATGTTCAGAAGATCAATGTTTCAAAATTTGTACCTAATTAAATGAAAGTGTCTTAGATAAATACATGATTTTTATCATTTTAAAACATCTTCATCCACCCAATGTGTTGATATTATTCATAGAATAGTTTTTTATTTCTTTTTAACACTTCCTGAAAAATAATATACAATAATACAAAACAATGTATTAAGGTAAATCATAAACATTTCAATGAAAACCCTAAAATTTTGTTAATAAATTATAATCATTTGTCTTATAATGAGAAATAATTTTTGGATATAGTGTTTCTAGATAGTCACTTAGTATAGTTATTTCCTCTAAATCTATTCTAACTTTAGAAACAAAAATATTATACAAATAATATTTTTATGCTCTATATAGTTTAGTTAATTCCGTTAGTCATGTAGCCCCCAATACCTCAGCATGTGGAATATTATAAAGAATAAGTTACCAAAATATTAATTCAAATAAATACAATAATAATATAGGAATAAATATAAAAATTTTCTTACCCATATTTGAGTCCAAAAATTATCCATAATTTCATTTTCAAAGTGTCTGTTAGAGAGTTCATTAATGGTTATGATTTTATAGTATATGGAAACTAGAACAATTTTTTTCTACATTTTCACCCTATTTTTCCAATCATTTAATTTTACTCAATATAGTAAACCATCATCAATGTGTGGTAGTTCCAATTTTCATATAGTAATTTACACCCATTCCACCTTATAGTGAAAAATATAGTTGTGAATGAATAAAAGAAAAATATTAAATTAATGAATCATATAATGAAAATAAACTATGGTAAAAATTTTAATCAAGGTTTTATATATATACGTGATCCATGTTAATTAGTGTGTACTACAAGATCCCAAGTTAATGAGGGATCATCAACTAGTCTAGTAGTAGTGGGGTACAATATCTACTTTTGATGACAAGTATGAATAGGAAGTTCATAATGCACTAGAGAAGAAGTTAAAAATGTTAAAACCTAAAATCCCATAGATAAAAAGTAAGAGTAAAAACTGATTTCATAAAAATATGTAGAGAAGTATAATATTATTAGGAAGAGAGATCTATAATTAGATAAGGAAATGATATAACAGGAGGATCCAAAGTAAATGGTCCTAATATTAGAGGTAGTATAAATATCTCAAGTTCCTATAATAGCACTGTGTGATCAGAAATTATTATACGTTGTATATCAGAGAAATGGTTTGGGTGTGATCGGGTATGAAGAGTATTGATGTATCTCTAGAAACACCTGCTCATATTTCCTAGATCATCATAAATTCCACTAGATTGGTCTGAGAATAATAGTCTCCTAGATAGTGGTTCCTGATTATGATTTAAAAATAGATTAATAACTGGATATTATATGTTATTTATATGTATTTCTAAAATAGTACACTCATAATATCCACTTGAGGAGGAATTATAATCTCAACCTTACCGAGATTATTACCAGACATCATATTCCTCCAAATCTATTTAATTTTTTATATTCCTACATTAGAAATGAGGTAAAAATTTAACTAGAATTTCATAAATAATGTGCAATCCAAATAAGAAAAAATTGGTGAAATGTCAAATTAAAAGATACCAATTTTCATGTAAAATAAAAACTATGTAGTAAAAAAATATAATCATATCATATTTAGTTGAAATAATATCAAACTATTAAATATGAATCATTTAAAAATTAATAAATTATAATTATCATGTTAGACATGCGTATGATATAATTTTATTCTCTTATTTTCAATATGTCCAATTCAATATTGGTTAGGTAATTTGGTTAATATTTTTATTTAATTATATTGTTTGGAAATTTCTTATATTATGCATTGTTGTTTATATTTTTTATTAGGTTATTTAATCTTTTTCGGTTTGGTAATATGTTTCACTGTTTCTATTTTTCTTTCTATATAGTTTAGTATTTCTCATTTCATTTCATATTTTTATTTTTCTAACTGGATAGTTTCTATTTTTTTGTTTTTTTAGGTTCTAATATAATTCAATTAAATAATAGAAAATTAAAATCAAATAAAACCAAAAAATTTATATTGAGCATACACATGAAGGTCAAGTTATATCCATAACACCATAATGATTTTTTCTCATGTCTAATCACTATTTATTGATAAACAATTTGTACCATTTGATCACAATTGATTCAAATTCATAATCATATATTTAGGAAAACAAAATATAAATATCAAATATTGTAAAGGAAAAAGTAAATAAGAATACACAAGACATAAAATATCAATGAATATTAAATTTTAATTAATTTTAAAAATGCTAATATATTATAGTAATTCTTCTACATTCAATTTAAACCATATAGAAAATTCTTTTCTATAGAAAGTCGCTCACTGTATCAAATGTAATGAAGGATGATTTCTATTTACTATATTTTTTTGATAAATACAAAAAAATATATAAATATTTTAACATATTTGTAAAATTACATGGGAATAGATAACATGTACATGATAAATTTACATACTAGATGTAGTAATCCAAAAAATGGTCGTTAAACAAGACTGTGTAAGGTGGTATATCCTACTCATCAAGGATTAATAAAGTAAATGTATATAATCATGTAATTCCACCTATTTTGGTTATGTTATAAAAAATGATTATCAATTTTCTCAATTTTACCTTCATTATTTATCATTCTCCTTTTATATTTTGTAGTCACATCTGAAAGAATACATTGACTAACAATCCATACATTCTTAATCCAAGTAACCTTCCACAATGAAACCTTCAGGATGATTATTGTTCAAGATTTATGACTTCAATTTGAAAATGTAACTTTTAGTTGGGTGCGTGTAATGAAATGAAAATTTTCCACCAATAAGTAATTTTGATATAATATTGAAAGTCAGATACATCATGAATATGAAAAATGATGAAGGAATTGTTTCCTTAACTCGCATAAAATTAATGTTTCCTCTTATATAATTTTATTTTTTTTAAATATAAATTGAATAAATCTTATCACAAGGATATCTAAAAACTGAAATAATTGATTCAATTTCACCCTTATAGTATAGAAATGTATATGATATATTCTTATTGGAATGAAATCATGAAGAAATATGTGATAATCACGAGTCTTTGATGATTTTTTCATCGAATCTCTTAGGCAGACCCATTTTTATATGTTTCTAGAATAGCCATTAGGAACCCTAACTGTATCTCATACTTATAGACATTGATTTTTTTTCAGTGGGTGTCATCATACATGAAACACATGAAACATTATGCTTATTTTCATTGACACACACAAGATGCGATTCTGGTCTAATAAACCTATCCAACAAGTCCTACCAAGATCATAAGTTGTATTTTATATTCCCTTACCATTTAAATGAATTGAATTTAATATTTCACATTTTTTTATTTTTCATTACATCTAAATAATAGAAGAACTAATGAGTTAGTCTATAAGGAAACTAAAAGAGACTAATTTTATTTTTCCAAATGAAATTGGATTCAATATAAACATTCATCATATTTATATAATGCATTTGACCATTATCAAATAATAAAACGAGTTATTTCAATTAATTAATCATATTAGTTCAATATATATTTAGAGGTGTCTTTATGATGTCTCTAGTATTGCTAAAATATTGATAATTATTCCTATATTTATGATATAATGGAAGGAATCATAGATGTCCGATAAAATTGAAATAGTTATTAGTTTTAAATCTCTTATACTGTTTACTATTCATAATAATATTATATAAATGTTTAGCCCTAATTCTCCATCTATAAATCATTGACTAAGTTGGAAAATCATCTATCATCCACATTAGTACATCACACATATTAAATATGTCTTTCAAACAAGGAAGATATTTGAACACACCCACATTCCAAAGATGCTTTATCTCATTAATTAAAGGTCTCCAGTATACAAATATATCTTTTAAAGTATCAGAAGGTACCCATATGAGTATAATCAAGAAAGTGCATAAATGTTTCAAATTCATCCATGGAAGAAGGTGATAAATTTTATGATAACAGGCCATGTGTTTTACAAAGTAAGAATCTGACCAAATAGATTAAAACTATCACATCCTAGACCCAAAATCACACTATGCATATAAATAGTAAAATAAAGATATGAATTATCCAATATCAACCATGATTATTCATATACTGGGTGAAATAAGTTATTATTATCCTTATTTCTCATAGTATCATGCCATCTCATATTTGTCAATTTTTAATCAGAACTAAAATGGTTTTGGTGTTTGGAAATCCATGGAAAGTGCCATGTTAATTTATGTTCAATACATTATGGTGTTCTATAAATCTTTGGAATCCATCATAATTTAGCACATTTTATAAAATAATTTTGGTTTGCAGTTTCCACTTAGAATAAGATGTAATATTTTTTGTGACCATGAATTTTATTATTAGAAAATTAATTTTGGTAAATAAACTTCCTTGCCATATAATAGTTTGAGGTAATATCTAAATCTTTAAGAAATAAGTGCATAAAAGGGTAAAAATATAATCGATGGATGTATTATAAACTCCATAAATGTTTTTCCCAATAAATAGTCATAATAAAAAGTCCATAATTTTCTTTTTATAACATTGATAATATACTCAAGTCATGGAATCATCCTTGAAAAGTTTCACCCTCCAACAACAAAATTTTCATTAAATGAATTACTTTTACTCATATCCGTTCCTTAACATGATGAAAAAATCGTAAATTAGCATACAATAAATTCTCTTATATAGTCATATCACATAAATTATTAACATTTTGAGATTGTCATTTCTCCCCAATGTGATACTCGATATAATAGTTTTTTTGAGAGAAGTCATTTTTTATGGTGACTAAATTCTTTAATATATAACCAATGAATTCCTATAAGAAAATATCATGCGCATTGTATACGACCTATTTTTGAATCATTTTTCATTGATAAATCTAAAGAAATCTCCATCATGTTTTTAAAATCGACTTAGATATGATCAGTTTTATTCATACAAATTTAATCAATTTTGTAAAAAAATTATCTCTCATGTTTTAAAATATATGAAATATGATTTAATTAAAGTCCAAAACAAATGTATGGAAATGAGACTTGTTCACGTTATTTCCGTCACATTGAAAATAATTGAACAATTATTGAAATCAAATAATTTTAAAATAATTCTACATTTTTTTTTCAAAAATACCATATTTAACATACATGAATAAATAATTATAAAAAACTTTTTTGTCAAGAAAATTGATGTTTGAGAATGTAAAAGGATATTTAAAAATAAGTCAAACTTTATCTTTATCACCCTTATCCTTAATTTCATAACCCACTACCATCCGTTTCAAAATTACAATACATATATATATATAAATAATATTAAATTCCAATAGATGTAGGAGTTATAAATATACATAATACCATAAAATAAATTAAATGTATGTCATAACTAAAAAACTAGTCCATCTGTAAACTAATGTATAATAGGAAAAAATTTATATAAAACATAAACCATTGAATATATAGTGGTCCAAATCTCACAATATATAATCCAAACATTGGACTAGTTATGGTTGGTACATAACTAGATTATATTAGTTGAAAAATAATTAAGTTATTAATATTAAATAGGTCATAACAAATTCTTACTCATAACAACTCTCACATGGAAAAAGTAAAAACAAAAACATCTCTTTAGACATATTAAATGAAATGAAAATTTACTTTTTATAAACATGTTTTCCATATAATTAACATAATTTATGAAATATGTGATTTCAATGAAAAAAGTCTATCCATATTCAAAATTTTATAAAAACAAGTCCAAATTATTTATTTAAACTACATATGACGTTTTAATGAAAACAAGTTAACAAAATGAAATGAATAAATTTAATTATTAAAATAAAACATTGAAATGAATTATTTCATAACACCATATTATATTCAAAAAACTAAAAAAATTAATAAAATAGTTAATTATATATGTAATTCATATATCACACAAAATAATAGGTTCTTGTTAGAATAATATAGAATTAGCGAGTAATCAAATTAAAAAAACCATCACCTATACTCATATTTATAATGTAATAGAATAAAAATCTATAATAAAAATTTACCATTTTTCTTAGAATCAGGAGGAATATTGAAATAAAATAATCTCTATTAGTGTTTTATAATATGAAAAAAGGTGAATTATGTATGGGAAAAGATATTAATGATTTATAACTCACCAATTTGATGTTTAAGATGAACAGAATTAAAACAATAAATAAGGAGAGATCACCCTCATTAGGGATAAAAATAAAAGGCCAGTTATAGGTTTAATCTATATGGGAGTGAGGTGAGTGGATAGTGACCATGCAACTAGGGTATTTACTTAATGATATACCAACTATTTTAAAAATCAGTTGTAAAGTATTACTATATAACAATGTTTTTTAAAAGTAATTAATATAGATCTTTCTATATCAATGGGTTAAAGAAACAATTGTAATAACCCTATCATAAATTTTCTATACCAATATTTATTCAAAACCATTGGTATAGGGACCCCAAAACTACTAGTTTAGGAAAATAATTGGTATAGTTTCATTTGTATAGATCCTATTTTTAGTAGTTAGTGTAAATATATAATGTGATACACAATGTTAAATAGAGTGATATATAAAAGTAAATTATATGAAACACTATAAATAATATACTTAATTTCCAATACATTTCATATATAAGAGTAATATTCTGAATATGCATGGGTCTTAAATTTAATGATAATGTTCATTTTGGTTTAAATATTTAATAACTCTCAGATACATAAGAGTCAATTATGGAATCCCGGAAATACATAAGGGTTAGGTACTTTTCCAAAAATTAAAAACTAATCCTAAATGTAAATCTACTATCCTTTACCAAAATCCTTAATATATAAAATATGAAAACCCAAAATATGAATTTCAAAATAAAAATCTGTTAAATAATTTAAGAAATAGTATAACATTTAAATATACTGTTATAATAGATTATAGTAATTTTAATGAAATAAAAAATGTTAAAAATATATTAATTATTTATTATCATTTTATTTCCTAGTATCACATAAATATTTCCAAAATTGAAGCTTTATTGGATATAAAACTACTATATATTGTGACAAATTGTTTCCCTATAAATAACGACACCTTATATTATCTTATTCCATCCTCCAAATTCCCTCCATATTTATATTTTTATTCATTATTTATATCATCATTTTTAGAGTATTTTTATTCACATAAGCTCAAAAAGAAGTATATTTAATCCTTGTAGGGTTTTTATATTTGTTGTTAATGTCCCACTATATGTGTAATTATCTTGTGTAATGTTTTCTTCAGGGAAATATTTATTCATTCATGTTATAAAATTATTTATAATTAATAGTATTTATAAAGTAATTATTTAACATATTAATTGATATTAATTACTAAAACCATTATTTTAACATTCTTCCTCATTAAATAAATTGTGTCCTTATAATTTTATCTAATGAAATGCCAGTAATAATATCACTACTTTGGGGATCTTATATGTATTATCTTCAAGGATAATATTTATTCGTAATCAAGATTTTATGTCTAATATAACTTGTTATTGATTACTAAAAATCATTTTTTTCAACCATTATCTAATAATATTAATATTACAATAAAATATTTATGAAAATATATCAAGCCTTTACCAAAATCAGCATTTTTCACTACTGCATCATTCCTGAAGAGAAAGAGTACATGAATTGAAACATTATTTAAAATCACTTTAGAAATATTCCACTTATTTTTTCTAGACATATTTTTAAAATTTGTTCTAAATATGATGAAAATAAAGGTATAATTTTAAAATGTTTTACTTCATAAATTTAATGTTTAACAATATAAATGAGAATGAATTTTATAATATATAATGATAAAATTAGATTTTTTTTTTCAAATGGTGATTTTTAAAAAATTTCAGATGTATTTATTATAATCAAAAAATTTGAATCTAAATACCTATATTTTAATTGATCATCACCTAAAACTATAGCTTTTTTGAAAATATTATATGATTTATATTTTTTCATTACATAATATATTAATAAAAACATTAATAATACCTTTTATGTTATGAAGAAAATGAGAAAGATGAGATTTTATATTTATATCCAAAAAAACCTATGACCTAAGGAAATTTCAAGGTATATAGGGTGGTCTTGATATTTTATTTAACTATTTTTAGGTGACATGAATGTTATAAAAGGTTTCAAAATCACATGATCAAGACATTTCAATAATAATTTCAAATAAATCATCTAGAATGGATAGGATAGTCGTCTATGATTTTATTTATTTCATCATGATAACCAATGATTTAAAAACAATATTAAATTAATTTCTATTATAAAAATAATTACATGATTATGTTTCTTATAAAAGAAGTAATTACAAAATATATAATATTTTATTAATTATTATTTATTTCTTCTTGTGCTAACCACTCAAAATAATATAATGAATTTGTTTAAGTTATTTTATTTATTTAATATATTCTTATGAGTTTTGTGAGTTGGTGTTTTTAATGTTTTAATATTTGGAAAATCATATGGGGCACATTTTTATCACACATTTAGTTCTAACATTGATCACAATCCATGAATGGGGGAATGGATATTCCAGTATAGTGTGCATGGATGGACGTTAATTCTCCAAACTACGTGAAAAAACTATAAATCCTAGAATTACATGTTCGAGTATGGTTCCCAATGAGATCTTTATTAAAAAAATATTGTTGTAAAACTTTGTGGTTATTCCTTATGTATGGGGGGTTCCTCCTAGGGGAAACTAAATAGTTGGAGTATGGTTCACCAAATATCGAATCCAAACCATTTGGAATTCTGAGAAACATAAAAATTGGAATTTACATTTATACACATGAAATTTTTTAAAAATTTTACCATCCTCTTCCATAATCACATGACCTAGGATCTCTCTTAATTTATGAATCTCCTCCTCCAGGTCTATGGGTGATTCATTATCAATCTGAGTGGAATCCTCCAAGGTAATAAATTAATTAATTCTGGATTTATTCTTTATCCTTCTCTTAGTACCTTATCCTTAGGGTTCCTTGTTCTTCTTTTTCCCTATATGACAGTGATGGACATGTTCATGGCTAGGGATGATTTAAATATTGAATTACATAATGATAAGGTTTTATGTAGACCAATTTTTTCTGAATGTAATGGTATTTAATTATTGTGATGTGTTTTCATTGAGTATGAGGTAGGCATATCCACATAATAGATATTTTCTTTGGTATACCTTTATAATTTTTGTTTTCATGGATTATTTTACCATATTATTATTAGAATAAATATTTTTTGGGATGTTTTAAATATGTTTCATGTGTTTCTTTATAGACCGTATGATAAAGTGAGTAATTTAAGTGGTTTTCATTTTAAATAAAATTTTACGTAGATGAGTTATTTTATAAAATGATTAAAATATATTTTTCAAATAAAATCGATTTTAAGAGGATTTTTTAATGATGGAATTTACTAATAAATGATTATTATTTGGATTTAAAGGATTTAAATTAAGTTAAGGCTCATTTATTATGTGTTAAATTAAAGTTGTTTATGTTTAATGAGATATTTATATAATATTGGGAACTTTCTGTAAGTTGAATTATTTATTGAGAATTTCTACAAAGGATCCTTTGGTGACTATTTGGGTAATTGGATGCATGATACACTAATTGAAATTGTGTTTTTACAAGTGTATTGTTTAGATTATCATACTGCTAGGGGTTTACACCCAATGATACCAAGAGGGTATACTGGGTTTTCTTCAACAAGGATTTCATATGTTCCTAGTGTTTTGTAATAGAGATCTATGTTATCTATTTTTATTATTATTTACATTAGGCAAGGGTTAAAGGCAATGTGACATATTATTGGAATATATGTTTATACTCCGGTTGATGCATGATATTTTTTAATATTTTACATGAATATATTTCAAAAATTCCATGTCATAAATTATTTACAAATATTGGTTTTTATTTATAGAAAAAAAGTTATTTTAAATGTAATTATGAACTATCCTTTGGGAATAAAATATCAATTTAAAATTAAATTGTTTCCTAAAATATTGCTTTAAATAATTAAAAATAGTTTTATTATGAAATATAATATGTACATTTATAGTGGAAGACTAATGAGGATTTCCTTATACCATATACACATACATTGGGTATATACTGACTTGATTATGACTGATATCAGTAAATGGAAATAATCCTTATATTATGGTATAACTTCATGATTCCTCTTGTCCTTATTTGTGTGATGATCAATAGTGATTGGGGGTTACATGGTGTTCGTTCACGTGGAGAATTTGGGTGATCATGGAGTGGTATTTTCAATTGTTATGTATCATCCTTACCGAGTATGTCCTTATTATGTATTCACATATATGATGGTTACATATAACATTGTTTTTATTGTATAATTTGATGTGTATTATGAGTTATTTTTCTATTCTATTTTGTTATAAATTGTGTGAGGTTTCTTATTTATCAAGACTAATAATTTTTTTTCATGTATGACACATGTAGGGACATATCCTACTAGACTTATAGGTTAATTATTTTTTATGATTTTTTTTCATTGAGGGTGAAATAACTCCCAATGGTTTTATTTGATACCTTAAACACTTTTCCCCAACTGATTACGATCATGAATGTTCTTAAGGCCATGTAAATTAATGTATTGGTGGTGTTACTAGTTAAAACTAGATGATTCATTAAAAATTTAATTAGTTCCCTATTTTTTGAAGAGAATATGGTAGTATAGATATAAGACCATTGAGTCTCTAGATGTTGGTTAGGGAGAGTTTCTATTTATCTTTTCATCATGATAAACCGTTAATTACTATGGGGGTTATTGGATTGTTTATTTATATGATATTTTATTTTAGTGGTTATTATTATTAATATATTTTATGGTTTACTGTTTTTATGAGTTTCAAGCGGAACCAATGAGTTATTTATAGAAATTATTAGTCTTATTTCAAGTGAAAAGGATACAAGTGTTTCACTGTTTAAGTGCAGGATATGAAAAACCATGAAGTTTCCAAGTGACCAAGCTTTGACACTATCACATTACCACACAAATGGTTCTAAAAACATTTCAACCAAACCATGAATCAAGAGAATGTAATATTTTTTGATGTTTCCCCCCATTGGTATTTGATATTCGTATTACTATTAAAGTTTCAATATTATAACATATGTGGATTCTTTTTTTGATTTACCCATACAATTTATATATGGGATTGGTGTTGATAGTGTTTTATGTGTTATGTTTTATAAACTATGCCTCATAAATGGTCTTTAGTGAATCATAGAGAAGGAACCATAAGTAACACTATATTGGATATCCCACATATGTTCCCTAATATTGTTTAGTTAGTGATAATAAATAATCAAGAGTATTAGCCTCAACCCAGTTGGCGAGGTCTCCATAAGTGTTTCCACAATACCCAAGATCAAAACCAAGTGGAGGCATATTTTTGGGTACTTTATTAGTATTGTAGCAGGTACTGTATTAGACATTATAGCAGGTTCTATAGAAGTGTTGTGCAAGTACAGTAGTAGGTACTTTATCCAGTACTGTTTGGTACTATAGTGCCTAGAACTATTCACCTCAGGCCACCAGTTTGGTCTTGGAGTCCTAAAGGACTTTAGGCCACCTAGTCCTATGAGTCTGTAAGGCTTTCATTTCACCTTAAAGGACATCGGGCCACCTCAAGGTCTTCATGGCACATGATCAAAGCAGTTTCCCTAGACATACATTACAAAAGATGGAGCAGCCCCAGAGGGGGATTCAGAACAAGTTCACTCAGCAGAGTAGAACCAAATGGATATCAAAGAATGATAGGTTATTGATATTCCATCAGGACAAGCATGTGCTGGTAGAGTAAGCCTAGTAAGACGACCATGCGAAGGTAAAGAGATATCATCATGATGTAGATGCTGGGGAGGGGTTGTCCCTTGTAGCTATAGTCTGGTTGAATTCAGTAAGACCTTATGGTTATGTAATCTCTTAAGAATAAATTCCATATTATATTTGAGTATACAAGATTTGTATGGGTTTCCCCTCATCCCTTAAAATGGGGATTATCAAAAATTAATAAAAATGAAGGTCTTCGGGCTATTCAGGCTGATAATAAATATTTAATATCTACATTTGGAAGGTGGGTAAGACCAAGCTCGAGCAGTGGGTGATTCTCATATGTTCACTATGTAGAATCTGACCTTATTATATGTGGATATAGGGTCTTAGGAACCTATGGAATTGATAAAAATGATTGGGTTTATATTTTTCTTTCATAAGTCTCATCATATATCTATGGTTATTATTGGAACATATAAGATATGGAGAAAAATATCAAAATTATAAAACACTATAATATAATTAATGATACTTAATATGTCACCTTGGAAAATATTATGGAGTTGATTGAAGAGTATGTTTACCTAAATCTTGAGGGTGGTGAAGACTAGAGAGTTCATGATTTTGGAGTAGGGGAGTCAATCTATGATGGTGCGTGCCTCTTGATTTTTAGAATTAGTTTACCTTACCATTGATATCCTCATGAATGATTATATCAATGCTCGATGGTTTGATATGGGGTTGATACTATAGTTTATATCATGGATTATTATCATATGTATATACAAATTTATTGATATGTCAAATAAGAAAATGTTGAGGGATATTAATATGGAATAGTTGACTAGTTTGGTTTGTAATTCTATTGACAAATGAGGAAGTTAGAGTTCCTATTGAGTTAAAAAGGGAAATCGTGAGGAATCCCAATGTGGTAGTAACTTGAGTCTAAAACATCATTTTAATTCTGACCAAATTATTTCTTCAGAGAGTAGGTTGGTTGTGTGATTCTAGTATGGGATTTCGGGTCTTACTAAATCATATTCAATGTTTACCCTTAGGTCTTACCATTAGTGTGTATGATTGGGTCATCTTTAATTATTTTTCAAGAATCCTCCCCAAAGAATTAAAGTTAAACATTCTTAAATCATAGGCTCTTTATTTTAGTTAGATGAATGCAAGAGAGTAGGATCTCATCCTCATTCAATAGAGTACTCTCATACTACCATGAAGTATCAATGTGGGATGGAATATGGGTGTTTACATATAATAGAACAAGTGAATGTGGAATCTGATATTTGGCCAATGACCATTGGTGGAATGGCGTTTATTACTTATGTTACATACCTTGATTTATTTGACACCAATGCATCCCATTCCTACATTTTATCTAGATCAATTTATGTATTGGGATTATGATATAAGTTGATTCTATATCTAAATGATCATTAAAATCCTTTAGGAATGAGGAATGAGTGTGGTTTTAAAATCCTAGAGAGTATACAATATTATTGATTTTGGGAGTGTGTAGGATTTTTAGTTATTTATCGGGATGTCATTGACCTTATCCATGATATGAATTGGACTCTCATCTCTAATGTTTTTGATGAATGTTATAATTAAATTGTAATTTTCATTTATACTATTAGAAATAGAAAAATTTTATAGGATGAGTGGGATCCCAATTTAGGTAGGGATCGAACTCCCATTCAATACAGTTCATTGATTTCATGTTAGATAAATACATGAGTTTTTAATTTTTTTGATAAATGTCCATGTGACCAGTTTCTCTTAGTGGGCGATAGTTATCCTACTATTTTACTAAATGATTCATCTGAGTTACTGTCAATGATGGAGGTATAATTACTTATTTATAAACTCTCTTATAAAATAAAATTTTCCCCAATATATTTAATGAATCATATTGATTTTAATTGATTTATTTTCCAAATAGAGGATCTTAATAGAGTGGGTTTTATTTATCCAAGCATGTTACCTTGGGCATCTGATGCTCTCTTTGAAAAGAAGGCAGCTTGATGTTTCTGAATTTGAATTCATTACTAAAATATCCATCATCTAATCATGAAAAATAAATTCCAATTTTAGATTGAAATAAGAAGATATTCATAAGACCTCACTCTCGATAAGGTATGGGTATTATGAATACCATGTTATACAAATTGACTATACCAATGACGATGTTGTTTTCATGGATTTGATGAATCAAATCATCGATCAATATAATGATATCTTCTATGTCTTGTTTGTAAATGATATCATTGATTAATATAACATGAAAATATATATTGACGGTCATCATGATTTTGTTTTGGGTATTTTTTAATAACATCACCACTATTCATAGTTGTTTAAGTACTATTTTCATATATACGAAGGGAAATTATTAGGTCATGTGGTATGCAAGATGATAATTTATATGGAACCTAAAAGTATCTCGGGATATTATATCATGGGAAAGAATAAGAAATATATTCAATATTATAATATTTTGGGTTTAGTGTGATTTTATTATCTATTTATCAATATTTTTCATTATTGGATTTTCCATCAACACAATTTTCTTTAAAGGGAGTTAGATTTCAATGGGATAAAAAATTTCAGAGATCCATTGAATAGTTGAATTTGAGATTGAAATTAGTTCCCATTTTAATTTTTCTACATCCATGAGAGAGATTTTTAATTAATCAGGATTCTTTAAGTATGAGGTTTGTGTGTGTCTTGTGGTAGTGTTACCATGTTGTGGTGTATAGATCACAACATTAACATCATCATGAGAATAACTAACCCAACTACAAACTTTAGTTGGAATAGATAATGTATTTATTAAAAACATAACACAATTATCACTCTATGGGAAAGATTACTAGGTAGACTAATAAAAAAATATTAAAGTATATATTGTCCCAAAAGGATTTTAATATTTGAAAAAGGAACTAGGTGGAGTATATGAAGAATGTTTTGGCCTAGAACCTTTGTAAGAGGAATGTGGTGGAAAATGAATTGTTGTAAAATTTTATAAATATTTTATAGAAAAAATATATAGAATAATGTCAATTGATGAGCCTATATTAAAAGTTGCATATATTGGTGGAGGAGGAGGATGATTATGTAATCTTGACTTGTGTGAAAGTCACACCCTCCTAGGATGAATTGATTGATCTATAATAGTTCTAAGATAAAAAATATCAAGAGTATTAGATGAAATTTATATGGTGGGGAGACCTCAATTGATTGGTATATGTCACCCAATGGTTCTATTTGTTTTATAAATAGGTGGATGGTTCCATTATTCTTGAGATATCAATTAATATAAATTGGGAACTACATCCATTATATATTTATACCAATATCTAATTATATATTTTATAAAATAAATCATATTTATTAGTGGACCAAGATAAAGTAGGAGGTTGTCGAATTTGTATCTTAATGCCTTACCTATAATATAATTATGGGTGATAACCAGAAGACCATAGATTTATTGTAACCTATTCACATTCTAGTGAAGAATTAGAATTATTTTTAATTGATTTTATTATAGTATTGATATGATATCATATTAATAGGGATGATATTTTCATTATTAATCACTAGTTTTTGATATCATCCCATTTTCACTTTATTAAAGAGTCAGTAAAAGTGGATGATATTGGTCATGTCCATTCCCAAGAGATTGTAAAGATACATGGAGTTACATTGATTATTATTTTTCATTGAGACCCATGACTTCAATCATATTTCTTGATGTAAAAATAGAATTAAATGGATTCTAATTTGAATTTCATAATTTATTATTATCCAAAGATAAATTTTCCTATGGAGATAACTATTTAGATATGTGAGGATATGCACGGAACATATGTGATTTTATTTGGAAAATTATGAAAGAAGAATCTATATTTAAATGAAATCTATTAAAAAATATTTATCAAGAATTAATAAATACGGATCCCATTGAAGACCTTTATAGATGGAAATATTTTTCTCCTATTTACTAGTTAGAAATGTGTGAGCATTCCTTGTTTGGACTGAACACTTTCCAAAAGGATACTAGTATGATTCAGTTGATTTATAATAAATTAAAGATAATTCATTGTATATAGAGATCTTACAATGAGCAACATCCAAAATTATTGGATCTTTCCATTATTGATAAGGTGTTTCATAATGTATCCCCTATACTATGACATTATATATTTGTTAATATGGGTATGTTGATGCCTCAATATGTCATTCCATGTGAAATATATAATAATATAGGTAAATATTCATATTGGAAATCCTTATCATATTATTTTATTTTTAATCATAACATGTTTCACATAAAATAGATGAAGAGGTATTATCTTGAAAATTCTCACATGGTTGAGTGAGAATAAATTTATTAAGAGCCCAACTCAATGTTGGTTCAGAAAAATTTTATATCAGGGGTCATTATGATATATTGTTGTTAGGGTAAATCTCTCCCTACCATATATGTTATATAGAAGTTTATTAGAGATATCCCTGATACCTAGAATAATGGTGCCTTGATGAGAGAGTAATGTGCTCACTTAATCTCCAATGAGGACCATTGAGAACATTATGGGGGATGAGAATAATATGGGCTGGATGATCTTGACACCGAAGGAAAATATTATGTATTTATTTTAGTTATTTATGTAATATAATTTATTTTTAGCATTTTTATTATTTATAGTATTGAAATTTTGAAAACGGATAATCCTATATGGGGTGAATATTTAGGACATGATTAGTGTTAAATGTGTTCCCAAACCAAGAATAGGAGAACAATGTGTTTTTGTGCTATGTTCATGGTTGGCACATGGTTTTATAAAAATATATGGCCAAAATATGATTTCTTATTTGATTCAAAAGAGTAAAGTGAATGGATGGTCCATGGTTTGGGGAAAACATGGATCCAAACCCATTGATTATACCGTATGTATTGGGGTTCCACACCATGCCAAATTCAAGGTTTCCCAAACCAAGATTCCAAACTTTGTGGCTTTCCCATGACATAAAAAATTGGAATTTACTATCATAACCCAATCTTGTTTTAACATTATTTACCATCACTACTCCAAAAAAATGTTTAACACATCATCCGTTTTCACATCGCTTCTATATAACTAATTTGAAAGTAGTGAATAATGCTTTATCACGTTGGTTATTGTATAACCGACATGATAAATCAATGAGAATCAATTTTTTATGTCAATTATAAAATAACTGATGTGATAGAAATAGAGAATAGATTTATCACATCAGTTATATTATAACCGATGCGACATATTGAATCTGGGTGCTTTATCATGTCTGTTATAAACTAACTGACGTGAAAAAGTGGCTCTGAGTAATTTATCATGTAATTTATAAAAGAACTGATGATATAAATTTCTATTTATCACGTCAGTTATTTTATAACCATTGTGAAAAATTATTTTCTACATCAGTTAATAAATAACCGATGTGATAAACAAATTTTTTTTATCTCATCAGTTATTAAATTAAAGACATGATAAAGCTTTTAAATGATTTATCATGCCTAGTATTACGTCTTTCTCTTTTCTTTGACCAGTCATCCTATGTCTCATATCTCTCAAGAGGAAAACCTTGAAAGGATTCTCCTATGTCGTTCTCTCGAGCCCCGTTTTTCCGAAATCATTCATCATCTTTATTATCACCGGATCTATAAGGTTGACTCAAAACACTCAAGTAATCCTTACGTTTATCGGTTTCATTTTTTATTTTCTGTGATTCGCTAAACTAATTTTTTGAGAGGTTATTTTTCTATCTTTGTTTTTGCTACCATGTTAAGTTTCATAGTGTTCATTTATACCATGCTAAATTATTTTCTAGTAAAATAATCAATGAAAGTGATATTATGCATGTTTATGATTTTTTGTGTTCTATCATGTGTGTGGGCGCATACATGGGGTGTTTACGGATGAGGGGGGGGGGATGTCCATGTGGGTGCGGGGTTTCTAGGGGATGGGGGGGCTATCTAGGGGGATGGGGGTGTCCAAGGGGTGGGGTGGTGGTGGGGGGAGTTCTTGGGAGTGAGGGGGATGTCAAAGGGAGTAGGGGTGTCTAGGAGGGTATAGTGGCTATCCAAGGGGTTAGGGGTGTCCAAGGGATGGGTGTGTCGAGGGGGGTCAGTGGGATGTCCAAGGGGGGTAGGGGTGTTTAGGTGGGTTGGCGGCGGTCTAGGTCTGGGGGCTGTCTAGAGTGGAAGGGGGCTATGCAGGGGCTGGAGGATGTCCCGAGGGATGGGGGGTTGTCCAAGGGGTGTGGTGGTGTCCAGGGGGTCTCCAAGGATGTGGCAGGGGTTGTTAAGGGGTTGATGGGGCTTTACAAGGGGGTAGGGGTGTTGAGGGGGTGGGTGTGTCTAGGGGGGTGAGCGGCTATCCAGGAGGTGGGGGTATCCAAGGGTTTTGGGGGTGGGGGTGGTGACTAGAGGGTGGGGGATGTCAAGGGGGTGGGAGTGGTGTCCAGGGGGTTAGTGGGTTGTCCAAGGGGGTAGGGGGTGTCTAGGGGGTGGGTGGCTATCCGTAGGGGTTGGAGGATTTCCGAGGGTTGGGGGCATGTCCAAGGGGGTGGTGGTGTCCAATGGGTGTCTAGGAGGGTGTCTAGGGTGGAGAGGGAGATTTCCAAGGGGGTGGGGGTGTCTATGGGGTTGCAGGATGGTGTACAGCGGGGTGTCCAGGGGGTGGAGGTGTCTAGGGGGATGTGGGGGTTTCCAAGGGGGACGGGGTGGTGTCCACGGGGATGAGTGGGTTGTCCAAGGGGGTAGGGGGTATCCAGGGGGTGGGGATGTCTGGGGGTGTCCTGAGGGGTGGGGGTTGTTTAGGTAGTGGGGAGTCTAGGGGTGGGGGTGGTTTCCAGGGCGGTGACGGGGCTGTCCATGGCGGTCGAAAGTGTCCACAGGGGGGGGGGGGCTGTCCAATGGGGTGGTGGTATCTAGGGGCTGTCCAAGGGCGTGGGGGTGTCCAGGGGTGAGGGGGAATTCTAAAGGGGTAGGGTGTCCAGGGGTGGGGGTGGTGTCCAGGGGGTGAGGGGGTTGTCCAGTGGGTGGGGGTGTCGAGGGTAGTGTCCAAGGGGGTTGGGGTGGCGGGGGGGGGTGTCCTTAGGGGTGGGGGTGTCCAGGGATGGTGAGTTGGATGTCTCAGGGGGGTAGGGGGTATCTTGGTGTGGGGGTGTCCAGGGGTGGGGTTGGTGTCCTGGGGGTGAGTTGGTTGTCCAAGGGCGTAAATGGTATCTAGGGGGAGGGTGTGTCTTGGGGGTGGGGGTGTCTAGAGGGGTGGGTGCTATTTAGGGGGGTGGGGGGGGGACTTCTAGGGGGATGGTGGTGTCCGGGGATGTCCAGGGGGTGTCCAACGAGGTAGGGGTTGGACAACACCTCACCCCCCTTGACACCACTCCACCACCCCCTGGACACACCACCCCCATAGACACCCCCACCCCCTGGACATGTCCCCACCCTCGGGATAGGCCCCACCCCCATGGAAACCCCCTACCCCCATGGACACCCTGGAAAGCCCCTACCCTTGTGGACACCCCTACCCCTTGGACAGTCCCATACCCTATTGGACACTCCCTTGGTATATATATATATATATCCCAACTATTTCATTGAAACCATTGGAATATTTTAACCTTAGGTAGTATAAAACAACGGTTCCTATAGAATCATTCGTATTAGGCTATTGCAACGACCATCATGCCCACGGTGTGTGAAAATGTTTGGTTATTCTATACTAATGGTTTCAGGGGCTATCCCAATGGTTTCAAATCGTTGGGATATGTGTAATTTTCATTAGTGAATGTATACATATTTTAATATTTCTACTTCATGTTTGTTTTTTTAGAAAGGCTAAATTTGGTATCCAGTTTCACTAGGATGTATTCTTTTTGTACATTAAAAATAAGGATCCAAGATGAATTTAAAACTATTATATATAACTATATTTTTTAAAAAATTATTTTCATGCATATATTTTTCAAATATGCATATATATTTTTTATATTTATAAATTTTTTACATTCAAATTATGATATTTTTCATATAACTATATATTTGTCTTATTTTAACAAGATGTATATTTTTGAAATTTGTTATAGGTAATAATGAGTCGAGGTTAGATTATAACACATCGAATGAGTACTACATATAAGGAAGGAGTTGATGCCTTTTTGTAATTTTCTAAACAAAATGTTACAAGAAGTGAAATTTTTTCTATCCATGCGTAAAATGTTAGAATATGAAGAAGTTGTAACGTAGAGAGATCAAAGATCATCTGATATTTCATGGTTTTAATCCAAGTTACAACCCTTGGATTTGGCATGGTGAAACTGGATTGAATGTCAGATCTATTGATGTTAATGATTTTCAAGATTGTAACTCTGATGTAATTGAAGAAATGATTCATGATACTGTAGAAAAACAAATTTATATAGAACTGATAGTTGCACATCTATATTATGATGCTAAAAAAAATAGAGATAGAACAGAAAGTTTCTCAAATGGGAAAAATGGCGTAATATATTTCTGAATAATCAAGAATGGTAGCTGAGAGGATTGTAGGATATTTATTTTATTTATTTAAGTTAACTATATTCTTTATATAATTTGAATCATTATAGAAATTTTCAATAAATTAACATAGGATTCTCTTGAGAAGCAGAGCTCACCAGGGTATTTACAGCTCTCGGGAGGAAAGATATTTTATCTACAGCATTGGGAAGTCCTATACATCCTAGTTGTGTATGAGGATATCCAATGGGTGTATCAGTAAGAAACATGTTTCCACATTCTTCAACTTCTTCTATTTAGCATATTTACAAAAAATAGAATCCTTGGAGGATGATGTTCACAATATTAATGTGACGATTGAGGAAAATATTAGAGCATCGATAGAGTTTATGTTTGTAATCATTCAAAGACAATTTTATACTACATCTTCCAATCCTCCCACTCCCCCTATAGGCCCCATTATTTGTCATCCACCTCCTCCAGTAGCTCCCACTCAACCACCTCAGCCCGTCGACCCCATTTTTTTATCCTACTCCTCTGCCACAACTTCCTACTTATTTCGAGTTGTATGTTGATAATCCTAAACATAATATAGATGCATATGGGATGGGATATTGTATTAAATATATAGTTCTTCATGAACAGTTTGAGTTAGAGCATTATAGGTTCACTGTACCTAATATTATAGATAAACCAGCTCGGGTACCATTACATATAGATGAGGTGATGACAATTAGACATAGTATGGGCCATTTATTAATTTGGCCATCCAGACTTCTATGACTCATTACCAGAGAGGTATGTATTTTATATCTTATATTTTATTTTATTATTAATGTTTTTTTAATATTTTCAATGTAATTTATTTTTCAATTTATTTTTACAGGAATACTTCAAAGGTAAAGAAATAATGTATAGTCAACAACAATGACAAATTGATATGACAGTAGATACAAATTCAAGTTGTCTTGATAGATTTTCAAGATATTCAAATTTCTTAGAGGATAATTATGAGTTTCTAAAGGATGAACATGTTTTTGGACATTCAATAAATATTGGGGTTATATAAAATGATATCATGGAGCTTGTTACAGGATATATTTTGGGCATCAATGTTGTGCAAATATTTTCCATGTAATTCTTAACAACATTTCCCAACATTGTATTTATTAAAAATGTGTACTTATGTTTATTTTGTATTTGGTATATTTATAGAATGTATGAGAAGAATGAGTAGAAACATGTATATGGATTCATGAACCAACATTTGATTTCCCCTAAAGCACTGGAAGAGGATGTGGAACAATGAAATCACAATATTGCTAAAAGACTTGAATAGATTACAATCACACAATGTTGGTTGATTCCTTTTTGTTAGAGGTATGAAAAATATCATTTAAAAAGATTTAATTATATTTTAACATAAAAACCACTAACCCGAAATTTTCTTTTATCAGTGATCATTAGATGTTAGGTGTTTTTTTCCCAAGGTAGAAGATACTTTATTGGATACGCTCTGTCCATGGCGATGTGCGGGGAAGTTTTATGAACATGTTAGAAAAGTAAGTTTAAATTTCTTAATAGTGGTATATATTATAATGAATTTTAAATTTATCCCCTTTGTATTATTTTCTAACAGGGGATGTGTCTACATTCGAAAAAACACAATGAAAAGGGGTTCCAAGATCAAATATTTAAATGTAAATATAAATATCAATTTATAATTTGTACTTATTGATGTATTATATAAAAATAATATCTTGAATTTACACTAATTTAAAAAGAATTTTTAGTTACAACAAGGTTTCATCGAATGCGGATATTATATGTTAAGATTAATGTATGAAATAAATAAAATTGGAACACTTGTGAACTTTGACATGGTAAAATTTTATTTTAATATTTTCCAAATTATTTCATTTGTTTTATTCATTATACATGTACACTACTATCATTTTAATTTGTTGTTATTTGATGAACCACATCCCTATTTTTCTCAAGAGGTAAAACACTTACAAGTTGAATAGTCAAATTATTCTACAAGTTTGATTGAATTTTAGTTTGTTTGTAGTGTAAAATGTAATTTTGAATATTGTCATTATAATTGTGTTTTTGATAGTAATTTTGGTTGGATTTTGGTTTTTTAGTTGACATTGTATGTTTTGAATGTTATATATGTGAATGTTTAATTTTTCTATGCTTCTTGATTTGGCATAGTTCTGATGGTTTTTTTAGTTTGGATTTTGGAAAAGGGCGTATCCAGGGGTGTCAAAGGGTGAGAGGGCTGTCCAAGGGGTGGGGGCTGTCCAGGAGGGTGGGGGGTTGTCTAGGAGGTGTCCTGGGGTGTGGGGGGCATACATTGGGGAGGTCCAAGTGTATGGGATGTCTGTTTAGTTGGGGGGGCCATCCAGGTTGTCCATGGGTGTTAGAGGTTGTCCATGGGTGTTAGATGGTGTCCAGAAAGGTGGGTGGGTTTTCTAGGGTTGTGGGGGGATGTCCAGGGGGTGGCCAGGTGTGGGGGGGGGGGTCTGGGGGGTTTTAGGGTTGTGGGAGGGCTATCCAGTGAGGGTGGGGAAGGGGGGTGGGGTGTCTAGGGCGTTCATGGGGGTAGGAGGGTGTCTAGGAGGGTGAGAGGGCTATCCATGGGGGTGGGGCCTATCCTGGGGTATGGGGAAGTCTAGGGGAGTGTGTGTGTGTGTGTGGGGGGGGGGGGGGGTCTTCAGGACCTCCATGAGGGTGGGAGGGATGTCTAGGGGAGTGGGGGCTGTCCAGGGGGTGTCTAAGGTTATGGGGGAGTCCAGGGTGGTGGGGGTGTTTCCAGGGATGTGAGAGGGTTGTCCAGTCCAGTGGGAGGGGTGTCTATAGTGTCCATGGGGGTGGGAGGGTGTCCAAGAGGGTGGGAGGACTATGTAGGAGAGTGGGAGGGGGGGGGGGGGGTTGCTTAGGGGGTTCCATGGCTTTGGGGGAGCTGTCTAGTGGGGTGGGTGGGGGGTGTGCAGGGTGTCCAAGGTGGTGGGATGGTGGGAGTGATGTCTAGGGGAGTAGGGGCTATCCAGGGGGTGTCTAGGGGTGTGTGTGGGGGGGGGGGGGTGTCCAGGGGGTGGGTGGGGGCGGGTGGGTTCCAAGTGTGTGGAGGGCTGTCCATTGGGGTGGGGTGGGGGGTTTTTAGGGTGTCCATGGGTGTGGGAGCCTGTCTAGGAGGGTGGGAGGGCTGTCCAGGGGGTGGGGGTAGTCTTGGAGGGTGGGGGGCCGTCCAGGGGGTGTTTAGGGGTGTGGGGTGGTGTCCAGTGGGGTGGGGGTTTCATAGGTTTGGGAGGGATATCCAGTGGGGTGGGGGTGAACAGGGTCACCATGGGGATGGGAGGGTGTCTAGGAGTGTGGGTGGGCTGTTCGGGGGGGGGGGGGGGGGTCTATCCAGGAGTGTGGTGGGACTGTCCAGTGGTATCTAGGGGTGTCTGGTGTAGGGTTGTCCCATGGGGTGGGGTGTTTCTAGGGGTGTGGGAGGGATGTCCAGTTGTGGGGGGGGGGGGGGGGGTCCAGGCTATCCATGGTGGTGGGAGGGTGTCCAGAAAGGTTGGATGCCTGTCCAGGGGGTGTGGGGCTGTCGAGGGGGGGTGGGGCTACCTAGGTGGTGTCAAGGGGTGTGGGAGGGTGTCCAATGGGGTGGGTGGGTGTCCAGGGGGTGGGTGGTTGTCCTAGGGTGGGGTATGTATAGTGGAGTGGGGGCTATCCAGGAGGGTAGGGGGCTGTCCAGGGGGTGTGAAGTGGTGTGGGAGGGTGTCCAAGGGTTGTCTAGGGGGTGCGTTGGGGGGGGGGGTGTCTAGGGGGTGTCTAGGGGTGTGGGAGGGTGTCCAAGGGGGTGAGAGGGTGTCTAGGGGTGGTGGTTGTATGGGGGGGGGGCTCTTCAGTGGGGGGGGGGGTATTTCCAAGGGGTCTTATGTTTTTTTAGTTAAAATTGTATGCTTTGAATGTTTTATATGTGAATGTTTATTTTTTTGTTCTTCTTAATTTGGTCTAGTGTTTATGTTTTTATTGTATGTATTCTAGTGTGATTTTAGTCTATTTTCTCCTTGTTTCCGGTCTTCTTTGGTAGGGCATAGTACTGGTTGGAAGGTTTTATTAAAAAAATGGATTTTTACGTTGCTTATTTTATTAATGACATAAAAAATGCAATGAAAATGGGTTTTAACGCTGGTTATTTGAAAATCAAAGTTACAAAATGCATGGGAATGGGTTTTTAAGTTGTTTATTAAATAACTGATGTAAAATATAGAATGGAATAGTTATTTACATCAGTTATTCTATAACTGACGTAGTATATATGGTTTCACATCGGTTATTATTTAACTGATGTGAAAAATTGAATGGAATACTAGTTTTACACGTTGGTTATCAAGAAAACCGACCTGTTAATCTTGTTTTTTTACATCGGTTATTAAATAATCAAAATGATAAACACTTCGGAGGCACCGTTTATTACATCTGTTATATAATAACTGAATTAATTAACTATATACCACGTTGGTTATTTAAAAACCGACTTCATAAATCACCACTCTGTAGTGTTTTCCACGTCGGGTTTATAGGAACCGACATGAAAAACGCTACATATTTTAAATTTTGTCATCAGTTTTAGAATAATTGATATAAAAAACCAGGTTTATAATGTCTCCTATAATATAGTCAACCAAAAAAATATAAGAAAAAAAAATAACCACTGTAAAAAATGTTTTCTGTACTACTGAATAATCCTTCTTATTAATGGCACCAGGGATCCCTCTTCAACAATGGAAATCATTCTAAAAGTCACATATGAAAAGAATTGTCAATATAAATGGGAATTAATTGGGGATAAATTAGTGAATTCAATCCATTATATTTTTTTCTAAAATAACCTCCAATACCTATCAATGAAAATTTTAAAACATTATTAATCACTTTAAATGACATATACTATAGGAAAAACATATTTTTTTTACAAGTATCACTTGTCAAAATGGATAGTTATCCATTGGTATGATCAGAATTCCCTTATGATCATATAGAGCATTTGTTCAATTTAGTAGGTTATAATGAGTAGGGTTTATATTTTTAATATTTTACAAAATAGTCCCTTGAAGTTGTAAATTTATCCCACAATAATAGAAAATTTAGAAATTGATCCCAATAATAAAATAGTATTCAAATAAAAAAATACTTTATTTGAGTTATCTACATGTCATTAAATCTTTTTCTTATTCTTCTTGTATAACCACAAGCTTCTTCTTCTTCCTCTTCTATAATATTATTATTTTTTCAGTAAATTTCACTATATTTTCATAAAAACAATGAATATCATTTTATTCTCATGGAATCGATAATATTCATATTCAAATTTTAAATTTAAATTAAAATTACATCTTTCAACTTACTTCAACTAAAATTAATTTCTTCCCATATAAAAAACAAATACAAATGTATAAAAATAGTAAATTAAAATTAAAATTGAAATTTCAGATATTTAAAAACTTCCAAATTCTTCTAAACTTACTATGATTCAAATAATATCCCTAAAATCATCCTAAAAATGTAGTCACTATATATTTAATATTATTATTCCTAGGATGATTCATGTTTATATCTGAGTTTCGAGATTACATGATAACAATTTTAGATGATTATTTTTAAATGGATCTTTAAGTCCTTAAAACTCAATTTTTTCTATGTCTAAAATCAAAATCATATTTAAAAAATGATTCTTATGAAATTGTATAATGAATCTTACACATATTTTAAATGCTTCAATAATTTTCCCTTTATATTTTATATGTCTCTTTAATTTAGAATGATTCTTACACAAGATAATTGTTACTATTATAAAATTTACTTTCCTTGATGATGAATCTTTCAAATGATCAGAGTTACTCAAATGAGATTTTAATCATCCAAAATTTTACTAATATTCTCTATGATACAATTAAAAAATCATTAGAGTTACTCTTATGAAATTCAAGTTACTCTTACAGAATTATATGCAATAATAAAAATCATCAGAGTTTTTATTCTAAAATAAAATATTGAAATAACCATTTTAGTTAATCTTATAAAATAAAAGTTCCTCTTAAATATTTTGAAATTTGAAAAAATTTCACCTATCTTATTATATTTTATTATACATATATCACAATGAATATTATATTCTTATTATTTATTTTAATTTTATTAGTTTTCTCCCTGTAGAGTTACCTTTACACATACATGGAAATCTATATCCTGTGATCATTTTTCTAGACACATGCTTAGCATGGAACTTAAAAATTAGAGTAAAATGACTCTAATGAATATGGGAAATAACCAACATTCAAATAAATATCTTATACTCTAAAAAAACATCTAAATTTTTTTACACACCTCCACACATGATTCAACCTCATCCAGTCATCCAAATAGCCTTCACCACACATAATATATATTATTTCATATGAGATTGAATATTATTTATATATTGGAAAAAATCAAACACAATATAAATACATATATATAATTTTCATTGAAAATATTATACTCTATAGAAACACAATATATTATTGGATACATCAAAGACATTATAATTAGAGAAAACTACACTTGGGTATCAAAAATATCCCTATGGTCACAAACACATCTTCATGGGAATAAAAATCATCCCAAATTTCTTTTAGCCTAAAAAATATGGACAATTTGATTTTTTTTTTCAAAAAACAGTTACATAAATCACTTTTAAAGTCATTGTTATTATTAATATGATATAGTTAATGGAAAAGTGATGAAGCACATGATATGGGGTGAATTGAGTGTTTTTAAATTTTTACCAAATTTAAAATCTCCAATTAACATTTTACCCTTTTTTAAATTGAGCATATAATGTTTGTTAAGAAAAGAGGATCCCATTTAGTTTATCCTAACATACACCTATGTAAAAGGTAAAAATAATATTAGAGTAGAAAAAAAAGTTTTTTTAGGGTTATTTCAAAATTTTGGCCTACCTCTTACTATAAATAATTATTATACGAGTAAACAATTTGTATAGCATTAATATTTTTTCAATACAAGTGGAAGTGGGATTTTTATATTAACCTACTCATTTACCATATTACATAGGTTAGAGTGTTCACAATATGAAACATGTGAAAAATATAATATAAAATATCAATCATTCAATATGGAACTGATAAAAGCACTATATTTTTAAGAAATATACATTTTAATCATATTTATTTAGTATCTTGCAGTACATGGAACACCGATTTGGCTTTTGTTATACACATTAGTGAGTTTAGACAAAACTGTGGAAAACTATTAGAATAAAATGAACATTATAACATAGCCATTGAATTAGGGATTATCAATAGTATAACTAAATTATGGAAATATATGGTTTAAAAAAATATAATATGAATTCATTGGTTAGCAATTAATTTTAAATGAAAATATATACCAAGTGGTTATAAGGCAAACATATTATCATTAGTATTTGAAAGACATTTTATAGAAATTAATTCAATAAATTACAATTATTTAATGATATTAATGAATTATATATGATAAATATTGAGTAAAATATTTTTGATATTTGTACAATAGATTTTGTAGGCATAAGATAACAACAACACCAATTTTATGCATAAAAAATCTAATTTTTTCAGAAAGGTAATTTTATCACCATTTAATGGAAAACCAATTTTAACTAAAGTTTCTATCAGTTTAATAGTTATTATATGAAAAAATATAACTTTACTTTTAAATTGAGATATAAAAAATCACTTTGGTGGAATTTGTTTTATTTTTCTGATAAGTTTCATGTTTTGATGAATAGTGAGAAATGTTTGATTTTAATTGAAAATCAATTTTTTTATCTAAATAATTTATAAGATTATATTATATAATTAATATGATTTAATGTATAATTAGATAAAAACTTTATCAGCTAATACAGTTTTGGTCATTGAACTCAATTTTAAATTGAATTTAGATGTAAAAACGTTTCAATATTTTGAATGATTTCACTTTTAAAACCCGTTTTATTATACTATCAACATGATTTAATTAAAATTAATTGTTGAAGGTTATGTATTTTAAATTTTATAAAATGGTTTAATTATTTAGAATTAGTGGTTTTAAATTATGTAAATAAGTTCCCTTTATTTTTTTACATTATGACTTGTAACTGTTGTAAATTTTTATTATCATGGTAAATGGTAAATCATGTAATTATGGGTAACAACTAATATTATAAATAATTCTTAAATTAATCTAACATTTTTCAATATTTGATTATATTATTGGGATTCAACCAAAGTCATATTTGGGCTGAGATTATAACCTTTTGGATTCATTTAGAGGAGAGTATGACATTTATTATATTATATTTAATGAAAAGATAAAGATGTCATACTGATATTTTTAATAACTATATCATTTTTAATATTGGGTAATACAATAAACAAATTAGACTACAAATATCCAATTAAAAGGTATTTTTATCATGGATATTTATTTTAAATTGTTTGGATATAAATAATTACATTTATGTCTTATACAATGATGATGTAATAATTGTTTACTTAATGGAAATATCATATAATTATTATTTAATATATTAGAATACATATAGTTTGAGATAATAAATTTAAAAATTGAATTGTAAAGATTACCATGACCCATTAGAGATATTATAAAATATTTGGTTTGATGTTAAATTTTTTATCTTGATATTTCAAAAAAATCTATTTAATGAATAGTGTCAAAGTTGACACTAATTATATTTTATCAAAATAATGTATTATTAAATTTTTTAAAAATAAGAAAACTTTTTTAAAAATAATAAATCAATATAATATGGTCTAATATGTTGTTAAATGTCCATTTATTTTCTAATAGAGAGTAAATAAGTAAAAAATAAAACCTTCTAATATTGACAAAGTTGTTACTTCTGTTAAAACCAATATAGGTTAAAAAATGGTCAATCAAAATGATAGGTTTAGAACTATTTCAAAACATTTATAAAATCTATTGGTTTATTATAGTAAAAAATATAGTCATCTTATCTTTGAATACAGGTCATTTTGGAGATATTTGTATTGAAATTAAATTTATTATATTTTTTTTGAAATTCCAAAAGTGCCCCTCACATCAATTATAAAAGGGCACCTCATCCATCAATTATTCACACCACATTGAGCCTTGTAGGTCCTCCAAAAACATCTAATTTCTCTTCTAAACAGCCCTATTAATATACTAGAGTTTCTTTTCATCTCAATATATCACCCCTAGTGTCCCTAAATTGGGATCTATATGAATTTCTACACGGAAGAGCTAATCGTCTTTACCGACTACTTCAAGATTTTTTCTTCATATATTATCTATTAATTTGATAATTAATTTATAAATTAATAAATTAAGTATCAAATATATTCTAATATATTTTTAGTATTATCTAACAACAATATTATATATTTTATTTATCATATGAAAAATGAAATCCCTACATTTGTGTACATACGACTTACCGTCTCGACACCTTGGTGTAATATTTTTTTCATCATCACCTTACTTGGATGTTTATAATGATATAAATAATAAATATATATGATAATTACAAAATTATATTTTTCCAGAAAAAAATATATACAATCCACTATCATATCATTTTACCATTAAGGGAATGATGTCGTATCTCATTTGTACATACAGTCTACTACCTCCATGACAAGATACAATCCATTCCCCCTTATCACCATAAAAGAGTGATTAAATAAAATTATAAAATGAGTATAAATGATATATATATTACCTTAACAACATTATTGAGATGAAATAAATATGTGTTATTCACATGAATCAAGACTTATACAAAAAAACATGCATAGGAAAATGAACAAATTTACAACCGAAAGAAGACTAATAGTGAAATATTATTAACAAATAGGTGATAATCTGATAATATAAGATATCGTAAATATATATATGGTTATAGAATAAGTTAATAAAAATATATAAACCATTATACATGATATTCAGATACATATAAAGGAAATCAGACGTAAGGTAAGGGGATTTCTAGTCGTACTTTTATTTCTGTGAGAAAAACGCCATATTATCCACTCATTTCTTCTATGTGGTGTATATACATCCCATGAATTTATTTTATAAGCCTTATGCTGAATATTATGATATTTTCATATGATTATAATTTTCTATCATTAATTAATAATATTATTCTAATGATTATAAGGCGATGAGTATTTATTTCACAATATCATCAATTTTGGGATTGTTTTATTTTAAGCCTTTATTAAGAAATAATTAGCATCCATGTCCGTGTTTTCTAATTTTTTTTCCAAAAATGATTTACTATTATCCTATTTATTTTTAAATTCGATATTACCATTTTCTAATTTTTAATCGATGGGTTTCTAGTAATATTTGTTTTTTCATTTTTTAAATGATATACATTGTGACTTTTCTAGAAAAAGTATTAGAAAAATGTTTTATTTCAACCTTTACACCATGAAAGGATTTTTATACTTTCATGAAGAATTATTTAATTTAACATTCCTCAATAATATTAGTAGTTTATTTTCCTATCCAATGATTACATTGAAACTTTCTTGTCATTTTAGGAAAATAAAAAAGTCAATGAAGAAAGGATAGTTTCCTCGATAATTATTTCCATGTAACCTATAAAATAATCTTCCATATAAGATAACATTATTTGATGTTAGTTATATTTTAATGGAGAAATTATTAAATGTTACCATTATTATTATTTCTATGAATAATTTATGTTTATGATGGAATGATGTTTATGAAACCCACTTCTTTTCAATGGGTTATTTTATGAGTGAATGATGTTTATGAAACCCATTTCATTTTGTGGGATCTGATATGATGAATTATTTATGTTCAGGTTGAACACATTTGTTTGGTTTTAATAATATAATAGGTGTGAACTATATCACCCTACAATTGATTATGCAATGTTAAATGTTATATGACCTCAAAATGGTACATGGTAGGTCATCCTAATTCCACAACAAATGGGTACTTGGGAGGTCCTTCTAAGCCCTCTACAACAGGTTACATGGGATGTCATCCTATACCTGAAACTAAAAGGTATATAAGAGGCCATTCTAATCCTAATCTAAACACATGAATGATAAAACTATGGAATAAATACTATGAATATCTAAGTATAATTCAACAACATAAGATATTCTATGCTTAATTGTATTCCTTAATTTCCATGCCTTATGCCATTGTTATAATATCATAGCTCATGTGCTTTGATTTTATTATAATTCATGCCTTATGATCTGCTAATATATATTCCATGACTCATATATATGATCTCTGATATCAATGGTATGATCTTCAAATGTTATTCTAATGTTTTCATTATTTTATGCCCATATTAAGATTATATAACTTCCATGTTTACCCTTTGTGAGGATAAGAGCTCAACCTTTATTATGTTTCATTTCCTTAGGATATAAAAATGGATTTATATAGTGGAATTAAAGAAGGAATATCTTTATGGTAGGTGTTAAAGATATTTCACCAAATTAGGATAATGTGTTTCAATTTTTTAAAGGAACTATAATATTATGGTCCTCAGTAATTTGTTGTTATAATGTAATGAATATAATTCTTAAAGATGTAATATCCATGTTAGAAAATCATGGGCCATTATAATTGGTATCAGAGGAAAGGATTAGTCAACCATTGGAAACTAGCATGAGAAAAATTTTATGATTTCTCTAGAGATATTTCTAAGGATATGTTCAGGATATCTCTATGAATAAGTCTAATAATAGGATACAATCGTAGTGTTTTCATAATGATCACAAATGTATTCGGATCAATACTAGGGTGTCATAGATTGTAATTTTATAATTAATTTTGCTAGATTTTATGGTTTTCCAACAATTTTTATTGGTTATCACATTATTAATTTGGTTTCATTCAATGGATTGAACTCAAATGAACCATGTTAATGATAATGTGATGAGAAAGTAAATGATTGAACACAATATCATGAATCTTTTATTGGAGTTGAAATGAAAAATCATATTTTTATGCTCACACATACTATGGATCAGACTAGAATTAAAAATGATAAAAAGAAGGTACAACTTCCAATTGATTCTATTATAAAGAAACACCAACATTATTTCAGTGGGTACTATAATCCAATTGTTTTGGAACAATGTATTGGTACCAATTAAATTATATTGTCCTTCATTCAATATTTGGGACATGAAAATGGAATTTTGGAGGATTATTGTTTGGAAGGTGAAACTGATCATTGGTTGTATATTATTAAGAATATGAGGGAATAAGAATAAATTGAATCTATGGAATTAAAAGAGTATAAGGGGATATTATTCAGTAAGTACTTAATAAATATTGTATGAAAAAATATGGATAATGAATTACATGATATTAATAAAAAGGATAATGAATAATTTGGTACCTATGAGGCTAATTTTACTTCATCAACAAGGTATGATTTTTGCTTAATCATTGTCATGAATGATCCCCCTAGGCCGGTGCTCTGACTAGCCCAATCCTGCCATCCATAGGCCAGGGGCTGGTGACTAGTAACAAAGGCCTAAATCCCTAAAACTGGTCATAAATTACCTTAATAAACTGAAATCACACACACAAAAGAGTATGAGATGAAAGTAAATGCTATGTAAATCTATATAAAAAAGAGTTCTAAAAAGTAAAGGGGGCGAAAATACAAGCCCAACTGGAATGTGAAAGTACAACTGAAAAACAACTACCCCTGAAAAGTAAAAGCAGCTACTAGGTCATCCTCTGGGGTTCCTATCTAAAGGGTAGGTAAATATGGACTCCTCAACACTCCACATCTGTCAGTCTCTTCCGTGTGCCGAATCATCGTATGGTCAACCTCTGGGAACCATCCTGTCCTTCTACTCAGCCTCAGTCAGTGTTGCCCATTGTCTGCATCCAACACATCGAGTTACAAGCATAGCCCGTGAAGGGGTGAGTATACCAATACATAGCAGGGACCCCAAGACCCTCATGGTCTATCAAAATCCATCTAGGTTAAACCACAGAGTATGAATTCAACGGATAGCCATTACATAGGTATATGCCCATAAATTTACCTAAGTTATCATATTGAACATCTCAATCAAGATGAAAACACATAAGTCACTGACTCAGATCACCCATGTATACAACTTATATAGAGAGCTAGAGATGATCAGATATAGCCACTGAATCATCAAAGCTATTAAACCAACACATGATCTAGGAACAACTATTCTGTCGGACCAACACATGATCCAAGTACAGATGTCAGAACTGTTGGACCAACACATGATCTCGAAACGGTTGTACGAGCTATTGTACCAAAACATGACCCAAGACCAGCTATTCTGCCGGACCAACACATGATCTAGGAACATAAGTCAAAACTGTCGAACCCACATATGATCCAGGAGTAATTATTTTGTCGGACTAACACATGATCCCGGAATAAAATTCAAAACTATCAGACAAACACTTGATCTAGGAACAATTTTTCTATCAGACCAACACATGATCCAGGAACAGAAGTCATAACTGTCGGACCAACACATTATCCAGGAATAGTCATCGGTGTACAACAAGCCACTGGGTTTCCACAAAGAACGCTTGATTCCGGGATGGTCTTCTTTTCAAGCCATGTTTCGATACATCAACTTCCATGAAGTCCCAAGTTTTTGTATCCAAAAGATCCATCTTCCCATAAGAAACATAACGCAGTAGACAGTGCGGCAATGAAACAATTGTTCTAAGAGTTATTGGCATTTCCTGTCTGAGGTCCTGGTAGGATTTAGGTTCAGTCCAACCAGAACGTACCCCAACTCCTTTTAAACTACAAGAGGGGTATGCCCAATGAACCATCTCACTCCAGGCTTTCCATTTCCACAGACTATTTGTCAAACGAACACCTATAGATCATGTATTTGGCGAAAAGGCGAAATCATGTCAGATGGGTCCGGGTCCGATCTGCTCCAGTCGGACCGACCCAACCCATCCTGGGTCCAAACTGGGGTCTGACCGGTCTGTGGGTCTGACCCAGCCCAAGAGGGTGGCCCAGTCCGGGGGTAGCATGACCTGCGTGGCATGCGCTGGCGGCCTGCATGGCCTCGGTGACCAGCGTCTAGGGGTGCCCTGTGGGGCCCAAACTAGAAGTGTGAGTGTGTGTGGGGGGGGGGGGGGGTGCCCCACCCCCTGTCTCCCGAATGGAACCGGTGCTTAGAACCTGTTCTGTAGCCTACATGACCCACGATGGTCCCGCCTCGTCCGGTTAGCCGAGCCGCCAGCCAGTTTTCTCCGCCAGCAGCTAGCTCAGAAGACCTCTTCTGCTCCACCGCGATGGCCAGGGGCCACAACATCTTCCTCTGCATGGTGGAACGACATCACACCCCTCTGGCGGCCACCCGTGTGCACTTCCATAGCCAGAAGCCACAAACTTTTTTATTCTAAGGGGCGTGGTGACGCCGCGCCCCTGCGGTGGCCTCACATCCACCGATGTTCCCTACCACAGACATGGGACACGACCTTCTATTCCGTGCGGCGTGATGGCGTTGCGCCCTTCTGGCGCTCGGTGGCCCTACGCCGCTAATTTCCTTCTCGGCCGGGCTGATGCCAGCTACCATTTCACCTCCACCATTGTCAACAAGTGTGGAAAAACAGAGGTGGAGGGTCAGGTTGTGTTTCTTCTACCCATTCCCTCCTAGTTATAATGATATCAATCGGAAAATCATAAACCAAGATTTGAGCGATGATGAAAGGGAACAAATTCAAACTTAAATCCCCTACCTCCGGCTCATTGATGATTTCATGGAAAGGTGGATGTCGATTCAATGATGTTGGTAAAGAAGATGTAGAAGTCCAGGACGATGTCGTCGGCATTCTTCAAGTATGACGCTTCCCCCTTTCCCCAGTTGAATATCATTCTTCATTTGACGGAAGATGTGTTCTTCGTTGGGGAGTTATTTTCCTCCCAAGCTCCACTAAAAAAAAAATTACAACAAAACAATATTTTATGACATATTATTAAATTGTTTTCATAAAATTCAAATTGTTTAAATTAATTAATTGAATGTGTTAAATTAATTAGTTGAGATGGTTGTAACCATAAGTGGGGAGTTCAAGGGGGTTTCTCCCCACTTAATGGGGGGTCCAAGAGGTTATACCTTGAGTGGTCCACACCAAATTAAATAAGAAGAGGTGTTTATACCTTAGGTGGGCCCAAACACCAAAATATCTCATTGGAGGTTAAGGTGTGGTGGCCCCCCATCTCTAACATTTTATTGGAGTTTTTAACAAACTAAAAATAAATTAAGACAAGAACATAATTTATTTTATTATTCCCATGTAAAACCCAAAATCTAACATTCATTCCCGACCATCTTCCGTCGAGGTGAATGCCTTCTTAAGAGAATACTGGCATTGTGAGTTCAACGGTACCCTAGGATTTCAATTCCACACACTGGTTCAAAATTTATAAAAATCAAATCGTACATTTACAGAACATACCTCAACTAAACATCATAAATTGATTCTAGGCACACCTGGCCATGGAATGACGCGAAATATATTTTCACTGTCTCGTAAAAATCCTATGTATTAATTTTTTTCCAAGAGATTTCCAGTTCTTTAAATTCTCCCCAACATAGGGCTTTACATCCCTATAAGCTACAACATGAACTAAGAGAACAAATGGGGGTATTATGCATGCATCAGAGCCTCCCACTCCCATGTGCTCTCCTGGAGGTTCTCGTGATACTAGCGAACCTACACCAGAGGTATCGACCATCCACATAGGACCCGCTCCGGTCGATCCTAAATCTTCATTGGATCCTCTATGAAAGTCACCCTGTCATCGATGTCCAACTCTCCATGGGTGATGATTTGTGAAGCGTCATGCACGTATCTCCTCAGCTGAGATACGTGGAAGACATCATGCACCCAGTGTAACTGAGGTGGGAGAGCTAAGTGGTAAGCCACCTCTCCAACTCTTTTGAGCACCTGAAAAGGTCTGATGAATCTCAGAGATAACTTTCCGCCTCGACCAAATATTCATAGACCTTGTCAAGTGAGACCCGTAAGAAGACGTGGTCGCCATCCTTGAACTCCGGAGGCCTCCATCTCCTATCAGCATATGAAATATATCTGCTCTATATAGTCTTCATCTGCTCCAAGATGATCTGCACCTTCTTTGTGGTAGCCTGTAAGATCTCTTGTCCCAGTTGTGTTGGCTCTCCCGGGTCTGTCCAGCACAAGGGTGATCTGCAAGGTCTCTCGTACAATGCTTCATAAGGTGCCATACCGATGGTGGAGTGATATTTTTTGTTGTACGCAAATCCACCAAAGGAAAGTGATCCTCCCAGCTGCGACCGAAGTTGAGGACATGGGCACATAGCATGTCCTTGGGGGTCTGAATGGTCTGCTCAGTCTGACCATCAATCTGAGGATGGAAGGTGGTACTCATACATATCTGCATCCCGAAATCCTCTTATAACCCCTTCCATAGACGGTAAGTAAACCATGTGTCACAATAGGAGATAATAGATGATGGAACCCCATGTATCTGCACAATCTCCTACACATAGAGGCTTGCCATGCTCTCTACTGAACCATGTTCTCTGATCGGTAGGAGGTGGACGACTTGGTGAGTAGGTGAATGATCACCCAAATTGAGTTGTGACCCCAGAATGTACATGGAAGACCCATCATGAAGTCCATAGATATCTCATCCCACTTCCACTCTGGGAGATCTAAAGGTTGAACCAAGCCTACTGGTACCTGATGATCTTCCTTCACTTGCTGGCAAGTGAGGCATCGAGAAAAAAACATAGCTACCGCCTTCTTTAAACCTGGCCACCATTGTTGTCGTCTGAGGTCCTGATACATATGAACCACTCTTGGATGTACCGCTAAAGGGGATGTGTGGAACTCTCTCAACACTTCCTCTTGAAGTGACACTGGTACCGTAGTATATCCTCTGAAGAGGATGACGTGCTCCCCACCAATAAAAAATCAATCAGGTGCATGCGCTGTGTATATCTGAGCATGTCATGTCTCACAGTCAGTATCCCCATGATGTGCCTCCATGACCCACTGAAGATGTGAGGGAGTCACTATAAGAGAGTATAGGAAGACTGCCCCATCTCTATCCATAAAGGATATCTGTAAAGTAGTCAGTTTCTTTGTCGCCTCCCCTGGTAACTGTTTACCAGATCTCCTGCCGAGTGCATCCGCAATAATGTTCCCCTTACTTGGAGTATAGACTATATTGAAGTCATAGTCCTGGAGGAACTCAACAAAACGTCACTGTATCATGTTCAAGTCCTTCTGAGAGAATACATACCTGAGACTCTTATGATCGGAGAACACAGTAAAATGTTCTCCGCTAAAATAGTGTCTCCAAATCATCGAGGAGGAAACCACTGTTGCTAACTCCAGGTCATGGGTAGAATAGTTCTTCTATTTCAATATTAGTTTTCGGGAACCATACATGATCACTACTCACTCATGCATCAAGACACACCCGAGTCTGGTCCCTGATGCATAGTAGTAAACTACGTACCCTATGCATTCCTCTAGAAGCCTCAAGATGGGGGAACTAGTAATCCTCGACCTTAGCTCTTGGAAGCTCTACTGACATATCTCCGACCACAAGAAGGTTTTCCCCTTCTTCGTCAAGGATGATAGTGGTTATGAAACTCTGGAGATGTCTGTTATGAACCTTTGGTAGTATCCAGGTAAACCCATGAAACTCCTCAACTCTGTCACACTCCTGGTTGGCTCCTAAGCAAGTACCACTGAAATCATCACTGGATCCACTGCAACTCTGGCCTCTGAGATGATGTGACCCAAGAAGTGAACCTCTTGAATCAAAATCTGGCACTTCGAGAGCTTACCATAAAGCTGGTGCTCTTGAGTGTGTCCAGTACTACCTGCAAATGGTAGGCATGCTCCTCCTCAGTAGTTGAGTTGATCAGTATGTCATCGATGAAGACTATGACAAAGCGATTGAGGTAAGGATGGAAAATCATGTTAATGAGTCCCATGAACATTGTTGGAGTATTGGTTTCACTGAAAGTCATAACATAGAACTCGTAGTGGCCATACTGACATCTAAAGTTCATCTTCTGCATATCCTCATCTTGAACTCTGAGCTGGTGATAGAATGATCTATCTTCGAGAACCATCGCTCTCCCTTCAACTGATCAAAGAGGTCATCAATCCTCGAGAGTGGGTACTTTTTCTTCACGGTCACCTGGTTTAGGCGATGGTAGTCGACACTAACCCTCAAGATTCTATCCGCCTTCATAACAAACAGTGTCAAGGCTGACCAGGGAGAAACACTAGGCCAGATAAATCCCTTCCCCTGCAAGTCCTCTAGTTATACCCGCAGCTCACGATGCTCAGCGGGAGCCATTCAATATTCTGGTGTAGATATTGTTGTTGTCTCAGGGTAAAAATCAATGTAGAATTCCATCTCTCTATGAGGTGGTAGTACTGGAACATCATTAGGGAAAAAACTCGCATACTGGTCGACCACTATAGGATTGCTCGGACTCTCCACATCAACTACTCTGAGGGTAAGGTAGTCCAACTGCTGAGTGATCGGCTGCACCCTCCTCCATGTAAGTCTGTCATATGCTGCAAAGGCTCCCTTCTCGCCTCTAAAGGTGATCTTGGTCCCATCCGTGCAGACACACCACACTTTTCTCCTAATACAATCGATCTGAGCATGGACTGTAGACAACCAGTCTATACCCAAGTGACGCACGGCTGTCATAGGGCGTGGCAAAACAATTATTTCCTAATTTAAAATGTAGTAATGTGGTTGACCTAGGATGTCTCCCGAAGAGGAGTGCACACAAAATGGGTTGTCACTTTAAAACGGGGGTAAAAATGTTGTGAAAGGAAATTTGAAATTCAAATGATTGGAAAACAATGAAATTAAAAGGGTGATTAGGTCGGGGTCGGTTTCCTAATTATAGTGCTATCCTTGTTCAATTTAATTCAAACCACTTCTTCTTAGTTGATTAAAGTGAGTTTCCACAATCGTTTCCTCTCACTTCCTTGGTGAAATTGTTATTGTGAGAGAAAACCTTACCAAGATCTCGGTTTTGTCAACTCTCCTTCCATGTGTAAAATAGTTGTATTGAATATCCTTAATTGAAATGGGCAATTCCCGATCGGGTTTTGTTTATCCCAAACAATCAAGAACATTCACTACACCTTTTACACGTACTGACGATCGTCGAGTACTTCACCACTAATTCCTAGTTTATTCCATCGTATATAAACCAGAAATTAGTGGAGGGAGATTATGATTATTTTACCAAGGAAAAAAATAAATAACGGAATTAATATTCAAGAAAAATTGAACTTGATTATAAAATCCGCTATAATAAATTGAAAACAACTTTGAAGAAGAAAAAAATTTATTCAATTGCGTCCAAGAACTCAAGCATTACAATGTAGAAAACCAACCCTTCCCCAATCACTCCAAAAGTTTACCCCACCATGGTAAGGGTAATCGAGTTGAATGGGGAAGAAGAAGGAATTACAAAAAAATTAAAAAGAAAATAAATAAAAGATAAAGATGAAAAGTTCTCCTTCTTGGTGTTCCAGAAGGAATGGGGTGGAGAATGGATGCCTTAAGAGGGTGGAGCTCTCCTCCTTTTATAGCCAGAATTCTTCCCCCGAATGTCGACGCGTTTGATCCCCATTAAATGACATCTTCACGCGTTGAGCCCTTCATGAATGTTGTTAATAATTCCATTGTAAGTGTCCTCTAAAAATTTCAGCGGCTTTGGACATGTATTCCGAGAGTTATGGCAGTTTTACTATGAGCATTTATTCTGTCCAGTCAGACTCTGCAAAACGAACTCCTCCGGATTAGGGTGCTTTAATGGCCCCATAAACGGTCAATTCACTCGGTGATTTCTTCATAAAAGATGCTCCAAAACTCCTTGTGCGTCCACCCACCGAAGTTCACAAGCTTTGGCCCCACAGTGGATGGGTTATGGATCCCACATCAAAACTAGGAAGAACTGAAAACAGTTTTCGTGAGCCAACTTGTGAGATTTTTTTGAGCTTCCATATGGCCGATTCCGATTCTGGTCGAAATATATTAAATGCATCTCTGGATGTGGAGAATCTGAAAAAGAAAGAATTTTGCAATTTGGATCCGTGTAGATAATGTTATGGCCAATCTACCGAAATAATTTAAAACTGTTAAAAATCCAAAATGGCCAATTTTTACTATTCAGCTCAAAATAACACCATTATCATAAAAATGAAACAATTCATCTTAGAGGAACAATTTTGTGGGTTTAAAACAATGATATTCAATATAAATTAATTGAAAATATTTTCTCTATCAATTCCCCCACACTTAGCACTTGGACTCCTGGACAAGTAAAAATCAAATCAAATCAAAATCAAAACACATATCAATGAGATCAATCAAATCAATTTCAAAAAAACAAAAAGATATCATGCCTCAACAAAAACTGCTATTTAAAGTTCTCAATTTAAGATTTTAATATATTTCCACTTCATTTCTTATCTCATGCACACAAAACACCTACCTCACATGAATTTTCTCTCATCTCACAAATGTAAAGGCTGAACAAGGTTTTTCTCATCCAAACTCACACAAGAGTCACCATAGGTTTGATAAATTCCTACTTCTCCACCCGATGTGAGTCAAGAACATGTGTTTCTCATGAGGGCTTTTCAGGGTTGTTCTGTGGCTTCCGGTTGGTAGGATTTAGATGTTAAAATTTCTGAGGCCGAAAAAGGAAGGCTTGGCTCTTATTGAAGCAAAATTGCAAGATTCTAGTTTTCACTCAAATATGGTCTCCTTCACTTCTTTTGTTGAAAATAGGCTCCATTATCATTCAATCAGCTCACTAGCAAACATTTCAATCTTTTCAAATATGATTTTTTTTAAAGCTCCAGATAGGCACAGCTTTCTTTTTACATTGGAAGCTCCAGAAAGGCACAACATCTCTTGTCATAAAAGCTCCAGAAAAGGCACAACTTTCAACAGAATAATTTTTCAGCATCACAAACATCTCTTCCACAATTTATTTTCCACCCAAAGTATAACCAAATGAGGTAGTACACCACAATTCATCTTCCCCCACACTTAAGTTCAACAAGATCATGCAATTTTACTTCAAGAGAAGGTATGATAGGGAAAATTGGCTTGTAATGTGGCTAACCTAACAGGAAATTCATGGATACTAGGGGCTACAATGAAGGATAAATGTAAAGGTGCGCCATAATGAAAAGGATTATTTTGAAAAGGGGGCTTCAAACAAAATAAGTGCCTCAATCATTTAAAACACACGTACCCCAACCCTCAAGTTTTGAAAGGAAAAAATCAAATTCTGGTTAAAGCAAGCATGGTCTGGTTCTCTCAAGAAATGAGGTGAATGAAAAGAATATGACAAAAATGGTTCAGAAGCCTCACAGGAAAGTTATTTCAATGATATAGAAAGTGAAATATGGCATGGGTTTCAAAAATCAGTGTACTTTTCATGAAATTCTAAAAGATTTGAACTTGAAAAGAAGTCATTTCAGCATTCATTTAACATCAGTTTCATGAAATAGACTGGTTCACTCATTGACATGGGTTTCAAAAATGGTATTGATAATCATTTCAGCTCAAAAGTTTTAGAAACACACCAAAAATTGAAAAATAAACACACAAAAATTTGAAAACACACATTTTTTTATTTTTTTATTTTTGAAAACAAACATTTTTATTTTTGAAAACAAACATCAAATAAAAATCCTATACTACAACGGTTCCCTCCCCCACACTTAAATGATGCAGTGTCCTCGATGAATTTAAGTGGATTTAACATGTAAGAAGAATTCTGATTGAATCACAACAGCAAGAAAATGTAAAGGAGAGGTACAACCTGATAGATCTTATTGATAAATAGGTTGGAGGAGCGTGATCTCCTCCAATGGCTCTGATGGTAGGGTCCCAAGGAATTTCTTCAACCTATGTCCATTCACAGTGAATGGATCCTGCTCTCCATCCTTCATAATCTGCACAGCACCAAAAGGATATACATGAGTAACAATAAATGGACCTTCCCATCTGGAACGAAGTTTACCTGGCATCAACTTGAGTCTTGAGTTGAATAATAACACTTTGTCTCCAGGAGAGAAGTCTTTTGGTTGGATTAGCTTGTCATGGGCCACTCTTGTTCGTTCTTTGTAAATCCTTGAATTTTCAAATGCTTCCCTTCTTATTTCATCCAGCTCTTGCAACTTCAATTTTCTCTCCTTCCCAGCACTTTCAAGGTCCAAATTCATTTTCCTCACAGCCCAATACGCCTTATGCTCCAATTCCACAGGTAGGTGGCAGCTTTTCCCATAAATCAGCCTATATGGACTCATTCCAATCGGGGTTTTGTAGGCTGTCCTGTAAGCCCATAAGGTATCATCCAACCTTTGGCTCCAATCCTTCCTGTTTGGATTAACAGTCTTTTCCAAAATTCCCTTGATTACCCTGTTTGAAACTTCAGCTTGCCCATTAGTCTGTGGATGATAGGGAGTTGATGTTTTATGATGCACCCCATACTTCTTCAGCAATGTCTCCATTCTCAAATTGCAGAAGTGAGTCCCTTGATCACTGATGATTTCTCTAGGCACTCCAAACCTACAAAATATGTTAGACCTGACAAAATCACAAACAACTTTAGCATCGTCAGTTCTGGTTGCTTTTGCTTCCACCCATTTGGAAACATAATCAACTGCAAGCAAGATATATGAATTTCCAAATGACATCGGGAAAGGTCCCGTAAAATCTATCCCCCAAACTTCAAAAATGTCACAAAAATTCAATGGCATTTGGGGCATTTCTTGTCTCTTTGAAATATTTCCTGAAAACTGACATTTTTCACATATTTTGCAAAATTCATGAGCATCTTTAAAAATGGTGGGCCAATAAATTCCAGATTCTAAAACCTTCCGTGCTGTCCTCTGAGGTCCAAAGTGGCCTCCACAAGCTAAAGTATGACAAAAATCAAAGACAGATTTAACTTCACTTTCAGGTAAGCATATTCTTATTACTTGATCATTGCAAATCTTCCAAAGGAATGGATCATCCCAAATGTAATATCTAGATTCAGCTTTTAGTTTTTTAATTTGGTGATAATTGAAATGAGATGGGACCTGAGATGTTACCAGAAAATTGACTATGTCAGCATACCAAGGCACTTCTCCTTCAATCAAGTACAACTGCTCTCCTGGAATTTGATCATTTAGTGGGTCTCTTTCTGGAACTTCAATTTCAGCAGTGTTTGGCAGTCTACTTAAGTGATCAGCCACTTGGTTCTCAGATCCATTCTTATCCTTGATTTCTATATTGAATTCCTGCAGTAGTATCATCCATCTCACTAACCTTGGTTTAGCATCAGCTTTCTTCATCAAGTACCTCAAAGCTGCATGATCAGAAAACACAGTGATTTTAGTTCGAAGAAGATATGATCTAAATCTTTCTAAAGCAAAAACAACTGCAAAGAACTCTTTTTCCGTGGTGGTATAATTGAATTGGGCTGCATCTAAAGTTCTCGAGGCATATGAAATGACTTGTGCTCTGCCCTCAATTCGCTGAGAAAGGACTGCTCCAACTGCTTGGTTAGAGGCATCACAAAGTAGTTCAAATGGTTCTTCCCAATTTGGAGGCCGCATCACTGGTGGTGAAATCAATCTCTTCTTCAACTCATCAAAGGATTCCCTACATGCACCATTGAAATCAAAATCAGCATCTTTCAAAAGTAATCTAGAGAGAGGGAGAGAAATCTTACTGAAATCTTTGATAAACCTCCTGTAGAATCCTGCATGTCCTAAAAATGATCTAACATGTTTCACACAAGTAGGGTAAGGTAATGAATTTATCACTTCAATTTTTGATTTATCCACTTCAATTACATTTTGGGAAATGACATGACCAAGTACAATTCCTCTTTGAACCATGAAATGACATTTTTCAAAGTTTAAAACAAGATTTTTTCAATGCAAGTTTTCAAAACTTTTTCCAGATTTTTCAAACAATGATCAAAAGAATCTCCAAAAACTGTGAAATCATCTAAGAAAACTTCCAAGAAATTTTCAATGTGATCAGAAAATATACTCACCATGCACCTCTGAAATGTACCTGGAGCATTACATAATCCAAATGGCATTCTTTTATATGCAAAAGTACCAAAAGGGCATGTAAATGTCGTCTTATCTTGATCCTCGAGGGCAATGGGTACCTGGAAGTAACCTGAAAATCCATCCAAAAAGCAATAATGAGTTCTCCCTGCCAATCTTTCTAACATCTGGTCAATGAAAGGGATGGGGAAATGATCTTTTCGAGTGACCTGGTTCAATTTCCTAAAATCAATGCACACTCTCCAACTGTTTTGAATTCTCATAGGGATTAACTCATTCTTTTCATTTCTCACAGTGGTCAGGCCAGTTTTTTTTTGGAACGACATGAATAGGGCTGACCCACTGTGAATCTGAAATGGGATAGATGATCCCAGCTTCCAAGAGCTTCTCGATCTCCTTCTTCACAACTTCCATCATGGTGGGATTCAGCCTTTGTTGGGGCTGTCTAACAGGTTTTGAATCTCCCTCAACAAAAATTCTATGTGAGCATATTTTTGGGTTGATTCCTGGGATATCACCTAAGCTCCATCCTATTGCCTTGACATTCTCTCTCAAAAGCTCAATCAATGATTTTTCTTGGGTTTTAGAAAGATTATTAGCAATTATCACTGGTAGTTTCTCTCCCTCCCTAAGGTATACATATTTCAAATCAGTGGGGAGTGGTTTGAGTTCCAGGTTAGGGGGATTCTCAAGGGATGAGACTAAATTGACGTTTTCTTCTTCCAAATTTTGGACCTCCTGCACACAATAAACCATATCATCTTCCTCATTATTTAACAAATCATCAAAGAAATCAGATTTTACCTCTTCCTCCCACATGAATTCAGAATCTCCAACATCTTCAGCATCCACATGATCAATGATATTTTCAAAGGATGAAGTCTCTCTTAAGTCTAAGAATTCAGAGAGCATACCTGATTCTTCAATTAGTTCTTCACCAACTTCATGGGAAAGAGAAAAGAGGGAGTGATCATCTGATGGATGCCTCATGGATTCAAAAATATTGAAGTGGACCGTGCTCTCTCCAAACTCAATGGTGAGTGTCCCCTCGTGGACATTGATGATGGTTTTGGCTGTCTTCAAGAAAGGTCTCCCCAAAATGATGGGTGAATGAGATGGGCTCCTATCTTCTTCCATATTGAGCACGTAGAAGTCAGCTGGGAATAAGAGATCTTTGACTTTCACAAGGACATCCTCCAAAACTCCTGTAGGAAAAATTGTGGATCTGTTTGCAAGCTGGACCACCACTCTTGTGGGCTTCAATTCTCCCATCTACAAAGAAGTGTATACCGAGTGAGGCAATACATTAATTCAAGCACCTAAATCACACAAAGCATTAGTGAAATTTAATGAAACAATGGTGCATGGAATGGAAAACGTCCCTGGATCTTGACATTTGGTTGGAATCTGTGGTGTGATAAGGGCTGAGAAACTTCTTCCCAAGTTGATTCTTTCATTCCCATGAAGCCTTCTCTTTTTGGTGCAAAGATCTTTCAAAAATTTTGCATACCTTGGAATTTTTTTAACAGCTTCAAGTAGGGGGATATTGATTTCCACTTTCTGGAAGGTGTCCAGAATTTCTTTTTGAAGTGATTCTTCATGCAATTTCTTTGATTCAATCATCCTTGTTGGAAATGGTGGAGGTAATTCTTTCTTCTCCCTTTGTTTTCTTTGCATGGGTGTTTCTTGTTTCTTATTCTGTGGCCTATCCTTCTCCTCCTTCTCTTCCTTTTCATCTTCTTGGTGGATTCTCACAAGAATTTTTGAATCATTATCCCTCAGAATATGTGGTATTATTTCAGGTTCAGGGTTGGATGGAGGTGGGATTTCTTTTCCACTTCTTGTTATGATTGCACTTACATTCTCTTTAGGATTTGGCACTGTTTGGGATGGAAACTTACCTGGATTCTTGGACATTATTTCAACAAGACTTCCCACTGTGTCTGCTAGCTTTTCAACCTTATCTGCTAGGCCCTCATACTTGGATTGTAGCTGTTCCACAGAAGGTTGTGTGCTGGTGGATGGTTGTTCATATGTCTTTCTTTGGAATGGTGGAGGCTGAAAAGATTGTCGGTGTTGGAAGGGCTGTTTATAAGATTGTTGGAAGGGAGGGGGGTTCTGGTATTGCTGCTGGTGGTAAGGAGGTTGACTGGGGTGCTGGTTAAATGGTCTCATCTGGTTTTGTTGGTTCCCATATCCTTTTTGGGATTGTAGTTGATTTTGTTGGAATTGTCTTGGTTGAAAGGCCGCAGCACAGTATTCTGTCCCCTGTATCTCAGGGCACTGGTCAGTATAATGAGTGGAAGAATAACATAAACCACATACCTGAGCTGAAGCTTGTTGTCCATTTTCTTGTGTTACAGCCATTTGACGGACTAATCTTGCAAGGTCATCAACTTTGGTTTCAATCAATGTAGATGAATCAGATGTTTTTACCTCATGTATCCCCCTGGTTACCATTCCTCTTAGTCCAAATTGTTGTGAGTTTTGAGCAATCTTCTCAATTAGTATTCTGATATCTGCAGGAGACTTGTCAATCAGGGACCCCCCTGATGAGGCATATAGAAGATTTCGATCATTATCCATTAGTCCTTGGTATAAGAACACAAGGAATTGGTGTTCCTCCATTTCTTGATGTGGGCAGCTGGAACATAGCTTCTTGAAGCGCTCCCAGTACTCGTAGAGGGTTTCTCCAGTTGATTGTCGTATGATGTAAATCTCCTTCTTGATGGCAGTGCTCCTCGATGTGGGAAAGAATCTTTGCATGAAACTTCTTTTTAGGTCTTCCCAATAACTGATCTCCCCTGGTTGTAGGTTGTACAACCATTCTTTAGCTATTCCTTCAAGTGAGAAGGGGAATGCCCTCCACTGAAATTGGTCTTCAGGTGCTCCTCTTGGCCTGAAGCTTGAGCAAGTGTATCAGAATTCTTGCATGTGCCGATTTGGATCTTCTCCTGCAAGACCATGAAACTTTGGAAGAACATGAATCATATTGACACGTAATTCAAAATCATTTGGTTCAGTGGGTGCAATTAGTTGGTTATTTTGAATGGAAAATTGTGGTGCACATAGATCACGCAGGGTTTGGTTGGGATTTCTAGCCATGATTTCAGGTTCATAGTGAACACTAAGAGTTTTACTTGAATCTGAGAGATCTATTTCTTCAAATATTTCTGGAAGATTTCTTTTTCTTAGTTGGGTTAATGTTCTTTCAATTTCTGGATCAAATTCAATTAATGGTTCTTTTGAGGTGCGGGTCATTCAATTTTGTTTTTTTTTGGTTGCACTGCCTCCCCGGCAACGGCGCCAAGTTTGACGCACACCTGTCGTAGGGCGTGGAAAAAAAATTATTTCCTAAGTTAAAATGTAGTAATGTGGTTGACCTAGGATGTCTCCCGAAAAGGAGTGCACACAAAATGAGTTGTCACTTTAAAACGGGGGTAAAAATGTTGTGAAAGGAAATTTGAAATTCAAATGATTGGAAAACAATGAAATTAAAAGTGTGATTAGGTCGGGGTCGGTTTCCTAATTATAATGCTATCCTTGTTCAATTTAATTCAAACCTCTTCTTCTTAGTTGATTAAAGTGAGTTTCCACAATCGTTTCCTCTCACTTCCTTGGTGAAATTGTTATTGTGAGAGAAAACCTTACCAAGATCTCGGTTTGGTCAACTCTCCTTCCATGTGTAAAATAGTTTTATTGAATATCCTTAATTGAAATGGGCAATTCCCGATCGTGTTTTTTTATCCCAAACAATCAAGAACATTCACTACACCTTTTACACGTACTGACGATCGTTGAGTACTTCACCACTAATTCCTAGTTTATTCCATCGTATATAAACCAGAAATTAGTGGAGGGAGATTATGATTATTTTACCAAGGAAAAAAATAAATAACAGAATTAATATTCAAGAACAATCACACTTGATTATAAAATCCTCTATAATAAATTGAAAACAACTTTGAAGAAGAAAGAAATTTATTCAATTGCGTCCAAGAACTCAAGCATTACAATGTAGAAAACCAACCCTTCCCCAATCACTCCAAAAGTTTACCCCACCATGGTAAGGGTAATCGAGTTGAATGGGGAAGAAGAAGGAATTACAAAACAATTAAAAAGAAAATAAATAAAAGATAAAGATGAAAAGTTCTCCTTCTTGGTGTTCCAGAAGGAATGGGGTGGAGAATGGATGCCTTGAGAGGGTGGAGCTCTCCTCCTTTTATAGCCAGAATTCTTCCCTCCGAATGTCGACGCGTTGTAACCCCATTAAATGACATCTTCACGCGTTGAGCCCTTAATGAATGTTGTTAATAATTCCCTTGTCCGTGTCCTCTAAATATTTCAGAGGATTTGGACATGTATTCCGAGAGTTATGGCCGTTTTACTATGAGCATTTATTCTGTCTAGTCAGACTCTCCAAAACGAACTCCTCCGGATTAGGGTGCTTTAATGGCCCCATAAACGGTCAATTCACTCGGTGATTTCTTCATAACAGATTCTCCAACACTCCTTGCGCATCCACCCACCGAAGTTAACAAGCTTTGGCCCCACAGTGGATGAGTTATGGATCCCACATCAAAACTAGGCAGAACTGAAAACAGTTTTCTTGAGCCAACTTGTGAGCTTTTTTCGAGCTTCCATATGGCCGATTCAGATTCTGGTCCAAATATATTAAATTCAGCCCTGGCTGTGGAGAATCTGAAAAAGAATGAATTTTGCAATTTGGATCCGTGTCGATAATGTTATGGCCAATCTACCGAAATAATTTAAAACTGTTAAAAATCCAAAATGGCCAATTTTTACTATTCAGCTCAAAATAACACCATTATCATAAAAATAAAACAATTCATCTTAGAGGAACAATTTTGTGGGTTTAAAACAATGATATTCAATATAAATTAATTGAAAATATTTGCTCTATCACCAAGATGACGTCATAAGGCCTCGACACCACTATGAGGAGATCCTAGCCGAAGCTCTTGCATCATAGATTATGTTCACACTGCCAGCACCAGTGTGTAATCATTGAGTCTTCTCTCGTAGAAGTATCTAGCTGTAAGGATCGAGCCAATGACTCTGTTGGAATCTCTGAGCTCTGAATGGGGGTGATGGAAATTAAATAGTGACTCGAACCTGTGTCTATAAGAACTATAGATACGGTGTAGTAGACACAGATTATACCTCAAATCATCACCAGAGCACCGTGATCATAAGCCTCAGCTACCTGGAGGTGAGCTATCCCCTTTACACCTGCTCCCTGTGGATGGGGTGGACCTCCTGGTGGTGGTGGTCGTAACACCTCAAAATATCGTCCACTGCAATCTACATGACCATCTCCTCTACCACATCCGGCTGCTCCTAGCAGACCACCTTGATCAAACCTATGCCTCTTTCTGGGGGGTCCCTCAACTATTTTCTGATCATCAAAATGGTGGGTCAAACAGTCATGAGCCATGTGACGTAGCCGACCGCAAGAGTAACATTTCCTGCTCCTGGCATGACTGGCTCTTTCTCGTGTGCCTCACACAACTGAACCTGTATCCTGAGGTCATCCACTCGAATTCCTGGTCTTCTTAGACCTCTGTGATATCTATCTACAACCAGCTATATAAGACTTTGCTGGATGTCAATTAGGGAAGTGTCTTGTTACTGGTGACTACTCAGCAAAGAAACCTTATACTAGGAGGGCTCTCTCTAACACCGCTGCCTGCATTGAGATGCTGAGGGAGAACATCGAAGCTCAAATCTCTCACCTGAGCCCCTGCTCGAATGTTCAAGACCTAAAGAATGGGTCCCGCACCATATCTGTGGAGTAGCGCTAGAGGTTGGTGAACCTCAATTAGTACTGCGCCACCGTCATACTACCCTGTTCTAGATGCAATAGCTCTTGTATCTGTACCGCACGTATGGTGGCAAGGAAAAACTCTGCCTGAAATAGGCTACCGAAGTCTGCCCAGAGAAGTGTCGCATCATCATACAACTAGATAATCAGGCTCCACCATCAGCCTTTTACTGCCTGAAGGAGAATCGTGGAAAAGATCCCCATTTGATCGGTTGGTGTCCCTACCAGTATGAAAAATCTCACAACAGCCTCCATCCAATCCTCAGCTGCCTGTGGTTCTGTCTCACCCTTGAACATGGGCGGCCTCTAGCGCTGGAACTTGTGTAATTTTCTCAAGCGGAATGCACTCTCTACTACTGGGGTTGGTGGTATTGGTGGCCCAATAGGTAGTGTTACCACTGGTGCCTCCATTTTTATGGGGCCCTGCACCAAGGCCTCATCGGTGGGTGGGCTGAAATCTCATACATCTCTTGAAACAATAGCTGGCTATCTGCGTGGAGGGGTCCCAAAAAGAAACAGCTGAACCACGGTCAATAAGTTATACCTGGTGTGATTACTCAAATATATCACTAATAAAACTCTTGAAACACACATACAATCAGTTTATTCATGTACTGAGTCATAAATTTGAAGTCAGGGTCCTGGTGTATGGATACATCAGTCATCGCCCCAACACTGGACTCCCTGAACTGAAACCACAATCAATACAATTTACACTATTGAATTAAAAAACATTTATAGTCCGATGATCTGCTGTATAAATGACTCCTCTGATCCCAATTTGTCACGACTCATCCCCCAAGGCCCGTGGCGTCACTACCCCAAGCCTGCCTTCCATAGGCCATGGGGTATCAACTAGTACCAAAGGTATAATTGCCTAAAACTGAGAAGGAATTTCCTTAATGAAATGAAATCACACACACAACGAGTACAAGGTGAATGTAAACACTATGTATTTCCATATACAAAAGAGTACTGAAATGTACTCGGGCCGGAAATACAAGCCTAACTAGAAAGTGCAAGTACAGCTGAAAAAAAAGTACAAGTGAAAAATAAATGCAGCTACTGGGTCATCCTCTGGGATTCCTATATGAAGGGAAGGTACATATGGCCCCCACATCACTCCACATATGTCAGTCTCCTCTGTTTACCGAATCATTCTAATGTCCACCTCCGAGTACCATCAGGTCATGCTACTCAGCCTCAGTCAGTGCGGTCTATCGTCTGCATACAACACAATGAGGTGCGGGCATAGCTTGTGAAGGGGAGAGTATAAAGATACTCATTAGGGTCCCCGAGACCCTCATGGTCTCACAAAATCCAACTATGTTAAACCAAAAAATATGAATTAAACAGATAACCATTACTTAATCATATGACCATACATAAACCTGTTTTATCAAATAGCCCAACTCAATCAAGAGGAAAACACAAAAGTCACTGAATCATCTCACATAGGTATACAACATATGTAGAGAGATTGAGATGACCAGGTATATCCATTGAATCATTAAAGCTGTCGGACCAACACATGATGTAGGACCATCTATTCTATTGGACCAACACATGATCCAGGTACAGATATCAGAACTATAAGACCAAAACATGATCCAGGAATAGTCATCAGAGCTGTTGGACTAACAAATTATCTAGGACCAGCTATTCTGTCAGTCCAATACATGATCCCAGAAAAAACGTCAAAACTGTCGGACCGAAAAATGATCCAGGAACATTTATTCTATCAGACCAACACATGATCCAGGAACAGAAGTCAAAACTGTCAGACCAACACATGATTAGGGAATAGTTATTCTATCAGACCAACACATGATCCAGGAACACATGTCAGAACTGTCAGACCAACACATGATCCCAGAATAGTCGTTAGAGTACAGGCAGCCACATGGTTTCCACAAAGCACGCATGATTCCAAGAGGGTATTATACTCAAGTGAAGTGTTGATAAATCAACTGACATGAAGTCCTGAGTTTTTGTATCCGAAATATCAATCTTTCTAAAATAAACTCAATGCGACAGACAATGCATCAATCAGACGCCCGGTTTGAGAGTTATTATCATTTCTGTTTCGAGGGCCTAGTTGGATTTAGATTCAATCCAACTTGACCATACCACAAATATGTCCAAAAATCAAGAGGGATATGCTAAAAGAATAGTCTTGCTCCAATATTTCTATTGCAGTAGACGGTTCGTCAAGTGGTCACCCGTAGCCCATGTTATGGGTGAAAAGGCGAAATTGGGTCAAATGGGTTCGGGTCTAGTCCGACCCCGTCAGACCTACCCATCCCGACCCGGGTCCGGAATAGGGTCCGACCTGGTTTGCGAGTCTAACCGGTCCGAAGATCCGACTCGGCCCAAGAGGGTGGCCAGACCCGCGCTGGGCAGCCCTGCCTGCGCGGCGGCTCGGCCCGCGTGGCCTGGGTGCCCAGCGGTTGGCGACACCCTACAGGGCCCACCCTAGCCACATAAGGGGAGGGGGGGGGTGTCGCGCCCCCATCTTCGGAAGAGAACTGGTGCCTAATGCCAGTTCCGTAGCCCGTGTGACCCAAGATGGCCCCGCCTTGTCCGGCTGGCCTAGCGGCCATCCGGTTTGCTGCGCTGGTGGGTGGCGTAGCAGCCCCCTTCTACTCCACCGCCACAGCCTGGGGCCGCGGCTTCGGGCTCTGCATGACCTGATGCCGCTGCGCCCCTCCGGAAGCCTGGAGGCTGCCCGTGTGCACCACCCCTGCCTAGGGCCGCGCCTTCTATTCCACACGGCGCGATGGGGCTGCGCCCTTCCGGCAATCTGATGGCCATGCACCGCCTGTTTCCTTCTAGGATGGCCTGACACTGGTTGTCATTACACCTCCACCATAATGAAGAAGTGAAAATAAATATAGGAGGAAGGTCAAGACATGTTTGTTCGGCATGGGCCCTCTGAGTTATGGTGATATCAATTGGAAAATCTTAAACCAAGATTTGGGCGATGAACAATGGGAACTAATTCAAACTTAAATCCCCTACCTCGAGTTCGTTGCTGATGTTCTGAAAATGATGAAGTCGATTCGATGATGTCGATAAAGTTTATGAAGATGTTGAGGATGAGGTCGTCAACTTTCATCAAGGAATGTGCTTCCCCCTTTCCACAATTGACGATTTTTCTTCGTTTGGTGGAAGAAGTGTTATTTGTTGGAGAGTTCTTTTCCTCCCAAGCTCCACCAAAAAGAAAAATGACAGAAAAAATTGTTTTTGAAATCTTATTTAATTTTTGTCATAGAATGAAAATGGTTTAAATTAATTAATTTAATGTGTTCAATTAATTAACTGAGAGGGTTTTCACCATAAGTGGGGAGCTCAAGGGGGTTTCTCCCAATAGAATGGGGGGGGGGTCCAACTGGTTATACCTCAGGTGGTCCCCACCAAATTAATTAAGAAGAGGTGTTTAGACCTTGGGTGTTCCCCACCACCATAACCTCTCATGGGAGGTTAAGGTGTTGTGGCCCCCACCTCCAACCTCTTCTCAGAGGTTTTATCCAAATAAAAATAAATTAAGACAAGAACTTAATTTATTTGATTATTCCCACGTAACACACAAAAACTAACTTTCATTCCCGACCATCTACCGTCGAGGTGAAAGCATTCTTAAGAAAATACTGACACTACGAGTTCTACGATGCCCTTAGATTTCAATTTCAAGCACCGGATCAAATGTTATAAAAACACGCTTGTAAATTTACTGAAAGTACCTGAACAAAACTTTGAAAATTGATTCCGGGCACACTAGGCCTCAGAATCATGCGTCGTTAATTTTTGCAGTCTCTTAAAAACACCATATATTAATTTTTTTCCACTGGATTTCGAGGTCATTACAATCATAAACACTAAATGAAAAAATAATCGATTATATGGTGTCCTGAAACCATGTCAGCAAAAGACCCTATCTATAATAGGCTTTGGTAGATACAAATAATTCATTCGATGTGCAATGAAGATAGATATTTAAATTACATACTCCGACTATTATTCTGTTAATGATAAGAAAAGGAAGATCAAGTATCATTGAAAATAAAATGGTGGAAAGAAATTTATGGTATCTTTATGCCAAAAATGTTGGAAGAATCACTCAAGTGAATTATTGAAAGGGACAAGAGGGAGTGACAAGTGTGGAATGGAAGATCATTGCTATGCATAATAGACATCCCACAATTTATGGTGTCAATTGTATAGAGTTTTGGAATTACTCTAATAAGTTCCCTAATCCAAGGACTAGTGTAGATGATTAGCCCCATTAACCACTAAGGGAAAAGGAGAAAAGGGAAATATTATGCTATCAAAATGGAAAAAGTGAACTATGATAATTTGGGAATACTTATCCATCCATCCTTATTTGGGAATTTCATGATTGATTTTGTATGAATGAACACTATGAGAATCTTATAGTTCATCAATTAGTGAAATTTCATGTGACTATCTACTAGGATTATTGAGAAAAATCACATATTTTATTGGTACAAAGATGACCGAAATATTCCCATTGAGTTTTTTAAGAAAGGATATTATATAATGAATTAATAATCATGTTTGTAATCAATAGAGTTTTACACGAATACATGTTGAAGGTATTCACATGCCTGGTATGTGAAAAATCAGATATAATTTATGATATATGGGGGATCAATGCTAATATATTTTTGATAAATTTAGTGACCTTATTTTTAATTTTTTACATTAAACATTAAGAAGGATTATAAGGTTAACCATTTATTGAAATGTGTATGTTAAACATAATATGGGGTTGTAGTGGTTAAAGTATTGTCTTTCCATATGAAAACATAGGCATATTGGATAACTGATATTAAACTTGTTATTTTAATGTTATGATATATTGAATAACCTATAAAAATATGGATCTCATGATCTAGTATTGATTCAATAATAGAAAAATCCATATCATTTCTTTGAAGAAGAGATGATGTGGAAATTCATCAAGGAAGAATAAAAAAATGAGACATGCTTATGAAATTTAATGGAATAAACTAAGTATTTATTCTTAGGATAATTTTATTACTATAGATAAATGATACTGAACCAAAAAATGTTGTCCTGGTACCTTCTTTTCCAATTTAATGCTCCCATAGATCATAAAAAATTTATGGCATTAGTATTGTTAACTTTCTGCTGACCATGTTCACTACCACTCTTTATCAGTACTTGATAGTTAGATTTCCCTTCCATGTCAATATTTTCACATTCCACCCGTGTTATCCAATATGTAAATATTGTTATGATTTACTTTAGGTAACATATATGTTTCAATATTTTCTTTTTCACTGGTATATTTATTATTATTTTTTATAATGTGGGTTTCTATAAAAGAAAATGTAACGGTTTAAACCTATGATAACACATATAATATTAGAGGTATAAATTCTATTTAAGTGTGCGTGTGGGGGGGGGGATGTTACACCCCATTTATTTTATGAAATATATATTTTAATCCTATTTATTTATTGTCTTTTATTACATGAATCTCCAGTTTATCTTACGTTGCACACAACCGTGAGTTTAAAAGAAACAACAATAGGCTATTAGAATAAAATGAACATTATAATTTTTTTTAAATTGGATATTATGAATAGTATTAACAAAATTATGTTTTAATTATATGGTATAAAAAAATATTATATTAATTCATTGGTTACCAATTAATTATAAATTAAATTATATACAAATTGATTATAATGAAAAATGGTATTATTAATATCAAAATGAAATTTATTATTAATAAATTAAATAAATTAAATAAATTAAATAAATCATAACTATTGAAATATGAAAATTAAACATATATTTCTTATATTTGATCTATTTTTTTAATATTCATAAAATATATTTTCTAGGAATAAGAAAATAATTAACCCAATTTTTGGCATAAAAACCCCTAGATTTTTCAAAAGGGAAATTTTACCGCCTTTTAATGGTGAACCCATTTTAAATCAAAATTTTGTAACTTTTGTAGTTTTTTATGAAAAAATATAATTCTAAATTGTTAGAGGTGTATTAAAATTTTATTTGGTCAATTTGTTTGTTTGTTTCTGATATGTTTCATTTTTTGAGGAATAATAAACTCATCATTTTAAGTGAAAACAACATCTTCATCTAATTAATTAACAGTGTAAAATTATATATTTAATTGTTTTTAAAGTAAAATTATATTAATATTTATAATTTAATATAATTTAGTATTTTTCAATCCATTTCAATTTGAATCTATATATAAAAACTTTTCTATCTTTTGAACAATTTCACTTTTAAATCACATATTCTCGCTCTGCCAATAAGATTCATTTAAAATTAATTATTGAAAATTATGTATTTTGATTTTTTTAAAATAGATTCAATATTAGAAATAAGTGGTTATAAAATATGTGAAAATGTTCTATTTATTCTGAAACATTATGAATAGTAAATTTTTTAAATTTTTATTAATAAGGTTAAATTTAAATCAAGAAATTAAAGGTAAAAACTAATAAAGTAAAATTATTAAGAATTACCCTAATCATTATGCAGATATTATTAGATGATTCGGTTTTGAACAAAATCATCCTTGGTCTTATATAGTATCCTTTTTATTCCACTTAGATGTGATTTAGACATTTATTATATTTTATTTAAGGAAAAGTTAAAGATGTCATACACATATTTTTAATAACTATATCATTTTTAATATAGTGTAATTGAGAAGATAAATTAAACGGTAAATAGTCAATTTAAATATATATTTTTTACCATGGTAATTTATTTTTAATATTTTGGAAATAAATAATTACCTTACAAGCTTATACAATGATGATGCATTAATTGTTTACTTAATAAAAATATCAAATAAGTGTTATTAAAAATATTAAAATACTTATAATTTGAGATAATTAATGTATCCAACGAATTTTATACATTATATTGGCCCCTGTATAATATAATATAAAATTTGTTTCCATATTTTACTCGTTATCTTGATACATATAAAAATCCATGTAATTAAAAGTGTTAAAATTGTTATTAACAATATTTTATCAAAACAATGTGCTATTAAAAATTTTAAAAATCATATAACAAGTTTAAAAATACAAAATATTTATAATATAGTCTAATATATTATAAATGTTTCATTTATGGTCTAATGGACCCCACATATGATAAAATTAGTTCGTTTTAATACTTAAAAAATTATTACTTTAGTTTAAATAAAAATAGGTTAATAAGTGGTAATAAAAACAAAAGGTTAAAAAAACTACTGAAGATATTTTGGTTGATGATATTACCAAATTATATCATCTCATCTTATGATAAATTTAAATTTTTATTTAGATTTAATTTATTATAAATTAATGTTTTTAGAAAATCCAAAAGTACCCCTCACAACAATTATAAATGGGAACCTCCTCCCTCACTTCTTCAAACCACTTGTAGCCTTCAATATCGACAAAAAACTACCCATTTATATTATTAAATTTCCTAGGAACATACCAGAGGTTCTTTTATTCCCAATAGATTAACAATATTGTCCCTAATAGGATATCGAAGGGATGTTCTCCAAGGAAGAGTTAATTGTCTTTACCAACTATTTCAAGATTGTTTTTTCTTCTACATCCTTTTCATGTTTTCTTTCAATTATAACGTATTAAATCTAGAATAAAATATATCATGAGATGTTTTTGTTATTATTTAACTACCATGTTACACCTTTTATCTATCTTATGAAAAATGAAGTCACCACGCATGCCTATGTACGACTTACCATCTCTATGATGTGGTGTAATATGTTTTTTCCATCAATTTACTTGTATGTGTATTATTATGAAAATAAAAAATATATATGATAATTATAACAATATATTTATTCTGGGAAAAAAACGATACCACTCACTTTCATATAAATTTACCAATAATGGACTGATATATTCTCTTGTGCTCTTGTATGACCAACCATCTCCACAATGAGAAGTGATTCATTCAATTACATCCCCATAAAAGAATGATTATATAATTTCATAAAATGGACAAAAAATCATATATATTACATTAATAAAATTATATATAATAAATAACTATGTCTTATGCACATAAATGAATACTTATATGAGAAAACATGCACAGGTAAATGAATCAATTAACACTTGAAAGAATACTAATAATGAAATATTATTAACAAATGAGTGATAAGTTGATAATATATGATATCATAAATTTATATATGGTTATGGAATGAATTTAAAACAATATTTAGATGATTATACAAGCGGTTGAAATATGAACAAATGTAATCATACTAAATTTAAGGGGATTTCTAGTCTCACTTTTATTTCTGTGAGACATGTATCATATTCACCACTCATTTCATCTATTTGGTGTATATACTGGCAATGAATGTATTTTATGAGTATTATCCTTAATATTATGATGTTTTAATATCCTTATAATATTATTTTTTCCTGATTCATATGATTATACTGATTATAAATTAATGAGTATTTATTTCAGAATCTCTTCAATATTTGGTATTGTTTTTCACTAAGTCTCCATTGGGGAATATTTTATATGTAGATATATATATACTAAAACTATTCTAAAAATATATATCACAATAATCCTAAGGATGTTTAAAGTCATTTTTACCCATATTTACTTTTATACTTCTCAGTTTGAGTGGAATGTTGTTTCATTTTCCAAATGATGTACTTTGTGACTTATCTCGAAATTGTTCGAGAAGAATGTTTTCTTTTATCATATACAACATGAATGTATTTTTATACTTTCATTATTATTTATTTCTCGGATTCATAACCTATAATATTATATTTTTATTTTAAAATAAAATTTTTTCTTAAAAAAATTTCATGTATTTTGATGAAATGAAAAAAATTTCAAAGAGGAAAGGATATTTTACTCATGAATTGTTTTCAAGTGATCTCTCAAAATTACTCTCCATCTTAGATGAAATTATTTTTGTTAATTATGTTTTAGTTGGTACATGGTTCAATTATACCATTATTGTTTTTTCTAATTATTTTTTTATGATGGAATGATATTTGTGGAACCCATATATTTTTCATGGGTTATGTTATGATTAAATGATTTTTTTGAAACCCATTTCATTCAGTGGGTTTTGATATAATAAATTATTTATGTTAATTTGGAATATATATGGTTTTCATTATGAGATATGTGATATATATATATCCCTCAAATGAATTGGGTAAAGATAAATTTTATATGAGATCAAAAGGGTACACATGAGTAATCCTATGGCCACAACAAAATGGTACATGATAGGTCATCATAAGCCCACTAGAATATGTTACACAGGTGGTAATCCTAAGACCAAAACTAAAAGGCACATAAGAGGCCATCCAAATCCTAAAGTAGGTACACAAGTGATTAACCAAATCCTAATGTACTGTAAATTTCTTGGTGGTAATCATTGACATAAGATATTATATGATTAATTGTATATGACAATTTCCATTACTTATGTCATTATTATATCCTCAGGGATCATGTGCTTTGATTTTCTTATGATTCATATCTTATAATATAACAATATTTAAACCATGTGTCATGTTTATGATCTTCTATATTAATTGTTTTATCTTCAAATGTTATTCTATATTTTTTATACCCTTATGCTCATTTTATGATTTTGAAACATCCATGTTTAACATTTTTGAGAATCCAGTCTCACCCTATCTTATGGTTCCTTTACTAATGTTATAAAGAAAGGTTTTACATATTGGTACAAAAGTGGAATATCTTTATGGTATATAATGAATATAGATCACCAAAATTGAATAATGTGTTTCATCTTTCAAAAGGAAATAAAATATTATAGTTATAAAATATGTGTTTTTGTAATATAATGAATATTCATATAAATATATGTAATGTCCATGTTAAAACAGCCTATATCATTATAGAATCACAACATCTAGTCATTGCTTCCTTATCCTCTTAAATTAGAAAACAAATTATGTCCCATATGTCATAACATCAAAACAGTAATCCAATTACTAATAAATACCATTTGTATTCCTATTATATCGTTAATAATAAATAGGCAACTCGACCATCGAATATTGGTGCAATGCTTCACAATTCGTATTGAAACTAGTTGCTAGATTATTTAACAGACACTTCAAAGTTTTGAAAAATTCAACACATAATATTTTCTCTTTCCAAGAATAGATTTAATTAAAACTAAAATTATTATCTCCTTCTTCCTTAGATATATTTTACTAGTTGAACAAAACATCTTCTTCTTCCATTTAATCATATTATTTAAAATCAAATTGAATGTCTCATTGTAGCACATACTCATTAGCACCTATTATCCAACATGAGACATATATTTTCCCTTAACACCTTAAATTTTTCTATATTATTATTTTCTTAATTACTATATCATATATTCTTATAAAATATCTTCAGATCCCTATCATGATAAGTTAATGCCCACTATATTCTAGTGGTATTAAACCATAAACTTATATATTTATTATATCATAATTTTATCTCTATCACATGAAAATGTAGTAAATTACTCTTTTTTTTGAATATATATATATATATATTTATTTATTTATCAAACACGAGAAATACTTTACTTCAAAAAAAATCAATATAATAAATTATCCACCCTTGGTTTCTAGTGATCATTAGTGCCTTCTAAAAAATGTCCCATGTCAATTTAATTTTCACGATTTTAATACTCATTTCATAAATACTTGATTTCATTTTCTTCTAAATCATTTATGATCCATAAATATCCTCTACTTTTTTATAAGTGGGTTTGACATTTATTATTCTCAAAATATACTCACAATAGCTACATATTACTCACTCATAAAAAAGACATGTAAATCATAAAAGTCATTTCAGTTTTGGCGTGTTACACTACTTACAATATGAAAAAATTACATAAGTAACATTTATAGATTTAGAATGAATATATACAAATCAGTCATAAACATCCCTTTAACCACTTCATGTAATTATTCAAAAATCCTAAATAAGTTTATTATATTTTATACACTAATGGTAAACAGTTTTTTCAATATTTTTTTTACATTTCTATATTTAACTAATTCTATATGTTCTGTATTTTTGTTTGGAAAAATTCTTATCTATCCATATTAGTCAACCTTGATCTCTATATCAATAGATAATAGATCTTATTCTCACTCCATCATCTATGATCATAATAACTTAATACTATGATGTACAACCCGATCAATGAATCCACTTCATTTATGTTATTCTTGTAAAATAATTCTTCACGAATTATTTTGGAATCTCTTGAATTATCCAAGGTATATTTCATCATTATAATATAAGTAAATTTTTTTTATAATTTTTATAAATATTATATGGATAAATTGATCCATACAGGGTGATCCTTATAGCTCCTCCTTATAGGATCATCCTTATAAAAAGGATCCTTAAAATGATATTTATGTAACCATATGATAAGTATAAATTTAGAACCATCCTCACAATTGGATATCCATAAGGATTTCATCCTTATAGGGTTATCTCATCCTTATAGGCTTTCATGATTACATTAATTCATACATAAATGAGTAATCATACATAAAAGGTGTTCATTAATACGTGTTCATTCATGATTATGCATTTATAATCCACATTATAGACCTATATATGACTCTATATGATCATTCAAGAATATATTATTACTACTAAATTATCTAGAAAATATGTACAATTATAGAAATTAGGAATTTTTAGATATCCTTAAATTTAAATAAGTGTTTCTTCAAATAAATTCCATACCTTATCAAAATCATTCAAAAAAATGTGTAACGTATAAGAATACCTTAAATCGTACAAAATATTTTTTGTACCATTCAAAAGTTCATGTTTTATGTTAACACTTTTTTGAGTGTGTTAGACAAGACCACCATCTTCAAATTGTAGATACATATTTAGAACTTTTTAACCTTCATCCACATGTTTTTCATTATAATAAATGAACAACCGTAATGTATAATACAACTTGGTTAGTTTCTCTAAGTCTAGGATAGCTACTCAAATACATTTAAAATGTTTGAAACATTTTAATCACAGCTTATACAGTCTATTATGAATAGTTTTAGTGGGTATTACATGCTCAAATCTTCTCTACTTCTTATAAATTTGGTACATAAATTTCTTCTACAACTTCATAACTTGTATTAAACTTTAGTACTAGATAAAAAATTATCACATGAATTGGGATTCCCATTGAATTTATCTATCAATGTAATCATGTGTAGAAATATCATTACCCGACACATAAGAGAATATCCATCATTTTCATTGGGAAAATAATTAACCCATCTCCCAAGACCTCCATAATACATATAAATGTATTATTAAAAAAATACAATAACAAACAATATTTCACTTCATAATGAATTATTATTGAATAATTCCAATCCCACATGAGAAACATATGTGTAAAAAATTTGAACATTTAAAAACAGAATCATATTTTCAATTAATGTTATTTACTAGCACTTCATGATAGTTTTTGATAACTCTTAATACCATCTATGAATAATTTTTTTTAAAATTTCAAAATACATTATGGGAACCTTTAAATAATAAATTCCTAAAAAAATCTCATTAAAATTTTTGATTAGTTAAAAAACCACAATACTCACACAACCAAATTCTAACCTCACATACTACTCCTTAAAAAAACTCTATTTAAATACATGCTCCCCATACCAAAAGTAATCACCCATAGATTTGGTTAAGAACATACATTTGGATTATTTCAATATTTTTTTCTACACAATTTCAAATATATTTTTTTAATACATAAATGAATAAACATATTGGTAATTAAGTTACATTTGTCCTCCTTTGATAAAAATATTAAAAATATAGAAGATAGTGGATGAAAAAATAATACATTGACATTTAGTGGAGTGAGGATGATCTCCCACAACTATCCTCAACCTTTAAAATTCATACAACAACTTTGGTTTTATGAAACAATATTCTATTTTATCATTTGTGATAAAAATTCCGTATTTTAAATATATTTTTAAATAATATACTTGAAAAGTAATACATTAAATCAATGTTGTTTGACTAAAATTTTTGAACATTACTTCTTAATATAGAGATAGAACTATAATTATCACATCCCATAAGGATTGGAGAGTTCAATTCCAAATTAAGATCATCCAACGAAGTTATCATCCATATCAATTGGATTTTAGATAGAGTCAATAACAAATATTATACTTCTACATTACTCAGGTTCATAGTGCATTGTTTCTATATATTGTAACATACACACCTATTTCCAAAAAATAAAATTACATTGTGTTATGAAATTTTATCATGTGTAATTTAATTATAAAACACACATATATATAAAAAATGATAATACTTTCCAATTATTTAATATTTTAGTCTATACTTTATTTTTCCTTTAAAATACCTAATAATATTTGTATTGTAATAAAACGAGACACCCTTTCATTTAATTTGACACCTTAAACATAATGTAATAGTACATAAAATATATGGTCTTAAAGCTATCATGTATTTAAAATTTAAAAATAACATTTAGAATTATCTTGAGGAAAATTTGTTTCATTTTTATTCATTATAAAATTTAGACCCCACTATTATTGGTTTAGAAACTAGCTTTTAATAATCCATGAAAATCTAATTTAAATGTTATTAAGAACATTTATCTATCAAAATAATTATACATTCTTAGTCATTGAAAAGTTTCAAGAACAAAAAGTATCTAATTTCTCTAAACATAGTAATTTAAACCAACGCCTTCATCTATAAAAGAAATTATTAACAAATTCATTATTCATTTCTATTATAAATGGTATCATCAACATACATAATAATAATTTGTGATAAATCTTAATCATCATTAATATAGATGTTTTTTTCTACTCTATTATTCGTAAACATTAATTATTTCAAGAAATAATCTAACATTGAATACCATTCTATTGTGGTTTATTTTAACCTCTATAAATACTTTATTAACTTGAAAATAATAATTTAATTTTCACCAAGAATGATTGCACAAGAGTAGTCAATATATGCTTCCTCCTCTAATTCCTCTTTATGTTCAAAAGACTTGAAATCCATTTAGAAAACCATGTGTTTAATTTTTTCTATATTAACAAGAAAGATTCTTATGGTCTATATTCTAGTAACTAATTGTATGGTCTCATCAAAATCAATTCACTCAACAATTTTTACCATTTTCATGAATGTTTTTCTCTAATTTTTACAGAAAATATTTTTCATTTATCTTGGTTCCCAAAAGAAAAATTGTTTTGATAACTTTAATGTTTTTAGGATTGGGAAATATCTCAAAATTTTTATTATTCTCAATATGATCTTTTCTATCACTCATATCATCCAAAAATATTGGTTATCTTTTGACAATTTCAAATATCATTTTTCAGCATGTCAAAATATTTTGTATATGTTGTTTTATTCAATTTTATTCTAGTATGAACCTACTTTCTACATACTATAGTAATATTATAGACATACATATGAATTCTAATACACTAAGGAGATGATAATGGTTAATATTCAGATCTAGAAATGTATTAATCATTATATTTATTCTAAACATCTTCTAAAAACAAATTATTTTTAGAATCTTGAACCTACTTCTCAACAAAAAAAACGTCATATTCAATTAAGTAACATACTTCACGATGTTTGTTTTTTCGTTGATTTATGTTGCACATTTACTTTAGTACAATACAAAATATTCCTTATATCATTATTAAAATAATGGAATCATCTTACATTTGGATGATAAACTCAATATATATCATTAACTCATCTCTATTGAATCTTCTAATGATTTTCACCTATCTCATTGATATTAAGTTGGATACAAAAAATCCATAAATATTACCATAATGGTGACTTATTATAAGACATAAAACAAGGTGATATATCTTAATTAGGTTGTTATGAAAAACAATTTTGAATGTGAACCGCTTACCTAATTTCCTGTCTCCAAATATTATGAGAAGTATTATGCTTCAATAAATTGGTATGATCCATATACACTAATCATCAATTATTCCATTTAGTAAAACCATTTATTATGTGTTTATATTTTACAATTTTCATGGTTAGTACCATATTTAAAATGATATTTTTGAAATTTACTATTATTATATTCAACCCCATTGTTTGTCTAGATATTTTCTACGAATAAACCACACTACATATCAAAACTCATAAAATATTGAACGTTTTTATATTTAATGATTAGTTTTTAATAAATATATTACTAGTCATATGATTACATTTATCAATAAATAATTAAATTATTATCAATACTTGTAAATAACATCTTCATAGGAATGTGAATGTCTGAATGTAAATGTTCCAATGGATGTGATTTTTGAATCACAACATTATTATATAGAGAATTGAAAATATTTTCTTTTGGACTGGTAAAGAAAAAATTGTTTCTCACTCACTTCATTATAGGTACATCAAAAACATTATATCCTCATGTAAGCATGTTCATTTTATTTTGGCTGAGATGACCAAACCATAATTTCCATAATTTATTTTATAAAGGTCATGTAGTATGAAGTTTTAGCATCACTAGATGAAACATGTTACACTTTATTTATTGTCCTCATGTTAATACACATATATTTGTATCCTCCGTATAAATAAACCATATATATATAAAACCACTTCATTACCTTTATCACATTGCTAAGATACAATTAATATATTATGTTTCAGCCATTAAATATATAGTTTTTTCTTATACATTAACTTATTCATTAAAATAATTTCTATTCTAAATACATTTATTTTAGGTGGAAAATCGTTTCTAATGGTCACCAAACCATCTTTTACATTCTAATATCCTTCATTATATTTAAATATACTACTATATATTGAGAAAATACACTGTAAAAAATATATGGAAATTTTATTTTAGATACTATTTGTTTAACTTTATCTACCAAACCCCCTAAAATTTCTGTTTTCTTTCTTATTTTTAGATTTTTGAATATTGAAATGAATACTTTGTAAGGTCCCATATACATCTAGTTTGACCTCTTTGATTATATTGAATCTCATGAGGCTCAGTGGAGGCCTATAGTTGGTATGGAGGTGTCTAGATGCTAAAATATGGATAAAACCAGGATTCACAATGGGTAAAAATTTCACATCATAAATGTATAGTTCATAGCTTGGGTGAGAGTTCAATTCATGTTTAGTATAATCAACTATGTGTATCTATTGGTAACATGGATCCATTACTTATATAGATCCATTATCTATGTAGTATGATCAGCTACATGGATGAATCAGTTGACTGGAAGAGCCCTTTATCAAGAGAATTAGATAAGTAGATAAATCAGTTATGTGAGTTCAGCTACCTGGGAGATCACAAACATTAATCAGATAATTGGACTATCTAGGAGAGAGATAATCTATCTAGATTTGATAAATGAGTGATTGGTTATTTGAGAGACCATACACTTTATTTGGCTACTTGAAAAGTTATATATAGGGAATGTGTATATCTAGAATCATACACAAGGATTTTTCTACAAATTTCGAGCAAATGGCCAAGAGGGTAATTCAATTGAATGAATCAAGGGCCTAACAATATGTTGATTCAATAAGGATAATTATATCCATGATTTTTTTAAGTGGAAATGTTTTTAGATGATTACATTTTAGTTTAGTTTAATGAGATCATTATTAGTCAAAAATAAATATTTTTTTGATCTATAGATTCATTTAATCTCATATATATCGACTCAAAAAATAACCCTCATTCATTACTTCATTATTTTATCCTATTGATACTCGTTGTTTTTATTCCCATACCTTGGATTTGTTGTGTCCTAAAATAATTGGTTCATTTTTCCTCTATATGTGATTCCATCTTGTGTGTGCCCATGTTTTTAGTGTAGCAAATCACATGTAACTTCATTATTGAAGGTATGGGATTAATTACATCTCTTAAATATTCATATGAAATTGTAATGTTTTCTTGTTTTAATCCCTTGGATGATAATGCAAGTAATATGTTAAATATTGAACCCGATTAATAAATAATTAGACATAGGTCTTATTTTGACGTTTTTTTTATACTGTAATAATACATTTCATATTTATTTCAAGATAGAGTTCCATACACACTAAGATTACTATCTTGTTTTGTTATGATATGGTTAAAAATGTTGTTCTTGATTGGAAATTGTAATGAGTGAAAAGTTTTAATTAATTATTTAATTAATTTAGTATCTTATTATAGCTTAATGCATTTGTTTTTTATAGTTGGAACCTATTAATAATGAATCGGTTTATTCAATAAGGAAAAAATTGTAATTTGAAGAATAGAATTTCTAGGCTATGAGTTTTCCATTTTTTTGAGAAGGCTAAGTGATTTGTGTCTGGAGGGGAAAGAGGTAATTTTGTGTAATAGATGAATACCATATTTGTGGTCCAGATTTCCATATTGGTTGTTCATGTTTTTCTCCTAATCCTTTGTGTTTTTATATGGATTTGATAATCTCTATGAGATGTGTTATGAACCAGGTATGGATGAGCATGGGATGGTTGATGTGATATGGGAGGGGGAGGCCTGAATGATTTGGCAGGAGTTGAAACAAGTGATTTTTAGATACATTGGGATATGCATGTTTGTGTTAGGAATGAAATTAAAGATCATATAATGTGTTGAAGATGGGATTATCTATTTATGTGATAAATATGTTTTCTTTCTTAGAATGAGCCTATTTAATGGCAGATGGATGGGGTGTTTGTTTTATCTAAATTTTGTTCCCAAATGTTTCGGGCAGCTATGTTTTCGTGGTTTCATTTTTTCTCTTGGAGGTAGCTTCATAGGGTATTCTTAGTGTAAATATATTTATGGAAATTAATAATGTTTGATAATTTTTTTCCCATGGGGTTGGTGTTGTTGGAATCAAACTAATGAATAAATGTTAATCCTTTGAAACCGTAGACTATGTTTTGATTATTCATTTAGGGAATAGACATAATAATTGTGGGTAATTAATTTATCATGAATGAATATTTTTGGTTAAAAAATGGATAATTAAATACATAATGTAATGTGAATTTTTTAATTAAATAAAAAAATTATTTAACTTAGATACATAAATGCAGGGTGATTATAGGGTATCTTACCCTAGTCGTGGGAACTAGATGTTTGAGAGATGATAGTTGTAGTTATGAATAGGACTAGGTTATTCCCATAGTGTGGTTTTGAGCTATTTTATAACCTTTATATATTGTGATTTCATACCCTACCCTACTGATGTTAGCTAGGGCTACTAACCCCTACTGAACACTAGGAGGGTATTTGTTCCAACAACATGATGAATGAATGGATGGATGACTACCTCTTTTTCAACCTCTCTTATCATGGTAGTAACTTTTTCATGTATGCATCGTGGTTTACGTCCATATATGTGTGTTTGTGTGTAGAGGGTTGTGATTCCTTGTTGTTATTTTAAACACATGAATCTTTAGATAAAGTATCTAAAGGTTGATTATAGGTATTATATGTATTGGCTATTATGGATTGAGGTTCCTTAATTTTTATATAGGCTATGATGTATTGAGTTATATTACTTAATGTATGACGCATGTCATACATTCTTCGGGGATCCTAGAAACTACCTTGTTATAATATGATGATGTGATATGGGACGATTTTATGATGTGGTGCATGAGGTACATTTTGTGATTCATCACACAACTTCTTTCATGTTGAATTATTTTTGAAGAGAGATGGCTCTGGATGTTTGATGCTGGGGAAGAGAAGAAATAGTAGTGAATAAGGAGCATGATAAACTTGATATTTCATTATTATATAATAGTCTCTCTTTTATGAGGGAGTTAGCCATGGTGATGTTGGAAGAATAGTGTAATTTTTTAGGGGATGATTTAGTTTCACTATTTTTCACTGTGATTTAGCATACAGTATTTATATTTTTTTGGAGAGGAATTTTGCTGGGTCTATATAAGTATACGTTTTTTTCTTATCCAACATATATATAATTTTCTTGGGTCAGTTAGAGTACAGTAGATATTGTTCAAAATTTTACAAGATCATGGTTTTGTAGAAGCTATTAGGGAAGTATGATCATTGTCATCATTAAATTTTTGGTACTTACAGTTTTACTTTTAGTTGTTATAGTTATTTATCAAATTTATTGTATGCACATGGGATTAATTTTTATATATATTTGTCTGAGTGGGTTTTAGTTGGTTAATATTTCTTATCTCTCTCTTTCGATTGTTATAATAGAGGTTAATATATCCCAAATATATTTTTTATACACTTAGTGTTATTCCCCAACCCTAGGCTTATAGGAGGCGAGAATCAAGAAGTAACCATCTCCATCCTCTCATTTATGACATAGGATGGGTATTCATTGGGGGGAGGGGGTCATGAAATATTGGGTTCAAATGTTCAGGTTGATGGATAATATGGAGTTGGAGTTAGGAAGAAGGGATGTTTTATTATTTTGTATAGAAATAGTGTCAAATACATTTATTAAGTGTTGTAAACATGTGATAATAGCTACACCATTAGTATTTTGGGCTCATATGATCTGATGAATAGATCATCATGTTTAATAATGCCTCTATATTATTTTATAATGTTTGTTAGATAGAGAACTTGGAAATGATTACCCATCATTTTTATTTGTTCCTGCTTTTAAAATGGGTATACCTTAGGACTAGTTAAAATACTAATAACATAATAAATTAATTAATTGATTAATGTCAAATAATCATAATACATGGTTAGTATTATAATAATTTATTCCACTGTAGGAATTGATCGAGGTTGATGTCATTGTGACGTTCACACTAAAAATATTTAGTAGGATTTCCAGATTATCACTACAGTGTGGAGGTTTAAGATGAAGACACATAGAGGAAGACACTCTATGCGTTTTAGCACTAGTGTCTAAAGAAGAATGAGGGCTCTATTTTAGACTTAGTCACAAAATACTGGTAGGAGGAGGTTGATATATATATATATATATTTTTTGATCTATTCTTGAAAGGAAAATGAGGATTCGTATTCTATGATGATGCTATGTAGAGTAGTGGGGTAATGGGTTTTCTTATTCCTTAGAGATTATAAGGATTTAGTAGTCTCATGAAAGAAAATAGAATCCCAAATCCATAAAAAGTTTATTTCATCATCAAAATAGGTGATCAATCAATTAGATATTGTTACCCTTTGGTTATGGAGATCTAGTGTGTGATAGTTTGGGATCTTCTCTGAAATTCTTCATACATTTTTATAGATGAATTGGTTAGGGAGAGGAATTTCAAGGATTCATTGAATTTATAGATCCCGTGCCAGGTCACCAAGTCTATACATATGAAGTATCTCAAGGTGCTGGTGAGAGTAGAGGTTATTGATAGGATACTGGACATAACCAGAGCATCATAGGGGGTTAATCAGGATTCCATACAATGTTGAGTTATGGTCCGGGGTTCCCAAATTCCTGGACAGAAGAGATATCAGTTAGTCAGGGATAGGTCTCATCTTTCGTCATCTTATTTTTTCAGGGGATAGTTCTCTTAGATAAATTACAAGTTATTATATTCATGTTTACCTTATTAAATATAATTTCATTAGTGGTGAGAGTACCTGGAATTTATTTTTTGTAAGTGTTCACAAAGTGTTCTATTGAGGCAGTTTCATCTAAAGCAGGAGCAGCGGTAGTAGGGTACTCTCTTCTAGGATTAGTGGAGAGGAGATGGGGTTGGTAGAATATAGAACTGAGATACTTCTCATCCTCAGATTTTAGAGAATGGTAATGGTAGTGGTCATCATCAGGTTCAAAGAGGCCATGGTGTATGTCAAGGTCATCTTTTACTCTTTAATTTCCAGCACCATGCATGGAAGATGTCATTTGAGGTACCCTTTTCTTTTTTGAGACATGTTTTCATGATTTGTTTGATTTTGGAGTGACAAACTCTTGTATATCACATTACATCATCCATGATTTAGAACAAGGGGTAGGGAGGGTTCAAGTACCCTTCGAATTTACTACACCAGTTGGAGGGAAGGATGAGTTGTATGCGGTATCTAGAGATAGTTATCAAGTGTTGAGAATGTATCACTCTTTGAGAGACTTCCTATGTTTGCAGATACATCTATATGACGTTATCTGTATCATTGATTAGATGTATTTTGTGTAGGATTTCTTGGAATACATTAGGGGGAAGTTGTGTTCTTTGATGACAATAGAGAAAAAATGTTGTGTTTTAGTGAGTAAGACCCTGGACAAGTCAGAGGCATGTTCCATCCTGTCCTTCCTAAATGGATGAGTTGATGATTAGCTCATAACTGTTTTACTAGTCAGATTATCATGGTTTTCAAAGTGCGCCTTGAAGTGTTTCCTTAATATATTTTAATATTACCCCCTCAATGGGTGATTGATTTTGGAATCGAGCTACAATAATGAGTGAATATTTTATCAATGTATATGTATAGGTTTGTGACCTCCATGGTGTGAGAGATATGAGTACAACATTATGATCAATTACAGAAAAGTTTTGTTCAACCGAGTGTGTCACCTTAGGGTGCACCATTTTTTTCGTATTGATGGATGATGGAATTTTTTTTATTTTTATTAATTATAATTTCCTAAACCATGTAAGAGTGAATAATTAATATCCTCTTACAAGTATTGATGCTTAATTGAATAAGATGAAGGGTGAAAGATGGTTTTCAAATATCAATTTCTGGTCCGAGTGTCATAAAATGCAAGGGAAGAATGAGAATATACTGAATACTTATTTTCATTGATGCTATGAACATTATGAGTTCACTGTGATGCAGTTCAGTGTGATGAAATATCAAACATTGATTATGGGGTTGATAAAGATATTGTTTAGAGAGTTCTAGGATACGTTTTTGGTGGTTTTCCTCACTGATATCCTTCTGTACTCCATATCCGAGTAGGAGTATGTTTCCCATCAATGTATCATTTTGAGAGTTCCTCTTCATGAAGAGTTTTTTTTAATTTGTGGAAGTGTGATTTTAGGGATCAGGATCTATTTCATGGGTAATTTCATGTCATAGAAGAGAGTACATGTGAATCATTAAAAAATAGAGGTGATTATTTATCGGTCAGCTGTCATGAGGTTGGCATAGGTGTAATGTTTTCCTTGTCTTATAGGTATATTTTGAGAACATGAAGGATATTTGGATAGTGCTCTAGTCCATTTTTTACAAGAAAATAAGTTCATTTTATGGTTTTTTTGTGACACTTCAGTTCTTGGAATAGGATGTGTTTTGATGTAGAAATCATCAATTTTCTATTTGAGGTCTTGGTAGTTACGTACCATTAAGTTTAAATATGCCACCCTTGATCTTCGGTTGGAGGATGTTGGGTTTTCATTATGTTTTTGAAGAAATTGCCTCATCAGAAAGTGTTTTGTGTTTTTTATAGACCATAAGTACATGAGGTATATCGTCTCCTAAAAAGTCATGAACACTTGTTATTATAGTGGATGTAGTTATTATTGGATTATGAATTCACGGTTTCATATGTTCCAGAAAAGGGAAATGTTGAGGGTTATGTGTTGATTAAGAAATCATATAGTAATAATGTGCATTGATATGGGGGTTTCTTGAGTGTGATGGAAGAAATTTTAGTGATGCATCATGATATGATAGAGGATGGACATAGAGGTTTATGTTTTCTATAATTTAGTGTAGTCATATTTGGGGCAATAGGTGGAGGAGTCCCAGAAATGGGATTCTGAGGTGGAGGTTTGGGGAGACCAAGTTGTTTTTGGAAATGCCTAATTGTTGTTATGATGATGGACAACATCATTTGTTGTTTAAGGAATGGATTTTCATCCCTTTGGTGATGCATTAGATGTTTCTTGGTAAGTTCTGTATCTCGAAATTATTAGTAAATACCAATGTGAGAAAGATTTACCAAGACTTAAGAGGTTAGTTTTTTTTCCACTGTTGATGTAAGCAATTGAAGAGTTTGTTACTCGATATTTGGACTTAGAAAAGGTAATGGTTCAAAATCATGATCGTAGTGGTTTTTTCAAGCTGTTAGATGTTCTATAGTAGATGTGGGTGGACATATCGATGGACTTAGTTATTATTATACAATGATCTTAGAGAGGATATGACTTATATGGGTGATAGTGGATAATCTGATGAAATCACACCATGTTATATACATCAAAGAGTCATTCCCATTAGTGGTTTTGTCGAGGAAATACCAAGATTAGGTGGTGTGACTCCACAGTCTCCATAAAATGATTATCTCTAATCGTGATCCCCATTTTACCTCCAGGGTGTGGAGAGGTCTCCATCATGATTTTGGATCTTAGTTATTCCTTATAATTTATTTTCATCTACAGAATGATATTCTGAAAGAGTGGACCATCCAAACTATTGAAGACATGTTTCCTTCTTATGCTCTGGATTTTGGAGGATCACTGATGAGGCACATGAACATGGTCACGTTCTGTAATAATAATAGTTTACACTACATCATTTGTATGGAACAATTTGATTTTTAGTATGAACAACATTTATGTCCACTACTATTCTAGACTGGGGTCAAAGAAGTTGTATTTATTAGGCTGAAACTGGTGTATAATATTATTGAGTAGGTTCAAGAAATTCTTGACAGGTTGAATGCAGCACAGGATTTTCAGAAATCCAATTTTGATTATAATACGATACCTTTAGAATTCACCATTAGTGATCATGTGTTCCTAATGGTTACACCTCATCATGGGTAGATGATGTTTGGTCATGGGATTAATAATTCTCTCTAGTTTTTGGGCCTTTTAGGTGTTGTTTCATGTTTGATCCTCGGATTATTGGATAAAACATACCTCACTAATGATTAGAATACATGATGTTTTTCCTGTGTTCTAGATTCATCATCATATTCATGATGACTCACACATAATTTACTTGGAAAATATAAATTTTTATGAAAATGTGACATTTGGGGAGTGGCCTGTAGAGATCCAGGACTGCCGAGAGAAGTTGTTGGGTGCATTTATTATTCCCTTGGTTCGGGTCAAGTGGATTAATGATTGTGTGGAAAATTGTTCCTGGGAATTTTTTTCATAGAAGAACTCTGTACCCCAAGATGTTTTACGTGTATCCCTTCCTTGAAAAAATTTATGTTTTATTGATGTTACCCTTTTTAGTTTATTATATTGTTCCCTCTTATTTCTTATTATGGACTTAATATCATTTGTTAGGTATCTCCATTGAGAAAATGTTTAGTAGTTGGTTGTTTCTATTACGTGGTTTTATAGTTTTTTTATCCAATTAGGTGTTTAAAATCATGTGATAGAAATATTCGTGGGAGGTATCTCACGGGTTGGCTATATAGAGGGCCCATTTTCATTTTCTCATTAGGTTTTTTTTATATTCTCCAGGATGATAATTATTTGGGAGGTATATAATGTAAGTTCCCTTATCCATCTAGATTGATACATTTTTATATTTATGAAGCTCATGATACTAAGGGGAGTCTACGAGTAGGTTTAGAAGAGTTTGGCTACAAATGTTTGGTAGCAGAGAAGATTCACGATGTGTAAGGGTTTCATGTTGTGAATGTGTAGTTAACAGCTTCGTTGAGATACTGATTTAAGATCACTCTTATCAAATATGTGGATCCATCGACTATGTAGAGACTTCAGCTTACTGGATCTATTTCATATATGGTAAAAAATTTTACATGGATGAATCAATGACATGGAAATATCAGTTATGTGAATGCATCAGATATATAGATAAATCAGCTATTTGGGATTGGCTACATGATATATAGGCTATGTGGCAAGAACATCTACATGGATTTGCTACTTCAGTGATCTAATACATAAAAAATCATCTATATAGATCAGATATGTGAGTTATTAGTTATTTTATTGATTAGGAATGTGAATCATCTTTATGAAAATGTCTCTGTAGGGTAATTAGGCTATATGGAATTAGGAAAATGGTGTTTTTTACATGTTACGTGAAATAGCCAGTCATGTATTTTAGAAATGTGAATCCGGAGAATTCAATGTCCTATTAATCAAGGATAATTATATCCCTGATTTTTTAAGATCAATTAATATTTAATAGAGTCCTTGTGTGTGGATTTAATGAGTTCTACAATAGTTAGAATTAGATATTTATTTATTTTTAAAATATGATGGTCCCATATCTGTTGAATATAAAATGAAGAACCACCATTAATAGTTTATTTATTCAGTGACCCTGATACTAGAATATTTTAATACCATCTTTTGGAGTCATGGAATCATATTACCATTGGGTCGTGTTACCTCCAACGGTGATTCCATCTTACACGACCCCTATTTTTGGTTTAGTGAATCATCTGGAACTTCTTTCTTATAGGTAGGGGATTCTATTCTTCTCCAAATTATTTTCATGAAATAATAATTTTAGAAATTATTATCCCCACTGATGATAATGGAATTTACGTAATGAGTATATAACCATGTTAAAAATAAATTGGGTAACAATCACATATTGATGCTGTTAATTTATACCATGATAATGATTTACCTATATTTCTTCAATTAAGTGTGTTATCTTTGTTATGATTATTTAAATGTTTTGTTTTTCTGTGAATTACCATGTTTTACTTTTTAGAAACTAGTACTGAAAATAAATCTATAATTAATTGATAATTATTTTTCTAGTGAATAATATGGCATGATAAATAAATTTGGTGTTTTTTAATTTGATGAGGATAAAATTGATGCATGTATAAATGTTTAATTGAATATATAATTCCACATGTTTATGTAATTTTATAATGAAGGTGAGTAATCATAATTATTATTTTTGAATATAATTAATGTCATTATAATAAATTTTAATTGTAATTTTTTTGAAATTCGAATGTTTTCAAAGAAGCTTATTTAAATTAATCATTTCATTAATTTAGTAGATTTCTATATCTTAATGCCTTATGTGTTAAGAAAATTGAACCTATGAATAATGATTTAGTTATTTCAAGAAGAAATAAAAATATATTGTTTGATAATGATAATTTCAAGGGTCTGTGTTTCCTATTTTCTTGAGAAACTCATGTTCCTTATGTTTCATGCTCGAAGAACACATTTTTTTACGAGATATGGATACACTGTTTTTTGGTCATAAATTTATCTTTTGGTTTTTCCTATTTGTTTCATAAGGCACTATGATGATATCTAGATATGAGATTCTCTATGCGATGTGATATGAGCCTGGTGATGCACACCTATCATGTGTCATGGAAAACTAAATTCTTAGTTTTCAAGGAGTTTTATAATTGGTTAATAATAGATTTTATCCTAAATAGGATTGGATGAAAAATATTTTTTCACTTTTTTTTTATTTTTAGAAATTTGATTTTTGATTCGTTTGAGAAGTTTGAAACAAGAATCTAAATAAATTTATTGATTCCAAATCATATATTGGAAGTATTGATAAGAGATGATTTTTCTAAACATAATTTTATCTTTGATTGATTCAAATTTATATGAAATATACTTTTTTTATCTAGTAATATAGAGAGACACCTCAATTGATTTATTTCTTCCGATAGGAAGATGATGATGGTAAGGGAATTCGTAATAATGTTTCAATTGGTTTACCATCCATATTTGGAGTGTTGAATAGTAATAGTTCCTTCTGATAAATTATGAAAATACCCAATTTGAAAATGTTAGTCCCTAATTGAAATCATCCCCTATCAAAATTCCACACACATGTTGGAGATTATTTAATAACCATCACCAAACCCTAATCAAATAAATAGAAAACATATAGGAATTGGGTGGAGGGAGAGATGAATCATCAACCAAGGAAATTGATATTTTAATAATATAACCGCAATGTAGATAAATTCAGAATTACAAACATAATAAATAATAAAAAAACATGGAAGAAGGAGGAGAATAAGTGTTATTCTATTAATGGAAGAAACTAAAACATAAGAGCTTGTAAATCATCCCCTTTCATGATAACTCACAGAAACTAACCCTCTCTTGATAGAAAAGTCAAGTTGATTTAGAAGAGGGGTAAAATCACAAAATGATGAAAATAAAAAAAACTAATTAAAGGAAATAAATCTATAGTAGGAATTTATCGAGAGATTCCCTCACTAGTCAATACCAATTCCATCCCTTGTACCTCTATAATAACAAAGTGATTATACATGATTTTTTTCTCATGAAATAATTTTTTTTATAATATATTATTTTACATATAAAGAATCCATCAACAATTTATTTCATTAACAAATAGAGTTACATTAATTATAAATGATTCCAATTAATATAACAAACGTCACAATTAGAAAAAACTATAAAATAGAATAATAAAATAGGAAAGTATTGGTGGCCCAAATCTTCTAGAATCACCACCCACCCAACAATAAATAAATAAATGAAAGATATATATTAGTAAGATAGTAAAAATATGAGAAAATGGAGATATAGAATCCAGAGAGTAATCCAGTTAAAAAGGGAGAAATAATGAAGTGGTTTTTATAAGAGGTCCGATGACCCTTAGAATAGTAATGTGAACATTTGAATATTAACATAACCGTAGGTATTAGTATATTGAGCATTAAAAAAGAAAATTGAATTAAAAATAATAAAATATAACATAAAAAATATTTTTCATGATTAATATAACTAAATATAAATACTATAATGCATAAAAATAAATACCATTATAAAAAAACTCATTATAAATATAGGGACATTTTAAAACCATTTTTTAATGTATTTCATTGAAGTCATAATTTTTTTATTAAAAATTTAAATTACATACTCAGAAAATATATTTGAAAAAATGAATATAATTTCTGAAATAACTATATTTAAATTTAGTTAGAATTATTTTTTTGGTAATTTTATAAGATACATTAATTTTTATGATAATAGTAAAACATAGTTTTTCACATAACCAGTGTATCTTAAATTACATCATTCATGTTGTAAAAATGATCTAAAAATTTATTGAATCTATGTTTCGTCCATTATATTTTTAACTGCATAAATTAGTAATTAATGTACAACAAACATAATTTATAAACCTAAAAATCAGTTTCAATAACCTAAAGTCAAATGTGATCGCCTAAAATAACATTTTTATTGATTCCACCATCCTTTTTAATAAACTAACGCATTAGAATTATAAATAGTTTTAAGTAAATAAAAATATTTTTATTATATTTATATATTGTTTATAATGTAAATAATTCAGTATTACATTTTTTACATATGATATATTATTTAATTATATATTTTTTTTTCTAAAAATACCCCTCTCCTCATGTATAATTAACCACTATCCCTCCCCTGGGAAAACCCTTAATTCCATATTTTCCTAATTATAACCTCTTTCAAAACCCTTCCTCTTAATATCCATATAAACCATAGGGAAATTTTTGAGTAATCTGATGTCAAACATCAAGGGAGTTTTAGTGTCATATTAGAGAAGATACACCAAGGATTAAGTTTGTTTCGATTAACTATTCTCTATTTTTTTGTATTCACTTTCTTTTCTTCCACCTCTTTCTAAAAAAACTTATAATAATAATTATACATTATTTTAACACTATAATAATTTTTTTAACCTATTGTACATGGAATATTTATGATATATATAAATCATAAAATTGTATTTCCTCCACTTTTCATAATATCATTTAAAAGGTCAGTTTACCACCTACAAGTACATTTCCATGTTAAATCTTATAAATGTCATCAATAATGTATATAAAACTATATATAATATAGAAACATGTAATTATAATTATTATAATATTTTCTAATTAATTTTAGTCAATTATAAAAATTCTGATCAAAATTAGCAATGTCATAACAAATTAGGAATCAATAATGAAAATATGACACGAAAATAATTCAATGGTGTTAAAAAATAGGAATAAATCATTATAATTAATAAACAGTGGAATAAATGAACATAATTTACTTCTTTAAGTATATTTAATAATCAAATTTTAATTATTTAGGAGTTGGAAAAATGATAAAATAATTGGGTATTTATTGTAAGGGAATTGTCGAACCCAACTCATTTTCTTGAGTAATACATTTTTCACATGACTTATAGTATTTATATTCCTCTACTGATTTTTAAAAGATATCCTTCCATAATTATACCCTTTTATTTCAAGGATATTCTTGTTTCCAAATTAAATTATAGGCCAAATACATTGATTTTGGAAATTCACTTTTTCTTTAAAAGAACGTCTTTTACACCTCTTATGTTTTTTCTTCATCTCTAATGAATGATAGGTTTTATGACAAATATGTTATCGCATATTCATATGGGAGTCCCATGTTTGTTTCTTGAAATAATTATTTATTAAATCATATTTAACATATTCCTTTTCATTGGTTATTTCATGACTGTGATTGTTGTGCACTCTATGTGTCATGCATGATTATGTTAATATTAGGATGTTATGGGTAGGAAAAAAATTATATATCCCTCTAATTCATTAGGAGATTTGATTTATAACATGATATTACATGAAATAATCCTGAACATGATGCTATCTTCACTCACAATGATGATGATATGAATTATACAGATTTGTTAACTGTCCAGAATATGTTAGCTTTGTTCACAACTATATGTGGTATTTTAACACAAACACATGATGTTTTTTGTATTTCCACGTTCCATTATTTTATCCATTTTTTCTATTATGATTATGATGATGATCATATGCTTATGATAGGATGATGACAATTAATCTCACCCTCGTTATATTTTTTTATTTTCATTATTTCTCCTCTTACTGAGATTTTAGCTCACCCATTTCATTGATGTATATCCTCTAGTGACTATATGGTCTAAGGATAACGTGATATTTTATAAGTATAAAGTATAAATCATTAAATAATTTCTTATTTTTTATTATTTAGAAGTGGTGTATGATCCTATTTTTTCCAAGATAGTAATACATGGATCTTGGATTATTTTCTTTTATGTGGTTTATTTTAAAAATGATGAAATAATAATTGAAGAAAAGGTTGTTTCTTTATAGTTGGTATAAGATATATGGTTTAGGTAATCATGGAATTTGGATCAGAAAATATTAGTGACATCCCTTAGGATAAGTCTACATATATGTAAATATCCATAAAACATTGTTTTATAAAAATACTAAACATAGAGATCACATATGATATTATTTTAGGATTAATTTATGAAAAAAATAAATCATGTAATCATGTTTTTTACTTATGTTTTGTTGAACCATTTTCTATATTTGAAAACAGTAGGAACTAGGAAAAACCATGACAATAACCCATGTGAAGGACAATGTAATGATTTCAATAATCACATTCCCAATTCCATGGGATATGGTGTTCAAAAAATCATAATTATTCTTACATATTTGTATCAAGATAGTAATAATAACAGGAACCATATATAACATCCACCTTAACCTAATAATGATCAAATATGTGTTGAGTATTTTATATAGAAACAACAACCAATGTTTAGTAGAACTTTTGATCCAATTTTCATGGAAAATTTGGTTAACTCAATGGGAAATATTTTCATGTGCTCCACTATTATGAGAAGGATAAGTTGAATCTATAAATCAGTTGTTTATACAGAGAGGCCGATCAATGGTTGGTGTTATAAAGAACCCAACGATGAAGGATGAAATGGAATATATGGAGTGGGAATAATTTAATAAATTATTTCTTAAATAGTATTTCCCATAATCTACTCAAACAATGATGTAAAAAAATTCATAGAGTTGAAGAAAAAGGATGTTGAATCTCACACTACTTATGAAGAAAAAATCACAAGGCATGAAAGATACATATAATTTTTTTTCCAATAATGATAGAAAAATAGATAATATTTAGTTTGTAGAAATAAAAAACATTAAAATCTCTAGATATTTGAGAATTTTGGATTTGTGATGAAGTTCATTGATTTTCTTTAAAAATATAGGTAGAGTTTGGAGATGAGAAATTTAGACATGGGGAGAAGAACAAATTAAGCAAGTTTCATGATAGTCAGCCAAATAAAAAAGAGAAATAAAATACAACTACCCACAGGACAAAATTGTGGGATGAAATCTCATGGTAAATGCCTCATTTTAATGAGTAAATGATTCATGTATGGGATCTACATCCACAAAACTCATGAATTTTAAAGATACATTTAAAAGCTGGAAAACATGATGTGTGAAAGGAAGACACATCTTAATGCACCACCCACAGTTAAATTCCTCAACTATAGGGTGTAATGGTGTTATTAAATCCATATCACTAAACCATAATTATTGAGGGCAATCAACATCAACAATAAAAAAAGATCAAGGGAAAGAATATCCAATTAGTAATGCTGAAGTGGATCATAAAAATGATGTTATATAAAGTTCAATTTCTATTCACTAAAAAATGAATAAATTATTATTTGAGTCTTGTTCTATGAATTACTTAATATCCTTTATGTTTCCTAGAATTTTTTAATCAAATACATGATACCTTGAAGTAGAGATAGCTATAAAAACACTTAGTGGTGAAATGATGATAGCCCAAGTGTTGGAATCTTGTCCAATTATCATATGTGGGATGTTTCTTCAAGTGATTCCTATAATAATTACCTTGGAGGAATTCTATGTTTTACTAGGCACTGATTGGATCTCATTATATAGAGAACATTTCCACTAATAAGAAAATGTTATCGTTTTTTATATTCTAAACCATCTATTTTTCCACTAAAAATGAACTGACCATCAAGAATCTACTTTGGAAAATCACAAAATTGTTTTGGTGATGACACCATGTGAATAATAATACATTTCCCAAATGGTTGATTCAAAGGAAAGTATCAACCAAGATGAAATTCTTATTGTGAGGGAATAAACATATTTATTTATCAAAGACATATCTAAATTTCCCTAGATCCTGAGGTAGTGTTGTCAATAGAGCTCATACCCAGAGTTACTCCTATCTCAAAATTCCACTATAGGTTATACTTGATCAAACTAGAAGAATTATAGAAGTATCTATAATAGATGTTTGAAAAAGGGTTCATACACCCTGGTGCGTAAACTTGGGGTGTTCTAGTTCTATTTGAAAGTAAAAAAATAGATCAATAGATATTTTTATTAATTATTAGTAGTTCAACAAGACAACCATAAAGAACAAGTATCTCTTAAAAAGGTTACTTTTTCAATCAACTTCAAGGATATAAGTTTTTCTAAAATGTGGATCTCTATTCTTGATATAATCAATTGATGTTGATGAAAGAGTATATTTAGAAGAAAATTTTTTTTACGAGGTAAAGACACTATGTGTTCATAGAGATTCCATTTAGACACCTTTAATTCGCAGAACATATTCTTGTATTTTATGAATATATCCTTTAGAGACTATCTTGATGAATTTGTGCTATCCTATATCGATGATATTCTCATTTACTCAATGAGAAAATATGAACATGAATAGAATCTAAGGATCATGTTGTTGATATTAAGGTAGGAGAAAATGTTTACAAAGTTCATAAAGTGTAAATTTTAGATGTAGAGAGTCACATTCTTGGGGAATATGATTACAAGTTATAGAATATCAATACACCCGTAGAAGAAAAAGGAAATTGAAGAACGGCCTAGAACCACAAGTGTCATGGAAATCCCTAGTTTTCATGGAATAGGTGGGTACTACTGATGTTTTCATGGAATTAATCATGATTTTATAGATATCTGTATGTAAACATGGAAAAGGGTAAATTATGGCTAGATAAATGAATATGAGGAAATAGTTAAGGATCCCATGAAGATGCTAATCACTATGTATGCAGTCACACTTCCAATAAGTGGAATATGTTTTGTGAAATATTGTGATGAAAATAAGAATGTCTTGGGTTGAATACCCAATAAGAATTATTATGTGATATCCAATTCCTCATGATAGTTGATGATACTTTAGAGGAACTACCCAACACTTGATTTGGAGTTGGTTTATGCGATCCTTTCTATGATTATTTGGTGGTACTATATCTATGGTGAAAATTGTGAAATATATATATATACTACACACATAATTATTAATTATATATTCACACAAAATGAGATTAACATGGATCAAAGAAGATGGTGAGAGAAAATAATGGAATATATACCATCCTTGAAAGGTAAATAAGGTAGATGATACTCTTAATAGAAAAGAACTTTGTACTTTATCTATGATGCAGATTGGGAAAGACCAAATCATTATTGATATACACTGTATGGGTGTATAAATATTAATGATAGGGAATAAATCATACCATTTCCAAATGAGTGAATAACCATCCATCTAAGAAAATATTAAAGTGGCATGAAGGGATGACATGAACCTATAAAAGAATGTTAAATTAGTTAAGGAAGGGATTATACATGAGTTACACATTGATGATGATGGTGTGAATTGGTTTGGAATGATGTTTTGTGTGCCTTAATAACATGAGATAATGAAGGATCTATTGGATAATGCATAGATAATATATTTGTATATCTATCTTGGAAGTACCAGGATAAACAATGATCTTCGAGAGAACATCTAGTAAAAAAACAAGAAGAAAGAGATTGTGGGGTATAAATCATGGTGTATGGTATCTTAGTATGTTAAAACAGAGTTTTAAAAGAACAAATGTATGATCAAACCATTTCATAAACCCATGTAGTAATGGGATAATGTAACAATGGACCTTTTTCTGGGTCTCACTAAGACATCCAAAGGAATCAATGAAATAAGGGTTGTAGAGTATCAAATCACAAATAATTACTATATCACTTCCATTCATGATGATTTATCATTGAAAAAACATTCCAATATATACATCAATGAGGTTTTGAGGATTACTAGGGTTAAAATTTTTATTGTCTCTGATCATGATACAAGGATAAATTATAAATTATTGAGAAGTCTTTAACAAGATTTGAGTACTAAATTGACTTTTATCCAGACTTATCACCCCCAACCTGATGGATAATTTGAAAGGTCTGTTTAGGTACTCAAGAAATTTTAATAGCCTAATAAATTGTAATTAAATGTGTATGAGACCAATATCTCCCATTGGTAGATTCCCCATATAACTATAGCTTCAACACAAGTGTTTAAATTGGCCCATATGAATCTTTGTATGGGTAGTGGTGTAGAAATACATCATGATGGGATAATGTTGGTGAATTAAATCTACTTATACATTAACATGGGAAAGAAATTATATATATGGTTTAATATATCCAATGACATATAAAATTTTCTCAGAGTCTGCAAAAGAGCTATTATGACAGCCATTTAAGGAACTTGTTATTTGATGTTGGAGAGAATTGTTTCATTTGAATGTTACCATAGAAGAGAGTCAAGTGGTTTGGAATGAAAGTTATTCTTAGCCATAGGTACAATGTCGCCATTTATATCATTGATTTCATAATATCAGTGGCCAATCGACTTTTACTTCAACCAAATATGGTTCATGTTTTTGACCTATTCCTTGTTTCTCTCATGATGAATTATATACCTTCCCCTTCACATGTACTAAATCTAGAGGTTGTATGATTGAAAAATGAAAACTGAAATGTTGAGTATCTTATGGATTCCATGGATCATAGAGATACATTTATATAAAAAACTACCACTCAACTTATCAAAGTGTTATAAAGGAACCATAACTATGAAGTGGAAACATGAGAACCAAAGGAAACAATAAAAAATAAGTACCATTTCCTATTCGCAACTAAGAATACATGTTTAAATTTGTTAATATGGAAGTAATGCTACAACCCATAGATTATAAGTGATACTCTTCCCTTGAAATAAATGTGTGTAATTATATAGTAGTATTCATATAAAGAAACCAAAAAATAATTTATTTTATCGTTAAATATTTATAAATTATTCATCAATGAAACTAAATAAAATTAAAAACTCAATAATTAGTCAAAAAATATAAAATTTAAAATATAAAAATAGAATTTATGGATCACCCTAATCTTCTAAAATCACCACCCAGACTACGAACACTATAGAGAAGAAATAAAATATCATTAAATGAATCACATTCTTAGAAAATTGAAATATAGTAACTTGATAGGAACTGAGTAGAATATTGAGTGATAAAGTGTTATTTGTAGGAGTTAAGTTGACCATTCGAATAGTAATGTGACCCTTCGAATAGGGACATTACCATAGGGAATAAGAACAAGATAATTGGAAATTATAACCTAAATGTTGGAATTCTAACATGAACTCAAAATAATAAAATTTTAAACAACTAATATTTGTCATTATTAGTATATTTGAATATAAATATTATAATTCTATAAAATAAATACCGTGATTAGAAAACTCAATGAAAATTTGAACCACACTTTTAAACTATATTTTAATATATTTCTTAAAAGTCAAAAAATTTAATATTAAAAATTATAATTACTTATTTTAGAAATTTATTTTGATGAAATGTATATCATTTTTGAAATAATAATTTAGAAACATTCCAAAGGTTATTTTTTTGTAATTTTATAAAATACATCATATATTCTATTAAATAGTCAAGATTCTATTTTCCACACAACTACTGTATCTCAAATTATATCATTCATGATGTAATAATTAACTAATAATTTCTATAAATATAGGTTCATCCATTAAATATATAAATTTTATACATGAGTCAATAAAATATAATAAACTAAATTTCCCAACCTAAAAATCACTTTCCAAAACCTATAGTAAAAAAGTTGTCCCATAAAATAGTTTTTCCCATTTTCCACTTTACATTCTAAAAAACTAACTTCTTCGAATTATAATGTGTTTAAAAGTCTTAAAAACTATCATATTGTATTTTAGAATTATTTATAGTGTTAAAATTTACTATTATATGTTTTAACATAAATATATTAATTTATTTAATATCTTATTCTAAAAATACCCCACTCCAAAATAATAAATATATCCTCTCCCACACCTTATAAAATCACTCATCCCCCAATTTACATAGCCTAAAATATGCCATAACCAGTCATCGGAAGCACCTTATAATCCTTATTAATAATATAGAGTAGTCCAAATCAAAATATCAATGCTTGTTTAGTGTCTTACAAGAGAAGCTACATCAAGAATTAAGTAAGTTTCCATTAACTACTCTCTTTTTTTTGGTCTTATGTTTTTTTTCTCTACCCCTTTAAAAAAACCACATAATATTATCTATGAATTAATTTAACATTATATTAATTTTGTAAACATGTATTATGTATCATATTTCAGATAAATTAAAATTTCAAAATTTTCTTTCCCATACTTTCACTAATGTCATGTCAATGGTCGGTTAACCCCCTATGAAGATATTGTTGTGTCAACACCTATAACCATCATCATGAATGTATATAAATAACTATATAGAATACATAGACATATAATTACATTTATTATAAGCTTATGTAATTAACTCTACTCATGTATATAGGCTTTTATCAAAATTAGGGAAATAAAAAAATAACACTTATCAAAAACATGATATCAAAATAATTCATGATATTTATAAAATATAATTAAATAATTATAAAGGATAAGTAGTGTAAAAATGAACATAATTAACATTTGGAACTCTATTTTAATAATCATAAGTTTATTATTCAGGTGGTGAAAAAGAGAAAAAATAAAGGGGGATTTTAGATAAGGGGATTCTCAATCAAAATCCTCTTATTTGGAAATTCATATTTTATATGAAATTCAGAACAGATATTATTAAAATTACTATTTAAAAAATAATTTTACTTTTCTTCCCTTTTTTTCTTGGATATACATGATTCTATGTAGATTTATTATCCATGTGAAATGTTTTTTGAAATATAATTTTTCTTTCAAAATTTTTTTTTATCATCTTGAGTTGTATCGTATTCAATCAAGAATGATGATTTTTATTCCAAATTTGTTTCCATAATTAACTTGGTAGTCCAAAAATTATTTAGGATTTTTTTATTAAATACTTGTGAAACCCATTCCTTTACCTGGGTTATTTCTTGACTATTATTAGTGTATTTTCTATGTGGCATTCATGACTATGTAATTAATATGATGTGATGGGTGGGACTAGAATTATACAACCCTCTAATGTATTTTGTAATGTGATTTATCTCATGAGATTATGTTCAAAATGAATGAACATGATGCTATATTGTTTCATAATGGTTATGTTTTTATTTATTCTCATATGTTGTGCCCGAATATGATGTTAGGTTTGTTCATAACTATGTGTGGTATTTGACTACCAAGACTTGATGTTTCATTTTTATGTATTTCCATATTCAATTCCTTTATAAAATTTTTATCTCATGATTATGTTAATGATCATATACTTATAAAAGGATGACAAGATTATGATCTCCCTTTTTATATTTATTCATTTATCTTATTCTTCTTATTACTAGGTTTTAGCTCAGGTGACTACAATTTATTAAGAAGACATTGATCGTTTTGAAGAATAAATAATAAGGATTTAAATAAATGATTATTTTTATAGTATAAGTGTTTATAATCCTTACTTTTACAAGACTTTATACCTTTGGATGCTGGTTTTTAACTCATTTATGTTGTTTATCATAAAAAGGTGTACCCATCCTGTAAGAAAAAGAACGGTATCTGTAGTATTTTTTTATAATCACCCATCACACCCTCCTGGAGTCATAATAGAATTATAAATATTTTTGAGTCAATAGTAGATGTGCTTTGTGATAAAATGGTATCCATCATCAATTTCAATCAAATATTCCAAATTTTAGACTTTTAGGTGACTTCACGACATGTAAGTGGGTTCATGATTTGTAATGTGTAGGACTAGAATTATAATATCTCAAATATTTTGTTTCATGAATATTATATTCAATATGTGTTATTTACGAGGATGAGATTTTCATGTCATGTTTTCATCGGTTGTTACTAGGCTTGTATTCCATTGAGATCAACATCATGAATATCATTCACATGAGGTGTAATGTTATTTTTACTGCCATTTTCACATAGTTTCAGTCTAATTATTAATTTCTATGATCTATATTTGTTCCTTGACTCTAATTAATCTTCAATGTATCTTTAGAAATATATCATTATGCTTCAGCACTTCAGGACATAGTGTGAAATGTTTTTGGATGAATATATTCATCTTTTTTAATTATTGTTTCATTAAACATTATATCCCGCCATTAAAGATAAGAAGAATCAAATTTTGGAAAGATTAATCAATTAATTTATTCAAACAATTAATTTTATATGAAAACATACATTAATAAACTGGTTATTTCACCTGGTATGGATGATCCAATGATGTATGATGTGTTATGGGGTGGGGAGGCATGAATTATGAGGTTGTAGTTGATGCTGATGATGTAAATGTACATCAAGATATGTATATAGTTGTTGGGGATGACGTCGGAGATGATAGAATGGTTTGAATATTGGGTTACCTATTGTTGTAATAAATATTGTCACCTTCATGAAATTAATATATTCAATAGATGATGAAAATGTTGTTTGTTTAATCTATATTCCCTTCCCCACATATTGATTTAGTTGGATGTGCTAGGTTTTGTGGTTTCTCTTGGTGGTATCTTACGATGGTTTTCCTAGAGTACTTCAAATTTTAAAAGGAAATATTTTTTATTATTTCTTAATCCATGGGATGGGTTTTTTTGGAATGAAAATGTTGTAAATATGTCAATATTTATAAATCATGGACATGGTTTTTATTATGAATTGAGGGAATGAGCTTCATAAAAGTGTTTAATGAATGTGTCTTGAAATAATAATTTTGTTTAAATATTTTCTAATTAAATTTATTAATATAAATTAAATTTTTTGATGGATGAAAAGAATTAATTTAATGTTTCAATTTAAATTCTTGTGTGCTTATAGGATATCTAGACAATAGGTGTGACATTAGTGTGTTAGAGAGGCAATAGCTGCAACTTTTCTTAGAACATGGATATAACGATAATGTGGTTATGAGATATATTATATTTGGTATATTATATGATTTTATATGCTACCCCACCCATGTCTGTTGTAGTGGCTACCACCCAGTAGACTTTAGGAGGGCATTTTTAACAACATCATAATGGTGGGGGGGGGACTACACCTTCTAGATCCATTCTATTATCTTATTAGTTCCATGTGACGGTATGTGAATCGGTGTTATTATAAAAATATGGGTATAGAGGACTGTGATGTATTGTGATTATTTCATACACATTTATCTCTTGATATAGTAACAAAAGGATGATTATTAATATGAAATATATTGGTTGTGACGGATTGATGTTCCTTACTCATTAAATGGGATATGACGGCATGATGTATAATATTCAATGTATGATACACATCTAATGGGATGTAGAGGCTCCTATAAACTACATGGTTTCTATCTAATGATGTGATATTGGATAATGTGAAAATGTGGTGCCTGAGGACCATGCTGTGATAGCTCACCAATGTGTCTTTCGGATGGTTTATTTGGGAGAGAGATGGCACATGACATGAGATGTTGGGGAAGATCGACAAACCAATTTTTTAATAGGAGTTGGTTGCCATTAATATTTCAATATTATATTTTATTCTCCCATTCATGTGATAGTTTTTAAGAATTAGTGATGGTGAGGGTGAGAAAATATTATACCTGTATAGGTGAGGAGTTATGTAGACTGTTGTTCACTATTTATTTAATATTATTTCTATATATTTTTCAGGAGAGGGATTGAGGAGGATCCTACTAAGTATACAATTATTCTAAAACAATGTATATAAGATTTTGTTTTCTTTTCATTTAGATATGGTTGGAGATTAGAATAGATGTTACTATCTCATTATTTTGTTGGAGGTGTATGAGAATTTTGTTTGCTACCATCTTTCACATATTTGTACTTATAGTTTTCATTTCCATTTTTATAGTAATGTATAATATTTTATGTATACACTTGTGATTTATTTCTATATATATACATGTCTGATCTGGTATAATTTTTTATATATATCATATATATCTCTTCTACACATTCTCTTAGAGGGTAATGGATCACATATGTATTTTTTATTATATCCTCAGTGCTAGTAGACATCCCTTGGCCTGCCTGAGGTGGGACCCTGGCAGTCACTATCACCCTACTCTCATTTATGGACCATGAGGGGTAATGTTTTTAGGGAGTGGGTCTTCACATACTCAATATTTTTGGCAGGATGTTGAGACAATTATTAAAAAAAGTGACTTGGAATTTTATATATTTCACAAACCTCTTCTAAATGATGAAATTTATTCTCTACTTATAGTCTAGAAATTTATGATTTTTATATACTTATTTTTTTTGAGTGGGCTTAATCCCCATAAAACATTACCCCAAAAAATTTCAAATGAATTTAATAATATTGGTATTTGAATGAATTTTCTTCCACATTCTCAAATCCTCCACAGTTTCAACAATAACCATAAAATACATATTTACCTTTGAAAACATATCACTTTGCATATTTTGTCACCTTCTTTTGTAACATTATATTGTCATCAAATTTGGATCATTTTTTTGTAAACTTTAAATAATTTTTTCTTCGATATATAATTCTTTATAACCTTTTCGATATCACTATATATTATAGTTTTTACCTTCTATTTATTTTTATAGAATTTTCATATTTCTGAATATTTTTTGGTTTTTCTACTAAACAAAATTTACTCACCTGTGAATCTTAAACGTATTTCACGACACATTTCTTTAATATTTTAAAAAAAATTGAATGTAATTTTTACGGGTGGATTTATACTAGTCTAGTTCCTAATTATCATTGATAATATTCTATTGGATAATGCTAGGCCCCTTTTTTATTTTAACAATTTTTACAATTTGACTTTTTTATGTTTTTTCATAAACAACAATCTTATTCAAGCTATCAATATCTTTTATTATAAATTATCCTTTACTGCCATAATTTGAATACTTTTTCATAAAGATAATTTTTTTAATTAAATTGTTTTCCACTTCTCTATCTTTTAGATCATTGAAATATATTTCTTTAAATCATACATCAACATAAAATCCATTTATATTTCTTACTCACTCCCAATATAAATACATTATTTAGTTATGAATTATTCATCAACTAGTTTAGAAATCTGTAGCTTTTTATTAATATCATTGGATGTCTCAACATCATGTTCCTTATTAATTCTCTCCCAACTATCAAATTTAAAAAAATTACCTTTTTTGTATTAAAATAATATTTTACCCTTCCATTTACATTAATAACTGATTTATCTTGTTTTTCACCTATCCTCTTAGAGTTTCTTCTTAGCCACTCATCCACCCCATAAGTAGATTCTCATTGTTTCAACATTACATATTTTATTAAATAAATTCTAATAGATCCACACCTAAAATATATTAGTTGTTTCTTTCCGTGAATCATTCCTTTGAAACTTATAACACTTTTAGTGATGACTTACATGATTTTGTTAAACTTTTATTAGACATCCTATTCTTAATTAGCATATAATACTACGAAAACTAATTCTTTAATATAGTTATCTTATTTTAAGTCTTTAAATTGTTTTTTTCAATTTTGTATTAACTATTATTATTTAATAAAATTTCCTTCCACATATCATATTCAATATGAATTTTGTGTAAATTATAAAAATAAAGTGTACCTAAATTATTATCATCAAGTTCCATGAGTTTTGTATCAAATCATGCTAAAAAAATGCATAATGTGTTATTGAATTTTTTTATCCTTTATCCTTTCACTAAAACATCTGATAATTATCATTATTTCATTAACCAATGTGATGAATTCATCAAAAATTCAATCTCCCATAATTAGTATGTCTTCATATATTAAAATCCAACCCTTTAATGTCTCTTGATTCAACTTTTCCTTACCTTCACAGTTATTTTATAATTTATTCCATATTCACTTTTTTATCTTGATATATTTTACCTTTATAAACAACTTCTTTAAAAGAAACGAAAATTTGGAATTTCAAGACTGACTATTATTTCCTAGGTTATTTATAGCAAATACTATCAAAGTAACACCTTTTCATCATGTATAAACAAATATATTATAGACTCCAAAAAATCTATAATAGAAGATAATAATGACATAAGTATCCAATCATTACCAATGAGATATGTTTTCCATAAAAAATAGTAATACACTTATTATTCACTGAATTTAGGCAATCTATATTTACAATATAAATTCAATTAATAAATATCTAAAAATAGAGGAATTATTTCTCATCAAACATTAAATTTATGTTCATTTTTAAGGAAACATCCATGCTCTAATATGAATAAAAAATGACCCTCATGATCAATGATAATTCACTGAGAGTTTGGGGTGAGTGTGTGAATTAAATGCTATATATGTTCCCTTAAAAAACCTTTTTCACTTATGAAAGTGATTTTTATTTTTCTTTTATGAAAATCAAAAAATACACAAAATACAAAATATATGATTTTTACATGATTCACTACTAAAAATGTGTAAGTTAACCATTGAATTATTTTCATTCATTAAAGATCATTTATTCTATTATTATAGTCATATGGATTAAAATGAGAAGGGGCTATACTTCACCCATGTTAAACAAATAGTCTCCTAATTGTGTAATGTGTTCCGAAATTGATATAAATGTGTATTAAATTATTTTAAATAAAATAGTGACTTTGACCAATCATGACCTCTGTCAATTTTTCTAAGAGTTATTTCTAAATTATCTTCTTCTACTCTCTCAAAAAAACATGTTTCCTTATATATATGACGCAGTTTTAATTTTTCTATTATAGTGCATTTCACTATATTCACACAGTAACAATAAATATCATCTTACTCTAGGATTGGAATAATATTTTGGTTCAAATTTTAATTTATAATTTTAATTATAAGTCTCAACATCCTTCAAATGCAATTATCGTTCGTAATATAGTAGTATCAAATTACATTGTACAACATCAAAACATATTATTTTATATAGTTAACTACTTCTAACTTTATCTTAACTTCCTTTAATTTTAATTTTAGCTCTTAGATCATAATAGACTTTTAAATCACCGTAGATTTAATATAATTGTTATTATGATGACTCTTTCTCTATTTTGGGACATATATAACAGACATCAACAATTTAATGTTGTTATTTTAAAACAACTCTTTGGGTTTATAAAACTCAATATTTCCCAATTCTAGAAGACTCTTTATACTAAAAAAATGAATCTTATGAAATTATGGAATGAATCTTACCCATGATTGAAATGACTATTACATTTTCCCTTTAACTATGAAATGTCTCTAAAAAATTATAACTCTCATAAAATATAGTTCCCCTAAAGTGGAATATTATGAAAGATTAAAGTTACTTTTCTGAAGTTGAACATAGACATGTTTTTTCTAAACTGTTCAAAGTAAATATTATATAATCATCAAAGTTACTAGTTTTAATTTATAGTTAGAATATTGAAATCAGATCTACTCTTACAAAGTCATCAAGTCTACACCTAAGAAATCATTGTTACTGTTATTAAATCATAAAATATAATCGTATTATATCTAAATCAATCTTAAAACATATGAACATTTTCACATTTCCACTAGTATACTTAGATTTACTTATATATAGTGTATAGCAAACCTTATATTTTATTTCCATTGAAATTTTATTAGAGTACTTTATCTAGATTTACCTTGTCATGTAGAGAAAAATATCATAATTTTTTAATATTTTTAGACTCTATATCATGTTGATAGTTTTTAATTATTGTGTAATAAATCTTACAAGTCATTGACTTGGATAGTTTTTATGTATATTTTCTCCACTCCAAAAACGTCCAGAATAATTCAAAACAACTATAGACCCATTTTATACTTCTGAAAATATCTAAAGTCTTCCACCCAGCATAGTAGAAATTTTCCATATGAGTGTTAATATGATTTATCTTTAAAAAAAAAACATAAGAAAAATATTCAATTCATCGATTGTCTAAATATTCTTCTCAGGAAAATTACTACATGATAGAGGATAATATTTTAACTTTTCAATTTATGAAATTTATCCTTGGGTCTAAAAAATGACTCCAATTTCCCAAACAATTATTTATTGTAATTTATTTTTAATATTATAAATCAACATTAAATGGTTAATTAGGGACCAAAACCATATTCCAAATGTATTAATGTCCATAAAAAGATAATCTCAAGTGTCCTTGAATCCTATGTGTGTTTGTGATCAATAAAAAAGGATCCTCGTTCATAGGTATCCTCTAACACTGTACAATCACATGCAATGATCTCGAACCACACAACACTATCCCCACCATAGACACCAAAAAGAAATGATCATCAGCAATTATCACCATCTAGGTAAACTATTGACTACTCACAATAATTTATTCATGGGAACAATAATATTAAATATAATATATTTATCTAAAATCATATGTAATTATCCATTGATTATAGAGGAATAATTTATGATAAAATATTTACAATTTATTGATTTCCATTTTCTCCACCTCCAAGTCTCTTCCTATTCTAGTTCAATATTATTATTTTTCCGTAACTGGCCTGGGTTTCCTAGTTGATGATAAGGTATGATTTTAAATATTAATTCTCTTAGTGATTATGTCTTATGAGGATAAATTTCATATAAATATCATAATATTCAAAGAAGGGAATTAGTTTGCATTTAATTTAAGGGAGGTGTATCTATATAATAGATCTTTAATTTGGAATACCTTAATAATCTGAGTTTTTATTGATTATTTTACTATGTTTTGATTGGAAGGAATTATTATGGAATGATTTTAATTTTCATAAGTGTTGTTATGGTTGTTAGGATAAAGTGACTAATTGGTTTTCTATTTAAAACCAATTTTATACACATTAAGTGTTTGATAAAATTATAAAAAAAAATTAATAACACTAAATGGTTTTTCAAAGGATGTTTTATGAGGGTAATTGATATATAACTGATGATTCATTGGTTTTTAATTATTTTTTTTGTGATATCTCATTGATTATGTGTTTATATGTAGTTTTTATGTGTCCTGATATGTTTACCAAATATTTTCAATGCTTTATGAGTTTCATTAACTATTAAAGAGTTTCAAATGGTAACCATCAGAATATATGCATTTAATTCAATGTATGATATAATTTTTTTGATTATACTCTTAATAATTATTAATTTTGATCATGCTCTATCTATTCGTTTCCATCCCATGAGACCTAGATAGTGAGGCAAGGTTGGTTGTATCAAGTTCACAAAGACACTATGTGTTCCAAATTAGATGTTCTTGTTATTTCTTTCTTTTATTATTTACATGACCCATAGGATAGATACCCTTTGATGTTTTTCTGTTATATATATACTATTGTTTATGATTTAAGTATACATGATTTTATATTGGTTATATTATACACATTCCATTTTATTTTTTATTTAAAATGGTGTATTTATCTTAATAAAACCTAAATATTTGCAATGGATTTGAAAAAAAATTTGGGAATCAAAGAGGTATTTCTTAAGTAATGTATTTTCTAAAACCAATTTTCAAACTAGTTTTAACAGTTTGAAATTTGAGATATATTACAAAGATTGATGGTTGAATCCTGTGAATCATTCCCTCAGACTCTATATACACCCATTGTGTGTATAAAAACAAGATTATGTTTGATGAAGTTAAATGGATATGAGACACAACTTATGGTGGTATTTATTAAATCACCTCTACATCCAATGTACGTTGATTGTTGGGGGACCAGAAGTCACATTGAATTTTATTATGTGGATCATTTTAGATATATTGGGGTGAAGATTGTGGGTTGGGATATGTCACCTTACAAGGAATTATTCTTATATTGTATTCATCTGTATTATGATTATATATATGTTTATTTACTATTTATGATTTTTTTGTTATTTAATTTCATTATACTCTTTTGGGTTATTTTTTATTTAATGATACTCATTATTTATGTACATATATTTCCAATATATGAATATATCATGCTAAAAATCCATGTTCAATTTGTGTTTTTGTTTATTTTCCCTTGAGGATGAAATCATTACCAATGGTTTTTTCTCCTAGATGTTTTTCAGCTCGTGGTGATCTAGAATGTGCTTTGGACCTACTATTGGAATAATACTAGTGATGTGGTTGGTTTATCAACGATGGTTTGTTACATTTCTCCACTTTTACAACTATGAAAATAAAAAAAATAAACAAAAAATTACATTAGAAAATCATATGAAAACCTCCTGCAAAAAAAAACAATGAAACTATAAGTTCATCCTTAGTTCCATGATTAATTTTTCATCACCTATTACCCAAAACATCTTAAAAATATAAATTCTATAAAAACTATCCAAAACATTTTAAAATCCTAAAAAAAATGAAAACCTGGATCATATAGTCTCTCTAAAAATCAACATAACCACTATCTCAAAAATTATTTAACCCCAAATAACAATAAAAATAACCACTATTATTTTTTTTTTAAAATTGGTGCCTCGTTCAAAGACCAAAGCACTTTTTATTTAATAAAAGAGATGAAAGTATTATAGGAGATGGAAAAAAGGGATTTTTTACAATCTTTACCAAATAGCTGAAGTAAATCTGGGGGAGGGTGGAAAGGGCATCAACAACAGTGTTAGCCTCTCTGAAGGTATGCGTGTCAATGTAGTAGATTTCATGCATAGAGTCCAGGAACTACATCCAAAGATTAATCAAGGTCCAAGAAAGGTGAGTCACACCATTATAGATGGCCTGGAAAATGGTTGCAGAATAACTTTCAATCCATAGTTTCCTCCAGACCTATAAATTTAATTGTCCCCTACTTTAATACTGACTATAAAGACACAAAAAATCTTCTAATAATTAAATGATATATAGATATAATAACGAAACACTTCAATTTTATTGATATTTTATGTTCAGTGTTTTAGGGAGATTTGAATACACATTACATAATGAAACCCATAACATTTCCATCAAATTGACAATTTTTGGCTAAGCCAAATCTTAATAAAAGATAGGGTTTCTTCATTCTATGTTGAAAAAACCAAATCCTGATATTTGACATTATGAAAATTACTATTAATCCTCAATCCTAATTTAAATCATTTTAAAACCTGGTATAATGATGAAAATCACAATATGGGGTATAAAATAATGGTAAAACACATTAGGCCATTGAAAACAAGAGAACCAATGAAAATAATTTTCCAATTAAATAAAAACATATGAGATCATAAACATTTGAAAAATATTTTTAAACATGAATTCAACAAGTTTCATAAAATATTATATAAAAAATGTAATGTGTATGTGTAATATAAATATAAATATAGTGATGACTCCTTGGAAAAACATGAGAACTCTGGAAAAACATTTTAATTGAATGAATAATTTAATCCTTTAGAGGATAAAAATAATTAATTAGTTAATGAACAAAATTTATTATCTTATTAAATCCAATGACTTTCATTAAAAATCATACATATAATATAAATATCAAGGTGGAATCTTCTGATATTATATTCATTACCCATATTAACACATAATCACTCATAATGGAGTAACTTCACTAGTTAACTCCAACAACAAATCTCTAGACTATAAATCATATACCAATGCAGTAGGAGGAAATTTCATTGGCCCAACCATATTCATTAATAATATCCAAGAACCATATCATGAATAAATCTCATAGGATACTTCCTTTCACCATGTAATGAGTAAACCTCATAAAGACATAATTTTTCCCAACAAAAGAATCTTTAATGTTATCAATTAATAAGAATATTAATTTCAAAGAATGAACAAATCATTTTTAAAAATCTTATAAAACGTAAAATAAGGGAAAATTATTTGAAATGAGATTAAGAAATATTTTAATACTTATAAGTAAATGTTTTGAATAAAAAAATTCTAACATTCAATACATTAGTACAATTGAATCATTTTTTTTATTGAAATTGGTGATGAAAAACTATGTTCTATTTTCCATTATTGAAGGAAAAAAGATGTGAATAAATATTCTAGGAGAAGATAATATGGTAACAATATAGATAGTGATCCAAATTTTAGTTTTTTTGACAATTGTGTAGAAAAGATACGTTTCATTAACAACCAAAATAAAATTTCAAAAAATAAAGCTAAAAAATAATTAAAATTTTATTATATGTGATTGGATTAATGTCATATATTCTCTTATCATTTTATTTATTATTTATTTCAATATATATTTTCATTTAATGTTACTGTCATATTTTCCTATAGAATTCTCTATCATTGTCTCATGTTGCACCATTATTTATATATCTCTTAATTAAAACATAATTTTATAGATTCAATTTCCTATTATGATATAATTTATTGTCAAGTTTTCCTATTTCATATAATATATTTCATAATATTTTCTAATTTTAAATCTAATTATAAATAACATATATTATAGATCTACATACCCCTTATCAACAACTCCCCCACAACTCACATTTCATTTAATGAAATTTATAATATAATAATTTTTAACATTAACACTATATTGAAACACATAATGTGCTATATTGGTTAAATTTCAAAAGAAATCCAATTTGACCTCATTATTTTGATGTTTAAACCCATATTTTTATTCTATTATTTTCAATGATCTTTAATTTTACTGTATTTATCATGATAAATAAATATGTTTCTGTTGAGTCTAATTCATATAGTTTATTATAAATAATGGAACCACTATTTTTGACAATTAAACAACTTTATAATGGCCCATAGATTGTTCAACTGTTATAAAATGAGTTGTGGATACAAGTAATTTTTATTTTGGAGTTAATCAACACGGAAGATAAAGTTCCAAATATTTACCACAAAGGATAATTAGAACATAATAAGGCTATAATTTTTGAATTGTGTACTATAATTATAAAATGGGAAAAAATTATACAATATATATGTTTTCTACAATAATAGTTAGAAAATTTTGTTGGGGCTCAAATAAAAATGAAAACAATGAAAAGACTATACGTTATTTTTAATAGTAAATAAATTTTACATGAGTGTTATTAGTTAGGAAATATATGATATATTAGAAAATCATAAGATGTGATATTCCCATATAATACTATTTTCTTATCTTAAATTTAATTGCATTTCCCTTAGAAAAATAGGTATTGTAATTAAATTTTGGAGAAAACGTAAAGGTCAATAATTTCAACATCTAAATGTCACAACTATTACATGTAAGAGTTTTTAATGAATAACTATGAAATATTATTGATAATTTCACCTGCCTTAGTATTATAAAACACAATATATCAAAATGAATGATTGATAAATCTACTATGCGGTGATAATAGATTGCATTTCATAAACATGTAGTTCATGTGAAAGGATGGATTTTTTTCACTTTGAAATGTATAATTCACCAAAAAGTCCCATTATTGAAAACACGCATCGATTTAAAAATACATTGGAACAATAATTCTAGAGATTTTAGTTGTAAACATTGGAAGTAATTTTTGAGGACTACAAATTATAGAATTTTCAAGATGAATTTAAATAAGAATGAGTTCAAGACTGATATATATTGTTTATCAATCAAAACACTATTATATTTAAGAATAAAAAATGAAACTTTTATAAAAATAATAAGAACACCGAGATATGTAAAAAAAATATGCAAGAGTAATTTAAAAAATTATCATATCCTACAACTCAAACACTTATTCAATGAAGGTAAATACACCTATAATAATTATTAAAAGGGTAGTTTAAATTATATGAAAAAACCATGATGTGAATACAAGGGTAACACTGTGAGTGAGGATAATAGAAAATCGTAATGGAAAAATGTCCCTTGTATAGATAATAGTCACCTTTATAACTTATTTAATCAATAATGGTAATGAATAGTGTTAATCGAGACTCAAAATATAAATTTTTTTATATATTCTAAATTATATATTGGATGCTTAAAATTAAGTTGTTCAATACATAAGAGTCATTCAAACATAAAATATTAGAGATTTAGAATATGTTTTCTCATAATTATTGGTATATAGAGTTTTAAATAAGAGAAAATAGATGGAAACACAAAATATAATTTACTGAATTTATAGCATACAACATAAGTAAGAGTAATATTATCAATACTTAATTGTCTTAACATCATATATAATGTTTATTTTCAATAAATATTTTCATATTATCAAAATTTTCAAGAGTGATTTATAGCTTCACTAGAATTTTCAAGGGTCTGATAATGTTATGAATATATTAAATTCTATAATATATAAGAGAAACATATATTACCCAAAATTTAAAAATATAAAATCTTAGAAAAATTAAATTTAAATTTCATAATTAAATACCCTCAATAAATTAATTAATAAAAAACTTTTAAATATACTCCCACTATGGACTATATTCAATTTAAATAAATAATGATTAATTAAAAATAATCTAATTATCTGTTTTCGTTTTATTTCAATAGAACTCCTAATGATTTCACCATTGAATACATTATCTAGTATAAGACAACTACCAAAAATATTTTTATTTTTCTCAATAAATAACTACACCTTCTCTTATCTCATTCCAAACTCAAAATAACATCTATATTTATACTTATTATATTTATAATCATTTTTGGTTAATTAAACTTTATTAGAGATAAAAATATGCATATTTTATATTTTAATTTTTACATATTGATTTATTATTTTCACATTGCCCATATATTCATATGATGTAATATTATATTATAATAGTAATATTAATTTATTTTATGTTATAATATAATTTAATATTTTTAAAATTTATATTAAAAAATATAAATTTATGAAAATACATCACATTCTAAAACCTTGGTTGTTACATTCTCATAGTTAAAAATAGTGGGTCCTCAAAATTTTTAATTTTTATAAATAAGAAAGAATATTGGTACTCCTCAAAACATATATAAAGACTCTTCAATTATATAATTTCATCTTAATCAAGTTTCAGTTCCTTTTTTAAATTCTTACCAATAATTAAAAACAATATTCTATATATATTGATCTAATAATACATTTAATATAATAGATTTTTTATGAAAGACACTCATAAATTTATCAAAATCCTAAATTTCAATGGATAAATCATTCCCGAAGAGTAAAGGAATATAAACTGCTACAATATTTTATAAAAGTTTCAAAATCCTCCACCACTTTTGTCAATGTAAAATTAGTAAAATTATTTTTTAAATTAGTGAAAAAAATTAATGATTTAATAAGGTATTATTTTAGATTTAAAATTTTAAAAAATATTAATGAATGTTAATTTAATATGATATTTTGATAGAATGATATTTGAAATTTCAAAACTGAGTGTTTTCTAAAAGATTAGATGTATTTCAAAAAAACAATTTGAAACTAAATACATACAAACTACCAGAATATATATTTCATCTACAACATTATTGAAATAATTATGTACTATATATTTTCAAGATAGTGTGAAATATTAATAAATTCCTTAATAGTGGATAAAGGATTAGGTATAGAGTTCTATCACAAGTGTATCTCCCTAGGAAATATGAGGCATTGGGTATTATTATATGGATCTACTACACTTCCTGGGATTCAAATTGTTCTCCGGTGGATTACCTAGGTTGGAATCACAAAAAAAATATTTAACTTTTTCCAATAGGGGAATATCTATTGGTAATAGTGAATTTTCAATTGGAAAAAACTTTTAGCAAAAATTATGTCCCGAAAAATAGATTGTTTGTAAAAACTATGTCACTAAATTTATTTTGATAGATAAAATATATTTTTTACAATTAAAATATTAAAAATAAAAATTATATGTGTTTGTTAAAGTTTTTTATAACAAAAAAATATGAAAAAAATATCTGTTGGTAATAATATTACCAACATATAAAATCTATTTATAAATTACATAATATAAATTTTAAATATTTATTTCTGAAAAACATTCATATACTATTTATTAATCAATCATATATAATAAACCTATTTCAATTATTTAATAAAAGACAAATTTTAAAAAAATTAAAACTCAAAAAAATGATTGATTATATTAATAATTAAATTTAATATAGTAAGAATCAATACATAGTTGGACATTTTTGATACCTTATAATATCTTATAAAAAGAACTTAGGATCCATTCATGCCCCTCCCCCCACATACATAAAAAAGGGTCTGTGTAAATACGTTGATATGTCAGTTGACTGGAATCCTCTACACCTTGGAATTTTCCACCATGATATAATAATTACTCCCAATGGCTAATGTCAATGATCTATTTCATCACCCCACCAATAGGAAACTAAAAGAAATAAATCAATCATGCTCTTGTATAAGTAAGGAACCTAAATTTAATTCTATATCACCCCTTTCACCTCTATGATCTGCAACACACAACCAATTATCATACACAAAAATTAGTTCTAAATATCTACATGATGTGAAAGAAAAATATAAATACATGAAAGTAAAAAAAATGGTTTACTACTTATCAACAAAAGATTAAAAATTTAGAAAACTACTTAGAATAAAAACCATTCTCATTTATAATATTGGGCCTTGGAACAAGCATACCATGTCCAAAATAACATTCCCCGAGGAAACAAATAGGTAAAAGAACAAGAGAAATCCCATTAATAAACAAATCATGTATATATGTGTAACAAGAAAATAATTATACTTATATGAACAACAAAATCTTAGTTTATTAGTATGTGTATGAGGTTTCAACCATACCATACCTAAATTTCAACCACAATAATAATTTTTCGTAAAGGAAGAAGTGGAATTTGAAATTATCCTGGAATAAGAATGAAAATAGATATAATATAATGACCATATTCTAATGAAAATAAGGGATTATAACCCAATATACCTGACCCATAATGGGAAAGGGAATGGAATATGGGTTATGTAACTGATGTGCATGTGCATTTTAAATTGAATAAAGAGACATGAATTCAAGCTTTGATTAAAATTAATACAATTCCTTGAAAATGACACACCCCCACCATTAAATTCTATAAATAATACATAAATAACTCCAAATTTCTATAAGACTTATGAAATAATAGAATAAATCTCATGATAGTACATAAAAACTTCATGTTCAATGGATGAATGAAATGGAAATTTAATGTAATAAGTAATGGAGATTTTGAAGTGCATTTTAGGACATTCAATTTGAAAAAAACTAATGTAATGTGTAAACAAAAAATGAAGAATATAAAATTTGACATTATACAAGCTATAAATTTGATAGAATAAGAGTGGCATTGAGCATGAATCCATCAGTGTATTATGGTCATAGATATTTGACCAGCTACTCACAAAACCAATTAGATGGTGAATTCTTGTCAACAATTAACGATAACACTAAAAAGGTTTGAGAATGAAAAAACCACTCATGTTATCATAATAATATTTATTAATATGGGAAATAGAAAGGTAATCTAAGATTATTAATGTATATTTTTTCTCACTAAGCTAGCAAGGCCTTCATCAACTAATCCCTCTCGCAGTGGATCCAACATACCAGCTAAATGTCCATGGGAAGGATTATCATGATATTTGATTGATTGGAATAGATATTTGTATCTTTAAACAACCAAAAAAGATACATTTTTTCTACCTCTGGGAATGACAATGTGACATGGTTTAGAAAATGCAAACCAGTTTTAATGTCTGGAGGAATTTCATGGACAAGCCTTTGGAATTGCAGTTTTTTTATCAGATGTTTAGTTCCCTTCTGGTACTTGTGAATTTCAAGAAGAGTGAATGTTATAGGATGATATCTTTATGGCATATTCAATAATATAATCATTTTTTCACATTCACAGTTTATCAAATGAAGAAAAAGGTGAAATACAAATTACCACCTCAATATACAAAATGTAACATCCCTGGCCCAGATGCCAATAAATTGGTGCTCCGAGCTAGGTGGTTACATGACCTTAAGCGTGCCTCCCAGTACGCTAAAGGCTGCCGACTAGCAGTGGGGATCTATGGGGTCAAGTGTGGAGACTATACCCCATTTTTATAAGAGCAAGCTCCATAGAAATACAAAATAGTGGAAACAATAACCAATGAACAATGAACATGTATAACAACCATTTCTAATAATAAATATGCCATGTCATACTTCAAGTGCTAGAGAGAACAAAACCTAAAATAATTACAATGACCAAAATTTCCAAAATGGTCTTGAATCCATGTTTAGATCCTTTACTATGTGCTATCCATGTACACTCAACTATCTAGAAAGGACCCTTGTCCTTCTCCTGACCTACAAACATGAAGTCTGCTCGGGTACCCAACGACGGCCCGAGAAGGGTGTGAGTACAACCCAGTAGGCCACCACAAACAGTGTCTACAATATATCTAGTCTAAACAGACAGTGCATGCAAAGGAATATGAATGATAATTTCAATGTAATTATTTAAGGTACCATTAACCAATTTAGAGCCATGCCATTTCCACTTCCATTACCATTCATTACACACCCAATATCACAATTTACAATTTCATCACATTTCCATTGGTTAATCACATACATTATGTAACATGGGTCTATGGAAAAAAATAACATGCAAGAGGGTAAACACATCATTAGCCTATCTCACTATGACTAAACACTCATAGCAACCATAACCTCAACTCGATGTCTCAGTCCTGGTGGATGCAACCGTTAGGAGAATAGACCCTCACTCCCCTTTCCTAACCCGTGCATTTTGGGTGGAGTTTATAACCTCAGTCTTCACTCGACTTGTGGGTGTAGATACTCAATTCATACCCCACTATACGAAGCCATGTGAACATGCTTATATATAATTAATTATAAACCATACAAACCATTTCCCTTCGGTAAACATTATTCACCACAACCCCATGGGAAACTACATCATGCCTTAACCCATTAACACATTACAATTTCACATCATTTAACAATTTTCCCAATTACCATGTGTTATGCCTATCTCACTAAGCATTCAACATTAAACCCATAATCTATCCCATTATGGTCTTCAATCAGTTTACACATTAAGCCATTCAACCCATTCATCATTCCAATGATTCAACCTTTTAACCCATTCCACTTTAACCCTTAGGTTATTTCCAAGTCTAGGTGAATCACCTTACTTCTATTCCATGTTCAATAAATCATGCCACAAATTTATCAAGGGCTCTACAATTCATTACAACAAGGTCACTTGTTTAATGTCAATCCCTAAATCCGAGAAAAGCCGGCCCATCCCTTGGATGGCCCCAATTAGGTCAAGTCTATCCCAATAGATCCCATGGGGATCGTGAGGGTTCCAATTTGCCATTTTAAACTCCATTATTAAAAAAAATTCCAAGGTTATCCAAAACATAACCAAAGGAAAGAAAGAACACAACTAAACATGCACACATACCCAAATAACTATGGGATATAACTTGTAGACTAACTACCTCGAAACCGCAGTTGAATGCACTCTCAATCGAGTCCTTAGACCTCAATCAAACCAACCTTTAGAGCATAGAACTACATCTCACCCAAATGATAGGGGTATAGAGCTTCGGAATGATAGGTAGAGAAGATACAAACCCTAATCCAAAAAGAGAATCAAGGATGAGATTATCCTTACCTGGATCTTCGATCTGCAACCAACAACACCAAAAATGCCTTATAATTAAAGGAGATAGGTCTCTTGGAGCCTTTGGGAGATTTGGTTCGTGCCTAGGGTGGACAGGGAGGAAATGAGAGGAAATCCTGAGTGGGATCATAAAGCCCAGAGTGGTAAAATTGTAATTTTTCCCAACTTTATGTGGCCTCATGGTTTTTCCGCACGTTTTGGCAAACCGTGCGCAAACCGTGAACATGCCACTACCCGGAGGGGGATGGGTCGCATGATTTAGCCGCATGTTTTGGAAAACCATGCACAAACCATGTGCATTCTTATGTTTGGAGGAGGAAGGGTCGAACAGGTTAGATTGGGCAGGCCGCACGGGTTGCCTGGCCATGCACAGGCCATGTGCCTTGGCCTATCCAGCCCTGATTTCCTTTCTTCCTTGCCTCGAGCCCCTGAAACACCCCCAAAGACTCTAACACATTCAGGAAACATCCCTTTAAGTATGAAACAAGGGATTAAACCAAAACATAATAAAAACATACCTTTCTAAAAACTGGGATATCACAACCTCCCCACCTTATGACAACTCATCCTCAAACCGAGCTCCGAAGCCACATTGATCCACCGAAGAGAAGGGTTTGGGAAAATGAGCCCTCATATCTGATTCCCTCTCCTAAGTTTCTTCCTGAACATTTCCAAGATGCCATAGTACTCACACTAATGGCACAACCTTTCCTCGCAAGGCATTTTCACTATGATCCACCACACGAACTGGATGCTCCTTAAAGGATGCATCAGCCTCAAGATCAACATCCTCATGATCAACCACGGGAGATGGGTCAGGGTGATACCGTCGAAGCTGCGACACATGAAACACATTATGAATCCCACCATACCATTGTGGAAGACCAAATCGGTAATCTACTGGTCTGATCCTCTCCACAATCTCAAAAGTTCCCACATACCTGGCCACCAACTTACCCTGCTTTCATATCAGACGGTGACCCAACCTTGGCGACGACCGAAGGAACACTTTATCACCAACCCCAAACTCAAGAGGTCAACAATTCCGATCTACATATTACTTTTGCCTACTCTGATCCATAGCCATTTGCTTCCTGATCGACATAACTCTCTCTGAAGTCTCCTGCACGAGAGTTGGTCCCAACAACTCAGATTCACCAGCCTCTACGAAACACATCAGAGATCTACATGGCCTCCTGTAGAGTTCCTCAAATGGTGCCATTTGAACCGTAGCCTAAAAAGTATTGTTGTAGGAAAACTCAACTAATGATAGGTGCCTCTCCAAGAACCACCAAAGTCCAAGACACAAGCTCTTAACATGTCTTCCAACACTTTGATCGTACGCTCCGACTGCTCATACATCTGCCTGTGGAAAGTCATACTCAAAAACACCTGTGTACCAAGCGCCTTCTGCAACCCTGGCCAGAAATGCGATGTGAAATGTTGATCTCGGCCTGAAACTATGGTCTAAGGCACACAATGCAACCGCACTATTTCCTGAACATACATCTCACCAAACTGGTCGACTGTATGGGTCTCCTGAATCGGTAAGAAATGATAAAATTTAATTAAACGATTCACAACCACCCATATTGCATCATTCTTACGTGGTGTCCTCAGAAGACCCATTAAAATCCATATTCACATCATCCCACTTCCATTTCGGAATGGGCAATGGTTGCAACAAACCACCTGGGCGTTGATGCTCGGTCTTCACCTACGGACAGGTAAGACACAGCGCTACAGAGCCCGCAACTTCTTTCTTCATTCCAGGCCACCAAAAATGCCCTTGGATATCATGCTACATCTTGGTCAAACCAGGATGCACTGCCCCCTTTGATGCATGGAACTCATGCATCAACTCTTCCCGCACACACTTTGGAAAGACCACTTGATCCCGAACCCGAACAACACCTTCCACGTCAACGGCCCAACCAGAAGGTAGCTCCCCACCATTAGGCTTTTCCTTCATGATCAAAAACTCAGGATCATCAAGATAACCTTCCATAACCTGACTCAAAAGTGTATACTCCATCACTAAGGAAGCAAGAGTGACCTGACCACTCTACTTCGGCACCTCCAGGTGCATTTTTGCAAACAAATCCATCACCTTAAACTCGGTGCTGGACTCTTGAACCATCTGATTCTGAACCTTACTGCTTAGAGAATCAACAACGCTATTTCCCTTTCCTAGCGTGTACACCAACTCAAAGTCAAAATACTAGTGATATTCAACCCATCTTCGCTGCTGAAGATTCTGATCCCGCTGTGAGAAGATTTACTTTAAACTCTTATGGTCGGTAAACACGGTAAACCATTATCCCAATAGATGGTGCCTCCTAAACATCACGACGTACACTACTGCAGCCAACTTGAGGTCATGAGTGGGATAGTTTCTCTCATGGGGTCTCAACTACCTTGAACCATAAGCCACAGCTCAGTCATCCAACATCAACACAGCCCCAAGTCCGACTCCAGACGCCTCACAAAACATGATGTACTTCTTACCCAGCTCAGGTAAGATCAACATAGGTGTGGTTTTCAGCCGCTTCTTCAACTAATGAAATGCATTCTCACAAGACTCAGACCATTCAAACCTGATTTTCTTCTTGGTCAAGACCGAAATTTGCAATGCCAAGCGAGATATATCATGAATGAACCTTCGGTAATAGCCGACCAAACCCTGGAAACGCCAAACATCAGAAATAATCTTGTGCTACTCCCAGGCTATAACTGCCTACACTTTCTCTGGATCCACTGACACACATTCCTCCGAGATGATGTGACCCATAAAATGCACATCACCTATCCTAAATTGACACTTGGATAGCTTGGATTATAGACGGTGCTCTCTTAGCATACACAAGAAGATGTTAAGATGGTGGGCATGATGGTCGTGAGTTTTCGAGTACACTAAGATATCGCCATCAAATACAACCACTAACTTATCTAGATAGGGATGAATGTTTCAGTTCATCAAATCCATAAACACCATAGGTGTAGTGGTCAAGCCGGAAGGCATTACCACAAACTCAAACAACCCGTACAGACTCCGGAAAGCTGTCCGCGGTATGTCGGAAGACCTCACCCTCATCTAGTGGTAAACTATCCCTAGATCAATCTTAGAAACCACTGATACACCCCTGAACTGATCAAATAGGTCATCAATTCTTGGAAGAGGGTACCGGTTTTTCACTATCATCTGATTCAACTTTTGATAGTCAACACACAACCTCTAGGACCCGTTGGCCTTCTTTGCAAAAATCCCAGGATATCCCTAAGGAGACGTACTAAGATAGATAAACCCTTTAAGATCTAACTCCTCAAGATGAACCTTCAGTTCCTAGAGTTCTTATTGTGCCATTCAGTATGGCGGAATAGAAACTGGATCTGCTCCTAGCAGTAACTCGATTGTGAACTCAACATCCTTCTCACGGGGTAACACCAAGAAATCCTCAGGAAACACGTCCTGAAACCGATCCACCACATGAGGGAAAACATATTTCTCCCCTATTGCATTGTCATCAAGCATGAGACATGCCCCTCGAGCCAGGACTCCACTCATCTGTTGACAAAATGGACCCACACGCACTGCTCGAACATCCCATTCGCCATGGTTGACATAAGCATCACCCTCAAGAGACCTGAACGATACTCTGCGATGGTAGCAGTCTATGTGCACCCGATACAACACCAGCTAATTAATTCCCAAGATTAGGTCAAAACCTATCATCTTTAGAATGATAAAGTCCCACAAAAAATGATACACACCAAATTCCAAGGAACATCCTTTGCACTACTTGATATCCTCAACCCGCACCCCCAACTGAGAGTCAATTGACATAAATCCACACACCCTCTCCACAGGTAAGCCCATTGCTACCACAAGTTGAGCAGAGACAAAAGAGTGTGTGGAACATGTGTCAAACAACGCAGTAGAAAAATTAAACTCTACAATGATTGTACATCAAACAGTCAGTGGTCCGTCGTCGCCATCACTAGGAGAAAACTGAACTACCTAAAGTTGGAATGTCCCTCTACCCCGGGATCCAGCCTGAATACTATGTGCTACACTGCCCTGTTGGTGTGAGTGATCTTGCCCGGGAGTTCCACGTCCACCACACCTGCAAATACGGCCCATGGAGCTCCATATTATCACCTGATACGAGGTAATTGGTCCCCTTCCCATACTTGGAACCTTCTTTTCACCATCATGATCACCCACCTTCCGAGGGTTTCTGTAGATCCTCTGCACATGCCGCATCCTACCACACGAATAACACTCAACTAAAGGTCGGGGACACTGACCACGCATATGCCCCCGACCTACCACACTGATATCAGAACACCTGATTTCCACTCTAAGAGGCTAACACTCTCTTCCACCCACTTTGCACACTTCCTCCATGATGTATGATCTCATGTCATCACTTTCGACCTTCGGTAGATGCACCTTTCTTCTGTCCTACTGACACCACAAGCTCACTTACTGAATCTCCCTTCAGGTTTCATTCCGAGATCAGTGCCTGATCTACCACCACTACGAACCACTTCAAGCAGTTGATGTTTACTTGAGACCTGATCTCATGTCACAGCCCATCCTTGAAACGCCTTGATATTGCTGCCTCATCCCCTGCTAACACTAAGACAAAGTGAATCAAATCAGTGAAGTGACTAGCATAGTCCATCACCGATCGCGATCCCAGTGTAAGATTTATATAATCTACATCCTGCTCCTATCTCAATGTCTCTGGGTATAAATGAACCATAAACGTTTCCTGAAAAACCGTCCATGACATTCCCTCATCCTACCCGATTTGAGCATGAATGTCCCACCAACGCCTCACCTAGCCTTGCATCATATAAACACCCAGTTTCACTTGTTTTTCAACATGGGTCTCCAAATGGTCCAGTATCGTCTGGACAGACTCTAACCAGAACTATGCTACTTCTGGACCGCCCTCTCCGGTGAAGGTCGGAGGGTGTTGTAGCTGGAAATCCCTGGTCAGCTCTAACACACTAAGTGCAACCCACCCACGGTCCAGATCTATCATCTACATAGGGTGATCCATGTTATCCCAGAGCTGGTCTTCTCTACCCTCATTGATCGCCACATTTTATTTCTCTTCTACCAGAGGAGTGTTCATAGCAACTCCCTCTCGTTTCCCAATTGGTAACCGACGTTGTGGTGGCATTTCTCTATATGGGAATCCCAAGATTTATCACGGATACCTTAAAACACTCACGACTTCATCAAAAGCTCATTACTAGCTACAATGGCCAACTTGCTTTACTTCATTTATTCTCATTATTTCTTGGTTTCATGAAATGCATGATGCACCCTACTTTCCTGCATCACACACCCATCCCATGCATGTTCATAACACAATGCATGTCACCTATCTCCCTAGGTGCCTACAATGATGCATGAATGCAAATCCTTGTGCCGTTAATTCCACTAGCCAGATATCATAAAACACTCACATCAAACCACATGTGCATCACCCAATAGTGAAATATCCTCAACTGTAACATCACACAACCAAGAACAACATTTCCCACCTAGGGTGACTGGGGTTTCCCCCACAACTAGGTTAGCTACTCCCAAGCCCAATCTCATTACCAAGGCCCGACACGTATTAATCCTTGGCTACCAATCCCAAATAACAAGACCTCATATAAGGAGAAGAAAAGCTTCCTCTAATATCACTTTGTAAATTCTCCGACCAAGAAGCCACTAAATCGGTGCTCCGATCCGGGAGTTACATGACCTTAAGCACGCATCCCTATACGGCAAAGGCTGCCGATGTAACACCCGAGACTTTTATGTTATATAAATCATCAAAGGAATATTTTTCTACACAACACTTGCTTGGCTTACTTTACACGCAATCGCGACCTTCCTCGATAGCTTGCGTCGTACGCAATACCGAGTTTCACTAAACAAAAATATGCTATTAAAACTAGCCGTTATGAATAGTAATTACCACTTTTTGAAATTTTATAAATTTTATTTTTCAAAATGGACTTCATTTTTGGACTCAGAATATCAAAATTAGCCTAGGGTGAAATTTTGGTATTTTTCTGAAAACTTTCAATTTTTGATGAATAGTGAAACCACTAAGTGGTAGGTTAAAAACTGAATTTTGCATAAAACTTAATTTTACCGCTTCTGTGAATGGAATTTCAAAATCCGACAGACACGGTTGATATCAGTATATAAAATGTGGTTCAATGAGATAAAAATAATTTTTTGGTGAATAGTAACTTTTTACTTTTTTTTACCGCGGTTAATAGTAAATAGGGTAACTAAGGGTAAATATGATATTAATATTACCCTAAAACAAGTCCTAATTCTATTGGACAAGTTTAATTCGACCAAAAACAAACTTAGGAATAGAAATATGACCATTTAGGCCCACTTGGATTAGATTAGTACATTTATTATTAATTTATTTAAAGAAGGGTTAAAATAGTTAAAATCAAAGTTTAATAAGTAAATCATTTTTAATATGAGGTTTTACATAAGCTAAGTTAAACTATAAATATTCATTAGAAATATAAAAAGATTTCCTACATAATGGTATTTTATTTGTAATTTTTAGACATTAAATAATTTAATTTATTTATGACACAATGATGATGCAGCAATTATCTTATTAATGAAATATTGACATAATTGATGTTATAAACACCAAAATAAAGATAATTTGAGACTTTTTATGATTTCCACTAATTTTCTAGGTTAATACGATATATTAATGTTGATTTAATCAACTTGGATAGAACATATAATTCTGTTATGACTTTCACAAAAATCATATATCAAATAGTGTCAAAATTGACACAAAATAGTTTTTAAATAAAATATTATATTATTAATTGTTATTTTCTTCCTAAAAATATAACATTCGGCCCAATGACTTAGATAAGGATATATATATTAATAATATACAATTTGGGTTTCGTTTGGAATGTTATAGTAAGTGTATTAACCATATAGTGAAAGAGAACAAAAAGACACGGTAAAAGTTAAATTATATAACTTAGAGTTAAATCTAATTGATAAGGTTAAAATAATTCCCTAAAATTGTCTAAATCCAATTGGTGGATAGGCTTTAGACCCATCCCCACTTTAGCTTCTAAATAAGACCCTTTGGAACCATTATAAACCGATTTTGACTTTAATATAAAATAATATTTTGAGATATTCCTATGGTGCCCCTCTCCTCCCTTATAAAAGGGCACCTCCTCCCCCTCCTCCTCACACCAATTTGAGCACTCAAGCTCGGCCAACCCCTGACATTTTCTCCTCTCCACTTCCCTAGAATAATCCTAGAGGTCCAGGTCTTCTTCAAAGACCAATCTTAGTTCCCTAAGTGGAGGATTCAAAGAGGCGTTCCAAAGAAGAGGTAATATCCATTACCGATCTTTTCAATTTCTTTCTTCTTCAACTTCTTCTTCATTAGTTGTTTCATGATAAAGTAATAACATCAGTATTAATTAAATACTGATATGTTATTATAAATATGAAACAACCCTAATTAACCTTCTATCCATCCCACGGAAAAATGAAATCACCGCGCGTGCGTACGTACGGAATACCGTCTCCACGCCGTGGTGTAATCTATTTTTCCACCATCACTTTACAAGGATGGGTATAATGGTGTAATGAGTAACTATTTATGATTATTATAAAGTAATATTGATAGTGAAATAATATATATATACTCCAATACAGTTCCACGATCATAGGAACGATATCATCACTCGTGCGTACGTACGGAATACCGTCTCCACGATGTGATGCGACTCGTTCTACATGATCATCATTACATAGTAATTATATAAATGAATTGAATGAATAAATATGATATATGTTACACTAATACCATTCTGGATATAAGGTATCTATAACCTTAAAAGAAGAATAAGAATGTATTCGGCAAAACACGCATAAGAACAAAAGGCAATAAAGACCCGAGTAACAAGTAACAATGAAATATTACTAACAAGAAGCTAAGAATATGACCATATATGATATCATATAAATATGTATGATTCTGGAATAAGTAAATAACATTATTTAAACCATTATACATGAGCTTCGGACACGTACAAAGCAAAATCGGACCTAAGGTAAGGGGAAATATCACAATCTCATTTTTATCCGAGATTGTTTATACTTTGGTATTTACTGGGGTGTATTTTATCATCCACATCCATGTTCCCTCAATATGTAATATTGTTTCCATCCACTTACAATATTTTAAATCCAATTTTACCCTTCGGTGATTTTTTAGTAAAGAATATGAAAGGAATCTTTTGTCGTTTTTTCGTACAAGGTTCTTTTTTGACTTTTCCGACAGAAGTACGAGAAGAATGTTTTTTTTAACTTATACGGCATGAATGGTTTTTTAAAACATTATTTCCAAGAATCTTACTTTAAAAGTTTTCATGTTTATTTATAATCAACTTCTTTAAGTTTAAAATTGTATGACATGTTAAGAAAGGAAATGTGTTTTTGATGTAGAAAGGATATTTTCCTCAAGAATGAAGTTCAAGTGTTTTATCAAAATTATTTTCCATCTAAGATGATAAAGGGTTCTGTTTTTATACCTATTATTACATAGATTTGATTATGTTGTGATGGAAATATTTTTATGAATTCCTTTATCTTATATGAATTGTTTTATGATGTCATGTTGTTTAAGAATTCCATTTTTATTACATGGGTTACGCTATAATGTATGGTTTATGATTATGTGGAACACATAAGAAAGGATTCATTATAAGATGGGTGGGACCTATATCTCCCTCCAATGCATTGGGTAAAGATTTTATATCTCATGAGATAGACATGGCTAGAATGGTAGGTTATACCGGTTCATTGAAACATGACTGAAACGAGGGTGACTCGATTCAGAAAGGGACTTTGTCCACTAAAATAGTCTTGGCAATGAGTCTTTACTAACAAGAAATGATTATCTATGATTATGTGTGCATGCCACAAAGTTTCAAGTTTCATGTTATGATTATGGGGATCTCATTTTCACTTCTATGATTTATTCCATGTTAAGATTTTATGATCTCTTTTGCAGGTTATGATTTTCAAAAAGATATGATATGATTTTTATTTCCTTTATTTTCCCTTGCTGAGCATTTGAGCTAACCCTTTTATGTTTTCTTTTCCCCAGGTCAGGAAGATGGATATTAAGTAGAATATGCTAAAAGGGACCCTAGATATGATGAAATAAATGGGAGACACTGTAAAAGATTTATGAATCAGTTGTTTATGTTTCCCAGTTTCTAAAGACACTATACCTATACGGTCCTTTGTGGTTTTGTCATATGTTGTAATAAGTGTGCTTCAATTTTGAAGTATTAACAATGTATGTAAAGTATGGGTCGTTATAGTTGGTATCAGAGGAATGGTATAGTCAACCTTTGGAAACTAGGATGTGAAAGCCTTAGTAAGAACCCTAAGGATAAGTCTAAGCATAGAACACAATCTTAGTGTTTTAGAAATTTCCTTGAATAACCTAGGATAAGACCTTAAGCATGAAATTTTTATTCTTGAATTATGTGTTCTTCCTATTATAATTAGTGTTTCTCACACTATTCTTCTTGGTTTTAGTCAATGGCTGGAACCTGAAGGAACCGTGTTATTGCGGAATGCGATGGGAAATGAAATGATTGTCCCCCTGAGAAACCAAACGATATGGGAGCTGGAATGCAAAATCTTGTAGCCATGCTCACACAACTTTCTCAAGCTATGAATCATGCAGGACTTCCAAACGAGCAACGGAAGGAGCAACATTCTGTTGAATCCTTCATGAGGCAGCGTCCACCTTCTTTCAGCGGGTCTACTGATCCATTAGTTTCTGAACAATGGATTAGTACTACTGAAAAGATATTTTCAGTTCTTCAATGTTCTGAGCATGATAAAGTTATCCTAGCAGTGTATCGTTTGGAAGGAGATGCTGATCAATGGTGGAATCTTATTAAGAATACGAGGCAAAGGGATGAAATTGAGTCTATGGAATGGGACGAGTTCAAGAACTTATTTTTCAATAAGTACTTTCCTCGTATTCTCCGAACAAAGATGGAGAAAGAGTTCCTTGAACTGAAGCAAAGGGATGATGAATCTGTTGGTACCTATGAAGCAAATTTTACAAGACATGCAAGGTACGCTTCTAGTATTATTATCCAACCTGAGAGTAAGATCGATCGATTCTTTAGTGGCTTAAAACCAAGTCTTCGAAGGGCATTAGCCATAAGGGACTTCAATAGCTACGAGGACATCATTCGATGTGCTCTCAAAGTCGAGATGGAGATTGGAGTAACCCATCAGTCACATGGGTTTGATAAGAAGAGGAAGATAGAATTAAAAGGAAAATCTAAAGAGCACACTGAAAAGAAGATGAACTTTCCCTTATGCTCAAAGTGTGGAAAGAAACATGGAGGGAGTTGTCTTAAAGGGACAAGTAAATGTTTTAAATGTGGAAAGGAAGGTCATCGGGCATTTCAATGCCGTGATAATGGGAAGAAGATGTCTAATGACGCAAAAAAAGGAAGGGATACACAGAATGAACCTACTACACTTCAATGTTTCAAGTGCAAGGAGATGGGGCATTATGCCAATCAATGTCCAAATCCAAGGGTTGATGATGATGGTCGATGTCAACAAAATCTTAAGGCTAAAGACAAAGTAAAGTCACATGCAATTTCTATCAGCGATATGGAGTATGATAACATAGTGGTGAAAGGTACACTTACCATCCACTCTAAAGTAGCAAATGTTTTATTTGATTCTGGATCCACCCACTCTTTTATTTCTAATGAATTTTCTAAGGGTATCACCATATTACCTCAACAATTAGATGTTGAGTTAGCTGTGACAACACCTAATGGCACAACAGTCACATCAAAAGTTTATAATTCTTCTCCGATCGAAGTTTGTGGAAAGTGCTTCCTGCAAATCTTGTGATCCTTCCTTTAGTGGAATTTGATGTGATTCTTGGCATGGATTGGATTTCTCTACATGGATCTCATATCAATTGCCAAAGAAGGGAAGTCACATTTCATATTCCAGATCAATCTACGATCGTCTATCAATGCAAGGATGAACATAACCTTCCAGTGGAAATTCCTTCCATCTTATGGGTCTTGATTCCACTAAATGAAGGTTATTTATCTCAAATGGTTAGTTAGAAACTCACGATTAAGAATATGCCCATTTTACGGGAGTTTGATGATGTCTTTCCGGAGGAATTACCGGGTCTTCCACCAAATAGTGAAGTTGAGTTTTCAATAGAACTCATACCGGGTGCTTTGCCTATTTCAAAGACACCTTATAGAATGGCCCCAATTGAGTTGTAGGAATTAAAGAAGCAACTCCAAGGGAATCTTGATAAGGGATTCATACGCCCTAGTGTGTCACCTTGGGGAGCACCTGTTCTATTTGTTAAGAAGAAAGATGGATCAATCAGACTCTGCATTGATTATCGAGAACTTAACAAGATCACTATCAAGAACAAATATCCTCTCCCACGCATTGATGACTTATTTGACCAACTACGCGGAGCTCAATACTTTTCCAAGATTGATCTTCGTTCAGGGTATCATCAATTAAGGGTCAAAAGGGAGGATATACCAATGACGGCTTTCCGTACAAGGTATGGACACTATGAATTTATAGTGATGCCATTTGGTCTTACTAATGCCCCTGCTATCTTCATGGATCCAATGAATAGAGTCTTTAGAGACTATCTTGATCAATTTGTGGTAGTCTTTATAGATGATATTCTTGTCTATTCAAAGAGCAAGGAAGAGCATGAAGATCACTTGAGAATTATATTGAAGACCCTGAGAAAGGAGAAGCTTTATGCCAAATTTACCAAGTGTGAATTTTGGCTTCAAAAATTTGCATTTTTGGGTCACATAATCTCAAAAGAGGGGATATCTGTGGATCCAGCAAAAACAGAGGTTATCGAAAGATGGTCGAGAACAACAACAGTAACTAAGATTCGAAGTTTTCTTGGTTTGGCTGGATATTATCGACGTTTTGTAAAAGATTTTTCATGATTATCTAATCCACTCACCAAGTTGACTCGGAAAGGAGTTAAGTTTGTCTGGACAGAGGAATGTGAAGAGAATTTCAAGGAGTTGAAAAGAAGGTGATCCAGTGCACCTGTGCTCACACTGCCTTGTAGTGGAGAAAGGTTTGTGATCTACAGTGATGCATCCAAGATGGGATTGGGGTGTGTTCTTATGAAAAATGATATGGTGATAGCTTATGCCTCACGAGAGTTGAAAATCCATGAGCAAAATTACCAAACACATGATTTGGAGTTGGCTGTGGTAATCTTTGCATTAAAGATTTGGAGGCATTACCTTTATGGTGAAAGGTGTGATATTTATACTGATCATAAAAGATTAAAGTATATTTTCACACAAAAGGAGCTGAATATGCGCCAAAGAAGATGGTTGGAGCTGATTAAGGATTATGACTGCTCAATCCATTACCATCCTAGGAACGCAAACGAGGTGGCAGATGCATTAAGTCGATAAGACCATGCTAGTTTATCCATGATGATGATCACAAAAGATCCAATATTTATGGATTTATAAAGGATGGATCTTGGAATTATAATGGAAGGGGAAAAATCTTATCTTTCTCAAATGATTGTTCAACCATCTATACATGTGAAGATTAAAGAGGCACAGAAAGAAGATGTCGAGTTACAAAAGAAGGTGAGAAATGTTCCTGAATTCAACCTTGATTGTGATGGGATAATAAAGTTCAGGAATCGGGTTTGTGTTCCTCCCATCCCCGAATTAAAGAAGGAGCTGATGGATGAGGCTCATAGTTCATCATTCTCTATTCATCCTGGAAGCACGAAGATGTATAGGGACCTGAAAGAGTACTTCTGGTGGGATGGCATGAAAAGAGATGTTGCTGAATGTGTCTCTCGATGCTTGGTTTGTCAACAAGTTAAAGTTGAGAGACAAAAGTCTAAGGGGATGTTACAACCATTACCCATACCCGAATGGAAATGGGGAAACATCACTATGGACTTTGTCACAGGACTTCCTAAAACATCCAAAGGCAATAATGCTATCTGGGTCATAGTTGATCGTCTTACAAAGTCTGCACACTTCATTGCTATTAGAGAAGATTTCTCTCTAGATCAGCTTGCCAGGATATATGTAAAGGAAGTGGTAAGATTGCATGGAGTACCACTTTCTATTATATCTGATCGAGATCCGAGATTTACCTCGAAGTTCTGGAAAAGTCTTCAGCATACTCTGGATACAGAGTTGAGTTTCAGCACTGCTTGTCATCCCCAGACAGACGGTCAGTCTGAGAGAACAATTCAAACCCTAGAAGATATGTTGAGAGATTTCTATATGGATTTCAAAGGAAGTTGAGATCAACACCTACCTTTGGTGGAATTTTCTTATAATAATAGCTTTCACTCCAGTATTCAGATGGCTCATTATGAAGCTCTCTATGGAAAGAAATGCAGGACTCCATCTTGCTGGGATGAAGTTGGGGAAAGAAAGCTATTAGGACCTGATCTCGTTGATGAAATGGCAGAAAAGGTTAGATCTATTCAACAACACATAAGAGCAGCTCAGAGTCGACAGAAAAGTTATGCCGACAACCGAAGAAAAGACCTAGAGTTTGAAGTGGGTGATAAAGTGTTCTTACGAATATCTCCCTGGAAGAGGGTTATGAGATTTGGAAAGAAGGGGAAGTTGAGCCCTAGATATATCGGTCCTTTCGAAATACTAGATCGTGTTAGGAAGGTAGCTTAACGATTGGCGCTTCCACCGAATCTCTCTCAAGTTCACGATGTGTTCCATGTATCTCTCCTGAGAAAGTACATACCAGATCCTTCACATGTACTCAGCTCAGAAGTTGTACCGCTGGAGCAAGATCTTTCTTATGAAGAACAGCCGATAGAGATTCTGGATCGTAGCGAAAAAGTCCTACGAAACAAGACCACTCGATTGGTGAAAGGTTTAGGGAGGAACCACCAGCTTGAGGAAGCTACATGGGAGCTTGAGGATATGATGAGGGAGAAGTATCCTCATCTGTTTGTTACAAAGTGATGATTTTTGAGGGCGAAATTCTTTTTAAGGGGGGTAGAATGTAACACCTGAGACTTTTATGTTATATAAATCATCAAAGGAATCTTTTTCTACACAACACTTGCTTGGATTGAATTACACGCAATCGCGACCTTCCTCGATAGCTTGCGTCGTACGCAATACCGAGTTTCACTAAACAACAATATGCTATTAAAACTAGCCGTTATGAATAGTAATAACCACTTTTTGAAATTTTATAAATTTTATTTTTCAAAATGGACTTCATTTTTGGACTCAGAATATCGAAATTATCCTAGGGTTAAATTTTGGTATTTTTCTGAAAACTTTCAATTTTTGATGAATAGTGAAACCACTAAGTGGTAGGTTAAAAACTGAATTTTGCATAAAACATAATTTTACCGCTTTTGTGAATTGAATTTCAAAAATTCGACAGACACAGTTGATATCAGTAAGTAAAATGTGGTTCAATGAGATAAAAATAATTTTTTGGTGAATATTAACTTTTTACTTTTTTTACCGCGGTTAATAGTAAATAGCATAACTAAGGGTAAATATGATATTAATATTACACTAACACATGTCCTAATTCTATTGGACAAGTGTAATTCTACCAAAAACAAACTTAGGAATAAAAATATGACCATTTAGGCCCACTTGTATTAGATTAGGGCATTTATTATTAATTTATTTAAAGAAGGGTTAAAATAGTTAAAATCAAAGTTTAATAAGTAAATCATTTTGAATATGGGGTTATACATACGATAAATTCAACTATAAATATTCATTAGAATGATAAAAAGATTTTCTACATAATGGTATTTTATTTTTAATTTTTAGACATTATATAATTTAATTTATTTATGACACAATGATGATGCAGTAATTATCTTATTAATGAAATATTGACATAATTGATGTTATAAACACCAAAATAAATGTAATTTGAGACTTTTTATGAATTCCACTAATTTTATAGGTTACTATGATATATTAATGTTGATTTAATCAACTTGGTTTGAACATATAATTCTGTTATGACTTTCACAAAAATCATATATCAAATAGTGTCAAAATTGACAGAAAATAGTTTTTAAATCAAATATTATATTATTAATTGTTATTTTATTCCTAAAAATCTAAATTTCGGCCAAACGACTTAGATAAGGATATATATATTAATAATAAACAATTTGGGGTTCGTTTGGCATGTTATAGTAAGTGTATTAACCATATACTGAAAGAAAACAAAAAGACACGGTAAAAGTTAAATTATTTAACTTAGAGTTAAATCTAATTGATAAGGTTAAAATAATTCCCTAAACTTGTCTAAATCCTATTGGTGGATAGGATTTCGACCCATCCCTACTTTAGCTTCGAAATAAGACCCTTTGGAACCATTATAAACCGATTTTGACTTTAATATAAAATAATAATTTGAGATATTCCTAAGGTGCCCCTCTCCTCCCTTATAAAAGGGCACCTCCTCCCCCTCCTCCTCACACCAATTTGAGCACTCAAGCTCGGCCAAACCCTGCCATTTTATCCTCTCCACTTACCTAGAATAATCCTAGAGGTCCTGGTCTTCTTCAAAGACCAATCATTGTTCCCTAAGTGGAGGATTCAAAGAGGCGTTCCAAAGAAGAGGTAATATCCATTACCGATCTTTTCAATTTCTTTCTTCTTCAACTTCTTCTTCTTTAGTTGTTTCATGATAAAGTAATAACATCAGTATTACTTACATACTGATATGTTATTATAAATATGAAACAACCCTAATTCACCTTCTACCCATCCCACGGGAAAATGAAATCACCGCGCGTGCGTACGTACGGAATACCGTCTCCCCACCGTGGTGTAATCTATTTTTCCACCATCACTTTACAAGGATGGGTATAATGGTGTAATGAGTAACTATTTATGATTATTATAAATTAATATTGATACTGAAATAATATATATATACTCCAATACAGTTCCACGATCATAGGAACGATATCATCACTCGTGCATACGTACGGAATACCGTCTCCACGATGTGATGCGAGTCGTTCTACATGATCACCATTACATAGTAATTATATAAATGAATTGAATGAATAAATATGATATATGTTACACTAATACCATTCTGGATATAAGTTATCTATAAACTTAAAAGAAGAATAAGAATGTATTCGGCAAAACACGCATAAGAACAAAAGGCAATAAAGACCCGAGTAACAAATAACAATGAAATATTACTAACAAGAAGCTAAGAATATGACCATATATGATATAATATCAATATGTATGATTCTGGAATAATTCAATAACATTATTTAAACCATTATACAGGAGCTTCGGACATGTACAAAGCAAAATCGGATCTAAGGTAAGGGGAAATATCACAATCTCATTTTTATCCGATATTGTTTATACTTTGGTATTTACTAGGGTGTATTTTATCATCCACATCCATGTTCCCTCAATATGTAATATTGTTTCCATCCACTTAAAATATTTTGAATACAATTTTACCCTTCGGTGATTTTTTAGTAAAGAATATGAAAGGAATCTTTTGTCGTTTTTTCGTACGAGGTACTTTTTTGACTTTTCCGACAAAAGTACGAGAAGAATGTTTTTTTAACTTATACGACATGAATGGATTTTTAAAACATTATTTCCAAGAAGCTTCCTTTACAAGTTTTCATGTTTATTTTTAATCAAATTCTTTATGTTTAAAATTGTATGACATGTAAAGAAAGGAAAAGTGTTTTTGAAGTAGAAAGGATATTTTCCTCAAGAATGAAGTTCAAGTGTTTTATCAAAATTATTTTCCATCTAAGATGATAAAGGGTTCTGTTTTTATCCCTATTATTCCATGGATTTGATTATGTTGTGATGGAAATATTTTTATGAATTCATTTATCTTGTATGAATTGTTTTATGATGTCATGTTGTTTAAGAATTCCATTTTTATTACATGGGTTACGATATAATGTATGGTTTATGATTATGTGGCACACATAAGAAAGGATTCATTATAAGATGGGTGGGACCTATATCTCCCTCCAATGCATTGGGTAAAGATTTTATATCTCATGAGATAGACATGGCTGGAATGGTAGGTTATATCGGTTCAGTGAAACAGAACTGAAATGAGGGTGACTCGATTCAGAAAGGGACTTTGTCCACTAAGATAGTCTTGGAAATGAGTCTTGACTAACAAGAAATGATTCTCTATGATTATGTGTGCATGCCACAAAGTTTCAAGTTTCATGTTATGATTATGGGGATCTCATTTTCACTTCTATGATTTATTCCATGTTAAGATTTTATGATCTCTTTTGCAGGTTATGATTTTCAAAAAGATATGATATGATTTTTATTTCCTTTATTTGACCTTGCTGAGCATTTGAGCTCACCCTTTTATGTTTTCTTTTTCCCAGGTCAGGAAGATGGATATTAAGTAAAATATGCTAAAAGGGACCCTAGATATGATTAAATAAATGGGAGACACTGTATAAGATTTATGAACCAGTTTTTTATGTTTCCCAGTTTCTAAAGACACTATACCTATATGGTACTTTGTGGTTTTGTCATATGTTGTAATAAGTGTGCTTCAATTTTGAAGTATTAACAATGTATGTAAAGTATGGGTCGTTATAGCCGACTAGCAGCGGGGGTCTATGGGGTCAAGTGGCGAGACTATACCCCCATTTATATTAGAGTAAGCACATCATAAATACCAAATAGTGGAAACAATAACCAATGAACAAGGAACATGTATAAAAACCCTTTCCAATAATAAATATTCCATGTCATACTTCAAGTGCTAAAGTGAACAAAAACGAAAATTAAGACAACATACAAAATCCCCAACATGGTCCCGACTCAAACTTCGGATCCTCCAACAAGTGTTATCCATGACCACTCAACTATCTAGCATGGACTCTTGCCCTTCTCTATTCCTGAAAAAATGAAGTCTACTCGGGTACCCAACAACGGCCAGAGAAGGGTGGGAGTACAACTCCCTAGGAAACCACCAAAGGTGTCTACAAAATATCCAGTATAAAAAAATAGTGCATGAAAAGGAATATGAATGATAATTTCCAAGTAATTATTTAAGGTACCATTAACCAGTTTAGATCCAAGCCGTTGCCACATCAATTAACATTCATTACACACCCATTATCACTATTTACCATTTCATCATATTTCCATGGGTTAATCACCTACATTATGTTACATGGTTCAAAGGCTAACAATCAAATACAAGAGGGTAAACACATCGTTATCCTATCTCACTAAGACTAACCCCTCATAGCAACCACAACCTCACCTCAAAGACTCAGTCCAGGTGGATGCATCCGTTAGGAGAACAGACCCTCAGTCCCTTTTCCTAACCAATGCATTTAGGGTGGATTTTAGAACCTCAGTATTCACTCGACCTGTGGGCGTAGATCCTCAAGTCATACCCCACAATACGAAGCCATGTGCACATGCTTATATATAAGTAACCATCAAGCATCCAAATCATTGCCCTTGGGGAAACACTATTCACCACAACCCACATGGGAAACCACATCATGCCTTAACCCATTAACACATTACCATTTCACAGTATTTAACCATTTACCCATTTCTCATGTGTTGTGCCTACCTCACTAAGAATTCAACATTAATCCCATAATATATCCCATTATGGTCTTTAATCAGTTTACACATTAACCCATTTAACCCGTTCATCATTCCCATAATTCAACCATTTAACCCATTCAACATTAACCATTAGGTTATTTCCATGTCTAGGTGAATCACCTAACTATTCCAAGATCAACCCACCATGCCACATATTTATCAAGGGCTATAAAATTAATTACAACAAGGTCACTTGTTTAATATCAATCCCTAAATCCGGGAAAATCCGGCATATCCCATGGATGGCCCCAATTAGGTCATGTCTATCGCAACACATCCCACGGGGATCGTAAGGGTTCCCATTTGCCATTTTAAACGCCATTATTACCAATCATGCCATGTTTATCCAAAACAAAACCAAAGGAATGCAAGAACACAACTAAACATGCACAAATACCCAAATAACTATGGGATATAACTTGTAGACCAGTTACCTCGAAACCGCGGTTGAACGCACTCTCAATTGAGTCCCTAGACCTCGATCCAACCAACCTTTGGAGCTTCATCCTAAAACTCACCCAAAAGTTATGGTTTTAGAGCTTCATAATGAGAGGGAGAGAAGATACAAACCCTAAACCAAAAAGAGAAGAAAGGATGAGATTAGCCTTACCCGGAGCATCGATCCATAACCAACAGCACCAAAAATGCATTAGAATTAAAGTATATCGGACTCTTGGATCCTCTAGGAGATTTGGTTCATGCCTAGGGTCGAGAGGGAGGAACTGAGAGGTAATCCCGAGTGGGGTTTTAAACCAGGAGTGGAAAACTTGTCAATTTTCCCAACTTTAAGTGGCCGCGTGGTTTGTCCACATGGTTTGGAAAACCATGCGCAAACCATTCACATGACACTGCCTGGAGGAGGAGGGGTTGCACGATTTAGCCGCACAGTTTGGAAAACAGTGTGCATGCTTCTGTCCGGAGGAGGAAGGGTTGTACAATTTAGCTTGGGCAGGCTGCATGGGTTGTCTGGCCGTGCGCAGGTTGTGTGCCCTTGCATGTCCTGCCCAGATTTCCTTTCTTCCTTTCCCCAAGCCCCGAAACACCCACAATGCCTCTCAATCTTTCAGGAAACATCCCTTGGAGCCTGAATCAAGGGATTCAACCAAAACATAACGAAAACATACCTGTCCAAAAACCGGGATCTTAAACAAAATGTCTAAAAGCAATGAATGAAACGAAATTGTAATTATTCAATCTGTAATAAATCTAAATATACTTTATATTTGTAATATTTTCATAGAAGACCAAAAAATCAGTTTTTTATTGTAATGATACATCCAATATCTGACTTACAAGATGTTCAAATTATGCATCATGAACCATATATTGAATAGAAAATGTGATTTTTCATTCTCTAGATCCAGTTTGAGATAATGAAACCAATATTTTAAAACCAAAGGTAAGATATTCAATCTTTTAAGTGCATCTGTACATCTAGAAAATTAATATTAGGTCATAAAATTTAAGCAATACACATAATGAGTAAAAAGGATCGACTCAATAGTGAACATGCTACTAATCTTGGGTATAAAGCATTGGAATATTCATATGAATTTGAGAAACATGAATTATGAAAAGAGACCTTATCAATGTTGAAATGTTACTTGTAACATAGATGAAATTATCACATATGATCTTAGAATCCAATTAATGAAATTGAATGATTTAATTAAATAAAATAATGAAAACCTAATATAGATCATCACAATTTGAAATTTATAAGCCATAAAATAACAAATATGTTTTTATTTGTGAAAGAAATTTTATATATACTTTCATGATGTTTTTCATGGATAAAAGGGGGGATATTTGTAACAAAAAATTATAAAAAAATAAAAAAAAGGATCAACATAATAGACAACATAAGCTATATCTTTTTCAAAAGGAAATGGATGTTCCTGTGAGGACATGATGATGAATATTCCCCAGAATTCTAGAGGGGTGAAGAAAATGCCAATACATTAGAGGGGTGAAGGTGATGTACTTTAATATTGGATGTAAAGGTGTGAAGGCGATCCCAAACTTCAATCATTCTCTTTGAACACCAAGTGTGTTGGGTAAATTGTTTTATAATCAATGAGCCTTTCAGGTAGTCTGAAGGTGGGATAGAGCTCACAAAATATCTTTAGAGTATCTAATATATTACTCACTACACCACATTGTATCTTCCTTTAGAAAATGTTATTTTATGCACTTCAATAATGGAACTAGAAGATTCTCTTACATCAACCCATTTGTTTATTTTATTTGGAAAAGTTTCATATCCTTTTATGAGGTTCAGTACTTGATACACAATAAAATTTGACCATGGGAAGTTAGAGAGGACAAATAACCCGGCAAGGATGTATGGATACCTTATCCATACCATTATCCACTCCTAATATCAAATAAACATCCACATCTAATGTATTTAAAATAGCATATAAAAACATTAATTCCTTGAATATTTTTGGATTTGAAAACCAAATTTCAGAAATCACTATTCTTAAAGAAACTATCTACCCATTAAATTCCTCTAAATCCATGGAATATGTTATGATTGATATTTTAGGAAATAATATTTTTGTACATGATATTAGAATATTATTTTTTCTACCAAATAAAGCTCATTGGGTTCCCAGAATGGATCAACAATAGTGGAAAACATTGGAGATTATGTTAAAAAACACCATTATAGAAAATTAAATGAACTTTATAAAGGAAATAGAAATCCAATAATTTCAAATTTTTTATGAAATGATAGAATAATAAATTTATTGCATTTTTAGAACCAAAAAATAGGCCAACAATAAAAACATAGATAACCGAAGTAAAAAATGACTATATTGAACTCAATAAAAAATTTTAAATTCTATAATATTTAATTATACAAATATATTGATAGTTTAGGGCTATGATAAATATGGTTAATAGTTAAAATTAAAGGGATTTAACAATGATTATAAATCTAATAATGAACCCATATTATAATGTACATTGGAAATATGAAAAAACCTAGTTTTTAAAATCAATACCCCATGAAATCCATTCCCACCAACTAAAATACATACAATAATAACATTCTATAATTTCCATCCGTTATCCCAAACAATAGGTGATCAAATGTAGTAATGAATTTATTGGTAAAATCCGAGATCTCATTTCATTCAACATTGATAATGGGAAATGATTAATTTTTTTTGGAAATTATTTTTTTAGAGTGTTCTAATTAAGACTTGGTTTTTCCAAAAAAATGTAATGAAGAGTGTATGATTCCATGAGTATGACATATAGAAATAAAAATGATTCTACTAAGACTGAAGTGTAATACCTATGAGTAATTACATGGGTATTTAGTTATAGTAAACATAGAATCTTATAGTAATATTCATGGCCTGTGAGTTACCCAAACAAGATTACTGTTCAATTTGCGTTGTTGTTATTGTAAACATATATAACATGTAAATGTCCAAAAATCATAATTCAAACCACATAAGATGGACACCCACATTCTCATCTGATATCAAATGAATGGTTTTATATCCACTTATTATAGTGCATTTATTTCACCAGTGAAAAAACAATCCTTCTTTAGACCTCACATAGTAAGGCTAATTCCAATAAAGTTTTTAATTAATAATGAGAAAATGTGATCAATGTTATAAGAAATATTTAACTGATTTTTGATAAAAATAAAATATGATATGAAAACCAATAAAATTGAGAGTTATTATATGTTTTTAGAAGAATATAAATCATTCATATTCTAATAAAGGGGATAAAATGTAAAAAATTATCATACCTATCATTGAATACGACATTTTCTCTAGTTAGACCAAAGGAAGTCAATCTCAAACCAAATGAAGGAGTAGAGAACTGTAAAAAATGACCAATGTAAGAATTTATTTCTTAAAATCAAGTAACTAGTAATAAAAAATGGATTTAAAATAGATGTTAATGTATGACATGAAAAGGAATGAATTTCAATTTGTTATTATCATGTACATCCCCTTGAAAAAATAACATTAGAATATTTAATAATTTTATACTGAGGAAACACAAAAAATTTAAGTAACAAACAAAATGGATGAAAATTTATTTCCAAACACAGATTTGACTAGATTTCAGGGGCAATTATAAATTACATACTAGTGAAAAATGAAAAGATATCAAACAAAAATATATGCTTTGAAATTAAAAAACACATAACAATTGTAAGTGTTATAGTAAAAATAATGATAATAATGTCTATTAAAAAATTATATACTATATAGGAATTGATAAATACAAAATTGGCTACAAACTAACACTTTAGATGATCAATCTATCACAAATAAAAAATTAACCATTTAACCAAACAACAATTAGCAACCCGCATGCAACACCTGTGCTGAAAGACATGATAGATTTATTTCTATGAGAACCCTCCAAATTAGTAAGCAGTGGACAACCATCTCACTAGAAAAATTAGTGGGTGGGAAATTGAGAGGAAGAGAAAGCTCGTTGAAGAAGGATAGTGAATCCAGGGATGAATGTGTTCATGCTACAACATTATGGAAAGAGGGGACACATAGTTATGTTGGGATAAAAATATGTGGGAAATAGCGGTCGAGTGACGACAATGGCTTGGAAAACCTGGGAAAAAAGTTAATGTGGGGGGTTTCACATGATTATGTCAGAAAATAATGGAGAGGGGGTTTAAGGTGATGTTTATGGATGGGGGAACCGATGAGGAATAAAAAGGTTGTTTTAATGATGATTTCAATTAGGAACATCGACTAGGAAGAGGAAGGGGGTTATTATGAAGATTTTAATGTCGAACACTGACTGATAATAGTGAGGGTTTCTTGTGTGGATGAAAGCTAGGAACGACGGTGAATAACACATTCAAGGAAAGGGGGGGCTCAGTTATGGAAGGGGGTCATAGGGATGTTGGATAGAAAATCACTTCAGAGGGGATAGTGTTTTTAATTTCTACATATTTGATATAAAAAATTTTATTAAATAACAACTATGTTTACATATATATTATCATATATTTTTATCTATATTTTATTTAAATTTTTGATATTTTAATTAATCATATATTTTTATTATCAAAATTATATGATTGTAGTGTGTAATATATTTATCTATATAATCAATTTTCGGTAAAATATTTTATAAAATCAAATAATTTAGTACAAAAAATATTTTTAATATAAAATGATTTTTTGTAATAATAATCCATAACAACATATTTATTTATTGGAAAATAAATTTTTGGAATAATTTTGATAATCCAACAGATTTAAATGTTGTTAAATGATTTGTTGGTACTGAAATACAAATATAAATAGATATATCTATTGGTAAAAAAACTCTTGATATTTGTATTAAATATCAACATGAATTAATATTTATTAGAATTAATCATTTTTACCAACAAATATATTATCTGTTGGTAATTTTATATTGGGAAAAGAAACATTTTTTTAGTGTATCTTAGACTAATTATTATTTTACAAAAAACAATGAGGATGACGATCCAAAAGTGGTCGGGATATCGTCCGGTGTGGATGTCAAGAAGAATTATTCCAATCCAGGTCTCTTTTTAGGGACATTATCTAGACATGTGGATTTTTTTATTGAGGTTGACAGTATGCCTTTTGACCTCAACTGAATAATTTTCTCATCCCATCATGAATTTTATTTAGATTATATCAACCAAAATTGTGATACCAATCCGGTGATGGAAGGAAAGGATATAGTCTAGGAGAGACTGAAACTCTATAATCATTCTCTCATTGGCCAAGTATAACATATGAAGGGTTAAAATATAACGAAAATAAATTATTTGGTAATGAAATATTCCTCAATTTGGGCATCACAAAATTGAAATTCATTATGGTAGGGCACCCCCTCTACCATATTATTTTTTCAAGTACAGAAATATACAAGAGAGTTTGGGGATTTGGTTCGATCATCTTGAAACTAGGTATACTATATATATAGGAATGGAAAACAAATTTTAATCCCATTGAGGATTGAAATACATATATTAAATGATGTGTTAGATTTTTTTCTCTTGAACATCATTTTCTAGCACCTTAAGATCTTATTTTACAACACCTCATTAATTCGAGTTCTATTAGAATTTAATGGAACCAAGATTAACTTATTTTTTGGATAATATAATCATTTTATCATTAATTTAGACATAAAATTCTATGTTAACCATGAAGCTAGTGTTAGCTACACCAATTGAGGATTTCAATATCCATGCCATGTTTCAGAAATTAACGTCATTATGTTCTGTAAGTATGGCTATTTAGCATGCCCAAAATTCTTGTATAAAGTCCTTCTTTTTATAGATTTGTTACTATTTAGTGCATGATTCCACCACTTGTAAGTGTAATATATATAATAAGGACGATGTTATGATAATAAAAGTCTAGATTTTTATAACTTGAATAAGGAGAAGGTAGTTTGCAAATAAACTTGTTATTGATGGTAAATAGGGGAAACCAAGTCAGTCTGAATTGAATGAAATTAGTTATGTTAAATAAAAAGTAATTATTCATATCATTACAAGATTTATGAATACCCTCTGTAGACAATGGGTCTTGTAAGGGATGATGATATCATATCAAAGGCATTGATGAATGGCCCTATTTGAGAGTAGAGTGCCCTTTCTAATATGGATGATTAGTGTATCTCTATTAGTGTTTTCACCCACATAGAGATGTTATTATTATTTAGTTAGAGGCATAATGTGAACCTCTAACTAAAATAGAATATGGTTTGATTGATGTCAAAATTAATGTGGAATTCATGAATGTTCAGCCCATTGAGGAGGGATTTTAGGTTGTACATTAAAATTAAAATCAATCTCTAATAGAGGAGGAAAATACCACAATAAGAATTGGTAAATGAGGAGATATTTCATAATTGGATGAAGATTGAAAGCCACATATGGATAAATCTTTTTAAAAGGATAATCTAATCCAGGGCAAGAGATCAGAAGTTCGGGGAATCTCAAATTCTGCTTTGTGGAAAAGTAGTCCCAGGAAGGACTATTCCCACCATAGTCTTACCCTGAGTAAAAGGTACAGAACATTGGTTATTGGAACCATATATCATTCTAATATATTTATCTCATAGATTTAGGACTCTTATTGGGGTTAATATAGTGATGTATACCACGATAATTATAATTTTAAATATATTTTCCGATTGACACTTCATTTTAGGCCTTTGGATTTTGTTGAAGGGAAAAATATCATTTTCTTAACCCTCTATTCCTTTACTTGCTATATTTTTTGGTTTAATAAAATAGTCTTTGACACCAAGTATTTTGAGTATAAATACATTAATAAATGGATGAAGTCAGAAAAATAATATATTTGAAATTTTAATATTTGTTCATAAAAAATCTCAATCCCAATGAAGTTCAATGGTATTTAGGAGGTGTTCGAAAATTCAGATATTATTTCCAAGTGACATGAAGGTTATGAATGTTTTCAAAATCACATAGGCATGAATTAGAAATAATCATTGTAATAAAGTAATATAAATGGAATATGATAGTTGTGTGTCATTTTCATTCATCCATATTTATAAATGATCTTTAATATAATATGAATTCAATTTTCAATATCAAAAATGACAAAATGATTCAATTTTTTTATAATAGTATTTACTGAATATGGAAATATTTTCTGAAATTTTCATACATGGTTATACCATTTTCCAACCGTCAATTTAAACAAAAATGTATAATAAATATTATTACATATTAAGATTATATGAACCTGTCCTTGGAAAAAGTAAAACATTAATTACAAAATTTCAATCTTGGTCACTTGTCTAATTTATCATAATGGAATCCCCTGTTAAAACCCATAGAGAATAAAAAATTATCCATACCACATTTGAAAACTGAAAATTTTGAAAAGAATGATCACATGGTATCTCAAATAACTAAACATAAAATTTATACCACATGTTATTAAACCAAAAATAACAACAAAAATAATCCATACTATTATCTAAAACAAACATATATTAATATTTTCCCAATAAAACTTGAATCATTATTATATAAATCTATATTAATAATATATTTTCTTTCAATAACTAATTCAATATTTATTCCTAAAATAATATCCACAACATTGATATAAAATAACATAGTAGATACTAATTTTTTATATATACATTAATTAATTATATTTACAAAAATAAATCAAAATTATTCATAAAAAACACTGATCACCTTTTCAGAAAATAACTTTTCAATCCCCAAGGACATATATACCACAGAACATATATTCCAATAATAAAATATCCCTTTTTTCCAAATGAAGAAATTATATTGACATTAAATCACATACCAAACCTAAAAGTTATATATAACTTTTAACTTATGCTCCAAAAATGTTAATAACCTTATTCCCATATAAACATAATAATAAATCAAATACTAACATGTCGGGTTATATATACCAAAATCATGCCCTCTACCTAAAATCTATAATAATCTCCACAAATAAAATTAATGACCTTAAAATCCAATAGCATAATAACATAAAAGAATTTATATTCCATTTAATTATGATCAACCACATACTGATTAACCCATTATACTATCTAAAAATTGTAAATCATACATTGTAGATAAAATACTAATCACTAAATATATCAAACCACTACAATGATATAATCAATAAATCCACGAACATAACCATACCATGATAAAATAATTTACATGAAATATTGTAAAATTTAAATTTAAAATTAATTTTTAGTTTAGTGTTTTCATAGAATTAATTACTTAATAAGAAAAATATTTTTTTCATCAAAATGATTTTTTCCCACCAAATCAAAAGTAATTAAATAAAAGTCATTCATTATTTAAGAATAAAAATTTAAAATCAAGATTGTTGACTTTATAACCATTCCCACTTATCCTTATTCCCATTAAAATTTAATTGAAAATATTGTATGTATATAAAGATCTTAGTAAAGGGTATAAATGAATTAAAAACCCCATTATGATATTTAAATTTTAGGAACCTATTGAAATAATTTTGATTTAAATAAAACAATATAAGCTATTAAATTATGAATAATACTATTAAAAATGAAATAATATTTATTTGTCAAGGATTTCAATCAAAAAACTCATTAGAGCATAGAAGAGAAATATAATAATTTTGAATATTCATCAAGAAAACATAAAAACTATTAGAAATTATTTTCTTTGAAAACTATATTTTATCCATTAATATATTATATGATTTCCTTAAATCATCAAATAAATTTATTTTCTCATAAAATATTAATATATCATTCGATTCTCAAAGTATGAAAAAAAACATAAAGGCATTTTGGGACATTATATTCATAATCATTATTCTCTCATAATCACCCATAACAGAATTACTCCACTAATTAATTCCTACATTATATATATTGAGAATAAATCATTACCTTATAAAATAAGATTATATATATATGGCCCACCTATATTCATATATAATGTCCAAGAAACAAAAAAGTAATTAAAAGTATGATATTTCATTTAACTAGTTCATGAAAAAAACTCATAAAATCATACCTTTCAACCCATATACAAACCTCATTACATTATATTATAAATAAAAAGTTGATATTAAATTATTAATGTAACATTTTTGAGAATAATTGAGAATGAAAATTATTTAGGGAGTGTTAAGGGAAATATTCGGAATTATTGATTTAAATGTTTTGAAGAAAAAGTCATAATACCTAGAGTTCCTTTTTAGAAATGAATCCTACCTTATGGATGGCCTTGGTGAGAAAACCGTACATATTATTTCCCATGAAAAAATGATAAAATAATAAAATATAAATTCTAGGAGTAGATAATGTTGGTAGAAACTAGATAGGGGACTAAACACTTAATATTTTTAAAATTGTGTGGAAAAGATTCATTTTATATATATGCCTATTTTAATCTATTTAAAAAAATCCGAAGAAGAAAATCATAAAAAGATAAATTTATGAGAATATATTACATCCCAATCCACTCTTATAACTTGATTTAATATTAATCACAAAATATATTCAAATTTAATGTTATTATAATATTTTTTTTAAAAATAATCCATTATTATCTTATGTTGCACTCATATTCATATAACCATTAACTCAACTCTAATTTTGAATGTTCATGATCCTATTAAGATATTAATTAATCATTAATTTCATGTTTTTATTTTTAAATATTTCATAATATTTTAAAATATCCAAAAATATCATATATAACAACAAAAAGCAAATAAAAAACCCTTATCTACATGACCCATAAATTATAGTTCATTTAATGTGATTTCCAATGCTGTAAATTTTAATTTTCATACTAATATGAAACAAATACAACACTATAATTATTATAGTTTAAAATAATTTTAATATTTATTGTATTACCTAAAATTTAAATCAATAATTTTCTTCTCTTATCTAGTAATATAATTGGGTTTTCTATATTTATCTAGTAATAGAACATGTTTTTGCCGGGTTGAATTTTTTTTGTAATAAAAAATGTTGGATATAGTTTTACAATAAGTTATAAACATTGAAAATGACCAAGGTATTTTCTAAAAATGTGTTTTATGGATCTTAGATGTGGGTATCCAAAATTTAATGTTCTAGGAAGGTGAATTCATGATTAATAAAAGAAAATTATTTTATGTTATAGAGTTATGAATATATGAAGTTTGTGTTATAATTATCAAAGGGAAAACCCTCACACAATATGTAACTTTTTCAAAATCACAATTAAGAAATTATTCCTTGATCATGTGGTAATTTATTAATACGTAAAACCTCATAGAATACATAAAAATCAAAAAAATATTTCCTTAGGGCCACCAACTAAGAAAGATATGTGATAATTGGATAACATATGATACATTATTCCAAAATTTCATGGGTTACTAATATAAAAAATATGGTTGTTTAGAGTGAAATAATATTTAATGGAATGAGAGTCTATATAACCTAAAAAGGCCATAAGTACCAATATATAAAGGGAATGAAGATGATACATAATTTTTACTCATTGGCAATCATAAAACATGATTGATAAATTTTCTATACATGAGATTATAATTCAAACCCTATAATGTGGAATGATTGATCCATCTACCATTTCATGATAAGAGATGCCACTACATAACAATACCATTCAATGGAAATGTGAGAGTTTATTCTATAGGAAAATTATATTGAATCACAATTAACTATGAATAAAAATTCACATGGATCGGTGAAGATGTTTCCATAGTCATCAAAATGATCTCATGATTGAATCTACGAAATTATTTATAAAGGATTAAGTTACAGGAATTATCTATATGGTGTAAAATGAGTAAGAGTTTAATACTATTATATCCAAAAAAATAAAAACATATAAATATTGAAGAAGAGAGAATACAAACGTTAAGAAAACATTATGAATATTGTGATACATAATATTTAAACATTGAATGTTTAATACTTTTTTCAATAATTATAATTGTTTACAAATAAATTAATTTTAAATTAAGGTGATTTCACTACAATAAATAATAGCGAGGTTTTTCAGAAATTATAGGAAGAAACAATGACTTGAATACAAGGGTTAGTTTTTCATTGCGGATTAGAAAAGTTATATTGGAAAAACATCCCCTGTATACATAAGTGTTATTTAATAAATTGGTGATTTGGAAAATCAAATTAATAAAGGCTACCCATACCCTCTAAGTTAATACTTTTTAAATTTATTGAAACAAACAATTATATTCAATATTCATATGACTAATATATAAGACTCATTCAATCATATAATTTTTTCAAGTATGTATATGTTCTATGATGTGTTAAAGTAAATAGAGTGATATGAAATATTAAATTTTCTAAGAAACTATAAATAATCATTGGTATTTCTAAAAGAAAAAATATATAATAATAAAATATTAAATATGTATAGGTCTCGAGTTCATACAAAAAGGTAATTTCCATTACATATTTTCCAAATATCAACAAATGTAAGATTAAATTATGGAATAACTAAATTATATATTAATCATGTACTTATCCAAATTAATAAAATTACATAATACACATGAGTAATTTCCTAGATAAATAATTTGAAAACATAAAATATGAGAAACCTAAAAAAGGAATTTGAAGATAAAAATCAGATAATAAATTTGAAATAATATAACGAATAAATATAATCACATTATTTATTATATTAAATTTAAATAAATAAACACCAGTAATAGAATATAATAATTATATCTTATCTTTCTACTTATAGTGACCTTATAAAAATTTCCTTAACAATTAATTTATCTAATATATAATGACAACTTATGATGGTAATATTTTTTTATAAATCACTATACCATATAGTCTCTCATTGAAGATAGAAATTACTTCTATATTTATAATTATATGCCTTCATTCATTAATCATTATTATTGTATTTATCTTCTGATGATATCACTAATAATTATATTTAATAATTGTATTTTTTTTTGTATATTTTTTTCATTCGTTTCCATTATACTCGTAGTAATCTTTTGTAATGTTTTATTTTTATAGAAATATTTCTTTATTTTATGTTATGCATGTATTGATAATTTATATAATTTTTAAATAGAAATATAATTTATAAAAATATTTTTCATACTAACACAAGGATATTACACTTATTTTCCATGGAACTCAACTATTTTTCATGATAATGAGTCTCACCCAAGTACTGATGGGAACAATTACTCATGGTTGATGGTTCTATTCAATGGAATTCCTCTCTAAATCCATATTGAGTGAATGTTTCTTTAAATATTTCTCCATATGGAAGATATAAATATGAACAAATCATATATATCTCTTACTTTTATAAGCTGAGTGGTCGGATTTATATCTCAAAGGATTATATTGAACTCTCATAAAATGAAGAGGAATGTGCTTTTATCTGGGATCTATTGGATGATCAGGTTTGGTACGATTTTATTGATATGGTGGGAGGGTGATTTACACACCCCAACAACTTTGTTGAAATTATATGTATCTTTGGAACACCCCAATTTTATATCCCCAATCCACCTAAAAAACATCTCCAAGGAGAAGATCTCAACATGTGTTCCACAATAGTCCTTGTCTGGGTGTATCATTTTATAGAATAATCGTGTAGTTATAGGCTTCTAGCTCTAGAGTATGTGGTACATATTTTAGGTTCATGGGAATATACCAATGTAAATTCCCCTATAAATGATATTCCTCCTTTATAAAAAATAATATCATGAAGATATTGGGTCCAGAGACCTCACTCTGAGGTCTGATCCAAAATTGTAGTTTTTTATGTCTTGTAGAGGTTTTGGGATGGGTATGTCACATTGAAGCCAAAACCTATGAAGGGGTAGCCTCTATAATACATCATAATTTCTATGACATACCCTAATCCTGTCCAAAATAAATAGGTAACTAAATATAACACACTGAAACATGATATCCTGAAATGGAGGATTATGTCTACTCAGAGAATAATGACAACTTATGAATATTATTTGGGATTTTTTTAGATGGAATAAAAACCATTACATGAATATCATATTAGTTCAAAATATGGAATTATATGGAAATGGAATCTAAGAAAATGAAAAAAAATTGAACATTTTAATAGAAATTATTTTTTGTGTGTAGCATAAAAAACAATTTGTTAGCTTGGTTTCATGTGGATGGTTTGTGATGGATAAAAATGAATATAAAATTTAAATGGTATCATAAATGATTTATTCCTGTTATAGATTATATTCAAAAAAATCATTTGATGTTTCCAAATGTAGAGACACATGTTGGTGAAATATTACCAAAATAACTCCAACAACAATGTCATGAAAGGGGACTCCACTTGAAACATTTTTTTTATGGAAAAATGAATATCTAGTTTACAAATTTTATGTGACACCATATATATGTTTTGTGTTCCTTTCTATTTTCCTATAATTTTACCAAATTAATTTTAATTTTATCCAATTATATGGTGAGGGGGAATTTTTTTATGGATAAAATATATGATCAATACATTGAAGAAAAAATTATAGTAAACGTTGAAAGATAGAAATATGAGAAATGGTAAATCAATTCACTCTAAAGTAAATTATAATACAATATAAATATTATTTAGTAAATCTATGTGGTATTATGGAAACCGTACAATATGTGAATATTTTTTAGTGACATAGTGTAATGTATTTTTAGTCACAAGAAACTTTATATTGGATAAATAATTTACATTAGTAATATGGAGTTGATTTTGATTCACACTAAATCCTCACAATGCATGTTTAATTTCAATTTTTAATGAGGTATGCACATTTTATCATGTAGAAGAATGGTATGAAGGATATTATTTTCATTCATATAGTGGAACTCCATTAAATCCACATACATTGTATCTTGAAATAGTTTTGATTATATAAATATAGTGGATACAAATTTTTCTTATAATTACTTTCATTACATGAATTTAATGGGATAAGTAATTTTCTACATCATGATGTCCATGAAGAGTCACATCATTGGTGAATCAATATTCAACAACATGTGTTTTAGAATTTTATTTCGGTTTATTTATAATATATAACTAGGATATGCGGAATGAGACAACATAATTATATCATGGTGATTCCTCTAACACATATATTATTCATGGAAATTACCTCATAATCTATTTTTAAACAGACACATCAATTTTCCTCCTCAAAGGGATTCCCACCATCCATATCATATGTAGTCGCGTTCCATAAAGACATATAACTTTATTGGTCCCCAAAAACTCTAATATAACTATAATATAATGAAAAATATATGATTATTATATTATATATTAACTTATTTTTGTGGTTTATCATAATGAAATATTTGACATACTATTATACAATTCTTAAAAGGTCCATTTAGTAGAATTTCAGGCCTCCTTAACGATCATTACATCAGCCAAGTCACTTACTGGATATGAATTGAGTACACAAATGAACTTAATGGAATCCTTACCCAATGTCAAAGACCATGAAAATATATTTCCCCCAATTACACATCTAAAAAAATTATATAAACGTGATAAAATATTTATACATGTAAATTTACCCCCAACGATCATATATTCCATTGATTATATGAATTAAAAACAATAATGAAGATGTCCCACATGTATTTATATATAAATTATACGACTCATGGGGAAGTAAAAATATTATATTACCTTGATATCGAGTACTATTATAATAAGATAACTAATGTAATCTCTCTATGCTTGTGAAACTCATCTTAATAGACGTGTACTAGTCTTCATAGACTTCAATCATCCGGTCAGTCTCTATTTATCTAATAAATGTTCTAACAATATTTCCCAATCATCTCAACATTCCTGTCTCCTCTCCTCTAGACCTTTAAGGTCTTCAAAGTGTACACTAGGAACATGAACAATCATTGAATCAATCTCCCTTATGACTAATAAATGTGATAAAAATATAAATGGGATTCCATATTTTTTGTAACTCACAAACATTCCTGGGAGAACCACACTAGCCATGATTTCAATAATCCATCATTATCCAATTAACAATTGGTTTGATATAGAAATAAAAGGCTTAAATCGTTGTGAAATACCCTACCTACTTGAAACTAAATAATCTTTTTGGTTTAAAAAGAACGATTCATTCTTGCAAAAGTTCTATATGTACCATTTATAGGTATATTTAACATATTATTCAATATATATCAGTGGTATTGAATACCTGATGTTCAGAGGAACCTTCTTAGTGATGGATTTATTACCTTAAAATGATAAAAAATGGTTCCTGTCGTGTGACCATAAAATGTATGACATGTCCTATATAAAAGAATCAAACTATATAGGTTCTCATTCCATTTTTATGTATAATTAGGAATCACCTCTCATTGGAACAACCATGACTCCAAAATACCAACCACCACCAAAGATGGTTATAAAACCATGAGTTACCTATTGTGATGAATTAAATTATTATACAACTAAAGAATGAGTGGAATGATAGAGAACCTATCATATGTAATGATTTTCAAATAGATAAATTGTTTTTATCAATTAGTATCGTGAAAATGATAACTAGTATAATTATTATAAAGGATTTAAAAAATTTATCCTAATTCATTAATATATTCACTAACCATGTAAATGACATATCATGGGATTAGACAACCACCCTCCATCTGGATATTGATATGCAATTTAACAAACTACCTTCTCTCCTTAATGTTCATTATCATTTAGAATGAATATTTGTTTTCCAAATAGAAACTATATGTGTGATTGAAAAAGGTAAATAATCACTCAATTTTAGAATTATTTTAATGGATATGGGAAAATTTACAGCAATAAGTGTAAATATAGAGTTGAATATATTATTAATGAATTTATTTCACACAATTCTACAAAGGTAAAATGTGTAAAATGAAGATTCCAGGGTAAGATACCATTGTATTTTTTCAATTATTAAAAGGATGAGAATATAGGATCATGGTGTCTATTTAGGATTTATAGTGAAGATTGAGATGTTTACAACTATTAAAATTGGAAATGGATGTTTCTTATATATGAATGAAAAATATGGAAATCAATGTAAAAAGTATCTCCATTGAAAAATGTAGGTTGTAAATAGTAATTCAATAAAAATATTTTTCTTGAATAATGAAAACTAGATTTTAAATTATATTTATAGGATTAAAATGTTGTGTTTATTGAAAAAGATATATATGAAAATAATGGCCAAATTTAATCTCATGGTGTACTGAGTATTAAGGTTCATCTTGAATGCATAATCAAGGATTTTATGATACTAAGTAGGAATTATATGAAATGTTTGGGATTATTAATGGATACATAAAAATATATTTACCAGGTAAAATTCCAAATCACTCTGTTAGATAATGTTATAAACAATTTATCCATTTCAGAAGAGACATCTAGAAAAGTTATTGATTTTAAGAAAAATATTGATAATCAAGATAATATTGTCATTTAATCTTAAAACCTGTGTCGAATAGAATGGAATGAGGATTAAATAACATGAATAATAGGAAAATATTGAGGAAAAAGGTTCAATTGATATTTAAATAAGGAGTTTCAATGATGAAAACTCAATTACAGAAATTTATCAATTAATAAGACAATTAATAATATGAAATAGACATTTGGAATTTTATAAAATTTTAGAGTCATCAACGGCACTATAAAAAAGGGAAAATAAAATTATTAATTAAAGTTCAGAAATCCAATTCTTAGGTAAAAATATAATTTTACAAATGAGTGAAATATGTTTGGAATAATTATCAATCATTATGGGTTCATTAAAATCCAATATTATATTTATAAATAACGAACATATGAATTAAAAGTGAAATATATGCCCTAAAATAAAATCCCTCTATTTAAAGTATTTGTATTACACTTTGTATTATTGTGACTGGTGAGGGATCTAATTGGAAATAAAAGGAAATATATGTTAGGTAAAGATAATAATATCATTTCATACACCATAATGAATAAATTATTTTTTAGAGATATTATTTTTATTCCAGTTAAATAAGTTATAATGCATTTAATATTTGGTAAAGGGGGAATGAAAATAATGTTAACTAATTCTCATATAAATTTTATTGGGGACCAATGATATAGATATCATTTAGAAACAAATTATTACCACTATAAGATGAAGAAGTTTATATCACTACTTTGGATAAGAAAATGATAAATGAATTACATATGTAATTATTAAAAATAATCAGTCATGGATGGAAAATATTTATAATGAAAATTCAATAATTTATGAAAGTATAATTAAATGAAAAAGTTAAAAAAATATAGGTTCTTTGTAACATCCTGAAATTCTAAACTATGAACTTGTATTTGATACCGTGTATCAGACACAACACCAAGCACACATGGGAAAATAATATACTATGATTTCATAATATATTTACTATTTTAAATTACTTCAATATATATTATAACTTTGAATTCATAAAAAAACGTTTTTAGCATATGTTGCATGCAACAACAGGTTTCTTCAATGACTTATGTTACACGCAAGACCATGTTTTACTAAACAATAATATATTATTAAAATATTATTGATCAATATAATAAGATATAAAATAGTTATTATGAATATTAGTAAATAAATTATGAAATTATATGGTTTAAAAAATATAAAATTAATTAATTAGTAACAAATTAATTGGAAATGAATATAAGAACCAATTAAATATAAAGAGAATATTTTTATTGACCACTATTTTTACAATCACAAATCTGTTTTATGCATAAAAAATTAATTTATTTAAAATTATTGAGTTATTTTGGGGTTATATAGATATTATATACTGAACAAAATACATTTTATTTTAATCAAATATATTTTATAGGCATAAGATAAGAAAAAATCCAATTTTGGTATACATTCCTATAGTTTTATTAAGACATTTATACCTTATTTTTATGGAGAACCTATTTTAAATAAAATTTTTAAATCTGTTTTATATTTTATTGGTAAAATAAACTTATTATTTTAAATAGAAGCATAAAAATTTGGTTATGGTGAATTTTTGTCATTTTTTGGTGAAATTTTATTTTTAATGGAATAGAAAAAAATACTTAATTTAAATTCAAAACTACTTTTCATCTAATTTATAAAAGTTGTTAAATTATTTTTAAAATTTATTTTAAATTAAAATTATTTATCAATTTATCAATTTATCCTATTTTGGTCATTGTAATATATTTTACTTTGAAATTGCGTACAAAAACATAGTAACGTTTTGTAGATTTTTACATTAAAAACATGCATTGTCCTCCAATCTACGAGATTGAATTTAAATTAATTTATGCCAATAATTTTATTCTAATATAGAAAAATGAATTTAATATTTTTTAACATATTTTATAATGTATAATAATTTCAACTAAATTTCCCTACAAATAATATTAGTGATGGTAAATAAATTTAATTGTAACAATTAAGGTGAAATTAAGCTTAACAAGGGAATAAACTATAATCATAAGGCCTAAAATAACCTATAAACTTATAAAAAATTCATTATATGGACATATTTATATTGTAACATCCATATAATATTATATTTAATATTATTGGATCGAGATTCAATGTTAAAAAATGCAGGTGTAATTCCCTTTTTGAAAACTTAAATGAGTGCCCCTCCTCTTCCACTATAAAAGGACTCCTCTCCTCACACATTCTTACACATATAAAACCAAATTAGATTGACCAATATCTATCTAAATAGCATCTAAATTCTCCTAATAAAACTAGAAGCCTAATCTTGGTCAGAAAGACATCTAAATAAACTTTTTGGTGCAAATGAAAAGACTTACCCGAATAAAAGGTAATGTCCTTCCTAATTCTCTTTATTTTTTTTCTTTTTCAAATCATTATATTATACTAATTACATGATTAAATAAAAAAAAGTATACTAAATATCATTATATTTTGTTGAATTAATGGTTATACAGACACACACACACATACACAAATACACTTCCATCTAATGGGTAAAAAACAATCGTATAAAATGAACTACTGCCTCGTGAAATAATGATTGTTTTTCCTTTACCACATTACATTTTTGGGAATTATGATGGTAATTATATTAATATATGTTATAAATGATATTTATTATGTCTTTATGATTATGTAATTCTATTATAAAACATACACATATTCGTTCCATTTTGTGTAAATATTATAACAACGTTTTTGGATGTGTGGACTATTGCCTCCCAAAAGTATTGTGATTTGTTCATTATATTAATGGATTGTATACATGATGTTTTTAATTAAATATATCTTACATAAAAAACATATATATGATATTAATTACATAATTACATTTATGGAAATATAATATATATCATTTTATTTATTACCCTTTCTGAAACATAAGTAGTGTTAACATCATTCATGGGCGTGTGCACTACGACCTCCTCAACATGATGTGATTCCTTTGACATCAAAATAATTATATATATAAGTATGTATGAATAAATAAAATGTTTTTTATGATATAATGATCATTTTGGGAATATATAATGTTATGTACCTTCTTTCCATAATGATCATTGAAAAATGAGAACTTGACTCAAATGTGCATACAAACTACCATCTTCATTAGGGTAACATTGGTTCATTTTTCATAACCATATTTAAATATTGGTTTCAATAGTAAAATTGATGTATTAATATTATAATTAAATTGATATTATAATTCTAATTAAGTTATAAAGTGACCCCATTGATCATAGTTGACCTACAAAAGTTATTTTTGACACATAAACTAGGTTTGGTCAAAACACCGACATTAACATAATTTTATTCGTGGTTCAATACCAAATTTTCAAAAGTGAAGTAAAATGAATTGAAAAATTGAAAAAAATTCTGAATTAGATAAATAATTATCATATTGTGATTATTTTGGAATATAAAGACACAGGTGACAAATTAGATTCACGGTAAAGGAATTTCATCTAACTTTTTATTTGTTAGAGATACATGACATATTAACCACTTGCTTCTTTTGTGAGGTGTATATACAATTTTATGATATTTTATATCATTAATAACAATTATTTAATTATATTGAAATGTTTAATTACATTTATTCTTTCATGGGGATCATATTCAAATGATACCCATGTAGTAAGGGATTTTTGTCTGCCACATCATTCTGTGAGGCAGACACCATTATTCGTCGATTACATATTTATGTGGTGTATCTACATCCCATTTATATATTATATCATGAATTATATTATCTTAATGGAATTTATTATTTCATTTGAAATTATTTCTTTCATTGGTATTATGATTCAAATCTTTCAAAGAGGCACGAGACACTTTGGAATGATTAATGATTATTTTACTCAAGAATGATTTAATGATCTTTGAATAGTATTTCCATCCATTAACATCAATAAGCATTATTTTCACTTATAATTCAGAATGTAATTTTTGAAAATTATGTATCTCCAATTAAATTGAGATACATTTGGATAAGGCACATTATTTTTGAATTAAATATATTATTTTTTAAATGAGGAATTCTTTGGACATGCAATACACGGGTTTGGGACTGTTTAAGAAATTACTTATGGGTTGGGGACTAGTTAATGAAACCCCTTGATACATCATTAGTCTGATGAGTTCAGATAGTTAGAAAAATTAGAATAGTTTAAATTTTCTATAGATAGTGAAAGTATCGTGAGCCAAGAAACCATGGCATTTAGCAATTAATAATTTCCATATTTGGTAATTCACTTATTATTATTATCTATGAGATTATCACATCGATATATATATATATATATATATGGATAAATTTTATTATTGTTTTATTGATTATGTGGCATGAGTTTTGGTTTCTTACCTTTCCATATTTATTATTACTTATCTTGTTTATTTGAATGGTTGGTGTTATTAGTCATTTACATTAAAATGTGGATCTAATCTCATGATTTCATCATTAATTCTTCTTTAATTCTCCTTAATTAGCAATTGATCCCACCATTATTTTGATTCCTTTACCAAGGTTATGATGAACAAATAATAGAATAAGATTTCAATGATGGTTTTTATTTCACTCTATTTTGTATCATGTTTGTACTTCTTATTTTTCAATATATTATGGGTTTAATGTATACAATATGGAATTACAAAACTACTGAACTGACCAGACCATTGATTTATGTTCCCTTGTAGTCATGCCAATTTAATAAAATAGTGCACCGACCTTGAGCATCTAGGGATGGGGCATTACAATTTGTATTATTTAAATATTAGCAGCAACTATGGAATGTAGATTAAGAAGATCTAGATTAAGGATCATAACCGTAATATATAATTTGAGGAAAAGTTTAGAATAAATTCCTATAATTTGGTTGAGGTAGAGAATATCTGGTTACTCCTAGTAGTATATCCATGTATGGATACTATATATGGATGTGGTTCGGGCACAAATGTACCTAGGAGTTATAACTATGACAAGGTGTGTCTGGCCTAACTCATCATAACCTGGTATAAAAAAACTGGCCTTACTCCACACATATTTTGACACTCATGGGGGGATATTCATAAGAGAGTTCACATTTTATTTGAAATCCATTAAGAAGGATTCAAAAGTATAGATATTCCCAAATAAACCATGATTATGAGTATGATAATTTCTATTCATAAAATTTTCAATTTATGTTAAGTGTTTCACGAGTTTTTGGATTATACATTATGTCTTGATTTATTCCATTATAGTCAATAATTTAGAAATGGTGTATGGGAGAAGGAATGTGAACTCCACCAATGCACATGATCAAAACAGTAAGATGGATCATATATTTTATAGTCTTAATCCAATATTTTAAAACGATATAACCTCCCATTTTTTCTTATAATATTATGATATAGTATAATGTTATAATGATATAGGTAAATAATTATCCAATTCCTATGTATTTGAATGGATGAAAGAGAAGAATAGAAATGTATAGAAAAATATGGATTAAGGCAATAAGGGAATGAAGTACTATACCACATGTGATAATTGTATAAAGAAACACCATTATACTTTCTTAAAAGGAATGGGAGTTTCTTACAAGTGTGAAAATAAATAACACCATATTTTTTATTCCAAGGGTAAGAAAAAGGATTCCAATGTATAATACTTCAATAGAAAGGATATAAGAAACTATGAAATTAATTTTATAAAGTGTCAATGAAATATACCCTGAATGGTTCTAATGGATATTCTCCATGTTATGGTACTTCTATAGAAGAAGAGAAATGATATATATACATATTCATGAACAATTTAATTTGATTATTTTATCAGGGATGTATTGGTTATAAGAATTATAGAATATATGAGGATTGCACTGCAATATTTTGGATTTAAGGAATTAAGATCATATATTAATGGTACTGAGATAATTTATTCTATAGAAATAAAACCTTTTTGGAAATCACATAGTGAAGGATAATATAACCGTTAATATGTTATAAATTTTATGATAACGTGTTAGGATAAAAACAATTGGTTTGGATAACATAAAATTGTATATTTGTGGACTACCTGTGAACTGATAAATGGGTTATTAAAGTGGTTTATCCCATTATTGATGGATTTTACAACATAATTTTATATTAGGAATATATCCGAGAATCTGTTTTCGATTAATGTAATAAATATAATTCATATTATCAACCAGGATATATGGTAATTGATGTTTTTAAAAAATTAACATTTTGGGTATGTGATGATTAAAATACTCTTCATGTTTTTTGATAAGTAAATTTTGGATATTTTGTGACCTTCCCCCCAATGTGTTAGATCATAATAATTTTGAAATGTTAACCATTTATAAAATGGTTTAATATGATATTTGAATTAGTTTTTAGAGAGTGATGTATTAATTCTCCCTATTAAACTACTTCTGTAAAGAGATTAAGTATAAATATTTCAAGGCATAATCAATATAATGATTATGTTTATGGAAACATATATTTTGTTATATTCATAGAGTTTGAATGAATTTCTAAACTCTAGAGAAAAAATGTTTTTCAATTTTTTTTTTCATATTATCATTATTTTTTAAGATATCAATGACCTTTAATCACACCGATGGTTTATTTTTTGGTGGTATATTTTTTTATCTAAACAAATTATCTAAAAATCTCCATTAGAACATGATTTTTGGTATTTTCTTCCATATCCATGTTACTATTTGATAATTATGTTCTCCTAATAGGGAACCTAGTTACGTAGCAATTGCACTTTATTTTTTCTCTTATTAAGAAGATGTGATATTAACCCTATTTATGATGTGTGTAACACCCGAGACCTTTATGTTATATAAACTATCAAAGTAATTTTTGTCTACACAACACTTGCTTGGCTTGCTTTACACGCAATCGCGACCTTCCTCGATAGCTTGCGTCGTACGCAATACTGAGTTTCACTAAACAACAATATGCTATTAAAACTAGCCGTTATGAATAGTAATAACCACTTTTTGAAATTTTATAAATTTTATTTTTCAAAATGAACTTCATTTTTGGACTCAGAATATCGAAATTAGCCTAGGGTGAAATTTTGGTATTTTTCTGAAAACTTTCAATTTTTGATGAATAGTGAAACCACTAAGTGGTAGGTTAAAAAATGAATTTTGCATAAAACTTAATTTTACCGCTTCTGTGAATGGAATTTCAAAAATCCGACAGACACGGTTGATGTCAGTAAGTAAAATGTGGTTCAATGAGATAAAAATAATTTTTTGGTGAATAGTAACTTTTTACTATTTTTACCGCGGTTAACAGTAAATAGGGTAACTAAGGGTAAATATGATATTAATATTACCCTAACACATGTCCTAATTCTATTAGACAAGTGTAATTCGACCAAAAACAAACTTAGGAATAAAATATGACCATTTAGGCCCACATGGATTAGATTAGGACATTTATTATTAATTTATTTAAAGAAGGGTTAAAATAGTTAAAATCAAAGTTTAATAAGTAAATTATTTTTAATATGGGGTTATACATAAGATAAATTCTATTGTAAATATTATTTAGAAATCTAAAAAGATTTCCTACATGAGGATATTTTATTTGTAATTTTTAGACATTAAATAATTTAATTTATTTATGACACAATGATGATGCAGTAATTATCTTATTAATGAAATATTGACATAATTTATGTTATAAACACCAAAATAAATGTAATTTGAGACTTTTTATGAATTCCACTAATTTTATAGGTTACTATGATATATTAGTTTTTATTTAATCAACTTGGTTCGAACATATAATTCTGTTATGACTTTCACAAAAATCATATATCAAATAGTGTCAAAATTGACACAAAATAGTTTTTAAATCAAATATTATATTATTAATTGTTATTTTATTCCTAAAAATCTAATGTTCCGCCAAATGACTTAGATAAGGATATATATATTAATAATAAACAATTTGGGGTTCGTTTGGCATGTTATAGTAAGTGTATTAACCATATAGTGAAAGAAAACAAAAAGACACGGTAAAAGTTAAATTAATTAACTTAGAGTTAAATCTAATTGATAAGGTTAAAATAATACCCTAAACTTGTCTAAATCCTATTGGTTGATAGGATTTTGACCCATCCCCACTTTAGCTTCGAAATAAGACCCTTTGGAACCATTATAAACCGATTTTGACTTTAATATAAAATAATATTTTGAGATATTCCTAAGGTGCCCCTCTCCTCCCTTATAAAAGGGCACCACCTCCCCCTCCTCCTCACACCAATTTGAGCACTCAATCTCGGCCAACCCCTGACATTTTCTCCTCTCCACTTCCCTAGAATAATCCTAGAGGTCCTGGTCTTCTCCAAAGACCAATCTTAGTTCCTTAAGTGGAGGATTCAAAGAGGCGTTTCAAAGAAGAGGTAATATCCATTACCGATCTTTTCAATTTCTTTCTTCTTCAACTTCTTCTTCTTTAGTTGTTTCATGATAAAGTAATAACATAAGTATTACTTACATACTGATATGTTATTATAAATATGAAACAACCCTAATTCACCTTCTATCCATCCTACGGAAAAATGAAATCACCGCGCGTGCGTACGTACGGAATACCGTCTCCACGCCGTGGTGTAATCTATTTTCCACCATCACCTTACTAGGATGGGTATAATGGTGTAATGAGTAACTATATATGATTATTATGAAGTAATATTGATACTTAAATAATATATATATACTCCAATACAATTCCACGATCATAGAAACGATATCATTACTCGTGCGTACGTACGGAATACCGTCTCCACGATGTGATGCGACTCGTTCTACATGATCTTCATTTCATAATGATTATATAAATGAATTTAATGAATGAATATGGTATATACTACAATAATACCATTCTGTAAATGAATTTTCTATAACCTAAAGATAAGAATAAGAATTTATTCGACAAAACACGCATAAGAACAAAAAGTTATAAAGACCCGAGTAACAAAACAATGAAATATTACTAACAAGAAGCTAATAATATGACCATATATGATATCATATCAATATGTATGATTCTGGAATAAGTCAATAACATTATTTAAACCATTATACAGGAGCTTCGGACACGAACAAAGCAAATCGGACCTAAGGTAAGGGAAAATATCACAATCTCGCTTTTATCCGAGATTGTTTTTACTTTGGTAATTACGGGAGTGTATTTTATCATCCACATCCATGTTACCTCAATATGTAATATTATTTCCATTCTTCTACAATAGTTTATATCCAATTTTACCCTTCGGTGAGTTTTTAGTAAAAGATACGAAAGGAATCTTTTGTCGTTTTTCGTACGAGGTACTTTTTGAATTTTCCGACAAAAGTACGAAGAACGTTTTTTTTAACTTATACGACATGAATGGATTTTTAAAACATTGTTTCCAAGAAGCTTCCTTTACAAGTTTTCAAGTTTATTTTTAATCAACTTCTTTTATTTTAATGTTGTATGACATGTTATGAAAGGAAAAATGTTTTTTAAGAAGAAAGGATATTTTCCTCAAGAATGGAGTTCAAGTGTTTTATCAAAATAATTTTCCATCTAAGATAATAAAGGGTTCTGTTTTTATCCCTATTATAAAATTGATTTGTTCATGTTGTGATGGAATTATTTTTATGAATTCCTTTATCTTATATGAATTGATTTATGATGTCATGATGTTTCAAGAATCCCATTTTTGTTACATGTGTTATGCGATGATGTATGTTTTATGATTATGTGGAACACATAAGAAAGGATTCATTATAAGATGGGTGGGACCTATATCTCCCTCCAATGCATTGGGTAAAGATTTTATATCTCATGAGATAGACATGGCTGGAACGGAAGGTTATTTCGGTTCAGTGATACAGGACTGAAACGAGGAGTGAACTCGGTTCAGAAAGGGACTTTGTCCACTAAGATAGTCATGGCAATGAGTCATGACTAACAAGAAATGATTTTCCATGATTATGTGTGCATGCCACAAAGTTTCAAGTTTTATGTTATGATTATGGGGATCTCATTTTCACTTCTATGATTTATTCCATGTTAAGATATTATGATCTCTTTTGCAGGTTTTGATTTTCATAAAGATATGATATGATTTTTATTTCCTTTATTTTCCCTTGCTGAGCATTTGAGCTCACCCTTTTATGTTTTCTTTTCCCCAGGTCAGGAAGATGGATATTAAGTAGAATATGCTAAAAGGGACCCTAGATATGATGAAATAAATGGGAGACACTGTAGAAGATTTATGAAACAGTTGTTTATGTTTCCCAGTTTCTAAAGACTCTATACCTATACGGACCTTTGTGGTTTTGTCATATGTTGTAATAAGTGTGCTTCAATTTCGAAGTATTAACAATGTATGTAAATTATGGGTCGTTATAGTTGGTATCAGAGGGAGGTTTTAGTCAACCTTTGGAAACTAGGATGTGAAAGCCTTAGTAAGAACCCTAAGGATAAGTCTAAGCATAGAACACAATCTTAGAAATGGCCATGAATAACCTAGGATAAGACCATAAGCTTGAAAATTTTATTCTTGAATTATGTGGTTTCCTATTATAATTAGTGTTGCTCACACTATTCTTCTTGGTTTTAGTCAATGGCTGGAACTCGAAGGAACCGTGTTAATGCGGAATGCGATGGGCAATGCAATGATTGTCCCCCTGAGCAACCAAACGATATGGGAGCTGGAATGCGAAATCTTGTAGCCATGCTCACACAACTTTCTCAAGCTATGAATCATGCAGGATTTCCAAACGAGCAAAGGAGGGAGAAACATTCTGTTGAATCCTTCATGAGGCAGTGTCCACCTTCTTTCAGCGGGTCTACTGATCCATTAGTTGCTGAACAATGGATTAGTACTACTGAAAAGATATTTTCAGTTCTTCAATGTTCTGAACATGATAAAGTCATCCTAGCAGTGTATCGTTTGGAAGGAGATGCGGATCAATGGTGGAATCTTGTTAAGAATACGAGGCAAAGGGATGAAATTGAGTCTATGGAATGGGACGAGTTCAAGAACATATTTTTCAATAAGTACTTCCATCGTATTCTCCGAACAAAGATGGAGAAAGAGTTCCTTGAACTGAAGCAAATGGATGATGAATCTGTTAGTACCTATGAAGAAAATTTTACAAGACTTGCAAGGTACGCTTCTGGTATTATTATCCAACCTGAGAGTAAGATCGATCGATTCTTTAGTGGCTTAAAACCAAGTCTTCGAAGGGCGTTAGCCATAAGGGACTTCAATAGCTACGAGGAAATCGTTCGATGTGCTCTCAAAGTCGAGATGGAAATTGGAGTAACCCATCAGTCACATGGGTTTGATAAGAAGAGGAAGATGGAATTCAAAGAAAAATCTAAAGAGCACACGGAAAAGAAGATGAGCTTTTCCTTATGCTCAAAGTGTGGAAAGAAACATGGAGGGAGTTGTCTTAAAGGGACAAGTAAATGTTTTAAATGTGGAAAAGAAGGTCATCGTGCATTTGAATGCCGTGATAATGGGAAGAAGATGTCTAATGATGCAAACAAAGGAAGGGATACACAGAATGAACCTACTACACTTCAATGTTTCAAGTGCAAGGAGATGGGGCATTATGCAAATCAATGCCCAAATCCAAGGGTTGATGATGATGGTCGACGTCAACAAACTCTTAAGGCTAAAGACAAAGGAAAGTCACATGCAATTTCTATCAGCGATGTGGAGTACGATAACGATGTGGTGAAAGGTACACTTACCATCCACTCTAAAGTAGAAAATGTTTTATTTGATTCTGGATCCACCCACTCTTTTATTTCTGAAGACTTTTCTAAGGGTATCACCGTATTACCTCAACAAATAGATGTTGAGTTAGCTGTGACAACACCTAATGGCACATCAATCGCATCAAAAGTTTATAATTCTTCTCCGATCGAAGTTTGTGGGAAAGTGCTTCCTGCAAATCTTGTGATCCTTCCTTTAGTAGAATTTGATGTGATTCTTGGCATGGATCGGCTTTCTCTACATGGAGCTCATATCGATTGCCAAAGAAGGGAAGTCACATTTCATATTCCAGATCAATCTACGATCGTCTATCAATGCAAGGATGAACATAACCTTCCAGTGGAAATTTCTTCCATCTTATGGGTATTGATTCCACTAAATGAAGGTTATTTATCTCAAATGGTTGGTGAGAAACTCACGATTAAGAATATGCCCATTGTACGGGAGTTTGATGATGTCTTTCCAGAGGAATTGCCGGGTCTTCCACCAAATCGTGAAGTTGAGTTTTCAATAGAACTCGTACCGGGTGCTTTGCATATTTCAAAGACACCTTATAGAATGGCCCCAATTGAGTTGCAGGAATTGAAGAAGCAACTCCAAGAGAATCTTGATAAGGGATTCATACGCCCTATTGCGTCACCTTGGGGAGCACCTGTTCTATTTGTTAAGAAGAAAGATGGATCAATGAGACTTTGCATTGATTATCGAGAACTTAACAAGATCACTATCAAGAACAAATATCCTCTCCCACGCATTGATGACTTATTTGACCAACTACGCAGAGCTCAATACTTTTGCAAGATTGATCTTCGTTCAGGGTATCATCAATTAAGGGTCAAAAGGGAGGATATACCAAAGACGGCTTTCCGTACAAGGTATGGACACTATGAATTTATAGTGATGCCATTTGGTCTTACTATTGCCCCTACTATCTTCATGGATCTAATGAATAGAGTCTTTAGAGACTATCTTGATCAATTTGTGGTAGTCTTTATAGACGATATTCTTGTCTATTCAAAGAGCAAGGAAGAGCATGAAGATCACTTGAGAATTATATTGAAGACCCTGAGAAAGGAGAAGCTTTATGCCAAATTTACCAAGTGTGAATTTTGGCTTCAAAAAGTTGCATTTTTGGGTCATATAATCTCAAAAGAGGGGATATCTGTGGATCCAGCAAAAACAGAGGTTATCGAAAGATGGTCAAGACCAACAACAGTAACTGAGATCCGACGTTTTCTTGGTTTGGCTGGATATTATCGACGTTTTGTAAAAGATTTTTCACGATTATCTAATCCAATCACCAAGTTGACTCAGAAGGGAGTTAAGTTTGTCTGGACAGAGGAATGTAAAGAGAATTTCAAGGAGTTGAAAAGAAGGTTATCCAGTGCACCTGTGCTCACACTGCCTTGTAGTGGAGAAAGGTTTGTGATCTACAGTGATGCATCCAAGAAGGGATTGGGGTGTGTTCTTAGGCAAAATGATATGGTGATAGCTTATGCCTCACGACAGTTGAAAATCCATGAGCAAAATTACCCAACACATGATTTGGAGTTGGCTGCGGTAATCTTTGCATTAAAGATTTGGAGTCATGACCTTTATGGTGAAAGGTGTGATATTTATACTGATCATAAAAGTTTAAAGTATATTTTCACACAAAAGGAGTTGAGTATGCGTCAAAGAAGATGGTTGGAGCTGATTAAGGATTATGACTTCTCAATCCATTACCACCCTGGGAAAGCAAACAAGGTGGCAGATCCATTAAGTCGACAAGACCATTCTAGTTTATCCATGATGAGGATCACAAAATATCCAATATTTATGGATTTACAAAGGATGGATCTTGGAATTATAATGGAAGGGGAAAAATCTTATCTTTCTCAAATGAATGTTCAACCATCTATACATGTGAAGATTAAAGAGGCACAGAAAGAAGATGTCGAGTTACAAAAGAAGGTTAGAAATGTTCCTGAATTCAACCTTGATTGTGATGGGATAATAAAGTTCAGGAATCGGGTTTGTGTTCCTCCCATCCCCGAATTAAAGAATGAGCTGCTGGATGAGGCTCATAGTTCATCATTCTCTATTCATCCTGGAAGCACGAAGATGTATAGGGACCTGAAAGAGTACTTCTGGTGGGATGGCATGAAAAGAGATGTTGCTGAATATGTCTCTCGATGCTTGGTTTGTCAACAAGTTAAAGCTGAGAGACAGAAGTCTAAGGGGATGTTACAACCATTACCCATACCCGAATGGAAATGGGAAAACATCACTATGGACTTTGTCACAGGACTTCCTAAAACATCCAAAGGCAATAATGCTATCTGGGTCATAGTTGATCGTCTTACAAAGTCTGCACACTTCATTGCTATTAGAGAGGATTTCTCTCTAGATCAGCTTGCCAGGATATATGTAAAGGAAGTGGTAAGATTGCATGGAGTACCACTTTCTATTATATCTGATCGAGATCCGAGATTTACCTCGAAGTTCTGGCGAAGTCTTCAGCATACTCTGGATACAGAGTTGAGTTTCAGCACTGCTTATCATCCCCAGACAGACGGTCAGTCTGAGAGAACAATTCAAACCCTAGAAGATATGTTGAGAGCTTGCTCTATGGATTTCAAAGGAGGTTGGGATCAACACCTACCTTTGGTAGAATTTACTTATAATAATAGCTTTCACTCCAGTATTCAGATGGCTCCTTATGAAGCTCTCTATGGAAATAAATGCAGGACTCCAACTTGCTGGGATGAAGTTGGGGAAAGAAAGCTATTAGGACCTGATCTCGTTGATGAAATGGCAGAAAAGGTCAGATCTATTCAACAACACATAAGAGCAGCTCAGAGTCGACAGAAAAGTTAAGCCGACAACCGAAGAAAAGACCTAGAGTTTGAAGTGGGCGATAAAGTGTTCTTACGAATATCTCCCTGGAAGTGGGTTATGAGATTTGGAAAGAATGGGAAGTTGAGCCCTAGATATATCGGTCCTTTCGAAATACTAGATCGTGTTGGGAAGGTAGCTTACCGATTGGCGCTTCCACCGAATCTCTCTCAAGTTCACGGTGTGTTCCATGTATCTCTCCTGAGAAAGTACATACCAGATCCTTCACATGTACTCAGCTCAGAAGTTGTACCGCTGGAGAAAGATCTTTCTTATGAAGAACAGCCGATAGAGATTCTGGATCGTAGCGAAAAAGTCCTACGAAACAAGACCACTCGATTGGTGAAAGTTTTATGGAGGAACCACCAACTTGAAGAAGCTACATGGGAGCTTGAGGATATGATGAGGGAGAAGTATCCTCATTTGTTTGTTACAAAGTGACGAATTTCGAGGGCGAAATTCTTTTTAAGGGGGGTAGAATGTAACACCCGAGACTTTTATGTTATATAAACCATCAAAGGAATTTTTTTCTACACAACACTTGCTTGGCTTGCTTTACACGCAATCGCGACCTTCCTCGATAGCTTGCGTCGTACGCAATACCGAGTTTCACTAAACAACAATATGCTATTAAAACTAGCCGTTATGAATAGTAATAACCACTTTTTGAAATTTTATAAATTTTATTTTTTAAAATGGACTTCATTTTTGGACTCAGAATATCGAAATTAGCCTAGGGTGAAATTTTGGTATTTTTCTGAAAACTTTCAATTTTTGATGAAAAGTGAAACCACTAAGTGGTAGGTTAAAAACTGAATTTTGCATAAAACTTAATTTTACCACTTCTGTGAATGGAATTTAAAAAATCCGACAGACACGGTTGATGTCAGTAAGTAAAATGTGGTTCAATGAGATAAAAATAATTTTTTGGTGAATAGTAACTTTTTACTATTTTTACCGCGGTTAATAGTAAATAGGGTAACTAAGGGTAAATATGATATTAATATTACCCTAACACATGTCCTAATTCTATTGGACAAGTGTAATTCGACCAAAAACAAACTTAGGAATAAAATATGACCATTTAGGCCCACTTGGATTAGATTAGGACATTTATTATTAATTTATTTAAAGAAGGGTTAAAATAGTTAAAATCAATGTTTAATAAGTTAATTATTTTTAATATGGGGTTAAACATAAGATAAATTCGATTGTAAACATTCATTAGAAAGCTAAAACGATTTCCTACATGATGAAATTTTATTTGTAATTTTTAGACATTAAATAATTTAATTTATTTATGACACAATGATGATGCAGTAATTATCTTATTAATGAAATATTGACATAATTGATGTTATAAACACCAAAATAAATGTAATTTGAGACTTTTTATGAATTCCACTATTTTTCTAGGTTACTATGATATATTAGTGTTGATTTAATCAACTTGGTTCGAACATATAATTCTGTTATGACTTTAACAAAAATCATATATCAAATAGTGTCAAAATTGACACAAAATAGTTTTTAAATCAAATATTATATTATTAATTGTTATTTTATTACTAAAAATCTAAGGTTCGGCCAAATGACTTAGACAAGGATATATATATTAATAATAAACAATTTGGGGTTCGTTGGGCATGTTATAGTATGTGTATTAACCATATAGTGAAAGAAAACAAAAAGACACGGTAAAAGTTAAATTAATTAACTTAGAGTTAAATCTAATTGATAAGGTTACAATAATACCCTAAACTTGTCTAAATCCTATTGGTTGATAGGATTACGACCCATCCCCACTTTAGATTTGAAATAAGACCCTTTGGAACCATTATAAACCGATTTTGACTTTAATATAAAATAATATTTTGAGATATTCCTAAGGTGCCCCTCTCCTCCCTTATAAAAGGGCACCTCCTCCCCCTCCTCCTCACACCAATTTGAGCACTCAAGCTCGGCCAAACCCTAACATTTTCTCCTCTCCACTTCCCTAGAATAATCTTAGAGGTCCTGGTCTTCTCCAAATACCAATCTTAGTTCCTTAAGTGGAGGATTCAAAGAGGCGTTCCAAAGAAGAGGTAATATCCATTACCGATCTTTTCAATTTCTTTCTTCTTCAACTTCTTCTTCTTTAGTTGTTTCATGATAAAGTAATAACATCAGTATTACTTACATACTGATATGTTATTATAAATATGAAACAACCCTAATTCACCTTCTATCCATCCTACGGAAAAATGAAATCGCCGCGCGTGCGTACGTACGGAATACCGTCTCCACGCCATGGTGTAATCTATTTTCCACCATCACCTTACAAGGATGGGTATAATGGTGTAATGAGTAACTTTATATGATTATTATGAAGTAATATTGATACTGAAATAATATATATATACTCCAATACAATTCCACGATCATAAGAACGATATCATCACTCGTGCGTACGTACGGAATACCGTCTCCACGATGTGATGCGACTCGTTCTACATGATCTTCATTTCATAATGATTATATAAATGAATTGAATGAATTAATATGGTATATACTACACTAATACCATTATGTAAATGAATTATCTATAACCTAAATATAAGAATAAGAATTTATTCGACAAAACACGCATAAGAACAAAAAGTTATAAAGACCCGAGTAACAAGTAACAATGAAATATTACTAACAAGAATCTAATAATATGACCATATATGATATCATATCAATATGTATGATTCTGGAATAAGTCAATAACATTATTTAAACCATTATACTGGAGCTTCGGACACGAACAAAGCAAATCGGACCTAAGGTAAGGGAAAATATCACAATCTCACTTTTATCCGAGATTGTTTTTACTTTGGTAATTACTGGGGTGTATTTTATCATCCACATCCATGTTACCTCAATATGTAATATTATTTCCATCCTTCTAAAATAGTTTATATCCAATTTTACCCTTTGGTGAGTTTTTAGTAAAAGATACGAAAGGAATCTTTTGTCGTTTTTCGTACGAGGTACTTTTTGACTTTTCCGACAAAAGTACGAAGAACGTTTTTTTTAACTTATACGGTATGAATGGATTTTTAAAACATTGTTTCCAAGAAGCTTCCTTTACAAGTTTTCAAGTTTATTTTTAATCAAATTCTTTTATTTTAAAGTTGTATGACATGTTATGAAAGGAAAAATGTTTTTTAAGAAGAAAGGATATTTTCCTCAAGAATGGAGTTCAAGTGTTTTATCAAAATTATTTTCCATCTAAGATAATAAAGGGTTCTGTTTTTATCCCTATTATTAAATTGATTTTTTCATGTTGTGATGGAATTATTTTTATGAATTCCTTTATCTTATATGAATTGATTTATGATGTCATGATGTTTCAAGAATCCCATTTTTGTTACATGTGTTATGCGATGATGTATGTTTTATGATTATGTGGCACACATAAGAAAGGATTCATTATAAAATGGGTGGGACCTATATCTCCCTCCAATGCATTGGGTAATGATTTTATATCTCATGAGATAGACATGGCTGGAACGGAAGGTTATTTCGGTTCAGTGATAGAGGACTGAAACGAGTAGTGAACTCGGTTCAGAAAGGGACTTTGTCCACTAAGATAGTCTTGGCAATGAGTCATGACTAACAAGAAATGATTTTCCATGATTATGTGTGCATGCCACAAAGTTTCAAGTTTTATGTTATGATTATGGGGATCTCATTTTCACTTCTATGATTTATTCCATGTTAATATATTATGATCTCTTTTGCAGTTTTTGATTTTCATAAAGATATGATATGATTTTTATTTCCTTTATTTGCCCTTGCTGAGCATTTGAGCTCACCCTTTTATGTTTTCTTTTCCCCAGGTCAGGAAGATGGATATTAAGTAGAATATGCTAAAAGGGACCCTAGATATGATGAAATAAATGGGAGACACTGTAGAAGATTTATGAACCAGTTGTTTATGTTTCCCAGTTTCTAAAGACACTATACCTATACGGTCCTTTGTGGTTTTGTCATATGTTGTAATAAGTGTGCTTCAATTTCGAAGTATTAACAATGTATGTAAAGTATGGGTCGTTATAATGTGGATTTTTAAAATATATTTTATTTTCAAATATCAAAATATTCAGTACTGAGATCATTCTTAAATTTATGAGGAAATAATTCAATTAAGGTGGGGATAATATAACACCCAAAAATTCTTAATTAAGAACATTATATTTAATAGAGTGCATCCCATGCCACAACAAGACCACAAAAAAACAAAATACCCAAAGAGTTTACAATATATTTATATTTTAAATAAATTTAATATATTTTTTAACTTTCAATTCATTTATCACTTAGTTATAGTACGTCACACGAAATGATGATCTTCTTAAATAGTTATCATTACACGCATGAATGGGTTTTACCAAAAAATAATGTATTATTAAACTATTATTATTTAAATAATATGATATAAACTGTTATTAATGAATAATACTATCTAAATTATTAAAATATAAGTTTCACAGAAATATAAAATTAATTCACTGGCTAAAAATTATTTAGAAGTAAATATAATAACCAATTGAATATAAGGATAATAGTTTTGTAGAAAAATATTATTATGCTCAAAATGATGTTTTTTGATAATAAATTAAATTATTTAAATCTTTTGAGTGATTTTAATTTAATATATATATTATATGTACAATAAAATATCTCATATATTCATCCAATATATATGAAAATAATAAGATAAGAATAAATCCAATTTTATGAATAAAACCCTATATTTTTTAATGAAAATCGTAACATATTTTAATAGAGAACCTATTTTAAATCAAATTGTTAGACCTTATCTATATTTTATATGTCAAAATAGAATTCATATTTTAGATACTAACATTAAAAAATTTTGGTGATTTTTTGGTATATTTCAATAAAGATTCATTTTTTGATGAATTATGAAAAATAATGAATTTTAATTCAAAATGACATTTTAATATAATTTATTTATAGTTTTAAAGTATATATATAATTATTTTAAACTATAACCATGTAAATTTTTTATCAATTTATTCAATTTAGGTTATTGAAATTAATTCCACTTTTAAATAGGGTATAAAAGCTAGAAATCATTTTACATTTTTACATTAAAACCCTGAATTATCATCCCGTCTAAAGGACAATAATAAAATTAGTTTCTGACACTTATATTATTAGAATTTTTGAAAAACTAATTCCATATTTGAAATAATTATAATATTTAATATTTAATATGTTCAAAATCATTTTTTAACAAAAATATTAGTGAAGGTAATTTAAATTCATTTGAATGATTATGGTGAAATTAAGCTTAACAAGCTACTAAACCCTAAACATAAAGCCAAAAATGATACAGAATCTTGTCCAAAATAAATTTTCTAATATATTTAGACACTATAAATCCACATATACACTTGTTTCCATTATTATTTACACCATCAATGGGAAAAATTGTGGGTTATATTCCCTATTCCATGATTTACAAGAGTGCCACTCTTCCTACACTATAAAAAGGCCTCACATACTACCACATCCTCACAAAACTAAAAAAAAATTGGTTTGGATAATATCTAAGTAAATTTATCCTCAACAAACCTCCACTCATCATAGAATCATTTCCTTGGTAAAAAAACAATCCAAGGAATCCCTTTGGTGCAAACTAGAAGAAGTTACCCAAGTAAGATGTTACATCCTACGTCAATATCGTTAGTCTTATTTCTTTTTATAATACATTAATTATACATATTTCATGATTATATAAGAAATAATTTATCCAAAATATAATGATATGTTTTTATTATAATATTTTTATCTACATTTACAAACACCTCCATCGAATGGGTAATGAACATACGTTCGTGTAAGGCGAACTACCGCCTCACAAAACAATGATTATTTATTTTTTTATATTGCAACCATTGATGTTTGAGAAATGTTATTGAAAAACTATTTATATATGTTATATATGAAATTTATTATTTTTCTATTTTTTTAATTCTTTTATAACAAATACCCTTATACTTTCCATTTATGTAAATATGATAACATCATTTGTGGAAGTGTTGACTACCTCCTCTTCAGAGTGATGTGATTAATTTATTCTATATATAGAATGTATATAGTACAATTTTAATTATTAATATGTAAAATAAAATACTGATATATTATATTAATGGAATAATTACCTTTATGGAATTATAATATATGTCATGTTATTTATTACTATCTCACACACTTAAAAATTGATGTCATCATTCATGGACATGTGGTCTACCACCTACTCAACACGACATGATTCCTTATACATCATAAAAATTCTATATATAACTATATATAATTATATAACATGTAATTTATAATATAATTATCATTTTTTAAATATATATATTAATTACCTTCCTTCTATAATAATCTCTAAAAAATGGGACCGTTATTCTTTCGTACGTACGACCTACCCTCTCCATGATAGTAACATAGGTTCATTTTATTTAACCATATTTAAATATTAGTTTTAATGTATAATTGATGTTTAAATATTATAATTATGCACTGATTATTAATCTAGATATTCTATATAATTACCCCATTGACCATTGTTGACTAACCAATGTTGTCTTTGACACTTCAACCAGATTTGTTCAAAACACATAATGTAAAAATGGCTTTTTAAGTAGTTGAATACATCATTTTAATAAGTGAAGGAAAAGAAATAATAAAATTTAAAAACATTCTGATGAATTTAAAAAATTTACATAGGTTTATTATTTAATATTATAAAAACACATGTAACATATCATAATAATGGTAATGGAATTTCATATCACTTTATATTTCCATGAGATACATGCCATATTATTCACATTCTTATTTGGTGTGGTGTAGATATTACCTTATGAAATTTTATATTATTAATTTACTTTATTTTATGATACTAAAATATTAAATTAATTTTCTTCTTTTATAGGGATAATGATTCAATAGTTACCCATGTAGTAAGATATTTTTGTCTAACTTTATATTCTGTTAGGTATGCACCGTTATTCATCACATCCATATTTGTATGGTTTATCTACTGCCTATTTATATGTATTAAATCATGTATTATTTTATATTTGTGGTATTTAATTTTTATTATGGTACCATTCCACTCACATTGATTATGATTTAAATGTTTCAAAGTGGTATATGACACTTTAGAGTAATTATAGATTATTTTTCTACGAGTTTTTTATTGATGTCTAAATGGTATTTCCATTTATCAACATAGAAAACCCTTCTAGTCACATATACTCCACTATGAAATTATTAATGAATTTTTTTCTTATATTCAATACAAATACATTTTGATGAGGAAATTATTTTAATTAAATTGATTATACGATATATATTGAATGATTTGGACATGAAATATGTTTGTTGGGGACCATTTAAGGAATGAGCAACATGTTGGGGACCGGTTAATTTAAGCCTATTAATGAATCAATATTCTAATGAGATGATTGAGTTTGCCAAGTACAAACATTTATACTGTCTCTTGAAAATAAAGGTATCATGGTCCTATGAAACATGACATCTAACAATTAATCATTTCCCTTATTAAGAAGTCACTTATTATTATTATTTATGAGATTATCTCATAGACCCATATATGGATGTATTTTAATCAATGATTTTTGATTTAATAGAATTTCATTTAGATTATTAATTTTCCATTTTTTATTATAAATATAGTTTATTATAATGGAATGTATTAGATGCTATTTACCATTACCTATTGATTTTATCTCATTATTTCATCATTTATTCTACATTACACGGCCTTACTGGTCATTTTAACTCCCCCTTATTTTGTTTCAATTACCAAAGTCATGAAGAATAAAGATTTGAATAATATTTCGAAGAAGTTTTATTTTATTTTATTTTGTATCAAGTTTGTGTTTTATAATTCCAAATGTATTATGGGTTTCATGTATAGAATTTGGAATTCCAAAATAGCTAAACTGATCGGCCCTTTGGGATTTGATTTCATTGAAATAATGGATATGTAATAATTTAATGTGATGTCTATGATTTTATGATATAGGGTTATTACCTTCATGATAGTGGGTTTTCATCACATAAAATCACTAATATGATCCGATTCAAGAATAGGATGGGGTTTATATATTGAGTGGTCCATTGTTCAGAAATAGGGCATTGATGATCATGTTAAGTGGGAAAATGTGGAATTATAGAGATGAATTGAAGTAATACAGTGGTACCAGATTTGTATGATATTCAACAGATTTATGTGAGTATATTTCAACATTGTGAGTTTAAACTCAAAGTAATATTCTTTCAAAAATGATGTCGAATAAAATAGAAAGATATAAATACCATGATGCAGGGATGGAAGAAAAATAATAACCTTTATTTTTTGGAAAGTTAAAAAAAATTTTCCAATGGGAGAAGAAGATAATAACTTCTAGAATCAATGACATGGAAACATTAAAAAATATTATATAATATCTAAAAAATTTATGATATAATTGATTCTACAAACAGAAAATGAGATAAGGAAAAAATGTGATTCATTATTGAAAATAAATATACTATAGAAGCCATACGATTAAATGAAGAAAATATTATTACACATGAAAAATTTGTTTCATATTGACATGTATAGTCCTATGAAATATTCTTGAATATAATGAAAAAAGAATTCATTTTGTTTTATTTTACATTTATAGAATAATGAGCTCTTTAATGATTTCAAAGACAAAGAAGTATTTGATATAGTTCACCAAAATATATCAAATATTACATAATAATGTAACATGTAGGATGAGTAAAATCCTTTAATATAAAAATGGAACATATTACACATTAATTGAGGATGAAAACCATCTTGATAAAAATTAAATAAAAATGTTGTGTCTTTTATATGGACCAACCATAATATACATACATAGTTCTACAATAATCATGTTCATATATTAAAAATAACAACAAATAACACCCATAGATATTAAATATTTTGTATGTTTTAATATTATATAGATAAATTATTTATTTTAAAACTACATTACATTTCATTCATAGTTTCATTGAAATTGAAAAACTTTTACACATAGCATATTTTATGTTATTCTTCATGTCTCAAGGAATGGAAACATAATAAAAGGGAAATATTAGATTCTAATAATGCGGTAAAACATCATAGATATCTCTCAAATCAACAAAATTTATTTTAAATAATATCATAATGGAAAAATTATAAAAATAATATGTAGGAATGAGAAAATAACCATTAAAACACAACTGATAGAGTAAGAGTATAAAAATAACTATAACATAATGTTTTTTTCCAAACATAGGATTATGAAATGACATGGAATTATGGAAAATATATAATCATTTTGAATCAGTTAATATATCATGGATCTCTAACAATATTATCATCACATCATAGACAAAAATATCCCAAAACAAAGAGGACAAGAATAACCTCCCATGTCCTATAACATACCATATCATGAGATATAATATTTACCGAATAAATTGGGGATATATAACTTTAGACCCACCATTTACATATTGATAACCAATTGTATCTATGACATGTTATCATGAAAACAACCATAACATCATCCTCAAAAAAATTACATATGGTAATGATTTGGGTTTTATAAGAATTTTCACATGACCTAAAATTGAATCATCTATAGAAGGAAAATAGACAAATCCATTGAAAAATATACAAAATTAAAACATAATATACATTAAAGGATTTAGGCAAAAATAAAACACACTTAGTTAGAAAAATATTAAAATTTATTATAAAATATGATGAAATTTAATTAACATTTCAATGAAATTAATAAATAAATAATATATAAATAATTGTTTTTAAAAATAATGATTTTTTTGTAAATTTTTTTTATATGAATATTATAAATAGAATAGGTTGGTTTATGAAAAAAATTGTTGGATAAAATTACCATGTGAGAAACATAAAGGAACACAAATAAAAATATTTTTTTTATAACATTATAATTATTAAAATATAAATATAAATTATTCTTATTTAAACATTAATGTAAATCAGATCATATTAATATAAAAATATAAATAATTTGGACATATAATAGATCTATGATGATCAAAAATAATAATAATAAGACAATTTCTCTTAATTTAAATGCTCCATGTTTTCTATTTGACGCATTCTACCCTCTTCAATAAATTGCATGATCAAAATTTTCATTTTTACATACTGATGAATGCTACTGATGATATTCTAATCAAAATGATGATTCCTGATATAATTTAAATGATTTATAAATTAATCCATTATTTATATATACCCCACAAAATATAAAATATGTGTTGAATATAAATCATATCTCAATGAATTAAATTTGAGATGTAGACACCCTTATAGTAATGATAACATAAGAATAAAAATAACATGATCGAGAAACCATTAAATTCATATATAAAGAAACAAAATATATTCATCAGTGAAGATATAAAAAGGAATGTGAATACACCATATAAAAAAATATTTTTAACAATATCAAACTTGTCTCATGTAATTTAATTTAGAGACAAATAACACATACAACATTAAAAAAATTCAAATCAAAACTCATCGAAAGATATAATTTTAAATGAAAAATTAAATTAAATTCATAATTATATAATAATAATATATAATATGAAATGTATAATAAGTGAACTAGTCAATATAAAACATCATGTATAAAATAATCATGTCTTAATGAATTGAATTTTTCAACAAAGAACACCCTTACGACTATTACAAATTCTAATTCAAAACCACATGAGAGATTGAACATGGAATAAAAAATTTACAATCAAGGAATGTAATATAATTGTGATAAAAAATAATAAAGGGGCAATAAATTCACCATTCCAATTAAAAATTATTGATTACAAGAAACCCTTTTAATGTTAAGTAGTCTTTCAAGTAAGAAATATTTGAAATGAGGTTATTAGAAGGAATAGAAGAACACCAAAAATAGGGAGGAGATAAGATAAATATTATTCAATAGGTACAAATAAACAAACATGGTACTATATATTTAAATAATAATGTTAGTATCTCAATGGAAGAAAATTTACTTTGTAGAAACCCTTACGTTGTTCTTGATTCAATCTTCATGTGCATCTAACATCTAGAACAATCATATTAGGTTTATTAGATACCTTATTAGGTACCTTATTAATACATATTTCATTTAATATGTACAATTTATTATCATATTCAATTTATTTATTATAATTTTTTTTCTTATGATTTTATCAAAATTGAATCTGTGTCAGTTTATTTAAGAAATTTTATTGGTTGAAGTTGTTACATTATAAATAAGTTAAATACTTAATTTAACCATTAAATTACTATAAAAAATTGAATAATTTTAATTTAATTATGGTAACATCATTATTTATTTCCCCATATTAATCCATGATATAGTTTTATATGCTTTTCAAGTAGGTTGTGTAACCAACCACAAACATGAAAATACTTTATCGTGGTTGGTGAGTGTGGTTAAGGAAGTGTATAATATCATTTTAATAGGAGTAAAATCATATCATTCAGAAATTTTAAAAATTTTATACAGTTTCTTAGTGGTTTTTATAAATAAATAAAATAAACATGAAGAAAGTGGATACTTCATGGAGGTGGTTCTTTTTAGAACACATAATTAAAATTCTTATATTTTTTTATGTTGATGGTAATGAATACTAAATGGTTAATCATTAATATAATATAAATTATGTATAAAAACGAGACAGATTCAATTATATTACTATATTTATGGTATTTCTAGTATATAAAGATAAATAATAAAAGGTAAGGTGTAAGTAATACTCACTTTGGTACCTTGAATGTTCTCTTGAAAGTTTCCTTGGAAATATAGGAATTAGGCTAGCATACACTGACTAGGGGATTGTGTTCTTCAAATTGAATCATAGTTCATTCGAGTGAATTCTTTGTGAGGGAAATTGGAAATTATTTCATGTAAAATTTTATATTAATTTGTATCATTGCGTGGGTGGAAGTGATCCCATATTATAAGTGAAAAAAATTGTTTTTTGTGAATACCCATTATTTTTTAACAGTAGAATGACAATATTCAGGGTTTATTGGTTCCAAAAGTGATAAATAATGAATTTTTTGTTAATAAAATATCCATAAATACCCCAAAAACTATTTTACAACATGATTTAAAAACGTTTAAATCCTTTAATTAATTAATTTTTACTTTTTAACAGTTTGGTTATCTCTTATTAGCTTGTTTTTATAATAATATTTGTTATTTTATTAGATATTTAAGCTAAAACATAGAATTTTTCATACTTTATTAATGTTTATTTACAATCCATATAACCTAAATAAATTTATATATAAGAGAAAATTAACTTATAAATTTAAACATTCAATATTTAGAAAAAATATTTTGACGAAAATTTTTGTTTTCACCTTAAGTGTTAATAGCCTCAACTAGTGTAGACTATTAGTTGAATGAGATATAATTTTTTTTGTATATGTGTTAAAATACCATCAAAATATTTATATAATATTAAAAATTTAATATATTAGATAAAAAATAAGAAACATTAATAACATAATTATTTGAAAATAACCCTTTTAATATTTTCATGATCATTAAATTTAAGCATTTTGATAATAATTTTATAACGAAAATAATATTGAACTAATTACTTAATATGATAATGTTTATATAAAATTTGAAATAAATTTTGTTTTAATTAATTTATATAATTGATAAAAACAAATATTTAATATAAAAAACAAAAAAAAAATTAGAGTAAAATATTACTTATGTTTCCAAAGGTTAAACATGATTTTTACTAATTAACTGAATTATTATTAAAATGATTATTTTAAATAATAAATATATATTTCCTATAGAAAAATGGTTTCCAATAATTCTATTTCATAAAATTGATGGTATTAAAAAATTGTTTTTTCCAATATTCACCGAAATATCAATCATTTTAGCAAAAACTGAAAAATTATCCCAAATATAATTTAAAAATTATAAATTTAAAAATTAAGATATTTTTATAAAATTAAATTTATAAAATTTATATGCATGGTTTTCTAATGGAAATACAAAATATAATGAAAACAAACTTTTATAAAAATTGTAGTTATTGAATATTAAGTGTTGTTAAACATAATTCTGTACCAATAAAGAATATAAAGGATGTTAGAAAATTTATTCATATATTAAAATATCATATATTAGAATAATAATATTTTAAACATGGTGAATTTAATTTATTAGGATAATGTGTCATTCCCCCATTCGGGCAGTTTCCAACAATGTATATTCATGAAACGTGAAACACCCAATGGTTCCAATATATATGATGGCACATGAGACTTCTTTCCAAAGGTCGGAAACCATTTTGGAATTTGGTAAATGACACTTAGGATGTCATATTGGTTCATAAGATGGGTTTTTGGGTGCATTCGTCCATTTCGTGGGTAATTATTGACTAAATTGAGACACTCTTATAGATTTAAGACATATTCATGAATCCTTATTTTAAATACAAAATATTGAATTTTTATCCCATAAATTAAGAATCAATTATATACATTTTTAATGAAAAATCATCTTTATATATCTGAGTTTCAATATCAATAGACCCACATGTATGTATCTAAAGATCTCCATCGATGGGACTACTCAAACATGTTGAGGGTCTCTATCATGGTCACATTTATTATTTTGTGATGCTATTTTTAATCCATAGAGTGGGGTGCTCTAGAATTTATCAACATACTAGGGGAAAATATCTATTTTGATTAATGGATTGGGCCTATAATATGGGCTACCTAAATATGTTCATGAGAAAATTAGAACCGACAGAGTTTAAGGAGACCTAATGGGACACATCATAGATTTTATGGTAATGTGGCAGGGAAAATATATTGAAATTTAACATCATTAGGATAAGATGTTTAGGCTAAGGGGGAATAGAAAAATTTGGGGTGGGACTTATCACGAAGTATCCCAAAGGACCCGAATTGAAATTGGACCTCTGGGTTGAATATTACCATACTGGGAAAATTTACCATAGAAGATTATTTAGTGTTTACGGTGATGGGTTTGAACCTCATGGTGGTTTCCTATGTACCCTATCTTCAGGGAGGCTTCATAATTATATTGTTTTGATAGGAAAAAATACCATGTAGTTCAAAAGGGTGGGGATTATATTTATGGAGGAGGAAGAAATGGTTTTATCATTGGGAATATATCACGATGATGTAGTGATGCAATGGTTGGGGATTATACATAATAGGATGCCGATTTTAGTTGTATGATTGGGGTTTATATGAGATATTAATCTCATTTTAGTTGTACTTATTTTTCGTGATGTCATAATCATCACTAAAATCCATGCTCACATGAGTAATGCTCAGTCTGAGAAATAAAATGATGCTGAAGATTTATTAATCCACACAATCTACATCACCCACTGGCGGATGAGGGAAATGATATGGAAGGTAGGAGAATACCCCACAATAAAGACAATTGGATTACTCCATGAGTGAGACCCTTATTGAGATCCTCCTCCCCTCCCATTTGGACAGGTGGAAGAGTGAATGAGGGTGGGGATTTGGGAAATAGATTTTGTATCCTAGCCCAACAAGACATCTACCACTATACATAAGGTGGGGATATTCATTACCAGGAAAATGAATGACTTTAAAAATCTAAGGATGCTGCCTATCAGGGAAAAATAATGTGGGGCCTTAATTACTATAAGAATGAAAGACTGGACATGGGAAACATTGTTGTTTCCTCTCCTATGATGAATGAGTCAGGTGGACATGGTGGAGGTCTTAGTGGAATAATTCTTGAGTCTATGTGTGAAATATGTGAAGACATTTTGAAAGTTCATGATGGGGATAATATGGGGTCGAACACTTTTCTAGAAAATAACTGAAGGGAAAAATGTTAAATAGACCATAAGAATATCCCATTCCATGTACTGGTGTTTGCTATGCGGGGTGGGGAATTGCAAAAGGGTTCCATAAAGGGAACTATTTCACATTGACCTCCACTTGTGTGCACACGGGCACACTTTTTGGGTGTCTAGATTGGTCCTCTCAGGAAGGATTACCATTGTAAGTATCCTTCATTAAATTCAATAGGTGAATTACATAAAAGAGTATTCTCAAGTATTTTTTGTTTTACATATGTTGTCATATTTTTTCTCTAACACAGGATATTTATAGGACTCAAAAATAATCATCATCCTGTAATGTTCGATTGTCTACATAGCATACCTAGAGCCTGGTGGTTGAGGTATAAAGCCATAATCTATAAAGGATTTTATGGATTTTATGGTGAAAAATAGGATTCCTGAAGATGTAATTGAATTTAAATTGTTTTTGGGGTGGGGTGGTTAAATCACCATCATACACTTTAAATGAAATCTTAATTTGTGGGGGGTATTTAATCTCAATATCCTCTAGAACAATTGATAATCATTTATGGCGGTGTTATATTACTTCCTCCTCTATGAAAATGTATATTTGTTCATGTGGGAATTATATTACCACCTCTTCCTACTAAAAACATATTTATTTATAGTGGGATTAATATTACTACATACTCCCATCAGATGAATATTCAATTGCAGCGGGAAAATTTCACCTCCACAACCCAAAAAAAATTTATTTTTCATTTTTGGGATCACTATGTAGAGTTATGGTTCTGCATAGCCTATGAACTATATGTAAGGGATGATCCACATTAATTTTCTTGATAGTTTTTCAATTTTAATGTCCATGAACAACATCACCAATTTTATTTATGAATTTTCCTAAATTTACATGAGCATCATCCGATTATTTTCAAATTTTACCTATCCTAATAAATTCCCTCCATCAGAATGGGTGATGATCATAAGGAAGTGGAATCAATTCTGAGGAAGAAGTTGGCCCAAGTATATTCTTTATGGGGTGCGTTTGGATCTAGAGGAGAGGCTAAACCTATAAAAGTTGTATGGTTGACTCATTTTCACCAAGATATGCACATGTCCTTTAAGAAATTCCCTGATCCTGAAACATTAACTCCTTTTACGCATTTTGATTTTCCATTATGGATATTCATTTCATTATACTGAATCCCTACCATCCATGGAATGGTATTCCCAGAAACAAAATATATAACTTCACTATAGAATTATCTCTACATAGTATTTTCCAATCCACATAGATATTTCTATTTTTATATAGTTTTCATAATGTTTAATGAGTCTAATACACCATGCTATGTGGAATTTTTAACTTTGATAAATTGGATATCTTTTTATTATATTCTCTTTATAGATGTATAAAATGGATTATAACCAAAATCCAAATTCTAGTTTGATGGTTACATAGAAAAATGCAATGGAGATGTGAATCACTATTTATAGAGACATAAAAGTCAATCCTTGATATCATATCATTCCCCGGGAATACATTCTAAAGAGTATTATTTCAACAATGTTGTTGGATTTTCCACTAAATAACAAGATACATGTATAACACATTGAGCTTAATCAAAGTGATCCAATTATACCAGCTATTCAAAACCTTCCATCTTCTTGGTTAGAAGTGTCCTTGGATCGTGTTCAAGTGGACATTTCCATTATGGGACCCATCACTCCTAAATCAAGTCAAGGAAGATTATTAATTTTGTATTGTTACTGATGGAATCATAGAAATCAGCATAATTATGACATATCCTTACATTAATCTATTCAATATTACACATCCATTTTTAATCTCCCAGGATGCTACTCCATTCAGGGTGGATCTTAATATGGTTTTTTCTATTAGGAGGGAACTTTTCTGATGAATGATCATGGGAATTCTAGGTGCATTAAAATTAAACGTAATTTCGTGAATGGTTGGTGGACAACAAATTATGAAAATGGTTATGAATTTTCTATTTTTCTAGGTATTTGGGAATCAGGATCATTCCTAAATTAACCAGTCATTGGTGTTCGTTCATCAACACCTTTCACCTTCTATATGAATAAGTTGGGATCTATTAGTGTGGTATAAACCAATTATGGGTAATTCCCATTATTTAAAACATATATGAGGAGATCCTTCTTACATCCAACACATGTGGAACCACATAACATTATTCTCATTTAGTAAGAGACATAATGAACATGGAAGATATGTTACTTGGATATCCTCTTCACAACCATTACCTTCCCCATTCAGTGATTGGATAAATCTATTCTTGAAAGATAGTGGATTGAGGTGATTTTTTTTGTGATACTTGAATCATCCATCTCAATAATCACAAGATTTTCTAGGTTTATACTACTCCACTCTAAAATTAGGACATCATCCCACATGATGTATAGGATCTATTCTGATATATCTCTAGAATTTGGACTGGGTGGATTTTTCACATTGTTTTTGAGTGGATGGATATTTCCATATTCCAATTCCTACACTAGTGTTAGGGTTTTAACATTGAATATGTCATCCAAATTTGAGAATAGACAACCTATCAACACATATATACTGATTAATTCTCATATTTTTGAGTGGACGGGTCATATATAGGAAGGAAGACCCCCCAAATCACCTAAGAATACCCTTCTTGTTTGTATATCTTTGGTTTGGGGGATAGTCTTGAAGATATAAGTATCATTATACTATGATGACTCCTCATTGTACCTTCATACCCATACTACTCAACATTATTGTCATTCTCCTAACATACCTAGGTTCTAATTTTGAAATTGAGTTAGTAAATAGTCCCACCCATTTTTATTTTTTTCATTATTCCTCAGCTTATGGAGTAGTGATATATAATGGGGTAGGAATTTCAAAATAATGCTCCAAAATAATCTTGTTGAGGGATTGGATTCTGGTTTCCTAAATTGATAAATTGACCATTTCAATGTCTTATTCTAACTATATGTTTACATGACAATTTAAATTTATACAATAGGTTGTGTCATTACCCTTCATTGAGATTAATATTGAAACACACCAAGTCATCATCCCCCAATTATGGTTAATTTTAATGTATGATGACTATTTGGTGGAAATAATTTTACCATTCATAGATGATCCAACCAACTTGTCATGGGGTTATGTTAAACCTTGGGTGGAATACAATATATTTGAGAGGTTGGGAGAACCAATATGATGGGTGAATAATATATTTTAATCTATATGTAACTTTCTAATTATTCTTCCATCATTAGTTTCTAAGGGATATAATATTATGTCCAAATTTTGTAAGACTTATAGGGGAGATTCATCTTCAAATTACCCTCCCATTGGGATAGTTTGGATTGATCATTTCTGGTTGAAACTATTATCTGATCCACTAATAGTGGCCCCGGTGAAATCATATCGGGTACTTCACTAAAAGATTCCATACTTACTAACTCAGTCCCTAAAATAAAAATAGAGTTGTTGATTCATGATATTCCAAAAAAGTATAGAAATTTACTTCATACCCATCCACATAAAATGTGATATCATAATATATACTAGTAACAACAAGTGAACAGGGTCTATATCCCAATGATTTTATTGAACATTATGTCTTGAAAAAGCATTATTTGCTCCAATTTTATAATATTATCATGTATACTCATTTAGAAAATATTATTGATGAAGTGGATAACCTTCACCAGATCTTCCAAAGCTAAGGTATAGGTTGGATTGATCACCATCTTTTTCATGTAATAATCCTTCAAATTCTCATTTTTCAGGAGGAGTTGGATTCTTGTGAATGTGATCTTATCCATTTTAATCATTCCAACCATCATGTGGACGTCATGATGGATTATGTTCCTAGTCCACACCATTTACTTGACGAGGAAGCACAAAATCATGATTTTATCTCCTTATTGAATACATAGCTTCAATAATATGAGCATTTCATGTCAATAGTAAAGGCATATAAATCATTGATAAATATGAGGATAAAAATCCAAAAATATGTTTGAGACATTGATGAATTTATTAGGTAAATAAATACATTATATGAAGACGAATCTAGTTATACAACTAATATTGAGCAGTCCCTTAACAACTAATACAAGGCATTGACTAATATATTGAACAAATCTGGTCAAATTCTATTTTATTTATTTCAATTTTTTCATTGCTAAAAAATATTAATGAGTGTATCTAGGATGCAAAAATTCCTCCTCTATTTTTTATTCAATGAACTGAAACATGGTTGTTGTCAACAAAGATTTTTATAATATCAAATCATATCACCATGAAGTATCTCAACATAGTATAATTTGTATACCCCAAATCATTTGTCTGTTGAGTGAGAAAAACCATATTTAATTTCGAAAATTTCATCCAATTTACTATTTTTAAATTTTAATTTTGGTTTGGATAACATATAGATATATTTATAAATACCATAACTATAATACCCTAGTTGTATTTATAATAGGGTTGAATGATCATGTATTATAATTATTGAATATATGAACTACATATTTTTAAACGTATATCTTTAATGCTCTAATTTTTTTCCATTATCAAGGGGACAAGTAAGAATTGTTTGGTTGTTTACAAGGACTTATGATGATATCTAAAAATGATATTATTTTTCTATCACACCCTCAATCTTGTCTAAATTTGATGTGAAGTAGAAATTATGGCGATGATACAATTTTTTATTAGGTTTCCCTTTGAGTGTTCACAACGTGAAAAGCTAACATCTCTATACATTGACTATTTATGGTATTTCAATCTAGAAAAAAGGTGGAATATGTTTTAGGTCAGACATCATTGACCACGAATTACTCTGACAATGCTTCCTAGCCCATAATTCATTGATATAAATTGGATATAGGGAGATGAATCAGAAACCATAGTCCTAAGGTTAACAAATCTCAGAGGATAACATGGGTTAGATATATAAGGGACGTCCAAGGACTATGTTTGAATAGAATACATTATTATAGTGCTATCAAGGAGCATGGAAAAAATAATTCTTACCAAGAAATAAAGATGCCCCTAGTTAATGGGCCACATTACGGAACATGTTTTATAGAGCCACATTAATAAATATTATGCATAATCAAAATAGTACTATCCTTCAATGTTATGTGTTCATATCACTGATATCCAAGGATTTTTTAAAAAAATATTTATGTTTCCAATGATAACATGGTGTGATTTATGAAATAAAGGGTTTATCCAAGAAGTATGGTGTGAAGAATCTCATTATAGATTGGCTTAGGGTGGAATATTTATATATAAATTTGATTTGATGGAAGGGAAGAACCTTTTTTAATCATGATTTTGGATCTGAAGGGAACCTAGGATGGGATTCATTTTATGGATTGTGACACACTTTTTTATGGAATTATGTAATAGAATAAAAACTTTTGGGGTCACTATTTATCTCATTGATAGGAGAATCAAGAGACTCATAGTTTTGTGAGTAAATAAAAAATATCAAAAACACTAAAATCACATGGTCCATGCTTATTGTTTGATGTAAAAGGAGATCATAGTACTATTTAAATCATTGTAAAACTCATTGTTTTACATTGAACACAACATGAATTTTATGTCTTGCTATTTTATGACAGAGGGGCCATCAAAAAACAGCATATTTTTGGGGTCCTGGACAAAATTACTCAAGAATAACCTAACCATAAGGGTGAGAAGTTAAGGAATTTGTACATTGAGTCCTTAGGGATACTCCGATCCAGGGGAGTGACATGGGATAAACATGTAATGGGTGACCATAGATCAAATTGAAGAAGTGGATTACACTTATGGTGATTTATAGGGTGTGTAGAAAATAAAGAATTATCCCATAGGAATAAAGATGTGTCTAATTTTGAAGACCCATTTTGGATGAACATTATATAAATCAACATCTAGGAATATTATGCATTGTCAAAATAATGGTGTAATTTAATGTTTAGTTCTTTTAACAATGGCAGATAACAGAAGCTTATGGGGATATATATTGCCAAATACATGAAGGGTAGTTTTTGAATGGAAACATAGTTGGGTTATGCTAAAAGTATTTTAGAATAACGCTGACCATAACTGAGTAGAGTATTTAATGAATAGATATATATCATAAGAAAGATAATGGGGGATTGTGTTTTTTTAAGAATATGGAAAGGATGAAGTGTCTTTGTTTCACTATATATCTCATTAAAATGGTAATCAAGATATACATTGTTATGGAATAAACCAATGATGAGATTCCAAAATAACATGTTGTTTTATGTTATATAATAAGGATGTGAACCGTATAGCTTAACTTCGCATGGAAAATAAAATTTTCCTATATTTTAGCATCATGTGATAAGGATTTTAGTTGTGCCATTAATGTCATGAATCATGGACAAATTATTTTATGTTCACCCAACAAAAAATGTTCTGACATTATCTAGGAATGAAGGGGATTGTTGAAAGTATTAGATTTAGGGTCCTTGGATCTGAGTGAGTGGGATGGAAAAAACATGTAAGGGAAGATGACATACCATGTTTGAAAATTTTTTCCCATTATAATATTCTTAGAGTGTATAGAGATAAGAGGATTTCCCCTTGAGGATAGAGATACCTCAAGTTGACATACCACATTTGGGGACCACATTATCTAGATCCACATATTTTAATATTATGCATAATGAAAACAACATTGTCCCTAATAGTTGACAAACCTTATTATCAATGCCTATAAGACATATTATTGAGATCTAAATTTGTCAAGGAATTATGTCTGTTCTGTGAACAGGTTTTTCATGTTTATAAAGGGTGAATTTAGGCTGGAATTGACTAGGAATGGGTATAGTGTTCCTCACAAAGGTCTGATAAATATATAGAAAAGAGATCATTTGTGAATGATTCTAGGATTTTGGATTCAAGTATCATTATATATCATTTGATTTTAGGGATCAAGCTATAAAAAATTCTAATGAAATAATCCACACATTTATTGTGTTCTGCATAAAGAACCCCACATCAATCAAGTTCTTATACAAGAAAGGGGAATTTTATCATATTGTATCTAGGTCAAGATATAGGATCTAGTAATTAGTAATTATCATTTCAATATGAGAATAAAGACACACATAGATCTGAAAAAGTTCCATACACATGAATAGTTTGTATGTTGGGAGAGTCATTTTTTCATGCACGAGTTCACAAAACAAATGAGAACCCCCCAAACATTCAAATAAAGATATATCTAATACATAGGAAAATGGAGGTATATTTTTTTCATCTCATCCACGTTTAGAGAATCTAGGTATCTCTAGATATCTCATAGAGATTAGAATCAATACACACATAGTCCTAAAATATATGTGTGAAAAGGGACTAAAACATGAAATTATGGTTCTCCTAGATGAGGGGAAAATTTCAATTTAATGCCATATGAAATTAATGTAAAAAATTAATATTTATTTCATTCATCAAGGATGATTTTTACCTAATGTAAAGATTGGGAATGATGTTTTCATTATAAAAAACCTATTGAATGGGATACATAAAGTTTCAGGTCGTGGAATTTGGACCACAAAGTTACAAAACCATGTGATGTGGAAATTACCATGATTCCTCAACCCATGTGAGTTGATTCTTAGTATGAGAAAAAAATGAATGGTGACGGGTTCCCTTTTGGGAGGGGAGAGTTTTTCGAAAGCTGGTGAGGTGACTGAATAACACTAGCAAGAAAGAAGTGTCTTTGTTAGCTATGTTAAGAATTTATGGATGTGACTAGGACAAAAGGACCATGCATCACTATGTGTCCTATGGTAATTGGATACAAGCTATACATAGTTATAACGATATAGTTCCCTCCACAAGACTGAATCATATATAGGGACTGGGGAAAAAGTTTCAATTTATCATCTAGTCTAAGGAAGAGTAAATGGTGAATTACTATGAATATCATTTGGATGATAATTAAGAAACATATAGTTTCAAATTTCTATAATTTTTAACTTCATGTGGAAAGGATGTCATTCATTCTCTTCAAAATAATGCAATAATGATGTGGATGCCTTTTCGTTTTTGGTCATATGAATAGGACTATGGGGTTACAATTATTTATGGTAAAAAAATTGACTAATATGATGGTGAAAATATGTCATCATCACCCAAAATTAAAAAAACATTTTGTGAAGATAGGACTAATGTGAAAAATATTTCAGAAAATGATCTTATAATGTGATGGATTTGAAGATCTTCATAAGATAGACGCCCTAGTCATCTCTACATATATTTTTAATTAGGGATTCAATCAATACATACTTTTCCGTATATATAATTTGGTGGCATAGTAGAATACAAACACCATGATTGGGGACCACTTATGTGAGGTCCAATGTGTTACATAGTTTTACAACATGTAATAGGGATGTGATCCATGCATTTTTATTTCATGTGTTGAGGAAATTGTGGCACAACTTATTGTCTTCTGATAAGGATGTCTATTATTCAATTTAGGGTCATGTGGAATAGACCTTTGATCATGCCTTTTATATTCATGAAACTAGGACCATGGGGTTTCTTATTTAATATTATTATCACAAGGACCATGTGGGCTTGTTTTTTAAGGTCATCTGATTAGGACCCTGGGATCATGCCACTTATGGTATTATGACTAGGACCATATTCCATTAACTAAATATAGAATATATTGAAAAATATTATTTTGGTAGGGGAATAGCGAGCTCATCATCCATGGTGATCAACGAATATTCTCTGTTGGAATATACCTTATTGATGGTAAGAGGTCCTTCCTATTTTGGTCTAATATTTGGAGGCCTCGTCCAAGGTATAATTGGGGTCATGAGGTCCGAAACCTATACAACATGTAGAAATGAGTGAAGGAGAACATTGTTTATTGAAATATCGAGGTCTTTAATATTTCTAAACCTCTAATGATGAATGAAATATTGAATTTTAACATATATCCATTATAATTTGTCCAAATGATTTTGGGAGTACTCTTCTGTGGATAATTAATAGTAGATAATATAATGAAATAAAGAAATCTAAACTTACAAAGGCTTAATAGCATCTATCTCATATTTTAATGAATACAGGTCACTTCCAAAGAAGTTCAGGTTGCTGTATAGTAGGCCCACAAGGCATGCTTAATATTTTCAATATAGGATTTCCTTCCTCTATCCCCCATCATATAGAAATTTTCATATTTTTTAGTTTAATGCATCAATCGGTCCATTTTAAATTCCATAATAGTGGGATGCATTGTTGGAATCAATGTTATATTCACAATAAAACATCTTTAATTATGACGGGTAGGATTTTCTACCATTTTACATTAGGATTTCATGAGGGATACCCAACTTAGTGAAAATATTGGACTTCAAAAAAGTGATGATTCATTTTTTCTGACTTCATTGATGAGTATTGATTCAACCCATTTGTAGAAGAATTCAGTATCAAAGAAAATATATTATAACATCTTAGCTATTTTTGGAAGGTATAATCCTACAACATCCCTTCCAAATATAGTGAATGACTATAAGTATTTGGTGGAGTGAAATAAATCTTTGGATTGATGGATGAAATTTTAATGCACTTGAATTAAATGAAATATTTTGGTGATTTTTTTAAATTCTTTGTCATTAAAGGACCAAAATATCCAATCCTCATTAATTAGTGAGAAATATGAGTTCTTAACTAGTGGTAAACACAAGAACTAGTGTAGAATACTATCCTAATATGAATATTATATTCTAAATCAATACATCTATGGATAATTCTATCAAATACTCATTTATAGAGGGTCTTATGATAACAAGGGTTTCCATATATTATCATTTTGGTTGCTCATCTTTATATTTTCTTATTCTTGGAAACATGTTTAAGAATAATCCCAATAGTGAGGTAGTTGGGATGGGGTAATCAAAACATTCATAGTATTAACCATATCATTGGTAGAATTTACCTCATTGATCTCTTCCATGACACGCTGAACAATCAGAGATATCATTTTGCGATATGAAATAATGGTGTCCAATTATTTCATATCCAGATCTTCCAGTGTTATTGATTCATTTTAGAATGCATCTACATGAGCATTTAATGAACATGATTTGTGAGAAAACATTGGTTCTGAGGGGATTTCTTCAATAAACCCTAAAATATAATGAAGTAGTGGAATTATCTCTTATTTTCCAATAGTGTATTCACCAGTGAACTTCTTGAATAGTATTTATGAGTATCATTTTTTATTCAGTTGGTTCAATTGTGTTTTTAGTGCTAGTTTTAAACCTATAATGAGGGCCTGGTATTCTGCCTCACTATGAGAGTTTCCCTCTGATAACAAGAAATAATATAATACGACAACCTTTGATGGATAAAAAATAATGACTTCCAAGATGACATAGTTGAGTATGGGGTCTTCCTTCGACTTTACATTCATGTTTCTAGTCACACCATCAAAATTAATCTCCCATGTTTTTAGGGATCTTTGGAAGAATAATACTTGAACATCAATAAGATTAGTATTTCTAGGAATTTTTTCATGTATAGGGGTTATTTTTGAGTAAATATACCATATTTTTCATCTTTATGGACATTATTTATATGAATCTAATGTAAGACTATATTAATATAAATTTCAAATGATCACAAAAAATATTAAGAATATGATAGTTGAGGATGTACTTTAGTGGGTCAGTATATGAAACCCAATAGACCTCAATATTCTTTAATTAGTTCCTCAATTTCTTAAATACAATGAAAAATTCTAGACATTTCTTCATGATATCAAAATAATGAGTCGCAATAGCAATCATGGGTTGTCTGAGATTATAGAGGCCTTTTTCATTTCCACACTGACTATTTTTTTGTGAGGAAAGAGACCTGTGGTCGATTTTAGTATTTAATGTATAATATTCATTTACTTTCCTCAATAAGTGGCATTAAAATTGATTTACTCATAAAACAATTCTATATAGAATCTAATAATTTTTAAAAGTTATGATCCCATCGATATGTAAGAAGTTTGTTCATCTAATTGGTGAAGAAAATGCACATTATATCAAATCTTTTTATAATGTGATGGTTATATGAAAATAATCATTGTATTTCTATCAACTATTTGAGGTTTATTGGTGGAAACATTTCATGAATAGAATTTTTCTTCTTAGGGTTGACTTTGATTGCCTTCTTTCATAGTACATAACCAATAAAAGTTCTTAAGATAACGCCAATAGTACACTATATGGGATTCATATTTATGTTGTGTAATTGAAAATTGTCAAAAATATTCACAAGGAAATCAATATGGTGATAAATTTACTAAATGTTTCCCCCAAACCATCTGTAGAGCACTCAATATACTTTTCCTTAAAGGTATTAAGGACGCACTACATGTCACACTAGTTTGTAGTTCTAGGATTCCCTATGATGAAGGGAATCACCCAATAGAAATATTTTTCATAAGGTGCCCCAAAAGAAGTGGATTAATATAATTCAAAGGGAATTTATATTTGTTTATATCCATTGTATCCATACATGATGGAGATAGCTTGATATCCATCTATTACATCAATAATAATATAATTAATTAGAATCGAGATGTAATCTTCTGTACATTATCAATTGACATATTTGAAATTTAAGAAAACTATGATTTTACCATTTATATTCTTGTATGGGACTATATTGGTGAGATACTATGATTATTGGTCATCTTAAATGATTTTATATTCGATAATATAACAAACATTGGATTCATATACGGAATCATTGGTGGAATATGTCATTTTGGCCTTTTCCTTATAGCCACGATGGTCATCTAGTAGGCAATAATGTTGTGAGAATAGATTTGGATGATGGGTAGAATGTTTTGGGTAATTCTAGGAAAAAATGTCTCATTAATGATTCAAAAATAATGTTTAAATTTATTTCTCACCGAGGGGAATAAATGCATTGGTCAAAATTTCTCATTGATCCTCCCCTATACCAAGATGTTTCTATCATTTTTCATGTATAATGGTGGAGACTCCTTCATAAATTCAATAAAAGTGTCTATAAGGTCTCCTGTGTCTATTTATTTCACATTCTCTTACTTATTATGTCCATTTGATTCCATATTTATATGGATGGGATGGAAAATGTAAATATTTATGTTAGGGGGGAGGTCAGTCTTTTGAGAGACATCATTAATTGTTAACCTTATGACTTACTCAGATTCTGATGATGAAGTGGTGAACTATTGATGTTCTAGGGATGATTTTGGGGAATATTCATTTGATGTATTTTCACCAATGGGGAAAATTATTATTCAACTCCATCAGATTCACATGATATAGAAGATGTCAAAAAAAATTGTTGAGGACACCTTTTAATATGTTTTTATTTCATCAGACTGACTAATGGGAAACACATATTAACCTCAAAAGTGTTTGAATGAGTTGGAGTGGATAATTTTCAAACCATTTTGGGTGGTAACATGAGAAAAGTTATCTTTAGTGATTTCTTCTCTTCTATACAAGAAAATCATGCATGAATTTTTTGAGTCTAGTAAGTTTCAAATGGAGTTTTATTGCTATACAATACTCTGATTTGATTGTCGAAATAGTTCATAAGAGGATGATGATATGAAAAAGTGATTTCTACATATTGAAGTATCCAAAAAATTATAATTAATTCATTGAAATATGTTTATTATTTAATTAACATCAATTCAAAAGTTTTAAATAGGTCCCCAAATAGAATTTTGATGTTAATATGTCAAAGGGTATTGTGTTCACCATTGTCATATCCATTGAGTTTCATGGGTGGAGGAGAGATGTAATTTATATGAAACAAAATTAATGAAATGTTCACATCGGGATGATATTGACCCCTAATCAATTATAAATGATATTTCACCTGATGTCAATATCATCTAGTCTACTTAATACATATCAGGGACAAAAATGTCCATGTTTCACTGTATCCCTATATTGTTCCATAAAAGAGATGAAAAATTTATATTCCCAAGGCTAAATATATACCTATTATACCTCATCATTAGTAACCTATGCTTAAAACTCTATAGGGATTAGTAGAGCCTCCATATGTTCTTCTTAAAGATCCATTAATAGGTTTAGAGAATCTAGAATTGACATTATTGTTGGAACTACATCTATCTATATTAGGATATAACATTTTTTCATCAAATACATTCATCTTCCTACATGGATTTATTCCCTAGTGGGAATTGTAGAGGTTCATGTGCCTGGGGTAGGTATGTTAGGTGATTTAGTAGATATTTATGGAACTTTTACTAAAATCAGATTAGAACAACTTGTCTTACCAACCATCAAGGGCTAACAAAATATCATATTTATTTTTAGTTTATTTTCTAATGTCATTAGGCCTATAAAGATTCTATACATGAATATATGTCTATATCTTCATTTTATTCCCATTGAAGACCTTTTACGTCAGTTCCAGTATCATAAATGGCCCAGCATTAGGATATAAATTTGATATTGGTTTCCACCATGTTTGAGTCTTAACTTTCTTCCTTGGCCTATGCGACCACTACATATGATTTCACAAATTTTCATAGGTATCTCAAGGTTTCGATTCTTCCCCTAATAATAATATGGAACAATTTTGTGAATAAAATTAATAGAACTGAAGTTCAATTGTTCATTTTATGAGGTGTATTCTTGTTAATGAAATACTCACGGTACCATTTAGTGGGGTTTCACCCATTCTCTTTGAACTGAAGCTATGAATTCTGATAAAATTAGTTTCTTCTTTGGATTACACATTGGTTCATATTATTGTACATGATTTTTACCCATTTAGGATTGTTACTTCTTTGAAGAACATCTATTGGAATATTTTGGTGATAAAAAGGATGGTTTTCATATAGTAGAAGGTATTTGGGGCATAGTTAGTTGGTTTGAATCTGCCCGAGGATAGATTGATTTTGATTGATTATTTTCCAATTCATCCATTCATTGAATTATTGTTCACCCTTAAACTATTTCCATTCACATTCCTCATTTGTAATGGTTCTATAACCCCCTCCCACTTGTGTATGTTGTTTTCACAACCTCACTTTCTTAAAACGCACTATATTTTTAGGATGTATTTGATGGATAAATAATCATGGATGGTGTGTCCTTATGATTAGTGAAAGGGGGTTAAATTTGGGATATCATCATGAATAATTTATTGGCCCTCTTGGCCTATAGAAGTATCAACAAATTGTTTCCATGGCCATTATGAACTAATATAACATCTTTATCTTTGAATGAATATACATTCTTCTTCTAGTTTTTGAACTGGAATCATTTATACTAATTTCCTTAATTATGTGGAGGATTTTTTTGATGTTTTCATTTTGGAATAGGTGTTCTGCTACGATGTATGTACTTTAGGACTATATCTATTTTAGAGGATGAGTTTAATGTTACCATATATATTTCTACTCTTACAAATATTTTTCCCTAATCCATGAGAACAACATTGGATTTAACTCAGGTTCAGAAAATAGAATCCTCCAAACTATATGAAATTGTAGAAAAATCTTATAAACCACCTAGATATATTACTTGGATATGTGGAATTCATATCTCATCATAGAGCTATTAAACAAAAATACACAACATGTACTCTTCTGTATGTTTCATGTTCAGGGAGTCGGTCATACCATTCTACATGTTGAGAATATATAAGGCCCTTCAATTTTATAACTATTTTCAATTTGAGTGGTCGATGAATGTTGTCATGTATTTAATCGATATGAATTTGTAGTGAAAATGATGGTGAATATATTCCAACCCTTTGATTTATCTGGATGTTGAATTGGTATAATAGACGAAGGTCAGTTTCTCTATCGTTTTCACAAAACACCAGACCATGAATACATCTTGATGTTCAAGATTTACAATCATGGGATAATATTGGGATACAATGTGAATTAGATGTTGTTTTAGGTCCCTCAACATATTGAATATAAGAATTTTAGGACTCCCATAATTTATAATGGGAATAGTTTCATCCACCAATTATAGTATGGTTTCATCTCAATTAGTACTAGTTTACATCAAACTCCTATAACTTCTAGTTGGGATTCCAATAATTAAACTGTTAAGAAGATCTCAGGGTAGGGGGGACGGTCAGCTGAGTGAGGGCCAGAATAGTGGGCACAATAATTTTGTTATGATGTTGTGTCATTGCTTAAATCTTAAGATGATGACCTTCACTGGTTGGCCTGTTAGGCCATACATGAAATAACTCTGGTCACATCCTTGATAGAGGGGAATATTGGTGTCTTTTTACCATAGTGTATAAATATATTTTCATTCGACATAACACGTTAAGTGAATGTTCTTTCTTAGCATTCTTCATCAGGGGTAATTCTCTATTCTGAGGTATATTATTTCTGAGAGTGAGGTGAGTCTCTACTTGAAGCATATACCATAAAATGATGCTTCCAATGAGAAATTTTCCATTAAGATTCCTCATTTCCAAAATTTATTCTTTATACCAAACAAATATTTCTTCCTATTTTAGAAGTTCAAAATTTTCATGTCGTGGGTTCTATGTAGCCACACATTTACCATTCTCATTGGTCATTTCTTACTGAAGATATGGAAGTGGACCATTTGTGGGTGTCCAAAAAATCTTAATAAACCTCTAGTTTTTTGGTACACAAACATTATTTAGTAATTTCTTGGTGTAATTTATTTTAGATGGAAACATCCTCATCCTATTACCCTATATTGGATTCATATTTTGTTGATCCCTCAATAGATGTATTAAAGATGTTCACCGATGAAAAAGTTTTTCGACGTGTCTAATTAGTTCTAGAATGATAGGGGTAATGGCTATTTTGGGGATGTATTTTAGTGGATATGTGACCTTTTAGTGTAGTTTGATTCTTAATACATGATATTTTCTTATGACCACGATGGGGGTATGTCTTTAATTACAAGTACTTCCTCATATCCATTGGGTGACGGGTGATTTAGAGGATGTATCATGATAGTTCTATCATATACATGCCTAATTAAAGAGTCTAGACAAGAAATGAGATGAACTGTGAGGGTACACTATGTGGTATTCCTCCTAAATGAGAAAGGATTTAAATCTATTTGGGGGGATGATGAGGAAAAATGCCCTGACCTTGTGAGATATGGTACCCCTTTATCCATTTACAGGACACTTTAAAATGTATTTAGTTATCTTGTAGGGGAATATATGGAAAATACCACCATTTATATGGGGTGGGTTGTCCCTCATACTATTGGGGATACATCTAATGAATAATTTCTATTAATGTTCTGAATATTTATTAAAATATGATATTGGTTCATTGTATAGTCTTTTTGTAAAATATAATGTTTTGATTTCCTTACTATTGTTTTATGATTAACATTAGTTATGTGAAATATTGCTCAACCTTCTCAGATTCTTTCTGTAAGAGTCACTTATTGTCTAGTTCTGACTAGGAGGGATGGTTCATTGATTGGTTTAGGGAAACTTCTTACTATGTGTAATATCTTCTTGGAATGTAACTCTTCAATGAGAGCCAACCTATAAAAATAATATTAAATTATTTCATATTCAGTGGGATTTATTGGTAAGATAGTGGGGTGATGTGAAATTCTCCATGTTCACCAATCCCATGATAAAATGAAATGATGGGGAGTAAATGATTATTTACAATAACCTATTTAACATATCATGACATATGTGTTGGAGACCCACCAATTGTTTTCCATATTTTTGGTATTATTTATCTATAAGGGTTTTTGATTCAATCATAAAAGGAATTTATTTAATTTCATTGACATGACTTAGATATCCTTAAGAGGGAAATACATTATCTTTTTAGTGGAAGATAGTTTTTCAGAGGTTCGGATGAATATCATTTTCATCCTATGAAAAAACATATGTAATGCTATATTGTGGGGAGGATAATGGTCAAAACATCATTGGAACATTATCTTTATCTAACTTATTCTTCATTAGAAATGTATATTCTATGACTAAAAAAGTATCCATATACATAATATGACAAATGGAGATGATTCTCATCTACCATGATGTGATTGGAAGGATTAGAGGGGATCTATTTTAACATGATGGATTGTAGATAGTCTAAGGGGTTTCAAATAATGACCACTCCTTTGGGATGTCTTCCGGTTAAGAGATGATATCACTTTTCAATGAAAAGAAACCAGTCATGGATGAAACCATCCTTCTATATACATCACAATATGAGGGATTTATAATAATTTATTTGGAAAATGAATAACTTTCATATAAAAAATAACATTCCATTGTGTGGATGGAATTTATAGTGAATTCCATTATAGGGAGGACTACCGTCATGAATTAATATCCGACTGAAGTAGGATTTCTTATGATATATGCCCTATAGAGGTACTTTAGGGATTGTTATTAAAAGGGGAGGACCTTATTTTCATATGACCTTATGACCAAAAGGAGTTCTTACATGACATACATCAGTAGATAGATTCTCCGGGTCGATTATTTAGAAATCAAGAAGGAATAGTTCATAGTAAATATTTTGGGGAGGACCTCGAGTGTTTCTGATTTTAATTTTTCATAGATAAAACTGATTCTTTTATAACTTGGTACAAAATTAGAATGATCTTGGACCATAATTCATCGATTCTTGATTTTGTCAACAACACTAGCTTTTAGAAGTTCAGGATTATATGACTTCTATTGGATTTCTGATTGACTATGGTGAGAAATATTTTCAAATGTTCTCCATAAGGAGATCATTGTTTCATGGTGTGGACATCAACATTCATGCATGGGTTCATGTCTGAGTATCTCTCACGTTGTTATAGGAATATGCCGACATGCTTTTAAAATTATGGTAGGGATATATTTATACCTTATCGTGAAAATTTATATGGAAAATTAATATCTAGTTATAATGGGTGTTATTACACAATATTATTGCCTATTTATTGAAGGATTCTTCGAAGGACCCTCCTAGATGGAAGAAGGAATATGTGTATTCTCCTGAGTGGCTATCATGTAATGTTGATGGGCCATATCGAATTTGGAGTTAGGGATATGTGCTCGAGTCCTAGTAACCACGGATGTGACTGTTACATCATAGAAATATAATAATATGTGAAAATAATAAATGACTGTTCCTATATCATTTCGAGGATGTTAGGGGTAAATTTTGAAACTGGAACAGGCATATATTCCCATTTAGTATCTAGATAAAGGATTTATTCCTAATACATTCATCTATTTCATGCTGAGATATACAAAAAACATCATGTGTAGGGAAAGGGATATAGGTCTACAAATAATTACTTCTGGGACATAGGAGAAGGTTTCCCATCTTGGTACCAAACCATGTTGTATGGATTAATGGATGAAAGGATGTATACATTCATGTTTAGAGGTTCGGAGCAAATCTTATAGGTGGGATTTTTTAGATAGAATAGAGGTATGGTCAAATTATTTGTTTCAATATCGATACCATCTTAAGGAAGTACATGGTGACTGTTCTTGAGTGATCTTTGATGGGATACCATTGGAGACACCCTTATCAGGTTGAGGGTTCAACATCATATAATGTTACTAGAGGTTGCTATTGGTAGGATCACATTATTGAGATCCCAATGTTGTGGGAATGAAGCTGTTGATGACCTCTTGATCTACCTCTATCAGGTTAGGCAGGAACACATTGTTTCATTATGGGGAAAGACTCCCAAAATTATTTTTTATGGTAATAGGAACCATTTTAATTTTTTCCACCAGGCATCACTATGTGGATAGTTCATGGATCCATTCATTGGTGGGATTCTCTTGTATCATCCAAGGTCTGGGTTGTACCATTATGTTGGTACTCCTAAAAACGTGAATTTTAAACCCTATGTTGAAGATGTTGGGTTAGAGATGTTATCAACTGACAAGATGAGGTCCCAAATTTTGACCCATACTATTCATAACCATGGTATAATATTTCATAATTAATTTTAATTGATGATAGTTATATCAACATTTCATGAAAATATATATAGAAACCAAAAAATTGAATAAATAAATGTAGCATCACAATAAATAAATGCATCCAAAATTTACTATCTTAAATAATCTATTTCCCACCTCTTATACTATGTACGATTATGAAAAGCGTTGATATGTTGTCGAAATTTTTATTTTGATTAATAGAAGGATTAATTTTAGGTTCACTATTTTTTTGTTCTCCCTTTTAAGAGGCTTCTACCATAGTTTGTTCGTAGACATGAAAACAAACAAGTGTTCCTTTATCCATCATGCATCATGGGCCTACTTTCCAAAGGCATGCAGATAATGGGGAACATGTACTAATCACATAGGAACTTATATTGGATGAGAGAATGGTATATTTTTCCCATCATACCCTTTTAGGGGGAAACTATTTTCTACTATGGGACTATCTTATGGATAAAATACATATTTAGGAATCATAATTTTAAATCCAAACTATTTAATAGGGGACCATTAAATTAAAAATCTATTGTGGTCATGTGATGATGTGAAACCATTAGTTTGTGTCTAGGGTTCTCTATTTATTGAATAATTGGAATATATATATATGGTTCAACTTCGATGGGACTACTCACACATATCATGGGTTTTCAATCATGGTCACATTTATTATTTTGTGATGCTGGTTTTAAGCCACATAGTGGCTTGGTATAAGTTTTTTCATCATATAGGGACACAAGAGACGATATGATGTTACCATTATGATAATAATAGGGTATTCCTATGTATTCACTTTGAACGAATCATTACCCATGTAGTTTAGTTCCTATTAATTGGACACTTCATGTATTATAGTGTCACTTGAGAAAGACTAGACCTTATAGATTAATGTCACACAATAAGGACATCTAGGTGAATGAAGGACTAGAAAATGTTGGTTTTTGACATATAATGAAGTGTTTTCAAGGAACTAAAAGAAATATGTCCCTCTAGTTTGAATATGTCCCTAATAAAAATATGGACTAGATACGATTAGGGTTAGTTTGGGGTACTGGGTATGAATGTCGAAGATACTTCCTTTCTATCAAGTCCTTTGGGAAGCTCCAAATGTATCGTATTTGGATAGTTATCCAAGACATGTTGTTCACTAGTTTGGAAGTTATACATAAAGAGGAGGATGAAATGGTTTCCTCTTTGGGAATATATCCCTTTGAGGTGGTGATAACATGGTTAGGGATTATACCAAATATGAACCTTATTTGAGTGGTATGGTTGGAAATTATATCAGATATATGGCCCATTTTAGTGGTATTTGATTCCTCAAATGACATTATCATCACAAACTCTATACACCACATGATTCATGGTCAGTTTCAAAAAATAGTAATAGGATGATCTAATAATCCGAAGAATCTTTATTGTCTACTGGTGGATGTGGGGATAATGAAGGAGGGAGAATGTACCGCCATAAAGACTAGGCTATTAATCCATGATGGATACTTATAAAAAGATCCTCCTACCATCCTCTTTCAATAGGTGGGTGAGTGGGCCAGGGAGGGGACATGGGAAACAAATATCGTATCCCAGAATAACAATCCATCCTTCACGATAAATAAGGTTTGGATCACTATTAACTTGAGAATGAATGAATATGAAAATATTGAGTATACCTTATATTATGGTGGATAAATGCAGAACCTTGATTACCGTGGGAATTTAATATTGGTCAGGGGAAAAACTGTTGTGTCTGAACCCTATGTTAGTTGATTTAGGAGGCCAGAGGGGAGGTCTAAATTGATGAATTCCCGAGTTCTAGTGGGAGAGACAAGATGAAATTTGGATATTTCACAAAGGGGACAATATGTGTTAGAATGCTACACAGGAAGAAGTCAGGAAGGATGGAAGGGTAAAATACCCTATGGATAACCCATTATATATAATATCCTTTTCTATATAGTTTGGGGATTTAAAAAATGGTTCCATGAAGGGAACTAATTTGTGGTGAGATTATCTTATAGGCACAAGGGCACTCTTTGCAGGTGGACATACATGTCCTCTCTCAAAGGATTCTCTTTATGAGTGTCCTTTATATAATGTGGAAGGTGAATTAAATGTGTGAGTCTTCTGTAGTGTTATTTTTATCTATATATCCACATTCTTTTTTTAAATAAACAGGTATTTATAGGCACGATAAACAATCATCTTCATGGAATGGTTGATTGTCCAAATAAAATACCTAGAACAACTTGATTTAGTTATAAAACCATAATCTAGAAATAGTTTTATTTTTTTGAGTAGTAAAAGAGATAGCTCACTCTGAAAATAAAATAAAATTTAGTGTAGGGGCATTAAATGACAGTATATCCTCACAAATGGGAAGTTCATTTACAGGGGGAATTAAATCACAATCTTCTATTGAGAAATAAATACTAATTTGTGGGGGATATTATATTTCTACCTCTTTCAATAAAATTTATATTCATATCTAGGGGTTCTATTATATACCAAACCCACAAAACATATATTCATATATTGGGAGAATTATATTACCACATCCTCCAAAAAAATTGATATTCATTTATAGGGGTTGTATTTCATCACATTCCACTGAAAATGATTTCATTGCATTTATTGGAGAACAATGTGGAGTAACATTCTCATGTAGTGTGAGTGGTATTCATAAGGGATGTGAAGATTTGTATATTTATTTACATTTCTGATTTTAAACTCCAAGAACACCTTATCCAATTTATATTTTTTTCTTTATCTTCTTGAATATATTAGGAAGTCATCTTATTATTTGGGAATTTTACCAAACCAAAAAAATAAATTATAAAATAATTTATGAAATATATATTAAAAAATAATTTTTAATATTTTAAATTGATTAATATTTCCTTACAATTTGTTTTATTATTATTATATTTTTTCTAATAAAAATCATCAAATATTTCGCGGAACTTTTTAGTTCTATTTTGTGTGTGTTCGGAATTTTGCGTAAACCAAGTCATCAAAGATATTATTATTTTAATTATTATAAATTATCACATCAATTCAAATGTAAGGTCTTCCATACACTTGCGTGAAAGATGTAGCACAAAATTAATAGAATAATAAAAATTGAATGTTTCAAGTTAATAATTTTATATTTAAACTCATAAGATTATTTTAGTGGGTATTGTGATCCAAGAGGAATCCAATATCACACCAAGGACCATCTTTCTCAAATTATGAGAAGAACCTTATAGATCTATTGTGTTCCCATATGTTAGTATTAATTTGAGTGGTTGAGAAACAAAAATCTCAATAATTTAATAGGTGGTAGAGGTTGTGTTAAATTAAACTTAAAAAACATGGGTCACTAATTTAACCCCTTATACTGATCACTCAATGATCCTATATAAGGTTCCATAAGTGGCATCAGATCCAAAGTACCTGAATTGGTGGTTGTTTTTTTTACAATTTTAATTTTTAAATCATTATAATGAAGTATAAATTAATAATGTTTTCAATTATCTATAGTGGTTAATTTAAATTAGTGAATCAAATGGAGATTCATATATATGATTGGAAAGTATTTCATGTATGGAAATAAATAATGCTTCCTTTAATTCTTTCTATTAGTAATAAAGTGTTGAAGCTCCAACTAATGGATCCCCCTCATGTGATGTAGTTTCTATGATAATAGTTATATAATAAAGGAATATATTAGATTATGGTCACACTATAACTGAAATTTTATCTTCTATTTGAGTGAGTTAATTTCTAGAATTTAATACAATAAAAAAGGATGGATTTTAATAAAAAGTATAGAATATATATGAATAAAATAATAAAGTGAAGTGGGAAATGTTATAGTTTTGGATAGTTAGTTATGAAATTATATAAAATAGAGAAATATGGAACCGTTGGTAGCCACTGCATCATGTAAAATCATATTGGGCTCATTATTATATGTTTTGGTGAGAAATTAGAAGATTATTCAATAGTTGAAAAGAACTGGTGCATATTAACAAACAAGTTTGTTTAAAAAGAATATAATTTGGAGCATAAATTCTATGTTATATCACGTTTTATTTGTTAGAAAATATTTTCATATCATATAAAATGATAAAAGATACTTTTCTTATTAAGAAGGTAAATTTTGAAAAGTAAATTCCTTTTAAAGCCTCAAAAAAAAGTATAGATTCTGTGGGTGAATTTAATGATAGGTATGATTAATTTATGTCCATTATCTAAATTAAATTTATATTAATAATATTAATATATAATTGAAATATTAATTTAATATTATTTACGTGATGTGGTATTAAGAATTTTTTGGTAAATTCCCAAAAAAAGAAAAGTTTAATATGAAATTATATAAAAATAAGAAAAAAACCCCATAATATTATCTAATATAATATAAATAAGTCAATTTTTATTCAAAATATAAGTTTATGTTGTTCTAATGAATTTGGAGGACAAAAATATTCTATATCCAATTTAAAGACTTTAATTATAAAGATAATCATAGGATATTCAGTGATGAATATGGTGAAAAACTAATTATCGAAAAATTAAATCAGAAAAATGTTTCATATGAAGAAATTAGTTTTAAAATTTAAGAAGATGGGACTTAAATAGAGTTCATCATAAAGATATTATTTAAATAATTTCTTTCTATGATCCCTAAATAACAATAAAAATGTTAAAGAATAGTGATGAGACCATCGACATAAAAAAATATTTTTTATAAAGAAATATTAAAATCATTAATGTATATTTTAACGCCCCAACCCCAGTTACCTAGAGTCGGTGCATTATATGAATACATTATCATTATTACAAAGAATCAACTCCTGAAATACTGATCTATTTAGAAGTCGTGGAAAAGAGATTACATACATGGACATTACATTACAATTTAGAAAATAAAACACAACATGAATAATCTTTTGAGAATGCCATTAATCTCCTATCTTAACCCTATTATTCAATCATAATACATTTTATGGAATCTTGAGAAAATTAAAACCTAGAAAGGGGAGATCTCAGATGCTCAGTTAGGATAATAATATAGCAGAAACATTCATAAATAAGTATAAACATTTAAGGTAATGTATAAGGCTGAAACAAAATCCTTTTTAAACATAAGCTTCAGCATAATATGGAAAAGATATAATAAAATAATTCCATTTACTTATTCACATGGATATTATACAAATTGAATAATCACATGCAATATCAATAGCCACATTCATAATGATTGAATGCATAATGCTAGACTATCATAACCATATAGTCAAGGCCTTGTGCCAATACTACAAATAATATTTTTTCATGTCCTTGTCCCAAGACACAAGTTTGTGTCATGATACCTGCCGATGCATCGAGGAGCTATAGCGGGCTTCACCCATCACTTACTAAGTCTATTGCATTTCTCATATAAAAAGGTTTAAACATAACATAACCATTTGTATTAAAACTGGCTTATGAAATGTAAATACATTACCCATAAACCATGAATTGTATAAAAACAACACATCCATAGTACAACATATCACAAAACTTTCAATAAAATATCAATGATTTGTATCATAATAAATCAACTTCAAATAAGTTTATAATCAATTAATGGATTCTGACATAGATAAAACTGATTTGTAAAACTATTTGAGAGAAATATTCCATTTTCATGAAAACATTTAAAAGTCACAAAATTTAGAAAGGAAGAAATGTAAATACTATTTTGAATCAATGTTTCATATACCACTTTGAAACATTTGAAAGTAATTATCATTTTAAAAAATTGATGTCCATTTAAATAAATCCCAAAGACAATTTTGAAAACATCGGCATTATTGAGAATGGTTTAGAAGAATAAATCTATAAAAAATTTAAAATGATGTTTTACTAAAAATTACCTTAAAATAATCCCTTTGAAAACTATTTTATGAAATAAGGACATGAATAATAAATATGTCACAGTAGATACTTATGTAAAAACAACCTTGGATAATATAGATCTTGTGAAATTAACCCTTACCTTGCACTTTCCATCAGTTGAGGGTATATTTAACCTCTTGTATAAAGATATTATTATGTTATTAAATTATACCAAAACCATATTAATATTTATGATAACATACATGATTCATTTATGACTTTATACTACCCATTTAATTATCATTTCAATGTTAAATTAATATTTCGAATAATAATTGATTTCTTTAACGTAAGTGTTTTAACTTGTTACTCTTTATTGTATCACATAGAACAAGATTTAAATAATTCCAGAATATAAAACACGAATTATAAATCATATATATTTAGTATATAAATATGTATAATAGACATATATATAAAATGAAAATCACCGTTTATAGAGATGGTAGTCCGTACATACGCATAAACAATGTTTTTGTTTTCATATCATATTGAACGGAACTAAGTGAATAAGATATATGTAAGTATATATATATATCTCTCATGTAGCATTATTATTTCATATATTACATACTTATTATTAATATATATTTTTATAATTGTCGATGCATGTTGATCGTGGAAATGAATCTCATCGCACAGTGGATTAGGTAATCCGTACGTACTCACGAGCGACAATATCATATCTTTAATGGTGTTGAATTGGATTGTATATTATTTTTACAAATACATTATAATGTTATTTTCATTATTTATATACATATTACTCATCATTATATCCATCCAAATAACATAGTGTTGAAAAAAATACATCTCAACGTGGAGACGGTAAGTCGTACGTACGCACGCATGGTGACATTATCGTTCTTATGATGGATATAATAATTAATATATGTGTGCCATATTTATAATAACATTATAGTATATAGAATATTCTGCAAGAATTTACTTTTTAATGGAAAAAAAAGAAAGAGTAAGTGGAAGAATAAGAGAACATGAAAGAGGGTGGTGAAATCATTACTTTTTCTTCGGGTTATTCCTTTTGATATGATCAAAAGGGCACCTTAGGTTGACTTTATGACCAAATGAATGCCTCTAGGATGATATTAGGGTAGTTGGGAGGATATTTGTGAAGGGGTTGGCTGAGCCAAATTTCTTTGAAGGTGTGAAATAGAGAGAAGGTGGAGTACCATTTTATAAGAGGGGTGAGTGGCACCATAGGAAATGCTAGAAATATTATTTTATAATAAAATATGTTTTGGTTAATAATGGCTCTAAAATGAATTATTTAGAATCTAATGTGGATAGGGGTTGAAAAAACTCAACAAATAGGTTTTAAACAGGTTTAGGTTACCATATTAACCTTATCTTTTAGAATTAACTCTTAGTTAAGTAGTTTGACATTTTCCATGTATCTTTGTATTTTTATATAATATGGTTAATAAACATACTATGAATTTCAAATCGAACCCCAATTGATCATTAATTTCATATATATTATTATATAAGGCTTTTGGACAAATATTATATTTTTAAGACTGTTATATCAATTAATAATATAATATTTGTTTTAAAAACTATTTTATGTTAATTTTGACACTCTTTGGTATTTGTTTTTTTTGATAAAACAATAACAGCTTGATTACTTCAATCAGAATAAATTAAATCAATACTATCATGACATATTCACCTATAAAATCTGTGTATTTCTTAAATACTTAGAAATTATATTTATTGTAATATTTATAATACCATTTATTTGATTCTTTCATTAATAATGTAATTACTGCATCATTATTTTGTCATTAAAAAATATAATTATTTAATCCCTGAAAATTATAAATAAAATAACATTATGTAGGAAATATTTTTAGATTTTTAATAAATATTTATTGTTTAATATACCCCTATATTAAAAATGGTTTAGTTATTAAACATTGATTTCATCTCTTATAATTGTTCTTTAAAAAAAATAATAATAAATGCCTTAATCTAATCCAAGTGGACCTAAAGGGTCATATTTTATTCCTATGGATTTTTTTGGTCGAATTAAACTTATCCAACAGAATTAGGACATGTGTTAGGGTAATATAATATCATTTTTACACTTAATTAACTTATTTACTTTTAGTTGTGGTAAATAAAAGCAAAAAGTTACTATTCACCAAAAAATATTTTTATCTTATCAAACCACATTTTACTCCTTGATATTAACCATGACTCTCGTATTTTCAAAATTCAACTCACAGAAGCTGTGAAATTAATTTTTTTTTGTAAATTTGCAAATGCTCCTAAGAGGTGGGTAAAAGATAGTAAAAAGTATGATAACATTTTTATATATCTAAAATTATTATAAAATGACTCAAATTAATTACATTGAATTTATATAGGTATTATGTAACTCTTTTGACCTATATTATATTTAAATAAAATAAATAATTATTAAAATAAAATGCCAGTTTTAAACAATAACTCAGTGTTTTTCACTATTCATAAAAAATGGATGGTTTTTAGAAAAATACCAAAACTTAACCCTAGGATAATTTCGATATTCCAAATAAAAAAATGATGTATATTTTACCAAATTAAAAAAATATAAGTTTAATTTATTAATTTATAATTAATTCCCTTTGTCAAAACCAAAAGGCATATTTTTAAGAAATAATAACTATCAAAAGATTGACCCTTGTTTATGTCCAATTTCAATGTAAAATTACCTAAAATGACCAGCATTGGATTAAATGGTAAAAATATAATATATTTATAATTCAAAACCATTAAAATGTATAATTTAACTCTATAAATTATTTTGATTAAAAGGTTGTTTTCAGTTAAAATAAAGTATTTTTCACTATTCACCCAAATATGAAAGTTATCAGAAAAACACCAAAAATTTATTAAAACTAATTTATTATGTCCCAATTATAAAGAAGAAGTTTATTTTGTAAAATTGAATATATTAAAGTTTCAAATATTGGATTTTAAAAGGGTTCTCCATTAAAAGGTGGTAAAATTTTATTTTTTTTTAAAATACTTCTTTTATCTAAAAAAATGTATTTGTTTTACATTATGACTAAGAAAATAATAATATGGATTCTAAAATTATAAGTACTATATATAGTCCAAAATTATGTTAATACTATTCATAATCTCTTTTGAACGGCTAGTTTTTTAAGTTGTGGTGCGATTGAACTCAGTGTTGCGGGTAGTGCAAGTTATGGAATTACTTTGAAGAAATAACGTACTCTGAAATCTTGGGGTGTTACATTCTTCTCTCCTTCAATAAATTGTGTCCTCAAAATTTGATATTGTTATTCGAAAATAAATGGGTGAAAATAGAAAATACCTACGTGGGATAAACTACATCAGAAATTCGGTTAATAAAATTTAGTCTTAATAAGACGGAATATATATATATAAACGTGAGAAGTAGAGTTACATATTTTAAATAATTCCTACCAAAAACACATCTTTCACTCCATAATATTTCAAAAATATATTTTATTTATCTTAATCGTATATGGTTCCCAAAAAAATGAATTTATAATTCATTTACCAGACCTTTTAAAAAAACTACATTATTCAATTCCAAACATCACATGGGCCGGTGGTAGGTGATACACCCTTTTCACCCTTCGGTTGCAGGTTCAAGTCTCACGGACTTGCTAGACGTTACAAGTTGCTGCCCGACCTCTGGGTTGTCCTATGGAAATCTAAAAATAATCTCAAACTAGATTTATCCCAAATGATTTTTCCATACTCATAGACCTAAATTTATAAGGAAGGTAAACACAATGAGGATCCTTTATTCCATGTAATAACATTTGAACACCTTCTACATGTATTCTTTTAAAACACTACAACATCTTGAATTACCATAAAACCTTATTGATTACATTCATTCTCCCTTATTCCTTAAAGAAGAATCGATACAATCCTTCTATCCAAAATGTTGTAAACTCCAACAATGATGGAATATACAAATCATTAATCAGTTTCAAGGAAGTCATGAATATTCAATATAATTTATCCAAATCAACCATCTCTTATTTCGAAATCACCACCTCATTATCAGGACCGTATTAAAGATTACCTTTCATTCATCCATGTATTTTCCAAAATGGGGGTCTTACTATTGATTCAATTTTCTTAGAACCATATAATCTCAAATCCTCAAATAAAACATTACAGTAGTACAATCCTTTTTTATCTCCATAATTCATATAACCAGAATATTGTTGATACAACACTCAAATGAAATAATTATATATTACAAACATAAGAACACTAGTCATTCCTCTTCACATGAGATTGTATAATAACTTCATTATTATCCAATATCATCATTTATGTTATACTCTGATGACTGAGACATTGATTCGCATAGTTTCCCAATGCCTTGTAGAAGAAGAATAGTACTTTTGAAATTTCATCTTACCCTTGCAATCACATAATTGGTGTCCTTATTCTCCACACTTATAACAAACTCCCATTCACTTCAAGAACTTACCATGGTGATTCTTTCCACATTTATCACATATGGGAAAATACTTCTTTTCCATATTCCCTTTATCCATATTTCCCTATTCCATCCTTTTCATGTTTTTCTTCCCTTCAAATCCATAGGACTCATAGAGTTCTTTACTTATCTTATAAACACATGATATTATTTCTTCATATGTTGAGAATACATGGGAGACCATTTCCCATATAAATAGTGGTTTAAAACTGTGAAAGATATAATCCTTCTTACTCTTTAGATCATACTTATTTTTGGTGTTCGCATTCCTTCTACTGGGTGCCATTTCTATACAATGGAATACACTAGGTCAGTTTTGGAATTGTAATGAATAATTCCATACGTGTAAAAATACCTAACATAAATTGAATAGTTTATGGATATAATCCACAAAAATAAATTCTTTGATGAGGTATATACTCGTAAATCATTCATAATTATTTGTAAACAAAATCAGAATTATCCAAAGCAAATCCCCCAGGAGTGTCGTAACCAAGATTGCAGTAAGGCCTATTGTCATGCACCAGTTCTCGTTCGAGTCTAGCTCAAAAATTTGTTTTCGGGTTTTAACCCTAGGTACATATGTGCCAGTGCCACCTCTACTAGCTCGTATCGAGACATGGATGTATTTTCATGGAAAACTCAAAAAATCTCTACATTACCAAAATTTTAGGAAGTTCTTCTATACTAATCCTCAAAGTCTATCTTACGGAAATGTGCACTAATCAGAGTTTATCTAAATCTAGTTTCCAAGGTTATTTCTAAACTTCCTCTGATACTAACTGTAACACCCCGACCCCAGTTACCCAGATTCGGTGAAATATTTTAATACATTGGCATGATTACAAGGAATCATGTCCTGAAAGACCAATCAGTTTAGCAGTCTTGGAAAATAGATTACATACATGGAGGTTCTATTACATTTTAGATAATAAAACACAACATAAATGATCCTTTGAGAACACCATTAATACCCTAGCTTAACCCTTCTAATAAATCATAATACACTTCTTGGAATCATGAGAAAATTAAAACATAGAAAGGGGAGAGCTCACATGCTCAGTAAGGATAACAGTACAGCAGAAACATTCATAAATAAACATAAACATTTAAGGCAATGTATAAGACTAAAACAAAATCCTTTTTAAAAATAAACTACATCATAATATAGAAAAGATAGAATTAAATATTTCTATTTACATATTCACATTGATATTATACTAGCCGAATAATCACATGCAATATAAATATCCACTTTCATAATGATGGAATGTAAAATTTCATACTTTCATAACCACATAGTCATGGTCTTATGCCAATAATACACAAAAGATTTTGTCAAGGCCTTGTTCCCATACACTAGTTTGTCTCATGAGAGCTACTGATGCATCGAGGAGCTATAGCTGGCTCCACCTGTCACTTACTATGTCCAATGCATTCCTAATATTAAAAGCTTTAAACGTAACATAAAAATTTGTATTAAAACTGGCATAAAAAATGTTAATACATATCAAATAAACCATTAATGGTATAAAAACAATACATCCACAGTCAGACATATCAAAAAACCCGCAATACAATATGGATGATTTGTATCTTAATAAATCAACTTCAAACAAGTTTAAAATCTATTAAAGGTTATTGATATAGATGAAAAAGATTTGTAAAACTCGTCGAGAGAAATATTTCATTTTTGTGAAAACATATAAAAGTCACACAATTTAGAAAGGAAGACAATTAAATACATTTTGGAATCAAATTGTCTCATACCACTTTGAATCTTTTGAATGTAATTAACATTTTTAAACATTCATGTCCATTTAAATAAATCCTTAAAACATTTTGAAAACATGAACATTAATCAGAATTTCTTAGAAGAATAAATCTCAACAAAATTTAAAATGATGTTTTAGTAAAAATTCCCTTAAAATAATCCTGTTGAAAACTATTTTTTGAAACATGGGCATGGATAATAAAAATTTCCTAGTAAATACTTAAGTAAAAACATCCTCGGATAACAAAGAGATTGTGAAAGTAACCCTTACCTTGCACTTTCCTTTAGTCGAGGGTACATTTAAACTCCTGTATGATGATTGTAGAATGTTGTTTAATTATACCAGAAACATATTAATATTTATGATATCATACCTTATTAATTTATGACTTTATTCTACCCATTTAATAATAATATCCATGTTAAATTAACATTTTGGGTAATAATCGCTTTCTTCATCATATGTGTTTTAACTTGTTACTCTTGATCGTATCACATAGACCAAGATTTATATAATTCCATAATATAAAACATTATTTATATATCATATATATTTAGAATATAAATATGTATAATAGACATATATAGGAAATGTAAAACACTATTTATGGAGACGATAGTCCGTATGTACGCATAAACGCATTTTCCATTTTCATATCGTATTGAACGAAACTATGTGAATAAGATATATGTAATTATATATAAATATATATATATATCTCCATTTGAATTATTATGTCATATATTACATACTTATTAGTAATATATATTTTTATAATTGTCAATGAATGGTGATCGTGGAAATGAATATCATCGCATCGTGGAGATGGTAATCCATGTGTATGCATGAGCGACAATATCATTTCCTTAAAGGTGTGGAATTGGATGTTATATTAATATTAAAGAGACATTATAATGAAATTTTCATTATTTATATACATATTATTCATCATTATATCCATCCAAATAACATACTGTTGAATAAAAAATTACACCACGACGTGGAGACGGTAAGCCATACATACGCACACATGGTGTTATTGTCATTCATAAGATGGATAAAATAATTAACATAGTTGTTCCATATTTATAATAACATCATATTATATACAATATACTAGATTTATTATTTTAAAATGGAATCAACAAAGAAAGAGTAAGTGGAAGAATAAGAGAACTTGAAAGAGGGTGGTGAAATCATTACATCTTCTTCGGGTTCTTCCTTTTGATTTGATCAAAAGGGCTTCCTAGGTTGGATTTCTGACCACAGAAAGGCCCCTAGGATGATTTTAGGATGGTTGGGAGAATATTTGGGAAGGTTTTGGCCGAGACAAATGGCTTTGAAGGTGTGAATCATAGAGAAGGAGGAGTACCATTTTATAAGAGGGGTGAGGGGCACCATAGGAAATGCTACAAATATTATTTTATAATAAAATAATTTTCGGTTTATAATGGATAAAAAATATATTATTCAAAATATAAGATAGGGATGGGTCAAAAAAACTCAGCCAATAGTTTTTAGACTATTTTAGGTTACCATATTAACCTTAACATTTACATTTAACTCTTAGTTTAGTAGTTTGACATTTAGCATGTCTCTTTGTATTTTTATATTATATGGTAAATAATCATACTATAAAATGCCATTAGAACCCCACTTGGGTCACTAATGTCATATATATTATTATATAACTCTTTTGTTCGAACCTAGGATTTTTAGAAGTATTATATCAATTAATAATATAATATTTGTTTTAAAAACTATCATATGTCAATATTGAAACTCTTTGGTATTTGTTTTTAGATAAAATAATAACAGCATGATTACTTCAATAAAAACACTTTAAACCATTCCTAACATGTCATATTCACCTTGAAAATTCGTGGATGTCATAAAAACTTCGAAATTATATTTATTTTATTATTTATAATACCATTTATTTGATTCTTTCAATAAAAAGGTAATTACTGAATCATTATTGTTTCATTAATAAATCTAATTATTTAATCTCTAAAAATTATAAAAAAATACAATTATTTTGGAAATATGTTTAGCTTTCTAATGAATATTTATAGTCTAATATAACCATATATTATAAATGGTTTAGTTATTAAACATTGATTTTAACTCTTTTAAATCTTCTTTAAATAAAATAATAACAAATGTATTAATCTAATCCAAGTGGATATAAAGGGTTATATTTTATTCCTAAAGTTGTTTTTGGTCTAATTAAACTTATCCAATAGAATTAGGACATGTGTTAGGGTAATCATAATATCATTTTTACCCTTAATAACCATATTTACTTTTAACTGTGGTAAATAAAAGTAAAAAGTTACTATACACGAAAAATTATTTTTATCTTATCAAACCAAATTTCACTCCTTGATATTAACCGTGTCTCTTGTATTTTATAAATTCAACTCATATAAGAGGAAAAATTATGTTTTATGAAAATTTGCATATGCTCCTAGGAGGTGGTTAAAAGATGGTAAGAAGTTCAATAAACTATTTATATATCTTAAATTATTATAAAATAACTCCAATGAATTACATTGAATTTATATAGGTATTATGTATCTATTTTAACGTAATAATAATTTAAATAAGATAAATAATTATTTAAATAAAATGCTGGTTTTAAACATTAACTCAACGTTTTTCACTATTCATCAAAAATTGAATGTTTTAAAAAAGATGCCAAAAAATCACCCGAGACTAATTTCAATATTCCAAATCAAAAAATGATGTCTATTTTACCATATAAAAAACATAGAAGTTTCATTTATTTATTTAAAATTAATTCCTATTGTCAATACCAAATGACGTATTTTTAAGAAATAATAACAATCAAATGACTGACACTTGTTTATATCCAATATCAAGGTACAATTACATAAAATGACCAGAATTGGATTAAATGGTAAAAATATAATCTATTTATAATTAAAGAGAATTAAAATTTATAATTTAACACTATATATTTTTATGATTAAAAAAGTTGTTTTCCGTTAAAATATAGTATTTTCATTATTCAACCAAATATGAAAGTTATCAGAAAAACACTAAAAAATTATTAAAACTAAATTATTATATCCTGATTCTAATGAAGAAGTTTATTTTTTTAAATTGAATATATAAAAGTTTCAAAAATTGTATTTAAAAAGGCTTCTTTATTAAAAGGTGGTAAAATTGCATTTTAAAAAAATACTTCTTTTATCCAAAAAATATTATTTGTTTAAAAGTTTGTCTAATAAACTCAAAATGTGGATTCTAAAATTATAAGGATTATATATAGTTCAAAATTCAGTTAATACTATTCATTATCTCCTTTTAACGGCTAGTTTGGTAAGTCGTGGTGCGCTTGAACTCAGTGTTGAATGTAGTGAAAGTTATTGAATTATTTTGAAGAAATAACGTACTATGAAATCTTGGGGTGTTCCAGATACTGATGCCCCATTAATGATTCACGATGATGAGAAGACTCATAACATCAATAAAGATGAAATATATATGGGGAATGATTATAGATTGAATATATTCAATAGAAGTAGGTAAAAACAATATAATAATTAAAAATTATAGGATCCATTTCTCATAAATCAATTTTAGATTCTAGAAAGTGATCTAATAGTAAGTTTTTTTGGAAATACAAATCAATAATATTTTCCACGGATGAAAATAAAAATTAAACTTTTAGTGAAAAGTAAAATAATAAGAATTATGTCTTGAAGATGATGTTTGTTTCTAAATCTGCTAACACATAAAAATAATTAAATTCTAGGAACACTAAATTCAAGTTAGAACTATTATATGTGTTCACTCTTAAAAATCTCAGAATATGTATTATAAGATTAATAAGGTGTCTGGATGATAAAATATTATTGTTTTGGAAATGGGAGAAATGATTTGTGATGTAATGAATGAAGGAAGACAAATATAAAATTATAGAAAACATTATAACACCACATTATTTTGGTATGATATTATACATTAAATTATTACAATATAAATATGGTGTTCCACACACAAAACCATGGTTAAATATACCATGATATACTCTAGAAATATTATTTCTAAAATACGAAAGTTTTAACCTAATCATTTGAGTGGAGAGTATAAATATGAGTAACCACATTATAAAAAATATGTATAAAATTTCAACTTATATATTTTTATTCATTATTTCATATAAAATAAGTACAAATTTTTTAATAGTTATAATGAAATGATATAAGGATTAGAATAGTAAATGTTTAATAGGATCATTTTTCTATAGACATGGTTTTACTATATATTTTTTATTATCATTGAATATATAAAGAAATAATTTATATAAATTTAATATGGTTAAAATTTATTAATTATTTTTATAATATTAATATATGTAATTTAATATTAATGTTTTGTTATTTTAATAATTGTTTTTATTTTTTGGTGAATAGAATAAAATACTTATTTTTATAAACAATTTAATTTATGTTAAATTATTTATAAAGAACCATTCATGTTTGGATTGTTTTTAATGTACAATTAGTCACTTTTGACTAAACATAATATAATTAATTCAATATTAATTGAAAATATACATGATTTGTTTTATAAAATAATTTTATACAAAAAATAATCATTTTTATAAAAAATAATTTTTTATTTAGCGTTTCATGAGAAAAAATTAATACTATCTTTTAATATCATTGAAAATTTAATCATATAAAATTGATTCCCTATTTTAAATCATCATGTTAAATTTATTTAATAAGGAAATTTTTTAGTCATAGTAAATAGTATTCACGATAAACCTTTATCAATACTGTAAAGGTTAAAATATGATAGAAGTGTTAAATTAAGGATTAAAGAATTAAAACGTTACCCAAAATAATATTAAAATGTTTTTATTAGGTTATGATCCACCTAACATTATATTATCCTTACTATTTGTTTAATTTTGCCCCACTTTTTATTAACATTTATTTTCTTTTTTATTATTATCATTATATTAATGGAAATTTCACTTTTTGTCACTTATAATATTGTCTTGATAAGGTTACATATATAAATATTATATATATGTGTGTATATTTAAAAAATATTGACAAATAAACTATATTAATGATTGAAATTATTATTTTATTCATTAAATTGTATAGTTACCAAGAATGCTTATGCATCAGAGATATAATGCTTGCGAAAGTGGGTGATAAATCAAAGTAAATAATTTTCAAAATTTTAAAATTTATTTTCCTGGGAATATTTAGAGTATCTCCTGGTTTTTATGGATCTCAATGATAATTATTTATTATTTTTAAATATTTATGAAAAGGATTTGTTACTATATTGGTTTATTTAAAGTCAAATAATGTGAATTGTTTCAAAAATGACAATAATGATATTTAATGTAAAATAATTTCTTATAAAATTAATTAAGAATCACAATGATCATATAGTGAATCATGTGGGTAAAAAATAGTTTTAAAAACACCTATTTTTAAATTTGAACAAATTTTAATTTTAAAATCACATATTTTACCCTTAAATAATATATATTTATGAAAACACGATTGATCTTTGAGTTTGAAAGGGAATTAATATATCTCATTAAATGAAAAATATGATATTATTATCCAATAAATACTCTACCTAAATCACTTTCAAAACATCAAATTCCACATCTACAAGACCTATTAATACAAAGAATTCACTTCTCCAAATCCATTAAGCATAATCAAAAGGTGGTGTTATAAGGATTGTGGAAAAAGATTTAAAGAATCTATCACATTTCTTAATTATGATTCATTAAACGGAAATGATATTAAACCCTAAATTATTTATCTAACATGATTCAAATTATTTGTTATTTGACTTTATTTTATGAATTGTTTTTTAGAACAACATTCTACCTCCGAACAAACTCTCCTCCAATAGACGTTAGTATGTAAAAATGTTTGTTTTTCAATAATTTTATTTTCATTTCAATAATCATATAATATTTTTCATAATAAAAGTAACAACTAAAAATTTATCCCAAATTATAGTTTAATATATTAAATATTTTCTTTTCTAAAACTCATAATTTTATTAATTTACACTACTTTTATCACTTTCAAAAAACATTCCACGCCATGTTGGTTTTACACAACCAATGTGAATGATGTGGTTCTTATGAATTTAAGTATTTCACTATTATTATTAAAAAAAATTATAATTTAATATAAATTAAATTTTATTATTAAAATTATAGTATAGTAATCATTGCATTATAACAATGAATTTAAATGTAAACAATCATGGTTATTTCTAAAAATAAAAAACATACTTATTGAGGATGGTTTTCAGTATAGTACAAAATTGATGATTTACTAAACAAAATTAATTATGGAATGATGTATAACCAATTGAAATAATATTATTTAGTTTACAAAACCAATTTATTAATGAATTTGAAAATTTTAATTACAGCTTAGATTCTTAGAGACTAGAACCAATCACTTTGAAAATGATCGATGTGAACTACACCGAATTTATAAATGAACAAAACCTTATAATAAATAATAATTGTTTCTTATTAAAATTTATATATGTTCTGAATCATGTATATAATTAATTAAAACTTATTATTCATGAAGTTACTAGATATATGAGGCATGCCATGAGTCAATATAAGGTCTTTATTAACTCAATTCTTTTATATTTAGTTATATATTATTCTTATTGAGTATGAAATGTCAGTATTATATATGTAATGACCTTAGATATTTTATTATGTATTTAAAATTTTCTAATATGTATTAATTTTTTTAAAATAATAAATACAATGGATTAATTCTTACATGAATATTATGATATTTTTAAGGGTTTCTAGAATCAAATTTCCTTTTTGTGATATATTTGGAATTGAAAAAATATTTCCATTACATTTTTTATATTCGAAGTATTTTGAAAAATTTATCATTATAAAATTTTCAATAATATTAATTAATTTTTCATTTCACGTACACTATTTTTATATGTTTTTAATCAAGTATTATAATATATTTTAGGGTTCTTGGTCTCAAATTAAATTTTTTGAGACGTGCTTCACAGCACAGACCGTGATATACGTAGTGAGGTGTAATTTCTAACCCATGAATATATTTCTATGTAATATTTATTGTAATTCATGTAATTTTTAGAAAAATATCATATTATAAATTTTGATGTGCTTTGATTCGAATATTTTCTAAAATATAATAGTTTTTATGCACTCTTATTTTTAGTAAGGATTGTTTTTATGTAAATTGTCATAAATAGAAATTATAAGATATTTATATTTTAAATTTACAAAAATTTCATATCCATTGTTTATCTACTATGTTTTCATGTTTTCCTTTCATTTTTATCAGTTTTGACTAAATATGATTGATGTTTTTAAAAAAAATCTAACTATATTTTTTATTTGGACAAAAATAATTCTTAAATATATATGGTTCTTAAAATATTTTCAAGAATATTATTTTAAATGTTACAATAAATATGTAAATTCATTTTTAAAAATATTTTATTTTATTTTCAATGTTTTAAAAGGAATCAATTTTTTTTTCTGAATTAGGTACTTTTGAATTTCTACTAAAGACGTGAACAAAATATATATTTTTAATGTTATAGGATTAATTTATTTTCAATACATCATAAAAAATATTTTATTTGAGGCTTACATTAAAATTTCCCATGTTTATTTTCCATGAAATATATTTTATTTATATAAAATAATTTTTTATTGAAAATATTATGTAATGAATATGATGTTTTTTATAAATTTAAAATTAAATGTTTAGATGTTATTTTAAAATTTGTTTTATCTATATAAATATTATTGGATGAATCTTACTCCTCTCTAGGAGAATACAATAATGATACCAGGAACCATATTACATTGGATTTATTATATCATTTTGTTCTTTTCAATGATTGGGTAAAATGTTAACATTTAATATGATATATTTTCAATAAGATTGTCTAAGTTAATTATGTATTGAATTTTTATTCATTTAATTTATATTATGAATGAATTATACTGAGTATATGATTGGTGGATTCCATTATATTCCCCCAATTAATTGGTAGGAATCATGAGAAAAAACTAGTGTAGGTATTTGGAGTTGGATTTTCATATTTATGTATGATGTCTTGGCAAGAGTCCTTAACGATATGATTATTATGTGTGAAATTCTGTCTTCTTTCATTATAAATAACATTTTCATTATCAACGTGATTATTTATGTTTCTATATATTTTATATACACATTCCCCATCAATTATATTTTTATATTGAATATTTATTTCTCTAACATATTTTATTTTGACTTATGTCTTCATGATAGTTTCCAATGTATGTTTTCACATATTGATCAATTTAGATGACCCTTTATTATTTTTTAAATCCTAAGGTTATGAATATTAAAATTATAAAATATAATTCAAGATGATTATTAATAGTGGATATTAATTTTAGATACAATGAAGCATTATCATGGAATAATAAAATCTAGGTTTAGCAGAAAAAATACCCATTAGATGAGAAATATATTGTTTTAAATGTACTAACGTTCACAATTATCAAAATATAAAAACATAAGAATGTTTTGAGTATGTAAGTTACTAAATAATTTATTTTATTTCATAATTATGGATGATAAAAAGTGGATCAAATTTGTTGGTATGAAAACAAAAATATCATATTTTTGTTTTAAGCATCAGATCTAGGTGTATGTGTTTGGGATGTTATAGTTGGTATTAGTGTGGGTTTTAGATTAAATTAGAGGTTTTAAACTTATTTAATGAGGATAGTTGAAGAGTATTAGGTACCATAATTATTTAATAATTCTATGGTAGATCTTACGTTTAAAGAAACATATACCATTTTTTTGGTTTTATGTGATGAGATTTTATGATGACTAAAAATATTTTTGGGGGTATTTATTGTGTTTTAGAAAGATTACATGATTGAGTTATATATAACCCTTAGGATTAAGATATGAATTAAAAATATCTTTATTTATAAATATTTTCCTTATACTAGTTATAAAATTTATATGGTAAAGATAACCATTAGGGTTAATGTGATATTTGATATTAAGGTAACTTTGGATAAATGGTTATTATATTTTTGGGAACATTGTTGGAATAAAGATAAAAGTGAAATTATGGGTTGGTATGATATTTTATTTAATGTTTTCAATATTATTTTATTAATAATTATTAATTTATCATTTTAAGTAATATATGATGTTGTAGTGGTTACATGTCATGGTGATTCAAGGTATTTTTGAAAAAGAGTAGTATATTTTGGAGAATATTTGTCTAGGGAATATTTATTTGTATAAAATTACGTTATGAGTGATTAATGAGGTTTGGAGATTAATTTTAAGTATACATTGGAATAATATGTGATCAATTTTTTTTACCTTTGGGTTTTAAATTTGATCAAGTAAATTTTGAAAAACAAATTAGTGTTTAATTAATTATCATATCATTTATGTAAAATGTTGTGTATTATTATAGCTTAACTTATTATTTCATCAAATGATGGTTTATTCATATTGGGTATTATCTAAATAATTGATAACCATTATTTGTTTTAGTAAATGTCTTGAGGTTAAAGGAATATCTTTTCATTTCTTCTGTAAATCTTAAAACTTGTTAAACGTTAATTTTAGTTCTTTGAAAATGAAAAATTGGTCATGTTATTTATCTACTAGATTATTAAATGAGGAAAAGGTGTAAAAATAATAAAAACAAAACCAATGTAAAAAAATTATTGAATATATCAAAATTTAATATGTTTTCTAAAACTCAAAATTTATGGTAAGAGAATTACTTTACTCAAACTGAAGAAAGATAAATCTATAATGATTATATTGAAAATAACACTCTGATATTGTGGTATAATTTTGGAATCCTATTCAAATGTATGATTAATATATTTGTATAAACATGGTTAAAAATATTTAAGTGATAAAAATTTTTGTATTAATAAAAAATAAATTTAGTAATAGGATAAAATAAACTTATATTAATATACCTATATTAGTGTATATATTTTTGGGTATGAAAAAAATTAAATTAAGATGAATTTTTTTGAAAGGGGGTGAATGTGATACCCCAATATTTCAATATGATTTTCAAACATAAATTAATAGTATTTTATATATCATGAAATATATGTTACACTGAACTTTAAAGGACCCAAATATGCTACATAAATATTTTAATTTTTATTTTACCATTGTAACCAACCTTTTGGTTTCTCCATTATGAAAAAGAGTAAAAACATTATTAAATATAAAAATAAAACATATTCTAATATATATTTAATAATTAGTACATAGTAAATAAGTATTAAATTTTTAATGATAAGAATGAAATAATATAAGGATATTAACAATTAAGTTTCAAAATGTTAATTTTTCAAAAAACATCATTTTATTGTTTATTCATTTTTTAATTTAATGATAAAATTATAAAATTGAAATATTTATTTTAATTAAAAAGAAATAGTTCTTGATATTATAATATCAAAATTATATTAAGGGGAATTTTTTTATTTATCTCAAATTGTAGATTTATGGGTGAATGGTGGAATATAATATTTTTTTCCTTTGGAGGTAGGATCAATTCAATTAACAGTATTATGTCCTTTGTTCCTATGCACACCCATGTTGTTGTAAAGACACCTAAGGGAACTATCCTACTTATAGATATAATAATGTCCATAATGGTGTGGGAAGGAAAATATTTTAGAAAATTCCATTAGGTTTCTTGGGAGAGGATGTATAGACTAGTTGAGGAAAGGGATCGGGCTTTATAGCATGTAGGCTAACATACAGGTCTTTCAGGCCAAACTCGCATAATAAATTATCGAAGGTAAGCCTCTTTGGGATATTTTCATGAATGGTAAGTATGGGAATAACTCAGGATTCTAGGATGATATCCCATGGAGGCTATCAAAGATGAAAAAGGGAATAGAGGAGAGTATTTTTTCCTTGAGACAGAATGTTATATGGGTTGTGGGGAGTGTCAATATCCATTTCTTGAAGGAAAATTTGGCAGGTGATGATATGCTCTTCATCCTAGGGTGACATGTGCATGATATCTTCTTCATGGAGGAGAGCCTACATCAATTATTAATATATTCCACTGTTGATTCTGACAATAAAATCTTATATGAAATAATTTATCTGGGGTTGATTAAGATAAATGCGTCTTTCGAGACTCATTGAAAGGTTGCTTCAACATCATGGTGTTTCATGAGGGTCTACATGGGACTACTATCTCATATTCCTACTCAACTAAACATTAGTGTAAATTTGTTTGGATGAAACTCAATTTTCTCATCTAGAGGATGATTAACCATGATATCCCTACTAATGATAATATATAAAGAAGATAAATTTAGTTATCCTAGAAGTGATTCTATTGCGCCCCCTCAAGAGCAGAGAAAACATGAAAACATTTTTTAGGAGTTACTGGGTAAGGTTTCTATGGTCATTTTTTAAACAATTTATGTATCTTGTCTTTCATGGTGACACGATGGGTGAGTTTATGGAGTCTTGGTTTTATGGTGTCAATTAAGCAAGAGATGCTACAAAGGGGTGTTTAAATATGATAGTGGCGGGGTGCTGGGTTAAATTGGAGGCTAGGAAGTCTATGAGGAATGGGAGTAAAAAATATGTTATTGGTTTGGAGCATCACATGGCTACATTTGTGGCTGATATAAGATCTCTTTTGGGTGTATGTAGGAGCTTGGAATTGTAAAGGATCCGTATTCCAAGAACTTGGAGGGGTCTAGTGGGTGTCTGCATCACTAGAAATAGATGTTGGGTCATGTGGCACACATCTTTTAGGGTTTGAATATCATTATGGATGTCTCTTGAGTGAGGGGTCTCATGTGAGGGGGAATTCTAGATCATAATTTAATATTAAAAATTATTCTTGGGTTTTTCATATTATTTGGTTATGGGAATGTAGTGGGAACTCAAGACAGGGCCATGTAAAGCGACATTTAGTTGTGTGATCATTAAGGCTTCAAGATAAATGTGTTGGAGACTGAATCCAAGATACTAATTAGATTTCTTAGAAACAAATATACCACTCCTTAGGAAATTGATTATCTTATAAGGGAAATTAGGTTGTGGATCAGTAGTGAGTTAGAAACAGGAAACACTCAAAGGGAAAGAAATTTGGTGGTAACTGATCTGTCCTGTTGTGTGAGTAGAAAAGAGAGTATTATTATCTATCAAAACATTGATTCCATTCCCCACATATGTAATCCAAATCATTTTTTGTGATTTCCTTGGCATGAACCACTACTTACCCCATGACATCATGTTTTGAGAATTTTCTCCTTGAATAATGAGAAAACAAATGTTAGCAGCAAGATTTGTTTTTTCTAAAAATAGTTTTTCATTACATTTCTTTTGCTAACCTCAAAATTAATTTTTACCACATATGGAAAATAAATATTATAAAATACATTACATATTTTTAATAAAAATATTCAAATTAGTTAATAAGTTAAATTTTATATTTAGTCCTATGGAATAGTAACCACGGTAATATTTACCACTATAGTACATGAAAAAATAAGTTAAAAGTCATTAATTGAGGGATAATGCATTACATAATCATAAAAATAATCTCAAAATGAGTGTATGAGATTATTATTATCAAAAATCGACATTATCATCCCTAATGGTTTTATTTTTTTCCAATTTCTATGAATATGACTTTCTTTTTATTTTAAAAAATATATATTTTCTAAATTTTCACATTCTCTTTGAATAATATTATCATTATAATATTATATTTAAAAATACTATATAAATGAATCTATATTATAAAATTTAAAATAAATAATCAGTATTTATAATAATAATTTACTTTAATTTTTGGTGATGATATAATTACCTAAAACCCTTACACATCACCTTAGTAGAACTTATGGATGTAGGTTAAAAATGAAGGTAAATAATATTAAATATATTAAATTTAATGTGTCATAGATAGTTCATATTTTTCAAAAAAATTACGGATAAAATGGAAACATGGTAGTTTTTTTTAAAATTTTCAAATCTGAATTCTATTTTTATTTGGATCATTAATGTTAAATTACATATATAGTTTAGAAAACTTTTTTTATTTTTTTTATTTTTAGGTAATATCTTATTAATTTAATATAAAATAATATAAATAAAATAATTATTCAATAAGATTGTAAAATGTTAAATAAAACCACATATTTTTTATTTTTTAACCACTAGAAAATTTTAAAATACATTTATACCCCTTAAATATTATGTATTTATGAAAACACTAGTTATTTTTCCACAATAAAGGGGCTTAATATAACCCTTTTGAAAAAACATATGAACTTGTTTTTATAAAAAAAACCTACCCAAATACCTCTGCAAACATCAGATTACATGTCTATAATATTATTTATAAATCAAATTTCACTTCTCTAAAAGGTATTAGGCTTAATTAAAATGTGGTGTCTCAAAGATCATGGCATGGGTTTCCAATCCTATTCCACCTTTATTAATTATGATTCATTTTATTGAAATCATATTTAACCCTAAATTAATTTCCTTCCAGGAATGAATTTATATGGTATTGGAATCTATTTTTATCAATTTAGTATGTGGTATCATGTGTTATCTCTCAAGAAAGTCGTCATAAATGTCATTTTTATGTCAAAATGTAGGGTTTTAAAGGAAGAAATATTCAGTTTAATTAATCTTAATTTTTTAAATAATGGTAATAAAACAAAATTTATTCTCATTTAGTGTTTTACTTAATAACTATTATATTTTATAAAACTAATACATTTAATTAGTTAAAAACATTTTTAACACATTTGAAAAAAAATTCTCACCATTATAGTTTTACCCAAACAACGTGAAGATATATGTTTTCAGGCATTTAAGTCTCTCATGGGTATAATTCAGAATTGATTTTTTGATTAAATATAAAATTAATATGAATTTTTTAAGTATCTTTATTATATAATGGTAATGTGTCAATTATAATAATTAATTTTAATGCAATCAAACATTGTTAATTATAACCTTAAAAAATATATATATAGAGGAAGGTATTTGGGACTGTACTAATTTGATGACCTATTAAAAATACTTACTTCTCAAAAATTATAAAATATATTACTTGACTCTATTAGAATTTATAAAACAAGTTTACTAAATATATTTAATATTATAATAAAACAATTAATTTTTAGGGATTGTGAACTAAACAATCCCAAAATGACTAATGTAAACTATAATGAATTTATTAATGAATAAACAAGATAATATGGGATAATAATAAGAGAACAAAGAAGATATATTTTTTGAATGAATTATATGACATATATTATTTTTGTTATTAAGAAGTTAATAGATTTATGATTAATTTTATTACGTAATTTAATGGGTTTCATAACTAAATTTCCATTCATTGGGTTATATTACCTTTTTATTGATAATGTGATGAAAATATTATATGTATAATGAACTCTAATTTTTATGTTGTATTTAAATTTTTTTAACAAAGTTTAAATTTTTTACACATAATCAATTAATTTATTAATTATCAATTGAATTTTATGATCATTTTCGTGGTTTGAAAAATAAAATTTCATTCTTTAAGAAATGTTTTAATTTATACAAAAATTACCAATTCAATGTGGGTATATAATGACTTTGAAATAGTATATCCTAAACAAATTTATAATAATATTAATTAATGGTTCATTTATTTTATGTCTTCCTAGTGGCTTTAATGTGGAATTATAATATATAAAAAGTAATTTGGTATCTATTTCAATTGACTGTGATAAGTTTCATTGTGCACACCATGTTTTCTTTTATATGATTTACTTATTACCTAATGAATATATTTTGATATAATTTTTCTGTAATAAATATAATTTATTTAACCATATTATTTTATAAATTTTATTAGACTTTCATTCAATATTTAAAAAATTCCTAATGGAACATTCTACAATCACAATTTTATTTGAGATTGTTTACTTTTAAATTTTCAATAATAAAAATTATAAGATATTTATATTTTAATATCTATTTAAGTTAATATAGTATATTGATAAATGTATTTGAAAAATTTTTAATTAATTTCATTTTCCTTGGTACATAATATGATCATGTAAATGTTTATAAGAAAATACCATCCTTATATCCTCTTTGGTAAGAGGATTGTTTTCATCTGTGTCCATTTTAAAAACAGTATTTCAAAAACATTATTTTATATGATCACATGATCATTGGAATTTATTTTCAAAAGTATTTTCATTTATTTTCCTATATATAAATAGAACCTTCTTATTTGTTTCCTGTTACGATACTTTTGACTTTTAACAATGGTGTGAATGGAATCTTGTTTTTAGGTTTACAATATGATTGTATTTTTTTATATTCATAATCATTCATTTAATTGATGACTAACTTATAAGGTTACATGGATATTCAAAATGGAAATAATTTTATAAAAAATATATAAATATATATTTAATTTTTACCAAAATAATAGGACACTTTCCTTACTATTTCAAAGACAGTTTTGAATTCCCTTTTAAAATGATTTTCATTCATTTAAGCATACTATGATATATATAATGATTTACCAGGTAGATAATCTAATGATACCATCCACTATATTACAATGAATGTCAAATTATCATTTTGTTATTGTTATTTACTAGAAGTAGTATTAATATTTAATATTATTATTTTACAATATGACTTCTTAATTTTATTATGTATTTAATTTCTATTAATTTAATTTTTATGACCAATTATTTGGATTTAATGAGTGATGGGAGGGTCCCATTATAATCCCTTAATGCATAATTATGTCTGATGAGAAAAAATAGTTTGGGTATTTTTCATAAACCATAACTATTGATCTATGATATATTTGTACGATGAATTTATGGTAAGAATATGATTTTTGACACTATGCATCCTATCATTATGAATATAGTTATTGTTATCCATGGAGTATTTATGTTTATGCCTAATTAATATATGTAACCCCATTTCATGATATAAATAAATATATATATATATATAATATTTCATTATTGTTTAAATATACCATGATTCTTAAGCCTTATGTATTCATTATTATTTCACTATATGTTTTTTCTCACCAAGTGTTTTATGTCACACAATGTTATATTCATATTTCCCATGTTATAAAGAAGAAGAATAAAAATGATACTTCTTGAAGAGTTTTTTGAGTGGGGAATTGTTTGGGAGATATTTAAGACAAATGATGGCATTATAAAATCTAGTTACAGTATAAAAATGTTCATTGGATGATATTGATAAGGGTTTGGTTATGTATTGATTTTTTCTATTCTACAATTATCTAATCCTATATATTTATAGGGTATCCAACTTAATTAATGATTTTCGTGATGTTTTAATTATTAACTCTCAAAATTGATTTACTTTAGCTATTATAAAAACCTATATAAATGGATTATGTTTTTGTAATGGGGTCTAGTGGTATGGGTTTGGGCTCCTCCAAGAATGATTCTTCTAATGGTATGTATTCATTATATGTACTATATTGGTATATTAAAATACTTTTGAATCTATAAATAATGCTTTTATTAACTATAAATTGATAATATTTTTAGGATTATATATAATTAAGGTTTTAGGGGGAGTAATCCCATTTAGTGGATAAAAATATACGAATAGATTTCAAATTCTAGATAGTTGTTGGAGAATGAGATTTATATTCATGAATAAGTTTTATTTAGGTCAGACTACCCTTGTCACTATGATAAAAAAATATTCATTTTAACAACCCCACAACTTTGAGTTTTAATAATCAAAATACTCCTGGGAAGAAGATAAATGGGAAATGTATAAATTTTGTTATTTAAGTATCACTTAGTGAATCCAAAGGGTATACTACAAATATCATGGAAAGTTAATATTCATCTCAGGAGGCATAATTTTTTTTATTTTTTTAAGTGAAATGGTTGTTCAATAAACATTACAATTAGTGGGTAATTAAAGGTTAATATAGTGGGTTAAACTATTATCAAGAATGATAAGATGAAATCCAAAAAACTCAATTTATATTTATGGATTAAATCATAATCATATATGTTTTTTATTTTTTCATGATGAAGGAATCGAATTAAATATTATAAATGTTATAATCTTGGTTATTAAATAGAAATATGGATGGGTGATGAAAAGAGGATTAAAAACTAGATTAATATCATTTCAAGTGGAGAAATGATGGAAATTCAGGTTATTTTAGAATGAAAAAAGTTAATAAATTGTGGAAATTAAGGATAGTCTACCATGGTAAAATTATTATGAATATTACGACCTAATGGGAAAATGTTTGTGAGTTTGCTTTGTTAAAAATGAAAAGAGATAAGATGTTATCGACATTCCAAAAGAAGATAGTGGTTAATTTTTTACACACTATGGTGGATGTAACAACCATTTGTTTTATGAAATATATATTTTTTCAAGTAAATTTAATTTTATTGATAATATTCATTCAACCCAAATCATTGTTTTAGAAAGCTATAATACAATGTTAGAATTATTACTTTTTCAATGACCTTATAACCTAGTCATTAAACATTCAGGTATGAATAAGAATAAATAAATCTTGAAAATTATTTCTAATTGTTATATATTAAGAAAATTTATTGGTAAATAAGTAATTAATTTACATAGAAATGAATTATATAATTTGAAAATAAATTTTTTTAAAGAAATATATTCATTTATTTTTTGTAAAAATAATAAAATTAGTTTTTCTATATTTTAGAAAATAGATCTGAAAAAATAAACATCAATTTTGATATCTAAATTCAATAATTATATTTGAGTAAATTATTGAGATTTTTTTTGAAGACTAATTTTTCAATTAATATTAATATATATATATATATATTTCCTTAAAAAATCCTTTTTGCTGAAATAATTTATGAGATATATTTTATATTTGGAAGCATTAGAGAGTAAAAATAGGTCAATTTTATATTTAATAACCCAGTTTAGTAAATTTTAATCAATTATATATTTATTTTGATATTGAAAAATTATATACAAATGAAAATGTTTTCATGGGAAAAAACATTTTCATTACGTATATGGGAATACTTTTTAATAAAATTATACCAAATATGTGAATTGAAAATTTAAAAATGGATTTAGTATTTGGAATAAGAATGATAAATAATATATAATAATTCCAACTTAATATTTTTATATTAACTAATGGCATCATTTATTATAGATTGCCATAATTAACATTAAGACTGGGGTTTTCACGTTACTTGTTTCTGTATTTTATTAAAATTTCAAAAAACATATTATATTTATTTAAAAAAGGGTTTAATATTTGAAACTAGTTATTAAAAATTATATGATATTTTTAATTTTATTATTATTCTTAATGTATAAATTTCTTTGTTTATTAAAAGGAGAATAGTTACCATGGTGAAACCTAAAATGATAAAATTAATTAAAATTAAATGATATGGAATAACATTTTTTAAAAAAACATTATGCAGGTTTGTAACAACCATATAATCTATGAAATCCTTTATTTATCATTTTTATGCTCTTGGTGTGAGAGTGACTTCCCATTACTGAATAGTTGTGTGTATTTATAAAAATGACACCACCCCTAAATTATAAAAGGGCATTTCCTCCCCTATCATCTTCACACCTATTGAGACCTTTTGATTATCCTTACCACAAAATTATATCTCCTAAAAATTATTATCCATGTTCTATATCTTCTATTATTAAAAAAAATTCAATCCTAGGGTTCTTAATAATAGAACCTGAAATTATTTTTGAAGCGAAGGTAATTTTCATCACTATGATATTTCTTTTTTAATTATTATCTTACCACATTAATTCATGTAATAATAATTAAAATATAATGAATAAATAAATAAATAAACATATATATATATATAATTATATGTTATTAAGTAGGTGGGAGAAGCTATAAATGTATCCTCTTCTATCAAATTGGAAACAAAACCACCAATCATGCGTATGAAAGACTACTACCTTCTGAACTGATTAAATTATTTTTCGATCACCACCTCTAGTGATATGATATAGTGATGGATTAAACATATGTAGGTACTTATATTTACCTAATACAACTTCTACAAATTCTATGTTATATATTCATTATTTCTTTCTGTTCCATGGGAAAACGATAATGTTGCTCGTATGTATGGTGAACTACATCCTCCCAAACGGATGTGACTAATTACCATTTTTTATTTAAATGGAAGGTTATTAGAGAACCCATAATGATTATGTATAATATATATGAACAAATAATTAATCATTCATGGTGATATATTATTTACCTTTTGTTTGTTCAATCCATCAAGAAAAAGGAAACAATGTTCTTGCGTATTTATGGCCAACCATCTCCATAAATGGTTTAATGAATTTTTTTATCTTTATATTTTATAGGTGACTCATAATATGTTTATAATGAATAAACATATTTTTATATCATGGATTAAATTTTTATATATTGAAACCATGATCAATTTACAAGTACCAATGTTATCGAATGAAAACATACATTAAAAACAAAATAGTTATTATAGTAAACATGTTTTTAACAAGGAATTGTTAATTAATATGTAATAAAAGGTCATAAGTCCATAAAATATGGTATAATATATATGATATGTTTCTATAACATATGTTTAATAAAAATATATTTCATATATTTTTTGTTTTAATTTTTATAACGTAACTTGAAACCTAATGTAAGAGACCGTTGTCTCACATTTATTTGGGTGAGACACAATCCCTATTCAATAATTGGTACTTATGTGTGGTGTATATATTTAAAATTAATATATTATATGATTATTCTTAATAAAATAAGGGTGATTTAAATCTCCATATATGTTTCATTATTTCATAGGGATCATGAATTCATGATTTACCAAAGTGGTAAGGGTTTTGGTTACAATTCCATTGATTATCGGGATTTCTCCAGATTGTGTTTTTGAAGATGAAATATCATGATATATTTATAAAGATACTAATTATATTTATCATTATATGGTTATTTCAGGAATATACAGTTTTTCCTTTAATTTTCATCTCTTTATGTACTCATGTTTTAAAAATAATTTTTTTAATGAACACTAGCTTTATTTCTATCTGGGGTCAAAAATAATTTTTCATAAATGTACATGTTTTATTAATATGTTTTAAATAAGTTTTTAATTTTCCTAAATATGTTTTTAAATGAAATTTTCACCCATGTTTGTATTTGTTTAATTTTATTAAAAGGAATAGTCTTTGCGTGTTATGAACAAGTATCTATCGAAATTTTTTAAAAAATTTGATCAAAATATTTTATTAATATATATGGCATGAATAGAACATCCCACCGTCAAGACCACTCAATGTTTTAATTCATCCTTAAAAAATTTTGAAGGATATTTTTAAATAAATCCTTTTTATTAATATTTGATGATTTTTTATATTTTATATATGTATTCTCAAATTGTAAATTTTATTTTTTTCAAGAAATAGTCAAAGTGATCTTTCAAAATAAATTCCCATTGAAGTTGACATAATTTGAAGTTATATAACTATTAATATTGATATGACCCAATTATACTATCTTTATTGTTTTCTGAATCATTTAGGATTATTATTTAGAAATTTTTATGAAAAACACACTGTTTCCATGGGTCATGTTATGATTAATTTATCAGATAATTATGAATCCAATTTCATTTCTATGGGTTATTATGTTATGAAATTATTATGAAACCTATATCATTTATCTAGGTTATAATATGATAAATGTTTTATAATATTGGGGAATTAAATTGTATATATTAGGTTATAGGAAGGAAATATATCTCCCTCAAATGAATTCGGTAATGATTAATGTTCTTTGAGATCAAAGGGTATATGAGAGGTTATCCTAATCCCGAAAGAATATACATGGGGGGATATCCCATGCCTGAAGCATGTACATGGGGAGATATCATAATCCTAACATGTCATGATTGTCTTCGTGGGACATCCTGAAATAATATTTTATTATTATTATTTGTATAACATATATTTATGTCTTATTTGAATTTTATTCTCTAATGGATATTATTCCTTAATTCATGAATATTCATGTCTTATGAACATAAATGATTTCTTTCATAACACTTATTTATATTCTATAACAATAAAGGTATGGTTTTAAAATGTTATTATTATTTTCTCATTACATTATTCTCATGTTATTTTGATATAACCATTTTTACCCTTATTTAGAACCCGAGCTCAGTTTTTTTTACGTTTCCATTCTCTAGGTTATGAAAAATAGTATTTTTTAGATATTTCTAATCAGGGTAATAATTTTCAATAACTTATTGGGAGATGATGTAGCCCACATATTGACTAGTTTTTTATGTGTAAACTTTATAAAAGTCAATAGAAATAAATTATTTTGGCACAAATCATTGTGTTATATAATGAATATTTGACTATTTATATATGAAACTTATATATGAGAAGTAGAGTTCACTGTAGTTGGTATTAGAGAAATGGTCTAGTTAACCTTTATGACTAATATCAAAAAACATTAGTGAGAACCACATGGATAAATCAATGAATTTTCTTATGTACAGGAAAGTATCCTAGAACATTAGTGAAGGAAAAAGAAAATGAGTTTTTAGAAATTAAATCTAATTCTAGATACTAAAAGTGTATGTGGATCTTAAAAAATTGTACGTTGGTGTAATAAATCTATATAGGTAACATTGATATTGACTTGATAATCAAATATTGTATGAAAATTGTCTTCAAGGAATACTTGGTTTCATATTCTTGGTCAATATAATTTTAAAATTCAAAAACTCTTTATGAACCATTATAAAGTATTTAAATAGACAATGAACAAGAATAACCTAGGATAATAATAATGACCCATATATTGAAAAGAATGTGTAACAATTCATTACCTACAATAAGTTATTTTTCATGATCATGTGGTTTCTCAATAGGATTATTATTACCCACATTAGGATTTCTTATATTATTCAATGGATGAAACCAAGAGAAATCAAGTTAACATTGAATGCTATGGAACATTCAGTTATTATTAGAAACTATATTGGATTATAACTATAGATATAGTCATTGTGATTTTTGAAAATATTCTATTATGATATATTATTAAAAACATGATGTTCAATGATATTCAAAACCTGTAAATTTTTAATAAGGATAAATTTTAGCAAATTTTATGTGGTAATGAACATAGAATAATGCCAATTGTTTTCATCCTACAAGTCAAGAATGTCGAAAGAATAAACACGAAGAGCATCTCAAATGGATGTAATGATTTTTTTCAATGTTTAGATGAATTTTGAAGAGTAATTAATTATAATAGAATTCGATTTCATTTATGTGAAGAACATGGGAATTATCTACGATAATTTATTAAGATAAGGGTTATCCCTTAGACTATGCAATTATGTTTGATATAATAAGTAATAAATATAAAATTATTGAAGTATTTTTTTTATATTGATTCAAGTATTTTTCTTTATAATTATTTTACCAATTGTATTTTTGTTATAGTAATCATGAAACATATATCGATTATATTACTTTTTTAAGAATATATGACTTCACATAAGATTAACTTAATATTTATGGATACCATTATCGGTTAATGATTTTAACGACAATCTTTAGTTTTATGTATTATACAACCGCTTTTGGGTTCCAAGTGATCATATTTTAATGAGATTAATGAATTTTTGAGAGGTTATTTGTATGAATAAGGTATATGTAACTATTTGGTTTAACATGAATTATTACATTAAGAAGACTGATACTTTCATATGTTTAATGGTATTTATAACCTTTAGAGTTTATATGTATGTTGAGTATTGGGGATATTTTTGTGGATATTCATTAATTTTTTTTGGGAAATTAATTGAAGTAATTAATATAGTTTAGTAAAAAGGAAAATATGTCACATTCATCATGGTTGTGGGGCATGAAACCATAACTAAATGGAGATAAGGGTGACATGCGAACCACTAGACTAAATGATGTATTTTTTCATAAATTATGTGATAGATAAATATTATTTTGATTTTGGAAACATATGTTTTATCATATAGATAATCATGGGATTTAATAATGATATGGTTATCAATTTTTTCTTATGAAATTTGATGGATCATAAAAAAAATTACCCAACTTGTGATTTTGATTTATCTAGGGTACTTTATGGATTATTTAATGGAGATATTATCTTTACGTAGAAAGGATTGATATATATACTGATGATAAATGATTAAAAAATATATTCACGTGGAAGGAGAAAAATATACAACATAGAAAATGGTTTGAAGTAATTATAATTATTCGATACACTACCACTATGGTAAAGTGAACAAGGGGGATGATGATTGAAGTTGAAAGGATCATACAAGCATATCTATGATGAGGGTCACACATGACCAAATATTTTTTTATTTTCAATGGATGGAACTTAAAATGTTTATTCCTGGTAAAAAATCATGTCTTTCTCAGATGATTGTTCAACTATTTACCTATTTTAAGATTAATGAGGCACAAAATGAATATGTAGAGCTATAAAAGATTGTTCCAAATGATCTAGAGTTTAACTATGAATATGATTGAATGATTTGTTTTAGGAACTTTGAATTGTTCAAGACATACCCAATTTAAAGAATCGCCAATCAGAGGAATCTCATAGTTCATCATTCTCTACTCATCCATGATGTAAATATATGTATAAAGATTTGAAATAATATTTTTTGTGGCATGGTATGAATAGAGAAATTGAATAGTTTTTATCTCAGTGATTGATATCTAAAAAGAGTAAGGATAAGAGAAAAATTTTATATGATATGTTACAAATATTACCCATTCCAAAATGGAAATGGGAATGCTTCATCATGTATTTATTCATTGGAATCCCAAAAACATCTAATGGGAATAATGATATATGGGTTGTAATCGATCACCTTAAAAACTCATCAAAATTTATTACTATAATACAAATTTCTTCTCTATATCTGATTCTGGGGATATACATTAACAAATTGTTATGGTTTCATGAATAACCACGTGAAATTGTATCTAGTTTGGATCAGAGGTTATCCTTGATGTTATGAAAAATTATTCAATAGGAATTAGTTATGATGTTAACATTCAACACATCTTATCAACCTTAGAGGATGATCATTATGAGAGAAAAATCAAATCCAGTATTATATTCAATGATATTGTTCTATGGATTTAAAATGTGGATATAATCAACTCATTCCTCTAGTAAATTTTTCTTAATATAATAATATCCACTCAAGCTTCTTGATGGATTAGTAAAAATACATATATAGAAGTAAGGTTATAACTAAAACATAATTGGCGGATGTTAGAGAAAGAAAAATATTGGGACCTATGCTAGGTGAGGATATAGAAGATAAAGGTAGATTGATTCAACAACACATCAATGTGTCTTAGAGTCGATAGAAAATTTGCAATGACAATAATCGGGGAGATATAGGGTTTGAAGATAGTGAGATGGTCTTTATGTGAATATATCTATAGAAGAATTTTATGGAATTTATGAATAAAAGAGAGCTAATCCATATGTATATTTTACATTTTAAAATTATTTATTTTATGGGGATAGTTTCTTATCAATTGTTGCTTTCACTGAACCTCTCTCAAGTCCATGATGTATTTTTTATATCTATAGAGGGGATGTATATACCTAATACTTCAAATAAACTAAACATAGAAGTAATGTTGATAGATCATGATCTATGTTATGACGAAAAATAGGAAAGGATTTTATATCATAGAAAAAATGTGATTCAAAAAAAGAAAACTCAGCTGGTCAATATTTTGGGGTGAAACCTCAAACATGAGGAAGCTACATGGGAACCTAAGATACGATAATGCATAATTATCCTCATTTTTTATATCATAGTGATGAATTTTTAGGGTGAAATTTATTTGGGGGGGGGGTTAGAATATTACAACATGAGTTTTTATAAAATATATTTTTTAAAAATAATTTTAATTTCATTGATATCTTGTGTTACACGTAACACCAAGTTTTAACAAACAACATTATAACAAACATAATATTAATAAAACCAGAATATTATACCCTAAATATTAAAATTGGAGGAAGGAATAGTAATAAATAAATATTAAAAATTATATGTAATTGTTATATACTAATAATGTATATCAGTAAAGAAGTTCTGAATTTTTTAAAAATACATATATATATATATAATATATTTATTTTAAAAATTATATTCATTTATTTTTTTGAAATAATAATAAAAATAAATTTTCCAATTTAATAAAATAAATTTTATAAGATAAAATTAACATTTGAAATCTAAATGTCAATGTTATCTTTTATTTAATTATTTATAATATTATATCATTATTAATTACTCAATAAAAATTAAAAAATACTGATTTTTATTAAAAATTGTTTTTTATTAAAGTTTCTAGAAGATTAATTTTATTTTAGGATGGACTAAAAGGTAAAAATAGTTAAATTATAGATATTTTTAACCCATTTTAGGTCATTATAGTAAATTTCATATTGTAATTTTATATTTAATTTTTTTATACTTGATAAAACATTTACTTTGGAAAACCATGTTTTGATTATGTATGTGTGATTAATTTAAAATAAAATTATGTTACTTATACGAACTGAATTTTTTATGATATATTCCTTATTTTAAATCATAATAATTATTATTTTATAATAATTTAAACATTATTTATTTCATTAGGAATAAAAAATACAATAAAAAGTAATTACCATGACTACAGTTAAGATGGGGTTTTTCACATTACTTGGACATGTGTTAAAATAATTTTCAAATTACATAGGATAGGTATATAATAAATATTATTTAATTTTTAGAATTAGTGGGTCAAAATTTTCTATTAATAAAAGGTTATATTTATTCATAACGATATAACTAAATAGGTAAATATAAAGAGACCTATTTCATATTGAGACCTAAAATGGTAAAATTATGTAAACATAAAGGTTAATGGATAACACGTTTGAAAAAAAAAGTTTTTTTGTGGCAAGTTAATTGAACATATCATCCCTAAAAAACTTTATTTATCAATTTTGAGGAACTTTTGGTACTATTGTCTTCCTATTACTGAATTCATTTTTCTACTAATCAAAATGAAACTCCTCCTCAATTATGAAAGTAAACTTTCTACCTTCATTTATTTACACTTATTAATCCATTAATATCAAAACAAAATCTATGAAAATATCTCCAAACAATATTAATACACGTTCTAAAGATACTATTCTTACAAAATATCAATCCTACGATCCGTAATAAGAGATCTAAATGAGGTTTTTGTATGAAAATGTAACTGTCTTAAGTATGATATTTGGTTTTTACTGATTATATTACCACATTTATTCATGTACTAATTATTATAATGTAATAAAAAAATTCATCATATAAAAAGATTTTATTATATTTATGGTATAACATATATCTATATCCTCTTCCATCAAATGATAAATGAAATAGTTAATCATGTGTATGGCGGACTATTATATCATGAATAGTTGTAATCCATTTTTCATCCCCAACTATCACATCTAGATATAATGTCAGATTTAACCTACTTATATGATATTTATGAAATTATTTTTGTTTTTTAATTTTAATATATCATATATATTCATACATTATATGTAATATGGAATATAATAATGTCACTCATGGGTATGACAGACTACCGCCTTTCGAGGCGATATGATTCATTTTTCTCATAGAATTTTCATAGAAGGTAATAATGATAAATTTAATGAGTATATATAATATAAATGAAATCAAAATTAATATTTAAATATGATATATTTTTATCTTTATTTTTTTCTATCATTAAAAAAAAATTAACCATCGTTCATACATATATACAACCTACCATCTCCTTGAATGGTGTAATGCATTCTTCAAGAAATAATATATAGATGAAATTAATTATATTTATAAGGAATATATAATATTTATATCATGTTTGAACTTATGAGGATAATGGAACGATGCTCAAGGTACATGGAATGAATCCACAAAATCAAAACATATATAAAAAACAAAGTAGTTAACACTTGAAACATGATTTTAATGATGAAGTATTAATCAATTAGTAAGAAATGGTCATAAGTAAATCATATATTGTATGATATATATAATTATGGTTCATAAATATATATTTTATAAACCTATATTTTTTTAATAGAAGGTTTGACTATGTATGAATGGATTAATGACTTAATGTAAGGGATCTTCATCTCATATTAATTTACGTGATACAAAATCTACATTCCTCAATTATCTATATTTTGTGGTGTGTATACTAACCATGAATTTATTATATTATTTTTCCTACTAAATTTACTGTCATTAAATTAAAATATATTTTTCTTTATTTTATGGGTATTATGAATTTTAAAGATACCAAAATGGCAAGGGTTTTATTTTACAATCCCATTATTTATTTGGATTATTTACGATTATGTTTTCAACGATGGAATAATATGATCAATATCTCAAGAAACTCTTTATGTTTCACCTCCTCATGTTATGTTATGAAAATAAATTTTTAGTTTCATTTATCTTTCATTATGTACTCAATAATTCAAAATAGAGTTTTTAAGGGAAACGTATTGTTTTCATCTCTTTGATTGAAAATAGTTTTTTTTTCTTGACCATGTATTATAAAAAAATTAATGAAAATTTTCACTATTATCTAATGATTTTAATGATAATTTTACCCATGGTTTAATTTTTAAAATATGGTTTAAAAATATTTATTATGTAACTTTACAGAAAATCCTCTCTTGACCTTTTACAGAAAATGTGAAAGAAATCATTATATTAAAATGTACTACATGGACGATACATTTATACATCATGACCAATAAATATCTTAAAACATCAATTATAATTTTCTATGGATTATTTCTGAGAAAAAACGTTTCTTTAATATCTGAAGAATTTTTTATTTTAAATATTTTTATAGTGGAATGGTTATTTTCCTTATGAAATTTTATAATTAATATTTAAATAACAGTTTTTTTCTAAGATGACATCTTTATATGTCACTTATGTTTCAATAAAGATATTATCCAATAATACCATCCTTATTATTCTTCTAGATTAATTATGTATATTAGGGATATTTTGTTTTGAGAAATTACTTTTTTTCCACTTATGATATGATGAATTTCAAAGAGGAATATGAAACCCATTTCCTTTAAATGGGTTATTCTATTATGAAGTGATTATGAAACACATTTATATTTTATGGGTTATTATATTATTAATAATTTATCATCTAGTGGAGTAGAAATGTATGGATTTTGGGATGGTTCATACCTATAAATTCATCAACAACACTGGGTAATGATTAATGTTATATAAGCTAAATGGTTATATGGGATGTTATCCCAAGTTAGAACGAAGGTACATGAGAGGTTGTCCCATTTTGGAAATAGAACAGATGAGAGGTTATCTAAAAAATAAAAGAGGGTCTGCAAGGGGCAATCCAAAACATGAATTAGCTTCTTATGTGGTTACCCCATGCCTAACATGTTTAAAATATCTTTGTGGGTATCCATGAATTAATATTTTATAAAATTATCTGTATGCCACAAATTTATGTATTAGGGAAATTTTATTCCCTAAGGGATCATACTATTGGATTATATGATGAATAATCTCCTAATAACTTTGAAAATTTATTCCTTGACTCTTATTTTTGAACTACGATATTAAGGGTATGGTTTTCAAATTTCATGAGCATGTTATCATAACATTATGCCTGCATTATTTTGATATCTCCCTTGTACACCATTAATGAGGATATAAAATCACCCAATATTATATTTACACACTAGGATATGAAGAATGGTATTATGTACGATATGTCTAATAAGGGATATAATTAAGAATAATTTATTGCAAGATGATGTTTCTCACTTATGTACTATTTTCAATGTGTCCATGTTTCCAAAGGCACAATAACTAAATGATTATTCTGTAAACCATTATGTTAGGTAAAAAATATTTTTATATTATGATTTAATATTTATGTATAATATTTATGGGACACTATTGTATATATTTAGCCTACTCAACCATTGGAACTCCTTCATTTAGATGTGTATTGTTCCATGAAGAAACAATCAATGAATAGAGAAAAGTAATTTATTACATATATTGGTTAATTCACTCACATTAATTGTTTTTTGTTTATGAAACATAATTACGAGGTCGTGTAAATTATTAAATTTTCTCAATGAGTTTTGGAAAATGATATAATTTTTCTATATCGATAAGATCCATATAAAAAAATGATGTAAGATTTATAATGGGAATTTTGAAGCATATATATAGAACCAAGACATCCAAAATAAACCATGTATACTATGAACACCATAAAATAGAGTATGGTTTATTTAAAAAACATAAATTTGGTGGATATGAATCAAATAATGTTTCTTAATAATAATACATCTTGATATTTTTTAGGCATGATATTTGTGTAGTTAATCACATTCAAAAAATATTTTTATATAGGATGAACTCAAATATATCCCCATATGATATGTGTCAAAATAATTCACTATGTTCTAATTATATTCATGTGATTGGTTGATTTTATGTTATCAAGGTGAAATGTTAAAAATCCTGGAAAGATTCATAAGAGAGGAGTTTATGTGGTTTATATCATCCTAATGAAAGAGTTTAACACTGATATAACTATGAAAGTGGAACAATAGTTGACACTACATCTGTGAAGGTCTTGGAAATTTCACCAAAGGACTTTATACATGAAGTGACATGTTCTTAAGGGATGATGATAATGTTTTATTAATTATACCGATGAATGATTTAAAAAAAATGAAAGTGTTGATTGTTTATATATTTAAAAATAAGAACCAACTATTTCATGTGATGATGAACAACCTAATTATTATCATATAGGGTTAATATGATAAATGAATATCCAAAATATCATCAACAATCAAATACAACAATTTGAAATAAGGATAACTTTGTGGAAAAAATTTAATATTCAAGAGTCGGTTTAGTCTTGTTTTATTGAAAGAATTATTTTTATAGTTCTTTTGAAAATCACAATATATAACTTTTCAATCTTTTGGTTATCCTATAATTGTAATCCTATTGATGTTTTTTATTATCATAAACATTTATTTGGAAATAAAAAACAATAAATAGAAGAGTATTATTAAGAGTATGTTAACAAAAAATACTTGTATAAGTATATTATGAGTATTTTATTTTCCTAAATGTTTCAGAATGGGGTTTCTTTGGGTTTTTTATTTTTTCAAAAGGATCAGTGTAGTAATGATAATAAACACCATTGATTGAATGAAAATATTAATAGATCCATCTGATGGACTAGTTGATCTTTATGATGATATTTTAAATGATCCCTATGAATATGAAATTCAAACATTACAGTCATAACAATCTTCATCTATAAATTGTATCATGATCTAATGGTGAAAAAGTATAAAGTATGATAATTGTTTTTAGGGTTTTAATTAATTTTGTTTTCTAGGACTCCACGTTTCATTGAGTGTTCTAAGTTTCAATAGTTTTAGATAGTTTCTTATAGAGTATCCCTTCGTGAGTATTTATTATAAATGATATGAAGAAATTTTATTATATTTGAGGTTAATAATATCCATGATATCAGGGGATCATGATATTAGGGAGATAGAATTTATTCTAATTAGATGAGATTGAGGGGTTTAGGATTATGAATGATAGATTAATAGATAGGTTTAAAATCATGGATTCCGAATATGGGGCATATAAACTACATTTCTACATTTTGTTATAGAGATTTACTATCTAAGTTGAGGTGGTATATGTTTGTTATTATATTGTTCTAAATTCAATAATTTTATGAACAATATCTGATTTATAATATTTTTTAATAAAGTCACAGATTTACTTTACTTACATTTATTGGAAGAACAACATATAGATTGACTTCTCAACTTACCAAAAGGATATCATTTTGAAAGTCTTTTCTATCATTATTTTTTTTAAATATTTAGGGAATTTTTAGTAGTTAAGAAACTTTAATTCACTACCCCACTTATATTATATCTATCACACATTCCAAGAAAAATATAATACAAGAGTATGTATTTAATTTTTTTTGATTCTTACAGTAATTGTGTTATAGAGTAAAGAGTTTTCATTAATAATGAGTTATATATTAGAATGATATATAATTTAAATACAAGTAGACCACTACTTTTTGAAAGAGTAAAATATATGTAATAAATTGATCATATGAATAGTTTTTTGTTAATAAATGAGAGGATAATATTATTATATTGAAAATAAATTATAGTTTTTAAAATAAGGACGTTATAAAATTCACCAAAGAAGAGAATATTGAATGTTAGTTGAATTATAGATTTCACAAGAATATGTTTTTGTCAATGAAAATCAATATCTACAGCTTTTGAGTTAGTGAATAATATCAAAATAAATCATGAAATAACACGTTTAATTACAAATAAGTTTTTGGAAACTAGAATATGTCTTCTTTTTACTGATTATCAGGTTATTTAAATTTTTTCTTAGAAAATCATTCATGTATATAAACCACAAATTTTTAAATAACATAAATAAATTGTAGTCAGATAGAGAGAAAGTGCTTTTATATGAACAATGTGTTAAGAATATTATTTCTAGTATTCATAATGATTGGTAATATGAGAGAACAACAGTACATGAAATGAAACATTAAACAATGTTAATTGTTAATGATTTTGATGAACTACATTAGGATTTCAATCAACATACCATTAGAACTAGCCCAATAGATGGCCTAACGATCATTCCTGATCCCCATGGGCTAGCCACTAGTTTCGGGAATCGAATAATTCATTGTCGAAATGATGTTTTCCCAAAAATAATTGTATCGAAGGAACCAAAATAAAACCAAAGAAAAACCAATCACTATAAATAAATAAATAAATAAATAAATTGATCTAGTTAAAATAACTGATGAAAAAATGAATAAAAACTAAGAGTGGACCATGATATACGATCTCTATGTGACCTCTTGGTCACCACAATCCCAAAAGATCACCATGCCCAAATGAGAGCACATGTACAAGAAAACTAAACCTACAAAATATCTTGGGTATACCAATATCAGGTGACATTAGAAGGGTATGAGCATAAACAGCTCAGTAGGTAATCACCGCAGATTCAATGTATTTAATTTCATAAAATATTCCATAAATTCATGTTCAAAAATTAATTTAGGAAATAGTCTTTTAAACCATTTTATGAATACAAGAGACAATTTCCAAAAACATCCCTTTTTAATAGTAAATGAACATGGGAAATTTTACTTCTTTAAAACAGGGTTCCACTTTAAAAAAATGACTTCATAACCAAAACACAATTAAAAATCCATACCTGAAAAACAACCCATGCTCTGATAGAAATAGAGGAAACCAATTAAGCAGTCATTCAAAAATTTAATAGAGAACAAAAAAATAAAGTATAAACCTGAAGGGATAATAAGAAACATGAAGAAAAAGTAAACTGAACATACAACTAGTGATTCGTGGGAATTTCCTAAAAATATAGAGGGATTCACTAGATGTACTTAGTTTAGAATCACCTACTCGAATATGGTGCATATGCAAAGTCAATAAACAACATGATACTATACACTAGCCAATCCAGTGGCATGCTCTACCTAGACCTATGATGTTAAGGGGTTACCAACCTTTTTAAACATGTTCAATAAGAAACTATCACTCGATCCTCTAGATTTCACCCAGTAATCCCATGATAATAGTAATAGTAATACTAATCCAAAAATGGTATACCAACAATAACCAACAACATCGTCATGCACTATCCATTAGAGGGGAGTGAACCCTTTATTCTAATGGAATCAATACCAATATCATTCTTACAAATGATCTACTTGAGAGGATATCATCCTAAAATTTTAGTTCTTCTTCCAAATGTAAGCAATGTATTCAAAACACACATGAAAAATCCATTCCATTTAAAAGATCCAATTAGTCCATCACATCATATAGATTTAAATAATAACATTTTCAACCATTTTTAAAATCTAATAAGGTCTATTTCTACACATTTTTCACCCCATTTTCCAAAACAATCCAAGATTTCCATTCGGTCCATTAATCACATTAATTCCAAAAATAAATTACCAAACACAAAGAATCATTCTAATTTACGATTCACGATACTTATAATCACAACCATATTTTCAAAGACAACACAAATATCCAAATGAGTTTTCACATCATACAATTTTTAAAATGGAACTCCAATAATATCTCAATTGAAAACCAAGAAATAGATTTCCAAAATAAACACATTTTCCGACCCATTGTAAAATTGTTTTACAAAGTCAGTATAATAAAACCACTTTTACATACACAATCCCAAATGGGCCTTTACAACATTTATAAAGAAAACTACATCACAAAATTCCAAATGTTCCTTTATGTTCATCATTCACAAAAAAAACTCAATAAAATGGAAAAAATTTCAAGATTTACAAAAACCATTTAAAAACACATTTAAATTCACTCAGTGTACCAATGCCTTTTGGAAACACATTTTACACTACATGCCCAATTTATAAAACCCACATGTAAATAAAACCAGAAAGGGACACATGAAACCTAACCATCTCCATAGATAATGCCTCTTTAAATTCCGTAGGAACACTAAAATATTTTTCAGACTTGCTCACACGATATACACAATCCATGGATAATAATTTAGAGCCATAATAAAGAAGGTAACTTGTAACAAAAGTCCTTTATTTTTGAAAACCAACATTCAAAACATGTTCATTTCAAATAAAATTATAAAAATATTATAATGAATCCTCACTTGTTTTTAAATTAATATAGGAAAACACACATAAATTTCACACCATAAAGCCACCAATTTCAACAAACATCATAGAAAACACAATACAACAACATAATTGAAGCATAAACTGTGGGAAACCCTATGAAAACACACCCAATTTCACGTTAAAATATCAACAAACATTTCCTCAAACACATTTTGTAATCATAAAAGAAAAATTACTCAAATAATACTTTTTAAAAAAATTCAACACAAATTTTCAATCGTGTAAATACCAATAAAAATGATGTTAAAACATCATAAATAATATTATAATATTTTTAAAGCATAAAAGTAAATCACAATCATCAACGGAATTTTCCGGAGAGGAAATAGAGGAAACATATACCTCAGTGGTGTGAAAATGTGAAAACCGAATGAGAGAAGCAATAGTAATGCTCTAGAGATAATACACACACCCTAATATCAAAGAAAATAACTCAAACATCAACTTTATCCCATTATAGTTCATCCATGAAGGAATACCCACCAAAGGAAGCCAATAGCTCAATAGAGAATGGAGATGAGAAGATATAATTGACTAGAAACTAAAAGAAACCAACCACAAGACTTTCAAGGAACTTAAATAAAAGAAAGAGATAAAGGGAGGAGGAAAATGGGGCCCCCATGGTGTGTCTAGAACAAGAAGGGGAGGATAAACATAAAATAAGGCTAAAAATCTGAATGGGAAATATGTAATTTCCATTATTGTCCTAGGAAACATTTAAATTTTAGGGGCATGGTTTTCCAAACTGTGTTCCAAATATACAACATCTTCTAGAGAAGAGTGCACCCCAATTGAGCAGAACAATCTATTTCCAAAACCATATTCCAATAGTGAAAAATGCTACTATGAAAACTCTGAACCACACTACATGATTTCCACACTATTTCCCTAACCATCATTTGGTCATGTGCCATACCACAGGGAACAACTTTCAAGCCGCACAGTTTCCTAGGTGAGGGAACATGGTTTCTACTAAATATATAGAAACCTCGTTCCACATACTTAAAAGTCCGAAAAACTCTTCTTTTCAATGAAAATCACTCAAATTATTAAAAAACTAAAAAATTAAAACTGAGACTAAACTCGAACCTCAAAAAAATACATAAGATCAATAATTTAAAAAATATATTTTTCTACGATAGGTTGTGAAAATGATCCCCACCACAAAAAGATAATTCTACCTAAAAGTCAACTGAATAGAGTGATAAAAAAACTTGATCAAAAATAATAATAAATCCCAAAAAACCATGATCCTTAGGGTGAAATTTCATTTCTTAAGTCACACCTACCATTTATAGTGGACACGAATGCATAATGAACAATCGGAGAACACTAAAGTGTTCCCCCCACCATGACATCCTATCCAACACCATAGAATGACCTCAGATCATCCCAATGTTGGAATTACCAACACACCACCTTGGGGGGACCTGCATGGGAACTCCCAACCTGAGCTTACCCAATCATCTCCACAGAAGTTAAAAAACACCTCTACCTTGACTGGAAATTCCCCAAATATACAAAGCCACCACTCTAAAAACCACAAAAGGACCCTAAACTTTGATGAAAACAAAAAAATAAGCTACAAACATCAATCATCACAAAGCACAAATAACACAAAAAAATAAAAAAATAAAACCTAAAACTAATTCACTAAATGATAAACATAAAAAGAACCACATTGAAGGCAGAAACATGAGAATGCAAGTAAACCGGACCATCCATTCCCTTACAAATAATTCAAAATAACCGATAAACTACCACATGAATCATAAATAATCTCCACTAAAACATTAGAGATAATAATAAGGATATGGTTTTCCATTCTATAAAAAATTACATAGCTAAACACAAGAAACACTCTGGGGCCTTTGGAAAGATCTCTAATGTCTGAAGCATCAATTTCCATGTATCCAGAAACTAACATCCTCAGATCAATACCCTTTCATTGGGAAATTCTTCTTACATGATATATACAGATGACCAGAGTGGACAAAATGATGTTAGGAATTTGGAGTATTATGGCCCATTGGCTTCAAATTCACAAACTGGCCACACTAGAAATGCAAGAGTAAACAGATTGACGAACATGATGTTGGGACTGTTGGAATAAGATTCTAGGGAAAAGATTCCTCTAACATATACTACTAACCAAATAGAGAACAATCACGAGGGACACATACAAAAAATTACACACTAAAATTAATCTCATCTAAAAATTCCTCATCCACCAAATTCTCAAATTGAAATTCACTATATGAAAGAGATCAGTCCTTGATCTATGAATGAAGACCTGAAATGAAAGGAGTAGATTTTATAAATTCTTGTCTCTCTATATCTGAAGACAAATATATCAACTCTATGAATTTCTCAATATAGGACTTCACTGAACACTGGCCTTTTTGAATACTCAATTTCTCTTCCATTTTCATGATTTTTACCTCCTATGGTTTTATACATTTTAAAAAATTGATATTAAAAACCTCCCATGTCATCCTAAAATTCATTAAGAATGGGTAAATCAAATTTCAATAATCCAAATCTAGACCCTCAATCAATCCCATAATAGTATGCACTCTCACAGATTCTAGAGTTCCCAGAGCTTTTATGGCACTATCAACTTTCTCAAGCCCTCCCACTACCTCTATCAAGCCTCCATCACTACGAAAGATGGAACACAACTGATGAGAACTAGAAATTGGTAATAGCCCGCTAAACCAGTAATGAACCAAACTTTTATTAATTAAAATTACTCTTGATCTAAAAAAATGTATTATTATGTAAAATGGTTATAAATATTTTTTGGAATTACTATGTTTTTTGTTTTTGGATTTTAAAATACCATTGGTATTTGTTAATGTTGCTAATATAGTGGTTGAATAGTGATCACATGATTAGTATAAATATTTGAATTTAAAAAATCCAATTTAATTAGAAAAAGTATGTGATGTCATTATTCAGTAGAATTGATCCATACGAAGTCCATATTTCAGAGCTCAGAAAGGTGGTAGTGTCACTGGTCATTTATCTTGACCAAGCCCAATTCATGCTTAAACACATTAATCTTGAACAGAACCGCCTATGGGAGATGTGGAAATTAATGGAGATTACCACTCGTGCGATATTATCTAAGCTACAACAAGAGTGTGTCACCATAAAACACATTACACATAGGTCATATGTGGGTGTTATAATGGTTCATGTATGAAAACCCTAACACTATTATTAGGTTCATTAGTTTTATATAGAATAAAGAATATACATTCTTTTTATTATTGTTACATTTTAAATGGTTTTTAAAATACAACAAGTATTTTTAGTAAATATTCAGTTAAGAAATATATTTTTATGAACTAATGGATTTTTAAATTAAATAATATTTTAATAAAATATTATTACCAATTTACTATTTATTAAATATAAATGATCGTATAATTTTTATGAAAATAATTGCGATTTTTATTAAATTTTGAAAGCTATTTTTGTCAAAACCCATGAATTTTAGACAAATGTATGTAATTATTTTAAAAGTAAAAATTCCAATATATAGAAAATTATTTAGATAATGTGAATATTATTTTTGAAATGAGGACATCAAAATTTTCCAATGGGGAATTTTTCATTAATTTTTGAGGTAGCTGGATTTTTGGGTAAAAATTAAATACCATTTAAATATATAATGTGTTTTTTGACATTAAATGACCCAATAGTGAATTAATAAAATACTATAAATGGTATTCTTAGCCAATATATGTTTCACCTTTAAAATAATGTGATTTTATATTTGTTTGATTTGTTTTACAAATCCTCAGTGGATGCTCTAAGACTTATAAAACATTTTAACATTTTAAAATTATTTTATTGAGAGTGTGACACACAACTACATAATAAAGCCTAATATTTTAATAAGATAGGTCATTGTACTTATAAAATATATTTTCCCTCCCATTTGGAAGCAACCATGGGATGGGTTTTGGTTTTCATTAGTTTAATGTGAAGTGTCCAAAACCTAAATATTAATGAAATCCCTCTCATTTTATATATAAACCCACTCACCCTCCCATTCCTCTTCACTCAAACTATTTGGAGCTCGACAGACCCCTACCCTCCTCTCTCTAGAATCCTTACAATGTCCCTAAGATCTCAAGGAACCTCTTCTAAGCCTCTCCCAAGCCCTTGGGATCACACTTCCAAGTAAGGGATTTCTTCTTTTCTTATTATTTCAAAAGTTTTTTATGATTTTATGAAATTTTATTTTCAATTAAAAATATAGGGGAATGATTTTTCACTGACCCCATACTGCCCTACCAATATTTGAATGATGAGATACCCTCTCTCATTAATTCCTCCCAAGAACTCCCATTACCAAATCCAAATTCTACAAGGAATTTCTCTCTTCTAATTTACAATAAATCAATTATTTTATATTATGCATCAAAATTAAATAAAATGTGTTGGGATATTTTATTCCATGACTCCATTATTATCCATTTCATGTATAAATTATGAGAGACACCTTTATCTTTCATTAACCAGTTTTACGATTTCTATTTGACATCATCATGCTGCCGAAGTAACACCAAAATTTCCCATGCCAAAATCATTGTGTATGTGAATACCATGCCCATTTACAATCAAGGGTATTCACATTTATGAACATATAATTTTTTATTGAGGACATATATTTATGTATTACAAATATCTTTTTTTGAAATAAATTATGATGTTTAATGAATCCATGTTTTATGATCCATGTGGCACACATTTTCATGAATTGAAATGTATATAAAGGGTGCTCCCGAATATCCCTCCAATGCATTGGGTGATGATTAGTATCTTGATACATCAAGTGAAATGAGTTTTAACTCATTATAATTCATAGAAAATGAGGGTTTACTCCTATTAATTCAAGTGCAACGAGGGTTTACTGATTCTCTATATGCAATGAGCTCTTCCTTATGAAAATATCATGTTAAATGTTGTTTCCACATTTCCATGTTATGATAATAATTTTATATCATGAAATTATGTTAATGTTTCTTGAATTATAAATTAATATACCTTTTTCCTAACATGTGTTGTATTATTTAGGTTATGCATTATTTACTCCCTTACTGGGATTTATAGATTACCCATTTCACATATATGTACTCAGTTTATCCCATTCAATGATATGTACGAGTGAATGTTGTTGTCATGTAAAGGAAGTTTTCAATAAAGATGTTGTGTTTTTATGTATTATTTTTTCATGTAATTTCCCTAATTTCCTAATATAGTAGACCTATAGATCCTCAAAGTTGATATAAGTGCATGATTATGTAATAAATCAATTTTAAGTGTGTAATCAAAAGTATGGTTGTTATAAAAACATTGAGGACCAATCTGGGCGGCATATTTAGAACAAAAAAAGAAACATGAAACCAAAATCAACTCCATCATTGAATACAATTGAAAATAACATGTCAAGATAAAATAATATGCTCATAATCAAAACACTATAATCAAAGAAAAATCTCTTTCCTAAACAAAATATTTTTCCAAATTCTAAATATTCCTTCTTCCAAGGTCACCATCAAAATATAGAATGATTTTTTCACAAAACATGAACCCTCTTTTTAATGAAAAATTAGTTCATGAATTCATTTACCATTTCAAGAATAATTTTAGAAAAACCAAGACAATATTATGATTTGAAATATGCACCCATGGAATCCTACAAATATTCAAATATGAATCGGTTCCATTTTTGTATATATTATCCTTATAAACATGCCAATAATCACTTTCCATACATATGAACGTTCATAAGGAATACCAAGTGTCAAACATAACACATTTTCATAAAATCCATGCATTCACCTAACATTAATTCTAATAACTTTTACTTATAAAACCAATTATCATCAATATAAAACCATATTATGGATATCAAATCATTTATAGAAACCATTTTAATTTTAAAATCTCACCCACACCAACTGAAACAAGAAAACAAAACTCACACCAAACAACTAGAATGAGGAACTAGTGTCCATACCTAACCCACATACATTGTTAGTGTGCCATGACCCATGTAATAATAAACAACTAATAGGTCATTTAAACATGTAATCTAACTCCACATGGTTCATTACTCTACATGAGATCTTGACACGACATATGCACACCTCCATTGTCATTATCCATCCACTCAAGGCAAAAAAAACCTATGACTCAAATCATAGGATACCACTTTAAACTCGTGGATTATAAATTGAAATGGATTATGATTTACTTCCCAAACCTAAATTTAAAATCCTTAAATTTCTTATCTCCAACCTACCAAACACCCTAAATAACAAGAACCTACCACTGATGCCATTTTTTCATGAAGAAGATTGGGATTCCATCAATCCAATCATTTTAACTTGTTTGAGACATGGCCCAACGCTCATTCCAAATCCCTACATTATGATAACTAGTGTTGGTATGAATTTAATCATAGTGGGAAAATTTTTTTTCCCAAAATAACAAGGATTAATATAACCATACTAAATACACAGAAAAACCAACCATTGGATAAAAATATATAAAAAAGTAATCCATATATAAATAATAATGAAACAAAAATGAATACAAACTAATACCACACCACACTACAGGATCTTCACAAGACCTCTTGGTAACCACCATCCACAAAATGAACCTCTTCCAATGGGGAGAATATTAATTGGAATCCTGAACATGTAAAATAGGCTAATTCTACCGATACCGAATTGATGAACTAGGATGTGATATTAAACAACATAGATGGTAATCACCAAATATTCCATGCATTTCGTTTCCTAAAATAGTCCGTAGATAGAATTTCAAAATTTCATTTTGGAAAGTGGATTTTCAATAGTTTTAAGAAAACAAGAACAAATTTAAAGAAGTATCCCTCTTCTAGAGTAAACACATATAGAAAAATTTTCTTTTTCACAACATGGTTCCACTTTAAAACATGATAACTTCACAACAAAAACCCAAATAAATATCTAAAGTAGACAAACCACACAATCTATTCTAAAAATAAAGAAAACAAATTAAGCAGTCATTCCAAAAGTAAAAAGTGAATATAAACTCAATTATAAACCAGCATGGCTAATAAAAAACATGCAACAGAAGAAACTAAAACATACAGATAGTGATTTCATGGAATCTCATAAACATATATAGAGGAAATATCTTGACATACTCAGTTCATACACACCTGTCGGCATATAGTTTAGATCCATACTAAATAACCAAATAGATTCCCTACACTAGCAAATTTATTGGCATTCCCACTGAGAACTATCAAGTAAATGGGTGTACCAACCCATCTAAATTGGGTTGAAAGATTAAACCTCAAGATTATCCCTATGAATTCCATAACAATAGTAATAAAAATACTCATCCAAACATGGTATAACAACCATAAAAAACAACATACCCATGCTCGAGCCATTAGAGAGGGGAATATCCCTAGTTATAATTGACTCAATACCAACACCATTCACATATATGATCCACTAGGGATGATCTAATCCCGAAATTGTAGTTCTTCTTCCAAACAGAATCCAAGTATCCCAAACACACATGAAAAATCAATTCCATTCACATGTCACAATTATTCCATCACCTCATTTGGATTAAAAAAAATGGTCTTAATCATTTTTAAATACCAAACAGGCATCATGCTACCCAGGATTTCATCCCTTTTTCCAAAACATGAAAATATTACCATTGGTCCCACACATCACATGAATTTTAAAAAGGAATTTCAAAATAAAAACCATGCCAATATAGATTTCACATCACTTCACATCAAAACCAACTTTTCCAAAAACAAAACAAAGTGCCAAATGAGTTTTCCATTATACGAATTTTAAAGAGAATATCCAACAATATATCATGTGCCAACTGAGAAACATATTTTACAAATCAAAAAATTTGAAAAGACACTCTAAAATCAATTTCCAATGTCAAAATAACACACTATTTGCATATAGGAAATTCTAATGATGCCTCTTAATCATTTATAAACTAAAATACATCACCAAATCATAAAGGGACATTATGTGAGTCATTCACTATAACACTTAATAAAATGACATACCTAAAAATTATTCTAAAGCACAATTTAAAATGTATTTAGATTCACTCAAATCCCCATGAACATTTTGAAACAGATTTCACACCACTTGAAAAAACTATGAATCCCACATGGAAATACAACAACAAATGAACATATAACACCCAAACACATCTACAGGAAATTACTCTTTCAAATCCACCAACGCACCAAAATATTTTTCAAACATGCTTCACGTTACATACAGAATCCATGACATAATTTTAAAAAACATAACAAAGAAGATCACTTGATCCAAAACTCATTTCTTTTGGAATACAAACATTCAAAGCACATGAATTTAAAATCACATTGAAATCATTTTTTTTATGAAAACCACACTTTTTTATAAAGAAATATAGAAAACCACACGTAAGTGTCACACTATCAAACCCACCAATTTTGACATACAAAATCAAACCCTAATCCAACCAAAAAAGTAATCAATAACCAACAAAAAACACCTTCCAAAAAACCCAATTTTACATTAAAAGATAAATTGATATTTTATCAAACACCATCTGTGTACATAAAAGAAAAAAAAGTTAAAAATACATTTAAAAAATAATTCACCGAAACATTACATAATTTAAATAATAATACAATTCATGTTAAAAAATTAAAAATAATATTATAATATTTTGAAACCTTTTAAGGAATGTGCATGAATCAAAAGAATATTCATGAAAGGAAATAGATAAAAATACCTACATCAAAAGTGAGGGATTGCTATTGAAAATTGGGATAAAGAAGAATCAAGCTATAGATACAATCCACACACCCTAACATAAATGAAATTAACCCATATATCAACCCCAACACTTAGGTTTCATATAATAAGTATTCCCCAACAACGAAAACCATAAAATTTTGAGGAAATGACAAGAGAGGGTTAAATCGACCAAAAACTCAAAGAAACATGTCTTTGAACATTCATATAGATTTATTTGTGGGAGGAGAGAAATGGAGGAGGATCTTGGAGGCCCCATAGTTCACCAAGGTTGATCAGGGGAGGATAAACACAAAATATGATTTAATCATTAGAGGGGAAAAGAGGTAATTTCTAATATTTAAGGACCACAAAAGCTCGGATGATTTAGAAAACCATGTGCCAACTGTGAACCCCCTACTAAGGAATATGCAATCTTGCATGGGCTGGATGAATTATTTCCCAAATCGTGTGCCAATTGTGAAAAATAATTTTTCAAAAATCAAGAACCTCACAGCACACATGCCACACGGTTTCTTTAACTATGCGCTGGTCGTGCCCCATGCCCACTAAACTAAACCTAAATCTACACATTTTCTTATGATAGGGTGAAAGGTCTCAACTAACCATGATCCAACCATGTTCCACCTATACGAAATCAATAAAACTTCACTTTTCAATAAAAAATCACCTTAATGCTTAAAAAACACAAAAACTCAAAGCGAGAGTCAAACCAAACCAAACCTAGAGGATCCAATATCAAAAAAGATTAAAATAAATAAATTTGCAAAGTATAGATGTGAGAATTATATTATTGGTCCATTTATGAAGCATGATAGAATTTGAAGAGTTATATTAAAAATTTGAAAAGAAGAATGGGGTAGACATATGGATTAGTTGTAACTAGAAAAGATAGATGTTGTGAATTATTTAAAAATCATCAATGTTAAGAGGAATGTAAAAGATGAATGGATTTTCAATAATATTGATGATATTTTTAATAAAATTTCAAATTTTTTAAGAAATATATACAAGATTTTTAATAATATTTTTTTTAATATTATAAAAAGAATTATAAATAAAAAAGTTATAATTATCATAATTTTGATCTGACTTTTTAGGAATATAAGAAACCTGGCCATATTATACTCGATTCAATGAGGTTAAAAAGAAATGACATAATTTCAAATAATATTATAACGGTAATAATATAAAAATATTATAGGCTATAAACACATTGAGTGCATATGTTATAGATATATCCTTATAATGTTATTCAAACAGTGTTAGAGATTATAAAAAATTAATTGGATTCTATGTTTATATCGTGAAGACCAATAAATGATATATGGATAAGGTATCTATTGAAACCCTTACTAATTTTACCGTAAATTTCTATTACACTAATATAATTTATGATGAATTTATTTCTTCTTCTTTTAGAAGGATAAATTGTTATTTAATTCGAGTTGAGTATATTTTACCTTCTTTTGATGAAATGACTATATTTGTGACTCATATTGAGAAAAGAATTCTAATGAATTGAAAGAATAAATTTATTCTATGTAACATCATTATAAAGGAAGATTGACAATTTCAAAAAAAACATATAATTTTTCGAACTTTACAGTAAAATTAGAGAATAATTATAATTAAAATTCAACTAATTTAGATAAGACTTTAGTTACAAAAAATTATTATGATATTATTAGTCAAAAAAAAGTACTGTCAAATTTTATATCCAGTAATAAAATTTTTAATAATCTTTATATGTAGTTGAAATCATATTAAATAAATTATCGAATAATATTTACATAAAATAATAAACATTTCAAATAAAACTATATTGTTTCTAAATGTGAACCTTTTATTATAGTTGAAAAATAAGAGGTGACTATAAAAATAATTATTTGTTAACCAATGATCAATCATTTGGTTTTCATAACTTTGGTACTTATATATAGTTAACAATTATAAAAAGTACAATATTTAAATATATGTGGATTCTAAAATATTTTTTTGGTAATACTTATGGACCTAAAAAAATTTGGGTACCAAAACCAATGTTGTTGATATTTTTTGTAAATAATGGCCAGTACCTAAAACAAAAACATATGGTTCATTGATGGTGGGAGTTTAAGAAACATGAATGGAAATAAAAAGTAATTATGAATATTTCAAAAACACAATGTTCCAAATGTAAAAATTGGAGATAATTCTCAAGGAGAATTCAACATCATTGTAGATGGTGTGTTTCTCAATAATTAATTAATTTCAAATTATTTTTTTTATATAGGAATCAGGAATAATATAATTAGTATATTCAATTTGTAATATAAATATTATCTTATAAAATTATGAATGATTAATTTAATATTTAATATTCATAATGTCATTCTATTAATTTTTTAAATATTAATGATAACTTTTACACCATATAACTATAGGACCTTATAAACAAGTTCTACTATGTTTAATTGGAATAATTGATCATTCCTAGTTGTATAATGCACGCCGAGTCTATCTTTGTTTCTAATAAGTTACATGAAATAGAAATATCCTTCATTAATGTTATGGATAAATTATAATTATTTATAATCAAAGTGAAACATGATAAGTTGTGTCGTATATATTCGAATGGTTGAATAGTACTCTAGAGGGTTAAAATTATATTCAAGAATAAAAAAAGAAAGAAAAATATCAAAATTCAAGATATATATATATATTATTTACTTTTGTGAAATATGAGAAAGATCAATATTTTATAGTTTAATTGGATAAATATTTAAGATATCACTTCATATATGTAAATTTAACATTTCTACCTCATTCAATATTTTTTTTAAAAAGTTGATTCTAGAAGCTGTGAACATAAAAAATATTCACTAATGATAAGAGTAAATAATAAAATTTTAGAGGTGAAACTATTTAAAAAATGTGGATTTTGTATGATTCTAATCAAAATGAATTTTTATAAAAATATGTCATTATTTTTTTGAAAATAATAATATGTATTTAAAATTAAATGTTGAATAAAATATGGAAATAACATATGTTTTTTAAAAAATAACTACATATTATAAGAAGGTATGTTATGAATAAGTTTGATAATTTTTTTTGAAGTATTTTTATAGATTGAAATAAATACAAAGGAATTGGATCCATAATTATGTATGGTAGAAAATTATTCTTTGGATCGGAGGGAGGAGACCAATAAAACTTTTAGGGAAGAAAATTTGATGAAGAAAATTTAAATAAAATTAATGCATGTAATAGTTTCTCAAGAATTCATCAAAACAATTTATATTATAGCATATTATTTTATAGATATTCCACTAAAATTTTAATGATAAGAGAGTATTTGGAATGAAAAAGTAAATTTTTATATATTAGATTGAAGTTTATACATAATTTGATGCTAAAAATATCCCAGAAGCTATGGTTTCGTGGAATGTTTAAGGATCCATGTTTAATATTAATGACTCTCAGATTTATCCTTAACTGAAGAAAACATCTAAGCATTGTTATTTTTCTAAATATTTAAATTTAGTGAAAAATAGTTGGAAGAATATAATAAAAACTCAAGGAGGAAGGTCTTAAAAATATTAAAATAAGTCAATAATAATGAGTTTAATATAAAGATGTTTCATATTCTAATGTTTAAAAGGAAGATATTTCACATCAAAAATTTGAAATCAAAGAATATTATCAATAAGAAAGAATCAAAAAGTCCCCTATAATAAATGTTTTGTATTCTTCGTACTAATAAAATAATTGATACATCAAAGAGAAAATATTTAGAGATGAAAAATTTCAAAAAATTAATAAAGAAAATGGATGAAAAACTAGATATCTTTATAGATATCCAATATATATGAAAATAGATTCAATAATATTATTATTCTGTCTAGGAACTAAAAGAAAACAACAAATTATTGAATATATTATTGATTTTAATGATGTTTGGAGAATTCATAAGGAAAATTATTTTATAAATTCAAATAATGTGAAATGTGTTATAATTTGGTGTTGATGAATCCATGATAGATTTTAAGTACAATTATTAGATGGTGAATACGATTAAAAAATCATATAAGAGTTTTCTTAGGCTTGATTAATGTTAAAAATTAGAAGTTGGAGATCATTCTAGAGTAGTGGTTGATATAAAATATATTTCCATATTATTAGACTAGGAAATCAAGGAGCTTATAAGAAAGAAGAAGGATTAAAGAGACAAGTTGAGATGATTGGATAAGTAATTGAAAAAATTAAATCATATAGTCAATAAAATTTCTAAAAGGGGGTAAAATCTTTGAATTTTTTTAAAAAAAAATAGTTAACTAGTTTTTTATATGAAAATAAATGTTTTACTTTGAATGATTTTAATATTTGTGTCTTCTCTATTCAATTTTTTTTGAAAAATTAATTAACAGGTTTTCCCAAATTAATAATCTTTTAATTTTTTGTTATTCATGAAAAAATCCAAGATTAATAAAATTAGAGAAACAATTCCTTTTAAAATAATTTTCATTTTTATGTTTTTGAATGTAAAATTTTTAACTTGTGTATTAATGTTTATTTTGTCTTGTTCTTTTCAAAAATGTGGAAATTGTTTGGTTGAAAGACTTATTTATATATTATTTTTTAAATCATATTACATATGTTTTCATTATTGTATTTACATTATTAATTGATTAGAGTTAATATTATTTTGTTTTTAAAAAATATTTCTAAATTACTCTATCAAAAATGGAATAATCTTGTTTATAGTAAGTTTACTACAAGGATGGTATATATATGTTCTTTGTATTGCCTTTAAATAAATTTTTCAGAATGATTTTCCTTTGTGTTGTTGTTTTTATAAAAGGAGTGCTATCGTGGTGCTCAACAAACATAATTGGTAGATGAAAAGCAAGAATATATCCATTAGAAAGAATTGATGAAGACATAAATACAATTAAAACTACTCTTGATAAATGATAAATTTGAATGTTGGATCAATTACATCATTGATATATAAATAGTACAAATATTTCGTGGTGATTGGGTATATATGATGTTGAAAATATATCTAATTTATTTATAATGATTTCATGTCCTAAAATTTTCATTACATTTTTTCCTTCCATTTTTAATCTATTCATATTGTTCACTCCCTTATAAAATCATTTTATATGAATTTATTTTAAATTCTCTAATCTTCATTGACTGTCTTTATAATTATTATGATATGTGACATCTAAATATTTTTAGGTTAGGGATAAATTAGTAATTCCAATCTTTTGATATTTAGTGATTCTTGAAGAAAGTCATAAATTCATTTTGATCTAGTTTATATAGGGATTCCATGGATTTTTATGATAGTATTACATATGGGTTTGTAATTAGGGATACATAAATTCAATTTTATATACGTCCTTAATTCATTGGGTTAAATCTAAAACCACAAATAGTTTAGGTATTGAAGGTTTTTCCACTATTTTGAAGATACCTTTTTCATATAAAATCCCTTACATACATTATTTTTTAATAAAATTTCTTAGTTACCAAATTTACAGTACTTTGAACAAAAACATTCCAATATATTACTCAAATTATCCAAAGTATCTCCCAGAAATCATTTTTTTTATTTTCTGAAGCCAGTTTAAGGGGTTGCCGGTACCCATACAGTCTTTCAACTACATCATCACATCTGAATAACAAACCACAATTCAAATTTCAAAATAGGTCACCGCCAGCCTCCTCGAACATCAAACCCGAATCAATACGCACCCATGGTCTTAACATGCCTGTCAACCACTCCCGCGACAACACTGACACCTCGCGCCACGCACCGTACGTCAATCCATCAGCCTGCATGCAAATCAAGCCACCATTCACCAGAACGCCGGCGAGATGCACCGGCTCACACAGACGTCGTCACCGACGACCACGAAGTTGCCCCTGGTAAATCACCAAACAAACCTTCCTCGATGTCGCCGGCGAGCCAACTGCCTCCGTCGATGCCGTCCAAAACGACGGATCCGCACCATTCATGTAGAAAAATCATCATCGGCGGCCGTCAACAGACCAACACCATTCAAAAGTCATCCCAAAACCAGAACGCCGGTGAGCTTCACCAACGCCCAACCTCACGTACTCACCCGCGCCGGCGACGAGAAACAAACCATCACCACCGGTGGATCCCTTCACAGATTTCCACGAGGCAGAAACTCTCGTCACTGTTATCAACAATGAAACCCTCGACACAGCACAGCAGACCCAACCACAAAACGCAAAACAGAAAACATAAAAAGAAACAACATCAGAACTCATCGCCACCTTCGGCCCTACTGGATAAGACCTTGAAAACCCCCAAATCACACGTATCCACCCCAAATCTTAGCTGCAACCCAAAAACTAGGGCCGGCTCCGCAGCGCGAGGACCACAAACCCACAAACCCGCTCGTGGCGTATGCCGGAACTTCTAGCAACCTCGTCACAACCCAGTCTTAGGTTCATGGGTCCATATCCGAACACATCGCAAAAACACGGGGCCTAGAGATGGAGTGAGCCTGACCTAGCCGCAGAGGAGCGAAACAAGGGAAAGCAAAGCCGTCTCTCTACGGGGAGAGGAAGGCGACGTCGGGAGGAGAATCGACGCTCAAAGCCCCTTATGGGCTCCAAAGTATATCATTATTCAATAATTATATATTTTTCTTTCTTTTATATGATTATTCTAGAGTATAATTTTTTAGTAGCTCAAAACACATTGATTCAGCAACCATTATTATAATATATTTTTCTTAAATTCCTAGGAAAAATATTTTGAATGAATAATTTAACCATATTTTGTGTTCAAAAATAAATTGAATTAAAAAATTTGAATCCGTTAGAAAAAACGAAGGATTAATTTATTTGGATATTAATAGTTTATGAATTAAAATTATATGAGACCTTTATACCTATTTCAATGGTTAATACCATTATAATATTTTATTTAATTATTGAAAAAATACATGATATTTAAAATGTATTTCAACTCTACCTTTCTCACTAATGATTATGAATAATGTCTTATATGAAAAAAAATATATTCATTCAAAGAGAATATGATAATAGTGTTTTTATGTGAATTATGGTCTAAAACAGGACTTAAGAGCATAATATTCTATTTTGGAGATCTGATTAAGATAAGGAATTTTATAAAGTAAATAGCGGGGAAAACATTTATATTAATGAAGACAAATATTTTCCACTTTTAGTTACTATTAATACATTTGATCTCATATTTTCTTGAAACGATGATGTAATTTTTGAGATTTCTTCTAAGGAGTATAAGAAAATCATTAAGATGACCATGATTGGAGAGATGATTTCCATTATTGGTCTATAAATTTCTCAAGAGAAATATCAAACTTTTATTTCTCAAGATAATTTATATAGGAAACTCTATAAATGCTTCGTCCTAGAGGATTCAAATAATATCTCCATACCAATTTACAGTGTAACAAATCATAACAAGGATGATTAAGGAAAAGATATTAATATAATATAGTTTTAGAATCAGATTGAAATTCTACTACACTTAATTTTTTAAGACCATATTTGTGGTTTGTTGTTAGCTTAAATATTTAGTTACAAATAGAACCTAATGAGATCCATTTCAATTATGTGAAGTTGATTATATTTTATATTAAAGGTATAACAGGTTATTGGAATAAAATATGACAATAATAGCATCATTAATTTATTTAGGTAATCATATACATATTAAGAAGGTTGAGTTCATGATAGGAGGTCCAAATTGTGTGGGTGTTTCTTCCATAATTAGTGGTGTTGTATCAAACTAACTCTGGTTACCCTAAAAAACATGAACCCAATATGTTCAACTATAGAGATAATAGTTATTCCCAGTCTTCAAGTGCTGATAACAAGACCTTAGAATCAAGAAACAACTGTATGGAATTTTTTCACTCAGCCTGAATAGGATATATAGAATATATATATATAATAGAATTAAGAGGATATGAGAAAATTGGTTAAATATATTCTATAATGATACAAAAAAATGGCTAAGAAAATACATGAAAACTGGATAAAACCAAACATATTTGTTTGAAAAAACTAGAGGATAACCGAAATGGAATAAAAACACTTCTTGTATATTTGGACAGTCCCCAACCATCTCACCACTAGATACAAAAACATATATTATGGAAACCTAACTACCTCACTATTTCACCTTAAATTTATTTACATTGAATGATATAACAAGGTTAATGAATCATCGAATGGGGTGCACAGTGTGTGAGATAAATAGGCTTAGTCGGATCCCATCTAGGAATTCAATATCATATCCTACTATAAATAATAGTAGAATCCTCATTTTGTAGAAAACATCATATGATCAGTTATAAGAAATTGTAATATTAATATAATTATTAAATTTTACATTTTAAGAGATCTCTAAAATAACAATGGAAAAATATTTTCAATGAAACTTTTTCCATGTCCGTTTATGTAAAAACCAAAGCATGTATATCATAGACAGAATAGTATAAGACAAATAAAAGGTAAACCAAAAAAAGGATCATAATAAGTTGAGCTAAGAGACTACTCATACGAAAATTACTGACTAATTCACAATAATTTATTTAAAAAATAAACCTAAAGAGAATAAGAACACCACTTGAGTGAACCTCCAAAATAATTTCAAGAATAATTTCTTTAAACAACGTTCCTAGTGAGTTTAAGAACACCCCATAATTGTACCCCCCCAATAATAAAATGGAAGATTGTCTTAAGAGGAACCTTCCACCTAAGTACCCATATGATCCCATGCGGTTCATTTTTCAAATAATTATAAAAGGTTTCCACATTTCATAAAAATTCCAAAAAAACCCATTATTATATAAAAAACATTCATTGGAAACCCATTTATCAATCCACTTCAAAAGGATATGAAAACACATTTTCTTTTACTTAAAGATAGAAAAAACATCTTTTATCTTAAATCCATTTATTCAAAAACATATAATAATACCAATTCATTGATAAAAAAATTATAAAAATCAAATTGACATGGTTTATCCAATATTAGCTGGAGATGGAACCACCTACCTCAAAATTGGGTCAAACACTACATCAAATAGGATCCACCAACAGTAAATGGAAATATTAGTCAACAATTTAGGGCTGAAAAATGATTACCATATCTCAAAATCACATTCCATAATACACAAGAGATACCAAAGAGGTTATATAACACATTCCTTGACAAACACACCCACCACACCACAACCAACAAGAGAACTGACCTTTTGGAGATGATCACACATAAAATATTTGGAAATGTCCAAAAAAGTATCACCAGAAGGTTGAGGGATCTGTAAATGTAGTTCAACACCACTTCCGCAACCAATAGAAATAAATATGCCTAATTTTCACTTACCAAATAGACACAACAAAAATACAATTGAGATAAACCATCAAATGAAGTGTTCTGAAAGGAAATCAGACATTCGAAATTTCTTAGATGATCCTAGGGTTTGAATAAGTTTAAAAAAATATAAATGTGTTATCATTAAAAATTGTAGGATATGAATCCTTATAGGAAATAATTTATTATAGAATATAATTGGTATTCATAGTGAAAATACCCATAATCCATATATTTTTAAAATACATCACCTTGGGTTAAAAATACTGATATAATATTTTTTTAATTTAAAATATACGTTTTTGATGTAAAAAAGGATTACTATGTAAAACGATTTTATTGAATAAAAGGGTTCAATAACCTATATATCCTTTTTTACATCTTGATATATATGGCACACTTATGCTGTAATATAAAAATTTAAGGAATAAATAACTTCTATAGTTTGTACCATTAATGAGATCCTATACATAACTCTTAAATATATCTAAACCCAAAATAATTTTTTTAATAAGAATGATTGAACCTTAAAAATATAGGAAGGAATTTTTTTTTGGAACACTATAGAGATGAATTATATGACTCTATGAGCATTTTAAGTTGATTATGTGGATGATACTCATGCTACATCTTGGTTTGTGTGGATGAGGAAACATTAGAAAGATTTAAATGTTTTAATCTAATTTTAACTTTTCTTTGGATATGATAATAACAATTAGATAAAATTATCTAAGAATCATGTTCTATATTGAAGAATAAATATAATTGATATTAAATATCATTTTTTCAAGTGTAATCTAGAATGAAGTGAATTAAAATTCATATTTATTCCTAAAAATGAGAAAATATAATATATGTTCACTAAGAGATTACATATTTTTTTTAAAATTATTTGGTTGTTGTGTGCTGCTCAACCTCACTCATCTCAATAATAAGTTATGGTGTTACATTCCCGTGTTTCATATTTTATTTGGATACTATTATTAAAGTAGGATATAAATATGAAACCTAAATATTTCATAATATTTATGTCATCCAATTTTTCTATTCATATAGGGGGATACTATTTTCTTGAGTAACATTCATTGATATGTGTTTCTCATATATGGGAGAATATATTTAGATATGGTTATTAGAATGGGTAAAATATGAATTCATCATAGTTCATGTGTGAACTATTTTAACTATTTCATTGAAGTTCATGAAGGTTTTTATCTTTAGCAGGCTCAATGGATAGATTTGTCAATTTCTTGAATATATTTTGATGAAGAATTACTGTTTTAAGAAGAGTTAATTGTCATATTTGATGACTTATTATAGAATAAATAAGTTTTAAACTATCATTTTTATTCTCAAGTGGAACAACATAATCAATACAAATAATGAGTATCATATTTTAAAAGGCATGATCATTTAACCATATTTTTAAGGATAATATGATATTGTTATAAAATATTGTTTTTTCTATATCGAGTTTAATCAAGTAGGATTATAAATATTATGTAATCATTAGTGGATAAGTTGATTCATTTTGATAGTGATTTATTTTCATTGGTCGAATAAAAAATCCAATTGGGGATTCTTTTTCTGACTGAATATAGAAATATTTTATTAAAAATAATATATGAAAAATGAAACAAAAGTAAAGAAATAGAAAAAGAAGCCACAAACACTGGAAATGATGATGTTTGAGGAAATTAACATGTAAATTTATATTTAAATCAATAAGGATAAATATTATATTATAGATAACTATAATCCTTTCATCCTAGTTACCTTTGTATGAAATTAGATCCACCAGCATATTACCCTTATGCCACGTGTGAACAATCATCATATTCAGATGATGAAGGGAAATACTGGTTCTGATATGATAAATGATATTCCAAGGACAGTTATAATGAACATTAAATTCATTAATAATAATGGATTAATCCAATTTAACTTAAATAATGAGATGAATAATGACTTACATATATTATTCCCTTGATTCATTTCGCAGGCATCATCCACTACTGATATACACTCTAAAAAGTACACTCAAAAATAAATTATGATCATTACATGGTTATCATGACTAACACTTCCACCATGAATGATCTGTTGTATATAACCTCCATTTTTATTTTACTTATATCCATGATTAGTAGGTTTCTATATCACCCATATTTTAGGATTACTCCACCCAAGAGACACCACTCTTGTAGATCAACTAGGTGCAACGGGGGACTACAAAAATAGTGGCATAGTCACACCTTTACATTTCTAGAAAATTATATTAGGATGATATAATAATTTGAACCAGATTTACTAGAGATTTTGAGGACTACCTAGTGATAAATAATATTCCACTTATCCCAGATGGTCCAACAAGTAGTATCCGTGAAAATCTTCCACCATATATCTTGATGTTGGTTTCTCATCTATAATTCCTAGAATTAATAAAAGAAATACTCCATGGTTATCACCCTAATAATAACATATTGAAGGACTAAAAAATTAATCCATATATGGAAAACCAATTTACTATAGAGGATGATATGAGTAACAAATTCAGTCAATGAATTGGAGTGGCACTTTCATTTCAATTCGAGAGGAATAAAAATACACTAATGATTATCATGATTTGGAATGGATAAATTGTGCATTCTAAATTAAAGAAAATTAAATTTAGAATATATGTATAAATAATAGATTATAGTTCCCTTGCTATCCGGATTTATAAGGTATGTAAATTAGGCAATAAGAAATAGAGAATGTCAAATTACAAGTAAGCAAAGAAGTGATGAAACACTCGTTAGGTTCCTCAGAAAAAATGAATGATACATATCAATTCATTGTGATACCTATTATGAATTTCATATTTGAACCACGTATGGGAAAAATACTATATAAAACTAATGTCCATATCTAGAAATATATTAATGAACAAGTGGGATCAAAACCAAATATGTTCCTAGAATGTAATCTCCACACAACTAGTGATCCACCGATAATTCTCCAAAATAGGAAGAATAAGACTCTTCATATTTTTTCAAAGACGGGATCTAATTATATATTCATCTTAATCTAGGGGTCACTCTTCATACATCATACTAATAAAACAATACTAGATATTGTCCCCTAAGATGACCTCCCATACCATTGTAGCCTAAAAATAAAACATTCTAGCTTCAATAACATTTAGATTAATACCCCCTATAAAAATGATCATTCCATTCTATTCCAACATTCTCAATGATGACTCCCTTCTCAAAGAGAATCCCAAATAATGTAACAATGGATAATTTATTGTCCTTGAAATCTACATAGGGAGGTATAAGAACATATCAAATGTGCACAGGTCTGTAATAAATAACACTATTAACCATATGAATTCTTCCCCCTAAGGATAGAAATTGAGTATTATAAGTCAGTATCCTTTCCATTATACATTTAAATTTTTTATAAAGATGAATTCTAACCCTCTCATTAGGTAAGGGTTCACAAAATTAATCTAATGGATGATAGTGTTTATAAAAACCAATTTTATATTGAATAAGAATAAATCTTTTGGAGGAGCACTTATTAGAGATAAGAAATCCACTTTTTGTTATTAACACATTGACTGAACTCATTTGAAATATTCATAGAGCTTAAATATTTAAATTATGAATATAATTTGAATATTCACATAGGAAAAAAATATTTCATCTATAATGAGTGTATGAGTAATTCTAGATATTGCATACATCTATTTAAAATGATGGATCAACCCATCATCAAGTCCCATACTGAGATTTCTAATGGAGACATCCTAAGATATAATGAAAATGATCAAATAGATTAGTGTGACCCAATATTTGTTTATTTAAATTTATAAAATAATCTCATCTTAAAATACATTATTTATTACTAAAAATAAAAGTTATATGATTTATGTTTTAACATGTTCCTCGTGTATGTGGTATTCAGTTAGAGACGAAATATTAGAGAGAGTTAATTTTGGGATTTGGATTTTGTTTTCAATAACCAAATAATATTCAATCTAATATATTGTGTCATGTGATCGATTATTAAATGTTTTATGGTTCTTAAAATATTTCATAAGGTGTTTGGATGAAATCTAGAATCATTTGGAATATTTTTTTAATAAATCCAATGATGGAAAATCAATATATATTTCCTATAAGTTTTTTTCGCCTGATGTTGTATTCTATTATGAGTATATGAATGATTTTTGGTTTTTTTGTATGTCATTTCTAATACACTTGTGATATTTGTGGACAACATATTATAATTCTGAGTCATGTGCACTATTTGAGAAACGTGTAAGATAGTTTGATTTCGTATCATATATTATAGTTGTATGTAAGAATATTCAATTAGGTGTATGATATTATGAACATGTAGGATAATTTATGTGTGTAAGTAAATTTATTTATGTGTAAAATATTTGATTTGTGCATATGAAATATAGAATTTTTAAGATAATTTAATTTGGATGAACACCAAGATTTCTAGAAATACATAATTATAAATATTCATAGTTAGTAAATTCCATGGGTGATTTGTATTGATTAAATTCCATTAATAAATACATTCATATACAAGCTAAATGGAGTTCGATGCTGAAAAATAATAAAATGTGTCATCATGATGTATGAAGAGAAGTTAGAGGGAGTGATTATTGTTATGATATAATGTTATAAAATTGTTTATAATATCTATATATTTACATGAAGTTACAATCCTTTATTTATTGGGGTTATTACATGCGAAAAAATGACATGGTAATATTACTGTCAATGAGGATAAAGATAGGACTCTTTAAGGAGTTCAAATTAAAATTATACAGAAATATATGAAGATAAAAACCTAGAAAATAATAATTGATTATGGATATTATTTTTCAATATCTACAAATATATATTTATTATAGAATAATAATATAATTTTTGTTATATGAACTATAAAACAAATATCACCCAAGATGGTCATGAATTACTTACTAAATGATAGAGTGGTGAAGGTGTTACTTCTATATTAATTAAATAACACTTCTCATAATGTAGTTATAGAAAATAGTGGTTATTTCATGTTGTATTGAGTGATAAAATCAAATAATTCCATTTAAACAAATAAATTACATAGGAAAAATAAGAAAAACTCAATACACCCAACAACTTGATAACAATATTCAGCAGTAATACATATTTTACTATTACCTAAACTATTTATTATTGAATATTGAATGATTCACTTGTGTGTTGTATTCATATAGGTATAGTGATGAGATATAAAAATGATATTTAAATATTATACCACTCTTTTTGTACTCATATGATTCCTCTAGGGGGTATTATGATAGTGGAGAAATCTATATCACACAAAGTACTATCCTTCTCAAATTGATAGGAGAACCTCTTAAATATTTACTATCTCTATGTGTCAGTGTGCATTGGGGTGCGATGATAATAATCATCACTAAACATTATAATTGGTGAAGGTTATTTCAAAATATTTATGAAAATAATTAAAATTATTTATTCAGCCCTTATTCAATAATCATCCATTTTTTGTAAAAATGGTTTCATATATAATCCATTCCATTCCACTCCATTAATCATGTTAACTATTCATGTTAACATTTCTAATTTATATGGAAATATTCTCCTTTGAAAGCATGAGCTTCAATATTCTGTCAACATTTTCATTGTGTAGTGAATTCCAAATTACATGATCAATCAAAGAAGATTTATCTCTTATTACAAGAATCATTTTCTTTGGAATATCTTCTTCAATTTATTAGATTGTTAGATAATATTTTGTGTTATGACCATGTTACTTACATCTCCAAAAATACACGTTATGAAATCCTTGGATTTCACCCATTTAAAAAATATCCTAAAATTTGATTTATTTATGTGAAATTATTTATATTAATTTTATTATATTATATTAATTCCCTTATTACTTTTTTTTATCATTAATTATACTCCAAAAAATCATTATCCATTCTTTAAAAACATAGTCACATTGGTTGGAAATTCAAAAAGTCTTATCTAAATTGTCCTCCACTAAATCAATCCTTAAATTTATTTCTTGGATATATGATTTTATTCTATCCTCTTGTCGCAATATACTCAATCACATATGGATTAACTATAAAAAATATATTTTGTAACCATATTTTCTATAATAAGAATATTTTTTTCTTATTTTAAGTGAAGAATGTTTCTTTTCATTGTTTGTTGTGATTGGTTTAATATTTTTGTTTTGATTCAAGAATAATGAAAAATCATCTCAATTTCTCTCCAACTATTAATTTTGTTTTCTTATATTCTAAAATTATTTTGGAGAATATTGATTGAATTTGTAAAGTATGTATATTTAATGAAACAAATTTAATTGTAGCCTCCATTGATATTAACAAAACATTAAAATTATTTTAAGATAGATAGATTCAAATATTACATCTATAGAAGTTGAATCAATTATTATTTTCTACTCTTTGATATCAGATCTCGTAAAAATTTATTATATGAAATATTAATTGAAAAATGTGTTTCTATTTGAGACAATATTTTATTATTCTCATGATATCCATGAAATATTTTTCTTCATTGAACTATAAGTTATCAGGAGTTTAATGCATGTAATCTCTGGGTAAAAAACTATTATTTTAGTTATTATTTAGCAAAAATATCCATATATACTTAGTCCATCAACTAAACTCTTATTGGTGGATTCATATAGATTTTTTAATAAATATATTTATAGGAGTGGAATTCGATCCTAAAAAGTTTATGAAAATAAATTTAAAATAAGTAAAATTGTCTAAAATTAATGTTACCTTTTTTTGTTAGTTTTCATCAAATGGATCATTAAATGTTCTTAGGTTTTTTTTTCAGTTGGTTAGAGGTATTTTTTCTCAAGAATATTTTGGATAATGTTTTGTTATAGATGATTATTTCTTATCAAATTGTATAGAATAGGATTGAACTATTTGTAAAACTTTCAGTTTATTGTCATGCTCAAGACATTTTATATTGATAATATTTTTATCATATTTTGATATCATAAAATTTTTCTTCATGTCAAATTAGTCTTCTCTAAATAAAATATTCATGAATTAAGTAATTCGCTCAAATTTTTTTTTTGATACTCCTTAATATTATTTTATTTTATTTTTGGTTGAGAAATTTTAAATTCAAGGAAATAATTTTCCCCTTATTTATATGATTTATCTTATATAATTTCAAAGGTTTAATATTTTTTTAGGATTTCATCTAAATAATCATTTAGATATTTTTATAATATTTCATCTGGATCTATAATTTTTTCACTATTTTTATTAAATTTCTTGATGAGATATACTCTCATCACAAAATTTGGTACCAGTTAATTCTCTATTTTCTCAGATTCTTCTTTAGGTTTTGTGATTTCCTTCCCAAAGTATCTAAAATAATAAAAAAAGAGAATTCACAATGTCTATTCAAAAATAATTTCAGATTTTGTTTTAGTCAGAGTGTGATTCATCATGATAATCACTATAAATATATGTTTTATCACATGTGTTTGGTTCTTCTATATAATATTTTTTCAAATAAGTATCAGTTACCACATTTTCATCACAAAATTTATTAGAAAATTTAACGATAGAAATATAGATCCATCACTTTGTTAGTATCTATAACTATGAAAAATTTATCATAGATGTTTCGTCTATCTTCATTTGAATTATCATGTGTATTAAATTCTTTATATTTCTTTCTATATATGATTTATGTATTATTTTTGTTCATTTTACCTCTTTATTCTCCCTATTTTCTGTTTCTTGATTGATGTAGATCCCAAAATTTTAATTGAAACATCTTCTCCAACTATTTAATCCACCTTAAATTGATAATAAGAGACACAATAGCTTAAAAAATTATTCAAATCTTGAGACTATTTGGAACCCAATTAGTGGAGTGAAATATTTCTATTAAACCATTTTTTAGGATTAATTGGGTTTTGACCATCTCTGGGGGGGGATCAGTTTTTGTCACATATTAATTAATAAATTATATATCATTATTTACTATTCAAACATTAAGTTACTATATCTATAACTATATCATTATACATGATTATATAAAAGTACATAAAAAGGAACGAACAAAAAAGGACACCAGAATTTGTTATTGAGTATTTCTTCAAAGATGGGATTCTATGTCCCCAATGTGTTGTGGTTATTATCCCATGAATACACAACTATTATTTTATTACAATGGAATAACATGTTCGTGTGTATATCTATAGACTCATTTTCAGGGCACTAACCATGTACAATTAAAGAACAAACTTGATGATGTCAATATCTAGTACAAACAAGCCCTTATTTATAGAATACCAGATTAATCATTCCCTTCTAAATGTGTGATCTATACTAAATATTGAGTATGTTTGATGAAATTAATAGATCACATCTCATTCCTCAATATGAAGAAATTACATAGGAATACTCTTAAACAAAACTTGTCAAGGATATCAGAATCCTTAAGATATATTTAAATTATAATATTTATTTGATATGATATATAAATATTATTGGTTAGATTTCAAAAATATTCTAGTTTATATTATAATTTATTTTTAAAAATACATGTCTAATATCTCCCTTTTTCTCATGAATCTTTTTCATTAATGCACTAATATTAACTTGTAATGGGGGAATTGGATCTCTTCCGAATCGTTGACCTAGTGTATATTTCAAGTGGTAGTAGTGCCAGGTATCATTATTCAATAATTAAATAATACAATTGGATTTTGTGGTATTGTCATTGATTCCTTCTTTTTATTATGAGAATCTATATTAACAAACATCATAAATATTATTGATTTTTTTTATTTCTCCATAAATATCAGCCTTAAAATCTATAACTTCTACAATCATCAATTTTATTTTAACTAATAAAAGATAAAAAGTTAATATTCTTTTAATTAACCCAAATACTAGAATTTTATATTATCATGATAATTATAATTATCTTGTATTTATCTCTCATTTGTTTTAATAAAAAAATCTATCAAAATCCACACCATCAAAATCAAAATCTACATGGGATCATTTTGTGGCTCAATCAAAACACGTAGCACTACTAAGACTATACTCATCACTGTACACTATGATACGAATCTCTCTTTAGAAAATATAAAAATTTATTAGCAAACCTTATTTATCATCCTCAATAATGATAACCATGTTCGGTATCTTGAATCCTTCATAAAACATTTTACTATGAAATTTAATCTCTAATGTACAAAATTATGTTCTTTAAATTATTTTATAAAATATCAACTTCTAGAACCCAAATAATAATATTTTTTCTAACTCTTCACACTAAAAAAGATTATTGACATATAAAGAAATGTTTTACATATAGTGAAATAATATAATATAAAGAATGCCTTTTACAAATTTTTGAGCAAAATGAATAGTCTTAAAAGAATAAGAATAAGTATTAGGATATACAAAATAATTATTATAAAACATTGGATATTTATAAAATTGTTATCAAATAATTACAACGAGTCTTATAAAAATATAAAGGTATTAACGAACAATTTTATGTCTTACAAAATATAATTTGGTTTATAAAATCTCACTCTGAGGATACAAATGTTCTATAAAATTGTGTAATGTATTATGAGAATTTAAAAAGTAATATGATGTATCTAAAGTAGTAAAAAAAGATCAATAAATATCAATTTTTAGCTTGACAACTCAATTCCCAAATTAAATCATTCAGTTCTAGAATTTCATCAATTCAACTCAATATATATTAAATCTCCCGAAATCACAAAAATATATTTGATATGATATACAACATATAAATATTCCACATAGTATTAAAATAGTACTTCAACTACCTTAGATAAGATTAAAATTAACTCCCTTAAATAATTATCTATGTATCTTATCCACTGAATACTAGTCTTTAACACATTATAATACATAATATGTAATTAGTAAACTATCATTTTAGCTACTTCACACACACACACACACAAATAATTTATCATTCTACAAACTCTATGGAAATAAATCCTCTTAATCTAATGAACATCTATATAAGATAAATTTTTTATATTATGAATAAGGTGTTAATATCTTTAAATAGATTTTCTATGTGAATGGATATCAAAAAACCACCAATGGAAGAACCTTATTCTATCATATTAGTAATGGAAAATAAATCACTTTAGTTTCTATATAAATGATTAAAACATCTCACACTCTAATGATCCATGAATCTTCAAAAACATGATTGGGTAATCCAACCTGACTCGGTAATCCAATTTCATAATAATCTATTCTTAATACAATATTATCTTATTCTCATCACATATAGAAATTATTTATATAATATCCATCCTCATTGACATATATTAAAAAAAATACAACACAACACAAATTGATTTTAAAAATGTGTTTTATAATTATAATATGGCAGTCTCATGATCCCACCCATATAATTAAGTGAATAGGGCTTACAAAAGACATACATTGTAATTTTCTCAAATGATGGGGACTTTTGGGGTTGTTTCAAGTGATTTTAGAGCTTTACTAAGGTTTATGTTATATTGATGCATTAGATTTAAAGTAATTAAGTAATTTTTTAGTTAATATGTACTTTTTAAATATAATATTAATTTTATAGTTTAGTTTTAAATTTTATATTTTTATAGAATAACCCATACATTTTGAATTTACCATTGGAAATGGCCTATATTTTGAGGTTTTTTAAATAATCAGATACATAAATAATGTGTGTATCTTTTAAGAGTCCTTACTTTTGAAAATATTCATTTTATAAGAGTATCATATTATTTTTTAATTGAAGAATGAATTTTTATGAGTAATGCTATTTCAAATGATTAAATTCTAATGTTCTTAAGAGTTATTTAAATTTTCATAAGAGACTTGATATTTTATATGTGTCATTTTTTATTTTTTATAAGTGTCATGTGATTTAATAAGGGCTTTACAGTTACATCATATGTGACTTTTGAGATTTTTAAAAGGCTATTGGATATTCATAATAATTGTTCCCTAGTTTCGTATGCTTGATCTATGAATTCAAAATATATACTTTTTGAATTATTAAGTTCCACTTTTGATTTCATTAGGTTCCATTCATTTTTTGAGGGTCATTGGATTTTCATTTGGGTCCTTCCATACAATTTATGAGTCATTTATTATAGAATAAGAGTAATTATGTTAAATATTTATTACTTTTTAATTTAAAAAAAATAATATTTTATAATTTAAAATGGAAATTTATATAATAAAATATACATAAATCTATACTTTTTTACAAACATAGAACAATCGTTTAACCTACATTATTTGTGCTATAATTTTAGAAATATTTAATATTTAAATGTGATGGAGACTATAATGAATGATTCAAATCATAATTAAATGGAGATTAATATATATTATAGGAAAGAATACATGATAAGATCACTACATGATATGGTTTTTATTATTTTTAAATTTAAGAGATATTTCATATTTAATTATATTTATTATCCCAATCATATATTATTGTGACCCTCCCATCAAGTCTCATCAATAACCTACCATCGAGTGTCATTTTTATCAACATGTTTGAGGCCTGTAATTATTTATTCCACCAATATATTCTTATTTAATGATTATGTGTGGAATCACTTTGAAGATGGGTATTAGTGATCTATCTCTTCTATTTTTTTGATAATGTTTGAATTATTATGGGATTGTAATAATCTGAATAAATGATTTATAATAACCTAGGAAGGATCAAACATAAAAATTTTAAATAAAGGGGGGATATTATTGAATGATATTTATCAGATTTTTTCTTATTTATTCGGCTATTTCATCTAGAATCACTTTTACTACTGGGTTTTTTCTAAGTAATGCTATGTATAAATTATAGAATCAACTATAATAAAAGAATAAAATTATATATATTATAGTTAATGGGTTATTTTTAATATCTAAAAACATGTGTTGTTTATTTTTATGGCCACTACTAATATGACTAAAATTGAAGACAAGTAATATAATTGGTTTTTTTGTTTCTTCTATTTTTTGGCATAACTATGGTTTGTTATAGTATATATTTGAATGAAATAGTTTAGGAATCAGATGATGTGATTATTATTATCATGGTGGTGTTAAGGTTATTTGTTTTTAAAGTGATTGGATTGATAAAAAACATTAGGGTGGATGTTGTCTTGATGTGCATTAAAATAGTTATGGATGGTTTTTTTTGTGTTTTTGAGTGAAAATTAAAGATGTCTCATTATATGGAATATACCTGAAATTAAAAAATATAATAGTGGGAAGTAGGATGTAATTTTATAATTATTTTAAATTCTAAATCTGTTTATAGATTAAATAATGACTTGTAACTAGGACAAAAGTGGGGCTTGGAAGATGAATAGGTTTTCATCAAATATGATTAAATAATGAAATATTTAATATATTTTGGTTATTAATATTAAATAAATAATAGTTAATTATTATGTTTAGAGATTTTTTTAATTTTTTTAGGAATTTTTGAATGTGATTAAGGTGTGGTGAAGTTATTTATGTAGTGGAAGTTGTTATGGTAGAATATTATAAGAGTTGTGATGGTTTTGATTTATGGTTCTGATTTTTGTTGAAAACCATTTTGGTTGGGTTTATGTGTTCTTGGATTAGACAACGTGCTTTCTTAAGATTATGTATATAAAACACATGAGTTGTGTAACCTTACCTCAAATTGTTTTTCGGTTCTGAGGTCCTTATCCAAAAATCTAGGATAGGGTGGTGACATATAGATATCTAGTCCCTCTTCCCACTCCTCTTGTCCACTGATGGATTTTTCATCTGACATGTAGGATTTCCCCTGGACCAGTTCTACTCTTGTGTATTACAGAACCTCTTTCCCTAACAATCTACCATCACCTTTTTCGGTAGAGTGACTTGGAACTGAGGGGGGAACCATAGCCGCTGTTGAGGAACATTCCCCAACAACTCCATAAACACCCAGATCATGATTTAGTTGGCTAAAAATAGCATACACCCTCGGGCCTACCTCCATGTTTTGCATAGGCTTCACCGTCCTCGAAGAAATCACAGGAGGCCACTACTTCTGCTCCCCCCGTGCACTGGCCTTTGCCCCATTCAAATCATGAAAAATGACCAAATCCATCTCCCCTGGAGCCTCCCCATGAGCCCCCTAATACTCCCCAAAAGAGTCAACACCACGCGACTGCTGATCAACCACTGGAACCATTTACTCCACTGAATCCCTATCCCATTTCACGCGACGACACCCAGAAGCCATAGGGCCAAGACTTCAGCATCCCCAGCAGAACGCGGGCCATGAATCGAACACCACACACTTATTCCACCTTAGTTCTTATTCAAACACAATCCACAGCCATTCTGTTGGAGGTTTTGAAACATAAAACTCAATATAGGCACGGGGTAGGATGGAATGAAAGACCACAGTAGTTTGATCATCAGAACATAAAAAACGACCGACTAAATTCCCAAGCGTACATATGATATAAGGATTCTGGAAAGGTAGAGGTAAATACGGAAAACTAACCCATACAACAGCCGAAGACGGATCACAATTCAAGTTGAAATCAAACAAACAACATAGGAAGAAGAATCTACAGCCTTCAAACACCGAAGGAGCGTTGGACCAGGAAACAACCAAATCCTCTGCCGATGCGAAGAAAACCATCAATTGACGCCTATCGAGCAGCCCCACCACTGCTCAGTTTTTAAACCCCCAAGAATCAAAGACAAATATATTGAAAGCATCGACTGATGGACGACGACCTCTGATGTGAGCCACCAGCGTCGATCTATGGAGATCCTTAGCTGCATTGAACTACTTAATGGATAACACAAGCTAATGTGAACCGTCATGGATATCAGGAACCTTAGGGCTCATCAAAATCGGAGGAAAGGGGGGGAGGAAGGCCGGATTGGTAAAGGGAATGAAGGGGTGAGCTGAAGAGGAAAGGGGCCCCCTTTCCACTACCGGAGATGAGGGGGCTGGAGCCTCAGTCATCACCGATCTAGGTCATCTCCACAATCCACCTCGAGGAGAAAAATATTCAAATATACTTAATTTAAATAAAATTGATATTATGTATTTATTTATATATGGTTTATGTATTAATTAAATATATATTATATTTAAATATATTTACATATTTATTTATAAATTTTAATTTTATTTTCAAATATATAAAAATATCTATATATATGTATTCACATAATTGTAAATAATAGTAAAATAAGAAAAATTAAAAAAATAACATCATAATATCCTTATGTCTATAAGAGTTGAAAATAAATTTATTCCCACTAAAAATTAAATAACACGCCATTAAATTAGTTTGAAAGTCCATCAATTGTTAAAAAAATATGATACCCCAACTAAAAAGCCAGTTTTGGTGGAATTTTATGTCTTTTTTACTCTTGAAAAACATGATCGGGTCCCCTCAAGTGGCCAAGGAATAAAGATCATTTGAATATTTTATTTGATATGGGATAGACCTCTAACTGGAACCAAAATCAAATGTTGTGGTAATTTGAATTTCGAGTTACATTTTCAACATATTTTTTATCATTAATTAATATTTATTTTATCATTAGTTTCATAATAAATGAGTATTACTGGATAATAAATAGAAATTTTTTAGTTTAAAATATTTTTTAATTGTTTTATAAGTTATATTAACTTAATGTATTATATATCCATTGTAAAGGATTATTTATCATTATATAATCATTTTTTAAAACTATATATTATATTTATATCAATATAAATATATTTTTATATTAATAATTTGTTTTAAAATACCATTTTTAGAGCTAGTAAGAGAGCACTAATACTGATGGTTATTTATCAGTGATTCTATGATATTATTCATAAGTTTTTACTTTTAATACTGTTTTTAACGTTGTTAAGGGTACCATTTATCCGCATTTTTTTTAGCGCTGATAAAGATACCCACTTTATGAGTTCTTTTTTTAGAACTAATAAAGGGCGGTGTTGCATAAGCATATTTCCGTGGGTATGTATTCCTAGGATTTATGAGGGTAATACATCCCATTTGTGTTATATATACCATTATTTCAAATTTTCTACCAATGGCCGATTGGAAGAGGATTCGGGGGTCAATCTCATCTTTCTTGATGACCCAAGAGGAGTTCCCAGTGGGTGATAGTCATGAAAATATATCAAATTAAGGATAATGTGGATATGAAGCCAAAGAACTATGGTTTATATCCTCTAGACTAAAGATTGACAACAGATATGTGGTCTAAGATTATAATCACATTTTCCTTAACTGTGAGTATTTGTTAATCAGTTGAGAATTTTGACGTTCAATATAAGGAAATTTTATGGACCTAGATAAGAATATCCAAACACTAATATTTGGTAGTCTTATTAGTTATATGAATCATGATTTATAGATTAAAAATATAAAAAACTATAAGTTAAAACATTACAGGATATTTAGTTTTAAACTAACGAATTCATATAAAGTTATTTATTATCATTATAATATATATAATTTTTTTTTATATTATTTATAAAAAAATATTTTTACATTGGTTTCCATTTTTATATAAATGAATAGTTTTTTTTAATTTTATTACCATGTAAAATTTATGGATGATTTTTTAAAATGTATTTATGATCATTTAATGGGATTATTTAATTTTTAAAATTTGTAATAGAAATTTACATCAACTTGCATCATTAAAATTTTCATTGTATTTTCATAACTATTTTCCTGAGTATAAAAGAGGAACGTCTCTCATTTGACCATTATGATCTCAAATGGGGAATAATTTTAAAAAATAATATTGTTAACTTAGATGTGTGTGAATTAAATCTAATGGAAGACACAATGATGATGAAAAAAAATTTATTTTAGGGGACATGATATATTCATGAGAGTTATTTGTTGATAAAATATTTTTATGGACTCTAGAAACCTGATATTAAACACTTATAAATTATGAGAGATATAAATGATTATTATGATTGACTTATAATTCTTCTAGTGATGATGATAATTTATTCAATAAACCTTATTATATGAATATATGGATTTACCTACATTGTAATATAAATAATTTATAATGAAAATATAATATTTTCTCAATAATATTATTGATAACTTATGTTTTTGTTAAACAAATTAAACAAAATAGATATAATTATTATTTATATGATGACTTTGGTAACAAGAATATTTAATTAATAACAATGAATCGTCATTGGATTTTTAATATTCTAAAATTCCAGAGGATGTGGTAGTTTTATATAACAACTCATTAAATATATATATAATATACATGTCACTCATATAATGATGGTTTTTGTGTTGTGATATTTTTTATTATTTTCATTACATGTATGTGTGAGGATGTGAATTAATTGGAAGATGATAATTATTATACCAAAATAAAGTATTTAAATTCATATTCACATACTAACATAGGCTTGAGACTGATGAAGATACGAAAAATTATTTATTCTTATTCACACCTATAGAGGAGGGTTAGAGATATTTAATGGTAAATATATGAATTTATTAATATTCTCACCCACTGAAATTGGATTGATGTAAATGGTGATTTATCAGAATATTTAAACTCATTTTGTCTCATATATCATGTATCAATGTGAATTATAATTTATGATGTACATATTATTTTCTCACCCTATGCATTGGGTTAAAGGTAGTATAGCCATATTAGTGCAACTATGGTATGACATAACTGAACATCCTTGTTTATTCATTGGTTTTTTATTCATGATGGGATATAAGATATGATATAATTAATATTGATGTCATTTATTTATATTACCATAATTCTTATAAGGGGAATATGATTTATGATATTCTTTGTTAGAGGTGTATAGTGATTCTCTATATGGCTATGTTGTTATGACCATTACACCACTTTCAGCCAAAGGATAAGATATTGACATGGGAAAAGGGAATGGGTTCCTGGTGGTCTCAAGAATGGAATTATTCATGATACCTTCATATTTTCTTATTTTTTATGCATGGGTATATAATTAAATAAAAAATTATTTTCTAGTGAGTCTGACAAAGTTGAAATATTTGAATAATTATTATAAAATTAATTGGGAATATTCTTATGAAATGTTGAAGTTAAATATTGATATATTTTTTCACTAAAATAATATATTAATAATAATCATAAATATGAATTGGATATTAGATTATGTTCACTTAATAAAATGTTTAAACCAAGTATTATCACTCACCATTGCATGCACACTAGGGAAATTTCTCTATCATGTTTATGCAGATCAAGAGGTATAGCCTATTGATGGACATGGTTACCAGATATTGATGGGGAATATTGTGGCTGATTATTTGAAGTATATATTTTGTAAGAAAACATTTTTTTCATATATCATTAGAGTTTTATTATGATACATCTTCTTAAGATGTGTTATTTATTTATAAGGTTTCATTTTCTTACAATATGTTTTATTTTATAAATGTTTATTATATATTCATGATTTATATTACATTTTTATTTATTCCATTACTCAATGGTAGATTATGTTCACATCAGAATATGATAGGTTGATTTCACAAGAAATTTATCCCTTTATTTGAATGGATATCTCGATGCTCATTGAAATCCATTGATTTATTGAATGTATGTTCCTGGTGTTCTCTTATTATAATGTTGGAATGTGAAAAATAAAACTATAATAATGAAATATATAATCCTCTAAATTAAATAAAATATTTTAAATAAACATTGTTAATCAAAAACTCACATTTAGATCCTCTACATAAAATAAATACTCTACTTATGCCATGGATAAAGATATTCACTTTAGAATCCTTATTTTCTATGACATAATTTATCATACAAAGGTATAAATATTTCCAAATGAAAATTTCGTATTGTTATTATCTACATAAATATATTTATTTTTATATCCCTAAAATATTGTATTAACTGTCACACGAAAAAAATATTGTTTTTCTTTGTACTATTAAGATACCCTATAAACCATTTTATTATGTCCATGTTTGAAATCCTTGGATAAAGTTGAAACCAGATCACATTTTACACTTCACAGGAAATGTATATAATATTATACACCATATCATAGAAAAATATTTAAACTTTGAATAAATGTGATACAATCTTTTTATACATTATTTTCTCCATAGGTGATGAATTTAACACTTTATTAGCATCAAATCATGTGGTAGTGGAATTTTTATAAATTTGGATCCATCCATATTGAATTTATTTTTAACATATTAAACATAAATCTCTAGTGATACATATAACCTCATTTTATTCCTCTTATTAATTATCTTTATTTACAAAATATATCAACCTTATCTAAATTATTCCAATTCAAAATACTTTGTTTACTTCCTCTTTAGTGGTTGGATATTCTCTAAACATTGTTTAACAATTATAATTCCATAAAAATTAATTAATATATAAATAAGGTTAATATCATATATTTTCCAATGGTAACACATTAATTCACCTATGTTTTCCTGGATTGCTGAATCACTATGAATGAGTCAGAATTCTGATACACCATATTTGAGCCTACATAAAACCATAAAATTTCATTATTTATCATCACTTGAAGCTTTGCATCACTAAAAACTGATATACTGAAATCTATATCATTTATATATCCTTGGAAATTTCACTATTTAGTAATACTTTTCTAACATTAATCAAATGAATTTGAATTTTCATGTTAACCATCAATTTAAAAAGACATGTATTAATGAACTTTTTATTATTGGTAAAAAATATCATGAAATTTAACTCTGTTCTTCTAAAGGAAACCATTAAATAATAATTAGAGTTTATTATTGGAATAATTTTTACTATTATCCTTCTTATTTATAAAATATCATTTGTTTGATTGAACCAATATATATTTTGATTCATTTCAAAATTATCATACTTTTGGTTCTCTATAAAAGATTCAATATCATCACCCATTACATGAAACTTGATTTTATTCCTATAACAGATATTTTTTGTTACTAATATTATGGATAACCCATGGTTGTCTTCTAGAGGAACCTTAATTAATTTTTTTTAGTAAAATAATTCATCTCTTATAGATCCTAAAATATAAAAAATTATAGGTTCAAAAGTTAAACCAACACCCAGATCATGTAATATGGTTTTAAATTATAATAAATAGAATTGAGATACCCTTTATATACCCATACACCACATGACTACTCAGTGTAATTTTGATGTATTTTCATATACATATTTATATTCCATGGTTGGATATACTTGTTAAGGTTATGAATTTTTAATTAACACCTTGAAAATTTCTCTTCATGTCATTGTTGTATGTTTGTGTCTTAAATTATTTGGTTCTCATGGAACACAATATCTCGAGGTTGTTCTCCTACAAGTATAAAATATTGTATATAAACTCATATTATATATATATCTAAATATGTATATATATGTGGAGAATATCTATTATATATATTCCTATAAATGATAATGGATTCATGTATAAAATTTGAATATCAAAATATTCAAATATAAGAGTATTAGTGATTTTTAAAAAATCACATCTCCAATAAAATCTAAAAATTTAGAGGGAATAATGGTGATATATTAACTTGTTTATCAAATATATTATCCATGGAATGTATTATAAAATATTGAAAAACTCAATATTCTTATGTGATTCACCATGGTAGTTATGTTCATCCTTTCCATAACTCCATTGTACTATGGCATAAGTGGAATATTCCACTCATTTTAAATTCCATGGATATTATAATAGGTATAAAAAGATTTATATGAATAATTTTATTCAATATTTGATTAAATATAATTAAAATCATATTTGTTTTAGGATGCATGATAATGTTTAATAATTTTAAATTTTCCATCACTTGGTTAGTTATCATTAATAAGAACAACCAAACCATTTAATATGTATCATTAGTAAATATTACGAGATATCTAATAACTAAAATTTATTTATCCTCTATCAAACTACATATAAGATATTTCACAAAAATTAGAAACTCTTATCTACATGATAGAGAATTTTTTATTATTATGTGGTATTAAATTATGTATGTATAGTGTTATAGGGATATAATGATACATTTGTTAACTCTATTTCATTTATTTTTTATTTGGGGAAAATCAACTTCACAAAATAGACCAAGCCTTCTATTCAACAAAATTAATGAAATATCCCCCACTAATTCATTAAGGGTTTATATACATTTTTTCTCATGATTCCTATATAACGTTAATATTTTGTCCATATAAAAACATGATAATTACCTATTCCATTATCATATTGAATTACTAAAGAAATTGTTAAACCATTTCCTGTAAATATATATTCTGGATAAAAGGTTTATTAAATGAATTAAAATTTTATAGAGACCCTCCTGGTGGATAGTATATCAAATATTATTAATCATTTTGATATAACTCATCCTTTTTTCTCTACAAATGTTATACTCATAATATTTTCCACACTAAAGTATCTTTCTTAATAATCAAGTAAAAAATCATATGGTAAGTGACATGGTATATTTTTCCAACGTAAACCACACACACCATGTCATGTAGTAATGTGTATCAATATATATCTTATTTATAATTTGAGCATATCATGACTTTTTAAATGACTTTCACATGTATATATCTATTAATTTTACATTGGAAACAACTATGCACTATTCCATTCAGTAATATTTGTCTATTATTATTCTTATGCCCCACAATACATAGTAATAGAACATTGATGATAACCTTCTCCCATTTGTGATCCTTTTATTACAAATTATCTACAAAATGATTCCATTACCTCAACTAACTCTTTCTTCCCACATCAAAATATCTATAATGGGGTATTCAATTTTGTTATATACCACATCCCTTGTATATTAATCATCATTCAATTTAAAACCCATTACAATATCTATGTAATATTTTCCTTTGGGAGTAGAATTATTTAGAGATACCACAAGTATATCTCAAATATAAGGAAGTTTTCATAACTATTGGTTCACTGAATAATTGTATGTTTGTGTTATGATGATATTAGAAAAATTATTCAAATTGATTGAGAACATATTGCTGTGTTCAATAATATATTCTTCAATCCATATGTAAATATTTTCCAACTAATTTAGTAATATGATCTTGTTTCAAGTACATTTTTACAAGAAAATATTCTCAAATTCATTCCATTTCTATCCATTCCCCTATTGAGAAATGTGTTGGTAGAAATTATGATTGATTCATTATATAATTTGGAAAATATACTACATATTTAGTTCTATTTAATCTATATTCTAAATAGAATGACTTTTTGCTCACTTTTTCTCAATGGAGTCCAAAAAATCAATTATACTAATAAGATCATTTATTAGAGACATCTAAATAAAATTATTTAAGTAATTTGATATAATAATTCCCTCTATGGGAGACCTGAGTGTTTAATTTTGACAAAACAATTACGATAATAATTTAGGAAAATGTTGAATACTTTTGTGTCACAATAATTACTTAAGGATTTATTTAACTATGAATTTGTCAAAATCCTTATTTTTTTGTACCATATAGGTCCTAAGGAAAAAATAAAATAATTATTAAAATTATGGTTTATAATAATGGTAATTAAAATTTAGGTTTTTAAATAATTTTTGAAATTTTATAGCATTTAAATATTTTCAATAATCTCTCTGTTCTTTATGAAATCCAAAAAACATAAATGGGTCCAATTAATGAAGCAACAGTTGATTTGGAACTAACATGACACCCTATGTGATTTAGTACATTTTTGTTACATAGAACCAAGATGAACCCTCTATTGATACCATTATTACTTGGAAATGAAAACTATTGGTTTATAACATTATGAAAAACATATATTATTATAACATGAAATTGCAGAGGGGGCCATTTTACTCACCTAAACACCGATTGAAGCACCATTTTTATTTGAAATAATAATATTGATACATTTCAATTAAAATGGATGGATTTCGTGTTTTAGATTCTAAAAAATGAAGGTAATAAATTATTAAATAATTTTGTAAACTATAACTCCATATCATGGTTCAATATGGACAATAACTAGATAAGTGGGTTGTTGGGATCTCTTTCCCCCATTACCATATTATACATACTATCGAATAATACTATTTTTATACTGTATTTTTTATGGAGAGTGTATACACATAACCGAGTTAGAACAACAATTGAGATGAAGGCAAAAATATATTTCCATATGAAGCAGTAAATTAAAAATCACAACTAGTGCCGATAAATTATCAAAATCCATGCTATATAAAAAGTACCTATATATAAGGTTGAGCAGTTATACATCCCATTGTAGGTCATATAAGTTAGTGTCCTAAAAATGAATACAAATCACAGACACTACCACAATGGTTTTGATTCCCAGCCCAATCCCAAAACTCCAATACTATATTCAATTGCACTAATCATGCATTATTCACTTATCAAATTCCCTTTTACTGCCCTAAAATCATAAATTTTCATGGGTGATAATAATTTTTCCAAGAAAGGAGTGAGTTTGACTCAGTTAACACCACCAAAAAAATCAACAAGCATACCCGAACTAGGAAATAATTGCATGACTGTGTTGATAATAAATAAATAAACTAATAATAAATAATCCTTGTCAACATATAGGTTTCCTAAATGACAATGTAAATTAACTGTACCAGTTTTGGTCTAAGAGGAAAATCTCTTTCCATAGTAATACAATTAGTCCCAAATGAATATATGGACCATATCCAAAAAAAATCCAAATAAGAAATCATAAAGAATACATGGTGGAATCATCCCATTATATTCCAAACTGTTCATTATTACAAATTAAATGGGGATTTTAACATGGAATTAGAAACCTAGAACATAACGAATCCAAGGGTTGTTTAGACAGGGCATACCAAAAAAATAAAAAAGACCAAGGGGATTCCCCCAAGTCATTCCAAATCAGAATCATAATGAATCCCAGAGGGATTTTAACAAGGAATTCCAAACCATAATAAAAATGAATCCACTAAAGAGGACCTTAGGGAATTCCAATACAATATATCATTTTGAATCCAAATGGGGGATTGCCTTATGGAATTCTAAACTAATATCATAATGAATCGAAGGGAGAGGACCCAAAGGAATTCAAAGCATGTATATCATTTTTTATAAGGTGAAATTAAAAAAGGATTACCAAAGAAGAATTATAATAAATCCAAGAGGAACTACCCCAATGAATTACAAAGTATTTTTCCATTTTGTATCTGTAGTGTACTGCACCACAGAATTGAAAACGGGAATCAAAATAAATTTATAGAATACATACCCAATTAATTCTGAATAAGTAACCAAAATAAATATAATATTAGTTTACTCATTTAACAATTTATAAAAATTTTTGTTTGACTGGTCTCACACAGAATACATTTTACTAGGCTCCTAGAAAGTTGTCAACTCATCCCAAATAGAAAACATATAGTCAGTTGTTCATTTTTTGGCACCCATAATGCCACCCTCTAATTAAAAAACTTGTTTTTGAAGTCAAGAAAACCCTATGGATGGAGATTCTTCATATATAATTACAAATAGGTTGATCAAGGCCCATTGAGATGTTAAATTTAATTATGGAAACCCATGATATGTTTATTTAAAATCTTTAGTTTAGCATCACATTGTGTATGCACAACACCCCAATATACACATAATAATATGTAAATAATTTTAGGAAATAAATTAAAAACAAACAACATTATTCTCATATAGATATTCCAATTAAAAAATATAATTCTATTCATGATAAAATTTTTCAAAATTTAAAAGTATGAGAATAATCTATAAATGGTGTTAGTTGGAAAAACGGTGAGATATCTCTTAACAGTTGATGAATCCAAGAAATGATGATGTGGGAATTTTATTATCATCACTGCCTCTCAACCAAAATAATATTTTTTTTTAAATTTGTGGAGAAATAAGGGAGATTTAAACTTATAAGGGAAAAGGGCCAAGGGTAAGGGAGGTTCATCGTCTATCATATCCTCAATGACCCCTTCATATTTTAAAATTCTCACTTGTTAATTAAATATTATTAAAATTTTAAATAACATTGATAAATGGTCTATGCTGTGATTAAAATTTTAACACCAAAACCCATCAAATAATGGGTCAATGAAATGTACCTATTAATTTCATAGACTTCCACAGGGTAACATTCCTGGAAAGGGTATAACATGTAGTTTTCAAATTTCAGGCATACAATATTCTCTCGAATAGTTTATTGAACCAATATTAACCCAAAACAATTTATTACTATGTTATATATACTAATTTATGTGAAAAAATGAATTATAACCTAATAATGATTTGGGGATTATAACCCCCCCCCCCCCCACCATATAGTTTTTCACTCTCAAGTTGTAATCACATACATTATCTGTACACATTAGAAAACAACTCTATCCATTTTGTCCATTTATCAAACTCATGTTTTTATCTATCCTTCTGGATGCATTTATGCTTCCACTATATAGATGCTAGAGGAAAAATCATTTTTAAGATCATACTTTAACTATAATTAACTATATGAACTTGGAACTCTTAAAATTTTATTCCTTCTATGATCTCAATATATTCGGTATCGATCATATTAGAAAGATCATGGATGTAGTGAAGAAGATATAATAAATTAAATAAAATTATCATATAATTCAAACAAAATGGTATAGAAAACTGCTACTCCACTCAACCAATCCTATATAGTATGTCAAATGTCTCTTTAAACTTGTGTGTCAAATTCCCCAATCTCGGAATATTATGACTTCCTAATCTGGGTGACAATTATTGGAATATTTAGTCAACTACCTTGAACTCGGGAGGTCTACATCATGAGTATTGTCTACCTAAATTGGGGTGAATCTATAAAATTATAGATCATTAAAAAATTATTTGATGTTTCCTAAATGAAACTTGTCCCAATCATCACTACCTCATATTCAATTAAACAACATAGAGATAGATGACATAGTCTCCTAAGTAAAGTATCACAAGGTTCCACATATATCATCTCCAATAAATATTATTATGTATGGATTATAATAATGAAAATTGGTTCTCATAAGAAGAACTGATGTCCAATAAGAATTATCTCTATAAGTCCTTTAGATTCAATATTGTACTCTTAGACAAACCATTAGTCTTTGGGTGATACATAGTGCTCTAGTTCACATTCGTAATAAGTTCATTCTTTATCCCCTTCTAATAAAATGATTTGAATATAAATATTTGAAAGGAATTATGCTATGATGGACACATTATAATCACACAACCTCCCATACATATATATTTCCCATTTTTGTTTTGAAAAGTATCTGAGATAATTAAAAAGTGAGCCACCATTTTTAGCCAAACTATTTGGAACAAAAATTCATCACAACTCGACAATTTTCTTTAAAACCGAAACAACATATCCATAGTTTGATCAAACCACATAAAATTATGGATTGGATGTCAATGTGGAAGACCACTGGTCCCCTAATTTTCATCCTTCACTTGGTGAATTATAACGAAAAGTTTGACAAAACCCACCTTGTCCATGTTCATCCCCAACCACCAGCACTTCCAACACATGTCACATTAAATTATTTCCAATCCTTGGTGTACCACCCAATTTTATGTGTGTTATTATTGTATTATCTCTCCCTCATGTTTATAGGAAGCATGATATGTCCATGAAAATGGGGGATCATAGCATTGTTCATGGTGTGGTCTAGTTATTCCTCCACAATATATGTATTGTATTATGACCAAGAAGTTTAGATTTTATAACTGACCCCTCTTTATCTCAATGATATGTAATGGAATAATCAACATGTATATCAGGTTCTATCAACCCTAGTACTACTGAATATCCAAATTCACCTCAAAAAAGATATCAATCTACTACCACTCACTACTATATTCCTACACCACTTGTGTCTGTTTCCAATGGATCTGAGTATCATCGACCACATTAACCTTCCTAGGGGTATAAGCTATCTAGAAATAAAACAATTATTGGCACTCAACCCACCTTCTTATACACAGGATGAGTTCCTATAGGGAGAATATTCACTTAATGTTTTTGTGGTTAGTATTAATTAAATTTTCACCTACTATGTAATGTCTCTAACATCACTAGGCCTGAAATACAATATTTAGATCTAGGTTGTACAAATTGTAATTCCACTCATGTGGAATCAACTTTCCTAACCCATACATGATATCATGACAACATTACATCAAGAAGAATCTTATCCCAAATTTACATGGTGTACTACTTACCTGAATCAGGTATGGTTATGATCACTGTTAATGTTTTCCTTGATATAAACAACTAAAATGAAATTTCAAAAGTGTCTAACTAAACAAACATCAATCCCTTCTTAGTCAAATACACCATAGGTTCATATAAATAATAGATGTTTCTAATGAATCTATTGTAACAACTATCCTGAAATATTATTTTGAATATGTCAAAAATTTTCTTTATCCACTCTCATGAAGCATTAATTTTGACATCCATGTTATCAATAGATAGTATTTCCTTAGATACAAAAATTTATAAAAAAAACATTGTGAACCAAAAAATATCATTTTGGAGAGTCTAGTGTAAAGACAATTCTCCACTAGAGTTCACAATAAGATATCCATAAAGGTTCTGGATGTAGTGGAAGCATGTGATGGGTCATGACAAACTATTATTTCTATCCTGATTGATGATCAATCAAATATTTATACAACGATAAACATGAGATAAAAAAATTGAATCGAAGTTTACTGAAAATGGATAAATCATAACAATAAAAAACCATAATCATCATATATTATTTATTATTATTTTATGTAATGAAAAATTATAATGTCATAAATTATTTCTTCATTGATGGATTTAAAAATTGATATAGATTCTACCATATTTTTTATAAGAGTCCATATTAGATTCTGTCTAGAGGTGATCCAAAAGTGTTCCCAAAATATCTAAATATCACCATATGAATCTCATGGTGCTAGCACAATAGATCACATCACATGCATCTTTTACCTTTGATCACCTGTAGAATCACTTCCAATGGATTTTCCTTAATATTTGTTAATATGAGAGTTGATGGTGGAGGATGTATGATCATCATTCTTGGAGAATGGATCTCTCTTGGACTTTGAGAGTATTATCAAGATTTAATTGTGCACAACCAAATAAAGGTATTGTATCTCTTAAAAAAATAATTTTGGGATTATATAACTATAGGATAAGGAATAAATAATTATAAAAATTAACTTTAATATTTATTTAATACCAATGGAATCCCATGTCTATAATAAAAATATTTTTTTATTAAGATGTGATGAAATAGAAAATTAAATGAAATACTATTTATTCAGATAATTTACAATTTTTTTTCCAGACCATTAAACGCAGTCTTCCATTCCTCAAAAAAATTTATTAAGCCTTGAATAATGACTATATTATTAATAAATAAAAAAATCTGCATTATTCACTACTAAATTATTATTATATTCAGCAAATACAAAAGAAATATTTATTAAATAAATATCTCACATAACATTCTCTCAAATAAGTGATGATAGAATATATGAGATATAGGAAACATGAATAATTATCAATCTATGTCTTCTAATAATATTTATTAAACTTGTTAAATAATAAATAAAAATATATTATTTTTATTTTTATTTTGGATACACTTAGTGTGTGACCCTATATAAATATTTCTAAGTGGAAGTAGGTAGATATTATTAATGTCCTTGTTTAGCATTTATAAACAAACCACAGAAACCATAAAACAATATATTATTTCCATAATGGAAAAATACCTCAGAGAGATGCCTTCATTCCACTACAATGACTTTACGATGATATCACCAATCAAGCAATTTTCATGCTGGTTCCATCAACCTATGTGATTAATGTTTTTTCCTTGAATTTCTTCAAATCAAACATTCTGATAAAATAAAATGGGCATGGATTTATTTGGTCTATATCATTTTCACCAAAGGGCCTCAAATACCATCTTCTGTAACAGAAAAAAAAAAGGAAAAACCTGTCTTTCTTTATTCATTAATAAAATATTAATCATGACCTAGCCAATGTATCCTACCTCACTGTAAATTTGTATTGTCCCATTTTTCATAAATACATTAACATATGTGACATGAAATATTTGTTAATAATAATCTTAATGTCTAAGAATTTTATAAACATACATAATTAAAACAATCTTAGGACCCTTAAAAATATGGATTTCTTATTGTTGGGTATCATTCCCAAAATATCCTATAGTACATACTTAAAACAATCTTAGGACCCTTATATCATATTTTCCTATACAACAATATCATCATGCTATAGAAAATATATTTAAGAATACTACCATCACACTTCTAGGTTCCCACCATAGTGTAAAACTTCTATTACATTTCAGTGTGATAGATACTATTAAGACAATATCAAATACAATGTTACACAAAAGAACTATCTTCATGATATAAGAAGTTTATTAATACTAAAAACCTAAATCAAGGTTATCATTAATTACACCTATGTTTTTTCTAGGGAACTAATTGTAATATAATCCCACTTAAACTAGAGTCAAACGATTACAAACTTCCGTCCTATAGCTCTGATCGGATATTCAAGATTTTTTGTGATAATATTTTAGATAAGGGATCCACTACATTATTTTATGTGGGAAATTTTCTTATTGAATCATCATTCCTTTGAGAAAACATGCTCAAGAGGTGATACTTATTGAGTACGTGATTTATCAATTGGTGTGAAATTGGATCTTTTCATGATCAAATGCTAAATTATTATCTAAATAAAATGTTATATGGTCTTTAATACTAGGTACCATATACATATCCTACAAAACGTTTCACATATTAATGTATTACATAGACGCATCAAAAGCTGATATATAATCAGAATCTGCTATAGAATTAGTGAAAACTATCTTATTTGAAATCCATCATCTCACATATACTATTTTGTGATAAAAACCATAGATTGACTATAAATTTAGATCATTCTGGTCAATTTTAAATCTTGAGACATTATAACCCTTATTGATCGGCTCATTTTCTCCTCCATACCCCAGGCATATATAGTTATCTCTTCTCAGATGCATGAGGATCACCATAATACCAAACCGAATTTTTTATCCTAGATATTCTTGATATATTCATACCAAGATAAATGCATAGTCAACATCTTCTATACTACATAACATGTCATACATGATTGAACATATCAATGATGTGTATAATATCATACTTAAACTCTATTTTTTTTATTGTCTATGAGGAACCAGTTTCTTAGAAATATAAATACCAGGTGAAAATGGAACAAATCACCTCTTGGATTTTTACATACTAAATATATTTAATATATACTCAATGTATGTACACTGACTTAGTCCATGAATCCTCTTATATTTATCACGAATGATCTTTATTACTGTATTATAGGTTACTTCACCAAATTCCTTCATAAAAAACACATGTTTATCTGGTCCTTAACATACTATAAGATTGATATGTATTATTCAATAATTAATAATTCATCAACATAATAATCTAGGATAATGAATAAATTCCATTTAAACCACTTGTAAACCTGTGGTTCCCATTAATTCTCAAGGAAACCAAATTCATTTATAGATCCATCAAATATAATGTTACATGACCTAGATTCTTTAATTCAATCAAAAAATAGATCTTTGTAACATGAAAATATTCTTGCAATCAAATGATATTTAAAAACTAGTTAGTTATGTCACATAGAGATCATCCCAAAGATTCCTATTACGAAACTCAGATTTGAAATCCATCTAAAAAATTTTGTAGTCCCTATAGGATATATTAACAAGTAGAATGCTGTTACATTTAAATATAGAAACTAGAAAAAACGTATCATCAAGGTCAATTACTCAATGTGGTTTAAACAATTTATCCACTATCCCTTCTATAAGGGTATTTACTTTACCATATAAGTCCAATTTCTTCTTGAATTCCAATTTTCACCCTATGTGATTTACATTAACTAGTGCACTGGACCACAGCCAAACAAGGTTATGATAAATGGATTGAATTTCAAAATTCATGGTTTATTGCCATCTCGCAGAATCTGAGTTGTCTACTACCTATTTTTAGGAGGGAGGTACATCATTATAAATAAATAATGAGTATATTAGGTGACAAGAAAACCATATATTTATGTTTATATTACCTATATGGTGAACCTATACATTACTTGTGTTTTAGGAACTAGTTATTCAGTGGGAACTTGTAGAATATGTTCACATACAAACTCTTGTGTATATTGAGCATCATCTTAATCAAAGTCAATCTTGATCATAGTATCAATTTGGAGGATCTTCTCCCACTCAAGATAGATTTACTATACAAAAACATTCACTTTCTTGTCAATTGGGTTTTATATGTTCTATTCCTTTTATTCCTTTGTATAACCAAAAATGTTACATGTTTTCCATGGGGTTCTATTTTGATTTGTAAGAAGGTCGTAACAAATTGTTCACAAACACATACATGTGTATATGAAACAATGTGTTTATCCTCACTCAATAACTCAAAGTGAATTATATTTTCAACTTTTTTTGGTACTCGGTATAATTAATACTCCCAAAATGAGAAGAGAAGATCAAAATGACTCATCAGCGACCATTCAATATCTAATAAGGTATAATTTCTTCATTCACTAACAACATTACCATATGGTGTGTATGGTGGTGTGAATTGAGATAGAACCCCAACCCCCCCCCCCCCCAAAGATGATGATTTATTGCATAAGAAACTCACCACCTCATTCTCATAAAATCTTTTTTTTTTCTTGATTTAAATTTGATTCTATAATTAATTCTTGAAATATTTGAATTAGTCAATAGAATATAACTTAAACATAATCATGTAAACAAATTAATATATTCTCAAGTCAGCACTAAAATTTATGATGTTTGAAAAACTAATTCTATTTTTTTTATTAAAATGGTCCACATACATTAGTGTGTAACAATCCTAAAATACATGTGGCCCATTTACCCTATCCACCATACAGTGGTTCTTACATTTCTTCTCTGTAAATAATAATGACATATTTCATTTGGTTTCAGCATAGAAGAGTCTAAATAACCATCTTGATAGAGCCTAATCAGTGACATCTAGTTTACATGTCCGAGGAAATGATGTTATAGTTGCGTATTATATGACTCATGTTAACAATATTCATTATTTAATTCTAATAATTATTTTTCATAATTTAATAAATAAATAATATTAATTTAATTCTTATAATGTATCATTCATCCCAATACTTCTTGGTGGTTGTCTCTTATTTTTTTATGACATGACATCTTGGAAAAATCTTATATAATCAGAACATCTGTTTGATTTTCTTGAAATCACAGATAATAATCCCCTCCATCTGATACTTGTGTAAGACATTTACACCACATTTTTGTATCATATATTTTTCTTTTAATAAATTTATTTGGTGAATGAATTGGGAGAACAATTCATGTTACTTATTTCTTAAAAACTATTATTTGTATACATCATACCATAAAATATGTTGTATTTAAAAAAGAAACAACATTTATTTCAAAACATGAAAATAAAACCATCTATATACAGTAAATATACCAAAATTATTATCTTATTACGAGTTAGTACATAATAAAAATCAATTAAAAAAATATCGTTCATTTTGGAAATGAAATGTGGTATTCACTAATGGAAATAGAAGCCAACCTCAAACCATTAACAGCTCAAAAATCCAAAACTCCTCAAAAAAATAAAATAGACTCTACTTTATTAAATATTTTGGATACAAATGTAAGAACCAAATGATGTATGCATTTCCCAATGTTTATATTTTAAATGAATACACTCAATAATGAACATAACCTTAGCTACTAGTTTCTTCTTGGTAATGTTTCTCTTCTAGTGGCCTTTCTTAACACATGTAAAACGTACTCCCTCTTTTTCTTTTCCCTTCCTATGGATCTACCCCTTATATAAGGGAAATTATTGGGATATTAAAACATTTTAGGAGTTTTGGTACCATTTACCTTGTTTTCCTTTTCTTATTCACCATAGAGACTACATGATTTTCATGCCTCATGTCCTTATCCACTTGTAAAATCAGTGTAAGAATTTCTAAAAGACTCTTCTAATTAATTTTTATGTTACAATTAATTTATAAATGGAGAAGGTTTTTTCTTATGAGGAATGAATAAGATCTATGTGAAAATCATCTAGTTATTTGATCCATAACATGTATAATTGTTCAATGTAGACAATAATAATGACTTCATGAGGCCTAGTTGGCATAGACTATCCATGCATAGTTGTTAACAAAGAATTGGAGATATTGTATCCCTCTTGTATCACCTTTTATTTATAAATATCAAAAAGGTAATAAATCATGATATACACATCAATGTACCCATGTTGCTTCAAAATATCATTGGGCATGGATGATATCATGAAAAATAGAACATTTGTGTCATTGCTCAAATTTTTCTCATAGATAGAAAACTATTCTTCACTAGCCTCATTACAAAGATCATTAGGAATAGGTTCTTATAGAAAATTTAATTTCTTTGTAAGATTTGTACAACACAAAGATGCCTATTTACACTCTTGGAAATTTATTGTGGTGAGAATTTTATCCTTCTCATGTGTGGATAACTGTGTTATGTTTGAATTCATTTTTATTATTGTTTCTATAAATAATATGTTTTGAGATTTAAAATTCATTTTGATATAATTTAAACTAATAATTTCTTGAATCTCAGATATGGGGGGGACTCTCACTCCATACACCTTGAGATTGTGCGACCAGCACTCATGAACCATTGGGAAGTGAATTTTTTGGGAACAACCTTGGAGGAGTGTTCAATCATGATGTCCACTTTTGATTCCATGTTCATAGAAGTTACAGGGGTTATATTACCAATTATTATAATGAAAATGTAGAATAATGGATGCAATAGAGGCATAATGTATGTAAAATTGTTGACTAGGATGTTTTTACATGCAACTAGGTTGGTTCATGCTCAAAGGTTTCATGATAAGAGTTATCTTGAACATGGGAGAAAATGGAATAAAGAAGCATGGTTATACACAGGTGATGGGGATACGTGCAGTCCATTGTTTCATGCATGACAGTTATCATTGACCTCAATCGAATATCTATATGTGGAGTTTCATGAGGTTCACTCATCAGCAGGACTAGTCAGCTTTGGACCCATAGGATTTCTGTCATGAAAATTCACTATGTTTGAGATTTCATGATCCATGGGTTATAATGTTGTCATGGTAAAATGATAGTTAGATGCAAAATAACATAACATCAACTAATGGTGAGAATCTTATAGGTTGGGATGATCTTAAATTTATATCCAAAATCCTAAAATATCTTATTGGTAGTCAATTTTCACATAACGTGAGTTTCTTGAGTCTATGTCCTCTTCCGTTGGGCAATAGATGTGTAACATATATGAGTGGATGACTTATATAGTATGAAGCTTGATGGCTTGTATGAATGGGTTTCATGTAATGATACTTTCTTGAACATGGTACCTATTACTTTTGAAAAGTGGCCTTAGTCTTGTCATCATGTTGTGGATTATCCAAAGAACATTACATTATCATTAACAAGTAAATATATTACTTGTACAACTCCATCATTACATGCCTTAGCTGGAACTTTTATGAAACTATTTAACCATCCTTAGAATGATCAATCGGGGTGGGAGGCATGCTTGGTAAAACAAAAACAACATATTTGTTTCTTTTTGTGAGATTATAATGCCCAAAAAGGATCCCATAAAAATTGGATCTGATAGGGTATTTGAAGGTTGATTTTTGAGGTTAACTTGGAATAGAGTGGATCCATTTTTGATACATCCCTCAATTAAATTGAGGAACACAATTTGGGTTTTTTTTGTGAATGGAGATTTCCCTTGAAAATAGGATGTGGGGTCCATTTAAAATTACTTGGACTTCTTGCACAATAATACATCACTATAATGTAGTCAGTTTATTTTTCTACATGAAAATCCAATCATTCAGATGCGTATTTTTCTCAAGATGACCATCCGCACAACTAGTCCCATGATATAGGGGACAATTTCTATGAAAGGAAATAATTTTTGTTTCAACCGATACTTCTCATGCCAAAATATTTCCTTTGCACACACATACCTTTGTGCCCCCAATTTCATCCAAATTGGCCAATCAATATAGTCATTCTTAGATCAAAGATGTTATTGCCACATGGAGGACCAAAATGGAAAAATAAAATATTTTTTATTGATATTAAGGGTCATATTTGATGACCATGTGATTCTAATAATTATAACTGAAGCTCAAAGAAATAACTTGTTGAGAGACACCCAGATGCCATGGAATTTTGGGTTGATGGGTAAAGTGACCATCCCAAAAATCTAAGTCAATATGCCACACTCTTGGATCATGCATGGGTATTATTGTACCAACTGGAACATCAAATTCTATGGCCACCCAACCAAAGAGTATGGTGACATCACTATCTACACTTTGAGTGGACAGATGATGACAATTATGAGGTAGAAACTTGAGGTTGAGGAATTACCAACCCATTGTTTAGTATCCCTCAATGTAGAATGTGATACAACCAAAATGGAGGGAAAAGGATTGGGAATTACATGAAGGAGGAAAATTCACTAATAAGTGGTCTTGGGCATTCATGGGTATGCTACACCTATTTTTATTATGGGGCTGAGATACCCCATATTGGTCTATATGATGTAGTTTGGACAACACAATTCCATGAGTATTCTCACCAGGATCTGTTTCCTGAGCTCTTCAACCATGTCTGTCTATACACCAAGAAATTCCACGTTCAACCTGGGAAAGTTGGTATAAACTAGTCCGATATGAATATCATTGTAAGAATCCAACTAGAAGGGTTCCAATATGTATAATTCCTTCCAGTTCCTAGTGTCTCGGTGGACAGGAAGCTGACTCATATCCCATTGTAGCATCTTTTTGTAGGATTTGACTCAGAAGATGGGTCATTCCCCTTTATTGTAATGACCTCATATTTAATAAATACATAGGCTTCTTATTTATGAATGAACCAAACATGAAGATACCAGGATTCAAAATTAGTGACCACTGTCACCATAGTGGAGGAGTCAAGATGATATTGGTTAATTATGGAAGAGGTAGGTCCTGAGTAGCAGGGCTTTAGTATGGTTTAGGACTAGAAATCACTATTCCCCTACACCACATTCCATGATATATTTCTTGTGAGAGGTTTCTTCTAATGAGATACACATTAATGGGCCTTTTACAAGAGAGGCTGGTGATGGTGAAAATCATAACATACGAAAAAAGAGTGAACTTGGGCATACAAATTCTGGTTGGGATATATATCCAGTTAGGGAATGTGGTAATGGGTGAGAGAAATATGAGGCTCTATGGACAGTTTTAGTTTCTCTATGGTTTGATCGTGGCACACTTAGGAGGATACGAGGTCCTAAAAACCATCAATACATCCAATGATGACCTACAACCTTCTATTCTCTATATATATTGGGTCAATCTATTTACTTTTAGTGATAACGGGGTCACTTTTGGCATTAGTAATCATGTTGACATTAACTTCCATCCCTTCTCGGTCTTGATTGGAGCAATGGAGGACACCATTCTAGGGATACCTGAATAGATGGAGTACCTATACCCTATACGAGAAGGAGTGTTCGTGGAAAATATTGATGGAAAAAACTACTACTTTCTATACATACCAACCCAGTTCACCCAGAAATTCTGGTGCATCCAAAAACTGATGTGTAACACCATATAATTTTATGAATTAGTTTTTCTTGGATAAATTAAAATTCATTAATTGATTGCATTTCTTGATACACTGAGGGAATCATTATTTATATTCAACACTAAGTAAATATTTCACTACATATAACACTTAGAATAGATTTTGGTATACACCACACTATATTTGTCTCAAGTGACACATGATTATGATTTTCTCAAATAGATTTCATTTCATGAATGAGTGAGTTTTATCGAACTACAATAAACTATTAATAATATTTTTGAAAATATTACAATTGTTACAACATATCAATTTTAATAGAGGTTATGAATAAGATTCACTAAATTTTTAAAATAGGTTATACAGATGTATATAAAATGAATCATTTGGTTATCAATTAGTAAAAAATTAAAATAATAACTATGTAAAAATAAAGAAATTCATATTCTTAGAAAACTACATTTCTATGTATAATCATTTTTTATCTCAATAAATTATAAAAACCAGTTTCGCTGATTTTTTTTAATAAAATTTATGTAATATTAATTCCAAAAACATGTTTGATACTCATAATCCAGACGTTATATGTATAAGATAAAAATTAATCAAATTTTCTGGGAAAGGTTGTTTTTTTTTAAAGGAAATGTTACCGCCTTTCAATGGCTCACTTATTTAAAATCCAAATTTTAAAATTTTTATAATTTTTATATTACGATATAAAATTCAATTTTTATAGAATAGTATGAAAATCTAATTTTGTTACTTTTTTATAAAATTTCTTGATATGTTTTAATTTTTGATTAATTGTGTAAATACTGATTTTTTTCAAAATTGTTTATTCATTCTATTTATTTATATAGTGAAATTATATATTTTTTTGGTTATAATGTATATGTATATAAACTAGAAATATATTAATCTATTTTAGGTATGTTTAGTCCATTTCATATTGAAATTGGATATAAAAACATTTCAAACATCATTATATTTTCACATTAAATGCAATTTATTTTGTCCCATCTGTGAGATTATATTTTTAATTTATTTGTTCCACTTTTGTGATTGGAAGTTGGAAAAATGGATTAAATATTTAAAATAATAATAATTTATAATTTATAATAAGGTGAAATAATTTATTTATGAAAAAATAATATTGAAATTAATTAAATTTTATTATAATGGTATTGGTACAAACGAGTTTACTTAGTGGTTATACTATAGTCATAAGGTCTGAAAATTATCATAAACTTTTCCAATAATAATTTTATGTTCACATTTAAAGAATATTCATTCATGGATCTAATTATGACTATCATGGAATCCTCTTGGTAGGAAAAAATTTTGGGAGAAAAAAATTCATTTAAAAACATCTAAGTGTGTCCTCTCCCATAATTATAAAAGGGTACTCTCCCCTCCCCACTTCATCACAACTATAAATAATTTTATATCATAAAAACCTGAAATAATATTTTCCTAAATTCCATGAAATCATATTATATTCCAAAATATGATCATAAAACTATCCATGTTAGTCTTTTGGTGAAAATCAAAAAGGACTTACCCAAAGAAGGGGTAACATTCATCAACGGGAGCCTTTATTTCATTACATTTTCTACCACTTAAATTATTATAATTTTATGATTATATAGTAAAATAATTATCCATAATACACTGATATTTTTTCATGTTAATGGTATGGTCTACTTATTTTCACACTTCCATCAAATGGGATGCACAATCATAGTTCGTGCATATGGTGAACTACAACCTCATGAACTGATGTTGTTTATTCATCCATTACCACATATCAAGATTTTGAATAATTATAGAAATAATGTTATTATATTATATATATATATATATGATATTTTTTATATATTTAGGGGTTTTAAATTATAATATAACACATACCTCCATTATTTCCATTTTTGGTATTAGATAACTTTATTTGTTGATGTGTGGACTGTTGCATCCTCAATGTGATGTGATTAATTATTGCAATAGTTGGAATGTATTAAATATGAGTTCAATAAACAAATGAGATATATATGAAATAATAATTATACAAGAAATAGAATAAATATATTTTAAAAATATATCATTTAATTTTATTTCCTTAGAAATATGATAAGAAAATGATATCAATGTTCAAGCATACATAAAACCTACCATCTTCGTGAATGGTGTATTTAATTTACTTTTTACATTTATTATGGATTATTATAAATAATTAAATACTTGATATATATGATATTAATATAATTTGTTACATTGAGGTAATAAGTAGATCAGGATCAAAGCAATAGGATCATGAATAATAAATCAATCATATTAAAAAAATAAAGCGGTTATTACCTGAAATTTAATTTGAACATGAAATTATTAATAAATAGGTAATATAAATTCTTAATAAAATCATATATGTTATAATATATATGAATATGGTTATGTGGTATATAAATTATACAAAAATATTTTATTATATAAGAGGTTTTAACATGTAAGAAGAAATTCAAGACTTAGGGTAAGTGATTTCTCATCTCACTTTTATTTATTTTGGGTATATGCTATATTAACCAAATATTATTTAATTGTTGTGTATATAAATCCCTATAAAATTTTATATCATAAAAATAATTTATTTAATGACATTAAAAGATTAAATTTATTTTATTCTTTCATGGGGATGCCAATACAAAATTTACTCAAGTTGTAAGGGATTTTGAAGTCTTACATTAATTTCAGCTAGACTTATACTATATTCCACACTCATTTCATTTATTATAGTTTATATACATCACATTATTGTTTATGATACATATTTAAAAATTTATGTGAATTTAAATATCCATTTTATGATAAATATTTTTGTGATTTACGGTTTAAAAGTTACAAAACAGGTAAGGTAATTTTTTCACAATTTTCCTTCTTTGAGACACAAGTTGTGTTATTCAACAATATTATTTTACAAGGTGTATATGAAACCATATTACAATATTTTTAAGTAATATACATCTAATAATGATATTTTAATCTTCATGTAATGTTATTATTCATTGTGATCATAACTCAAATTTACCATGGTTGTAAGAGTTTTTTTCTACAATCTCATTGTATTGGGATTCTTTATGATTATGTAGTAATGGATGAAATATTATGATCCATATCACAATCAATATGATGAATTTTATTATCCTCTGGTTATTCTAAATTTTTACTTTAATGTTACCATTTTTTCACTCTTTGGTACTAATGATAAATAAGATAATATTTTTAAGAACATATTACCTTTTTTCTCTTTCCAGTCGGATATATGTTTTATTCAACAACTATTTCTTCATAAAATGTTTTCATAAAATTATTCAAAATGATATTTTAACATAGTTTTCAAGGAAAAATATTTTGAATTTTTTATTTAAAAACTGATAAAAATCTTTTTCAAATAATTTTTTCTACATTTTAAAGGTTAATTTCAAATAGAAATGTCATCAAATATTTTTATTATTTAAAAAAAATTATTCAAAGTTGAAAGAATATTTTCCTCAAGAAATGTTTTAAATAAATTTTATAAAATTATTTAGAATTTATCATTGGTGTATTAAAATTAAAAAAATTATAAATTTTTATAAATTAACAAAATTTCATTTTAATTAAAGGTTATTTTCATTTAGAAATGATTCAAATGATCATTCAAATTTCTTCTCCATATAAGATGAAGTAAATTTATGTAGCTTACGAGTTACTTGGATTATGATACAAGGAATTTTTTTTTATTTGAATGGTTTATGATTAATATGAAATGTTGTTTTTGAAACCTGTTTGTCTTCTATGGTTTCTACCATGATAAATTGGTTATGAAATCTGCTTCTAGTCATGTCTAATTATATGAATAAATAATTAAGAAAGATCTCTACATTCCATAAGGTATTATTTTTAAAAAAATATTCCTGATAAAAATTTCATATCATGGGTTATGATATTATGTTTATGAAATCCATATCATTTTATGGGAAATGAAATAGTGAATTTTTTATTCTAATGTGGATCATGAAATTATAATATGATTATATGATGGGTGGGACCTATATCTCTCTCCAATGCACTGGGTAATGATATATGATATATATTCCAATAGTGTACATGATTTATATCAAAATCATAAAAACAATAGTGTACATGGGTTGTTACCCAAGACCAAAAACAAGAGGGTAAATGGGTTGTATCCCATGCCCAAAAAAAACAGGGTACACAGGTTATACCCCATCCCCAAAAAAATATATTCTATGGGTTGTAGACCAAGACAAAAAATAAGAAGGTATATGGGGTTTTTCCCAATACTTATAATAATACGGTTTATGGGTCGTAGCTAAATCCTAAAAACAAGAGAGTGGACGAGTTATAGACCATGAGATAAAACCAGTTGATACAAGTTTTAAAGCCCATTCCTAACATGTTATGAAGGGAATGGTGGCTATCACTAACATAAGATTATATACTCTTTCGTGCATACCACAAGTCTATTTCTTATGAATATTCATCATTGTCATGTCTTATGCTCTTGACTCTCTTTGGAACATCCAATATTTATGACCTGACAACTGATTATGGAATTTGATATGTAATTTATGATCTTATAATGACATGAACATGTTCTCATACCCTTATTCCTTATTATTTTTAAAATCTCCCTCTTTTACCCATATTGACCATTTGAGCTCACCCCTTTATTATGTTTCCTTTACCAGTGTTATAGAAAAAGGTCTAACATAAGAGTACTAATGGGGAAGATATTTAAGGAAGATTTCAACGATCATTCACCAAGATAAAATATTTTGTTTCCATATTTCCATAGTCACTAAACTAATATGGTCTATAGGAATTTACTTTTATAATGTGCTGAATATTCATATAAAATGATTTAATATCCATGTATGTTATTCATGCACCTCTAATGATGGTATAAAAAGGAATGGTTTAGTCATCCTTTAGAAATTATGATAAGAAATCCATAGATAAATCCCCATTGACCTTTATAAGGATATGTATTAAGATGTATCTACGGTTTAGAATAGGGTGTCATAGATTGAAGGGAATGTGTCATGATTCAGGAATCCTATTAGTAATATTTTATGATTATCTGGTTTTTTTCTACAATAAGTGTTTCTCATACTATGAGTTTTGGTCTTAGTCATTAGAAGTAAATATATAGATCAAGGTTCAGATAATTTTTTTGATGTGGAATTTATGAGCATTATGAAAATAAATTTCTTATGTGGAAATATCATTAGGATAATAAGGAAGATGGCACATGTATTTGTTATAATATAGTAGGTACATAGGCAGAAAATTCCATGTGAAGTGTGTGGTATGATTGATTAAACCGTGGTTGAGGAACCTTATGAAATGATACATATTTTATATTCTAGGAAAATGATATTAAAAAATAATATGAAGAACCTTAAGTAATGGTTTAATAATAAATTTTTACTATTGATGTTTGCATGTATATGAATTCAAAAATTATGTTATATGAATCCTTAAGTACATATTTTCTAGTAAGGATAATGAAAAATATATTTAAGGAAACTTTTTAAATAGAAATATGATTTAATGAAAAAGGGATATTTTGATTATGGAAAGTTAACCCTTAATGTGTTCTTAATGAATATAAAATTGTGTTAGTCTTGGAAAACAAGTTGATTATGGATATAGTAAACTGGATAGTAATGATTACAATGGAACAAATTATTTATTTTTTTACAAAGTGGTATGTGATATCATGTATGATGATTATATTTTTTGGATTTAACAAGTATATCCAATAATCCTTGGAATAAGAAACTATAAATAACATACCTTATTACAATGTTTTGAGAGAAAAGATAATGAATGCATTCACATGTTTGGTATGTGAAAAGTTATAGATACTTTATGATATATGGGGGATCAATACTAAAAGTTTTTTCAGAATTTTAGTTACCTTATTTATAATGTTTTGAACTATCATATTTTAGGTGGTTTATAAGCTTAAACACTCATGGAATCATTTATGTTAAGCTTCAAATGATGATTTAGATATTAATGTTTTGTCTTACCACATTAGGATTTATACATATTAGATAATATTTTCTAACCATTTGGATATGATAATGATATATGTAATGACTAATCATTCTATGTATTGATCCCCTGATATGTTATTGCATAAAAAATGAAATATTTACATTTATTTGTTGAAGTAAAATTCAAAATGAAAATAAAAAAGGCACAAACAAAGAGAGATATTGGAAATGTATAAAGGATTAAAATAAATTATGTATATATTCTTATGTTCATACATAGTAATATAATTTATCAAACCTAGAAAAATGTTTATTAAAAGATAATTATCATAATTTGATCATTTATATTGAACCAATGGTGTTATAAATCATAACAATTAATGATTTGTAAGTCTTTAACATTCCATTTTAAATTTACTTTCTTGGGATTAATGACCTCAATCATGTTCTATGATTATTTACTCTTTTATTTAATGCCAAATATTCACAGGTAACCCATTTTCTTCTATTTGGTATCCTAGTTATGAGTTACTTTTGGTAACCTTTATATCTCAATGTTTTATTATTTAAAGGAAGTTTATTATTAATTTTTATGATGTGTTTTTATATTAAAATAACATTAATGTATTAAAACGTGATTAACCAAAAGAACTTTGAGGTTGGAATTCAATTTAAGTGGTGAAAGATGTAACATCCTGAGTTTTTATGAAGAATGTTTTTACTAATAAATTAAAATTCGTGGATGTCTAACATTTCATGATACACTAATTTAAGTGTTCTTTATGAGAAGAACAATGTTAACCAACCTCTACAAATAGTACTAATATTACCATATAGTACACACAACCATATGTTTTTCTTGGATTACACAAATTTTCATGTTCATTTGATAGATTGGATTACATAAAATTTTGAGTTTTACAGAACTAAAATATACTATTAATATTATCATCAATGTATTATAATAGTTTTCAAATATCCATTCGAATGAATTTTTTGAATAATATTAAAAAAAATTCGAAAATTGTGTTTACACATGAATATAAAATGATAAATGTGGTTATCAATTATTTATAAATTAATGTAATAACCATTTAAAAATAAATAAATTCCTTTTCTGAGAAAATAATTTTTTATGTAGGAATATATTTTATCTCAATAAATTAAACGAACCAATTTTAACGAATATTTATTGTAATATTTATATATTTTATAATTAATAAAAAAATTTAGCACTCATAAAATATATTTTATATGAATAATATAATAATAAATCAAATTTTTTGAATGAAAAGATGTTTTTTTCTAAAAGATAATTTTACTACCTTTTAATGGATAAACTATTTAAATTATAAATTTTGAAAAAGGTATAAATTTTATTTTAAAAAATAAAATAAATTTTGGAAATAATAATCTAAAATTTTACTTTGGGTGAAAATTTGGTATTTTTCTGAGAAGGTTCATTTTTAGATGAATAGTGTAAAACACTGAATATTAATTGAAAACTGTTTTTCCTCAAATTCATTTATACGATAAAATAATATTTTTATTTTATTATAAAGTATATTTTGATAAATACATCATATACTAATAAAATTAATTTTATTGTAATCAATTTCATGCTCTTATTGGACATAACAACATTTCAAACGTTTGATCATTTTCTCTTTAAAAACCCATAGTTTCATACCATACAAGGGATTTTGTTTAAAATTAATTTATGAAAAAAAAATTATTGAAATATTGAATAATTGAATCTATATTTCGAATCAATATAATTCATATTTTCTAATAATTTTATAATATTTTTTTACACAGAATATTAGTGAATGTAATGAAAATTAATTACAATGATTAAGGTAAATCATTGTTTACATAGTGGTTAAACATTAAAACTAAAGTGTAAAAAAGCTAATAAACATGTAAAATACCCATAATATGGAAATATTTTTACCTTAATTATTCATTGATCTGATTTTATCATTCATGAAATCCTCTTGGTATGTAAAAATGGGGGGATCACATATTTATTTTCGAAGATGCCTTGTTTTTTCCCTCCTCTTCTTATTAAAGAGAACACACCCCCCTCAATTATTCAAACGTCTTCAGAAAATTTTATCAAAAAAAACTACCCAAATAATCTCCCGAATTTACTCCTGTCATCATATAATCTTCCATTTTCATAAAAAGCTAACATTGTTTGTCCATAGGTGAAAACAAAAAGAAATTTCCCAAAGGATAAGTAATATTATTCAGTAAGAGATGTTGTTTCATTTGATTCTCCACCACATGAATTTTTATTATAACATGTTTTAATAAAAAAATATGGATCATAAATATAATTATAGTATTAATTTTACTTTTTCTACTTCCACTTTTATACACTTCTATTAAATGGTATACACAATCACCATTTAGTTGTAAGAAAGACTACCACCTCACGAACTAATGTATTTGGTTCCTCCAGTATAACCACTCAAGGATGGGAAAAATGATGTAAATAAATTTTTATATGATATTTTATATTTATTATGTATTTATTATTATTTATTTCTTTTCTAACACATATCTTCTTTATTTCTATTTTTGGGGAATATGATAACTTTATTTGTGGATATGTGGACTACCACCTCCTCAAAAAGATGTGATTCATTCACTCATTGTGTGGACTGTATTATGGATGGGTTTAATAAAAATTGGATATATGTATATATGAAATAATAATAATACTAAAAATATAATATATTTTTATATATATCATTTAACTTTGTCCCATAAAAAATACTACAATAAAATGAAAACAATGTTCATTCATTTGTTTGACATACCATCTCTCTGAATGGTGTATCTCATTTCATATTTATATATTTAATATATTGTTATAAATAATTATATAAAGAATATATATTATATTTATATCATTTATTAAATTCTTGAAATAATTAAATCATGATATATGATAGAGGATCAATAATAAGAAGTCAAAATATATTTTAAAAACAAAAGAGGTTATTTATAAATATATAATTTCAACATGGAATTACTAATAAATGGGTAACATATAGTAATTAAAAAATTATTAATGTTATTATATATAAGAATATGGTTCTATGGTACATTTATAATAAAAATATATTTATTATACATCTGGTCTAAATGCTTATAAATATTTTTAAGGCTTATTGTAATATATTTCTCATCTCACATTAATTTATGTGAGATATACGCTATATTCACCAATTATTCATGTTGTGTGGTCTATATACTTCCATATAACAAGTTATATCATAAATTTATTTTATTTTGTGATTTATTAAGTTTCATTTCATATTATTCATTCATAGGAATCCTTGTTCAAATACTACTCAGTATAAGGTGTTTTTTGGTCTCTCTTTTATTTCTATGAGACTTTTACCATATTCACCAATGATTTATTTTTTATGATGTATATAATTCAGATATAGTTTACGATGTTACATGTTTTTCAATTTATTTTCATTTAAATATCGATTTTATGATATGTATTTCATTGGGTTTATAGTTTAAATGTTACTAAATCAGTATATAAAATTTGTCGACATTTTCGTTCTTTCAGACACAAGTAATGTTATAAACCTATATTATTTTAAGAGATTTATATACACAACCTTAAAATATCGTTTAATTAATCTACATAATATCATGATTTTTCACACTTCAACTAATTTTATTCTTTTATTGGGATCATAATTCAAATTTACAAGGTGGTAATATGTTATTGCTAAAATATCATAATAGTGTGATTGTTTATGATTATTCTTCCATTGATCAAATAATATCATCCTTATCTTAATAAAACTCTTTAATTTAATTATCCTATTTTTATTAATGATACTTTTATGTAATGGTATCATTTTATATTATTTTTTACTTATGATAAATAACAATTTGTTTTAAGAAAATCGGACATTATTTCTCCCTTCTATTAGAAACTGATTTTATTCTAAAACCATGTATTTTTAAAATATTTTCAAAAAATTTGTTAAATTATATTTCATGATAATTTTCTATGAAAAATAATCTGAAAAATATTTATGTTTTAAAAGTGTACAAAATGGTTTTCAAATATTTTTATTTATATCTTATCAAGGTTTTTTTCAATAGAAAATGTTTCAAAAATGTTTTTGTATTTAATATTTTTTCAAAGAGGAAAGGATATTTACATAAATAAATGTTCTATATTACCTTTAAATAATAATTCATATATTTTTGAAGTAGTTTTATAATAAAATTATATAAAAAAATTTATGTCTTATTGAAAATGTTTTTTAATAAAAGGTTATTTTCTTTAATAAATGCTCCTAGTTATATTTCATATTCCATCCCCATATAAGATAAATATGTTTCATAAAATTTTTAATTAATGGGTAATATGATATGAGGACACCATTATAATTTTTTCAATGAATTTTTTTATTTTAAGATAAATATTTATTTAAACTATTTATCTTCCTCGACTTATAACATGATACAATGCTTATGAAACATGCTTCTGTTCATGGGTTACTCTTTGATTAAATGATAATTAAACCTATATCTTATTCATAGGGTATGATATTATGAAATTGTTTTACAATCCATTTCATTTCATGTGTTATGAAATTATTTTTATGAGACCCCTATATTTTTATGTGTCATGATATGATGAATGTTTTATTATCTTCTAGAACAAGAATGTCTGATTCCATTTTATGATAATTTGGACCTGTTTGTCACTCAAATACATTAGGTAAAGACAAATGATATATGTTCTCAGAGGGTATACGGGTTAGATAATAATTAAGAAAATAATAGAGTACAAGAGTTGTATCCCAAGCCCAAAAACAATAGGGTGTGTGGGTTATATTTCATTCCCAAAAGAAATAGTGTATAAGGATTGTATCCCTCACCCAAAAATAATAGGGTATATGGGTCGTCGCCCAATAAAAAAATAGGGTACATGAGTTATAAACTAGTCCCAATATAGGTGGGAACAATGGTTGTAGCCTAAACCTATGAACAAGATGGTACAAAAGATGAATCCCATGCATGACATGTTATGAAGGTCTTGGTGGATAACCTTGACATAAGAGTTTTTATCTGTTTCTGTATACAAAATATATATTTACTATTCAAATTCTATGATTTCAGGGATTATTTTGTTGATTCCCTTATGATTCATGTCTTATGAACATATAATATTAAATCCATAACTCCTGATTGAGATCTTTGATATGAAGGGTATGACTCTATAATAAATGATCATGTTCTCATACCCTTATACGCATGATATTATTATATATATATATATATATATATATATCCATTTTTTACCCGAACAGAGCATCTGATCTCACCCCTTTATTATGTTTTCATTCCATATGTTATGAATAATTGTTTAAAGTAGGTGTACTAAAGAGGAAGATATACATCTTGAGAGGCACAATCTGAGGATATTATGGGGCAAATGAAAGGTTTTTTTTTCACCATTGCATCACGTATTGGAGGCCCTTCCGCAATAATACTCATAAGAGAATGAAAGGGGGATCTCAAGCCATGATGAATAGTTCTATAGAGGCTCATGAGATGAAGTGAAAATATACATTGCAACCAACTACTGATGTTGTATTTCCCATTCTTTGGACATATTAGTGGACAATATGAATAACTATAACAATGGAATTCCTATAAAAGAATTTTTTCCATGATGGGGCGGGAAACCAGATGTTGGTCTTACTCAAATCATGGATATGTTGAGCTTTCATTAGAGGCATTCATACATAACAAACATGGATGACTTCATATAAAAAATAGGGGAACCCAATCTCTCTTCCACTGTAGTGCACATAATGTTTGGTAGTGAGCTACAACATAAGGAGACACCACCTATCAATAACTCAAACGAGGAGGAGTAAGTGGGAAAGGATGCACATGGCTCCAGTGATGAGGAAATATTGGGGTTTTCCATGAAGTGGGAGAGTGGATAAATTGTGATATCTGAGGATTAACTATCATGATTCTCAACGTAAGGTTGTTAACATGACTGTCTCTTTCAATCCATCCCATTTTTCTATTTAGAATCTCAAATTGAAACGTGAATTATACATGATAAAGGTTAAAATGGGAAAGGGGCCCCTACTTAAGACTATGAGGGTGCTCTATCAGATGTAGTGGGGTATTCCCCAGGGTTTGTTCCCAAGGCATAAGAGAATGGTGGGCATATCAAGGATGTTATAGTGGAGACCTCAAATCTTCATGCCCTCCATATAATTTACAGGGGACTATACCTTATAATTCAAATAGTGACATTCACTAATGTTGATGTGGAGAACATGTGGCATCATATCATCAAAACTCCACTGCCATAATGTAAGAATAAATCACAATCCACAAGGACTGTTTCAATCATTCAAGGATCTATATAACAAAGAGATTGTATATTCCTATACATCTCCTACTCAACCATTTCTAGAGGACCAGGTGCTCGCTTCCAAGGTACCAACTACAGTTTAAGGGTATAATGGTTCAGAACATCCAACTGAGACTCAAGGTCTAAGTTTGAAGATTACCAGCCTCTATATGTTTTCTCTCTTAGACGACCCTAATATGTCATTTTCAGATAAATTTTAGTAGATTTATTTTTTTTTCAAGAAGTTCTAGAAATGTTGCATTCCCAACAAGAGGCTATTGATGGGGTATTGGATTCCCCTTTCTAGATTGTATCACAAACCCTCAAGGAGCTGATCATTTATGATGAACTCCCTTGGTCCCAGGAGAACAATATTCCAACATCATTGGTGATTCCATAGGTGGGGTGGACATTGAGGCTGGTGGAGGTGATTCCTAATAAAATTGGTAAAATGAATAGGACTTACCACTAGATTTAGATCCTGGATTGATCGAGAGGATCCCAAAAGAAGACAATGTAGTTGTTGCTCTTGTAGATGTTCCTAAGAATGATCCTATTACCATTAAAGAGCAGGAAGGGTCTGGTTATATGGTTACTGAGGAGATATACATAGTCTACTGCATGGTTTGGAGGAGCATATATCATTTTATCACTCAGACATGAGAACCACGCCAAATCAGATAGATGGTGTCCCTTCATCATTGGATATACAACCTAAGAAGTTGAGTGGTGTCCACTCAAACTAATCATGCAATTTTCCATGAATTCCTTCCCGGTAGGGTTGTAAAATAAGGAAAGAATTTGGAAATTGCCTTGTATAAGAAGAAGTTTGATAGACCCCACAATCTCTAAGAGGTCAATTTGGAATTTTATCATCTAGAGCAGCATGTGAATTAGCATTACACATTACTAAATTCTTAAGAGGATGTTATCAATCATCTAAGGGCCCAACTAGAGGTGGAAAATAATAAGATAAAGAAAGTGATTTATTAGATATATGGGATTCAATTTGAGTAGGATTGGGTGAATATTAGGGCCCATGAGAATTTTTTGGTGGCTAAGGAAGAGGAAGTTGAGCCTAGTAGGTGATAGCTTGTCCTTTATTCCAACACTAGAGGCTGATAAAATTGGAGCACTCAATCACTAGGGTAGAGTCATGGGTTATTTTATGAAGACATAATAGAGGATCTAGTATGTGGATGACCCTTTCCCATTTCATATGTGTTATATTTAATCACTATTTCAATCATGGAAATATTTATTTTGTCACATTAATCCATTACACATCAATCATATTGATGAATTAACCAATGAATAATCATTAAATTAATGTGATTCATTCTTGATGTGAGAAATAAAGGTTGAAATTATAATTTCTATTTTTTATGTGAGTGTTGGATGATTATTGGACACTTTATAGATGAATATTATTTACTAGCTACCTGGGGTGTTTAGGATAAGAGGAGTTATGGAAGGAAAATGGGGGATCTATGAAAATCCAAATTTCATATCCAATGTCTATAAACACATGATTGATATTATGTCAAGTGTTCTAAATTCTACTTGAACAAAGGTGAACGGAAATTGTGAGTCATTAATCCCAAATTATAGAACATAAAGGGACTGGTGTGATGATGGAGGATAATTACTAACCATGATCGAAACATATCAATTATATAGCTTAACCGATATTAGGGACTGAAAACGAGGTTTGACCATTTACCATGTTCAAAACATGAGATATATCTCATTATGTCATCCAAATTATTTTTGGGCATTGTATAAGGATGAGAGGTGAGCTATGGTATACTAACACTATTGTCATTAGGGGGTCCCTTAATATTTGTAGGAGCATGAGGATCTAATCAAAGTGATATGTGAATCATGGAGATGAAGTAATGGAATGTTTGAATGGATTTAGACACTATTATAAATACACCTCCATGACATAGATCACATTAAGGGGGTGTATCAGTCTAAAAAATGTAAAACTCATAATTTATGGGAGCATTATCTTTGATTCCATGAGATAGTTTGAAAACATGAATGATGCTGTTAGTGGCCAATACTGAATGAAATGGATTCTTAGGTAAGGTTATTAGATGACATTATGTTTTTCATAATGCAATGGGAAAAATAAACGTGAATGTTAACATTAAAATATAAGGAAATTAAAATTTTAATTTAATTTCATATGGTTAGGATGAGGTATTTAAAATATGTATGTCAAGTGATATGGACATTAGGATGTAGGGAGATGATGTGAAGAGTACCTATCTAGCGTATGTGGTGATATGTGTTGGAGGTTAGCTTGATGAGTGTGTTCCTTGAAAATGCCTATATGGTAAGGGAAGCATAGAAGACCAAGTACCACTAAGAAATAAAGGGGGATTCACAGCTTTTATAAAGTCATGATATGTGTCATATATCCTCATGTTTAAGGACATAAGGTATGGAACTATTTTAAATTCATTATAGTCTAAATTCTTATACCAAGGGGGTGTGTCTTGAAGTAATTTTTAAGAAATAAAAATAATGTTAGCCAACATGAATGGAGGTTCCTAAGAGACAACATGATGTCATACACAACACCCTAGATTCAAATCACATATGGTTTAAGGTAGTTATTTCTTTATTGTGCCTTTTAGATTAAGGTCATAAATAATGGAAATTGAATTTCTGGGTATCAAACAAATATGTGATGTGTATAAGAGTGTCAAATATAATGTGAATTATTGGATAATGAGTCCCTGAAATCACACCACACATTCTTAAGAAGGATCACACATAGTTTTAAGTCATGATGTTTGAACATGGACTCCTTTACAGGTCTTTGAATATGTAACCTTAGTTACCTTAATGCGTTAGACATGCCACTAAGGGGTAGTAACATGACAAGAATAGGGGCCAAGAAAAGCTTATGTTCCATGAAAAATGAATGCAGATGGTTGAAGATTGATTATGGCCATGATACACGGACCATTACTCTTAGTTCAATATCATAGAGTTTCTACCATGAGTGGGTACCCTCAAAGGACTTGTGTGTCATGGAAGAGTGAAAATCAAATGTTAATTGACGGCCAATGAAGCCCAGTGCCACATGAAATAAAATCCTAAGGATATGTTCACACAGTTTAATGTTGTTATGCTTGGACATTGATGTATAGTTTAGGGTCATAAAATTTGGACCATGGTAAACTCATGTGCTTGTGCCATTTCTTGGGGATGGCCAACTCCAGGATCCAGAGTCAACATGAGACACACTTAGTGCGAGAAACATGAAGTGGTTTGGGGTCTTCGTTTCTTAATGGATGGAATACAAAATGGGGATGAAGTATATTATAAATCACACAGTGGTTCTTATGGCTTCCAAAACCTTGAATGGAATGAATGAGAATACTATAAACATGAGGAAAAACATTGATTGAATTTTAAACAAAGGATTATACTAAAATACATTATTTATGAGATGATAAATTTATGAATGACCATTGATTGAGTTCAAAATAGTATATCATTAGTTATCAATTGATAATTAATCGATGTATAATCCCAAGATGTTAGGTAAGCCATGAAATCAAAAAAACATTACTATTAGTTATCTTTTTTAGATTCGATGGATTATGTTTATCCAAATACAATAGAACTTGAATCACCAATGATGAAGTGGATTGTGTACTAGAAAAAAGTTGATGGTAGGTATGGGATTAAGGTGGAATACCCATGTGTCTCCATGAATCCAATGAGAATATGAATGAATCCAATCATGGTTTTTATATGTGGAATTGTTGGAAAATTAAACTAGTTGGCTGATTTCTTCAATGAGGAAGGTGACATATCATCTAAAATTATGTGTAATCCCATTTTTATATGGTGTAATACATGGTTCATCTCATTTTTATTATATGAGGCATCCTGATTTTTTTGTGGGGTAAAGCACTCTTCCATACTTATCTAATGAGGAATATTGATTTTATATGGGGTAATATGTGATTCACCATATTTTTACTATATTATGAATCTGATATTTAGATGGGAAAAATTACAATCCCATACTTATCATATTAGGCATCAAGTTTTTTTGGGGTGTAAAGATATTGTTTAGAATCTTTAAACTCATACTAGAGTTATTAGTTTATGTTCATATAACATGGTCTATAGAGGGTAATAGGTATCCCATGGAGTATTACAAGGCATGAAAGAGTGATAACCATATGTTAATGGAGGTAAAAAAAGGTCCCTCTTTGTTTCCTATAGAATCGGGGATGACCTCATTGATTTAAGGTTCAAACATTCCAAGTGGTTTCTAACGGGTTTGTTCGTTGAACCGGAAACATCCAATGATTCCATATCCATTTGGACCTACTTTCCAAAGTTATGTGCTCATTAGTTATGAACTGATGAGGCTTAAGAATTTTCATTAGTCGAGAGGATGGGAGGTCGGACTCATCACACCCTTTTGGGGGGAATTATAGTATACTCTGGGACTCTCTTTATAGATTTGAGTTATGTTCGTGAATCCTTATTACATTACCAAGTTTAGAATTATCTTTTCTTTAGATCTAACAATCAATGATTAGATATGTAGGAAATTTTGAGAATCATTTATATGTATTCGAGGTTCTTCATCGATAGATAATCATCTGTATTTGTTATAGATTCTTAGTCAATGGTATTATTCAATTCATAAATGTCTCTTGGTCATTATTATGACCATACTAATTTTAAAGCTACTTAGTGGGGTACTTGATGTTTAATTTCATTCAAAAGGACATGGTTATTTTAGAGTTGGGATCGTACCCGCAGATGGGCTACATACGTATCCTTCATTTTGAAAAGGAATCAGAGCCCACATAGTTTGAGTAAGTGAGTGTGATGTCTATAAATTATTGATGGCTCAAAGAAAGATGTCATGACAACTTTTACACTCTAAGCTCACATGAGTCAGGCTAGGTATGAGAAACAAGATGTTTTGGTGAAACCAGACAATTGTGCAATGAAAGATGCAATGATGTGGGGATTATGTATGTATGACTACCCAAAATAGATGAATATTGGGTTTTACTTTAGGGATGAAAACCCAGGAACATGGTCCATAAAGTTTTATGTGCATAATGGAGTTTTGGAGACTCTAACTTGGGGTTTACCCCTGAGGAAGATTCCCAAATTAAGAGGGGACGTGTGATTTGGTTTTACTCCTAATAAGGAAGCCCAAATCAAAAATAAATTAAGACTGGTTAAGAGAAATTATGACTGGGGCTTATTCATGAGAAGGAGGCCCAGGTTAAAAGGTATTGAGAATTGGGGCTTACTTCTAAGGAGGAGGCCCAGGATAAAAGGTTTTGAGAACTGGGGCATACTCCTGAAAAGGAATCCCAATTTAAGGGAATTATGAATGGGGATTACTCCTAAGGAGGATGCCCATATTTGGGACCGGGGATTACTCCTGAAAAGGAAACCCATGTTAAGGGACATGGGGCTTACTCCTATGGAGGATGCCCATATTTGTAGGCTTTGAGACTGGTGTTTACTCCTGAATAGGAATCCCAGGTTAATAGAACCATGGTTGGGTCTTACTCCTGAGGTGGATTCCCATATCTTGGGAACTTTGAGACTGCGGCTTTCTCCCGAAAAGGAAACCCAGATTTGGAAAACTATGATGGGGGCTTACTCCTAAGGAGGATGCCCAATTTAGGGGACTTGGGCCTTACTCCTGAGGAGGATGCCCAAATTAATGAGAATTTTGACAATGGATTATTCCTGAAAAAGCGGCACATGTTAAAGGTTCTCTCATCTTAAAGGATGAGGTTGAATGAATGAAATCTCTAACCTTAGTGACATAAACATGTGTAAATCACTAGGTTTTAAGAGATGTTCCACCAAATTTCTTTCAAATAAAGAATTAAACAAAGGAAACATGCCATAAATGGCTTTGAAGATGGGTTTGAAGGATGAATGTTGAATAGAAGATGTGGATAGGCATATAAGGAGTGAAATGGGTAGGAAGGGCACCCAAAAAAGAAGGGGCACACAAGTCCTGCGTGGGTGCGCAAGTCGTGGTCCCGCAAGTTTACCTGCGCGACACAGGGGTACATGTGCGACGATCAATCCTTAAGGTAATACTTCAAAGAGACTTGGAAAAAGCCCTTAGTATTATCCCTAGAGGATTCCAGAAGAGAGGCGCGCAGGTTCTGTTGAAGGGGTAAGGCGGCGCGCAAGTGTGGCCATTTCCCTTAAGGGATGGCCACTTAGGCATGCAAGTGTTGATGAGTTTCAACACTTAGTCCTCCCCCTTCTTTAGATCTCTCGTTCTAGTTAAGAAATTACCTTTGAAGTGTTCGGAAGGTTTGAGAAGAGACTAGGGCACCGGGAGCTCAAATCTGAGTTTCTGGAATTTTTCCTCCCCGGAATGGGGGGCCCACAGGGGTATTTATAGGCTGGAGAAGACCCTGGGTGAAATTCAAAGTGGGCGCGCAAGTCACTTGTGTGACCAATTGGCAGCGCGCAAGTATACTTTCACGAACTTGGTGGAACATGTGCGACCCAAGTGCATTTGAACCTGTGTTCATGCCTTTGTCAATTTTTTATGTTTCATCAAAGGATGAATCAGTTTGGGTACAAGATATTTCTCTTTTTAAGGGGTTAGACACAGTGACGAAAATGTGCATCAACAAAATCCCCCCCTCAGAGTTGCATCTGAAAGAAATGAGGATGTAACTCTGAAGAAAGAATACAAACCAAGGAAACTTCAGTGCGCAAGTGTTGAGAGCACAGAGGGCGGCGTGCAAGTGTTGAGCCACACAGGCATCGGCGCGCAAGGGTTCGGCCTGGCATATATACATGTGGCGATTTCTCATGCAAAGCAACGAATTTCAGAATTTAGAGCTCTCATCATGAAAGTTTCTTCCATCGTGCAAGTTACCTTGTTTTCTGCTATTTCTTCACTGTCACGCTACTGTAAAGGTTTTTGGACTTTCACGGAGATACTTTCACACCAAAAACATGCGCGGTACATCCATACCTGCACGACACATCCATACTTGCGCACCAAAATTAGACTTACACGCCTTAATAACTTTGCCATTTTTTTAGAATTTCATCACAAATTTTATAAAAAATAAATCCATTTAGGAGTTAATTTATTCAACTTTTTTGCAGATTCAATGGTTATCAAGAGAATCAGAACGGCTGAAGAACTGGCTAGCAAGAAAATTGACGATATAATTGGAATCATTGGCCATGATTACTATACCGTCTACGATAGCACTCTCCCATATTTGGTTAAGTACCTGTAGAAGTATCATCTTGATTTCCCACAAAGCATCTATCTGCCTTTGTATGGATATGGTCATCTACGAGAAGTTACTATTCCAGAGGCAAAGAACTATCTTCCAATTTCATGGTTTCAGAATTACACTAATTTTTCTTCAGCAAATATCTCATGTGGAGGAGAATTTATAAATACTGGAATAGTGGAGAAGGCCTATACGATGCATCATAGCCCTTGTACGGCAGATCTGAAACCACACAAGCTCGAGCTGGAACCACATTGTTATCCCTCAATTTTCTGAAACTCTTAGATGGATCAATCCAAAGGCTGGAATAGAAGTTGGGACTTTCATCCTGGAGAAGGTGTGAAGCCAACTTGGATGTGGGAATACTGGGTGCAACAAACCTGTACAGAGTTTTATCGAGGATTTGAAAGGAGTTGCGATATATGAAGCCGTATGGGCTAGGAAAACATATGTTTACATGCTTGAAAACATTGTACCGGAGATAATCATCCATTAGAGCCTAGAAACCAATTCCTTCCATCTAAATCATGGAGAAGTAGGCATCAGTCTGTGGGATGTCCACAAGATCTCAGGTGCACCAATTTTGGGTGATATGTATGTTGAATTCACCCCTCCCAAGGTGACTTGGAAATGATTCAGAAAATACTCCAGCTTTAGCATAGGAATTATTGAAAATCTTCAATAAGCTCATGCGTTCAGGGAACTCCTTAACTAATTCTAGAAAGGATATTAATCCAGAGGAGTGGATGAAAATGCTTCTTGTCAAGAATCCAGAGAAGGAGCCAAAGGATAAGGGATCGATGGAGAAGGGATCCAAGAAGAAGAGGCCCACCCATCCTACCACTTTCCCCAAAACAGAGAAGAGGGGTGCTCTTGGCACATTCTAGCCAACCCTAGAAGAAAGGGAATTTGAGATGTGGGGATATAAAGTGAATTGGAGAATCCTAAAGAAGACTCGCCTTGTGGGCATCTTGGCCTTGTGGCTCAGTGTTTATTTTCTGCCAGTGAGGGACTCGAAGGGAGGTGTCGGGCTAGGGACCTTTGTTATCGTAGCTAAATTGGCTGAGGGGAAAATGGTTGTGTTGGCTACCCCCATTTTTTCAAAGATTCACATGAGCTTACTCCATGTCTTCATTGGTAAGTATCCTTTGAGAATAGTGGGACCATTCCATGTTTTGTGGGGATGGATTTCTACTCACATCAGGACGTATAATGTACAAAATGGAGTACAGATCACCAGAAGTTCATTCAGGATGTCAGTGAAAGAATTCTCTGGAATTGCTCAACTAGCTCACAATTATTATGACATAAAGGTGAGGCTGAACATGTATAAGGAATTTACTTTCTTTCCTTATGGAAATATGCCAACCGGGTAGTTTTTTGATGATGGAACAGCCAGTTGGAAATTAAGGGCATACATGCTGGCCTGTAGAGATGGTGTGCTGTTCGCTAGGATTGATGGAGAGATTATATTTGAGGTCTATGCTCCATATAGATTTGAACGTAAATTTATGTATTTGTAGCAGACCGTTGTATCTCCACTATGCATGTCAGGTTAGAGCAATATCTGATGGTTTCCCAGCAACTATGGTTGCTGACATCTAGGGAGATGACCGGGGAAGTATTTGATCTACCATTTCAAAAAGTGGCAAATTACATGACTACATGGTATGCCGAGAACTGGATAGCATCATACCCTAGAGGGGTGCTGAATGAACCGGTTTATCATGTTGGGAAAAGGACGAGAACTGTAGAGAAAGAAACCCTTCCTCAGGGAGATGATGATTCCTCACCTGAAGGTGATTCACCGGATTCCTCATCTAGGACTGACTCACCGGATTCCCAATATGGGGATAATGAGGCACAACAAGTGGCAACGCGGCCTCGTGCCTGATATAATCCTCCAGTCAGAATCAAAATACCCACTCTATCAACTCTTGGTGAGTTACTTCATTGTGTCAATTTAACAACCATTACATTATAGAGCAATAAGTATTATTTTCTTATTCTCTATCTATAGTTTCATGAGCTAGGAAGAAGCTGAAGTCCAAGTTTGTAGGACCTTCCTCGTAGCCTTCTGGTATACATACTGAATATTTACGACCATAGGCTGTCCAGACATGGAAAAGTTTATATTGTGGTGCCAAAACTACCTGGATGTATTTGTGCGAGGGGTTACACCTCCCTGGAATAAAGAATCTTCTAGCTTCTACAGATATCGATTACAAGGATAACCCTGATGAAGTGTGGACTTATATAAGAGAGTTGGAAATGCTCATATATTCAACTGATGATTCCATTACTATCACCAAGAGGGTGAAGTAAATGATAGATCATGGCGCCGTTGAGGGGACTGATGCTTCCAAAGATGAAGAGTGGCACGATTATGTGGCTCCTGAAGATGTAAGATTCATTCCTTATTTTATTTGCAAATTGATTTCAGTAAATGATTTGTTATTCAAGGAAATTATTTTCTTCATCCTACAGCTTGAAAAGAAAGGAACTACTTAAGTTCCTTCGCCACAGTATAGACCTGGTGGTACTGCCATCGGGGCTGTTGCTGAATCTCCTCACGAGTCGGGCGAGATATCTCCAGGCCAGCAAGCCATGGATGAGGAGTTTGATATGACTTTCCATTCTCCAATTCAAATGCCTGTAAGGGAGACTGCCGACACTCCCAAAATTCCAAAGAAGCAAAATCATCAGAGTAGGATGTCCAAAGCTAAATGCTTCATCAGTAGTGGTAAGTCCTTCAGATAATCCTAAGTCTTAACCCATGAAAAGGTTTCTCATTTTCTCTGGGATTTTAGGGGCTTCTTTTATTTCCCCTCTGAGGGAAAGGACTCACCCTCCTTTGAGGACCACATATGTTACTGTTGAACAATCACATGTTTAATCTGACTTGGCTGCTCCTAGAGAAGAGCCAGCATCTGTTCCCAGTATCCCTCCTACTACTATTTCAAGAATAGAAGAACCTGCTTTTGGTAAGTTAACAATGCTTCATAAAATGTCGAATGAAACATTGACTGACTTCCATTTTGTAATACTTTTGGTTCAACCCCTGCACTCAAGATTTTGGAGGCCATTGCAACTGACGACGCTATTTTATCTGAAGATGTTGTTCATGGATATAGACAGTAGGATGAAGGTCACCAAGAAGACATACCAAATACTCCCACTAGTGAGATTAACTAGGATTCTGAGATTACATTGGATGAAATAATGGGACGTGGCACATTTTTTGAAGATTTTTTAGATCATGTTAACTTTCCATGTAATTTAAAATATTATAGACGTTATTGTTATCCTTCATCCTATTAAAAATAACTTCTTATTACATGTCTAATCATGATCGGTTCAAATATGCAACTCTACCTGAGAAAGCTAATGAACTACCAATGCTTGATGTGGGTACAAAAAACCCTACTATTGCAGAGACATTAGCGCAAGTGGAGCTGAACCCCGTAGAGCTTCCTCAAACTCACCCTGGAAATCCTGTTGAAGCTAGGAAAGATGGGGAGGAGCCTTCTCAAGTTATTGATCTACCATTGGTTAAGGGATAACAATATTTGCGATTATACATAATTTTCAAGACATCCAATTATCATTTGTTATCCTTTGAAACTAACCAAATCATTAAATTAATTATGCAGGGCCATCAATTTCAGTGGCTAGATCTGGAGGTGAAGCCTCAGCCTCTGCCCCAATGGGGATCAAAAGTGAAGAACCACAGGTCAGGGGGGAAGGAGGAGAACCTAGAACTTCCCTAAGTGCACTAATCCTTAATTATGTTCCCCCATATGATAGGGATGCTGAGTTGGATCCAAATTTACAAAATGTGCTCCAATTTTCACGATGCAAGGCCTGGTAAAATATATGGAAAATCATATCTGAAGTGCCTCTTGAAGAGCTATCATGAATGATCTCGTGACTGTCATCCCTGTTTGTTATGTTGGGACTTAGCGGTTTTGGATATCAAAAGATCCATGCCTCAGTAAAACAAGTCATCTTAAGGGGGGAGCATGAGAAAAAGTGTCATGAAGATCTTACCAGGGTGAAGTTGTCAGCCAATATCAGGGAATATGAGGCTACGGTATCCCGAGCTGAGGCAGACTATGCTGCCAAGATGAAGGAGCTGAAGCATAATATCAAAGATAAAGTCGTCCAGCAGATGCACCTTCAGCAACAGTTAGATGCTATTACTGGGGAACTTGACCAACTGAACAATTCACTAGAGGGAGCTCAAACAAGTGGTATTAAAGCCATCACAGAAGGCAAGAAATAACTCCATCAGGCTGAAAAAAGTGAAGTTGGTCGAGTGCATGAGCTTCATGTGGCTGCTGATGAAACTCGGGAATCTGTACATCAAGTGAAGACTTATGTTGATAGCTTTTTGTAATTCCTGGAAAAGAGAAGTGAATCTAGTATGTGGATGTCCTTCTAATTCTTGTGCATAAAATGGAAAAAACTCTTTCATTTTCAATCATCTGGGCATGCATTTTCCCGCTACCTACTTTAAATTTTTACCTAAGACAATGGGCCTTGTAAGCATACTTTGACATTTCTATGATTTTAACAAATAACCCTACAAACATTGAATCTTTTAATTGGTAAATATTACCTAAATAATGAAAAATGTATGCTTAGTGAGATGGAACATGACTTTTGTTCAGAGTTCCCTTTTCTTTTGTGGGTAGTTTAAATTCATTCACGTCGGACATAAACAAGGCTAATGTTTAAGATCGAAATAGCTTTGGCTGAATGTATTAAAATTGACTCAATTACTTGACAATTTATCTGAAAACATATTACCACACTCACGTATAATGTAAAATCTTTAAACTATGACTTAAGATATTCTAAATCTGAGGGATGACATGAAAAAGGGATAAAAGGCATTAGAAGAATTAGTTCCCATGAATGAAGATACCACTATTTAACAATCCCGTTAGGGGGTTGAATTATGCTGGACATCCTAAGGGAATTGGATGCATAGTCAAATAATAGTATATTTTATCTGACAAGTCTATTATGTAGACTGTTTATGCAAGGACGACTAAGGGAATGTCTTACAAAGTCAGGCAAAATAACTCTCAGAAATTTACTTTTCAACTGCTAAAAAGCCAGTGAATGTTTATGGGGATTAAAATTTTCCAATGCATAGAGTTTGTTTATGGATAGAGGTACTTGAATATGGAGAAGATATTTCCAAACAAGATTGTCTAAGAACTGGATGAACGTCACTCCTACGAAGGTCTGACCAAAACATTGGGAGGTGAAATATAAACCATAGACATGAATACTTTCAGATCATGAAAAAGAACATGGGACAAATATGTTAGGGATGGATATTTTTTGCGGATCACTACATATATTTGTTAAGAAAACTAAGGATAAAAGAGTTTTTCCTCCCGAGAATGAAGTTACCATTATTTAACAAACCCATTAGGGGGTTTAATTATGTAGGGCCGCCTAAGGGAATTGGCTACATAGTCAAATAATAGTATCTTTTGGCTGACAGGTCTGTTATGTAGACTACTTATGCAAGGCTTTCTAAGGGCATGTGCTGCATAGTCAGGCAAAAGAACTCTAAAAAATTGGACATTATGTGACTAGATGTCGAGAAAAGGGTTATGAAGAACTAAAAATATTTAAGGTTAGGATTACGACACATAGAAATGGGTATTGTCCAATGTGTGTAGAGACACACAGATCAATGCTATCCATAATCATGTTGTGGCTGGGTCCTGAATTGAAATGTTGGACTTCACTACGTATCCCATAAGGATGGTAATCAAGCCATATGTAGTTCTTGAAATACATTTTAATGTCATGTGGGAAAAAAGTGTAAGAGATCATAGTTTACGGTCATAGATCTCGGACCATAATAATGAATACACAGTGTGTGTTTTCACAGGGACTTTTCATTAAGGGGACAAAAAGTGGAATTTGGGGTTAGGCCCAAAAGTCCTCGGGCTGGATTTAATGGACACTCGAACATTCCTACATATCCTATAAGGATGGGAATTAAGACCACATAGTTATATAATTATCCTTTGTACATTTTTTAGTTCATACAAGTGAAGGGTGAAAATGGGACTTTAGTGCAATGATGGTTTGACCCATGATAAAAGGATCAGGCATTACCATGTATGCACATAGTCTTTGGAATATAACATGATTGGAAATATATGTAAATAGTGATTCCCTCTCAGGTGAGGGTATCAAAGAATGTTGTAGTTTATTGTCTTACAGGACAAAAGTGTTGTACAGTTCAATGTCATACAGCGAGGACAAAGGTGATCCAATGTAAAGATATTGATTATGGGGATGGCTTAATGAATCAACATCATATGAGATGGAGGTGAACAGATGTGAATAGATTGGTTTTGGGATTGAACCTTGGGAGGTTTCCTACGTACGAAGCATAGAATACAAGGATCAAAGTCCACGAATTTCAATTAAAGAATTAGTTAGTGATCAAGTTGTTTTTTGGGGACAATGACCTAAAAAAGATGTTGGGACATACACATGGTAAGCGGCGCAGAAAGGGTGTTATGGTTGAAGTTTTCTCTAATCTCACATGAGTCATACTCAATGTGAGAAACACGAGGTAGAAAAACCCTAACGATGAATAGTTTAATGTCATGAAGGACATATTAAGGGAGTATGCATTTTAAAATCTTACAGTGAGAACTATTGGTGCTGCACAATTTATTGTCATGTAGTAGGGACAAAATACAGTTTAATGTCTTGTAGGAAAAATATAGGGACCCGGTTTAATGTCATGTTGGATGTGAACACAGTTTTGCATCATGATGGACAATAAGGGTGTTGTACTATTTAGCGTCTTGTAGCTAAGACGATGGGGAAAATACAGTTTAACGTCATGTTGGACGAAAAGGGGGACTGTGTAGTTTAATTTCATGCAGTAAGGACAAATAAGACACAATTTAACTTCATATTGGACATAAGGGATTCATATATTTTAAGGTCATATGCATGGACCATGGATGATGATTCAGTTTAACATCTTGTTGGATGTAAGGGAATTCTGTATAGTTTAGCGTCATGTAGTTAGGACATCACAGTTTAATGTCATTTTGGATGTAAGTGCAAATAGTTTAAGGTCATATGCATGGACCGTAACTAATGATGCAGTTTAACATCATTCTAGACAAGAGAAATGCCAATTGATTAAAGTCTTATGCATGGACCATTGTTGTATTTTTTGTTTACACAAAATACAACTTCAAAAAGCGTGCATTGGTTGGAGTAGTAATGAGTTATCCATCCAATGATATTAATGAATAAGCTCCATTGGAGTAGACCTTATGTATTGAATAAGGTCCTTACCATTTTGGATCAATCTTGGGAGGTTTCTTTCTGGGTATCATTGGAGTTCTAATAACTCATACCAATTCTCCCTGATCGAATGAATGAAAATGGACTTTTTTGTTGAAAGCTCATCCTATTTGATTCTGATAGACTTCCAAGTGGTGCAAGGTGCACAATATTTTCTCATCTAACCATTCCAATTCATCCAATTTCTTTTGAGATTTCTCATATATAGATGTCTAATCACAAATGGCTACTTTGAGCGAGGGTAGTTGAACCTCAACTGGAAAGACTGCTTCCATTACATATACCAATGAATATGGAGTTGACCGCATTGCAGTGCGGGTGGTGGTACGATAAGCCCATAAATCATGAATGAGTATATCAGGCCAGGACTTGTTATCTTTATCCACCATATTTTGAGGTATATTTGTAATAATCTTGTTGGAAGCTTCAATCTGGACATTGGTTTCTGAATGATACTGAGATGAATGATTGGATTTGATGTTTAATTCTTGATACAACTTCCTCACCTTGGATGAACAGATGTTGGTTCCATTTTCCATCTATATGGTATTAGGGACACCAAATCTGTTAATGATGTTAGACTTGATGAAGCTAAAAATGCATTTAGAACTGACTTCTTTGAGAGTTAATGCCATTACTCATTTGGAAAAGAAGTCAGTAGTAGTAATAATATACTTCAACTATTTTGATGCAGCTAAAGGATAAGGTCCTACTACATCCATTCCCCATGTGGCAAATAGCCATGTGTATTTAGCTGTATAAAGCAACTCTGGGGGTTGATGAATGTAGTTAGCAAGTACTTGGCATGATTGACACTTCTTCATGAAATTAAAACAATCTTGTATCATTGAAGGCCAAAAGTATCCAAGCCTTCGAACTAGATCAGATAATCTATGTCCGGACTGATGGGCCCCACAGACTCCTACATGCACTTCTTTCATGACAGCCATTGTCTCTTCAATATCAATGCATCTAAAGATAATTCCATCAAAACCATGCTTGTAGAGAATTTTCTCTGGGTGATCTGGGCTATCATAAAGAGTAAAATTGACCACACGTCTCCTGATTTGTTCTTACTCGACTCTATCAGGTGGAAGTGTTCCATTTTAAAGGTAATCCCTGATAAGTGTCGTCCATCCTGTAGTATGACCATATGGTTGAGGAATGGGACTAATTTCATTGATTTCTTCTGTTCTGGTTCAAACATAAGGTGAAATTGTACGATGGTGGGAAATACGGATGGTTGTCTCATCCCAATTTGGATATGCCAATGTTGTGGCTATATTATCTAGTGCATCAGCTTGGGAATTTTGTGATCTTGGGACATAAGAAAATGTTAGTTCCGTAAGAAATTCCTCCATTAACTCTTTGACGTAATCATACAAAGGGATTAGTACTTCTTTTTTGATGGCATAATCCCCATTGACTTGTTTGATTACCAAATCTGATCACTATTCAACTTTATGTGATTTTCTTGTGCTTGAAGTGCGAACTCCAATCCTGCGATGAGAGCTTGGTATTCTACATCATTATTTGTATCACCTCCAAACAATGAAAAGGAAATGGGTAACACTACCTTTTCTGGAGAAATGAGCACAATTCCTATGCCAACTTTGTGGAATTTAAGATTTTACATTTTCCTTCCTGTTGGACGTCTAGAAGCACCATCAAAGTACAATTCCCATGTTTGAAGACTATCTTGAATAAAGAATACTTCCTCATCAGGAAGTTCAATGTCTAGATATGTATCTTCCACTTAAGGGTGTTTAGTAAGGAAATAAACCAAATATTGGCCCTTTATTTCCTTTTCAGACACATATTGAATATCAAATTGCTAGAAAATAATTTCCCACCTTGCTAGACATCCTATAAGCATTGGATGGATAAGGATGAATTTATGCGGGTTATTGTGAGATACCAATTGGACAACATGATGTTTCAGGTAGTGTCTCATCTTCTAAACTGAAAATATTAATTCTATGTAGCACTTCTCAATACTTGAATATCGGGTTTTTGCTTAAAGCATAGTCTGACTGAGATAGTAGAGGCTGTTTTCATTCCCAATATCATTCTTCTGAGCAAGAAAAGTACCCAATGATCACTCTAAAGATTTCACATAAAGGATAAGTGGTATTCCTTTAACATGTGGCATTAATACCGGCGGACTCAAGAGATAATTCTTGAGAACATTGAATGCTTATTAAAATTCTTCAGTCCACTCGTAAGTGACTCCCTTCTTCATTATTTTGGTGAAGGGTAAACTTTTTCCTAACAAATTGTCGATGAAATGCTGATGTAGGCTAAGTGTCCTTGAAGTGCTATCAATTCATTCAATATTCAAGGAGGTGACATTCCAAGGATTGAATTTTTCTTCTCAGGATCGACATCGATACCACGATGGCGTAAAACAAAGCCGAGAAATTTTCATGTGGTTACCCCAAAAGCACATTTTAACAGTTTCATCTTCAAATTATGTTGCCGAAGTTTGTGGAATATGACTTCTAAATAAGCCAAGTGATTAGAAAATTTCCTTGATTTAACCACCAAATCTTCCACATAACATTCAACAAACTTTCCTAAAAATGGTTTGAAGATTCGATGCATGGCAGGTTGATATGTTGGGCCTGCATTCTTCAGGACAAAGGGCATTACCAGATAGAAAAATACACCCTGTGGGGCTCTCAAGGCTGTAGATTCCTCATCATATAGAGACATTCATATTTGATTATACCCAGAATATCCATCCATGAAGGAAAGTGCTTCATAGCCAGCTGTTGCATCAATTAATAGTTCTATAATCGGAACTGGAAAATCATCATTAGGACAATGCCTATTATGATATATGAAATCAATGCATACTCTAATTTGGCCGTTCTTGTTTTTCATAGGGACAATATTATCCAACAACTTGGGATATTGAAATTCTCTGAAAAAGTAAAATTTGATAAGATTATCCACTTCAGCTTCAATTTTGGAAGCATAGGCTGGGAGTGTTCTTCTCGCAGTTTGTTTGAATCCTCGATGTTCTTCTGGAAAACCCAAATGATGAGTGGAAACATCAGGATAAAGCACTAGAATCTCTTTATAGTTCCATGAAAAAATATATCGATTTTTCTTTAAAAAGAAATATACATCTCTTTCTCTTTAAGAGTCATGGATACACTAATTAATGTGGGGCGTGGATCATCTTTTGTACCCAGATTTATTTCTCTGAGTTCATCCATGGTGGTGGAGATACCCTTTTCAAATTATAGAGGAGCATCCCTGAGATCTTTCTCTTCATCTTCTACATGTGTTATTTCTTCTATTTCTACTTGCATAGTAGATTGTTGACGCTCCTTTCGTCACAGAATCTAAAGATCGGAAAAGGGAATATCTGAGCTCAAAGTGATTCAGCCTTTGAAGAAAACATCAAAAATCAACAAAGGAAGAAAGGATCAACAGTAACCTCACCGCGCAAGTTATCTAACTGGCGCGCAAGTGTACTTGCGAGGCTACCTTGGTCGCGCAGGTGACTTTCGCGACCTAATTGGTAACTGCCCGGTAACCGCCCGGGGTCTTCTTTTGCCTATAAATAGACCCTGTGGGCCCCCCATTCGAGAGGATTTTTTTCCAGAAACTCGAATTGAAGCTCCCGATGCCCAAGGCTTTTCTCAAAGCTTCCGAAACACTTCTAAGGTAATTTCTTACCTAGAACGGAAGATTTAAAGAGAAGAAGTAAGGCCTAAGTGTTGAAACTTATCAAACACTTGCACGCCGACTTATTTCCTTCAATATAACTTGCGCATCCCTTTTTTGGAAGAACCTCGAGAACATTCTAAAGGGTTTAAAAAAGAGTCGCTCAAGTATTTCAATGCTGGTTGAAAATCGCGCAAGTACACTATGTGTCGCGTAGGTATACCTGCGCGACCAACACTTGCGCGCCCACGGAAGACTTCCGCGCCTTGAAAGACTTGCGCGCCCCTATCTTTTTGGGTGCCCATCTTGCCCATTTTTACCCCTCTAAAGCCATTTCACCTTTCCTTTTCAAGATTCAGTCTTCAAGACACTCTTCAAAGCCATTTATGGCATGATTTCTTGATTTGACTTTCTTATCTGAAAAGAATTCTGTGGAATCTCTCTCAAAGTCTAGTGATTTAAATATCCTTTGTCACTAAAATATGGAGATTTCATTCATTCAACCTCAACCTTTAAGATGAGAGAATCCTAACCTGGGTCTCCTTTTCAGGAATAATCCCCAGTTATAAAACCTTTAATCTGGGCATCCTCCTCAGGAGTAAGCCCCAAGTCCCTTAACCTGGGTCTCCTTTTCAGGAATAATCCCCAGTTATAAGACCTTTAATCTAGGCATCTTCCTCAGGAGTAAGCCCCAAATTCTTAAAGTTCCCAATCTTGGGCATCCTCCTCAGGAGTAAGCCCCAATCAAGTCCTTTAATCTTGGGCATCTTTCTTAAGAATAAGCCCCAACCTCAAATATGGGCATCCTCCTCAAGAGTAAGCCCCAAACCTTAATCCCAAAACTGGGTCTCCTTTTTTCAGGAATAAGACTCAGTCATAATCTTGGACTTCCTTTTCAGGAGTAAGCCCCAGGTCCCTTAACCTGGTTCTCCTTTTCAGGAATAATCCCCAGTTATAAAACCTTTAATCTGGGCATCTTCCTCAGGAGTAAGCCCCAAATTCTTAAAGTTCCCAATCTTGGGAATCCTCCTCAGGAGTAAGCCCCAATAAAGTTCTTTAATCTTGGGCATCTTTCTTAAGAATAAGCCCCAACCTCAAATATGGGCATCCTCCTCAGGAGTAAGCCCCAAACCTTAATCCCTAACCTGGGTCTCTTTTTGTTCAGGAATAAGACTCAGTCATAATATTGGGCTTCCTTTTCAGGAGTAAGCCCCAAGTCCCTTAACCTGGGTCTCCTTTTAAGGAATAAGACTCAGTCATAACCTTGGGCTTCCTTTTAAAGAATAAGCCCCAAGTCCCCTAAAATTTCTCTTAACCAGTCATAATTTACCTTTGACTTGGGTTTCCTTTTTAGGAGTAAAACCCAATCATAAGTCCCCTCCTAACTTGGGCATCCTCCTTAGGAGTAAGCCCCAAGATTAGAGTATTCAAATCTCCATGAAGCACATATAACTTTATGGACCCGGTTCATGGATTTTCTACCTAAAATTAAATCCTAAACCTTCATCTATCTGGGAAGTCATCCATACATAAGCCCCAAACAAATTCTTATGATTGCATCTTTCATGGCACAATTGTCTAAATTTTACCAATACCTCTTGTTTCTCACACCGAGCATGACTCACGTGAGCTTAGAGTGTAAAAGTAATAATGACATTCATCTTTGAGCCATCAATCATAAACATCATACTCCATTTCTCGAACTACGTGGGTTCTGATTCCTTTTCCAAAATAAAGGATATGTAGGTAGCCCATTTATGGGTTCGATCCCAACTTTGAAATAATCTCTGTCCTTCTGAATGACGATAAACTTCAAGTGCCCCACTGAGTGGCTTTAAAATCAGCCTGGTCATCATAAATGACCAAGAGACTTTTATATAAATGTTTTGAAGGATACCATTGACCAAGAATCTCTAAACAGATATAGATGATTCTCTATTGATGAAGAACCTCGAATACATATAAAAGATTCTCTAAATTTCTTTGCATATTTAATCATTGATTGTTAAAACTAAAGGAAAGCACATTTTATACTTGGTAATGTAATAAGGATTCACGAACATAACTTAAATCTATAAAGAGAGTCCCGGAGTAGACAATAATTCCCCTCAAAAAGGTGTGATGAGTCCGACCTCCCATCCTCTCGACCAATGCAAATTCCCAAGCCTCATTAGTCCACAAGCTAATGAGCGCCTGCCTTTGGAAAGTAGGTCCAAACGGATGTGGAATCATTGGATGTTTCCAGTTCTAAGAACAAACCCGTTAGAAACCGATCGGAACGTTAGAATCTCTCGTCCAGGAGGTCATCCCCGGATTCCGTGCGAAACAAAAATGGTGAACCCGACGTGAATCCTTAACCAAGTTAAAGTGATGTTCTTCTTATTTTTTAGGCCCCTTGGGCCAACAAAGAAATCATTGACATGTGATCATCCAAAAGATGCAGTGGCCGGATTCATCTTGATTATGTCTGTTACATGGAACAGGCACTCTTTTCTAAAGATCTTATGCAAAATGGCTTTCCTTAAATTCACCCCTGTGAATACTGCTGTTGTGAACACCTCTACTGTGAGGTCTGCTGCTGTGAAAACCAATGCTGCTACTCCTGCTAGAACGTCATCTGCTCTGAGGATGACATCACCAACTCAGCGTCTTCAACGCTGGGTTTCTAATGCACTGGTTAAGGAGTACCGTCGCAACGGTACTATCCCAACTCTGGAGGCCGCTCGTCAAGCCCTCCAAGTCAACAACTCTACCTGGTCGTCCGGACAACGGCGGCCAGCAATCAATAAGTAGGCGGTGCTGACTACCGTCTCCAACAGTTTCGGATCGTTATCCCCAGAACACAATTTCCATTCACTCCCTTACTCTGAGGAAGTGAATGAGCAGGTCCCTCAGGGCCTTAGTTCAAAAAGACAGGAGTCCTTCCCGAGAGCTCCCATCAACAATCGCCGCCAGACTCGTGCGGTAGTGCGCCCTCAACATGATGAGGGTACCGACTCCGGGCATTCAGCTCAGGTTCCTCGAACCCGAGCAGGCAAGATGAACCTCCATAGACGGAATCCGGTTAACAATAGGCAGGTTGTCATCCATGCCATCTCCGGAGAAATCCACCAACCTAACTTGGTGGCAAACAACGAGCAGTCATACACACCTGTTCGTTTTAATTCTGCTATCCAGCAGACTCGTCTGGAAGCATCAAGTCTATCCCGCCAGGCAATTCCGGCGGAGTACCATAGGCAGGAACATACACCTGCTTATACATCACCAGTTAGTCAGCAGGCTCGTCTGACTACATATGATGGATCTCGTCAACCGCGTTTGGCGAAGTGTAATCAGCAGGCACATACACCTGCTAATACTTATCAAGCCTACCAATAGTCTCGCTTGGTAGCGCACGGAGAAGTCAGTCGGAAAGTCCCGACGACAAATAGGGGGCAGACTCAACTCTCTGCATCCACACTTGAGTACTGTCAGGATTCACTGACAAGAAAAGGAGGACAGGAGCAGGCACATACACCTACTCCAAGCCCGGAATGGACGTATATCTCCGTTCCGGCGGCTGAAGTCACCAAACATATTTTGTCAATGGTGAAAGAGCAGAAGCAAATTCCTACTCATATTCTGGATGCTTGCCAGGATATCATAACAGCTTCAGCATCATCTCAGGGACAGACACATAAATCTATCCCTAGCAATGGAGTGACACATCAACGATTAACTCCGGAACAGACACACACATCTGTTCCAGTCCAAGAGGGTTATGGGGCATACTCCCCCATATCATACGGACAACCAAGTCAGGCACATACACCTGATTTGAATGGAGATCGTCAGCCTAACCTGACCATCTTTCCGGATCAGGCACATACACCTGCTCAGAGCAATCACTTTCGTCATCAAGTGGTTTCTAAAGCGAGTAAGAAGGCATCTAAGAAAATGATCCACCAAGCACAGTTAGGAGATCAAAGGCCAATATGTAACCAAGCCTTGATCGATGCTGGAGTTCTTGAAGCCCTCAGACATTTATCTGTCGGAATTCAAGATTCTACTCCCTCAGTTCCCAATAACGGGAACATTAATTCTGAAGGTCTTCAACAGACACTTCCTCATGAAGACTTGCTTCATGAAAATTCGGTCAATCTTGAAGTTTCTTCTTCAGATGAGAGCCACAGGAACCCTCTGTGTGGTCAGAAGACCAAGGAGCAAGAGATTTCATCTTTTGCTGTAACCCATCATGATGGTCCTCCTCATGGGGATGAACTTCACTGCGAAAGTCCTCTCCGTAGTAGTGATTCACGTTGTCTCGAAAATTCTTCAGAAGGAAATGTAGTGACGAGAAAGCCCTCCTATCTCGAGGAACTTGCAAACGTAAAACCAGTCATGTCTGATGCTTTACTATCGTCTGTTGAAACTCTTTCTCCATCAGAAGATAGCCTGGGGTTCAGGTTATTCTCCGAACCATCCATGGGTCATTCATCTTCCAGCATGAATAGTGATTTCTCTACCAATCTTGTTGAATCCGATGAAGCAACAAGGAAACACCAACTCTGGTCCAAACAGGTAGAAGAATCTGCATTTAATGATAAATAGGAAATGCTGAACATGAGGAAAAACTGGCAAAAGGTGAAGTACCAGTCATGTTTTGGCCTTTGGCTGACTCTCAGTACGACATTCCAAAGATGTTGACGGATGATGGAATCCATGATATTCGTCTCAACATATGGAAAACTCTTTGTCAATTAAAGAAGAAGGTATTATCTTACGATGAATATGAAAATCATCTTAAGATAATAGAAGGCCTATAATGTCAGATTGATTTGGCATCTCTATCAGTCTCTCGGTATCCGAAGGCTGAAAAGCAACAGAGAACCCTTCAACGTTCATGCCTTGGCACACTAAGAAAATTGTGTCAGTTAATTTCCAATGCTCCATCTGATGTTCATATCAGAGGATGGGGTGTTCACAGAGCACTACATTTCACAGTGCTTTCCGGTCAGCAAAGCCCGCCGAAAATGGTCTCATGCAATGTTATTGCCCATGGCCGGCCACAGTCAATGAGCTTTGTTCATAATCAAAATCTTGCTCAAGAACAAGCTTCAAATATTTCCTCTCAAAATCATGTACATAGAGAACAAGTTGTTGAATTGCTCCTACATCAAGCAGGCGAGAATATTGCACAAGCCTCTCGTCTGGAGCAAACACATCATCAAATGACATAAGTTTCGGAAATAATCCAACGGTCTGTTGAACCAGGTGATAAAAGTGGATACAGGTTAATGCATCCAGCTAATTTACGAACTAAGATTCGCAAGATCAAGAGAGATTTTAAGAACATCTCAGACATAGCATGTCAAGAGACACCCCAGCTTGCCAGACTGGGGACTTCTCTAACCCAACCCTCAGAGTCAACAAATGGGATTCGAGGAGTTGAGTGGAAGCAGCAGGAACATCCCCAGTCCACCGGACTAGGGACTTTTTCAAATCCTCAATCCCTCCCTCAGCGAAAGTCAGTATTCTCTCGATTAGGGAATAAGCCTTAAGAGGAACGAAGAGCCAAGCTGTCAGGAGATTCTCTCCAAGTGACGGTTCTCCAAGAAATTCCTGAGGGATCAAGTCAACTGAATTCCATGTCTTATCATGGACATGGAAGGAGACAATATCACAGAAATTCTGATAGAATGTATTCCATGAAATATGCATCCATTAATGTTATCAATGCTGTTGCTGCTGATTCACCAAATGAGGCTCAATCAGAAGGATCAGACGAAGAGGTTCCTACTCAAGAAGTTGCGCACACAGACCTAAATGAAGAAGGTGTGCGCACACGTAATCAAAGGCGTACCCAAAATCTGGGTATTCCTTCAAATAACCCACTTCCCCCTCTCTGAAAAGGATCCAATAAGGGGAAAGGAAAGAATCAGGTTACTTCTCACCCTTCCTTTGAAGGAGGTCAATCACTCTCACTAGAGCAAAGGTTTGCACAACAGGAGGAAGAAATGAAAGAATTAAGAAGGTTGAATGCAGAACTACTTCAGAGTAGTCTTCTTCTTAAGAATTCTGAAGTCCAACAGTCGAAGGAATTTGTTGTAACTACTGAGATGGATCAAGAATATCCTCCTTTATCAGTACACCCACAGAGGTCTAATCTTATGGGTCAAACGCAACAACGGTTGGCAGCACTACCATTAGTTGCAGCACCAATCACCACGTCTGTCCAAGCTCCATTCATTGCACCTACCCAAAACCAAGTTCAACCTGACATTTCTCAAAAGTTAATAACTACTATTGAGTCATTAACAGCTCGGTTAGAAACTATGGAAGGGAAACGGGCGCAAGTTCAACCTGAAAAGAAAGTTTACCCTGAATGGGTAGATTCAATTTCTCCTCCATCCAGTTTTGGAAACCCTATTTTCCCTACATTCAATGGATCAGGAGACCCTGAACAACATTTGACACATTACGTGTCTTGTTGTGATCCTATGATGGGAACTCTAGAGCAGCAAGAAGCAGTGAAACTCAGATGCTTCGTGCGAACCTTGCAAGGACCAGCTTTTGTCTGGTATAAAAGCTTGCAATCCCGGTCAGTCATCGGATGGGAGGATCTTTGTCAAAAATTCCTTCTTCAGTTTAGCTCAACTTTGCCAAAAACGACAGTTTTCGATCTTACAAACTGCAAGCAAAGGGAGAATGAAAGAGTCTCTGATTTCATTGCTCGTTGGAAGGGATTAACGTATTCCTTGATTTTAGCACTCCCTCAAGAGGAATTATTGCCAATCTGTGTGGCAAATTTGCGTGATGAATTACGCACGCCATTGATCCCTGTGAAATACACAGGAGGGTTTCGAGACCTTACTTCAATCGCTCAACAGATTGAAGATTCCCTTATACAGGCTAAGGTTAAATCTCATGTAATTCCATCAGCTCCAGGAAGAAGAATGGGTAAAGCAGAAACTTCTACAGTTATGCTTAAACAGGCACCTGTACCTATTTCTACTTCAAAACCTTCATCTTCTCGAAGGGCTCCACCTCCTGAATGCCAACAACAAAGGCTGTTTTGTCCAAATGATCAAAAAGATCAACGACGAAAACAATTTGAGGATATGAAGAGTAAAACATACTCTTTCCGAAGTGAGCAAGTTCCTGGTTACTTCATTTCAGCTCTGGAAAATAATTTGGTTCAATTACCAGTGCCCAAGAGGCCAAACAAGGAAGGAGATGAAGACCGTCCCAATTATTGTCCCTTTCATCAAATGTTGGGGCATCCCATCCAGGAGTGTTTTGTCTTTAAAGACCTCCTGCAAATGATGGTCGACTTGGGACAAGTCAAATTGAAGGGTTCTTCAGCTCATGTAGCGTGTATTACCGCTACAGATCCAGAGGAAGGAGGTGAGTGGCAGGAAGTCAAAAGCAAAACTGCGAAAAAATATGATGATTGGATGGTCAGAAAGACAATCAATCAGACCCATTCCATTTTGCGAACACAATTGAAGAAGCCAATTGTGTCTCCTACAAAAGCTGTAGTAAAGCCTCCATCAAAAGAGAAATCCTCAAAAGGACAGCGCAATTCAAAGAAGAAAGAGGAATCAGGAGAAGATGAGTATGTATCAAAGCCTAAATTGTCTTTGACTCTGGCAGATTTCATGCCATCTACTTCGAAGCCACGGGCACCGTCCCACCAAACGGCACAGCCTAAACAGGCCAACCAGGCAGAGTCTTTATCAAACGAAGAGTAAATCTTTGGTTCTGTTAATATGATTCAATTAACAGATTCATATTCCAGTCTTGATGAGCCTGAATTCCCTGTATCAAATAAGGGAACCCGAGGAAGTTCTAGAGGTTCAGTATATAGGGGAAGACGTGGATCTTTCCGAAGCCACTACTCTATTTCTACCCCTGCTAGCACTGTATATGCAGCAGAAACTGGTGGTAGAGCCCTTCAGCGAGTTCAAAAAGAACAAGCAAGTTTTTCTGGCAATGGCCAACTCAGCTTCGGCACAGTTATTTTGGAAGACCGATTAAAGGTTCCATCTTCTTTATCTCAGCAAATAAATGGATCTAATCAGTCTAATCTTCCAAAACCAAGGATGTTGCCAACTTCAATACAAGATGCATCATCTTCCAAAGCATCTACTTCCAAGGTACCTGCTAAACCACATATTCCTATTGGGAAACACAGACCTCTAGATCAAAAGTATGATATATTGAAACACTTGGCCCAAGTACCAGCCAATTTATCAATTTTGGATGCTTTGAATCTGTCAAGAGATCTTCAGGAAGCACTCATCGAAGCTTTGTCAAGTCCTCGGGAGTTTGAAGCTGAAATTGCTGCAGCTGAAATCTATCACATAGAGAATAATCCTGTAGAATGCCATTCAGTGATATCTTTTACTGATAAAGATGAAGATGATGTTGTGCATGGGCACATAAAACCTTTGTACTTATCTGGAAAAGTCAATGGTATAGATGTTCGAAGAGCTTTCATTGACAATGGTTCAGGAGTCAACCTCATGCCCATTCGCACACTTCATCGATTGGGCCTCACGGAATCTGATTTATCTCCTTCTACCATGATGTTGCAAGGATATGATAAAAATGAACAAGAACCACTGGGAGAAGTTACGCTCAGAACTCAGTTTGGAGATCTTGCTTCCAATTCGGATTTCGTGATTGTTGATCAAGACTCAGCTTTCAATATCTTGCTTGGAAGACCCTGGCTACATCAGCATGCAGCTATTCCGTCATCATACCATCAATGTCTCAAATACTGTTTCGATAGTCAAGTTGGAACATTGTATGGTGATAAGGCCCCGTTCAAGACATGTGAGTCTCAATACATTGAGGCGGAATTTTATCACATGAAGGGAAGAGAAAAATCTACAATGAAGGAAATTTCCAAAGTTAATGCTCTATATGGTTTGGAAAAAATTCCAAAAAATCCATTTTCACATGTGAGTACAGATTATGTGTTACCTATCAGTCAAATTGAAAAAATAGGCCCAAATCAAAATACTCTTATGGAAAGATCCATAATTTCAATTACGGAAATCGAGCCAGACAACATGGGAGAAATTGGTAACTTACCAAGCAGTGATGAAAGCATAAGTGGTGACGTTTTGATTTCGTCTGCTGAAATCCAACAAGTCTATACTTCGCTAATCAGGCCAGAAGAAGTTATAGCAACACCAGAGGCGAATATTGATGTCGATTCTCAATCCATCATCTCCTCTTTATTTCCTAAAGAAGACCCTTTATCATCAATAGGGTCGGAAATGGAAGCTTCTTCTTCAAAATGTGAAAATTTTGACATCTCATATGATCATGAGAATTTCGTTTTTTCATCTACTTTGCAAGTAGAAACGGAAGAAATAACACATGATAAAGAAGAAGAGGAAGATCTTAGAGATGCTCCTCCAACATTTGAAGAGGGTATCTCTACCAATGTGGATGAACACAGAGAAGTAAATCTGGGTACAGAGAAAGATCCATGCCCCACTTTAATTAGTGCGGCCATGACCCTTGAAGAGCAAGAGATGTATATTTCTTTTCTAAAGAAAAATAAAGATATTTTTGCTTGGAATTATACAGAGATGCTTGGTCTTGATCCTGATGTTTCTACCCATCATTTGGGTTTGCCAAAAGAACATCGAGGATTCAAGCAAGCCGCGAGAAGAACACACCCAACCTATGCTTCCAATATCGAGGCTGAAGTGGATAAGCTTATCAAAGCTAACTTCATTAGAGAAGTTCAATATCCCATGTGGTTGGCTAATATTGTCCCTTTAAAGAAGAATAACGGACAAATTAGGGTTTTCATCGATTTCAGAGATCTTAATCGGTATTGTCCTAAAGATGATTTCCCAGTTCTGATTACAGAACTCTTAATTGATGCGACGGCTGGCTATGAAGTACTTTCTTTCATGGATGGATATTCTGGATATAATCAGATCTGAATGGCCCCAGAAGATGAGGAATATACAGCCTTCAGAGCTCCTCAAGGTGTGTTTTGTTACCGGGTGATTCCCTTTGGTTTAAAGAATGCAGGTGCAACATATCAACGCGCCATGCATCGTATCTTCAAACCTCTTTTAGGGAAATTTGTTGAATGCTATGTAGATGATTTGGTGGTTAAATCCAAACAATGTTTTGATCACTTGGCTGATTTGGAAGTCGTATTCCACAAGCTTTGACAACATAATTTGAAGATGAACCCCTAAAAATGTGCTTTTGGGGTAACCTCAAGAAAATTCCTCGGCTTTGTTGTACGCCATCGTGGTATTGAAGTCGATCCTAAGAAGACCAAATCAATCCTTGGTATGTCACCTCCTTAGAATTTAAAATAATTAAGAGGACTTCAAGGACACTTAGCCTATATTCGGCGTTTCATCGCCAATTTGGCAGCCAAAAGTTTACCCTTTACCAAATTATTGAAGAAAGGAGTCACTTACCAGTGGACTGAAGAATGTCAAGAAGCATTTGATGTTCTCAAGAAATACCTCTTGAGTCCACCAGTACTCATGCCACCTGTTGAGGGTAGACCTCTTATCCTCTACGTGACTGCTTTAGAGCGATCATCGGGTGCCTTCCTCGCTCAAAAGAATGATGCTGGGAATGAAAATAGTCTCTACTATCTCAGTAGAACAATGCTTGAAGCAGAAACCCAGTATTCAAGTATTGAAAAGTGCTTCCTAGAATTAATCTTTGCAGTTCAGAAACTGAGACACTACCTGCAACATCATGAGGTCCAATTGGTATCTCGTAATAATCCTCTCAAATTCATCCTTATTCGTCCAATGCTTACAGGACGTCTGGCAAGGTGGGCGGTTATTCTACAGCAGTTCGACATTCAGTATGTGTCTCAAAAGGCAATTAAGGGCTAAGCTCTGGCTGATTTCCTGGATGAACATCCTTCAGTAGAAGATACGTATTCAGATATCAAACTCCCTGATGAGGAATATTTCTCTATTCAAGAGAGTCCTCAAACATGGGAAATGTATTTTGATGGTGCTTCTAGAAGTCCAACAGGGAAGAAAATGGAAAATCCTAAATTCAACAAAGTTGGTTTAGGAATTGTGCTCATTTCTCCAGATAAGGCAGTGTTACCTTATTCCTTTTTATTGTGGGAAGGTGGTACTAATAATGAAGCTGAATACCAAGCTCTCATTACAGGCTTGGAGTTAGCGCTTCAAGCACAAGTGAATCACTTAAAGGTGAAAGGTGATTCAGACCTGGTAATCAAACAAGTCAATGGGGATTATGCCATCAGAAAAGAAGAATTAATCCCTTTGTATGATTACGTCAGAGAGTTAATGTCGGAATTCCCTTCAGAACCGACATTTACTTATGTCCCAAGATCACAAAATGCTCAAGCTGATGCACTGGCTAATATAGCCACAACTTTAGCAGATCCAAATCGGGACGAGACAACCATCTGTATTGCCCACCGTCGTGCAATTTCACCTTATGTTCAAGTCAGAACAGAGGAAATTAATGAAATTAGTCCCATTCTTGAACCGTATGGTCATACTACAGGATGGATGTCACCTATCAGGGAATACCTTCAAAATGGAACACTTCCACCTGATAGAGCCGAGAAAGTACAAATTCGGCGACGTGTGGTCAATTTTACTCTTTATGATGGCCCAAACCACCTCGAGAAAATTCTCTACAAACGTGGTTTTGATGGAGTTCTCTTCAGATGTATTGATGGTGAAGAGACAATGGCTGTCATAAAAGAAGTGCATGCAGGAGTCTGTGGTGCCCACCAGTCTGGACATAGACTGTCTGATCAAATTCGAAGGCTTGGATACTTTTGGCCTTCAATGATACAAGATTGTGTTAATTTCACAAAGAAGTGTCATTCATGCCAAGTATATGCCAACTTCATTCATCAACCTCCAGAGTTGCTTCATACAGCTAAATACTCATGGCCATTTTCCACATGGGGAATGGATGTGGTGGGACCTTACCCTTCAGCTACGGCCAAGCAGTTTAAGTACATTCTTACTACTACTGATTTCTTTTCCAAATGGACAGAGGCAGTACCTCTAAAAGAAGTCAGTTCTAAATGCATTGTTAGCTTCATCAAGTCTAACATCATTACTAGATTTGGTGTCTCTCATACCATATTGACGGACAACGGCACCAACTTCTGTTCTTCTGAGGTAAAGAAATTATATCAAGAATACAACATTAATTCCAACCATTCATCTCGATATCATGCAGCGGCTAATGGCTAGATAGAGGCCTTCAACAAGACTCTTTCAAATATACTGCAAAAGATGGTGGATAAAGATAAGAGGTCATGGCCTGATAAACTCTTTCATGCTTTATGGGCTTATCGGACTACCACTCGCAATGCAACGCGGTCTACTCCATATTCATTGGTATATGGAACAGAAGCAGTCTTGCCAATTGAAGTTCAATTTCCCTCACTCAGAATAGCCATTTGTGATCAGTTATCAACAGATGAGCAATCCCAAAAGCGGTTGAATGAATTGGAACAGTTAGATGAGAAAAGATTGTTCACTTTCCACCACTTGGAAATCTATCAGAATCGGATAGCACGAGCTTTTAACAAAAAAGTTCGTCTTCGTTCATTCATTCAGGGAGAATTGGTATTGGTTCTCAGAGCACCAATGATATCAGGAAAGAAGCCTCCCAAGCATGAACCAAAATGGGAAGGACCTTATTCAATACATAAGGTCTACTCCAATGGAGCGTATTATCTGATCTTAATGGATGGAGAACACATCACGACTCCAACTAATGGCAGATTTCTGAAGAAGTATTTTGTATAAACACAAAATATTGTTCCCAGATCCAAAACAATCACATTAGATCCTATATTATGTCCGAGATGACATTAAACTATATTATGTCCTACATGACATTAAACTGTTATTATGCCCTATCTAAATGACATTAAACTGTACAGAAGATCCTATATTTTGTCCGAGATGACATTAAACTATATTGTGTCCTAGCAACATGACATTAAACTATGTGGCACTTCCAACGTCCAGCATGACCATAAACTGTAAAAAGTCCCCAGAACTGATATCCTCATATTGGTTCACCTTAGTCCTAGCTACATGACTTTAAACTGTACAGCACCCTTTCGTCCTTGCTATATGACGTTAAACTATACAGCAATGGTCTAGTATGACTTTAAACTGCAACTTCGTCCCACACGACATTAAACTGTGAAAAAGTTCCCTAAACCGTCCAGCATATCCTTAAACTGCATCATCCCTGGTCCATGTATATGACCATAAACTATTTGCAAATCTCTTATGTCCAGCAATACGTTAAACTGTGACGTCCTAAACTACATGACGCTAAACTGTATAAAAGTCCCTCACGTCCGGAAAGACATTAAACTGTATAATCATCAAAGGTCCAGCATGACATTAAACTGCACCATCCACGGTCCATGCATATGACTATAAACTATTCACACTTTCATCCAATATGACATAAATGGTGTGTTATTTTGTCCTTACGACATGACATTAAACTGCATAGTCCCCCTTTCGTCCAATATGACGTAAAACTATTTTATCCCCATCGTCCTAACTACATGATGCTAAACTGTACAGAAAATCCTTGATAGGTCCTACATGACATTAAACTGTATTTTGTCCCTGCTACATGACACTAAACTGTGCAGCACCAATAGTCCTAACTGCAAGACTTTAAGCTGCATAGTCCCTTTTTTTATGTCCTACATGACATTAAACTGTGCATCGTTAAGGTTTTTATTACCTCTTGTTTCTCACACCGAGTATGACTCACGTGATCTTAGAGTGAACATCAACCATAACACTCCCTTTGGGCCACTAACCATGTGTAAGTCCCAATAATATTTTTTTTATTAGATCATTGTCCACAGGAACAACTTGATCATTAATTCATTCTTTAATTGGACTACATGGACTTTGATCCTTGCCCTCCAGGCTGGGTATGTTGGCAACCTCCCAGGGTTCAAGCCCAAAAACAATCTCTTCATATCGGTTCACCACCATCTCATATGATGATGATTTGTGAAACCGCCCCAGGAATCAATATCTTTACATTGATTCACTTTCGTCCTTGTTATATGACATTAAACTATACAACACTTTTGTCCAGTACGACAATAAACTACAATATTATTTGATTCCCTCATTTTGAGAAGGAACCATTATTGACATTGATTGTTTTCAATCATGTTTCATTTCAAAAGACTACGTGCATACATGGTAATGCCTAAACATTTTATCTTAGGTTAAAACCATCATTTCACTAATGTCCCCTTTCACCCTTCAAATGTACGAACCAAATTTGTACAAAGGTTAATTCTAGAACTACGTGGACTTGATTCCCATCCTTATGGGATACGTAGGAACATTCGAGTGTCCCTCGAATCCAGTCCCATGTCTTTTGGACCTAACCCCAAATTTCACTTTCAGTCCCTTGGCTGAAAGGTCCTCATGAAAACACACACAGTGTATTCATTATTATGGTCTGAATTCTATGACCCTAAACTAATATCACTCATACTTTCTTCTTGCACGACGTTAAACTGCATTTCAAGAACTACGTATGGCTTGATTCTCATTCTTATGAGATACGTAGTGAAGTCCAAGTTTCAATTCAGGACCCATCCACAACATGATTATGGTTTTCATTGACCTATATATCTCTATATACATTGGACAATACCCATATTTATGTGCTATAATCCTAACATTAAATTTTTTCAGATATTCATAACCCTTTTCATGACTTCTAGTCACAAAAATGTCAAACTTCTGAGAATTCTTTTTCCTGACTATGCAGCATGTGCCCATATGTGGCCTTGCATAAACAGTCTTCATAATAGACTTGTCAGCCAAAAGATGCTATTCATTTGACCATGCAGCCAATGCCCATAGGTGGCCCTGCATATTTCAACCCCCTAACGGGTTTTGTTAAATAATAGTAACTCCATTCTTGGGAAGAATGCCTCTTTTGTCCTTATTTGTCTTAAACGACAGTATGTAGGGATCCGAAAAAAATAGCCATCCTTAACATATTTTTCCCATATCCTTTTTCATGATCTGAAAGTATTCAAGTCTATGGTTTATTCTTCTTCCCTACGTTTGGGTCAGACCTTCGTAGGAGTGATATTCATCCAGTTCTTCGATGTTCTTGTTCGGAAATATCTTCTCCAAATTGAAGTACCTCTATCCATACAACAAACTCTATACTTTAGAAAATTTGAATCTCCATAAACTTTCACTGGCTTTTAGCACTAGGAAAGTAAATTTCTGGGAGTTCTTTTGCCTGAATATGCAGCACGTGCCCCTAGGTGGCCTTGCATAAATAGTCCACATAACAGACTTGTCAGCCAAAAGATGCTATTTATTTGACCATGCAGCCAATGCCCATAGGTGGCCCTGCATATTTCAACCCCCTAACGGGTTTTGTTAAATAATAGTAACTTCATTCTTGGAAACTACTTCTTCTATTGCCTTTTAGCTCTTTTTCATATAATTCCTCAGATTCAAATATTCTTGAGCCATAGTTTACATTTTTTCCCTCATACTTGAGTATGTTAATATGTTTTCAGATAAATTGTCAAGGAATTGAATCCATTTTTAATCCATTTCGGTCAATGCTATTTCAACCTTAAACATTAGCCCCTTTATGTCCGGCGTGCATGACTTTAAACTGCCCACACAAAAGACAAAGGAACTCTCAATAAAAGTCAAGTTCCATCTCACTAAATATACATTTTTTGTATGATTTAGGTAATATTGAGCAGTTAAAATATTCAATGTTTGTAGGGTTATTTGTAATAATCCTAGTAAAAATCAAACTATGATTACTAAGCCCATTGGCTTAAGTAAATTTGAAGCAGGTAATGGAAGAATGCAGGTACAAATGATTAAAGACAAAAGTGTTTTTCATTGATACACAAGAGTTAGAAGGACATCCACAGACTGGAGTCTCTTCTCTTCTTTCAAGAATTACAGGAGGCTTTCATCATAACACTTCATTTGATTTACGGCATCCCGATCTTCATTAGCAACCACCTAGAATTCATTCATTCAACTGGATACAATAAGAGATGCAGTGATACCAGCTCTTCTTAGAACAATTGTAAAAGGATGTTCTTGAATGCGGTTTGAGAAAATTTTCTGCTGATCAAACAGTGACTCTGTTTTTGTCCAAGAGACTTGGAAGATGGATACATGGATTTGAGAATGGAGCATTGGAAGTAAAGAGCCATTTGGAGAGAGTACTCTTTTCAGATATTGCTCTAATATCATGTTTGTCTTCTCTCCACCAACCATTAGTAGAAAACATTTCAGCCCATGGGTTTTCCATTTTCATATCTGCAAGGGAATGACATGGAGGAAGAATTTGAAAGTTCACACCATTGTTGTTACTCTTAATACACAGCATAACCGAAATAGAGAAGTAGAAGTGCAGCTGCATCTCAGGTGTATAATTGTCTGCATTTGGAACATTGACTCCTTACAGATGACCATGAACACACAGAGACAGGTAGATGCTCTGTGGGAAATTATGATGATATTTCTTCAAGTACTTATCCAAATCTGGGAAAGTGTTGTCGCAGATATCATAGTAATCATGGCCAATAATGATCATCATGTCATCAATCCGCTTGCTAGCCAGTTCATCAGCCGTTCCAATTCCCTTAGGAGCCATTGAATCTGCACAAAAGTTGAACAAATTTAACTCTTAAATGGGTTTATTTTTTAAAATTTGTGAAAGAATTCGGAAAAAATGGCCAAGGCATTAAGTCGCGCAAATCTAAACAATGGCACGCAAGTATTTCGGATGCCGCGCTAGTTTTTGATGCGCAAGTCTAAACCGCGCAAATACGAATACCTTTATAGGAGCGCGACAGCGAGGGAACAGTGGAAAAGAGACTTGCGCGGCTTAGGTGACCTGCGCGTCGAGAGCTCGAGAAGGTATGAAGTCCGGAAATCCAGATACTTCTATGGAGGTGAGGCCGTGTATTTATAGGCCAGGAAGCCTACCTGCACGCCGCACCCAGAGCACTTAAGGCCTGCGCGACGCAAACTTGCGCGCCGCCCTCTGTGCACTGCAGACTTGCGCGCCTCCCTTTTCCTTTAGAGGGATTCGATTTCCTCAGAGTGAAATCCTCATTTCTCTCCGGATCCAACTCTGAGGGGGGACTTTTGTTGACGCTCCTTTCGTCACAGAATCTAAAGATCGGAAAAGGGAATATCTGAGCTCAAAGTGATTCATCCTTTGAAGAAAACATCAAAAATCAACAAAGGAAGGAAGAAAGGATCAACAGCAACCTCACCACGCAAGTTATCTTACTGGCGCGCAAGTGTACTTGCACAGCTACCTTGGTCGCACAGGTGACTTGCGCGACCTAATTGGTAACCGCCCGGGGTCTTCTTTTGCCTATAAATAGACCCTGTGGGCCCCCCATTCGAGAGGATTTTTTTCCAGAAACTCGGATTGAAGCTCCCGACGCCCAAGCCTTTTCTCAAAGCTTCCGGAACACTTCTAAGGTAATTTCTTACCTAGAACGGAAGATTTAAAGAGAAGAAGGAAGGCCTAAGTGTTGAAACTTATCAAACACATGCGTGCCGACTTATTTCCTTCAATATAACATGCGCGTACCTTTTTTGGAAGAACCTCGAGAACATTCTAAAGGGTTTAAAAAATAGTCGCTCAAGTATTTCAATGCTGGTTGAAAATCGCGCAAGTATACTATGTGTCGCGCAGGTATACCTGCGCGACCAATACTTGCGCGCCCACGGAAGACTTGCGCGCCATGAAAGACTTGCGCGCCCCTATCTTTTTGGGTGCCCTTCTTGCCCATTTTTACCCCTCTTAAGCCATTTCACCTTTATTTTTCAAGATTCAGTCTTCAAGACACTCTTCAAAGCCATTTATGGCATGATTTCTTGATTTGACTTTCTTATCTGAAAGGATTTCTGTGGAATCTCTCTCAAAGTCTAGTGATTTAAATATCCTTATGTCACTAAAATACGGAGAGTACATTCATTCAACCTCATCCTTTAAGATGAGAGAATCCTAACCTGGGTCTCCTTTTCAGGAATAATCCCCAGTTATAAAACCTATAATCTGGGCATCCTCCTCAGGAGTAAGCCCCAATTCCCTTAACCTGGGTCTCCTTTTCAGGAATAATCCCCAGTAATAAAACCTTTAATCTGGGCATCTTCCTCTGGAGTAAGCCCCAAATTCTTAAAGTTCCCAATCTTGGGCATCCTCCTCAGGAGTAAGCCCCAATCAAGTCCTTTAATCTTGGGCATCTTTCTTAATAATAAGCCCCAACCTCAAATATGGGCATCCTCCTCAGGAGTAAGCCCCAAACCTTAATCCCAAACCTGGGTCTCATTTTTTCAGGAATAAGACTCAGTCATAATCTTGGGCTTCCTTTTCAGGAGTAAGCCCCAAGTCCTTTAACCTGGGTCTCCTTTTCAGGAATAATCCCCAGTTATAAAACCTTTAATCTGGGCATCTTCCTCAGGAGTAAGCCCCAAATTCTTAAAGATCCCAATCTTGGGCATCCTCCTCAGGAGTAAGCCCCAATAAAGTCCTTTAATCTTGGGCATCTTTCTTAAGAATAAGACCCAACCTCAAATATGGGCATCCTCCTCAGGAGCAAGCCCCAAACCTTAATCCCTAACCTGGGTCTCTTTTTTTTCAGGAATAAGACTCAGTCATAATCTTGGGCTTCCTTTTCAGGAGTAAGCCCCAAGTCCCTTAACCTGGGTCTCCTTTTAAGGAATAAGACTTAGTCATAACCTTGGGCTTCCTTTTAAAGAATAATCCCCAAGTCCCCTAAAATTTCTCTTAACCAGTCATAATTTACCTTTGATTTGGGTTTCCTTTTCTGGAGTAAAACCCAATCATAAGTCCCCTCCTAACTTGAGCATCCTCCTTAGGAGTAAGCACCAAGATTAGAGTATTCAAATCTCCATGAAGCACATATAACTTTATAGACCCTGTTCATGGATTTTCTCCCTAAAAGTAAATCCTAAACCTTCATCTATCTGGGCAGTCATCCATACATAAGCCCCAGACAAATTCTTATGATTGCATCTTTGATGGCACAATTGTCTAAATTTTACCAATACCTCTTGTTTCTCACACCGAGCATGACTCACGTGAGCTTAGAGTGTAAAAGTAATTATGAAATTCATCTTTGAGCCATCAATCATAAACATCATACTCCATTTCTCGAACTACGTGGGTTCTGATTCCTTTTCCAAAACAAAGGATACGTAGGTAGCCCATTTATGGGTTCGATCCCAACTTTGAAATAATCTCTGTCCTTCTGAATGACGATAAACTTCAAGTGCCCCACTGAGTGGCTTTAAAATCAGCCTGGTCATCATAAATGACCAAGAGACTTTTATATAAATGTTTTGAAGGATACCATTGACCAAGAATCTCTAAACTGATATAGATGATTCTCTATTGATGAAGAACCTCAAATACATATAAAAGATTCTCTAAATTTCTTTGCATATTTAATCATTGATTGTTAAAACTAACGGAAAGCACATTTTATAATTGGTAATGTAATAAGGATTCACGAACATAACTTAAATCTATAAAGAGAGTCCCGGAGTAGACAATAATTCCCCTCAAAATGGTGTGATGAGTCCGACCTCCCATCCTCTCGACCAATGCAAATTCCCAAGCCTCATTAGTCCACAAGCTAATGAGCGCCTGCCTTTGGAAAGTAGGTCCAAACGGATGTGGAATCATTGGATGTTTCTGGTTCTACGAACAAACTCGTTAGAAACCAATCGGAACGTTTGAATCTCCCGTCCAGGAGGTCATCCCCAGATTCCGTGCGAAACATAGATGAAGAAGCATAATTTCCATGATCAGAAGAGATGTTAAAATTTGAACATCTTGAAGAAGAATCTTCCATTTCTGACCCGATTGATGATGAATGGTCTTCCCTGGGTAATAAAGAGGAGATTATGGATTGAGAATTGACATCATCGTTCAACTCTGGAATTGCTATAACTTCCTCTGGCCTGGTTGGCGAAGTATAGACTTGCTGGATTTCAGCAGATGAAATGAAGACATCCCCATTTGAGCATTCATCATTTCTTGGTAAATCACCTATTTCTCCCATGTTTTCTGGCTTGATTTCCATAATTGACATTATGGAAGTTTCCATAAGAGTATTTTGATTTGAGTCTATCCTGTCAATTTGACTGATAGGAAGGACATAATCTGTACTCACATGTGTAAATGGGTTTTCTGGAATCTTTTCCACACTATATGGAGCATTAACATTGGTAACCTCCCTTGGGGTGGATTTCTCCTTTCCCTTCATGTGATAGAATTCCACCTCAATGTATTGAGATTCACTTGTCTTGAATGGGGCCTTATCACCATACAATGTCCCAATTTGACCATCGAAACAATATTTGAGACATTGATGTTATGATGAAGGGATAGTCGCATGTTGATATAGCCAGTGTCTTCCAAGAAAGATGTTGAAAGCTGAGTCTTGATCAACAACCGTGAAATATGAATTGGATACATCATCTCCAAAATGAGTTCTTAGTGTAATCTCTCCCCGTGGATCTTGGTCATTTTTATCATATCCTTGTAACATCATAGTAAAAGGAGATAAATTAGATTCAGTGAGGCCCAATAGACGAATTGTACGAATGGGGATGAGGTTCAATCCTGCACCATTATCAATGAATACTCTTCGGATGTAAATACCAGTGACCTTTCTAGAAAAAAACAATGGTTAAATATGTCCATGCATGACATCATCTTCATCTTCTTCTGTGAAAGATAACACTACATGGAATTCTGCAGGATTATTCTCAACATAGTAGTCTTTAGCCGCAGAAATTTAAGTTTCAAACTCTTGAGGACTTGACAGAGCCTTAATGAGTGCCTCCCTAAGATCCTATGATAAATTCAAGGAATCGAAAATTGATAACATGGCCGGTACATGGGCCAGGTGTTTCAATACATCATATTTTTCAACCAAAGGTCTACATTTTACAACAGGAACCTATGGGTTCATAGGTGTCTTAGAAGTTGATTCGTTGGAAGTTGATGTATCTTTTACCGGGATAGGAGTTGGAAATACTCTTGGCTTTGGAATATTAGACCGATTAGGTCTATTTACTTGCTGAGAAGGAAAAGGTGGAACCTTCAACCGATCTTTCAAAAATAATTATGCCAGGACTGAGTCTGCCTTGTTTGGAAGAACTTGCTTATTCTTGTTGAGCTCGTTGAAGGGAATTTCCATGATTTTCTGCCACATACACAGTTCTAGCCGGGGTAGAATTGGAATAGTGGCCTCTGAAAGATCCATGTATTCCTCTGTATCCCAGACCTCTGGAACTCCCTCTAATTCCTCTATTTGATACAGGGAACCCAGGTTCATCGAGTTCAAAGCATTGACTAGAATAAGGATCAGTTAAGTGAAACATATTAACAGAACCGAAGAGTAACTCTTCATCTGATGAAAACTCTTCCTAACTATCCAATTTAGGATGTGCCTTTTGGTGGGGCGGTGCCCATAACATCGAAGTAGATGGAATAAAATCTTTCAGAGTCAAAGACAACTTGGGCTTTGACACAATTTCATCTACATCTGATTGTTCCTATTTCATTGAATTATGTCATTTTTTGAGGATTTTCCCTCTGATGAAGAGGGTTTTTCTGTGGCATTCATGGTAGAATACACAATTGGTTTCTTCAATTGTGTTCGAAAAATAGCATGAGTTCGGTTGATTATTTTTCTAACCATCCAATCATCATATTTTTGTGCATTTTTGTTATTGACTTCTTGCCACTCGCCCTCTTCCTCTATATTTGTAACAGTTACACATGCTACCTGAACTGAAGAACCTTTCAATTTGACTTGTCCCGAGTCGACCATTTTTTAGGAGGTATTTAAAGACAAAACACTCCTGAATGGGATGCACCAACATATGATGAAATGTGAAATAGTTGGGACGATCTTCATCTCCTTCCTTGTTCGGCCTTTTGGGCCTTGGAAATTAGACCAAATTATTTTCCAGAGATGAAATGAAGTAGACAGGAACATTTTCATTTCAGAAAGAGTAAAATTTTCTTTTCAAATCCTCAAATTTTTTTCATCTTTGATCTCTTTTCATCTTGATGAAACAACCTCTTTTTTTGGTGCTCACGAGGCAGAGACATTCGAGAAGATGAAGGTTTTGAAGTAGAGGCAGGTACAAGTGCTTGTTTAAGAATAACTGTAGCAGTCTCTACTTTACCCATTCTCCTTCCTGGAGCTAATGGAATTACACGAGTTTTATCCTTAGTCTTTATAAGTGAATATTCAATCTGTTGAGTGATTGACGTAAGGTCTCAAAACCCTTCAGTGTATTTCATAGGGATCAACGACGTGTGTAATTCATAATGCCTATTTTCCACACAGATAGGCAACAATTATTCTTGAGGGAGTGCTAAGCTTAGGGAATATTTAAATCCCATCCAGCGAGCAATGAAATTCAAAACCCTTACATTTTCCATTTTCTTACAATTTTTAAGATAAAAAACTGTTGTCTTTGGAAATGTTGAACTAAATTGAAGAATGAATCTTTGGCGGAGATCCTCCCATCCGGTAATTGACCGGGATTCCATGCTTGCGTACCAGACAAAAGAAGGCCCTTGTAATGACTATACAAAACATCTGAGATTAACTGCTTCTTGTTGCTAAGGGGTTCCCATCATAGGATCTCAATGAGAAACAAAATATGTTAAGTGTTTCTATGGGTCTCCAGAACCATTAAATATTGGGAATGTGGTACTTTCAAAATTTGATGGGGGAGGAATTTCATCGACCCATTCAGGATAATCTCTCTTTTTTGGTTGAATTTCGGATCGTTTTCCCTCCATAGCTTCTAACCAAGCTGTGAATGATACAATAGTCGTTATTAACTTTTGAGAAACACATGGATAAGCTTGGACCTGAATAGGAGCATTGACTGGAGCTTGGATAGATGTGGTGGCTAGTGCTGCAACTGATGGGATCAGTGCCAATTATTGTTGCACTTGACCCGTAAGATTATACATGTGGGGTGTATAGGTATAGGAGGATATTCTTGATCCATCTTAGTAGCTGCAACAAATTCCCTTTTCTAACTGACTCCAACATGCTTATGAGAAATACTACCTTGAAGTAATTCTTCATTCAACCTCCTTAATTCTTTCATTTCTTCCCCTTGTTGGGAAAATATTTTCATTAGTGGGAGCGATTGGCCTTCTCCAAAGGAAGGGTATGTAACTTGATTCTTTCCATGCCCCTTGTTGGATCCCTTTTAGATAGAGGGAAGTGGTTTACTTGAAGGATTACTAAGATTCAAGGCAATCCTTTGATTTCATGTATGCACGCCTTCTTTATTTGTGTATGTGTGTACAACATCTTGAGTAGGAACCTCTTCATCTGATCCTTCTGAGTGAGCCTCATCTGGTGGTTCAGCGACAACGGAATTAATGAAATTAATTGATGCACACTGCATTGCATCCATTCTATCGATATTTCTACATTAATGACATTTTCCACGTCCCTGATGAGACATTGCCTTTTGTCGAAATGATCCCTCAGAAACTTCTTGAAAAACTGTAATTTGGAGGGAATCTCATGATATTTAGGCTCATTGTTCCTCTTGATACTTCTTACCTAATCGAGAGAATACTGACTTTCTCTGAGGGAGAGATTGAGGATTTGAAAAATTCCCCAGTCTGTTGGACTGGGGTTGTTCCGGATCAACTCCTCAAATCCTATTTGTTGATTCTAAGGCTTGGGTTAAAAGATTCCCCAGTCTGGAAAGCTAGGGTGGTTATTGACATGCTATATTTGAGACATTAATGAAAGCTCTCCTGATATTACAGACATTAGTCCAGAAATTAGTCGGATGCATCAACCTACATCCACTCTTATCACCCGGCTCAAAAGACTGTTGGATGATTTATGACACTTATGTCACTTGATGATGTGCTTACTCCAAACGAGAGCATGTTCAATATTCTCGTTTGCTTGATGCAGGAGTAATTCAAGAAATTGTTCTATGTATGCTTTATTTTATGAAGAACTAGTTGAAGCATGTTCTTGGGAAAGCCTTTTATTACAAACAAATCCAATTGATTGTGGCCGGCCCTAGGAAATAACATTGCATGAGACCATTTTCGGAGGGCTTTGCTGACTGGAGAGCACAGTGAAATGTAGTGCTCCATGAACACCCCATCCCCTGATATGAATACAAATGGGGAATTGGTAATTAACTGGAGAAATCTTATTAGTGCCCCAAGGCATGAATGCTGAATGTATCTCTGTTGCTTTTCAGCCTTCAGATATCGACAAACTAAGAGGGATTCCAAGTCAATTTTGCTTTTTAACCCTTCTATTACCTTAACATGATTTTCATATTTATCATGAGGTATTATTTTATTTTTTAACGGAAAAATAGTTTTCCATATGTTGAGACTAATATCATGAATTCCATCTTGACAGTCAGCTGAAGGCCAAAACATGACTGGCACTTCACCTTTTTCCAGTTGTTTTCTCATATTCAGTACTTTCTATTTATCATTTAATGAAGATTATTATACCTGATTGGACTAGATCCGGTGCTTCTTTGTTTCTTCATTGGATTCATCAAGATCGATAGAGAATTCACTGATAAAATTAGATGTTGAACGACCCAGAGGTGGCTCGGAGAATGACCTACACCTCGGGCTATCTTCTAATTGAGAAAGTATTTCGCCTACTAATGATAAAGCATCAGACATGACTAGATTCATATTTTCAAGTGCCTCAAGATAAGAGGGCTTTCTCACCACTACATTGTCCATTGGAGCATTTTCCCGGCAATGTGCATTATAACTGCAGAGAGGACTTTCGCAGCTAAATTCATCATCATTGGGAGGACAACCATGGTGGGTTACATCAAAAGATGAGACATTTTTCTCCGTGTTCTTTGGGACACACAGAGGGTTCTTGCGGCTCCCATATGAAAAAGACCTTGAGATCTACAGAATTTTCAAGAATCAAGCCTTCATGAGGAAGTGTCTGATAAAGACCTTTGGAAATAAAGTTTCCACTATTGGGAAATGAGGGAGTAGTATTTGGAGTTTCAACAGATAATTTTCTGAGTTCATCAATAACTCCAGCATCGATCAAGGCCTTGTTATAGATTGGATCTTAATTTCTTGAGTATGCTAGGTGGGTCTTCTTGTTAGAATCCTTCTTGCTCTCTTTAAGAACCACTTGTTGACCAAAGTAGTCATTTTGGGAAGGTGTATATTCTTGATCAAGAGAAATGATCTGGTTAGGCTGATTATCTCCACTCAAAATAGTTGTATGTGCCTAACATGGTTGTCCTTATGATATGGGGGAGTACACCCCACAACCCTCTTGGACATGAATAGATGTGTGTGTCTGTTCTAGAGTGAACTGTTGATGTGTCACTCCACTGGTAGGGATGGATTTATGTGTCTTTCCCTGAGATGCTTCTGAAGCTGTTATAATATCCTGGCAGGAATCCAGAATATGAGCAGGGATTTGCTTCTACTCTTTCACCATTGATAGAATGTGCATGGTGACTTCAACAGCCGGAACATGGATATACATCCATTCCATGCTTCAATTAGGTTTATGTTCCTGCTTCTATCCTCCTTTCCCTATCATTGAATTCTGACAATACTCATGTGTGGGGGAAAAGAGTTGAGTCTGCCTCCTGTTTGTCGCCGGAGATTTACAACTGACTTCTCCAAATTCTACCAAACGAGGTTGATGGTAGTATTGATCAATACTAATAGGTGTATATGCCTTCTGAATGCACTCTGTCAAATGTGATTGATGATCTTCCTTCTATACTGACAGAAGAGGCTGATGGCAGGACTGATGAGTGTAAGCAGGTGTATGTTCATGTTTACCAGTTGTCAACACATTGGGTTGGCGAGCTCCATCATATGTAGTCAGACGATCCTGCTAACTAGATGATGATTTATAAATAGGTGTATGTTCCTGTCTATAGTACTTCACCGGAATTTCCTTGAAAGATTGGTGTGCTGCTGCCAGACGAGTCAGCAGCACAAAGGAATTAAAATGGACCGGTGTGTGTGCCCACTCGTTGCTTTCCACCAAGTTAGGTTGGTGGAATTATCTGGACATAGAAGATATGATAAAATGCTCCCGTTTGACCGAATTTTTCCTCTGGAGGTTCATCTTTATTGCTCAGGTTCGAGGAACCTGAGCCGAATTCCTGGAGATGATACCCTCATCATATTGAGGACGCACTGCCGCACGAGTCTGGCAGCAATTGTTGATTGGAGCCCTCGGGAAGGACTCATGTCTCCTTGACTTAAGGCCCTGAAGGACATGCTCATTTACCTCCCCAGAATATGGGAGTGAATGGTGATTGCCTTATGGGGATAACGACCAGAAACGGTTGGAGACGATGGTTGGAACCACCTGCTTCTTGATTGCTGGTCGTCACTGCCTGGACAACCAGGGTGATTTATTGACTTGGAGGGCTTGTCAAGTGGCCTCCATATTTGGATTAGTAACATTTTGAAGGTACTTCTTAACAAATTCATTTGAAACCCAATGTTGAAGACGTTGAGTAAGTGATGTCGTTCTCAGAGTAGATGACGATCCAACAGGAGAAGCAACAGAGGCCTTCACAGCAGAAGTATTCAAAACAAGAAGTCTTCACGGATTTGAACATAGGAGAAGCCATTTATGTAACGTATAAGATCATGGAAAAGAGTTCCTATTTGATATAACATACGTAATCAAGATATGTTCGGCCACTACATCATTTGTATGAGAACATATATTATTGATTGTTTTGTTGGCCCTCTCATTGAGTTTAAATATGGTCCTAACAAATAGGTAAAACATTATTTCAACTTGATTAAGGATTCACGTCAGGTTAAAAGTTTTGTTTCCTATGGAATTGGGTATCACCTAGTTGATTTAAGTTTCAAACAATCCAAGCCGTTTCTAATGAGTTTGATCATAGAACTGGAAACATCCAACGATTCCATATCCATTTAGACCTCCATTCCATAGGTAGGTGCTGATTAGTTGTGAACTGATGAGGCCTAAGAATTTAAATTGGTCGAGAGGAATGGCGGTCGGGCTCATCAAACCCTTTTGGGGGGAATTATTGTCTACTATGGGACTCTCTTTATTGATTTGAGTTATCTTCGTTAATCCTTATTACATTTCCATGTATAAAATGAGCTTCCCATTATATTTGAAAATCAATGATTAGGTATGTATGAAATTTAAATAATGTTTTATATGTATTAGAGGTTCTTCATCGATAGAGAATCATCCGTATTTGTTAGAGATTATTTGTCAATGGTATTATTCAATAAATAAAAGTCTCTTGGTCATTATGATGACCATACTAGTTTTAAATCCACCCAGTGGGGCACTTGAAGTTTATTTTCATTCAGAAGGACATGAATTATTTCAGAGTTGGGATCATACCTACGGATAGGCTACCTACGTATCCTTTGTTTAGGAATGTAATCAGAACCCACATAGTTCGAGTAAGGGAGTATGATGCTTATGCATGATTGATGGCTCAAAGAAATATGTCATGATTACTTTTACACTCTCAGCTCACATGGGTCAAGCTCGGTGTGAGAAACAACAGGTATTGGTGAAACCAGACAATTGTTCCATGAAAGATGCAATGATGTGGGGCTTATGTATGTATGACTACCCAAAATAGATGAATTTTGGGTTTTACATCAGGGAATAAAACCCAAGAACAAGGACTATAAAGGTATATGTGCTTTTTGGAGTTTTGGATACTCTATCTTGGGGTTTACCCCTGAGGAAGATTTTCATAATAGGAGGAGACTTGTGTTTGTGTTTTACTCCTGAGAAGGAAGCCCATATCAAATGTAAATTAAGACTAGTTAAGAGAAATTATGACTGAGGATTATTCCTATGAAAGAGGCCCAGGTTAAAAGGTTTTGAGAACTGGGGCTTACTTCTAAAAAGGAAGCCCAGGTTAAGGTAATTATGACTGGGGCTTACTCCTAAGGAGGTTGCCCATATTTGAGACTGGGGATTACTCCTGAAAAGGAATCCCAGGTTAAGGGACATGGGGATTTCTCCTAATGAGGATGCCTATATATATAGACTTTTAGACTGGGGTTTACTCTTGAAAAGGAAGCCCGGGTTAAGAGAACCATGTTTGGGGCTTACTCTTGAGGAGGATGCCTATATTTTGGGAACTTTGAGACTGGGGCTTACTCCAAAAAAGGAATCTCAAATTTGGAAAATTAGGACTGGGGATTGATCCTATGGAGGATGCCTAGTTTAGGGGACTTGGGGATTAATCCTAATGTGGATGCCCAAATTAATGAGAAATTGGATTGGGGATTATTCTTGAAAAGGAGGCCCAGGATCAGGATTATCTCATATTAAATGATGAGCTTGAATGAATGAAATCTCTAACCTTATTGACATAACGATGTGTAAATTACGAGGTGTTAAGAGATGTTCCTCAAAATTCCTTTCAAATAAGGAAGCCGACAAAGGAAACATGCCATAAATGTCTTTGAAGAGGGTTTTTAAGGCTTAATCATATATATGAGATGTGGATAAGCATATAAAGAGTAAAATGGGAAGGAAGGGCACCCAAAAAAGGAGGGGCACGCAAGTCCTGCGTGGGTGTGCAGGTCGTGGACACGAAAGTATACCTACGTAACACTGGGGTACTAGCGCAACATTCAATCCATAAGGTAATACTTGGGAGAAACTTGGCTAAAGCCCTTATTACTATCCCTAGAGGCTTCCAGAAGATAGGCGCACAAGTTCTATTCAAGGGGTAAGGTGGCGCGCAAGTGTGGCCATTTCCTTTAAGGGCTGGACACTTAGGCGCACAAGTGTTGATGAGTTTCAACACTTCGTCCCCCCCCCCCATTTAGATCTCCTGTTCTAGGTGAGAAATTACCTTATAAGTGTTCGGAAGCTTCGATAAGTGACTAGGGTGTCGGGAGCTCAAATCTGAGTTTCTGGAATTTTTCCTCCCCAGCATGGGGGGCCCATAAGGGTATTTATAGGCTAGAGAAGACCCTGGGAAAAATTAAAAGAGGGCATGCAAGTCACCTGCATGACAAATTGGCAACGCGCAAGTATAGTTGAGCGACCTTGGTTGAACTTGCGTGACCCAAGTACATTTGAACCTTTGTTCATGCCTTTTTCAATTTTTGATGTTTATTAAAAGGATTAATCACTTTGGGTACAAGCTATTTCTCTTTTTCAGGGGTTATACTCTGTGACGAAATGGAGCATCAACACTCATCCATAAAAAGCTCAATAAACAGTACCCCATGAAAATATCATGGAATTTGGGAAGAGTGGATCACATAATAAATTGATAAAATGGTTGGGAAAAGGATGAAATATCTCATTATCACTATTTATCCCATAAAAAAGGAATCAAATAACATGTAGTTCATGATGGCGGAGTCACGTGCATGTAAGAACACCCAAGGTGTATCTTACCATTCATATGAGTGGTGGATTCACACATTTTAGGTTCATAGGGTTAGGACCATAAAAAATCGTCTGAGTTCATAATGAATGGACAAAAGAAGGTGGAATTTTTGGCTGTTGTTATAGAGTGGGATAATGAATACCTGAAAAGAATAGGTCCAATGAGGAACTACACCACCTGAAGAAATCCTGAATCCAATTTTGCAAACTTTATGGTTATACATCCTGTAACACATAAAGTAATATACAATCTTGTCTCATTGACTATGGGAAATTATTTTTAATGCACAATTCTTGTACTAGTGGGATACATTTCATTCCAATGTAATATTTGTGGCACAAAAAATTAAATCCTAATGTGAATATATTCAATAGTTTTCCATATACCACACAAGTACCATAAAAAAGATGACACATTGTTTATGGACATACTTCATCGACGAATGAATGATATTAAATCAGTTTAAATCCATTTAACATAGAATGTAAATGGGGTAAAGGGGATAAAGGGTTATGATAATTTAGGCTGGGTCTAGTGATAGAAGAGACAGCCATCACTCGATATCTCATAAGGATGAGAATCAATCCACTCACATTTTTGAAACACGACATGGTGTGGGAAAAACACCATTGGGGGAATCCGCTATTGTAAGGTAATTGACGAATGTCACAAATATTGTGGGTAATACCATACTTATCATATGTGGCATCATGATTTTAGATAGGTTAATTAAGTTTTTTAATGACATGTGCTAATTTGTATTGGAAGTTTAATGTAATTTAACTTGGACTAGTGTTACTTGTTTAATGTCATGTTAATTAGAATATGAGAGATGTAAATATATTAAGGTCATAATACATGGACCTATTTTATAAAATTTAAGTTTTTTATGCATGGAACATTGGGTGTCTATTATTTTAATTTCGTAACTGTTGGATTGTGGGCTTTTTGATTATGGTAATAGAGTTTGGACCTTAAGTGAGAATCTCAAATAGATATGTGTAATGTCGTGTAGTGAAAACCCTGATGTGAACGATTGAAAAGTTGGCCCAAAAATAGAAAACCCATTCCTTATAAGTTTCACACATAGTTCAAATTCAATATTATTGAACCTGGAATCATAATTTATGGTCATAGAGTTCATACCCAAGGATCTTCTTATGAAAATTATTCCTTGAGAAACATGACATTGGTGGGAAGTGTGATACACTCACTATACATAGGTATCAATAGTATCCCCCAATTGAGTAGACCTTATGAATGATTTAACGTCCTTACCAATTAGGATCCATCTTTGGTGGGTTATTTTATCAATGTTCTGGGATCCAATTATATGTCACCCTAGATAATGGAGTGAAGGGAATCCTTCTTATATAATGCTATCATTATCGTGTTTCAGTGTATCTCTAGACTACATAAAACATGGACCCTATTTTCATTGAGGGATTCCATCATTCATAGGAGGAAATATTAAACTTTTTATATCACCTATTAGTAATAAAAACCCATTCATAATGATAAAACATGATCCTCGATGGGCAGGACTGCACCATTCCATACATCAGGGTGAATGGGGTCACATGGGTGGAATTTAGTGTTGTCATCCAGTAGGTGCAAAGGGTATTGGGGTGTTTTTCAAGAAAAATTTAAATATATTTAAACACCCTTTTTATATAATTTTATAGTGGATATTGTGTAATGCCTCAACCTATCCATTCTCTTACACATGATAACATAGAGCATGGTTTGACCAGATATTGTACATGATTTACAATATTTTTAGATCAATATCTAATAAGTTTATTCCATTGATAGTGAGAATGTTGTGAGGGACTAAAAATATATGTATCATGTGGGATCTCATGAATTCAATTCCAAATTAGGCCTTGAATCTGTTAAGGGTAAGAACCTATTCCCATATGGAGAAGAAATGTGTAATGGTTATAATGAATATTCATTTGATAATTTTAATTGAGGGGTAAGATCACATAACATTTAGTCACCATAATTCAATGTGTTAGGAGTAAATGGTGGTGTAGAGGTGCTCTGGTGGCCGACAGAAACAATTTTCATGAATCTGACATGCATGACATCTCTTGGCATACTCGACCCAATCATTGACCATGGTGGGAATAAAGTATCCCAGTCTCTAAATCTAGTGGGATATCTTCAATTCTTCATGATGGTAACCATATAACATTTCATGTAATTCCTACCAAATTTTAAGAATCACATATCCTATGATGCAATGGAGGATAATTCAATTAAACAAATATATGTAGAGTGTTTATTTAAGGTTAGTCCCACTCTAAATGGCTATTTGTACATAACATTGATCGATTCACTCATGCGTGGAATGGTATAGAGGGATAATTCCATGATGGAGCTACTCAATGAATAGAGATGTGCAATCCTGTCTCTCCTCTACTTTGGGTGAAGACAAGGGTCATGATGAAGAAGTAATGACAACTAACTAGTTTACCTACATCCTGTTATCAACATGTAAAAGGATAGAAGAGATGAAACTCTAGTGTTCCACATGAATGAACATTCCATCCTAGTTATGATCAATTGGAGATGCTTTTATAATCGACAATGTGTCGGCATGAATATTCTAAGAATGTGGTACATGAGTCATTTTCGATTGAGTAGGAAACTGGTCCATTAGTTAGAGAGTATGCTCCACTTAGGGGTCAAGCTCTATATTTGTAATAATGTAGTCACGATTAAACAATTTGGAGACTAATTTAGATTCTCCCTTCACAATAAATAGGGGTAAATAAATCTCGAGAGATAAATTAAGTCTAGTAATGAGATCCTGGTACTCTAAATAATTTTTAGTGAATTTTTTAGAGAATAATAACTAGAATGTAAAAATGACATGCACGGGAGTGATGAAGATGATACCTATGCAAACTCATTTGGTATTGGTATTATAGATCATTATAAATTTTTGGCATTGGGAGTCACCATTAGAGTTTATCATCCAATATAGTATAACTTGATCAAGTGAGAGGATAAACTCATCTAAAAAATCAATAATTAGGTGTAGTACTTCAGAGGATAGATGGATGTCTAGGAAATATTTCAATTCCTGACCGTTGATAGATTTCTATGTAATGATCCTGATGTAAAACTTCTAAATGGTCACTTCCCAACATTCCAATAATCACATCAGCATGGGTAGATTCCGGATCTAATTATACAGGTCCACATAGAACACTAGATGTATTGTGTGATGCTTCATATTATTCCTCAACTTCTACATAGTGAAATCTAGGGAAACATTTCTCTTCTGGATAATGAATTATCTGTTCTTCATGTTGAAGAGAAAGATGCTATAATAATAAAAATGGGTTTCCTTAACCACATTATTCATTTAGGTGAGAGGGGAAATGAGGAATCATTCATAGGTGTTCACATAGTGGTCCAATGGTTTCTCTGAGATGGGATGCATCAGAACCAGATGCTATAGACGATATATATTGATTTCCACAAAGGTGGTCTGGAATTATTATTCCCATAGTTATATGGTACCATTAATTATTACTCTATATGAATGATTAATGTTTTTGAAAAAATTCATGATGAATCTGAATTTATATGATAATTGGCATTGGATACCTCATAACTCTCATTAGTTGACCAAGGGAGGAATTTGGTTGATGGGAGTAATCTTCCCTAAATTGATTTTAATGCCTCTTTATCTTATAATGAACCCAAGAATCATCCCATAGTTTACTCCAATGCAAAATTCAAGGGCTTCAACATCAAAATCATAGTGTATAGTAAGAAGAAAACTTTCTCACAGTCTCCTAGATAGCCCACACACTAGCATGATTTAAATAAAAAATCATCCACATATGGTTCCACTAACATCCTGCAAATCGTCTTGATGACGTGATGTATGGACCAATAATACATGGATGCTATATTATTTTGGAAAAAGAGAATCACATGAGAGAATAAGGTCCCTTTCACACCATGAATGTGGTGGACTTCTCATCCCCATGAGCCATCTAGATCTAGTGGTACCTCGAGTATCCATCCTTGATTGAGAGACCTTGGATCTCGGCCATAACATAGATAAATAACTCTATCATAGGAAGAGGAAAGTCGTCCTTTATTAAATGAAGGTCAAGGTCCTATATTTGATACATACACCTAATATCCCATTATTTTTCATAGCTAGAATGATATTAGTTAGCCTTTGGGGGAACTAGTATTTCCAGACAATGTTGGCTTTGATTATCATATCCTACTCGACCTCGACCATAGCACTGTGATATGCCTGAATTTTTATTGGAGTTTGATTCATCATACAATTAATTACTTGGTTACCCAAACTATAAATGAGAACCCAAGTTCCTAGACCTATCAACTCATTATTTAGGCATGAAAATATTTCACAGTTATGCTTTAGGAAGGCCAGATACTACTACTGCTCTTCTGAAGACATTACTATAGTGATTTGAATAATTATAATATCCTCCTTTGTACCAAGGTTAATTTGAACAAACTCATTGATTGTGTTGAAGACACCCATTTCAAACACTAGTAGAAGATCTCCATAATTTATTTCATCATATGTGGTAGGGGAATCAGTAAGAGGTGATTCTTCTAGGCATTCTGACTAAGAGGGAGAACTGGTGCCTACATGAGAAGACATAGAAACTATACTAAGGGGTTCCCAATCAACTAAAACTATGGTGGATGATATTTTCTATCCAATTGAATATTTACTCCAACCATATGGTCCATACATGATGTCAAAGCAATAATGTTGAGTCAATTTTTTATGATTCAATATTTCTATATAAAACAAATAGGAGTTCCATGAAATGGTTTCCATATGGTGAAACTCTCAGTACCATTCTGGGTTAGGGGATTTTAGTACCCCATGGGCCTATCCAATGTATGATTATGAGGTAATATACAGATGTTCCTTATTTTTAGGGATTCCAAAACCTTCTTTATTGATGAAAATAAAGAAACATCCTAGATCAAGCATTGTGGGTCCAACTGATGAATCTATAGAATGATTGAATCATTCATGTTAGTACATGGTTTGAACATAGAGGGCATCCGATCATTGGTGTGTTCAACCCTGTTGGTTTGAAACATATTCTCCTATCACTTATAGTAACCTACGTCTATATAGTAGCACTCACATTAGTTTAAGAGATACAAATAACCTTGGAATACCACTACAAGACTGTTACTAGAATACTTGAGGAACTAGTGATATTAGGAGGGGATCAACACATGAAAATTATTCTTGGGCCTATCTAGAAGCATGTTTTTGGTAATATACTAGGAGGCTACCCTGAAAACATCACTTGATTTCAATCCTCCAAACCAGGTCTTTAGCTGAATCCTACTAAAATGTTTTGGATCGGTCCATTTATAACCCTAAATTGACAGTTTAGAGGGATTCATATCTATATTGGTCAATCCCATCTTATGGAGCATCTAGGCTTCGATACAGCTGATCCCAAAACATGTTTCCACCCGGAAGTAGATGATTTCCATTCCATATAACTGGAATTCAATGTACAAAGAGAATTTGTGTCCTTGAATAGGAGAACCCTAATCTTTTACAGAAAATGTGATGATGACATAGAATGCCACAATCTCAGCCTCCAATACATTGTAAGAATATATTGTATCTACATATACATATAATTAGAGGGTACATTCAAAAATATTCAAGTTTTTATTTCATATTATTTAATAAGAAGAGGGCCTCAAGGATTGATAACCTTGAGGGTACGCTTGAAAGGCGATTATTCACATCTTAATACCATTCCAAAGGCATATTGATTCCCCGCAAGTGGTCTCCCATTGGCTGAGGTATGAAGGATGTTACATGAAATACAATTGGTTTCTGGATGGTGCTAGAAATACCCTACTATTGATTAGATGATATACTCTAAAAAACTAATGAATGATTGTTAGTTTGATGAGGATAATATCTGACTATATGAGGCTGATCACAATGCAGTCATGACTAGTATTCTCATTAAACTATCATTTTCAAATGCATGGGAATACAATATGAAGCAAGTGTCGAGGGGTGTGAATGCTATTATTTTCTCAATACCTACTTCCTGATCATAGTTGCATAAATTTTCTAGTTCTAGACATTTACCTGATCACAATGAACAATAATATGCCCTTATCTTTTCATGGGATGGTGTGGGATAGATGTTTACTTTGGCAGAGGGGGGTTACATAATATTCCTCACATCTGAGCATCCCAAAGCAGTCTACTAGATCAAGGGAATTCATAGAGGCATAATGCTACTCATCATCAGTGGGGTCATCGAATGTTGGGAAGACCATGGGTGAAGTTACCAAATATAGAGGCACAAAATCACTAAGATTGGTAGATTGTTTCTGTACCACTAAGGGAATATGATATTTCTTATTTAATCGACACATATTCTTTTTATACCTAATGGATATTATGAAAATATAGAAGTAGTAGACGAATGAGGCTTAGTGACTCTATGAGGTTTTGTTCTACCCAAGAGTGCATAAATGACACCATGGATGTGACATACTACCCTACAAGGTAAATGGTTCTTATATTATTTATTACTAAAGCTATGAGCTGACTTCCACTCACTATAGAATTCATGGGAACTATTGTGGTCTATGGAGATATGCATCACCAGTGCTGAAACATCACCCTACATGACCAAGCCATGACCCACTTGTTCCTGGATCCAATCACTGAACACATAACATTCCTTGATGGTATATGAAAATATATTGTTGTTTAATAAATTGATTGGGAGGTCACTGAATCTTGTCTCTTATGGACTTATACATTATAGGAACATCAAAATCCACTTTTATTGGGTGTAGACGAAATAGAATGGGAAATCAGAATCCTAAAAATAGTAGTTCATGTTCCTTATATATGGAACGGGAAATATGGGAACCTATCCACGATGAGGGTATGTAGCCAAATTTTCTCATCTTGGTGGATTCTGTTTGTGAGAAGGTAGCTAACTATTAAGTGTTTAGTTAGGATATTCTTAGTTCGGATGTGCGAGGTGAGGATTTTCTTGGTAGCGCTATGCTCGATGGGTATTTTTTAGTAGAAGGGGAATAACTCCATATACATGGCATATCGTCATAGATATTGAAAAAACCGACGTCTTTTTTAGAACATTACAATGTAATTGTGAGAGGGAACATACAAAACAATCCAGCTTGCTACAAGGCCTCTTCCAACAAAAGGGACCTATAATAAAACTCATATTACTAACCTAGATAGTTCTTGGTGATGATGGTATGGACCTGATCTATCTTGAAATTCACCACCCACATCATTAGAAGCTGAAGTTGAGTTTTCAACATGTTGAGTGAGAATGTGAGGCCTTTCCACTTGGACACAAATTTTTTTGAATCATTCATTTGGAATTTGGTTGAACATGACGATATAAATGATGGTTTTAATGTGAATGGTGTAGTTGAACTTGTAATAGAATTTTCAAAGATGTTATCCACAACCGATGACAGACGCAGTGGGATGTTGAATATACCCAATGAACCCGGTTCCATATTGTTTTTGAACAATAAAATAGAGCTTGGTGTCGTCCTGTTTCTATAGGTACCCTATATATACATACATCTTAACATATTGTGGCTATGATTATATAATGGGTCTCCTTTTTCATTAAATGAGGAAAATATGGTATTACCAACTCCCTAGGTGCTCATATTTTGTCCATGCACAACTTATATAGCTTTCCACTAGGCTTAATCACCACAGGACATGTCTCCTGGTCCATAGGGGGAGCAGTGAAAGTGGATATCATGTCACCTTGGTGAGGATACATTTTTTGGATAGGTTATCTTACCCCCAATGCAATGATTGAATCATAGAATCATGGAATGAGGTTCACCAACTCATGGAATGGAATTATTTGAACCCCGAAGAGGACACTTATGCTACTCCGTAGTGTTTAGTGACACTTACCTCAACCTATTACCATTTACTCATACTAATTATCTACATCGATTATTGAAGATATTGAGCTTGATTGATGCCATTTAGAAATTGAGGACATGTATCTCCATAAGGGGGAATTGGGAACTCTTGGAGTAGTTCCAAAATCCAGGCACCATTCTGCAATGAAAACAGTGATGATCCTCAACTTCTATTCAAGATATTGGAGCGAGGAATACATCTTAGTTTCCATCATTTATTTTTGGATTACATCTAACGTATTATATGTATTAGTATTATCCTTTCCATTATTGTTGTGTCATGGAGTTGTAAATAATGACTCATTAGGGGGATCTCTGAGGCTACATGCCTATCTCAACTGGATGTTGAGGACACATATCAGATGGATTCCCAAGTAATGTACAACTCCTTGAGTATGATCTTCATTTTCAATCCCTATATTGATGCCCCCATTCGTATGATTTTTAAGAAACATTGGGAAATACATATTAATCATAATTGTATCTTTTGGGGGACCAATGTCATTAGAATGATGGTCAAGCTATAATTGGGTAGGGATAATGTGGATAACAACACATTGTACCAAGCCTCTAATCTGAACATGTAGAGAAGACTCTTCCATAACCTGGTAGAGAAATATGATTCTCTTGATGCATATCTATTGGAAGGTTTGGCTATAGGTGCACAATGTAGGGAGCTAACCCATTGGGGGTGTTTCCATTTGAACCCTTCGACACAGTTGGTAAATGGAATCACGGTCCAACATTCATCTTAGATAGAAAAAATGATGGTCATAGAGGTTGTGAAATGTTTCCCAAATAATATGGGGAAATAAGAAACCTTTCCCTTTGAATGGGACTCAAGGATGCTAAAATTTGGCATTGTAGACAGTCAGAACACCACAAAAGAAATTTAGAATCCAAGGCCTTCAACATTCCAACTTTATTAGAGGAATAGTCTTTATCATGGTATAAAAAATCTAAAACTGAGGTTGGCCATGTGATGGGTGGTGGAATAAATGTATATTGGTTCTATGACTGGTTAACTGATAGAATATTTGTTTCCCAAATCAAAATTTCATTACATAATGGGATGTATCTTAGGGTTGATGCAATATAAATAATCACTTCCCAATATAATGTGGTATTCATCACTACTTCATGAATGGGGTGATGGAATTCATATGAAGCACAATGGAATACTCCCCAAATGAAGGTTTCCATCCAAACCTCAATATTCTCTTATATATTTTTTAGATGTTGAGATGAGGAATATTGGTGGTGATAGAGATGTATTAACCATGAGACCCTAGAAGGGGTGAACAACCTTCTCTACATGAAAATACATGAAGAGGGATCTGGGGATTAGGTTGAAATAATATTCTATGATGGTGAAAATCACCCGTCTGGATACATCCCCAAAATTAGGTTTCTAGGGTAGATACTCCATTATCAAGTTGTCCATCCCCTTGGAATCATAGAGATCAATGAGTTTAATGATGACTTGGTGTTTCCCAATATTCTTCCTTTTATGGTGAGTGTTCACCCTTTCACCTCGAGATGGGTCTTCAGGGTATTGTAACTCCTTGACATAGGGAGGAACATTGTGCGGGTAGGAAATAACAAAGCGATGATCTCTTCTTGAGTGTATTGGGACATGGGTAGGGCCTTCGTGTTGAGTTTCATTGGATTGGGGATTCCTACGCTTTGATAGGTGAAGGAATAAGGTGGAATGCCACTCTAATTGGTGGTAGCACGAGGAAAACCACTATGATGGTCGGTGATGACATGGGTAGGAGCATATTTTGGGTTGATGATGGTGTAGGGAGGACCTCCACACTAGTTCTCATCAGTACAGGTTTTCCCAAACAATCTGTTGATGGAGTCAAGGATTAATAGCGTCAACACAACCAATCTATAAGGTGGTTGGGGCCTTGATCACAATCGTTTAAAGATGGATTGTAGTTAATTTATTTTATAGATCTCGAAGTATGTGCCAATGGTGTAAGGGGCCATTGCAGTCATGTAATATGACTATTAACAAGCATTCTCCTGATCCTTCCCTTGTTGTTTGTGTTGGTGCTTCAGACAAGGGCTGACGAAGTAGGGTTGAAGTCCACTTGTTATTTGGCCCGATGGACATTTTTTTCAAGCATTGACATGACCTAGTGATAGACATCAATGGAAGATCCCGAGTAGTGGTATTGGATGGTACGACTCGAGAATTTCCAAACTCCTCAATATATTGTCCTAAGTCACTGAGGCTCTCCAAAGAGAGACTCACAAAACAATTCATTGTCATAATTTTGGGTGGATGGTCCATGAACAACCCTCGAGAGAGAGGGTGTAAATTATGTGATGATGGCTCTAGGTCATAGTGGTCTGTATCCCAAATGGTAATAAACCACTCTACACATTCCAGTATATGAGGGTGTCTATATCCATCCTCTAGATGATCTCCAAGACAGATATGGGGCATGGAAGCCCGATATTAAAAGGTGTGGATGACTATATGATATAGAGGAGTTGTGCAGGAATTCTTCATAACTAATTATCTTGCCACAACGCCTATGGGTGCTCAGATTTTGGATTCTTAAAGATTGATATGTGTATTTCAGGATTATTTAGAAAATAATTTAGGTATAATAAAAGTCATCACCAATTCCCCAAAATCATCCAATCTTCTGTAGATGGAGAGGGATCCACACTAGAAATGCCACAGACAAAGGATTCCTAATGATAACTTCCCTAATGTCTAGGACAGTTCCATGCATGGCCTACCATTTTATTTGTGGAACCCAGTGCTAGATATATAGATTTGATGACATGAAAGAAATACTCTGGTTCCCTAACTCAACTTTTCCCCATGTTCAGGAAAAGATTTTCATGTCAGGTTCACCATTTCTATTTCTGATGTTTTTTTATGTGTCACGCATGTGCATTCGTGAATGCTTACACTAACTATAATGTCCCCATGTTCCATGTTTCCAAATCTGGGAGTCATTCATCACATTTTTTGGGGATGACTTCTTCTTATTCAAAATGGAATGATGGTATGACAGTTTCTCATTCCATGGATTACTCCTTTGATATTTTCACTTAATCCAAGTCTCCCCCAAAGATTAATTCATTTTCATGGAACTCAATCATGGTTATATCTCTCTATGAACATCATTTAATTAAAATTATTCTGTCTTGATAGGGAATCATCCTTCAGTCTGGGGAGTAGTCAAATTATTATCCTCTAAGCATGTATTGATTTTGGGATCATTACCCACCAGTAAATATTCCACTTTGGAGGGTTTCTAATTTGAGGCTTATTAGGAATAGATTCCAAGGCTTCCCATTAAGATCACAAGGAAATTGATGTTAGCGGTGTATGTATTTCAAGCTATTTTTACCTCATGAATCCAATTTTCATTGCGTGGGGAAGATGTTTTCTGTTAGGTACAAATTTCTACATTTTGTGGAGTCATATCAGAATGCCTACATGTGATGGATTGTGGCATGGGTTTAATGTATTGGGAAGAAAAATTGGGTGATTTAAAGAGGTTTATTTACAAGACGTATCCCTGTGATTTAAGACTCAAGTTTACCAGTTCATATCGAATTCCATATGTGGATGTTCTATAATATGCTTCTCTAAGAGAGATGAAATCACACCTGAGTTTAGGAATCTAGATTGAACTTCGTGTGATATTGAAATGAGAGGTACATCCCCATGAGGGAATATTTAATACTAGATTTAAAAAATGTGGATAGAATCCATTATGGGGGAAGATCTGGATATTGTGCCCCCCGGAGAGATCCATAGATAGTTTACCAATTTATATCAAATATTGTGTGAAGACCATCTGGTGGTGTGTACCTATTTGGGAAGATTTCACACCACCTTCTACAAAAGTGGATTGAACGTCGAGTGAGGTATGATATAGAGTTGAAAAATAGTATGGATTAAAACATAAGGAGTCATCCTACAAACAATTTTTAGAAGTCGAGGATCAAATCGCAAGAAGATATATGCCATAGTTTAAGGTTGTCTGACCGGACCAATCCATGCAGTTTTACATCATGAGATATAGACACTCGCGTTTCGAACAGAGTGTCCAAGAAGAGTGGCTTGGGGATAATGCATAAAATATACCCAAAGAAAGAGAATCACTATTTTCGTATGGGGACAATGCATGAAAGCTTCCCATTGTGGGTATCTCATCCCTACTGGGCAATGACATTCTGGTGCATACACACATAAACATCCCAATCATGGAGTTTCATCTCATGGAGGGGAAGAAGGTGGACTCCCATGATGATTTTACATAGGAAATCCTTATTATCATATAGGTTAGGAGGTGTGGGGTAATCTCATGTCAATCATACATGGGAAATCCTATGTTTTTTCATAGGGAATTGATTTGGTTTTCTATCAGGTGCTGAGGACGTTTCGATGTACTTTAACATCATATAAAAATGATGTAGAGCTAGGCAGTTTTAAATCATGTGGCTCTAATGTTGGGAGATTCAGTCCTCACCCCATGGCATTACATGGAAAAAACTCATGCACCTTTGGGATAGGCATGGAGTTGGAACTTCCTTGTAGCAGTGTTCAATCACAACATCCATGTTAGATTCCCAATGCATAGAATAAAATGGGATGGAGTACCTTTTCCTAAGAGAAACAGGATGGGTGACAACTATATTATAGGAATATTAAACATCAACTAGGGTACTTGAATTTTTCTTAGTGAAACTAGGTTGGGTTGAAAGAAAATATTTTGTGAACAGATTGATATAGCCTAGGGGTGATAGATGGAGTAATGATGCATGGTTGTACGCAATTGATGGGGTTACATGCAATCCATGATTGAGTGTAGGTATGTTCTCTATGCATGCACTTGGTTATCCTAATGGGTAGTTTAGTGAGGATAAATCCTTAGGATTCCAATTGAATTTTGGACCCACATGAGCTCAATTGCAGAAATTCCAATCCCTTTAGGGTCTTTGATTTATGGTTCTTCACACCATCACTATAGATTTAGAGTTGTGCATAGTAGATCATCATGTCATCTTTAGGAGGGCCTATAGAGGTTGGGGATAACTTCTCATTGTATCTTAAATACAAATAAATCTGGGTGAATATTTTTAGGCATGAAACTGATGTTTTGTCCATATCCTTCCATTGTCATTGGTCTATGTTCATTCAACATGTATGGATTGAAGTCATATATTATGCACCATTAGAGAAGTTTCATGAAAATATTGCATTCAATTATTACTTCTTGTGTACAGTTCTATTTTAATCATGCTACGGCCAACGACATGCCATAAACCTGTAAAATAATCACATATCTTCGCATTATCATTAGTGCGTAATTGTGTTGGGTGTGAAATTTCATCTCTTCATGCACGATATGGAACTTTCACACTATAGGAACTCAGAACAACCATATAGGGCTGGGGTGAATCAGTGAGTAATATTTTTCTTTTAAACTAATGGATCCTATTACAACATTGGTTGGGACATATTTATTTTTTTATAAGACCGTGCAGAAAGAAAATAATCATATGAAAAGAGATTACACAATAATTTTACTTGGTTTTTCACTAAGGGATAGTCCAAGAAGAAAAAAATAAAAGGTTTTCAGTCATACCAAAGTCAACTAATATTCACTAGTGTTGGAGTACAAGAGTTCAGACAAATTCACTATATCCTTATACACTGCCTTCAAAAGAATTCAGGGTTACGTCACTACATCCCTTGGAACACTTCCGTTGACCCCCCCTACTCACTACATTGAGAGAAGTCAAACTCAGTTTATTGACTACAATTTCTATTCAATGGATTGGAATTATCGAATTTATCCCTAACATAGCATGAGACTATACTTTCCTGGAAGACCTGAGAAGATAAAAACTGAGAGCCCTATTCAGTGAATGACTAATGTTCAAAAACAAACTTTTTTGATGCTCCTTTAGGAAGATCACTCCACTATGAATCACCCTTTCCATTTTGGAACAATGTTCTTCATGAATCACCCCTTCCATCATAGAAAACCTTACTTCAAGAAGGTCATTGAGTCAAAATGGATTGCCCCTTCATCACGAAGAACCCTTTTATCAAATGCATTTTCATCAGTCATGACTATAATTGTCCCTTCATGATGCTCAATCGCACAGGGAATGTCAGTTTTAAAGAGCTTCAATAGATTCATGAAAACATAGAGATATTGGATTTTCCTTCAACAAAGTCATTAGAATCCCCACAACCACTTTTTAGATTTTCTAGATCCTTAAAAACATCCTCATAACACTCGTCCCTTCCTGATGTAATAGTGAAATTTGGAATATTCATGAAGATTTTCATCAAACACTTCATGCTTCCTTGATGTTCCAATTCTCGTAATCATAGAGATCACTGTTACTAATCATGATCTCTACTTCCCCGTCATTCATAATGCACATCATAATTTCATACATCACTGTAAAAAATTATCAAATCCTTCACGAAACACAACTCACATAGAACATATTCCTGAAACTCATGCCTATTCAATATTTTCATTATGAATTCAAGAAAAACCACTTATCCAGCTGAAACCCATCTACAAATTTTTGACCCCAAAAATTTGGAAATCCCTAGGAAATTGTTCCTCCTTCAACACTGTTGTATGATTGAATTTTTAGATCCATATCCTTGTACACTCCTTGATATTTCTTAAAAGTATTGACAACAAACAGAAACTACACTCCATTTATAGAAAAGAACAGACATGGTTTTAACAATATCCCACTTTCAATGTGTTTAAATCCTCTTTGAATTTATTTGGAATTAAAAATTCTAATGGACTCTAGTCCAGCCATAGGTGAAAATGTTTCTGCAACATCAATACCTTGAATCTTTTAATATACTTTACATACCATTCATGACTTGTTTTTTATCACATTACCATGATCATTGAATTAATTCTTGAAGAACCACTTCATACAAATCGGATTTTGAATTTCAGGTGATGTAACAATATACCACAATCGATCCTTGTTTATCTGATCCAACTCTACATTCATGGATCTAAGAAATGATTCATCCATTATGGCTACTTCGAAGGAGGATTTTTCCGTAATTGATAGGAAGTAATATTGTTCATTATTAATCATTATCCTTGTTTTTTTTGGCATTTTCGAATACCTAGTGATATTGGATTGATCAAATTTGTCTATTTGATGTCATCTGTGAGGTTAAGAATATTTTTCATCGGCTATGATTTCATTACATGATTCTTCTTCCGATTCAACATCTAGTTGTGACCTCTAAATGTTTTGAAATCCTTCCTCTACATGTTCATTTTAATCACTTCCATGTATATTGTCTTTTTCATCTTCAATCAAATCATTATATAACCCCCTTTGTATTTGTGGTCTTATATTAAACTATGTAAATGTCACTAAATTCCAGAATTTTTATTAGTCTATAATTGAAACCCTTGTAGGAATTATTATCCACTAAATATTTTTGGAATTTACCTTCATCTTCTACATCACCATATTTTCCCTGATTTCCATATTTTTTTGATAAATCATTTACTTTTCGAAACATATAAATAATCCAAAGAGGGATTCCTTCTTTACCAAAACTCATACAGTTTCTTGATTTCACCCATATAAACCCCTATTCAATTTTAATTATACACTACCATTTGAGTGGCCTATTTCTAGTAATGTTGAGTGTTATGACTCTCAATCAGCAGAGCTCTGGCCATATTGTTCATATATTGATTCCTATGCTCTGCAACTCCATTTTTATGTCAGGTTCTTAGAGAATCCACCTTATGTTGTATTCTATGCTTCTCTAGGTAATTTTCATACTCAATGGATGTGTATTCCCCTCCACTATTAGGTTGAATAATTTTGATTGTCTATCATGTATCATTCTCTGTGATTTGACAACAGGTTTTCATGAAATCAAGCACTTGTATTTTCCTGTGTATACCCACCAAAAAATCCATTCTACTATATTCATATATGAAAAGGTGAAAGTACCCTTCTATATGTGTTCCAACAACATTTACCAGACCACATATGTCAGTATGGATGAGATCAATAAGATTTGATTCCCTTTTCTTCTTGGTCAAATAAGAACTACTAAGAAACATCCCTTATACGCAAGAATAACATGTCATTTCTAATTCAAGGTTCATATTGGGTATATCCATTACTACCTTCATCTTATATATCTTTTATAATTATTTTTGGTAGTTGTGACACAACCATCAACTCCACATGTTGTTTTATTATTTAAATATCAAATTTAAAATGTTCTCTTTACTGTCGAAATGATATATGTTTTTATCTGATTTGAATCCTCTCATGAGATAATATATTCTCCTTCCATTTATATTATTGAATTTTAGATTTCTAGTCACTATAATTTCTTGAGTCGTAGATTTGAATCACACAAAGGAATTGTGACACAAACCATTCCCATAATGAACATTAGTTTTCTTCATCTCTCAACTAGGTAGTGCGGTACATTTAATTCCAATTATCTTCAACAACCCATCATTACTTAATCATACCATCCCATCTACACTTTTCATAACATTATTTAATATGTCTTCATTACCCTTCATGGGGGATGAAAATCTGCTATCAAGGATCTGGGTTTTTTTCACTCATTGTAGCTTTGAGAGGTACTTCTTTAAGGTTATACCTTTAAATTTTCATCTTTTCATTCCATGAAATATATGATTTAGTGAAGGATAAAGATGTACTTTCAGATATATCATCCAATTTGGAAAGTTCTTCATACTCATAATCATCTCTTAGAGGATAAAACCAATATATCAGAGAAAAACATCCTAGTTGATGAGTTTTTACTTATATCTGTGTTATTTATGAATTGTTCCTTTCATTCCTCCTCTTATAATAAACAGATTTATGGAAAATGTTAGGCCAATTAAAATAATACACATAGAAATTGTTTTTCCTATTAGAAGTAGGATATGAATTTTGTCTCCTTGTTTTACTTCTTAGATCTTCCCCATTCAAATAGGTCATTTCCTCTTCATAGTATGACATGGTATGGCCCAGATATCCACTGAATTGACATTTTATAAGTGGAAATGTGTTCTCATTTCTATTCCACCTCATGTATCATCGTTGGGAAAATAGTTTCGCTACCAATACTTTTGTGACTTAATTGGTTACTTTTCAATTCTCCTTTAAATTTGAATTGTGAGATTTTTTTTCAACTCTTCATGTGACATTTCAACATGTCCAAATTTAATCTTGCCTTTATTTTTGTCCCATATTAGTTGTAGCGTTTAATGTTTGTTGGACCACATCTGATTCCAAAATTTCCCATTCATGCATGACATTGATCATTCAAAATATTTTCAACTACATCGGAGCTAAGAATAGCTATCTCTAACAACTCAACATCTGTTAATTTTCACAACTATATTTTCTTCTTTGCTGCATTCAAATATATTTCACATTCTAGTTTACTACTGAGAGTAAAAAAATATTCTTAGAGTCCCTCAATAGTGTTGTAATTCTACTATAGTCTATATGTGGGGTTATAATGACCTTTTACTATTTGTCAATTCTGATATTATTTTTTACTACATCTTCTATGCATTCAAGATTATTTACTGTTGTTTCACTATTTCTTCGATTCACTCAATTATAGATTTAAGATCATCGATATTTTTTGATGATTCATCCATAAATTCTCTCTAATATTAGATTCTCTTACTTTAATTATCAATCCTAGTAAGAGTTTTCTTATGTTGAAACATGAAATCAACATCAGTGGTGAATTGGTTATCTCTTTCTTTGTCTCCTAATGGTCATGACTTTTCAACATTAGTCATCATGGAAACATGTGTACCGGATTTAAATTCTGGTTATTCATCCTCAAATAATTCATTATCATCATCTTCTTCACATAAATAACTCTTCCCCTATAATTTATTTCTATATTTGATATATACCTTTTTTAAAAACCTTTTTTGAGGCTTCACCATGATTCCAGATTCACTTTCTTCTTCATCAAAATTTCTTGGGAATTGAGCGGCAATGTTCCCATCATGTTCACAACAAAAACAAGTCATAGGTAACATAACATCAAATTTCTGAATTCCATTCTTGAAATTATTCTCATTGAGAGAAAGAAGTCTGTTTTCCCCATTATATTCATCAATAATATCTTATGTAATTTCCCGTATGTCCATGTCTTTGAATTCCATTTCCTTACTGACATGTGTGGTTGCATATTCTAGCTTTACTCTCATATCATATGCCTGCAGACTTCTTTGTAGGTCATCGATATAATGTTTATAAAGATCCATTTCCTCAAGGGCTAACACTTTTGGGTTGTATATAAGTGGAATCCTTCTAAAAGAATTCATCACAATGTAAATTTTTCTTATTTCTTCTCCAAGACCTCTAATTACTCCTACTACTTCAGAAATTTGACTGATGTTGGAATATTTAGTCTCACTAGGATGCATCTTAATATTTTTAATACTAATTTTCATGACTTGTAGTTTGTCATCCTTCATAATGTGGCCTCCTTCAAATATATTCTTATATTTTCCCACATAGATTTTTCTAAAGTAATGCTCATCACCATTAGATAAATATGATCGAAATGTTCCATAGTGAGATAATATTTCACTTTAGAATCGATATAAAGACTTTTCTTATTTGTAACCGTAATAGATATCCCTGTTGTATTAGTGAATTTTTATCCTTTTGAGGTATAAAAAATAATATACATTCTATGTGATATTTGATTAGATCTCATCCTATTTTTATAGATTATAAAGGTTCTTCAATAAATGAAGGGTAGTCCCATGACATTCACTATATTATCCATGATAGAAAAGAAGGAGGGGTTTTACACTAGCAACCTTTACCCTCTAATACCACTTGTAGGACCTCAAAACACTTGGAGAGGCAATGGGTGAATCTGGGTGTCTAATTTTTCTTTGAAACTGATGAATCTTCATCCCATATTGGTAGTAACCTATTAATACTATCTGATGATAATGTTCATAAGAAAAAAATCTTTTAAAAAGGTATGACACAATAATTTTACATGGTTAATAACTAAAGGGTAGTCAAATAAGCCTACATCAATAGGTTGTCATTCATACCAATTTCTACTAATATTCAGTAGTTGTAGAGTACAAGTGTTCTGACACAGCCACTATGTGCGCAAAACACTACCTTTTAAAGAATTCAATGATATCTCACTACATCCCTAAGAATATTTCAATTGACTCCCCATTTCTCACTACATTGAGTGAATTCTAACTTATTTTATCAACATGAATGTTGCTTAAATGGATTGTAATTAAAGACATTGTCCATGACTTAGAATGAGACTCTGATTGCACCGAATACCTATGTTGATTCACACTGAAACCCCTATTCACTAAAAAATATATATTCAAAAACATACTCCAATGAAGCTCCTTTGGAAATCTCACCCCTTTGTAAACCACCATTTACATCACAAAAAAAACTACCATCAGGAAGAACCATTGCCTTCACAGAACAATATTTCTTCATAAATCATACTAAGTCATCATGGAATACCTCTTCATCATTAATCACCCTTTAATAAAAAGCGTGGGAATCAATCAAGACTACAATAGTCTCTTCATGATGATCGTGCTCGCATGGAATGTATGTTTCATAGAGGTCCCCTAGCATCGTGAAATTAGAGAAATTTCATATTTTACATGAAAAATTTTGTGAGAAGTGATGAGGGTTACCCTCTTATTTATAGGCCCAATTGTTCGCAAATCTCCACCACCTATTTTTGTATTTTATGAAAATTTAAAAACAAATCATCACGGAGCTCCACTAATTTCTATACACCAGTGAAATATGATGTTTTATCAAATATTTACATCAAACCCTTCCAATTTTAGCAATGCTCAAATTATCATAATTGTAGTGATCATCATCAATGATCTCAATTATATAATTCTATATCATTCTTGATTCTCATAGTAATCATGTAGATCACTATATAAAATACTCAATCCTTTTCAAAACATAACTACCATATCCCATATTCACAAAACTCATCCCTTTTCCATGTTTTCATTAGGCCTTCAATAATAACCACTTTTCTCATTGAAATACATCCACAAAATTTTGGACCCCAAAAATTTGGAAAACATTGGGAAACTGCACCACTATCAATATTGTTGTTCACATAAACTGTAAAATTTATTTCCATGAAAACTATCTAATCTTCCTAGTGAGGATTGATAAAAAACACAAAACATAATCCATTTCTATCAAAGAAAAACCTTGGTATTAACAACCTCCCCCATTTGGTTTTCTGGAAGTCTATAGAAAATTTAATTAAGCACCAACCACTATCCAAATGAGATATGCAAGAAATAACTCACCCAATCCTCTAAGTCTATGTGGGAAATTCATTGTTTAGAATAAAAAAGGGGAAGTGAGAATTGGGTTCTCCAATCTTTTAATGCATAAAGATGTCCAATCTATTATTTTACCATGTCATAGAGGCATTACATGCACTAACTATTTCCCCATAACGCAAAATTCCAATTTTCCACCTTGGAAACTCATCCATCTCTTCTTTTGTACAATTGAATTTATCCATTCCCCCAATTTAAAATAAACCTATAGAATCCTAATCATGGATTATAGAGAAAAACGAAATACCCCCTCGATCATATCACCCTCATAAAACTTTTCACTACCATAAATAGATAAAATAGTAAACAAAATTGAGGATACAGGATCTTTGTAAACTCCACATTCACTGGGAGGTGTCTGAACACCAAGGTTCATCTAATGCTTCTCATACATATGTTATGATAATGGTTCGGTCAGAATTTCAGCCACTTTATCATTTATTCAAACATGATCCATCTTAATAATGTTGTTTTCAGCTTCTTTCTTTATAAAGTGATATATTATTTTAATATGTTTCATAAGATAATGAGGAAAAATATTCTTCGTAAGATAAATTTTACACTAGTTATCATAGTGAATTACCATTGAATATTTCACCTCATCACCAATACCAGTAAGTTGTTACTTCATCCAATGTTTCATTGGGTACACCATTGAACTAGATATATATTTATCGTCATAGGTACTAAGATATGTACATACCTTCTTCTTACTCTACCATCCCACACATTTATTCCCAATAAAGAAATCTCTACTACTTGTGGACTTTCTATCAACAACATCCCTAGCCTAAATAGTATAAAAAATACAGATATTTCATTATCTCTTCTCAGATAAAAGTAAAATCCATATTTATGAGGACTTTGAATGTAACTCATGATTCTTTTCAAAACATGCATATGTTCTTATTTTGTTTTTCTTTGAAAGTGAGCCACTTAGCATGTTGAAAGAAAAATATTTGTTCCTATCACTATCAAGTGTTGTATGCTTCCAAAGATTCTCCTATACTGTATCTAATGCTTTCATTGGGGCGCACACGCATCTGTGACGCAGAGGATGCACTGCTGTTACCCCGCATTCCCTCTTTCCAAAGGCGGGTGACTTCCGCTCCTTATTCAGGGATGTCTACTCCTTGATTGAAATGGGATGATGGGATGTCAGTTCTTCTTTCTGAGTATTCATCCTCATAGCTCATCACCTATTCCAGGTGTCCCTCATAGATTTAAATCGTAATTCATGAAGCTCTTCCGGATGCCATATATTTAAGGAAACCAGTTAATTAAGCCACTTCAGTCAAGACCTTACAAGGGGTACGATCAGGGCAGTAACCTCCAGTTAAGAGAGAAGTCACGCTGGGGCATCACTAGCATGTCTTGATGCTAGGGATTGGAATTTATGTCCTCTCTCCCTTATTATAGGGCTTCTCGTGGGTGCGGAAGCCCGAGGCATCCCACATCAAATGTGGGGAATTTTATTCCATAGGCATGTATCTGAGGTTTTCCTCAGCTTACCATGTTTAACATAGGGTATGCCGCATGTTTAACGTCCAACAGAGATAGATCAGAATGATCAGAACACTAGCTAGAGTGGATCAGATTGAAGAACCCCTTGGAGGGAACACCGATGTTAGGGCCAGCACGTGGGTGGCTTCTTGAATGCTGTGGAGGGTAATGGAAAATGAAATGGCATGATCCCAACGGGATGTGGCGGCCCATGTATGAATCACAATGGATGGTGGCTCTGGGCTTAGGTCGTAAAGAGACTTCCTTTGTATCCCCGTGGCAGGGAATCAATGTCTGCGTAGTTCTGTGATATGGTGGGACACCTGAAGGGGTGACCCATGAGAATGAATATGTGGATGGGACCCAGGGGAGGTATAACATCCGGGTTAGGGAATGAGCTTCCTGAGACACGTGGGCTCGAGGGAGAGATCAGGATGAAACATGAGTGATGGACTTGAGCCTCGTGGAGGCCTCCTACGTATCCCCATGGTGGGGAATCAAAGTCTTCATTGTTCATGTGGGAGATAAAATTTAACGTCATGTGGGACGAGAACTGGGCATACACTCTAAGGATCCCCATGGTGATGGTGAACTGATGTGAATGGGGACATGAGGTCTAGATGGATTTGGGCTTACACTCTGATCTAGCCCAAGGTGGAAATCGGGCTTGGCACACTAACACAGAGATGGTTGGGGAAAATGGTTTGTCGGGCTTGAAACTCATGGAGGCTTCCTACGTACCATGCCTTAGCACAGATAAAAGTCCATGTTGTTTGGTATGGATTGGGAATTATGCTCTAAGATGGCCCAAGGTAGTGGTCTTGAACCTTGTGGAGGCTTCCCACATACCATGCCTTATCACGGATCAAAGTCCCTGTAGTTCGGGATGGATTAGGGCATATGTTCTAAGACAGCCTAATGTGGTGGGTCTTAACACACATGAAGGATTCCTACATACCATGTCATAGCATGGATCAAAGTCCACGTAGTTCGGGTGGTCAGTTTAATATCATGCGGGATGAGGGTGCTTAACAGTTTAATGTCCTATAGCTCGGATGAGGGCATGTGGGGCTTATGATCTGAGGTGGCCCAAGGTGTGTCATGGTCAGTTCTCAATTTAAGCTCACGGTAGTCATGCTCAGTGTGAGAAATAAGAGGTAGCAGAGACCTGACAATCTTGTTGCAAAGGGTGCGTTTATGGGAAGTGAAAGGGGGCTTCCACGTTGAGCAGCCCATGGTGTTGGGACTTACTCTAGGATGGAGGCCCGAGGGAGAAAAAGTGCATCGGTAGAGGGATTTGGCACATAAGAAGAGAAGAGGGGCTTCCTTCCCTATCATGCCCCCACTGGCCTTGGCATCGAGGATGTGAGGAAGATCAAGGGTGCTGCCTCATGCATGAAATGCTAGGGGCTTACACCAACATGGCTGCCCTTCCCCGCGGACAAATGGCACTCCAATAAATCTCCCCTATGAGGGATGATCCTTTCCCCATGGAGATGAGTGGGTGTGGATAATATCCAAGGAGGGGGGACCCTGCATGCGAGGCACGGGGCCAGGTCACAGTATAACTTCATGTGTTGAGGACGAGGTGCTTGGCAGTTTAATGTCCTATAGCGTAGATGAGATGGGATTTCTCCGCACCCATAAGACTTACATAACTAGTACCCTCTTCTCCTTGTGGGAGGGAAGGAATCGAAAAGGCTGTACTAAGAGGGTTTCGTGGAGTGAACCATCGAGGGGTCCATGTTAGCATGGCTTTGTAAAGAAGAAATAGTTGTTAGAGTGCCAATGCGAAGAAGCATGAAGTGAAGCAACACAATGGGAAGGATTGTCCACCGGACTTTGAAGTTACTTCTTATGAGCCTAGAAGGTCACACCGAAAAACCATGTATGATGTGGATTCCCGAGGTGCATGAGACACCTATGAATGGAACCCAGAAGGAGGGCATCGGGCGTTCATGCAAGAGGGAACCAGGGGAGCACCGAGGTGAAGGGCACCTGGAGATCGTGCACAACCCTTGGGGCTTGCGTGAAATAAGGGGTTCTGGTACGAAAGGCCCTGGGATGGTGTGAAATTAGTATTTCTTAAAAGAAATATGGGGCTGAGGGTTTGCGCGCGACCTAAAGGGATTGCGTGCAAATTAAGGGATTGCACACCACAGAAGGGATTGCATGAAAAAGAACGGATGGGTGCGCAAAGGAAGTATTGCGCCTAGCGAAGGGGTGTGTGCACAAAGGAAGGATCGCTCGCAGCATGGCCAACTTGCACGCCCAATAAAGGATTGTGCACAAAGGGTAGACACCGAAGGGGGTTGGAGTTTAGACTAAGCCATGGGGATCTCATGCGAAGGCGGATCCAAGGGCGACTTGGCGCGAAAAAGAACCATACCTGAAGGCCATACTGCGCGCGCATGAAATGCCAATTACAGGCATGAGAGGGGGTGTGAATTCTATAACTTTTAAAAGGAAGGGGGTCGACATCTATTTATCAGTGTCCAGTGGCACAAAATCCAGGGCTTCGTGAAATAATTGCACGATGGAGGCGGCGGTGTGAAAGGTCAACCGCACGGGACGCTGGTGCAAAATTATTTCACGCTAGCATCTAGAAATTTCTAGAATCCCAGTAATTTCCACACAAGATAACTTTTTTATGCAAACATCATCCATTTTATAACGCAGCATCTCTGGGCCCTCCGGAAGAGTCCTCAAGGTCCGAATCTAACTTCACTTTTTCATTTCGGAACTTTATCCAGCACTTATGCATTTTTAGTGTCTAAAAATTCCCCCCTCATAATTGGATCGGCGAGGGGTCACATTGATCGGATTCTAAGGGAAACGCTGAAATGCAGGGCTTTTTGGGCCCCCTACATGCAAAAATTATGAGCGGCACACAAAACTCATACAGCTATGTATTTGTCTTTTCGCACGGGTGCGAAACATAGGATTCACCTATAAAAGTTTCCATGGGTCACATGCTCCGTATGCCTTTTGTCGCACAATAAGCTCTGAGCTCTTGTGCACGAAATTGCTTCCTCTACTATGTGAAAAAATGCTCGATAGCATATAATTCCTCCAATATTTGGCGATATTTTATGCGCAAACCCTGGACTTATTGCACCATGGCCTGAAATTTCACTCAGCCCGATGATTTTTCATGATGGAATCTCTGATTTCATGCTAAACTCTCATATTTCCTACAACACTCGCGAACATTGTTAGAAGAAGATGGCCGCAAACCGAGATGATGAGGGGGAGGTCGCTGCCTACAGAGCTGAGATGGTTGTGAACCCCGAGGTTAATGCCACAAAAGGGTTGTATCGAACAACCACACCATCTTCAACATGATACCCCTGCCCAGAAAGAGTATGCCTTGTCTGGAAATCTACTGTTGCGGTACATCGGCATTCTGGAGGAGGTTCATCTGCTGGGTTTCGAGGTTGATACACAGCGGTCATGGGTGACCCGTGAAGATGACCTTCCTCGATACAACATCACCACCAAAAAGGTCATCCTACCAGAGAAACCAGTCATATGGACGTCTACGTCCTGAATCCCTGGACCTGGACCATTCATGGGGGTGATCCTGTTGCAAAGAGCTCACCAGCCCTCTATGCGAGCACTTTCCGTCAGAGCATCAATATTGAGACAAAGGGTTGGCTGCAAGACTAGGATCTGCGGTCTGAAGGCAACTTCACCAATGAGTGGGCTGAGGCATACTAGGTTTTCCACACATGTGACCAATTTGGGGCTGAGCTGCTGCACATTGGTCTGTTTGAGGAATTGTGGGCATCGAAGTTCACCTTCTACCGATAACCTGACATCGGACCGGAGCTATTCACCTAGTGGTCCCCTAACACCAACACATTCCATCTTCACCATGGGGAATTCAGAATGAGTCTCTGGGACATCCAATGCATCGTAGGAATCTATTTTGAAGGGCTATCAATACAATGAGTTCCTCCCACCAATGAACTTCTGGGGGGACAGATCTTGAACCCCCATACTGATGTTGCACCCACTGGAGTTGGCCAAGGAGAAGCTGAAGGTCAAGGAATTTCTGAAGGACATCACCTATAAGGACTGGTTCAACCTTTTCCTAGAGAAGGATATGGAAGTCAAGATACCCGGATGGGGGAAAGGCATCCAACCGCGGCTCAGAGGAGCTAGAGCGGATCATATTGGAGGATCCTAGAGGCTAGGAAATACCAATCCTGTGGCAATAGCATCAATGAGTCCTGGGACCCAAATTTATGATATGTCGGATTCCTCCCCACATTCCTGAGTGGATGGATCTTGTTAGTTTGGTAAGCAAGGATTGGCGTACGTCCAGTGACCCTGGTGATGGCGGGATCATGGATGCCAATAAGAGGTTCAACCAGGGGGTCCCCGTGATGGCCCATCTATTTGCCATATTATGATGCATCTCGAGAGGGGGATCTCCTAGGAGATTATGTGGCCCTTTCCAGATCTTCCATGGCTAGGTTGTGTCCTTCTACTGTGGCTACACCTTCCCAAATGTCATCCTTCTTCGGGGCAATGACCTGCGACCCTCATTGCTGAATTTTTCTAGGGTCATGCCGATGATGCTCAATGAGAAGGGAGTTCTGATTAGGATTGGTTACCATGCCAACATTGCCTTCATCCCATTCCCCACCCCAACTAGTCAGCTAATAGATGATGGGAAAGACTCACTAGAGCAGAAGGAGTACTTCCATAGCATTAGAGGCGGGGTGCTTATGGCCCAGATTGATGGGAAGATCTTATGTGAGGCATATGTTCATGCCAGTTTTTCTAGGAAGTTCAGATACGTCCATCTAATATCAAAGATACTATAGATATATGTTCATGAGGAGGGGAATCCAAGTGTTCTTCATCAATTGTGGTTGATGTTCACAACCTACGGCTCAGGAAAAATCATCATTTTTCCTCCGACCGGAGTCTAAACTAGCCTGTCGACTCATTATGCTAAACATTGTACCATAGAATATCCTAAGGGGCTTCTGCAAAAGCGTGTCTGGCTGCTAAAGGTCACTAGTGCATAACCACGGTGGTGAGAGAGTAGGCAGGGTGCTTCTAAAGGGGGAGGATTAGAAGTGCCTCAGGAAATTGGGCATGCACAAGCCAAAACATCAGCAGCGGGGGCGTCACATGGTGTGGTCATGCCATCATCTCCTAGAGGAGGGTCCCATAGAGCGGCTAGAGAACTTTCTGGGAATCAGATAAGATACCTTCTTTAACCAACCCACAATGCGATCTTTCTTGCGCTATGGTCAGTCTGTCTAACCCTACGTCAGTCAAAGGGTAACGAAGCCCTCTGGAAAAAGAAAGTGTGGGATGGGATCCAGTTTCTAGAAGTTAGTCTTGTCTGAGTTTCTTACAGAGTGAACTTCCATCGACGACATGCATACCTAATGGCCATGGACACATATGCATTCCAACAGGGTCGGCGTGTGGAGCCACCTCTCCTGGTGAAGTTGTTGCTCAGCCAGGAGCAAGATCCTGAAAGGATGCCACCGGGGGAAGATGACAGAGATAAGTAGTCGGAGAATGGAGAAACAGGAGACGATGCAGAAGACGAAGGGTGAGGATAAGGACAAGGATAAGCATATGGAGATCCCAAAGGTGAATGGTCGTAGGGGGTATCCCACCAAGGGAGTCTCCGGGACAGCGGTGAGATCATCGGCTCTGATATGGATGTGACTGAGATACTTGAGGTATGATTCAACCCCTATCTTCCCCTTCATTCTCTTTCCTTTGAAATCCTTAACCAACCTTCCTAATATTACTCAGGAGCACATCAGTGATGATCAAGCATCTCTGGATGAAGGAGGGGAGGAAGCATCAATAAGGCAAGGTGGGGAACCGAGGTACGTTATCGAGCTGACAAGTGCGGAGGGATCCCCTGCCAAGATAGATACATTACCAGCTAGAGCAATAGAGGTCGATGCCTTGGGTTCTTGTATGTTCCTTGCTTCGATACTGGTACTCACTATTAGGGGACGGAACTGATCAGGGTGGTCCTTGTCTGTACAATGATATTGGCATTGGAGGCTCGTCAGGCTACTAAGCCAAGAACATCCACGAGTGTGCCAATGGAAGACGTGCCACCCCATCTATAACATGCCTCCCAAACTAAGTATACTTCGGAAATTGGTGAGTAGGGAGTGGTGAACACCAATGGCACAACTGTCGGGGTAGGGCCATAAATCGACGAGGGTGCCACCCAGATCGAAGGGATAGAGCAAGGTCACCTAGATGCTGAGGATCCTATTCCCCTAGGAGAAATCCCTGAGGAGGACCCTTTTGCTGCCCTGTTGGATGTCATCCCTATATATCAGCCCGCTGATCCCAAATAAATTTATGATTCAGATTTGGAAGGGGTTGAGGAGAGTCAGATGATGCAACGCAAGGGATGGAAGTGCATCTGGTGTTTCCTTAATCAGCCCCAGAAAGAATGGCTGAAGCAGATGGGGTCACTCCACACCTAGCTGTGCTTCTTATGTGGATGCTCAATGCCTTCACCCGATAGTCCATTATTACATGGCTGAGAAGATGTGTCAGAGCAGCTGATGTACTGACGTCATCCAGTGCCAGGAGGAGTCGGGGAGTACCTTTGCTTTTCTTAGGGTGGAGCAAGAGGTGCAAAGCCGTGTGGAATAGAAAAAAGAGCATGAGGTATTCATCAAAAAATTATCTGAGCTCGTGGAGAAGCTGAGGGCCCAGAAAGTGGATTCTCAAGATCAACTCATAGAAGTGAGTCTCCAGATAATCGATCTCCAAGCTGAACAGGCGCGGGTGCGGGCTAGGGTTAGTGAGATGCGCTCTATGACCCCCGATAAAGAAAGGTTACTCAAGGGATTGGAGGACATCTTGGAGGCCACCAACGAAATGGTGGTGGCATTAGAGATATCTATCCCTGAAGCCGGCCCTTAGGGGCCATGTATTGGCCAAACCCATACACTTGTCCCACTTTTACTGCTTCTTGTTCTTTTGAACTGTATGTATCGAAATATTTATTTACTTTCCCCGTTACTTAACATAGTTGTCCCTTTGGTTTAATAATCTTACCCATATTCCCAAAAAATTAGCAATCCATCCCTATGCTTACGTGGGCAATGAGAAGCAAACGAGGCTCATATTATCACTTAGTTTGATCATGGGAGCGTCAACCAAGCTTCGAGCATTCAAAATTCAAACTCGGATTTCTAAAGAGAGGAGGGAGGCCCATCCAAAGGAAGAGGACCTCAGAACAATTGATGTATCATCTTCTTAATGTGCTCTAGCACATGAACGGGGCAATGCAAGGGGCACTGGAATAAGACTGAACATAGGGGAATGAAAAAGGTGAATCACGTTAACCAAATTCAGAACACTATGGGAGGGGTGTGGCAATGAAGGATTCCTGTTGACTGTGTTCGAAACACAGTATCCTTATTGTATTATCCTGAAACGGGGAAAAAAATGAGGGCCGACCACTGTCCAAGTTCACAACTAGGGGCCTACCTCAAATATCGTCGACCAGTCTTCCGGAACGTTGGCCCCAGATAGCATGCATACCATAGGTCGGTCATCCATATAGTTAGGGGTTCCCTCCAAATATGATCAATCATCCATAATGTTGGCCTAGGACAGCACACGGACCATAGGTCGATCATCCGTACTGTTAGGGGGTCCCTTCAAACTTGAAGGAGGCTGAGGATCAGAATAAAGGGGCATGAAAAGCGTGGAAAGTGAAGTGGTGGTTTGTTCGTATAGAATCTAACACTCCCAAGATTACACCATGATGGCTGAAGCACTTTAGGTGGGTGCATTAATCTGGTCATGGATCATCCATACTTTTAGGCAGGACCTCTATGGCGACAGAACTATCACCTCCCAATGTCATCATGGGGTATCCCGAATTCATTTGGGGAAAATGATGAATTTAATAAACTCCCCAGGGATTTTAGGCCAAGTGGATGACAGTGAGGGGGAGGTGGAATTGGTGATCCCCAGGGCTGGACCCGAGATGAAATATTTTGGAGTTCCTACGTATCTCATAGGGATGAGAATAAAGCCGCACGTCGTTCTGGAAATGGTCTTAGTTTAGGGTCATAGAACTCAGACCAAAGATGGGTAAAGAGAGGAGGAGAGACATGGTAAGGTGGTTACAAAACCCTACGTAAATGAGGACATAATCCCTACATACCATGTGTTCCCTGGGGAAGTGCTCAGGTCAAGTTACCGAGCACGAAAGATAGGATGGGCTCACGGTGAAGTGATCGAGTGCTCCTACATATCTCATGAGGATGAGAATCAAGCCACCCACAGTTCTTGGAGGGTGGCACAGCATGGTAAGGTGCTGGTGAAAATGATGGAAGGGGTGTGTGGGTCTAGCCCTCCCACCAAATGAAGCGGCATTTGATGTGTCTTGTTTTTCCTTTAAGGTGACTAGTTTTTCTTCTGTAGAGAGACCATCCTAGGGTAGTAATTCATGGAATTTCCCCAATAATCAAGCCATATACGAGTGTTGAAAAATGTTATGGTAAATGATCGATAACCAATGTGATGTCCTCTATGACATGGTTATCACAATGCAGTGTTGTTTTTCGTCGTGCGGCCAGGACGATATCATCACATTTTATGGTAATGTGGTAGGACCAAAGAGCACAGTTTAAGGTCATATGGCTTGGACCAGGGGAAATGAGCATCACGTTATAAATCATACCTGACGTGAATGGGGATGATGTCCACATCATCACCGTGCACAATTCTGGGTGAGGAGCCTCAGGCCAAGAGGCTGGCGAGGGTCAGAGGATGAGGGCCAGGATACGCTAGCTTCCAGTTGACCTGGACCAGAAATGCAATGTCTGGGTGACCCCACATATCCCATGGTGATGAGGATCAAGCTGAGCATTTCTCTTAGAGAAGATCCAGCTTATGGTCTTAGTGCTTGGATTGCAGGTGCCCCAAGAGATGTTGTATTGCAGCTTTGTCTGCCTGACATGCGGAGGTGCACTAAGGGGTAGTGAAAAGACTTTCGTGATTCCACCTTGACACAATGGGGGTGAAACATAATCTGAATCATGAAACCAACATTCAAGGCCTAAAGGAACTGGAGTTAAGATGAAATATTACTACTGACCATGTTCACAACATAGTATCCTGTCGTGTTAGCCTAAAATAGGGACAAACAAATGAGCATCGATGGCTGACCATGTTCGCAACGTGGGATTTGTATCAATTTATTGTCTAAACCCCTCGGGGGGGGGGGGGGGGGCGTTGGCCAATATTGGTAGGATAGCCCTTACACGTGGTATCCATGCCATTTTTGGGGGTCCCTTGGGTGTGAAAGATAACGGGGGCCCAAATGAAGGGAGACATGAAGCTTAAGAAGTGGAAGGAACATGCATAAGTTGAATCTGACAGTCCAGGTCCTAGACCAGAGTACTCTTAGGCACATTGGTGAACCATTGAAAAGGGTCGAGGGGATCCATTTGAGAGCGGCCAAGAGATAGAGGATTTCCATGAGAAGGGGGGCATGGTGCCAAAAACCCTAAACCACACCTATATATCCCCCCTGTGGAGAGGGATAGGCCGAGGGGCCTAGTTGACCGGGAGAACATGGGATCACTAGGAGATGGGATGGACCTGAAATATAAATGTTCAAGGCATCCTATGTATCCCATAAGTATGAGAATCAATCCACATGTAGTTCTTGAAGATACAGTTTAACGTCCTGTGGGACGACATACAGTTTAACGTCAAGCAGGATGAGCAGTTTAAGGTCATGCGGGACCTTAGGCTTGTTTAAGGTCATGGTGGACCATGATCCAGTTTAAGGTCATGGAGGACCATGATTCAGTTTAAGGTCATGGAGGACCATAAGGGACCAAATATTGGACCAGATGTAGTTTAAGTTCATGGAGGACCATCATGAAGTTTAGGGTCTTGCAGGACTGTCCAGTTTAAGGTCGTGCAGGACCATCATGCAGTTTAGCGTCATGCAGGACCGCCCAGTTTAAGGTCATGTAGGACCATGATGCTTATTAAAAGCATTTCTCGAGGTATTTGGCATTTGTGGGAGGAGTTATATGCTCACCATCCATGGTCACCAGGGAGTATGCTCCATTGGGACAAACCTTATGAAAAATGAAAGGTCCTTACCATTTGGGCACCAACTTGGGTGGTTTCCTGCGGGGGATCATTGGTACCCTGAGAGCTAATACCAAATCTCCTTACAGAGAAGAGCAGAGGCGAACCTTCTTATTGAAATCTCGAGCCATCCTTCTCTAATGCCTTTCTAGGTTGTGTAGGGCGCGAAGGCTATTATCATCCAGTGCTTCTAATTGAGCAAGATGGATTTCAGCCACTCTATCTGGTGCATGATGGTTATAGACCACTACTCACAATGAGGTAAACTTAATCTCAGTGTGTAGGATGGCCTTGGTTCCATACACTAGAGAATATGGGGTCACCTGGGTGTAATTACGGGTCGTCATCCGATAAGCCTAGAGGGCGTTGGGGATTTTGTCCGGCCAACTCTTCTTGTTCTGACCAACTATTTTCTACAGAATGTTGGTGAGGGTTTTATTTAAAGCCTCAATCTGTCTATTTTCATACACGTGATAGCGTGAGGTATGGTTGGAGTGAATTTTTATACTTGGTGTACAATTTCTTCATCTTGGCTGCTCTAAAGTGGGTGTTGTTATCGGTGAGGATAGTGTGAAGAACCCCAAATCAATAGATGATATTGGAACTCACGAAGTTGACGATATAACAGGCCTTGAATTCCTTGAGTAGAATTTCCCTTGTCCACTTTGAAAAGAAATTTGTAGTAGTTAGAATGAATCAGAATTGGCGAGTCATTACCGGTGGGTATGGTCCCAGGACATATAATAACCAGACTTCAAAGGTCCAAGAGTACTTGGTAGTATGGAGAGGCTTCGGTGGCTGATGAAAATATTTAGCATGAACTTGTCATGCATGGAACCTCTTGGAGAACTCTATGCAGTCGTGGATCATGGAGGTCCAAAAATACCCTAGTCTCCGAATCTAGTGAGACAGTTTTGGCCCAGCCTGATGGGAACCACAGGAACCAGTGTGAACCTCTTACATGACTAGTGGAATCTCTACTCCTTGGATGCAATGGAGGAGAAATCCATCAAATCCAAATTTATAGAGGACCCACTCAAGGCTGGGACCACTCTAGATAGTAAACTACAGGGCGCGGCATCGAATTCACTCACACTCGGCCCGATCTAACGATAGATTACCGTGTTGGGGGTATTTGACCAAGGGTGTCCTCCAATTGGAAATTACTTTGATCAGCGCATCAGGACTACATGGGGGCCCTGATGTAGAGGCACCAGAAGTGAGATGGGTTACCTATGGGGTGTCATAATCCTCTAGCGTGATAAGGGAAATGACTCTATGGTGTGCCATGTGGATAATTAGATCATCTGGCTCGGGCTCTACAAGCGACATGGCCAGGCTGGCCAAAGCATCTGCTCGATCGTTCTGTAACCGAGGGACAAGGATAACCTCTGGCCGAGAAGGGAATTGGGCCATTAGTTTGAGAGTGCTTTCTAACAAAAGTACAAGCTCTATCCTCTTGAAAACATAGTCTCCATTGACCTACTTGATGACTAGCTCAAAATCGCCTTTCACATGCAAATGGGGCACATCGATCTCAAGGGCCAGCTCGAGACCAGTGATGAGGGCCTGATACTCTACCTCTTTGTTGGTGCAGCCTTTTGACAACAAGAATGAGTATGGCAGATCTTCTTGTGTCGGGGTGATGAAGACGATACCCAAGCTCACTCTCTCGATCCTAGGATCGTTGAGCCTCCTACAGGTGGGGCTCTAGGAGGCACCGTCGAAGTACATTTGCCAACATGGGATGACATGGTCTATCGAGAGGATTTCCTCATCGGGAAAATCCAAGTCCAGGGATGGGTCCACGGACGATGGATGGGTAGCTAGAAATTCTACCAATGCCTTCCCCTTAATTGCCTTATGGGGCACAAACCAAATGTCAACTGCTAGAGGATCACCGCCCACCGTGCTAGTCGGCCAGTCATCATGGGATGGATCAGAATGTACTTTAGTGGGTCTACACGGGAGACCAACTGTACCTCATGGTGTTGTAGGTAATGCCACCATTTCTGCACAGTAAATATGAGCACAAGGAAGATTATCTCAATGGGGGAGTATCTGGACTTTGTATCGTGGAGCATGCAGATGAGGTAGTATAGGTTGTTCTCTATCCCCCCATTGTTCTTCTGGGTGAGAAGTGTACCAAGGGATCATTCCAATGCGGTGACATAAAGAATAAATGGCTTCCCAGAGATGGGTGGAATCAATATCGGAGGATGGAGAAGATATTGCATGACTTCCTCAAAGATGGTATGGCATTCTACATCCCACTCATAGGTGGTTCCCTTCTTCATGATCCAGGAAAAGGGATTATAATTTCCATCAAGATTCTCAATGAATCATTGTGTGTATGCTAAGTGGCCTTGGAGACCTCGAAGATCCAGAATATTGCTTGGTGGAGGCATTTGGCGTATGGCCTTGATATTTTTTGGGTCAATCATGATGCCTCAGTATCTGACAACAAAGCCAAGGAATTTCAAGGAGTTTAACCCGAAGGCACACTTCAACGGGTTCATCTTCAAGTGGTGGGAACAGAGGAAGCTAAAAACTTTATCATGATCCTTGAGATGGTAATAGCACTTGTGATATTTTACCACCATGCCATCCACATAGAATTCCTCCAATGTTCCCAGGATTGTCTTGAATATGCGATGCATGACCCGCTGATAGGTGGCACCTGCATTCTTCAGGATGAAGTGAATAACCTAGTAATAGATAGTACGTTGAGGTGCCCTGAAATAGGTAGTCTCCTCATCCTCGGGGGCCATCCAGATCTGATTATATCTAGTGTAACCATCCATGAAAGAGAGGTCTTGGAACCTGACTGTAAAATCAATCAACAATTTTTTCACTGGAAGGGGAAAATCATCTTTCGGACAATGACGTTTGAGATCATGGAAGTTGATGCAAACACTGATCTGCCAGTTCTTATTTCTGACTGGCACGATGTTGGCTAACCACATGGGGTAATGGACCTCCTTGATGAAGATGGCTCTGATGAGCTTGTCATCTTCTACCTCAACCATGACACCGTGAGACAGATGCATCTTTCTTGGAGGCTGCTTGAACCCATGATGGTTTGCTGGGAGACTAAGGTGGTGGACGGCTACCTGAGGATCTAGTGCTAGAATCTCATCATAACCCCAGGAAAATACATCATGGTGCTGTTTGAGGAATTTCACATATTGCTGCTTCTCCTCAGGGGACATAGTGGCGCTGATAAATGTGGGTCTCAGATCTGCCTCACTACCGAGGTTTACCTATAAAAACTCGTCGACCGTGTCTAAGACACCTTCCTCAGTGGCATGGGAGCATCCTCCATATCTTTTATCCACCTATAGAGGGATCTTATGTGGGGGAATCTTCTTCTATGCTACTGAACCCTAATGGGAGGCTGATACAAGCTTTTGCTGCTGTGTTCATTGCATCGAGGCACTCTGGTGCTGCTGAGACAATGGCTATGAAGGATGTCGACCCGATCCCATCTGGCCTCCGGCCTAAGGGGTCAATCTTGAAAATATCGAAGTAGTAGTGGCGCGTCATTCAGAGCCGACATATTCCAGCCCGGAGAAACAGAAAATTATAACGTACTGCTCTTGCCATGATGCAGACGTCTTGATATGTGACAGGAGTGGGAGGCTCCAGGATCACCAGAGCCTAGTTCGTATAAGAATAAAAATTGATCTTCTGACGCTGCCTAGATCTTGGAGCATGATTCCCCCTTGTCCCAGAAATTATAAAACATAGCCCCATATCGGGGGTTGTGGTCTCCAACTAATTGATCAGGAAGACGTAGGCGTCATTAAAGCCTACCCACGGGTCGGGCGTAGCAGCAATGGGCTCAACTTCGCTTTCATGGACTTTCATATCCTTTCTTTTGTAATAATCAGTATCCAAGTACCGGGCTTCACAAGAGGAGAAAGGAGATGAACGACCTTAGAGTACGGCTACTCGACCATTAAGGGAGTACTTGATGCATTTGTGATACGATGTGGGGACCACCGCATGTAGGTCGATCCATGTCCTACCCATCAAGGCATTGTACGTGGTGTCTTGGGAGACAACTATGAATTCAGTATTGGAAACTAGGCCACTGAACTGGGTCTTCAAATGGATCATGCCAGCCGGGGTCTGCTTTGTCATGTCATATACCAGGATCCTCAAATCGGAGGGAGTCAGGTCATCTTCAGATAACCCTAGCTTCCATAGTGATCGCGTCAGGATGAGGTTGATCCCAGAGTCGGTGTTGACAAGACAACGACGAACCTCCACACTGTTAAATTGGCCAGTGATTTACAACAGGTGAATGTTCCTCTATATGGGGGAGCCTTCAGCCTCTCCGTAGAATGAGATGATGGCCTGGAATTCAGCATCCTCAACTAATTCAGCATTGAAGGCCTCTGCAGCTGCTATCTCTGTCTCAAACTAGAGGGGGATCCTTAATTCCTCGGCGAGTGCTTTGTGCATATCTGGTGAAAGGAGAAAGGATTAAACGATGGAGAGCATCGCTGGGATGCTGGCGAGGTGCTTTAGAAAATCATACTTCCGCACCAGGAACAGACTTATTCTTATGGGAATCCGGTCAGCGATTTGAGGCATGGAAGACCCTTCCGGCTGGACCAGTGGCTGACTGGTACTAGGGACATCCCACTGCCCGCTAGTCAAAGATCAGAAGGTTGATGTCGGATGAGGACCAGGAGACTGAGACTGGCCTATAGAAGGGTGAAGCTGATCATGATATGGAAGAAGTGGCTCTGCCTAATCCAGTTGCACAAATGGTGGTGGAGACAGACCTGTCGACACTGGATGAAGAGGCTGCACATGCTGAGTTATGTGATGGGCCTGTTGCCTGGTCTCAGCAGCATGCACGGACTGGATGGAGGTGCCAACTGATATTCCCTGGTGACCTATATAGTAGCGGTTCTGATGATGTTGGCATGGGTTGGAGAAATTTTGGAGGTTCCCCTGGCACTCCCTCTCATCAGGAGTATTATAAGGATTTACCAACTCAACAGTGTTAACCAAAGCATACCCCTGACTGTCACAAGATGAATCATCCACCACCAGATGGATTCTAGGACGTATTCCCATCTCCAGGGGCATGAAGTCTCCAAGAGTGCAGGACGACGATGGAATTGGCTGGGCGTGTTGCTTCTTCTTGTGTCGCTGATGCTTTCTCTTTTGGTAAGAGGCTAGCTGAGATGATGATACAGAAGTGGTGGTCACTACTCTTGAAGGTTCCGGCTCATTCAGGAGTTTCCGGATAATGTCATGGGTTCAGGTGACCGTCCTATGAGCCATCTAGTCATTATAAATCTGGGACCCATAGTCAGGAACCTACTGCCACTCGCCTTCACTGTCGCTACTGCTATCTGATCTCCCATAGACTCCTGCCACTTCTATTTGGGCTGGGCCTAACCTGACTATGTTTTTGTCAAACTAGTAATGAAGATAGTCCTTGAACACATAGCATTTCTTTATGGTTTTCCCCAAGATCCGGTGATAGGGGAAGTAGTTTGGGTGATTAGTGATATGTGTCTCTTCTGGCTTCCGGCACTCAGGAAGTCGCACAATTCTTTTCTTTAAGGCGTTTCAGAAGTAGCCAGGGACCTGAGCCTCGTCGAATGAGTAGGTCATATTCCTTCTGTCTAGAAAGGGTTCTCTAAGAGCCTGGCCCTAATGGGGGCCGGAAGAGCCCGACCCTAATGGGGGTTCGGAGGTGCCTGTCGAGGAATCGAAACTTGATTATTCGTCCGAGGCGGCGGCGGCGCGTTACGCAGGGGTGCCTGCCGATTCTGGGTTGGGCACTTCTGGGATGGAAACTATGGTCGCGGTGGAGAGCCTCTACGAGGCTATGGGGCCAGTGCTACTGGAAAAAACTCTAGCTTCCTGGGGGCCTCTACTTGGGCCACATTAGCAGGCTTGAGTCTGGAAAATCTCTTTGCTGGAATTACAGGGGGCAGCAGGCATGCTTGAATAGCCGGTTGAGAGCTTCCTCAAGGCGCTGGGCCTTATCTGAGAAGTCTTGGAACCCTTCAGGATAATTCTGAGTGATCTAGGAGGGAAACAGTTCCGTCTTGACATTCCCCATGTTAATCATCAGTAATTTCTCCTGATTTAGTGGCTTGTTAAGGGAGTATGTGAGCCCCTTCCCCCAGGCGATGAAGTCCATGACTCACTCGCCAAGACTTTGCTTGCACCTGAAGAGGTATACAATGTTCTTATTTTGGGTGGTAGAGCTAAACTAGCAAAGGAACATCCTATGAAGGTCTTTCCAATGTGTCACAGATCCCATATGGAACTGGATGTACCAAATGATTGTCGGTCCCCTAGTGTCTGAACAAACTGATGGAGCATTGCGGCCTCCTGCTGTGCTGGGGTCCCTAACATAATCCCACACCATGAGTTAATGTGGGAAAGGTGCTACGGTGAGTCATCCATCCCGTTAAAAGGGGAGAAATTGGGATTCCCAAATCTCGGGGGTGCCAGCATGTCATCCACCCATGCCGGGTATGGATTTCCATCAGGTGGGATAGCCACCTATCGCGTTTTCGAAGCTTCCAGGTGGTCAGTTAGCACCTCCATTAGATTGTCTGGATGTGGGTCCTTCTCATGGCGGGGATCCCTAACCACGAGCGCATTTCTAGGCTCTTAAATGTGGCAGCCGAGCTTGGCGGCTTGCGGAGCAGCTGGTGGAGTGACCCTTGGGGCAGCTGGAGGAGCCTGGGCGGGGTTCCTCGAATTGTCACGCCATCCAGGAGGGTTCAGTGAGACATATCGTGCCCTCTTGTCATGACCTCCAGCTTCCATCCTCTCACTGAAAATGGCATGATCAGGGTTTCCTGGGAGAATCTCGTGCAGGGGCAGTTGTTCTTTCCCCTGCTACCTCGGCCAAGGATCACCGTAGTCGGGTCACGGCTCTGAAATGTGTTCTGCAGATGATAATAGACCAAATTATTTTTCTCACCAATTTGTTGCTGCAGCGTGGCCTTCTTAGGGTCCTCTTCAGTCTTTTTCACTAAGGTCGACGGGTCGGAGTGCTTGACAGCTCCAACATTCCCTTTTCCCTTGATGACATTCTGGATAAATATGAATGCTTCAGTGGGTGGTGGAGACATAGGAGGATCCTATGCTGGTGAGAAATCCTTCCTAATGGGTTTAGTGGCAGCATATCCTCAGGGGGGATGCACCCATCGAGATGTCCTAGCTCTTTCGACTCTCCTATCTGATCGATCATGTTGACTGACACTCTTCTCGGGGGCATGTCCTCACTATCGCCTAGCAAGTCAGGTTGCAGGCGAGTCATACTGAAAAGCAGGGTAGTGTACTTCCCACATCCACAGACATGCTTGTGGGGGGTAGCCTCTTTAATAACTTTTTGGAGTACTAGGAAACATTGAATGAATCGCTGTTGGAGGGCCATGTGGTGGCCAGGTGACTAAGGGTGTTGGACTGCTGGGAGCGTTTCCATGTCAACCAGACAACATTGTTTGTCGATGTCTTCTATGTTCTCTTGGATCCCAGGATAAGTCTCCTTCCAGTGGAAAAAATGGAGGTGAGTCGCCCAGAGGGTCTGGTGGATTCATTTAAACTCGTCCGGGGTGAGCGATTCTGGCATTTCAAAGTTCAACCGAGTGACCGGCCAAAAATTCCCAGGGAAGTGGCCCATTTCGAGGATGGCCCAAAAGATCCTTGGCTCAGATTCATAGTTTGGACATTGATTTCCCCACTCATCAACTGAGTATGGATAAGGAACTGACAGTGGCACTGAGGCGAGCCGCTGGGGCGGCAGACTGGTCGGCGACGAATACAGCGAGCGAGCTGATTGGATGCCGAATCTTGGGCTATCCTCTGATGGTTGCTGTAACCTGTGTGCCATATCATTATAAGATGGACCAGATACTAGTGGTCCTAATGAAACATCAGTGCCTACTAAGGGAGGGTTATGTCGCGGCTCATCCACCGTTGACCCCCAAAATAGCTCCGTGGCAGGGGCGCTTCCGATGATGATGGATATGACTACGCGGTTGGCCCATGGAAACATGAAAAGTTCTCGTCCTCCAGGATATACCTTCGTAGGGAAATGGGGATCTTTTGGATCTCAAATTTTAGAAGTATAAGGCTGATGCGCCTCATTCGTACCCTGACCCTTGACTCATGGGGCTGAGGGGAGGGCTCCCGTGCTGAATTGTACTCCGCCTCAGAGTCTGAGAATCATAATGGTCCGGTTCATGTCCAGCCATCCATAGAATTCCTCTTGTGGCAGCGGTGACCTACTCTCCTACCCCTATATGGTTCTTTAGGGAATGGCGGATTTATGACTTTGGGTCCTCCGACAGCACTAGTGTTGGGGTGGAGAGGGTTTCCACCCGAGGAAGCCGAGGTGCGAGGAGCAATTTGACAAATGTCGAAAGGGACACAAGGAGGACCTCTGTGTTGGGTGTTGGTGAAGTGGGGTTGGCTTCCACCTCTTCGATTGTTGGGGAGAGGACATTCACCAATCGGCACCAGGACATTGGGAGGACCTCAATGTTGGCGAGGGACCAGACATGAAATGTCACCATAGTCGTTCTCCATGTTAGGGGGAGTGACCCTGTAACCAGTGTAGTGAGCACAAGAGAGACCCCCACACGGAGTGTTGCTGCGATAGGGAAGACCCTCTCCCAGGATGAAGGTGGCACGGGTTAGACCTCCATGCTGAAGATGGAAGCAGGGAGGGCCCGTACCTTCCGTAGTGGTGGTGCGGACTGAGTCCCTGTGTTGGGCGGCACTGCTGCAAATTGGTCTGCAGTGGCCATCACCTATGTCTGCGACTGAGAGAGTCGGATAAACCTACCCATGGGGTGGTTTTGGCCTCGATCCGGGTCAAGCATGTAGCAAACTATACTCAAAATATGTAGGGAGTTGGTGATAGGAGTTAGTGGTGGTGTAGTCCATACTTGTCACTGGCATTAACAACTGATGGCGGGCACCCTCTTCAGCTCGTGCCCGACACTGGCGTCAGGTCAGATGGACTGGAGCCGGTGGTGTAGGTGTGTGGCTTACGTGCTCTTCGGCTCGGGGAACCGGGCATTGGCGCTGACGCAGCTTGGTGGGGGGCCTCGCTGGGAGCCCTTGAAGCGGGACTCTTATTGGGAATACTCGAATATCCCCTACTTCATCGGCGTAGGGGAGAGAGCTATCAAGGCGCTCTAGGGTCAAACTCCAGAAGCGATTGAATGTTGTGGTGGGGAGCCGTGGCTCCCTGTGCGGCCCTTGGGAGTGGCGTGGATGGTGAGGAGAAGCTGCCTCACTGTCTAGGTGATCCATATCCATGATGGTTATGACCCCAACCGCCTCGTACCTGCATACAAGGTCTTTGATTACCCATCACTGGATGATCATTGATGGGGAGAGGGGGTGGGTGCTCCTAGCAGTCGTGGCGGTCACAGGTGTCGTCGAAGAGGCAAAACCGCATGGGGAAACCACATTGATATTTCCCCTGCCCCTGCATCGGTGGGCAGGTGATTGACCTCCAGATGCAACAACATTATTATTGAGAGTAGGGAGATGAACTCATTAACACTTCTAGAAAACTAATAGACAACCAGTGCCCCTACTCAGTTCTGTCTCCCATGGTAAGCAAATGGGATCCACACTTACAAAGTCACGGAATGGAATGCTCAATGTCTTGACAGTCCCAAATTCTGGTGAGTTTCATGTCAGACCTATTTGGTGGGACCTGGTACCGGATGACGAGGTCAGATGACATGATTATCCACTGATGTTCCGAACGCTACAGGCCTCCAAGCTGAGGGGATGAGCTTCATGTCGGGTTCACCATTTTATGTTTCTGACGCTTTTGTCGGGGTGTGCGCGCATCCATCACACAGAGGACGCGCTGCTATTACCCCACATTCCTTCATTCTAAAGGCGGGCAGCATCCGCTCCTTATTCAGGAATGTCTGCTCCTTGATCGAAACAGGATGATGGGATGTCGGTTCTTCCATACGTGGATTCCTCCTTGGTGCTCCTCACCTGGTCTGGGTCTCCCTCATAGATTTAAATCGTAATTATTGATGCTCTTCCTAGTGACATATCCTCATGGACACCATTTAGTTATTCCACTTCTGTCAGGACCTTCCAAAGGTTCTGGTGAGGGCAGCAACCTTTGGTTAGGAGAGCAGTGACGTTGGGGCATCACTGGTGTGTCTTGACGCTGGAGATTTGCATGTCTGTCCTCTGTCCCTTATTACAGGGCTTCTCAAGGGCATGGAAGCCTGAGGAATCCCATATAAAATGTGAGTAATTGTATTCCATATGAATTTATATGATGTTTTCCTCAGCTTCCCATGTTTAACACAGGGTATACCACAAGTTTAACATCTGGCAGAGACAGATCAAACTGATCGGAACACTAGATAGAGTGGATCAGATTGAAGAACCCCCTAGAGGGAACACTGATGTTGGGGTCAGTATGTGGGTGGATTCCTGAGTGCTGCAGAGGGGAATGGAGAATGAAATGTCATGATCCCATAGGGATGTGATAGCCCAGGTAAGAATTAGGATGGATGGTGGCTCTGGGCTTCAGTCTCGAAGAGACTTCCTACATATCCCTGTGGTGGGGAATCAATTTCTGCTTAGTTTGCTGATATGGTGGGACACCTGAAGGGGAGACTCATGAGAATGAACGTGTGGATGGGACCCAGAGTAGTTAGAACCTCTAGGTTATGTCATGATCAACTTGAGACACATGCACTCGAGGGAGAGATCAGGATGAGACATGAGTGATGGTATTGAGCATCATGGAGGCCTCCTACGTATCCCCATGGTGGGGAATCAATGTCTTCATAGTTTAGGTGGTGGATAAAGTTTAACTTCATGCAGGACGATAATGGGGCATAAACTCTAAGGTAGACCATGGTGATGGTGAACCGATGTTAATGGGGGCCTGGGGTCTAGATGGATTGGGGCTTACACTCTGAGGTGGCACAACGTAGAAATGGGGCTTGGTACACTGACACGAAGATGGTTGGGGCCAATGGTTTGTCGGGATTGAACCTTGTGGAGGATTCCTATGTACCATGCCTTAGCATGGATCAATGTTCCCATAATTTAGGATGGATTGGGTCTTACACTCTGAGATTCCCCAAGGTGGTTGGGCATGAACCTCATGGAGGCTTCTTACATACCATGCCTTAGCACAGATCAAAGTCCCCATAGTTTGGGATGGATTGTGGCTTATGCTCTGAGACAACCCAAGGTGGTGGGGCTTGAACCTCGTGGAGGCTTCCTATGTACCATGACTTAGCAAGGTCAAAGTTCACAATGTTCAGGAGGACAGTTTAACGTCATACCGGACATGGGTTCTTGACAGTTTAACGTCCTACAGCTCGGACAAGGGCATGTGGGGCTTACGCTCTGAGGCGGCCCAAGGTGTGTCATGGTCGGTGATCACTCTAAGCTCACGAGAGTCATTCTCAGTGTGAGAAACAAGAGGTTTAAGAGACCTTATGATCACATCATGAAGGGTGCGTCCGTGGGAAGTGAAAAGGGGCTTACGCGTTGAGCGACCCATTGTGTCGGGACTTACTCCAGGATGGAGGCCCAAGGTAAAAAAGCACAGCGGGAGAGGGATTTGGAACCCAGGAAGGGAAGAGGGGCCACATTCCCTATCACCCCCCTCTACTGGCCATGGCACTAAGGAAGGGAGGAGGAGTAGGGGTGCTACTTCTTGCACGAAACGCTAGGGTCTTACACCAAGGTGGATGCCCTTCCATACGGACAAAGTCCACTACAATAAATCACCCCCTGTGAAGAATGAACCCATCCCCGTGGAGATGAGTGGGCATGGAGAATTCTCGAGGCGGGGGGGGGGGGGCTAATTGCAAGGCATGGGGCCAGGTCATAGTTTAGCATCATGAGTTGAGGATGAGGTGCTTGGCTGTTTAACATCCTGCAGCGTGGATGGGGGGGGGGATTACTCCGCACCCCTAAGACTTACATAACTGGTACCCTCTATTCTTGTGGGAGGAAAGGCATCAGCAAGGCTGTACAGAGGGGGAGTCATGGAGCGAACCATCGAGGGGTCCACGTTAGCATGACTGTGCGATGAATCAATAGCAGTTAGCATGCCTATGCGATAAAGCATGAGGCGAAGCAACGCCACAGGAAGGATTGACCAAGGGACTTTGAATCTACTTCGTACGAGCCTAGAAGGTTGCACAGGAAAACTGTGTATGATGCGGATGCCTGGGGTGCATGAGACACCTGCGAATGGAAACCAGAAGGAGGAAATTGGGTGTTCTTGCAAGAGGGCGCCCTGAGAGCACCAAAGTGAAGGGCACTAGGAGATCATGCACAACCCTTGGGGATTGCGCGAAATAAGGGGGTCTGGCGCGAAAGGCCCCATGTTGGTGCAAAATCAGAGTTGCTTCCACGAAATAGGGGGATGGGGGTTTGCGCGCAACTTGAAGGGATTTTGCGCAAAGGAAGGGATTTCATGCCAAGGAAGGTATTGTATGCAAAGTAAGGGGTGGGCGCACAAAGGAAGTATTTCACGTGGTGGAGGGGGTGTGCACATGAAGGAAGGATTGCGCGCACCTTGGCCAGCTTATGTGCCCTGGAAAGGATTGCGTGCAAGGGACAGACCGCGAAGGGTGTCAGGGTTTACTCAAAATGATGGGGATGTCTTGCGAAGGCGTATATGGGGGTGAATTGGCCCTAAGAAGAACCAAACTTGAAGGCCATATTGCACGTGCGTGGAATGACGATTATTACCACAAGAGGCTGTTTGAATTCCTCAGCATTGAAAAGGAAGGGGGTCGCCTTCTATTTATCGGCATCCGGTGGCACAAAATCAAGGGTTGTGCCAAATAATTGTGTGATGGAGGTGGTGGAAACAAATTTCAACTGCATGGGATGCGAGTGAAAAATTATTTCATGCTAGTGTCGGGACACTTCGCGAATCCTGGTACATTCCTTGCGGGATTTCTTTTTTTTGCGCATTTCATCTTTTTTTTCGCACAGCATCTCTGGTCCCTCTGGACCGGGTCTCTAGGTCAGAATATGACTTCACCTTTTCATTTCAGAACTTTCTCTATCACTTATTCAATTTTCAGCATCTGCATATAAATTTTTGGATTTATAGATGTCCCATCCTCATGCTTTCCCTATTTTTTTACCAATAGAAATCAGAGTTGACATTTGATTAGAGTCATTCATATTTAATTTCTTCAACAAATCCCTTTAATAATTTTATTGAGAAATAAAATATTAGGAATTCCTATAAATCCCTTGCACCCCCATGAAATACAACAGTTCCCCAATCAGAAACATTTCAAATTTTGATTTCATGTCATTGCTGAATTTATCCACTGATCGATGTCGGCGGCCACCAAATATAATATCATCTATATACACTAGTACAATGAACTGATATATTTTAGAATTATTTACATTGAGATTCTGATCCACGCATCTACTTTTAATCTCCATATTCTTTATATAAGAATCCATCCGTCAAAACCATGATCATAGATCATACTTCATGCCATATATCACCTTTTTTAATGTTCAAACTTTCATTTCATTATTAAAATGGAAAAAACCCAGTGGGTTTTATATGTAACATTATTCATCAAGAACACCATTTATGAAATCTATTTTGACATCCATTTGAAACACATTATATCCTATTTGAATTTTCATGGAATGAAAATGTTTGATGAACACTTGTCTAGATACAGGAGCAACTGTTACTTCAACATCAACACCTTCAATCTATGAATATACCTTACATACCAATCATGGATTGTTTATGATCACATCACCATGACAATCTAATTCATTCTTGAAAATACATTTCATACAAATAACCTTGTGATTTTAGGTCGCGTTATAAGATCTAGTTTTTGGTTCTTGTCGATCTGGTCCAACTCATCATTCATAGATTTAACCCATGAATCATATTTTGCAGCTTCATCAAATGATTATGGTTTCAAAACTAATAGGAAATAAGATTGTGCATTAATTTACATTATCCATGATTATGTGGGTGTTTTACAATCCTAAATAATATTTTATTGATTAATTTATTCTCATAAATATCTCTTATGAGGTTCAAAAGATGTTTATTCAGCCATAGATTCTTCATTTGATTCTTTTTCTAAATCAATATCTTATTGTGAACTTTGAATATTTTTCACTCATTCATCTATATCTATATTTTAATTTTTTCCCTTTTACATTATCTTTTTTCATCATTAATCTGGTCATTATATGATCTCCTCATGGTATTATTTGTCCTATATTCGACTATATTATCCTAAATCCTTTCCACAATTTATATAAGATTATTATTGAAACACATGTAGGATTTTATATTCATTTAATATCTGAAGGATATTCCTACATATGACCCATCCACATACATGGGTTGATTTCCTTCTTGGTTTCTGGTAAAATATTTAATTCTGGAAACACAAAAATACTTCAACATTGGATTCATTGCATTCCATAACTCATATAGTGTCTTGGTTTCACCCATACTAATACACGTTCGATTTTGAATATAAAATGTACCTTGAATGAACTATTTCCAGTAATATTGTGGGTTATGACTCTCAATCAACATTATTATGGTAAATTTGTAACCTTTAAATTAATACACTCAACAAATCATTTTTTATGGGGTTCTCATAGAAGCCACCTCATATTTTATTCCAGACTAAACTATGAAATTTTTAAAATCAATGGATGTGTATTCCCCTCCATTGTTAGATCATGGACCACTAATTGTCCTTCCCATATCAATCTCGGTTAAATGATGATATGTTTTCACGAAATCAAGCACTTTTCATTTCCTATGTATTACCATCGGACTAGCCATTATACTATAATCATCAATAAAAAGTATGATATACCTTTCTCTATTTTTCCTACAACATTTATCAGACCACATACCCTTGTATGGATTAGATTAAGAGGATTTGATGCCCTTTTCTTATTTGGATGATAGGAACTGTAGAAAAAATTCCCTCATACAAAATAATCGCAAGTCTTTTCATATTCATGATTCAGATTTGGAACATCCATGACTATCTTCACCTTAAATATCTTTTCTAGGTATTTTTGGAATATATAACCCAACATTCAATGCCATAAGTTGTTTTCTTTATCGCTATCTGATAGAAAATGTTCAATTTACTGTATACTAGATATAAGTTTTCATCTATTCTGTAGACTTTAATGAGATAATACCTTGCATTTCCCTTTATAGTGAAACCTTTTTTATTGAAATTCACTATAAGTACTGACTCACATAGTTGACTCACACAATGGAGGTTGTGATGAAAACCATACACATAAAGAACTTCAATTATCTTTATCTCACCACTAGTTAGTTCAGTACATCAAATTCACTTGATATTTAATGCACCATAATTCCCAAAACAAATTTCCCCATTCACTATTTTCATAACATTTCATAACATGTTATAATTACCCATCACATGGGATGAAAATATGCTATCAATGATCCTAGTGCTGTTGCTCTTTGTAGATTTGAGTGATACTTCTCCAAGGTTGGAATTTTCAATTTCTTTTTTTCCTTTAATGAAATATTATATTGAGTGAAGGATAAGTATAGACTTTAATATATATCTCACATGTATGTTGGTCCTAGATATTCATAATCATCTTTCATCAGATAAAACTAGTTATTAAATGCAACATCTCCAGGTTGATGAGTATTGACTTGTATCCGAGTTCTTTATAAATCAGTCATGTCATTCCTCTAACTCAAATAAATAGCTTTATGAACATATGTAGAACAATTTAAACAATATCCATAGAAATAATTTCATCTATAATTAGTATGAAGTTACTTTTCTCTCCTTATTTGACTTCCTAGATATTCCCCAATCAAATAGCTCCTTGACTCTTTACAATATGACTTGGTATGAAGATGACTTCCACATAATTGTCATTTCATAAGTGGAAATGTATTCTCATTTATTTTCATCCTCATTTCTCCTACATTAGTAATATATTTAGGTTTAAAATAATTTTATATTCTTAAGGGTAGGATTCATTTCTCATTTCAGTTTGAATTTTGGGATTGTTTCTCTACACTTTAGGTGAGTTTTCATCATGTCCAACTTTTAGCTTGCCTTTATATTAACCCATTTTATTTATAGAATTTGATCTTTTGGAATGTCAAATGATACCATTATTTCCAATTAATTATGGTATAAAATCATTCAAAAAAAATATCGACTCCATCAGTTCCACAATTACCACTCTTCAGCAACTCAGCATCTGATAATTTTACAAACAGTGTAATCTTCTTCTATAATTTTGAATTTAATTCACTTCTGAGTTTAATGGAGAGAGTAACATCACCCTCTTCGAGACCATGAATAGACATGGAATTATCCTCTTGTATATATTTAATGTTATTGATGAACATTTACTATTATTAAATTTTATCTTCAGTTCCACTACATCTACTACAGTTTCAAGAGTTGTTGACAATACATTAACTATTTCGTATAGTCCTTCAATTTTAGCCTCAAGATGATCAACATGTTATAATGATTCTTCCACAAAAAATCTTATATTTGTTCCTCTATTACATTTATTCACAGGAACAATAAGAGAATCCTTATGTTTCATCTTGAGATTGGAATTAGTGGTCAATTGATTATTTCTTTCATAATATCTCGATTGATCTAACATTTCAATATTATCCATCATGGAAGAATGTGTACCATATCTAAATTATGGTTATTATTTCTTAAATAATTAATTATGATCATCTAGATCATAGAAAAAACACTTCCTCTCTAATTTATTTCAATATTGGACGCCTCTTATTTTTTAAAATCCTTTTTAGGCTTCTCTATGTTTCCAAATTCACTTTATTCTTCATCCTACATTGTTGGGAACTGAGAGGAAATGTGCCCAACACTTCCATAATGAATAAATACTATTGGTAACATAACTTTAAATTTCCATTTTCTCTTCTTTAATTTATAATCATAGAGAGGAATAAGATAGTTTTACTCATTATCATCATCCGTAATATCTCCTGAAATTTCATGTCTGTACATGTATTTGAGTACCATTCACTTGGTGAAACATGTTGCTGCATCTTCTAGCTTTACACTCATCTCATATTCCGTTAAACTACTCAACATGTCTTCCAAATAATGTTTATAAATATCCCTATCTTCTAAGGCTGAGACGTCTGGGTTTTATAGAGGTGGAATCCGTCTCAAAATTGTATTCACAATGTCAATGTCATTGATTTCTATACAAAGACCTCTGATTGATCATACTACATCAGTAATTTGACAATAAAAGGAATCTATATTCTCAGTGGGACGTGTCTACATATTGGGAAACATATTTTGCAGGAATTGAAGTCTCTCATCATTCACATTGGTGTCTCCTTCATATATATTCTCCAATTTTTCTGTCAAAGACATTACTGAAGTAATACTCATCACCATTAGAAATATCTAAACAGAAATTTCCATAGTGAGAGAATTATGTGCGTTAGTGTATGCATCAAGAATTTTCTTATCTGTATCACTCATAGTAATCCTAGTTGGATCATTGACTTATATTCCTTTCATAGCAGAAAAAAGAACATCCATTCCATGTGATATTTGATGATATCTCATACAAATATCCTTCATCTGAAAGTTCCATCCATCAAAGAGGTATACTCCCCTAACATTCACATTATTCTACATGTTATAAAGGAAGGAACTATTTAACATGAACATAATTTACCCTCTAATACCACTTTTAGGATTCCAAAACACCCTGATAGGGGAGGGGTGAATCAGGGGGTCAAATTGTTCTTTTGAACAGATGGATCTCATTCCTACATTACAAGAAACCTATTTAACCTATCTGAAAATAATTGGATGTAATAAAAAATCATATGAAAATATATGACACATCAATTTTACATGGTTCACCTTTAAGGGATTTGTTAAGGATCATACACTGACAGGTTTTCAGTCATACCAAGGTCCACTAATCTTCAATAGTTGTGGAGTACAATAGTTCAGACACAATCACTCATTACTAGGCACACTACCTTTAAAAGAATTAGGGGATAGATCATTTAATTTCTTAGACCCTTCCGTTGACTCCCACTAAATAAATGATTTATGATAATTATGTCTTATTTTATCTACATGAAGTTAGATTTATTGGATTGGAATTAAAGACAAAGTCATTGATGTTGCACGAGACTCTACATGCACCAAAGACCTGAGTTGATGCAAAATAAAATCCATATTAACTAAAAAAATGTTGTTAAAAAATTGCATTTTGTAAAGTGATTTAACAAAGATGACCCCTTTTTAATGAACCCTTACCTTCATAGAACAAATTCCCATTATGAACCACCACTGTGTTCATGGAACAACCATTCTTCACAAAGCTCACGCATATAATGTCAAATATCCATTCATCACGAGGTGCCTTATAATCAAAATCATTGACATAATTCAATACTACCATAGTATATTCATGATTAACATGATTACATGGAATTTTAGTTTCACAGAGCTCCCATAGCTTGATTAAATTAGATCGATTCTGGATTTTTCTTGAAAAAATTCATGAGAAGTGGAGGGGTGCCCTCTTATTTTTTGGATCGACCGTTCGTGAAGCTCCAACACCTCTTTTTGGATTTTCAAGATCATTCAAATAAAATTCATGGCACTACACCCTTGTGGACGCACTATTGAAATTTTATGTTGTCATGAATCATTATGGAAAACACTCTCATCGCCGCGATTCTCTAATTCATGTAATCTTAGAGATCACCATCACCGATCGCGATGCTCAAATTATCATTCATTCTCACTGATCATTATAATCATTTAGTTCACTCTCATAAATATTCAGTCCTTCACAAAAAACAACTAGAATAACCCATATTAATGAAACTCATGCTTTTCCCATATTTTTATTAAGAATTCATGAAAAAAAAATTTCACATTGAAAAAATTCCACAAACGTTTTGACTGTAAATATTTTTGATGCATTAGGAAATTTCCCCACCTTTAATAATATTGTCGACATGAAATGTAAGATCTATTTACTATAAAATACTGTGATCTTACTTGTGAGGATTGATAGTAATCACAAACCATACTCCGTTTCTATAAAAAGAATAACCAATGTTCCAGCACATGCAACTGCTTCTTCATCCTTGTAATGGTCCTACAGGGGTGGTTTCATGCTTGGTTTACCATAAACTAGTAATTTGAGTCATTTGAAGATATTTTGGAACCAACATAAATAAAACCTTTATGTGAAATATGTTTTGTTCAACCAATACATCATGTTATAATTCCTCAATAATTCAAATCACCCCAACATTGTCTTGTCAAACACTTCGACACATGGATCAATTTTTACTAACCTAGTAGATAGATATAACAACATAATGTATATAATTGAGTGAATTTATCTCTATCAATAAATTTACAATTTTTATCTTCATTACATTATTTTTAATATTAAGTGTATTTACATGAGTGATCAACCATGTCTTAGATATGCATAATCCAATTTATTTTAGTTTCATCTTGCTTGTTTCTTAATTTTTTAATTCATGTGATCACAGAAAAAACATACATAATGAAATATCCATGCTACATGGATGATATAAAATAATAAATTGGCATGGTCATGATATTTTACTAATGGTTTGTTTATCAAGATGATGATAAATTAATTGTTGGCCTGTAAGGAAAACCTTGAACCAATTAATGTTCTTGTTTCATCATTCCATATTTCCACCTATGTTTCTCCCTTAGATTGTTTTCACCTCCACTCCAAACATCAACCGAATCAACAATCATGGGAGATACATCCATTAAAAATGCTTTTACACACATGTAGGTGATGGGAAGGGGTGTAAATTAATGAAACCACGGGCTTTCATATGCTTACTCAATAATAGGTGATGTGGAACAACCATGAAAAATTTAATTTAATAATAAATTAAATGATACCAATAACAGACAAAGGTTGGGTCTTACCTAATGATCATCCATATGAAAGAATTGAATTACACATTTAATAAACTTCAAATTCAAATAATAATTGTTCTTATTTAAGATATATTTCTCTAAAATTAGATATTTATCTTCTTTAGTTAATCAATTTGATTATCATAATTATCACATAAATTTCCTTGAGATTCACATATATTATAAATTAAAAAAAAATTATTTTTAAAAAAATTGATTTTAAAAAAAATTAATTGTGTATACTACAAAGTGTACCTTTGAGGTAACATGATGAGTACCCATCTAAACTACCGAACATGTATTATACTCATATATTTTTTACACATGTAGAACATGTCATACACAACTTATCATATAATATATGTATGTTTTCTATCAACATAATGATCACATATTTTACACGACTCATTTCTCTAAATGTAGAGTGTAGGGCATCAATACATAGAGTAATAACTATAATATGAAAAATACATGATATGTAGATACAATCATTATGAAGAAATCAATTATGAATATATATATATATATATATATATATATATATAAACCCATCACATGGTGAGTCCAATTAATGTAATGAAGATACAAAAGAAAAAGTTGATATGTTTTACAAAAAATAATAAATTAATTTTTAATTATGTGTAATTTGGTATAAGTTCATGGCATCGACATGCCTTCTTCAAGGCATGTACTATTATCACCATTTATCTGAGGGACATGCATACAGACTCGACCGGTAACTAGGAAATAAAATGTATTGAAGTATATATCATATAAATGGGATACATAGTGTATGGTATTATAGTTACACAATTAGTAGTTAGGGAGGCTATGTAAGAAGATACATCACATGTCTATGACTTAAGATTATTTGATTTCTACAGATGTTAAATAGCCTGTACTCTAGCTGACTATGATCCATACCTGATCATTCAACACATGGTGTATAATTAAAATAACTTTGGGTAATAAATTCACACTTCTCAAATTAATATCAAAGTAATTATTGGTAAATTAAACAGAAGTATAGAACATGTTCATCTAGGTACATGGAATGTACTCCAGTGTCAGATGGAATCATTCATTAGAACCTTGAGATTTGTTATTCAAGTAAATTTCACTTATAAAATTAATTGACTTTTTTATACTTTCAAGAAATGTGGTGGAAAAATAAGATCACATAATATGGATTTTAGAATGGTTAAATACAATTGAAAAATAAATTACAAATGCATTAATCAATCAATGGTGTGAAAATAATTATGAATAATGATGCATCCTCACTCTAAAACCACATTAAGGTTCTAGTCGTAGTGGAAGAGTGTGATGGGTCATGGCCAAATTTAGATTTTTTCATGATCAATGATCAATCTTATATTTACAGAATGAAAAACACTATGATCAATGAAATTGAATCAATGTATACAAACAATTGATAAAATGATGGAACAATAACAAAGGGTCATCAGATATTATTTATAATTAATATTGAAAAATAAATAATTACCTTGAGATAAATTGTTTCTTCATTGATGGTTCTAATAATGGAACTATGTGTTACATTCATAGTGTTGTAGGGATCAAGATTATATCACATTTTCTATAAATACACATGTTTCCATAAATCATTGAACATATCCATAGGAATCTCTAGGTTCTAGAATGAAGTATCATACCTCTTTCATCATTCACCTTTAATCACCTAAAGATTCATTTCAAATGGATTATTCATTATCTTAATTAACACAACAGTGGAAGCTGGATGAAGATGTCTCTTTATTCATGGGTGCATTTTGGGAGAAGGAATCTCTATAGTTCATAGAAATGATTCTCTAGATTTTGTTATGTATAACCAAAGAAATGAATTAGATCTCCTAAACAATAATATATTTTAGTTTATATACATCTAGGGTTAGAAGTAAATAATTTAAAATGTTCTCTTTAATAGTTATTCAATCCATGTGCCAACCCATTTCTATAATAATAATACTATTATAATTTATTGACATGCACTAATATTGAGAATTAATTTAAATATTATTTATTCAAATAATATTAAATATATATATTAATTCTCACCATACCATTAATCTCATTCCGGAATTATTCCTCAATATTTATTAATCTATGAACAAAGATTGTTTATTTAATAAATGAATATCACTTCATTATTCCTCAATATATAAATATTATATTAACTAAACAAAAAATAAATATTTTTTAAATATTCTTCTCACATAATATTCTATAAAATAACATGTGATGAAATATATGATCGTTTCCAAATAAGAACAATTAATAAACCATGTGAGGGAATAATTTTTATTCAATTTGTTAAATAAAAAATAATATTTTATTATTTATCTAATATTATAGATAAAATTTGTGTGTGCCCCACTAGGACTACTTCTTACTGGCATTAGGTGGAGCAGCCAAATGTGCAAGGTTGACATATAGATACATCACAAGTAATAAGTGAAAGAAGTTAATGACACAATGGCATAATCTCTTATGCATATGCATACTCTATAATATAATCCCTTTTTCATGATATTTCTAATCAGGAATGTTTCATCCATGTGCCATCATCCTTTGTGATTGATGTCTCTTTCTTGGAATTTTCTAAAATGAAACATTCCTATAAAACACCATGGATGTGTATTTATTTAGGTTATATCATTTAAATCATTGTAAATGAGATATCACATTCTATTATAAAGAAATATATAAATACTTTCTCTCATTATTCATTAATGCAGTATTACTCAGGATGCACTCAACATATCATAACTTCCGAAAAACATGTTGATTCGTGGTTATCATCAATACATAAAAGTTTCTGACTTATAATATTAATTAATATAAATATTAAATCCATTTTATCAATACACACATCCATTGTTAGGAACATAAAATGACCCATATAATTGTGGCTTTCCTACCGGTGGGTCTTGTTTGTAAAATATCCTTCATTGGATATTACCGTGGGAATACACCATGATATGTAATGTGAATGTCCTATGAGTCTCCACCCCTGATAGTGTATATCATTTATGCTCCCTAAATAATATTATATGCCCATATAAAATAAATTTATGAAAACTATGGTGACACTTCTAGGTTATCATCATGTCATGGAATCAATACCACCATTTAGTGTGATGACTACTCTTAGGACATTATCACATACATTGTTAAGAAGAAGAAAAATCATGATTTGATAAAATGTTATCTTTATTTGAAACTATGAATAACGTTTTCATAAATTACAGAGAATTTTCTAATTGGGAACTGACTCCAACAAACTTAATGATGGGAATATTACTACCTTGAAATGGACTCGATGGTAATATCTTCTATATAAAAATCACAAAGGTTTATACATATGGGTGGAAGACCCAATTAATTAAATCCTAAATAACAACTATTATGTTCATCAAATAAAATGACATACCAAGTTAATAATATGTACCATACAATATCTTCAAATTAGTATGAGGTAAATCTAAAGGCCTCAACCCTAGATAGTGATATCATGATCTAAAATAAAATTTTGAGATTAATCAGGAACTTCTAAAATGATAAAATTGGATTTTATTATGTTTAAGTGGATACTGATTTTCAACAATCATTATATTTTGATTTCGATAATCAAAAGACAATCTCAAAGAACCATATAATTTAAGGGATAATAGGATAAGGGTTCCCCAAAGGTATGATCTTGAATAAATCAAAACCATTCAATCTATATATTCCAACTAAGACATAGGCCCCCGTAGATTAGTAGGATCCTTTCTATATGAAGAATGAAATAATGAAACTATTCAATGCATGTGTTCAATGCTAAAATCCCCATTTCTCTATGGTGTAAATCACAAGGATTCACTAGGTAAATCATAAAAAATATTGATTAATAGTAAGTGAAGAACAACCTATCATGAATCCCCTTAATAAAACACCAAAATAGAAATCTAGGAAATTTTTTTGTGAAACTATATATTGTTAGGCCCTATATTATCTTCCTAAATATAGAATTTACATGGATGTAAATAAATTATTCCATTAAGAAAAAAATAATTCTCCCATAGATGATAAAATTATATTCTAGATCAATTACACATAAATCATTCCACCATAAGAATAAAATTCAATTTGGTAATATCATGTAAAAAATATCCTACTATAATCTATAACCTACAACTTATACGGAACGCCCATTACAAAAGTGAATACCTTATAATATAACTCCCAATAGAATTTAAATAACAAATAATCCATACAAATACTCCAACTAACCTAAAACATTTAATAACTAGATAGATATAAAATAATGTTAATATTTTATATAAATCAATGTGTATACCAATGTAGAGCCTAACGAGTCCATAAATATAATAATAGAATGTTATTCATATAGACATGGAGATGTAGTTCTTATGACATGTAACTATCATGGACCATTTCCACGAGTCCAATCGTGATCTCCTTGAGATACACTATCCCACAAGAGGTGTTGTTTTAGTTCGTATGCACCATGATTTCCACGTCATCCTAAATAACTGGTAGAACTCCAGTTTCCTACCTTCCATAGGGAAACTGATCTAGACCTAGAGCCTTGAAATAATTTTCATCCTCAGTCATTGGGAACCACTTGAGAATCTCTTTTAAAACACTATATGTGACCCATCCATCCACATGATCGACACCCATTGGATTGTTTTATACAATTAAAATGATATTATCTTGTCCTACCACACTGGTGAAGCTACATTGAACTAAACCATGAAAAAGAGAGACTGATCAACTTCCATGGATACTCTTCCCACAACTAATTGATAATGAACATTACTAATAATATTTTTTCTACGCAAACATCTACCATTAGTCCCATTATCATTTGTTGTCTACCATGAGCCCCTATTTTCACTCAGGTTCGTCTCCAAAATAAGTGACATGTTCAGTACCTCATAAAAAGAAGTTAATCTAATAAAATGATCACATAAACTCGAATCCCAATGTGTATCCCATCCTCAAAACATTTCATAGAGGCTTCTTCATCCCTTGACTAAAATTACTAGAAATCATTGTAAGTTAGTGAAATGATCACCAGGGTCCATGAATGATATATTCCCCAATGATATGTGTATAATATCCTTAGATATATCAGCTCTTATGGTCTATGGGAAAAAGATTTCAAAAAATTGGGTTTCAAATCCCTTCTATGTAATACCAAAGGCTTGTCTACCATGACTAGAATGTACCACCACTATTTCACTAGTACAAAGATAATATAATCTTATAACTTCACCATTATTTCATAAGGCAACACTAAGTGATCAAAAGATGTTTAAAAATACTCAATATGGTACTAAAATACATTGAGAACCACCCTACACAAAAAATAATATCATGTTCTATAGATAAAACTATATAGTCATCTCTAATACAGTGGACACATTTCTAGGAGTATCTCTATCAATTGACTCCAACACTCACAGTATGATCACATGGAGATGATCATCCATATCCTATACTAGTACCTCAAGAGGACTTATATTGATAAACTTTGTTGAATTTTCATATCATAACACCTTATTCTAAAATATAGTCCTTCGTGGAAGAATTTTTTTAAGACCAAAAAAACACCTCAAAAAACATCACTGTAATATTTCATAATATCATAATTTATTGAAACTGGTAAAAGGAATAACACCCCATCATCCTCTAAATCATATTCTAAATACAATTACAACTCATGACATCTCTATATACCTAAATTATAATAAAATGGTCAATATATTAAATATTTAATAGTTTCAAACCATACACATAGGTTCCATATCATCACACTTTTCCATTTTAATTGAACTATAATTTTCATAAACAATACATTGTTAAATGAAATTAAAATAACATCTTATAGGGGAAAATACATTATCAGATTTAATTGAATCTTATTTATCTGATGAAATATAATAATATAGGAATGTGTAAATTAAATAATTTATTTACTATAAATATTAACCAAATTTGTTCATAAATAATGCTTAGTTAAATGAAATTTATATGAAAAGTTATAATGAAAAACAATTTAAAAGTTATAATTGGAGTTTCATTTAACTGATACCACATAATAAAAATATGTGATCATTTAGTACAACTTTATTCATATTAAAATATCAATTTATTTATATTCTACCTTAAATTTATATGGGGAAACCACATATAAATTATTTCCAACATGTTAAATAATCGATCCTATATAATAATTAATGAAACCAATAACTCGAAATAAAAAAATTACATAAAAATAAAAACTTCATAATTTGATGCATTAATGAACACACATTTTACATTCAATCCAAGAGATGAAATCCCAAAAATAAATAACCTCAAAATAATGAGCATCACTCAAGGTAAAATAAGACCACAATAATTGAGAAAAGTACGAATATTAACCTCATCCATGGTTTCTAATCATTTCCCTTGTAAGTGATCATAGGAATCCCAACCTCATGTTTAATAGTAAGTCCCCTAAAAACATATATCATATACTCCTTGCTTAAATAATAATTTAAAAATTGTGGCCTTGATACTATATTTTAACAATCCGTAGTGGTTAACCATGGACAGTAACTGAACCAAAGGGTTACAGATCTTAGGTTGACCTCCCAATAGACCATTGACTATTGATCATTAACACATGTTCTTTGTGGCATGCATGGGATACCATACTCGTATATCAAAGTATAAAAAACAAAAATGATATAGGAAACTAGTTATATTGTGATAATGTGGCAAAGAAAAAAATATAGAAAAGTCTAATAAATAATAATAATTCATGCAAAATCAAAGTGATCTATATACTGTATGATATAGTAATACATCACAATATAGGTAACACGCATGAATATCCAAAAAAATAAATAAGACACTAAAACTAGGAATCCATAAACATGGTTATGAGTCCTAGAATAGTCTGAAACTCTCATACTCTATCCTAGTAATCCCGTAACACACCATTCACAAGGCTCTTTCCATTTTCCTATCATACAATCATGCATTATTCTCATGAAACAACTATAATAACTATGAATATAAGACAGTTCTTCCATATTACTCTACCAATTTTATTTATATGAATATATAATCGGAGTAGTAAGTGCATGTTGATTTTCATAATAAATAAACTATATTGATTCCTCAGTTACCCAGTGACACACTGAATCCACTCTACAAACTTATGATTATGAAATATTCATCTATCCATAATAACTAATGTATTCCCCCAATTAATTTTTTGATCATAAACATGAGCGTCCATGCCCAGAACCATTATTTATCCATGGTTGATTCCTCCAATGGAATTCTAAAACATTCATCACCATGAATCCAAGAGGGGTTACCCAAAGGAATTCAAAACTAGAATGTTAATGAATCCATGGGGGATTTACCCTATGAAATATATAAAAGGTTCATAATGATTCTATTGTATAATTCCACATGTAATTTAGAAATAGATTCTTAATAAATCTAATGGGAGTTTATCCAACAAATTCCAAACAAAAATCATAAGGAATCCAAGTGGGAATTCCCCATGTCATTCCAAATGTGTTTATCATTTAAACTCCATTATGGTGGGGGAACTAACCTAATTAATTATAAAATTGAAAAATTAAGTATATAAGGGGAAATTACCAAGTCAATCCTAAAATGTTTATTATTTTGTTTCCATGGGGGACTAACTCAAGGAATTAAAAACCTTGAATAATATCAAATACAAGGGGGACATTCCCAAAGAATACTAAACTATTATATTATATAGTTTCCCCGGTAGAATGCACTAAGGGATGTAAAACTAGTATTAAAAAGATATATGATTTATAAAAATTCATTTTATGATTATTTTAATTCATGTTCAACATGAATCATATAAAAACATTTTTACCCTTATTATAGGAAAGTGTTATAGGCATCCCACACTAGAATCTAGTAAAAATTATTAATTCTTAGGAACCCCTAGTGTCACCCCTCCAATTAACCCACTAGTTTATCGAGTAATAAACACCCCATTGGAGGATAATGTTTTCATTTTTAAAAAAAATTTGGTGGCCAATTTTGATGTTCAATTTCATCTTGTAATGTCATATGGATTTTTTTAATTTTTTAGGCAAACCATATAGTGATACAGCATGACCACACATCACTCAAATAGAATGTATATAATACATTAAAGGGATTCCGTACTAAAATCTAGCATATACATGTATACATTTTTATAATTGGTAATTGGCCTTCAATTTGATCTAAATTGATATAAATCATGAACTTATAATAATTCGTTAAAAATATTATAAAATAGAATTACTTTTTTATATCTCACCTAATAGTGTATAAAACCAAAAAAATACCAATGAAGTCCAATAGAACTAATTCTATTTCTCAAACTAAAAAAAGACATTTTATTTAGCTAAAAAATAATGGATATCCCAATTTAAAAGGGAATAAGTCTAAGTGGAAGTGAGGACAATATTATGTACAAGGTGTGAATAGACCCCTTCCTATTTTAAAATCCACCTTAATTATTTTATGAAATTAAAACATAAAAATGTACAAGGTTAATTACATGAAAAAAAATTACACACTAAAACCATCAAGGAAGGTGGAAATCCTTCTACCCCCACTTTTTATATTTTTATGATATTTCACATAGTTAAAGGCTACGACACAGTTTTTATTAACTACCATCCTGCCAAATTATCTAAAAAACCATCATGGACCATTCTTGGCACCTAAATCATATAAAACTAAATAAAAGGGATATTCTGAGAAAATATATTATATTTATTCATATCTCAAAAATGGTGGGGTTTTGAATATACAACCTCACCAACACATAATTCTTTAAAAAATAAAAATATTACTTTTTTTGATTTGTCAATCACTCAAAAACGAAGTTATAAGAAAAGGGAATTATTTATTCATGATTCATGATTAATAATTAAATTCCATATATATATATTGACCCTATAGTTTTACGTATAAAATTTCCTGATTTCAAACTTAATTTTACATCAGATAATATACCAAGGATCATTAATTCTTATGTCTTGGACGACAAGGTAAATAATACATAAACATGGGACTAAAAAATCATTATTTAATCTATATAAAGAGCTTATAAAATCCATTCATCCCTTACATAAGCATAGGATAACTTCAGGATAAGAAGAACAAAGGTATGAGCTAAAAATATAAGTAAGGGAGCATATATATGAATAAGGATTTACAACATGGGTTATAAAGCATGACATAATTATAACAAAAGAATGCAACATAATGATTCATAAATTATAAAAATGGGATCAGAAAAACATGGAGTCATAGAAATGTGGAAGCAATATAAAACATAAATTTAGTACCAGTCAAGGAAACCCACCAATACCATTCCCCATGGTATCACAAGCCAAGGCTAAACACCAAGACCATCACACATAGTAGCACAAACCAAGGATAATTGTTAAGACCATCACACATAACATATCATGTGACTGAACTTTACCCAATGAATTGGAGAGATATCAGGGTACACCCATTTTTACATTTCAAGAATATTTCTTCCACATAAATAATCATACATAATAAATCATACATAAACATTAGGGTTACCCATGGTATGAATTGGGTACCATAATCAAGTCATAAAACATAACAAATGGGCATAATAGATACATGTCCATGAAAGAAATAATTAGATCATGCTTAGATTTTCATATGGTAAATAGGAATATATCATGGTATTTGATTTCAAAATTAAGTAAAAACATTTATGAAATGTATTTGAGATGTTTTATCATTAAAACATTTTCATGCGGTTTTAAGGAGAATACTATCGATATTTTAAAATAGAAAATTGAACAATCATTTATATAAAAACAGATGTGATCCTTGAATGTTTTCATGTTAAAAATTATTATTTTTATATAAAATGGTGTATGAAAATAGAGGATATAGTGCACTTGAAATATGGTCATAATTTGGGATGTTCTATTAAAACAAGTTTGCTTATCATGAAGTATTGATGAGGGATTACTTTAAAGAATGTACATCCCTGAAAGATAATGAGAGGCGGATTGTGAAACATGAGTTTGGAGCATATAAAAATCATTTATAATTTCTAAATAAAATTAAAATACCACTTCATTTGGGTATTAAGAATGATATATCAACCCGAATGAACAAAGGCAGTTCGGATAGAATTCTATATGAATTATTAGTATGGTATCATGGGTACTTAAGATGGCCTCATGAGCGAGAAAAGAGTTTTTCATCACTTATAGATAATAATAGATGTATAGTGCAGGTGATTAATCATACCCCATCACTAGTAATTACACATAAAATGGAAAAAATAGATGAAAATCTAGAATAAAAGTGAAATAAAAAGGATCCCTTACATTAATTTCTTCTTAATTTCTTCTCTTTTGTGCCTCCTGAATAACAAATTTATGTTTATTAAAGCAATGGAAATAATGTGAATTACAGTCATTTTATAAAAATATTTATCAATTATATTCAGTGGATTTTATTTTATAATTTTCATTGATGAAATTGAAGGGTTTTAATATCATATTTTACTTAAAAATTTCCAATCTTGCGACAATTTGACTTTTTAGTAAATGTAATTTATAAATTAGTATAATTAGTTTAAGAGGTATATAAAACATGTAATTTGATATTAATTTATTATATATAATTTATATCTTCCATACATGAAGGTTTTTAAAATAATTATCATAGTAATGTCTCTGTAGGTGGTTAACCGACCTTTCATAGGACGTTGTCGATAATGTGGGAAAGGGAAGTATGCCATTTATATTTTTTAATGACATGAAAATTAATGTAGGCTGACATCATTAATATAATATTAAATTAATTTATAATAAATTTTGTAGAATATTTTTTTAAAGGGATTGGGAAAAATAAAAAAAAGTGAATGAAATGTGAGAAAATATAATTGAGTCTTACCCTCTCCTTAGTGTTCTTATCTTGCAAAAAACTATGACTCCTTTTGTGATTGGAGTTCAAGGGATCCATAACATCCCTAAGTATTATAAGAGGATTTAAAGAAAGAATTTAGGAATATATTTGGATATGTAATGGATGATAGGAATGCTTTTCCAAGGGAAGGGATATATATTATTTATACATGAGGTGGGGGTGTGTTTAGAATAAAATATTAAATAAAATTATATATCAAATGTTGGACTTATAATAGTAGTTTTTTGAAAACATAAATCATATATTAAAATAATATTATTTTTTTAGAATTTAAAAAATCTTTATAATTATAATTTTTTAATTTATTATAAGGAGAGTGAAAAGAAATATAAAATGATATTTTTGGGAATCACTGTTTGACCATAGGTTTTGGAAAGTTCATTTTTGGTTTGGAAATTGAGTTTAGTGTATTTTAAGGAATATTTTTTAAATTTAAATAGAAAATGACTAAATTAAAATCTATAGAATGTTTATGTCATAATTACATCATAAAAAATGTAATTTAAGATATACCAATAATGATTAAAACTATATTTTTACTATTCACATGAAAATTAAAGTATTTTAGAGAATTACCAGAAAATAACCCTAACAATTTTTTGATGTGTAGAATTGAAAAATAAACTCTATTTTTCAAAAATAATTTTCAAAATATAAATAATTAAATATTTAATTAAAATTACAATTTAGTTGAAAATTGAAATTTTTTAATTTAAAACTACTTTTCCAACACTTTGAAAAATTATATAAGGCCGCATAAAATAATCTTCGAATCAAAATAAAAATTTACGAATACATTTCATGGAAATAAATTTCCATTTAAATTATTAAATTAATCATAAAAGTTTTATTAAATATTCTTGACTTATAAAAATACCCACACCTTATTAATAATTTTTAAAATATTTATTTACTTATACTATGATAAAATTATACCATATTTCCACTTATAAAAATAATTTTTTTATACTTTCATTGGATGGGTTGCTATTACGTTGGCTGATTTTATATTCATAAGGGTCATATTACTATTCCAAAAGTCATGTTACTATTTATTTATGTTTCTTAACATATATAGATAAATTTTGTCTCACTTATTTTTCACTTATAATGTTTGAATTGAGTTCTAACAACAATATTATGTGATTATATTATAAGAAATAATTATAAGAAGAGAATTTCCATTGATAAAACTTTCTGCCATCACATTTTTCTTCCCTTGGGAAATATCACCCTCGAAATTTCATTTTACATTCTAGGACATAAATAGGTTCATGTACTTTTCCTTCATTGCCTCCTCTAGTTCCTATGTTTCCTATTCATACTTATGGTTTAACCAATGTAACTTCACCCAGTGTGTAGTCTCGGTACGTAGTAATTTATCTCTATGATCAAAGATCTTCATTGGATGCTCCTCATAAGAATGATCATCCTCCAACTATACCACCTCTAAGGACAGTACATCTGAAGGGTTTGGTATATACATCTTTAAGAGGGATATATGGAAGACATAATGTACATTTTACATGGTATGTGGAAGTTCTAGTCGATATGCCACAACCCCGATATGATAATGAATCTTGAAGGGGATAATGTACATGTTACTTCCAAAACCTCATGACCTTCTCCTATAGAGAGACACATAGAAATACCATGTCCCTAACACGGAACTCATGGTCTCATCGACAATTTTCTACATAATTTTTTTGACATTGGTCCACCTTGATGTGCTGCTGAATGGTTTTCACCTTCTACACCATTTCTTTGACAATTTCTCGTCCAATTAGCTTATTCTCACTGACCTAAACCCAACAAGCCAGTGTTCTGCACCTTTTCCAATTAAGGGATTCATATTGTGCCATTCAGAAGCTCGAGTGGAAACTGTTATTGTAGAAGAATTCAACTAGTGGGATATTTTGGCCTCATCCTCATTTGAATTCCATAGAACATGCTCTAAACATGTCTTTCAGTGTATTAATTGTTTTCTCATATTGGCCATTAGTTTGAGGATGATAGGCCATACCGATGTTTAGTTCAGTTCTTAGAGCATGTTGGACAATTTCCAAGAATTTTGAGGTGAATCATGGATCATGATCGGATACAATAGACAGTGGAAATCCATGTATCCTTACCATTTGATGGATGTAAATATTTTAAAGATTATCTAATGGTAAGTCCTCTCAATTTGTGATAACGTGTGCTATCATTGTAATATGATCCACAATGACCCATATAACATTATTTCCTCAGTATATCCTTGGGAGTCAAGTGACAATGTCCATGGTGATGTTCTCCCACTTCCATGCTGGTATAGATAGTGATTGAATCATCCATTTAGACTTTATCCTCTCATCCTTCACTTGTTTACGTACTAGTCACTTTTTGTATATTCTATAAGCTCCTTTTTCATATTATCCCACAAAGAGGTTTCTTAGAGATCTTGATACATCTTAGTGCTCCCTGAGTGAATAGATAAGGTAAAACTATGTGCATCATTCAAAAGCTCCTTCTTTATATTTGTATTAGATGGAACACGTAATTATTACCCTAATATTATAAATCTTTCCTCATCATTCGTGAACTTTGATGATTTCCCATTTCTGATAGCTTCCACCATTTTCAAAATTTCCACATCTTTTCTCTGAGAATCCATTATTTTCTCTATAAGGGATTGTTGATCAATCATTATAGTAATGATTGATGATGTTCCTCTGCTAATTATTCCCATGTACATCCTCTTAAAATTTTAGAAGATCATATTCTTTTAAATTATCATCATTGATAGAGATGCATGATACTTTCTACATAGTGCATCTGGAACCTAGTTTGCCTTACCGAGATGGTAGTGGATTGAGTAGTCATAATCATTGATGAGTACTATCCATCATCACTGACACATATTAACATCTTTTTGTATGAATATATATTTTATACTCCTGTGGTGTGTATATATTTGACACTTCTCCACACAGAGATAAGGTCACTGGATTTGAAACACAAATATCATCACCACCAACTCCAAATCATGAATTAGATAATTTTTCTAATGGAGTATCAGCTTCCTTGAGGAATAGGCTATCAGTTTCTCATTTTTTATCAGCTCACAGCCTAATACCTTCTTTGAAGAATCACTGTACACCACAAAGAGTTCTCCACTTGTTTGAACTTTTAGTACTGGTGCATTTATTAGCCACTTTTTCAACTCCTTAAACCGGTCTTCACATTAATGATTCTAGAAAAACGTTACTCCCTTCCTCTTCAGCTCGGTCATTGGGTTTGACATTCATGAATGGTTCTTAAACAATCATAGATAATACCCAGAAAGACCCAAAATGTTGTGGATCTCCATTACAGATGTTGTTCAGGGCCACTCATCAATTACCTTTGTCTTGGAAGGGTCCAATGATATCCCTTTTCTGGTGAAAACATTCCCCACGAATGATACATCCACCATCCAAAACTATCATTTTTTGTACTTCACATAAATATTTTCCCTTATCAATTCCTTTAAGAAATTATTCAAATGCTCATAGTTTTCTTCCTTACTCTTGGATTATATTAGAATATCGTCAATAAAGACTACCACCAATTTGTTGAGGTATTATCTAAATTCTCTATTCATTAAATCCATGAAACTTTCTATAGAATTAGTGAGTCTAAAGGGAATCACTATGAATTCATATTGTGCATATCTCATTTGAATGGAAGTCTTTGGAATATCTTCCTTCATCACCATTAATTTGTGATAACCTGACCTAAGGTCCACCTAAAATAAATAACTAGCCCCACTAAGCTGATCAAAGAAGTCATCTATCTATGGAAAGGGATACATGTTAGTTATTGTGATTGTATTGATCTCATGATTATTAATGTGGAGGCTCGTTGATCCATCATTCTTATTGATGAAGATGACTGGTGCTACCTAGGGTGAAGCACTCATGCATATAAAACCCTTCTGTGAATTCTCTTGTACATGTTTCTTCAACTTATTCAGTTCTACATTTTCCAATCTAATGTGTGCTTTTGATATAGTTAGTGACCAAGTAATAATTTCAATTGATAACTCAACCTCTTGATCAGGAGGGATAACATGAAACTATTAAATTAATACATCAATGTAATCCCCCCTGATAGGTATATATTCGAGCATGATTCTCTCATTCATCCTAATCATTTGAGAAAGACATGATTTCTCATAAGGAATTAATATCCACACATGATAAAACAATTATTAAGGAGATTCGTCTTACTTCTTACCCTTGTAAAGAATCAGAGGATGATTTGTGATGTGACGACTTATATCCCTTTCCTGATAGTTGATGTTGTATTTGTATAAATATATCCTATCCATGCCCAAGATAACATCAATCTTTAGTAAAGGAAGTATGAAATGGTTTTTTGGGAGGTTCAACCCCCAAATTTTTACTGGGGAGGCGTTTTAAACCTTTGTTGCAATAATTTCCCCATTCCCTATTCTTACAGATAACTTATCCTCCAAATTCTGTGGTGGTGTTTGAATAGTTTTACTAAACTTTCAAGATAAGAAAGAATGTGTAGACCCAAAATCAAATATTACGTTCTCTATTATTGAATGAATAACTAGTGTGTGTGTCACTACATCATTGTTTGTCTCCACATCAGTAGTAATGATAACATAAGAATTCCTTATTTCCTTAGAGGTTACAGTTGATTTTCTCCAACAACCCTTGTCATAGAGAAATTGATAGCATAATTCCCATGCTCCTTTCCATGTTAACACTGCACTATATGAAGAGTTTTGATCTTAAACTTCCATTATTCTTTCAAATTAGTGGGATTCTTCATATCCCTTTGGCAGTTCTTGGCCATATTTCCTATATTTCCACTTTTGATTAAATTTTTGTTTCCTTTAGAAAGTTCCCAGGATGCTTTTTCTTAGGATTTTTTCTATCATGTGATTTTTTTGATGAACCACCCATGTTGTTATCCATTTTTCGATTCTTATCACCCAGCCCACGAGACCATTGAGATTCTCCAATTTCCATTTCAACCTTGATGGAACAACATACAATATCCTCATAAATTTCAATGTCTCGAATCACCATTTCCTTTCATGGACTGGGATTTAGTACTCTAATGAAGCAATCAACCTTAATTTTGTTGTTGATGAAAAATATAGAGGCGTAACTTGGATTCCATGTAAAGTTTGTTTCTTATGGCATGATGTACTCATCTTACTTCTTTTTTAGTCCGAGGAACTCTCATTTCATCTTGATACAGATGGGTCAAGGAAAATATTTATGGAAAAAATAATCTTGAATTCCTCATAATCTATGGAATCGATTTCCTCTCAGGATAATGTATTCTTGATTAGTTTTTGGCACTGATCTGCTTCCCCAATCAAAACAATAGTCCACCTATACAAATTTCACTTCATCTAATTATTGGAGGATGGAGAATATCCTTGCAATGGATTTAATATGATATTATGCAAGGAGGGCATCCCAAGATCTAATAAACATGGGATTCCTTAGCCACATAAAATATTCTATGGTAATTTTCTCTTTCCATGGAGGAGTAGGGTGTTCCACGTGTTTCAAGTTATTATTAATAACATGAGCCGACAGAGAAAGTATTGTAATGAACTTTTGATCCAAAATTACCTTCATATGTGGAATTTAATTAGGGAAATATTCACAATGGCTATGACATATATTATTGGATGGTGTTCTTCTATTTCCCTTCATTAACTACTAATATTTGTTGATTATAAAAAGGAAACATTGAATGTAAGAGGATAAACATGTAAATGGAAGTGTGTCTTATCTTGTGATTCCCAATAATTAAATCTAGTTTATCCTTGATATATTCAATAACATATATTCTTATGGAATTTTTTATTCTATTAATAATGTACATTACTAAGATCATGAATTCAGCAAATTATATCACTTAGTAGTGTCAAACCAGGAGTGCAGCAATGCCCGTTATCATGTACAAGGATACCCGGGTTAAGCTCGAAACTCCTTATACGAGTTTTCACTCCAAGGTATATCTATTCCAAGGCTTTATTTTCATGTTTGTATCCATATGGGGATGTATTTTATTGATAAAACACTTACTCTATAATCTTAGAAAATTAAATATTTTTTATTGTACATCATCTCGTCATTAAGGTTCTTGTTAAAGTTTTGTATTCCAAATCACCAAAAATAGCTAGAGCATACTCTGATACCAACTATAGAAACCATGGAATTTTAAATATAACATTACTTAACTTTAAGAGTAATTGTATATCCATTTTCAAACCAGGGACCATTAACTCTAGTGTTTTGGAAGACTAGGTATATAATATATAAACATGGGAATAAAAAGAACTTCTTTATTTATTCTTAATAAAGTGGTTCTAACATCCATTGATCCCTTACATATATATAGTATAACCTAGTCATTACATGAAAAAGGTATTAGATAAAAATCTCAGTATGGTAGTATACATAAGAATATGGTTTCACAACATGTGTTAGAAATAATGACATAATGATAAAAAAATCCAGGAATATAAGAAATCATAACATATAAACATGAAATAATGAAAACATGGAGTCATAGAAATATGGCAGAAACATAAACCATAAATTTAATATGAGTCAAGTCTAACCACTAAGACTGTTCAACATAGTAGAACAATCCAATGCCAATTTCCAATACCTTCACACATAGTAGCACAAGCCTAGGCTAACCACCAAGACTGTCGCACATAACATCTCATGATAAATAACATTAAGAAATGAATAAGAGAGGTATCTAGGCACCCCCATTTTAACATTTCATGAATATTTTTTCCATATAATTAATCATACATAATCAATCTTACATAAACATAAGGGTTACTCGTGGTAAAAATTGGGTTCAAAAATCATGTCATAAAGCATAACAAATGAGCATAACACAAATGTGTCCATAAAGGAATGATTGAAAACATAAATGGACGTTCATAAGGTAAATAGACATATTTTATAGTATCGGAGGTCAAAAATAAGTGAAAACATGTAATTAATGTATTTGAGAAGTTTTATTATTAAAAAAAGTTTGTGTGGTTTTATGGAAAATACTTTAAATATATTATAATAGAAACAGGAAAAATCTTTCACATAAAACCAAAAGTGACCCAAGATGGATTTCATAATAAAAATACTGATTTTTTAAAGATATTGGTTGCTTCAAATAGAGGATATAGTGCACTATAAATCAAGTAAGAATTTGTCAAGTTCCTTTAAAACATGTCTCTTTATCGGGAAGTATTGTGGAGGGAATCACTTAAAATAATGTATCTCCCTGATAGTGAATGGAGGATGGGTCTAGAAACATGAGTTTGGAGTATAAAGACATCATTTTACTATTATAAATAAAATTAAAATACAACTTCATCTGGGTAAAAATAACGATAATGAAACCCGAAATAATAAAGGTGGTTCGGGTAGAATTCCATTCGAATTATCGGCATGGTATCTAGGGTAATTTAGAGGGCTTCATTAGATAGAATATAGATTAGCATCACATATAAATCATGAGGGATGTATGGTGGAGGTTCGTAATAATTCCCCATTGTTAGGAATTACACATAAAATGGCATAACATATAGGACAATGTTGAATAAAAGTAAAATAGAAGGATCTATTACCTTTATTTCCACTTAATTAGGTCTCTTATGTTCCTCCTGAATAATAAATTTTGGTTTACTATGAAATTATCAGGAATTTATTTATTGTCATTTTATAAAAAAAATTATCAATTTTATTCTTATTATTTTATTTCATAATATTTTTTGATGAAATTGAAGCATTTTGATATCATATTTTTCTGAAGAATTTCTCCTCTTGTGACAATTTCACTTTTTATTAGATGTAATTTATAAATCAGTATAATTAGTTTATGATTCATATATTATATGAAATTTGACATTAATATACTATATGTAATATATATTTTTCATAAAATAAGGTGTTTTTAATAATTATCTGGGAAACGTCTCTATAGATAGTTAACTGAACTTTAATGGGACGTTGTTAATAGTGTGGTAAACGAAAGTATGACATTTATATTTTTCGTTAATATGGAAATTACAAAATTTTAACATAATTAATTTAATGTTGAATTATTTTATAAACAATTTATTAGAATAAATTTTTGAAAGGGATATGGTAAATGAAAAAAGTGGAAGAAAATGAAAATAATTTAATAGTCTTACACTCTCCTTAGTGTAACATCTCTTGCAAGGCACTATAAATCCATTGGTTATTTAAATTGGAGGGCTCCAAAAATTCCATAAGTATTATAAGAGGATTTATAGGGAGAATTTAGGAAGATATTAGACTTAGTAATGGATAAGGGGAATGGGTATCAAGGGGAGGGGGAGGGGTTATTTATACTTGAAGAGGGGGTATTTTCAGAATAAAATAATAAATAAATTAATAAATCATATGTTAGACAAGTAATAGAAGTTTTTATAGAACATAAATTATATATTAATATAATATACTTCTTTTTAGACTATAAATCATCTCTATAATTCTAATTAATTAATTTACTAAAAGGAAAATGAAAATAATGAGAAAATGATATTTTTGGAAATCACTTTTTGACTTTAAGGTTTGGAATGTTATTTTTAGGTTTGGGACTTGATTTTATTGTATTTTAAAGAACCATTTATGAAATTAAATATAACATGGATTAATATGAAGTTATAAAAAGTTTATTTCATCATTACACCAATAATAATGCAATTTAAGATATACTGATTATTTGAAAATTTGTAGTTTTTAAATTCATCTAGAAATTGAATTATTTTATAAAATTTCCAAAAACTCACCCTAACCATTTGTCGATCTGTATAATCATAAAATGATCACCAATTTACATAAATAATTTTATAAATATGATTAATTTAAAATTTAATTAAAATCACAATTTATATGAAAATTACAAATTTTAAAATTTTAACTTCTTTTCTAACACTTTGAAAAATTACATAAGGTCACATAAAATTATCTTAAAATCAAAATATTAATTCATGCATAAATTTAATGAAACTAAATATCCATTTAAATTATTAAATTAATCATAAAATTATAAATTATTAATCCCGACCTACTAAAATAGTAACACCTTATTAATAATTTTTAAAATATTTATTTACTTATAATGTGATATCATTATACCATATATCACTTATAATTTTTTTTATACATTCATTAGAGAGGTTACTATTACATTAACACATTTATTATTCATAAGGGTAAAATTACAATTCCAATGATCAAGTTACTATTTCTATATGTTCCTTTACTTCTAAAGATACCTTTTATTTCACTTATTCTTCACTTATAGTGTTTCTATTGTGTTATAACAGTAATATTATGTCATTATACTATAAGACATAATTATAAGAAGGGAATTTTCATTGATAAATATTTGGGTCGTTAAACTGAAGCTACCATTCAACATATGTATATGTCTGAAAGCTATTTTCCTGAATGTATGTATCTCTTTTACTCATATTTTATGCTTATAGATGACTCCCACAACCACATTATATAGACATGGGATTTGGTGAAAATATTGAAGATAACTTTCCATGACATCATAAAAACTAACCTATACCATGAATCCAACTATGGATCAGCATCATATCATTATAAAATTACAACAACAATGGTTTAAGAAACCATTATAGTGAGGTCACCAGTCTATTATTTTGGAATGTAGTTAGATATATTAAAAAAAGAAACAAGAAAACATAAAAGAATAAAATTTTATCTAGTATAATACGATGAATATTAACTTATATGAGATATCAAGAAACAATTATAATATTCATAATGAATATCAGGATCACAAAATTAATTGAATTATATATCCTTCACATAATCACTATCCTCATCCTCATCCACACCCTCATCAAAGTCTAAAATCTTATCTTGTACTCATGGGACCAATAACATATCATAATGCAGAAAAATATGTAATTTGTTTTATTTTTTATCTGAATCAAACATAATATATATATACATATATATAAATATATATCAAATCATTTTAAATAATAATACATTATATATCATAAACAAAACACACATAAAAAATATAAATGTTTTTGTGTCTTTGGTTGTTAGAAACATATCCAACATATTTCATGATATAATGTATAAATCCTCTAAAACATTCTTCAATCATGATTGACTAAATGAAATTTAATTCACAACCTTATTGATCATTACCTGGGGAAAATCTTATGAAAAGAGTTTTCTCAAATTCCCATTAAAGGAAAATCATATTAATGATATATAGAGAATTTAACATTAGTTTATAAATATGATAGGAATATAAACCTGAGAAAAATAAAATGATTGGTGGAATACAATCATGAAAATATAATAAGTGATCTTGTTGCATGATAGAATCATAATAGTTCGAGGATTAAAATATGGATCTATAAAATGAGAATCATTAAGGACTAAATTATAGCATATTATAAGAATAGGTAATCATAAATCATAAAACATGGTGAAGTAAAATAGGAATGTAGAATATGGATAAGCATAGAATATCGAAATATATTTTTCTTCCCTTAGGAACAAAAATCATAAAATAATATATTAGGAATAACTTCCCATTTCATATAACTTAGTGGATTTGTAATCGCTACCCATATCTCATAATATAGTGGGATGAAAAAAACTAGCCATATCCCATTTTAATTTCATGAAATGAAATGCTTTACCCAATCCACAATAGGGATATACAATTCTATCCTAGACAACACATAACAATAAACCATATATATATAATTATGTATTCCATGTTAAGTAAATAAAATATCAATTAAAATCATATTATGATTAACCCACGTAATGGAAGTGGGTTATATAACATTTTCATAAGGTATCAAAAAAATAAGAATTTAATAATTTAATAAGATGGTACATAATATTTAATCATGGAAAATAAAATAAATAAAAACAAATTATTGGGAGATACATGAATGAAATGAAATATTCATATATGACGATAGTTATAATGAAATAAATGAAAATAGAGAAAAATTGTTAAAATATTTTTCATAATATATATATATAGTGTTTGTTGAAATAGATATAGGCCACCAAGATATTATTTCATAATGTGGGAAAATAATTCAATAACACAACTTTAATAAAAAAATATCAAATAATAGAGACTGGAATATTTATAATGGTAATGTAGAATAAATTAGAGTTTAAAATTATTAAATCATATTGTAGTTTAAGGAAATAATGTTTTAGAAATTTTAATGGGTTTTAAGTAGTCCACATTGAATAAATGGATATAATTATATTTTAAATATAAATAAATATATTTATATCTTTTTTAGAATAAAATAAAAAATTTAAAATTAAAATAACAAAAGAAAATTTTTTTTGTAATATTAAAAATTAATATTTAAGTTAAATACCAAAAATAGAGTGTGAGAATTATTCCTCAAAAATTAAATTTTATAAGATAAAATTCATTTTAAATGTTTTTTTATATGAAAATTTTTCTTTTAAAAAATAAATGAGGAAATAAATTTGAAGTTATTCATATAGTGTAACATACCAATCTAATGAGATCATAGACAGTGATTAATGTGTATATCTCCAAGAAAGAAGATTCAATTAAGAAAACCCTTTAATTATATTTCACAATACTATAATGTCCTCTAACTCACTATATAATCCACATTTGTTTATTTTTCATCAATATAATACCTTTTTAAAATTTATTTTCATCAATATCGAATATTTAAATTTTTTAATACCTATTTATCAATCAATCATTTTTAATGGTAATATTGTGTAGTTAATTTTTAATTTTATTCCATATTTGATTTAGTCCTATGATTTTAGTGATTGATCCAGTCTCATGTGTTAATCACATCAAGAAATCTTATTTAAATTATAAATAAAATTATTATGGACAATTAGAGTCCCATGATTATTTAATTGAGGATACAATTATAGACCTTAAAAAATACTTATAAATTTTCCATTTTTGTTATTATTGAATTAATAAAAATAATTCATTTTATTAATAAATATAATTACTGTCTATTGATATTATTTAATAGGAAAAATACCTTCAATGCCTAATAGTTTCTTATTAAGTTGATAATTTTTATTTTCCTAATCATCAAATAAAATATTATATAATCATCTTGTAGGTGGTTAAACTTACCCAGATATGAATTAACTATAGTTTAATGGATGTGTATTATATTATATAATTATATATCCATCATATCATAATATTAATTATATTATTCACATCATATCAGAGTTGTAATAAATATTTACTAATATGTTGGATGAGAAGATAAATAGTGAACAAAGATACAATGTTGACAGTTACAAATTAAAACATTTGACCCCATTTTAAAACCACCTTTTGTTTCAAGGGATTTGGAATTTTTTATTGATTATATAACATTTGGAACACAATATAGTTTCATTAGAGAGGTATTATGGTCACATACATAACATTTGGAACACAATATAGTTTCATTAGAGAGGTATTATGGTCACATACATAAGATTAAACTGACTTATCGTAGTGTATTGTTTTGGTGGGGAGTGGTTGTTTTATATGTGAGTTTTAGTGACAAATTTGTAAATACCAACTTCTTAATGTGTAGTGAATAAAATTTTTCAGGGAAAATATATTAGAAATAGAAAAAAATTAGAATAAAATATTAACTAAATCATTGAATAATTATATTAAAAATATTTAGATGTTTTTATCACATTATTCCTTAGTTTAACCTTTCACCACATTTTTTATTTTACTGTTTGAACTCAATTTTTAACTCGATAACATATTTTTTCCAAAAAAATATTAAATATACCCAATTCAATAATTTTTACATTATTATCACAAATATTTAAAATATTTTATTAAATTCCATTACCAAATGAGAAGAAATTAATTTTTAGATAAATAGTTACAACCAATATTTTTTTAATTTGTTTTTAGAAATTATATTATTTTATTATTAATTATAACCAATTAATTTTAAATAAATTAATTTTAATTAGTTTTATAAAAAATAATAAATGTATTAATTTAAAAATAATAGTTATGATTTATATATTTAATATTTTTATAATAAATAAATATAATGTATAAAAATATACATTATTTTGAATACATGATATTTTTTTCAATTGCATTATTTTTTTATTTCATAATGATATATAAATTGAATGTCAAATATTTCTTTGTAACATATTACTCGTATATAAATTATAATATAAAATATTCCAATGGGGTATATGTATACCTAAATTCCACATATAAAATATCAATATATATAATGACTATATATCTGTCAACCACATGACAATAATATTTCTGTTTCTTATTCTTATTAAAAACAATTGTCCCAAAATGTGTATGATATATGTATAACACTTGGGGTTTGTATTATAAAATGTGATTAAAACTTTTTTACCCAATTTTAGGAAAAATTTGACTAAGTGATATAATATTCTAATTGAAATTCTATATATCAGATTTTACCATGTAAATGTAGTGAAAATAAAACAATTGGTAGTTAGAAAATAATCGTAAAAATTAAATAAGCACAATATAAATTAAAAGGATAAAACTGTTAAAAACTATTAGATCACTGTGTAACAACTCAAAATCAAATTAAGAATAATATTTACCAAAACACTTGCAATCTACCTGGAAACATCTCATTTATCCAAAATAGATGGAGAATCTACAAACCTGATCCTTTATACCCCTATTCTAATCTTGGAATATTTTTGAATACAAAACCATATTATAATATTAATATTCAAATACAATAATTCCCATGGTCACAATGATTATAATCAACAACTTTAAAAAGTCATTCTTTGTTGGCGGAAACCTTGTTATAATATTGCATTCTTCTCTCCTTGGAAGCCCATGATCTTAGTTATTATATAATCCATATTCTATAAAAGAAATTTTTTATCTCAATGAATGCATTAAATAAATTACAAAACAAATTACATAGATAATGTACAATTAAAAACTCACAAATTGATTCTCTATGATAGATCGACCCCAAACCATTACTCGAGAGGAGGTTTCACATGTCTACAGGAATGAATCCTTATATAGGATATGATCAAAACTAGTTTATAGGGATTAATCCATAATTTATGGAGTCTATGTCCTTGAATCATACTCATAAAATAATAGAGACCTAAAAACACTATACATCAAAATAATTAGAGAAAACAATATTAAATGAACAAAATTCTATATTAAAATATACCATTAGAATTCATAAAAACTCCACTTTATGCTTTTATATATGAACTAATAGACCATTATTCTAATAATATATATATACATATATAAATATATATATATAATAAAACACACACACTGTCCTGGATGCTATCACCGATCCCCAACACAACCTTGTCTCCAAAAACCCACACATTTCCCCAGTTTTAGCAATTATACATATTTAGATTAGACATGAATGAAAACATATAGCCTAAATATTAATGTTGTTTCCCATTTAGGGGCTATAATTAAAAAATAAAATGATATCACCAAGTTCCCCAAATATATGACAACTTATTGGTGTATTGATGTATGCATTTTCAATCATTATATTGATGGGTTTTTATATATAACTAAATTATAAAATAATTGATAGAATATGAGATATGGGCTGAATATCTATGTTTCTTATATTGTTATTAAGTAACATAATTTTTATCATGTGATGGAATATGTGGATATAAGGAAAAAAATTAAACATTGTTTCATGTGTTAATCGAAGTGGTGTTACATTAGATATTTTAGGATGATCATAGAGCACTTCCGGAGGCACAAAACTAAAGAAGATGGAAGAACAAGATGTTCCCATTCTATAAGAAGAAGATTAAAAATTTTTAAACATTACATGATGTTTAAATATCTAATCATTACACTTTTTATAAAACATTACATGACAAGAGATTTCCCAAGCATATAAAAAAACTAATTTTCAGTGTATCTCTAATAGAGACTTTATAGAATTCAGTTGAATGACCATTAAACATATATTTTTATCCATGGAAGATAGAGGATGATAACTTTGACTATTTATATAGGGGTTATAAAATTTATTAATCATCTTATTCTAGGCATGAGGCTCAAATACAAGGAGGATTTTTCTGGCTTTCGACATACTGTACATAGGTTTTTCATTATGTATTTCTTTTCTATTAATTATTCAACATCCATGTAATGTTGAATGATTTTTAGTTTAATTCCAATATATTTCAATTATTCATATTATTTCATCATTCCTTTATTTTTCATTCATAATCTATCTACTGTGAATTTTAGCTTAATGATCATTAGTGACCACCTAACGATGGTTGGATAAACCCCATAGAGGGAGAAGAATTAGATAAAATGGGATGTGTAACATAATTTATTGATATAGTTTTACTCATAATATGAATTTATGCACAATTATCATATTTTTACTATGTTTTCATTTTATTCTTCATTGAATCATTCAATATATTTTTTAAAAATGAATGAACCATACTGTAATTAAGATTCATTATTGATAACCATTGACATGAAAGAATATTCTTCTTTTGGAAACTAAAACATACTTAACCTTATCAATTTTGATTCATATTACCATGATGAATTTTTATTATAATTTAGTTTGATAATAAATTCTCATTTCTTATATATATAAAGTCATTTGGTTTCTAAACTATATAATATAATCATTTTTCAAGTGAAGTTGATTTTTTTATTTAGAGAGAATGTACTTCAAAATTGGTTCCCCTCTCATATGGTTTTCTATTTTCATTACATTATAAAATTTTCAACACTAGTTTAATTAGATCCAACAAAATGGATCAAATTAACCATTAGTTAAGAGATTTTCTCTTTGTGTTCCTCTCTCTTTATGGGATCGACCCCACACTTTTGCTATACTATGAATTTGTAGTTAGTATAGTTCATGACTATATAAATTTCTAATATGATCATGCCTAAATGATTTAATGATTTTCATGTGATCATTATGTATATATGAGAAAAAAAGAATAATTTCAAACATGATCCTTGGATATTGAGTTATAAAGAGGCCTTCAAGAATCCCTACACACGAGGCCATCATGTGATATCTAGGCCACCACGACTCCTAAATGTGTCTCCTTCAATTCCAAGAGAGAATCTACCATGCCCCCAAAATGTCAGTATGTGTTGGGGCCTGAAGTTCTAGCTAAGACACCCATATTCCCCAAAACATCTACTTTTTCCTATGATATAATCCAGTCATTAACTAATATCATGCCATTATACCAGATTCCCATTCTATAGAAAATTATGAAGGTTGGAGGAATCCATTCTATGGACTGTGACTAGAATAGATAGGGAAAAATAAAATATAAACTTATCTACCCATTTTATTATCACTCAAGGAAGGTCCCATAAGAAATTTATTAGGTCACTCTATGATGTAGGCCTCTCATAGGTCGTCCTTTAACTATGACTTCTTCAGGATAGGTTCATTATCAATTTTCTATATCATACAATGACTGAGACCCTTGGCTAACCCTCATTAAAATCAAATTAAGGTAATGTCAACCTAGAACTCAACTCGATACAGTATGGGAATGATAAACTAACCCGTCCTTATCACTTAGGGTATGGTTCAATTCTTACACATTAGTATCCCATCACACCCTTGGAGATCTCTCTAACTATTTCATACATTGAAAATCCATGCCACTGGATCCAATACCCTATTAAAATCTATCACATTTCAAAAGAATATTAATATATAATAAACAAAATAGGACCCACAACCTATCCCACAGCTCACCAATTCTTTATATGGAACTAGTCACTCATACTTAGACGCACTTTCCAATCTCATCTAATCAATCTCATAACCCTCATCCATCTGTGAAAACATAACCCAAATCATTCTCTACGGTAGCCCACATGTCCTAGTCCCACTTCACCAAAGTCCCTCATCACCCCTGGTCCAACATATAACCTCTCTAAAGGGTAATGTATCATCCTAAAAGTTAGAGGAAACCCTCTCCTAGAAACTATGTATAGTTCTAAAGAACACAATGCGCACAGTTATCACCAAATTCTTAATCCACAATCATGATGGTGTTTCATGACACACATGAGATCTATGCCCATTTATTTCATCATCACATGGCCTAACCCAGATATTTAACAATCAATTATCCATATAGAACCATTAATAGGCTAGGAAAATCATCCCATCTACCCATGACATACCCAAGGTCTAATGTTAGCGTAAACGACACCACCTCTCATTAGAATCATAGTCGTGGGGTGATCATTAAATCCTAAACTACTAAATTGTAATTATGATGAGAATAAGAGGAAGAAAATCATATTATCTAAAAATTTAAATACCCCCACATACCCTATATGATCTTCTTCAACCATGAACTGCATGAAATCCTTCATAACAAAAATACATATTTTTCTTAATGGGGGAATCCACCTTAGAAATAATGTTACCATCCAAGTGTAACACCACACCACCTTGTCCAAGACTATCCATTCCTCATAGAAGATTGTACAGCCACCCAACAGCATAAAAAACACCATAAACCACAAATTATTAAATATAATCATAATTAAATAGTTTTATTTAATTTTAAAAAATATTTTTAATTGAAATAGAATTCACATTGTATCATTTGCGCATTGAAACCATGAATAATTTCCCATGGATGTTCCTTATATCACCCAAAAAACCGCATGATAAAAATACCTAACCCTCTGTTAACTAACAATTTCATCCAATATTGGATAAATTCAAACTAATATAGGTATTTAGATTAACTCAACTAATAAAATGACAAAAAACATGAAAACTCATTCTAGTGTCCTCTTCTAGCCACCACATATGAAATCCCAAATATCCTCAGTTGATTAAACCATGAATCAGTGAAATATAAACAAAATCCTTGCTATATTAAAATGAAATATGAAATAAATAAGGGGAAACAGAGAAATATTGTTAGAAGAGAAGAGATTCTCTAAGAATTATCGTAAGAAGCAATCTAAATATACAACCATAATTGGGGTCAAAATTGTGTAAGAGGAGGTGGGGGACATGATGAAAATGACCCTTCATAACTACTAAACCCCCTAAATCATGGAGGCCACCATCCCAAAAAATATGAAATGTTCCCCTTACCAACAAGAAACCTCCTATGCACTATTCATGGAATGAATATTGGATAATGTTACAAACCACTAATGGAGAGGACTCTTACCCATTGACTATTTACATTTACCATGTTAGAATGAATCACACTATGAAATCCCAGAGGACCTCCTTAATTATTCCCCATTCATGGCCTAAAATAACCCATTGAAACCGATTCCAATTTTAAAAACCATGTCATTCCATGAATGGCATACTCCTTCAGTTTTTATTAGAAGAACCACCTATCCACTACCTTGATATCAGATTAAAGACTTGGGGACTCCATTGAGACCCAACCAATATATAAAAACATTATATTTGGATTCCCAAACACTATGAATCCATATTTTATCCTCATTCTCAAAATCAGCAACATGGTAAACCTAATATTCATATTACCTCAAGAATACACAACCAGTAAATATATGGATCATCAGAAGCACTCCACCATAGCCATAATCATCCTTTAGTGCCATCCAATAATACTTTTGATATAAAATGAACGTATCTAGATTCAAGATTCATCTAGAACTCACCAGGTTCCCACTCCAATGCCATATTCACTACCACTTTTAACTCCAATCATCAAAACACAAAATTAACCATGGATGATCCACCTACTCACCATTAAAATCAATGTTGAGACATGGATAACTGAACCTATCCCACATAAGATACAACATTTTCATTAACTGATTCATCACAAGGGTTCTGATGCTACTCAACATAAGGTTGTTCTCACAAAGGCCATTTCCAAACAATGGTTCAACCCACCCTAAGAATCACCAAAAAAAATTCTATCCAAAAAATCTATAGAACAAGTATCCATATCATAAAAAATAATCCTAATGCGGTTTCAACCTCACCATATCTGATCTTAGGAAAAAAATAATCTATACATTCTCTAACTCACTTTTCCAAAAAACACTCAGTTTCACCTACTGATGCATCCTATGAACTACTAATTAGGATGTTTAAAACTGCCTAATGAATCATGATATCATCCATTTCAAACAAAAAAAATCCAAACTAGTCTCTTAATGTAATTATATGGTTGGATCCCAAACCATGGTCTATGGTTGTCAAGAAATCATCCTAAGCATTGACTCACCATCGATTAGACGCACCATTAAATAATGTTAATTCCACATCATTATTAATACCAACACAGTCAATGCATGTAACACCAAATCCAAATCATGAATCTATAATTACATATTGAACTAGATATCATGGAATTTTTTAAAACACTGGAATCATGATGTCATCTTGACCATCCACCGAACTTTCTCATTGAACCCACAACCCATCCAACATGAAAAGTATTCACCTTTTATTGATATGTTTCTCCCTACCATAGAATTTTAATTATAATAAAACATACAAACACTAACAATAAACTCCACTACTAGTTATCCATCCACTACCACCCATAAGGATTTGGGTTGTCTGTCCTTCTCATACATGAGACCCAGTACAATACACAAAATGTTTCCCATTCCCAACCTACATAGAACAACATTCTTTAAGAACTAATGGTTTCCTCCCCACTTTGAGGTCTTCTTTAAATACCTCAATAATTGTTGATCCAAATAGTCCATGTCAGTATTCCTCCATATCAACACCCTTATTAGTGACCAGTATTTTGAACCACCACACCCAGAGCATCTCACCACTACACTGCAACTACATCTCTATAATATTTATCCGGAACCCAAACCATTATTTACAATCTTGCACACAAACAACTCACTAATTCAAAATATATATATTCCCAATCTTATATGAAGATCACCTATTCACACATACTATGATATTTACCTGTAAATTCACTCCAACGTTCAATATACTGGAGATGTTAGAGTGATTTCCCAATAACCCTTTCAGTGTTTATCACCCATGATTATACTTGGTCTCATCCAAACATAATTTTAGCACTCTCCCATAAAACCACATCAAACAAAAAAACTCACTCTTAAATTAATATCATCCCATTTATCATAGGATAACACTCTTAAAACACAGACCATTTCCCATAATATTTTATGGACACCTAAAATCAAAAGGTAACAAACCACTAAAGGTATAACTACACAATAAATAACTACACAAGAATCATTCTTAAACCATTATTTTCTTCTCAAAACCCCCCCACTCTTGTGAAATAACATCCCAAATCCAACATATCCAGATATCCATTTCACCCATACCTATAAAAAACCAAACATGAGAATAAAATAACCTCTCATTATCAACATCATTAGCCTATATTATATCACTCATGACATTTCCAAAACCCCCCTCAAGATTTATATATACATAGGGTAATCCATTATCATTCAAAGATCGTCTCTTAGGAATTTGATGCACTTGTATACCCATCACTCAACCATCATATCACTTCACCAACTCACTAATGGTCTCCATACATCCCATGAAATTGAGATACAATTTTGTCATCAGAGAACCTCCCACCATAATTTAAAAATTAATTATCATCAAAAGTAACTATATGTTGTTTAGTTTAGTATAATTCGACCTATATTTTATAAGAGAAAAATCATAAAATTATTCTTGAAACATTTAACAACCAAACAATGTCATTATAAATTCCAATCACAAAAAAGTAAGAGCACGCCATGTGAATCCTACATGCCTTACATGATGCATGCATATAGGCCTTTTCTACACATTACAAGAGGAATAAAAATTAATAGAAACCACCAATAATTCATCATGTTGAATAAACATCTTATCCAACATTATGAAAAATTACAATATCAGTCTCATATGCCTAGTAACAAGGACTTCCCACATTAAAAGTGGTTAGGAATTACCTATTCAAGGTTCAACACAATATGTAAAATCTTAAACCGCATACCTACAATCTCATTAAATATAAAAAAATATCTAATACCACTTTACAATAACTGGCCTAGAAACTATAATTTATTCCTAGGTGACATGTGGCCTCAAGATTTCCATTCCATCATTAGAGTCTATTGGTTATAGTTATGGGAAAAATCCATGTTATAGAGAGAATATAACCTAAAATCAAAGTCATATAATCATGGAAAAATAACCTTAAAATATATATCACAAACAACATAGTATAAAATATCAAATAAACGCCATTATATATAAAAATGTATCCTAAAAAAGCATATAAACACATTATTATTCTATCATCCATCAACTGATTTCCCACTAGACTCATAACATATACAAATAAACCTTCACCCCTTAGACACATAGTCTACAGGATATCTGAAAAGCCTAAAGTTATGGATAGAACATATCCTAATCATAAATGGTAAAATTTCATCTCATATCTTCAACTTAAGGCCTTCTCTATCCTTATTTTTTCTTCCCAACATCATGAAATATTCATTTAGGAGGTAATCATTCATAAAAACTATATGGAATTTTATTAAAGGGACTATGTACCTCTAAAATAGTGTCACCATTGAAGTGATTCTCTTCACCACCTCATCCAATCCCATAAATGCATTGTCTGATATTTTACAATCATTGTAGAACCATCTATATTTCCAACATCAAAAAAATTATTATAAAAATATATATAATTTTTTTTAAATGAGTAATAATTGGTAGAAAACTCATCAAGAATTACTATTACATAGAAACTACGATAAATTTCTCAAGGAAGGTCCATTTAACACCCCCAAACCCGTCCTGATAAAACATTTAAGACCTAGTGAATTTATAATTTATTTTAATTTTTGAAGAACCATAAATTATATTGGGAAGTGTCTTACATCATAAAAAATGAAGACTAATGGATCGTAAACACCTCCCCATGTCCTCCACAGTACACCACACAAGAAATCCCACTAATCACTAATCGATTTGCCTATGTTATAGTGTAATCGAGATGGAAACCTAGACTAATCCCACAAAATCAATGAGAAATAATTAGAAAAAAGGAGGATGTGGAAAATATCACATAGTATCAACACAATAATGCATCACATCCACCCCTCAGGTAAGGGGACTGAATGAGAGTAATATGAGGGAGTTAACTAGTCAAAATTTCCCCTTTATCTCCCCTAAGTCCCTAAATTGTGAAGGTCCTTGAACCCCTAAGGAGAAAGGTGACCCAACTAAAAAAGGATCCACATAAACACTATTCACAGTGTGAACATTGGGTTTTCAACACATACCCACCCAGAATAGGACTCTTCCACATTTTCCATCTCTATTCATGGTTTGAGAAATTGTGAACACCATGAAATCAATGAGTCCCTCCTCAGTTATCACCCATTCACATCCATAAAGAACCATTTGAAATCTATTCATCTTTTATGACCATATCATGGTGTGAGATTCCTGATGCATTTTTTTAGTATCTTGACAACCTAGTCACCAATAAATTCACTCAAACATCTAGGGCCTCTAATAATTCATTAACAGTAACTACAAAACCGTTCAAATGTATACAGGCACATAGAATTCTAATCATAGTCTTCATTCTAAAATTGATCCCAACAACAAAACTGAAAATCAAATTCTTTTAAAATTAACAAACTATAATGATAATTTTTTCTTCAATATCTAATAAAATCTCTTTGATGGATATATATTTAAAATCACATTTTGGAAAATATATGATCCAAAATAGTGAAAATATTAATAAATCAAAAGAAATATTTTATTCGAAATGTAATTTTGTTCCATTAATACATGTGGTCAATTTATAAATTTCTATGCAACCAGCTATTGTATTTATATTCGGATTTCTTTTGGTTTAGTTTTAGTTGAAATGTATTTAGTTTTTAAATTACTAAATTGATGTAACTATTATTATATAACATGATGAGTTAAATTCCATGACACAGTCTCAATATCTATTTAAATTTACATATTAAAACTATTAGTGGACCGAAACATAAAAATATCTGGCAAGTTCAGTAGATTGTTAAATAAGAGAAACTGGATCTGTATTCCATAAAACAAAAACAAAACATTACATTTTAGATTGGAATAATATTAATTTTATTTTTATAAAAACATTATATAGAATTTATCTCTAATGGAAAAATATCCAACTTTTTTATAATTATTTGAAAAACAAAAAAAATAAATAAGTTTGATTGAATTTTTATTTAAAATTTCTCATGTTTTCTAATAGAAATATTATGCAATATATTTATCCCCATTTTAGATTTATCTCTATGAATATTTTACCATTGTAGACAAAATATTTAGATAAAAAATTTTCCTATTAATCAATGAAAATGTAATATCCAAAAAGTTTCTCAACCTTTATGATTTTCTAAATGATATCCACATGTAAGGAAAAAAAATTCAACACAATAATTTAAAAATTAAAATAATAATTTTGATGAAAATAATAATGTCTGTAAAAAATATCTTACGATTTTATAACATTTCATTATAAAGTACCTCAATATTTTTATTTATTCCCTTATTATTATTATGATGTTAATATCTTATATATCAGTGATTTTAAAATAGAATTATATGTTAGGTATCAAAGGGATGATGGGAATGGAAAATAGTGGGTGCATTGACATTCTTAGAACATAATCATTGTTTATACATTAAGAGTAGAAAGTGATTAGTTAAATTATTAAATTATTTAACAACAATGATATAAAGTGAAGAGAGAAAATAAAATTCAATAAGTTATTATATAAAAAAAATAATTTTATAATTTTTCAAATCTAAATGATCCTACTCATATCTTCACAAAACAACCTACTGTATGGTTCCCGCTAATGAAAACCACATTTAATGGTTAGTGATAACTCCTTACAAATTCCAATTTTCACAAATTATGGCTTAACTAAATTCCCTTATCTTCTACACGATCAAACAAAAAACCATACTTTTATAGGACAATAGCTTACCTATTATTTTATTGGATCACCCATATCCTCTTATCATTATCAGGTTTAAATGGTTTTCAACGTTTTTTATGAAAAATACCAAACCTAGTCATTTATAGGTATATATAAAACCTATAATTTAATTTGGTCAATCGTAACCTTTATTATTTTATGGGTCAAATAAGCAAACAATATTTTAAGGGGATAGACTAAAAAAAGTCTTTTATGGGGATATATACAATTTTTTTTCTAATGTATATTATAATAAACATAAATAAATATACCAAGTAAAAGATATTTAATATTATATACCAGTATAAAATGTATTTAGTTGATTATAAGTTATGTCCATGTAAGGCAAATCAAACTGGTTCTATAAGTGTTATAAAAGTGTACATTCGGAAAACAAATCTTCCTACTCTTTTCATGTTTTATTTTTTATAATTCCTTCTAGATATACATTATATGATATATAATAGATTAAATTTTATTCATGGAACATCATTTCATCCAATATCCATTTCTTTCATATGTTAGACTATAAAAGATCACTACTTGGAATAATGTAGTTAGAACGACAATGATGTCAATCATTGGACTTATGTCCAAGTCAAGAATTTGTTCCCTTTTAAGTAATATATATATATATATATATTCATAAAAGACATTCTCCCAATAATAAATTTTATTTATATATTCATTAGTCCTTAAAATTAAGACTAATGTTTTAACATTCTTTCATTTCTTCCAAAAAATATTAAAAGTTTCCATGTGTCTCAATAGATATCATTGAAATCATATTTATTTATGTATATAATTCACTTAATTTTTTACCGAATCTTTTTTCACCATATATAGCTTTTAAATTGACATAGAATATATTCTTTTATTCCATATATCTTCAATTTTATGTTCTATATATTTCTTTAAATGTTTTCGGTATATGTATTTAAATTCTAAAACATAAGCCTTCATTTAATCATAGGTTCTAAGAATCCAATATTATCATTTTCAAATAAACACATATTCTATTGAAAATTGAAAATATTATCTCAATGAAAAATTAAAAAATGTTTCTTTCGCATATTTCCGAAGAAGAAATGTTCATTCTTATAAAAAATGAAAAAATGGAATGATTCTACGACGACCATCAGTATATAATAGGATTATCTTTCAAAAGATGGATTTACCCTAACTCTTCGTTTTTCATTTTTCATATTAATGGTAATTATTTATTTATTATTAAAACATATTTTATATCAATTTCACATAAATCAATGACAAATTTGAATAATTTGTCTATGTTTTTAATACTTATAACTGATTGTTTCTGTTGATTCTTACCTTTATTTCTAAACTCATCTATTATTTCTATCAATTCTATAATATGTCTAAAAATTCAATTATTAGTCATTATTCTTGAAATTTTTGCAATTGAATCATATATGGAATCCAAATATCTATACGTCAAATTATTCCTTATGAATATTTTATATTCCCTTGGGATTAATGATTTTCCCACTGATGTTAAGGATACAGATGTGGAATTGAATGAAACCCCATTTTGGATATTTATTTTTTTTAACTCAATTTAATTTATTTTCACATTTCAAAATGTTTTTGATTATTTAATCAAGAAAAAGATAATTAATATTAATGATACAATTTATAACAATATAAATAGACTCATATTCCTTAAGTAAAATATGGATTCCCTTCCCCACATGATCTTCATCTGATATCTCTTTTTCTCTAAGGGATTTAATTAAGTAGAAAATGTCATAAATATTTCATTCAACTAAGTGGAAGATTCTCCATATAGAAAATTCAATTATTGAAAATATGAATGTCACATTAAAATTATGTTTTATTTTTCTTTGGATGTTCCCAAGTGAGATACATATATAATCTTTTGAATACCACATTAAATCTATAAAAAGAATCATAATGTTAAATATTTCGACAGATAGTGAAAAGCAGAGAGTCCTTAACATGGAAGTTGAGTAAATACAAAGATCATTCATCTTGAGTATAATTAACAAATTCATTACCTTTAATATTATAATATTTAATTACCATAAGATATATAATATCTCTATTTTTCCATTGTAAATTTTTTAAATATATCAAAGAATAATTTCAGAGTAATGCACTAAGTCGACATGAGAATATGAGGCCTGATGAGCCCATATATAATTTTATAAAACTTTTAAACACATTTTATATCATGCATGCACAATTTTTTTAGAAATAATGGAATATCTACCAAATAGTGACTCAGATTGGATGTATAAGACCATGGTTGAATTTGGCCAATGGGGTTTACTCTAGAAAATATATATAGGTTTTTAGAATATTATTTTTAGATGAGGATTCCAATAGTGGGTAGGATACGTTTATTAATTAATTAATTCATTTATTTAATTCATTTAACACCAAAAAACAATTTTAAAATATAAATAATTAATTTTGGAAAACCACTAGGGTTATCCATATAACCCTTGGGTAATTGAGAGGAGATTTCATCATTCTTCTTGGGAGGATCAAGATCAAATGAGGACTAAGGATTGGATCAAGGTGAATTGTCTTGAAGAATAAAAGAGAGAATATCCACATAACTATATAATGAATAAGTCAAAAATTATTTATCTAAAGTTGAAATTTGACTCATTAATTGTTGTTTCCACCCATGATTAACAGATTGATAATGTTATTATCTTCAATTATTTGTTCATTGATAATTTAATCCATCACAATAACATGTTTATAGAATTAAAATTTCAAATCAATTTATTCTCAATAATTTGATGTTTATCACCCCAACTATCCATAATATATGATTATTGTCATATAAATCTTGTATAATAATGGATTCCTCTTTTTTATTGTGGATTTTCCCCACGTAATAATAATTTTATTCACTGTTATGCTATAGGGTTATGATTTGACTTCTTCAGTTGGTTACGATTATGATTGGACCCCCAATTTCACAGTGGATGTGCAAACCAATTAACAAATCATTGATTTTTGGAATTATTGGGATGTAAAATGGATGAAAATCGAAGGATATAGGATCTTGAGTGATGATTAGAGACACAAAGAGGACCATAACACACATAACATATTTATATGATTAGCCTGTTTTTTATTATTGACAACTAGTGGGCCCAAATCGACTGATGGAGGTGATTTCCCCCAATTTTTGGTGGCCATATTGTGGAAATAGAGGCTGAAATGGTGGATATGGGTTACATAGAGTATATTTATATTTCTTAAAAAAACACAATGATAAGGCATATATTGGGATGAGATAATTATCAAATTTAACGTGGGAACCCCAAACACAATGTGACCCATCGATTGACGCCAAAAAATTAATCAATGAGTTAAAAGAAATTAAAAGGTCATGACTACATGACCTAGGATATGGCTAGGTACCCATGGTAGGACACAACCAGGTATATATCACGGTGCACAAGAATTTCTAGGAGATGGCAGATTGACCCAAAGTGCTAAAGGCATGCCATGTGAGACCTTTACACACATTTTTATTTTGACATAACATTAGATACATGTCTTTATAAGTCACAAATATACGATTAGGTGAGGTCACATCTTGTGTGGAATCCCATAGATACCATGTACATCACTCTATACCTTCATTCTTTTGTAACTCCTTGGTTTTGGCTTATATTTTTGAAATTTAGAAGCCTATAATATGTGTTTTTTCATATAGAACAAGATGATGGAATTCATAATGTAATTTTAGAAATGATTAGATATGTTTAAATCATAATTATAATGTAGGTGACACTTGATGATGACAGTGATCATGATTGTTCATTAGAGAGAGGATGAGGCTGGAAACCCCAATATCATAGCAGGGTGTGGGTCCCCATACTTCTCATTCAAGTCTGCGTGAAACCACTTGATATAATAGGGTGTGGATTCTGTAAAATACTAAGTGGATCCCCCTGATATAATAAGGTGTGTGTCCTCAACCTACTAAGTGACGCATCCTTGATGGTATATGGTGTGGTTTCTCTATATTTTAAGTGAAAATGCCCAGATCGACTTGGAAATGGGTCCTATTTATACAAACTAAAATCCCCCTAATGGACTAGGGAATGGTTCCTCTAGATATTTAGTGGCACCCCTCTAATGTATTAGGTAATGGGTCATCTATCTATCTATTGAATTGAACCTCCCCTCCCCCACCTTGACGGACTAGGGCGTGGAGCCTCTATCTATATTCGGAGTGGAAATACCTTATCATACATAGATTGGGACCTATACTTTGAGATGACTCCATTAAAGTATGAGGAATAATGGCAATGTATACATCCTCCACACGGTTACTTCTTTTAAAATAAACACAAGATACAATGAATTGATGATAGAAATTTGATCTGTAGGAATAATCCTCATCCTAACCTACGTTGCAAGATGTTGATCCCCTTTCTCTCCCATCTAGAATTATTATATGATAATATATTCTTGTTGTTGGTATTGATTTTTCTATTTTTTGGGTTTATAAGATTTCTTATATCATGTGTCTTATTTCTCCTTCATATTTTTTTGGGGTCTTTAACTCTGTTTGTATATACACACTCCTAAAATAGAATTTCCTATATATTTCATGTATTATATTGATTATTTACATATTGAGGGTTATTTTAGAGGATCTTAGGGATAAATTGATGAATAGACCATGTATAGTGGTTGTACTTAGATATTTGGAGCTTGGTTCTCTTTACATTTATTTTCTAGTTATTATCATTTTGCAATATAATTTAGGGGTGGGTGTGTATATTTCCCTTAAAATTTGGATTTCACGATCACACTCTTTCGAATTCCATATATATGATTACATGTATGGTTATACTCTCGATGTTACCATCACTTTTTCTTTTTCCCTATATACTTTTTTATGAAGATTATTGGGTGTGGGTGTTCACATAAATTAGAAAAAGGCCTCCTATTTAAATTATGCCTTCATGGTTTTTTGTATCCAACACCTTGAAATTAGAGGAAATCATGTGTTTGTGTCATTCTAGTATTATATATTCTATGTGTTCCTTGATTCTTCGATTCATTATAATATTTGTTAAGGGTTCTTTGACCTTGGAATTGAATTATGATTTTGTTCACATATTTATATAGGATTGGAATTTAGGGAAATGGTGTTAATGTTTATCAAGTTGGGATTCTAGGCCAGGAAACCTAGTTTTTATGAAATAGTAAACATAACCATTAACCATAACTCTTATGAATACTTCTTGACCTGTTATACAAATTAATTGGTTATAAAAAACATTGGTACATAAATCTTATTTGATTGAGACCCTTCAAATATCTTATTGAGTCTGGTAACCAAATATAAATAATCATATGAATGTGGGGTATATTTATTAGGTTCATTATGCCTCCATGGATATAAATAGACATGTTATTGATTTAGGACCATGTTGTTGATTTGATGAGTTATGAGGCGTTAGTTCATGGGACATCTCACAAGATCTTTCATGTAGGTTGGATGAGATCAACACCCACAAATAATAAGATGTATATTAAAATAATAGAGTAGGATGAGGATGCATGCCACCTTAGTGAACTATATGAGATCCACTTATAGAGGCCACTATGGTTTTGTATTGATTTAGATCACCGGGTAGTGTAGGATTGGTTTGAGTTGGTGATCTATGTTTTTAGACATGGGTTTACCGCGACTGATCAAATTGTTGCACTGGAATCCAATATTTTCCTTCTCATCACTGCGAACCATAGGATTCTAGTCACGAATGTGCATGATTAGCCATAACACACATGGAATAACATCTAGAATCGATTTTGTGAGGAGCACTACCCCATTTTTTTATTCACAAATTCTAGATATTCTGCAGCTTTTGTAGGGAGGGATTCCAGTTTTAGATTATACTGTGAGGTTCACTTACCATATGTGGTACTCCCTCAATATGATTGTAGACGCCAGAAAAGTCCATTGCTCCTAAACGATGTTCCGGATGTGGAAAGCGAGGTCATATTTGGAGTCAGAAGCACGTTTCGGAAGGCCCAGAGGCCTTGCGCGGAATCTTGGAGGCCCGCGTACAAAGTTGAAGTGCGGCGTGCAATCCTCCCGGGATGTGCGCAATGCGCCGGGCCGGCGCGTAATTTTGCGCGCCCGCGGCCCGCACGACGTCCTTGCGCGTCGGGCCCCCGATTCCGCGCCCGCGAAGGAAATTTCGCGCCCGCGCCATGAATTGCGCGCCGGCGGCGAGATTCTGCGCCCGGTTTGCCTATAAATACAAGGTGACCCCCAACGTTTTGAAGGGTGCCAGAATTTGAAGGGTCGCTCGTGCGCGCAATTCCATCCCCTCCGTGCGCAATGCCGATCTTCAGGTAACCTCCTTTATTTCGCGCAAGCAAGCCTCGGGGTTCGCCTTCGCGCGCAACCCCTTTGGCTTCTTTCCTTTGACCAATTCCTCACCCGAAGGCTTTCGCGCGCAAAAGAAGCCTCTTGCGCGCAATTTCCCCCCAGGTGTGCGCAATCCAGCCCGATTGCGCGCACCCTCCCCCCCCCCCCCTTACTAAGTGGCCATTCATTAAAGAATGGGACGTTTCCCCCACGCGCTATCAGAGGCCCGGTGCGTGCAATCTCCATCTTCCGCGCGCAAAGCGCTGGCCCAATTGCGCGCCAGCCCACCCAATTGCGCGCCGACCCGCGGTATTGCGCGCCAAGCTCCTCTTTTGCGCGCAAACCGCCAGGGTCGCCCCCTTTGACCCCCTGAGGGTACCCGCCTGCGTGGCGCCCGATGATCTTCATCCCGGGTTCCCCGCACCATGCGTTGTCTTCCCGTGCGGCCCTCCAGGCTTGCGCGAAGTGACACGGACCTATCGGCGGCATCTTCGTCCCGCACGACGTTAAACTGCATTCGTCCGCGCTGTAGGACGTTAAACTGCCAAGCATCCATCGTCCGCGCTGCAGGACGTTAAACTGCCAAGCATCCATCGTCCTCAACACACGACGTTAAACTGTACTTCGTCCGGCAAGCCGTTAAACCGTCCGCATCACACGATCCCGTGCCTCGCACGCAGGGTCCCCCCCGGTTTGGATCTGGCCCCCACCCGCTCGTCTCCGCAGGGATGTCGGGATTGGAGTGGCCTTCGCCCACGGGGGTAGGGTATTACAAACCCCTAGTTTCTCGTGGGGGACTGCACGTGTGTATCTCCATTGTGCTTCCCCACTGCCGAAGCCAGTAGGGGGTGTGACAGGGATCGAGGTGTCTCTCACCTTCGGCCCAAGTCCCTCTTCAACTGAACTTTGCCGCACTCAGGTTGCCTCAGTGCGTAAGTCCTGACAGAATGAACTACGTGGACTTTGATCCCTGTCTCCTAAACAGGGTACGTAGGAAGCCTCCCTGAGGTTCAAGCCCACCACATGGTCGTCCCGGTCGTATTCACGTCGGTTCATCCATCAGTGGACCCCTCCCGGGTTCACATTCGCGTCGATTCACCTATGGATCCACCCTTGTGGGGGACTGCGCGTGTGTATCTCCATTGTGCTTCCTCTCTGCCGAAGCCAGTAGAGGGCGTAACAGGGATCGAGGTGTCTCTTACCTTCGGCCCAAGTCCCTCTCCAACTAATCATTGCCGCATATGGGCCTCTTTAGGGTATAAGCCCCAAACACCAACGTCCAGCATGACGTGAAACTGTGACCCACCCGGCCGTTCCATCCCCCTCCGTGCGAGGTGGTTCAGTTCAATCCTCCGCCCGGCAGCCTCGACCTCCTCGTGAGTCGGCTTGCCATCGTCCAGAATGACGTTAAACTGCATATCCGAACTACGCTGACTTTGATCCGCGCTAACGCGTGGTACGTAGGAAGCCTATATGAGGTCCAAGCTCTTCGCTCCATCATCCTTCCTGATCCTTACCCGGGCTGCCGCATCCCGGTGGGTCATGCCATTTCATTCCACTCCACTTCACCCTGGAAGCCGGCCATGTGCTGGCCCCAGCGTCGGAGGTTCCCCGCAAGGGGTTCTGTTATCTGATCCACTCCTCGTGTTGATCAGTCTGATGTCGTCCCCGCTGGACGTTAAACTCGCGGCATACCCCGTGTTAAACATTGGAAGCTGAGGAAAACCTCAGGTAATGCAGTTCCCCGCACCCAGAGCGGGATGCCTCAGGCCATCACGCCTTCGAGAAGACCTATTAGGGACGGAAGGCAGACATGCAGAGCCGCAGTGTTAAGACACGCCCCCAACACCCAGAGCTACCCGGTCTCCTCACCGCAGGTTTCTGCCCTGACCAGACTCCTTGGAGCGTCTGGGCAGAAGCAGCATAATTAACCGGTTTCCATGAAAATATGGCACCGGGAACGAGATTCACGAACATTCTTAAATCTATGAGGGAGACCCGGATTAGGCGACGAGTTCCGAGGAGACGTCCACGGAAGGAGGAGCCGACATCCCATCATCCCAGTTTCGATCAAGGAGCAGACGTCCCTGAATAAGGGACGGATGCCACCCGCCTTTGGAAAGTGGGACTGCGGGGCCACAAGCCACGCTCCCATCCCCTCGGGTCGACGGGCGCACGCGCGAACGCGTCCTGGCGGAACCGCGTCGGAACAGAAACCCGACGCACATCCGCAACGAAATAGAAAATGGTGAACCTGACGTGAAACTCTTCTCCTCAATACGAAGACCGATGGCTTTCAGAGGAATCAGGTCGCCCAATCCAGTGCCCGATCGCCACCCGCCCACTGGCGCAGGGGTAGGGGAAACACCGACGCGGCTACTCTGTGCGATCCCGCCCGTTCCACAGCCTTCCCAGCAGTCACAACTGTGGGGCAACCACGCCCTCTCTCCCCCTCGGAGGTCATCCAGAGAAGGGTGATCAACAACTTGGTGCGGAGATACGAGGAAGAGGGAGTCATCCCCACCAGGGACATGGCTCGCCTAGACCTCGAGGAAGCTGCACCTCGCCACCAACGCCGCCCCCGAGGGCCACGCAGGGAGACACCGATGCCTACCTCGACGTCCAACCGCTTCAGGAGTTTATCCCCGGAACACTCCGACAGCTCCCTCCCCTATGCGGATGAGGTGGAGGATGTCCGGGACCACCCTATCTGAGATTCGCTCCAGGGATCTGCGGTAAGGGCTCCTGCCAGGTCACGTCGACATCGCCGCCCGGCTTCTCAAGTCGAAGAACGGGCTCTCCACCTGCCTGCGAGGCTAATCCTGACTCGTCTGTCCCGACGCCAACGTCGGGCACGAGCGGAAGAGGATTCCCACCTTGGGGCCCTAGCAACAGCGGCCGCGTTGGCCCAAGCCACTGCTGGCTCTAGTCACCAGGCCCCTGCGCATCCTGAGCAGGGGCACTTCTATGCTCGACCTGGATCGAGGCCCCGACCTCCCCAAAGGCAGGTTGGGTTGACTCTCCCGGTTGCTGCTATAGGCAATAGCCACCGTGGACCACCTCGCGGTAGCACTATTAACCAGCAGGGTCTACTCCGTGTGGCCGATCCAGGAGTCATGGGTGATCCCACCTTCCGATCCCGGCCCGGAGGCCTGCCCGGAATCATCTCTCCCCGCGTCCCCTTTGATATCTGTCCTGGTGCTCCTCGCACCTTGGTTTCTAGTCCTCTTGGCCCCAGCACCGGTGCGGCCAGAGGACGCCAGGACAGAGATCAGCCACGCCCCGAAGAACCACCTAGGGGCAGGAAGGCGAGGCGTCGACGTCGAGGGAGGAATGTTAGGGAATTCCGGACAGAGATCCGACTGGTTCGTTTCTCTGATACAGAGGCGGAGTATGATTCGGCGACAGAGCCCTCCCCCCGATCCCGCCAGTTAGGGGCAGGGGTAGGAATGCGGCACGTCAGCCTCGTACTCCCCGAGAGCAAGATCGATGTGATCCCCGCTTCTCTCCGAAGGTATATCCGGAGTAACGAGGGCCTGGTAGACTCCCAAGGATCAAGCTTGCGGTTGGTACCGGCCCCTCCGGAAGCGCCTTCTGCCTCGGTCGGAGAAGCCGGAGACTTTTTCTGGGGACCGACGGTCGAGCCACGATCTGGTGCACCCTCGGCGAGCACCGACGCTACGGCAGGATGTTCGCCCGCCGGCCCGTCCTATCGTGATGTGGTAGCTGGGGCACCGCATCCCTCAGAGGGCGGCCCGGGATATGGAGGCCAATCGGCCTGCTCGTCGTATTCACCGCCAACCAGCCCGCCGGCCCGGCGGCCCGCCTCGACACCACTGCCGGTTCCCCGTCCATTCCCAGTCGCTGAAGGGGACCAAGAAGACCTGGGTCCCGAGTTTGAGTCGTGGAGCCTCTGGACCGTCCTTGCAGAGGGCCACTTCCCTGAGAAGTTTTGTCCAGTCGCAGGACCGGACTTTGATGCACCAGAATTGATCACCCCTGATGAGTTCGAATGCTTCCGCCGTACTCTCCGGGAGACTCACTCCCGTCTTCACCACCTACAAATTCCATATCTCGGGAGTCAAGCACACCTGGAGGATATTGGTGAGCAGTGCCGTCAGATTGACCTAGCCATGCTCCCCGCGGTTCGGCACCCCGGGTCATTTGGGCACCACGAGGCCCTCTAACAACGATGCGTTGAGTGTTCTCAAGTACTCCGCAAGGTTATCGAGGAAGCCATGTGTATATCCGTGGATGGGGGCAATACACTGCCCTACGCTTCAGTGCGATTCGCCGACAGCCCGATTCGCTGGGTGGCCCTGAGGGTACATCCCAATGGATGGAAACGGTCAACATGGCTGACCTGTCGGGAGAGGGGAACGACTTGGAACTTCTCGACGGGGGCTCTCCCCCCGAAGACAAGCCGTCGTTGGATCCATCAGTGACAGTTACTCGTCACCAGAGGAACCTCCTGGGTCTCCCCACACCCACTGAAGCACTGACGTTAAGCCGAAACGTCAGCAAAGGTAAAGAGCACGGCGGGGCTATAAAGCCCGCCGACCCATCTGCCTCCATGCAGAGGGCAGAGGAGGATCCCGAAAAGGCCACGCTACGTCAACAGCTCGCCGAGCAGAAGAAGCTAGTTGACCAGCTCCTCGCCGAGCACGCTGCAGAGCGGCGGCCTGACTACGGTGATCCTAGGCCAGGACAGCAGGGACAGGAGCAACCGCTCCTCGACGAGACTCTCCCTGGCAACCGTGATTATGCCGTGTTTTCCGACAGGGGAGAGGCCATTGCCTATGGCAAGAGGGCACGGTATGTTTCACCACACCCTCCCGAGAGGCGTGACTACCTGAGAGACCCCGCTCGGATTCCTCCCGCTGCCCCAAGGGCCGCTCCGCCCACCATCCCACGAGCTGCCGAGTTCGACGACCCGGTCGACGAACAAATTGAAGATCCATGCAACGCGCTCATGGTTAGAGATCCTCTCCAGGACTGGAACCCATGTCCGGACGATCCGATGGCGGCACTCATCGCCCGCTTGGAAGCCTTGGTGACTCGGCAAGTGGCGATCCCACCGGACGGCAAGCCATACCCGGCATGGGTGGATGACATGCCGGCACCTCCGGGATTTGGGAACCCCACTTTCGCCCCCTTCAACAGGACTGGAGATCCGCCACAGCATTTGGCCCATTTCAACTCGAGGTGTGGGCCTATGTTGGGAACTCCGGCGCCGCAGGAGGCCGCTAAGCTTCGCTGCTTTGTCCAGACACTGGAAGGGCCAGCATTTGTCTGGTACAGCCAGCTCCCCGTCGGGTAGATAACTAGCTGGGAGGACCTTCATAGACAGTTCCTCTATCAGTTCAGTTCCACGACCCGGAAGACGAGTATCGCAGACCTCTTCAAGTGCAAGGAAAGGCCTGATGAGCGAGTTGCGGATTTCGTCGCCCGATGGAAGGGTCTCACGTATTCCCTTGACATGCCATTGACTCAGGAGCAGTTGCTGACAATGTGCGTCGGGAACGTCAAGACCGAGCTGGTCCCTTCCTTGATCACTCAGAATTACCCCGGAGGGTTCAGGTACTTCTCATACAAAGCTCAACGTTTTGAGGAAGCCCTGCAACAGGCCAGTCAGGCACACCCGCTGCCTCCTATGATCCCTGCAAGGAGAGTCAGCAGGGTTGAGCCCGCTGCTGTTGCCCAGATAGAGGCCCCCAGGCAGTTGGAGCTGCTGCCGGTGAGGCCAGCTCCACAGCCTCACAGGAATCCTCCTCCACGGGCTCAGTTCCCGGACCAGCAGCGGCAGCCCCAGAACCGGCCGGCCCCTCCGCGTAATGTACCGCCACAACCCAGGCGAGATAATCAGGGTCCACCTCCTCGGCAGGCCCCTCCATCCCCTCGTTAAGACCACGCTCCCAGAGCCCTGTGATACCTGACTTACTCATTTCATGAGGATCAGGTCCCCGGTTATTTCTGGAGTGCCCTGGAGCAGAGGATTGTGCGACTGCCTGAGTGTTGGAGGCCAGAGGAGGCACATCTCACGGATAACCCCCGCTACTGCCCTTACCATCGGGCCCTGGGGCACACCATCCGGCGGTGCTACGTGTTTAAGCACTGGCTCCAAGACCAGATTAACAACAATGTAATCAGGTTGGGCCCAGCTTCAGCACAAGTGGCGGGTGTGTTCGTGGGATCAGATGACGATAGTGGCAACGAGGACGAATGGCAGCTGGTCTCCGACCGCAGATCCCAGAAGTATAATAACTGGATGGCCCGCAAGATGATCATTCGCGCCCATGGAATCATCCGTGCGCGCTTGAATCAGCCTGAGCCCCCAGAATCTTTGGGTGCTGCTTCGGCATTGTCGTCCCAGCCTACATCTTCCGAGAAGAGCAAAACGGCGGCGGCGCAAGAAGGAAGAGCGCGCCCCGCCAGTTCCCCCACTATCCCGCACTCTCGGCGATTTCATGCCCCCGGAGATGGGGGTCCCTCCTCGGATCCACCCGGCGATGAATGATTCATCCGATGACAGTGTTGGGTACGCTTTGGTTAATACCGTCGAGCTGGTAAATCCCTTTTCGGTTCCCGACGTTGAAAAACACCAGATGGACTTCCCTAGTGTCCCCGGTCGTCGCCACCGTCGGAGGAACCGCAACAACAGGAGTCGCTGGGGCACGGCAGTTGGTACCTCCAGCCAGGTCGTGCACGCCACTGAGACTAGGCAGCAGGCTCAAAACCGAGCTCAGTGCGCGCATCCCCCCCATCCGGGGATGACGGATTCGCCTCCGCCACCGTTTGTGGTGTGGGACCAGGCAAAACCGCCTCAACCGCGCCGCGACCAGCTCCGTCCTGCCACGAGTCCATCCCGGCCTCCTGGCCCCAGTACGTTACCACTTCTCGGGCTGCAACCAGTGAAGAGCGAGATGCGCCAAGCACCAGTCGGCCTCCGGTCCAACCGGCAAGGCCCGTCATGCCTCCAACCGCAGAGCAACCTCCTGCTACCAGGGGCTCGCGCTTGGCAAGGAAGTATGATGTCCTGAAGCACCTGGCCGACATCCCAGCAAGGCTCTCCATCCTTGAGGCATTGCGCCTGTCACCTGAGATGCGCGAGGCACTCGCTGAAGCCCTGAAGAGCCCCCTCCAGTTTGAGACGGAGGTTGCGGCTGCAAAGGCCTTTCACGCCAAAACGATTGAGGACGCCGAATGTCAGGCAGTTATCTCGTTCTCTGGTGAGGATGAAGACCCTCCTATACAGGGGCACATTCGTCCGCTATATGTTACTGGCCAGTTCAATGGTCTTGAAGTCCGGCGCTGTCTTGTCGACACAGGGTCCGGGATTAACCTGATTCTAACTCGGATGCTCCGGAGATTAGGGTTGTCTGAGGATGACTTGGTTCCCTCTGACCTCAGGATCCAGGGGTACGACCGCACCGAGAAAACTCCGGTCGGCAAGATATGTTTGAAGACCCAGTTCGATGACCTGGTTGCCAACACCGAATTCATGGTAGTCTCTCAGGACACTGCGTATAACGCATTGATGGGCAGGCCATGGCTCCACCTTCATGCGGCGGTTCCCTCGTCATACCAAAAATGCCTTAAATACTCCCTTAATGGTCGAGTAAGCGTGCTTCAGGGAGATGCCTCTCCTTTTGCCTCATGTGAAGCCCGCTATCTGGACGCGGACTATTACAAGAGCAAGGATAAGCAGATCCTGATGGGTGAGGTTGAGCCTGTCGCTGTTGCAAGTGATCCCTGGGCAAGTTTGGATGATGCTTACGTCCTCCCGATCCATAGGTTGGACGTAGTCATGGTCTCGACGGCCTGTGAGTCTCCTGATGAGATGACCGCGACCGCCCATGCCAGCACCAGCGGCCCAGTAGGATCTGGTAGCCCCAATGCGGTTTCCAACGCAGTCACAACCGTGGACGATCCCTCCCTGAGTGGAGAGGACGTGTAATATGCACCCCCAGCCTTTGAGGAGGGCGTCTCCGCCAAGGTCGATGAGTTAGTACAGGTGAACCTTGGAACCGAGGCAGATCCAAGACCCACATTGGTCAGTGCCGCCATGCCCTCTAAGGAGCGGCAGCAGTACGTGTACTTCCTCAGACAGCACTGTGATGTGTTCGCATGGGGCTATGACGAGATGCCGGGGCTAGATCCTCAGGTAGCCGTCCACCGCCTTGGTCTCCCGGCGAACCAGCGCAGGTTCAAGCAGCCTCCCAGGAAGATGCACCCATTCCACGGTGCCATGGTTGAGGCCGATGTTGACAAGCTTATCAAAGCCAACTTCGTGAGGGAAGTTCAGTACCCCAGATGGCTGGCCAACATTGTGCCGGTCAGGAAGAAGAACGGGCAGATCAGAGTCTGTATCGACTTCCGCGATCTCAACCGCCACTGTCCGAAGGATGATTTTCCCCTTCCGGTGAGAGAGCTATTGATTGACGCCACGGCAGGGTTCCGAGCCCTCTCCTTCACGGATGGATACTCCAGATACAACCAAATCCGGATGGCCCCTGAGGATGAGGAGTTCACTGCCTTCAGGGCCCCCCAAGGTATCTTTTGTTACCAGGTCATGCCCTTCGGCCTGAAGAATGCAGGTGCCACCTATCAAAGGGCGATGCACCGCATATTCAAGCCAATCCTCGGCACACTAGTGGAATGCTACGTCGATGACTTGGTGGTCAAATCACGCCAGCGTCAGGACCATCTCAATGATCTTGAGAAAGTGTTCGGCTTCCTCCGGTATCGCCGCCTGATGATGAACCCGTTGAAGTGCGCCTTTGGGGTCACCTCCGGGAAGTTTCTTGGCTTTGTGGTAAGATACCAGGGTATTGAGATCGACCCAGAGAAGATTAGGGCGATTAGCCAGATGCCTCCCCAAGGTAACATCCGGGAACTACAAGGGTTTCAAGGCCACTTAGCCTATATACGCCGATTCATCGCGAATCTGGCCGGCAAGTGTAAGCCCTTTTCTCGGCTCATGAAGAAAGGCGCCATCTATGTATGGGATAAGGAGTGTCAGACCACTTTCGAGGAAATCAAGCAGTACTTGCTTCAACCTCCGGTTCTGATGCCGCCTGTATCCGGGAAGCCGCTGGTCCTTTATGTGACCGCCCTGGAACGATCCCTTGGTGCCCTTCTCGCCCAGAAGAACAACGAGGGAACAGAGAATAGCCTCTATTACCTCAGTCGCATGCTCCTCGATGCGGAAGTTAGGTATTCCCCCATCGAGAAGAGCTGCCTGGCGCTCGTATTTGCCGTATAGAAATTACAGAACTACTTGTAGCACCACGAGGTACAGTTGGTTTCTCGGGTAGACCCGTTGAAATATATCCTGAGTCGGCCTATGTTGATTGGCCGTCTAGCGCGGTGGGCTGTGATTCTCCAGCAGTTCGATATCAGGTATGTGTCTCAGAAGGCCATCAAAGGGAAAGCATTGGCGGACTTTCTGGCTGCTCACCCAACCTCCGCGGATCAGCCGCTGGATCTAGGCTTTCCTGATGAGGCCGTTCTCTCGGTCGATCGTGCCGATCCATGCTGGTAGATGCACTTTGACGGTGCCTCCCGGACCCCACCGGTAGAAGACTCAATAATCCTAAGCTCAACATAGTGGGTTTGGGTATCGTCTTCATTACCCCGGAGCAAGCCGTGCTTCCATACTCTTTCCTGTTGTTAGAGGGCTGTACCAACAATGAGGCGGAATACCATGCCCTCATCACTGGCCTCGAGTTAGCTCTCGAGATCGACATGCCCCGTCTGTGTGTGAAAGGGGACTCCGAGCTGGTCGTTAAGCTGATCAATGGCGACTATGTTGTCAGGAAGCCGGAACTTGTGCCGTTACTGGAGTGCACCCTCCTCCTGATGGCCCAGTCCCCTTCTCGGCCAGAAATTGTCCATATTCCCGGGTCGCAGAACGGTCGAGCAGATGCTTTGGCCAGCCTTGCTGCGTCACTCGCAGAGCCTGAACAGGACAACCTGATCATCCACGTGGCGCACCGCAGGCTCATCGCTCCCGTTATCCCGGAGGGAGATCACGACCCGTCGGTATGTAATCTAACCATGGTTTCCCCTGTGCCTGGAGCCCCGAGTACCACAGATATGGTAGTCGAACCAGCCCCTGATTGGAGGAAGCCTTTGGTTGAGTACCTCCAACATGGCATTCTCCCGTCGGATCGGGCCGAGCGCGAGCGCGTTCGACGCCGCGCATCGCAGTTTGTTCTCCAGAGCAGTCCCAGCCAGGAGTAGATCCTCTATAGATGCGGATTTGATGGTGTTCTCCTCTGTTGCCTTTAGGGAGTTGAGATCCCACGAGTCATGCAAGAGGTTCATGCTGGTTCATGTGCTGCCCACCAGACTGGGCCGAAGCTGTCCCACCAGATTGGGAGGTTGGGATACTTCTGGCCCTCCATGATCCATGAATGCATCAAGTATGCCAGGAAGTGCCATGCGTACCAGGTTCATGCGAACATTGTGCATCGGCCGCCGGAGCCTCTCCATACCACCAGGTATTCTTGGCCCTTTGCAGTCTGGGGGCTGGACGTCGTGGGACCTTACCCGCCGGCGACGGCTCGCCAGTGCCGGTTCATTCTGACCGCCACAGACTTCTTCTCCAAATGGGCAGAGGCGATTCCACTTAGAGAGGTCAAATCCTGTTCTATCGCTGAATTCGTGACCTCCAACATCATTTATCGATTTGGAGTGCCTCACGCTATCCTCACGGATAACGGAGCCAATTTCCGAGTAGCCGAGTTGAAGAAGTTGTACACCAAGTACAACATTCGCTCGAACCATACATCTCTCTATCATGCGCAGGCGAATGGATAGATTGAGGCGTTTAACAAAACCCTCTCTAACATTCTACAAAAGATGGTTGGTCAGAACAAGAAGAGTTGGTCGGACAAGCTCCCCAAAGCCCTCTGGGCTTATCAGACGACGACTCGCAATTCCACCCAGATGACCCCTTATTCCCTGGTGTATGGAGCTGAGGCCGTCCTGCCCATCGAGATCCAGTTACCGTCCTTGCGCACTGCGGTCTACGACCAGCAAGCGCCGGACAGAGCTGCTGAAACCCGTCTAGTCGAGTTGGAAGCACTGGATGAGAATAGGCTTCACGCTTTGCACAACATGGAGAGGCATCAAAGCAGAATGGCTCGAGCTTTCAATAAGAAGGTTCGCCTCCGCTCCTTCCTGCAGGGTGACCTAGTACTGGCCCTAAGAGCACCAATGATCCCCGGCAGGAAGCCGCCCAAGTTGGAGCCTAGGAGGGAAGGACCTTTTGTCGTCCACAAGGTCTATCCCAACGACGCGTACTCCCTAGCGACTATGGATGGTGAGCGTGTTACTCCTGCCACCAACGCTAGGTTCCTCAAGCAGTACTTTGCCTGAGTACTTCGTCCAACATGACATTAAACTGTACTTCGTCCCGCATGACGTTAAACTGCACTTCGTCCCACATGACGTTAAACTGCACTCAATCCTGCATGACGCTAAACTGCACCACGTACGAGCTACAAGACGTTAAACTGTTCAGCATTCGTCCCGCATGACGTTAAACTGCTCCATTGTCCCGCATGACGTTAAACTGCACTTCGTCCTGCAAGACATTAAACTGCCTTTCGAGAACTATGTACGGCTTGATTCCCATCCTTATGGGATACGTAGGACCGCCTGGACTCTTGTGATCCAGGTCCAGCCCCATCTCTTGGTTGATCATGGGGATCTGCCGTCCTTTGGTTGCTCTCAAGGTGAGTCCTCCTACCCTTTCCGGTGATCTGTTAACATGTTTTGGGGTACTCCAGTCTATGACCTATAGTGTCGGATTCAATCCCGAAAAGTCCTGTGTTACTTGTCGGGCCTCGCGCTTCCTCTTGTTTGGGCCTTCCGGGGCAGCAAATCGATATGAATCCTGCGCTTGAGCGGTTGATGCTCGTTTGTTTGCCTCATCCTAGGCTGACACGATCGGATGTTGTGTTGCGAATATGGTCAGTGACATCCTTGATCGCCATTTCAACTATTTCAGACTCTGAACATTGGTTGTTCAGTCCTTGTCACACTCCGCCTCAGTGCGTTGTAGTGGAAACTCGACACTCTCTCTTCATACTGACCCTCAGTACACCCCTACACGTTAGGCAGGCCAACCAGGGTAATGGTGCCATTCGAGGCTCCCATGATATGAGCACCAATGATATGCTAATGTCCTCCCTAAGGGCCATGAGTAGCTAGACCCTCGTCCCCATGAGGATGAAGGAGTCGCCCGAACAATCGCGTTCTGGGCCCAGCATAGCTGGAGGCTAGCATCTCTGCCCCTCGGTTGATAGACATATGCAGGCCCCTATCCCAGGATCCTTCTCCTGGAATTGTGCGTGACCGCAGGGCTAGGATGTGTCCCCACCTCCGCTGGGTCCTCCGTATCGCAATAAGCGGATTCCTCCATGGTCCAAACCACACTACCTTAAACTATGTTTCTTGGTCTTACCACACGACCGTAAACTGTGATTGTCTTGGCCGCCCGACGAGAAACGGCACTGCATCGTGATGTTCTCCTCAGGGGACATTCACGTTGGGCGCTGGTTAATAACCACGCCATTTATCAATGCCTTTCATGGCCTGATTATTGTGGCGACTCCAGGGATTTCTTAATCACAGGCATGTCGCTGCACAAAGAAAAACCATCCACCTTTAAGGACAAACAAGAAATATCAAATAACGCTTCTTTTGGGTGAGAGGGCCGGACCCGCACCCCTCCCCGCGCTGGTGCCCGGTTGTGTCACGCCGCGCTTCAAGAACTATGTGTGGCCTGATTCCCATCCTTATTGGATACGTAGGAACGCCTAGATGTTTGAAACTTCGGGTCGAGCCCCCCACCTCTTAAAGATTCCCCCTTCTCTGGGGAATCCGCCGCCTTCGGGTCACCCTCAAGGCGTGTCCTTCGACCCCTTGCAGTGGTCCACCGGTGTCAAGAGTACTCTGGTCTATTTTCCAGGAGGGTCAGGTTCATCTTGGTCAGGTTCCTTCCACTTTTCAGGCTTCATGCTCCCCTTCATTCGGACCCATCACCTACGCCCTGGGTGGAACCCCCGTGAGCAGTCTGGATACAATGCCTCAGTGCTCTCCCACCGATCCGGGCTGGTACCCCCAAGGGCCTTGGGCAGCAAATCGATATGAATCCTACGCTTGAGCGGTTGATGCTCGTTTGCTGCCTCATTCCATCAACGGTCAGTGCGATATTGATGCTTCTTTTCCGTCACGGTCGGCAGTACTCCCATATCGTTACGCCGGTGCCCCCAGTCCTTGAGTGAATGACCACATGATTCACATTACATTTTCCACCTCCCATTATGACCAGGCAAAATCTCGGCACTCTTGACACTACCCCTCAGTGCATCTTCGCATATCCAAGGGATAGGACCACGATGTGGCGTACTTTGAGGTCCCTATGGTCCGAGCTATAAGACCTTAAACTAAGATCTCCCTAATCAGGGTTCTACATCCCGCATGACGCTAAAACTGCACTCTTAGAACTACGTGTGGCTTGATCTCCATCCTGATGGAGTACGTAGGAACGCCCGGGCATCTCGACTCGGGTCCAGCCTCAGGGATCGCTAAGTCCCGCCCCTCCTCATCACCGGCCGTACGGCCTGGCTTCTGGTAGAGTGGTGCGGTTGTGATATTCTCCTTGATCCAGCTCGGGATGAACCATTGCAATGATGGGAAGAGACAGTTTCCTCGTCAAAGAGGTTCCGTCTGAAAATTGGGGTGATTCACGGCCAGGTTGGTGAATCTGCCTAATACGCTTTCCCACGGTGGCGCAATTTTTGGAGTGTTAGATTCTGTCCGAACAAATCATCACTTCGCCCCACGCTTCGCATGCCCTTTTGATCCGGATTTCCACCCTTGTGTCTGAAGGAACCCCAAAGTGGTATTGATGATGACATGTGATCCGCCTCCTGCAAAATGAATGATGCCCTTCGGTCCGTCTATTGCAGTAGTATGGTCGATTGATCCATTGTCTGCTTGCCGTCTTGGGCATTTCCTGGAAGGCTGACCGTCGTGGATTTATGAATTCGGGACACGCGATTCACCATTTTTCATCTCCCTATGTTCGGATAAAATCTCAACGCCCCTAGTGTTGTCCCGCTCATGTGTCAGAATAGTTGGGGGGATGGTACATTGATTAGGTCTGAGGTCTCCTTTCCTAGGAATGACCTCCCTCTTTTCCTTAGAAATCCAAGCCCAATTGTGGATGCCTGAAGCTTGGTTAACGCTCCCGCAAGACAATGAATTGTGGTTGAGCACGTTAAGCCAAAAGATGCAGATAAATATGTTGATTCATACAAATGGATCAAAGTATTGAGTAGCGAAAGAAAAATGTTCTGGGAATGGAAAAAACAAAACCCCTAGGGATTAGCGTGCTGAATGGATCTTTCTAACGCCGCTACACTCTGGCTGGCAGCCTCCAGAGCTGCTTCTCGCTCTTTGCATGCCCTCTCTTCGTCGGCGGTCGCAGCACGCAGTTCGTCGATCCTGGCTTGTGCACGCTCCCGCTCAACTTGAAGTGTGACCATCTGGTGGCCCGCCTCCATCAGCTGTACCTGGGAGTCATCCAGCGGGGCCGTCAATTGCTCCACAAGCTCAGTGCACGCTGCGACGAAGGCCTCCTTCTCTGCCGCCTGCCCTTCGAGGCGCCGAACTTCCTACTTCGCCACGAGGAGCGCCCGCGTGTTCTCCGACATGTCCCGACATTGTGCGACGTCGGCACGCCGGCGGCTCTCGCACATCTTTTCGGCCATGAAATCACGGACCGTCAGATGGAGGCGTTGAGCATCAGCTCCCCCGGCACACAGGAAGCGCAGCCAGGTTTGAAGCGATCCCATGTGCCCCAGTCACTTCGATGGGGGTCGCTTGAGGAAGCGCTGGATGCACTTCCACCCCCGGCGGCGCGTTATCCGGCTCTCTTCGACTGCCTCCGAGTCCGAGTCGTCCATCTCCTCGGGATCGGCAGGCCGGTAGGCAGGGAAGGCAGCCAGCAGGTCTGCTGCAGCGTCCGCCCCTGGGATGTCCTCACAGGGGATAGGTTCCCCAATATCTGGGCGACCTTCTTCTCTCGCCCCAGTGGCGTCGACACCCTCGTCAGCCCCCGACCTCTCTCAGATGGCAGCACCGCCGGCATCCGCTGCCCCCTGATCAGCAGTTGGTGGGGCCGGCTCGGTGTGAGAAGTCTGTTCTGGAGAAGGCGGTATGTCTGCCACTGGTCCACTCGTGGATGGCCCGGGTTCGACAGCCCGACGAGCCTCCAGTATTGAGATCACTGCGCAAGGCATGCCGCGGTTAGTCACGGATTGTCAATGGCAAGCACCAGCAGTAATGTAAGGAGACTTACGGGAGTCCAGAGCGCCATCTCCCGCTTTCCCGGCCACCTCAGGAGCAATTGCAGCAGGGGACCCCTCAGCGCTTGTCAATTCAATGATAGGTGTCTGGCCCCCGTCCTGTCCTGCTGGCGCCTCTCCTACTCCTGCTGAGGATGCCTGACCAGCATCCGTGCACTCCTGAGGAAGATGAAGAAATAGGTTAGAAGCTGCATAAGAGAATGGATGAACCAGGTTGAGTAGGGATAGAAGCGGACCTCGAGGAGCTCAGTGATATCGATATTGTCAGAGCCGGCCACCTCGCCGCTCTCCCGCGGGCTCCCCAGATGGGAACTTCCCTCAGAGCCTTCATCCTCCCCCGTCTCCTCCTCTTCCTCGGAGTCATCGTTACTATCACCTTCCTCCGGCGGCATCTGTTCTGGAGCAGGCTCTAGACCGAGCATCACCTTCACCAGAAGGGACGGCTCCGCACGCTGACCACGTTGGCGCGTGTACTCATCCATGGCCGTCAGATACGCATACCGCCGGTGTAAGTTCACCCTGTCGGCGACCTGAAGGCGCCCGACCTCTGGCAGATGGATTCCTTCTCTGGTTATTTTCTGCCAGATGGTTTCGGTCCCCAGCGACTACCGCAAGGTCATCCAGGCCGACCACAGCGCTGGGAAGACTGCATCGTGGGAGGGTTCGAGAAGACGCCTTATCTGCTTCCTGGGCCGCTCCCCGACCACCGCATGTGCCCCCTCTCTGGGCGCTGAAGCCGTGGCGGCAGTCTACGATGTGCCCGCCGCCAAAGTCCCTGCCCGCGCCGGCTCCGCTGCTTGGCGCGCCTTCGTTCTCCCCCGCGTAATGGCGCTTCTCCTCCTTCATTGACGCCCGGTCTCCACATGGGTGACCTCGAGCCGCCGAACTGGCTTCCGTAGAAGCCCCTCAGGGTACGCGATGGCCCAGTGTTCGGCGTACTCGGTTGCCAAGCCTGCATCGACCCCGGTAGGAGGGAGAGTAACGACATCGCCAGAGCCGGAAGTGGAAAACATTAGCCACATCTGGTGAAGGACGCAAGGGTTCGTCTCCTCCCGGACAGCAGCGAACACCCTCTTCGGCATCCGTTGAAGGCACCCGAACTGCCTGGCAAACCGGGTTGGCACGTAGGGCTCGCAGATCACCTTCCCGTCGATCCGAGCCACCAGCACCCCGCCCCGCATGCTCAGGAAGTATTCGTGATGCTCCAGCAGACCCTTCCCATTGTCGATCATCTGGCCAACGGGAGTGTGGAATGGGCTGAAGTTGAAATTGTCATGATTGCCAATTCGAATCCTCACGCCCTCCTCATTTAGGGTCATCGGAGCGACCCCCGCGATGTTCATTAGGGAGGGTCGCAGGCCGTCGCCCGGAGGAATGAAGGCATTTGGAAACGTGTACCCACCAAGGTGAGTAGCCACCCAGCCATGGAAGAATTGAAAGGGCCCACAGATCCTTCGTGGCGACCCCCCTCGCGAGATGCGTCCCAGGATGGCGTACAGCTTAGCCAGCACTGGGACCCCGAGGTTGTATCTTTTGTTGGAGGCCTTGGCGCCCGCCATCACCAATGTCGTCGGGCGGACGCCCATCCTCGCGTCCCGCACTGGCAGGAGCCACCCACTCAGAAAGGCAGGCAGGAATGCCGCGTACCGGACATTTGGGTCCCGGGCCTCGATGACGCGGTACCCCCATGAGCGGTAGTCTCCCGTCTCCAGGACCCGCCAGTACGACCCGTTCCGGCTCCTCGGAGCCGCGGTCGGGCACCGCTTCCCCCTGCCTGGAATCTTGACCGCTGGGTCATGCTCCAAGAACTAGCTGAACCACTCCTTGTAGGCTATGTCCTTGCGGAAGTCCTTGACCCCGAGCCGCTGCGTAGCCAGGTCCAGTAGATGCCATGTCAGGATGGGAGTCCGTGACCTGTCGCCCCAGGTGTTCCTCGGAGGCAGGAACTCATCGTATTGGTAACCCTCCAGCGGGATACCTCCAATGCAGTGGATGTCCCAGAGACCGTTGCCGACCTCTCCATGATGAAGATGGAAGGTGTTGGTGTCCGGGGACCAGCGGGTGAACTGCTCCGGCCCGAGCTCGGGCTGCTAGTAGAAGTGGAACTGCGACGTCCACACCGCCTCAAACAGGCCGATGTACCGCAGTTCTTCGCGAATTAATCGCAGGTGGGCATACCCAGAACGCCCAGGCCCACTCACTGGTGAAATTTCCCCCAGACCGTAAGTCCCAGTCCTTCAGCCAGCCCCTGGTGTCATCGGTGACACTCTGGCGATACGTACTTGAGTAGATGGCTGGAGAGTTCTCCGAAGTAGGCTCACTCCCGGTAATGGTTCGCGTCCTCGGGTTCAGGACATAGACATCTAAGTGCCTCGTCTCCCTGGCAGGATTCCCGTTGTTGGTGATGTTATAGCGGGGAAGCTCGTCCTCCCGAGTCACCCAGGTCCTTGGCGCATCGACCTCGAACCCTGGCACCGGAACCTCATCCAGGATGTCGTAGTTCCAGAGTGGTAGGTTTTCCGACAGCGGATACGTCTTCTGGGGCGGCGTCAGCAAATCAAACAAGGATTTATTGTTGGAAACAATCTCCTTGGCTCCGTAGACCTCCTCGTTCGCCGCCATCTCAGCTCTGCGAATGGCGGCATCCCCCTCATTCACTTGATTCGCGGCCATCTCAGAAGCTTCGGGAGTCGTGTGGGTTAAGGGATGAAGCGTGCAGAATTGGAGGAGGCTGGTAGAAAAATTTGGGAGTTGGCGCGCAATCCTAGTGGACGGCGTGCAATTGGGAAGTCTGTCACGTAAAACCCCGGGTGTTCGCGCAAAATCAAGCCGAAATCTGGATGGGTTTGTGCACCGAACGGGCAAATTTCGCACCGTCAAGGGCAATTTCGCGCACGAGAGATGAGTAGCTTATTGCGTGGAAAGCCTGTGTACGGCACGCGGAACCCAGGGCCCCTATTTATAGGTGAGGCCGGGAGTCTGCGCCGCACGGAAAGTGCTTTGCGCGATCAAGGCAGCGAATTTCGCACCCGAAACCCTTTTTGCGCGCCAAAGTCCCGCGCCGCCCGGGACTTCGGCATTCCGGCGTCTCCCTCGGAACCCGATCGTTGCGACCTCTCGCCACTCAGATTCCAAGGGGGGGCTTTTGTAGACGCCGGAAAAGTCTGTTGCTCCCAAACGATGTTCCGGATGCGGAAGGCGAGGCCATATTTAGAGTCAGAAGCACGTTTCGGAAGGCCCGGAGGCCTTGCGCAGAATCTTGGAGGCCCGCGCACAAAGTTGAAGTGCAGCGCACAATCCTCCCGGGATGCGCACAATGCGCCGGGCCGGCTCACAATTTTGCGCGCTCGCGGCCCGCACGACGCCCTTGCGCGCCGGGGCCCCGATTCCGCGCCCGCGAAGGAAATTTCGCGCCCGCGCCATGAATTGCGCGCCGACGGCGAGATTCCGTGCCCGGTTTGCCTATAAATACAAGGCGACCCCCAACGTTTTGAAGGGTGCCAGAATTTGATGGGTCGCTCGTGCGCGCAATTCCACCCCCTCCGCGCGCAATGCTGATCTTCAGGTAACCTCCTTTATTTCGCGCAAGCAAGCCTCGGGGTTTGCCTTCGTGCGCAACCCCTTTGGCTTCTTTCCTTTGACCAATTCCTCACCCGAAGGCTTTCGCACGCAAAGCGCTGGCCCAATTGCGCACCAGCCCGACCAATTGCGCGCCGACCCGCGGTATTGCGCGCCAAGCTCCTCTTTTGCGCGCAAACCGCCAGGGTCGCCCCCTTTGACCCCCTGAGGGTACCTGCCTGCGTGGCGCCCGATGATCTTCATCCCGGGTGCCCCGCACCGTGCGTTGTCTTCCCGTGCGGCCCTCCAGGCTCGCGCGAAGTGACATGGACCTATCAGCGGCATCTTCATCCCGCACAACGTTAAACTGCATTCGTTCGCGCTGCAGGACGTTAAACTGCCAAGCATCCATCGTCCGCGCTGCAGGACGTTAAACTGCCAATCATCCATCGTCCTCAACACACGACGTTAAACTGTACTTCGTCCGGAAAGACGTTAAACCGTCCACATCACACGATCTCGTGCCTCGCACGCAGGGTCCCCCCGGTTTGGATGTGGCCCCCACCCGCTCATCTCCGCAGGGATGTCGGGATTGGAGTGGCCTTCGCCCACGAGGGTAGGGTATTACAAACCCCTAGTTTCTCGTGGGGGACTGCACGTGTGTATCTCCATTGTGCTTCCCCACTGCCGAAGCCAGTAGGGGGTGTGACAGGGATCAAGGTGTCTCTCACCTTCGGCCCAAGTCCCTCTTCAACTGAACTTTGCCGCAATCAGGTTGCCTCAGTGCGTAAGTCCTGACAGAATGAACTACATGGACTTTGATCCCTGTCTCCTAAACAGGGTACGTAGGAAGCCTCCCTGAGGTTCAAGCCCACCACCTGGTCGTCCCGGTCATATTCACGTCGGTTCGTCCATCAGTGGACCCCTCCCGGGTTCACATTCGCGTCGATTCACCTATGGATCCGCCCTTGTGGGGGACTGCGCGTGTGTATCTCCATTGTGCTTCCTCACTGCCGAAGCCAGTAGAGGGCGTGACAGAGATCGAGGTGTCTCTTACCTTCGCCCCAAGTCCCTCTCCAACTGAGCTTTGCCGCATATGGGCCTCCTTAGGGTGTAAGCCCCAAACACCAACGTCCAGCATGACGTGAAACTGTGATCCACCCGGCCGTTCCATCCCCCTCCGTGCGAGGTGGTTCGGTTCAATCCTCCGCCCGGCAGCCTCGACCTCCTCGTGAGTTAGCTTGCCATCGTCCAGCATGACGTTAAACTGCATGTCCGAACTACGCAGACTTTGATCCGCGCTAACGCGCGGTACGTAGGAAGCCTCTACGAGGACCAAGCTCTTCGCTCCATCATCCATCCTGATCCTTACCCGGGCCTCCACATCCCGGTGGGAATTGCCATTTCATTCCACTCCACTTCACCCGGGAAGCCGCCCATGTGCTGGCCCCAGCGTCGGAGGTTCCCCGCAAGGGGTTCTGTTATCTGATCCACTCCTCATGTTGATCAGTCCGATGTCGTTCCCGCTGGACGTTAAACTCGCGGCATACCCCGTGTTAAACATGGGAAGCTGAGGAAAACCTCAGGTAATGCAGTTCACCGCACCCAGCGCGGGATTCCTCAGGCCATCACGCCTTCGAAAAGCCCTATTAGGGACGGAAGGCAGACATGCAGAGCCGCAGTGTTAAGACACGCCCCCAACACCCAGAGCTACCCGGTCTCCTCACCGCAGGTTGCTGCCCCAACCAGACTCCTTGGAGCGTCTGGGCGGAAGCAGCGTAATTAACCGGTGTCCATGAAAATATGGCGCTGGGAACGAGATTCACGAACATTCTTAAATCTATGAGGGAGACCCGGATTAGGTGACGAGTTCTGAGGAGACGTCCACAGAAGGAGGAGCCGACATCCCATCATCCCGGTTTCGATCAAGGAGGAGACGTCCCTGAATAAGGGACGGATGCCACCTGCCTTTGGAAAGCGGGACTGCGGGGCCACAAGCCGCGCTCCCATCCCCTCGGGTCGACGGGCGCATGCGCAAACGCGTCCTGGCGGAACATCATCGGAACAGAAACCCGACGCACATCCGCACCGAAACAATGATTTTGGATGGTATGCTCCATGAATAGAAGATTGAGTATTGTATCTGTAGATACACATATGCTAGTTTCATACCTAGGTGAATTACCACATATAATAGAGTCATGGTGAGAGAATTAGTGATAGTGTTTGTACTATCTGATGGATTCCATTTAGATTGAGTTTTTAGTGTATGTAATAGGGTGGAGTCATTTTGTAGCAACATGATAAAACTAGTAGTAAGGGTATTTGTGTAGGATTCTATGTCATGGATGGACTCAGTAACTTGTTCATCTAGTATAGGGATGACACAGAAGACCAGGGAATCCCCTAGAGGGAATATTCTATTTATGTGACGGGTGAGGTCCAATGGAAATTGATTTACTGACCTGACATGATGAAGAGGTAATGGATGAAACATTTGGACCACCATTGTAGAGGACTATACATGGTCATGGTTATTCCAGGTGTGGCCAAGGAAACACCTTGGGAGGTGGAGTAAGAATATGAACATTTAGGGCTCTTAGAGGAGGATATTTTGGGGTTGGATGAGGTTATGATTTATTTCCACCACTACAACCAGGAGGCCCATGCTAGTCTCAAGGAGTTAGTGGCGAGGGATTTGTGTAGCTACATGGAATATAGGTTTATGACCAAATTGATCATAATAAGGTTACAAGTATGATATATTCTTATTTTAATCATTCTTCAATATTATCAAACAATGGTTCATGTCATTCCTTTAGCACTTTACTTCTGATGTGAGAGCGGGATATCCTAGTTGAGACTTCATCCCAACAATTTTTGCATGAGGTTCCTCTAGGGAATGATTATTAAATATTTATTATCATAAAATAGTGTGACTTATCTCATGGTAGAGATAGTTTCTCCTAGGATCTCTTTTTTATCATGATGAGACCTTATGCAATCATAATGGATATGAACTGGTTTTCCACTGTTAGAGCCCTGATTTACAATCCCTATATTTTAGTCATGTTCCTCTATACATATGGGACAAGATTCCACATTGTGTTTGAGCATGATATCATAGATAATAAATTGCATTTTTTAGTAGGAATCCTTATCCCATCACCCATTAGTTTATTAATTTATCCATCGATGTAGAGGGCTCTTTTAGAATCACGGTTCGTCTAGTTGTGGAGGATTATATAGATGTATTCCATGAAGAATTTATAATACTACCTTCATTGATTCTTATTATTATTTTCATTGAATTTCAACTTATGAAACATATTATATCTTTTGAATCATGTCACATATCCCCTATTGATCTCCGAGAGCTATTGGTGTAGTTGGAGGACCTTCAATAAAATGGTTTTATCAATCCTAGTGTATCTTATAGAAGATCCGTATTTATTTCCATAAAAATAATATATGGGACAATATGGATTTTTGTTGTTTACCATCTATTGAAAAATTGTAAAATAAAGAAAAATTACCCATTTATCTGTATTTATGACTATTTTCATTAGTTACAAGGCAAATTATTGTTCTCAAAGATGGATCTCCACTCCGACTACAACCAGTTGAGGGTTAATGAGGCCAAAATTTTGAATATGGCATTATAATATCACTATAGACACTATGAGATCCAGGGGATTCCATTAGGTGTGAATAATTCCCCAAATATTGTTATGTCTCTAATTAACCATATCTTTCAAAAATACATGGACTGATTTACGATTTTCTTCATTGATGACATATAAATCTACTATACGTCAGAGGAGGAGCATGCATATAACTTGAGGATTGTCCTAGACATACTTCGGGAGCACCTAATCTTGTGTGATCTCTAGAATTTCTTGTTTTAGATCCACATTGTTCAATTTGTGAGGATTGTAATTTTTAATCATGTATTATCTATGGACTTATTGAATTTCGATATAATATTTATGGTTATATACCCATGTGCATGGCTGAGGTGTTGAGTATTTTTTTGGAATGATTAGGTACTACAAGATTTTAATGGGGAAAATTATTAGGATTGAATCACCTTTGACCACCCATACACTAAAAGGGATGTTTTCACCAAGAATGAGTTATTTTATAGAGCCATTAAGGAGTTGAGGTTATGGCTGGCGAGTGATTCAGTTTTAGACTAGTAGTGGATGGTATGGTGTATATTGTTTTTTTGTGATGCATCTAGAGATGAGATCCACTGAGTGATGATACATATTTACTATGTTATTTTATATGAGATGAGGTAGTTTACATAACATGATCAAAACTACATGAATCACAACCTTAGAATTTGTTTCGTTCATCTTCGCTCTAAGGATATGAAGGAACTATCATTTGGAAGAGTGCATTATTGATTACACAGACAATCAGAGTGTTAGGTATGTCTTCACATAGATAGATATTTACATAAGATAGATGATATATTTATATTTCCAATAGGAATTTTACATTGAGATAGTCTATATTATTGGGAAGGAAACATGGTGGAAAATTTACTCTATAGGATGTCTCATTCCTGTTTAGTGGATGTTGTGTATGAGTAGTTGAACTATTTGAAGCTGACCCTGCTAAAGGAGAGGGGCACAAATTATCTTCATTTTATGGAATTAAATCCTACACTTATATATCATGTGAGGGAGGCTTATTTAGAATACATCTAATCTGAGGTCCTACATGACTATATATCACCAGGAGATTCACCAGATGGATTCTTTGAAGGAGGGAATCCCATCAATGCTTTTCCATGAATGGATGGTGGTTCCTGTCCAGTTATGAGAAGAGGTGATGAGGTAGTTTCACACATCTCTTTCAGATAAACATATTGGTTTTTGGAATATGTAAATAGACATTCAGTGATGGTTTTGGTGGGTTGGAATGAGGGGGGTTTCATTGAGTTTTTCTCTTATTGTTTTACATGTCTGTAGGTTGAGGATGAGCACCATGTTTTTGTGGGTTTTTTATAGCCTCTTTAGATCATTGAATGTAAATGGGATGACATATTCAAGGAAATTTTGACATCTCATCAATTTATAGTGAGATTTTATGTTTCCATATGGGTGATAGTTTACCAAATAACCAAGTAAACATTCATTCGTGCTATCGGGGAGGAGAGATCAATATAGATTTTATAGAATTTTTATTTGTGGAATATTTTCTGCATTCTTGGGGTGACCTAAATGATTGTCTCTAATAGTGATATTTGGTTCATGTGATAGTTGCGAATAGGTCTATAGGAGGAATTTAGGACCCAGTTGCTGTAGACTGGAACCTTTCACCACTAGAAGGATGGGAAGAATGAGCAAATTATCCTTGTGATGCATAATATAAGAAAGTAATGTGAGTTATACATTTGGTAGAGTTGTGAGGATCACATACCATTAGTTTATTTCAATTATAATAATATATATCAGTATAATAACTACATTGAACCCATTGGGTCCCTATATGGGAGACACTGCATGTCAACCTTATGATAGAATGTGTTTGGTGATGCATCAATTATTTGAAATTATATTTTTTAAGGGATTATAGAGAAGGTCAAGGTGATATGTATGTAGATTATGACATCCTAGAGTTGATAGAATTTTTTTAGATTGACTTTTTAGGCCCTTGGAGTTTGAGTGGGGAGAAAATGTTTTCATGACATTCTTCCCATAATAAAGATTGAGGATATTCTTATAGGGGTTCTATATATACCCAATGATTACAAATCCATTTGAGATCTTATAGAGGGTCGTAGTGGTTTCTTCTTACCTAAACATACCCCCATAGATGGAGTGGGTGCATGGAATCTTCCATGTTTATCCATTGAGGAGATATGGAAAAGATCCTACACACGTTTTTAACTAGGGAGAATTATACATCTAGGATTAAGAAACATTCATGGAGTTCTCAGCGGGGATCTAGTATCAATAGGATATGATATTATGATGATATACCATTCCCTTGGTTCACTTAATATGGTGGCATGAAATGATGTAACAGATATCATGGGTGTAGGAGAGCCAGATGAGGGCTCAATATCCCCAAATGTTTGATTATTTTGTACAACTAAGATATAAAAATCATTAAAGGAGGTAATAATGTTGTGAATATATATTTCAAATAGAATACTTTGAAAATAATCATGGGATATTTTTAAAGCATGATGCTAAGACAATGTGATATTTTGAGGCCAAATGAACCCAAATTTAATTTTATAAAAATGTTAAATATATTTTACACTACACTCGTGTGGTTTTTCAAATATAATGTAATAACTCATAAATAGAGTTTCATATATGAAATATGATACCACAGATGAATTCAAAATATGTGGTTTACAATATAAATGACTTAATGCTGGTCAGAACCAGAAGTATAGATGTGTGAGTAGTTGGCATATATGTTAAGTGGTTTAATTAATTAATTCAATCCATTCATATAATATAAGAAACGTATTTTCCTATGTAAATATCAAATTATAAAAAATCTCATTAATTATCCTCATAACCTGAGGATCATTGATAGGGTATTTCATCATTATCTATTTGAGTATTGACATTAGATGTTGAACAATGTTAAGATATATGAGAATCGATAGGAAAAGGAAACAAAAGATTATCCTCATCATGAGAGAACATGTTTTTCACCAATTATTGATCCAATATTTTGGTATGGATTTTCAATTGTAGTTTCTAGCCTATATTAAATGAATTATCATGTTCTTTTATTTGATTAATTTATCCTTTTCATGATCCCATTTGTTGAATTGATTTTTTTGACGAATTCTTTTTTGTGACATGTTTTTCACCACGATTATCCATGTTCTATGATATTCGGAAAATAATTCTTGTCCATATAATGATGCACCTTTTTTAATGTGCCTTCCTACCACATTTTTGTTGTGTTCATCACTATTGTGTAATGGGACCAATGTTTTACATTGTTGGGAATGTTCTAGAATGATTATACCTCATATTTTTTGTAGATGTGCATACAATGACTGGGGAATTGATTTTCAGATCGATTAGGATGGAATGAGGATGAGACTTCATGCCTTAGTGATCCGAATTAAAGATGAGTGACATGAGTTGGATGAGAAAGCATGAAGGATCCTAAAGATATTTTTTGGTTTTTATTTTTTGATAACAAGAGGGTCATAATCACTGACAGAGGGGATTTCCAATGATTATGTGTGGCGTTGTAGTGGAAATCAAGGTGGAAATTAATGATCTGGGACATGAAGGAAGATATAACATTCTTCAATAATCCTACACACATAGAGAATATTGGGATGAGAACACTTAGTGTAGTCCCTTGGAATTGGAGACATTGTTTATGGGTGCATATAAGTATCACGATCCATGTGGAACAACCACATGAAATGTGAAATGATGTCAGAGTCCCAATGTGTACTCTGAGAGAACACCAGAATAGAAAAAATGAGACATATTGAAATAATTTGAAAACATGGACTTGGAAATGGATACGTACCAAGGTAATGATATAACTTGGTACACAACCTAAAAGAAAAAGTGTATTGCAGGGAACTCATAGGAAATCACAGAGTGGACAAGACACTCTATGTGGGACCCATACACATAATATTTGGTGGCATGTCCACTGAACCTTATCCAGAGGAGGAATGAAGAAGTGATGATGTTGGATCACATGTTGTGTTGTCCCCATAAATGCTGTTGACATCCCTATAAAACATTATCATCAAGTATATCCTTCATTTTTGATAAAAAAAATTCTTGTTAGTATCTTATACTGAGTGTTTTTCATGTTAAAATGACAGTTTCCTTCATAGTAGAATTTGAGATAGGATGCAAGATTTTCTATGTGAAAATATTTTTAGGTGATGCTTGATAAAAGAAGTGATCAGGTACGGTCATTAGTGATAGGTCAGTATTAGAAACCTCCTATCATACTAGGGAATGGGTCCTCATATTCCTCAAATTGGTTTGAGTGGTACCACCCCCTTTAATGGAATAAGGTGTGGGTCCTCTATTTACTATGTGGAATGCTTCAAAAATACCCATGCATGGGTCCTCTACCTACTATGTGGGACCTCCACGAAGGACTAAGACATGTGTCCAATACCAACTAAGTTACACCATCCTAATAGACTATGGTGTGGGTCCTCATCTGGATAATAAGAGGAACCCATTGGATGGACTGGGGTGTGGGTCCTCTACCTACAGAGTAACACCTCAATAATGGACGGGGACACAAGTCCTCTCTATATCTACCCAGTGGAACCCCAATAATAGAGAATACCATGGTTCCTTTATCTATATACTATGTGGAGCCCCTTATCATATAGTGGTTTCGATCCAGTACTTGGAGATTTTGACCCCATGAATGTGCGTCGTAGTGGTGAGGATTGGGTCCTCTACACAGTTCTTCTTTGGAAAGTTACATGAGATGATGGGAATCAATTATGGATGTTTGGTTCTATATGTAGATTCATCCTACTATGATATTTGGTGAGATGGAGATACCATATCTTACATTCCTAGGTGTCTTATATTAGAATATATCTATGTTGTTGGGTTCTATTTCCCTCATTATTTGGTTTGACTTGTCTACTTATATTTTGTATCACGTTACACCATTTTCTATTTCCAAGGAATCATTCTTGGAATTTATATACTCAACCATATATGGTCTTTTTTCAAACATACCATGTTTTATTAATATGAAAAGTAGAGTATTTGTTAGTTTAAAGAAGCTTAGGGATACTCAGGTTCATAGACAACTTATGGTGTTCAGGCTTGGAGATCTAGAGGTAGGCTCTCTATGAATTTATTTTCAATTTTTTGAGATTTGACTTCATTTCTATGTTATAATATTTTTACATTTAAATTTTTGAATGCACTGTCATAATTTTTTTATCCCCTAGATAATGTTATAGGTACAGTTTTAATCTTGATTTTTTTGTAACTTATTCTTTTTTTGTTGAAATTATTCATAGAGATATTTGGGTGTGTGAATAAAGGTACTTTAGGATATAAAATCTTACTTCTCAGTGCTTGTTTCCAGACCCTAGTCTATTGAGGTGGTCTTGGGGTTGTGGTAGTTTAGACTTCCTCTGGACATCCAGGTCTTGGTGGGATTTTTTTGACAATAGAATTTTTAGAACCAATAATGATAAAATATTTTTCTATATGATCTCTCTAATATTCATAATCTAATTTTTTTAAAAATTTATATTTTCATTTCATCCATCATATATACATTCCATATATATTACAAGAATTTCCTATTTTTATGTTAGTGTTAGGAAAACAATTTGTGATTTGTGAAAAAAATGGATAATAAAAAACAAAGGGAATAACCGACAATTGCATTTAATTCTAGTTGTAATGATGGAATATTTAATACCAAATTTTGGAAAAATTTATTATGATTTTGAAATACAATGGGGGAGTGAAATATATTATAATTCAAGAATAAATATTTAAACACATTTCATATTTTCTATCAATAAAAAGATATAATCTTTCGATCAATAGAGAATAAATTAGAGTCTATAAAGTAAATATAGTGGAAATAAATATATTAAATGATCGACAACTATTTAATAAATTAAAAAAAATTGGAATTAGAAATATTTTACACTATAAAAAAACATCAATTATTATTTAGTAACTCAAATACCCGTAAATGATATTATTTACCAAAAAAAATCTAATCTATATGATGATTTAATTTTAATCCAAAGAAACATGAGGTTCTAGAAACCTAGTCCATGATATCCATATTCCAAGACCAAAATATCCTAAACTATAAACACCTTGTATAATATATATCATCAAATCCCCAAAATCCCCCTATCATAGCAATGTAAATTAACAATATGAATAACCCAAAGCTTCTTCAAGAGTAACCCTACGTGAATGGTTTTGTGCTCATATCCCCACTAGCACATGATCTTAGTGATCTAACAAACCATATTCTAACCCGCATGATATGTTATCTCAATGATTTAAAAAAATTATCATAACAATGGAAACATTTAAAATTTCCATTAAAACATTAATAAAAAATGATCTATGAAAATAACTATAAAGATAGTATAATCATAAGAATTCATAAAAATAGATGATTCCTATATTTAAAATGAATTAGAATTCTTCATATGTTATGTTATTTAAAATTGCTTTAGTTCCATGAATAATCATGTTATATTAATAGATTCTTATATGACTACCTAAGATAATTATACTGAAAGATATTTGGGTGAAATTAAAATTGCATTAGATGTAGTTCTTTTTTATAGTGGTTTTAGTACATATATTGTTTGATGTGTACAACACAAATATAATGTCCTGATTTCAATAGACAGAACATGAGTATATTTCTAAGCGATATGAAACATAAAATTTTAAAATATGTTCACCAATATATGATCCAATAGAAAGTGGATTTGGAAACTATAAAACACAATTAAAACATTTAAAGATTGATCAGAATCATATTAAGTGTATTTTCATTTTATAATCAATGGTCAAAAAATTGGTATTTGACTCAATAAAAACAATTCATACATTCCTAAATTTAGTAATCCTATTAATTCCTCCATAGGATTACCATATATTTAAATTTAAACATTATATATATATTTATCATCAATGGTATGATCATTTTGGGAGATCATTATGATAAATTTTTCAGACATTCAATACTTTTATATACATTTGGTTTTATTTCTCTTGTATTTTTTTAATTATTTTCATTTATATTTGTCTTAATATAATTTTTATATTGTAATATTAAACATATATAAAATATGGCTAGGAATTTTTATATCCAAGCATATAACACTAAATAATTTTTAATAAAAATAAACATATTAAAGAGATGATGAATGTATATTATATAGTACAATTACCCAAGGAATATGACATACAAAGACCACACAAAATAGAATAAAAATAGATTTCATGTTGACCATTATCATATGAAATCACCCTGTTAGAGGTTGTTCAATAATAAGATATCATCCTCACCACCAAGGCATGTTAACATCATTTTTTAATGTACACTTATTCTTATTTTAGGAACACCCTGATTTTATTAGTGTTGGGATATCCCTTATTTCTATGGGGAAGTCATAGTATAGTCCATTTATTTAAGTTAGATGACTAACACTCTTCAATGGATGTGTAGAAATATCATCTAGGACAGTAGAGGAAGCCCTTATAGGTATATCACTATTCTTTGAGTCATTGACAACATTTTTAGGACCAGGAGGGCATGACTCCATTAGTGATTCTATATTAGTGGTCTTTTCAGAATCCATGTTTCCATATCTATTATGTAGTGGAATATCATCCTAATCAAAAGAAGTCACCAATTATAGATTTTCAATATAATTATAACATGTATATAACCTTTTTAATTTATCTTCATTTCTTCCAACATGAAACTCAAAATCATTTTTATGATCGTTCTCCTTTGGAGAGTTAATATTCACAGTCCCTTAAATAAACACCACATTTAAGGAAACACTATGAATATTCTTAAAATACTTGAGATATAAATAAATATTGTTAGTTTTGTTTTTATAATTGAGAATGGAGAGGAAATGTTTATTTCTTTTAATGGTATAATACCTAATGGATTATGTGACATGAAGATCCCCATGATTTTCAACAAAAATAACTACATAAGTTCCTAATTCCTCACATGTGTTGTTATAATATTTTTCATAGAAATAAATGATCTAATTTATAAATATTCACAATAAGCTTTACAAATGGTTTTGTGTCCTTAGAAAGGTTCCTTCCATCCTCATACATAGTCTCCACCTATTGGTATGAAAATGTTCCCGTTTGAAGCATGGTACAAAGAGTAACATCAATATTCTATGTGAGATTCCCCAATACAAATGCCACTGAAGTACCATCTGACATAGCAATTTTCGTTTCCTCCCATATCTGAATGATTTGAGTATGAACCTTTTAGGTGATATGTTCATATGAATTAGATACTAGGTATATTCTAAAATATTTATTATAATTTTAAAAATATAATTTATTCCTTATAGCCTCTGAGATCTATTTTAAACTACATGTCTCAAAATAAGATGGATTTATAAGAGTTTCATTCTTGAATTATTTATTCAGGGTAGAAATAACACTATATATAGTATATATGAGAAATTTAGAGACATAATTACATAGCGAATCCCAAAATTTATTTCCATGTCTGCTAGAACCCTTGTTTGGGATCATTTTATGTTTCTTTAATAGAAATTTTAAGGAGACAAAAATAGTGTGTTTTTTTCTATTCTAATACAACAATATGAAAATTTTCTTTTTAACTCAGTGTTTAGGGTAAGAAAAATTATTAATCATATTGATTTATTAAAGGTAAATTTTCAGTAAAAATATATTGTGTTTGTAAAATCACTTACATAACTATGTTCTTTCATTCCATAAGTTACTTTTGTAAATTTTTATTATGAGTATAAATGTTTGTTTAAAATAAATCATACATGACATGAATTAAATTAGAAACAAATTATTCTCATACAATGGAATATTAATGAAGTAAATGAAAAATTTTATTATATATCATGGTCTATTATATTTCATGAATGATTACCTCACTTAAAAATAAATGAAACAAAATAATAGAATTAGAAAAATATAACATAAATTTAGTTCACCTAGGAATATAAATTTGATTGATTTTTTTTCAATCTCAATTTTTTGAGTAAATTTATTAGTTTTAAAGATTGATATCAATGAAATTTACTACTAATATTAAAATAATTATTTGAAAAATTTATTAATAACATCTGATAAATAATTAAATAACTCTATCGAAGATTAATTTAATTACTATTAGGTAAGAAAAAATGTTTCATTTAACTGTTTCAATTAAATATTATATGATTTTATTTGAATGTTAGTTGATTTGAATTTAGAGTATAAAATTTGATGAAATTTAGTTTATATTTATATTTATAAATTATGGATAATTAATTCATTTGTTATTAGTTAGTAATAATTAATGTTAAAATATTTTATGATAAAAAATTCATATTTTTTAAAAGAATTGTATTTTATATATTTTGTTTCTATTAATATAAATTAATTATATTGATAACTATATTCAATAATAACCTTAATAATTTTATTAATTATATAAATAAGTAAATAAATTAATATTCAACTACTATTTATTACATGGTAATGAATAATAATAAATTCACTTTTATGGTTTGAAATATATTTTCTAAAAAAACATTTCCCACTTATTTTTCATTCATATATTAAAATTAATTTTTCCTAATTTTAAAAACATGATATAATAAATTGTATTAAATATTATACATAATAATTTCCAAGTTGGTTAATATGTTCATTTTCAATTTTATGCATATAAATAATTAATAATTAAAATGAAAGTAGTTATAATGCTAAAGGTAAAATAAGCTAGAGGGTTGGAATTAAGGGTAAAAGGCCTAAAATGTAAAAATATATATAATTTTTCTATATAAGAGTATAAATGATCTATCCTCCTTCCAAGATTTTTTTGTGGATTTTAATACAAGATTAGTATGATTAAAAAAGAAGGAATCAGTATTTCTGAAAATGTTACTTCTATATTACAAAAGGACCCCTCCACTAACCATCTCAAAAATAAACCTAAGATATTAATTAATCCATATATTTTTCCATATTTACCTCCCAGAAATTCAGTACACATTTTCCCTTAATGTAGATAGGATTTCACAAATCATTCAAACATAATAGGATCCAAAGAGAAGATAAACATTCTTTTGGGGTAATACTGACTTATTTTCCTTCTTTTTCATTTATCATAATTTTATAACTCATACCAACTATTATTAAAAACATTAATAAATATATAAATTATATAATTATACTTTTAGAATAAAAATATTTTATTAAAATTAATTGATAATCATAATAATTTATTGATTATAACATGTACTTGTTTGGGTTAGTTTAAACACCAATAATGATGATGAATTTTTTTTTATCACAGATAGTTTTCAAAACATAATTAAGGGTAATATATTTTATTAATAGGTAAATATTGTTTTCATACAATTCGTTAATGGATATATTAATATTAAACTCATTATTAATATAAAACACATGTTTAATAAAAAGTACTAAAACAAGCTCATTATGGAATTTATCATCAAACATAAAAATCCAATGGAATAAATTTAGAACATATAAAAAAATTACATATTTAAAATTAATGTACGTTTACTATTCTATTTTTGTTGAAATAATTAACATATAAAATTGAAAAAGAACATTATAATGAAAAATATGGTTATTAATAGAAAACACTAACAACTGATAATCAATATAATCTAAAATTAAGTATGAACGATATAATAATATAATAGAAAATATTAATAGAAAATTTAATACATTTGAATATTTTTCCTAAATATATGGTCAATGAGTCTATTATTGTTATACATGAAGCTCGAATATTCTAGAGTAAGTGAAAATCCAAGGTAAAGGTTTTTGTTTACTAAATTTCCTTTCATTGAGGTATAATATTTCTTAATGAAATTAATTATTATAATTTGGGTATATTTATGTTATGATTTTTTATATTTTTATTTATATTAATTTAATAATTAGTTTACTTTCATACTTGTAACTACTATTTCAAATGATTATTATATCTTGAAACATGACATTTTAAGGGGTGTTATTGACTCAATACTCTTTCATTGAGTCATGCGCCTCCTTCCTTCAATATTCCATTATAAGATAGATTTTGATTCTACACTATTACTGAATTATATTGTATTACATATTTCTTTCATATGTATATATATATATTTCATCATCATAATATACAATTAATATGATTCTTACCACATTAATTATGATTCCCGCAGGGGTTTTCAACATCAATTTCCCTTCTATTGAGGCATTTACCATTTTATGAACTTATATTCTATTATATGGTGTATATAATTCCAAATTTTATAAATTTATTATAATTTCCCTTTTATTCATTTGAATTATAATTCCATTTCATGAATTTTCTTATATTTTCATCTGATTATAATGTTACGAAATCCAAAATATTTTTTATTGACTCAATATTCATTTCATTGATTTATCATCTTCCTCTCATACTGTATTCTTTTAAGCCTCATATAATCAATCATTTTTATATATTATATTGTATTATATCTTTAAGATTAGTTAATTTTCATTTTCATAACAAGATATTTTTCATTGATTATTTTCTCACATAATAATATTAAGAATTTGATAAGAGTAATTCAATTCCTATATTTTTATTATTTTACTTTTGTATCTATCAATATTATTATCATAAATGTTTTAATTTTATATTTTTAATGGAAAATATGTATTATTTTACCAAATTATAATATTTTAGTTTTCTTATTTTCTATATATTATTATATAAATAATTTTATCAATGGGGGTTTCGTTAAATCAACATAAAAATCATAAAAATGTATTTATCTAAACATTCATACATTGTGAATATCATATCCTGCATTACCATTTTTTACCTTTATTTATATTCATGATTTCATTATTGGGACATCTGATAATAAAAAAGGGGTTTTAAAATTATTCCTTTCAACCCATAAAACAGATTTGGAAATAACATTATAACAATGTTTTCATATAAATGTTACAAATATAATTATGAAAATTGTTTTTACTATTTCTCTTCTATTTTATTATCTATATTCAAAAGATTTATCAGAAATAAAATTACATTTAATTAATTATCCTCTAAATTTTATTATGATATACTTATTTTTGGAGATTGAATTTTTCATATCAAAGAATCAAAATTTTAATTTCATTTTATATTATACAATTTGATAATGTTATTAACCAATATTTTTTCATTTTTTATAAAATTATAGATAATTAATTCATATGGAAGTCATATTTATGGGTTTTAATTATAACAATCTAGTATTAATTTATATTTAAATTACATAATTTTTATGGAATTCTAAAAATTCTACAAAAATAGACGCCCAATGGAAATATTAGATTAGCGCCTTTTGAAACAAGAAAACATAAACACTAATACATGAGTGAGAGAAATTATCTCCCCCTAGGTTATCTAACACTTGAACCCATATTAGAAATATCAGATATAAAATTTATCTTCATTACCTTAGGAAGGAAATATAAAAAGGGGTGGGATCAGATACTTTTTAAGGGTAAACAAGGGAGATATAAAAGCATAAGCATGAGTATAAGGGTACGAGAACATGATCATAAAATTATATGATCATACACTACATATCAAAGATCATAAAAATGAATAATTTCATGAATTTTAGTAGTTCAAAAGTCATGAATCACAAGGAAATCAATAGCATAAGCCGTGAAAGAATAACATAGGAGTATTCCATGGAATTGTTGAATACACACAAACATGTAATATAATTCCATTATAGTAAAGAAACATTCCTATAACATATTATGGAAATTAGTGGGGATTAAACCTATTTTGTGGAAAACACGACCATCCCCAGTCAGAGCCTTTTCCTTGTAAGGGATTGGGTTTCCCCATCTACCCATACTAGATCGGGTTTCCCCAACTTTCCATAGTGGATCACGTTTCCCCATCCTCTATAATGGATCAAACTAATATTTTTGAATCTCGTAATTATCTCAAGAGACATAAATCATTAGCCAAACCATTTTAGGGATATATAGGTCCCACCAATCTCATAATCAAGTCATAAATACTTGTTCCACAAAATCATGAACAATCATATCATAACGAATGAAATGTAATGGGTTTCATAATCGTGTAATCATTTATTAACCTTTAAAAATATATATGTTTCATAATAATTTCATCAATTCCTAACTGATGAAAACAAATGGGTTTCAAAATCATTGACTATAAAAATAAAAATTGTTTTCATTAAAATCATTGTATCAAATCACAAACCATTTGGAGATTGAATATGAATGGAACCCTTCGATCATATAGTCATAAAATCAACAAGTAACAACAATAATGTAAACATAGAGAGAAAATAGTTTCGAAATATCTTTCATGAATATTTCATGAGGGTAATTTATTTTATTATTTTCAAAAAGTAATAATATATTTGTAAAATCATTTTCTTAAAAATAATATTTCAAACTTACAAATGAAGCTTTAATACCCTTATGAAAAGACGTCTATTTGTAAACATATAATGAAATATTTGAAAAAAATTGGAAACCATTTCTTCAAATATACTTTTACAAATTATAATGATACCATGATTTATTTTTGAAATCCATTACATTGAAAATACTTTAAAAACATATAAATATATCATAAAAAATTCTAGAAGAAATTTCATTAAAAATAATTTGAATATGAATAATGGAAGATGGAAAATGTTTTGAAACCCATTTCAATGAAGATAATTTTAATATTTATATATAAATCATAAAATCATTTATATTATTATCATAGAAAATTCCATTTTAAAAATATAAAATGAAAGCTCTGAAAATCATTTAAAACGCATTTTTAAAAATTATTATTTTTATAACCAACTCTCAGTTAAAACAATATTAAATTCACCAAATTTCTATAATATTATAAAGAAAACTCTTTTAAAAATAAACTTTTAATCTTTCATTGGTAGATTAATGGAATTTATGGTCATGATGTCAGGTAAGACTATACATGATGAAAATCCATGTTGCACCATAAAAGCTCTAAAAACTACCCTTATATGAATATAAAATGAATAATACTTTTAATTTTTTTTTAAAAATGTTAATAAATAGGATTAAATTTACATTAAATATCATATTAAAATTTTAAATAATTTTTGAAAATATTGTTATGTAACATAATATTGAATGAACATAGATTTCTGATAGAAAGGAGAAATATAGTCATATTTTCATAATTTTTTTCTTAATTATCTTAAGTAAAAAAGAGTGGTAAATGGAACTAATATATGTATAAATCCTGAATATATATAGGGGAATAAAATTAATGTATTCTCTAGAGATATGGATCATAATATTTCATTAATTGAAGCATAATCATAAACAATCTCGATATATGAATAATTTCATTCAGTAAACTCTAACCACATGGTAACCTTGCTTTATAATCCCCATGTAAGAATATGAAATTACATGATGCATTAAATATCATTGAAATATAAATTTTCATGAGATAATATTTCAGTTTATACACCTGGTAAGGAATATAGGTTCATAACAAGGAATGTGTCTCAAAGAGGGAAAATTGAATCCACATTAATTTACTATTTTGGTAAATTTTGAAACAAATACCCATAAAATTAAGATCTTAATAAGTTTATTTAAATACCAATAAATTTATGTATAATAATTATAAAATAAATCAATGTGATTTAATCACACAATATATAATAAATCTTATGTGAACATTGATTGTGTCTCATGGAAAATAAAAGTGATACGAGAAACTCATATCGTCGTTCTTGAATCTCTCCATACTCATTCCAAATTTATATATTATAAATAAATGATTATTATAAATATATCATATAAACATATTCTTATATCTACTTCCATATATGGGTTTATATTACCCACATACTAGCACTTCCATGTCAAGGTCATGTTTTAGGTAATATCCCCTTTTTTAGCATGTGTCTTAAACAGATATATATATTTTCCTCATAATTATATAATGATTCATAGAATGTAAACCATGATATAAATATTATTTATATTCATTATAAATTTATTTATAATAATTTTTGAATGATAGAAATAGGGAATGGGATACAACGTTCATGGAGATGGTATGTCGTACGTATGTTTGAATGTTGTTCCCTTTAAATATTCATCTTGAAAGAAAAATGTAAATGAAAAATAGGAATATATGTAAAGACCTAGAAATTCCAAGGAAAAATTTTTTCTTAGCTTTCTTTGGAATTTTACAAGAACGCAGTTTCTAACGGCGCCTGATTCCGAGGCCCGGTGTGCCCGGAATTAATTTCCGAAGATTGGCTCGGGTACGTTCAGTGAACGAACGAGCGGGAATTTCTTTCTTTTCAACCGGTGCTCAGAATCGAATTCTGAGGGCACCGATGGAACCACAGCGCCGATATTTTCTTAGGAACTCCTATTCCGGAGTTGCGTTTACACGAGGGAAGTTGTTAAAAATTGTGAAAGTTAAAATATAAATTTAACACCAATTTTTATTCTTCCTTTAGTGTTTTTATCCTTTGGGTGGAAGTTGGGTAACTACCCAACTTCCCTTTAGAGGTTATGAGGGTGGTGGGGCCCACACGAACCCCACCCCTGCATATTTCTTAATCCCCCATGTAACTCACATTAAATTGTGGAGTCTCTCAATATTCTAACTCTCCCAATTTAATGTTGAAACTCTCCACCTCCCTTGTTTGAATTTTGAATCCATATCTCCGCATTTAATCATGTGTGTTGTCGCAATTAATGAAGGAAAACTCTTGAGTTGTTATGCCCTAAAAATAATAGAGGGTTGTCTCTATTATTTTGGCTAAACTTTTTGTTGGGAGAAAGAGTGGAGTTTTGGAAGAACGCTTGGAGGAATGATATCTTCTCGACGAAGAACGCCGCTTCCACCGAAGAACAATGACACGTCTCATTCCTTCCAACCGATGCAGGAAAGGGAAGGCACCACCCGTGAAGAACGTCGCCAACGACAACGTCAATTCCTATGACGTTGACTGAACGACTTCCGTCAACCGCAACAACCAACTTCTGCAACTCGTCGACATTCATCGTAGAAATTGTTGTAGGGAATTTAAATTGTGATTTTTGGTGAACCCTCGTTTACTCCCTTCTAAATCTAAGAACGCGGATCAACTAAATATTATGTTGATCCAAGAAGATTAATTTTCAGGTTGGGATTATTGCTATGTTTCTTTTTATTTATGAGGTTGTAGGGGGTTTATGTGTTTCTTTACGTGATTTCTCTTCCGTCTTTTATCCACGTATTTTCGGACCGCTTGATATCGATTAACAAGAGGAGGCCGGACTGCACAAACACGGCCGCCCCCCTCCCTTATTATTTATTTCTTGTTGTTGCGGATGGAGTGGAAGTGACGCGGTGCCGTCGCACCGCGCGGAATCGTGTGGAAAGAATGTGCGACGTCGTCACACCACACAATCATTTAATTTTTGAATAAATTCTGCAGCGCCGTCGCGTCGCGCCGAAAAACCGTAAAAGAACCGTAGTCAGAGTCGGGCCACGGCGAAGGGGTGTGGCGCCATCGGGTCGCGCTGGAAAACTACAAAGACGACGCTATTCATTTTGATGTGCAGATTGACGGGCGATGACGAAGCAGGCCGTTATGGCGTTTGAATCCCTTCGCAGTGAAGGTGGGGTCCCAGGGGGACCATAGACGAAGACGGCAGGAGAAACGGACGATCGGAGCACGTCCGGTGGTCCGCGGAAGGTGGTGGCAGTACGCCACGCCGGCGCGGTGGCGGCGGCGACCGGCGGCGGTGGCGCACCACCGGAGGGTTGGCGGCCGGCAGATCCGCCGCCGGCCTCAATTAGTGGCGGGCAGGGGGAGTCACGCACCCCACTCCGCGATTCGGCTCGACCACGCTGACCGAGCCGCGACTGGCCAGTCGGGTCAGACCGAGCCAGACCAAGCCGGGCCGGGCCGGGCCGGGCCTAGCCGGGTCGGACCCAGGTCAGGTCGACCCAGGGGGGGTCGGGCCGGGTCGGCCTGGGCCCAGACCCCCTATTTTCGGACTACTTTCGGTCAAATGCCCATATCAGGGGATAAAGGCATCCGATTGACGCGCCGTCAGTGGCAACGTGAACCTTGGATTGAGACGGTCGTTTCAATAAATCGCACTCAAGGTTTCAGAATACTTTGAGTTCAGCTGGTTTGGTTCGTACACGAAACCAACTGGGCCCTCAGAGTGGAAACACTCATATCATGAACTCCGGACGTCCAATTGACGTGCCGTCGACTTGGATGAGTTCCTCTTAGTGAGACCGATCTTTTGGCATACTCCGCCCGAGGTTTGGACTCAGGTGGAGTACAGTCGGGTTGGTTTTTCCTTAAAAACCAACCGGGCCCCTGGAACGAAAAAGCCAATAACTCTCAGACCGGGCGTCTGATTAACGCATCGTCTGTTGCGTTGAGTTCCTGTTGATGATACAGATCTTTTGGATACATCAACTTCAGAATATGTGTCAGTTGATTTATCAACCTCTCGGCTCGTGGAGCGGACCCTCCCGAACGAGCTTTCTGTGTGCGGGAAGCCTAGTGCTGGCTGTGACTGCGACTTTGACGACGACTGTGCAGTGATCCTCAGTGGATTCGATGGCGACGAATACAACACTCAGCGATTCTACGGGGATTAGTGCTACAGATCCTGTGTGGGCCTTTGCAGGGATTAGTACCTATCAATCCTTTTTGGATCTGAGAGCTTAGATGATTCAGTACTGGTCTTGTATCCTATGTGGGTCCCGGTATAGATGAATCAATGAAGACAACTGGTCTTGTATCTTATGTGGGTCCTAGCTGTGCTGGTCTTGTATCCTATGTGGGTCCCAGCTTAGATGATTAAATACTGGTCTGGTATCCCATGCGGGTCCCAGTATAGATGAATCAATGAAGACAGCTGGTCTTGTATCCTATGTGGGTCCTAGCTGTGCTGGTCGTGTATCCTATGTGGGTCCCAGCTTAGATGATTCAATACTGGTCTTGTATCCTATGTGGGTCCCAGCTTTGATGATTCAGTGATGGTCTTGTATCCTATGTGGGTCCCAGCATAGATGAAACAATGAAGACAGCTGGTCTTGTATCCTATGTGGGTCCCAGATTAGATGATTCAGTATTTATGTTTAATCATCTCTTTCACCTTTTCGATGATGTATACCTGTGTGAGCTGAATCATGTTTGCTTTCCTGTGTGGATTGTGTTGTGCTATCCTGTGTGGATTACGTTTTGCTTTCCTGTGTGGAATACGTATACTTTCCTGTGTGGACTGAGTTGTACTTGGGCTCGGAGGTTGGATCGTATTTGAATTTTTGACTTAGGTATATGTATCGGCATATACCTAAGCAGTGTCGTTTGTTACTTCGTGATTATATCTTCCTTTGTGGTTTATCCTTTGTGGATTTTGGGAGACCTTCGGGGGTCTCGGGGTCCCTACTGAGTAGCTTATACTCACCCCTGCATGGGCTATGCCCGCACTTCGTTGTGTTGGTTGCAGATGACGGACAACGCTGATTGTGGGGGAGGCTTGCGGAGCAGAACGGTACCTGGAGGTGGACCACTGGGCGGGATGTACTCGGAGCGGACGGCTGGACCGAGGAGCTGTGGAGGCTATCTGTGCTCGCCCTTCAGGTGGGACTTCCCGAGGACGGCTTGACCCTGCGGCTTTTCTTTTCAGTTGTTTTTTCCCCTTTCAGTTGTACTTTACATTTGGGCTTGTATTTCCGGCCCCTTTTACTTTCAGCACAACTTGTTACAGTTTTTACTTAGTGTTTACTCTTTCAGCTTGCTTACTCTGTGATGGTTGTTTACTTTACAAAGGCAATGCCTTCCCTGTTTATCGGGATTTACGCCTTGGTTCTAGTCGCCAGCCCCTGGCCTATGGAATTCGGGTTTGGGGTAGTCACGAAACGGGTCCCAAGGATGGGTCGTGACAAATTGGAATCAAAGGAGTTTGGTTCTACCGCAGAACTTTGGACTCTGATCTTTTTCTATGTGAAGCAATTGTGTTTAGCGTATTGAGTGTGGTTACCAGTCCAGGGAGTCCAGCGTTGGTGCGGCGGCCGACATATCCGTACACCAGGACCCTGACTTCTGGTTTCCGACTTAATGCACAAAAACATTGATTGCATGCGTGTTCAAGTTTTCTTTGTGATTACTTGTGTCAGATCACCAGGTATACAGTTCTGACCATGGCGCACCTGTTTCTTTTCAGGATGGCCCCACGATGGTAGTCGGCTAGGGTTCCGAGATTCGGGCATAACAACAGCCCACCGAGCGATGAGGACTCGGTGCGGGGCTCCTTGTCAGCAGAGGCACCTGCGGTACCTTTACCCGTCGAGCCACCGATGCTACCAGCCCCAGCCGCTGATGATGCATGTCGCCTTAGCGCGCTGCATGAGTTCCAGCACCAGCGACCACCCAGGTTCCGTGAGGAGACGGACCCCCAGGCAGCCGAGGACTGGCTAGAGGAAGTCGTACGAGTTTTCAGGCTAGTGAGGACACCAGCAGACCTCATGGTGATCCTTGCAGCGAGCCTACTACACGCAGCAGTGGGCCGATGGTGGAGCTTGATGCTCCAGGTGCAGGACGAGACATCTCTTCTCTAGACAGACTTTGAGAGCATCTTCCGCTCAGAGTTCATCCCAGCCACCCTCCGTGCGGTGCGCATTCAGAAGCTTCTTCAACTGCAGTAGGGTAGCTTGACAGTGGCCCAGTACTCGGCGAGATTTACTGATCTCTCGTGCTACTCCACAGATATGGTACGAGACCCGTTCTTCCGGGCCCGGACCTTCGAGCAGGGACTGAGGCCTGAGATCAGGGCTTCGATGATCTCCCTCAATATTCTAATGCTGGAAGAGGTGTTGGAGAGAGCCCTTCTAGTGGAGAGTTTTCTCGTCGAGAAGGCTCCAGTGACAGGGCCCTCCACAGGATGTCCCGTAGCAGGGTCTTCTGCAATTGGCAGTAGACAGGTGACGTAGAGGTCCAAACGGGCCAGACCATCAGATGGGCAGTCACTAGATTAATATTCAGTTGAGCGGGGCACACGAAGGATAGCCAGCTACACGAGGGGCATGCATTGCTACGCATGTGGCGGGCATGGTCACATGGCTCTAGACTGCCCGACTCGTCTTACAGATGAGCAGCAGGAGGTAGAAGGACCACCCAGACAGAGGTTCGGCCATGGAGGTCCACAGGGTGCATGCGGGCGAGGCAGAGGAGTTGGCCGAGCATCTTGTGGTGGATGACGCTTCGAGGAGTTACCACCACCACCACCAGGAAGACTGCCCTGACCGCAGGGAGTTGGTGGACATGGGAGAGCTCAGCTTCAGGCAGCTGAGGCCTTCGATCATTGAGCTCTGGGAGAAAATGGATAGGGGCAGAACTAGTGGATACGTCTTTTGTACTTCTAGCTCCTTATTTCTATTGTGTAGTGTCTTTGTATAATGAGCTGCAATAATAAAATAAGCATACCTTTGTGATGTTTTCATTCCTATCCTCTTTTTTGTTGTTACTAAGAGGTTCCAGTTTTAACTGTTGACTTGACCCTTACTTGTGAGACATCTACTGGAGGAGACCCAGTTACCACACACTGATGCCAACAGTGCGACTCAACCCTTGGAGGCAAGACTAACAGTTGGATCTCTTGGTAGTAGCATCGAGGCCTTACGACGTCATCCTTGGTATGGATTAGAATCATCCATGTCGGGATTGACTGTATTAGGGAAAGAACGTGGTTCATCCAAGGGATGCGACCAGATTTCTCTTATCATCAAAGAAGAACTCATAGCAGCTCTTGTGGGACCAGAGGTCGTCCAGGCCACGATAGAGAAGGTCCAGGTCATCCAGGAGTGGATGAAGACAGCTCAGAGCCGACAGAAGACTTTCGCTGACAGGAGGCGGAGGCCACTAGAGTTTGAGGATGGCGACCACGTCTTCATGCGGGTCTCATATCGACTTGGATTACGGAGATTTGGCCGAGGTGTCAAGTTGTCTCCATGATTCATCGGACCCTTCCAGGTTCTTAGCAGGATTGGAGAGGTGGCTTACTGCCTAGCTCTACTGCCTTTGTATCCCTATTTTGTGTTGAAGCTTTACGTGGATGTAAAGCCCTGTGGTGGGAGTAATGTAAAGACCCGGAAATTGAAAAGAAATTTTTATTCTTAATTTTATTTGAATATTACAAGAACGCAGTTTCTAACGGCACCTGATTCCGAGGCCCGGTGTGACCGGAATTAATTTCTGAAGTTTGGCTCGGGTACGTTCAATGAACGAACGAGCGGGAATTTCTATCTTTTCAACCGGTGTTTGGAATCAAATTCTGAGGGCACAGATGGAACTGCAGCACTAGTATTTGCTTAGGAACGCCTATTCCAGAGTTTCATTTACATGAGGGAATTTGTTAAAAATTGTGAAAGTTAAAATATAAATTTAACACCAATTTTTATTCTTCCTTTAGTGTTTTTATCCTTTGGGTGGAAGTTGGGTAACTACCCAACTTCCCTTTGGAGGTTATGAGGGTGGTGGGGCCCACAAAAACCCCACCCCTTCATATTTCTTAATCCCCCATGTAACTCACATTTAATTGTGGAGTCTTTTAATATTCTAACTCTCCCAATTTAATGTTGAAACTCTCCACCTCCATTGTTTGAATTTTGAATCCATATCTCCGCATTTAAGCAAGTGTGTTGACGTAAATAATGAAGGACAACTCTTGAGTTGTTGTGCCATAAAAATAATATAGGGATGTCTCTATTATTTTGGCTAAACTTTTTGTTGGGAGAAAGAGTGGAGTTTTGGAAGAACGATAGGAGGAACGATATCTTCTCGACGAAGAACGCCGCTTCCACCGAAGAACAACGACACGTCTCTTTCATTCCAACCGAAGCAAGAAAGGGAAGGCGCCACCCGTGAAGAATGTCGCCAACCACAATGTCAATTCCTCCAATGTTGACGGAACGACGTCCATCAACCGCAATGACCAACTTCCTCAACTCATCGACATTCATCGACGAAATTGTTGTAGGGAATTTAAATTGTGATTGTTGGTGAAACCTCGTTTACTCCCATTTAAATCTAAGAACGTTGATCAACTAAATATTATGTTGATCAGCGAAGATTAATTTGCGGGTTGGGATTATTGTTTTGTTTCTTTTTATTTATGAGGTTGTAGGGGGTTTATGTGTTTCTTTACGTGATTTCTCTTCCGTCTTTTATCTGCGTATTTTTAGACCGCTTGATATCGATTAACGGGAGGAGGCCGGAGTGCACAAACACGGCCTCCCCCTCCCTTATTATTTATTTCTTGTTGTTGCGGATGGAATGGAAGTGACGCGGTGTCGTCGCACCGCACGGAATCGTGTGCCAAGAATGAGCGACATTGTCACACCACGCAATCAATTAATTTTTTAATCAATTCTGCGGCGCCGTCGCGTCGCGCCGAATAACCGCAAAAGAACCGTGGTCGTAGTCGGGCCGCGGCGAAGGGGCGCGGTGCCATCGGGTTGTGCTGGAAAACTACAAAGACGATGCTATTCGTTTTGACGTGCGGATTGACAGGCGACGATGAAGCAGACTGTTATGTTGTTTCAATCCCTTCGCAGTGAAGGTGGGGTCCCGGGGTGACCATAGGCGAAGACGGCAGGAGAAACGGACCACCGGAGCGAGTCCGGTGGTCCGCAGAAGGCGGCAGCGGCGTTCCACGCCAGCGCGGTGGCGTCGTGCCGCCGGAGGGTTGGCAGCCGGTGGATCCGCCGCTGGCCTCAATTAGCGGCGGGCGGGGGAGTCGCGCACCCCGCTCCACGATTCGGCTCGGCCACGCTGACCGAGCCGCGGCCAGTCGGTCGGGCCGGACCGAGCCGGACCGAGCCAGACCAAGCCGGGCCAGGCCGGGCCCAGCCAGGATGGACCAGGTTCGGGTCGACCCGGTTCGGGCCGACCTAGGGGTTCGGGCTGGGTCGGCCATGGCACAGACCCCCTGTTTTCGGACTACTTTCGGTCAAATGACCATATATTGGGCTACGTGCGTCCTATTGATGCGCCGTCAGCGGCAACGTGAACCTTCGATCGAGACGGTCATTTCGGTATATCACACTCAAGGTTTCAGAATACATTGAGTTCGGCCGGGATGGTGCGTACACGAAACCAACCGGGCCCTCGGAGCGGAAACGCTCATATCTTGATCTCCGGACGTCCGACTGATGTGTCGTCGACTTGGTTGAGTTCCTCTTAGTGAGACGGATCCTTTGGCATACTCCACCCAAGGTTTGGACGCAGGTGGAGTACGGTCGGGTTTGTTTTGCCTTAAAAACCAACCGGGCCTCTGGAACGAAAAAGCCAATAACTCTCAGACCGGGCGTCCGATTGACGCGCCTTCTGTTGCGTTGAGTTCTTGTTGACGATACAGATCTTTTGGATACATTAAATTAAGACTATGTGTCAGTTGATGTATCGGCCTCTCGGCTCGTGGAGCGGACCCTCCCGAACGACCTTGCTGTGTGCGGGAACCCTAGTGCTGGCTGCGACTGCGACTTCGACGACGACTGTGCAGAGATCCTCAGTGGATTCGACAGCGATGACTACAGCACTCAGAGATCCTACGGGGATCAGTGCTACAGATCTTGTGTGGGTCTGATCCTATGTGGGCCTTTGCGGGGATTAGTACCTATCGATCCTTTGTGGATCTGACAGCTTAGATGATTCAGTACTGGTCTTGTATGCTATGTGGGACCCAGTATAGATGTATCAATGAAGACAGCTGGTCTTGTATCCTATGTGGGTCCTAGCTGTGCTGGTCTTGTATCCTATGTGGGTCCCAGCTTAGATGATTCAATACTGGTCTTGTATCTTATGGGGGTCTCAGTATAGATGAATCAATGAAGACAGCTGGTCTTGTATCCTATGTGGGTCCTAGCTGTGCTGGTCTTGTATCATATGTGGGAACCAGCATAGATGATTCAATACTGGTCTTGTATCCTATGCGGGTCCCAGTATAGATGAATCAATGAAGACAGCTGGTCTTGTATCCTATGTGGGTCCTAGCTATGCTGGTCTTGTATCCTATGTGGGTCCCAGATTTGATGATTCAGTGCTAGTTTTGTATCCTATGTGGGTCCCAGCATAGATGAAACAATGAAGACAGCTGGTCTTGTATCCTATGTGGGTCCCAGCATAGATGATTCAGTATCTATGTCTGATCATCTCTTTCACCTTTTCGATGATGTATACCAGTGTGAGCTGAATCCTGTTTTCTTTCCTGTGTGGATTGTGTTGTGCTATCCTGTGTGGATTACGTTTTGCTTTCCTGTGTGGAATACATATACTTTCCTGTGTGGACTGAGTTGTACTTGGGCTCAGAGGTTGGAGCGTATTGGAATTGTTGACTTAGGTATATGTATGGGCATATACCTAAGTAGTGTCGGTTGAAACTTCATGAATGTATCTTTCCATTGTGGTTTATCCTTTTTGGATTTTGGGAGACCTTCGGGGGTCTCGCGGACCCTACTGAGTAGCTTATACTCATCCCTTCACGGGTTATGCCCGCACTTCGTTGTGTTGGTTGCAGACGACGGACAACGCTGATCGTGGAGGAGGCTTGCGGAGCAGGACGGTACCTGGAGGTGGACCACTGGGCGAGACATACTCGAAACAGACGGCTGGACCGAGGAGCTGTGGAGGCTATCTGTGCTCGCCCTTCAGGTGGGACTTCCAGAGGACGGCTCGACGCTACGACTTTTCTTTTTAGTTGTTGTTTTCCCATTTTAGTTGTACATTACAGTTTGGATTGTATTTCCGGCCCCTTTTACTTTCACCATAGCTTGTTACAGTTTTTACTTAGTGTTTACTCTTTCCGCATGCTTACTCTGTGATGGTTGTTTACTTTACAAAGGCAATTCCTTCCCTTTTTATCGGGATTTACGCCTTGGTGCTAGTCGCCATCCCCTGACCTATAGAAGGTGGGTTTGGGGTATTCACGACACGGGTCCCGAGGACGGGTCATGAAATTATATATCATAATTATAGTATAATTATTATTAATTTGATTCATGTATTTTTATTAAAACCATCCCCAACACATTACATGTAGTGTCTGAACGAATCACATTGCATTGAGGATGTGGTAGTCCACACTTCCCCAATAAAAATTATCGTATTTACAGAAAATGAAAATAATGATGGTATGTGTGATTTTATAATTATATTATCATAAATACATCATAAATATAATATATATCATTTAAAAAATATTTTACATCATAATTCCTTTCCATTTGATATGGTAAATGAGAAATGAATAATATCATTTCGTGAGGTGATAGTTTTCCATAAACAAGAATTGAATGTTCATTGCATAATAGATGAAAGAAGGTTTAAGTGGAGGTAGAAACCTTAAAATAAAAAAATATATGTATATTTATAATACTAATGTTATTATATAACTATGTAATAATAATTTTTTCGGTGTGGATAATGGAAATAAAACAAAAAAGGTTGAGGAAGGTTGTTATATCTTCTTTGTGTAACTCATTTTGATTTACACAAATGGGATTACATGGATCAATTTATGCCTAAATGGATTATTTCAGGATTAAATTAGGGATTGTGGAGGAGATTTAGGATTATTGTTTATAATCCAAAAGGAATTAATGGTGGTAAATAGTGGGAGGGTGAGTGCCTTTTTATATAGGAGGAGTGACATTATTTTAAATTTTTTAAAAGACAATTCCACCCACGTTATTCCTCTGAATAGTTTTTCCAATAATATTAACCACATATATAATATAGGATAGGGTATACATATTTCCATTCAATGTCTTTTGGACACTTTTTTGGGTCAAATTGGCCCTTAAGTGTATATCTTAGTTCCTTTTTATTCTAATTTATCCTTTAATCAGTGTAATAAATTATAGTCACTTTCACAAATATATTTTTTGTAATAAATAAGTTATAATTATTATCAATTATAAATTATTATGATAATAAATATGTAATCATTTTTTTCAAATTCCAATAACATAATTGATAGAAATTAATTTAAATTTAATCCCACAAATTGGATGACACAACAAGATTTTAAAGTAAAAATGTACAAATGATTGGTAACTATTTATATCCAATTTAAAAGTTAAATTGATTAAAATGAATAAAATTAGATTAATTGATGTATAATTGATCTTATTTAACTTTAAAATAAAAAAACATATTTAAAAATTATAAATAATTTAGATGAAAAAGTTGTTTTCAATTAAAATTCAATATTATTCAATATTCATCAAAAATTAAAACTTTACAAAACATATAAATCACCCTAATCAAATTTTTATGTTATTATTTTAATAATGAAGAGTATTGTATCATATATAAATTATTAAAGTGAAAGTAATCATATTTGAAATGGGTTTTCTTGTAAAACAATGTAAAATTACTTATTAAAAGAATAAAACTTTTTATTCAGAACATTTAATTTATTTTTATTTTATATCAAAAATTTTTTTTGGATGAGTATAAAAAATATTTATTAAATATATAATATTTTTATTTTATAGAAATAATTAATAAATGAAGTTTACTTAATTTTTTTATTTAAAATTATGTTGCTATATATAAAATTAGTTTTATTAGAAAAGTAGTTTCTCTACTTTCAAATAGTTCTAATATTCACCTATAATAAATGATATCCAAAGGATTAATATTATATGCATTTTTAAATAATATTTTCACAAATTATTAAATAATATTCATAAAAAATATTCCTATATCTAAGTGGTATCAATAATAAAATTTAAATAATCATATTAATATTCTATTGTGGTTGGATAAAAAGTTAGCTTTGCGTCCAATAAAAGCATTTGAATGGACTCCGTATTATTTGTAATTTAATATAAACAAACTGATGTGAGTACTTAACGATAATATAAGTGTTTAATGTATTGAATTTAAGCCTAACATAGTTCTTTAATTTATAAAAAAAACTTTATCCATTGTTGCATGAAATAAAAAATATCAAAAATATTAAATTAATTTGAAAAAAATATTTCACAAAATCACGTGGTGTTATATTCTACCACCAATAATGGAATTTTAACCTTGTAATTCATCTATGATATTAATGGTTTAATACTTGAATGATCCTTGCATAAAAACCCACATCGTATAAATTATTACGAAAACATCCTTTAAAAAGGGAATGTTGGAAAAATATTGGTTACCCAAAGTGACTCATATTAAGATGTCCACCTGGGAGACTATTTGTGGAAAATGAAAACATGGACATGAAAGATAAATCATACCATCATGTTCTAATGGATAGTGATAGGGAACAATTTCGGGAGAATATTTATAATAACAAACCCACAAATCTATAATGATCTAAGTGTCCATTTAATAAATCAGAAAAGAAGGCAGTAGGATAAACTTTTCAGTTTCAGGATACTTTCCCAATAGTTGAAAAGATTTTTTCAGAAGTTGTAATTACATGATTGAGTAAAATCTCAACCTTTCTTGTTTCAATATCAATTTACACATCACCACATTATACAGAAATGGAGGGGAATTTTTCATTCCTAAACCACTAACGGATCATGAGATCCATGACAATCAATCACATCTATCAATAGTTATCATCAAAAAAATGTTGTTAGAACATTTTATCCAATATGAATAAATCCATATGTGGTGAGATAATAAATTAATCTCCCAAACATAATCCAATGATTAACTTAAACATTCTATAAATTTTTAACCTTATCGACCTTTTAGAAGATAAAAATCCAAAATTATAGATTAACATTCACTGGATCAGCTTAACATTGATCCCACAAATATTTTAATTTATCTTTTTTATTTTACATTCCAAACTTGTGAATACCGTAATGGTATATTCTCTTAGAGGATGGTAAAAAACGAAATTACAATAAATTTTCTTTGAAAACATGCATTCTTCCTTATTACAAGGATTACTGGATGTATTCCAGTAATCAAATAAGTTTTAAATATCATATATAATAACATCATCCACATTTTTAATAAATATAGTATTTGTTCAAAGGTTATCTATAATGTGAAAATAAATTATTAATATCCAAATTTTCATTAATCCAAACATCATTATCATAAAATTTAGAACATATTAAGGGTGATCATTCCCTTAATCATTTGTTTCCCAGAAATATAATCTTTCAATTAAATAATTTCATATTCCATTAGAACTATTAAACATTTTATTGTAAATCCTTAACAGAAAATGTGATGTGAAAAATCCTCATATATTTCCCAAAATACTTATTTTCTTTGATATTTTAGTTTTAGACTGTTTATGAGTAGTAATATAACCATTACTCATAGAACATTATTGATTATTTTCTTGATCATTACACTTGTAAAATCAATCTTCATAATTACTATTCACTACAAACATAAAAAATTTAACCTTCAATGATATCTTAGGGAGTCTAATATTCCCATACAATACATTAACTAATGTTTTCTTTTTCCTTTTGTTGTTACATGTTTTTTTCTTATTTTCCACTATAAAAAATCATCACATTCTTCTATAAAATCCACTTGGGTGATTAGTAACTCATTATCAACATATAAAAAACTTAATATTCTTTCCTCCATGGTATTCATTACCCTAACTATCTATGGACACCATACTTATCTTATTTGGGGAGTATGAGAGTTAGTTATGGTACATATTGGTAATCATGTTATATGAAAACTGATTAGGAATGATTAAAATGTCATTCATTCTTGCGGTCATCCCATTTGACATCTCATTATCATGTCTTTTATCATATTCATCATTAACCGAGTTTCTCCTGGTTCCCTCCATTTACAGAAACCAAAATATATAGAGTATGAAACAATTTTCATTGTGAGTAACCAAAAAATCCATAAATCAATTATAGGATATATAAATTATGACTCATTATATAATCTGTTAAAAATTAGAATTATCCTAGGATATTCATATCCAAATTATTTTAAAAAATTCAACATGGTTTGTTACGAGTTTATAAATTTTCAAGGAATATCCACTAGGAGTTTCAGACCATGTGCGTAGTAAGGCCCATTTTCATGAACTGGGTTATGCTCGAGTCAGGATCATCACACCGTGTTAGAGAATTTACTCTGATGTACATCTATTCTAGAAATGCTTCCACATATAGTATCGAAACATAGACGAATTTATAGTAAACCACTCTCTCTATACATAACAAAAATTCAAGCGCATTTTCTTATACTTAACCTTATCGTTAGACTTATCCTTAGAAATATCCTTTGATTTCCTACTAAGGTTATCTCATCCAAGTCTCCATAATTTGACTATGAATTATCTCTGATACTAAATATAAAAAAAATCATAACATAAATAGACATTTCATCATGTTTTCATAATACTTAGAACATTACTCAATCAAATGCCCAAACACCATACTTGTTTAGTGAATTTGGGAATTAGGAAACATAATTAATAGTACACGATTGAGAGAAATTATCACCTAATAGGTTCTCCAGGACTATAACCCTCTTAGAAATATGATACATAAAATATACCTTCATAACATGTGGAAGGGAAAAAGGGGTGAAATAAAATGCACAGTTAGGGAAAACAAGTGATATATAAAATCATAGACAAGTGTTTAAGGGCCTGAGAACATTATCATAATACCCTACATATTAATGATCAATAATCTAAATCTTGGAATAATGTTTTGATATTAACAGTCCATGAATCATAAGTAAATCAACAGAATAATCCATGAAAACAGTACATTAGAGTAAGACATGGAATTGTGAAATATACATAGTCATGTAATATCATTACCTATAAGTCAGGATACATTTCTATAACTTATCACAACACTTCATATGGACTATACATACTGTGTAGGAAACACCACTATCCTTATTCATAGTTCGTTCCTTATAAGGGATTGTTTTTCACAATCTTCCCACAGTGGATCAGATTTCCCAATCTTACCATAGAAGATCATATTTCCCCATCTTTTCATATTGGTTATGGTTTCCCCATATTCCCATATAGGATTTTGTTTCCCCATCATCAATAGTGGACCAATCCTATCAACATTATTTTTATCATTATCCTAGAAAATATAGCTCTTTATCCGATTCATTGGAGGTAGATAAATATCACACCCATATCGGAGTGAAATCAGACATATATGTGACACAAAATCATAAAAATTCGTATCATAACCCATGAAAAGAAATAAGGGTCAAAATAATGTAATAATATCTTAACATGTGGAAATTAATAGGTTTAATAATCATTTAATCAATGTATAACCCATGAAAATATGTGGGATTCAAAACCATATTTCTAATGAAAGAGAAAAAAGTTTCATAAAAATGATACCATCAAAACATAAACTATTCAGAAAAATAATATGAACCTAAACCTTGGATAATATTCATATAAAATTCTAGACTAACATGAAAAGGTGTCATCCTATGTGGAAAATTTCATTGAAATATCATTTAAAAATATTTCCTCAGGAAAATATCCTTTATTCATTGAAAAATGCATAAAAGATTTAAAGAAAATTAATTAATATAAAATTGGAAGTATATAAAGATGCTTTAAAAACATATTGAAAAAACAAATCTTTGAAAAAATATAAATAAATATAGAAATTTCTTTTAAAACCATTTCCTTTAAAATACATTGAAAACATATAATGAAATCTAGAAAACATTTTGAAAAAAATTTCTTCAAAATACATTAAACTTTTACAATGATAGATTGATAAAATTTTGGAAACCTATTATTTGAAAATACTTTGAAATATATCAAGAAGCATTGAAAGAATTTTTTAAACCATTTCCTTGAATATAATTTCCAAATTTATAATTATGTCTTAAAATCATTGAAATCAATCTCTTTGAAAATACCATTTTTAAAACATATAATGGAAACTATAAAAATATTTAGAACACTTCTTAAACATAATATTTTGAAATCCATGTTCTATGAAAACCCAATTGAATTTAATTTTTTTTTATAATATCAGGAATGTTTTTAAAAAAACTTTGTAATCATAAAAATTATACTTTAAGGAAATATCGATCATGTTGGTGAGTAAGTCCATACATATAGAAAATTCCTTTTGCACCAAAAATGATTTGAAATGTTCCATTATTAGAAAACAAAAGAAATATTCCCTTTAAAACCATTTTTTGAAAAGGTATAACTTGGGTAATGATGAGATTTAAATATAATACGATTATGGTAAAAATTTAATACATTTTTAGGAAACACAGTTTGGAACGAACATGTATTTTGTATAGAAATAAGAAATAATGTTGGATTTTCATAAAAATATTTTGTTAATTATATTATGTTTCAAAGAGTGGTAAAATTAAAATAATACATAAATAAATATTAAATATACACACTATAAGAAACTTAATTTTTCCTCTTGAGATATTGATCATAATATATTATCAATTTAATCATAATTATAAAAAATCTTGCTAAAAGATGAAATTGTTTCAATAATATCTTACCACGAGGTAAATTTTAATTGAAGTCCGCATATAAGAAAATATAATTATAGGAAGATTAAAATACATTGAAGTGTTGGATGCTCATGATATAACTTCTAAAATATAATTCTATACACATTATAAAATAATATAGGTGTGTAAGACATCATGTGTCTCAATGAAAGGAAATTGAGATAAAATTAATTTATCAGTCTGGTAACTTTTGAAACATAAAACACGTTAAATGTAGATCTCGAAATAGACATGTAAATACACATATATTTATGTATAACAATCACATAATACATAAATTTTCATTAAAAACACCAAATATTATAAATATATGGTGAAAATGGCATGTGTCTCACATAAAATAAAATTGGGATGAGAAATCCAATAACTTCCGTCTTTACTCTCTTCATACTCATTCAAAGTTACTGTATAATAAATATAATTTTATTATAAATCTAAACAATTACCATATTAATTTTTCAAATACCATATATATGGATTCATATTACACTCTTATTAACACTTTAATGTTAATGTCTTGTTTCGAGAAACATTCTGTTTGTTTTTTACATGTGTCTTAATTTTTTATATTTGTGGTCCTAAAGCTTAAATCATGATTTAGAAAACATAAAAAATTTTATTAATATCCTTTATATTCAATATATAATTATTTCTAATAATCTATCAAATATAGAAATATGAAATAGAATACATTTTTCATGGAGACTGTAGGCCATACCTTTGCATGGATGTTCTTTCCATTTAATTTTCATATTAAACGAAATAAGGTAAATGAAATATATGTATATATTTATATATACTAATTCCAATATTATAATGATATTTTAAATATAATATCCATTTTTTACCCATATTCAATACCTTCAATGTATAGTATGACCATATCACATTGCTTTTAGTAGGTGGTAGTCCATAATTCCCAAAAATAAAACTTTCTCATTCAAAAAAATGTAAAGCAAGAAGGTGTGTGTTACATAATAATTTTTGAAGAGTAAATAAATCATAAACATCTTATATACCATATAATATATTATTTTAAATCATAATTTCCATCCATGATAATTTGTTAAGGAAAAAAGAACAATATTGTTTCGTGAGGTGATATTTCACTGTACCCAAGAATTGTATGTTCGTTACCCATTTGATAGATCCGTGTGTTAGTGTAGATAGAAGCCTCAGTGTAAAAAATATTTCAATATTTACGATTCTGAATTTATTATATAATAATTTAATAATAATATTTTAGGGGTTGAAAAAAAATAAAACAAAAGACCTTCAGGAACAATGTTACCTCTTCCATAGCTGGCTTTTTTATGTTTTCACCAGAGGGATTACTTTAAGGTAATTATGAAAAATGTGAGGAATATAAGAAAAATTATGAGTATTTGGGTGGTTAATTAGGTTGTTTTTCCTAGAAAAGTTCTCTAGATCTATGAATATATTGGAGGGGTGAGTGTCTTTTAAAAGTGGATGACGAGTTTCATTTTTATTAAATTTTTTTAGAAAGGAACTCCACCAATGTTTTTCTAATGCCATGTGGCTCCAATAATGATATAAATTCAATAAAAAGTGTAATTCCCCGACCCTGTTTACCCAGAGTCGGTTCATTATTACATAACATTGGCATGATCACAAGAAAGATCAAATCTCGAAAGACTGATTGGTTTAGTAGCCTTGGAAACACTAGATATATTCATAAAGTTTTACATTACATCATAAAGTGAAAAACTACTACAACAACATAAATGTCTCCATATTCCACACTATTATCCCCTCATAATATCCCTGCAGTTCATTCATAACTTACTTCTTCACATCCTAGGAAAAATAAAACATAGAAAAGGAGTGAGCTCAAATGCCCAGTAAGGATAACAATATAGCAGAAACTTTCAAAAATAAGCATAAACATTTAAGGCAATGTATAACCAAAACAAAAGCCTTTTAAACATGAACTTCAACATATTATGGCAAAAGTAAAATTATATAATGCCATTTACTTATTCACATGGATATTCTAATAATCGAATAATCACATACAATATCAATAACCACTTTCATAATTATTGAATGCATAATGCCAGACTATCATAACCACATAGCCAAAGCCTCGTGCCAAGACTACAAATAAGATTTTTCCAAGGTCTTGTGCCAAGACACTAGTTTGTCTCATGAGACCTACCGATGCATCGAGGAGCTATATAAGTCTCCACCCATCACATATTAAGTCCAATTCATTCCCATATGAAAAGGTTTAAACATAACATAAACATTCATATTAAAACTAGCATACGAAATGTCAATACTTCCACCATAAACTATGAATGGTATAAAAATAGCACATCTACAGTCAAACATATCACAAAACCTTCAATACAATATAAGTGTATTGTATCATAATAAATCAACTTCAAATAAGTGTAAAATCCATCAATGGATGTTGACATAGATGAAATCAAAACTATTTGAGAGAAATATCTCTTTTTTTGAAATCATTTAAAAGTCACACATTTATAAAGGAAGTAATTAAAAAGAGATTTTTGAATCAAAGTGTCCCATACAAATTTGAAACTTTTGAAAGGAATTAACATTTTAAAAATATTCATGTCCATATAAATAAATCCTTAAAAACCATTTTGAAGACATGGACATTAATTAAAAATATTTAGAAAGATAAATCTTTAAAACATTTAAAATTCTGATTTTGATAAAGAGTACCTTTCCGAAATTCTAAAAATATTCATTTTGAAGTCATTTAAAAGTCACATAATTATATAATATAACATTTTCTTTGAAAATATTCTTATAAGCTTGTAAGGGAAGCTTTGACAATTTTATAACGGCGGTAAATAGCCGCACCCGCCGTATAAGGTAAAAAAACATTCTTACCTTAATTGTATCGAAAAGGTTAAAAAGCACCTTGTTTAGAAAACGACAGAAAGATTCCTTTATAAACCTCTTATAAAAAGTCAAACAAGGTTATAAATGACTTTAACCCATATTCTGGTAAATAGAAAAAATGTTATGAAATTCATTTTTAAGAAACATGGATGTGGATGATAGAGAGATCCCAGTATATTATTACGTATAAACAACTTCGGATAATGAAGAGATTGTGAAATAACCGTTACCTTGAACTTTTACTTGGTTGGGGTAGGTTAAACTCCTGTATAATCGTGAAATAATTGTTATTAAATTATTCAATAATAATATACATTAATATGATATCATATATGATCTTTTAACATTGCTTTGTTAATAATATCTTAGAATTATCGTTGTTTCTGGTGTCAACTTACTCATTTTATTTTATATGTTTTGTTACATAAGACATGTTTGTAATGGATAGGTTGTATCTCATTCATATCCATAAAGATATCAAGTCCTTAGATACTATTATTAATCATCAAATGAGAATTATACTTGAATGGATACGATGGAGAATGAATCTCATCGCGTTCGTGGAGACGGTAGTCCGTACGTACGCACGAGTGACAATATCATTTTTTTGATATTAAAATAATATACAAATGGATGTTATATCATATATACAGAATCATTAAAATGTTATATTTATTATTTAAATGAGTTACAAATCATTATTATACCCATCCAAATAATAATATATTGAATAACAATTACACCACGACGTGGAGATGGTAATCCGTACGTACGCACGTATGGTGACATGTTATTCAAAGGGTGGATAGAATACTGATTATGGTTGTACCATATTTATAATAATATCACAGTATATATATGATATTGGTGTTATTATTTTACAATGGTAACAACAAAGGAAGAAGAAGTGGAAGAAGAAAGGAACTTGGAAAAGGGTGGTGAAATCATTACATCTTCTTCGGGTTATTCCTTTTAATTTGATCAAAATGGATCCATAGGTTTGCTTTATAATCAAAATAAGGCCTCTAGGTTGTAGTGAGGGAAGTTGGGAGAGTATTTGGGCAGATTTTGGCCGAACCAAAAGGCTTTGAAGGTGTGAAGAAATGAGGAGGAGTTCCCTTTTATAAGAGGGGTGAGGGGCACCTTTGGAAAAGCTAGAAATATTAATTTAAAATAAATTTATATTCGGTTTCTAATGGCTCCAAAGTTGATTATTTAAATTTTAATGTGGGGATGGGTCGAAAACAACTCAACCAATAGAATTTAGACAGGTTTGGGTCATTATATTAACTTTATCTTTAATTATTAACTCTTAGTTAATTAGTTTCACTTTTACAATGTCTGTTTGTATTTTTATATAATATGATTAATAAACTTACTATATACATCCAAGAGACCCCCAAGTGGTATATTAATGATACACCTATCATGATATCAGTCTCTTTGCCGATCCTTAGATTTTTAGGAATTTATTATCAATTAGTAATATAATATTTGTTTTAAAAACTCTTTTATGTCAATTTTCACACTATTCAACATTTGATTTTTGTGAAACTCATAACCGAATGATTACTTTGAAATTATTTAATTAAATCATTCCTAACATGTCATATTAACTTATAAAATTAGTGTAATTCATTAAAAGTCTCAAATTCTATTTATTTGTGTATTTATAATATCAATTACTTTAATTTTTTACTATTATGGTAATTACTGCATCATCATTGTGTCATAAATAAATTAAATTATTTAATGTCAAAAAATTATAAATAAAATATCTTTATGTATTAAATCTTTTTATATTTCTAATCAATATTTATAGTCGAAAATACAACATATATAACCCTATGTAATAATTGTTTTTCTAAAAGATATATGCTTGTGTCATTTTTGTATTCATTTTCACTTAATTAAAATAAAGTGTCCCTATCACCTACAAGTGACTCCATGGGGTCCCAAAATCGACCCAAAGATGCCTATGGTCGAACATGTATCAACCAATAAGGTTAGGACACGGTTTAGGGTAATTTAGTATTATTATAATATTATTTTTTAACCCTTATTTATCGGATTTACCCTTAACCATGGTAAATAAAATATTTACCACAGTAATTAATCAAAATGTCTAAAAATAAATGTTACCTATTTAAACAATTTTAACTTCCTAATTCCAAATATGGAATCCATTTTTCCAAATTTAAAACACAGAATTGGCAGAAATTAATTTAAAATTAATTCCCGTTGTTAAAACAAAAATCATGTTTTTAAGAGATAATAACTATCAAAAGATTGACACTTGTTTATGTTCGGTTTAATTGTGAAATTATGTCCTATGACCAACATTGTATTTAATGGTAAAAATATATTCTAAATATACTTTAAAACCACTCAAATTCATAATTTATCACTATTAATTATTTTGATTAAAAAAGTTGTTTTTAATTAAAATTTAGTAATTTTCACTATTCTTCAAAATATTAAAGTTATCCAAAAAGTACCAAAATGTCACCTTAGGCTAAATTCGATATTCCGAATCCATAAATTAAGTCCATTTTTTAATATAAAATATATATAATTTCAAAAATTAGGTATTACTATTCATAACGGCTAGTTTGATCGGTTGTGGTGTGTGTTAAAACTCGAAGTTGCGTACAACACAGGCTACTGTATTATTCAAAGGAAAGCGTACCGTGGAAGCTTGGGATGTTTCATTTTAAATATTTGATGTCCCCATTTAGTCAAAACGTTTAAAATATTGTATTTAAAAAGGGATCACTATTAAAAGTTGATAAAAGTGCAATACTGAAAATGAATTTGTTCTTGCATTATATCTAATAAACTCATAATATGGAATCTAAAATTATAAGGATTATATAAAGTTTAAAATTTAGTTAACAGTATTCATAACCTCTTTTGAACAACTTTTTTGGTAAGTCATGGTGCACTTGAACTTGGTGTTGCATGTAGTGAAAGTTATTGAATTATTTTGAAGAAATAACACACTATGAAATCTTGGGGTGTTACATTCTCCCCTCCTTCAATAAATTGCGTCCTCGCAATTTGAAATTGTTCATCGAAAATAAAAGGTTGAAAACAGAAAATATATTTGTGGGAAAACCCACATTGGAAATTGAGTTACTAAAATATAGTCTTAATATGAGGAAAAGAGAAAAGACAGGGTCACCACCAAATTATGATCTCGATTAGGAGAACATTGGTAGAAATTAGAGACATATAATTGGAGGAAAAACGTAAATATTTATAGGTAGTGATTGAGGTCATCTATCACAAACAAGTGTAAAATTGAGGTCCTTAAATTAATCAATCTATGATGATTTGAAATACCATCGGTTCAACAAAACATAGGGTATTAGGATAACACATTTTTGATGTTTCAAAATATCTTTGTTGAAATCCCACATCGAAAAATGAATTAATGAGGCCTCTATTTAAAATAAAGAGTGGAAAGTATGAAGATTAAAGAAAATAACACATACTAGGGTTCCATGTAGGAAAATATGGATATGGAAGAGAAATATAACCATCAATTATCTGATGGAGAGTGGTAGAGAACATGGCTATGAAAAAGCCAACAATCCCAAAGCCATAAATTAGTGATGATTTAAGGTACCATCTAGGACAACATTTTTGTTCAAAGTTCCTTTTCTTAATGTTGAGGAATTTATTTATGAGATTGGCTAAGATCATAAGGAGACAAACTTACTTTATAATTAGAGTTTTATCCATTAATAAATTTCTACCACAAACTCATCTTTTACTCTAAAAGATAATAGAACGTAAAAAAAATTCTATTTATACTATTCGTACAGGGTTCCAAAATTAATGAATTTATAATTCATTTACCAGATCTTTTAAAAAAATACATTATTTAATCCAAGACATATCATGGGCTAGTGGTAGGTGATACACCCTTGTCACCCTTCGGTTGTGTGTTCAAGTCTCGGGGCCTTGCCGGTCGCGACGGGTTGCCGCCCGACCTCCGGGTTGTCCTTTTATGGCAACCCAAAATAATCACAACTAGAACTATCCAAAATACATCTGTCCAAACTCACAGTCCAACATTTATAAGGAAGGTAAACATAATGTAGATCCTTTTACCCCGTAATAACATATTAATACCTTCATCATGTATTCTTTTAAAACACTGAAACATCCTGAATTACCATAATCCTTATTGATTACATCCATTCTCCCTTATTCCATATAGAATGCTGGATATACTTCATCAATCCAAAAATGTTTTAAACCCCAACAATGATGGAATATACAAATCATTAATCAGCTTCAAGGTAGTCAAGAATATCCAATATAATTTATCCAAATTGATCATGTATTATTCTAAAATCACTACCTCGGTATCAGAACCATATTATGGTTTATCTTTCTCTCAACCATATATTTTCCAAAAATTTAACCTGCTATTGAGTCACTTTTCTTTGTTCCACACAATCTCAAGTCCTTAATGAAATAGTACAATCTCAAGTCCTTAATGAAATAGTACTGCAGTACAATCCTTATATACTCCATAATTATTATAACAACTACATTGTTGATGCAACAATCAAATGACATAATCAACATAAGAACTCTAATCATTCCTCTTCATCTGTGGTAGTATCATAACTTGATTATTATCCAATAGTATCATTTGAGGCATAGTCTGATGACTGGGACATAGGTTCACATAGTGTCCAAACTCCTTGCAAATGAAGCATTGTACATTTGAAACCATTTTCTTACCCTTTCAGTCACGTACTTTGTGTCCTTTTCCTCCACACTTATAACAAACTCTCATTCCTTTCAGGAAAGTTCCAAGGTGTTTCTTCCCATAGTTATCACATATGGGAAAATACTTCTTTTCCCTCTTCCCTTTATCCATCTTTCTCTCTTCCATCCTTTTTCTTCTCTTGCTTCCCTTAAAAGCCATAGGACTCAGTAAACTCTTTACTTATCTTATCAACACATGATATTATTTCTTCATATGATGATAATACATGCGAAACTATTTCTCTTATAAATTCTGGCTTAAGACCATGAAATATATGATCCTTCTTTCTCTTTGTATCATGTGCATTGCTAGAGTTCTCATTCCTTCTACTGGGCGCCATTTCTAAACAATGGCATACATTAGATTACATTATGAATAACAATACCTAATCCCAAACTTGTAAAACACATAACATAAATTAAATAGTTTATGGATATAATCCATAATCATAAAAATGTTTTCTTTGAGGAGGTATATACTCATAAACCCTTAATAATGATTTGTAAAGAAAATGAGAGTTATCCTAAGCATATCCCCTAGGAGTGTCGTAACCAAGAGTGCAGTAAGGCCCGTTGTCATGCAACAGTTCCCGTTCGAGTCTAGCTCAAAGCGGTGTTTTCAGGTTTTACCCCTAGGTACGTCTGTGCCAGAGCCGCCTCTACCCGCTCGTATCCAGACAGGGATTTATTGCTCGGAAAACTCATAAAATCTCTACAATACCAAAATTCTAGGAAGTTCTTCTATACTAATCCTCAAATTCCATCTTAAATCTATGTGTTCTAATCAGAGTTTATCTAAATCTAGCTTCTAAGGTTTGTACTAAACTTCCTCTGATACCAACTATAACGCCCTGACCCCAGTTACCCAGAGTCGGTGCATTATTACATAACATTGGCATGATCACAAGAAAGATCAAATCTCGAAAGACCGATTGCTTTAGTAGCCTTGGAAAGACTAGATATATTCATAATGTTTTACATTACATAATAAAGTGAAAAACTACTACAACAACATAAATGTCTCCATATTCCACACTATTATCCCCTCATAATATCCCTGCAGGTCATTCATAACCTAATTCTTCACATCCTGGGAAAAATAAAACATAGAAAAGGGGTGAGCTCAAATTCCCAGTAAAGATAACAATACAGCGGAAACTTTCAAAAATAAGCATAAACATTTAAGGCAATGTATAACCAAAACCAAAGCCTTTTAAACTTAAACTTCAACATAATATGGAAAAAGTAAAATGAAATAATGCGATTTACTTATTCACATGGATATTCCACTAATCTAATAATCACATACAATATCAAAAACCACTTTCATAATTATTGAATGCATAATGTCAGACTATCATAACCACATATCCAAGGCCTCGTGCCAAGACTACAAATAAGATTTTTCCAAGGCCTTGTGCCAAGACACTAGTTTTTCTCATGAGACCTACCGATGCATCGAGGAGCTATAGCGGGCTCCACCCATCACATATTAAGTCCAATGAATTCCCATATGAAATGGTTTAAACATAACATAAACATTCGTATTTAAACTAGTATACGAAATGTCAATACTTTCACCATAAACTATGAATGGTATAAAAATAGCACATCCACAGTCAAACATTTCACAAAACCTTCAATACAATATAAGTGTATTGTATCATAATAAATTAACTTCAAATAAGCGTAAAATCAATCAATGTATGTTGACATAGATGAAATCAAAACTATTTTAGAGAAATATATCTTTTTTTGAAATCATTTAAAAGTCACACATTTATAAAGGAAGTAATTAAAAAGAGATTTTTCAATCAAAGTGTCCCATACCACTTTGAAACTTTTGAAAGGAATTAACATTTTAAAAACATTCATGTCCATATAAATAAATACTTAAAACCATTTTGAAGACAAGGACATTAATTAAAAAGATTTAGAGAGATAAATCTTTAAAACATTTAAAATTCTGATTTTGATAAAGAGAACCTTTCCGAAATTCTAAAAATATTCATTTTGAAGTCATTTAAAAGTCACATAATTTTAAAATAAAACATTTTCTTTGAAAATATTCTTATAAGCTTGTAAGGGAAGCTTTGAAAATTTTATAACGGTGGTAAATATCCGCACCCGCCGTATAAGGTAAAAAAACATTCTTACCTAAATTTTGTCGAAAAGGTTAAAAAGCACCTTGTTTAGAAAAAAATGGAAAGATTCCTTTATAAACCTCTTATAAAAAGTCAAACAAGGGTATAAATGACATTAACCCATATTCTGGTAAGTAGTAAAAATGTTTTGAAATTCATTTTTAAGAAACATGGATGTGGATGATAGAGAGATCCCATATATTATTACGTATAAACAACCTCGGATAATGAAGAGATTGTGAAATAACCCTTACCTTGAACTTTTCCTTGGTTGGGGTAGGTTAACCTCCTATATAATGGTGAAATAATTGTTATTAAATTATTCAATAATCATATACATTAATATGATATCATATATGATCTTTTAACATTGCTTTGTTAATAATATCTTATAATTATCGTCGTTTCTGTTGTTAACTTACTCGTTTTATTTTATATGTTTTGTTACATAAGCCATGTTTGTAATGGATAGGTTGTATCTCATTAATATACAGAATGATATCAAGTCCTTAGATACTATTATTAATCATCAAATGAGAATTATACTTGAATGGATACAATGGAGAATGAATCTCATCGCGTTCGTGGAGACGGTAGTCCGTACGTACGCACGAGCGACAATATCATTCTTTTGATAATAAAATAATATATAAATGGATGTTATATCATATATATAGAATCATTAACATGTTATATTTATTATTTACATGAGTTACACATCATTATTATACCCATCCAAATTATAATATATTGAATAACAACTACACCACGACCTGGAGACGGTAAGCCGTACGTACGCATGTATGGTGACATGTTATTAAAAGGGTGGATAGATTACAGATTATGGTTGTACCATATTTATAATAACATCACAATATATATATGATATTGGAGTTATTATTTTACAATGGTAACAACAAAGGAAGAAGATGTGGAAGAAGAAAGGAACTTGGAAAAGGGTGGTGAAATCATTATCTCTTCTTTGGGTTCTTCCTTTTGATTTGATCAAAAGGGCTCCTTAGAGTGTATTTATAAACAACCTAAGGCCTCTAGGATGTAGTGAGGGAAGTTGGGAGAGTATTTGGGCAGATTTTGGCCGAAACAAAAGGCTTTGAAGGTGTAGAGAAATGAGAAGGAGGAGTGCCCATTTATAAGAGGGGTGAGGGGAACCTTTGGAAAAGCTAGAAATATTAATTTATAATAAATTTATATTCGGTTTCTATTTGCTCAAAAGTTGATTATTTAAATTTCAAGGTGGTTATGGGTCTAAAACAACTCAACCAATATAATTTAGACAGGTTTGGTTCATTATATTAACCTTATCTTTAAGAATTAACTCTTAGTTAATTAGTGTCACTTTTACAATGTCTGTTTGTATTTTTATATATTATGGGTAATAAACTTACTATATACATCCAAGCGACCCCCAAGTGGTCTATTAATAATACACCTATCATGATATAAGTCTCTTGGCCGAACATTATATTTTTAGGAATTTAATATCAATTAATAATATAATAGTTGTTTTAAAAACTCTTTTATGTCAATTTTGACACTATTCAATATTTGATTTTTTTGAAACTCATAACAAAATTATTACTTCGAAAACATTAATTAAATAATTTCTAACATGTCATATTAACTTATAAAATTAGTGTAATTCATAAAAAGTCTCAAATTCTATTTATTTGTGTATTTATAATATCAATTATTTTAATTTTTCACTATTATGGTAACTACTGCATCATCATTGTGTCATAAATAAATTAAATTATCTAATGTCTAAAAATTATAAATAAAATATAATTATGTATTAAATCTTTTTATATTTCTAATGAATATTTATATTCTAAAATACAACATATATAACCCTATGTAATAATTGTTTTTCTAAAGGATATATGCTTGTGTCATTTTTGTATTCATTTTAACTTAATTAAAATAAAGTGTCCCTATCACCTACAAGTGACTCTATGGGGTCCTAAAATCGACCAAAAGATTCCTATGGTCGAACATGTATCAACCAATAAGGTTATTACACGTTTTAGGGTAATTTAATATTATTATAATATTATTTTTTAACCCTTATTTACCAGATTTACCCTTAACCATGGTAAATAAAATATTTAGCACAGTAGTTAATCAAAATGTCTGAAAATAAATGTTACCTATTTACACAATTTGAACATCCTGATTCCAAATATGGAATCCATTTTTCCAAATTCAAAACACAGAAGTGGCAGAAATTAATTTAAAATTAATTCCCGTTGTTAAAACAAAAAGCGTGTTTTTAAGAGATAATAACTATCAAAAGATTGACACATGTTTATGTTCGGTTTAATTGTGAAATTAAGTCCAATGACCAAAATTGTATTGAATGGTAAAAATATATTCTAAATATACTTTAAAACCACTCAAATTCATAATTTATCACTATTAATTATTTTGATTAAAAAAGTTGTTTTTAATTAAAATTTAGTAATTTTCACTATTAATCAAAATATTAAAGTTATCCAAAAATTACCAAAATTTCACCTTAGGCTAAATTCGATATTCCGAATCCAAAAATTAAGTCCATTTTGAAATATAAAATATAAATTAATTTCAAAAATTAGGTATTACTATTCATAACGGCTAGTTTGATCGGTTGTGGTGTGTGTTAAAACTCGAAGTTGCGTACAACACACGCTACTGTGTTATTCAAAGGAAAGCGTACGGTGGAAGCTTGGGATGTTTCATTTTAAATTTTTGATGTCCCCATTTAGTCAAAAAGTTTAAAATATTGTATTTAAAAAGGGTTCACTATTAAAAGTTGATAAAAGTGCAATACTGAAAATGAATTTGTTCTTGCATTATATCTAAGAAACTAATAATATGGATTCTAAAATTATAAGGATTATATAAAGTTTAATATTTAGTTAACACTATTCACAACCTCTTTTGAATGGCTTTTTTTCTATGTCATGGTGCGCTTGAACTTTATGTTGCGTCTAGTGAGAGTTATTGAATTATTTTGAAGAAATAACACACTATGAAATCTTGGGGTGTTACAAACAGAGTAATGTGTATATTAATGGAAATTAAATTTATTTTTTCATATTTAAAGTCCATTTTGGAACTAATTTTTATTTCTTATTCACTTTTTTAATGCACTATAATTAGACTTTGTCACATCGAATAATTTAAAAAAAATTGACATTATTAGAAATTATAAATTTTTATAATACATAATATGAAATCCATTATTCCAAATTCCAATTTTAAAAGTGCCAAAAATTAATTAAAATTCAATCCTACAGGCAGGACGACACAATAGGATCTTAATGTAAAAAATATTCAAACGTTTGTTACATTTCTATATCCAATTTCAATGTGAAAGTTATTATAATTAACTAAATAGGATTAATTGTGGTATAGTTGTTATAATTGAAGTTTAATAAAACCAATGAAATAATTAAACCTTATAAAAAAATTTGATGAAAAATAATTTTTGAAATAAAATTAAATATTATTCACTATTCATAAAAAATTGAAATCTCACAGAAAAAGACCAAAAATTCATCATTGTGTAATTTTTATGTTTTTTTGAAAAATTAAGAGAATTTTTTTAGTTTTATAAATATATTATTTAAAAAGATATATTTAAAATGTGGTTTCTTTTAAAATGAGATAAAAATAATTTTTAGAAGAATGCATCATTTTATTTATAAAATTGGATTTCTTCTTATCTTATAGATATAAAAACTATTTTATGTGTATCAAAGATATTTAATAAATATATAAAATATAAAATTTATGGAAAATATTAATCCAAAATTGTTTTTTTAATTTATTGATATAAATATGGGTTTTTACACTGAAAAATATTTTTCTTAGAAAAGTAATTTGTTTATTTTTAAATAGTTGTTAAATTAAGTTCTACTAATTGATAACCTAAGGATTCATTTTATATATATTTTTAAATAAACTTTTAACAATTTAGTTAATGTTATTCATGACCTATATTACTATGGCTATGTGGTAGCTATAGTAATATTTTAATTATCATATTAATAGTGTTATGTGGTTCGGTAAAAACATGGCCTGGCGTATATTGATAACTATCAAAGGGACTCGGTATTTTTGGTAATATAAGATAAAAATAGTGATTCGTGTACTAAAATATAATCTATGTTTTTTTATAGTGAATTCAAGAAAAACATAGTGATTTAATATATATACAACTATATTTAGTGCTGTGGGAAATTAAAAATATGAAACAGATTAAATTAATTCAAAAAAATATTCACACAAATATCGAGGTGTTATATTTATTATGTGATGATGGTATTATATAATACACTAAATATTGCACTAATGATTTATATCTAATGAGATAATGTGGATATGATATCAATTATATATGTTTAAAAGTTTATGAATTGACATTATTGTAGTTATCTATGTGGAAAATTTAATGTGTGGACATAATTACAAGGAAATGTGTTCTTAACCTTATTTGAGATCATTATGAAATAATATTTTTCAATAGTTTTAGGATTTTGTATGATTATGTTTGTGCCACATTTCATTGTTATACTCCATAACTCATAATTATTCTACCATGTGTCCATATTATTTTATTACGGTACTAGTATTCTTTCATAATGATCGTAATTTCCTAAACTCAATCACTATAAAAAATCCCAGGCAAGATTTGGTAAATGAACTAAAGAAAGAATACCTATATTTCAGAGTCATACAACTATTATATGGCACAAAAACATTTTTTGGGAGACTAATGACTCAATTATATTTCTTGAGGGTCATGCCCAAATATTTAACGAAAATTGGGATCACCCATATGAATATCAAACATCCTAAAAACCTATAAAAACAATAAAAGGGTCCCAGTGTGCTATCAAAGTATATAATAGAAGGTGGTAAATTATCAACATGATTGTTTGCCATAATCTAGTAGTAATAAAAATTTACATGAAAGGAGGCATAATATAAATAAACATATTAGTATCCAGTAGAGAATGAAAAATACTAAAAATATAAAAAATCCACTTTTCCAAATCACATAATCCGAAAACCCACATCCTCTACAATCAAAATGTTTTAGACCTATACTAAATTTACACCGCTAAGAAGTACCTTTTTAATGATATAAAACAGAATGTATTACCCATGAACATCAAAACACATATCATTTATGAAAGTAGGGGGTGAGTCTAACAACCTAATAAAAATCATTAATTCATAAACAATATTAAGTGTAGGTGTGGTAAATTAGATTTTAATTCAATTATTATAAATTGTTAATTACTAATTGAGCATCAAAACATCCCATAAATGCATCATGTGGTAATAATTAGCATACCTTTGGGGATTTCATGTGTTAACTAACCACATATCATCGACCATACCAACAAAGTCTACTATTGTATTGTCTTTGTGAAAGCCACACCAACTACCCAAGGTAACTTACTTCTTCCCTATAACCATTACTGAAATATAATACCTTATTCAGCTAGTAATGTATGTCTTTGAAAATCTGTAAGGTCATGGGGGTAATATAACCATCCTTGTAACATATGAAATACTCATAGGAAATATAAATAACCCTAGAATAATTATCTACCTATGGTTATAGCTTATACATAACCATAACAATTCCCATAGGTGCCCATCCTTATAACATTGGACTATCTACATATGGTGGGAGAAATTCTTATTCCAGAACTAGAAGAATAATCATATAATTATGGGGGTCACAACCTCTACACATGATCAGGAATCAAGTACCCAATAATGTTGGATCACATGCTACCCTGACACCTGAACCATCATTCATAAATAATATACATATAAAAATAATGAATATAAACTCTTGGGAGTATACCTCACCCCTGAACAAGGTACCATATTCACCCAAGGAATTTCACCATGGAACCTCAGTAATTCTATATATATACATATACATATATAAATAAACAATCCTAATGAACCCTCTGTTCCTATATCCTCATAAACTATGCACCAAGTTTATTCATGTCCATCACCACAAACACCTCCAAAATATATAACCAAATATGGCCATCTAACCCAACATAGCTCACATTGCAACGACCGAGGTATTTATAAAATAATACATGATTATTTTTATTAATAATTATAAATAATATATTAATTTTATGTTAAATGGGATGATTTTTCTAGTTGCATATTGAACACAAAATAATGGGTTTCTCTTAAATATTATTTTGGACAGAACATTGAGTTATAATTAAAAATAATACAATGATAATATTATTTTTTAAAATGACAGATAATACCTAGTCGTTGGAATGGAGGGAATTAATAGTGTCATATAAATTCTCAAATAAGGTTTACACATGATTAAATAATGAATAATTGGTCACTAAATTTATTAGAAATGAAAATAAAAATCAATTGAATATTAAGGATGTATTTTTCATGAAAACCTATTTAAAAGAGAATAATTTTATTTATAAAATCATATCACTCATTAAATATTTTTATTTAATAAAACATATCTGTTAAATATTAAATGAAAATTTTTAAATTCATCTTATATATTTTCTAGATATTATATAATAACAAATTCAATTTTTTCAAAAAAATGATGTATTTCTCTAAAAATGTATTTTTATCACCTTTTGATGGAGAACCCTTTTTGAATATTTTTTTTTCATTTTTATATGTTATATATGATAGAATAAAAATATTATATATAAGGGGGACATCAAAATTTACTTGGGATAAATGTTTGGTAATTTTCTGATAAAGTCCATCTTTTATGAATAGTTAAAAATAATGAATTTTTATTCAAAAATACCTTTTCATCTAATTTATTTTAATAGTTAGATAAAAATTATAATTTTTTTTAATGGATAATTCGATTATAGTTTTTCCATTTAATCTTATTCTGGTCATTGGATGTAATTTTACTTTTTAATTGGGCATAAACACATGTCAATCTTTTGATAGTTATTACTTTTAAAACCCATTTTTTGGGTTTGACAATGAGAATTAATTTTCAATTAATTAGTTACAATTATTTGTTTTGAATTTTAAAAAATCTATTTCATATTTAGAATCTAGAGGATAAAATTTTGTAAATATTTAACTTTTATTATTGTACATTATGAATAGTAACTTCAGTGATTATTTTATTTACCATGGTTATTGGTTAAATCCGGTAAATACATGTAAAAATTGTATTATAATAATATAAAACTACCCTAATATATGTCCTAATCTTATTGGATGTGATATCTCCTAGTATGGGCATCCATGGGTCTTATTTGGGCTCCCCATGGAGCCACATGGATATGAAAATGGCATTTTATATGAATTAATTTAATGTAAAGAAAAGTGTAACATAAAGAGGTATCATTTACTAAAACAATTTTTATATAGAGTTATATAAGTTATCCCTTAGAATATAAATATTTAATACAATTATATAAATATTTCATACATCATGGTATTTTATTTAAAATTTTTAGACTTCAAATAAATTTATTTATTTATAAAACAATGATGATGAAGTGATTTCCTTATTAATGAATGATTTAAATAAATGAGATTATAAATATTAAAATAAATTAATTTTGAAACTTTTACCATCATTCACGAATTTTATTGATGAATATGAATCGTTATCTTTGAATTAATGGTGTTTTTAGAAATAATCATGTTGTTATGGGTCATAAAAAAGTCCTGATATGAATATTATAAAAATTAACATTAATGTGTTTTTAAAACAAATACTATTTTATTATATGATATAATAGTCCTAAAAATCTATCATTCTTCCAAATGACTTAAATAATGTTGAAAATGTCATTATAGAACAACTTGGTGGTCTGTTGTGTTGATCCCTCTAGAAGATTTTTGAATTCTTCATATGATTGCTGTTTGAATAATAAAAAATCATCTTTACTTAATCCGGTTGAATTTCTCATATACATAATCACAATATTTTAGTGAATCTGTTTATATCGGTTGGATCATGTTTTTATATGTGCTTGTTATTGATTTACAAGTATTCTGTAAGTCTTCTGGATCAAACGGACACTTTGTGTTGTGTTAAGAGAATGGTCGCACCGATCCATATCAAAAGACAATGGTCGCACCAATCCATATCAAAAGTGAATGGTTGCACCGATCCATATCAAAAGAAAATGGTCTCACCGAACCATATAAAAAGACAATGGTCACACCGATCATGACACACCGATGCTAATCATCTGAGTCACCGAAGATGTCTCACCGATGCTGATCATCTGAGTCACCAAAGATCTCTCACCGATGCGGATAATATGAGTCACCGAAGATGTCTCACCGATGCTGATCAAATGAGTCACCGATCATGACACACCGATGCGGATCAAATGAGTCACCGATCATGACACACCGATGTTGATCATATGAGTCACCAAAGATGTCTCACCGATGCTGATCAAATGAGTCACCGATCATGACACACTAATTCTGATCAAATGAGTCATCGATCATGACACACCGATGCTAATGCTGATGACCTACCGATCACTTGAATCACCGATAGTCATAAACAGCTATTTGAATTTTTTTATCTTTATTTAATCTAACCAACGGTCATATTAGGTATATTTTAAGGCTCTGTCATTTATATAATGAAGGTTGTTGGATGTCAGGGAACCGTACCTCATACTTGCAAAAAGATATCATTTCTTTTGCTGGAGCTCGTGCAATAAATACAAGAAGTCCCTATTGGTGCAAAAAGGAAGAAGAGACACATATGAGTGAATAGTGTCGTGAATGAGATAGTTGTAGAAGACACGAGAAGAGCTCATACAGATATACATGCATGAACAAAAAGACACAGAAGCTCATACACACTCAAGCTTACTCAAGAAGAGTTATGTACATTCACGAGGACATTGAAGAACTTCATCGACTACATTTTTTACTATCTCTGAACCTGGATGCCAAGTATACGACACTCTGTTTTTCAGAAAAAAAAACAGAAGAGGACTCAGAACCATTTCTGATCAAACTCAAGGAGTCCAAAGATTCACTAAATCACTAGAGCCATTTCTAAAGTCTATATAGCTGCTCTGTGATTCATTATTTAACATTTAGAGTAGTGTGTGTTGTCTGCTGTATTTAACACACACACTGTCTCCAGTACTTTAACTGGAGGGTATCTTAATCCTAAGAAAACTCTTTACATCTTTCATTTCCCACTGTAATAGTGGTAGAGGTCGTGTGTGACCTGGACAGCTGGTTGCTGTTCTTTTGTTTCCCACGAATAACAGTTGTAGAGGTCTTGGACCTGGACAGTTGTAAACTGTTGTGAACCCCGATCCAGGGTGTAGATCAAATTTATAAATTGTTGAAAGGACTAAGTATCGTCTTGAGACTGAACATCTTTTTTATATCTGATGTTCTATTTCTTTCAAAGTTATTCTTTTTTATTCCACTGCTAATTACTTTAAAACCAAAACTATTTTAAATTCTCTTTGATAATTAAACTCGCAAGTGTTTATATTAGTTGTAAATCAGTAAGATAGTTTCAAAAGGTAATCAACTCTTCTGTTTTGATTAGCTGGGAAATAATCAATCCATTGAGAACCCAACAGAACCTTTACTTTGATATAAATTCACTACAATTTAATTCAGTATATTATTTGGGGGTTTTTAAAACAACGTTTTTAAAAAAATTAATTGGAAATCAATTCACCCCCCCTCTTGAGTATCCACTCCGACAAACATGTTGTAATTTTATTAAAACTATATTAATCATATATTACCAATGTAAAATAAGAGATGGTAAGAGTTAAATAAGTTAACTATGGGTTAAAGCGAAAAGATAAGGTTAATTTTGTGTCCTAAACATGTCTAAAACCTATTATTTGAATGGTTTTGAACAAAAATTATATTATCTTTTAAATAAATTACTTTGGTACCTTTTTAAATTTAATATAATTTTATAAAAAAATAGTACTTCAAAATATTCATAAAGTCCCCCTCCACCCTCTTATAAAATGGAATCATACCTACCTATTTAGTCACACCTATCATACCCCTTGGTGGTTCAAAAATCAACTCAAATAAGCTTCCAAAATTCCTCTATTCCTCATATAATCCTTACCTTAGGCAAAATTCAATTTAAGAAAACCTTTTGGCTCAAATAAAATGGAGTTACACATTTTAAGAGGGTGTTTCATCTCTAATGTTCCTTTCTGTTATTTTACTTCCTCACTCCCTATTCTATTCATATTATTTGATAAAAAACACAAGTATCCTCATGATACAAGGTTGTTTTTATGATATGTACTCTAACTACACATACACACACCTCTATCTAATGGATGCGAACATACAGTTTCTGTGGATGGCAAACTACCGCCTCACGAAACGATGATTGTTCAATTTTCCCCTACCACCTCTCATGGTGGACATTATATTGAAAATGAATAAATATATTATATATCTTATTTTTATATTTATGTATGAATCTTTATTTTTCATTTACATCGTACCTTTATTATTTCCTTAATGTAAATACGATAATTTCATTTGAGAAAGTTCATACTGCTTCCCTCTTAAAGTTATATGACTCATCCATGACATACATGTAATGTATAAAGGATGAAATTAATGAAATTATGTAACATATATAAAATATGATATTATAATATAATTATAATATACTTATGTGTCATTTATTTTTCATTTCACTAAATATGGAATTAGCATCCATGCGTACATATGACTTACCGTCTCCATGAATGGTGCATTTCATTTATTATTTCCAAAATTTATGTAATATTATAAATACATATATATATAGTATATATATGATATTTAAATAAGGATTATCATTCTGTATATAATGGAAGTTTGACCACATGGGCAATTTGTAATTATAACAAGTTCTTTTTTGACTAAAGTAACCAATATTTAAAAAACAACCAATATTAACAAAATTAATTATGTAATGTTTATAACATGGTAATATGTGATATAAAAGGAATAATAAACATGAAAAGGGTTCTAAAAAATGTATAAATTAACTTAATTTCATTATTTATGAAGAACAATAAATATACATGACGAGTCAGACTCAAGGTAATGGAACCTTTCATTGTCCCGTCTCAGTCAAAGAATTCTTTTATATTATGTATTTTAATTTCCATTTTCTTATATAGGGTAATGTTCTTATATATCCTTATTTCTCTCCATTTTATGTCAACATGATGAGCGACCATTTTTGATCTCATCATTCCATTTTCTAAATTTTTATGTGACATCGTTAGGATACATAATTTTCATTATGGAAATTCTTAACCCAATTTCCATTCTTTGGGTTAATATTCTACTTATGGATTATGTCACTCTATGATTATGTGAGAAATAATTTTTGATATACTATCATGTATTTTTATATGATATATGTTTATTTATAGTGAATACACAAAATCATTCTATTTTATTAACAAAACGATCATTGTTAGGGAAGTTCAAAACCCAATTTTCACTCATTGGGTTTTACCCATACTACATAAATTATATTATGCCAATATTATGTTTGAAATCACAGTGTATTTATCGATTTTGTAATTTACACTTCACTTTGTGTGGATTTATGTTTTTTAAACATAATAACCCCAATTATAAATTCATTCTTCATTTATATGATCATTTGATGGGATTTCATATCAATTAACATTCTATTGAGACTTATTTATTTTTATGCACCACTTCACTTTTATATGTTGAATATAATTCCCTTTGAAATATTCTATAAGAACCAAATTATTCTCATTATATTATATGTTTTTGTTTAAAGTTACTCTTAAAATATTATTCTTTTGTTTTTCACAAGTGTTACGAAACTCTTTAAATAAAAAATCATTTTAAAAGTTTTAATGATTTATTATTCTAAATATTTCTCATTGAAGTTAATGTTTTCAAAATTGTGATAAAAAATTATTTATATGGATATATATCTTTTAAAATTTTAAATCATGAATTTATTATAAAAATTTCAAATTGTTATGTAACTCTATGATTAAAAAATCTCTTAACTAATTGTTATAAATGAGTTTTACAAATGGATTGAATATTTTAGTATCTTGAATTGATTTCTTGTGATTAATGAGTTAAATATTGATAATTTCAATCATTAATTTGATATGATTATGTAATGGTACTTTTACATTTGACGGGTGTTTACATGATAAACCAAATATAGGTGGTTCCATGATAAACATAGGGTGGGTGGGCTCGTGATAGCTCTCTAATGAATTGGGTAATGTGACAGAGGTAAATGGAGATGTTTCTCCTAATAGATTTAGGGAATATATATTGATGGGTATTCCAAACATAACTCCCCATGTGGTAGTGAATGATACAGTGTAATTATGTTATGGATACCCCAAGATACAATTATGATTAATGATTTATATGTGTTACTCATAAAACTAATTATTTCATAAGTTATGTTAAGGATCTTATGTTTTATGATTGAAAAGTATGGTTTCATTGATTTGTGTTTATTGAAGTAATAATGTTTTCTATCATTATTTTATATCCCATACTGATCATTTTTTCTCATCCAATGTTTTTAAATATTTTTCATAGAGTATAAGCAAGGTTATTGAATAGAATAATTTATGAATATTTTTATTATGAAAAGTATTGTTTTTACATAATGATTTTTTATTGTGAAAAATATGGTTAGAATAGAGGTTTCTAAATTGTAATATTTAAGATTTAATGTAATAGTTATGGCCCAATTCTCAAAAACACTAAACCTAAAAATATCCTCAATATTAATTATTGTCTTAACTCAATATCATGTAATGTTTATTGATGGGGCCTTACAGTTGGTATCTGAGGTCGGTTTAGATAACTTTAGAGGTTAGGGTGTTATCTTTGTATTGGTAAAGGATATAATATAATTAAGAAGGTTATTATCATATGGAAAATTTTGGAGGGTTATGGTAAAATATATTATTTGTATAATAATTGATCATTGGAAATACAAGGAGGTTGAAGGATTAGAGTAATATACAAGTTTTTATGTTAGATTTACACTGTAGGGGATTCTTTTTTTAATAATATTTCATTTATGTGTTGATTTGTTTCAGAAGATTAATGATCATTTGTCAAGATAGAATGAAAGGGATAATGCACAGCCTTATTATACCTCCATTACGATTTGATCATCACTATTGTGGAAAATTCAGGTTTGAATGATTTTGAAAACATCATAAGTAATCAAATTATTTGAAAGAAATTGTTTGAGTTATACAACAAATACTAATTTCTAAAAAAAATTTATGATTCATTGTATATTTTTTATATGTTTTCAAGATATCAAATTTTACAACTCTATCAAAAAGTGACATTATAGAAGTAGAGACAACATTTACTTTTTGAATGTATGATATAATGCCAAGAGAGAAAGGGAAAATCCTAAAGATCATGATATATGGATTCAACGTATGAAGTATTTTCTTATCCATAAATAATAAAGCATATTTAGATTGACATTTATAAACGATGAAGAGATTCGATCTGTAAGAATGATGTATTAATAAATAAGGTGGAAATTCCAAGTGAATGGACCAAGAATAATGTCAAATGATTAGGATGTATACATATTAGGTATTCAAGTGTTATGGTAGATTGTTGGATAATGAAATTCTTAAAAGTATTAAGGCTCTTTTGATGATGGGATTAATTTGGAAAATTTTTCGTGTATGTGTAAACCTGAACCTTTATATGTGAAATTTTTATTCAACATAGAATTATCTTTTCTTATATAGACATAATGGATAACCTTATTGGTTCATATTGTCTTTTTTTGAGGTGAAAAATGGTTTTTCATTTTGGGATGAAAAATGAAATTTTTAACAAAATCATTTAGGATAAAATATGATCTATTTAATTTTTATGAAATTATATTATTTTTTAGAATGTTATAAGAATGATATGGTTTTAGAAAAAAGAAAACTCGGAGAATAGGTGACAACCCATCATATCCAGAAAGGCCGTAGTAATCAAACCCACAACCAAAGTGCGATAAGGACGCATATCCTAGCATTGTCCCACATGAAGCCCCAAGTTATAGTGACCAATTCTTCTTTGTTAAATTATTTTATGGATCAAGATTATGTTGATTTTGGAACATATGTTTTATCAAATAGATATCCTTATTATAGGAAAATGATTTGGTTATTATGTGATAAATGTTATTTTGGAAGACAATCTATCTTTTTGGAACACATTATGCCTAGGGAAAATATAATAGTATGGGATTTCATTGGTGGAGTAATGGTAGAAATTTCATTTGGGAAGAATATATGTTTTTTGTGGACAAATGGTGATTTGGGTTATTTATGGAAATTATTAACCTATCATAGATAATATGTGATTAGTTTATGTACTTTTTAGTATGAGACTTTAATATTAGTCGATGTTATTTGGAGTTGAATGTTAGGTATTATCATGGAAGACTATCTGATCAAATCCTTCAGAATTTTGGGATTCATTCTTTGATGGATTATTTTGAATAATTTTAAGGAAAATTGTGTATTGAATGGTATTTTATTAACATTGGGCATTGTTTCCTCAATTTTGGATATTAAGATTAGTATTTATTTTTATAAATAATTATCATTTTGGAGAATTTTCTGATCTCATACTAACTATTTTGGTATTGTTTAATTAATAAAGACATGAGAGATATAGACTTATTCTTTTTTGGATTATGTGACTCTCTAGAAGTTTATTCTAGCGCTTCAGGTGTAAGAAAGTCATCTTGAAGACTCATAATTTGGAGAAAAGATGATTTTGTGGTATAAATTTGTTAAATGATGAAACTCTATTTAAAAATTAAGTATATTTCTTTATGTTAATAGGAAAAAACATAAATAAATTCCTCAGATATCAGAAAATGAACTGAAAAAAATGTTGTCTATTTACTTTTCATAATGGGGAAACAAAGAGTTTTTAACCCAACACGTTTTTATGGTTTTCAGACTGCTAACTTTCTCATGATCATGTTTTCTATCACTCTCTGCCAGAAAATGATGGTTTTTTTCTCTTATATATCCATGATTTCTTATATGGAATCCTAGTATGTGTTATGTCTGGTAACATTTATATTTCTCTTTCCTTTAAAGTGAAATTTTTATTGACTCTTTTTCCGATGTGGGACTTTCAATGATGTTTTTGTGCCCAATTTTAAAATTGTGAGGATACAATTTCAAAAAGTGTAGATGGATGTAATATTATAGGTATTTATAGAATAATAATTTTGTTTATTAATGATTATGTGTACAATATTAATTTTACATTATAGGGGTAATTTTTTCTAGTATCATAATTAACACTAAATAAATGGTTTCTCTAAAATCTTATGTTGTAAACAACATTGAGTTATATTGAAAATTATACAACAATATTTTTATTATTTTAAATGGAATTTATTGACTATCCATTAGAATGGAGGGGGTGAATTTTATCCACTACATTAGGAAATAAGGTTTACACATGTTTAAATAATGATTCATTGGTAACCAAATTTATTATAAATGGAAATAGAAATCAGTTGTACAAAAATCATGTTTTTTTATAGAAAACCAATTTAAAAGAGAATAATTGTGTTTATAAAATCATATCACTCTTCATGGATTTTAATTTAATGAATAATAATTCATTTAACATCATTTTAATGTTTTAAATTCATCTAATATGTTTTGTATATATGATTTAAGAACAAAGTCAATATTTTTATTAAAAGAATTATTTCTCTAAAAATGAATTTTTACCAACTTTTGATGGTGAACCCTTTTTAAATATAGTTTTTTCACTTTTATATGTTTTATTTCAAAAAATAATGTTTTTATTTAGAATTGTTACATCAAAATATACTTTGAATAAATGTTTGGTAATTGTTTGATAATGTTCATTTTCTATGAATAGTGAAATATATTGCATTTTAATTCAAAACTACATTTTCATATAATTTATTTATATAATTAGATTGTATTTTTAATTGTTTTTAAATTTTAGTTGGATTATATTAATATTATTTAATTTAATTAGGTTTATTTAATTTAATTTCACTTTTTAATTGAACAAAAACACATGTCAATCTTTTAATAGTTATTATTTCTTAAAAATGGGTTTTTTGGTTTTGACAATAAGAATTAATTTTAAATTATATAATACATCATATGTATTTTGAATTTGTAAAAATAGAATCCATATTTGGAATCATATGGTTCAAATTGTGTAAATAGGTACCTTTTGTTTGTGGACATTATAAATATTAACTTTAGTAATTATTTTATTTAAAATGGTTAAAGTGTAAATCTGGTAAGTAAGGGTAATCAAATAATATTATAATAATTTTAAACTGATCTAAAATTTTTTCTAATCTTAGTTAATGAGATATAACCAACCATTGGCATCCTTGGGTCAATTTTGGGAACCCATGGAGCCACATGGATGTGAAAATGACATTTTATAAGAATAAATTTAAAGTAATGAAAAAGGTATCATAAAAATGTATCATTTATTAAAAACAAATTATGTGGTTATATAAGTCATACCATATACTGAAAATAATAATTATAAATATAATAACATTTCCTTCATCATTTTCATTTATTTACAATTTTTAGATATCATATAAATAAATTTATTTATGACATAATAACGATGTAGTGTTTTCTTAATTGATAAATGATTATAAAAAATGAGTTTATAAATATTAATATAAATTTATTTGGAAACTTATTTTTCCATAAAATAATTTTATGGATTATTATGTCTTTTTATAGTTTAATTAATCATGTTTTTCTATAGAATAATGTTTATATGGTTTTTTAAAAATTCATTATATGAATATTATAAAAATTGACATGAATGACTTTTTAAAAGAAATACTATTTTATGAAATGATATAATAGTACAAAAAACCTAATATTAATCCAAATGAATAATATAATGTTGAAAATGTAATTAGTGAAGCACTTTAGGATCTTTTGTCATTTAATAGTAACTATGTTAATGATATATAATTAATATACAAGAAGACATTGTAAGTGTTAAATTAGTTAACTAAGGGTTAATGCTAAAAGATAAGGATAAAATTGTAACACAGACCTGTCAAAAACCTATTGGTTCAGTTGGTTTAGAACCAAAAGCATCTTATCACTGAAATAAATTACTTTGGTACCTTTTTAAAATGAAAATAATTTTATAATAAAATAATACTTCAATACATTCCAAAAGTGCCCTTCCTTCCTCTTATAAAAGGGAATCACACCTACCCATTCAACAAAACCCCTCAAGCCCCTTGGATTATCCAACCTCTAACAATATAAGCATCCAAAATTCATATTTTTCTTCTAAAATACTTTCCTAATTCATAAGTCAATTCAAGAAAGTCTTTTGGCTCAAATCCGATGGAGTTACTTGTTTTAAGGGGCAGTGTCTTCTCTAAAGTTCCATTCTATTATTTTACTTATTTAGTCCCTATTATATTCTTATTCAATGAATAAATAATAAAAATAGTATCCTTGATATACTAGGATTTTTTAGAGCTATTCTAACTACACTTTCACACTCCTCAATCTAATTGATATGAACAATTTGATTTTGTGGATGACAAACTACTGCCTCACGAAACGATGATTGTTCAATTTTACCCTACCGCTATCATGGTAGCCATTATGATGGATCAAAAATTATATATTATATTTATTATTTTAATATAGCCTCTATGTTTCTTTATTTTTTATTTACAACATAACTTTAATCTTTTAATAATGTAAATATGATAATTTCATTTGATGATGTGTGGACAGCTGCCACATCAAAGTGATATGACTCGTCCAACCATACAAGGACTGTATAAATGATGATGTTAATGAACATATGTAATTTATATAAAATATGATATTATAATTTAATTATAATATACCTATGTATCATTTAGTTTTCATTCTTTAAAAAATTAAAAAGAAATGAAAGTAGCGTTCATGCATACATACGCCTTACAGTTCCATGAATGATCCATTTCATTTATTATAACCATATTTTATCTATTATTATAAATACATATATATAATGGATATATATGATATTTATACCATGAATATCATTTTTTAGATAATGTAATTTTGACCACATGGTCATTTCTTAATAAGAACAAGTTCTTTTTTGACTCTTGTACCGAATATCGACAAAACGACTGATGTTAACTTCTATAATTATGTAATTATTATGACATGGTAATAAGTGATTTAAAGGCATTATCAAATTAAATAATGGTCTGAATAAATTATAAATTCATTAATTTTATTATTCAGGAAGAGCACGGAACGTACATGATGAGTGATACTCAAGGTAAGGGAACCTTTCACTTTCTTGTTTTAGTCGAAGATGTATTTTATGTTATGTATTTTAATTTAATTTTTATTTTATTGTGTAATGTGCTTATATATATTTATTTATAACCATTTTATATCCATGAGATGAGATACCCTTTTGGCTCACATCAAGTTATTTCCGTAATTATTAACTGATGTCGTTACGCTGCAGAAATTTCGTAACGGATCTTCTTAAACTAATTTCCATTCTTTGGGTTAATCATCAACTTATTGATTATTTAGTTATATGATTATGTGAGAAATAATTTTTTATATCCTATAATGTATTTATAAATTATTCTTGTGTATCTATAGTGAATACCAAGAATCGTTCTATTTTACTAACAAAATGATCTTTGTAATGTAATTTCTAAAATCAATTTTCATTCACTGGGTTTTACCCATATATCGTTGGTTAAATAATTCCAAGATTATGTTTGAAATAAATGTTTATATATCAATGTTATAAATTCCGATTTTATTTGTGTGGATATACTTTTTCTATACCTAATCACCCCATTGATAAATTCTTACTTAATTTATATGATCATTGTAAGGGATTTCATCTCAATTAAAATTTCATTGATGCTTATTTATTGTTATGAACCAATTCAATTTTATATGGTGTATACAATTCCCTTTGATATATTCTATAATTAATCTCATTATCCTAATGATATTATAAGTTTTTTATTTATGTTATTCTTTAATTATTTTTACTCAAGTGTTTCACACATCTTACGAGACACTTTAAAAAAGCATCATTTTAAAAGTTTTAAAGGTCCATTCTTCTAAATCATTCTCATTAATGTAATTTATTTAAAAATTGTTTTAAGGATTTATTTATATGGATATATATTTGAAAATATTATTTTTGATTGTCATTTAAATGTATGAAAGTTGTATAGGATACATTAATACAGAAATATCTTTATTAACTTTTTTTAATATTTTTTGGAAATGGATTGAATATGTCAGTATCTCGAATTGATTTCTTGTTATTTATGAGTGAAATGTTGATAATTTGACTATTTTATTTGATATTATTATTTAATGGGGTTTGTACATTTGATGTTTGGCTACGTAATAAACCAAATACTGGTGGTGTTTTATTAACCTAAGGTGGGTGAGCCCTTGATAGCTCTCAAATGCATTGGGTAATGTGATAGAGGTAAATGTTAATGATTCTACTAAGAGAGTTATGGAATATACTAAAATTGGTATTTCAAATGTAAATCCCTTTCTGGCTATGAAAGATACAATGTAAGTATGTTATGGATGCCACAAGTTACCATTATGAATTATGATTTCTATGTTTTATTCATAACTCTAATGATTTTAGGAGTTATGTTAAGAACTTATGTTTCATGATTGAAATGTATGCTATCATTGATTTGTATGTACTGATGGACTAATATTTTCTTTACATATTTTATATTCCATACATATGTTTGTTTTTCTCATCCCTTGTTTTTGAAATGTTTTTTCATAGGGTATAATTAATGGTAAGGGAAAAAAAGACTTCATGAAAATTTTTATAAACAAAATAAAAGTTTTTTTATTTAATTTGTTTTATTATTGTGAAAACTTTTGATAGAGTAGATGTTCCTACTTTATAATATTTGAGATGTAATTTATTATTTATGACCTAATTCTATAATACTATAAAATTGAAAAATAACCATTTTGTATTCTTGACTCAAATCATGATTATATAATGCTTAAGGCTTAGTCCTAACACACATAGTCATTTACAACCTCTCTATTGCAGAATATAACATTTCACACCCATCTAAATTTTACACACACAACTAATTAGGATTTTAGAGTGACAACCAAAATCACAATTCCCATGCTCCGCAATAACCCTATCTATGGTTAAAATTATACTATAGTTCCCACTAGTCTCCCTTAAGTAATATCATATCATAGACACCATACTTGTGACCATCAATCACTTTATCATCCCTTAAACCCATTTAGTTTCGTAAAATTATATTGTATGAACTTTGTATTTAGTATCATGTATAACAAAAATCACCAAGAGAGTTAAAGAAAAAAATATATAAAAATATATAGTTTATTTAATATTTTTAAAAGATTAAATATATTTTATAGTTTTTGTAGATTTTATTTCATATAAAAATGAGTTTTCATGAATTACATGCAAGTGAAACTTTGTTCGGTAGCATATGTTACACGCATGGCAATGTTTTACCGAAAGACATTATATTATTGTAGACCCCGGAAAACGCGCCCCCAAAATTTTCCAAATTCCTCCATACATGATCCAAGATCGTAGTCCATTTCGCAAGCTTAGATTTGGTAGGTCGTAGGGCCCGAACGGAGTTACGGATTAGGAGTTATGGACGTTTGAAGTTGGGCTGGAAATCTGGTTCGCGAAGCCCATTCGCGAAGCCCCCTCCGTGGTCGCGGAGCGCCGCCGCGAAGCAATGAGGCGAGAGGCTCCGCGAACCCGTTTGACATTTGCGATGCGCCGTGAAGACCCCTCGCGAAGCACTAATGCGAAGCACCGCTACGAAGCACCCGTGCAGCGCAGTCCCGCGAAGCCCCGCCGCGAAGCGCCCCCACCATCGCGGCCTCGCGAAGCTCCAGAGGCGGTGATGCTCCGCTAACGCATTTGACGTTCGCGAGCCGCCGCGAAGCACCAGAGGCGGTGATGCTCCGCGAATGCATTTGACGTTCGCGAGCGCGCCGCGAAGCTCCTGAGGTGGCGCGGATGTTCTACTTCGCGGCGCCCCTTCCTATAAATACCCAGCTCACCCCCCTTCTCAAAGAGGACGGCCACGGCCACTTCGCCCCTTGGGCGGCCGAGCGGAGCTCCGCATTGCGGCTCCGCGAAGCCATGCTCCGCGAGCAGCTTCCTTCGCGTTGCTGCTCCGCAAGCCAAGACTCCAGGAGTCCATGCTCCGCGAGCCGATGCTCCGCGATGCTGCTCTGCGAGACCAAGCTCCACGAGAGCCCTTTGCTCCGCGAGACCATGCTCCGCGATGCTGCTCCGTGAGACCAAGCTCCGCGAGACCCATTTGCTCCGTGAGAGACCATTGCTCCGCGAGTCCATGCTTCGCGAAGCTACTTCGCGAAGACCTATGCTTCGCGAGGATCCTACCTTCGCGCCCATCGGTCCATACCGCGGGGGCTGCGCCCCCGCACCCCTGCTCGGGCTCAGTGCCGAGCTGCGGTCCCGGCCCTCCGGGCCGGTCCCTTCGCAACCGTCACAGGCCCCCATGAAAAATGGAGAGTCACACCGCGAACTTCTCGGGCCGGGATGCCGGGATTTTCCATTGCGCCCTTATGCGCTCCCACCTTCCACCTATGGAACACCATGATTAGAGATACTCCTCTACACACCATGAAACACCTTCAGTTGACATATTCCTCTGGGTTTCATTCTATGTCGTGAGTTGAGGTTCTCATCATTGATTCCCCAGGTACCTTGAGTCGAACCATTCCTCAGGTAACTCCTCCAAACCCAATCACTTGGCTCCTATGCCAGGTTCAACCAGAAAGGGCCGCCCTTGCGTAAGTCCCAAAACCAACCATTTCTAGGCACCTTCTGCCTAATAGTCCTACCTACATGACTGTAAACTGTAGTACTCCCTATGTGCCAAACATAGGATGCCTCTTGCTCCAAATAAGAGATGCCTTATGCTCCAAGCATGAGATGCCAATAGTCCCATCTACAAGAATATAAACTCTAGTACTCCCTATCTGACAAATGATAGGATGCCTCTCGCTTCTATCGAGAGATGCCTCATGCTCCTAGCATGAGATGCCAATAGTCCTACCTACAAGACTCTAAACTGTAGTATTCTCCCTATCTAACAAATGATAGGATGCCTCTTGCTCCAAGCGAGAGATGCCTCATGCTCCAAGCATGAGATGCTAATAGTCCTATCTATATGACTTTAAACTGTAGTAAACCCTGTGCTCCAAACATAGGATTCCTCTTGCTCCAAACAAGAGATGCCTTATGCTCCAAGAATGAGATGCCAATAGTCCTATCTACATGACTATAAACTGTAGTACTCCCTATCTAACAAATGAAAGGATGCCTCTTGCCCTATACGAGAGATGCCTCATGCTCTTATCATGAGATGCCAATAGTCCTACCTACATGACTCTAAACTGTAGTATTCTCCCTATCTAACAAATGATAGGATGCCTCTTGCCCTATACGAGAGATGCCTTATGCTCCTAGCATGAGATGCCAGTAGTCCTACCTACATGACTCTAAACTATAGTAATCCCTATGTTCCAAACATAGGATGCCTCTTCCATTAAACAAGAGATTCCTTGTGCGCCAAGCATAAGATGCCTAACGCCATGATCACAGTGGCGTAACATCAAGAGCTTTGGAATCCATTCAAACATTCCATCACTCCACCTCACGCTTTGCGTGTCCTTCGTTCGGATCGTCATTCACTCCCATGTCTGGAGGGACCCCCTAACAGTATGGATGCTCGACCTATGGTCCGCCTGCTGTCCTGGGCCAACGCCCCGGAAGACTGATCACGTCTGGAGGGACCCCCTAACAGTATCGATGCTCGACCCATGGTCCACCTGCTGTCCTGGGCCAACGTCCCGAAGGATCGATCGACAACACTTGTGACATGGTCCCGTGTTTCGAACATGGTCAACGGTCGATCCTCATTTGTTGTCCTCATTTCTGGCTAACGTGATATGGATGCTGCGTTGCAAACATGGTCAGCAGTAATCCTCCATCACCACGCCAATCTCATGACATTCTGAATATTGGGCATGTGATTCACACTTTTCAACTCCCTTTGTTGGGATAGATTCCAATGCCCTTGGCATTATCCCGCTTGTGCACTAGAGCATAGGTGAAGGCCTCAACTCACCAGTGAGTTGGGATGCCCTCATGGCCAGACATGAGGAAGACATTACGGGCAGCTTCCTAGCGTAAGCCCCATTCACCATTGCCGCTCCTTAGCGGCACCCGGGCAGCTTCCTAGCGTAAGCCCCATTCACCATTGCCGCTCCTTAGCGGCACCCGGGCAGCTTCCTAGCGTAAGCCCCATTCACCATTGCCGCTCCTTAGCGGCACCCGGGCAGCTTCCTTGCGTAAGCCCCATTCACCAGTGCCGCTCCTTAGCGGCACCCGGGCAGCTTCCTAGCGTAAGCCCCATTCACCAGTGCCACTCCTTAGTGGCACCCGGGCAGCTTCCTAGCGTAAGCCCCATTCACCAGTGCCACTCCTTAGTGGCACCCGGGCAGCTTCCTAGCGTAAGCCCCATTCACCATTGCCGCTCCTTAGCGGCACCCGGGCAGCTTCCTAGCGTAAGCCCCATTCACCAGTGCCCCTCCTTAGTGGCACCCGGGCAGCTTCCTAGCGTAAGCCCCATTCACCATTGCCACTCCTTAGCGGCACCCGGGCAGCTTCCTAGCGTAAGCCCCATTCACCAGTGCCCCTCCTTAGTGGCACCCGGGAAGCTTCCTAGCGTAAGCCCCATTCAACATTGCCGCTCCTTAGCGGCACTCAGGCAGCTTCCTAGCGTAATCCCCATTCACCAGTACCGCTCCTTAGCGGCACCCGGGCAGCTTCTTGCGTAAGCCACATTCACCAATGCCGCTCCATAGTGGCACCCGGGCAGCTTCCTAGCATAAGCCCCATTCACCAGTGTCACTCCTTAGTGGCACCCGGGCAGCTTCCTAGCATAAGCCCCATTCACCATTGTCGCTCCTTAGCGGCACCCGGGCAGCTTTCTAGCGTAAGCCCCATTCACTGTTGAAATCCTCATCCAACGGTAAGCCGTTGTGACCCTATTCAGTGGTAAGCCATTGACATCCTCATCCAGCGGTAAGCCGTTGTGACTCTCTCCAGCGGTAAGCCGTTGCGACCCCATCCAGCGGTAAGCCGTTGTGACCCAATTCAGCGGTAAGCCGTTGACATCCTCATCCAGCGGTAAGCCGTTGTGACCCAATCCAGCAGTAAGCCATTGTGATCCTATTCAGCGGTAAGCCGTTGACATCCTCATCCAGCGGTAAGCCGTTGTGACCCAATCCAGCGGTAAGCCGTTGTGACCCTATTCAGCGGTAAGCCGTTGACATCCTCATCCAGCGGTAAGCCGTTGTGACTCTCTCCAGCGGTAAGCCGTTGTGACCCCATCCAGCGGTAAGCCGTTGTGACCCAATTCAGCCGTAAGACGTTCTGGGCCTCCATCCTGGAGTATGTCCCAACACCATGGGCCGCCCAACGCGTAAGCCCCTCTTCGCTTCTCACGGACGCACCCTTCGCGACGTGATCGTCAGGTCCTTGCAACCTCTTGTTTCCCACACCGAGCATGACTCACGTGGGCTTAGAGTGAGCACCGACCCTGAAACCCACCTTTTGAACTACGAGGTCTTTGATCCATGTGAAGGCATGGTACGTTGGAAGCCTCCATGAGGTTCAAGCCCGCCCGTCTTTCACGTCGGGTTTCACCCCCGTCCAGCAAGACGTTAAACTGCACCTCGGTCCAGTGGTAAGCCATTGCGACCCAAACCCACCTGAACTACGAGGCCTTTGATCCATGTCAAGGCATGGTACGTAGGAATCCTCCACGAGGTTCAAGCCCACAAACAGTGGACCAAGGTCTGCTTTCACGTCGGTTCATCGACACACTCCACCTGAACTACGAGGTCTTTGATCCATGTCAAGGCATGGTACGTAGGAAGCCTCCACGAGGTTCAAGCCCACCCGTCGCTCATTCACGTCGGGTCCCATTCCGGTCCAGTGGTAAGCCATTGCGAACCACCACCTGAACTACGAGGTCTTTGATCCATGTCAAGGCATGGTACGTAGGAAGCCTCCTCGAGGTTCAATCCCACCCGTCGCTCATTCACGTCGGGTCCCATTCCAGTCCAGCGGTAAGCCGTTGTGATCATTTGAACTACGAGGACTTTGATCCGTGTCAAGGCATGGTATGTAGGAAGCCTCCACGAGGTTCAATCCCACCATTAGTGGACCCACGAGTCTACTTTCACGTCGGTACGCTGACGATTCCCATCGGACCAAGGTCCACCTTCACGTCGGTACGCTGACGATGCCCATCGGACCAAGGTCCACTTTCACGTTGGTTCGCCGACGACATTCATCGAGCCAAGGTCCAGCTTCACGTCGGTTTACCGGCACCATTCCAAACTACGCGGACTTTGATTCCCTGCCACGGGGATACGTAGGAAGCCTCTTCAAGGCTCAAGCCCAACTTCACCGTCACCCCTGTGATGGTTCCATTTCATCCTCCTCCACTTCACTCATCCATCCATCACCCATCCTGATTCTAACCCGGGCCGCCACATCCCGGTGGAATCATGCCATCCACCTCCTTGCTACTCCTAGAAGCGCATGTGCTGCTTTCCATGTGTAAGCCCCATCATATCTTTGGGTCGTTGTCCTCTGTGTACACCCCGATTCATCACCCATTCGAACTACGTGGGTTTTGATCCCTGTCCTCCACACAGGGTACGTAGGAAACCTCCAAGAGTTTCAATCCCAACCAATGGTAATGTACCCCATCCCGGGGTGCACTTCCCCTGATCCGCCCTTAGTGGTGTTCAGATCAACCATTAAAGTGTGACATCTCCCCTCTACGGGGTGCACCACCTCGGATCCGTCCTCATTGGGCGTTCTGATCCATCTCCTTTGGTAATCTTTCTAGGTGTTCCCTCCTATGGATACACCAATCTGATCCGTCCTCATTGGACATTCTGATCACCCGTACTCCGTCTCCTTAAGACGTTAAACTCACGGCCTACCTTGTGATAAACATGAGATACCTGAGGAAAACCTCGGATGGAACGCCTTTGGTGTAACCGTATCTGCTAGACGTTAATCTTGCAACATACCCTGTGTTAAACACAGGAAGCTGAGGAAAACCTCAGATGTACACCTCGGGTTCTGCACCCTTGAGATGCCCTCTTATGAGGAAGAATACAGGTTCCTATGTGTCCACGCACCCAGAGATGCCTCGACATTCCTGATGTTTCCGTCTACTTCGACCGAAGGTCGCTACCATGTCAAGACCCTATGGATAGTCCTGAAGGAAGTAGTGTAATTAACCGGCGTCCATGACAATATGGCACCGGGAATGAGATTCACGAACAACGTATTAAATCTATGAGGGAGACCCGGACTAGGTGACGAGTTCTGAGGAGGAATCCACAGGAGGAAGAACCGACATCCCATCATCCCGTTTCGATCAAGGAGCAGACGTCCCTGAATAAGGAGCGAATGCCGCCCGCCTTTGGAAAGCGGGAATGCGGGGCAACAGCCGCGCGTCCTCACAAACGGATGCGCGCGCCCCGGCGAAAGCGTCGGAAACAATTATTAAAATATTTTTCTTTATTATAATAATATATATCCTAGAAGTTAAATTAGTATTTATGAAAATGGTGTAATATCATATTTAAATATATAGTTTACAAAAATATAAGATGAATTCATTAGTTTCAAATTAATAAAAAATAAATATGAAACCCAATTGAATATAAATGAATTATATTTATTTTTATGCTCTCAAACCTATATTATCCTAATAAATTAAATTAATTGGTGAATAATATTAATTTATTTTATATATTATACCATTAAAAAAATTAATTTTTTATTAATCTTATATATTGTTTAGGTATAATAAAAAAACAAACCAATTATATATATAAATTATAATATTCTTATGAAGGAAATATTACCTATTTTTAATGGAGAACCTATATTAAATCATATATTTAGACCTTTTAAAACTATAATATGTGAAAATAAATATAAAATTTATATTTTCTTTAAAAATATTTGGATATGGTTATTTATTATTATTTTTCTCTAATGATTCAGTTTGTAATGAATAATAAAACATAATAAATTTTTATTCAAAACTTATTTTCCATCAAAATTATTTATAATGAAAATTATTATTTTTAAATGGTTTTAGTTAAATTAATTTTTTTTTCAATTAAAAAAATTTAGTTCATTTAAATAATTTTCACAATGAAATTGGACATAAAAACATAATAAATGGTTGATTTTTTTAATTTGAAAACCTTCATTGTTGTCCCATCTTCGAGGTTAAATTTAAATTAATTCCTAAAAAATCATTTATTGGAATTTGATTAAATGGATTAAATACATATAATAATAATAATTTTTAATTTATATTAAGTTCAAAATTTTTATGAAAAAAAAATATTACTGAAAGTGATTAAAATCCTTTACAATAATTAATGTAAAATTTATATATACATGTGACTAAACCATAAACACAGGGGCCAAAATGAACAAAACAAATGTCCATAGTCCACTTAATAAAAATATTAATACCCTATAGTCCCTTTTATATTATTTTGAGAATAATATAATCCACTTTCATTTGGAACAACATTGATGGAATTCCCTTTCCAAAAATTTACAAGAGTGCCAGTTCTCCAATATAAAATGACTCCTATACTCCCACTTCCACACACTTCTAACAACATACTCGGTAAATCAATAAATGAAAAAACAGATCCTAATCATACATAACCTCATCCTATAATCCTCATCTTTGTAATAAATCTATCCAAGAAATCCCTATGTTTTAAACCTATATGAGTTTCTCAAAGATGATGTAACTTATTTATTCAATGTGATTGGTTTTATTTCCATTCTCCACCAAATCATTCTTATTATTACAAGATTATATTAAATAACCTGTATACTAAATGTTATAGAATGTTTTTTGTTATATTATTGACCTACAATTACACAGACATCCATCTAATGGGTAATAAACTTACGGTTCGTGCACAGAAAATAACCGCCTCTCAAAACATTGATTATTTTTTTATCCTTGACAACTTTTCCTGGTTGATAATTATGATGGAAAATATTTTAATAAATGTTACTAAATAATTATTTATTTATTCTTCATTAATTGTTTTTGACACATACTTTTATACACTCAAATTTATGTTAATAAGATATCATCGTCTATGGATGTGTGAACTACCACCCATCAAAGCAATGTGATTCGTTAACATTATAAAAGGAATGTATAATGGATTGTTTTAATAAAACATATGTAACCTAAAATAAATATACATTGTTTTCATGAAATAATTATATTTCTATAAATATAATATATCATTTTCTTTATTACTCATTCCAGACACTTAAGAGTGATAATGTTGGACTTGGATGTGTGGACCACCACCTCCGAGACACGAAGTGATTCTTTTTACATAACAATATATACATGATTAAATAAAATTTCACATATTTTATAATTATCATTTTAGAATGATATATCAGTACTTACCTTCATTCTATAATGATCACTGAAAAATGGGAACATTACTCATTCGTACGTACCACTTACCCACTCCTTGATTGTAGCAATGATCCATTTTTCATTAATATATTTCATGAATAGGTTTAAACTATAATTTATGATTTAATTTTATAATTATTTCATGATAATTTTAATTTATATATTTATATAATGATACCTTTGACCATAATTGACCTTCCAAAGTCATTTTGACACATAAATCATAAATGGTCTAAATAGCTGATGTAAAATTAATTGTTTATGTAATTGTTTACAACATTGTAATTAGTAAAGTAAAAGTAACAATAAACAAGAAAACTATTTAGATTCTGGTAAAGAATTAACATACTATTATTACTTTGAAATATAAAGACACACATAATAATTCAGAATAAATGTAAGGTATTTCGTCTCAATTTACATTCCATTGAGACTTATCTCTTGTTATGCACTAATTGAATTGTATATCGTGTATATAATACTCTTTATCATTTTATATCCTGAAAAAAATTATTCTAATGATATTATAAGTATCATTTAATGTTATTCATTCATGAGGAAAATGATTCAAATGTTTCAAAGTGTAATAGGAAACTATGGAATTTTTAAATATTAGTTTACTCAAGAATGTTTTTATTATTAATTTAATGCTATTTTCATTCATTAATGTAAGAATCCATTTTTGTTGCATATCCTCCATTGGGGAATTATTGATAAATCTATATCGTTTATTCAATACATATATCTCATGATAAGGAACAATGTTTTATTAATTAAACCAATTGTTAGATATGTGATGGATGCTTGGCACTGGAAGACATGGGCGGGGTCAAGTTATATATATCCTCTTAATGCATCAGTAGACTCATGAGTTGGATCAGTTGAAAAAATCAGAATATTTTAAAAAATCTTGAGAATAGATCTTGATTGTGTAGTTTTACATGTTATAGATACATAAAATCCAATATTAAAAGAATTTACATCAATTTAGTTATCACTTTTACCCATGAATTATTTCCTTAACATATATATGGGTACATTTAATTATCAGTTCATTCATTTAGTGGCATGTGTTTTTTGATTTTTACCTGTACATATCATCTTTTCCTTATCAAGTTATTGGAATAACAAGTGTTATTAGTTATTTACCATTCCATAATAATTATTCTCATGTATCCATTATTTATTCCACTTTACCTATCATTAATGTGAATTTGAGATCAACCTTATTATGTTTTCTTTCATATATTATGAATAAGTGACATGTAAATATACTTTCAAGGATGCAGTTTATTTCCTTTTATTAATTATCATATCTTATTTTCTATTTCCTTGGGTATATTAGGTTCCTCGTATGTAATATGGATTTCCAATACTGCTAAACTGATTGGTAGTTTAGGATTTTATTCCTGGTAATAATTCCAATTTAATAAAATAATGCATCGAATCAAAGCCTATGATGTTGAGGTATTACAATTGCTATCATAGGAATCTATATATAAACCTTATATAATGATTTGGAAACATAAATTATATAATATCACCCTATGATAGACCTTGAGGATATTTATTGTATAGAATCCTATACTTTTGTCAAGTTATATATTATTTCGGTATTCGCAGTAATACATCCCTATATAGAAAATAAAATTGGATGTGTCTCTGGAAGAGATGTAACTATGGGTATCGTCTCTGACTTAGTGTATTAGGTCTGACTCGACGTAACCTAGTACATGACAATGGGGATTACTGCAAACCTTGTTTGACATTTCTGGAGGATTCATTTAAGATAATTCACATTTTTCTTTATGAAATATCAAGAAGGATTTATTTTGATCTCGAATATGACGAAACTAGGATAAAACTATGGTTTCATAGATTGAAGAAGTTAAAAACAAGATTTAGGCATCCTATAAGTAATTTTTCATGAATATGTGGTTTTTTATTTTGACATGTGTTGATCACACAATAATTTCAAGATTTAGTCAACTTTTAGAACTAGAAGGAACTGGGTTATTAATTATTATGATATACATTTTTTTATGTGAACAGAAATTGAATGATTACTAGGGTAAAGGATGTTGTTATCATGATTCATTAGTTTTTGTAAAACATGATTGACAACATATACCTCAACGAACTCTCAGACTCACCAAGGAAGTGAAGGAAATAGTTTATTTAGATTTTAGATAATGGAGACCATAGAGGAAAGAATTTTATGTTTCCTTTTCTTTACGAATATTGATAGAATCAACCAGGTGAATATATTAAAAGATCAATAAGATGTTTTGGTTGTGCAAAATAAGGAAACAATGAACATAACTTCAAAGGAAAAATGAAGAGTTATGTTAATATAATTAATGGGGATATTGTCCTCCCTATGACATCATTAATGGTAAAAAAAATTATGTTTGGAATGAATGGTAATTATTAAAATAAATTTTTAAAGAGAAAATATAATGAAGAAGATTAGAAAGGTGGTACTGGTAATGGGTATATTAATAATTATTTTAATAGTACTTGTGAAATATGAAAGTAAATACGTATTAAGTTATTAGATGAGGTATCATTGTTAATGGCTGATGGTTGAAGTTGAATAATCAAAGTGTTTATGTATTTGTATTCAATAATTATATAATTTTAATATTTTAACTATGATGTAATTTTTATTTTATGTATGGAATATATAATTATTGTACTGCAGTAATTTTTTCTTAAGGATATCAGATCATATGCATAATGGTGTTAAGAAAAAAATTTATTTAATAATTAAAACATTTTGTGAAACAAATGGTTGAGGTAAAGAAAAAGCTTAATATGTTCCAAATGATAATAAAATAATTTTTTTGAAAAATAAATGATTGTATTCGATAACATAAATCTGGTAAGTGTTGAAAACCATGGAATTGAGTATTAATTTATGGATTAAAAAGGCGGGTGGAGGTTTTGCAGCTCCCGAGAGACCTTGTGAATAGTCACTTTATATATCCTTCCTTGCTGAATCTCAATGATGAAAGAATTATCGAAAAATAGATCTGGCTATTCATGTCATCCTTCTATCTTGAGTAGAAGATATCTTTCAAAATGGATTGCATCAAATGCACTGCCAGATAAAACTCTTCCTGATGATGCCTCTCAACATGACATATGGATATCTTTTGTTTAAGTGCTTAAGTGTTCAAACATTAAAAAATCATTCTCATCAATGAATCCATTTTCTTGAATTATAGATGATGGAGGCTTTGCAGTCGATGTGGCTCTCGATGCTCTTTAACAGAGAGCTCAAATGTATATGTTTTCAATACTTGGTAGAATTTTTTATTTAAAAAGATATAAAATGTGGCCCATACCATAACTCAGACAAAGAATTACTCACAGTTGGGGAACATCCAATTGGAAATTTGTTCAATTGAGAAAATTCTATTTTCATATTATACTAAACTCTTAGGATGAATTAGATCGCATGTGGATGTCAAGCAGTATTCATCTGAAACTTGTTGTTCTCTGACTATAATAATGGGATTTTTCTTTCATCCCATTTACTCATAGAAATTCAATGGCACATTTTCGGGTGATACTACATTGACTTAGCTAGTATTTTAGTCACCTAAAAATATTTAATGATATCAAATCTTGCATTGGGGTCCCTTTAAAAATTTATCAAAGAACATTAAAAGGTGATTTGGGTATATATGATATAGTTATAGTCGAAGTAAATATGGAATTGAATCTTCCACATGCCATCACATTCAATGATAAAGAATACAGAACTATGTTCAGGATAGATTATGAACATGTGCCACCTTTCTTAATATTTCACGTTTATTGGAAACAATTTCATGAATTGTATATTGGTGAAAATGAGTTGAATCATCCCACTTATAATGAATTGGATGAAATGAAGAGGAATAAGGAAATAAAATAAAGATGAAGAAGAAAAAAGAATTGTTTTAGAGAAGGATAAGCCCCCATAAAAAAAATTATCGGTGAAGAAAGATTGCTACCCATCCTCCTCAAATGACCCTCGTAGAAAAACCAAGGAAGCATCAGTGGAATATGGGGAGATTGAAATTGATGAACATGGTATTGCAAATGCAATTGCAGTGCTAGACATGAACATAGTGAACAAACCTCTTTGGGAATAAATAATCAAGATCAAAAACCCTATAAGGAGTATTAACATAATGGAATGAATGGTAAGAAAGGCATTTCTATAGGAATAACTTCTTATTCCACTGAGATTAATGCCACCGCACAGTTAACTGAGACTAACCTCTAGCTACTTTCGGATAACATTGTCTTAAATACTACTGAAGAAAACATAGAGGCTTCATTTATCATGACATTAAAAATAGAAAAATACACTCCCTTCAAAGTGGAAAATTATTGAAATATAATTAATTTTAGGGCTGGCCAGTACCCATATTTTGAAGGAATTTTTGGTTCCTAACATAGAAGAGGCAATGCTATAACATTGGAGATCCATGGGTCCTAAAACAACACTTATATACCCTAGATGAGTTAGAACAGTAAAGAGTCTTAGGAAACAAAAGAGGGTGACACAAAAATTAATTTTGATGACAAAAAATAGGGGAAAAATAAATATTCTCTGGAAGATGTATGTGATGAAAAAGAAATAGAACCTACATGGGAGTTTCAGGGGCCCAAAAAAAGACCTGCTAAACCTGTGATGATAGTTTCTGGACATAATTATCCGGGGGGTTCTATGGTTGGCTCATATTATTAGATAATTGATGACAAATCCCCTCAATGATAATCAAAGGAACATAATAATAGAACTGATTAGATTAATGTGGAAAATAGAACCATAAAACTCAAAGTATTAGTCTCTAATCAGCATGTTATAGGTGAAGACAAGTCAGGTAAACATGATAATATTGCTTCTCCTAACTCTCCCATGATCAAACATGATAGTTAATCGTCAAATAGAAAGGAGAAATCAATCAAACATCATAGGAAATAAATAATGAGAAAGAAATCTGGAGGTAAGAAGAATGGGGGCCCATCCCCAAACAGAGGTCAGAATGAATATAATCTATTGGAAATGTTAGGGTATTCCTAACACTGACACACCAACAACGTTAAAAAGAATTTTATTCACGCATAAACCAATTTTTTTTGTAATATCTGATCCAAGAATTAATTATTATTATAGTTTTATTAGCACAGATAAAATTAGTTACATATTTATTTGTGCTACATCTAATAATAGTAATGTGGATTCTCTTTGATTTTTCCCTACAATTCTTTAAGTAGTGTGCACATATTCAATAGTGACACTCAATATTTCACATGTGAATTGACTTTTCAATTTTTTTATATCTATTACACCTTTATTTATGATAATAATAAATATCAAGATCAAAGATATCAATGGAAGAACTTGTATCTTTTAAACAAAAAGATACAAGCTCCTTATATCATTTCTAGAGGCTGCAATGCTATTGAAGGACAAAGTGAAAAAATTGGGTCCTTCTCACTCTAATATTTTTGCTAAAGAATTTAAATACTGTATTGAGGATAACAACATATTGGACATAAATATCCAGGGATCTAAATATACTTCGTAAAGAAGACATTAAAATATGGTAATGACTATGAAACATCATTGTTCTTTCACAGAAATACATGCCCTTGATATATGGGACACAATTTGTAGAATCACCTGACCAATAATTAACATGTATCACCACCCTATTATAATGAGTCTCAATTCCGGATTTTCTAATACCATCACTCCCTTTCGATTTTAAGATGCCATCAACTCTGTGACTGATTATGAAAACATTTTTAAATACACATGGAATTCAATGAATTATAATAATGATTCTTTTTCTTGTATTATGAAATTGAAACATTTAGAGAAAAAACTAATGTCATGGTGTAAGGAAATAGACAACCAAATAGATAATGATATTTATTATTTGGAAAACACTCTCAAACAAATTCAAATTGACTCTATGAACAATGACATTGCTAATGATCCCAAACAAAAAATTTTACTTTAAACTAAACTAATATATCCTATCACCATTAACGATTTTATGAGAAATAAAACATTAAAAATTAACTGGATCTAATATGGAGATAGGAACACAAAATTCTACAATTCTCATATAAGAGAAAGGAAATATTTTAGACCCATTACTTTCCTTAAATATGGGGATAACATTAAAGACAAAGAGCAGGGATTGACTAATCATATTGTCTCATAATTATACAATATAATTAATGTTCCAGGTCATAATAAAGAAATAAAATAGGATATATTTACTAACATAGTGTGAGACAATGGGAACATTCCCTTGAATATTTTTCTAAAAGACCATTAGATTAAAGAGGAAATATTTACTATAAATAAATACAGATCCCCTTGAACTGATGGTTTCCAAAATTTCATTTTTCAACACTATAGGGATATCATCCAATATGATATTTGTAATCTGATTAAAACCATTTCACTAATCAGTACCTTCCTTATGAGATTAACTTTTAGTTACAATCCCTTATTTCCAAATTGGAGAATACTTTTTAAATTCATCTTTTCCGACCCATTCCTCTCATTAACAATATCTATAAAATCTTCTTTAAACTTTTAGCCAACAGGCTTGCTCATATTACTAGAAAAATTGTATCTGGTAACCAGTTTGAATTCCTTAATGGTAGAAACATCCATTACTGCATCTGTCTTTCTTCTAAATGTACTAATTTACTAAAAAGGTCTAATAGAGGCAGAAGCATTTCCATTAAAATTGTCATCAGAAAATATTTTTCCACCATGGACTGGATTTTTTTTCCATGTCCTTACCATGTTTGGTTTTCATGATACTTTTGTTAAATTATTAAAAAACGTTTTGGTTCTACTCACATTTCGGATTTCATTAATGGGGTTCCAGTGGGTACATTAATTGAAAAAAAAATTCAAAGAAAGGGAACCCCTATGTGCCATCATTTACGTTATTAATGACGATATCCTTAGTAGACTTATCACTATAATGGTCACCCAAGGTAATATTAAGACCATTATTTCCTCTAGAAACCTAAATTTTCCCTCTCATCTCAAAAATTTTAATGATATTATTTTATTAATTTTAGGGTACAAACATAACCTCAAAAATCTTAATGATGTCCTCTCTCACAATGAAGATATATTAGGGAAATCCATAAACTGGAGAAAATCCTTTATTTTCTTTGAAAAATGATTTCGTATAACTAGAAAGGATAATATAATAAATGAACTTTTATAAAAATAATATTCTCTCCCATTCATGTTCCTTGTCATTCTGATATTTTTTGGGAAACCAAAATGCACTTCTTTCTCCAATATATTCGATCAAATTAATTATCAACTCTCAACATGGAAAGGAAAATCCTTATCCATGAGAGGCTTGACATGTCTTATTAAATATACCATTGTTTATAATATTTTCTACCCCATGATGGTTTATAAATGTATTATTAGATTAATTCAAAAATCATAACAATATAATGAAAAACTTTTTCTAGAGTGGAATCACAAAGTAGAGGAAACATGTCACTATCCCATTGAAAAATTGTAGCATGCCCTTTGATAATAGAGGTCTCGGTATTAAGAATATTTTTCAATTTATGAATCCCTACAATCTATGATCACAAGGAACCTTATATATAATAATTATTTGGAATTTAATTTTCATAGAGGAATATTTCAAAATAATTTATGAAATGGTAGGACCTTGCACATGAAATATTATATCTGGCCACACATTAAGAAATATTTTTCTAAAATGATGTATTAATCGAGATGGATTGTCAATAAAGATTCATCTTCAAAATTTTGGATGGATAACTGGATTGTGATACCCCTATCCTCTTTGACTGATTCTATGAAATTATCTACTAATATTAGTATCTACATAAATCAATTTCCTTTATTTTGGTACAATGTATTTACTTAATGAGATAATTTCCATTATTAGGAATTACCTTTTTTCTACACTATTTATTTTTTGGTTTGGGAACCAGCTCATAATTGTATACTAAACTCTAAACTCTAATAAAATCATATTTTTTGTAATGCTAATAAATATTTATCTAACATTCAAAAATTTAACATGTCTGGGGTTAGACACTCTATATTTACTTTGGACTAGAGAATTTCTCACAATAGAGTTCCCACTAATCACTTTCTTCAATTATTTAGTATTCAACTATGTTCTAAATGTTGTATGTGTAATCAACAGAAAGAGGATGATGACCACCTATTCTTATATTGTACTACTACTTCTGCACTATGGAAATACATATTTGAATTTTTTTTATCTTATATGGATATGTCTAGACTCCATTTAGACTCATCTTCAAAGATGCACAACAATTGATGCCTCTCTTCTAGGTAAACAAATTTTTTGATACTACTTTTATAAAATTGATACACATAATTTGGTATGAGGGAAATTCTATCAATTGAAACAATAATAATTTAAATATTCATATAGATCAGGTGAAGATACTTATTTCTATAAAGTAATCTATAATGATTCAAATGGGTACAATCCCCAACTCCTTCAAGAATCTTATTGCTCTTCATTAGATTGGAATCAAATTGAGATTCAGTCAGATGAAAGGTATGTTGGAAGTCTTCATGAAACCCCATATCCTTGGATAGATCATTATAAATGTGAATAGGGCCTCAAAAGGCAACCTAAGTCCATCTGGCTATGCAGTAGTTTACAGGAACTATAATGGGAACATTTTGGGATGCGACTATGACACGTGTGGGTTCACCTCCTCCTTAGAAGTTGAAATGTAAAACACCCTTATCATCATTATTCTCATCATAAAAAATGTATGAAACAATATATGTATTGAATGTGACTCCATTACAATCATTTCGGATCTTTGACCTGGGGTGGTTTACATGGTGTGGCCCCTCACAACAAGATGGATGGTGTGCCTTCAACATTTGACTGCGCTCAATCATATTATCACCCATGCTTACCAGGAGTTAAATTGGGTTCAATTTTGTCTCAAAAACAAACAAATTAACACCGATATTTCATGGATGGATGACCTCCTAATGAACGTCATCCCACTTCATGAAAAATGCTGTAATAAAATTCCATCATTCAAACTTTCGTAATCTGTTTTTTTTAATCTTATATTTTTTTGTAATTTGGTCTTTTGACAAATTCACCATCAATTAAAAAAAGAGTATTTATTTATCGAAAAAGTATTTCATGCTATAATTTTTGGAGTTTCAAAGGCTTCTAGATCTAAATTATATATCCACTATCAAGTGTATTTCTTAAGAAATATTGAATAATTTAATTTTTCAATAATTTTTTATCATAATGGAGGTTATAACCATATTTTAGAATAATATATGATAAAATTATTAACATATTACATATAATTAAAGATTTAAATCATATTTATTTATAGATAATGATGAGATCATTTTTGGAAATTTAGTGTCCTTCCATTCAATGTATTCGATCATACTGTTTTGGAAATGTTAACCATTAATAAATAGTTTATGTTAATCTTTTGATGAGGTTTTAGAGATTGATGTATTACATCACACAATTAAAAAAATTTATATAATTTTAAGTAGAAATAGTTCCCGGAATACTGAAGGGATTGGACTAAATCTATAGAAACATAAATTTCATTATATTTTCAGGAAGTGAATTAATTACTCAAAAATATGAAAATGAAAAAAATATTGCACAATTAACATAATTTTTATTGAACCAGGGGTCTTTTAAATAATCATAGATTTATAGATTTGAGATCCATAACCTTTTATTGATCATTCATTTGTTTATGATTGATAACCACAATCACAACCTCTAAATATTATCATTTTTCTCCAAGAACATATACCTACATTCCACTAATGTTGTCCTACTTTGTGATGTAGTAATATGTTATTCCATGTGGAATTTTTATATATCATTCTATCTTACTAAGAAGAAATTTTATTAACTCTTTTAATGATGTGTTATTTCAAAAAAATAATTTTCAAACATCAACCCCTACATATCTGAGATCGAGTATAAATTATGTTGATAAAAGTTGATTATGGGGCATGTAATGCCTTTTTTTAGAAAACAATAGTATATTATTAAAATATTATTATCTAATATAATAATATATAACCTAGATTTTAAATTAGTATATATAAAAATGGCTTACTAACATATGAAAATTTATGGCATAATAAAATAGAAAACAAAATCACTGGTTACAGACTAATTATAAATAAATGTGAAAAAAAATTTAAATAAAAGTAAATAATTTTATTTTTATACTCACCAAATATTTTTATCGTAATAAATTAAATTAATTACTTATTATTATTGAATTAATATATATATAATAAATTTTATAAAATATTTTTGATATTCATATAGTATATTTTATATGAATAAAAAAACAATATTACGTATAAAAAAATATTTTTTTAATCCCTTTTACTACCTTTTAATGGACAACCTATTTTAAATAAATTTCTTTTTCACTTTTATAAATCTTATATTTCAAATTAAATTTATTATTTTAAAGTGGAACATAAAAATTTGGTTAGGGTGGATTTTATTTTATTTTTTTGTGAAATTGTATTTTTTAAGGAAAAAGGAAAATAATTAATTTTAATTCAAAAAAATTTTATTCTCATTTATTTGTTTATATTAAATTTATTTCTAAATGGATTCAGTGTTTAATTAGATTAATTTTATATTATTTAATCCAATTTAGTTCTTTAGAATAAATTTTATAATCAAATTGGATATAAAAACATTGAAAACATGAGAAAATGTTTACTTTAAATACCTACATTATCATCCCATTATGGGAGAAAATTTAAATTACATTCTACCCCTTATATATTAGAATTTGAAAAAAATGACTCCATATTTGAAATTATAATAATTTATAATGTCTAATAATTTCAACCTAGATTTTGACAAAAACACTATTAGTGAATGTGATTAAAAATAATTTCAACACTTATGGTTAAATTAAGGTTAACAGAAGACTAAAAATTAATCATAAGTTCCAAAATAACCCCAGACAGTTGTATAAAATCCATTTAATGTCTATTATTAGACCCAACTATCTATTTTAAATAATATTTCACAATATTGGATCAAATTTCAATGGGAAAAAGGAGGGATGAATCCTTTTTCATAAAATATAATACAATGCCACTCCTACACATCAATAATAAGGCCAACTCTCATCCCAGTTCCTCAAACCTATCAAGCATCTTTGGCTCGTCCACGATTGGAAAAACTATCTCCAAAATTCCCATACCTAAAGACAGAACCCTATATTTTTCATAAATCCATCAAAGGAATACTTTTACTGAAAACCAAAAGAAGTTACCCAAATAAGAGGTAACATCATTCATTAAGATCGTTATTTTTATTTCATTATCCACCCCCTAAAATATTGATTGGATGAATATTATAATTTTAATTTCATAAGGAGGCATAAATCAAAGTGATATACATCAAGGAGGTCGGAAGTAGTGAAGCCCCAAATGATCGTTAATGAAAATTTTAATGCCTCCAGAATGAAAGGAAACTATATTAAGATAGAGGGAAACTTTTTGGCTTGGGGAATCATGGGATGCCAAGAAGTCCGCAAAATTATTCCCCTCATGCCATGTGTGTGATTTTATTTATTTATTATTTTTTACTAATATAATCCCTAAAATATTATTATTAAATTATTATATAAAAAGGTTTAATAAATATACTATTATGTTTTTATGTTAAGGATCCAACATGTAGATACACACAATTCAATTTATTGGGTAACGAGTTTACCATTGGTGTATGGTGAACTACCTCCTGGTGAAACGATGATTTCTGTTTTTCAATTACCACCATTATCAATTTAAAATTATGATGTACACATTTTTAATATATGATATATATGGTAGTTTTTATTTCATTATAATTATTTATTTATTTTATAAAACATATCTTTATACTTTCCACTTTTTGTAAATATGATCACTTCGTTTGTGGAAGTGTTGACTACGACTACCTCAAAGTGATATGATTCTTTAATAAAATAAATGAATGTATATGGGATGGTTTTAATTAAAAATATGTTAAAGAATATATATATATATGATAATAATTATATAATTTAATGTCTGGAAACATAATATAAAATTTTCATTATTACCCTTTTCACAAATTTCAATGAGATAATGTCTGTTATAGACTCGTGGACTACCGCCTCCCCAATAGGATGTGATTCCTTTTACATCATAGGAATTCTATATATATGTATATATGACTAAATAACATGGTTTTAATGATATAATTATCATTATTGAAATATGTATCGTTACATATATTCTTTCCATAACGATCATTGAAAAATTGGGACAATACTCATTTGTATATACGACCTACCATCACCATGATTTTAATGTTAGTTAATTTTTAATAATCATATTTCATGATTTTTTATAGTATTATTTATGTATAAATATGATAAATATTTCTTGAATATTATTCTTTATATATTTATATAATGACCCCTTTAATAATTTTTGATCCACAAATGTCATTTTTCACTGACAAATCGTCTATTTTCAAAACAACCTATATAAACATAATTATCTATGTAGTTGTATAAAATATTTTAATAATTTATATAAATGTAATAATATACATGAATGTTTTTTTTAGAATTTAAATAATTAACATATATTAATTATTTAGGAATATAAAGACACCTGTGACAAGTCATACTCAAGGTTATGGATTTCGTATCAATTTTAATTCCATTGGGAATTATTTTTAGTTATTCACAAATTAACTTTTATATGGTTTATATACTGCCCTTTTACATGTGATATGATGAATCTCATTATTCTCATTATATTTTACATTTCATTTAATTTTATTCCTTTATTATTGTTATGATTTAAATGTTTCAATGTTGTTTAAGAGACTTTGGAATGTTAAAAGATTATTTTCTCAAAGAATTTTTTTAATAGTTATACAATTGTATTTCCATTCATCAACATCAAAAAAGGTGATAATTAAATATTATACAGTAGGAAATTATGGAGATATCTATATCCTCTAGTATGTATATATTTAAGGTTTAGGCACATTTTATATTAATTAAATCAATTAATTGATATGTGAGGAATGATTTGGAATGGAAGAAATTGGAGGGGAATAGTTATAGATATCCCCTCAATGCATCAATAGACTCATCATAACAATCAATTGTCTAAATAGGAATATTATAAACTATTTTGAGAATAGATTTTGATGGTATAGTGTTTCATGATCCAGATACATAACATCCAATATAAAATGAAATACCTTCATTTCATTTATCATTTTTATCCATGATATTTTTCATCGACATATTTATGGATACATATCATTTTCATTTCATTAATTAAGTGGTATGTGTTTCATTTTCTTACCATTACATATTTTTTTACATATCTAGTTATTTGAATGGAATGTGTTATTAGCTATTTACTATCCAATTATTATTATTATTATCATGAATTAATTATTGATTCTAATTTTTTAACCCTTACTGAGCATTTGAGATCACTCTTATTATGTTTCATTTCCAATGATTATGACACATAAATATTTGAATATGCTTTACAAGATTCAGTATATTTCATTTTGTTTTGTATCATGTCTAATTTTCTATTTTATAATGTGAAATTAGTTCCATGTATGTAATTTGGACATTCAATAATAATAAATTGACCAATCTATAGGGATTTTATTCCTTTTAATCATGAAAAAAATTAAAATAGTGCACTAGCTGTATAATTCTAGCTTCAAAACATTATAGCCCAACCCTAAATTCTAGTCATAACATACCTTGACATTTTAAAAGTTCCATTAGACTAATATATCCCCTTTAAGGGGGAATCCAAATCAATTTGGATAAATAACACATTTTAAATCCAAAAGTAACCATAAAAATCAAACACACATAACAAGAATCATCACTTCATAAGTCTACCACTGGGAAAAGTCTACTAGAAAGCACGAATACAACACATACCTTAGAGATCATGGAATCACTGGCATGAGGTGAAATGGAATAAAATCATCAAAACAAATTCCTTATAAATATACATTAAAACACATATAAAAAATCAAAATTTAATGTCATATAGAAAATTCATCACATAACAAAATACTCACAAAAAGGCCTTTGGATAAATAATATCAAACAATTCTTTAGAAAAAATAATCCAAATGTTAAAATACTATTTCAAAACATGATTACCAAATCAACCATTTTATATTAATATCACATTTGTGTACACCACATTTTTAAAACAGAAGAAAAAAAGGAAAATATCATTCTCTTTTAAAAAACACCCATTTCGATTTTAAAATTGAAAATTGAAATATTTAAACATGAGATTGAGATGAATTGTATTTTGAGTAGTCTGAATATAAATTTACCATCATTTATTTTTATTTGAGAACTTGAAAGACTATGTATTTAGTGATTTATTTGGACATCAGTCTATGATTTAAAACACTAACAATACATATGTATCACGTAACATCCCTAATTGGACACTGATGACTACTACATGGTCAGTATTGAGGGTAACACGTGTACATATAAAACCATGTTGACTATTTGAGTGTGTGGAGTACCATATCGTAAAACTATATCACATTTTGTCATATGACCATGTTTCTTGGTTATTTTTATTAAAATATATGCCATTTATTTTAGTAAATTATTTATAGTACCTAATTAATTTATAAAATCAATTTTATAATATATTTTTATTAATAAATTTTTTAAATTATTTTTATCATTTAAAATATAAAGCATGATTTTTTAAAATTTACTTTGAAAATATCATAGTTGTGTATTTAAAAATTTAAAAATTTATTTTTTTAATAATTTGTTTGAATATTTTATGGAGTCTTTGGAGAGACACTATTTACAGATACGTATATCCTGAAACATATCTAGCTATTTGGAAAATGACCACATTTCTCCAGTGTTTATTTATATATTAGATATTAATATATTAAAATGTTTTAAATCTAATTTACATGCCTTTTCTGGAATTACATAAACTATTTTACTTAACTATTTTATTTAGGCCATTATTTTGGAAATATTCTATCTCTTGTAATGTTAATATCATGCTTTTAAATTATTTTTCCCATAATTTTGAAAATCTATATAATGTTTTGTTTAAATATACATAGTATTTCTATAAACTATTTTATTTTATAAATGAAAATATTTTCTTTTGATATGTCACGACCGGTCCTCTGGGACCCATGTCTTGACTACCCGAAACCAACCTTCCATAGGCCAAGGGATGGTTACTAGCACCAAAGGTGTAATTCCCTAAAACTGGGAAGGAATTGACTTTATAAACTGTAAACAAACACAACTGATTACATAGATGGATACGAAAAACTAGGAAAAACTATATAACAAAAGAGTGTTGAATGTAAAAGGGGCCGATAATACAAGCCCAAGTGTAATGTATAGGAAAATGAAAGGTAGAAGTACAACTGAAGAAAATAAAATCAATCTTTGTGTTGTCCTCTGAGGTTCATATCTAATGGGTAGGTATATATAGCCTCCTCAGAACTCCACGTCCATCAGTCTCCTCTGCGTACTGAATCGTAATAAGGTCCACCTCTGGGTACCGTCCAGTCCTGGTTCTCTCATCCTCAATCATCACTTTCCATCATATGTATCCAACACAACAAGGTGCAGGCATATCCCATGTAGTTGTGAGTATAACGATATTCACTACGGTCACCAAGACCTTCAAGGCCTCAGAAAATCCAACACCGATAAACCACAATGTATGAAATTAATAGATAAACTTACTTAGGTATATGCCCATACATATACCTATGTTATCAAGTGATCCATCTCAATAATGAGGAAAACAGAAAATTACTGACTCAACTCACATATGTATAAAAGTTATTTAGAGATATAAATATTATTATAAGTAGCCACTGAATCATCTACTTAGTCGAACCCAAAGAATATCCAGGAATAGTAGTTAGAGATGTTGAACCCACATAGGATCCAGTAACAGTAGTCAAAATTATCGAACCCACACAAGATCCAGGAACAGTAGTCAGAGCTGTCGAACCCACACATGATCCAGGAACAGTAGTCAGATCTATCAAACCCACACATGATCTAGGAACAGTAATTAGAGCTGTCAAACCCACACAGGATCCCGGAAAAATAGTCTGAGCTGTCAAACCCACATAGGATCCACCTTCTAGGATGTTTGCCAAGGTGCATGTGAGTGGGGAAAAAGAACACTAGAAAGGAAATATGTTGGCCTTTGGTGATGGTCATTAGTCAGATGACCCATGCAGGCACATGGGTGGGAACCAGGGTGTAGAACATGTGTGTGTAGGGCATCTGGTGGTACCTAGCAGGCCAGGACCCGACGACCATGTTATGGCGTGGTGTCTGTACTTTCACTAGGACCCAATTGTTATAGTATAATATATATTTGGTATCTATTATGGAATATTTGGTGCTATCATACAGGGATTATGATCACACCCTAATTTTCCCTTTGAGTGTTTGTAGACTTTCTTCTTCTAGGTTCAAGCAATGGGAAGGGATCTGTTAGAGGTGGCTCCATATGTTGAGCTACTATTATGCTTTTATCTCACACCCTATATATTCCTTTTGGTGTTTGTATATTATCTTCTTCTAGGTTTTAGTAAGGGTATGCCACCACATTGAGGTTGTTGTAATAATTTATCCTTGGGATTTCAGATTTATGTTGGTTGGGACATGGTATTTTATCCTATTTTCTTGTACTTTTCTATCGTACCATGGGGTTTTCATACATATTATTCATATCAAACCCTTATCTTTATGGAGTCAATTTTATTTTTTTTTTTGAATTTTTTATCTTTCCTATATGAGGTTTATGGAAAATTTGTTCTCACTCTCTTTTTATATGGTTCCTAGTACTAGCCACCAACACATGGGATCAAGAATTCCCATTCGGACCTTGTTAATGCCAGTTTGGGTGTCATTTTATCAGGGTACCTATGATAATTATTGATAGTAGAAGTATTTTTTCAATGATATTTTTGTTATTGAAATCCTAAAACATATAATTATTTTGAACGAAATTATGTATTCATTAACCAAACAGTTATTGATACCATCATTGGTTTATGAGTTATTTCTTTATCACAAGTTCAATGAATTAAACAGTGCTTTTAGGTTTTATGTGATGATAGTATACAAAGACTAATAGAAAATTGGGATAAATTTTATGCAATCAAATATTTTGATGCAAATGTTATTTGAGGAATAATGTATATAAATTTTGTAGAAATTAATTTAAAGGTAATGATAACCTTTAGGTTTATTATGATTTTTAGTGACATTTTAATAATAGTGAAATAAGATTATCATTTTTTGTAAAAAAAAATAAGTTGTATAAAAACCCATAGTAAATAATGTTATTTAATGTTTAATTTTATTTCAAGGATGTCAATAATATTTTTGCTGGGAACATTATAGGAATTGTATTAATTTAGTTTAGAAAATGGTATACTACTATTATGGGAGAAAAACTATCATATCTGGTAAGGTAAAATGGTTTGAACCCAAAACATAAGGATAATAAGGGTTTAATACTAACCATTGACATAGACAATGTCCTGATTAATTTGTCATTATTTTTAGCTAAAAAATTTTACGAATAAATAATGATAATGAACCTGAAGAATTAATTTTGAGTTATATAAATGAATATATTAACCATATTGGTTTTGAAAATTTTTAGAGACAGGGAAATATACTTTTCATTCATTTATGGATCTTACGATCTGTTAAATGTGAATTTTAGTGTTCTAGGGAAAAAAATTATTTTTGGGAATTCATTTATTGAAGTAAAGTGATATGTAAGAAATTCATCTGAGAAAAATTTTAGGATAAAATTATTATTATGATATAAAAATATATAATGTAATTATATTTCCTGATATTACTAAGGAGTAAAGAATTATACTAATTTAGGAAAATGATCATGAAACAAAACATTTATACACTTATAATCCTTTATGATGATATGAATCTCCTTATGACACCATTTATATTTGTCGACTTATGGCCCTCAACATTACATTGAACATGAACTTGTTTTTATTAAATGACCTCAATCACCCTATATAAATATTTCCACTTTTCCACCACGTACATATCTTCACAATCCCCCAATGTTATCTTATGTTGAAACCTAGTTAAATGTTGTTCCATATAACCCTTTTACTTCCCCATTCTCTCTTAATAAGGTGATATTTAATTAATTATTTTATGGTGTTTTCTTTCAAAAAAACTCTCCCAAATTTAAAACTGTTTATTACCAAGATCACATTTAAATTATGAGGATGACATTAATATATGGTGGGGAGATTGTAACACCCCTAAAATTCTACAAGAATAAATTTTTATTCAATAGAATGTTTCCCATTAAATAATATGCGTAGAAATTAAAAAAAGATATTAATACTTTATGATTTATTTACTAGTTAAAAATATAGAATCTATGATATAACTTGCAATTCACACAACAATATGTTAGATGGTGCTACACACAACACTGACTTTCTTCGATGCCTTGCATTACATGGAAGACTGAGTTATTACCTATAATATTATTACTTAAACTAGAAATTATCTCATAGAAATTAAATGAATAGTTAATAATTCTATTAAATAAATTAATAAAATATATTATTTGATTGATTGTTTAAAAATAATTAGAAATGAATATAACAACCCATTGAATATAATGGAAATGTTTTTATAAAAATATAATTTTAGGCTCTATAGAAATTTTATCTTACTAGATTATATTAATTTCTATTAATGAATGACATAAATAAAATATATATATTATATATTCGATAATATATTTTTACATTCATCCAATAGATTTGATAGGCATAAGATATGAGGAAATAAAATTTTAAGCATAAAAGAAGTAATTTTCTAAAAGAAAAATTTGTTGTCATTTCATGGGGCACTTCTTTTAAGACTAAATTTGGAAAATTCTATAAATTTAATATTAAAAAATAATACTCCTTTTGAAATAATAATATTAAATTTATCATACAATTATTTTTCATATTTTTTGGAGAAGATTCATTTTTTGATGAATTGTGGAAAATATTGAATTTTATATAAATCTAAATTTTCATATAAAAAACAAATAATACTGAATTATATTTTATATTATTTTTATATATAAAATTTAAATTTTAGTGATATATTATAATTTTTTTGTTATTTGTTATCATTTTTATGGATATTTTTAAATATACAAATAATGAATATTTTCAAAATTGACAAAAATGATACATTCAAATAAATAATATTTTATTAAATCATATAAAATTCATAAAAATACAATATTCCTAAAAATAACTATATTAAGCTTAAAAATTTCATGAATTATCTATTTTAGGTTTTTTAAACATTTTATAGTTACTATATTAACAACAAAGATAAACAATCCATGTTATCTGGGTAAAATTTTAATGTTTTAACTAAGGTTTGAAACTAAAAGATAATGTTAATATTCTATCATAGGCTGGTCTAAAAAACTTTTTGAGGGGATTTTGACACATTATTTGTATATATTATAAATAAATCACTTTTCATCTATTTGAAATAAAAAATCAATTTATATTAATTTAATATTATATGAGTTTCCTGAAGTATCCCTTACCAAAATTATAAAAAGGGAACCTTCTCCATTAAATATTCATATCAATTCAACCCTTAAGGATTATCAAAATCTAACCCATTTACATTATAAATTTCTAAAATTACATTATATATATTATGGTCTTCTAAAAATTCTAAATCGATGGTTTGTAATTGAATATCTAGAGGGAGCTCACGAAAGAAGAGATAATCTCCATTACCGACTCTCTAATGGGTAATTCATCTTCTTTATTCCCTTCATGTGTTGTTTCCATTAAAAATTAAAAACTATAGTATGATCCCAATTATAATATGTTATTATGATTATGGGAAACCACACTACAACTTATATCAATCCTATTAAAAATGAAATCACCACACATTCATATGTAAAACCTACCTTTTCCACATCGTGGGGTAATATGTTTTTCATCACCATTATACATGGATTGGTAGAATGATGGAAATAATTAACATATATTATAATTATAAAGTGATATTGGTTTTTTGAGAAAATATAAACTATCCACTCCCATACCATTTCACAATTAAGGGAACCATGTCATCACTCGTACATATATATAACCTACTGTCTCCACGAGGCGATGTGATTCATTCTCCATGATCACCAATAAAGAATTGTTATATAAATTTATTTAATGAATTGATATATTATCTATTACATTAAAAAAATTATATTGCATTACTATATCCTATCAGTATAAAATGTGACTTATACAACCAACCATGAATAAGAATAAGAACTAGTTAACATTCTAAAGAAGCATACTAATGAAATATTTTTAACAAATGGGTGATAATATGATCGTATGTGATGTAAAATGAATATGGTACTAGAATAAGTTAATAAAATTATTTAATACGTTATACAGAAGATTTATATATTTATGAATGAAATCATATAGAATTTAATGGTTAAATTCAAAATCTCATTAATTTACAAGATTGTTTATACATAAGTATTTATTGGGGTATATTTATATTCAAATTCCAAATTTCTTTAAAAAAATTCTAGAATATTTTTACTATGATTATAAAATTAATTTAATTAATTTTTTTTCCCCTGAATTACTTTTTCTTAATGTATTTAAAGAAATTTTTTTCATTTTAAAAATTGAGATACATATGTAATTTTTCAGAAAAATTACGAGAATAATGTTTTATTATCATATACAGCTTCAATGATTTTTTCGTCTTTCATGATTCCAAATTTTCATGAATCTTTCCTTAAAATATTACAATGGTACTTTCAAATAAAATATTTTATTTTAAAATTGTACTTCATTTCAATTAATGAAAATGTTTTCAAAGAAGAAATGATATTTTCCTGAAGAATTATTTTCAAGAGTCCCTTCAATATTATTTTCCAAATAAGATAACATTATTAGATGTTACTAACATATTAATGTGGATGTGATTAAATGATCCAATTATTATTATATCTATTAAAGGTTATGATTATGATGGAATGATATTCAAGAAACTCATTTCATTCATGTGGGCTATTTTACAATTGCATGATGTTTATGAATCCCATTTCATTCAATGGTTTTTAATATGACACATGATTTCTGAACTTGTGGAACATGTATGTATAATTCTATTATGATATGGGAGGGACATATATCTCCCTCCAATTAAATGGTTAAATATATATATCTCAAGAGATACACATAACTGACATTTTCCACTATGATGGTCATGGGAGTGAACTATGACTACCAAGATGGTATGTGAAGTGAACCCATACTACAAATATGGTATTGTAAGTGATGCCTCGACTACTATGTAAATAATTTTTATATGATTATGTTACTACCTCAAATCCATGTTCTATTCTTATGATGTTCTTTCTTGTATCATGTTATTTATTTCATTATTATTTAATTCTTATGTATTTATAATATTTATTCCATGATTAATATTTTTGATTTATGAAATATTGGGCATGATCTTCTATTTTCATAATCACGTTCTCATACCCTTATGATCATTATAATGTTTGTATATCTTATCTTGTTTACCCTTATTGATCATCTGAGCTAACCTATTTTATTTTTCCTTCTATCCAATTTATGAAGATATTTATTGTGTTTGATGGGTCTTTGAAGGGTCCTAGTCATGAAGAACCTAGGAAAAGATAATGTAGCTCAATTATGTTCCAGTGTTCATGTTTCTTTATTTACAATGGTTGTAGACTAATATAGTCCTTATGTAGTTTTTTTGTGTACAATATAATTTATTCCACAAAATTAATGTAATGTTATTGTATAAAAAATATGGGTCACTAAAAAATACATTGAAATTTATACCTATATTAAAATATTAATTCCTAAATATAAAATTTATCTTTGATTTACTATCTCAAAACCAAAGATCTAAAACGAATTATCTATACGATTATTCAATATCTATGACAAAAAAATCAAATTGAACACAAATTATATATATAAATAATATATTCCCTTCATTACAATGGTTTTGATAAGAAATGAAAATTTGTGAAAAATGAAAACTCAAATAAATAAAATAGTGGTATAAAATATCCGCCAAACAGAAGCTATAATTGTGGGAAGATTCATTATGGGGTGTTTTTTAATAGAACTGGGAAGTTATATAGTTGTGGAAATGAGGGTTATAAATCCCATGAATATAAAATGGTGGTGAAAGTGATTGTTAATTATATGGAGGAAAATTAGATTCCAACTAACGAACAACCCTTGCTCTAATTCCTAAAATTTAAGGAATATTGGTATTATTTAAACTAGTGAAAAAATCTAATGGTTTTTATTGATAATCATAAATAAATTTCATAATACCTAAGACAGTGGGAAATTACATGTGATCACTAATGATGATTAGAGTTATTAGAATTAAATGGTGAAATGTAAACTTTTCATACACTCCCGAACGAGTAATGTCTTATTTAATTATGGATCCACCTACTAATTTATCTCTAAATAATTTTCTCAATGTATCACAATATCCTGTATATAATTTGATGTCGAGTTAACATTTAAAATGCCTAATGGAAACTTTATATCATCTCATGTAAATAGTTCATATTAAATTAATTATTATAGGAATTTGATTCCTCCAAATCATGTTATTTTCCCTTCAGTTGAATTCAATTTTATTTGTGGAATGTATTTGATTTCTCTACATGAACCCCATATCAATTCGTGAGGAAAGAAAGTCATGTATTAAATTCAGAATAATCTTATAACCATTTATCTATTAAAATATCAATATTAACATCCAATAGAATAGAATAACATCACATGGGTCATAATTCATAAACATGAAGGTTATTTGTTTTAGATATTTGGGGGAAAACATAACATTAAGTATATATATTGTACAAGTGTTTATTAATGTCATTACAGAATAATAATAGAGTCTTCCACCAAATATTTATGTTGATTTTTAAATATAACTCACACCTAGATCAATGTATATTTTAAAGTATTTGTATTGAATAGACCTAATGGAGTTGTATTAATTTTAGATGCATCTCCACTAGATTCTTGAGAAGGGGTTCATTCATCCAAGTATGTCAGTGTTGAATCTTAATTTTTTTTCATGCGATGTAAATATTATTAACAGTACCAAAAATATACTTTAGATTTGAGAGCCATGAGAAGAATTAAATTAAATTCCGAAATCTGGCTTTCACCTACACCCATATGCAACCAAACATTCGCACAACACCCCTACATGATATGGAATGGCTGGCCACTCCTGTGAGAGGTACAAAGTCTAGGTACTTCAGATAGACATAGGGTAACTCCTTCAACTAGGCTATCTAGTTTTCCTATCAATAAGACACTGGATCTCATCATTTGAATGACTATAATTTGAAAATAAGCCTCATAGCTCTAGCTACGCAATGCCTTCACCCAGTTCTCCAAAAATTCATCATGTATACCTTTATAACCGAAAAAAAGAGGTCATTAAGGCTGAGGGGATAATGGGTTTGAAGTAATTATATAGGCTTAAACACAAGGCACCTATACGAGGACACTTCCCACAATCGATGAACACCACTGTCACAAACATCAATTCCCTAAACTTAGACCTATGTGTGACCCTTCTCGGGAAACCTAAGGAGGCCAGTGGTGAATAGGATAAGGAATAACTATATTTTTTGTGTATTTTACCATTTCCAATGTTACCTCTAAGTCACAAAAAACTAACCCATGCATGAAGCATTTTCCTCTACTCTCAATTCCTATGTAATGCTTCTCTAAATCACTGACCATGTACCCACACGAGACTCCTTCATGTACTCTATCAATCCCCTAATGGAAGGGCCCCTTGATTAGGATCCCTTGTATAAGGGGGACATAATTGAATCCATGAATGATGCCTCTAGATTTTCAAAACCATGATATGAGGGAAAATATTTTGTCTCTCATTCACATATGTGTTCCATAGGATAGAGGTGTCCCTCACCCCTCAAAACTAATGATTAGGGTCCTTGGGTTGCATACAGATATTAATTACCTCAAGAATGATGACCCTACCCTTGTGGGAAGCTTTAGGGAACTCCCAATCTAAGCTGTGTGGGCTAGTACCATTTCGTTATCGCATCGTCTCTAAGACTATGAACCATTAGTTTTAATTGGGGTGGGATATGATTATTCATGACTTTCCATTTGAGTCACAGCGAATTATCATCCTCTCATCCAAAAAAATAATTTAATATGGTATCCCTATTTTTTAATCCCCTAATCAAAGAAAGGAACTCTCTTGATTCATTAATTCCTCCTTCCCCATTCTCAAGGACTATTTCTATAAGAGCAGTCTCACATGACTATCAGGATATGACGATGGAGAGGGATGAGAATGAAAAATCCCATTCTTCTTCTCTTGTAGGCCTGACCTCTTCAACTATTAAAAGAAGTTTCATGTGGTTATATGATATTTATTTCCCTCCTATTTCAGATTATATATAATGAATCTCATGGTCTTAGAGGTTAGCTACAATCATGGAATTCACATGGTCAGCTGTATTTCATGGAAAAGAATATGTGTCAGGATCTTCCTCTCAACAATATTTAGAGGGACTCTATAGGCATTGGTACCTAAAGCCATCTATCCAATTAGAAGGAATACTAGTAAGTGTAAGTCCCAAGAAAAACGTAAAATCACAATGGGACATGACAATCCAATTTTTTCCAACCCAACAAGGTAATCCTCTTATATTGTTTAAGTCCTAACTTAAACCTCTCAAAAAGCTGCATTCCTAGAAAGAAGACCCTTTATAGGTCCTCTAGATGGTTTGGTCCTCAAAACTAAAATAAATGGGATTATATTCCAATAAAAAAGATACATCGAAAGCCATAAGGATATACAAACCAAATATCACCTAATCAATGTGAACTCCCTTTAATCCATATTCCAATTAGGGTCTAATCCAATATGGTAGACCATATCGCTTTTAGGTTTCCTAAGAAACTTCAGGATAAGTCCCACATCTAATATTGACTAGGTGCCTATTTCCTAGATTTTCTTGATACATGTAGTTAAATAACATGGTTTGGTCCTTATCACAATTCTTAAAATGTTTGACATTTGCCATTTTGTGCCCCCAACTATGTGGTTTCTCATTGCATTCATGAGAATATACAAGAAACCCATCTTATGGGCCTGATACTGACATTATAAAACTCCAATATCCTTTGATGATGACAGACTCTATGGTTCCCACCATGTTTCTGAAAATTAGTTTCATACAAATATACAAATAAATAATCTATAATCAATTCATAAAAGGGAAACCTTGATGGAAACTCCTTGAGACATACTAATATTAACATCACATATTGACATTAGATACATATGGATTATTATATAAATCATGCATTCAGATAATTTATATTTTATTAAAGGGTTATATATTTTACATGTGATAGATTAATGAATGATTCATGAACAAATATTAAATCTAAATTAGAGTCTCAATGTAGATAAACATTCCCCACAATTGAGTGTGATGAGCCCAAACACCCCATTTATGGGCCAATTATCACACATAAATCTCATTGGTGAAGTTCTACAACTTGAACCTACTATTTGTAAGTAGTTCATTGAGTCATTATAGAAATGAGAACCATCGGGTGTTTTGGGTTCCGTGAATAAACCCCATTGAATGCCAACTAAAAGGGGTGCGGGTCTACATATCTGATGTGAATGTTATTCCAATAACACAAAAAAATATCATTCCAACAACATGTGGTATTCAGGGATAAAAAATAGTAATCCCAATGAAAATATTTAACCCAGAAGATGGTGTCCCCTAATATTTACGCACCTTTCACTCTCAAAAAAGAATAGAGTGATAAATAAGATAGTAAATTGTTCTAGTGTTAATTTAATGAGATACTAATTTCAAATGTTTTTCTTTGTTTTATTTTCCAATTATATTTTAGTAACATTCAAAAATCTATCCCTTAAATCCAAATGACATCACACGTTCTTGAACAAACTAATTCCCTAGATACCATTCATGTCAAGTCTTTGTCATAATAGAGGAATCTATCACTAACCCAACATTTTACCACTTGGTATCAATTTCACTAGTACAAGAGTACCTCTAGAATTTTACCATCTTATCCCTCGAGGATTTATAATAGGCCCTCCATATCCTGAATACTCCCTATTAGTCCACATTGTGTTGTACATTGGTCCACAATCTAACAACCTCAATCGAAGTATCCAACAATTTTAGGTGCCTATATTTAGAATCCAATAATCTATTCCTAAATTATCGTTTAGGTGTCATTGAATAGGCCAAAAAAGGGGTCACTGTGAAGACATAAGGGTATATTAAATAGGAACCCTCCATTAATTTTCTCCCCTGATGTTTCAAGGTAGTGAACCATAACTATGATGTGGGTTCCATCCTCGAGAGTTCATCCTAGGTCATCTATCCCAAGGAATGTTAGATGACCCGCTGAGGGTATGAACTACTCAACAGGGAACATATCCATACCACTATCTCTTCTAGATAATATCATTAATAAAATTTAATGAAACATAGTGAGAAGGTACAAAGACCCATATGCACCAATATAGCCAGCCAATAGACTCGTATGGCAGCAAATAGAGAAGAATTTCAATAAACATTGGTGGAAAACTATGAGAAAGAAAAAAACAACCCACACCTATAAAACCCATTGTTCTAACTCAGCGATAATGTTTGAGTTTGAATGAACACCTACCCCCATCAAACAAGATTTCTCGAAGACTCATTCAGGAGTTTTCAATGTGGCCTTCTAGTAGTGTTTGGTGGAGAACAATGAGATGATTCCAACACCATCCCTAATGAATCGTGTCTATCAGTATTATTTTCTGGAAGCATCTAGAGAAGTCTTCTTGAATGTCCTATCTACAAAAAAGGGGCGTACAAAAATCTCCATCCCACCACCTATGTAATAATATTACTCATTAGTGGAAAATTGAGGACATGAGTAGGTACACACCCCTGGCCTACCATATTATTTAAATATATTCTCATTTTAGCAATTGAAGTCACCAGTAGCATCCTAACAATTGTGAAAGGGAATGAAAAAATCCATACCAACCTGGAAACACATTTCCTTGATATCATATAATATATATAAGTGGTGGAGGGGTGGACAAAAAACTATTTACCCCCAAAATGGGTAGATTCTTCAACATGTAACTCCAGATTAGATAAATACATCAACTCTCATTCTAGAGGGTCATGGTAATATATCCCTAATGAAATATATACAAATGGATTAGGATCGTACCCATGTTACTTCTAAATTAAATTGACATATTCTAGTGGCCACTCTATGGAAGGCACAAACCCCTACCAAAATTGTATAACCCTATAAAAAAAATTATGATTGTGACCTGGGGGATAGTAAAATAGGATTTCATACCTAAAAACCACTTTCCCTAGTAAGTGGACCCAATTGATTAAAAGAAGGAATTCAAAAAATAAGACTAATTAGAGATGTCTTGAAAACGAAGAGCTGATCTATCATCCTTCTCTACGTAATGGTGGTGTCCTTAAAGCCGTCTTACACTTATCTGTGGATAATCAATATCATACTCTTATATTAACAAATTACGAGAATAGTAATAGTAATTATAATGGTCCTCCTTGGATACTTCACCATGTAGTATTTCTTTATGCACACAATCTGATTGATCTTAAGAGTCTATCTCTTTATGAGAGACACAAAATCCATCCACATGGCCTGAATATCAAATAGTAAAAAGGAAGTCTACTTATTATTATCATCCCTGAAGGTCCTCCCCAAGGTATATTATATAATAATTCTCTATGAAGTCGCAAGTGAATCTATAATGGTTTTCCTCCCAAAAATGGAATTCACTGGGAATGTTCTCTCTATAAAAGTATTTCACTTCATCAATAAAGCCCTACCCATGGATATTTAATGATTATAAATACCTCCTACCGTGAGTACCATAGAAAAATGAGGTTATTCATGTATGACTAAATATTTTTGATAATAGAAATAAATTTTTTACCCAAAATACAACCCTATGTGAAAGAAATTCTATGAACCACCCTTGTATCCCCATCATTCCATCATGATAGAAAAAGTCCCTACGATTCATTTTCATTCTGATATAATAACAAGGAAGAGACCACTTTGATCAGAATAGGTTCAGTAACCTTTAGAAAACAGGAATGAAGACTAGTTAAACATGAGGAAGTAGCTGGATAAAGGTGAAAACGTATCATGTTTTAGCCTTTATCCACTCCCTATTACAACATTCAAGAGGTTTTGTCAAAAGGGTTTCTTACATGACAAGAACCTTAATATATGGATCAATGTTCCTCATTGGATTTAAAAGTTATTATGCAATGAGAAATACCAAATCCACATCATGTTAATAGAAGGTATACAATGCTAGATTGATATACCATCTCTCCTGAAAGATTAAAATTGAACATTTATGAAGTAACAAGCTTCCCATCAACAATCCAGTCTCAACATGATAAAATAATTTTGTCAACTGATCACATATTCCTCTCCTAGTTATCATATTAAATAATGGGGTGAATATGGAGCATTAAACTTCACCATGATCCAAAATCATTTAATACCACTAAATATGGAATCATGAAATTTCATAACATCATGTCAACTTTAAAAAATACACACTATTCCCAACAGATGGTATGCTAAAAATCAATGACCAACTATCTCCGACATTAGGATAGAAGATAGAAATCCATTGAAATAATTTTTAATCTGGCATCTAAAATATAGAAAAAGCCTCCCACATAAGGGATGTCAACTATTAGATAACAAAAATGTCCCAAATAGTTCAATTTTCATTGAAAAATATGGCTCTGATGAAAACTATATGATGCACCTAGACCATGTTGTAACACGACTCCATAAAATCAGGATGGAAACCATGATGCCTCACCATATCCTCTGTATTTCATTCTTCCCACTTATGAGGATGATAAGATCTCTACCCATTGGTCCTTAATCTATCTCATTGGATCTTCTTCTGTATATTCATTCCTTATAGTTGTGGATTCATTCTATGATGGCCATTGCATCGGTGCCCTTCATTTGAATATTTTAGCACCTCTTCCCCTACTCATACATTTTTTTCTACATTCCAATCTCTATTGGATTTGGAGAATCAACTCACTAGGATGATTTTTTATGTTCTAGATGATGCATTATTGCATTCCCTAGAGGCATAACTTGTGGAAGGAGTCTTTATTTTCAGTTGAAACAAATTTTATGAGGGTGGTATGTTGTTCTATCTTCAATGGGGACAATTGGTGGTTTATTTACATTATCAGTGTTTCCTTAATGTGGACAATATTTTTATTTTTAGTTTTAGTGAAGGATCAAAGGTTGTGGAAGATTAGTAAGGATTATCAACATCAAATGGTGATATGGTTTCTAATTCTTTCACCCCATGACTAGTTAGTCTAGTGTGATAGTTCTTGTGGAGGCTTTGGGATTGTGTTGTCTGAGTTGTAGTTTGATTTCATGGAGGTGTAAGCATGAGCCAATTTCTATGTTCATTATGTATTTCTGAGTATGGAATGAAAAATACTAGGTAAATGAATAATAAGACATATTTCATATTTATTAATATTTTTGAATTAAATATTAATTTTACTTTAAAGGGGTTTCTATGTTCGATAGCATACCCAATACGCAACAACAGGTTTCTTTGGAATCTTACAGTGCACACAAATTATATAATATTATTATTTTAATTGGTAGTTAGCTCCTAGACGTTATATTGGTAGGAATGAACAATACTAACTACAATATGATTATACATGTTTGTTAAATGTATTTACATTTATCAAATTCAAGTAAGAGGCTTAAAATGTGAATGAATCTAATTTTAAGCATAATTTACATTAAAAGGTTGATTTATCGCCTTTTAATGGAGAACCCTTTTTAAATGAGGTTTTGGTCACATTAATACATTATATATGACCAAATAAAACCCTTATTTAGAATTAAGACATCAAATTTTACTTTGGGTATTTTTTGGTATTTTTTTGATGAAGATCATTTTTTTAATGAATAGTGAAAAATATTGTATTTTAATTAAAATGTGACTTTCAATATAATTTTTTTTATTTGGATTGATTAAATTTTATAGTTGGTTTTAAAATGAAAATAAAATATATTTTTACCATTTAATCCAATGTTGGTCATTGGAATTAATTTCACTTCGAAATTGGTCATAAACAAGTATCAATCTTTTGATAGTTATTATTTCTTAAAAACACACTATTTTTTTAACAACGGGAATTAATTTAAAAATTAATTGACTCCACTTCTATGTTTTGAATTTGGAAAAATAGAAATCATTTTTCAATTTGTAATATAGAATAATTTTTAGGCTGAATGTTTGGTATTTTTATGAAAAGATTTAATTATTGATGAATAGTGAAACCACTTAGTAGTAGTTAAAAAACTGAATTTTTTATTTAAATGAAATTTTAACACTTCTATGAATTGAATTTAAAAACTAATACGTACATGGTTGTTATCATTAAGTAAAATTTGGTTCAATAATATGGAAATAATTTATGGTGAATAATTTTTGACTTTTTTTTACAGCGGTTAAAGGTAATTAGGGTAATTCAAGGTTAAAAGAATATTATAATAATTCCAAATTAACTTAACACATGTACAAACCTTATTTTTTGTGTTATTAATGACCATGGGAATCTTTTAGTCAATTTTGGGTCCCCATTGAGCCACTTGGGAGTGATAATGACAATTTAGATTAATTAACTTAATGTAAAGGAAAAAATGACAAATGCAAATATCTTTTAGTAAATTAATTTTTACGAGGGGTTATGTAAATTATCATTTCAACAATAAATATTCATTGGAAAGATAAAACGATTTACTACAAGATAGTATTTGTTTTATAATTTTTATACATCGAATAAATTAAATTATTTATGACACAATAATGATGAAGTGTTTACCTTATTAATAAATGATTTAAAAAATAAGATTATAATGATTAAAATATGATCCAAAACCTATCCAATTCCTGTTGTATTATTATATTTCGACCATGGGTCATCTTATCTTCTACTATAATGATTTTTGAACATTTATAAACCGAATATCATTATATTATAAAATAATATTTTCACACATTCCTAAAGAGCCCCTCCTCTCCCTTATAAAAGGATACCACTTCTATCCAATTCCTACCACCTCTCAAGCCATTTGGCTCGTCCAAACTCTGCCAAATTAATCTAAAACATCCCTCCCCGCATTCTAGAAGCCTTAACTTAGGCATAAGGCACTTCAAGAAGTCCTTTGGATCAAACCAAAGGGAGTTACCCAAATTAAAGATAACAGTTTCTCTTAAATTGTTTTCTTTTATTTTACTTATCCAACCCCCAAACTCTTTTGATTCCTTTTTTTTGTATCAAAAACAGTATCATAAATATACTAGGATGTTGTTATGAGATTTATTTTAACTACACTTACGCACACCTCCATCTAATGGATGAATAACATAATGTTTTTCAGGAAGTGCGGACTACCGCCCCCTCAAAGTGATGTGACTCATGGTTTCCTTATGTGGGATGTATAAAGGATAGAGTAAATGATATTATATATGATATTATACTGGAATTATAATATACCTATGTATCATTATGTTTTAATTCCATTAAAATAAGAAATAGAAATGAATGTAACATTCATGCGTACGCACAACTTACTCTCTCCATGAACGATGCATTTCATTTCTCACCTCCAAATGTTGGGTACTATTATAATTACATGTATACTCTAAATATATATGATATATATAATATTTGAATAGTTAATTACATTCTAGATATAATGAACTATTGACCACATGGATAACTTGTAAATATAAGGTGTTCATTTTTTACTAAAGTACCAAATATCGACAAAATGGACATTATTAAATTAAATGATTAAATACTATTTATTACATGAAAATAAGTGATATAAAAGGAATAATAGACTTGAAAAAAAATTCTTAATAAAGTATATATTTAGATTAGTTTATTATTCAATAGATTAAAGATTGATTGAGTCATGTCGGACACGAGGTAAGGGACTTCGTCTCAATCACCATTCATTGAGGCATTTTTAGTTTTATACACGAATTTATTTAATACGGTGTATAAAACCCTTTTAATTTTCATTTTTTTCAAATGGAATATTTTTATAGAAGCGTTTTACTAAATTTCAAAAATAATTTTTTTTACGTAAGCGGTGAAAACTACCTTTCGGCCGCTGTGAGTATTTTTTGATATTTGGCTTCCTTAACAAGCCAGAATGTTTTTAAAAGGAAAAATATATACAATATACTCTTTTTACGAATTTTTCTATTTAAAATGAATTTGAGAATGAATTTATTATTTCAATATATTGAAATGATATTTTTCTATTTGAATGTTGAAATGTTATCTTTCCTGTGTGCATATGTTATGTGTTATGATCATGTTATGGTTCTTGAGAATTATTTATGTATATGGGTGGTTCCGTGATAAACCTGGTGTGGATGAGCCCGAGATAGCTCTCCAATGCATTGGGTAAAATAAATGAGGTAAATGTAAATGTTTCTCCTAAGAGATTTAGGGAATATAATATTATGGGTTTTCTAAAGTATCTCCCTATGTAGTTGTGATAGCTACTATATAAGTAAGATATGGATGCCACAAGTTATCTTTATGTTTTATGATTTCTTTGTGACTTTCATAAATCTTATGATTTCATGATTAAAGTTAAATATTTCATGTTTTGTATGTATTTATGAACAAATTTTTTCATTCTTTGTTTTATAACCCTAACTGAGCTTTTTTATGCTCATCCCAAGTTTTGAAATGTTTTAACAGGACATAATGATGAATAGGGTCATGGATGAGATCAAGGAAAATTAATGCTATCTAAAACATGGAACTAGACATGGCACTTTATTTCAAGAGATTTTATTTAATGAAAAAATGGAAACAGTGAAGAAGTGTCTACCTTGTAATATTTTGAGATGTAATAGTTATGTCCTATTTCTCTAAAACTCTAAACCTAAAATGATCCTCAAAGTGAATTATTCATTTAATTCAATATTATGTAATGGTAAAGGTCGGTCCTTATAGTTGGTATCAGAGGTCAGTTTATAAAACTTTAGGAGTTAGGGTATTGTTAAATTAATATCCATAAAGTACTTTTGGATAATATTGAAATCATATAGCATTTACAGATTACCATGTTGCTTCACCTAAGGTATTTCTAGGTTAAGAATGGTTTTTTTGAATTGGAAACAATGCATATTTTTTGGGAAGGCATACCAAGGAAATAAATTATCAAATATGCATCCTGAGATGCTCAAAATCAGAATTGAGTAGTTTACTACAGTGATGGATCAGTTGACTTAGGTGATAAATGAGGCCGTTCATTGATGATATATTGGTTAATTTTAAAAGTAAGGAGGGACATGTTTGTCATTTAAGGGTTGTCTTGCAAACCTTAAAATAAAATAATCTTTGTGGGAAATTTATCACGTGTGAGTTTTGGTTACAAAAAATTTCTTTCCTTGGTCACATTGTTTCCAAAAATGGAATAACTATTTATCATGCAAAAAAATTTTGTTCAAGAATGGCGAAGACCCAAAAATATAACTGAGATCCATAGTTTTCCTGGTTTTGAAGGTTACTACTGGAAGTTTGTTGAATATTTTTCACAGTTTTCTAGTCCAATGACTAAGTTAACTTGAAATGGTGTTATGTTCATCAGGACAAAAGAATGTGATGATTGATTTTCGGAATTGAAAAAAAGATTGGTTAATACACCAGTTTTGGCCCCGCCATCTTGAAATGGTGAATTTTTTATCTACAATGATACTTATTTGAATGTACTGGGTTGTGTCCTAATGCATAATGATCTGGTAATTGCTTATGCTTCATGTTAGTTAAAACAACATGTGTTAAATTACCCTGGACATGATTTGGAATTAGCTATTCTTTTTTGATTTAGAAATTTGGAAACATCATTTGTATGGAGTGAAGTGTGAAATATATTCTGATCACAAAAGTTTGAAGTATATATTCACTCCAAAAGAATTGAACACGAGACAGAGGATATGGCTAGAAATAATCAAGGATTATGATTTCACGATCCATTACCATCTGGGAAAAGAAAATAAAGTGGCTAATGATTTGAGTCGAAAAAGTAATGTCTCATTAGCCATGCTACATTCTGAAAGAGATCGTTTGGATTTGGATTTGATGAACTTTTTCATTGATGTTGTTGGTGCAAAAAATACTTCTATTTTGTTTTAGGTGTCAGTAAAATCATCTCTATCAGAAAAAATAAAGAAAGTGTAGAAAGAAGACAGTGAGTTACAGAAAAAGAAAGAATTGGTTCAGAATTGTAAGTTGACTGATTTTGACGTTTATAATGATTGTGTTTTGAGGTTTGGGAATAGATTACATGTGCCTTGTATTTCACAGTTGAATAATTAGCGGTTATGTAAAGCTCATAGTTCCCCGTTTTCATTTCATCCTGGAAGTACTACGATTTATAGAGATCTTTGAGAGTATTACTGGTGGAATAGAATGAAAAGGGAAATTGCTAATTTTACTGTGAAGTGTCAGACTTGTCAGCAGGTTAAAACAGAGCAACAGTTACCAAAATGAATGCTTCAGCCTCTACCGATGCCAGAATGGAAACTTGAAAATATATCAATGGACTTCATTGTGGGATTACTTAATACATCTCTAGGTAACAATTAAATCCGGTTTATTATTGATTGGTAGACTAAATATGTTCATTTATTTCCTATTCGAGATACTTTGTCTCTAGATCAATTTGCTCGGTTGTATGTTAAAGAGATAGTTTGGTTGCATGGTGTTCCCCTCTCTATTGTATCTGATCGTGATCCCAGGTTTACTTATAACATTTTAAAAGGCCTTCAGAAGTCGTTGGGTACTGAATTAAATTTTAGTACAACTTTTCACCCTTAATCAGATGGGAAATCAGAATGGACAATTCATACATTGGAGGATATGTTATGTGCTTTCTTGATGGATTATCAGGGAAGTTGGGACTAACATCTATTATTGGTTGAATTTTCATATAATAACAGTTTTCATTCCAGTATACATATAGCTTTATTTGAGTCATTATATGGAATGATTTATCGAACTCCATCTTTTAGGGATAAAGTAGGTGAAAGGAATATGATTGGACCAAAATTGGCAAAAGAGATGGCCGAGAAAGTTCGGCTGATTCAAAAGCACATGAGAATAGCTCAGAGTAGTTTGAAATGTTATCCAGATAACTGGATGAAGGATCTTTATTTTGAGGTAGGAGATCAAGTCTTTCTCAAAGATTCTCCATTGAAAAGTGTGATGCGTTTTGATAAGAAGGTAAAGTTGAGTCTGAGGTTCATTGGACCTTATGAAATTCTAGAGAAATTTGGATATTTTACGTACAAAGTGGCTTAACCTCCAACTTTATCCCAAGTACACAATTTTTTTCATTTTTGATGTTGAGAAAGAATATACCAGATCCATCACATGTTTTCAGCCCAGAGGTAGTTTCGTAGGAAGAGAATATCTCTTATGAAGAATGACCAGTCAAAATTTTTTGCTGTAGAGAGCTAGTGTTGCGGAATAAGGTAATATACCAAGTAAAGGTTTTTTTGGAAAAACCATATGGTTGAAGAGGCAACCTGGGAATCTTAAAATGTTATGAGGGATAAATACGCCCACCTATTTTGATAAGTGAATAAAAATTGTGAGGACGCAATTTCCAAAAGGGTGGAAGGATGTAACATCTTAGGTAAATGATGAATAAGACATATTTCATATTTATTAATATTTTTGAATTTAATATTAATTTTACATTAAAGGGTTTGCTATGTTCGATAGCATTCCTGATACACAACAGCGAGTTTGCTTGGATTCTTATATTATACACTAATAATATAATATTATTAGTTTAAATGGTAGTTAACTCCTAGTAGTTGTATTGGAAGAAATGAAAAATGATAACTACAATATGATTATACATGTTTGTTAAATGTATTTACATTTATCAAATAATATTTAGAGGCTTAAAATGTGATTGAATCTAATTTTAAGCATAATTTTCATTAAAAGGCCAATTTATCACATTCAATGGAGAACCCTTTATAAATAGAGTTTTGGTCACTTTAATACATTATATATGACCAAATAAAATCCTTCTTCATAATGTAAACATCAAATTTTATTTGTGTAATTTTTTTGTATTTTTCTGATAAAATTCATTTTTTAATGAATAGTGAAAAATAATGTATTTTAATTCAAAAGTGACGTTGAATATAATTTATTTACATGGTTAGATTATATTTTTATTGTTTTTTAAAGTTAAATAAAAATATATTTTTACCATTTTATTCAATGTTGGTCATTGGAATTAATTTCACTTTGAATTTGGACAAAAACAATTATAATGGTCATTGTTTCTTAAAAACACGCTATTTGTTTTAACAACGGGAATTAATTTTAAAATTAATTAATTACACTTATATGTTTTAAATTTGGAAAATAGATATCAATTTTGAATTTTGAATATCAAATAATTCTTAGGCTGAATTTTTTTATTTTTCTGAAAAACATCAATTTTTTATGAATAGTTAAACCACTTAGTAGTATTTTAAAAACTGACATTTTGATTTAAATGAAATTTTACCACATATATGATTTGAATTTATAAAATCTGACATACATGGTTGTTATAATGATGTAAAATGTGGTCCAATAAGATGAAAATAATTTTTGTTGAATAGTTACATTTTAATTTTTTTCGTGATTAAATGTAAATAGGGTAATTCTAGGTTAAAAGAATTTTGTAATAATTCAAAATTACCTTAAAACTTGTACAAACCTTATATTTCGAGTCATTAACGCCCATAGGTATCTTTGGGTTGATTTTGGGACCCCATTTAGCCACATGGGAGTGATAATTACAATTTATATTAATTAACTTAAAGTAATGTCAAAAATGACAAAATCAAATATCTTTTAGTAAATTAATTTTTACAAGGGGTTATGTAAAATATCATTCGGGCTATAAATATTAATTTGAAAGATAAAACTATTTCATACATGATAGTATTTTGTTTATAATTTTTAGACATCTAATAAATTAAATTATTCATGACACATTAATGATGTAGTATTTACCTCATTAATAAATTATTTAAATAAATAAGATTATAATGACTTAAATATTATAAAAAACCTGTCCAATTCCTATGGTATGATTATATTTCTACCATGAGTCATCTTACCTTTGACTATAATTATTTTTGGACCTCATGAAACCGAATATAATTTATTATAAAATAATAGTTTCACACTTTTCTAAAGAGCCCCTCCTCTCCCTTATAAAAGAAGACAACTTCAAACAAATTCCTCATACCTCTCAATCCATTTAGCTCATACAGACTCTGCCCAATTAAACTCCCTACATCCTTCTCTTACTCCTAGAATCTTTTCCATAGTCATAAAGTACGTCAAGATGTCCTTTGGTTCAAACCAAATGGAGTTACCCAAAATAAAGGTAATAGTTTCTCTTAAATTGTTTTCCTTTATTTTACTTCTCCAACCCCAAACTATTTTTATTACTTTATTTTGTAAAATACACCATTATCCTCAATATATTAGGATGCTGTTATGAGAAGGATTCAAACTAAACTTACACACACCTCCATCTAATGGATGATGAACATAATGTTTCTGTGGATGTGAAACTAACGCCTCACGAAACGATGATTGTTCAATATCATCTTACCACCTCTCATGGTGTCCATTATGATGGAACTATATTTATACATGATATATATTATGTTTATGATTTACATATTCTTATGTAATTCCCAATTATATCAATCCATAATGCTTTCCATAGTTGGTAAATACAATAATCACATTTTAGGAAGGGCGGACTACCGCCCCCTCAAAGTGATGTGACTCGTTAATGCCTTGTGTGGGATGTATAAAGGATAGAGTTAATGATATTATATATGATATTATACTGGAATTATAATATACCTAAGTATAATTATGTTTTAATTCCATTAAAATAATAAATAGAAATAAAAGTAGCGTTCTTGCGTACGTACGGCTTACCGTCTCCATGAACGGTTCATTTCATTTCTTACCTCCAAATGTTGTGTACTATTATAAATACATTTATATACTGGATATATAAGATATATATGATATCTAAATGGTGAATGTATTTTTGGATGTAATGAACTATTTACCACATGGACAACTTGTAAATATAAGGTGTTCATTTTTTACTCAAGTACCTAGTATCGACAAAATAGATGTTATTAACTTAAATGATTACATAATATTTATAACATAGTAATAAGTGATATAAAAAGAATAATAAACTTGAAATAGGTTATTAAGAATGTATACTTTGACTTTAGTTTATTATTTAGTAGATTAAAGAATGATCGAGTCAAGTCGGACACAGGTTAAGGGACTTCGTCTCAATCTCATTTAATTGAGGCATTTTTTGGTTTATACATGACTTTATTTTATATGGTGTATAACCCCCTTTGACATTTTATTTTTTTCAAAGGGAATATTTTTATACGAAGTGTTTTACTAAATTACAAAAATGATGGTTTATTTACGTATGCGGTGACAATGACCTTTCTGCCGCCGTGAGTATTATTTGATATTTGGCTTCCTTAATAAGCCTGTATGTTTTTAAAAGGAAAAATAAATACCATATACTCTTTTTACGTATTTTGGTATTGAAAATGATATTGAGAATGGATTATTTTTTAAATATCATGAAATTATATTTTCCTATTTCAATGTGGAAATGTTATCTTTCCTTTTTTTCTTATGTTATGTGTTATGATCATGTTATGGTTCTTGGGGATTATTTACGTATATGGGTGGTTTCATGATAAACATAGGGTGGGTGAGCCTGATATAGCCCTCCAATGCATTGGGTAACGTGACAGAGGTAATTGTGAATTTTTCTCCAAAGAGATTTACGGAATATACTGTTATTGGTTTTCCAATGTAACTCCATATGTAGTTGTGATAGCTACAATGTAAGTATGATACGGACTCCACAATTTACCTTTATGTTTTATGATTTCTATGTGACTTTCATAAATATTATGATCTCGTGAGGTAAGTTGAAGATTTCATATTTTGTATGTATTTATGAGAAAATATTTCCATTTATTATTTTATAACCCTTACGGAGCTTTTTATGATCATCCCAATTTTTGAAATGTTTTCACAGGACTTAAAGATGAATAGGGTCAAGGATGGGATAAAAAAAAAGTCATGTTGTCTAAAACATGGAAATATACATGAATATTTTTTTCAAGAGTTATTATTTTATGAAAAAAATGGAAACTGTATAGAAGTGTCTACCTTGTAATATTTTGAGATGTAATAGTTATGTCTTAATTCTCTAAAACTCTAAACTAGAAAAGATCCTCAAAGTGAATTATTCAGTTAATTCAATATTATGTAATGTTTAAGGCTAGATCTGTAACGCCCCGACCCCAGTTACCTAGAGTCGGTGAATTATTACATAACATTGGCATGATCACAAGAAAGATCAAATCTCGAAAAACTGATTGGTTTAGTATCCTTGGAAACACTAGATATATTCATAAAGTTTTACATTACATCATAATGTGAAAAACTACTACAACAACATAAATGTCTCAATATTCCACACTATTATCCCCTCATAATATCCCTGCAGGTCATTCATAACTTACTTCTTCACATCCTGGGAAAAATAAAACATAGAAAAGGGGTGAGCTCAAATTCCCAATAAGGATAACAATATAGCGGAAACTTTCAAAAATAAGCATAAACATTTAAGTCAATGTATAACCAAAAGAAAAGCCTTTTAAACTTGAACTTCAACATATTATGGCAAAAGTAAAATGAAATAATGCCATTTACTTATTCACATGGATATTCTACTAATCGAATAATCAAATACAATATCAATAACCACTTTCATAATTATAAAATTCATAATGCCAGAATATCATAACCACATAGCCAAGGCCTCGTTCCAAGACTAAAAATAAGATTTTGCCAAGGCCTTGTGCCAAGACACTAGTTTGTCTCATGAGACCTACCGATGCATCGAAAAGCAATAGCGGGCTCCACCTATCACATATTAAGTCCAATGCATTCCCATATGAAAAGGTTTAAACATAACATAAACATTCGTATTAAAACTAGCATACGAAATGTCAATACTTTCACCATAAACTATGAATGGTATAAAAATAGCACATCCACATTCAAACATATCACAAAATCTTCAATACAATATAAGTGTATTGTATAATAATAAATCAACTTAAAATAAGCGTAAAATCCATCAATGGCTGTTGACATAGATGAAATCAAAACTATTTGAGAGAAATATCTCTTTTTTTGAAATCATTTAAAAGTCACACATTTATAAAGGAAGTAATTAAAAAGAGATTTTTGAATCAAAGTGTACCATACCACATTGAAACTTTTGAAAGGAATTAACATTTAAAAAACATTCATGTACATATAAATAAATCCTTAAAACCCATTTTGAAGACATGGAAATTAATTAAAATGATTTAGAAAGATAAATCTTTAAAACATTTAAAATTCTGATTTTGATAAAGAATACCTTTCCGAAATTTTAAAAATATTCATTTTGAAGTCATTTAAAAGTAACATAATTATAAAATAAAACATTTTATTTGAAAATATTTTTATAAGCTTGTAAGGGAAGCTTTGACAATTTTATAACGGCGGTAAATAGCCGCACCCGCCGTATAAGGTAAAAAAACATTCTTACCCTAATTTTGTCGAAAAGGTTAAAAAGCACCTTGTTTGGAAAACGAAGGAAAGATTCCTTTATAAACCTCTTAAAAAAAGTCAAAAAAGGGTATAAATGACTTTAAACCATATTCTGGTAAATAGTAAAAATGTTTTGAAATTCATTTTTAAGAAACATGGATGTGGATGATAGAGAGATCCCAGTATATTATTACGTATAAACAACCTCGGATAATGAAGAGATTGTGAAATAACCCTTACCTTGAACTTTTCCTAGGTCAGGGTAGGACAACCTCCTGTATAATGGTAAAATAATTGTTATTAAATTATTCAATAATAATATACATTAATATGATATCATATATGATCTTTTAACATTGCTTTTTTAATAATATCTTAGAATTATCATCGTTTCTGGTGTTAACTTACTCATTTTATTTTATATGTTTTGTAAGATAAGCCATGATTGTAATGGATAGGTTGTATCTCATTCATATCCAGAATGATATTAAGTCATTATATACTATTATTAATCATCAAATGAGAGTTATACTTGAATGGATACGATGGAGAATGAATCTCATCGCGTTCGTGGAGACGGTAGTCCGTACGTATGCACGAGCGACAATATCATTCTTTTGATATTAAAATAATATATAAATGGATGTTATATAATATATACAGAATCATTAACATGTTATATTTATTATTTTCATGAGTTACACATCATTATTATACCCATCAAAATAATAATATATTGAATAACAATTACACCATGACGTGGAGACGGTAAGCCGTACGTACGCACGTATGGTGACATGTTATTCAAAGGGTGGATAGAATAATGATTATGGATGTACCATATTTATAATAACATCACAGTATATATATGATATTGGAGTTATTATTTTACAATGGTAACAACAAAGGAAGAAGAAGTGGAAGAAGAAAGGAACTTGGAAAAGGGTGGTGAAATCATTACCTCTTCTACGGGTTCTTCCTTTTGATTTGATCAAAAGGGATCTATAGGTTGGATTTCTAATCAAACTAAGGCCTCTAGGTTGTAGTGAGGGATGTTTGGAGAATATTTGGGCAGAGTTTGGCCGAACCAAAAGGCTTTGAAGGTGTGAAGAAAGGAGAAGGAGGAGTGCCCTTTTATAAGAGGGGTGAGGGGCACCTTTGGAAAAGCTAGAAATATTAATTTATAATAAATTTATATTCGGTTTCTAATGGCTCCAAAGTTGATTATTTAAATTTTAAGGTGGGGATGGGTAGAAAACAACTCATCCAATAGATGTTAGACAGGTTTGGGTCATTATATTAACCTTATCTTTAAGTATTAACTCTTAGTTAATTAGTTTCACTTTTACAATGTCTCTTTGTATTTTTATATAATATGGTTAATAAACATACTATATACATCCAAGAGACCCCCAAGTGTTATATTAATGATACACCTATCATGATATAAGTCTCTTGTCCGAACCTTAGATTTTTAGGAATTTAATATCAATTAATAATTGTTTTAAAAACTCTTTTATGTCAATTTTGACACTATTCAATATTTGACTTTTGTGAAACTCATAACAGAATTATTAATTAGAAAAAATTTAATTAAATCATTCCTAACATGTCATATTGACTTATAAAATTATTGTAATGCATAAAAAGTCTCTAATTCTATTTATTCGTGTATTTATAATATCAATTATTTTAATTTTTCACTGTTATGGTAATTACTGCATCATCATTGTGTCATAAATAAATTAAATTATTTAATGTCTAAAAATTGTAAATAAAATATCATTATGTATTAAATATTTTTATATTTATAATGAATATTTATAGTCGAAAATACAACATATATAACCCTATGTAATAATTGTTTTTCGAAAAGATATATGCTTGTGTCATTTTTGTATTCATTTTAACTTAAATAAAATAAAGTGTCCCTATCACCTACAAGTGACTCAATGGGGTCCCAAAATCGACCCAATGATGCCTATGGTCGAACATGTATCAACCAATAAATATTGGACACGTTTTAGGGTAATTTAGTATTATTATAATATTATTTTTTAACCCTTATTTACCGGATTTACCCTTAACCATGGTAAATAAAATATTTACCACAGTAATTAATCAAAATGTCTAAAAATAAATGTTACCTATTTACATAATTTGAACATCCTGATTCCAAATTTGGAATCCATTTTTACAAATTCAAAACACAGAAGTGGAAGAAATTAATTTAAAATTAATTCTCGTTGTTAAAACAAAAAGCGTGTTTTTAAGAGATGATAGCTATCAAAAGATTGACACTTGTTTATGTTCGGTTTAATTGTGAAATTATGTCCAATGACCAAAATTGTATTGAATGGTAAAAATATATTCTAAATATACTTTAAAACCACTAAAAATCATAATTTATCACTATTAATTATTTTGATTAAAAAAGTTGTTTTTAATTAAAATTTAGTAATTTTCACTATTCATCAAATTATTAAAGTTATCCAAAAAGTACCAAAATTTCACCTTAGGCTAAATTTGATATTCCTAATCCAAAAATTATGTCCATTTTGAAATATAAATTATATATAATTTCAAAAATTAGGTATTACTATTCATAACGGCTAGTTTGATCAGTTGTGGTGTGTGTTAAAACTCAAAGTTGCGTACAACACACGCTACTATATTATTCGAAGGAAAGCATACCGTGGAAGCTTGGGATGTTTTATTTTAAATTGTTGATGTCCCCATTTAGTCAAAAAATTTAAAATATTGTATTTAAAAAGGGTTCACTATTAAAAGGTGATAAAAGTGCAATACTGAAAATGAATTTGTTCTTGAATTATATCTAAGAAATGCATAATATGGATTCTAAAATTATAAGGATTATATAAAGTCTAAAATTTAGTTAACACTATTCATAACCTCTTTTGAACGGCTTGTTTGGTAAGTCATGGTGCGCTTGAACTTGGTGTTGCGTGTAGAGAAAGTTATTGAATTATTTTGAAGAAATAACACACTATGAAATCTTGGGGTGTTACATTCTCCCCTCCTTCAATAAATTGCGTCCTCGCAATTTGAAATTGTTCTTCGAAAATAAAAGGTTGAAAAGAGAAAATATATTTGTGGGAAAACCCACATTTGAAATTGAGTTACTAAAATTTAGTCTTAATATAAGTAAAAGAGAAATGAAAGGGTCACCACCAAATTATGATCTCGATTAAGAGAACATTGGTGGCAATTAGAGACATATAATTAGAGGAAAAACATAAATATTTATAGGTAGTGATTGAGGTCATAAATCACAAAAAAGTGTAAAATTGAGGTCCTTAAATTCATCAATCTATGATGATTTGAAATACCATCGGTTCAACAAAACATAGGGTATTAGGATAACACATTTTTGATGTTTCAAAATATCTTAGTTGAAATCCCACATCGAAAAATGAATTAATGAGGCCTCTATTTAAAATAAAGAGTGGAAAGTATGAAGATTACCGAAAATAACACATACTAGGGTTCCATGTAGGAAAATATGGATATGGAAGAGAAATCTAACCATCAATTATCTGATGGAGAGTGGTAGAGAACAAGGCTATGAAAAGGACAACAATCCCAAAGCCATAAATTAGTGATGATTTAAGGTACCATCTAGGACAACATTTTTGTTCAATGTTCCTTTTCTTAATGTTGAGGAATTTATTTATGAGATTGGCTAATATCATAAGGAGATATAATTACTTTATAATTAGAGTTTTATCCATTAATAAATTTCTACCAGAAACTCATCTTTCACTCTAAAAGATAATAGAACGTAAAAAATATTCTATTTATACTATTTGTACAGGGTTCCAAAATAAATGAATTTATAATTCATTTACCAGAACTTTTAAAAAAAATACATTATTTTATCCAAGACATCTCATGGGCCAGTGGTAGGTGATACACCCTTGTCACCCTTCGGTTGCGGGTTCAAGTCTCCCGGCCTTGCCGGTCGCGACGGGTTGCCGCCCGACCTCCGGGTTGTCCTTTTATGGCAATCCAAAATAATCCAAACTAGAACTATCCAAAATACATCTGTCCAAACTCATAGTCGAACATTTATAAGGAAGGTAAACATAATGTAGATCCTTTTACCTCGTAATAACATATTAATACCTTCATCATGTATTCTTTTAAAAAACTGAAACATCATGAATTACCATAATCCTTATTGATTACATCCATGCTCCCTTATTCCATATAGAATGATGGATATACTTCATCAATCCAAAAATGTTTTAAACCCCAACAATGATGGAATATAAAAATCATTAATCAGCTTCAAGGTAGTCAAAAATATCCAATATAATTTATCCAAATCCGTCATGTATTATTCTAAAATCACTACCTCGGTATCAGAACCATATTATGGTTTATCTTTCTCTCAACCATATATTTTCCAAAAACATTAACCTGCTATTGAATCACTTTTCTTTGTTCCACATAATCTCAAGTCCTTAATGAAATAGTACAATCTCAAGTCCTTAATGAAATAGTACTGCAGTACAATCCTTATATACTCCATAATTTTTATAACAAGTACATTGTTGATACAACACTCAAATGAAATAATCAACATAAGAACTCTAATCATTCCTCTTCATCTGTGGTAGTATCATAACTTGATTATTATCCAATAGCATCATTTGTGGCATAGTCTGATGACTGGGACATAGGTCACATAGTGTCCAAACTCTTTTCAAATGAAGCATTGTACATTTGAAACCATTTTCTTACCGTTGCAGTCACGTACTTTGTGCCCTTTTCCTCCACACTTATAACAAACTCTCATTCCTTTCAGGAAAGTTCCATGGTTATTCTTTCCATAGTTATCACATATGGGAAAATTCTTCTTTTCCCTCTTCCCTTTATTCATCTTTCTCTCTTCCATCCTTTTCTTCTCTTGCTTCCCTTCAAAGCCATATGACTCAGTAAACTCTTTACTTATCTTATCAACACATGATATTATTTCTTCATATGATGATAATACATGCGAAACTATTTATCTTATAAATTCTGGGTTAAGACCATGAAATATATGATCCTTCTTTCTCTTTGTATCATGTGCATTTCTAGAGTTCTCATTCCTTCTACTAGGCACCATTTCTAAACAATGGCATACATTAGATTAGTTTATGAATAACAATACCTAATCCCAAATTTGTAAAACACATAACATAAATTAAATAGTTTATGGATATAATCCATAATCATAAAAATGTTTTCTTTGAGGAAGTATATACTCATAAACCCTTCATAATGATTTTAAAAGAAAATAAGAGTTATCCTAAGCATATCCCCTGGGAGTGTCGTAACCAAGAGTGCAGCAAGGCCCGTTGTCATGCACCAGTTCTCATTCGAGTCTAGCTCAAAGTGGTGTTTTCGGGTTTTACCCCTAGGTACATTTGTGCCAGAGCCGCCTCTACCCGCTCGTATCCAGACAGGAATGTATTGCTCGGAAAACTCATAAAATCTCTATAATACCAAAATTTTAGGAAGTTATTCTATACTAATCCTCAATGTCCATCTTAAATCTATGTGATCTAATTAGAGTTTATCTAAATCTAGCTTCCAAGGTTTGTACTAAACTTCCTCTGATACCAACTGTAATGCCCCAACCCCAGTTACCCAGAGTCGGTGCATTATTACATAACATTGGAATGATCACAAGAAAGATCAAATCTCGAAAGACCGATTGGTTTAGTATCATTGTAAACACTAGATATATTCATAAAGTTTTACATTACATCATAAAGTGAAAAACTACTACAATAACATAAATGTCTCCATATTCCACACTATTATCCCCTCATAATATCCCTGCAGGTCATTCATAACTTACTTCTTCACATCCTAGGAAAAATAAAACATAGAAAAGGGGTGAGATCAAATGCCCAGTAAGGATAACAATATAGCGGAAACTTTCAAAAATAAGCATAAACATTTAAGGAAATGTATAACCAAAACAAAAGCCTTTTAAACTTGAACTTCAAAATACTATGGAAAAAGTAAAATGAAATAATGCCATTTACTTATTCACATGGATATTCTACTAATCCAATAATCTCATACAATATCAATAACCACTTTCATAATTATGGAATGCATAATGCCATACTATCATAACCACATAGCCAAGGCCTCGTGCCAAGACTACAAATAAGATTTTGCCAAGGCCTTGTGCCAAGAAACTAGTTTGTCTCATTAGACCTACCGATGCATCGAGGAGCTATAGTGGGATCCACCCGTCACATATTAAGTCCAATGCATTCCCATATGAAAAGGTTTAAACATAACATAAACATTAGTATTAAAACTAGCATACGAAATGTCAATACATTCACCATAAACTATGAATGGTATAAAAATAGCACATCCACTGTCAAACATATCACAAAACCTTCAATACAATATAAGTGTATTGTATCATAATAAATCGACTTCAAATAAGCGTAAAATTCATCAATGGATGTTGACATAGATGAAATAAAAACTATTTGAGAGAAATATCTCTTTTTTTTTGAAATCATTTAAAAGTCACACATTTAAAAAGGAAGTAATTAAAAAGAGATTTTAGAATAAAAGTGTCCCATACCAATTTGAAACTTTTGAAAGGAATTAACATTTTAAAAACATTCATGTCCATATAAATAAATCCTTAAAAACCATTTTGAAGACATGGACATTAATTAAAAATATTTAGAAAGATAAATCTTTAAAACATTTAAAATTCTGATTTTGATAAAGAGTACCTTTCCGAAATTCTAAAAATATTCATTTTGAAGTCATTTAAAAGTCACATAATTATAAAATAAAACATTTTCTTTGAAAATATTCTTATAATCTTGTAAGGGAATCTTTGAAAATTTTATAATGGCGGTAAATAGCCGCACCCGCCGTATATGGTAAAAAAACATTCTTACCTTAATTTTGTCGAAAAGGTTAAAAAGCACCTTGTTTGGAAAATGACGGAAAGATTCCTTTATAAACCTCTTATAAAAATTCAAACAAGGATATAAATGACTTTAACCCATATTCTGGTAAATAGTAAAAATATTTTGAAATTCATTTTTAAGAGACATGGATTTGGATGATAGAGAGATCCCAGTATATTATTACGTATAAACAACCCCGGATAATGAAGAGATTGTGAAATAAAACATACCCTGAACATTTCCTTGGTTGGGGTAGGTTAACCTCCTGTATAATGGTGAAATAATTGTTATTAAATTATTCAATAATCATATACATTAATATGATATCCTATATGATCTTTTAACATTTCTTTGTTAAAAATATCTTAGAATTATCGTCGTTTCTGGTGTTAACTTACTCATTTTATTTAATATGTTTTGTTACATAAGCCATGTTTTTAATGGATAGGATGTATATCATTCATATCCAGAATGATATCAAGTCCTTATATACTATTATTAATCATCAAATGAGAATTATACTTGAATGGATACGATGGAGAATGAATATCATCGCGTTCGTGGAGACGGTAGTCCGTACGTACGCACGAGCGACAATATCATTCTTTTGATATTAAAATAATATATAAATGGATGTTATATCATATATACAGAATCATTAACATTTTATATTTATTATTTACATGAGTTACACATCATTATTATACCCATCCAAATAATAATATATTGAATAACAATTACACCACGACGTGGAGACGGTAAGTCGTACGTACGCACGTATGGTGACATGTTATTCAAAGGGTGGATAGAATACTGATTATGGTTGTACCATATTTATAATAACATCACAGTATATATATGATATTGGAGATATTATTTTACAATGGTAACAACAAAGGAAGAAGAAGTGGAAGAAGAAAGGAACTTGGAAAAGGGTGGTGAAATCATTACCTCTTTTTCGGGTTCTTCCTTTTGATTTGATCAAAAGGGCTCCATAGGTTGGCTTTATAATCTAACTAAGGCCTCTAGGATGTAGTGAGGGAAGTTGGTAGAGTATTGGGTCAGTGTTTGGCCTAACCAAAAGGCTTTGAAGGTGTGAAGAAAAGAGAAGGAGGAGTGCCCTTTTATAAGAGGGGTGAGGGGCACCTTTGGAAAAGCTAGAAATATTAATTTATAATAAATTTATATTCGGTTTCTAATGGCTCCAAAGTTGATTATTTAAATGTTAAGGTGGGTATGGGTCGAAAACAACTCAACCAATAGAATTTATACTGGTTTGAGGCATTATATCAACCTTATCTTTATGTATTAACTCTTAGTTAATTAGTTTCACTTTTACAATGTCTCTTTGTATTTTTATATAATATGGTTAATAAACATACTATATACATCCAAGAGACCCCCAAGTGGTCTATTAATGATACAACTATCATGCTATAAGTCTCTTGGCCGAACCTTAGTTTTTTAGGAACTTAATATCAATTAATAATATAATATTTGTTTTAAAATCTCTTTTATGTCAATTTTGACACTATTCAATATTTGATTTTTTTGAAACTCATAACAGAATGATTACTTCTAAAAAATTTAATTACATCATTCCTAACATGTAATATTAACTTATAAAATTATTGTAATTCATAAAAAGTCATAAATTCTATTTATTTGTGTATTTATAATATCATTTATTTTAATTTTTCACTATTATGGTAATTACTGCATCATCATTGTGTCATAAATAAATTAAATTATTTAATGTCTAAAAATTATAAATAAAATATAATTATGTATTAAATCTTTTTATCTTTCTAATTAATATTTATAGTCTAAAATACAACATATATAACCCTATGTAATAATTGTTTTTCTAAAAGATATATGCTGGTGTCATTTTTGTATTCATTTTAACTTAATTAAAATAAAGTGTCCCTATCACCTAAAAGTGACTCCATGGGGTCCCCAAATCGACCCAAATATGCCTATTTTCGAACATGTATCAAAAAATAAGGTTAGGACACGTTTTATGGTAATTTATTATTATTATAATATTATTTGTTAACCCTTATTTACCGGATTGACCCTTAACCATGGTAAATAAAATATTTACCACAGTAATTAATCAAAATGTCTAAAAATAAATGTTACCTATTTACAAAATTTGAACATCCTGATTCCATATATGGAATCCATTTTTCCAAATTCAAAACACAGATGTGGTAGAAATTAATTTGAAATTAATTCCCATTGTTAAAACAAAAAGCTTGTTTTTAAGAGATAATAACTATCAAAAGATTGACACTTGTTTATGTTCAGTTTAGTTGTGAAATTATGTCCAATGACCAACATTGTATTGAATGGTAAAAATATATTCTAAATATAATTTAAACCCACTCAAATTCATAATTTATCCCTATTAATTATTTTGATTAAAAAAGATGTTTTTAATTAAAATTTAGTAATTTTCAATATTCATCAAAATATTCAAGTTATCCAAAAAGTACCAAAAATTTACCTTAGGCTAAATTCGATATTCCGAATCCAAAAATTAAGTCCATTTTGAATTATAAAATATATATAATTTAAAAAATTAGGTATTACTATTCATAACGGGTAGTTTGATCGGTTGTGGTGTGTGTTAAAACTTGAAGTTGCGTACAACACACGCTACTGTATTATTCAAAGGAAAGCGTACCGTGGAAGCTTGGGATGTTTCATTTTAAATTTTTGATGTCCCCATTTAGTCAAAAAGTTTAAAATATTGTATTTAAAAAGGGTTCACTATTAAAAGTTGATAAAAGTGCAATACTGAAAATGAATTTGTTCTTGCATTATATCTAAGAAACTCATAATATGGATTCTAAAATTATAAGGATTATATAGAGTTTAAAATTTATTTAACACTATTCATAACCTCTTTTTAACGGCTTGTTTGGTAAGTCATGCTGCGCTTGAACTTTGTGTTGCGTGTAGTGAAAGTTATTGAATTATTTTGAAGAAATAACACACTATGAAATCTTGGGGTGTTACAGGATCCTTATATTGAATGATAACAAAATAGTGATTTTTATAGTTTTTAATGATTTTTTTCAGTGTTCACCAGTGATTTTTGTGATGTTATGTTTATTCCAATACAACATTACCAATGGAGTTCTCTCATAGTGACATGATTGTTTTTTCAATGGTGGGGTTGATGGATAAAGGGTTATTTTAATGGTGGTATATTGTTTATGGATTGGTGTTATTAATGATGATTATATATTGGTGTTTGATATGTGATGGGATTATGAATGGTGGGATCTGGCCGGCATGGTTTAAATGTTGTATTTAAGATCATATGTCTTGGGGTGCGACTCTACAACTCACAGTTCAAGATGTGGCCCGGTGGTGTATGATGTGAGGCATTTTTTGGGGTCGAGGTGTGATGATTGGTTTTTAGATAATTTTAGTTTTCAATTATTACTTGAAACCTATGTTAAATTTTTTATACCTTGGTTACCACTCAACCATAATTTATATGTTTGAATATAAAAAAAAGAGAATTTTCAGTCAGCACGGAAACCCTGCTAGTACCATCCAGGAAATCCCCAAGGCAACACCAGCCTATAGGTCAATGAGATTATTTAAAAAAACATATTAGGTATGCATACTAGTAGTTAATATTGGTAAAAGTTGAATAAGAATAGCCACATACAACATTGATATGATTTTTCACCTCAAAAATCTAATCCACAATGGAAAACAGTGAAATCTTAATTAGGGGGGACACCGAAAAAAGAATCCTCTTAATTGGTTTCCTTCTTGTTTTATGGTATCATCACTAGGAACATGAAAACCAAAATCGTATTGAGATCCCATTCATATTATCATATACAAAATTCCTTTAGTGAACCATCATTGGATAGGATAAGGCTTCATTGTTGGTGAGAATAGTTAATGTATCATGAAAAAATTGATAAAATTCTAGTAATGAATCATGAATTGGTGAATGTGATTAACACCACCTCTACAGACCCTATAGATCATGATTCCAATAAAAAAATAAAGTGGAGGAAGTTTCAGTTCATAATACCATCCACACTAAATTGAGTGAAGGGTGTGATCATACCAGGAGCTAGAGGATTTCATTTAGTTTAGGTATTCCTTTGACCACTCTATCATTACCTCCTAATAGAATATCCTCCAAGGAAATGGGTCAATGTAAATTTGCATGTTTCCCTCCTACTAAATAGGTTGAACACATTACACTTGTGGAATAATTCTCCTAGCTAGTGGAATATATTTTGGAACTAAGGAAACTCAATATTGAACTACCTGATGGCAATGTATCTCCTAGATATATTATACAAATAGAGACTTCACATGCACTCCCATATGGTTCACCTCAACAAAGGGGATAAATTCCAAAAACATTATAGACCCATAACATCTAATTAACATGGAATATCAACAAATTATATAATAAGATATTAGAAACTATGATTAATAGTTCCCTATTTTGGGTACACAACAAGAGTAGGGCCATTCTGATCCTTACAAACATGCCCTAATAGGTTACCATCGAAGACAATAGAATGACTGATGTAGTTAGAACTACCTATTGCTACACAAGATCTATATCCTAATCCACCATAAATTAATCAATGGATAATAATAATTATTGAGTTTCTAATATATCGATTTGAATATATGGATGAGGGGCCTCTTACAGTATAACTAAACAATCATCCCTACCTGGAATGGGTTGATCCAACTCTTCCCTTTCCATGCATTGGGAACTATATTGTTCCATTTTCAATGGTTTAGGGGTACTTTGGATGCATTTAGCGTCCATATGGGATCCCATGATGGTGACCCAAATCAATTGTAAGAAATGACACTAATGTGATCCATTCAATCAATATAGGGTCCATCCATTGTATGCTACACAATCTTACCATCTTGGTCAATTATTATGTGGGATGACCTTTGTCGACAGTTTATCTTTTAATTTAAATAGACGTTATAGAATAATATGATACTAGACCAATAAAACAAAAAATAAGGGTATAAAAAGAGATTCTTAGGTTTCTTCACTCAGTGGAAAGGGTTAACATACTATTTAATAAAATAGCTTCCCCAAGAATTTATGTTATCCATCAATATAGAAATAATTTTCAATGATTTTCCCACACAAATCATCCCTGTGATATTCATTGTAGGATTTCAAGACATTTTCAAAATTTCTAAAACATTTCAAGACTCCATCACATGAACCAAGGCCATTTATAGTGTATTTTCATTAGCGTAAGTAAATAGAATAGGGAAATTAGAGGTTCACACTATTAGAGTTAAGACATCCCCAACTCTCGTTGTAGCTCCAGATACTACACCATATAATGTCGTTCCCCATCCTGTGTGTCTAAAAAAACACCCTCCACATTTGGATACACATTGGGAGATGAGGTAAAAATATTTTTAGGATATAAAAAATATTATTCATTTAGAATTGACCATGTCCAATTTTATCTCAACTTATCATTAGTGAAAATCTTGATCATGTCTCCAAATCCGAAGAATCTTCACTAGAATAATGATTATGATCTATCAAACTATTTACCCTTATATATATCACTCGGTAACACACTAGAAGACTGATTTTTATTTAAATACATACTATACAAGATGGTGGACTTTGGGAAATTGAAGCTGGGAATCAACATACAGAAAAGGGATGAGTTTCTACCAACGATCTGGAGAAGAATAATGAATGGATGAAAGTTAATAGTATGTGTATGAAAAAATATAGTGATTAGATGATTACAAATGAAATCAATCAGACTCATGATATCCTCTGAGCATAGTTGAAACAACTAAGAATTCCCCTGACCAATTCTAATATGACACAACCGACTCCACCAGTGCCATGGTTTTTTGAAATCGTATATTATAAAAAACAACATTTCCAGTGAGTAGGAAGAAAAAAATGAATATGGGAATTGTCCAATAATGAATTTTAATTTCACTCTCTCATACATCATTCCTTTAATCCTTGAATCATGGGAAACCCCCTACCAAAGAGCACCATAAGTGTCAACCCACCAGATGGAGTCATCATCAGATGAGGAATTGATCATGGATTCTATTATTTTTATTCACATAATGGATCCCTTCTCAGATTATGATTCTGATAATGAACATTAATTAACTAAATATGATTATAATATTAATTAAAGATTCTACCTATTATGATGATACAAAGAAAGATTCGATTGTGGTAGAAGTCAATACCCCAGTCACATAAGCTCTTAGGCTGTCTACATGGAATAAACTCATGGGAGATCCATCCACTGAGCTTACAAGGAGAAAGAAATATCCTCTAAATAATAAACATTTATCCCTAACTCGATCATTCTAGAATATCTCCTAGAGAATATGTTTTTTCCCAATCACATTTGGTGAAACGTTAAAACATTCTAATGAAATCTTCTAAGTAAAAAATTTCCTTCTACTCTTGTTCCATGGTCCGATCATCATGCATCAATTAATTTAGTTCCCAAAGTACCTATAAAAAATATCCACATGTTTGGAAGCACATACCGTTATGCCAAAAATATTAAATTTTAATGTCATTAACCTAGTTCCATAATTGTTATCAATCCTAGATTCTTTGAGATTATCAATAGATATCTAGGAAGCACACAAATAGGATTTGTCAATACCACAAGGATATTAAGCTAATGTTGCTACTATTGATGTATACCTTTTAGAGATCAATCTTATAGACTTTCAAATAGCCATCTCATTAACGGAGAATAAAAAATATTTCTTTATACAAGATAACATTAAAACATTGTATATATCTAGTAGGATAAATAAAAATTATTTTTGATGAGTATTCATTGATAGTGACTGCAGATTCCACCTCATTCCAATTTAAACACTACCTTAACTAGGATACAATGAGTCCCAATTTTCCCCATCCACTTTAATGCTTTAGGTTTTTACAAGAGTTAGTAAAACCCTCTTATAATATATAATATTAGGAATATGGTTAGTTATCTTGTATATGACATAGAAGTCCTAGTATTTTATGAAAATATATCCATCAACGTTCTACGTGGATGTTCTTGAACATAATAACATGTGTCTATTCACTCATCATTTCACCAATTTTTGAAATATTCAATTAATTGTTAGACTATGAAATTATATAGTTATAAAGGCCCATTTATATCGTGAGAATCATAATATATTGATGAAGGATTCTACCAGAGTGAAGGGAAACAGTCCATGGTCTATAATGTTCCCAAATTTAATACTGCAAATAGGTAATATATGACCCTGAATATTCATCTCACGAAGCCCCATGAATTATTTGTGATGCCCATCAATAACATCATGGGGGAGGTTCTGAACTCATGCACATGTTCAATGGACTCCGTGATTTAAATCATGGAAACTGAACCCAACGGTATTGTAGAAGTCATCGAATCACTATACAGTGAAAAAAATATTATGTTAGAATTCTATCATTCTATACCATGGGGTTTTAAAAATTTCCACCTCATTACACAAGTCAGAATATGATTTCACATCATGGAATGAAAGTGAATATTCTCATTTATTATCGCTTATCCCACCTTTAGAGCTCCAAAAATATCAGGTATCAAAAATCAGGTTGGAATTTGTTGCTACCCCATCCGAATATCATCCAAATATCGAATCCCTGATCCACTCTAAAGATATCTATTCATTACATAAATTCCCTCAGTGTAAGGAAATGGAAGAAGTGGATTAGAAAGATGAAGAGGAATAAGAGGAAGATAGTAGGGATTCCCCTCAAGGAATGTGTCTCTGCAACCATTGATGAACTTAGAGTAATTAATATATATACAAAAGAAAGGATACATCCCAATTTTTACAGTGCAACCATGAATTATATGGAAGAATAGGTAAATACATCATTCTTAAAAAACATTGGTATGTGTTTAGCTGTTATTAACCAGATATGTGAGGCCTTGATCCTTAGGTGTCCAATCATCACATTGGATTTCATAAAAACCATCTTGGGTAAAAACTGCATCCAAAACGATTCACCTAATTCACACTTCCATAATTGTGGGCTATGTCAGCCGGGTCACAATGGTAGACCTTATAAAATAAGTTTGTAATGCGAAATAGCTAGACAACACTTTCCTTGTAATAATGAAGGATCAAAAAATTAGGGTAATCATTGACTTTGATGATCTCAATCGGTACTTCCAAAATAATGAATTCCACATTCCAATCATAGAGTTTCTGATTGAGGAAATAGCTAGATATCAATACCACTCTTTCATGGGTGTCTATTCAAGGTATATCCAAATTTGGATGGATCCAGAAAATGAATAAGCCCCTCTTTTAGCGCCCATAGGTTGTATTATTCTATATGGTTATTCACTTTGTATTGAAAAGTTCCATCCCCACATACCAACATACCATGAATTGCATCCTCAATCCCATACCAACGAAGCATTTAGAAGGATACATAATTGATTTGGTGGTGTTTTATTGACATTTTCCCGATCACCTGGATGATCTCGAGACCATCATCAACAAATTATGACAATATAACCGGATGATGAACCCCTTGAAATGTGATTTTGGGGAACCCTCATGAACAATTCTCATATTAATAGTATTCTATCAAGACATAAATTTCAAACCTAATAAGACATTTTATATCATTATCATTCCACATCATTGAAATATTAAATAGTTGGGGGACTAAAGGGAATCCTTTCCTCAATTTATTTTTTATACAAAACGTCAGGGGAAAATGTATTCCATTTAACATGTTGATGAAAAATAGAGTCACATAAGATCGGACCAATTACTATAAATAAGCATTTTAAAACCTCAGGAAGTATATCATGTGACCAAAAATGCTAATGACACATGTTGAAGTGATGCTGCTCATTTTGAATGTGACATACCAAGATATATCATTTGGTGATTTCCTTGTAAAAAATAATGATGCCAACACTGAATATAGACTTTATTATCTCAGTCTAATTGTAATTGATGATTAAAATAATTATTTAGATAATGAGAAGAGATTTGAGACATTAATCATTTTAGTTCATAAACTGAGGCACTACCTAAATCACTATGTGGTCCATTCAATCTCTTTTAAAAACCCGCTCAAATATATCCTCATTAATTTTATGTTTACAAATCATTTTGAATAGTTGGAGGTCAATTTTTAGTATTGTAAAATAATATTCATTCCCCAAAATGAATTGTAAGTCAAGGCCTTGGAATAGTTTCATGGATAACATCCATATTTATAAAAATAACCATTAGATACTTAATTTACTGATGAATAGATGTAATTTATTCATGTTGGCTCCCAGATATAAGAAATTTATTTTTAAGATTCATCTAGGAGCCTAACAGGGAAGTGAATAAAAGACCACTTCCTCAATAATGTAGTGTTGGGAGTCGTACTCATCTCTATAGTAATGTCTTTTGTTTCTTACTCCCTATAGGTGAATGGAAATTCAGAGTTGTTGATCAAACAAATCCATGTGGATTATTCCATTAAAAGGGAAGATCTATCTCTCTTTCATTGCAATATCAGAGGGTAAATGGAATAATTCCACTAAGAACCAATACTGTATCGCATCCCATTACAACATAATGCCAAGGTAGATTCATTGGTAAATGCTACCATGACTTTGGATGATCCAAATCATGTTGAAATAGTTATCATAATTACACATCACTGAAGGGTTTCCCCTTTCTCTCATGTTGTTATAGATGATATTGATGAAATTAGTCTTCTACACAAAATATATGGTCCTACAACAAGTTGGATGATTCCAATAATATATTACCTTTATGAAAAAGTGATCAAGTATTAAATATCAAGAAAGGGGACAAATATGATGATAAGAAACCGCCTTCACTCTTTTTGAAGGACCAAACATCCATAAGTTACTCTATAAACAGGGATTTAATGGATTCATCATTATATATATTAATGTATAGTAGACTATTGGGGTTATTAATGAAGTACACATAGAAGTATGTGGTGCCCACCAGTTAGGATGTTAGCTTCCAATTAAATCATAAGGATTTGATACTTCTAGGCTTTAATGATTTGAGTTTACATAGAATTAACCATGATGTTTCGTCACATCAATGTTTATAGTTACTTAATCTATCCAAACCTATAGGTGTTACATATAATTAAATAATCATTTTCATTCTCTATATAGGGGGGAATGTTTTAGGGCCATATCCTCTAGCTATGGACAATCAATTCCAATAAATCATACGTGATATCGAATTCTTCTCCAAATGGTTTGAGATAATATCCCTCAATGAATTGAGGCCCAAGAGCATTTTTATCCTTGTGAAATATAAATTTATTATTAAATTAAGTGTTCCTCATAAAATGATGATGGATAATAACACATATTTATAATTTTCTGAGTTGCGGAAGCTGTATTAGTTTTATAATATCAAATCAAACCACTCATCCTACTATCATGTTGAAGATATTGGAAGGATGTATAGATTCAACAAGACTCTATCAACGATAATATATATGATAGCTCATAAAGATAATTTTTTTTCGCCCAACAAGATCTTACTCATTTGTGGGCCTAGTAGACCATGCACTCTACCGCCACATAGGAAACAACTTTTTAAATTGTATATTCTATAAATGCAGTCCTTATAATAAATGTAAAATAACTATTTCTCTATGTATCCATATGTGATCAACTTTCCATAGATGAAAAATCATATACCTCATTCCATCATTAGTGTAGACCATCAAAATCAGATAGTGTGAGCTTTTAACAAGAAGTACCGCCTGTGTTAATTCATCTATGGAGAACCGATATTGTTCCTTAGGACTCCAATGATACTTTTGAAAATTTCTCAGAAGCATGATCCAATTATGAATATACCTTATTCCATAAAAAATCCATACTAACGATTCTTTTTTCTTGATCCCAATGGTTATAGAGCTCATTACCCCCCCAACCAGTGAAAGATTTCCAAAAAATTGCATTATCTGACAAATTTGTGATACATCTTAGCTTCATGATGTCATAATTCATATTCAATCACTTTCTCATGACATTGAAAGAATGTTAATTCATCCACGTCATAGTATGATAAATAGAGTGACATCAATATCCATGTTGCATGACATTAAACTGCTTGGCATTATGGTCCTGTATACACAACCGTAAAATAACATAACATGGTTCTATAAATATGACCTAAAACTACAACACATTATAGTACATGTAGTAATAAATTATTGTACATAGCACAACACCCTAGTTATAAGTTTATTAAATTTATAACTATGTCTGTGCCATCGACGTAAGACTACATGGTTCAAGTACTTTTTGCACAACATAAAACGATATTACATTTTTATCAGTTGTTGTGTGAATAAAAATCATAATTGATTTTACCCAAACATACATTTTATTCAAGAACTATTTGTTGTTTTATTATTATTATTCCAATGAGACACATTGTGTCGCAATTATTTCAAAAATTGGGTATAGTGAGAACACAAAAAATTCTCACATTCCAAATGTATGGGTTAGGATAACAAACAAAACCTTTCAATAACTATACACTACATGATTCAAATTCTAAATGACATATGTAGTTATTTAATGACCTTACATCTGGTTCTATTCCCCACAAAATCTAATTACCCTTATCCATCCCTTGTATCATCTTTTGTGGTGGAGGAAACATTTTTCACTCCTTGATTCTAACACCAATGATAGCTCACATGGGCTTAAGTGAATTTGTGAAAAAATATAACTATTTAAGGAATAATTATTATCATTGGGGTTATCATGGTCATGTTCTCATTATCATTAAATTCACTATATATTTCTTTGTCCATAATAATTTAAACTATATGGTCTTTTATGAACATTGTAAGAATTGATTCGTGCTATCATGAGATAATATATGATTCATAGATCCTACATCCTAGTCTAGCCACAATATTGAAAATTTCCCACTCATATATAATGTTATACAGGTCAATATAAGATCATACAATATGGGTTCTCACAACCTTCATGAGCTTGTATTAAAAATACCCCATTCTCTGTAATATTATCTTTTCTATCATTCAGTGGCCCTTTTTTCTCATTGCATGACACTAAAATATTGTGTTTCAATGAACTAAATTTGTATCAATTCCTTCTATCAAAATATATGTAGTTATTCCTATCTCTTCATTCTAATGCATATCTACAATAATCCATTATTCAAATTGACTTTCCTTTGTCCTAAAAGAATGATGTTAAATAGAATGGCTAATATCAATGCCTCGTGGATTTAAAATTCATGGATCATTAAGAACTATGTGTATATTTATACTCATTCCAATGAAATATGTTGTCATGACGATACATAATGTCCTATTCCAAACCATATGGTAGAGGTAAACAACCCCTCTCCTTTAAAAAAACAAATTTCTATACTGGATATATTAATTAGGATCACCTTATTAAGGGAACACTGAGTAAATAGAGATTTCCCCTCATATTTATGAGATATTTCTATGAAATAGACTCTTTACTTCATGGACAATGTCGTTAAAAGTTTATTTAGTTATACTATTATATATTCCTTCCACGTGTCATACTCCAAATCATGGACAATTTTGGATCTTCATAACCTTTCTCCAGCTACTGATGATAGATTTTAAGAAACTTGAGGATTGATTTATCTAGGTATTTTATAACATAACAATATATTATTTTCATGATTTTCCATTCAAATGGTCATGTTAGCCAATGGAGTCCATTCTGTGACTATGTAGTAACATGCCCTATTTGCTTTCTCATAAATTCTCTTACCAAATGGGTGTTTCAACTGGTGGCACGTTATAACATGGTAGAATAATATTATAAATCTAAAAACCACGACTAAATCATCTAAAAACCCTCTATTTGAATATAGTACATGATCATCCCTCACATGCTGGTCATATGTCACTTCTCTTGATATGAGAATCCCCAAAATCATTTTATACCATTTCCTACATCATGTATAAAGTATTCCCCAAAAATCATGGATTGGTATACCATATATTATTCATCATTTAAATAATGTTATTATCCTATTTACATAACATTAAACCATAGAAATCATATATTCCCAGTCACATGATATTAAAATTCATGATAAGTCCAGAAATCAATACTTTAAACAATATGGTTTTCTATAATGACCATTGAGTTGATTCCAATCAAAATAAGATACATATATATTACCAAACATTGTGAATTAGGAACAAACAAAATAAAAAAACCCAATATTCTCTCATATTTGGATCAGATATTCATAACAAATAATTTCCACATTATTGAGTAATTTTTAATTGAAATTCTCATTCCATATTTAGGTACATTCCTTCCACCAAACAAACACTATATCTTTGGAAATATGAATCTCAATACACTACCTCCAGCTATCACACATATAATTTCTAAATTCATAATAAATCCTTTACCTAACTATGAAATAACATGCCTCATGTTTTTTTAAAAGTCAGCCTCCCAATTTTATGGGATTTAAACTAGAGGGTTTCACTGTTTGACTATGTAGTATCACACCCCAATTTTTAATGTATAATGTCACCAAAAAATTAGCTTTTCAATCAGAGATATGTATGTATTTAGTGAAACCTATATCTATCACCATAATACATTTCCCCCATATCACACATCATATCTAGAGCCCCATATTTTTCACCTTAAATCCTTTCCCTTAATACATAAAAATAGTGGAACATTTCCCAAAATATTACACTGAAATGAAGAATCCATAATTTCTTTTTCGTAACTAAATTACCTTATACAATATCCCCCATGTCCTTTTTGAATAAAATTAAACTGCATACCATAACATCTTAGTCCTAATACACAAAACTTCACAACAATTTCCTCGCTCTATGACATTAAATTTCATAGTCCACATCCTGGTCGCACATAAATATACAACATGATTACCCATCCCTTGTTAAAAATGTTCATTTCCACCTTTTTGTTGGTAATTTAATAAAATTTACCATCCTATAACAAAGGGTAATTCATGTGGGACTGGTTTTCCATTCAAGTAATATTGCAGTAGAGATTCTCTCTTTATTCTTAGAATCATTTCATTGGAAAATCATCCTTCATGGACTTGATAAATTCGGATCTTCATAATGTTTCCATATATTGGTAGTATAATCTATTTATTCCAAAAAAACTCTTTTTTTTGACTTTATAGTAAGATTCCCCAGTTTCCAATGCACAATTCTCCCACAAAATTTCAAGGCTTGTCATCTAGAGAATTCCACTACATAACTGCGTATTAACATTTTATACCTGGAATTGCATAATTTTTCCAAAAAATCGATTTTGACAACCATAATTACCTTCATCCTTATGAGATACCTCATTTATCCCAATAATCTAAGACAATATCTTACAATAAATCAATTTTTACACTCATTACATCGCCATTCCTCACATACTTTTCTCATGTCATGTTTTAGTCAAACAAATAATGAAATCCTAACTCAACATTCCCCTTGGGGTATCAGATGAATTTTTGGATATTCTTGAAAAACAATCATTTCTAGGGAAATTGGCATAAAAACTAAATTTCATGCTTTTATTCCTAAAAAAATTCATTATATTTTGAATTTTAAGTGTCTAAAGTATCCCTAAAAAGAGGAAAACTACATTCTAGTTTCCATAACCAAAATGGTCACCCTGGTTAATATTCGATTCTCGGCTCACCAGGGCTATGATCTGAAATGTTTATGAATTATTTTATAAATGAAAAAACATCAATAGGAACTATTCTATCTATGATGAAAACCAGAAAAGGGAGGCCTAAGAAAATTCCATGTCTTTCTTAATAAGTATTCTCATGAAATAATTTTGAAAAAATTAGGGTAATTATATAGAAGATGTATGCTCTTCAGGTTTTCCACAAGAAACTAGGAATAGTCTAACTATGATCAGTACTCCCCATGGATTAGGAAAAAATTAGAGTCCTCATTTATATTTAGCCTTGTAATTATACCATGAATAAATTCCATCTATTGTATAGTTTTATGTGTTTCGTTATGATTACGATTAAGAAAGGAATACAATAATAGGTGATTGTAAGAAAAATCCTATTTCATTATAGTTAAAAAAATATATAGGGTCATCCACTTATGGGAGACACTATGCCAAATATTAATGGTGTTCCCCATCTTAGGTTTCATTATGTTGAAATGTGGGTCAAGAAATATTCATATAAATCACTGGACCTAGTTTGTTGTGTAGTGATGGGCTCTTTAGCATGATATAGTTTCTATTTCTCTATAGCCATAAAATCTTTTCCTTATGCTAATAACCTATTTATTGAGTAGTTTATTTTAACTTTTTCTTACTCAACATCCCTTATTACATATATAATATTCACCATTTGAAGACATTTATATTCTAAATGGAACTCATTCTCATCCATATTCTTAGAATTATTCTATCCACCTAGGACACAGTAGCATTAAAATCTTCTAACTGGCCTGCGAACTATGCCACATCCCTCTTTTACCACTTCACATCTTCCCTTTATCAGATGATTAATATTAAAACAAGATGGATCATGCAATAATCAAACCTTCTATAACACAGAAATGAAAAATGTATGGAATGTTGGTTAAATTGAGATATATGATCATCTTGAGGTGTCTCTATTACATTATTTTAGATGTCATAAAAAGTAAGATAGAGTGTAGTGTGATGACATCCAACATATCTAATACGAAATAATATATAATATCCAATGGATAGATGCATTCCTAGATTAGTACACTCAATGTTTCACATTGTTCTTATCCCTGTACAAAAATATCAGATTCACCATACAGTATATGATGAACTAGAGTATAATCCCCCAAATAAGGTTTATCCACTGATGTTGATGGAACTAAATAGTACGTGACACCCCTCATCATTATCATGAGGTATATAGACAACAATGATAATGAAGAAACGAACAGGGTTAATAACACTCATCCATTGTTGGGATGACTGTTGGGATTGATACCCCCAATACTCATAGACTCAATTCATAGAGAAAGGACCTCCTGATGTGGATTATCCTCCTACGATTTCTCAGAAACTGGGATTAAGGGATCTGAAGAATATCCCACATTGGTATTGATAACATTTACTTCCTTAGTAGTGGGTGCTTGATGGACATTAAGGCCATAGTTATGAATATCCTTTGCCACATTCTATGAAAAAAAGATGTACAAATTGATCAATGATGTAATAAATCAAATTAAAATAGGTTATAAATGTTTATATTGAAAAACACATTAAAAAGAGAACTCACATATGTCCAATAACCAACTAAACTCCCCAAACTCCTCTAGAGATGTAAGAATATAATTTATTTTTATCCTTTCCAAAATGGTCTGTTAGTTCACCCATTATTTTATTATATATTCCCTTACATCAGAAAACGTCCTCACCAGTACGGGTATACATGACATGTTTCTCATTACCCAAATTGGATACAAAATTGATTATATCTGCAGACACCTTAGGAGGAAAAATATCTTCAAACCTTAATAAATCTTGGTCATCACCAACAACTTCATTAGAACATATGTGATCCCTTTCAACCACTTCAAGAGTGTTAAATTTATCTACATAGACTGCAGAATGGTCCTCATGTGTAGGTGAAAGATCTGAAATAACATAGTGATAGAATAATAAAACATATCACATGACACCATAGGGTATGCATATTATATTACCATGACCATATCCCCTCATTACATTAATAGAGGAAGGAATGGAGGCTTCTCTTGACACTTCTGCAATCCGGGGGATGGTTTCATCACCATCAACTACCCAGATTGTGGTGCCTATGGACCCATATTCTGATGAATCTGGTACACTTTCTATTGGTTTTTCTTCTTCTCCCCTATACTAATGAACATATCCACTGAAACATTATTTGTGTTGGTTGAAAGTGAAATAATATAAAAGTGAAGAGATAAATACATTAGTGGGGTTGATATAATAATCCCATTCTTATTCAATTTGATTAGGTATACCCTAATGTTTTCCTCAATCCAACATATCAGATAATCACATGGATTGCTTGAACCTATAATTATTTTCATATATCAACATTTATTTCTCCCAAAAATGTTGTTCCCCCTCTACAAAATTACTATCATGGTGGGTATTAGAGAGTTCTCAAAATATCCCCTTGCCATGGGATACATACACCAGTCTAGAGAAAAAATAACATTTATCTAAAATCACTAAATATTACCTTCCATATTTGTATTTTCATGGGTCACCCATAATTTTGTTTTATTGTAGATGGATTGGAGGAATAATGAATTCCCTTTTAAAGTGAATCCATTTCAGGCCTTTAGTCTCTCAAAATTTACTAGGAGGTCATGACATGATTCTCCTCCTTGAGATGAAAATTTGATGAAAATTGGCTGAAAGATATGGTCTTCTCAACCAAATATTTATATTTGGTAATTGTCCTATATCACCATTAATTCATTATGGAATTTTCCTCACCACCTTCAGTTTTAACATTTCTTCCCCAAATTACATGATCAGAAGTTTTTATGGCCACATCCCAGGGAACTCCTTTCATTAATAAACCTATGGGGTATGATGAAATCCATTCAATAGAATAACCATCTTCATTCATAAATTATGAAACTATCATAGGGAGATTTAATGAAATTTTAGATAACTCCATGTACATGAAAATCCATAACTAAAAAAAACTATCAGGTTATTCTCAAGAATAACTTATTTGATGGGAAATACACCCGACCTTATTAGACATTTAAACTGGTGGTTAAATTGATAATAATTGTATGCCTCAATCATGATCTCACAATAAATGTGATTAGTATGTAAATTATCTCTGAATGACATCATGTACACCCTAAAATGATATTAGCTTTTCTGTTATTGGTGGATGTTCATGTTAGTGGACCATTATTCACGAATAATTTTATGTCTCCCAACACATTCAGTATCCTCAAGACGTCATCTTTATTCCATGGATAATGGATGATTCCATGAAACAACCTGAACTAGTGGACGTAACTTTCCTTTAGGGCATTTATCTATTCAAAAAATGGAATAAAAAAGTAAGTGTTCTGAAATACACCCCTAAATAAATTGAAATGGCCATATGATTCTAAATAGGAGACTTTCTTGTGTACATATGTAGAAAAAACTAGTAGATCCTGACTAGATAAGGGCATCCAACCCTATCTATATCCCTTCTCCATGATTTGGTACCATAAAAAAATTACATGGTCTCATGCCACCATTAGATTCGTGGAATGATAGAAGGTAGATACTTATCTACATTGAGAGGAATACCACAGGATAGGTATCCATAGAAAATTCATAATTGACCTTATAACCACAGTGGTTATACTAGACCTTCTTGAGTATAGGCTGTAACATTCCATGAGTGATTTGGTTTTCAATGGTAGGGAATCCAATAGGGATTTGATATGTTGTACATTCTCTTCCAGGTTTAAGGAAATCCTTCATCTATGTTTTGTGATAGATTTTACCCATTGGGAGAGGTCCATTATTATTCAATTTTTTAGCCACCGTTAAAACCTCATGGGTCATGGGAGGTGACCTTTTTACATAGTCGTATATTTTATTTAGTGGGATAAACTTGTCAAACATATCCCTAAGAATATATTCTCCAAGAATCTTGTATATATTCCACATTATAATGTCAACATCACTATGATTTTGATGAAAAATATTTATTTGATGACTCCATTGGGTAAGTACCTTGGGTATGATATTAGGGTTCTTTTAAACGTATGGTTTCCCACCCAAATATCCTTATAAATGTCGATGTCTTGTAGCTCCTTCTTGAACTCATCATAAGTAATGTTCACCCAGTATGACCACATCTATTCGGGCCGAATCCCCCACCATATCAGAAGTCACATACAACATTCTAACCTTTTAATAGGTTGGTCTCGTAATAAAAGAATTTAGAATCATAATATTGAGGCTTTGATATAGGAGTTTGAGAATTTATTTTTGGAAAGAAAAGACTATGATATATGGAACATTTAGTGGGAACTATTCCAACCCTAATATAAATAGCTTTAGAGGGGATTGGTGGAATGGATCATGGTATGTTCCACAAAACAAGATCCTAAGAATATCTTTGAATATTTGGGATGAAAGAATCCCTCAAACTTTTATTTTCATATATGGGAAAATAGTCACATCATAGGAACTCACGTTGACAGTACTTCAAAATCTTATCTATATATGGTAGAGTGGAATAAAAAATTTCTCAACAATATAGGCTGACATCTTTGATCATTTCGGAAGCCTATGTAACATGTTGTTCGTGAGAATACATCGATATTTCCACTGAAAACCCAGAATATGAAATGTTGTATTTTCCAAAGAGTAATATTATTAATTAAGAAAAAAATAAAAAATTCAGCAGAGGAAATTCCATCACATAGGACCCCTAATATGGTTCTTTTCACAGGTCCAACAATTAGGCCCTTCACATAGGACCCTCGACTTATTGGTCAAGTGCAGACTCCTCAAAAAGGTAGTCCTACACATAATAGGTTGTCAAGTGGCTATACAATGAACATACAAGAGGATGTTCATATGGAGACCAATGCATAATGAAATGGACAACACAACAGGGTGGACAACATGCATAATGATAGAAAAGATGATGAATGTGGAAGGAATAATTTATTGAAGGGTTGGAGGTACTTATAGACACTGATAGCCTGTGAAACATACCTATGTACCGAGATTGTGCCTAAGACATGTGCACTAGAATTGTATACTAGACTTGCACACCAATCTTATTCCCCTAAACTATATTGTTCCACCATGTGTCCCAACTTTTCAACATTTGTAATCTTATCCACCATCTACCTTAAGACAATATCGTCTTATTTTTATCTGATCTACTCAAGGGGGGGGGGATTTGTTTATACTCAATTTTTCACATTGGATGAAACAATTATGAAGAGTACCTCAAGTATTGTATAGATAAGAAGATCCCTAATACGAATCAAAGTAACATTCGCTATACCAGCATATGCGCAATGGCCGTACCCATCATAAGGCACTACCGCCACCCAATGGAACACAAATATCAACCAACCTTGTGTGGGGTACATGAAACATGTGCAAATTACAGGGACCTATGAAGAGTAACTACATTGATTAGGGTCTTTAATTTATCTATATATAGGAATCTGGGGATCCACCTTTTCATGACTGGATATTTTGAAGAATCTTGATGCTTTGGTCATGAATTACTTTTACACAAGTCTTTAAAAATCCCTTAGGTATCCCTTTACAATCTGAGATAATATGGAATTAATGGGTAGAGTGGGTTGTAAGTCCTTATAGGGTCTGATACACAAACCACCTACATGAGGAAACATCCCCACTATTAGACAACTACTAGCATGGAGGTATCCTTTTATCATTGGGACCTATGTGAGACCCATCTAGGGATACCAGAGGAGACCCATGGTGGATAAAATAAGTCATCACCCATATGGATTCACCGAGGTGAACCATTTCTCAATGCACCACCAGTTTTCATAGGCTTTCCCCATACATGGCACACTTGTCACATCTCTTAGGTCCTATGTGAAGCACCTCATTCTCAATGACCATTGACCTAGTGAGACACCTTCAATACCTATTTCAAGTCACAAATTGAATGGATTCCCTTAATTTTATTCCCTTAACCATGGGTGAAAAAATCTAAGGTTCCACCAATGCCAATATATTTTAAAAATCGTGGTTAGAAAAAAAATTTATTCTCACATTTAGATATGCATTTCATCGACCAAAGCTTTCCGAAACTATTCTTTCTTTATGGGTTGCATCTTTATGGTGAATAAGGATATAAATTCTGATGATCATAAGAGCTGGTACCCTTGGGGTGGTTTCATGGAACTATAGGTCTCATATGTGAGGGAATGTTCCTTGTCATTCAATCATCATCCCTATGAATTGGGACCTCAAGTTCCCTGCATGAAGAGAGAGGATCATGCATTCATTTCCCATTGAGGTGTATTGAATTATCCTCCTATATTCTTTATGAATTAGTTTCTATGGGATCCATCTTGGCGTAATCCCCTAATATCTGAGATGACCTCTCACAAGCCATTCCTTCCATCTTCTCTATAACCTTGGGATGTATTCTAATGGGTAATCAGATGTTATTATCTAATATAAAGTGAATATAGGTTATGGGAAATATAAAGACCTTTGTTCTTCTCCCATAGTCTCGACCACTTCCATTAGTGTTAAAAAGATCGTGTGGCTTTCTAGGCCTTCCTCTTCCTCTAGTTTCTCACATATAAGCATGAATCGAGTTGTTTTAGATGTTGTAAATAATCATAGTAGCTAGACTTTCAGACGTATTAGTTAGAAGACAAAATTTTCATGATGTTCTTCTCACTATTCTTTAGAGGGCCTCTATAAGCGTGGGTCTTGAAACTCATGTATCCAACCAAATAACATCATCCTTCATGTAAGACCTAACAAAAAGTAGAAATATCCATGAGACAGAACAATTATCATGGCCTTAACCCAACAAGAAAATCCACCAATAGGGTTTAATCCCCAATGTAACCCTCTCAAAAGCCACATTCATTGCAAGAAAAAACATTAGAGGGACAATATAGATGTGATTATTCACAATTGAATGGATTGAGATTTAATTCTCATTCAAATGGGATATGTCGGAATCCTCATTGAGGTACAAAATATAAAAAAACTACAATCCAAAATATTTCCCTCTGGGCCACATTTCTAGAAGGTTAATATCTATACTGGGAGCCCACATCCCTTCCACATTCCCTAGGAGTCTTTAGAATAAGCCCTACACCAAACATTGACAATGACCCTTTCTCTTAGACGTCATTGCCAAATGATGTTAAATTGCATGGTTTGGTACTTATCACATGACCTTAAAAGTTCTTATGTGTCTCATTAAGTGGAAACAAACTATATTGGTTATTATTTATTTAATGAGGATACCTAGTAAGACCATATCATGGTTCTAATACAAAGATCAAAACAAGAACCATCTCCCAGGATAATGATGATCTTTAGAGAACCCCTCTTTGTGTATGAAAATAAGTTTCATAATAATAAATGACAAAATATTCTCTAATCCATTATAAAAAGGTACCATTGATTGAAAAACCTATATACATATAGATATTTTAATCTAATAAGAACCTGAGATACAAATATATTATTATATGTTCCATATAAGATAATAAAATATTTTTAATTCAATGTTTACCTATGTCATATATGATGGTTCAATGAAGGATTCAAAAACATATCTTAGATATATAATAGACTACTAGAGTTGAAAAAATTGATAAAATAATGGTGTAATGAGCATGAAATTACACCCTATTGAAAAATGTGACTACATAATAATCTTTCGTCAAGATCTCCAATGAACAACTTCCTTTGAAATGTTGGTCCATGATTCATCACAACTATGGGAATCGTAAGGTGTTTTTGGTTCCATGAATAAACCACATTGGAAATCAAATGAACGAGACAAGGGTGTATGTGTATGATGTGAAGGTTGTTCCAAAAACACAAAAAACATCATTCCAACACCACATGGAATTAAATGATGAAATGGTTACCTTGGGTTTCACCTATTCTGTGTGCTAAGAAGAAAGCTGGACTAATGTGACTATGCTGTAATTTTATGAAGCATAATAAGACCACTTATAAGACCAAGTATAGTTACCCCATATTGAGGAATTATTTTATCAAGTTATTTGATTTTATTACATTTCCAAGATCGACCATTTTTGGATATCATCAATTGAGGGAAGAAAAAAGAGGATACACCCAAGATGTCATTCTGTATAAGGCATGTAAACTATAAATTTATAGTGATCTATTTTGGTGTCACTAATTCCCCACTATTTATAGTGATTTAATTAATAAATTATTTATGTATTAGGATTTTCATATTATGGTAGTCTTTATAGAATTAATTCATGTTTACCCTATATGTAAGTAAGAGGTTGAATATCATATAAGGATTGTGCTAAACTCCCCAATGAAGGTGATGATTTTTGAAAAATTTACAATGTCTGAATTTATGATTTTGAAATTTTATTTATCGGGTCATATAATGTAATAAAATATGTCTTGATGAATTAAATTTTTTTCATGTAAATCAAATTTAAATTATATCTTGTATTACATGCAACACCATGATTTAACAAACTGTGAAATATTATCAATAATATTACATAAACGTGACCCTTTTAACATATATAATAAATATAGTTATATGAATATTATTGAATTATTTTTAAATATTTTTTATAATTTTTATATAATTAATCCATATTGGTAAAAAAAATTCTTAACAGTTATAAAAGTGTTTTTATATTTCAAAAATATTGTTTTTTCAAAAAAAAACTATACTATTTATTTGTTGAAAAATAATAAAATTATTTTTTAAATATTTTAGAAATTTAATATTTTAAAATTAAAATAATTTTTGAAACATAAATTCAATAATTATATTAGTGTGAATTTATTGTATTTTTATGATATTATTAATTTTTCAATGAATAGTTAGAAATACTAGTTTTTATTGAATACTATATTTTCATTTAAAGAGTTAACAATATAAATTTTTATTTTAAAAATAATTTAAATGTAAAATATCCAGAATTTTATATCTATTAATCCAATTTATTTCATTTTAATCCTTTTTATATTAATATTCTATAGAAAAACTTTTTATGCATTTAATTATATTCTTTTTAAAAAACCAAATTCCTTTCATGTCTGTTGGTCCGATTATAATTTAAATTAGTACACATTTTTGAATTTAATTTTGAAAAAAAAATATTTTATAATTTTAATCATCATAAATTAAATTATCAAATATGATCAAGTTAATTTTTTAGCATAATGAAAATTAAAAATAGTAAATATTATTTACGAAGGTTAAGGTCAAAATGGGTTTTCCATGGATTAAACTAAAAAGATAGGGGATAAAAATGAAAAGAATTATTTAAAACAGAAAATATGAGGAAATATATTGATATTATATATTATTTTTATTGATACTAGTACTTTTTGGAGTGTTTTTGTATTTTTAAAAACATCGTTACACCTTTTTCTTGTATAAAAGTACAAGTGTGTCACTCACTGAAATTTTAAAAGGCCACTCAATAAAATATCCATTTAACATATCCAAAACCATTTTGATTAGAAATTAAAAACCCAAATAAATTAATTAATTACCTCATAGAATCATATAATAATTACTTTGTTCAAAAATCAATCATTTGATGCATATTGGCACAAAATAAATGAAACTTTCTTAAAAAGAGTTAACACCCCTAAGAGATAATTTTATTTTATTTCTTTCCCAACATAATTAAATTATTAATAAAATAATTTATATAATAATATATATTTATATCATATAATTATATGTTTTAATTTTATTTTCATGACTTACAACAGTCTCATATTCCAACAAATGGGATAAAAAATCTTCATTCATGTGTTTGGCAGACTACCGCGTTATGAACCGATGTAATTTTTTATGTATAAAAACCTATCATGGATCATATAATGATGTATTAGATGCTAAAATATTATATTTATTATATTATTTAACTTATTAATTTTTATATCACATATAAATTCATATATTAATTTATATTGGAATATGATGATGTCAATCCTATGTACGGAGGACTACCTCCTTGTAAAGTGATGTGATCAATTCATGATTTTCATAGAATGTAATAATGTTAAATTTATTGAAAATATTTTAAAGATATGGAATAGAAATTATTCTTGAAATTTTCATATTTTTTAAATTTTTTTTTCTAATTCATTGTGAAAAAATGAAACTACATCCATGTGTACTGATGACCTACCATCTCCATGAAATGTGTATTTCATTTTCTATCTCTAAATATCATGGATTACACTAAAAAATATTGCAAATATAAATAAAATATTTTTTTCTTGGTTGACGTTATAAATATTATTAAACCATGATTAATGTAATAGAAAAAATAATAAAAATATCAAAAAATACAGGAAAAATAAATCTTTTATTGGATGAAAAATGACTTTAACTTCAAATTATTAATGAACTGGTAATAAATGTTCGTAAGAAAATTGTATATGAAATGATATATATAATTATGGACTTATAATATATTTAAAATAAAATTATATTTATTATAAAGGATTTTTCACCAGGTATGAAGGATGTTTGGACATAAATGAAGATATTTCCATCTCACTTTATATTTTTATGAGACACCTGAAATATTCCAACCATGTCTCTTTTATTTATGAAATAAAATGGACCATCGTTTCAGGTATGTTTTTCTTTTCTCTGGTGTTTTTAAGGAAAGAGGTGTTTCTGGAAATTTTGAAGTACATGTTGTGTACTTTATAAGTACATGCCATATACTTTGATGCAGCGTGAGGCCATATCCGGGCAACACAAATGGTCATGTGGGGTGATGTGGATGCCGCTTAATGTTGAGTACTAAAAATACTAGTACACATTGTGTACTCCAAAAGTACATGTCATGTACTTATTTTCATTAAATAGACCGGGCTCGCGTTTGACCGCCAGTATCATCTTCTTCTTGGTGCCATTCGACCGAGAGAAGTCGTACAGTGCCAAAAATTATCAAAATCCTTGTGCCTCCGTCCATCCTCTAAATCGACTACCGTCGATTGCGTTGGAATGACAGCTGTATAGTCTTCCTTATTCTAGAGAATTGTTTTCTAGTTCCTCATCTTTTTCAAGTTATCGTGGGTTGAATTTTTTTTCATTTTCATAGATATACATCATTCTATGGGGATTCAAGCCCTTTAATACAAGTATATTGATCTAATAGCATTAAGGTAGGTGGTTTGTGCCTCTCTGTTCAATGTATTTTAGTATTATGTGCAAATTCAACCAATACCCTTGAATGGGGTATTGCGTGATTACTGTTTTACCCCTGTTGTTTTCCTACCATTCTTGTATGCTTTTGTAAATGTAATTTTGGATATGTATGAGGATAATTTCTATGCTTGGATATTTTTCTCATGCCTTGTTCTGTTTACGACCATTTGGTCATGTTTTCCTTTTGGCCGTTTTACCTGTTTTCCATGCCTTGTGACTGTAGGATGGGTGATGTTCACTGACAAGCTAGTTATGTTGTAGACTAGTTATCCATGTATCTCTGTAGGTTTACTTTGTCCATATAGCATAATTATGCACTAACTTGCATGGGTCCGTGAGAACCTGGTGCTATAGACTATAAGGGTATAGACCGAGTGAGCTTCCTCAGAGAGTCTTGGACATTATAGACTATAGGGGATAGACCGAGTGAGCTTCCCAAAGAGTCTGGGATATTATAGACCACATGAGTATAGACTGAGTGAGTTTCCTCGGAGAGTCTTGACCTTTAGACTATACGGGGTTATATTGAGTGAGCTTACTCGAAGAGTCATTGTTTTGTATGAATTTACTTAAACCATTCCAAACTATAGAAGGAATTGACCGAGTGAGCTTCCTCAAAGAGTCTCTGATCGACCTAAGGCTATAGGAGGAATTAACTGAGTGAGCCTCCTCAAAGAGTCTCTAGACCTTGGGGCTATAAGGGGAATTGACCGCGTGATCTTCCTCAGAGAGTCCCTGACTACCTAAGACTATAATGGGAATTGACTGAGTGCGATTCCTCAGAGAGTCGTATATTTCGTATGACCAAACTAGAGGGGTTAGGATGAGTTTACTACCTAGAGGGTTTTTGGTACTTCTTGGATAGGACCATCGGGTTTGGCTGTGAGTACTTCCCAGAGGGATTCATGTTTTTGGTTAGTCGTTTGCTTCCCTATTGCTTGTTATTCTGTGGATTGTTTTCTGTTGTGTATCATCCTGTTTACTGGTTACTGTTTACTGCTTACTGTACTATTACCTACCATATGCTCACTTACTATTAGGAACATATTTTCGGGTGATTTCATACTGGGATTTAGTCTCACACCCTGTTTGGGTCATGGTTTTGGGCCCAAAAAGATTATATTGTTGTTGTTATAGACAAGGGAAAGTGCCCTTCGACTTCAGGTACTTGATTGCATTGGAGCATGAGAGCATGAGGCCAAGTCGAGGCTTGCGATGTTGAGGAGTTGCTTATCTGTTTTCTTTTGTACATTTGTTTAGTATTCTATTCAGCATTGTGACTTGTTTGGAAATTTTTCCTAGACATATATAACATGCATAATTTCATATATATATATATGTGTGTGTGCTCCAGTTGTTTATTGTTTTAGTCTTCCACTGTTTATTTTTGTTGGATATTTACTGCATCTGCTATTGTATGTGTTGTTTACATCTGATGTGTATTATTCCAATTATGGGATAGTTTCCCCACCAACACACCCAATTCCCTCACTGATAGTCAGAAGCCTCTGGCGTTTGAGGAAATGTGCTTGAGTCCATGTGACCGACCTGGTACGGGGCGCCTCTGGGTGGCTCCCAGAACCGGGTCGTTACAATGTGGTATCAGTGGAATTATTTTCTCTTGACTTACATTTTAGAGCCTATAGCTAGGGATAGGACAGAATAGGTACTTGGTAATAAGTTGTGCCCTGTATTAGTTGACCCATGTATAGGGAAAATCCAATCAACCTCATTTGTTGTTATTTATTTAGGTTTTGCAATTCATAAAGTTGATATGATTTCACAGCTGGGTGATTCACATGCTTTGTGATGTTATCGTTGTTGTTATTGGGTTTCTATTTCTGCCTCAACCTGATGAGATGAGGGAATTCCCTCTCATACATCATATAGTTACTTGTTAGAAATCACATGCAATGCATTCATTCCATGTCATCTAGGATGCATTAGCGATTGCATGTTATTGTGATAGATGTTGTGTATGTTTTTCATGCTGTTTTGATAGATGCTTTGATAGAATATTTTTTGTTTGACAGATAATCTTTTTGTATAGTACTTTTCTTAAATCGACACCAATCTTTGGTTCTTGAGGTGTTATGGGCCCTCATGGACTGGAATTTGATGGATCATCGCCTGGTTTCCTTGTTATGACTTGTATACGATGCCACACTTTGATTCACAGGCAGTATGGGCCCTCACAGATCGGAATTTGGCACCTTAACTCCTGTTTTTTGTGTTTTATGGGCTTCACATCAGTTTCTGAGGTACTGCCCGGAAAAACACAGAATACATGTCATGTACCTTATTAATACACACCCTTTAGTTTTTAAACGGTGTCACTAACTATATGGACAAAAACACGTGGTTCTGAAAAATCTTCAGGAACATGCAGTGTATGGTAAGTACACGCTGTTTCGTAGTGACCGTGTGTCTACCCGTGTGGCTAACGACACGGATGGATGAAACTTTGACAATACATGTCGTGTGCTGTTATCACACACCGTTACATGTTACCTATGTACCCGGTCGTGTCACGAACAACACAGGTCGGGGAAAACATTCAATTACATGACATGATCTCAGGGAGCACGCCGTGTATAGTGAACTATGTAGCCGGTCATGTAACTACAAACATGGGTCATTGAATCGTTGTCTAGTACACGTTGTTTCCTTCGTGAACATGCCTTGTAGTCTAGGATTAAGATAACTGTGTGGGTTATCCATGTAAGGTTACCTGGGTAGGGAATAGAGTTCAAGTACATGCCGTGTGTGTGGGCAACACGCCATGTGGTTGGGGCGTTACACTACCAGTTGGGGCAGAATTACATGCCCATGTGAATGGTTTAAAAGAAAAAACCATGTATTTTTTATACTCTCCATGTCGTCATGTTTTTTAAAACTTGAATTTTTCTTTCTCATGTTCCCCACTTGTACTATTGTTTTCTCAATCATTGATAATACTAACCTAAGGTATTCTTTTAGACATTCAAAGCTATGACACTTAGACGTCCTTCGGTTGTACGTCAGCTACAAGACGGTGATCAGACACCAGATATGGCTGATCAGGGACCTCCTGCAGATCCTCATACTTTACCAGCCTTGGCACCAGTAGTTATGCCAGTTATAGGCGACAATGCATAGTTTAGGGAATACCTTTTGAGGATGATGAATACCTTCCAGGGAGTGCCACCTCATACCCCATCGATGGTAGAGTTGATGTGGGTTTTTCACCAGCAACATCCTCTTACATTCTCAGGGGATGGATGACCTTTGGCTGCAGAGTCATGGCTATAGGCCACACTAGAAATTTTCAGGCATCTAGAGATAACTCTCAAGAAGAGGGTGAAGTTCGCTCCCTAAATTCTCTGAGACTCCACCATGAGGTGGTGGGAGATGATCTCACAGACAGGGCCCCACCAGAGTATGACTTGGGATGAGTTTCAACAAATCTTTTATGATTACTTCTACCTAGAGACCCTAAGGGCCGATCGAGCCCATGCGTTTATGAGTCTAGAGTAGGTTACTCTTTTTTTTATGGATTAATCATCTCACTTTACTAAGATGTAGAGTTTCACGCCTATTCTAGGAGGTGATGAGTTTTTACTTGCACGAAAATTAGAGGATGGTATGAGGCACGACATCCGCTCGTAGGTGAACATCTTTAGGTTGACTTTGATATCATCTATCATCAACTAGGTGCTGATCATGGAACACAATCTGAGGGATTTTGGAGTAGTGAGCCAGGGCGGTTTGACCTCCAGAGCTAGTGTTCCTCCTACAGAAAGTAGGAAGTTCCATAAGGAGTCTTCTTGAGGAGATCAGAGTTGGAAGAATATATCATTTGGAAGCCAGGTAGTATCCTACCAATGTTGCAAGAGCAGGCATAATAGGTCTCAGTGCCAGAGAGACCTGATGGAGTGCCTATCATGTGGAAAGATGTGCCATATTTAGGGTTTTTGTCAGATCTTCTCAGCTACAACTGGTGGTAGGGGTTCTTCTATAACCCCGCATTCAGGAGATGCATCACGAGTTTCACACCAGTCTGGGAACTGGAGTTCTTACAACCGTATGGGCCGAGGTGGATGTCACGGCCGTGGTGGACAGTCACCAGGTTACCTGCGATAGCAGAGTAGATCAGCTAAAATTGGTAATCCAGGGTTATAGGGATGCAGTACAAGCCAGACATTCGCTGTCGAGCAGACCCATCAGGAGCAGGATCCTGGACTTCTACAGTTCAACGTATGATCATAGTAGCCTCAGTTTTATCATCATATTGTTTTGATATTGTTTTTATACATGTCATTATATCGGTTCTATTTTGGAGAGCCTTGGGCTCTGCATCTTTTCCTCTATTGATACATTGACTCTAGACACACCTTTGGGGACTAGAGCGGTTAGCATACGTTAGTCCGGAGAGTTCCCTCTTGAGGTTGCTGGGTGTCACTTCTTATTGTACCTCAATGTCCTAGAGATGAAGATCTAAGATTTCATTCTTAGAATGGACTAGTTAGTTCCCTTTCACGCATTCAGCGACTGTTATCGCTGCAGGGTGAGTTTCATATCACCAGAAGTTGGGTCTTTTCTTCAAAGAGGTGAGTGGGATGTCTAGGCGAGTTTAGTAGGACCCAAGCATCATGGGCTTGGAGGAGTTATATCCCAGATTACTAGTCATTATATGGATGACATGGGGACCTCATAGTTAGACTTTCTTCCAATGGTGGATCATTTCAAGGATGTCATTCCAGAAGAATTTTCAGGTTTTCCTCTAGAGTGTGAGGTAGACTTTTCTTTTGAGCTCGTTCCAGGAGAAACACTAGTGTCCATACTCCTTATAGGATGGCTACACCTGAGCTAGAGGAGCTCAAAAGTAGTTGGAGGATTTCAGGAAAAGGGTTTCATCTGACCTAGTACTTCGTCTTGGGGTTCTTCTGTCTTATTTGTGAAGAAGGCAGACATTACCCTTAGGCTATGTATGGATTATCGGATGCTAAACCAGTTGATGGTCAAGAACATATATCCCTTGCAGAGGATCCATGATCTCTTCGATCGGCTTCGAGGAGCCTGAGTGTTCTCGAAGATTTACTTGAGGTATGCTTATCATCAGTTGCATGTTAGACCATCTGATATACCTCTTATAGCATTCCTCATTAGGTATGGTCAATATGAGTATATGGTAATGCCGTTCAGTCTCACCAACACACCTGTAGTCATCATGGCACTGGTGAGCTGAGTGTTCCACCCATACTTAGATTCCTTCATTGTGGTTTTTGTGGATGACATATTTTTGTACTCTCACTCTCGACACGACCATGCTACCCATCTTGAGATCATACTGAGTACACTAAGATAGCATCATCTTTATGATATACTCTCGAAATTCCACTTTTGGATTGATCAAATTCACTTTTTTTCTCATGTAATCTCTGAGATAGGAGTATCAGTAGAGCGAGAGAAAGTGAGAGTTGTAGTTTCCTGGGAGCATCTGAATAATTTCATTGTGGTGCAGTGTTTTATGGGGCTTGATGGATACTACATGTGTTTAATATTGGAAATTTCATGCCTAGCATAACCACTGACAGGTCTGACTAAGAAAGGGGCAGAGTTATTATGGTCAGACTCCTGTGAGTCAGCCATTTAGGAGCTGAAAGGGAGGTTGACATCAGCACCGATACTAGTCTTGCCAAATCTGGGAAAAAGCTATAACGTTTATTGTGATGCTTCAGGTATCGGGCTGGGAGATGTACTTATGCAGGGATATGGAGTCATTGCATACGGGTCTCGACAGTTGAGGCCACATGAGAGAAACTACCCAACACATGATCATGAGTTGGCATCTGTTGTTCATGCTTTACGATGTTGGAGACATTATCTATTGGGAGGGAATTTTGTGTCTTTCACCGACCAAATAATTATCAAGTACATCTTCACACAACACGAAATGAATCTGAGATAGCATAGGTAGGTTCAGTATCTTCAGTCCTTCAACATTGATCTTTCCTATACACCTAGAAATGGAAACGCAGTGGATGACACATTGAGCAGGAGAACTCAGATATGGGCAGTTCATTAGGCCAGAAGTGAATGTTATCTTATGGATCAGTTCTCTGAGATTCATTTAGAGGTGCATGACATACTGGGGCATACTTTTATATCTTTTGTAGATTCTACCCCTACACTTCTTGATCGGGTACATATGAGGTAGCTATCAAACTCAGACGTCCTAGTACTATGGGAGAGTGTGTCAGGAGAGGACTTTCTTCCTAGATTTATAGTGGGCAAGGATGAGATATTGCATTTCTAGGGATGCTTATGGGTGCCAGAAATCATACGCAAAGAGCTGATGCGGGATTTTCATTCCTCATTTTGGACAGTTCTTCCTAACATCACCAAGTTGTATCATGATATACACCACCTGTATTTTTGGTAGGGTATGAAGAGAGATGTTGTTGGTATTGTCCTGAGGTGTTCCACTTTTCAGCAGGTGAATGAAGAGCATCAGAAACTAGAATTTCTTTTGCAGTAGTTACCCATTTTGGAGTGGAAGTGGAATGACGTCGCGATGGACTTTGTGACTGGTTTTCCGAGGTCACCTCAAGGGAATGATGTTGTTTGGGTTGTCATCGACTAGATTACGAAGGTTTCTCACTTCTTGCCGATCAAGGAGACCTTCCGTGTTGATGAGTTGGGATGGTTGTACATCCGAGAGAATGTACGTCTATATAGAGTTCCACACTCCATTGTTTTAGATAGGGATGTGCGTTTTAATTCATAGTTCTGGTAGGAGATCAAAAGGATTTGGATACATAAATACTTTTGAGTACAACATACCATCCCCAGATAGTTGGCCAGTCCAAGTGTACGATTCAGGTGCTAGAGGATATGCTCCAAGCTTGCATTCTGGACATTATAGTTTCTTGGGAGAGGCATATATCTCTTTTGGATTTCACCTACAAAAATAGTTTTTTGGTGAATATTAAGATTGAACCATACGAGGCTTTTTATGGTAGGCCATGTCGATCACCTTTATGTTGGGTGGAGGCAGGAGAGGTGGTTTTTCTAGGACCTAGTCTTGTTCAGTAGACCTCAGAACAGATATAGTTGATTTGGAAGAGGATTGCTACAACATAGTCTCGACAGAAGTCTTATGCTGATCAGCGGAGACAACCTCTGGAGTTAGAGGTCGGGGATCATGTTTTCCTACGTGTCGCACTGAGGATGGGACACAAGATGATTCAGAGACAGGGTAAGCTTTCACCCAGTTACATCGGTCTATTTGAGGTGTTGGATAGTGTTGGGCCAATTTCCTATCGGTTGTAGTTACCTCTGAGGTACCGGGATATACACGACGTCTTCCACTTTTCTTAGCTCTAACATTACTTTTCATACCCCTCTCGTGTCTTTCAACCTGAGGAGGTTGAGCTTGAAGCGGATGCCTCATTTGAGGAACATGCTATCCGAATTTTCTATCATAGTATGAAGGTTCTTCGTGGCCGGTATGTTCCTCTAGTATGAGTGTTATTGCTGCATGGGAATGTACATGATGAGACTTGGGAGAGAGAGGTTTATGTACGATCATAGTAGCCAGAGTTGTTCGGGGTTTCTTCTTCCAAACCTCGCTAGGGAAATTCTGGGACAAATTTCTTTAAGGCACGAAGTTTGTAATAACTCAGATCTTCATTTCAGGTATGTTTTTCCTTTTTCTATAGTTTTTTAAAAAATAGGAGTTTCTGGAAATTTTTTAAGTACATGCCTTTTACTTTGATGTCGCATGAGGCCATGTGCTGGACATGTCCTAGCTACACACATGGTCATGTGGGGTGATGTGGAGGCCACTTAAAGGGGACTATAGAAAGTCATAGTACACGTCATGTACTCCAAAAGTACACACCGTTTACTTTATTTTTTTCATTAAACGGACCGGGCTTGCATCTGACGACCAAAATTATCTTCTTCTGGGTCTCGTTTGACCGAGAGAAGTTGTATGGTGCCAAAAATTCTCCAAAACCTTGTGCTTCCATCCGTCCTTTGAATCGACCATAGTCGATTGCATTGAAATCGTAGCGGTAAGCTCTTCCTTCTTCTAGAGATACATTTCCCAATTCCCCCTCATTTAAATGTTATCGTGGGTGGAACTTTTTGTGCGTTTTCATAGATCTAGGACTTTCTAAGGATATTAATTCCTCATGGTTTAAGTATATTGAATTACTAGCATAAAGGTAGTTGTTTTGTGCCTTTCCTTTCAATGTCATTGAGTATTATGTGAAAATGCCACCAATACCCTTGAATGGGGTATTGTGTGATTACTGTTTTACCCATGTTGTTTTTCTTCCTTGCATGTATTCTTGTGTAGAGGTAATTTGGTTATGTGTGAGGATAATTGCTATGTTTGGATGTTTTTCCCATGCCTTGTTCTATTTACAACCATTTGGTCTTGATTTTCCTTTGGCTATTATACCTATTTTCCATGCCTTGTGACCGTAGGATGGTGTATTATTCCCAGACATGATTGTTATGCTATAGACTGGTTAGCCAAGTAGCTCTATAGGTTTACATTGGCCATATAGCATTATTATGCACTGACTTGAACAGGGCCATAAGAACCTAGTTCTATAGACAATAAGGGGATAGACCGAGTGAGATTCCCTAAAGAGTCTTAGACATTATAGACTATAGGTGATAGACCATGTGATCTTCCCAAAGAATCTTGGATAATGTAGACAATAGGAGGATAGACCGAGTGAGCTTCCTTAGAGAGTCTTGAGATATATAGACTATATGGGGGTAGACTGAGCGATCTTCCCAGGAGAGTCTTTATTTTGTTTGAATTTCAATAAACCATTCTAGGCTATAGGAGGAATTGACCGAGTGAGACACCTCAAAGAGTATGTGATCGATCTGAAGCTATAAAAGGAATTGAGAAAGTGAGCTTCCTCAGAGAGTCTCTAGTCCTTGGGGATATAAGGGGAATTGATAGCGTGATCATCCCTAGAGAGTCCCTGACTACATTAAACTATATGGGGAATTGACTAAGTGTGATTCCTCAGAGAGTTTTATATTTCATATGACTGAACCAGAGGGGTTAGGCTTAGTGTACAGCCCTCAGGGTTGTTGGTACTTATTGTATAGGACCAGAGGGGTTGGCTGTGAGTACTTCCTAGAGGGATTCCTATTTGTGGGTAGTTGTTTGCTTTACTACTACTTGCTGATCTGTGGATTTTTTTTCTATTTTGTATCATCCGGTTTACTGGTTACTATTTACTACTTATTGTACTATTACCTGCAATATGCTAACTCACTGTTAGGAACAGATCTTTGGGTGGTTTCCTACTAGTATTTAGTCTCACACCATGTTTTGGTCATGATTTTGGGCCCAAAAAGATTATATTGTTGTAGGTATTGACAAGGTAAAACACCCTTCGACTTCAGGTACTTGATTGCATTGGAGCATGAGAGCATGGGACCAAGCCGAGGCTTGCGATGATGAAGAGTTTCTTATCTATTTTCTTTTGTACTTTGATTTAGTATTGAATTTAGAATTGTGACTTGTATGGATGCTTTTCTAGACATATGTATCATGCATCATTTCATATATATGTGTGTTCTCCTGTTGTTTATTGTTTCAGTCATCCGCTATTTATTTTTTTTGGATATTTACTGCTTCTGATATTGTATATGTTTTTTACATCCGCTATGTACTCTGCCAATGAGGTCATAGTTTCCCCACTAACACACCCAAGGCCCTCGCTGCAAGTCAATAACCTCTATCATTCGAGAAATGTGCTTGAGGCCATGTGACAAACCAGGTACAGGGCACCTCTGGCTGGCTCCAGAAACCATGACATTACAATTTAGATTATATTCTACTCATGAAGGTATTTTATGATTTTTATGATAATTATTATTAGGATTTAATTATCAATTTAATTTGCCTTATTTCAAGGGGTTCACCATTCAAATTTTACCAAAGTGGTAGGGGAATTTTGTATCTGTTTTTCTACCTTGAGACATATGTTATGTTATAAACCCCTCATTTATTATAATGTGTATATATAGATCATTTTACATATCATATCAAGAAATGATTTATTCCTATGATATCTTTTGTTTCATTTAATATTATTCCATCATGGGGATTATAATTCAATGTTTCCAACGTGGAAAATATTTTATGTTACAATCTCATAATTTATCGATGTTGATTAAAATTATTTCATCAATAAAAAAATATTATGATTCAAATCTTAAAAAACCCATGGATTTTCTATTGTTATTATCCTGTAATGTGAACATATATTTTCTATTCAATTATTATCCTTTTCTACTCAAATGATAAAAATAGTGTTTTATGTACATCTTTATATATATCTTCGATTGATTTTTTTCGTCAGAAACCATATTTTCCTAGTGTTTTATAAAAAATATTTTTAACATTATTTAAATGATTTATTAAAGTAATTTTTATGTATTATTGAATTTATTTATAAAATAATATGAAACAAATCTTTGCATTGTTTTCCAAACAATAACCGTTTGGATTTTTTTTGAAATTGTGAATGTGATCTCTATTTAATCTTTTACCACATAAACATAATTCTTCACAATCCTGACTAATACTTTATATGAAGTATAATTTATAATATTTTAATTATATTTTCCAAGAAAATTATTTTGAAAATGTTTTATGTTTTTAAATGATTTTTTCTCAAAGTGGAAATTATACATTCCACATGAAATGTTATAAATGAGCATTCAAAATAATTTTTCATCTATAATGATATTTGTTTATATTACATATGCATTACTGGATATAATATCCAAGGATATTATTATTATTATTATTATTTCTATGATTGGTTTTTTTAATGATGAAATACTGTTCAAGAAATATATTTCTCTTCCACGGGTTGTACCATGTGAAAATGCTATAAAACATGCTTCTTTTCACAATTAATTAAATGAAGATATTAAAAATGATTATGAATAATATCTTTCTTCATAGGTTATGATATGATGAAATGTTTATGAAACCCATTTCATTTTATGGGTTACGATATGATGAATGTTTTGTGATCTTATGACACACATATTTTTTATTTTCATTTTTTGATGGGAGAGACCAATATCTATCCCCAATGCATTGGGTAAATCATTATATCCCATGAAACGGAAAAGAATATAATATGTAGTGAACACTTTATAATAAGGTAATTTTCCGGCTATGATGAAATTGGTAGTTAACCATAACTTCTATGATGAGTTTTTAGAGTGAATCCATTACACAATGAAAGTCTTGGAAGTGAGCCATGAATACTATGATAATTATTTAAAATTAATATTTTTATTCCATATTGGTATGTGTTATGCCAATATTATTTTCTCAAGGATTGTGTTTATTGATTTACATAAGATTAATGTATTAGGAAATTCATATCCTTATTCCATTATTTAATATTATTATCTTTAATATGAAGCCCATGCTTTCTATAATTTATGATAAAGTTCTCAAACCATTATGTTCTCATGATGCATACATATCTCCATTTTGTACCCTTAAAGAGAATCTAAGATCATCCTTTCTTATGTTCCATTTCCCAATGTTAAAATGAAATGTATTATTTATCATATTCCTAAGAGGGTTGATAGTTGAGGAAGTCGAAGGTTGTCACGACTCTCAAAATATCATTTATATTACCTACACCAGCACAGTGGTGCAGGGTCGAACCCAAGGGAACACATGTGAGTTTGTCTAATGTTTTAAACAAAATAAACTCGGTTATTTTCTACAGCAGAGGGAGTGAACATATATTTGTTTAATTTTTATTTTTTTAAAATTATGAAAAGGAAATATGATGATGAAACAATATTTTGTTACAATGAAACTAAAATTTACACAAGTACTATTAAAATATAGATAAAACAGTATACAAATATTAAGAAGTAAGACAAATGAGCTCAAATCAACAAAAGTCACTCAAAAAAATCTAATCAATCTGTTAAAATAGTTGAATTCTTCACAAATTTTTGTTGAAACACACCTCAATGAAAAACTGATGAATCTCCCTCACTAGTAAATTCAACAGGTAGAGGTATTAAGTATTATAGTTCACCACACCAAAACATAATCGAACTAATTAGAAGTTTGAAAATGATTATATTTAGAAATAACGACATCGTGAATTTCCAATAATAATGACATTAATGTTCGAATTGATGTATTCAAAAACAATGTTACCAGTCGATACTGAAATTGTAAATTTTTAAATCAATTGAGAGGTGATTAAACTAAATAGAGAACCATAATTCAATTTCTCTGATTGATTATGATTCTGAAAAATGAAAAGTAATTGAAGATGTTTTAAAAATGAACCAGAAGAATTAAATTCTCGAGCTAAGACAATATTAACCTAGGATAATATTGATTAAATTAGTGTAAAAAATCCACAAACGGAGTACAAAAATTAAGGGCATGGGGAAGAAGAACTCCTTAAATACTACTCAGCTCTCGGGCTCTATGGCCTCCTGCTCATCTAAAGTGCTACTTTTGGGAGTCCGCTCTTGAATCTGGTATGTTTGCGGATGTTCGAATGAGTGTCCTGATCTTTTATAGGATTGATATGATCATGGAATCGGAATGAGAGAGTTCCCTTCTAATCTGCTACTTTATCTGTTCTTAAGTACCCCCAGTCTTCCACTACTCGTCACTGCCACTATTCACTGAGTTGAATTCTTCTTTCTCTATTGAACCCTAAACATGTGTTTTTTCACCACTAACTCTTCATGCTAGTTTTATGCTTATAAATAACTCCAGGTGAGTTAGTTGTGTGAACCTGGACGTTTTAAAGACCTTGGTTTTAAGAGGCAAGATAAAGAAGCAGCACAATTAAATGACGAAGGATATTAAGAATTATAACTTATGAAGATAATTTATTAGAATGTATTTTAAGAGAATTAACAAACTTTTAAATAATTTTATTAAATAATTATTTTATTAGAATTACTAAAAACTATTACTTAAATTTTAAATAATTATATTGAATATAAAATTATTATTAAAATAGTTATTACTTAATTATAAAACACATATTATTCTAATTTACATATTATAAGTTGATCGAATTTTTTATTTATAGAGTTATTGTTATTAGTATTAAAAATGAAATGTTTTATAAATTTATAACTTTGATATTAAATTATATATAAATTATTATTAATTTTATTAATTAACATTATTAAAGTAAATTATAAACATTATGTTAATTATTACATTGAAAATTTACATTTTTAACAATATTAATTAAATAGATTAGTTTATTGATAAATTTATTTATATCTTAATATGAATATTTTATTTAATTAAAATTATGTATTATTAATGAATTATAATACAAAATATTAAATTATAATTAATATGATTTTTAATAATCTATTCTAATTCGATTTTAGATGTTACAATCAATTAATTTTTAATTTAATAAAATTTTATTTACGTATAATAATTCTGTTTTATTAAATATATTATGTTAATTATTAAATTATAATTAGTTGTGTTTAAATTTTTGATTTAATTATTTTTGTTTTAGTTTTTTTTATTGTTTTTTTAATTTTAATTTTTTAAGACTTACCTATCTCCCCCACATCACGGCGCACAACAACCCTAGGGGAGAGGGGTCTTCTTCAGCAAAAACCCGTAGCCCGTAGCAGGGTAGGTCGGTGGAATTCCGGTTTTCAACGGCTTCCTTCTAACACAATAACACCCACATTGAATTCCCACAACAGACCGATCTCCGGAAAAAATGACAACCCGACTTCCATGTGGTGGACATCATCCGAGCTTAGTAGTGATGTAGCTCTTCAAATTGGCAAAGCCCGAGGCAGCGAATGATGGCTCCCCATATCTCGAGCAACCAGCGGTGCAGTGTCGAACCTCTTCAGATGCCAATGGTCCGTTGTTGCTGACTAACAATAGAACCAAGATCAAGGTAGATCTGATCTGCTAGTGGCAATGTAGATGTGGTTAAGAGAAGGGGTAACGATTCGAGAATCTTCCAGCGAAGCACGACCAGTGAAGGTATTCGGAAAAAATGGAGATATTTGGTTGTGGATGACCTGAAGAAGGGTTTGATTAGGTGAAAAGATCCATTTTGAGTGTGTGAATTGAAATTATTTGAATTTTGAATCTGGTTGTAGTCCTGGGAGTGTTCTTGATGAATGAAGGCAACAATTGGATGATTGCCAATGGCTAGAGAAGCGACAGTAGTGTTGGCGCAGTGACTCTAGAAGACAGTGGAAAATGATGTGTCAATGCAAGGATGATGAAACTGATAGTGAAATGGTATGAGGGGGAGAAACCAATGGTGTTTTTCACCATTGATTTAGTGACTCACTGATAAAAGGATGGAAGCGGGGGACAATCGGTGAGTTGGACGACTAACCGATAGTTAGGAAATAAAACTAGTCATTGATATTTTAAAAATGTATCTCTGAGCCGACTCACCAATAAATAAAATAAAAATAATCAATCAGTGAGACATGAAAAAAATTGTGTGTTGCAACATTGGTGCGACATGGCATCGGTGCATTTAAAAAAATGAGTCACCGATTGTGAGAAATAAATAAACTATCGGTGAGTACCTATCACACTGATAGTTAAAAAAATAAAAAAAGACACCGGAACTGATGCACTGGAGATTCCGATCTGGTTTCAAAACTATCGGTGAGTCATAACTAATCGATAGTGATTAAAAAATCTTCGGTGTCACAAGGGATCAGGGAGTCGCGATCAGCGAGTCACAATATTGGTGTGACATGGTATCAGTGCGTCAACTCACCGATAGAAGAAATTGATATGTTTACCATAAAAAATTAATTTAATACAAATAATAAAATGAATAAAACATTATTTAATTATCAAAAAATAGAAATTAACAAAATTATTAAAGACTAATTAATTTCCTGTAACTAAAATCTAACTAAATTATTCAACAAACTAAAAATATAGGTAACATAGTTTTTAACTATGAATATAAATGTTAAGATTAATTAAATAAATATCTATATAAATTCAAAACACATACAAATAACTATATGAAAAGATAAAATTAAAACAATTAAAATTTACTACATATTTCGAACAACTACGTTAATTAATTAAAATGACAAATGAAACTTAAAATTAAGATTGCATTATTTTATTAAACACTAACTTTATTTGTTAACTTATTTATTTAACTGAAAATTTGGACCGGTTAATAAGTAAAGTTAATTTATTTTAATAAATCTAAATTAAAGGGTAAAGTTTTAAATTAAAAACTAAATTAGGATAATGAAAATAAATATTGATAATTAATTAATAAATGAACATCTAAAATTATTAAAAAGTCATCCATATTATGATTATTAAACTAAAAAGTAAGGTAATATAATTAATATATTCAGAAATATTATTTAACTATTTAAAAGATGAAAAAACAAAAAATTTATAATAAAAAATTATTAATAAACAGATATAAGGTGAAAATACATATGTGCCATTATTTATTTAAAATTTTCAAAATGAATGATTAAATTCTAAAATATTAAATAAAAGATGTTGAAAAACTATGTAAATATATAGCCACACCAAATTCCCCCAAACATAAGCATTTTTTTCCTTAAACAATCTCATGTTTTATTATCATTGAAAAAAAGTAATGTGTTTATTATTTTCCTCAAACTGTAACATATCTAGTATTATGAAAACAGAGGAATTTCAACTGTGTTTATGCTTAAAAAAGAAATTTATAGGTCATGTCTTTCCTAGAACAAATACTCAAGGGTAATTAAGGAAGCAGAGACCATCCATAAAAGAATATTCCATGCCTCATATGTGAACATACATAATGATTTATTTCAAAGAAGGATCAGATTCTAAATTTAAAAATGACATGAGGTAAAATATCAATGGAATTAAGACCTCAAAAGAGGAACATTGTACATTTATTTTTCACCTAGGTTCCAAAAAAATAATTTTTTTCCGAATCACGCTATTGATACAACTTAAATGATTTCCATATAAACCAATTGCCCCATTCCTCATTTGATGTTCATCATTCCCATCACATTAATGAACTCATTTTTGACCCTATACACTTTATTTAATTTTTTCCAAGACATGTATCATTATGCTAAGCAATGTGCAATGCACTCATTAAATGTGAACAGAGGGTTTATAGTAAACAGAAACGCACCAATCATCTAGGGTCTCAGTGACTCACTAAGGGATCTGAATGGTCCAAATTACTCATGTTTCAAAAGTATTATATAAAAATGATTTCCATTGTCCCATTAATATGAATTACATTAATAATTAAAAGATGAATTAGGCCCATAAGATCAACTCAAACATCAGTACCAAAGGCTATAATCATATTTCCACAAACATGAAACCCAAATCACTTTTAAAGACAGTCCTAAAACCAAGATATCCATTCAATCACTAAATAAATATCACTCATCAATCTTCCACCCAGATTAATTTGAAACTCAATGCAAAACATAACTTCCAATCAAGGAATAGTCTTTAGTAAAAACTCTATTGAGTAAAGTGTAAAGCCTAAAATTAAGAAATAATTTTAAAGGAATTTAACCTTTCTTACAAAAACATTGAATTGAAATGGAAATTTATGATCCTATCAATTTATCCTAGTTTAGAACAATAAAACAATGACCCCTCCCCCATAATTAAAATCCAAATTTGTCCCCAAAGGTGAATTCTAATGTGGTGATGAATAATTAATCAATTAAAGTTCGAAATAGATTTTCAATTATTAGATAGATGACATGTATAAAGGGTATCTTTGAAGTTCCAAAATTATTGTTTGCCACAAATAATTAATAATATGCAGGTTCACAACCTGATACATGCATTAACACTAAATCCAGTGAAAAAATATCTTCCAGTAAAGTACAAACATGACATGAAACTTGGTAGTGCAAAGTGAAATGGGAGTAAACATTTTAAAAGATTCAGTTCAATAATATATTTGATAGAGCAGACAAAATAAAGGCTAAAACATACATCCTAAAGCAAATTCAATAGAAAATTTTTAATCATGCAAGTACCCCCCCAAATATAGTTTCCAGTAGTGAGAAGATTTAAATAAAAATGAAACTCAGTTTTCAGAAGTCAAATACATTCAAATTTTTTTATATATACAAGTTACATACAACAAATTTTCATTCCAATGTGAGAAGAATTTTAAAAATATGTCATATTTTTATTATAGTACCATGAAATGCAGTAGAAATTTAAACATTTCAAACAAATGTTCTATAAATAACAACATAATTTTAAAGAAAGACAAGAAATAGATTTATTAGAAGTATAATTTTTTGAATGATCAAGATTTATTAGCATAAACAGAAGCAGAAATAAATGCAAAAAATTTATATACTTCCCTAACCATGTTCTTATACAGAAATGATCATTGGAAATCCACTCCTAAGATAAAAATAGTACCAATAATTTATAACCCTGAAATAGAGACGAGAAACCAAGAACAACCAATAAATGGAATTTGTAAAAAACAAAGCACATAAGAAGAACTTTGATCAAATTTAAAAAGAAAAAAATAAAGTCAAAAGGACCATTGGTTGCCTCTCCTGCAGTGCTATGTTTTAAATTATTCAGCCAAAATTTATTCAAGATCAGTTTTCCAGCACTAAGAAGGCATCCAAACCCTTCTGTTATCCCCCAAAATATAACTTCACTCTATTCCCAGTAACTAACATGTGTTTGTTTTCTTCACCTGAAATTTCAAAATCTCAATTCTTCAACACCATCACAATTGTAAAAGGTTCAAAAAACATGGACAAAAGTTTTTTAAGAATAAGATTAAGTATAAAGTAAAATAAGAGGTCTTTTTGTCTAGGATTGAATATATTTTTTTATATAATAGAATCATGAAAAATTTTAGTCCTCTCTTAATAAATTCTTGAATTATCATAAATATCTCTCCTAGTTTAATCATGTTCACTCAGATCATGTAATATCCTCTCAACAGCACTCTTAAAATCAATGTTCAGAGCCTCAACTTCCCAATATGACATATGTTGCCACTCCACAGGTAAATGAAACAATTTCCCAAACAACAGCCTGTAACGAGAGATACCTATTGGGGTTTTGAAAGCAGTTCTAAATGCCCATAAATCATCATCAAATTTAAGAGACCAGTATTTCCTATAGGTTGACACAGTTTTCACATGTATTTTTTTCAGTTTTCTATTTGAAATTTCCACCTATCCACTGGACTGTGGATTGTAAGGATTGCAAGTTATATAAACCCAACCATATTATTTAATCAATTATTTAAATTTATAGTTCTTAAAAGGTGTTCCATTATCAGTTATAAAAGATTTGGGAACTCCAAATCTTGTAAATATATTCTTCATAAAAAAATTTATTACAGAGTTATCTTGATTGTTGGGCACTTCCACTAGCTCAATTCATTTCAAAACATAGTCAACAACAATAAGAATATACTCATTCCCATGAGATGATGGAAATGGAACCATGAAATATAAACCCTATAAATCAAAAATTTCAACTTCCACAATTTCTTTTTGGGGTATCTTCTACTTCCTATCAACATTTCCTAGACGCTGACATCTATCACAACAAACTAAAAATATTCTACAATTTTAAAAAAATAATTCCAATAAAAACCACATTGTAAGACTTTTTTAGCAATTCTTTCACCTCCATTGTGACCTCAACAAGGTGAGGAGTGAAAACTCTCTAAGACGGACAACAGTTATTCCTCAGGTACACATATCTTATGGATAACATCATCACATATCCAAAATAACAGAGGATCATCCCAAAGACAATAATAAAGCTCAGAAATGAATTTGTTTCTTTGGATATTGGATATATTTTTGGGAAATACACCTACTACAAGGTAGTTGAAAAAATCTTCAAACCATGAAGATTTCCAGATAGAAACAGTGAGCTATTTTTTCATCAAGAAAGGAATAGTTAATCTCCCCAGGATATTCAGATTCATATTGAGTAAAAGGAATCCTAGAATGGTGGTCAGCAAAAAATATTTAAGATCCCTTATTATCCCTAATCTCTAAATCAAACTCTTGTAGCAATAGAATCCAACTAATCATCCTGGGTTTGGTATTCCTCATAGAAAAAAAGTATTTTAAAGAAGAATGAATAGTGAAAACAGTGAATTCTGAACCTAAAAAATACTATCTAAACTTCTCTAGAGAAAACAGAACTGATAATGAATCTTTTTTAGTGGTGGTATAATTCTTTTGGGAATCATCTTGCAGTCTACTAGCATAATACACTCTCTACAACATCCTATCTCTCCTCTATCAAACGAAATAACCTAATTCCATATCACTAGTGTCACACATTAGTTCAAAAGGTAGATTCCAGTAAATTGTAGTGATAATGGGTGATGTAATGAGTTTATCTTTAAGAAGATAAAATGATTTCAAATAGTTTTCATCAAAATTGAAAGGTACATCCTTGACCAACAATGAACACAAGGGTATAGTTATTTTGAAAAAATATTTTATGAATCTCCGGTAAAAACCGACATGCCCTAGAAAACATCTAACTTATTTAACATTTACAAGACGTGGAAATTTTATAATAACATCAATCATAGAATTATAAACATATAATCCACTTTTGTACACCTTATGACCACGCACTATACCTTTTGTGCACATGAATTTACACTTCTCCCAATTAAGAACAAGGTTGTTTTCAATGCATCTCTCTAGAACTAAGTCAATATTTCTAATACAAGGGCCAAAAGTACTTCCCATAATGGAGAAATCATCCATGAAAAAATCAATGATTATTTCAATCATATTCAATAAAATAGCCATCATACAACTTTTAAATGTGGATGGAGCTCCACACAATCCAATGGGCATCTGCCTGTAGGAAAATGTCCCAAAGGGGAAAGTGAAAGTGGTCTTTTACTGATCTTCTAGAGCTAAAGGAATCTGGTTATAACCAAAATACCCATCCAGGAAATAGGAAAACTTATTTACAGTAAGCCTCTAGTGAATTTGATCTAAGGAGGGCATTATAAAATGGTCCTTCCAAGTGGCTGCATCAATCATACTATAATCTATACAGACTTTCCATTTTGTGGCTTTCATAACATTGACTTCTTCATTCTATTCATTATTAACTATAGTGAAACCTCCCTTTTTGGGGAAAACCTGTATAGGGCTAACCCAAGTACAATCAGAAATGGGATATTTCATTCTAGTGTCTAAAAAATTAATCACCTCTTCTCTCACAACTTCTTTTATGTTTGGATTCAGTCTTGTTTTAAACTCTACCCTAGGCTTATGGTTAGGCTCCATACATATTTTATCCATACAAAATTAGGGACTAATAAAACTGATATAAACTATTATATATAATATGGAAGATTTAAACTATTTCAAATCATTAAACAATCTTTCCTCTTGATTTTCAATTTGTTCAGCAGAAATTATAATATGAAAAGTGGATTTCTCACCCAAAAATGAATATTTTAGTTGGGTAGTGATTGGTTTCAATTAAAGAGTGTGTGTTTCTACACTAGAGTGAAGATAATCAGGCCTTGGAGGTCTATGATCATCAATATATATTTTTTAATGAGTATTGAAGGATAAATGATTTTGAATTTCATGATGAGATTCAGAAGTAACAGTACTACTGTCCAAAGTGGGTAGCATACTGTCCAGATTTTCTAGATCTGAATTTATCAAATTAATCATAGCAGAATCAACTAATTGTCTTGTATGTTCTCCCTCAATATCATCAAAGTGTTCAGTAGGGTTGGTGTAGATATAAACACCCACAAATTCACTCAAAGCACATAAGATCAAAATTAGAGGACCCTTCTACAATAGAAACTGAACAGTTTTCCAATTATATAAATTTATTAGAGTTTAGTATTCGACTAGTTTTTTCAAATTCAAAAATAGATTCAACAGAATTTTTCAGCTTCAAAATTAATTTCTTCAATAAAGGATCGATTTTGAAATTCATTAGAGTTTCCAATTGAGTTATCATCCTCTATGGACTCTACCATTGGATAGTTTTCAAAAAATGTTGATCCTTTAACATAATAAAAAACATTGAACTCTTCTTGTTGTTCACTAATTTTAATGATAAGATGACCCATAGAAACATCAAAGATAGCACCACCTGTGGCCAAGAAGGGCCTACCCAAAATGATGGAAACTTCTTGATCACAATCCATGTCCAAAACTAAAAAGTCTTCAGGTAGAAAAAACATCCCAACCCCAACTAGAAAGTCATTTATCCTACCCACATGATGATTTAAAGATATATTAACTAACTTCATTATAACTTTGGTTGGTTGAAGATCACCCTACCTCAACTAATGGAAGAGTGAGTATGGGATAAAATTAATACTTTCACCTAAATCATATAAACAGTACATCTGATCAGGGATTCCAAGTGTGAAAGGAATGAAAAAACTACCTGGGTCTTTTAGTTTAGGTGGGATTTTATTTTGATGTACACTAATGCACTCTTCAGTGAGGCTGTAAGTAGAAAATTATTCTAGTGTCTTTTTGTTAGAAACAATATTTTTAAGAGATATTTGATAAGAAGGAATTTTAATTAAGGCATGAATGAATGGAATTTTTACATGACGTTTGGAAAGAATACCATGGAACTGAAGAAGTTCAGCCTTGGTATTACTTTGTGGTATCATCTTCTCAGGGAAAGGGATGGGGGGAATTTTTTAAGGACAATAGCTATTCCCATCACTTATTATCAAATTGTTTTTTCTTTTATTATTTTGGTTTTTAGATGAAGTTTCAGAATGAGTTTTAGGTGAAAAACTCAGATTTATATCATTTTCATGAGTTTTCTATGAATTTCATGCATGTGTGCAATGAAGATTTTTATTTCAAGATTAAATGAAATTTTCATTTTGGGAATTTTCTATGAGTTTTTCAGCAATTGATTGAGTATTAACCCCACTTCAAGTGACAACAACAATTTCATTCTCTCTATGGATAAGCTCAGTTGGTACTATGAAGTGTTCCTTTTACCATAGATGAAAAATCCCGAGTAATGTGACGAAGTTGTGTTTCCATGTATTGCATTATAACATCAATTTTCATTTTATATAACTCATATTTATTTTGATGTTTGGTTATCTGAGTCATATATCATTCTTCTTGAGTGTTAATTTTATTCAAAATTTGATCAATCATAGAATAAATGTGATTATCATTGTCTCTTAATGCATTTGAAGACTCACCCCATTATTGATTCTGAATATTTGGTCTTGGTTGATTAGAGTAATTAGAGGAAGTGAATTGTTTAATTATTAATTGATCTTTCCAAGGTAGATTATAGTGGTTCCTATATCCTTGATTGTAATTATCTAAAAATAGATCTTTTTAGGAGGAGTTCTAGGACCATAATTGAAAAAATTTGAGTTTTCTTGTTGTTGGGCCAGTATATCAAAATTAAGATAGAAGTTTTCAGTATACCGAAACATACCTCACTAGACACATTGTTCCCTTAAATATTGTTTGGAATTTTGAAACCCAAGTTGGTTAATAGTTTGTTTAGAATTCTGGTTCATTAAGGATTGATATTTCTTGGTTATTTCAGTCAGTTGAGCATGTGTTTCATTTATTGAACCTATGTTTGAATTATCATTTATATTGACTCTTTTCCTTCTTGAATATTTATGTTGAGAATTCATAGAAATATTATTAAAAATTTTCCTATTCTCTTCACCTGTCTTATGATTTAATTATCCCCCAGTTGCTTGGTAAACTAGATTCTCTCTAGAGGATGGAAACCCTTCATAGTATGTATCCATGAGAAGGTGAGATGAGAGTTGATGATGGGGACACTACCTAAGGAGATCCCTAAATCTATCCCAAGATTCATGAAAATATTCTCCATCCTCTTGATAAAAACTAGTTATCTTAGTTCTAAGTTCACTCTAAGGTATTTGAGGATAATATTTTATAATGAAAGAGTTGTACACTTGATTATAGTTTTCAAAAATATTCTCTTCTAGATTCATAAACAAGTTCCTAGCATTCCCCATAAGTCAAAAAGGAATGACTATCATTCTCAGTTCATTTTCTGTAATTCCTAGAAGAGGTTATTACTGAAAATAATTGTATAAGTCTCTAATGAAGGCAAGATATTCCTCATTAGAGATCCCATTAAAAGTTGGAAACAGTGAAATGTGTGATGTTTTCAATTCATAGTTTCTGGCCCTAGGACAAAGTCTGATGGATGATGGATTGCTTGAAACTTTAGGGAGTTTAAATTCCATCATCTTAGGCCTTTCAACATAATCTATGAGTTCTGGATGTTTTTGAAAGTTGTTATCAATTACTCTATTATATATGTTTTCCTTTTCAGTTTTGTTCTTCTTTCATGGAGCAGTGGTATGTTTCTCTATTTCTATGTTCCATGGCTCTAGACTAACAATAGAGTGTCTTGTGCTCATACAAAGTATATTTAAAATTCATGTAACACAATAGTATAGCTAAAAAGGTACTCAATAAATATAAAAAATAGTTGTAAATGAGTAGAACATTAATCATATTTTTTAAAATAGTTCTAAATTTCTTTCATTTTTTAAATAAATTTTGTAGTGTTTTTTTATAATAAATGTCTCATGCCTTCCCCAAAAACGGATCCAATTTTTTTATAAAGCTGTAGGTCGTCACAACCCTCAAAATATCATTTAAAACCCTTACACTAGAACAATGGTATAGGGTCAAACCAAAGCGAAGGCATGTGAGTTTTTAGATGGTTTAAAAAAACTCCAATATTTTCAATAGCGGAGGGTGTGAACATCTTTTTTATTTTTTTATTTTTTTAATTATGAAATTGAAACAAAATCATGTAATAATAATTTTTTACAATGAAACTAAAATTTAAACTAGTACTATTAAACTAGAGATAAAACAGTATACTAATATTGAGCGGCAAGATAAAGGATCTCAAATCAACAAAAGTCACTCAAAAAAATCTAATCTAATTATTAAAATAGTTGACTTATTCACAAATTTTTGTGCAAACACCTCAAGGAATAACTGATGAATCTACCTCACCAAGAAATTCAGTAGCCAGAGTATTAATTATTTGAGTTCTCTACACCAAAACATAACCAAACTGCTAAGAACTTGAAAAATATTATATTTGGAAATAAACTCGCTGTGATTTTCCACGAGTAATGACATTAATGTTATAATAGATGTATTCAAAAACCACCTCAGCAGTCGATATTGAAATTAGTAATTTTTAAATCAATTGATAAGTGAATCTACTGAATAGATATCCATAAATCAATCTAGCTAATTGATTATGATTCTGAAAAAATGTAAAGTAATTGAAGAGGTTTTAAAAATGAACCAATAGAACTAAATTCTCAAACATAGAAAGAATTAACATATGATCATCATGATTATAGAAGTAAAAATAATCCAAGAATAGAGTACAAAAATTAAGTATAGAGTGAAGAATAAATCCCTAAATACTACTCAGCTCTCAGGCTCCATGGCCTTTTGCTCATCTACAGTGTTGTTTTTGGGAGTCAACTCTCGAATCGGTTGTGTTCACAGAAGTACGAATGAGACTTCTGATCTGCATTCAGATTGATGTGATCGTAGAATCAGAATGAGAGATTCCCCTTCTAATCTTATAATTTCTCTATTTTTATGTACCCCCTTTCTTCTGCTGCTTGTCACCACAACTATTCATTGACTTGAATTCATTATTCACTGTTGCATCGTAGAGGTGAGTTTTTTCAGGGATATCAATACCAAGTTCATCCAATTGGTTGTACCATATGTACATAACATTAAATATTTCATGATCAATTGTCTATTTTGATTTTGGATAAACCTTTCAAAAGATAATAAAATTCTATAGACTTCATGACATACATTGAGTTCGTCCTATTGTTATTTTTAAATTGTTCACAGTTGATTTATTTTGCATTGGAGAACCCTAGAATAGATTGTCTTGTGTGATATAAATCTTGGAAAGGGAGGTAATTCATAATCTTATTATGTCACTCAGTAATATAATTAATGTGAATTGAAACACTTCTAATACTAGTAGTACAAATATTTTTCCTGGGGCATTACATTCTGGTAATTCATTTATCACCGCTGAATATTTTTGTTGTTTATAGTTTTCAATTTGATTCTTGTTCACTAACAGAATGTAATGCCCCGGAAGAAATGTATATATTAATAGTATTAGAATTATTTAAATTCTCTTTAAGAATATTGCAGAGTGACATCATAATATTATGAATTACCTCACTCACTAGGAGTTAAATCACACAAGACAATCTATTCTAGTGTTCGCCACTCCAAAATAAATCAACTATGAACAGTTTGAAAATAATAATAAGACTAACTTATCATAATTCTTGATGTATTTAGAATTTTATTATCTTTTAAAATGTGTATCCCTGATCAATCTCACCAATTGATCATGAAATTATGAATGTTAAGTACAAATGGTACAAGCAATTGGATAGAACTCAGTATTGATCTCATCGATCAATACTGAAATCATCTAAATGATAATGTGAAATAAGAATTAATAGATAACCAGTGGAACATAATTTTATCCCCAAACTATATGATTAGCTAGAAAAAATGTTTATTATAAATAAAGAAATGTATAACATATTAACAGAGTCGTAATTTTAGAATTTAAGAAGGAAGAAAAACTCCTGAGAGGATGCTCTGCTCTTGAACTACTCCAGCTCCAGGAAGTGGTTCTAGGGTCTCCCTCTGCATTGCCTCTTTCGAAACTGGATTCTTGAATGTTACGAATGATTTTCACCCATAATAAATGTTTCTTTCTCTATTTTTTATCCTCCATCATCTGATTTTGGTCACCGCCACTCATCACCAACTTGAATTCGTCTTTTTCTGTTGCTCCGCACACATGCATTTCTCATGAATGAAATGTCTCACTAGATTTCCCCCTGTAACTAACATTGAATGAGTTAGTTGAGTGAAACTGGATGATTTCCCATCAATTGAATGGACCTGCGCAAGAATAAAAAACATAGATTCAACACGAAGGAAGTAAAAATGTATAATTTATGAAAATTACTTATTAATGACTTTTAAAATAATTAATAAACTTTTAAATAATGTTGTAAAATACATTACATTATTAGTAATTTTAGAAACTAGAAATTATATTTTAGAGATTATATTGGGAAGAAATAATAATGCAATAATGTTATTTACTTATATATTTAAATATTAAATTTATTCAAATGGTTAATGAAAACTCAATTAATCCTAATAAACTTTTGAATTTGAGAATTTTGAATTAATTATTAATATTTAATCATTAAGTATTTTAAGTAATTAATTTATTTATTAATTTAATCTATAAATTAATATATTTTTATTAGTAAATTTAATTAAGTTTCTTTGTCTCAAATTTATAAGTTGATAATAATAGAAATTATAAATATTTAATTAAATAGCCAAGTTTATATCTATGACTAATTAATAATGTTGAAGTAATTATTAAATAAATTATTATCTTAAAAATTTAACTGTTACCTTATTATAATGTTTTTTATTCTAGTTTTATTTGTAAATTATTATTTGTATTTTATTAATTATATTATTAAAAAAAAATTAATATGAAACACTACAAAATAATTTTTCTAAAACTAAAATTATAAGGTTAATTAATTAACTTTAATAACGTTTAAAGTTAATTATATTTATAATTTTGATTTATTAAATAACTTATGATAATTATTTGTATAAAATTATTAATGTTCAATAATTAAATTTAGTTATTTTAATTATGTTTTTATTATTGTTTTTTTATATATTTTTCTTCATGATTAATCTATCGTCCCCCCCACCAATCGCGGTGCTACTGGGGAATTGGTTTTTTCTTCTTCCTCCCGAAGACAGCTGTCGTAGCTCCTTGTTTCTCCATCAACAACGTAGTGAAGTACTTTCTCCCAGCTCCACTAGCATCGCCTCATCCTCTCAAAGATAGCCGCAATCCCTACTCAGCCTCCTCCTCTAGAGGGATAAAACACCTCGGTGTAACTCCTCCTCAAGAAACACAGGTACTTCAGAGTGATGATATGTAGCTAGTTGAATCTGAATTTCAGATCTGACCGGGATGATTCAAGGATCCATCAATGGTGGAACAGTGGGTCTCGGTTCATAACAGAAGCTCAAGGGGGGGTTTTCTAAGGCATGGGGAAATATCCCTACGATAGCGGTATGCTTAGATTTATATTCTATGGTTGAACTTTTGGTTGGTTTTGAATCAAATTTTAGAAAGTTTTTGTTAATTGGTTCAGTATTAGTGATCTTGTATGTGTCCAAGGTGTCGAGGGGTTATGGTCAATTATTTGGAAAGAAGAATTGAAAAAATGGATTGAAATGATGGTGTAAGGAACAATAGATCTAGAGATGATGTGGTGGAAAGAGTTGCAGTATTAAGGAGACTTCCTGTAGCAATAGTTTATGAAGGAATATGATAAATTGCGGAATTGGTGTGTGATGATGTGAGACTGATAGTTGTATTGGAAGTGAGGAGAAGATCAGTTCATCGTCATGGAAATAAATTAGGGGAGACCATTGGTAGCAAGAAAGAGGGTGCTGAAGAGGAGAAACTGATTGTTAGAAAGGTGTCGGCGAGGCATCGACATACCGATGGGGAAAATAGGATGGTGAGTGGGGGATGGATCAATGAGTCATGACTCACCGATAGAAGAATTGTGGTAGAGGATAAACGGTGTGACAATGTTTATGGGATAATAGAATGAAAATGAAATGAGTTTTGGTGTGTGACACACCAATAAAATTTTTGCATCAGTGAGTCATGATTTACCAATATAAGGAATAATAATCGGTCGCAACAGAACACAAAAAAATAGACCAGTGTGTCAAATCATTAGTGTGAGGTGATAAGTTGTTAGTTAAAATAAAAGATGAGTCATTGATAATTAAAAATGAGATACTGATGCCGATGTGCAAGAGACACTGATGAAGAAATAAATCGGTGTCACTGATAAAAAAAATAAAGAGACTTTGATAGAATTAAGAAATAAAAAAATAAATCAGTGTGACAAGTAACTGATGATGATTTGGGAGATCGGTGAGTCAGTGACTCACCGATAGATGAAAATAAAATTATAAAACACCAATGAAATGAAAGACCGAAATTGATGTGGCAGATTAGTTTATTGAAACATCGGTGTGAGGTTAGAGACTGATGGTGTATCAATGTAATCGGTGAGTCACCACTCACCGATAGTTATAAAAAATATTGGTGTGACAAAAGATATGTGAGTATCCACATCAGTGACTCACAACATTATTGCGACATAGCATCTGTGCGACTCGGCTTTAGTGCGTCAAATCACCGTTATAACAAAATGTTATGTCAACAAAAAAATTAATTTAAATCAAATAATAAAATTTAATTAGTTTAGAATGAATAATAAAATGAATAAAACATTAACTAATTAACACTAACGAGAAATTAACTATATTGTAATAGACTAATTAATTTATTATAACTAATATCTAACTAAATTATTTATCAAACTAAAAATAAAGAAAACTTAGTTATTAACTAAGAATATAAATGTTATGAATAATTAATTAAATATCTATATAAATTCAAAACACATACAAAAAACTAACTGAAATCATAAAATTAAAATAATTAAAATTAACTAAATATTTCAAATAAATAAGTTAGCTAATTAAAATTAAACATAAATTTAATATTGCATTATTTTATTAAACACTTACTTAATTTGTTAAATTATTTATTTAACAAAAAATTTGTATCGGTTCATAAGTAATGTTAATTTATTTTAAAAAATATAAATTAAAAGGTAAATTTTTGAATTAAAAACTAAATTATGATAATAAAAATAAAAATAAATAAATAATTATTTATTTATCATTTAAAATTATTATAAATTTAACCAAATTATGATTATTAAAATAAAAAGTAAGTTAATATAATTAAAATAAATAGAATGACTAAACTATCTATTTAAAAGACTGGAAAACACAAAATTATTTAAAAAAATTATTAATTAACAAATTTGGTGTTAAAATAACATATGTTTTCTTATTTATTAAAATTTCTCTAAATAAATGATTAAATTTTTAAAAATTAAATAAACCATGTGGAAAAACTATGTAAAAATAGAGCCACATCAATAGTAATAATGATCATAGTGTGAGATGATTTAGTTCACATATGAAACTGTTGTTCATGATTCCATGTTTCCATTGGCACTATACATTTTGACCCTTAGGGGTGTTTTTGGGTAATATATAAAATATTTATCTAAAATATGTAATATATATATATCATGGGTTTCTATAATTGATATGAGATGAAATTTTTAGTTAACCATTAGAAAAAAGAATGAAAACATTTAGTAATATATTAATGGATATATCTAAATATATGTATAAGGATGAGTCAAATTATAAGAAAATGTCGTAAAATTTGGGTAAGGGATATAAAGAGTGGTTTATATGAAATTGAATCTATGTATTGATACTCAAAGTATATGTGGATCTAGAACAAAGGTATGTAGTTGTCATACCATTGAAAAGGGAATATTTAAATGGAATTGATCATTACATAGTGAATAAAAATTGGATTTACTTCACACATTTTTTGAATCTCCATGAGGATATGCATTTAAATTCAAAAACACGTTATGAATGATCATAATGTATTTAAATAGCTGATGAAATTTAATGAAATATGAGACAACTATGGTTTCATAGAAAAAAAATGAGGTGTTATGATTTAGACATCATATAAGTGTTTTTTCATGATTACATGGTTCCCCAATATGATGATTGTAACAATGCATTTTTTGTTTTAGATAATGGTTGGAAACTGAAGGAACCATTTTTTTTACAATGATTGATGAAAATGAAACAATTTTACTCATGAGAAGAAAAATGTAATGGTATATTTAAATGGGAAATATCATTTATATTCTCACACAACATTATGAATACAAGAATCATGTTGAACAAAGAATTGAGAAATTAATCGAACAATATTCAATCGGGTCAATTATGAGGAAACACTTAACTTCATTATATGGATATATTGATATGATAGATGATTTGAAATGGATCTGTACTAATGAAAATAAATTTCCTGTTATCTAGTGTTTCCAAATGAATAAGTCATTTTGGTTGTCTGTTGTCTGAACGAAGAAGAAGAATAATTGTAGAATCTCATCTAGAATACAAGTTAACAAGAAGAAATTTATTACACGGATAGGGATGAGATAAATGAATCATTTTCCAATATATACATTCATTATATTGTTTTTAAAAATATAGAGAATGTGTTCCTTGAGATAAAGAGAAAAGATACTGAATCTATTGGTACATATAAAAATTATTTTACAGTACATGTGAGGTATACTACCTAAATAATCATCAAACATAAATGTAAGGTTGACATATGGTGTTTCCTTATTGATTCAGCTCCCCAAATACACTCTTTAACCATAGTGTGTCTTAATTGTATTTTTGGATTCCTCCACGACGACAGCCAGCGAGAGTTCAACGACGAGATTGTGGTGATGATCCGACCCTTGTAGAGGCTGTGGACAAAGGTGCAGGTTCTGAGGCTGGACCTCCAGGTTGTCGGCCAGTTGAGCCACAACATGTCATGTAGCTGATTGTGCCAGTAGAACAGGATGGGTTTTAAAAAAAGGATGATTGTGCTTCAAGAGTTCTAGAGGCAGCGAACTTGTATTTTCTGGGGTGATCCAAACCCAAAGGCAGCTAATGACTGGCTTGAAGTAGTCACCTGAGTTTTCTACCTCTTGAGGACACCTCCAGATCAGATTATGGTCCTAGCTGAGAGCCTTTGTCATGGTTCATCCAGGAGATGGTGGAGTTCAGTGATTCAATCCCATGATGAAGAAATGATCATGTGGAAAGAGTTTGAGTGACTCTTCTGAGAAGAGTTCTATCTGGTGACGTTGAGGTCAGTGTAGATTCAGAAGCTTCTACAGCTTTTCCAGGAGGGCATTACTGTGTCAGATTACTTAGAGAGGTTTATAGACCTGTCATGCTACTCCCTAGATTGGGTTCGAGACCAATTCTTTAGGGCTCAAACAATCTAGTAGGGTCTATGTAGGGACATCCGGTCAGGTGTTGTTTCCTTGTGTCCTCCCACCTATGCTGAAATGCTGGAGCGAGCCTTAGTGGTGGAGAGATTTATAGATTCAATGATTCAGCCCATCAGTGCTGGGAACATGGAAGGTGAGACTTTGGCAGCTAGTAGTGGACAAAAATAGCAGGGGTTTGGACATGCCCGACATCTTAGAAGAAGACCCTGGGGAAGAGGATCTGAGGATTAGGTCTTTCAGGGCACTCAAGATGGTTATGGTCAGCTGTAGGAGAGGTGGTATTTTGCTCACGAAAACTGGGGCCATCTTACTAGGGATTGTATAACCCGTTATGAAGCTAAGAGGGATTCAGTCGATAGGGTGCCTTAACAGAGGCAGGATCCCGAGTATGGAGGGACGTAGGGCTGCAGCCAGGTGATGGAGCTGGGAAAACAGTAGTAGGAGGTAGGCGATATCAGATTCCACCACCATCACACCCAGGTGGTCCACACTGAGCTCAGTGAGCTAGAGGGAGTGGTCGAGGACACCTGTAGGCCTTAGAGGTTGTTTACCCAGAGGCTCCATGGGTGGATGGAGGTACGCTCTATATTTTTTCTACATCTATTGTATTTTTGATAGACACTATTTAGAGGTAATCATTTCTTTCTCTTGCTTACTCGAGTTATGTTTAGGGTTCTTGTAAGTCCTTGTGTGGGAGTTTTTCAACGTGCTTCGAATGCACGAGGAAGAGGGATCTTTCCCCCAATAAGATATGTTTTTTTGTGACATGATTAAAATTGTGTGAGCGATTCAATGCTTCAAAAGGGAATAGTGTCGAGGAGTGGTGGAAAAGTCCCTCTAACTAATGAATTCATGCAGTGGTGTGCGTTGGAGAACTCACTGGCCTGAGATACCTACTTGAAAGTTCAGTTGCATTCCTTGGGATTATGGCCTTTTGGGGACGAAATGTTCTATGGTGGGGAGGATATAGTGACCAAGGATTTGGCCCAATCAGACTTTGGAATATTCTCATGACTATTTGTAGAGTTAGGCGCGTAGATGACATGTGATTCTGAGGCTCATTATTCTCATGATTAATTTTATAAAAATATTAAGTTTTTATAAACTATTCACATGGTGGTGTTGTTTATTCTCATAAATGGTAGCTAGGAGCAGAAATCGGAGGTCATGGTTGTGTCAGGAGCATGTCGTTTACCCTAAGCGAGGTGTAAACATTGCGGGCATGGGCCTACTATGGAAAAATCCACTAAGGGAATTTTAATAAATAAATTCACAAGTTTCCTTATGAGATTCGTCTTGAATAACTCCTAAAAGATTCTTAGATCACAATTCTGAGTGTGTCATTGCATTCAGAATGTCGTGTTTACCCTAGGGGTGCCCTAAACATTGTCTACGTCGGGTGCCAGGTCAGATGTGAGTCAGGAGCCAGACTGTTGGATGAAGATGATTTTATAAAAAAAAAATTAAATCCCTCTCACCTAACCTATCCTTCGTGAATTTAAATAAGTGTAAGCCCCTCCCTTCCCCCTCTTTGGGGACAATCAATTCGGGGGTTGATTCATCGAAACAAAGTGCCGTTGGACTAGGCTTTTGATGGCAGTCGCTCCTAGATCGAGCAGCGGCAGCAGCAGAGTGTGAAAAGCATCATAGATCTACCAAAAGGTAGGTGTTTGGAGTTTTAAAATCCCATATACCATTTTTTCATTTTTTTTTCTTCAAATAATCATATGGGTTGTGTAGTTAGAGTCCCAATATTTTTTGAAATAGTTTACAGCTCTAAATTTGGATCACCTGGGTGCTCCCGGTGGCACCAGGTTTTCCGGCGGAAAACATTTTTTCCTATAGTGGCTATGGAGGATTCCATCAAGGGTGGCGGTATCATGGCAGATTCCATCTCCAGCGTGGTGGTTTCTAGCGGCATCATTGTGGTTTTCGGTGAGGGAGATGGTGGTATGACCAGGATTTTCTGGGGGTTCTTTAAACCCCAATAACTCACAAATCGTAACTCCAATTTGTGTGCCATTTATGGCGAAATGTTATTTGAGTCGAGACATAACTTTTGAACTCCCTTTGATAATTTTAGGAGTTGGTTTTGTGGCCTAGGTCAATGAAAAGTTGAAATAATTATAATATTTTATTATTATTCAACTTCGACCCGCTGTAACTTCTGCACGGAGAGTCCAATTGATGTGCTGTCAGTGACGTTGTGATCCTCATAGTAAGGCAGGATATTGAAGACTTTTTCCAGGTGTAGGTATGGAGATCAACATGTGGGACCCATGAGGCTACTTTTTGTTGTTTACGGGGAAACATGAATTTTTCATCGGGTGTCCATTTTGGACGAACGAGTAGTCAAACTCGAGTGTTTTTCAGAGGGTATCTCAATGGTGCAGTCTTCTTGATGTGTTTTGGGATCAAGGAGTGGTCCCCACCTGGTCTTGATATGGGTAATAGTACATTTTTCATGAGTTGTTTATTTTGGGTGAGTAAATAACCTAGCTTTTTTTTTCTAAGTCGATCACGGTGGGGGCCTTATTATTTTGGCCAAGGAGGTGGGTAGTGTGGTGATGTCGCGGGTTTCTTGGGTTAGCGACATTCATACCCGCAGTGGTTGAGTGTATTCCCTCGATTCATTCCTATGAGGGTTTTTTCGGCATTAAAACATTGGTTTAGGTTACTAATCCCCTCGATAGTATGAATTTCTGTTAGAGTTGAGGAATCCCTCCTGTGGATTAAGAGAGAGATCCTCTAGCTTTGCATCCATAGATCAGGTTCTTGGTATCGCTGTGACTGCTTATCCATGGGCGGAGATCCCTTATCTAGCAGGTTAAACTCATTGGGTTTGAGGCCCAATTGAGAATATGATTCCATACATAGTGGGATTTGCACATTTGTGTTGTGGCATTGTTGGTTATACAATCCCATAATTAGCATGTGGTTTGTAATGGGTTTGCGGCATCGTTAGTTAGATGATCCCATACATAGCATGTGGTTTGTGTTGGGGTTGTGGTATCATAGGTTTCATGATCTCATACTCGGTATGTGGTTTCTAGTAGGATTGTGGAATCGTTGGGTATTCGATCCCATACTCAGCTTGTGGTTTCAGTAGGGTTGTAGAATCATTGGTTATAAGATCCCCTACATGGTGCGTGGTTTCGGTAGGGTTGGTGCATCGTTTGTTCGATCCCCTACATCACGAGTTATACAAGATGGGTTTCCATCATCATCGTGGCCATCTTCACATGGGCGACAATATTCTATATGAGTGATGTGATCTGCGGAGCACCAGATCAGGTTGTGGTCTCCCCCAGTGAATCCTTGGAGTGATCCCCTATATGTGATATCTTTGAGATATCAGAGTGGGTTCATCTACCTCCTAGCAGAACCTAGGAGTGATCTCATATCTAAGAAGTTTACAGTCTCCATTGTTTGAATGTGATTTTCTCACTGATGATATCTAATGAGCATGGTCTCTTGGATGGGTATGTGGGATGTTGGGGTGAGACCGGATGGAGTGTATCTCTCGGACAAGTGATATCTAGAATTATAGTGCTCATGGAGTGTGTTCTTCTGGTTTTGGGTAGAACATGTCGTTGGTTATGAGGTAGGAATCTCATGAGACATGGTGTGTGGAATGAGTATATCTGGTTTCTCATGGAATATGTATGAGAATATAGCTAATAAGATGTTCATGTTGTATGTATGGGCATTAACATCATCTGAGTTGACTAGAATTGTTTAGCAGGGGATGGTCTCGAGATGTATTTTCTCTCTCGTTTGGGTTCCTTATTGCTTGGATGAGCAGACTGTTGCCTTTCAATTACTCCATTTTATTTTATAGTTTTTGGGGTTCCTACTGAGTATTTTAATAATCACCATTACAAGGTCCTTGCCCGCACATATTTGTGTCTTGTACAGACCACATTCCTTTCAACGGAGTCCTAGGAGGACCCAGAGCAGGCAGAAGTCAACCAAGGCTCAGAAGGGAGTTAACCCGGGGATATTTCCACAACTGTGTAGTGATTTTTATAAGTTTAATTAATATGAATATGGAGGTTGGATTTATGTATCTATCTCATGGTTTTGAATGTAATAGAAAATATAAAATTAATGTAAAATATTAAAACCATAGAGAGAAGAAAATGATTTTTTCTTTATGGTCGATGTGTGGGATGAAAATTGGAGGAATGTTTTTTTCCTGATAGTAAATGTTTTAAGTTTAGAAGGGATGGTCACTAATAAATTGAATGTTTATGTGATGTGAAGATGTTATCTAATGATGAAAATAGAGAGAAACCTACACAAAATTCACCACCCACACTCTAGTGTTTGAAATATAAGGAGTAGGGGTGTTATTTTTACAATTTCCAAAATTCTAAAGTTAATGGCGATGATCGATGTATAAAACCTATTTTTTCCAGAGACAATGAGAAATATAATGAGGTAACTTTTATTAATGAGGGTTCTGATAAATTCATGGTAAAATATACACATATCATCCATTCTTAAACAACTACTTTCTTATTTGACTATGGATTTATCAATTATTTCATATTTGATGAGTTTTCTAAGGGTATAAAGATGACACCAAAACAATTATATGTATAATTATCTATGAAAACACTTATTGGTATGATGTTTTTATCTCAGGTACATGATTCGTATCTTGAAAAGTCTTCTGATAATCTGTTTTCTATAAATCTTATAACTTTTTTCTAGTTCAATTTGATGTTTTCTTAGTAATGGATTGACTTTATCCACATAAATCCCACTTCAATTTTTGAATAAGGGATGTTACATTTGATATTCCAAACCTTAAAATGATATTTTATTAGTGTGATGATAAATAAGACATTACAATGAAAATCACATCCATTTTATAGGATTTGATTCTTATTCAAGAGGCGAATATATATCTGATGTTTGGCGAGAAACTAAAAATTAATTATACAACTATTCTGTGGATTTTTTTATGTATTTAATGAATATTGTCCTTGACTTCCACCAAAACATGATATATTATTCTCAATATAAATCATACATAGTTCAAAAACAATTTAAAAGAATCCTTATAGAATTGTATGGATTAGTATATATGTATTGAAAAAGAAACCCCAAGTGAATATTGACAAGGGATTCATTCATCCAAGTGTTCTACATTATAGTGCTCCTATGATTTTTGATAAAATTAAATATGATTTGATGAAACTATACATTAATTATCAGGTTCTAAACAAGACTACTATCTAGATAAGATTCCCCCAGCCTATATTGATGAACTATTTTTTCAACTTCTTATAGATCAATAATTATCCCAGATTTACCTTTATTTTCAATATCATTAAATGAGGTTCATGATGAACGAAATCATTAAGACAATATTCCATATAGGGTATAGAAACTATGAATATATGGTGATTCTATTAGTCTTATTAATTTGTCTACATTCATCATTGATTTATGGAATATAGTATTTAGATTATTTATATAAGACCTTGATCAAATTTGTGCAGTCTTTTTATATGATATTATTTTATATTCAATTATATTGGAAGGGAATTAAGAACATTTGTGAATTGTAATAAAGTCCCCATAAATTTAGGAACCATATGATAAATTTTTAAAGTGTGAATTTTTAATGAAAAAGTTTTCATTTTTGGGACATATAATATAAATAGACACTATAATAGTAGATCAACCAATGATGAAGGTTGTATAGTGTTGGACTAGACCAACCATGGTGACTAAGATTAATGGTTTTCATGGTTTTTGTATATATTATTGATGGTTAATGATAAATTACTCTAGAAAATGTATTCCACTCAATATGTTAGCTCAAAAGGGTCATAAGTTCCATTTGATAGATGAATGTGAGAAAACATTCATGGAACTAAAAAGAAGAGTATTTGGTGCTCCTACTCATATATTTCCCTATAGCAGAGAATGGTTTTAAATCTATTTTAACACATCATATAATCCATTTGTATGTTTTTTTGTATAAGTAAATGGTTATAAATTGTACCTTTGGAATGATATAGGATAATGGGTAACATTAGCAAACTCATGATTTGGATTAAACAATGTTTTTTCATTTAATATATGTAACAATTATCTTTATGGGGAATAGAGTTATATATATACCAAGTAAGATATTGTAATGTATATATTCAAAAGGAAAGAATTGAATATGTGACAGAGACAATGGTTTGAGATTATTAAATATTATGTCTTCTTGACATATTACCACCCTATGAAAGAAAAAAAGCTAGTTGAAGCCTTGGGTTGAATGATTTATTCTGGATTATACAAGATGTGGATCACAAAAGAGATAATATTCATTGATTTTCAAATGGTAGATATGGAAATATGAAAAATGGTTGAAATATTATTTTTCTCAATTGAATGTTCAACCATCTATTAAATAAATGATTAAGGAAACATAAAAGGAAGATGTAAAGATACAAAAAAATGTTTTAAATGTTCCAAAATTTAACATTGATAATTATTGACTATGAGGTTTAGGAAATTTGTATGTGTTCAGTCCATACAATATTTTATGTAAGAGTTGTTAGAAGAATCTCATAGTTCATTATTATATATTCATATGGTAAGTATGAAAATATATAATTATTTTAAAGAGTATTTGGGGGGTGATGGAATGAAGGGATATATCACAATTTTTTTTTCATTCATTATTGTATGTCATCAAGTCATGGTAGTGAGAAAATTATAAGGTGATGTTTCATCCATTATCATTTATAGAATGTAAATTGGAAAACTGCTCCACATATATTTTAAATATGATTCCCCAAAAAATCTAAATTTAATAATCTTATATTGGTTATGGATGATCTCCATACAAAGAAAAAAACATCACCATAAGAGAATAATTTTCTATTTAGGCTCATTTAATAATATGAATTGATAGATTGGTATGTTTTTAAGGAGTACAAGATTCAATATTATCTAATCGGGATTCATGGTTTACCATGATGTTCAAGAAATATCCTCAATTGGCTCTAGATTCTGAGTTACATTTTATCACAATGTATTATAGTTCAAAATATGATTAGTATAATGTAATAATTGAAAAACTATGATATATTTTTAGAACATTTTCCATGGATTTAAATGGTGGTTTGGATCAACACTTTTATCTAGTTGAGTCTCCATGAAGTAATAGATTTTTTTATAGAATTCAAAAATATGATTATGAATCATGAAATTTATATAAGTGTAGAAATCCAAAATGAGGGAATAATTTTGTAAAAAATAAGCTATTATAACATGTTATGTTAGAATAATTGGATTAGAATCCTATATCAATTAAACAACATTACAAAATAGCATACAGTTAGAAGAAAAATTATATTGAAAGTTTCCACGGTGATCTAGAATTTATAGTTGCTGACAAGGTTGTCTAAATAATTTTATTATGGAATAAGGCAAAAGGATTTAGAAATAATAGAAAAATAATACCAAGGTATATTATCCCTTTGAAATTTTTTATTGTATCAAGATGGCAGCCTATCAGTTGACACATTTACCAGACCTCTATTAAGTCCACGATGTGTTCTTATATCTCCCCTAAGGATATACATAGCTGATATGTAAAATGTACTGAACTCATAAGGAAAACAATTATAGTATGATAATTTATAGTATTAATATCATGTAAATATTTTAGATCATAGAGACAATGTGTGGGAAAATAATACCACACACCTAGTCAATGTTTTATAGCTAAATCACAAGTTCAAATATGCATTGATGGAACATGAGAATGTCATGAGGCATAAGTATCTCAATATTTTTGTTTCAAAGTGAAATGTTACAAAGGTGAAACAAATATTATTGGGTTTTTAATTTAAAACCCTTATATTTTTATGAATTTATTAATTATTCAAATTAATTTCCAATTTTATATAGCTTGTGGCTCATGTAACATCGAGTTTTAACAAATAATGTTATATTACTAATATTATTTTTTAAAGAAGACCACTATAAATCATAAATTTATCATAAATATAACAATAAGAATAAATATTTTTTAGATATTAAATACTATGCTTTTATATAAAGAAAACATTCCGATAAAAAGTATTAAAATTTAAAAGATACATTCATTTGTTTCAAATATAATATTTTCTAAAAACTAATTTATAATTATTTTTGTAATCGATAATAAATTTAATTTTTTATAGTTTTATAAATTTTTTTGGGAAAATATACTTAGTTTTTTAAATTATTAGGTCAACATTTTCTTAGGGTCAATTTCTGGGTTTTTTTGAAAATGATAAATTTTTTAGTGAATAATGAAGCTTGTTGGTTTTTATTGAAATCTGCCTTTTTATTTAATTAATTTACAAGGATAAATTTTTTATTATTTTTGTTTAAATGTAAAATTAAAAAACTATATCAAGTATTATAATTTATTTCATTTAATTTATTTTTTTGATCTTTGATAAAAAAACATTTTTCGACTTTTGATAAATTTCCCTCAAGAAAATCGATTTCCCTTCACAACTTCGGGTTTAATTTTAAATAATATATTTCAAATTCTCTAAATTTAATTTTGAATTAAGAATTCCATATTCGTAATGACCAAAAATCATATTATCTAATATGTTCAAATTTTATTTTATTTTATATCAATATGCATAATCTATAAAAATTATTTACCACAGTAATGGTAAAAATGTCATTTAATGGGGTTAAACAAATCATATAATGGATAATTATTTCCGAAAACATGTCCAAAGAAAATTTTATTTAAATTTTATGACGTAAAATTTTCAATTATCTTGAATTTTAATTTATGATATTTTTTTGAATTTAAAAATGCGTGTACACCTTTTTCATTTCAATATGTAACAAGTGTGCCAGTCACATCTCTTTAAAAGGAAACTGTTATCCTCTCCTCCTCAGACCTCAAAAAATGATTGATTTATCAAATACCTACCAAAATAACATCTTTAATTTACTCCTACCATCCTATAATCCTTATTTTTTATAATTCCATCTCATGAATCATTTTAATGGAAACTAATGAAGTTTTCTAAAAAAGAGTTTCCTCGCCTAATCAAGCATTATTTTTTATTTATTACTTGATATACTATAATGATGATTAAAAAATTATTCTATAATAACCAATACATGTTCAATATACAGATATAGTTTTATTTTATGAAAATTAAAAAAACTATTTCCTCTTCCATCAAATGGGATATGAAATCTTCATTTGTTTATACGGTAGACTACCACCATGAGAACTGAGGTTATTCATTTTCCAACACCACATATTACAGATTGATATAGCGATATATTAAATTTATACATATTTTATTTCTGATATTTTTATTCTCTTCAACTTATTATATTAAATATACATTCCTACTATCCATTCTATAAAAATACGACAACGTCACTTGTTTTTATGGGGGAATATCATCTTGCGATGTGATGTGATTCTTTCTAGATTTACGTGGAATTAAATAATGATGATTTTTTTGAAAATAATTGATATATATGAAATAATAATAATTATGTAATTGTAATATATTATATAGCTTTATTTATTTCAATCCCTTGAAAGATGTGAAATAGCATTCATGCTTACATACCTCCAATCATATCCATTAACAGTGTATTTCATTTTCTATCTATGAATATTTTCAATTACTCTTAAAACATATATACTAAATATATATTATATTTATATCACTGTTTAAATTCATGATATTATTTAACCCTGATCAAATTTATTATACCATGAAATAAAAAATAAAAACATATAGGAAAAACGAAGTAGTTATCACCAAAAATGTGACATTAGCATGAAATTTTTAAAAAGTAGATTATTAAAGGACATAAGAAAGTAATATATTATATGATATATATATAATTATGCTTCTATAGAACATTTATAATAAACATCTATTTACTATAATGGAGGATTGAACATATAATAAAGAATCCAATACTTAAGGTAATGTATATACATTAAATATTTACTTTTTATAAGAAACATATCATATTAACTACATGTTTCTTTTTTTGGTATATAAATTATACATTATTTTATTAAATGATTCCCATAAATAAAATTACTAGTATTTAAATATCATTTTCTGATCCATATTTCATTGGGATTATAGTTCAAAATTTACTAAAGTGGTAAGTGATTTTAACTCAATATTTCGTCCTCAATACATTAATTAAATTATGCACAGATCCACTTTTATAAAATGTAAATATATCCCATTTGAAATGTAATATAATGAATTTATTTATTCTCATGATATTTTATATTTCTTTAAATTTTATTCCTTTATGGGTCTTACAATTTAATATTTCTAAAGTGGTAATGATTTTATGATACAACCTCCTCATATATGGATATTATTTATGATTATGTTATTATAATATAATTTTATTACACTTATCTAAATATAATCAGAAATTCCTTTCTAATATGGTTATATCACGATAAAACATGTTCCCATCATCTTCCACTCATTATGTAAGCAAGAGTTCAATATAAAGTTTTCTAAAAAATCAATTTTATTTGTCTATTCAGTCTAAAACCCATTTTTTACCAAAACCATGATTTCAAATAGTGTTTCAAATTATCTTATCAGTCTAAAAATGGTTAATTAATTAATTTTTTAGCAATTTTTTTAAAAAAATATTTTTAAAATAATCATTATTTTTTTTTAAATTCTCATTTAACATTTAATGAAATTGTGGTCAGAATAGTTATTTTAATGTGTATGGAATGAACAAAATTATCCATAGTTATGAAAAATAATTTCATCAAATATTAATTTATAATTATATAATGTAATTTTATTAGAAAAGTATTTTGGAATATTTTATGTTTGAAATTTTTTTTGTTCATATTGGAAGGGATATTTTCCTCAAGAAATATTTCAATTTATCATTAAAAATCATTTTCCATTTAGTGTTAAATACATTAATGTTATATACTCTTAATAGGGGATATGATATAAGGATGCCATTATTATTATTTACATGAATTTTTATTATGGTGTCATTATTTTTATGAATCATATTCCTCTTTACAGGGTTCTTCAATGAGTAAATGGTTATGAAACTGACTTATCATCATGGGTTATGCTATGATGAAATAATGAAAAAATTATGAGCCCTATCTCTTTTCCAAATTTTATGATATGATGAAATGATAATGAATGCTATTTAATTTTGTGGGTTCTGATATGATGAATGTTTTGTCATATTTTTAGACATATGTATGATTTTCATTATGTGATTGGTTGGACATATATCTCTGACCAATGAATTAAATAAATATTTATATTAGAAAGATAGGAGGAACTATAATAGTGATTAAAATAAATTTAATAACGGGAATTTTTATAATGTGATGGTCTTAGGAGCGGACCTTGACTAATATAGTGGTTTTGGGGAGTTAACCCATCCCACTATGATAGACTTGGAAGTAATATTTTACCACTGTTGAAATGGTTTTCTATGATTATGCGTATTCCATAATTATATATCTTTTTCCAATGTTATACAATCTTATATCATGACACTAGTGCAGAAAACGTTTTTTACGTCACCATTTTTTACGTCAGTTATATATAACCGATGTAAAAATGCGGCGAGTAGATTTTTAACATCGGTTATTTTAATAACCGACGTTACAAATCGTGCCTGTTCGGTTTTTACGTCGGTTATTTTATAACGGACGTAAAAAACCCATGCGTGTGGGTTTTTTACGTCGGTTATTTGGAAACCGATGTAAAAAAGGCGATATCTACGCATTTTTACGTCGGTTATAAGATAACTGACGTAAAAAACCAATGCGCGGGGGGTTTTTTACGTCGGTTATTTTGAAACCGACGTAAAAAACCCTCCCGTGCTTTGGTTTTTTACGTCATTTATTTGATAACCGACGTAAAAAAGGCGTAGATATCTCCTTTTTTACGTCGGTTTCCAAATTACTGACGTAAAAAACCCCCACGCATTGGTTTTTTACGTCAGTTATCTTATAACCGACGTAAAAAACGAGATATCTATGCGTTTTTTACGTCGGTTATAAAATAACCAACGTAAAAAACCAAAGAATGAGGGGGTTTTTGACGTCGGTTATAAAAAAACTGACGTAAAAAACCCGTAGATATCTCGATTTTTACGTCAGTTATAAAATAACCGACGTAAAACACCAATGAACGGGAGATTTTTTACATCGGTTTTAAAATAACCGATGTTATAAATTTTAAAAATAGTTTATAACATCAGTTATATAATAACCGACGTTATAAAAATTTTAAAAGGCGTGTGGACTGTCATTTACGATTTTTCGATTGACAGTCCGCCGGCTCGTCTCTCTCACGCGGTAAACCCTAATCTGCTCATCGATCGACCTGCATTAAACTCATTTTGGCTTCATTATTTATCTTCTTCACTCCTCTCGGATCTATCATCTCAACATGCAACATTCATGTAAGCCTTCCATGAATTTATTTTGTTCGTTTTTTTTCACAGATATTCTATAATTATGTTTTGAGATTTTTCTTCATTGTTTATCTTCTTTATTGCTATCCGAGGTGATCTCTAAGGCCATCAGCCCTCGGAAGGGCACCGGTGAGTTGGGTGTGGTGCAGAAAGTAAAAGAAGCCATGGCTTCCCAGGTCTACGCACCCTGACCGTCGTCCCTTCCATCTTCCTCCACCCCTACCGCCTCGCCGTCATCCTCCTCCTCCTCTCGGATCTATCATCTTAACCGAGAGTGTTTATTTTATTTCTTCTTTCCCATACATAAAATATTCTTAAATTATTATGATACATATGATTCATTGATGGAAGTGATACAATTTCACATGGTGTAGGATGATTTATGGGCAGGGTGAGACCATGACATTAGCATTGGGGTGTGAGAGGAAAACTAGTGGAGAAGTGGTATTTGAGAACCATAATTTTAGTATATAAATATATTTATAAAAATTTTTATACGAAAAGGTTTGTTTATATGAATTATTTTGTGAGTGATCCATAGTGAGTATATGAAACTATTTTTCATTATTTAGGTGATGATTTAGATTCCTTTTTTCATAGGGCTTTAATGTGCTTCCTCAACATTTTCATGAGATGTTTTAGGGAGGATATTACTATATATACATGTTATTCCCACCATACATAAATATAAACAATTCTTTTGGTTTTTAAAATCAATTTGTTGTTTTTTATAGATGTTAGTAGCATGGAAATGTTGTGGAGTAGCTTTCATGAGTATATAGAGTTTATTGTTTCTTCCTAGTTTTAATTTTAGTACTAATAATATTCTTTTTGGTTTATGTACAACAATACATGTATGAATTCATGCATAATTATCTAAATTTATTCATTTTGAACTGAGGAGGGTTACTTTTGGTGGGAGCAGATCCTAAATGATATGGTATGAATTCATTCTATCATAACCATAAATAAAATATAGCTGTATTTTATTTATCATATACATCAACTAATACTCTTTTTTTTCATCACAAACCCTTGGAGAATAAAAAACCAAACTAAGGGCTTTGGTATCCACATTTCCTTTTGTTATAGAATATGGGACATCAAAATCAAATTATTGAACATATTCCTCCCAAAAACACTTCCATTGATTTTTATAATTGTGTGAAAATACTTATCAAATGGATTTAGGGTCTACAGAAACCATTAATAACATGTTAAATAGGTAGTTTATCTAATATATTGAAACATGAAAACCACAATCAATATTAAACTATGTATGCATCATGGTTTTCTTTGATTCAATGAAATTTAAAACTGTTATATCTAACTATATTTTGTTTTAAAAATAATATTCAAGCATATTTTTTTAAATACCTATAGATTGGTTTTATATTTTAAATTGTTTTACATTAAAATTATGATTTTTTTCATATAAACATATATTTGTCTTATCTTAAAAATATATATTTTTTGTTGATATTTGTTATAGGTAATAATGAGTCGAAGTTAGATTACGGCACATCGAATCAGCAATGAATTTGAGGAAGGTGTTGATGCCTTTTTGGAATTTTCAAAATAAAATGTTCCAAGTACTGACATTTTTTTCTGTCCATGCCTGAAATGTTTGAATATGAAAAAGTTGAAAAGTAGAGAGATAAAAGATCTTCTGATTTGTCATGGTTCGAATCCGAGTTACAGCCCTTGGATTTGGCATGGTGAAACTGGACGGAATGTCACTGATGATGATGATTCGCAAGATGGTAACTCTGATGGAATTGAAGAAATGATTCGCGATATTGTAGCACAACAAATTGAGATAGAACCGACAGTTGCGCGTCTATATGGTGATGTTGAAAAACCATTATATCCTGGTTGTATAGATTTTATGGTTTTTTTGGCAGTGTTATGATTTATTAACCTAAAGGCGAAGCATGGATGGAGTGACAGAAGTTTTACAAAGCTGCTAAAATTGATGAAAGGCATTATTCCAAAAGATAATGATCTTCCAGATTCACATTACAAAGCCAAGAAAATATTATGCCTGATGGGATTGGGATACAAGTAAATACATGCATGTCTGAATGAATGCATTATATATAGGAAGGAATATGAATTTCTGTTAGAGTGTCCTAAATGTGGGACATCACGGTATAAGGTGAAAGAAAAATCACAGGCTGATGTAGATATTCCAAAGCTCCCTTCAAAGGTATTTTGGTATCTTCCTACAATTAATCGTTTCAAACGTTTATTTTCTAATTCACATGATGAAAAAAGGTTAAGATGGCATGCTGAAGAGAGGGTATGTGATGGAAAAATAGGTCATCCAGCTGATTGTCCACAATGGAAGAAAATTGATGTGCAGTATTCTACATTTGGAAATGAAATTAGAAATCTCAGACTAGGGTTGTGCACAGATGGAATGAATCCATACCGAACACTCAGTAGCACACATAGTTCATGGCCTATTTTATTGGTAATTTCCAACCTCTCTCCTGAAGTTTGTATGAAGCGCAAATATGTCATGTTGAGTACAATGATCTCCGGTCCAAAGCAGCTCGGTAATGATATTGATGTTTACTTGTCACCGTTGATTGATGATTTGAAACTATTATGGGCTGATGGTATTAGGGTGTATGATTCTTATAAAATGGAATATATTCAACTACATGCAGTGCTTCTGTTCACTATAAATGACTTTCCAGCGTATAGAAATTTTTTTGGATACAGTGTTAAAGGGCATAAAGCATGTCCAATTTGCGAACAAGAGACGTCATATTGTCAATTGCATCATGGGAGGAAAACATTGTACATGGGTCATCAAAAGTTTTTGCCTATGGAACACCCTTATTGAAGACTAAAAAAGGCATTCAATGGCTCGCAAGAATTTGATACTGCTTTGAAACCTTTATCCTCTGATCTGTATTTTGAGAGGGTGAAAAACCTTGACGTGACATTGGGAAAGACAAATAAATCTGGTAATGATAGACATGTTTGGAAGAAAATGTCAATTTTTTTTGAGCTACCATATTGGAGGTATCATGAAGTTAAACATAATATTGATGTCATGCACGTGGAGAAGAATATCTGTGATTCTTTGATTGGAACATTGTTATATATTAAAGGAAAGACTAAAGATGGGTTGAATGCAAGATTAGAATTACTATCAATGGGAATACGTTTGGAGTTATCTCCCACTCCTAAAGGATGATTGACATTTCTTCCCCCGGCTTGTCATACATTATTGAAGAGGGAGAAAATTAGCTTCTGTCAGTGTCTTAATGATAGCAAAGTGCCTCAAGGTTATTCTTCTAATGTAAAAATTTTTATCTCATTGAAGGACATAAAGTTGATAGGTATGAAATCACATGATTGTCACGTCATGATGCAACAAATTCAACCAGTTTCATTTCGTGGAATATTGGCCATTCGTGTCAGAAAGACTATAATGAAGTTCTGTTATTTTTACAATTTAATTAGTAACAAGGCGATTGATGTGAATGCTTTGAACATTTTGGAAAAGGATGAAATTTTTATACTTGGTCAATTGGAAATGTATTTTCCTCCAACTTTTTTTGATATAATGGTGCATTTAATGATTCATCTGGTTCGAGAAATAATGTTTTGTGGACCTGTATATCTTCGTTGGATGTATCCTTTTGAAAGGTATATGAAAATATTAAAGGGGTATGTTAAAAATCTATATCGAAATGAAGCCTCCATTTTTGAAAAGTATATTTCTGAGGAGGTAGCATAGTTTTGTATGAGCTACTTGGCTGTGGCGCAACACATAGTTTTGCCTCCATCTCACCATGAACGAGTTAATAATGAGGGAAAGAGGATTCGCGGCTTGAAAGTCAAATCATTGTCAGCTGAACAGATGAAGAAGTTAGAATCATACATCGTGAATAACATAGCTGATGCTCAACTGTATATCACATTGCATATTAATGAGTTGAAACAATGTCCTCTAAAGAAGAATGAAATATGGATTTTGAATGAGCACAACAAAACTTTTTTGTCATGGATTAAAAAGACTTTGCTTGGTAGATCAGATGTATCAGAGACATTAAAATGTATAGTGGGTTGTCCATGTTTAAATGTGATAACATGGTCCGGTAATGACATTAATGGTTATACATTTCATACAAAATCTTCGGACCATAAAAGTGCAGTTCAGAATAGTTGTGTATTGGTGTTTGTAGAAGCAATGCATTTTTCGAGTGCTAAGGACAAAAACCCAATTTCTGCATCAAGTGCATATTATGGAGTGATTGAAGACATATGGGAGGTTGATTAATTTAAAATTAAAGTTCCCGTTTTTAACTATAAATGGTTTAACAGTAACAACAGTGTCAGACACGATGAATTTGGAATGACACTTGTTAATCTGAATAGATTGGAAGACACAACTGATTCTTTTATAATGGCAACACATGAAAAATAAATTTTCTTTGTAGTAGATCAATCAGATATGCAGTGGGATGTTGTTTTACCAGGGAAAAAACAATATGTTGGTGAGGATGAAATTGATGAATATGCTGATTTATGTGAGATCCCTACTTCCATGGAAATATTAACAGAACATAATGATGATCATGTTGAAGACATACTTTGTGCCATAAGGAACGATCACGACGAAGGAATTTGGGAAAACAATCCATTTTTACATTCCTAAAATTACAGGTAACATATGTTTATTTCTTTTTTAAATTTATTTTTTCCATAAATGTTAGATATTGTAAGTTTTTTATTTATTAAAACATGTTTTAAAATAAAATAAGTATATGTTTTTGTTTGTTTTAAGTTTGTTTAGTTTAATTTATCATGTTTATAACCAATACATGAATTTTAAAATTCTTATTTTTGTTCACTGAAAATTACTTTACCATGTTTACAATGTTTACCAAGTTTACCATTTTAACCATTTTTACCATCTTGACCATCTTGACCATCTTTTTCATCTTTACCATTGTTTAACATGCTTACCATATTACCAATTTTTACTATTATGTAACTTAGTACACTTTTCTATTTTCTGATTACAATAGTATTAAAATATTTGAATTTGAATATTTGTGAACTGACGATTGTTTTTTTGATTTGAAGGATAATGACAGATCATTCAGATGATCAACCACATGATTCTGGAGAGGAGCATATTGCTGGTCATACCTCTGGGGATGAACATTCACATGATCCTATTACGACAAAGAGTTCAAATGTTGGTAAACGTGGGTGCACATGTTTACTCAAATTATCACTTGCTCGTACGCAAGATCAGTGGATAGTCGTTGTGTTTGATGATGATGATATTCCTAGAGGTCTGAATGCCAAATATTTTAAGAGATTTGTTGCAACTCAATCTAAGACCAAAGTAAGCATTCTGTATGATGATTGGAGAGGTGTAAATAAAGCGATTATCTCTCAGTTGTGGGAGACGATTTTGGTAAGATCATTTGTCATTGTTTGACCATTCTTTTAATGTTTCTAGTATATATAATATGTTTAACCACTTCTTTATCAGATGACATTTGATATTCCTGACACTGGAGGAGTCAGGAAGAAATGCTTACCGTTGGCTGCCAGGAGATGGAGGGATTTCAAATCAACCCTCTCATCTGATTTCATTTATGGTCATAGGAGTCACGACAATCCATGTCGTATATATCCTTTTATAGATGAAGACACATGGAGACAGTTTTTTGAAAGTAGAAAAAAAAGAGTCATTTCTGGTAAGGGCAATGTAAACTTTTATAAGCTTTCTTATATAAATGATTTTATTAATGTTGTGTTCATGATTTCTTATTATTAAATTACAGAAAACAAGGAAAGCTCATCAGGAGATCCAATCTAAAAATGTATACCCTCATAGTTTATCTCGGAGAGGGTATGCATTATTGGAAGAACAAATGATGGCGGAAAAATTTCAACAACTAAGAGCAGAGTCTTCAAGCTCTGGAGAGGTGGCCCCTCCATCCCCTCCATCTAGACATGAAAAATGGAAGAGATCTCGGAAGGGAAAAACAGGGAAATATCTTTTGGAAGAATCGAGAATCGTAGCTGAGAGGATTGTAAGATATCTATTTAATTGATTTAAGTTAACTTTTTTCTTCATATAAGTTTCAATCATTACAGAAATGTTCAATTAATTAATATAGGACTCCCTTGAGGAGCAGAGTTCAGAGGGGACATTTACAGCTACTGGGAGGGAAGATATTTTATTTGCAGCATTGGGAAGGTCCGAAAATCCTGGTCGTGTAAGACGATATCCGACAGGTGTATCAGTAAGAAAAGTGTTTCAATGTTCTTCAACATCTAAAATTGAGGGCGTTTATAAAAAAAATATAATCCATGGAGGCTGAAGTTCAAAATATTAATGCGACGATGGAGGACAATATTTGAGAGTCGGTGCTGTCAATGTTTGCAGAAATGCAAAGACAATTTCAGACTGCAGCTCCCACTCCTCCACCTCCCCCTGCAGATCCCATTATTTATCCTCCACCTCCGCCAGTAGCTTCCAATCCCCCACCTCAGCCTGCGGACCCCATTTTTTATCCTACGCCTCCGCCGCAGCTTCCTATATATTGTGAGTTGTATGTTGATTATTCTCAACATCATATAGTAGCATACGGGTTGGTATATTGTATAGGAGATATAGTTCATCATCAACAATTAGAGGTATAGAATCAGAGGGTAACTGTACAGGATATTATAGATAGATCAGCTAGGGTACCAATACCTACAGATGAGGTGGCGATAGTTGGACAGAGTATCGACCATTTTTGAGTTTGGCCATCCAGACTTCTTCGACTCATTACCATAGAGGTATGAATGTTATATCTTTTATTTTATTTGTTTATTAAAGTTGATTTATCATTTGAAAACTACTATATTTTTCAAATTTTTTTCGCAGGAATACTTCAAAGGTAAAGAAATACTATATAGACAACAACAAAGACAACATGCTATGACATCAGATACAGATTCCAGTGGTCTTGACAGATTGTCAAGATATTAACATTTGTTGTTGGGTTTTTATGAGTTTCCAATGTAATCTCATGTTTGTGGACGTGAAATAAGTGTGGGGATTACAAAAAATGATATCATGGAGCTTGTTACTGGAGATAAGTTGGGCATCAATGTGGTGCAAATTTTTTCCATGTAAGTATTAACACCTTTTCCCTGCGTTATATTTATTAAAAATGTATACTTATGTATGTTTTGTATTAGGTATCTTTATAAAATTTGTGAGAGGAATGAGCTGACATAAGTATATGGATTCATGGACCCGCAAATGATTTCCCCTGAAGCATGTGCATTGACTGAGGAACACAAAATGGTTTATATTGCTGAAATATTTTAAAAGAATATAATCAGACAATGTTGGATGATGCCTTTTTTTTGAGAGGTATGAAACACATTTCTCTCAAAAAGTTAATTTTCTTTTAACATAAAAAACCACTCACATTAAATTTCCTTTTATCAGGGATCATTGGATGTTAGGGATTTTTTTCCCAAGGGAGAAAGCTCTTTATTGGATATGCTCTGTTCATGGTGATGTGCGGGAATGTTTTAAAAATATATTGGAAAAGTAAGTTTCAATTTCTCAATAGTTTTATATATTATAATGAATTTTAAATTTACCCCATTAGTATTATTTTCTAACAGTGCACGGGTCTACTTTCGAAAAAACCCAAAGAAAAGAAATGCAAATATCAAATATGAAAATGCGAAGGTAAATTTCCATTTATAATTTGTACTTTTTGATTTATTACATAAAAATAATATATTGAATTTACACTCATTTAAAACAGAATTTTCATGAACAACAAGTCCTCATTGAATGTGGTTATTATATGTTAAGATTTATGTATGAAATAATAACAACTGGGACAGTTGTGAATTTTGACCTGGTATGATTTCCTCTTAAACATTGCCATAATATTTCAATTTGATTTAATCATTATACACGTTAACTATCTTCTTTTTCATTTTTATCTTTTTGATGACCCTCAACCCTATACTTCTGAAGACATCAAACACGTACAAGTGGAGTGGTCAAATTATTTTACAGGTTTCATTGAATTTTAGTTGTTTGTAATGTGAATTGTAATTATGAATATTGTCGTTTTAATTGTGTATTTGGTAGTTGTTTAGGTTGGATTTAGTTTTTTTTGAAGTTTACAGTGTATGTTTTGAATGTTATATAAGCGAATGTTTAATTTTTCTCTACTTCTTGTTTTGGTCTACTTTTGATGGTTTTTCTGGTATGGATTTGGGTCTGTGGGGCAGGGATGTCTAGGGGTGTGGGAAGGTGGTCCAGGGGTGTAGGAGTGCGGTCCAGGGGTGGGGGGGGTTGTCCAGGGGTGTTTGGGGCTGTCTAGGGGTGTGGTGGGGGCAGTCAAGTGGGGTGAGGGGGTGAGGGGGTGATGTTCATGCGGGTGGGAGGTTGTCGAGGGGTGTTTGGGGGTGTTCGGGGGTCGGGGGGCAGTCCAGAAGTGTGGTGGGGGCTCCAATGGGGTGGGGGAGGGTTGTCCAAGGGGTATACATGAGGGTGGTAGCTCCAATGGGGTGGGAGAGGGCTGTCCAGGGGGTATACATGAGGGTGAGGGCTCCAACGGGGTGGGGGAGGGCTGTCCATGGGGTATAAATGAGGGTGGGGGCTGTCAAGGGGGTAAGTTTTATACGTTATCTATGTACATTCTTAATTTTGATGTACTTCTGTTTTTGTGGTATGATTTCCTGATTTTTTTTCTAATTGATTATGGTGGAGAGAAGATGAATGCATTCTGTTTTAAAAAAAAATTGCGTTTATCACGTCGGTTATTTAATAACCGACTTGATAAAAGGCCTGGAGAATGGTTTATCACGTCGGTTATTTAATAACCGACGTGATAAACGGCCTGGAAAATTGTTTATCATGTCGGTTATTGAATAACCAACGTGATAAACTGACTCCCTCCGGTTTATCACGGCGGTTATATAATAACCGACGTGATAAACCCCCCTCCCCTGATTTTTCACGTTTGTTTTATTTGAACCGACGTGATAAACCACGCTCACCCCAGTTTATCACGTCGGTTCTTATAGAACTGACGTGATAAACCCCCTTCACCCATGTTTATCACGTTGGTTGTTTAATAACCGACGTGATAAACCATTTTCCAGGCCTTTTATCACATCGGTTGTTAAATAACCGACATGATAAACCCTTCCCATTTTTTTATCACGTCGGTTCTAAAATAACTGACGTGATAAACATCGCGATTTTATGTTTTTGTCGTCGGTTTTTAAATAACCGACGTCAATAACTTTATTTATAACGTCGCACGTATTAACGTCGGCTAGAAACCAACGTAAAAAATGAAAAATAACCGACGTAAAAAACGTTTTCTGCACTAGTGTGATCTTTAATTACCTTGTAATTCATGTCCATAAATGGTAAATATTTATTCCATGAGTTAATAATTTTTTCTTTCATATACATATGATGGTTTTCATATGTTATTGTAAAGTTATTATACACTTATTATAACGTTATACTTAAGTATCTCCATTGTTTACCCTTATTTAGCATCTAGCCTTTACATTTATTACTTTTCCATTCCATGGATTAAGGAAGATTTTATTATGTATAATTTAAGAATAGTGATAGTTATAGTGGACTTAGTAGGAGATAACATAGATAATATATGAACCATATGTTTATATTTCCTTGTTTACAAGGGAACTATACATTTATGATTTGGATGTATGTGTTTGTGAAATGAAATCAATATTTATCTAAATGATGTATTATCTATTTTGGAATAGTATAGGCAACAATATATAATTTCACGTGAGGGTACATAAGTATATCCTTCAATGAAATAAGTTGTTGATAAATGGTCTTGACCAACCATTGTAACCAATATCCATAGATTTCATGGTTTGGATGGATATTATCGACACATTGAGGAGAATGTTTCTCAGATATTGAATCCACTCAGCAAGTTAACACAAAAGGTAGCAAATTTCCATTGGACTAATGAATGTCGGAAATGTTTTATAGAACTAAAGAGAAGGCCCATAATAAAACCTATGATTACGCTACCCTATACTAGACATGGTTTTATAAATTATAGGTATACATCAATAAAGGTCATGTTATAAATTATCATGATTAATATTATCATTATATCATATGCCTCCTAATAATTGATTTTTTATGAGAGAAATGACCCAACTAATGATTTAGAGTTAGCTGGGTTAAATATTTCATTAAATATGTGGATGAATAATATATAATAAGAATATTTTGTCATATATGCTGATAAAAAACGTTTAAAGTATATTTTCACTCAAGAAGATCTAAACAAGCACCAAAAAAGATGGTGAGAACATATTGTTGATAACTACTCAATACATTAACACCCTTTGAAGGGAATCAAGGGGTAGATTTTTTTTGATTTGAAAATTCCATGATATCCAAACTATTATGAGGATTTCAAGATATCTATTGTTTCATTATTTGTTGTGGATTAATATGGAAATATTGAAGAAAGGGGAGAAAAGTTATCATTTTCAGATTAACAATCAACAATCTATCCTTGTGATTAATGATGTGAAAAGGATGATGTGGAGATAAAAATGTTGGGGATAAATTTTATGAATATCAACATTTATTTTGATATAATAATAAGATTTAGGGAATGTGTTTGTGTCCCAATAATACTATATCTGATGATGTATTTTTTGATGAGCCTCGTAGTTCATCATTATCTATTCATACTTAATGTGAAAAGATGTATATAGTAAAGAAATATTATTTCTATAGGGTTGATATAAAAAGAGATATTGTAGAGTATGTTTATCAGTACATGGTATATCAGTAATATAATGATGAGAGATATAATTATATTGGTATGTTTCAACCATTACCCATACCAAAATTGAAATTGGAAAACATTACTATAGAATTTATTTTGGTAATTTTCAAAAACAAAATAATATAAAAGGAAAAATTCTATATGGGTTAAAGATGATCTCCTTAAGAAGTAATTAAATTTCATATCCATTAGAGAATATTTCTATGTTTTTGAACATACATAGCTATACATTAAGGATGTTATAATATTTTTTTTTGTGCAAAAATCAATTGAATATACTCTAGATCTAAGGTTTATAATATTTCTTTTGATAATTATTTGTTAGGATTATGATATTGATATTTGTTTTATCATTTATAGTCATCCTCATAGATATGGTTAGTTTTATAGGATCATTAAAACTCTAGAATACATACTATAATATTTCTTAAATATATAAATGGTTTTTTGAATCAAGACCTTCATTTGGTGGAGTTTTCATTCTACAATAACTATTACTCGATAATTCATATAACTAATTATAATGCCCTTTATGGATATAAGTGTATAACTCTAGAATTTATGAATAAATACTGAGAACGAATTCAATTGAGACATAATTGATCTGATTAAATAGTAGAGAATATTAGATCCATTCTGCTATACATAAGATAAACTCAAAGTTAATAAAATAGTTATGCTGATAATCATATGGGTGATCTAGAGATGATGTTGGTGAGAAGATCCTCCACTGAAATTACCCATGGAATAATTAAATGTCATTCATGTTGAAGGTATATATAATATATAGGTATATAGATAATGTAAAAATTATTTATATTATTGGGATGATAACCTATTTATCTATGATACCACCAAATTTATCTCATGATCAGGATGTGTTCCATGTATCTCTTATAAGGAAGATTATACCTGCTTGTTCAAACATAACGAAATCATAGGTCTTTCCAATATGGTATGATATTTTCTATGAGGATAAACTACCATAAATAATTGATCGTATAAATTTTTACAAAATAACTGCACTCACATGATCAATGTTTTATATTGAAAACAAAAATTTGAAGATGTTATATGGGAACATGGGGATGTGATGTGGAATATGTATTCCCACTAGTGTTTAGATGATTTTATACTATTAAACACATTGGTTACATGTGTGTCCTTTTATATTTGAAATCTACTATATCCATGGGTTTAAAGAGGACTAATTGATTTTTGTTAGCTCTTTTGGGACTAGTTTACTAAAATGTTTTATGAGTGTTTATTGAGAGGAGTGACACAATTTTTTTGTTAGATCCTATTATGTTTTCACTTAAGGAGCTGTATAAGTAGTGACAAATGGAATAGGCATGATCCTATATCTATTAAAAGGTGTGACCCAAATCATTATGTGAATTTTGAGGGATTTCTTTGTTATGTTTCCATCATTAAAGTAAGAGTAATGGTATATATTTCATTTTAGAGATCATAAATTAGAAGTTTTTTTTCATGTCTAGTCATCAAATTTTGTATGGATACTGAATGGGAAATGGTATTTTGTTTTTTATCACGTGAAGTGATGATAAAAACATTAGATTGTATCCATGGGCATGTATTCCCTATATATGAATGATAGTGGGAGTATTGGACCAGAAATGGGAATAACATGTTTCTAGAATATTTGGGGTGAATAAATCCACAAGAATACATTTTCATTTCTCAAGAAATATTAGGTATAAATTTTAATATGGAATCGAGTGTTATCTAAGTGCCAGAATTGAGTTTGGGTTAGTTTATAATGACATTAATGTGATGTAATATGAATGAATTAGTTCTCATAGAAAACATTATGTAGGTTCAGTCGACTAAAGATCGAATCATGTAGATCACATCAGCTATCATGCAAAAATATAAGTTTGGATACATAGAAAATCATTGGAAAAATACTATTTTAAAGGCATCATAATCTTATAATTAGTGACGTGCTGGTGGATAGATTGGTTTATTTTAACTAATTTCACCGAAATGAGGTTGGAAAACTGTTTTGGAATGAAATTAGAGACGAACAGTTTGAAATCACTTCGATTAATTGATTTTGAATATGAAAAAGGCATTTTGGTAATAAAATTTTCATTTAAAAAAGTAGTGTATTCATAGATTAGTCATGAATGATGGTTTTATGTCCACCCTAAATTCGAATTCAATAATATGGAAAGGTAATTTTATTTTTCTTGTATTATTTTGTATGGTAATTTGGGGTGATTTAAAACCCACAATGGGCATGTCGTTGAAATGCTAGAATGGTTTTTCAATAGTAAATTTATATTATTGTTAGTATCATGAGATTGAATTGTCAATATGAGCTAATACCAATATTGGGGAGCACAATATGACGAATTATGAATTCAGTGATTATTTAATCTTGTCTTTAGAAGGGTAGTCATGGGAAAGAACTAATGTTTTATTGATTGATATGGGTATTGTCTAAGAATTCTATAACTTCATCATTTTAAATTGGATGTTTCATTTCTGAAGAACATTAAGTTTTAATGTTTTCAATAAATTTGTTATGATATATTTAGAAACCATAGAATGTATAGTCTTATAACATGATGGATTCTCATACTTATTGAGGATGATACATGTTTCAATTTGTGTATTTTAATACCCCATGTTTGTATGAGCATTTGTACATCATGATAAGTAAAATTTTTAGTTTAGGGGAAGGGAATATTTGAGAATCAGAAATTAGATTAGTATACTAGATGTTTAACAATATAAAAGGGTGTATTTTGATGAGGCATGTGGATTGGTATGTGTCTATAAAACCTGAGTGAACACCAATATGAGGTTTTATTTTTCATTTTCAAAACTATTGTAGATCCACAACGAGATGGTAACCACTGGTATTTTCATGATGGAAACATTAAAATGTTTAATCCTCAGTTTTTCAATGTGGGAAACCACATTTTTCCTTATTTTTTGTCTGAACTAGGGTAATATTTATCCCCATTATCCACTTTTTAACCCACTTTTTTAGGGCGTTATTATGGAATTTATCTTTTCAATATAGTGTAATTTCTTTATCATTTGACAATATTTGACCTCTCCATAAATTATTTAAAATTCATTATTTATTGGATTTGTTTTTTTCTTATATTTTAATAGAGAGTGGTGAAATCACCTTATTTTCATAGGGTTTTTTCAACCATAAATAATGGAAATATCATGTATGATTCTTCCAATGGTTACTCAATGTTTAATAAATTTAGGATGATATATTCAACTTTATTTATGTATTAATTAAAATTTTATTATGTTAATTTTGTAAATATCACTTCTTATAAGGTATTGGACTAACGACAATGTTGATGATCTATTGGGAACCTCCCCTAGATAGCTAATATATGTTTTATCAACCACTTCTTTATTGGGGAGTTATTTGTAAATTACTCATTTTTTGTTTTAAAAATATTTTCATATTTTAAATGGTGGAATAATTAAATATTTATTAAGTGGAAATTATTCTTTAGGCTACTGATCAGGGAATGTGTCTGTCATGGTCAGACATGAATAGGGCTTGAATGTTACTAATTTTTTATTGAAATTTATGTGAGGAACCTAAATGAGGTATTTATTCTCTCGATACTTTAATTACGGTATTAATTCTATTGTTTGACTGAGTATGTGATGTGTGGTAAAAAATTTAGGTAATTCACCATATAACATGAATGAATATTTTAATGAGTTATATGAAATAACCATTGATTTAACTATTTCAGTTTCACAATTATTTATATTATTTTAAGAACAAAATTGTGAACCTAGTACACATCATACCTTGTTCAACAGCTTGATACCTCACCCACCGATGTCCAAGGCCCGGACATGGCATGTTCCCCATGACATTTAAACCCCTCTTGAGGGGGAAATGAATAAATAATTTTTTTGGTCTTATTGACCCTACATAGTAACTTTTGAAACCGCATTGAATATGATAGGTGAATAAGATAACATTCAATACTATGGGAGAGTGGGGACCATTGGGATATCTTAGTGTTCTTTGTATCTTAATGCTTACTCAAGGATAGTGGTCCCCCCGTTTAAGTTGACCAGGACTTGGTGGAAGGAACTTATGATATCTAATAATGGTTTGGTTTAGTGGAATGAATTTATGAGAAAATCATAACTGAGATGGGCAATGTGTTATTGGACAGTTGATTTTTGGGTATAACAAATTTACCAATAATTTCATTGCGTTAATGGCGAGGCATTAGATTTTGGTCACATGGAGTTTTACCAAATGTCACACCCAATGTAATTTATATAATTTTTATAAAAATACAGGTCTATAAAAGATAGATATATGTTATGTGGCATAGTTTAATATACACTATGTATTGAAAATTTTAATATCATAAACATGCAACTGCTGATTCACTAATATGAAAATAAAATGTACATCTATAATCTACCCTGACCCCAATAACCGTGTCTCACCATAAAACCATGTCAATTATTTTATGACTATAATCTACAATTTTTTTATTCTTCTTAATCTACTTTTTTATGATTTAAATCCAATGATAGCATGGAATATATCATGTTCCCATTTCCACATCCACCCATGTAACCCCAACAACATCTATCCCTTAATTGTGTCATTTAATTGAAGAAAGAAAATAAAATGATAAAAACTTATTAATAATCAATTATATTTGGTTAGAGGAAAAATGACCTACCAAAATCATGTTAAAATTCAAATTTATGAAATAATTTTAGAATACGTGAATCAAAAAATTATTTTGGGATTATTTATTTTACAATTTTCCATCACCGATAATCTCATGATAATTATTATTCCAAAAAACAAGAAATAATATTATTTTTATTAATATTGTTAATACCATTGTCATTTATTTTTTATTTTCATGAAATGAGAACATATTTTTCCTTGACAAATCAATCCCTTAAATTCTAATGCATTATAAAATATTTTAGAAAAAAAAAATATGTTAATTAAAATAATAAATAAAAATACTCCCTTGGATTTAATGACCTTGAATACTTCATTCAAAAGTAATATCATTAAATTATTATAAAATCCTAAATATAATGAAATTTTTTTGAAAATGAAATTCATGAAATTTATATTTATATCACATTACATTTGTATAATATTTTGATTGTACATTCTCAATGGATATAAATTGGATTTGGGCCATAATATATTTTAAAATGGCTAAAAATATCTATTTCCCAATAAATATTTTCTTGTTACAAATAATTATAGTAGTTGATTCGAATGTGGGGGTTAATATTTGGATGACAGGGAAAATGAGGTGAAATGAATGGAGATATCTTACATCAATGAAGATTTTATCATATTATTAATTTTTAGATCTTTATCGGTATTCATTATTACAAGTACCTCCTAAAACATGTGAAAAATACTATCAATAAATGCTTATAATATTATTTATAATATATGGTTCACATCCATTTCTGATTAATAATCAATGAAAAAAAGTAAAAAACATCATTTTTATAACCAAAATGATGAAAATTTGTATCTAACCCAAGGTATTGAATAAACATATAATGTTGTGTATTGGGACCAAGGACTTATCACATAACTTATACCTCACCTAGAATGACTATATCATTTTTAGAAAACAAATTACTATCATAATTTTTATTCGAATATCTATTCAAGAAATATTAAATTTCATGCTTATAGAATTAATATTTATTAAATTAAATAATATTTAATATAACATATAATTAATATAGTTATGAACTACACAGTGAATTAGTCCCAATATAATTACCACCCTATAATCTCAATGGAACTATTATTAATGTTTTTCTTAGGTACTATACTTAAGTTAATTTTCTATTTTACATTTTCAGTTGTCCACAAAATATGAATCTTGTGAAAACATTTGGGTGATTGAAATATTTATTATATAAATCATGTATTCACTAACATAAATGTTATACACCTATAATGGGAGAAATTATTTTTATTTCACATATGATTATATATTAGTTAACTATGAAAATAATTCCATGGGTTATTAAGTTTTTATATTACCTAAATATGAAAAATTTATAAAGTGTAAGGTTAAATATATAATATAGTATACTAAAAAAATGATTCTAATAAGTTATTTTTTTTCAATAACATAACACAGTGAATAATCAATATTGAATTCATTCATATTGGATTAATATTAATAATAATAATATCAACCAAAATATAAATATTATCATAAATTACATTATAATGAATATAATTTCTTAATTATAAATGCCTTAATTAAAATCAAAAAATTCATGTTGCCAAAATTAAATATCAATTTTGGTTTATATTTGATAACTTTATTAAACTCTAATAAGATTTTATAATTATTTTATAATTTGTGAGATGTATTATGGATCTATAATACTCTAAATAGTAGTGTTATCATTTTATTTATATATAGCATAAATATTCTGAATATAGAAATTGTTATATAAAATAACTATAAGATATGTTGAATTTATGTTATAAAATAGAAAAGTGAAATTCAATTACATGGGAAATAATTTTAATGTTGTTACTAATAGATCCTTGTTAATTACATCATCAATGATATCTTTTATTAATATTCAAAAAATGTAGTCTCTTGGTTATATTAATATGGGTAAGGAAAACTCCTAAATACTATCAAAAAAATTCACTACTATTTTGTTTATATGTATTGAAAACTATAGTGTAATTTAACATGTAAGTTCCTATGATTTTAATTTCATTTAATATTATTTTATAGATTATATATTCTCCAATATAAGGAAAATATAAAAAACTTTTCGTGTAATTTATATTAAAATATAGTTAATGTTTTTAAATAAACACATATTGTATATGTAAAGCAATGTGTAAGGATAGACAACTTGACATTAAAAAACATATAACTATCTAATTGTGTCCACCTCATTATGCAGTTTTTTCTAATGAAGATGGATTAATAACAATAATTATAGAAACTATTTCTTGAACTGACTACATAAGATAATGGTGTCTATAATTCCCCTAATTATGTTTAATAATATATAAAATAATATTTTTATGAGGATCCATAACATGAAACTCATTGTATCCATCATGTATGATTAGGGCAGAGAAGGGGATAGAGATATATGTTATGTAGGTTACTTCACACTCAAATTATTTATAATCATAAATTATAAAAATGATTTAATTTTCTCTAGTATCTTCTAACCAATATCATGAAGCTAAACCATCATGGAATCTGTTTCTACCTTGTATATACCCCACTTGATGTAGTATTATGCAACAAAAAATACTCATAAATTAACACACACTTCATATTCTATTACATGACTCAAGTATTCATTATTTCATAATGGTGTGTAAAATATACCGTTCCTATTACCAATAGTGACGGCCCCCAATGATTATTCATAATAAAGGGAAAAATAAATTTTAATATATAAATTTTATTTTAAATTAATATTTTTCATAAAAATTTATCAAATAAAAATTATTTTATTATTATCTTAATGGCTATGTACTTGAATTGATCAACACGACACCTCCCTTTTTGTCTCACACATATATATTTTTTACATAATTGGTAATGAGGTAGGACAGGGATTTACCTCTTCAAATCCTCTACATTATTTCACTATTAATTCAAACAAATTCAATAATCATTTACTCATGATGTTAAATATACCCTGAACATTACATATAATTTCGTTACATGTCTTTTGATAGGATTTCATAGTTATATCTCTTGGATTCATATTAAATAATAATAAATTTATAACTGATTAAGTAATTACTAAATCATCTTAAAGATTTATTAGGTAAATGGAAAAATTCATACGAGAATGAATTTTTCATTTTGGATGAAATGTTTTTTTATTATTTCTCAGTAAATAGAAAATATACTTGAGGATAGGATCTTCCTCTCTCCATAAATTAAAATTCATTCAAATGATTGATTTTTCTCCAAATCAAACCCTCACAATTTTAAAAAAGAAAATATTTATTGATTGACTTTTATCAAGAATGTTAAATGTTAAAAGAAAATATTTTAATGTATGTTTTTTTGGAAAAAACATTATCTGTTTCATAGCTTGTTGTACAAACATACATTAAAGGTAAAATAAGAAAATAATATTTAATAGTGTATACGACATGCAACATCAATCCTAAATGAATCGTGGGATACTATTTAAATATAAATGTTATAACCTATTTGTCGAATTAGAGGGTATCAATATTATAAACATAATTATTAAATATATAAATATAGTTACTAATCAAAAAAATTATATTGATAAATTCATAGTAAATAATTACATAATGTTTTGGTAAAATATATTTTATGCTTTAAAATACAGAGTATTAAAAAAATACTTTTTTATTTTTTTTGGAAAAAGAAAAAATATAAAGAAAATTTTAAATTTTAATTTATAAAAATATAATCATATATAAAATAATAATATCAAAATAAAAATATGGTTAAATTTTGTTTTTTTTTCAAAAGCGTTGATTTTTTAGTGAATATTTAAAAATACCCATTTTTTTAAATAATGTTACGTATTTTAAATAAATAAATTTATATTAATGTACCATTATTCATTGATTTTTTATTTTTATTTAACACATGTTTTAATTAATTACAAGAAACATAAATAATTAAATTTTAAACATCATTATACCAGATTTTTTATATATGTTTATTTTTAGGTATAAAATCATATTTTTTTTAAAATGGTATTCTAATATATAAAATAACGCAAAATCAAAGTCAAAGTTAGTTATGAATAATTTATATTATATTTATGTATAATATATATAAAAATATGTTAATTTAAATATATATAACTATTATTACTAGTCATATCAATAATAAAAGAACATCTTATGCTTGGAAAATGAATTTCTTGAAAGCAAGTTTTTCCACATGTCTGAGTTTTTATACATTATATTATGCCCATTATGAGAGATGAATTTAAAAACATGGATTCAATTTTTTTCATTATAATTATTTATATTATATAATAAGTCGAACATAATTTTTTGTTTGTAATTATTAGTGAAAATGATATTAAAAATACCATGGGTAGTGTGAATATTAGACCACTATTGGATTAGAATATGATTATAAGGGATAAAATGACCAATAAAATTATATAATTTCAATTATATGGACATATTTTTACCTTATCACATCAATGGGTTGAAAATGTGATACTTTGGATCCCTATGGAATGTTATAAATATGGTTTTTAATTAATCTTTTTAAAAACTTGATGTCTGTCCTCATTCTCAATTATAATAAGGTATTCCCCTCCAACTTCTTCTAAAAATATCAATACATTTTTTTCAAAAAAAACCTATGAGAATCAATCCCTAATATAATTGTGACATTATACTGGTGGTATTTCTAAAATACCAATAATATGGTCTTTAATCAGATATCCAAAGGAGGCTTTTATAAGAGATGGTAATTGTCTTTAATAAATTAAATTTTTTAAAATTATTCTTTTCACCCTGAATTATATATTATTAATTAAAATATAACAAGGAATATATCCCATACAATTAATCATTATTATTTTTATTTCATAATATTTATCCATATTCTCCTCCATCCAATGGGAATCAAATCTGTCGCCTGTGTGGGCGAAAGAGTACCACCACACGATATGATGTAATGGTTTCCTTACCTAACTAACATGGATAGTCATAATGATGGATATAATGAATATTAATTTTAAATATGACTTGATATTAATTTTATAAAAGTAATAAACCATCCATTTACATACCCTTTAACCAATTAAGTGAAGGATATTGTCCCACTTGTGTACTTACGACCTATCATCTCTATGATATAATGGGTGTAAATTTACATGATTAAAATTAAAGAATAGTTTAATAAATCAATATAATAATTAAATAAGGTATTAATTACCATAATTATTTTTATAGATGATGCAAATATACCATACAAACAAGGACCATAAATTTTTAGAGAAAACATGCATTAGAAAACAAGGTAGTTAACACCAAAACAATTAATAAAATATTGTTAAAAATAATGGGAAATATGGTCATAAAGGATCATATATGATATTATAAATAGTAATATGATTCAATTATAAATTAATAACATGATTAAAAATATTATACATGAGGTTAAATGATGTTCACAAAAAATTAAGTGTGAGTTAAGGGAATTGATCAGAATTTTCATTCATTGTTGTTATTTTATTATTACAGACCTAGTTTTTATGATGTAGTATATATAATTCCCCTTTTCATTTAATTTTATTAATCCTCTATTATTCATTGTATTTTATGTTTCAATTTTAACTATTGCATTTAAACTAATTTTACATGAAAAGTTTCACATCGAATAGAATTTAATAACTGAATTTGTTTTTATTGTGTTATATTACATATTCATTATCATTGATATCCTAATATTATATATGTAATTATTATTTTATTACATTATGTTGTATATAAACTTTTATTATGTAGATTTAAATTTTATACACATAATTTATTCATGGATTAATTCACCCTCAATCATTTTGATCATTGTAACTGTTTTTCATCTAAAATCATACTCTATTGGATATATGTCATGTTATATACCAATTATCTTTTATAAGGAATATATACTGAATAATTTCTTTATTAGCATGAATATCATTATATTAAGTTTGTTTAATGATCCATTTTACATTATTACATTCATGTATCACACAATTCTAAAGTTACCAAGTTGTGTGATATTTATGATTTAAAAGAATATTATTAGGGATTGTTTATACATGAAATTACATTAACGTAAATTATATGATCATTTCATATTGAATCATTAATTTTTTACACCTATAATTATTCATGAATTTGTCATGTAATAGTATCATTTTCCTCTAATTTTTACTTAAGATTATTGATAAAATGTTTGCAATAAAATAATATTTCATTTATCTCTTCAGTCTAAAAAACGTTTATTCGGAACTAATGTTTCAAAAAAACTTTCTTCAAAAAATGATTTACGATGATTTTTTATCTAAATCTAATTGATAATTATATTTTTAGAAAAAATATTAATTGCATTCCCATAATAATGCACACTAATTTCTCTGAATATAAAATTACATGTTCAAAATGTAATTTTTTTAATGAAAATATCTTTTAAATATTCGCTATACTTATATTTTTTTAATTTTCATTCTATGTGAAGAGTAAATTATTCTCATGAATTTCCTAAATAATATTTTATGGTATTTTTATTGATTCGCAGAAAAAAAAAAATTTTTATATAAACTCAACTATTGATTTTTTTTCAATGATAGAATTCATATTATATTTCTGGATGGATTATAATAATTTTCACTATTAATAGTATTTATAATATATTTAATGATTTATTTTTGTAATCATTAACATTACAATGAAATATTTAATTTCTTGATATAATTTTATAGTATATTTCCCCAAAATATCCCTTTTATTTTCCATCGATATGATTATTACTGAAACAATATACCATTTCTTTATATTGTGTTTTACATTGAAAGTTATATTATTGACTGGGGAAATTTTTTTATTTCATATTCTCTAATCAATATAGATATTTATTGATAAATATTATTGTTAATGAATTAAATATTTCCTTCAATATGTGAGGAATGGGATAGATATTTAGTGACGACTGGGGACTAGAATTTTATAGCTCGTTGATGCATCAATATTCCCATGAGGTAAATAAGTGTGCTATAATTAAATTAATTTTAACTCATAGTTTCAAACTACATTTTAATGGTCTTAAAAGTATATATATTATGATTTCTGAGATCATATAATCTAATATTTCGCATTTCATTAATTTATATCTCAGTTTTTTTATCGATCAAATTATTAAATTGATATTATCCAAGGATCCATTTTTGTGATCATGTAACTGATTAAATGGAGTGTGTTTTCGATTATTTACCTTTTCATATTGATTATTCCTAATTTAAGGGTTATATTTATGTCTAATTTTTAATTGAATGTGTGTTTATATATTTACATTTCCATATTTATTTTTTCATATTAATTATTATTTATTTATTTATGATATATTCCACTTTTCATAACACTTACTGATCATCTAAGCACACCCTTATTATTTTCCATTACACATGATATGAATAAGAAATATTTGAATGAGTTCATGGATGAATAATTTTTTTCATTAACTATATTGTATTTCAGGTCATCAATTATAATAAACAAATCATGTATATTTATGGTTTACTAAGGATACTAATCTATTTGGTCCATTTAAATGTGATTTGTTTTATCTTGATTCAATTTACTAATGTAACGAATGAATTTAAGCTTAAATGGTTTTTGTTTTTATTTTTTTAGAGAAAATTAATTAAAAACCCTAGGAACATGATTTAGGAAAACATATATTTGGGAATATAACCCTATGATAAACATTATGAATAGTAATATAAGAACATTTGAAATTTTTTGTAAGGAAGATATTATGTGTAGTTTCTATAAATACACCCATTTTGGTATACTAAATGTGTATATGGTTCTACCATATTTGAACAAGGGGTAGTAACTCCAAAAGTGATGCATTATTCTTTAACTCGATCATCTCATTCATAATATAAATGTTCCTTATTTCTCTCTTAAATTGAATCTCCTATGGATATGATTTTGATGATTATCATTTACATTACAAACCATTATAATGAATTTGAATAGATTATGAAATTGATTTACCTATGTTAAGACTAAGGTGTGTGATATTGAAAATAATTTTTTCATGAATTGTACATCTTATCAATAATAATATGGCTTTCCCATTATTATTATTACTGATTAATGTATTATTTTTAGTGTTAGTCAATTGATGGAACCTAATGAAATATTGTTAAATATAATTGGTTATAAAATATATTGATTATGGGAATCAAAATTGGATAATTACTAATGTGAATGATATATGTATTATGAATAATATTTTATCATGATATATTAATAAAAATCTATAACATAACCTACTATCAGACTCACCATTTATGGAAAATATAGAGTCAACTAAGAGATAAAGTGGAGGAGACCATGGAGGAAAATTGATCGAAATTCTTCATGAAATAATTGTAGAAGGAGAAACCAAGGATAATTTCTCCATGGAACTGGAAAATTTTTCATTTGTAAAGAATAATGTAATAGGGAGATGAATTTATGATGAAAAGTGATGAGTTTAGTATATAGAAAAAATATTTATCCTAAGAATCTATTTACAGTCGGTTGTCTTAAATTTTTAGAACTTTGGTATTATCTGAGTCAATTTCATCTTCTAAACGATTACTACTAGTTCAAGGAAGTATCTATGTTGATGTAAGAAGGTTGATGTACTGATGTATTATGATTTATTAATTTATTTTTTGATTTATATTTAAAATTGGGATTTTTGTTATAAGTATCATGAAACATATAAGGACTATATAATTATTGGATAAATATATGTATTAGATAAGAATTGCTATAAAAGTATTGATTAAATTATGGGTTTATGAGTTTAAGGTTGACTATATGTTCAATAACAGAATCATTTTTTGAGGTAATATGTGACGGGATTGTATCAATATTATTGATATTTTTAGAGACATTTATAGAAATACATCCCATTGGTTTAGTATATAATATATATACTTAAGGAATAATGCATTTAAAATTTTGGGAAGTAAGATTGATATTATTGGTCACATTTAATGGTCCAATTATCTATAATTTTTTTTGGAAATTATTGGCCATAAAAAATAGGGAATGTTATTATAATTATATTAATTTTGTTTTGGAAAGTGTAAAACCAACATGCGAGGTGACAACTCAACACATCCAGAATGGCTGGGGGTCTTCAATCCAAAACTGAATGGTGATAATGGTTTGATTATTAGGAAATTTCTACATGAATTACTATATAATATGACATTTTATATATATAAAGAAATTTCTTTATAAATATTAATTTTATATTTAAGTTATAATGTTGATTTTTAGTGATTTTGTATTATATTATCTTTTTTAAACCATTTTGGAATATGAAAATATATATAATTAAATGTAAATTCATGTAATAGATTTAGGGATCTAATTATCTGTTAAAATTAAATTTTATTTCCTAAAAAATGAAAATAAATTTTGGATATTTATTTTTTAAGAAAGAGAAATGGTGGAAATTAAGTAATGAATATCAGAAGGATAAATTTATTCTTATGAAATAGAATAATATCAAGTAAATATATTTCCTTATGCTGTAAGATAGTAATAGAATCTCTCAACATTAGAAAATAGACCTTGAAATAAAAAATTTATTCTATTAACATCATATCTAATGAATAAAATTGTGTTTAAACTCTTCATATATATAGAGTCTTTTGGTTTTTAACCTTATCATGACCATTAAATTTCTTGTGATGAATGATCTATATCACAATCGATACTTTTATATGATTTTCATCCATTTAAATGTTATAACATCCCACCTACTTTACCATAAATTAAAGTTAATTGTGTGTTATTCTAAATTATCATCACACTTCCCTATATCTATTATCAAAATAAATTATTGATAACCATTTTTATGATGTGAGTTTTAAATAAAATATTTTTGTAGTATCAAACCATTGATTTTCATGTGTAATTTCAAATTGCGAAGATGTAATTGTTTTGGGGGGGGGGATAAAGTCACAACCAATGATTTTCACAAATTATAATTTTAAATAAAATTAGTCACATGAATAAATTGTACTATAAAAATTCATGAGACATTAATATAAGAATATTATGTTTTATGGCATATACAAAACACTACATCAATCCTAAAAAAATAGTGAAATGCTATTTAAATGAGTCTGTTATATCTAAGATATATAATTAGTGGGTATTAATATGATTAAATTAACTAATATATATTTATATATGTGTTAGAATCATTAAAAATTTATTAATAGTTTAAAATTTCTTAATGAATAATTTTTTTTGTATTGTCATTTTATGATTCAAAATAAAACTTCTATAGAAATGTTTTTTACATTTCCATTTATGGTTACAATTATAATAAACTACTAATTTCCCATGAGTACACACAATGATATGGATTGATGGATATTGTTTAATAAGAGAGTACAATTTGAGAATGTTGAGAAGAAACAATAATCACGAATCTATTTTAACCACAAAAAAGTGGTTTAGTATATTCAAATAGATGTGAATAAAATATGGAGACAAAATTTAAATAATTCAAAAAATATTAGATAATTTTAATGGAATATCAAATTGTAGGGGATGGATACTTCACATCAATATAAAATGAATTTAAGAAAAAAAATATTTCCTACAGAGAAAGCCAATGTGAAATTGAAATTACTTAAAGAAGAGTGATTCTGATAATAAATATGAGAAATGAGTTTAGGAATAATTGTAATTAATAATGAAAACAGACAAAATAAAAAAATAGTGTATAATTTATAATGTTCAAATATGAAGAAATATTTTATAATGTATAATTTTTATATTTATACCATATACATCTATTAATATAATAAGTTGTGAGCTTCACAATCTCATAACACCAGCATTCTATAGGTACATGAACAAATTAAATGTTGAATATATAGTAAAGATATCTAATAAATAATTTATGATGAATAGTTAGGAATTTAAATTTTTTTTCTACAATAAGTCATGATCATGAATAAAAATAATTGAAAATAATGGTTTATTTATATAGATAATTAATAACTCTCATTTTATTTTGTTTCAGCCACTCCCAACTCAACCCAAAGAAGAATGTAATTTTATGAATACTAGAGTTAAAAGACACATAACATTTAATAGAACTGAACTGGTAAATTCATTTGGGTATTTTTAGTTTTTCTTAGATGTAAAAAAATAGGTGATACAAAATAAGGAAAACTATAAATAACATTCATGTTATTATGTTATTGAATCACTAATGACAGTTTATTAAAAAAACTAACCTTTGTCCTCCACTGTTTATTGTTCTACTTAGTATATTAAAGAACCCAACATTATGAAAATATATTCTGGCATAAATAATACATAACGTATAACTATTTAAGGTTAAACATGTAATTCAACATACCAAGGTTGTTTTCTGTAGGATGTATAAAATCATTTATGTTTTCGGGTTTTTTTGAAATTACATGAGCCATTTTTTTGGAAAAATTTATTATTGTATTGACCCTAGATGTAGTTGTATAATAAAAATAAATATCATATAGAATTTTAGGTTGTAAATATAAATGTTTGTGATGTTTTTCCATTCTGTTATAATTTTTAACAAACCCATCCATGATAAATAATTGTATTCCACTAGAATACAAGTGAAACATAATCTAATGTTAGAGGGAAGTGTAAGAGATAAAATTATATTAACAGGGATATAAATATTTAAATTCATGAGTCATTCTTACTATGTCGAGGAGGTAAGTGATTATTCCATGTTAATATTATCATTAGTCATGATACCTATCACAATTATTAAGAAAATTATTAGATGGTGAATATAAGGTTCAATGGCCTACATTATTTTAATGAAACTACACAGACATCACACGTTCAAAATGGTATAAGAGATAGTGTCATGGTTTTTTGTCATTGTTTTTTGGTTCCATTAGACATTGTTGATTGGGTAGCAGTTTGTTGAGGCACATTCAACAAACAAGAAGTTAATAATAAATAATTTATGTTATTATAAAATGTAATGAATTACTCTAGTTAATTTAAATAAAACCTACCATTTATTTATATAGATGATAATGGAATGTGTGAGACTCTCTGGGTGATACCATTTTTTGACATTGGTTCACATATTGGGGTAATAGACTACTCGATAAATATTACTAGAGAGTTTCTAATAAATGGAAACAATATTATTGTCACAATTGTAATGAGTACAACTATTGATATAATGAAAAATTATAAATCATGATAAAGTGAACAAAATAGGGTACTCACAAACCTTTTTTAATTCCTTAATTATTAGTAGCCTCTGGAACATTGCATATCTAGAATTTTATCAGCTGTGCATATTTTTATAATTTGTTCATTAAATTGAATTGTTAAGGTGTGTAAGGAAAGCAGTTTTATGAAAATATTACATAATAGAGATGGTAAAATATGTTGAGAAGGAAAAAAAATAACAAATGTTGTAATTTCATAGTTAGTTACTATCCTAAATGAAATGGAATTGAATTATGGAACATAGAAACACAGAATTCCATGTATTGAATAATGTAAGGTGGGTAAACTGGTGTTAGACGATATAATATGGTGTAAAAGAGAGATGTCAATGATAGTATTAAAAGTTGTTGTATAAATTTCTGCCAATTTTATAAATCATATTATATAAAAATAATTAAATATTTAAATCATTATTTTTAAATCATTAATGGGTGAAATTTTTAGGATATTTTTTAAAAAATGATGTCTAAGAGAATTGTGAAAAATACTGTTTTTTGAATACTGTTATGTCTTTCCATAAAATTATTTAATTTTATAGCCCATTATGTATTGAATTTGATTTGGAAATTTTTAAATTATAAATTAATCATATTAGAAATAATTAATTATATTTTAATCATCTCTATACCATATTTTGATATAGGTTTATTTCTAGACAAATAATCACAATTTTTTAAAAAATATTTTTTATTGCATAATGTTCCTCAATTACAATTAATTAAAATAAAATTTAATGATTAGTAATTTTACTTAAATTTATAAATTATATTTCAAAATATAAGAATTTAAATCATTTTACAGATTATTACAAGTCATATAGTTAATATTAGTCCGCTTTATGATTGAAAATTTCATTTCTGGAAAACTTATTTTTCGACATGTCTATGGATTTTAATTTAAATCAATTTCCACCACTTATATGAATTAAATTTATAAATAAGGGTAAAATATTTTGAATCCAAATTATTTATACTCTATATTTTGTTCAACCTGACTTTTTGGACATAATGAATTGTTTAAACTGTTAAAATATTTTACCACGGTTTTGGTGAAAATGGGTTTACCAAGAGTTAAACTAAGAAGATAAGGGTTAATATTAAATAAATATTTTAAAAAATCCTACCTTATTACCACATTTATACCTTATAATATCTAAGGTTATATATTTTTTATTTTTTAATCATTTTGGTATGTTTAATACATTGTTATTATTTATTCTTTAAAAAAATTCAACATGATCCCCCTCCTCAGTTATAAAGGTGTACTCTCTCCCCTAAAATATTTACAACTATAAATAAATTTGAATGAACCCAACCATAAAAATATATTTCCCCAATATCCTTATAAAATTCATAGAGGTTATTATCATCCCTAAAGGCTAACCCTGTGGTCCTTAATAATATATCCAAATTATTTTTTTAATTGAAATTGTTTATCATCACTAATCTATTTCTTTTTAATTATCCATTTTAACCATCGATTATCCATCAAAATATGAAATACAATAAAAAATGTATCTCAATTTTAATTATGAATTATTGTGTTTATGTCATAATATCTATCCATATTGTCATCCATCATATTAGAACAAATACAATGCTCATGTGTATGGGAGACTACCACCTCACAAATAGTTGTTACATGTTTTCCATCACCAACTCACATGGGTAGTCATAATTATATATAGAATAATTTTTATTACATTACCCTTACATCATCTTAATGATAAAAACATAAATGTAATAAAAGACCTAGAAACAAAATTTTATTGTATTGGGAAAATTAGGACCAAACATAACATTCACATAACAAAATGTAAACATTATTTAATACCTTATTATCTAGTTTCTTAGTGACCCTTATGTTATCCTTTGTATATATAGTCAACTGAGGATAAAAATCAATCAAAATAGTTACCTAAAATCATAGTAAGAGGATATATAGAAACATGAATTAGAATAACATGGGTAAGAATAATGATCATCATCATAACATAAGTATGGGAACATCCCCATAATCCTGAGAGGATGCATAAGATAAAGGCATAGAATGTAGAAATGAATAGAAATGAAAGGTCATGTCTTAGTGGTCAACAAACATGTGTTGTTGTGAACAAATATAACATCATGTTCATGCTTATTATATTTTTATAACCAAAAATTAATTATTTTGGACAAATATAGCATCCTGTAAATGCATATTTCATGTTATCCCACAAGATACATGACATTAACCAATGAATTGGATAAATATATAATTCTGAGTGCACCACTCACATTATAAAATAAACATAATCATGTACTCCACATAAATCATATCAAAATATTTTCAATAAAATAACCCATGTAAAGAAAATGGGTTTCATGATAATTTCCTAAAGAATACTTTTTAGAATAAACATTAGGGTTCAAAAAACAAAAATGAAAAACATATTTGGTATTATAATCAACAATCTTGAGTAAAGATGACATAATCATAACGTAAATAAAAGATGTGTTTTTAGAAAGAAGAATTATTTGGGAAAAACATTTTATTGGTCACAAAATAAGATTTTAAGCATTTATATCCCATAAAAGAAAAGTTATGAATAAAGAAACTATATTTTTTGAATATTTAATTAACATATACATTGAAATTTGGTGTGAAAGACGAATAACCTAAGGACATAAAATTTGGTTTGAGAATATGCTTACCTTATCTCTGAATACTCCCTTTACATTAATATTGATGATAATCAATATAGATCCATTAATAAAAATTAAGGAATCTATTATACAAATATTTTTCTTATTATTATTTTATTATATTTTTTTCCCATTTTAATGAGTTATTGTTTTCAATTTTATCATCTGGGAGAGTTTGTATTCACCAGTTTCATTATGATTTCACTTGTATACATGTTTGGAAGATCATGTAAAATGTGGAAGATTATATAGAATTGAAATTATATGTTACTAATGAGATCTTATAAGTACAATTGGATTAAATATTATTATTTCATATATTAGGGTGATTCGTCAGATAAAATGTGAATGATAATTTTTTAGATGAATTTTGATGGTTTTCAAACATATCAAACTAATTTTTTTATTTAATAGTTTTTATAATTGTTTATTACAGAACAAAAAAATGTTATAAAATATGTTTTAAAGTATATATCTACTTTTATGGTGGTTTAATGAATATCCATGAAGGTATGAAAGGAAAATAAAATCATTCTGTCATCAAAGGTGATAAATCAATACCTCAAAGATGATGTTTTCATTATTTGAGAATAAAAGGGAGGGAAGAAGAGGATTTCTGATGGATTATTAAATTAACGTAAGAATCATATAGTATATATATGTTAATGGGGTTATCATTCCACTTGGATAAGGGTGGGTAAGGAATTAATAATAAAATTAAATAACTTGAAATGAATTTAAAACATAACAAAAGTGGATTTAACCTCTCGAACATCCTCTCCTTGAAATTACATAGGGAAATTCAATTTGGTATTTAGATGACACCAAAGGCTCGTGGACATGAAGAAGGCTCTTCGGAAGATTATTGGAATGAAATTGTACAAATATAATGACTTTGAAGCTGTGTGGAGAAGAGGTGGCTAGTGGTGGTATTTAGAGGGGAGGAGATGGGTGTTTTGTTATATTATACATTAATTTATTATTTTGTCTCACGACTATGAAAAGTTTTGATTCCAATGAAAAAATAACTCAATGGTAGAATTATATTTCGAGATTATGGGATTACATAATCCATACATCATCTATTACTAAAAAATTCATGTATTATTTAAATACCATAAATTATCATATTTCACTATTCACTAAAAATTCAACTATTTTAGAAAAATCCCAAAAAAATAACCATAAAAATTTATTGATGAGTATATTTAAACAATTAACATAATTTTTTGAAAATTATTTTCTAAAAAGTGGAAATTTTATTTAAAACTAAAATATTCATTTATTAAGAAAATTATGATTTTTAAATTATAATATATTTTATGAAACTTCTAAAATGTTGTTAAGGTAACCTAAAATTACCTTACAATTAGAAGGGAAAATAATATTAATTTATTAATATATTTTATGAAAATAAATTTTCATTTAAAAATTTTATTATTTATAAAATCGTAAATTTAAATTTACTCATTACAAAAATACCAACACTTAATTTATCATTTCTAAATTATTCATTTGTTTATACAAAGATATAAATATTATATTTTTATTGAGTAAGATTACATAATTGAATTTAAACTTTCATAGGTGAGGTTACTCTTATTTTTGTTGTATTATTATTCTTTTTGGTCATGTTATTATTCCAAGGGTCAAGTTACTAATCCACGGATAAAAGTTCCAAAATTACTCTTATTTTTTCATTAATCATTTATATAGTTTCAATTTTTTCTTAATGTGATTTAATGTGATTTATATTATGTGACATAATTATAAGAATAGAATTTCCATTGATAGAATTCTGGTTTGTTAGAATAATTATGGAAAAAAATATTTTATATTATAAATATTAAATTATATTGATTACGTAAAATTAATATACCATCCACATCATTACCCTTACATCCATTAAGGGAATGATAGGATCACTCGTGCTTTCATATGACATATCATCTCTATGAAGTGATATAACTCGTTTTCAATGTAAACAGATCATAATGGATTTAAACAATAATCCAATAAGAAAATATGATATTTATAATTTTAATTTCATTCTAGATATGATCGAAGTATATCCTATAGTGATGAACAAGAACTTTAAGGAGAAAACTTTCATGGGAGAAAATGTAAACTAACACCCATAAGAACAACAACAGTAATGTATTGTTAATGAGAATGTGTTATTATATTATAATATGATCACATATTATATTATAAACATTAATATGGTTCTATTATAAATTTAATATACTACATAAAACCATTAAACATGGGGTTATATCATCTTTAATGAAAATGATGCACAAACTAAGGGACTAAATCTCAATTTTCCTTCATTAATGCATATTTAATTATAATACACCAAATTTATTTTATAGTGTACATAATTACCATTCTACATGTTTTATCATGAATCCTACAAACATTATTGTGTGTTATGTTTAGATTTGAATAATATATTCATATGATATTTAACATAAAAATTACCTAGTGGTAAATATTTTCATGAGTCAAATTATGTTCATTATGATATATTAATTAATAATTTTCTTTGATATCAAAAGTTATTGTGAATTGTGAATTTTGATTACATTATTTTTTATTTCTACTAGAGTAACATGTATTAAAATTTGATACTCATAATTGAATAATTGATTAATTCCCACTCCAATGTTATGATTATTATAAGGTTTTCTTGTCTCAAATTCTCTTCATCGGGACATATTTCATGTTACACACCTATGATATTGGATTATGTCTATCTACTACCACATTGATATGATATATGAAGATGTAATTTATATTTTTGTCATTTATTTTTCTTCTATTATTCTATTTATAGTTTTAAAATTCAAAAACTACCAAAGTGGTAAGAGGTTTATGTTTTAAAATCATTTTAATCAAGAATTTTTATTTCTGAATTTACATTAAATGAATTTTTTTAATAATTTTATAATAAACACATTTAATTTTATTTTACACTAGTTTTATTTGATTTTTTCATATAATGAAACTATTTTACTCTCTTTTGTACTTAAAATTATTTATAAATGTTTTAATAAAATATAATATCATTTCTCTATATGGTAAAAAGTTATTTTCTCCAAATACATATTTAATAAAAAATGTTTTTAACATATTTTACCATAATTTTTCAAAATAATTTTTTATCTATAATTTTATTTTTACAAAAAATTTTAAAAGTAACATTCAAATGTTTTTCTAAACAAGGTACTATTAAATTATAACAGAATAAATGAAAGGAATCGTTATTTTAACATACTCAGAATGAATGGGGAATTCACATCATCATGAATTTTCATTTAATTGAAGAATTAATTATCAGTATCAATTGCTATTTTTTAATGAAAATGTATTTCTTAATATTTTAGATTCATATTAATTTTTTAAAAGAGATTATCAATGATAAAAGGATATCTTCATATATGCTATTATTAAAGATAGTTCTTTACTGTTTATATACATCAAGGAAAAAAACCATTCTTTTAAATATTAAAAAAATGTTATATGTTTTAATGATACCACACTTTTTCTTTTATTGCATGCTTTTCAACTAGATTCACCATATATATTATTTACATTCACTTTCTTGATTAATTTTTTTAATAGTTAACTTTCCATTGAAATATTAACTTTCATGTGATCATTGAATATGACATTTCCACAAAATTTCAAAATAATTTATGATTGATATGATTAATAGTTAAACCATATATCATTTCTACATATAGTATTTTACATTAAATATGATATGATTAATTTTAAAGATATTTATATTTTTTATTTTTTATTCAATGTATTAATTTATTTATAAAGAATACCTTTAATGAATTAAATTTTTCAATCAATATATAAAAAATTCATTTGATATAAAAATAAGGGTGGGGGTTTGAATTAAATATCCCCTCAATGCATAAATTGTCTTATGAGGAGTATAAATATTATAGTATAAAATTTGGTTTTTTACTGATATTTTTAATCCTTTTTGTAAACGATATTGATGATATTGATATCATAATTTCTAATATCATTCAATATATTATTAATAATTTCCCTCATTTAGAATATTCTTATTATTAATCAGAATATTATTGTATTGAAATTTTTAGTATAAATAATTTTTGATCTTCTTATTGATTACGTAGAATGTGTGTTATGTTATTTACTTTGGAACATTGATTATGACTAATCTCATCAAGATAATCATGTTATTGATTGAAAGAACCATGTGTTCTGATATTTATCCTGCAATATTTATCATGAATTATTGATTATTTATTATTTACTCATAATGCCTTCCACTATATATATCGTTTACCAATAATCTATGCTCACCATTATTTAGTATCCTTTGCACATGATACAAATAACGAAACATTGAATGAGTTCAAGGGTGAAGAATTTTCACCTTTAATATTTTATATATATTGTTTTAAAATATAATGAAAAACTAATGTGTATATTTATTTTACAAAGAATAGTAAAATATTTGGTCCTTATGTGATCTGTTGTATGAAAATATAATGTATAAATGTTACCAACAACTCTAGGATATTGGGGTCTGGGTATTTATATAAAATTTTAACTATAATTGATAAGATAAAATGTTAATTATATAATATATAAAATCGTCCATAAAGTAAAAAAGGAAGCTAGTAGAGGTATTTTTCTATTATAGACTCCCTTAATTTTTGTCATGTCAATTTATTAAGGCCCGTACAATTTGGATATAATATTTTTACCTTTCACCTGAACTTTTATTCTATAAAAGACATAAAATAAACTCCATTTTTTCTAACATTGTTATTGTTATCATCAAATTTTACTTTTATATTATGCAATTTCTGACATGAAGGTGAGTGTTTTCTGCAAATGTTTATTCCCATGTATAAAATATTTGGATATATTTAACATAGGATAAGAAGAAGAATTAGTTCATGCAGCCTCAACAGTTCTTTTATCTATAGTGTAGAAACTTCTTCTAAAAATTATAAGATAAATTTTGTGATTTAACATATTTATAACATTTATATTTTAATGAATTGACACATATAAACATTAGTGGTAATTCAATATCCTCCATTTCCAATAATTTATTAAATATATTTTAATTTATAGAAATTCGATGAACCTAAATATCAATATAATTAAAATGATATTATAAGAATATATAATATTATCCATAGTAGAAATAAAAATAAAAATATTTTTTTGATTTATAATAACTAGAAGAAATAATTGTATATATAAATTTGAAAACAGATAAATAAACATTGAAAAATGATGTTGTCTGGCTTCTTGAGGAAAAAATAAATAAACTAAAATGTGAATATAAGAAAAAATAACCAAATGGAATAATTGATGTGAATATATGAATAAAAAATGATTTTTAGAAAAATAAAATGATTTTAAATATGTAAATTTATTTGAAACCATAAAAAATCAACATATACAATTAGAAACATGATGAAGGGTTATCCCATATCACATATTTATGATAAATTATTATATAATAGATCATGAATAAATAATTTTCATTAATTGAATTATAAAATTATTTAAAAAATGAATTAATGTCATATATATATATATGAAATCATAAATGTATTTTTCTGTAAAAATATTGGTTTTAAATTATAATGTAACGTGCCACTAATCTTTAGATATATCAATTACGTAGAATATATTCCTCTTAAGTTATTTAAATGTAAATGGGTTTTCTTTTCATCTACATACTTATAATACAACTAGTGATAATATAAAATAAAAATATTTTATATCATTGTTACTTTAAAACTAGTTACCCTTATGCGATATTACTCAAATTTTAATATAATAAAACTACCATATATCATTATAAACTCTGAAATATGTCATTTATTCATAAATTTGATTTCATTCATTTTTATTTAGAATGTGAAATGAAATAGAAATAACCATTACACTATTATTTTAAATGGATATCTTAAACATTAATATGATAACTAGAACATGTGATCACATTTACACATGGTCACCATGATATCCATTGAAATGATGCTATATTATAAGAATCAATACTGTTTTTTTCAAACAAAAAAATGTCTATTTATTCCCATTAATTTACAAATATTTTTCTTGGTTATCATTCTTCCAATATGTTAATATGGGTTGACATAGGTTAATGAAGATTCCTTGGGTTGGTAAAAATGTATACATGTTCCTACATTATTTCATCGTACTCAAATAGTTTTATATGAATGATACAAATTACCTTACCTTTATTATTGATTGATTTATAGTGATTTTATAAGAGTATAATATGGTCATATTGATATTATTAGTTTTTATAGTACACAACTACTTCCTCATATATATATTTCTAAACAATATAGGCATATAGTTGTTATTTTTTTATAATATATCAATTTATAAACATCCAATATCATTAAAAAATATAAATAGAAAGTAAATTTAATAGATCAATATAATTTTCTAACACACCAAAACATACTATTATATATACTGTTATATTAACCAGTAATGGTGGAAAATTAATCTATAATTGGATAAACTGATAATCATGTTATTTCATGTTTATTAAGATAAATAATTTTAAGGATTAATTTTTTCCTATCTAATGAATATTAGACAAATAAATAAAGAATAATAAAACATTGAAAATAATTAACTTTGTTCACCCATGTATAATTTCTGAAATACAAAGGTAAGTATATTCTTTTTCCATTTTATGTGATTGTTAACATAATCTGTATTCCCATTGATATTTTTTCCATGAAATCATTAAATATTTATTTAGTACTTACATTTATAATAAAAATTATAATAAAACTATCACATTTGTTCTTATCATTATTCATAACAATAATATGACGTTTTACTTCCAAAAAATATCCTATATCGTATAAAAAATAAGTTTTAACTTTTCTTATATAGATTATTTTAATGACCCAAATTTTCCATCACCCAAAATATATCAACTACTATTTTAACCTTTTTATGACATTAGTACACCAATAATGTTTGTGGGGGAGATAATTCTTTTATCAATCATTAAATAATTTCAAAAAATAATAATAAAGGTTAATCCATTTATAGAAATTATTGACTTCCCATGTAAAATAACGTTGTTTATTGATATAGTTCATGATGTAAATCACCATTGATAATATTTTTTATTGAATATTTTATTAATTATAAATTATATAATTTCTTCACATTTTGCTAAATATGTTTATTGATATAATATTTTAGATTATATGAATCATTTGAAAATTTATTGAAAATTCTAGTTTGAAAGTTTAAATTATAGGGTAATATTTTAGTCAAAAATATTCATAAGTATATTTTATAAACAAGAAATATTTTGAAAGAATTATAAAAATATTGGGATTCCACTTTCACTTATATCATTAATGATGGATCATGCTTTTGATTGGAGTAATTAGGACATGAATTCAAATATTGTCTGGAATCACCAAACTCAACACTACTTCACTATATGCAACGTAACTTATTTATCAATTCATGGAACTGATAAAATGTTTGCTAGAATATATAGGACCCAATTAATTACATGTCATTCTTCTTGAATGTAAAATGGTTTCCACAATTTTTTGGTCTTTAATATTATTCAATTTGGATTAAAATATTTTTATGTATTTCCCATTCACACTTGTAAATTCATTGAACACTAGCTTGGCCTTCCGTTTATAAATGGGTATATTCATCTATGGAGGGGTTTAATGTGAAATGTAGGATTGGGGTAAGTTGATAAGTGTCTTATTAACATTTTCATACACTATTATAGTGTGGAATATCTTAACCCAATATCTCCTCTGAAATGATATTGTTTTCCTATTCATTGATGTGATGTTGTTTTTCCTAAAATAAATTATATATTTACATCATGTTCACATAGTTATATTCAACATAATTATTAATTTTTTAATTTTTTGTGTTGTAAATATTGTGTAGAAAAATCATTTAGTTATAAAAATTCTAATCAATTTCACTTGTAAAATTATTATATAATGACTACAAAAACTATAGATGCATTGTTTTTCATAGTTATCGATATACCTAAACATTTTCCATTTATTTATTTTTAATATATATGATATATTAATTCAAATAAAATGATATATGAATTTATATTTTAAACTAATATTAAATAAACAAGATATTTAATAATTAACTCAAAACACGTGAGGTTGGGAATTGTGTTAATTATGAGATCCCAATCGTAAGCAGTATAACATAGAAATACATGATCAATTTGTACAGTTAAAATATAACTCTCAATCTCAATTTATCGTCACTTAAATAATGGTTAATATCCTTATTTCACCATTGAACATGATCAGGCCATGGAATAACAATCAATATTGAGTTCAATGATTCCATTTCAAAATCTAGCTCAGTGATTAATTCAGTTAAAATTTGTGAATATGTTAATTTTTGTGGGGACTTTAGTTTATAAAATTATAGGATTGTAATTTAATATATATTAATTTAAATGATAATTATTAATAATTATTTGATCATTTATTATTCGACTGATTATTCCTTTTAAAATAACCCTACAATATAACTTATCGATGCATTGTATCAATCACTATAAAAAACACAATGTTATTCCAAAAAACTTATTATGGTTTTATGAACATTAGAAACAACAATAAATGTTTTTAATTTATTTTATATTATTTTCATAATAAATTTATGATATTATTTTTATACTACCTCTTTGAGATATGATCTTGGAAAACCAATATACTGTCCTTATGTGATAAAAACTATATATAATTTGAGATCACCCACGAAAGTGCCTCTGAAATTTTCGCCATTTAAAGGGAGGATAATATTTTATTCAAAAAAATATAATTAGTTATTTTCTTTTATTTTAACTTTTTATTTTCTTATTTATTATATATTCTTTCCACTTTCTTAATTTTTTGTTTTGTCTCTATCACATTGATTCTATTTTAGGCCATAAATTTAAATTTATTCTCCTGATATTATGGTAAATTCTTCATAATTTACCTTCATTATATACTTTATTAGATGTTTTAATAATATGGATCTCCATAATCTTGAAACTCAGAATGAACTCAGCTTTAGGGATCAAATTAAATAGACTCAGTATTTGAGATGTTTTATCATTCACAAAGTTGGATATTTCAATAATTATGGGAAAATTGAATGTAAAAGAACTAATAAATAAAAACTAAAATAAAAAAGGCTGAAAATAATTATATTGAACATAATATATAATTTCCTATACATTCTACACAAGAAATTACTTATCTACCAAATTTTTTTGCAAACACTATCATTGAATCGGACATTGAAATAAAATCTAGATTGATACACCTTCATTCAAAATTCCATCCCCCCTATGGAAAGGATCCGAAAAATACTAAAATAATTATATGTGATTTGATCATTCTATAAACCAAGAATTGTCTCTTAATATCAAATAAATCAAATATCATTCCAATTTTCACATGGTGAGACATTAAAATTTTGGATGTATTATTTGAAACCTGAAGATGTAACATGTTGAAACTATTTAGAAATTATTTTCATTAAAACATTATTCAATTAGAAAGACAAATTAAATTTCAAAATATACATCAGGGTTCAATTTATAAAAATATTACTCAATGTATGAGTACTATGAGAGATTCCAGATGTTGTGTGCAAACTACCTGCATCACTAAATCTGTGAGAAAGTACTCATCTAGTAGTTCTTCTAAGGAATCACACATATAAAGATGAGTATTCTAAATGATTCTGAAGGATGGGGATTGTTGTAACAACATTATGAGAATAAAATTTATTGATCAACAAGATTTAAACAAACTCACAACAATTTTGTATTATAGGTACACACATGTTAGAGGAATTCATCAGGTTTGTACATATTCCCATTAAAATTATTCAATTGATAATATATTGGATGAAATTACCACTATATTGAAAAATTAATATTTGTATTAAAAGGAATCCCAACCCACACATACAAATCATTTTGCACTATTCATTGAAATATACCACCAAACTAAAAATTTCCCCCATTTCTAAGAGATTGAGGATGGTGTAGAATTATTCAATTGTTGACCATATTAGTATAAAAAACAACCAAAACACCAAAATAAGAAATTTTTCTTTTCTAAAACATATAAAAATGTTGAAAGGATCGATTTGAGATGATTTACAGATCCATACGACAAAAATTACACCTTTTCAACAAAAAAAATTAAACTCCACCATACCAATAAGGATTTAACCAAACCCAAAGAATAATTTAAGGACCCACATTAAAAAGTCAAAAAATAGGTAATTATCAACAAAATATATATTCTAACACTAATTAAAATTTGAAATAAATTGTTTTTAATAAATATAATGAGATGATGAATCATAGATCTATGTCAAGGTTGTTAAAGACACAAATGGTCTAGATTGTAAACACCCTGATAACTAGTATGTTAGATCATTAGAAATATTCCTTTCCAGATTTCTAAAATTCCCATATTTAATTTTAGTTCCAAAACATTGAGATGTTTTAATAAATTAAATAATGAACATGCATGTATTTAACCCCCAGTTTCTGGTATATACCCCATTCATTATGATTTTTGTGAATATAATGTTATTAATTGATGTTTGGGAGTGTTTGGGGAAATTTTAATGTGTTTGTGGGATTTTTTTACAAGTTCACTGGTGGTTCACTGTATGTGGAAACCATGAAACAGTAAAAGAATACTTTTCAGAGTGAGATATGGAGAAAAAAAGGCCCATATGCCATACATGATTTTTTCCAAACCTTGTATCTTCATAGTTGAAATAATGTGAATTAAAAGTTTGCATTACTATTTTTAGGGGTGTGGATTCAACATGGCTTTTGAATGGTTTGAAGAATGTGTGAGGAAACCATGTGAGGTCTACCTTAATGTAGAAGTGGGATCATGGTTAGCACATAATTTATCTAATTGTGATACAAAATCATGTGTGGGTCAATATTAGGTCCTTAAATTGTGAATCCAACTCATTCTTACCACTAAGTACCTTTTTTCCATCCAAAAATTAGTAACACAATATTTTGGTCTCTCAATGGTTAGAGAACCTCTCCTAATAGAATTGGAATTGATCAAGGGAATTTCCATGGTGGGATGAAGCTTGATTATTGTAGTATGTTGTCATTATCCATTATTCTTGATGTTGTTTACAGGTCTACTACGTTCGTTCCTATGTTTTATTAGATATATACCCATTTCTAGAAAATATAGTGTTTTGGATGCCAAATATGAATATATTTGGCTTTTTAATTGATAGGGGAAAATATATAATGTGTCTTCATGGAGGTTCAACCCATTTTTTGTGATGTTTTTCATGTCGTTTATCATTTCCTCCAAAACTAACAAGGTATGTTGCTTAAATGAAGAATACTTTTGCAATATTTGATTGTAATAGATTCAAATTGATTTAACAAATTTAAATTTATAGTTAAATATTTGTTATGCTTGATGGAAATCATCTTTAGTGATGATTTATGGGATTGAGTGAATTTGTAGAATTTTGGTTTATTTTTGTGCAAAGTGATCTAGTTTTTTATTTTAAAATGGTTATTTCAAGATATGATTTTTTTTAAGTTCGGAATTTTTTTATGAAAAGTTTTTTCAATAAAAATGTTGTTTTACTGAAATTCATTATCCATTTTTATATTGGAATGAGTTTTAGGAATACTTAGTGTGTCTGTTGACAATACATTTATAAGGATTAGATGAAATATGACCTTGTTCTTAGTGCTAAAGGTGTAACGAAACATGGTATATAATTAACTTATGATGAGTTGTGGATCGATGAGAGATCACTTAGGATTATGTAACTATCCTAATGAAGCATGCGTGGTTGGTATAGAGAATTTTTGGAATGGATTGGTTATGCCAAATCGAACTTGTGAAATGTTTTTAAAGCTTATTTTGGTTGTTTTCATGAAAATATATTTTTTTTCTAGGGAATTTGAAGAAATTATACTTTTTAATATTAGGTTATAAACTATTTTAGAAATTATTTATATTTAGTTACTAACTATTTTAGAAATTTTTTTATATAATCAATTATATATATATATATTGAAAACTCTTTTATCATAGTGGCATGAAAATTTTGATGATTGTGGAAAACCTATTAAGTTTAACCCCTCACCCCTGCTTTGGCACATTTGTGATTTTGTAGATTTCATCTAACTTGTAACACCCCGAGCTTCCACGATACACTTCTCATTCAATAATGCAATAGCTTGCATTGTATGCAAATTCGAGTTCTAACACACCGCGACTAATCAAAGTAGCCGTAATGAATAGTAATACCCACTTTTTAAAATTAACAAAATTTTATATTTCAAAATGGAATTCATTTTTGTTTTCCTAATATTGAAATTATCCTATGATGAATTTTTTGTAATTTTCGGAGAACTTCCAAATTTTTATGAATAGTGAAAAATACATAAAACAACATTTTTAATCAAAATAATTTATAGTATTAAGTTATACAATTTAGTGGTTTTAAATTATAATTAGAATATATTTTTACCATTTTATCCAATGGTGTTAATTAGAATTAATTTCACTTTGAAATTGGGCATGAACAATTGTCAATCTTTTGATATAAATTGTTTCTTAAAAACACGATATTTGTTGTGACAGCGGGAATTAATTATAAAATTAATTTATGCAACTTATATGTTTGGAATTTTGTAAAATAGACATAATTTTTGAAATCAGAATATCAAATATATATTAGGGTGAATTTTTGGGATTTTTCTGAAAAACATCAATTTTTGATGAATAGTGAAACCACTATGTGGAACTTATAAAAACTGATTTTTCGTTTAAATGAAATTCTACCACTTCTGTGTTTTGAATTTCAAAAATCCGACATACATGGTTTTCATTAAGAAGTAAAATGTGGTTCAATGAGATTAAAATAATTTTTTGGTGAATAGTAACTTTTAAGTTCTTAATCGCGATTAGAGGTAATTAGTGTAGTTTAAGGTAAAAATAATGTTTTAATAATATGAGATGAGATTGACACATGTCTTACCCTCATTGGATGTGCCATGGCTGACCAGGAAAATCCATGGGTCAACTTGGGGACCCCATGGAGCCACTTTAGTTGGAAAATGACATAAATACCTTTTATTTAATGTTAAAGTAAAAAATGACACAAACATGAAATGTTTTACTAAAACAATTTTTACATGGGGTTATACAAGTCATATTTTTTACTATAAATAGTAATTGGGAATCTAAAAAGATTTCCTACATAATAGTATTTTTTTATAATTTTTAGACATTAATGAAATTAAATTATTTATGACATCATGATGATGCAGAGATGACCTCATTATTTAACGATTTAAATAAAATAAAGAGATAATGTAATATTTAAGGCTTAAACTTGTCAAAAACCTATTGGATGAGTATATTTCGAACCCTTATCACCTTACCCTCGAATTATATAAGTGTGGGTCCTATAAAATCCAAAACTCATTTTATAATAATGTGACTTTTCTTTACTTTCCCAGAGTGCCCCTCCTCACCACTTATTAAAGGCCCCCACCTCTACCACCTTAATCACACTTTCAAAGCCTTTTGGATCAGCCAACCTCTTCCCAAATACTCTCCCAACATCCCTCCCTTACTCCTATAAGCCTCACTTTGGGCAGAAGTCTTCCCAACGAAGCCTTTGGCTCAAATCAAAAGAGTTACCCAATGTTAAGGTAATGTCTTCTCTTATGTTATTTTGTTTTATTTTGATTATCCAAACCCCTAACCTCTTTTTATTCATTAATTTTGTAACAACACCATTACCCTCAATATACTAGGATGTTGTTATAATGAGTATTCGAGCTACACTTACACACACCTACATCTAATGGTTAATGAACATACGGTTTCTGTGGATGGCGAATTTCTGCCTCACGAAACGATGATTATTCAACACTCATAAAACACTTTCAAAGGTGGCCATTAAGATGTAAATCTATTTATAACTAATATATATAATATGTTTATGTTTTACTTAAGGTTCTTTATTTTTCATTTATGTCATACCTTTATTGTTTCCATTATGGGTAAACGCAATATTTTCAGTTTAGGAAGTGCGGACTACCGCCCCCTCAAAGTGATTTGAATCGTTAATGCCATATGTGGGATGTATAAAGGATGGAGTAAATGATATTATATATGATGTTATACTAGAATTATAATATACCTTTATATCATTATTATTTCATTAAATATGAAATAGAAATGAAATTAGCGTTCATGCGTACGTACGGCTTACCATCTCCATGAACTGTGCATTTCATTTCTTATCTCTCACGTTATGGAATAATATAAATGCGTGTATATACTGGAAATATATGAGATATATGATATCTATATCATGAATATAATTCTGGATATAATTGATATATCACCACATGAACAACTTGTAATTATAAGAATGTTATTTTTGACTCAAGTACCTAAGATCGACAAAATGACCGTTATAAACTTAAATAATTACACAATTTTCATAACATGGTAATAAGGGATATAAAAGGAATAATGAACATGAAAAAGGTTCTTAGGTAAATAGTAATTAACTCTAGTTTATTATTTAGGAGGTTAAAGAACGGTCGAGTTAGGACATGACGCAAGGTAAGGGAACTTCTTAACCCAATTTCCATTCTTTGGGTTAATCTCCTACTTTCAAATTATGTCATGATATTATTATGTCTTATTTTGTATTTTTATTTTCTTTATGTGTACCTATAGTGAATACACATAATATATCTATTTTATTTTAAAAATGATCTTTTTAAGGACTTCGTCTCAATCTCCTTTCACTGAGGCATATTTGGTTTTATACACAGCTTTCTTTTATATGGTGTATAAACCCCTTTGACTTTTATGTTTATTCAAAAAGAATCTTTTTTATATGAAGCGTTTTAGTAAATGAAAATAAGGGAATGTTTTTCTTTCCGTACATATGCTGCAACAATGACTTCTCCGCCGCCGTGACCATTATTTGAGTTTTGGCTTCCTCTACAAGCCATCACTTTTTTTAACAAAAAATAAATACGAAGTTTTAACTTTCTTTTATTTTGGTATTGAAAATGGTTTTGAAAGAATTTTTATTATATAAATGTGTTGTATTGTTTTATTGTGATTGAAATGTGGAAATGTTATGTTTCCTTTATGCATGTTTTATGTGATACGATTATGTTATGGTTTATGAAATTTTTTAACCAATTCCTATGAGGAATGCATTGGACTTAATATGTGACGGGTGGAGCCCGCTATAGCTCCTCGATGCATCGGTAGGTCTCATAAGACAAACTAGTGTCTTGGCACGAGGCCTTGACAAAATCTTATTTGTGGTCTTGGCACGAGGCCTTGGCTACGTGGTTATGATAGTATGGCATTATGCATTCCATCATTATGAAAGTGGTTATTGATATTGCATGTGATTATTCGACCAGTAGAATATCCATGTGAACAAGTAAATGGAATTATCTCATTTTACTTTTTCCATATTATGTTGATGTTCAAGTTTAAAAGGCGTTTGTTTTAGTCATACATTGCCTTAAATGTTGATGTTTATTTATAAAAGCTTCCGCAATATTGTTATCCTTATTGAGCATCTGAGCTCACCACTTTCAATGTTTTAATATTTTCCAGGATGTGAAGAAGGATTTTATGAATGACCTGCAGGGATAGTCAGAAGAGGATATGAGTGTGGACTATGAAAACTTTGTTATTAGTTTTTCACTTTATGATGTAATGTAAGACTTATGAATGTATCTAGTGTTTCCAAGGCTACTAAACTAATCAGTATTTTGAGACTTGATATTTTTTTATCATGCCAATGTTACAAAGTAATGCACCGACTCCGGGTAGCTGGGGTCGGGGCGTTACAGTTGTTATTAGAGGACGTTTAGTACTAGCCTTGGAAGCTCGATTTAGATAAACTCTGATTAGGGCACATAGCCCAAAGATAGACTTTGAGGATTAGTATAGAAGAACTTCCTAGAATTTTGTTGTTGTAGATATTTTGTGAATTTTCCGAGAAATACATCCCTGTCTGGATACGAGTAGGTAGAGGCGGCTCTGGCACAGATGTACCTAGGGGTAAAACCCGAAAACACCGCTTTGAGCTAGACTCGAACGAGAACTGCTGCACGACAACGGGCCTTGTTGTACTCTTGGTTACGACACTCCCGGGGGATATGCTTAGGATAATTCTCGTTTTCTTTACAAACCACTATGAAGGGTTATGAGTACAGACTTCCTCAAAGAAAACATTTTTTATGATTATGGATTATATCCATAAATAGTTCAATTTATATTAAGTATTTTAGAAGTATGGAATTATGTATTTTGATTCATAAAGTAATATAGTTTAGGAAATTGTTTAGAAATGGCACCTAGTGGAAGGAATGGAAACTGTATCAATACACATACTCCGTGTAGGGATTTCCCTCCTGCTCATGATAATTATTCTGGATCTGGAGATACAATTGGTGCTGATCAACTTATTACCATACTGGGACAACTCACTCAGGTTATGAATAATAACCTTACTCGTATGGAGCACCCTGATCCACAACATGGAGGATCAATGTTAGATCACTTCATGAGGAAAAAACCACCAACATTTAATGGGGGTACAAATCCATTAATAGCTGATCAATGGATAAACTCCTTAGAGAAAATATTCCATGCCTTGGGGAGTAGTGAATCGGAAAAGGTTATCATGGCAGTTTACCGCCTCACAAGAGATGCCGATCAATGGTGGTCGCTGATTCAAAACACAAAGGAAGATGAAGAAGTATCAAATATGGAATGGAGAGAGTTCAAAGATCTTTTCTTAGAAAAATACTTTCCACATGACCATCGAGCAGATATGGAAAGACAATTTTTGAGTCTGAGACAAAAGGAGGATGAGAATGTCGCAAAGTATGAGGCTAACTTTACATGGTTAGAGAGACATGCTGTAGATTATATACGTAAACCAAGAAGTAAGATTGATCATTTTTTGATGGGTTAAAACCATTTCTCCATCGAGCTTTAGTATCACAATCTTTCTCAATATACAATGATATTGTCTCGTGTGCAATCAAGACAGAAAAGGAATTCTCTAAGTCTCATCACTTTAAAGAAAAGCAAGAAAATAAGAGAACGGTGGAACAAGAGACGGATAAAGAGAAAAAGGGAAAGAAGGATTTTCCATTATGAGATAATTGTGGGAAGAATCACCCTGGTACATGCCGAAAGGGAATGGGAGTTTGTTACAAATGAGGAGAAAAAGGTCACCAGGCTCGTGATTGCAAGGGAAAGAAAAAGGCTATCAATGTTGAATGTTTCAATTGTAGGGAAATGGGGCATTATGCAAATGAATTTCCTAAGTGTCAGGAAAACATACCTCAGAAAAGGACAAGGGATCAAGGCCAAGCTTATGCTGCTACTACAGTTGAAGTTGAATAATTAATGTATTGGTGCTTTTGGACTCATGGATTATATTCTGGTTATTAGAATAATGTGATATATATAAGGATTGTACTATAGTACTTGTTGTTTCTGTAAAGTTTAAATATGATGAAGGTAATCATATTTTAAGTATGTGACAATAAGAGAAGCTTTACTTTGTTTTGGGAATCTTATGTTACAATTGATTTTGGAATATAGAGACCTTTTAGAAAAAGTCTGGACGGAGGTATTTTGGATAACTATAAAGGTTGGAATGGATTAAGTTGATCATTGGATAGTATTGTTTAAGGTTAAAAAATTTCTGAAGATTATTTCTGGAATATTATAATACTATAGTTTTAGTAAAAGGACAACCTGCAGGGTGGAGAATAACCCGTTGCGTCGGACAAAGCTGTAGGAATCGAACCCACAACCATAGTGCGACAGGCCTTTATCACCTACCACTAGCCTACAAGAAGTCCCTGGCTAATACAAAATAGTTTTACTAATCTAAATGGTATGTGTTAATATTTAGAACCTTATACAATTAGGATAAATTGAATATTTTTGAGTATTATTATCTTTTTGAGTGAAAGATGAGTTTGTGGTAGAAATTAGTTGAAGGTTGAAACTCTACTTGTCAACCATAAATATATATATATACCTATATCTTATTCTATGAATAAATAAATTCTTAAACATTATTAAAGGGATATTAAAACAAATAAAATGTTTTATCCTAATACCTTATGTCTTGTTGAACTGATGATATTTTAAATCAACATAGATTGAAGGCATTGAAGCCCTCAATTTGACACTTGTTTATGATTGATGACCTCAATCTCTCCCTACAAATATTTACCATTTTCCTCCAAATATATGTCTCTAATTTCCACCAATGTTCTCCTAATCGAGATCATAATTAGGTGGTGACTTTTTCATTTCCCTTTCCCTCTTATTAAGGATAAATTTTATTAACCTTATTTCTGATGTGGGTTTTCCACAAAGGTATTTTCTATTTTGAACCTTTTATTTTCCAACAAAAATTTCAAATTGTGAGGACACAATTTATTGAAGGAGGGGAGAATGTAACACCCCGAGCTTCCGCAATACACTTCTCATTCAATAATGCAATAGCTTGCATTGTACGCAACTTCGAGTTCTAACACACCGCGACTAATCAAAGTAGCCTTCATGAATAGTAATAACCACTTTTTAAAATTTTAGAAATTTTATATTTCAAAATGGAATTAATTTTTGTATTCCTAATATTGAAATTAGCCTATTTTGAATTTTTTGTAATTTTCTGAGAACTTCGAAATTTTTATGAATAGTGAAAAATACTTAAAACAAATTTTTTAATCAAAATAATTTATAGTGATAATTTATACTATTTAATGGTTTTAAAGTATAATTAGAATATATTTTTACCATTTTATCCAATGGTGATCATTATAATTAATTTTACATTGAAATTAGGCATGAACAATTGTCAATCTTTTGATATAAATTGTTTCTTAAAAACACGCTATTTGTTGTGACAGCGGGAATTAATTATAAAATTAATTAATGCAACTTATATGTTTGGAATTTTGTAAAATAGAAATCATTTTTGAAATTGGAATATCAAATATAGCTTAGGGTGAATTTTTGGGATTTTTCTGAAAAACTTCAATTTTTGATGAATAGTGAAACCACTAAGTGGTACTTATAAAAACTGATTTGGTGAATAGTAACTTTTAAATTATTAATCGCGATTAGAGGTAATTAGTGTAGTTTAAGGTAAAAATAATGTTTTAATAATATGAGATGAGATTGAAACATGTCCTACCCTCATTGGATGTGCCATGGCCGACCAAGACAATCCATGGGTCAACTTTGGGACCCCATGGAGCCACTTTAGTTGGAAAATGACATAAATACCTTTTATTTAATGTTAAAGTAAAAAATGACACAAATGTGAAATGTTATATTGAATCAATTTTTACATGGGGTTATAAAAGTCATATTTTTTACTATAAATAGTCATTGGAATGCTAAAAATATTTCCTACATCATAGTAGTTTTTTTATAATTTTTAGACATTAAATAAATTAAATTATTTATGACATCATGATGATGCAGCGATGACCTCATTATTTAACGATTTAAATAAAATAAAGAGATAATGTAAAATACAAGGCATAAACTTATCAAAAACCTATTGGATGAGTATAATTCGTACCCTTATCATCTTACCCTCGAATTATATAAGTGTGAGACCTCTAAAATCCGAAACTCATTTTATAATAAAGTGACTTTTCTTTACTTTCCAAGAGTGCCCCTCCTCTCCACTTATAAAGGGCCCCCACCTCTACCACCTTACTCACACTTTCAAAGCCTTTTGGCTCGGCTAGCCTCTGCCCAAATACTCTCCCAACTCTCCTCCCTTACTCCTAGAAGCCTCACTTTGGGCAGAAGTCTTCCCAAGGAAGCCTTTGGCTCAAATCAAAAGAGTTACCCAATTTTAAGGTAATGTCTTCTCTTATGTTATTTTGTTTTATTTTGCTTATCCAAAACCCTAAACTCTTTTTATTCCTTTCTTTTGTAACAACACAAGTATCCTAAATATACTAGGATTTTGTTATAATGAGTATTCAAGCTACACTTACGCACACCTACATCTAATGGTTAAAGAACATACGGTTTCTGTGGATGGAGAATTTCTGCCTCACGAAACGATGATTGTTCAACACTCATAAAACACCGTCAAAGGTGGCCATTAATATGTCACTATATTTAAAACTGATATATAATATGTTTATGTTTTACTTAAGGTTCTGTATTTCTCATTTATGGCATACTTTTATTGTTTCCATTATGGGTAAACGCGATATTTTCATTTTAGGAAGTGCGGACTACCGCCCCCTCAAAGTGATTTGAATCGTTAATGCCATATGTGGGATGTATAAAGGATGGAGTAAATGATATTATATATGACGTTATACTGGAATTATAATATACCTTTATATCATTATGAATTCATTAAATATGAAATAGAAATGAAAGTAGCATTCATGCGTACGTACGGCTTACCGTCTCCATGAACGGTGCATTTCATTTCTTACCTCTCAACATTATGGAATATTATAAATGCATGTATATAATGGATATATATGAGATATATGATATCTATATCATGAATATAATTCTGGATATAATGGATATATCACCACATGAACAACTTGTAATTATAAGAATGTTATTTTTGACTCAAGTACCTAAGATCGGCAAAATGACCGTTATAAACTTAAATAATTACATAATGTTCATAACATGGTAATAAAGGAAATAAAAGGAATAATGAACATGAAAAAGGTTCTTAAGTAAATAGGAATTAACTCTAGTTTATTATTCAGGAGGTTAAAGAACGGTCGAGTCAGGACAGGACGCAAGGTAAGGGAACTTCTTTACCCAATTTCCATTCTTTGGTTTAATCTCCTACATTCAAATTATGTCATGATATTATTATGTCTTATTTTGTATTTTTTACTTTATTTATCTGTACCTATAGTGAATACACATAATAGATCTATTTTATTTTAAAAATGATTTTTTTAGGGACTTCATCTCAATCTCCTTTCATTGAGGCATATTTGGTTTTATACACAACTTTCTTTTATAAGGTGTATAAAACCCTTTGACTTTTATGATTATTCAAAAGGAATCTTTTTTTATACGAAGCATTTTAGTAAACGACAAAAAGGGAATGTTTTTCATTCCGTACATGAGCATCGACAATGACTTCTCCGCCGTTGTGACCATTATTTGAGTTTCGGCTTCCTCTACAAGCCATCACTTTTTTTAATGAAAAATAAATACAAAGTTTTAACTTTCTTTTATTTTGGTATTGAAAATGGTTTTGAAAGAGTTTTTATTATATCAATGTGTTGTATTGTTTTCTTGTGATTGAAATGTGGAAATTTTATGTTTCCTTTATGCATGTTTTATGTGATACGATTATGTTATGGTTTATGAAACGTTTAAACCTATTTATATGAGGAATGCATTGGACTTAATAAGTAACGGGTGGAGCCCGCTATAGCTCCTAGATGCATCGGTAGGTATCATGAGACAAACTAGTGTCTTGGCACGAGGCCTTGACAAAATCTTATTTGTGGTCCTGGCATGAGGCCTTGGCTATGTGGTTATGATAGTCTGGCATTATGCATTCCATCATTATGAAAGTGCTTATTGATATTGCATGTGATTATTCAACCAGTAGAATATCCATGTGAATAAGTAAATGGAATTATCTCATTTTACTTTTGCCATATTATGTTGAAGTTCATGTTTAAAAGGTGTTTGTTTTAGTCATACATTGCCTTAAATGTTTATGTTTATTTATGAAAGCTTCCGCAATATTGTTATCATTACCGAGCATCTGAGCGCACCCCTTTCAATGTTTTAATATTTTCCAGGATGTGAAGAAGTATTTTTTGAATGACCTACAGGGATAGTCAGAAGTGGATATGAGTGTGGACTATGAATACTTTGTTATTAGTGTTTCACTTTATGATGTAATGTAAGACTTATCAATGTATCTAGTGTTTCCAAAGCTACTAAACTAATCGGTCTTTCGAGACTTGATCTTTTGTGATCATGCCAATGTTACGAAGTAATGCACCGACTCTGGGTAGCTGGGGTCGGGGCGTTACATAACTAGACAGGGGAAAATGTAATTTATCACATTTCTTAGCACTTCTTTGTGATACGTGGGATGATTGATGATGTTGGAGAAAGGATTTATGGGGTAGGTAATATTATGTTTATCTTAGAGTATTGTAATTGTTTCGTCCATAGTTTACCATGGTATTGTACTCTTCTGCTATGGTACATAATTTTATTATGGTTTTGATAAATTAAATGTTTAGTTATCATCAATTTCTATCAAGTGTCATATAATGTTTTTTTGTCTGTATTTATCTTTTTATATTCATTATTCTTAAAGGTAAAATTTTCACCCACATGTATTGAAGTAGTTCCGCATTTATTGTAGCCTTTAGCACATTTGGGATGTTGCTTAAGGCATAATATCTACTTATAGCCCACTCAAGCCAGTGAGAAGTAGTGAGACATTATAAAAGTTTTAGGGGTTTTTTCATCACAAAATCATATTTGAGATAAATGATATCGTGTTGTTACTTTCCACATAAAAAATAAGTTATCGGATTTCTTGGATTTTTAGTTGAAAACATTCTTGTATTTTCCTTGTGTTTATATCTTATAAAAGAGTATAAATTTTTTTACTTGTAATGTAGATCGTAAAAATATGTAGTGAACATTTTATTTCTAAACTTCATGTTACCAAGGATTCAGGTACATAAGTGTTTTGGAGATAATTATAAGATTTTAGAATCTCATTGTCATTGGTTTAGCCAATGGGATGAGCATTACATGCAATAGAGGAATGAATTTCCACTAGAAGTGAATATCTCATTTTGAGATATTATATTTGATTTAGTGAAATGTGATGAGTTTTGAAAATTTGTGAAATTATTTTCAAATTAATGATTTTTCAAATCAGAATGATCGTGGTATTTTTAAAATATTTTTACTTTCAAATGAATGTATGTTTTTTTAAAATTGTTAATTGTTAAAAATGTTTATTTTGAAATGAAATGTATCATATCTGATGTGATAGAATATGAAATTCTAGGCCTTTAGTTTCTAAACAGACATATTTAAGGTGCTTGTATTTCATTTAGTAAATGGAATCATGTAGGCATCCTAGAAACCATCTAAAAGAAGCTTCAGAGAATTTTGTTTCACCTAAAACACAGGTGGACCGATAATTAGTTTAGAGTATCCTCTAGGAATTTCAACATGCTGACATATGTAACTGGAGTGAAGAGCCATGGAAAGTGAATCATTACATCCAATTCCATAAGAATAATACACCAATCATCTAGGTTGATTCTAAGACAAAAATGGTAGAGGTGTGGCCGAATTGGATGAATGTTATCATTAATTTACATGGCACACAAGTAGAGATTAAAGTCATGATGTACATATATTATAAAGGATCTTGCATGCATGTTGTGGGATCTAGCAATTTAGGATAAAGTGGATCAAGGCCTTAGTTGGGAGGATTTGAGGAATTGTTCCGCAAATAATTCTATCCTTACACATACAAGATCAAAATAAATATGTTCTTCTTTTTCTCGAGGTAAGAAAATATCCCAATCACAGAGTATACTACTAAATTCAAGAAATTTAGAGCGCTTTTCACATGAATTTTCTACTAGTGAATCCCTGAAGGAACATATCATTGAATCAGGGATAAGGTAGTAGATTTGATAAAATAGTTTTGTGAAATGGGGGGGGGTGATGTATGTTGATACCAATGGAAACCATTTGGAACAATAATATTGGGAGAAAGTGGAAGAGGGATACCTACTGGGGTGGGAGCAGGAATCATAATCAGGAAGCTGGATCGGTGAATCTTCCTCTGAGACCCATGAAAATGTTTTATTTTCCTAATGTGGTTCATTTTACGTATTTTGTGATAGTTTTAATCACCACCAAGACATGAATTAATTGAAAAAACATGGGACATATTAAGTGTTATTGTCATAGTGCTCTAAGGCAAGGTGCTCAAGGCAGTTCCCAAGTGTTGCAGGCATCATATCCTTTGACGGGGTGAGGCCAGTAGAATCAATCATTCCATTAGAGATGAGCTATAAATGGTGATTCAATGAATTACATGAATCCCCATAAAGTGAAATATTTTATTGGCCATAAGGATAAAAGTGAGGCAACAAAGAAATTATATGTAGTTGATAAGGTGAATGTGGATTAATTGTCTCTTCCAACTACGGGGATATGTATAGTTATTTCGAATTCTACCCTTATGGAAGTGTTTTCTGATATAGTTATATCACATTTCTTATTTTCCTATTGTGCTACTAATTTTATATGTTTAAAACTTGAGATTATTCTTTCTGTGATAAATCTTCAAACTCCTCTTGGGGAAAGAGAATGTTGAGCCTTCCTATTTAGATCCTATTCTAAAACTGTTGATGGAGCTGAGCTAGAATGGGATTTATCTATGTGGGACATATATGTTTCTAATATAATACTAGGTATGGATTGGAAGAAAATGATCAAGGTTTACATAAACTATTATAACATAATAGACAGTTTCATTATCAAGGATGGCATTGTGCATCTCTTTATAGGGGAAAAGAATGAGAATGAAGGTAAAAATGGTCTGTTGGAACCATCTGTAAGAATGATATCAGAATGGTTAGTGGCATTGAATTTGACATCAATGGATGAAATCAATGATAATAGTTTTCTACAAGTTTCATGTCAATTTAAAGAATTCCTTCCCAATAACTTCTCATGGTTTCATCTGGTATGGAATGTGGATATAATGCTTGATCTCCTACTAAGGACATGTCCTATCTCACAACCTTCATATTGAATGGAACATATGGAATTAATCAAAATAAATGTGAAGCTGCAAAGATTAATAAATAAAGGTTTTCATTTGAACAAGTATGTCACTGTGGGTAGCACTGGTCCGGTTTGTAAAGAAAGTTGATAGAAGCCCCATGATTATGTGTATATTATTGTATGATTAAACAATTTATTATAATTAAGTGGTATCGGATTACATATATTGATGATTTGTTTAATCAATTGAGAGTATACTGGTGTTCTCTATAATTTACTTATGATCATGATATCTCTAATTGCATGTTAGGAAGTAGTATATTCTAACGACAGATTTCAGAAGAAGATATGGATGCTATGAATATGTTTAAATGGATTTTGGTTTTATGAATTCACTAGTTGTTTTTGTTTCATTGATAAATCATATATTTTAGTGATATCTGGATTCTTCTGTAGTGGTGTTTGTGAATAGTGTGTTGGTGTATTCAGGGATAAGGGATGAGGATGATAAACACTTGGAGACAGTGTTGGAAATCATTAGAGACCATCGTCTATTTGTGAAATTATCGATGTATTATTTCTGGATACAATATGTATTCTTTCTAGGAATCTTAATCAATGAATAATTTGGTTCTATTTATCCAAGAAACATAGAGTCTTTTATATCCCAAAAACCACCAACGAACGTCAATGAAATACAATGTTTTCTTAGTCTAGGTGGTTATCACATATGATTTTCTCATGACCTATGATAGCTACTGTAATGACCAGACCCTATTTTCCCAGAGTCGGTGCATTATTTTAATACAATGAAGATATTACAGGGAATCAAACCCAGAAGTACCAATTTGTTTTGTAGTTTTTAAAAATAGATTACACACATGAACTTTACATTAAATTATGAAATGAAATACAACACATTATCCGATTTTGAAAAAATGCATATCCCTTAGACTATCACTGCATGTCAACCATAATATACCTCTTCCCATCCTAGGGAAAAAATGAAACATTAGAAAGGGGTGATCTCAGATGCTCACTAAATTTAAATAATATAGCCGAAGCTATGGTAAATTAGCATAATCTTTTATGAAAAGTTATAAAACCAAAAGAAAATCCTTTTCAACATAATATATAGCATGATATGGAAATTATAAATAAAATAATTCAAATTAAACATTTACATATACATTATACTAGTCGAATAATCACATGTAATATCAATAACTAGTCTTATAATGAGGAAAGGCATAATGTCGACACTCATAACCATAAAGTCAAGTCGCCCTTCCAATAACATTACCATACCATCAAGGCCTTATAGATAGACACTATTTTGTCTCATGAGACCAACTGATACATCGAAGGGCTATAGCTTTCACATCCTGTCACTTACTAAGTCCAATGCATTTCTCTTATGAAAAGGGTGAAAAATGACATAATATTTCATATTAAAACCTGAATATGAAATGTTAATACATTAACCATAAACCATTAATGGTATAAAAATAGAACACATGTAGTCAAATATATCATAAAACATTCAATACAATAAGGAATATTGTATCATAATAATTCATCCTCAAATAAGCATAAAATCCAATAATGAATGTTGTAATAGATGAATGTAATTTAATTAATTCATTAAATCACTTTAAGGTAAGTATCCCAATTTTACATTGAAATCATTTTTTTTTGAACAATTGTAAAAGATAAATTTATTTAGAAAATGACCTTATAATATTGTACAAAAATCATTAAAATAGTAAGGTATAGTAATGGTGGAAAATAATCGCTTGCTCCATATAAGTTAAAAAAATATTTCTTCTTTAATTATCTTTAAAAGGATATAAAGTACCTTATTTGGAAAATTATGGAAAGAATCGTTTATAAATGTTTTATAAAAATTAAAACATGGGTAAAAATTGATTTAACCATTTTTTTATAGTATTTTTAATTACATTTTAAGAAATATTGACTTTGATGATATGGATGTCCCAGTAGATACTTGTATATAAGTAATATCATATAATAACTAGATTATCATATTAACCCTTATAGAAAAACATTAAATATTTATTTTTTGAAATATTTTATTTATCATTCTAATATAAATGAAATTTCCATAAAAATACTTTTATATCCATATAATTAGTTATCTAAAATAATATCAAGAATATTATTATATAGAATGGATTAATACTTTAATCATTAAAATTTACTTGTACCACTTTCTACATTTAAATAATAAACCAAATATCATCAAATGAATATATTAATAAAATGAAGATAAATGTATTCATGATATAGAATACAATAGGGGAAGTACATACACCACACAAAAGAAATTAGTTGTGAACATGACTTATATCTCATAGAAATTAAAAGTGAGATGGAATTCTCTTATGTTATGTGTGATACTCTATGTACATGTTTGAAACTCTTGAATAATGGTTTTAAACATTTTATTAACTTCTGAGAATACCATAATAATATTTAAGATATCATATATTATTCAATTAAGACGTTATATTACGTGTTTATAAATAATTTCTATGATTGAGCAGCATTTGGGGTAATAATATTTTTATTATCATACATGTTTTGACTTATAATTATTGATTTCATTAAAAAGATCATTATTTAGTTACATAAAAAATTCATAACATGATTTATATAGGGTATATATTTAGGATATAAATATAAATAATAGATAGGTATATGAAATGGAATACCCAATTTATAGAGACGGTAGGCCGTATGTAGGAATTAATACTGTTTCAATTTTCTTATCGTATTGAATGGATGTAAGTGAATTAAATATTTTTGAATATATATATATATTATTAAATTAGTATTATTCTTTCATGATTTTCAAACTAATTCATCAAATATGTATATTATTATAATCAGTCAAGAATGGTGAATGTCGAAGAGGAATATCATCGCATCATAGATACTATATGTTGGATGTATGCACCAGCGACAGAATCATTTACAAAGTGTTAAATGGTATATAATTGTATGGAATATGAATTATATAGAAACAAAATAATATTATATTAATAATTTACATACTTTATATTCATCTTTGTATCAATATAAATAATGTGTACCTGAAAATTTTTTTACAGTGCGTCACGGAGACGGTAAGCCGTTCCTATGCACACATGGTGATATTGTTTTTCATAGGATTGTTAAAAAGAGGAATATGTTTTCCAAAAAAATATAAAAAAGTATCATAATGTTTAATGTAATGTAATTATTATATTTTAATGGAAATAATAGAAAAATAGGAAGTATAAGAAGAAAACAACTTTGAAAGAGGTGATAAAACAATTTACTCTTTTTGGGTGTCTCCTTTTGATATTAACAAAATGAATCCTTAAGAAGGATTTCATACCATTGTGTAGCCTTAATTATGATTTAAGGTATGTTGGTGGGGGAAATGGTCAGGATTTAGGTGAGGAAACTGGCTTTGGAGGTGTGAATTAATGAGTAGAAGAAGTTCCCTTTTATAAGGGGGGAGGGTCACTTTTGGAAAATCATCCTATATTAATTAATTATAAATTTATTTTCAGTTAAAAATAGCTTAAAAGTGATTTATTTTTAGTAAAAGACGATTATGGGTCTAAATAATTTAAACCAATAAATTTTAGACATGTTTAGGTCATAAAATTAACCTTTTCTTTTAAAATTAAGCATTAGTGAAACATTTTAACTCTTACCCTGTCTTCTAGTATTTTTACATTACATAGTTAATATAGTCACAATTAAATGAAAAAAGAACATAAAGTGGACCATTGCTGAATTTTTTTTACTGTCCATTTTATTTTACTGAACCTTATATTTTTATTACTTTTATATCATTTTATGAAATATTATATATTTCAAATTTTCACTTTTTTCAATTTCATTACTATTCAATATTTGCATTTTTAAAAATAAAAAAACAACATGGTACCTTATAACCAATAATTAAAACATTTAACAATCATTTATATGTTAATCATAAAATTAGTGGATGTATTAATCAATTAAAATGTTATTTATTTTAACATTATTAATATAATTTATCGGATTCCTCCTATATTTAATCAGTTACTTCATCATCATTGTGTCACAATTAAATTAAATTATTTAATGTCTAAAAAGTATAAATAGAGAATGATTTTATAGATAGATTTATTATATTTCTAATGAAAATTTAGACTCTAATTTATCTTATGTATAACCCTATATTAATAAATATTTTTTGATTAAAATTTAAAAATTACACTTTAAAATATTTTTTAAATAAAATATAAAAAAAGTTCAATATATTTTTATATCTAATTATAATATAAAAATGATTAGATTAAAATAAATTGGGATAATGTATTTAATATTTATCTTTTTTGAATTTATGACAAATTTAAATTAAAAAAATATTTAAACTAAAAAGTATCTTTTAAAACAATAATATAGTGTTTTCACTATTCATAACAAAAATGAATGTTTAGAGGAAAATACAAAAAATTCACCCTAAGATAATTTTGAAATTATGAATTCAAAAATGACGTTTATTTTACCAAATTAAATTTATACAAGTGCCTAAAATTAATTTTATTATTTTTCACAAAAGGACATAAAAAGTAGTTCCTTTACGAAAATAGTTTTTCAAAACATATATCTATTTTACCGAGACATATAAATTTCATTATAAATATGTCTTATTTATGGGAAACATTATAAGTGAAATTTAAAATTTATTTATTACTATTTATATTTCTATATTGAAGAGAGATATTATAAATATATTATTTCAATAATTACAACACTAAAGTGTTGTTTTTCATAAACTCAATCTAGCAAGTTATGCATTCCACGATGGTTCCACGTGCAAAAATATATATTTAATATAACATGACATGAAATATTTTGGTGTTACATTCTCCCCACCTTCAATAAATTTTGTCCTTGAAATTTAAAATCAGAAAAAAGTCTATGGGGTGGACTTGTCAAAATATCATTATTGGAATCCCAAATTAGAAAATTGATTAATGAGACCACCATTTTAAAATGTAGAAAGGGAAGTATGAATTTCACCAAGGATAACCCATACATGCATTCCATGTAGGAGAAAATGGACATGAAAGAAAATTTAACCATCACGCTCTGATGGTGAGTGATTGAGAACATTGTTAGGAGACACCTATCAATGTGAAAGAAATAAATCTATGATTACCCAAGGGACCCATGGATTCATAAAAAATGAAATTACAATGAAAATATTTTTGGTTGGAATATTCTTTACCTAGATTTTTAGAATTTATTTACATTATAGAATAAGAAAAAATGAAGCATAATAACATGACAAGTATAGTTCCATCCTATTACAAATTTAAACCACAAACTCATCTATCTCTCCAAATGTTATTTAAATTCATAACATATTCAACTTATTATAATCGTATCGGGTTTTAGAAATGAATTTCTTGTTCATTTTTCATACCATTTAAATAAAAACAACAATATTATACAAACCATGACATCACGTAGGCCAAGGGTAGGTGGTAAAGCCTTGTCACACTTCAGTTGTGGGTTTGATTACTGATGCATTGTCTGATGTGACAGGTTGTCACCCGACCTACAAGTTGTCCTTCAATTAAAACTATAATATTATAACACCACATAAATAATAATTAGAAATGTATTAACCTTAAACAAAACTATACAATGTCCATATTAATCCATTACAACCATTAGACTTATTGAAATTACTTTTTTCCAAACACACTTATATAAAACATTATAAGGAAGGTCACATAACAAAATACAGATCATTTTTTATATAACAATCATGTCATTACCATCATAATTTATTCTTAAAAAACATATTAACACCCTGAATTACCCTAAAACCATATTTGAAAACGTTTGTACTTCCTTATTCCTTATGTAAAACATAAAATGCTAGATATTCTATTTAAATCCAAAAATGATGTAGACTCCAAAAATAATAGAATAAATAAACCATTCATCCTTTCTATGGTACTCAATAATTTCCAAATAAATTTTTCCAAATCAATATTGTCTTTATTACAACATAAGCATGTCATATATATATTAAGGGTTATCATTCTGTCAAATATATATTTTCCAAAAATATTAAGTTTAATCCATAGCACATTACTTGGTAACAGACAATCACAAATCCTTAATTAAAAAGCACTTCCATACAATCCATAATTATTTTCATAATTCATATAACCAATAGAGTATTTATAAAATAATCAAATGACACAATTATTCAATAATAATATAAGAATATTAATCATTCATCTTCATATATGGTAGTATCTAGACATCATTATTATCTAATAACATCATCTAGCGTATACTCTAAAGATTGAGACATTGATTCACAAATTGCCCCATCTCCATTTATTTGAATAATTCTACATTAGAAACCATTTTATTTCCCTTGAAATAACAAACTTGGTGTCCCTTTTCCCTACACATTGAAAAATGTCACCTTCACTTTAATCATTTACTAGGGCAATTCATTCCATTGTTATCACCTGTGGAAATATCTTTCATTACCTTCATCCCTTTATCCATATTTTTCTCAGCCATCCTCTTCATCTATTTCTTCTTTTTAATTTCATAGGACATGGATAATTCTTCACTTATATTATTATCACAAGATACTATTTCATTATATCATGATAATACACAGGAGACTATTTACCTTTAAAATGTTGTCTTGTGTCTAGGAAAGATATGATTCTTCTAACTCTTTAGATCATGTGCATTGGTGTAGTTGTCATTACTTCTACTAAGCACCATTTATTAATGACAACATACACTGGGTTAGATCATATCGTAATTTATAATCGAAAAATTAGAAAAAATAGAATAATTAATTGATCATTTACACATATCTCGTCTCATAATCAGAAAAATTATTTCTTTGGGGACATATTTACATATAAAACTTTCATAAAAATTTGTTTAAATAAAATGTGAATTATACTAATCATATCCACCGAGAGTGTCACCATAGTGCATAGTAAGGACCGTTATCATTGACTAGGTTATCTATATTCAAGCCCAGAACACCATGTTGGAGTTATTACTCCTATGTACATCTTTTCCAGAACCACGTCCACTTGTAGTATCCAGACATAGTTATTTGGCTTAGAATATCGACATAATCTCTATTTTACCAAAATTATAAGATGTTATTCAATACATATCCAAAATGTCAACCTAAGGGTTATGTTCCATAATCTATGATTTCTAAATCTATTTCTAGAGTTGTTTCTATCCATCCTCTGATACCAACTATAATGCCCTGACCCAAGTTTCCCATTGTTAGTGCATTATTTTAATATATTAGAATGATTACAATGTATCAAATCCCTATGGATCGATCCGTTTAGTAGACTTGAAAAATATGATACATACATAAACATTACATTATATATCTAAAAGAAAAAACATATTATACCCTTTGAGAACTGTCATATCCCTACTATTGTCACTATATTTCACTCATAATATAGTTCTTCACATCCTGGGGAAAAATAAATCATAAGAGAGGGGTGTGCCCAGATGCTCAGTAAGGATAAGTAGTATATTGAATTCTATCATAAATAAGCATAAAATTTTATAGTAATGTATAAATGTGAAACATAAGCCTTTTAAACATAATATTCCGCACAGTATGGTAAGAAAATTTCAAATAATTCTATTTAAAATTTTACACAGATATTATTCTATTCGAATAATTAAATACGATTTAAATAACTGATCTCATAATGAGGAAACACATAATATCAGACATCATAACCATACCATCAAGGCCTCAAGACAAAACAATTACCATTCCATCAAAGCCTTGTTCCAATACACTAGTTTTTCTCATGAGATATACCGATGCATCAAGGGGTTATAGCGGGCCCTGCACATGACATACTAGGTCCAAAGCATTCCTCTTTTGATTAGGGTGACACATAAGATAAACATTCATATTAAAACTAGAATAAAAAATGTAAATACTTTAATTATAAACAATAAATGGCATAATCATATAACATCATCATATAAAAAATCATAAACCCTTCAATACAATATGGAAGATTTTATCATAGTAATTCTACCTCAAATAATCCTAAAATACAATAAATGTTGTTAAAAAAGATGAAAATAATTTAATAAATTTGATAAATCTCTTTGATGGAAATATCAATTCTTTACTTTGAAATAATTTTAAAGAAATAAATTATAAAATAAATATTTTGTTTTAAAAAAACCCTTATAATCTTGTAATGAATGATTCAAAATGTTAAGGCATCATAATAGTGGAAGATTTCCACTTGCACTATATAAGTTAAAAAACAATATTTCCGTAACTTTGTCAAGAACGATATAGGTACATCATTTGGAAAATGATAGAAAGATTCATTTAATTTTTTTTATAAATGTCAAACATGGGTAATAATGACTTTAAACAGTTTTCGATAATATGTTTAATTTCATTTTAAGAAACATGGATACAGATGATAAGAATTTCATAGTATATATATAAATATAATTAATCTCATATAATAAAGTGTTTTTTATATTAACCCTTACCGTAATCATTTAAAGATTAATTTTTGAAAACATTTTATGGAACATTAAAATATAAATAAAATTTAAATTATAATACCTTTTATATCCATATAATTAGTTATGTAAAACATCATCAAGAATATAGAAATAGATAAATGATTATTTCATTAAATGGTCAATGTGTCCCTTACAACATTGAAAAATTAATTAATAAGACCAATATCATAAAATGAATATCTAAATACCATAACTATAAGTTTATTCATGATATCGAATACAATATGTGACATACATACACCATGCACAAGAAGTAAGTTGTTAACATGGCTTATATCTCATGGAAATTAAAAGTGAGAAGGAATTGCCTTACCTTTTGTATGATACACTCTATACGTATCAGAAACTCCTTTATAAAGGTTTTAAACATATTATTATATTATTCTTGAAACATAGTAATATTTATCATATCATATATGATTCATTTACAACTTTTTATTTCCCATTTATTAATAATTTTTATGTTAAAAAAACATTTCAGGTAATAATAGATTTCATTATGGTACGTGTTTTGAAATATTATTCTTCATCACATTACTTAGATAATGATTTAATTACTAATAGAGTTAATAACATGATTTATATATGATATATATTCAAGATATAAATATATATAATAGAGATATATATGAAATTAAATACACAGTTCATAGAGACGGTAGGCCGTATGTACACATGAACGATATTTTATTTTCTTATCATATTGAATGAAAGTAAGTGAATGAAATATAAATGAATATATATATATATATATTATTCTATCAGTATTAGTATGGAATTTATTTCATACTATGTCATCATATATATATATATTTTAAATCATCCTTGATTGGTAAACAAGGAAGATGAATCTCATCGCATCGTGGAGACCGTAATGTGTACGTACGCACAAGTGACAATATCATTCCGTTAATGGTAAAATGAAATTAAATTATATGTAATAAGAATATTAATGAAACAATATAATGTTTTATTTATTATTTTCATCATTTATGTTCAACGTTATTCACATATAAATAAAGTGTACATCTATAACTGTTTACACGACATTGGGGAGAAGGTAAGACGTACCAACAAATTCATGGTGATATTGTTTTTCATATGATGTGTAAATGAATAAATATAGATATACCATAATTATAATAATATATCATAATGTATAAGGTACTAGTGTTTTTATTATATTATGTAAACAAATGAGAAAGAGGAAGTAGAAGAAAAAATGAACTTTGAAAGAGGGGATAAACAAATTACATCTTTTCGGGTGTCTCATTTTGATTTTCATAAAATGACTCTTTAGGATGTATTTATACCCATTTTATAGAATATAAGAATTATTTTATGGATGTTGGGAGAGGAAATTTAAAAGGTTTAGTAGATATAAATGGTTATGGACGTGTGAATTATAGAGAAGGAGAAGTTCCCCATTACAAAGGGGTGAGGGGTAGTTTAAGAAAATCTTGAAATAATAATTTATATATTGAGTTTCTGTTAGAATTTATCCAACATGGTTTATTACGACTATAAGATGAGTATGGGTCGAAATAATCTCAATAAAACTATTTTATTCATGTTAAGGTCGTAAAATTATCCTTATCTATTTGTATTAATCCTAAATTAAATAGACTAACTCTTACTGGGTGTTTTTGAATTTTGAAACTACATAGTAAATATAATTACTATAAAATAACCAAAAAACATAAAGGGGAGAATTTATGTCAATTTTATCAGTATAAAATATAGCTGGGAGAAATTTATTTATTTTATGTCGTTTATATCATTTAATAAAACAATATTTATTTTAAAATATCATTTTCGTCGATTATGTTATTATTCAATATTTTAATTTTAAAAAACATAAAAATACATGATAACTATGAATAAGTACTTAGAAAATTTCCCTAAAATGTCTACATTATCTATAAAATTATTTTATGTAATTAATTAAGAAAAATTATAGTTATTTTAATATTATTATTGTCATTTATTGGATTCTTCCATTATTAAATCAATTACATCATCATCATTGTGTCAAAATTAAAATTATATATTTAGTGTATAAATATATATAATAAATTATTATTAGGAAGATAAATTTCTTATATTTATAATATATATTTATAGATGAATTTATCTTATGTATATCCCTATATTAAATATTATTTAGTTATTAAAATTTTAAAAAGACACTTTTATCTCTCCTTTTAGTAAAATATAATAAATGTCTTAATGTAGAAAAACTGGCAAAGAAATGATTATATTTTATACATAAGATTTATTTTGGTATAGAACACATATTTAATAAAATTATGACATTTTTTTGGGTAATTTTAGATTATTATAATATTATTTTTACCATTAATTACACTATTTACCTTTAACCGTGGTGAATAAAATTAAAAAGTCACCATTAAAAAAATTATTTTGATCCAATTAAACCACATTTTTCATAATTATTAATATTATGTTTGTTTTTTATAAATTCAATTCACTTAAGAGGAAAATTATTTTTAATTCTAATCTGCAAATATGGTGGGAAAACAAGCAAAAAGATGAGAAAAAATGGTAAATGAGTTTGTATATCTAATTATGTTATAATAATGATTCCCTTGAACTAAATTGGGTTAATATATTAAAAATTTATATATTGTGACTTTAAATACAATTTAAATTAAAATAATTTTATAAATGAAAATGTTGGTTTTTAAACAATAATGAAGAGTTTTCTTTATTCATCAAAAATTGAATGTTTTGAAAAAAAATCACCTTATGATAAATTTGTTATTCAAAATTCCCAAATGAATTCTATTTTACCAAATTAATTTTCTACATGTGCCAAAAATTAGTTGTACTATTGTTCACAAAATGACATAAAATGTAGTTCTTTTAAGAAAATGTTATTTCCAAACATATTACTACTTTACTAAAACTTATACATTTCATTATAAATATGTTTTATTTTTAAAAAAACATTATAAATAAAATTTAAATTTTATTTATTACTATTAATATTATTATATTTAATGGATATGTTATTAATATATCATTTAAATAATTATAACACTAAAGTGTTTTTTCTCATAAACTCAGTCTTGCGTGTTATGAAATCCAAGTTTGTGATGCATGGAACTCATGCTATTGAAGATAATGTACCACCAAATATTGAGCTCTTACTACTTTCCTCACCTTTGAAATATTTTACAAAGAATACAGTTCCATTTCAATAGACTAAGGAATTCCATAAATTCAATCCATAGTTGAATGTTCTCGTTACATTCATACCAATTTTCATTTTTCTAGAATCACGACACGGGTATGTGGTTTATTGTGATGCTTCAAGATCCGGGTTGGGGTATGTTCTCCTGAAAGGATAACATGTTCTTTCTTATGGATGAAGATAGTTGGGGTGTATGAGATGAACTACCCATCACATGATATGGAGTTAGCTAATGTTTTCCATGCTTTGATGACTTGGAATTATTATATCATTGATGTGAATTTCACATTGTTCATAGATAATAATATATTGAAGCACATTTTCTCACAAATGGATCTGAATTAGAGAAAAATGAGATGTATGGAGTACCTCCAAATGTTCAACATTGACTTAATGTATAAAATGGGTAAATGAATTTCAGGGGATGATGCATTAAGCAGATATTCATATTCATTGTTGAAAAAAAAGATTCATATGAATGGAAGTCGATGTCCATCATATCTGACATTAATGTGGAATGTTAAAATAAAGGTAATGTTTTAGTTTTATATTTGGTTTATTTGGTTCATTATTTGTTAATGATTCAAAAGAGGCACAAAAAACAGATTCCGAAATTGATACAATGAGTTTCAAACTCAACGGTGGCATGACCATTTATTTTTGGAAACTAGATGGGAATTTGGTATTGCAATTTCAAAATCATATGGTTGTACATATTGACTATCAAGAAAAAATTCTTCATCCTCAGAACCATTTTAAATGGGATTTCTATCAGACAATACCGAAAATGTAGAATATGTTGTAGGATATGTTCTTGTGTAGTGGCATGTAACGGAATGTGGAAGTGCTTATTTTCAGGTTCTTTATTTGTGAGATAGTTATCGTACAGTATCAGTGACCAGTATGTATGTTTCATTCCTCACTTTTTCTATTGATAATATATGAGAAGATAGATATGGATTTTGATACATATCTCATATGAATGGTTCTGAAACATGATGCCATATAAGTGATAGTTGATCAGCTCAAATTTTCTGGCGACTTCATCCCTATTCATGATAATCATATGGTGGTTCATTTTTCAAGGATCTATATCCATGATGTGGAAAAGAAACATGAAATACCAGTTTTGATAGTATCAGATAGGGGTCCATTGTTTTAACTCTATTCAAGAAATCGTTACAGAAATCTCTAGGACTTAGTTGACTATGACTATAGTGTATAATTTTGAGATAAAAAACTAGTTTTAATGGGTGATATAAACATTGAAATATATGTTGTGGGATTTCATAATGGATTTTTCTGGCTCATGGGAAGAGAAAATTCCATTGTTGTGGTTCTCATATAAATACATCTATCAAGACTCGATACAAATAGTGCAGTTTGAAGTGTTTTATTAATGTCTATAAAATTATATACTATTTGGGTGGACGTCAGTGAGACATCTCTAGTTGGGATATGCCTTATCTAAGAAACATCACAGATGATTCATATGATCATAAAGAGGACATAGATGACTAATAGTCAATAAAAATCATACATGAATCATCATTGATTGTCATTATCATTCATGGTGAGTGATGATGTGTTCATGAGGATCTCACTAAGGTTGGGACTTCATCATTTTGGGAAGTAGGCCATTTTATCTCCTCAATACACATTCCCTCTTGAGATAATGGCATAGGTTGGATAGGTGTTATATTGTTTGGCATTAAAAAAACATCATAGTGTGGTGCATTATGTGTTCCATGTATCTTAGTTTAAAAGTATCAAGATAACCATAATAATGTGATCAGAATGCGATATATTAATTATGAATAAAATGTTTTATCGGTGCATTTCTTGGTACAAATTGTGGATAGGCAAGAAAAATCCTTGCGTGGAAAAAGAATCAGTGTTGTGGGGGTCGTGTGGCAGCATGATCAGTTTCATGAAGTGACATTGTAATGTGAGAATGAGATGAAATATTAATGTCTAAAACTCTTGCAGGTAAAGGTGGGTTTCCAATTAATGGGGAAGGAATTTCTAATGGTGGGGAGAATGTTTCACCACCTATTTTTGTTATATAACCCTTTATTTATGTTTTTATGTTTATAAAGTGGTTGGGTGATGTTTGGGAGTGTTTGGGGAACTTTTATAGTATTTTAGGGGGTTTTTATAGGTGCATGTGTGGTGAACGTTTTTTGGAAACTGTTCGACACTTGTTGGAAACCATTAAAAGTGAGACTATAGAAAAATATTAGGCACATGGGGAATGTATAGATTGTAAAAACCGTGTAGATTCCTATTAGAAACCCTGTAATTTGAAATTTTTATTAGTTCATTTTGAGGCAGTGGCTTTGACACTAGTCACGCACGGTTTGTAGAGGATGCGTTGTGAGCATGAAAGGTCTCTATTTAGGAAGAAACATGGTCTGGGTTAGCACAAATTATATCAAACCCTAGGACTAAACTATGTACATGTCAATATTAGATTCTTAAATTGTGGGTCTAACTCTTTTTTACTTTTAAGGGCTTTATTTTTTCCCCAAAACAGTCATAACTAAGGATCTTGGTCTCATAAAGGTTGCATAACCTCTCTCAAGAGAAACAGAATCGATCTTAATAATTTCATTGGTGCATTAAATCCCAATTATTATAGTAAGGCTCTATTATTCATTGTTCATGATCCATTTATTTAGATAGACTTTTCCCTTCCTCTTGTTCTCTTAGATCTATACTAACTATAGGATGATCTAATGTTATGGATAAATAATAAAATTATATTTTGCTTGGATCATGATATAGGAAGATATATAAGGTCATTATATTGAGTTTCAACTTGTGTTTGTGATGTTCTTCCTTATATTTATAGTTTTTTAAAAAATTCTCAAGGTAGGTGGCTTCACTCGTGACTCCTCTTACTATAATTGATTATCTTAATTTCAAATTGATTTAATGGAATGAAATAGATTGTGAAATATGGTTGTAAGTATTATATAAATATTCAATAGTGAGGATTTGTGGGTTTTGGTTAAATTATGGAATATCATTGTATTGTTTTGAAAATTGTTTCAGTTTCTTGATTTGAAAATGGTGATTTTAAAATGTGGAATTGTTGGAGTTATGAAATGTTTTATTTGAAAAAGGGTTTCAATAAAAAGGGTTTTCTATTGATATGAGTTTGTAATTTTAGTCTTGACGTGTGTTTTTGGAATACTTTAGGTGTTTGTTCATTTTTAATTTATACGGTTTGGATGTAACATGACCATGTTTACATTGCCAAAGTAATAATGACAAATGGGTTATATTTAGCTTGTAATTAATTTGTAGATTGATGAGTGACCATTCATGAGTATGTAAGTGTTATAAATAAGTATTCATGGTTGGTAGATTGAATATTCTGAATAGATTGGTTATTATAAATGGGACTTTGAATATAGTTTTAAAGTATTGTTTAGTTGTTTTCGTGAAAAATGATTTATCTAGAAAATTGGTTGATATAACGGTTGATAACATTTGGTAATAAACTGTTATATAAGTTTTTTATATAATTTAATAAATTATTTTAGACGTTTTTCATATAAAATATTTTATATAAATTTTTCTAACTCTTCTATCCTAGTGGTGTGAGTAGGAAAGTCATTGTAAAAGACATTATCTGTTTTAGTACTCACCCCAGCATTGGCACATTGGTGCTTTAATAGATGACACCTATCGAGAAATGGAAAAAGTTAATGTACCACATGTCTTTAGGACTACATTGTGATACATGGGTTGTTTGATGATATTGGAGAATGGGGCCTATGGAGCATGGGTTCGGCTCTTTGTCTTGGACTCTTGATAGCTTGTATTCCACTATTTACCTCAGTATTGTAGTCTTACACTATGGTACTTGATTTTAATATGGTTTTGATAAATGAAACTTGGAGTTGCCTTATATTTTTACCATGCATCATATAGTGGTTTTTTTGTTTGAATTTGTCTATGTATTTTCTATATTCTTAAAGTCCAAATCATCTCCACTTGTATTAAACCCCTTTGGCATTTATTAACAAAATTTTGAGCATGGGGATGCCTCTTAAGGGATAGTAACAACTCACCACCCTCTTAATCCAATGAGGAGATGTGGGATGGTACAACACATACCATTCCACATGGATTCAACACAACAATAGCGTATCCCTATTCAACAACTTCAAAATAGAAGCTCAAAGAGAAATAAAATGTTATGTACAATATTGATGATGTTCCTCCAAAAAACCCCCATTTCCAAAGTGATCATTATAAAATATAATGATGGTTTAATATGATATGTAAAAATTAGATTTGGATACATTATAGCATGTTGAGATCAAATCTCTATACTTAAAAACCCTGATTAATATACGCATTCCATGTTTTTGAAAGAATTTTGTACAAATAGAAGAATGTTAAAATGAAATGAGTGGATGGAAATTCGTAGGAATGTATCCTCACTCATCACACCACCCATGTAAATTACTACAATGTTAACATAACTTTGGAAATTAACCATTCATTGAACAGTAGGGGAGTGTCATTTCTCTAATTCTTTATGTGATTTTTTCTACCTCTGTTAATGTCATGCATCATTTTGTTTTCTCTAATGTGTCAGTTGGAGGACTGAATCCAAAAATGGTGGTTGTGAAACAAGTGAATAGGGAAAAAATACCGAATTGGTGTAATCTAGGATATCCATTATCATTAATGGGACGTTATCTATACTATAAATGTCTACATGTAGAAAATGGAAGACGGTCAAATATGTACAAATGGTCCCATCATTCATGGAATATCATTCATCAAAAATTACAAGACAACTATAAATGACTATGAGGGTATACATTATGTGGATTTTGGAGATGATATCATACAATTTATTATTTTTGTTTCTATTAAGTACCCCTCTGTTGATAATTAATCTTTCTTTATCTCCAATTATTGTCAATCCTAAAATGTATCTATGAATTTTGATATCAATAAATTCCAAATGGGGATCATTACAAAATTAGTGAAATTTGAAGGATTGGTTATAGTTTTAGGTTTTGATATACTATAACACAAATTCATCATAGTCAAACTTAACTCATTTATAATTTTGATGTTGAATAAATTATGATTCTATGAAGACAACTTCAAATTATGAAATGGCTATTGATTTTTCTGACGGATTTGATTGATTTTTCACTGATTTAGTTGATCTATATATGGTCCACAATATTCATTAGTATCATATATCAGTTCCCACATCATTCCAATCAATACAGAATCCACCTGAACTATAACTCAATCCATTTCCACCAAACATAAAATATTTATACCTACTGAATAATGAAAAAAATGCCTATGATAATTTCTGATAATCTCCTAACTGAATTATAAATAGAACTTTTTTATGTTTTATGGTATAATATAAGGGAAATTGGGTGGAAATTATAATAAATATGTTGTACTATCCATTATATTTTTATGAATACTTCGCTTTTGGAGGATGGGTCCATACTGGTTAGGCATCGTCAAAGGAGACATAACCCCACACTATTAGAAGTTATGAAAAAAGGGGAGGAAAGGTTTTTTGGGTCATGTTTCATTTACCTAGTTTCTGAATCCCAATGGGACATCCCTATCTATGTTGTACAAAATAAAACTAGGTGAACTGTTATAAATATTGAAAATGACGAGTTACATCCCATGAGAGTATAAAATAGTCGGTGAGTGCACACGGATTATTGTAATCTCAATAAATGCACACACAAATACCCTATCCCATTTCACTCTAGGACTATATTTTTTAGATACTTATAAGTAGGATATATTATTTCCAAATAGAGGGTTTCTATAGCTATTTTTAGGTTATGGTTACTATAGAGGGATAGGATAATATGACATTTACCTTTAGATTCAGTACATTTTATTACTAAAAGATTATTTGAGGACTTTTTAACTCATGAGGTTCTTTCCAAAGATGAGTCATAAGTTTATTTTATAATTTAAATGAGGCATTCATATAGTCATTTATGTATTATTTTACTATGTGTGGTTTTTCATTTGATGAATCTATATTGATTTTTGGTAAAGTGTGGCAATGATGCATTGAGAAAAAATTTGTTCTAAACTTTAAAAAATAATAATTAATTATAAAGAAATGAATTTTAATAGGTCATGTAGTGTCACATCATGGAATTGTGGATGATAAATATATAGTAGATATTATTTCATTCTTTTCATATCCTATATTTGTGCATGATGTTTTACCATTTCATGAACATGGAAGTTGTTTTGGGTTCATCATCAGTGATTTCTGAAAGACCGCTCTACCATTATCTCGATTTCATGAAAATCATATTGAATTGTTTTTTTGGTGAATCATATAGGTTATAATTTTAAGATTCAAAGAATCATCTGACCAATCAACTTATTATACATCCCCCATGACTGGACATCCCATTTGGTGTTATGTGTGATACTTCAAACATTGTAGTTGGAGAAGTCTTATCTAATAGAGTTGGAGCACAATCCCATGTGATTTATTATAATCCAATGATTTTAGATTCAGAAAAAAATAATTACTCCATAATATAAATAGACTTTATATAAATTATATTCTATTTATAAAAATGTCTCCCTTATTTATTGAGATACAAATTTTTTGTTTTATCTCATCATGTAGAGTTGAGGTACCATCTAAAGAAGCCACAAGAAAATCGACGACTTATTCATTATATTATCCTTCTTCAAGAGTTATAAATCAAGATGAAGGATATGAAGGGGTATGTGAACATGGTGGATAACCACATGAGCATGATTACTCACATATTGGATCATGACAAAAAAAATGAATCCCCACTTTAAGAAACCTTCCCCAATGAAAATATGTATGTCACTTTAGGTATGCATCCATGGACTGATGATTTAGAAAATTAATTAGTTTTATATGAAATTCCAGCCAACCCAAATTAACACCATGATAAAAAATTTAAGAGTGAATCTTGGTTTTATGTAAAGGATTATATTTAGCTTTGGGTATATTTATTTACCAAATCATTAATAGATGTGTAATAGATCATGATTTGTATCCTGTCTTCATTTTTTTCGTACACATACTTGTGGAAGTCACTTTGGACCCCCAATGATGGATATGATGGTCTTATACTCAGTATTATATTGGCTTACATTTTTTTCATGAAGACCTTGTGTTTTTAATGTCATTCCTTTATTTTAGGCACACTAGAATCAATTCAAGGAGACATTATATGCCATAACAACCCATATTTTTCTGTGTGACTATTGTTATAGGATTGATAAATTTTATTGGTCCATTTAGATGATCATTTGGATTCTTTTATAATATCTTATATTTATATTATGTTATTAAATGGGTGGAATCCAAGTCAACTAGGACTGATGATTCACCTATTGTAGTAAAATTTATCATGGATCTAATTTTTATAATGGTTTGGATTACCATAGGATATCATCAGTGACATGGGGAAGCACTTTTTCAAATAAACATTTTCCATTCTCTATCAAATGTTCCGATTGAAATATAAAACATTAACTATAATGACTTGGAAATTCCCTGTATTGTTTTTTAATATTTGGAAATTTTACGAGTCCGTAAAAATTGATGGTGTATGATTCCATGGCCCGGTGTGCCTGGAATGAATTTCTGAACTTTTTTTGGGTACGTATAGTAAACGTACAAGTGGTATTTTCTAACTTTTGAACCGGTGCTCGGAATTGAAATCCAAGGGCACCGTTGAACTCCCAGTACCAGATTTCGCTTAAGGAGACCTTCACCTTGACTAAAGTATGTTGAGGGTGAATGTTAGTTTTCGACTATTCATGGGAAAATAAAAATAAAATAATTTTTTAACATTTTATTTTCATTCCGGAAACCCCTCAACATGGGTTATATAGGTGGGGACCACCGATCCCAAAACCTCCCAATTTGAATTTAAGGGTGGGGAGCACCAGAACCCCCTACAATATTTCTTTAATATGGAGATAACTCTTGAACTCCCCTTTAATAAGAGATAACCCTTTATATATTCGCAATTTAATGGTTCCAACCACCTCTTAATTAATGATGTCAATTTAATTTAATGCTAAATCATAAATTGATGAAACATAAAATATTTGTTACTTTTCTTTTTTGGTGGAATTGGGTGAAAGGATTGGAAGAGGAGAACCTTTGAGGAATTTTTTTCTCCAACGAAGAATGCTTCTCCAATGAAGAACACCAGCATTCTCCAATGTCTTCAACTCCTTTCTCAGGACATCCTCTAACATGGGATGTCTTTAATCGACGACTATATTTCCCTCCTCCTTGACGTCAACAAAAAAATGAGGTAGGGGTGTGTTTTAAATTGATCAATGTTAATTTTTCCCCTCACATTGAATCACCCCCTTTGAGCTACTTGCTGCCGCCCTAATGCAGAGGGTGCTAGAAAAACAAACATGGCATGACCCCTCGGCAATTCTAATTGATTGTTTTGTTCTTCTTGAGAGAAGAACGCAGATTTGTTCCACAATGACGAGCGAAGAGTGGCCAGCTGGGCCGACCATTGGAAAAGGTGTGGCACATGCCTGTGTTGTGCGGAGAGCATGCATGGCCATCCGGGCAGCCGTGGCGGACCACCGAACCGCACCGCCTCCCAACTACACCACATCCGCCCCTCCATACCGTGACCACCGCGCCACCTCGCACCGCCCCGCGGCCTCCACCACTCCGCCTCATTGTGCCATCTGTGTCCCCCAAGACCTCCGCTGCTCTACAGCCCACACCACCTTCCCCACGCCGCAGTCGTTGTGGCCTAAGACGCCTCGCGGCCCCGCACTACCTGCAGCCTCTATGGCCACCCCGCAATGCCGCGGTCCAATACCCATGTCTGTCCACCAGGTCTGGCTACCCAGCATGCCAGGCCGCCCAGCACGGGCCGACCTAGACCCAGCGGGTGGGGCCGGCTCGGTTCGATCGGGTCAGACTGGACCTGGACCAGTTTCAACCCTATACACTCTTTTGGCCATAACTTTGGCACCATGCATCAGATTAATGAACACTTAGTGAAACTATAAACCATGGATCGATATGGTCCCATTGGTAAACCTCAATTTTTATTTCGATAATTTTGGGATATGGTCGGGTTGGATCGAGCACGAATCCAATCGGGTCCTTGGGACTAAAAGGGAAATAACATACAGGTCGGGCATCTGATTGACGCACTGTCTATTGCATTGAGACCCCTATGATGTGGTGGAACATTAGGATACTTTTTCTTAGGAATTCAGTGTTTTTGGTGTATCAAATAGTTGTTTGAGGATTAGACCCTCTCAGATACAAGAAGGCTTAGAGCGAGAACCCTGTAGTTGGCTGTGACAACATACTAGAGATATACTAGGATCCTGTGTGGGTATGATGATGAATGGACATGTACTAGGATCCTGTGTGATTCTGATGACATAATAGAGATGTACTCGGATCATGTGTGTGTTAGACGATGTACATGTACTAATATCCTTTGTTAGTCTAACGACATACTGGATATGTACTAGGATCCTACGTGGGTCTTACAATGTACTAGAGATGTACATGGATCATGTGTGGGTCTGATGACGTTATAGAGATGTACTATGATCCTGTATGGGACTGACGATGTACTGGAGATGTACTAGGATCCTGTGTTGGTCTGATGATTTACTGGAGATGTACTAGGATCCTGTGTGGATCTGACGACGTACTTGAGGTGTAATAGGAACCTGTGTGGGTCTGATGATGTACTAGTGATGTACTATGATATTATGTGGTTGTAATGATGAACTGGAGATTTACATTGATCTTGTGTGGGTATAACGACATACTGGATAAGTACTAGGATCATGTGTGGGTCTAACGACATAATAGAGATGTACTAGGATCCTGTGTGGGTCTGACGAACTACATGAGATGTACTAGGGTCTTGGGTGGGTCTGAAGATGTACCAGAGTTGTACTAGGATCATGTTTGGGTCTGAAGATGTAGCAGATATCTACTAGGATCATGTGTGGTTATAACGATGTACTGGAGATGTACTAGGATCCTGTGTGGGTCTAACTACGTACGAGAGAGGTACTTGGATCCTGTGTGGGTCTGACGACGTACTGAATATGTACTAGGATCTTGTGTGGGTCTAACGACGTACTGGAGATATACTAGGATTTTATGTGTGTTTGACGACATACTGATGATTTGTTAAGATCCTATGTGGGTTTGATGATGTACTAGGATCCTTCTTAGGTCTTCCTCTAAACATACTATGATGAATTAGTAGTTACATCTAATCATATATACTACTGTACCTATGTTTGACCTAGATTGAGCTGTGTTTGTACCTGTGTGGTACTTTCCTTCGTGGTAATACCATGCTGGTATTCTTTTGTGTGGTGTACCTAGGTGGTACTCACCCTCGTGGTATTCCTTCTTTTTTCGAACAATTGATCTGTGGGCTTTGAGTTTGACTCTATGTTTTCTTCATGATTGAGAAGGGTATACATGATAACTTAGGTATATGTATGTGATTTTTACCTAAGTAGGATTGTCAATTGATTTTCATGCAATGTAGTTTATCCATTTTGGATTTTGTTAGACAAACCCTTGCACGGGCTATGCCTGAACCTTGTTGTGTTTAGTGCAGACAATGGACAATGTTGATTAAGGATGAGAGTACTAGGACATGATAATACTCCGAGCTGGACCATGCGGCGTGTCAGTACGTAGGGGAGACGGGCGGACCTAGAGTACTGAGGAGGTGATCTATATCTACCCTTCAAGTAGGAACCTCAGAGGATGACCCATAAACAATATTTCTCATTCATTAGTTGTATTGTATTTTAGTTCTACCTGTACCATTAATGTTGGGCTTGTATTTCAGACCCTCTTACATTCAGAACCCTTTTTTCTATACAATTTACTTGTATTCGAATCTCTATTTTTATGTGGATGAGTGTGATTATATTTTTTAAAGGAAATTTATTTCCAATAGTATAGAATATGCATTTCTATGCTAGTCACTATCCCCTATCCTACAGAAGGCGGGCTTGGGGTAGTCATGCACGGGCCCCAGGGGATGGGTCGTGACAAATTCATATCAGAGGAGTCGGTTCTACCATAGAACATTGGAATCTGATCTTTTTAACAACAATAGATTTATGTGTAGTGAGTGTGGTTATAATTTTAAGGAATCCAGTGTTGTTGTGGTGGCTGATGTATCCATACAGTAGGACCCTTACTTCTGATTTCTGACTCAGTGCACGAAAACACTGATTACGTGTGTGTTTTAAAACTTTTTATTGCGCCTTCATGAGTCAGCTCACCAAGTATAATTTAATGACCGTGGAACACCTATTCCTTATTAGGATACCATTTCCTAGAAAGATATCTAGTATTCCCTAGAGAGTACATGATGACGGCCCACTGAGTGATGAGGCTCTTGTACAGGGCCCTCTTACTATGTCGGCACCTTCGGGTGGTGTACCTGTAGTACCACCACCCATTGGGATGCAGATACCTCCAGCCACATAGGCAGATGGTTCATGCCTACTGAGTGTGTTTCACGAGTTCCAGCAGTCGATGTCTCCAAGGTTTCGAGGTGAGAAAATTTACCACAAAGATGAGTGCTGGATGGAGGCGGTTAATAGAGTTTTTTGCCTAGTTGAGACACCATTAGAGAAGATAGTGATCATAGCTACTAGTATTGTTCAGTGATTGAACATGAGGATGGTCCACATAGTGATGAGGCTTTAGTATGTGGACCATTACCTGATATAATACCTTCGGGTTGTGTGTCAGCTATATCACTGCCCATTGGTCAGGAGTTAGAACTGACAGTACTCGTAGAAGACACATATAGGATTAATTTCTTACGCGTGATTCAGCATCGGATACCCATTAGGTTCTGAGACCAGCCTGACTCACTGGTAGCTGAGGACTGGCTTGAGGTGGTGGCTGATAGTTCACTAGAGATTCTACAGTATCGACAAGATGACATGTCAGTAGCTGAGTATTCATCAAGGCATTCTATCAATTCCTGGTAATAGATTAATACAATAAAATCAGTTCTTCATGGCTCGGACTTCTGAGTGAGGTGTGTTTAAGGAAATCCAACCAATAACTATCCCCTTATTCATTCCTACTAATGATAGTGTGATAGAGGGAACCATTATGGTTCAATGTTCATTAGCAGGCCAGATATAGTGAATGAATGTTAGAAGTGGGAAAGTAGGAAACTGGTGCCAGTATCAAAGAATTGGGCATGTAAAATGTTTCGGGAAGAGGATGTAATGATGATAGATGAATCTATAGGGTAGTAGACATCTAATCACAACTAGGAGAGAAACATGAGGTTGTTTACATTTCGGTATGTCACAACCACCCCCCATTTTTTGTGGATCCCACCAAGAATAGGTAGCTAGAGGACATGGGAAGGGAGTAGTAGCATGTGGTCGAGGAGTGTGACCCAAGGGATATAGGAATGATTCGAGGTACGATTTGTGACTACTAATAGTTTCATAGATATAGACCTAGGTACCAATCATTACTTCATTCCCCAAATCATGTTCAATTCTTAGAGTTTCCGGTTAAGCCGCTGAATTGACCCTCACTTTTGTATATACCATTGGGAGGAGAATCAATAATCACACTTACGCTGATGATGTGATTTTACCATTGAGGTGAGTGTTTTGATTGGATGCTCTTGGTGGCAGCATGATAGCCTTACGATGTTAGTTTGGGTATGGACTAGTAAACCACAGTTCATACTCATATTGAATGTACTAGGAAAATAGGTTGTGGTTTCTCTACAACATTATAATGGGGTTTTCCTTGGTATGAAAAATATAATCATAAGAAGCAATGTATAGAGTCATGCATATGAGCATGTATTTGGTCACTCATTAGTTGGATAGATTTACCCTTCTGGTAGATGGAGTTTTTAGTTTTTAGTTCCAATCAGAAGTGGAAGAGCATGGGTACATATTTTTAAAAGATTTTTCCAGGATTACCTCTCGAAATGGAGAGGGACATTTTCGTTGGCTTGGTACTACCGAATATTTGTACTTGACTTCCCTAGCGTAGAGGAACCCATGTCATCTTTGATGAAAAAGGTGGAGCCTTTCCTGTGTATGGAGAAGTGTCATCAATGATTTCAGGAGCTGAGATAGAGACTTAAATGTGCAACAATACTACCCATGGCCTGGTGTTAAAAATAGTGGTCTTTGAGCTGAATGTGTGGTGGCGTTACCTAATAGGAAAATATTTTACAGTGTACTATGATCAGAAGAGTCTCAGGTATATCTTCTCTCAGAAGGAACTAAACCTAAGACACGGATGTTGTCTTGAGATCCTCTAGGACTATGACTTTGAGAATGTCTATAATCTTGGGAAGGGGTATGTTGTTGTAGAAGCACTCAGCAGGAGATATGGAATACAGCTGCTTGGTGAGGCAAAAGAGAAACTGGCTGATTTGCATATATCCTTTGTGGATCGGGATAGAGAAACTTTTCTTCATTCTATTATTGTCATTCCCCCACTTCTTTAGTGAGTCAGGGAGGCACAATAAGGGGAAACTGACTAGGGGGCATGACGTTGTCAGATATCCATAGGACAGGAACCTGATGGATTTTTCTAAAGGTGGGGAGCAGGCCATCCTTTCGAGGGGATGTACCATGGTACCAGTGTCAATTCAGGAGGAATTGTTGAGGGAGTTCCACACAAACCCAATAGCAGTACCTCCAAGAGGGATTATATATACCAGGATCTCTGACGACAACACTGTTGGTCGAGAATGAAGAAAGAAGTTACAGAGTTTGTCTCTCGGTGCATCACTTGTAAACAAGTGAAGACAGAGCATCAGGTGCCAGCATTCCTGGTTCAACTTTTAGATGTACCAAAGTGGAATTGGGATGGGGAATCCATGGAATTTTTGATAGGACATTCATGTACATCCAGAGGTCATGACTCTATCTGGGTGATCATTGGCCGACTCACCAAGTCGGCTCACTTCCTACCGATCAGAGTGCAGGGTTCAGTAAACAGCATGGGACCTCTCAATGTGTAGGAGATTGTGTGGTTACATGGAGTACCATCGACGATTATATCCAATCGTGATACATGTTTCACTTCCTAGATATGGATAGGGTTTCCAAAGGTTTTCAAGACACCACTTCATTTGAGCACTGCCTTCCATCCTAAGAAGGATGGCCAGACTGAGCAAACCATTCAGACTCTCGAGGACATGTTGTATGCTTGTTTCCTAAACATTGTTCTTATCTAAGAGGATCACTTGACTTTTTTATAGTTTTAATACAACAATAGATATCACTCCACCATTGGGATGGAACATTTTGAGGCATTTTAGGGGCAACCTTAGAGATCATCTTTGTACTAGACTAACCTAGGGGAGTCATCACTTGTGGGACCAGAGATGGTACGAGATACCACAGAGAACTTACAGATCATCCAGGAGTGGATTAATACTACACATAGAAGGAAAAATTATTATTCTGATAGGAGAGGAAGACCTCTACAGTTTAATTATGGTCAACACGTCTTTCTATAGGTATCACCTTGACGATGTTTGCAGATACTTGGCTGAGGCGACAATTTATCTCCAAAGTTCATTGGAGCCTTCCAGGTCCTCAGCAGAGTTGGTGAGGTGTCTTAAAACCTGGAACTTCCCACTCAGTTGTGTCGGGTGCTCTACATCTTCCATATATCCCAGATAAGGAGATATGTGCATGACCCTTCTCACATCATTTACCATGGAGAGTTGGACATCAATGATGGGGTGATGATTACTAATGTTCTATTAGATATTGAGGATCGATAAGAGCTAGTTATTCATGGTTAGTCAATACCTGTTGTTCACATTCACTAGCATTACGAGAACCTCTAAAAGAGCATAAGGCAGTGGGATGCTCAGATACATTCTCAATACCCCCACTTGATTTCATAATTTTGTGATGTGGCTTTCGGGGATGCAAATCCCTAAGGTGGAAAGAATGTAAAGACCCAAAAATTCCATGTAAATTTTTAATATAAGGGAATTTTATGAGTCTGTGAAAATTGAAGGCGCATGATTCTGAGGCCCGATGTGCCCGGAATGAATTTATGTACTTTTTTCGGGTACGTTCAGTAAACAAACGAGTGTGATTTTTTAACATTTGAACCGGTGCTTGGAATTGAAATCAGAGGGCACCATTAAACTCGTTGTTCCAGTTTTTGCTTAAGGATACCTTCACCTCAACCGTTGTAGGTCGAGGGTGAATGTTAGTTTTTCACATTTCGTGGGAAAAAATTTATTTTTTAAAAAATTATTTTTATTCTTGAAACCCATCATCATGGGTGATGGTGGTGGGGACCACCAAGCCCAAAACATCCCAATTTGAATTTATGGGTGGGGACCCCATGAACGCCCTACACTCCTTCTTCAATATGGAGATAACTCTTGAGCTCCCCTTTAATGGGAGATAAGCTTTATTATCCTCCCATTTTAATGGGGCCAAGCACATCGTAATTAATGACATCAATTTAATTTTATTCCAAAAACGAAATAGATGAAACATTACATATTAGATACTTTTCTCTTTGGGTGGAAAGGGGAGAAAGGTTTGGAAGAGGAGGAATTCTTCTTCTCCAATGAAGAAAGCTTCTCCAATGAAGAATGCTGATGTTCTCTAATGCCATAGAATTATTCCTCGGGACATCCTCTAACGTGGGACATCTTAAATCTAATATTGTTTTTCCCTCCTCATCGACCTCAAAAAAAATGAGGTAGGGGTGTGTTTTAAATTGATCAATGAGATTTTTTCCCTCACATTGAATCATCCCCCTTATGTCACTTGCTACCTCTTTTACGTGGATGGTGTAGGCCAAAAAAACATGTCATGACCCCTCCTCCATTCTTTATGAATGGCATTTTAGTTGTGATGGAAGAAGGTGGATTTGTGACTCGGTGATGAATGAAGAATGGCCAGCCGAACCAGCTACTGGAAAAGAAGCGGCGCTCGACTAAGCTGTGTGGAGAGGACGGTTGTCCATCTGGCTGGCTGCGGCGAACAGCTGTACTACGGCCGCGCTGGCCACCCTTCCATACCATGGCCTCACCGCCTCCAGGTACAGCCCCACGGCCTCCGTGGCCCCCATGGAAATGGTTGCTCTGGCGCCCCATGCCGCACGCGGCCTCCGCAGCACCCACGGCCTCCCCCCCTCCGTGGCCCTGGCGGCCACCGCCGACCCATGGCCTTCACGGCCCTGTGCCGCCCGCGGCCCCTATGACCTTGACCGTTCTATGGACCACATGGCCTCAGCCACCCTGTGGCCTCTGTGGCCCGGTGCCGCCCACAGCCTCCATGGACTCCCCACAACCCTGTGGGTCGGGTCAGTCCGACCGGGTCAGATTAGACTCAAACTAGTTTCGACCCTATACTCTCTTTTGGCCATAACATGGGCACCAGACATTCAATTGACGAACCATCAGTGGTTATGGAACCTTGGAGCGAGACGGTCCCTTTGGTATACCCTACATGATATTTGGATAAAATTGGGATACAGTTGGGCTGGATCGAGCTCGAATCCAACCGGGCCCTCAGGAATAAATGTATAATAGCTTACAGACCGGGCGTCCGATTGACACACAATATGTTGCGTTGAGTCCAATATGATGTGGAGGAACTTTTTTGATACTTATTTAGGGGACTTCATGGATGTTGGAGTATCAACCAGTGGCTTGAGGAGTGGACCATCTCAGAGACAAGCAATCTTAGTCGGGGAACCCTGTAGGTGGATGTGATGACGTACTGGAGATGTACTAGGATCCTGAGTGGGTGTGATGACATACTAGAGATGTACGAGGATCCGGTGTGGGTCTGAAGATGTATTTGAAATGTAACAGGATCCTGTGTGGGTATGAAGATGTACTAGAGATGTATGAGGATCCAGTGTGGGTCTGACGATGTACTGGAGCTGTACCAGGATCCTGTGTGGGTCGGACGACGTACAAAAGATGTACTAGGATTCTGTGTGGGTCTGACGATATACCGAATATTTACTAGGATCATGTGTGGGTTTGATGTCATGCCAGATATGCACTAGGATCTTGTGTGAGTAGGGAATTCATTGGAAAAGACATTATGTGTTTTAGTACTCACCCCTATATTGGCACATTGGTGATTTTATAGATGACATCAATCGAGAAATGGGAAAAGGTAATGTATCACATGTCTTTAGGACTAAATTGTGATACATGGGTTGTTTGATGATGTTTGAGAATGGAGCCTATGGGGCATGGAGTCGGCTGTTTTTCTTGGACTCTTGATAGCTTGTATTCCATTATTTACCACAGTATTGTAGTCTTATGCTATGGTACTTGATTTTAATATGGTTTTGATAAATGAAATTTTGAGTTGTCTTCTATTGTTGCCATGCATCATATAGTGGTTTTTTGTTTTGAATTCATCTATTTATTTTCTTTTATTCTTAAATTCCAAATCATCTCCACTTGTATTAAACCCCTTTGGCATTTACGAAAAAATTTTGGAGCCTTGGGGATGCCTCTTAAGGGGTAGTAACATCTCACCACCCTCTTAATCCAATGCGGAGAGGTGGGATGGTACAACACATACCATTCCACATGGATTAAACACAACAATAGAGTATCCCTATTCAACAAATTCAAAATAGAAGCTCAATGAGAAATAAAATGTTATGTACAAGATTGATGTTGTTCCTCCAAAAAAACTACCATTTCCAAAGTGATCATTATAAAATATATTGATGGTTTAAGATGATATGTAAAAATTAGTTTTGGATATATTATAGCATGTTGAGATCAAATCTTAGTACTTAAAACACCTGATTAATATATGCATTCCATGTTTTTGAAAGAATTGTGTACAAATAGAAGATTGTTAAAAGAAAATGAGTGGATAGAAATTCGTAGGAATGTATCCTCACTCATCACACCATCCCTGTAAATTACTACAATGTTAACATACCATTGGAAATTAACCATTCAATGAACAGTAGTGGAGTTTCATTTCTCTAATTCGTTATCTGATTTTTGGTGCGTCTGTTAATCTCATGCATCGTTTTGTTTTCTCTAACGTGTCAGTTGGAGGACTGAATCCAGCAATGGTGGTTGTGAAAAAAGCGAATAGGGAAAACAATACAGAATTGGTGTCATCTAGGATATCCATTTTCATTAATGGGACATTATCTATACTATAAATGTCTACATATAGAAAATGGAAGATGGTCAAATATGTACAAATGGTCTCATCATTCATGGAATATCATTCCTCAAAAATTACAAGACAATTATAAATGACTACGAGGGTATACATTATGTGTATTTTGGAGATGATATCATACAATTTAATATTTTTGTTTCTATTAAGTATCCCTATGATGAATATTAATCTGTCTTTATCTCCAATTCTTGTCAATCCTAAAATTTATCTATGAATTTTGATTTCTATAAATTCCAAATGGGGATCATTACAAAATTAGTGAAATCAGAAGGATTGGTTCTAGTTTTAGGTTTTGATATAATATAAACCAAATTACTCATAGTCAAACCTAACTCATTTATAATTTTTATGTGGACTAAATTATGATTCTACGAATACAACTTCTAATTATGAAATGGTGATTTTTCTGACGGATTTGATTGATTTTTCACTGATGTAGTTGATCTATATATGGTCCACAATATTCATTAGTATCATATATCAGTTCCCACACCATTCCAATCAATAAAGAATCCACCCAAACTGGAACTCAAACCATTGACACCAAACATAAAATATTTATACCTACTGAATAATGAAAAAACTGCCAATGATAATTTTTGATAATCTCCTACCTGAATTATAAATAGATATTTTTTGTGTTTTATGGGATAATATAAGGGTGGACCTTATAATAAATATGGTGTATTATCCCTTCTATTTTTATGAATACTATGCTTTTGGAGGATGGTTCCATACTGATTTGGCATCGTCAAAGGAGACATAACCCCACACTATTAGAAGTTATGAAAAACGGGGAGGAAATATTTTTTGGGTCAAGTTTCATTTACCTAGTTTCTGAATTCCAATGGGAAATCCCTATCCATGTTGTGAAAAATAAATCTAGGTGAACTATTATAAATATTGAAAATGACGAGTTACATCCAATGAGAGTATAAAATAGTTGGTGAGTGAACATAGATTATTTTAAACTAAATAAATGCACACACAAATACCCTTTCCCATTTCACTCTATGACTATATTTTTTAGATACTTGTAAGTTGGATATATTATTTCCAAATAAAGGGTTTCTATAGCTCTTTTTGGGTTATGATTACTATAGAGGGATATGATAATATGACAATTACCTTTACATTCAGTACATTTCAGTACTATAGGATGATTTGAGGACTTTTTAACTCATGAGGTTCTTTACAAAGATGAGTCATAAGTTTATTTTATAATTTACATGAGGCATTCATATAGTCATTTTTGGATTATTTTACTATGTGTGTTTTTTCATTTGATGAATCTATATTGAGTTTTGGTAATGTGTGGCATTGATGCATTGAGACAAAATTTGTTCTAATCTTTGAAAAATGATAATTAATTATAAAGAAACGAATTTTAATAGGTCATGTAGTGTCACATCATGGAATTATGGATGATAAATATATAGTAGATATTATTTCATTCTTTTCATATCCTACATTGGTGCATGATGTTTTACCATTTCATGAACATGCATGCTGTTTTGGGTTCATCATCAGCGATTTCAGAAAGACCGCTCTACCATTATCTCAATTTCATGAAAATCATATTGAATTTTTTTTGGTGATTCATATAGGGTATAATTTTAAGATTCTATATAGCATATGACCAATCAACTAATCATACATCCCCCTACTGAGTGTGTTGCAAGAGTTCCAGCAGTCGAAGCCTCCAAGCTATCGAGGTGAGACAATTTACCACGAAGATGAGGGCTGGCTAGAGGCGGTTAGTAGAGTTTTCTGCCTAGTTGAGACACCATTATAGAGGACGGTGATCTTATCTACTAGTATTGTTCAGTGAGTGAACGTGAGGATGGTCCACGTAGTGATGATGCTTTAGTATGTGGACCATTACCTGAGATAATACATTCGGGTAGTGTGTCCTCTATATCACTGCCCATTGGTCAGGAGTTAGAACCGACAGTACTGGTACAAGACACATATAGGATTAATTCCTTACGCATGATTCAGTATCAGATACCCCTTGGGTTCTGAGACCAGCCCAACTCACAGGCGGTTGAGGAATGGCTTGAGGAGGTGGCTGATTGTTCTCTAGAGATTCTACAGTATCTACAGGACGACATGTCGGTAGCTGAGTATTCATCAAGGCATTCCGACCATTCCTGGTAATCGATTAATACAATACAATCAGTGCTTCATGTCTCAGACTTCTGAGTGAGGTTTTTTTAAGGAAATACAAGCAAGAACTATCCCCTTTGGCATTCCAACTAATGTTATGGTGATAGAGAGATCCTTTATGGTTGAATGTTCTTTAGCTGGCTGGATATAGCAAATGAATGTTAGAAGTGGGAAAGTAGGAAACTGGTGCCAGTATCAGAGAATTGGGCATGTAAAATGTTTCCGGAAGAGGATGTAATGATGATAGATGAATCTAAAGGGCAGTAGACATGGAAGCACAGCTAGGAGAGCAGCATGAGGTTTTTTAAATTTCGTCATGTCACAACCACCCCCCATTTTTTCTGGATCCCACCATGCTTAGGTAGAAAGAGGACATGGGAAGGGAGTAGCATCTTGTGGTCGAGGAGTGTGACCCATGGGTTATAGGAATGATTCGAGGTACGATTTGTGTCTACTAATAGCTGTCACAGATATAGATCTAGGAACTAATCATTACATCTTTCCACGAATCCTGTTCAATTCCTAGAGTTTCCGGTTAAGCCGCTGAATTGACCCTCACGTTTGGATATACCATTGGGAGGAGAATCAATAATCACACTTATGCTGATGGTTTGATTTAACCATTGAGGTGAGTGTTTCGATTGGAACCTCTTGGTGGAAGCATCGTGCCCTTACGACGTTAGTTTGGGTATGGAATGGGAAACCATAGTTCATACTCAGATTGAATGTATTATGAAAATAGGTTGTGGTTTCTCTACAACATTAGAATGGGGATTTCCTTGGTAAGAAAAATAGAATCCTAGGCAGCAAAGGATCAAGTCATGCATTTGAGGGTGTATTTGGTCACTCGTTAGTTGGCCAGATTTACCCTTCTGGTAGATGGAGTTTTTAGTTTATAGTTCCAATCATAAGTGGATGAGCATGGGGGCGTCTTTTTAAAATATGTTTCCAGGATTAACTCTCCAAATGGAGAGGGACCTTTTCTTTGACTTGGTACTACCGAATATTTCTACCCGACTTCCCTAGCGTACAGGCACCCATGTCAGCTTTGATGAAAAAGGTGGAGCCTTTCCTGTGGTTGGAGAAGTGTCATCAATGATTTCAGGATATGAGACAGAGACATAAAAGTACATCTATAGTACCCATTCCCTAGTGTTAGAAATAGTGTTCTTTGAGCTGCATGTGTAGTGGCATTACTTGATAGGAAAACATTTTACAGTGTACTGTGATTAGAAGATTCATAGGTATATCTTCTCTCAGAAGGAAATAAACCTAAGACACTGATGTTGGCTTGAGTTCCTCTAGGATTATGACTTTGAGAATGTCTATAATCTTGGGAAGGGGTATGTTGTAGTAGAAGCACTCAGCAGAAGATATGGTATACAACTATTAGGTGTGGCAAAAGAGCAGCTGGCCGATTTGCAGATATCCTTTGTGGATTAGGATAGTCAATCTTTTCTTCAGTCTCTTAAAGTCACTCCCCAAATTCTTCAGCGATTCACGGAGGCAAAAAAAGGGGACACTGACTAGGGGGCATGACGTTGTCAGATATCAATAGGACAGGCACCTGATGGATTTTTCCGAAAGTGGGGAGTACATAATCTTTTTGAGGGGATGTACCATGGTACCAATGTCGATTCAGGGGGAAGGGTTGAGGGAGTTCCAAACAAACACACTAGTGGTACCTCCAAGAGTGTAGAATATCTACCAGGATCTCTGACGACAACACTGGTGGTCGAGAATGAAAAAAGAAGTAGCCGAGTTTGTCTCTCTGTGCATCACTTTTCAACAAGTGAAGGCATAGCATCAGGTGCCAGCAGGCCTGGTTCAGCTTTTAGATGTCCAAAAGTGGAATTGGGATGGTATATCCATAGACATTGTGATAGGACATTCATGTACATCCAGAGGACATGACTCTATCTGGGTGATCGTCGGCCAACTCACCAAGTCGGCTCACTTCCTAACAATAAGAGTGCAGGGTTCAGTAGAGAGCTTGGGACCTCTCAATTTGTAGGAGATGGTGCGGTTACATGGAGTACCCTCGACAATTATATCCAATTGTGATACATGTTTCACTTCCTGGATATGGATGGGGTTTCCAAAGGTTTTCAAGAAACAACATCATTTAAGGGCCACCTTCCATCATAAGAAAGATGGCCAGACAGAGCAAACCATTCAGACTCTCGAGGACATGTTGCGTGATTGTTTCCTCAAATTTTTTTCTTAGCTAAGAATATCACTTGCCTTTTTTATATTTTTCATAAAACAATAGCTATCACTCCACAGTTGGGATGTAACCTTTTGAGGAATTGTATGGGAAACATTAGAGATCATCTTTGTACTAGACTGACCCAGGGGAGTCAGCACTTATGGGACCAGAGATGGTATGGGATATGACAAAGAAGTTACAGATCATCCAAGAGTGGATGAATACTACACATAGGAGGCAAAAGACTTATATTGATAGGAGAGTATGACCTCTATAGTTTAAGTATGGTGACCACGTCTTTCTATAGGTCTCACCTCGACGATGTTTGCAGAGATTTGGCTGAGGTGACAATTTATCTCCAAAGTTCATTGGAGCCTTCCAGGTCCTCAGCAGAGTTGGTGAGGTGTCTTACAACCTGGCACATCCCACTCAGTTGTGCCGGGTGCTCGACATCTTCCATATATCCCAGATAAGGAGATATGTGCATGACCCTTCTCACATCATTGTCCATGGAGAGTTGGACATCGATGATGGGGTGATGATTACAGATGTTCTATTAGATATTGAGGATCGATAAGTGCTGATTCTTCCTAGTCGGTCAATACCTCTAGTGCACATTCATTGGCATTACGAGAACCTCTAAAAAAGCACATGGGAGTGGGATTCTCAGATACATTCTCTGTACCCCAACTTGATTTCATAATTTTGTGATGTGGCTTTTAGGGATGCAAAGGCTTGAGGTGGAAAGAAGGTAAAGACCCAAAAATTACATGTAATTTGTTAATATAAGGGAATTTTATGAGTCTCTGAAAATTGACGGCGCATGATTCTGAGGCCCAGTGTGCCCGGAATGAATTTATGAACTTTTTTTTCGGGTACGTTCAGTAAACATACGAGTGGGATTTTCTAACATTTGAACTAGTGCTTGGAATTGAAATCCAAGGGGACCATTAAACTCACAGTGCCAGTTTTTGCTTAATGAGACCTTCACCTCGACCATTGTAGTTTGAGGGTGAATGTTAGTTTTTCACATTTCATGGGAAAAAAATAAAATTATTTTTTAACATATTATTTATATTCTTGAAACCCCTCATCACGGGTTATGGTGGTGGGGACCACCAAGCCCAAAACATCCCAATTTGAATTTAAGGGTGGGGACCCCAAGAACACCCTACACACCTTCTTTAATATGGAGATAACTTTTGATCTCCCCTTTAATGGGAGATAGCCTTTAGTATCCTCCCAGATTAATGGGGCCAACCACATCGTAATTAATGACATAAATTTAATTTTTTTCCGACAATTAAATATTTGAAAACATAACATATTGGATACTTTTCTTCTTGGGTGGAATGGGGAGAATGGATTGGAAGAGGAGGAATTCTTCTTCTCCAATGAAGAATGCTTCTCCAATGAAGAATATTGTTGTTCTACAACGCCATCGAATTATTCATTGGGACATACTCTAACGTGGGACATCTTAAATCGAATATTGTCCTTCCATCCTCATCAACGTCAAAAAAAAGAGGTAGGGGTGTGTTTTAAATTGATCAGTGTGATTTTTCCCCTCACATTGAATCATCCCCCTTAAGTCACTGGCAACCTCTTTTACGTGGATCGTGCTGGCCAAACAAACATGTCTCGACCCCTCCGCCATTCTTCATAAATGGTGTTTTAGTTGCGATGAAAGAAGGTGTCTTTGTGCCATGGTGATGAATGAAGAGTGGTCAGTCGAACCGTCTGCTGGAAAAGAAGCGGCGCTCGACTACGCCACGCGGAGAGGACGGCTGGCCATCCGGCTAGCTGCGGCAGACAGCCGTACTACGGCCACCGTAGCCACCCCGCCATATCGTGGCCTCAGTGCCTCCTTGTGCAGCCCCATGGCCTCTGTGTCCCCCATGTCCTTGGTTGCTCTGGCGCCCCATGTCGCACGCGGCCTCCTCAGCACCCATGGCCTCCCCCGCTCCATGGCCCCGACGGCATCTGCCGACCCATGGCCTTCACTACCCTGTGCCGCCCATGGCCCCTATGGCCTCGGCTGCTCTGTGGACCCCATGTTCTCAGCCGCCCCATGGCCTCTGTGGCCCGGTGCCGCCCACAACCTCCATGGACACCCCACAACCCCGTGGGCCGGGTCGGTCCGACCGGGTGAGACTAGACTCATACTAGTTTCGACCCTATACTCTCTTTTGTCCATAACATGGGCACCAGACATTCATTTGACGAACCATCAGTCGTTATGGAACCATGGAGTGAGACGGTCCCTTTGGTACACCCTACATGATATTTGGATAAAATTGGGATACAGTTGGGCTGGATCGAGCTCGAATCCAACCAGGCCCTCAGGAATAAAAGTATAATAACTTACATACCAGGTGACAGATTGACGCATAGTATGTTGTGTTGAGACCTATATAATGTGGAGGAACGTTTTCGATACTTATTCAGGAGACTTCATGGATGTTGGAGTATCAACAAGTGGCATGAGGAGTGGACCATCCCAGAGACAAGAAAGCTTAGTCGGGGAACCCTCTAGGTGGATGTGATGACGTACTGGAGACGTACTAGGATCCTTAGTGGGTATGATGACATACTGAAGATGTATGAGGATCCGGTGTGGGTCTCGAGACGTATTGGAAATGTAACAATATCCTATGTGGGTCTGACGATCTACTCGAGATGTACGAGGATCCAGTGTGGGTCTGACGATGTACTGGAGCAGTACCAGGATCCTGTGTGGGTCAGACGATGTATAGAAGATGTACTACGATTCTGTGTGGGTCTGACGATATACCGAATATTTACTAGGATCATGTGTGGGTCTAACGTCGTGCCGGAGATGCACTAGGATCTTGTGTGGGTCTGACGACTTACCAGATATGTACTTGGATCCTATGTGGGACTAACGACGTATAGGAGATGTAATAGGATCATGTGTCGGTCTAACGACATACCGGAGATGTACTAGGATCCTATGTGAGTCTGACGATGTATTGGAGATGTAATAGGATCTTGTGTGGGTCTAATGATGTACTTTAGATGTACTATGATCATTTGTGGGTCTGGCGACGTATTGGAGATATAATAGGATCATGTGTGGGTCTGGCGACGTACTGGAGATGTGTTAGGATCTTGTGGTGGTATAATGACGTACTGGAGATGTACTGGGATTCTATGTGGGTCTGACGACGTACTAGAGAAATACTAGGATCATGTGTGGGTCTGACAATGTACGGGAGATGTACGAGGATCGTGTGTGGGTCTGACGACCTACCTGAGATGTACTAGGATCTTGTGTGGGTCTGACGACATATTGGAGAGTAGTTGGATCCTATGTGGGTCTGACAATGTGCTAATGATGTTGGGTCTAACGATGTACTATTATCCTTCATGGGTCTGACTCTTAACAGAGAATGATGAATTAGTAGTTACTTTTAATCACCTCTATTACTGTACATAGGTTATACCTGTTCTGAGTTGAGTTCGTACATGTGTGGTACATTCCATCATGGTAATACATTGGAGGTATTATTCTATGTGGTGTACCTATGTGGTACTTATCTTTTTGGTATTCCTTACTTTTTTAATAGTTGAGCTTTGGGATTTGAATTGGACTCGGTGTTTTCCTCATGATTGAGATGGGTATACTTGAAAAATTAGGTACATTTATGGGAATACACCAAAGTAGCGTTTTAATTTTATTTCCATGCTATCGATTTTATCCTTTATGGATTTTGTGATACCTTGAAGGTCTTGGGGTCCCTATAGAGTATTGTTATACTCAACCTTGCACAGGATATGCTCATACCTTGTTTTGTTTGGTGGAGACGATGAATAGCACTGATTGAAGACGAGGGTACCAAGACTGGATGGTGTATGGAGGTGGACCATACGTCGTGTCTGTACACAGAGTAGACGGAAAGACGTGCAGTGCTGATGAGGCAACATGTACCTACACTTCAGGTGGGAAACTCATAGGAAGGCCCAATAGTTTTCTTTCTCTTTCTTCAGTTGAATTGTATTTCAATTGTACTGGTACCTTTACTATTGGGTTTGTATTTCATCCCTTCTTACTTTCAGAACTCTTTTTTCTATACAGTTTACTTGTGTTTGTATATCGATGTGTCCTTGGTTGAGTGTGTTTATAGTTTCAAAATGAAATTCCTGCATAGATTTAGGCAATATGCCTTTAGGAGCTAGTCCCCAGCCCCTGTCCTACGGATGGCGGTCTTGGGGAAGTCATGGCACGGGCCCCGGGGGACAGGTCGTGACAAATTGGTATCATAGGAGTCGGTTATACTGTATAACATTGAATTAAGATATTTTTAATAGAAATAGTGTTAAGTGTAGTGAGTGTGGTTATCCATTTAGGGAATACAATGTTGGTGCAGTGGAAAATGTATCTATACACCATGTCCCTGACTTATGATTTCTGAATCAGTGCAAGAAAACACAGATTGAATGTGTGTTTTGAAAGGTTTTCTTCTACCTTCTATAGTTAACCCACCAGGTATAACTAAATGACCATGAAAACATGTTTTTTTTTCAAGATACCATTTTGTATACAACCAGCTAAGAATCCCGAGAGAGTAGACATTGACATCCCACCGAGCGATGAGGCTCCGGTGCAGGGCCCTCTTACTATGTCAGCACCTTGGGGTGGTGTACTAGCAACATCACCACTCGTTGGGAAGCAGATAACACCAGCCACACTGGAAGATGGTGCATGCCTACTGAGTGGATTGCATGAGTTCCAGTAGCATAGACCTTTGAGGTTTCGAGGTGAGATAGTTTCCCACGCAACTGAGGGCTGGCTGGAGGCAGTTGCTTGAGTTTTCTACCTAGTTGAGACACCCTTAGAGTAGATGGTGTTCTTATCTACTAGTCTTTTTTAGTGAATGACCATGTTGATTTTGCATATAGTGATGAGGATTCAGTACGTGGACCATTACCTGAGATAGTACCTTCGGGTAGTGTTTCTTCTATATCATTGCCTGGTGGTCGGCAGTTACAGCTGAGAGTACTTGTAGAGGACACATATAGGCTTAGTTCCTTATGCGTGATTCAACATTAGATACCCCTCAAGTTCTGAGGTGATCCTGACTCACAAGCGGCTGAGGACTGGCTTGAGGATGTGGTTGAGAGTTCTCTAGAGCTTCTACAGCTTCGGTAGGGCGACATGTCGGTAGATAAGTATTCATCGAGGAGTACCGACCATTCCAGATACTCGATTAATACTATACAATTAGTGCTTCAGGGCTCTGACTATTGAGCGAGTTCTATTTAAGGACATCCAAGCCCTAGATATTACCATATACAAACTTACTTATTTATGTGTGTAGTTTCATGCGGTCGAGGACTGTGACCCAAGTGCTCTAGGATTGATTCGAGGTATGATATGTGTTTACTAGTTGTAGCAGTATATATAGATATAAGTACAAATCATTCCATCTTTCCAAGAATCTTCTTCAAGACCTAGAGCCTCGGATTAATACATTGACTTGACCTTCATGTCTGGAGATACATTTGGGTGGATACATGATAATCAAACTTATGTTGATGGGTTGATCTTACCCTTGAGGTGAGAGTTTTGATTGGAACCTCTTTGTGGCATCATCGATGCCTTACAACATTAGTCTGGGTATGGACTGGGAAACCACAGTTCATACTCAGATTGAATGTATTAGGAAAAAAAATTGTGGTTTATATACAACATTGGAATGGGGTTTTCCTTGGTTGGTGAAAAGGAAACCCAGGCAGCACAGGATGGACTCATGCATAGGAGGGTGCAGCCGATCACTCATGATTTGGCCAGATTTACCCTTGTGGCAGCATGAGTTTTGAGTTTTCAGTTCCAAAAAAGTGGCAGAGCATGGGGACATCATATCGAAATATTTTTCCAGAATTACCTCCCAAAAGGAATTGGAACATCTACATTTTGAAGGTACTAACAATGATTCGTACTCGACATCCCTAGGGTAGCGACACCCTTATCATCTTTGACGAGAAATGGGGAGCCTTTCCTGTGGATGGAGAAGTCTCAGCAAAGCTTTCAAGGCCTAAGACAGATATTTCAAGTAAAAAATTGCTACCCATAAACTAAAGTTATCAACAATGGTCTTTTCAATGAAGGTGTGGAGGAATTACGCGATAGGTGAACGTTTTACAGTGTACTCTGATCACAAGAGCCTCATGTATATCTTCTCTCAGAAGGACATGAACCTGAGACAATGACGTTGGCTTGAGATCCGCCAAGACTATGACTTTGAGATAGTCTATAATACTAGGAAGGGGAACATTGTAGCAGATGTACTCAATAGGATATCTAGTATATAACTACTAGGTGTTGCGACAGAGCAGCTAGCCACTTTGAAGATATCCTTTGTGCATCGGGGTGGATCAGGTTTTGTTCAGTATCATACAGTCACTCCCCCACATCTTCATCGAGCCAGGGAGGTACTGTATGGGGACAATTACTATGAGGCTTGATGTTCTCATATGTCCATAGGATAGGCACCTGATGGATTTTTCAGAAGGTGGGGAGCATGCCATCCGTTTTAGAGGACATACCATGGTTCCAGTGTCTCTTAGGGAGGAAGTGTTAAGGGAGTTTCACACATCCCCACTAGCAGTACATCTAGGAGTGGTGAGTATGTATAAGGATCTTTTACAACAACCTTGGTGGATTGGAATTAACAAAGCAGTAGCATAGTTTGTCTCTCGGTGCCTCATTTGTCAACAAGTGTAGGCGGAGCATTAGGTTCCAGCAGGCTTGGTTCAGCCTTTAGAGGTCCTATAGTAGAAGTGGGATGGGATATCCATGGACTTCATGGTAGGACATCCACATACATCCAGAGGATATGAATCTATATGGGTTATATTTGACTTACTCAACAAGTTGGCCCACTTCCTACTGGTCAGAGAGCTCGGTTTAGTAGAGAGCATTGGACAACTCTATGTGAAATATATTGTGTGGCTACATGGAGGATCATCAACGATTAACTCCAATCGTGATACACGTTTCACTTCCCGACTATGGAAGGGGTTTCCAGAGGCTTTTGGGATGCAGATTTTTTTGAGCAACGCCTTCTATCCTCAGACGGATGGACAGATAGAGTGGATTATTTAGACTCTCATGGATATGGTGCGCACTTCTGTCCGTGACTTCAGTCACAGTTGGGAGGATAAATTTCCTTTGGTGGTGTTTGCATACAACAACATATATAACTCCACCATTAGTTTGGAATATTTTGAGAATTTGTATAGGACCTTTCTGAACACCTTTTTGTTGGACCTACCGAGGGGAGTCAGCACTAGTGGGACCAGAGATGGTACGGGCTACCATAGTGAAGGTGCAGATTATCCAGGATTGGATGAAGACAACACAAAGTTGGAAGAAGTATTATGATAACAGGAGATGGAGACCACTATAGTTTGAGGATGGTGACCACGTCTTTCTACGAGTCTCACCTTGATGAGGTTTGAGGAGATTTAACTAATGTGGCTAGTTATTTCCATTGTTCATTGCACCATTCCAGGTCCTCAGCAGATTTGGCGACGTGGCTTACCTCTTAGCACTTCCCCCTTAGTTGCACCGGGTGCACGACGTCTTCCACAAATCCCAGCTGAGGATATATATTCATTAGCATTCTTACATCGTCGACCATGGAGAGCGGGACATTGATGATGTGGAAAAATTTATGGAGGTTCTAGTAGAGATTGAGGATCGACAGGAAGGGGTCCATCATGGGCGGTCGATTCCTCTAATGTGCGTTCGCTGGTAGCATTGGAACCTCTAGGAGGGCACATGGGAACGGGAGGCTCAGATAGGTGCTCAGTACCCCAACTTTCTTTCTTAATTTTGTGATGTGTCATTTTGGGATGCAAATCCCTTAGGGGGTAGATTGTAATGACCTGGAAATTCCTAGACAATTTTTTTTAATGTATGGGAATTTTATGAGTGCACGATAATGGACGACGTGTGATTCTGAGGCCTAGTGTGCCCAAAATAAATTTATAATCATTTTTTGGGTATGTTTAGTAAATTTACAAGTGGGTTTTTCATTATTTTGAACCAATGCATGGAATATAAATCTGAGGGCACCGTTGAACTCGGAGAGCATGTTTTCACTTAAGGAGACTTTCACCTCAACCGTATTATGTAGAGGGTTAATGTTATTTTTTTTCACTTTTCTTGGGAAAATAAAATTAATATTACCTTTTAACATTTTATTTTTATTCTTGAAACCCCTCAAAATTGGTTATGGAGGTGGGGACCATGAATCCAAAAACCACCCTATTTGAATTTAAGGGTGGGGATCACCCGAACCCCCTAAACCCCTTCTTTAATATGGAGATAACTCTTGAAATCACCTTTCATGGGAGACAACCTTTGGTATCCTCACACCTTATTTGTGCCAAACACATCATAATTAGTGATGTCAATTTAATTTTTTTCCAACATTTTAATTAGTTAAACACTAAAAATTGGCTAATTTTTTTTTGTAGAATTGGGAGAATGGGTTGGAAGAGGGGAACCTTGAAGGAATTATTCTTCTCCAATGAAGAACGCTTATCCAATGAAGAACAATGACGTTCTCCGGCGTCTTTGACATCTACCTCGGGGAATCCCCTAACCTGGGAAGTCTTCAATTGATGATCGTCCTTCCTTCCTCATCGATGTCAACAAACAAACTAGGTAGGGGTGTGTTTTAAATTGATCTATGTTAATTTTTTCTCTCACATTGAATCATTCCCCATGAGATGCTTTCTACCACTCAAATGCGGAGGGTGAGGGCCAAAAAAACATGGCCCGACCCCTCCTCCATTCTTCATGAATATTGTGTTCTCCACGATGGAAGAAGGCATCTTTGTTCCACAGTGACGAATGTAGGGAGGCCAAACAAACTAGCCACAGGCGATGGAATGGCGCGCGACTGCACCGTGCAAAGAGGACGGTTAGCCATCATGCGAGCCGCGGCGGACCGCCGCACCACGACAGGCCCACCGCCCTACCGGACCCTGGCCTCCCTGCCGCCTCATGTCGACATGCGTCCATTGATACTCCGCCTCCCCACGCCTCTTGCGGCCCCCACGGCCTTTGCCGCTTCATGACCCCCATGGATTCTGTTGCTCTATAACCCCACCCCGCCCGTGGCCCCTACAGCCTCCGTTGCTCCACGGCCCCCACAGCCTCCGCCGCCCATGCCCTCCGTAGCCCAAATCTCCCCACGGCCTCTGTGGCAGCCCAGAGCAGGCCAGACCCAGCAGGTCGGGCCGTGTCTGTCCAACCAAGTTAGACCGAACCCAGACCAATTTCGACCCTATATAATTTTTTTGCCATAAATTTTGCATCAGGAATCTATTTGAAGAATCGTCAGTGGATCTGGGAACCTTTGATAGAGATGGTCCCATTGGTATACTCCACTTTATATCGGGATAAATTTTAGTTTTGGTTGGGTTGGATCAATCCCAAATCCAACTGGGCCCTTGGGACTAAAAGGCTAATAACATACAGACCAAGCCTCTGATTGATGCACTGTCTATTGCATTCATACCCCTATGTCATGGCAGAAATTTGGGATACTTTCTCTTTGTACTTCATGGCAGTTGGAGTATCGAACAGTGTCTTGAGAAGCAGACCCTCTCGAAGACAAGCAATCTTAGTGTGATAACCCTGTAGCTGGTTGTGACGATGTACTAGAGACGTAGTAGTATTCGGTGTGGGTCTGACAATGTAATGAAAATTTAATAGGATCATGTGTCGGTGTGACGATGTGTTGAAATTGTACTAGGATCCTATGTGGGTCTGACGACGTACTGAAGATGTACTAGGATCTTGTGTGGGTCTGACGAGGTACTGGAGATATACTAGGATCCTATATGGGTCTGAAGATGTACTTGATATGTACTAGGATCCTGTATGGGTCTGAAAACATACTGGAGATGTACTAGGATCTTGTGTGGGTCTGAAAATGTACCGAAGATGTACTAGGATCCTCTGTGGGTCTGACGACGTACCAGAGATGTACTGGGATCATGTGTGGGCCTAACAATGTACCTGAGATGTACTAGGGTTCTCTGTGGTTCTAATGACATACTGGAGATGTACTAGGATCTTCTGTTGGTCTAACGACACATACGAGATGTACATGGATCTTGTGTGGGTCTGAAGATGTATCAGAGATGTACTAAGATCTTGCGTGGTTCTGACAACGTACTGGAGATGTACTAGGATTCTTTGTGGGTCTGAAGATGTACTGGAGATGTTCTAGGATCCTGTGTGGGTATGAAGACATACTAGAGATGTACTAGGATCCTATGTGGGTCGGACGGCATACGTGTGATGTACTAGGATCTTGTGCGGGTATGATAACTTATGAGAGATGTAATAGTATCCTGTGTCAGTCTGACGATGTATAGGAGATGTACTTAGACCCTGTGTGGGTCTGACAATGTACGATATATTTAGTTGGATCATGTGTGGGTCTGACGACGTACTGTCGATGTACATAGATCATGTGTGGGTTTGGAAACATTCTACGATCCTTTGTGGGTCTTCCTCTTCACAAAGTAATATGAATTAGTACTTACATATAATCATATCTACTATTGTACCTATTTTATAACTGGTATGAGATGAGTTCGTACCTATGTGGTACATTCCTTCACTGTAATACCTTGGTGTTATTCATCTATGTGGTGTACCTGTGTGGTACTTACCGTCATGGTATTCCTTCCTTTGTGGAAGAGTTGAGCTTTAGGAATTGAGTTAGACTCTGTGTTTTCATCATGATTGAGATGGGTATATTTGATAACATTGGTATATATATGGGAATATACCAAAGTAGGGTTATCAGTTGATTTTCATGATACGTGGATAATCTTTTGTGGATTTTGTGAGACCATGAGGGTCTCAGGATCTCAACTGAGTATCGTTATACTCACCCCTACACATGCTATGCCCAAACCTTGTTGTGTTTGGGGAAGGCGACGGACCACACTGACTAAGGATGAGGGTACCATGACTGGAAATTTCCCAGAGGTGGACCATACGACATGTCAGTATGTAGTGGAGATGGGAAGATGTGGAGTGATGAGGAGAAGATCTGTACCTACCCTCTAGGTAGGAACCTCATAGTACAACCCAATAGCTGTCTTTCTCCTTCTTTAGTTGTATTGTATTTTAGATGTAGCTGTACCTTTAATGTTGGGCTTGTATTCTGTCCACTCTTACTTGCAGAATTATTTTTGATAAATTGTATACTTGTGTTCGTATATTGTTGTGTTCTTGTTTGAGTGTGTTTACAGGTTTTAATGAAAATGCCTTCCCAGTTTTAGGGAATATGTCTTTCGGTGCTAGTCCCCAACCCCTGGCCTACAGAGGGCGGTCTTGTGGTTTTCACGGCATTGGCCCCGATGGATGGGTAATGACCTTAACACCGTACAACCCCTAAATAAATAATTTATCCAATTTTTTAAATCATGACATGAAGTTGATATTAGAGAAAACAATACCAAAAAATAAGAAGGATTGGAGAAAGTAATTCAATTCAATGTAATGGGATTATAGGTAAAAAATTTAAAACACTTATTGGTATTTCCACCTTCATGATTTCTTTGGGAAAATATTTCATCTTACAAGGGGAGTCGAGCATTTGGAATATTGGGCTCTAATGAAATACAACAAAAATTAATCCAAAATTGGGGATTAAAGTAAACTAAAAATTTAAGATGTAAAGAGATTCGATTTTCTTCATATGAGAATTCAGTCTTTAACAGGGAATAGAAAAAGTGTCTCATGATATAGTGATACAAAAATTGAATTTAATGTATGAGAGAGTGGAAGGATCTACAGTTCATGAATAAAGATGATTTCTGTTATGTTATATTCAATATGGAAAAGTATATATGTTCTATATGTGATTTTATTTATGTAATTATGGAGATAAGAAAAGAATAATTAGGAACAATATTTATAGTTAAATGAAATTTATTGATGCAATACATTTTTAGACTTCCCACAAATGGATAATTTGTTTTCACACTACCTATCCCAATCATCACATGAGAATATCTTGCTTTCCACAAAAATTACAAATTTATATTATTTTTCTTATTTATAATTCTACATTTCAGGTGAATTTATCATCTAATATATTTACATCGAGTGAAATATAATTATTTTGTGTTTGGGGGAGAAGAAAACATTTTTTGGTAACTATTTTGGATTTTTAATTGTGTGTTTATTATTATATTAAAAAATAGAAAAAAAAAATTTATAAAACAAACAATACAAAAATATCATGTAATGTGGTCATTTACATGTGGACCACATGTTAACTGCTTGTTTTTTTAAAATTTATTTGTAACAATATAAGAATGAGAAAGATTTCAAATTGATTAGCTTTTTTATAAATATAAAAGTTGGTGATGATATTATTGTTTGTGTAATTATAATACCTTTTAGACTTTGACACCAGTATTTTATTTATTTTGTCAGGATAAATATATTCATTGACTAATCAACAAAAAACATTCACCTAACCCTTACTTGTGAAATTTTTCTTACTAAATTGATGTTATAGCCATATTATGTAAAAAAATTCATCTTATATCAATGGTTGATCTATATATTATTTTCTCATTCATTTAGTTTCATTACATTAACATATTGACCTTTGTGTGTGTTCCTAAAATGAAATAGTTTTACAACCTCAAAAAAATATCATCTTAATAAAGAGGGGAATGATGAAACGTACAATATTTGAGGATATTTAGGTCGGGTATTTATAGCCTTATATTCAATAATTCCTATGTGATACAGTCCTGAAATTTTATTTGAATCTAATGTAGAATAAGTTTGGTGAAATTAAACTATGTAAGAATAAATGTTTTTCACAACATTATTATACTAAATAAAGTATTGAGATATGATCATGAAATAATATTCAGAAACACATGTGGAGAATTAATGCAATGGTAGACCCATATCTTGTTTCTCTATTATTTTTTTCATTAATATCACTAGATTTAGTTTGGATAAAACTATTGAGGAAAATAATTAAAAATTTATTGAGACTAACTCTTGATGAGATTATAACTTTACCTATATTTCAATTACGGATTGCGAAATATGAACATGTATACCTTTTCATAATTTTCTCGAATACATGTCTTGTGAATTTTTCTAGGAGTGAAAAGGGAAATGTGGGGGAGTAGATAAAAAACATTTTTATTGAATATTTAATTAATTATAAATCAAATAATTTACCCAAATTTTGTTAAATATTATTATTTATATAATATTTTTGATTAGATCAATCATTTGAAATTTTGATGAAAAATATTGTTCCGACCCTTTATTGTACTCTATATCATTTTAGTCAAAAGAAATTTATGTGGAATATTTTAACATGATACTTTGTGATTAAATGATTCACTAAATCGTATAAAACATTCATTTAGATCATTAAATATTGACCGTGAATTGGATTGGGCAATTTTGACCATGTTATCCAAGATGGATTGAACTCACCAAAATGTAAACCAATTCAAAATTTCTTACAATTGATCTTTATCCATGCTTTAATTGGGAAAAAATTATGAAAAATGATTAATGAAAATATTATGAAAAAATAAAAATTTTGGAAGGATATGTGGTTCATCATTTTTAGTGGTTATCAAGTTGGTTCATGTTTGATTAAAATATTTTTCCAAATATCCCATTCACACTTGTGATTCCATAGAACCCTAGACTCACCTTGCCTTTATAAATGGGTATGATTCTCATTCGGATGGGTTTGGAAGTTCATTATAGGATTAGTAGAAGAGGATACGTTGAGAGTTTTGTTTTCAATAAAATATATGAGGGGGAATATCTAATTCTAGGTTCCCCTCTAAAATGATTATATTTTCTTTTTCTTTTTCATAACATTTTTTTTCTTGTAATACGACCACTATTTAAATCCCATTTCCTCAGTTAATTCCTATATTATTATTATTGTATTTAAATATTTGTTCTGGAACTCAATAGTAAAAATGTGATTAGGTTACACCATTTCTAAATATATTCACATGATAAAAGATTCTATAATGACCACACCACCCATGGAAGGGTAGTTTTTTTATATAATCGGACTAACTCTAAGTCTATTAATTTATTTATTCAAAATAGATAATCTATTTTAATTCACACAATATGATGTTTTAATTTAGTTTTTAACTTGAATGAGAAAAAACAAACTATTGAACAGTTAACCAAAAAATGATATCGAGAATCACGTGTATTGTGACACTGCAATATTTATTGATAAAACAAAATAAAACGTGATAAATTTATCAAATTAAAATAAAATACCAAAACTCAATTCATCCTCAATTCAATTATTGATAAGATCCCTAATTGAGAACTAAATATGGGATAATATTGGAATGAAAATAAATGGATGGTGCTATGATTTCATGTTTTGAAGTGATCTTAGGGGTTTTTTCATTACATCAATGTGGTTAAGTTAATTCAAATTATGTGTATGGGTTAATAATTATGGGATAATAATTACAAATATGTAAATTTAAATTATATTTTTTTAATAATGAAGTGAATTGGTAGAGTATGATCTATTATGCATTAAAAAACTTCTAAAAAATATATTCTCATTTATTTTTCAGAATATCAATTCCTAAACAAGAAAGTAATAAAATTCACTCTTCTTCCAATAATCATCTTATAGTTTTTAAAAAATATAAAAAACCACACACAATACTAAGTAATTAATTTATTTTAACTCTATTTTAATAATACAATGAAGAAGTGGTTTTAATTAATTCCTATTTAAGAGATGACATTGTTCTTCCACTGTGTTTAAAATAACAACCCAGAAATTGCAAGTCATTTGAGGGTTCCCATGATATCACCACTAACCCTTCATAAAAATTGAAATTATATTTATATCCCTAACAAATACGTAAAATAATAGTTCATATCAAATAATTATTTTTAGTAAACATTATCATAACTATTAGAGAAAAAATTATTTCTTGATTTCATTATATACTTTATACCTTACATTCTATAATAATTTAAAATTAATAATAATTAGTGATATATAAACTTTAATTTTATTTATATGATGTTTTTGTACATAAATTATCACAATCATCATAATACATTTCATCTTAATACATATTTTTTTGAATGGTTATAAGATTCCAATATAATACTCTTTGAACTATATATTATAGTATAGTCCTCATATATATTTATTTTATTTGGGTACTAACAAATTCTACGATTTAAAATTTCATCTCAAAAATTGTAAAATTGTTGAACAAACCGCCTCAATTTTTTGTGAATCATTAGGGTGATATAGGTTTTCATAGTACATTATACTTTTTGTATGTCATTACAAGCACTTTTTATAATTTTATTTTACAATTAAATTATAAAAATCCAAAATTAATTAATGATATGAAATAATAACAATATGAAATTTGTTACATAGACCTTAAAATGAATCTTAGTTTTTATTAATTAATATAAATTATAGAGATATTATTGATTCATATATTTTATATCCATGGTTTTTATAAAACTGTAATCCCTTTTTTAATTTAGTGGTTCATACCTATAGTTTTTTTATTGTATGTAGTTTTAACTTCTAAATCAATGTTTCTAAGCTAGATTAAAATTAGAAAATTATAGATTTTTAATATCATGATGTTACATGTACCATTGAATGAATGTATTATTATGTTAAAGCATTCATATTTTTTAAGGGTTAGAGATGCTCTCAATGTTTGAATGGATTATCAATGTGGATATGTAACACTCAACATCAATAAATAGGGGTTATGGGATTCAAGGAAATGTGTTATTGAGAACAAATTTTTTTCTTGAATAAATTTTTTTTATCTACATTAGTGTTGGAGTGATTTCACATTTTCATATTTTCAGTGTAATCAAAGAGTAGTGATGATTTTTACAATAAATGCTCCAGGATTCTTTCTTTTAATTATTCAACATCCAATCAAGTGTCATAACATATCATTAGGGATATTAACTAACAATTCTAAACATTATATTTGAAGTTGACCTTTGGATATGGACACATATATTTTAAATATTTTAATTAAATGATTGATATTGGATAATATCTAGAGACTTAAACATAATATTTTCAAAAATATTGGGATACAACATGATTCAAATTATATTATATTAAAGTGAAATAATGAAATGAATTACCTTTCCAATCATCTTAGTGAATATTATATCATTTTAAGAACATGTGAATCCATTGGATGTAGATATTGATCCCCTGACTACATTGGATGAAAATAATTGTTATAAGCATATAACCTATAATATAATTTATTTATATTTCATAGATAAATATATAATTCTATATAAAACTTCATTAAATTATTTATATTAATTGTTTTCGTTCATGTTTTTGGTCCCATATCCTTTTTATTTTCATAGATGTTATCTTAAAAATAACTATTTTACCATTGTATTTACTGTATGTTGTTTTGCTAATTATTTATAACAAATATTTTCTAAACATCACCTAGTTAAAATGTAGACAATTTTTATGCTTTGGAAAAAATTAATTGACACCCCCTTTTGAAGCTACCATAATGGAATAATATTTGTTATCAGAGATTTTATATTTTTACTTATACCAATTTATTAAAAAGATAAATACTTATTTATATTATAGTATTTACTATCAAAACATTATAAAAATTTATTCCTAGTTTGATAACTATCATTCATTATGATTATTCATTGTATTAAAAAGGTAGGATGGAGACTGTAATGATTAATACAAATCATGACAATTGTAAAATGGTTTTTTCGAAGTATAATATTACAAAAAATGAAATTAAATATTTTAGAATTTTGGAGTGGGTTAAATAACATATTAAATATAAATTTTTCGGTATATTTCTATCTCATATACCTATAAACATATAATTTTTTTCCTAACTCTGATATGCCACATTATCATAGTAAAACCCTCACATATGTAAGATAACCTAGAATATATAAAACTATTATAAATAAATTTTCTAGTAATGTAAATTCTTCAATATCATAAAAACACTCATGTTCCTTTATGGGTGATTTGTTTCATACATATGACTTTAAATATTGTGATATGGATGGTTTTTATTTTTAGAGGAGAATAAAATATAGAAAAATTAATGACCATATTGTTTTATGTAAGGTTTTTATATTCAAATTGGAATTGTTAATCATTCATATCATCAAAAAATGATAAATTATCCACATATGAATGTGACTATTGGGTTATATGCATTGGTCACACTATAGAATACAGTTGTATGTGATGGGTAAATTGTTGACATAAAATGGAAAAAAAAATCCTGAGTAAAATGTATGAAAATTGGAAAAACATGGGTCATAAGGGTTCATATGCTTGGATTTTCATATATAGATGTATATGATATTTTTTATTTTTAATATTATTATATGTGAGACATGAGGTCTTTTATTAATATATAACTATTCATTTGTATCCAAAAAGTATTACTTGGATTGTGTATCTGTTAAAATGGCATGGAAGATGGCACAAATATTCTACATTTAAGATGAATTGAAGATCACTATACACTACTAGGAGGAAAAATATTTTTTGATAAAGGATACTACATAACTCAGTAATGTAAAATATATTCTAGTAATTTTTCATAGAGAATTTGGGAGACAATGTTTTTTTTTCATTTATATTAATTAAAATGTATATCTAAATCATTGTATACACTATTGTGATTCATGTGAATTTGGTGGTGTCGGGCTTAACTAGATCATAACAGGGATGAAATACTCACATTGAGTAGTGAACCTTGAAAATTTAGTGTTGTTTTTGTTGTCATTCCTTATTCTGGGATAGTTCTGTATTGATCTTGTTCGCTATAACAATTAATAGTGGTAGATTTCATATGATAATAATAATTTCCAAGTAGAATGTTATTAACTAATTGACATTCCCATGTTATCCATCACCATACCTGGTTCTATCAGAATAGGAATTACTATAATCCATGATTCATATGGAGATTGATATGTATGAAATTTTATTATATGATTTTTTTAACTCAGTTGTTATTTAAATTAGTCTCACTGTTTTAGAGTCAATGAAATTTCTCATTTTATTTATTAATTACATTCAACAATGTTTATATAGTTTTTTTTAACTATTACATCAATTATATATACTATTAGTTTAGTTAATGGTAAATTTTTTACATTATATCATGTAAAAATTATTACGTTTTGAATGAAATAGAAATAATTTACATATATTCATTGGATGTGGATGTTCAATATATTTTTATTGATGGTTTTCACCTAATACATAATGAGAATCATTGAATCAAACTATAATAATCATTAGATTGATTGGAGTGTAATAAATTTCATTATATTTGCACTTTATGAGAATCTTTTATTATGATTCTAGAGGTTATGAATAAAAACGTAATTTTTTAAATGATAAATATTTAAAAGAAGGAAATGTTAAATTTATATGGGTAAACTTTATATTGGGAATTTAGATATGTATATACAAATTTTATTAATAAAAAATCAGTTAAATAAATTATATACAAGAATTAACGAGGTGGTTGGATCCATTATAGGATTTAGGGTGACTCAAAATGAGTGAATAACATTCATTTTGATAATCCATGTCTTTTAGACATATTTATTTCCCATGTTTCTATTTTAATGAATTGTAATCATGAAAAACATAAAATGGATGACAAAAACTACATCGTAGATGCATAAAATATGAGAAATGTATAAACTATAAAGAGAAATATTTTAATTAAGAATGAAATATAATTCTTATATATTAATAATAAATGTACCTCAATGGGAATTTAATAATAAGATAATGACAATGATGTATTAGAAAAAATACAATTTTTATTTGAAAAATCATATATCAATGGTGATGTGGGAAGTTGAATATAATAGTAATTATTATAGTGAAGGGGGCCCTAGATCAATAGACTAAAATGATTAAAATTCATCATTCAAAAGATCCAAATGAGATGCATCAACCACATTATAAAAACTATAAGCAACTTTATTACATTAAAAATTTCGATATATGGATCAATTGAGAGTTCTTCACAACAGATCATACAATTATTGGTCAATAGAGAATGTTATTTTGACTCTATAGTTGATCATATCAAATTTTTATCATTTAATATTATGACTCATATACTATGCAAATTGAATACTTGGAACATTTTCAAAAATACTCCCCCAATGTGAGAAAAGTTTTCATAGTGGAAAATAAATAATACATCGAAACCTTCTACCTTTCAAAAAATACTACCCACATGATTATTTTATTAGTTGGTATTTGGTAATACCTACTAATATTTATATAATCCTAGGGGAAGAAATATTCAATATTGAAGTATTCAAATTTTACTACTACCATCCTTTCAATGAAAACATTGAGAAATATCCAACAAATAATAAAAAAATGTCAATTCTAATGTAATGTAAAATATTTGAATTCTGGGGAAGCATAATGAGATTAGGACCTATTTTTAGATAAGTAAGGACTGGTGAAGGATGAGCCTCTATTTTTTTCATGTTTTTTTATCTCCCCCAATGCCAATTACTATGAAATAAATTTATTACACAAATATATGACAAATAAAAACATGTCATAGATTTGTAAAAAATACATTACCAGAAGCACAATCCATATCCTTCAAGTGTTGGATTCAAATGGGCGTCGATAAGAGATATTGATCTTAACACACTCTTATAAAACTCCATCCCAACTCAAAAAAAATTTATAGTATTTAATGATCTAAAAACCAACCACAAATTCATTAACACCTATGATTATATCTATATTTTTTAAGGAGATAGTTAATCATGATTGTCTCACTGACATTATTGAAAGCATACAAACTCAACCATTGAAAAATAATATATTATATAATGGATGTGATAAGACATGTTATCCATGTAAATCTGGAAATGAAATGACCAAGAGAGAGAGAAATCATATTTCAATAATAGATGAAAATAAATATGGTGGTGATCAAGAACATCAACCACCACAAAGGATAATAAACCCTAATCTGCATTAATAAAAATAACAATTCTGTACAATAGTGTATTGTACAAAATAACCCAAGGTACTAGGGCTTGAGAATTGAATTAAGTTACCACTTGGAGCTATGGGGATAAAATTATGTATTTTGAAGAACCTTTATAATATGTAACATCATTTAAAATAATCATCTAACTCGTTATGATACGTTTTCGAAGACAAAAATTTTATTTTCATACCATGATACATTTTATGTGTTTTATATATATTGGTATTGGATATTTCACAACAAATTTTCCAAATAATGAAGATGGTGAGTGTATATATGAAAATTATTCCTTACTTTATTGGACAAAGAAGAATTACAAGATCTTTAAATATAGGATATTTTTATCAAATTATACGACATAAGTAATTTTATATGAAATATGAATCATTGAAAGATGAAATAAATAATTTTATATGAGAGTTGCTTCCCCCCATTTAGAAATGTGTGAGTAATTTTTTTACCTAATAGATGACAATGACTCTAATATGGAAGATTAAACATCGATAAAAGAAGTGGGTTCATCATGGAGTGATGGGAAATACATTCATATCAAATTGAACACATGTTGAAAAAGTAATTGGAATAGAGAATCTATATGTAGGTTTGGTTTGAGAAAAAAATAATTGAAAGAAAATTTCATCTTATATGGTATAATTTGATAAATATTAATTCAAAAATAGATAATGGGATATTCTTAATGTCTGAAGTGGTTCAAAATTAACATTATGATGGGAAGAATAAATTTTAATTGTTTAAATAGACGAGACATACACAGAATATAGAACATGAATCTCTTAAAATGGAATTACTAGAGAAATAAAATTATAAAATATATATATAATTATTATTCCAATTCAATTTTTGTGTTTGAATATTACAAGAATAAATATACATGTTTTGAGGATGATTTGAAAATTGGATATTGATTTAAGAAACTAATATATAACAAAAATTTTAATGTAGTTCATATAATTATTGTAGAAAGAGTCAACATTTATCTGAAATAGGGAAATGTAAACAAAATGATACAAGGGAATAATATTTATAATTTATTTTCTATTGATAATTATATATTTTCATAAATATATTAAATTATTTGTAAATAAAAAAATAGTAAAAATTTATAGAATGAAGATGAATATTTTTTTATTACACTAGAGCATGTGTTCATTAAATAGAGTTAAATAAGCCTGTCAAAATGTTTAATTTCAAAAAAATTATTGTTTTCATAGAGACATGAATCCATGGATGAATATTGAACATTAATTAAAATTATTTATTTTCTAAGGATGTGATCATATAATGGGATTATTCTTGTTTAGAGTACCTATGATTCAATCAACAAATACTGATGGATATCAATATTATTGGGGGAGGTATCCCTTGAAAACAAAGGTTGTTATAAAGGTTTTCATTAAAAATAGTATTATGTTCATGAAATGAATCGTTTAATTGAATATGTTGTGTGGGAGATGTGACCAGAATTGTAATATAACATATGTTTTTCTCATGGTCTTATAAGTTCAATGAATTCCACAATAATATCCTATAAAATTTCATGTTAGAGATAATAGAGGATAAATCATTGAAGAATAATCCTCCGCACAAGAAGAATAAAGAAGTATTTTTGAATATATTGATTATCTTTTACACAAAAAAAGTAAAAAAAACATTCATACTCTAATATAAGTATCATGGAGTGATCTCAATCAATATATATCATAAAATTATGGATTATGATGTTTTTTTGTATTTATTAAATTATTCTTAATATTCTAAAAATAAAGAATTAAATATAAGATAGAATAAAGGGAGTTCAAATTAAGATGATGTTGAGACGATAAATAATATGATTTATTCCCATGTATAATTGGAATTTAACAATAAATTGGCACATGAATGTGGTTTCAAAAAAATAATAAGATTAACACCAAGAAAAATATGCTAAAGAATAAATACCATCCGTAATTATTCAAAGGATAATACATGATGAGAAAGTCCCCTCTCACACTTATTCTTTATATATTTCGTATATAATGGGGATAAAGTCAACAAAAAACCCTTTATATATATTAATGCACATAAAAATAATGACAAAAACAATATAGTTAGAGAGTCCAATTATATATGTGTAACCTATTGGTCGAGGGATATCATATTATGGGGTAGAATATATTGAAAGGATTTAAAAAAAATACTATATTAAGAACAAAAAATTATTGATTGATTTTTGAGATATTTTACTGTTTTATTGAAATTGTATTTGTTAAATTATTACTCATAGGTTCAATAAATAGTTTCTTGACGTGTAATTACATTTTAATGAATTTATTTAATTCTATATAATGGAACACATGACAATATTATTTAATTTTTTTGATTACTACACCTTTTTTTACTCTTGTGGGTTTAGAATTGTAGAATTATGATTTAATTATATGTTAAATGAGTTTAGAAACCAATTTATGATGGATGGTTGAAAAATAGAATCTGATATAAGATTTTTATTATCCCAAGAATGAAATTTTATTTATGAGCATGAACATTTTTAACCATTTAAAGGAAATTAAGATACATGGGGGGTTTGAGGCCGTAAGTAGAAAATTTTAATTCGACAGGATATGGGGAGGACAAGATTCTAATGTTAAATTTTATTATCAACATAAAAATTATGTTTAATATAAAGGGATACATTTTTTCATTTGTAGTGACATTTTTTTAACTATTTTTATATGATTCATTTAACATATAAATTTTGATGTTGATGGTATTATACTTGTTTGAAATTGAATTTGGAAGCTATGACTAGAAATCATATTTATGAATGTCAAGAAGTGTGGACCTTATGAATATTAATAATTTCAGGAAGTTTCATTGGAGTTTGATTCATTGATACTAAAAGACTACATTTATATTCTATTCATTGAGTTTATATATGTCATCAATGTTTAGGAACCACAAACGTATATTCAAAATATTTCTTACATGATATTAGTCATATATCCAAATATATATTAATGTCATAACATATTAACTATGAGAATGATGAGTCCTAAAGCTAATTTATTTTGAAGATAATGTATTCTGTAAGTGGGATGGAAAATTTAAAAATCCTCAATATATTAGAATTTTTTCATAAATGTGTATGAATTATATATATATTGAAATAGTAATAAAATGGTAAATTACTCCAAATGTATGTCTTTCCATAATATTATATCTAAGGTTTTTGTATTCATAAGATATAAAAAATGAATAATGAAAAATTGTATTGTCGTACATAAGGATTTTAAATTATAAAAATTATAATTACTCAATGAATGTAAAATAAAAATTGGAAGTGTCCCTAGTACATAATATTTGAACATTGATGATATATTAGGGTCACATATAAGTATATATTGACACATAATTCTTATGATGAAGATATTAAAGAGTTAACCTTATAGGAATGAACTCGACTTTAGTGGCCCATAGCTGATGCCTTACTTTAATATATTGGAATAAGATACAAAGAATCATATACCAAGGGAGAAAATAATTTAGTAGTCTTGATTGAATATATAAAAAAATTTTAATCCACATTACATGTGGAAATATTCAATAAAAATACATTCATTGAGTCTTATATTGTTCCTCTTTTGTGTAACCCTATATATTAGTAATAAAATTATTATCTGAACCCTAGGGAAAAATGAAACATGCCACCGGGGTGATATAAAATGATCGATAAGGGTAATCATAAAGTTAAAGCTATGAGTATATATTACATAAATAATATTTCATGTTACATAAATCATACACATGCCATTTAAATAATCACATCAGATATGAAAAATAACCAAGGATATTATACCTTATCAAAGAATCAAATAAAAAATAGTAATAATGGGATGCAAAATGATTTTCATATGAACTATCATGATCTATACGAATGATAGTTTCTATCAAGATCATTCTTTAAGAATGGTTATGTCTAAATGTTTAAACCCTTCGGATTTTGGTTTAGATGTATCATCCTTCCAATTTTAATTTTCTTTATACCAAGCACAAAGAGTTGTTTCACCAACTGATTTTCTCTCATAAGAACTTATGATGCATTTAAGAGTTATATAAGGATTATCCCATCACTTAATAAGTCCAATGAATTTTTCATATCAAAACTTAAACAATATAAACATTATTATTGAAAAACCAGTATACAAAATGTTAATACATTAACAATAAACCATGAATGATATCAAAATAGCACATCCACAGTCAAACAGAACATAAAAAAATTATCATAATTTTTTATATTGAATAATATTAGACAGCACTCAATGATTAAAAACTTTCAAATATTAATTATGACATAGATTATGATGCTTTTAAATGATACCACTGAAAAAATATTGACGAAAAGAAAATATAAACATTCTAACATGTCCCATATCACTTTGAAAAATTTCAATCATAATCCCTAGGATGAAATAAAAAAACAAATAATATAATTTGAATAATTTTATTCATGATATTATATATCAAAGGGATGAATATACAACACTAAAAAGGAATAAGTGGCAAATCATATATATATCTCATAGAAGTAAAAGTGAGATGAGAAAACCCTTACCTCACTCATCATTTTTAGTTGTACATGATTTAACCTCAAGTATAAGGATTTAAATCATGTTATTAATTTAAATAATAAATTTATTCATGATTATGTTATAATATATTTTCTTTTTATTTTATTTTATCTCCCATTAATAGTCTTTCATTATTTTCACTACTTCGGGTGCTAATTGCCTAGTTTCCCAAGTATGTTTTAGAATGATATTTGTCCTTCTGAATAAATTGATCATGATTTAATCTTCTATATTATGTAAACCATGATGAAATTATTATATATATTTAATATATATGTATTTATAATAGTCCATAAAATTTGTAGATATGAAATAAAATACACTATTCAAGGCGATGATAGGTTGTAGGAAGGCATTAACACTACTTTCATTTCTATATCATATTGAAAAAAAGAAAAGTAAACTATATATAATTATATTTAAATTAAATAATCATATTTTTGTTATATATTATATATATGATTATTAATATATTATTTTATACATTCTATGTATAGTGTGATCAAATCATGTTTCATTGAGAAAACAAAAGTCAACACTTCCACAAATAATGTTATCATATATATTAAAAAAGGAAAACATAAGTGCATGGGTTATAAAAAATTACATAATAATATATATATATTTAATATCATATTAAACATATATAATCAGTTTTTCCATCATAATTATAACTAATTATAGGTTGTAATGGATAAATGATCAATCATCATTTTGTGAGGTGGTAGTTCTCCATAAACATAAAAAATCATGTTAGTCCCCATTAGATGGAATTATGATTATGTGTAGGTCTAAAACTACTCATAATAAAATAATAGTATATTAGAGATACATATTATTGGTATATAATCTTGAAATAATGATATTTTTGGAGTAGGACAATAGAAATAATACTAAAGTGTTTAAGGAAATATATTACATCATCTTTGGGGAACTCCATTTTTATTTCACCAGAGGGATTCCTTCGATGGATTTATTCCATGATGTAGGATTCTAAAATTAATATAGGGATGTTGGGAGATAAGTTGGGCTGGTATTGGTTTAGATTGGAGGCTTAATATGGTGTGTCGAAGTGAGGGGTAGGTTCCCATTTATAGTTTTGGTGCGTGGTAATTTTGGATACTCACAATGTATTAATTTAATATAAACTCATTTCTATTTTAAATGAATAAAAAGTGACTTACATATATCAAAATATTATTATTGATATAAATAATTTCAAATAATAATTTTTAGACTAGTTAAGTCAAATTATTATCATTATGTTTTGGAATTAACCCTTAGTTTAACCATTTAGCTCTTATAGTGACAACATGTATTTTTTAATCATTACGAGTTAATATATTTACTCTAAAATGCCCAAAGAGACATAAATGGACCATTTATGAGAAATGTAAATTCACCCTGATTTTTGTCATAATTTTATATTTTTAGGATGTTTATGTCATTTAAAAAAATAAAATTTCTTTTAACATATCATTAGTGTCAATTTTGACACTATTTATAATTTTAGTTTTTTAAAATATTATAAAAACTTGATATCCCAAAAAAATTATATAATCCCTAATATATAAAATATGGATATTAAATTATAGTATGGCATTAATTGTGTCAAATAATATTTAATTTGGTATTTTTAATTTCATTTATTTGATTCGTGCAATGATTAAACAATTACTGCAGCATCATTGTGTCAAAAGTTAATTTAATTATATCCTTCGTGAAAATTATATATAAAATCCCACAATAAATTTACACATTTTTATTTTATAATTACCATTTTTATTTTGGAAAATCCTCAAAATAAAAATATATAAAAAAATAAAACATATTAAAACAAGTGTGTGACATATTTGACTTCCTGTAGAATAAAAAACTATAAAAAACTGAAAGTCATCCATGTGACACAAAAAGGAAATAAATGTGTACTAATTATTATTCTCTTCAGAAATACCTCTAAAATAAAATAAATAAAATTTTTAAGGAGATATAATAAAATTATTTTTACCATTAATTTCAAGATTCACCATTAACCACGGTAAAAAAAATATCACTAAATTTACTATTCATGACCACAAAAAAATGTTTCTTAAAAAATATAGACCCAATTGTTCAAAATTTAAAATCAATTTTTTAATTTTCAAAACATTTATATTTTAGTAATTAATGTAAAATTAATCTCATTTCCGGAATGGGAAATACAGGTTTAAAAGTGAAAATGTACCAATGATTGAAATGTTTTTATTTCTCAACTCAACATAATATTGATACCAATGACATAGATTGGATTTACTGAAAAAATAATTATCAAATTATAATTTGATACTAATAAATATTATAATCTAGCACAATAATTTATTCTAATGAAAATAGTTTTTTGTAATTGAATTTTTGTATTTTCACAACTCATCAACACATGAAAATTATCATAAAAATACCAAAAAATATATTCAAATTAAATTTTAATATTTCAATTTTAAATAGGAAGTTTTTGTATAAAATATTATATATACTTTTTTTAAAAAATAGGGTTTAAAATAGATACTCTATAAATGGTTTTAAAACAGCTTTAGTGAAATATAGGTTTTGATGCATAAAATTGGGTCTGATAACATCTTATGCCTATAAAATATATTGAATGAATATATAAAATATTTTTTATAAAATATTTCATATATATTTAATTAATATAATTTAATAATTTTAATTATGTTAATTTATTAACACAAAATTCCATTGAAATCATAAAAAAACATTTCCATTATATTCAATTGGATTACATTTTTGTTCCTAATTAATTAGTGTCCAATTAATACTTATTCTATATTTTATAAACCATTTATTTTCACAAGTTCGATAATAATATTTAAAATTACAAACTGAATGGATAGGGAGTAATGGTAAAATTTAAATAGTAATATATAGGTTTTTTAAGCTCACTGTTGAACGAAAAATGAGCTATCAATGAATTCAGTAGACATCCTATAAAACAATTTCAGGTGTAAAATTCTCTAATCATTCAAAAAAATTGATCCTACAAATTATTGAATTTATGTTCGGCAATGAAGGTATCACTATTAAAAATAATTTACTAAAATCCCACATTGGAAAAAGTGTTCCTAAAAGATCCAATTTAAGCTAAATAAAGGGAAGTACACATGTCACCATTAATAAAACACACTAGGGTTCCCTGTAGGAAAACATCGACAAGGAATAGAAATAAAACCATCATTTTTGGATGGAGAGTGATAAAGAAAATCATTGGGAGAAATTTAATAATGAAAAAGAAATAAATTTGCGATAATATGAGGGACCATATTATTCATAAAAAAAATTTGTTATGTGGATGAAATCTTTTTTCTAGATCCATTCCCATCATATAATGAATTAATTTAATTTAAAATATAATATCAGAATGAATGATAATTACATTACAATTATAGTTGCAACATAAATTCATATTTCTCTCCAAAAGATAATAAAATAAAAAATATTTTATTAATATTAATCATATATTTTTTCAAAAATGAACTTATAGTTAATATTTCATATGTTTTAAAAAAAATATAACCATGTTATAGTTTGTGTACATCACATTATCCAGAAGTAGATGATGCACAATTGACTCCCTTCAGTTGGGGGTTTATGTATCACGATATTTCTGGATGTGATGGGATGTCTCCTGACATATGTATGTCTTTTTTATAAAATTTTATTATTATGAAACTCTAGAAATAACATTAAAATGTTCAAAATTAATTAATTTTTTAACCTTATACAACAATATCAAATGATAAACTTAATCCATTCTAACCTTGATACTCATCTAAAATATTTTTGTACAAATTTACATTCATAAAAGATATCTAAATTTCAAAAATTAATCTTCACATCAAATTTTCCCAACTGCCTAATGTGGCCATTATTACCACCTACTAAATATTTTATCACCACAAAAACATTAACAAAAATATTTATGCTTTAAAAATACTTGAAGAAAAAATATAGTAGTACAATTATTATTTACATCCATAATTCATATAAGTAGTACAACATTTATAAAATACTCAAATTTCAGAATTATTTAGTCCATTCATTATTTTTCTTCATCTGTGGCAATATCATAAGAATTAACATGATCTGTTAGCTTCTTCTTAGGAATATTCCATTGATGCTAGGGGAATTCTCTTGCGTAGTTTCCCATATCTTAATATTTGAAGCATTCAAGATCAAAGAATGCATTCCTTCCCTTTTAATAAAAAGATTGGTGGCCTATTCCACAATAAATAAAGAAAAATAATTCCCTCTTAATCATATTCCATGGTGTCTCATTCCACCATTATCACATATTGTGAAATCCAAAATTCCTTTCTTCAATTAATCCCCCTATTTCCCTTTTATCCAATTCTTCTCGTTCCTCCTTCTAAATTCATGATACTTAGAGGATTCTTTCTCTTCCTTGTTATTATATGTTATTATTTCATCATATAATGAAAATTTTTTGGAGATTATTTCTAGTTATTTGTTTTTCTTAAGATCGAAAAGGATATTATTATCCTTGCTGTACAAATCACATGGATTGGTGAGGTTTCTAGTCATTCCTCTATGGGATACATCTAAATATTTCCATTCATTAGATTAAGTTATGTATCACAATTCCAAATATAAATATAAATTACATTTAATATAAATTTAATCATTTATTAGTAGATAATATAATAATTATAAACATGGAATTTTTTTACCAATATTTATGTTTTATTCCTTCATAATGGTTTGTAATGAAAATTTTAATTATCCTAAGAGTTTCAATCAGGATTTTCAAATATAGTACATAATAAGTACTATTTTTGTGTACTAACTTACACAAATCTATCATGGGACACCATGGTGAAGTTGTTACCCTTAGGTACATCTGTTCCAGAACCGGGTACACATGTATAATCCTTACATTGATGTATTTCTATGATGAACAAAATAATATATCCCTTAACAAAATTATAATATATTGTCATATTCTTATCCTCAATGACTATAATATGGTTATTTTCCAAAATCAATTTTTTTAAATATAGTTTCCATGGATCATACTAAACATCTCTATTTCCAACTATAAAGACCCTAACACATTTTTTTCGAAGCCACTTCATTACATTAAAAAATTTGTATAAGATACAAGGAATCACATCCCAATAGAATGAATATTTTATTAGTATTGTTAAACAATATACAAACTTATAATCCAAATTACACTTTTAGACTTAAAATACACTTATAATTTCAATGATTCTTCCATTGTTAACCATATGTGTTATCCAACATAGAAGTTATATTATGATTACTAAAAAACAGAGTAAAAAATGAAACATTTTAAAGGTGTGAGATTGAATGCTATGTATAGGTTAGTGTATAGTGTAATCTGTAAGTAAATATGGTATAATTAATATTAAATATAAATAATTGATAAACATTCCATTTAAATAAAAACATCATCTAGGATGATTAATTATTGAAAATCTAACTAATCAAATAATCACGTGGAATAATAATAATGGTGGAATTTATAGGGTTAGATATATTCACTATCAAGATCTGTCCTAATTATAGTTACTATCATGGTCTATCCTCATGAAAATTTATGTCTTTTGGTAGAAATTCAATTTATTTTTGTCAAGAACAATCCCCTGAGAATTTAAAACTTCTTGGAAATAGACTTGAAGGGTTTTCACTAACTGATTTCATCTCATGAGACCTAATGATACATCAAGGGGATATAGTGGACCATTCCTACCACTTTGTATCTTCAATTAATTCATCCTTTCATAACATAAACAACATAAGCTTTCGTATTGAAAATCATGCATATAAAAAAGGAAATTTTTAACAATAAATCGTGAATGGTATCAAAATAGCACATCCATCGTGAAACTAATCATAAAACCATTAGTATCATATTATAGATGGTATCATTAGAGATAACTATCAATGATGTAAAAGATTCAAAAAATTATTTGGATATAGATGAAGATAATTAAAATTGAATCCATTGAACTTTCTTGAAGAAAATAATCCTTAATCATTCCCAAGTGTCCCACGCCAATTTAAGACATTTAAATTCTAATCACAAATAAGATATAAAATTAAATGAGACAGATAATATCTTGAGAATATATCAATTAAGGATATATATATAATAGTCTAGTACCTAAAAAACACTCAAGGAATAATATGAAAACAAGGCACATATCTCATATATGTAAAAGTGAGAAGAGAAGACCCTTAACTCAAACTTCATTTTAGTTGTACATGCTTTATCTTAATTTATTTTGGTTTCAAGGATATTTCTAATTTAAATAAATATTTATTGATTTTTATTATATCATATATTATATTTTAATAGTAGTTTTTCAAATGTTAAGAGTATTCCAATATTTATGCCATTTTTGGTGTTAATTTCATAGTTTCTTGGGTATGTTTTGACATTTTTTATGTCCTTAATATTAAATAGATCCTGATTTAAAAGTCTATAGAATGAAATAAATGATTTAGTAATTCTATATATTTATTATATCTATATTTATAGTAATCCATAATATTTTATGATATGATATTATATGAAAAACTCATAGAGATGATAGGTCTTACGAATGCATGAACACTACTTCAATTTTCATGTCATATTAAAATAATGAATGGAATATCTTTTACTTCAAAATTATAGTATCCTATTTATGTCATATATGGTACATATTATTAATAAAACATCTTTTATGCATTCTATGTATATGGTTAACCAATCACGTCTCTTTGAGGAGGTGATAGTCCATATATCATCAAACGATTTATATATTTATATATATAATAAAAAGGATAAGTGTATGTGTTATAAAAATTTAAAAAAGTATAAAGACATAATAAATATCATACATATCATATAAAAACATAATCTACCTTAACCTTTTCGACCATGATATGTGGTAAAGGAAAAATTAACAATAATGATTTCATGAAGCGGTTGTGCACCGTACACATAAACAACATGTTCATTGAAAATTAGATGAAACTTTGTGTAACTATAGGCCTAAACATTATAATAAAATCATCTTAGTATATTGAGGATAATTGTGTTGTTAAATAATCATAAAATCAGTACCTTGAGGTGTTAGATAATGGGAATAAAAATAACAAGCCTGAGGAAAGATGTTTCCTACTCTTTGGGTATATCTATTAGTTTTCACCGAAGGGATTCCAAGGATGGATTTATGCCCAATGAGAGGATTATAAGATGAATTTTGGGAAATTTTAAGATTATAATCTCATGGTTGGGTTGATATAGAAGTCTCAATGTGGTTTGAGGAAGTAAGGGAGGATGTTCTCATTTATAATTGAGGTTAGGGGTATTTTTTGAAACTCTCAAACTATTAAATTAATTTAAACTCATTTTCTATTTAAAATGGATAAATAGTTATATATTTATATGATTTGATGATAATGTGTCTAAATCACTAAATTAATATTTCTTTAGAAATGTCTATGTCATATTATTACCCTTATATTTTTGCTTTAACTCTTAGTTAAATCATGTGACTCTTACCATGACAACAAGTATTTTTACACATTAATGGTTAATATAGTTACTCAACAATTCAAAAAGAGCCACAAATGGGACATTTATGAAATATTTAACAATATACCATCAATCTAGAGAAATATTGGATTTTTATAAATATAATATAATTTATTAAAATATAATTTATTTTAAAATATCATTATTTTTAATTTTGACACTATTAATTACATTAATATTTTAAAATTTCCTATAAACAAGATATATTCAAAATAAATCGTTTAATTCATCTCTAAATGTCCAAGTAATCTATTAAATTGGAGTATGAAATTGATTTTATCAAATTATATTTTATTTTTCATTCTGGGAATCATATTTTTGATTCATCGATTAATTATACAATTTTTGCATCATCATTGTGTAACAACATAATTTTGTAATTTCATTATTAAAAGTTATATATAAATTATCAAAATCAAGATAAACTTATTAGATGTCATATGGATATTAATAGTCAATGTTATTCTTCATTTAGTGATACATATACATATACATATATATATGTAATACTTATTAAAATAAGAGTGTGTCATATTGGACGTCCTTTATAATAAAGTACTATAATGTACCTAAATTTATTCAAGTGTCTCAAAAGCCCAAAAAATTACACTATGGATGGTGTTTCTCTAAAATACCACAACTAATAATGTTTGGAAACATGTTAGAAAATTTTTATGGAACTATTTCTACCCTTAATTTTGTGATTTACCCTTAAGAATGGAAATTAATATATTAATAAATTTACTATTAATATGTACAAAAATAAAAGAATAATATTTGAATAATTTCAAACAAAATTAATTCAAATAATAAATTCATTTTTAACCATTCAAGAAAAATATTTTTTTATTAATTAATCAAATATTAATCATGTGTACGGAATGTGAAATTGTGGTTTAAAAGTGAAATTATTCAAAAGATTGAATTCTATTTATATCAAAAATCTATGTGAGGTTCATTGAAATGATATAAACTAGATTAAAGGATAAAAAATAATATAATTAATTGTTAATTCCAATATAAATTATAATTTTACACTATACAGTATATCAATGAGAAAACTTTATTTAATTAAAATTTATTATTTTTCAATATTCGTCTATACATGAATATTGTGAGAGAAATACAAAAAATTTAATCAAAGTAAATTTTTATATTAGTCTCTAAAATTGGAAGTTTATTTTTCCAAATAGAATATATAAAATCTTCAGGAACATGATTTAACATAATTTCTCCATTAAAATTTAGTAAAACTCTCTTTAAAGAAATATTGGGTTTTATGAATATAACTAGGTTTATTCAAATCTTATGCCTATGAAATCTATTAGATAAATAAAAGGAATATTTTCATGAAAATGTAACATATTTATTTCATTAATATCACTTACTAATTGTAATTAATTTAATTTAGTATGACAAATTGCCTTTATAAGAATAAAATAAAAACAATTTTATTTATATTTTTGTTTCTAATTATTTAGTAACCAATGAAATGATCTTATTTTTTTATAAACCATATATTTTTATAACATAGTTAGTAATACTCAAAAATTATAATTTAACCACTATGTTATAATGGTAACATTTAAAAAATAATATATATTTGTTTGTTTGAACTAATTTTTGTGCTCGCGGTAAGATGTCAAGGAAAAATAAAATACCATAAAAAATCATGGTGGTGTTGCACATGTGATGTGTATAAATTATATAAATTAAAAATGTCATCAAATTAAGGGTTGATACGGAAGGTTGCTCATATATGATACATTAAATACATAAGGTTTTTATTTATGTTACATGATATTTTGCATTAATCTAAATGTATTATTACATTTTCAAAAAATGATATGTTACTTGAAGAACTAGGTGTTGAACCATGAAGATGAAAATAATAATATGAAAAATATTCATATATAAAAATATAGATTCATATAATTATATTATTTGAGATATATTCATTATGTATTGGGATGTTTGCACACTACTAATTAATGATGTGAGGACTGTGAGGTGGATTCACACCTTGATTTGAAGACATGAAAAATAAATAACAGACATCTTTCACAATTTCAAAGGTGGTTATATACAAATGGAAAAATTTAATTAATTAAATAAGTAGGTTAATCATTTTATGATGTATATATTCATTCTATGATTTATCGCAGAAATCACCAAAACAGATCTGAAGAAATAAAAATATATATAAGAATTTGTTAAGAAGATAAAAAATATAAAATCATATAGGTAGTTTGAATTTGATTTTAAAATTCAAATTTTAATATATTTTAATGAATATTTCTGTGTTTGAAATCAATGAATTGGGTTCATGTATGACTATTTAAGAGAGGGATGGGTAGTGCAGATAATGAAAAAAGAAGGAAGGGTTGTGTTAATAAATATATAAAAGTGTAGATATAGAATAATAAGTGTTCTTATATTTTTTGAGTAGAAGAAGTTGATGATGAAATAGAAGAAGAGTACAAAGATGCCTTGCATGAATGATCAGTATAAATGTTTTTGTCGATGATGAAGAAGTAAGAAATAACTGTCACTTTTCATATATTTATGAAAATGTTGTTAGGGAACACTGTTCATTATTAAGTGACAATCAAATTTGAGAATGAAAAAACTATAGTGATTTTTTAATTGGATTGTTATGACACATAATTGTAGATAATATTATATTATGATCCAGTGGTATTCCATAATAATTATATCCACCAATTTTATTCTAGTGGATCATGTTGTTATTAGTTGTATAGGATCATAAGGAAGACATTATTCTCATTCAGTGTAGTTATACTTATACATTTGTTGTATTTATTGTTTTATGTTCCATAATCTATGAAAATTTTGAAATGCGATCATTCAACTTAACAAGTAAGTATGGTTGGTTTCATAAGAAATTATAAAGGGATACATGCAATATTTTGAACTGAATCACCCACTCAATGAACCAGTATTAAGATTGTATATATAAAAAATTATTTCAGATCATAAGTTGGATGAGAAGATCATTCGTGTAGATTCAATTAATTAGAATCAATGATTAATACTATTGATGATATAGATCACCTTAATATGATGAGACTCATTGATTTCATTATAATTCTTATGCACAATGATATTAAATTTAAGTGAGATATTGATAAATAAAAATGGAATAATTTGGTTTTGATTTAAATTAAAAATTCCATAAATAAACACCAAAACCATATAGTTTAAATATTTCTTCCACTAAAAATCATTTTGATGTCATTAGTGAAGAATAAATTGAATTATAATTTTATCATATTTTGAAATGAATAAAAATATTGATTATAAAGAATGATTCCATGAATAAATACTTTATTGAAAGATCTCAGAATTATAAAATAAGTGATGTGAGGATTTATTCTTAATATGTAAACTAATATGAGTATAAGAAGAAGGTAATATCAAAACATGTTTTCATTTCTTAAATTGAAATGATTTGAAGTCTATATTATATAGTGTACAAAATGTAAACAAATTTATATTAGCCACTTATCATATTTGGAGTGTTTATGATAATATATCATCAGATTGTACTTATAATTGTGATGATAGAAATACCATTAATAATTTTTTTAGAAAGGTCCATATAATGAAATATATAAATTATAATTTTCTTTTATGTTAATATGTTTTGGTGGATTACTATGACACTCCATCATTTCATGAAATTATAGAAAATTTTATTGGGTTATATAAATGACCTAATAATCGTAGAAATGTCTTTTATTATGGTAAAACATATATTTAGAAATATAATTATAGTGTCTCCAACCTAAATTCAAATGTGAATAATAAATATATTCGCATTACTTTAATTTTTTTAAATGATGATGTTATAAATTAAATTCCATTAATAAAATAATAAGACTGTTTCTTTTCAATTTTACTCATAGAAGAGAGAATTTATATAAACATACATTCTATATATAACCATAATTTGTTTCATTGAGAGTCAGTTATTAATCTTCTATAAATTAACAACTTTTAACAAACAATATTTTTTTTTAAATTAACTTTTATATAATAAAAGTAATATTGTAGGCCACTAGAATAATATATATTCCTTGAATTTGAGTCAAACTTCTTAAACAATAATGTAGTTTTAATTGTAATAGTAACTATTCAACATTTAAGAGTTGGGAATATAATGTTTTTTAGGGTTCTAATACCTATATCTTTTTGAATAAAATTATTTTGGAAATACTTTTTTTCTGATATTTATTTTATTATGGATGCAAATTTATTGTAATATAAAAATATGGTATGTAGATAGTGGGTTTTCCTATCACATTAATTAAAAAATTATTACATCTATGATATAGAAAATCATAGAATATGCAAGTTACTTTTGAAAATAATATGATAGAATAATTAATTGGAAGAGATTATGCATATACACATGTTTATATTTTAATTCAAACATTCATTATTTTGTAGGACATAAGAATAACATTATTAGTATATTCCAACTATATAATGATGGTTACTCTTTGAAATTTTGGAAAGAAAAATGTACCATTCTTAGTTTACATGGAATTTACATTTTATTTTCTAATAGTAATTATTTGGTTTACACTATTATTCATGTAGACATTATTAGTCAGAGATTCAACTACCTTATTGTAAGAGACGATAACTCATGCCTTCAGTATATATGATTAAAAAATTTCTACATTATAAACATAAATAAAAATTCTTAAAAAGGTCTTGGGAATAATAAATAGAACATTTGATAAATTATTATAGACTTTACATCCACGACTAAAATGGTAAGAAACAGAATCCTTGATTTAGACATATTTATAATGTCTCAATTGTAACACCCAAAATAATAAAAAATAAATTTAATATAGAATGTAATGAAAACAATACTTAGTCTCTACAAAACATCACTTTCATATTATAATTAACAAAACATGATAGTTATAACATAGAAATTAAATATAATTTTATTTCTTCTGTGGTTTATTTTTTGAAAATCATACATACATGGTTGTTATCAGTATGATATTTTGAGTATGATATGTCAAACATAATTTTTTGGTGAATAGTAACTTCACCCTTTTGAATAGTAATATAAAACTTATAAATAGTAATATGACCCTTATTAATAGTAATCCATCCAAATGAATGGTACCCTTATGAATGAAAGTAAAAATAATGTTAAGGAATCTTATAAATGAATGTGTGATATAATTATAATATTTTTTTTGTAAATTAATAATTAAAAAATAAATATTTGAGTGTTGTTATTTTTATGAGTCATAAATATTTAGTTAAAATTTTATAATGACTAAAATTCTTTAAAAAAATTCTTTTTTTAAATGAATTCATAAATAAATACATTATTTTCATATTAATTTATGAAAATTTTATAAGACCATTTATAATTTTTCAGAGTGTTATATAATAAGTTATAAATATAAAATCAGTATTTCTTGAATAATATTTTTTATAAAAAAATTTAATTTTCATATTTAGGTAATTATTTATAAAAAATAGAGTTCAATTTTGAATTCTACACATTGAAAAATGGGCTTCGTGGATTTTTGTAGATATTTCTAAAATACATGATTTTTATGAATGGTAAAATATGGTAATGTAAGATTAATGTTAAAAACATGAATTTTTTAGTCATTGTTTATGTGAGGATGATGTAAGAACCATTAGTTATAACTCACGTGCACATGTTACTATATGTATTCACCCAAAACCAATAGTATTTTTTATCTTGAGAAACATAATAAAATACCAGAATAAATGATGAGAAATCACCCCTCTCCTCTACTATAAATCCCACCCTCACCCACTCTTCTCCTCAATCCAATAATCCTTAACGTATATAAAAGATCTTAAAAACTCCAATACCTTATTCTTTCACCTAATCTAGGATATCTTGGTCTTACTAAGAATCCATGACCCATTTTGCATAAGGTGGTTCCAAAGGAGGAGTAATCAAGAGTTAAAATCTTCTTACATTTCCTTTTATTTTCTTTTCAAGTTTTTTATTTTACTAAACAACCCTCACCTCCTCTATAAAAAGGATCATGATAACTCACTTATCATCCATAGACTAGAGTTATATCATGTTAATAGAATACTAATCATCAATCCCCTCATTCTGTCTTTTAATTTAAAAAGGAGATCATCATTTGGGAGGTTCCAGTTTATAACCTTCATGGACGACGAACTCTCATTCTTCAATTTATTATTAAATTATGGTCATGATACAATTTCTATAAAAAAAGACTATAGTATTATTATTATAACATAATTAACTTTCTATAAGTAATATACATACACAATACTAATTCATATGACCAAACAAGTTCATAATGATCAAAAACCTCCAAAATAATCTGAATGATTATCAATAATTTGTTACCAAATAACTCATCCTCATACCATATAAAAAATGAATTATATAATAGTTTAATATTATATAACTTAATTATAAACATATAAAATCAATTATTGTGATTTATATCCATTCCACTTGAAATACATTTCTTATAAACAAGTGGACCAATCAACAAAACCCAGAAAATTGGTGCTTTGGAATGTTGAAATTATACTATATAACTCATAAATATGGATGTAAATTAACATAATATAACATTAATGATTATAATAAATATATAAATTGTTCTTAATTAATTATTTAATGGATTTAATTTGATTTTACTAGATATTAATGTCACATGAATAACACATTTGAACCTAAGGAAGGGGGTTTCTCATCTAAGTACTATTTCCATGAGATTTCCATTTTACACAACATTGTTCTTTTATAAAGTGTATATATAGATTCATTTTTTATATAATATCCCATATAACTCTATATCCATTTTATTTAATGATTCAAATCCTTATAATAAATTCTTTTTCATACGATTCAAATGATTACACATTGATAAGGGTTTCCTCATGTGACTTCCATTATTGTTAGATATTCCTTTATCACCACATATAATTGTGTATGGTGTGTGTATAATTACAATTGATGTATAATATATTGAATCTCTTTATTTTAATGGTTTTAAATAGACCATTATATGATTGTTAATTTTGGGGCATATTATTCTGTTGATTACAATGTGGTAGGGGATTCAAACCGAACCCCCATTTTTTATTCATGTAACTCTTTATTTGTCTCCACTAATATTTAATGATCAGTGATTTTGGTATATTTCTTTGTACTTACTTTTTATTTCATGTTATATACATATTTATAATCTGATTTAATGACAAATATAGATGATTTTCCAAAAATAACTCTTCTTTCCAAAATAAAAAGTGTTTTTATTATCCCACTTTTACATCAAAGAGATATATTCATTTTTTAAATAGTTATTACTTGTGTGTGAGGTTCATGTATGTCATGACCCGTCATCGGGTCCCATTCCATGACTACCCAAAACCCGCCTTCCGTAGGCCAGGGGCTGGCGACTAGCACGAAAGGCATAAATCCCGGTAAAAGAGAAGCCATTTTCTTTATAAAAGTAAAAAAACACAACAGAGTAAGAAAGTGAAGTAAGCACTAAGTAAAACTGAGTAAAAAATTAAGTGCTGGAAAGTAAATGGACCAGTTTACAAGCCCAACTAAAAGTACAGTACAACTGAGAAAGAATGTACAACAACTATAAAGTAAAGCAGCAACCACCATGTTGTTCTCCAAGAATCCAACCTGAAGGGTGGGTATAGATGGTTTCCTCAGCTCCTCGAGTCTGGCCATCTGCTCAGTGTACATCCCGTCTAGTGGTAAACCCCAGGGTACCGTCCAGCTCCACAAGCCTCCACCTCGATCAGTGATGTATGTCGTCTGCATCCAACACAACATAGTGCGGGCATAGCCCGTGCAGGGGTGAGTATATGATACATAGTAGGGATCCCGAGACCCTCGAAGGTCTCCCAAAATCCACGATGGAGAAACCACAATGTGAAGATACAAAGACTAAGTATCAACCAACTCTACTTAAGTATATTCCAATATATATACCTAAGACATCAATTTCAGTTCTCCTCCAACTTCCGAGCCCATGCACAATCCAGTCCACACAGGAAAATGTCAATCACATAAATGATAATGATTGAAAGACAAGACACAGCTCATATAGGTATAATACTCACAAAGAGGGGAGGAGATGTTTAGATGTAGCCTCTGAATCATCTCCTCTGCCGAACCCATATAGGATCCGAGTACAGAAGTCATCGCTGCCAAACCCACATAGGATCCAATTATAGTAACCATTGCTGCCGAACCCACGTAGGATCCATGCATAGTTCTCATCGCTTCCGAACCCATGGAGGATCCAAGTACAGTAATCCTTGATGTAGAACCCACGTAGGATCCAAGTACAATATTCTTCTTCGTCAAACCCACAGCGGATCCCAGCACGGTAGTCGTCACAGTCGCAGCCAGCTCTAGGGTTGCCCACAGAGCGTACTCGATTTTCGGGATGGTCCGCTCCTCATTTAAGGAGTTGATTCATAAACTATGATGAAGTCCTGAGTTGATCTATCCTAAAGTTTTGTCAGGTCAAAAGGAAACCAACGTGAAATACGGCACTTCAATCGGACGCCCGGTCTGAGAGATATTGGTTTTTTCTTTCCAGGGGCCTAATTGTAAATATAATCATTCTAAACCCGGACGACTTCCAAAGAGGCCCAAAACTCACTTAGAGTATCGAAAACGTATTACCTCATCAATAGCTTCCTATTGTCGCAGACGGAATTTCGTTCGGACGCATCGTCTCCAAGATATTCACCTTTAAGTTAAAACGAGTCTAGCCCATTAAGCCCAATGGTCTGGTGGGTCGGGTTAACACAGTTTTTATGGGACCGACCCAGAAGGGGTGCATCCATGGCTCAGACCGAGGGGCGTGGCATGGTGCGGCCAGGCGAGGTGTGGTCTTGCTGGGTGTGACCCGACTGGGCACGGCCTGGCCCGAAGGCCAGTGGTCTGGGGGGGGCGTAGCCCCCTTGCTGCCCGAACCAGCGGCGCCAACCGGTGCCGCCCTCCCTAACCTGTCGGATTGATCCGGTCAGCCTTCTGGTGCAAGAGGCCCACACGGGTGAGCCATGGCTCATCTGGTGCGGCGGCCTCCTGGCATCACGACTTCCCTCTACCCGGCAGGCTGACGGGCCGGTCCGTCCTTCCGTCGAAGCGGCCTGCGAAGCAGGCCGCAGTTTCTTACGCACAGCCGGCGTGACGACGCCAGATTCCTCTACTGTGGCTTGCCCTAGCCCTGGCTTCACATTGCGGGCACGACGCTATTACACCATTCTTCCTCCACCGCGGCCTGCTTGGCCATGTCTTTCTTTGCATGTGTGATGGCGGCCCTTGCGCCGCTGGCCTCTTCCGCATTCCGCCTCCATTCGCCGATTCCAAAAATAAACTAGATCAAACGGAGGGTCGTCGGGCTGTGTTTGTTTGGGCTGTTCCCTCCATGTTAAGAGATAGCAATGGGCCAAGTCAATCAAAGTTATAAAACGATGAACAAGGCACAATTTTAATCCATTTAAAATTGAACATAATCCTCTACCTCGATAATTGACGTCACATGTAAGGTGTCTCAGAAGACGGCATTGCAGGAAGAGGATTCATAGACGATGTTGGTGTGCATCTGAGGAGGAAGCGGCATCTCCTCACTTGCTCTGGAGAAAAGAAAGAAAAGTGCACCGTCATTCTTCGCTGAACCGACATCCTTCGTCGAAGAAGATGTTGTTCTTCACTAGAGGGTCGGTGTTCTTCATAAACTCAAGAGTTCTCCCAATTCCCCTTAACACAACAATTTCCCCAAAAATAAAATAATAGGATAATTATATTATTTTATTAACACATGCAATTTAAATTTCAAAATTCAAACCAATTCAATAATTAATTGAAGAGGATGAATTCACTAAATAAATGTGTTGTCAATTAATAAAGAGAGGGAGAGGAGGTGAAGAGATCTCATAAATATTGGTAGTGTTTTCATCATTAAACAAGGGAGTTTAATGGGGGATTATGAGAGTTATGGGATGTTAAAGGGTTTAGGTCACATGTGGGCCCCACCCCACAAATATCCTCTCATGGGAGGTTATGTGGTTGTGGGCCCCACCTCTTACTCCCCTGGGAGGAAATAACGAGCAACCATAAAATAAAGTTGTGCTACACCAATTTTATTTATTTTAATCTAATTCCACAAAAAATAATTCTCAACCCACATAAAACGCCACTGCGGTAAAGGTACCCTTATGAAATTACCGGTTCTGCGAGTTCATTAGTGCCCTCGGATTTCTATTCCAAGAACTAGTTCAAAAGATAGAAAAAAACGCACGTTTGTTTACTGAACGTACCTGAGGTAAACTTCAGAAATTTATTCTGGGCACACCGAGCCTCGGGATCAAGTTCCGTTAGAAGCCACAAACTCGTAAAATGCCAGTGTATTTAAGAAAAAATTTCCCTTGAAATTTACTGGCTTTTACATTACTCCCACCTCCGTTATTTACATCCCCGTAAAGCTAAACCATAAATGAGGGAAAAAATGACGGTACTAAGCACGAATCTGAGCCTCCCGCTCCCGTGTGCTCTCCTAGAGGTTCCCCTGCTGCCAACGAATGCACACCAGAGGAATTGACCTTCCACGTAGCACCCACTCCTATCGATCCGCGATCTCAACTGGGACCTTCGTGAGTGTAGACCTTTCATCAATGTCCAGCTCCCCATGATCAATGATGTGGGTCGGGTCGGGCACGTATCTCCTCAGCAAAGATACATGGAAGACTTCATGCACCCAGAGAAACTGAGGTGGAAGGGCCAGGTGGTAAGCCACCTTGCCTACTCTGCTGTGGACCTGGAAAGCCCTGATGTAGAGTGGAGATAACATGTCACCCCCACCAAATCTCCGTAATCCACATCGAGGTGATACTCATAAGAAAATGTGGTCACTATCCTCGAACTCCAGTGGTCTCCATATCCTATAATCATAGGACTTCTGTCTGCTCTGTGCAGTCCTCATCTGCTCCTTGATGATATGCACCTTCTCCGTCGTAGCCTGAACCATATCTGGTCCTACAATTGCTGACTCCCTAGGTCAATTCAACACAGAGGTGATCTGCAAGGTCGGCCGTACAATACCTCGTATGGTGCCATCCCGATGGTGGAGTGGTAGTTGTTGTCATATGAAAACTCCACCAAGGGTAGGTGATCCTCCTAGCTGTGACCAAAGTCAAGGACACATGAATGAATCATGTCCTATGAGTCTGAATGGTCCTCTCCGTCTGGCGATCTGTCTAAGGATGAAAGGTGGGGGTCAGGTGTAGCTGCGGCCCATATGCCTTCTACAACCCCTTCCAAAGCCGAGAAGTTACGCAAGAATCCCGATAAGGGACGATATACGATGGAACCCCATGAAGCCGTATGATCTCCTGAATATAGAGGTGTCTAAACCTCTCTAATAATCCCTACTCTCTGATCATAAGGAAGTTGGCCAACTTGGAGAGTCAGTCTACGATCACCCAGATGGAGTCGTGACCTTTGGAAGCATGTGGTAGCTCCGTCACAAAATCCATGGATATCCTGGCCCACTTCCACTCTAGATCCTCTAAGGGTTGTACCAAGCCTACTGGTACCTGGTGCTCCGCCTTCACTTTCTGGCAAGTGAGGCATTGTGAAACGAACTATGTTACAACCTTGTTCATACCGGGCCACCAGTGCTGTCGTCTGAGGTCCTGATACATCTTCACCACTCCAAGAAGTACCGCTAGAGTGGAATTGTGAATCTACCTCACCAATTCCTCCCGCAGTGCAACTGGTACCATGGTACAACCCCTGAAGAGAATGACGTGCTCTACTCCTTTAAAAAAACAATCAGGCCCCTACCCTGTGGAAATCGAAGCACGTCGCATCTCATATTAAACATCCCCACGTTTTGCCTCTCTGACCCACAGAAGAAGTGGAGGAGTAACTACAAAGGACTGCAGAAAAGATGCCCCATGTCTTTCCACGAAGGATATCTACAAAGCAAATAACTACTCCGTCGCCTCTCCAAGTAGTTGAATGCTCGATCTCCTACTGAGAGAATCATCTACTACATTCCCCTTCCCAGGAGTATAGACTATCTAAAAGTCATAGTCCTCGAGGAACTAGAGCCAACACCACTGTATCAGGTTCAGGTCATTCTACAAGAAAATGTACTTGAGACTCTGGTGGTCAGAATAGACTGTAAAGCGCTCGCCCATCAGATAGTGCTGCCACATTTTCAAGGAGAAAACTACTGCTGCTAACTCCAGATCATGGATAGAGTAGTTCTGCTCATGTTTCATCAACATCTGTGAACCATAGGGGATCACTTCCCGATCCTCCATCAGGACACACCAGAGTCTGGTCCCTGATGCATTGTAGTAAACCACGTACCAAACACCCTCCTCTGGTTGCCTAAAGATGGGTGCACTGGTCAATATCAGTCTCAGCATCTGGAAGCTCTGATGGCATCTATAAGACCACACAAATGGTTTCCCCTTCATCATGAAAGCTGAAAGTGGTGCTGCAACTCTGGAGAAATCTAGAATAGATCTCCGATAGTACACATCCAGTCCTAGAAAACTCCAAACCTCTGTCACACTCCTCAGTGGCTCCCACACAAGTACTGACTCGATCTTTGCAGGATCCACTGCAACTCCTGCCTCTGAGATGACATTCCCCAAGAAGTGAACCCCCCGAATCCAAAACTGGCACTACGAGAACTTACCATAAAGCTGGTGCTCTCAGAGTGTATCTAGTAAAACTAGAAAATGGTAGGCTTGCTACTCCTCAGTGGCCGAGTATCAATATTTCATCGATTAAGGGTACAAAAAAACGATCGAGGTAAGGCTTGATGATCCAGTTCATGATACTCATTAATACTACTGGTGTGTTAGTTACACTGAAGGTCATAACCAAGAACTCATAGTGACCATACCGACACCTAAAGGTTGTCTTCTGCACGTCCTATTCTCGAAATTTGAGATGATTATAGCCTGACCTGATTTCTATCTTCAAGGACCATCGTGCTCCCTTGAGCTGATCAAAGAGGTCATCAATCCTTGGGAGTGTATAGTTGTTCTTCACAGTCGCCTTGTAACGAACCGAAATTTTTAAATAAATTTTGTTTCCTAATTTTATGTGTTATTGTTATACTCAACAAAAATTTTTTATTTGATAAACATGATTATAATTAAAATGAGATCAGTGGGTTTTGACTATTATATAACCATCGGTCAACATGACCGCTGTGAACAAAATGTTTTGATTATTGTCTCTAAATATAAGTAATCTTGGTTAATTATTATAGAAAGAAGATTCGATGGCCTCACCTAGTAGTCTTGGACCGATCGAAGCCCATCTAACAGAGCTTGGGAAGGAGGTAGCACCACTGGGCTTTGCTCTGGATCAAATCCAAGCCGAACATCATCATGTGAAGCTGGAATGAAATCGCCTTCGTGAGAAGTTCAAACTGATAGAAATTACTACTCGGGCAATGTTGACTGATCCGCCCCAAGCTTCTATCACCCTAGCACACCTTACTCTTAGGTCCTATGCTGGTATTATAAGGGGTTATGTAACAAGACCGTAACTACCTTGTGTAATCCTTGTTTTAAATAAAAATTGGGATTTCTTCTTATGATGAAGTTTATGAATTTTGAAATGACCGGATAAATATAGTATGCATATTTTTGATGAATTTTAGAAAAAGGATATTTTAAATATGTTTATGTAAACCCTAAATAATTAAAAATGTGTAATGATTTTCAAAAAATGTTCTTCTGCAATTATGTTCAGTACTAAATTTAGAGTCTAATAAGATCATCTTGATTTTTGATGAATAGTAAATTATGAATAGTGATTTTATGATTAGGATTAGTAATATGACCAAATGGATTAGTAATCTCACTTAAAGAAAGTTTTAAAATAATCTAGGCACCTTGATTAAGTAATGTGATTCAATAAAATAGTTAAATAACGGTTTCATTAATTATTATACAAGTATTAGTTTTTTTCGGTTGAATAGTTTTTTTTAATTAAAAATTTAATTAAAAATAATTAGAAAATTGTTTTTATAAAAATGACTTTATTTTTGAACTCAGAGCATCGATATTATGTTATGGTAATTTTTGGGGTTTTTTCTGAGAAAAATGAATTTTCGATGAATAGTGTTTTTATTTAAAAATTAAATTAAAAATATTTAGAAAATTATTTTTATAAAATGGATTTCATTTTTGAAATCAGAGCATTGATATTTGGTTAATGTGAAATTTTGGGATTTTTCTGAGAAAGTTGAATTTTCAGTGAATAGTAAAAATACAGTTTTAGGGTTTCGGTATGTTTAATGACATCATAACGGTGTCATGATGATGTCATGAGATCTTTTGAGGGTTGACCGGCCAAGGGTGATGAATTATTGTTTTTGGGGCCCCATGTGGCCTAACTCCATGATAAATGACAAGGGAGAGCACATGGGTTTGAGAAAAGCACATGTGAGGTGTCCCTTGGCCATTAATGCCTTGTCCCCTCACTTTCCCTATAAATACCAAGCCCTCCTCTCATCCATTCGACTCCCCACTCATTCCCAACGAATTTCTGGTCTCATTACCTCCCAAGGAGTCCTCCCAAGGTGCCCCCAAGCCCTCAAGGTCCCAACCTTTGAGGTTTAAGAGTTACATTTTAAGGTAAGGGATCCGACCCCTCTCTTTCTTTTCAAGTAATCTCTTTTATGTCATTTCTTTTATACTCCATGTTATTATGTTGGAGGATGTTCTTTTATATTCATCCTACTGCCTATTTCATGTTCATATGATGAGAGACCCCCCTTGCTCTCATCAATTCGTTTTAAGAATGTTTAAGTGGCGCCGTTAGGCTGCCGAATTTTTAAGGGATTCTTTCACCTCCCTCGTTTTCAAGTTCTATTCTCATTCAAGTCGTTCATGTTCCTTTTTATTATGCTGGGGTATGATCTCTAAATAATCATACTGATCTTTTATGATCATATGATGAGAGACCCCATTTGATCGCTTCAATTCAGTATTTTGAAGTTTTAAGTGGCGTCGTTAGGCTGCCGAATTTTTAAGTGGTTCTTCACCCTTCTCGTTTTGAAGTTCTACTTTCATGTCAATTATTTCAAGTTCCTTTTTTTATATTGGGGTATGATCTCTATATATATCATACTGGACTCTTATTTTCATATGATGAGAGACCCCATTTGATATCTTCAACTCAGTATTTTGATGTTTTAAGTGGCGCCGTTAGGCTGCCGAATTTTTAAGTGGTTCTTCACCCTTCTCGTTTTGAAGTTCTACTTTCATGTCAATTATTTCAAGTTCCTTTTTGTTATGTTGGGGAATTATCTCTATATCTATCATACTGATCTCTTATGATCATATGATGAGGGACCCTATTGGATCTTGTCAAATCATTTTCTTTTGAAGTTAAGTGACGCCGTAAGGCTGCCGAATTTTCATAAGAGAAATCCAATTTTTTTTTCCTTCCATGTTTTTCATTTCAAATGGTATGTCCCTAAAATTTCATTACCATGTCTATATGTCCTTCTTATTCTTTCACCCTACTGTTTTATGGATCATTTATGAGGGGGTGACCCATGTCCCCTCTCATTTCAATGTTTTCTAAAACCCCGAAACTTAGCCGTTATGCTGCAGAATTTTCCCCTCAAAATGCCTCTCTCTTTTCTCAAAAATTATTTTATGTTATAAAGTGAATACTCAAAGCTCTTATTTCTACAATGGTATTCACATATATATCAAAATTTTCCATTTTAAATTCTGGGATTTACATAATGAGACCCACTTTCCCTTTCCGTGGGTTTAAAGTGACGTAAAGATCATGTCGTTAAAGCAGTTTTTAAAACGTTATGATTATGAAATGAAACCCATTTATTTTATGCTATGTGGGTTATTTATGAAATGTTTTATGATGATATATGTGTCTCACATGATAATAAAGGCAAATTTAAGGGTGCGCCCTGATAGCGCTCCAATGCATTGGGTAATGATGTAACCACTAGAGATTACAATTTTCACGATACCTTGGTGAATAACCTTGGTAATTTTAAAATAACACCTTGGGGATGGACCTTGGTGATATGTTCATGATTTTCTATGTTAAATGATGTAGCCAAATCTTCAAGTTATGAAAAAATTTTATTTTTATTATGATATGCCTCATGATTTCATTTTCATGCATTAAAGTTCTTTTCATGACTTTATTGATGTATCTCAAGTTCATATGTAAAATGTTTCACTTGTTTCCCTTGCTGGGCCTTCTGCTCACCATTCCTTTTGATGTATGTCCCCAGATTATGAGATGCAGTAATGAGCCTATGGTGAACATGAGGAGAAGCCTTTCAAGTGTTTAAGAAGAATTTTTTTTTTGTTTCATGTTTTATGTTCCTTGTTTCCAAGACACTAAACCTTAAAGATCCTCAGTTCCGTGTAATGGAATGAAAAGTTATGTTATAAAAAGACGGGATGCTATAGTTGGTATCAAAGGATGGTTTAGTTATTTGTGGAAATTAGGATATGAAAACTCTAGGAGGAACCCTATAGAAAAGTTTAATATAGGAAATCTTCCTGGTATTTTGGTGAGTATTGAGTAAGGGGTTGCCAAGAAAATACATCTCTGTCTGGATACGAGCAGGTAGAGGTGGCTCTGGCACAGATGTACATAGGGGTAAAACCCGAAAACACCGCTTTGAGCTAGACTCGAACGGGAACTGGTACACGACAACGGGCCTTGCTGCACTCTTGGTTACGACTCTCCCGGGGGATATGCTTTGGTAAATTCATAAGCTTGGTATGAACCATTGTTAAAGGAACAAAGATAAAATAAAATAAAGGTTCACATAAGAATATATGATCATTCATAACCTAGATGGGAACCTAGGAGATCACAAGTTAGGGTATACCTTTCATATACAAGTTATCCTTATATGCTTTCAGTTCCTTTTCATGATTATTAGATAAGTACTTAAGCCCCTATTTATGCTTTCTCTTCTTAGTTAATGGTGGGAAATGGAAGAACATGTTCCGACAACCAATGTGATAGGAAATGCGAGGATTTTCGTATTAATATGACAGGGATGATTAGGGGATTAAAATATGATTATTATTTTGGAAGACGTTCATTATTTTGGGAACCATATTTGATCGAGGTAAATAGATTACTACGGTATTTTCATTGAGGAGTAAGGTTGACTTATATTTTGAAGAATCGATGAATTTATGGTGAACTTATAGTAATTTAGGTTACTTATGGGAATGACTAACCTATCTTGGGTAAAATATGTTTAGGTTAGCTACTTTTTTATAAGATGTTAGGAGTGGTTGATGTTGTCTGGAGATGAACAATGAAGTTGTTTTGGAAGACTATGTTATCAAATCCTTATTGTATTTGGGTTTCAATCTTAGTTTGGTTTGTTTTGAGGAATTTTAAGGACCGTTATTTATGGAATGGTCTATGATGAACATTGGGTAGTACCATGGAACTTTGATGATTTAAAAGTAGTTTCCATTTCTATGGGATTCTTTCTTTTTGAAGAGTTGTTTTACCTTAACCATTCTGTTTTTGGGATAATGTTTAAAGATTGAAGAAATAGATAGTTAATCTTTTGTAGATTATGTGATTCTATAGAAGATGATTCTTGTTCTTTTATGAGACCAAGTGTTTTTGAATTCTCATCATTTGGAGAAAAGATTAGTGTTAGTAGGGACTTGTTAAAGGATGAAACTCTACTTGAAGGTAGGTATATTTTCTTATGTAGTAAATGAAATCCTGAAAATTATGAAAAGAAACGTAAAACAAAAATGTTGTTGGTTTACGTTTCCTACTTGGTAATCAAAGACCGTTTACACACATCATAAGTTTGGGATTTTCTCATGGTTAACTTTCTCCTAATCATGTTCTCTATCACTCTCCCTCAGAACTTGACCCTTTGTTTTTTTCCTCCATGTCCATGTTTTCCTACATGGAACCCTAGTGTGGGTTAACTCGGGTGACCATTGTACTTCCCTTTCGTTATTTTAAAGTAATAGTTTTACTGACTCCTTTTCCTACGTGGGACTTTCAATGAAATTTCAAAACCCAATTTTAAAATTGCGAGGACGCAATTTCTTAAGGGGGGAAGATTGTAACGACCCGAAATTTTTAAATAAATTTTGTTTCCTAATTTTATGTGTTATTGTTATACTCAACAAAAATGTTTTATTTGATAAACATGATTATAATTAAAATGAGATCAGTGGGTTTTGACTATTATATAACCATCGGTCAACATGACTGCTGTGAACAAAATGTTTTGATTATTGTCTCTAAATATAAGTAATCTTGGTTAATTATTATAGAAAGAAGATTCGATGGCCTCACCTAGTAGTCTTGGACCGATCGAATCCCATCTAACAGAGTTTGGGAAGGAGGTAGCACCACTGGGCTTTGCTCTGGATCAAATCCAAGCCGAACTTCATCATGTGAAGCTGGAACAAAATCGCCTTCGTGAGAAGTTCAAACTGATAAGAATTACTACTCGGGCAATGTTGACTGTGCCGCCCCAAGCTTCTATCACCCTAGCACACCTTACTCTTAGGTCCTATGCTGGTATTACAATGGGTTATGTAACGAGACTGTAACTACCTTGTGTAATCCTTGTTTTAAATAAAAATTGGGATTTCTTCTTATGATGAAGTTTATGAATTTTGAAATGACCGGATAAATATAGTATGCATATTTTTGATGAATTTTAGAAAAAGGATATTTTAAATATGTTTATGTAAACCCTAAATAATTAAAAATGTGTAATGATTTTCAAAAAATGGTCTTCTGCAATTATGTTCAGTACTAAATTTAGAGTCTAATAAGATCAACTTGATTTTTGATGAATAGTAAATTATGAATAGTGACTTTATGATTAGGATTAGTAATATGACCAAATGGATTAGTAATCTCACTTAAAGAAAGTTTTAAAATAATCTAGGCACCTTGATTAAGTAATGTGATTCAATAAAATAGTTAAATAACGGTTTCATTAATTATTATTCAAGTATTAGTTTTTTTCGGGTGAATAGTGTTTTTTAATTAAAAATTTAATTAAAAATAATTAGAAAATTGTTTTTATAAAAATGACTTTATTTTTGAACTCAGAGCATCGATATTATGTTATGGTAATTTTTGGGGTTTTTTCTGAAAAAAATGAATTTTCGATGAATAGTGTTTTTATTTAAAAATTAAATTAAAAATATTTAGAAAATTATTTTTATAAAATGGATTTCATTTTTGAAATCAGAGCATTGATATTTGGTTAATGTGAAATTTTGGGATTTTTCTGAGAAAGTTGAATTTTCAGTGAATAGTAAAAATACAGTTTTAGGGTTTCGGTATGTTTAATGACATCATAACGGTGTCATGATGATGTCATGAGATCTTTTGAGGGTTGGCCGGCCAATGGTGATGAATTATTGTTTTGGAGGCCCCATGTGGCCTAACTCCATGATAAATGACAAGGGAGAGAACATGGGTTTGAGAAAAGCACATGTGAGGTGTCCCTTGGCCATTAATGCCTTGTCCCCTCACTTTCCCTATAAATACCAAGCCCTCCTCTCATCCATTCGACTCCCCACTCATTCCCAACGAATTTCTGGTCTCATTACCTCCCAAGGAGTCCTCCCAAGGTACCCCCAAGCCCTCAAGGTCCCAACCTTTGAGGTTTAAGAGTTACATTTTAAGGTAAGGGATCCGACCCCTCTCTTTCTTTTCAAGTAATCTCTTTTATGTCATTTCTTTTATACTCCATGTTATTATGTTGGAGGATGTTCTTTTATATTCATCCTACTGCCTATTTCATGTTCATATGATGAGAGACCCCCCTTGCTCTCATCAATTCGTTTTAAGAATGTTAAGTGGGGCCGTTAGGTTGCCGAATTTTTAAGGGATTCTTTCACCTCCCTCGTTTTCAAGTTCTATTCTCATTCAAGTCGTTCATGTTCATTTTTATTATGTTGGGGTATGATCTCTAAATTATCATACTGATCTTTTATGATCATATGATGAGAGACCCCATTTGATCGCTTCAATTCAGTATTTTGAAGTTTTAAGTGGTGCCGTTAGGCTGCCGAATTTTTAAGTGGTTCTTCACCCTTCTCGTTTTGAATTTCTACTTTCATGTCAATTATTTCAAGTTCCTTTTTGTTATATTGGGGTATGATCTCTATATATATCATACTGGACTCTTATTTTCATATGATGAGAGACCCCATTTGATCTCTTCAATTCAGTATTTTGATGTTTTAAGGGGCGCCGTTAGGCTGCCGAATTTTTAAGCTGTTCTTCACCTTCTCGTTTTGAAGTTCTACTTTCATGTCAATTCTTTCAAGTTCCTTTTTGTTATGTTGAGGAATTATCTCTATATCTATCATAATGATCTCTTATGATCATATGATGAGGGACCCTATTTGATCTTGTCAAATCATTTTCTTTTGAAGTTAAGTGACGCCGAAAGGCTGCCGAATTTTCATAAGAGAAATCTAATTTTTTTTCCTTCCATATTTTTCATTTCAAATGGTATGTCCCTAAAATTTCATTACCATGTCCATATTTCCTTCTTATTCTTTCACCCTACTGTTTTATGGATCATTTATGTGGGCGTGACCCATCTCCCCTCTCATTTCAATGTTTTCTAAAACCCCGAAACTTAGCCGTTATGCTGCAGAATTTTACCCTCAAAATGCCTCTCTCTTTTGTCCAAAATTATTTTAGGTTATAAAGTGAATACTCAAAGCTCTTATTTCTACAAGGGTATTCACATATATATCAAAATGTTCCATTTTAAATTCTGGGATTTACATACATGAGACCCGCTTTCCCTTTCCGTGGGTTTAAAGTGACGTAAAGATCATGTCGTTAAAGTTGTTTTTAAAACGTTATGATTATGAAATGAAACCCATTTATTTTATGCTATGTGGGTTATTTATGAAATGTTTTATGATGATATATGTGGCTCACTTGATAATAAAGGCAAATTTAAGGGTGTGCCCTAATAGCGCTCCAATGCATTGGGTAATGATGTAACCACTAGAGATTACAATTTTCACGATACCTTGGTGAATAACCTTGGTAATTTTAAAATGACCCCTTGGGGATGGACCTTGGTGATATGTTCATGATTGTCTACGTGAAATGATGTATCCACATCTTCAAGTTATGAAAAAGTTTTATTTTTATTATGATATGCCTCATGATTTCATTTTCATGCATTAAAGTTCTTTTCATGACTTTATTGATGTATCTCAAGTTCATATGTAAAATGTTTCACTTGTTTCCCTTGCTGGGCCTTCTGCTCACCCTTCCTTTTGATGTATGTCCCCAGGTTATGAGATGCAGTAATGAGCCTAGGGTGAACATGAGAAGAAGCCTTTCAAGTGTTTAATAAGAATGTTTTTTTTCATGTTTTATGTTCCTTGTTTACAATACACTAAACCTTAAAGATTCTCAGTTCCGTGTAATGGAATGAAAAGTTATGTTATAAAAAGACGGGATGCTATACGCCTGATTCAGGCGATGATAGTCGACACATAGTCGTAAGCTCCAATCCACCTTCTTGGTGAATAAAATCGGACAATCCCAGGGTGAAACACTGGGTCAGATTAATCCCTTTCCCTACAAGTCCTCCAGCTATACCCGCAGCTCACAAAGATTAGTGGGAACCATTCGATATGCTTGAGTAGATGTCAGTGTTGACCCGAGGTACATTTAAATGTATAAATCTACCTCTTTGTGAGGAGGTCGTCCTGGAACATCGTCAGGAAAAACATCCACATACAGATCCACCACAACAGGAAAACTTGGAATCCACACATCTACCGATCCTAGGATGAGACTATCCAACTAATGTGTGATCGGATGCACTTTCTTATGTGTAAGTCCATCATGCACTGCAAAGGCTCCCTTCTCGCCGGATATGGTAAACCTGATCCCATCTGTGCAAACACACCACACTTTTTGCCTAATGCAGTCAATATGAGCATGTACTGTAGACAACGAGTCCATCCCCAAGATAATGTTGTAAGGACTCGACGCTGCTACAAGAAGCTCCCAGCCGAAGATCTCACCACCTACAGTAAGTTCACACTGCCGGCACCAGTGCGTAATTGTCGAGTCTTCTCCCGTAGGAGTCTCTAGACGTAAGGATTGAGCTAACGACTCTATTGGAATCTTCGAGCTCCAAACAAGGGCAGTGACAATAAAAAAATGACTCGCTCTTGTGTCTATAAGAACTACTACAAGGGTGTAGTAGACACATATAGTACCTCGAATCATCTCAGGTGCACCGTGGTCACATGCCTCGACTGCCTGGAGATGAGCCTGCCCCTGTCTTCCTGCTCCCTGTGGTCATGGTGGTCCTCCTAGTGGTGGTGGGGGTAGAGCCTCTAAGCGTCGTCCACCACCCGCTGCTCGACCAGCTCCTCTGCCTCGTGCACCTGCTCCCTACGGACTGCCACAGTCGAACCTCTACCTCTTCCTGGGAGGTCTTTCCACTATCTACTGCTCGTCTGCATGGAAGGTCAGGTAGTCACGATCCATGTGCCTTTGCCCGCCGCATGCATAGCAATGCCCAACTCTCATATGGCTGGCTTTGCTTCGTGTTCCCCGCACATCTGAACCTGTATCCTAAGGTCACCCACCTGATGGCCTGGTCCTCTTGGACCTCTATGACATCTGTCTACTACCACCTGCAGAAGACTCTTCTCCATGTTGCCCTGCGGTGGGTCTCGCTGCTGGCGTCGGCTCAACAAGAAAGCTCTGCACAAGATGGACTCGCTCCAGTACTCATGCATGTGTCAGAATACTGAGGGAGATCATCGAAGTCCTGATCTCATGCCTCAGTCCATGCTCAAAGGTCCGAGACTGGATGAATCGGTCATGTACCATGTCCATGGGGTAGCATGAGAGATGGGAAAATATTACCGAGTACTGGGCTACTGTCATGCTGCCCTACCGCAGATGTAATAACTCTTGCATGTGCACAACACAGAGGGTGTTTGGAACAATATCTGGGCGGAATAGGCTCTCGAAGTCCATCCAAAGTAGCGATGCCTCGTCGTGCACCTTGAGCATCAGACTCTACCATCTACCTGCTGTTGTGTGCAGAAGACTCGCGGCAAGGATCACCATAAGGTCTGCTGGTGTCCCTACCAATTTGAAGACCCTGATGATAGCCTCCAACCAATCCTCGGTTGCCTAAGGGTCCGTCTCTCTGTGGAACCAGGGCGGCCTCTGTCGCTCAAACTCGTGCATCGCACGCAGGCTGCATTAACTCTCTACTGTTGGGGTTGGTGGTATCGGTGGCCCAGCGGGTAGTGGTGCTGCTGGTGCCTCCACTATAATGGGGCCCTGCACCAAGGCCTCGTCGCTTGGTGGGTTTCCATTTCACATGTAGATCAGAACCCTAGCTGGCTGCCTTCGTGGGGCTATCCTAAAATGAAATAGGTGTGACACGGTCAAATAGTATACCTGGTGAGCTGACACAATGTAATCACAAATAAAACTTTTGAAACAGACATGCAATCAGTGTTTTCAAACACTGATCCAGAAATCAGAAGTCATCGTCCTGGTGTATGGATATGTCAGCCATCGCACCAACAGTGGACTCCCTAGACTGAAAACAACACTCCATACACTTAACACTATTTCTTCATAGAAAGAAATTATCAGAGTCCGGAGTTCTGTTGTAGAAATGACTCCTCTGATCCAAATTTGGGATGACCCATCCTCAGGGCCCGTGTCATGAGTACCCCAAGCCCTCCTTCCATAGGCCAGGTGTTGGCGACTAGCACCAATGGCGTAAATCCATGTAAAGGGGAAGACATTGCCTTTATAAATGTAAACGAACACAACATAGTACACAATTTAAGTAAGTACTAAGTAAAACTGAGTACAAAAGTAAGTGCTGGAAAGTAAATGGGCCAGTATACAAGCCCAACTTAAAGTACATTACAACTGAGAAAGAAAGTACAACATGTGTAAAGTAAAGAAACATCCCCTGTGTCATTCTCCGGGAATCCCACCTGAAGGGTGGGTACAGATGGCCTCCTCAGCCCCTCCAGTCCTGTTTTCCACTCAGAGTACATCCCGTCTAGTGGTCCACCACCAGGTACTTTCCAGCTCCACAAGCCTCCACCTCGATCAGTGTTTTCCGTCGTTAGCATCCAACCCAATGTAGTGCGGGTATAGCCTGTGCAGGGGTGAGTATACGATAATTAGTTGGGACCCCGAGACCCCCGAAGGACTCTCAGAATCCACGAAGAATTAACCAAAAAGTAAATATATGAACACGAAGTATCGTCCATCTCTACTTAGGTATATTCCCTTACATATACCTAAGTCATCAATCTTAGTTCGGCTCCAACTTCTGAGCCCAAACACAATCTGGTCCACATAGGAAATAATTCAATCACATCAATGGTAATGATTGAAAGACACGAATCATCTCACACATGTATACTAATCATGAAGAGGGGTCGAGATGATTAGATGTAGCCTATAAATCATCTCCTCTGCCGAATCCACATAGTATCCAAGTATAGAAGTCATCGATGCCGAACCCCCGTAGGATCCAAGTACAGTAACCATCGCTGCCGAACCCACATGGGATACAAGTAGAGTATTCATTACTAATGAACCCACTGAGTATCCAAGTACTGTCGTCCTCACTGCAGAACTGTCATAGGATCTAAGTACAGTCGTCTTCGTCATCGAATCCACAGAGGATCCCAGCACAGAAGTCGTCGCAGTCTGAGCCAGCTCTAGGGTTCCTTCACACTGCGTACTTGATTCCAGGAGGGTCCGCTCCTAGAGTAAGGGTTAGATAAATAAAATATCAATAAGTTCTGAGTTGATGTATCCTAAAGTTCAATCTCGTCAAAAGGAACCCAATGCAATAGACGGTGCGTCAATCAGATGCCTGGTTTGAGAGATATTTGCCTTTTCGTTGCAGGGGCCCAGTTGGAAATATATTCGTTCCAAACCTGGCCGATTTCCAATGATTCCCAAAACCCACTTAGTGTATTGAAAAAGGACTGACTCATTGATATGGTCCTAGTTATACAAACGGCGCATCGTTCGGACACGTGGTCTTCAAGATATTCACCTAAAAGTGAAAACGGGCCCGGAACGTTAAGCCTAGTGGGATGGCGGGTTGGGTTATCCCTGTTTTGATGGGTCCGACCCGGCATTGGTGTCCGAGAAGACCAAAGAAAGATACATCATAGCCCGAGGGGCGTGGCCCGGCCCAAGGGGGCACGGCCTGGCCCAGCCCGACGCGCCACGACCCCGCCCGGCGTGGAGCGGCTCGGCGCGGTCCGACCGGGCGCGGCCCAGCTGGATCGGCCAGCTGCCCGAGCTGCTCAACACGAAGGTCGAGCAGTCCGGGGGGGGGGGGGGTGGGCTGTCCGAACCAGTGACGCCAAGCAGCGCCCCCCTCCCTAACCGACCGGCTGGAGTCAGCTGGCCTTCTGGCGCAAGCAGCCAACAAGGGAGGGCTGCGACTCATCTGGCGTGGCGCCCTCCTAGCGTCGCAGCATCCCTCCACCTGGACGGCCGACGGGCCGACCGGTCCTTCCGCCGAAGCGGATGATGAAGTGGGCCGCAGTTCCTTCCGCAAAGCCGGCATGACGGCGCCGGATTTTTTCTCCGTGGCCTACCCTAGTCATGGCTCCGTTTTCCTGGCACGACGCGACAACACCGTTCTTCCTCCCCCACGTCCTACTGGGTTTCAGCTTTCTTTGTGTGTGCGACGAAGGCCCTTGCACCTCCGGCCTCTTCTGCGTTCCGCCTCCAGTCACCGATTCCAAAAATAAACAAGTTCAAATGGAGGGTCGTCAGGCCCTTTTCGTTCGGCCTGCACCCTCTAGGTTAAGTGATAACACTAGGCTGAGACAATCAATGTTATACAAAGACGAACGAGGAACAATTTTAATCCATTAAAAATTGAACATAATCTCCTACCTCGATAATTGATGTCGCACGTCTGGCATCGCAGAAGACGGTGTCATGAGAAGAGGATTCGTTGACGATGTCAGAGTGCGTCTGAGGAGGAACCATCGTCTCATCACTTTTTTGCAGAGAAGGGAAAGAAAATCAAGTCATTGTTCTTCGTGCAACCAGCGTCCTACATCAAAGAAGACGTCATTCTTCGTCAGAGGGTCAGTGTTCCTCAAAAACTCAAGATCTCTCCCAATTCTCCTTAATACAACGATTGCCCAAAAAATAACATAATAGGATAATTCTATTATTTTATTAACACATACAATTTAAAATTCAAAATTGAATCCACTTCATTAATTAATAGAAGAGGTTGAATTCATTAAATAAATGTGATGGAAATTAATAATGAGAGGGAGAGGTAGTGAAGAGATATCATAAATATTGGGAGAGTTGTCAAAATTAAACAAGGGAGTTTAATAGGGGTTTATGATTTTTATGGGAAGTTCAAGGGTTTAGGTCACGTGTGGGCCCCACCCCACAAATATCCTCTCCAGGGAGGTTATGTGGGTGTGGGCCCCACCTCTAACTCCCCTTGGGAGGAAATAACCACATACCATAAAATAAAATTGTGCTACACAAATTTTATTTATTTTAATCTAATTGAAAAAAATAAATTCTCAACCAGCTTAAAACGCAACTACATTAAAGGCCCCCTTAATCAATTACCGGCGCTGCGAGTTCATCGGTGCCCTAGAATTTCAAATTTGAGCACCGGTTCAAAAGATAGAAAAACCCGCTCGTTCGTTTACTGAATGTACACGAGCTAAACTTCAAAAACTGATTCCGGGCACACCGGGCCTCGGATCAAGTGCCGTCAGAAGCCACAGACTCGTAAAATTCCAAAGTATTTAAGAAATAATTTCTTTGAAATTTATGGTTCTTTACAATGTAATAAAATTTAATATATAATATTAAATGTATACTTATTTTAATGATATTATATATTATTATTATTTGAAATTTTCAGTGTGGTATGGGATGCATTTGAATGTTTAATGATTAATTTAATCAATAATTTTTCAATGATATATCCATATATATCGGCCAACATTTTTTGAATCTTTTTCATCATTTAGGTTTATATATTATGATACCATATACCACATGTATTTTACATTTTTATGATTAGTTTGAATGTGAATATTCTATATGATACCATTCATATATCATGGATGAAGTATTCACATTTCATAAGATTATTTTTAATACGAATGTTTATGTGGTTTATGTTTCACCCATTAATATAAGGAAGGAATTGGACATAGTAAGTGATGGGTGGGGACCTCTATAAACATTTGAGGAATTGGATGGTTTCATGAGACAAAAAAACTTTTGGATCATAGTTGATTCTCGCTCAAATTTACCTAAGAGATGAGGGTAGAATGGTCCTTGTAGTCTAGCTTGGGTTGTCAAATCCACAGAGACCTAAGAAGTAAACTATACACACGCACATTCTATGGACTGTTTTGGGCTATGAAGTGGCCAACTTGGATAGATTTTAGATGAGTTTAGAGGATATCTAACAGATTTAAGTGAATTCAATTCAAAATAATGTGGTGATCCTAGGTTATCGCTCGGGGTGGATTGGACGTATTTCCATTTCAAAGATTTCAATTTCTTATATTTGAGATGGGTTCAGTTAAGAATATAAAACAACATCATCACTTACTGGTTCAATGCCTACACCCTTTAATACTAATCACCAATACACTTGAAGGATCAAAGTTTTGATCACTTCAAGGTAAAGGTTCATATTAGCACATGAAGTGTATGGCCTTAAATTCAACAAGGATGATGGAGTTTAAAAATAATCAAATAAAAATCTCAATTTGAGAAGTGATTATACATAAGTGGGTTACCCTCCATTGATCCCATGGTTTGAATGGAAGTGGAAAGTAGACTCATGAGGGAGGAAATGGAGAAGTAAGAAAACAACAAAAATAAAATGATCACTCCACCGTTGTGTGAATAATTTCACAAGGTTTGGAGTGAATAAATTCACACCATGAGACAAAGGTATCAAAGTGAGATGTAGAAAAACATAATAAGAGGAGAAGGAGAACTTTTATTATGAAACTAAAGTGAACTGAATAACTTACATGTGAAAGACAAATTTGAGACAACAAAATTTCAGCATAACATTACAATTGAACAAAGCACCAAAGATTATCAACTCCTCGTCCACCACTGCCTTAAATAGGAAATTTTGAGCCCTTGGGTCTAGCCTCCAATATTACAAGTCATCCCACTTTATTATGGTAGGTCTAGGGTTCTGGAAAGTTTGTGTAAAGAATAATTTCCACCCTTGACCTGAAAAGGCATATAGCTTTCATACACCGAACATACACGCTTGAAACAACTTCTGGATGTCCGCATTTGGGTTGGCCATAGAAGACCTAAATAAAGCTACGGATTTCCCCTAACATCCTGTAAAATCTCAGCCCAAAAAGAATAATGGTTTTCGAGATATGGTTTAATTGGTAGGCTGTTGTTCTGGGCCGCAGAATATGGCCCAGAATTTTATCTCTAACTTGGGCCGCCTAAATGGACACCATGGAGGTAGAATTAGAATTGGATCCTTAAGAGTTATGTTTTTCGTCTACATGTCTTCTGGCATCCCAAAACATTTGGGATTCATTGGGCTTGTTATTTGGGCCCCACAGTCTAATCAGTGGGATGGTGTCCAATCTGCCTTCTCCAGAATTGCTTCCTTTCATTGCTAAATATCTCCATCATCCTCCATGAATTCTCCATTGATCCATAAATGAAACATGTTCATATTGGAGTGTAGATAAATTATCAAATTATAATCTGTATAATCAGATGAATCATTTGGTACTTTAAATTATGTTAAAAAATGTACCACATAATAGTGCATTTTAAGAAGGTATTACAATCATAACGTGAAATGATGCTCAAAGTGTAAAATGCACTAAAATGGTGTTTATGAATAATAAAGAACACGAATATTATATATATTACCAACGAATATTAGCTTCATTTAGTGTCTAATCACACCCCCCAACTTCAGTTTTGTTAGTCTCGAGCAAAATATATCTCAACAATATGAAATTCGAATTCCCTTTTCCAAAAAACATTTTAATACACAATGATCACCAAAAAACCTTATACCAAACAATCATGAAACACATCAAAATATTTTAATACAAGATAGTTTCATAAGCAGATCCCGATCCCAAGACAATTCCTTTGTTCAAATTCATTTCCATATTTCATCCAATATCAATTAAGTATGAGGATGTCTTGTGCATTACAATAGACATGGGGGTTCATCTTTATTCAAGGTGGAAATTACAGACATGCTAGGTGGAATCACATTTCAATATTAAGATGAGTATTCATTTTTTTTTGTATAATTTTTTTTTTTTGTTTTTTTTTTGCAATTTTTCCATGGTAATTGAAGTTGCACTCAAAAGAGTCGACCCCTGTATCCAGACTTTGTCGATGACTCCCAGGCTCAAAGACCTTAGGGCACCAAGTGAAGCCCACATAGTTGGGCATCATCTCAAGTTATCTCAGTCAAAAACAAATTCAAATTACCAAAGATATATATAAAATTACAAACTCTGGTCCAGACAACTATGGAGTCACGATCCCCAAGTGTCGAAAGCCACACATTAGGTCATTTTATTGCTCTACGCGCAAATTTTTTTTAATAATTTTTTTTGAATACTCATATTAATCTAAAATGATCACCAAACCTATGCTATATATTTATGGGACCCCATGAACTCAAACTAATACCCCATTATCCAAAGGACGTGCGTTGTGATTTTTTTTATTTGGATGAAAATATAAATGATGAAATATCACATTGGAAAGCTACACTTTCCAAAATCAATGCTCATGAAATTATACAAGGATTAAAATCAGAATCAGGGAATGCTAAATTATTTGATATTCATTTTCAAAGTGTGAAATGTGTATTACCATGTTCAGAGTTAAAGGAATTATTCCTTATATTTACACATTTTTATTTTTCACATCATTCAATTTTTTTGACACAAAATCATTTTTTATTTTATCTCCCCCCCAACTTAAAATAACACTATCCCCAGTGTTTAAAGAATAGAAAATTTAGAAGGGGGTAGAGGTAGATAATGTAAGTTCAAAAAGGAAATTGAAAATGAGGATCATGGAATGAAGTCACCTGGTGGTTGAAGTTGAAATTCTTGCTGCTCCCTTTTAATCCTTTGATATCCATGTCACTTGCAGAGTTCCCAAGTTAGAAAAAGTAAAATCAAAACAAACAAAACAAAACAAAACAATATATATATATATATATATATTTATATAATAAAGAAAGTAAAATAAAAGTATATATATAAAAATTATATAATAAGTAAGCACATTAAGACATAGGTTAGTGGTAAGCATGCACCCCTCTCTCCCTTCGGTCCCGGGTTCGAATCCTCGCGGTTTCGCCGGTTGTGATGGGGTTTGACCCACGACCCACGACGTGTCCCTTATTATTATTATTATTATATTTTTATTTACTTTTTTGTATTTTTATTTTAACTTACACAAACATTAAAATAAAACAAACTGATGATACATTGTCTTCTTTTTAAATTTTTAGGTAAGGTATTACTCAAGGATCACACCACTTGACACAGATGAATATGGCGCTCCCCTTTTGTACCCATCCATACTCATTATAGAATATCAGGTCACTGGTTTTTTCTAAATATCCAAATGAATCATTAATCATATTTAAAATATAAATTTGATTAAAACAAAAAAAATATTGGAAACTTGAAATCCATGGGTTGCCTCCCATGCAGCACTTTGTTTAATGTCGCTAGCTCGACATGAACCCCCTAACTTACCCAATACCAATTTTCAACATTTTAAAGACCCAATATTTCTCCATGTCCACTAGATTGAGATTGATTATTTGTTTATAATTTTTTTTGTGTGCAAACCTATGTTGTATAATGAGTGGTAAAATCCAAGGAATATTAGAAATGGTTGATACAGTTTCTTTTTTAATCTTTACAAAGACATTAAGTATCATTACCTCTTTATTGGTTTCAAGATAAGAATTTTTGAAAATTAAAAGTTTTTTCCTATCCCCAATGAATGGAAACTTTAGGGTGGATGGAAAGTCCTTTCGTTCATGTTCGGGTAGGATAACACTTTCAGAAAAAGTTTGGGACTTTGAATCAAACTCAATTTCATTTTCAAAATTTCTCAACAGAATTGGTTCCTTTTGAATAGAAGATTCAACCACAAAATTAGAAAGATCAATTTTAGGAATGGGTATGGACTCAAATTTTGTGATTTCTCTTAACGGTTCAGTGATTTGTGTTTTTGAAAAATCATCAATGGAGTTATATTCATTAGACTCAATCCATAATGTCACATTTCCTTCTTGTGAATACAAAAAATCTGTTTCCTCTTGATTTAAACACCCATCAAAAATTCCATAATCCTCCTCATCATCCCCAAATACAAAGGGTTTTTCTTCAGTAAATTCATGAGAGGTTTGTGGGAAACTAGACACTTCACATAAGGTTATAGAAGGGAAAGTTTGTGTAGGGATGGGTTCATCACATGTTTTAATGCTTTATATTTCTAAACTCAATGATGAAACCTCAAAATTCATTATCTCCATTTGTTGAAATAGTTTTTCAAGTAATGGATGTGGATCAGGATGGATAAGGGGTTGAGACAAATGGTCTATTCTATGAGGATAACTATGTTGTTGGAATTCCATAGGAGGATATTCAAATTGGCCTTGTTGGGATTGGAACTCATAATATGTTGGAATGTTTTTTTGAAAATAGGAGTTATAACACTGTGTCTCAATTGGTTCTTGGTTATCCCAGTAGTAGAAATTAGTATGGTTATTGTACATCACACATGGTGTTGGGTGATCAATTTAGGGATATGTTTCCCTTGTTTGGACTTGTTCAAAATTGATTTACATAGGAGTGAGGGGGTGAGAATAGAGAAGAGGTATGAAAAAAAAGATGATAGTGTCTAAGATAACTTTCTTAGGTCCCTAGAAATGATTCAAAAATTTGATTCTTGCTCAAATTTACCCAAGAGATGAAGGTAGAACGTTCCTTGTAGTGTAGCTTGGGTTGCAGAATCCACAGAGACCTATGAAGTAACCTATAGACACGCACATTCTATGGACTATTTTTGATATGAAGTGGCCAACATGGATTTATTTTAGATGAGTTTAGAGGATATCTAACATATTTAAGTGAATTCAATTTAAAATAATGTGTTGATCCTAGGTTATCGCTCGTGGTGGATTGGCCGTATTTCCTTTTCAAAGATTTCAATTTCTTATATTTGAGATGGGTTCATTTAAGAAGATAAAACAACATCATCACTTACTGGTTCAATGCCTACACCCTTTATTACTAATCAACTATACACTTGAAGTATCAAAGTTTTGATCACATCAAGGTAATGGTTCATATTAGCACATGAAGTGTATGGCCTTAAATTCAACAAGGACGATGGAGTTTAAAAATCAACAAATAAAAATCTCAATTTAAGAAGTGATTATACATTAATGGGGTGATAAATAACATCCAATACATCCCTTTACTACTCCCTTGGATCAACCCATAAGTCGGTTATCCCTGCATTGATCCCATGGTTTCAATGGAAGCAGAAAGTAGACTCATGAGGGAGGAAATGGAGAAGTAAGAAAACAACAAAAATAAAATGATCACTCCACCGTTGTGTGAATAATTTCACAAGGATTGGTGTGAATAAATTCACACCTTGAGGAAATGGTATCAAATTGAGATGTAGAAAAATAGAATATGAGGATAAGAAGAAATTTTATAAAGAAACTAAAGTTAATTGAACAACTTATATGTGAAAGACAAATTTGAAAAAACAAAATTGCAGCATGACATTACAATTGAACAAAGCACCAAATATTATCAACTCATCTACCACAACTGCCTTAAATTGGCATTTATGAGCCCTTGGGTCGAGCCTCCAATAGTAAAAGTCATCCCACTTGATTATGGTAGGTCTAGGGTGGTGGAAAGTTTGTGGAAAGAAGACTTTCCACCCTTGACCCGAAAAGGCATCCATCTTTCATGCACCGAACAGACGCGCTTGAAACACCATTTAGATCGCCGACTTTGGGTGGGCCATAGAAGACATAAATTAAGAACCTGATGTCCCCTAATAGTCTAAAAAATCTCATCCCAATATAAGTTATTTTATTCGAGATATGGTTTAATTTGTGGGCTATTTGTCTGGGCCGTAGAATCTAGCCCATAATTTTATCTCTTACTTGGGCCGCCTAAATGTACACCACAGAGGTACAATTAGTATTGGATCCTGAAGAGTTATTTTTTTCCTCTACATGTCTTCTAGCATCCCACGATATTTTGGATTCATTTGGCCTATAATTTGGGCCCCACAGTCTCATCAGTGGGCTAGTTTCCAATCTGCCTTCTCCAGAATTGCTTCCTTTCATTGCCAAATATCTCCACCATCCTCCATGAATTCTCCATTGATCCCTGAATGAAACATGTTCATATTGGATTTTAGATCAATTATAAAATTAAAATACGTATAATCAGATGAATCATTTGGTACTTTAAATGATGTTAAAAAATGTACCACATAATAGTGCATTTTAAGAAGGTATTATAATCATAATGTGAAATGATTCTCAAAGTGTAAAATGCACCAAAATGGTGTTTATGAATAATAAATAACATGAATATTATATATATTACCAATGAATATTAGCCTCATTCAGTGACTAATCAATAATTATTTATGTATGTTCTTTTTATTATTCCTTGACAGTATGGTTATGATGTCCCACATTATGAATCCCCTAATTATGAAACTAGTAATTGATAGTACATCTAATTATTCAACCAGTAGAATATCCCTGGTTATGTTTTATTATATAATATTTTATTCATAATTTATTCCTACAATATTATTCTCTAGATTATGTTTTAATGGATTGAGTACATTTATTTATTCACCATTCCATATTATTTATACATTTATTGTCCTATTTACACTTACAGAGAACTTGATCTCATTAATTTATTATGTTTTATTTTCCACCCATGAAGCAAATAATAATATTATGAATGTATTTGATGGTTAATGTAGGATTTATAGATTTCACCAATAGAATTTATATATTTTATTTTCATTCAATGTGGTATTTTAACAATTATATATGTTTCATGTTTCAAAAACATCTAAACTATTTGGTCCTTTGCGATGTGATTCCTTATAATCATAATAATGCAATAAAGTAAGGCACTGACTCTGGGATACTAGGTTTAGGGACCATATAGTTGGTATCAAATGGAGATTAGTAGAAACCATGGAAACTAGAGATATGAAATGTAAAATACTAACAGAACCCAGAGATATATTTTGAGGATTAGAAAATAAGAACATCCTAGAATATTGGTGACATATAGATTATGTGCATCTTCCTAGGAATACATCCATATCTTGATACTATAGGTTGAAGTGGTTCTAGAAGAGATGTTCTTGGAGTAATAACTACCTCAAGGTGTCAGAGGCCTAACACGAAGTAACCCGGTACATGACAACAGAATTTACTATGCACTTGGTATGAAAATCCTTAGATATATGAATAAGATAGTTCACATTATCATTACAAAACATTATTATTGATTTGAATATATAATATAAATGAATACACTAGGTTAAACGTAATATGATTTAGGTTTAAAATCAGGTGTTTTGAAATTCTAAAAATGATTATTCATTTTTCTCACTATGATTTGTATTACACACACTATGGTTTCTCGATTTAATTAATGGATTGAAGCTGAAGGATATATGTTAGTATTAAACATGATGGACAATGTGGTGGTGAAGATAATACAAATGGTATGTTGATAGGAGTGAATGGAACCATGTTCATACCTAATAAATTTTCCAAAAATATTAATAACAACATATACCATAACCAACACCTGAACCTAAAAAAAGATAAGAATAGATTTAGATAAGATCTCCCATGGTGGAGACCATGAAGAAAGGAATACTCGATTTCTATATTTTTAGAATGTTTAATAGAGACACCTAATAATGTTTCTAAAAATGAATTAAGAAATGATTTTTGTGTGTGAATGTATGAAATAAATAAAAAATACCATGGAAAAATAAAGAGTACAATTGAAGGAAATAAAATAGATCCTTTGAATCAATTTATAGTTTCAATAAACGAATGGGATATGAGTATTACCCAAGTAAATTCTCAATTCTATAGGCTAACATCTAAATAAATAATGAAAATTATTGGAAATAAATTTATGATGTATATATTTATTGAGGTTTTATTAAAAATACTAAATAATGGAATTTTTAGTTATTGAAATTATTTTAGGGTCATCCATTATATTTATTTTTGACGTTATATGGTTTTATAAAAAGGAAAACCCATTACATCCTTATAGGCCATGTAATTTGAACTTATAACTAAATGCTAAAAAGGGTGCAATGACTAAAAATAGCCTATATGAAGTCATGTTTATCATGACTCTTTTTAGTTAAAACATATAATTTATAATTGTTATTTTGATTGAAAAGTCTTTTTTTATGAAATATGTGTCTTTGGGATGGGAAAAAGATTTTTTCCATATGTAACTAACGTTATTTCAGAAGTCTTTCACATTTTAAGGAATCCTATAATAATTTGTTAAATTGAAAATTTTTAGTAATAAATGTTGACATTTATTTTAGATTCAAATTTTCATTGATTGTCGACTTATGGTGTTCCGTGTTATTCATGGGTGCGGGTAGAATATATTGAACATTGTGTGATAGGGGAAATTAAATTTTTGGTATAACACATTATGATTTCTCGATGTCATTTTGAATACTATATGCATAAATTTTACTTATTTTGAGGTCATAGTCTAGAATATTTTTTTAGGAATGGTAGTAATGTTCAAAATGATCTATGTCGAGCATTGATTTTTACATTTTCATCTTGGAGATTAATTTTTTTATTCATCATATAATGCTTTATTGTTTTTTTAATTACCTTATCCTATCTCAATTATTTTGGATTTGGTTAATTTATAATGGTAATAGGAATAAATAATTATACATTTCTTGGATCTGTGATCTTTTGAAGTTGATTCAAATTATTCAGTGGTAAAAATTTATCTTGAAGGATCACTTACATGTATGATGAATGAAGTGGAAATAGATTGAATCATAGGAAAAGGACGATATTACTCCTATGACATGTAATATAATCATATAATATTAATTTTTAATGGTATTTTCTAAATATTAATGTAATTCCTCAACTATTGGAATGTTATATGGTAGCAATAACTCTGTATTTTAACTTTTTATAAGAAGAGATCAATGGTATTTTAACCAATCACATGATTTAAGGACTTAAGATGGTTAACATTCTTACAAAAATGTCCTCTATCACTCCCCATCAGAACATGATTGTTAGATTATTCATCAATGTGCCTATTTTCACATCACACTAACGATATCCTATTATAATGTGTAGTTTTGTAGTAACCTATTTATATATATTTCCCTCTTATTCAGAGCATATTTTATTAACTCTAATTATATTGTGGGTTTCTTACAGGGGAATTTGCATATATCAACCATTAACTTTAATAGTGTAATTTCAAATTATGGGGACACAATTTGTCAAAGTTGGGGAGAATCAAACACCCCAATGATTTTAAATTAAAATTAATATAGAATGTATTTCCAATATTAATGAGTCTCTATGAAACAACACATTGTTATTATAATTATTTAAACAAGATAGTTATAGCCTATACAGTGAACAGAATTTTTATGCTTCTATGATTTGAATATTGATAAATAGACAAACATGGCTTTAATAACTATAATATTTTTAGTGTGATAGGATCAACATTATTATTTGGTGAATTGTAAATTGTCCCTTTTGAATTGTAATATTAAACTTATGAATTGTAATATGACCATAATGAATAGTAATCTAGACAAATGAATTATAACCTCACCAAATATAGTACAAATAATATTTTTGAATCTTATAAATGAATGTATGATATACATATATCATTGTTTAAGAAAAATAATATTTTAAAAATTAAAATTTATGTGATGTAATTATTGTGAGTAATAAATATTTAATTACATTTTTATAATTAATAAAAAAAGAAAATAATTTTTCTTAAAATTTATTCATAAAAATATATTTTATAGTCAAACTATTTACCGATAATTTCATGAGAACATAGTTAAATTTTTAGTGTGTTATAATACAAGTTAAAAATTGCAAATCTATATTTTTTAGTAAAAGATATTTTCATTTAAAAATATAATTTCTCGTATCTAGAATGTTTTTTCCCTAAAATTGAGTTCATTTTTAATTCTAAATGAAAAAAAATATTTGCAGTGACCTTTTGATATTTTTCTAATGTCATTGATTTTTTTGAATAGTAAATTACGATAATGTGTGATAAATATTAAATACTTGAATTTATGATTGATTTTTTATGTAAGGCTGACATAAGAACCATTATCTCTAAATCACATTAAAATGTTATCTTATTTGGTCAAAATAATCAATAATATTTATTATCTTGTGAAAAATAATAAAATAATCACTAAAATAATGAGAAATCACCCCTCTCATCCACTATTGAAAACCCCTCACCCCCTCTTCTCCTCACTCGAATAAGACTTGTATATATTAAATGATTTCACTAAATCATATCTCTTATTATCTCCCCATTCCAATGATATTTTTTTCATACCATCCGATGAAATCCCCATTCCATACGGAGTTTCTCAAGGAGGAGTATTGAAGAGGTAAAATACTTTTCCTTATCCTTTTATTTTCATTTCAAGTTACATCATTTATTATACTCCCCTAAACTCCTATAAATAAATTATCATGATAACTCCACAATCATCTATATACTTGAGTCACATAACTTTAATGGAATACCCATCTTCAATATCCTTGTTCTCTATCTTTCATTTTAAAAACAAAATCATCAAATGAGAGGTGGTGATTTACAACCTTCATTGACAAAAAACTTTTGTTCTTCAATTTTTTATTCAAGGTTGATCATGATAACTTTTTATTGTTAAATCGGAATATAATATGTGTATTAAAAATATTTAATGGTTTAGTGCCTATATATTTATAAAATACTAATTCAGACCACAAAACTAGTTCATGATGATCTAAAACTGCCCAAATAATCTAAATGATTACGAATATTGTTTTATCTAATAAATCATCCTCATACAATTTAATAAAATGAATTATAAAACTTATAAAGTTATGTATGTTCATTAGTATAATATGACAGCAATTATTTAGAATTATATCAATTCCACATTAACACCATTACTTATAAACAAGTGAACTGATCATGAAAACCAAGAAAAAAGATACCCCAGAATGATGAAATTAAACTCTATAACTCATCAATAAGGCCATAAAAGAAATTAATAAAAATATATTGATTGTAATACACTAATAGAGTGTTATTAATATATTATTATTGGATTTAATTTGATTATCATTGACATTAAGGTCATGTGAAGAATATAATCTAACATAAGGTAATGAATTTCTCATCTCACATTTATTTTCCTAAGAAATCCATTATTCGTCACTTATTTATTCTTCATGTTGTATATATACTAAAATTTGATATTAAATATACTTAATATTTTTATATCCATGTAATCAAATTATTCATTTTATGATTATTAATTTATATGATATACGATTCAATTGATTACGAATTGGTCACAGTTTTCTCATGTCACTTCCATTTTTGTGAGATATTCCATATTAACCACTAATCCTTGAGTATGGTGTATGTGTACATAAAATTGATTTATCATACCACAATTATATTTAATTTTATTTTATTAATTTTTTCAGTTGATGATTATTAATTTTTCGGCATATGATTTGATTGATTATAATGTTATAAGGGATTCTATCAGAACACATATTTTTCATTCGGCCTACTCATTCAATATCTTCAATCAAATATAGTGATTATTTATTTTTTAATATTTAATATAAATAATTTTTCTATTTTCTGAGATAATATATCTAGATCTGATCACCCTTCTTTTTTGGGTATCTACATGTGTTAAAATGATTCCATTCTAAATGTTTCACAATAAACAAGCCTGATTAATGATAACTTACCAAATTGTTACCCATTTTCATGTGCACTATATAATATGTTTTAAACCATAATTATTTTAATAATATCAAAATATTTATCATAAAAAATTATATTGGTTCAATTATTGTTTTATGAAAACAAATATACATTTTCATTTTAAAATTTCTTTCATATTTTCCTTATACAGTAATAAAATTTTGTATCTATAATGATTCTTAAAATATATTTTTACATTATTCATCCTTAGTGAGATATCATTTTTTCCTAAAATATAATTTTAATTTCCTTACCTTTAATTTTATTAGGTATACATATTTATAATATGATTTTATTCCAATACAAATTAATTTCTAAATGAACTCTTCTTTCAAAAGTAAAAAAGGGTTATTATAATCATAATTTTACTTCTATGAGACATATGATTTGTTCACAACTTAATCCATGTTTCTGTGGTGTATGTGATTGTATTCAATACATCATATCATGAGTCTCCTTATTATAATAATATTCTAATTTATTATTTTTTGAATGTTTTAACATTGTACGAGACTCTTTGGAATGATTGAATATGAATTTCCCTAATATTTTTTCAATGGAATCTCCATATATGTCAACTTCCATTGAGGAATCCTATACTTAATTGAGGTTAATCTCTTATGAAAGAATATATTATATGTTTTTTAATTGTTTATGAACAGGTTTACTATGCAGGTGATATATGACACCATTCTTATATTATGGCTAAATTATTCAAATTATGTATGCTAGTTTTTCAATTAGAATGTTACGGTTTTTTGGTGTTTCACTCCTTCATATGATGAGTGTGTTTCCCTCGGATTCTGGGGATGACCCCCTTTGATGGGAGTTTCAAACATTCTGATCGGTTTCTAACTGGTTTGTTTGTAGAACCGAAAACATCCAATGATTCCACATCCATTCAGACCTACTTTCCAAAGGTAGGTGCCCATTAGTTTGTGGATTGATGAGGCTTAGGAATTTGCATTGGTCGAGAGGATGGGAGGTCGGACTCATCACACCTTTTTAGGAGAATTATTGTCTACTCCGGGACTCTCTTTATAGATTTAAGTTATTTTCGTGAATCCATATTACATTATCAAGTATAAAATGAGTTTTCCTTCAGATTTGACAATCAATGATCAATATGTCGAAAATTTAGAGAATATTTTATATGTATTCGAGGTTCTTAATCGATATAGAATCATATGTATTTATTAGATATTCTTGGTCAATTGAACCTTTTGACACATTTATATAGAAGTCTCTTGGTCATTATGATGACCATGCTAGTTTTAAATCCACTCAGTGGGGCACTTTAAGTTTATTGTCATTCAGAAGGACATGGATTATTTCAGAGTTGGGATCGAACCCGCAGATGGGCTACCTATGTATCCCTTGTTTAGAAATGGAATCAGAACCCACGTAGATTGAGTACGGGAGTATGATGTTTATGATTGATGGCTCAAAGAAGGATTTCATAATTACTTTTACACTATAAGCTCATGTGAGTCATGCTTAGTGTGAGAAACAAGAGGTATTGGTAAGAATCATACAATTGTGCCATGAAAGATGTAATCATAAGAAATAAGGTGGGACTTATGTATGTTTGACTGCCCAGATAAATTAATATTTGGATTTTCTTCAGGGAAGAAATCCAGGAACAGGGTCCATAAAGGTATATGTGCTTCATAGAGATTTGAATTCTCTAACTTGGGACTTACTTCTGAAAAGGAGGCCCAAATTAGGAGTGGACTTATAATTGGTTTTTTTACTCCTGAGAAGGAATCCCATATTAAAGGTAAATTGGGACTGGTTAAGAGGAATTAAGACCGGGGCTTACTTCTAAAAAGGATTCCCAGGTTAAGAGACTTGAAAAATTAAGGTATTTGGGGTATACTCCTGAAGAGGATGCCCAAATTAGGGGACTAAGGCTTATTCCTAAAAAGGAGGCCTAGGTTAATGAGGACTTGGGGCTTACTCCATAGGAGGATGCCCAGATTTGAGAATTTTGACTGGGGATTATTCCTGAAAAGGAGGCCCAGGTTATGGGATCTCTCATCTTAAAGGATGAGGTTGAATGAATGAAATCTCAATCTTTAGTTACATAAAGATGTGTAAATCACTAGGTTTTGAGAGAATTTCCACAGAATTCCTTTCAAATAAGGAAGTAAAATCAATAAATCATGCCATAAATGGCTTTGAAGTGTGTCTTCAAGGATGAATCTTGAATAAAAAAGGTGGAATGGATTAAGAGGGGTGAAATGGGCAAGAAAGACACCCAAAAAGGTAGGGGCACAGTAGTCCTAGCAGGCGCATAGGTACTGCGTGAGCGCGCAAGTCATGGTCATGCAGGTATGCCTGTGCGACATATGGGGTATGTGCGCGACGTTTAACCAGCAGGGTAATACTTGAGCGACTCTTGATTAAAGCCTTTAGAATCCTCTTGAGGTTCTTCTAGAAGAGGGGCACACAAGTTCTATTGAAGGAGTAATGCGGCACGCAAGTGTGGCCTTTTCCCTTAAGGGTTGTCCACTCAGGCACACAAGTGTTGATGAGTTTCAACACTTAGGCCTTCCTCCACCTATTTAGATCTTCCATTATAGGTAAGAAATTACCTTAAAAGTGTTTCGAATGCATTGAGAGGAGACTAGGGAGCGGGGAGTTCAAATCTGAGTTTTTGGACAAAATCCTCCTCGAATGGGGGGCCCACAAGGTCTATTTATAGGCAGGAGAAGACCAAGGACGGTTATCACATAGGTCGCGCAATTCACTTGCGCGACCATCATGTGTCGCGCATGTGGTCTTGCACGACTATGCGGGAACTTGCGTGACTTATGGGAATTATTCTCCTTGTTCATTCCTTTGTTGATATTTGATATTTTTTTCAAAGGATGAATCAATTTGTGTTAATTCATTACCCTTTCCATTCTTTTACACAATGTGACAAAAAGGAGCGTCAACAAAAGTCCCCTCTCATAGTTGGATCCAAAAGAAATGCGGATTTGTCTCTGAGGAAAAGAAGAAAACCAATGGAAAGGTGGAGCGCAAGTTTGGGAGCGCAAATAAGCTTCAAGCATGTAAAATCCGAGGCGCATGGGACATCCTTTAGTCGCCCAGGGTACGCCGCACAGATAGCCCTCCTGGCCTATAAAGACGTGATCTTTGGCCATGCATGGCATCTTTTTCCGAATTCTCAAGCTCTCGCAGCGCAAGTCGTCTTATTTCCACTATTTCCTCGCCGACGTGCTGCTGTTAAGGTAATAGGACTTGTGCGGTGAAAACATGCACGACTAAAATTTGTGCAGAACATTTAACACTTGCGCGACACATCCATTCTGGAACGCCTTAATGCCTTAGCCATTTTTTCTAATTTCATCACAAGGTTTTATGAAAAATAAATCCATTTAAGAGTTAATTTATTCAACTATTGTGCAGAATCAATTGATCATAGACCCAGAATAGTTGATGAACTGGCTAGCAAGCAGATAGATGATATGATGAACATCATTGGCCAAGATTATTATACTTTCAAAGATAGTACTCTTCTGGATTTGGCTATGTATTTGAAGAAATATCATCGTGACTTCCCATAGAGCACTTATCTGCCTTTTTATGGCTATGGTCATCTGCAAGGAGTCAATGTTCCAGATGCAAAGAACTATACGCCTGAAATGCAGCTGCACTGCTACTCCTCTATTTCGGTTATGATGTGCATTAAGAGCAACAACAATGGTGTGAAATTTCAAATTCTTCCTCCATGTCATTTTCTTGCAGATATGAAAATGGAAAACCAATGGGCTGAAATTATTTCCACTGTCAGTTGGTGGAGAGAAGACAAACATGGCATTAGGGAAATATCAAAAAAAAATTACTCTCTTCAAATGGATCTTTACTTCCAATGCTCCATTCTCAAATCTATGTATCCATCTTCCAAGTCTCTTGGACAGAAACAGAGTCACTGTTTCATCATCAGAAAATTTTCTAAAACCGCACTCAAGAACATCCTTTTACCACTATTCCAAGAAGATCTAGTATTAATACATCTCTTATTGTATCCAGTTGAATGAATGAATTCCAAATGGTTGCTGATGAAGCTCGGGATGCCGTAAATCAAATGAAGAGTTATGTTGAAAGCCTATTGTAATTCTTGAAAAAGATAAGAGACTCCATTCGGTGGATGTCCTTCTGACTCAATGAAAAACACTTTCACCTTCACTCATTTGTACCTGCATTCTCTTTTGGTACATGATTTAGATTTTACCTAATCCAATGGGCCTAGTAAGCATAGTTTGATTTTTACTAGGATTAATGTAAATAACCCTACAAAATTTGAACCATTTAATTGCTCAATGTTACCTAAATCATTCAAAATGTATGTTTTGTGACATGGGAACTTGACTTTTATTCAGAGTTCCCTTGTCTTTTGTGGGCAGTTTAAAGTCATGCACATCGGACATAAAAATGCTAGTGTTTAAGGTCGAAATAGCTTTGACCAAAATGGATTAGAATTGACTCAATTACTTGAAAAATCATCTGAAAACATATTACCGTACTCATGTATGAGGGAAAATATGTAATCTATGACTTAAGAATATTTGAATCTGAGAAATGACATCAAAAAGGGCTAAAAGGAATTAGAAGAAGTAGTTTCCAAGAATGAAGTTACCATTATTTAACAAACCCGTTAGGGGGTTGAATTATGCGGGGCCACCTAAGGGAATTGGCTGTATAGTTAAATAAAATAGTATCTTTTGGCTAACAAGTCTGTTATGTAGACAATTTATGCAAGGCCTCCTATGGGCACGTGCTATATAGTCACACAAAAGAACTCTCAGAAATTTACTTTCTTAGTGAAAAAAGCTAGTGAAAGTTTATGGAGATTAAAATCTTCCAAAGTATAGAGTTTGCTGTATAGAAAAATGTACTTGAATAGGGAGAAGATATTTCCAAACAAGACTATTGAAGAACTGGAAGAATATCACTCCTACGAAGGTCTAACCCAAATGTAGGGAATGAGAATATAAACAATAGACTTGAATACTTTCAGATCAGGAAAAAGGATATGAGACAAACATGTTAAGGATGGCTATTTTTGCGGATCCCTACATACTGTTATTTAAGACAAATAAGGACAAAAGAGGCATTCTTCCCAAGAATGAAGTTAACACTATCTGAAAAACCCATTAGGTGGTTGAATTATGTAGGGCCACCTAAGGGCATTCGCTGCATAGTCAAAAAATAGTATCTTTTGGCTAACAAGTCTGTTATGTAGACTGTTTATGCATGGCCGCCTATGGGCACGTGCTGCATAGTCAGGCAAAAGAACTCTCAGAAGTTTGACATTTTTGTGACTAGAAGTCATGAAAAGGGTTATGAGGATCTAAAAATATTTAAGGTTTGGATTATGACACATAAATATGGATATTGTTCAATGTATACAGAGATAAACAGATCAATGCTAACTATAATCATGTTGTGGGTGGGTCCTGAATTGAAATGTTAGACTTCACTATGTATCCCATAAGGATGAGAATCAAGCCATACGTAGTTATTTAACTATAGTTTAAAATCTTGTTGGAAAAAAGGATTAGAGATCTTAGTTTAGGGTCATAGAGCTTAGACCATTATAAGAAATACATAGTGTGTGTTTTCATGGGGACTTTTCATCCAAGGAACTGAAAATGGAATTTGGGGTTAGGCCCAAAGACATGGGGATAGATTCGAGGGACACTCGAATGTTCCTATATATCCCATAAGGAAGGGAATCAAGCCCACGTAGTTCTAGAAATACCCTTTTTACAAATTTTGTTCGTACATAGGAAGGGTGAAAGGGGACTTTAGTACAATGATGGTTTAACCCAAGATAAAAGGTTTGGGCGTTGCCATGTATGCACGTAGACTTTGAAATGAAACATGATCGAGAAATCAATGTAAATAATGGTTCCCTCTCAGATGAGGGCATCAAAGAATATTTTAGTTTATTGTCATACTGGACACAAATGTTGTATAGTTTAACGTTGTATAATAAGGACCAAAGAGAACCAATGTAAAGATATTGATTCTAGGGGTGGTTTCACGAATCAACATCGTATGAGATGGAGGTGAACCGATCTGAAGAGATTTGTTTTGGGCTTGATCCTTGGGAGGTTGCCTACATACCCAGCCTAGAAGGCAAGGATCAAAGTCCGTGTAGTTCATTTTAAGAATGACTTAATGATCAAGTTGTTCTTGGGGACAACGACCTAAAAAATGATTCTGGGATGTACACATGGTTAGCGGCCCAAATAGAGTGTTATGGTTGAATTTTTCTCTAAGATCACGTGAGTCATACTTGGTGTGAGAAACAAGAGGTAAAAAAACCTTAACGATGCATAGTTTAATGTAATGTAGGACATATAAAGGGACTATGCAGTTTAAAGTCTTGTAGTTAGGACTATTGGTGCTGCACAGTTTAGTGTCATGTAGTAGGGAAAAAGTACAGTTTAATTTCATGTAAGACGTATCACGGACTTTCTTTATAGTTTAGCGTCATGTAGTTAGGACGATGGGGACAATAGAGTTTAATGTCATGTTGTAAAAAAGGGGGACTGTGCAGTTTCATGTCATGCAGTGAGGACAAAAGAGTACACCATTTAATGTCATGTTAGATGCATTAGGGATTTTTTACACAATTTAGCATCATTTTGGACAAAAGTGTGAGTAGTTTAAGGTCATATAAGACCTTGGATGATTATGTATTTTAACATCATTTCAGATGTAAGGTACTTTTATACAGTTCAGCATCATGTAGTTCGGATGTCACAGTTTAACGTCTTGCTGGACTTAAGGGACTTTCAAATAGGATAGGGTCATATGCATGGACCATTGATGATGCAATTTAAGGTCATACAGGACCTAGTTGTAGTTTAAGGTCATACTAGACCATTGATGTAGTTTAAGGTCATACATGACCTAGTTGAAGTTTAAGGTTATACTGTACCATTTAGGGAACTTTTTCACAGTTTAACGTCGTGTGGGATGAAGTCGCAGTTTAAGGTCATACTGGACCATTGTTGTATAGTTTAACGTCATATAGCAAGGAAAAGGTGTAGTTTAATGTCATGTAGGATGTATTAAAGGACTTTTGTATAGTTTAGCATCATGTAGCTATGACAATGTAGGTACTTTTCAGTTATTACAAAATACTTCTTAAAAAATCTAGCATTTGTTGGAGTAGTGATGAGTTCTCCATCCATCGAGATTAATGAATAAGCTCCATTTGAGTAGACCCTATGTATGAATAAGGTCCTTACCATTTTGGCTCAAGTTTGGGAGGTTTCATTACTGGTATCATTGGAGTTCTGAGAACTAATACCAATTCTCCCTGAGTGAATGAACGAAGACGATCTTTTTTGTTAAAAGCCCGTGCTATTCGATTCTGATAGACTTCCAAGTGGTGCAAGGTGCACAATATTTTCTCATTTAACCATTCCAATTCATTCAATCCCTTTTGAGATTTTTCATCTATAGATGACTGATCACAAATGGCAACTCTCAGCGAGGGTAGTTGATGTAACGCCCCGACCCCATTTACCCAGATTCATTGCATTACTTCGTAACATTGGCATGATCACAAAAGATCATGTCTCGAAAGACCGTTTAATTTAGTAGCCTTGGAAACACTAGATACATTCATAAGTCTTACATTACATCATAATGTAAAACAAAACTACAACATATTCTCTTCATATCCCCTTATATTATCCCTACAGGTCATTCATATTATACTTCTTCATATCCTGGAAAAATTAAAACATTGAAAGGGGTGAGCTCAGATGCTCAGTAAGGATAACAATATAGCGGATGCTTTAATAAATAAACATTAACATTTAAGGCAACGTATAACTAAAAAAAGCCTTTTAAACTTGATCATTAGCATAATATGGAAAAAGTAAAATGAAATAAGGCCATTTACTTACTCACATGGATATTCTACTAGTCGAATAATCACATGAAATATCAATAACCACTTTCATAATGATGGAATGCATAATGCCTGACTATCATAACCACGTAGCCAATACCTCATGATAGGACCAAAAATAAGATTTTGTCAAGGAATCATCCCAAGACACTAGTTTGTCTCATGAGATCTACCGATGCATCGAGGAGCTGTAGCGGGCTCCACCCGTCACTTATTATGTCCAATGCATTCCTTGTATGAGTAGGTTTAAACATATCATAAACCATAACATAATCGTATCACATAAAACATGCATAAAAGAAACATAAAATTTCCACATTTCAATCACAAGATATCAATACAACACATTGATATAATAAAAATACATTCAAAACCATTTTCAATACCAAAATAAAAGGAAGTTAAAACGTTGTATTTTTTTCATTAAAAAAAGTTTTGGCTTGTAGAGGAAGCCGAAACTCAAATAATGGTAACGGCGGTGGAGAAGTCATTGTCGCCCCATATGTACGACAAGAAAAACATTCCCATTTTTTCATTTAGTAAAACTCTTCGTATAAATAAGATTCCTTTTGAATAAACGTAAATGTCAAAGGCTTTTATACACAGTATAAAAGAAAGTTGTGAATAAAACAAAATATGCCTCAATGAAAGAAGATTGAGATGAAGACCCTTATAAAGATAATTTTTTTAAATAAAGTTGATCTATTATGTGTATTCAGTATAATTAAACATAAATAATGTACAAATAAAAGATATAACATAATTATATCATGACATAATTTGAAATTAGGAGATTAACCCGAAGAATAGAAATTGGGTTAAGAAGTTCCCTTACCTTGTGTCCTGTCTTGACTCGACCATTCTTTAACCTCCTGAATAATAAAATAGAGTTAATTTATATTTTCTTAAGAACCTTTTCAAGTTTCTTATTCCTTTAATATCACTTATTACCGTGTTATGAACATTATGTAATTATTTAAGGGAATAACGGTGGTTTTGTCGATCTTTGGTACTTGAGTAAAAAATAAACTTCTTATAATTATAAGTTGTTCATGTGGTGAAATATCCATTATATCCAGAATTATATTAATGATATAGATATCATATATCTCATATATATCCAGTATATACATGCATTTATAATATTCCATAACGTTTAGAGGTAAGAAATGAAATGCACCGTTCATGGAGACGGTAAGTCGAACGTATGCATGAACGCTACATTCATTTCTATTTCGTATTTAATTAAATCATAATTATATAAAGGTATATTATAATTACAATATAATATCATATATAATATCATTTACTCCATCCTTTATACATCCAACATATGGAATTAACGATTCAAATAACTTTGAGGGGGCGGTAGTCCGCACTTCCTAAAATGAAAATATCGCGTTTACCCATAATGGAAACAATAAAGGTATACCATAAATGAAAAATAAAGAACCTTAAGTAAAACATAAACATATTATATATCATATATAAATATATTTACATCTTAATGGCCACCTTTGAAGGTGTTATATGAGTGTTGAACAATCATCGTTTCGTGAGACAGAAATTCGCCATCCACAGAAACCGTATGTTCTTTAACCATTAGATGTAGGTGTGTGTAAGTGTAGCTCGAATAATTCTTATAAAAACCTCCTAGTATATTTAGGATACTGTTGTTGTTACAAAAGCGATGAATAAAACGAGTTTAGGGGGTTGTATAAGCAAAATAGAAAACAATAACATAAGAGAAGACATTACCTTAAAATCGGGTACCTCTTTTGATTTGAGCCAAAAGCTTCCATGGGAAGAATTCTGCCCAAAGTGAGGCTTCTAGGAGTAAGGGAGGGAAGTTGGGAGATTATTTGGTCAGAAGATGGCCAAGTCAAAAGGCTTTGATAGTTTGAGTAAGGTGGTAGTGGTGGGGGCCTTTAATAAGTGGAGAGGAGGGGCACTCTTGGAAAGTAATGAAATGTTACTTTATTATACAATGCTTTTCGGATTCTAAAGGTCCCACACATATATAATTCGAGGATAAGGTGATATGTGTTCGAAATATTTTCATCCAATAGGCTTTGGACATGTGTAATGCTTAGATTTTAAATTATCCTTCCATTTTATTAAAATCCTTAATTAATGAGGTAATCGCTGCATCATCATGGTGTCATAAATAATTTACTTTATTTAATGTCTAAAAATTATAAAAAAATATCATTATGTAGGAAATATTATTAGATTTTTAATAAATATTTATAGTCAAAAATATGACTTGTATAACCCCATTTAAAAATTGTTTTAGTAAAACAACTCTTGTTTGTGACATTTTTATTTTAACATTAAATAAAAGGTTTTTAATGTCATTTTCCTACCAAAGTGGCTCTATGGGGTCCCCAAGTTGACCCATGGATTGTCTTGGTCGGACATGACTCATCAAATAGGAGTAGGACAAGTGTAAAAGTCATTTCATATTATTATAACATTATCTTTACCTTAAATTACACTAATTACCTTTAATCGTGATTAATTAAACATAAAAGTTACTATTCACCAAAAATTATTTTAATCCCATTGAACCACATTTTACTTCTTAATTACAACCATTTAAGTCGGATTTTTGAAAATCAAATCACATAAGTGGTAATACTTCATTTAAATGAAAAATCAGTTATTTAACTACCACTTAGTGGTTTCACTATTCATCAAAAATTGACGTTTTTCAGAACAATGCCAAAATTTCACCCTAAGCTATAATTGATATTCCGAATTCAAAAATGATGTCTATTTTAAAAAATTCCATAAATTTAAGTTGCATTAATTAATTTTATAATTAATTCTCGCTTTCACAACAAATAGTGTGTTTTTAAGAAACAATATATATCAAAAGATTGACAATGTTAATGTCTAATTTCAAAGTGAAATTAATTATAATCAACACCATTGGATAAAATGGTAAAAATATAATATAATTATACTTTAAAACCACTAAATAGTATAATTTATCACAATAAATTATTTTGATTAAAAAAGTTGTTTTTAAGTATTCTTCACTATTCATAAAAAATTGGAAGTTCTCAGAAAATTACAAAAATTTCAACATAGGATAACTTTGATATTCCGAATACAAAAATGAAGTCCATTTGGAAATATGAAATTTATAAAATTTCAAAAAGTAGGTATTAATATTCATAACAACTACTTTGATTGTTTGTGGTGTGTGTTATAACTCGAAGTTGTGTACAACACATGCTACTGTATTATTCAAAGAGAAGTGTACCGTGAAAGCTTGGGGTGTTACATTATCCCCTCCTTAAAATAATTTCATCCTTGAAATTTCATATAAAATCATTGTATAAAAAGACTCGGCTTATTCTTCATCATAAGTTCCTCGGGTTCCCACGTTGCCTCCTCCATCTTATGGTTTCTCCATAGAACTTTTACCAGACGAGTCGTCTAGTTTCTCAGCACTTGTTCCCTTGTATCAAGAATCCTGATGGGCTCTTCGCAATAAGATAGATCGGGTTCTAGTTCTAATTCCTCATAGGTGAGTACATGCATTGGGTCAGGCATGTATTTTCTCAATAGAGATACGTGGAATACATCATGAACTTTGGAGAGACTTGGCGGCATTGCCAAACGGTAAGCTACAGCCCCAATTCGTTCTAGAATTTCGAAGGGTCTGATGTACCTAGGACTCAATTTACCCTTCTTACTGAAACATATAACTCCCTTCCATGGTGATACCTTCAAGAAAACATGATCTCCTGCCTGAAACTCCATATCCTTCCTCTGATTGTCAGCATAGCTCTTCTGCCTACTTTGAGCTGCTTTGATGTGGTTTTGGATTACCATCAACTTTTCCATCGTTTCCTCCACCAGTTCTGGGCCTACAAGTTTTCTTTCACCAACGTCATCCCAATAGGTTGGTGTGCGACATCTATTTCCGTATAACACTTCATATGGTGCCATATGAATACTTTAATGTAAGCTATTGTTATACGAAAATTCTACCAGAGGTAAATATTGATCCCACATTAAGGTTTGAATCGTTCTTTCTGATTGTCCATCTGTTTGAGGGTGGTAAGAAGTGCTCAAATGAAGTTCAGTATCCACGGCCTTATGAAGAATTTTCCAGAATCATGATGTAAAGAGGGGATCACGATCCGAGACAATCGACATGGGTACTCCATGAAGTCTCACAACTTCATTAATATATAGACTTGCTAGACGTTGAAGTGGCAGATCATCCCTTATAGAAAGAAAATGTGTAGACTTGGTGAGATGATCAAAAATTACCCATATTGCGTCATTCCTTCTAGGGGTCTTTGGTAGTCCCATGACAAAGTCCATCGTAATATTATCCCATTTCCACTTAGGTATGGGAAGAGGTTGCAATACTCCACCAGGCTATTGCCTTCCAGCTTTCAATTGTTGGCAAACCATACACCTTGACACAAAATCGGCAATCTCCCTTTTCATGTTGTCCCACCAAAAATTTCCCTTTAAATATCTATAAATTTTAGTGCTCCTAGGGTGTATACAGAAATTGGAACTATGGGCATCATCCAACAATTCCCTCTTTAAATCAGGTACATTGGGAACACAAAGTCTCCTCCCAAATATCAAAATTCCATCTTCATAAACATAGTCACTCAACCGCCCATCATTCACAGCTTTAATCATCTTTTTCAATACTTCATCATCAGACTGAGAACTCTTTATCCTTTCTAGTAAAGATGGCTTGGAAACCATTTGAAAAAGTTTTGATGTTTCACCCTCCATGGTGATTCCCATATCCATATTTACTAGATCCATGAAAATAGGATCCCTTTCCACTCTCATCATGTTCAAAACTCCATGATCTTTTCTACTCAAAGCATCTTCAACCTTATTTTCCTTCCCTGGGTGGTAGTGTATCATTCAATCATAATCCTTGAGTAGTTCAAGCCATCTTTTTTGCCTCATGTTGAGTTCTTTTTGTGAGAAAATATATTTCAAACTCTTGTGATCGGTATATATCTCACATTTTTCACCATAGAGATAATGTCTCCATATCTTCAAGGAAAACATTACAGCAGCTAACTCGAGATCATGAGTAGGATATTTCTACTCATGAATTTTTAGATGTCGTGATGCATAGGCAATAACCCTATCATTCTTCATAAGGACACAACATGTCCTTTCATTGATGCATCACTATAAATAACGAACCCATCGTTTCCTGATGGTAGAGTCAATATAGTAGCGTTGACTAATCTTCTCTTCAGTTCTTCAAAACATTCTTCAAACTCTTTTTTCCAGACAAATTTAACCCCTTTACGTGTGAGCTTCGTTAATGGGATAGCCAATCGGGCAAAATTCTAGAAAAAACGTTGATAATAACCTGCCAAACCAATAAAGTTGCGTACCTCAGTTATACTCGTCGGTGCTGGACATTCTTGGATTGCCTTGGTCTTATAAGGATCAACGGAAATTCCATCTTTAGGGACAATATGGCCAAGAAAAGAAATCTCATGAAGCCAGAATTCACACTTGCTAAACATCCCATATAATTCTTGCCTTCTAAGAGTCTTCAAGATAATTCTCAAGTGATTTTCTTGATTTTCGTAGCATTTGGAGTATACCAAGATATCATCAATAAATACCACTACAAAATAATCAAGATATTCCTTGAATACTCTATTTATTAGATCCATGAATATAGAGGGTGCATTTGTTAATCCGAAAGGAATTACTGTAAACTCGTAATGCCCGTATATTGTTCGAAATTCTATCTTTGGAATGTTATCCTTCTTCACACACAACTGATGGTATCCAGATCGAAGGTCAATCTTTGAAAAGTATTGAGCTCCATGCAATTGGTCAAATAAATCATCAATGTGAGGTAGGGGATACTTGTTCTTTATTGTTAGATCATTGATCTCCCTGTAGTCAACGCACAAACTCATAGATCCGTCTTTCTTCTTAACAAAAAGGACAGGGGCTCCCCAAAGAGAAACACTAGGGAAAATAAATCCCTTATGACTCAATTCCTCTAGTTGTTTCTTTAGTTCAACTAATTACACAGTGGCCATCCTATAAGGGGTCTTCGATATGGGCCTTGATCCAGGAATTAAATCAATGGAAAACTCAACTTCTCGTTCTGGAGGATGTCCAGGTAAATCTTCCAGAAACACATCTACATATTCTTTCACAGGAGGTACATCCTCTATTTGAACATTCCTTTCCTCTCCATTAGTCATTTCATTCTCTTTCTCCCCAATAATTGAATTTAGTAGAGTTACTGGGGGTGGATCTAAATAAGAATTAGGTGGTGATGATTCTACTCTAAAAATAAGGTGTTCCTTATCATCATCAGCAAAAATTGTAACCTCTTTCTTCTTACAATAAATCATTTCATCATAGTCCGAAAGCCGATCCATACTGGGGATTATATCAAACTCAATCATAGGTATGACAATGACATCAGCGGATAAAGAACAATTATGTTCTCTAATGGGGACTGATTCACAAAACTTTGTTGCAATAATACTTCCCTTAGGAGTTTTGACTGACAATTCTCTTGTTAAATAAAATTGGAAATATCTAATTTTCTTAGAAAACTGGGAAGATATGAAACAATGTGATTACCCAGAATCAAATAATGCATTTTCTAAACTTGAGGAAACCATTAAATTACCTGCCCCCATGACTTTCAGAGCTTCAACCTCAGTAGTAGTGATAGCATAATCTTGGCCTTGATCCCTTGGCCTCTTCCAAGTTAAGTTCCCCTAACGCTTAAGACATTGATTTGCATAATTCCCCATCTCTCTAGAATTATAGCATTCCACATTGACGGAAACATTCTTTCCCTTGCAATCATGAGCATGGTGGCCTTTTTCACCACACTTGTAACAGACTCCCATTCCCTTCAAGCAAGTACCGGGGTGTTTCTTTCCACATTTGTTGTAGCACTGATTTTCAACTCTTCTCTTCTTCCCCTTATTTCCATTTCCAGATTGATCAGAAGATCTCTTCTTTTCTTTCTTTGCTTTAAACTCATGAGACTTAGAGAATTCCTTTTTCGTCTTGATAGCACACGAGACAATATCTTCGTATGACGAGATGGTTTTTGAGACTAATGCTCGACGGAGAAATGGTTTTAACCCATCAAAGAAACGATCAATCTTACTTCTTGGGTTACGTATATAATCTGCAGCATGCCTCACCAACCTTGTAAAGTTAGCCTCATACTTTGCAACATTCTCATCCTCCTTCTGCCTCAGACTCAGAAATTGTCTTTCCATATCTACTCGATGGTCATTCGGAAAGTATTTTTCTAAGAAAATTTCCTTAAACTCCCTCCACTCCATACTTGATACTTCTTCATCTTCCTTTGTGTTTTGAATTAGCGACCACCATTGATCGGCATCTCCAGTGAGGCGGTAGACTGCCATGACAACCTTCTCCCTTTCGCTACTCCCCAAGGTGTGGAATATTTTCTCCAAGGACTTTATCCATTGCTCAGCTACTAATGGATTTGTACCCCCATTAAATTTTGGTGGTTGTTGCCTCATGAAGAGGTCTAACATTTATCCTCCACGTTGCGGATCAGGGGGCTCCATAAGAGTAAGGTTATTATTCATAACCTGAGTGAGTTTTCCCAGTATGGTAATATGTTGATCAGCACCAGTTGTATCTCCAGCTTCATAATAATTATCTTGAGCAGGAGGTCAATCCCTACACGGAGTGCGTGCATTGATACGGTTTCCATTATATCCACTAGGCGCCATTTCTATACAATGGCATAAACAAGATTAGTTTATGAATCAAAATACATAATTCCATACTTATAAAATACTTAACATAAATTGAACTATTTATGGATATAATCCATAATCATAAAAATGTTTTCCTTGAGGAAGTATATACTCATAACCCTTTATAGTGGTTTGTAAAGAAAATGAGAATTATCCTAAGCATATCCCCCGGGAGTGTCGTAACCAAGAGTGCAGCAAGGCCTGTTGTCGTGCACCAGTTCCCATTCAAGTCTAGCTCAAAGCGTTGTTTTCAGGATTTACCCCTAGGTACTTATGTGCTAGAGCCACCTCTACCTGCTCGTATCCAGACATGGATGTATTGCTCGGAAAACTCACAAAATATCTATAATACCAAAATTCTACGAAGTTCTTATATACTAATCCTCAAAGTCTATCTTTGGGCTATGTGATCTAATCAGAGTTTATCTAAATATAGCTTCCAAGGTTAGTACTAAACTGCCTCTGATACCAACAGTAATGCCCCGACCCCAGTTACCCAGAGTCAGTGCATTACTTCGTAAATTGGCATGATCACAACAGATCATGTCTGAAAAACCGTTTAGTTTAGTAGGCTTGGAAACACTAGATACATTCATAAGTCTTACATTACATACTAAAGTAAAACAAAAGTAAAACATCTTCTCTTCAAATCCCCTTATATTATCCCTCTAGGTAATTCATATTATACTTCGTCACATCCTGGAAAAATTAAAACATTGAAAGGGGTGAGCTCAGATGCTCAGTAAGGATAACAATATAGCGGAATCTTTCATAAATAAACATTAACATTTAAGGCAATGTATAACTAAAACAAATGCCTTTTAAACTTGAAATTTATCATAATATGGAAAAAGTAAAATGAAATAATTCCATTTACTTACACACATTGATATTCTACTAGTTGAATAATCACATGAAATATCAATAACCACTTTCATAATGATGGAATGCATAATGCCAGACTATCATAACCATGTAGCCATGGCCTCGTGCGAAGACCACAAATAAGATTTTACCAAGGCCTCTTGCCAAGACACTAGTTTGTCTCATGAGACCTACCGATGCATCGAGGAGTTGTAGCTGTCTACACCCGTCACTTATTAATTCCAATTCATTCCTCATATGAATAGGTTTAAACATATCATAAACCATAACATAATCGTATCACATAAAACATGAACAAAGGAAACATAACATTTCCACATTTCAATCACAAGATATAAATACAAGACATTGATATAATAAAAACACTTTCAAAACCATTTTCAATACCAAAATAAAAGAAAGTTAAAACTTCGTATTTATTTTTCATTTAAAAAAAGTTATTGCTTGTAAAGGATGCCAAAACTCAAATAATGGTCACGGCAGTAGAGAAGTTGTTGTCACTGCATATGTATGGAAATAAAAACATTCCCTTTTTTCGTTTATTAAAACACTTTGTATAATAAATATTCCTTTTAATTAACGTAAAAGTCCAAGGGGTTTATACACCGTATAAAAGAAAGTTGTGTATAAAACAAAATATGCCTCAATGAAAGGATATTGAGACGAAGACCCTTACAAAGATCATTTTTTTAAATAAAGTAGATCTATTATGTGTATTCACTATAAGTACACATAAATATAGTACAAATACAAGATATGACATAATAATATCATGCCATAATTTGAAAGTATGAGATTAAACCAAAGAATAGAAATGGGGTTAAGAAGTTCCCTTACCTAGCGTCCTGTCTTGACTCGACCATTCTTTGACCTCCTGAATAATAAAATAGAGTTAATTTATAGTTTCATAAGAACATTTTAAATTTTATTATTCATTTAATATCACATATTACCATGTTATGAACATTATGTAATTATTTAAGTTAATAACGGTCGTTTTGTCGATCTTTGGTACTTGAGTCAAAAATAAACTTCTTATAATTACATGTTGTTCATGTGGTGAAATATCCATTATATCCAGAATTATATTCATGATATAGATATCATATATCTCATACATATCCAGTATATACATTCATTTATAATATTCCATAATGTTTAGAGGTAAGAAATGAAATGCACCGTTCATGGAGACGGTAAGCCTTACGTACGCATGAACGCTACATTCATTTCTATTTCATATTTAATTAAATAATAATGATATAAAGGTATATTATAATTCCAGTATAATATTATATATAATATCATTTACTCCATCCTTTATACATCCCACATATGTCATTAACGATTCAAATCATTTTGAGGGGGCGGTAGTCCGAACTTCCTAAAATGAAAATATCGCGTTTACCCATAATGGAAACAATAAAGGTATCCCATAAATGAAAAATAAAGAACCTTAAGTAAAACATAAACATATTATATATCATATATAAATATAGTTACATCTTAATGGCAACCCTTGAAGGTGTTATATGATTGTTGAACAATCATCATTTCGTGAGGCAAAATTCACCATCCACAGAAACAGTATGTTCTTTAACCATTGGATGTAGTTGTGTGTAAGTGTAGCTCGAATACTTATTATAACAACATCCTAGTATATTGGGGATACTGGTGTTGTTACAAAAAAAAATGAATAAAAAGATTATAGGGGGTTTGATAAGCAAAAGAAAACAAAATAACATAAGAGAAGACATTACCTTTAAATCGGGTAACTCTTTTGATTTGAGCCAAAGGCTTCCTTGGGAAGAATTCTGCCCAAAGTGAGGCTTCTAGGAGTAAGGGAGGGAATTTGGGAGAGTATTTGGGCAGAGGTTGGCCTATCCAAAAGGGTTTGATAGTGTGAGTAAGGTGGTAGTGGTGGGGGCCTTTTATAAGTGGAGAGGAGGGGCACTCTTGGAATGTTATGAAATGTTACTTTATTATAAAATGATTTTCGGATTCTAAAGGTCCCACACTTATATAATTCGAGGATAAGGTGATAAGGGTTCGAAATATTCTCATACAATAGGCTTTGGACAAGTTTAATGCATAGATTTTACATTATCTTTCCCTTTTATTAAAATCGTTAATTAATGAGGTAATCGCTGCATCATCATGGTGTCATAAATAATTTAATTTATATAATGTCTAAAAATAATAAAAAAACTATAATTATTTAGGAAATCGTTTTATCTTTCTAATTAATATTTATAGTCAAAAATATGACTTGTATAACCCCATTTAAAAATTGTTTTAGTTAAACAACTCTTGTTTGTGACATTTTTATTTGAACATTAAATAAAAAGTTTTTAATGACATTTTCCTACCAAAGTGGCTCCATGGGGTCCACAAGTTGACCCATGGATTATCTTGGTCGGCCATGACTCATCCAATAGGGGTAGGACAAGTGTAAAAGTCATTTCATATTATTATAACATTATCTTTACCTTAAATTACGCTAATTACCTTTAATCGTGATTAATTAAACTTAAAAGTTACTATTCACCAAAAATTATTTTAATCCCATTGAACCACATTTTACTTCCTAATGACAACCATGTATGTTGGATTTTTGAAAATCAAATCACAGAAGTGGTAATATTTCATTTAAATGAAAAATCAGTTATTTAACTACCACTTAGTGGTTTCACTATTCATCAAAAATTGAAGTTTTTCAGAACAATGCCAAAATTTCACCCAAAGATATAATTGATATTCCGAATTCAAAAATGATGTCTATTTTACAAAATTCCAAAAATTTAAGTTTCATTAATTAATTTTATAATTAATTCATGCTTTCACAACAAATAGCGTGTTTTTAAGAAACAATATATATCAAAAGATTGACAATTGTTTATGTCTAATTTCAAAGTGAAATTAATTATATTGAACACCATTGGATAAAATGGTAAAAATATATTCTAATTATACTTTAAAACCACTCAATAGTATAATTTATCACTATAAATTATTTTGATTAAAAAAGTTGTTTTTAAGTATTTTTCACTATTCATTAAAAATTGGAAGTTCTCAGAAAATTACAAAAATTTCAACTTAGGATAACTTTGATATTCTGAATACAAAAAACGAAGTCCATTTGGAATGATAAAATTTTTAAAATTTCAAAAAGTAGGTATTACTATTCATAACAGCTACTTTTATTGGTTGTGGTGTGTGTTAGAACTCGAAGTTGCGTACAACACACACTACTGTATTATTCAAAGAGAACTGTACCGTGGAAGCTTGGGGTGTTACAGTTGAATGTCAATGGGAAAGACGACTTCCGTTCCATATACCAATGAATATGGAGTTGACAGAGTTTCAGTGCGGGTGGTAGTCCGATAAGCCCATAAAGCACGAAAGAGTTTATCAGGCAATGACCTCATATCTTTATCCACTATCTTTTGCAGTATATTTGAAAGAGTCTTGTTAAAGGCTTCTATCTGGCCATTGGCCGCTGCATGATACCGAGATGAATGATTGGATTTGATGTTGTATTCTTGATAGAACTTATTCACCTCGGATGAATAGAAACTGGTGCCATTATCCATCAATATGGTATGAGGGACACCAAATATGGTAATGATGTTAGACTTGATGAAGCTAAGCAATGCATTAAGAACTGACTTCCTTGAGTGGTATTGCCTCTGCCCATTTGGAATAGAAGTCAGTAGTAGTAAGAATGTACTTAAACTGCTTGGCCATAGCCGAAAGGTAAGGTCCCACCACATCCATTCCCCATGTGGCAAATGGACATGAGTATTTAGCAGTATGAAGCAACTCTGGAGGTTAATGACTGAAGTTGGCATGTACTTGGCATGAATGAAGCTTCTTTGTGAAATCGACACAATCTCGTATCATTTAAGGGAAAAAGTATCCAAGCCTTCGAATCTGATCAGACAGTCTATGTCCAAACTGGTGGGCACCACAGACTCCTGCATGCACTTCTTTCATGATAGCCATTGTCTCTTCACCAACAATGCATCAGAAAAGAAATCTATCTAAACCACGTTCATATAGAATTTTCTCTAGGTGATCTGGGCTATCATAAAGAGTAAAATTAACCACACGTCTCCAGATTTGTTCTTTCTCAGCTCTATCAGGTGGAATTGTTCAATATTGAAGGTACTTCCTGATAGATGACATCCATCCTGTAGTATGACCATACGGTTTAGGGATGGGACCAATTTCATTAATTTCCTCTGTTCTGATTCGAACAGAAGGTGAAATTGCACGACGGTGAGCAATACTGATGGTTGTCCCATCCCGATTTGGATCTGCAGAGTTGTGGCTATATTATCCAATACATCAGCTTGATAATTTTTTGATCTTGGGACATAAGAAAATGTCAGTTCCAAAGGTAATTCCGCCATTAACTCTCTGAAGTAGTCATAGAAAGGGATTAGTTCTTCTCTTATGATGGCATAATCCCCAATGACTTGTTTGATTACCAGGTCTGAATCACCTTTCACCTTAAAGTGATTTACGTGTTCTTGAAGTACTAATTCCAAACCTACGATGAGAGCTTGGTATTCTACTTCATTATTCGTACCACCTACCCACAATAAGAAGTAATAAGGTGACACTGCCTTTTCTAGAGAAATGAGCACAATTCCTAAGCCAACTGTGTTGAATTTAGTATTTTCCATTTTCCTCCCTGTTGGACTTCTGGAAGTACCATCAAAATACATTTCCCATGCCTGAGGAAATTCTTGAATAGAGAAGACTTCCTCATCAAGGAGTTCAATATCTGAAGATGTGTCTTCAACTGAAGGGTGTTCAGCTAGGTAATCAGCCCGAGCTTGGCCATTTATTGTCTTTTGAGACACATAATGAATGTTGAATTCCTACAAAATAACTGCCCACCTTGCCAGACGTCTTGTAAGCATTGGATGACTTAGGTTAAATTTGAGTGGGTTATTGTGAGATACCAATTGGACCTCGTGATGTTGCAGGTAGTGTCTCAACTTCTGAACTAGAAAGATTTATGCTGGACAGCAATTCTCAATACTTGAATACCGAGTTTCTTCTTCAAGCATGGTTCGACTAAGATAGTAGAGACTGTTTTCATTCCCAGCATCATTCTTTTGAGCAAGAAAGGCACACAATTATCGCTCTAGAGCTGTCACGTAGAGGATAAGTGGTATTACATCAACATGTGGCATGAGTACCGGTGGACTCAAGAGGTATTTCTTGAGAGTATCGAATGCTTCTTGACATTCTTCAGTCCACTGGTAAGTGACTCCCTTCTTCATCAATTTGGTGAAGGGTAAACTTTTGCCTGCCAAATTGGCGATGAAACGCCGAATATAGGCTAAGTGTCCTTGAAGTCCTCTTAATTCATTCAAATTTTGAGGCGGTGACATACCAAGGATTGACTTAGTCTTCTCAGGATTGACTTCAATACCATGATGACATACAATAAAGCCGAGAAATTTTCCTGAGGTTACCCCAAAATCACATTTTAAGGGGTTCATCTACAAATTCTGTTGTCGAAGCTTGTAGAACATGACTTCCAAATCATCCAAATGATTAGAAAGTTGTGTGTATTTAACTACAAAATCGTCTACATATCATTCAACAAACATACCTAAGAAGGGTTTCAAGATATGAAGTGTGGCACGCTGATAAGTTGCACCTACATTCTTTAAGCTGAATGGCATTACTCGGTAGCAAAACACACCCTGAGGGGCTCTGAAGGCTGTAGATTCCTCATCTTATGGGGCCATTCAGATCTGATTATATCTGGAATATCCATCCATGAAGGAAAGTGCTTCATAGCTAGCTGTTGCATCAATTAGAAGTTCTATAATCGGAACTGGGAAATCATCCTTAGGACAATGCCGATTAAGATATCTGAAATCGATGAAAACTCTAATTTGTCCATACTTTTTCTTTACAGGGAAAATATTAGCCAACCATTTGGGATATTGAACTTCTCTGATGAAGTTATCTTTGATAAGATTCTCTACTTCAGCTTCAATTTTGGAAGCATAGGTTGGGTTTGTTCTTCTCGTGGATTGCTTAAATCCTCGATGTTCTTTTGGTAAACCCAAATGATGAGTAACATCATCAGGATCAAGCCTGGGCATTTCTGTATAGTTCCAAGAAAATATATCTCTATTTTTCTTTAGAAAATAAATATACATCTCTTGTTCTTCAAGAGTCATGGCCGCACTGATTAAATTGGGGCGTGGATCTTCTTTTGTACCCAGATTTATTTCTCTGAGTTCATCCACAGTGGTAGAGATACCCTATTCAATTGCTAGAGGAGCATATCTGAGATCTTCCTATTCTCCTTAATCATGTGTTATTTCTTCCTTTTATACTTGCATAGTAGATGATAAAGTAGAATTCTCATGATCCGAAGAGATGTCAAAATTTGCATATCTTGAAGAAGAAGCTTCCATTTCCGACCTGATTGATGATGAAGGGTCTTCTATGGGTAATAAAGAGGAGATGCTGGATTGAGAATCGACATCATTGTTCATCCCCGATGTTTCTATAACTTCTTCTGGCCTAATTAGCGAAGCATAGACTTTTTGGATTTCAGCAGATGAAATGAAGATGTCACCATTTGTGCTTTTATCACTACTTGGTAGATTGCCAATTTCTCTCATGTTGTCTGGCTCGATTGCCAAAATTGACATTATGGATCTTTCCATAAGAGTATTTTGATTTGGGTCTATTTTTTCAATTTGACTGATAGGCAACACATAATCTGTACTAGCACATGTAAATGGATTTACTAGAATTTTTTCCAAACCATATGGAGCATTAACTTTGGTAATCTCTTTTGTTATGGATTTCTCCCTTTTCTTCATGTGATTGAATTCCACCTAAATTTATTGAGAATCACATTTCTTGAACGGGGCCTTATCACCATACAATGTCCCAACAGGACCATCGAAACAATATTTGAGACATTGATGGTATGATGAAAGGATAACCACATGTTGATGTAGCCAGGGTCTTCCAAGAAAGATGTTGAAGGCTGAGTCTTGATCAACAACCATGAAATCTGAATTGGATACAAGATCTCCAAACTGAGTTCTGAGTGTAACCTCCCCCAGTGGTTCTTGTTCATTTTTATCATATCCTTGTAACATCATGGTAGAAGGAGATAAATCAGATTCCGTGAGGCCCAATCGATGAAGGGTACGAATGGGCATGAGGTTGACTCATGTACCATTGCCAATGAAAGCTCTCCAAACATCCATGCCATTGACCTTGCCAGACAAGTACAATGGTCTAATATGTCCATGCAAAAATAATCTTCATATTCATCAGTAAAGGATATTATTGCATGGAATTCTGCAAGATTATTTTCTATGTGATAGACTTCAGCTGCAACAATTTCAGTTTCATACTCCTGAGGACATTACAAAGCCTTGATGAGTGCTTCCCGAAGATCTTTTGACAGATTCAGAGCATCCAGAATTGATAAATTTGCTGGTACTTGGGCTAAGTGTTTCAATATATCATACTTTTGATCCAGAGGTCTGCGTTTCCCAATAGGAATATGTGGTTTAGCAGGTACCTTGGAATCAGATTCTTTGGAAGTTGATGCATCTTTTATTGATATAGGAGTTGGCAATATTATTGGTTTTGGAAGATTGGACCAATTATATCCATTTACTTGCTGAGAGGAAGAATATAGAACCTTCAACCGGTCTTCCAAAATAACTGTGCCAGGAATGAATTTGTTATTAGTAGAAGAACTTGCTTGTTCTTGCTGAGCTCGCTAAAGGGCTCTACCACGAGGTCCTGCTGCGTACACAGTTCTAGCGGGGGTAAAATTGGAATAGTGGCTTCTGAAAGATCCACGTCTTCCCCTGTATCCTGAGCCCATGGAACTTCCTCTGATTCCTCTGTTAGATACAGGGAATTCAGGTTCATTGAAATAGAAACTGCGACTGGAATATGGATCTGTTAATTGAATCATATTAATAGAACCAAAGATTAACACTTTGTCTGATGAAGACTCTGCCTGATTAGCCTATTTGGGCTGTGCCGTTTGGTGGGGCGGTGCCCGTGGCTTTGAAGTAGATGGCATAAAGTCCGCCAAAGTCAAAGATAACTTAGTATTTGACACATACTTATCTTCCTCTGATTCTTTTTCTATCATTAAATCATACCATTTCTTTGAGGACTTTCCCTCTGATAAAGAGGGTTTTTCCAAAACATTAATGGCAAAAGATACAATTTGTTTTTTTAATTGTGTTAACAAAATACAATGAGTTCGATTGATTGTCTTTCTGACCATCCAATCATAATACTTCTGTGCATTTTTGCTTTTGACTTCTTGCCATTCACCTTCCTCCTCTGGAACTATAGCAGTGACACATGATACCTGTGCTGAGGAGCCATTCAATGTGACTTGTCCCGAGTCGACCATCTTTTGCAGGAGGTCTTTGAAGATGAAACACTCCTTGATGGGATGCCCCATCATTTGTGAAAAGGGTAATAATTAGGACGGTCTTCACCTCCTTTCTTCGTTGGCCTCTTGGGTAATGGAAATTGAGCCAAATTGTTTTCCAGAGTCGAAATGAAATAACCAGGAACTTGTTCATTTTGGAAAGAGTATGTTTTTCTCTTCAGATCCTCAAATTGTTTTCGCCTTTGATCTTTTTGATCATCTGGACGAAAAGGCCTTTGTTTTTGGTGCTCGGAAGGTGGATCCCTTCGAGAAGATGAAGGTTTTGAGGTAGAAATAGGTACAGGTGCTTGTTTAAGCATAACTGTAGCAGTTTCTTCTTTACCCATTCTCTTTCCTGGAGCTGATGTAATTACACAAGATTTATCCTTATCCTATATAAGGGAATCTTCAATATGCTGAGCAATTGAAGTAAGGTCTCAAAACCCTCCTGTGTATTTCATAGGGATTAATGGCGTGTGTAATTCATCACGTAGATTTTCCACACATATTGGAAACAATTCTTCTTGAGGGGGTGCTAAACTCAAGGAATATGTTAATCCCTTCCACCGAGAAATGAAATCAGAGACCCTTTCATTCTACCTTTGATTAAAGTTTGAAAGATTGAAAAATATTGTCTTTGGAAAAGTTGATCTGAACCGAAGGAGGAATTTTTGGTGAAGATCCTCCCATCCGGTAATTGACTGGGTTTGCAAGCTTGTATACCAAACAAAATCTGGTCCTTGCAAGGTTCGCATGAAGAATCTGAGTTTCACTACTTCTTGCTGCTCTGGAGTTCCCATCATAGGATCGCAACAAGACACGTAATGCATCAAATGCTACCCAGGATCGCATTATCCATTAAATATAGGGAATACAGGGTTCCCAAAACTGGATGGAGGAGAAATTGAATCATCCCATTCAGGGTAAACCTTCTTTTCTGGTTGAACTTGCGCATGTTTCCCTTCCATAGTTTCTAACCGAGCTGTTAATGACTCAATATTAGTTATTACCTTTTGAGAAACATCTGGTTGAACTTGGTCTTGGGTAGGTGTAATGACTGGAGCTTGGAAAGATGTGGCAATTGGTGTTGCAACTGATGGTAACACTGCCAACTGTTGTTTCACTTTACCCATATGATTAGAATTGTGAGGGTGTACTGAGAGAGGAGGATATTCTTGATCCATCTCGGTAGCTGCAACAAATTCCTTTGGCTGACTGACTCCAGCATGCTTAAGAAGAAGACTATTCTGAAGTATTTCTGCATTCAACCTTCTTAATTCCTTCATTTATTATTCATGTTGTGAAAACCTTTTCTCTAGTGAGAGAAATTGACCTTCTCCAGAGGAATGATATGTAACCTGGATCTTTCCCTTCCCTTTGTTGGATCCTTTTTGGAGAAGGGGAAGTGGTTTACTCGAAGGATTACCAAGGTTTTGAGTAATCCTTTGACTTCATGTACGCGCACCTTCTTCATTTGTGTCAGTGCGTACATATTCATGAGCAGGAACCTCTTCATCTGAGTCCCCTGAGTGAGACTCATTTGGTGGATCAGCAACAACGGCATTGATGACATTGACTGATGCTGTTCCGCACGGAATCTGGGGATGACCTCCTGGATGGGAGATTCAAACGTTCCGATCGGTTTCTAACGGGTTCGTTCGTAGAACCGGAAACATCCAATGATTCCACATCCGTTTGGACCTACATTCCAAAGGTAGGCGCTCATTAGCTTGTGGGCTAATGAGGCTTAGGAATTTTCATTGGTCGAGAGGATGGGAGGTCGGACTCACCACACCTTTTTGAGGGGAATTATTGTCTACTCCGGGACTCTGTTTATAGATTTAAGTTATGTTCGTGAATCCTTATTATAATACTAAGTATAAAATGGGCTTTCTTTAAGTTTTAACAATCAATGATTAAATATGCAAGAAATTTAGAGAATCTTTTATATGTATTCGAGGTTCTTCATCAATAGAGAATCATCTATATCTGTTTAGAGATTCTTGGTCAATGGTATCCTTCAAAACATTTATATAAAAGTCTCTTGGTCATTATGACGACCAGGCTGGTTTTAAAGCCACTCAGTGGGGAACTTGAAGTTTATCGTCATTCAGAAGGACAAGGATTATTTCAAAGTTGGGATCGAACCCATAAATGGGCTACCTACATATCCTTTGTTTTGGAAAAGGAATCAGAACCCACGTAGTTCGAGTAATGGAGTATGATGTTTATGATTGATGGCTCAAAGAAGAATGTCATAATTACTTTTACACTCTAAGATCACGTGAGTCATGCTCGGTGTGAGAAACAAGAGGCATTGGTAAAAATTAGACAATTGTGCCATGAAAGATGCAATCATAAGAAATTGTTTGGGGCTTATGTATGTATGACTGCCCAAAATAGATGAAGGTTTAGGATTTACTTTTTAGGGAGAAAATCCAGGAACAGGGTCCATAAAGGTATATGTGCTTTATGGAGATTTGAATACTCTAATCTTGGGGCTTACTCCTAAGGAGGATGCCCAAATTAAGAGGGGACGTATGACTGGGGCTTACTCCAGAAAAAGGAAGCCCAAATTTATGACTGGGACTTATTCCTGAGAAGGAGGCCCAGGTTAGGGGACTTATGACTGAGTCTTATTCCTGAAAAAGAGACCCAGGTTAGGGATTATGGTTTTGGGGCTTACTCTTAAGAAGGATGCCCATATTAAAGGACTATGATTGGGGCTTACTCCTGAGGAGGATGCCCATAATTATGACTGGGACTTATTCCTGAAAAGGAGGCCCAGGTTAGGGGATTTGGGGCTTACTCCTGAGGATGATGCCCAGATTAAAGGACTTATAACTGGGGATTATTCCTGAAAAGGAGACCCAGTTTAAGGATTCTCTCATCTTAAAGGATGAGGTTGAATGAATGAACTCTCCATATGTAGTGACATAAGGATATTTAAATCACTAGACTTTGAGAGATATTCCACAGAATTCCTTTCAGATAAGGAATTCAAATCAAGAAATCATGCCATAAATGGCTTTGAAGAGTGTCTTGAAGACTGAATCTTGAAAAGGAAAGGTGTGATGGCTTTAAGAGGGGTGAAATGGGCAAGAAAGGCACACAAAAAGGTAGGGCGCGCAAGTCATAAAAGGCGTGCAAGTGTTGCGGCGGCGCGCAAGTATTGCGGTGGCGCGCAAGTATTGCGGCGGCGCGCAAGTTTTGGTCGCACAAGTATATTTGGGCGACATGAGGGGTACTTGCGCGATTCTAAAACATTGTAAGAATAATTGAGAGACTCTTTATAAAACACTTTAGAATCCTCTTGAGGTTCTTCCACAGAAGGGACGCACAAGTTCTATTGGAGGAATAAGTCGGCGCGCAAGTGTTGATGAGTTTCAACACTTAGGCCTTCCTTTTTCTCTTTAAATCTTCCGTTCTAGGTAAGAGATTACCTTAGAAGTGTTCCAGAAGCTTTGAGAAGTGACTTGGGAGTCGGGAGCTTCAATCCGAGTTTCTGGAAAAAGATCCTCACGTGTGGGGGCCCACAGGGTCTATTTATAGGCAAAAGAAGACCCCGGGCGGTTACCGAGAAGTTATCACTTAGGTCGCGCAAGTCACCAGCGCGACCAAGACCGTCGCGCAAGTGTACTTGCGCGACAGTGGTAAAACTTGCGCGGTGAATTTTCTTTTGATCCTGTGTTCGTGCCTTTGTCGATTTTTGATGTTTTCTTCAATGGTTGAATCACTTTGAGCTCAGATATTCCCCTTTTCCGATCATTAGATTTTGTGACGAAAGGAGCGTCAACAAAAGTCCCCCCTCAGAGTTGGATCCGGAGAGAAATGAGGATTTGACTCTGAGGAAATCGAATCCATCCAAAGGAAAAGGGTGGCGCGCAAGTCTTCAGTGCACAGAGGGCAGCGCGCAAGTGTGCTGGAATTTGACTTTTATTCAGAGTTCCTTTGTCTTTTGTGGGTAGTTTAAAGTCATGCATGCCGGACATAAAGGGGCTAATGTTTAAGGTCGAAATAGCTTTGACCGAAATGGATTAGAATTGAAACAATTCCTTGAAAGTTCATCTGAAAACATACTACCATACTCATGTATGAGAGAAAAAATGTAAACTATGGCTTAAGAATATTTGAATCTGAGGAATGATATGAGAAAAGAGCTAAAAGGCATTAGAAGAAGTAGTTTCCAATAATGAAGTTACTATTATTTAACAAAACCCGTTAGGGGGTTAAAATATGCAGGGCCACCTAAGGGCATTGGCTGCATGGTTAAATAAATAAAATCTTTTGGCTGACAAGTCTGTTATGTGGACTGTTTATGCAAGGCCACCTATAGGCACGTGCTGCATAGTCAGGCAAAAGAACTCCCAGAAATTTACATTCATAGTGCTAAAAGCCAATGAAAGTTTATGGAGATTCAAATTTTCTAGAGTATAGAGTTTGTTGTATGGAAAGGGGTACTTGAATATGGAGAAGATATTTTCAGACAAGATTATCAAAGAACTGGATGAATATCACTCCTACGAAGGTCTGGCCCAAACGTAGGGAAGAAGAATAAACCATAGATTTGAATACTTTCAGATCATGAAAAAGGATATGGGACAAATATGTTAAGGATGGCTATTCTTTGCGGATCCCTACATACTGTCGTCTAAGACAAATAAGGACAAAAGTGGCATTCTTCCCAAGAATGAAGTTACTATTATTTAACAAAACCCATTAGGGGGTTGAAATATGCAGGGCCACCTAAGGGCATTGCCTGCATGGTCAAATAAATAGTATCTTTTGGCTCACAAGTCTGTTATGTGGACTGTTTATGCAAGGCCACCTATGGGCACGTGCTGCATAGTCAGGCAAAAGAATTCTCAGAAGTTTGACATTTTTGTGATTAGAAGTCATGAAAAGGGTTACGAAGATCTGAATATATTTAAGGTTAGGATTATAACCCATAAAGATGGGTATTGTCGAATGTATATAGAGATACATAGGTCAATGATAACCATAATCATGTTGTGGCTGGGTCCTGAATTAAAATTTGGACTTCACTACGTATCTCATAAGAATGAGAATAAAGCCATACGTAGTTCTTGAAATGCAGTTTAACGTCGTGCAAGATGAAAGTATGAGTGATCTTAGTTTAGGGTCATAGAATTCGGACCATAATAATGAATACACAGTGTGTGTTTTCATGTGGACTTTTCAGCCAAGGGACTGAAAGTGAAATATGGGGTTAGGCCCAAAAGACATGGGACTGGATTCGAGGGACACTCGAATGTTCCTACGTATCCCATAAGGATGGGAATCAAGTCCACGTAGTTCTAGAACTACCCTTTGTACAAATTTGGTTCGTACATGTGAAGGGTGAAATGGGACATTAGTGCAATGATGGTTTAACCTAAGATAAAAAGTTTAGGCATTACCATGTATGCACATAGTCTTTTGAAAATGAAAACCATGATTGAAAAATCAATGCCAATAATAGTTCTCTCTCAAATGAGGAAATCAAAGAATATTGTAGTTTATTGTCGTACCGGACAAAAGTGTTGTATAGTTTAACGTCGTATAACAAGGACGAAAAATGAATCAATGTAAATATATTGATTCCAGGGGCGGTTTCACGAATCAACATCATATGAGATGGTGGTGAACCGATGTGAAGAGATTGTTTTTGGGCTTGAACCCTGGGAGGTTGCCTACATACCCAGCCTGGAGGGCAAGGATCAAAGTCTGTGTAGTTCAATTAATGAATGAATTAATGATCAAGTTGTTCTTGGGGACAACGATCTAATTAAAATGTTGTTGGGACTTACACATGGTTAGGGGCCCAAAGAGAGTGTTATGGTTGAGGTTTGCTCTAAGCTCACGTGAGTCATACTCGGTGTGAGAAACAAGAGGTAATAACAACCTTAACGATGCATAGTTTAATGTCATGTAGGACATAAAAAAAAGGACTATGCAATTTAAAGTCTTGTAGTTAGGACTATTGGGGCTGCACAGTTTAGTGTCATGTAGCAGGGACAAAATAACAGTTTAATGTCATGTAGGACATATTAAGGACTTTCTGTACAGTTTAGCATCATGTAGTTAGGACGATGGGGACAATACAGTTTAACGTCATATTGGACGAAAGTGCGAATAGTTTAAGGTCATATTCATGGACCATGGATGGTGCGGTTTAATGTCATGCTGGACCTTTGATGATTATATAGTTTAATGTCTTTTCGGACGTGAGGGACTTTTATACAGTTTAGCGTCATGTAGTTTAGGACGTCACAGTTTAACGTCTTGCTGGACATAAGGGATTTGCAAATAGTTAATGGTCATATATATAGACCAGGGATGATGCAGTTTAAGGACATGCTGGACGGTTCATGGAACTTTTTCATAGTTTAAATGTCATGTGGGACGAAGTTGCAGTTTAAAGTCATACTGGACCATTGCTGTATAGTTTTAATGTCATATAGCAAGGACGAACTGGTGCTGTACAGTTTAAAGTCATGTAGCTAGGACTAAGGTGAACCAATACGAGGATATCAGTTCTGGGGACTTTTTATAGTTTATCGTCATGCTGGACGTTGGAAGTGCCACACAGTTTAATGTCATGTTTCTAGGACACAATATAGTTTAATGTCATCTCGGACAAAAAAAATATAGTTTAATGTCATCTGGGACAAAATATATAGTTTAATGTCATCTCGGACAAAATATGAACCTTCTGTAGAGTTTAATGTCATGTAGATAGGACATAATATAGTTTAATGTCATCTCGGACATAATACAGTTTAGTGTCATGTAGGACATAATATAGTTTAATGTCATCTCGGACATAATACAGTTTAGTGTCATGTAGGACATAATACAGTCTAGTGTCATGTAGGACATAATACAGTTTAGTGTCATGTAGGACATAATACAGTTTAGTGTCATGTAGGACATAATAAAGTTTAGTGTCATGTAGGACATAATACAGTTTAGTGTCATGTAGTATATAATACAGTTTAGTGTCATGTAGGACATAATACTGTTTAGTGTCATGTAGGACATAATACAGTTTAGTGTCATGTAGAACATAATACAGTTTAGTGTCATGTAGGACATAATACAGTTTAGTGTCATGTAGGACATAATACAGTTTAGTGTCATGTAGGACATAATACAGTTTAGTGTCATGTAGGACATAATACAGTTTAGTGTCATGTAGGACATAATATGAACCAATGTGACTGTTTTGGCTCTGGGAACAATATTTTGTGTTTATACAAAATACATCTTCAGAAATCTAGCATTAGTTGGAGTCGTGATGTGTTCTCCATCCATTGAGATTAGAGAATACGCTTCATTGGAGTAGACCTTATGTATTGAATAAGGTCCTTCCCATTTTGGTTCAAGCTTGGGAGGCTTCTTTCCTGGTATCATTGGTGCTCTGAGAACCAATACCAATTCTCCTTGAATGAATGAATGAAGACGAAATTTTTTTTAAAAGCTCGTGCTATTCGATTCTGATAGATTTCCAAGTGGTGCAAAGTGGACAATCTTTTCTCATGTAATTGTTCCAATTCATTTAACCGCTTTTGGGATTGCTCATCTGTAGATAACTGATCAGAAATGGCTACTCTGAGTGAGGGCAATTGAACTTCAATTGGCAAGACTGCTTTTGTTTCATATACCAATGAATATGGAGTTGACCGTGTAGCATTGCGAGTGGTAGTCCTATAAGCCCATAAAGCATGAAAGATTTTATCAGGCCATGACCTCTTATCTTTATCCACTATCTTTTGCAGTATATTTGAAAGAGTCTTGTTGAAGGCTTCTATCTGGCCATTAGCCGCCGCATGATATTGAGATGAATGATTGGACTTAATGTTGTATTCTTGATACAATTTCTTTACCTCAGAAGAACAGAAGTTGGTTCCATTATCCATCAATATGGTATGAGGGACACCAAATCTAGTAATTATGTTAGACTTGATGAAGCTAACAATGCATTTAGAACTGACTTCTTTGTGAGGTACTGCCTCTGCCCATTTGGAAAAGAAATCAGTAGCAGTAAGAATGTACTTAAACTGCTTGGCCGTAGCTGAAGGGTAAGGTCCCACCACATCCATTCCCCATGTGGAAAATGGCCATGAGTATTTAGCTGTATGAAGCAACTCTGGAGGTTAATGAATGAAGTTGGCATATACTTGGCATGAATGACACTTCATTGTTAAATTAACACAATCTTGTATCATTGAAGGCCAAAAGTATCCAAGCCTTCGAATTTGATCAGACAGTCTATGTCCAGACTGGTGGGCACCACAGACTACTGCATGCACTTATTTTATGACAGTCATTGTCTCTTCACCATCAATAAATATGAAGAGAACTCCATCAAAACCACGTTTGTAGAGAATTTTCTCGAGGTGGTTTGGGCTATCATAAAGAGTAAAATTGACCACACGTCGCCGGATTTGTTCTTTCTCAGCTCTATCAGGTGGAAGTGTTCCATTTTGAAGGTATTCCCTAATAGGTGACATCCATCCTGTAGTATGAACATATGATTCAGGAATGGGACTAATTTCATTAATTTCCTCTATTCTGACTTGAACATTAGGTGAAATTTCATGACGGTGAGCAATACAGATGGTTGTCTCGTCCCGATTTGGATCTGCTAAAGCTGTGGCTATATTAGCCAGTGCATCAGCTTGAGCATTTTGTGATCTTGGGACATAAGAAAATGTCGGTTCTGAAGGGAATTCCAACATTAACACTCTGACGTAATCATACAAAGGGATTAATTCTTCTTTTCTGATGGCATAATCCCCATTGACTTGTTTGATTACCAGGTCTGAATCACCTTTCACCTTTAAGTGATTCACTTGTACTTGAAGCGCTAACTCCAAGCCTGTAATGAGAGCTTGGTATTCAGCTTCATTATTGGTACCACCTTCCCACAACAAAAAGGAATAAGGTAACACTTCCTTATCTGGAGAAATGAGCACAATTCCTAAACCAACTTTGTTGAATTTAGGATTTTCCATTTTCTTCCCTGTTGGACTTCTAGAAGCACCATCAAAATACATTTCCCATGTTTGAGGACTCTCTTGAATAGAGAAAACATCATCATCAGGGAATTCGATATCTGAATACATGTCTCCTACTAAAGGATGTTCTGCCAGGAAATCAGCCAGAGCTTGGCCCTTAATTTCCTTTTGAGACACATACTGAATGTCGAACTGCTGTAGAATAACCGCCCACCTTTCCAGATGTCCTGTAAGCATTGGACGACTAAGGATGAATTTGAGCAGATTATTACGAGATACCAATTGGACCTCATGATGTTGCATGTAGTGTCTCAGTTTCTGAACTGTAAAGTTTAATGCTAGGCAGCACTTTTCAATACTTGAATACCGGTTTTCTGCTTCAAGCATAGTTCTACTGAGATAGTAGAGACTATTTTCATTCCCAGCATCATTCTTTTGAGCGAGAAAGGCACCCAATGATCTCTCTAAAGCTGTCACATAGAGGATAAGAGGTCTACCCTCAACAGGTGGCATGAGTACTAGTGTATTCAGGAGGTATTTCTTGAGAACATAAAATGCTTCTTGACATTCTTCAGTCCATTGGTAAGTGACTCCTTTCTTCAATAATTTGGTAAAGGGTAAACTTTTGCCTGCCAAATTGGCGATGAAATGCCAAATATAGACTAAGTGTCCTTGAAGTCCTCTTATTTCTCTCAAATTCTGAGGAGGTGACATACCAAGGATTGATTTGGTCTTCTCAGGATCTACTTCAATACCACGATGGCGTACAACAAAGCCGAGGAATTTTCCTGAGGTTACCCCAAAAGCACATTTTAAGGGGTTCATCTTCAAATTATGTTGTCGAAGCTTGTGGAATATGAATTCCAAATCAGCCAAGTGGTCAGAAAGTTGTTTGGATTTAACCACCAAATCATCTACATAGCATTCAACAAACTTCCCTAAAAGAGGTTTGAAGATATGATGCATGGCGCGTTGATATGTTGCACCTGCATTCTTTAAACCAAAGGGCATCACCCTGTAACAAAACACACCTTGAGGAGCTCTGAAGGCTGTATATTCCTCATCTTCTGGGGCCATTCGGATCTGATTATATCCAGAATATCCATCCATGAAATAAAGTACTTCATAGCCAGCCGTCACATCAATTAAGAGTTTTGTAATCGGAAATGGGAAATCATCTTTAGGACAATACCGATTAAGATCTCTGAAATCGATGCAAACCCTAATTTGTCCGTTCTTCTTCTTTACAGGGAAAATATTTGCCAACCACTTGGGATATTGAACTTCTCTAACGAAGTTAGCTTTGATAAGCTTATCCACTTCAGCCTTAATTTTGGAATCATAGGTTGGGTGTGTTCTTCCTGCGGCTTGCTTGAATCCTCGATGTTCTTTTGGTAAACCCAAATGATGAGTAGCAACATCAGGATCAAACCCAGGCATTTCTGTATAATTCCAAGCAAAAATATCTTTATTTTGCTTTAAAAAAGAAATATACATCTCTTGCTCTTCAAGGGTCATGGCCTCACTAATTAAATTGGGGCGTGGATCTTTCTCTGTACCCAGATTTACTTCTCTGAGTTCATCCACAGTGGTAGAGATACCCTCTTCAAATGCTGGAGGAGCATCTCTAAGATCTTCCTCTTCCTCTTCATCATGTGTTATTTCTTCCGTTTCTACTTGCAAAGTAGATGAAAAACGAAATTCTCATGATCATAAGAGATGTCAAAATTTTCACATTTTGAAGAAGAACCTTCCCTTTCCGACCCTATTGATGATAAAGGGTCTTCATTGGGAAATAAATAGGAGATGATGGATTGAGAATCGACATCATTATTCACCTCTGGTGTTGCTATAACTTCTTCTAGCCTGATTAGCGAAGTATAGACTTGTTGGACTTCAGCAGACGAAATGAAAACGTCACCACTTATGCTTTCATCACTGCTTGGTAAGTTACCAATTCCTCCTATGTTGTCTGGCTCGATTGCCGTAATTGACATTATGGATCTTTCCATAAGAGTATTTTGATTTGGACCTATTTTTTCAATTTGACTGATAGGTAATACATAATCTGTACTCACATGTGAAAATGGATTTATTGGAACTTTCCCCAAACCATATGGAGCATTAACTTTGGTAATTTCCTTCATTGTAGATTTTTCTCTTCCATTCATGTGATAAAATTCCGCCTCAATGTATTGAGACTCACATGTCTTGAACGGGGCCTTATCACCATACAATGTTCCAACTTGACCATCGAAACAGTATTTGAGACATTGATGGTATGATGATGGAATAGCTGCATGCTGATGTAGCCAGGGTCTTCCAAGCAAGATATTGAAAGCTGAGTCTTGATCAACAATCATGATATCCGAATTGGATACAAGATCTCCAAACTGAGTTCTGAGTGTAACTTCTCCCAGTGGTTCTTGTTCATTTTTATCATATCCTTGTAACATCATGGTAGAAGGAGATAAATCAGATTTCGTGAGGCCCAATCGACGAAGTGTACGAATGGGCATGAGGTTGACTCCTGAACCATTGTCAGTGAAAGCTCTTCGAATATCTATACCATTGAATTTTCCTGATAAGTACAAAGGTTTTATGTTCCCATGCACAACATCAACTTCATCTTTATCAGTAAAAGATATCACTGCATGGCATTCTGCAGGATTATTCTCTATGTGATAGATTTCAGCTGAAGCAATTTCAGCTTCAAACTCCTGAGGACTTGACAAAGCTTCGATGAGTGCTTCCCGAAGATCTTTTGACAGATTCAAAGCATCCAAAATTGATAACTTGGATGGTACTTAGGCCAAGTGTTTCAATATATCATACTTTTGATCTAGAGGTCTGCGTTTCCCAATAGGAATATGCGGTTTAGCAGGTACCTTGGAAGCAGATGCTTTGGAAGCTGATGCATCTTGTATTGAAGTTGGCAACATCCTTGGTTTTGGAAGATTAGACTGATTAGATCCATTTACTTTCTGAGATAAAGAAGATGGAACCTTTAATCGGTCTTCCAAAATAACTGTGCCAAAACTGAGTTGGCCATTGGCAGAAGAATTTGCTTGTTCTTTTTGAGCTCGCTGAAGAGCTCTACCACGAGTTTCTGCTGCATATACAGTGCTAGCAGGGGTAAAATTAGAGTAGTGTCTTCGAAAAGATCCACGTCTTACCCTGTATCCTGAACCTCTAGAACTTCATCTGATTCCCTTATTTGATATAGGGAATTCAGGGTCAGCAAGACTGGAATATGGATCTGTTAATTGAATCATATTAACAGAACCAAAGATTAACTCTTCGTCTGATAAAGACTCTGCCTGGTTAGCCTGTTTAGGCTGTGCCGTATGATGGGGCGGTGCCCGTGGCTCTGAAGTAGATGGCATGAAATCTGCCAGAGTCAAAGACAATTTAGGCTTTGACACATACTCATCTTCTCCTGATTCCTCTTTCTTTTTTGAATTGCGCTGCCCTTTTGAGGATTTGTCTTTTGATGGAGGCTTTACTGCAGCTTTTTTAGGAGACACAATTGGCTTCTTCAATTGTGTTCGCAAAATGGAATGGGTCCGATTGATTGTCTTTCTGACCGTCCAATCATCATATTTTTTCACAGTTTTGCTTTTGACTTCCTGCCACTCGCCTCTTTCCTCTGGATCTGTAGCGGTAATACACGCTACATGAGCTGAAGAACACTTCAATTTGACTTGTCCCAAGTCGACCATCTTTTGCAGGAGGTCTTTAAAGACAAAACACTCCTGGATTGGATGTCCCAACATTTGATGAAAGGGACAATAATTGGGACGGTCTTCATCTCCTTCCTTGTTTGGCCTCTTGGGCACTGGTAATTGAACCAAATTATTTTCCAGAGCTGAAATGAAGTAACCAGGAACTTTCTCATTTCAGAAAGAGTATGTTTTACTCTTCATATCCTCAAATTGTTTTCGTCGTTGATCTCTTTTATCATTTGGACCAAACGTCCTTTTTTGTTGGCGTTCAGGAGGTGGAGTCCTTCGAGAAGATGAAGGTTTTGAAGTAGATATAGGTACAGGTGCTTGTTTAAGCATAACTGTAGCAGTTTCTGCTTTACCAATTATTCTTCCTGGAGCTGATGGAATTACATGAGATTTAACCTTAGCCTGTATAAGGGAATCTTCAATCTACTGAGCGATTGAAGTAAGGTCTCGAAACCCTCCTGTGTATTTCACAGGGATCAATGGCGTGCGTAATTCGTCACGCAAATTTTCCACACAGATTGGCAACAATTCCTCCTGAGGGAGTGCTAAACTCAAGGAATATTTTAATCCCTTCCAACGAGCAATGAAATAAGAGACTCTTTCATTTTCCCTTTTCTTGCAGTTTGTAAGATCGAAAACTGTTGTTTTTGGCAAAGTTGAGCTAAACTGAAGAAGGAATTTTTGACGAAGATCCTCTCATCCGATGACTGACCGGGATTGCAAGCTTGTATATCAGACATAAGCTGGTCCTTGTAAGGTTTGCACGAAGCATATGAGTTTCACTGCTTCTTGCTATTCTGGAATTCCCATCATAGGATCACAACAAGACACGTAATGCGTCAAATGTTGTTCAGGGTCGCCTGATCCATTGAAAGTAGGGAAAACAGGGTTTCCAAAACTGGATGGAGGAGAAATTGAATCTACCCATTCAGAGTAAACTTTCTTTTCAGGTTGAACTTGCGCTCGTTTCCCTTCCATAGTTTCTAACCGAGCTGTTAATGACTCAATAGTAGTTATTAACTTTTGAGAAACATCAGGTTGATCTTGGTTTTGGGTAGGTGCAATAAATGGAGCTTGGACAGACGTGGTGGTTGGTGCTGCAACTGATGGTAGTGCTGCCAACCGTTGTTGCGTTTGACCCGTAGGATTATACCTCTGAGGGTGTACAGATAAAGGAGGATATTCCTGATCCATCAAAGTAGTTACAACAAATTCCTTCGGCTGTCGGACTTCAGCATTCTTAAAAGAAGACTACTCTGAAGTAGTTCCGCATTCAACATTCATAATTCTTTCATTTCTTCCTCATGTTGTGCAAACCTTTGCTCTAATGAGAGCGATTGACCTCCTTCAGAGGAAGGGTGAGAAGTAACCTGATTCTTTCCTTTCCCCTTATTGGATCCTTTTCGGAGAGGGTGAAGTGGGTTACTTGAAGTAATACCCAGATTTTGGGTAAGCCTTTGATTACGTGTGCGCACACCTTCTTCATTTAGGTCTGTGTGCGCAACCTCTTGAGCAGGAACCTCTTCGTCTGATCCCTCTGATTGAGCCTCATCTGGTGAATCAGCAGCAACAGCATTGATGACATTAATGGATGCATATTGCATGGAATCCTTTCTATCAGCAGTTTTGTGATATTGTCTTCTTCTATGTCCATGATGAGACATGGCGTTCCGTTGACTTGATCCCTCAGGAACTTCTTGGAGAACCGTCACTTGGAGAGAATCTCCTGATAGCTTGGCTCTTCGTTCCTCTTGAGGCTTATTCCCTAATCAAGAGAATACTGACTTTCTCTGAGGGAGGGATTGAGGATTTGAAAAAGTCCCCAGTCCGGTGGACTGAAGATGTTCCTTCTGCTTCCGCTCAACTCCTCGAATCCCATTTGTTGACTCTGAGGGTTGGGTTAGAGAAGTCCCCAGTCTGACAAACTGGGGTGTCTCTTGACATTCTATGTCTGAGATCTTTTTAAAATCTCTCTTGATCTTGCGAATCTTAGTTCGGAAATTAGCTGGATGCATTAACCTGTATCCACTTTTATCACCTGGTTCAACAGATCCTTGGATGATTTCCGAAACTTCTGTCATTTGATGACGTGTTTGCTCCAGACGAGAGGCTTGTGCAATATTCTAGCTTGCTTGATGTAGGAGCAATTCAACAACTTGTTCTCTATATACTTGATTTTGAGAGGAACTAGTTGAAGCCTATTCTTGAGCAGGTTTTTGATTATGAACAAAGCCCATTGACTTTGGCCGGCCGTGGGCAATAACATTGCATGAGACCATTTTCGGCGGGCTTTGTTGACTGGAAAGCACTATGAAATATAGTGCTCCGTGAACACCCCATCCTCTGATATGAACATCAGATGGAGCATTGGCAATTAACTGACACAATTTTCATAGTGCGCCAAGGCATGAACGTTGAAGGGTTCTCTGTTGCTTTTCAGCCTTCGGATACCGAGAGACTGATAGAGATGCCAAATCAATCTGATGTTGTAGCCCTTCTATTATCTAAAGATTATTTTCATATTCATCGTAAGATAATACCTTCTTCTTTAATTGACAAAGAGTTTTCCATATGTTGAGACGAATATCATGGATTCTATCATCCGTCAACATCTTTGTAATGTCGTACTGGGAGTCAGCCAAAGGCCAAAACATGACTGGTACTTCACCTTTTTCCAGTTTTTTCCTCATGTTCAGCATTTCCTCTTTATCATTAAATGAAGATTCTTCTACCTGTTTTGACCAGAGTTGGTGTTTCCTTGTTGCTTCATCGGATTCAACAAGACTGGTAGAGAGTCCGCTATTCATGCTGGAAGATGAATGACCTGGGGATGGTTCGGAGAATAACCTGAACCCCAGGCTATCTTCTAATTGAGAAAGTATTTCACTTGTTAGCGATAAATCATCAGATATGACTGGTTTCGCATTTTCAAGTGCCTCAAGATAAGAGGGATTTCTCGGCACTACATTGCCTTCTGAAGAATTTTCGAGACAACGTGAATCACTACTGTGGAGAGGACTTTCGCAGCGAAGTTCATCACCATGAGGAGGACCGTCATGATGGGTTACAGCAAAAGATGAGATCTCTTGCTCCATGGTATTCTGACCACACAGAGGGTTCCTGTGGCTCTAATCTGAAGAAGAAACTTCAAGATTGACCGAATTTTCATGAAGCAATTCTTCATGAGGAAGTGTCTGTTGAAGACCTTCAGAATTAATGTTCCCGTTATTGGGAACTGAGGGAGTAAAATCTTGAATTCCGAAAGATAAATGTCTGAGGGCTTCAAGAACACCAGCTTCGAGCAAGGCTTGGTTATAAATTGACCTTTGATCTCCTGACTGTGCTAGGCGGATCTTTTTCTTAGATGTCTTCTTACTCGCTTTAGAAACCACTTGATGAAGAAAGTGATTGCTCTAAGCAGGTGTGTGTGCCTGATCTGGAAAGATGGTCAGGTTAGGCTGACGATCTCCACTCAAATCAGGTGTATGTGCCTGACTTGGTTGTCTGTATGATATGGGGGAGTATGTCCCATAACCCTCTTGGACTGGAACAGATGTGTGTGTCTGTTCCGGAGTGAATCGTTGATGTGTCACTCCACTACTAGGGATAGATTTATGTGTATGTCCCTATGATGATGCTGAAGTTGTTATGATATCCTGGCAAGCATCCAGAATATGAGCAGGAATTTTCTTCTGCTCATTCACCATTGACAAAATATGTTTGGTGACTTCAGCCGCCGGAACGGGGATATACGTCCATTCTGGGCTTGGAGTAGGTGTATGTGCCTGCTCATTTCCTCCTTTTCCTGTCAGTGAATCCTGACAGTACTCAAGTGTGGAGGCAGTGAGTTGAGTCTGCCTCTTGTTTGTCATCGGGACTTTCCGACTGACTTCTCCGTGCGCTACCAAGCGAGACTGTTGGTAGGCTTGATTAGTATTAGCAGGTGTATGTGCCTGTTGATTACACTTCGCCAAATGCGGTTGACGAGATCCATCATATGTAGTCAGACGAGCCTGCTGACTAACTGGTGATGTATAAGCAGGTGCATGTTCCTGCCTATAGTACTCCGCCGGAATTTCCTGGCGGGATTGGCATGATGCTGCCAGACGAGTCTGCTGGACAGCGGAATTAAAACGGGCAGGTGATTGTGCCTGCTCAATATTTTCCACCAAGTTAGGTTGGTGGACTTCTCCGGAGATGGCAGGGATGACAACCTGCCTATTATTAACCGGATTCCGTCTCTGGCGGTTCATATTGCATGCTCGGGTTCGAGGAACCTGAGCTGAATGCCTGGAGTCGGTACCCTCATCATGTTGAGGGCGCACTACCGCACGAGTCTGGCGACGATTGTTGATGGGAGCCCTCGAGAAGGACTCCTGTCTCTTTGAATTAAGGCCCTGATGGACCTACTCATTCACTTCCTCAGAGTAAGGGAGTGAATGGAAATTGCGTTCCGGGGATAACGACCCGAAATGGTTGGAAACGGTAGTCAGCACCGCCTGCTTCTTGATTGCTGGCCGCCGTTGTCCAGACGACCAGGTAGAGTTGTTAACTTGGAGGGCTTGACGAGCGGCCTCCAAAATTGGGATAGTACCATTACGACGGTACTCCTTAACCAGTGCATTAGAAACCCAGCTTTGAAGACGCTGAGTTTGTGATGTCATCCTCAGAGCGGACGACGTTCCAGCAGGAGTAGCAGCATTGGTTTTCACAGCAGCAGACCTCACAGTAGAGGTGTTCACAGCAGCAGTATTCACAGGGGTGAATTTAAGGAAATCCATTTTGCAGAAGATCTTGAGAAAAGAGTGTCTGTTCCATATAACAGACATAATCAAGATGAATCTGCCCACTGCATCTTTTGGATGAGCACATGTCAATGATTGATTTGTTGGCCCAAGGGGCCTAACAAATAAGAAAAACATCACTTTAACTTGGTTAAGGATTCATGTCGGGTTCACCATTTTTGTTTCGCACGGAATCCGGGGATGACCTCCTGGATGGGAGATTCAAACGTTGCGATCGGTTTCTAACGGGTTTGTTCGTAGAACCGGAAACATCCAATGATTCGACATCCGTTTGGACCTACTTTCCAAAGGTAGGCGCTCATTAGCTTGTGGGCTAATGAGGCTTAGGAATTTGCATTGGTCGAGAGGATGGGATGTCGGACTCATCACACCTTTTTGAGGGGAATTATTGTCTACTCCGGGACTCTCTTTATAGATTTAAGTTATGTTCGTGAATCCTTATTATATTACCAAGTATAAAATGAGCTTTCTTTAAGTTTTAACAATCAATGATTAAATATGCAAGAAATTCAGAGAATCTTTTATATGTATTCGAGGTTCTTCATCAATAGAGAATCATCTATATCTGTTTAGAGATTCTTGGTCAATGGTATCCTTCAAAACATTTATATAAAATTCTCTTGGTCATTATGACGACCAGGATGGTTTTAAAGCCACTCAGTGGGGCACTTGAAGTTTATCGTCATTCAGAAGGACAAGGATTATTTCAAAGTTGGGATCGAACCCATAAATGGGCTACCTACGTATCCTTTGTTTTGGAAAAGGAATCAGAACCCACGTAGTTCGAGTAATGGAGTATGATGTTTATGATTGATGGCTCAAAGAAGAATGTCATAATTACTTTTACACTCTAAGCTCACGTGAGTCATGCTTGGTGTGAGAAACAAGAGGCATTGGTAAAAATTAGACAATTGTGCCATGAAAGATACAATCATAAGAAATTGTTTGGGGCTTATGTATGTATGACTGCCCAAAATAGATGAAGGTTTAGGATTTACTTTTTAGGGAGAAAATCCAGGAACAGGGTCCACAAAGGTATATGTGCTTTATGGAGATTTGAATACTCTAATCTTGGGGCTTACTCCTAAGGAGGATGCCCAAATTAAGAAGGGACTTATGACTGGGGCTTACTCCTGAAAAAGGAAGCCCAAATTTATGACTGGGACTCATTCCTGAGAATGAGGCCCAGGTTAGGGGACTTATGACTGAGTCTCATTCCTGAAAAAGAGACCCAGGTTAGGGATTAAGGTTTTGGGGCTTACTACTAAAAAGGATGCCCATATTAAAGGATTATGATTGGGTCTTACTCTTGAGGAGGATGCCCATAATTATGACTGGGACTTATTTCTGAAAAGGAGGCCCAGGTTAGGGGATTTGGGGCTTACTCCTGAGGAAGATTCCCAGATTAAAGGACTTATAACTGGGGATTATTCCTGAAAAGGAGACCCAGTTTAAGGATTCTCTCATCTTAAAGGATGAGGTTGAATGAATGAACTCTCCATATGTAGTAACATAAGGATATTTAAATCACTAGACTTTCAGAGATATTCCACAGAATTCCTTTCAGATAAGGAAGTCAAATCAAGAAATCATGCCATAAATGGCTTTGAAGAGTGTCTTGAAGACTGAATCTTGAAAAGGAAAGGTGTGATGGATTTAAGAGGGGTGAAATGGGCAAGAAAGGCACCCAAAAAGGTAGGGGTGCTCAAGTCTTAAAAGGCGTGCAAGTGTTGCGGCGGCGCGCAAGTATTGCGGCGGCGCGCAAGTATTGCGGCGGCGCACAAGTTTTGGTCGCGCAAGTATACTTGGGCGACATGAGGGGTACTTGCGCGATTCTAAAACATTGTTAGAATAATTGAGAGACTCTTTATAAAACACTTTAGAATCCTCTTGAGGTTCTGCCACAGAAGGGACGCACAAGTTCTATTGAAGGAATAAGTCTGCGCGCAAGTGTTGATGAGTTTCAACACTTAGGCCTTCCTTCTTCTCTTTAAATCTTCCGTTCTAGGTAAGAGATTACCTTAGAAGTGTTCCGGAAGCTTTGAGAAGAGACTTGGGTGTCGGGAGCTTCAATCCGAGTTTCTGGAAAAAGATCCTCACGTGTGGGGGCCCACAGGGTCTATTTATAGGCAAAAGAAGACCCCGGGCGGTTACCAAGCAGTTATCACTTAGGTCGCGCAAGTCACCTGCGAGACCAAGACCGTCGCGAAATTGTACTTGCACGACAGTGGTAAAACTTGTGCGGTTCATTTGCTTTTGATCCTGTGTTCATGCCTTTGTCGATTTTTGATGTTTTCTTCAAAGGTTGAATCACTTTGAGCTCAGATATTCCCCTTTTCCGATCATTAGATTCTGTGAAGAAAGGAGCGTCAACAGATGCATAACTCATCGCATCCCTTCTATCATCATTTATGTGATATTGTCTTCTTCCATGTCTTTGATGAGACATTGCCTTTTGTTGATTCGATCCCTCAGGAACTTCTTGACGAACCGTAATTTGTAGAGAATCTCATGATAATTTGGATCTTCATTCCTTTGAGGTTTCTTCCCCAATCTAGAAAAGGGTGACATTCTCTGAGGAGTGGATTGATGATTTGAAAAAGTCCTTAGTCCAGTGGACTGGGGATGTTCCTGCTGTTCTCGCTCAACTCCTCGAATCCTATTTGTTGATTCTGAGGGTTAGTTTAAAAGATTCCCCAGTCTGGCGAGTTGGGGTGGTTCTTGACATGTTATGTCTGAGACTTTCTTGAAAGTCCTCCTGATCTTGTGAACCTCAGTCCGGAAATTAGGTGGATGCATTAACATGTATCCGCTTTTATCACCCGGTTCAAAAGACCATTGGATGATTTCTGACAGTTCTGTCACTTGATGACGTGATTTCTCCAAACAAGAGGCCTGTTTAATATTATCATTTGCTAGATGTAAGAGTAATTCAACAACTTGTTCTCTGTATTTTTGATTTTGAGAGAAACTAGTTGAAGCCTGTTCTTGGGAAAGTTTTGATTACAAAAAAATCCCATTAGCTTTGTTCGGCCATGGGAAATAACATTGCATTAGTCCATTTTCAGCGGGCTTTGCTGACTGGAGAGCACCATGAAATGCAGTGCTCCATGAACACCCCATTCTCTGACACGAATACCAGATGGGGCATTGGCAATTAACTAACGCAATCTTCTTAGTGCGCCAAGGCATGAACGTTGAAGGGATTTCTACTTCTTTTCATCCTTCATATATTGAGAGACTGATAGAGACGCCAAATCAATGTGACGTTGTAACCCTTTTATTATCTTAAGATGATTTTCATATTCATCATAAGATAATACTTTCGTTTTCAACTGACAAAGAGTTTTCCATATGTCGAGACGAATATCATGAATTTCATCTTCTGTCAACATTTCTTGAATATTATACTGAGAGTCAGCCAAAGGCCAAAACATGACTGGCACTTCCCCTTTTGCTAGTTGTTTTATCATGTTCAGCATTTCCTATTTGTCATTTGATGAAGATTCATCTACCTGATTTGACCAGAGTTGGTGTTTCCTTGTTGCTTCATTGGATTCAAAAGGATTGGTAGAGAAATCATTAATCAAACTAGAAGATGCATGAATTAGGGGTGGTTCAGAGAATGACCTATACCCTAGGCTATCTTCTGATTGAGAAATTATTTCACTTGCTAGTGATGAAGCTTCAGACATGACTGGTTTCGCATTTGCAAGTGCCTCAAGATAAGCGGGCATTCTCGGCACTACATTGTCCACTGGAGCATTTTCCGGGCAATGTGTGTCACTACTGCGGAGAGTACTTTTTCAGCGAAATTAATCATCATGGGGAGGACCACCATAATGTGTTACAGAAAAAGATGAGATCTCTTGCTCCTTGTTATTCTGACCACACTGTTTCCGACTATTTCGCCGGGGCGCGCGCATCCGTCTGGGGAGGACGCACTACTTTATTCCCCCGCATTCCCGCTTTCCAATGGCGGGCGGCATCCTCTCCTTATTTAGGGACATCTGCTCCTTGATCGAAACGGAATGATGGGATGTCGGTTCTTCCTTCCATGGATTCCTCCTCGTAACTCATCACCTAGTCCGGGTCTCCCTCATAGATTTAATACGTAGTTCGTGAAACTCTTCCCAGTGCCATGTTTCCATAGATGCCGGTTAATTACACTGCTTCTGTTGGGACATTCCAAAGGGTCCAGTCAGGGCAGCAACCTTCAGTCAGGGGAGTAGTCACGTTGAGGCATCAGTAGCGCGTCTGGATGCTGGGGTACCTGGCATGTTTGTCTGTTATCCTTGGTAACAAGGCTTCTCGAGGGCGTGGAGGCCCGAGGCATCCCTCATCGAGCATGGGGAATTATATGTCGTAGACACATATCTGAGGTTTTCCTCAGCTTCCCGTGCTCAACACAGGGTATGCCGCGAGTTTAACGTCTAGCGGAGACGGATCAACCCAACCAGAGCATTATCTAGGATAGATCGTATTGAGGGATCCTCCTTGAAGTGATGTCGATACCGGGGCCAGCCCATGGATGGCTGTGAAGAAGAGTGTACCGACATGGTTTCACCGGGATAAGACAGTCTGGGTGAGAATCGGGACGGGGGATAGGTCGATGAATGGAGTGGAGGGAGAGTGAAATGGGACCATCGTAGGGGTGACGGTGAAGTTGGGCTTGAGCCTTGAAGAGGCTTCCTACGTATGCCCATGGCAGGGAATCAAAGTCCGCGTAATTCGGGATGGGAATGGGTGTGCAGTTTAATGTCATGCAGGACAAGGGGGGCATACACTTTAACGTCATGCTGGACGAGGGCGAAACTCGACGTGAATGAACGACCGAGTAATGTGGCTTGAACCTCATGGAGGCTTCCTACGTACCATGCCTTGACATGGATCAACGACCTCGTAGTTCATATAGGAATGGGTCGCATCGACTTACTATTGGACCAGAATGCGGTTTAACGTCATGCTGGACGGGGGTGAGACCCGACGTGAAATGACGGGTGGGCTTGAACCTTATGGAGGCTTCCTACGTACCATGCCTTGACATGGATCAAAGACCTCGTAGTTCTCTATGTTGGGTTTGTCGGTGAACCGACGTGAAAGTAGACCCGTGGGTCCACTAGTGGTGGGCTTGAACCTCGTGAAGGCTTCCTACGTACCATGCCTTGACATGGATCAAAGTCCCCATAGTTCTCTATGGATTCTCCGGTGAACCGCCGTGAAACTGGACCTTGGTCCAATGAGTGGTGGGCTTGAACCTCTGGAAGGCTTCCTACGTACCATGCCTTGACATGGATCAAAGACCTCGTAGTTCAAAAGGATGGGTGGTTAGGGTCGGTGCTCACTCTAATCCCACGTGAGTCATGCTCGGTGTGAGAAACAAGAGGTTGCAAGGACCTGACGATCACGTCGTGAAGGATGCGTCCGTGAGAAGCGAAGAGGGTCTTACGCGTTAGGCGGCCCATGGTGTTGGGACTTACTCCAGGATGGAGGCCCAGAGGGGGGTGCCTCGTTCCCTATCACGCCCTCCACTGACCTTGGTAGTGGGGAAGTACGGAGATGCACGGGTGCAATAATCCGTACAAAAGGTTAGGGGCTTACGCTCTGAGGCAGCCCTTCCCCTAGGAACATACGCCACTCCTACAAGGAGGATCTCATTCCATGTGCGGAAGAGTTCCATTCCTGTGGAGATGAGTGGTGTAAAGAATGTTCGAGCTGGGGGGACCCTTCGTGAGGGAGACGAGGTTGGGTCACAGTTTAACGTCATGTGTTGAGGACGTGGTGCTTGGCAGTTTAACGTCCTGCAGCTCGGACGAGGTGGGTTCACTCCACACCCCTAGGACTTACATAACTGGTACCCTCTGGTCCTTGGGGAAGGGAATGTACAAGTAAGTCCATGGTTAAGGGGGGTCGTGGAACGAACCATCGAGGGGTCCACGTTAGTGTGGCTATGCGAAGAAGAAATAGCCGTTAGAGTGCCTATGCGAAGAAGCATTACGCGAGGCAACGCTACGGGTGGTATTGTCCACAGGACATTGAAATCACATCGTGCAAACCTGGAGGGTTGCACGGGAAGAGGAATATCTAAGTAGAGGAGTGTGCTTTGCGAAGTGGAGTGCCTTGGCCTTAGCATGGGGATTAGGTGTGATTGGATGGTGCTACGCGAAGTGGAACAGTGTTTGCGGAGCACTGCCTCATGAAGAAGGGGTGCCTCGCGAAGCAGGGTCCTGCGGAGCAGTGTGCTTCGCGATGTGTAGCGATCCTGCCTTAGCATCAGGATCGCAAGCATGGGTTGGGGGTTTTGCGAAGCATAAACACTCCGCCGCTGCCCAGGTTCCCTTGGGAATCCCCTTCCTTCGCGAACGCCCTACAGCTTCGCGAAGGGCATCCCTCTCAGAATAGGAGCTCAAAACGAGACAAAGCAGAGGCGTCTCGCGAAGTAGAAATACCTTGCGGAGCTCATGATTCCCGGGGCAAAGAGTGATTCCCGATTAGGGAGAGGAGATGCCGAAAGGTCGGATTGTCCGTCCTCGGGACTCAGGGGGAGTCCAGTATTTATAGGGAAGGGGCGCCGCAATGCAGGACTCGCGCGCCGCCTTCGGTTCTTCGCGGCAGCTCGCGAACGTCAAACGGTTTCGCAGAGGAATCCCGCCTCTGGTGCTTCGCGGAGGCTCGCGAACGTCAAATGGGTTCGCAGAGGAATCCCACCTCTGGTGCTTCGCGGCGGCTCGTGAACGTCAAATGGGTTCGCAGAGCATTACCGCCTCTGGTGCTTTGCGGCAGCTCGCGAACGTCAAATGGGTTCGCAGAGCATTACCGCCTCTGGAGCTTCGTGGTGCCGCCATGGTCGGGGCGCTTCACGGCGGGGCTTTGCGGCGGAGCTTCGCGAGGCAGCGCGCCGACATTCTTTTTCGTTCCTTTCTTTTGGGCCACATTTTTGGTGCCAAAAAATTCCCCCCTCAGACTTGGAGCCGCGGAGGGCGAAGGGTCGACGTCTGAGGGAAAATCTCCAAAATTGTCGGTGGTTCGCAAAGCGGTTTCGCGAAGGGGGCCGTGGTGCTGACCGAGGCCACAGATCCGGACGAGCCGCGATGCTCCGCCCGGGTGAGGGGTGCCGCGATGCTCCAGGGTCACCGCCTATAAATAGGGGGTCTGACCTCTTTTGTCTTCATGCGCCTTCCTTGTCTTTTTGCGCTCTCGACTTCGCGAAACTTCGCGTACTCCGCGACAGACCTCCGCGAATCGAGCTTCGCGGCGAACTGCGGGTCTCCGACTCCGCGTCCGCGCCAAGCGAACCTCTGTTTGTCGGCCTTGGCCAGACTTCACGGCTTGTTCTCGCGATCGATCTTCGCGATCAGGCTTCGCGATTCAACTTCGCGGTCGAGCTTCGCGATCCAGCCGAGAGAACTCTTTTCTGAGTGTCAGAGTTAAAATGGCCCATCAAGAGGCTGTATTGGGGGTCCTTGCAAATGCTGCTCGTCGAGATGAGATGGCCAACCGTCTAGGCTTGGGGGAGATGATCCGGAGCCACTCGGACCACACTTCTTTGACAGATCTGCTTTTGGAGGGCCATAAAGATTATCCGCAGTGCAAGAAACTGCCGTTGTACGGCTTCGGGCTGAGGGATGACGTCTTCATCCCTGAGGCGATTAGGGATGAACCAGCTTGCTGGTTCAGGAGCACACCGTGCCAGCACCAATGGTTCAGGGCAGCCGATGGTCATGCGCGGGAGGACTTTACACCCGTCCCCGCTGATTGTCTCTACAACCATGTGAACGATATTGATGGGAGGCCATTACAACCGGAGACGTCCCCTCCTCTCTACCGTACCAAGCTTAAGGCGGCCTTGCAGGAATCGAAGTAGGAATGGTCTGATGAGTGGGACCTACGCCAGGGCGGCAACTTTACTGATGACTGGGCCTGGGCCTACCGGGTAGGCGCCTCATGCGAGGAGTTTGGGGCCGATCTGAGGAGAGTGGGGTTGTATGAAGCGGCATGGGCCTCCCAATTCCACATTTACCAACTGAAGCAGCTAAAGCCGGAGTTGCTGAGTAGATGGTCATCTAGGACCAACACTTTTCACCTGCATCACGGGGAGGTGGGCATCAGCCTGTGGGATGTCCACCAGATTTCTGGGGTCCCAATCTTGGGGGCCATGTATGACGAATTCCTCCCCGTTGCCAGTGTGTGGGGGGATGCGGAGCAAATTCCACGACTGGCGTCGGCACTGATGGCACTTGTCCCCGGAGAGGACAAGGAGGCATTGAGGGATGTCCAGTTTAGGAGATGGTTCAAATGATTCCTGAATTTACCAGAGAATCGAGAGTTCCCTCAGAGGCCTCGAACTTGTCCAAGGGCGGCCCAACGGGGCAAGGGGCACTCGTATTGGCGGGTCTTGGAGGTCAACCAATGGAAAACATGGGGTTTCAGTGTCAGCACTGAACAACAGCCGATAGTCAGGCTGGTGGCGTTCATCGCGGCTCTCATCTATGGTTGGATCCTACTGGTGAGAGATACAAGCATGGGGGTACGGCCCAGCTAGTTTATCATGGCGTCGATGTTGTCCATGGGGCAGCGGATCAACCTGGGGATCCCGTTGCTCACCAAACTCTACAGAATGCTACGACACATTAGCGAGGGCAAGAAGCCGCCAAGGATATGAAAACCCTTTCACCTCCTGTATGGGTGGATCACATCACATATCAGGGGGATTTACGAATATACAAACCCCATTTCGCCGCCGGGATCAAACTTTCGCCCCTCCATCCTGAACGCGGTCGGGAGCATCCCGTTCAAACTGGCCGTTCTGATGGTGCTGAATAGGGTGTGGAGGGCGGACAATTTCAACTTCCATCCCTTCCCATTGCCGATGGGGATGCTTACTGATGATGGACGGGGAAAGGAAGAACATCGGGCTTACCTCCTGGCCTTTCGAGGTGGAGTTTTGGTGGCACGAATAGATCGTGAGCCGCTCTGTGAACCGTACACTCCGTATCGGTTTGCGAGGCAGTTCCGGTGCCTCCAGCGGCTGACCCCGCAGGTCTACTGGGAGGTGCGTCACGAGGAGCACCCGTGTGTGATGAGGCAGCTGTGGCTCATGTTCACACGAGAAGATGGAAAGATGCGGATTGCATTGCCTCCATCCACCGCCGCCTTCAGATTAGTGAAGGAGTACGCCATCAGTTGGGAGGCCGCTTATCCGGGGGAGATGCTGAAGCAACCAACGATACGGGTTGGTGACGGTGGGCCTCCTCTATCTCGAGGTCTGGGTCGGAGGGCAGCTAGGGCCGCTCACGGCAGCTGGGCTGCCTTGGCGGCGAGACCCGCACCGGCTGAGGGTATGGCAGTAGTGGTGGATCCAGTGATTCCAGGAGAGAAGGGTCATCCGGAGGGGCGGCCACCGAGGGGATTCCGTAGGATATCCACTCAGGCTCCGGGGAAGCGTCTGCGTCACATTGACATGGTAGAGGATTCCATCTTCCCAGAGGCTTGGGACATTTGGGATGTCAACCGGCAATTCCTCAGCCCATCCGAGATATGGGCCCACCTGAATCACCTCGGGATGGAATTACCGGGTATAGGCCCAGTTCGGGCTGGATTCATGGCGTCTCCAGCGGAGGCAGAACAGTACCTGGAAGAGCTGGAAGATTACGTCCACTCCAGTGGTGTCCCTCGCCCAATGACAGACTGGGTGAGGGTACTGTTGAATCAGACGGTCCCCCCACAGTTATCGGTTGCCGATCTGAGGGAGCGCTTCCCCTTGCTAGAGGAATCAGAGGACTCCTCTCGGGAGGATGAGGCTGGAGGAGGGAGCCCGCTGGAGGAAGGCGAGGTTGGAGACCGAGGCTCAGAATCTGACGAGTTCGCAGAGGCTCTCGAGGTAGCATTCTGAACTTCTCTCCTTACGATCTGTACTTGGGTCCCTATGGACTTCTCACCAATGTTTGAGCCATGCAGGAGGAACTTGTTCGTAGGCCTCGTTCTCGCTCCTTGGCGAGTGATGATGCGGGACCTTCAGAACCCGCGCCTATGGCTGCCTCCAGTTCCGCGTCTGGTGGGACCAGGGCGTCCGAGGTGGCTCTTCCGGAATCTCCAGACCTTCCAACAGTATACGGGGGGCCTCGTCTCGGGGTCCCGTCAGTACCGGCTCAGGTGAAGCGCTCGGAGGTCGATCTCTGTAAGTCTCCTCCACAGGTCTCCTCATTGCCACATGTAGACCATGCCAAATGAAGTTCATGTCCCTCTTTGTCGCACAGTTCTTCGACTGGCGTGGGCTGCTGCAGCAAGGCTGGTCGGGATGTCTGGTGGCGTCCCTCCTAGGGGCATGCCGGTGATGGTGGCGATAGTCCCGCCATCTCCTCAAGCCATGACGCACATCATTACTAGCGAGACCACCAGCAGGGACGTACCCGAAATCATTGAGGTGGACTCCGAGGAAGAGGATCAACCGGTCGGTCCCAGTTCTGTCATGACTGCTGCGGTGCCAGGTGTCGCACTGTATTCAACACCGGATGTTGATCCTGCCGAGGATTTCCTGCGGGCGTATCCCGTGTATGAGCCTTCCAATTGTGCAGACTAGGACAAAACGACCTCCGACGAGGAAGACATCAGCATAGTCCACCGCCGGTCGTGGAAGCTGATCGCGCGCTTTATCAAGGACAATCCTCAAGCACAATGGCTGGCCGAAATGGATAGGCTTTGCTCGCGGTTGCGTGAACTGTGCACTGGGGGAGTGGATTCCTAACGTCCTCATGCACTCATCCGAGATCTTATGGCTGAGAAGATCCGGGAGCATGATCGTGGGCTCAGCGTGGGCTGGCAGCGGAGGAAGGCGACCAGCATTAAGAAGCTCTAGGAGGCTGAAGGCGAGGTTCAACGGATGCAGACCCGGGCAGACGAGCTTTCAGCCTCTCTTGATGGGCAATCTGAGCTGGTCTCACGGTTGAAGGCCCAGCTGGCAGAGGCAAAAGAGCACATGAGGCAGACCTCTGAAAAGATGGCTGCCGTTCAAGCTGATGTAGAGAGGGCCGAAGCCAGAACTGACGAACTGCACCCCGCCGCTGCTGAGGAGGAGCGAGAGCTGATTCAGCGGCAGCAAGCATTGGATGCCCAATTCAACGGGTGGCGGAGCTGCAACGCTCTTTTGACTGGGTCAACCCGTCCATGGGGGAATTCAACCCCCGGGTATTGTAAGAAACCCAAAACCCTTTTATTGGTACTTTCGTGCTTCCAAATTTTACCTTTGTTTTGAATGTCGTAGAACGCATGATTTCCACTATTGAATTGCCTTGTTACATCCCTACAATGTTTGCGGGACGTTTGACGACAATTCCCCAAGCCAGTCCAGATTCCCGAAAGATGGGGAAGGATTGATCGGAGGAGGAACTTCCAGGATAGCCGAATTACCGTTTCTTCAACGTGCTCTTATGCACGAATGGGGCAACGCCAGGGGTGTTGAAATCAGTCCAAACTGATGAAAATGGGAAGTGTGAATCACGATACCCAAGATTCGGAACACTGTGGGGATGGTGTGACAATAAGGGACAACCGTTAACCTTGGAGGAGAAACGGTACCCTTACTGCGTTCGCCTGAAATGGGGACAAAAAATGAGCATCGACTGCTGACCGTATTCGCAACGTGGGATTTTATCAATTTGTTGTCGATCAATCCTTCGGGACGTTGGCCCAGGACAGTAGGCGGACCACAGTTCAAACATCCATACTGTTAGGGGGCCTTCCAAACATGACCAGTCTTCCGGAACGTTGGCCCAGGACGGTAGGTGAGCCGATGCGGCATGAGACCAGGCCGTTAGGGGGTTCCTTTAGACACGAAAGAGGACGAGGGTCCGAATAAGGGGCACGAAAAGCATGGAATATGGAGTGATGGTCTGTCCGAACAGAATCCAACACTTAGGTAGTTACACCACCGTGGTGGGAGTACGTCCGATGGGCGTATTAGTTTGATCATGGATCATTCCTTCTTTGGGACAGTGCCTCTCTGGCAAGGGGATATGTCACTTCCCAGTGGGATCTTGGGGAATCCTGAACTTGTTCAGGGCAGAAACGTAGTTTATTGTCATGAATTGAGGACAAATAGACTCATGTAGTTTAACGTCATACGATAGGACGCGAAATAAAAGGGAAGCGTGTGGCGTGGTAGATATAAAGCCGACGTGAATGTGTACTTGGAGTCCAAATCACACCACATACCCCCTGAGGAAACTCTTCAGGTCGAGGGACCAAGAGTGAGGATTGGGCTGGGCCCGAAGCAAAGTGGTCGGGCATTCTTACGTACCCCATGAGGATGGGAATCAAGCCATACGTAGTTCTGAAAGCGTATTTTAATGTCATGCAGGACGATGGGCCACCCGACCGTGTTGGTACACATCCTGCCAAAACTACTAAGACCACGTGAGTCGTGCTCGGTGTGGGAAACAAGCAGTAGTGGTGGGAATTTCCCGACACAAAGAGGGGCAGGTTAGGGCAAAGGGACGCTCAGTGAATCCCAGCCCAGTGACACTAACACCATCTTATGGCGCACCTAGATGCGCGAAGAGAAAGAGCCGAGTATGATGGAATTCCACTTGAACATGGGGAAGTGGAAATGTGTGAATCATGGTGCTCGAGATTCAGATCACAATGATGGCGGCGTGACGACGGAGGGTAACTGCTGGACATATTTGCAACGCAGCATCCTGTCGCGTTAGCCTAGAATGGGGACAGACAAATGATCATCGACCGCTGACCATATTCGCAACACAGGATATTATCGATTTGTTGTCCAATATCCATGGGGACGTTGGCCCGAAACCATTGAAGGGCCCTTAGGTCCAGCATTCATGGAGAGCCCTTAAGCTTAGTATCCATGTCGTCTGAGGGTCCTTTTGGATGTGGAAGGGGATGCGGATCCAAATAGCGGGCTCACGAAGCTTGGTCATGGGACGAGGGGAATGTCCCTGTGAAAATCCCACACTTCGGGCTCTTTGTCAAAACACATCTGAATACGGCAACGAAACGTATTAGAGAGAGGGAGCAAATTCATTTCCCTTGGGGGGATCTTAGTTTAGGGTCGTAGAATTCAGACCATGGGTGAGAGGAAACATAAGAGGCACATGGTGGAGTAACTCAAACACCTGGTGTGAATGGGAATAGGAGGTGCGTACGGCGTGGTGAATAGCCCGATGTGAATGAGGGCACAACCTCATATCACACCGCACAACCTCCTTGGAAGAGGTTTTTTTGTCAAGGGACTGAAAGCGAAAATTAGGCTGGGCCCGCGGGGAAGTGCCCGGGCGCTCCTACGTATGTCATAAGGATGAGAATCAAGCCACACGTAGTTCTGGAAATGACATGGTAGGATACCAGTGCCAGGGGAAAAGGGGAGTGCGGGCATGGCCCTTGCACTAAAAGAAGCAGCATTTGATGTATCTTGTTTGTTCTTTAAGGTGAATGGTTTTTTCTGTGAAGCGACAGGCCTAAAATAGTAGGCAGTGATGTCACCACAAGGATCAAGCCGTGACGGGCATTGACAAATGGCATGGCACGTGGCCAATACCCAATGTGATGTCCTCTACAACGAGGTCACCACAATGCGGTGCCGTTTTTCGTCGTGCAGCCAGGACGATAATGTCACAGTTTAGGGTCGTATGATAGGACAAAGCATGCATTTTATCGTCATGCAGCGCAGAAGTTGCAGAGACGATGCTAGGAGGGAAATGTGCATAGTGTTATAAAACACAATTGACAGAGACATGATCCCACATCAAATTGTACCCCATACGGAGAGGGAAACCTTAGGCCGAGGGGCCTATACAGAGGTGAAACAGGGAGAGAGACTGGCTTCCTAAATGGGTTGTACCCAGAGACAGGGTGTCTAGGCGGTCCTACGTATCCCATGAGGATGGGAATCAAGTTGAACGTAGTCCCGAATGGATCTTAGTTTATGGTCTTAGAGATCGGACCATGGGAGCCCCAAAGGATGCCAGATTGCAGCTTTGTCCCCCTAGCATGCAAAGGTGCACTGAGGGATAGTGCCAAAAGTGTCGAGATTCCACCTGGACATGATGGGGTGGAAAATGATGTGAATCATGCAACCAACATTCAAGGACTGAAGGGGCTGGCGTGATGACAGAGGATTACTGCTGATCATGTTCGCAACACATCATCCTGTTGCATTAGCCTGAAATGAGGACTAACAAATGAGCATCGACCGCTGACCATATTCGAAACGCGAGATTTTATCGGTTTGTTGTCCAAAACCCTTGGGGGCGTTGGCCCGTAACGGTAGGAGAGCCCTTGGGCATTGTATCCAGGCCATTCTTGGGGGTCCCTCTGGGTGTGAAAGGTGATGGAAGCCCGAATAGAGGGGAACACGAAGCTTGACAAGTGGAAGGAACTTGATCAAGTTGAATCTGACACTCTTGGTCCTAGACTAGAGTGCTCTTAATACATGGGTGAACCACTGCAAGGAGTCAAGGGACTCAACTTTGAGGGTGATCGAGAGATGGCAGGTTCCCGGGGGAAGGGGGCATGGTGCCCAAAACCTTGTATCATACCTACACATCCCTCTTCTGGAGAGGGATAGGCCATGTGGCCTAGGTGACCGGGAGATCAGGAGATCACTAAGAGGTGGCGCTGGACCCGAATCGTAGACATTCAGGTGGTCCTACGTATCCCATGAGGATGGGAATCAAGCCACATGTAGTTCTGAAGGGTGCCTTTTAATGTCATGCAAGACAAGGAATAAGAGGGCTAACTCTCAGAACGGGGTACGCATGGTGCAGTTGTTGCAAAACTGATGTGAATGAGGACTTAATCCTACACTACGCGACGTGGTCCGGATGTCGGGGTCCCAATGGTAGGACCCGAGAGAGGTGAACTTGCTGAACTCAAGCTGGACCCAAAGACAGGGGGTCTTGAACGTAGTTCTAGATGAGAGTCTTAGTTTATGGTCTTAGAGCTCGGACCGTGGGTGGTGATGACTCCCGACTAAGCACAGATGTCAACCCAATCCATAAGCCTACTTGAGATAAACTCAGTGTGGGAAACAAGGGGGGAAGACCCTTATCGCAATACTTGGGGTGTCCATCAAAGGGGAGTTGGAGGACAGTTTTGAAGGACCCCTTTGATGCAGCTTGTTCTCCCAACGCGCAGACGTGCACGGAGGAAAAGCTCCAAGAGTTCTGAGACTCTACTTGGACACGACGGAGTGATGAAGGGTGCGAATTGTGTGCCCGGCATTTGGGATTAATGGGTTGGCATGGCGATAGAGGAAAACTGTTAACCATGATGGAAACACAGCATCCATATCGCGTTAGCCTGAGGTGGGAACAAGAAACGAGCATCGACCGCTTACCATATTCCCAACGCGGGATTTTATCGATTTGTTGTCCGAAACCCTCGGAGCATTGGCCCGTAACGGTAGGAGAGCATTTGGGCGTAGTATCCAGGCTGTTGTTGGGGGTCCCTCCGGGTGTGAGAGATGATGAAAGCCCTGATGCAGGGATACGCAAAGCCTGGAAAGTGGGTGCGGACGTGTCTGAGTAAAGCTTGGAATTCCAGGTAATAAACCAGAGTAATCTTAGGCACATTGGCGAACTGCTGAAAAAGGGATCGACAAAAAAGCTTAGTAGGGGGGGGACATGGCATGGTCATTACGAGACCGTCGTGAATGAGGACATAATCCCACACCACACCATATGATCCTCTCATGGAGGAAGGATAGGCCAAGGGGCCAAGATAGGATGAGGATTCCCGAGAGATGGGGCTGGACCCGAATCATGGACATTCAGGTGGTCCTACGTATCCAATTAGGATGAGAATCAAGCTGCACGTAGTTCTCTATATGTAGTTTAAAGTCATACTGGACGAGAAGGGGGAGCAATATACCCCTAAACAAGGGAGGTGTGCGGTATGGCGAAGAAGCCGACGTGAATGAGGACGTAGTCCCACACCAAACCGTAAACTACTATAAGAGAGGACCTGGGTCGTGGCCCGGAAAGGCCAAGGGGCCTGATGGTTAGGCATCGGTCAGGAAGGCCTGACCTACTTTTAGTTTAACTTCTTATAATGAGGATGAGGGTCGGGGACCCGAGAAGGCCAAGGGGCCTGAGGCTGGGCCTCGTAAAGGGAGGGCGTACGACATGGTACGTGATCCCGACGTGAATGAGGACATAGTCCAACATCACACCGTACACCCCTATGAAGAATCTTGGGATGTGGCCCGATCGCTAGCACCTCCTGGGGGATGTTTGTCACCTCAGGATGGGGCAGAATGAATCACTTCACTCGATGTATGGGACATCTCGGGGTGGACCCGAAGATCCAGGACACTGCTGACCATGTTCGAAACACAGCGTTCCTATGGTGACCCATTGTGGGAGCAGCAAATGAATGTCGACCGCTGACCAAATTCGCAACGCGGGACTTGTATCGATTTGTTGCTTGAAAACCCTCGGGGGTGTTGGCCCGTATCGGTAAAAGAGCCCTTGGGAATTGTATCCAGGCCGTTCTTGGGGGTCCTTCTGGGTGTGAAAAAATGATGGAATCCCAGTCAAGGAGTGGGTGAAGCATAGCTGTATCCATCCACGAAAGGGGCAAACACCTCCAGGGCGAAATGTGCAACCGGGTCGAGGCTTGTTCGATGTGAGTTGGGGAAAAAGTGTGCGCCCTGCCATGTCTTGACCCGAGGGGAAGATTTTGGCTTTTGGGCTGGGCCAGGGGACGAAATGTCCGGGCGTTCCTACGTATCTTATGAGGATGATAATCAAGCCATACGTAGTTCTTAAAGGCCATGCAGTTTAGCGTCATGCGATGAGGACGTGGGAGGATAGAAGAACGGGAGTGGGCACATGGTGTGACCCTTACAATCCTTCTGCGAGTGGGGTTGCATGAGCAGGGCCAAGAAAACCTACTCCCTGCTACACAAATATCCTCTAAGGAAACTATTCCCAGGGGGAATAGCGGAAGAGAAAAGCTTGGGGCTGGGCTCAAGACGAGGCGTCCGAGCGTTCCTACGTATCCCATGAAGATGGGAATCAAGCCACACGTAGTTCTTGAAATGCAGTTTAACATCATGTGGGACGATGAGAAACACCTCATTTGGGGATATGTACGGTACGACAAGTAATCCAACGTGAATAAGGATGTAGTCCTACACCATACTGTACAATCCCGCAAGAGGGTAAGTCGGGGAAAAACCAAGGGGGCTTGGGGCCAAACCGCGGTGAAGATGGGGGCCAGGGGCCCAAGGAGGCCAAGGGGCATGAGGCTGAGCCTCGGTCAGGAAGGCCTGACCGACTTGCAGTTTAACGTCTTGCAGGACGAAGATGCAGTTTATGGTCGTGCAGGACTTTACAGTTTAGAGTCATGTTGGACCATAGTGTCCAGTTTAAGGTCATGCGGGACCGTTTCACAGTTTATCATCTTGCAGGACGAAGATGCAGTTTAAGGTCGTGTGGGACCATTTTTCAATTTAGGGTCATACAGGACCTTCACGCAGATTAGGTTCGTGCTGGACCTTTTTTTCCCTAGGCAAAGTACCGCTTGAGGAACTTGGCATTGGTGGGAGGGGTTATACGCTCTCGATCCGTGGTCACCAATGAGTATGCTCCATTGGGGTAAACCTTATAGATGATATAAGGCCCTTCCCATTTGGGTTCTAACTTGGGTGGTTTCCTACCAGGAATCATTGGCGCTCGAAGGGCCAGTACCAGGTCACCCTGTAGAAAAGAGCGGAGACGAACCTTCTTGTCAAAGGCTCTCGCTATCTTGTCCCGATGGCCATTCCAGATTGTGCAGGGCACGAATCCGGTTCTCGTCCAGTGCCTCTTATTTAGGTAGACGGATCTCGGCTACCTCATCTGATGTATGGTGATCATAAACTGCAGTGCGTAGCGACGGCAGCTGGATCTCAATGGGTAGGACGACCTCATCTCCATACACCAGGGAATATGGGGTCACCTGGGTAGAGTTGCGATTCGTCGTCCGATAATCCCAGAGGGCGTTGGGGAGCTTGTCCGGCCAACTTTTCTTGTTCTGACCAACCATATTATGCAGAATGTTAGAGAGGGTCTAGTTGAACGCCTCGATCTGTCCATTCGCCTGCGCATGGTAGCGGGATGTATAGTTCGACCGGATGTCGTACTTAGCGTACAATTTCTTCAATTAAGCTGCTCGGAAGTTGGTGCTGTTATCGGTGAGGACGGCATGAGGGACTCCAAACCGGTGGATAATATTGGAGATCACAAAGTCAACGATAGAACGGTCCTTGACCTCTTTGAGTGGAACTGCTTTTGCCCACATGGAGAAGAAATCTGTAGCAGTCAGGATGAACCTACACTGGCGGGATGTTGCCGGTGGATACGGTCCCACTACATCAAGTCCCCATACCGCAAACGGCCCAGAGTACTTGGTGGGGTGGAGGGGCTCCGGCGGCCGATGCAAGAAGTTGGCGTGTACATGGCACGCGTGGCATCTCTTGGCATATCCAATACAATCGTGGATCATAGAGGGCCAAAAGTACCCTAACCTCCGAATTTGATGGGACAGCTTCAGCCCATCTTGATGGGCGCCACAGGAACCGGCGTGAACCTCTTTCATAACATGAGGTATCTCCCCCCCTTGGATGCAACGGAGTAGGACACCATCGAAAAACCTCTTATAAAAGATCTGTTCAAGACTGGGGCCGCTCCGGAGGGTAAATTGCAGCGCGCGGTGTCGGATTCGCTCGCGTTCGGCCCGGTCGTCCGCGAGCTGACCATTTTGGAGATACTCGACAAGAGGTGCTCTCCAGTCGGGGGTGGTTTCAACCACTGTGTCTGACGAACCCGGGACTCCTGATATAGAGGGTCCGGCGGTGAGATGACTTACCCACAGGCTATCACGGTCCTCTTGGATGACGGGGGCAATGACTCTCCGGTGGGCCACGTGTATGACCAAATCATCTTGCTCGGGTTCTGCGAGTGACGCGGCTAAGCCAGGCAGGGCGTCTACTTGGCCGTTCTGCGACCGTGGGACATGGGTAACCTCTGGTTGAGAAGAGAACTGGGCCATTAGGAGGAGGGTGTACTCCAGCAACGGTCCAAGCTCTGGCTTCCTGACGACGCAGTCGCCATTAACCTGTTTGATTACCAGCTCGGAATCTCCCTTCACATGTAGGTGGGGAACATGGATCTAAAGGGCCATCTCGAGGCCGGGGATGAGAGCCTGGTACTCTACCTCGTTGTTCGTACAGCCTTCTGACAATAGGAACGAGTATGGCAGGACCGCTTGCGCTGGGGTAATGAAGACAATACCCAGGCCCACTCTATTGAGCTTGGGATCATTGAGCCTCCTACCGGTGGGGCTCTGGGAGGCACCGTCGAAATGCATTTTCCAACACGGGACAACATGATCGACTGAGAGGATCGTCTCATCAGGGAAATCGAGGTCCAGGGATTGATCCGCGGAGGTTGGATGGGCAGCTAAAAAGTCTGCAAATGCCTGTCCCTTAATGGCCTTCTGAGGTACAAACCTGATATCAAACTGCTGGAGAATCACTGCCCACCGTGCTAGTCGGCCAGTCAGCATGGGACAGTTCATGATATACTTCAGTGGGTCTACTCGGGAGACCAATTGCACCTCGTGGTGTTGAAGGTAATGTCGCAACTTCTGCATGGTGAAGACGAGCGCAAGACAGCTCTTTTCGATAGGGGAGTATCGAATCTCCGTATCGAGAAGCATGCAGCTGAGATAGTAGAGACTATTCTCATTACCCTCGTTGTTCTTCTGGGTGAGCAGCGCACCGAGGGATCTCTCCGGGGTGGTCACGTAAAGGACCAACAGCTTTCCGGAGATGGGTGGCATCAGGACCGGAGGTTGGAGCATATACTGCTTGATTTCCTCGAAGGCGGTCCGACACTCCTCATCCCATTCGTAGGTAGCGCCCTTCTTCATGAGCCGGGAAAAGGGCTTACACTTGCCAGCCAGATTCGCAATGAATCGGCGTATATAGGCTAAGTGGCCTTGAAGGCCTTGGAGCTCCCGAATGTTGCTCGGGTGAGGCATTTGGCTGATGGCCTTGATATTCTCCGGGTCGATCTCGATACCTCGGTATCTGACAACAAAGCCCAGAAACATCCCGGAGGTGTCCTCGAAGGCACACTTCAGCGGGTTCATCTTCAGGTGATGGGAACGGAGGAAACTGAACACTATCTCAAGGTCTTTGAGATGGTCCTAGCGCTGGCATGATTTGACTACGAGGTCAACCACGTAGAATTCCACCAATGTCCCGAGAATTGGTTTGAATATGCGAAGCATGGCCCTCTGATAAGTGGCACCTGCATTTTTCAAACCGAATGGAATTACCTGGTAGAAAAAGGTACCTTGGGGATCCCTAAAGGCAGTGGACTCCTCATCTTCGGGGGCCATCCGGATCTGGTTATACCCGGAATACCCATCCATGAAAGAGAGGGCTTGGAACCCCGCCGTGGCGTCAATCAACAGCTACGTCACCGGGAGTGGGAAGTCATCCTTTGGGCAGTGGCGATTAAGATCGCGAAAGTCGATGCAGACTCTGATCTGCCCATTCTTCTTCCTGACTGGCACAATGTTGGCAATCCACTTGGGGTTCTAGACCTCCTTAAAGAAGTTGGCTTTGATTAGCTTATCAACTTCGGCCTCAACCATTGCACCATGAGAAGGGTGCATCTTCCTGGGAGGCTGCTTAAACCCACGATGTTTTGCTGGGAGGCCCATACGGTGGACGGCCACTTGGGGATCCAGCCCTGTCATCCCATCGTAACTCCAGGAAAACACATCACGGTGCTGTTTGAGGAAGTCTACGTACTTCTGCCGCTCCTCGAGGGACATGGCTGCACTGATCAATGTGGGTTTCGGATCTGCCTCGCTACCAAGGTTCACCTGTACTAGGTCATCAACCGTGGTAGAGACGCCTTCTTCAAAAGTGGGGGGAGAATCCTCCATGTCTTCCTCCCCAGCTGTGGGGGGACTTCCCGCGACGGAAGATACTTCTGGGCTATCAAAATCTGAGGGGCAGCTGGTGCCAGCTTGGGCAGCAGCGGTCATCACATCAGGAGACTCGCTTGCCATCGATACCGTAGCAATGAAGGCAGTCAATCCTATCCCATCTGGCCTTCGGCCTAAAGGGCCACGTTTGATGATATCAAAGAAGTGGTGACGTGTTGGCCTGAGTCGGTTAATTCCAGCCCGGCGGAAGAGACACGTATGGCGCACCGCCGTTGTCATCAGCTTAACGTCCCGGTACCGTATAGGGGTAGGAGATTCCGGGATCACCTGAGCCTAGTTGATGTAAGAGTACGAGGTGATTTTCCGTCGTCGCTTGGACACGGGAACATGCCTTCCTCGCGTACCCGAAACAACAAAACATTGCCCCATGTCGGGGGTCATGGCCTCCAACCGGTGGATCAAGAGGATATAGGCGTCATCCATGCTTGCCCAAGGGGTCACTTGTGACCGGGGCGGGTTCCTCCTCGCTTGACAGGATTTGCTTATCCTTACTTTTGTAATAACCCGCATCCAGATAGCGGGCCTCAAAAGAAGTGAATGGGGACGCGTCTCCTTGGAGCACACCTACTCGACCATTGAGCGAGTACTTGAGGCACTGGTGATACGACGAAGGGACCGCTGCATTCAGATGGAGCCATGGACTGCCCATCAATGCATTGTAGGCGGTGTCCTAAGAAACAACCATGAACTCGGTGCTGGCAATTAAGCCACCGAACTGAGTCTTCAGGAGGATCTTGCCGACTGGGGTTTGCTCTGTCCTGTCATACCCTTGGATCCTGTGTCAGTGAGGCAGCGGCGGACTTCCATACCATTGAAGTGGATAGTGATATACAGCGGGCGAATGTGCCCCTGTATAGGAGGGTCCTCATCTTCACCGGAGAATGAGATAACCGCCTGACATTCGGCGTTTTCAATCATCTCGGTATGGAAGGCTTCTACAGCTGCTACCTCTGTCTCGAACTGGAGGGGGCTCTTTAGGGCCTCGGAAAGTGCCTCGCGCATTTCAGATGAAAGGCGAAGGGCCTCTAGGATGGAGATCCTCACTGGAATGCCGGCCAGGTGCTTCAGAACATCGTACTTTCGTGCCAAAAGTGAACCTCTACTTACAGGAGGTCGTTCGGAATTTGGAGGCACAGCGGGTCCGGCTGGCTGAACCGGCGATTGACTAGTACTGGGTACATCTTACTTTCTACCAGTAGATGCCTGAAGAGAAAACACCAGACTAGGATCGGACAGAGGAGGCTGGCCTATAGCCGGGCAAGACTGACTATGATACGGACGAGGCGGCTCACCCCTATCCAATACCACGAACGGCGGTGGAGGTAGAGCCGAGGGTGTTAGATGGGTCTGCGCGTGCTGAGATCTACGATGAGCCTACTTCCTGGTCTCAGTAGCATGCACGGCTTGGCCACAAATGCCTGCTGACGTGCCTCGATGACCGGCGCGATTGCGATTCCGCTGACGTTGATGTCGGTTGGAAACGTTGGGGAGGTCTGCCTGGCATTCCCCCTCGTCGGGGGTCATATAGGGCTTTACCAGCTCCACGGTGTTAATCGAAGTGTACCCTTGGCTATCGCTCGAGGAGTCATCCACCACTGGGCAGATTCTGGGAGGAATCCCCATTTCAGGGGGCATAAAGTCGCTGAGAGTGAGGGATGACGACGGCACCGGCGGTGCACATTGCTTCTTATTGCGTCGCCGCTACTTGCCCTTTTGGGAAGGGGCTGACTGTGAAGATGATGCGGAGGCACCGGCTACTTCTTCTGAAGGTTCCGACTGCTTCAGGCGTGCCTGGATGATACCATGGGCACTGAAGACGGTTTTTCGAGCCATCCAATCGTCATATTTCTGGGATCCGCGGCTAGGGACTTGCTGCCACTCACCTTCGCTGTCGCTGCCGATTTCTGATCCTGCCAAGACACCTGCCACTTGCGCTGGTGCTGGGCCCAACTTAACTATGTTTTTGTTGACCTGGTCTTGAAGCCAGTCCTTAAACACATAGCATTTCTTGAGGGTGTGCCCCAGGATCCGATGATAAGGGCAATAGTTGGGTTGATCGGTGAGATGCGCCTCCACCGACATTTTGCACTCAGGCAGGCGCACAATCCCTTGCTCCAGAGCACTTCGGAAGTAGCCAGTGACTTGATTTTCATTGAACTAATAGGTTTGGTACCTTCTTTCCGGATAGGGGGCCCTGGGGGCCTGGCCTTGACGAGGGGCCGGAGGGGCCTGCCGAGGAAGCGGCGCCTGATTGTCTCGCCTATGTGGCGGTGGCGCGTTGCGCGGGGGAACCTGTCAGTTTTGAGGCGGTCACTGCTGGGCAGGAGCCTGTGCTTGAGGTGGAGGACCTCTGCGGGGTTGCGGGGGTGGTGCCGCCAGCAGCAACTCCAGCTGCCTCGGGGTTCTATTTGAGCCACCGCGGCGGGTTCATCCCTGACAGTCCTCCTGGCTGGGATCATAGGGGGCAACAAACGTGCCTGAATAGCCTATTACAAGGCTTCCTCGAGGAATTGGGCCTTATCCGAGAAATATTTGAACCCTCCAGGGTAGTTCTAGGTAATAAGGGAGGGTACCAGCTCTGTCTTGACGTTCCCCACACACATCGTCAGAAATTGCTCCTGAGTCAGTGGCATATCGAGGGAATATGTAAGTCCCTTCCACCAGGCGATGTAATCTGCAACCCGCTCATCAGGCCTCTATTTGCACTTGAAGAGGTCAGCAATGCTGGTCTTTCTCATGGTGGAGCTGAACTGGTATAAGAACTGCTGGTGAAGATCCTCCCAACCGGTCACCGATCCGATAGGGAGCTGGCTGTACCAGATGAATGTAGGACCTTCCAAAGTCTGTACAAAACATCAGAGTTTGGCAACTTCTTGCTGAGCCGGGGTCCCCAGCATGGGGCCACACCTAGAAGAGAAATGAGCCAAGTGCTGGGGTGGGTCCCCTGTCCCGTTAAAAGGCGAGAAAGTGGGGTTCCCAAAACCCGGAGGTGCGGGCATATCATCCACCCATGCGGGATAAGGCTTGCCATCCGGTGGGACCGCCACCTGCCGTGTTTCCAATGCCTTGAGGTGGGCTGTGAGTGCCGCAATAAGGTCCTACGGGTGGGGGTCCCTGTCTTGACAGGGATCCCTAACCACAAGTGCATTGCCAGGTTCTTCAACCTGGTAGACGGCTTCGGCCGCTCGTGGTTCAACTGGCTGGATGACCTGCAGGGCGACTGGGGGAACCCGGGTTGGATTCTTCAGATTGCCCCGTCGCTCGAGGGGGTTTGGCGAGACGTATCGCGCCCTCTTGCCATATGTTCCGGCTTCCGCCCTGTCTGTGGTAGTAGCATGATCATGGTTGCCCGGAGGCATCTCACCGAGGGGGAATTTTTCCTGCCCCTGCTGCCCCGGCCTGGGATTACCATAGTCGGGTCGCCGCTCTACAGCACGCTCAGCCAAGAGTTCGTCAACCAGCCTCTTCTGCTCAGCAAGCTTCTGGCGTAACGCGGCCTTATCAGGATCCTCTTCCATCTTTTACGCAGAGGCAGACGGGTCAGAGTGCTTGACAGCTCCGACGTTCTCCTTACCCTTGCCGGTGTTTCGACCGGGTACCAGCGATTCGGTGGGTACGGGGAGGCCTAGCAGGTTTCTCTGCTGACGGGTAACTCTCCCTGATGGGTCGAGCAGCGGCGGTATGCCCTCGGGTGGTAAGTCTCCATCATGGAATTCAATCTCATCTTCCTTATCCACAACGTCGGCCATGTGGACTGCGACCCCTCTTGAGGGCATGTCCTCGATGTCACATAGCGAATCGGGCTGCCGTCAGATAGGGTCGAAGAGGAGAGCGGCGTAGTGTCCCCAACCACGGACTTGCACATGGGGGGTGGCTTCCCTAACGATTCTACGGAGTGCTTTAAGACTCCGAACGCATTTTCATTGAAGGGAGCTCTGGTGGCCTGGCGACTCAGGGTGCTGGGCCACAAGGAGTGCGGCTGCATCAATCAGGCGGCATTGCTCGCTGATTTCTTTGAAGTGCTCTCGACTTCTGGGGTACGCCACCCATTCATAGCGGAGGCTGAAGTGTGTCACCCATAGGGTTCGACAAAAACACCCCATTTATTCAGGGGTAAGAGACTCTGGTACGCGAAAATTCAGTGCTGCTGTCGGCCAGAACTTCTCCGGGAAGTAATCCGCTGCAAGAATACTCTAGAAGCTCCTGGGCTCGGACCTAGGGTCTGGCCCTGTGTTTCCCCACTCGTCGACCGGGGGAGGCTGAGGAACCGGTAGCGGTACCGAGGCAGACCTCTAGGATAATAAGCTCACCGGTGGAGAGTACGGCAAACGAGCTGACTGGCCGCTGAATTCCAGGCCATCCTCCGAAGAGTGAGGTGACCTGGCCACGATGTCACGATATGACGGGCTGATAACCACAGCTTCTAGAACATGAGCCACGTCTACCGGCGATAGGTCGTGTCGTCTCTCTACCGTCATTGGCCCCCAAAATAACTCTTCGTGATCTACGGTAGAGGTAGAGGGATCTTCTGGTGACAGAGGCGGTGATTGCGCGGTCGAGACCTGCGGAATTCCCAGGATTTCTTCCTCCTGGATGTACCTGCGGGGAGAGATGGGAATCTGGTGGACCTCAAATTCTAGGAGAATGAGGCGAACGCGTCTGGTTCCTGCCCCATTCCTTGATACGAAGGAGCGGGGGGAAGGTTCCTTCACTGAATCGCATTCCTCTTCCGAGTCGGAGAAGCGGGCAGGTTTGATCTCCACCTGGGGATTCCCAGGATTCTTCTTGTGGTGGCGACAACCCGCCCTTCTGCTCCGGGGCGGCTCTTCGGGACAGGGTTGATCCCTATTAGGCAGCCTCGGGGCGGCGCTGGCGCCGTGGCGGAGCGGGCCCCCACTCGAGATAGCCAGGGTGCGAGGGGCACCGGGGCAAATGTTGAAGGGTACATGGGGAGGACCTCCATGAACAGTACCCATGTGGGCGGGGCCTCTATTGGAATTGGTAGGAGCATGGGGAGGACCTCCATGGTCGCTGCGGGTGGAGCGGAGCTGACCATCACTCCTTGAGTTGCTGGGGCGAGGAGGACCTTCACCGGTTGCAGAGAGGACGTAGGGACAGCCCCCACGTTGGAGAGGGACCGGATGGACGGTGCCTTCAGGTTGGCGGCCGGGGGCAGGAGGATGGACTCCATACCCTGTATAGTGGGCGCGGGAAATGTTTACACGCTGAGCGTCACTGCCGTGGGGCAGGTCTTCCTGCGGGATGGGGGTAGCACGAGGCATGCCTACATGACGAACCTCGAAGCGGGGAAGGCCCACGCTCTGTGGAGTAGTGGTACGGGGAGGACCTCCGTACGGGGTGACATTACCGCGGGTTAGCTCGTGGCGATCACCACTTGGGCCTGCAACCCGGAGAGTCAACCCAGCCCGCCCGTGGGGCGGTTGGGGTCTCGATCCTGGTTGGGTTAAGGAGTGCCCCTGCTCAGTGTATGCAGGGGCTTCACGATGCACATCGGCGGTGGCTCGGGCCACTGTAGCTGTCGATGTTGACGCGCCCGGGCGAGCGTCCTCAGCCCGGGCCCGACGCTGATGTCGGGTCAGGCGAACGGGTGAAGGTGGTGCAGGGACATAGCCTGCCTGCTCTTCCTGTGGGGCCGGAAGGCGGCGCTGACATGGCCGGGTGGGAGCTCTCGCCTGGGGTCCTCAGGTCAGGGCCCTGAGCGGACTGAGCCGGGCAGTGCCCGCCTCTTCAGCGTAAGGCGAGGAGTCGTCAAGGCGTTCCAGAGACAAGCTCCCGAAACGGTTGAATGTTGGGGTGGGGAGCAGGGGCTCCCTGCGCGGCCTGTTAGGGCGGCATTGACAGTGGGGCCTGGAGGACTCCAGGTCCAGGAGGGCCATATCTCGGGTTGGGATGACCCCTTCTTCCTCATACCTGCGCACGAGGTTGTTGATCACCCTTCGCTGGATGAACTCTGATGGGGAGAGGGGGTGTGGGTGCCCCGTATTCCGCGATGTGGCGGCCGTCATGGCGGTAGCGGCGCTACGTGGGGTGGCCGTCGTGGTGTTGCCCCTGCCCCTGCGTGGGCGAGGAGCGGATGGTGACCGCATCTCTGTAATAGCAACCTGGTTCCTGGCAAATGAAGGGATCAACTCAACAGTACTGAGAGGAAAAAGGATTGACAGCCAGTGCCCCAACGTCCTTCCATTCTCCACGTCTGTAGGAAGCATCCACGCCAACACACTGCAGAGCGGAGTGCCCCATGTTCTACTTCCCTGACTTACGGTGAGTTTCATGACAGGCCCGCTATTTGCTTGGTGGGACCAGGCACCGGATATCTGGATCCGGTGACACGTCAATCTACTGGTGTCTCGAACGTTACTAATCTCTATATTGAGGAGAAGCATTTCACATCAGGTTCACCATTTCTGTTTCCGATGCTTTCTCCGGGGCGCACGCATCCATCTGGGGAGGACGCGCTGCTTTGTTGCCCTGCATTCCCGCTTTCCAAAGGCGGGCGGCATCCGCTCCTTATTCAGGGACGTCTGCTCCTTGATCGAAATGGGATGATGGGATGTCGGTTCTTCCTTCCGTGGATTCCTCCTCAGAAATCATCACCTAGTCCGGGTCTCCCTCATAGATTTAATACGTAGTTCGTGAAACTCTTCCCAGGGCCATGTTTCCATGGACGCTGGTTAATTACACTGCTTCTCTCGGGACATTCCAAAGGGTCCAGTCAGGGTAGCAACCTTCAGTCAGGGGAGTAGTCAAGTTGAGGCATCAGTAGTGTGTCTGGATGCTGGGGTACCTGGTATGTCTGTCTGTTATCCTTGGTAACATGGCTTCTCGAGGGCGTGGAGGCCCGAGGCATCCCACATCGAGCACATGGAATTATATGTCGTAGACACATATCTGAGGTTTTCCTCAGCTTCCCATGCTCAAAACAGGGTATGTCGCGAGTTTAACGTCTAGAGGAGACGGATCAACCCAACTAGAGCATTAGCTAGGATAGATCGGATTGAGGGATCCTCCTTGAAGGGATGTCGATACCAGGGCCAGCCCATGGATGGCTGTGAAGAAGTGCGTACCGACATGGTTTCACCGGGATAAGACAGTCCGGGTGAGAATCGAGAATGGGGATAGGTCGATGAATGGAGTGGAGGGAGAGTGAAATGGGACCATCGCAGGGGCGACGGTGAAGTTGGGCTTGAGCCTTGACGAGGCTTCCTACGTATCCCCGTAGCAGGGAATCAAAGTCCGCGTAGTTCGGGATGGGAATGGGTGTGCAATTTAATGTCATGCAGGACAAGGGGGGCATACAGTTTAATGTCATGTTGGACGAGGGCGAAACTCGATGTGAATGAACGACCGAGCAATGTGGCTTGAACCTCATGGAGGCTTCCTACGTACCATGCCTTGACATGGATCAAAGACCTCATAGTTCATATGGGAATGGGTCGCAGTGGTTTACTACTGGACCAGAATGCGGTTTAACGTCATGATGGACGGGGGTGAGACCCGACGTGAAATGACAGGTGGGCTTGAACCTCATGGAGGGTTCCTACATACCATGCCTTGACATGGATCAAAGACCTCGTAGTTCTCTAAGATGGGTTTGTCGGTGAACCGACGTGAAAGTAGACCCGTGGGTCCACTAGTGGTAGGATTGAACCTCGTGAAGGCTTCCTACGTACCATGCCTTGACATGGATCAAAGTCCCCGTAGTTCGCTATAGATTCGTCGGTGAACCGACGTGAAAGTGGACCTTGGTCCAATGAGTGGTGGGCTTGAACATCTAGAAGGCTTCCTACGTACCATGCCTTGACATGGATCAAAGACCTCGTAGTTCAAAATGAACGGTGGTCAGGGTCGGTGCTCACTCTAATCCCACGTGAGTCATGCTCGGTGTGAGAAACAAGAGGTTGCAAGGACCTGACGATCACGTCGCGAAGGATGTGTCCATGAGAAGCGAAGAGGGGCTTACGCGTTAGGTGGCCCATGGTGTTGGGACTTACTCTAGGATGGAGACCCAGAGGGGGTGCCTAGTTCCCTATCACGCCCTCCACTGACCTTGGTAGTGGGGAAGTACGGAGATGCATGGGTGTAATCATCCGTACGAAAGGTTAGGGGCTTACGCTCTGAGGCAGCCCTTCCCCTACGAACATACGCCACTCCGACAAGGAGGATCTCATTCCATGTGCGGAAGAGTTCCATTCCCGTGGAGACGAGTGGTGTAAAGAATGTTCGAGCTGGGGGGACCCTTCGTGAGGGAGACGAGGTTGGGTCAGAGTTTAACGTCATGTGTTGAGGACGTGGTGCTTGGCAGTTTAACGTCCTGCAGCTCGGATGAGGTGGGTTCACTCCACACCCCTAGGACTTACATAACCGGTACCCTCGGGTCCTTGGGGAAGGTAAGGTACCAGTAAGGCCATGGTTATGGGGGGTCGTGGAACGAACCATCGAGGGGTCCATGTTAGCGTGGCTATGCGAAGAAGCAATGTCCGTTAGCGTGCCTATGTGAAGAAGCATTAGGCGAAGCAACGCTAAGAGTGGTATTGTCCACGGGACTTTGAAATCACATCGTGAAAACCTGGAGGGTCACACGGGAAGAGGAATCGCTAAGCAGAGGAGTGTGCTTAGCGAAGTGGAGTGCCTTGCCCTTATCATGGGGCATAGGTGTGAGTGGAAGGTGCTTCGTGAAGTGGAACAATGTTCGCGGAGCAATACCTCGCGAAGTAGGGGTGCCTCGCGAAGCAGGGTCCTACGGAGCAGTGTGCTTCGCGATGTGTAGCGATCCTACCTTAGCATCGGGATCACAAGCATTGGTTGGGGGTTTCGCGAAGCATAAACTCTCCGTGACTGCCCGGGTTCCCTTGGGAATCCCCTTCCTTCACGAAATCCCTTGAGATTCGCGAAGGGACACCCTCTCGGAAGAGGGGCTCAAAATGAGACAAAGCAGCGGCGTCTCGTGAAGTAGAAATACCTCGCGGAGCTCATGATTCCCGGGGCAAAGAATGCTTCGTGATTCGGGAGAGGAGAAGCCGAAAGGTCGGATTGTCCATCCTCGGGACTCAGGGGGAGTCCAGTATTTATAGGGAAGGGGAGCTGCGATGCAGGACTCGCGCACCGCCTTCGGTGCTTCGCGGCGGCTCGTGAACGTCAAATGGGTTCGCAGAGGAATACCGACTCTGGTGCTTCGCGGCGGCTCGCGAACGACAAATGGGTTCGCAGAGGAATCCCGCCTCTGGTGCTTCGTGGCGGCTCGCGAACGTCAAATAGGTTCGCGGAGCATTACCGCCTCTGGTACTTCGCGGCGGCTCTCGAACGTCAAATGGGTCTGCAGAGCATTACCGCCTCTGGAGCTTTGCGGCGCCCCCATGGTCAGGGCGCTTCGCGGCGGGGCTTCGCGGTGGAGCTTCGCGAGGCAGCGCGCCGACCTTATTTTTTTTCCTTTCTTTTGGGCCACATTTTTGGTGCCAACACACACAAAAGGATTCCTGTGGATCTCATCTTAAGATGAAAACATGAGATTGACCAAATTGTCATGAAGCAAGCCTTCATGAGGAAGTGTCTATTGAAGACCTTCGGAATTAATGTTCCAAATCTTTGGAAATGAGGGAGTTGAATATTTAATATCAACAGATAATTGTTTGAGGGCTTCAAGAACTCTAGCATCGAGCAAAGCCTTGTTACAGATTGGCTCTTGATCTCCGGACTGTGCTAGGTGGGTCTTTTTCTTAGACGCCTTCTTACTCGCCTTGGAAAACACTTGTTGACGAAAGTGGTTTCTCTGAGAAGGTGTCGATGAACCTCACATTTTCATATATTTCATAATGTAAATCATCGATTATAATCCCACAAAACTGTTATTGGATGGGTAATTGTCATGTTTTTATGTTTTAGTGCTATTTTGAGCCTAAATGTGAAAAACGACTAATTCTAGATTTTTGACAGATTTTTACATCAGGGGTATTTCGGTCATTTATGGAATAATAAAATTCCAAATTTTCTAATTAAAATTTTCTTATAATATATATTTTATTTCCTTCATTTTTTTCTTCTGGACCAGGAGCTGATTCAGCCATCTAAAGGGTCTAAGAAGTCATTGAAGTTGGACATTTTTCAGGGCAGACATCGTGGACCCACCTATCATAACAGAACTTCAATTCGGCCTAAACATATCTAAATTATGTGTTTCCACATGGGATACCAATATGACATATAGGTACGGCTCTACAAAAAATTTGGGGAATGTTGGAGGTCATTAATGAGGCTATTGAACATCATAATTTTGGGGGAACCTTCCTGGAAGCTTCATCCAGAAACAGAAACCGAGAAGGAAAAATTCATAACTCCATCATACCCTTTACAAATTAGCTGAAATTTTGAGGAGCAACGGAAAAGATATTTATGAAAAACATTCATGAAGGGTTGAATACATGAAGAGTTCATTAACAGGGTCTAAAACGTGCACAATTTCGGGGTTCAAATTCTGCCTATAAAAGGAGTCCCTCACCTCCTTTCCAAAGCATCCCATTCTCCATCCATTACTTCAAGGAACAATGGAGGAGTTTGACACCAATGTTGGAGTGGAGGCTCTGGGACATGATGATAACATATATATTTTCTTTTATTTTCTTTTTATTTTTAGTTTTATTTTCCCTTGTAATGCATTCATATTTTAATTAAAGTGTTTCCACCTTCTTTCCCACCGTCTTTCTTTTCCAAATTTAATCTAATTTCTTTCTATCTCCCTTATTTCCATCGTTATCTCTATGAACTTCTCCATGGAAAGTGACTAACCCGAGGCTTGGCCCTGGGGGAGGTTTCATGGTGTTCTTTATTATTGTGCTTCAATTCAAAATGTTTTTATTCTATTTGTGGTGGAAGTGAGAATAGTGCACGGGTGCGGCGGTCGTCCACCATGACACTATTTCCAAATCCATTTCTTTTCCTCGATTAATTAATTTTCCATCTATTCTCTTTTGAAAACCCTTGATATGGTGGATTTTGGGTTGACATAAGGGATGAAACGGCATACAGTGGAGCCAGGTCCTTTAGGAGTAACATTCTCGGTTGAGGTGTTATCCTATTTGACTGTTGGAGGAGGTGTGGTTTGGTGTGCTGGACGAATACTAAAATCACACACTAAATAAATCAAGGGAAAGTAATTCATTAATGAGGTTTCAATAAATGAATTATCTAATCGAATTTAAACAATTAACAAATAATGAATGAACCAGTGTTATCCAACCCTAGGACCAAGTTCTTTCTTCATTAATTTCATTTTTTCACTGCATGATAGTTTTAACTTTTATTTGTTTTAAATTTAATTACCTTCCTAGAGTAAATACAAGAAACATATAATTAGTTTAGGTGATATATATTAAGTAGATGAACAACTGATAATGCTCCTCAAGTGAGACGACCCTAGTCAGCCACTGTGCTACGTTAGGAAAACATAGAAATTTCTTTTTCCACGCCCTATGACAGGCGTGTGTCAAAACTGGCGCCATTGCCTGGGAGCTAATCGGTTCATTACTTTAACTTTTCTAATTTCAAATTTTAGATAGTTATCAATTTTTTAAAAAAAAAATCAAAAAAAAAAATTTCCATGAGGCATTCAAATTACAATTACTATGCATGGAATAATTACTAACAGGTGTAGGAGGAAGAAAATGACTACAATGAGGAGGCCCTCCAATGAACGGCCGATGCTCTAATGATAAGGTTCAAACAAAAGGAAAGAGGACTCGCAACATGGATATCACTTGAATATTTCATATCCATGGCTAATGAACTCAAAACTGACATTGAAAGATTCAATTCTAAAATAAAATTTCCACAGGTCTTCCCTAATTTCACTGAAGAAATCAATGAAGTTGAATCAAAACTCGAGGTGGAGGAGCATGACTACCTGCCTCCATCTAGCGATAATCAACTCCAAGAGGCGCTTTCAAATCAAGAAGAGATTCAAGCTGAACCAACTCAGGGAGATGATACATTCTTGAACTCAAATTCTTTTAATTTTGTTGAAACGAATTTGAGTATAACTCTCAAATGTTTTGAATTTTCAGAATCAGATGACTCTTATTATGCCCTGGAGGATGAAGAGACAAAAGAAGATGCACCTGTTGAAGAACACATGGAGCACCCAGAAGCCATGAAATATCTACTATAGGAGCCCCATTAAGAGATCCAGGTAGCTGAGCGTAAGAAAATCAGTCAATAGGTTTCTCTTCATGCAGCCCCCATAAAGCCAACAATGGACGATAATATGGTTGAACAAGTTGCATCCAAGGAAGAGGATGGTTCATACTTCATCCTACCCCCACCATGCAAGCTATACTTCATTGTGAAGGGGGAGGATCTGGTGTACTCTATCCATGGATCATCCCTCAAGAAAAATGATGAAGCACATGATTGGAAAATCCACATGTGGTGGTTCAAATCAAAGAAACTTCATCCTCCATCAGACATTGGATAACAACTAGTACTGCCCTCTGGAGGTAGTAAAAGATGCCAGGGACCACTTGTGGGATCATACCAAGATTTATCCATTACTTTCTTTATAGTATTTTAATTTTCAATATTATGAATTTAGATTTCAAATTCAGAATTAGGAAATAGTCTAGCATGTATCCCCCTCCCTCTTTTCATTTTGAGCTTAAATGAAATGATCCTTGTGATTAATTGAGTAATTTTTCTTGTGTAGGATCATGAATGCAAAAGGAATCCCCGAGAATTAGAGGAAGAGGAACGAATCATTATTTCAAAAGGGAGTTAACTATTTATGATTATAATTTAAACTCCTTTCATTTTTTTGGTCCAAAACATTTTTTGAGCTTTAATGAATATTCTTATCACTTTTCACACATCAATTGATTTTGAAGGAGTTGAAATTATTTTTGAAATAATGTATTTTAAATGATTGTTGATATGGATTATTTTCCATTGAAATAGATTTTCAAGCATTTTAATGAGTTTGACTAATTTTTGAAATCCATGCCCATGAAACACTGACTCAAAATATTTTTTCCAATACTGTGAGGTATTCTAAACCACTTTTTCATATTCTTCCTAATACCCAAACATTCTTGAGGGAACTTGAATTTTGTGTGAGAACCAGAATTTGTGAATATTCTCTTTCGAAGCTTTTGATTTAATGAAATGTATTTGAAATGATTTAGGCATCTCTTTGGCTAGCCACATTTGATCTTGAGACCCACATATACATTTATCTTTCGTAAGACCTTAGATTCCATGAATTTCTTTATAGTTTTAAGCCACATTACAAGCCACTTTTTCCATACCTACCCACACTTTTAGTATTTTTTCATGGATATTTCACGATTGAGTGTGGGGGAAGGGAAATTCGTGTGAGATCATTGGTATGTGTATCATTTATGGGTAGTTGAAGTGTGTGTCAATATTTCGAGCATTGGACAATAAGAGAATTGGGCATGTGTCGTTATTTCATTGTGCTTTTTTTGTTTAATCCATTTCTCATAAAAAAGAAAACAAAAATATGGAGAAGATCTTGAATTCCTCATTGTAAATTATTTTATGAATAATGTACCTCCCAAAATAATCAAGGGCATGAATTTTCATTCATTCATTGTATTCAATTTTCATCTCATCCTCCATAAAAAAAGAAAAAAAATAAAGTTGTGCCTTTCCGGAGGTTTGAAAAAAAATAAGGAGAAATTAGATGATATAATTCATTATCATAACTTCTTGCCTCATGTACCATATCATTATAATGAGGGTGGTGTTTTGTTTCACATTTTCAAGTGGAATTGATTGAGGAATTTCCTGTGTTTTCAGTTGAATTAATCATGCATTGTACTTAAAAGTCAATCCTCCTCTTTCTAGACTGGATCTTTTTTCAATAATTTTCCCACCAACCCTAAGCCATAGAATCATTTGAACTATTAATTAAAGCCCTCATGATTAAATTAATTTTCATTTTTCACGCTGTGGAGAAAGGAGAATTTTCACAAACCAATGGTGATACAAGCGATTTTCAAGTATGAGTATAACTCTAGATTCAATTTCGCTTGAGTGAAGAGTGACAAAAAATTCAATGTGAGGTAGGTTGTGATTGGGACATGGATTGATTTATGATGTTGAACAAATTTTAGTGATTGAAATGAAAATAATAGAGAATTACTATTCATATATGAGACATGATGGAATTATATTTTGGATAAAATCATTGATACTTTCTAATTTTTTATTGTTGTGTGGATTTTGATTTGGATATAAGATGATTGCCCAGGAGTGCAATGTTTAAGTGTGGGGGAGTGATGAAGCTCACATTTTCATATATTTCATACTGTAAATCATTGTTTATAATCCTACAAAAGTGTTATTGGATGGGTAATTGTCATGTTTTAGGTTTTAGTGTTATTTTGAGCCCAAATGTGAAAAACGACTAATTCTGGATTTTTGACAGATATTTACATCAGGGGTATTTCGGTCATTTCTGGAAAAATAAAATTCCAAATTTTCTGATTCAAATTTATTTATAATCCTTATTCTATTTAATTCATTTTTGTCTTCTGGACCAGGAGCTTATTCGGCCATCTAAAGGGCCTAAAAATTCATTGAAGTTGGACATTTATTCGGGCGGGCAGCGTGGACCCTACCCATCGTAACGGAACTTCAATTCGGCCTAAACATATCTAAATGATGGTTTTCCACCTGGTATAACACTATGACATATAGGTACGGATCTACAATAAATTTGGGGGATGTTGGAGGTTATTAAGGAGGCTATTGAACGACATACGTTTGGAGGAACCTTCCTGGAAGCTTCATCTAGAAACAGAAACCGAGAATGCCAAATTCATAACTCCTTCATACCTTTTCCAACATAGCTGAAAGTTTTAGGGTCAACGGAAAGGATATCTATTAACAACATTCATAAAGGGTGGAACACGCGAAGAGGTCATTAAGAGGTTCTAAAAAGCGCAATCTTTAGGGGATCGAATTATGCCTATAAAAGGAGGCCCTCACCTCCTTTCCAAAGCATCCCATTCTCCATCCATTCCATCAAGGAACCAAGGAGGAGTTTGACACCAATATTGGAGAGGAGCCTCTGGGAAATGATGCTAACATAGTAATTTTCTTTTCTTTTCTTTTTATTTTTATTTTCCCTTTTAATGCATTCATATTTTAATTAAAGTGTTTCCACCTTCTTTCCCACCATCTTTCTTTTCCAAATTTAATCTACTTTTCTCTCTCCCATATTTCCATCGTGATCTCTATGAACATCGCCATGGAAAGTGGCTAACCTGAGTCTTGGCCCTGGGGGAGGTTTATGGTGTTCTTTATTATTGTTCTTCAATTCCAAATGTTTTTATTCTATTTGTGGTGGAGGTGAGAATAGTGCATGGGTGCGGCAGTCGTCCACCACGACACTATTTCCAAATCCATTTCTTTTTCTTCATTAATTCATTTTCCCTCTCTTATATTAGGCAAACCCTTCATATGGTGGAGTTGGGGTTTCCATAAGGGATGAAACGTCATACGATGGAGCTGGGTCCTTTAGGAATAACATTCTAAATTGAGGTGTTATCCTATTTGACTATTGGATGAGGTGTGGTTTGGTGTGCTGGATGCATAATAAAATCACACACTAAATAAATCAAGGGAAATTAATTCATTAATGAGGTTTCAATAAATTAATTATCAAATTGAATTTAAACAATTAACAAATAATGAATGAACCAGTGTTATCCAACCCTAGGTCCATGTTCTTTCTTTATTAATTGCTTTTTTTCACTGCATGATAGTTTTAAATTTTATTTCATTTAAATTTAATTACTTTTATAGATTAAATACAAGAAAAAAATAATTTTTTTAGGTGATATATATTAATTAGATGAACAACTGATAAAGCTCCTCAAGTGAGATGACCATAGTCAGCCACTGTGCTACATTAGGAAAACATTGAAATTTCTGTTTCCACACCCTATGACAGGCGTGCGTCAGGTGTATATGCCTGATCAGGAAAGATGGCCAGGTTAGGCTGATGATCTCCACTCAAATCAGGTGTATGTGCCTGACTTGGTTGTCTATATGATATGGGGGAGTATGCCCCACAACCCTCTTGGACTAGAAAAGATTTGTGTTTCTATTCCAGAGTGAATTGTTGATCTGTCACTCCATTGGTAGGGATAGATTTATGTGTCTTTCCCTGAGATGCCGCTAAAGTTGTTATAATATCCTGGTAGGCCTCCAGAATATGAGCAGAGATTTTCTTATGCTCTTTCACCATTTATAGAATATGCTTGGTGAATTCAGCTGTCAGAACGGTAATATATGTCCATTCCAGGCTTGGAGTAGGTGTATGTGCCTGCTCGTGTCCTCCTTTTCCTTTCAATGAATCCTAACTGTACTCAAGTGTGGGGGCAGAGAGTTGAGTCTGCCTCCTATTTGTTGTCAGGGCTTTCCGAATAACTTCTTCGAATGCGACCAAGCGAGACTATTGGTAGTCTTGATTAATACCAGCATATGTTTATGCCTGCTGATTGCACTTCGCCAAACGTGGTTGACGAGATCCATCATATGTAGTCAGACGAGCCTGCTGACTAGATGATGATGTATAAACAGGGGTATGTTCCTGCCTAAAGTACTCCTCCGGAATTGTCTGGTGGGATTGGCGTGATGCTTCCAGACGAGTCTGCTTGACAGCGGAATTTAAACGGGCAGGTGTATGTGCCTGCTCGTTGCTTGCCACCATGTTAGGTTAGTGGACTTCTCCGGAGATGGCATAGATGAGAACATGCTCACTGTTGACCGGATTTCGCCTCTGGTGGTTCTTCTTGCTTGCTCGGGTTCGAGGAACCTGAGCCGAATGCCTGGAGTTGGTACCCCCATCATGTTGAGGGTGCACTTCCGCACGAGTCTGGAGGCGATTGTTGGTGAGAGCCCTCAGGAAGGACTCATGTTTGTCTGAATTAAGGTCCTGAGGGACCTGCTCATTCACCTCCCTAGAATAAGGGAGCGAATGGTGACTACGTTCTGGGGATAAGGACCCGAAACGGTTGGAGATGGTAGTCAGCACCGCCTTATTCTTGATCACTGGTCGTCGTTGTCCGGATGACCGATGTGAGTTATTTACTTGGAGGGCTTGTCGGACAGCTTCCAGAGTTGGGATGGTACCGTGTGGATGGTACTCCTTAATCAGTGGATTTGATACCGATTTTTAAAGACGCTGAGTAGGTGATATCGTCCTTAGAGCGGACGACGATCCAGCAGGAGTAGCAGCAGTGGCATTTGCAGCAGAAGTATTCACAGATGTGAACTTGAGAGAAGCCATTCTAGAAAAGATGAAGATCTTGGAAAAGAGTGCATGTTTCCAATAACAGACATAATCAAGATAAATTGAGCCACTACATCTTTTGGATGAGCACATATGTCAATGATTGTTTTTGTTGGACCTCTCATTGAGTTTTAAATAGGGGCCTAACAAAATAGGTAAAACATCATTTTAACTTGGTTAAGGATTCACATTGGGTTCACCATTTTTGGCTCCCTTGGATTCCGGGGATGACCTCCTTTGATGGGAGGTTCAAACATTCTGATCGGTTTCTAACGGGTTTGTTCGTAGAACCGGAAACATCCAATGATTCCACATCTATTCGGACCTACTTTCCAAAGGTAGGGGCTCATTAGTTTGTGGACTGATGAGACTTAGAAATTTTCATTGGTCAAGAGGATGGGAGGTCGGACTCATCACACCTTTTTTAGGGGAATTATTGTCTAATCTGGGAATCTCTTTATAGATTTAAGTTATGTTCGTGAATCCTTATTACATTACCAAGTATAAAATGTGTTTTCCTTCAGATTTGACAATCAATGATGGATATGTAGGAAATTTAGAGAATCTTTTATACGTATTCGAGGTTCTTCATCGATAGAGAATCACCTGTATTTATTAGAGATTCTTGGTCAATGGTACCCTTCGACAGATTTATATAGAAGTCTCTTGGTCATTATGATGACCATGCTAGTTTGAAAGCCACTCAGTGGGGCACTTGAAGTTTATTGTCATTCAGAAGGACATGGATTATTTCAGAGTTGGGATCGAACCCGCATATGGGCTACCTACGTATCCTTTGTCTAGAAAAGGAATTAGAACCCACGTAGTTCTGGTAAGGGATAATGATGTTTACGATTGATGGCTCAAAGAAGGGTGTCATAATTACTTTTACACTTTAAGCTCATGTGAGTGATGCGCGGTGTGAGAAACAAGAGGTATTGGTAAGAATCCGACAATTGTTCCATGAAAGATTCAATCATAAGAAATATGGTGGGACTTATGTATGTATGACTGGCCAGATAAATGAAGATTTGGGTTTACTTCCGGGAAGAAATCTAGGAACAGGGTCCATAAAGGTAGATGTGTTTCACGGAGATTTTAATACTCTAACTTGGGACATACTTATGAAAAGGAGGCCCAAATTAGGAGAGGACTTATGATTGGTTTTTTTACTCCTGAGAAGGAATCCCAGATCAAAGGTAAATTAGGACTGGTTAAGAGGAATTAAGACTGGGGATTACTCCTGAAAAGAAGGCCCAGGTTAAGAGACTTGAAAAATTAAGGGATTTGGGGGTTACTCCTGAAGAGGATGCCCAAATTAGGGGATTGGGGCTTATTCCTAAATAGGAGGCCCAAGTTAATGAGGACATGGGGATTACTCCTAAGGAGGATGCCCAGATTTGAGAATTATGACTGTGGATTATTTCTGAAAAGGAGGACCAGGTTAGGGGATTTCTTATCTTAAAGGATGAGGTTGAATGAATGAAATCTCAATCTTTAGTGACATAACGATGTGTAAATCACTAGGTTTTGAGAGATTTTCCACAGAATTCCTTTCAGATAAGGAAGTCAAATCAAGAAATCATGCCATAAATGGCTTAGAAGAGTGTCTTGAAGACTGAATCTTGAATAGGAAAGGTTGAATGGCTTAAGAGGGGTGAAATGGGCAAGTAGGGCACCCAAAAAGGCAGGGGCGCGCAAGTCCTAGCAGGCGCGCAGGTACTGCATGGGTGCACAAGTCATGGTCGTGCATGTATACCTGCGCGACATATGGGGTACTTGCGTGATGGTTAACCATCAGGGTAATACTTGAGAGACTCTTGATTAAAGAATTTAGAATCCTCTTGAGGTTCTTCCAGAAGAGGGGTGTGCAAGTTCTATTGAAGGAGTAATGCGGCGTGCAAGTGTGGCCTTTTCACTTAAGGGATAACCACTCAAGCGCGCAAGTGATGAGGAGTTTCAATACTTAGGCCTTCATCCCCCTCTTTAGATCATCCGTTCTAGGTAAGAAATTATCTTAGAAGTGTTTCAGAAGCATTAAAAAGAGACTAGGGCGCTGGGAGCTCAAATATGGTTTTCTGTAAAAAAACCTCCTCGAATGGGGGGCCCATAGGGTCTATTTATAGGCAGGAGAAGACCCCGGGCGGTTATCACTTAGGTCGTGCAAGTCACTTGTACGAACATCATGTGTCGCGCAAGTGGACTTGCGTGACTATGAGGGAACTTGCGCGACTTATGGGAAATCTTCTCCTTGTTCATTCCTTTGTCGATTTTTTATATTTTCTTCAAAGGATGAATCAATTTGTGCTCAGTCATTACCCTTTCCATTCTATTCGACAATGTGACAAAAAGGAGTGTCAACAGAGCGAAATTGACATTGTAAGTTATGGGTGGGGCCTACTATATCCCCTTTATGAATTGGTAGGTCTCATAAGACACACAAGATTGGGTTTTTAATATTTTATGAAAGGTCTTGGCATGAAGCCTACATTGTATGGTTAGGATGTTCTGGAATATGAATTCCCTCATTATGAAACTAATAATTGATATTCCATGCCATTTTTTGACTAGTAGAATATCCATTGTTATGTTTTATTATGGTATTATTTATTCAGAATTTATTCATTCCATATTATACTAAAGATTAGTTATTAATGGAATATGAGATTTTATTAATTCATTATGCCATAATATTTATGATTATGTTATATTATTTACCCTTACTGAGCACCAGATATCACCCCTTTATTATGTTTTATTTTTCATGAGGATGAGTAGATGAATATTATGAATGAATTTCTGGGATAATCTTCATGTTTTAGTTATTTCAAATGGAATTTATTTATTTTATTTACCTTAAATGTTGTATTATGAGTGTTATGTATGTTATTGGTTTTCCTAAACTACTAAACTATTTGGTCCTTCTGGATGTGTCTCCATATAAACACACCAATGTAATAATGTATGTCTATGAATGCAGGATACTATGGTCCGAGAGCATACATAATCAAATGGAACCCTATAGTTAGTATTCGTAATTTTTTTTGAAAAACAAGGAATAAGTTTTCTAGTGGAAACGATTATGGGTATATCTTTATTGATTGTTACAATAGATTGGAATATGGTTATATCCCTTCTTTTTTCTCATAAACACTCTAAATATAATTTTTTTAATATTCTATTACATCTGTAAAAGTTATTATTTTAAGTCTATAAATTAATAATCATATCAACAAGGTGAATCAATATTTCGTGGAGTATACCAAATTAGAACACCATAGTATAAAATTGTTTTCATAGAGTAGTATTTGGTTGGGTGACCTCTTCACATAATTCCTAGGGTGATATTATGTGAGATAAAAGAACACTTAAATAAATTATTTTGGATTATAGGGATAATAATTTTCATAATATGTGAACATAATGGGTAATAACATATTTTATACTAGGAAGGTTTCATGGTATTACATGATAACCATGGAATCATAAGACTAGGTCTGTGTCCTGGGGAGGTTTGTTAATAAAACTTGTATCATATCCAATTCTCATCATAATGTATTGAGGCACTTATTGTATATGAGGTTAGAGTCTTCAATAATTGTGATGTTTGTTAAAGGGGGGAAATATTTAATATAATTGGAAAGTTGATAGGTAACATACTAAATTGGTCAATCCATATCAACATTGTGACCCTTTTTTCATATTATATGTGATTATAACTCTACATTTAATCTTTCATTTCATTATGCAGAATCATATTAGGTGACCTATAAGGATTTTTTAAAGGTTTTTTGTGAAGGAGGATAAATAACACTACAAGAATATGTGTTGGACTATATGGATTGTCATTATTCATATGTATAACACCAATTGGTAATATTGTGGGTGTGTTAGGTGGGAAACCAAGATATTTCAAAATATGTCTGTGATCATATTAATAGTTTCATGTCATGGGATTGATGGGTTGTGATATGTAATTTTTTTTAAGAACATCCACATTTTCCCTATATATAGTTATAATACAGTGTTTCAAAACTCTATAGCATATCATATATATCTTGGAGTAGATTTAAGATGGGTGATGTATTGAAATGTTTCCCAAGGAGTTTGTGAGTGAGGAAAAAAAACTAAAAGTAAATTTACTTTCAATATGGGATTGATATTTCTATGATTATTAATCTTAATGGGTAATATTCTATGGTGTTATAATAATTAAACCATGTTATTTAAAAATACCCTTGGGGGCCAGATAACCATTTTCATGGATCGAGTAGGATGCCTCAAGAAAACTCAAGTTCAAAATCTAAAAAATAACATTATATATATATATATATAGTTATCAATGTGGGTATTTTTATATTTATGGATTAAAAGGCTTGTGGAGGAAGTAATTAAATATAATTTTTTGGCATAGAAAACATCATAACAAAATTGGGTAATAGAAAGAGGGAAACAATTCTCTTCGAAAATTAATTATAAAAACATAGTTACTTAATGTTTTCAAATGAAATACATTCATTCTAAATACATTAATAAATCTTTAAAAATATGTCATAGAAGTTGGGTACTACATTTATAAATTTTTAGGTATTGTTTTAAAATAATTGAAAAATAATTTTCATTAAATGGTACGTGTTGTGGTTGATGTGGTCCATCCATTTGTAAAGATAAAAAATATAAAGCATGAAATTAATAAGTATATTTCTTTTAAAACACCTTCAAATTTATTTATGATTTTTGAACCAAGTACATTAGTTAATATAATTTTGTATAAAAGTCTTGTGGTAATTAATTATTTTAATGACTTGATATAACATAATATTTAAACAATAATATTGACATTATTGAATAATATTTCAAGGGAGGAATGATATAATTTGTTATTAATATCAATTGGTTAAAACAAGAATTTATTTATGAAATGAGTGTTAATATCCTTCAACATTTTATCAATTTTAACATAATGGATAATTATTCTGTTATATATTACATTTTAATAATTACGTATGAAATAGATTTAATCATTCAAAAGATGTTGGGATAAATATTTTTTAAATTCATTAAAAATAGACGTGTTAATGGAGCGAAATGTCTCTTTGAGAATAATATTTTAAAAAATGTAACCATTTTTAGGAATAATTTAATACTTCATAGTTTGAATTATAAGTAGGTAAATGTCATTAAATATATTGAAACATTGGTTCCACTGGAAGGACATGATTCTATCTATATAATATCTGAATTTATTGCACAAAAAAATATATATTTTTTCAAATGGTTTTAAAATTTGCATTCCAAAATATTTTGTTCCCGAGGAGATTAATATTGAACATACTCTAGGTTTTTTATAATAATTTTTTTTATTTTTTTAGGATTTAAAATATAGATTCTAGAAATGAAAAAATACATAATATCCTTATATGATATTATTTATAGAATCTTACATCAATATGCATTTTAAGAAATAAATACATCACACAACTATTATAAAGAAATATTTTTCAAAAATTATAAACCTAAAAATTCATGCTAATTATATTACTTTCATATCCACCATAAAATCACCTGTAGACTCTTTCATTAGATTTATGAAATGTGAATTTGATATTACTATGATGGGGAAACATAATTTCATTCATCGTTCTATAGTTACAAATAATATTAAATGATCTATTTTAACTCACAATAAATATATTGAATATTAACTCAAACATTATGGGTTTCATAATGATTTAAATACAATCATTCTAGTTGATAAATTCGAAATACATGGAGATGGTGAATTTAAGAAAATGGTAGATGAAAAGACATTATATATGGATAATTAGAACCTGACATTATGTGGATGATAATTGACCATAAATTATTTTTTTAACTTTTTTGGGATACTCAAAGTCAATAATGAGGGAGAATATCTTATATAAGTCAGAAGGATCATCTATTCACTTATTGCAACTTTCAATTATCGACTACTGTATTATTATTTCGAAGAGTTTAATCTTACAAGAAATTTACATAAAAAGTTTGGTGGATATAACATATAAATAAATGGTACTTATAGATCTCGTAACTTTTTAGGATTATATTTAGTTTAATGACCAATGAAAAATAAATATTTTGGTATCATATTTCATCACTAAAGATTAATATGTAGAAGATATAAGATATTACACCCAATTTCCAAGGACAAATAACTTGTTAGTGTATTTTATAATTTCTTTCCCATTGTGTATGATCATTTTTAATAATACATGTTCAATTTAATTATCTATGAATCTCATAAATCACTCATGAGCTAAACAAATAGTCTAAAACCAAGGCATTTTTAAAAAGATAACACTTTTATGGTTAACTAATATTCATGACTATGAATTTATAATTATTTTTTAAATATATATATATGCGTGTGTGTGTGTGTGCGTGTTTAATTAATTTTTCCAAATAATTTAAATATCAATTAGATGATGATTGTACATTCAAAATTATTATGCACACATTATTTAATAAAATGATTTTTTTATATTCATAATATGAGTTTAAATTATAAAAATTTAATGATTTATTTAATTAATAGAAATAAATAGTAGTCTTTTTTAATTCTAGGAATTCATATTACTTTCTATTACGTGAATGTAAGTTTAAATTTGAAAACGAAATTAATTTTAGTTTTAAAAAATTTCTCTTGAGTAAAATATGTTTTAATGAAAAATTAAAATTTCAATAATTTAGAGTTTTAATTTGATAAAATAATATTACTTTTTGAATTCATCATGTAAAAATTTCGTTTTGGAAAATATTTTAGATATTTCTAAATTGAATTATTTATTTGTGAATTGTTAAAAATATAGTTTTAACAAATTCAGTATGATTTATAACATAATAATGATGTAATGAAAAAATAAATATATATATTAAAAAAAATTCCCAATGTTTTTAATAATTAAAATATTTTATTTAAATTTTATTTGTTCAGTTTAATAATATATGATTTACATTTTAGAAAAAATGTTTTATAATCTTCATGGAAAAATAGTTTTCTTCATTTCCTTTAATTAATTACTAAATATTATCCATTTAGTTTCCAAATTTATTTAATATCCCAAAAATAGTATTTTTAATTATTAACAATATATTTTAATAGAATAAAACCAAAATCAATTATATTTTTCATTTACTTTTTTATAAATTATATTATTTTTTTCTTTAAAATTTTTCATGTTGCGTTAAGAAAACACTTATTATTATTAAATTTTACCACCTCCAGAAATTGCATCTTATAAAATAGATTTAAATTTTAAAATAACAATTTTATTATTTGGTAATAATTAAAACATCATATTTATTCATAATTATATGTTACCAAGGAAAATGTTAGTAACCTTAATAGAAACTAAAATGTGGAAGAAATCATTAATCTTTGGTATCCGAAAAAATAGGATTCAAACAAGTTTGCATTTGATTACATGAGTTTATTATCAACATCAATTATCTTATCCATTTTATTTCTTCACTTTTCATTGAAAAATAAATTTATTTTATTTTATAGATATTAATATTATCAAATGTGCATCCTCTATCACTTATAAAAGTACCACTTCACTATCCCATATTTCCAAAGACCATGAGCTCATTATATCATCATATATTTATTTAAAATGTTATTTTAATTTTATTATTACATATTATTGGTGTCATTCTCTCAAATGTAACACAAAATGAAAACATAAGAAGATGATTACAAGAAGATATACAAGGAAGTTGTAATTTTATTAACCAAGTTCTTTGAAGTATCATTATAATTCAACATCATCAAAACCTATTGTTACCATGATAATATAAAAACATAGTTGTTAATATAAGAATAAAATGTTACAATGTTTATGTATCAACTATTTTCTACTTCCTCCCATACAATGGAGAAAAAATTAACCCGTGATAGGTGTATATAACCACCACTACGAAAGACACTTTTCATTTTTCATCACTCATATATATTGATATTTTTGATACTCTATCAATAAAAAATATGATATATCTGAAATGATATTGAATTTGGAAAATATATGATCCCAAACTCCGCGGAAACATGTCATAATCATTTTTAGGGATTATTTTACCCCTTTAAAATTACATTTGTTGGGTCTCTCTTTGTTTTCATTTCAATGTGAAATCAAATAATTTTTGAAGCTCATGGGTTATGCACGTTTAGTAAATTTTTTGAGAAAACCTTGTTGTTTTTTCATGAAACAGTACACCCCATTTTTACTTATTGGAAGGGGTAAGTTTTTTTACTAAACTATACGTTCACCCTACCATAATTGGTAACCCTTGGACAGAGTGGGTGTTAATAGTTGACACATGGTTTAGAAAACCATTAATCAACTACTGATAAACCATGAACCCCAGATAGTAGGGGCAATGTTTATAATGAATTGGTTATCAGACTATGTGACCCATCAAGGAAACTATACATAAAGATGTTTAACACCACAATATATTAATTAAAAAATTATAGAACCCTTGGTTATATCCCAATTTATCCTAGAATAGTATAATTGTTTTCCTATGTTATTGAAGGTTCATGAGAGGATTATTAGGCCAATCAGCCCCCTTAAATTTTAAATTAATGATAAAGTTAATGAAATTAACACCTCTAAGTTATGTGATATCTTCCATTACTAGTTTTGATTGATAGTTGAAATGGTTCCCCATGATGTGATTGATTAATAATAATGTAAATGATATTGTACCATTGTATATACATATCTATATAGTTTATAACATATTGATCAATGATTTTTTGGTTATGGAAATTGTTCCCAACTACCCTTGTGGTTTCACACTATTTCTCTGGGGCCCAAATGAATTCAAGTGAACAAAGTGTTGTGAGTTAATGGCTAATGATCCAAGTTCCTATGGGGTTGGAGAATGATGCTCTAAGCCCACAGCATATTGTTATTGGAATACTGTTCCACGTGATCTATATAATGTTTCCTGAACTGATTATCCATTGGAAAAAATGAAATTGGAATTAAATTAAATAATGAAATCACTTGAAAAGTGTTAAATATAAAATCCAAATAGGGTAGGGTTCATATATTGGCACAGATAGAAGCAGGTGTGATTTGTGTTACTATAGAATAATAAATGTGAAACATGTTTAGTAATTGAATTTGATATTTATTATTTATAAAAAATTATATACTATTATAGAGTGAATATTTCATTATATGGTATTGGTGGGGGCCGACATAGTGGTACTCACACCCTAATAAGACAACTCTATTAGAACATTAATAGAATTAATATTTTCAATATAATATAAGGGAAATATACAAATGTTAAATGGATGAGTTGGGATTTAAGATAGAGCATGGATGATGGAACTAGAAATGATATTAGGAAATTATAAGTAGTTTTCAATTAGACATTGTTGGAATCACCTATTTTGATAATCCCAAATCATGTTTCATTTATATATAGATTTATGTTTCTCTTACAAGATAATCATTTATGTGAAAATCATGTTTATATTAAGTAATAACTATTTCCTTTTAATCATACTACTTTCATGTTTAATCTCACACTAAACAATTTCTCTAAGGATGAAAAGGTCACTAATGAAATGGTTACCGATGGAAAGGTTACTGATGCCAAGGTCACTGATTTAAAGGTCACCGGTGAAAAGTTCACCAATTCAAAGGTCACTGATCCCAAGATCACCGATTGAAGGACACCGTATGCGGTCACTGTTGAAGGGCACTGATGCAAGGTCACCATTGTATGTCACTAATGACGGTCTCTGATGAAAGGTCACCAATGAATGGTCATAGATCGAAATCTCACCACTAAAGGTTACCATTTTGAAGGTTATTTTCGGAGGTTACCACTAATTGTTTCTGCTAAAGGTTACCGCTGAAGGTTACCATTGAGAAGGTTACCGATGAGAAGGATATTACTGTAGGATAGCCCGACTAGTATACCGATTCTCACTCTTCTACTCCTTTTTCTAATTATTAATATTTTTCTAATGGTCATATTTGGTAACATTAATTATTATTATATTAATTAATACTGATTGTAGACATATCAATAGAGTGGAAATGGGGATATTATGAGGTATGATGAGTACCGAAAATGGTATACTCATTTACTATTGCAGGTTCTAATGTATAGAAGGGGAGACTGAGGAAAAAAGATAGAATTCAAGGAATAGAGAGAGGAATTCATCATAAAGAACTTACTCGCTATATCAAGGAAGAATCATCCCACACTTGTGTACCGAACCCAAGAGCATCATGAAGATCATTTGTGATAAACTCTCATCAGTATTATATGCTTCATCAACTCTCCATACAACAAAGAAGTAGAACATCTCAGTACTCAGAAGCTAGAACCTGGAGTTATGACATTCTGTTTCGAGGAAACTTTAAAATAAAGACCCAAACTGCAATTTCTTCACTCCATGGAGTCAACAGTTGAACTACGAACACATAGAGCCTTATAAACGCAATATTATAATATTTACTCTAATGTGTTATTTTATTTTTATTTCTGAGAAGTGTGTGTTTTTGTTATACACACTGTCTCCTGAGATCAATATTAGGATACAGAAAATCCTCACATCAAAATTCACTTACACCTTCTTCCCACGCATGACTGTGGAAGAGACTGTGTGTGGTAAGAATTATTTTTTCTATCCCGTCGAACTGTGGTAGAGGATGTGAACCCTAGACAGTGTGTCAAATCTATTGTAATAAATGATACAGGCTGTGTATAATGTTTATTGTGAATATAAACATCATGGTGGCAGGTTATCATCAAGTGGAGAGGATTAATTCTTTCCTTGAGACTGAACCTCTCGTTTAACATTTATGTGTTCTATATTTTTTTTACCCTATTTTTCTATTTTATACTACTCATTATTTCAAAAAAAAAAGGAATCCTATTTTTATAAATACTATTATAGTTAGTTCTTGTTAGCATGTGTGAGTGTTTAATTCATTGAACCTGTTTCTAAATATGAAGAAGTGTGTTACACTTATTCAACTGAGGACTAATCACCCTTTGAGAAACCTATTTACCAACAAAAAATTTATATATATAATTCCATCATTAACTAGACCGTTTCAAAATTGGTGGATCTTTATCCTTAAGTTTTTAACATAAATTTGAAGTTGGAACTCAATTCAGCAGCCTCTTGAGATTCATCTCTGACCAACATTTGGTATCAGAGGTATTCATTTTTTATTGCTACTATCTGAACTCATGTGAGAATTGTAAAATTCTATTAAACTATGAATTTAGTTGTATCTTAATGATCTTAATATTTTTTTCATAACTAAATTTTTGTTTCTTTAAAATTCCAATTAACAAGGGATAACAGTGTTGAGGGTGTTCTTAATTAGAGGCCACAATTATTTAATGGTAATAAATATTCTCAGTGAAATTTGAAAAAGAAATTGTATTTTGAAAGGATAGGTCCTGAAATCTGGGACATAATTAAAGAAAACCATTAATTACCAATTACTACTAGGGACACATGATCTCAGTTGACTAAAGCTACATATAACAATAACTCTAAATCAATTAATGCTTTGTACTATTCTCTAGGTGATGAATAATTTTATAGAATATCTTCCTGTAAAACTACATATTAAATTTTGGATACTTTGGCTATTTCCCATGAGGGAAAACCCAATGTTAATTAAATGATATTAAATACTTATACTATTAAATATGATATTTTTTAAATGAGTCATGTTGAATTTTATCTGAAATTTATCACAAGTTAAATGAAATTGTAAATACCATGAGTCTGCAAGGGAAACAAGTGGATAACAAGGATCAAATAATGAGATTAGTTTGATGCCTACCTGATATATAGAGAGGAATATTTGTTTCCATCTGAGAGTCATGTTTCATAGGAATGGTTCCAGAGATGGAACTAATTGGAAAGCTTATTATGTACAAGAAATATCTTATGGTATATCATGAAGCAGATGAAGAACCAAGAAAGAAATCTGTAGCATTAAATACAGCTACCTCAAAGAACAAAGACAAAGAAAAGGTTCAAGATCCTGTAAAAAATTCCACTAGTGAAGACTCAGACTCTAACAATGATGATGAGATGGCTCATCTTGCTAGGATATTCAAGAAGTTATACAGTAAGAAGTGATCTTTGAAAATAAAACTATAAATGAAGATATGATATTATCAGATAGTGGAAAAGGGATAAAAAATGGAATGAAAATAAAAGTGAGACAATATTTTATGAGAGTAAATGAAAAGGTCTTGTGAAGGCTAATTTCCCAAAGAAGAAATTTAAGAAGAAATACGAATATATGAGAAATGGATATAAAAAGACTATGAAATATACATGGAGTGCTTCAGAAGATAGCTCCCATGGATCAAAAACCTCTTATATAGAAATGAACAATCATACAAACATGTGTTTCATGACAGAAACATGTGACGTAAAACTCAATTCTCTAATACATAATATTTATTATTTTGGGAATGAACTTAAATCTAATAATAATGACAATATGAATAAGGATAAACTATTTTAATACTATGGAATGATTGAGGATATAATTAATGAACATAAAGGTAAATATAAACTATTGAAAACTCAAAATTCCTTAATTGGTAATTGTTAGTCTGATTTGGATATTGTGAAAGAAAAATGTTCTCAATTATTTAAAGAAAATACTGATCTTAAATGATCCAATGAGAAATTTGAATTTGATCTTTAGAAGTTTGCTTCATATAGAAATACCTAGACTCAGTTGCCAGGAAACAGATTTCTCCAAAATATATAATTATTCTCGGATATTAACTAGGATATATAAAGATTATTAAATATTAATTTGTTCTGAAATCTGGACAGTTCACTGCTAGTTCATGTTCTAGTCCATGTTTTGAAAAACACTTTTCTAAAGGAACTAACAATGTTTTCATGTCATAAAATATATATTTTGATTATAGGAAACCTACGAGATAGGTATGGGTTCCCAAATAGTTACTTTCTAACCTTTTTGGATACAAGAAAATCTAGGTACCAAAATAACCCTACAATTAATCTGTTTTGCATGAAAATTTTCAAAATATCTCCTATAAAACTCTATGCTATTTGGATAGTGGATGTTAAAGACATATGATAGGATACTATTAATTTTTCAAGACCATAATTAATTTTGATGGTAGACATGTTACATTTGGAAATTATTCTAACGGGAATATCTTCGGCTAAGGCCAGATTGGCAACCCTAACACTATATTGATATCAAAAGTACTTTTTGTTGGTGGGTTAAAATTAAATCTTCTTAGTATCTATCAGTTTTCTGATAATGGTATTAATGTTAAATTTTAAAATGATGAATGCAATGTTTTTAATTCTAAAAATTATTAAATATTCCTTACTTTTAGAAATGAAAATTTATATGTTGTTTATTAAAACTCTTTAGCTAAGAAGAATATTTCATGTTTAAATGCTTTTCATAAGGAATCCTGGTTATGGAATAGAAGATTAGGACACTGTAATGTTCACTCACTTAGGAAACTAACTAGGAATGTTTTATTTAGAGACATACCTAAATTGGAATTCATGCTTAAAAAAGTTTTTAATCCTTGTCAAAAAGGAAAACCACACAATGTTTCTTTCAAGACAAAGAAAGGATTTTCTACTTCTCAACCACTTGATTTGGTACAAATGGAATTTTTTGGACCATCTAGAGTTTCATGTTTAAATAGGAAACACTATGTTTATGTTTTTGTATATGATTTTTATAAATACACATGGGAATACTTTCTAGCTCAAAAAAGTGAATCATGTTCTTACTTCATTAAATATTCCATGTCTACAAAATACCTCAGTGGACATAAAATTAATACCTTGAGAAGTGATCATGGATGTGAGCTTGAAAACTAGGAATTTGATTATTTTTACTCACATAATGGATATACTCACAATTTCTCTGCTCATAGAACACCTCAACTAAATGGAGTTGTAGAAAGAAGAAATACAACACTTCAAGAGATTTTCCGGACTATTCTAAATGAGTATAATCTACCTTTCTATTTTTGGGCCGAAGTTTTTAATACATATTATCACATTATTAATAGTGTCTTAATTGGACATGTTCTTAAGAAACCCCCTTATGAGTTATGGAACAACAGTAATCCAATGGTTAATTGTAGTAGATTATTTGGTTGAAATGTCTTTATCATTAACAGTAGGGATAATCTAGATAAGTTTTCTTCTAATAGTTATGAAGTAATTTTCATCAATTACTTAATCTTTAGTAAAAAGTATAGAGTATTCAACAAAATAACCAATTGTGTGGAAGAATCAGTTCATTTAATCTTTTATGAGATTGATCCACATGAACCCAAATCCTCTATTGAACATATTGAGGAAGATATGTCAATTCAGGACATTAATGATAAAGACAATGAACCCTATGTGAAAATAACTAGTATTTGAAATTTTTCGGAATCCTAGAATGGTGAATTTTAACATATAGACAACCATGAGGAGTCTCTTTCAACTTTTTATTTAGTTATTAGAACTCTCAAGAATCATCCTTTAGATTTTTCAGTAGGTGATCTAAATAGAGGGACACAAACTAGAGCTTATATGAGAAACCAGGTTGAACATCAATCTTTTCATTCACAAATTAAACCCAAAAAAATTGATGATGTAAACAATGATGATTTTTTAGTAACATATATGAAATAATAATTAAATCAATTTAAAAGAAACAATGTTTGGGAATTAGTAGATATACCTAAAGACACTTTGACCATATGCAGTAAATGGGTGTTTAGAAAAAATGATGATAAATCTGGAAACATAGTTAGAAATAGATGTAGACAAGTTTCACAAGGATATAGTAAAGAGGAAGGAATATACTATGAGTAAATCTTTGCACCTGTACCTAGAATAGAATTTTAACACCCCAAGATTTCATAGTGTGTTATTTCATTAAAATAATTCAATAACTTTCACTACACGCAACACCAAGTTCAAGCGCACCATGACTTACCAAACAAGCCGTTCAAAAGAGGTTATGAATAGTGTTAACTAAATTTTAAACTTTATATAATCCTTATAATTTTAGAATCCATATTATGAGTTTCTTAGATATAATGCAAAAACAAATTCATTTTCAGTATTGCACTTTTATCAAAATTAAATAATGAACCGTTTTTAAATTCAATATTTTAAACTTTTTGACTAAATTGGGACATCAAAAATTTAAAATGAAACATCCCAATCTTCCACGGTACGCTTTCCTTTGAATAATACAGTAGCGTGTGTTGTACGCAACTTCGAGTTTTAACACACACCACAACCGATCAAACTAGCCGTTATGAATAGTAATACCTAATTTTTGAAATTATATATATTTTATATTTCAAAATGGACTTAATTTTTGGATTCGGAATATCGAATTTAGCCTAAGGTGAAATTTTGGTACTTTTTGGATAACTTTAATATTTTGATGAATAGTGAAAACTACTAAATTTTAATTAAAAAAAACTTTTTTAATCAAAATAATTAATAGTGATAAATTATGAATTTGAGTGGTTTTAAAGTATATTTAGAATATATTTTTACCATTCAATACAATGTTGGTCATTGGACATAATTTCACAATTAAACCGAACATAAACAAGTGTCAATCTTTTGATAGTTATTATCTCTTAAAAACACGCTTTTTGTTTTAACAACGGGAATTAATTTTAAATTAATTTCTGCCCCTTCTGTGTTTTGAATTTGGAAAAATGGATTCCATATTTTGAATCAGGATGTTCAAATTGTTTAAATAGGTAACATTTATTTTTAGACATTTTGATTAATTAATGTGGTAAATATTTTATTTACCATGGTTAAGAGTAAATCCGGTAAATAAGGGTTAACAAATAATATTATAATTATACTAAATTACCCTAAAAGGTGTCCTATCCTTATTGGTTGATACATTTTCGACCATATGCTTCTTTGGGTTGATTTTGGGACCCCATGGAGTCACTTTTAGGTGATAGGGACAGTTTATTTTAATTAAGTTAAAATGAATACAAAAATGACACAAGCATATATGTTTTAGAAAAACGATTATTACATAGGGTTATATATGTTTTATTTTCGACTTTAAATATTCATTAGAAAGATAAAAAGATTTAATACCCAATTATATTTTATTTATAATTTTTAGACATTAAATAATTTAATTTATTTATGAAACAATGATGATGCAGTAATTACCATAATTGTGACAAATTAAAATAATTGATATTATAAATATACAAATAAATATAATTTGAGAATTTTTATCAATTAAACTAATTTTATAAGTTAATATGACATGTTAGGAATTATTTAATTAAATTTTTTCGAAGTAATCATTCTGTTATGAGTCTCACAAAAATCAAATATTGAATAGTGTCAAAATTGACATAAAAGAGTTTTTAAAACAAATATTATATTATTAATTGATATTAAATTCCTAAAAATATACGGATTAGCCAAGAGACTTATATAATGATAGGTGTATCATTAATAGACCACTTTGGGGTCTCTTGGATGTATATAGTAAGTTTATTAACCATATTATATAAAAATACAAAGAGACATTGTAAAAGTGAAACTAATTAACTAAGAGTTAATACTTAAAGATAAGGTTAATATAATGACCCAAACCTGTCTAAATTCTATTGGTTGAGTTGGTTTAGACCCATACCCAACTTAACATTTAAATAATAAACTTTGGATCCATTATAAACTGAATATAAATTTATTATAAATTAATATTTCTAGCTTTTCCAAAGGTGCCCCTCACCCCTCTTATAAAAGAGCACTCTTCCTTCTCATTTCGTCACACATTCAAAGCCTTTTGGTTCGGCCCAACTCTGCCCCAATACTCTCCCAACTTCCCTCACTACAACCTAGAGGCCTTATTTTGATTAGAAAGCCAACCTAAGGAGCCATTTTGATCAAATAAAAAGGAAGAACCTGAAGAAGAGGTAATGATTTCACCACCCTTTTCCAAGTTCCTTTCTTCTTCCACTTCTTCTTCCTTTGTTGTTACCATTGTAAAATAATAACTCCAAAATCATATATATACTGTGATGTTATTATAAATATGGTAAAAACATAATCAGTATTCTATCTACCCTTTGAATAACATGTCACCATACGTGCGTACGTACGGCTTACCGTCTCCACGTCGTGGTGTAATTGTTATTAAATATATTATTATTTGGATGGGTATAATAATGATGTGTAACTCATGTAAATAAAAAATATAAAATGTTAATGATTCTTTATATATGATATAACATCCATTTAAATATTATTTTCATATCAAAAGAATGATATTGTCGCCCGTGCGTGCGTACGGACTACCGTCTCCACGAACACGATGAGATTAATTCTTTATCGTATACATTCAAGTATAATTCTCATTTGATGATTAATAATAGTATCTAAGGACTTGATATAATTATGGATATGGATGAGATAAAACCTATCCATTACAAACATGTCTTATGTAACAAAACATATAAAATAAAACGAGTAAGTTAACACTAGAAACGACGATAATTCAAAGATATTATTAACAAAGAAATGTTAAAAGATCATATATGATATCATATTAATGTATATGATTATTGAATAATTTAATTACAATTATTTCATCATTATACAGGAGGTTAACCTACCCCAACCAAGGAAAAGTTCAAGGTAAGGGTTATTTCACAATCTCTTCATTATCCGAGGTTGTTTATACGTAATAATATACTGGGATCTCTCTATCATCCACATCCACGTTTCTTGAAAATGAATTTCAAAACATTTTTACTATTTACTAGAATATGGGTTAAAGTTATTTATACCCTTGTTTTAATTTTTATAAAAGTTTTATAAAGGAATCTTTTCGTCGTTTTCCAAACAAGGTGCTAATTAACCTTTTCGACAAAATTAAGGTAAGAATGCTTTTTTTTACCTTATACGGAGGGTGTGGCTATTTATCGCCATTATAAAATTGTCAAATCATCCCTTACAATCTTATAAGAATATTTTCAAAGAAAATGTTTTATTTTATAATTATGTGACTTTTAAATGACTTCAAAATGAATATTTTTAGAATTTTGGAAAGGAACTCTTTATCAAAATCAGAATTTTAAATGTTCTAAAGATTTATCTTTCTAAATCTTTTTAATTAATGTCCATGTCTTCAAAATGGTTTTTAAGGATTTATTTATATGGACATGAATGTTTTTAAAATGTTAATTCCTTTCAAAAGTTTCAAAGTGGTATGGGACACTTTGATTCAAAAATCTCTTTTTAATTACTTCCTTTATAAATGTGTGACTTTTAAATGATTTCAAAAAATGAGATATTTCACTCAAATAGTTTTGATTTCATCTATGTCAACATCCATTGATGGATTTTACGCTTATATGAAGTTGATTTATTATGATACAATACACTTATATTGTATGGAAGGTTTTGTGATATGTTTGACTGTGGATGTGCTATTTTTATACCATTCATAGTTTATGGTGAAAGTATTGACGTTTCATATGCTAGTTTTAATACGAATGTTTATGTTACATTTAAAACTTTTCATATGGGAATGTATTGGACTTAATATGTGACGGGTGGAGCCCGCTATAGCTCCTCGATGCATCGGTAGGTCTCATGAGACAAACTAGTGTCTTGGCATAAGGCCTTGGAAAAATCTTATTTGTAGTCTTGGCACGAGGCCTTGGCTATGTGGTTATGATAGTCTGGCATTATGCATTCCATAATTATGAAAGTGGTTATTGATATTGTATGCGATTATTCGATTAGTATAATATCCATGTGAATAAGTAAATGGCATTATTTCATTTTACTTTTGTCATAATATGTTGATGTTCAAGTTTAAAAGGCTTTTGTTTTGGTAATACATTGCCTTAAATGTTTATGCTTATTTTTGAATGTTTCCTCTATATTGTTATCCTTACTGGGCATTTTAGCTCACCCCTTTTCTATGTTTTATTTTTCCCAGGATGTGAAGAAGTAAGTTATGAATGACCTACATGGATATTATGAGGGGATAATAGTGTGGAATATGGAGATATTTATGTTGTTGTAGTAGTTTTTCACTCTATGATGTAATGTAAAACTTTATGAATATATCTAGTGTTTCCAAGGCTACTAAACCAATCGGTCTTTCGAGATTTGATCTTTCTTGTGATCATGCCAATGTTATGTAATAATGCACCGACTCTGGGTAACTGGGGTCGGGGCGTTACAGTTGGTATCAGAGGAATTTTAGTACAAACCATGGACGCTATATTTAGATAAACTCTCATTAGAGCACATAGATTTAAGATGGAATTTGAGGATTAATATAGAAGAACTTCCTAGAATTTTGGTATTGTTGAGATTTTATGAGTTTTCCGAGCAATACATCCATGTCTGGATACGAGCGGGTAGAGACGGCTCTGGCACAGTTGTACCTAGGGGTAAAACCCGAAAACACCGCTTTGAGCTAGACTCGAACGGGAACTGGTGCAGGACAATGGGCCTTGCTGCACTCTTGGTTACGACACTCCCATGGGATATGCTTAGGATAACTCTCATTTTCTTTACAAATAATTATGAAGGGTTTATGAGTATATAATTCCTCAAAGAAAACATTTTTATGAATATGGATTATATCCAAAAACTATTTAATTTATGTTATGTGTTTTACAAGTTTGAGATTAGGTATTGTTATTCATAAACTAATCTAATGTATGCCATTGTTTAGAAATGGCGCCCAGTAGAAGGAATGAGAACTCTTCCAATGCACATGATACAAAGAGAAAGAAGGATCATATATTTCATGGTCTTAAACCAGAATTTATAAGAGAAATAGTTTCGCATGTATTATCATCATATGAAGAAATAATATCATGTGTTGACAAGATAAGTAAAGAGTCTACTGAGTCCTATGGCTTTGAAGGGAAGCAAGAGAAGAAAAGGATGGAAGAGAGAAAGATGGATAAAGGGAAGAGGGAAAAGAAGAATTTTCCCATATGTGATAACTGTGGGAAGAAACACCTTGGAACTTGCCTGAAAGGAATGAGAGATTGTTATAAGTTTGGAGGAAAAGGGCACAAAGTACGTGAGTTCAAGGTTAAAAAAATGGTTACAAATGTACAATGCTTCATTTGCAAGGAGTTTGGACACTATGTGAACCTATGTCCCAGTCATCAGACTATGACGCAAATGATGCTATTGGATAATAATCAAGTTATGATTCTACCATTGATGAAGAGGAATGATTAGAGTTCTTATGTTGATTATGTCGTTTGAGTGTTGTATCAACAATGTAGTTGTTATAATAATTATGGAGTATATAAAGATTGTACTGCAATACTATTTCATTAAGGACTTGAGACTGTACTATTTCATTAAGGACTTGAGATTGTGTGGAACAAAGAAAAGTGACTCAATAGCAGGTTAATTTTTTGGAAAATATATGGTTGAGAGAAATATAAACCATAATATGGTTCTGATACCGAGGTAGTGATTTTAGAATGATACATGATTGATTTGGATATATTATATTGGATATTCTTGACTACCTTGAAGCTGAATAATGATTTGTATATTCCATCATTGTTGGGGTTTACAACATTTTTGGATTGATGATGTATATCCACCATTCTATATGGAATAAGGAAGCATGAATGTAATCAATAAAGATTATGGTAATTCAGGATGTTTCATTATTTTAAAAGAATACCTAATGAAGGTATTAATATGTTATTACGGGGTAAAAGGATCTACATTATGTTTACCTTCCTTATAAATGTTGGACTGTGAGTTTGGACAGAAATATTTTGGATAGTTCTAGTTTGGATTATTTTGGATTGCCATAAAAGGACAACCCGGAGGTCGGGCGGCAACCCGTCACGACCGGCAAGGCCGCGAGACTTGAACCCGCAACCGAAGGGCGACAAGGGTGTATCACCTACCACTAGCCCATGAGATGTCTTGTATTAAATAATGTATTTTTTTAAATGATCGGGTAAATGAATTATACATTCATTTATTTTGGAACCCTGTACGAATAGTATAAATAGGATTTTTTTTACGTTCTATTATCTTTTAGAGTGAAAGATGAGTCTGTGGTAGAAATTTATTAATGGATAAAACTCTAATTATAAAGTAAGTATATCTCCTTATGATCTTAGCCAATCTCATAAATAAATTCCTCGACATTAAGAAAAGGAACTTTGAACAAAAATGTTATCCTAGATGGTACCTTAAATCATCACTAATTTATGGCTTTGGGATTGTTGGCCTTTTCATAGCCATGTTCTCTACCACTCTCCATCAGATAATTGATGGTTAGATTTATCTTCCATATCCATATTTTCCTACATGGAACCCTAGTATGTGTTATTTTCAGTAATCTTCATACTTTCCACTCTTTATTTTAAATAGAGGCCTCATTAATTCATTTTTCGATGTGGGATTTCAACTAAGATATTTTGAAACGTCAAAAATGTGTTATCCTAATACCCTATGTTTTGTTGAACCGATGGTTTTTCAAATAATCATAGATTGATGAATTTAAGGACCTCAATTTTACACATGTTTGTGATTGACGATCTCAATCACTACCAATAAATATTTACGTTTTTCCTCCAATTATATGTCTCTAATTGCCACCAATGTTCTCCTAATCGAGATCATAATTTGGTGGTGACCCTTTCATTTATCTTTTCCTCATATTAATACTAAATTTTAGTAACTCAATTTCCAATGTGGGTTTTCCCACAAATATATTTTCTGTTTTCAACATTTTATTTTTGAAGAACAATTTCAAATTGTGAGGACACAATTTATTGAAGGAGGGGAGAATGTAACACCCCAAGATTTCATAGTGTGTTATTTCTTCAAAATAATTCAATAACTTTCACTACACGCAACACCAAGTTCAAGCGCACCATGACTTACCAAACAAGACGTTCAAAAGAGGTTATGAATAGTGTTAACTAAGTTTTAAACTTTATATAATCCATATAATTTTATAATCCATATTATGAGTTTCTTAGATATAATGCAAGAACAAATTCATTTTTAGTATTGCACTTTTATCAACTTTTAATAGTGAACCCTTTTTAAATAAAATATTTTAAACTTTTTGACTAAATGGGGACATCAAAAATTTAAAATGAAACATCCCAAGCTTCCACAGTACGCTTTCCTTTGAATAATACAGTAGCATGTGTTGTACGCAACTTCGAGTTTTAACACACACCACAACCGATCAAACTAGCCGTTATGAATAGTAATACCTAATTTTTGAAATTATATATATTTTATATTTCAAAATGGACTTAATTTTTGGATTCGGAATATTGAATTTAGCCTAAGGTTAAATTTTGGTACTTTTTGGATAACTTTAATATTTTGATGAATAGTGAAAATTACTAAATTTTAATTAAAAACAACTTTTTTAATCAAAATAATTAATAGTGATAAATTATGAATTTGAGTGGTTTTAAAGTATATTTAGTATATATTTTTACCATTCAATACAATGTTGGTCATTGGACATAATTTCACAATTAAACCGAACATAAACAAGTGTCAATCTTTTGATAGTTATTATCTCTTAAAAACACGCTTTTTGTTTTAAAAACGGGAATTAATTTTAAATTAATTTCTGCCACTTCTGTGTTTTGAATTTGGAAAATTGGATTCCATATTTGGAATCAGGATGTTCAAATTGTGTAAATAGGTAACATTTATTTTTAGACATTTTGATTAATTACTGTGGTAAATAGTTTATTTACCATGGTTAAAGTTAAATCCGGTAAATAACGGTTAAAAAATAATATTATAATAATACTAAATTACCCTAAAACGTGTCCTAACCTTATTGGTTGATACATGTTCTACCATAGACATCTTTGGGTCGATTTTGGGACCCCATGGAGTCACTTGTAGGTGATAGGGACACTTTATTTTAATTAAGTTATAATGAATACAAAAATGACACAAGCATATAGCTTTTAGAAAAACAATTATTTCATAGGTTTATATATGTAGTATTTTCAACTATAAATATTAATTATAAATATAAAAAGATTTAATACATAATGACATTTTATTTATAATTTTTATAAATTAAATAATTTAATTTATTTATGACACAATGATGATGCAGTAATTACCATAATAGTGAAAAATTAAAATAACTGATATTATAAATACACAAATAAATATAATTTGAGACTTTTTATGAATTAAAATAATTTTCTAAGTTAATATGAAATGTTAGGAATGATTTAATTAAATTTGATCGAAGAAATCATTCGGTTATGAGTTTCACAAAAATCAAATATTGAATAGTGTCAAAATTGACATAAAAGTGTTTTTAAAACAATTATTATATTATTAATTGATATTAAATTCCTAAAAATCTATGGATCGGCCAAGAGACTTATATCATGATAGGTGTATCATTAATATACCACTTGGGGGTCGTTTGGATGTATATAGTATGTTTATTAACAATATTATATAAAAATAAAAGAGACATTGTAAAAGTGAAACTAATTAACTAAGAGTTAATACTTAATGATAAGGTTAATATAATGACCCAAACCTGTATAAATTATATTGGTTGAGTTGTTTATGACCTATCCCCACCTTAAAATTTAAATAATCAACTTTGGAGCTATTATAAACCTAATATAAATTTATTATAAATTAAAATTTCTAGCTTTTCCGAAGGTGCCCCTCACCCCTCTTATAAAAGGGCACTCCTCCTTCTCATTTCTTAACCCCTTCAAAGCCTTTTGGATTGGCCAAAATATACCCAAAGACTCTCCCAAATTACCTCACTACAACCTTGAGGCCTTATTTTGATTAGAAAGCCAACCTAAGGAGCCCTTTTGATCAAATCAAAAGGAAGAACCCGAAGAAGAGGTAATGATTTCACCACCCTTTTCCAAGTTCCTTTCTTCTTCCATTTCTTCTTCCTTTGTTGTTACCATTGTAAAATAATAACTCCAATATCATATATATACTGTGATGTTATTATAAATATGGTAAAACCATAATCAGTATTCTATCCACCCTTTGAAGTACATGTCACCATATGTGCGTACGTACGGCTTACCGTCTCCACGTCGTGGTGTAATTGTTATTCAATATATTATTATTTGGATGGGTATAATAATGATGTGTAACTCATGTAAATAATAAATATAACATGTTAATGATTCTGTATATATGATATAACATCCATTTATATATTATTTTAATATCAAAGTAATGATATTGTCGCTCGTGCGTAAGTACGGACTGCCGTCTCCACGAACGCGATGAGATTCATTCTCCATCGTATCCATTCAAGTATAATTCTCATTTGATAGTTAATAATAGTATCTAAGGATTTGATATCATTTTGGATATTAATGAGATACAACCTATCCATTACAAACAAGTCTTATGTAACAAAACATATAAAATAAAACGAGTAAGTTAACAGCAGAAAAGACGATAATTCTAAGATATTATTAACAAAGCAATGTTAAAAGATCATATATGATATCATATTAATGTATATGATTATTGAATAATTTAATAACAATTATTTCACCATTATACAAGAGGTTAACCTACCCCAACCAAGGAAAAGTTCAAGGTAAGGGTTATTTCACAATCTCATCATTATCCGAGGTTGTTTATACGTAATAATATACTGGGATCTCTCTATCATCCACATCCATGTTTCTGAAAAATGAATTTCAAAACATTTTTACTATTTACCAGAATATGGGTTAAAGTCATTTATACCCTTGTTTGACTTTTTATAAGAGGTTTATAAAGGAATCTTTCCGTTGTTTTCCAAACAAGGTGCTTTTTAACCTTTTCGACAAAATTAAGGTAAGAATGTTTTTTTTACCTTATACGGCGGGTGCGACTATTTACCACCGTTATAAAATTGTAAAAGCTTCCATTAAAATATTATAAGAATATTTTCAAAGAAAATGTTTTATTTTATAATTATCTGACTTTTAAATGACTTCAAAATGAATATTTTTAGAATTTCGGAAAGGTACTCTTTATCAAAATCAGAATTTTAAATGTTTTAATGATTTATCTTTCTAAATCTTTTTAATTAATGTCCATGTCTTCAAAATGGGTTTTAAGGATTTATTTATATGGACATGAATGTTTTTAAAATTTTAATTCCTTTAAAAAGTTTCAAAGCGGTATGGGACACTTTGATTCAAAAATCTCTTTTTAATTACTTCCTTTATAAATGTGTGACTTTTAAATGATTTCAAAAAAAGAGATATTTCTATCAAATAGTTTTGATTTTATCTATGTCAACATCCATTGATGGATTTTATGCTTATTTTATGTTGATTTATTATGATACAATACACTTATATTGTATTGAAGGTTTTGTGATATGATTGACTGTGGATGTGCTATTTTTATACCATTCATAGTTTATGGTGAAAGTATTGACATTTAGTATGCTAGTTTTAATACGAATGTTTATGTTATGTTTAAACCTTTTCATATGGGAATGTATTGCACTTAATATGTGATGGGTGGAGCCCGCTATAGCTCCTCGATGCATCGGTAGGTCTCATGAGACAAACTAGTGTCTTGTCACAAGGCTTTGGCAAAATCTTATTTGTAGTCTTGGCACGAGGCCTTGGCTATGTGGTTATGATAGTCTGGCATTATGCATTCCATAATTATGAAAGTGGTTATTGATATTTTATGTGTTTATTAGATTAGTAGAATATCCATGTGAATAAGTAAATGGAATTATTTCATTTTACTTTTTCCATAATATGTTGAAGTTCAAGATTAAAAGGCTTTTTTTGGTTATACATTGCCTTAAATTTTTATACTTATTTTTGAAAGTTTCCGCTATATTGTTATCCTTACTGGGCATTTGAGCTCACCCCTTTTCTATGTTTTATTTTTCCCAGGATGTGAAGAAGTAAGTTATAAATGACCTGCAGGGATATTATGAGGGGATATTAGTGTGGAATATGGAGACATTTATGTTGTTGTAGTAGTTTTTCACTTTATGATGTAATGTAATACTTTATGAATATATCTAGTGTTTCCAAGGCTACTAAACCAATCGGTCATTGGAGATTTGATCTTTCTTGTGATCATGCCAATGTTATGTAATAATGCACCGACTCTGGGTAACTGGGGTCAGGGCGTTACAAGAATCCATTAGGATACTACTTTCTTATGCAGCTCATCTGAATTTCAAACTTTATCAAATCAATGTCAAAATTGCTTTTTTAAATGGGTGCATAGTTGAGAATGATTTGTTGAACAAACACCTTGTTTTACAAATGCCTATTTTTTTTTCAAATCACGTCTTTAAACTATCTAATGATTTATATGGTCAAAAATAATCTCTAAGAGCTTGGTATGACAAACATAGTTCATTTCATATTTAAAAAAGTTTTACTAAAGGAAAAGAAGATCCAACTATTTTTATTAAATAGATTTCCAAAGATGTTTTAATAGTAAAAATTTATGTAGATGATATTATTTTCAAATCTTCTAAAAATTATTCATGTACTGATTTCTCAAAAATGATGCAACATGAATTTGAAATGAGTTTAATGTGGGAACATAAATTTTTCCTTGGATTTCATAATTTTCAAAATAAAAATGGAATTGTTTTAAATAAAAGTAAATATAATACGGATCTTTTGAAACATTGTATTTTGGATGGAAAAAATGGTATTGTTACAACTTTAAGTACCACTTTTATGTTAGATGCTGATGAAACTCGTAAACCAGTGGATCAAACCAATTAAAGAGGTATGATTTGGAGTCTACTCTATCTTACTACTAGAAGACATGGTATTATGTTCTGTGTATGCATGTGTTCTCATTTTCAAGCCAATCGAAAAGAATCTCATTTAATATATGTTAAAAAGATTTTTAAATGTCTCAAATATACTACAAACTTTGTACTATTTTATCCAAGATGACAATCATTTGATTTAATAAGTTATTCAGATAATGAATTTGCATGTAGAAAGTGAGATAGAAAGAGAGCCTCTAGAACATGTCACACATTGGGAAAGACACTGGTATCATGGTGTAGTAAGAAACATAATTCTATTACATTGTCTACTATAAAAGTAGAATATATAGCTACTGGTAGTTGTTGTGCTCCAATTCTTTGGATAAATGACAATTTTCTAGATTATGGATATCAATTCAAACATGTATCTAAATAATTTGATAATAAAAGTTCTGTAAATATCTCTAAAATCTAGTATATCATGTTAAGAAAAATAACATTGATGTGAGACAACACTTCCTGAGAAATCATTATCAAAGAGGTGATATCACTCTGGAATTCATTAGCACTAAATATGAATTGGATGATATATTCACAAAGCATTTGAATTTCGAGAGGTTAAATTTCATCAAACTCGAGCTATGTATGATTAACTATTATGTTATGAACCTCACCATTAGAACACGCTATCGGAACCTCACGGTTATACCTCACCATTGGACCTCACCATTTGACCTCAACGTTGGACCTCACCGTTGGAACTCATCATTGGACCTCACCATTGGACCTCACCTTTGGACCTCACCATTAGGAACTTCACCGTTCAACCTCTCCATTAGGAACTTCACCGTTCGACCTCACTGTTGGAACTCACCGTTGGACCTCACCTTTGGACCTCACCATTCGACCTCACAGTTCTAACCTCACCACTAGGAACCTCACTGTTTGACCTCACTATTGGACCGAACCATTAGGACCTCACCTTTATGAACCACACCGTTGGCACCTTATCAATAGTTTGCTTTTTCAGGACATTTCATTTTTCTACCGGAATTTGAAACATTTTTAGTATAACATATTTCTTTTAGTTGATTTTATAGATCCCTAAATGATAAAATTAATGTACAAACCACATTTCTATCCACATCTACTCTCCCCTGAATATCTTAATCCACAAAATAAGAACCTAATCTCTTCTCTAAACCCTCTAACTGCTCCAAATATCTTCGAAATATAGAAGAGACTGTAGGACAGGGATGAAGAAGATGTGCCCAAGCCTAAAATACCTCAAGATGAGTTCATTAGTGGAATCTGGGTAGTGGAAAAGCTGATAAACCCTAATTTTTTGAAGAGGGAAATCATGGTGAGAAAGAGATAAGTTATGAATGGCAACTTTCGAGAAGGTATTTAGTGCTAATGGCACTTGAATCTCATGGTTGGGTTGAATTCTATGAAAACAACAATGGTCCCTATTACCTGATGATAGTGAAAAAGTTTTATGAGTTTTTGAAATTTGAACAGTCTGAGAATGAAGATAGAATGTATTCTATGGTAAATGGAATAAGTGTGATCCTCTATTCTTTTGAATGGGCAGAGTGTTTGAGAGTATCCCATGAAGGTATTTATAAAAACTACTCAGGAGTTGTACCTCCCTCTAGTGAGTTCTTCTGTTATGAAGAAGCCTTAGCCGAACTGACAGGGAATGAGATCCCAAGTAAATTAATTGTTGCTGAAATGGAAGGGGAAGTCAAGTTGTAGTTTATGTTTTTTCAGTATATCATGAGCCTTTGGAGAGGTGAATTTTCAACCATGAAGTATCAGGACATATTTCCTTGGTATTTGTAGAATGAAAGACATGAGAAAATTTATGTAGATTATTGATGATTTTGTTAGAGGATATGAAAAAGACTAGCTCCAAGTCTAATGCTTTGTTTTATGCTATATTTTTATTTGTGATGATAAAGGTGAAAGGATTTTCTGGAAATAAGGAGTAAATAGAAGTAGTAAGGTACTACTTTAGCATTAAGGAGTAAATAGATGTAGTAAGGTACTACTTTAGCATTACTAAGATGATTTGAATTTTGGTGAAGATAAATTAGAAAACTTGGCAAAGAAGATTAGTGCATTATGAGGATATGCTATATGAGGAAATCAACACTATTACCCATCCTACTAGTCAAAATGATAAGAGAGACACTATTCTAATGCCTGATGATGTGGAGCCAGTATATACAGATAAAGAATAAGGGGTTACTTTTGTGAAAGAAATAGAGGATTCTCTTATATATGATTGGAGTGATCATATCCTTCCCACAAACCCCCATGATAATACTATATCTTTGATGAGACTATCCCTACTAAAATATTACCTAGATGGGAGACTATCCTAAGGGACAATGATGAGGATGAAACTTGTGAAGAAGAAAATAAATAAAATGTCTTAAGAGACATTAATGAGACCTCAGATGAGAAAGAAAACACTGAATCCAGTCATGTTGACTTTGAGACAGATTATAATGCAAGTGATGAGGAATTTCTATGTATCAATCCTATGATAGGACATATATATATGATAGAAAGTATAGATGAAGAAGTTCTTTAGTCAGGTGATGCTGGCATTGCTTTGGCAGTAGTTGAAGATTCTGTAGAGAAAGTTGATATGGGCTCTCCTATTAAAGTAGTTGATCAAGTTGGTATGGAAGAGATGGAGGTAATTAATCAGATGTATTCTATAATTAAGGGGAGGAACCTATTTCCCTAGGTTCAGTTGTCGCTGATCATGGAATAGAAGACTGGTCAGAAGACCATGGATTCATGGTCTTAGGTTCATACTCTGGAGATTCTGAGGATGACAAGCCAATCATAAGTCCTCCAATTCCTTCAGTTTCAATGACTTCCATTGTGCAACTAGTGGTGCTTTTTCCATGAGACAATGTGAATAAGGTTGATTTATAATCATTAAAATCATATTTTCTGAGAAATTATGATATGAAATATATTGAGATAGAAATAATTGTGACCCAAAATCAGGAAGTTGTATCATCGGCCTCAGAAAGAGTAATTTCTACCTCCCACTAACATCTGCTACATGAATTGAAGGACTGTCAGAATCATGTCATATCCTTGGAAGAATCTATATAATCTCTAAAGAAGTCTATTTTGAGTATATAATCCTATATGTATTCAATGGCTCAGTTGGACAAACAACTTTTATATGGTAACAGTGTCATTTAAAAACTGGACAATGTGTTTAAGGACATTAAGAAGTATATAGAGGCACATGAGAGTGGACACGATGATGATGTGAAGATATAATCTGTGGTCTGACAAAATATTTTAGGTAGACAATTTATTTTAATATTGCACCTCTATGTGCAAATTCTTCCTCGTTAGTTTCCCCTATTGATCAAGAATCTTTTCAGATCAGTTGTTATAGAAGAAGTGGAGAAGTTCTCTGGTTCAAGTACCTCAGATCATTAATTTATAAATGAGTTCATTTCCACTACCATGGAAATTCATAACCTAGTAGGAAATTTTCTAAGGGAAGATTCTCAAGATGAGACGACTATCAAAGAGAATGTTGATTTCTATTATAAAAGGGTATATACTAAAAATCAAACAGATGGTCACTTTATGTTTATTTTGGATAACATGAGGATTACACCTATCTCTCAGGTGTTTAACGATCATGTTCGCAGGGTTAGAAAGTTAAATTATACCCTAAACAAATTTATATACAATAAGAATGATTTTATCTCAACTATGGAAAGATGAGGAATCATTATTATGGATTTCAAAAATCTTATTTTCCCTTTCTCCATGTGGAATGGACTTAAATCATTGTTCCTCCAACTTTACATTCTTCCTAAGCTACCTCATGATCTTCCAGTGTTACTCCCATGATGAATCATGCATAGGCCATAATTATCTTGACCCCTATGATTCCTCAGATAACTATTCACTACCAGTCTACTTATTCTTCTTTTGCAGCTCCTCCAACCTTTCCCACAGCTATCCCTCGACCTATCCCTCCATCTTTAGAACATGGATCCTCAGCTTCCAAAGACAAATATCCCTTGTACATATCTGATGTGGATTGAATCTGGGATTTCATAGTTGGTATAAATCTTTGTACAATTTTTTTATCTTGTATTCTTGCTTCATTAGTAAAAAAATCCTCTTTTTCCTCCTTTTGTCTTTAAGTCTTTTTGTTCATCACAAAGAGGGAGAAGTTTTATGTTTCATGCAAGGAGAAGATGATTTTATGTTAATTAGAATAATTTAATATATATAATATGTACAATACACATGTTTTCAATGTTACTTATACATACCTATGAAGATATTACCAAATTCTCTTAACCCTGTTTAAAAAAAACTACTGATATAATTTGTGATTATCAAAAAGGGGGAGATTTTTGGAGTCACCGGTTTGGATAATCCCAAATCAAGTTACATTTATATAAATAATAATTTTTCTCTTATAGGATAATAATTAATGTGAAAATAATGTTTATATCAAGTAATAACTATTTAATTTTAATCTTACTACTTTCGTGTTTATGCTCTCAATGAAAAATTTCACTAAGGATACAAAGGTCACTGATGAAAAGGTCACCAACGCAAAGGTCACAGATGCAAAGGTAACCAATGAAAGGTCATCGTTGAAGGTCACTGGTGAAAGGTCACTATTAAAGGTCACCGATTAAAGGTCACCTTTGAAGGTCACCAATGAATGGCACAGATGAATGGTCACCGATAGAAAGTTCATCGCTAAAGGTTACAGTTGTGATGGTTACTGCTAATGTTTACCACTACAGGCTACTTTTGAGAAGGATACCAATTAGAAGGATACCGTTGAAGGCTACCACTACTAGTATACCAATTCTCACTCTTCTACTCATTTTTCAAAGTTTTTATATTATTCAAATGGTCATATTTTCTAAATTTAATGCTTCTGACAATAATTAATTCTGATTATAGACATATAAAGAGACTGTATGTGGGGATAGTACGAGGTATGAGGAGGACCAAATATGGTTTAATCATTTACAATTTTCAAATGCCAAGTATAAAAGGGAAGACCGAGGTAAACAAAAAAGATATAATGCAAGGAACAGAGAGAGGAGTGCATCGGAAAGAACATACTCACTAGATCAAAGAAGATCCATCCAACACATACGTACTGAACCCAAGAGAATCACGAAGATAATTTGGGAAAAAATCTCTTCTTCATTAAGTTATTCAACAACTCTCTATCCAACCTAGAATCAGAACATCTTAGTACTCATAAGGTAGAACCCGGAGTTGTGACACTATATATTGAGGACAACATTCAGAGAAAGACTCGAACTGCAATTTCATCACTCCAAGGAGTGAAGAGCTAAACTGAAAACACATAGAGCCTTCTTACTCTATTTTATAATATTTTATCTACTATGTTATTTTATTTTAAATTTCTAAAAAGTGAGTGTTTGTGTTTCAAACACTATATCCCGAGATTAAACTGAGGATACTGAAAATAATCACATCAAACATCACTTACACCTTGTTTCCCACACATAATAATGTAGAAGACCTTGTGTGATCAGAATTGTTTTCCATGTAGAACTATTGTAAAGGGTTTAAACCCTATAATGTTTGTCAAAACTGTTGTAAATCTCGATACAGGATGTGTATCATGTTTATTTTTAATATAAACTAATTTGTGGTTGGTGATCTATAAGTTGAGAGGATTATGTCTCGGCATGAGATGAAACCTCATATTTAACATTTTTGTTTTCTAGGTTTTGATAGACTCTATTATTCAATTTTCCATTGCTCATTATTTTAAAAATAGAAAAATGTTTATATACCTACTTTTATAGTTACTGCAGGTTAGTGTGTGTGATTGTTTAATTCACTAATCCTATTTCAAAATATTAGGAAATGTTTTACACTTATTCAACTGAGGACTAAAAACCATTTGAGAAACCTATTAAACAACTAAACATTTATATCTCTACTTCCATAATTAAATGATCCATTTCATAATAGAGGGATTTATATCCTTATGGTTTTAACAAAAATTTTATGTTGGAACTCAATTCACCCCCTCTTGAGATTCCACTCTGACTAGTAGAAATTATTGTCGGTTTTCATCTGACACTTGAAACATGTATGTAATTACATATTTACTACTTTGGATTTTGATCATTTCCTTGTAATGGATGTATTCATGTATTTTTTGATTGATTATTGTATATTCTTGTATATTGATTACATTTAATACAAATTAACTGTGTTTTAATGATTTAATAATTTCAGTGTAGTCTCCCAGATTAAATTTTAGACCCTCACTACTAGTCGTCAACCTCTAGAATATGGGGTGGTGTACATAAGGTCATGTAGGAAACAATCTTAGGGGAATATGTATGTGGAACTTGGGTGAGAAAATTTCTATGTGTAATGAGAAGAGTTTACTTTCCATCATATTTTATTTATTGTATGGAAAAGATAAAAAAGATATTTTTATGATCCATCCATGGTCATGAGATAGTATGTGGGAGTTGCAAACCTATGTGTGGGGGAAACACTATGTACCCAAGGTGGGAATGTTTTTGTTGATTTTATCTATTATAGTCTTATTTTATTTCTCCTAATGTGATTCACATATTGTGTGATGTAATTTTATCATGATATTTTATTCATATCACAATATGGAATAAGTGTTGTGTATGAATTTATAATTCTTGTAACTCATGATTTTATGAAAAATTCATCATATTATGGATGCATGGAAAATAATTTCAGGAGTGGGTTTTGGGGAATGAAAATAGTTTTCATTATTTGATTAATTAGTTAAGATAATTATTTCCTAATAATGAAATGATAATTTTAAATAATCCTAAATGTGATAATTTCTAATTGATATTAATTGGATGTCTAATGTGTATTTTATAAAATAATTTGTTATTACTCTTTGTGAGCCATGGACTAGGTTAGGTGTGGTAATGTGTATTGATTGTGACTGGGATTTGACCATGTGTTGGTGTGTGAGGGAGGGATTACTCTAACATTAAGTGATAAATCTTGTTAAAAATTGTTAATGTTCTGTTATGCGTCTTATGAAATCTGTTGCGCATAATATATAATGCCTCTATCATGTTATTATGGTATGATGAGAGGATGACATTACTGTGAAGGATCCAGTAGTAGCATAAAAAGTGTCCCCTATGGTCCTGGGAGAATGCGTGGGAGAGTATTTCCATGAGAACATTTCTCTTTTTATATAGTTCATGAAAAAAGACCATGGTAGGGTTTTGCACAAAATGTTTGATCTGACCTAGTAGTTGTAGTTACAACACCCTATGACCATCACTGGAATGGTGTACATAAGGAATCTAATATCATGACTGAGTCAATAAAAATAATTCTTGACCACATAGAGACTCATACAATGATAATACTCAATTTGGTTGCATATAGGGTAGGGGTTCATGTGATGTAGTTGTGGGATATTTAGGCTTGGGATGATAATTTTGAGAGAATGGTATATAAGGAAATCTTAGTGATGTTCATAGAATACATTAACTTATAGATAGTGAGACATGAGTTGGTAGAAATGTTTTTATGGTTGTCCTAGTAATGCTTGGTGGTGATGGGTATTCCAGTAACTCCAATGACATAAAATGAATTGTTCCATTTCTAGAAGGATATGAGGAAACTAAAAAAATACGTTTTTTGGAAAAAAATTAAATGTGATATTACGTCCAAGGTAAATATATTCCATTTGAAGAAGTTTGCTGAAGCGATGAATCAATATCTGATTTTCAGGGTAATCTAAAAGAGGATTTAACAGGATTATGGGTGGTTTCTACTTATTGAAGATGAAGTACATCATTCGAGAGTAGGAAGAATTAATTTGAGAATGTAAACTAGTGTAATATAAGATAGAGTTTCAATGGAGAAGTATTAGTTACCTAGAGTAGTAGTCAAGTGAATTTCCACCAGTATAGTAGATTATGTCTCATTTTTTGTTTGTTTCCCGGACCACCAGTGGAATGTTATGACCATGGAGGGATATGAGTCTTAAAGAAGTACTATAGGAACCCTCGACTAATGGGTATTGATGGAAAAGCTAGGATTAACAAAAGCACTGGAAGGTTGTTTTCTACACAGTACATGTCTGGAAGATGGAGTTCTAATGGAATTTATGGTCAACTTTACATAAGAATAACCTCAAGGAAATATCTCTTATATCAGAAGATCAGTACTATATAGGGTACATAAATTGTAGCATAGGAAATAAGGGGAGGTCAATTGCATGCAGTTCAACCTACACATGAGGATATCAAGTATGGTCCTTTGACAGTTACATGTTGTATTCTACTAGATATTATAATTAATATCACTTTATTTTAGATAAGAACCTCACATTCTTTTATAACTAATCAAATTTTGAATAGTTTCAGTCTAACCATGGAGTTTTTGAGTTGGGTTTTGATGTTTCTTAGACCACATTGTATAGAGTAAAAACAAATTTCTAAATTAAAGGGGTGTGACCTTGAGGTTAGTGAGTATCATTTTCTTTTGGCATGTCTATAAACATGAAATTTCATGTTCATGATTGATTTTTCATTTGATTTGGATGGTATCTTACAAATCCAACTACAATTGATATAATATTTAATGAAATGATAAAATTCATAAGGGAAAGATTTATTTTTATCATGGAGAATGGGATATATAGGTATGAAACATATGACATATTCATTAGAAATTATGACAGATCACTACACCATTTGGGACACATTTTTTGTACGATAGGGGTTAGAAGAAAAGAATTTATCCACCAATAGTGGACCAATTTTGGGATTTTTTTCTAAGGACTTATCAGAGCTTCCATCTAAAAAAGATATCGAGTTTAAAACTGGGAAAATTCTATGAGAAGAGAAAATTTATATCTCACCTTTTCAAATGCCACCAATAGTGCTAAATGATCTTATGAAACAATCAGAATTACTGATGTATATTGGATTTATCTATCAGAGTATATTTCCACAGTGTTCTACATTTTTTTACTACAATGGATGATAGAACATTTCATTTGTGTGTCGATTAATGGAATTTGAACATGATGATAGCTAAGAATGGGTGTCCACTTCCTTTTATTGATGTTCACATTGACCAATTGAGATGATCTTCTTGTATTTTCCAAGATTTTCTTGAGATCAGTTTTTCATCAGTTGATAGTGAGTCATTTTGATGTACTAAAAAGTACAGTAAGGAGAAGTTATATCTAGTATGGTATCATTTTTATCCCAATTTTTTTGAGAAAATATTAAACTAATTTTATGGAATGATGAAAAAATATCCCACCCAAACTAGAATTAGTTTATTTTTAATTCTATCAATGACATGTTATTGTACTCAAAGACTCATGATGATAATGCCAAATATCATAACACTGTCATGAGTACATTTTTAGATCATAAAAAAAATCTAATCTATATAATTTTTTATTCTAGATAGGTAGGGTTCATTTCATTGGACACATCATCTAAGATGAAGGTGTTTTATTAGGAAAAAAAAATAATAGGAAATTCATTCATTGGAGTAGCTCAAGAATGATTTTGATATTCAATGTAATATTTTGTTTTGTGGGTCATCATTAGAGATTCATCCAAAAATATTTTGATTGGAATTTCTTCCTTTGGGCATAGACATAAAGATATAAAAAATTATTGGTATAGAAAATGTGATAATTCCATTCAAGAGTTAAATAAATGTTTTTCGAACACACCAATATTGATCTTACCTGAGTCGGGAGAGAAATATAACTTTTTTTGATATGCCTGATATCAGACATAGAGCATTTTTGATTTTGGGAGCTCAGGTTGTGTCATATGGTTATTTAATGTTTGGGCCACATGAAAGTAGTTACTATACACATCATATCATGTTATCTATAGTGGTTTATGACTTAATGTGTTGGAAGAATTTCCTTTTAGGGAAAATCTTGTTGTTTATAATGATAAAAAAATAGTGAAGTACATCTTTTTCACATAGAGTTTTAAACCCCTAGAAGTGGATATGGGATGATTATATGTATTCATTTTATTTTTATTTTTCCTATATACCGAGATTGGGATATCATTTTTATAACTCATTGAGTTAGAATACAAAGAGCCCGAATGTCTAGGGGTATAACTATGAGTGGAAGATGATGGTGTCGTTCATTGAGATTCAGGTATATTTTCAAGGGGAGTGGGAATAGACAAAACTTAAATCCTTATTAGTTGTGCTCACACATTTATGATTGAATAAGGATATGCAGTATGATGATCTAGAGTGTTCAACCATGACTGAAATCTTTGAAGGGTGGGGGTCACATTCTGATTGGATCATAGATGAGGATCAGATCATCTTTTTCTAGGGACAAGTTTATGTGACTAGGTGTATGTATAAGGAGATGATTTCTGAGTATCATTCCTCAATTTGGGTAGTGTGTCCTAGTTTGAGAAACCTTCACCATAACGTATGTCAATGATATTGGTGTCCAGGCATGAAAAATTTGATTTCATGTTTTGTGCCATGATACTACACGTGAAAGTTGGTGTAGGCTGAGCATTAGTGACCGAGTGGTCTGCTATAGCTATTTGAAAATCCAGAATAGAATTTTGAGGAATTTTCCTTGGATATATCAGTGGTTCATCAGAGGATCCCTCAAAATAATGATGTGATATGGGTAATTGGGGACTGGTTGAAATAATTTTCCCAGTTCTTTCATATCTGGGAAACAATCATAGTTTATCATTTTGGAGGTATGTATGTTAGAGAGATTTTTTATTTTCAAGGGTTTACAAGGATAATAGTTTCAAATATTTATTTGAGTATTAAATCTCAAATCAATGAATTCTTATAGAAGTCACTTCATACCCAGGATTTTTGAGTATGTATTTTTACACATGAACATACAGTAAATGAGAACGTATTATTCATGTGTTGAAGGACATGTAGTGAACATTTATCCTATAATTTGGGGTTTATAGAAAAATCACATAAATATATAATTGATTTCACCTATAATAATAGTTTTCATGAAATTATTTAGATGGAATCATATTAGGAACTGTATGGTAGTCCATGTATGTCTCTTTTATATTGGATGTAGGTACGGAAGTTAGTGATATTTAGACTGAGATTCGTGAAGAATACATTGAAAAATGTTCTGTAGATTTAGAAACACATGGATATGAAGAAGTTATAAAAATTTATTATTCCAAAAAATGATTTCATCATCTTTATCTTATAATGGGTGGACATTACTTCCATCGAGTGTCTCTAAGTTTGGGTAGCCATAAGATTCAACGACAGGGTATGTGTGCACCCAGGTATGTAAGAACATTTGATATTGTGGAGAGGATAGGACAAATGACATATCAATTGTCTATTACATAGAGGTATTGTAACATGAACAGTGTTTTTCCTATTTAAATTATTTTTTTGTATCACACAGTCCCTTCTCATTTGATCGATGATGATGATATTGGGAATAAGGGTGAAATGTCTTTTAAGGAGAAATAGATTCATGTCGTGGATCGTAGTGAGAATGTATTTCAGGGTACAACCATATAGACAGTCTGAGGGTTGTGTCTTCAAGGAATTTACGAGGATGAATGGGAATGAGAAGTAGATATTCCTACTCATTTACCTATCCATTTTACCTCAAAATATTTTTGATTCTTCGGAGTGTATATCAAGGATCAACAATTACATGGTGTTTATATTGTGAGATCATAACCTTTCTGGAGATGTCTCAAACTCTTTTCTAGATATTTATTAACACCTTTTTGATAATAATATGGTTTGTTCTTATGTCTGGGTAATTATTTTTTATTTTGTTGAATTTTTGAAGCCCATGGGTCTGTGAATAATTGGCACTTTATTAGAGAATACCATTGTGTTTTACAATGGAAATCATGCACCCAAATTTGAGCCACATGAAGTGGGTTCAGGTTATGACTAGTCCATCTGTCTACCCTCCCATGAACATGATCCACTAGACAATGAGATTTTTCACACTTGCTACATATTTTGGAAAACTATGCCACCGCCTAGGAGAGACAATGAACCCTAGTCTGTAGGGACTCATGGTAAGGGTGCATAATTTTTCTAACCATGCATACCATCTAGAAAACCATGGTTAATGTTATTTAATGATATAAATTTCATTAAATAATTCTACAACAACTATTTTATATCCCTAATTACTCAGGATTGGAATAATATTATTTCCTTTTCTATGGGATGACCCCAAAAGGATTCTAATGTTGTACAAACTCTTACCGTTATGAATCAATTATTCGTTTGAAGAAATTAACTTCTCTTAGTTATGTGACCTATTTTTTGGTTGGGTTTATATCTATCCAATATTTAGTAACCTTTGGAGAGGGATGAATTTACACTAATCAAGATGGTATAGATATAGGTTTTAATATATCCTTATTCATTGGGTCATTTTCCTACATTTTTTAACCTAGATCTCCTCAACCATTAAGAATTCAACCGTTATACATAGAATGAAAGGTCATTCATTGGTGATAATTCAATAATGATCTTATGTTATGTGGTATAATTACTAATTCTTATAGTCTAGATCAAGGTATTTTGTTTGTAGTTGTACAATTTAATTCACACATTATGAAAGTGAATTTTAAATTTTAAATTATTTATTGATTTGCATGTAATGTGATACCCTTCATAGATTTTTTTAAAACAATTGGATATTTGTGACCATCCTTGATGGAATGACATGTGGTTTGAAAATTCACAAGAAATGAGTATTTTTTAATTATAAATAGGGAAATAATAGGTTAATGGAACTATACTAAATCTATATTTCATGGATGATAAATTGATAACAAGGGATGATTATATTAAATTTGATAATATAATGAGGTGTGAATAATTGATGATAAATCGATTAATCAAGAATTCTTATTGTTATTCCTTATCATTAATATGTGGAACCATACTTGTGACTGATACATGAAATGGTTATGAGGGATGTGAATGATTGATTCCAAGGATTAAGATGATGAAATGTCATATATATATATATATTTATATATTTATATAATATTGATTAATGGTTGATCATTGAGTTGTGGGTGAGATACTAATGATCCCATTACCCATGGGGTGAAATATTTTACTCTGGGACCCTAATGCATGTATGCAAAATGGGTTTTGGGTTAGGGACTAATGCTCTAAGAACCCATGGGGTTCCAAAATTATACTCCTATCCCCAATTATATTGGTGATGGACTAATGTTCCATGTGTCTGAGATAATGGTACCCAGACTAAGTCTCTATCATACCAAATCAAATTTTAATTAAAATGATTGATGAAATCCAATAGAAAGAGTAAAATATAGAATCCCAATGGTGTATGGTTCACAATCCAGCATGGTCTAAACAAGGTATGATGTGGTTGTATAATGAATAAAAAATTTGAAATGCGTTTAATTATTTCATGTGATCATTATTCTATATACAACTGTATACAAATGTATTGACTAGATACTGATTTATATGTTATTGGGGGTGGCCTAATGAGTTGTAATATCACCCTACTCAATCATCCAGATTGGTACATAATAAAGATGATATTTTTTGGACATTATATGGTAAAGATCCCTATGAATGATGAGTGAGTTTAGAATTGAGATGTAGCATGGATGAGGGAACGAGGCATGATATCCAGACCCACATTTGAGTTATCAGTGTTTCATTATTTTGGTGTTTTTTTACACTATCCACATCTATATAATTAAGAATTTAGTAATTTGGTTCAAGTTCACATTCCTTGTTTTTGATTTATTCATGTGTTTTTTGGTTTATGATTGATTAATTTATTGTCTTCCCTATATTGGATATTTATTTACATAGATTTTATTCTTTGATAAAAAGGTTATAGTCTCCCCACATTATATGTTAACCCCCAGGTGCTATTCAGTATGCACTGTTCTAAGGGAAGGCATTCACTTTGTCATGGGGAGAACCATACTAAGGCACTAGTTTTTGGAACCAGAGTCGGGAAATTAACGAAATAAAAATTTTCAATTATAAATAATTAAAATTTAATGGTCATCATAAAATTAATCTGCTTAACATGAGCATACTAAAACACTTCATGAGTAATAATTATATATTATTATCAACAATTTATCATTTAAATATAATACTTCTTAAATTTGATTTATAATAGAAAATCATTTTACTAATCAATAATATTCAATAAAAGATACATTGTAACAATATAATAAATATTTATTACTAATTAAATAATTATAACATTTTGATATTTTCATCAGTTTTACCAAATAAATAGATATTTATATAAGGGTTGTCTCATAGAAAAAAATGAATACATAAATACTAGTAATAAGATGTAATAATTATGAGTTCGTGATATTTTATGATAATGTATCAGAAATATTAAATTTTATATCAACTAATAAATTCCATTCATTTATTAATTTAATAATCAACCAAATGGTTCATTTTTAATAATTTAATGAGAACTATTAGCATATGTTCTAGGAAATGACTATGGCACTCTAGATATATGTTAAAAAAATTAATTAATTTGTTATTTGTTTTATGGGGATGATGAAGTCATGAACAAGAATCATTTATTATAACCAAGTAATCAATGTAGGAAATGGATAAAATATTTGACCCAAAAATAGAATTTCATAATGATAAATAATTAACATATTAATATTATTCAATTACGAATGGATGATATGAATTAATATTAATAATAACAATATTTTCATTTAAATGAATAGGAAACAAAATATTTTCATTCATGGATGTTAAATCATATGTAATTAATAGGTAGTCCTATTTAATGGTTTCTTCATCTCATTATCAATTCTATGAAACATGTTTTATATTTATCCCCATGTTTGAACTTATATATTCATCCTTTGATTCACATTATTATTAATGTTTTATAATATATTTATCATCGAATTCATGTTAAATTTATAATCCAAATATGGTTCTTTCAATTAATATATTTTGATTAATGTGGTATATAATGTGTAAGGATTATTTCTTTCAATTTCAATTTCATGATATATATTTTTATTAATAAACATATTCTTATTTTACAAGATATAAAAATTTTACATGGAATTATAATATCATAATTATATATTTATTCATTGGATTTAACCATTTATTTAACTTTCACTTTTAATGTTCCTTGATTCATTACCAAAATGAATAGGGATTACAAACTCAAGATAATATCATTGAGTTTTTTCCTTTATTAATATTATTTTCCTATAATTATGTGATACATGACCACTGATTGTTTTATTTATTTTCAATAATTTTATTTGAATATAATCTTTCACGTAACCAATTTGTTGATATATTTTTACATCACTATATGATCCTTTTAATGGGTATTTATCTCAATTTAACATCCTTGAGACATGTTTCATATTAACCACATATTCTAGTTTATAAGGTATATACACTATATGTTTTCTATTTTTAGGATTACTCTATATATAAATAAAGAATTTAATGTTCCTAATCATGTAATGTTTTTTATGATGACTTTTATTTCCAAAGTTGCAAAGGGGATGAGTTGAAACCATTACTTTAATTGATTTTAATTTATTTTACCCAATATTATATATTCATTATGAAATCTCTTAATACAATTTCACAGTGGTTATTTTATATTATTTAATATAATATCATGGCCATTCTAAACAATAATTGAATTTATTTAAAAATGGTTTAAAATTAATATTTTCAATATTTTCTATATTGGTTACATTTTAATTTACTTACAATATTATGAAATGAATATTTTTATTTTTATTTACCACTTGAGTGTACTTTCCTAAAATTATGAATATATATTATTATTATTAATCATTCTGACCATTATTTTGGTTTTCTATGAAAATCAAATTAATATTTTCTTAGGAATTTTACATTTTAAATATAAAAGATGTTTTTTAGAACAATAAATAAAGTAATTTCATTTCATTTTTTTATTCTATATTAAAATTCAAATTTCATACCTTAGAAATTATTTAATTTATAGATTTTAATATTTTTAAATCTATTATGATTATGTTTCCTCTTTTAAATAGAGTTCATAAGTAATTTTTTTGCAACCATGGTATACATGATTTCTAATTAATCATTCTCCACTATTTTTCTCTCTGACTCTAAAATATATCTCTTATTTAATTCTATTTCATATAATTCCCAGTAAATTTTCTTGTGAATTAATAGTTCTTATTGTCAAGGATTATTTTCTCTATCACCCTTCATCTCTGTCTTGAACTTATTTTATCTTTAATGTTAATTTTATCTAATTTTATTTATATAGTCTAAATAAATTCCAAAATTTCATTATTGTGATTCGCCATATTAATTTGGTCATATATCCATTACTATATATGGTGTTTTTAGTGGAGTTTACTATAAATGTGATTTCCTTTATTGATTGATGAAATATTTTCATTCATTATACTGGTTGTTTTGATGGGGATTTTTATGGATTACTATGGCATGCTGGTTATGTGTTGTATTTTTTGTTTCATCTTATAAATATGGAATGAATTGGAAAAAATTATTTAAGGGAGGGGCCCAACATTATATTGCCCCATTAATATTTTCTAAGTCTCAGGTGAGCAACTATTTTATGTATTTGGAATATGCCTATCAAGTTGATAATAATGACATACTATATTCATTTATAGCATATATGATGTCTTTCCAAAATGCTTTGGAATAAACATTATTACACATGAAATTATTCATTTCATCGCTATGACAAAAATTATTATAGTTAAATTTATTATTTATGATGTTATGTTTTTCATTGATATATTTAATACTCTTGTTATAATTTATAGGGAATATTTAATTATTAATTATTCCACCACATTATTCTTGATTTGATAAACCAAAATTATTTATTCCCTCACCAATAATTTACCATCAATGATCTATTGGGTATGAGTTTTTGATCTTGGATTCTCATACCAATATGACCATCTTATCCTCACGTATGATAATAAATTTTCAATTCTTATGATTGACCATATTTAGAATATGAAATCACCCATATAATATTTTTCTTTTCATATGATATAAAGAAACATAATAACAAATTTTTTTTATGACATCATGTGTTCCAAGTTGTGTGAGTGATGTTGACGACATTTTATAAAATAAGTAATTCATGTTATAATATGATAAATGTTTATTTGGGTAACAAATTAGTTCTTTTATATAATGTGTATTTATTAATTTTTTAAAAATAAAATATAAAATATTTTAGGTATGATAGTGACTGAATATTTTATATTGATATTTTAATTATGGGTGGTTAAAATTTGGGACTCTTCAGTTTGTAATAAAGACATTATTTATGTAATATTTTATTTTCACTGGATTAGGTTGTGTAGGTCTATGAATTTTTTTTATTGGTATTATAGTATGTTTTATATAACCTTATTTTTTAAATGAAATTACATTAGGATAGTTTAAGAGTTATACATATCTGCATGGGTCAACATATTTATGGTTGATTATAATTTTATTGGCATGGACACACATTTAGGTATTTCAATATTGGATTTTAATGGGGTAAGTGAATTTTAAGAAATGATAAATGGGTTTTAATACATGATTGATGAATAGATAAAAATTATGGGTTTTTTGGTTTAATGTAAAGGTAATTATTTATTTTTATGAATTAGGTTATCAAATTCTTGAGAACATATTTTAATAAATATAGATAACATTGGGAATTCAAAATCATTTATGGTGACTATGTGAAAAATGTATTTTTGAAGATTATAACTATAGTTTTGTTGAAATTTAATTATTAATCCATTTGTTTATATGAATATAATGCCCAGTGGTGGATTTTATATCAATGTAACTGATATTTTATGACAAGTAAATATTAACGTAATATTCAGAAGTATATTGTTTTTTTGGTTTTATTTCATTATGACTTCCATTATTTAGGGAAGATATCAAAAAATTTCAGATATTATATGATCTAGATATATTCATATGTATTTATAATATGTCTTAATCGTTAATAATATTTCTCAGTGATAAGTGTTATATTATTTTTGAGAAAAATTAAATGATATTTTGAGATTTGATATTTTCCTATCATATCTTGAAGTCTTTAAGGTTTATATAGATATATAATTATCTATGTCTATAATTTTTTGTTATTGATTATATTTAGATATTTTATATTTTAATATTACATATATATATATATAATGATTTATTCATATTTCATCGGGTATTATATGAACTCATACTAACCATTTTGTTTAAATTATATTTCTTTTAAAAAGTGAAATAACAAGGAATAAACACATTCCATCAAATGTGTAGAATTTTCATATAGTGGATATAAGGATAATTTATTAGTTAATTTTATTATTTTTGGAATAAAAAATTTGTTCTTCATATTCATCAAGTGGAATGTGAGGTGGAAATTGATCAAAAAAAAAACAAAAGGATTATATTCTGCTTTAAGAAACAGGACAAAATGCAGTATGTCTATTTCATCACAAACTATATCTTAATATAATTATTCAAATTCATGAAAAGGATGAAAAATATATCGAGTCTTAGGTGTCATACATCACGCAAAAAGCAAGGTTTTTCTTTGAATATGTTATCTTAAATACGAGTCTTATGATTCTATATACATTGTTTATGAAGCCCCTAATTTTAGAAATGATATGTTTCTTTTTATTTACCATGACATTACTATTATTATATTAATATACATATTCTATTATGAATGTTTTAAGGTACACTCATTTCTACGAACAAAAAAAATTATGAGAATATAAATTCATTAAAGGGGAAGAATATAAAAACCTTACTATTATTAACAATAAATCAATTTTATAACCAATTAATATTCATGATTTTGAATTTATTAACATAATTTAAACGCACATATATTTTATTTACAACAATCAATATATATTATGTAATATTTTAGATACAAATTAATATTTTAAATTTTTTTATATCATTATGGTTGAAAATGAATTTTATATATTTTTGTAACATGTTTTTTAATTTATCTAAATAATTATATATTATTTTAATATATTAGAATATATATTTATGATAATTATTGGTTTTCATATTTATTTTTAGTATTATGATATTATATAAAATTCTATTATGTTATTGAGAAAAAATAATATTTTCTTTGAAAAACTAATTATATATTTTTTAAATAAAACTCATTCAAGAAAAATACGGATTTATATTTTTACATAAATTTATTAATTTTTTGTATTTTAATTTAATAACATAATATTAATTTTCGGATATAATATGTAAACATTAACTCTGGGTGATTTTTTGTAATTTTTTGAACGGTAGAATTTTTGTGTATAGTAAAAAAATATAGTTGTTTAACATATCATTACATTTATTGAATCAATAGAATATAAGTATGAAATAAAAATAAATTAAACCACTTTAAAGAAAAATAATTCCATTAATTATAAAATAATTAATTCAAAATTTAAATTTTTTTATTTAGAAGTATATTTGGTTCTTTTTGGGATCCTAAGTTATCATATATTTTACGAAAAAACTATTTTTGTTGTTTTTATTAAATGAGTTATAAAAAATATCAATTTCTATTTTACATATTTGAAACTAATAAATATAATTTTATATTGATTATAAAAACTGAATATCAAGGAAATTATTACAATAAAAGATAACTATGTAATTTAATTTTTTATTTTTAATAATTAAATTTCAATATTTTTGTTTGAGTATGCATACAATTTTTGAAATAAAATATTACCACATATATAAATTGGATATTATAAAATGGTTTTCAAATATCTATTTATAATCTGAAAAATATTCATAGTGGGTCATTTTATTTTTATTGACCAAAATAATTTACCCTAGTAACATTTAATCCCCATACTAAAACCTAAAATGCGGTAAAATGGTTAAACTACGTGATATATCTAATAATATAACATAATTTTTTTTAAAAAATTATTTTGATGAGATTATTCTCAAATTGCCTTATCTTATCTTCTATATTGGGATACTTTCTTTAAAAAAGAAATATATTTTATTAGAATTCCATTTGTATTTACAAAAGTATCACCCCTCTTACTTATAAAAAGGCATTTCATCTCCTATCGTATCCACACACCGAGAGATCCTCACCCTTATCCCACATAGAAAAACCCACCCAATTGTCCTTGTCCCATACTAGATGATTTTATGTCCAAAAAATACATATCTATGAAGGAGAGGAAAAATATATGATATATATGGAATAGGTAGTTGTCTTAACTACGTTCTATTATGTTCTTATCTTATTAAAACACCTATATATATAATGATAATATTATAAAATCAGTATCATTAGTGAAATAAAATTATATTTGGTTTATGGAAAACCATTATCTACATCCCTCCCATCCACTACAAAAATAAAATGTCTCCAATGTTACTTTAAGACTATTGCCTCTATGAACAACATATTTCATTATTCATAATTTTAATCCAAGCATTTATATAGAATTTTATTTAATGAATAAGCATTTTATTTATAATATGAATATTATTATATATGATAATCAGAAATTATACTAATAATATTAGTGATAAATGTTAACTTTAAAATTTACCGCATAAAATGATCATATAGAGACAATTTATGAATAATTTTTTTACCATTATTTTTAATTTAGTATCCTAATAAAACAATTAATGGATATTTTTAATTAAATATTAAATTGGTTTTTAACCATTTTGATTTCTGAAAAACCAAATTATCACTATATATTATCATTTTATTACAGATGCAATCAATATAATATAATATTTGTTTGCTTGATTTTACCTACTACAAAGAAATTATTATAATGTTTATCAAATTAATGAAAATTAAAACATAAATAAAGGAAACATTGTGTAATAATATGTCAATTATGATTTCATAGTAAGTCAATAGTGGTAGTAATGAAAATTATAATTACTTGAAAATTATAATCTTTTATTAATTCAATAATAGCAAAAGGGATGAATTATTTTCATTCTAACAAGAACGAACACCATAAAATCCTTGAAATGTGCATGAGACCCCATAAATGTGTAAACCCAGGTACTTATAAAATATTTTTTTATTTTGGATTTAAATAGTTAAATTTATTGTAAACATATAATAAATTAAGTTTTATTTTTAAAGGGACCTATAAAAAGAGAATACTAACATCAATTATATAATTATATATAAAATTTAGGTTTCTTATGAATGAATATATGATGCATGTATATCAAGGAATATAAAAATTTATATTTTTAAAATAATAAATTAAGTGAATCAATTTTTATGACACATAAATTTTTATTTAATATTTTATAATTAATACAATGATTTAATAAAAATAATCTTTATTAAATAGGTTCAACATTTAATATTTTATTTCCTTATTATTATATTATAATATAATATGACATTAATTATTTTTCAATGTGTCATAAATTCAGTTATAATTTTAAAATCATAAATTTATAATAAATGATTATATTAATTTAAAATTATGTTTCACATATCTGGAAAATTACCTTCATAAATATTATTTTATTTTTAAATTTTAATGTTTGAGAAATGGTTTGGGATAGATCATGGGTTTATCTAAAATAGATGACTTTTTTTGAATAGTGAGGAATGATAATTTACAGTATTTAACAAATTCATGAATTATTGAGCCATCAATGATGAGTAAATGATGTAAGAAAAAGAAAATATCCATTATTATTTTAATATATTTAGTTATATGGTTTGAACTATTCCCAGTATTGGGAGAAAATAATAAACAAATGTATAAAATAAAAAAAATATCTTCCATAAAAATAAATACCACCCCTTAATACCTATTCACCATACATCTTTATAGCCTTGAAGCTTGTTTTATTTCACCAAATTCACTTCCTATAATTCTAATGACATCAAAGACCTTCTGGTATCAATAATAGTCGAAAACCAAGTTCTTTAAGGAGGTTCTCATGGATAAGAAGATACTAAATTAATATACTCTTTTGGTTTGTTTTAAATTTATTTTAAATTTATTTTATGTTTTTTTATCATCACCACCTCTCATAAAAGTGACATGACGAGTCATGTATGTAACATATACTAAAATTTTATTTTTTTAATGGAATATAAATCATCAAACCTATTATCTTCTACTCATATTATACAAGAATGAAAACATTATATGTGATGTGTTGATGTGTCATCATCGTGGATGATGTGTTTTCATTTTCATTTACCGTAATCAAATATCATTATAGAATCATTATTATTGGTAAATTAAATTATATTTTATATATTTTATGTTATATACTATCCAAGAACTAATATAAAAAAAGATATAAAATAAAATGATATATGTTTGGGATGGTTGTAAAAACCTTTAAATTAAATAAATCATTTTCATTAATATTTTATCTAATGAATCATCATAATATAAAAAATAATAATGGAATCATATAAAATTATTGAAATATATAATTACAATTTATTTCCCCATTTTTTGTTTTCATTTCATTCAATAAGAAAACCCGCAATGAACCAACCGTAGAATCAGTAAAATTAACACACCCAAAACAATAAAATAAAACAAATACCAATAAAAATATTGAAAGAAGTTATTTAAATATCATATAAGGTATTATAAATATGAATTTAATTCTTAAAAAAATTAATAATATTCTTAAAACTATTATACATGTTGTTTGACCATGTTTGAATGAAGTAAATCCTCTGGTCGGGGACATTCATTTTTAAAATCCACTTTAATGTTTGTTTATCAAAAATTCAAAAAATATTGTTACTTTTTTACATATAATAAATGATATGTTGTCCCATTCTCCTACTGCCTTAATATTTTGATTATTTATTACCAATTTTACAAGTTTATTTAAATATAAAATGGTTTCTATTCATTCTTTACAATATTCCTTCAAAATATGTGATTTTCTTTAAGATTTTTTTGATGCATTTTTTCATGTTTTGTGAATATGTTTTGGTTCTTGAGAAATTTTTATGATGAAAAGTGGGACCTATATCTTCGTCTAATTCATTTTCAATTTTTAGGTTTGAATTTGACCATAATGGTTATTCCAAATGTATCTATGATGATTACACTAGATGGTATCCATGAGGGTTACATCATTAGGTATTTGCGGCGGTTTAATTTTAAGTTAGTCATTAGGGATAATAATCATATGGTAGACATTATGGTTACAATATAATGACACTAATGTCCCATTTTATCTTTATTGTTTTATTGTTTTTTTCAATTTCTAATAAAACTTTCTTTTTTTTCGAAAATTAAGTATGTGATACATTATGGGTGAAAATAATTTCATTGTGAAAATGATTTCATATGTTTATATATATATTCATGAACTAATGGTTTCTTTTATTTATTTTTACATCCATTACTGAGAATAATTTGATCAATAGATGTTTTATATTGAATTTCAATGGTTTTAAAGAAGTTTAAGAGAAAAGAATAATCTATGTTGACGTTTTTAAGCTTTTTCATAAAATGATTTCATGTTTTATTAAAAAAAGTTATGATAGGGAGGTAATTCTAGTTTTTTAGTATTACTTGGATTTTTTCTTATCTGTTTATATGTATGAATTCTGTGATAGTTATTTAAAACTATAAACTGAAAAGGTTGTTGGGAATGTATGAAAGTGAATTCTAAAATGTTTTACAAGATTATAAAATGACTGATAATTAGACCTTATATTTGGAATTAAATCATTATTAAGAGAAATTTATTAGGATGGTCTTAATGAAACACCATACTGTATTTTTATCTTATTTTTATTTTGAAATGATATTGAATTTAATGATTACCATGTCACTACATCTAAACTAAGAAGTCACCAAGGGGATAAAATAATTTTGAATCCACATTATGAAACTATGGGATTTGAAACTAGAAATTTATTGACCATAATGTATTATCTAATTCTTGATATAATTTGGGGTTTAATCCATGCAAGGGAATATCTTGGACAACAAAAAAATAACATGATGAAAATATAGAATTTTATGAGGAAATTCCCTCAAACAATAAACGAATCATATGACCTAGTGGTGGTTGAAGGGTGAATTAACTACCTAAAAAGATATTTGATGTCCTTGGTTGTTCATATAATAAAAAGTTTAGTCATTCTATTTACCATTATGATGGTGAAGTTGACCAATGGAAGTTGATGTTCAAGAATATCATGTATAAAGATGGCATTGATTCCTTTGAATGAGATGAATTTAACAATCTATCCCTTGAAAAATATTTTCCTATGTCAGTTCACCTTAAAATGGAAATGAAATTCCTAGTATATAAAATATAGAATAAGATTCAGTGGTTGTGTGTGATGAAAACATCAATCGATTGGAATGTTATGCACATAGTTGTTTTGGGGATTTTGATAGTAAAATCAATCATTTTTACATAGGATTGAAGCAAATATATCAGAGGAAATTTTCCTCTAATGAATTCAAATGATATGGGAATATTTTTCATTGTCATTGAAGGGTAGAAATGGATATTGATAATGATTATGTGTAATATGAAAATTAGTATATGAAATGGTTTAAATGGAAGGAAATTGGTAAGAATCAATCAAATAAATATGAAGGTAATAAAATATTGTTTTACTTTTGTGGGAAACGAGGATATAAGAACCCTGGGGAATGCCTTTAAAAATCTAGGTAGTGTTTTGGATGATTTAATTTTAGACATATGTACAAATATTTCAATGAAAAATATCTTATGTTTAATTTTTATAAGAGTATTATAGTGTTTTTAAATTTTTTGAGATGATGCATTATGATAATACATGACTAAAGTTTGATATGAATGATGTAATGTAGACAAATTATCAATAGAATGGTGTAGTGAAATACTTCTTGATCTTGTTATCATACGTTGGGAAATCCAATGAAGTTGTATTAAGTAAATTTTTTGCTTACTAGAATTTTTATATTTTATTTCTTGATATGGGGTATACACATTATATTTTTTTATAAATGTTCTTAAAAGGTTTAAATCTTGCCTCAGGAAATGAATACAGAACATATAATAAAAAACCATGTTGGGAGTATTAAATAAATGAGACATTTTAAGAATTTTCTTATTATTGTATGTGGAAAGGAATTAAATATATGGCTTTTCCCCCATATTAGAGTTTGATCATACTATGGGTATTGATTTCAATTCTATTTATCATGCTAAGATTAATTATAGATTTAAGGAATTTGTTTTTAAAAAATTGTTTTTGTTTATTGAAAATAAATCATTTGTACAAATGATAATATATTAGGATGTTATAAACCCATTAAAATATTAAAATGATTGTTATCCTGAATATATTTTTGACATTAGGTGAACTATTATGATTAACGATGTGTTGGTGGTAAATGAATTCATGAATGTTTTTCCTCATGAGTTCCTAGATGTTAGAAATTATTGGGAAGATGAATTTACCATTTAATTAGTTCTTTATTATAAGAAAATTTAAGGAGCCTCTTATCAAATGGCTCAAGTGGAAATTTGTGTATTTAAAAAACAATCACATGATTTTTTTTTCAATAAAGGCTTCATTCATCCTATCACATCACCATTGGTGATCCAATTTTGTTCATTAAGTATAAATATCATCCTTTAGAATTTTAATTTATTATAGAACATTCAAAAAGATTTCTGTTATAAATTATTATCAACTACCTCATAAAAATGACTTATTTGACTAGCTCTAATGAGCTGAGTATATTTTGAAGGTTAAATTGAGATCTAGGAATTATCAGCTAAAGGTGAAGAATGATGAAATTCTGAAATCTATTTTATAAACTAGATACGTGCATTATGTGTTTGTTTTTATTCCTTTTTATTGAAAAATTTGCGTTCTATATTCATGGAACTAATTAATAAAAACATCCGTCAATATTTTTATATGTTTTTTTCCTTTTTATTTATGATATTTTGGTTCATTAAATACATTTTCATAATCAAAAAAACATCAATTGGTTTTTATATATAATCCTTGATAAATTAAGATGTAATAGAAATTTTTAAAATTTGATTTTTGGTTGAAATAAAATTATTTCCTTCAGATAATTCTAAATAAGAATAGAGTAATAGTTGATCCCCCCAAAATAAAAGTGGTTATTGAATTGCTGAGTCCCATAAATGTTATAAAGATTCTTTGTTTTCATGGATTAACATAATATTACATATTGTTTATTAAAAATTTCCCACATTTATCTAGTATAGTATAAAAGTTTACATGAAAAGGGGTTAAATTTATTTTCAATAAAATGTTATATTTAATTTTTGGAACGCAAAAAAAGATTGGTGAATGCCCCAGTTTTGGCTCTACCTTATATTAATTGATTGTTTTAATATGTAGTGATGATTCGTTAAATAATCATAGTTTTTTCTCATATAGGATGATCATTAAATTTCTTGTTTATAAACATAAATAAAGCCTTATTAGTGACATTATCCCACTCATGATTATGAATATGTAGTTCTGGTTTTCACTTTATAATTATTGAGATATCATTTCTATGGATAAAATTATAAAATATATACTGAAATTAAAATATTTAAATATATATTTACTTATATGGAATAAAAAATGAGGCATAGATGATTGGTTAAACTAATAAACTATTTTTATTACACTATCAATTATAGTCCATGAATATAATACAAAGTGATAGATTACTTAATTCAAAGACATCAATCACCAATAACCATGTTATTTTTGGAACAGAACCCCTTGTTTTATGATTTGAGGTATTTTTTCTTTTATGTTGTTGGTGAATGAAATTAATATATTTTATTTCTGGCATTAGTGAAGTATTCTATCATCAAAATAATTATTAAAATGTAGAATGAAGGTTATGAGTTAAATAAAAAGGTATAATTGATTATGGAAGGTACGTTTCTAGAATTTAATGTTGAAAATTATTCTATCTAGAGATATTTAAAGAGATTATGTGTTAATTTTGATTCATAGGTGATGAAATAATTTCTATGTAAATATCATTTTTCATTATTTTTCATTCATCATTTCATCACTATGTTGTACAGAGCATTAGTAGTATTACTGGTGGTTTGGAATGGAAAGAGATGTGGCTAATTTTACAATGAAATTTTTGACTACAAAACATGTTAAAGTATAACAATGAATTCAAATGGTATGATTTATCCTTTTCTGGTGAAAGAGAGGAAACGATTAAATATATCCATTAATTTTATGGTGGGACTACAAAATATTTGTTGAGGTAATAATGTGATTTTGGTATATTTTTGTTCGATTAACTAAATTTGAACATTTCCTTCAAGTTCATGACACTGATTCTAAATATTATCTTTGTCAACTATTCCCCAAAGACATTATCAAGTTATATGGTTTTAGTCTCGCTATAATATTTTATTTTGATACCGATTTAACATATAACATTTGGAAAGGCCTTTATAAGTGGTTGGTAACTGAATAAAATTTATGCACATCCTTTCAAACCCAAACTGATGGACATATCAAGGAATTAATTTAGACCATAGAAAAAATGATTTGTTCTTTTTAAATGTATTATGATGTATTTTGGGATAAAAATCATTCATTACCTAAGTTTTATAATAATAATAATTTTTAATCCAGTATACAGGTGGCACATTTTTAGGAATTTTATGGAAAGTGGTGTCAAAATATAGCATTTTGGGATGAGTTATGAAAAAGGAATATGATTGGACCAAAATTAGTAGAGGAGGTTGTTTAGAATGTAAAGACGATCCAGTAAAACTTGATAACAACACAAGGGTTGCAGAAGAGTTATATAGATAATAGAAGGAAAGATATTTCATTTTAGGTAGGTTATCATGTATTCATAATTATTGATACGTGGAAATGTTTTACACATTTTGGTATTAAAGGAAATATATTCCCACGGTTCATTAGACCTTATGAAAAACTAAATAATGATAAATGATTTTTCTACCATATATCGTTGCTTTTGAGTTCAGCAAAGGTACATGAATATTTTCTTATTTCGTTGTTCAAAACGAATTTTCTAGATTCATCTCATGATTAAAGCCTAGAAGTAGTTCAATTATAAGAAAATCCTTATATATTGAAAATCTCATACATATTTTTGATCATAAAGATAATGTATTGGGGAATAATTTAATTCACCAGGTTATGATTTTTTGGAGAAACCATATTATTGAAAAAAAACATGGGAATCTAAAAATTATAATAATGGAAAGGTATCCTCAAGTTTTCAATAAATGAATAAAAATTTTTAGGATTTAATTTACTGAAGGGGAAATAATTTAATAATATAGTCATCTATAAAAAAAATATTTCATTAATGAAATAGTTAATTTCAATGTAAATATACAATGAAATATGTTGAATTTCTAGAAATCAAGGAATCTATAAAAATAAGAATCTGAATATCACATTTTAATATATAAATAAAATTTAGGTATCTTATGAATGAATATATGATATATTTTTATCATTGAATAAGTAAACAAATGTTTTGAAAATGATGCATTATTTTGTTGAATTTTTTGACAAAAACATTTTCATTTAAAATTTTATAATTAATATAATGATTTAAAAAAATATTTGTCTTTATAAAAAAGATTCATAAATTAAAATTTCTTGTCTTATGGTTATAGTATAATTTTATGAGACCCAAATTAATTCATCAAAATTGATATCTATTGAATAAATTATGATTTTTATTAAACATTAAATTTATCGTATTTAGAAATTTTTTCTTATTAAATGATTTTAGTTTATGGATTCTACAAATATAAAAATCACAAGAGTGAATATTTTGGATTTCTTAAAATTAGTTTATTTTTTGGTGAATTGTGAAATACATAAATTTACAGTATTTAACAATTTCATGAATTACTAAGTCACAGATGATGTATTGAAAATGTAATAAAAAATTATAAAACATTACATAATTATTTTAATATATGTAGAGATAATTTTCAAATTATTCACATAATTGATACAATCTACCAAACAAATGTACAAGATAATTAAAAAACACCCCTCTCCTCCAAATAAAATACCACCCTCACTAATTATTCAACTCACTACTATGAGTCCTTTTAGAATGTTTCATTTCTAATGAATTCCATTACCATGACAATTCTCTTGTCAAATACCTTCTCATCTCATTAAAAGGGAAAATCTATGTTCCTTAACAAGGTCCTCGGGTAGAATATGTTTAGGGGTGATATCTTCTTTTGTTTTATTTTAAATTTCTATTCTATTTATTTTCATTTCTTTTTTATATCTTCACATATTCTTATTTAATTGAGATAATAACTCCAGTATATTACATATTATTTAATTTTATTCTTTTAATAAAATATACATCATCAAACATATCATTTATTTCCATGAACAGATTAGCCTATTTCCATGATGTAATATTTTACTGTTTTTTTCATAATAATATATCAATTTTTTAGGGAGAAGATGATTTTAATTGTATTTGCATACTATTTTTTAAAAATAAGTGACTGTATTCATGAAATTTTTTATAATGGGAGTGTTCATGTTTTCTAATTATTTTATGGTTCTTGGTATTTATTTATGAAGAAGGGTGTGGCCTATTTCTCCCTAAAATGCATTGGGTATTTTTATTGTTTCAAGTGATTTGGGTTATTCTTTCATTAAACAAACACACACCACCCAAATAGTTTAGAAATGAAATACATGGTCTCCTAAGGGGTAACCCTCCCATAAGCCTTATTTATTCATTACATGGCCGGAATGAGCAGTGATAATGAATCCCATTACATGTCCTAGAGGCCCAAAAACTGGCCTAATGGTGCATAAAAGCATCATGTTTGCATCATAATATCTATGTCATCACACCCATGTCATTCATATAGTAATGAGGGTTAAATTATATGGTTTCCATGTGGGTTACAAATCATATGGTTTCATGAGGTCTAAAATCATAACTAATTATTGTCTCATGTTTTTTTCATGGTTTTATTTGTGATTTAGATGTTTTATGGAAATCCATTCCTTTCACAAAGTTAGTAGAATATAAATTATGAGTGGGAAGTACTTATTTGTGAAATTGTTTTCATATGCTTATAATTATTCATGAACAAATAGTTTCTTTCCTTCATTTAGTGTACCTTAATGAGATTGTTTTGGATCATCACATGTGTTAAATTGTTTTTTTTACATAGTTCAACATGGGTAAGATAAAAGAAGAATCTAAGATATACATTGTAGAGATTTTTCCTAAAAATATTTCTTGTTTTATTTAAAAAAATTGTATTATGGAAATAGTGGATACTATTTATGTAGAACAAAATTTATATTATTGTGGGTTGATAGGTAAGAATTATGTACTAATTCTTTAAAAACATTAACCAAAAGATCATTATGAATGAAAAAAGTGCATCATAAAAGAATTTAATAGATTGTATATGTAACATCCCTAGTTAGTAAAGAATTATATATTTTCATATCTATGTCTTTTTATGAATTAGATAGTGTTTTAAAGGTTTAAATGAAAAAAAATCCAATCTAAAGCATAGAATTCTCTAATATTTTTAAAATATTATTTTACATCCTTTTAATTAAAAACCATTTTTAAGTGTATAATTTGAAAATTTTATAAGCTCTATTTTTCAAAATAAACTTTTTCTTTAGGATTGGGACATTGAAATTTACTTTGGATAAATTTTTGGTATTTTTCTGACAATGTTCATTTTTTTAATGAATAGTGAAAAATACTGCACTTTACTTCAAAACTGATTTTTCATCTAATTTAATTAAATGGATAGATTATCATTTTAATTGCTTTTAAATTGTAAATATAATATATTTTTACCTTTTAATCCAATTGTGTTCATTGGAAATAATTTTACTTTGAAATTGGACATAAACAATTGTCAAACTTTTGATTGATATTGTTTCTAAAAAATCCGCTATTTGTTTTAACAATGAGAATTATTTTTAAATTAATTACTACAATTTCTGTGTTTGTAATTTGATAAAATGGATTCCATATTTGGAATCATAAGGTCCAAATTATGTAATTAATAATATTTTGTTATTAGACATTATGAATAGTAATGACAGTAATTATCTTTAATTATCGTGATTAATTAGTAATCGGGTAGTTAAGGGTAATAAAATAATATCATAATAACATAAAAAGACCCCAACATGTGTCCTAATTCTACTGGTTGTGTCATGTTCGAACATGGAATGCCTTGTGCCAAACTTCGAGACCCCATGGAATCACTTTTGAGTGATATTGACACTTTATCATTTTATGTTTTTGAAAGGAAAGTATAACCAAAGTATGTATAACCCAAGTAAAAAAAATTTAGTTTTGTATATGTAATCGATATCATAGACTATAAACAGTAATTGGAAAGGTAAAAAATTTTCCTACATCATATTTTTTTATAATTTTTAGACATTAAATAAACTAATTTATTTATGTCACCATGATGATGGAGCGATTATCTCATTAATGAATGATTTGAATAAAATAAAATGATGATGTAAAATCTAAGACATACACTTTTAAATAACCTTTTGGATGTGTGGATGTCTAACCTTAATCACCTTATCATCGAAATATATCATTTTGGGACCCTTAAAATCCGAAAATCATTTTTAAATAAAGTTACATTTCATGAAATTCCAAGAGTGCCCCTCCTCCCTCTTATAAAAGGCCCCCACCTCTACCACCTTACCCACACATCGTAAGCCATTTTCTCAGCCAATATATGCTCATTTAATCTCTCCACATAACGCTTTTCATCATAGAAGCCATACCATAGGTAGAAAGCTCTTCAAGAAACCCTTTTGGTTCAAACCAAGGGGAGTTACCCAATTTAAAGGTAATGACTTCTCTAATGTTCTTTTGTTTTATTTTGCTTCTCCAACCCCGAAACTCTTTTTATTCCTTTTTTGTTGTAACAACACCAGTATATTAAATATACTATGATGTTTTCAAGATAATTATTTGATTTACACTTACACACACTCCCGTCTAATGGTTAAATTATATATTGTTTCTGTTGATGGGGAATTACAACCTCACGAAACGATGATTGTTCAATCTTCCTTTAACACCTTTCATGGTGGCCATTAAGATCTCACACTATTTATATATGATATATATTATTTTCATGTTTTATTTATGATTCTTTATTTTTCATTTATGGAATACCTTTACGGTTTCCATTATGGTTAAACATGATATCTTCATTTTAGGAAGTGCAGACTACCGCCCCCTCAATGTGATTTGAATCGTTAATGTCATGTGTGGGACATATAATGGATGGATTTAATGATATTATATATGATATTATACTGGAATTATAATATAATTTTATATAATTATGATTTAACTACATTAAATATGAAATAGAAATGAAAGTAGGGTTCATGCGTACATACGGCTTACCGTCTCCATGAACAGTGCATTTCATTTATTTCCTCTAAATATTATGTAATTTTATAAATGAATGTATATAATGGATATATATGAAATATATGAAATCTAGATCATGAATATAATTCTGGATATAATGGATATTTTACCACATGAACAACTTGTAATTTTTAGATGTTTATTTTTGGCTCAAGTACTAAAGATCGACAAGATGACTGTTATTAACTTAAATAAGTACATAATGTTCATAACATGGTAATAAGTGATATAAAAGGAATAATGAACTTGAAATTGGTTCTCAATCAAGTATAAATTAACTCTAGTTTATTATTCATGATATTAAAGAACGATCGAGTCAACTCGGACATGTGGTATGGGACTTCATCTCAATCTCCTTTCATTGAGGCTTATTTTGTTTTATACACAACATTCTTTTATACGGTGTATAAAACCCTTTGAATTTTAATTTTATTCAAAAGGAATATTTTCTATGCTAAGCATTCTACTAAATGACAAAAGGGAATGTTTTTGTCGTACGTATGTAGCGATAACGACTTTTTCGCCACCGTGACCATTATTTGAGTTTCACTTTCCTCTAAAAACATAACATTTTTTTAAATGAAAAATAAATTCCATGTTTTATTTTCCTTTTATTTTTGTATTGAAATTTTTTTGATAATGTTTTGATTATATCAATGTGTTTTTGATATCTTGTGATTGAAATGTGGAAATGTTATGTTTCCTTTATGCGTGTTTTATGTGATACAATTATGTTATGGTTTTTGGGAATTCTTTATGAAGACGTGTGGTTCCATGCTAAACTAAGGGCAGGTGAGCCCGTTATAGCTCTCCAATGCATTGGGTAATGCAAAGGAGTTAAACTCTAAGGTTTTCCTGAATAGATTTAGGGAATATACTATGATTGATATTCCAAACGTAACCATGAGGGTTAATCCATAGGTAAGAATGTTACGATTTCTTCAAGTTACCTTTATATCTTATGATTTCTATTATTTATTCATAAATCTTATGATTTCATGATGTATGATAAAGTGATTATATTTTATGAGTAAATTATGATTTTATTGATTTGTATGAATACATGGACTAATGTTTTCATTACTTACTTTTATATCCCTTACTGATCTTTTTATGCTCATCCCATGTTTTTGAAATGTTTTTCACATGTCAAAGGAAAAGTACATTATGTGGTTATATTGTCGAGGAAGTGTCAAGAAAGAATCCATGTTTTATTTTAAATATGTCTCCTTTGATTATGTAACCACCTTGTTTAAATTTGGAATGTAATGCATGATTTGTGATATAATTCTCTAAAACTAAAAACCTGAAAACATCCTCAATGTGTGTTCTTGAAATGTCTCATGATTTTGTAATTTTTAAGGCTGGGGCCTTATAGTTGGTTTCAAAGGTCGGTTTAAATAAATTTAGGAGTTATAATTCTGTTAAATTATTATCCAAAAATATTTCTTTATGGTCAAATTGAAATGATATAGCATTTGAAGATTACCATGTTGCTTCATCAAAGACAAGTTTGTTCCGAATGGTTTTCCGCAGAGTAAATTGGGAAGGAGTGCTAGGAAAGCATACAGAAGGAAATGACCTTCCAAATCAGCATCCTGAGATGGTCAGAATTGGAACTGAATAGTTTTTTGCGGTAATGGCGCTGTTGACTCAAGCGATAAATGGTGGTTTTATCCATGCCCGAGATCAGCCATATCAACCACAGAGGAACAAGTCAGTGGTGGAACATTTCATGAGGAAACATACCCCGTCATTAAGAGGATCATCTGACCATGTGCTTGCTTAAAGTTGGATTAAAGAAATGGATAATATTTTCGATGTCATGGGGTGTTCAGACAATCAAAATGTTAGTCTTACCCTTTACCATTTGGAGGTTGAAGCAGATCAGTGGTGGTCGATGGTTAAAAATATAAGGTACGCTGATGAGATTGATGCTCTTGATTGGGATGAATTCAAATGTGTATTTCTTGAGAAATATTTTCCTTAGGCTGTTTCACTTAGGATAGAAAAACAATTCTTAGAATTGAGGCAAGAGGATAACTTAGTGGCTGCTTCTGAAGAAAGTTTCACTCGATGGGCAAGGTATACACCAAATTTTATCAGAGACCACGATAGTAAAATGAATCAATTTTTACTCAGTATTAAAACCAAAATATCGAAGGGCTTTAGCTTCTCGCGAGATAAAGAGTTATGAAAATCTTGTTTGATGTGTGGAGAAGGTGGAAATGGAGTTTTCCGATGATCAATTGTTCTATAACAACCAACAGAAGAAGAGACTGAGGTGGCAGGAGAAAGGGAATAATCCATCAAAAAGGTCTAATGGTAAGAAATCTATGTTTTCAGTATGTGATAAATGTGGTAAAAAGCATGATGGGGAATGCCTTTTGAATTCTAGAAAGTTCTACCGATGAGGTAGGATGGGACATAAGGCTCATGATTTCACTGAAAAAGATCAGGGTGACGGTAAGACACAATTTTATTTACAGTTTGTGAAATGTTTCAAGTGCAATGAGATGGGTATTTATGCAAATGAGTGTTCAACAAAGAGCTAAAATGATGGGATGTAGTCAGACTACAAGAAGAAAGGTGTGGTGAAATCCTTTTCAAATACTTCAACTGATGTTGGGCCATCAAATAAAGTGGTATCAGTTACTTTTTTTGTATTTTCAGATTATTCCAATGTGTTGTTTGATTCGGGGTCTACACAATCTTTCATCTCTCAAACATTTTCTAGAAAATTGGGAATTCCATCTCAATAAATGACCCCTGAAATTGTGGTAAAAACACATGGGGGAAGTGTTGAGGCAAAAATAATTTTTAAGAATCTTCCTATCCTTATTCGTGGAAAGAACCTACTTGAAAACCCTATTGTTTTACCTCTAGTAGTGTTTGACGTTATCCTAGGTATGGATTTGCTCTCTGTTTACCATGCTAAGATTGATTGTAGAGCTAAAGAAGATTCTTTTCAGAAAGACTTTTAGTTTTTTTACAAGAATGAACCCTTTCTGTTGACAACATAGCAACATGATGAGAAACATGTAAAAGATGGACATGAATGTTACCTTGCACATATTGTTGAAAAAAAGGAACCGTTCAGATTAATGATGTGGCAGTGGTAAATGAGTATCCTGATGTTTTTCCTGAAGAGTTTCCTAGAATAATACCAGATCGGGAAGTTGAATTTACTGTTATCTTAGTTCCTGATGCTAAGCCAATTTCAAATCCCCCTTATCAAATGGCTCAAATTGAACATTTAGAGTTGAAGGAGCAATTGCAAGATTTATTAGAGAAAGTTTCATTCTACCTAGCACATCACCATGTGGTGATCTTGTCTTATTTGTTAAAAATAAAGATGGTTCTATGATACTTTTCATTGATTTTAGAGCCTTTAATAACATCAATGTTAAGAAAAAAATATCTTTTTCCTCATATCGATGATTTTTTTGATCGAATCCAGGGAGATCAGTATTTTTCAAAGATTGACCTGAGATCGGGGTACCATCAGTTGAAAGTAAAGGAAGTAGATGTCCCGAAGACCGCGTTTCGAACAAGATATAGCCATTATTAATTTGTAGTAATGCATTTTGGGTTAACCAATGCACCTGCTATATTCATGGACATTATAAATATAATTTTCCATGAGTTATTGGATAGTTTGGGGTTGTTTTCATTGATGATATTTTGGTGATTTCTAAAAGTAATGAGGAGCATGAATGTCATTTAAGAGTTATTTTTCAAACCATAAAAGAAAAGAAATTGTATGGGAAATTCAGTAAGTATGAGATTTGGTTGCAAAAAATTTCTTTCCATGATCACATTGTTTCTAAATATGGAATAACTATTGATCCCACAAAAACAAAGGTCGCTAAAGAGTAGTGAAGACCCACAAATGTAACCGAGATTCGTAGTTTTCTTGGTTTGGCAGACTATTACCGAAGGTTTTTTAAAATAATTTCATTGTAATCTAGTCCAATGACTATGCTAACTTGGAAATGTGTTACGTTTATCTTCAAAAAACAATGCGATGATTGTTTTCAAAAATTGAAAAGAAGATTGGTGAATGCACCAGTTTTGGCACTACCTTCCAGTAAATGTGAGTTTGTTATCTACAGTGATAATTCATTAAAAGGACTTGGATTCATCCTAATGTGGAATGATCAGGTAATTTCTTATGCTTCACGTCATTTGAAAAGTCATGAGGAAAATTACCCTACACATGATATGTAATTAGCTACTGTTGTTTTCTCTTAAAATATTGGAGGCATCATTTGTATGGTGTAGAGTGTGAAATATATACTGATCAAAAACATTTAAATTATATATTCACTCAGAAATAATTGAACATGAGACAGAGGTGATGGCTAGAATTAATCAAGGATTACGATTGTACAAATAATTACTATCCGGGAAAAGAAAATTAAGTGGCCGATGCTTTGAGTCGAAAAAGTAATTCTTCATTAACTATGTTCCATTTGGAATGTGATCCTTTCATTAAGGATTTGATGAACCTTGGCATATAAGTTTTTGTTGCAGGATGTTCCTCGGTTTTGTTTTAGGTATCAATAAAATATTTTCTATCAGACTGAATTAAGCAAGCTCAGAAGTAAGACAATGAGTTGCAGAAAAAGGTAGAACTGGTTCAGAAGGGTATGTTACCTAACATAAACATTGACAATGATTGTGTTTTTAGATTTGGGAAGAGATTGTGTGTGCCTTTTGATTCACAGATGAAGATAGAGTTGTTATGTGAAGCTCATAGTTCTCCGTTTTTAGTTCATCCAGGCAGTACTAAGATGTGTAGAGATCTTCAAGAGTATTACTAGTGGGATAGAATGAAAAGAGATATTGCTGATTTTACTATGAATATTTTGACTTGTCAACAGGTTAAAGCAGAGCGGTAGTTACCAAAAGGGATGCTTCAGCCTTTACCAGTTCCAGAGTGGAAATGGTAGAATATAACTATGGACTTCTTTGTGGGATTGCTGAAAACACTATGAGGTAATAATGCAATCCGGGTTATTATTAATCGCTTGACTAAATCTGCTCATTTCCTTGCTATAAAAAATACTTTTTCCTAAGATCAAATTTCTCGTTTGTATCTTAATGTGGTAGTCAGTTTACATGGAGTTCCCCTCTACATTGTATCTGATCGTGATCACAGGTTTACTTATAACTTTTGGAAATGCCTTCAGAAGTCACTGGGTACTAAATTAAATTTTAGTACAGATTTTCATCCCCAATCAGATGGGCAGTAAGAACGAATAATTCAGAATTTGGAGGATATGCTACGTTCTTATTAGATGGATTATCAGGGATGTTGGGACCAATATCTTTCTTTTGTTGAGTTTTCTTATAATAAATCTTTTCATTCTAGTATACAGATGGCACCATTTGAGGCATTATATGGGAAGCGGTGTCGAACTCCAGATTTTTGGGATGAAGTTGGTGAAAGGAAGTTGATGGGACCAGAATTGGTAGAAGATTTGGCAGAAAAAGTTTAGCTGATACAAAAACACATGAGAATAGCTCAGAGCAGGCAGAAAAGTTATGTCGACAATAGGAGGAATGATCTCTCTTTTAAGGTAGGTGATCATGTCTTCCTCAAAGTTTCACCATGGAAAAATGTGATGTGATTTAGTAAGAAAGGAAATCTGAGTCCAAGGTTCATTGGATTATATAAAATTCTAGGGAGAGTTGGATCAGTTTCATACCGAGTGGCTTTACCTCCGAGTTTATCTCAGGTACACAATTTTTTTCATGTTTCAATGTTAAGGAAGTACATGCCAAATCCATCTCATGTTTTGAGTCCAGAGGTAGTTCAGTTGGAAGAGAATCTATCTTATGAGGAAAAACCGGTCCAGATTCTTGACCACATGGAGAAAGTGTTTAGGAATAATTTGATTCATCAAGTGAAGGATTTGTGGAAAAACCACATGATTGAAGATGCAACATGGGAATCTGAAAATGCAATGAGGGATAAATACCCCCACTTATTCGATAAGTAATTAAATTATGGGGACATAATTTTCTAAATGGGGGAAGGATATACCATCCCAATTAATTAAAGAATAATAGATTTTTACTTCTATGTTTATTTATGAATAATATAGTGTTTTAAAGGCTTAAAATGAGAAAAAATCCAATCTTAAGCATAGAATTCTCTAATATTTTTAAAAGATTATTTTACTTTCTTTTAATGGATAAACATTTTTAAGTCTATCTTTTGACAATTTTATAAGCTGTATTTGTCAAAATAAACTTATTCATTAGGATTGGGACATTGAAAGTTACATTGTTAAATTTTCGGTATTTTTCTGACAATGTTCATTTTTTATTAAATTGTGAAAAATACTGCATTTTACTTCAAAACTACTTTTTCATCTAATTTAGTTATAAGGATATATTATCTTTTGAATTGGTTTTAAAGTGCAGATAGTATATATTTTTATCATTTAATCCAATGGTGGTCATTGGAATTAATTTCACATTGAAATTGGATATAAACTGTTGTCAAACATACGATAGAAATTGTTTCTAAAAAAACCCGATATTTGTTTTGACAATGGGAATTATTTTTATATTAATTAAAAAATTTTTTGTGTATGGAATTTTTTTAAATTGATTCCACATTTCTAATCATAAGGTTCAAATTATGTAATCAATACTCTTTTGTTTATGGACATTATGAATAGTAATGACAGTAATTATCTTTAATTATCGTGATTAATTAGTAATCCGGTAATTAATTGTAATAAAATAATATCATAATAAAGTAGAATGACTAAAACATATGTTATAATGGTTCGGGTTGTGTCGTGCCTAACCATGGGATTCCTTTTTCCAAACTTTGGGACCCCATGGAATCACTTTTGGGTGATAGTGACACTTTATCATTTTATGTTTTTAAAAGGAAAGTATAACCAAAGTATGTATCACCCAAGTAATAAAATTGTAGTTTTGTCTATATAAACTATATATTTGACAATAAATAGTGATTGTAAATATAAATATATTTCCTACACAATTGTATTTTTGTATAATTTTTTGACATTAAATTAATTAATTTATGTATGGCACCATGATGATGTAGTGATTATCTCATTAATGAGCGATTTAAATAAAATAAAAAGATAATGTATAATCTAATAATTAAACATGTCAAAAAACTTTTGGATGGGTGGATTTCGAACCATTATCACCATATCCTCAAAATATATCATTGTCGGTCCTTTAAAATTTGAAATGAATTTTAAAATAATATTACATTGCATGACATTCCAAGTGTGCCCCTCCTCCATCTTATAAAAGGCCCCCACATCTACCACCTTACCCACACCTCAAAAGCCATTGGCTCGGCCGAAATATGAACATTTTATCTCTCCACACCCCTCTCTTCATCATAGAAGCCTTACCTTAGGCAGAATTCTCTTCAAGAAACCATTTTAGTTCAAACCAAGGCGAGTTACGTGATTTAAAGGTAATGTCTTCTCTAATGTTCTTCTGTTTTATTTTTCTTCTCCAACCCAAAAACTATTTTTATTCCTTTATTTTGTAAAAAACCATTATATTGAATATACTAGTATGTTTTTATTAGAAGGATTTGATTTAAACTTATACACACACCCGTCTAATGGTTAAAGAACATACTATTTCGGTGGATGGCGAATTACTGCCTCCTGAAACGATGACTGTTCAATCTTCTTTTAACACCTTTCATGGTGGCAATTAATATGTCACTCTATTTATATATGATATATGTTATTTTTATATTTTCTTTATGATTCTTTATTTTTCATTTATGGAATACCTTTATGGTTTCAGTTATGGGTAAACGTGAAATCATCATTTTAGGAAGTGCGGACTACCACCCCCTCAAAGTGATTTGAATTGTTAATGCCGTGTGTGGGACGTATAAAGGATGGAGTTAAGGATATTATATATGATATTATACTATAATTATAATATACCTTTATATAATTATGATTTCACTCCATTAAATATGAAATAGAAATGAATGTAGCGTTCATGCGTACATACAGTTTACCGTCTCCATGAATGGTTCATTTCATTGCTTACCTCTAAATATTATGTAATATTATAAATGCATGTATATACTAGATATATATGATATATATGATATCTAAATAATGAATATAATTCTGGATATAATGGATATTTTACCACATGAACAACTTGTAATTATAAGAAGTTTATTTTTGGCTCAAGTACCAAAGATCAACAAAACGACTGTTATTAACATAAATAATTACATAATGTTCATAACATTGTAATAAGTGATATAAAAGGAATATTGAACTTGAAAAAGGTTCTTAATCAATAAGAAATTATCTCTACTATATTTTTCAGGACATTAATGAATGATCAAGTCAATTTGGATAGGAGGTATGGGACATCGTCTCAATCTCATTTCAGTGAGGCGTATTTTGTTTTATACACAACTTTATTATATATGGTGTAAAAACCCCCCATTGACTTTTAATTTTATTCCAAAGGAATCTATTTTATACAAAGTGTTTTAATAAACGACAAAATCAAATTATTTTTCCGTACGTATGCGGAGACAATTACTTCTCCGCCTCCATGTCCATTATTTGAGTTTCGGCTTCGTCTACTAGCCATAACATTTTTTTAAAATGAAAAATAAATATGATGTTTTACTTTTCTTTTATTTTGGTATTGAAATTTTTTTCGATGGTGTTTTGATTATGTAAATTTTTTTTATATATTGTGGTTGAATTGTGGAAACGTTATGTTTCCTTTATGCATGTTTTATGTTATACGATTATGTTATGGTTCTTAGGAATTTTTTATGAAGATGAGTGGTTATGTGATAAACTAAATTTGGGTGAGCTAGTGATAGATCTCCAATGCATTGGGTAACGTAAAGGAGATAAATTCTAAGGTTTCTCTGAAGAGATTTAGGGAAAATCATGGGATGTAAATTCCAAACGTAACCATGGGTTTTACACTATACGTAAGATTGTTATGAATGCCTCAAGTTACCTTTATATCTTATGATTTCTATGAGTTATTCATAAATCGTATGAATTAATGAGTTATGATAAAGTTATTATATTTTAGGAGCAAAGTATGATTTCATTGATTCTTATGAATACATGGACTAATGTTTTCATTTCGTACTTTTATATCCCTTACTGAGCTTTTTATGCTCATCCTAAGTTTTTTAAATGTTTTTCACTAGTCAAGGGAAAAGTACATGATGTGATGATAGTGTCGAGGAAGTTTCAAGAAAGAATCCATGTTTGATTTTTAATAAGTCTCCTTTGATGGAAAAAAACAATACTGTCTTTTATGTAACCACCTTTTTGAAATGTGGAATGTAATTCATGATTTATGATCTAATTATCTAAAACTCTAAACCTGAAAAGATCCTCAATGTGTGTTCTTGAAATATCTCAATATTAAGTCATGTTTAAGGCTGGGGCCTTATAATATAATTTTTATGACAGAGACACTATACTAAATATAAATAAAACATGAATTAAATTTTCATAAAAATATATATAAGATTAACCCATGAAAAAAAATTAAGGAATAAAACATCCATACCAAATCATTATAGGAAATCAAAATAATTAACATCTCAATAGTATTTTTATGTTAATAATTTAATATATTAATATATATACATAATTTATAATTGAATTAAATGAATCAAAATAAATATGAAATCTTTTTTTATTTAAATATATAATAATCCTAAACTTACTAATTTATGGACTCGGAGTGCATCTTCCAAAGAAGATGACCGAGGTAAGGGTTTTTTATCAAAATTTGAATTCAATGAGACATGTATAATTAAATTCAACCTATTTATATTTATATATTTTCATTTTCATTCAATTACCCATGAAATAGTTTAATATATGCTTCATTGAATTCATGGGTTTTAATTATATAATTAAATTATTTCTTATAATAGATAAAGATTCATGTGTTACAAAATTCATATGGATACCTTGTATTGATTTCACATTCATTAGATATATTTAGAATTATAAACCAAATATCATCTTACTTGATGTACATAGTATCCATTCAATTGTTTTGTTATTGAGAATCCTTTCATCATGTTATTTGAAATTAAATTTCATTTTCTCTTTCAATGTGTTTCTGTTTTATTGCAAAACCCATAAGGGGATTATTTTCTCAATTTACATTCATTGATTTATTTCATAGTTTTATAGATTTTAACTCTTAATGATTATGTGAGCTATAAAAATAATAATATTTTGTTTTATTTAATTTTTTTTTATGATAATATAATCTTCTAAAACACAACTCCTTTGTTGATATATTTCAATAAAACATATTATTATCTTGTTGAGGGGTTTTAATAAAAATGTTTACTAAATTTTGAGACATTTCATATAATTTACCTTTAATAAACGATATGGTTTACATAACACCTTTTTTCAATTTATATTAGAAATATATTTATACTCATATAATTTTATAATCCTTATCAATGACATTATAACTACATATAACCATATAGTTATATCCCATTCAAAAAAAATGTATGATACTTGTTGGATTGATACATTATATGATGAATCATAACCTAATTGTCCAATAATTACACGATTTATAACTTGTGTTCCCCATTAATAAATTTATATTATATTTTATGTATATATTTTTATTGAATTAAGAAAATGATTACAAAATTGAGTGGACCCTTCTATGAAATATTCATTTTTCCCACAAAGAAAGTTATATTGTTTACAATCCAATCAAATTCTTCATATGTCTTCTTCTTCTAAGTTATATCACTAAAAATTATGTCAATATTATATAACCTCAATACCAATGAAAAACATTTTTTAACATGTAAATATAAAAAAAAATACATGTCAATTGATATAAAAATAATGGAAACCCCTTAATCATTTTCGAAACCATATAAAAATCCATAATGATTTTTTATTATATATAGAATAGTTCTTTCAATCAAATAATTATTTAATCTCCCTTAAATACAATTTTTTCCCAAATTTTTCACAATGATATTTTGTGTTATGTAAAAATGATAAAATATAATTCATGATTATTTGTTGAAAAATAAGAAAAATATGTATTGTGGAAAATACATTCACGTTTAAAACATACTACATATTTATTTAAAAAAATTTCTCATTTTATTATCTTATGAAATCAAATTAATTGTATAAAATAATACTTATATAATAGAAAACTTATTCAGCTACCTTGGGATGTAATATTCAGATTACTCTCGAAATCACTCTTATAATCATTATTAAAAAAATAATAACCTTTATGATATATTCAATTTTTTATATTCAAGAGACCATGATATTTAAAAATTCATTAGAGAGCTATATTTTAGGATCACTATTTATAATAAACATAGTCTAAAAACTATTCTATATACATAATATAAATATTCTTGAATGTTTTCTTCATAAAACCATTGAAAAATACATATTAACCCATATCAAAAATTGGTTTCCATTTTATATTTTAATAATGAACAACATATTTTTCCATTGAAAATTTATAATAATTTTAAAATAAAAAAATAATTTGAATATAAAAATAACCAGAAATCCATGAAAATGAGTATATGAATCATGATAATGAATAATGACAAGTATTGTGGTAAAAATTAGTCACACGATAAATGTAATTAAAATTTTGTATTTAACATTGGAAAAATGAGAAAAATAAAGAATGTAAGGAAAATATTAAAAATAATATATTTAAAACCATTGTAACTGAAGGAAAAATAGTCAAAAAAGAACAAAATGATTAATTTATTTAGAAATAAAAAAAATCAAGCTAATGTTTTATGAAAATGGATAATTAAGATAATGATTTTGATATGAGATCATTAAGACATGGATTTAAATATTATATAAATGTTCTATAGTAAAATTTAAACAAAAATAACATTGAACAAGTGGACAATGAAAATATTTTTATCCACATTAATTTTTTTTAATAAATGATAAAAGACATCTTTATGGATTTTTTTACACAAAAAAAACATGTTGGGAAATGTAATTGAGATGGAAGATTATTTACCCTGATCCAGACTCATTTTGAATATTAACTAACATGTGAATAATAATTTTGTAAAAATTATTTAATTTTTAATGATTTTATTAATATCATCCTAATTTTATTTGATTTATAATTTCATTTATTTTAGATAATATTAAATTTAAAATTATATCATATGTTTTTTGGTAATTTAGTACATAATCTTAAAATAAATTTAGTATATTGACCATAGTCAAATGATTCATTGTTATATAATCCCCAAAATTGTAAATAAATTATTTTACATTGCTTTATATATTATATACTTTGTATAACTTTTCATGAAAGTAAATTAAGAAAAATATAACACACTATTTCATGTTGGTGATAATATACACATACAGATGAGCATAAATATCATTTATCTCATAGATGATGAGAAAATAGATTATATTACAGTTTAAATTTACAAAAAATTAATAATTTTATTAATATAATATATTACATTAAATCCATATTTATTAAAATCCAAAAAGTGTGGAAATTAATAAAGAATAACATAGGAACATGTGAAGTTATAATTTTCCAATGTATAAGTGGATAGGATATATGATAATTTTTATCTTTCCAAATGGATAATAACGTAATTAAAATCTTATATATACATTAAATACATCGTTATAAATAGAATTTTTTAGTTGGTGATTTGAAATTGGAAACACATCACTTCATGGTGGTGGTAGTCCAAACTTACAAATTTCTATTACATCATTTTTACACTATATGTATAGGATATAGAATACTGTTTTTCTATTTAAATAATAAAATTTTATTATAATAATGATATTTAATAAATTACACTAGGATGTTTATAAAATATATTAATGATTTATATGAACAAATAAATTTCAAATTATTTGGTTATGACATTTACCTACTCCTTGTTATCATTTTTTTCATTGCACGTTAATAGCTCTATGATTGATATTTTGTGAGGAAATAACCATTAGGCCATGTGTAGGAATATAATTAATGCTATTTTATTATCATGATCAAATTAAGGGGAACATGTTTTGTAGATAATTAGCTAAGAAAAGATCCCATTTATAATTGAGTGGTGTGGATACATTATAAATATTTATAACATTAAAATATAATAAATTGTTTTCCCAAGGAATATGGATTTTTGGCAGAATAATCTCAATTATAATATATATTAAGTTATAAATATAGTAAAATAATAAAATTTAGGCTATATTTAGACATATCTTAAATCTTGTATCATAGTAAAACCCTTTGTTATCCATTTTATCCTTTTCTGAAGTGAGAAACTATTATCTTGGTAAATATACACAAGGACTAAAAATGAAATTAAATTCATTAAAAAATATATAAAATATTTTTAAAAATAGTGAGTGAATATTTTATATTAAATTTCCATAATTTAAAAAAATAACATTTAAAAAAAATCAATATGAAATGAAAATTCCTTTTTACGTAAATATATTTTAGGTTTAATTTTTTAACCAAAATAAAGTATCATTTTAATCACCATGTAATTATTTATACTTGGTTAATTAAAAGGATAATTATTTACATATTAATCCAAATATATACTAAAATAAATCATTTGAACTCTGAGTTATATGAAATGAACTACAGTTTTTTTATAATCAAATAAAAATATTACATAAATATTCAAAATGAAAAAAATGGATTTAAATTATAATAAGTATATTTTTAAATTCATTATGTAAATTCTAAAATATATATGTGGTCTTCAAGAAATGTTTCATAAGATTTAAAGTCATTCTTATAGGATTTTTTTTATAAAAGTGGATGTATTTTTTTTGACAATGAGGGAAAAAATAAACTATTTTAGAAATACTGCAAAAATAATGTTATGATTATTTTTTAATAATGACGTAAAAAATTAATTTCTTTCATTAAATAAAAATTTGTAAATTTGTAAATTTTTATATTTAATGAAAGAATTTATATATAAAAATAAAATAAAATTTAATGGAAAATGGCATTTCCAAATAGTATGTATTCTTAACCTTATATCATATGAATTAAAAATGAGTATTACTTTTTCATGTTAATAATATTTTTATATTTGTTCTTACCATTATATATTATATTGATTTACATACATTGGTTTTTTTAGTGTATCTTCCAATATTCAATGTGATATTTATTTGAAGAAAGACATACTAATTTCATTAATGTTACATTAATTCAATTAAGAGGTATTTTATTTTACATAAATTAGTGAATTTTTTTTAAGTCACATACTAAAACGTTTTTCTTTCATGATCTAATTATTCATGCAGTTTGAATAATACATTTATCAATATCCCAATGTTTTTTAAATTTCATTTTTAATGAACATTGTCATTTGCAAAAACTATTTAAAATGGAATTTTTCAACAATTTGCATACATGTGACATTTGACATTATTTTAAAAAATATTCAAAAATGTTATTTAATACTTAATGATATATAATATTTTCCCACTATACTGTCAATTATTTGTTTTAAAAATAATTCATTCCATGATGATATGAATTTTCAAAAAAATCATAATCCCATTTTTCTATGATTTTTTATAACAATATAAATTATTTTAGAATGATAAATTTAAACATTTCATATGATATATGAATATTTTATCATGCACCCTACATTTCTATAATTAAATTTATATTTTTTTTTGTTAAATTATTAATTATAAATATAGTTTTTTAGATTTCCATATCAACTTTCATTTTTTTGAAATGGATTATAATTGTTTTTTTAATATTTTTATTACTATAATGCTATAATGGTTTTCTATAAAATAATTAAATTCTAATTTTGTTTTCAAACACAATGTTAAAGATCCCTTTTCGATAGTTGTTTCATATATTTTCACATAATTTCACTTTTAAATTTATAGTTTTTATACTTTAGGATTATGTTATCTTATACGATTTATCTCTTATTTCATTTCATTTTCCATATCAGGTATAAAGTTTGCATTTATTTGGATGTATTCTAAATGAAATCCAAAATTTCAATATTTCGGATTCCTAGTACTAAACTTTTCATATACCGATTGATCTATGTTGTATAAGTTGGAATAGTTCTCACTAAGAAGTTATTCCATTTTTTGGGAAATATTAAATTTCCATAACCATTTTATTTTTTTATAGGGATTTATTTATTAATAAGTCATGTTGGTCATGGATTGTATTTATTATTCCTTTTGTTATATGATGAATGCATTGGACGTAATTAGTGACATGTAGGGGAAAGAATTATAAATCCCCTTGGTGCATTCTTGGGTATATTCACAGATACATGTTTGGGAATTTAGTGAATTCATATCCATATATTATTGAATTCTTGGTTGAGGTCTTGACGATATATATGACAATATGGCAAGAAGCTTTGATTGTATGATTAAGATACCCGAAATTTTGACTTCCATTACTATGAAATAACTCATTATTTTCCTCAATATTACATATGTTGTTATGTAATCCATGGATATATTTTATATACATCATATAAGTTGTTTAAAATATTTTATTATCCATAATCCCTACCAAATTATTCATTCTTATGTTGTGAAAAAAGTATTTATGTCATGTCCCAAAATTTGTTGTCTATAATATATTTGCTAGGTTTTTCTTAGGTTTTGTTCTCATACTGATATATTAATCATATTCCAACTTATAATCTTGAAACATTCATGTATAAATTTATCCATGCTTAGGGTTTGAGATCACCATTCTCATATTTCCATTTACCCAGGTCATAAAGAATGGTATTACATAAGATATATCATATTGTGACACATGTGTGAAAATTTGGTTGGAGATGTTTTAGACATTATTTATAATAATAAATTCATGATATAATGGAAAAAATTCTCTATTTGGTTGGAAATACATGGGTTTTGTTACATAATTTTTATTCACAAACTTTCTAAAACCATAAACATAAAATGAATTTATTATTATGTAATTTAATGTAAATTATTGGTATTTTTAATTATGGGTGGTTAATATTTTGGTTTTTTTAGTTGGTATTAAAAATAGAATGATAAAATATGTGTTTAGCACCTGATCCATGTCTTCTGGTATGGGGATACTAGACATAGACATAAAACACCCTATCCTTTTTAGATCTTGGAAAACATAGATATTAATATCTAGTTTATCAAAACTAAAAATTGGTTTGATGGTATATTTACTAATCCCTTATATTCTAAAATATTTTTATTCAATAATAAAATCATGTGTACTATGATTTTTTAGGATCATGTTCCACCTCCTGAATAAGTGTCATATTAATATTGATATAATTATATAGATAATTCAAGGATAATATTTTTTCTACAACATATCCTAAGAGGGGAGGCCTAGATAATATTATCACATTTTCCCCTTTATTAAACACATATTGTTCCCAAATTTTTGGAAAAAAATAAATTGTATTTGTTTGAATTGCATAAAACATAAACAAAACACTGAAAATAATAAAATAATGCCAAAATTTATCATGGTTCACTACTAAGGCCTTACCCAAAATAGTATACAATAATGAAGTGTGAGTCATACCAATATACACTATGATTCTGTGGTTTTTAGTGGATTGTCAGTTTTTGATCATGGTCACTACAATCTAAATAGAATCACATTATTTTTAATTCATTTATAACATATTACCTCATTCATAGATCTTCTATTATGACCCCCTTTTTCACTCCATTGGTTGATGTATTATTCAGTTTGACTAGTTGAAGGTACCCTTTATATGTGATTACATGACAATGACGTGTTATATATTAATAGAAGTAATATGATTGTTTAATGTATTATATAAACATCATCCATGTGTCACTTAGATCATGAAATTATATCCCAGCAACTTATTTTTTTTATGAATCTAAAATCCTAGACTGATCATCTACAGTTTATGAAACATGCATCTCCAAAATCACAATTCATTTATTTGATCTCATACATAATTTTAACTAAATTTTTTTTCTTAATGTTCTTTGTCCAAGAAATAAATATGTTCATATAAGTCCTTTTCAAAGAGATGTAAATTGTTCCTTAATCAAATATTTAATCCTATAGATAACAATTTTCATCATATTTTAGTTAAATATCTCTTTTTGTTAATACACTGAATGACACGAAATATTTCACCTTTAGATATTGTTTTTATATGAATCTCCAAATTAGAAATGTGTTAAAAACCCATTTATCACAAAACCACATTTTTTGAGGCTATCAAAAATTCCAATATATCTGGTCTTTACATTGAAAAATCTATGTGACCTCCCAAACACGACTTTCATGAAATCTATTCATTTTATCAATAATAAAATGTTCACATCATTTTAATTATCACCCAAAAAAATATACAAATTATAATGAAAATAGAAAACATTAAAAATTATATAAATCCTTCATCAGAAATCCACATCATATAGACCATGTTTCATAGAATCTAACACCTTCATAACCCTTGAAAAATATTGACAATAAACAAAACTCACTATCAATCACCAGCTCTTATCTCCTTGGTTCTAATATCCCCTTTGGGTTTAAAAGAAGTACAAAATCAAATTAAATAATAGAAAATATCTATAATTCTTATGAATAATGTAAAATTACCAATCCATTACACTAAATCTAAGAAATTAATGCTCGAATTAAAATAATAATTTTTGGGAGTGAAATATAATCCTTGTTATATTTATCATCAGAGAAATTATAGAAATAATAGAAACTCTATATAATAAACATTAATTCAATAAAACAACTTTTATAATCTCCCAAAGGTACCAATTTATATAAAAGGTCACATATTTGGCCATTTAACCACAAGGATCATATCTCCCCATGAATTATATAACACATTACAAATAGTTAGAAATAGCTTAATGAAATAGGTTATGGATACCTGTAAAACACTTTAATCTAATAGTTGTGAATAAACACCAATGTTAAACTAGTTATTGTCAAATGTTCGAGTTATTATTGTCTTAGTCATTATGTATTCAACTTGTGAATTAGTTTTTATATATATCAGTTTGACCCTTATGTGCACCACTAATTCCATCAAAATGTAATATAGAATATATAATTTTATAGTAAAATAAATTTGAGTGGGATTCATAATTCGTTCTACCAAATGTTTTATCACATTAGATCACTATAGGCTTCTTCCCTTCTTCACCAATACCATCCAATGGTTTCCTCAACCATATAAGATGAGTGAATTCAATATTAATAATAATTTTTCTTCCTCTATGTGTCCTGATTTTCTTAAATGTTTCTTATGGAACCATCATAAATATTTTATCCTGATAAATAATGTAATGTTGCTTATAGACTTATGATTCAACACTTGGAAAACCTAGTCCAAAATAATTAATCCTGACAACTTAGTAAATTTTATAACATAATATAGAAAGGAAAAAAATTATGTACCTAATATGTACTTGATAATAATTTTAACATCCATGAAATTGTCTTCCTTTTTATTACCCAAAAATCGAGTTAGTAAAACTAATTGATTTCCAAAATTATGCAATGTTTTTGACAAAGAGAAAAAGTTTTTAAATAACCTCTAATATAATATAGGATCACATAGACAAGGAAATTAATACCAAGAAACTATTTCAAAAATTTATACATTTTTTTCTGGCCTTAAAACCAAAGGACGATACCTAATTTTAACCATCTATAATTAATAAATATCAATTTACCACATTGATTCACGAACGTACCGAAGAATATTTAGGATGATAAATTGGGATAAATAATAAATTTCATTTATATTACAAAATTCATGTCTTTCTCATTAAATTTTATATTTTCCTATTATAAATGTATATTTTTATTCTGTAAGGAATCATTAAAAAATCAGAAATACATCTCTAGATATGGAACCCCCTTTCAATTCCATATATAATTTAATTATTTATAACATAGGAAAAATGAAATATAACAAATGTGTGCTAAGATAATTATTAATTCTAACCAAGGTAGATATCTTTCTATGATAATATGTAATCATTATATATTCATATGGGTATGAGGTAATTATCATAAAAAATGAAATTCATACATAATAAAATATTGGTTATGGTGATTTTTATTTATAACAAAATATATGATTGGTATTATTATATGACATCAACAAATCAATATCTATGAGAGTATAAAATTGTCATGAGAATATGGATTAAATTTAGGGCACTTACATAACCACAAATTCATATGTTAAGGATACTTACCAAGACTTACATGACAATTAATTATTTGGATAATTACTTTGTGTACCTTCATGGGCTTCAGATAATCATTTATATACCCCCTTAGGATGGGCTAACCACCCTCCTACCCTTTGAGCTCATAATTCATAAAATATTACCCAATACATTTGAGGGCGATATAATTAATGTCTCACACATTGCATAATTATAACCAACATAAATGTTTCAGATGATAATGAAACCATCCATAATTTCATCATAACGTAATTAGCTCAATGTAATGAATGAAGATCCATGATATTTTTCTTAAAATAAAATAATTCCCACCATTCAAAATTACCTCATAAAAAGAAAAATGTTTCATGAACATTTCATCCAAAAATCATCATCATCATCTATATAAAGTAATAAAGTGTATGAAATATTAAGAAAATAATTCATATGAAGTATAATATTCATTAAAAATATTTAATATAGAAGAAAAATATTTTTATAAAAGTATTAAAAATATTATTTGATAAATTACATAAAAATTCAGGTTATTTTGGAAAATTGAAAAAAATACCACAGTAATGGGAATATTATTTTATATATATAACCATAGATACGTGTAGATGTAATTAAATTATTATTTAAGGATAGGATAGTGTTTAATTATATTCATGTCATGTATGTTAGGGAGAAAAATTCTTTTCAAAATTTTATGAAAATAGAATATTAGTTGTATAAAAAACATTTGAAAACATTTATTTATTTATTTTTAATAGAACAAAGTAGTATAAAATACCATTATAAAAACTTTTTGTGATGATAATAACTTCTAGAAAAATTCCATGAACTTGGTTTTGGGTGAAAAATTATCGACTAATAGACGATAAATAAGGATTTATTTTCTTATAAATCATTTTAATCATTTAACATACCAAATAGAGGATAATAGTAATAATACTAAGGAACAAAAATGATAACCAAAATGGTATAATTTAAATATGTTATAATATATAGAGAATATATAATTTTCCGCAATTCAAATTGAATGAAAAAAATCTATCTAATATTGAGATAGTAATTTAAACCCTTATAGTTTTTCAAATTTATGAATAACAAACACATGAAATATATAAATATATGGGGTATTTGTAAATATATTTGTATTTTACATAAAAATTATAATAAAACAAATTTATGGGTAGTATAAGAACTAAAAAATTTAAATCAAGTGGTGAATATGGGAAATCTCTCAAATTGATAATAGGGAGATGAGAAACCCTTTCTAATTTGGTTACATTAGAATAAAAAATAATCAGTTCTTCAAACATAACATGGAAAATTAAATCTAATTCATGAAATATAACATAAATATATAATCATCGGGGAATAATTACCGAATATAAGAAAAGAAACAATTCACAATATTAAATATGTCTTTTTAAATTAAAATTTACCTCATGAGACCCCTATACCAAATGCGGAATTTTTTTTACATTATCTTATAAAATATAACATTAAATATAAATTTGTTATAAATATATACTAAAACCATATTTATAATTACCATAACATATATCATTTACTCATAATTTCCAATTATGAACTTATTAACAATTCTTAGTTCATAATTTACATTCTATGTGTTATATAGTATATTCCCCATTCATGTTTAATTGTAATGTTTCTGGTCTGTGGTATTTTTTCAATGATCAATCATTTAAATAATATTTTATTTGTTATAAATATTATATTTTTCATTATATAAATTTTTATAACCATTCATATATGGTGGTGATGAAAAATGAATTAAAATATTTCTTGGATGTGGTAGTCCATACATATGAACATGATATATTTTTACTTTTTGATAGATGGATTATAGGAATTTAAATAATAGTTCAGTTCATATAATGATATTTATTACATATATATCATATATATTCATTAAATATATTATTATGAGCATCCACAAAAAGTAAATATTGAAACATTATAATATACATACAAATAAAGTTATCATATTCCAACATATATGATGGTTAGTAGGTATAAATTAATTTATCCATAAAAAAAATTATTTTTTATATAAACACTATATTTCAATTTAATATATATATATAAAACCATCCATGATCAGTGGTCATGAAAAATTAAATACATTACATCATGGAGACAACAGTTCGTATTCATGCATGAGAAATGATTTATTTTACATTCAAAGTAAAAGATATAAGAAATGGTTATGGAATTTAAATAAAATAATTATAAAATTTTATGGATACTAATTTCACAATTTTATTTTGTTTATAGATTAATTTTATTATGTAAATGTAGGAAAATGTTTTTCAATGAGTATAATTACATATTCTATAGGTATCTTCCTTTATATTATAGCATATTCTTCTTGAGATTCTATTATGATGGGACAAAGAATTTCAGTGTTGGAAGAGGAATGATGGTAAGATGTTTTAGAATGATATTTTTATAGAAAAATGACTCAACTGGTTTTTATAATTAATAATAGGATGTAATTGTTTTAAGTGATGTGGTTGGAATAGAAGTAAATAATGGGAAATTTATTTTATAAGATGAACCATAATTAATTAAAATGGAACCAATTAATATATTTTATAGGAGAAAAATTATAATTCTAAAATAAAATAATTTAATGAGATTTAAGAAATATTTTCAAGTTATTTTATTCTTTATCTCTTAGGTTAACCCCTATTTGTTACCCTTCAAAACCCTACCACAATAACAAGATACTATGTATTTAAGGGAGAATGATGTAATTATAAAAGAGAAAGTGGATCATTAAAGGAAAATTATTTATATAATTAAACATTTACTATTTATAATAAAAATATTAATAATTTTTTCATTTTAAAATCAATTAATTAAATTTTGTTTAACAAAAAAACAAATAGTCATTTTTAGGACTATTCAAAAAATTTGAATTTTAAATCATCGTGAGTGTAATGGATGTTTTTTATGAAAATTAAATAAATTACCTGAAATTCATTTTCATCCAGTATAAATGTTGAATATATTTAAATTATCAAAAAAATATCAATTTTATTATTTTATAATAATTTTATTTTATATTTCACCTTCTTATAAATGTGTTACCTCATTAATGAGAATTAAATTTTAGAAATTATGATGATAATAGAAATTTAAATTTAATTTATATCATAAAAATTATTTATTTATATTTGAAATAATAATTTATAACAATTCATAATGAATTTATTTTCTTATGAAAAAATATTATTTATTTTAAAATGAAATAAATAATTTTTTCTTCATATTCGTGACATAATAAAGTTTTAAGTTCATTATCAATGTAAAATTATAGTGAATTTATGTATTTTTTAATATTTAATTGTTCTAGTTGATATAATGTCATTCAAATTAACAATTGAATGTTCTTGAGTTAATTTGTGGCCATATCCCATAGTTTATAACATAATTAGGAAATTATATATTTTATCATGGTGACTAAATTTTAATATGGTTACTATTCATAATGACAAAAAAAGAAATTATCATTGTATTTCAATTATAAATTTTTTTATATCATATGAGGATTTCAACTTATCTTTTTCAATTTTAGAAATTTATTAAAATTATATTAAATATAAATTTTAAGAATTTAACATAATCTAATTTTAGGAAAAATTATAATTTATCCATAAAAATATGTTTATATGAAAATCAACCGTAGTTTTAATTACCATTCAATAAATTGTAATTTTTTATATTAAGCGAGAAATATTTTTATTTCCTAATAATACAAAATTTTATTTAATATTTTCAAACCTTGATTAAATGAGATATAATTTAAATATTTGTTTTTTGAATGAAATCATTAAATAGATTTTAAAATTTCAAACATAGATTTCAGTGATAAATTTATATTATTAAAAGAATCATATTGAATCACAAAAAATTTAGTTGTTATTTAAGAAAATTTTAAAAATTTGAAATCAACATTATATCATGATAACATCATAAATTTGACATTGTTTTTAAAGTTGTTATTTATCACTATTCAACAACAAATAAAATAATTTTTGAAATTTAAAATAATTATCCTTAGAAATAATTTGATATTTAAGCATAAAAAATAAATTAAATTTAATGAAATTAAATTTATTTAATATATAATATTATTTTTATATTCGAATAAAATATACAACAAAACAAAATTTATACAAACCATTTAAAACATGAACTATTATTCACATTACATGATTTCATTCGTGTAATTAAAATTTGATTAGTACTATCCTATGAACTAATAAATAAATGTATAAAAAGAAATACATTTGGTATATATTTTTTAATGTGGATAATCTTTTGATTCCATTTAACACATTGTATTAGTTATAAAAGTCATATTTCAATAATAATATTTTTATAGTAAATCGTAGTTCAATTATGTATAACATTCAATGCACCACAACATATGAAATATTTTAATATTATTAAAATAAAAATTTCAATATTCTCATGGTGTTAGATTATATCAACTGTAAATAAATTATTTCCTTGTAATTTCATATCTTATTTTGTGGAAAATATTCTCAAATATTTTTAGAATCAATTACAAGGGTGGAAGAAAATTATACTTTAGTGGAAATATATAATTTTTAATTCATTTAATATTATTTTATTATAAAAATAACACTAATTTCTATGTTAATATTACAAACATAAATCATTTATAAAACCTTTCATTAACTTTTTATTTACTATTATGACACTCATACTTACGAATCTCTTTCATAATGCATAAGTTTATATCTGAGAAATAACTTCTATGTAATACATGAAAGATTTATCAACCTCTTACATGTGATGTGGAATTCGTTTACCATAAATATATAGAATAATAAAAAAAATTATACGTACATGACATAATTCTATACCATAAACATAATGTATTCCTTTGGTAATGCTTTAAATAGTATTCCACCTATACATAATCTCATACCAGCAAGTCCATACAAAAGCTAAGATTCTGATTATTTATTAAATAATTGAAAAAGGAACACATGATATGGGTGGGGTCAAACATTGGAGATTTTCCTCATATATCCAATACAACATAATATATCAAAATAAAAAATTTCATTCCCATAAGCAAATTCATCAGTAGTTCCCCATTCATATTGGTACATAGCCTGATTGAGGATCTTAAGAATATCAGAATTGAACATGACTGAAATCATAGAAGATTCTTTAGACATAGTGTGAGGTGTGTTATAATAGTATTTACATAGAATTCTCATCGAGGGAGTAGGAGTGAATGTTAAATAACCATAAAACATCCCTTTCCCAGAATGGAGTGAATCTTTGAATGTTTTAGAATCACCGCAACCCATTTCTTGCCTCTTCCACCTCAATGATGTCACCCTACATCCCAAAAATCATAGAGGAGATCAGAAGATTCATAATTTTTTCAGGACAATCAACATTTTGAGGTGGCCAATATTTTGGAGCCAACTAAATAGTCTGACCATGTATCAAGCTTGCACAAGGACTATAATTTATAATTATATTTAGAGGTTCATTTAAAGAATGGGATCCATAAACAGAGAAGCTTTGAGTATGTCCATTCTCAACTAACCCAGTGGGAGTAACATTAATACCATCCTTATATGTAATATCCTTGAAAAAATCAGTTACAGCATTATTCGGACCACTCATTGGGGACATATCCACTCTCAGTCCTTTTCCATTCAGATTATTCAAATGAGAAACATATTTACAAGAAAACAACTTCTCAGCCTGAGTAGGAGATGATTTTTTGAGAAAATATCTATCTTGATTAGGAGACTTTGAAAAATCCATATGCTTCCTCTCAAGTTTCCTTCTATAAAGAGTAGCTGGATGACACTTCATCCCATATCTCTCATAATATATCTTCCTCTGACATAACTCCAATGAGTTACCAACATCCATGCATTCATTATAAAAAATTATCCCCTTCATACTCAACATCAATATGGATGTTATTAGTGGGAGTGGAAAGAGTTAACATATAAATCATGGTGGAGCTCAAATCAACCTCCACCATCATTTTGGAAGAATGTTAAAATTGAAAAACTTTTGTTTACTTGTCAAGACGAATAGGAGACCCAATTTCCTTAACAATACATAAAGAATATATTGATGCCAATAGACCCAATTAATCCCATGAAAACTAACCCAGGCTTGTGAAAAAATTATTCCTTGCAAGAGAGGAATTTAAATTATGTGACCATTCATGATGATGAAGAAACCTAGGTTTCAATGATAGGGACCCAATGCTCCATGAATGTATATTTAAATAATTCTATTGGAAAATGAAATGGATGAATCCACAACCAAGATAAAAACACCTTGAATTAGAGGAACCCCACAAAAATGAGATCTGTGTGACTATATCATAAAACTTCAAGGACTTATCACCCTTCTCTAAAACAAGACACACAATTTGAGAATTCCACCCAATTGAAATACTCTCATCAAATATACCAGGACTAATATCAAAATGATCTTATGTATACATTCTATGATTCCCATTGAGTGGGTGTCAATGAATGAAGCAAAGGAAGTCGTTGATGCATAACAGACTTCTCAGCCACTCGGGTCCTTTACAATGCCATTTTGTACCGTCAAAATAACCTTCAACTCCATCGTTTGAGGATCAAAAAACATGGAGAAGGCGGACAAATGCTTTGGAAACACCCTCTTTGACATAGACAAGAGATGTAACCAAGTCTATACCAGATCCTACATAGCTCTACCCACACGAATAATACTGCTAGTTCAATTTTCCATCTCGGATCTTGAATCACAAGCCACAGATTCATGAATCACAAGCAGTGGATTAGAAAATGTCACATCATTGACCCTATTCACACAATCCAAGGTAACAGAAGCTAGAATATAAGATCTAGAGACACTATTAATAGAATATGAGGTGTCCACCATCAAAGTAGACAAGGGATTGGGAAATACTCCATCCTGGAAAGAGATAGTCTTATTATTGAGACTCGGATATGGAAGTGATGCTTTAACCACGACATCACCAAGACATAACGGGCCTTCATTATATGTCGGGTCTGGTTCTCCTACCATGAGCATAGAGTGGAGAACGTTTGGATGTGTCATGGGAAGCCCTAGATGAATGAACATTGTATGTCATGACCAGGAGTCACCCACACCCCCCGAATGAAACCAACTAAGGGAACACAATTTTAACCATAAATAATTACCATATAAATATACTTAATAGAGTAACATAAATGCACATGAAATTGTAGGTTTAGAGTTTTATCAAATTTAAAAAATTTATTTTCATAACCAAACACATATATTTCACATCAAATAATCTATATAACATTTATAATAATATTTTCTAACTCAAAAAGAAAACATAATAATTTCTGAAAAAATATATTATCTATAACCATTACCCTTATAGACATATCATACATAATACAATTATAATTACCAAGTAAAATTGAATCATAAGAGAAGGAATTATTTTCTTCACTATAATGATAAACATGGGATATATCTATTGGTGATCACATGCAAGAACAAGACAATCGTAAGAATATATGAGAATGATCATAATTTATGAAATTCATCACTAAATATTTAATAAAATTAAATCAGGATACATGGAGTAAAATTTTTTTATAAAAATTATGTGATTCATAAGAGTGTAGAACATCAAAAAATCATAATCAATGAGTGAATAACATAATAATAATACTATTTCATTAGAATATTGCATAAGAATAATCATATAACAAATACTTAAAGGATACCAAGAAATACATTAATCACATCATATATCAAGACCGACAAACAAAAAAATCATCAAAATATAATAATAGGATCATAAAATGTGTAGATTCATGGTATTTAGATAAACACATGTATACCCTATAGTACTTGGGATAACCAACCATGTACCCTTAAATATTATAAGTCATTAACAATTCCTCAATGCATTAGAGAGTTATGAAATTTCAGTCCCACCCATCGAATAATGAAAACCAAACATATGTATTCCACAATATCATAAAAAAATAAACATATCAATATAGGCCATTTATCACATTTTAAATAATGGGGTTTTATGATAACATACTTAAAATCTTTTAATCCCCACATCACTTAATTAACATGAGCTAAAAAAATGATTTTATTAAAATTTACTCAAAACATCATCCTCATCTTATATCAAAGAAAACACGGTTGATTGAATCGAAATATCATAGTTCTATTTAAGAATAAAAAATATTTTAAGAACTCTAACCATGATGCATTGTCAATATAAAATATTGGAAATATTATTTTAAAAATAAATGAAAACAATATTTTCTTACTGAAACATATAAAAACTAAAAAGTATCCTTAAAAAAAGAATAATGTTCAATTTTTAAATCATATAAAAATGAATACTATTCAAAATTTTGAAAAATGTGCATTATGGTGGGAAAAGATATTCATGTCATATATGATAAAAAGAAATCATTCTTTTCACACTCTAGTAAAAAGTATAATGGGATTCGTATGGGAAATATTGGAGAAGATTAATTTTAATAATTAGTAACGAAAATTAATCGTATCATAAAAAACTATATCAAATTTTTTTTGAAGATAATAACATACATAATTCTAATTTAAGGAATATATGGTAATCGAAAAAGACTCCTAAAAAAGGAAGAAAAACTATGCCATCTTTCACAAACAAAAAATCCATTCGATAATTTCATACACCAAAGTGGGAGAAATGGAAATAATAATTGAAAATTATTCAAATAAAAAGTGAATAACAAATTATATAGGTTTTTAGTTAAAGATTAAACATTATTACCTACAGACAAAATTGAATCATAAACAATTTTAAAATTGAAATGTTAACGTAAACCCATATAGTTTTGGTAATCTCTGATTCAAAAAATCATGAAATGAATAAGTAAATATTGATTTGTAAATTGCTAAAATTTTATATATAGAATAATAAATAAATTAATAGTTACTATATTTACCCAAAAATAATATAATATTTGTGAATATAAAATATTCTTTAATGATATAAATTTTTTACGAGAAACCCTTATGGCTTTAATACTATTGAAAAAAATCATAGAAATTTAGAAATTGATATGGTTATATAAATATAACTAATAAAATGATATAGTGTGTCTATATAAAAATATATTCATGGAGATATATATATATACTATAAAGTATAAGTAATAATGGAAAAAATGAAACATGTCATGAGAAATTAAAATTTATACAAGGAAACAACTTTCACATGTCATGATTTTCTTTATAGAATCTCTTATGGTTCTATATAAAAAAATTAATATAATATATACATGCAAAAAACCATATTAAAATTTATCATATAATTTACCATTCCATTACTACTTAATATTACCCATTAATTTACAATTCCTCAATGAAATTAATATTTGGGCTGTTAATAGTTCATTTCTTATACATATTTTTTTCTATGGTTTTGGTCATTTCGAGATGGTTTTGTTTACAAAATTGGTAGATTATTTTTCATTTCAGATGTGGAATATTATACATTATATAAAAATATATATCCATTGATATAATTCAATAATTAAAAAGGAATTACATTACTTCACGATGGATGTATCCCTCATGTATGCACATGTATTTTTTTTACATTTTGATTGATAGATGGAATGAAAATTAAATAAAAATTAACAATAATATAATCATAAAAATAACATATATATTATATATGTTGATTAAAAATATTCTTAATACCATTAATATATTAGTGGAAATTGAAATTGAATCACAATACTTTGTCGTGGTGGTTTTCAACACATATGCATGTGCGATGTTATCATTTCCTAACAGATGAGAGGGTAATTAATTAGATACTGTTTTATCATTATAGAATCTTAATTTTCATATAAATATTTAAATTAAATTATAATAAATATGATAAAATATATATATCCATTAAATCAATCTATAAAATCATCCATGATGGGCAATGCTGAAATATAAAATACATCAATCCATGGAGACAATTGGTAGTGAGTACGCTTGAGATATTTTTTAATTTTATATAAGATGTTGTAGAGATGGAAAATGGTTATAAAATTGACAAAAAAACATTTATATATGATATATAATATTATTTGTTTAAAATGTTAATTAATTATCTTTATGAGGTTATGTATGAAGGAAACTTAAAATTCACCAACTTATAAAATTAAATATCTTTTGGTATTCCTTTTTCATTATACCTTAACCATATTGAGCTAATATTTAGGTTATAAAAAGTCATGTAGATCCTCTTAATGAAATATTTGAATTTATTTGGGTATAAATTTGATGGTTTAATTTTCACAAATGATGTTGAATGGGGGGATGGGGATAATACATTTTATAAGTGTGGTGGGTAGAAAACATGGAAATACATAAAACATTATTACATATAATATTCCTTACACAAGTTATGTAACTAAAAATTTACATAATATTTTATATTGGAAGGATATGTATGAGCACAATAATGAAATGGGATTTAATAATGTTTTTGGTGTTATTTTGAATCTTATATCTTTGGATAATAACGATTTCAACCCTATTTCCCATATCATGTTATAAAATTACTTAGAAATTATCGGTAAATAATGTAATTATAAATTGTAAAATTGATAATAAATGAAAAATGGATGATATTCCCGATCGTTTTAAATTCACTAGCCAAAATAAAACATTTTAATGTTTTTAAAATCAATTATTTAAATTTTTTTCATAAAATATTAGTAATTCCATTTATGGGACTACTAAAATTTTCTAACGTTGAAAACATCTGAATTGAAAAAAATACCGAATTATAACATTTTAAACATTAATTAAATTTACTTTTAACATATAAAATCAATACATACATTATATTATCAAAAACACATAACTATTAATATTTAAAAACAATTTACTTTGATTTTTCACCTGATTACACAATCAATACAGCGTCAATGCATATGAATTTTAGGTAATTATACCATTGAAAAGTATTAAATTAAATTACTATGATAAAAATAAATTACTAATATATGGGGTAACAGTCTCTAACAATTAATAATATATATTAATTCTTATTAAAATATATTAGTGATATCAAATATAATAGAGTGACATATTATACATATTATTTACATAAAATAATATAATTGCCAGTATCTAAGGAAAATAGAGATAATTTAACATATTTTTGATGATATGTAGTTAATGGTTGAAATAGTCTCATCTAAATAAAGAATAGAATGTTTTGGAGAGATATTTTAGGTATTATCGAAAATTTTGATCCACATTTAACCAAATTTAGTTGTTTCTATGGTGACCATTTTTTATCATTATTTCAATTTAGTATCACCAAAAATGAAAAATTGATCATAAAAGTAAATTTTAAAATTATGATACAAAATATGGAATATTTTTCAAATAATTTAATTTAATGGGTGTTAGATTTTATTTCCCATATAATATCATGAAACACACTGAAAAGCAGTTTTCAAGAAAATATTAATTTTAAGAATAAAAATGATTTTATACCAAAGTCATGTGTACTTTTAATTCTTGTTTGACTAATAAAATTTTAATAAAAAATGATAATTATTTACCACATAATATTAAACACATAAAATGTTATTTTTAATATATTACATTATAAGAGAATGATAAAAAATAGTTTTATTTGAATTGGAATATTACATTGATTTAAAAAATGTCCAAAATAGATATGTAATTTCCAATATATAATTATAAATGAATTATAATAAAAAATTAATATATATTTGGAACATTAAAAAGGATTTATAAACATATAATTCACAATTAAATAATTATATTTTCATAAATGTAAGGATATTTGTAAATTTTTATTTTTCACTATACGTAATAAATTTAAATATTTCTGGAAAATACAACACATTATTCATAAGGTAAATTTTATGTTTAAATATAAAAAATACTTTGAATCAAATTCAATTTATTATATTTTAATATTTATATTTTTTTGTGAAAATTTAAAATATATTAATTAGCTGCTTTTATAAAAAAGAAGATCCTTTTATAATATAAATGATGGTATCCCTATATGATGTCATTTTTATTATTAATTGTTTATAATTAATTCATATGATCTAATAAATATATTTATATTAGTAAATATAGTCAATATATATTTAATAATGTGGAAATTTTATTCATACATTCAAATCAAAGAGCTATTTTTTAATGATAATATTTAAATAATAATTTTTTTATATTATATCGTGGTTTATCTAACATCGTTATTGTATTCAAAACATGCTATATAAGGATTAGATATTATTAATGAGAAAATATTTTAAAATCTCATGGAATTAGATAAGATCCACTAATTTCCCATCCTTATCGTTCTAATGTTTTCTTCCAACCTCAGTCTAAGTAAAAATTGAATTAGAATCGTGAATTTAAAATTTCTTCACCAGCTCTATTACATAATTCATGCGGGAGATAATTGTAAATTAAAACATCTAAATAATGTATATTATATGAAAATATTTGATTTCACCTATCAAAGATATATGAAATTATGAGATCAAAATATTTGAAAACTTATCCTGAGATTTATATATGCTTCAACTAAAAATTATATAATCTATATATATGATAACATGTAATGATTTTTAATTGGATATCATCGAATATATATTCTAAAAAAATCCATTTTAAATTCATGATTATATATATAAATCTTTCTTTGCATATTGTGCTCGTAGTTCTTATTTTAAAATATTCTAGGGAATCCTCAATCTACGCAACTTGGTTTCATTATTACAGAACATGAAACCCATTATTTTCTTAATATACACCTCATATTAGAGAAATCCATTTAGTAATACAATTTTTACTTGTATATGATAAATAATTAAAGCTCTTCGAATCACCATAGGCATGAAATAATAATTGTATCATATCATGAAACATACAAAAATGGTTTTTAATCATTAATACATTCTCTATTTTCATCTCCTTCGAAAATAAAATTTTCAATATTTCAGATCGCATAGACTTATATATGAACTTATCTCTGATGTACCACTTCATTCTAATCCCATTTATATGTTCATCCATCATCAAAATTTCAAATTATTGATTATTCTTATTTAATCTTTTCCCTCATTCATGGATCTAACCCTTGATTCATTATTTACTACTTTTTAAAATAAATCGAGTACAACGTTTTAGAAATGAGAAATTTAATATTCCTTTTTCATATATTTTGTATTTATAAGAGAATTTTTATCTCCCATTTGGTTGATGAATCATACTTCAATATTATATTTCCCTTCTGAGTTCTAGATTAAATTTCTCTCCAAATAGATTAATATATTTATTTTCCCTTATTATAATCATCTTTTTTAAAACATTATTCCACTATATTATTAGTTTAATGTCAAACCATTTATTAAGTTAATTTATTCACTTATGTAATTTGATAATTTGTTTTCATTTTATAATGTAATTTATAATATTAAAAAAAAATCTTTTTATTCATCTTATTATTGAATCATTTGTAAGACTTAGATTTAATTGAGTAGAATGAAAATACTTCTTCGTCTTCAACATCACCATATGTTACATTATTGAAATAGGTTTTATAAAATCTAACAAAAACTTAAAAACTATATAAGGTTTTCCTTAAGGAAATCATAGAATTCTATACTTCATTACTGTTCATTCTTCATTGAGAGGCATTGCATCCTATTTTTCAGTGTATACTAGAGCATTTGTTTATTCTTTTCAGTAATCGAAAAATAAAATAGATTTAATGATTGTTTTTGGCATATTATTTACTTTATTATTTCACCATTGAATGACTACGTTATATTATGTTCTTGCTATTGATGATACCTCATTATAAATTCAATGTTTTGAATGTAGTTTTTAAATTTAAATGTTATATATTCTATTTTATTATCATTTATTAGGACCTTGATTTCTCATCATAACTAATTTTACAGTCTTCCCTTACAACTATTGATAAATTCCATCACATAGATATTACTATACATGAAGATCACGAAATCCAATATACTATAATCATAAATATAAATAATGGTAATTTTATAGGTATATTTTAGAAATATACATCAGGACACAAAAAATGATGTGTACAATATGAATGATATTTTAGAATATTTAATTAATCTACTAATCAACATATTAATCCACAATTCCCTTTATAAAAGTATCAAATTTCATTTTATGATTACATTTTATATTTTCAATATCTTTATTCTACATTGGATTTGGTAAATAATATATTTGTTATTGATGAATGCGACCTAGACCCATATTTCTCATGTAGTTATCATCTATATCTACCAAAAGAAAAGAGTATTTATTTCTATTCTCTAGATAAAGATTACTATTTATCATACATCCTTTCATTTGTGCTTTCCTAACATTTTTATTGATTTTTCAAACATTATTTTTAAATATATACAATATTCTAGAGTCTTATATTAAACACACTCTTAGATGATTGTGCCATAATATATTTTCAAAGAGAAAATTTACCTTCTTGAATTTATAAACAAAAAATTAATATTCTGAATTCCATTGAATTTCATGACTCTAAAATTTTTAAAATCAATTGTTCATTTAATTATTAAATTTATGTTCATTAATCGGTGCTTATTTCTTATTTTATGTGATGAGGACTAACAATCAAGGATCCTGGTATTATAGATCATCTTTAGAGGGATTTTGTTTTAAGATTTTCCTTCTCCATTTTATTATTTTACTATTATGTGATTCCTATTGAGCTTAGTCATTTGATGGCCTCTAATATTACTATTCAATAAATGTCCAAAATGCATTCTTGTCTTATTTTTCTAATAAGGAGATACTGTTACTCAATATTTTATTTCTTTGTTTCCAATTATTATCTCCCTCTAACTCCCATCATTATAACATTTAATTCCACTCCAACCATAATCAACCTCTTAATAACCTAAATAAGAATAGTGAAAACAATATCCATTGAAAGAAGGTATTCTTTATAGTGAATGATAAAGAATTTTTTATTATTTTATATCTTCTTTGAATTTTCCCAGTTCATATTTCACTTTAGATCATCAAAGTATTATGCGGCCAGTCATTGAAAAACATAAATGTACTCATTATATCAAGAAATATAATCTACAAATGGTTCTCAATCATATCCACAACCTTAATAAAATCTATAAATTGTTTCATAGTCCACTAGGATTGAAGATTATATTATTTCATATAGTTTCTTTTGATATGGTATTTAATTTTTGATATAATGGGTAGTTTATATTTTAATCAATGATGTAACACCATTTTTACACATTTTGTAATCTATATTTGTGGAGTCATTTTATATTTTGTAATTATAACTTATTACACATGAAACTATAAATGTCAGTAAGTATTCATTCCAAATATGGTTGATTCCCTTAGAGCCTCACTTGAAACACGCTATCTGTTATCTTTTTTGTGAACCTCCTGATGTGTAGCATCATTTATGAACAACTTGATATATTTTTTAATTATTTTTGTTTAACAACGTGAAAATAAACTCCTTGAAGGATACCCTGTTCATAGTTTACTCTTTTATACATTTATTATTCTCATCAATTAGTATATTGTTTTCTTCAATCATTATTATGAAATTTTCAACATTTTCTGAATTCAAAATATTGGATGGTTGCCTATAAAAATCCTCTCATTTCCCAAAAAACTCCAATTAAATTCAATCCATATAATTGATGGATTCTTTCAGCAGCGCATTGATACTTTTATTTTTCATTCATTAATTATTGAGATATTAAATCATTACCTCATGTTCTACATTGATGTGAACTATACGTTATTGTGGGTTTTCTTCCTCTTTATAAAGATCCACATTTTATTCTACATCCTTCATAGTATCATCAAGATTAGATTTAAAATATATTTCCAATTCCTATAAGTAGTATCTGACATCACATTCCTGTTTTCATATAAATACATTACAATATAATTTGGTTCTGGATGTTTTTCCTAGATTGAAGTATCCTTTTTACGGGAACCACCATGATGGAATTCTCATTATTTATACTTCAATTTCCTCATGATTATATTTTCATCAGAAAATCATTTTGATGAATCTTACTATTTTTAAAACCATGAACTTGATCCCGGGTCTAATCAGAATAAAAAAATAACCACATGCATACCTCCTCTTACACAAGAGGTCATCAACTACAGTTGAGGATCTATAGATTCTATGTGAAGATTATTCCATTATTAATATATCCATATTGATTAATATTACATTATATGAATATATATACTAAACATAATTGTGAAAGATAACATAATAATATACAAAAAAATTCATTTTAGGTTGGAATATAATAAATCAAATTGTCCAACAATATTTCATTTCATTAAAAATAATATAGATACTTGATATAAAATAAAAGAAACATCAATAACTATATTTATTTTGTCTCGACACCATTTACTTATCCAAAATCCATGATCCTAAGTAACCTTAAGCTAATCTATTTAACATATTAAATTCCTAGATCAGGATGTATTTTTAAACACCACGATTCCCATGTGGGGTGTGATTATAAACCTAGTTTGATACAAAAAATTCATCCATAACATATAATACGATATATATATATATATATTTTTATGTAATTATGGAAAAGTAAATTCATATATAAAAACACAACCAATAATTTACTATGAATTCTTCTATAACCCAAGTATCCACAAAACCCAACTGTACCTACTTTGGCGCAATGATGGAAGAATGTGAGAATGGTAATTATAAGATATAAATCATGATAAGTCAGTCAATAATTATTAATAAATAACATTCATTTATATTCATTGGAATAATTCCACACACTTTTTTGATGGTTGGTCATACTCATGACTCATGACTACCTACTCAGCAATAATGATACACACACTAAGAACACATGAACCAATAAAACATTACTCATATGCAAGGATGTTCCCCAATGAAAAGGTAACAAAAAATTGTATTAAAAAACATAAATGGACCATAAAATTTTTATATTTAAATTAGATAATTATTAGAAATGAAATATTAAAAGAACATTAGGTTTGAGAGTATATACAAAATGTAATAACAAGCTCAAATAAACGAAACAATATTTTTATTTAAATATGATCATTTTAACCTATTTTTTGAATGGGTAATAAAAACTATGAAATATATATAAGGTTCCGAATATATAATTATTAAAATTCAATCTTATGAAACATATATTTATTGTTTTTAGTAAAGTTATATTAATCATCAAAAATACCAACCATTCAAAAAATTTATTACATTTTATTTTTTCAGTAAATATTGTGTTTAATTGTTCGTAATTTTATAATTAAATAAAAATTTCAAACACTGATTTGTGAACATTTTTATGAATTTTTAGAAAGGATTCATTTTTTGATAAATAATAAAAGGTATCATGTTTTTTATTGCAAAAATTATTTTAGTTTCATGATTTTGAAAATTTTCTTTAGTTTTTTTAAAATATATTAATGTAAAATTAGCTCTTATATATTATTAAGTATCCTATTATGTTTATTTTATTCAATGTTATGGTTTAATTTCATATAAATTTTTTAATACTAAAACTGATTTTTTTAAAAAAATATTTCATTGTCTTTTAATTTTTTATGATAAAATACTTTTTTACCACAACAAGAAGTTGAATTTAATGAAATGGAATCCATATTTGTAATAAGGAGTCCTAAATTTTTGAAATAGCTAATTTGTTTTGTAATATTTGAATAATAATAATGGTAAATGTTAAATGAGTTAATCTGGGATAATTCAATGATTCAATGTCTCAAAATTGACCCTCAATTCCCATATATTTCATTAGATGGGGAAATTAGACTACTTTCATCACAAATATTAATATATATCATTTTTTCTATTTTCCCTTGATGATAGCATTTTAATCATTTAAATAAATAAAATATCCCTTGTGTATTTTTAATGATTTTTATATCTCTTTAATTTTTACATAAGCACAAAAGGATGATTTGTTCGGTTATGAGTTTTTATTTTAATGATAAAATAATATTTGTCATGTAAATTTATTTTTAATTTATATTGATGATGTAATTTCTTGAAATTATTATGCAACTCTAGAAAATGTGTTCTGTAATAAGTAAAAAAATGAATAAAATAATATTAATAACTATAAAAGTATTATATTATTTGATAGATATTGATTCCCATTATTTTAGTAGATCCATATATCATATTGAATATGATTTAATGGGTTTGATTAAGATTTCATTAATCTCATGTAATTTTTAAATTCAAATTAAGTGAACAGCTTCCAAAATGTCAATTGTTGTATTTTATCAAAACATTATTCTATTTGATTAATAAGAAATACCAAAACACTAATAGAAGAAAAATATTAAGAAAAATAGTTTAATTTAAAATCCAGTATAAATTTATGATGTAATTTTAATATTATATGTAAGAATTATAATTTTTTTGTTTGAATAATTTTTTACTATATTCAATGATAAAATTGGTTAACTGATGTGTCAAAAAATAAGTCATGTTTTTAAAAACCACAAAAAAAAAACTATCCAAATTTTATTTCATGATTCTATTTCAAACACAACCAAATTTATATTTTAATATCATTCCATTTGGTAGAATTTAGATATTGAATTAATTTATTTTATTTTTAGTTTTTATATAATTCCTTAGTTCCCCTCTCTTCACTTGAAAAGAGAACCCCTCCTTTATATTTACTACACTATAATGTGCCTTATGGATTTACTATACCCCTCAAAAATCTATTATGAAGGTACCTATTAACGATTTAATAGCTTTCTCTTCATAAATTATTATTATATGGGTCCTTAAGAATTAATCTAAATGGAGAATATGAAAGAATAGTCAATGTTATTAAAAAATATCTTTAAATTTATTTATTTATTATTATACTCACTTAAAATCTTTTATTTTTTATATAATATAATAAATTTAGTATACAAAATATAAAGAAATGATATTTTTATTATGAAACTACCTTTATTCAACCTATTTGGCACAAAATTCAACATGATAGTATTGTTCGTGGATATGTATGGATTGCCATCTCCATATAGGGATATTTTTAATTTATAAGCACCATCTTTGTATCATCCCAAGACTTTTTGATATAAATTTTATTGAATTAATTTAATCATTTTGATATTTTAAATTTCGTACAACGTAAGAATATTTTTCTTATATTAAATCACATAGTCATTATTTCATTATACACACCATTGTGTTAATAATGCACTACATGGGATATAAAATTTATCTTTATCTACAAGCAACACCAATTTGGCTTCACTATACGGAACAACGAATTTCAACAAAACAACATTTTATTATTATAATTATACAAAAGGGAAACATATAACCTATCCATTAAACATATTAATATAAAGGGAATAAAAAAAATTTAAAAAATTATTTTATTGTAATTAAATATATAAATAATATTGATAAGAATAAATATAATTTTTTTACTAATGTCTTTTATTTTTTGAAGATACTACATTTTTGAATGAACAGATTTTTAATTTCCTAATGTGAAAATTTATAAAATTAATTTAAGGAAATGTTAGTAATTGTTTTACAAATAAAGTTCATTTTCGAACTTTGAATTATAAATTTTTTTTGTGGTGGATCTTTTAAATTTCTCTAAGAATCTTTTGTTGGATGAATTGTAAAAATATAGAATGTTAATTTAAACAAAAAAATTTGTTTAATTTATTTAAATTTTAAAATTATATTTTATGTTGGTTATAAAATCACAATAGATAAAAAAATTTTATATTAATCCAATTTATTCATTATACATTACCTTTATATTTAATTTATATTTAAAATATTATTAAACATTTGAACATTCTCATCATAAAAACCCTCTTTCTCACCATTTCTGTGAGATTAGCATTAAACATAATTTTTATACTCTATGAACTAAATTTCAAAAAATGGAAATATGTAGGTTTAATCACTACAACATTCTTTGTATAATCATATCAAAATAATATTTTACCTAAATTATTACTGAAATTGGTTAAAAATAACTTCTGCAAATGGGGTGAAATAATGTTTGACAAAGAACTAAACCATAAACTAAAGGGGAAATGACCTATACACTCAACCACAAAAACAATTTATGCCAACTTTTTTCATAAATCTTCTATTATTTATGTTGTTTTTTTAATATGTTTTATATAAAAATGTGGGTACACCTAACTTGTTTTCAAAAATGTATTGTGTGTCCCCTCCCTCCCCTTTAAATGGCCACTACCTATCCCCCTTCTTCACACCTCAAAATCAAATTTTGTTTCACCCTAATCTTCCCAATAAAATTCCGAACACCCATAAATTCCTATAGTAATCCTCCATTAATGAATAAATCCAACAAAAGAATAAATTTTTTTCAGTGAGAAAATAGTTCCCCAAAAGAAGAGGTAACATCAATTCATATGATCATTTATTATATATTTTTTCTCCACCTCCTCGCATATTAATATTATATTTTTATATAATAACACAAGATTTCTCAATATAATGAGTATTATTTATTATAAGAATTTTACCTTAAATTACACACAAATTCATTTAATGGGTAATGAACTTACCGTTCTTGTGTACGATGAACAACTCCCTCATGAAATGATGTTGTTATATTTTTATTTACCACCTATAATGGTTGAGAATTATGGTGGAAATTTTTTTATATGTCATATATAATATTTTTGATATATTTATTCTTGTTTAATTATTATTTATAACATGCCTTCATGATTTCCATTTTGTGTATGTACGGTAGTTTCATTTGAGGATGTATCAACTACCACATCCTCAAAGCGGTGTGATTCATTAAAAAAATCATGCAATTTCTTGAGGATGATTTTAGTGAAATTATGTGACATATGTGACATAATAATTCTAGTATAATTATTATATATATATATACATATAATTCATTTCATTTCATTCTTTTAATATTAAAAAGAAATATAGAAACAAAATTTATTTGTATGTACGACATATTGTCTTTATGAATAGTGTATCTCATTTAATATTCCAATTTAAAATAGATTATTATATATATAAATACAATGAATATAAATTAAATTTATATATTGGTTTACATTCTATAAATAATTATGTAAGTGTGAGGATAAAATATATAACCAATTAAAAAATCTGATAGAAACGAAGATGATATTACCCAAAACGATACCTTACTATGGAATCATTAATAATTGGTTAATATAAAGTATTAATAAAACCATATATGTTATGAGATATTAGAATAATATTATAATAAAGATATAAAATAAACTTTTATTTCTTATACAGTATGTTTTCATGAGTATTAATATAGTCAATAAATATGTTAAGGAAATTTCATCTCACTTTTTATATAAATGAGATATATTCCATATTCACCACTTAATTCTTTTATGCGGTGTATATGATTCCCTATAATATGATATATAATAAATTTACATTATTTAATGATATTAAAAATATTATATTGATGTAATTATTTCATGGTAATCATTATTCCAAATGTTACTAATATTGTGAGGGCTTTCCCTTCTCCATTTTATTTTCCTTAATACATAAGCCATACTCAACTCATATAATATATATAGTTGGAATTTTGAAATCCCATATTTTTATTATATGATATTTAAAAATAATGTTGTGGGTATTTAAATAACCATTATATGATATTTCTTTCATAGTTTTATTCTTCTCAAATTTACCAAATTGGTAAAGTAATTTAATATCAATTTTTTTCATTGAGAAAAATTCCAAGAATTTCAAAATCCTAGTTTTCAATAATTTATTCAATTTTATTTAAAGATGATCTATTCAGCTCATTATAAATTGAAATTGTTTTTAAAAATGATTTTCATTTTTCAATGAAAACATTATAATATTTCTATGTGTTTTCAGAGAAAGGTTTTCAAAAAGTTATTAAACATTCATTATAATATTTCAAAGTGTTTCCATATAAATGGTTTTCAAAATGATTTCAACATTTCATTATAGGTTCACAATATGTTTCCAATAAAATTATTTTAAAAGGTGTATAGGATTTTTGTATATTTTTTTCAATTGTTATCAATGAAATGATTTTAAAATTTGTTCAACATTTCATTATATATTATCAATGTGTTTACATTGGAAAGGTTCTCAAAACGTATTCAAGATTTATTTATAAGTTTATATTTAGTGAATTTTTTTTAAAAGATTTTAGGTTTAAAAAATAAATTTTCCAATATCAAACTATATTTTCCTCAAGGTTTTTTAGCATATATGTCAAAATTATTTCCATCTAAGATGAAATCCATCGGTGTTAGTCATTCCTTTTTGAGGAAATGATCCAAAATTTCCATCCATATTATTTCATTAAATGGTTTATGGTGTTATGTAATTATATATATGACACCCATTATTCCTACAAGGGTTATATGATATTGAAACCTGTTTCATTTCATGGGTTCATCTTCAATGAAATGATTATTAAACAAATCTATTTTATAAAGGCCATGATATGATATAATGTTTGGATAGCCATTTCATTTCATGGGTTTTAATATGGTATCTTTTAGGGGTTATAATATAATTCTTGGTTTAATATATTTTGGAACATGTATGTATGAGTTTATTATGTGACGGGGGGATCTATATCACCCTATATTTCATTGGGAAATAATAAATGTTTTATAATCTCAAGAGTGTACCTAGGATGAAATACCAATATATAAAAATAAAGGAAATTGTAACACCCTGAGATTTTATGAGATATATTATTTTTAATTTCAACGATGTCTTCTATTATAGACTACACCAAGATTATCATGTACTATACGCAAAAACGTATTAGCTTGCAGTATACAAAAGACTATTCTTGGCTCGTGTTACACTCAATTTCAAGTTCTTTTGTGGAAATTATTCTATGCAACATTAAGTATATATTTTTTTAAATGTATAAATGAAATAAGTTTTGATTATGTTATACACAACACCAAAAAGAGCTTTCACTACATGCAGCCCCGACTTGGATTTCTTTACACGCAATTACGACCTTCCATGATATCGTGTGTTGTACACAATACCGAGTTTCAGTAACCAACAATATGTTATTAAAATATTATATAAGCTAGCCGTTATGAATAGTAATACCAACATTTTGAAATTTTAGAAATTTTATCATTCAAAATGGACTTCATTTTTGGATTCATAATATCGAAAATATCCTAGGGTGAAGTTTTGGTATTTTTCTGAAAACATTCAATTTTTGATGAATAGTGAAAACACTAGGTTACTATTTAAACCCCGATTTTTTTAATATAATTATTTATTTTATTTCAATCTATTTTAAATAAAAATTGATACATAATACCTATATAAGTTCAATTTAATTCGTTGGAGTCATTTTATAATAATTTTAGATATATAAAAAATTTATTAAACTTTTCACCGTCTTTTACCCACCTCCGAGGAGAATTTGAAAATTTACATAAATCTTAATTTTACCGCTTCTTTGATTATAATTTAGAAAACCCAAGAGACACGGTTTATATCAATGAGTAATATGTGGTTCAATAAGATAAAATTTTCTTTGGTGAATATTAACTTTTTTACTTTTATTTACCACTGTTAAAAGTAAATAGGGTAATTAAGGGTAAAATGGTACTATTATTACCCTACCACATGTTCTTACTCTATTGGATAAGTTTAATTCGACTAAAAACAACCTTAGGAATAAAACATTACCCTTTAGGTCCACATGTATTATATTAGGAAACTTATTATTATTTTATTTAAAGAAGAGTTAAAATAGTCAAAATCAAAAGTTTAATTACTAAAACATTTTTAATATTGGGATATAAATAATATAAATTTGACTATAAATATTCACTATAATGATAAAAATATTTACTACATAATGGTATTTTATTTATAATTTTTATACTTTTAAAAAATAAAATTAATTTATGACATAATGATGATGCAATAATTACATTATTAATAAAATATTAACATAATTGATGTTAGAAAAGCCCAAATAAATGTAATTTGAGACTTTTTATGAATTTAAAAAAATTTATATGTTAATATGACATGTTATTATTGATTCAATTACCTTTTTTGGAACTAATCTTGTTGTTATGATTTCCACAAAAATCAATTACCCAATAGTGTCAAAATTAATATAAAATCGTTTTTAAAACAAATATTATTTAATTAATTGTTATTATATTCCAAAAAATCTAAGGTTCATCCAAATGACTTAGATAATGTTTTATATATTAATAATTAACCACTTGGGGTTCTTTTGTCTTGTTATAGTATGTTTATTAAGCATATAGTGTAATAAAACAAGAAGACACGGTAAAAGATAAATTATTTAACTTAGAGTTATATCTAAATGATAAGGTTTAATATTAACCTAAATTTGTCTAAAACCAATTTATTGAGAGTATTTAGACCCATAACCACTTTAGTTTCTAAATAAATCAATTTGGAACTATTATAAACTTAATATGACTATATTATAATATAATATTTTATGTTTTTCCAAAGGTGCCCCTCTCCTCCCTTATAAAAAGGGCACCCCTTCCCTCTTCTCTTCACACACTTTTGAGCCTTGAAGCTGGACCAAACCCTGTAAATTACTCTTATAAACCTATCTAGTTATATCATATAGTTTCTGGTCATCTCAAAAGACAAACTCTAGTGCCCTAAGAAGGATTTTAAAGGAGGTGCATTGAGGAAGAGGCAATCTCTTTTACAGTCTCTTTCAAGTTTCTTTCTACTTATACTTCCTCTTCGTTAGTTGTATAATTATAAAGTAATAACATTAGTTTTAATTATATACTGATATGTTTTTATAAATATTAAACAACCATATTTCACCTTTTATCCATCCTATGGAAAATGAAATCACCGCGCGTGCGTACGTACGGAATACCGTCTCCACGCCGTGCTGTAATCATTTTTCCACCACCACCTTTCTTGGATGGGTATAATGGTGTAAAGAATAACTATTTATTATTACTATAACATCATACAGATTATGAGATATTATATCATCCACTCCAATTAAATTCAATAATTATGGGGATGACATCATCACTCGTGCGTACATACGGATTACCGTCTCCACGACGCGATGAGATTCATTCTCCATGTTAACCACTCAAGAATTATTATAAAGTATATATAATGAAAAATAGTGAAATATATTACATGATAAATCTAATATATTTATATCTATATATATGTCATTTAATTACTTCAATTAAAGTAAATAAGGAAAAGAAAACTGCGTTCATGCATACGTATGGCCTACCGTCTCCATGAACAGTGTATTTAATTTCATTTTTTTATCTATTATATATATATACTGAATATATATGATATATAAATCGTGATTTAAATTTTTTATGCAATTAAATCATGATATAAGTATTAATAATATCAAGAACAACAAGTCCAAACATTTATGATAAATGAAACGATTTTACCCAAAATGCTGCTTTAACATGGAGTTAACAAATGAATGGATAATATAATGTCATAATTGAATCATATATGATGTCATAAATATTATTATGTTACTTTTTCAAGTTAATAATATGTTTAAACCCACTATACAAGAGTCTCATACACATACAAATTAAGTTGGACATAAGGTAAGGGATAATTTAACAATCTCATTTTTATCTCAGATTGCTTATTCGTAGGTATTTACTGGGGTCATATTTTTCATCCATGTCCATAAAAATGTTTTCATAAAGTGTTTAATATTCTTCTATGTATTTTTAATTTCATTTTTACTCATCATGGCTTTTACTTTGTGTTATGGAATGAATATTGGTTTTGTTTAACATACATTGTACTTTTTGACTTTTCTATTAAAAGTACGAGGAGAATATATTCTTTAACTTCTAAGGCATGAATAGTTTTTTACAGTATTAGAACAACATACATTCATGAATCATATTCTACAAGATTTAATGACTATTTTCAAAAAAATACTTTTTTTTAAAATGTCATTGCATTTTTTCAAAAGAAAATGATTTTGAAGAAGAAAGGATATTTTTCTATAGATTTTATTTCAAGTGTTTTATCAAAAACATTTTCCATAAAAGATGGAATTATTTCATATGTGTATGTTTCAAGTATAATTTATAGACGGTTTACATGATTTCACTTTTCTTATGATGAAATGGTATCCATTTGTTTGTATTGATGATGTTATGATGGGATGATGTTTATGAAACCCATTATATACTTTGGGTAATGATGATTGATTTATGTTCATGTTGTGGCACAAGTAAGAATGATTTCATTATGAGATGGGTGGGCCCTATATATCCCTCCTATGAATTGGGTAAATATTAAATCTCATGAGATAGTCATGGCTGGAATGACAAGTAAATCTGGTTCAGTAATACAGGGCTGGAACGGTATGTATACCTGATTCAGTACGGGACTTTGTCCATTAATATTGTCTTAGCAGCAATGCTTTGTCTACTATGGAAATAATATCATGTGCTTAATGTTTTTCCACAATTACAAGTTTTATTCCCATTTTATTTTATCATGATTGATGTTCCATTATGATCTATGCCTTAAATACTTCCATGATTTATTTAACAACTCAAGATTTTGATGTTTAAACTTTATGTTCATGTTTTGAAGTTCAAATGTATATGGGTTATTTTATTTCCTCCATTCTTACCCTAACTAAGAATTTAATATCTCCCTTTATATGTTTTATTTTCCCCAGGATATAAAGAAAGGTTTTAGGTTAAAAAACAAAAGGGGAAGATCTTTATGGCAGATGTTGAAGATATTTCACCATGATTGGAATATTATGTTCTGAGTTTCCGAAGACACTAAACTACTACAGTCCTTGAGTGTTGGTTTTTGTTATGTATTAAGTATTCTGTAAATGTAATGTAATTTCCGTGTTCGTCATGCTTTGGGTCTCTATAGTTGGTATCAGTGGAAAGGTTTAGTTAACCTTTGGAAACTAGGATGCAAAAACTTTAGTGAGATCCCTAGAGATATTTATAAGGTATGTCTAGGGATGTCTCTAAGGTTTATTATAATTATATGTTATAGTCCTAGAATTATGGAAACGATCTTAGAATTAAACCTATGATGTTAGATATTGAAGGTATTCCCCCTTTATTTTGTTGTTTTCCAAGTTTGATTTTTTTATCTCACACTATTCCTTTTAGGTTTTAGAAAATGGCTGGAAATAGGGAGATTGACGATAATAAAGAATATGATGGACAATAGAATGATATTCTTCATAATCAAGAAAATGAAATGGGATTTGGAAGGCGAAACATCATTATTATGCCTAATCAGCAATCTCATATATGATCAATAATCTAAACTTTGGTAAGTTTCCTAACTTAGTTAATAAGAGAAATAAGGAGTTTCATGATGATCATAGAGGAAAGAAAGTTCAATTTTTTTCATGTGAATCATATGGGAAGAGACATCGAGGAGAATGATTCAAATGAACTGGAATATGCTTTGGGTGTGGAAAAGAAGGACACAAAGCAAGTAACTGTAAAGGAAAAGGTTCAGTTGACACAATGGACAAGGATAATGGTATTGCTAAGGCATCAACAATGGTTAAATTTTTTATATGTGAAATGTACGAGCATTATGCAAACCAATGACATATGGGAAAGTCTCATAAAGAGAATCATCATGGTCGTATGGGTAGTATTTATGTTGATGATGATGAAGAGACTACAAATGATATGTGAGATGACAGAATTGTTCATGCTCGGTCAATGGTAAAAAAGGTAGTCGAATAATATATGCTTATCAGGACATATGTTGTATAGGTAATGGTAGTATGGAATAAAGACACATCTAAGGATAGTTACACTATGTATTTTCCTAAACTATTTGAATGTATATGTTGAATGGTACCAGTAACCATGAAAAGTGATTGAATTTTTTTTGTAAAGAAGATGATATGCGCATAATGAAGGGATAAAGAAAAAATGAAATGAACTCATGATTGATATGAGTACAAAGTTATATCTTGGTTTGAGTATATAGAAATTTTGGGATTTTGGTATGTGGAAAGTGATAAATTTTGACAGCATTCGTGTTTTCACTAAGGTACAATCAGTATTCATTTTTCAGGAGAATACAAGATTAAGGTATTCACATGTTTGTAATTTGACCAACAAGATATATCATTTGATATATGAGGGATAAATTATGGTATTCACGTGCTTGTTATATGACCTTTTTAATAATCGTTCTCTTTATACTATGAGTTTGGAAAGAAGTATTTTGGATAAGCCTATAGATTGGTGTAACACCCTAAGATTTCATAGTGTGTTATTTCTTCAAAATAATTCAATAAATTTCACTACACGCACCACCAAGTTCAAGCGCACCATGACTTACCAAACAAGCTGTTCAGAAGAGGTTATGAATAGTGTTAACTAAATTTTAAACTTTATATAATCCTTATAATTTTAGAATCCATATTATGAGTTTCATATATATAATGCAAGAACAAATTCATTTTCAGTACTGCACTTTTATCAACTTTTAATAGTGAACCCTTTTAAAATAAAATATATTAAACTTTTTGACTAAATGGGGACATCAAAAATTTAAAATGAAACATCCTAAGATTCCAAAGTACGCTTTCCTTTGAATAATACAGTAGCGTGTGTTGTACGCAACTTCGAGTTTTAACACACACCACAACGGATCAAACTAGCCATTATGAATAGTAATACCTAATTTTTGAAATTATATATATTTTATATTTCAAAATGGACTTAATTTTTGGATTCGGAATATCTAATTTATCCTAAGGGGAAATTTTGGTACTTTTTTGGATAACTTTAATATTTTGATGAATAGTGGAAATTACTAAATTTTAATTAAAAACAACTTTTCTAATCAAAAAAATTAATAGTGATAAATTATGAATTTGAGTGGTTTTAAAGTATATTTAGAATATATTTTTACCAATCAATACAATGTTGGTCATTGGACATAATTTCATAATTAAATCGAACATAAACAAGTGTCAATCTTTTGATAGTTATTATCTCTTAAAAACACGCTTTTTGTTTTACCAACGAGAATTAATTTTAAATTAATTTCCGCCACTTCTGTGTTTTGAATTTGGAAAAATGTATTCCATATTTGGAATCAGGATGTTCAAATTGTGTAAATATGTAACATTTATTTTTAGACATTTTTATTAATTACTGTGGTAAATATTTTATTTACCATGGTTAAGGGTAAATCCGGTAAATAAGGGTAAAAAAATAATATTATAATAATACTAAATTACCCTAAAACGTGTCCTAAACTTATTGGTTGATACATGTTCGACCATAGGCATCTTTGGGTCGATTTTGGGACCCCATGTAGTCACTTGTAGGTGATAGGGATACTTTATTTTAATTAAGTTAAAATGAATACAAAAATTACACAAGCATATATCGTTTAGAAAAAACAATTATTACATAGGGTTATATATGTTGTATTTTCGACTATAAATATTCATTAGAAAGATACAAAGATTTATTACATAATGATATTTTATTTATAATTTTTAAATATTAAATAATTAAATTTATTTATGAAACAATGATGATGCAGTAATTACCATAATAGTGAAAAATTAAAATAATTGATATTATAAATACACAAATAAATATAATTTGAGACTTTTTATGAATTACAATAATTTTATAAGTTAACATGACATATTAGGAATGATTTAAGTAAATGTTTTAGAAGTAAGCATTCTGTTATGAGTTTCACAAAAATCAAATATTGAATAGTGTCAAAATTGATATAAAAGAGTTTTTAAAACAAATATTATATTATTAATTGATATTAAATTCATAAAAATCTTAGGTTAGGCCAAGAGACTTATATAATGATAGGTGTATCATTAATAGACCACTTGGGGGTCTTTTGGATGTATATAGTAAGTTTATTAACCATATTATATAAAAATACAAAGAGACATTGTAAAAGTTAAAGTAATTAACTAAGAGTTAATACTTAAAGATATGGTTAATATAATGACCCAAACTTGTCTAAATTCTATTGGTTGAGTTGTTTTCGACCCATCCCCACATTAACATTTAAATAATAAACTTTTGAGCCATTAGAAACCGAATATAAATTTATTATAAATTAATATTTCTAGCTTTTCCAAAGGTGCCCCTCACCCCTCTTATAAAAGGGCACTCCTCCTTCTCATTTATTCACACCTTCAAAGCCTTTTGGTTCGACAAAACTCTACCCACATACTCTCCCAACATCAATCACTACAACCTAGAGTCATATGTTTGATTATAAAGCCAACCTAAGAATCCCTTTTGATCAAATCAAAAGGAAGAACCCTAAGAAGAGGTAATGATTTCACCACCCTTTTCCAAGTTTCTTTCTTCTTCCACTTCTTCTTCCTTTGTTGTTACCATTGTAAAATAATAACTCCAATATCATATATATACTGTGATGTTATTATAAATATGGTACAACCATAATCAGTATTCTATCCACCCTTTGAATAACATGTCACCATACGTGCGTACGTACGGTTTACCGTCTCCACGTCGTGGTGTAATTGTTATTCAATATATTATTATTTGGATGGGTATAATAATGATGTTTAACTCATGTAAATAATAAATATAACATGTTAATGATTCTTTATATATGATATAACATCCATTTATATATTATTTTAATATCAAAAGAATGATATTGTTGCTCGTGCGTACGTACGGACTACCGTCTCCACGAAAGCGATGAGATTCATTCTCCATCGTATCCATTCAAGTATAATTCTCATTTGATGATTAATAATAGTATCTAAGGACTTGATATCATTCTGTATATGAATGAGATAAAACCTATCCATTACAAACATGGCTTATGTAACAAAACATATAAAATAAAACGAGTAAGTTAACACCAGAAACGACGATAATTCTAAGATATTATTAACAAAGCAATGTTAAAAGATCATATATGATATCATATTAATGTATATGATTATTGAATAATTTAATAACAATTATTTCACCATTATACAGGAGGGTAACCTTCCCCAACCAAGGAAAAGTTCAAGGTAAGGGTTATTTCACAATCTCTTCATTATCCGAGGTTGTTTATACGTAATAATATACTGGGATCTCTCTATCATCCACATCCATGTTTCTTAAAAATGAATTTCAAAACATTTTTACTAATTACCAGAATAAGGGTTAAAGTCATTTATACCCTTGTTTGACTTTTTATAAGAGGTTTATAAAGGAATCATTCCGTCGTTTTCTAAACAAGGTGCTTTTTAACCTTTCCGACAAAATTATGGTAAGAATGTTTTTTTACCTTATACAGTGGGTGCGGCTATTTACCGCCGTTATAAAATTGTCAAAGCTTCCCTTACAAGATTATAAGAATATTTTCATAGAAAATGTTTTATTTTATAATTATGTGACTTTTTGAATGACTTCAAAATGAATATTTTTAGAATTTCGGAAAGGTACTCTTTATCAAAATCGTAATTTTAAATGTTCTAAAGATTTATCTTTCTAAATCTGTTTAATTAATGTCCATGTCTTCAAAATGGTTTTTATGGATTTATTTATATGGACATGAATGTTTTTAAAATTTTAATTCCTTTCAAAAGTTTCAAAGTGGTATGGGACACTTTGATTCAAAAATCTCTCTTTAATTACTTCCTTTATAAATGTGTGACTTTTAAATGATTTCAAAAAAAGAGAAATTTCTCTCAAATAGTTTTGATTTCATCTATGTCAACATCCATTGATGGATTTTACACTTATTTGAAGTTGATTTATTATGATACAATACACTTATATTTTATTGAAGGTTTTGTGATATGTTTGACTGTGGATGTGCTATTTTTATACCATTCATAGTTTATGGTGAATGTATGGACATTTCGTATGCTAGTTTTAATACGACTTTTTATGTTATGTTTAAACCATTTCTTATGGGAATGCATTGGACTTAATATGTGACGGGTGGAGCCCGCTATAGCTCCTCGATGCATTGGTAGGTCTCATGAGACAAACTAGTGTCTTGGCACAAGGCCTTGGAAAAATATTATTTGTAGTCTTGGCACGAGGCCTTGGCTATGTGGTTATGATAGTCTGGAATTATGCATTCCATAATTATGAAAGTGGTTATTGATATTGTATGTGATTGTTCGATTAGTAGAATATCCATGTGAATACGTAAATGGCATTATTTTATTTTGCTTTTTCCATAATATGTTGAAGTTCAAGTTTAAAAGGCTTTTGTTTTGGTTATACATTTCCTTAAATGTTTATGCTTATTTTTGAAAGTTTCCGCTATATTGTTATCCTTACTGGGCATTTGAGCTCACCCCTTTTCTATGTTTTATTTTTCCCAGGATGTGAAGAAGTATGTTATGAATGACCTATCGGGATATTATGAGGGGATAATAGTGTGGAATATGGAGACATTTATGTTGTCGTAGTAGTTTTCCACTTTATGATGTAATGTAAAACTTTATGAATATATCTAGTGTTTCCAAAGCTACTAAACCAATCGGTCTTTCGAGATTTTATCTTTCTTGTGATCATTCCAATGTTATGTAATAATGCACTGACTCTGGGTAACTGGGGTTGGGGTATCACAGTTGGTATCAGAGGAAGTTTAGTACAAATCTTGGAAGCTAGATTTAGATAAACTCTGATTACATCACATAGATTTAAGATGGACTTTGAGGATTAGTATAGAAGAGCTTCCTAGAATTTTGGTATTGTAGAGATTTTATGTGTTTTCCGAGAAATACATACCTATCTGGATACAAATGGTTAGAGGTGGCTCTGGCACAGATGTACCTAGGGGTAAAACACGAAAACACTACTTTGAGATAAACTCGAACGGGAACTGGTGCACGACAACGGGCCTTGCTGCACTCTTGGTTACGACACTCCCAGGGGATATTCTTAGGATAACTCTCATTTTCTTTACAAATCATTATGAAGGGTTTATGAGTATATACTTCTTCGAAGAAAACATTTTTATGATTATGGATTATATCCATAAACTATTTTATTTATGTTATGTGTTTTACAAGTTTGGGATTAGGTATTGTTATTCATAAACTAATCTAATGTATGCCATTGTTTAGAAATGGCACCCAGTAGAAGGAATGAGAAATCTAGAAATGCACATGATACAAAGAGAAAGAAGGATCATATATTTCATGGTCTTAAGCCAGAATTTATAAGAGAAATAGTTTCACATGTATTATCATCATATGAAGAAATAATATCATGTGTTGATAAGATAAGTAAAGAGTTTACTGAGTCCTATGGATTTGATGGGAAGCATGAGAAGAAAAGGATGGAAGAGAGAAATATGGATAAAGGGAAGAGGGAAAAGAAGAATTTTCCCATATGTGATAACTGTGGGAAGAAACACCTTGGAACTTGACTGAAAGGAATGAGTGTTTGTTATAAGTGTGGAAGAAAAGGGCACAAAGTACGTGACTGAAAGGGTTTGAAAATGGTTTCAAATGTACAATGCTTAATTTGCAAGGAGTTTGGACACTTTGTGAACCTATGTCACAGTCATCAGACTATGCCGCAAATGATGCTATTGGATAATAATCATGTTATGATACTACCACATATGAAGAGGAATTATTAGAGTTCTTATGTTGATTATGTCGTTTGAGTGTTTTATCAACAATGTACTTGTTATAATAATTATGGAGTATATAAGGATTTTACTGCAGTACTATTTCATTAAGGACTTGAGATTGTACTATTTCATTAAGGACTTGAGATTGTGTGGAACAAAGAAAAGTGACTCAATAGTAGGTTAAATTTTTTGGAAAATATATGGTTGAGAGAAAGATAAACCATAATATGGTTCTGATACCGAGGTAGTGATTTTAGAATAATACATGATTGATTTGGATAAATTATATTGGATATTCTTGACTACCTTGAAGCTAATTAATGATTTGTATATTCCATCATTGTTGGGGTTTAAAACATTTTTGGATTGATGACGTATATCCAGCATTCTATATGGAATAAGGGAGCATGAATGTAATCAATAAGGATTTTGGTAATTCAGGATGTTTCAGTGTTTTAAAAGAATACATGATGAGGGTATTAATATGTTATTACGGGGTAAAAGGATCGACATTATGTTTACCTTTCTTATAAATGTTGGACTGTGAGTTTGGACAGAAGTATTTTGGATAGTTCTAGTTTCGATTATTTTGGATTGTCATAAAAGGACAACCTGGAGGTCGGGCGGCAACTCGTCGCGACCGGGAAGGCTGCGAGACTTGAACCCGCAACCGAAGGGCGACAAGGGTGTATCACCTACCACTGGCCCACGATATGTCTTGGATTAAATAATGTATTTTTTTTAAAAATATCTAGTAAATGAATTATAAATTCATTTATTTTGGAACCCTGTACGAATAGTATAAATATAATTTTTTTTGCGTTCTATTATCTTTTAGAGTGAAAGATGTGTTGTAGTCGAAATTTATTAATGTATAAAACTCTAATTATAAAGTAAGTATATCTCCTTATGATCTTATCCAATCTCATAAATGAATTCCTCAACATTAAGAAAAGTAACATTGAACAAAAATGTTGTCCTAGATGGTACCTTAAATCATCACTAATTTAGGGCTTTGGGATTGTGGGCCTTTTCATGGCTGTGTTCTCTACCACTCTCCATCAGATAATTGATGGTTATATTTCTCTTCCATATCCATATTTTCCTACATGGAACCCTAGTATGTGTTATTTTCGGTAATCTTCATACATTTCACTCTTTATTTTAAATAAAGGCCTCATTAATTCATTTTTCGATGTGGGATTTCAACTAAGATATTTTGAAACGTAAAAAATGTGTTATCCTCATACCCTATGTTTTGTTTAACCGATGGTATTTCAAATCATCATAGATTGATGAATTTGAGGCCTTCAATTTTACACTTGATTGTGATTGATGACCTCAATCACTACCTATAAATATTTACAATTTTCCTCCAATTATATGTCTCTAATTTCCATCAATGTTCTCCTAATCGAGATCATAATTTGGTGGAGACCCTTTCATTTCTATTTTCCTCATATTAAGACTAAATTTTAGTAACTCAATTTCAAATGTGGGTTTTCCCAAAAATATATTTTCTGTTTTCAACCTTTTATTTTCGAAGAACAATTTCAAATTGCGAGGATTCAATTTATTGAAGGAGGGGAGAATGTAACAACCCAAGATTTCGTAGTGTGTTATTTCTTCAAAATAATTCAATAACATTCACTACACGCAACACCAAGTTCAAGCACACCATGACGTACCAAACAAGCCGTTCAAAAGAGGTTTTGAATAGTGTTAACTAAATTTTAAACTTTATATAATCCTTATAATTTTAGAATCCATATTATGAGTTTCTTAGATATAATGCAAGAACAAATTCATTTTCAGTATTCCACTTTTATCAACTTTTAATAGTGAACCCTTTTTAAATAAAATATTTTAAACTTTTTGACTAAATGGGGACATCAAAAATTTAAAATGAAACATCCCAAGCTTCCACGGTACGCTTTCCTTTGAATAATACAGTAGCGTGTGTTGTACGCAACTTCGAGTTTTAACACACACCACAACCGATCTAACTAGCCATTATGAATAGTAATACCTAATTTTTGAAATTATGTATATTTTATATTTGAAAATGGACTTAATTTATGGATTCGGAATATCAAATTTAGCCTAAGGCGAAATTTTGGTACTTTTTGGATAACTTTAATATTTTGATGAATAGTGAAAATTACTAAATTTTAATTAAAAACAACTTTTTTAGTCAAAATAATGAATAGTGATAAATTATGAATTTGAGTGGTTTTAAAGTATATTTAGAATATATTTTTACCATTCAATACAATTTTGGTCATTGTATATAATTTCATAATTAAACCGAACATAAACAAATGTCAATCTTTTGATAGTTATTATCTCTTAAAAACACACTTTTTGTTTTAACTACGGGAATTAATTTTAAATTAATTTCTGACACTTCTGTGTGTTGAATTTGGAAAAATGGATTCCATATTTGTAATTAGGATGTTCAAATTGTGTAAATAGGTAACATTTATTTTTAGACATTTTGATTAATTACTGTGGTAAATATTTTATTTACCATGGTTAAGGGTAAATCCGGTAAATAAGGGTTAAATAATAATATTATAATAACACTAAATTACCCTAAAACATGTCCTAACCTTATTGGTTGATACATGTTCGACCATAGACATCTTTGGGTCGATTTTGGGACCCCATGGAGTCATTTGTAGGTGATAGGGACAATTTATTTTAATTAAGTTAAAAAGAATACAAAAATGACACAAACATATATCTTTTAGAAAAACAATTATTACATAGGGTTATATATGTTGTATTTTAGACTATAAATATTCATTAGAAATAAAAAAAGATTTAATACATAATGATATTTTATTTATAATTTTTAGAAATTAAATAATTTAATTTATTTATGACACAATGATGATGCAGTAATTAACATAATAGTGAAAAATTAAAATAATTGATATTATAAATACACAAATAAATAGTATTTGAGACTTTTTATGAATTACACTAATTTTCTAAGTTAATATGACATGATAGAAATGATTTAATTAAACGTTTTCGAAGTAATCATTCTGTTATGAGTTTCAAAAAAATCAAATATTGAATAGTGTCAAAATTGACATAAAAGAGTTTTTAAAACAAATATTATATTATTAATTGATATTAAATGCCTAAAAATCTAAGGTTCGGCCAAGAGACTTATATCATGATAGGTGTATCATTAATAGACCACTTGGGGGTCTCTTGGATGTATATAGAATGTTTATTAACCATATTATATAAAAATACAAAGAGACATTGTAAAAGTTAAACTAATTAACTAAGAGTTAATACTTAATGATAAGGTTAATATAATGACCCAAAGCTATATATATTCTATTTTTTGAGTTGTTTTCGACCCATCCCCACCTTAAAATTTAAATAATCTACTTTTGAGCCATTAGAAACCGAATATAAATTTATTATAAATTAATATTTCTTGCTTTTCCAAAGGTGCCCCTCACCCCTCTTATAAAAAGGCACTCCTCCTTCCCATTTCTTCACTCCTTCAAAGCCTTTTGGTTCGGCCAAACTCTGCCCAAATACTCTCCCAAATTCCCTCAATACATTCTAGAGTCCTTAGTTTGATTAGAAAGCCATCCTTAGGAGCCCTTTTGATCAAATCAAAAAGAAGAACCCGAAGAAGAGGTAATGATTTCACCACCCTTTTCCAAGTTCCTTTCTTCTTCAACTTCTTCTTCCTATGTTGTTACCATTGTAAAATCATAACTCCAATATCATATATATACTGTGATGTTATTATAAATATGGTACAACCATAATCAGTATTCTATCCACCCTTTGAATAACATGTCACCATACGTGCGTACGTACGGCTTACCGTCTCCACATCGTGGTGTAATTGTTATTCAATATATTATTATTTGGCTGGGTATAACAATGATGTGTAACTCATGTAAATAATAAATATAACATGTTAATGATTTTTTATATATGATATAACATCCATTTATATATTATTTTAATATCAAAAGAATGATATTGTCGCTCGTGCGTACGGACGGACTACAGTCTCCACGAACGCGATGAGATTCATTCTCCATCGTATCCATTCAAGTTAATTATCATTTGATGATTAATAATAGTATCTAAGGACTTGATATCATTCTGGATATGAATGAGATACAACCTATCCATTACAAACATGGCTTATGTAACAAAACATATAAAATAAAACGAGTAAGTTAACACCAGAAACGGCGTTAATTTTAAGATATTATTAACAAAGAAATGTTAAAAGATAATATATGATATCATATTAATGTATATGATTATTGAATAATTTAATAAAAATTATTTCACCATTATACATGAGGATAACCTACCCCAACCAAGGAAAAGTTCAAGATAAGGGTTATTTCACAATCTCTTCATTATCCGAGGTTGTTTATACGTAATAATGTACTGGGATCTCTCTATCATCTACATCCATGTTTCTTAAATATGAATTTCAAAACATTTTTACTATTTACCAGAATATGGGTTAAAGTCATTTATAACCTTGTTTGACTTTTTATAAGTGGTTAATAAAGGAATCTTTCCGTCTTTTTCCAAACAAGGTGATTTTTAACCTTTTCGACAAAATTAAGGTAAGAATGTTTTTTTACCTTATACGGTGGGTGCGACTATTTACCGCCGTTATAAAATTGTCAAAGCATCCCTTACAAGCTTATAAGAATATTTTCAATGAAAATGTTTTATTTTATAATTATGTGACTTTTTTAATGACTTCAAAATGAATATTTATAGAATTTCGGAAAGGTACTCTTTATCAAAATGAGAATTTTAAATGTTTTAATGATTTATCTTTCTAAATATTTTTAATTAATGTCCATGTCTTCAAAATGATTTTTAAGGATTTATTTATATGGACATTAATGTTTTTAAAATATTAATTCCTTTCAAAAGTTTCAAAGTGGTATGGGACACTTTGATTCAAAAATCACTTTTTAATTACTTCCTTTATAAATGTGTGACTTTTAAATGATTTCAAAAAAAGAGATATTTCTCTCAAATAGTTTTGATTTCATCTATGTCAACATCCATTGATGGATTTTACACTTATTTGATGTTGATTTATTATGATAAAATACAATTATATTATATTGAAGGTTTTGTGATATTTTGACTGTGGATGTTCTATTTTTATACCATTCATAGTTTATGGTGAAGGTATTGACATTTCGTATGCTAGTTTTAATACGAATGTTTATGTTATGTTTAAACCTTTTCAAATGGGAATGCATTGGACTTAATATGTGACGGGTGGACCCCGCTATAGCTCCTCGATGCATCGATAGGTCTCCTGAGACAAACTAGTGTCTTGGTACAAGGCGGTGGAAAAATCTTATTTGTAGTCTTGGCACAAGGCCTTGGCTATGTGGTTATGATAGTCTTGCATTATGCATTCCATAATTATGAAACTGGTTATTGATATTGTATGTGATTATTCGACTAGTAGAATATCCATGTGAATAAGTAAATGGCATTATTTCATTTTACTTTTGCCATAATATGTTGAAGTTCATGTTTAAAAGGCTTTTGTTTTGGTTATACATTGCTTTAAATGTTTATGCTTATTTTTTAAAAGTTTCCGCTATATTCTTCTCCTTACTAGGCATTTGAGCTCACCCCTTTTCTATGTTTTATTTTTCCCAGGATGTGAAGAAGTAAGTTATGAATGACCTGCAGGGATATTATGAGGGGATAATAGTGTGGAATATGGAGACATTTATGTTGTTGTAGTAGTTTTTCACTTTATTATGTAATGTAAAACTTTATGAATATATCTAGTGTTTCCAAGGCTACTAAACCAATCGTTCTTTCGAGATTTGATCTTTCTTGTGATCATGCCAATGTTATGTAATAATGCACTGACTCTGGGTAACTGGGGTCGGGGCGTTACAGTTGGTATCAGAGGAAGTTCAGTACAAACCTTGGAAGCTAGATTCAGATAAACTCTGATTAGAGCACATAGATTTAAGATGGACATTGAGGATTAGTATAGAAAAACTTCATAGAATTTTGGTATTGTAGAGATTTTATGAGTTTTCTGAGCAATACATCCCTGTCTGGATACGAGCGGGTAGAGGCGGCTCTGGCACAGATGTACCTAGGGGTAAAACCCGAAAACACCGTGTTGAGCTAGACTCGAATGGGAACTGGTGCACGACAATGGGCATTGCTGCACTCTTGGTTACGACACTCCCAGGGGATATGCTTAGGATAACTCTTATTTTCTTTACAAATCATTATGAAGGGTTTATGAGTATATACTTCCTCAAAGAAAACATTTTTATGATTATGGATTATATACATAAACTATTTAATTTATATTATGTGTTTTACAAGTTTGGGATTATGTATTGTTATTCATAAACTAATCTAATGTATGACATTGTTTAGAAATGGCGCCCAGTAGAAGGAATGAGAGCTCTAGCAATGCACATGATACAAAGAGAAAGAAGGATCATATATTTCATGGTCTTAAGATAGAATTTATAAGGGAAATAGTTTTTCATGTATTATCATCATATGAAGAAATAATATCATGTGTTGATAAGATAAGTAAAGAGTTTACTCAGTCCTATGGCTTTGAAGGGAAGCAAGAGAAGAAAGGGATTGAAGAGAGAAAGATGGATAAAGGGAAGAGGGAAAAGAAGAATTTTCCCATATGTGATAACTATGGGAAGAAACACCTTGGAACTTGCCTGAAAAGAATGAGAGTTGGTTATAAGTGTGGAGGAAAAGGGCACAAAGTACGTGACTGCAATGGTAAGAAAATGGTTTCAAATGTACAATGGTTCATTTGCATGGAGTTTGGACACTATGTGAACCTATGTCCCAGTCATAAGACTATGCCTCAAATGATTCTATTGGATAATAATCATGTTATGATACTACCACATATGAAGAGGAATGATTAGAGTTCTTATGTTGATTATGTCGTTTGAGTGTTGTATCATCAATATACTTGTTATAATAATTATGGAGTATATAAGGATTGTAATGCAGTACTATTTCATTAAGGACTTCAGATTGTACTATTTCATTAAGGACTTGAGATTGTGTAGAACAAAGAAAAGTGACTCAATAGAAGGTTAAGTTTTTGGAAAATATATGGTTGAGAGAAAGATAAACCATAATATGGTTCTGATACCGAGGTAGTGATTTTAGAATAATACATGATTGATTTGGATAAATTATATTGGATATTCTTGACTACCTTGAAGCTGATTAACAATTTGTATATTACATCATTGTTGGAGTTTAAAACATTTTTGGATTGATGAAGTATATCCAGCATTCTATATGGAATAAGAGAGTATGAATGTAATGAATAAGGATTATGGTAATTCAGGATGTTTCAGTGTTTTAAAAGAATACATGATGAGGGTATTAATATGTTATTACGGGGTAAAAGGATCTACATTATGTTTACCTTCCTCATAAATGTTGGACTGTGAGTTTGGACAGAAGTATTTTGGATAGTTCTAGTTTGGATTATTTTTGATTGCCATAAAAGGACAATCCGGAGGTCGGGCGGCAACCCGTCGCGACCGGCAAGGCCGCGAGACTTGAACCCGAAACCGAAGGGCGACAAGGGTGTATCACCTACCACTGGCCCACGAGATGTCTTGGATTAAATAATGTATTTTTTTAAAATATCTGGTAAATGAATTATAAATTCATTTATTTTGGAACCCTGTACGAATAGTATAAATAGAATTTTTTTTACGTTATATTATCTTTTAGAGTGAAAGATGAGTTGTGGAAGAAATTTATTAATGGATAAAACTCTAATTATGAAGTAAGTATATCTCCTTATGATCTTAGCCAATCTCATAAATAAATTCCTCAACATTAAGAAAAGGAACTTTGAACAAAAATGTTGTCCTAGATGGTACCTTAAATCATCATTAATTTATGGCTTTGGGATTGTTGGCCTTTTCATAGCCATGTTCTCTACCACTCTCCATCAGATAATTGATGGTTATATTTCTCTTCCATATCCATATTTTCCTACATGGAACCCTAGTATGTGTTATTTTCGGTAATATTCATACTTTCCACTCTTTATTTTAAATAGAGGCCTCATTAATTCATTTTTCGATGTGGGATTTCAACTATGATATTTTGAAACGTCAAAAATGTGTTATCTTAATAACCAATGTTTTGTTGAACCGATGGTATTTCAAATCATCATAGATTGATGAATTTAAGGACCTCAATTTTACACTTGTTTGTGATTGATGAGCACAATCACTACCGATAAATATTTACGTTTTTCCTCCAATTATATGTCTCTAATTGCCACCAATGTTATCCTAATCGAGATCATAATTTGGTGGTGACCCTTTCATTTCTCTTTTCCTCATATTAAGACTAAATTTTAGTAACTCAATTTCCAATGTGGTTTTCCCACAAATATATTTTCTGTTTTCAACCTTTTATTTACGATGAACAATTTCAAATTGCGAGGACGCAATTTATTGAAGGAGGGGAGAATGTAACATCCGAAGATTTCATAGTGTGTTATTTCTTCAAAATAATTCAATAACTTTCACTACACGCAACACCAAGTTCATGCACACCATGACTTACCAAAAAAGACATTCAAAAGAGGTTATGAATAATGTTAACTAAATTTTAAACATTATATAATCTTTATAATTTTAGAATCCATATTATGTGTTTCTTAGATATAATGGAAGAACAAATTCATTTTCAGTATTCCACTTTTATCAACTTTTAATAGTGAACCCTTTTTAAATACAATATTTTAAACTTTTTGACTAAATGGGGACGTCAAAAATTTAAAATGAAACATCCCAAGCTTCCACGGTACGCTTTCCTTTGAATAATACAGTAGCGTGTGTTGTACGCAACTTCGAGTTTTAACACACACCACAACTGATCAAACTAACCGTTATGAATAGTAATACCTAATTTTTGAAATTATATATATTTTATATTTCAAAATGGACTTAATGTTTGGATTCGGAATATCGAATTTATCCTAAGGCGAAATTTTGGTACTTTTTGGATAACTTTCATATTTTGATGAATAGTGAAAATTACTAAATTTTAATTAAAAACAACTTTTTTAATCAAAAATAATTAATAGTGATAAATTATGAATTTGAGTGGTTTTAAAGTGTATTTAGTATATATTTTTACCATTAAATACAATGTTGGTCATTGGACATAATTTCACAATTAAACCGAACATAAACAAGTGTCAATCTTTTGATAGTTATTATCTCTTAAAAACACGTTTTTGTTTTAACAACGAGAATTAATTTTAAATTAAATTCTGCCACTTCTGTGTTTTGAATTTTAAAAAATGGATTCCATATTTGAAATCATGATGTTCAAATTGTGTAAATAGGTAACATTTATTTTTATACATTTTGATTAATTACTGTGGTAAATATTTTATTTACCATGGTTAAAGGTAAATCTGGTAAATAAGGGTTAAAAAATAATATTATAATAATACTAAATTACCCTAAAACGTGACCTAACTTTATTGGTTGGTACATGTTCGACCATAGGCATCATTGGGTCGATTTTGGGACCCCATGGAGTCACTTTTAGGTGATAAGGACATTTTATTTTAATTAAGTTAAAATGAATACAAAAATGACACAAGCATATATCTTTTAGAAAAACAATTATTAAATAGGGTTATATATTTTGTATTTTCGACTATAAATATTCATTAGAAAGATAAAAATATTTAATACACAATTATATTTTATTTATAATATTTAGACATTAAATAAATTAATTTATTTATGACCCAATGATGATGCAGTAATTACCATAATAGTGAAAAATTAAAATAATTGATATTATAAATACACAAATAAATATAATTTGAGCCTTTTTATGAATTAAAATAATTTTATAAGTTAATATGACATGTTAGGAATTATTTAATGAAATGTTTTAGAAGTAACCATTCTGTTATGAGTTTCACAAAAATCAAATATTGAATAGTGTCAAAATTGACATAAAAGAGTTTTTAAAACAAATATTATATTATTAATTGATATTAAATTCCTAAAAATCTAAGGATCGGCCAAGAGACTTATATCATGATAGGTGTATCATTAATAGACCACTTGGGGGTCTCTTGGATGTATATATTATGTTTATTAACCATATTATATAAAAATACAAAGAGACATTGTAAAAGTTAAACTAATTAACTAAGAGTTAATACTTAATGATAAGGTTAATATAATGACCCAAACCTGTCCAAATTCTATTGGTTGAGTTGTTTTTGACCCATCCCCACCTTGAAATTTAAATAATCAACTTTGGAGCCATTATAAACCGAATATAAATTTATTATAAATTAATATTTCTTGCTTTTCCTAAGGTGCCCCTCACCCCTCTTATAAAAGGGCACTCCTCCTTCTCATTTCTTCACACATTCAAAGCCTTTTGGTTCGGCCAAACTCTGCCCAAATACACTCCCAACTTCCCTCAATACAACCTAGAGTCCTTTGTTTTATTAGAAATCCAACCTAAGGATCCCTTTTGATCAAATCAGAATGAAGAACCCGAAGAAGAGGTAATGATTTCACCACCCTTTTCCAAGTTCCTTTCTTCTGCCACTTCTTCTTCCTTTGTTGTTACCATTTTAAAATAATAACTCCAATATCATATATATACTGTTATGTTTTTATAATTATTGTACAACCATAATCAGTATTCTATCCACCCTTTGGATAACATGTCACCATACGTGCGTACGTACAACTTACCGTCTCCACGTCGTGGTGTAATTGTTATTCAATATAATATTATTTGGATGGGTATAATAATGATGTGTAACTCATGTAAATAATAAATATAACATGTTAATGATTCATTATATATGATATAACATCCATTTATATATTATTTTAATATCAAAAGAATGATATTGTCGCTCGTGCGTACGTACGGACTACCGTCTCCACGAACGCGATGAGATTCATTCTCCATCGTATCCATTAAAGTATAATTCTCATTTGATGATTAATAATAGTATATAAGGACTTGATATCATTCTAGATATGAATTAGATACAACCTATCCATTAAAAACATGACTTATGTAACAAAACATATAAAATAAAACGAGTATGTTAACACCAGAAACGAAGATAATTCTAACATATTATTAACAAAGCAATGTTAAAAGATCATATATGATATCATATTAATGTATATGATTATTGAATAATTTAATAACAATTATTTCACCATTATATAGGAGGTTAACCTACCCCAACCAAGGAAAAGTTCAAGGTAAGGGTTATTTCACAATCTCTTCATTATCCGAGGTTGTTTATACGTAATAATATATTGGGATCTCTCTATCATCCACATCCATGTTTCTTAAAAATGAATTTCAAAACATTTTTACTATTTACCAGAATATGGGTTAAAGTCATTTATACCCTTGTTTGACTTTTTATAAGAGGTTAATAAAAGAATCTTTCCATCGTTTTCCAAACAAGGTGCTTTTTAACCTTTTCGACAAAATAAAGGTAAGAATGTTTTTTTACCTTATACGGCGGGTGCGGCTATTTACCACCGTTATAAAATTCTCAAAGATTCCCTTACAAGATTATAAGAATATTTTCAATGAAAATGTTCTATTTTATAATTATGTGACTTTTTGAATGACTTCAAAATGAATATTTTTAAAATTTCGGAAAGGTACTCTTTATCAAAATCAGAATTTTAAATGTTTTAAAGATTTATCTTTCTAAATATTTTTAATTAATGTCCATGTCTTCAAAATTGTTTTTAAGGATTTATTTATATGGACATGAATGTTTTTAAAATTTTAATTCCTTTAAAAAGTTTCAAAGTGGTATGGGACACTTTGATTCAAAAATCTCTTTTTAATTACTTCCTTTATAAATGTGTGACTTTTAAATGATTTCAAAAAAAGAGATATTTCTCTCAAATAGTTTTGATTTCATCTATGTCAACATCCATTGATGGATTTTACGCTTATTTGAAGTTGATTTATTATGATACAATACACTTATATTGTATTGAAGGTTTTGTGATATGTTTGACTGTGGATGTGCTATTTTTATACCATTCATAGTTTATGGTGAAAGTATTGACATTTCGTATGCTAGTTGTAATACGAATGTTTATGTTATGTTTAAAACTTTTCATATGGGAATGCATTGGACTTAATATGTGACGGGTGGAGCCCGCTATAGCTCCTCGATGCATCGGTAGGTCTCATGAGTCAAACTAGTGTCTTGGCATAAGGCCTTGGAAAAATCTTATTTGTAGTCTTGGCATGAGGCCTTGGCTATGTGGTTATGATAGTCTGGAATTATGCATTCCAAAATTATTAAAGTGGTTATTGATATTGTATGTGATTATTTGATTAGTAGAATATCCATGTGAATAAGTAAATGGAATTATTTCATTTTGCTTTTTCCATAATATGTTGAAGTTCATGTTTAAAAGGCCTTTGTTTTGGTTATACATTGCCTTAAATGTTTATGCTTATTTTTGAAAGTTTCCGCTATATTCTTATCCTTACTGTACATTTGAGCACACCCCTTTTCTATGTTTTATTTTTCCCAGGATGTGAAGATGTAAGTTATGAATGACCTGCAGGGATATTATGAGGGGATAATAGTGTGGAATATGGAGAAATTTATGTTGTTGTAGTAGTTTTTCACTTTATGATGTAATGTAAAACTTTATGAATATATCTAGTGTTTCCAAGGATACTAAACCAATCGGTATTTCGAGATTTGATCTTTCTTGTGATCATTCCAATGTTATGTAATAATGCACCGACTCTGGGTAACAAGGGTCTGGGCATTACAGTTTGTATCAGAGGAAGTTTAGTACAAACCTTGGAAGAAAGATTTAGATAAACTCTGATTAGAGCACATAGATTTAAGATGGACTTTGAGGATTAGTATAGAATAACTTCCTAGAATTTTGGTATTGTAGAGATTTTATGAGTTTTCCGAGAAATACATCCCCGTCTGGATACGAGCAGGTAGAGGCGGCTTTGGCACAGATGTACCTAGGGGTAAAACCCGTAAACACCGCTTTGAGCTAGACTCGAACGGGAACTGGTGCACGACAACAGGCCTTGCTGCACTCCTTGTTACTACACTCCCAGTGGATATGCTTAGGATAACTCTCATTTTCTTTACAAATCATTATTAAGGGTTTATGAGTATATACTTCCTCAAAGAAAACATTTTTATGATTATGGATTATATCCATAAACTATTTAATTTATGTTATGTGTTTTACAAGTTTGGGATTAGGTATTGTTATTCATAAACTAATCTAATGTATGCCATTATTTAGAAATGGCGCCCAGTAGAAGGAATGAGAACACTAACAATGCACATGATACAAAGAGAAAGAAGGATTATATATTTCATTGTCTTAAGCCAGAATTTATAATAGAAATAGTTTCACATGTATTATCATCATATGAAGAAATAATATCATGTGTTGATAAGATAAGTAAAGAGTTTACTGAGTCCTATGGCTTTGAAGGGAAGAAAGAGAAGAAAAGGATGGAAGAGAGAAAGATGGATAAAGGGAAGAATGAAAAGAATAATTTTCCCATATGTGATAACTGTGGGAAGAAACACCTTGGAACTTGCTTGAAAGGAATGAGAGTTTGTTATAAGTGTGGAGGAAAAGGGCACAAAGTACGTGACTGCAAGGGTAAGAAAATGGTTTCAAATGTACAATTCTTCATTTGCAAGGAGTTTGGAAACTATGTGAACCTATGTCCCAGTCATCAGACTATGCCGCAAATGATGCTATTGGATAATAATCAAGTTATGATACTGCCACATATGAAGAGGAATGATTAGAGATCTTATGATGATTATGTCGTTCGAGTGTTGTATCAACAATGTACTTGTTATAATAATTATGGAGTATATAAGGATTGTACTGCAGTACTATTTCATTAAGGACTTGAGTTTGTACTATTTCATTAAGGACTTGAGATTGTGTGGAACAAAGAAAAGTGACTCAATAACAGGTTAATTTTTAGGAAAATATATGGTTGAGAGAAAGATAAACCATAATATGGTTCTGATACCGAGGTAGTGATTTTAGAATAATACATGATTGATTTGGATAAATTATATTGGATATTCTTGACTACCTTGAAGCTGATTAATGATTTGTATATTCCATCATTTTGGGGTTTAAAACATTTTTGGATTGATGAAGTATATCCAGTATTCTATGTGGAATAAGGGAGCATGAATGTAATCAATATGAATTATGGCAATTCAGGATGTTTTAGTGTTTTAAAATAATACATGATGAGGGTATTAATATGTCATTACGGGGTAAAAGGATCTATATTATGTTTACCTTCCTTATGAATGTTGGACTGTGAGTTTGTAAAAAATTATTTTGGATAGTTCTAGTTTGGATTATTTTGGATTGCCATAAAAGGACAACCCAGAGGTCGGGCGACAACCCGTCGCGACCGGCAAGGCCGCGAGACATGAACCCGCAATCGAAGGGCAACAAGGGTGTATCACCTACCACTGGCCCACAATATGTCTTGGATTAAACAATGTATTTTTTTTTAAAGATCTGGTAAATGAATTATAAATTAATTTATTTTGGAACGCTATACGAATAGTATAAAAAGAATTTTTTTACGTTCTATTATCTTTTAGAGTGAAAGATGAGTTATGGTAGAAATTTATTAGTGGATAAAACTATAATTATAATGTAAGTATATCTCCTTATGATCTTAGAAAATCTCATAAATAAATTCTTCAACATTAAGAAAAGAAACATTGAACAAAAATGTTGTCCTAGATGGTACCTTAAATCATTACTAATTGATGGCTTTGGTATTGTTGTCCTTTTCATAGCCATGTTCTCTACCACTGTCCATCAGATAACTGATGGTTAGATTTCTCTTCCATATCCATATTTTCCTACATGAAACCCTAGTATGTGTTATTTTTGGTAATCTTCATACTTTCCACTCTTTATTTTAAATAGAGGCCTCATTAATTCATTTTTCGATGTGGGATTTAAACTAAGATATTTTGAAACATCAAAAATGTGTTATCCTAATACCCTATGTTTTGTTGAACCAATGGTATTTCAAATCATCATAGATTGATGAATTTAAGGAACTCAATTTTACACTTGTTTGTGATTGATGAACTCAATCACTAATTATAAATATTTACGTTTTTCCTCCAATTATATGTCTCTAATTGCCACCAATGTTCTCCTAATCGAGATCATAATTTGGTGGTGACCCTTTCATTTCTCTTTTCCTCATATTAAGACTAAATTTTAGTAACTCAATTTCCAATGTGGGTTTTCCCACAAATATATTTTCTGTTTTCAACCTTTTATTTTCGAAGTAAAATTTCAAATTGCGAGGACGCAATTTATTGAAGGAGGGGAGAATGTAACACCCCACGATTTCATAGTGTGTTATTTCTTCAAAATAATTCAATAAATTTCACTACACGCAACACCAAGTTCAAGCGCACCATGACATAACAAAAAAGCTGTTCAAAAGAGGTTATGAATACTGTTAACTAAATTTTAAACATTATATAATCCTTATAATTTTAGAATCCATATTATGAGTTTCTTAGATATAATACATGAACAAATTCATTTTCAGAATTGCACTTTTATCAACTTTTAATAGTGAACCCTTTTTAAATAAAATATTTTAAACTTTTTGACTAAATGGGGATGTCAAAAATTTAAAATGAAACATCCCAAGTTCCACCGTACTCTTTCCTTTGAATAATACAGTAGCGTGTGTTGTACGCAACTTCGAGTTTTAACACACACCACAACCGATCAAACTAGCCGTTATGAATAGTAATACCTAATTTTTGAAATTATATATATTTTATATTTCAAAATGGACTTAATTTTTGGATTCGTAATATCAAATTAAGCCTAAGGTGAAATTTTGGTACTTTTTGAATAACTTTAATATTTTGATGAATAGTGAAAATTACTAAATTTTAATTAAAAACAACTTTTTTAATCAATATAATTAATAATGATAAATTATGAATTTTAGTGGTTTTAAAGTATATTTAGAATATATTTTTACCATTCAATACAATTTTGGTCATTGGACATAATTTCACAGTTAATCTAAACATAAACAAGTGTCAATCTTTTGATAGTTATTATCTCTTAAAAACACGCTTTTTGTTTTAACAACGGGAATTAATTTTAAATTAAATTCTGCCACTTCTGTGTTTTGAATTTGGAAAAATGGATTCCATATTTGGAATCAGGATGTTCAAATTGTGTAAATTTGTAACATTTATTTTTATACATTTTGATAAATTACTGTGGTAAATATTTTATTTACCATGGTTAAGGGTAAATCCGGTAAATAAGGGTTAAAAAATAATATTATAATAATACAAAATTACCTCAAAACGTGTCCTAACCTTATTTTTTGATACAGGTTCGATCATAGGCATCTTTGGGTTGATTTTGGGACCCCATGGAGTCACTTGTAGGTGATAGGGACACTTTATTTTAATTAAGTTAAAATGAATACAAAAATGACACAAGCATATATCTTTTAGAGAAACAATTATTACATAGGGTTATATATGTTTTATTTTCGACTATAAATATTATTTAGAAATATAAGAAGATTTAATACATAATGATATTTTATTTATAATTTTTAGACATTAAATAATTTAATTTATTTATGACACAATGATGATGCAGTAATTACCATAATAGTGAAAAATTAAAATAATTGATATTATAAATACACAAATAAATATAATTTGAGACTTTTTATGAATTAAACTAATTTTCGAAGTTAATATGACATGTTAGGAATGATTAAATTAAATTTTTTCGAATTAATCATTCTGTTATGAGTTTCACAAAAATCAAATATTGAATAGTGTCAAAATTGACATAAAAGTGTTTTTAAAACAAATATTATATTATTAATTGATATTAAATTCCTAAAAATCTAAGGTTCGGCCAAGAGACTTATATCCTGATATTAGTATCATTAATAGACCACTTGGGGGTCACTTGGATGTATATAGTAAGTTTATTAACCATATTATATAAAAATACAAAGAGACGTTGTAAAAGTGAAACTAATTAACTAAGAGTTAATACTTAAAGATAAGGTTAATATAATGACCCAATCCTGTTTAAATTCTATTGTCTGAGTTGTTTTCAACCCATCCCCACCTTAACATTTAAATAATCATCTTTTTAGCCATTAGAAACCGAATATAAATTTATTATAAATTAATATTTCTAGCTTTTCCAAAGGATCCCCTCACCCCTCTTATAAATGGGCACTCCTCCTTCTCATTTCTTCACACCTTTAAAGCCTTTTGGTTTGGCCAAACTCTGATCAAATACTCTCCCAACTTCCCTAACTACAACCTAGAGGGCTTAGTTGGACTAGAAAGCCAACCTAAGGAGCCCTTTTGATCAAATCAAAAGGAAGAACCCGAAGCATAGGTAATGATTTCACCACCCTTTTCCAAGTTCCTTTCTTCTTCCACATCTTCTTCCTTTGTTGTTACCATTGTAAAATAATAACTACAATATCATATATATACTCTGATGTTATTATAAATATGGTACAACCATAATCATTATTCTATCCACCCTTTGAATAAGATGTCACCATACGTGCGTATGTACGGCTTACCGTCTCCACGTCGTGGTGTAATTGTTATTCAATATATTATTATTTGGATGGGTATAATAATGATGTGTAACTCATGTAAATAATTAATATAACATTTTAATGATTCTGTATATATGATATAACATCCATTTATATATTATTTTAATACCAAAAGAATGGTATTGTCGCTCATACGTACGTACGGACTACCGTCTCCACGAACGCGATGAGATTCATTCTCCATCGTATCCATTCAAGTATAATTCTCATTTGATGATTAATAATAGTATCTAAGGACTTGATATCATTCTGGATATGAATGAGATACATCCTATCCATTACAAACATGTCTTATGTAACAAAACATATAAAATAAAATGAGTAAGTTAACACCAGAAACGACGATAATTCTAAGATATTATTAACAAAGCAATGTTAAAAGATCATATATGATATCATATTAATGTATATGATTATTGAATAATTTAATAACAATTATTTCACCATTATCCAGGAGGTTAACCTACCCCATCCAAGGAAAAGTTCCAGGTAAGGGTTATTTCACAATCTCTTCATTATTCGAGGTTGTTTATACGTAATAATATACTGGGATCTCTCTATCATCCACATCCATGTTTCATAAAAATGAATTTCAAAACATTTTTACTATTTACCAGAATAAAGGTTAAAGTCATTTATACCCTTTTTTGACTTTTTATAAATGGTTTATAAAGGAATCTTTTCATCGTTTTCCAAACAAGGTGCTTTTTAACCTTTTCGACAAAATTAAGGTAAGAATGTTTTTTACCTTAAACAGTGGGTGTGGCTATTTACCACCGTTATAAAATTGTCAAAGCTTCCCTTACAAGATTATAATAATATTTTCAAAGAAAATGTTTTAATTTATAATTATGTGACTTTTAAATGACTTCAAAATGAATATTTTTAGAATTTCGGAAAGGTACTCTTTATCAAAATCAGAATTTTAAATGTTTTAAAGATTTATCTTTCTAAATCTTTTTAATTAATGTACAGGTCTTCAAAATTGGTTTTAAGGATTTATTTATATTGACATGAATGTTTTTAAAATGTTAATTACTTTCAAAAGTTTCAAAGTGGTATGGGACACTTTGATTCAAAAATCTCTTTTTAATTACTTCCTTTATAAATGTGTGACTTTTAAATGATTTCAAAAAAAGAGCTATTTCTCTCAAAAAGTTTTTATTTCATCTATGTCAACATCCATTGATGGATTTTACGCTTATTTGAAGTTGATTTATTATGATAAAATACACTTATATTGTATTGAAGGTTTTGTGATATGTTTGACTGTGGATGTGCTATTTTTATACCATTCATAGTTTATGGTGAAAGTATTGACATTTTGTATGCTAGTTTTAATACGAATGTTTATGTTATGTTTAATCCTTTTCATATGGGAATGCATTGGACTTAATATGTGACAGGTGGAGCCCGCTATAGCTCCTCGATGCATCGGTAGGTCTTATGAGACAAACTAGTGTCTTGGCACATGGCCTTCGCAAAATCTTATTTGTAGTCTTGGCACGAGGCATTGGCTATGTGGTTATGATAGTCTGAAATTATGCATTCCATAATTATTAAAGTGGTTATTGATATTGTATGTGATTATTCGATTAGTAGAATATCCATGTGAATAAGTAAATGGAATTATTTCATTTTTCTTTTTCCATAATATGTGGAAGTTAAAGTTTAAAAGGCTTTTGTTTTGGTTATACATTGCCTTAAATGTTTATGCTTATTTTTGAAAGTTTCCACTATATTGTTATCCTTACTGGGCATTTGAGCTCACCCCTTTTCTATGTTTTATTTTTCCCAGGATTTGAAGAAGTAAGTTATGAATGACCTGCAGGGATATTATGAGGGGATAATAGTGTGGAATACGGAGACATTTATGTTGTTGTTGTAGTTTTTCACTTTATGATGTAATGTAAAACTTTAGGAATATATCTAGTGTGTCCAAGGCTACTAAACCAATCGGTGTTTCGAGATTTGATCTTTCTTGTGATCATGCCAATGTTATGTAATAATCCACCGACTCTAGGTAACTGGGGTCGGGGCGTTACAGTTGGAATGGATTATGTTGAACAGAAGTTATTATTGTTTAAGTTTGGAAGTCTTGTCGATATTATTGAAGGATTGTTATAATAGTGTAGTTTATGAAAAGGGACAACCTGCAGGACAGGTGACAACCCATCGCATTAGACAAGGCTGTGGAAATCGAACCCACAACCGAAGTGCGACAGGCCTTTATCATCTACCACTGGACAAAAGGATGTCCCTAGTTAGTATAAATTAGTTTTAATTTATTAAGTGGTATGATATATGATTTATAAGTCCATTTTAGGAACCATATTTGATTAATCTCACTGTAGATGGACTTATGTATATTTAATAACATTCTCTACCCTTTTGTTTGAGACAGATGGAATGACCTATCATTCTATCACATGATCTGTTAACACTTCATGGAAGACAAATTCATCTTCATTTATTTAAGATATGAAGTGGAAATTGTTCATGGTACAAACAACAGAAAGATTGTACCAAAATCAAGTAAGTATTTTTTTAATTAAACAATTCTTAAACTTTATGGAAATGATTTTGAAGACATAAAATTTTGTCCTAGCGTCCTTATATCCGATTAATTAGATGCTACCTTAAATCATCACAATTTTATGGCATTGTGATTGATGGCTTTTTCATAGCCATGTTCTATACCACTCTTCACTAGAATTTGATGGTTAGACTTCTCTTCCATATCCATATTTTCACCTATATTTTCCTATATGGAAACCCAGTGATTAGTTAATTTTCCTAACCATCACGTTTCATACTTTAGTTTTTAAAGATATTTTTCGCAAATCCTTTTTACGATGTGGGTTTCTATGAATGAATCTTTTAAGTAGTAAACCATTTATAACCCCGATGAATTTCGAGGGCAAAATTCAATTTAAGGGGAGTAGAATGTAACACCCTTAGATTTTATGAGATATATTTTTTTTAATTTCTTTGATGTCTTCTATTATAGACTACACAAAGATTAGCTTTTACTATTCGCAACACTGTATTAGCTTTTTGTATACGCAACACTATTCTTGGCTTGTGCTACACCCAATTTCAAGTCGGTTTTGTGGAAATTATTCTATGCAACATTAAGTTTAGATTTTGTATAATGTGTAAATGAAATATGTTTTGATTATGGTATACGCAACACCAAACGGATCTTTTACTATATGCATCCCTGACCTGGCTTTCTTTACACACAATCGCAACCTTCCACGATATTGTGTGTTGTACGCAATACTAAGTTTCACTAACCAACGATATGTAATTAAAATATTATATAAACTAGCCATTATGAATAGTAATACCCACTTTTTGAAATTTTATAAATTTTTTCATTCAAAATGGACTTCCGTTTTGGATTTGGAATACTGAAATTATCCAAGGGTGAATTTTTGGTATTTTTCTGAAAACATTCAGTTTTTTATGAATAGTGAAAACATTGGGTTACTATTTAAAAACCAAATTTTTATTTAAATTTTTATTTATTTTATTTAAATTTATTTTATGTAAATATTAATACATAATACCTATATATGTTCAATGTAATTCATTGGAGTCATTTTATAATAATTTAAGATATATAATTTTTTTTGAACTTTTCACCATCTTCTACCCACTACTAGGAGAATTTGAAAATTTACATAAAACATTATTTTACCGCTTCTATGAGTGGAATTTAGAAAATCCAAGGGACATGGTTAATATCAAGGAGTAAAATGTGGTTCAATAAGATAAAAATAATTTTTGGTGAATAGTAACTTTTTACTTTTATTTAACACAGTTAAAAGTAAATAGGTTAATTAAGGATAAAATATAATACAATTATTACCAAAACACATGTGCTAATTCTATTGTATAAGTCAAATTAGACAAAAAAACATTAGGAATAAAATATTACCCTTTAGGTCCACTTGGATTAGATTAGGACACTTTATTATTATTTTATTTAAAGAAGAGTTAAAATAGTTAAAATCAATGTTTAATAACTAATTTTTTTAATATTGCGTTATAAAAAAGATAAATTCGACTATAAATATTAATTAGAAAGATAAAAATAATTTCAACATAATTGTATTTTATTTAAAAATTTTAGACATTAAATAATTTAATTTGTTTATGACACAATGATGATATAGTCATTAACATATTAATAAAATATTAACATAGTTTATTTTATAAATACCCAAATAAATGTAATTTGTGACTTTTAATGAATTGAAATAATTTTATATGTTAATATGACATGTTATTAATGATTAAATGGAATTTTTTTAGAACTAATCATGTTATTATGATATTCACAAAAATCAATTACCAAATAGTGTAAAAATTGACATAAACTATTTTTTAAAACAAATATTATATTTTTAATTATTATTATATTTCTAAAAATCTAAGGTTTGACAAAATGAAATATATAGTGATATATATATATATTAATAATTAACCACATGGGTTTATTTTGGCATGTTATAGTATGTTTATTAAGCATATAGTTTAAGAAAACAAGAAGACACGGTAAAAGTTAAATTATTTAACTTAGAGTTAAATCTAAATGATAAGCATAAAATAGTAACCTAAACTTGTCTAAAACCTATTGGTTGAGAGGAATTTTACCCATCCCCACTTTAACTTCTAAATAAATCAATTTGGAACTATTATAAGCCGAATATTACTTTATTATAAAATAATATTTTAAGTTTTTCCAAAGTTGCCCCTCTCCTCCCTTATAAAAAGGGCACCCCTTACCTCTTCACTTCACACCCTTTTGAGCCATGAAACTCGTCCATACCCTGCCAATTCCTCTTCTAAACCTCTCTAGTTATATCATATAGGTTCTGGTCTTCTCAAAAGACCAATTGTAGTTCCCTAAGAAGGAGTTTAAAGGAGGTGCGTCGAGGAAGAGGTAGTCTTTTCAACCGACTCTTTCAAGTTTCATTCTACTTCTAATTCCTCTTATTTAGTTTTTTAATTATAAATTAATAAAATCAGTATTACTTATATAACGATATGTTATTATAAATATGAAACATCCCTATTTCTCCTTCTATCCATCCTACGGAAAATGAAATCACTGCACGTGCGTACGTACGGAATACCGTCTTCACGTCGTGGTGTAATCAGTTTTTCCACCACCACCTTACTTGGATGAGTATAATGGTGTAAAGAATAACTATATATTATTATTATAACATCATACTAATTCTGAGATATTACATCATCCACTCCAATTCAATTCAATAATTATGGGAATGATATCATCGCTCGTGTGTACGTTCAGATTACCATCTTCACGACGTGATGAGATTCATTCTCCTTGATAACCACTCAAAAATGATTATAAAGTATATATAATGACTAATAATGAAATATATGACATGATAATGATAATGAATTTATTTATTTATATATATATATGTCATCTACTTACTTCCATTCAAGTCAATAAGGAAAAGAAAACAATGTTCATGCGTACGTACGGCCTACCGTCTCTATGAACGCTGTATTTCATTTCAGTTATCTATCTAATATATTTATATATACTGAATATATATGATATATATATCATGATTTACATTTTTAAATTAATTAAATCATGATATAATAAATAATATTATCAATAACAACAAGTCCAAACACGTACGACAAATTAAACGATTTTACCCAAAACGCTACTTTAACATGGAATTGACAAATTAACGGATAATATAAAGTCGTAAGTGAATCATATATGATATCATAAATATTATTATGGTTATGTTACAAGTTAATAATATGTTTAAACCCACTATATAGGAGACTCATACACAAACAAATGAAATTGGACATAAGGTAAGGGATAACTGAACAATCACATTTTTATCCGAGATTGCTTATTCGTAAGTATTTACTGGGGTTATATTTTTCATCCATGTCCGTAAAAATGTTTTCATAATGTCTTTAATACTATTCCATGTATTTTTAAAGTCATTTTTAGCCATCTTGACTTTTACTTTGTGTTATATAAGGAATATTTATTTTGTTTACCATACGTGGTAATTTTTGACTTTTCCATTAAATGTACTAGGAGAATGTTTTCTTTAACTTATATGGCATGAACAAATTTTTACAGTTTTATAACGCCTTATTTTCAGGAAGATTACTCTTCAAGATTTAATGAATATTTTCAACAAAATAGTTTTCTATTAAATTTTTTTGGCATTTTGTGAAAAGAAAATTATTTTGAAGAAGAAAGATATTTTGATCAAGAATTTATTTCAAGTGTTTTATCAAAACAAATTCTATATAAGATGGAATTATTTCATATGTGTATGTTTCAAGTATAATAACTCTATTATTTACAAGGTTTCACTTTTCTTATGATGAAATTATATCCATTTTTTGTATGGATTATGTTATGATGGGATGATATTTATGAAACCCATTTTATACTTTGGGTTATGATGAATGATTTATGTTCATGTTGTGGCACAAGTAAGAATGATTTCATTATGAGATGGGTGGGACCTATATTCCCCTATAGTGCATTGGGTAAATATTTATATCTCATGATATAGACATGGATGGAACGACAATTAAATATGGTTCATTAATACAGGGCTGAAACGGTATGTAATCATGGTTTAGTAAGGGCCTTTGTCCACTAAGATGGTCTTGGCAGCAATTCCATGGATACTATGGAAATCATGTCATGTGGTTAATGTTTTTCCATAATTACAAGTTTTATTCCCATGCTATTTTATCATGATTGATGTTCCATTATGATCTATTCCTTACATACTACCAATATTTATTTAACAACTCAATATTTTGATGTTTAAACTTTATGTTCAGGTTTGGAAGTAAAATGTATATGTGTTGTTTTGTTTCCACTATGCTTACCCTTACGAAGTATTTTATCTCACCCTTTATATGTTTTCCTTTCCCCTGGATATAAAGAAATGTTTTAGGTAAGAAAACAAAAGGGGAAGATCTTTATGGGATATTTTTTTGATCTTTCACCATGATTAGAAGACTATGTTCTGAGATTCCAAAGACACTAAAATATTACGGTCCCTAAGTGTTTGTTTTGGTCATGTATTAAGTAATCTTCAAAAGTAATGTCATCTCCATGTACATCAAGTGTTGGGTCTCTATAGAAATTAAGACAGTATAATAGGGTACATGAGTGGACATCTCCATACTAAAACAATAAGGCATCTTTTGACTGAAACAAGAGGGCACATGGAAGGGAATCCCAAGCTTGAAACAAGAGAGTATATGAGAGATAATATTAACCCCAAAACCATATAGTATATTTGAAGGAATCAAATGTTTGAAAAAATAGGGTACACAAGAGATAATACCATTCCTAAATTTAGTAGATGGGTTGTTTGAAAAATCATAACATGTTATGTAGGACTTGTATATTAGCCTTGACATAACATATTGTATGTTTCTGTGTCTGCCACAATATCCATGTCTTATTCATATGTTATTCTTTCATAGATTATTGTCTTGATTCCCATATGATTCATGTCTTACGAAAATCATTTATTTATTACATATCTTAATATTATGTTCTTTGATATGTAGGGTATGATCTAAAAATGATATAATGATGTTCTCACACCACTATATTCTTATTATGCATATGTTCTTTCTTTATTTAGCTATATTATTAATTCGATCCCGTAGATTTCTTATCATTATTTTCCTATGATAATAAAGATTGTTTTTAGTAGAAATATTAAAAGGGAATATATTTGTGGGAATCATTCATGAACATTCACCATGTAAGATAGTTTTTTTCTATGATTCCAAAGTAACTAAACTATTATAGTCCTTGAGAATGATTTTTGTAATGTTATAGATATTTCATCTAAATTGATGTAATATCCATATAATAAAAATTCATGGTTTTTATAGTTGGTATAAAAGGAATGGTTTAGTCAAAATTTGGAAACTTGGATCGCAAAACAGTAGTGATATCCCTAAGTATATTTCTAATAATATGTCAAGGGATGTGTTTGAGGAAAAGTCTATGGTTGATTTAATGTTTAGGAAAATGTCCTGTAATTTTGGTAATGGACATAGAGAGTGGTGTCTGATAAATAAATCAAAATCTGGTTATTATAGGTGGACATCGTTCTAGCACTTATTTACATAGGAGTAAATAATCCATCATGTTATGTCGGGCCTGACTCGTGTGTGACCTGATACATAAAAATGAGACTTACTACACATGTAATTTGAAACTACCATGGGATATGATTAGTATGGTGGTATGAGTATTGGATACATTTATGAAGATAATGAGATAGAAAATGAAATGTAAAATTAATGTAATGTTCTTCTTGTATTTTTTATATTAAACATAAGAAGCCTAGTTACATGGATGATGAGGAACATTTGGACATCACACATATTTTTAATTCTCGAAAAAAGGTATTAAGGAATAATTTTATGAAGCATGAGTAATGTTTCAAGAAGAAAGTCACATTAATGATGTATTTCTGATTTGGAATTCAATGATAATATAATATAAATCATTAAATATATAAGTATTTTCTGTTTAAGTATTCATCATGGATATGATGAATGGAGTGAATACATATAAAATATATATAACAAAAATGTTATATTTTTATTATTGGAAGGAAACCCTTAATGTGTTAAACATTTAGTGGATATTGTGCCTAGCTTTGATAAATAAATGATTTTTTTGGATAAAGTAAATTTTGAGGTATTAAAGACCGTAGAACAAGTTTTGTATTTATTGAAAAAGTGGTTTATGTAATTATTAATGAGGTTTATAACTTATTAGATTTATGAATATTTCAAATAATATTTGGAAGACAGATGTATCCAAGTTTTCCAAATGGATTTATGGCAATTCAAGTTATTAACATGTATCAAGAGAATATATAATGTGGATATTCACATTTTTGGAATGTTACAAATAAGAGCTACATTATGATTTGTGTGATCAATGTAAATTTGATTTCATGACCTTATTTATAATATTTTCAATTTTCATCATTTGGAGGGGTTAAAAGGTTAATAATTTATGAAAATTTTATGTTAATCAACAGATCATGTTCTTGAAATTAAAGTATTATCTCAACACTTGGTGATTTATATAGTTAAGATAACCTATTATATCCCATTTTTGATGATGATAACTAAAGATATATGGGATGAATTATCATGGACCTCAATATCTATTAGTGTTTAATTACTAGAAGATTCACATAGATTTTCTAAAGAAATAGTTAAAGTGAATATTGGTCCTGGAACAACCAAAGGATGAGTTTTTTACTTATAAAATGTATTTAAATAATGTAAGTATATCTTCCTGTAAAAAATTATGAAACGTTAAGAAATGGGTATTGGAATAAAATTTTGTCCTATATTCATCATTTTTTATCATATTAATGTCATATTTCATGCTTCTTCACTTTATAGTTTTGTGATTATTAATGTTCTATTGATCACTAACATTCCTATGATTACTGATCTCTATAAATCAATATGATTACTCATGTTTTTATTCCATTACATTGTTTTCACTTCCCACCTATTTTATTCTTTTTGGAAACCTAGTTATCTGTTAAATTGGGAAACCAATATCCTTCCAAATTTAACATTTTAATGGATGTTATAGTATTAATTATAATGGTGTGGGTTTGTAAGAATAAAATTTTAATGTATTTAACCTTTTATAACCAAGAATCATTTTATAGGATAAATTCTGTTTAATTGGGGAAGAATTTAACACACTGAGATTTTGTGACATGTATTTTTTAAGATTTAAATTTATCATTTTTATATTTAGAATTTTTTGAAACACAAAAAATACTATTCTTATATTAAATCACTAGGTTTTTATTTTGCTATATGGACCACCATGATAATCATTCCCTACATTCAAAATAAATTTTGTCTTACACAGCACACAACTCTATCTTCTCTTCCAGTACATGAAACATTGAATTTCAAAGAAACAACATGTTATTATAATAACTATTTAGTGGTATAGTTATAAAATTATGTTTAAACATTGAAATAGTAATAATAATAATAAAAATTTAATAATATTTATAATGTTTTTATATATATCATTAATATTGATAAGAATGAATATAATTTTTTCGTAATGTCTTTAAATTTTTGAAAATATTAATTTCTTTAAAAGAATTACTTTTTATGTCCCTCTGTGAATAATTTTATAATTAATTTTAGAAACTTTTTGAATTATAATTTGATAAAATACATCATTTTTAATTAATAGTTATAAAATTATATTAGTTTTATTTTTTTTGGATATTTTTGAGAAAAAACATTTTGTGATGAATAGAGAATGAAAAAGAATTTTAATTCAAATTTTGTTTTTCATATAATATATATATAGTTAAATTAAATTTTATCTATGTTTCAGAGTCACAACATATCAAACATGAGTGAACTAAAAAAAATTATTGTAATTATTATATATATTTAATTTAGTTATAAAAGCTCAATTAATATTTGAACATTTTAACCTTAAAACCTCACTTTCTCTGGATATCTATATGATAATCATTAAACTAAATTTTTCCTTTATTGACAAATTAATTTAAAAAAATGGACATTAAATTCCATAATAAGTATACTTTTTATAGTAAAAAAATATCAACAATTTTTTTTGACCATAATGTTTATTTAATGTGATTAAGATTATTTAAAGTGATTCGTGTAAAAAATAAAGCTTATCAAGGGGACTAAACATTAAACTTATCTTTAAAAATGACATATCATATTATCCAACACACATTGTATGAATTTATTTCATATATAAACCACTAATTATTTATTTTTTTGTGTTTTTATGACTTTATTAGGTAAAAACGTGGGTACACATAACTTGTTTTAAAAAATGTAAATTTTATCCCCTCCCTCCCCAATAAAAGGACAAAAAGTATCCCCAATCCTTAGACATCTAAAACCACATAGGTTAGGAAATGATATGACCAACACACATTAGAAAATCCCTAAATTATTCATTTAAGACTCCATTTTGGTATAAATCCCTTGGACAAATCCCATTTGTTGAAAAGAAAAAGGAGTTACCCAAAAGAACATGTAACATCATTTTGCAATTTCTAATCTGTAATTTTCATTCTCCTCCACCTAACATATTCATAATAAATGACTATAAAATAGAACCAAAAATCATAAATATACTATGAATTTATTATTATAATGGTTCAACCTACACATACACACACTTCAACCTAATGGGTAACAAATCTACAGTTCCTATGTACAACCAACTACCACCTCAAGAAACGATGTTGTTCGTTATTCCTTTACTCATATCATGGTTTTTAAATATGAAGTACATTGTATTTTTATATTGAATATATGATATTTATGACTTATTTATGCTTCTAGAATAATTATATAATACATAAATTCATTCATTGAATTTTGTGTTAGTACTACAATTTTGTTTGGGGAAATGTAGAGTTAAGCCTCATTAAAGTTATGTGATTAATTCACACAAAACATGGAACATATTAAGGATGGTTTTAGATAAATTATATGATATATATGTAATAATAATTATTCTATAATGATAATTTACATTTCTATACACATATTTCTGTTACTTTTTTTCATTTAATATTATAAATAAAATTAAAACACTGATCAAGAGTACATATGACCTATAGTATCAATGAATTACTTATTCAATTTCATATTTCTATACAAAATATATTATTTGTAACACCTCGAGATCTTATGAGAAATAATCTTTTTAATTTCATTGAGGTCTTGTGTTATACGCTACACCAAAATTTTCTTGCGCTATACACAACACCAATTATAGATTTTGATCAATGTATAAATGAACTATGTTGTGATTATGTTATACCCAACACCAATGGAAGCATTCACTACACGTAATCTGGACTTGGCTTGCATTACACGCAATAGTGACCTTCCTCGATAGTGTGTGTTGTACGCAATACATAGTTTCACTAAACAACAATATATTGTTATTTTGAACTATCCTTTATGAATAGTAGTAATTATATTTTGAATTTTATGACATTATAATTCATCTTAAACATTTTATATAACATGGAATGAGAAAAAAATAATTTTTTCGGGTAAAATAAGTATTTTTCAAAAAATGAAGTTTTGGAACCTTTTGATGGCGCACAAACATTAAATGTAGTTCATGAAAAAATTATAAGTTCAATTTGACGAAATAAACGTATTAATTTCAATAAGGATATAAAAATTAAATTTGGATATTTTTATAATATTTTTCTGTTAACTTTCATATTTTGATGGATTGTAAAAATAAGGTAAATTTTATTTAAAAACATATTTTTTCATCAAGATAATTTTTATTGTTAAATTATAATATTTAATGGTTTTAAAGTATAAATAAAATATAATTTTACCATTTAATATAATTAATGTCATTATCATTAATTTTACTCTAAATTCATAGGTAAAAACATTTCAATATCTTGCAACGTTTTACCTTTTAAAACCTGTTTTCTCAATAGCGGGATTAATTTTAAATTAAATACTTCCACTTCTGTGTTTCGAATTTAAAAAAATGGATTCCATATTTGGAATCAGTAGATCTAGATTATGATAATAGGCTACTTTTATTTTTTATAAATTATGAATAGTAACAACCTCAAATTTTATTTACTACAGTTAAAGGTAAATCCGGTAATTAAGATTAAAAATAAGATTATTAAATTACCGTAACAGCTGCCAAAATTATATTGGATGAATAAAAGTAATCCTATATCACCTAAGGGTCTGAATAGATTCATTTCATTGACTTTAGATCATGAAAATGATATAATTATTATTAAAACCAAAGACAGTGACAACATGTCACTCTCTTATATCTTATATGTGTATTAATTTTATTTTAGTAATAAACCTCATAAAACTTCGAATATAAATAGTATACATAAAGTTAATAAGATTATCTACATCATGAGAATTTATTTTGAATTTTTAGGGATTAAAAAATTATCATCTAAGATGACACAATAGTTGTCACGACCCGTCCTCGGGGCCCGTGCCATGACTACCCCAAGCCCGCTGTCCATAGGCCAGGGGCTGGCGACTAGCACCAAAGGCGTAAATCCTGATAAATGGGAAGGCATTGCCTTTATAAAAGTAAACAAAACACCACAGAGTACAAGCAGAAGCAAAACACTAAGTACAAAAGAAAGTTCTGAAAAGTAAATGGGCCAGAATATAAACCCAAATGGAAGTACAACTACAACTGAACAAGTAGAAAAGAAAAAAACAACAGCTGGAAGAACGGAAGCGGCTCCAGGGTCGTCCTCCTCGGATCCTACCTAAAGGGTAGGTACAGACAGTGCAGCTCCTAGATCGTCCACCACGGATCCTACCTGAAGGGTAGGTACAGATAGCGCATCTCCTCAACGCTCTCTCCTGTCGGCCTCCTCCGTGTGTCGTCTCGTCACGAAGTCCACCTCCGGATACTGACTCGTTGTGTAGTCCACCTCCAGGTACCGTCCAATCCTCAAACACTTGGCCTCCGTCAGCACTGCATGTCGTCTGCAACCAACACAACGAGGTGCGGGCATAGCCCGTGCAGGGGTGAGTATAAAGATACTCAGTAGGGACCCCGAGACCCTCAATGTCTCACTAAGACCAACAAGGATAACCACAAAGAAGATCTCAATAGATAAACTCTACTTAGCAATATGCCCATACATATACCTAAGTTATCAAGTAACCCATATCAATCATGAAGAAACATAAGGATCATGAAATCAACGGATAACCACTACCCAGGTATATGCCCATACCTAAGTTATCAAGTGACCCATCTCAATCATGAGGTAACAGAAAGGTCAAAAGTCTCAGCTCAAACCAGGATTTTTTTTATCAAAACCGTAACTACTGAAGAGCCCCATCTCTGAGGTGTACAGTGGCCCTGTCACGACTCTGAGGTACTGCTCACTAACCTAAGACTGCTGAGGTACTCCTCCTGGTGAGTACCGCGGGTTAACCACCCAAACACAGTAGTACTTCCTGTCGGGGTATGTCACCCAAACACAGTAGTACACACCCCCTAGTAGCCTGCTGAGGTACTCTCCGGACGAGTACCGCGGGTCTGCACTGTCACACAGGTAGTGCTCCGTCCGCCATGGGTCTGCACCTCAAAAAGTAGTGCTTCGTCCATTGGACTAGTCGACTCACTCCAAGTCGATTCGGTCAAGCAGTTGTCAGGTCTCAGCTAGCTACACGGTCTTCGTACTCCGCACGCTCGTCTCTGGGAGGGGCCGCTCCACGAGCTACTGGTCGATACTCCATGTTCTCAAAGTCCCACTAAGAAGTATCTCAATGGACCACCTCGTCATGGGGGTCTCAACGCAACAGACGGTGCGTCAATCGGACGCCCGGTCTGTGAGTTATTAGCCTTTTCGTCCCAGGGGCCCGGTTGGTTTCGTGAACGAACAAACCTGACCGTATCTCAACTGTACCCCGAACTCTTGTAGGGTATACAAATTGGGACTGTTTCTCAACAAGATCACCAATGCTGCTGACGGTTCGTCAAACGGACGTTTGGTCTAAAAGATAACAGTTTTTCCGTTCCAAGGGCCCGGTTGGATCTCGGGTACAATCGAACACATCCACTATCAAATAGAAACCAAAACTTGGGCGAATTATGCCAAAAATTCCATCTCATCAAGAGGAATTCAACGAGACAGACGACGCGTCAATCGGACGCCCGGTCTGTGAGTTATTATTTTTTTCGTTCCAGGGGCCCGGTTGGTTTTGTGAGCGAACCAACCCGACCGCACTCCGAAGGCACCCAAACGTCGAGCAGAGTAAGCCAAAATATCCGTCTCACTTAGAGGAATCCATCAAAGTCGATGGCACGTCAATCGGACGTCCGGAGCTCATGATATAAGTGTTTCCGCTCCGAGGGCCCGGTTGGTTTTGTATCCGAACCAACCCGGCCGAAACCAAAGTGTTCCAAAACTTTGAGTGCGATATACCGAAACGACCGTCTCGATCCAAGTATCACATAGAAACTTACGGTGTGTCGATCGGAGACCCGTATCACATGTTATGGGCGTCTGATTGTAAAAGGTTCGGTAATAAGGGGTTCGGGCCTGGTCCGACCCGGCCCGATACCGCCGGAATCGACCCGAACCGGGTCCGGGTCCGGCCCGATAGGGTGCTGCCCGGCCTGGACGGCGTGGCCCAGCCCGGCTTGGGCGCGGCCCAGCCTGGCCTGGGTACGGCGCGCCCAGCGCGCTGGCCCGGCGCTCGGCCAACGGCCGAGCCGTTTGGCAAAGGGGGGGGGGAGCGCCTGCCCCCCTGGTGTAACCGCGCCCCCCATTAACGGGGGCCATTTTGTAGGCCGGCCGGGGGTTTGGACCCCATGCTTCTCACTAGTCCGGCCGGCCCGCCCTGGCCGGCCGGTTCCTGCCTCCACGGGACCGGCGACGGCCGGTCCCCTCCCTGCTCCGACACCAACGGCTCGGAACCGGCCGCCGGTCACTCTGCTCCAACATGGCCCGGAACCAGCTGTGGTTTTGGTTCGTCCAGCACAGCACGATGGCGCCACACCCCTTCGTCGCGGCCCCGCTCCGGCCACGGTTTCTTCGGTTTTTCTCTGAAGCGGCGGGATGACATCGCGTCCTTGTTCTACTTCACGGTGTGGCGCGATGGCGCCCCGCATTACATTTCGTACGAACCCGCGTGGTGCGACGACACCATTCCATTCCGTCCCAACCAAATTAGAAACAACATTCAAATTGGAGGTGGGTCGGTCGGGTTTGGGCGGTCCGACCCCCTCTCGTTATATGATAGCAAATGGTCGTAAATTCATGAAGGACAACAAAGTAGAATTCACGAATGAAAATAATTAAATAAACCCCTACCTTGAGCGTAGCTAGAATGGGGGTTCGACGCGGAGAACAACGTCGCGAGGCAAAGCTCCGTAAGTTGACGGAGAACGCCCGAGGAGGAAGTGGCATCTCCTTTTTGTTGACACGAGAAGAATATCGAAAGAGGGTGCATCGTCGATCTTCAAAAACACACCTTCTGCGAAGAGGAGAAGATGTGACACGTCGATCTCTTCTAACGGTGACGACGTTCTTCGTCGAAGTCTTGGTGTTCTTCGTGATGAAGATGAAGAGATCTCTCCTCAATTGTCCACACAAAACATCCAACCAAAATAAAATAAGGCTCACCCTTATTTTATTAACATATTCCACAATTCAAAAATTCAAAACATAAATTAAATAATTGATTTGGGTGTTGGCATACTTAATGAGAGGAGAGGTAAAGTCACCCAATTAATGGGAAGTTTAAAAGTTATAAGCGTTACACAACGTAAGTGGGGGGTTAAGAGGAGTTAGGGAGTTAAGGGATATGAAAAGGTGGGGGCTCGTGTTGGCCCCACCTCACCTTTAATTCAATAAAGAAACACTAACAAATAGTGGGTCCCACCCTAACTCCTACACTTAGGTTCTAACTCATGGAAGGGGAAATAAAATTCTTAAAGAAAATTTTATTTCACTAACATTTAATCAACAAATTAAAAAAACTCATAACGAGCAAACGCAACTCCAGGAAAGGCGTTCCTAAGCAATTACCGGTGCTACGGTTCCATCAGTGCCCTCAAAATTCGATTCCGAGCACCAGTTCAAAAGTTAGAAATTCACGCTCATTCGTTCACTGAACGTACCCGAGCTAAACTTCGGAAAATGATTCCGAGGACACCGGGTCTCAGAATCAGGTGCCGTCAGAAACTACGTTCTTGTAAAATCCCAAATAAAATTTAGAATTAATTTCCCTTGAAATTTATGGGTCTTTACATTACTCCTACCTTAGGGCTTTACGTCCTCGTAAAGCTTTAACAAAAACTAGGGTTACAAAAGCGGTACAGAGCACGCATCTGAGCCTTCCGCTCCCATGCGCTCACCCGGAGGTTCCCATACTACGATAGAAAGTGCACCCAAGGAATCGTTCTTCCTTGTAGGATCCGCTCCAGTCGATACTCGATCCCCACTGGAACCTCCGTGAAAGACACGCCATTGCCATCGTCCAGCTCCTCATGGTCGATGATATGCGAAGTGTTGAGCACGTATCTCCTCAGTTGAGATACGTGGAAGTCGTCGTACACCTGGTGCAATTGAGGTGGATGGATTAAGCGGTAAACCACCCCGCCTACCCATCTGAGGACCTAAAAAGGTCCATTGAACCTTGGAGATAACTTTCCGCCTTGGCCACATCTCCGTAAACCTCGTCGAGGTGAGATCCTTATAAGGATGTGATCGTCATTCTCGAACTCAGAGGTCTCCAACTCCTATTTAGAATAGAAACTTAAAACGACTGCAACCAAGAGGGTAAGGTTGACCGACTCAAGAATGATCAGCTGCACCCTCCTATGCATGAGTTACCCTGTGCTGCCTGGAGTTTCCTTTTTCACCGACCAAGGAAAACCCATTCCGACATCGTAGTTAATCCACAACTTTTTTGCCTAATACCATTAATTTGTGCATGAACTGTGATTTCCCAGTCCATACTCAAACCAACGTCGTAAGGCCTCGACGCTAACACCAAGAGATTCCAACCAAAACTCTCGCCTCGAGGGTCTGACCACACCATCGGCGTAAGTGTGATTATCTAGTCTCCTCCCAAGGTATCTCCAGACGTGAGGGTCAAGTCCACGGCTTACCGGAAACTCTAGGTCTCGGTCAAGATTTGTGAAAGCAAGGAATGATTCATATCGGCGTCTACTATTACAGCATCTAGTAGTGGACATAGACTGTACCTTGAATCATTTTTAGAGCCATCGGGTCACTCTCCTTGACCGCATGCAGCCACACTCTTCCTTCGCCCTCCAGCTCCCTGAGCCTGGTGGGGATAACTAAGGAGGGTGGTTGTAGCATGTTAAAATGCACACAACCTCATGCTGCTCTCCTAGCTCTGCCTCCACGTCTGCTGCTTCGCAAACTCATCTCTCCTTTAAGATTCCTCTTATGGAAACTATTAACATGCCCGAGTCTCCAAGACTTCTGCCAGTTTCCTATTTCTTACTGCACTGTGCAGTCTTCATCTGCTCCTGGATGATTTGTACCTTCTTTACATATGATCTGAAGAACTTATAAAATTTCTCCTTTTCCGAAACGAGAAACTCAGTCTCATCCCCTGGATGAACCACGCCCATTCCCTAATACAGTCAATCCTGACATGAAAGATGTATTCATGCCATGGATGACGTCGTAAGGCCTCGACGTAACTACCAAGAGATCCAACTGCCACTCTCGCCTCCAAGGGTCGAGTCACACTGTCGGCATCAGTGTGAGGTCACTGGGTCTCCTCCAGTAGAAATATCAAAAGTGAGGGTCAAGTCAACAGTTTTAACTGGGACCACTCAGTATCAACCAAACAAATGGACATGAAAGCAACCAAAGATAAATGTCTTTTTATTATTGCATCTCATAATATAAAGACACAAATATGACAGCAACAAGGAACTAGAATTACAAGAGATGTAACCACTAGTTCCGCTCCTATCTACCTACTCCCGGATCTCTACTGCCTTGCCCACTGCTCGGATGTTGCGCAAGCACCAGCCGCTGCTTCTGTCTCGGTGGCTCCTCCAACACCCGCTGATCAACTGTACGAGGAGTCGGACAGTCACGTGCCAGGTGACCCTTCCTGCAGCATTCATAGCACTTCCTACTCATCGTACGTCTGGCTCTGGTCCTCTTGGACCTCTGCGTCATCTGTCTACTGCCCATAGATGACTCGACTACTGATCGAAAACCCTACAACAAAGGCAGAAGCTCCTGTAGATGCTCAGGGTGTAGAGCTACTGGCACAAACTCCACCCTGAAGAAGGCCTCAAAGTCTTCCCATGTGAAGGTCATCCCATCCAAAACTGGAACAAGTGGCTCCACCACATGCCTGCTACTGCATGAAGAAGGATGGCTGCAAAGATCACCATGAAGTCTGCAGGCATCCCCACTAGCCTGAAGACTCTCACCACTGCCCCCTGCCAATCCTCAGCCGCATGTGGGTCCATCTCTCCCCGGAACCTGGGTGGCCTCTGGCACTGGAACTCCTGCAGCGCGCTCAAGTGGCATGCATCGCCTACTGCTGGGGCTGGTGGCATCAGTGGCCCAACGTATGGTAGTACCGCTGGTGCCTCAACTGCAAGAGGGCCCTGTACCGAAGCCTCATCGCTCGATAGGTTGTCAGTACGCATATCCCTCTGGGCTCTAGCTGGTCGTCTGAGAAAAGGCATCATGGAAAGAAAGAACGTGACATGGTCAAACGATTATACCTGGTGAGCTGACCTGGTTTGAGCGGACATTTAAAAAAACATCTTGAAACACACACACAATCAGTGTTTTCATGGACAAAGTCGGAAATCAGATATCAGGGTCCTGGTGTATGGATACATCGACCGCCCGCACCAACACTGGACTCCCTGAACTGAAGACCACATGTACTACCCTTAACACTATTGCTTCATAGAAAGAAAATATCAGAGTTATAAGTTCTGTGGTAGAAACGACTCCTCTGATACCAATTTTTTACGACCCGTCCTCAGGGCTCATGCCATGATTACCCCAAGCCTGCCTTCCATAGGCCAGGGGTTGGTGACTAGCACCAAAGGCGTAAATCCCGATAAATGGGAAGGCATTGCCTTTATAAATGTAAACAAAACACCAAATAGTACAAGCGGAAGAAAAACACTAAGTACAAAAGAAAGTGCAGAAAAGTAAATGGGCCAGAATACAAACCCAAATGGAAGTACAACTACAACTGAACAAGTACAACAGAAAAAAACAACAGCTGGAAGAACCGAAGCGTCTCCTGGGTCGTCCTCCTCGGATCCTACCTGAAGGGTAGGTACAGACAGTGTAGCTCCTGGATCATCCACCGTGGATCCTACCTAAAGGGTAGGTACAGATAGCACAGCTCCTCAATGCTCTCCCCCGTCGACCTCCTCCGTGTGTCGTCTCGTCGCGAAGTTTACCTCCGGATACTGACTCGTCGTGTAGTCCACCTCCAGGTACTGTCCAATCCTCGAACACTCGGCCTCCGTCAGCACTGCCCGTCATCTACAACCAACACAACGAGGTGCGGGCATAGCCCGTGCAGGGGTGAGTATAGCGATACTCATTAGGGACCCCGAGACCCTCAAGTTCTTACAAAAAACAACAATGATAACCACAAAGATGATCTCAACAGATAACCTCTTCTTAGGTATATTCCCATACATATACCTAAGTTATCATGTAACCCATCTAAATCATGAGGAAACACAAGGATCATGAAATCAACGGATAACCACTACCTAGGTATATGCCCATACCTATGTTATCAAGTGACCCATCTCAATCATGAGGTAACACAAAGGTCAAATGTCTCAGCTCAAACCAGGATTTTTATTATCGAAACCGTAACTGCTGAAGAACCCCGTCTCTGGAGTGTACAATGGTCTTGTCACGACTCCGCGGTACTTCTCACTAACCTAAGACTGCTGAGGTACTCCTCCTATCGAGTACCGCGGGTCAGCCGCCCAAACACAGTAGTGCTTCCTGCAGGGGTATGTCACCCAAACACAGTAGTGCACACCCCCTAGTAGCCAGCTGAGGTACTCTCCGGACAAGTACCGCGGGTCTGCACTATCACACAGGTAGTGCTTCGTCCTCCATGGGTCTGCACCTCACAATGAAGTGCTCCGTCCACTGGGCTAGTCGACTCACTCCAAGTCGAGTCGGTCAAGCAGTCGTCAGGTCTCAGCTGGCTACACGGTCTCCGTACTCCGCACGCTCGTCTCTGGGAGGGTCTGCTCCATGAGCTACTGGTCGATACTCCAAGTTTCTCAAAGTCCCACAAATAAGTATCTGAAAATACCGCCTCTTCATGGGGGTCTCAATGCAACAGACGGTGCGTCAATCAGACGCCCGGTCTATGAGTTATTAGCCTTTTCATCCCAGGGGCCTGGTTGGTTTCGTGAGCGAACCAACCCGACCGTAGCTCAACTATACCCTGAACTCTCATAGGGTAAACTCATAGGGACCTTTTCTCAACTAGATCACCAACGCCGCTGATGGTTCGTCAAATAGATGTCTGGTCTGAAAGATAACAGCTTTTCCGTTCCAAGGGCCCAGTTGGATCTCGGGTACAATTCAACACAGCCACTATCCAACAGCAACCAAAACTTGGGCGCAGTATTCCAAAAGTTTCATCTCTTCAAGTGGAATTCAACGAAACAGACGACACGTCAATCGTACGCCCAGTCTGTGAGTTATTAGCTTTTTCGTTCCAGGGGCATGGTTGGTTTCGTGAGCGAACCAACCCAACCGCACTCCGACGACATCCAAACCTCGAGTGGAGTAAGCCAAAATATCCGTCTCACATAGAGGAATCCATCAAAGTCAGTGGCACATCAATCGGACGTCCGGAGCTCAAGATATAAGCGTTTCCACTCCAAAGGCCCGGTTGGTTTCGTATCCGAACCAACCGGGCCGAACCCAAAGTGTTCCGAAACTTTGAGTGCGATATACCAAAACGTCCATCTCGATCCAAGGATCGCATCGCAATTGATGGTGCGTTGATCAGAGACCCGTAGCACAAGTTTTGGGAATCTGACCGGAAAAGGTTCGGTAATAAGGGGTTCGGGCCCGGTCTGACCCGGCCCGAGACCCTCGTAGTCGGCCCGAACCGGGTCTGAGTCCGGCCTAGAAGGGCGTGGCCCGGCCCGGCCTGGTCACAGTGCGCCCAGCGCACTGGCTAGGCACTCGGCCAATGGCCGAGCCGTTCGTCAAAGGGGGGGGGGTGCGCTTTCCCCCCTGGTGTAACCGCCCCCCCATTAACGGGGGCCGTTTTGTAGGCCAGCCGGGGGTTTGAACCCCTGGCTGCTCACCTGTCCGGCCAGCCCACCCTGGCCAGCCGATTCCTGCCTCCACGGGACCGGCGACGACCAGTCCCCTCCCTACTCCGACACCGGCGGCCCGTAACCGGCCGCCGGTCACTCTGCTCCGCCGCGGCCCAGAACCAGCCGCGGTTTTGGTTCGTCCGGCACGGCGCGATGGTGCCACGCCCCTTCGCTGCGGCCCCGCTGCGGCGGCGGTGTCTTCAGTTTTTCTTCGACACGGTGTGACGGCTTCGCATCCTTGTTCTACTTCACGGCGCGGCGCGACGGCGCCGTGCATTACATGTCGTACGATCCCGCGTGGTGCGACGGCACCACGCCATTCCGTCCCAACCAAATTAGAAACAACAGTCAAATTGGAGGAGGGTCGGCCGTGTTTGTGTGGTCCGGCCCCCTCTCGTTAAATGATAGCAACTGGTCGTAAGTTCACGAAGGACGACAAAGTAGAATTCATGAATGAAAATAATTAAATAAACCCCTACCTTGAGCGTAGCTAGAACGGGGGTTCGCCGCGGAAAATGACGTCGCGAGCCGAAGCTCCGAAAGTTGACAGAGAATGCCCGAGGAGGAAGTGGCATCCCCTTTTTGCGACATGGGAAGAAGATATAAAGAGGGTGCGTCGTCGATCTTCAGAAACACACCGGCTACGAAGAAGAGAAGAGATTACACGTCGATCTCTTCTTACGGTGACAATGTTCTTCGTCGAAGTCTTGGTGTTCTTCGTGATGAAGATGAAGAGCTCTCTCCTCAATTTTCCACACACAACATCCCAAAAAAATAACATAAGGCTCATCCTTATTTTATTAAATTAATCCAAAATTCAAAAATTCAAAACTTAAATTAAATAATTGATTTGGGTGTTGGCATACTTAATGAGAGGAGAGGTAAAGTCGCCCAATTAATGGGAAGTTTAAAAGTTATAAGAGTTACACAACTTAAGTGGGGGGTTAAGAGGAGTTAGGGAGTTAAGGGATTTGAAAAGGTGGGGGCTCGTGTGGGCCCCACCTCACCTTTAGTCCACTCACAAAAAACTAACAAAAACTGGGTCCCACCCTTACTCCTACACTTAGGTTCTAACTCATGGAAGGGGAAATAAAATTCTTAAAAAAAATTTATTTCACTAACACTTAATCCACAAATTAAAACAACTCATAACGAGCAAACACAACTCCAGGAAAGGCATTCCTAAGAAATTACCGGCACTATGGTTCCATTGGTGCCCTCGGAATTCGATTCTGAGCACCGGTTCAAAAGTTAGAAATTGACACTCGTTCGTTCACTGAACGTACCCGAGCTAAACTTCGGAAAATGATTCCGGGCACACCGGGCCTCAGAATCAGGTGCCGTCAGAAATTGCGTTCTTGTAAAATCCCTAAGAAAATTTAGAAAAAAATTCCCTTGAAATTTCCAGGTCTTTACAATAGTGATGTAGAAATTATTTTATTGATTGAAATATCAAATAAATGGTTTTAAAAGTATTAAAATAAATATTATATGAAATAATTAATGTTCTGCAATTATTTTATAGATGAATATGACATGTTATTAGTCTGTTAATTTTTTTTGAATATATCCTCTATGTGGATTTTATTCAAATTGAATGAAATGAATAGTGTCAAAATTGACAATATTGTTATTTTATAAAAATAACATATTATAAACTTTTTTAAAAATCACAAAAAAATTTAAAATTTTAAAATTGAAATTTATATAGTATAAAATGTATAAAAGTATCCAATTATTCACAATTAATAACACATAAGTAATTATTTATAACAATTTAATATTTAGAATATTATCACCACAAATAAAATTAAATAGATTAAATAAGGATAAATCAAGTTGATATGGTTTAAACTAAATTAAAAACATGTCTAAATCTTATTTATTGATGAAATTACAACCCTATATAATATAATATTCTAATGGGAGTCATTTTTGGAGGTTTGCAATAGGATTTTGAGTTTATTATAAATTAATATTTTAGAGGTTTCCAAAAGTGCCCCTCTCCTCTCTTGTAAAAGGGCACCTCCCTCCTTCCCTTCCTCACACCATTTTAAGCCATCATTATCGGCAAACCCCTAGAAATATATCTTCTCCAATTAAATATAAACATACTAGAGGTCTTGGGTTTCTTTAAAGACTATCTTTAGTTCCCTAAGAGGAGGTTTAGAAGAGGCGCTTCAATGAAGAGGTAATATCCTTTACCGATTATTTCAAATTTATTTCTGGTTCTACATCCTCTTCTATATTAGTTTCATTATGAATTAATAAAATAAGTATCACTCATATATTTTAATTTCTTTAAAATATTAAACAGCTCTATTTTACCTACTATCCATCATATGAAAAAAAAATTCACCGTGCGTGTGTACGTACAGAATATCATCTCTACGCCGTGTTGTAATCTGTTTTCCACCACAATCATACATTGATCGGTATATTGGTGTAATGAAAAACTATATATGATTATTATAACATGATAATAGTTCTGAGATATTCTATCATCCATTTCAATTCTATTAAATAATTATGAGAACGTTATCATCGCTCGTGTGTACGTATGGATTGCCGTCTCCACGGCGCAATGAGATTCATTCTCTATGTTAATCATTCAAGAAAGACTATAAAGTATATATAATAAATAATCATGAGAAATGTGACATAATAATGATACTGGATTTACGTATATTTTATTTACTTATTTCCATTAAATTTAATATGGAAATAAAAACAGAGTTCATGCATACGTAAGGTCTAACATTTCCATGAACGATGTATTTCATTTCATTTATCGATCATTCATATATATTTATTTTCTGAATATATATTATATATAAATCAAGTTTTACATTATAGAATTAATTAAATCTGGTTATATGTAATAATGTCAAGAACAAAAAGTTCAAGCACGTATGATAAATGAAACGATTTTTCCCAAAACGTTGCTTTAACATGGAATTGGCAAATAAACGGGTAATATAAAGTCATAAGTGAATCATATATGATATCATAAATATTATTATGGTTATGTTAAAAGTTAATAATTTGTTTAATACCACTATACTAGTGTCTTGGACACATACAGAAGAAATTGGACATAAGGTAAAGGATACTTATTCCAATCTCATTCTTATCTAGGATTTTTTATCCGTAAGTATTTACTGGGGTTATGTTTAACATCCATGTACATGTTTTCTAAAAAAGTATTCATAAAATGTTTAGTATTATTCCATATATGTTTAATGTAATTATTAACCTTTTTTACTTTTACCACATGGTATGAAGGGAATATTTTTTTTCTTTACCATACAAGGTACTTTATGACTTTTCCTATAAAAGTACGAGAAGAATGTTTTTTAATTTATACGGCATGAAAGGATTTTTATGGTTTCATAACTCCTTAATTTCATGAATCTTCCTCTACACTATTTCATGATTATTTTCAACAAAAATCACGTTCTTTTAAAATTGTATGTCATTTTGTGAAAAGAAAACGATTTTGAAGAAGAAAGGATATTTTCCTCAAGAATTCATTTCAAGTATTTTACCAAAACTACTTTCCATATAATATGGAATTATATTGTATGTTAATGTTTTAGGTATATTGTCTCTCTTATTTACATGGTTTTATTTTTCTTATAATTAAATGATATCAATTTGTTTTATATGGATTATGTTATGATGGGATGATGTCTATGAAACCCATATTATTTTTTGGGTTATGATAAATGATATATGTCTATATTGTGGAACACAAAAGAATGATTTCATTATGAGATGGGTGGGACATATACATACCTCCAATGAATTGGGTAATGATTTATATATCATGAGATATACATGGCTGGAAGGGCAAGTAAACCTGATTGAGTAAGGGACATTGTCCACTATGATGGTCTTAGTAGAAATGCCTTGGCTACTATGGAAATCATATCATGTGCTTAATGTTTTTCCATAATTCCATGTTTTATTCCAGTGCTATTTTATCATGATTAATGTTCCTTTATGATCTATGCCTTACGTACTGCAATGATTTATTTCACAACTCAATATTTTAATGATTAATCATTTTTTTCATGTTTTTAAGTTCAAACATATGTGGTTTGTTTTATATTCTCTATGATTACCCTTACTGAGAATTTGAGCTCACCATTATTATGTTTTCATTTCACCAGAATATAAATAAAGGTTTTAGTAATAAAACAATAGGTAATGATCATTATGGGAGATGTTGAAGATCTTTCACCATGATTAGAATATTGTGTTCTATGTTTCCAAAACACTAACTATTACGGTCCATGGATGTATGTTCCTGTTATGTATTATGTATTCCATAAAAGTAATGAAATGTCTATGTACATAATGTTTGTGTCTCTACAGTTGTTATCAGAGGGAGGTTTAGTTAACCATTGGAATCTACGATGCGAATACGCTGGTGAGATCCCTAGAGATATTTCAACGGTATGTCTAGGTATTTCCATAATGTTAAGTATAAGTATAAGATATAGTCTTAGAATTATGGTTACAATCTTATAATGAAACCTACTATGTTATATATTGAAGGTACTACACCTTTATTATGTTATTTTCCTAGCATTATGTTTTCCTCTCACACAATTCTTTTTGGGTTTTAGATGATGGATGGAACCCGAAGGGACCGTTTTGATCAACGTAATGGACAATGCAATGATTGTCCTCGTGAACAAACCAATGTTTTGGGGGATGGAATGAAAAATTTATTTCTATACCGACACAAGATATGAATCATTCTGGACTTCTAAATTAGAAGATAAGGGAACAATATTCTATTGAGTCCTTCATGATGCAACAACCACCTTCATTCAGTGGGTCATTTAATCCACATATTACTGAACAATGGATCAGTACCATAGAAATGATATTTTCTATACTTTGTTTTTTAGAACATCAAAAACACATTCAGGCTATTTACCATTTAAAAGGTGGAGCAGACCAGTGGTGGACTCTAATTAAGAATATGAGGCCCCATGATGAAATTGACTCTATGGAATGGGATGAGTTCAAGAACTTATTTTTCAATTAGTATATTCCTAGTATTCTTCAAACGAATATGGAAAAGGAGTTCCTTGAGCTTATGGAAATGGATAATTAATCTGTTGGTATATATTAAGCGAATTATTCAAGGCTTGCATGGTATGCATCTGGATTTATCTTCCAACCTGAAAGTAAAGTTGATCGATTTTTCAGTGTCATAAAACCAAGTCATAGAAAGGCATTGGCTATATGATACACTAGTAGCTATGAATATATTGTTTTTTATGATATCAAGTTATAATTGGATGTTGGGGTTACATATATATCTCATGGTTTTGGTAATAAATTAAATATAATGTTCATGGAAAAATCTCAAAACTATGGTGAAAAGCATACAAATGTTTCTTTATGCTCAATGTGTGGAAAGAATCATGGTGGAGATTATCTTAAAGGTACGAGAAAATGTTTTAAGTGTGGAAAATAAAGTCATCGAGAAGTGGAGTGCTGAAGTAATGGGAAAAAGGTATCTAATGATTTGAATGGAGGAAAGACTTCAAAGAACACACCACCAACACTTCAATGATAGATGTGCAAGGAAATGGGGCATTATTCTAACGAATTCCCTAATCGAGGGGTTAATGATGATCAACATCAACAAACTCTTAAGGCAAGTGACAAAGGGAAGTCACATGCAATCCATGATGGTGATGTTGAACATGACAAAGAAGTGGTGGAATAATTATGTGTTTATATAAAGAGATTCCAAGGTAGTGTTGTGGAATTTCATTTATAGTATCGTGGAATATTGGAATATCTATGTATTGTTTTGTTGTGGATTTCAATAATTATATGGTACTGGTAACCCTAAAAATTGATTGAAATATTTTTGGAAAGCACCTAATATGTGCATAATTAAGGGATAATGAGATAATGAAATTTTTTATAGTATTAATGAACTCATGACTGATATAAGGACAAAGTGATATCATGGATTGAGTATATATAAATTTTGGGATTTTGGTATGTGTAAAGAGATAACTTTTGATTGCATTAATGTTTTCACAATGATTATATGGTAATTAATGTTTCAAGAAAATAAATGATTAAGTATTTTACATGTTTGGAATGTAACAAACAATATATATCATATGATATACAGGGGATAAATGATGGTATTCACATGCTTGGTTGACGACATTTCTAGTAATCATATTCTTTATATTATGAGCTTGGATAAAAGTATTTTGGATATGCCTAATGATTTGAAATGGATTATGTTAGACATATGATAATTTTGTTTAAGGATAGAAACTTTTTTCGATATTATTTATGGAATGTTATAATAGTGTAGATTTAGAAAAAGGACAACCTGCAGGACGGGCGACAACCCATCGTGTCAGACAAGGTTGTGGGAATCGAACCCACAACCGAAGTGCGACAGGCCTTTATCACTTACCATTAGAATATAGGAAGTCCCTGGTTTTTAGATACAAGTTTTATTTTATTACGCGGTATGATATATGAATTGTAAGTCCATTTTTGGAACCATATATGATTAATATCACCATAATATGGACTTATGTATATAACATTTGCTAACCTTATGTTTGAGACGGATTGAATGACCTATCTTTCTATCAAATTATCTTCTAACACTTCACGGAAGACAAATTCAACTTCATATATTTAAGAGACGAAGTGGAAATTGTTCAAGGCACAAAAAATACTGATATTATACCAAAATCATTTAAGTATTTATTTTAATTCAAAAATTCTTCAACATTGGGGAAATGGTCTAGAAAAATAAAAATGTTGTCCTAGTGCCCTCATATCTGATGAATCAGATAATACCTTAGATCATCTCAAATGTATGGGTTTGTGATTGGGGGATTTTTCATAGCTACATTCTCTACCACTCATTATCCAATCATGATGGTTATATTTCTCTTCCATATCCATATTTTAACCTATATTCTTCTATGAGGAAACCCAGTGATGAGTTACTTTTGGTGACCGTTATGTTTCTTACATTCCATTTTAAAATTATGTTTTAGTATTTACTTTTACAATGTAGGTTTCTATGAAACATTCTATTAATTAGTAATCTATTTATAACCCTAATTAATTTTGAGGGTGAAATTCCTTTTAAGGGGGGTAGAATGTAACACCCGGAGATATTATGAAAAATAATCGTTTCAATTTCTTTGTTGTCTTGTATTATTTGCTACACCAAAAGTTGCTTGTGCTATACACAAAAACAATTATACATTTTGATCAATAGATAAATTAACTATATTTTGTATATGTTATACGCAACACCAAAGGAAGCTTGTACTACACGAAACCGCGACATGACTTGCATTACACGCAATAGTGACCTTCCTCGATAGCTTATGTTGTACGCAAAATGAGTTTCACTAAATAATGATATATTGTTTTTATGAACTAGCCATTATGAATAGTAGAAACTACTTTTTGAATTTTATGACATTTTAATTCAGATTAAACATTTTATATAACATGGTATGAGAAAAAAATAATGTTTTCATGTAAAATATGTATTTTTCAAACAATACACTTTTCACGCCTTTTGATGGCGCAACCACATTAAATCTAGTTCTTAAATAGTTTATTACTTCAATTTGAAAAAATAAACTTATTAATTTCAATAAGGATATAGAATTTATCTTTGAGTAATTTTGTAATATTTTTTTGTTAACTTTCATATTTTGATGAATAGTGAAAATACGCTAAATATTTATTAAAACAACTTTTTTCATCAAGATAATTAGTATAGTAAAATTATAATATTCAATGGTTATAAAGTATAAATATAATATATTTTTACCATTTAATATAACTCAAGTCATTATCATTAATTTTACATTGAATGCATAGGTAAAAACATTTCAATATTTTGAAACTATTTAACTTTTCAAACACGTTTTTTCAACAGTAGGATTAATTTTAAATTAAATACTGCCACTTCTATGTATTGAATTTAGAAAAATGGATTTAATATTTTGAAGCAGTATTTCCAAATTATTCTAATAGCTTAATTTTATTTTTTAGACATTATGAATTGTAACTACGGTAAATTTTATTTTCTACAATTAATGGTAAATCAGGTAGTTAAGTGTAAAAATAAGATTATATAATTACGATAAAACCTACCAAAATTATATTGGAAGACTATATGTTAACCCATATCACTTAAGGGTCGTAATATATTCATTTCAAGGACTTTTTACCATGAAAATGAAATAATTATTATCAAAACCAATGAAAGTGACAAATGTTACTCTCTTATATCTTATAAGTGTAATAATTTTAATTTAGTTATAAACCTCATAAAACATCGAATATAAATAGTATAAAGAAATATAATAAAATTATCTACATCATGAGAATTTATTTTTAATTTTTAGGGATTAAATAATTATCATTAAGGATGACACAATAGTGATGTAGAAATTATTTTATTGACAGAAATATCAAATAAATGGTTTTAAAAATATTAAAATAAATACTATATAAACTAATTAATGTTCTCCACAAATTTTCTAGATTAATTTGACATGTTACGAGTCTATTAATTTTTTTTGAATATATAATCTACGTGGAATTTATTTAAATTCAAATAAATAAATAGAGTCAAAATTGACACTATTTATATTTTATAAATATAACATATTATAAAATTCTTTAAAAATCACGAAAATATTTTAAAATTATAAATTTAAATTTATATGGTCTAAAATTTTATAAAGGATCCAATTATGGAAAATTCATAACATATATATAATTATTTATAACAATTTAAAATTTAGAATATTATTACTACAAATAAAATTAAAAAGATTAAATATGGATAAATCAAGTTGATAAGGTTTAAAATAAATTAACAACATATATAAATCTTATTTTTTGATTATATTACAAATCTACATCGTCTAATATTCGAATTTTAGTCATTTTAGGTGGTTTTTATTGTGGTTTTAGTTTATTATAAATAAATATTTTAGAGGTTTCCAAAAGTGCCCCCCTCCTCTCTTATAAAAATGCACCTCCTCCCTCTCCTTCTCACACCATTTTGAGCCATCAATATCGGCCAAAACCTACACATTTCTATTTTACAAATCCCTAGAAACATTATATAGGTCCTTTTCTTCTTCAAAGACCAACATTAGTTCCCTAAGAGGAGGTTTAGAAGAGGCGCGCCGAAGAAGATGTAATATCCTTTACCGATTATTTCAAATTTATTTCTTCTTCTATTATGTCTTATTTATTAGTTTAATTATAAAGTATTATAATCAGTATCAATCATATAATTATATGTTATTATAAATTTTAAACAGACCTTTTTAACCTTCTATCCATCCTATTGAAAAAGAAATCACCGCGCGTGCGTTTGTATGGAATACCCTCTCCACACCGTGGTGTAATATGTTTTCCACCACAACCTTTCATAGATGTGTATAATTGTGTAAAGAATAACTATATATTATTATTATAACATGATAATAATTTTGAGATATTCTATTATCAATTTAAATTCTATTCACTAATTATGAGAAAGATATCATTTCTTGTGCGTACGTACGAATTATCGTCTCCAGAACGCGATGATATTCATTCTCTATGTTAACCATTCAATAATGACTATAAAGTATATATAATAAAAAATCATGAAACATATGACATAATAATGATACTGGATTTATGTATGTGTTATTTACTTACTTCCATTAAATTTAATAAGGAAATGAAAACAGTGTTCATGCGTAAGTACGACCTACCATCTCTATGAACGGTGTATTTCATTCCATTTATCGATCTCCAATATATATTTATATGATGAAAATATATTATATACAAATCTTATTTTACATAATGGAATTATGTAAATCAGGTTATAAGTAATAATATGAGGAATAAAAAGTCTAAACATGTACGATAAAAGATATGATTTTACGCAAAATGTTGCTTTAACATGGAATTGACAAAAGAATGGGTAATATAAAGTCATAGGTGAATCATATATGATATCAAAAATATTATTATGGTTTTGTTAAAAATTAATAATATGTTTAAACCCACTATAAATGAGTCTCAGACACATAATTATGAAATTGGACCTATGGTAAGGGATAATTATTCCAATCCCATTCTTATCTGAGATTGTTTATTCGTAAGTATTTATTGGGGTTATGTTTATCTTCCATGTACATGTTTTCTAAAAATGTTTTCATAAAATTTTTACTATTATTCATTGTATTTTTAAAGTAATTTTTACCATTTTTTGACTTTTACCAAATGGTATGAAAGGAATCTTTTTTTTCTTTACCACACGAGGTACTTTTTTACTTTTCTGGTAAAAGTACAAGAAGAATGTTTTTTAACTTATATGGAATGAACTGATTTTTAAGGTAATTTGACGCATAATTTTCATGAAGATTAATCTACAGTATTTCATGATTATTTTCAAAAAAATTACTTTTCATTTAAAATTGTAGGGAATTTTGTGAAAATAAAATGATTTTGAAGAGGAAAGGATATTTTCCTCAAGAATTCATTTCATGTGTTTTATCAAATCTACATCTGATATAAGATGACATTATATAGTATGTTAATGATTCAATTTTAATGTCTATATTATTTACATGGTTTGAATTTTCTTATGATGAAATGATATCCATTTGTTTTATATGTATTATGTTATGATGGGATGATGTTTATCAAACCGATATAATTCTTTGGGTTATGATGAATGCTTTTTGTTTATTTTGTGGCACATGAAAGAATGATTTCATTATGAGATGGGTGGGACCTATATCTCCTTCTAATGCATTGGGTAAAGATTTATATCTCTCAAGATAGACATGGATAGAATTTAATGTAATCCCGGTTTAGTAATGGACATTGTCCACTATGATGGTCTTGGTAGAAATGGCTTAGCTACTATGGAAATCATATCATCTGCTTAATGGATTATCACAATTACATGTTTTATTCCCATGATATTTTATAATGAATAATGTTCCTTTTTAATCTATGAATTATGTACTGCAAATATTTATTTCACAACAAAATATTTTAATTTTAAAATATTATGTTCATGTTTTTAAGTTCAAACATATATGGTTTGTTTTATTTTCTCCATGCTTACCCTTAATGAGCATTTGACCTCACCTTTATTATGTTTTATTTTTCCTAGGATATAATCAATGGTTTTATGTAAAAAAACAAAAATGAAAAATCTTTATGGGAGATTTTGAATATATTTCACCATGATTAGAAGATGTTGATCTAAGTTATCAAAGACACTAAATTATTATAGTCCTTGGATGTCTGTTTTTATTAAGAATTACGTATTCCGTATAAGTAATGTAATATCAATGTATGTCATGTTTGGGACTCTAAGTTATTACAATTAAAAATATTATTAATATAAATTATATTTATATAGTGTTTTAAATTATATTAATCATGATATAATTATTTGTACAGGAAATAAAACCAGTTAAGATGCATGAGAAAAACAAAGAAGATATTACTCGATGCAAACCCATAACATAGAATCATTAATATGTGGGTAATATAAAGTCATAATGAAATGATATATGTAATTATAAATAATAATATGACTCTATAAAATATGTATAATAAATTATATTTTTTATACAATATGTTTTTATGAGTAAGAAGAGATTCAATACACAGGGTAATGAAATTTTATCTCACTTGTAATTTCCTTGAGATACATTTCATATTCACCAATCAATTATTTTGTGCAGGGTATATACTTCCCTATGACATGTTTTATCATTAATATAAAATATTTAAATATACTAAAAGCATTAAATTTATTATATTAGTTCAAGGTAATCCAATTTTTATAAGTTACTTAGGTAGTATGATTTTTCTTGTCTCAATTTTATTTTCTATGAGTCAGAATCCTTATTTAGCTTGTATTTCCTATATGTGGTGTGTAAACTGCACATCATTGAATTCTATAATTATTATACATAAATTTACGGGTATATTAAAATATATTATATTTTATTTCCTTTAGGGGTTTTATGTTACAAATATAACCAATTTAGTATGTAATTTTATCCAAATTTTCCTTCTTTGAGACACATTCCAAGATTTTCCAAAAAAATCAAATTTCATTTTTCGAAAAATTCCATTAAAGATGATCATTAAATATCATATTCATTAAAAAGAGTTTTCAATATATTTTATGGATTTTGAAGAATAGTTTATATGTTTTAAAATTATTGACAACGAAAATGGTTTTACAACGATTTCAAGATATATTTATTTATGATGAAAGTGTTTTCAATGATAGGGGTTTCAAAATTATTTAATGATGTTGGTATATGTTTTAAAAGTGTTTTTAGTGATTTATTTTCAAAACATTTTCATGATTTTAAAATATGTTTTCAATGTTTTTTCAAATTAATGATTTTAAAAATGTTATCATGATTTTATTACATGTTATTATGATTATTTTCAAAGAAAATCATTTTCAAATGTTTTATTTTTAAAAAATAATATTTCATACAAGAAATGATATTTTTCTCAAGAATTTTTTTAAAAGAAATTGTAATATTATTTTCCATATATAATGGAACATGTTGGTGTTACTCATGCCTTTATAGGGAAATGATCCCATGGTTCCATCCATAATATTTCCATGAATGGTTTTTGTGTTGAAGGAATTATGTTTATGAAACCCATTATTCATCCATGACTTATATATTTTTAAAAAAAATTCATTTCATGGGTTATGCTTTGTTGAAATTATAATAAAAACAATCTATTTTCCATAATTAATGATATGATCTAATTTTAGGATACCCATTTCATATAACGGGTTGTGATATAGTCTCTTTTTTGGGGCCATAATACAATAAAAGTATTAATATATTCTAATATATATATATATATATCTCTGTGTGTGTGTGTGTGTGTGTTTATTATGTGATAGGAGGGACCTATATCTCCCTCCAATCCATTTGTAAGCAGTAATTGTTTTATGAGTTCAAGACGCTACACATGAGGGGATTCCATGCCTAAAACATAAGGGAATATTCATCTTTAAAGAAGCGGGTACATGAGAGGAAATATTATTTATATTTTCATTTCATCATTTAAATACTAATATATTATTTTCAATGTAATTGTTATCAATCTATTGTACTTTTTTTCATAATCACAAAATTTTGACATATAAAAATAGAATGTAATCCCATACGAATCATGGCATGCATAATATGATAAAATAATTGTATAAATATAAATATTATAATAAAATTATATTTTATATTGATTTTTTATTATATATAAAAATTAAAATTATTTTTAAATTATTTTTACCCTATTCAATGAAAATGTTTTATTACTATAAAAATTTCTATTTGAAATGTTAAATAACATTATTTTTACTGACATAAAATTATCAAAAAATTACTATTATTATTTCAAAATAAAATTCCTCATATGCATATTTGTTTATATTTTGTGTATTTCATTTTTATAATGTAGTAGATAGAAAATTAATATAGTTATTAAAAAATTATTCTAATCATAAGGAATATACATCATATCACACTTATTGATTCATTATGTAAATAAAATATAAATACTCACAATTAGATAATGAATCTTAGGAAATATATATTTATAAAATATATAAATTATAATTTATCAATATTAAAAAATTAACAAATAATAAATATAGAAATTAATAAACTTATAGAAAATGATATAATATTTATTCAAGAAAGAATCATTTCCCCCTATATTATCAGTTAAATATGAAATATTTTTATTTTAAATACGATACAATAAAATTCATTTCTATAAACAGAAGTCAAAAATATCATCATATGAATTATATTGATTTCTTATAAATAGTTAATTCTTCATTGAATAGTGAAGAATAAAATTTTATTGTATACCTTATTATTTATGACATCATGATGATATAAATATGACTAAAAACATGTGAAATAATTTATATTGATTAATGTATATAAATACATAATATAATTAGTCTCTAAACCAATATTTGAGTTCAGATCCTATGAAATATTTTCCTTAAATAAAATAAATATTTGATTCCATACAATTTATAAAACAATTTATAGATTATTGTTTGGATTTAATGTGTGATAATTTCATATAAACCTATATTTTTTTATCACAAACTAATTAATTTCAAAATAATCTTCTTCATTAAATGTAATGTAAATATATCTTAAAAACATTAATACATAATTCTAATATACTCCTCCCTCATGGTTTTATAAACACCCCTCCTACAACAGTTTTCCCTGAGTTAAAAAACATTTTATTTATTCAAATATCTAACTAAATACCTTTCTAAACTTCCTTATATATTATAGTAATCCCTAAACCATTCCAAAATTATGTATTCTAAAGGATTTATACTCAATCCAACATAGGTGGCCTGAAGAGAAATGTAAGTATTTCTTATTCTCATTATTTAATTGATAACTCCTCTATTAGTGTATATTTTTTCAACAAATTTATAATCTAATATTATTAAAAATATGTATTATTATCATCTTTTTTATCAATGATTATTTGGTTATATTACAATCCCCACCATCAAACCATTTTTATTTCATTAATATGTCATAGTGAGTTTTCCCAAATCACTAAAACTATTCTCAATTCATAACATATTTCCATAAAAATATTTTAATCCTTATATTATATTTCATAAATATTTCGATTGCCATGGTTTTAACAACCTTTTGACCCATTATTTTTTGTATATATCTTATTACCTCTAACCAAAATATTTTAATAATAAGTTACCCCAATAAAATTCAATTTTATAACTCATGTTTCGATATTATAAATCTCTACTTACACTTTTATTTTTTAATTAATAATTATAACTGAATTTCAAATAGAGGTAAATTTTTAATAAAATCCTTATATTTATTTACTTTTATATATTTAAAACTCATCTTAAAAAAAACTATTAGTTACCTTGGTGGCTAATGCAACCTATGTGAATTATTATGTTATATTTTCACATATGAATTTTATGAATATTATCAAAACATAATTTCATGAATTACTATAAAATTTGTAATGAAATATTATAATTTTTATGATTAAAGAATAATAATATAGTGATGCTAATAATAGTAATTATTTAATCCAGTAATGGTCATTTAACACTTTAAAACAGGCTTGTGATGAAACATTTTTTTACTTTGAAATATATAGTTTAATATATTGAATATTAAACTATCAAAATATTGGAATTGGATAAAAAAAGTTATAAACATAAATATCTAATAGAAAAATATTATAATTACAATTTAATACAACCATTGTACCAAATAATTATAGTAATGATTGAACGGACAAACAAAAAATGATAAATAAAATTAAAATTAATCTAAAAAATAAATAAAACAAGTTAATAAATGTAATTAAAAGAATATTTCGAGTCAAATAAACTTGATTAAGGTTGTAAATAGTTAATAAACTTATATAATTTAATTATTCATACTGTTAGAGTACATACAAAGAAATCCAATACTCAAGGAATGGTGTCTCTCATTAAAATATACCATCATTAAAAGAAAAATTTATATGTTGCCTATAAACTATTCTATATCATTTCTAAAATGATTCAAATTAATACCATATGGAATATCCATTTATTTTAAGGATTTATCGAAACCTTAAATGTGTTATTGACTTTTAGTTTATACCTTATATTGTTCAAATGGAATCTTGATCGCTCCTTCATTATATTGGTAATGATCTCCATCACCCTTTATCTCTCCATTTCACAATATATCATTATATTAAGATAACATTTTCTCTAATATGATTCATATCCCTTTATTTTTAAAATTATAAGGATTCATTTATGGTTCCTTACTTTTATTTCAAAAATTCACCCCTATGATGTTTATAATGGATTTTTTTCAATTTAATATATTCTTCTCCATGAATCTTGTACATTAACCCCTACTAATTTGCAGTTTCATTAATGGGAAATTTTACTTCCAAAATAATTGTTTAACTAATTGTATTTAAAATTTTAAAATTATTTATTAAAATTCTTTTATTTCACTTTTTTTAATCGATGTCTCCATATTTTTTATTTCATTAATAATTTATATTCTGTTTTCCACTATATTCTTATGAGGATTATTTTGTTAAATTTATTATATGTTCTTAATTATTGTTACTTTTAAAAATTCTATTATATTAAAATAATATTATTATTATGTCTTATATAAAATATTCTTTTATTTTTTAAATTTATTTATAAAGCTATGTAATTATTTTATTAAGTATTCTAATATTTAATATCCTCTCAAAATGATTTTTCATCTCTATCAATATATTTTTAAATCCTACCATTTTAATGTTATATTTGATTTTCCCTTTTCCATTATACATTTCATAAATTTTACTATGGTAAACCAACTATATTACTCATAGTCCAAATTTCTACATAACTATGATTTTGTTGATGTGATGTCATTATGTGTAGATTAATACATCTATTCTTTTAACTTAACATATCGTTGAATATAGTAAAATAATTCTTTAACCTACACCATTCATTAGTTAATTAAATATTCCTAATTCATCTTATTAAATGGTGTTGACATTAATCTCAATTAATTGGACTAAAAAGGATATTATTAACTTATTCATACAACCTTTATTCTATAAGGTTTGAAAACTCTATAATTCATTACCTTAATTTAATATTATTTTCCTTGATATCCACATTATTTCTTTTGGTGATTAATTTATTTCCCTAAGATTACCCGAATATTATTTTTATAGAGTTGGGGTTATTTTCATGTTCCTGGGGTACACACATGTATTAAAAATTAATACAATGACTAATGGTCCTGGATATATATAGTCATAAAATACATTGGTAAATGATTTATATATTAGGATATATATATATATATATGTTATTTAGAAACATAATGTCTCTATAATTGTTCACATTTTTATATATAGTCTTGATTAATTTATCTTTATCCAAAATATTATTCTTGTACATGATGTATTTAGTTTTTTATACAATTTTATGGGTCATAGGTGGTTTTAAAAATAAAATATTATATGAATTCATTAATGGAACAAATTGAATTTTTTTTATAATATCTTATGGTTATATTCTTGGAACATTTATTTTCTACGAAATTTCACTATTTATGATACAGTAGTTCATGATTATAATACCACTCTAATCCATCAAAATTACATGGTATATGTAATTCTTTCATGACCATATTTTTCTATTTTAATTCATATTGTTATGTATTTTAATTATGTTATTCTTTCACAAGATCACTTCATATAATGTCATGATATTATTTTTGTAATCCACAAGTTTATCATAATCATGTATCTCACTTGTTGGTACTATATTGGTAATTCCAAAATATCATATTGATAATATAATTCCCATTAATTTTCATTCATATGTTCCAAAATTTCCATATGTGATTATTGGTTCTGACACCTTAATAAAAAGTGTGATTTTTAAATGTATTTTAATTCATAATAGATGTGGGATAGTGGGGATAATATAGGTTTCCTATTAAGACTATTTTCTAGGTACTCATCATTTTTATTTAATAATTTTTGGCCTTATATTAATTTATATAGTAGATGGAATTTATGGGGGTGTATTGTTTTTTGAAAATTTTATGAGATTAACTGAATGAAAAGAAACGCCCATAAAAAAGAGTTATTAATAAAGGGATGATTCATAGGTTCAGTATATATGGGTCTATCATTATCTATTTAACTATTTAAGAATCATTTAATGATCTATAAAATATCATTCATAAGACTCCAATATCATAATAGATTTTAATTATAAGAGAACTTTTTGAAATATCCTTAGTACACCTCAACTTCACTTCTCTATGATTTCAAGGGATGAATATTCCATGATTGAAGATATACCATAAATTCAAAACTGATCATATCATACTTCATTCATATATCGACCCGTCATACTATATAGTTCAGAAAAATCATATAAAGATGAAGAATAAATAATGTGTTGATATTAGAATGATTCTGAGGTAGATAATAATATAAAATGATAAAATGAAACAAAATACCATGGAATGCCTACTTCATATTCACAAATGAAATACTTAATAATATAATGGATGAGTAGCTACCTAGGAACCCCCAATACAAATCCATGGAATATAGAATCATAATATCGAATCCTACATAATTGATTTTTCGAATGATTGGTGGGAGGACATAATTTATATAAGGGTAAACATGAGTATTATTCTATTTTAGGTAAAATATATAAAACTCTATTAAAATTGAATACTATAATTTATGGGATAAAAACCTATGATTCTTTTTCATGGACTAATAATAATTATAATGAAATATAGGATACATATTCTGGCGTTGGTTGTCCTATGAAAATAAATTTATTAGAACCTTGTAGAATTTCTTATCCTAGTGAATTTCAACATACTACGAGCATCTAGATTCTTCCCCTATTGAGTAGTTTATTCCTCAAAAATCTATTATCTACACAATTTTTATGTAATCTCCTTATGGAAATATCCACATAACAATTAAAAAAATTTCAAGGATGATTGATCAATAATATACACATCGTTTGGTGATTCATTCATGGAATCCAAAAAAAATAATGATAGGATTAATGGATTAGATATACAGATGTGATGATTGAATAAAAAAATTCTTATTTAATGATTTGTTTAATGTGATAATCTTGGAAGTTATTACCTAATTAAAAACCATGATTATGCCTCTAAAACATCAAATTATATTTTTATCACCAAATCATTGATACATAGAAGTATATTACATCATAGGTATCACCATTGAATGATTTTTTTATAGGGAACCCAACAAATTATATATTGTTGATAAATGAAATTTTCATACATTATCATTATATAAATTTTTCTAAAAGGATATTTACTTATATATTCATCTAATATCATGATAAATACTTTAATATGATCTGTTCCATATATTTTATGGTCGAGGTTTCTCCACATAGTCATAAGAAATCATTATATATTCTTTAATACTTCCTCTTTGATTTTAATTAACACCGTTCTGCTCAAACGTATGGTTTTTCCAATTTTTTTGAAAAATAATTATAGAGATATGTTATTTTTATACCATTATTATTTAATAATTGAATAATTATGTAACCTATACAACTCAAAATTAAATTCAATTTTATTCTATGCTCAATATTTCTACCATAGAATGACCATTATATAATTTACAATTTTTTAAAATGAAATATATACTAAATATAATAAATTAAATTTTATAAATATATAAAAATATAACTCGATTATTTTGAATAGTTAAACACAATATTGGGTTTAAATTATACGGTGTCTTTTTTGAAGGATTCATTAAATTTTATTTATCTGTGATGAAATATATTCTTGATTCACAAATATATTATAATCTTCATTCAATATGTTTTTTAATTTACTTTTATGTCTAAATATATTTATGATTAGCACAAAATCAAGATGTAGGAGTCTAGGGTTTATTATTTTGTTTTTTATATGAATTTGATTGTCAAATTACCTAATTCATTGTGTCCCTGGATGGGTTATTGGTAAACCAATAGTGCTTCCCCAGTCCTACCTTCGATTGGAAAGGTGTTAGTGACATTCACTAAGTTTATATATCACATAAATTCAAGGCTTTGTGATATTGAAATTTAATATATGTATATTCCAAATACATGAATTAAAAAACCAATTGTAATATATATATAGTTAAATGAAAATTGTACAACACTAGGGTGATACATCAGGTAAAAATACATAATCATTGTGGGAAATACAATTATACTGTATAGATTACAGTAATTAAAACATGATAGAGAAAAATTCATAGTAAAACATATTATTTTTTATACTCTTGGACTAAACTCATTTTATAAGGGTCACCATCATATTTAAGGATAATTAATCTCAAACATGTTTCAAGAAGTGTCACTAATCATTATATTTGAAGAAGAAAGAAAAAATACTTATCCACTAAAACCATTTATAAAATTATTTTTCATCATTACTTGAAAAAAGCATGTCTGAACATGGACTATAAATGAGTGATTATAATAATATCTACAAATAGTCACTAAAAAATAAAGAGAAACATGTCAATGAGAATATAAATGTACTAGAGTATAGTTGGGAGGATTACTAGGAAGAAATATATATATATAATCAATAATTATAAGAACCAAGGATATGGAGAATCACCATCTATATCACGTCTAGCTCATGAAAGGAATATCATAAAAGCTAATAGGAGAGAACAAATCACTATGGAGTATAGAAATCTGAATTTTGATAGACATCTATATACCAAATCTTAAAAGAATCCCTAGAGGTACTGAGGAATATAAATTCAATAAAATTACATATCAAATTTTTGTTAAACTTCTAAAATACATTAGTGTGATAATGTGTAACAATATTTTTTGAATTTATACATTCATAATAGTAATCCACTACGATGAGAGGATTGATGTGTTGTAATAATATTATTGATTTGTGATATATAGTTGGATAACAGACTATGATAGGTCACCTTATTCATTTAATTTAAAAAGTTAGTACTCATAATGTGATAACACTAATTCACATGATATTCATAATTAGTAATCTCTAAAAAGGTGATTTTGAGAACATATTTACAAATAGGAACTATATATGGTTCGTTTCAATGGACATTCCCATCCAAAAAAATTTGTAATGATCCTTAAACATTATAATTAATATTAAATCATCTCATGAGTTTTTTCATTGATGTTCTATAAAAAACCATAATGTAATATGTTCACATGGATGTAGAGAATATTTTTTTCATTAAGTGTTATATGTTATTAATAAATAAGTCATGGAATGAATTTTCCTTTAAATATTCATAGTCTCCCTTGGATTAAAAATAAAAAATCACATTAAATTATATATCCATGGTGTATTGATGAGTTTATTTCAGATATTAAAAGTAATCTATGTGTATAATATTGTTTTATGACACTCTGTGTTGATGAAATGTGTATAAAGACGTCTTGATAGATATCATGATAAAAAGATTTTATTAAATATGGATTGTTCTTATGTGTTTTTCATTTTTATGGCATTCCATTATTTCTCTATGAGTTCCTCAACCCATTTCTAGATAGAATTATTTCGAATTAAAAAAAACTCACCTACAACCACTAATAAATAGGTGTAGAGGGTCACAAAATATATGTATCCTTTGATCTCTGTCAATTTCTATTTGAATTTAATAGTTTTTAAAAAATGATCCATCTCCATACTAAGGAGTAATATTGATTTAAAATAATTTAGTTCATCCCTTATTATTAAATAAATATATTTTTTTTGGTAATTAATTATTACACGAATATATATATATATATATATATATTTAATCTCTATGTTATTCACATGTTAAAAAATATTTACTTATCATATCGATAAAATATTAAATTTGTATTTTTAAATATACAATTAATAGAATATTTATTTTATTTATTTATTTAATGATGTTAAATTAAATATTAATTTATGAATTAAAAAATCAAAAGGATGATGAGGGAACTGAGAACGGTGTGGCGATAAATATTTATTTATGAAATTATAACATAATATTTATCATTGTGTGGGTTAATGAATGACATAAGAAAAATAATAATTTAATTTTTATTTTTATGTAATTGGGTTTATTTGAGATCAGTTCATAGATAATGTCCCTTGTTAAATTAATGGAATTTAAACACTATAATTATGTTTTTAAATATAAATTGATATGTTAATAAATGTGTTGTCAATAAAATTGGAAACAATTAATTTCTATATAATTATCAATAAATAATGTACTTCAATAAGTTTTTTATCTCAAGCCTAAGAGAACCACTTTGTACATCCTCATACTCTTAATATTGAGAGTGATGTAGATACTCCCTAATGAATTATTCTATGAAATGTTATAAAGGTAAAAAATGAAAGCTAATCAATTAGTCCAGCTAGAAATTGGTGTTCATTGGTATTCTTTGAGGAAATAAAGATCACATGTTGATGAATTGTAGAGGATTTTATTTTTTCCATAAAAAAATTGTACACTTAATGATATTTGAATGATAAACACCTTCAATTACTAATGAATACAATATTGTGGTAATATTTCTTCTTTTATTATAAATTAATGAGAAGATTGACATAAAAGAACAACATGGTTCTGAGGTTCTTATTTTCCATCATGATTTGATTTTTTTTGGATTCTATAACTTGAATATTTTGCATTATCAAATAAATTTTAAAGAGGCTTAATTGGATAATGACTGATGGTTACCATTTCCTTTACATTCATTAACACTAGAAAATATCAGTTCCATGCATTTCGACCAAATCATGAAAGCATCCTTATTTATTGTAATATTATTTTTATAGATTCATATGATTTAAGGAAGTGATTAAAGTTAGTGGATTGGGAAATTCAAAATTCATACAGGATTATTTTGAAATGAAATTTTTAAATAGTACCACTTATTGATTCCTCCTCCATTATTACTGTTCTATTAACTTGGATGGGAAGATCAGGTGCATCCCTTCAAATTGAATTTCTATCCTTATAAATAAATTGTTTTGATCACTTATTTTCTTTGTTATGGGTCGCATTAAACAATGGATAATAGTGATATTTTTTTGTCATTTTTATCTAATTGATAAAAAATATTTTAATAAAAAAACTTCATAAAATATTTGGAGGGGGAAATTGTCATGACCCACCCTCACTAAAATGGGGGAAGGTACAACAAAACACTAGAACCTTTCTTAATCATGTTGAAGGAGATATATCCCCCAAGTCCTGCCTTTAATAGTCCATGGATTTGAGACTATCAAAAAGTGTATAGAATCACCCGTAATATGGAAGGTGTTACCCTTTTCTGATAGAAACATGTCTGGAGATAAGATGGTAAATCTCAAACTAATCCAAATACAGAAAGTAAAAGTAAATCAAAAACCCCTTTTTCATATTCATGTTCCAAATAATGTTCTATAAATTAAAAGAAATATTTGATGAAATTTATGAAGAGAAAGAAAAATAGTAATGAAAAATGCCCTGACGTACAAGCTAGTTTGGTTTGGCATGGTCATCAATGTCCTCCATGAAACTATAATGAATTTTTACATACGTAGGGTTATCATACATGTATACTAATTGAGGAAAACCAAAAGCTCTCTTACCCAAGTGGGGAGGCATTCTAATTCCCCATGAGAAAATATTGGAAACCAAAGAACCAAGTAAGGAAACTATCCACCCAACCCCACTAAGGGGCAATCCCCAAATAATGCATGTATGGTAAAGTAATAGTAATAACACATTGATGTTTGGGTACCCCACACCACTTTCCCACTGGCTATTTAGGACATCCTACGCATTATTCCAACCCCATAAGTTCAACAGAAGTCTGACAACCACCCCAACAACAACATTATGGGATATCACAAGCATGCATCCTGCCCGCAAACACTGGTTCCACCACAACCACACTCATACTTCCCCGCAGACACCTTAGAAAAAATATCCACTGCCATGCCTGAAGACACCCAAGCCACAACAACCACTGCCATACCCAAAGGAACATCGTATAGAAAAATTGGTTCCATACCTGAAGACACATTGGCCTCAAAAACCACCTCCATGCTCGAAGACACCTGGGCCTCTTCTCAATGATTCTTGGGAAATAATCCCGCCCGCACACACCTAGGCCAACAACCACAACACACCATGCCCAAATAGTCTTGGGCCATAATAAACCTTAGGCTATAAGAGCCCTCCCAAAGAGTCTTGGTCTATGAGGGAGAGGGAGTAGAAATGACCTAATAACCAACCCCACATATGAATGTTGTAAAAAACACCCTCCACCATGATATGGGGGTGTTCAGCACAAAGTGTACACCATGGATGGGGTGAGAATAATGAACACAATAAATATACATTATACATATAGGTAAAAAATCACTCAACCCAACCTATGGGTTCTGTAACCATCCCATACACAAACACCCTCATTACTATTCATTCATGCACAAATACACAACAAATAGAACGAGAACACAACCCATTTATGGAATAAAAATCCCCATTAAACCCATTCTTGTGATCATGTTTACTTGATTCCATTTAAATAATCCTTCTCTACAGAGAAACTAATAGGAATATCCCCTAGGGAAGATGAAAAAATACCCATACAGTAATTTAAGCATTCACACCCAGTTCCCTTGTTATGTCATAATATCCAAATGGATATGCGAGATCCCTCAATGTATTGGAACCAAACTAAGCCCCAACATATGGCCCTATGTAGCATCAAGTACACATACCATCAAATAAACAACAGGGGGTGCCATATCAATCCATGTCATCCCACAAGAATCAAGGAGGACAACCATTCTTATTTGTAAAATAGAGATATAGGGAGTTTTCATATTTGAAAATACCATTCAAAAAATTTCTTCTCTTTTTTTGTTTAATCGGGGTGATCACACAAGGATTATTATTCAGTGGGAATCCCTTTAATCAACTATGTTTACATTATTAACCAATTTCTATGTTACAACAAATTAATCACAGGTTTATCTAGAAAACAAGGGTATATTAGTGTACAAGAAAGGTCTACTGATGGCCATGATATTCAATGGGTATAAGCCCATACAATTCGAAACATATAGATCTAGATAAAAGAGTACAACAAAATTATCATCAAACAAACCCCTTCATTATTAAAAAATCAATTTATTATATTCATTAAGGTTTGGTTTCCTCCATACAAAGAGGAAACATTATAATACTCACCATTCATGATACACAGTTAAGAGAGATGAAGGAAATCCCAACCCATATGATCAACGATCCATTTTTTTCTCCGCACTCTAAGAACTAGGGTTTCACGTCTCTTAGAGGAAGAAAACCTCAATGGTTTAAAGGTTGAGTAGGAAGGGATCCATCATTGGTGCACGATTGTCCAGAAGAGGGTCTCCAATCACACAAAGGAAAGGAAATATATCAATGAAGAAGAAAATAATATCTGTCTAATAAAATGAAAAATCTTGGATGAATGGGAGATAAAATATCAAATCACTTAAAAAAGGCGGATTGTGGTTTCACCACACATTTGGGTGGTTACACATGATGGAATTAATTTTTATTTAATAATTATTCTCAAAGATGGTGGAGATAATTGTTTTGAGTTAATATATATTTTATAAATAGATAAAGCTTGTGTTATAGGGGCGAAGCTGTAAAGCACAGGGAAAGGGGTGACACTGAGGGAAATGCCAAATGTTTTTCTAAATGAATGGTCACCCAGATCATGGGGGTTTAAAACATATTTTACAGGTTTTAAATGGATGTAAAAGTGGATTATTACTTTTTTACTTCAAAAGATACATTATGGGGGTGGAAATGGAAAAACTCAAAAACTGGAAAAAAAAAAGAAATGGCATGACACCATTCGGTGAGGCACCGTAACGGGGACACCAGTTTGGTGGAACAGTGCAAGTTGTGCCACCATTTCGGTGTGAGACTATGGCAGTGTGACCGATATGGTGCCACTATCAAGGTACCACCATCATGGAGCCACTGTCATGGCACCACCATCACAGTGCCACCATCATGGTTCTATCGATTCGGTGAAACCGTTTGGTGGAACTGTGTTTTTAAAAAACTCTTTAATGAGTCACTGAGGGTCCCCATCATACCTCAAACACCAAAAATGTGGAAATTAATTGACTAGAAGGGTTCATGCCATTATCTCAGATACCTCTCAAACTATTCCCTCCTTAGAGAATCAAATCTATACCCAATAAAAAGAGAGGGTTCTGAACAACCACCTCGAATGAAACCTCTGACAGCCAAACTACCCTATTGTTGTTTGAAACAATAAACTACCATCAACAGCTAGGAACAACACTCCCTCATCTATCTTCATGAAAACTACAGATACACTTCCACCCACCTCCATGATGTGACCACACAAACATATAAAAGTCAAATTATCGAGACATATGGGTTAGGGAGTTCCTTCCTCCATGTCAAGATACTAATCGATTTTGGCATAACAGACTCACCCACACAAGTTTAGTCACATCCACATTAATTCATCTATATTCGAGATCAGGTCCTCCCATCCCCATGGTCTGGGATTTTCACAAAAACAAAGAGAACAAAGGAAATAGTATATAACATTGTTAACAAGGTCACCCGATTCATCACAGTAAAGTAAAAGACCACACAGAATAAAACTCACTACATTTCTAGCTATTGGGAACACATATATTCATCATATTCTTAGGTAATCTACTTAAGGTAACTATGCCTCTATAACACAGGAACCAAGGGAATGGTTCATCCAAGATCCACCTTCTCCTCACGATCCTCAATCCTCACAGTTTTCTCCATGAATGTCACATCATCCTCGATATCCAACTCTCCCCAGTTGAGGATGTACAAATCATCATGTAGATACTGTAAGAGTTGAGAAATATGGTAGTCTTCATGCACCCGATATTGAGGCACTTTTAACGTTAGATTATAATACATGTTTCTGACTCGCCACAACACCTCGAAGGGTCCAAAAAACCTTAGAGAAATCGTACTCCCTCTACTGACTCTTTGATGCCCATCTTGGGGGGAGACCATTAATAATACATTGTCCCCAACCTTGAAATCCAAGGATATCCTCATATGATTGGCATATGACTTCTACTGGTCCTAATCATACTTAATTCTCTCATGTACAAGCCGAACTTTCCATTTCATGCTCTATACCACCTCCGGGCCTTGAACACCTATTTCCTACAACTATCCAGCACATGGGTGAATGACATGGTCTTCCGTACACGACTTTGAATGGAGATGTGCCAATGGTAGATTCAAAGATATTATTGTATGCAAACTCTACCAAATTAAAGTTCCATTACAACGATCCCATGATGTCTAAAACACATGTCTGTAGAATATCCTCCAATGTTTGGATGGTCTACTCTGTCTTCCCATCTCTCTAGGGGTGGAAAGAAGTGGTGAGTCATATTTGGGTTCCAAAAGCACATTGAAATCCCTTCCAGAATCGTGAGGTAAACTGTGTTTCCCGATATGAGACTATGGACCTTATAACTCCATGAAACTGCACCACCTCATCGATGTGCCTCTGTGTTAAGACATCCACCGCATTAGACTCCTTGATTTCCATGAAGTGGGGGGATTTTGTCAGCTTTTCCACCACTACCATGATGTCATTGTAGCCTCCTTTAATCCGAGGTAGTCCCATGACTAAATACATCGATATTTTGTCCCACTTCCACTCGGGGACCTTTAAAGGTTGCAACCGACCTCATGGGATGCGGTGTTCATCCTTCACCTGCTAACACATGAGGCACCTTTCCACAAAATCTGCCACTACCCGCTTCACCTTGGCCACCACATTTGACCACTCAAGCCCCGGTAAATGTTGGAAAATCATGGGTATACCCCTAGGGGTGGGTTTTGGAGCTCACTGAGAAATATATCATGCATTTGTACCAGGAAAAACAAGATTCCGTGAAACACCATATTATTTGGACCATCTTCTGGCCATCCTTTTGGAGTATTTCCCTGGCTAACATGATCACGCATCACTTCAACCTCCATGTCCCACCACTAAGATTCCTCCTCCTACTGAAAGAGAGAGGACTACAATTTCATATGAAGCTGATGGCCTCTACCATCTACCACCCTTGCATCTAGGTGCAAGGCAGCCATCTCCTCTATTACCTTCCATGAATCTACTGATTCGTGTACCCCATCCTTCTACGACTTCCTTCTTAAGGAATTAGATAGCACATTCCCCTTCCCTGAGGTGCAGGATTTCTCGAATTCATTGTCCTAAAGAAACTCCATCCACCTCCACTACCGCAAATCCAGGTCTCACTGGGAGAAGTTACACCTCAAGATCTTGTGATCTTTGAAGACCATGAAGCATTCCCCAATAAGGTAATGCGGCCACAAATTTAGTGCGAACACAACATCTACAAGCTCTAGGACATTGGTCTCGTAGTTACGTTCATGAGGACGTAACTACAAAGACCCATAAGAGATCACTCCCCACTGATGCATCAACACACGCCCCAAGCCTAGATATGAAGCAACTCAGAACCCTTCAAATGTTACACATTCCCATAGAAACCTCAACACTCGGGGACTAACTAGTTTCTATTCAGATAACTAAAGGATTCCATGAATTGATCACCCTATACAAAATCTAGGTCTTTCTTCGTAAAGGCTGTCAATGGTGTTGCGACTTGAGAGATGTTGGTCATGAACCTCTGGTAGAAACCTAGTAGACCCAAGAAACTATAAACCTATGACACATTCTGGGGAACTTCCAAAGAAACAACTACTTCAACCTTCTACGAATTGAATGTTACTCCTGAGAAGGACAACACATGTCCAAGTATGTGTAGCTCTTGTTTCTAGAACATGCACTTGAACAAATTTCTATAGATATGGTGCTGTCAGAGGACTTTTAAAACTATCCTCACAGGCTTGGCATGATCCTCCACTAATCTTGAGTAGATAAGGATGTCATCAGTAAACAAAACTATGAACCAGTCGAGATATTCACGGAATACAGAGTTCATGATCCCCATGAACATGGCTGGAGTTTTCGTGATACCGAAAAACATGAAATCGAACTCAAAGTTCCTATATCGTCACCTGAAAGTAGTCATTGATATGTCTCCCTCCTTCACACTCAACTGGTGATATCATTACCATAGGTCGATATTAGAGAACCAACATTCCCACATCAACTGGTCAAAAAGGATGTCGATCCTTGGTGGTGGGGGGGGGGGTAAGATTCATGAACTTAAACTGATTTTGCCTTTAGTATTCTATACACTTCCTGAGACCACCATTTGACTTCTTTGTAAACATCATTGGAGGTCCCCATGGTGATATGCTTAGTCAGATAATACCTTTCTTCATCAGGTCATCAACTAGGATCTGCAAATCATACAACTCAGAAGGCACCAAATGATTGGTAGCCATTGAAATTAGATGGGAACTGAGTCACATGTCTATCCCAAATTCGACATCATATCGAGGGGGACGAGACACCACCTCCCCAAGGAAGATGTCCAAGAACTCACTAACAATCCATGGGACATCCCCCATCTCTAAATCTACTGATTCCACTTATAACTCAGATAACATGGAATAAAGGGGCACCAACTGTTGGGTGAAATCCTATAAACCCCACTTTCCAATGAGATTTACATACTGGCCACTCATGTTTTAAAACACAAATATTCTCCGGAAGTAGCCGATAATGATAAAAATAGGGAAAACACATTCAGTGCTTAAAATAAAATCATATGGATACATGCGTAGAAAAAGAAGTTCCCCACTAAATGGATGTGGCCCCAACATAAATCAACATCCCCGTAAAACATCAGAAAAGATGGTATGACCTCATATTGGAGTACTCAATACGAGTTGCATGGAAAGTCTCTCTGCGTCTAGACCTAGATCATGGCATTGGATGGGTGCACTAATGGAGTTCTAAGATCCTAAATGAAACAAGGCATAGACATGTGTAGAAACAAGATGACCATACATCGAATGGGTCTATAGGAATTACTGCCTGTGTAGCATGAAACTACCCATCACATATCTTTTGCCTCTTAGCTGTCAGCTACCTCCCATACCACACCCGGGTCGACGTCTCTATGAAGTGCCCTGAGGGCAGCCTCCTCCTGAAACGTATAATCGTGGAGTAGTGGGAGCTCGTTGTCCCTATTGCAGCTATTGAAACGACCAGGCTGGAAATTTTTTCTACTGAGGTGGGAACTAATCCTTCCCCCTTCCACTGTACTTCACTCAGTTTGGGTAGTGATTTTGAAGGTTACAAAGGATTCCATAGATAACGCATCTTGGTTCTAGGCTTGTAGGGAAAGGGTGTCGACTAGGAGATCAAAACATGAAATGTTGGGGCATGCTCCCCATCGGCTAAAACCTTTAAGGCCCTATTGCTGGTGGCCTTCTGGTGATGGCCTTCCCCTTTAATTAGCCTAAATGGATCACATCATATAGAACACCTCCTAGCGTGTGCATCCTCTCCACCACTTCATCCTCTATCTGAACTTCTTATTTCTCTAGTAGAGTGAATGGAGTAACAACATACTGCATAAGATTATAGAGTTCCTCCTCTAAACGTCTTTCCCAAGAATCCTAATCTAGAAATAGTCCAAGAGGAAAATGGAGGAGATCCTTGAACTTGATCCCCAATTCCATTATTGACACACTCCCCTGCTATAGGGAGACTAGCTCTTTCTTCTTCTCAGCCTTTATTTTGGAAGAGAGGGATTCCTCCGGGAACTCCCTCTCGAATTAAGTCCCCCAAACCTCAGCCTCCCTCTTCCCCTTGATATAGAGTGTCCACCACTGACATGTCACTCCCCACATATATATTACAGCCAGAGGAACCCAGTACTCTATCGGATCCTGGATCAATCTCAATGATATAACCATATCCTTGGTCATATCTCTATCTCCAAGTCCGAGACACTGACCTCATACTTCCCAAGGGTCTGTCGCTGAAATACAAAAACTGACATCTCCCACTGTTCTTCCTCATCCCCTCAATCAGCCCTCTTCTAATCATCCATGTTATCCTTATAGGCCTCGATCACTCGCAATATTCATGGTCATCATATGGGTTATATATCTGCAAGGTAAAAAAGGAAATACCTAAGCCTGTGTAGTGTAGAATATCTATTTTAAATTGTTATTACATGTTTTTTTTCATTTTAAACTCCCCAAACACCTATAAAACACAAAAAACCAAGTCATTATGATTCATGTACCATTCCTAGGATCATATCCCTAAAATCAGTGTAGCCACAGTTTCCCTTTCAGAAGGTCCAGAGTCATTATGTTGGATCTTGGGGGGGTCCTAAAATCATGTTTCCTAGTTGGTCTTCCCTGGCATATTTCATGCACCATGATTTCCTAACAGTGTTTCCCTACCATCCCATGAAATCCAAACTGTTCCAAACCCAAAACATTATCCTATCTCTCAACTATCATCCTTTTATACCATTCTATCAAAACCCACCCTCACTAAGATGAGGGAAGGGACATCAAAAGCCTAGTCACTTCCTCCTCATGTTTAAGGAGAGATAATGACCCCAGAGTCCCACCTTCAATAGGCCCCATATTGGAAACTAGCACTAAGGGTGTATAATCACACGTAATATGGAAGGTATTACCCTTTTATAGAAAAAATAGGGAGATAAGATGGTAAATCTAAAAACATTCCATATAAAAAAAAGTAAAAGTAAATCCAAAACCCATATTTCAACATGAGTGTTCCTAGTAAAGTGAGGCATAGTACAAGAAACACAAATGAAAAGATCCAAAATAATGAAAAAAAATAAATGAAAACAACCCCGACATCTGAGCTGGTACGGTCTGACATGGTCCTCAAAGACCTCCTGGAAACCTGAAAGCATTTTTATATATGTGGGTTGAGAATACATGTATTCTCAATAGGGAAAAACTATATCTCATGAGCATATGTGGGGGGATTCTAATGCTCTATGAGAAAATAGTGATAACCAAAGAACCAAGAAAGGAAAAAATCCACCCAACCACACTAACGTACACTACCCTAATAACACAATTCAGGTAAAATAATAGTAATAATACATCGTTGTTTGTGTACCCCAAACCACTTTACCACTAGTTATTTAGGATATCCTATGCATCAGACCTCCCCCCATTACTTCAACTGTAGCCCCACTAAAACCCCAACAATAACCTTATGGGATATCACAACCACACATCATGACTGCAGGCACATGGACCACTACAACCACAAACATCATTTCCCACAGACACATGGGCCACAACAACCACTTCCACTCTGAAAGACACATGGGAGAAAAAACCATTTGTCACACCCATTGAATCCTGGGCCTCAACAACCACCTCCTTGCCTGAAGACACCTAGGCCTCATCTCAAAGATGCATAAGAGACAATCCATCATGCACACACCTGGTCCAACAATCATAACACAACCTTCACAATGCCTCTTGAGCCATAATGAACCATATGCTATCAAAACCTACCCAAAGTGTCTTGGGAAACCTGGGAGGGGGAGCATAAAGGAGCTAATAACCAGCCACTCATAAGAATGTTGGAAAAAAACTCTCCCCCATGATATGGGGGTGTTTGGTATGAAGTTTTCAACATGGGTGGGGTGAAAATAAGAAACAAAAGAACTAAAAATAATTCATATAGGTAAAAAAGCTCTCATCCCAACTTACGGGTTCTAAAAATATCTCATACACAAACACCATCGTTACTCTTCATTCAGGGACAAATATACAACTACCACTACTAGAGAACTACCCATTTCTATAAAACAACTCCCTATTGAACCCATTATTTTTATCCTGTAAGAGTGATTTCATTTAAATAATCTTTCACTATCAGACAACTAATAGGAATAGCCCCAATCCCAGACAAAAGAATAGCCAAGAATCAATTTAAGCATTCACATTGATATATCTTACAATGTCATAATAGAAAAATGTATTTGTGAGATCCATCTATGTTCTATAACTAAGCCAAGCCTCAACCTATGGCCCACACAGCCTTAGGTCCACAATCCAATAACTCAAAAATAGGGGATCCCACCAACATCCACATCTCCCCACAAGAATCAAAAAGACAAACTGTGCTTATTAGTAGAACATAGAGACACAGAGTTTTCATATTTGACAATAGTATTTATCAAATCCATTATTTTTTTGTTCAATAGGGATGATCAAAAAAGGATTATTATTCATTGTGAATCTATTTAATAAACTGAATTTACATGATTAACCAATTTCTATGTTACAATCATTCAATCATAGGATTTTATAGAAAACAGAGGTTCATTCATGTGCAAGAAAGGACCACCAACAACCACAATTTTTAGTGGGAATAATCCTATAGAACTCATAACCTATTGAATATGATAAAAGAGTACAACAACATCAACATCAAACACACCACTTCATTATTTAAAAATACATGTATTGTCTTCATTAATATTTAGTTTCATCCAATCCCCAATGAAACATTATCATGCATACCCCCCATGATACACAATAAATAGATATGACAGAAAATCCTACCTTGATGATCAATGATTGAAGTTTTCTTCTCGCGCAAGGAACTGGGGTTGTGTGACATGGAGAGGAAGAAAAAATAAAAGGCTTTATAAATGAGCGGGAAGGGATATAGCATGGGCGCATGATTGTCTAGAATAGGGAGTCCAAGTTCACCAAGGAAAATAAAGGAATCAAGGAAGATTAAAAGAATCTTCATGCGATAAAAGACCAAATCCTGGAGTTACGAGATATAAAATATTGAATCACATACAAAAGGTGGGTTGTGGTTTCACCACATGGTTGGGTGGTTAAAAATGATGGAATTTGACTCATGGGGGTTTAAAACTACTTTTACATTCATTAAATGGAATTAAAATGTGTATTTAAACATTTTAATATCAAAAGATATGTTACAGGAGCAAAATGAGAAAAACTAAAAAACTGAAACAAAAAAGGCAGGACACCGTTCGGTGAGACAGTGCCATGATGCCACCGGTTCAGTGAGACACCATAAAGGTGACACCATCCTAGTGCCACTGTAATAGTGCTACTGTAACGATGTAACCGGTTTGCGGGAACACTACTAGTGGTGCCAGCGTCTCGGTGTGATACTGTGAAATTGTGACCATTACGTTGCCAACGTCATGGTCCCACCATTTCATTGGAACCGTTTGGTGTAACTGAGTATTAAAAAACGGCTTAATCAGTCATTGATGGTCCCTAGGATACCCCAAACCCCAAAAATTTGGAAAATCATTGAACTATGAGTTTCCAGGACATTATAGAAATGGTATAGGTCCATTCACACTAGTGGTTACAAGCCCTTCTTGGAAACCTCAATTGGAAACAAATACTGATTTTTTCTAACTTCGAATAATAATAGTTTTTGTGTTTTGATAATTGTTTTTTTAGAAATTATTATTAATGTGACATTGATCTATTGAATTTTTTCTGCACTTTAGATCATATTATTCTATGGAATGATTTGATTTTTCATCTAATAAAAATAATAAACATTCACATAGTGAGACACTATTGAATAGAAAATAATATAATAGATGAAATTTCAGATTTTATAAGTTTCTAGAAACAATAGATACTAAATAGACTATATAAATGTCCAAATACAATTACAACCCTATTAACCAACTACAATTTTAGATAAATATTCTTCAAAAATAATAATTTATATATTATATTGGAAAAAACACAATGCATTTTACTATAATAATCAAGTAAACAATCCCTAGCCTCCATATACCTATACGAGTAAGAGATTTATATTTATTAATTGAATAAAAATAATGTAGGATAGAAAATAAGTTTCTATGTTTACTAAATAAATTAACTCTCAAAATCTATATTTATAGTATTACAACATCCTTTAAAGATTTATACATGAAAGTTATTCCACAATCTATAAAGAAGCTAGAGACTTCCCCCAATTTTGATTCCAAAAATATTTAGCTACATCAAGAAAACCTTGGAATAATTTTTAAAGCCACATCAGTGTTTATCATGAAATAATATATAATTTGATATTTCTAGATAATGGTATTATAACCTTTTTAATTTTTCTATTTTAAAAGAATTCATATCCTAATAAATAATGTTAATTATCTTATTTAATTCCCAGACAATTTAATATTCATTCCATCTACCATTCCTATACAAGATTGTGTTTTCATCATTTCAATGTTCATTTATATAGAATTATATTCATGTTTATTGAAATTTTCTTCCACCATTTTAGATGTATAATTTCATCAAAAATGTTCTTGAATAAATTATTCATCTCAGCATAGCCATCTTCAATAATGCAACAAAAAATGATGGGTTTGAGATCAATTTCATTAAATTGATAGAATTAATATAGTTTTAAAAAATTATTATGCTTTTCTTTAAATCCAAAAATTACATAAAACTTGTTCAATGTAGTCTTCTACATCACTCTGTGTGATTCACATGGTGTAGAGATTCATACCAATTTTCAAGAGGAAGGCATATGTGGTGACCCTCTTGTAAGGGTCTCTCTAAATAAGGATATATTGAGAATGATATTTTTGTTGTTGTATAATTTATTCAATACTCTAGCCAACAAATTTCACCTTCCTAATAATAAATTATACTATAGATTATATGGGGGACTTCTAGGGATTGTGGGGACCTAGATCATTGTGTTTTTTAGAAATAAAATTGTATATAGAAATAACTTATTAGCAGGTGAAGGTTTTTGATATATTTAGGAACAAATTTATTCTATAATACTAAAACTATAGTGTATAATATTACCATGGTATCCATATATCATAGGAGAACCCAATCGAGTCTCGCTCTAAAATATTAATTTAGAGTTATAGAAGACATGAAATTTTCTATGTTGTATCACTGTTGTGTAGAACATCTTAAAGAATGTCTATATGGAGGGAGAATATATTTTCCCTTCCATAAAAATGTTTCTTAGAAAATATATCATTAAAAGGATTATTTCTATCTATATTGTTAGTCAAAATACACTATTAAAACTAATCCATTATATTATCATTGAAAATGTAATGGTTATTAATTCCCCTACCATCTGCCTTTAAATCATTACAAATTTTTTTTATTTTTACCCCTACTACATTCATCTCATAAATATTAATAATTCATATAATGTTCATGGGTTATTTTTTGGGCTAGTAATCAATAAATTAGGAATATTATATTAAAAAATTAGTAGACTAGAACGGGGATTATAGTGCCTTTTTGGGGTGAAATCATTCCATCTTGGTAAAATTATTTCCCTATCAAGGATAATATCTATTAATTAATTCTGTTAGAAATTTCACTAAAGGGGTCATCCATTTTCCATGCCAGAAATAGGGATATTCAATTATATAATTAAGGAATAATACCTTGTTAATTATTCATATTACTTTTTATTGTCCTCCACCTTTGATATTTCAAATTCTAAATTTAATATTTCTGGGGATAGATCAAGCTTATATAATATTTATAAATGATAATAGAATGAACAAGAAGATATTTTATAGAATAATTATTCTTCAAACCACACTATAATAATGAAATTGGATTATTAACATAAAATTATTAATATGTTTCCATTAAGCCACTACATTCTTGAATGGGATTGAGATTTCATAGGTTGACCATATTATAAATCATCACACATAAATAATAATTAGAAATTATAATAACGATAGAGGATAATGGAATTAAAAATATAATTCCATTAGACAATGAGATGTATCATTTTGTTGTACTATAACATCATTTGTTTTTATTTTAATTTTATTATTAAATCATTATTAGTAATAGAGATATTTATAAAACAAAATATTAATGAATAATAATTTAGGAATATTGTATGTAAATAAATAAATTATAATGAAACAAAAAAAATATATAATTTATAATTGTTATAGTTAACATATAATCTTACAGAATATGATATTAAATATTTTTTTAACAATAATAAAGTAAATTAAATATATTTTTTATAAGTAATACTTATAAATTAATTTTTTATACAATTTAATACCAAATATAATGTTATAAATTATGTTTTTATGATATTAATGGTAATATAATTTTTATATAATGATTGAAATAAACAAACTTATATATTTTTATGAAATTATATAACATTATATCATTTTAAATTTTGTTAAATTAATAAAATTATATTATGTAAATGGTAAAAATAATTAATGAAAAATCAATAAAATAAGAGATAAAAGAATATCAAGATAATTTTTCATGTAAAACAAAACATGGGTTTCATTTTGAGACACATTTTTGTGGGAGAGACCGAGTGCTCTGGGGTTGTAGCTGAGTAGAGCTCGAATGCCAAAGGAAGGATTTTACCTTGGATTAAGGGTCATGCATAGATCGAGCATGGAAGAAAATGTTTGACAATATATTGAATAAATATGAAGGGTTTTGTTTCTAGATGTGTTGAGTAAGGGATATCGGGAGGTCTCGAATATATATGGTGGTTTTAATAGTGATGATGATCGAGCTAGTAAAGGATCAAATCAACCATAGAGATCCCATATTCTTCATCACAATTTCCCATTTTCATATCTATTGAGGTAGGCTATTGTGAATATTTATTTTATGTTTCTAATTATAGTCCATTTTTTGTTATTACATTTCTATATTTGTATGTACATCACCCCACCATCATATTTACACAACTCTTATAGTAATTCTAATGTTTAAATGTTTGAATCATTTTTTTCAACAATGTTTTTTGTCATTGGACTGTGTTAATACGTTCTCCATTTTTTTCTTCATTTGATAACTATTATGTTATTTTTCAGTAAAATTTATTTCAAATAAAATATTAAAATTCCTTATGTGGTTGATTAAAATTACAAACTAACTTTTCTATTTATTTGATTATTGTATCTCTCATTTATTTGTTTTACCTATGGTTTATTCGTTATCATCTTTTTTCTTCCTCATGTTTAGTCCTTGATATTAAATAAATTAACAGAGCATAGATTATATATCTGTTTTCTCAGAATGATTTATGCTCAAATCCCACATACTCATTTGGTAGTTTGTTTTCTTCATATACTACTATTATTAAATGAATAAATATAGGTTATATTTTAATTAATTATAATCGACACTAATAATTCTAACATTATCATAATTAGAGATTAATGTTGCAACGTTTTGGATAACCATCCTTGTCTAATTTTGTAGTTTTTCACACACTTATTAAGGTGGTGCATACTCTTCGTGACTGTTTCAAATCCAAGTGAGAAAATTAAAAAAAAACAATTGAGCTCATATACATAGAATTAGGATGACTTACATGTTTTTGAAGTAATTGTAATGGCTCAGACCCTCATAGATTAACACTTTTCTAAAAACACGGTCCCATAAAAATGGTACAACTGTGACGGTGGCACCGTGACAATGACAATGTGGCAGTCACACACCAAAATAGTGGCACCATTCACAGTTTCTCACAAAACTGGTGGCACTGTGATGGTGGCACCATGACAGAGACACCATTACGGTGCCTCACCAAAATGGTGTGTCACCCTTATTGAGTTTCCTATGTTTTTTCAGTTCCACCACCACTACGTAACTTTTGACGTAAAAGTGTTTAATAACCCTTTTTATTCCCATTTAAAAACAAAAAATGATTTCTAAAATCCCCAAAAATCTGGTGAATGTTGACTAACCAAAATGTGTTACCTTTCCTCGGTTTCACACCCTTTTTTTGTACCTTCCAATTCCACCATGTTCCCATTTTCCTCCACTTAAGGGGGAAACCCTTGGAGTCATAGTCATTATTACCACCACTACTATAATAATTATTAAATTATAATAAATTAAATTGTGTATATCCACCCAATAGTGTGTAGAAACCATGATCATCCTTTAAATCAGTTCAAGAATTCATATATCGTAACTTCAGGCCCTCACCCTTTTATCGCACGAGAATTTTCTTTTTTCATCTCCTTGGTTGGTTTTATTTCCTTCTCTCAGTGAATTCTGTGTCCCCTTTCCCCAAATCTAGTGGTGTGCCTATGTTAGAGCTATTCTTCCCACTCTTGGAGCCATTGAGGTTCCAACCCTGCAAGTCATGCATCCCCAGTTCATCGCACGTGGAGAAAAACAACGAACATTGATTATCCCGATATGGTTCTTCCTTCACCTCTCTTTATTGTGTATCATGCGGGGTGGTTATTCATGTGTTTCATCAAAGATGGGTGAAACCAAATCTTTAACAAAGATAATAAATGGTCTTTAAGTAATTATGGGGTGTGTTAATGATGTTTCTATAATCTTTTACATTTGATTATATGTTGTGAATTGTGTGAGCTTATGTCCACTAAAAATCTCGGTAGTTGGTGGTTTATCCTCACACACTAATTATCTTCTATTTTGTGTTTATTTATATGATTTAAGGGTTGTAACATTGAAATTGGATAATCACATAAAGATGGTTTATAAAATGTATAACCAATGCATGATAACCCGGTTGTGATCACCCTAGTTAACCTAACAGAAGAAATGAACTTAATGAATGGTGTGGAATAATCTAGAAATTTCATTGCTCTGTTTTGGTAATATGTGTTGTTTCATTTGATGAAAATTGTTGTGTGATGTGGACGGGGAAGGGATCTCATATTTTTTAATTGTTGGCTTGTGAATTTTTACCTATAGTATGGCGCTTGGGTGGGTTCTCATGTGTTTAGGGATTTCACGGATCCCTTTGTTGCTGGGACGTTACAAGAGACCTGATTATGAATGTTTAAATTTTTGTTTGGTTTTCTTTCCTTCCTTGACTTGTTGTTATGCATGTTAGTTTCCTAGTTGTGAAGAATATTTTAAAAGGAACCACTTCAATGTGATAAAAAAATGATTTTAATGGGGAATAGTGTTCCGGGGATGAGTTGTGCTTGTGGAAGTGGTATTTCATATGAATGAATAGTCATAAGGGTTTCTATTCATAGTCTAGTTTTGGAACCCCTAGGTTGGGAATAGTTATTTTTAAATATATGTATATTTTAGATTTTATGTTTATTATTCGCACCCCACAAAAATTGAACACATTATGTAGAACACAACCATTTCATGGGGGAAGGGGTTTTCTTCAACACTCCTATGAGTGTCTGGTTATTATCTCCTTTTTTCTCCCTTTCTCGAGTATCCCAACACTATTCAGGTAGGCTGTGACAGTCTGTGGTGCATTATTGGACAAGATTCTTTAGGCAAGGTGGTTTTGGTGGTTTTCCTAGGTGTGTGTGGGAAGTTTGTTTCCCAAGTGTCATCTAGATGAGGCCCAGGTGTCTTCGGGCATGACGACAATAGTTTGGGCCCTAGTGTATTCGGGTGTGGTAGTGGTTCTTCTGGCCCAAGTGTCTACGGGTGTGGTTGTGTCCCAGGTGTTTGCAAGAGGGATGTGTAGCTGTGGTAGCATAGGTGTGTGCGGGTGGGGTATGGTAGTGGGACTACGGTGGAAATGGTGGGGAAGGTCAGATGCATTGGATGACTTCAATAGAAAGTGGGAAAGTGCTGCGGGGTACCAAATCATCGATTTGATATTACTATTATCTTACTTGAATTGTTTTATTTGGTGAGTGTGCCTTGAAATGGATTGGGTGGATAGTTTCCTTGCTAGGTTATTTAGTTATCTCCTTTTCTCTAGGGGCATTAGCATTCCTCCCCACTTGTGTAGAAGAGATTTTGTTTTTACCTACTGAGAATGCATGTATACTCACAATATGTTTATAAAACTATTTACAGGTTTCCAAGAGGACATCCAGTATCGTGTTGGACAATACTAGTTCAGACATTGGGATAGTTGATTTTTGTTGTTTTTTATTTCTTTTGGAACTTCCCTTTTGGAGTTCTCGTACCTTGTATCAGTTAATTTTTGAACATTCATATGGGAATGGTTTTTTTTAGATTTACTTTTACCACTATTTTTTGTGTTTCTTGGGATTTTAATATCTTATCTCTCGATCCTATTAAACCAAAAAGGGTAATGTATTCCATATTTCATGTTATTGTATACCCTTGGTGCAAGACGCCACTCTAGGGCCTATCAAAGGTGGGTCTCCTGGGTCATTATCTCTCTTTCAACTTGAGGATGGAAGGGTTGTCAATCTACTATCCCTTCCCTCATCTTGGTGAAGGTGGTTCGTGAAAACAAGGTACCAAGGCCAAAAGGATGAGAGATAGGATAGATCATGGGCTTAGGCATAGTGAGGATTGCATGGGATGGTAGGGAAACATTGTTAGGAAACCTTGGTGCGTGAAATAGGAAAGCGAAGATTGTCAAGGTCACTAGATTTTAGGGCCCCCTGTGATCCATTGCTAGAACTCTGGACCTACCGAATAAAAAATTGAGGCTACACTAATTGTAGGGTGGAGACCCTAGGAAAGGTAAATGAATCATAATGACTTGTGTTCTTTTGTGTTTTGGGTGTTCTGGGAATTTAAATAAATAAATAATAAGTTTAATCCAAAATTTAAGTAAATCTTCTACAGTACTCAAGCTTAGTAATTCCTTGATTACCTTGCTGCTATTGATCCTGGACGATGACCACAAGTAGTTCAAGCAATCAAGGCCCAGGAGACTATTTTGGATTAACTATAGTGGGATGACCGAGAGGATGGGGATGACTAGTGGTAGAGGGCACTTCGTGCCTTTCAGGGACAGACCCTCGGGAAGTACGAGGGTAGTGTCTTGGACGTGGAAACAAAGAGTTAGATCGATGAGTTGGTGATAGTATTCCTCTATACCAGGGCTCCGATAGATTACTAGGTTCCTATGGATCTGATACAGAATAGGGGAGCAGTGCATCAGTGGTGGACGCTCTATCTTGGGGAGAAGAGGGAGGCTGTGGTTTCGTGGGCAGACTTTGAGAAGGTGATTTTGGTGGAACTCCTCTATTCAGCAATGAAGGAAGAGAAGAGGCAGGATCTAATCTCCCTTCAGTAGTGGATAATGTTAGTGAGGGAGTTGGGGTTATGTTCAATGATCTCCTTCGATTTTCTTCGGACCGCTTTCTAGATGAGGAGTCTCAGGTGAGATGTTTAGAGGAGGCCCTCCAACCTTCTCTTCAATATGATGTTACACCCTTCACTCTACCTAAATACATAGAGGTTCATAAGAAGGCTGAAGTGGTGGAGAGGATGCACATGCTGGGAGGTGTGCCCCGAGAGGGGAGCTAGTTGGGCCCATCAAGGGGCAAAGCCATTAGCAGCACGCCTCCACCATCAGGACCTTCCAGGTTTTGGCCCATGGGGAGTAGGCCTCATCAATTCTAGTTTCAATCATTGGGTCCTCGCCCCTTATTTGCGGGCCTTGGACCGATATTCTTCATCTATTGTAGTCATGGAAATCTTTGGAATCATTTTCCAGACCGAGTGCAATATTTTGGTGGTAGGCAGGTTCAACACCCACCTTAGTAGCATCAGTTTCCATCATGTCCCTTTCAGTATAAGCAGTATGGATAACAAGCCCCCACTCCTCAGATAGAAGACATTATCAGAGGTGTAAACCACAAGGCGCCCTTCATGGACCTCAAACTAGGCGTGGTCGGGGAGTCGGTCGATAGTCGATCGACAGTCGAGGGGTAGAGGAGCTTGGCGTGTGTAGTTACACACCGTATATGTAGAAGGTCCAGTCGGGCCACAATTCGTTCGAGATACAATCAGCTTGTTTAGAACTGATGGTCATTTCATGTTTGATTCTAGAGATTCTCACTCTTTTGTTTCACCTAGACTATCCCATTCTCTAGTTATAGATATAGAGAGACTTCCCATGCCCCTACATTTGAGAACATCAATCCGGCGTCGAACCAGCTTGTCTCATGATTGTTAGTGATGTATATTGATTTTGGGACCACATCAGTCTAGTGGGGACCTTTCTTTTCTACAAATATAGCTGTATGATGTCATCCTAGGAATTTATTGGTTGTTCTCTGTGTAGGTCATTATCGACTGGTTCCTATTATGGATCATGTTTTTAGATGTGGGTGGGAAACGTGTGACCTTTTTGGCGAGCTGAGTTTCCCGGAGGGAAGACGGTGAGTGGATCCCTTCCTTTCCTTTCTAGCTGACCGGTCAGTGGGGTCGGATGATGCAGAGACAATGGAAGTCCCAGGTATTTTCTGTAATTTCATAGACATCTTCCCTAAATAGGTGGTGAATCTACCCCCTCAACGTGATGTTGTGTTTAGGATAGACTTGAATCCTGTGTCCGTCTGATTTCGATATCTCCCTATCTAATGCCCCATTCTGAGTTGCGAATGTTACAGATTTAAATTGATGATCTGACGAAGAAGTATTTTTTTAGACCTAGCACGTCACCATAGGGAACTCCGGTGTTTTTTGCGAAAAAGGAATAAGGTGGTATTAGGCTATTCATATACTAATAAAGACTAAATCAAGTAACAGTCAAGAACCATCACCCTCTCCTGAGGAGATATGATGTCTTTGACCAGCTGAGGGGTGTGGGTTGGTTCTCAAAGATCGATATTTGATCTATATGTCACTAGTTAATGGTGAAAGACAGAGTCATTCCAAAGAAAACTCTCAACTGCAGATATGTGCACTTTGAGTTCGTAGTCATGTCATTCGGCATTACGAACGCTCCAGCCATGTTCAGGGGGATCATGAACTACATCATCCAATATTATCTGGACTAGTTTTCAGCAGTCTTTATTGATGGAATCCTCGTCTACTCAAGGTGATTGGAGGATCACGCTGAGCATATAAGGATAGTTTTATAGGTCCTACGACAGCACCAGCTTTACAAAAAATTTTCTAAGTGAATGTTTTGAACACGAGAGGTGCACTTCCATGGACATGTGGTGTCCGAATAATGGGTAGCAGTTGACCCGTCAAAGGTTGAGATGATTGATTCTTGAGCAGCACCCAAGAATTTGGCAGTGGTTCGCAGTTTCCTGGGACTAGTAGGGTACTTCCAGATATTTATGCCCATCTTTTTTCGAGTTGCAGCGCCTTTGATAGCCTTGACCACGAAGGACTAGGCCTTCGTGTGGAGTGAAAAATTCTATGAATAATTCAGTTATCTGAAGGGTAGGATGGTTAGTTCCCCAATACTATGGTTTCTAGAGAAAAGGTTGATGTTTGTGGTGTTATGTGATGCATCACGACAAGGATTGGAATGTGTGCTGATGTAATAACAAGGGTGATCACTTTTGGGTCTAGGTAGTTATGCCCCCATGACCATGACTATGATACTCATGATCTAGATCTATAATTAGTCATGTTTGCACTAATATTCTAGCAGCATTACCTCATTGGGTAATGCTTTATGGTTTTCACGGATCACAAAAGCATGAGGTATGTTTTCTCCCATTGGAAACTAGTCCTGCGACAGTGAAGGTGGATGGAGTTTCTCCAGGTCTACGACTTCAATATTTTTTACTCCCCTAAAAATGGGAACTTGTGGTCGATTCCTTGATTATGAATTCACATAAGGGTGTGTTTTGGGAATTGGCACATGCTTTAAAGGTGATGGAAGAGTTCACTGCCCTACAACTGGATGCAAGGGTGGAAGATGGAGGAGGATTCCTATTCCAGATGAAAGTACAATATTCTCTGTTGCGGTAGGTCGAGGAGTCTTTGTGGGGGAACATAGAGGCTAAAGTGATGCACAATCGTGCTAGCTAGGGTGATGCTCTAGAAGGATTGTCTGAAGACGGGAAGAATCAGATGTTGTTCCATGGGATGTTTTTCATCCCAGTGGGAATTTGTGAAATAGTTCTTCGTGAGTTCCTCAACTCACCACTAGCAGTACAGAGATGATTTTATAATATGTACCAAGTATCGATGGGTTAGTTTTCATCACCCGGGGTGAATTGGGCTGTGGCAGAGTTTGTGGAAGAATTCCTCGTGTGTCAATACGTTAAGTATGAGCACCACATCCCAAGAGGTTTATTACAACCTGTATATTTTCTTGAGGGGATATGGGATGAAATATAGATGGATTTCATCATGGGACATCACTTGGTTCATGGAGGATGCCATACTATATGGGTAGTGATTGACCGGCTGATGAAATCATCTCACTTCCTCGCAATAAAATAGTCAAGTACAGTCGATTCCTTAGCAAATAGGTACATGGATGAGGTGGTGCAGTTGCATAGAGTTCCGAGATCCATTGTCTCAGATCAGGATAGCAGGTTTACCTAACTGGTTTGGAAAGGATTGCAACATGCTTTTTCCACACAGCTATTCCTCAGTACAGCCTTCCACCACCATACAGATGGGGTTACATAGCTCACCATCTAGAAGTTGGAGGATATGATACAGGTGTGTGTTTTGGACTTTGTCAAATCATGGTAACAATACATTCCTCTCATAGAGTTTGTATATATTAATAAATACCAATCTACCGTTGGAATGGCCCCATTCGAAGCCTTGTACGGGAGGTCTTGTTGCTCACCCATATGTTGGGAAGAAGTTAGGGTAGTGGGTGTTCTTGGGCCGGGGGTGGTGCAGAACACCACAGATAAGGTTAGCTTATCCATGAATGTTTGAAGGTAGCTTAAGACCAGCAATCATCATATGTTGATCATAGTAGGAGACCCTTTGGAGTTTGAGGTAGGGAATCATGTGTTCTTGAAGGACTCCCCTCAGCGTGGGAAATAGAGGTTCGATAGGGGAAGTAAGATTTATCCCAAATTCGTTGGACCCTTTCGGGTGTTGCGAAGAGTCAAGGGAGTGTCTTATCAGATAACGCTACCACTGCTGCTACATATGGTGCATGATTTCTTCAATGTGTCTCAGCTCCGTCAGTATCTACACAATGACTCGTACTTCCTCAATTGGGGGGAGATGGAAATTGAGGATGACACGAAATTTGTAGAGCACCCAGTGAGGATCGAGGATCATGGGGAGAAGCTGCCTTGTTTACAAACCATTCCATTGGTTCGTGTGTTATGGAGGCATGGAGGTCTTAAAGAGAGTACCTTGGAAGAGTTGGCATAGATACACGTCCAGTACCCTGAGTTGTTTTGAGTTTTTCTCTATTTTTTTGTACTAGATTTTTGATGTAATGCTTGACCCGGTTAACTATGAAATGTGTTATATTTTTCCTTATTCTCGATGTGATTGTGAAGAGTCCTGATAGTAGGGAGGGGAGGGTCTGGTCCCTAATCAAGATGCAATCAAGTGGATGAGGTCGAACATGTGCGAGTGAGTCTGTTCCACTCAATGTAGATAATATCTCAACATGGGGGAAGGGACTCCCTAATAAATATGATTGGACAGTGTAACATTTACATGTCTTGGTGGTTAATTAGGTGAAAAGAGTGGTAGTGTATCAATTATTGTTCAAGAGATGGATGGAAAAGAATCATTCCTAAATTACGAGGTTGCTCCAGCATTCGAACAACTGTAGGGTGGTTTATATTTGAGATGTATCTTACAAGGGGGTTTTTCGGACCTCCCTCCTTTCATTCTAGTTTATGCTAGGATTCTTGAGGAAAATAATAGTTTGAGAGGTATGTGATGTAATTTCTCAAACCCTCTCGGACATGTACTTTTCCAAAAACTCATTCCCACCGAAACGGTGGTACTGTGACGGTGGCACCTGTCACGGTGGAACTGTTCAAAGTGTCTCACAAAACCGTTGGTACCATGAATGTGGCACCGTGGCAGAGACACCATTATGGTGCCTCACCAAAATGGTGTCTCACCCTTTTCCTGTTTCCTGAGTTCTTCTAGTTTCTCCCCCACTACATATCATTTGACATAAAAGTGTTTAGTACCCATTTTAATCCCTTTTTAAACCCATCAATGATATATAAAATCCCTAACAATCAAGAGACCTTTGACAAAACAAAACATGTTTCTTTTCCTCTATGTCACACCCTTTCCCCATACCTTCTTATTTCACACTATTACCTTTTTCGTCTAGTTAAGGGGGAAAACCATTGACTCGTTATAGTTATGACCACCCCTCCTATGAGAAATATTAAATAATAATGAATTTCATCATGTATAACCACCCAACTGCATGGAGAAACCAAGATCAGCCTTTAATGAAATTCAAGGATTCATATCTTATAACTCTTGTCCCTCATCCTTTTATTACACTGTACTTTTCTTTTTCTTCTCCTTGGATGTTTTCTTTTTCTTCTATCGGTGCATTTGGAGTCCCCTTTCCACGAGTCAAGTTGTGTGCCCATGCTAGAGCTTTCCTACCCACTCTTGGAGCCCCCGGAGTTCCTGCCCTACAAGTTGTGCATCCCCAGTCCATGGCACATGGAGAAAAACATAGTTATTTGATCATCCAGGTAGGGTTCTTCCATCATATATCTTTACTTTGTATCATGCGGGGCATGTATTATAGTGTTTCTATGTGGATGGGTGAAACCAAATCTTTAAAAGAGATAATAAATGGTTTTTATTAAATGATGGGGTGTGTTGATGATGTTTCTACACTATTTTACCTTTTCTTATATGTTGTGAATTTTATGATCTTATGTCCACGAAAAATTATGGTTATTTGTGGTGCTTCATTGCACACTAATTGACTTATGTATTGTAGATATTTCTATGATTTAATTTTTGTAACATGGAAACTAGCTAATCACGTAATATTGGTTTATTAAAAGGATTCCAAATGAATGAGAACCCTTGTGTGATTACCCTGGTTTACTGAATAGCAGAAAGGATCTTAATGAATGGTGTGGACAAATATAGAAATTTCATTGCTCTGTTTTGGTAATATGTATGGTTTCTTTTGTTGATGCTTATGGGTTGATATGGATAGGGATGTGGTCTCCTAGATTTCTATTGTTGGCTTGTGGATTTATACATGTATGCTGGTTCTTGGTTTGGTTCTAGTATATTGAAGGATCTCACAGATCCCTTGGTTTTTGTGACATTACAAGAGAACTAGGTATGAATGTTCAAATTTATGTTTGGCTATCTTTCCTTCCTTAACTTGTTATTATGCCTATTATTTACATGGATGTGAAGAATATTTTAAATGAAACCACTTTAATGTGACAATAAGAATGATTTAATTGGGGAATAGTGTTCCAGGGATGAGTTGTGACTTTGGGGTGGGTTTGGGGTTTCTTATGAATTAATATTCACGAGGGTGTTTGTTCATAGGTTAGTTTTGGAACACCTATGTTGGGAAGAGTGATTTTTTACATATATTTATATTTTAGCTTTTATGTTTATTATTCACACCCCACCCAAGTTGATCACTTCATGCCGAACACCCCCATTTCTTAGGGGAGGGTGTTTTTCCCAACACACCGATGAGTGGATGGTTATAATCACCTTTTCTGCTCCCTTTCCTTAGTAAGCCAAGACTCTTTTTAAAGGATGTGACAGCCTGAGGTCCATTATAGACCATGATTTTTCGGGTAGGGTTGTTGTGGTTGTTGGCCTAGGTTTGTGCTAGCAGGTTGTTTTCCAAGTGTCTTCGGGATGAGGCATAAGTGTCTTTGGGCATGTCAGTAGTTGTTTGTGTCAATGTGTCTTTAAGAATGGTAGTAGTTATTTTAGACTTGGTGTCTGCAGGTGTGGTTATGTTTGGTTGTGGCCCAGGTGTTTGTGGGTAGGATGAGTAGTTGTGGTAGCCCATATGGGTGTAAGCAAGGTATGGTAGTGGGAATGTGATGAAAATGGCGGGGGAGTTATAATATGTAAGATGTTCTCAATAACCAGTGGGAAAGTGGTGCATGGTGCCCTAACATCGATGTGTTATTACTATTATCTTACTTGACTTGTGTTAATTGGGGAGTGTGCTGTTGTAAAGTTTGGGTGGCTAGTATCCTTGTTATGTGTTTTGGTTATCTCCTTTTCTCATGGGGCATTAGCATGCATCCCCACCTGTTCACGAGAGCTTCTAGTTTTACCTAATGTCAATGCATTTATACTCACCCTACACATATAATACTATTTTCAGGATTCCAGGAAGACATCGAGTATCATGCTGAAATGTACTAGTTCAGACTTTTAAATAGTTGTTGGTTTCTATTTTTTCTTTTCTTTTGGTTCTTCACTTTTCGAGTCCTTATACCTTGTAGCACTATCTTTTGGAACATTCATATGGGAATGGTATGTTTTGGCTTTAAATTTACCTCTAGTTTTGGTGTTTTTTGGGATTTTACTGTCTTATCTCCCAATCATCATAAATGAAAAAGGGTAATGCCTTCGATGTTGAGTGTGATTGTATACCCTTGGTGATAGTATCCACTCTGAGTCTTATCAAAGGAGGGTCACATTGGTCATTATCTCTCTTTCAACTTGAGGAAGTAAGGGGTGGAAATATTGGGTCCTTTCCCTCATCTTGGTGAAGGTAGGTCATGACATAATGGATTTTGTTTTTTTTATACAATGAAATTTTATATGATATAAATTAATTATACTAAGGATGTTATTTTCAAAGTTATATTTCACTATTGTTATAATTTTTTATGGGGAATCTTTTATTTTAAAATATTTATTTCATTACAACACATTTTTATAAGAAAGAATGTTGTTTTTTAAAAACATATACACAAATTATTTTCTCATAAAAATATTATTCTTTATTTCAATATTTATTTTATTTTAATTTTGGAAAATAAAATTCAAAATTGATTATTTATTTAATTTTAAACATATATGATTAATATTTCTTTGATTTAAATTTATGGATGACTTTATTTTAAAATATTTATTTTTTTATAAAATAATATTTTTTATTAATATATTCTTATCTCCCAAACATGATTATGTCAAGAGTTATATTCTATGTATAAGTAATATAATTAATATAAATTTTCATATTTCATGGTATCAACATTTACTAAATTTTATTTTATAAATTTTACGTTAATTTTAATTATGGATGTTTCATTTTCATATACACAAGGCCATGAATTATGCACATCATCAAAATTCCATGGATTGAATAAAAAACTAGTCGTTTATATAATTATGATTTGTCATTAATTTCAACCATTTAATTTATTAAATTTATAGATTCAACCAAATTCTTATTTTGTTTTATAAAAATATATTTTGGAAAATATATTGGGAATGTAAATTTACTTGTTTTTCAAAATAATTCAAGTATAATTTGAAAATTATTTTAATGGATATGATTATGAAAGGAAGATATTCAATAAAAAATCCTAAAAATGTATTTCATTGCATGGGTATCAAACGAGTTGATGATGAATGTGGAGTGAACCAATAACCCCATAGGATATTTTCTGCTAAGGATATTACTTACAGACATATGGTTTTTGGAGGATCTTTAATGTATTAAAATATCTATAATGAATATTATTATTTTATTACATGTTTTAAAAAAGTGAAATCTAAATACTCTCAAGGTAGTAGTTTTGAAACAAATTCACAAATTATAAATATTTTTAAAAATTTATTTGAAATTTAATATATTTATAAAATATCTATGGTATAAATTATTTTTAAAGAGTTATTAAAATATAATTATTATTGTTTTTCTCCTCATTTTTAAAACCCCATACTAGGAAATTTTACATTTATCCTTTTGTTTTAAAATTTTTTTTCATAATTATTTTAGAAAATTATAAGGTGGATGAGTTGTCATAAAGAGTTATCACATGATTATAGACATAGTTATTTTAATACCACGCTGATAAATTTTATATCATTGTCTACTTTTCTGGAAATTTCATTAGAAATGGAATTAGACAGAATAAACAACTATGCATTTTTAAGTTAGTTTTTAATTAAAAATAATACACAACATGATTTCAATATAGAATTCTAATGTTTAGGATTGATATTTGGTATTAGAGAAATAGTCCAGAATTTTTTTTCAAATTAGATGTTTAATTTTTAGGAAAAAAATAAGAGATTATTTTTGAACATCTATTTGATTATGTTCTACCAAAAATTCAATTTTGTGTTAATTTTATAGATTGAATTTTTTTTCATAATTATAATAATCGAATTCGGAGGACTCAATTTATTAATGGTGTGGGAATGTATCATCCCATGTTTTAATAATTATTTAATTATTAAATAAATATTAGTGAAATTTATATCAATTAAAAAAATAAAAATGAAAAAGAATTTAGAAATACAATATGTACATAATTAAATCATAATGAATCTATAATAATTATAATTTATCAATGTTATGTTTAATATATAGCATTACATAAAAATGATAGAGAATAATCATTTAGAAATAAAAATGTAAATAAATAATTATTTTAGTAGTTAAATTTTATCAATTAATTTTATACAATATTTAAAACCAATATAATGATATTAATTATGTTTCTAAGATATTAATCGTAAGATAATTTATTATAAAATGTTTGAAATAAATAGTATTATTTATATTTTATTTCAATAATATAAATATTATTATTATTATTTTATCAAATTAATGAAATTATATTATGTAAATAGTAATAATTATAAATGGAAAAAATATACTAAGATGTAATATAAAGGATGCTCATCATCGTTTATCATATAAAACAGATTGATGGTTTCATTTTGAGGCTCAGATGAGTAAAAAGAGAGGTCAAGTTCTATAGAGTTGAAGCAGAGCATAGGTCGAACATGGAAAGGGCCATTTTATATCAAACGAAAGCTCAATAATATATTTAGTGTCAAAGATGAGGCTCAAGATCCAATTTAGAAATGATGAAGGGTCCAGTTTCTCAGTGAGTTGATAATGGGTTCATGCGAGGTCCTGAAAACGAATGGGGGTTTCAAAAATGAAGAACATTAAGTGAAGATGTGATGAAGTTATTTACAGAGATCCCATATTCCTCCTCACATTTATTATTTTTAGATATTTTAAGGTATTCATTTCTATATTTCTATTTTAGGTGTTTGAATCTATATTATTAGTTATTAATTCCTAGTTTTTGGATGTACTTCCTCCCACTATCATTGTGAACAGAAAAAATTTTGTAACACAAGTTTTAATTTTTTATATTTTTTCTTCTCAATGATTTTTTTTATTTTTGGCCCATTTTAATTCCATTATCATTTATTTTTACATAGAGAAATATTGTATTTTTTCATTCAAATTCATATGGATGCATATATTTAAATCCACTATATGGTTGATTCAACTTGTAAAATGACTATTTAGTTTGTATATAGAATACATATTATATTTATTCATTATATATTTGGTTTAATCAATATCACAAATTTTTCATTGAAATCCTCTAGATTGGTCATTAAAATTATATCAAATAGTTGAGAAGAAAGTATATATCATATTTCTCAATAAGCCTTAAACTTGAATCACACAAATTGTGTTGGCTATTTTTTGCTTATAAACAACAAGCAGATAAATGATATAATATTTGTGAGATATTTTTTTTATAGAACCTATTTTTAAATATAGGTTTTAAATAGTGTGCCCTATTCCATGATTTTAGACTAGCTTCCTTGTCTAAAATTGATGTGTTTCAGACCCTGCCTGAAGTGGTACTAACTATTCTCGATTATTGAAAATCATGTGTATGGAAAATTGATGAATTAATGTCGGTGAAAGTGTTTGGAACTTGGCCGCCATCAAAAAATTATAAAAGGGGGTATATTATTTTAATAGATAGATTTTTTATAGGACTTAATGTTTTTATTATTATTATTTATTTTCAAATTTATATTTCATTTGAATTATAATATTTTTGTTAGAAAAAATTATTTTCACATATTTATTTCATTAAAAACAATTTATTGTAAGTGATTACGTATTTTTTAAAAAACATATATACAAATTATTTTCCCAACAAAAGATATGATGCTTTGTTTCGAGATTTATTTTATTTTTGTTTTTCAAATAAATTTTTGATTGATTGTTTTTTCATATAAAACATATATTGTATTTATGCTTCAAATTTATATATAATGATGTATTTATTTTCCAATATTTAATTTTTCAAAAAATTATTTTTTTGAATGAAATATTCTTATCTTACTAAGATGATTATGTCAAAAGTAATATCTTGGGTATAAGTAATATATAAAAAATAAATCGGTATATTTGTTGATAGAATGTTGTAATAAATTATATTTCTGTAAATTATTTTTAAATTTTAATTATTTATGTTTCATTTTCATATAAACAATGTCATGCGTTAAGCCCATCCTTGATATTACATACAATGAATATTTTTTTCATTAATTTAATTTTTTGGTTTTTTAAATTTCATCCATTAAATTTATTAAATTCATTTATTTCTCAAAATTATAAAAGAGTTTTATAAAAATATTTCTGTCAAAAAGTATTTGGGATATTAATTATTTTCCTCTTTATAAATAACTCTGTTGTATTTTTAAGTGGTTTTAATGGGTTGTGATTGAGAAAGGACGATCATTAAAATGTTTTCAGAAAAACTAAATCTCACCCTTGGGTATCAAATGTGTTAATTTTGAATAGAGATTGAACCCACAACCACATTAGATATTTCCATACTATTCATATTGAGTGTCACCACATGGTTTACATATTATTTTCCAAATTTTAAAAAATACATATCGAAATTATTATTTTTAAAAATGTTTTTGAAGAGAAATCCACGTTTTTGTGGATTTAATTTTGAAATGAATTATAAAATGTATAATTAAAAAAAATATTGTTTTTTAAAATTTATTTTATTGTTAATGTATATATATTTCATATAAAATTATTTCTAAGCGTTCATAAAAAATATTTACATTTTTTTCCCAGTTTTTTAAAAATCCTTACAATTTTCATAGTTATTTAAAATCATTATAATGAAACATAATTCTCATCCCATATTTTACATTGATTATCACGTGTATTTTAGAATTTATAATATAGATGGGATTTCTTAAGGAGAAATATAATCTAAATAAAAATAGTTGTCTTAATAAAACTCTCATAAATTATATATTTTTGTATAATTTTAAAATCCGTAGACTCGAAAAGGTCTTAGAATTATAGAAACTTTTTTAGAGAGTTTTTATTAATAATTATAATGAAAACAAGTTATTAGTAATGAATCTGAATGTTGGGGATATGGTCTTTACATATACTATTAAAAATGGAATATATTATAACAAAATTTAATAAAAAATCATCTCGTTGAAAAATATCACTAAATTTAATTCTATGATGGGATTCAGAAAAAAAATCTGATTTAATTGTACCAAAATGCGTATTGACATCCATATGTCGAGCAATGAATGTAGTTTTTCTATGCATTCCAAGAATTTTAATTCCCACAAAGACTATAAGGTTATAATTATATATCTTTTTTCCATGTAGAAAAACATGTAGGTTTAAATAGATAAAATTGTTAATGATAATAAATAGACTGATGGGAAAGATTCTATTGAGAATCTTGTAAATATAGTTTGATAAAGATACAGACCTAAAAGAGGTGTAAGATTCAACCACATCTGACTTGGGTAAAATTACCATAAATTGAGAGTTCATGTACTAATATTTAATATATTAGTAAATAATTTATGAAAATAGTATTTACTTAATTTATTTTAATTATTTACTTAAATTAAATTATTAGACATCGTAATACTTTTTTTCATGAATTTTAGAAGTTATTCTCTTAGTAAATATTAGTTATATACTATTAGATGAAGGTGTTTCAATTATATTTGTAGATATGAATAATATACAGACTTCTAATTGGGTTTGAAATATAAATTTAGGCATTACATTATTGATGGAATTCCTAAAGGTAAGGGAAATGAGGAATAGAAAAGAAATTTGAGATAAAAAAAGAAAATTTATAATATTTACATGAATATAAAGGATGTATTGATAAATATTTTTGTAAATATATTTTTGATATTCATATACATATTGATTGATGGATACATTTTTCAACTATAGTGAATGATAAATTATGGAAAATTATAATAAATTAGATACATATGAGAGGGTATTAGATTATTTAATAGTAATCATGAATATATAGTTAATTATAATACAATTATATGCTAAAATATTTGAATCCCTTGGAAATTATGAAGTAGTTGAATTTATATAAGATTATTTAATATATTCTTAATATAAGATTTAGTGAGAAAAAGTACCCTATTGAGAAATAATGCAAACATATGGAGGGAAATATAATTCAACACTGTAAATAATATTAAGACAAGAAAATGAACATAAATATTAATAAGTCTATACTTGAAATAATTTAACAATTTTGTATCTAATTTTAATATGTTTTTGTTATTATATTCATAAATGGTCAAAAATTAAATGTTAAATAAGTTGGAAATTTTTTTATTCCAAAATTATAGTTCATCTGGTCACCTAGAGGATAACTATACTATATTAAATGAAGCCAACATTTATAATAATGATGGTACACTATGATGATTAGAATGAAACAAATTTAACAAAATGAAAAATTAAAAAAAAAAATTACTGATTAAAAGAAATATTATTTTAAACCTAATGTTTATAATTTTTTCCTATTTTATGAGGGAAATGATGTTGAGGAATGTTTCAATAATTGAATAATTTTTGGGTAATACGCAAGGAAAATTTTCTTTTTAATGGAAAATAGATAAGAATGATTAATTGATAATCTCTATAGTAAAAATATATAATGTAATTATATGTTGAGGGAAGTTAATTATAAAATATGAATTGAAGGAATATAATCCTATTATGAAAATGTTTTATATTTTGAATAAGTTGTATGTTTCAAATTAATTAAATAATGATAATGAAGTATTTAATATAAATAATTTTGACGTTGTTTATATTTATTAATATAATTAATTTTTTTTCTAACTATTATTAAAAAATCAATTAATGGTTTTAATATTTGTATTTTATAGGGTAAAAAAGCTTCAACTGTGATAAAAAATTTAATTTGATTAAAATAACCACATGCAATAGTTTGATTTAAATTTATTATAATTAGTTCATGAAATTGTAGATATCTTGATGAAAATAATGATGGACATAGAAGCATCAACGATCTATTATGGGTGAAAAATTATCAAATTTAATATATATTATAAATAATGTTCTTACATTGTGGAATATGAATGAACCAATAAAATATAGATGGAAAAATTATATTTATCTTCCTTTATATATAGTATCCAAATATCACTTTAATCTAAAAATACGATATTTTATATAATGGATTCCAATCCTGGGAAAAATAATTAATATATAGAAAAATTTTATGAAAATTAATGAAATTATAAAATTAAATAGTTTTTTTAAATAATAATACCATTATAATGTTTAAAAGGATAAAAAATTCATATATTCACATGAGGGAAATAAAATAAATTTTTTATAAAAATTTTCATCTTATCAATATTGTTTTCTATTTACAAGTGATGGGAATATGGAAAGGTGATTTTTGATTCATTAAATATCTCATGAAAATAATTAAATGTTAATAAAGTAATATTTCTTATGGATATTAATAATTCAAACAATAAAAGTTCTACATCATGTTGGAAAACTAATGATGTGTTTGTCATGAGAGTTGTGTAGAATGTATAATAGAAAGTGAATCCAAAGATTTTTTAAAGTTATTGTTCACTCAATATAAAATGAGATATCAATATTTCTATGTTTTTTTAAAAATTAAATCGTGTACCTTTTAAAATATTTTATAATAGTTTTCTTTATATAAATAATAATTTTCCATGCATCCATTAGGTGTGGAATAGGGAGTCAAACTTCATTTCTATTTATTTATTGAGAGGGAGAATTTTAAATTTTAGTCATCGATCAACCTAGGGATGTATGCAATATTGTTAGTGTATGATATCATATTTCCAGGGATAATTTTTATAAATTTTAATCGATATGTTATTAATGAATATTTTATATTAGTTTATTTTCATTTTTCTTAACAAAGTGTTAGTTTCCTTTAAATGTTTTCCAAAAATATATATAATCAATTCTAATGATATATTATAAATAATAACTACATATTAAAAAGGATTTATAAAATATTTATAATGGTATTAAAAATTATTCGTATATATATATATTTCTTAATTAAAAATATTACATTAGTTATATTTTAATTTCATCATTTAAATACTAATATATTTTTTTCAATGTAATTGTTATCAAATTGTTGTTATTATTTTGATTATCACAAATGATTGAAATATAACCATATAATTTATGGCCATATGAAACATGGTATGCATAATATGATAAAATAATTGTATAAATATAAATATTATAATAAAATTATATTTTATATTAATTTTTTAATATATATAATAATTAACATAAATTTAAAATGACTATTATCCTATTCCATTATAATGTTTTATTAATACAATAATTTTATTTTAAAATCTTAAATAAAATTATTTTCACTAATATATTATTATGAAAAAATTATAATACTTATTTGAAAATGAAATTCCTCCTAAGCATATTTTTTTTATATTTATAGTATTTCATTTTGATAATATTCTAGATAGAAAATTGATAATAATTTTCACAATATTTTAATTATAGTGAATAAACATCATCTCACTTTGAATAATTAATTATGTAAATAATATATAAATACTCAAAATTAGAGAATTAATTTTTGGAGATATATATGTTTAACATATATAAATAATAAATTATCAATATTAAACATGAAATAAAATAATATATATAAATAAATATTCACTCGTAGAAAAAGATATAATATTTATTAAAGAATGAATTATTTCCCCATATACTATCAGTAAAATTTTAAATATTAATATTTTGAATTTGATAAAATAAAATTCGTTTCAATAAACATTAGTCGAAAATATCCTTGAGTGAATTATTTTGATTTCTCAAAAAGAGTTGATTCTTTATTTAACATTCATGAATATTGTTGTTTTGTATACTGTCATAATAATGTAATCATGATTACATAAATATGAATAAAAAACATGTAAAATAATTTATATCGATTAATGTTTATTAATACGTAATATACTTAGTCTCGAAACCAATATTTTTCTTCAGATATTGAGTAATACATTCCTAAAATAAAATTAATATTTGATTCCTTACACTTTATAAGAAATTTCATAGATTATTTTTTGGTTTTAATGTGTGAGAATGTCAAATGAACATATATTTTTATCACAAACTAATTATATTAAAAACAGACTTCCCCTTCAATGTAATGTGAATATATATTAAAAATATCAATACATATTTCTAATATACACCTCCCCCATGGTTTTATAAACCCCCTCCTAAAACAGTTTTCCCTTGCTAAAAAAAAATTTTACTTTTTAAAATATCTAAAAAATCCCTTTCAACACTTCCCTATATATTTTATTAATCCCTAAACCATTCCAAAATATTTTCTTCTAAAGGATTTATTCTCATTCCAGCATTGGTGTCCAAAAGAGAAATGTATGTATTCCATATTCTCCTAATTAAATTGATAAAACTTTTGTTGGTGGATATTTTTTCAAAAAATTTATATTCTAATATTATTATAAAAATATATTATTAAAAAAAATTCCTATTATTATTGAGTGATATTCTATTGCCTCTCATCAAACAATTTTTTCCCTTAGAATGTTAGAGTCAAATTTCCCAAGTCACTCACACTATTCTAATTTTATAATATTTTCCATAATTTTTTTAATCCTCATCTTATAATTCATAAATAGTTCTATTTCCATTCTTTTTACATCTTTTTGACCCATTATTTTTGGTAGATCTCTCATTACGTCTCACCAACCACTTTTAATAAAATGTTACCATATGAAAATACATGTTTGAAACTCAGGTTTCCCTATTTTAAATCTCCAATTACACTTATATTCTATAATTAATAATTATAAGTGAATTTAAAATAGTGGTAAATTTATACATCATTTTTTAATAAAATCCAAATATATATCAATTTTTATCATTTTAGAACACTAGTTTTTTAAAAATACCATTTACCCTGGTTGTTTAATGCTACCTATGTGAATGGTGATGTTTTTATCCCTTGTGAATTTTATGAATATTGATAAAACATAATTTTATGAATTACTGTAAAACTAATGATGAAATAATATAATATTTATGATTATTGAAAAATAATATAGTGATTCTAATAATAATTATTATTTAAACCACTAATGGTCATTTAACTCTTTGAAACAAGCTTTTGAGGAAACAATTTTTTTACTTTGAACAATATAGTTTAATATATTGAATATTAATCTATAATAATTTTTTATTTTGTTTACAAACATAGTAATAAACATATATAACTTATAGAACAATATTAAAATGACAATTGAAAATACCTGTTGCACCAAATAAATAAAGTAGTGATTAAACAAACAACCATAAAAAGATAAATACAATCAAAATTAATCTATCAAATAAATAAAATAAGGTAATAGATGCAATTAAAAGAATATTTCAAGTCAAATAGACATGAATAATATTCAAAACAGTTAATCAAATTATATAATTTAATTACACATGTTGTTAGAGTATACATGAATCAAGCCACGACTCACGGTAAGGGGACTCTCAATCAAATTTACTATCATTTGAGGAACAATTGATATGTTTTAATCCTCTTCTGTATCAATTCGAAAATGATTCAGATTCATACCATATGAAATATACATTTATTTTATAGAATTATTGAATCCCTAAATATGTTATTAAATTTTAGTTTATACATTATATGGTTCAAAAAGAATCTTGATGGCTCTTTCTTTCTATTGGTAATGATCTCTATCACCCTTTATCTCTCCCTTTAAAATTATATCATTATCATATGATAACAATAACTCAAATATGATTTATATCTATTTATTTTTATAATTATAAGGATTCATTATGGTTGTTTCCAGTTATTTCTTAAATTTATCCCCTATGATGTGTATTAGGGATTTTTTATATTTATTATCTTATTCTCCATGAATCTTGTATATTAACCCCTTAAATTTCATGGTTTCATTAATGAGAAATTGTATTTCCATAATTAATTTTTAAACTAATTTTAATTATATTTTTTAAATTATTTTGTAAAATTCATTTATTTCACTATTTTTAAATCAATGTCTCTGTATTTTATATTTAACTTATAATTTATATTCTATTTTCCAAATTATTTTTATCATGATTATTTTGATAAATTTATTATATGTTTTTAATTACTGTTAATTTTAAAAATACCGTTATATTAAAATAATAATCTTCTTATGTCTTCAATAAAAATTTTTTTTTTTTAATACAGTATAAAATCTATTTAATTATTTTAATAAATATTAAAAAAAATTATATATTCCTCTATATAAATTTTCATCTCTATCAATATAATTTTAATTTCCTCCATTTTATTTTTATATTGGGTTTTCCCTTCTCCCTTATACCTTTCATAAATTTTACTATGGTGGACCCACTATATTATTCATAGTCTAAATTCGTACATATCTATGAAATCGTTCAAATGATATCATTCTGAATTGATTGATCCATCTCTTATTTGCACTAAACACATAATTGAATAAACTGAAAGAAGACATTACCCAACACTATTCATTATTTAATAACCTATTTCTCAATCTACTAATTAAATGGTGTTGACAATGATATCAATTTATTAGATTGAAAAATGACATTACTAAGATATTCATAGACCATTAATTCTATAATTTTTGAAACTCTATATTTCATTACCTTGATTGAATAGTATTTTTAGATATATCCACATTATTTCAATTGATGACTGATTTATTTCCCTAAGATTAAGCGAATACGATTTTTAAGGAGTTGTTGTTATTTTCATTTTCATAGGGGTACACACATTTATTGATATATCAATACAATGAATAACAGTCCTGGATATATATAGGAATCAAATACATTGGGAAATACTTTTTATATTATGATATATATATGTTATATGTGAATTAAATGTTTCTATATTTTTTCACAATGCTATGCATGGTCATGATGCATTTATCTTTATCGAAAATATTATTCACGAACATGATGTTTTCAGTTACTTCAACAATTTTATGAGATATAATGGTTTTACAAATAAAATATGGTATAAATTCATTAATGGTTAGAATTGAAATATTATTATGATGTCTTATGGTTATATGATTGGAATATTTCTTTGCTAAGAAATGTTACTATTTAATGTACAATGGTTCATAATTATTATCCTATTATGAGACATCTAAATTACATGTTATATAAAATTATTTCATGGCTATGATTTTCTATTTTAATGCACTTTGTTATATATTTTTATTATGTTATTTTTCTCACAAGAGGGCTTCTTATGATGTCATGATATTATTTTGTAAATCCATAATTTTTTCTGTAACCATGTATCTCACTTGATTGTACTCTATTGGTAATTCCACTATAACTCATTGATAATGGATTCCCCCTGAATTTTCATTCATATTTTCCATAATTTCCATAGGTTATTATTGGTCATAGCACCATAATTAAGTGTGTGAGTTTCAATAGTAATTTATTTCATAAAATATGCAGGGTAGTGGGAAGAAGATATGTTTCCTATTAAGAATATTTTCTAAGTACTAATCATTTTTATCAACTTATTTTTCGGCCTTATATGAATTTATATAATAGATTCAAATTATGGGGGTGTTTCTTTTTGTAAAAAATGTATGAGATTAAATGAATGAAATAAAAAACCCATTAAAGGAGTTTTTAGTAAAGGGATTATTCATAGGTTTATCATATATGGGTTTATTGTTATCAATCTAACTATTTATGATTCATTTGATGGCCAATTCAATATCACTAATAGAAAACATATCTCATAATATATTTTAATTATTAGATAACTTTTTGAAATATCATTAGCACACCTTAACTCACATTCTCCATTATATCAAGTGATGGATACTCCATGATTGAAGATATACCATAAATTCCAAACTGATAATATCATAAATCATTCATATATAAACCCAATGTACTATATAGTTTAAAAATAATCAAATTAAAATGAAGGATAAATGAGGTGTTGATATTAGAATTTTGATATGTGAGATAATAATATAAAATGAAAAAATGACACCAAATACCTTGGCACACCAACTTCATATTCACAAATGAACTACTGAATAATATAATTGATGAGTAGGTACTCGATAACCCCTAAGAGACATCCATGGAACATAGAATCATAAAAATGAATCTAACATAATTGATTTGGAGAATAAATAGAGGGAGAAAATAAATAATTTTAGGATAATTTTAGTAGTTTTGTTTTTTAAATAAAATATATAAAACTATATTAAATATAAATACTATAATTTATTGGATAAAAAACTATGTAGCTTTGAATATTAATAAAACCCTTTAAAATGAAATATAGTTTATATATAGGCATTTGGGGTCCCATAAAAAACCATTTATCGGAACCATGTATAGTTTCTTAGACAATAGAATTGATCTATATTTCGATCTTCTTAAATTTTTCCACTATTGAGTAGTTTATTCCCAAAAATTTTCTTTTCTAATCGATTTATTGGTGAAATCCCTGTGGAAATATCCATATAATAATTAAAAAATTCAAGGAAGATTGAATAGTAATATATAAATTTTTTAGTGTTTCATACATGGAATCAATAACAACTGTTGATAGGATTAATGGATTTGATATACATATGTGATGAATGAATAACTATTTTTCGTATTTAATTATTTATTTAATGTGATTATATGGGAAGTTATTATCTAATTAAAAAAATCTTCTTATGCATCTACATCTTTAAATTTTATTTTTATCAGAAAATAAATACTATAGATAATATGATTACTTCATGGGTATCACCATTGAATGATGATTTTTATAAGGAACTCAACACATTTTATATTACTTATAAAGGGCATGTCATTACATTGTCATTATATATGTTATATTTTCAACTATAAATATTAATTGGAAATATAAAAATATTTTCTACATAATGGTATTTTATTTATAATTATTAGACATTTAATAAATAAATTTATTTATGACACAATAATGATGCAGTATTTTCTTTATTAATGAATGAATTGAATAATTGATATTATAAATATCAATATAAATTTAATTTCAATATTTTTATGAATAACACTAATTATCTAGGTTAATATGACATATTAGTACTGGTTATATGAATTTGGTTCGAAGTAATAACGCAGTTGGGAATTTATCAAAAACAAAATACCCAATAGTGTCAAAATTGACATAAAAGTGTTTTTAAAACAAATGTTATATTATTAATTGATATTATATTACTAAAAATATATTGTTCAACCAAGAGACTTATATTATGATATTTGTATCATTAATGGACCACTTGGGGGTCTCTTGGATGTATATAGTATGTTTATTAACTATATAATATAAAAATTCAAAGTGACATGGTAAATGTCAAACTAATTAACTAAGAGTTAAAACTAAAAGATATGGTTAATATAGTGACCCAAACCTGTCTAAAACCAATTTCTTGAGTGTTTTTAGACCCATACCACATTAAACTTTAAAAAATCCCATTTTGAGCCATTATAAAATTAATATTAATTTATTATAAAATAATATTTCTAGCTCTTCCTAAGGTGCCCCATCACCCCTCTTATAAAAGGGCACTCCCTCTTCTCTCCATTTAACACCTTCAAAGCCTTTTAGCTCAGCCATCCACTTCCCAAATATCCTCCCATATTCCGTCACTTCTACCTAGAGGCCTTATTTTGATCAGAAAGCCAACATAAAGAGACCTTTTGATCAAATAAAAAGGAAGAACCCGAAGAAGAGGTAATGTTTTCACCACCCTTTTTCAAGTTCATTTCTTCTTCAACTTCTTCATTCTTTGTTATTTCCTTTCTAAAATAATAAATCCAGTATCTTTTATATACTGTGATGTTATTATAAATATGGTACAACCATATTCGGTATTCTATCCATCCTTTGAAAGACATGTCACCATACGTGCGTACGTACGAATAACCGTCTCCACGTCGTGGTGTAATTGTTATTCAAAATATTATTATTTGGATGGGTATAATAATGATGTGTAATTCAAGTAAATAATAAATCTAACATGATAATGATTTTGTATATATGATATACCATCCAATTATATGTTATTTTAATACCAAAAGTGTAACGCCCCGACCCCAGTTACCCAGAGTCGGTGCATTATTACATAACATTGGAATGATCACAAGAAAGATCAAATCTCGAAAGACCGATTGGTTTAGTAGCCTTGGAAACACTAGATATATTCATAAAGTTTTACATTACATCATAATGTGAAAAACTACTACAACAACATAAATGCCTCCATATTCCACACTATTATCCCCTCATAATATCCCTACAGGTCATTCATAACTTACTTCTTCACATCCTGGGAAAAATAAAACATATAATAGGGGTGAGATCAAATGCCCAGTAAGGATAACAATATAGCGGAAACTTTCAAAAATAAGCATAAACATTTAAGGCAATGTATAACCAAAACAAAAGCCTTTTAAACTTGAACTTCAACATATTATGGCAAAAGTAAAATGAAATAATTCTATTTTCTTAGTCACATGGATTTTCTACTAATCGAATAATCACATACAATATCAATAACCACTTTCATAATTATGGAATGCATAATGCCAGACTATCATAACCACATAGCCAAGGCCTCGTGCTAAGACTACAAATAAGATTTTGTCAAGGCCTTGTGCCAACACAATAGTTTGTCTCATGAGATCTACTGATGCATCGAGGAGCTATAGCGGGCTCCACCCGTCACATATTAAGTCCAATTCATTCCCATATGAAAAGATTTAAACATAACATAAACATTCGTATTAAAACTAGCATTCGAAATGTCAATACTTTCACCATAAACTATGAATGGTATAAAAATACCACATCCACTGTCAAACATATCAAAAAACCTTCAATACAATATAAGTGTTATGTATAATAATAAATCAACATCAAATAAGCGTAAAATCCATCAATGGATGTTGACATAGATGAAATCAAAACTGTTTGAGAGAAATATCTATTTTTTTGAAATCATTTAAAAGTCACACATTTATAAAGGAAGTAATTAAAAAGAGATTTTTGAATAAAAGTGTCCCAGACCACTTTGAAACTTTTGAAAGGAATTAACATTTTAAAAACATTCATGTCCATATAAATAAATCCTTAAAAACCATTTTGAATACATGGACATTAATTAAAAATATTTAGAAAGATAAATCGTTAAAACATTTAAAATTCTGATTTTGATAAAGAGTACCTTTCCAAAATTCTAAAAATATTCATTTTGAAGTCATTTAAAAGTCACATAATTATAAAATAAAACATTTTCTTTGAAAATATTTCTATAATCTTGTAAGGGAATCTTTGACAATTTTATAACTGTGGTAAATAGCCGCACCCACCATACAAGGTAAACAAACATTCTTACCTTAATTTTGTCGAAAATGTTAAAAAGCACCTTGTTTGGAAAACGATGGAAAGATTCTTTTATAAACCTCTTATATAATGTCAAAAAATGGTATAAATGACTTTAACCCATATTCTGGTAAATAGTAAAAATGTTTTGAAATTCATTTTTAAGAAACATGGATGTGGATGATAGAGAGATCCCAGTATATTATTACGTATAAACAACCTCGGATAATGAAGAGATTGTGAAATAACCCTTACCTTGAACATTTCCTTGGTTAGGGTCAGTTAACCTCCTATATAATGGTGAAATAATTGTTATTAAATTATTCAATAATCATATACATTAATATGATATCATATATGATCTTTTAACATTGCTTTGTTAATAATATCTTAGAATTATCGTCATTTCTGGTGTTAACTTACTCATTTTATTTTATATGTTTTGTTACATAAGCCATGTTTGTAATTGATAGGTTCTATCTCATTCATATCCAGAATGATATCAAGTCCTTAGATACTATTATTAATCATTAAATGAGAATTATACTTGAATGGATACGATGGAGAATGAATCTCATCGCGTTCGTGGAGACGGTAGTCCATACGTACGCATGAGCAACAATATCATTCTTTTGATATTAAAATAATATATATATGGATGTTATATCAGATATACAGAATCATTAACATGTTATATTTATTATTTACATGAGTTACCCATCATTATTATACCCATCCAAATAATAATATATTGAATAACAATTACACCATGACGTGGAGACGGTAAGCCGTACGTACGCACGTATGGTGACATGTTATTCAAAGGGTGGATAGAATACTGATTATGGTTTTACCATATTTATAATAAGATAACAGAATGTATATGATATTGGAGTTATTCTTTTACAATGGTAACAACAAAGGATGAAGAAGTGGAAGAAGAAAGGAACTAGGAAAAGGGTGGTGAAATCATTACATCTTCTTCGTGTTCTTCCTTTTGATTTCATCAAAAGGGCTCCATAGGTTGGCTTTCTAATCAAACTAAGGCCTCTAGGCTGTAGTGAGGGAAGTTGGGAGAGTATTTGGGAAGGGTTTGGCTGAACCAAAATGCTTTGAAGGTGTGAAGAAATGAGAAGGAGGAGTGCCCTTTTATAAGAGGGGTGAGGGGCACCTTTTGAAAAGCTAGAAATATTAATTTATAATAAATTTATATTCGGTTTCTAATATCTCCAAAGTTGAGTATTTAACTTTTAAGGTGGGGATGGGTCGAAAAAAACTCAACCAATAGAATTTATACAGGTTTGGGTCATTATATTAACATTATCTTTATGTATTAACTCTTAGTTAATTAGTTTAACTTTTACAATGTCTCTTTGTATTTTTATATAATATGCTTTATAAACCTACTATATACATCCAAGAGACCCCCAAGTGGTCTATTAATTATACACCTATTATTATATAAGTATCTTGGCCTAACCATAGATTTTTAGGAATTTAATATCAATTAATAATATAATATTTGTTTTAAAAATTCTTTTATGTCAATTTTGACTCTATTCAATATTTGATTTTTGTGAAACTCATAACAGAATGATTACTTCGAACAAATTTAATTACATCATTCCTAACATGTCATATTAACATATAAAATTAGTGTAATTCATAAAAAGTGTCAAATTCTATTTATTTGTGTATTTATAATATCAATTATTTTAATTTTTCACTATTATGGTAATTACTGCATCATCATTGTGTCATAAATAAATTAACTTATTTAATGTCTAAAAATTATAAATAAAATATAATTATGTATTAAATCTTATTATCTTTCTAATGAATATTTATAGTCGAAAATAAAACATATATAACCCTATGTAATAATTGTTTTTCTAAAAGATATATATGCTTGTGTCATTTTTGTATTCATTTTAACTTAATTAAAATAAAGTTTCCCTATCACCTACAAGTGACTCCATGGGGTCCCAAAATCGCCCCAAAGATGCCTATGGTCGAAAATGTATCAACCAATAAGGTTAGGACACGTTTTAGGGTAATTAAGTATTATTATAATATTATTTGTTATCCCTTATTTACCGGATTTACCCTTAACCATGGTAAATAAAATATTTACCACAGTAATTAATCAAAATGTCTAAAAATAAATGTTTCCTATTTACACAATTTGAACATCCTGATTCCAAATATGGAATCCATTTTTTCAAATTCAACACACAGAAGTGGAAGAAATTAATTTAAAATTAGTTCCCGTTGTTAAAACAAAAAGCGTGTTTTTAAGAGATAATAACTATCAAAAGATTCACACTTGTTTATATTCGGTTTAATTGTGAAATTTTGTCCAATGACCAACATTGTATAGAATGGTAAAAATATATTCTAAATATACTTTAAAACCACTCAAATTCATAATTTATCACTATTAATTATTTTGATTAAAAAAGTTGTTTTTAATTAAAATTTAGTAATTTTCACTATTCATCAAAATATTAAAGTTATCAAAAAAGTACCAAAATTTCACCTTAGGCTAAATTCGATATTCCGAATCCAAAAATTAAGTCTATCTTGAAATATAAAATATATATAATTTCAAAAATTAGGTATTACTATTCATAACGGCTAGTTTGATCGGTTGTGGTGTGTGTTAAAACTCGAAGTTGCGTACAACACACGCAACTGTATTATTCAAAGGAAAGTGTACCGTGGAAGCTTGGGATGTTTCATTTTAAATTTTGGATGTCCCCATTTAGTCAAAAAGCTTAAAATAGTGTATTTAAAAAGGGTTCAGTATTATAAGTTGATAAATGTGCAATACTGAAAATGAATTTGTTCTTACATTATATCTAAGAAACTCATAATTGGGATTCTAAAATTATAAGGATTATATAAAGTTTAAAATTTAGTTAACACTATTCATAACCTATTTTGAACGGCTTGTTTGGTAAGTCATGGTGCCCTTGAACTTGGTGTTGCATGTAGTGAAAGTTATTGAATTATTTTGAAGAAATAACACACTATGAAATCTTGGGGTGTTACATTCTCCCCCACTTCAATAAATTGCGTCCTCGCAATTTGAAATTGTTCTTCAAAAATAAAAGGTTGAAAAAAGAAAATATATATGTGGGAAAACCCACATTGGAAATTGAGTTACTAAAATTTAGTCTTAATATGAGGAAAATAGAAATGAAAGGGTCACCACCAAATTATGATCTCGATTAGGAGAACATTGGTGGAAATTAGAGACATATAATTGGAGGAAAAACGTAAATATTTATAGGTAGTGATTGAGGTCATCAATCACAAACAAGTTTAAAATTGAGGTCCTTAAATTCATCAATCTATGATGATTTGAAATACCATAGGTTCAAAAAAACATAGGGTATTAGGATAACACATTTTTGACGTTTCAAAATATCTTAGTTGAAATCCCACATCGAAAAATGAATTAATGAGGCCTCTATTTAAAATAAAAAGTGGGAAGTATGAAGATTACCGAAAATAACACATACTAGGGTTCCATGTAGCAAAATATGGATATGGCAGAGAAATATAACCATCAATTATCTGATGGAGAGTGGTAGAGAACATGGCTATGAAAAGGCCAACAATCCCAAATCCATCAATTAGTGATGATTTAAGGTACCATCTACGAAAACATTTTTGTTAAAAGTTCCTTTTCTTCATGTTGAGGAATTTATTTATGAGATTGGTTAGGATCATAAGGAGATATAATTACTTTATAATTAGAGTTTTATCCATTAATAAATTTATACCACAAACTCATCTTTCACTCTAAAAGATAATAGAACGTAAAAAAATTCTATTTATACTATTCGTACAGGGTTCCAAAATAAATGAATTTATAATTCATTTACCAGATCTTTTAAAAAAAATACATTATTTAATCCAAGACATATCGTGGGCCAGTGGTAGGTGATACACCCTTGTCGCCCTTTGGTTACGGGTTCAAGTCTCGCGGCCTTTCCGGTTGCGACGGGTTGTCGCCAGACCTCCGGGTAGTCCTTTTATGGCAATCAAAAATAATCCAAACTAGAACTATCCAAAATACTTCTGTCCAAACTCATATTCCAACATTTATAAGGAAGGTAAACATAATGTAGATCCTTTTACCCCGTAATAACATATTAATACCTTCATCATGTATTCTTTTAAAACACTGAAACCTCCTGAATTACCATAACCCTTATTGATTACATTCATGCTCCCTTATTCCATATAGAAAGCTGGATATACTTCATCAATCCAAAAATGTTTAAACCCCAACAATGATAGAATATAAAAATCATTAATCAACTTCAAGGTAGTCAAGAATATCCAATATTATATATCCAAATCAATCATGTTTTATTCTAAAATCACTACCTCAGTATCAGAACCATATTATGGTTTATCTTTATCTCAACCATATATTTTCCATAAATTTAACCTGCTATTGAGTCACTTTTCATTGTTCCACACAATCTCAAGTCCTTAATGAAATAGTACAATCTCAAGTCCTTAATGAAATAGTACTGCAGTAAAATCCTTATATACTCCATAATTATTATAACAAGTACATTGTAGATACAACACTCAAACGACATAATCAACATAAGAACTCAAATCATTCCTCTTCATCTGTGGTAGTATCATAACTTGATTAATATCCAATAGCATCATTTGTGTCATAGTCTGATGACTGGGACATAGGTTCATATAGTGTCCAAACTCCTTGGAAATGAAGCATTGTACATTTGAAACCATTTTCTTACCCTTGCAGTCATGTACCTTGTGCCCTTTTCCTCCACATTTATAACAAACTCTCATTCCTTCCAGGCAAGTTCCAAGGTGTTTCTTCCCATAGTTATCACATATGGGAAAATTCTTCATTTCCCTCTTCCCTTTATCCATCTTTCTCTCTTCCATCCTTTTCTTATCTTACTTCCGTTCAAAGCCATAGGACTCAGTAAACTCTTCAGTTATCTTATCAACACATGATATTATTTCTTCATATGATGATAATACATGCGAAACTATTTCTCTTATAAATTATGGCTTAAGACCATGAAATATATGATCTTACTTTATCTTTGTATCATGTGTATTTCTAGAGTTCTCATTCCTTCTACTGGGTGCCATTTCTAAACAATGGCATACATTAGATTAGTTTATGAATAAGAATACCTAATCCCAAACTTGTAAAACACCTAACATAAATTAAATAGTTTATGGATATAATACATAATCATAAAAATGTTTTCTTTGAGGAAGTATATACTCATAAACCCTTCATTATGATTTTTAAAGAAAATGGGAATTATCCTAAGCATATCCCCTGGAATGTCGTAACCAAGAGTGCAGCAAGGCCCGTTGTCGTGCACCAGTTCCCATTCGAGTCTAGCTCAAAGCGGTGTTTTCGGGTTTTACCCCTAGGTACATCTGTGCCAGAGCGGCCTCTACACACTCGTATCCAGACAGGGATGTATTGCTCAGAAAACTCATAAAATCTCTACAATAACAAAATTCTAGGAAGTTCTTCTATACTAATCCTCAAAGTACATCATAAATCTATGTGCTCTAATCAGAGTTTATCTAAATCTAGCTTCCAAGGTTTGTACTAAACTTCCTCTGATACAAACTGTAATGCCCAGACCCCAGTTACCTAGAGTCGGTGCATTATTACAAAACATTGGCATGATCACTAGAAATATCAAATCTCGAAAGATCGATTGGTTTAGTTGCTTTGGAAACACTAGATATATTCATAAAGTTTTACATTACATCATAAAGTGAAAAACTACTACAACAACATAAATGTCTCCATATTTCACACTATTATCCCCTCATAATATCCCTACAGAGCATTCATAACTTACTTTTTCACATCCTAGGAAAAATAAAACATAGAAAAGGGGTGAGCTCAAATTCCTAGTAAGGATAACAATATAGCGGAAACTTTCAAAAATAAGCATAAACATTTAAGGCAATGTATAACCAAAACAAAAGCCTTTTAAACTTGAACTTCAACATATTATGGTAAAAGTTAAATGAAATAATTCCATTTAGTTATTCACATGGATATTCTACTAATCGAATAATCAAATACAATATCAATAACCACTTTCATAATTATGGAATGCATAATGCCAGACTATCATAATCAAATAGCCAAGGCCTCGTGCCAAGACTACAAAAAAGATTTTTCCAAGGCCTTGTGCCAAGACACTAGTTTGTCTCATGAGACCTACCGATGCATCGAGGAGCTATAGCGGGCTCCACCCGTCACATATTAAATCCAATTCATTCCCATATGAAAAGGTTTAAACATAACATAAACATGCGTATTAAAACTAGCATACGAAATGTCAATACTTTCACCATAAACTATGAATGGTATAAAAATAACACATCCACAGTCAAACATATCACAAAACCTTCAATACAATATAAGTGTATTTTATCATAATAAATCAACTAAAAATAAGCATAAAATCCATCAATGGTTTTTGACATAGATGAAATCAAAACTATTTGAGAGAAATATCTCTTTTTTTGAAATCATTTAAAAGTCACATATTTATAAAGGATGTAATTAAAAAGAGATTTTTGAATCAAAGTGTCCCATACCACTTTGAAACCTTTGAAAGAATTAACATTTTGAAAACATTCATGTCAATATAAATAAATCCTTAAAAACCATTTTGATGACATGGACATTAATTAAAAATATTTAGAAAGATAAATCTTTAAAACATTTAAAAATCTGATTTTGATAAAGAGTACCTTTCCAAAATTCTAAAAATATTCATTTTGAAGTCATTTAAAAGTCACATAATTATAATATAAAACATTTTCTTTGAAAATATTCTTATAAGATTGTAAGGGAAGCTTTGAAAATTTTATAACGGTGGTAAATAGCCACACCCGCCGTATAAGGTAAAAACAATATTCTTACCTTAATTTTGTCGAAAAGGTTAAAAAGAACCTTGTTTGGAAAACAACAGAAATATTCCTTTATAAACCTCTTATAAAAAGTCAAACAAGGGTATAAATGACTTTAACCCATATTCTGGTAAATAGTAAAAATGTTTTGAAATTAATTTTTAAGAAACATGGATGTGGATGATAGAGAGATCCCAGTATATTATTACGTATAAACAACCTCGGATAATGAAGAGATTATGAAATAACCCTTACCTTGAACTTTTCCGTGGTTGGGGTAGGTTAACCTCCTGTATAATGGTGAAATAATTGTTATTAAATTATTCAATAATCATATACATTAATATGATATCATATATGATCTTTTAACAATGCTTTGTTAATAATATCTTAGAATTATCGTCGTTTCTGGTGTAACTTACTCATTTAATTTTCTATGTTTTCTTACATATGCCATGTTTATAATGGATAGGTTGTATCTCATTAATATCCATAATAATATCAAGTCCTTAGACACTATTATTAATCATCAAATGAGAATTTTACTTGAATGGATACGATGGAGAATGAATCTCATCGCGTTCGTGGAGACTGTAGTCCGTACGTACGCACGAGCGACAATATCATTCTTTTGATATTAAAATAATATATAAATGGATGTTATATCATATATAAAGAATCATTAACATGTTATATTTATTATTTACATGAGTTACACATCATTATTATCCCCATCCAAATAATAATATATTGAATAACAATTACACCACGACGTGGAGACGGTAATCCGTACGTACGTACGTATGGTGACATGTTATTCAAAGGGTGGATAGAATACTGATTATGGTTGTACCATATTTATAATAACATCACAGTATATATATGATATTGGAGTTATTATTTTACAATGGTAAGAACAAAGGAAGAAAAAGTGGAAGAAGAAAGGAACATGGAAAAGGGTGGTGAAATCATTACCTCTTCTTCGGGTTCTTTCTTTTAATTTGATCAAAAGGGCTCCATAGGTTGGCTTTATAATCAAACTAAGGCCTCTAGGTTGTACTCAGGGAAGTTGGGAGAGTATTTGGGTAGAGTTTGGCCGAACCAAAAGGCTTTTAAGGTGTGAAGAAATGAGAAGGAGGAGTGTTCTTTTATAAGAGGGGTGAGGGGCACCTTTGGAAAAGCTAGAAATATTAACTAATAATAAATTTATATTCGGTTTATAATGGCTCAAAAGTTGATTATTTATATTTTAAGGTGGGTATGGGTCGAAAACAACTCAACCAAGATAATTTAGACAGTTTTGGGTCATTATATTATCCTTATCTTTAAGTATTAACTCTTAGTTAATTAGTTTCACTTTTACAATGTCTCTTTGTATTTTTATATAATATGGTTAATAAACATACTATATACATCCAATCTACCCCCAAGTAGTCTATTAATGATACACCTGTCATGATATAAGTCTCTTGGATGAACCTTAGATTTTTAGGAATTTAAAATCAATTAATAATATAATATTTGTTTTAAAAACTCTTTTATGTCAATTTTGACACTATTCAATATTTGATTTTTGTGAAACTTATAACAGAATGATTACTTCGAAAAAATTTCATTACATCATTCCTAAAATGTCATATTAACTTATAAAATTAGTGTAATTCATAAAAAGTCTCAAATTCTATTTATTTGTGTATTTATAATATCAATTATTTTAATTGTTCACTATTATGGAAATTACTGCATCATCATTGTGTGATAAATAAATTAAATTATTTAATGTCTAATAATTATAAATAAAATATAATTATGTATTAAATATTTTTATCTTTCTAATTAATATTTATAGTCTAAAATACAACATATATAACCCTATGTAATAATTGTTTTTCTAAAAGATATATGCTTGTGTCATTTTTGTATTCATTTTAACTTAATTAAAATAAAGTGTCCCTATCACCTACAAGTGACTCCATGGGGTCCCAAAATCGACCCAAAGATGGATATGGTCGAACATGTATCAACCAATAAGATTAGGACATGTTTTAGGGTAATTTATTATTATTATAATATTATTTTTTAACACTTATTTACCGGATTTACCCTTAACCATGGTAAATAAAATAGTTACCACAGTAATTAATCCAAATGTATAAAAATAAATGTTATCTATTTACACAATTTTAACATCATGATTCCAAATATGGAATCCATTTTTCCAAATTAAAAACACAGAAGTGGCAGAAATTAATTTAAAATTAATTCTCGTTGTTAAAACAAAAAGCGTGTTTTTAAGAGATAATAACTATCAAAAGATTGACACTTGTTTATGTTCGGTTTAATTGTGAAATTATGTCCAATGACCAACATTGTATTGAATGGTAAAAATATATTCTAAATATAATTTAAAACCACTCAAATTCATAATTTATCACTATTAATTATTTTGATTAAAAAAGTTGTTTTTAATTAAAATTTAGTAATTTTCACTATTCATCAAAATATTAAAGTTATCCAAAAAGTACCATAATTTCACCTTAGGCTAAATTAGATATTCTGAATCCAAAAATTTAGTCCATTTTGAAATATAAAATATATATAATTTCAGAAATTAGGTATTATTATTCATAACGGCTAGTTTGATCGGTTGTGGTGTGTGTTAAAACTCGAAGTTGCGTACAACACACTCTACTGTATTATTCAAAGGAAAGTGTACCATGGAAGCTTGGGATGTTTCATTTTAAATTCTTGATGTCCCCATTTAGTCAAAAAGTTTAAAATATTGTATTTAAAAACGGTTCACTATTAAAAGTTGATAAAAGTGCAACACTGAAAATGAATTTGTTCTTGCATTATATCTAAAAAACTCATAATATGGATTCTAAAATTATAAGGATTATATAAAGTTTAAAATTTAGTTAACACTATTCATAACCTCTTTCGAACGACTTGTTTGGTATGTCATGGTGCGATTGAACTTGGTGTTGCGTGTAGTGAAAGTTATTGAATTATTTTGAAGAAATAACACACTATGAAATCTTGGGGTGTTACAAAAAGAATGATATTGTCACTCGTGCATACGTACGGACTACCGTCTCCACGAACGTGATGAGATTCATTCCCCATCATATCCATTCAAGAAAAATTCTCATTTAATTATTAAAAATAATTTTTAAGAACTTTACATCATTCTGGATATGAATAAAATAAAACCTATCCATAAAAAACATGACTTATGTAAAAAAACACGTAAAATAAAACATGTATGTTAACACCCGAAATGACGATAATACTAAAATATTATTAACAAAGAATTATTAAAAGGTCATATATGATATCATAATTATGTATATGGTTATTTTATAATTTAATAAGAAAAATTTAACTATTATACAGGAGGTTAACATACCATTGACTAAGGAAAAGTACAAGGTAAGGGTTTATTTCACAATCTCTTCATTATCTGATGTTGTTTATGTGTAATTATCTTCTGGTACCTCTTTATCATCCAAATCCATGTTTCTTAAAAATGTATTTCAAAACATTATTACTATTTTACAGAATTTATACCCTTTTTTTACTTTTTTTGATAAGTTTATAAAGGAATCGTTCCGTCGTTTTCCAAACAAGGACCTTTTTAACCTTTTCGACAGAATTAAGGTAAGAATGTCTTTTTAACTTATACGGCGGATGCATCTATTTTCTGCCATTATAAAGTTGTCGAAGCTTCCATTAAAATCATATAATAATATTTTCAAAGTAAATTTTTTATTTAATAATTATGGGCCTTTTAAATGAATAAAAAAATAGATATTTCTCTCAAATAGTTTTTATTTCATATATATGTCAAAATACATTGACGGATTTTAATCTTATTTGATGTTTACTTGTTCTGATACAAAACAACCATATTTTATTGATGGTTTTGTGATATGTTTGACTGTGGATGGGTTATTTTTATATCATTCATGGTTTATGGAGAAAGTATTGACATTTCTTATGCTAGTTTTAATACGAATGTTTATGTTATATTTAAACCTGTTCATATGAGGAATTCATTGGACTTAATAAGTGACGGGTGGAGCCCGCTATAGCTCCTTGATGCATCTGTAGGTCTCATGAGACAAACTGGTGTCTTGGCACAGGGCCTTGACAAAATCTTATTTGTAGTCTTGGAACGAGGCCTTGTCTACGTGGTTATGATATTTTGGCATTATGAATTCCATCATTATGAATGTGGTTATTGATATTCCATGTTTTTTTTCAATTATTATAATATCTAGGTGAATAAGTAAATGACATTATTTCATTTTATTTTTTTCCATATTATGCTCTTTTTCAATTTTAAATGTCTTTTTTTTAGTTATATATTGCCTCAAATGTTTATGCTTAATTATGAATGTTTTCGCTATATTTTTATCCCTACTGAGCATCTGAGATCACCCCTTCCAATGTTTTATGTTTCCCAGAATGTGAAGAAGTAATTTATGAATGACCTGCAGGAATAGTATGAGGGGATATGAAGAGAAGATGTTGTAGTTGTTTTTTACTTTATGATGTAATTTATGACTTATGAATATATCTAGTGTTTCCAAGACGTCTAAACTAATCAGTCTTTCGAGACATGATCTTTTGTGATCATGCCAATGTTATGTAATAATGCACCGACTCTGGGTAACTGGGGTCGGGGCATTACATCTTGGATGATAATTAACACCCCTGTGCTCAAAAGTAACGATTTTCCCATTTCTTTGAAATATAATTAGAAATTAATGTTGTTGTTATACCATTATTATTTAAGAATATAATAATTATGTAAACTATAAAATTCAATATTTAATTAAATTTGATATTATGATCAACACTTATACTAAAAATTGAGCATTATATAATTTATAACTATGAAAAATGAAATATATACTAAATATAATAAAATACATGTTATAAAAAAATTACGGCTCGATTATTGGGAATAGTTAAACATGATATTAGTTATATATTACATGTTTTATATGATGAAAATTTAATTATCTTTTATTTATCTGTGATGAAATATATTCATGATTAGTAAGGAGATTACAATCGTCATTCTATATGTTTTTTTGTAATGTACTTTTATGTCTAAAACAATTTTTGATTATCACCAAATCAAGAAGTATGAGTATAGGGTGTCATATTTTGTTTTAGATAATAATTTGGTTATAAAAGTTTCTAATCCATGAGGCCCTCCATGGGTTATTGGTAAAATGATAGTACCGCCCCAACCAAACCATTTATTGGAAAGGTTCTAGTAAAATTCAATAAGTATATATGTCTCAAAATTTATGTATTTGTGATATTGATATTTAACAGATATATATTTAAAATACATGAATTAAAAAACCAATAGTTATATATATAACTAAATTGAAATTCTACAACACTTGAATGATCCATCAGGTAAAAATACATAACCATAGTGGGAAACACAATTAAACTATAAATTTTACAGTAATTATAACATGATAGAAAAAATTCAAGGTAAAAATTATTAATTTGTATACTCTTGGTCTAAAATAATTTTATAATGATCACCTCTTATCCATGGAAAAATAATCTCAAACCTATGTTAAGAAGTGTTTGTAATCATCATATTTGAAGAAGAAATACAAAACCCATATCCAATAAACCCTTTTATAAAATTATTTTTCGTCATCATGAGAACAAACAATGTCATAACATGGACTATGAATGGGTGATTATAATAATATCTACAAATATTACCTAGAAAATAAAAATAAATAAATAGAAATAGGTCAATGAAAATATCAACATACAAATGTGTAATTTAGAGGATTACTAGGAAGAAAAATCTATATATAATCAATAATTTTATGTACCAAGAATATGGAAATTCATCATCTATATTATTTCTAGATCATGAGGGGAATACTATACAGGCTAATAAGAGAGAATAAATCACTAAAAAGTACAGAAATCTGCAAATTAGTAGACATCTATATACCATATCATAATAGAAACCCTAGAAGTACAGAGGAATTGAAATTCAATAAAATTTCAATATTTCACAACTACCATGTCATTTATAATGTCAGCGGTTTGAATCCCTTTAATCATTGAATTAGTATCATCCATCAATGGAGTATCGTAATATCCATTCAATATATAATTTTCAATCAATAAGATATCTAAATATGAAATGATAAAAGTACAATATATTAGTTGAGTAACATGTTTAAATTTTCCCATTCCTCAAGAAGATAGGGGATAGTAACTCCAGTATAGGTTACCATCCCTTGGATAAGATCCTACATTATATAAATGTGAAATGTTTTGATCAACAAAAATTTATTGGTGCATCACATGTAAAGATATGGGAACATGGTTGTGAACCATCTTGCATCTATAGATGTCCAAGAAGCAAGTACCAGTTTCTACATAAGAAAAAACATCTTGATGTAGCATCCCAAGTATGTAATGAATAATAGATATTTTTATATATGTCTATTAATGAATTATATAGTGTTTTAGAGGCTTAAAATGAAAATAAATCCAATCTTAAGCATGGAATGCACTAATATTCTTAAAAGATTGTTTTACTGCCTTTTGATGGCAAACCCTTTTTAAATAAATATTTTGACAATTTTATAATCTATATTTATCAAAATAAACATATTCATTATGATTGGGACATTGAATTTTACATTGGATAAATTCTTTGTATTTTTCTGACAATGTTCATTTTTTAATGAATAGTGAAAAATACTGCATTTTACATCAAAACTGCTTTTTCATTTAATTTAATTATATGGTTAGATTATATATATAATTGGTCTTAAAGTGTAATCTGAATATAACTTTACCATTTAATCCAATGTTGGTCATTAGGGTTAATTTCACATTGGAATTGGTCATAAACTAATGCCAAACTTTTCATAGATATTGTTTCAAAAAAACCCGCTATATGTCATGACAGCGGGAATTGATTATTAAATTAATTAATGTGACTTATGTGTTTTGAATTTTGTAAAATAGACTTCATTTTTGAATTCGGAATATTAAATATAGCTTAGGGTGAATTTTTGCTAATTTTCTGAAAAACTTCAATTTTTGATGAATAGTGAAACCACTAAGTGGTACTTATAAAAACTGATTTTTCCGTTTAAATGAAATTTTTTCATCATTGTGTTTTGAATTTCAAAAATCCATCATAAATGGTTGTCATTATGATGTAAAATGTGGTTCAATTGGATTAAAATAATTTTTTGGTGAATAGTAACTTATTAAGTTCTTAATCGCGATTAGTGGTAATTAGTGTAGTTTACGGTAAAAATAATGTTTTAATAAAATGAAATGACCTAGACACATGTCATACCCTTATTGGATGTGTCATGGCCGACCATGACAATCCATGGGTCAACTTGGTGACCCCATGGAGCCACTTTGGTTGTGAAATGACATAAATAACTTTTTATTTAATGTTAAAGTAAAAATTACACAAACATGAGTTATTTTAGTAAACCAATTTTTACATGGGGTTATACAAGTCAGATTTTTGACTATAAATATTCATTAGAAAGATAAAACTATTTCCTACATCATAGTATTTTTTTATAACTTTTAGACATTAAATAAATTACATTATTTATGACATCATGATGATGCAGCGATGACCTCATTATTTAATGATTTAAATAAAATGGAAAGATAATGTAAAATATAAGACCTACACATGGACAAAACCAATTGGATGAGTGGATTTCGAACCCTTATCACCTTATCCTAGAATTATATCAATGTGGGACCTTTTGAATCCGAAACTCATTTTAAAATAAAGTAACTTATCTTTACTTTCCTAGAGTGCTCATTCTCTCCTCTTATAAAAGGCCCCCACCTCTACCTCCTTACACACACTCCCAAAGCCTTTGGCTCGCCCAACCCCTGCCCATTGTGTCTCTCCACATCCCTCTATTACTCCTTGAAGCCTCAATTTTGGCAGAAGTCTTCCCAAGGAATCCTTTGAGCTCAAACCAAAGGGAGTTACCCGATTTTAAGTTAATGTCTTCTTTTGAGTCCTTTTGTTTTATTTTTCTTCTCCAACCCCCTAAACTATTTTTATTATTTTATTTTGTAACAACTCCAGTATCCTCAATATACTAGGATTTTGTTATAATATGGATTCGAGCTACACTTACACACACCTACATCTAATGGTTAACGAACATACTGTTTCTCTGGATGGTGAATTTATGCCTCCCGAAACGATGATTATTCAAATTTATTTTAACACCTAAAAAGGTGGCCATTAAGATGTCAATATATTTATATATGATATATAATATGTTTATGTTTTCTTTAAGCTGCTGTTTTTTTTCATTTTGGTCATACCTTTATGGTTTCCATTATGGGTAAACGCGATATCTTCATTTAAGGAAGTGCGGACTACCGCCCCCTCAAAGTGATTTGATTCGTTAAATACCATATATGGGACGTATAAAGGATGGAACTATGATATTATATATGATATTATACTGGAATTATAATATACCATTATATCATTATGATTTCATTCGATAAAATACGAAATAGAAGTGAAAGTAGCGTTCATGCGTACATACGGCTTACCGTCTCCATGAACGGTGCATTTCATTTCATACCTCTAAATGATTATGTAATATTATAAATGCATGTATATAATGGATATATATGATATATACATAATGATTATAATTCTGGATATAATGGATAAATGAACAACATGTAATTATAAAGGGTTTATTTTTGACTCAAGTACCAATGATCGTTAAAACGACCGTTATTAACTTAAATAATTACATAGTGTTAATGACATAGCAATAAGTGATATTAAAGGAATAATGAACCTGAAAAAGGTTCTTAAAGAAGTAGAAATTAACTCAAGTTTATTATTCAGGACATTAAAGAACGATCGAGTCAAGTCGGACCCAATGTATGGGACTTCGTCTCAATCTCCTTTCATTGAGGCATATTTTGTTTTATACACAACCTTCTTTTATACGGTGTATAAACCCCTTTGACTTTTACGTTTATCCAAAAGGAATCTTTTTTATACAAAGCGTTTACTAAATGACAAAAGGGAATGTTTTTGTCGTACGTATGCGTCGACAACGACCTCTCCGCCGCCGTGACCGTTATTTGAGTTTCGGCTTCCTCTACAAGCCATACCTTCTTTTTAAAAGAAAAATAAATAACATGTTTTAATTTTCTTTTATTTTGGTATTTAAAATGGTTTTCATAATGTTTTTATATCAATGTGTTGTATTGATATCTTGTGATTGAAAGGTGGAAATGTTATGTTTCCTTTATGAATGTTTTATGTGACATGATTATGTTGATGTTCTTGGGCATTATTATGAAGACGGGTGGTTCCGTGATAAACTAAGGGCCGGTGAGCCCTATATAGATCCCAATGCATTGGGTAATGAGAAGGAATGAAACGTTAAGGTTTCTCCGAAGATATTTAGGCAATATACTGTGATGGGTATTCCAAACGTAACCAAGAGGGTTACTCCCTATGTAATAATGTTATGAATGCCTCAAATTACCTTTATGTATTATGATTTCTATGATTTATTCATGATTTGATGAGGTATGTTAAAGTGCATATGTTTTATGGGTAAAGTATGATTTCATTCTTATGTATATATGTACCCATGTTTCCTTTCCATATTTTTATATCCCTTACTAAGCTTTTTATGAGCATCCCATGTTTTTTTGAAATGTTTTTCACAGGTCATGGGAAAGGTACATGATATGATGATAGTGTCAAGGAAGTGTCAAGAAATAATCCATGTTTTATTTTAAATGTGTTTCCATTGATGGGAATGAAGAATACTATCTTTATGTAACCACATTATTTATATATGGAATGTAATGTAGGTTTTATGATCTAATTCTCTAAAACTCTAAACCCGAAAAGATCCTCAATGTGTAATCTTGTAATAACTCAAGATTAAGTAAGGTTTAAGGCTGGGGCCTTATAGTTGGTATCAAAGGCCGGTTTTGATAACTTTAGGAGTTATAATTCTATTAAATGATTATCCAAAAATATTATTTTTTGAAATGAAATAGCATTTGAAGATTACCTTGTTGCTTCATCTAAGAAATGTTTGTTTAGAATGGTTTTCCGTAGAGGAAATAGGTAAGTAGTGCTAGGAAGGCATACAGATGGAAATAACCTTCCGAATCAGCATCCTCAGATGGTCGGAATTAGAACTGAACAGTTTGTTGCAGTAAGGGCGTAGTTGACTCAAGCAGTAAATGGCGGTGGTATCCATACACGAGATCAGCCAGATCAACCGCAGAGTAACATGTCAGTGGTGGAACATTTCATGAGGCAACATCCCCCATCATTCAGAGGATCATCTGACCCTGTGCTAGATGAAGGGTGGATTAAAGCACTGGAGAAGATTTTTTATGTCATGGGGTGTTCAGACAACCAAAAGTTTAGTCTTTCTATTTACCATTTGGAGGGTGAGGCAGATCAGTGGTGGTCTATGGTTAAAAATATCAGGGACACCGATGAGATTGATGCTCTTGGCTGGGATGAATTCAAAGGTATGTTTCTTGAGAAGTATTTTCCTAAGTCTGTTCGACTTAGGATGGAAAAGAAATTCTTGGAATTGAGGCAAGAGGAAGACTCAGTGGCTACCTATGAAGAAATGTTCACTCGATTGGCAAGGTATGCTCCAAATTTTATCTGAGACCTTGATAGTAAAATCAATCATTTTTTACTCAGGATTAAAGCCAAAATATCGAAGTGCATTAGATTCTCGTGAGTTTAAAAGTTATGAAAAGCTTGTTCGATGTGCTGAGAAGGTGGAAATGGAGTTCGTCGATGATCAAGTGTTCTATAACAAACAACAGAATAAGAGACCGAGGTGGAAGGAGAAAGGTAAGAATTCTTCAAAAAAGTATGATGGTAAGAAAACTAAGTTTACAGTTTGTGATAAATGTGGCAAAAGGCATGCTGGGGAATGTCTTCTGAATTCTGGAAAGTGCTACCGATGTGGTAAGATGGGACTTAAGGCTCGTGATTGCACTAAAAAGGATCAAGGTGAAGGTAAGACCAAATTTTATTTACAGTTAGTGAAATGTTATAAGTGCAATAAGATGGGTCACTATGCAAACGAGTGTCCAACAAAGAGCTTGAGTGATGGGAAGCAGTTAGACTACAAGCAGAAAAAGGTGGTGAAATCCTTTGCAACTACTTCCGCAGATGTTGGGCCATCAAACGAAGTTGTATCAGATATATTGTTTGTTTTTTCAGATTATGCCAGTGTGTTGTTTGATTCGGGGTCTACACATTCTTTCATCTCTGAAACATTTTCTAGTAAAATTGGAATACCATCTCAATAAATGACTCTTGAACTTTTGTTAAAAACACCTGGGGGGAATGTTGAGGAAAAAAGAATTTATAAGAATCTTCCTATCCTTATCTGTGGAAAGAACCTACTTGCAAACCTTATTGTTCGACCTCTAGTAGAGTTTGATGTTATCCTGGGTATGGATTGGCTCTCTATTTACCATGCTAAGATTGACTGTAGATCTAAAGAAGTTTCCTTTCAGAAGGACTTTCAGTTTGTGTACAAGAATGAACCCTTACTATTGATAACTTATCATGACGCCGAGAAACTTGTAAAAGATGGAAATGAATGTTACGTTGCACACATCGTTGAAAATAAAGGAACTGTTCAGATTAATGATGTGCCTGTGGTAAATGAGTATCCTGAAGTTTTTCCTGATGAGTTGCCTGGAATAATCCTAGATCGGGAAGTTGAATTTACTTTTGACTTAGTTCCTGATGATAAGCCAATTTCAAAACCGCCTTATCGAATGGCTCAAATTGAACTTTTAGAGTTGATGTAGAAATTGCAAGATTTATTAGAGAAAGGTTTTATTCGACCTAGCACATCACCATGGGGTGCCCCTGTCTTGTTTGTTAAAAAGAAAGATGGTTCAATGAGACTTTGCATTGATTATAGAGCCTTGAATAATATCATTTTTAAGAAAAAATATCCATTGCCTCATATCGATGATTTTTTTGATCAGCTCCAGGGAGCTCAGTATTTTCCAAAGATTGACTTGAGATCGGGGTACCATCAGCTGAAGGTAAAGGAAGAAGATGTTCTGAAGACCACTTTCCGTACAAGATATGGCCACTATGAATTTGTAGTAATTCCTTTTGGGCTAACCAATGCACCTGTTGTATTCATGGACTTAATGAATAGAATTTTCCATGAGTTTTTGGATAAGTTTTTGGTGGTTTTTATTGATGATATTCTGGTGTTTTCTAAAAGTAAAGAAGAGCACGAAAGACATTTAAGGGTTATCATGCAAACCTTAAAAGAAAATAAATTGTATGGGAAATTCAGAAAGTGTGAGTTTTGGTTGCAACAAATTTCATTCCTTGGTCACATTGTTTCTAAAGATGGGATAACTATTGATCCTGTAAAAACAAATGTTGTGGAAGACTAGCCAAGACCCACAAATGTAACTGAGATTTGTAGCTTCCTTGGTTTGGCAGGCTATTACCAAAGGTTTGTTATAAATTTTTCACGGTTATCTAGTCCAATGACTAAGCTAACTCGGAAGGATGTTAAATTTATCTGGAAAAAATAATGTGATTATTGTTTTCAGGAATTGAAAAGAAGATTGGTGAATGCTCAAGTTTTGGCACTACCTTCCAGGAATGGTGAGTTTGTTATATACAGTGATTCTTCATTGAAAGGACTTGGTTGTGTCCTAATGCAGAATGATCAGGTAATTGCTTATGCTTCACGACAGTTGAAAACTCATGAGGTAAATTACCCTACACATGATTTGAAATTAGCTGCTGTTGTTTTTGCTTTAAAAATATGGAGGCATCATTTGTATGGAGTAAAGTGTGAAATATATACCGATCACAAAAGTTTAAAGTATATATTCACTCAGAAGTAATTGAACATGAGACAAAGGAGATGGCTAAAATTAATCAAGGATTATGATTGTATAATTCATTACCATCCGGGAAAAGAAAACAAAGTGGCTGATGCTTTGAGTTGAAAAAGTAATTCTTCATTAGCAATGTTGCGTTTGGAACGTGATCCTTTGGTTAAGGATTTGATGAACATTGGCATAGAAGTTGTTGGTGCAGGAAGTTCTTCTGTTTTGTATCAGGTATCAGTGAGATCATCTCTATCAGATAGAATCAAGCAAGCACAGAAGCAAGACAGTGAGTTGCAGAAAAAGGTAGAGCTGGTTCAGCAAGGTAAGATGCCTGAATTCAACATTGATAATGATTTCATTTTGAGATTTGGGAAGATATTGTGTGTTCCTTGTGATTCACAGTTGAAGAGAGAGTTGTTATGTGAAGCTCATAGTTCTCCGTTTTCAGTTCATCCTAGAATTACTAAGATGTATAGAGATCTGCCGGAGTATTACTGGTGGGATGGAATTAAAAGAGATATTACTGATTTTACTGTGAAGTGTTTGACTTGTCAGCAGGTTAAAGCAGAGAGGTAGTTACCAAAAGGGATGCTTCAGCCTTTACCAGTGCCAGAGTGGAAATTGGAGAATATATCCATCGACATTGTTGTGGGATTACCGAAGACATCTCGAGGTAATAACGCAATCTGGGTTATTATTGATCGCTTGACTAAATCTGCTCATTTCCTTGCTATACAAGATACTTTTTCCCTAGATCAACTTTCCCGTTTGTATCTTAAAGAGATAGTCAGGTTAAATGGAGTTCCTCTCTCCATTGTATCTGATTGTGATCCCAGGTTCACTTCTAACTTTTGGAAAGGCCTTCAAAAGTCGTTGGGTACTGAATTAAATTTTAGTACAACATTTCATCCTCAATCAGATGGGCAGTCAGAATGAACAATTCAGACATTGGAGGATATGCTATGTTCTTTATCTATGGATTATCCGGGAATTTGGGACCAACATCTTTCTTTGGTTAAATTTTCATATAATAATAGTTTTCATTCCAGTATACAGATGGCACTATTTCAGGGATTATATGGGAAGCGGTGTCAAACTCCAGCTTTCTGGGATGATGTGGGTGAAAGGAAGTTTATGGGACCAGAATTTGTAGAAGAGATGGCAGAAAAAGTTCAGCTAATTCAGAAGCACATGAGAACTGCTCAGAACAGGCAGAAGAGTTATGCGGATAACTGGAGGAAGGATCTATCTTTCGAGGTTGGTGATCATGTTTTTCTCAAGGTTTCTCCTTGGAAAAGTGTGATGAGATTTGGTAAGAACGGAAAGTTGAGTACAAGGGTTATTGGACCATATGAAATTCTGGAGAGAGTTGGATCAGTTGCTTACCGAGTGTCTTTACCTCTGAGTTTATCTTAGGTACACAATGTTTTTCACGTTTTGATGTTGAGAAAGTATATGCCAGATCCATCTCATGTTTTGAGTCTAGAGGTAGTTCAGCTTGAAGAGAACCTATCTTATGAGGAACAAACGGTCCAGATTCTTGACCACAGGGAGCAAGTGTTACAGAATAAGGTGATTAAGCAGGTAAAGGTTTTGTGGAAAATCCACATGATGGAAGAGGCAACATGGGAATCCGAAAATGCAATGAGGGATAAGTACCCCCATTTATTTGATAAGTAAATAAATTGCGGGGAAGCAATTTTATAAAGGGGGGAAGGATGTAACATCCCAAGTAAGTAATGAATAATAGATATTTTTATCTATGTCTATTAATGAATTATATAGTGTTTTAGAGGCTTAAAATGAAAATAAATCCAATCTTAAGCATTGAATACACTAATATTCTTAAAAGATTGTTTTACTGCCTTTTGATGGAAAACCCTTTTTAAATCAACATTTTGACAATTTTAAAATCTATATTTGTCAAAATAAACATATTCCTTATGATTGGGACATTGAATTTTACATTGGATAAATTTTTGGTATTTTTCTGACAATGTTCATTTTTTAATGAATAGTGAAAAATACTTCATTTTACATCAAAACTGCTTTTTCATTTAATTTAATTATATGGTTAGATTATATTTTTAATTGGTCTTAAAGTGTAATCCGAATATAATATAACCATTTAATCCAATGGTGGTCATTCGTATTAATTTCACTTTGGAATTTGTCATAAACTAATGCAAAACTTTTCATAGATATTGTTTCAAAAAAACCCGCAATTTGTCATGACAACGGGAATTGATTATTAAATTAATTAATGTGACTTATATGTTTTGAAATTTGTAAAATAGACTTCATTTTTGAATTCAGAATATCAAATTTATCTTAGGGTTAATTTTTGGTAATTTTCTGAAAAATTTCAATTTTTGAAGAATAGTGAAACCACTAAGTGGTACTTATAAAAACTGATTTTTCCGTTTAAATGAAATTTTACCATCATTGTGTTTTGAATTTCAAAAATCCTACATACATGGTTGTCATTAAGAAGTTAAATGTGGTTCAATGGGATTAAAATAATTTTTTTTGGGGAATAGCAACTTATTAAGTTCTTAATCGCGATTAGTAGTAATTAGTGTAGTTTAAGGTAAGAATAATGTTTTAATAAAATGAAATGACCTACACACATGTCCTACCCTTATTGTATGTGTCATGGAAGACCCAGACAAGCCATGGGTTAACTTGGGGACCCCATGGAGCCACTTTGTTTTGGGAATGACATAAATAACTTTTTATTTAATGTTAAAGTAAAAATGACACAAACATGTGTTATTTTACTAAAACAATTTTTACATGGGGTTATATAAGTCATATTTTTGACTATAAATATTCATTATAAATCTAAAAAGCTTTCCTACATCATATTAGTTTTTTATAACTTTTATACATTAAATAAATTAAATTATTTATGACATCATGATGATGCAGCGATGCCCTCATTAGTTAACGATTTAAATAAAATGGAAAGATAATGTCAAATCTAATACCTACACATGGCAAAAACCAATTGGATGAGGGGATTTCAAACCCTTATCACCTTATCCTCGAATTATATCAATGTGGGAACTTTTGAATCCAAAACGCATTTTAAAATAAAGTAACTTATCTTTACATTCCAAGAGTGCCCATCCACTCCTCTTATAAAAGGCCCCCATCTCTACCTCCTTACACACACTCCCAAAGCCTTTGGCTCGGCCAAAGCCTACCCATTTTGTCTCTACACATCCCTCTCTTACTCCTTGAAGCCTCACTTTGGGCAGAAGTCTTCCCAAGGAAGCCTTTGAGCTCAAACCAAAGGGAGTTATCCGATTTTAAGGTAATGTCTTCTTTTGAGTCCTTTTGTTTTATTTTGCTTCTCCAACCCCCTAAACTCTTTTTATTCTTTTCTTTTGTAACAAATCCAGTATCCTCAATATACTAGGATGTTTATATAATATGTATTCGAGCTACACTTACACACACCTACATCTAATGGTTAACGAACATACTGTTTCCGTGGATGGTGAATTTATGCCTCCCGAAACGATGATTGTTCAACATTCTTTTAACACCTTAAAAGGTGGCCATTAAGATGTCACTATATTTATATATGATATATAATATGTTTATGGTTCCCTTAAGCTTCAGTTTTTTTTCATTTTGGTCATACCTTTATGGTTTCTATTATGGGTAAATGTGATATCTTCATTTAAGGAAGTGCGGACTACCGCCCCCTCTAAGTGATTTGATTCGTTAAATACCATATGTGGGACGTATAAAGGATGGAACTAAGATATTATATATGATATTATACTGGATTTATAATATACCTTTATATCATTATGATTCCATTCTATAAAATACGAAATAGAAATGAAAGTAGCGTTCATGCGTACGTACGGCTTACCTTCTCCATGAACGGTGCATTTCATTTCTTACCTCTAAATGATTATGTAACATTATAAATTCATGTATATACTAGATATATATGATATATACATAATGATTATAATTCTGGATATAATGGATACATGAACAACATGTAATTATAAAGGGTTTATTTTTGACTCATGTACCAATGATCGTTAAAACAACCGTTATTAACTTAAATAATTACATAGTGTTCATGACTTAGCAATAAGTGATATAAAAGGAATAATGAACTTGAAAAAGGTTCATAAATAAGTATAAATTAACTCAAGTTTATTATTTAGGACATTAAAGAACGATCGAGTCAAGTCGGACCCGAGGTATGGGACTTCGTCTCAATCTCCTTTCATTGAGGCATATTTTGTTTTATACACAACCTTCTTTTATACGGTGTATAAACCCCTTTGACTTTTACATTTATCCAAAAGGAATATTTTTTATACAAAGCGTTTAATATATGACAAAAGGGAATTTTTTTGTCATACGTATGCGGCGACAATGACTTCTCCGCCGCCGTGACCGTTATTTGAGTTTCGGCTTCCTCTACAAGACATACCTTCTTTTTAAAAGAAAAATAAATACCATGTTTTAATTTTCATTTATTTTGGTATTGAAACTGGTTTTCATAATGTTTTTATATCAATGTGTCGTATTGATATCTTGTGATTGATAGGTGGAAATGTTATGTTTCCTTTATGCATGTTTTGTGTGATACGATTATGTTGAGGTTCTTGGGAATTATTATAAAGACGGGTGGTTCCGTGATAGACTAAGGGCGGGTGAGCCCGATATAGCTCTACAATGCATTGGGTAACGCGACGGAGTGAAACGATAAGGTTTCACCAAAGAGATTTAGGGAATATATTGTGATGGGTATTCCAAACGTAACCAAGAGGGTTACTCCCTATGTAAGAATGTTATGAATTCCTCAAGTTACCTTTATGTCTTATGAGTTCTATGATTTATTCATGATTTGATGAGGTATGTTAAAGTGCATATGTTTTATGGGTAAAGTATGATTTCATTCTTATGTATATATGTACCCATGTTTCCTTTCTATATTTTTATATCCATTACTGTGCTTTTTATGCTCATCCCATGTTTTTTTGAAATGTTTTTCACAGGTTAAGGGAAAGGTAAATGATATGATGATAGTGTCAAGAAAGTGTCAAGAAATAATCCATGTTTTTTTAAATGTGTTTCCATTGATGGGAATGAAGAATACTATCTTTATGTAACCACTTTGTTTATATGTGGAATGTAATGCAAGCTTTATGATCTATTTCTCTAAAACTCTAAACCCAAAAAGATCCTCAATGTGTAATCTTGTAATAACTCAAGATTAAGTAAGGTTTAAGGCTGGGGCCTTATACTTGAGACCTGTGGGAATGTGTCTTGTCAAATGGGATTCCATCAAGCTTCAAAATTTTATTAATCCTTAATATATTTCATTATATTTTTTCCTTATTCTATTTTGTTTCAATAGAATAAAGATATTAATAATAGTGTTGAGTGTGCCTTAAATTCAATTATATTAATGATTGATAATTACCATCCTAAATTAGTATATAAGATAGTATACATGACATATTCCACTATTCTAGAAGATATTAGGTTCTTAATTACCATGTGAATTTATAATCCAATTTTTTCATGTTTATTAATATTTTTACTCCAATATATAAGAAGAATAAATTTAGAAAAAACTAGTATTGAGGAAATTATTCACCTTAGAAGAGACCTCCTATGTACACAATGGATAAAGAGGGGGGAGATATAAACTACATTTAATGGATACAATTAGAAGAGGTTTTTAAAAATATTCAATTTATTTTTATTAAATATACATTTAATGAAAAATTATTCAATGGATATTGGTTCAAAACATTGAATTTTACACACGGTGAAATGATTCAACCAAATGTTCATGAGCCATGAATATGTTGTTATCCTACTTTTGGTATCCCTTGAGATATGTTTTTATTAAGAATGATCTATCTTCTGTTTTTATTATTTATTCAATAGTGTTTCCATATATTTTTTCCTTTCCATGAATAAAATTAAATTTTAGATTACATGTTATGATTCTAGGCCTCTTCAAATCCTATATCATAGAGTTATTATATAGAATTAAATGGTATGAATAAATATATTTCCTCAAATAGGAATATTTTGATCCTTTAAGGAAATAATTTTATCATTATTACTCACATTATAATCAATTCTATTTCCATAGAGTCCTTAAATTAATGTAAAATGCATACATGCATTTCTCTAGAATCCATATTTATACATACGGTGGATAATCAATCTACATTGATGTGTTTTATTTGTGTTAGAAATCTTATTGAATGTCAATAAAAAGTGATAATGTAGTCTATCATTCCAAAATCAAGTCACATAGTCAATCTCCCATTAAAAAAAGTATTGTTATCTTCAATATACATGACAAGCCTCCATTAAAAAAATGGGTGGAAATAATCATTTAAAATGGATTGTTTTTAATGTACAACTATTAAACCTTCAAATCCATATTTCATGTTTTTCATATTACCACCATGATATTCCCCTTATAAATATTTATATTCCAAAAATCAATTTCTGAGCCCTAATTTTATACTCCAATCAAATCATTATTCAACTAATAAGAAATAATTATATAGAAAGATTAGAAAATTTTAGTTCCTTTGATGGATGATATCCCTCCATTATGGTAAAATGATTTCTTTTTAAGAATTTAAATTTTCATAAATTCAATTAAAAATTTCCTAGATGTGATTAAAATTCAAAATTCCCAAAAAACATGGGTACCCCAAAATATATTACATGGACAATAACTTTTTAATTTATCGTATTACCTTTTATGGTCAACCTCCTATGAAAATTAAAATCATAATCGAAAATACAATTTGATTAATATATATTACTTATTTTCATAAAGTTACCCATAATGTTAAATAACATATTTCAAACACTAAATATCCTAAAAACATCCCTAGATACATAGAATCATGTCATTATCATTAAATAATTCTAATTATTTCATTACGCTTCTCCATAATTGAATGGGATTGATATTTCCTTTTAAAAACATATTAGATATAAATCATCTTATAAAATATTCATAAATACAAAAAAAATAGTGTGAGATAATGTATTGCCTTTTAAAATTCCATAGGAGTAGGAGAACTATCATTTAGGTGTAACAATAAATATTTCATAAATCTACCAAATTAATACATAAATCATTTTTTTTTGAAAAATCACACATTTGAAACCTGAGAAGGCTAATCCTCAACATCTCATAGTTAATGGGGTCAAAATTCCAACAGATATATAGATTTAGTGAAATTAATCAATTAATGATACAATTTTATAGAATGATAATGCACTCAAATTATATATACATAAAAATATCAAACCATCATTCTTAAATCTAGTGCTAAAAACACAAATATTATATTTTTGGATTTTTTTTCACATAAATTTAACCTAATTGTTTCCATCCAAACCGTTAAACATAATATTTAAATGTTGGATCAATTTCATTCATAATTACCTTTTAGAATTAGTGTTTTAGATAATTAGGAAAAACACTTAACATCATGGATTCCTAAAAAATGTATTTGTTAAGACCAAAATCGTCATCTATTTAATTCTTAGTGTTCAGAAACATTTATAGGAATAGTATACTTAAATATTCTCTTCAGGATATAGAGAAAATTAAACAAAAAAAGGGAGTGCTCAAATGGTCTATAAGGGTGAACATATATTAACAATTTAATATAATCAGTGACAATATAATGAGTATATGATAAATGATAACTTAATCAAAGTTATTTTTCAAAATAACATGATAAATCATACACATAAATAACTACATCATCAATCAAGGATTGTGGTATAAATCTTAACCATATGACAAGATTTATAAAAATAAATAATAATGGGAAATTTGATTTAAAACATAATCAAATATAACATTTATTAACCATTGATGGAATAAAAAATTAAGTTGGTGCCTTGGGATATGATTATCATAGAACCCTTATATTACCCTTACACAAACCCTTATAATCGGACTATCCATATGGACCACTTCCAATATAATAATCTATACATCATATTCATTTTCAAATGCATTGGATAAAATATTGAAACAACCATAATATAAGCTATATTGGAATCACCCGTGAGATATAATGGGGATAAATCCTTCATATAATATATGGAAGGATCACCCATGATCTATAATGGTTCTAACACATTTATATACAACGTATGTAGACCAAATCCTAAATAAAATCCTTAAAAACACATTCAAAATCTTGTGGAAAAAACTTTTTAACGTTAAAATACACTTTTGACCTAAAAAAATTTAATACAAATTTAATAATAAAAATGGATAGAGGGGATTTTATAAAATAAAACATGAAATAAATTTTATGGAATATAATTATTAGATAACATTTATGGTCGTTGTAAAATTTCTTTGCTGGAATAAACATTAGAATAACAGATTTATTTTTTATATTATAAGGAATTCAAACCATCCATAAAAATATTATTTATAGATTAATAATGAAACAACGTAATAGAGAAATAAAATATACATTGTAATAATTATATTTACACAGAAAAAATCAGTAATTAATTTTAAAATATGCACATTTTTTAAAAAGAGTTTGAAAATAGATATTCAAACAATTTTTAAATAGGGGTTTTATAGAAATGGGACCCTTGATTTAATTGAATGTTTTATTATGTAAACTATTTATATAAAACAGATTCACTTCCTTGGTTTTATGTTTTAGGATTTTAAAATACTATTTACAATTGTTACCATAGCTAATATAGCTATTGAATAGTGATCACATGATTAGTACAAATATAGATCATTAAAAAATACAATTTACTCAAAAAATGGAAGTGATGGCCTCATCTAGTAGTATTTATCCATATAAAGCCCATTTTTCGAAGCACATAAAGGAGGTAGTTTCACTAGGATTCACTCTTGACCAAGACCAAGTGATGCTTCGTCAATTTAAGGTTTAACAAAACCACATACGGGAGAAGTGGAGCGATGTTATCCAAACTGTCCCAAAGTTCTGTCACCATAGTTCACTTTACCCTTAGGACTTATGCGGGTTTTATAAGGGGATATGTAACAATATCCGAGAACATTGATTATGTGCATTAGTTTTGTTTAGAATAATGAATATACATTCATTTTATTATTGTAACTTTGTAAATGGTTTTTGATTAGAAGATACTATTATTTGTTATTATTCAATTAAGAAATTTTTTTGATAAGTTAATGGATTTTGGAATTATATAATATTTTAATAAAATATTAAATATAAATGATCGTATGATTTTCATGAATAAAATTATAATTTATATTAAGGATTGAAATCTGTTTTTGTCAAAACCAATGAAAGTTTTATAAATTTAGGAATTTATTTTAAAAATAAAAATTAAAATATTTATCAAATAATTTAGATAAAATTAATATTATTTTTCGAATCAGAACATATAAATTAACAAACAAATAATTTTTCATAATTTTCTATGACAGTCAAATTGTTTGGTGAAAATTAATTATTGTTTCAATATATATTGTGTTTTATGACATCATATTGACCCAATAGGGATGTAATGAAGTAATATTAAAGTGATTTTCTGAGAATATATGTTTTAACATTAAAATAATGTGATTTTAGATTTGTTTGGTTTATTTTACAAAGCCTTAGTTGACCCTCAACAACATATAAAACATATTAACATCTTAAAATAATTTCCTTGATAGTGTGACTCATCTCCATGTAATAAAGACTAATATATTAATAAATTAAGACATTGGACTTATTAAATAATTTTTTTACTCCATTTTTTAAAACACTAGGGTATTATTTGTGGTTTTTATTATTTTATTGTGTAGTGTCCAAAACCGAAAAAAATAAAGCATTCTGTCTTCTTTCCAATATAAACCCACTCAACCACCCGTTCCACTTTACACAAACAATTTGGAGGTCGACCAAACCATGAACTAGTCTCTCTATAATCCTCCAAATATTCCACAAGCTCCCAATAAGACTCTCTCAAGCTTCTCCTAAAATGTGGGGATGACATTTCCAAATAAGGGATTTCTTCCTTTCTCATTTTGTCCAAATTTTATTATGTTTCTATGACCTTTTGTTTTCAATTAAAAATATTGGGGTATGATTTTACACCACCCCCATACATTGTTACTTATTTTTGAGTTATGAGAGACCTATTTCTCTCTCATTAATTCCAACCATGAACACCCGTTACCATGTTGAAATTTCATAAGGAATTTCTCTATTCCCATTTACATTCAAGAAATTCTTTTCTATTATGCATCTCAATTACATTAAATATGTTGATATAATATGTTACATGATCCCATTACTATCCATTTTATGAATAAATTATGAGATACCCCTTTCTCTATCATCAACCAAATTTAAAATTTCTATTTGACGTCAGTATGCAACTAAAGTTACACAAAAACTTCTCATAAAAAAATTATCATGTATGTGAATACCATACCCATTTCACTATCAAGGGTATTTAACATTATACACACATACAAGTTGATTGAGGACGTAAATGTATGTTTTACACATAACTTATTTTTGGAATAAATTATGATGATTAATCAATCCATGTTTTATGATCCATGTGGCACACTTATGCATGAAATGAAATTTTTATAAAGGGTGAACACTGATATCGCTCCAATACATTGGGTAAAGAATAGTATCATGATACATCAAGTGTCATGAGTGTTGAATCATACTAATTCAGGTGAAGTGATGTTATACTCGTTATAATTCAGGTTCAATTAGGGTTTTCTCATGGTCCATGTGAAATGAGCCTTGTGTCATTCTAATATCATATTAAAAGTTGTTTCCACATTTCCATGTTATGATAATCATGCTATATGATGCCTTTAGGTTATTTTTTCTCTTATGACTCATTGATAAGACTATATCCAAACTTGTATTTTATTTTTCATGTTATTCCTTGTTAACTCCTATATTTAGCATTATAGATAACTCTGTTCACATGTATGTTCTTTGTATATGCCATGCAATGAAAAGTACGAGGGAATGTTGTGGTCATGTAAATAATGTTTTCAATAAAGATATGAAATTTTTATATCTTAAGTTGTCATTTAATGTTCCTTATTATTCTAGACACTATATCTCTCAAACCTTATAGTTGTCTTGAAAACAAATTATCTTATAAATCATGTTTAAGTCTGTAATTACGAGTCGCGTTGTTATAGATGATATCATATGATAGGTTTAGTAATTTTTTGGAATAGGATTTGAAAAACTTTATGAAATCCTTAAAGATAATTCTATGTATACATAAAATAACCAAAAATTTTAGAGAGTATAAAGTAAGTGGTTTATCAAGAAAATACATCCCTATATAAATATAAAAATGTTGAGGTACCCTTGACACAGATGTATCTAGGGGTAAAATCCAAAACACCGCTTTGAGATATAGTCAAATGAGAACTGGTACATGACAATAGGCGTTGCATCACTCTTGGTTATGAAACTATCTAGGGATATGCATTGGTAATTCCTAATCTTAGTATGAACCATTTTTAGGAGAATGAAAAATTCCCCTAAGAATATATGTTAGGATGTAGATCATGGATTACATAGATTGAAGCTTATAAATTCCTAAGATAAGGAAATAAATGTAATTTAAAAGTTATCGCTTTTTTTCTCTGGATTCCACTTTTTGTGTTAATCCAAAAATTCCTTTTATTCAAACAAATGTACATTAATAGGAGAACTCAGGCTATCAACTGATGTAAAGATCAATGTGATGATTGTTCTAATTAGATGCCCAATCCAACGAGAGCGGGATTCAAAATCATTTTCACCTTACACTATCAGTTAACTCATGTATTGAATAGACACATGGGTTAAGAGGAACATCCAAACCCCCATAAGAAATAACATGTCACAATCGAGGTCATTATGAGAAAAATGCCTCCTAATTTTAATGGATAATATTATCCCTCAATCAATGAACAATGGATCAAATCCATTGAAAAGATCTTCTCTATCATAAAATGTTCTGAACAAGAGAAGATTCATTTGAATGCATTCCTTATGAAGGATTAATCTTATCAATGGTGGACATTGATAAAAAATAAAAAGCATGAGGATGATATTGAGGCATTGGAATAGAAGGATTTTAAAAAAATGTTTTTAGATAAATATTTTTCACCAAACCACCAACTTAAGATGGAAGGGGACTTCCTTGCCCACAAGCAAAAAAGACGAAAAATCCATCGGAGCATACAAGGAAAACATCACAAATCCTGCACGATATTCTTATGGGTGTTTTGTTACCCCAAAATGAAATGTAGAACACTTATTTTTTGGGGCTAAAACCTCACCTACGTAAATCCCTATAGATCCGTGAATTTGATAGCTATGAGGAAAATGTCTGATGTGACCTAAATTTCGAAATGGAGATCATCGAATCTTAGGGGTATCATGGGTATAAGAAGCATAAGTTGGGATTTTATTTTGGTGGTCTCATGGATAAATCTAACGGTGCTAAAAAATTCCATCACCCCACTTTCCAAATGTGAGGACAAAATCACATAGGAAATTTTTTGATGGGGATGAGGAAATGTTTTAAGTTTGGAAGAGAAGAAAACCTAGCCATTAACTACATACTTGAATACCCCGCTGATGTGATAGGGGATAGGAACACTTTGTTCGACCCTCGTTGAATTTTTCAAGGCTTCAACAATAATGAACAATGGAACATTGTAAACTAATGCCATATGAAAAGGGTTTTCGGAGGCAACCATCAACCTCCATGGCAGCAATAGTGAGTTTTTCCATCACTACCACTGAAGAAAAACCCGAAAATAAAGTGGTTATAGGTATGGTAATTATTCATTCAATTATTGCAAACACACATTTTGATTTTTTTCTACACATTAATTTATATCGAAAATGTTTAATAGAACAATCCCAACACCACCACAAATCTTGGAAATGAAGAGGACGGTGATAATAGAAAATGGGGAAATCATTTCATCGCATGAATATAACTTTTCCCCTTTCATAATTTTTGGATTTAACATCCCAGCGAACCTCGTCACAGTCTCTCTAATGGAATTTTATTTAATTATTATCATTGATTGTATTTTTCTATGTATAGCCAAAATCAATTTCCCTGAGAGAGAAATCTCTATCCATATGGGGGTCGACCCATAATTCTGTACAAGTGAAAGGAGGAGGATGAATCTTCATTATCACCATCATCTCAAGCATGGATATTACATCCCTATGAAAACATGTATATTTCTCATTTGATTATGTTTAAGTAAGAAAACATCCTTTAAGACATTTCCATTGTGAAGGAATTATCTGAATTTTTTCCCCGAGGGTCGAGTCATACTCCTAGAAGAGATGTAGAATTCGTGACTTATTTTATACCTGGGAATTTTCCAATATCCAAGGCTACATATTGACAGGATGTTTTAAAGCATGAGGAGCTAAGAGAAAACTATATGAGAATTTGGATAAAGTGATTATACACCCAAGTGCTTCTCCATGGGGTGCACTAGTCCACTTCATCAAGAAGAATGATGGGTCAATGTTCATTTGAATTGATTATCACAAAATCAACAAAATCGGTATAAAGAACAAGTATAATCTTCCACTAATTGATGACTTGTTCTATCATCTATGTGGAGAACAATAATTCGTATGGTGTAACTTAGGTCAGGATAATAACATGTAAGGGTGAAAAAGTAGGATATCCCTGACACTAACTTTCATACAAGATACATGCACTATAAATTCATAGTAATGTATTTTGGACTCAATAATGCTCTAGAAATATTCATGGACATGATGAATTTAGTGTTTAGATATTACCTTGAAATTTTTTTGATGGTATATATAAATGATATTCCAGTATACTCCAAAACTAATAATGTGTATGAAGAGAATCTAAGCACTGTACTAGAGACCATGCGAAAGGAGTAGTGGTATGAAATTTAGTACAAGTGTGAGTTATTTTGGAATAAAGTGTCATTCGTAGGTCATATCATCACAATAAATAGGATATCTGTGTATTCCTCGATGAAAATAACAATTGAGGGGTGGATAAGGCCAACATCTATTACGGATATTCGTAGCTTCCTTTGGATAGCTGCAAATTATCGCCGATTTGTGAGAATTTTCCCATGATTGTAAAACCCTCTTACAAATTTAACTCAAAAGGGAGTCAAGTTTTCATGGAGTGATTAATGTGAAGAGAGATCTAAGGAGTTTAAAATGAGGCATATATCTACCCACGTGATCATATTAATAATAAATGGAAATCTTTTGGTCGTATTTAGTTATTCTTCAGCGAAGGAATTTGGTTGTGAGTTTATGCAAAATGACAATGTCATTGCCTATGCTTCAAGATAAATTCATTTTCATCGAAAAAACAACCCAACACATTATAACGAGTTTGGTATAGTAATATTCTCTTTGAAAATTTGGAATCATTACCAATTTGGGGAGAAGTGTGAAATATATAAGAATCACAAAAGCCTAAAGTATGTATTCACACAGAATGAGCTGAACATTCACCAATGAAGATGGTTAGAGCTTATCAAATACTATGACATAACAATCCATTACCCCCTTGGGAAAGACAAAAATGTGGTAGATGATTTATGTATAAGAGACCAAAAAATTATATCACTGATGAGAATTGAAAAGGATCTATTCTTCATATATTTGATGAATATGGACAAGGGAATCATAATTAAGGGAACATAATCAATCCATTCACAGATTATTTCACAACCATATCTTTTGGAAAGGTTAGAGGATGCTCCAAAAAATGACGTGGGAATTCAGAATAAAGTGGAAACTATAAAAAATATAAATCCTCAGAGTTCAATGATAATGAAGAAGTAATTCTCAGATCTAGGAAAAGACTCTGTGTACCATCAAATCTAGAGTTACGAATGAAATTTTTGATGATGCACAAAGTTATAATTTCTCCATTCACCCAGTAAACACTAAGATGTATTGAGATATTGAAGATAATTAATGATGGGATAACATGAAGATGGAGATCTCTAATTATACATAAATTTTCCTCCTATTTCAGTAAGTTAAAGAATGGAGGTAGAAGTCTAAGGGGATGATGAAACAATTACCCATACCAACATGGAAATGGGAGAACATCACTATGGACTTTGTCACGGGACTTATAAAGACAATAAAACGAAACAATGGTATTTGAGTTGTTGTGGGTATTCTTATAAATACTGCACAATTCATTTTAATCTAAGAGGATTTCTCATTGGAAACATCAGAATAGATATACATCAGAAAAGTGGAAAGTCTGCTTGGGGTTTCACTATCTATTATATCCGATAAAGATCCATGATTCACCTCTATTTTCTAGAAGAATCTCTAATACGATCTGAATTCTGAGTTGGCCATCAATACAACTTATAATCCTCAAACTGATGTCCAATCTGAGAAGACTATCAAAACACATGGGGACAATTATTGGTCATGCTCGATGGACTTTTAATGAAAATGGGATCAACATTTTCTTCTGGTTGAGTTCTCTTAACACAATAGTTTCAACTTAAGCATCCAAATGGTTCCCTATGTTTACCTTTATGGGAAGAGGTGAAGAACACCAGCATGTTGGGATAATGTTAGGGAGAAAAACTCATAGGTTGAGAAATGGTAGAAGAAATGGGGGAGAAGTTTAAGAAAATACAGCAGGACATTAATGATTCTCAGAGACAACCAATATTCCATGATGGTAATCATTGACGAGAATATTTTATTTATATTGGAGACATGATATTCCTCTTCCTATCACAATGGAAGAGTGTTATGATATTTGGTAATAATATAAATCTTATTCCATGTTAAATCATCCATTTTGAGATCCTTTATCGCATTGGAGAAGTGGTGTACCCACTATCACTCCCACTGAACCTATTACTTGTACATGATGTATACCATGTATCTCTTTTGAGGAAGTACATACCCGACCCATCACATGCAATCAATCCAAAGGTAGTACATTTGCATAATGACCTCTATTATGAAGTGAACCATGTTAAGATATTACATCATAAGGAAAAAGATCTACGAAATAAGACAATGCCCCTTGTCAAGGTGTTGTGGAGAAACCACATGTTTGAAGAGGAAATGTGGGAATCATAGGAAGTGATGAAGTAGAGTTAACCATGTCTGTTTTAGTATGGGAAAAGTGAATATTGAGAGAAAAATTTCTTAAGGGAGGGTGATTATAACAACCCAAACTTCTATTAATGATAATTCCTCTTGATCTAATTAAATTTATTATTTTGTAAAATTGTTATATAAAACAAATATAATTCCTTGGTTTTATGTTTTTTGATTTTAAAATACCACTGATAATTGTCAAAATTTCTAATATAGCAATTCAATAGTGATCAAATGACTTTTATAAATATAGGACTATAAAAAATCTAATTTACTCAAAAAAAGGAGGCTATGCCTCATCCAGTATAATTTCTCAATAAGATGCCCATTTTTCGAAGCATGGAAAGGAGGTAAATTCATTGGAGTTCACCCTTGACCAAGCCCAAGTCGAGATCTAACATGTTAAGCTTTAACGGAAAAACCTATGGTAGAAGTGTAAGTTTATATAGATTACCAACCGAGTGATGTAATATGATCCGCAGCAAGAGTATGTCCTCATCACACACCTTATATAAGGCCCCATCTTTAAACATCACTTAATCATGAGTTACTTCAAGAATAAATGTTGAGGATCTTTTCAGGTTTAGAGTTTTAGAGAATTACATCATAAAACATGCATTACCTTCCAAATATAAACAAAGTGGTTACATAAAAGATAGTACACATTTTTCCCATCAATGGAATCATATTTAAAATAAAAAATGGATTCTTTCTTGACACTTCCTTGACACTATCATCACATCATGTACCTTTCCCTTGACCTATGAAAAACATTTCAAAAACTTGGGATGAGCATAAAAAGCACAGTAAGGGATATAAAAGTACGAACTGAAAACATAAGTCCATGTATGAAATCATACTTTACTCATAATACATAATCCCTTTAACATACCTCATCAAATCAGGAATAAATCATAGAAATCAAAAGACATAAATGTAACTTGAGGCATTCATAACATTCTTATGTAGGGAGTAACCCTCCTGGTTACATTTGGAATACCCATCACAGTATATTCCCTAAATCTCTTTAGAGAAACCTTAATTTTTAACTCCTCGGCATTACCCAATTCATTGGAGAGCTATAGTGGTCCCACCCGCCCTTAGTTTTTGACGGAACCACCCGTCTTCATAACAATTCCCAAGAACCATACCATAATCGTATCACATAAAAAATGCATAAAGGAAACATAACTTTTTAACATTTCAATCAAAAGATATCAATACAACACATTGATATAATAAAAAAATTATGAAACCCATTTTCAATACCAAAATAAAAGAAAAGTAAAACATGGTATTTATTTTTCATTTAATAAAAGGTATGGCTTGTTGAGGAAGCCGAAACTCAAATAATGGTCACGGCGGCGGACAAGTCGTTGTCACCGCATACATATGACAAAAACATTCCCTTTTGTCATTTAGTAAAATGCTTTGTATAAAAAATATTCATTTTGGATAAATGTAAAATAAAAGGGGTTTATACACCGTATAAAATAAGGTTGTGTAGAAAACAAAATATGCCTCAATGAAATGAGATTGAGACGAAGTCCCATACCTCGGGTCCAACTTGACTCGATCGTTCTTTAAAGTCCTGAATAATAAACTTGATTTAATTTCTACTTACTTAAGAAACATTTTAATGTTCATTATTCCCTTTATATCACTTATTACCATGTTATGAACACTATGTTATTATTTAAGTAAATAATGGTCATTTTTTCCATCATTGGTACTTTAGTCAAAAATAGACTCTTTATAATTACAAGTTGTTCATGTGGTAAAATATCCATTATATCAAGAATTATATTCATGATTTAGATATCATATATATCATATATATCCATTATATACATGCATTTATAATATTACATAATCATTTAGATGTAAGAAATGAAATTCACCTTTCATGGAGACGGTAAGTCGTACGTACGCATGAACACTACTTTCATTTCTATTTCTTACTTAATGGAGTGACCTCATAATGATATAAAGGTATATCATAATTCCAGTATAATACCATATATAATATCATTAAATTTATCCTTTATACATACCACATATGGTGTTAAGGAATCAAATCACTTTGAGGGGGTGGTAGTCCGCACTTCCTAAAATGAAGATATCACGTTTACCCATAATGGAAACCATAAAGGTATGACATAAATGAAATATAAATAATATTAAGTAAAATATAAACATATTATATATCATATATAAATATAGTGTCATCTTAATGGCCACCTTTGATGGTGTTAGAAGAATATTGAACAATCATCGTTTCGTGAGGCAGAAATTCGCCATCCACGGAAACAGTATGGTCTTTAACCATTAGATGAAGGTGTGTGTAAGTGTAGCTCTAATACATATTATAACAACATTACAGTATATTGAATATACTGGTTTTGTTACAAATTAAATGAATATAAAGAGTTTAGGGTGTCGGAGAAGAAAAATAAAACATAAGAACACAAGAGAAAAGACTACCTTTAAAACGAATAACTCTTTTTGATTTGAGATCAAAGGATTCCTTGGGATGACTTCTGCCCAAAGAGAGGCTCCTAAAAGTAATATAGGTATGTGGAGAGAAACAAGGGTCAGGTTTTGGCCAAGCCAAAGGCTTGAGAGGTGTGAGTAATGTGGTAGAGGTGGGGGCCTTTTTTAAGAGGAGAGGAAGGGCACTCTTGGAAAGTTATAAAAGGTTACTTTATTATAAAATGATTTTAGGATTTAAAAGGTCAAAAAATTATTTATTTCTAGGATAAGGTGATATGAGTTATAAATCCTCCCATACAATAGGTTGTTGACATGTGTAGGTCTTAGATTTTACGTTGTCTTTTCATTTTATTTAAATCGTTAAATAATGAGGTAATTGATGTATCATCATGGTGTCATAAATAATTTAAATTATATAATGTCTAAAAATTATAAAACAAATATAATGATATAGGAAATGTTTTTATATTTATAATGAATATTTATAGTCAAATGTATGACTTTTATAACCTCATTTAAAAATTGTTTTAGTAAAACAACTCATGTTTGTGACATTTTCATTTTAACTTTAAATAAAAAGTTATTATTGTCATTTTCCTACCAAAGTGGCTCCATGGGGTCCCCAAGTCGACCCATGGATTGTCTTGGTCAGCCATGACACATCCAATAAGGATAGGACATGTGTATAGGTCATTTAATATTATTATAATATTATTTTTATGGTAAACTACACTAATTACCTCTAATTGCGATTAAAACTTGAATGTTACTATTCACCAAAAAAATTATTTTAATCCCATTGAACCACATTTTACTTCTTAATGACAACCATGTATGTCGGATTTTTGAAATTCAAAACACAGAGGTGGTAAAATTTCATTTAAATGAAAAATATGTTTTTTTAAGTACCACTTAGTGGTTTCACTATTCATCAAAAATTGAAGCTTTTCAGAAAAATACCAAAACATCACCCTAAGCTATATTTGATATTCTGAATTCAAAAATGATGTCTATTTTACAAAATTCAAATCATATAAGTTACATTAATTAATTTAATAATTAATTCCCGCTGTCAAAACAAATAGTGTATTTATATGATACAATATGTATCAAAAGATTGACACTAGTTTAAGTCCAATTTCAATGTGAAATTAATTTCAATGGCCACTATTGGATTAAATGGTAAAAATATATTATAATTTCACTTTAAAACCAATTCAAAATATAATATAATCATATAAATAAATTAGATTAAAAAGAGGTTTTGAATTAAAATACATCATTTTTCACTATTCATTAAAAAATGAACTTTATCGGAAAAATACCAAAAAATTACACAAAGTAATTTTTGATGTCTCGATTCTAAAGAAGAATTTTATTTGGTCCAATGGAATGTATAAGAGTAACCAAAAAAATTTTAAAGAGGTTTTTCCATCAAAAGGTGATAGTTAGTCCTTTTAGTGAATACTAGAGTATCTATGCCTAAAATTGAATTTATTTGTATTTTAAGACTTTATCCTTTATTGTATAAACGTAATAACAGTTAACAAACATATATAATAATATTTTAGTTATTTCTATTCATTCGTGCAAATACAACAGCTACGTGTAAACTAACATTTAAAATAATATTATTTTATTACTAGTGTGCAATGTAACATTTCAAAGAAACTCGTTCTTGCATATCGGGCACGCTATCGAACATAGAAACCCCTTTAAAGTAAAATTAATATTTAATGCGTAAATATTAATAAATATGAAAATGCTTTATTCTTTATTTACCTAGGATGTTACATCCTTCCCCCCTTTTGGGAATTTCTTCCTCACAATTTTATTCACCTTCAAAATAAGTGGGGGTATTTATACCTCATAGCATTTTCAGATTCCCATGTTGCCTCTTCAACCATATGGTTTTTCCATAAAACTTTTTCCTGGTGAATTACATTATTTCTCAACACTTTCTCTCTACATTTAAGAATCTGGACTGGTTGTTCTCCATATGTGAGATTCTCTTCCAACTAAACTACCTCTGGGCTCAAAACATGAGATGGATCTGGCATATACATTCTCAATATTGAAACATGAAAACATTCAGTACCTGAGATAAACTCAGAGGTAAAGCCACTCAGTAAGCAACTGATCCAAATCTCTCCAAAATTTTATATTGTCCAGTGAACTTTGGATTCATCTTTCCTTTCTTACCAAATCACATCACACTTTTCCATGGTGAAACTTTGAGAAAAACATGATCACCTACCTCGAAAGATAGATCCTTCCTCCGGTTATCTGCATAACTCTTCTGCCTACTCTGTGTTGTTCTCATGTGTTTGTGAATCAACTGAACTTTTTCTGCCATCTCTTCCACCAATTCTGGTCCCATCAGCTTCCTTTCACCCACTTCATCCCAAAAAGCTAGAGTTCGACATCGTTTACCATATAATGCCTCAAATGGAACCATATTTATACTGGAATGAAAAATGTTATTATAATAAAACTCAACCAAAGAAAGATGTTGGTCCCAACATCCCTGATAATCCATCGAAAAATCAAGTAGCATATCCTCGAGAGTCTGAATCGTTTGTTCTGACTGCCCATCTGATTGAGGATGAAAAGCTGTACAAAAATTTTATTCAGTATCCAAAGACTTCTGATGGCCCTTCCATAAGTTAGAAGTAAACCTGGGATCACGATCAGATACAATGGAGAGAGGAACTCCATGTAACCTGACTATCTATTTAAGATACAAACGGGAAAGTTGATCTAAGGAAAAAGTATCTCTTATAGCTAGGAAATGAGCAGATTTAGTCAAGTGATCAACAATAACCCAGATTGTCTTATTACCTCGAGGTGTATTTGTAAATCCCACAACGAGGTCCATGGATATATTCTCCCATATCCATTCTAGTATTGGTAAAGGCTGAAGCATACCTTTTGGTAACTGCCTCTCTTCTTTAACCTATGGACATGTCAAACACTTCACAGTAAAATCAGCAATATCCCTTTTCATTCCATCCTACCAGTAATACTCCCGAAGATCTCTATACATCTTAGTACTACCTGGATGAACTGAAAACGGAGAACTATGAGATTCACATAACAACTCTCTCTTCAACTGTGAATCACGAGGCACACACAATCTCTTCCCAAATCTAAAAAAAATATCATTATCAATGTTTAATTCAGGAAACTTACCCTTCTGAACCAGCACTACCTTTTTCTACAACTCACTGTCTTGATTCTGTGCTTGCTTAATTCTGTAAGATATGGATGATTTAAATCATACCTAAAACAAAACAGAATGACATCCTGAACCAACAACTTCTATGCCAAATTTCAACAAATCCTTAACCAAAGTATCACGTTTCAAACGCAACATTGTTAATAACGCATTACTTTTTCGACTCAAAGCATCAACCACTTTATTTTCTTTTTCTGGATGGTAATGAATTGTACAATCATAATCCTTGATTAATTATAGCCATCTCCTCTGTCTCATGTTCAATTATTTCTGATTGAATATATACATTAAACTTTTGTGATCGGTATATATTTCACAATTTACTCCATACAATTGATGCCTCCAAATTTTTAAAGTGAAAACAACAGCAGCTAATTCCAAATCATGTGTAGGGTAATTTACCTCATAAGTTTTCAACTGTCGTGAAGCATAAGCAATTACATGATCATTCTGCATTAAGACGCAACCAATTCCTTTCAATGAAGCATAAATGTAGATAACAAAATCCCCATTCCTGGAAGGTAGTGCCAAAACAGGAGCATTCACCAATATTCATTTCAGTTCATGAAAACAATCATCACATTATTTTGTCCAGATAAACATAACACCCTTTCTAGTTAGCTTAGTCATTGGACTAGATAATAGTGAAAAATTTCAAACAAACCTTCGGTAATAGACTGCCAAACCAAGGAAGCTACGAATCTCAGTTACATTTGTGGGTCTTGGCCATTCTACCACAACCTATGTTTTTGCAGGATCAACAGTTATCCCATATTTAGAAACAATATAACCAAGGAAATAAATTTGTTTCAACCAAAACTCACACTTACTGAATTTCCCATACAATTTATTTTCTTTTAAGGTTTGAAAAATAACCCTTAAATGTCTTTCATGCTCTTATTTACATTTAGAAAACACCAAAATATCATCAATGAAAACAACCACAAACATATCCAAGAACTCATGGAATATTCTATTCATAAGGTCCATGAATACAGCAGGTGCATTGGTTATCCCAAAAGGCATTACTACAAATTCATAATGGCCATATCTTGTTTGAAACACGGTCTTCGGAATATCTTCTTCCTTTACCTTCAACTGATGGTACCTCGATCTCATGTCAATCTTTGAAAAAAACTGAGCTCCCTAGAGCTGATCAAACAAATCATCGATATGAGGCAAAGGATACTTGTTCTTAATAGTGATATTATACAAGGCTCTATAATCAATGAAAAGTCTCATAGAACCATATTTCTTTTTAAGAAATATAACAGGGTCACCCCATGGTGATGTTCTAGGTCAAATGAAACCTTTCTCTAATAAATATTGAAACTTCTCCTTCAACTCCAAAAGTTCCATTTGAGCCATTCGATAAGGGGGTTTTGAAATGGGCTTACCATCAGGAACTAAGTCAACAGTAAATTCAACTTCTCGGTCTGGTATTATTCTAGGCAACTCATCAGGAAAAACATCAGGATACTCATTTACCACTGGAACATCATTAATCTGAAAAGTTCCCTTGTTTTCAACAATATGTGCAAGGTAACATTCATTCCCATCTTTTAAAAGTTTCTCAGCCTCTTGATATGTTATCAAAATTAAGTGTTCATTCTTGTACAAAAATTGAAAGTCTTTCTGAAAAGAAACTTCTTTAGCCCTACTGTCAATATTAGCATGGTAAATAGAGATCCAATCCATACTTAGGATAACATCAAACTCTACTAGAGGTCAAATAATAAGGATTTCAAGTAGGTTCTTTCCACGGATAATGATAGGAAGATTCATATAAATTCTTTTTGCCTCAACATTTAGCCCAGATGTTTTTACCAAATGTTCTGTAGTCATTTATTGAGATGGTATTCCCACTTTACTAGAAAGGTTTTCAGAGATGAAAGAATGTGTAGACCCTGAATCAAACAACACACTGGAATAATCTAAAAAAAACAAAGTACCTGATTCAACTTCATTTGATAGCCCGACATCTGCTGAAGTAGTCGCAACGGATTTCACCACCCCTTTCTGCTTGTAGTCTAACTGCTTCCCATCATATGAGCTCTTTGTCGGACACTTGTTTGCATAATGACCGATCTTATTACACTTAAAACATTTCACTAACTGTAAATCAAATTTGGTCTTACCATCACCCTGATCTTTTTTAGTGCAATCACGAGCCTCATGTCCCATCTTACCACATCGGTAGCACTTTCCAAAATTCAGAAGACATTCCCCGACATTCCTTTTCCCACATTTATCACAATCTAGAAACATGGATTTCTTACCATTAGTCCTTTTTGGAGAATTCTTCCCTTTCCCCTGCCACCTCGGTCTCTTCTTCTGTTGTTTGTTATAGAACACTTGATCATTAGCAAACTCCATTTCCTCCTTCTCATCACATTGAACAAGATTTTCATAACTCTTGAACTCTCGAGAAGCTAAATCCCTTTGATATTTTGGAATTAATCCTGAGTAAAAATGAATGATTTTACTATCAAGGTCTCGGATAGCATTTGGAGCATACCTTTCCAATCGAGTGAACCTTTCTTCATAGGCATCCACTGAGTCTTCCTCTTGCCTCAATTCCAAGAATTGCTTTTCCATATTATGTCGAACAGCCTTAGGAAAATACTTCTCAAGAAACATACCTTTGAATTCATCCAAGTTGAGAGCATCAATCTCATCAGCATCCCTGATATTTTTAACCATAGACCACCACTGATCTGCTTCACCCTCCAAATGGTAAATAGCAAGACTAGCCTTTTGATTGTCTGAAAACCCCATGACATCGAAAATATTCTCCAGTGATTTAATCCACCTTTCAGCTAGCACATGATCAGATGATCCTCTGAATGATGGGGGATGTTTCCTCATGAAATGTTCCACCGCTGACGTGTTCCTCTGCGTTTGATCTGATTGATCTTGTGCATGGATACCGCCACCATTTATCGCTTGAGTCAACTGCGCAATTACTACAACAAACTATTCAGTTCCAATTCCGACCATCTCAGGTTGCTGATTTGGAAGGTTGTTTCCTTCTGTACGCTTTCCTAGAACTGCTTCCTTGTTTCCTCTACAGAAAACCATTCTGAACAAACATGTCTTAGATGACGCAACATGGTAATCTTCAAATGCTATATCATTTCAATTTGACCATAAAAAATAATTTTGGATAATCATTTAATAGAATTCTAACTCCTAAATATATCTAAACCGGCCTCTGATACCAACTATAAGGCCCCATCCTTAAACATCACTTAATCCTAAGTTACTTCAAGAATACATGTTGAGGATCATTACAGGTTTAGATTTTTAGGGAATTAGATCATAAAACATGCATTACATTCCACATTTAAAAAAATGGTTACATAAAAGATAGTACTCATTTTTTCCATCAATGAAATCATATTTAAAATAAAACATGGATTTTTTCTTGACACTTCCTTGACACTATCATCACAACATGTACCTTTCCCTTGACCTGTGAAAAACATTTCAAAAACATGGGATGAGCATAAAAATATTAGTAAGGGATATAAAAGTACGAAATGAAAACAGTATTCCATGTATGAAATCATACTTTACTCATAAAACATAATCACTTCAACATACCTCATCAAATCATGAATAAATCATAGAAATCACAAGACATAAAGGTAACTTGAGGCATTCATAACATTCTTACGTATGGAGTAACCCTCTTGGTTACGTTTGGAATACCCATCACAGTATATTCCCAAAATATCTTCGGAGAAACCTTAACGTTTCACTCCATCGCGTCACCCAATGCATTGGAAAGCTATATCAGGCTCACCCGCCCTAGGTTTATCACGGAACCACCAGTCTTCATAACAATTCCCATGAAACATAAAATAATCGTATCACATAAAACATGCATAAAAGAAAAAATAAAATTTCCCCATTTCAATCACAAGATATAAATACAACACATTGATATAATAAAAACATTATGAAAACAATTTTCAATACCAAAATAAAATAAAAGTAAAACATTGTATTTATTTTTCATTTAAAAAAAGGTATGTCTTGTAAATGAAGCCAAAACTCAAATAATGGTCACGGAGGCGGAGAAGTCGGTGTCCCCGCATACATACGACAAAAAAATTCCCTTTTGCCATTTAGTAAAACTCTTCATATAAAAAAGATTCCTTTTGGATAAACGTAAAAGTAAAATTGGTTTATACACCGTATAAATAAAGGTTATGTATAAAACAAAATATGCCTTAATGAAAGGTGATTTAGACGAAGTCCCATACCTCGTGTCTGACTTTACTCGGCCGTTATTTAACGTTTTGAATAATAAACTTGAGTTAATTTATACTTTCTCAATAACCTTTTTCAAGTTAATTATCCCTTTTATATCACTTATTACCATGTTATGAACACTATGTAATTATTTATGTAAATAATGGTCGTTTTGTCGATCATTAGTACTTGAGTCAAAAATAAACTCTTTATAATTAAAAGTTGTTCATGTGGTAAAATATCCATTATAAAAAGAATTATATTCATGATGTAGATATAATATATATCATATATATCCAGTATATACATGCATTTATAATATTACATAATCATTTATAGGTACGAAATCAAATGCACAGTTCATGGAGACGGTAAGTCGTACGTAAGCATAAACACTACTTTCATTTCTATTTCTTAATTAATGGAGGGAAATCATAACTATATATGGGTATATCATAATTCCCATATAATATCATATTTAATATCATTAAATTTATCCTTTATACGTACCACATATGGTGTTAACCAATCAAATCACTTTGAGGGGGCGGTAGTCCGCACTTCCTAAAATAAAGATATCGCGTTTACCCATAATGGAAACCATAAATATATGTCATAAATGAAAAATACCGAATCTTAAGTAAAACATAAAAATATTATATGTCATATATAAATATATTGTCATCTTAATGTCCACCTTTGAAGGTGTTATAAAAATATTGTACAATCATCGTTTCGTGAGGCAGAAATTCGCCATCCACGGAAACAGTATGCTCTTTGACCATTAGATGAAGGTGTGTGTAAGTGTAGCTATAATACTTATTATAACAACACCCTAGTATATTGAATATAATGGTTTTGTTACAAAAGAAAAGAATAAAATGAGTTTAGGGGGTTGGATAAGTAAAATAAAACATAAGAACACAAGAGAAAACACTACATTTAAAATGGGTAACACTTTTTGATTTGAGCTCAAAGGCTTCCTTGGGGAAAATTCTGCCCAAAGTGAGGCTTCTAAGAGTAAGAGAGGGATTTGGAGAGACAAAATAGGCAGGGGATGTCTGAGCCAATGGCTTGAGTGGTGTGGGTAAGGTGGTATAGGTGGGGGCCTTTTATAAGAGGAGAGGAGGGGCACTCCTGGAAAGTTATAAAAGGTTACTTTATTATAAAATGATTTTTGGATTTAAAAGGACCCAAAATAATATATTTCGAGGATAAGGTGATAAGAGTTCGAAATCCACCAATCCCATAGGTTTTTGACATGTTTAGGTCTTAGATTTTACATTATCTTTTAATTTTATTTAAATCGTTAAATAATGAGGTAATTGCTGCATCATTATGGTGTCATAAATAATTTAATTTATTTAATGTCTAAAAATTATGAAACAAATATCATGATTTAGGAAATATTTTTATCTTTATAATTAATATTTATAGTAAAAAATATTACTTGTATAACCCCATTTAAAAATTGTTATAATAAAACAACTCATGTTTGTGACATTTTCATTTTAACATTAAATAAAAAGTTATTAATGTCATTTTCCTAGCAAAGTGGCTCCATGGGGTCCCCAAGTCGACCCAGGTATTTTATTGGTCGGCCATGACATATCCAATAATGGTAGGACATGTTTCTATGTCATTTCATATGATTAAAACATTATTTTTACCTTATACTACACTAATTACCTCTAATTGCGATTAAAATTTATAAGTTACTATTCACCAAAAAATTATTTTATTCCCATTGAACCAAATTTTACTTCATAATGACAACCATGTACGTTAGATTTTTGAAATTAAAGACACAGAGGTGGTAAAATTTCATTTAAACAAAAAATCAGTTTTTTATGTATCACTTAGTGGATTCACTATTCATCAAAAATTGAAGCTTTTCAGAAAAATACCAAAATTTCACCATAAGCAATATTTGATATTCTGAATTCACAAATGACATCTATTTTACAAAATTCAAAACATATATGTTACATTAATTAATTTAATAATTACTCCCACTGTCAAAACAAATAGCGTGTTTTTATGAAACAATATGTATCAAAAGATTGACACTAGTTTAAGACCAATTTCTAGGTGAAATTAATTCCAACAAACACTATTGGATTAAATTGTAAAAATATATTCTAATTTCACTTTAAAACCAGTTCAAAAGATAATATAATCATATAAATAAATTAGATTAAAAATAGGTTTTGAATTAAAATACAACATTTTTCACTATTCATTAAAAAATGAACTTTATCGGAAAAATACCAAAAATTTACAAAAAGTAAATTTTGATGTCCCGATTCTAAAGAGGAACTTTATTTGGTCCAATAGAATGTATAAGAGTGACCAAAATTATATTTAAAGATGGTTCTCCTTCAAAAGGTGATAGTTCAACCTTTTCGTGAATATTAGAGTATTAATGCCTAAAATTGTATTCTTTTCATATTTCAAGCCTTCATCCTTTATTGGATAAACGTAAAAATAGTTAACAAACATATATAATCATATTTTATTTATTTCTATTCATTCCTGTCAATACATCGGCTATGTGTTAACAAGCATTTAAAATAATATTATTTTATTACTAGTGTGCAACGTAAGATTTCAAAGAAACTCATTGTTGCATATCGGGAATGCTATCGAACATAGAAACCCCTTTAAAGTAAAATTAATATTTAATTCATAAATATTAATAAATATGAAAATGATTTATTGTTTATTTACCTGGGATTTTACACCTTACTCAAAAGTTTTATGCTGGTGTTATAAGTGGTTATTTACCAAAACCCGAACACTATGATTATGTGCATTATTTTTTCTTAATAAAGAGTATACATTCATGATATTACTGTTACTTTATAAAATGTTTTTAAATCCCAAATAATATTTTTAATTAATATTCATTTATGAAATCTATTTTGATGAATGAATGGATTTTTAGTTAAATAATATTTTAATAAAATATTATTCCTAAATTATTATTTATTAAATATTTGTTATTGCATAATTTTTTTGAATACAAATGTAATTTTTATTAATGTTTAAAAGTTATTTTTCTCAAAACTCATGAATTTTCGATAAATGTCGGTCTTTATTTTAGAAGAAAAAATTTAAGACTTTACAAAATTATTTTGATAAAATTAAGACTAATTTTGGAGTCAGGACATCAAAATTATCAAATGGTGAATGTTTTATAATTTTCTGAGATAGTTGTATTTTTGAGTAAAAATTATGTACTGTTTAAATATATAATGTGTTTTATGACATCATAATGACCCAATAGTGATTAAATAAAATACTATTAACTAGATTTTCGGAAAATATATGTTTTACCTTTAGAATAATAGATTATATATTTGTTTTATTTATTTTAAAAAGCCTTAGCTGACCCTACAAGACTTATTAAACATTTTAACATTCTAAAATGATTTCCAAGAGACTGTGACTAACCTACACATAAACAAGCCTAATATTTTAATAATTACAGCCATTAGATTTATAAAATCTTATTTTACTCCCCATTGGAAAAACTATGGGAAAAAACATGGGATTGTTTTTGGTTTTGACTATTTTAATGTATAGTGTCCATAACATAAATAATTTTAAATTACCTATCCTTTCCTATATAAACCAACAAAACCTCTCATTCCTATTCACTAAAACCATTTTGTGCTTGACCAACCCATTCCCTCATCTTTATAGCTTCCTCCCATAGTTCCCCAAGATCCCATCAATCCTCTCTCTAGCCTCTACCAATCCCTTGGGATCACCCTTATATGTAAGGGATTTATTCCATTCTCATTTTTACCAAATATATATATGTTTTTATGCCCTTTTATTTTAAATTAAAAATTTTGGGGTAAGATTTTTCACCTCCCCCATACTTCCATCCTTATGTTTTAGTGATTAGAGACCACTTTAGCTCTCATTAATGCCTCCCGTCGACACCTATAACAATGCCGAAATTCCATAAAGAATTTCACTCTTCTCATTTACATTCAAACAATTCTTTTCTATTATGAATCTAAATTACATTACATATGTGAGATATTATTATACATAATCCCATTACTATCTATTTAATTAATAAATTATTACTTATTCTCTTCTCTATCATCAACCCATTTAACCATTTCAATTTCACGTCATTATGATGCTGAAGTTACACCAAACTTTCACATGCCAAAATCATCATGTAAGTGAATACAATAACCATTTATCTATAAATGTTATTCAAATTTATGAACATGTACTTTTTGATTTAGTATTTAAATTTATTTATTCCAAATATATTTTTTTGGAATAAATTATGATGATCAATTAATCCATGTTGTACGATCCATGTGGAACATTTATGCATGAAATGAAATGTTTATAAAGGGTGAACCCTGATAGTTCTTCAATGGATTGGGTAAAGAATTGTATCATGATACATCGAGTGAAATGAGTGTTGAATATTACTAATTCATGTGCAATGAGGGTTTAATCATGCTAATTAAAGATCTATGATGGTTTACTCATGATCTATATGCAACGAGCCTTGGATCATGCTAATATAATATTAAATGATGTTTCCATATTTCCCATTTATGATAATCATTCTATATCGTGCCTTTATGTTCATGTTTCTATTATGATACATTGATATTCTTATTTCCTAACATGTATTGTATTCTACATGTTATGCCTTGTTTAATCCCTTATTAGGATTTATTTCTCACCTTTTTCACATGTATGTCTTCAGGTTATCCCATACAATGCTAAGTATGAGGGAATGTTGTGGTCATGTAAATTATGTTTTCAATAAAGATGTGGTATTTTTATGTCTTCAGTTTCCATGTAATGTCTCTAATTTCCCAAGACACTAGACCATTTGATCCTGAGAGTTTCATTAAGTGAAATATTATGTAATAAATCATGTTTAGGTGTGTAGTAAAGAGTATGGTTGTTATAAAAATGATACCACAATCATGTTATATATAGAATAATGCTTCAAATAACCTGTTTATTTTTCCAAATATCGACTTGGTGAACGATATTTGAAAATAAACCTTGAATGAGATCGATGGGTCATGTAGATTTCGATGGAAAAATATGTGTCACATAATATATACCAAACATCATTGGGTGTTGTACTCCTAGGTAAGGTCAACATGTCCATAGCTTATGCACTATCATTATGTCCACATCACAAATGGTCCAATGGATTGTTTCACAAGGGTGTTCATTTCCTTTCCTAGTGGGGCCAATACTATTATCTCTAATACCAAAAATGTTGTGGTCAATGAACCATTGCATATAAAGGGGTCTTATAATAAGGGGTAAATAGGGCTCCCCAATCTCTAAACCCATAAAATGTTAAAACAACTACTATGACACTCCCCATGAGGGATTCATCCAAGAAAGCCAGTCATTACTATTGTTGGATCATCCATAAATTAAGGGACTCATATTTTTATCATTATTACCATATTTCTTACACACCCTTTCATCTCAGTCTCTATAAACTCATATAGTTAAGATTTTAATGATAACATCTTTATCCACTTTCCACCAAAATGATAACCAATTCCCACATATAGTAATCACATAGCCTTCCCCCATTAAATTATCCCTTCTCCTAGGATCCTCCTATCATGTAATTATTCACATAACCATGGTATCTATTCCGCTATCATGAAATAATAGCCCATATTATATCAATTATAATCTCATTCTATCATTTTCCATATCTAGTATTAGTATCCCATCATCTATATAGAAGTATTTGAGGAGATATTGGGAGAGGCTAAAGAGAGAAAAACTTGTGTGATATATGGAGAGGGAGAGTAAAACATCTTTAATATTCATTTACCCACTAAAAAAATATACACTATAAGTAATAAAATTAAATAATCAATTCAACAAACCAAATGAATTTCCATAAATGGGGTTAGGGATTACATTAATATAAATTTATAATCCCAATGAATTGAGATAAAATAGATGAATAATCATAATGAAATCATATTTGATTAATCAGAAATGATTAATCAATTGTATTGTTAAATTAATGATTAAGGGACAATTAAAGATAAAAATTATCAACAAAAAAATCGGATAGTTTTTTTATAATGATTTTGCCCACATATGTTTTCATAAATGTACCTATTTTAATGTTCCATTATATGATTTCCTTGTCTTTGTATTTCCACTATTGAATCTCATAATACCAATATAGATATAAAACTATAGGTTTTATAGAGAAAAAATATGATTATTTAAGATATTGAATTAAGTTCAAAATACTATGTTAACTAGAGAAATAAATATAAAATTATTAATTAATTATTTGATTTAAATATTTATTCCACACATAGAGACACACAAGGAGAATCAAGTTATGAATGATACTAACACTTCTTCAAAAAAAACTCCTCATTATAGATAAAACCATGGTTTTAGTTTCCCATCCAGAACTCCATTTTGAAAAATTCATCATTATATTTTAAATATGTGCATGTTGAAAGATATAATATGTTTATACTTGACAGATTTCAATTGAGGCTCTAATACACATGTAATTCTAAATAGCTTAAGACATGGGAAAAATAAATACCTAGATATAAAAAAGAAACAATCCATAATTTTTCTCTGGTCCTTTTCATTGTTCAACTTAATGTTTTACCCACGGGGAAGTCACAAAATCTAATGTCCTAAAAATTTAGTTAAGTCTTACCTAAGAAATTCTCAGGTCACTACAAGTTATTTTCGGAAATTAGAAATTATATAATTTGGTTTTAGATCCCTACCCTGACAACTATGATATCTTGAGTGTTAGGTTTTATATAGTTCCTACAGTCTCCTAGAATTAACAAACCAAATACATTTATATTGAGTTATATTATAACCTCACCCTAGTTGTTGTTTATGAAAACATTATTCCTTAGTATCATTGGTTCAGAAAATGTGTGAAAATATTAATTGGAGTATATCACTGAGTACAATTTTTTAGGATAAAATTTTTTAAGTGGTTGGAATATAACATCCCATGTTTCCAATGATTTTGTTTTGGAAATATTCATTAATAAATTAATATTTGAAATGTTAACTGCATTTATATTTTCTAATTATTTAAAATAAGAATCTATATAAATATTTATCTCTTATGTATTTCCCAATACATATTTCTATATAAAATATTATTATTATTTTAAAGGTATTTTTGAATAATAACTATATATTTAACTGTTTATATAAAATTTCATCCATTGTATTCATGATTATATCTAAACATATTGTTTTATTTAATAAATACATTACATTTTTTATTAAAGTTTCTTTAACATCACCATTTAATTTGTAATTCCGTCATTATAATCAAATTCTTAACAATATATGATGCTTCTTCTCACTATTAAAAAATTATAACTATAACAATTATATGTAATTCAATAAAAAACTATATGATAAGAATATGAAAAAATAAATGATTATATATAATTTTTGAAGTAAAATTATATATTATATTGTATATTCATATTAAATGATAATTAAAATAATTTTTAAATTATTGTTGTCATATTCAAATAATTTTTTTTGTTACTCTATAAATTTTTTTTAAAATAATGAAGGAATTATTTTACACTCAATTTAATCTATGAAGTATTTTTTTTTAAATTAATTCCTCACATGTATCATTTTTTTAGTTTGAAAAAATTTCCATTAATATTTTATAATGTAGGAGTTATAAAAATAAAATATCTACTAATATAACATTGAAATCATGGTTTATAGTGTTTAACACACAAATAAAATTTTCTTTTGATTATTAAATTTTAAAAAATAATTTTTTGTACATATATAATTTTTTAATTATGAATTGTAATTTTTTTATCAAAAAATAGAAAATAGAAAATATCAATCATTGGAATTGAAATAGTAATTATTTAAGATATAATTATTTTTCTTGTATTCATTGATTTTATTCTGAAGTTAATTTTATAGTGTATAAAATATTCATTTAATATTAAATATTTCAATATTTGAATTAACACATTGAAATTTTCTTAGGGTGAGTTTTTATGATTTTTTTAGAAAATTTCATTGCATAGTAAATATAAATAAAATAGTTTCTACCTAGACAATAACATTTTAAGGGTCATTAGGAAATAAATATGATATCAAAATTTACAAAATATATTCAATATACGAAAATATATTTAAATCAAAATATAATTTATTTATAATTTATATAATTGAACTATAATATAATATATCAATTTTCAAAAAATATGGTATATTTTATTCAAATTTAATAATATAATTTAATCATTATTTTGTATAAAATCATATTAAAATTAATTTCGGTTTTTTACTATTAAATTATAAAATAAAATCTAATTTCTAATCATATTCTGAGAAATGACTCCATACGTAGAACAATTCATATTCTTGAACATAATCAATAAAAAAATGAATAAATTATTCTAAAATACTTATCCCCCTGGGCTATATAATAATCACTCCACCACTTTTCCAAACCATCCAATACTATTTACATTAGTAAAACTCAATGCAAATAGCTCATTTACATTACATGTCCATATATCTAATCCCATGATATTGAAAAAATTATATCCTCGGAGGTATTTAACCTCTATCTAATGGAAGATAATCAAATAAGAAAATAATGGGTCATTATCCTCCTAGTATATTTTATATATATTGATTTAAAATTTCAATTTAACATCCTCATTAGAAAATAAAACTATTATAATTACATTGTTTTGAAATCCTTTTTTGATATTATTTATGAGATATCACACATACCCACTCCTCAAAATCTTTAATATAAGTATATTTTATGTAAATTTAAGGTTCACAAATCTCTCATAATTTTTTTATTTTCGATTCCATTACATTGAAACTATTTTAAAATAATAATTATACTATTTCCTTGATTCAATTATCATTTTTTTTAAAATGGATCCATAATTTATGAGATATCGCGCATTACATATCTAGGAACCCATTTCATAATTTGTTACTAGATTGAAATATAGGCTTCCAAAACCCATGCATTATCAAAAATATATTTCACTTATGACATCTGTAATATAAAAAAATAATGTAAAATAATGAAAAAAATAAAAATTAATTTTGATCTAAATTTTTTTTAATAAACTATTTATTAGTTTCCCCACCATCTAAAATATTTTTTAAACATTGTTAAATGTGTTTGATTTAAAATATCTCTGTAAACAACGATGTTTTGTTTACACTTATGACATTATGAATAAATTTTAACATTTATTAAATAATTTAATATATCATTAATAATTAAATAATAAATTTCATATTATCCTCTATTGATTTAATAATAATGTTATTAGAACTACAAAAATTAGAATACTCAAATTCATTTAATCCATTTATAATAAGATTATAAGAAATTTTAAATACATTAGGAACCATATTATTTAATATATTAAACTTCTAATTTAATATACTTATAGAATGACAGGATCAATATACCCTGATGAATCTTCATCTTATGTAACCTTTGGATAATACCATATAACATTAACATATCACCAATTTAGTTTTCGAATGATGAAAAAAACTACCTAAATATAAATTACACAAGAAGAATTAAAATTAGAATTAAATAGAATCCTATAAAAAATGAATTAAAAACAAAAATGTTTTTCATATAAACATGATTATGGTTATAAAACAATTAATTCAGCAAACAAATATTCAATATTTTAGTGGATAAATCATTAAACCCATGATTCAGGGTAGTGTGTTTTCTTCCAAATCAAACTTATTTTTAGAAAATATTTCTCTACATTAAATATCCTATTCTTCTTTATATATAATTGTTTTTCAATTTATAACACATCGATCATTATTTCATTTTAATTTATTCTCATATCCAAAAAAATTATACTGATTTTTTTTATACCTTATGTTTCTTATATGAAATCTTTCTCACTCATTAATTCTAATGGGCTTGGTCTCTATTTACCTCCTTCCATATATTACTCATTGTATCATTCTTATATTTTTCTATTTTTTAATTTATGATTCATGTCACAATACATTTTATAAATAATTTAATAACATCCTTGATTTTTAGTGTGTGTATTTTTCACATTATTTTATTTTATATTTTTCTTTTACAACCTAATTATTATTTTTAATTTATATTTAATGAGATAAAATTTTTAGTAGAGTATTACAATTGATAAATAAGTCATTATGAAAATAAAAACAACATAAAAATTATTTCATTATATTTTAATTGAAATTAAAAAATAAATGATATATACCTTCCTCATCTAAAAAATTAAAATAATTAAATATCCTGATTAATGGGTGTAAATATCATTATCATCACATACATCATAACTGTGAAATTTATGAGAAATAAAGAAAATTGTTATCCATGAAATATAAATTTATTAATATGTATCACATTGTGAAATAAATATTGATTTCTTTTTTTATAGTAAGATGTAAAAAATTATTAATATATGTTATAAATAACTATTAGAAGTAATATTTGATAAATAATAAAAGTAATTGTGTCGTTATAGGTAGTCATCTATGAGAATTCTATATATAATAATAATGATTGAAAATATAATCTGTATGATATATATATGTTTTTAGAATTCTGATGATAAAAATATGCATGGATATGAGTTCCATGACACACTGTATACCATTGGGAATATTTTATTGATATATGTATAATTTTTAGGTGTAAAATTTATTTCCTTGATATAAAAATATATCATTAACATGATTTTTCAATTGATAAAAATATAATCATTATATAAAAATCAGAATTAAATTATAGAATAATAGTAGGACAAAAACATAAAAAATAAAATTATAAAATTATAATGGACTATATTTATATTTGTTACATAAAATTCAAAATTTATAAAGATGTTACCATGGTAATAATATATTTTTTATTGGTATATTTTTTATGAATTCAGGTTTTTTGAATTCATGTCTTTTATAACATCAATATTTAATTAAATTATTTTATAAAAAATCTTTTTACTGAATTCATGATTCATTAAATACATAAATGTATTATATTCATAGTATTTTCACTGTATCAACAATGTATACTATATAATGTTATTTTAATGTTATTTTGAATGTTATGATACTCATATAATCTATACACATATGTTTTTTAAATAATATAATAAATTTTTATATGAAATTTTTATGTCACAAGGAATTTCATGTGAATCTTATCATAAATAAAAATATTTACATAAATGATTAAATAAAATATCTACTGAGTAATTTATTATGATTTTTATTACAAAATGATGGATTAAATATTACTAAAATGTAAAGTCATTTTTTAAATTTTTTATAAGCTAAAAAACATCTATAAAATGATAAGAATTATATTATCCAATGATGTAATTTTCAATCAATTAATTTTTATTTATATTTGAAAATTATTTTCCTATTTTTTTTATTATTATAAAATCAATATCATATTTATATAATCCATATATTATAAAAATATTTTCCCGTTGAATTATAAAGTTGGTATTTAAAATAATGTTCATTAGACTCAAATTATTTTCAAAAGTATTTGCATAATATCAATATATTGCAACATAAGAATATTAATATTCTAAAATGGATTTTATATTTGGTAAAATATATTCCAATATAGGTATAGAGAGAAATCATTATTTTAAAAAAAATTATTAAAATATTGTAACATATAATAAATATGACATTATACATACGTATTCAGAAAAATGTTTAAACATGTTATTGATAGGGTATCAATATTTTAACTTTCCATTATAGTGGATAATTAATGGTTATAATGGGGAACATTGGTTATAGTGGAGAAATTTATATAAAGTAGTAATAAAATATTTAATAATTAATTACATGGAATTCCACTCACCCCACAAATATAAAACAAATATCGATTCTCATTTATATATGAAACTAGAAAAATAATTTATTATTAGTAAAATCAGGGAGTATACCTCAAATGGATCTCTTCAATATTAAATTTTTTTGGTGATTGGAATGTTCTGTTTTAATCCGTGACGTTCATAAAAGGTTTCAGTTTCTATTTCCCCTCTTAATTTATAATTTTAATTATTCTATTGCTATTAATTATAAAATTTCATTTAATAGGTTAATATTTTTATCATTATTGTCTAATATAAATTATATTATGTATTTTAATTTAGATAGTATTCATTTGAATTTATTAAACTACAAATAATAGGCCATTATTATGATAGAGAAGGGATTCCAAATCATTTATCTTTCTTTCCCAATTAGAATTAGAGTATTATATTATAATTATAAATTATATTTAGATTTAAGGATTAATTTAATTTCTAGTATTCTTTCATCCCTTTGATATATTTTTTATGAGATCCAAATCATTCACTCTAATTATAAAATTTCTATATGTTTTCATTATGGTTATGTAATGGTTAAAAATCCATAAACCAACTTTTTCAAATGAAATTTTATTATTTCAATATCATTAATGTATCACCCAATATTCTATGGTACGTTTCTCTTTGAATAATACAGTAGCGTGCATTGTACGCAACTTCGAGTTCTAACACACACCACAACCAATCAAACTAGCCATTATGAATAGTAATACCCAATTTTTGAAAATTTATACATCTTATCTTTCAAAATGGACTTCATTTTTGGATTCGGAATATTGAAATTGTCTTAGGGTGATTTTTTGGTAATTTTTTGATAACTTTCTTATTTTGATGAATAGTGTAAATTACTAAATTTTAATTAAAAACAACGTTTTTAATCACAATAATTACTAGTGATAAATTATGAATTTGAGTGGTTTTAAAGTATATTTAGAATATATTTTTACCATTTAATACAATTTTGGTCATTAGACATAATTTCACGATTAAACCGGACATAAACAAGTATCAATCTTTTGATAGTTATTATATCTTAAAAACAAGCTTTTTGTTTTGATAGCAGAAATTAATATTAAATTAATTTATGCCACTTCTGTGTTTTGAATTTGGAAAAATGGATTCCATATTTGGAATCAGGATGTACAAATTGTATAAATATGTAACTTTCATTTTTAGACATTTTGAATAATTACTTCGGTAAAAATTTTATTTACCATGGTTAAAGGGTAAATCAGGTAAATAAAGGTTAAAATATTATATTATAATAAAACTAAATTACCCTAATACGTGTCCTAAACTTATTTTTTGATACATTTCCAACCATGGGCATCTTTGGGTCAATTTTGGGACCCCATGGAGCCACATGTAGGTGATAGGGATACTTTCTTTTAATTAAGTTAAAATAAATACAAAAATGACATAAGCATATATCTTTTAGAAAAACAATTTTTACATAGGATTATATATGTTTTATTTTAGAATATAAATATTCATTATAAAGATAAAAATATTTCTACATAATGTTTTTTTATTTGTAATTTTAAGACATTAAATAATTTAAGATATTTATGACACAATAGTGATGCAGTAATTACCTAATTAATACAAAATTAAAATAATTGATATTATAAATACCCAAATAAATTTAATTTGAGACTTTATATAAATACCAATAATTTTATAGTTTAATATGACATGTTAGGATTGATTTAATTAACACTTTTTGAAGTAATCATTCTGTTATGATTTTTACAAAAATCATTAATTGAATAGTGTCAAAATTGACAAAAAGTGTTTTTTTTTAAATTTTATATTATCAATTGATATTAAATTACTAAAAATATATGGTTCGGCCCAGAGACTTATATAATTATAGGTGTATCATTAATGGACCACTTTTGGGTCGTGTGGATGTATATAGTATGTTTATTAACCATATAATATAAAAATACAAAGAGACATAGTAAAAGTGGAACTAATGAACTAAGAGTTAATACTAAAAGATAAGGATAACATAATAACCCAAACCTGTCTAAATCCTATTGATTGAGTGGTTTTCAACCTATCCCCATCATAACCTTTAAATAATCCACTTTGGAGCCATTAGAAGCCGAATATGAATTTATTATAATTTAATACTCTAAATTTTTCCTAAAGAGACCCTCCTCCCCCTTATAAAAGGACCAACGTTTAACCATTTATTTACACCTTCAAAGCTTTTTGGTTCATCCAACCTCTCCCCAAATTCTCTCTCAACATCTCTCACTTCAACCTAGAGGCCTTAGTTTTATCAGAAATCTAACCTAAGGAGCGCTTTTGATCAAATCAAAAGGATGAACCCGAAAAAGAGGAGGTTAAACGTACCATCGACTAAAGGAAAGTCCAAGGTATGAGTTTTTCATCAAACTACATATTTTTGTGCGATTCATGCCATATAGCCACCATTACCTTTTGTGTGGTGTATTTATTTCCCATATTTGTATTCTTTGTGTAATACACTTTAATTTATGTGTATCTACATATTCATTGTATGATAGCTCTTTCATGGGGTGTATGTTTCGTAAGTTACCAAATTGGTAAGTGTTTATTTCACAATATCTTCATTATCCGAGGTTTTTTATACATAATTATCAACTAGGACCTCTTTATCATCCACATCCATGTTTCTTAAAAATGTATTTGAAAACATTCTTACTATTTTACAGAATTTGGATTAAAGTCATTTATACCCTTGTTTGACTTTTTATAAGATGTTTACAAAGGAATCTTTCCGTCGTTTTCCAAACAATGTCCTTTTAAACCATTTCGACAGAATTAAGGTAAGAATGTCTTTTTTAACATATATGGTTGGTGTGGCTATTTTCTACCATTATAAATTCGTCGAAGCTTCCCTTACAAGCTTATAAGAAAACTTTCAAAGAAAATGTTTTAATTTATAATTAGGTGACTTTCAAATGATTTCAAAAAAAGAGATATTTATATCGAATAGTTTTTATTTCATCTATGTCAATATCCTTTGATGAATTTTAAGCTTAATTGATGTTGATTTATTGTGATACAAAACATCCATATTTTATTGAAGATTTTGTGATATGTTTGAATGTGTATGTGTTATTTTTATATCATTCATAGTTTATGGAGTAAGTATTTACATTTATTGTGCTAGTTTTAATACAAATGTTTATGTTATATTTCATGATCTTCTTAAGATTAATGTGTTGGACTAGTATGTTCCGGGTTGGGGACCTGTAAAAGTAAGCCATCCGGGTTTGTGTCAGGATATTAGAGGCACTCAGGGTTGGTGTCCGGTTATTAGAGGCACTCAGGGTTGGTGTTCGGTTATTAGAGGCACTCCGCATTGGTTTCCGGTTATTAGTGGCACTCCGGGTTGGTGTCCGGTTATTAGAGGCACTCCGGGTTGGTGTCCCGTTATTAGAGGCACTCCGGGTTGGTGTCTAGTTAATAGAGGCACTCCGGGTTGGTGTCCGGTTATTAGAGGCACTCCAGGTTGGTTTCCGGTTACAGTTATCCCCTAGTTCTTGGCACGAGGCCTTGACAAAGAAATTAAAGTTCATAATTATGCATTCCATCATTGTGAAAGTGGTTAGGGATATTTCATTGATTATTTGACTAGTAGAATATCCATGTGAATAAATAAATGGAATTATTTCATTTTATTTTTTTTCATATTATGCTGATGTTCAAGTTTAAAAGGCTTTTGTTTTAGTTATACATTGCCTTAAATGTTTCGGCTTATTTATGAAAGTTTCCACTATAGTACTTACCATTACTGAATGTTTGAGCTCCCCCCTTTCTATGTTTTATTTTTCCCAGGATTCCAAGAAGTGTATTGTGATTGATATGCAGGTTTAAGACAAGGGAATAATGGAATTCATAAAGGATTATTTATCTTGTTTTGTATGTTATGAAGTATAATGTAAGATTCATGTTTGTAATCTATTTTCCAAGACTGCTAAACTGATCGGTCCTTCAGGACTTCATTCCTTGTAATTATGACAATGTTATATAATAATGCACCGACTCTGGGTAACTGGGGTCGAGGCGTTATAGTTGGTATCAGAGGAATTTTAGCAATAACGTTGGAAACTTGATTTAGATAAACACTGATTAGAGCACATAGCCCTAAGATATACTTTTTTGATTAGTATAGAAGAACTTTCTAGAATTTTGGTATTGTAGATATTTTGTGAGTTTTCCGAGAAATACATCTCTGTCTGGATACGAGCATGTAGAGGCAGCTCTGGCACAGATATACCTAGGGGTAAAACACAAAACACCACTTTGAGCTAGACTCGAACAGGAACAGGTGCATGAAAACAGGCCTTGCTGCACTCTTGGTTACGAGACTCTCAGGGGATATGCTTCAGATAATTCTCATTTTCATTACAAACTGTTATGACGGGCTCAAGAGTATATACTTACTCAAAGAAAACATTTTTATGATTATGGATTATATCCATAAATTGTTCAATTTGTGCTAACTATTTTACAAGTTTGGAATTATTCATTGCAATTTCTAAGCTGACCTATTTTATATTATTGTATATAAATAGCGCCCAGTAGATGGAATGTGAACTCCATAAATACGTATGATCCAAATAGTAAGAAGGGTCATATATTTCATGGTCCTAAGCTAGAATTTAGAAGGGAAATAGTCTCCCACGTATTATCATCATATGAAGAAATAGTATCATGTGTTGATAAGATAAGTAATGAATTCTCAATGTCCTATGGTTTTGAAGGGAATCCAGAGAAGAAAAGGATGGTAGAGAGAAGGACAAATAAAGGGAAGAAGGTAAAGAAGGGTTTTCTTATATGTGATAACTATGGAAAGAATCACCTTGGAAAATACCTGAAGGGAATGGGAGTATATTATAACTGTGGAGAAAAAGGAAACCAAGTACATGACTACAAGTGTAAGAAAAAGGTTTCGAATGTACAATGTGTCATCTACAAGGATATTGAACACTATGCGAACCAATGTCCCAGTCATCAGACTATGCCGCAAATGATGCTATTGGATAATAATCAAGTTTTGATACTACAACAAATGAAGAGGAATGACTAGTGTTCTAATGTTTTTATTTTACAATTATTTCATTTAAGTGTTTTTTCAATGATGTTCTGGAAATAAATAAGGATTGTACTACAGTACTATTTCATTAAGGATTTGAGATTTTATGGTACTAAGAAAAGTGACTCTACAACGAGTTACAATTTTTGGAAATTACATGGTTGAAGGAAACATAATCCTTAATATGGTCCTAATATTGAGGTACTTATTTCGGAATAAGAGATGGTTGATTTTGGTAATTCAGGATGTTGCGGTGTTGTAAAAGAATATATATGGAAGGTGTTCACATGTTATTACCTGGAAAAAAGGATCCTCATTATGTTTAACTTCATTGTAAATTTTGGACTATGAGTTTGGATAGTAGTATTTTGGATAAGTCTAAAGGTTGGAATGGATTATGTTTGAAAGTTTATTTTTGGATTTTTTAAAAGGAAAACACGCATACTGTGTGGAAACCTGTCGAGTTGGACAAAGTTGCAGGAATCGAACTAACAACCATAGTTTGATTGGGATTTATTGCCTACCACTGGACTACGTGAAGTCCCTAGATTTTATAATGTAGTTTTTTAAGAGGTTCTGATATGTGAATTATAAATTCATTATATTTGGAACCAAATACGATTAGGATAAATAAAGTATTTTTTAGTTGTATTATGTTTTGGTGTGAAAGATGAGTTTGTGGTAGAAATTTAGTAATGGATAAAACTATAATTATAAAGTAAGTATATCTCCTTATTATTTTAGCCAATCCCATAAATAAATTACTCAACATTAAGATAATGAACTTAGAACAAAAACGTTGTCCTAGATTATACCTTAGATCATGAAAAATTTATGGCTATGTGATTGTTGGCCATTTCATAGCCATTTCCTCTACCACTATCCATTGGATATTGATGGTTAGATTTCTCTTTCATATCCATGTTATCCTACATGAAACCCTAGTATGTGTTATTTTCGGTTAATATAATACTTACCAATCTTTATTTTAAATAGAGGCCTTATTAATCCATTTTTCGACGTGGGATTTCAACAAAGATATTTTGAAATTTCAACCCCATGTTTCCAATTCCGAACATAAATGGTGAGGATGCAATTTATTGAATGAGAGGAGAATATAACACCCCTATTTTCTATGCTACGTTTCTCTTTGAACAATACAGTAGCGTGTGTTGTACGCAACTTCGAGTTCTAACACATACCACAACCAATCAAACAAGTCGGTGTGAATAGTAATACCCACTTTTGAAATTTTATACATATTATCTATCAAAATGGACTTCATTTTTGGATTCGTAATATCGAAATTATCTTAGGGTTAAGTTTTGGTACTTTTCTGAAAAATTTAATATTTTGATGAATAGTGAAAATTACTAAATTTTAATGAAAAAAACTTTTTTAATCGAAATAATTAGTAATGATAAATTATGAATAGGAGTGGTTTTTAAGTATATTTAGAATATATTGTTACAATTTAATACAATGTTGGTCATTGGACATATTTTCACAATTAAACCGGACATAAACAAGTATCAATCATTTGATAGTTATTATATCTTAAAAACACGCTTTTTGTTTTGACAACGGGAATTAATTTTAAATTAATTTTTGCCACTTTTGTGTTTTGAATTTGGAAAAATGGATTCCATATTTTTAATCATGATGTCGAAATTTTGTAACTATGTAAAATTTATTTTGAGACATTTTGAATAATAACTTTGGTAAAAAATTTATTTACCAGGGTTAAAGGGTAAATCCGGTAAATAAGTGTTAAAAAAAATATTATAATAAAACGAAATTACCCTAAAACGTATCCTAACCTTATTGGTGGATACATTTCCGACCATGGTCATCTTTGGGACTATTTTGGGACCCCATGGAGCCACTTGTAGGTGATAGGGACACTTTTTTTTAATTAAGTTAAAATAAATACAAAAATGAATTAAACATATATATTTTAGAAAAGCAATTTGTACATTGGGTTATATATGTTTGATTTTCGACTATAAATATTTATTAGAAAGATAAAAATATTTCCTACATAATGGAATTTTATTTATAATTTTTAGTCATTAAATAGTATATGTTATTTATGACAAATTGGTGATGCAGTAATTACCTAATTAATGAGTAGTTGGGGTTTGGCTTAGTGGTAAGCACCCCGTAATACTACATAAAAAATGGGGGTTCAAAACCCATTGGGCGCAGGTTAATATTGCAGTACTGTAGCGGGTACTGTAGCAGCGGCGGTACTGTTGATCGGCAGGTACTGTAGCGGCGGCAGGGCACTGTAGCGGTGGCGGTACTGTAGCGGGTACTGTAGCTGCCGGGTTACTATTCACAGAATAGGAATTTGGCCAAAAAATTGGGCCTACGGGCTATGTAATGGGATTCAAGCCCACTGGGCCTTCGGGCTATGTAATGGGTCTCCCTCTACCCAGTTAAAAGAGGTCTTTGCTTTGCTTTATTAATAAAAATGAGGCTTCGGCCCCAACCTTTAAAAAAATTACCTAAATAATGAAAAATTAGAATAATTGATATTATAAATACACAAATAAATGTAATTTGAGACTTTTTATAAATACCAATACTTTTATAGGTAAATATGACATGTCAGTATTGATTTAATTAATGTTTTTGGAATTTATCATTCTGTTATGATTTTTTCAAAAATCAATTATTGAATAGTTTCAAAATTTACATAAAAGAGTTTTTAGAAACAAATATTATATTATTAATTGATATTAAATTCCTAAAAATCTAATGTTCGGACAAGAGCCCAATATCATGATAGGTGTATCATTAATGGAATACTTAGTGGTTTCTTGGATATATATAGTATGTTTATTAACCATATAATATAAAAATATAAAGAGACATTGTAAAAGTGAAACTAATTAACTAAGAGTTAATACTTAATGATAAGGTTAATATAGTAAACGAAACCTGTCTAAATCTTATTGGTTGAGTGGTTTTAGACCTATCCCCACCTTTAACATTAAATAATTCACATTAGAGCCATTAGAAACCAAATATAAATTTATTATAAATTAATACTTTAAGTTTTTTCTAAAGAGCCACTCCTCCCCCTTATAAAAGGACCCAACATTTAACCAATTCTTCACACATTAAAAGTCTATTGGTTCGGCCAAATTCTTCCAAAATGCTCTCTAAACTTCCATCTCTTCAACCTAGAGGCCTTAGTTTAGTCATAAATCCAACCTAAGGATTAGTTTGGATGAAATCAAAAGGAAGAACATGAAGAAGGGGAGATTAAACGTACCCTCGACTAAAGGAAAGTGCAAGGTAAGGGGTTTTCATCTCACTCATTATTTCCGTGAGATTCATGCCATATTGCCACTATTACATTTTGTGTGGTTTATTTACTTCCCATAATTGTAATCTTTGTGTAATAAACTTTAATTTATGTGTATCTAAATATTCATTGTATGATACCTCTTCCATGGGGTGTATGTTTCGTAAGTTACCAAATGGGTAAGGGTTTATTTCACAATCTCTTCATTATCCGAGGTTGTTTATATGTAATTATCTACTGGGACCTCTTTATCATCCACATCCATGTTTCATAAAAATTTATTTCAAAACATTCTTACTGTTTTACAGAATATGTGTTAAAGTCATTTATATCATTGTTTTACTTTTTATATGAAGTTTGCAAAGAAATCTTTTCGTCAGTTTCCAAACAAGATCCTTTTTAACCTTTTCGATAGAATTAAGGTAAGAATGTCTTTTTTAACTTATACGGTGGGTGCGACTATTTTCTACCATTATAAAATTGTTGAAGCTTCCCTTACAATCTTATAAGAAAATTTTCAAAGTAAATGTTTTATTTTATAATTACGTGACTTTTAAATGATTTCAAAAAAAGAGATATTTCTCTCAAATAGTTTTTATTTCATCTATGTCAACATACTTTGATGAATTTTAAGCATATTTAAAGTTGATTTATTGTGATACAAAACATCCATATTGTATTGAAGGTTTTGTGATATGTTTGAATGTGTATGTGTTTTTTTATATCATTTATAGATTATGGAGAAAGTATTTACATTTCGTGTGCTAGTTTCAAAATGAATGTTTATGTTATATTTCATCCTCTTCTTAAGATGAATGTGTTGGACTAGTATGTTCTGGGTTGGGGACTGGTAAAAGTAAGCCCTCTGTGTTGGTGTCCGGTTATTAAAGGCACTCCGGATTAGTATCCGGTTATTGGAGGCTCTCCAGGTTGGTGTCCGGTTATTAGAGGCACTCAGCGTTGGTGTCCGATTATTAGAGGCACTCCGGGTTGGTGTCCGGTTATTAGAGGCACTCTGAGTTGGGTTCCGGTTACAGTTATCCCCTAGGCTTCGCACGAGACCTTAAAAAGAAATTAAAGTTCAGAATTATGCATTCCATCATTATGAAAGTGGTTAGTGATATTGCATGTGATTATTCTACTTGTATAATATCCATGTGAATAAGTAAATGGAATTATTTCATTTTATTTTTTTTCTTATTATGCTGAATTTCAAGTTTAAAAGGATTTTGTTTTAGTTATACATTACCTTAAATGTTTATTCTTATTTATGATTGTTTCTACTGTATTGCTTACAATTACTGAGCATTTGAGCTCAGCCCTTTCTATGTTTTATTTTTTCCAGGATTCCAAGAAGTGTATTGTGATTTATATGAAGGGTTAAGACAAGGGAATAATGGCATTCATAAAGGATTATTTATGTTGTTTTGTATGTTATGAAGTGTAATGTAACATTCATGTATGTAATCTATTTTCCAAGACTGATAAACTTATCGGTACTTTGGGACTTGATTCCTTGTAATCATGCCAATGTTATGTAATAATGCACCGACTCTGAGTAACTGGGGTCAGGGTGTTACAATTAAAAGAACATTTAATATGAATGATGTTTTTTAATCTATAGTATCATTATTAGTATTCTATTTTTTTTAAAAAAATTAAAGAGAATATGTCTCATTATACACATTTCAACCAAAATAAATTTTTTAATGTTTTAGTACTTAGTCATTTTCTTTTCATAACAAAATGAAATGATTTGTTATAAAACTATTTCAAGCTTATTATTCATATTAATAGATTATTATTTTATGAAATTAACATACCACTAAACAGTCAACAATGATAGACTATCATGCCCTTATTTTATACACTATTCTAAATCTATACCATGAATACTATAATATCTCAATTAATTTGTCTTTCATTCCAGTTTATCATTCATTTCTTTTACTCACTATTCAATACAAAAATTTATATGGGTTTACCAGGTTATATACTTTATAATATCTTCTTGTAGAATCATTATCATTATTATATTAACCATTTAATCTAAAAAAATCTTTGTAATAAGCTAATATTATTCAAAAATTAATGAATGATGTAATATCCATTAGCCAAGATGAAAATAAAATATAAATATATAGAGATTGAATCCATTTAAAGAAATTCAATCATCTTTTTGATTAATTTTTTTCATCAATTCATTATTATAATTTTTTCTATAATCATCATATAATTTATATCAATAAAATAAAAAACATTTTCATTATGATTTTTATATTCCCCTATGGAGGGTTAATGAGTGTATTTTGATAAGAGAGAGTAATTCAATTTATGCCATCACTCAATATTTGTTCATTTCCATGGATACAATACATGTATTGCATATTCTCGTGTGGGACCCTAGTAAAACCCTTTATTCTTCTTCCCCTTTTAAGGGCATATATTTCACTATTATATTGGATTTCAACTCATAGAACACTATGAAAACATTATTACAGTGTATTCATTTAGTAAAGTGAACACACACAAAATATCCCATGAGTCAATATGATAATTCTCTAGTTTTCACATTTAAAAAATAATTATCCATTTAAAGAGGATTAACATGGTTAATAAATATATTTCATAGTTATGGAATATAGTAGAATGTTGATGTAAATAATGAATGTTATTTTATGCTTTCATGAATTTATATTTTTTATTTAACATGGTTCATTATTTTAGAAGGGTAGGATTAATTATATTGTCATATAATGAAATATTTTTGTATTTCATGTCTATAAAAACAAATTGAATATAATTATTATATTACCATGACTTTTTGGGTCTCCATATCATAATGGATATTATATTCCCATGATATTAGTGATTATCCCTCTAAGATGTGGTCTCTAACCACATATTTATTATGTTCAAGTTTTTATGAATTGTATATATGTAATGATTACCATATATAACATTGTCTTTCACTTAAATTACAATTATTCATTGATTTATGGTGGTATGATTTTTTACATACTATTATTATCATTATTACAAATACTAATAATTTATGATAACCATTTTCTTATATTTACTAACTCCCTTGAAAAATAAATATTTTCAGAGGATATATAGCCATTATGTTGATTTTTATATCTATGATATATTAACTATAACATTGGTTCATTATATGTAATTTATTTTCTCTATATTCTCAAATATATCAAATTAAATGATTATAGTATGGTTTTTTATATAATAGTATATATGTTATGTAGATAATTTATTTAATTACATTACTATATCTAGAATTATTGGTCTAAGTACCTTGATTCTTCTAACTATTACTGTTCCATTTCTTTTATTCCGTAATATGAAACTATAAAATGATTATAAGGGAATATTATTTATTTCCTATCCACCTCTCCATGATTCATCTACAAGAATAATATTATTTTTCCATAAATAAATTATTGGAATATATTAATATTTAAATAAATTTTTACATTCATTTTAATAATATTTTGTAAATTTTTGTAAAGTGATTTATTTATTTATATTATATTAACACTTATATATGATATGAATTGATTTTTCAGGATTAATATTAAATTTTAATCTATATTCATATCAATATTATTTGTAAAATATTTTATTTTAAGTTATATTTATTATTAATTTTTAAAATATCAATTTTAAAAAAATAATTTTAAATTATGTCGTTCCTTAATAATGGTATTTTCCTAATTTTACAATCATTTAAATGGAAAATAATTTTAATATTAAATCATTTATAATTTTGTACATTATTATCATATGTTTTACATATATTTCAATACCTTTTAAAATATAAATATAATTCTGTTACTTATTTTGTTAATATTTTTTTATAAACATTCATATGTAATTTTTTTTAAATAATAATTTTCATCAATACCCAAATTCAAGAATAATCATGGTATTAGAACAATGATATCATTATGAATGGATTCAACCTTTATGATTGTTTTCTATCATTATCATTGAATTTTATTAAATTATAGATTTCTATAAATTACTTTACATAATGAATAATCATTAATTCATTTATCCTATTTAAATTTATTCAAAAATATATATATATATATTTATATATATATATTCAATTAAAAGTGGAAAATATTTATTTGATTGAAAACCCATTATTCTATTTTTCATGGATATCTTATATATAATTATCTTGGTTTATGTGTATTTGCCTCTATGGCCATTATATTTTATCACAAAATTTATTTATTTCTATGTCCTTATCCTGATATTATTTTAATATATTTTTGATTATTTTCAAATTTATATAGCACACATGTGTTTATATATATCATTAAAACAATGGCTTGTAAAAAATAAATCTTAATCTATTGCCTTGGATAACCATTTATATCTCATGATATCTCTATACTATACTTGAAAATTATGTAAAATGTTACTCGATAATGTTATGTGATGGTATGATACATATATCTATGTCTAACAATATATGGATGGGAATAAGGTAGTTATATTATTATATCATTTTATGGGATATTGGTGGATAACCATTTCCTCAATTTTAAAGATATTTTAGTTTAAATATTGACCAATTATTTTAATATTATTTAGTACGTACGTGAAAAAATTAAATGTAATGCCAAATTCTTATTAATGTACAAAAGGTTCACGATTATTTTTTCATGATTACAGATCCACATTCCATTTTATATGTTATTTTTTCTTGATTATCCATTACGGTTCAAAATAATATTCATATTTTATTATTATAAAATTTTTCTTCATAGTCACTTATTATGATTTCCTGATCTTATTCTTTCAATCACGTCATTTTGTTTGATCTAGTATCTACATTTGTAATGAACAATTGATAATTACATTATCTGAAATTATCTATTTTAACAACTCACTAATGTTTTAATTCCACTTTATTACATTTTCATGATTTTATTATTTGTGAAATGTTATTCTAATCATATTACCAGAGTTCCATGATAATGTATTTATTAAATAATATAGTTTTATGATGGAATATACACCTATTACTCATAGACAAGAATGTTTTATTTAAACATATTTTTAAATTTTTTATGTTTTTTGGATAGGTATATATGTTTATATATAGATTGTAAAGTTAATGTCCTGGTAGTTAAATCTAGAGTGTTCAAATTAATGTATTAGGGGAGGAATGAAAGGATAATAATTCATATAATGAGTTTACACTCAATTGGATAATTAAAAATGGTAGGTAGTTAGTAGAAAACCAACACCAATTACCCTTATATGTTCCATTGAGTGACCATAAGAGAGATAAGAGGGCCTACCACATTGGTATTTTCACAATGATGAATGTAACCATATACTAGGCACTTTGTGGAAAACTGAGTAAAGGTATAGGTATATTGAATACCTATTATGGAATTTTTATTTTTTTTCATGGATAGAACTATTATTTAATTTTCGTCTACCTAAGTATTTATATAAGAGAGTAATAATTAGAGTCCATATACTTAATTTTATATCATTTTCTCTTTCAACATAATGACTTTTTGACTCCCTTAATTTGAGGATAGTTTTAAGGGAATTCAAATATGATCATGTTATAGTGGGTTTCATCTGCAACCATTTTATTATTCATTCTCCCTAATATGGTTTGGATTATTTTGGATGTTTTGATAGTAAATTACACCAAATAATTGAGTAATCACATAGAAACAATTATTCATTCACATTAGTGTTTCTAGGAGACTCATAAATGATATTTTATCATGTATTACAGTCATTTATATAATTTTTCATCTCTCAATCAATATAATTATGTAATAATGAAAAATTGCAGTTAATTTATATTAAATTCATTTTTTATAATCCCAGGTTTTACTTTTTTTATACTCAACATTGCATTCAAGGTAGATCACACATCTTATTCAAGGGATTAGTCGTCATAGAACCACCCACTATGTTTCACATATCTTAGTACATTATGGTATTATTTTATATTGTTTAGTGATTATTGTATTAATTGTATTAATTATTAAAATTATTTTTAATGTTTTTAGAGTTTATCAAGAGACTAAAAATAATACATGGGTGAATAACATAGGCAGGTTTCAATTACAGATTTGGTATTTCTATCACATGGTTATGTTTGTATAGATTTATTAAATTTTATATTATTTTATTATTATTATTATTATTATTGTAATTATATTTATTATTTCATGATTTGATTTTTATTTTTATAGAAGGAATATGATGACATAACCGTAAAATAAAAGTATTCTTCTAGGAATTAATATAGGAAGGTTGAATAAAAATTTCATAGAATAGAGACGATAATTGAGATAAAAGGACCCTATAAACCCATGAGGAGACTGACTCATAATATACAAGGGAATGCTGGTGGATGAGAAGGAGATAATGGCATGGAATATAATAACTATATATCTATTTTTATAGATATCTATATTAGGTGTATGAAGGTTATTATGGATCTTCATCAATATTTAGACAAGAATGATTCTTTGACGAAAAAATATAATGTTACATAATAGAAGATGAAAATATCATACACTTTCTAATGAAAATCACTTATCCAAATCAATGGGGTTGTGTTAGCACGATAAAATATAGGATATTGGGTCCTCATTCCATGTTCATAATTTATATACAATTTCGCAAATAACTAAATATATTCCATTAAAAAATAACAAGGAATATATTCTATTCTAATGATAAGTGTTCCAATCACTTAGAAAGGATCCATCAAAACTAAATTCTTATAATGGTCCATATAACATTGATAATAGAAAATAATTTTATATTAATGGGGATTATCTTTCTACATTTTCTTATTGGATGGGAATAAAGTTCAGTCTAAATGGTTCCATTCATAATAAAATTTCACATCATGGTAGAAAAAAGCTAAAATCTTTGTATTGGGAAAATTGAATTTCTTATTTTATAATTTTAAGGGGTTAGTCAATTTAAATAATTTTTATAATCTGAAAATCATATTTATAACCATAAACAACTACTTATTGGTAGTAATCAAATAATGTCTCAACTAAACACCCTGAAAAGTGTAAATTTCAAGGACTTAGAGTAAGACTTTGGGTGATTAATTAGAACCATAATACAATGGAAACTCATTAGGTTCTTATGTATAGTAAACTAATTAACATTTTTATCATTAATATCAGTCAATATGGACTGAATGGAAATATTTTCATAATGGTTAATCTTTATACTACATTAAAATTTATCCACGGAAAAGTTATCATTGTCAATTGTTAATTGGATATAATTTAATAATAGTCAACACATTAGATGGGGCTATTGTCTCTCTATAGGGAAATTAATTTTAGTATGGTTAAGCAATAAAGTATTAGAGAGATGAATTTATTTATTTATATTAGATAATTTCTGGAGTTTTTAGAAGACCATGAGTTAGTAATTGTTTCTCTCATTGTATAAAACATTTTCTATTATTGATGATATGTTAAATGGTTTATGGAAAGTTATTTACATATAATGTTTTTTTTGTTTTTAAGATTTAGGTGAAATGGTATAAGTTCAATCTAAAAATCTTTGGATGATGAACTACGTTAACCACCCCATATTCTCATCCATTCATAATGATCAATAATTAGATCTATTACATTTATAATTCAACTATACTAGTTTTATACACAGATATTATAGAATAATTTTTTAGGAATCCTCACCTACCTCTATCTAATTCAATAAACGTAATGCTTATTTAGTAGAGTTTGGGAATCTAATGGCTATACTTAGAACATGTAATAAAGGGAGCTATAATGATATTTTTTATACAATGTTAAAATAGAATATTTGATGGAAGAGATATATAATTCTCATTGACATTTTAATATATAATATTTATGATTACATTTACTCCCTACAAGATTTCATTATAATAACCATGGAGCCAACATTGAAAGATATGTTAAAAAACAAAATGGCTTAAAGGTGGATACAAGATCATCTCCATTTTAAAAAATCATCTACAATATGGGAAGTCCGACATTTCAATTTCATATATGAATAATGGAAATAAAAGTTTTTAGGATTGAAAATTGGTAGAATATTTTTGGATATTATAATGAGTTATTTAACAATAACTCAAAGGTGAATATCAATTTCAGGAGATATGGTATCTGAAATATTCATGATGATACTATAGAAATTATTATCACACAAATCCTCAAACTATAGGTCATCACTAATTTATTTCATTCACCAAAACATTCATTTTCTTTTGGAATTTCTGGATTCCCCATATTTTCATTTTATGGTGTATGAGAATTGTGAATAATAATCTATTAATGATGATATATATAGTCTTTATGAATTGAAACATTTTCAGATGTAACAAATCAGATTTCCATATTCTAATTTCTATGGTATTTTCCATGATCAATATTAACTTATTTAGGATTATTAAATTTTATAAAACTGGTTAGAATATTATGAGTAAAATCATAGCCTTAGAACTCTAACTAAACATTTGTAGAAATATTTAATATTAAATTTTACTTATTATATGTTAGGAAATTCAAGGAATACATAATAATTACTTTTAAAAGTATAAATATATTGAGAAAACCTCTAAATAATGATTATATTTCACTCAATTAAATGTGTTAAATTATTTTGATACCATTAAATAGGATTTGATGTTTTTTTCCAAATTTTTGTTTACAATAACAATATTTCTTCTTCATGAAGATATTATATTAATTTTTTTATATTTCTTATGTATATATGTTATCATTTAGCTCTACATATCTGTTTAATTTTCTATCATGTAACAGAATCCCCCTCTATTTTTCCAGCTTCTTATTTCTTTGTATTGACAAAGTATATATATTCTCATATTTATTGTGTGGGGTTTTCATTGTCTAATAAAGTATATGATATAGTTCAAATCATTATTCCATCTATTTTATGATGATGATATAATGTACTGTTTTCAAGGGTACTTAGGATTTGTGAATTTTCATAAGGACATCATGGACTGTTATAAATAGAATTCATTTACGCTTTTTAATTGTCCCAAATATATCTTCTACTTTACTCATAACATAAAAATGAGGGGAATGAAATTAAAAATGGAACATGAACATTGATGAAGGAAATATTCCCTTTATATATATATATGTATGTATACATCATTTATAGTTTAGAGAAAATGACTCATTATATAGTTATATTTAATGAAAAAGTAATGATATATTGATCTATTATAATGGATATTCCTTATATCTTAAAAATAGAATCCCCCTTTTATATAGAATTATCATCATTAAATTTTTATATTATTTAAATGTGACTAAGTAGCCTATTTTTTTTACAATATATTGAATTTTATAACACTAAACATTAATTAGATTGGTATGATATTTTAGATGAATATTTTTATAATTCAAAATAAGATTAATTCGAATCCAAATAAGGATGTTTATTTTTTATCAGAAACCCAATTATATTCTGTAAATCCCTTCATGATGAGATTATATAGAAATTTTTTTTAGAAAATTTCTATGCCAAAAAATTCATTAAATTTGTGTTTATGGGACAGCAGAAATTTTTTATATTCCCTTATATGTTCTCATATGTCGGGCCATGTGTAATGATATTATTTCATTGGATATGAATTAATAAATATGGATTTCATTTATAAATTCAGATTTTTCACCTTATCATGATAACAATATTAGTGTTATCCTAGAGCACTATTTTTAATGGGAGGTATTTGGTAACACCCCAAGGATTTAGAAATAAATATAATATATAATTAAGTGCCTGAAACATTGAGTCTTTATGAAATAACAATTTTTTCTATTTTTATTACCTAGACATTAAACATAATTTCCCTGCTTCTATCAATTGAATTTTGAAAAATACACATACACCATTGGAATCATTAAGATATTTAGAGAGTGATTGGATAAACATAATTTTTCGTGAATAGTAACTTGACCTAAATGAATAGTAACTTGACCCCATGTATAGTAATATGGCCAAATGAATGGTAACCTCAGTAGTGAATGTATAAATATGATTTAGGTATCTTATAAGTGACAATTTGGTTATAGTATAAGTTTTGGTATTTTATTAAGTCATAAATATTTAATTACAATTTTATTATAAATTTATTAATTTAAATGAAAATTTAATTTCTCAAAATGTAATCATAAATACGTATTTTATTTTATTATGGTTATAATATAATTATATGATACATTGATTAATTTTTCATGGTGTAATAAATATAGTTATAGTTTTAAAATTTTTATTTTTTGAATAAATTATGATTTTATTCAAAAATAAATTAATAATATATAAAAAATTATTTTCAAAAATTGGAGTCCATTTTTTAATAAAACATATAAAAAAATGGTTGGGCTGAGTTTTCTATATTTTTCTAAAATTTAATAATTTCTGTGAATTGTGAAATACAATAATTTACCATAAATAAACATTATATATTACATACACTATTCATAATATCATAGATGATGTAATAACACTAGGTTTGAACACACATATTTGATTTACTGTTTTTATTCAAAAGAAACAACACAATTTCTTGTCATTAGAAAAATAATAAACTAATGATTAAAATAATGGAAAACCTCCCCTCTCCCCCACTATAAATTCCACACCTCAACCCCTATTCACCTCACACCTCTAATGTTTTGACCATTTTATATATTATCCCATATCTTATTACCAATTATATTTATATTTTGTAGGACCTTCGGGTATCACCAGAAGGTCAAAACTAAAGGTCTTTAGAAGGAACTCAATGAGAAGATATCAAGAAGAAAAAAAACATTCATTTACAATTTTTTCTTTTCAAATATTTTTTATATCCTATACTCTCTTAACGCCCCCTTATCCAAGTGGTATGAATACACCAGTATATTATATATATTTAATTTTATCATGTTATTGGAAAAATTTATCATCATATATCTTATCCACTCCCTCATATTATAAAAAAAATAAAAACATCATGCGCGATTTTTCGATTTAACAACATCATGGACATTGTATTTTTAATTTCAGTTACTTCTTTAAAAGAATTTTATAAAACCATATTAATTGTTGAAATATATTTTATACTGAATGTTATATCTAATTTTATTTTCTGGAATTAAAATATATACATAATATCATGTCATATAAGAAAACTATTTTCTGATTGTCGAAGAACAAAAAAAATGATCTAAAAGAATATCATTAATATTTTATCTAATGAATCATCATAATTTATTAAAAAAAATATTAATTGTATAATTTAATATTCTAGAAACATATTAATACAATTTCATTCTACTTCTGGGGTTTCTTTCCCATTCTAAAAGATAATCCATTACAAAACGACCAAGGAAACCATGTAAAACACGCACCCAAAATAGTAGAAATAACATAATATAATTAATAAACTGGTGGAATGATGTTATCAACTGATCATATGAGTTTTTATAAAAATTAATATTTTTATTTAAATTATAAATAAAACTGTTTTAGCCATTATTCAAGAGTTTAAAAGTGTTTTAAGTATGATGAACCTGAGGTAAAGGAATTAATAACCCAATATACATTCTTTGGGTAAACCTTCTACTCCATAGATTATTTGGTACTAAGATTAATTGGGTAATAGATTTTATTTATCTTATCTTTTATTATGTTGATATACATATTATATGAATATTAATTTTATTCTATTAATTCTCATATCAATTATATGATATTATTTAAGGAACCATCAACTAAAATCATATTTTAAGCATTTATTCAAAAGGGATGTTTTATTTAAAATATTATTCTTTTAGGATTATATTCTAGTTCATGAGACATTTTTATTATTAAGGGTGGGACCAATATCTCCCTCAAATGAATTAGTTATTTTTTACTTTGAGTTTGATCATATGTTTTCTCAAACTGTTACTGCAGTTGTTACACCACAAGGTAGTCATGAGCGTAACATTGTAAGGTAGCCATGAGGGTTACAAATCATAAGGTAGCTACAAGGGTTAAAATATTTTGTCATTAATTTTCCATGATAACTTTATGGTTTTATTTATGATTTCTATGTTTTATGGATATTTTATGTTCTCATGAGGTAATTATATGCTACCTTATGGGTGATAGGTATATCATTGTGAAAATGATTTCATACATTTATAAGTATTCATGTGAAAATGGTTTCTCTAATTCTACGATGACCCTTACTAAAATTTTTATTATCCTCACAAGTTTTAAATTTTTATTACAGGTTTTATGGTAGTGTAAATGAAAAGGAGAATCCACGATGAATGTTGTGAATACATTTCATGAAAGTATTTCATGTTTTTAATTAAAACTTCTCTATTATTAATGAAATGGGAAATGTTTTAGTAGTACCCACTTTTTATCCTTTTGAACTGATATGTGTGAATTATGTACTAAATAACTAGAATTATAAACAAAAATGTTCCTTGGGAATGTAAAGAACTGAAATCTATTTGAATTAAGTATTTTATGTAATGCTTATGTTCTGTTCATTATAGTTGGTATTAGAGGACAATTTAGATAACATTAGCGGTTACGATAATGTTAATAGAAGACCATAGATTCGTTTTACCTTATCATTATGTTGAAATTATTGATGATTTGAAAATTATACTCTTGGTTTAACTATTATATATGTGTTTTGTATGGTTTTACATAGATAGAACATGGAAGATGAAGAAGGAAGTCACCCAGAGGGTGATATCATTCCAAATGTACATCTAGGAATGGTGGGAATTAGAACATAATAGATTGTGACAACAATGTCCTAGTTTATGTTGGCAAGAAATATCGGTGTATTCCATGGAAGAGAATAATAATAGCTATTAGAATTAAAAATTATGATAGTAGAACATTTTTTGAGGAAGACCCTCATGATTTCACGCGATCATTTTTCCCAGTGGTGGCTGAAGGATGGATTAATCCCTTGAAATGATATTCCATATCACGGGTTGTTTATAAAATAAAAATTTCAGTATTTCTATTTGTTTTTTGGGGTTGAAGTTGACCATTGGAGGTTAATGGTCTAGAATACCAGGGATATTGAGGAGATTAATTCCATGGAATGGGATGAATTTAATAACCCGTTACTTAAAAAATATTTTCCAAAGGCTGTTCTACATAGGATGAAAAATAAATTATTTTTATTGAAACTAAATGGGGGGATTTATTGGATGTGTATGAAGAAAACATCACTCAATTAGAAATGTATGTTCCAAAATCATATTCAAGGTCTTTATTGAAAAATAAATCGTGTATACTCAGGATTAAAGGTAAGATAAAAATTTTAATTGGACTCTTTTGATTTCAAATGTTATGATATAATTTACTAATGTGTTGGGAGGGTAGAAATGGTGTTTTATGATGAATATTTATATTTCAACAACAAGAAGAATAAGAGTTCTAGATGGAATTTGATGGGAAATAATCAATCAATGAATTTTTTTGATGTGGTACATTTGGGAATATTTTTATAAACTAACCCAGGTCAACCCTAAACTTGTCACCATAGAAAATATATAGCGTGGACCGAATGTAATTCTCGATCCCCATGGGATGGAAACTCGTATCGGTAATCAATATAGTACACAAAATGTAATGATTTCAACCAATAGTAAATAAACAAAAACATCATAATAATAAAGGAGAAAAAAAATAAATATGTTTTCTAAACTGCATATCATTACACTGAAATTGAAAATATGGAAACTAAACAAAATTTTTACCCAATAAAAACTCAAACTGAACCTCAAAATAATGAAATCTCTATTTGAACCTATGGTTCCCTCTCCAACCCATAACCAATGTAACGCCCCGACCCCAGCTACCCCGAGCTGGTGCGTTACTTCGTAAAATTGGCATGATCACAAAAGATCAACTCTCGAAAGACTGATTAGTTTAGTAGCCTTGGAAACACTAGATACATTCATAAGTCTTTCATTACATCAAAAAGTAAACAAACTACAATAACATGGTCTTCATAGTCCACAATCATATCCCTTTCTGACTACCCCTACAGGTCATTCATAAAATACTTCTTCACATCATGGAAAAATATTAAAACAATGAAAGGGGTGAGCTCAGATGCTCAGTAAGGTTAACAATATAGCGGAAGCTTTCATAAATAAACATTAACATTTAAGGCAATGTATAACTAAAAAAAAGCCTTTTAAACTTGAACTTCAACATAATATGGCAAAAGTAAAATGAGATAATGCCATTTAATTCTTCACATGGATATTCTACTGGTCGAATAATCACATGCAATATCAATAACCAATTTCATAATGATGGAATGCATAATGCCAGACTATCATAACCACGTAGCCAAGGCCTCGTGCCAAGACCACAAATAAGATTTTGTCAAGGCCTCGTGCCAAGACACTAGTTTGTCTCATGAGACCTGCCGATGCATCGAAGAGCTATAGCGGGATCCACCCGTCACTTATTAAGTCCAATGCATTCCTCATATGAATAGTTTTAAACATATCATAAACCATAACATAATCGTATCACATAAAACAGGCATAAAGGAAACATAACATTTCCAAATTTCAATCACAAGATATCAATACAACACATTGATATAATAAAAACTCTTTAAAAACCATTTTCAATACCAAAATAAAAGAAAGTTAAAACTTTGTATTTATTTTTCATTAAAAAAATGATGGATTGTAGAGGAAGCCGAAACTCAAATAATGGTCACGGCGGCGGAGAAGTCGTTGTTGCCGCATAAGTACGGAAAGAAAAACATTCTCTTTTTGTCGTTTAGTAAAACACTTCGTATAAAAAGATTCCTTTTGAATAAACGTAAAATTCAAAGGGTTTTATACACCGTATAAAAGAAAGTTGTGTATAAAATAAAATATGCCTCAATGAAAGGAGATTGAGACGAAGTCCCATAAGAAGATCAATTTTAAAATATAATAGATCTATTATGTGTATTCACTATAGGTACACATAAAGAACGTAAAAATACAAAATAGGACATAATAATATCATGACATAATTTGAAAGTAGGAGATTAACCCAAAGAATGGATGTTGGGTTAAGAAATTCCCTTACCTCATGTCTGACTTGACTCAACCGTTCTTTAACCTCCTGAATAATAAACTAGTGTTAATATATACCTTATTAAGAACCATTTTAAATTTCATTATCCTTTTTATATCACTTATTACAATGATATGAACATTATGTAATTATTTAAGTTAATAACAGTCGTTTTGTTGATCTTTGGTACTTGAGTCAACAATAAACTTCTTATAATTACAAGTTGTTCATGAGGTAGAATATCCATTATCTCCAGAATTATATTCATGATTTAGATGTAATATATATCATATATATCCAATATATACATTCATTTATAATATTACGTAACATTTAGAGGTAAGAAATGAAATGCACCGTTCATGGAGACGGTAAGCCGTACGTACGCATGAACGCTACTTTCATTTCTATTTCGTATCTAATGGAATGAAATCATAATGATATAAATTTATAATATAATTACAGTAAAATATTGTGTATAATACCATTTAATCCATCCTTTATACATCCCACATATGGCATTAACGATTCAAATCACTTTGAGGGGGTGGTAGTCCGCACTTCCTAAAATGAAATTATCGCATTTTACCCATAATGGAAATCATAAAGTATGCCATAAATGAGAAATACAGAAGCATAAGTAAAACATAAACATATTTTATATCATATATAAATATAGTGACATCTTAATGGCCACCTTTGAAGGTGTTATATGAGTGTTGAACAATCATAGTTTCGTGAGGCAGAAATTCACCATCCACAGAAACCGTATGTTCTTTAACCATTAGATGTAGGTGTGTGTAAGTGTAGCTCTAATACTTCTTATAAAAACATCCTAGAATATTGAGGATACTGGTTTTGTTACAAAAGAAATGAATAAAAAGAGTTTAGGGGGTTGGAGAAGAAAAATAAAACAAAACAACATTAGAGAAGACATTACCTCAAAATCGGGTAACTCTTTTTGATTTGAGCCAAAAGCTTCCTTGGAAAGAGTTATTCTCAAAGTGAGGCTTCTAGGAGTAATAGGGGGAAGTTGGGAGAGTATTTGGGAAGATGTTGGCCGAGCCAAATGGCTTGACGGTGTGAATAAGGTGGGAGTGGTGGGGGCCTTTTATAAGAGGAGAGGAGGGGCTCTTTTGGAAGGATTGAAATGTTACATTATTATACAATGCTTTTCGGATTCTAAAGGTCCCACACTTATATAATTCGTGGATAAGGTGATAAGGGTTCTAAATCTCCTCATCCAATAGGCTTTTGACAAGTGTAAGTTTTGGATCTTTCATTATCTTCTCATTTTATTTAAATCGTTAAATAATGAGGTCATCGCTGCATCATAATTATGTCATAAATAATTTAATTTATTTAATGTCTAAAAATTATAAAAAAACTCCTATGATGTAGGAAATATTGTTAGCTTTCTAATGAATATTTATAGTCAAAATTTGGACTTATGTAACCCCACTTAAAAATTGTTTTAGTAAAACAACTCATGTTTGTATCAATTTAATTTTAACCTTAAATAAATATATATTAATGTCATTTTCCAACTAAAGTGGCTCCATGGGGTCCCCAAGTTGACCCATGGGTTGTCTTGGTCGGACATGACTCATCCAATAGGAGTAGGACAAGTGTCAAGCTCATCTCATATTATTAAAACATTATTTTTACCTTAAACTACACTAATTACCTCTAATCGCGATTAAGAACTTAAAAGTTACTATTCACCAAAAAATTATTTTGATCTCATTGAACCACATTTTACTTCATAATGGCAACCATGTATGTCGGATTTTTGAAAATCAAATCACAGAAGTGGTAATATTTCATTTAAACAAAAAAACAGTTATTTAACTACCACTTAGTGGTTTCACTATTCATCAAAAATTGAAGTTTTTCATAACAAAGCCAAAATTTCACCCTAAGCTATAATTGAAATTCTGAATTCAAAAATGATGTCTATTTTACAAAATTCCAAACATATAAGTTGCATTAATTAATTTTATAATTAATTCCCGCTGTCACAACAAATAGCGTGTTTTTAAGAAACAATTTATATCAAAAGATTGGCAATTGTTTATGTCCAATTTCAATGTTAAATTAATTCTAATGACCACCATTGGACAAAATGGTAAAAATATATTCTAATTATACTTTAAAACCACTAAATAGTATAATTTATCACTATAAATTATTCTGTTTAAAAAATTTGTTTTTAAGTATTTTTCACTATTCATAAAAAATTGGAAGTTCTCAGAAAATTACAAAAAATTCAAATTTGGGTAATTTCAATATTACAAATACAAAAATGAAGTCCATTTTGAAATATAAAATTTCTATAATTTTAAAAAGAGGTTATTACTATTCATAACGGCTACTTTGATTAGTCGCGGTGTTTTTGAACTCGAAGTTGCGTACAATGCAAGCTATTGCATTATAGAATGAGAAGCGTATCGGGGAAGATCGAGGTGTTACATTCTCCCCTCCTTCAATAAATTGCGTCCTCACAATTTGAAATTTTTCTTTGAAAGTAAAAGGTTGAAAATTGAAAATACCTTTGAGGAAAACCCACATCGGAAATAAGATTAATAAAATTTAGCCTTAATAAGAGGGAAAGGGAAATGAAAAAGTCACCACCCAATTATGATCTCGATTAGGAGAACATTGGTGGAAATTAACGACATATAATTGGAGGAAAAACGTAAATATTTGTAGGGAGTGATTGAGGTCATCAATCACAATCAACTATCAAATTGAGGGCCTCAAAGCCTTCAATCTATGTTGATTTAAAACATCATCAGTTCCACAAGACATAAGGTATTAGGATAACACATTTTTTTGTTTTAATATCCCTTTAATAAAGTTTAAGAATTAATTTATTCATTGAATAAGAGATAGGTATAAATATATTTATGGTTGACAATTAGAGTTTCAACCTTCAACTCATCTTTCACTCAAAAAGATAATAAAACTCAAAAATATTATACTTATCCTAATTGTATAAGTTTCCAAATGTTAACACATAACATTTAGATTAGTAAAATTATTTTGTAATAACCAGGGACTTCCTGTAGGCTAGTGGTAGGAAATAAAGGCCTGTCGCACTACGATTGTGGGTTCGATTCCTGCAGCTTTGTCCGACGCGACGGGTTATGCCCCACCCTGTAGGTTGTCCTTTTCCTAAAACTATAGTATCATAATATTCCAAAAATAATCTTTATAAATTTTTTAACCTTAAACAATACTATCCAAATATTAACTTAATCCACTCCAACCTTTATAGTTATCCAAATTACCTCTGTCCAGACTTTCTCTAAAAGGTCTCTTAATTCCAAAATCAATTTATCAGATTCCCCAAACAAAGTAAAGTTTTTCTTATTGTCACATACTAAAAATATAATTACCTTCATCATATTAAAACCTTACTGAAATCAAGAAGTACTGCAGTACAATCCTTATATATATATCACATTATTCTAATAACCAGAATATAATCCATGAGTCCAAAAGCACCAATACATTAATTATTCCGCTTCAACTGTAGTCACAGCATAAGATTGGCCTTGATCCCTTGGCCTTTTCTGAGGTAAGTTTCCTTGACACTTAGGACATTCATTTGCATAATGCCCCATTTCCCTACAATTGTAGCATTCAACTTTGACAGCCTCTTTCATTCCCTTGCAATCACAATCCTGGTGACCCTTTTCTCCACATTTATAACAAACTCCCATTCCTTTTAGGCACGTACCAGGGTGATTCTTCCCACAATTATCACATAATGGAAAATCCTTCTTTCCCTTTTTCCCTTTATCGGTCTCTTGTTCCACCATTCTCTTCTTATCTTGCTTTACTTTGTTGTCATAAGACTTAGGGAATTCCTTTTCTGTCTTGATAGCACACGAGACAATATCTTTGTATGATGAGAAGGATTGTGATACTAAAGCTCTATGGAGAAATGGTTTTAACCCATCAAAGAAACGATCAATCTTACTCCTTGGGTTACGTATATAATCGGCAGCATGCCTCGCTAACCTTGTAAAGATAGCCTCATACTTTGCGACATTCTCATCCTCCTTCTGCCTCAAACTCAGAAATTGCCTTTCCATATCAGCTCGATGGTCACGAGTAAAGTATTTTTCTAAGAAAATCTCTTTGAACTCCCTCCATTCCGTATTTGATACGTCATCATCTTCCTTTGTGTTTTGAATCAATGACCACCATTGATCAGCATCTCCAGTGAGGCGGTAAACTGCCATGACAACCTTCTCCCTTTCGTTACTCCCCAAGGGATGGAATATTTTCTCTAAGGAGTTTATCCATTGCTCGGCTACTATAGGATTTGTACTCCCATTGAAGTTTGGTGGTTGTTGCCTCATGAAACGGTCTAGCATTGATCCTCCACGTTGCGGATCAGGGTGCTCCATACGAGTAAGGTTTTTATTCATAACCTGAGTGAGTTGTCCCAGTATGGTAATAAGTTGATCAGCACCAGTTGTATCTCCAGATCCACAATAATTATTTTGAGCAGGAGGGCAATCCCTACACGGAGTGCGTGCATTGATACGGTTTCCATTCCTTCCACTAGGCGCCATTTCTAAACAATGGCATAAACTAGATTAGTTTATGAATCAAAATACAAAATTATATACTTGTAAAATACTTAACATAAATTGAACTATTTATGGATATAATCCATAATCATAAAAAGGTTTTATTTGAGGAAGTATATACTCATAACCGTTCATAGTGGTTTGTAATGAAAATGAGAATTATCCTAAGCATATCCCCCGGGAGTGTCGTAACCAAGAGTGCAGCAAGGCCTGTTGTCGTGCACCAGTTCCCGTTCGAGTCTAGCTCAATGCGGTGTTTTCAGGTTTTACCCCTCGGTACATCTGTGCCAGAGCCTCCTCTACCTGCTCGTATCCAGACAGAGATGTATTGCTCGGAAAACTCACAAAATCTCTACAATATCAAAATTCTAGGAAGTTCTTCTATACTAATCCTCAAAGTCTTTCTTTGGGCTATGTGCTCTAATCAGAGTTTATCTACATCTAGCTTCCAAGGTTTGTACTAAACTGCCTCTGATACCAACTGTAACGCCCCGTCCCCAGCTACCCAGAACCGGTGCGTTACTTCGTAACATTGGCATGATCACAAAAGATCAAGTCTCGAAAGACCGATTAGTTTAGTAGCCTTGGAAACCCTAGATACATTCATAAGTCTTTCATTACATCAAAAAGTAAACAAACTACAATAAAATGGTCTTCATAGTCCACAATCATATCCCTTTCTGACTACCCCTACAGGTCGTTCATAAAATACTTCTTCACATCCTAGAAAAATATTAAAACATTGAAAGGGGTGAGCTCAGATGCTCAGTAAGGTTAACAATATAGCGGAAGCTTTCATAAATAAACATTAACATTTAAGGCAATGTATAACTAAAACAAAAGCCTTTTAAACTTGAACTTCAACATAATATGGAAAAAGTAAAATGAGATAATGCCATTTACTTCTTCACATGGATATTCTACTAGTTGAATAATCACATGCAATATCAATAACCACTTTCATAATGATGGAATCCATAATGCCAGACTATCATAACCACGTAGCCAAGGCCTCGTGCCAAGACCACAAATAAGATTTTGTCAAGGCCTCGTGCCAAGACACTAGTTTGTCTCATGAGACCTGCCGATGCATCGAGGAGCTATAGCGGGCTCCACCCGTCACTTATTATGTCCAATGCATTCCTCATATGAATAGTTTTAAACATATCATAAACCATAACATAATCGTATCACATAAAACAGGCATAAAGGAAACATAACATTTCCACATTTCAATCACAAGATATCAATACAACACATTGATATAATAAAAACTCTTTAAAAACCATTTTCAATACCAAAATAAAAGAAAGTTAAAACTTTGTATTTATTTTTCATTAAAAAAATGATGGATTGTAGAGGAAGCCGAAACTCAAATAATGGTCACGGCGGCGGAGAAGTCGTTGTCGCCGCATAAGTACGGAAAGAAAAACATTCTCTTTTTTTCGTTTAGTAAAACGCTTCGTATAAAAAGATTCCTTTTGAATAAACGTAAAAGTAAAATGGTTTTATACACCGTATAAAAGAAAGTTGTGTATAAAATAAAATATGCCTCAATGAAAGGAGATTGAGACGAAGTCCCATAAGAAGATAAATTTTAAAATATAATAGATCTATTATGTGTATTCACTATAGGTACACATAAAGAACGTAAAAATACAAAATATGACATAATAATATCATGACATAATTTGAAAGTAGGAGATTAACCCAAAGAATGGAAGTTGGGTTAAGAAATTCCCTTACCTCGTGTCTGACTTGACACAACCGTTCTTTAACCTCCTGAATAATAAACTAGTGTTAATATATACCTTATTAAGAACCATTTTCAATTTCATTATCCTTTTTATATCACTTATTACAATGATATGAAAATTATGTAATTATTTAAGTTAATAACGGTCATTTTGTCGATCTTTGGTACTTGAGTCAACAATAAACTTCTTATAAATACAAGTTGTTCATGTGGTAGAATATCCATTATCTCCAGAATTATATTCATGATTTAGATGTCATATATATCATATATATCCAGTATATACATTCATTTATAATATTACGTAACATTTAGAGGTAAGAAATGAAATGCACCGTTCATGGAGACGGTAAGCCGTACGTACGCATGAACGCTACTTTCATTTCTATTTCGTATTTAATGGAATGAAATCATAATGATATAAATTTATAATATAATTACAGTATAATATAGTGTATAATACCATTTAATCCAACCTTTATACATCCCACATATGGCATTAACGATTCAAATCACTTTGAGGGGGCGGTAGTCCGCACTTCCTAAAATGAAATTATAGCATTTTACCCATAATGGAAATCATAAAGTATGCCATAAATGAGAAATACAGAAGTATAAGTAAAAAATAAACATATTTTATATCATATATAAATATAGTGACATCTTAATGGCCACCTTTGAAGGTGTTATTTGAGTGTTGAACAATCATCGTTTCGTGAGGCAGAAATTCGCCATCCACAGAAACCGTATGTTCTTTAACCATTAGATGTAGGTGTGTGTAAGTGTAGCTCGAATACTTCTTATAACAACATCATAGTATATTGAGGATAATGGTGTTGTTACAAAAGAAATGAATAAAAAGAGTTTAGGGGGTTGGAGAAGAAAAATAAAACAAAACAACATTAGAGAAGACATTACCTCAAAATCGGGTAACTCTTTTTGATTTGAGCCAAAGGCTTCCTTGGGAAGAGTTATTCTCAAAGTGAGGCTTCTAGTAGTAATAGGGGGAAGTTGGGAGACTATTTTTGCAGAGGTTGGCCGAGCCAAATGGCTTGATGGTGTGAATAAGGTGGGAGTGGTGGGGGCCTTTTATAAGAGGAGAGGAGGGGCTCTTTTTGAATGATTGAAATGTTACATTATTATACAATGCGTTTCGGATTCTAAACGTCCCACACTTATATAATTCGTGGATAAGGTGATAAGGGTTCGAAAGCTCCTCATCCAATAGGCTTTTGACAAGTGTAAGCCTTGGATTTTGCATCATCTTCTCATTTTATTTAAATCGTTAAATAATGAGGTCATCGCTGCATCATAATGATGTCATAAATAATTTAATTTATTTAATGTCTAAAAATTATAAAAAAAATACTATGATGTAGGAAATATTTTTAGATTTCTAATGAATATTTATAGTCAAAATTTGGACTTATGTAACCCCACTTAAAAATTGTTTTAGTAAAACAACTCATGTTTGTATCAATTTAATTTTAACATTAAATAAATATATATTAATGTCATTTTCCAACTAAAGTGGCTCCATGGGGTCCCCAAGTTGACCCATTGGTTGTCTTGGTCGGCCATGACTCATCCAATAGGAGTAGGACAAGTGTCAAGCTCATCTCATATTATTAAAACATTATTTTTACCTTAAACTACACTAATTACCTCTAATCGCGATTAAGAACTTAAAAGTTACTATTCACCAAAAAATTATTTTGATCTCATTGAACCACATTTTACTTCTTAATGACAACCATGTATGTCGGATTTTTGAAAATCAAATCACAGAAGTGGTAATATTTCATTTAAACAAAAAATCAGTTATTTAACTACCACTTAGTGGTTTCACTATTCATCAAAAATTGAAGTTTTTCATAACAAAGCCAAAATTTCACCCTAAGCTATAATTGATATTCCGAATTCAAAAATGATTTCTATTTTAAAAAATTCCAAAAATATAAGTTTCATTAATTAATTTTATAATTAATTCCCGCTGTCACAACAAATAGCGTGTTTTTAAGAAACAATTTATATCAAAAGATTGGCAATTGTTTCTGTCCAATTTCAATGTTAAATTAATACTAATGACCACCATTGGACAAAATGGTAAAAATATATTCTAATTATACTTTAAAACCACTAAATAATATAATTTATCACTATAAATTATTATTTTTTTAAAAAGTTGTTTTTAAGTATTTTTCACTATTCATAAAAAATTGGAATTTCTCAGAAAATTACAAAAAATTCAAATTTGGATAATTTCGATATTAAAAATACAAAAATGAAGTCCATTTTGAAATATAAAATTTCTATAATTTTAAAAAGTGGTTATTACTATTCATAACAGCTACTTCGATTAGTCGCGGTGTTTTAGAACTCGAAGTTGCGTACAATGCAAGCTATTGCATTATTGAATGAGAAGCGTATCGTGGAAGCTCAGGGTGTTACAACCAACCATTGAATTAGGTGATAAAACTCAATCTGGGACCTATTGTATAAACATAAGATAATAATGAGTGATATTCATCAGTATTAAAACTCAGTAGGAAGGACTAAATAATTACATTCACAATGCATATCATTTAAATAGAGGAAAATTGATTCCCATGACTGAAAAACAATATATATATATATATATATATTTTCTACACTTTCAATTTAAATGAATACAAATCACAATTCATTACCCTCAAAATTTTAAAATAAGAGTCCATTCATGGTGGAGAGGTAGGTTCATATGGAATAGGCGAAAGGCAATAAAATAGGAAACATTCAATATTCAAAAAATTTAGAAAGGGGAGGACACTTGTTCCTTCCAACATATTTCTTGAAAACCCTTCGAATGAAAACCACACATTCTCTATTTACTAAGAAATCCCCAAAACTATAGGCAACAATTATGATTCCACATAATGGGGGAAACACGACTAATATTTCTAGAGATGGTGGAACATGGGAATAAAAAGGAACTTAGAGAAGATCCATAACATACTATACATTTGAATCATTACATAGGAAATCGCTTCCCGAAGAGAAAATAATACCCAAATGCCTGATCAACACCCTTCTTGGTCTGACTGGGGGGGATGATCCCATAAAACAACTACCAAAATTTCACCCTAATATGCTCCACTATAAAATGCATGTCCTAGAATAGTGCAAAAAAAAATTCTAATAATTCCTCTTCATTATTATATTTTCCCATGTTATGTTCAAAAATGAGTGTTCCAAATAATCAAAATAATAATCCTGTAAAGACCCGTAAATTGCAAGAAATTTTTTTATATTCATTGGGATATTACGAGTACGCAGTTTCTGACGGTGCTTGATTCTGAAGCCCGTTGTGCCCAAAATCAATTTTCAAAGATTATCTCGCGTACGTTCAGTGAACGAACGAGCGAGTTTTTCTAACTTTTGAACTGGTGCTCGGAATTAAAATCTGATGGAACCGGTGAATTCGTGGTGCCGAGATTCACATAGGAAAAGCATAACTTCAACCAACAAGGGTTAGACGAAAGAGATAAGTTTTTATACTTTTAGAAAAAGAATTATATATAATAAAATAACTATAAGTTATTTTATTATTTTTCTTCCACCGTTGAGTTGCAGTTGGCGGAGTCGCAGTGTAACGACGATCAATAAATGGGGGCCATTTAATGACTCGTCCCTTTGGTTGTGTAACAGCAACTCCCATGTGTTTAATAGGTTCATTAATTAAGGTTCATTAATGAACCATAATAATGAACACAACGTCAGGATTAATTCATTTATTAATCACCCCTTTGGAAAACGAATTGAGAAATAGCGGGAGGAAGCTCTGACGAAAAGCCGACGACGCCAGCCTCTTACAAAGAACGACGAAGAACACCAGTTCCTCGGAGATTGACGATGCGCCACCAAACCTCTTCCCCGCGGCCAGAGATGAGACGCCACTTCCTCCTCAGCGCGCCCCGACGACGCCTACGATCCTCTTCTTCGGGACGTCATGTACCGCGATGCCGATGATCATCTTCTTGGTTGAGGTTGGGGTATTTTTTTATATTTCATTACGTGATTTATACCCTCTTCATGACATATAATTGTTGGGATTTTTTTGAACCACTAACGCGGTGGGTTCGGACCAACGAACAAGTTCGAACCCACCGCTATTTTTTTCTTGATGCGCGGAACATTGGACGACAATGAAACAGGACCGAAATGTTGTGTGAAGGCCGTCGTAGTAAAGAGAGGGTCCCAAGATGACCGTAGGCACAGACGAGAGCAAGAACGGACCACCGGGATGACTCCGGGGGGCCCATAGAAATCTCTGGTGGCGTGGGTCGCCAGCGGCGCCCCGACGCACCGGCGGCAGGGGATCGGATCCCGCGGCCGCGCGGGATCGGGAGGAGGCGCGGCGCTGGGCGCCACGTTCGCATGGCGAAAAGGGAGGGGGGAGAGCGTCCCCCTCCCCCGGCTGGGCTGGGCCAACCCAGAGGGGGTTAGGCCGGGCCCAGCCCAGACCCCCCCCCCCAACTTCGGGCCATTTTCGGTCCTTTGCCCATAACATGAGATACGGACCTCCAATCGACGCACTGTCAGTTTTGTAGGAATCATTGGATCGATACTGTCGTTTCAGTATATTCCAACTGAGGTTTTGCAAAATATTTTGTATGGACGGGTTGGTTCGAACTCGAAACCAACCGGGTCCTCGGAGCGGAAATGCTTATATCTCAAGAACCGGACATCTGATTAGTGTTTCATTAATTGTGTTAGGATCCTTTTGTTGAGACGGTCATTTGGGATTACTCCACTTGAGGTTTAGGCGTAGTTGGAGTATATTCAGGTTGGTTTTAGCTTAATAAACCAACCAGTCCCCTGAAAAGAAAAGCCAATAACTCTCAGACCGGGCGTCTGATTGACGCACCATCTGTCATGTTGGGTTTATTTTAACGGGATGGAACTTTGGGATACATCAACTCTGGACTTCGTGATAGTTTATGTATCGACTCTCTCTCTCTCTTGCTCCAGGAGCAAACCCTCCCGAAATTGAGCATGCTGTGTGTAGGAACCCTAGAGTTGGCTGCGACTATGACGATGACGACTGTACTTGGATCCTCCGTGGGTTCGGCAGTGACCACAACCATACTGGAATCCTCCATGGGTTCGATGGCGATTACTACTGTTCTTGTATCCAATGTAGGTCTGGAAGTATTGACCTCTGTACTTGTATCCTGTGTGGGTCCGACAGAGTAGCTAGTCTTGTATCCTTTGTGGGTCCCACAGCTTAGCTGGACTTGTATCCTATGTGGGTCTGACAGCTTAGATGAATCAGTGGCTAAATGTAATAATCTCTATCGCCTTAAGAAGTTTATTCATGTGTGAGATGAGTCTTTATTCTCAATCATTATCATTGATGTGGTTGATTTTATTTCCTTTGTCGACTGGGTTGTGTTTTTCCTGTATGGACTGACTTGTGCTAACGTTTGAGGACTGGGTTGTGTTTTTCCCATGTGGACATTGTTTTTCTATCCTTATGGACTGGGTTGTGCTTTCCTTTGTGGATTTTGTGGTGCACGGGAGTTGGAGACAAACTGTAACTGATGACTTAGGTATATGTATGGGCATATACCTAAGTAGTGTTGTTGATACTTCGTGATTGTATCTTTCATTTTTGGTTTATCCTTCGTGGATTCTGAGAGACCATTGGGGGTCTCAGGGACCCTACTGAGTATAATATACTCACCCCAGCACAGGATTTTCCCGCACTACATTTTTTTGGTTTCAGAAGATGGACAACGCTGATCGAGGTGGAGGCTTGAGGAGATAGACGGTACCCGGAGGTGGACCACTTGACAGGACGTTCACGGAGAGGGCGACCTGACCCGAGGAGCTGAGGAGACTATATGTACCCACCCTTTAGGTGGGATTTCCAGAGCATGACTCGGTGTTTCTATTTTTCTTACTGTTGTTTTACTTTCCTTTTAGTTGTACTGTACTTTCAGTTGAGTTTGTATTCTGGCCCATTTACATTTCCAACACTTACCTTGTACTCAGTTTGCATAGTGATTTCTTCGCATGCGTACTCTGTTGTTTATGTTACTTCTTAAAGGAAATTCCTTCCCTACTTTTGAGATTTACGCCTTTGGTGCTAGTCTCCAGCCCCTGGCCTATGGAAGGTGGGCCTGGGGTAGTCACGACATGGGCCCCGAGGACGGGTCATGACAAATTGGTATCAGAGGAGTCGGTTCTACCGTAGAACTCAGGACTCTGATAATTTCTTCTCTGTGGTGCAATAATGTTTAGATTAATGAGTGTGGTTATCATTCTATGGTGTCCAGTGTTGGAGCGGTAGCCGACGTATCCATACAACAGGACCCTGACTTCTGATTTCCGACTCAGTGCACGAAAAAATTGAATTCATGTGTGTTTCAAAAGTTTTCTTTTTGATTACTTTGTGTCAGCTCACCACGTATACTTTATTATCTTTGGCACTCCTATTTATTTTCAGGATGGCCCCACGATGGAAACCATCTAGGGTTCCGAGATTTGTCTGAGACGACAGCCCACCGAGTGACAAGGCCTCAGTGCAGGGCCCCATTACAGTGGAGGCACTGGCGTTACCTCTACCTATCGAGCCACCGATTCTACCTACCCCATCGATGGAGAGTGCACGCCGCTTGAGCATGTTGCAAGAGTTTCAGAGGTAGAGGCCTCCTAGGTTCCAGGGTGATACGGATCCTCAGGCAGCCGACAATTGGCTGGAGGCTATCATCAGAGTCTTCAGATTAGTATGGACACCAGCAGACCTCATGGTGATCCTTGCCGTGAGTCTCCTGCACGAAGGAGCAGGTAGATGGTGGAGCCTGATGCTCCAGGTGCACGATTAGGCATATCTTCATTGGACGGAATTCGAGAGCCTCTTTCGCTCAGAGTTTGTTCTATCCACCCTCCGTGTGCTGCGCATCCAAGAGTTACTATAGCTGAGGCTGTGCAGCATGTCAGTAGCTCAGTACTCAGTGAGATTTACCGACCTCTCCCACTACTCCACTGACATGGTACGAGACCCATTCTTCCAGGACCGGACCTTTGAGCAGGGGTTGGCGCATGAGATCAGATCTTCAACGATTCCACTCAGAATCTCTACCTATGCGGGGGTGCTAGATTGAGCCCTACTAGTGGAGAGATTTCTCACTGAGAAGCTATCAGCAGTGAGACCCACCATAGGATGGCACAGAGCGGAGTCATCTGCAAATGGATATCTACAGATGATGCAGGGGTCCAAGCGGACTAGGTCGACAGGTGGGCGACCTCATGATTCGGGTTCGGCTGTGCGAGGCACACGGCGCAGAGTCATCCTTCCGAGGAGGAGACAGTGTTATGCATGCGGCAGGTAGGGCCGCATGGCTCATGACTGCCCGAACCGCCATGAATACGAGCAGGAGATAGTGGAGGGACCTCCCAGGTAGAGTCAGAGGTTTAACCATGACAGTCCGTAGGGAGCAGGCAGATGAGGAAGAGGAGATGGCCGAGCAGTGTGTGGTGGACGACGCTTCAAGGCTCTACCACCACCACCCCCAGGAGGTCCACCCAGACCACAGGGAGCTGCCGGGCAGAGGCAAGCTCAGCTCCATGCAGTAGAGGCTTACGACCACGACACACCTAAGATTATTCGAAGTACTATCTGTGTCTACTCCACCCTTGTTGCAGTTTTTATGGACACAGGTGCAAGTCATTCTTTTACTCCTACTGCCCTTGTTCGGAGATCGGAGATTCCGACGGAGTCTTTGGCATGATCCTTGTGGCTAGAGACTCCTACGGATGTAGACATGACTATTACGCACTGGGGTCAGCTGTGTGAACTTACTCTAGGAGGTGAGATCTTCGGCTGAGATCTTCTTATAGCGGCGTCGATGCCTTACGACATCACCTTGGGTATGGACTGGTTATCTACAGTCCATGCTCATATCGACTGTATTAGGCGCAAGGTGCGATGTGTACTCACGTATGGGACCAGGTTCACCTTCACCGGTGAGAAGGGAACCTTCACAGCATAGGATGGACTCACGTAGAGGAGAGGGCAGCCGATCACACATCAGGTAGCTAGTATGATCATCGGAGCAATTGACATGCAGAGTCCAAGTTTTCCTGTAGTGGTGGATCATAATGATAACGTTTTTCCTGACGAAGTTCCAGGAATACCTCCTTGAGGGGAGGAATATTAATATATAGACCTATACCCCAGGACATCACTGATATCCAATCGAGCATATTGGATGGCTCCCTCCATGCGTCGTGAGCTGCGGGTACAACTGGAGGACTTACAGGGGAAAGGTTTTATCCGACCCAGTGTTTTACCCTTGGATTCTCTGGTCTTATTCACCAAGAAGGCGGATGGGGGATTGCGACTATGTGTCGATTACCGTCGCCTAAACCAGGTGACCGAGAGAAACAAGTATCCACGTCCGAGGATTGACAACCTCTTTGATCAGCTCAAGGGAGCACGTTTGTTCTCAAAGATATACCTCAGGTCAGGCTATCATCAGCTCCATGTTTGGGATGAGGATGTGCAGAAGACAGACTTTAGGTGTCCGTACGGCCAGTATGAGTTCATGGTCAGGCCCTTTGGTGTGACCAACACTCCAGTAGTGATCATGAGTCACATGAACATGATCTTACAGCCCTACCTCGATCGGTTTGTCGTAGTCTTCATTGACGACATACTAATTTACTCGACCACTGAGGAGGAGCAAGCCTACCACTTACAGTTTTTACTGGATACACTCTGAGAGCACCAGCATTATGGTTAGATTTCGAAGTGCCAGTTCTAGCTTCGAGAGGTTCACTTCTTGGGGGACGTCATCTCAAAGGTGAGAGTTTCCCTGTATACGGCGAAGGTCGAGGCAGTACTTGCTTGGGAGCCACCCTGGAGTGTGACGGAGGTGTGGAGTTTCCTAGGTCTGGATGGGTACTATCGGAGATTTTTACCAGACTTCTCCAGAGTTGCAGCATCACATTCACCTTTGAGGAAGAATGGAAAACCCTTCGTGTGGTAAGATAGATGTCAGCGGAGCTTCCAAGAGTTGAGGTGGAGATTTACCAATGTGCCCATCTTGAGGCTACCATAGTAGGGAGTAGGGTACATAGTTTACTATGAATCATCAGGGACTGGAATCAGGTGTGTCATGATGAAGGAGTGAGTAGTGATCGCTTGTGGTTCAAGATAGTTGAGGCAGAATGAGCAGAACTATGCTACCCATGACCTGGAGTTAGCAGCAGTGGTCTTTGCCTTTAATATGTGGCGGTACTATCTGATGGACGAGCGCTTTATAGTCTACTCTGGCCACCCGAGTGTTTGGTACATCTTCTTGAAGATGGACCTGAACCTGAGACAGTGGTGATGGCTTGAGATCCTCTAGTATTATGACTTTGAGATATTCTATACTCCTAGGTAGGGGAACGTAGTAGCTGATGCTCTCAGCAGGAGGTCGGGCATCCAGCTACTTGGAGAGGCGACATAGCAGTTTTCCGCTTTGTAGATATCCTTCATGGATAGTGATGGGGAATCCTATCATCAGTCTCTCGCAGTCACTCTTCCACTACTTCAGCGGGTTAGAAAGGCACAGCGTGGGGACATGGACTGTCATAAGTGACGTGCACAGATATCCTCAGGATAGGTACCTGATGGATTTCTGTAGGAGGAGAGCACATCATCATTTTCAGGGGATGTACCATTGTACCAATTGCATTACAGGAGGTGGTTTTGAGGGAGTTCCACAATTCCCCTCTAGTGGTACATCTGGGAGTAGTGAATATGTTTTAGGACCACAGACGACTGTTCTGGTGGCCGGGTATGAAGAAGGTTGTGGTGGAGTTCGTTTCTCGATGCCTCACTTTCCAACAAGTGAAGGAGGAGCACCAGGTACCTGCAGGCTTGGTACAACCGTTAGAGGTTCCAGAGTGGATTGGGATGGGATATCCATGGATTTCGTGATGAGGCTTCCATGTACGTCTAGAGGAAATGACGCCATCTGGGTGATCGTAGACCGACTTACCAAGTCAGCCCACTTCCTACCAATCAGAGAGTAGGTCTCAGTAGAGAGAATAGGATGCATCTACGTTCAGGATACTGTACGGATTCATGGGGTACCATCGACTATCATCTCTGATTGAGATGCTCGCTTTAATTCCCAGCTTTAGAAGGGGTTGTAGGAGGCGTTTGGGATGCAGCTATGCCTGAGCACCGCCTTTCACCCACAGACGGATGGTCAGACAGAAGGACCATTCAGACACTCGAGGACATGCTTCGTGCATGTGTCCATGACATTGGTCGCAGCTGGGAAGATCACCTACCCTTGTTGGAGTTTGCGTACCACAACAGATATCACTCCACAATTGGGATGGAACCTTACGAGGCAATGCACGACCGACCATGCAGATCACCTCTCTGCTGGACAGACCTTGGGGAGTTAGCACTCGTAGGACCAGAGATGGTTCAGGCTATGAAAGAGAAGGTGCTGATCATCCAGGAGAGGATGAGGACTGCACAGAGCACACAGAAGTCCAATGCTGATAGGAGGCGGAGACCACTAGAGTTTGAGGATGGCGACCTGGTTTTCTTACAGGTCTCACCTCGACGTGGATTACAGAGATTTCGCTGGGGTAGAAAGTTATCTTCGCGCTTCATCATACCATTCCTGGTTCTCAACAAGATATGCGAGGTGGCTTATCACTTGGCTCTTCCACCTCAGTTTCACCAGGTGCATGACGTCTTCCATGTATCACAACTGAGGAGATACGTGCACGACCCGACACATATCATTGACCATGGGGAGCTGGACATCGATGACGGGGTGACTTTTGCAGAGGTCCTGATGGAGATCGATGATCGACAGGAGCGAGTCCTATGTGGATGGTCAATTCTTCTAGTGCGCATTAGGTGGAAACCTGGGAACCTCCTGGAGAGCACATGGGAGATGGAGGATCAGATGAATGCTCAGTACCCTCATTTGTTTCCCTAGTTTATGATTTAGCTGTACGGGGACGGAAAGTCTTGTGGTGGGGGTAATTTAAAGACCTGTAAATTTCAAGGAATTTTTTTTTTAAAATTACTTTGGATTTTAGGAGTACGCAGTTTTTGACAGCATTTGATTCCAAGGCCCGATGTGCCTGAAATCAATTTTTGATGTTTATCTTGGTTACATTCAGTGAACGAACGAGCGATTGTTTCTAACTTTTGAACTGGTGCTCAGAATTAAAATCTTAGGGCACAAATTAATTTGCAGTGCCGGGTTTCTCTTAGGAGAATCTTAACTTCAACCAACAAGGTTCGAATGAAAAAGATAAGTTTTTAGACTTTCATAAAAATAATTATATTTAATTAAATAACTATATGTTGTTTTATTCATTTTCGTCCACCGTTGAGCGACAGTTGGCGGTGTCGCAGTGTAATGATGATCAATAAATGGGGGCCATTTAATGACTCGTACTTTTGGTTGTGTAACAGAAATGCTTGTTTGTTTAATAGGTTCATTAATTAAGGTTCATTAATGAAACATAATAATGAACACAATGTGAGGATTAATTATTTTATTCATCACCCCTTTGGAAAACGAATTGAGAAACCACATGATAAAGCTCTGATGAAACGCCGATGACGCCAGTCTCTGACGAACAATGACAAAGAACACTGGTTCATCAGAGATTGATGACGTGCCACCAATCTACTTCCCCACAGCAAGTGTGGAGATGCTGCTTCATCCTCGACACGCCCCAAGACGCCTACGATCCTCTTCTTTGTGACGTTGTGTACCGCGATGCCGACGATCATATTCCTGGTTGAGGTGGGGGTTTTGGTTTATATTTCTTTACTTGATTTATACCCTCAACATGACGTATAATGGTTGGGTTTTTTTTGAACCACTAACGTGGTGGGTGCGGACCAACAAAAAAGTTTGAACACACCGCTATTCTATTCTTGATACGCAGAACGTTGGGCGAGGATGAAACGGGACTATAACAGAGTTTGAAGGCCATCGCTGTGAAGAGAGGGTCCTGAGACGACCACATGCACACACGAGAGCAAGAACAGACCACCTGAATGACTCGGGTGGCCCGCAGACATCTCCAGCGGTGCCCCGACATGCTTCCGGTAGGAGCCGCCATGGCTGAAGCCGCAGCGGCAGGGGAATGGATCGCATGGCCATGCGGGATCCAAAGGAGACGCTACACAGGGCGCTGCATCCGAGGGGCGAAAAGGGAGGGGGGACCGTGTCCCCCTGCTCGGACGCTAGCCAAGCTAGCGCACCCCCCGGCCGGGCCGGGGCGGGTCGCACGGACCGGGATGGGCCAGGCCCGGCTGGGTCGGACACGGACCCGGGTCGGGTTTCCCGGTTCGGGCTGACCCAAGGGGAGTTGGGCAGGGTCTGGCCGGGCCTATAACCCCCCACTTCGGGCCATTTTCATTCCTTTGTCAATAACATGAGCTACGGACCTCCGATCTATGAGCCATCAGTTGTGTAGAAATACATGGATTGAGATGGTCATTTTAGTATATTACACTTGACGTTTCAACAATGTTTGGGTATGGCTGGGTTGGTTCGAACTCGAAACCAACCTGGCCCATGGAGCGGAAACGCTTATATCGCAAGGACCGGACATCCGATTTTCATGTCGTCAATTGTGTTGAGATCATTTTTCTGAGACGTTACTTTTGTATTACTCTCCTTGAGGTTTGGATGTATCTGGAGTACGGACATGTTGATTTTATCTTAAAAACCAATCGGGCCCCTGGAACGAAAAAGCCAATAACTCTCAGATTGGGCGTCTAATTGATGCACCATCTGCCATGTTGGATTTCTTTTGATGAGATAGATCTTTTTGATACATCAACTCTGGACATCGTGATAGTTGATGTATTGACTCTCTCTCTCTCTTGCACGAGGAGAAGAGCCTCTCAGAATCCAGCATGCTGTGTAAGGGAACCCTAGAGCTAGCTGCGACTTCAACGATGATGACTATACTTGGATCCTCTGTGGGTTCAGCAACGATGATGATCGTACTAGAATCTTCTGTGGGTTTGAGGACGATGACTACTGTTCTTGCATCCTATATGGACCCGGAAGAAATGACCTCTGTACTTGTATCCTGTGTGGGTCCAGCAGAGTAGCTGGTCTAGTATCCTTTGTGGGTCTGACAGCTTAGCTGGTCTTATATCCTATGTGGGTCCGACAGCTTAGATGAATCAGTGGATACATTTGATCATCTCTATCGCCTTACGATGTGTATGCCTGTGTGAGCTCAGTTTTGATTCTCAATCATTATCATTGATGTGGTTTACATTCTTTCCTTTGTGTACTAGGCTGTGTTTTTCTTGTATGGACTGGGTTGTGCTAACCATTGTGGACTGGGTTGTGTTTTTCCTGTGTGGACTGAGTTTTTTTATCCTTGTTGACTCGGTTGTGCTTTCCTTTGTGGACTGCGTGGTCCTTGGGAGTTGGAGATGAATTGTAACTGACGACTTAGGTATATGTATGGGCATATACCTAAGTAGTGTATTTGATACTTCGTGATTTTCTCTTTCCTTTTTGGTTTATCCATTGCGGATTCTGAGAGACCTTCAGGGGTCTTGGGGTCCCTACTGAGTATCGTATTCTCACCCTTGCATGGGCTATGCCTGCACTACGTTGTGTTGGTTGCAGACGACAGACAGTGCTGATCGAGGTGGAGGCTTGAGGAGCTGGATTGTACCCGGAGGTGGACCACTTGATGGGACATTCACGGAGTAGGCGATGGGACTCGAGGCGGTGAGGAGACTATCTATACTCACACTTCAGGTGGGATTTTTGGATGACGACTCGGTGTTGCTGTTTTTCTTACTGTTGTTTTACTTTCCGTTTAGTTGTACTGTACTTTCAGTTGGGTTTGTATTTTGGCCCATTTACTTTTCCATCACTTACCTTGTACTCAGTTTTCATAGTGTTTACATTTCTTGGGTACTCTGTTGTGTATGTTACATCTTAAAGGCAATGCCTTCCCTACTTTTGGGATTTATGCCTTTGGTGCTAGTCGCCAGCTCATGTCTTATGCAAGGCATGGCTTGGGTAGTCATGGCACGGGCCCCGAGGACAGGTCGTGACAAAGCCAAATACACATGCCAGTATACATATCACAGAAACTGGAACCACCTCGGCCTCATCAAGTAGTATTCCCATTGTTATTTTAATTAATACCCAAGAATGGTCCCATAATGAGGACACCCCCATCCCAAATCCAACTAAGAAAAAAAGGTTCACTCCAAGATGGGTTTTCCAAAAACACCATTCACATGTTTCTAAACATGCCTCATAAGATTAACACATAACAATTCATTTCAGGAACAATAATACCAATTCTTTTACAAAAACAATTGACCCTTGTAAACCTATTTAATAAATTAAAAACAGCAATTATTTAAAAAACACATTTATGAAGGCCAAAGAGGAATTCCAATACAAAATATAATGTCTACTCAGACATTTACCAAATACATGGTATGTGCAATAGAAAACCCACACCACATATTCCTAACAGTAAATAAAAACAAACTATTTTACATAAAATAATTGTTCCAAAAATTATTGATCACTATTTAAATATCAATGGTGATGAAGAAAAGTATAAATAAATGAAATCTAAAATTTAAATTTAATTTGAAAATGATTCCTACCTCAAATTGATTCCTCTCCAACAACGCATTTTCATGAAGAATATGAAATTGTTCTTGGAAGAATGTACAACATCAAGGGACCCTAGAAATGTAAAAACCCATAAAATGAGAAACCATAGTGAATAAAATGTTTCAACATAGACACTATGGCAAGGGAAGAAGGGTAAAATAGTGATAAAGTAAGAATGGAGATGAAAGAAACCCTAAAGTTTTGATTTAGGTAGAGAATCACCATGAAAACCACATGAATCCCTTCTTGTAGGTTATGGAAGTTTAAAAATCCCCCTCAGGAGGTTCTTACGTAGTAGGAGGTCAAATAAACGAAAATTATGGTTTATTGAATAAAAATTGGGGATAGGGAAAGGGATTTTAAAGAAATAGACATGTCGAATGGTTAGTGTACACAGTTTGACAAACCATGTAATTACCATGATACTACCTATACTAAGAAGAATCAACTTAACATTGGAAACCTACATGGTATGACTATCTGTGTTGTAGCCATTTAGTAGATACTACCATGACCTATAGTTTCCACACTATTACCTAGGTAGGGTATAGAGTTTTCAAAAATTATGCGCCAGTGTATCCTCACACCAAAGCACACAATTTCACCAAAAACTCAAGAGGAATCCCAAGGAAGGAGATAGGCCAATTATAGAGAGAATAACACCCCAAAAATTCAACCCCATCACACCCGGTTCCCAAGAAAAAAGTTATTATCAAACCCAAACCAGAACCAATGATGAATTTTAAAAACTCAGGCGTCATAATTCTCCCCATTATAACACTTTCTGGCCCTAGAAAGATAACCCAAAGCATAAACCAATAAACAAATCACCCAATCATTTACAGATGAATTATATTTCCAATGAATAATATCTAAAGAGATCAAAAAGACACCACCAGTGTGAAAATGACTGACAAGACAAAATCAGGAGATCAAACTGTACTCCCTGATAAGTAGCACCCATCTCCACAAGCTTAAATATCTCAATTTGATAGATCTGAAAATGAATATAACTTTCATAGAACTAAATCCAACATTAAAACTTTAAATCCTTAAGCATCACCAAGAGGAGGTCAAACCAGTCGCCCAAAACAACTATATTATTTGAAACGACACCGAAATAAATATTTTATAACCTTACTTCAAAAAACTAGATGGAGAACACTTGTCCCAACATTTACTTAATGAAATATCATAGGATTAGGTGGATCCACACCTGACCATCCCACAACGAACCGATATCTAGAACCAAAATGAGATACTAACACATGGATTCCCAAATAGTCTCCCCATATTTAGAAACAAACCAAAAATTTATATGAAATTGGAATACCAACATGGGGAGGATTGAACAGAATCTCTAATATAATAAATAGGCTAAAACTAAATTCAATGAGACTTATAATGTGTCTCACCACCATAATATCTGATCAATAATAAAGAAACTCAAAAATCATCACACATGGACGGAACCCCCCTAGAATGGGGAGGGGAGGGAAGAACCAACTAATAGATCATCAAAACCACAACCAACATCATCACACCCTGAAGGAAAACAGACCAAACCACACTCGATTTAGACCGACATGATACATAATGTCCCTCAAAATATCCCAACACCCATTAAGACATAACCACTTGTATTAAATGAAAACGATACAATTATGCCTCCTTATAACCAAGGAAAACCCTTACAGTCAACAGGTTAAAATGTGGAAATGAGTTTTGTATACTTATTTCCACTTAACATGTTTAATTATAGTAGAATAGTTACTCCAAGGTCTTTAATTTTCTATATCTTCCCCACTGAGAACAAAACGTATAAAAAATAATTTCACAATGTTGGGGATCCTCGGACAAAGTCACAACATCACACCGAGACCTATGGCCGAATTTCTAAGGATTTAAGATTATCCTACCTCGCAGTCAGGCTATAGAAACCCCTAAATAGAACATAAATATCCAGAATTCATAAACTCAATTCCATTGAAATTGATTTTATCAAGGGTTTAACAACATCTATTCTTACAATTGAAATATAAATAATGACACCACGATGTCACGATTCATGAACACCAATCAAAAGAACATTAAAATGAGAGAGAACCTTGAACTTATCCAAAAACATCACTCTATCCTTGTGAACAGGATAGGGTGACCTCTGAATAGTTATGTTTGGGTCCATAGTGATTCCTGTAAATACCACAACAGAACAACTTCATCTAGACCAATCATCCATAGGTGTGGAAGCATTTTGGAGAATTTGAGCCTGATAGCCTATTTTGATCACTCTTAAAAAACTAATGATGCATCATAACATTACGACCAGTAGTGGTTTATGAGAGGACTGAAGACCCTTAAATTCTGCTACCCACTCAACCATCATCATGCCACTTCCAAATATTCTTACTAGAATCCCCTTCACCATTCCAAAGACCAGATGAAGATTCATCATCTTAATCCCTCTAGAAAACTCAGCTTTAGAATGAAAGGCTTTCCTCACCACATCATAGAAAGTGGTAATTATGATCTATTCAAGGGTTTTCTAAAACTTAGAATATAGAGAAAACTCAAATTTGTGATCATTCACATGATTATTTTCAACATATCCTAGATCATAAAAAACAAGGTCTAAGATGAGACAATATAATTAAAACAATGACTCAATTCCCCACTTAAGACTGAACTCCTCCATCCTCTTCCTTAGCTTCGTTATCTTAGAAAAATACTATTGTATTAATGAATAATTGACAAACTCTTGGGTATGATCTTTCTGGGGCTTTCATTGACACATGGACTTCAACCATTTCCATGATGGACCTTTTAGTATAATGGTTGAAACCATTACTTTTAATGACTTTGTCAATGTACGGAAATCGAATTCCTTCTCAATCATCCACATCCACTTCACATTGAGAGGATCTTCTTAACAATTAAATAGATTAGGGTTCAATATTTAGATTTCAAGAATGTTGCCTATAGGTTGATCAACAGGGGTGGTTTCTAATGGTGCACCACCCAAAGCATCACCTTGATTATCTATCAAATCATTATGCGTATCAACACTATAAATATTTAAATAACGGAGTCAATCAAGAAAAATAAAATAAAAATATCCTTTACCAAAATTATATAAAAATAAACACTATTCCCAGAACACAGGGGGAAAAACCACAACACTACAAGCTGCAAAAACATCACATTTATCCTTAAAAACAATCTTTAAAAAGGAATCAATCTTAATGGATTTCACTACCACCAATGTTTTCCCATGGAGAAATAAACTTGTATATCCTTGGGATATACTTGGAACCCATCCACTTTCTCATACATATCCATACACATGGTTTCTCATGGAAATGTCAAATGTAAAAAACCATTCAAGGGAAAACATTACATTCAAACATACCTTTCCAATATCACAAAAGAAATTCCCAAAAAAACATGAACCATTAAATTGAAAACTAATTCCCAAGATTTTCATATTAAATATAATACATTTTGTTCATTTCAAAAATTTGAAAGATTTAAAATATTCAATAACCAAATAATTAAATCCATCATCAAAATCTATAATATTATTTTCCAAACATCTAATCCCATTAAAAATATTCTCCAAATACAAATTTATCCATTTCAAAAACAATTCAGTAGTTCAACATATCCCGTTAAACCATTTTTATGTTAATAAAATACATCACCTTTTAAAACCCCCCTTTTCTAACCATTTATTGAAGTGAGTTATGAAAATAAAATTTTCTTCTATCTAAAAAAAGTCAGTACAATTTGAAATTCATCTTTTCAGTATTCTAAAACATAACTTTTAAAAAATAATTCCCAAAATTTATAATGACACAAAATGGTACATAATGGGAAGCTAGTGTTGATGGGTGATTTGGAAATATGGTTGGCAGCCATATCCCAATCACACCACCATCACATAGAGTTATTTAGGGCTATGTCATTGGATCCACATGGCTTTCCAAACATTATAACCTCATGGAGTTCATATTCTAACTCCCTCTTAATTTCCCGATAGAAAACAATCCAGATGAACAAAAGGACACTAAGAAACATGCACATACCAGGATAAGTAGATATTTGGAGAGCGTTAGTGTTTATGAATTCCTTCTAATTCATACACCTAAAACCACACAAAACCTACTCATTCTACCTTGAAATACACATATAAAAATGAGAACTCTGAAAGAAGGTCCTCAAAAGTGTCGACCTAAAATAGCTACCATTTTTCAAAAACAAACCTAGGTATACCATGAACCGGTAACCTGAGATGATCCTTGGAATGACCTGAATGGAATTCCGAGTCCCCTTGGGATGGAAACTAGTACCAGGAATCAACAGAGAACATGAAAGGGAACAATTTATCCCACTAATAAATAAATAAATACAATATAATAATAAAACATTGAAAAAAATAAACATGGTTTTCAAACTATACAATATTACAATAAAACTGAAAATACAACAACTAAACAGAAAGGAAGAAAAATAAAACAACAAACCAACCCACAAAGACATGACTTATCTTTGTGACCTTAAGGGTCACCCTCCAACCCATAACCCACTATCTCCTGATGTGATCAATCCTAAGATGGTACATGTAGCTGAAACTAAAAACAAGAAATAAAAATAGGCATGAGTATTAAAACACAGTAGGTAATCCTGATTAATTACATTCCAAATTCATAACCTATAAATAGAGTATCATTATTTTTTCAGGTTTGAAATTCAATATATATATAAATTTTTTACACACATTTCATTTTAATAACTTCTATTTAGAAGCTATTACCCTCACAATTTAATTTCAAGCATCGATTCATGGGGGAGTGTTAGGTTTATGGGGTAGAGGAGTAATGGGATCCAAATAAGAAATGTTTATTTTTCCTAAAATTGAAAAAGGTGATAACACTTGTTCTTTCAGACTTATTTCTTGAAAACATTTCTAATAAAAACTCCATATTCTCTTTCTACCATTAAAACACAAAAAACTCGAGTACAATTATGATTTTAAACAACAAAATGTGACTAACAAGAATAGAGATGGAGAAATTTGGGGATACTAGGAACTCATTGAAGAACCAATACATACAATACATGTGACTCATCCTAAAAAATTTCCTACCTGGTGACATCATAACAACTAAACACCCAATTATTTCCCAACCATGCTTGTCCAAGGGGCATGATCCCATTATAGAAAATAATAAAATACCTCCCTAATATGGGACACTTTCTAGTGCATGGAAAAAATTAGTACAAAAAGCATTCTAATATTTCCCCTTCACAACTTTAGGTTCCCATGTTCTATTCACAAAGGGGTGTTCCAAATTATCCAAAAACTTATCCACATACACATTCCCTTATACATAACATAGAAAATGGAACTATATTGGCCTCTTCAATGAGTATTCCATTGTCTTAATTTAATTATTACCAATGGGAGGTCCCATAATGAGGACACCACCATCACATAGATAACTAAAAAGGCGAGGATCTTCCCCAAAAGGGATTTCCAAACAACCATTTAATGGATTCCAAACATGCCACACAAGATTTTAACATAATAATCCCATTCAAAAATAACCATACAAAACATTTTTAAAAACCAAACACATCATTGAAAAGAAATTTAATATATACAAACCACAATCTATGTCTCATACACATTTACAAAGGACAAACAAGCATTTATAAACCAATTCAAAAACTAATCTAACCATTTAACAAACACAAGGTGTGTGCAACAAAAAAACCCACACAAAATATTCCAATCAATTAAGAAAAATAATTTATTTCACAAAAAATAATTCTTCTAAAAATCAAATATAACTATTTAATTATCAATGAGGGTGTGAAAAATAATAAATCGGTGATATTTAATATTTAAAGGCATTATTCATAAGGATAATACCTCCAATGACTTCATATCCATCAATGCCTAGATAGGAAGTCTCCAAAAGGGTTTAGAGAGGCAAGAACAACCTCCAGGAACCCTATGAACGGAAAACCCCCAAAACAAGGCATCCATGGCCAAGGAATGTAGAATATATATCCACTAGGGTTAGGGAAGAAGAGTAAAATGGAGATAAAGAAAAAAGTGGGAAGAAAGAAACACTAACCATTGGATTCTGGGGGACAATCACTATGGAAAACCCCTTGAATCAATCTTTAAGGGTATTTGAAGTGGAAAAAATACTAATTCTAGTTAGGAGGAGGCTGAATGGGGGAAAATAAAGCTTTAGGGTATAAAAATCTAGGAGATAGAAAGAGATTTTAATAACCTGGATTGGCCCCATAGTTAGTTTTCATGATTTCTCAATCTGTTTGGAAGTTGTGTGACCACCTCTGTAAAGAGGCATTACCACCACATGGGCTACCTGCACGATATAACTAACCATGATACTACCATGCAGTTTCTATTTCCTTGACCTAAAGTTGCAAAAATGATACCTATGAATGGTGCACAATTATTGCTAACCATGCACCAATCATGCATTAGAGTCTGCTCACCCAAAACACCACATTTCACCAAACAATATAGAGGAAACCCAAGGATAAAGATAGGTCAATGATATGGGGATGAACGTCCCCAAAAATAAAACCATATCCCACTTAGTTCCTGAGATAACAACCAAGGATCAAAATAAAATTATGAACAATGAAGAATTAAAAAATACCCAAGTGTGAAACATATGGAACAATATTGCAATGACAATGATCTTAAGATTAATCATGATAAGAAAACTATTTTTTTAAATTTCATGAGATTGGTCATTATGAAAATACCTATAAAAATAATGTTCTAAATGATGGAATGTAGTCAGAGTATAACCTTCATGGTTCAGTGAGATCCTTTGGGACTATGTCCATAGATTTTGGTCCCTCGAATGATGTGGTGTCAGCTACATTGTTTACTAAATCATATTTTTCTAATTACATGATTGATTTGAGTTCTACACATTACATTATTTCTGAGAACTTTTCTAGTAAATTTTTCATTTCACATTATAAAATTATATATGAACATACGGGTAAAACACTCGGAGGAAATATTACATAAAAAATATATTTTATGAATATTCCTATAATTACTTGTGGAAATACATTACCTGAAAACATTGTTGCTTTTACTTTAGTATAGTTTTATGTTATATTTGTTATGGATTTTATTTTTTTCATGCTAGAAATGATTGTGGAAATAAATAATTTTTTTCAGAAAAATTTCCTCTTTGTATTAAAGAATTAAACCATATAATTGATAAAATATAAAGATAATGAGAGACCGTTAAGAGATGTAAATGAATGTTATCTTGGTTATATCATTGAAATAAATGGAAATAATCGTACTAATTACATTCTAGGGGTAACTAAATACAAGGATGTTTTTATCGATGAGTTTCATGGTGTTATACATGATTGGGTTGTTTAGTTTACTATTTACTTATTTCCTGATGCTCAAAATAATTCAATTCAACTTATCGAATGGTTCAATTTTGACATCATCAATTGAATATTCAGTTAGAATAATTTCTTAATAATGTCTTCATTCAACCTAGAAAATCACAATAGTGTGTTCCTATTATGTTTGTTATAAACAAATACGGGGTTGATGAGACTTTTTCTTGATTATAGAGCATTGAATAACAATACTATTATGAATATTTATCAATTTCTTCAAATAAATGACTTGTTTTATAAGCTCTAGAGAGCATAGTATTTCTCAAATATTGAAATGATATTTGAATACAATTATATGATGGTAAAGGGGGATAACATTACAAAAAAAAATTTAACAAGATATGGGAACTATGATTTTGTTTTTATGCCCTCTGGTTAAAAAATTACCCTGTAATATTCATGGATCTTATGAATAAAATACGCCAGGATTATTTTGAAAATATTATTGTTGTTTTTAGGGATGATTTTTTAGTTTTTTAAAGATGTTTTTAAGATCATGAAAAATACTTAAGGATTGTCTTGCAAACATTCAAATAGAATAAATTATATGGAAAATTTAGATAATGTGATTTTTAGTTAGAACGGATTTCATTTCCTAGGTAAATTTTAAATCCAGATGGAATAATAATTGATCATACATAAACAATAGTGGATGAATAATTGAAAGGACCAAAAAATGTTATAGAGATTCGCAGTTTTCTTTGATTAGAAGGTTATTACTTTTGGTTTGTTAAAAACATCGCATGGTTATTTATCATTGTAACTAAGTTAACTTGAAAAGGGGTTAAATTCTTTTTGATAGAATAATGTGATGTCTATTTTTTAGGAACTGAAGAAGAGAATGATGAGTTGTATAGTTTCTTAATTTCCTTTAAGAAATGGTGAGTTTGTAATCTAATGTGATGCTTCATTTAAGAGAGTTGGTTGTGTTACAATATAGAATGATCGGTTAATTTTGTATCCTTCATCAAAACTAAACCTCATGAGTTAAAGTGTCCCACACATTATTTGGAATTAGAATCGAATTGGAGTTGGATTATTATGTATGTATAATTTATATGTAGCCAAATGTGAAATATATAGTGATCATAACATATAATGTATATATTCACTTTGAAGGTGTTTAACATGAGGCACTAAAGATAAATAAAGCTAATAAAGGGTTATTATTGAATGACCATTTACCATCTAGGAAAAGAAAACAAATTATATAATTCATTGAGTCAAAAATATCATGCACCGTTAACCATGTTATGTTTGTAGTAATACCCACAGAGTAATTATTTGATGAATTATCACCTCAAATATGTTTGTTTTGGAAATTTCATTATTTATTTTTTAGGTGATAGGGATTTTGTCAATCTCAAATAGAATTATGCATGTGTGGAAGGAAGAATATTAGTTATAAATAAAGGTAGAATTGGTGAAATTGTATAAGTTTAAATAATTTAATGTTGACAAGGATTATGTTTATGATTAGGAAAGACATTATGTGTTCCTTGAGTTTCCCAGCTATATAATGATTTTTCATGTGCTCTTCATAATTCTACCTTTTCTGTTCATCTCGAAAGCACGAAGATGTATAGAAACCTTTAGGAGTTTTACTGGTGGGATGGAATGAAAAGAGTTATTTCAGATTGTATTGTAAATTTTTTGACATGTCAACAGTTTTATGAAGAGAAGCAAATAACAAAGGGTATGCTTTATCCAATTATAGTTTTAGAGAGGAAATGGTTAAATAGATTAGTATAAATTATGGTGGGAATACCAAGTACTTCTTCAGGTAACAATGTGATTTATGTTTTTTCCATTTAGCAAATAAATTAGAATATTTATCTTCTATTCATGATACAATGTCTTTGGATCAAATTTCACAACTGTATGTCAATGTGATTCTTAGGTTATATGTAGTTCGTATTTCCATTGTATCTAACTATGATCCCAGTATCACTTATAATATTTAGAAATCCCTTAAAAAGTCATTGGGAAAGGAATTAAATTTTATCCTTTCTTTCCATCCTCAATATGGTGGATATAATGATAAAACATCTCAAACATTGTTAGATATTATTTAAACATGTTTTATGGACTAGAAGTGTTATTGAGATCACTATATTTCATTAACTGAGTTTTTAATAATAATTGTTTTCATTCAAATTTACAAATGAAAAATATTAAGGCATTATATGGGAATCAGTATCGAACTCCAATGTTTTTTTGATAATGTTGGGGAAAGGAAGCTGATGGGACTAAAATTAGTAGAGGAAGTGGTTTAGAATGTGAAGATCATCTAAAAACAAATGAGGATAACTCAGAGTAGGATGAAAATTTATATATATAATAGGAGGAGATAATTTTACTTCAAGGTAGGTGATCATGATTTTCATAAAATCTCACCATAAAATGGTGCTGTGTGTTTTGGTAATAAAGGAATTTTGTGTCCACTTTGCATTCGACCTTACAAAATCATGAATAAAGTTGGACCAGTTTCCTACTGCGTAGGTTTTCCACTACGTTCATCTCTTGTAAAAAATTTATTTTCATGTATAATTATTGAGAATGTTTGGGCAAGATTAATATCATGTCTTCTACTTGAAACTACTTCAGCTAGAAGAGAATAATTTTTATGAAGAGAATCCAACTCATATTCTTGATTGTAAAGAGAAATTATTGTGGAAAAAGGTCATAACCCAAGTAATGGTTTTGTAGAGAAAACACATAGTTAAAGAAGAAACATGGGGATTTGAAAATTCTATGAGGGATAAGAATCCCCATATTTAAGAAACTGAATAAAAATTTTGAGAAAACAATTTCTAGAAGGATGATAAAATATAACACCCCAAGGATTTAAAAATAATTTTAATATAGAATGAAATCCATGAAACAATGACTCTCTAAGAAACATCAATTTTTTTAAGAAGATAGTTATAAGATAACTATTACATACAATTTCATGATTAATTTAATATTATAAATGAAAATTTATTTTCATACATTCTAATCATAAATTATTATATTATTTTCTTATTTTTATTGAATAATTATATGCGACCTTGATTAATTTTTCAAAGTGTTATAAATTCAGTTATATTTTTAAAATTATATTTTTCGAAAAAGTAATGTTTTTAAAAATTAAATTAATCGATTATAAAAATTTATTTTCAAGACATGTAGTTAATTTTTGAATTTAACACATCGATAAATGGTTGGGGGGAATTTTTGGGATTTTTCGGAAATACAGTAATTTTAAAAGAATATTAAAATATGATAATTTAAAGTAAATATATATTATATATTAAATAAATTATTCTTATCATAATGGATAATTTAAAGAACAATGGTTTGAACCCACATTCTCTTTTTACTATTTTTATTCAAAAGAACAAACATTATTTCTTGTTTTGGGAAAATAAAATAAAATAATGATTAAAATAATGGAAAAAACCCCCTCCCCTCCACTAGAAACAATTCCCCTCACCTCCTCTTCACATAAAAACTCTCAAGATTTTGAAAATGTATAAATTCTACTCAATTATTTTCTAAAGTCTCTTCCCCCAAGTCGTAGACCTACTAGTACCACCAAAATTCCAAAACCAAAGGCCTTAAATAGGTTCTCAATGAGAAGAGTTCAAGAGGTAAAACCATCTTTTATTTTTATTTATTTTGTTTTAAATTATTTTCCATTTAGTAAAATATAATCACCTATCCTTATAAAATAGTAATGTAAACTAAATTATAGTATATATATGACACATTTATCATTTTTATTCAAAATTCCTCATAATACTTCTTACCCTCTCACTCATATTCTGAAAAAAATAATTACCAATTCTGTGATATGTCGATTTACCAACATCGTAGACGATGTGTTTTCAATTTCCATTAATTCCTTCAAAGATAGGTATAAAAATATTTTAATGGTTGAAAAATATTTTATATAGTATTATATATCTTCTTCTATGTTTTTGAATAAATATATATATATATAATATCAATTTACATAACAGAAGTAGTTCGTGATTTTCGAAGAACTGCCAAAATGATCTAAATGAATATCATTAATGTTTAATATAATGATTCGTAACAATTTATGAAAAATGATTTATGAAATAATTTATTATTATAGATACATATTAATACAAATTCATTCCACTTCAAGAGTTTTTATTCCATTCAATAAGAAAATCCATTACGAAATGACCATGGAAACCATGTATAACATGCACCCGAAATAAAAGAAATAAACAAATATTTCTAATAAACGAGTGGTATGATGTTATAAAATGGTCATATAATGTGTTATAATCATGAATATGTTTATATAAGATATTAATAACACTCATTTAACCATTATAATGTTTTCTTAAAAAATTTTATTTAAGGCAAATAATAATGTAACGAAATTATTAACCCAATTTAAATTTTTTGGGATGACATTCCACTTCATTAATTATGTGTTAATATGATTAATATTTTAATGAATTTTATTTATATTAATTTTTATTATTTTAATTTAGAGTTTATACACATATTCATTCCAATCTGTTAATATTTATATATTATTTGAATTTTTTAAGGGTCTTTTCGTCTGAAATCATCTTTTAAGCATCTATTCAAAAGGGATTTTTTTATTAAATATATTATTCTTTTATGATTTTTTTGGATCTAGGTAATTGTTTATGAGGAATTGTGAGACCTATATATCTCTCCAATTTACTGGGTATGTTTAATTTGAGGGTTATACTTTCATTTAAACAAAGTGTAACTATGATGAGGTAGCCATGAGGGTTAAATTTTAAGTTAGCTCTGAGGGTTACCAATCAAAAGGTACCTATGAGGGTTAAAATATTTTCTAATCAATTACTCAATAAACCACTACAGTTTTGATTATAATTTTTTATGGAAATATCATGTTTCCATAAAGTATGTATATGAATCTTTACGGGTGAGATGCGTGTATTTGTGGAAATGATTTCACAAGTTGGTAAGTATTCATGTGCCAACAGTTTATCTCATTCTTTTATGACATTACTTATATTTTTGTGATCATAGAAACTTTTAAAATTGTATTGACAAGGAATAAGGTGGGGTATGATAAAATTATAATCCAATATTAAGGTTTTTATGACTTTTCATGATATGATTCCATGTTTTTATTTAAAAAATTTGTATTATGGAGGAAATAGATACAGTTTTATTAGTACCAACACTTTATGCTTTTGGGTTCATATGTATGAATTGATTCCATGCATTTTAAAATTGTAAACCAAAAAGACCCGTTGGAATGTAATGAATTGAAATATAGTCGAATTTACAAGATTACGTAATTTTTAAGGTCATGCCCTTATATATTTGACTCACATATCAATATCAAGGATTGAATAATTTCTTCAACATATGATATCCATCATTTATTAAGGATTTAATAGATTGTTATAATTTATTCCCGATTAGGGTAATTTTGATCTTGGAACATTCAATGTATGGTACCGTCACTTGTATGTTTTTTATATTTTATTCATGGAAATGCAAATGAAAATAAAAAATGTGATACACAAGTTCAATAAACAATGGATTTATCTACCTAAATATGTTCTACTATAGATAGTATCTTATAATAAAATACCCAATGATGTTTATTTAATGAAAAAAAGACTACTATTTTTTAAAGGTGTATCTAATATTAGAATAAATATGAATCAATTTTGTATATATTTTTCTAGTATTTCATTTCAAAATAATATTTTTACATTCACCTAATTCATATTAGATCTGTTACAATGAAGTATCTTGTATCCATGGTCACTTATCAGGATATTATAACATTCATAACTCTAGGCAGTTCAAAAATATTCCTTGGGTGATTTTGGATGTAATATGTTTTCTTATATTGTTTAATTGAAACTTCTGATGGTTCAAATATCATGAAATATACTTTTAAGTGGAAAAGACAATAATTTTTTCATTTGTAATGTTTTAAATGTCTATGATTTTTATGGTAGAAAATAACTCCACTCAATGTCTAAAAAGAGTAGTAATTAGATGGTATTCTAGAAGATGTATTATTTATAATCCTCTAATTTGGTACAATCCTTATGTAAGATAGATTAAAATTAATATTCAAGATGAATTGAATGTAATATTGGGTCTAAATGGTGTTGAGGAATATCCATGTACCACTATGGTGGAGTTCACTCATGATTTTATCGAGACCATAGTTTTAAATTAGAATATGAACTAGAGATGGGGGGTAAAGGTGATTCAAATTGAGAAATTCAATTAATAGAGCTACATCAAGATAAAAACTGACTATACCATTGTTGTTCATGCCATCATGTTCATAATTTATTTACTTTAATAGAGACTATTATTTACATAGGTCGAAAGCATGGATAATGTATTAATAATATGTTTATGCTTTAAAATACTAGTTTCTAGGGTAATATGATATCTGAAATCATGGTTAATATGAATTTTAGAATGAGATGCCCATTTTTTCATTTTGTTCCTGAATAAAGGATAGAAGATATATTTCATGAAATTATTGAATCACCTACTTTTCACTTGTTATAATTAATTTTTTCATTTTATGTATTCAATAAATAGAAACTACCATGAAATTTTCATGATTTTATGAAATATATATGCTCCATAAATGGTACTCATATAAATACACTAAAATTTAACAAGTATTGTATACATATATATCATTTTATTAGTTCTAAATTTGTTAAATTTTAATTAATGGTTCATTTTATGATGTTTTAATAATCAAATGAGTAAACTTTTGAAAACATATTTTCAAAAAGAAAATGGTTCTTTATTATTAAATATAGTTTCTAATAGACTTAATTTTGGTAATATATTTCTAATGAAAAATTAATTTCCTTTTTAATGGATATTTAAATGAAACATATTCATATTTCGAATTAAATTTATTAATGGATTAATAAATTATTGATTTTATAAAGATTAATTTTATAATGGGATAATTTCTAAAATAAGTCATTCAATAATTTTTAAATCAAATCTTATGGTAGTTAATTTTGATATGTTATTACCTTTTTATGTAATTTTTGTAACTATTTTTATAGTGAAAAAATAGAAATTACTTCGGTAAATGTTTTTGTTTAGTTGAAATTCAAGGGGTGATGCCCATATTGTAAAATCTTTTATGTATATGTGGGATATTTAATTTCTATTCACTAATTTAATATTTTATTATATGAGGATTAATTTTAACATAGAAATGATATATTAAAATATCAATTGAGTTATTGGGGGGTTAGTTGGGAGTGAAATTGTTTTTGGCCTTAATTTTGGGCTATGTCCAAAAAAATGGGATACCTAAAAGTGATAATGGTTCTTGAGAATTTATATATATAATTGATTATTTATAAACCCTATACATATAAATATTGTGGAAATATGTGAAGGACCCTAGGGATTTAATAACGTTTTTGACAAAAAATAATATCAACTTTAAGAGACAATCAATAAAAACAGGATGGGATGGGAAATTCTTATATAAATTTAGAGTGTGTGTAATTTTTTTTAAATGAATTAGTTTATAGGATGAAGTAGAAAATATTTCCTACTAAATATTTTAGGGAGTTATAGGTGACTGTATAAGGTGGAAGAAACATGAGTGTCACTACTCTTATGTGGAATCAACCACAATGGTTTAGAAGCTATGTGGATAGGATTAAAATGCATAATTGTAAGTAGATAAAAAAATTTATATATATATATATTCTAATAACTTTTATAACTAATAGAATGAAAAATTAATTTTTTCCGCAAGAATAAGATTAGGACACAACTATTTTCAATTTGTACTTCTGTTTTTGTTTTCATGAAAAATTATATACAACACTTATCTTATTATTATGTAGAATAAAGTGGAATGTTTATAATGGATAATATATAGAAATAATTTGAAATTAAAATCATACAAACCCATTTTATTCACCCGATATTATAAGATAAAAAATAATGATCAATACTTCAAATCAAATCCTACTAATCTAAATAGTTATGCTTAGTATGACAAACAAAAATAATATAATTCATTAAAATCAAATTGATATTGTAATATATATATAGTTTAAAAATAATGTGAAGAGGGAAATTATCGAAAAATATATCCAACTTTATCTTGATCTTTATCCTCTAAACTTGTACACTATGTGTTATCTAGCCTCTAGTCTAGATATGACTCAATTTTATGCCACTAAGAAGAATCAATCATAATGAAAAATGGTATGTATCCGTCATTGATTGTTATCTTGGAAATTATCTCAAATCGTGCACCAATTCCATCCTCCCATCAATCATTAATAAAATCAACCTTAAACATTTCCCCAATATATTTCATGTGTTATGAAAATCAATATAAATCATATTCTATTATGGCCACAAATATGGATACTCTAACTAAATGTGATCAAAATGTTTTTTATGTCATCCCTTGTATTAACTCAAAGCTCAAGATATTATCTCATGAACTCTATTATAGTCCATTAGCCTATAACATCTCATTTGACGCATCTATATCTATCCCCTTAATCAAATATTAATTTATTATTGAATTTTTTAGGTTCAACATATAATTTTAATTTGAGTACATTGAACTTTACAAAATATTGAATGCACCCAAACACAATAGATAGTCATATTTATATGGACTAGATCCACATAGGTTATCTTTTCATATAATAGCACATGCTAGTTACTATTCCATTATTTCTTTAATTCATAAATAGATATTGGCTCCAACTGGGAAAAAATAAGAAGGGGAATTTTCTCAAGAACCTCATGGGTGTCACCATACAATTCCATAACCACTACATTGGGGATATATCAAGGGACTCTGTGCTTTATCATCTGTAGTAATTTCTAGGAACACAATTCTTTAAATAAATTGAAATCCATTTAGAACATGGATAATTTTTTCATGGTTTCTCTAATGAATTTTTCATGCATGGTTTTAGTATTTCAAGAAAACATAACTACACAATATGATCTAATATTCCAAACGAATCTTAAATTATTCAACCTACATCGAATATATGATTCATTAAATCATGTGGATATTTCTCTTAAACTGTTATTCAATGCTCCTTGATCACTAAACTATTGTATCTAGTAATTAACCAATTAGTGTTGTTCCATAGTTGTTGTTTTCCTAACTCAAACCATTAATAAATTTCTGTAGGAAACCCTCACAAGGAATGAATAGATTCAACATTTTTGAAAATTTTACTCTCATTATAGTGGGTATATCAATCCAACATTACTTATATCATATTTCAATTTTTAATATAAATGAAGATCATTATATCCATACATATCAAGGAAGATATTTTTTTCAGTATTCAATCATCTATTTGAGATTTTTGGATTAATTGGGTCCTAAATTCATCTTTAATAGATTGAGTATTATTATGGTAGATAACATTATGAAATGTTATTTAATCTATGTTATATTGGAAATTCATGGAATTTTTATAATAAGGGTAGGTTAAAAAAATTCCCATTAGGATTGCTCATCATATCATAAATATAGATTAAAATAAAGCGATTAATAGAAAAATAATCATGTTGATCAATCTATATCCTATGGTAGGTTGGACACTTCGCAAAATTATCAACTCTGTAGGTTTCCATAGTACTATAGGGATTTACACTCATATTCGATGGACAGACCAAAGTAATCTTCATGTATATGCTAAACATTTCCAATGTATCATCTAAAAAATATGATTAAAAGTAATTTAATTTTATAAATTAAAAATGAAAAATTTCTTCTCCCTAAATAGAATAAAATAATTATATTCTACAATAAGAAAATAAAACGATTTCCCAAATTTTCTTTAAATTATAATATCTATTTATTATAGAATTACTCATAATAAACTAAAATCATTAAAATTACATGAAAAATATATTTTCAATTATATGTGATCAAAATAATTATTCATAAAACAAAATTCAATTTATATGAAATAAAATTACATTTTTATTGAACCAAAAATATATATTTCTATAATTATAGTAAAACAATAGAAAGTTTCATTGTAAAAATACAATGAATAAAAAATTCTTCATTAAAATATAATTATATTCATTGAAAATTTAATATAACCATATAAGAGATGTGTAAAAAATCAATAAAATAAGGTTATAGATAATTACCCAAAAAATAAACAATTTCCCTCTATACGAGAAAAAATAATTTCTTTTATTAATAGAAGATATTATTTAAAAAATATATAATTTTCACATCCTTGGTTGAAATAAAAATTCTAGTTTTTAGGGAAACCAAATATCTACCCATTAAAAAAAACATTCATCCTCCTTGACTATAAGTCGTTATCTCACATCATTTTAATCATATTAATTACTCCTAAAGTGATAAAATAATAGAAATAATAGGAATTGAGAATTTAAAAAGTGTCACGTATTTTTATTCATAGCTAATGAGTTTCATAAAACTAATCATGATTTTCCTCTTAGATGATAAACATAAATTATATTATTAAATATCATTTTATCCATTATTCACATAGGTTAAATATTTTATTAATTTGAATGAATTGGTTTTTTTAAACTCTGTAATATAGTTAAATTTTTCCATAACATTATTATTGAAACCCACTGATTGGATTTGTAACTGATTTTATTTAGTTACACACCTATAAAATAATAAAATGGTGATTAGTTTTATCATCATAATTGAATTATTTATTCTACTTTCAATGGAATTATAGTAATTTCATTTCTGTTTAATCCATTATTTTTTCCTAAATTAAAGATATATTGTTTTATACTCTACTTAATGTTTCCTCATGTTATAGTTTAAATTAAATATATATCCATTCTATTGCACTAATTTTTTAAATTCTAACCAAAAACCATCATGAAAAAACACTCAAAGTTTTTCATTAATCATTTAATTTAAACATTATTAGTATAAATGAAATCCATCAATAATAGAAAATAGACCTCACTAGGAATTATATTTTTGCAAATTAATGTTAATATCATAAATTATTAGTTTTTATATTTTCAATAGGGAATAACAGAATAGAAAATTATAATTACATCTTCCCCTATACATAAATTCCATCATTGTGTAAAATATTTATTTCAATGGTGGGAGATCATTTAAAATGTTTAGACCAAAATGAATTTGTGACTCAACTAATAAGGGTATTGTTTGTGAATCACAACATAGATTGAGAATAAATTTACACATAACAAAATAGTTATATTATTCACAAAATACATAATAATTCTATAGGCCAATGTATAATAAATTTAGGGGGAAATTGATTTTTGAGATTCATGAAAACTATTTAACTCATAAATTATTTTAAAACAAATAAAAAATAAGAATGTGTGAATGTGGTTTCATCCTTTCTAAAATAATGGCATTGAAAAAATTATTTTCCAAGTGTATACAATATAATATAACACTTCCATAAATATGAATTAGAAATTACATACAAAAAATCAATAGATAAATTTAAATGAATGATAGAATTTATTAATTATATTGTATTTGAAACAATTAGTCCATAATTAATACTTATAAAATAATAATAATAATAACTATGGAAAGAAAAAAATCCCAAAAAATAATGGTTGAAAATACTATACTACGATTTATTTCATGATAAATATTGATGGATTGTAAATTCATGTTCCAAAAAATATTAATATCCATGAATTAGGGATGAAATTATAACGTTCAATGTAAAATCAAACAAATTTTTTGGTTAAGAGGATTGATCTAGTAATATTCACCTCACAAAATTTTTTTTCATAAATATTGGTGGATACTTGTGGTTATAGGTTATCTATTGTAAAACCCCATTATTTTTTCTAGGTAATCCCTAGTTTATGATTTTTTATCATACTTGTTTTGTGTAAGTTTGAGAGATTTTGGGGTTTATAGAGATGTTGTGGGAGAATATAAAAAAACATTAGTGGCCTATGATTATTTGAATTGATTTAATTTGTGTATAAATGTTTAAAAGACATAGTAGGATTATTATCGTGTTTTAAGAACTCATAGATTGGGGTTTTTGACATTTAATTCTTAAACATGTTGTTTCTACCATCTTCTGGGGATTTAAATGATATGTCAGGGGGTTTCACAATTTATAATCATCACTTGAAATTGGTTATGAAATAGGTTTAGGGAGTAAAGGTTTTACATGATGTGTTATGGCTTCTTGTTTTGTAGTGGATAAATCAAATTTGTAATTAATATGTTGTGAGTTTTTCAACATACATGAGTTTTTTTGACATGATAATGTGTTATGGGATTATACACCATGTAATCATTTTGAGTTGGGATTTTGGGGTTCTGCACAATATATGTCTTATACAATTCTTTTGTATACCTTCTACCTCTTTACCTATGAGCTCTTAAGGGAGATTTTAGATACCTATGACCCTCATGTGTCATTTTTTTGGCGATTAATCATTTTTACGAGTGCAGTGTGTTTCAATATATATGATTTCCTTATTGTTCTTATTTAATTTGGTGGCTACTATTATGTTCGTTATGATTACTTTTTTGGTGTGTGATAGGATAGTTTTTTTGTCAATCCATTATAGTTTCTTGTCATGTCTTGTCCCTTGAAGTCACATCTCTTAGGTTTCAAAAACCATTGTCAAATAGACCTATATTTATAAAATATTTTTGCATTTGATTCTATATAATGTGTTAGTGAAATGAATTTATTTTCAATGATGGTAAATTCCATTTGGTTGTTAATTCACAAGAAGATATATGTGGTTATAATGGAATTATTGGGAAGGAAAATATTTTTAAAAAATATTTCTCCATTGAAAATAGATTTTCTTGATTTTGAAAGGGGTCTTAAAATACCAAATCATATTTTATTGGTTCTGAAAATCTTATAAAAATTTGAGAGCATTGTCAGGACCCGCCTTCACCAAGATGACGGATGGGATAGAGGATTGTCAGACACTTCCATCCTCAAGTTGAAGGAGAGATAATGACCCCCAAAACCCACCTTCAATATGTCCTAGAATGGTGACAAGAACAAAGGGTATAGAATCACACACAAAATATGGAAGGCATTACCCTTTTTATTTAATAGGATCGGTAGATAAGATGGTATATCCCAAATCAACACCAAAACTGGATGTAAAAGTAAGGCTGAGACAAACCATTACCATATGCATGTTCCAAACGAATGGGCTACAAAAGTATAGAGAAACTCCATGGAATGTACTGAAGAAAATAAAAACAACAAAATCAACTCCAAGTGTCCCAAGGTCTTAATTAGTATGGCCACCCAGGATCCTTGAATTCCACTAGAAAACCTGAAAGTAGTTTTCCATACGTAGTTTGAGCAAACAGGTATAATCAGTAGGGAAAACCAAAAGCTCTCATGCACAAGTGGGTAGGCATGGTAATGCCTCATGAGAATTAGAGATAACCAAAGAATCTTGCAACGAAACTATCCACCCAAACCTCACCATGGCATAATCCCCAAATAACGCAAGTCAAGTATAGGAATAGAAATAATATATTGATGTTTGGGTACCCCACACCACTTTCCCACCGGTTATTGAAAACATCCTACGCGTCATACCTTTCCAGCCATTCTCAGCACAGTCCAACTGCCATACACCACCCACACACACCTGGGGTACCACAACTTCAGATCCCACCCTCAAACACCTAGGTCACAACCATATGTAACCACACCCGTAGACACCTAGGCCAGAACAACCACCACCGCGCCTGAAGACATGTTGGCTTCATCTCGAAGACACTTGGGAACCAACCTACCTGTACACACCGGGGCCAACCACCATAAATACCATGGCTGATGAATCTTGGGCCATAATAGAACTCAATCCGTCAGAGGCAACCTGAAGAGTCTTGGTCTTCTCTGGAAAGGGAGAAAACTGTACTAATAACCAGCCACTCATAGTAGTGTTGGGAAAAAACCTACCCCCAGGAAATGGGGGTGTTCAGCACGAAGTGTTCAACTTGGATGGGGCGTGAAAAAGAAACGTAAAAACTAAATTATGCATATATGTAAAAAGGAACTCTTACCAACCTAGGGGTTTCAAAACCAATGTAAGCATGAACACCCTTGTGACTGTTCATTTATAAGAACTCCACACCCACAACCTTGTCAAAACCCATGCTCAGAAAAATAAATTTCCCATTGAACCCATTCCTGTTTTCATCTTTATGTGATTCAATTCAAATAATCATCCACTATTTGGAAATTAGCAGGCATACCAACAACTAAAGGAAGGGAAGAAAACCAGTCAACAATTTAAACATTCCCACTTGGTTCTCTTGTAAAGTCACAATAAACAAAAAGGGATTTGTAAGATCCGTCGAAGTATTAGAACAGAAACAAACACCCACACATGGGCATAGATCCACAGTGAAACTATGACACAACAATAGGGGATCCCATCCCCATCCACATCATCCCACAAGAATCAATTGTAATCATTACCAAAATAGAGAAATGGAGTTTTCAAATTCAAATATGCCTTTCACTGAGATCTGTTTTACCGTTTGTTTAATTGGGTTGACCACACATGGATTCTTATTCATTAGAAATCCATTTAATCAACCATGTTTGTTTGTTTTACCAGTTTCCACATTACATCCATTCTATCACATAAGTACACAAAAAAAATAGGTTCATTGATGCGCATAAAGGGACTACTAATGGCCAAAATTTTCAGTGAACCCAATTCTGTAAAATTCACAACATATATAAAACAATGTAAAGGATTAAATCACTATTATCAAACACAACCCTTCATTATTTAAATCCATTTATTATCTTCATTATAGTTCAGTTTCATCCATCCCCATAGGAACATTGACACACCCACCACGCATGATGGAATGTAAAGATAGATGAAGAAAACAGCCTACATGGGTGATCAACAATCGATGTTTTTAGTCTCACGCAAACAACCGAGATGCACCACTTGGAGGCGGCCAAGAATGAGTAAGAAAGGATCCAGCAAAAGAACACCAATAGCCTTGAGAATGGGGACACAAAAAGTACCAAAGAATAAAAGAAAACATCCATGAAGAATATAGAAGGAATTCTTATGTGATAAAAAGATGAGGTCATGGAGTTTTGAGATATAAAAAAACATTTATTGGTTTTAATGTTAGATTGTAGTTTCTCCCCACAGATAGATAGTTACCCATAATGGGATTAATTGTTATTTAACAATTCTTTTCATAGGGGTTACCATAATAGTTGTTGGCTAAAGGATTTAAATAAAATAGAGGAAAAATAGGTATGTTGAGGGTCGTCCCACACTTAGGGGATTTAATACATTGTTCATGGGGCAAAAAATGGTATAAACACCATTAAAAAAAGTTAAAATACATTAAAGTGTTGTTATGGGAAAAATTGGTGATGGAAACCCCGACACCCCTCTGTGGCCAAAACGTGACACACCAATCGGTGCCACGCCGATTGGTTTCGCCAATGGGTGACACCACGGTGACATCCTACCACCCACACGTTGCCCCTTAGATCTGGACATAATGGGTCTAGGGAATCCAAAACACTGAAAAAAAGGCAATGTAAATAACCAGGAGGGTCCGGGACATTACATTAGATAACTCTAAAACTATTCTCGTCCCCGAGAATCAAAACTATACACAATCCATAAGGAGGGGTCCAAACAACTAACCCCCAAAATACCACTCACAAACGAACCACTAGACATAAAGGAACACATTTACCCCGACCGATCACACAAACTATATGTTTATACCATCATGTCACATTGATTAGGGAGTCTCTTCCCCATGTTAAGATACTATCCACTTTGGGCTGCACTGACTCTCCCGCATGGGTTCAATCACACCCACTTTAATGCCTCTTGATTAGGGATTAGGTCCTCTCATTCTCCATTGTTCGGAATCTTTGCACACATTTAGAGAACAAAAAAAAAACAAAACATTTCATAGTTTACTAGGTAATCCACTACATCATAAACAAAACACAAACAAGTATCGAGAAAACAACTCAAAATAGCTCTGGGTACTAGGCGCATATTTGAGCTTCTCATTCCCAAGTACTCCCCTTGAGGCCATCATGCCACCCCAACACATGAACCAAAGGGATGGTTCATCCATGATGCACATTCTCCATTCGATCTTTGATCCTCACTGGTTGCTCCAAGAATGTAGTGCCATCCCCTATATCCATCTCTCCCAAGTCAATGACATGGGAGTCATCGTTTAGATATCATTGAAGATGGGAGATGTGGAAAAAGTTTTGGATCCTTTCCAACTGTGGATGCAATGCTAGCTGATATGCTACATCACCAACTCACCTCATCATATTGAAAGGCCTGAAAACCCTAGGAGAGAGATTTCTCCCCTTGTTGAACCGTTGATGCCCACATCGAGGGGAAACCTACATGAACACATGGACTCCAACCTTGAACTCCAAGGGTCTCCTCCTATGATCGACATACAACTTCTGCCAGTCTTGGGATGCCTTTATCTTCTCACACCCAAGATGAACCTTCTCTGTTGTGCTTTGCACAAATTCTGGGCCAAGAACACATACCTCCCCAACCTCAGTCCAGCACATGGGTGAATAACACGGCCTCTCATACAAGGCCTCAAATGGTGACATTCCAATAGTAGAGTGATATATATTATTGTAAGAAAACATGAATAATATTAAATTTCATTCCTAGGATCCCCAAAACTCTAAAACACATGGTCATAGCATATCCTATAGTGTGTGCATTGTTCTCTCTATCTGCCCATCTTTCTAGGGTTGGAATGCAGTGTTAAGATGTAGCTAGGTGCCAAAAGCATTCTAAAATCCCCACAAAACTCATGAGGTAAACCGTTCATCCCTATCCAAGACTATGGACATTGGGTCTCCATGAAACTCCACCACCTCATCCAAGTATCTCCATGGTAGGTCATCCACTGCACATGACTCCTTGATCACCAAGAAGTGAGTAGATTTCATCAGCCGGTCTACCACAACCTAGATAGCATCACAGACTTCATGAACCCTGGGTAGTCCTATGAGGAAATCCATCGAGATATCATCACACTTCCACTAGGGGACTTTTTAGGGATGAAAAAAACCTCCTAGGAAGAGGTGTTCATCCTTCCCCTGCAAACATCAGGCACCTTGCCACGAACTCCGCTACTGCACGTTTCTCCCCAAGACACCAAAACTAACCCCTAAAGCCTAGATTCATCTTGGAAGCTCCTTAGTGTACGGCTATGAGTTAGTTATGGAACTCACAGAAAAATCCCACATGCATCACCTCCGCGAAAAAAACTTCCCTCAGAAAAGAAACTATTTTTGACCATCCTTCGACCACCATTCTAGAGCATTGCCTTGGATAACATGATCACGCATCACTACACTCTCTATTTCTCCCCACTTAGACTCCTCCACCTTTCACAATAGAGAAGACTATACTGTCATCTGGAATAGACAACCTCTACCACCATCCACCCTTGCATCTAAGAGTTGGGAAGCCAACTCCTCCACTTCCTTCCAAGAATCTAATGATTCCTTAACAGCTTCCCTATGTGACTTCCTTCTCAAGGCATTAGCCACAACGTTCCCCTTACCTTTAGTGTAAAAGATATTTAACATTTAGTCCTATAGAAACTCCACCCACCTTCGTTGTCGCATGTTCAGGTCCGGAAGGGTAAAGATATGCCTCAAGATCTTGTGATCTGTGAATACCATAATGTGCTCTATGATGAGGTAATTCAACCAGAACTTCAATACGAACACTACAACTGCATGCTCTAGGTCATGGGTGGAATATTTACACTAATGAGGATGTAACTTCCTAGACCCATAAGATATCACTCACTACAGCTGCATTAGCACACTTCTGAGGAAATATCCAGAAGAATCACAAAATACTTTATACAACACCCCTTCCTCTGGAAACATGAGCATTGGAGCACTGACCAACCTATCCTTCAGATAGCTAAAAGATGCATGACACTACCCACTCCACATGAAGGCCTGTTCCTTCTTGTAAAAGATACCAATGGAGTCCCAAATCATGAGATCTCTGGAATGAACCTCTGATAATAGCCTTCCATACCCAGAAAACTATGGACCTCCATCACGTTCTTGGGTGCTTCCCATGAAACAACTGGTTCAACCTTGGATGGATCAACTGCTACCCCTTTCTAAGACACCACGTGTCTATGAAAATACACTTCTCATGTCATGTACATGCACTTGGACAATTTCCCGTAGAGCTAGTGATGTCTAAGGATCTCCAGGACCATCTCGCGGTGCTTAATATGTTCCTCTTCTGATCTTAAGTAGATCAAAATGTCATCGATGAACACAATGATGAACTGGTGTAGAAACACATAGAAAAAAACAATCATGGGCCCCATGAACACAACCGTTGTGTTCGTAACACCGAACGACATGACTAAAAACTCAAAGTGCCCATACCTGCACTTGAAAGTAGTCTTTGGGATATCATTTTCCATCACCCTTAGCTGGTAATACCCAGAATGTAGATCAATCATATATAACCTATATAATCCCCATAGCTGGTCAAAGAGATTTTCTATTCTCGGGAGAGGGTAATGGTTGTTGACTGTTACCTGATTTAGTCTCTGGTAGTCTATGAATAGCCTGAGACCACCATCTTCCATCTTCGCAAATAAGACCAGAGAACCCCATGGTCAAACACTTGTTTGAACAAAACTATTCTTCATAAAATCATCCATCTAAATCCGTAACTCTTGAAACACAGAAGGTGCCATCCGATAAGGACTCCAGGAATTGGATGGGCACCGGGTTCTAAGTCTATCCCGAAATCATTGTCAAATCAAGGGGGTAGAGTCACATACTGCTCAGGAAAAACGTCCAGGAACTCTTTTACAACTTCGGGAACATCCATGTTCTCCACATCCACTAATTCTACTGACATCTTGGCTAACATATAAAATAGAGGCTTCACAGACAATATCCCAATCAGACAACTCTGTTAACCGACAAAAGCCACATGCTGGCCATCCTCATCAGAGAACATGACTCTTTTTCAAAAGCCACCAATAATGGCACACACATAGAACTACCAGTCAATGCCTATGGTGAAATCTTATGGTTGCATTTGCATCTGAAGGAGATACCCGCTAGACTGATGTCGCGCTAACATTATATTGCATCCTTGACAAACATGAGACAAACCACCCAGACCCCCGACTGGCGTACTCAAAAGTAGGGGCATGGAAACTCTCTCTGTATCTATACCCACATCATGGGATATAATGTGTGTAACAATGGAGTGTGAAGATCATAAATAAAACCAGGAAAATTCAAGAGTGATAAATAATACGATCGTACCTCAAATGACTTCTAGGCTTGCTGGAACTATTGTCTCTATGGCATGCAACTTGCCACGCCTAGCTCCTCTGCCCCTCAGTTGTCAGCCGCCTCCCCGAACATACCCAGGACAAGGTCCCTGAAGAGCTCCCTATGGTAGGAATCCTCCAGCAATTTCTGCTCTCTGAAGGGTGGGTGCTTCCTATAATTTCTACAGCTTTTGCTGAAAGAGCCTGGCTGGAAACTAATGTTGCAGAGGTGGGTGCTGACCCTTCCCACCCACACTGTATTTCACGCAGTCCAGTCACTAATTTTAAAGTTTCCCATGGCTTCCATAGATTATTAACCTCGGTCCTGGGCCCACAAGAAATATATTAGGACTGCAAGATCGAAACTAGAACTACTGGGGCCTACTCCCCACTAGCTGAAACCTAAAAGGCCCTGATGCTAAAAACCTTCCCCTTTGATGATCCCAACTTGCTCCCCTCTCATGGAACACCTCCCTATGTGTGCATCCTCTCCACGACATCATCCTTATTCTGGACCTTTATGTATGTCGGTAGGGTGAAGGTAGTAATAGCATACATGAGAGATGGTCAGAGTGCCTCCTCTAAAGGTCTTGTCTGAGAATCCTCATCCAGAAAGAGTTCTGCAGCAAAACAAAGGAGATCCTTGAACTTGATTCCTAGCTCACTCACTGTCATACTCCCCTGCTAAAGGCAGAGCATCAACTGTCTCTTTTCGACATTCATCATGGTTGAGAGGAATTACACCCGAAATTCCCTCTCACAGTCGGACTATGAAACATCAACCTCCATATTCACACCAAGATAGAGAGTCCACCACTGACACACCACTCCACGCATCTAACATTCATCCAGAGGAACCTTTTTCGCCGCCCGTGCCTGGGCGAAGCTGAAAGATATCACCAGCTCCTCGATCAAGACCTCTATCTCCATGTTCGGGATGCATCCCTCATTTTCTCTGATGGTATTTTGCTAAAAATAACGAAGCATAATCTACCACTGGTCATCCTCCTCCTCTCAATCATCCCTTTTTCGATCAGCTAAAATTACCTCTTGGGCCTCTATCTCCCTCACAACTTGTGGTCTGCTTCCAGGTGCCATTGTTGTATGGTAAAAAAGGAATGCCTAAGCCCGATTAGTATAGAGGATTTCATTATATTTGACTGAAACATATTACTTATTGATTTAAATTCCCCAAACACCCCGACCACGTACGAAGACAAGTCATTATGATGCATGTACATTTCTTAGGGTCTCTACTCAAAAATCAGTGTAGCCTCACATGGTCATTTGGTAGGTCTATAGTCCTTGCCTCGGATCTTCGGGGGGCTAATATCTCATGTCATGGCTAGTCTTCCCCGACCTATTTCATGCACCAATATTACCTAACAATGTTTCCCTACCATCCCATGAAATCCTCCCTGTGCCTAACTCCATGCTCTATTATATCTCTTCACCACACCTCTGATACAATTCTATCATGAACTGTCTTCACCAAGATGGGGGAAGGGATAGCAGATTTCCAGAACCCTCCTTCTTAAAGTTAGAGGATAGATAATGGACCACAAAACCAGCCTTCAATAGGTCCTAGAGTGTTGACTAGGACCATGGGTATAGAATCACACTTGTAAAATTGAAGGCATTGCCGATTTTATTTATTAGGATCAGGAGATATGATAGTACATTCCAAATAACCACTGAAAGTGGAAGTAAAAGTAAGGCCAAAACAAATAATTCCCATATGCATGTTCCAAAAGAATGTGCTAAAAATGTACAAGGAAACTCCAAGGAAAGTACCAAAGAAAAGAAAAAATAGAAACAACAACTACAAGTGTCCCAAGGTCATAAGTAGTAGAGTTTCTCATGATCATTGAATTCCTCCTAGAAATCTGAAAGCAGTTTTATATACGTAGGGTGAGCACATAGGTATACCCGGTAAGGGAAAACCAAATGCTCTCATGCACAAGTGGGTAGGCATGCTAATTCCCCATGAGAATAAGAGATAACCAAATCACATAGCAAGGAAACTATCCACACAAACCTCACCAAGGCACACTCACAAAAAAACACAATTCAAGTAAAGTAATAGTAATAACACATCGATGTTTGGGTACCCTGCACCACTTTCCCACGGGTTATTGAATTCATCCTATGAATCAGACCTTTCCCACTATTCTCACTGCAGTAACACTACCATGCCCCGCCCGCACACACCTGGGATACCAAAACTACTCATTCCGCTTATAAAAACTATAGACATAACCATACGTAACCACGACCACAGAGACCTGGGCCAAAACAACCACTGCCACAGCCAAGGACACCTAGGCCTCATCCCGAAGACACTTGGGAACTATCAAAACCACAGACACCTGGGTCAACCACCAAAACTTAACTTCTCGATGAATCATGGGATACAATGGACCTCAGACTGTCACAGCGTACCCAAAGAGTCTTGGTACACTTGGGAAATTGAGCAGAAAAGGAGAAAACAACTAGCCACGCATAGGAGTGTTAGGAAAAACACCCTCCCTCGCGAAATGGGGGTGTTCGGCATGAATTGCTAAACATAGATGGGGTGAGAAAAATTATCATAAAAAATAAATTATATTTATAGGTAAAATGGAAATCTACCCAACGTAGGGGTTTCAAAACCGTGCTTAGCACGATCACCCTCATGACTATTCATTCATAAAAATGCCACACCCACAACTAGGTCAAAACTCATTCTCAGAAAAATCAATTCCCCCTTCAACCCGTTTTTTATTTCAACTTCAGATGATTCTATTTTAATAATCCTCTACTACTAGGCAATTAACAGTATTCCCACAAGTTAAGGGAATACAGCAAAACAACAATTTAAACATTCACTCCCAATTCTCTCGAAATGTCACAACAAACAAAAAGGGATTTTCAAGAAACATGAAGTGCTGGAACCAAAACAAACCCCAACACACAGGTACATATCCACAAACCAACAACTTCACAATAGTAGGGGATCCCATACCCATCCACGTCATTCCACATGAATAAACCATAAATATCATATAAATAAGGGAAAAGATATATCAAATTCATATATGTCATTCATTTTGTTCCGTCTTACCATTTTTCTAATCGGGGTGACCACACAAGAATTCATATTCATTGGAAATATCTTTAATTAACCGAGTTTATTTGATTTACTAGTTTTCAAGCAACATCCATTCTATTCCATAGGTACCCCAAAAACATAGGTTCATTAGTGTGATAGAAGGGACAACACACAACAATGATTTTTAGTGGACACAGTTCCATACAATTCACAACATATATAAAAAATGTAATGGAGTAAAACACCATTATCAAACACACCACTTCATTCCTTAAATCTATTTATTATCTTTGTTATGGTTTGGTTTCATCCATACCTGTAGGAACATTGACACACCCATCTAACATGTTGCATAGTAAAGATAGATGAGGATAAAACCTACCTGGATGATAAAAGATCAACGTTTTTCTTCTCACGCCAATAACTGGGATGTGTGACCTGGAGAGGTCCAAGAATGAGCAGGAATGGTACCGACACTTAGACCCCAGAAGCCTTGGGAAAGGGGACACCAAACATACCAAGAAAAGAAAGACACCCACCATGAAGAAGAAATTACTAATTCCTATGTGATAAACATCTGAGGTCTTGGATTTTAAGTATATGAAAAAAAATCGTGAATGACTTTAAAGGAGGACAGTGGTGTCACCACAGGGATGGATGGTTACCCTTGATGGGATTAATTTTTATGTAATAATTCAGAATGTAGGGGTGACCATAATAGCTGTTGGCTAAAGGATTTCATTTAAAGAGAGAAAAAAGGGTATGTTGAGGGTCGTCCCACACTTATGAAATTTTATACACTGATCATTTGGCTAAAACGGGTTTACACCACATTAAAAAAAGTTGAATTACTTAAAAGTGGCGTTATGCGAAAAAATGGGGAAAGAATCCTGTAAAATCGTGAACTTTCAAGAAATGTTTTTTCTTAAATACTTTTGAATTTTACGAGTCTGTAGTTTCTGACCGCACCTGATTCCAAGGCCCGATGTGCCCGGAATCATTTTATGATGATTTTTTCGGGTAAATTCAGTAAATGTACGTGCATATTTTTCTATCTTTGGAAGAAATGTTAAGATTTGAAATTTGAGGGCACTGATGAACTCGCAGCACTCGTATTCTCTTAAGGGGACCTTTACCGTAGTTTCGTTTTCTCGGGAGGAGATGTATATTTTTGGGGATTTATAATAAATTAAATAAAATTGTTGTACAAATTTTTATTTATTTTTGGTTGTTATTTCTTACAAGGGGATGTTAGACGTGGGGCCCACACCCACATAACCTACCATGAGAGGATAATTTGAGGTGGGGCCCACACAAGATCCTAACTTCTCAACTTCTCCTTAAACTCCAATGAAACCACTTATTAATTCATATAACTCTCCACCTTCTCCCATAATTATTTAACACCTACCCTCATTATGGTAGAGATCTCCAACTCCCACCCATTGATTATGCCACCACATCCAATTAATGACTTCAATAATTAATTGGCACATCTCATTTGAGTTAATTTTAATTTCATGGAAAATCTATTAAAATTGAGAGGACTAATATAATATTTTCCATGGAAAATATTTTGGTGGGGGAACCTTTGAAAAATTAGTGGAGAGATTCATTCTTCCATGAAGAACTTCATACTATCTCGGGGAAGAATGCTCCACGACTTCTCTAACCATCTTGTTCCTCTGTGTCAAGGGAGAAGACACCGCTCATGAGAAGGGTCTCCTAAGACAACGAATCTTCCTCCAATGTTGAAGGGATGACATTGTTCTTTTGCGCTGCCTGACTGCCACGATGGTTGTCTTATGCAACTCGATGACATGCGAAGTCAATTACAAGGTAGGTGGTTTTCTTCAATTTTAAATTGAATAAAAATGTTCTTTGTTCTTTTTTGAAACCATGTTTTATCTTCGGCCATATGATACCGCCTAACGCGGAGGGCGTGGGCTGAATGAACACAGACCAACGACCCTATGTTGATCTTTGTTTTATTTCAATGGAGGCGGTGACGGAAGAGGTGGCGGCGATAGGAGGAAGCGGTGGCCGTATGGCCGCCGCGTGGAGAGGAACCGCGGCCCGCACCCACAGGACGCTCGGTCGAAGAAGAAACGTCCAGCCGAAGAGTACCGGGCTGGAGGACCACGATTCCACTAAGGCCCCATGCTCTGGAGAACCGTGGCCTGCACTCCACGGGCCGCTTCGGCGGTGAACCAGCCGGCTTGTCGGCCGATCATGTTGAATAGGCCACTGCACCCGCAGGTGATGCGTGGGAGGACAGCGGCCCGCCCGTGCGGGCCGCTCGCGCCGGGACGACGGACCGGTATTGGCTGGTCAGATAGGAGGGCGGTGCTGTCGGTTCAGGAAAGAAGGCCCCCCTACATTGCTCAACCAGCCGGGTAGCGCCGCGACACGTCAGGTCGGGACGTGCCCCCCCAGGTCGGGTCGCGCCCCGCCGGGGCCGACCGCACCACGCCGAGCCGGGACGCACCCCACCGGGCCGAGCCGTGACCCATCAGAACGGGCCACACCCTATCGGCATGGGCCGTACCCCGCCGGGCCGGGCAGACCCACTTGCCGGGTCGGACTCGCCAAATAGGGACGGGCTGACCCGCCATCCCACTAGGCTTGAAGGGTCGGGCCCGATTCACTTAAACGTGAATAACATTAAGACCATGTGTCCGATCGACACGCCATCAGCGGAACTAGGACCATCGCGATGAAGCCATCGTTTTCCGATACTCTAAGCGAGTTTTGGACAACTTTGGAAAATGGTTGGGGTTAGAAGGAGCGTAATTCTAACCGAGGACCTGGAACAGAAAAGCCAAAATCTCTCAGACCGGACGTTTGATTGATGCATCTTCTGTCACGTTGGGTTCCTTTTAATGAGACAGAACATCGGGATTCATCAAATCTAGATTTCATGTTAGTTTATGTATATACCTCTTTGCTTGAGGAGCAGACCCTCCCAGATTAAGGGCGGCGCCGCCGATTTGGGAATGTTCCCCCCCCCCCCCCCCCCCCCCCCGCATCGCTCAGCCAGCCGGGTCGCGCCCTGTCGGGCTGGGCCAATCCCCCTGCTGGGTCGAACCCACCAAATTGGGAAAGGCCGACCTGCCAGCCCACTGGGCTTGAAAGGCCGGGCCTGATTCACTTAAACGAGAATAACATTAAGACTGTGCGTCCAAATGACGCATCGTCTACAGCACTGAGACCCTAGAGACTAAGCAGTCCTTTTGCGATACTCTACATGTGTTTTGGAAAACTTTGGAAAATGAATGTGTTTGGAACGAGCGAAATTCCAACCGGGCCCCTGTAACGGAAAAGCCAATATCTCTCAGACAAGGCGTCCGATTGACACACTGTGTGTCGCATTGGGTTCCTTTTGACAAGACAGAACTTTAAGATACATCAAATTTGGACTTCGTGATAGTTTATGTATCGACCCCTTGGCTCGAGGAGCGGACCCTCCCGAAATCTAGCGTGTTGTGTGTGGGAACCCTAGAGCAGGCAGCGACTGCGACGACTACCGTACTAGGATCCTCCATGGGTTCGACAGCGATGACTACTGTACTTTGATCCTCCGTGGGTTCAGCAGTGATTACTACTTTACTAAGATCCTCTGTGGGTTCGGCAGTGATGACTACTGTACATGGATCCTTCGTGGGTTCGACAGCGAAGATTACTGTACATGGATCCTCCGTGGGTTCGGCAGCGATGACTTCTGTACTAGGATCCTACGTGGGTTCGGCAGAGGAGATGATTTAGATGCTACATCTTACCATCTCCACCCCTATTCATGAGTAGTATACCTGTGTGAGATGAGTCTTGACATTCAATCATTGTCATCGATGTGATTGAATTCTTTCATGTGTGGACTGAGTTGTACTTGGGCTCGAGAGTTTGGAGCCAAATTGAGATTGATAACATAGGTATATGTATGGGCATATACCTGAGAAGAGTTGGTTGATACTTCGTGATTGTATCTCTCTTCTGTGGTTTATCCATCGTGGATTCTGAAAGACCATCGGGGGTCTCGAGGTCCCTACTGCGTATCGTATACTCACCCCTACACGGGTTTTTCCCACACTACGTTGTGTTGGATGCAGATGACAGATAGTACTGATCAAGGTGGAGACTTGAGAAGCAGGATGGTACCCGGAGGTGTACCACTTGACGAGATGTACACAGAGCAGACGGATGGACCCGAGGATCTGAGGAGACCATATGTACCCACCCTTCAGGTGGGATACCTGTAGGATGACTCATTGGTTGCTGATTTACAATACTGTTGTTGTACTAGTTTTTTAGATTTACCATACTTACTGTTGGGATTGTATTTCCGGACCCTCTCTTTTCAGCAGATACTTTTTTATTTCAGTATTACATAGTTCTTACTTATATTGCATACTCTATTATGTTTGTTTACTATTATAAAGGCAATGCCTTCCCTTTTAATCAGGATTTTCACTGTGGTGCTAGTCCCCATCCCCTATCCTATGGAAGGTGGGCTTGGGGTAGTCATGGCACATACCCCAAGGATAGGTCGTGAAAAATTGGTATCAGATGAGGTCGGTTCTATAGTAGAACCTTGACTCTGAATCTTTAATAGAAATAGTTTTAAGTGTTTTGGGTGTTGTTATCAATTTAGGGAAACCAGTGTTGGTGCAGTAGCTGGCGTATCCATACACGAGGACACTGACTTCTGATTTCTTACTCAGTACATGAAAACACTAATTGCATATGTGTTTCAAAAAGTTTTATTTATGATTACTTTGTGTCAGATCACCAGGTATACTATTTGACTGTGGCACACCTGTTTCTTTTCAGGATGACCCCTCAAAGGCAGCCAACTAGGGTTCCAAGTCATGTGCGAGATGGTAGCTCACCGAGCGATGAGGCCTTGGTGCGGGGCCCCATCACAGCGAAAGAACTAGTTGTACCTTTACCCATAGGGCCCCCGATACCACCATCCCCAGAAGTAGATAGTGCACGCCGCCTGAGTGCATTACACGAGTTCCAGCGATAGAGGCCACCCAGGTTCTGCGGAGCGACGGACCCACAGGCAGTTGATGATTGGCTGGAGGTTGTCGTCCGAGTTTTTATATTGGTAGGGACACCAGCCGACCTTATGGTGATCCTTGTCATGAGTCTCCTGCATGTGGTAGTAGGTAGATGGTGGAGTGTGATTCTCCAGGTGAATGACTAGGAAACATTACTCTGGATGGACTTCGAGAGTCTCTTCTGCTCGGAGTTTGTTCCAGCCAACCTATGTGGGGTGCAGATTCAGGAGTAACATCATATGAAGAAGGGAAGCAAGATAGTAGCTCAGTACTCAGCGAGGTTCACTGACCTCTCACACTACTAAATGGATATGGTACATGACTCGTTCCTCAAGGCCCATACATTAGAGCAGGGACTGGGGCACAAGATCAGGGCTTCGACGATCCCCCTCAGCATCCCGAAGCGGGAGGGGCTACTTGAGCGAGCCCTTCTAGTGGAGAGCTTTCTCGATGAGTAGTTTATAGAAGGTAGACCCATCAAAAGATGACACATAGCGGAGTCTTCTACATCCGGTAGTAGATAATTGACACAGAGGTCCAAGAGGACCAGGCCATCAGGTGTGTAACCTTAGGATACTGGTTCAGATGTGCGGGTCACATGAAACAGAGCCAGCCATATGAGGGGAAGGTAGTACTATACATGCGTCAAGAAGAGTCACATGGCTCGAGACTGCCAGACCCTCCATGAAGACAAGTATCAGATAGTAGAGGGACCTCCCAGGTAGAGGCAGAGGTTCAACCGTGGTGGTCCGTCGGGAGCAGGAGGATGAGGCAGAGGGATGACCGAGTAGTGGCTAGTGGATGACGTTTCGAGGCTCTATAAGTACCACCACCAGGAGGTCCACCACGACCACAGGGAGTTGGAGAACAGAGGTGGGCTCAAATCCAAGCAGTCGAGGCCTACGACCATGGATCACTTGAGATAATTCGAGGTACCATGTGTGTCTACTCCACCCTTGCTACTGTACTTATATACACAAGTGCAAGTCATTGTTTTATTGTCGCTGCCCATGTTTGGAGCTCAGAGATTTTGGTAGAGTCGTTGGCTCGATCATTACGGCTAGAGACTTCTATAGGAGAGGACTTGATGATTCCACACTAGTGCCAGTGGTGTGAGTGTACACTAGGAGGCAAGAGCTTCAGCTGGGAACTTCTTGAAGCGGCGTCGTGGCCTTACGACGTCATCTTGTATAAGGACTGGTTGTCTGCAGACCATGCTCAGATCGACTGCATTAGGCACAAAGTGCAGTTTGTCCGCACGGATGGGACCAGGTTCACCTTCACTGGTGAGAAGGGAGCCTTTGCAGTGCATGACGGACTTACTTAGAAGAGAGGGAAGCCGATAACACATCAGTTGGCTAGTCTCATCCTCAGAGAAGTTGATGTGCAGAGTCCATGTTTTCATATTTTGGGGGATCAATATATGTGTGTTTTTCTTGAAGACGTTCTAGTACTACCTCCTCATAGAAAGGTAGACATCTACTTTGACATTTACCCCAGGATAGCACCGACATCTACTCCAGCATATCGGATGATGCCTGTTGAGCTTACTGAGCTGCGGGTACAGCTGGAGGACTTGCAATGTAAGGGATTCATCTGATCCAGTGTTTCACCCTGTGATTCTCCGATTTTGTTCACCAAGAAGGCGGATGGGAGCTTGCGAATGTGTGTTGACAACCGTTACCTAAATCAGGTGACCGTGAAGAACAATTACCCACTAACAAGGAATTATAACCTCTTTGATCAGCTCAAGGGAGCACGTTGGTTCTCGAAGATAGACCTCAGTTCAGGCTATCACCAGCTCAGAGTTCGAGATGAGGATGTGCAGAATATGGATTTTAGGTGTCGATAGGAAACTATGAGTTCTTGGTTATTCCCTTCAGCATAACCAACGCTGCAGTGGTGTTCATGAGTGTCATGAATAGGATCTTCCAGCCTTACCTCAATCATTTTTTCATATTCTTCATCGACGAAATACATAGTTACTCGAATACTGAGGAGGAGAACGCCTACCACTTGCAGATTGTACTGGATACACTCCGCGAGCACCATATTTATGGTACGCTCTCAAAGTTCCAGTTCTGGATTCGAGAGATTCACTTCTTGGGATACGTCATCTCATAGGTAGGAGTTGCAGTGGATCCAGTGAAAATCGAGGAAGTACTTTCGTGGGAGCCACCCAAGAGCGTGACGGAGGTTCGAAGTCTCCTAGAACTAGCTAGATACTATCGGAGGTTTGTTCTAGACTTATCCAGAGTTGCAGGAACACTTTCAGCCTTGACATAGAAGGGGAAACCCTTCATGTGGTCAGATAGATGTCAGCAGAGCATTCAAGAGATGAGGCTGAGATGGACCAGTGCACCCATCTTGAGGCTATCGGAGGATGGAATATGGTACATAGTTTACTGCAACGCATCCGGGACCGTACTCGAGTGTGTCGTGATGCAGGAGCGAGCATTGATCACGTATGGTTCATAGCAGTTGAGAGATCATGAGCAGAAATATGCTACCCATGACCCAGATTTAGCAGTAGTGGTCTTCGCATTGAAGATGTGGCTGCACTATCTGATTGGCGAGCGATTTATAGTCTATTCTGACCACCAGAGTCTCAGGTACATCTTCTCACAGTAGGACCTAAACCTGAGATAGCGGTGATGGCTCGAGTTCCTCCAGGACTATGACTTTGAGATAATATATACTCCTGGGAAGGGGAACGTTGTAGCTGATTCTCTCAGCAGGAGATCAGGCATTGATCTAGTAGGAGAGGTGACAGAGCAGCTAACCTCTCTGTAGATATCCATAGTGGATAGAGATAGAGTGGCCTTTCTACAGTCTCTCACAGTCACTCCTCTACTCCATAAATGAGTTAGAGAGGCACAATATGGGGACCTTGACTTTGAGACATGACGTGCTCAGATATCGTCAGGGCAGGCACCTGATGGATTTTATGAAGGTGGGGAGCACGACAACCTCTTCAGAGAACGTACCATGGTACCAGTTTCACTATAGGATGGGGTGCTGAGGGAGTTCCACACTTCCCCTCTAGCGGTACATCCATGAGTGATGAAGATGTATCAGAACATCAGATAATAGCACGGGTGGCCGGATATGAAGAAGGCAGTAGCAGAGTTTGTTTCAAAATTCCACACATGTCAGTATGTGAAGGCGGATCACCAGGTACCAGCAGTCTTGGTACAACCTGTAGAGGACCTAAAGTGGAAGAGGGATTGGATATCCATGGATTTCATGATAGGAATTCCACGTACATCCAAGGGACATGACTCTATCTGGGTGATCGTAGACTGACTCGACATGTCGGCCCACTTCATACTGATCAAAGAGCAAGGCTTACTGGAGATCATGGGATGCCTCTACATTCAGGAGATCGTACGGCTTCATGGTGTTCCATAGTCTCTGATCGAGATGCTCGATTCACTTCCTGACTATGGAAGGGTTTACATGAGGCTTTTGGTAAGCAGCTATGTCTGAGCACCGCCTTCCATCCTCAAACGGACGGCCAGACAGAGAGGACCATTCAGACTCTTTAGGACATGCCCCGTGCATGTGTCCTTGACTTTGGTAGCAACTAAGAGTATCACCTACCTATGGTGGAGTTTTCATACAACAACAGTTACCACACCACCATCTGGATGGCCCCTTACGAGGCACTATACGACCGACCCTGTAGATCACCTCTGTGCTGCACTAACTCAGGGGAGTCAGCACTTGTAGGACAAGAGATGGTGCTGGCTATGCCAGAGAAGGTTCAGATCATCCTGGAGTAGATGAAGACTGCACAGAGAAGACATAAGTCCTATGCTGATAGGAGACAGAGACCATTGGAGTTCGAGGATGGCGACCACGTCTTCCTACGGGTCTCACCTTGACGAGGTCTGTAGAGATTTGTCCGAGGAAGCAAGTTATCTTCCTGCTTCATCGAGCTGTTCCAGTTCCTCATTAGAGTAGGCGAGGTGGCTTACCGCCTGGCCCTTCCACCTCAGTTGCACTGGGTGTACGAAGTCTTCCACGTATCTCAATTGAGGGGATACGTGCATGACCCGACACACATAATTGATCATGGGGAGATGGACATGGATAACTGGGTAACATTCACGGAGGTTCCAGTGGAGATCGAGGATCAATAGGAGCGAGTCCTATGTGGACGGTTGATTCCTATGGTACACATTCTCTAGCAGCATGGTAACCTCCAGAAGAGCACATTGGAACGGGAGGCTCGGATGCATGCTCAGTACCACCATTTGTTTCCCTAGTGTGTGTTGTTGCTTTACCGAGACATAAAGCCCTGATGTGGGGGTAATGTAAAGTCCCCTAAATTACAAGGAAAATTTTCTCTTAAATACATTGGAATTTTACTAGTTCGCGGTTTCTGACAGTAGCTGATACTGAGGGGAAGTGTGCCCGGAATTGTTTTCTGATGTTTTGTTTGGGTACATTCATGTAAAGGTACATGCATGTTTTTCTATCTTTAGAACTGGTGCACGAAATTAAAATCTGAGGGCACTGATGAACTTGTAGCACCGATATTCTCTTAAGGGGACCTTTACCGTAGTTGTGTTTTCTCGGGATGAGAAGATAATTTTTGGGGATTTATAAAAAATTATATAAAATTGTAGTAACCAATTTTATTTTTTTTTGGTGGTTAATTCCTACAAGGGGAAGTTAGAGGTGGTGCCCACACCCACATAACCTCCCATGAGAGGATAATGTTAGGTGGTGCCCACAAGAGAGCCTAACCCTTCAACTTCCCCTTAAACTCCCATGAAACCCCTTATTAATTCTTATAACTCTCCACATTCTCCCTTAAATATTTAACACCAACCCTCATTATGGTGGATCTTCTCCAACTCCCACCCATTGATTATGCCACCACATCCAATTAATAACTTCATTAATTATTTGGCACCTCTCATATGAATTAATTTTAATATCATATCAATTCTATTAAAATTTAGAAGCCTAATATAATATTTTCCTTGGAAAATATATTGGTGGGGGAGCCTTTGGAGAATTAAAGGAGAGCTTCATTCTTCCACGAAGAACGTCATACTCTCTCGGTGAAGAACGCTCCATGGCTTCTCCTACCCTCTTCTTCCTCTGTGCCAAGGGAGAAGAAACAGCTTGTGAGAAGCATCACCTACGACAATGACTCTTCCTCCAACATTGATGTGATGACACCATTATTTCATGACGCCCCACTACCACGACACTCATCTTCCGCTGCTCGATGACATGCGATGTCAATTACGAGGTGGGGGGTTTTCTTCAATTTTAAACTGAATAAAATTATTCTTCATTATTAGTTGAAACCATGTTTTATCTTCATCCATATGATACCGCCTAACATGGAGGGTGTGGGGTGAACGAACACTGCCCGTCGACCCTCCATTGACCCTCATTTTATTTCGATGGAGGTGGTGAAGGAAGAGGTGGCAGAGACCAGATGAAGCGGCCGTCATATGCCGGCCGTGTGGAGAGGAACCGATGCCTACATCCACAGGCCACAAGGCTGAAGCCGACCTGGTTGGAGGACCGCAACGCTTCTCAGGCACCGCGCTGTAGAGAACTGTGGGCTGCGTTCGGTGGGCAGCTTCAGCAGCGAACCAGTTGGCTCATCAGCCAGATGGGTTGAAGAGGTTGTAGATTCCATAAGTGCCACATGGGAGGACAGTTTCCTACTCGTGTGTGTCGCTCGCACCGAGAAGACCATCTAGTTTCAGCCGGCTGGATAGGAGGGTGGCACTGCCAGTTCGGGAAAGCAAGGGGCTCCCCCCTTCATCGCTCCGCCAGTTGTGTTGGGCCACGCCACACTGGTCCGGGTCGCGCCACGCTAGGTCGGGCTGTGCTCCATCTGGCCGGGCTGACACACCTTCCGGGTTTGACCGGCCAAATTGGGATGGGCCGACCCGCTAACCCACTGAGCTTGATAGGCCAGGCCCGATTCACTTAAACGAGAATAACATTAAGACCGCACGTCTGATCGACTCGCTGTCTGCGGCACTATGACCCTCACGATGATTCAGTCCCTTTTCTATACTCTTAGTGAGTTTTGGACAAATTTCAAAAATGGTCGAGTTTGGAACGAGCATAATTCCAACCGGGCCCTGGGAAGGGAAAAGCCAATATCTCTTAGATCGGGCGTCCGATTGATGCGTCGTCTGTCGCACTGGGTTCCTTTTGATGAGACGGAACTTCGGGATACATAAACTATGGAATTCATGATAGTTGATGTATCGAACCCTTGGATCGTGGATCAGACCCTCTCGGAATAGAGTGTGTTGTGTGCAGGAACTCTAGAGTTGTATGGAACTGCGATGACTACCGTACTAGGATCCTCTGTGGGTTCGACGACGATGAATATTGTACTTGGATCCTCTGTGGGTTTGGCAGCAATGACTACTGTACTTGGATCATCCGTGGGTTCGGCAGTGATGACTACTTTACTTGGATCCTTCATGGGTTCGGCAGCGATGATTACTGTACTTGGATCATCCGTGGGTTCGGTAGTGATGACTTCTATACTAGGATCCTATGTGGGTTCTGCAGAGGATATGATTCAGAAGCTACATCTAATCATCTCCAGCCCTCTTCATGAGAAGTATACCAGTGTGAGCTAAGTCTTGACTTTCAATCATTATCATCTATGTGATTTACCTCTTTCCTGTGTGAACTGAGTTGTGCTTGGGCTTGAGAGTTTGGAGCTGAAGTGATATTGATAACTTAGGTATATGTATGTGAATTTACCAAAGAAGGGTTGGTTGATACTTTGTTATTGTATCTATCTTCTGTGGTTTATCCTTTATTTATTATGGGAGACATTAGGGGGTCTCTGGTTCCCTACTCAGTATCGTAAAGTCACCCCTACATGATCTTTTCCTGCACTATGTAGTGTTGGATGCAGACATCGGACAACACTGATCAAGGTGGAGACTTGAGGAACGGGATGATACTTTCAGGTGGACCACTTGGTGAGACGTACACGGAGCAGATGGACAGACCCGAGGTTCCGAGGAGACCATATGTACCCACGCTTCAGGTGGGATACCCAGAGGATGACTCAGTGGTTCCTGCTTTACTTTACTACTATTGTACTAGTTTTTTAGTTGTACTGTACTTACTATTGGGCTTGTATTTCCGTCCCCTTTCTTTTGAGCAATTACTTTTGTATTTCCGTATTACATAGTGCTTAATTCTGTTGCATAATCTGTTATGTTTGTTTCTATTATAATGTCAATGCATTCAATTTTTATCAGGATTTACGCCTTGGTACTAGTCGACAGCCCCTGGCCTATGGAAGGCGGGCTTGGGGTAGTCACGGCTAGGGCCCCGAGGACGGGTCGTAAAAAACCCAAAAACCACTTAGTGGCCAAAACGTGACACACTAATCGGTGGCACCGATGGGTGACTCCATTGTGACATCCTTCCACCCATATTTTAGCCCTTAGATCTAGACATACTTGGTCCTGGGCATCACAAACAACGGAAAAAAGCCAATGTAATGGACAAGGAGGGTCGGAGCCATTACAATCATGCTATTGAAATATATTGTGAAAATTGCCACATTTGGGACCTTGGGTACATTAGGAATGATATGTTGGTAGACATAGTGTGTGTGACACTACTAATATGTAAATTTTTATAAATCGATTAACTATGGTAGTACTTGATATTAGTTGAATAAAATTTTATAGAAATTTAACCTCTTTAATGTCTAGTATATATTTTCCCATAAGATATTTCCCATTATTCGGTTATATTAAATTTATAACTATTTATCACCTGGTTTTTTTATCAAGGTCATTTTCTCACATTTTTTTATTATGATTTTTTTTCATATAACTAGGCATGATTGGTTGATTTTTGGATGTATGTTTACTTTCTTACCTATTGATAAAGGATATGATTTCTTATCTATGACACTTATACTTGTCTTATTTCTTGATTTTATAATATAAAATTATGATTTACAAATGAATTAGATTTTTTAAAATTCATTGTAAGGATAATTTTGTTTTAATAGCTACAAATGTTTTTTTCATGATATCAAACCATGTGTAAACTTAATGGTGGTATCCTACTGGGATTTGTTCCCACACACTATATTTTACCCTTAAGTAGTAATAAATTTTTCATTGTAGGATACATGTAAAGGAAAGTTAATCTTGTAGTATGTAGTCTTCTTGTTGGTAATTTCCTTTGATTCAGGTCATTTCATAGGTGAACATTGGTAACTTGGACACATGTTGGTCATTCATTACACATAAATTATGGTTTATTGAAATTAACTTGGTTTGTATAGTTTTGGTTTTATATTTATCTTACTCTTAATACACTAGTCTTATTTCTTGTATAATTATATACAAGTCATGTTCTATTATCATACATTATCTTACCATGTGACGACCTGGTTGTCTGAATAATTTTATTAAACCAGGTTGTTCAGTTACATATATTATAGTAAGTTGACTTTTTTCATGCAATAGGTTAACCTAATTACCAATTCATAATCATTATAGTTTTGTTTCATTATGTGGTTGGTTAATCATTTGATGTGGTTAGCCCATATTTATTGAATTTTTAGAATAATATATTATATGTATGATCAGTTCAGTAACCATAGAACCAATTAATAATAGTTAATCCACCTTCCAAATAAACGTTTAAATTATTGTTAATTCCAAAATATATTATGATGGGATTTGGGGTAAGGTATGGTTGATTAAGGGATGGCATAGTACACAGTTAAAGAACTTTATTTGAAGATAAACGTTAATGAAAAAACATTGTAACAAAGGGTTTACTTCTGGGAATTAAGGAATTTAGTTTCATAATTTAGACCAAATTCTTATTTATAAAATTAACATGATCATTAAATTGATATAATTTAGGGATTTTTTTTTCATTTTCTTGAGTGCAAGTCTTATTAGGACCACTCAATATCTCAAAAAATATGGTGTCTAGAAATTTGAGCCCACATACCTCAAGCATTTTAAGAGTGATATTATTATACCTTATTTTTAATATATATATAATATTACCAAAAGGAAAAAATATTTATGATATCTTCATAGAAAATTTATAAGTCAATAACTAATATCCTAGGATTACAGTTGAAGGGAAACATAACCACATGACTTCCACTTCATATCTAAGTGTATATATACTAGAGATGTAATCATATCCATAAATAAAATAATAATAAGAAGAATAATGTATATAATTAGAATAATAGAATACAACATGTATAAATTATATAATAAATGACTTTGGAATCCATGTAAATGTAATAACAGACATCTAAGGTGGCAGGTCAACAATTATTACAAGAAAACATCAAATTTGAATAAATAAAATTGGTTTCGAGAATTATCAATATTTTATCCTAGTAAAATATCCATCCCCCATCTTTATGATCGTCGCTAAACTTCCATAGGGTGATGATCCATCCATGGAACCCTAATCACGAAGTCTTCATACACAATGAGATACCCTTTGAGGGTGGGATTATAATCCTAGTAGGATACTAGTTGTGCATACATAATGTTTTGGAAAATTCCTAGTAGGTTTATCATATGATAATCAGTAAATAAAAAAGCAAGAATCAGTCAATCATGTTTGTAGAATTCGTATTCCTACCATGCCACCACTATCCCCAGTCGTACATACATTAGTATTATAATGGAACAATGGTTGTAATAGAATTATTTATTATGGTGTGACAATAAGGAAACCTCATCTTTCACCAAGTTGCCTCAAGGACAATAATTCTTGATTTGGGAGACAATTTCATCATTTCCATTAACTTAACATGTCAAAATTGCATTAGGTTAAATTGTTATTAGTTTTTTAAAATTAAATTTCAAATAAACAATAAAAATTACTTGTTTTTGTTAATGATTTTCATTTAATTTACGACATTGAAAAAAAATTACATTGAAATTAGTTCAAAATTAAAATTAGTACAAATATATATTTATTAATCAAATTAGTTCATCGGGATAAAAATCTTACGTTGATCTATATAAAAATCGCATATGCTTTGGAACACTTTCTCTTTAGAAACCAAATTTTTCACCGCACCTCTAGGTTTAATTTCAAAACAAAATTTCCACTTATGGGATTAGAATTGGAAAAAATTTATTCCATATTTTTTTAATAATCTTATTAAATATTTTATAATAATTTAAAATTTATTTTAGACGATAATTAAGATTAAAAATAGTAAAAATCATTTATTGTGGTTAATGGAAAAATGGGTTTACCTTGGGTTAAATTAAATTGATAAGGGTTAAAAATTACCTAAAACCAATCCAGAAACAATTAGATGTCCATATTTTAACCATATAACCTCTATTGTTTAATATTGACCAGTTGTTTCCTTTTCCCTAAATCAAATTCATGGTAACACTTTACTCTTTTCAGAAAAATAATTTCTGCCCTCTTCCCTACATATAAAAGGTCATGCCATCTCTAATAATCATCAAAATTACCTATCCCTTATGATCATAAAATACCAAGTTAAATATATTACATATCACTCTCCCTAAACCATATTTTCCATGGTGAAATTATAATTCTAATATAGTAATAATTTACATTAAACCTTAAAATATTATCCGAAAAAGGGGTAATGTATTTAGCCATGCATTTTTTTGTTAGTATTTTATCGAAATACATATAATATTATTCTATTATGATGATATAATTACTAATATAAATCCTATATAATTATATTTTATTATATTATTTGATTATCCTATATCCATCTCCACCTCTGTAAATTTGAAAACCAAACCATCAATCGTGTCTACAGGGGTGTACAGCCTCGCAAATTAATACAATTTGATTTCCATAACCACCTCTAATAGATGTATATCATGATATATGAAATTTTTAAATATATTGTATATATTATAATATTATAATATTATAATATTATAATATTATAATATTATAATTATTATATCATATATAACTTATTACTTGAAATTATGTGGGAATATGATAACATTTCTTGTGGGTACAACACATTATGGACTCATGAAGAGATATGATTTTTTCACAAATTAAAAAGATTGTAATAAGCATTTTTTAATGAAATTATGTGATATATATGACATTGAAAATATTATAGAATGGTAATATATCATTAACTATTATTTATTTTCAATCCTTCAAGAAAATGGAATCAATATCCTTACATACGCATGGAATATTATCTGCATGAATATAATATTGAACTTTCATTATCTATGTCTTATGGACTACAATAAATACATAAATAAATAATATATATGATATTTATATCATTTATAAAATTCAGGATATGATTTAAAAATTATCAATTTAAAAGGACCAAAAATAAAAAATCAAAACATGCATGAAAAACAAAGAATTTATTACCCTAAATGTAATTTAAACAAGGAAATGTTAATAAATTTGTAATAAAATGTTATAAGTACATAATATTTGATATGATATATATGATTATGATATATTAATAGATTTATAATAGATTTATAATTATTAAATAGGAGTATAGAGTACCATTCATGTAAGAGGAACTTATGGAAAGGGATTATTTTATCAATTTATATACTTTGAGACATACATTATGTTATGATAATATATTATTTTGTGGAATTTATTTAAAACCCATTTGATTTTTAGTATAATTAATTAATTTATTATCATGATATTTTATATTTTATTTAATTTTATTCTTTCACGGGGCTTTTTATTCATTGTTAACTGATTGGTATGTGTTTTATGATATAATCTCAACGTTTATTGAGATTAATTATTTTTAGAAATTAGAGGTTTAAATCATATGAACTTTGTATAAAAAACTAATTAGTTTTTTATACTTAATTTATTCCATTATAATACTTGTTATTCATTATTTCTCCTCTCATTAGGAAATATAGTGTTCATTAAAATGTTTTCGTGAAAAAATATACAATATTTCATACAACTGCAGAAGACCATTTTTTATCCAAAAATATGTTCTATAGAAATGTTTTCAAAAAAAATCAAAATTATGAAAATGATTTATGAAATAATCTGTTTCCAACCTTTTAGAGTTTTCTGTTTTTTTTGGAAACTGACCTTCTTTTCAATTATTAATTAAGGCTGGCGTATCTTTTTTCAATAATTCAAATGGATTTTTTATATTAATATTTACTTCTTCTATGATTTTTTCCAATGTCATGGTAAAACAATTTTTTAATGAATAAATTTTTTCATGTTTATTTTCAATGAAATGTATTTCCAAATAGTTTATGACTTCTTAATATTAATAATTTAATTTCATGGAATTTTATTTTCCTCAAGAAACATTCAAAGTGAAATTTTTAAATCATTTTCCATATAAGATTAAATACTTCAGTGATATATCTTTCGTTTCTATTGATATGATCCATGGAAACAAATTTATTACTTATCATCATGGTTTATGTTTATGATGAAAATGTATTTATGTAATCCTTGTGTCATCAATGTGTTATACTATGATAAACTTTTTATCAATAATGCTTCATTTCACACTAGTTATTCTTTGATAAAATGAATAAATTATTAAATGATTATGAAACTTATATCTTTTTCACAAATTATGTTATGATGAATCATTTATGAAACCATTTTATATTCATGGGGTCAGACATGTTAATTTTTTATGATCTTGTGTTACACATATGTATTATATTCATTTTTAGAATGTTTTAAAAAATATAAATATGTGATTTATTTGAGAAATGATATAATAATTTATAAAACCCTTTTTATAAAATTTTTCATTGGTACTTTTATTTAAAAAATAATCAATTTTTAGTAATTATCTAATTAAAATAAATTTTATTTGAAAATAATAATACTTAGTAAATAGAGTAGTTAATTTTATATTTTTGAATAAGTTATGAGTTTAAAATATTTTATTTCATAATTAAAATTTAATAATAAAACAAATGAAATAAGATAATTTAATTTATACCTATATTCAATATTACTTAATAGATTCTTTATAATTTATTTAGAATATTAATAATTATGGTATGTTCCTGGTCATCTTGAACTCAACAAAGGAGCATTCATAGCATTACTCGACCATAGGAGTGAACCAGCACTGGACACAATGTTTTGGAGTCAAAGCCGGGGACTCTCTCTAAGAGTTACAATGTATAATTTAGGCTATGATGCAAGTTGCTCAAAGGTTAATAAACAACCTTCATATGACATTTTATAATACTCATAATTCATTTTTAAGTTTGGATTTCAATGTTTAGTTTATATGCAAGTGAGAATCAATTCAAGGTTTTGATGTGGGAACAAAATTGTTTTAATTTTCACTATTAAAACCCTAACATAAAACAAATATGTTGGATCAAAATTTCATGACCATCATATCATCTCCAGATCTTATTCTACCCTGTGACCTTCACTTACTTCGACTATTCATTGTATCCTTCTATCACAAGTCATTCATTAAATCACCATCAGCATCCTCCTACACAACTCAATCATCCTTTTTCTTTCCTTCTTGTATAAGTAAACCACCACCACCACAAAATATAAATTTTATTAAAAATCAACTTTGAGGACAAGTGGGAAACCATCATTCGAAAACTTCTATTATATGTAAACCACAATAGATTTTGACCTAATAATAGTATTTTTCCACTTTCATAATTATATTGATCTTGTAATCCATTCTCATGACATACCATTATAGGTTTTAGCCTACATTGAAAATTGGCCAAAAGTGGCCATTTTTCTCATGGAATCGTTTCAAGGTCTGATTGAAAATATTAATTTGAGCATTATTTTTGTTTAATATTATAATTGGTTAATTTTGTACTCAGTTTTATTAAATAAGTTTTCACGTTGAAAGATTCATTTTTTAATTGCTCATTCAAAGACATATAGTATAGAAGACACTGCATTTCCTTAATTAATCATCACCTTCAAACTCTAATATTCCCATTGAAGGTGGAATCTGACCAAATATATATAAATATGTATATTCTTGTTCTCGCGATTGAAAATCCCCATATGTTTATATGAGTATATATATATATATAACCATTATGAATTATTTTAACAGGTTTGTAAGAATGAAATTTTTATTTTAATAAATATTTCTCTTATCATATTATGTGAATTAAATAATTACTATTTTGTAAGATAATTTTAAGAATGAAATATTATCTTCAAAAGTATTATTTTATGTGAATAGTAATTTCACAATTAAAAATATATATTATTAATATTCATACATTCACAACATATTTTATGTGTGAAATGATATAGTCAAATAGAATATTTTAAATTAAGTTAATTGGTATCTAATAATCTTATGGAAAGATGAGTTTTAAAATATAATGCTTAAAATTTAATATTATTTTTAATCAAAATGTATTTCATGAATTTATGAAGGTTTATTAAATTCATGGATATCAATTAACATTCCATGTATTTATGTGAGTTTTTAATGTCATGAGATTTGGTTGTACCAAATTTAGAAATAATTTTCTTATTAAATTTAGTATTTATATACATATTTATATAAATATAAGTGTGTAAATGTATCAATTTTTTGTTATGTAATTTATATAATAAAATCTATGTAATGATGATATATATATATATAATGTCAAGCTCAAAATATTTTGCTTTTAAAAAACTATCACTTGAACTTTGTAAACATTTATAGTTAGTGGGGAGTGAACCCATCCCAAAGGATTGTAAATAGATATATAATTCTTTTTAGAAATGAAGTATACCTATGATTTTTTTCAAATATTTCCTAATATTTCATGTCAGTCATTGGATTATTTTGAAATATATTTCAAAGGAATAATATTTTTAAAATGAATCTTCAAAATCATGTTTTCAATGTAATTTCAATAGAGATTTCAAAAATTTTTGTTATATCAAAAAGTGTATTCAAAATTATTGTTATCAAAATTATAATTATTTTAAAATAATTTTTTATATTTTTTTATTAAAATTTTTAAAAAGTGATTTTCAAAAATAATTTCCAACAGTATTTTAAAAACAGTCATTAAATTTAATTTCAAATGAATTTTCAAAAGTTTTTTCAAAAGTGTATTTAAAAATATATTTTCAAAGTTATTTTTTGATGTGTAACTAATATAAATTGGTTTTTCAATGGAATGTTAAAGAACCCATTACCTGGAATTTATGCTCACCCAATGATTTATATATCATTTATAGGATCATTTAGTTGTATTATGATGATTAGCTTTAATAAAGAGCTATAATGGGAAATTTCTTGTTGATTCCTTTTTATATATGTTCTCAACTCTAATAATTTGCAATATTAGTATTTTAAATAAATGCCTTAGTTAATGAATGTTCGTAAAATGTAAATGAATGTATAATTTTTAGCCACTTTTTAAAAATATATAAAATGTTATTTTTTACTAGATCCAGAAGTTTCAGTCTTCAGGATTCACATTTTTATCAAGGGAATGGTTTAGATAAATTTATATTTTTTGGTTGTTGGTTATAATTAGACTATGTTTCTATGTTTATTGTTTTTTTATAACATTTTTACAACCTTTTATTTTATGATAAAAAACCATGAGTCTTAAATCTACTTTGGAAGTCTTTGTATGTTATGCGACCTTTAAGAATATAGAATTCTAGTTACTCTAGATCTCCTATTTCTAAAAATGTATGTTTATAATTTTATTTAATTATTATAAAGGAATTTTATTGGATGAATTTCGTTTAAAGGGGGTTGAATGTATCATCCCATGAAGTTGACCTTTTTCATTTAAAAATAATTAATAATGAATTAATTTTTATATAATTTATAAAAAATATGAAATTATATTATAAAATTCTTTATGAAATTCGTTGATTTATCTTTTTATAGGATACTGTAATTTAGTGAAAAATTATATTATGAATATTTAAATTAATTTATTTGTGCATTAATTTGGTAACCTAAAGGGAATTTACATAATATGTTAATGCGACCTGTTGAGGTTATTAAATAAATTGGAATTCATTTAATATTATATGAAGAATATTTAATATTAACCTCCATTAAAATTAAATAATTTTATTAATAAAATTAATCATAATTAAAAATATTATGATTATGAATTTATATAATTCAAAAGGATATAATTTTATTATTATTAAATATGTTATTGTTCCCATATATATAAAAATTGTATATGGAAATTGTTAAATTGTCCTGAAAAATAAAACAAATGTTACTAATATTAGTAATATTATAATATTTAATTAAAACGTTGTTTTATAATGTTTCTTTGGTACATGGATTTAAAAATGGTTTAATTTGAAGTACTGAACTACTTTAAATAAATGTTAAAATTAATTAATTTTTTTACGTAATAAAGTAATTTTTATGTTTCTTAATAATATAAATGTTTGAAATATTATGAGCTATAATTAAAATTAAATAATAAAATAAATATATTAAGTTAATATAATTTTTAACATATATCGTTTTTACATGATATATGTTTAAATAATATATATTTAAAAAATATAGGGTATTTGGTAGGGCATCTCGTCCTCACCACGAGAGCATGCTTAAGATTAATCGACCACAAGGGGGACCAGAAGCAGACACAAGGATTTAAAGGAGGAGGATTATCTAAGGTTCATTTCTTAAAGGGAGAATGGATAATGTAGGATGTGACCTCCATTGATTACATGTTTTGGAATAACCTATGTAGGCCTGTGTATAAGCCAATTATTCATTTTGTACCTTGAATGTCCTGATTTAGTTTATAATCAAGTGGGTATCTGTTCAAATATACAATGTGGGATTGAAATGTGGGTACTCTTTTCCAGTTACAAACATAGATTAAAACACATCCATTAGATCAAATCATCATGTTCATATGATCGTATCATGGTTGTCTTCTACCTTATAACATTTTGTGCCCTCTACTAATCATAAGATCATTTTCCTTCAAGCCATGCCTTTCAGCAGCATCACAATTTTCCAGTCTCGATTGAGATTCCTTTTTTTCAATTTTTGTATAAGTAAACATCTGTTAAATTGATCTAATTGTAGTATTCTACGACATCCATCATTTTCCCAAGATAGTAAACCATTTTCACGAAATAACTTCATAGGTTTCTGCCTATACTAAACCTCGACCACTAGTGGGAATTGTTTTATCTCAAGGATGATTAACATGGTTGGACTAAATATATGATTTAATGTGTTGTTTTTATTTAAATTAAAATAGTTTCATTTATTTTTACCCAATTTCATAGTATTTTTATTCAATTAGAATGTTTCTTTTTTAACCCCTAATTTTAAGCATTATTGGTCATAGGACACTGTATTTCATTCAATAGTCATCACCTTTAAAATATTATATTCCCTTTGATGGTGGAATTTAAAAAATATATATTTATATATGATTTTTATCACACTTGAAATACCTCATTCTTTATGTTTTAGGATGAACCCCTTCCTGAGCCATCCCTCCCCCTTTATCTCCCTCCCTTTCAACTAGTTCGAGCACCCCATTTGGGAAGAATGAGTTCCCACTTGTTTCTCAGAAAACATGTATGGGGATTCTTTTATTATTATCAGAATATACATATATTCAATAGTTATAAATTCTACATTTTAATTGAGACCATTCTTCCATAGATCAAAATGATATGTATATATATATATTCTCTTTTACAATTTTTTCACTCTAATTAAGAAATAATTTTCAAATAAATATTTATATATTGTAGATTTCCAGACCCCTCCTTCCTTAAGTTAATGGATAGATAATGACCTTTGAAACCAGCCTTCAATAGGTCCTAGAGTGGAGACAAGAACCATGGGTATAGAATCACACACACAAAATTGAAGGCATTTACCATTTTATTTATTAGGATCGGGAGATAATATAGTAAATCCCAAATCAACACTGAAAGTGGAAGTAAAAGTAAGGTCGAAACAAACCATTCCCATATGTATGTTCCAAAATAATGTGATAAAAAGGTACAAGGAAACTCTAAGGAAATTACCAAAGTAAAGAAAAATAGAAACAACAACTGCAAGTGTCCCAAGGTCCGAACTAGTACAGTTTCTCATGACCATTGAAGTACTCCGAGAAATCTAAAAGCAGTTTTATATACATAGGGTGAGCATAGAGGTATAACCGGAAAGGGAAAACCAAAATCTCTCATGCACAAGTGGGTAGGCAGGCTAATGCGCAATGAGAATAAGATATAACCAAATCACCTAGCAAGGAAACTATCCCTACAAACCTCATCAAGGCACACTCCCAAAAAAACACAAGTCAAGTAAAGTAATATTAATAACACATCGATGTTTGGGGTACCTCGCACCACTTTCCCACTAGTTATTGAAGACATCCTACGCTTCAGACCTTTCCCACCATTCTCACTACAGTACCACTGCCATACCGAACCAGCACCCAACTGGGCTACCAAAACTACACATCCCTGCCACAAACACTAAGGACACAACCATACATAACCACGCTCATAGACACCTATGCGAGAACATCCATCTCCACGCCCGAGGACACCTGGGAATCATCCTGAAGACACTTGAGAACCATCAAAACCGCACACACCTAGGACAACCACCACAACTAACATGTCCGATGAATAATGGGATATAATGGTCCTCAGACTATCACAACATACCCAAAGAGTCTTGGATACTTGGGAAATTGAGCAGAAAAGGGGAAAACAACCAGGCACACATAGGAGTGTTAGGAAAAACACCCTCCCCCGTGAAATGGGGGCGTTCGACACTAAGTGCTAAACTTCGGTGGGGTGTGAAAAAGAAACGTAAAAAATAAATTATACATATAGGTAAAATGGAACTCTTCCCAATGTAGGGGTTTTGAAAACCATCCTATACATGAGCACCCTCATGACTTTTCATTCATAAGAATGCAACACCCATAACTAGGTCAAAAATTATTCTCGGAAAAATCAATTCCCCATTGAAACCAGTCTTGTTTTCATCTTCAGAATATTTTATTTTAATAATCCTCAACTACTGGGCAATTAAAATTATACCACCAAGTCAAGGAAGGTAAGATAACCAAAAAACAATTTAAACATTCACTCCCAATTCTCTTTAAATGTCACAACGAACAAAAAATGATTTCCAAGATACCTTGAAGTACTGGAACCAAAACAAACCCCAAAAAATAGGCACAGATCAAAAAACCAACAAATGCACAATAGCAGGGGATCATATCCCCATCCACGTTGTCCCATAATAATCAACCGTAAACATTACCCTGACAGGGAAAGGGAGTTATCAAATTCATAAATGCCATTCATTTAGTTTTGTCTTACCATTTTTCTATCCGGGGTGACCACACAAGGATTCATATTTATTGGAAATCCCTTTAATCAACCGAGTTTACTTGATTAACCAGTTTCCAAGATACATCCATTCTATGGCACAAGTACCCCAAAAATAGAGGTTCATTTGTGAGAATGAAGGGACCACCGACTAGCACGATTTTTAGTGGAGACTATTCCATACAATTCACACCATATATAAAAAAAGTAATGGAGTACAACACCATTATCAAACACACCACTTCATTCCTTAAATCCATTTATTTTCTTTGTTATGGTTTGGTTTCATCTGTACCTATAGGAACATTGACACACCCACCCCACATGATTCATAGTAAAGAGAGATGAGGATAAAACCTACCTGGATGATCAAAGATCAACGTTTTTCTTCTCATGCCAATAACCAGGATGCCCAACCTGGAGGGGTCCAAGAATGAGTAGGAATGGTACCGGCACAAGCACACCACTAACCTATTCCCAGGTCAGACCCACCAAATCGGGATGGGCTGACCCGCTTTCCCACTAGGCCTGACAGGCCAGGCCCAATTTACTTAAACGAGAAAAACATTAAGACTGTGCATCCGATCGACGTGCCGTCGGTGGAACTAGGACCCTCATGAAGAATTTTTCCTTTTGAGACACTCTAACTGAGTTTTGGACAACTTTGTAAAATGGCCAGGGTTGGAATGAGCGTAATTTCAACCGGGCCCCTAGAACGGAAAAGCCAATATCTCTCAGACCGGGCGTCCGATTGACGCGCCGTCTGTCACGTTGGTTTCCTTTTTCCAAGATATAACTTCAGGATACATCAACTTTGGACTTAATGATAGTTTATGTATCGACCCTATGGCTCAAGGAGCGGACCCTCCTAGATAGGAGGGCGGTGGCGATCGGCGTCGCCGATTCGAGAAAGTGCCCCCCCCCCCCCCATATCGCTCGGTCGGTCGGACGGCACCGCTCCCAGATAGGCCACGCCCTGCCAGGCCAGGACGTTCCCCAAAGGTATTGGAAAACCCCCATGTCGGGTCAGACCCGCCATATCGGGACGGGTTGACCTGCCATCCGACTGGGCTTGACGGACCTGGCCCGATTCACTTAAACGAGAATAACATTAAGACCGTTCATCAGATCGATGTGTTGTCTATGGCACTGGAACCCTCTCGACGAAGTGGTCCTTTTGGAATAATGTACGTGTGTTTTGGACAACTTTGGTAAATGGTCAGGTTTGGAGCGAGCGTAATTCTAACAGGGCCCCTGGAACAGAAAAAACAATATCTCTCAGACCGGGCATCCGATTGACATGTTGTCTATCGCGTTGGGTTACTTTTGACGAGACAGAACCTCATGATACATAAAATCATGACTTTGTGATAGTTGATGTATCGACCTCTTGGCTCGAGGAGCGGACCCTCTCAGAATCGATCATGTTGTGTGTGGGAACACTAGAGCTGGCTGCGACTGTGACGACTACCGTACTGGGATCCTCCGTGGTTTCGATGACGACAACTACTGTACATGGATCCTCAATGGGTTCGGCAGCAATGACTACTGTAATTGGATCCTCGGTGGTTTCGACAATGATGACTACTGTAATTGGATCCTCCGTGGGTTCGGTAGCGATGATTACTATACATGGATCCTCCGTGGGTTCGGTAGTGATGACTTATGTACTAGGATCCTACGTGGGTTCAGCAGAGCAGATGATTCAGAGGCTATATATAATCATCTCCACCCCTCTTCCTGAGTAGTATACATGTGTGAGTTGTGTCTTGACATTCAATCATTATCATCAATGTTATTGACATCTTTCATTTGTTGACTGAGTTGTGCTTGGGCTCTAGAGTTTGGATTCAAACAGAGATTGATAACTTCGGTATATGTATGGAAATATACCTAAGAAGGGTTGGTTGATACTTCTCGATTTTATCTCTCTTCTGTGATTTATCTAGCATGGATTCTGGGAGACCTTCGGGGGTCTCAGGGTCCCTAATGAGTATCGTATACTCATACCTATAGAGGCTTTTCCCACAATACGTTGTGTTGGATGCAGACGATAGACAATACTGATCGTGGTGGACACTTGAGGAGATGGACAGTACCCGGAGGTGGACCACATGGAAAGATGTACACGGAGCAGACAGACGGACCCGAGGTGCCGAGGAGACCATATGTACCCACCCTTCAGATGGGATACCTGGAGGATGACTCAGTGGTTCCTACTTTACTTTACTATTATTATACTAGTTTTTCAGTTTTACTGTACTTACTGATGGGCTTGTATTTCCAGCCCCTTTCTTTTCAGCACTTACTTTTTTATTTTAGTATTACATAGTTCGTAATTATTTTGCATACTCTGTTATGTTTGTTTACTATTATAAAGGAAATGCCTTCCCTTTTTTTGGGATTTACGCCTTGGTGCTAGTCGCCAGCCACTGGCCTATGGAAGGTGGGCTAGGGGTAGTCATGGCATGGGCCCCGAGGACGGGTCGTGAAAAATTGGTATCAGAGGAGGTCGGTTCTACCATAGAAGTTTGACTCTGAATCTTTAACTGAAATTTTGTTATGTGTTTTGTGTGTGGTTATCATTTTAGGGAAACGGGTGTTGGTGCCACAGCTGATGTATCCATAGACTAGGACATTGACTACTGATTTCCGACTTATTACACGAAAACATTGATTGCATGTGTGTTTCAAAAAGTCTTATTTTTGATTACTTTGTATCAGATCACGAGGTATAATATTTGACTATGGCGTAATTATTTGTTTTTATGATGGCCCCACAAAGGAATCCAACTAGTGTTCTGAGTCACGTGTAAGATGGTAGCCCACCGAGTGACGAGGCCTCGGTGCAAGGACCCATCACAGCGGAGGCACCAGTGGTACCTTTATCCACATGGCCACCGATAATACCAGCCCCAACAGCAGATAGTGTACACCGCCTGAGTGTATTGCACGAGTTCCAGTGATAGAGGCAACCCCGGTTCCGTGGAGCGATGGACTCACAGGCAGGTGAGGATTGGTTGGAGGGTGTCGTCAGAGTTTTCAGATTGGTAGGGACACTAGCCTACCTTATGGTGATCCTTGTCACAAGTCTCCTGAAGATGGAAGTAGGAAGATGGTGGAGTGTGATGCTCTAGGTGCATGACTAGGAATCTTTACTCTGGACGGACTTCGAGAGTCTCTTCCACTCATAGTTTTTTCCAGCCATGCTCCGTGTGGTGCGGATTCAAGAGTTACTTCATATTCAGAAGGGCAGCATGATAGTAGCTCAGTACTCCGTGAGGTTCACTGACCTCTCATGCTACTCCATGGATATGGTACATGACTCGTTCATCAGGTCCCGAACATTCGAGCAGGGAATGTTGCACGAGATCAGGGCTTTGACGATCCACTTCAGAATCCCGACGTAGGCGGGGGTGTTGGAGCAAGCCCCTCTAGTGGAGAGCTTTCTCACTGTGTAGTTTCCAGTGGCCAGACCCATCACAGGACTACATGTAGCAGAGTCTTTTGTAGCCGGCAATAGACAGTTGACATAGAGGTCCAAGCGGACCAGGACATCAGGTGGGTGACCTTAGGATACTAGTTCGGATATGTGGGGCACACGAATCAAAGCCATCCATACGAGGGTCAGGAAGTTCTATGCATGCAGTGAGTAGGGTCACATGGTTCGAGACTGCCCAACCCTCCATGTAGACGAGTAGCAGATAGTAAAGGAACCTCCCAGGCATAGGTAGATATTTGAACGTGGTGGTCCGTCAGAAGTAGGAGGGTGAGGCAGAGGAGATTTCCGAGCAGTGGGTGGTGGACGACGTTTAAAGGCTCTACCACCACAACCACGAGGAGGTCCACCCAGACCACAGGGATCTGGCGAATAAAGGCGTGCTCAGCTCCAGGCAGTTGAGGCCTACGACCATAGAGCACCTAAGATGATACGAGGTACTATCTATTTCTACTCCACCCATGTTACAATACTTATATATACAAGTGCGAGTCATTATTTTATTGTCGCTGCCCTTGTTCGGAGCTCGGAGATTCCTATAGAGTCATTGGCTCGATCATTATGGCTAGAGACTTCTATGGGAGAATACTAGTTGATTACACACTAGTTCCAGTGGTGTGAGTGTACTATAGGAGGCGAGAGCATCAGCTGCAAACTTCTTGTTGTGGCGTCGAGGCCTTTTGATGTCATCATGTGTATGGACTGGTTGTCTACAGTCCATGCTCAGATCGACTGCACTAGGCGAAAGGTACGGCATGTCCGCACGGATGGGACCAAGTTCACCTTCACCTATAAAAGGGAGCCTTTGTAGCATAGGATGGAATTACGCAGAAGAGAGGGCATCCGATCACAAATTAGTTGGCTAGTCTCATCCACGGAGCAGTTGATGTGCAGAGTCTGAGTTTTCATGTTGTGTTGGATCAGTATGCAGACGTTTTTCCTGAAGACATTCTAGGAATACCTTTTCGCCGGGAGGAAGACTTCTACTTTGAAATATACCCTAGACAACATTGATATCTACTCCAACATATCGGATGGCGCCCGCCGAGCATCGTGAGCTTCGGGTAGACCTGGAGGACTTGAAGGGTAAGGGATTCATCTGACCTAGTGTTTCACCCTGGGATTCTCTGATTTTGTTCACCAAGAAGGTAGATCGGAGCTTGAGACTGTGTGTCGACAACCGTTTCCCAAATCAGGTGACTGTGAAGAACATGTACCCACAAACGAGGAATGACGACCTCTTTGATCAGCTCAAGGGAGCACATTGGTTCTCGAAGATAGACCTCATTTCTGGCTATCACGAGCTCAACGTTCAAGATGAGGATGTGTATAAGACGGCCTTCAGGTGAAGGTTTTTCCACTATGAGTTCTTGGTTATGCCCTTCGGCGTAACCAACGCTCCAGTTGTGTTCATGAGTCTCATGAACATGATCTTCAAGCCTTACCTAGATTGTTTTTCAATAGTCTTCATCGAAGAAATACTGATTTACTCGACTACTAATGAGGAGAACGCATACCACTTTCGGATTTTACTGGATACACTCCGAGAGCATAAGCATTATGGTATGATCTTGAAGTGCCAGTTTTGGATTCGAGAGGTTTAGTTCTGGGGACATGTCATCTCAGAGGCTTGAGTTGCAGTGTATCCAGTGAAGATCAAGGAAGTACTTTCTTGGGAGCCACCCGGGAGCATGACAGAGGTGCATAGTCTCTTTGTTGTAGTTGGATACTATCGTAGGTTTGTGCCAGACTTCTCCAGAGATGCAGAACCACTTTCAGCCTTGAAAATTAAGGGGAAACCCTTTGTGTGGTTAGATATATGTCAGCAGAGCTTTTAATAGCTGAGGCTGAGATTGACCATTGTTCCCATCTTGATGCTACCATAGAAGGGTGTTGGGTATGTAGTTTACTGGAAAACATCAGCAACTAGACTCGGGGTGTGTCTTGATGCAGGAGCGAGAAGTGATCGCATATGGTTCACAGTAGTGGAGACAACATGAGTAGAACTATGCAACACATCACATGGAGTTAGTAGTAGTGGTCTTCGCCTTGAAGATGTGGTTGCACTATCTAATGGGCGAGCGATTTACATTCTATTCTGACCACCAGTATCTCAGGTATATCTTCTTGCAGAAGGATCTGAACCTAAGATAGAGGTGATTGCTCGAGTTCCTCCAGTACTATGACTTTGATATACTCTATACTCTTGTCAAGGGGAATGTTGTAGCTGATGCTCTCAGCAGGAGATCTGGAATTCAGCTTCTAGGAGAGGCGACAGAGAATGTAGTCGTATTGTAGATATCCTTTATGGATAGAGATAGAGAAGCCTTTCTATAGTATCTCAAGGTCACTCCTCTACTCCTTCAGCAAGTCAGAGAGGCACAACATGGGGACGTTGATTGTGTGATATGACGTGCTCAGATATCCTCAGGGCAGGTACCTGATAGATTTTTTGAAGTTTGGGAGCATGACATCTTGTTCAGAGGATGTACCATGGTACCAGTTGCACTACAGGAGGAGGTGCTGAGGGAGTTCCACACTTCCCCTCTAGAGGTACATACAAGAGTGGAAAAGATGTATCAGGACCTCAGATGACAGCACTGGTGGCTGGGTATGAAGATTACAGTAGCATAGTTCGTTTCACAATGCCTCACTTGTTAGTAAGTGAAGGCGGAGCACCAAGTACCAACAGGCTTGGTATAACCCTTAGGGGTCCCAGTGTGGAGGTGGAATGGGATTTCCAGGATTTCGTGACGGGACGTCCATGTACATCATGGGGAAACGACTCTATCTGGGTGATCGTAGAATGACTCACCAAGGCCACCCACTTCCTATCGATCAGAGAGTAGAGCTCAGTGGAGATATTTGGATGCCTCTACATTCGAGAGATCGTACAGATTCATGGTGTTCCATAATCTCTGATCGAGATGCTCGATTTACATCCTTGCTATGGAAGGGGTTACGGGAGGCTTTTGGGATGTAGCTACATCTGAGCACCACCTTCCATCCTCAGACGGACGACCAGATAGAGAGAACCATTCAGACTCTCGAGGAAATGCTCCATTCATGTGTCCATGAATTTAGTCATAGCTGGGAGGATCACATACCATTGGTGTAGTTTTCATACAACAACAGATACCACTCCACCATCCGGATGGCCCTTTATGAGGCACTGTATGACTGACCCTTTAGAACACCTCTATGCTAGACTGACCCATGGGAGTTAGCACTTGTATGACAAGAGATAGTGCATGCTATGATGGAGAAGGTGTAGATCATCCAATAGCAGATGAAGACATCACATAGCAGACAAAAGTCCTATGCTGATAGGAGACGAAGACCACTGGAGATCGAGGATGGCGACCACATCTTTCTATGGGTCTCACCTAGATGAGGTCTACGGAGATTTGGCCAAGGCGGAAAGTTATCTCCACACTTCATCGGGCCTTTCCAGGTCCTCATCAGAGTAGGCGAGGTGGATTACCACATGTCCCTTCCACCTCAGTTGCACCGGGTGCACGACGTCTTCCACGTATCTCAATAGAGGGTATGCGTGCATGACCCATCACACATAATCGATCATGGGGAGATGGACATTGATGATGGGGTGACATTCACAGAGGTTCTAGTAGAGATCGAGGATCGATAGGATTGGTTCCTATGTGGATGGTCGATTCTTCTGGTGTGCATTCACTGGCAGCACGGGAACCTCCAGGAGAGCACATAGGAGCGGGAGGCATAGATGCATGCTCAGTACCACTATTTATTTCCCCAGTGTGTGTTGTCGCATTACTGAGACGTAAATCCCAGATGTGGGGGTAATTTAAAGACTCATAAATTTGAAGGAAATTTTTTTTCTCAAATACTTTGAAATTTTACGATTCTACAGTTTTTTTTACTGCACTTGATTCTGAGGCCCGTTGTGCCCAGAATCATTTTTTGATGTTTTGTTCGGGTACATTCAGTAAATGTACGTGCGAGTTTTTCTATCTTTTGAACCGTTGCTCGGAATTGAAATATTAGGGCACCGATGAACTCGCAGCACCGGTATTCAATTAAGGGGACCTTTACCGTAGTTGCATTTTCTCGAGTGGAGAAGTTAATTTTTAGAGATTTGTAATAAATTAAATAAAATTATTGTACACAATTTTATTTATTTTTGGTAGTTATTTCCTAAAAGGGGAAGATAGAGGTGGTTCCCACACACACATAACCTCCCATGAGAAGATAATGTGAGGTGGGGCCCACACAAGAGCCTAACCCCTCAACTTCGCCTTAAACTCCCATGAAACCCCTTATTAAGTCTTATAACTCCCCACATTCTCCCTTAATTATTTAACACCTACCCCCATTATAGTGGAGCTTCTCCACCTCTAACCCACTGATTATGACACTACATCCAATTAATAACTTCATTAATTAATAGGCACCTCTCACATGAATTAATTTGAATTGCATGAAAATTTTATTAAAATTGAGAGGCCTAATATAATATTTTCCTTGGAAAATATTTTGGTGGGTGAACCTTTAGAGAATTAGAGGAGAGTTTCATTCTTCCACGAAGAACGTCATACTCTCTCTGTGAAGAACACTCCATGACTTCTCCTACATTCTTCTTCCTCCGCGATAAGGGAGAACAACCCACTTGAAAGAAGTGTCGCATATGACAACAATTGTTCCTCCAACATTGATGGGATGACACCGTTCTTTCGCGACACCCCACTACTACGACACTCGTCTTCCGTGGATCAATGATGTGTGATATCAATTACAAGGTAAGAGGTTTGCTTCAATTAAAAATTGAATAAAATTGTTCTTTATTCTTCATTGAAACCATGTTTAATCTTCAGTCATATGATAATGCCTAACGCAGAGGGCGCAGGCTGAACTAACACGGCCCGATGACCCTCCATTGATCCTCATTTTATTTCAATGGAGGGGGTGACAGAAGAGATGGCGGTGACCAGATGAAGTAGCGGCCGTATCCCTGCCGAGTGGAGAGGAAATGCTACCCGCATCTGCAGGCCGCTCGGCCAAAGACAGCCGGGCTGGAGGACAGGGGCGCCTCTAAGGCGCCGCGCTATGGAGAACCGCAGGCCGCATCGGCGGTGAACTAGCTGACTCATCCAATGGCTGGGTTGAAGAGGTTGCGGAACCCGCAAGTACCGCGTGGGAGGACAGTGGCCCACCAATGTGGGCCGCTCACGCCGGGAAGACCAGCTGGTTTTGGCCGGCCAGATATGAAGGTGGCGCTGCCGGTTCAGGAAAGATGTGGGCTTCCCTCACCCCCACATCACTCGTCCAGCCGGGCCGCGCCACGCTGGACCGATCCATGCCCCACCAGACATGGTTGCACCCCATCGATCCGGGCTGACGCCCTTGCTGTGTCGAACCCGCCAAATTGGGATGGGCCACATGCCAGCCCACAGGGGTTGACGAGCCGGGCCCGATTCACTTAAACGAGAATAACATTAAGACCGCACGTCTGATCGACGCGCCATCTGCATCACTGGGACCCTCACGACGATGCGGTCCTTTTGAGTTTTTCTAAGTGAGTCTTGAAAAATTTTGGAAAATGACCGGGTTTGGAACGTGCGTAATTCCTACCAGGCCCCGGCAACAGAAGAGAAATATCTCTTAGACTGGGTGTTCGATTGACGTGCCATCTGTCGCGATGGGTTCCTTTTGACAAGATAGAACTTTCGGATACATCAAATCTAGACTTCGTGATATTTGATGTATCGAGCCCTTGGATCAAGGTGTGGACCGTCCAGGAATCGATCGTGTTGTGTGCGGGAACCCTAGAGGTTGTTGCGACTGCTACGACTACTGTACTGGGATCCTCCATGTTGGTCGGAGAGTGATGGCAAGAGGGGGGGTGAATTGCCTTTTACAAATTAATTAACAATTTAAAAACAATTAATAAATGCAGCGGAAATAAAAAGTGGCAAGACACAATTTGATAACGGAGTTCGGCTTAAACCAAAGCCTACGTCTATGCTCCCAACTCAACCGTTGAGAGATTTACTTCAGCTTGCTTTTTAATGGTTGTAGCAAGAAAACAACTAGCCGTTTTAAGGTAGGCTAGATCACCTTCGTACAACTTGCTTTTTTATTATGGTTGTAGCAAGAAACCCAAAATGAAAGTGAGGAAGAAAAGGATGGTTTGTTTTAATACAAACCCAATGAAGAACTAAACAATTGAAATAAATAAATAATTTATAACAAACTTGAGGAAGGCTTGAGCGCCAAGAGTGTGAGAGTAGTTGATGTAGAGGCAGCCCAAGCTTCATGGATGGAGGTGGATCACAAGTAGCCTTAGAGATTTGTCGTTAGAGCTTCAAGGGATCAAAATATCATTCCAATGTATCGGGTGGTGTTCCCGGCATCCATCCTCGTCTATTTATAAGAGAAATATCCCCAAATACTTCAATATGGCCGTTGGAGGGCTTTCGGAGCCGTTGGGGGTCAAGAGGACAAGTTTGGTCAAAGCCCAACGGCTAGTTTGACTTTGCTTACCGGCTGACCGGTGCCTGGCCACCTGCTGGCCGGTGCCCCAGACAGAAGGCAGAGCTTTCTGTCGGGGCTCCACCAGTTGGCAGGTGGTCGAGACAGAGAGCAAGCTGTCTGTCTGGTTCCACCGGCTGTCCGGTGGTCCAGACACCGATTGGCCGGTGGTCAGGCACCGGTTGACCGGTGGAACCTGGCAGAGAGCATTGCTTCTGCCAGAGACCACCGGCTGGCCGGTGGTAATCCACCGGTTGGCCGGTGGACTCAGAGAGTCCTTTTCCAGTCTTCTTGGGCCAACTCTTTGGCAACCTTTTTCCTATCATCAAAAACACTTGAAAACAAGTTAGAACACGATGAGAGTGATTGTGATCATTAAAATCCAAGAAAGAGAGGTATAACAATCTCCCCCTATTTTGATGATCACAATCACAAATGAGAAATCTTTTAAAAGGGATATGCCAAGTAAAAAGAAATAAGAAACTTGGACATGGAAAAATTTTAGAGATCATTTTAATACAATAATTTCATAGATTTATCATGTATTGAAAATGATATTAATCATGAAAGGATTGAAATAAAGAGAATGGTTCATTTTGAAATTGTAACCATAGGTCATTTAAAAGAATCAACTGAAATCAAAAACTTAACCATTTAAAAACAGATTTTGATGAAAGTAATAAATTAAAATTGAACTTTTAAAAAGAGCACTTAATTAAATGAAATAAGTAACTAAGTATGTAATAGAGAGTTTTTCTCCCCCTTTGGGATTATCAAAATAGGAGGAAAAGAATGAATGAAAATTAGAAAAACAATTATAAGGAAGTAAGCCATGACAAAAAGGATTTATGGATAAGACACCTTGAATTTTATAAAGGATGAAACGTTACATAGAAAGTTCAAAATACAAATACAAAGACAAGCCAAAAACAGGAACGACTCTATTCACTCCTAGAGGGCCGAGAGTGACGACGACGCCTGAAGGTCGGAGGAGCCGGAGGAGCCTGGACCGCCTCAAAGCGACGATCAAGAGAATCGATCCGAGAGTGGAGCTGATCAAACTGAGAGCTGAAGTAAGAAAATTGTAAGTCGAGCCGGGTCTCAATCTGATCCTGGAAGCGAAGGAACTGATCAGCCGTCACCGACAAGCTACCAGTATCAGCGGGAGGGGGCATAGCCTCAGCAGGCTCCGGTGCATCATCACCCGCTCCATCTCCCTCATCAGCAGCAGCAGCAGCAGCCTCACCTTCGCTGTCACCACTCCCTTCCTCTTCATCATCACCACTGTCCTCACTATCTGAAAGAGGATAGGCAGCGGCAATGGCAGGAGGCATGGCATGGGAAGGAGGGTGTGAATGTGTCTGAGGGGAGTAAGCCTTGAGAAGGCCCTCCTTGTCAGTAATCCACTCCTGACGCCAAGGATTCCAACGAATGTTCATCCGTTGAACCATCATAAAATTGATGATGCTATCCTTCTTTAGCTGCTCGAAGGAGGTAGCACGAAGAGGGACATCAAGAAAGGTAAAGATTTTGGTCCACAAGCGCCCGTGAGGTAGAGTTTTGGACCGGCGCGGGTGCTCAGCCACATAAGACATGGCCTGGAACAGGAACCAGACCAAATTGAAATGAACGCCTCTGGTGATATAAGAAAGAAGATAAATATCAATAAATTTCACCATATCGTGATCACCGATACGGGGTGCAAGGGTGGTCTGAATGAGGCGCTCAATGATGCGATGGTTAGGGGAGAGCTGGGAGAGCTTGACAATGGGATCAGTGGGCTGCCCTATGAGATGCTCAAGAGCAACAACAAGATCAAAATCAGGGTCCCGAGGAAACTCCCCCTGAGCAAAAGCATGAGGTCCAACATGAGGAACCCCTCGCATCCTGGAAATCTCCAAAGACGTGATAGTGATGGGTTGCCCAAGAGCGGTGGTGGAAATGGTATCGACGTTGTCAGAAACCGACCACGTCAGGTGAGAATAAAATTCTGTGACAAGAAGGGGATAAATAACATCCTTCTCAGGAGGTTCAAAAAAGGAATGCCAGTGTTGATATTCAATGACGGAGAAAAGCTCGAGACGAGCAGAAGAAAGCCAAGAATAATCAATTACTCTACCCGGTAGAATGACTTTGTCATGCCAAATGTCCGGAAGTTGAGGGATTGAAGGAGGAGGAGGTGCTTCTTGAGCGATGCCCTTTCCCTTGCGTGAAGAGCGAGGACCCATGATGGCAAAGGGAAAAAATTGAGAGAGATTGAGAGAAAATGGAGTTTGAGAGGAAAAGAAGGAAGAAGGGAGGCTAGGGCAAGGAGGAGGCGTGGGTCTGGAGGAGGCGCACGAGAGAGAGAGAGAGAGAAATGGGAAGGGTTTTAATTTTAACCCTTCCTCCGGCCGGCCCAAAAAAGGAAAACCTGACACCACTGGTTAACCGGTGATGTACCACCGGTTGACCGGTGGTATTGAAATTCATAAAAAAAAATTAAAATAAAATAAAAATAAAAAAGAGTTTAAATAACTTAAAAAGAAATATAAGCAAGCCAAAAAGAGTCAAATATTTAATAGTGCTCATTGACGAATCATTCCTAACTCCCCCTTAATAAAATCAAAACGTTCAACCGGAAGCGGTTTGGTAAAAATATCAGCTAATTGGAAATCAGTAGAAATGAAGTCCAAAGTGATATCCCCTTTTTGAAAATGGTCACGAAGGAAATGATGCCTTAAATCTATATGCTTTGTCCTAGAATGTTGTATTGGATTCTTAGAAATACTAATGGTACTAGTGTTGTCACACCGTATAGGGACATGATCGTAGGAAAGGCCATAATCCAAGAGAGTGTGCTGCATCCAAATAATTTGGGCACAACAATTACCAGCTGCTACGTACTCGGCCTCGGTAGTAGATAGAGAAACACAGTTTTTCTTTTTGCTACACCATGAAACAAGGGACTTGCCTAGCAGATGACAGGTTCCACTAGTACTCTTACGATCTAATTGACATCCGCCAAAATCAGCATCCGAATATGAAGAAAGTTCGAAAGAAGTATTAGAGGGATAAAACAAACCAATGTTTTTGGATCTTTTTAAATACTTAAAAATTCTTTTGACCGATTTAAAATGAGATTCTTTGGGATTTTCTTGAAAACGAGCACAAAGGCTGACAATGAACATGATGTCAGGACGGGTCGCAGTTAGGTAAAGTAGACTCCCGATCATACTCCTATAAAGCTTGTTATCCACCGGTTTCCTGGCTTCATCTAACGTAAGTTTACAAGAAGTACTCATGGGGGTACTAATTTCCTTTACTTGATCCATACCAAAACGTCTTAAAAGTTCGTTTGTGTATTTGCCTTGGTTTAGAAAAATACCATTTGAATTTTGAAAGATTTGAAAACCAAGAAAAAAATTTAATTCCTCCATAAAGCTCATTTCAAATTATTTTCTCATTAAATCTGAAAAATCAGTACAAAGTGATTCTTTGGTTGAACCAAAGATAACGTCATCAACGTAAATTTTGACAATTAAAAGATCTTTGGAAGTGTGTTTTAAAAATAGGGTACAATCAGCTTGACCCATTTTAAAATCATTTTCTATAAGAAATTTTGTTAACCGCTCATACCAAGCCCGATGGGCTTGTTTTAAGCCATATAGAGCCTTGGTTTACTTAAAAACATGATTTGGAAATTTTGGATCTTCAAAACCGGGGGGTTGTTCAACAAAGATTTTTTCTGAAATAAAACCATTTAAAAAATCACTTTTAACATCCATTTGAGAAAGTTTGAAATTTAAGTGAGCGGTGAATGCCAACAAGATCCTAATGGATTCCAATCTAGCAATGGGCGCAAAGGTTTCACCATAATCAATTCCTTCTTCTTGATTATAGCCCTTAGCTACTAGGCGAGCCTTGTTCCGGGTTATATTTCCTTGATCATAAAGTTTGTTCCTAAAAACCCATTTAGTGCCAATAATTGGATGATCATTGGGTCTTTCAACAAGAGTCCAAACATCATTTCTAGAGAATTGATTTAGTTCCTCTTGCATTGCAAGAACCCAATTCTCATCATTAATGGCATCATTAATGGTTTGATGCTCTAGTTGAGAAAGAAAGGCTTGATGTTCAACCTCGTTGAGGATTGATCTTCTAGTTCGAGTACCGGCTTGAAGATCACCTATAACATTTTCTAAAGGATGGTCTCTAGAAGGTTTCCAATCCTTAGGCAAGGTGGAAGGCGAAGAAGGTGAAGAGGGTTCTTGATGGTCATCCTCCTTGGGAGGAGAAGAGGTATCATTCAAATGAAGCTTATCAAGCTTATCATCAACATCTTCAACGACCGGGTGTGGTTTTGGAAGAGTTTCATCAAATTTGACATGAGATGATTCTTCGATGGTTTTTGAACGTTTATTGAAGACACGATAGGCTTTGCTTGAGTTGGAGTACCCAAGAAAAATACCTTCATCGGATTTGGCATCAAATTTCCCTAGGTTATCTTTTGTGTTAAGGATAAAGAATTTACAACCAAACACTTTAAAATAACCAACTTTGGGAAATTTTCCTTTCCAAAGTTCATAGGGGGTTTTCTTAAGAAGGGGTCTTACAAGGACTCTATTGATAGTATAACAAGCAGTGTTAACCGCCTCGGCCCAGAAATATTGAGGAAGATTGAATTCACTAAGGAGGGTTCGAGCAATGTCTTGGAGAGTTCGGTTTCTCCTTTCAACCACTCCATTTTGTTATGGAGTCCTAGGGGCAGAGAAGGTGTGATTGTATCCTTGAGAAGAACACAATTCATCGAATTCTTTGTTCTCGAATTCACCACCATGGTCACTACAGAGCGATATAATTTTATATCCTTTTTCTTTTTCTACTTTCCTAGAGAATTTCAAAAAGTTTCTACAAGCATCATTTTTATGAGCTAAAAAGAAAACCCAAGTGAAACGAGAAAAGTCATCTACAAGGACAAAGGTATAGGATTTTCCACCTAGACTTGCTACAGGGGTAGGACCAAAAAGATCAAGATGAAGGAGCTCAAGAGATTTTGAAGTGGACACTTCCTTCTTAGATTTGAAAGAAGATTTGTGTTGCTTGCCAAGTTGGCATGGCTCACAAATCAAATCTTTCTTAAACTTAAGTTTAGGAAGGTCACGGATGAGCTTGTTCTTATTAAGCTTTAGAAGTGAATGAGAGCTACAATGCCCCAACCTTTTATGCCAAAGCCAAGACTCATTTTCAAGAGCACTTAAACATTTAACATTTTGGCTAGCTAAAGACTTTAAATCAATAATGTAAAAATTTTGAAAACGGGAAGCAGAAAATATCAATTTGTTTTGAAAATCAAACACATTGCATAAATCATTTTGAAAATTCACCGAAAAACCACTATCACAAAGTTGACTAATGCTAATTAGATTATGTTTTAAACCTTTAACAAATAAAACATCTTTAATTAAGGAGGTTCTACCAAAACCAATGGTACCTATTCCGACGATCTTGCTTTTTGAATTGTCACCGAAGGTGACGTATCCTCCATCAAATTCTTCAAGGGAGTTGAACTCGGAGGGATCGCCACACATGTGCCTCGAGCATCCGCTGTCGAGATACCACGAGCCTTTCGAAGTCCTACTTCTTTGGTGTTTATCCTACAAAATCAAGAGAGAATAGATTTTGGTACCCATATAAGTTTGGGTCCGGAAAGATTAGCTAAAAGAGACTTTTGAACCCATACTTGTCTAGAGGGATACATCCTAAGATATTCATCCGAGTAGGTAATGATTTTGGGGCGGCCATATCTAGCATTTTTACAATCGCATTCATAAATCATATGTCCGGTTTTTCTACAATAATTACAAAATTTATTTTGAGATCTCCCCCTTACAAAAGTAGTTGGTGCTCTAGAAGAAGTGGCTTGCTTGTTAAAGCCAAGTCCATGTGTGGTTCTAGCCGAACGTTGAGAACCTAGCAATTTGGTCAAATTTTGTTCACCTTGGGTGAACTTGGCAAGAGATTCCCTTAAATATTTAATAGTTTGATTCAAAGAATCAACATTTGGAATATCTTGGACCTTAAGGGCAAGTTCCTCATTCTTTTTGAGAAGTTGAACTTTTTAAGAAATTAGAATTTTGTGTTTCTTTTCTAAGACCAAAAATTTAGAAGTAAGTTCGTGAAAACCTTCCTCTAATTGATCTCTCGCATTTTGGAGATCTTCATAAGACATGTCATTATTAAAAGAAGAAGATGAGGAAGAGGAGTCGGAAGAAGATACCTCATCAAGTGCCATTAGGCATTTTCCACCTTCATCGCTTGAGTCGCTTGAAGACATGGAGTCATCGCTTGCACTCCATGTTGATGCTTTGAAAGCCTTCTTGTTTTTCTTTTCCTTTAACCTTTTCTTGAAAAGAGAGAACTCCGGTTTGATGTGGCCTTTCTTTCCACATTCAAAACATGTAACTTCTTTTTCTGCTTTTGGCTCTTCCTTTCGTGCCCTTTGAAAATTCTTCTTCTTCTTCATGAACTTGCTCATTTTTCTTGCAAGTTGTGCAATCTCAGATTCGCTATCATCGGAGGAGCTTTCTTGCTTTGCTTTTAATGCTATGTTCTTTTTCTCCTTGAAGATGTTACCTTCTTTATCGGCTTGCCTCTTCATGGTAATCTCATAGGTCATAAGTGATCCAATGAGTTCTTCAACCGGCATTTTCTTGACATCTTTCGCTTCTTGGATTGCCGTCACCTTTGGAGCCCATGAGCTTGGTAGGACCCAAAGAATCTTCTTGACCGTCGTCTCTGCAGAAACATCATCTCCAAGAGACTTTCTCCCATTACACACATCAGTAAAGCGAGTAAACATTTCCGTAATAGATTCGTGTGGGTGCATGGTGAAACTTTCAAAGTCTTGACGATACATATCTAATCTACTGTCTTTGACTTTGTTAGTGCCCTCATGGGTCACTTCCAAAAGCTTCCAAATTTCATGAGAAGTGGTGCAAGTAGGAATACGATTAAATTCATTACGGTCTAACCCACAATGAAGAGCATTCATGGCTTTTCCATCAAGCTCAAAATTAGAAATGTCTTCGGGGGTCCATTTAGACTCATCTTTGCTAGAGAGTGTGTAGCCTTGCATAACAATTATATATATAGGATAGCCAATACTTCTAAGAAATGTAATCATGTGAGTTTTCCAATAAGTATAGTCGGTTCCATCAAAGAATGGAGCCCGAGTCATGGAATACCCTTCGGGTGCTTGTGAGGAAGAAGCCATCACTATGGATTTTAGGTTTGTAACCGGTTAAGGTATTACACAAACCTTCCTTTGATACCAATTGTTGGTCGGAGAGTGATGGAAAGAGGGGGGTGAATTGCCTTTTACAAATTAATTAACAATTTAAAAACAATTAATAAATGCAGTGGAAATAAAAAGGGGCAAGACAGAATTTGATAACGGAGTTCGGCTTAAACCAAAGCCTACGTCTCCGCTCCCAACTCAACCGTTGAGAGATTTACTTCAGCTTGCTTTTTAATGGTTGTAGCAAGAAACCCACTAGCCGTTTTAAGGTAGGCTAGATCACCTTCGTACAGCTTTCTTTTTTATTATGGTTGTAGCAAGAAACCCAAAATGAAAGTGAGGATGAAAAGGATGGTTTGTTTTAATACAAACCCAATGAAGAACTAAACAATTGAAATAAATAAATAAATTATAACAAACTTGAGGAAGCCTTGAGTGCCAAGAGTGTGATAGTAGTTGATGTAGAGGCAGCCCAAGCTTCAAGGATGGAGGTGGATCACAAGTAGCCTTAGAGATTTGTCGTTAGAGCTTCAAGGGATCAAAATATCATTCCAATGTATCGGGTGGTGTTCCCGGCATCCATCCTCGTCTATTTATAGGAGAAATATCCCCAAATACTTCAATATGGCCGTTGGAGGGCTTTCGGAGCGGTTGGGGGTCAAGTGGACAAGTCTGGTCAAAGCCCAACGGCTAGTTTGACTTTGCTTACCGGCTGACCGGTGCTTGGCCACCGGCTGGCCGGTGCTCCAGACAGAAGGCAGAGCTTTCTGTCTGGGCTCCACCGGCTGGCCGGTGGTCCAGACACCGGCCGGCCGGTGGTCAGGCACCGGCTGACCGGTGGAACCTGGCAGAGAGCATTGCTTCTGCCAGAGACCATCGGCTGGCCGGTGGTAATCCACCGGTTGGCCGGTGGACTCAGAGAGTCCTTTTCCAGTCTTCCTGGGCCAACTCTTTGGCAACCCTTTTCCTATCATCAAAAACACTTGAAAACAAGTTAGAACACGATGAGAGTGATTGTGATCATTAAAATCCAAGAGAGAGAGGTACAACACTCCATGGGTTATACGAAAATGAATATTGTACTTAGATCGTCTGTGGGTTCGACAGTGATGACTACTGTACTTGGATCCTCTGTGGGTTCGGCAGTGATGACTACTGTACTTGGATCCTTCATGGGTTTAGCAGTGATGATTACGGTACTTGGCTCTTCCGTAGTTTTTGCAGCGACGACTTCTGTAATAGAATCTTATGTGGGTTCGGCAAAGGAGATGATTTAGAGGCTACATCTAATCATATCCACCCCTCTTCATGAGTAGTATACCAATGTGATCTGAGTCTTGACTTTCAATCATTATCATCTATGTGATTGACGTCTTCCCTTTGTGGACTGAGTTGTGCTTGGGCTCGAGAGTTTGTAGCCCAACTGGGATTGATAGCTTAGGTATATGTATGGGAATATACCTACGAAGTTTTGGTTGATACTTCCTGATTGTATCTCTCTTCTGTGTTTTATCCATCATAGATTCTGGGTGACCTTCGGGGGTCTCAGGGTCCCTACTGAGTATCATATACTCACCCCTGCAAGAGATTTTCCTGCACTATGTTGTGTTGGATGCAGATGAAGGACAACACTGATTGAGGTGGAGATATGAGTATTTGGATGTTACTCGAAGGTGGACCACATTGAGAGACCTACACGGAGAAGACGGACAGACCGAATGTTCCGAGGAGACCATATGTACCCACGATTCAGGTGGGATACCCAAAGGATGACTCAGTGGTTGATGCTTTACTTTACTATTTTTGTGGTAGTTTTTCAGTTGAACTGTACTTACTAATGGTTTTGTATTTCTGACCCCTTTCCTTTCAGCACTTAATTTTGTATTTCAGTATTACTTAGGGCTTACTTCTATTACATACTCTGTTATGTTTGTTTACTATTATAAAGGCAATACATTCCATTTTTATCAGGATTTACACATTGGTGCTAGTCTCCATCCCCTGGCCTATGGAATGCAGGCTTGGGGTAGTCACGGCACAGGCCCTGAGGATGGGTCGGGACAAAACCCCAACACCCCTCTATGGCCAAAACGTGACACACTGATCGGTGGCACCGATGGGTGACACCAAATTGACATCCTGCCACCCACATGCTACCCCTCAGATCCAGACATACTGGGTCCAGGGCATCCCAAACAATGGAAAAAATCCAATGTAATGGACCAAGAGGGTCTGATCCATTATAATCATGGTATTGAAATATATTCTGAAAATTTGCACATTCGGGACCTTGGGTACATTAAGAAAGAGATGTTGGTATACATAGTGTATGTGACACTACTAAGACGTAACATTTTATATATTGATTAACTATGATAGTACTTGATATTAGTTGGATAAAATTTTATTAAAATTTAACCTCTTCAGTGTCTAGTATATATTTTCCCATAAGATATTGCCCAATATTCAGTTATATTAAATTTATAACAGTTTATCACTTGATTTTTTTATCAAGGTCAGTTTCTCAAAATTTTTTATTATGATTGTTTTTCATATAACAAGGCAATATTGGTTGATTTTTATATGTATGTTTATTTTCTTACCTCTTGATTAAGGATATGATTTCTTATCTATGACACTTATATTTGTCTTATTTCTTGATTTTATAATATAAAATTATGATTTACCAATGAATTGTATTTTTTAAAATTATTTTTAAAGATACTTTTGTTTTAATAGCTACAAATGTTATTTTCATGATATAAAACCATGTGTAAACATAATGGTGGTATCCTACTAGGATTTTTTCTCACAAATTACATTTTTCCAATAAGTAGTAATATATTTTTCATTGTAGTATACATGTAAAGGTAAGTGAATATTGTAGTATGTAGTCTTCTTATTGGTCATTTTCTTTGATTCAGGTTGTTTTATAGGTGAACATTGGTATATTTGACACATGTTGGTGTTTCATTACACTTACATTATGGTTTATTGAAATTATATTGGGTTGTATAGTTTGGGTTTTATATTTGTTTTACTCTTAGTACTCTAGTCTTATTTCTTGTATAATTTTATAGAAGACATGTTATATTCTCTTTCATTACGTTACCATGTGACAACCATTTTGTGTGAATAATTTTGTTAAACCAGGTTGTTATGTTACATATATTATTGTATGTTTACTTTTTTCATGTAGTAGATTAACCTAAAACACAACCAATTCATAATCATTTTAAATTTGTTTCATTATGTGGTTCTATAATCCCTTTATGTGGTTATCCCATAACATTTAAATTTTTAGAAAAATATATTATATGTATGATCAGTTAAGTAGCCTTAGAATAAATTAATAATATTTAATCCACCTTCCAAATAAACTTTTAAATTATTTTTAATTCCAAAATTTATTCTGATGGGATTTTGGATAAGGTATGGTTGATTGAGGGCTGGTATAGTACACTGTTAAAGAAATATATTTGAAGATAAATGTTAATGAAATAACATTGTAATATAGGGGTTCCTTCTAAGAATTAATGAATTTCATTTCATATTTTAGACACAATTCTTATTTATAAAATTAACATGATCATTAAATTGTTGTAATTTAGGTATGTTTTTTATTTCTCTTTCTTGAGTGAATGTCTTATTAGGACCACTCAATATCTCAAAAAAATATGGTATCTAGAAATTTGAGACCATATACCTCAAGAATTTTAAGAGAGATATTATTGTCCCTTATTTTAAATCAATATATAATATTACCAAAAGGAAAAAATATTTATGATATCTTCATAGAAAATTTATAAATCTGTTACCAAAATCCTAGGATTACAGTTGATGGGAAACATAACCACATGACTTCCTCTTCATATGAAAGTGTATACATACTAGAGGTGATGGTTCAATGTAATATGGGGACATTAAACCATTAGTAATCATAGCCATCAATATAAGAATAATAATAAGAATAATGTATATAAATAGAATAATAGAATACAACATGTATAAATTATATAATAAATGACTTTTGAAGCCATTTAAATGTAATTAATTTACATCCAAGGTGGAAGGTCAACAAGTTTTACAAGAAGACATCAAATTAAAATAAATAAAATTGGTTTTGAGAATTATCAATATTTTATCCTAGTAAAATATCCATCTCCCAACTTTATGATCCTTGCTAAACTTCCATAGGGTGATGATTCATCCATGGAACCCTAATCATGAAGTCTTTATTCACAATGAGATACCCTTTGAGGGTGGTAGTATAAACCTAGTAGGAGACTACTTGTGCATATATAATGTTTGGGAACATGCCTAATAGGTTAATCATATGATAATAAGGAAGTAAAAAACAAGTAACATTCAATCATGTTTGTAGAATTCATATTCTTACCATGCCACCACTGTCCCCAGTCATACGTACATTAGTATTATAATGGAACAATGGTTGTAATAGAGTTATTTATCATGGTTTGAAAATAACGAAACATCATATGTCACCATGTTGCCTCAATTCCAGTAATTCATGTTTTGGGACACAAGTTCATCATTGCCTTTAACTAAACATGTCAAAATTACCTTAGGGTAAATTGTTATCAGTTTCTAAAAATTAAATTTTCCAATAAACTATAAAAAATACATGTTTTTATGAAGGATTTTCATTTCATTTAAAACATTGAAAAAACAAAAAATTACATTTAAATTATTTTAAAACTAAAATTAATACAAATATATATTTATTAATCAAATTAGTTCATCGGGATAAAATTATTACATTGATCTATATAAAAATTTCATATTCTTTTGAACACTTTCTCTTTAGAAACCAACATTTTCATCTCACCTCTAGGATTAATTTCAAAACAAAATTTCAACTTTTGGGATTATAATTGGAAAAAGTTTATTCCATATTTTTTTAATAATCTTAATATATATTTTATAAAAATTTAAACTTAATTTTAGACGATAATTAAGATTAAAAATAGTAAAAAAACATTTATTGTGGTTAATGTAAATATGGGTTTATTAGGGGTTAAATTAAATTGATAAGGGTTACAAATTACCCAAATACAATCCAAGAAACAATTGGATGTCCCTATTTTACCCATATAACCTCTATTGTTTAATATTGACCCATTTTTTCCTTTTCCCTAAATCAAATTCCTGGGAACACTTTATTCTTTTCAAACATACCATGTGTTCCCTCTTCCCCACATATAAAAGGGCATGCCCTCTATAATAATCATCAAAATTCACAATCCATTATGATCATAAAATCCCAAGTTAAATATATTACTTATCACTCTCCCTAAAGCCTAGTGTCCATAGTGAAATTAGAATTCTAATCTTGGAATAATTTTCATTGAGGATTAAAATTATATCTGAAGAAGGTGTAATGTATTTAGCCATGCATTTTTTTGTTACTATTTTATTAAAATCTATATAATATTATTCAATTATGATGATATATTTACTAATATAAATCCTATATAATTATATTTTATTATATTATTTGATTATCCTATATCTATCTCCACCTCGGTAAAATGGAAATCCAAACCATCATTCGTGTCTACGGGGGTGTATAACCTCGCAAATTAATACTATTTAATTTCCAGATCCACCTATAATAGATGTATATAATGATGTATTAAATGTTTTAATTTATTATAAATATTAAATTATTATAAATATTAAATTATTATAATTATATAATTATTATATCATATATAACTTATTACTTGTAATTATGTGGGAATATGATAACATTTCTTGTGTGTACAACACATTACGGACTCATGAAGAGATATGATTTTTTCAAAAATTACAAGGATTGTAATAAAAAAAATTAATGAAATTATGTGATATATATTTCATTAAAAAATTAATGTAATGTTAATATATCATTTACCATTATTCATTTTCAATCCTTGAAGAAAATGGAATCAATAACAATGCATACGCATGGAATATTATCTCGATGAACACAATATTTCATTTTCAATATCTATGTATTATGGATTACATAAATACATAAATAAAGAATAAATATGATATTTATATCATTGATAAAATTCAGGATATGTTTTCAAATTTATCAATTTAATATGACCAAAAATAAAAAATAAAAATGTGCATGAAAAACAAAGCATTTATTACCCGAAATGTAATTTAAACAAGGAAAAGTTAATAAAGTTGTAATAAAATGGTATAAGTACATAATATTTGATATGATATATATGATTATGATATATTAATAGATTTATAATAGATTTATAATTATTATACAGGAGGATAGTGTACCATTTATGTAAGAGGAACTGATGGTAAGGGATTCTTTTATAAATTTTCCTCTTTGAGATATACATTATTTTATGATTCTATATTATTTTGTGGAATTTATATAGAACCCATTTGATTTTTAGTATAATTAATTAATTTATTATCATGATATTTTATATTTTATTTAATTTTATTCTTTTAGGGGGCTTTTGATTCATTGTTAACAAATTGGTATGTGTTTTATGATACAATCTCAACGTCTATAGAGATTAATTATTTTTAGGAATCTAAGGTTTAAATCAAATAAACTATATATAAAAAACCCATTAACTTTTTATACATAATTTATTCCATTATTATACATGTTATTCATTATTTCTCCTCTCAAAATGAAATATAGAGTTCCTGAAAATGTTTTCATGAAAAAAATCTACATTACTTCACAGAACTATAGAAAACCATTTTCAATGAAAAATATGTTCTATAGAAATTTTTTCATAAAAAATAAAAAATTTTGAAAATAATTTGTGAAATAATATATTTTCAACCTTTTAGTTTTTAGGTTTTTTTGAAAATATCCTTCATTTAAATTATTAATTAAGTCTAACGTATCTTTTATCAATAATTTAGATGGATTGTTTATATTAATATGTACTTCTTTTATGATGTTTTCCAATGTCAGGATAAAACATTTTTTATTGAATAATTGTTTTCATGTTTATTTTCAGAGAAATGTATTTCCAAAATATTGTATGACTTCTTAATTTTAATAATTTAATTTCATGTAATTTTATATTCCTCAAGAATCATTCAAAGTGGCATTTTTATATCATTTTCTATATAAGATTAAATACTTCAGTGATACATATTCATTTCTATTAATATGATCCATGGAAACATTATTATTACTTATCATCATGGATTATATTTATGATGATTATATGTTTATGTAATCCTTTTTTCATCAATGTGTTATACCATGATAAAATTTTTATCAAGACTGCTTCATTTCACAATAGTTATTCTTTGATAAAATGACAAAATTATTAACTGATTTTAAAACTTATATCTTTTTCACAAATTATGTTTTGAGGAATCATTTTTGAAACCATTTTGTATTCCTGGGGTCAGACAGGTTAATTTTTTATGATCTAGTGGTACACATATGTATTATATTCATTATGTTATATGTGGGACCTATATCCCCCTATAATTAATTGGTCGTAATGTAGTAATATCATGTGGTAAACATGACTAGAATGGTGAATGATCCCATTTTAGGATGGTAATTTTCCATTGTGATAATCACGAGAGTGAAACTTGACTTCAATAATGGTTTGTTGAGTGAACACATTACACTATTATAGTATTTAAAATTATTTTCGACCTAATAATGAATTGATTTTATATTATTCTATGTATGACACAAATTTATTCCTTATTACTATGTTATGTTTTCATGGTTCATGTTTGTTATTCTATTATGAATTAGGTCTTATAAACTGTGATGATTAATTCCACAAATCATGTTTTTGATATATGGTATACAAGGTTTCGTTTTAAAATGTTATTCTCATGTTATAATACACTTACGGTTATGATATATTGATATCTATCATTTTTATACTTAAAGAAAATTTGAGCAAACCCATATTTTATATTTCCTTTCACTAGGTAATAATGAAAGGTATTATGCATCATATGTCTAATAAGGGTTCAAGTTATAAATAAAACAGTGGGAGATGATATAACTCACATATGGAATAGTTGTTTAAGTTTCAAAGTTTTAATGGCATTAGAACAAAATGATTTTGTAATTGATTATTATGTAATGTCATGAATATTCATCAATTATGATGTATTATTTTTTTGTGAGATGTTTGTGTTATAATAGTAAGTATGAGAAAAAGGTGACGTTTAGCTTTGAAAATTAGGATGAGAAATCATTTTTGACATACCAAAGGACATATCAATGGATATGTCTATGTATTAGTCTAAGGATGAGTAATAATATAGTAAAATATCAAGGAATTTTGTAAATTATAGAGTGAGTCATTTCTATAAAATTATATCCCAAATTGGATACTTATATTTTGTGTTTTTTTAGCACCAAGGTACCTATGGGTAATAACTAAAAAAATGTTTCATTGAGATAGAATCGATCGTCAGATGGTACATGACAATGACCCTTATGGCACACCTAGTTTGACACTCTAAGTAGATATTCAATGAATTTTCATAAACTATTTAAGAACCATCTTGGTGCATTTAAATATATGATGTGTAAAAATAACCCATGATAAACCTAATGTCTCATAGATTAAAAAGAAATTTTCATGATTGAGACATAATTTATGTAATTTTGCATAATTATGTGGTTCCCTGGTATTATAATTATTGCTCACATTATGATTTCTGAATTTATCCAAGGTCTGTAACATGAATGAACTATGAAACTATTGAGTGCGATTGAGAATTATTTGATTCCCCTCCTGAACCACAAAATATTTTGGGATCTAGAATAAAAAATATTATTTCTATGCTGACACAACATCCTCAATCATTGAATATTGAAGAAATCCCAGATTTTTGTAGGAAGGAACACTATTATACTGAGTCCTTTATGAGGAAATTCCCACCTTCATTCATTGGTGGTTTTGATCCCATTATTTCTATCCTATGAATCAGTACAACCGAAAAAATATTTTCAATTATCATGTTTCAAGAACATGAATCAATCATTTTCATTGTCTACCATTTGGAACATGAATCAATTCAATGGGGGTAACTTATAATGAATAAAATAGAATATGAGTAAATTGAATCCATGTAGTTGGACAAGTTGAAGACCTTATTTTTCCTTAATTACACCACACTATTTCTTTATAAAAATTTGATAAGGAATTTCCTTTGATAGAGTAAAAGTATGAATAATCTATTGTTAACCATGAGGATAAGTTTTAAATACATGTTAGGTATGTATAATGAATTATCATCCAACATGAAAAGTATGGCTAATTAGTTCTATAGTGGAATAAAACCAATTCTCCAAAAGTAATTATCAATAAGAAAGATCATTAACTATGAGTAAATCAATATATGTTCTCTAAAAGATGATATTGTGATTAGAGTTAACCATAAATATCATGGTTGTGACAAGAAAATAATGATGTAGTTAAATGAAATCTCTAAAATCATTGGAGATTAGAAGACTAGCATTACTTCTTGCCTGATGTGTGGAAGGAAACATGTAGGAACATATATTAATGTGATTGTTAAATCATTTACGTCTGAAAGGGACCATCATCAAGAAATTGAATCCAATGTTATGAGAAGAAGTTATATATTTATAAAATTATGGAGAAATATATTTTTAATGTTTCACCCCTTCTCTTGTGATTAATGTGTCGGGAGTATGGGAATTATACCCTCTAATTCCAAATTCATTATTTAATAAAGATGATTGACATTAAAAACCTCTTAAGATGAGGGAAAAATCAAAATATCATGTGCTTACTATTTTTAATGAGGTTCTTAAAACATTCATGGTTATATGTACACATAACATCTACTCTAGAACATCTAATTTCAAACATGACAATGGATATACCCAGTATTTTATGTAAGAACAATGTTATAGAGTTATCAATAATCCAAAAAAAAATTAAACATTGAATTATTTGTGGAAACCTAATATAGTATGATGATTAATTAATTGGTATATAATTCATCTCCAAGTAAAATTTCGGTGATTTTTCTTCCTAAAAATAGATATTCATTTGGTTGAATTTGATGTCATCTTTTCAATGGATTAGATTTCACTTCATAAATCCCATTTTCATTTTTGGGTATGGGAAGTAAAATTTGATATTCCAAACAAACCGATTATTTACTATAATTTCAATTGTAAATATAATTATCTTATGGAACTAGTATCCATTTTATGGTGTTTAAGTCTTATTATAATGAATATTTTACCTCAAATGTTTAGGATGAAACCCTACAATAATGATATGTCTATTATGCATGAGCTTTTTTCTCTAATTCCAGAATACATTCATATCCTTCAATCAATACATGATTTTGAGTTCTCAATTGAAATCATAAAAGATTCTTATCCTATTTCAAAGACTTCTTATAGAATGGAAATGGATGATAGTTATGAATTGAAAAATAAAACTCCTAGAAAACCATGGATAATGAATAACTCATCCATGTGTTTCACCTTGGATTTCTACTATTCTATTTAAAAAAAGAAAGTTAGATTGATGTGACTGTACATTGATTATTTGGATATGAACAAGATCATGATCAGGAACATGTATCCTCTACCCTTTATTGATTATCTTTTTGACCAACTGCATGAAGATTAATACTATTTCAAGACAGACCTATATTCTGGATATAAATAATTTATGATCTATAAGGGGAATATACCCAACAAAACATACAACAAAAGGAATGAACACTATAAATATACAATGACTCCACTCATTCTTACAAATTCCGCTCTTATAAACCTGTATTTAATGAATAAAATATTTATATATAAACTTGATCAGTTTTTTGTAGTGTTTATAGAAAATAAAATTATCTATTCAATGGTGAAGGAATAAAATAAATATTAATTGAGAATTTTCATTAAAACTCAAAGGAAGGAACAACTATATGAATGACTTATGAACTGTCATTTTTTTTTTGAAAATTGATACGTTTTTAGGACCTATAATTTCAAGATAGGGTATATCTATAGATCTATCAAATTCATATGCTATTGAATGTAGGTCCATACCAACCCTAGTGCCTAATATCCAATGTTTTTGTTGAATTGGATCAGTATTATCAATAGTTTATGGGGAAATTATCATGAATATATAATTCTATTACAATGTTAATGTGGAAGGTATATTAGTTCCTTTGGACATATCAATATCAAAAAAATTACTAGGTCCTAAAGGGATGACTAGTCATATTATACATTTTTGAATTAACATGCAGTGGATATGGTTATTAAATATATATTGATGAATACAAGAAGGGATAGGATTTTTTTTTGTGAAAAATGGTAATGGTTATAGATTATGCCTCTTGAATGTATAAGGTTTACGAGAAAAATCACCCAACTAATGATTTTGAGTTATCCATGTTAATTTATATATTACAGATCTGGGGGAATATAATTTATGTAAAAATGTGTTGTATATATAATGGTCCAATTTTATAAAGTATATATTCACATAGAAAGAGTTAAAGATTCACCAGATAAGAAGGTTGAATATGATTAATGATTATCACAGGTCAAAACATTACCACCCAGAGAATGTGAACAAGGTGTCCAATGCATTGAGTTGAAAGAATAATGGAATATCATCCATGATGAGGTTCAAAAAATATCCAAATATTTATTTATTTTCAAATTATGGATATATATATCCTAATGGATAGGGTGAAACAATATCTCAATGAACTAAATGTTTAACTATCTGTCTATGTGATGATTAATGATGCATATAAAAAACTGTATAGATGAAAATGAAGGTCATAAATGTTCTTTTTTATAAAATTGATCATAATGTAATGATAAGGTTTAGAAAATGTGTATTTAATCCATATATATCTGATTTTCAGAAGTAGATTTTAGTGGAATATAATATTTCTTTATTCTCTATTCATTTATAATGTAAGATGATGTATACAGATTTGATAGAGTACATATAGTTTGATAGAATTAAGGGAGAGATCAGATAGTCTGTATCCCAGGGCTTGTTATGATTGCATGTTATGGATGAGAGAAAAAAATCTTCTGGGTTGTTTCATCCATTACCCATACAAAACAAAGATGGGAAAACATGACCATATATTTTCTAATTAGACTCCCCAAAAATTCCAAATGGATAAATTTGACGTGGTTCATAGATGATCAAATTAAACTGTAATTACACATTATTTCAATGAAAGATGATTTAATTAGGTTATACTTCTAGGATATACCTTAATTAAGTGGTAAGTTTTCAAGGAATACCAAAATTATAACTCATGACTGAGATCCATGGATTACCGTAATGTTATGACAATGTCCATAGAATGATCTATATTTAGATATGAAATTATATACTGTTATCATTCATATATCAATGTTCTTTATGAGAGTATAACTGAAAACCTAGAAGATATAAAAATATATTTTTCTCTACATTTTATTTATGTTTTCATCAACACATTTCTAAAGTTTGTTTTTCATACAACAATAACATTTACTTTATAATTCATATGGCTCATTGTGATTCCCTCTATTGAATGAAGTGTATAACTCCAAAATACTAGTACAATGATTGAAAAATAAATATATTGGGTCCTAGTATAACTATTTATATGGAAGGATTGATTATATCTACCCAACAACACATCAAGTAGCACAATGTTTGCACAACCTTTATACTGAAAAAACCTACAGGACCTAGAATTTGATGTTGATGAAAAGGACTTCACAAGAATATCTCTAAAAAATAAGACTGTGAGGTTCGTAATGATTGAACTCACATAAAAAGACATTAAATGGGACAAAGATCATCTAAATCCTTTTCATTTCATAACTTATGAGATGGTGTAGGTAGTTGATGCGCATGAGGCACATCAAGCCATGTATGTGGATATTTGTTGAGAATTTGGAATGAAGTTACCCTTAAAATTTATCTCATATTATGAAAATTGGTTATGATTCTTTCAGAAATTCCACAGTTGTAGATTATATCAATTCACTTAATATGAATATGGATGTGACTTTACTAGGAGTGCAGAAAAGTGAACGACCACTAGTTGGCATTGGTATGGAAGCGATTGTGTGGTTCTTTTTACCTTTATTTGTTTTATTTCACTCCAGGGTGCTAGAGGTGTTTGTATTTAATGACTATTTAGTAGTTTAGAATGAACATTTTATCAAATTTAATGATGTATTTTTTTCAAACCCATAACAAAATTATCGGGACCTATCATAGAAATTTATAATTTTGGAAGAGGCTTTTGTGTCATCATCCGGGTTATTATATGATGAGTATAACATTACCGGTAATAAATGGAGGGGAGGTTGATAACCTAAAGATAGGGGTAGATATCCCTAGAATATGTGATCTATGGGAATCCCAAGGAAGTGACTCTTTGTTTCAATCTAGGCATATGTTGTGATGTTTATTTTTTCCCTCATTGTACTTTTATATTTTATTAATAATATTTGAGTCAGGGGACTTTTCCCATCGCTAGCCTTCTGAGAAAGTTATCATTAAAGAATAGTTGTGGAATACATAAATATGAATAGTAGTGAATGATTTTTATATATTATTTACATATTTTTATATAAATAAAATATAATTATAAAAAGGTAGTTAATTTTTAGAAAACTCCTTATGCTTTTTTAGAATACGTTATTCTAAAAAATATTACTTCAATATTGTAAAAAAATAATAAATTTAAATTTTAAAACTGTTATAATATTTATTTTAAAAATTAAACATTATTTTTGAAATCATTATGAAAGAATTATCTCAGGTTGAATTGTTTATAATTTCATGAAATGTTAAATTTTTCAATAAATAGTGAAAAATACTAATTTTTATTTAGAATTGGCTTTTCATTTACAAGATTTTTAAAAAAAATCATAAATAGTTTAAATTTACAATTACATCAATTACATATATATTAATCCAAATTAAATAATTTTAATCATTTTTATATTGAAACAATAATATAAAAACTTTTTAAACTATTGATTATTTTTCCGTTGAAAAAACCACTTTCTCATCGCCCCTGTAGGTTAAATTTAAAATTAAAATTTTTATAATACAGTAACATGAATATGGATTAATTAATTCCATATAAAAATAATAAAAATTTATATGATATAATATATTTAACATAATTTTCTACCATAATGTATAGTAAAAACATCTATAATTTGTAATAGTTGTTAAGGTAAAAATGATTTGACCATGTGGGTTAATATAAAATGATATGGGTTAAACATGGACCAAAACATGCCCCAAAACTAATTTAATGACCATATATGGACATTATCACCTCAATGATTATAAAATTAACTTTTTTGGAACTTTTTGGTATATGGTGAACATTGGTACACTTTATTACTTTCACCATTCCGAAGAGTTTCATCTCCCTCAATTATAAAAGGAGATATTATCCTCTATCCTCATCAAAAATAAAGAACAATTTGGTTCTAAAAATAATGACCCAATTATATTCCCTAAATCCAACTTAACATCCTAGAGGTATTTCTATAAAAAACAATCCATATAGGAATGAATTATTTTAATCTTAAAGGGGTTTCCCCATGAAGAGGTAACGTTTTTTACTGTGCCATTGTGTATTAATTATTCTTGTGACACCTTCAAATATTATTCAACTATTATAATATAATAACGAAAAAATATCACATATTCTGAGATAATATGATTTTATTTTAATAGACAATATCCACCTCAGCCTTTATAAAATGGGAAACAAAACCACTGATCTTGTGTATCGAGGATTATCTCCTTGTGAACTACTGTTATTTTTTCCATCATCATCTCTCATAGATTTATATAATGGGGAATTAACTGTTTATATATAGTAATTCTGATAAAAGTATTATTTTTTAGTGTTTATATCACATTTAATATCTTTTATTCCCATATTTGGGAATACGATAATGTTTCTCATGGGTATAATGGACTACCACCTTGTGAAGTTATATGATTCATTCACACAATCCATGGAAGGTAATAAGGATTATTTTAATGAAAATATGTCATATATATGAAATACAAATAATTATGTAATGTTAATATATTATTTACATTACATTATTTTAGTAAATTTGTAAAATCAAGTCAATGTTCATGTGTGCATATGTCCTATTGACTTCATGAATGATGTATTTCATATTGAATCATTATATTTTATGGATTACTATAAATACATATATAACAAACATTTATTTTATTTATATAAATTTTTATAATGGGATAAAAATAAAAAATATATATATCTATGAAAACCAATTTAGTTATTAACCAAAATGTAATTTTATCCAGGGTTGTTTAGATAAACCTCTCTGCCTCTGTCTTTAGTGACCCTGTAATTCTAGTTGTTGTGGTCCCTCTCTCGTATGAGGGGGAGGGACTACATTTTCCTAATTTTGGTTATTTTATACCTCCATTAATCCCTTTATCCCACCCAAATTCTCTTCCACCCTTCCTCAACATCAATCTTTTCCCAAAAGTTTTTGTTCTATTCGCCAACTTTCGGAATCATCCACTCTCAACTACAGAGTTCACAAAGCCCTCAAACTTTAAAAATGTAACATTAGTGGAACATTTTAATGGACATATACCATTAGTGAATTATATACATGGAACCATTTTCCTATAATAGGTATTTAAATATATGATGATCATATGCCTTCTCAACAAGGTGAAAATTATGAATTGGTTTTCTTCAGGGTGGGGGGGATTTGATCACAACCTAGTCCAAAGCTCCACACATTTATAAAATATCTAATTTCTTTCTCTTATTATGGTCATATTATTTTTATTTGATGTATTACTCGTTGATCAAGGTGATATGTGTTAGTCTCTATAAACACCCCTACCCTTCAAAAATCTATCAATCAATCATTTGTTAGGGAATATGGTGGACCACATCTTGTACATGGGAAATAAAAAAAAATTAGTTTTCCATATGATTTATCAAAAAAATATAAGAGAGATCTATGTTTCCATACAACTGATTAATCAGTTATATATAGTTTTTTTGAAGAATTTCATTCAAATTATATTTTGGTCTTTTAATCATGGATAGAGTTTTTTTCATCCTGAAAGATATTGGTTCATTCTTCTTCATCATATCACTAGTGGGTGTCGGGATACCCATAGGAAGGTTGTTACCATAATGAAAATTGAAGAATATTTTTCTAATATTACTTTTGTTTATACAAAATCTGAAAAAACATATCTATTTTGATCCTCCCCTGTCTGAGCTAATGGATTTGAATTAGAACTTGATAATCAAGGAAATTTTTTCATGGATGGAATAATGGTCTGCGTGAATCGAAGAAGATAGATGTGGCCTGGGAAGTTATTTATTCAAGGATTGTAGCCTCAATTAATGATATAGTTAAGAATAAATGGATGATTAAAGGGATGGATACCTATCAATATACTACTATCAAACAGAAAACATCCATTTGGATTCAAGAGTGCTTACAGAGATTCAAAAAACTCTTGACTAGATTTTGGTTGTGTCAATGAGTTGAGATCTACCTAACAAATAAAAAGAACCAAATCCCATTAATACACAATTTAATTTATATAAATTTACCGGAGGAAGAAATGAGAATACAGACCCTAATGTATGAAAACCCAAAAACATCCCCTTCTAGACATACAATAACAATAAATCAAATTTAAAGAATTCATAAGCCATAATACAAATAGACACCCATAAACCATAATAGTATAGTTTCTTTGGAACTATGGTAAGATGAAAAACGTTACATAAGTGAGAAATTTTTTTACCACTACGTTCTTATTGAATATAAACCTTAATAAAAGAATAATAATTAATACATATCTCTATAAAATGTGAAAGGAATCAAAAAAAGTGATGAGGTCATATTCATAGTAAGGTTAAACAAGGGAGACATGTAAGCATAAACATGAGAAAATAAGTATGTGATCATCTCCAAAAAATTTGAAGATCATACCCTGCAACATGAAATAACCTAAACCAGAATCATTTAATAATGTATGATAGTTCATAAAAAATGAATCATATGTAAATAAAGAACATAAGACATGAAATCATAAAAATGGAATAAAATAGGGAATTGATTAAAACACATAATCATATAATATGATTTCTATTTTAATCAGGGTATTGCTTCTAAGACAATCTTAGTAGTATGGAATCACTCCCCATCCATCCTGGTAGTCATGGTCCACTACCATAGACAACATAATTGCATGAATTCACTCCTCATATCATATTGGTAGTTATGTCTCCCTCCCTTGTCCATATTAGTTGTCAAGGTTCACTACCAAGACTATCTTAATATATGTTATGAGATACAAATCATTATTCAATTCATTGGAGGGAGATATAGGTCCTACCCATATCACAATGAAATCATACATTCATGTTCGAAATAATCCTAAACAATCACATCATAAATAATGAATTGAAATGGGTTTTATAAACATGTAATAACATCAAAACCTATGTATAAAGATACGGGTTTCATAATCACTTTAATAAAAACATAACCCATGAAATAAAAATATGTTTGATTAAAATATGTATGATAAAAATATAACATAAGAATAATAAATTTTTTTCATAAAGAACATGACATAATGAATAAAAAACTAAGAGAAAGAATATAAACCATATGACCATTAACCTATATGATGATATACCATGTTTCCCAATACGAAGGATTTTGAAAGGGTCACAAGATGTGGGAAACACCCAACAATGCCCTCGAAATATCTAACCTATGGAAAATGAGTAATTTTTTAAGCTAAAAACTATAACAAGGGTCAAGAATACCATGACCAACCATATGAATAAGGGATTCATTTTTAAAGTAAGATTTATAATAGGGACAATGACACTGGAAATGAAAAAATAATTAGAAAAAAACACATTAATAAATAATTATTACCTTCAAGGGTACCACATGCCATGAATATCCCCTTATAAAGCGCAAGCATTGACCTTATCACTGGGTCACAACAAAATGAATTCACCATGATAAAAATTTAGTTATATATGTCATTTCTAAGATGGACAAGGCCGACAAAATATGACCAGGTTTCCATTTTAAGGAATAGTAGGAAATTCATATGAAACATCCTTTTAAACTCTAAATATTATTCACATCCCATTATAATTAGGCATCTTATCAACACTTTATTAAACAAATAACTCATCCTATGAGGGACACATCTAGAAAACATGGGTTCATTTGAAAAGTAAAACAATAGTAGTTGATTTATTTTTCTATGTCATAAACACCTATAATAAGCCGTAACAGATGAATTAAACCCCAACTGACCTACCTGGGATAGTTTTTCAAATTTGAATCCAATCACATTCTCTTGAATCAATATTAAAAAGGTAGATAGAAACATTAATAGAATTTAAATATAATAAAAATCTCACTACCCAATGTATACTACTCCAACTGTATGCTTAGATGGGTAGGTATCACTTTTTTCTTAGATAATAGTTTCAGTTGTTCATGTAGATGAAGGGTCAATAGTACATTCCCTCATAATTTACTATCAAGAATTTAATATATATTACCATTTAGTTATTAGTTTTACTCTTTTACATTTTATAATCTTGAAATGGAGACATAAAGATGTAAACCCATTTCACTTTTTTTTGGAAATTCCATCTATTTTATTTTAAAATGAGATTTTTATCCTAGTGAATTAGGGCCCATATGCCTTATCATTGAGATTAATGCGCACATTAATTTACAATAAAATGCTTGATTATGTAAATTACTCATTCCATACAAGGAGGGCCTATAAAACCTCATGAATTTAAATATGAAACCACTAAATCAAAACCTATAGCATCACAAGTAATATATAAAAAAGTATAAGCTCCCTCGTTAATCATTGTAATAATAATAAAAGAAAGGAAGTTATATTCACATATAAAGAATGGAAATATTGATGATTTATAAATACTAGATGCATAATATGATTCATGTACCAATAATTCATTCCCTTATATCATCAGGCCAACGATAAGAGGGAATCTTTTTTAGATGAAACTTAAACAACACCACACAAAAATTGTTTTTTATTAAAAACAGAAATCATTAATGATTAATATCTGCAAAATTACATGTACAAATCCATGAAGGGAAATTGTCCAACCAGAGAAGGTTAGAGTCGAATGGGATAGAGGCCTCAAGTGGATGGGCCGCATTTTTTCCTTCCTTTTTGGTAAAGGAGAAGGTGCATAAAGAGAAGAATTGGAAAAGCAAGAGAATTCTCCCAATGATGATGCCAAATGACTAGATCCCACCATCGTTGAGGTTAATAGCATATATTATGGTAAGGCAGTCAGACATAATAATGATATCACTCCATCCACATTCCAAGGCGAGCAACATACCAGAAAGGATGGCTATGGCCTTAGAAACTGCCAGTTCCATGAAATCCTGATGTGGTTCATAAGATTCTATAAATATTTTCCCTAGATGATTTAACACCAGGAGGCTGAGAGCAACAGGCCCATCCTTTGGGAGAGATGCGTCCAATATAATCTTAATAAACCCTTTAGTTGGGGGATTCCAATGTGATGGAAAGGAGATTATAACACCTAGCATAAAATTTCTATTACCGTTTTTCCAGCCCTCAATCTAAGAAGTGGCCCGTTCAATCCAGAATTCGGGGGGTTTGTGAGCTTGATGAAAAACAACATCGTTAAGCCGGACCCAAATAATCTAGGCCAAAGTGAAAAGAGAACCCAAAAAAGGAAAGGAAAGAGAGGAGCGCCAATGTGTCAGAAGATCGAGAAGGTCAGAGGCCAATTCCAGTGAAGCGGTGGAAGCTGGGCCCCATTTATACCAAATTTTCTTAGCTCCCAGGCAGTGAATGACGGCATGCAAAGGAGTTTCTAGAATGATCAGGCAGAAAGGGAAGAAATTAGTACTTGCAATATGTCATTAAGTGAGAAGGCTCATGGTTGAGAGAGTACCCGTGAAAACTTGGCCCAAAAATTGGTGTATTTTAGGGGTAACATTGAGCGTCCAAATTGATTTCCATGGTCCCTCATCTGTGCCAACTGAGTGGTTGCGAAGAGACTGTCTGTATCCGGATCTCACCGTGTATTCGCCCGAGATGTCATTGATCCAAAAAATATGGTCGGGACCTGCGTCAGGGACCCAGGGAATGCATAGGATAATTATTTGATCCCTTTCGTTAAACCAATCAAGGATCTTTTTCAAACACAACCACTGTCCCTGGTTGGAAAGGAGGTAGCTGACAGTGGCGTCTTCAAGACCTGGTTGGATAGGGGATATATCCCGAATAACTTCCTTATCGATTATACATGGATCCGTCCAGATATTGAACGATGAGAAAGACCCAATCCTTAATCCCAATACTTTTTACAGTATCTTTTTATCCCACCAAATTCTTCTTCCAGAGGAAGATGGGACGGGGGCCAAGAGAGGAGCATGGATGTTCGTGTGGGGAAAGTACATAGCTCGGAGAACCTGTGAAATTAGAGATGATGGATGGTTAACAAGGCCCCATCCTTGCGTAGCCAACAATGCATCATTAAAGAGAAGAATATTCCAGAATCTCATACCTCTCTCTGATTTGGGTTGGCAGAGTTTCTCCTAGGCCATCCAGTGGGGTCGATTCCTTCCATCATTCTCCCCCCACTAGAAATTGGTAGTTTGTGTGGATCTGGATGACTATGATTGCTTGGAGCTTAAATACGGACACAAATTAGTTGGGTATGGATTGGATGATAGCTTTGATGAGGGACTCTTTTCCAACGTTAGAAATTCAATTAGGGGACCAGCCTAGAATTGTTTTCTCAATCCTCTACACTAGAGATGCGAAGATTTCTTTTTTGGATTGGCCAATCACCGTGGGAAGCCCAAAGTACTTCTGATGTTTCAAAACCGTATGGATAGCAGCTGATGCGCATTGGTCATCCCTATTAGAAATAGGAACCCCTGCACTGAAAGATACTTTTGATTTTCCATGATTGATTGACTGGTCAGACTCCCTCTCATACTGATGGATCACTTGGCTGATCACCCAACATTCATTAATTTTTTCTCTTGGAAAAAAGGAGGCAGTCATCATTGAAGAAACGATGTGACACTGGTGGGATAAAATGGCATACCGTTTCCCCGTGAATAGATTTACAGGATGCTTCCCTGGAAATAAGATTAGAAAACATGGAAGCCACCAGTATGAAGAGAAAAGGGGAGAGGGGATCTCCCTCGTGAAGGCCTCGGGATGGGGTGAATCCTCTGGTGATCTACCCATTGACCTTGATTTTAATGGAGACGGTCGAGATGTAGTCCATGACCATATCTCTCAATTTAGTGAAAAACCCCATTTTTAGCATAATGACATGAAGGAAGATCTATTACACTCTATCATAGGCCTTGGTCGTATCCAATTTCTAGTTCATGGTTCCTCTTTTAACGGTGCAGAGTGATTTAATTGAATAGAACACTTCATGGTCCATAATCGCATTATCCATGATCAGTCTCTTGGTCACGAAAGAGCTCTGATTTTCAGAGATAATATCAGGTATCCAAGGTCGCTACCAATTGACAGGGATCTTTGACAAGATCTTTTAAGAGACATTAGAAAGGATAATAAGTCTAAAATCAGGGATTTCTAGAGGTTTTTTTAATTTTGGGGATGGGGAAAATGATAGTTTCATTGATGGTAGAAATGCTAGTATCCCCAGCCAAAATATTTTTAATCATGTTACAGATGTAGGGACCGATTATGTGCCAGTATTGTCTAAAAAATAGGGTGTGGAACCCATTCGGTCCTAGAGCCTTAGTTTTATGAAGATGTTTTTAGAGCTAGGTATATCCCGTCATCTGTCACATATTTGGTGAGAAGCCTATTGATCTCATCGGTGATCACAGGTTTGATACAATCTTCCACCACGATGGACATGAAAGGGGTTCCTACAGCAAAGATGTTCTGGAAATAGTATGTCAAGGCCTGATGGATACCATTGGCGTCAAGAGTGTTTCTTCCATCAAGTTTTAAGATGCATGTAATAGAGTTTTTACGACACCTAGCTTATGCTTTCTGCTGAAAAATTTGAGTATTAGCGTCCTTCTCTTTAATGTGGTTATCCTTTGCCCACATAGCCCAGAAAAATTCCTTGACACATAGGTCCATGTCCAGATCCCTTTGCATGGCTCCAATATTAGAGAGAATGAAATTGGATGTGGGTTGTTTGATGAGGTTGTTCAGTCTCTTTTCAAGGACACCATAGTGCCAGTTCGGGTGGCGGAATTTCTTATTGCTCCAAGACCACATATCAGATGCAACTTATTGGAGATTGAGGCAAACACCATGTGACTACTTTTACAGCTTTATCGGTTCAACTCTTCACAATCCTGGTCATTTAACTAGATTCTCTCAAATATGAAGGGTCTGCTAATTGCCTTATTTCATTTGCCTTGTGTACAATCAATGAGAATTGGACAGTGGTCCGGACAGTTAAGGGCCATGTGGCCGATATGAAACATGCTGAACAGATTAATCCATTCAGTATAACCCATAAATCTATCAAGACACTCAGGGATGCGGGTGCCTTTAGTATTGCCGCAGAACCATGTAAAAGGATTACTTGTGTGCCCCAGATTGACTAGGTCCACCCTAGAGACCGCATCCTTGATGGTTGACATCAAAGTTGAGGGTCAGATGATTCCTCCCCTCTTTTCTTTATTTAACGTAATCTCATTGAAATCTCCTCCGAAGAGGATAGGGCTCGGTAAGTCTTATCACATCTTGCAAAGAAGATCCCATGACTTCACCTTATCATTATGGGATGGCCAGCAAAAGAATCCCTCAAAAGTCCAGGGTGGGTGAAAATTTATCCATGTTACCATCTTTTCAATGATAGATCAATGAAGTACATCCAAGGAATCTTATAATATTATTGAATGGATCCTACAATGTCATACTAGGCTTCAAAATTTAATCAATGGCTGGGATCACGATGGTTCTCATCCAAATAATGTCTCATCATTGAATAATCATGGAGAACATAAATGATTAAGGAATTACCTAAGGAATCAATGGAGAGATCAAATTTGGCCACTCATATATGGTAATTAATTCAAATAATATTCCATTTTCTTCCAAACTTTCCTTTTATTAGTGTGATAAATCTATGTATCATTCAACCCTTTAATAATTTTTTAATTCATTGATAAATCAATTTTGGTCATGACATTCCAATTATTGTTGTGACAAGGCCATATAGCATGAAACCATTCATTTAATCCATTTATGGAATTCAAGAAATTCAAGGAACACTCTCATACATTCAATTATCTTGGTATGGGTTTCTACATACATAAAAAATATTATTAAATTACATTTGAAAACGCCATGGCATTTTCTTTTTATACATGAAAATTTCCATTTCACATTTAATTATCAAATTGAAGAACATACATTAGGTGGGTCAAGTGGTGAGAATAGACATTACCATCCATTACATAATTCAAAATTAAAATCTAGACATTTAATATATAATACCTTACCCAAAGAATGATCAAGCCCATACACACCCGAACGACACCTCAAACATGTTGAAACACTAAAATGACATCTTTGGATAGACATCCCACATGGGATGCATAGAATTTTGGGTGTAACTACTAAAAAATAATAACATATTCAGAAATAGATAAAAAAAATGGTATTTATTATTGTAAGTATGGTATAAAAATTCAAAAAATGGACCCTGATGAAATCATCGTTCCCACACGACAATTGGAAAATCATCGAACATGAGGGATGAGTTATAGACTACCACAAATAGGCTTGTATGACTCCCCTCATCCAATATTAGCCAATAATTTATCTTGGGATGAATTATATATGAGAACAATAAAAAAATTCCCACACCAAAATAACTACGTTTAGTGAAAGAGAGATGAATGATGTCTCAATCGGACATGAGTATATACTATTGCACATCCAACATGAATAAAGAAAGCTCAAAATGATCATGTATGAAGGAGATCTCTTGATCCATAGGAAATGACTTCAAAATGATCCAGAATGAGAGAAAAGTAGTTTCATGGCCCTTGAAATCAGATTATGGAAGAAGGGTTGGGTCAATTAGAACATTAAAGAAAAAAAGTAATATTACCCAAAAATTATATTGTTCGGGGTTTGGAAAAATAGTTTTCCATACCCTGTTTAATACGATGCACGAGTAATTAGACAACATGGCCACTCTCATGGTTAGACTACATGGTTAGGGAAACTATTTTACAACAATGTGGTCAGACTCTGACTGAAAAATAATGCCACATGTATAGTTTTCTCTAATCATGTGGCCTCCCCACATGGTTTACTAAAAACCATGGGCCATGCCTAGGTCTCCCACAATGATTTGTTCCGGGCTTCGAACAAGACCCAGACACCCTTGATACATTTTCTAACTCTTTAAGAATGCATATTAGGTCTAGAATAAATAATTAGAAAAAAATTTAAAGGATCCACACCAAAGTGAAAATCCATGATCTTAAAAATTGTAATCAAATAAAAAACCTAATTTAGGAAATCTTAACATGGGAAAATAATATGGAATTATGGAAGACATATAAATAAAAAATATGATTTTTCTAATATCCAAGACATTGTGTCAATGACCACATTACTAGTATGGGATCACTACCCATACCATGATGGAAGTCATGGTTCACTCCAATGGCCATTTTAGTAGCGTTAGTTCACTCCTCAGACCATCTTGGTAGTCATGGTTCACTCTGTTGGCCATCTTAGTAGTCAAGGTTCACTTCTAAGACCATCTAAGTCTATCTTTTGAGATATAATTATTTACCAAATTAATTAGAGGGAGATATAGGTCCCAACCTTCTCGTAATTAAATCATATATTCATGTTCAAAATAATCATAAACAATCATATCATAAACCATGAAATGGAATGGGTATCATAAACATGTAATCATATAATAGAATAAAAAAATAACGATACATGTTTCATAATCATTTCATCTAAATCCAAACATGTGAATGAAAATGGTTTTTCATAAAAATATAAACTGTGAAAGAGAAATGGGATTATTAAATACCATGACAACAAAGAAATAATATTAATGTAACATTTAGATAATTTCCATGAAATTCATGATTTACATAAATGGATTTTATCTTTGATGGGAAATAATTTTAAAATAACTTTTAAAATCATTTATCGAGGAAAATATCCTTCTTATTTGAAATGTTATTTTTAAAACCTAAAATCATTTGAAAACAATATATATGAAAAAAAATTAGAATACATATAATGTAATCTTGAAAAAATTTTGAAACCCTTTTCCATGAATCTTATAATGATGCTTGAAAACCATCTCAAAACCGTTTTACAAGAAAAAGTCTAAAAGTCTCTAAAAACATTTTGAATCATTACCCACACTAATTAAATAAAATAAAATGGATATGTAAATAACTATAAATTTAATAATAAAAATCATAGATTACACACATGAGTATTATATACACCACACAAAAGAAATGAGTGTTGAACATGGCATGTATCTCACTAATATAAAAAGTGAGATGAAAGTTCCTTTCCTTGTGTATTGAATCTCTTCATACTTGTAAGAGCATACTACATAATAATTAAAAGTTTATTATATATATTCAAAATAACTATATTATTATATATAATATTAATATTGTTTTATTATGACTTTATATTGCACCCTTTTAACAATTCAATGTTATGGTTACGCTTCAGGTAATATTCGCTTTGATTTTTCTATTCCCTCAATTTTTAATATCAATACTGATTATTAATATATCTGGATTTATAGAATTTATACCATTATATAAGTATCATTAATGTTCAATAAATTTGTATTATATTAATCTATATAAGTTTGAAATGGAATACACCGTTCTTGGAGATTGTAGGTCGCATGTATGCATGAACATCACCTTCATTTTATTGACATATGAAAAGAAAGAAAAAATGGAATATATGTATATGCACATATGTATATGTATATATATATATATATTTAATATAAATTTAATAGTATCATTATTTCTTAGACAAAATATTTTTTCACTAAATATATCCTTAATATATTCAATGTAGTGTGTGATACAATCACATCACTTTTTGGGAGTGGTAGTCCGCACTTCCCCAAATGAAATTATAATATTTAAACCCAATAGAATGTATAAATATATGTGTTGAAAATGGATGAAATAAACATAAAAATAAAAAATATAATATATTTCATATATAAATTTTTTTTCTATCATTATGTCTACCATAAGAGTTAGTAATGGAAAAAAGAACAATCAACATTTCGTGAGGTGCCAGTTTGATGTACACATAAATCGTATATCTATTACCCATTAGATGGAAGTGTGTGTAAGTGTAGTTAAAAACCCAAAGAATAAAAAATCCTAGTATATTGAGGATACTATTTTTTTTTAAATAATTTAATATGAGGTGTATATGGGGTGGAGAATTGAAATAAAATAAAACATCATCAGGAATAATGTTACATCTTATTCAGGTAACTCCTTTTGGTTTCACAAAAGGGATAACATTGAATTTTTTTTTATAGGGAGTCATATAGGATTATTATAGAACAATTTATGAGATATATGGGTAGATCATTCTAGATCCATAGTTTCCTGATAGGTGTGAGTAAGTTCATGTAGAGGAGGCATTTTTATAGTGAAGGAGGAGTGGCACTCCTCTAATTTTTGGGATTGGGAATTCCACCCACGTTTTTCCAATGGATTATGGATCGCATAATGGTTAAAAGTCAAGCCATGTGATTATAGGATTAAAATATAGAAATAAAAAATATATTTTACTATTTTATATGTAAATTAATCCATTAAGATTATAGTTTATTCTTTAGTTAATCATAGTTTTACCTTAATCGATGTAATTAATTTTAATTACTTTCACTATTTTTTTTCAGAAACTATGTTTACATTAATAGACATTATAAATAATGTTGATTCCAAATATATAATCAATTTGTGAAAATTCCATGAGGAAGAACTCAATTTAAATTTAATCATATAGTAGAGTAGATAATGATGGTTTCTAAAGTAAAAACATTCAAAATATTTCATTGTTTTCATATTTAATTTCTTGGAAGAATTGATTCTAATGACCCAAATTGTATTGATTGAAAAAAATATATTCTAATTAAGCATTTAAACCATTTTTTATATAATTATAATTTATAAATAAATTATATGAAAATTAAATTTTTAACTGAAATTCAATATTTTGTATTATTCATTAAAAAACTAATCTTTATAGAATAATACCACCAAAATTTATAGAACAATTGACTTAATTTCTACTTTAGATAAAAATACATTTTCTTTGAAAATAATGTTTTCTAAAAATGTTTTAAAATATGTTTTTGATTTTCTAAAAATGATTTATGTAAGAAATTTTCTCCAATATTTTAATTTTTAAAAAACATTTACAATAAAATCATCAGCTCATTTTCCAAACAAGGATGGATTGGAATGTACTGAAAATTGGAATGGAATATTTATTGAACATGTATGGAATTCGTCAAATTTCCAACATTCATGACCACAAGAATGTTTAAATATCACAATATAAGTTTTTATCTTTATTATTAATGAATAGGATATCCCAAATATTTATTATTTTATGGTTTTTAAAAGAGATATTTGATGAAAAGATATTTTCTTAAAACGTTTTTCCAAGGGATATTTCAAAAAAATAATTTATGATATCATCCATTGATAATACTTATGATTTTATATGGATATGATCCTAGGATACTATAACATCATAGGAAAATAATACTTTAATTTTAATTTTAATTTATTATAAATTACATATTTTATAATTAAAACACAACTAAGAAGGGATTTAAGACTCTATTTACAAAAATTGCTGGATTTATTTTCTTAAAACAAGATATATAATCTTATTTTAAAATATTATAAATATTATTTTAATGAATATATTAATACATTATATTATAATCATAAAAGTTATTTATTAAATATGTTAATCTAATCTTTTTACATTACTAAACCAATTAGATTTCATTATATTGAATTTGAATAACATTTAATATTCCCAACATTAAATTATATTATTTTATTAGTAAAAGTAAACATAATTAAAAATATAATGATTATGAATTTATTGTTTTTAAAACAAAATAATATTATTACAATTGAATAGGTTACTATTATAAATCTATTAATAATTTTATATTCTAATTGTTATAATGTTTTTAAAAATGTAAATATGTGATTTATTTGAGTAGTGATATAAAAATTAATAAAACCCTTATTATAAAATTTTTCATTGGTACTTGTTTTTAAAAAATAATCAATTTTCAGTAAATATATAATTAAAAAAATGTTATTTGAATATTATAATACTTAGTAAATAGTGTAATTAATTTTATATTTTTGAATAAGTTACGAGTTCAAAATATTATATTTAATAAATAAAATTTAATAATAAAACAAATGAAATAAGATAATTTAATATATACCTACATTAAATATTACTTGATAGATACTTTATAATTTATTTAGAATATTAATGATTATGGTCTGTTCCTGGTCAGCTTGACCTCAGCAAAGGAGAATTCATAGCATTACTCGACCACATGACCAAACCACCACTGGACACAATGTTTTGGAGGCAGAGCTGAGGACTCTCTCTTTGAGGTAGAATGTATAATTTAGGCTATGACGCAAGTTGATCAGAGTTCAAGAAAAAACCTTCATATGAAATTTTATAATAATCATCATTCATTTTGATGTTTGGATTTCAAAGATTAGTTTATATGTGAGAGAGAATCCATTAAAGGTTTTGATGTGGGAAAAAAATTATTGTAATTTTCACAACTAAAACCCTAACATAAAAAAAAAATATTGGATCAAAATTTCATGATCATCATATCATCTCCAGATCTTATTCTACCCCATGACCTTCACATACCTTGACTATTCATTGGATCCTTCTCCCACAAGTCATTCCATAAAGCACCATCACCATCATCTTACACAAATCAATCATAATTTTTCATTCTATCTAGTATAAGTAAACCACCAGCACCACAAAATATAAATTTTTATTAAAAATCCAATTTGAGGACAAGTGGGAAACCATCATTCGAAAACATCTAGTATAAGTAAACCCCAATTAATTTGACCTAATAATAGTATTATTCCACTTCATCATTTTATTGATCTTCTTATCCATTCTCTTGAAATACCTTTATAGGTTTTAGCCTATATTGAATGTCGGCCAAAATTGGCCATTTTTCTCATGGAATCGTTTCAAGGTCTGATTGAAAATATTAATTTGAGCATTATTTTTGTTTAATACTAAAATTGCTTCATTTTGTACTCAGTTTTTTCCAATGATTATTCATGTTGAAAGATTCATTTTTTAACAGCTCGTTCGAAGACATATAGTATAGAAGACACTACATTTCCTTCATTAATCATCACCTTAAAACTCCAATCTTCCCATTGAAGGTGGAATCTTACCAAATATATATAAATATGTATATTCTTATTCTCTCACTTAAAACCCCCCATATGTTTATATTAGTATATATATATATCAATTATGCATTATTTTAATGAGTATGTATGAATGAAATGGAAATTTTTAAAAAAAATTCTCCTATCATATTATGTGAATTAAATAATTACTATTTTGTAAGATAATATTAAGAATGAAATATTATCTTCAAAAGTATAATTTTATGTGAATAGTAATTTCACAATTAATAATATATTATATGAATATTCATAAATTCCCACCATATTTTATCTGTGAAATGATATAGTCAAATATCATATTTTAAATTAAGTTAATTGGTATCTAATTATCTTATTCAAGGATGAGTTTTAGAATATAATGTTTAACATTTTATATTATTTTTAAACTAAATGTATATCATGAATTTATAAATGTTTCATAAATTTATGGTTATTAATAATCATTCCATGTGTTTATGTGATGTTTTAATGTCATGATATTTGGTTGTACCAAATGTAGAAATAATGTTCTTTTGAAATTTAGTATTTATATACATATTTATATAAATATAAGTGTCTAAATGTATCAATTAATTGTTATGCAATTTATAGATATAAATAAACATAATATTGATATATATATATATATATAATGTCAAGCTCAAAATGTTTCACTTTTAAAAAACTATCACTTAAACTTTGTAAGCATTAAAGGTTAGTGGGGAGTGAACCAATCCCAAAGGATTGTAAATAGGCATATAATGACATTTATAAATGAATTATAACTATGTTTTTTTTCAAAAATTTCATAATATTTCATGGCAGTCACTGTATTATTTTGAAATAATTTTTAAACGCATAATAATTTTCAAATGAATCTTCAAAATCATGTTTTCAATGTAATTTAAATAGATATTTCCAAAATATTTGTAATATCAAAAAGTGTTTTCAAAATTATTTTTTTCAAAATTATAATTATATTAAAAGCATTTTTATTATTTTTTCATTGAAAAATTTTCATAGTTATTTTAAAAATAATTTTCAACAGTTTTTTAAATTTAATATTTAAATTTAATTTCAAATTAATTTTCAAAAGTTTTTTAAAAAGTGTTTTAAAAAATATTTTTTAAAAGTTATTTTCTGATGTGTAACTAATTAAACAAGGTTTTTCAATGGAATTTTGAAGAACCCATTACATGGAATTTAAGCTCACCCAATACTTTATATAATTTTTATAGGATTATTTAAATGTTTTTTGAAGATTAGCTTTAATAAAGAGCTACAATGGGCAATTTCTTATAGATGCGTTTTTATATATGTTTTTAACTCTAATAATATGCAATAGTAGTCTTTTAAATGCATTCCTTAAATATTGAATGTTCCTAAAATGTATATGAATGTATAAGGTTTAGTCACTTTTTAAAAAACATATAAATTGTTATTTTTTACCAGATCCAAAAGTTTCAGTCTTCAGAATTCACATTTTTTATCAAGAGAATGGTTTAGATAAATTAATATATTTTTTTGTTGGTTATAATTAGACTATGTTTCTATGTTTATTGTTTTTTTAAAACATTTTTACAACCTTTTATTTTGTGATAAAAATCCTTGATTCTGAAATATACTTTGGAACCCTTTTAGAGTTTTACGACCTTTAAGAATATAGAAATCTAGTGACTCTAGATCCCCTATTTCTAAAAATTTAATTTTATAATTTTATTTAATTATATTAAAGGAATTTCATGGGATAAATTTCATTTAATGGGTGTTGAATGTAACATCCCATGAATTTGAACTTTTTCATTTAAAAATAATTAATAATAAATTAATTTTAATATAATTTAAAATAAAATAAGAAATGATTTAATAAAATACTTTATTAAATTAGATGATTTATTTTTTTACTGGATATTGTAATTTATTGAAAAATTATATAATGATTCTTTAAATTAATGTATTCATGCATTAATTGGGTAACATAAAGGGTATTTACTTAATATGTTAATGAGACCTATTGAGGCGATTAAATAAATTGGAATTCGTTTAATATTTTTTGAAGAATATTTAATATTAACCTCCCTTAAAATTAAATAATTTTATTAATAAAAATAATCATAATTAAAATTATTATGATTATGAATTTATATAATTCAAAAGGATGCAATTTTATTACTATTAAATATGTTATTGTTCCAATATATATAAAAATTGTATATGTAAATTGTTAAATTGTCCTGAAAAATAAAAAAATGTGACTTATATTAGTAATAATATAATATTTAATTAAAAACTTGTTTTATAACGTTTCTTTGGTACATGGATTTAAAAATGGTTTAATTTTAAGTACTGATCTACTTAAAATAAATGTTAAAAGAAATTAAAAAAAAAATTTACGTACTAAAAGTAATTTCATTTTTTCTAATAATTTAAAAGTTTGAAATATTATGATCTATAATTAAAATTAAATATAAATATAAATATAATAAGTTAATATAATTTTTAACATAGATCTTTTTTACTTGATATATGTTTAAAAAAAATTTATTAAAAAAATATAGGGTATGTGGCTGGGCAGCTCGTCCTCACCACGAGAGCATGCTTAAGACGAATTGACCACAAGGGTGACCAGAAGTAGACACAAGGATTTAATGGAGGAGGAATATCTACGATTCATTTCTTAAAGGGAGAATGGATAATGTAGGATTTGACCTCCATTGATTAGATGTTTTGGAATAACCTATGTACGCCTGTGTATAAGCCAATTATTCATTTTGCGGCTTGAATGTCCCGATTTAGTTTATAATCAAGTGGGTATCTGTTCAATGATACAATGTGGGATTGAAATGTGGGAACTCTTCGCCACATACAAACATAGATTAAAACACATCCATTGGATCAAATCATCATGTTCATATGATCGTATCATGGTTGTCTTCTACCTTATAACATTTTGTGCCCTCTACTAATCATAAGATCATTTTCTTTCAAGCCACGCCATTCAGCATCATCACAATTGTCTTATCTTGATTGAGATTCTATTTTATTCTTTTCTTGTATAAGTAGAAATCTATTAAATTGATCTAATTGTAGTATTCTACCACAACCCTCATTTTCCCAAGATGGTAAACCATTTTCACGAAATAACTTCATAGGTTTCTGCCTATACTAAACCTTGACCACCAGTGGAAATTGTTTCTTGTCAAGGATGATTATCGTGGTTGGACTATATATATGAATTAATTTTTTTTAATTTAAATTAAAATAGTTTCCTTCATTTTTACCCAATTTCATAGTATTTTTATTCAATTAGGATGTTTATTTTTTAACACCTAATTTGAAGACTTATTGTTCATAGGACACAATGTTTCATTCAATAGTCATCACCTTTAAAAAATTATATTCCCTTGGTTGGTGGAATTTTAGCATATATATATTTAAATAGGATTATTATCACACATGAAATACATCATTCTTTTAGTTTTAGGAAGAACCCATTTTTGTTCCAGCCCTTCCCCTTTATCTCCCTCCCTTTCAACTAGTTTGAGCACCCCATTTCGGCAGAATGAGTTCCCACTTTTTTCTTAACAAACATGTAAGGGGATTCTTTTATTACTATCAAACTATACATATATTCAATAGTTAAAAATTTAATTTTTTAATTGAGACCATTCATCCATTGAAGGAAATGATATATATATATATGTTGGTCGGAGTGGACACTCAAGAGGGGGGTGAATTGAGTCCCAATTAAAATTTATGTTTAAAAAACTTTGTCTGAAAATCCCCCAAATAGAACACAGAGTCAAACTGTAGTGAATTTATATCAAAATAAAGGTTTTTAGGTTCTCAAAGGATTTATTATTTCCCAGTTAATCAAATCCGAAGAATTGCTTAACTTTTGAAACTAACATACTGATTTACAACTAATATGAACACTTGCGATTTTAATTATCAAAGTGACTTTAAAATAATTTTCGTTTTAAAGTAGTTTGCAGCGGAATAGAAATAAATTTGAAAATAAATATGCATAGCAGATTTAACCAAGAGGTTCAGTCTCAAGATGAGACTTAGTCCTATCAAAACTTTATATAAAAGTGATCCACACCCCGGATCGGGGATTAAAACTGTATACAACTATCCAGGTCCAAGACCTCTACCACTGTTATCCGTGGGAACAAAAACAACAGCACCAGCTATCCAGGTCACACATGACCTCTACCACAGTTATTCGTGGGAAACAAACAAAACAATAAACCAGTTGTCCAGGTCATGCACGACCTCTAGCACTATCCCAGTGGGAAATAAAATAAGTAAGAGTTTGAGTGAGGATTTACAGATCCTCCAGTTAAAGTACAAGAGAGAGTTTGTGTGTAAAATACAGCAGATGACCCACACTACTCAAAATGTAAAACGTAAATCACAGAGGAAAAGATTTAGAGTTTTGAAATGGCTCTAGTGATTGCAGTGCAACTGTGGACTCCTTTGGATTGATCAGAATTGGTTCTGAGTCCTCTTCTAGTTTTTTTCTGGAAAACAGAGTATCGTCTGCTTCCTTGACTTCCAGGTTTAAAGACAGAGAAAAAGGTAGTCAATGAAGTTCGTGTGTTATGTTCTCATTCTTAGCTCTTCACTGGTATGCAGTAATGAATGAGTTCTTCGTGTAAGTTCAGTCGTCTCTTTTCATTCACACTCGGTTGTTCTTCCAGCACACCACGTGGTATGTATGTCTCTATGTATTCATCTATTCATTCCTCTCTTAGCAGCAGCACATCCATCTTTCATTTAAAGCACGAGCTCCGACAAAAGAAATGACTTCATTTCACAGGTACGAGGTACAATTTCCTAAAAACCAACTAACACCCATTAAATAAATGTTAGTGTATTAAAATATACCTAATATGAATGTCGGTTAGATTAAACAATGATAATGATATTAAAGTAGTGTCGGGTTCTATCTCTGGAACGGTAGCTTTGAAATCGGTAGGTTGATGTCATGGTAGGCTTGCTTGTATCGGTTACTTCTTGTGTAACGGTAGACATGATGTGTAACGGTAGCTGTAGACTTGTCTTGTATCAGTAGCTCTATATCAGTAGCAGTAGCTCTATATCGGTAGCGGTCGACTTTTCTTATATCGGTAGCGGTAAGTCCCTATCGGTAGCTGTAGACTTTGATGTATCTGTAGACTTCCTTTGATAATTGTAGCTTCAACATATCAGTGGACTTGTGCGTAACGGTGGCTAGTCTATATCAGTACCTCTAATATGTAATGGTAGCTAGTTCTGTATCGGTAGCTCTAAGCTGTAACGGAAGCTAGTTCTGTATCGATATCATTATGTTGTAACGGTAGCTAGTTCTGTTTAATCATTCTATAGGAAAAATAGGTTAATTCAGAGTGTAAAAACATCCAATAACCGAACGAATTATATTTAAACATAAAATAATAGAACTATACTTAATGAAACAAGATTCCCAAATATGTATTTAAACATTAATCAAATAGGGATTATCAAAATACCAATAATCATAATTGGGATTATCAAAATATAATAAAGCAACTAGATTCCAAGAGGATTCACCAATCTCCCCCTTTTTGATAATCACAACTTATGCCAAAAAAATGAAATACCATCAGAGGAAAAAAGGAAAATAAATTAGCATTAGAGGAAAAGGTTTCTTTTGTTTAGAACAAATCTTCCATATTCCCCCCCTTTCAATTGTACTGTAAGATTCTCTCTTAAGTCGCATTTTATCAGGTTTCGGTTTCTCATTCCCCCTTTGTGTGTTTCTCCCCCTTTGTTAACTCTTAGGTATCATATCTTATTTTCTCTCATTGGCTCATTTTCTCATTTTCTCCCCCTTTGGGATTAATAAAAAGAAGGGTATCAGAGAAAAGATAAAGTAGAGAATAAGTGAGAAGGGAAAAGGAACAAAGTAAAGTAGGGAATACAAGAGAATTTTCATTAAGGTACAATAGATACACTGTGAAAATTAAATGTTCAAAAATACAGGTGAATCCAATCAAACAAGATCTAGAATCACTCAATCATCCTCTAGAATAGGTGTCTTTCCCTTAGGATCAGCAAAGGTTTTAGGATCAGGGTTAGCAAAGGGTTTCGGAATAGCTGAAGGCACAACTGGTGGTTTTGCTACAGAAAATGTACCGAATCTGAAATTTGTAGTCCTCTGAGTGGTCATTGGTGTCAAGCTGCAAATAGCCTAAACTGGAGTCCACTAAGGTGTACTCCCAGAGGCAGAGGCAGGAAGTGCAAGAGGTACAATTACAGGTCTGGAATCCACATGCAAAAACGGTAGCAACAGGTTCCTAAAATCCATAAAAATACTCCCTCCTCTCTCTATTGCAGACACAAAATCATCTCAATTTTCAATGAATTTATCCAAGGTAGGAGTGAGATCCCTGAGCTTACTAACCTGTTCTCTGAAGGCCTGAGTTACTGGAGGTAACTTCATATTCTCAATAAAAAGATTGAAATGGTTTGTCATTTGTTTCTTGGCATAAACCTTCTCGAAATAAGCATCCAACTTATTCTTGATTGCCTCTTGAGAAGCAGTAGATGCCCGCAGGTGATCATGAACAAAACTACTAACTTCCCTAGTGGTAGCAAGAATCTGAGTATCCGAGGAGCCACTGGTACTGGCCTTAGCCAACACTTCCTGAAAAATAGTGCAGATCTGGTCAAGGTTCACACTGGAGCTAGATGAGGGAAGAGGTTTCATTGAGAAGTCCACTTTCCCCTTGAAGGATTGAGTCAGACTACTAACTACCTTCTGAACAAGTTCATCATGACAGTTCCGATGTTCTTTTACTGACTTCTTAAAGGCCTAAAAAACTTCCACAAATTTCCTGACCACTTTTTCGATATATCGAATGTCAGAGTTTACATGATTTTGAGAGCTATGCATGGTATTCAGAGAAGCAATCGATTGTCTCAAAGCAACTACAGCTCCTGTCCAACTCTCAATCTGAGTGTGGCACACTTTAATTTCATCCAACATTTCTTTCACAGGACTGGATACACCATATCTAATGTATAACTCAAGGGATTGCTCCATGCTTTTCATCTCTTCAACGATACTTTTCTTCATATCTCCCACTGATTCCCTTATTTCTTCTTTCAATTCCGCTTTTAAGGACTCAAGGTCCTCCTTGGTTGCCACATTTTCATCCATAGTGGGTAGAGTATCATATTCCTTTTGGGGCTAGTCTTCCTCATCAGAATCTCCATAGGAATGTCCAAGAACCATATATCCTGGATCTAATGACCAACCTTCAATGTCATATAGCACTGATACTGAGCCAAGATTCTCCACCTCACTTGGAAACTTCTCCTGAGGTATCTCCTCCAACTGTTCTGCTTGATGTAATTCACTAATTTCCTCTACAACTGCTGCAGATTCAATAGCCATTTTCCTTGATGGCTCAAGAACTCTATCAACAACAGATGCTACTTCTGCTTCCTGATCAGGCACTATTTTGACTGTACTGTCTATCTAAAGGGCACAAACTAAGCTCTTGTTCTTCATTTTCCTCATCATCTACTTCACCAGCAGCCACCTTTTCTACATTAACATCATGATCTGATTCGGTTGCCTCATCCCCCTCAGAGGTGACCTTGACAACATACTAGCACGCTTCTTCTCCTTCTTCTATAATCTCTGTATCATTCTCCTTCAAGACAATTTCTCTCTTTGGTAGTTCTTTTGGAGGGATAGCTGCTCCATAAGAAATAACTTGATGCACTGGACTAGGGTGTAAGTCTAGGTCTCCTCCTTCCTCTACTGATGTCTCTTACTCCTCAGCTTCAGCTTCATCATAACTGTAGACCTGTTCTGACTCATCTGGTCCAAGAGCAGGATCCCTCACATCCTTTAGTCTAGAAGGATGATCCATAGGAGTGAATTTGTAATAAATATTACCTTCATCATTAACCCAAGACATCTTCCAAGGGTGCCAGCTGACTTTCATATATTTATAGATAGTCCTGGTGAGGCAGAAGTTATCCTTAACTACTATCATTTTATCTTGAGGTCGAACCACTTCCTTTGCTTTCATCATAACAGAAATCAACTTGGAGAAGAACAGTGCATTTGACTTAGACTTTAGTCTAGTCATATGATCAATCTGAATCATAATCAATCTACACAGATTTACCTTGACTCCATGCTTCAACAGATGTAACAAATAAATGTCCTGGAATCTTAGTGTATCAAAGACTCCTCTCCTTGGACTAATTACATGTTGAATAAACTTGAAAATAAGTTTATCTTCTCCTGCCATCTCTGCAGCTATGATTTCTTTAGGGTTCCCATTCCCTGTTAGCTCTAATAAAGAATCTTTATACTTAAACACATCACTGGTTGAGGGAACAGATTTTGAATAGAAATCACAATCTCCTTCATGCGGAACTCTTATGTTCCCAACCCATTCCAATGAAGTAAAAGAAACTTCCTGTCCATTCACAAAAGAAATCATTCTGCTTTCTTCCTCGGAATTTTCAAAACGAACGAATTCGTAGAACTGTTTCACCAGTCCTGGATAATAAGGTCCATTGTTGTTTGTGAAGCACTAGATCCAACCTTGTTCTTCTAAAACCTTAATAAACAAGGACTAGATCTCCATGAGCCATTCTGCACACACCTCTTTCTCAACGACAATCTCTCTCCATGAGAGATGCGGGTTTACTAGATTCCATTGAGCTACACTTCCACTTCCACTGGTAATAGAATTCGTTACATTCTGTCTTTTCGCTTGCGGCTCATCACTCCCATCTGTAACCTGCGGTCTCTTGACGCGGGCCATTACATATTCGAGGTTTTGGGTTTTGCGGTTTGAGAGTTTTAGTTTGGAGAGATTCGAACAAACGAGTTCACGGTGAGATTGAGTGAAGTTTAATATCGGGTTTTAATATCATTTATGAATCCCAAATAAAATAAATCTTAAAAAAAGAACTTTCGAAGTCTCATCCTTAAATACAGAATTTTTAAATGGTACGAGATGCACCAACGGTGAGGTCTCCTAACGGTGAGGATTCTCTAATGGTGTGGTCTCCTAAGGGTGAGGTCTCCTAATGGTGAGGTCTCTTAAAGGTGAGGTCTCCTAACAGTGAGGTTCCTAACGGTTTTAAGAATAAGTTATCATTCTTAATTCGTGTCTAATGAAACTTGATCTTTTTAAACTTAAAGTCTTAGTTAAAATATCGGCTAATTGGAGTTCAGTGCCTATAAATTCAAGAGTTACATCACCTCTTTGATAATGATCACTTAGAAAGTGGTGTCTAACATCAATGTGTTTAGATCAAGAGTGAGACACAGGGTTCGTAGATATGTTGATCGCACTAGTGTTGTCACATTTAATTGAAACGTATTTAAAATTAAATCCATAGTCTAGTAAAGTGTGTTTCATCCACAGAATCTGTGCACAGAAACTTCTAGTAGCTATATACTCTGATTCGGCAGTAGACAATGCAATTGAGTTCTGTTTCTTACCACACCATGATACTAGGTATTTTCCAAGTAAGTGACATGTTCCAGATGTGCTTTTCCTATCTAAATTACATCCAGCAAAGTCAGCTTCTGAATAACTTATTAAATCAAATGATTGTTCTTTTGGGTAAAACAATCCCAAATTAGCAGTACTTTTAAGATATTTTAAAAACATTTTAACAGCAAGTATGTGTGACTCTTTAGGGTTAGCTTTAAATCTAGCACACATACATACACTAAACATAATATCAGGTCGACTAGCAGTAAGATAAATAAACTCCCAATCATACCTCTGTAATTAGTTTGATATACTGGTTTACCAGTTTCATCAATATCCAATTTACAGGTGGTACTCATAGGTGTATCACTTCGCTTAATACTATCCAAACCAAAATGTTTTAATAAATCCTTAGTATATTTACTCTGATTTAAAATAATACCATCTTTAGTTTTAAAGATTTGAAGACCAAGAATGTACTTAAGCTCTCCCATTAAGCTCATTTCAAACTCATTTTGCATAACCTTTGAGAAATCAGTACATAAAATTTTTTCGAAGATCCAAAAATAATATCATCAACATAGATTTGTACTATTAAAACATCTTTTGAAATTCTTTTTATAAAAAGAGTGGTATCAGCAATTCCTTTGGAAAATCCTTTTGAAATAAGAAAATTTGTAAGTCTTTCATACAATTCTCTTAGAGCTTGTTTTAAACCATATAAAGCTTTAGAAAGTTTAAAAACATGATTTTGAAAGTGAGGATTTGAAAAACCAGGTGGTTGTTCTACAAACAAATATTCAACAATAAAACTATTTAAAAAAGCACTTTTCACATCCATTTGATATAACTTGATATTTAGATGCGATACATAGGCAAGTAAGATCCTAATAGCTTCTAATCTAGCTATAGGAGCAAAGGTTTCCTCATAGTCAATTCCTTCTTATTGATTGTAACATTGTGCAACTAGCCTAGCTTTGTTTCTAATGATGTTTCAAGATTCATCAACTTTGTTTCTAAACACCCACTTTGTGCCTATAGTCAAAGTTTCCTTAGGTCTTTCTACTAATTTCCAGACTTTGTTTCTTTCAAATCGATTTAGTTCTTCTTGCATAGCCATTACCCAAAATTCCTCACTGATAGAATCATTGACACTTTTAGGTTCTAACTGTGAATGAAAAGCTTGATGTTCAACCTAATTTCATAGAGAACCTCTAGTATGTGTTTTTCTATCTAAATTTCCTACAATAGCATCTAAAGGATGGTTATTTAGAGTCCTAGTTGGTCTAGAAAAGGTAGGACTAGAGATTTCAGGTTCATCTACAGGTTGGGGTTCAACAGAAGCAGGTTCTGGGAAATTTCCAGAACTGGATGTTTTAACTACAGTTCCACTGTCCTTATAATTAAGGTTCAAAATAGAGAGATCATCTTCAAGATTTTCAAGAGAGGTCTTAGGATCATGTGGATCAGTTTCATCAAATTTGATGTGAACAGATTCCTCTACACATTTGGTTCTTTTATTGAAAACTCTGTAAGATTTAATAGAAATAGAGTAACCTAGGAAAATTCCTTCATCACTCTTTGGTGCAAACTTGTCAGGATTATCTTTAGTATTAAGAATAAAGACTTTGCAACCAAAAACACTGAAGTAGATAACCTTAGGTTTCCTATGGTTCCACAACTAATAAGGGGTCTGCTTAAGAACAGGTCTCATAAAGACTCTATTGATAATATAACATGCCATATTGATAGCTTCAGACCAAAAATAAATAGGTAGGACATACTCATTGAGCATGGTTTTGGAAATTTTCTGAAGGGTTCTATTCCTCCTTTCCACTACACCATTTAGCTGAGGTGTCCTAGGGGCAGAGAAATTGTGACTGTAGCCATTGTGTGAGCAGTAAGATTCAAACTCATGATTTTCAAACTCACCACCATGATCACTTCTTAGGGTTTTAATCTTTAGTCCACTAATATTTTCTACATACATGGAATATTTAACAAACTAAGAACAACCTTCACTTTTGTGAGCTAGAAAATATACCCAAGTATATCTAGAATAGTCATTTACAAGAACATAGACATAATTCTTCCCATTTTAACTGGAAACTCTAGAAGGTCCAAATAAATCCTTGTGAACCAACTCGAGAGGTTGATAAGTTGACACTTCATTATTTGATTTAAAAGATACTTTATGTTGATTTCCCTTTTGATAGGGATTACAAACTTTTTCTACTAGAAATTCAAGTTTGGGTATGTCTCTAACTGAGTTCTTCCTATCATGTTTTCTAAGTTAATGTACATTGCAGTGTCCTAATCTTCTGTGCCAAAGACAAGAGTCATTATGAAAAGCATTTAAACAAGTAATATTCTTCTTATCTAAAGAATTCATATCAACAACATAAACATTTTCATTTCTTAAGGCATAAAATACGAAAACATTTTTAGAATTAGAAACATTGCAAGAATCATTTTCAAATTTAACATAAAAACCATCATCACATAACAGACAAATACATAAAAAATTATATTTCAGTCCATCATCAAATAAAACTTTGGAAATCAATATTGAGTCAGTGTTACCAATCTGGTCTAAGCCGATAATTTTTCTTATAGAGTTATCGCCAAAAGTGACAAAACCTCCATCAATTCTGACTAAGATTTTAAATCATGAGAAGTATCCTGACATATGTCTTGAATATCCACTATCCAAGTAATCGGTCTTTCTATAAGAGCTCTTTAAGCAGGTTCCCTACAAAACAGATTTAGACAAGAAATAATTTTGGTACCCATATTTTCTTGGGTCCAGACAGGATAGCCAATAATACTTTAGGTAAGCAGATTTGGCTAATGGGTCTCATAAAATTTGTAGAATCAAAATATTTTGAAAGATAAAATTTTTTGGATCTGTAACTATGTATATAACTGTTCTAAGCATATGGAGTTCCAGAACTAGAACTAGTAACATTCTGTCCAGATTTAGGAATGAATTTAGTTTTGGTAAATTTTCTCTGTCCTGGTTGGTATCCTATACCAGTAGTGTATCTAGGTGCTATTTTATTAACTAGCATTTGAGTAAGATTGTCTTTACCATTTGTAAACTTTTCTAAGTCTTCATTAAGTTTCTCATTAGATAATTTTAGTTCATTATTCGCTTTAAGAAACTGATCATTGTTTTCTATTTCAATATCAGGATCAGATTTATATTTAACAGTTAATGAATACTGTTTCTTTAAACCTTTGTATTTTCCTTTCATCTCATTACAGGATTCTTTTAACATATCACAATATTCAAAAAGTTTATATTTTGACATGTTTTCTGAGTCAGAATCATCTCCAGAATAATATAAATTTAAAGCAGGAGTTTCAGATGTTACCTCAGATGTGTTTGTCATGAAACACATATTTGCCTTATTTTTTAGTTCAGTTTCAAAAATTTCAAACTCACCGGATCTATCTTCAGAAGCACTCCAGGTAGCCTTCATGGATTTCTTATACATAGTGTCCTTGTATTCATACTTCTTCTTGTACTTCATCTTTCGATAATCTGCTTGTATATGTCCTTTTCTTTTGCACTCATAGCAAACAACTTCATCTGTTTTGTCAAGTTTCTTCCAATACTTTTTCCAATGAACCTTGTTGTCAAACTTACCTTTGTAATTTGATTTTATGAAAAAATTCTTCTTCCTATAAGACTTCCTAAACCTTCTGGAAATGTCAGCCATCTCAGCATCATTATCAGAAGCCCTTTCACTGTCTTCACAGCTTGAACTCTCGTTTATAGATTGAAGTTTCTCATTATCCTTGTTCTTTGATGTTGAAGATTTGAAAGCAACATACTTTTTTCTAGGTTCTTCTTCTTCTTCTTTGTTCACCTTAAGTTCTTCTTCATACATCATCAAATTTCCAATTAGTTCCTTGACTGGCAGTTCACCTATATCACACGATACTCTAATTGAGATAGATGTTCCTCTCCATCTTTCAGGTAGACATATCAGAATTCTCATAATTTGTTCCTTTGATGGAACATCTTTTCCCAGAGATATCATTGTGTTGAAAATTTTGTTGAACCTGAGATACATGTCAGAAATGGGTTCATCTAGCTTTATCATAAAATTATCATACTTAATAGTATAAGTGTTCAATCTCATTTCCTTAACATTAGTTGTTCCTTCATGAGAAACAGGTAAGGTATCCCAAATTTCATAAGCAGTTTTACAAGCAGATATTCTATTAAATTCTTCATCTCCTAAAGCATAGTACAGAGCATTCATGGCATTACAATTATTATTGTATGCAGCCTCAGTAGCTTCATTCCATGTAGATCTAACAGTAGTAGGTATTTTATATTCTGATTCTATAGCAATCCAAATATAAAAACACATGCTCTCTAAATGAATTTTCATCTTGATTTTCCACTGAGCATAGTTAGTGCCATTGAAAAAGGGTGGTATATTGGTAGCAACACCTTCAAGTCTGTTATCCATGATAACATACTTAAGGAAAATATTTTAAAGAGATAAAAATTTAGAAATAAAAGAAATTTCAAGAAATTTAAAATACAACTAAAATCACAGTTGAAAAATAGAGTACTTTAGAAAATATTTAAACAACCTCTAATACCAAATGTTGTTCGGAGTGGACACTCAAGAGGGGGGTGAATTGAATTCCAATTAAAATTTCTGTTTAAAAAACTTTTTCTTAAAATCCCCCAAATAAAACACAGAATTAAACTGTAGTGAATTTATATCAAAATAAAGTTTCTGTTAGGTTCTCAAAGGATTGATTATTTCCCAGTTAATCAAATCAGAAGAATTGTTTAACTTTTGAAACTAACATACTGATTTACAACTAATATAAACACATGCAAGTTTAATTTTCAATGTGACTTTAAAATAGTTTTGGTTTTAAAGTAGTTTGTAGCGGAATAGAAATATCTTTGAAAATAAATAAGCACAGCAGATTTAACCAAGAGGTTCAGTCTCAAGCTGAGACTTAGTCCTCTCAAAACGTTAAATAAAAGTGATCCACATCCTGGATCATAGATTACAACAGTATACAATTGTCCAGGTCCAAGACCTCTACCACTGTTATCCGTGAGAACAAAAAAAACAGCACCAGCTGTCCAAGTCACACACGACCTCTACAACGGTTATTCATGGGAAACAAACACAATAGCAAACCAGCTGTCCAGGTCATGCATTACCTCTACCACTATCCCAGTGGGAAATAAAAAAAAGTAAGAGTTTGAGTGAGGATTTACAGATCCTCCAGTTAATGTACAACAGACAGTGTGTGTGTAAAATATAGCATATGACACACACTGCTCAAAATGTAAAAATTAAATCATAGAGGCAAATATTTAGAGTTTAGAAATGGCTATAGTGATTACAGTGCAGCTCTAGACTCCATTGGATTGATCATAATTGGTTCTGAGTCCTCTTCTGGTTTTTGTCTGGAAAACAGAGTGTCGTCTGCATCCTTGGCTTCCAAGTGTAGAGACAAAGAAAAAGGTAGTCGATGAAGTTCTTGTGTTATGTTCTTGTTCTCAGTTCTTCACTGGTATGTAGTAATGAATGAGTTCTTTGTGTATGTTCAGTCATCTCTTTCCATTAACACTCAATTGTTCTTACAGCACACCCTGTGGTATGTATGTATTTGTGTATTCGTCTATTCATTCCTCTCTCAGCAGCAGCACATCCTTCTTTCATTTAAAGCATGAGCTCCGTAAAAGAAATGATTTCTTTTCGCAGGTATGAGGTACGGTTTCCTGACAAAAAAAAACACCCATTAAATAAATGTCAGTGCATTAAAATATACCTAATATGACCGTTGGTTAGATTAAACAATGATAAAGAAATTAAATCAGTGTCGGGTTATGTCTCTGGAACGGCAGCTTTGATATCGGTAGGTAGATGTCACGGTAGGCTTGCTTGTATCAGTGACTTCTTGTGTAACAGTAGACTTGATGTGTAATAGTAGCTGTAGACTTGTCTTGTATCGGTACCTCTATATCGGTAGCAGTTTCTCTGTATCGATAGTGGTAGACTTTTCTTATATCAGTAGAGGTAAAACCCTATCAGTAGCTGTAGACTTTGATGTATCGGTAGACATCCTTTGATAACGGTAGCTTCAACATATCAGTGGACTTGTGTGTAACAATAGCTAGTCTGTATTAGTAGCTCTAAGCTGTAACGGTAGCTAGTTCTGTATCGGTAGCTCAAAGCTGTAACGGTAGCAAGTTTGGTATCGGTATCTCTAGGTTGTAACGGTAGCTAGTTCTGTTTAACCATTCTATTGGAGGAATAGGTTAAGTCAGAGTGTACAAACATCCAGTAACCGAATGACTAATATTTAAACATAAAATAATAGAACAATACTTAAAGCAACTAGATTCCCAAATAAGTATTTAACTATTGATCAAATAGGGATTATCAAAATACAAATAATAATAATTGGGATTATCAAAATATAATAAATCAACTAGATTCCCAGAGGGTTCAACAATATATAATCTCTTGTACAATATGTTCACTCTAATTAAGAAATAATTTTTCAAATAAATATATATGTTTCATATATTTTGTGAAAACAAAATTATAATAAAAAATTATGATTTTATTGTTTTTTATCATGTTCTTATATTTTATGTGAAAAGGAGATTATTCTCAAAATTATATGAGTTTTTTATACCTATGATTTACGTGTAAGTTTGTATATATAACTATTCATGAATGGATTAAATTATTATGAAATAATTAAATGATTATTTTAAAAATGTCACATTTTATAATTTTATAAGTAATATATAATAAAATTTTCTTATGACCATGTCATGAAAACAAAATTATATTCTAATGTATTATTTAATGTGAATAGAAATTTTACAATTAATACTATTTTATTTGAAGATTAAAACCGTCAAACCATTATTTTTTGTGTGAAATCAAAATTTTAAATATCATATGTTGAATTAAGAAAATGTTTATAAAATTATATAAATAAATTATTTGTTTTAAAAGATAATGTTTAAAATTTTATGTAATTTTTTAATATATTTTCATTCATGAGTTTATGGAGGAAGCTTTAAATATATGAATGTTAATTAACATTCTATCCATTTATGAAAAGTGTAAATATCATGAGGTTTTCTTGTACCAAATTTAAGAATTAATATCCTTTGAATACTCATATATATATATATATTTATAAATGTATTAATTCATTTTTATGTTTTTAGAAGAGAAATATCCACTGAATATATATAAATATATATGAAATATAAAAATGAATTTATCAAAACAATAGGCACATGGACATTGTAATCACAAAATGGTAATGGGGAGTGAACCCATCCCTAAGAGAAGTGGGTAATCCGAAAATGCCATTATCAATTGTTGTGGCCTTGGGATATTGTTTCCCAATTCTTTCACGTTTTTATGAAAATGTATTCGACATTGTTTTAATAATATTATATTCAAATGAAAAATTATTTTCAATGGATTTATTGAATTTTAAAAATATTAATTATTTTTAAAAATTACTATAATATTTTTAAATATATATAAGATTTAAAATGTATTTCAATGTTTTTAAAGGCATAAGTATTTTTATAGTACATTTCCAAATCATATTTGTAAAATATTTTCAAAGGATTATTCATAATGATATTATATTTTTAAAAGTGTTTTTAAAATTATGTTCTCAAAATTATATTTATTTTAAAATGATTTTTAATATTCTTTCAAAGTATTATTTTTAAAAATGAAATTTAAAAATTAATCCCACAATTAATTTTCAAAAGGTATTTTCAAAAGAGTTCTCAAAAATATTTCCAAAATGTAATTTTATTAGTATTTTCAAAATTATACTATAACATTATTTTATAAATTATTCTCAAAAGTTTTTCAAATATTATTTCTAAATGGTATTTTGAAATGTATATGTATATTAAAGTGGTTTCTAACAGGAATTTGAAAAAAAACAATACTGGGAAATAATTATCACCCTATGATTTATAAAATATTTTCATGATCCATTAAAGGTTTTAGGAAGATTAGCTTCAATAAAGAGCTATAATGGAAAAATTCGCATCATAACCTTTTTATTTATTGTTTAAACTCTAATAATATGTAATATTTTTAATATTCTTCAAAATCCTAGATAATAAAACTACCTAAAAAATATATGACTATATTTTTTAGTAACATTTATAAAAATAAATATATGACATTATTTTATACAAAATCTAGAAGTTCGAGTCATAAAGATTCGCATATATCATTATTATTCTTTCTCTGGATGGATATTCATTATGAAAAAATGAAGTTTATGAAACTCAATTATCTTCCATGGGTTATATCATGATAATATTATTATGAAACCTTTTTAATTTTCTATGATAAATGTGTTAATGGAGGGTTGAAAGAATATGGATACCCTTTATTTTTCAGAGGCTATGTTATGATGAAATTTTTATGAAACCAATTTATTTTCATTTGTTCTCATTTGATGAATGTTTTATGATCCTATGGAAAATATATGTATTATTCTCATTATGTGAAGTGTGAGACCTATATCTAAATATAATGAATAGGGTGATTATTGATATCTACTAAGATAAATAGAACTTGAATGGGGAGTGAACCATGTTCAGCAAGTGAGTTTGTCCACAATGACAGTATTAGGTGTGAAACATGACTACCCTGATTATTTTGTGATGAAACCAATACACTTTTATATTATTGTATATTTTCCTTAAAATACAATGAAAATTATTTTATATGATTTTGTGTATGCAAAAAATTCATACCTTTTCCTAATGTTATGTTCTGAGGGTTCATGCTCTTTTATTCCATTATGATTCACGTCTTATGAAATGGAAATATTAATTCCATGAGAGATTTTTATGATTAATGATATATGTAATGACCCAATATTTTTGGGTAGTATATTAACTTACTCTTAATGATTTAACAAATGTTAATGGTTAATGCAGAAAGAGGAGTTGATGGCTTCATTTAGTAGACTCGAACCTTATGAAGCCCACTTATCAGAGCTTGGAAAGGAGGTAGAATCTGTGGGCTTCACTTTGGACCAAGCCCAAGCCGAACTCCAGTGTGTCAAGCTTGAACGGAAACGCCTGTGGGAGAAGTTCAAGTTAGTATAGATTACTACTAGGGCCATGTTATCTGAGCCTCCCTCAGATTCTCTCACCATTGCACACCTTACACTTAGGTCATATGCCGGTGTTATAAGGGGTTATGTGATGAGACCCTAGCTTCTTTGTGTAGTCCTTTGGGATGAATGAATTGAGATTTCTTCCTTTAGGGATGTTTCCGAAATTTCAAATGTCTGGATAATTTTAGGATGTATTTTATTGATGAATTTTGAAAAAAAGATATTTTAAAATATTTATTTAAACCCTAAATAATTAATGATGTGTAATTATTTTCAAAAAATGCTCTTCTACAAAAGTGTTCAGTAAGGAATTTGGAGTCAAATAAGATCAAATTAATTTTTGATGAATAGTAAATTATGAATAGTGATTTTACGCTTAGGATTAGTAATGTGACCAAATGGATTAGTAATTTCACTCAACGAAAGTTTTAATATAATTTAGACACCTAGATTAAGTAATGTGATTCAATAAAACAGGTAAATAACGGTTTCATAAATTATTAGTCAAGTGTTAGTTTTTTCAGATGAATAGTGTTTTTTAATTAAGAATTTAATTAAAAATAATTAGAAAATTATTTTAATAAAAAGGACATTACTTTTGAACTCCGAGCATCGATATTATGTTAAGGTAATTTTTGGGGATTTTTCTGAAAAAATTAATTTTCGATGAATAGTGAAAATATAGTTTTTAAGTTATGGGTGTTTAATGACATCATTAAATGATGTATTAAGTATGTAATCAATATGGCCGACTTATGACTAGTACGATAAGGTATGAGGTATCCCATGTGGCCAATACCGTGGACAAATACCATGGGTAAGCCCATGGTTTTGCCAAAACCACTAATGAGGTGTCCCTTGGCCATTAATGCCCTGTACCCTCACTTTTCCTACAAATACCCACCCTTTCCTCCTTTATTTTTCACTCCCAACTCTCCCCCAACTAATTTCGGGTCTCCTTACCTCCCAAGGTGTCCTCCCAAGGTGCCCCCAAGACCTCAAGGTCCAAAGCGTTGAGTTTTAAGAGTTACATTTTAAGGTAAGGGATCCGACCTCTCTCTTTCTTTTCATGTAATCTCCTTTATGTCATTCCTTTTATGCTCCATGTTCTTATGTGAGAGGATGTTATTTTATATTCCTCTTACTGACCTTTTCATTTTTATATGATGATAGATCCCCTATTACTCTCATCATTTCGTTTTATGAAAGTTTAAGTGACGTCGTTAGGCTGCCGAATTTTTAATGAATTCTTTCACCCTTCTCATTTTTCAACTTCGATCTTCATGTCAAGTCTTTCAAGTTTTTTTTATTATGTTGCGGTATGATATCTATATCTATCATACTGATCTCTTATGATCATATGATGAGAGACCCTATTTGATCTTGTCAAATCTTTTTTTATTGATGTTTAAGTGACGTCGTCAGGCTGCCGAATTTTCATAAGAGAAATCTTATTTTTGTCTCACTTCCTTGTTTTTCATTTCATATGGTATATCTTTCAAATTTCATTACCATGTTCTTAAATCCCTTATATTATGTCCCCCTACTGTTTTATGGATCATTTATGAGTGGGTGACCCATGTTCCCTCTCTTTCCAATGTTTTCTAAAACCTTGTAACATAGTCGTTATGCTGTAGAATTTTCATCTCAAAATGCCTCTCTCTTTTCTCAAAATTATTTTATGTTATAAAGTGAATACACAATGCTCTTATTTCTACAAGGGTATTCACATATATATCAAAATTTTCTATTTTAAATTCTGGGATTTACATACATGAAACCCGCAACCCCTTTCTGTGGTTTTAAAGTGACATAAAGATCATGTCTTTAAAGCAGTTTTTAAAACGTTATGATTATGAAATGAAACCCATTTTTTTTGGCTATATGGGTTGTTTATGAAATGATTTATGATGATATATTTGTCTCACATGATAATAAATTCATGTCAAGGGTGCGCCTAGATAGCGCTCTAATGCATTGGGTAAAGACTTAATCTCAATAGATGACTTTTTAGACTGATACCTTTGTGAATAACCTTGGTAATTTTTAATGACACCTTGGGGATGGACCTTGTTGAAACAAAATGATTGTCAATATTGAATGTTGCAGCCACATCTGCAAGTTATGAAAAATGTTATTTTTATTATGATGTATCTCATGATTTCTTTCTCATGCCTTAAAGATATTTTCATGTCATTATTGAAGTATCTCATGTTCACTTGTAAAATGTTTCTCTTGTTTCCCTTACTGGGCCTTCTGCCCACCCTTTCTTTTGATGTATGTCCCCAGGTTATGAGATGCAGTAATGAACCTAGGATGAACTTAAGGAGAAGCCTTTCAAGTGTTTAATAAGAATGTTTTGTGTTCTTTTCATGTATTATGTTCCTTGTTTCCAAGACACTAAACCTTAATGATCCTCAGTTCCATGTAATGAAACGAAAGTTATGTTATAAAAAGAGGGGATGTTATAGTTGGTATCAGAGGATGGTTTAGTTATTTGTGGAGATTAGGATATAAAAACATTAGGAAGAACCCTATAGAAAAGTATAAATATTGGAAAACTTCCTCATATTTTGGTAAGTATTGAGTAAGTGGTTTATCAAACAAATACATCCTTGTCTGGATACAAGCAGGTAGAGGCGGCTCTGGAACAGATGTACAAAGGGGTAAAAACCAAAAACACCGCTTTGAGCTAGACTCTAACGGGAACTAGTGCACGATAACGGGCCATGCTGAACTCTTGGTTACGACACTCCCGGGGGATATGTTTGGTTAATCGCAAGCTTTTTATGAATCATTATGATGGAATTATAGAGAAGTGTAATTGTCTATGCATGAAGTCTTAGTTAAAAGATTCATAAATGAAATAAGTTTCTCACTAATGTTTTATTCTTTTAGAAAATTGCAGGCAATAGGAGGAACCATACTGATGGTGACCGTAATGCACCATGTGCTGACGGCCCTCTGATGGAAGCCATAATGGAAACATTCATGCTAATGATGAACCAACTAACTCAAGTTATGAGTAATAACATGAATCAAGCTGAGAGGCCGCCCTCACCACGAAGGGAACAACAGTCTATTGAGTCCTTTATGCGTCAACGACCACTATCATTTAGTGGATCTACTGACCCTTTTGTTGCAGAACTATAAATAAGCACCATTGAAAAGATATTTTCTGTACTTCTTTGTTCAGAACAAGAAATAGTCACCCTTGCTGTTTATTTCCTAGAGGGAGAAGCTGATCAGTGGTGGCCACTGGTCAAAAACACGAAGCCTAGATGAGAGATGGAAGCTATGGAGTGGGAATAATTCTAGGGAATGTTCTTTAACAAGTATTTCCCTTGTTCCATGAGAATGAGAATGGAGAAGGAGTTTCTCGAGCTGAAGCAGAAGGAGAACGAATCTGTCGGAAGCTATGAGATGAACTTCACCCGACTTTCACGATATACCTCTAGCTTTGTCATGGATCCAAGTGGGATAGTTGATAGATTTTTCGGTGGACTAAGACCTCATCTACGGAAGAATTTAGCCAACCGGGACTACAATAGCTACGGGGAGATCGTGCGGAGTGCAATGAAAGTCGAGCTAGAGTTTGATGAGACATAGTGGTCTCATAAATCAAATGAAAAGAAGAGATCGTTGGTGCCTAGTTTAGGGAAGACTTTTGATCAGGGAAAAGGTGGAAAGCAAATTCAACTTACCACATGCAATAAATGTGGGAAGAAGCATCTGGGGAACTGCTTGGTCAGAAGTCGCAAGTGCTACAAGTGTGGAAGAGGAGGCCATATTTCTCGAAATTGTCTTAGTGAGGTGAAGCCTCAAATCCCCAACACTAACGACAGAGGAAAGATGGTTCTGGCCATACCTGAAGTCCATTTCTTCAAGTGTGGATAGCTTGGGCACTATGCTAATCTCTGTCCAAATCCAAGGGCAGTGGAGGGGAATCACCATCAACCTCAGCAAAGGATAGGGGAGCAAGTTCGTGCTTTTGATATCACAAAAACAGAAGTTGAAGCTCTGAATGATGTGGTAGCAGGTACTCTTGTTGACCTCTCAAAACTAGCAACTACTTTGTTTGATTCTGGTTCTACGCATTCCTTTATTTCCTCCATGTTTGTAAACAATATAGAATCAATTCCGGAATTTCTTGAGGTAGAGTTGTCAGTCAAGACTCCAAGTGGGATTATCCATGCATCAATAGTGTTTAGAGACTCTAGTGTTTACTTTAGTGAGCACAATATTATCTCAAATCTAGTAGTCATTCCCATGTTGGAATTCGACGTTATACTGGGGACGGACTGGCTCTCAAAGTATGATGCTAAGGTCAAATGCAGAAGTAATGAAATCTCAGTAGTCTTGAATAAACAACCTACAGTTATCTTCCAAGGAGAGATATCCCGAACTGATCCCTATCTAGAAGCACCTCCTATAGCTTTATTTATGGAGTTAATTGGTGATGATGAAGATGGAAAAGGGAGCATACCAATAGAAGATGTTCCAATTGTTCAGGAATACATGGATGTATTTCCTGAGGAGTTACCTGGACCTCCCCCCGAAAGAGTGGTAGAGTTCTCCATTGAACTCGTACCTGGGTATCAACTGATATCAAAGACTCCGTATAGAATGGAAAATGTAGAGCTGGAAGAGTTAAAGAAACAAATCCAAGACTTGTTGGAGAAGGGGTTTATCTTCCCGAGTGTGTCTCCTTGGGGAGCACCAGTTCTCTTTGTGATGAAGAAGGATGTATCAATGCGGCTATGCACTGATTATAAAGAACTGAATGGGATCACAATGAAGAAAAAATACCCTCTTCCAAGAATTGATGATTTATTTGACCAACTTTGTGGGGCTCAATTCTTCTCCATGATTGACCTTCGATCTGGTTATCATCAACTGAGGGTGAAGAAGGATGATATACCAAAGACTGCCTTCTGATCAAGATATGGGAACTATGAGTTTACTGTTATGTCCTTCGGCTTGACTAATGCTCCTTCAATTTTCATGGATTTGATGAATAGAGTCTTTAGGGACTACCTGGATAACATTGTGGTAGTTTTTATTGATGATATTTTGAAATATTCAAACATTCGTGAGGAGCATGAAGATCATCTGAGGGTTATTTTGAAAACACTGCGGAATGAGAGGCTCTTTGGAAAGTTCAGAAAGTGTGAGTTTTGGTTACAAAAAGTGGCTTTCTTGGGGCACATCTTAACCAATGAAGGAATCTCAGTTGACCCTGCAATGACAATGGTTGTGGAGGAGAGGCCTCAACCCACAACAGTAACTAAGATTCGTAGTTTCCTTGGTTTAGCAGGATATTATAGGAGGTTTGTGAAAAACTTTTCACGGCTTTCTAATCCACTATCCAAGTTGACTCTAAAAGGGGTTAACTTCATCTGGAAAAAGGAATGCGAGGAAAGTTTCCAAGAGCTGAAGAAGAGATTGGTTACTGCACCTGTGTTAACACTACCCTCTATTGGAGAAGGATTCGTTATTTTTAGCGATGAATCTCTCAAAGGGCTTGGGTGCGTCCTCATGAAAAATGACAAGGTAATTTTTTCTGCATCTCGACAGTAGAAGATTCATGAGCAGAATTATCCTACACATGATCTAGAGCTAGCGGTAGTTGTTTTTTCTCTAAAGATATGGAGGCACTATCTTTATGGGGAGAAATGTGATATATAAACTGACCACCAAATTCTAAAGTATATTTTCACACAAAAAGAATTGAACATGAGACAAAGGTGATGGTTGGAGCTTATTAAAGACTATGATTGTTCAATTCATTATCACCCTGGAAGAGCAAATAAAGTCGCGGATGCGTTAAGCAGGAATGACCCTGTTGTTCGGGCAACAATGAGGATCCTAGAAGATCCCTTGATTAAAGATCTTGTAAAACTGGACATGAGAATTATAAGAAATGGAACATCATCAACCCTATCCCAAATGATTTCTCAACCTTCATTACTAGAGAAGTTCAAGAAGGCTAAAAAAGAAGATCCTTTGCTGCAAGAGAAGTTGGAGGCTGTAAAAGATGGGAAGTTCCCTGATTTCAATATTGACCAAGAAGGTGTATTGAAATTTCGTACAAGACTATGTGTTCCATCTATTCTGGAGATAAAGAAAGAACTGATGGATGAAGCTCATTGCTCTACTTTCTCTATACATTCGAGAAGCACTAAGATGTATAGAGACCTTCATGATCATTATTGGTGGGATAACATGAAGAGGGAGATTGTTGATTACACTACAAGGTTCCTGGTGTGTCAGCAAGTAAAGGCAGAACGACAAATTCCTAAGGGGGTATTACAACCGCTACCCATACCAGTATGGAAGTTCGATAATATCACTATAGACTTTGTAACTGGTCTCCCGAAAACATCAAATGGAAACAATGCAATATGGATTATTGTGGACCGTCTCACCAAGACAACCCATTTTATCTCTATTCGGGAAGATTTATCTCTGGATCAGCTTTCCAAGATATACGTGAAGGAAGTGGTAATGCGGCATGAGGTACCACTACCCATCATGTCTGATCGTGACCCAAGATTCACATAAAAATTCTGGAGAAGTCTTCAACATGATCTGAATACTGAATTGAATTTTAGTACAGCCTATCATCCTCAAACTAATGGCCAATCTGAAAGGACTATTCAGAAACTCGAAGACATGCTGAGATTATGCTAAATGGAATTTAAAGGTGGATGGGATCAACACCACCCATTAGTTGAGTTATCCTATAACAACAGCTTCCATTCGAGTATTCAGATGGCACCCTATGAAGCTCTGTTTGGAAAGAGATGTAGAACTCCTACTTGATGGGATGAAACTGGTGAGAGAAAGTTTCTTGGGCCTGATCTTGTACAAGAGATGACAGAACAGGTTCATGCCATCCAACAACACATAAAGTCTGCTCAGAGTCGGCAGAAGAGATATGCTGACAATCGTCGAAGGGACTTGGAGTTTGGTGTTGGTGACAAAGTCTTCCTTCAAATTTCTCCCTGGAAGAGAGTCATGCGGTTTGGGAATAAAGGGAAGCTCAGCCGTAGGTACATTGGCGCCTATGAAATCCTTGATCGCATAGGAGAAGTGGACTATCGTCTAGAACTTCCACTGAACCTAGCTCAAGTTCACAATGTCTTCCATGTATCTCTCTTGAGGAAGTACATACCTGACCCTTCGCATGTACTGAACCCAGAGGTGGTACAACTGGAACATGACCTCTCTTATGAGGATCAGCCAATGGAGATCTTGGACCGTAGAGACAAGGTTCTAAGAAACAAGACTACCCACCTTGTGAAAGTGTTTTGGAGGAATCATAAATATGAAGAAGTGACTTGGGAGCCTGAGGAAACAATGAAGCAAAAGTACCCTCACCATTTTGACTAGGCCTCAAGTATAAATTTCAGGGACAAAATTTCTTAAGGGGGGAAGAATGTAACGACCCAATCTTTTTGGGTAGTATATTAACATACTCTTAATGATTTAATAGGATGTTAATGGTTAATGTAGAAAGAGGAGTCGATGGCTTCATCCAGTAGACACAAACCTTATGAATCCCACTTATCAGAGATGGGGAAGGAGGTAGCATCTGTGGGATTCGCTTTGGTCCAAGCCCAAGCCGAACTCCGGCGTGTCAAGCTTGAACAGAAACGCATGTGGGAGAAGTTCAAGTTAGTAGATATTACTACTAGGGCAATGTTATTTGAGCCTCCCTCAGATTCTCTCACCATAGCACACCTTACACTTAGGTCATATGCTGGTGTAATAAGGGGTTATGTGATGATACCCTAGCTTCTTTGTGTAATCCTTTGGGATGAATGAATTTAGATTTCTTGCTTTAGTGATGTTTGCGAAATTTCAAATGTCCGGATAATTTTAGGATGTATTTTATTGATGAATTTTGAAAAAAGGATATTTTAAAATATTTATGTAAACCCTAAATAATTAATGATGTGTAATGATTTTCAAAAAATGGTCTTATACAAAAGGTTTCAGTAATGAATTAGGAGTCTAATAAGATCAAATTAATTTTTGATGAATAGTAAATTATGAATAGTAATTTTACGCTTAGAATTAGTAATGTGACCAAAAGGACTAGTAATTTCACTCAATGAAAGTTTTAATATAATTTAGACACCTAGATTAAGTAATGTGATTCAATAAAATGGGTAAATAACGGTTTCATAAATTATTAGTCAAGTATTAGTTTTTTTGGATGAATAGTTTTTTTAATTAAAAATTTAATTAAAAATAATTATAAAATTATTTTTATAAAAAGGAAATTATTTTTGAACTCAGAGCATTGATATTATGTTATGGTAATTTTTGGGTATTTTTCTGAAAAAAATGAATTTTCGATGAATAGTGAAAATATAGTTTTTAAGTTACGGGTGTTTAATGACATTATTAAATGATTTATTAAGTATGTAATCGATATGGCCGACTACTGAATAGTATGATAAGGTATTATGTGTCCCAATTGGCCAATACCATGGGCAAATACCATGGGAAAACCCATGGTTTTGCCAAATCCTCTAATGAGGTGTCCCTTGGCCATTAATGCCTTGTCCCCTCACTTTCCCTATAAATACCCACCCTTTCCTCCTTTAGTTTTCACTCCCAAATCTCCTCCAACGAATTTCTGGTCTCCTTACCTCCCAAGGAGTCCTCCCAAGGTTCCCCCAATCCCTCAAGGTCCAAACCTTTGAGTTTTAAGAGTTACGTTTTAAGGTAACGGATCCGACCTCTCTCTTTCTTTTCATGTAATCTCCTTTATGTCATTCCTTTTATGCTCCATGTTCTTATGTGAGAGGATGTTATTTTATATTCCTCTTACTGACCTTTTCATTTTTATATTATGAGATATCCCCTCTTACTCTCATCATTTAGTTTTATGAAAGTTTAAGTGACGGCGTTAGGCTGCCGAATTTTTAAGGAATTCGTTCACCCTTCTTATTTTTCAAGTTCGATCTTCATGTCAAGTCATTCCATTTCCTTTTTATTAAGTTGGGGTATTATCCCTATATCTATCATACTGATATCTTATGATCATATTATGAGAGACCCTATTTGATCTTTTCAAATCATTTTTTTATTGATGTTTAAGTGACGCCATCAGGCTGCCGAATTTTCATAAGAGAAATCTTATTTTTGTCTCACTTCCATGTTTTTCATTTCATATGGTATATCATTCAAATTTCATTACCATGTTCTTAAATCCCTTATATTCTTTCCCCCTACTACTTTATGGATCATTTATGAGTGGGTGAATCATGTTCCATCTCTTTCCAATGTTTTCTAAAACCTTGTTACATAGTCATTATGCTACAGAATTTTCGTCTCAAAATGCCTCTCTCTTTTCTCAATATTATTTTATGTTATAAAGTGAATACTCAAAGCTCTTATTTCTACAAGGGTATTCAAATATATATCAAAATGTTCTATTTTAAATTCTGGGATTTACATACATGAAACCCGCTTCCCCTTTCCGTGGGTTTAAAGTGACATAAAGATCATGTCTTTAAAGCAGTTTTTAAAACGTTATGATTATGAAATGAAACCCATTTCTTTTATGCTATATGGGTTGTTTATGAAATTATTGATGATGATATATGTGGATCACATGATAAAAATGACATTTCAAGGGTGTTCCTAGATAGCGCTTCAATGCATTGGGTAAAGACTTAATCTCTAGAGATGACTTTTTAGACTAATACCTTGGTGAATAACCTTGGTAATTTTTAATGACACCTTGGGGATGGACCTTGGTGAAACGAAATGATTGTAAATATTGAATGTTTCATCCACAACTTCATGTTATAAAAAATTTTATTTTTATTATGAGGCATCTCATGATTTCTTTCTCATGCCTTAAAGTTCTTTTCATGTCCTTATTGAAGTATCTCAAGTTGACATGTAAATTGTTTCTCTTGTTTCCCTTACTAGGCCTTCTGCCCACCCTTTCTTTTGATGTATGTCCCCAGGTTATGAGATGCAGTAATGAACCTAGGATGAACATAAGGAGAAGCCTTTCAAGTGTTTAAGATGAATTTTTTATGTTCTTTTCGTGTATTATGTTCCTTGTTTCCATGACACTAAACCTTAACGATCCTCTGTTCTGTGTAATGAAATGAAAGTTATGTTATAAAAAGACAGGATGCTATAGTTGGTATCATAGGATGGTTTAGTTATTTGTGTAAATTAGGATATAAAAGCTTTAGGAAGAACCCTATAGAAATGTTTAAATATAGGAAAACTTCCTAGTATTTTGGTAAGTATTGAGTAAGTGGTTTATCAAACAAATACATCCCTGTCTGGATACGAGCAGGTAGAGGCGGCTCCAGCACAGATCTACATAGGGGTAAAACCTGAAAATACCACTTTGATCTAGACTTGAATGGGAACCGGTGCACGATAACGGGCCTTGCTGCACTCTTGGTTACGACACTCCTAAGGGATATGTTTGGTTAATCTCAATATTTTTATGAATCATTATGAAGGAATTATAGAGAAGTGTAATTGTCTAAGCATGAAGACTTAGTTAAAAGATTCATAAATGAAATAATTTTCTCACTAAGGTTTTATTCTTTTAGAAAATGGCAGGAAATAGGAGGAACCGTGCCGATGGTGACCGCAATGCACCATGTGCTGACGGCCCTCCGATGGAAGCCGGAATGGAAACATTCATGCTAATAATGAACCAACTGACTCAAGTTATGAGTAATAACTTTAATGAAGCTGAGAGGCGGACCTCACCATGAAGGGAACAACAACTTGTTGAGTCCTTCATGCATCAACGAAAACCATCATTCAGTGGATCTACTGACCCTTTGGTTGCGGAACAATGGATAAGCTCCATTGAGAAGATCTTTTATGTACTCCTTTGTTCGGAACAAGAAAAAGTCACCCTTGCTATTTATATCCTAGAGGGAGAAGCTGATCAGTGGTGGTCACTGGTCAGAAACATGAATCCTAGAAGAGAGATGGAAGCTATGGAGTGGGATGAATTCCAGGGAAGATTCTTTAACAAGTATTTCCATCGTTCCATTAGAACGAGAATGGAGAAAGGGTTTCTCGAGCTGAAGCAGAAGGATAACGAATATGTCGGAATCTATGAGATGAACTTCACCCGACATTCACGATATACCTCTAGCTTTGTCATGGATCTATGTGGGAAAGTTGGTAGATTATTCGGTGGACTGAGACCTCATCTATGAAAGAATTTAGCCAACCGGGACTACGATAGCTATGAGGAGATCGTGCAGAGTGCAATGAAAGTCGAGCTGGAGTTTGGTGAGACATAGTGGTCTCATAAATCAAATGAAAAGAAGAGATCATTGGAGCCTAGTTTAGGGAAGACTTATAATCATGGAAGAGGTGGAAAGCAAATGCCACTTACCACATGCAATAAATTTGGGAAGAAGCACCTGCGGAACTGCTTGGTCGGAAGTGGGAAGTGCTAAAAGTGTGGAAGAGGAGGCCATATTGCTCCAAATTGTCGTAGTGAGGTGAAGCCTCAACTCCCCAACACTAACGACAGAGGAAAGATGGTTTTGGCCTTACCCGAAGTCCATTTCTTCAAGTGTGGACAGCTTGGGCACTATGCTAATCTCTGTCCAAATCCTAGGGCAGTGGAGGGGAATCACCTTCAACCTCAGCAAAGGCCAGGGGAGCAAGGTCGTGATTTTGATATCACAAAAACTGAAGTTGAAGCTCTGAATGACGTGGTAGCAGGTACTCTTATTGTCCTCTCAAAACCAGCAACTACTTTGTTTGATTCTGGTTCTACGCATTCCTTTATTTCCTCCAAGTTTTCAAATAATATAGAATCAATTCTGGAATTGCTTGAGGTAGAGTTGTCAGTCAAGACTCCAAGTGGGATTATCCATGCATCAACAGTGTTTAGATACTCTAGTGTTTACTTTATTTTGCACAATCTTATCGCAAAAGTAGTAGTCATTCCCATGTTGGAATTCGACGTTATACTAGGGATGGACTGGCTCTCAAAGTATAATGCTAAGATCAAATGAAGAAGTAAAGAAAGATCAGTAGTCTTCAATAAACAACCTACAGTTATCTTCCAAGGAGAGATATCCCGAACTGATCCCTATCTAGAAGCACCTCCTATAGCTTTCTTTATGGAGTTAATCGATGATGATGAAGAAGGAAAAGGGAGCATACCAATAGAAGATGTTCCAATTATTTAGGAATACATGGATGTATTTCCTGAGGAGTTACCTGGACCTCCCCCCGAAAGAGAGGTAGAGTTCACCATTGAACTCGTACCTGGGTCTCAACCGATATCAAAGACTCTGCATATAATGGAAAATGTGGAACTGGAAGAGTTAAAGAAACAACTCCAAGACTTGTTGGAGAAGGGGTTTATCCGTCCGAGTGTGTCTCCTGGGGGAGCACCAGTTCTCTTTGTGTAGAAGAAGGATTGATCAATGCGGCTATGGACTGATTATAGAGAACTAAATGGGATCACAGTGAGGAACAAATACCCTCTTCCAAGAATTGATGATTTATTTGACCAACTTCATGGGGCTCAATTCTTCTCCAAGATTGACCTTCGATCTGTTTATCATCAACTGAGGGTGAAGAAGGAAGATATTCCAAAGACTGCCTTCCAATCAAGATATGGGCATTATGAGTTTACTTTTATGCCCTTCGGCTTGACTAATGCTCCAACTATTTTCATGGATTTGATGAATAGAGTCTTTAAGGACAACCTTGATAACTTTGTGGTAGTTTTTATTGATGATATTTTGATATATTCAAAAAGTCGTGAGGAGCATGAAGATCATCTGAGGGTTATTTTGAAAACACTGTGGAAGGAGAGGCTCTTTGGAAAGTTCAGAAAGTGTGAGTTTTGGTTATAACAAGTGGCTTTCTTGGGGCACACGTAACCAATGAAGGAATCACGGTTGACCCTGCAAAGACAATGGTTATGGTGGATTGGCCTCAACCCACAACAGTAACTGAGATTCGTAGTTTCCTTGGATTAGCGGGATATTATAGGAGGTTTGTGAAAAACTTTTCACGAATTTCTAATCCACTAACCAAGTTGACTTGAAAAGGGTTAAGTTCATCTGGACAAAGGAATGCGAGGAAAGTTTCCAAGAGCTGAAGAAGAGATTGGTTACTGCACCTGTGTTAACACTACCCTCTATCGGAGAAGGATTCGTTATTTTTAGTGATGCATCTCTGAAATGGCATGGGTGCGTCCTCATGAAAAATGACAAGGTAATTGCTTATGCATCTCGACAGTTTAAGATTCATGAGCAGAATTATCCTATTCATGATCTAGAGCTGGCATCAGTTTTTTTTGCACTAAGGATATGGAGGAACTATCTTTATGGGGAGAAATGTGATATATACACTGACCACCAAAGTCAAAAGTATATTTTCACACAGAAATAATTGAACATGAGACAAAGGAGATGGTTGGAGCTTATTAAAAACTATGATTGTTCAATTCATTATCACCCTGGTAGAGCAAATAAAGTCGTGGATGCGTTAATTAGGAAAGACCCTCTTGTTCTGGCAACAATGAGGATCCTAGAAGATCCCTTGATTAAAGATCTAGTAAAACTGGACATGGGAATTATAAGGAAAGGGACATCATCAACCCTAGCCCAAATGATTTCCTAACCTTCATTACTAGATAAGATCAAGAAGGCTCAAAAAGAATATCCTTTGCTGCAAGAGAAGTTGGAGGATGTAAAAGATGGTAAGTTACCTGATTTCAATATTGATCAAGAAGGTGTATTGAAATTTCATACAGGACTATGTGTTCCATCTATTCCGGAGATAAAGAAAGAACCGATGGATGAAGCTCATAGATCTACTTTCTCAACACATCCGGGAAGCACTAAGATGTATAGAGATCTTCGTGATCATTATTGGTGGGATTACATGAAGAGGGAGATTGCTGATTACACTACAAGGGTCCTGGTGTGTCAACAAGTAAAGGCAGAACGACAACTTCCAAAGGGGGTATTACAACTACTACCCATACTAGTATGGAAGTGGGATAATATCACTATGGACTCTATAACTTCTCTCCTGAAAACATCCAAAGGAAACAATGTGATATGGGTTATTGTGGACCGTCTCACCATGACAGCCCATTTTATCTCTATTCGGGAAGATTTCTCTCTAGATCAGCTTGCAGAGATATACGTGAAGGAAGTGGTATGGAGGCATGGGGTACCACTATCCATCATGTCTGATCGTGACCCAAGATTCACATCAAAATTCTGGAAAAGTCATCAACATCCTCTGAATACTGAATTGAATTTTAGTACGGCCTATCATCTTCAAACTGATGGCCAATCTGAAAGTACTATTCAGACACTCGAAGACATGCTGAGATTATGCTCAATGGAATTTAAAGGTGGATGGGATCAACACCTCCCATTAGTTGAGTTCTCCTATAACAATAGCTTCCATTCGAGTATTTAGATGGAACCCTATAAAGCTCTGTATGGAAAGCGATGTAGAACTCATACTTGTTAGGATGAAACTGGTGAGAGAAAGCTTCTTGGGCCTAATCATGTGCAAGAGATGACATAACAGGTTCATGACATCCAACTACACATAAAGGATGCTGAGAGTCGGCAGAAGAGCTATGCTGAAAATCATCGAAGGGACTTGGAGTTGGGTGTTGGTGACGAAGTCTTCCTTCGAATTTCTCCCTGGAAGAGAGTCATTCGGTTTGGGAAGAAAGGGATGCTCAGCCCTAGGTACATTGGCCCCTATTAAATCCTTAATCGCATAGGATCAGTGGCCTATCGTCTATCACTTCCACCGAACCAAGCTCAAGTTCACAATGTCTTCAATGTATCTCTCTTCAGGAAGTACATACCCTAACCTTTGCATGTACTGAACCCATAGGTGGTACAACTGGAACATGACCTCCCTTATGAGGAGCAGCCAGTGGAGATCTTAGACCGTAGAGACAAGGTTCTACGAAACAAGACTACCCACCTTGTGAAAGTGTTGTTAAGGAATCATAAATATGAAGAAGCGACTTGGGAGCCTGAGGAAATAATGAAGCAAAAGTACCATCACCATTTTGACTAGGCCTCAAGTATAAATTTCGGGGATGAAATTTCTTAAGGGGGGAAGAATGTAACGACCCAATATTTTTGGGTAGTATATTAACTTACTCTTAATTATTTAACAAGATGTTAATGGTTAATACAGAAAGAGGAGTTGATGGATTCATTTAGTAGACTCAAACCTTATGAAGCCCACTTATCAGAGCTTGGAAAGGAGGTAGAATCTGTGGGCTTCACTTTGGACCAAGCCCAAGCCGAACTCCAGTGTGTCAAGCTTGAACGGAAATGCCTGCGGGAGAAGTTCCAATTAGTATAGATTACTACTAGGGCCATGTTATCTGAGCCTCCCTCAGATTCTCTCACCATAGCACACCTTACACTTTGGTCATATGACGGTGTTATAAGGGGTTATGTGATGAGACCCTATCTTCTTTGTTTAATCCTTTGGGATGAATGAATTGTGATTTCTTCCTTTAGTGATGTTTGCGAAATTTCAAATGTCTGGATAATTTTAGGATGTATTTGATTGATGAATTTTGAAAAAAAGATATTTTAAAATATTTATGTAAACCCTAAATAATTAATGATTTGTAATGATTTTCAAAAAACGGTCTTCTACAAAAGTGATTAGTAAGGAATTTCGAGTCTAATAAGATCAACATAATTTTTGAGGAATAGTAAATTATGAATAGTGATTTTACACTTAGGATTTTTAATGTGACCAAATTGATTAGTAATTTCACTCAAAGAAAGTTTTAATATAATTTAGACACCTAGATTAAGTAATGTGATTCAATAAAACGGGTAAATAAGGGTTTCATAAATTATTAGTCAAGTATTAGTTTTTTCGGATGAATAATGTTTTTAATTAAAAATTTAATTAAAAATAATTATGAAATTATTTTTATAAAAAGGACATTATTTTTTAACTCAGAGCATCGATATTATGTTAAGGTGATTTTTGGGGATTTTTCTGAAAAAAATGAATTTTCGATGAATAGTGAAAATATAGTTTTTAAGTTATGGGTGTTTAATGACATCATTAAATGATGTATTACGTATGTAATCAATATGGTCGACTTATGAATAGTAATATAAGGTATTAGGTGTCCCAAGTGGCCAATACCATGGGCAAATACCATGGTTTTTCCAAAACCACTAATGAGGTGTCCCTTGGCCATTAATGTCTTGTCCCCTCACTTTCCCTATAAATACCCACCCTTTAATCCTTTATTTTTCAATCCCAGCTCTCCTCCAACGATGTTCTGGTCTTCTTACCTCCCAAGGAGTCCTCCCAAGGTTCCCCCAATCCTTCAAGGTCCAAACCTTCGAGTTTTAAGAGTTACGTTTTAAGGTAAGGTATCTGACCTCTCTCTTTCTTTTCATGTAATCTCCTTTATGTCATTCCTTTTATGATCCATGTTATTATGTGAGAGGATGTTATTTTATATTCCTCTTACTTCCCTTTTCATTTTTATATGATGAGAGATCCCCTCTTACTCTCATCATTTCGTTTTATGAAAGTTTAAGTGACGCCGTTAGGCTGCCAAATTTTTAAGGAATTCTTTCACCCTTCTCATTTTTCAAGTTCGATCTTCATGTCAACTATTTCAAGTTCCTTTTTATTATGTCGGGGTATGATCTCTATATCTATAATAATGATCTCTTATGATCATATGACGAGATACCTTATTTGATCTTGTCAAAGATTTTTTTTATTGAAGTTTAAGTGACGCCGTCAGGCTACAGAATTTTCATAAGAGAAATCTTATTTTTGTCTCACTTCTATGTTTTTCATTTCATATGGTATATCTTTCAAATTTCATTACCATGTTATAAAATCCCTTATATTCTGTCCCCCTACTATTTTATGGATCATTTATTAGTGGGCGACCCATGTTCCCTCTCATTCCAATGTTTTCTAAAACCTTGTAACATAGCCGTTATGTTGCAGAATTTTCGTCTCAAAATGCCTCTCTCTTTGCTCAAAATTATTTTATATTATAAAGTGAATAATCAAAGATCTTATTTGTACAATGGTATTCAAATATATATCAAAATGTTCTATTTTAAATTCTGGTATTTACATACATGAAACCCGCTTCCCCTTTTCGTTGGTTTAAAGTGACATAAAGATCATGTCTTTAAAACAGTTTTTAAAACGTTATGATTATGAAATGAAACCCATTTCTTTTATGATATATGGGTTGTTTATTAAATTATTGATGATGATATATGTGGATCACATGATAATAAATACATTTCAAGGGTGCTCCCAGATAGCGCTCCAATGCATTGGGTAAAGACTTAATCTCTTGAGATGACTTTTTAGACTGATACCTTGGTGAATAACCTTTGTAATTTTTAATGACACCTTGGGGATGGGACTTGGGGAAGTGAAATGATTGTCAATATTGAATGTTGTAGCCACATCTTCAAGTTATGAAAAATGTTATTTTTATTATGATGTATCTCATGATTTCTTTCTCATTCCTTAAAGTTCTTTTCATGTCCTTACTGAAGTGTCTCAAGTTCACATGTAAAATGTTTCTCTTATTTCCCTTACTGTGCCTTCTGCTCACCATTTCTTTTGATGTATGTCCCCAGGTTATGAGATGCAGTAATTAACATAGGATGAACTTAAGGAGAATCCTTTCAAGTGTTTAAGAAGAATGTTTTATGTTCTTTTCATGTATTATGTTCCTTGTTTTCTAGACACTAAACCTTAACGATCCTCAGTTTCGTGTAATGAAATGAAAGTTATGTTATAAAAAGACGGGATGCTATAATATATAGGTGTGGTTTTCAAATGTTATTCTTATGTCCTCATACAATTATGCCCATGATATTTTTATATTTAACTTTCTTCTCGTTACTAAGATTTTTTGCTCACCTATAATGGCCTGGACCTCTATGGTCCTCTTCATCCTCAAAATACTGTGTTAGGGGTGTTCTAGGGGAATCATGGCACATCATTATAAGAGTATTCAAATATTTAGTTCTCCAATGGTGACTCACTAAATGATGGATCGTGGAATGGTGTCTCATGGAATGGTGGCCACAAAATAGTGACTCATAAAAAAGTTACTCACAAAATGGTAGCTCACCGAATGGTGTCTTACCGAATTTTATCTCACTGAATAGTGATTCTTTTAATTGTTGTTCAATGATCAATGACTCGCAGAATGGTTCCTCATTTCATGGTTTCTCATTGAATGGTGGCTCAGGGAACAATTCCTTGCTGAATGGTAGCTTACCGAATAATTACACAATGAAAGTGATCTCACCAAATAGGGTCTCGTCGAATGGTAGCTCACAAAATGGTGACACACCAAATATAGACTCACTGAATAGTCTCTAACTAAATGGTGACTCACCGAATCGTGCCTCACCGAATGGTAGCTCACTAAATGGTGACTCACAAACTTTGACTCAATGAGCGGTAACTCACCCAATGGTGACTCACCGAATGGTGAATCACCCAGTAGTGGGTTTTCATTTCCAGTTATCTATACTTTTTGAAATTTATACACCCTGATGTCCCCTTTGATATATAATGAGTTAATTTCCATATTTAATGAATTATTGGTCCATTTAAGATGGAATTTATCACCCAAAAACCTGAAGCTTACTTTGACTCCTATACCATGTGGTCTTGAACATGATATGGAATTAAAGGCCATTGAAACTGTTTCCCTGTAGATCTAGGATCCAACCATTCTAAAAGGTTAAAACCTCTCATCCTTTAAACCCTTCCATTTTTCTCATGATGTTTCGACATCCTTTCTTCCCCAATGATTTGTGTGCATGTGTCGTAGGAGCCTCTTCAGTTTTCCCATGGTGTCCTTCCTGCTACTCACCTGAGCTATTGTTTTAGCACAATGATGGATTGTTGATCATCTGATATTCCATGTACGGATACCATTATCTGTCTTTTATTTCTGTATCATACAGGTGGTGTGTACTGATATCTTCCTTTGGTAACAGTTGAAATCTATTTAACAATGATATTTAGAAGCAATAAATGAGGGTCTGAGAAGTTAATGATGATGGTCTTTTGTTTTTATATTTTATCCTTGATCCATGCTATGAATTTTATGGTTTTTATTATTTTAAAAATATTGGTTATTGGTGGTCTCTATTTGTGAAACTGTATGATTTGTTAAACACTTATATAAGAATTAAAATCTGTTTATCATCTATATTCAGTTAAATAAATGGATTCCCGACAATCAAACTTGTTTTCTAATCACCCCTGAATAATTAAAGTGGAATAAAAGTACAAGTGATGCAAAATCTGAATACACCTTTTGGTTTTGTGTGGCTATGTGTTGTGTGTGGTTCTCTTTAGCCTTGTGTCTACGCTACTCATGAGGTGATGTGGATGGGAGTGTGGTTGTGAGTATGGGGTGGTATAGGGGGATAAATGGTATCTCAAGCTGAAATATTGATTTATTATAAAATGGATGAACTTGTTATGCAGTGGGACCACATCTATGCAATGGTTGGGCTATGGGGATTTTGGACAAGGTTGTGTCATGTTCATGTTTAAGGGTGTTTTTGGGTGTGGTGTTGTTGTGAAGCAGTGGTACTGTAACACCCCATGCTTCCATGGTACGCTTCTCATTCAATAATGCAATATCTTGCATTGTTTGTAAGTTCGAGATTCTAACACACCACGACCAATCAAAGTAGCCGATATGAATAGTAATATCCACCATTTGAAATTATATAAATTTCATATTTTAGAATGGACTTCATTTTTGGATTCAAAATATCGAAATTAGCCTATGTCGATTTTTTGGTGTTTTTCTGAGAACATCCCATTTTCGATGAATAGTGAAAAATAATTAAAAACACATTTTTTAATAAAAATAATTTATAGTGATAAATTATACTATTGAGTGGTTTTAAAGTATAATTAAAATATACTTTTATCATTTTATCCAATGGTGGTCATTATAATTAATTTAACTTTGATATTGGACATAAATGAGTGTCAATCTTTTGATAGATATTGTTTCTTAAAAACACATTATTTGTTTTGACAGCAGGAATGAAATATAAAAATAATTAATTCAAATTTTATATTTTTAATTTTTTAAAATGGACAGAATTTGTGAATTTGGAATATCAAATATAACTTAGAGTGAATTTTTCATATTTTTCTGAAAAACATCGATTTTTGATGAATAGTGAAACCACTAAGTGGTAGTTAAAAAAATGATTTTTCATTTAAATGAAATTTTAACACCTCTATGATTTTAATTTCAAAAATCAGATATACATCATTTTCATTACGAATTAAAATTTTGTTCAATGATATTAAAATAATTTTTTTTGTGAATAGTAACTTTTATGTTCTATTAATCGCGATTAAAGGCAATTAGTGTAATTAAGGTAAATATAATGTTATAATAATATGAAATTACATTTACACTTGTCCTACCCTTATTGGATGAGCGATGGCCGACCCAAAAAATCCATGGGTCATCTTGGGGACCCTATGGAGCCACTTGGGTAATAAAATGACATTAATAACTTTTTATTTAAAGTAAAAATAAAATTGTCAAAAACATGTGTTGTTTTACTAAAACAATTATTACATGGGGTTATATAAGTTACAATTTTGACTATAAATATTTATTGGAAAGCTAAAATGGTTTCCTACATCATGGTAAATATTTTATAATTTTTAGACATTAAATAAAGTAAATTTTTAATGACACCATGATGATTCAACGATTACCTCATTAATTAACGATTTAAATAAAATGAAACAATAATGAAAAATCTAAGACTTACATTTGTCAAAAACCTATTGGATGAGTATATTTCGAACCCTTATCACCTTATCCTTGAAATATATAATTGTGGAACCTTAAAAATCCAAAACACATTATATAATAATGAAACATTTCGTGACTTTCCAGGAGTACCCCTCCTATCCTCTTATAAAATGCCCCCTCCTCTACCACATTATTCACACCTTATAATCAATTTGGCTCTGAAAAAATCTACCCAAAAACTCTCTAAACTTTCCTCTATTAATCTTAGAAGCCTCACTTTGGGCATAAGTCTTCCCAAGGAATCCTTTGGCTCAAATCGAAAAGATTTACCTGATTGTAAGGCAATGTATTCTCTTGTGTTCTTTTGTTTTATTTTGCTTCTCCAACCCTTTAAACTATTATTATTCCTTTATTTTGTAACCACACAAGTATATGAAATATATTTAGATGTTGTTATGAGAATTATTTTATTTACACTTAAACTCACCTTAGTCTAATGGTTAAAGAACATACTGTTTCTGTGGTTGGTGAATTACTGCCTCACGAAACGATGATTGTTCAATATTCTTTTAACACCTCCCATGGTGGCCATTAAGATGTCAATATATATATATGATATATATTATGTTTATGTTTTTATTATGCTTCTGTATTTTTCATTTATGGCATTATTTTATGATTTCCATTATGGGTAAACGTGAAAATTTCATTTTAGGAAGTGTGGACTACCGCCCCTCAAAGTGATTTGAATGGTTAAAGCCATATGTGGGATGTATAAAGGATGGAGTAATGATATTATATATGATATTATACTAGAATTATAATATACCTTTATATCATTATTATTTAATTCCATTAACTACGAAATAGAAATGAAAGTAGCGTTCATGCGTACGTACGGCTTACCATCTCCATGAACGGTGCATTTCATTTATTACCTCTAAATGTTATGTAATATAATAAATGCATGTATATACTGGATATATATGATATATATGATATCTAAATCATTAATATAATTCTGGATATAATGGATATTTCACCACATGAACAACTTTTAATTATAAGAAGTTTATTTTTGACTCAAGTACCAATGATCGACAAAACGACCGTTATTAACATAAATAATTACATAATGTTCATAACATGGTAATAAGTGATATAAAAGGAATAATGAAATTTAAAATGGTTCTTAAGAAAGTATAACATAACTCTAATTTATTATTCATGAGGTTAAAGAATGATCGAGTCAAGTCGGACATGAGGTATGGGATTTTGTTTCAATCTCCTTTCATTGGGCCATATTTTGTTTTATACACAACTTTTCTTTATACGGTGTATAACCCCTTTTGACTTTTATGTTTATTAAAAGGGAATCTTTTTTATACGAAGTGTTTTACTAAACGACATAAAAGGAATGTTTTTTTGTCGTACCTATGCGGCAATAATGACTTCTCTGCCATTGTGACCATTATTTGAGTTTCGGCATCCTCTACAAGAAATAACGTTTTTTAAAAGAAAAATAAATACCATGTTTTTCTTTTTTTTATTTTGGTATTGAAAATGGTTTTGATAATTTTTTTGTTATATCATTGTGTTTTATTGATATTTTGTGATTGAAATGTGAAAATTTTATGTTTCCTTTATGCATGTTTTATGTGATACGATTATGTTATAGTTTATGATATGTTTAAAACTTTTCATATAAGGAATTCATTGGACTTAATAAGTTACGGGTGGAGCCCGATTTAGCTCCTCAATGCATCAGTAGGTCTCATGATATAGACAAGTGTCTTAGGACAGGTCCATCACAAATTCGGATTTGTTGTCTTAGCCCGAGACCTTGGCTACGATGTTATGATATTCTAGCATTATGAATTCCATCATTATGAAAGTGGTTATAGATATTGCATGTGATTATTCGACTAGTAGAATATCCATGTGAAAAAGTAAATGGAATTATTTTATTTTATTTTTCCCATATTATGCTGAGGTTCAAATTTAAAAGGATTTTGTTTAAGTTATACATTGCCTTATGTGTTTATGTTTATTTATGAATGTTTCCACTATATTGTTATCCTTACTGAGCATCTGATCTCACCCCATTCAATGTATTATTTTTATCAGGATGTGAAGAAGTATTTATTAATGACCCACAAGGATTGTATGAGGGAATATGAAGACAAGATGTTGTTTTATTTTTGTTTTATTTTATGATGTAATGTCACATTTATGAATGTATCTGGTGTTTAAAAGGCTACTAAACTAATCGGTCTTTCGAGACATGATCTTTTGTGATCATGAAAATGTCACATATTAATGCTCCAACTCTGGGTAACTGGGGTCGGGGCGTTACAGTTGGTATCAAAGGAAGTTTAGTACTAACCTTGGAAGCTTGATTTAGATAATCTCTGATTAGAGCACATATCCCTATGATAGACTTTGAGGATTAATATAGAATAACATCATAGAATTTTAGTATTATATAGATTTTGTGAGTTTTCAAAGAAATACATCCCTTTCTAGATACGAGCAGGTAGAGGCGGCTCTAGCACTGATGTACCTAATGGTAAAACCCGAAAACACCGCTTTGAGCTAGACTCAAACAGTAACTGGTGCACGACAATGGGCCTTGCTGCACTCTTGGTTACGACACTCCCGATGGATATGCTTAGGATAATTACGATTTTATTTACAAACCATTATGAAGGGTTTATGAGTATATAATTCCTTAATGAATTTTTTTTATGATTATGGATTATATCCATAAATTGTTCAATGTATGTTAAGTGGTTTACAAGTATAGAATTATGTATTTTGATTCATAAAATGATCTAGTTTATGACATTGAATAAAAATGGTGCCTAGTGGAAGGAATGAAAACCATGTCAATTCACGCACTCCATGTAGGGAATTCCCTCTTTCTCAAGATAATTATAATGGAGCTGGTGACACAACTGGTGATGATCAGCATATCACCATACTGGGAAAACTTACTCAGGTTAGGAATAATAACCTTACTCGTATGGGGAACCCTGATCCACAACATGGAGGATAAATGTTAGACCGCTTCATGAGGCAACAACCACAAATAGTCAATGGGAGTAAAAATCCCTTAGTAGCTGAGAAATGGATAAATTCCTTAGTGAAAATATTCCATGCCTTTGGGAGTAGTGAAAGGGAAAAGGTTATCATGGCAGTTTACCACCTCACTGGAGATGCTGATCAATGATGGTCATTGATTAAAAACACAAAGGAAGATGATGATGTATAAAATATGGAATTGAGGGTGTTAAAAGACTTTTTCTTAGAAAAATAATTTTCTTATGACCATCGAGGAGATACTGAAAGGAAAATTCTGAGTCTGAGACAAAAGGAGGATGAGAATATCACAAATTATAAGGCCAACTTCACAAGGTTAGCATGGTATGCAGCAGATTATATACGTAACCCAATAATTATGATTGATCATTTATTTGATGGGTTAAAACCATTTATCTTTCGTGCTTTAGTATCACAATCCTTCTCATTGTTCGAAGATATTGTCTCCTGTGTTATAAAGATATAAAAGGAATTCTCTAAGTCTTATGACAACAAAGTAAAGCAAGTGAAGAAGGGAATGGTGGAACAAGAGACCGATAAAGGGGAAAAGGGAAAGAAGGATGTTCCATTATGTGATAACTGTAGGAAGAATCACCCCAGTACATGCCTAAAGGGAATGGGAGTTTGTTACAAATGTGGAGAAAAAGGTCATCGGGCTTTTGATTGTAAGGGAAAGAAAGAGGCTATCAATGTTGAATGCTACAATTGTAGAGAAATAGGGCATTATGCAAATTAATTCCAAAAGCGCCAAGGAAAAATTCCTTATAAAAGGCCAAGGGATAAAGGTCAATCTTATGATGTTACTACAGTTGAAGTGGAATAATTAATGTATTAGTGATTTTGGACTCAAGTATTATATTCTAGTTATAAGAATAATGTGATATATTTAAGGATTGTACTGTAATACTTGTTGTTTTCATTAAGGTTTTAATATGATGAAGGTAATCATATTTTTAGTATGTGACAACAAGATGAACTTTACTCTGTTTCGGGAATCTGATGTTACAATTGATTTTAGAATTTAGAGACATTTTATAGAAAGTCTGGACAGAGGTATTTTGGATAACTATAAAGGTTGGAATTGATTAAGTTGAACTTTGGACAGTATTTTTTAAGGTTAAAACATTTCTGAAGATTATTTTTGGAATATTATTAGGAAAAGGGCAACCTGCAGGTCGGGGGATAACCCGTCGCGTCAGAAAAATATGTTGGAATCGAACCCACAACCATAGTACGATTGGACTTTATTACCTACCACTAGCCTACAAGAAGTCCCTGGTTATTACAAAATAGGTTTCCTAATCTAAATGGTCTGTGTTAATATTTAGAACCATGTACGATTAGGATAAATATAATATTTTTGAGTTCTATTATCTTTTTGAGTGAAAGATGGGTTTGTGGTAAAATTTAATTAAAAATGAATGTCTACATGGAATGTATGTATATTTCCTTCAGTTCTTAGTAAATCTCCTAAATAAATTCCTCATCTTAATGAAAGGTAACTTAAAACCAAAACGTGGTCAGTCAACTTTTCCTACTAGGGAATCAATGATCATTTAACCGATCTCAAGTTTGGGATTTTCTTGTAGTTAACTTTCTCCTCTTCCTGTTTCCTACAACTCTCAATCAGACCCTGATGGTTTGTTTCTCCTCCATATCCATGTTTGCATATAATCCTAGTATGGGCTATCTTAGGTGACCTTTGTACTTCTCTTTCTTTATTTTAAAGTTATATTTTTATTAACCGTATTTCCAATATAGGTTTTCCACAAAGGTATTTTCTACATTTAACCATTAATTTTCAAAGAACAATTTCAAATTGTGAGGACACAATTTATTGAAGGAGGGTAGAATTTAACACCCTAATCTTCCATGGTACGCTTCTCATTCAATAATGTAATACCTTGCATTATACAGAAAGTTTGAGATTCTAACACACCGCGACCAATCAAAGTAGCTGTTATGAATAGTAATACCCACCTATTGAAATTATATAAATTTTATATTTCACAATGGACTTCATTTTTTGATTTGGAATATCAAAATTATCCTATGATAAATTTTTGGTGGTTTTTGGAGAACTTCCAATTTTTTGATGAATAGTGAAAAATACATAAAAACGAATTTTTTAATAAAAATAATTTATATGGATAAATTATATTATTGCGTGATTTTAAAGTATAATTAGAATATAAATTTACCATTTTATCCAATGGTGGTCATTATAATTAATTTCACATTGATATTGGACGTAAACAAGTGTCAATCTTTTGATATATATTATTTCTTAAAAACACGTTATTTGTTTTGACAGTGGGAATTAAATATAAAAATATTTATTTCAACTATTATGTTTTGAATTTAGTAAAATGGATATCATTTTTGAATTTTGAATATGAAATATATCTTAGAGTGAATTTTTGGTATTTTTCTGAAAAACATCGATTTTTTATGAATAGTGAAACCACTAAGTGGTAGTTAAAAAACTGATTTTTTGTTTAAATGAAATTTTACCACCTCTGTGATTTGAATTTCAAAAATCCAACATACATCATTTTAATTTGTAAGTAAAATGTGGTTCAATGAGATGATAATAATTTTTGGTGAACAGTAACTTTTAAGTTCTATTAATCACGAATAAAGGTAATTAGTGTAATTTAAGGTAAATATAATGTAATAAAAATATGAAATTACACTTAAATTTGTCCTAACCTTATTGTATGAGTCATGTCCTACCATGAAAATCTATGGGTCAACTTGGGGACCCCATTGAGCCACTTGGGTAAGAAAATGACATTAATTACTTTTTATTTAAATTAAAAATAAAATTGTCAAAAACATGTGTTGTTTTACTAAAAAAATTATTACATGTGGATATATAAGTTAACATTTCGACTATAAATATTAATTGGAAATATAAAAAGATTTAATAGATCGTGGTAATATTTTTATAATTTCTAGACATTAAATAAATTAAATTTTTTATGACACCATGATGATGCAGCGATTACCTCATTAATTAACGACTTAAATAAAATGAAACGATAATGTAATATCTATGACTTGCGCCTTTCAAAAACTTATTGTATGAGTATATTGCGAACCCTTATCACCATATCCTCAAAATATATAATTATGGGACCTTTAAAATACGAAACTCATTATATAATAATGTAACATTTCATGACATTCCAAGAGTGCCCCTCCTCTCCTCTTATAAAAGGCCCCCACCTCTACCACCTTATTCACACATTCAAAGCCATTTTGCTCAACCAAAATCGTGCCAAATACTCACTAAACATCCCTATATTACTCCTACATGCATCATTTTGGGCAGAAGTCTAGCCAATGAATAATTTGGCTCAAATCAGAAAGAGTTAGCTGATTTTAAGGTAATGTTCTCTCTTAAGTTATTTTGTTTTATTTTGCTTATGCAACCCCTTAAACTCCTATTATTACTTTATTTTGTAAAAAACCTAGTATATGAAATATTCTAGGATTTTTTTATGAGAATTATTTGATTTACACTTATGCACACCTTTGTCTAATGGTTAAATAACACACTGTTTCTGTGGTTGGAAAATTACTGCCTCACGAAATGATGATTGTTCAATATTTTTTTAACACCTCCCATAGTGGACATTAAGATATCACTATATTTATATATGATATATATTATTTTTATTTTTTCCTTATGCTTCTGTATTTTTCATTTATTTCATACCTTTATGATTTCCATTATGGGTTAACACGATTATTTCATTTTAGGAAGTGCGGACTACCGCCCCCTCAATGTGATTTGAATCGTTAATGCCATATGTGGTATGTATCAAGGATGGAGTAATAATATTATATATGATATTATACTGGAATTATAATATACCTTTATATCATTATTATTTCATTCCATTAAATATGAAATAGAAAGGAAAGTAGTGTTCATGCATACGTATGGCTTACTGTCTCCATGAACGGTGCATTTCATTTCTTACCTCTAAATGTTATGTAATATTATAAATGCATGTATATACAGGATATATATGATATATATGATATCTAAAAAATTAATATAATTCTGGATATAATGCATATTTCACCACATGAAAAACTTGTAATTATAAGAAGTTTATTTTTGACTCATGTACCAAAGATCGACAAAATGACCATTATTAACTTAAATAATTACATAATGTTAATAACATGGTAATAAGTGATATAAAAGTAATAATTAACTTGAAAAGGGATCTTATGAAATTATAAATTAACTCTAGTTTATTATTCAGGAGGTTAAAGCATGATCGAATCAAGTTGGACATGAGTTAATGGATTTAGTCTCAATCTCCTTTCATTGAGGCATATTTTGTTTTATACACAACTTTTCTTTATACTGTGTATAGACGCCTTTTACTTTTACATTTATTCAAAATGAATCTTTTTTCTATGAATCATTTTACTAAAGGAAAAAAAGAAATGTTTTTTTGTCGTACGTATGCGGTGACAACGACTTCTCCGCCACTGTGACCATTATTTGAGTTTCGGCTTCCTCTACAAGCCATAACTTGTTTTAAAAGAAAAATTAGTACAATATTTTGCTTTTCTTTTGTCTTGGTATTGAAAATGGTTTTGATAATGTTTTGATTATATCAATGTGTTTTATTGATATCTTTTGATTTAAATGTAGATGTTTTATGTTTCCTTTATGCATGTTTTATGTGATACGATTATGTTATGGTTTATGATATGTTTAAACCTTTTCATATAAGGAATGCACTGGTCATAATAAGTGATGGGTGGATCCCTCTATAGATCTTCGATGCATCGGTAGGTCACATGATATAAACTAGTGTCTTCGCACAAGTCCTTGACAAAATTTTATTTGTAGTCTTGGCACGAGGCCTTGGCTACATGGTTATGATAGTCTGCCATTATGCATTCCATCATTATGAAAGTGTTTATTGATATTGCATGTGATTATTTGACTAGTAGAATATCCATGTGAATAAGTAAATGGAATTATTTCATTTTATTTTTTCAATATTATGCTGAGGTTCAAGTTTAAAATGATTTTGTTTTAGTTAAATATTGCCTTAAATGATTATGTTTATTTATGAATGTTTCCACTATATTGTTATCCTTACTGAGAATCTGAGTTCACCCCTTTCAATGTTTTATTTTTCTTAGGATGTGAAGAAGTATTTTAAAAATGACCTGTAGGGATAGTATGAGGGGATATGAAGACAATATGTTGTTGTAGTTTTGTTATACTTTATGATTTAATGTAACATTTATGAATGTATCTAGTTTTTCCTAGGCTACTAAACTAATCGGCCTTTCGAGACATGATCTTTTGTGATCATGCCAATGTTACGTATTAATGCACCGACTCTAGGTAACTGGGGTCAGGGCATTACAGTTACTGAGGATTCATTAAAAGGGGTGATTTTGAAGATTATTGGTGTTTCCTTGAGTTTTCCCTTAACTTAGATTTTACAAAGTGCATTATTTTATGAATGGGTGTTAGAATGGATTATTTTACCCTGCCCTTCTTTTATAGTCTGGATTTGGTCGTGGTTGTTATGGTTTCTCCACCTTATAAAATTTTATGTGCATGCTAGTTTCCTAGGTTGGGAAGGAATAAATAAATAATTTAATTGATAGCTCATTATGGCAGTTGGTTAAATTGATTGGGTGAGAGTATGTTTTGAGTTGTGGCTTGTAGTGAATCGTCATTCATTTATCAAATTATGAAGTGACTGTAATTAGATTGATATGTGCATTTATAGGTGGTAGTAATTGGTGTTTTTTGTGGTCTAGATGTTGTTTTTAAAACCCATGGTTGGGATGAGTGGTTTCTACCTATATATATATATACATGTAGTTTCTTGTTCTTTTTATACGCACCTTGCCCGAAGTGAGTACTATGTGCCGAACAACCCCATTGTTATGGGGGATGGTGTCCTTTCCCAAAAACCAGATGGGAGGATAGATGGTTGGTTATTGTCTCCTCCCTATACTGGCTTCTATCCATTAGTATCCCTAGACTATTTGGGAAGGATGTGTTGTGGTTGTGAGACCCCTGTTTTTGCAGGTTAGGTGTGATTCTCAGTTGTCTTCGGGATGAGTTGTGAAGTGATTCACAGGTGTCTTTAGGATGGGGGTGAGTTTTTCAGCTTTAGGGTATGTGGGTGAGGTTTGACGTATAATGTGGACTAAGGTGTTTGTGTTTAGTTTGTGGGTAGGTTGTGGTAGTGGGGTTTGTTGAAGATATTGTAGCATCAGGACCTTCACCATTAGGGATGAGAAGTTAACCAGTGGGAAGTAGTGTGGGGACCCAAATATTGATGTTCTTAATACTTTACTTTACTTGATACAAGTTATTTAGCCAGTGTTCCTTGGTGATGTTTTGGGGGATAATATACCTTGTTAGGTGATTTTGTGTTTCTACTATTTTTTTCATGGGAGAACTAGTATGATCCCCCGACTTGTGCATGAGTGACATTGGATTTCCTATTGTGTATACTTCTATGCTCATCCTACTTATAGAAAACATTTTCCAGGTTTTTAGGGATATTATGAAAACCGTACTAGACCATAATAGCTCAGGCGTCGAGATAATTAATTTTCCACTGCATAGCTTGTTATTTTGATACATTCATTGATGTTTTCATTGTATTTCTATCGTTTTTTCTTTAAACATGTATTTGGAATGGATTTTGGTTTCATTATATATATTTTTCTGGGAGTGGTTTGATGTTGATACATCTTATCTATTGATCATGGATACTATTAAAATTATAATTCCCCCAATTTTTTGTGATATTTATATACCCTTGGTACTGGTCACCACCCTAGAAACTGCTGGAGGCATGACTCGGGGGGTCATTATTTCTCTTTCATCTAGATTATGGAAGGTCATGGAATATTCATATCTAATCCCTCATAATGGAGATGGAGGGTCATTATAGAATTGTATTAGAGGTGATGGTTGAGAGGTAGGATGGATTTTGGAGTTAAGAATAGTGAGGACAACATTGTTTGGTACGAAAACCATGTTTTTAAATCTTGGTGAGTGACATAAGGTAGGGAATACTGGCTAGTAAATGAGATTTTAGGGGGCCCCAGTGATTCAATTCAAGGATTATAAAGTTACTGAATGACCATGTGAGGCTACACTGATTGCAGGATAGATACCCTAGGGAAGTTTTGTGAATAATGACGACCTATTTTCTTATTTTTCAAGGGATTTTGGGAACTAAAAATAAGTAATGAGTTAAAGTGAATAATAAATAAATTACATACTAATTCAGGTTATAAGTTACCTGTTTTCTTTTTAGAAATGGCACTCAGTCGTTGCTCGTGAGTGGTATGAGAAATTGAGGATCAGCATGCCCATATAGGTGATTAGAGGAGGCTTTATCTAGAGGAGGAGGACAAATAATGGTAGAATACACTTCATTATTTCTAGTGGCAGACTCTAGGAATTTTTGAAGTTATCATTTTTGATACATATATAAATATTTGACTTGAGGAGCTGGTGACCACATTGAGCTTGATTCGGTCTCTGATGAAGTATTGAGTTTCTCTTGCGGTTATACAAATTAGGGGGGATGTTCATTAGTGGTATATTATTTACCTTGGTTAGAGGAAGGAGGAGAAGGTTTCATGGGATGAATTTGAGAAGAAGTTCCTGGAGTAATTCTATTCGTTGATGATAATGGTCAAGAAGAGGAAGGAGTTGCTCTCACACCAGCATGGGAGTATGTCAATACGGGAGCTGGGGATCATGTTGAAGGATCTCCCTCACACTTCCATGGAAAACATTACAGTTGAGGAGTCTTGATTGAGTCACTTAGAGGGTTCACTTCATCACTTTCTATAGTATGAAGTTTCTCCCATCTCCTTACCCACATACATAGAGGATCAAAATAAGGATGAGGTAGTGGAAATAACTCACTCATGAGTATTATTACCATGATCGGGTAGCTATCTGATTACTTCAAATATAAAGGCTATCAATTGTAGGTCTGTAGCTTTAGGACCTTCCAGGTTTCGACCAATGGGGAGCCGACCCCCGTTATTTCATCTCCAACCTTCTAGTGTTCATCTCTTTCCCATAGGATTTGGACATAGGTGTCTCACTTGTGGAGGTCACATGCACCTTCAGATTCTGTTTCAAATTTGTTCAAAGTATGGTGTTCGTGGATATGTGTAGTTCCCAACTCATTTTTTATTACCAGCCAATCCATTTCAGCTATAGGGAACAAAGGATCCTACTCCACCGATGGGAGACATAGAAAGTAGAGGTAGAACTCAGGTCATTCCACAGTGTCCTCGAACGAATCATGGTTGAGGAGGCTGCTGACTAAAGAGGGGGATATGAGTTGTTCATGGTCAGTTTCATGTCATAGAGGAAGAATTTCCTATAGGTCCAGAGATCATTCAAGGTACGATCAGTTTTTTTTGTACACATGTTTTCACCTTCTTCGATTCAAGAGCTTCAAACTCATTTGATGCACCTGCAATAACCCATTCTCTGGGACTGAACATGGAAATATATTCTATGCCACTAATGTTTAGTGCCCCAATTAGAGATCAGACCACATTGTATGATGTTTGCAGGGAATGATGACTGATGTTGGGGTTGCATCTGTCTAGTGGGGATCTCATTATCCTATTGATGTAGCCATACAGTGTTATCCATGTCATCTAATCATTGTATTCTGTTTGTGCAGTTATCAATTTCTTCTAGAAGAGAGTTGTGGTTTTATATTTGGGTGGACAACATGTAGCTTATGAGGGAGAGTGAAGTTTTCATATGGGTAGTTTTCATGTAGATACATTCCATTCCTTTTTGACCAAGAAGTTAGTGGAATCTTTGAATGTTGTGATGGTGGAGGTCATGTGAATTGTCAGGGAGTAATTGGATGATTTCTCAAAGGTTCTTGTGACTCTACCCCCTTTACATGACGTTGAGTTTAGGATAGACATATAACCTCGTGCTTGTACAATTTTGATGGGTCCTTATCAGATGAAGCCTTCTAATCTGTAGGAGAAAAGGACACCAATTGATGACCTAATAAAGTGTGGATTTATCGGACCTAGTGCGTCACTATGGTGTGCTTTAGTATTCATTTCAAAGAAGTAAGATGGCGGTCTGAGGCTGTGTATAGACTACCAAAGGCTGAATCAGGTAATAGTAAATAACTTTTACCCTATGCTAAGGATAGATGATGTCTTTGACCAAATTAGGGGAGAAATTTGGTTTTATATGATATATCTACTATTTGGGTATCACCGGTTGAGGGTGAAGAAGGGTGACATCCTGAACATTACTTGAAGATGTGAGTATGGGAACTTCATGTTCGCGGTTATGTTGTTCGGTGTTAAAAATGCACCGACCATGTTCATGGGACTTATGAACTATATCCTTCATGAATTCTTGGACTGTTATGTCATCATATTAATCAATGAAATTATGATCCAATCAATGTTAATGTAGGAGAATACTGAGCATCTCAGAACTACCTTGAAGGTTCTTCAACACAACATATCTATTTGATGTTTTCCACATTTGGAAATTGGACTGGGGTGGTCCACTTAAATGGAAAAGTGGTGTCTCATTATAGTGTCACAATGGACATGTCGATGGTCGGGGCAGATGTTTATTAAGCAGCACCCAAGAATGTGGACGGGTTTTGTAGTTTTATTGTACTTGTAGGATATTTTCAAATATTCATACATTATTTTTTTCAAGTAGTAGCCTCACTGATGTCTCACCAGAAAAGGCCATGAATTTGTGTGGAGAGAGCAGTTCCAGGTGGTGTTTGGCTACCTAAAGGAGATGTTGATTAGTGATACTGTGATCATGTTTCCAAAAGAAAGAGCATTGTTTGATGTGTTTTGTAATGCTTCATGTCCGAGCTTAGGGTGTGTGATGATGCAAAAATAGGGAGTGATGACTTACAGTTCTAGGTTGTTGCTTCCCCCTGAACGCTTCTATGTCATTCATGATCTGGATCTAGAAGCATTTATGCTTTCACTAATGTTATAATACCCTTACCTCAATGGGGAGCGCTTTGTGGTCTTCACATATCATAATAAATTGTGGTATATATTTTCACAGTGTGATCTTTATTGGCGGTAGTGGAATTGGATGGTGTTTCTTCAAGACTATGCTTTTGTGATCTTGTACTCCTCAGGAAAGGGTAATGATCTAGCATATGCTTTGAGCTGAAAGTCATAGAGAGAGGTTTTTGGAATATCTACATATGTTTGGAAGGAGGTGGCAAATTTCGAATCATTGTACATAGATATAGGGTTGGATGGTGGAATATAATGTTTGTTTCATATGTTGGTGAATTCATATCTAAGGAAGGAGGTGGAGGAGTCTCCATTTGGAGACTCAAAGGTAGTGGTGATTTGTGATCGCATTGAACAGGGTGATGCTCTGAAGGGATGGTCAGGTGATGCTTAGAGTTATATGTAGTTCAATGAGAAGTTGTTAGTTCTAGTGTTGTTACATAAAGGACTTCTCTATGTGTTTCATTGGCCAACCTTATTGGTACATCAAGGAGTTTCAATGATTTTATGTGGCTTGAGGAAGCAATTTTGTTGGCCTTGGATGAAGTGGGTTGTGGCAGACTTATTCATGAAGTGCTTGGTGTTCATTATAGTTAAGGCCAAAAACATTATTCCCGTTAATTTTTTACATCCCTTATATGTCATTGATTTTATGTAGGGTAAAATTTCAATTGATTTCATCACGGGGCTACAAAGGGCTTAAGGAGGATGCGAAAAAATCTGGGTAGTGGTTGATTGGGGAATGAAATCAACTTACTTCTTAGGGATCAAGGAGTTTAGTGCCGTTGATTCCTTAGAGCTAATATGTGTGGATGAGGTGGTACTACTACATGGGGTTTTGGGATCCATCATCTTAGATTGAGAAATTATTTTTACATTGTGAGTCTAGAGGATATTTTTTCATGCCTTTGGATCACAGTTACGCCTCAACACTACATTCAACACATAGATAGATGGAAATATTGAGTGGACCATCCATACATTGGAGAACATGTTTCAGGCATGCGTTCTAGTCTTTGGATGGTATTGGGTGTGATACATGACTTTTGTAAAGTTTTCATACAATAATAGCTATCACTCTTCCATTGACATGGCTCTATTCGAAGCCCTATATTGGAGACCATGATGTTCACCCATGTGTGGCATAGACATTGGGGAGGCATCTGTTCTTGGCCCAAAGGGGATGAAAAGTATGAAGAAGACGGGTCAACTCATCTGTGAGAGGCTAAATGCATTTCAAGACTGACCGAAGTCGTATGATGATCGAAAGAGTTGGCCCTTGGACTTTGAGGGTGGAGACCATGTGCTCTTGAAGTCTTCTCCTCAACGTGGGAAGTAGAGGATTGGAATAGTGAGAAAATATTCTCCTAGGATCATTGGTGAATTCAAGGTATTATGATGATTTGGAGTGGTGCCATACCAGTTGGTTTGTTCACTAGAATTGGATAAGGTCCACGATGTCTTTGACATTTCTCATCTTTTTCACTATCTTCATGATGACTCCCATGTCATTGAATGGGGAGAGTTGGACATCTAGGAAGAGACAACATTCATGGAATGAAAAGTGGAGATCCAAGACCATCAGTTGAAGGTGATATATGAATGGAGCATTCCATTGGTTTCTGTTATGGAGAGGCATGGTTTCTTATAGGAAGGTACTTGGGAATATGAGATGCATATGTGGTCATAGTAACCGATATAGTTTTGAGTTTTTCTTGTGTGTTTCTTCTTCGTGATGTTATTCTTGAACTTTTTTTCTATTATATGAGTTTTTTCCTTGTTATTATATGTGAGATAATGTCATGAGAATTAGGATAGGAGGACCTAACCCCTAATCGATACCCATTAATGCAGATGTGATTAAACCCTTGCGACCAAGTCGGTGCCACCCAAAGAGGATAGTATCATGATATAGAGTAAGGAATTACCTGATCAATGTGTTCTGATAGTGTGGTTTTGGTATTGTATTGTTGTTTTGGGGTTATTTTGTGGTAATAGATATTGGGGGAGGTTCTCTTTGATATTGAGGTTTCACTCTAGCTTTCGATTAATTCATGGTGGTTTATCCCTGAGTGGTATCTTAAGGGGTTGTTGTTTAGATCCCTCTTTCTTATGGGTTCAGTTATTAATTATTTATTCTAAGAATAGTTTGAGATTAATCTGATGTAATTTCTCATACCACTATAGTCCATTATTTTTAAAATTTCTAGAGTTAGAGGTGTTCTGGGAGTCATGGTGACTCATTCCAAGAGTTTTCTAGTTTTCAGTTTTCCAAAATTGACTCACCAAACGATAGATCACTGAATAGTGGATTTTGGAATTGTGACTCATGTAATAGAGATGCCTCGAATGGAAAATCATCAAATGGTGACTAACTGAATGGTGACTCATTAAATGGTAGGTCACTTAATGGTTGTTTACTGAATGGTAGTTCACTGAACGTTGACACACTAAATGGTAGCCCACTGAATGGTGGATCATAGATCGATGGTTCATCAAATAATGGATCACCGAATATTGACCCACCAAACAGTACCTCACCAAAAAGCACCTCACTGAATAGTGAAACGCCAAATAGTGTCTCACTAAATAGTAACTCTCCAAATTGTGACTCACCGAATGGTGACTCACTGAATGGTGACTCACAGAATGGTGACTCACCCATTAATGGGTTTTCATTTCTAGTTTTATCAACATTTTCTAGTTTCTCCATTTTAATGTTACCATTTATGATAAATGAGTTCCTTTCCATATTTAATATGTTTTTGGGTTATTAAAAATTTCATTTATCTCCAAAAAACCCAATGCTTCCATTGACACCTAAACCACATGGGCTTTATCAGGATCCAACTATAAAGGCCTTCGAAACCATTTCCGCAGCGATTTAGGATATGGAATTTCTAAAACGCGAGATCCTATCTTCCATTGAGCCATTACATTTTATCTTAGCGAAACTAACACCTTTCATCCCCCAAAGAGTCATGTGTATGTGTTGAATCATACTGTTCAATTTTCCCTTAGAGTCTTCCCTACTTCTTGCACTACCTCATGTTTTAGATTAAAGTGTTATTGTTGATCATCTATTATTCCATGTATGGGTCCCTTTGTCTCTATTTTATTTTTGTATCATGAGGGGTTGGTTTACTAACATCATCATGTGGTTACAGTTGAATAACATTTAATGAAGATTATCAGAAATAATAAATAAGGGGTTTGGAAGACAAAAATGGTGATCAATTTGTCTTATATGTTATCCTTGATCCATGTTGTGAATTGTAAGGGTTGTATTCTTCTAAAAATCATTTTTTTGGGATATCTATTTGCACACCTATATGATTTTTGAGACACTGATGTAAGAATAGGAATATGGTTAATCACGTATATTAGAATAATTAAATGGATTCCCTAGTATCAAACAGGTTTTGTGGTCACCCCCTAAATAATGAAAGTTGAATTAAATAACTAGTGATACTAAATATGAATACAACATTCTGTTTGGTGTGATTGTGTGCTATGATTGGTTCTATTCAGCCTTCTGTTTATGCTATTCATGTGGTATTTTGATTGTGAGTGTGGTTGTGATTGTGGGGTGGTATGGGTGGTTCAGCGGTTACTCTGGCTGAGAAATTGATTAACAACGGAATGGATGAATTGTGTTATGAAGTGGGGCTGCATATGGGTAGTGGTTGGGTAGTAGAACTACATGACTGTGTTGTTTCATTATCATGTTTATGGTCATTACAAGGTATGATTTTGTTATGAATAAAGGCTTCTGGGGGTGGCTTAGAAGGGATGATTTTTTTATGAAGGATGGTGTTACCATGAGTGTGCCTTTTTTTCAAGAGTTTACAGAGGATGTTATTTGATTAATTGGTGTTATAATGGATTCTTTTACCTTGTATATTAATTCCATGTTTGTATTTGGTAGTGTCTGGTATGGTTTCATCACCATATAATGTTTTTTCTCTTGGTAGATGCCCAATAGGGATGGAATAAATAAATAAATGAATTGAAAATGTATAGTGAAATTTTTTTAAATGAATTATTCATGATTATGTTTTGAGTTTTGGATTGTAGTGAAGTGTCCTTCATTTATATAATTGGGTTTTGACTTTTGTTTCCTTCGATATGTGCATTTAGAGGTTATAGAAAGGAATGTTTTTTGTGGGATGGTTATTTGTTTGGAAACCCATATAAGGGACCGAGTGTTTTGTACATATAAATATATACATATAGTTCCTTGAGATTTCTACGTGCACCACACATGAGTTTAGAAATACATGTCGAACACCCTTTTTGTGTGGGGGAGGGTTCCCTTTACCAAAATCACAATGGTAAGATGGATGGTCGGTTACTAGATCTTCCCTCCTCCCTCTAGTAGGAATTGGTATCCCTAGACTATTTGGGTAGGTTATGGTGTGGTTTTGAGGCCTAGGTATCTATGGGCTAGGTGTGCTTCCTAGGTGTGTTTGGGTGGAGTTATGTGGTGATTCCTTTGTGTCTTAGGGATGATGGGATGGTTTTTGGCCCATGTGTATGCAAGAGATATGTGATGTGTTATGTGGCCCATGTGTGTGTGGGTAGGTTGTAAAAATGCAATTTATTGAAGGGCACGGTAGTGTTTGGGTGTTCACCAATAGGGATGAGTAGTTAACTTGTGGGAGTTGGTGTGGAGTACCCAAATATCGATGTTCATCCTACATTACTTTTCTCGATTTTTTTGTTTTATGATCGTTCGTTGGTGAGGTTGGGGTGGACAGTATACCTTGATAGGTGATTTTGAGTTTCTTTTGTTTTTCTAATAGGGGCATTACTATTCCCATCTCACAAGTGCCTGAGTGACTTTGGTATTCCAACTCATTATACATTTATGCTGACCCTATATATATAAAACTATTTTCAAGTTTCCAAGAAGATTACGCAGACCATGCTAGACCTTACAAGCTCAGGTGTCAGGATATATATTCTGTCATTAAATAGCATTTACTTTTGGTACCTACTTTATAGTTTCCTTGAATTTCAAGCAGTTTTACATGAAAAATGCATGTGGTATATATTTTGGTTTCTTTAAATATGTGTCTCATGGAATTTTCGGAGGTTGATATATCTTATCTCTTGATCTTGGTTACTATAAAATAGTAAATCCCTCACATTTTTTTAGATTTCTATACCTTTGGTTTTGGTCGCCTTCTTAGGGCCTATTGGAGGTTAGACGCCGGGGTCATTATCTCTCCATCATCTTGATGAATGAAGGTCTCTACATCTTTTTATCCCTTCCATCATCTTGATGATGGCGGTTAGTGACATCACCCTTTCAAATGTTTTTCCCATGTTATGACGCATTGTATTCTTTATGGTTTTTCTAAGAAGGGTTCTAGTTCTGAAGAACAAAGTGAGAGATGACGCAACTCACTTATTGACCTGTAGTTTATGTGTCTAATATTACAAAGGTATTAGGCCTAAATGAATATAGACTAGATCGTTATAATTTCCATAGAATATTTGTCTACTATGAAATAAAATTCATTTAAAACTATTTTAGGCCTTTACACTCTCGGTCACCATCATAGGTTTAGTCATATGGCCATTATATCCTAAAACTTCCTTGGGCTACGACACCAGGTCATCTTATGCCATCATTGTGTATTAGGTTAGGCCTAAGGCTATCAAATTCCTACCTAGTGTCTTAGACTATTATTTTCATAATCCCATGCCTCATACAATCCCCTAATAATAATTATCAAAGGAAAAATTATCCACCTATCATTTTCCACTAGAAATAATTCTCCAATATTTATACATACATACACAACATAGAATAACACTTATAAAAATAAGAGAAGACATAACTTGTTAGTATCCATAGAAACACATACACATGTGATCATCTACAAGCATGGGTTTCAATGAATACACACACACATGTCATTAAACTCAAGAATTGGACTCAATAAAGAATTGAATATTTAATCATTTCATACTAATAATCATATAGAAGGGTGTGTCAACCCATCCCAAGCTAGGACATGAGCCTCAACTACCCCATTCCAGCCTCCATAGGCTAGGGGATGGCTATCAGTGTGGAATGAGTAACTAACATGGGGAGTCCTCATCATATGTTCCTATACACATAAACACATCCATCTCTAGGAAAAAATGTACATAGAAGAGTACAAGAAACAACATAGCTATAATGAAATACAAGCAAGCATGAACCTCTAGAAAATAAAAAAGTACAATAGTGTAACTCAAATATATAATGAAAAAATACATGCCCAATCAGAAATAGGTCGCATCAAGACAAACTGGAAAAATTTAAAATGTTGGGCGAGCCCTACTTGGGGTCTCCAAGCATTGAACACCATATCAGGTCCAAAGTACCGAGTATCCCTATCCTCATCTGAAGTCACCACTAGCATGTTAATCATATTCATAAGTAAGTAAACATATGGGGAAATCCCATAAATGTGTGAGTATATTCATACCTAGGTGGGCACCCTAAAATTAAATGGTTGAGCAAGAATAGACACTATTGTAATGGAATGACAATAGATGCATCATTAAGACAAAGAGAGTAGCTCAACCCAGAATACTAATTAATGTAATCTTATCCGAACACAAGGGGATAAAAATGTGTGTAGATAACCTAACCATTGATTATTTGAAAACTATTGTTTGATATTAGACTCATCCAACAACGATAAGCTAAATACAAAAATTTCACAGCATACCTCACACAAATCAACCTCTCCTTGAAGGAGAAAAACAAAATCAATGGAGTGGACATATATGGATATATATATATGCTCAATAAAAAGAATCCAAAAATGGGAGAGTAAGTGGATCCCCATATCACATATCAACCTAATAATAAGGGTTTCAAATATATTTAATTTACCATTAATGATTATATAAATCTCAGACATCTTCTCTGATGCAATTTAACATGTCAACCAACACCTTTTCATTATGTCTCATAGTCAAGTGGCCAAAAACATGAAGTAGAGGACATATTCCCTCTTATGGTAGGGATGTTACACAAAAAGATATCCATAGTGGACCTTCTCCCATGATTATTGGGATATCTACTCTAGTGTCATGAAGAAAATCACCCTATTCAAATAGGGGGTTCCACTCTAGTCATCATCAACCATTGCCCTACCCAGTATGGGGGTACCCTTTTGATGACTAGGACCCACACCATTGTAAAATAAGGTTGTTCCACTCTATAAATTGAGTAACCATTCCCTAATTGGTTGGTGCTTCCACTCGGAAGGTAGTTGTAGAGGATATTCCCCCATGATGATGGGGGACTTCCACTCTAATCATCATGTACTCCACTACCAAACTATACTAGAGGGCACCACTCTAGAGTCTTGGGCGATCCTCCTTGATCGCTACCATCATCAAGTGCGGCCTCAAGAAGTACCAAGCCTAGAACACATCAAATTTTAGATCCAAATCTGAAATTAACATAGCCATCCCATTCTATATAGAGAAACACTTAGGATAGGCTACTCACGGGACAAAATCCAAGTTCCATGAAAGGAGATACTAAACCGAGATGTTCCCTCATAAGAGGTCAAGGGGTACAAGGCCCATGAAGGGACCCATAAAATGTTTGATCCCACTCCATTATGTAGCTGTATTCGAGGAAAAAATGTGACTCCCATCCTATGTAATTGAATACACCATGTTGGTGGAGTACACATCATGTCGAGGATAACTAGGTCCATGCCTTATCCTGCTGTTCATGTTTGGGTATGCAAGTACATGACCGTATACCTGGCCGTGTACTTCCATATGGGTTCCCACCAATGTGATCCTCTACATTATCTTTCCAACTAGGTATGGGGAACATAGATTTTTTGTGATCTTAGATGTAATTTTATCCTTATGTTTCATGAAACCCCATCCTCCACCAATGTGGGGGATACACACTATGTGTTCATATTTTTACGTGGTGTGTTGTTGGGATTTTTTTTATAACTTCTAGATCCCATACCCTCACAATAATAAGGCCCCCCCACAATAAATGAGACAAAATTTCTCATCGAAAAAGGAGTACCTAGTTGAAAATCCAGGATGGTGGTTGTCATTAAAAAATGTGCTCTTTTCTTCCATAGGGGTTTATCTCACAAACCAGATGTGATCGATCCTTCCACCACCAACTCCTTAATATTATATAATAGAAAAAAACATCAATTTATTTCAATAATATGAGATCTATCCATAATTCATTGAAATAAGACTCACATACGATTTATCTGTGGTTCCTTGGGTATGATTGGGCTCGGTACCACCTAAAAATTTCAAAATGGGATCTTGGGTTCCTACTGGTGATGCACATGAAGATAAATTGGGAAAAAATCACACTAAAAATGTTATAAATTTCATTTATCAAGTTTTCATGGCCATGATTCCAGAATGGTTATTCCATGTAGTAAAATCATTGAATAAATCAGATTAAAAACTGATACATAGGTACATGATCGATGTAATATTCATGAAGGCCCTAGAAAAAGGATGGATCTACCCGAAAAAAATTAATCCAAGGGAATGAATCACTAATTAATGAGTCCTACCTTGACTATAGTTCCATTATTTAAGGACAACATTCCCAACAATGATTGAAGGAAGTAGTCATGTCCACTATGTCTTGATCTGATCTGATCTAATGTATCATTGTTGTTTGATGAAATTCTATAATGAATAAGGAAGGGAGAGAACTAGAATTATCCTAGGGTAAATATAGAAAAATATAGATAATTAACTATTTTATTAATCTTATAAATAATTTATCTACATCAAAAATAATTAATCAGTTAATTTAATAACTAATTAATTCCCTGAACGTACCAATAGTGAGAGAGGAATCTGAATGCCCCATACCAACCCATTTTATGTTGTTCCAAGGTTTAACACTATGTTCAAAACTCCATCGTGGTCTTGAATTTATGACATGAGCTTCCATTTAAGAGGTATATTATTTCTTTGTTAATCCACACTGATGAAATACAAAATATATTTAATATTTTAATAAAATTAATTCTGGTCATCGGGCCTCTGAATCCCATTCCATCTAAGATCTTAGATTTTGATATATATAACAAAATATTTTAGTTTCTTTCAAATAAAAAATAGGTTAACTTCAACATTACATACATTAATACATTTAAATATTAAATGCTGAAACTAAATAAAAAATCTTGAACACTAAGACTGCAAATGGCTCTCATGATCTCAGTAACACCCATACACATTCTTGTAATGCCACAACACACAAACCAAACGGATTGTCCATCCACATGGGGTCATCTTCTATCAATCCATGATTGACGTTTGGTCCTCTAAAAAGGTGGCACCATATTTGATTTCTAGTTCATCCTTATCTATGATGTGCATGTGGTCATGGACTTATCTCCCCAGATATGAAATTTGAAAGACATCATGCACCCTCTCTAGCAGTGTGGGTAGGGAGAGGTGAAAATAAATCCTTCCAATCCACTACAAAATATAGAACAACCTAATGAAACTTGGGAATATTTTACCACCCTGGCCTAATGTTTACACTTCTCATCAAGTGGAGAATCTCAAGAAAAAAGTGGTCTCCCTCCACAAACTCATAGGGCCTGTGAAAGTGGTATTTATGTTATTTCTTTGGTATCTGGTCCATCCTCAACTACTCATGGAATTTTAGGGGATACACAATCTTTACCTACCCCATCTATGGACCAAAAAATGATATCTCATCAATCCATATCCCGAAAAGGCTTACCTACAATGTATCCTATATAGGGCCTAAAAAGGATCCATTACAATGGAAGAGTGGTAGTTATTGTTGTACAAGAAACTATATTAAGGGAAGTAGATCCTCATAGATCTAGCCAATGATACACACACTATCCCTCATCATATCTTTTGACACCTTGATAGTGCACTCGATATTCACCTGAGTCTGGGGGTGATAGTCAATACCCAGCCACATTTGGGTCCCAAATGACTCTTACATACCTCTCTAAAATCATGATCTAAAGCGCAGGTCAAAATAAAATATAATCATTGTGGGAACCCCATGAAGTAAAACGATCTCATGTACATATTCCCCACACTAAGATGTAAAAATATGGGGGAAGTGTGGATCTCTTACATCAATTATTCTTGCATCATTACTTGGACCAATGACTATCCCTAGAAATGTATAATGTGATTCCCTCTATTAGAATAATAATATGGAAAGAAACTGATGATTATCTGATCATGTAATACCTCATAGTATATGTCTCTCATCTAGGACTACCTTTCAGACTAAAGATAAATTGGTTTGAACACCATCAAATTAAGAAAAGTTCTACCTTCCTTCTCCACCACTGTAGGATACAGGGAGACAAAATACATATCTGATTCCATATCGAGAGGCATTGCAATACACTATAAATTTCATGCCCTCATATAGTAGCCTCAATTCTGGTGAAATAATCAGCCTCATCCTCATTACCTCAAAGTCCAACATGCACTTCGTAGACTAGGTAAAAAATCTCCAATTCTATAATAGGTAAATCAAAGGGACTATGATTTAAGATAATTATTCCATAATCCTCAATTAGTGCACTTGAAAATTAAGAAAGCAGGGAACCTATGAAATTTTCTAGTGTGGAACCCAAGAATGAACTTTTTCAATCATTAAAGGATCTATGGATAAACCATTATTTGAAATGGAATACCCCAGCTAGTGAACACCATTAATGCAGAACTATTTCATCAAGAGCTTCCCATAATGTTGGTACTCTTGAAACAAATTTAGTACCATCCTCATGTGATCTACATGTTTCTCATCTGATACAGAGTATAAGATTATGTAGTTGATGAAGATAACGAAAAACTAGTCCAAGCATGGATGGAAAACATGGTTTTTTGAATCCATAAACAAGGAAGGGTCATTCATTAAACCAAATAGAATCACTAGGAACTCATAATGTATGTAACAAAATTATAATTCCCATAGTTGAATTTCATGCCCATAAACACACAGCTGGTGGAATATGGAATTAAGATAAATATTCAGGAACAATCTTGTGGCTCACAACTAGTCTAATAGGTCATCAATCCTTAGAAAGGGGTTATTGTTCTTTATCGTGGCCAGGTTTGGTCAATGATAATCCATGAAAATATTGATACTCTCATCCTCATGTTTTAGGAACAACACTGATGCAACCTAGGGGTGACACATTGTGTTTGATGAAACCTATCTCTCAAAGGACCTCCTATTACAATGGTATGCTTCGATGATATGATGGGGTCATCTGATATTCCTTATATGATTTCCAAGTATTCATGGGATGTAAGTCAATGCAGAACTCCATATACTATCTTAGAGTAGCCTCATAATTTCATTGGGTATGATGTCCATTTAATCCTCTAAAATAGAAGTAAATCATATTTTTCAGGATACATCTCCACCATGGTATATACTCTCTAACTAATGTTTTATGGGCTACAACATCCTCCTAATAGAACCCACTTTTCATACCATGTTATATATCTCAACATAAAAGGATAATCTTATCCCATATGTGCTTAGGCATCCTTATTTATTTTGGTGAAATAAAATCTAGGATTAAACTAGGGATAAGAAATTCATAACCAATGTGACTTCATATGGTTCAATAATAAGACTAAAATATCCAACATGAACCTCTCACCCTCCAAGTGAATGGTTTCACTACCACCAGTAAATGATATAGAATAAACATTCCATGTATTAACCTTTGGATAATGCTGATGGGATAATGCCTCAACCAGGAGCTCTGTATCTCATTCCTTGATTATAAAGATAATTGATTGATTGGAACCCATGTCTTCTAAGACTAATTTATGAGTAGAAAACACATATATCATAACCCTTATAATATCATGTGTAGTGGGATCATAAATCTCCAAATCCTAATGTTTTCCATGGCCCCTCCTCTACCATCCTAAGCATGATGTGTGTACACTAGTGGTGGTTCCGGAAGGATCTCATAGTGTATTCCACTAACCATAACTTCTCTTCTCCCTCTTAAAACATTTCCTACATAAGGACCACCTTGTCCACACCGAGGAGATTACTTATCAAGGCACTGGTTCAGACGTGGTGGTCCATTAGCTATCTGTATGTACTTCATAGCACATCTATTTTGGAATTCTCATGAAATTTGACCTCCCCTATCAAAGCTAATGCACCAACCCTCTTCAAGATTCTATATCCGCCTACAATACCTTTGAACATGTTCCTGTGTGTGAGCATTGGGAGGTCTCTAGTACCGATATATGACCATCTGGTGTCTACAAGATGTTGTATAAGTCTCAACCCTATATCGGCCACTTCTAGCTCTATATGTCTGATATACCCATAACATATCTATATATTTCACTAGTAACCACTCCAACACCTTATCATAGGTGGGTATGCACAAGGTAAAAATGGTGGCTCAGATCTCATTGCATATCCCCTTATCAGACTTCTATTATTTGAAGCATCCATTCCAGATGATGTCAAGAGAGTACCACAAATAGTTTGTGAACCTATTCGCATACTCAGACATTTCTATCCCTCCATAATGTGGCTCTAGAAACTCCTAGATCTTGACTGAGTGTAAGAGGGGGTGGTAGCAATCTTCATAGAACAGTTGATGGAAGTCGGTCCATGAGAGTGTTGACTCATCATTCATATACATAACAAGACTTCTCCAGCACCCTACTACTCCATGGAAAATTATATCTACCTTCCCAGCCACTTGATATGTATGATTTCAAAAAAGATTAATGATAAGGACCACCGACTCTATCAAACACTCTATTACCTGAGGATCTAGCTCACCGTGGAAACCCTGAGGCCTCTGGGACTGGATGTAATGGAACACACATAACTAGTGACATTATCATCATGCTCTAATAGATTAAATTTCTGCTCAATGGGTGGAGGTGATTCTACCTCCCCACCAGGAATAATGGGGTTACATGGAGGACCGCAATTTGAGGAATTGTTGATGATTGGATAATCATCATTATCCTAAGATAGTATCCTGGAGGGTTATCATCATAGAGGAATCCTATGATTTATCAAGATATACCACTATTATTTGAGTATATTTATTTATATTATAGTAACAATGGGTAGATGACTCTTGATAGAGAGTCAAAGATACAACTATATAAGATGAATCTACCATTGTTACCTAGAAAAAATGTATCATATCACTGATTTGACATGTAGATATTCAAGGTTATGAAGAATGGATACAATGGAATCCCACACCATCCCTGGACTCCCTCACCTAAGCAACATATTTGAGACACTTTTAAAATACTACCCTAAACCCAACCAAATCATTGTATGGGGACCATTTTGAACAACGCCCCAAGGGTATATACATATTTGATACCAATCTATCCTGACTCGACCCATGATGGGGATCCAACAACAACTACCCCAATCCCTTTTTGATAGGCAAGTATCAAGATAACAACACGAAAGGAAAAAAAACATGAGGAGGTCTTTTCCTAAGTACCTATATAGACACACACAACCACCTCAATGGAAAAGTGCCAAGGGAAGAATAATAGATGAAACACAAATATATAGAAAAAAACATGCATAAACATCTAGAAAATATAAAATTAAGATAGTGTAACAAAAATTATTTGGGTAAAAATACATTCCGAGCTATAAATATGTCCCAAAAATACATAACATGAAAAAAGTAAACTACTGAGACGACCCTGCTCAAGATCACCATGCTATGACCACCACATGAGGTCCAAATAACCTAGTATACCTAAGATCCTTTGATGCCACCACCGACCAATATGTTATCATCAAAATAAATGGAATTTCTACGAAAAATAAATTCTAGGGTGAGTATATAAATACCCAGTAAGATACAGTGAAATACAAAGTTTGAGTAGAAAGAGATACCATAGGAATATAAATCCAATATATGAAAAGATAGATTCCAAGAGAATAACTCAACCCAAACTAAGATTGGAAGTAACCATATCTAAACACAGGGGGACAAAAACAGTGAGTAGATGAAATTCCCATTGAGTCATCCCAAACTATATTAGGAGAGTAGACTCGTCCAACCATGAAAATATAAACACAGAAAAAATGTGACATACAGTGTGCGTCTTCACCTCTCCTTGGGGGAGTGTATGAAAATCAAAGGTATGGATATGGAAGGATATATATATGATTAGTCAATAGAATCCTAAGTTATAGAGTAATGGGATATCCATCACATAACTCTCAAATGAAGAAGAGTATCCAACTGTTTCAAAATTCCATCAATGATGCCTGGCATCTCACATGTCATCCCAAAAGCAACATAGTAAGTTAATCCATACATAAACATTGTTCCACGATGTTGAGGGGCCACAAAAATAAAGTAGAGGACCCACTCCATAATATGTCATTTGGGTTCAACTTTTATGTATCTATAGAAAACTCATGCCTATGATATTGGGGGGGTGTCCACTCCCGTTTCATGCGGACAAGGACCCTATACTGATAAGGGGTTGAACTCTATTCATTATGAACTCACTCCCTATATAGTAGGGGGTTCCAATAGGATGCGATAGACTCGATCCCTACTATCACATATGAGTTCCCCTCTACTCATCGAGGAACCGTGACTTACTATGTTGGGGGGTTCCACTTAGAAATTACCTGTATAAAACCCATGCCAATGCTAATGGGTTTCCAAAGAATTCATTAAGGAAACCATTTCCTATCTCTAATAGTGGGTAAAAATCTACAGCCTCTGGTGATTCTATCTGATCACTACCACAATAGAGCATCTCTTTAACAAGATATGAGACTGACACATGTCACATCATATATCCAAAGTGGAAACTAAGGGACCTATCACATTCTATCTAAAAAATAACTCATGATAGGAAACACGTTGGTGAAAATATGATTTCAAAAAAATGAGGTATGAAACCATAGAGTTCCCAAAAAGAGTTCAAGGGGTACACAACCTCTAAAGGAACCTACATAGTGTGTAGTCCCACTCCACCCATATCCATATCCTTGTATTAAACATAGCCTCCATCCAATGTATTTGTATACATATTTAATGTGGAGTTGTGATGACCCAGACTCTCTTGGTCTTTCCCTTTGCCAAAATCCAGGTTATAAAGGAGTGGCGTCTCGGTGAGACTGATCGGCGAGACCGATCGGTGAGACCGATCGGTGAGACTGATCGGTGAGACCGATCGGTGAGACTGATCGGTGAGACCGATCGGCGAGACTGATCGGTGAGACCGATCGGTGAGACCGATCGGCAAGACCGATCGGTGAGACTGATCGGCATCACTCGGCCTTGTCAAGTTGTTTCGAGTAGCGCTCCTTTGCGTAAATAGGGTTTTAAACCCTATTCTGACTCATTTAAGCGTGTTTTTAAGACCCGTAACACACATAAGAGTTTTAATTAAATACTTCATCAATTCATGAGCCAACATAAACCACTCGACCCCCTTTTAATGATGAGTGGAGCTGCGTGGTCAACCCATGACCCCCGCGCCTTACGCGGTTTCGCGTTTTCACCTCAACCGTCCCCGGCTCTTATAAACTAAGGGTTAGCTGTGGTTTCTCCTTTCCTCGGTTGTGGCTTTTCAGAAACAGCTTCTGGTACATCGGGCACATCGTTATCTGTAAAGTTCTGCACCCCCAACCAAAACGTCGATCATCTATCAGCAAGTAGGTAATTTCTCCTTCGTCTCCCTATTTTGTGTATCATGCGGGGTGGGCGTGATTTTGATTTTGTAGAATTGGGTAAACAGACCTAAATAAAGATAATTAATGAATTCTATAATGAATGATGGGGGCTGTGATTGTCGATGCTATCTTATATTTTTTTGATGTTGTTTCTTCTATGACCATCTTGTTGAGTTGTTCTGGCTTATGCCTCCTGAAAATCGAGGTCATTGGTGGTTGTTGATGGTGCACTAATGAACCCTGCTAATGTTTTAAATGGCTTGGTTGTGATTGTAAACTCCTTCTGTGAAAAGTGAATTGGTTAACCACATGTATCCAGCTGAATAAATTGAAAGCACCAGGATCAACCCTTCTGTGATAACTCCCGGTTATAACACACGGAATCCGAATCATGGATTGTGTTAAGTCGTTTAAATCTGAAAATACTGGAAATCCCTGACTTCTGTTGGTGGTGGTAGTTGGTTGTTTTCCTTTCGGGCCGATTGCTGGAGATGTGGGAGGGAATGGGATCCCCTATTCTTTTATACCCTCAGTGGTCGTATGAAATTGTGGATGAGATCTCCATTTGGTATGGATTCGGTGGTTGTGAGTTTTAAATCCGGGAGGTTACTTGGTTATATCACGAATTGGGGTGGAATCCTCTGTTGTTGAGAACCGGGTGTGGGCGTTTGGTTGATGTTTGACTGTTTACTTCCATGGACTTATGTCTATGCCTACTAGTTTCCTAGTAGTGCTTAAACATTAACATTATTACTGAATGTGAAATAAAAAAGGGGAAAAATGGGTTGCTAGCATGAGTCGTGACTCAGACTTGAGTGCTGTTGTGATCTGTAGGATGTCTGAAGAAAAACCTAGCTTGGGTGAGTGCATGTCACCTATATATATATATATATATATATATACTTGTAGCTTTTTGTTTCTTATTCGCGCCACACCCAAGTTGAGCACTTAGTGCCGAACCCCCCCATTTCAGGGGGGAGGGTGTTTTTCACAACACTATTAATAGTGGCTGGTTATTAGCTCCTTTTCTGCTCCCTCTCCCGGATAGCCCAAGTATCTTCGGGCAGGCTGTGATGGCCTGAGGTCCATTATTAGCCCAATAACCTTCGGGTAGGGTAGTGTGGTGATTGGCCATGTGTGTACGGTAGGTGGTTTCCCATGTGTCTTCAGGATGAGGCCCAGGTGTCTTCTGGCATGGCAGTGGATCCTTTAGCCCAGTTGTCTTCAGCCGTGGTGGTGGTTGTTCTGGCCTAGGTGTTTGCAGGCATGGTTACATGTGACAGTTGTGGCCTAGGTGTGTGCGGGCAGGATTCAGTAGTGGGACTGCGTGCGGTTGGGGCCCAGGTGTGTGCCTGTGGGATTTCGGTAGTGGGACTGTGTGTAGTTGTGGCCCACGTGTGTGCGGGTGGGTGTGGCAGTGGGACTGCAGTGAGAATGGAGGGATTGGTCTGATGCGTAGGATGTCTCAAAACCAGTGGGAAAGTGGTGCAGGGTACCCAAACATCAATGTGCTATTATTACATATATTACATGACTTGCGTTATTTGGGGAGTGAGCCTTGGTGAGGCCTGGGGTGGATAGTTTGCCTTGTTAGGTGTTTGGTTTACTATTTTTCTCACGGGACATTAGTAAGTTCCCCCACTTGTGCATGAGAGTCTTTGGTTTTCCCTACTGAGTGTACTTTTATGCTCACCCTACGTATATAAAAATTCTTTCTGGTTTCCTGGAGGACTTCGGGGATCACGCAGGACCTTACAGGTTCGGACCCTTGGAGCAGTTGCAGTTGTTGTTGTTTTTCTTTTCCCTTTGGTACTTCTCTTGTAGTCTCCTTTTTGCACTTTGTGGCTTTTACTTTTGAATCATGCATGTGGGAATGGTTTACTTTTGGCTTTACTTTTCTTTCTACCTTGGTGTTGTCGGGTTTTCTTCTCCTTATCTCTTGATCCTATAAAATAAAAAGGGTAATGCCTTCCATTTGTGAGAAATTTCTATACCCTTGGTGCTAGTCGCCACTCCGGGACCTATTGAAGGTGGGTTTCGGGGGTCATTATCTCTCCTTCAACTTAGAGATGGAAGGGCCTAGCAATCTGCTGCCCCTTCCCTACTTTTGGTGAAGGCGGGTCGTGACAGAATGGTATCAAAGGGATGGTTGAGAGATAGGATGAAGTCTGGAGTTAGGCACAGTGAGGATTGCATGGGATGGTAAGGCAACAGTGTTGGGTGACCTTGGCGTGTGATTTAGGCAAGGGAAGACCGGCTAGGACACGGGATTTTAGGGCCCCCCCGTGATCCGATGCAAGGACTCTGGACCAACCGAAGAACCAAGTGAGGCCACACTGATTTCAGGGTAGAGACCCTAGGAAAGGTACATGCATCATAATGACTTGTGTTCTTGTGTTTCTGGGATGTCTTGGGAATTAAGAATAAATTAAATTTTAAGAAGTTTTAAGAACGATATTCTACAATACTTGGGCTTAGGCATTCCTTGTTTACCATGCAGCTATGGCACCGGGAAGGCGACCACATGTGGTACAGGTGATAGAGGACCCGGAGACTACTTTGGCCGATCAGCAGAGAGCTGATCGAGAGGAAGAGGATGACCAGTGGCAGAAGACTCTTCGAGCCTTCCAGTGATAGGACCTCGAGAAGTATGAGGGAAGCACCTCTGATATGAAGACGGAAGGCTGGCTAAAGGATCTTGTTATAGCCTTCGGCCTGATTCGGGCCCTGACCGAGTACTGGGTTCCTCTAGCCATTAGCCTGATGCGGGTAGCGGCACGTCAGTGGTGGATTCTTTACTTGGGGGAGTGGAGAGAGTCTGAGGTGGCTTGGGTGGATTTCGTGAAGGAGTTCTGGGCAGAATTCCTCTCCTCGACGATGAAAGCAGAAAAGAGGCAGGAACTACTCTCCCTCCAGCAGTGGAGTATGTCTGTGAGGGAGCTAGGGATCATGTTCAAGGACCTCCTACGTTTTGCTCCGGACCTCTTTCCCGACGAGGAGTCTCGGGCAAGAAGTTTGGAGGAGGCACTCCAACCCTCCCCCCAGTATGTTGTTACCCCCTTTACCCTGCCGATGTACTTGGAGGTCCAGAAGAAGGCCGAAGTGGTGGAGTGGATGCATGCTCTAGGGGGAGTATCGTGAGAGGGGATCCAGCTAGGACCATTGATGGGGAAGGCTGTCAGCACCCTACCTCCAGCATCAGGACCCTCTAGGTTCTGACCCACAGGGAGATGGCCGCAGCAGTTTCAGTTTCAATTCCCCGGCCCTCGCCCTTTTCATACGGGCCCGGGACGGCGGTGCTTCATCTGTGGGAGCCCTAGGCATCTCTCGAGTCAGTGCCCTGACCGGGTGCAGTACAGCAGTGGCAGTCATCCCTAGCACCCGCCTCAGCAGTAGCTTCCAGCCAGACCTTTCCAGCAGCAGCAGCAGGGATAGCGAGCTCCCGCTCCTCCGAGGTCAGACGTAGGAGGACGAGGACGACCTCAGGGCGCTCCACAGGGACCTCGACCAGGGTGTGGTCGGGGAGGTCACCGACATCCGAGGGGTAGGGGAGCTAGACGTGGACAGTTTCACGCTGCAGAGGCAGCAGTTCCAGCAGGGCCAGAGGTTGGTTTAGGTACGATCAGTCTGTTTAGCACTCTTTCTTATACTTTGTTTGATACCGGAGCTTCGCACTCCTTAGTTGCACCCAGTCTATCTCGTGCCTTGGGTATAGATGCAGAGATAATTCCAGTGCCCCTGGTGTTGTGAACACAAGTTGGAGGTTAGACCGACTTGTTGTTCGTTTGTCGAGGATGTAGACTGATGTTAGGGCCACATCAGTCGGTTAGGGATCTTATTCTGCTACAGATTCAGCCATACGATGTCATCCTAGGCATCGACTGGCTATTTTCCGTGTGCGCCGTCATCGACTATTTTCGAATAAGGGTGGTGTTCTCAGACTTGGACAGCCAGCGTGTTACCTTCATCGGCGAGCGGAGCAGTCCGAAGGGAAACATGATAGAGGAATATATCCTCTCCTTTTTGATCGAGCTGACAGTGGAATCAGTAGATGTTGAAAGTGCCAGAGATCATCCGTGATTTTGTGGAAATCATTCCTAAGGAGGTGATGACTCTACCCCCTCGATGTGATATCGAGTTCGGGATAGACCTGCAGCCCGGTGGTCGTCCAATATCGATGGGTCCTTACCGGATGGCACCTTCAGAGCTACAGGAGTTGTGGATACAGATTGATGATCTGATGAAGAGGGGTTATGTTCGTCCGAGTACATCACCGTGGGGTGCTCCGGTCTCGTTTACAAAGAAGCCAGATGGTGGTCTTAGGTTGTGCATAGACTACAAGAGGCTGAATCAGGTGACGATCAAGAATCGCTACCCTCTTCCAAGGATAGATGATCTTTTCGACCAGCTGAAAGGGGTAGGATGGTTCTCGAAGATCGACCTGCGGTCTGGGTACCACCAGCTACGGGTGAAAGAGAGCGACATCCCGAAGATAGCGTTTAGGTGCAGGTATGGACACTTCAAGTTCGTAGTCATGCCCTTCGGTGTTACGAACGCCCCGGCTGTGTTCATGGGGCTTATGAACTCCATCTTCTGGGAGTACCTGGATCAGTTCGTGGTTGTGTTCATCGACGACATCCTGGTCTACTCTAGATCAGAGGAGGACCATGTAGAGCACCTGAGGATAGTTTTGGAGTTCCTCCAACAGCACCATCTCTATGGAAAGTTTTCAAAATGCAAGTTCTGGACACGAGAAGTGCACTTTCTCAGGCACGTGGTGTCCGAGCAGGGGGTAGCGGTGGACCCATCAAAGGTTGAGGCAATTGTTTCTAGGGCAGAACCAAAGAATGTGGCCGAAGTCCGATGTTTCCTCGGGCTGGCGGGTTACTACTAGAGGTTCGTACCCAATTTCTCCCGAGTAGCAGCCCCTTTGACGGCTCCAACCAAGAAGGACCAGACTTTCTTATGGAGTGAGCAGTGCCATTCAGCCTTCAGCAATCTGAAAGAGAAGTTGGTCAGTGCCCCAGTGCTGAGATTACCAGAAGAAGGGGTGTACTATGAGGTATTCTGTGATGCTTCGGGACATGGCCTGGGATGCGTGTTGATGCAGCGACAAGGGGTGATCTCTTATGGGTCAGGGCAGCTGCGTTCCCATGAGCGTAATTACGCCACTCATGACTAGGAGCTTCTAGCGGTCATTTTTACGCTAATGTTATGGCGACACTACCTCATCGGGGAATGCTTTGTGGTCTTCACGGATCACAAAATCTTGAGGTATATCTTCTCCCAGCGGGACTTAAACTTACGACAACGGAGATGGGTGGAGTTCCTCCAGGATTACGACATCGAGATCTCTTATACTGAGGGCAAGGGAAATGTGGTGGCCGATGCCTTGAGCAGGAGGATGCAGAAGGATGCGGTCCGAGAGTCGGTGGACTCCTGGAAGGCAATGGAAGAGTTCGATGCCTTACACCTGGATGTAAAGATGGATAGCGGCAGAGGCTGCCTATATCAGATGACAGTGCAGTCATCCCTATTTCAGAAAGTGGATGAGTCTCAGTGGGGAGACCTAGAGTGTGAGGTGATGCATGACCAAGTTAACTAGGGAAATGCTCCGGAAGGATGGTCCGAGGATGGTCAGAACCAGATGCTTTTTTAGAAAAGGTTGTTTGTCCTAGAGGCGATGCGTGGAAAGGTTCTCAGTGAGTTCCACAACTCACCCCTAGCGGTACACCCAGGAGCTTCCAAGATGTACCAGGGTTTTAAGAGGCAGTTTTTGTGGCCTGGAGTTAAGCGAGTGGTGGAAGAGTTTGTGGCCAAGTGCCTAGTGTGTCAGTAAGTGAAGGCTGAACACCGAGTTCCAGGCGGCCTACTACAACCCCTAAATGTCTCCGAGTGGAAGTGGGATGAAATCTCAATGGATTTCGTCACGGGACTACCCAAGGACCAAGGAGGGTACGACGCCATCTGGGTGGTAGTGGATAGGTTGATGAAATCGGCTCACTTCCTGGCGATCAGGGAGTCGAGTGCTGTGGATGCCTTGGCACGAAAGTACGTGGATGAGGTGGTGCGGTTGCATGGATTTCCAAGGTATATAGTCTCGGATAGGGATGCACGGTTTACCTCGTGGGTCTGGAGAGGATTGTAGCGTGCGTTTGGCACCCAGTTACGCCTTAGCACTACTTTCCATCCCCAGACAGATGGACAAATAGAGCGCACCATCCAGACCTGGGAGGATATGCAGCGATCATGTGTTCTAGACTCATGAGGGTCATGGGTGCAGTACTTGCCTCTGGTAGAGGATTCCTACAATAATAGCCACCACTCTACCATTGGAATGGCCCCGTTTGAAGCATTGTATGAGAGGCCATGTCGTTCACCTGTGTGTTGGACCGAAGTAGGAGAGGCAGGCATCCTTGGTCCGAAGGTGGTGCAGAACACGACAGAGAAGGTTCAGCTCATACGAGAAAGGATGAAGGTGGACCAGGACCGACAGAAGTCGTATGCTGATACAAGGAGGAGGACCTTGGAGTTTTAGGTTGGGGACCACGTGTTCTTAAAGTACTCCCCTCGGTGTGCGAAGTAGAGGTTTGGCAAAGGGAGTAAGCTTTCTCCTAGATTAATCGGACCCTTCCAAGTGTTGCGGTGGGTCGGAGAAGTGGCTTACGAGCTAGCGTTGCCACCACCGCTGCTAAGGATACATGATGTCTTCATGGTTCCAGCTCCGTCGGTATCTGCACGACGATTCACACGTCCTTGATTGGGGTGAGCTAGACATCGAGGACGGCGTGACCTTTGTGGAGAGACCAGTGGTGATCGAGGATCGCAAGGAAGAGGTGCTTCATGGGAAAACCATTCCCTTGGTTCGCGTGTTGTGGAGACATGGTGGGCATGAGGAGTGTACATGGGAGAGGGAAGCACAGATGCGTACCCAGTACCCATAGTTGTTTTAAGTTTTGTTCCTTGTTGTACCTGTCGTGATAGAACATTTTGTCTTTTGGCTATGAAATGTACTAGTTTTCTTCCTCTGCTTGTGCGAGAAAATCCCCGGCTATGGAGAAGGAGAGAACCCGAACCCTAATCAAGACGCATTAAGGTGGATGCGATTAAACCTGTGCGGGCAAGTCAGTGCCGCCCAAAGCGGATAATATCTTCACATGGGGGAGGAGACTCCCCAACCTACATGCCCGGGCAGGTTGGCATGGTATGTTGCTTGGATCGTGACAGGAAGGTGTTCTTAGTTAACGAAGAGGTTCACTCTTGAGAGGTATCTTTTGGTGTGGTTGTTTGGACCCGCCCTTTCCTTCTGGGTTGTTTAAATTCTCGGGGACGAGAATAGTTTGAGAGGTATTTGATGTGATGACACAGACTCTCTTGGTCCTTCCCTTTGCCAAAATCCGAGTTCTTAAGGAGTGGCGTCTCGGTGAGACCGATCGGCGAGACCGATCGGTGTCACCCAGCCATGTCAAGTTGTTTCCAGTAGCGCTTCTTTGCGCAAATAGGGGTTTAAACCCTATTCTGACTCGTTTAAGCATGTTTTTAAGACCTGTAACGCCCATAAGAGTTTTAATTAAATACTTCATCAATTCATGAGCCGGCTTAAACCACCCGACCCCCTTTTAATGATGTGTGGAGCCGCGTGGTCAACCCATGACCCCCGCGCCTTACACAGTTTGGAATTTTCACCTCAACCGTCCCCGACTCTTATAAACTAAGGGTTAGCCGTGGTTTCTCCTTTACTTGATTGTGGCTTTTCACGAACAGCTTCTGGTGCATCAGGCGCATCGTTATCCGTAATGTTCCGCGCCCCTGGCCTAAACGTCAACCATCAATCAGCAAGTAGGGAATTTCTCCTTCGTCTCTCTCTTTTGTGCATCATACGGGGTGGGGGTGCTTTTGATTCTGTAGAATTGGGTAAACAGACCTAAATAAAGATAATGAAAGAATTCTATAAAGAAAGAGGGGGGCTGTGATTGTCGATGTTGTCTTATATTTTTTTGATGTTGTTTCATCTATGACCATCTTGTTGAGTTGTGTTGGCTTATGCCTCCTAAAAATCGAGGCCGTTGGTGGTCGATGTTTGTGCACTAATGAACCCTGCTGATTTTTTAAATGGCTTGGTTGTGATTGTAAACTCCTGCTTTAAAAAGTGAATTGGTTAGTCACATGTATCCAGCTGAATAAATTGAAAGCACCAGGATCAACCCTTCTATGATAACTTCTGGTTATAACACACTGAATTTGAATCATGGAGTGTGTTACGTTGTTTAAATCTAAAAATACCGGAAATCCCTAACTTGTGTTGGTGGTGGTAGTTGGTTATTTTCCTTTCGGGCCGATTGCTGGAGATGTGGGAGGGGATGGGATCCCCTGTTATTTTATACCCTCGGTGGTCGTGTGAAATTGGGGATGGGATCTCCTGCTGGTATGGATTTGGTGGTTGTGAGTTTTAAATCTGGGTGGTTACTTGTTTATATCACGAATTGGGGTGGAATCCTCTGTTGTTGAGAACCAGCTGTGGGCGTTTGGTTGATGTTTGACTGTTTACTTCCCTGGACTTATGCCTATGCCTTCTAGTTTCCCAGTAGTGCTTAAACATAAACATTATTATTGAACGTGAAATAAGAAAGGGGAGAAATGGGTTGCTAGCGTGAGTCGGGACTCAGACTTGAGTGTTGTTGTGATCTGTAGGCTGTCTGAAGATAAACATAGCTTAGGTGAGTGCTTGTTACATATATATATATATACATGTAGCTTTGTGTTTCTTATTCGCACCCCACCCAAGTTGAGCACTTAGTGCCGAACACCCCCATTTCATGGGGGAGGGTGTTTTTCCCAAAACTATTCATAGTGGCTGGTTATTAGCTCCTTTTCTGCTCCCTTTCCCAGATAGCCCAAGTATCTTCAGGCAGGCTGTGATGGCCTGAGGTCCATTATTAGCCCAAGATCCTTCGGGCAGGGTAGTGTGGTGGTTGGCCAGTTGTGTGCGGCAAGTGTTTTCCCAAGTGTCTTTGGGATGAGGCCCAGGTGTCTTCAAGCGTGGAAGTGGATCCTTTAGCCCAGGTGTCTTCGAGTGTGGTGGTGGTTATTCTGGCCTAGGTGTTTGCAGGCATGGTTACATGTGACAGTTGTGGCCCAGGTGTGTGCGGGTGGGATTCATCAGTGGGACTGCATGCGGTTGAGGCCCAGGTGTGTGCGGGAGGGATTTCGGCAGTGGGATTGCATGTAGTTGTGGCCCAGGTGTGTGCGGGCGGGTGTGGCAGTGGGACTGCGGTGAGAATGGCGGGATTGGTCTGATGCATAGGATGTCTCAATAACCATTAGGAAAGTGGCGTGGGGTACCCAAACATAGATGTGCTCTTATTACATATATTACTTGACTTGTGTTATTTGGGGAGTGAGCCTTGCTGAGGCCTCGGGTGGATAGTTTGCCTTGTTAGGTGTTTGGTTTACACTTTTTCTCACGGGACTTTAGTACGTTCCCCCACTTGTGCACGAGATTCTTTGGTTTTCCCTACTGAGTGTACTTTTATGCTCACCCTACGTATATAAAACTGCTTTCAGGTTTCCAGGAGGACTTCGGGGATTACGCAGGACCTTACTAGTTCGGACCCTTGGAGCAGTTCCAGTTGTTGTTATTTTTCTTTTCCCTTTGGTACTTATCTTGTAGTCACCTTTTTTCACTTTGTGGCTTTTACTTTTGAAACATGCATGTGGGAATGGTTTACTTTTAGCTTTACTTTTCTTTCTAACTTGGTGTTGTTGGGTTTTCATCTCCTTATCTCTCGATCCTATAAAATAAAAAGGGTAATGCCTTCCATTTGTGAGAAATTTCTATACCCTTGGTGGTAGTCTCCACTCCGGGACCTATTGAAGGCGGGTTTCGGGGGTCAATATCTCTCCTTCAACTTAGAGAAGGAAGGGCCTGGCAATCTGCTGACCCTTCCCTACTTCTGGTGAAGGCTGGTTGTGATAGGAGTACACTATGTGTCCTGAAAAATCGGGACTAGGCCGTGTCCTACAGGTATTTTACATGCACATGGGTTCCTTTCTATGTGATAGTCCCTATAGGTTTTCCAACTAAGGAAGGGTTACATAAAATTTTGGTGATCTTAAGTGATGTTTCATCCTTATGTTTCCTAAAACCCAATCCATCACCTTTGAGGGGGATTCACATTGTGGGTACATTTTTGTATATAATTAGTAGTTAGGATTTTCCCATAAATCATAGATTTGATTAATGTGCTTGAAACTGGTGTCATCATTCCACATCTGGCACTATATCTATCCAAAAAATATTGTTGTAGAAAAAAATCATGGTTTTCAGACATCTTTCACTATAAAAAATATTTCATTCATCTGTGCGTGTTTGTCGCACAAACCACATCCCACTGAACCTTCCACAACTAATTCCTAGACTCAAATCACAAAATCAAATATCAATGACATAAAAGTATCCCAATTATATCCATAAATCATCTACATATGCCTCTCAGGAAGTTACACTATGGTTCCAGGTGTCAGATATGGCTCTATACGACCGGAAATGACAAACCAGGACCACACGGTACTACCAATGATGAATGGGAAGAAGACTTTGAGGAAATGCCCTATAATGATGGTTTAAATACTTTTGGTCAAGTGTTATTTTTCAATGATCAGGAATCATGATATTGGGTCAAAAACACTGAATAAATTGATTTAAAATCAAGTACATATGCTCAATCACAATCAACAATTTGTAGAAAAGTATGAAAAATGATGGATATGCTAAAAAAACTAATCCAAGGGTGTAAATCACAAATTGAAAATCCCAATGTTGATTATGGATCATTCATTGATAAAGAATTCACTGAAAAAAGATTGAGAGAATATATTTCATCCACTGCATCATGATCTAATCAGATCTATCATTTGTTTATCATGTGATGATATTTTTTAACGAAGAAGGAAGGGAGAGATTGGGAATTCTCCCAGGGTTTATGCGACTGACCATAGAAAATTCACTATATAATTAATCATATATATCAGTTTGATGCATCATGAATAAACTGATTGATTAATATATCAATTAATCAACTCACTCAGTATACCCCAAAATAGAGACAATCCTGGACACCTCATGATGAAAAATTTTATATCGCACCAAGGGTAATCAAAAAGTTAAAGACTCCACCGTGGTCTCATATTTATGATCTGATCATCAATTTAAGAGATATACCATATTATTTATGAACCAATGTTAATACAATATAAAATATATTTAATATTTTAAAATCATACATTTCAGACACATTGAGCCTCAGAATCTAATGTCATGTCATTTTCTATGTTCAGAGATAGATTAATATGTATTTAAATGTTTTATAAGAAAATAAATGGGTATCTATAATGTCCTACTGATAGTAAGGACATCCTACCTATATCATGAATAATCTTATATTTAATATCCACTATGGAATGGAATCTATATCAATAATGTGGACCAATGTTCACTAGATCAATACCTAGTCCACAATCATAGAGTATTTGTAATTTTAATCATAGGAAGAGAAAATGTAAATATTTGAAATAAAAGTGAATATAAAAAATTGATACTAAATCAATGTTACATTTAGGAATGATCAAAGAGGACCACCAAATAATTTAATCAAATGATTATATTTCAAGGATGAATGTCTTTTAATTTAAATCTATGTGATGATCCATAAATATTAAAAACATTTCATAAATTTTTTATCAATTCCAACAAAATAATGAAAATTTTTAATACAATGGAAAGATATAACATTAAAATATGGTCATGATAAATCTAGATTTATAAACCTAGAGGAGAGGAAGGGGATTCATAGAGCACCATGTAAGAACTATCATAGAGATTCTTTCTTCACTAGGAGTATATTTTGTTACAGATTATTCAAAATATATAATTGGGATACAATTATGAAAACAAATAGTAATGAAAAATGAATCAAGGCTCTACTAAGAATTTAATAAGACCCACTAGTTTGTTGGTGGCACTACCAGCAAGCCGGTTCCTAGCCACACACTAGATGGATTCTTTAGAATAATTCTAGACATTCTTCCTTGTACAACATTTGGATATTGGTAGCTATAGAAATTAACATCACAATAATTAGTACCATCAGTTGTCCAATTCATTCAAACTACTATTTTTGGTCTTATTTCACCCATCGTATATATCACTAATCCTTTATACTGTAAAAAACAAACTAAAAGACCCCTTTTACTATGAAACAAAATTGAAAAAGATAAAAACATGACCAGAAACATGACAGTATAAATGAAATAAATCCATCAAAAGGAATCAATTTCAAAATTCTCCTCTTTAATGACTTCTAATACTAGTGAATTTTCCCTACAATTTTTGGAAAAGAAACTAAAGCTAGTAAACCAAAAAATAACCTTCATGCTATCATGTCTGCACCTAAATCTATATAAAAATCAAATGGAACATATAAAGTGGAAATATCTTCCCTAATAAATCATTATCTAATTGCTTTATAATAAACAATTTGGTTCCATAAATGATACAAAATGACTCAGATCAATATCTCAAAAAGTCAATCACATTAGTATGATCTAGTATATACCATACAAGTGGGGAAATATGAAAAAGATCATAAATATATTAGTACCATATAAGATGATATAAAAGATAGGTTATTATCCAATGTTTCTCCATAATATCAAAAATTACTACACATTTTGCTGACAAATTTCAATGCATCAAAGGCTATCAATTCCCTCGTCTGGGATTCACTTATAAGAAAATATGGCCCCCCATTGTGAACCCCATGGCACATTTCATCCTTTTCTAATATTATCATTTCAAGCTATTGGTGGGATAACTAATTATATAACCACTATAATCTTTTATATGCCCCATTAACCATATCAAATCCCATATTTATTGATTCACCCACTTCATTTGGGTATAGGGGTGAGAGACATTGTTGAAAATAAAGAGCCTCAAATGGGTCCATCATAATTGAATCTGTGATTTTTTAATCAATTAAAATATAAATCTATGTTATGTGGTGTTGATAATCTAAACCGAAGTCTAGGATTCATGACAACATCTTAAAATTTAAAATTTGGATCGTCTACTTATATTATTGATTAGTCAATGGATGATACTTTGTACTTAGATTCTACTATGTTCCCAAATCCTTCTATATTCCATGTAATGAAAATGATGAGAATAACTTATCATGTTCTCATATAGTGATATATGGATCCTTATGTAGGTTTAAAATACCTCAAATGTTTATCCTCCCAAACTCATCCACTGAAATGTTCTCTCAAATTGGTTTATAGTGAACCACATTCTTTAAAAAATCTACTAACATCAAAACAACATCACAACTCCTCAATGTCCTTGGAAACAACATTATGAAGACCATCATAAGATCATTCCACATACCAATAGGTATAGGATGGAGTAGAAGTATCCCACTTGGAAAATGACTCTTGACTTTTACAATAAATACGGTAAGAAATTTTGAAATTAACCGTTCAATATCCCTTTTCAAACCAACCCACCAATTTTAAAGTCAGATTTCAGGAAACATTTCTATATAGCATTTATTTTAATCCAACATCAATACTTGACAGTCTCTCATCAACTCCTCCCTTGATAATACTAGCACTATAAATTTAATTTGAAAAATGATCATGTCTTCATCATCTAGGGACCACCCTAGAGGTCAGCCATCCCCAACTAAGCATTCCCATTTAACTAAACACTCAGAAATTGATGCCTAGATAGTCCATAAAAAACCTCTAATTATTATATGAAAACCAAATTTTATCATGTAATAAATTGATGATCATATGATTCATCCAACATATAATCAACCATAAAATCCAGTAGATGATATTCCTCATATAATGGTCTCTCATAAAGCCACAAAATATACAATGTTTTCTTTATTTGAGTATTTATAATGAAGTTTTTTTCAAAAGTAATATTCCATATCAATGTCACATGTTTTGATATAATCCCCCAAATTACTCTACTATAGAATCAGATAATAAGGGGAAATGATAAATCATATGATCATGATGTATGTCTAGATGAATGAAATTTCACCAATGAGATATTGTTGCCAACACATTAGGCTATTGATCATAAAATCAAATAATATATCATGTATTAGGAAGTTCCTCACATGGGGTAACAAGTTATGTAACCCAAATGAAAATAACTTGTCTCTCAGTGTAAATAAATCTCCCAAACCACCAATTGATGTATCAAAATACAATTTTATTCCATATTTGGATCCTGATGAATACAGTGTGTGGATCTAACCATATTAATATTTAGCCAGGGAAGGGATCCTCACATTGATTTAAATATTCAATCATTACCACCTATTAGTTAGAAATGTAATAGTTTAAGGATACAAGAGATGTATTGGATGATGTGGTGATAGTACCCCCACGGCCATGGAAGATCATGATCATGAAAATACTACTAGGTTATTCTCATTACATTACAACCATTTTATTCACTTGGTCCATCAAAATTATTCCTCATAAATCCCTTTCACATGGAAAGACATCATGTAAATCTAGGAGTGGATCATTAAATTTTGGGCATTAATTAATTCACTAGATCTATGCCCAATACAATATTATAGTTCCTAGAAAATATATCTGAAGTAATATAATATATTTGGGCTTCATTAATGAATATAATGATGGATCCATTGAATGGATTAAAGATCATGTTCATTTTAGAAATAAAAATAACTATATTGTTTATAATGGAAAAGGGACTAAATGATACTAATATAGGTTATCTCTACTCTAAAAAAATATCTTGGAAATAACATATCTTCTAAAATATATATAATGGTAGCCTAAATGATGAGAAACCATTGAAAAACTATGGGAGCCCCATAAATGAAAAAATATGTCATAAATACTTGATAAAGGGTGCCTATTTTTCATAATTACATAATTTATCATAAAAAATCGTTAATATAGTCACAGAATAACATATTTATTCATAGTAAAAACACTTGATTTCAATAATTAAATATTCATTGTAAGATAAAAACCTTTACATCCAAATCCAATAACTACATCTTATACTCTCTCTGGGAAGGTGGAATCAATATTAGATGTGACATAGTCATGTGATCAATATAGAAGGAAATTCCACTTATGGTGAAAGGAATGATAATTCAATTGAAGGAAAATATCAGCAATTACATACCACTAGAGGTGATATAGAGGGGGATACCACTGATTCAAATGAGATGTCCAAGACTTCTACATATGTTGTTATAACTCTACTCAATATCTAGTCTAGAATAATCCTCCCTGATCTGACCAATAAATAACTGGGAAACTAAAACATCTCTCTTATAGGTATGCTATATGATATATGTATCCGTTAGAAGTCTCAATGACATCAGTAATGGTTCAACCAGTCTATTCTGATCATCAAATCAAAATGAGTAATATCTAAGATCATGAAGCCCCAATGGTTACTATAGACAACAACAAAAAGAATAATCTCAAGACATCATTTGTGAAAATCCATATCTAATCCAAAGTGAGTGTCACGAGAGGGTAACATAGAAGATAAAGTAATCAATTAATGAAGACCATGAATAACATAAGTAGATATTGAAAAACTGGAAGGTCCTTTATGATGGAAAATCATTAGATAACATAATGATAATGGGAACTATATATCTAATTGTAGAATTTCCCCCTACAATGCAATTTGGAACCTCTTTTGTCACATAAATGAATCCCTTAACTAAACAATGAACCTACCTATGCAGTGTATGATTCATCTGATTCATTGATACATTTGATTTTTTGATCAACTACTGATTTCCTTATAAGCATCCCTTGTCAAAACCAACAACTTCCACACACCCCTATGAGAAAATTTCAACATTTCCCTCAAAGAGAACTGTTAATGAAATCCCATAATGCCACATCCATTACATTTTATCTATTTTCATGGATATTGTTTTGATAATGAACACTATATCCACAAATGCAACACAGGGATAATTCAACACCCATATAGGGAGATGAAAATACTACCCTACTTTAATGTCCCACAACCATTATAAAACTCATCATCCATACACATTCAACTAATATAAGTGTAAATAATTTCATTAATTGAAATAATGTTCATTTGAACACATTACAATGGATGTACATATGAAATTAGACCCTCCTATATCCCCTTCTGAAGAGTTTGGTCATTGTGAAGCACTAACACTTTCATAATTTTGTCAAATTAACATACCTGACCCCAAATATATATAATATAGTAAATATTTAACATCCAATACTTTTATACATTATTTCAATCCAAAAGTGTATCAATCCATAGAAACCATTTGAAAAAATAGAATAACAAAAACCAATAGCATACCGTAAAAAATATTTATTAACCCATGATCTATATCTATTATAAACATGTTAGTAAAAATATCCTTATATAAGAACCCCATGATGGCCTACCATGTATAATCCTAATGCCCACTTACAGTAACTATCATTCCCCACCACCTACTATAGTACCCTTAAGAATAATGACTGCCAGCCTCACCATAATTTTTGGATGTGTCTCTAAGAGGTTAAAGATTCCCCCAATAATGTCAATATAGTCCTCTGAAATCTTAGTACCAAAAATTTCGATAAATATTGAAGGGTTATATAGATGAAAATCCAATTCATAGACAACCATGGTCCTATATTTTTCTCCACACTGATATTTCTCAGCTCAGATCAATATATCACTGAGAGGGGAGGGGTGAATCAATGATTGATTTTTCATTAGATTTTCCCTGATTTTGAAAAAATACTATCATCCTTATAAATATTTAACCATTTTATGAAAACAAAACAATGAAACATCCACAGGAAAACTATTATTTTAAAGGATCACGTCTCAACAAGAGTACCAATATCCTTCGCGTGGTTTGGAAACACTCCTATACAACAGAATAGACAAGAAAATTTCATTTTTAGTGGATTAAACCAACAAAAAATACATCTAAACTAATGTAGAACTATGATAATTAAAATAGTTTATGTTCTCCAAGTATAAATAAATTATGTAATATAATATTGTATAACTTGTAATGAAACATTCACTTGTTAGTTCCAAATATGTTACTGTAACACCTTATGAAATTTCACATTTTCTAATATTCAATAAAATTATTTATTTTCCTACCCAACCATACTATGAAACTATTTGGATTTTTTAATAGTTTTCATTCTATTGTCATATTCTAATTTCTCATTTTAATTTCATAGACTTGAAATTTATTTCATCTTGAATAAATTTGAAACAATTTTTTATTTCCTCTACAACATTCTAAATACATCAATCTAGTCTCTCAATCCAATGATCCAATCAGATATGATACTCAATAGATGCTCTCAACCTTCCTCTATATATTTTTTCTAGTTAACATATACATGAATGCTCTATCTAGAAACCACTTTTCTCTAAAACATCATAACTTATCTCTCTTCATCTACATATGAATATTGTTTAGATCCATAAAAAAGAAAAATGTATTTTACTCCTTTTATATGTTTTCCAAGAGTTGTTTTTGTGGGAATATGAAATTTTTTCCAACCAAACTACGTTTTCCTAAACTTGGATTTCCCTCTTTATTTATGATTTATATTTTACATGATGAGTTCTTTACAACTCTTCTTGAGTCTTATAAAAACATGCAGAATCATCTCCTGAAATAAAATAGATTAAAACTATCAAACCATTATATTGTCTTATTTGATTTCCATTCTGATTTATTGATTACAATGAAGATATATGGTCACACTAGTTTTTTGGACCCTCTTGAAAATTCATTAGAATTAAATACTTTTCATTATCATGACCACTTGTAAACATAGAAAATTGAAACCATTCTTCTATAAACAGAATCAAAACATCTAAATATATCAAAAAATCATTCCATCACATCAGTAGCCTCATATATCACCTAGAAAAACACTTCCAGAAAGATAAAGAATCTTTTAAATCCACCTAAACAATACTTTTTCCACTGCTTCAACATATATCATCTTTCATTATTTTTTATTAGGCATTTGATCTTGTGTTACGTGATGATTTATTGTTATCTTTAAACCCATTGAATGGTCTCTATATCACTCTAATGGTTTGATGTCACTGTTAGTCTGATATGTCAGAACAACATATTGATGTATAAATTATGACTATGTTGACAACAAATCATAATTTATCTTTCCTTCTTGATTAAAATGGAAAAAGAATTATGACATAAAAAACAGTTGATTACACTATTTATCTACATCCGAATGATCAGTATTTTAATTTTATACATGCATCAACTCCAATAAACTCTACATGTTTTATTATTCATTCATTATATCAACTCCTAAAAAATTAATTCTACCTTTGAGTGATCTATTGAACACTACATATGATGGAATAATAATAGAAGCTAATTATTTTGTTTTTTTGACTTTAGTATACATCAACTCCAATAACCATCACTTCAACATGACTGTGAGAACAATTAAGATCAGTATTGAATCATATAAATTATAATTTAATGTGTCATAAAAACCCATCCGTCCATATTATTCTTTCTTTCCAATCAAACCTAATACTTATTATAATTAGTTATTCTTTTCTGTTCTTTGATAATGATGTAATTAAAATATTCCATGGAAAATTATTATTTATGAGAACACCATGATCAGAACAGTATAGTCAGATTTATATTAGAACCATTCAGAATAAGATAGATTTTTTAATTTTGATTCAAACTTTCATTTCAGAAGCTAGGTGAGTCCGATGGGCCGTTTCTACAATTAAACCTATTAAAAACCTAATATAATTCGTTAATAATTTCTTATTTGATCATCTAATTGTGATGAAAACTTCCATTCGTTTCTTATGATCATAAAAAATTAAAACATGAGTTGATTTTATTTCTTTGACAAAAATGAAAAAAAACATTCATCACAACAACTTCCAGCTTACAAAAGAAACATCTTTCTGACATAGTCCCAACAACATCATCCTATTTTTTTCTTCTAAAACATGATTCATAAATAACTAATATTTTTAATATCATGAAATGGATCACTTTTTGACAATTGAAATCCTATATGATATTACTCATTTTATGAAACAATAATTATTGACAAAAAAACCATGTTCATAAAAATTTGGGACCCACAAAGATTCACTAGCTTTCCAAAATTACGTCACATATTTCGTTACTTATTTCATTACGTAATGAAATTAACTATTAAATTGTTTTCTAAAACCACACTAAAAATATATTATAATAGTTCACACATTTATATGATAAGTTAAAAGCATACCCACTACTCCCCAAAATATATACTTCCTTAAAAGGATTTTCACATATCAATGGATAAATTTAAGAAACAATTTTCCCCCTTGAGAACTCAATCCGGAGTAATAAATAGAGAGGGTAAAGAAACCCATACCTCTGTCTTGTTAAAAAATATGTTGAATGATCATGTTCGTCCACAGAATAAAAAAATGCCTCTTTTGGTAATGGTTTTTTGAATATTTCAACATCATGTTTCTATATAGGAATATACACCATCATAAATTAATTTTTATACACATTCTCTTTAATTAAATGGGTTTTTATATCGATATGTTTTGAAGGAGAATGTTGTACTGGGATTCTAAAAATGTTGATGGAAATCAGATTATTAGATCCAAAGGGAAATGGTATATTTACTTAAATAGGTAAGTGACTAAACTGAGTCTTCATCCACATTAGTTGGGTAGCGTCTTGAGTAATGGAAATATACTCTACTTTAGCCATGCAAGGATTTATAGAATTTTTTTCTAGTATTACTCCATACAAAAATTTTCCCCAGAAATAAAACTCCCACAGTGTGGATATTATATTATAAAAAATACATACCCAATCTACATTGGAATAACAAATAAATCCACACTTTTAAAGATGTCATAACTAATTAGGAAATCTTTTTGTGCCATTTTTATATCAGAGAATTATTTTCCCAACTAGTATATGTGATTACATTGGAAAACATTGAAATATTACACATATGATAGTATCATATACAATTTCTATTCATGAGGTAGTCCAATTAAAACATCTTATTAGTTTCTGAAACACTTCAGGTTAAACTAGCTTACCTTATCTATGATTATAAAACATGGTTACCACTGAAATTGTTATGGAAACATGTTTTGAACATTCTATTCCAAATATTTAAATATGTTCCTTAACATTTTTTTCTTATCAAATTTTTTATTAAACATTTGTGATATTTGTAACTGAAAATATTATTTCTTTTAACCCATCATTGAAATTTTAAACAAATTTTTCATCTAGCCAAAATAAAATACAAATGTTCTTTTCTTATTCATATAAATGTTAATATAATGAAAATAAATAATTAAATGATAGAAATCTCATAACATTCCTTGATGTAGATATTACTATAACCCTATCTATTCATAAAATTCATCATTATTAGGGATGTATAAAATTTGGAATAATATACACTCAAATCATTCTTTATCCCATTCGATTCTTTTGTAAACCATTACATATAATGTCAATCCTTCACAAGAAAAAAAATGTTGGTTTAAAATATAATTATTCATCAATATTCTTATTCAAAAATGAAGATTTAACATACATCCAAAAAATTTTATAAATTAATTTTTTAGAAATTGAAAGAAATATTCTATTTTTTTAATCATTCAATAAGAGAAACCACCTCATAAAAACCAATGCCTTCAATGTGTTAGTATCCTTTTCACACTAATCATTCTATGTTCCTTATTCCTTCACCAACATCATTCAACTTATTTTGAAAGCACTACAGTGTACTAGTGGACTTTTTTTTGGATTAGGTTTGAGTAACCATGAGTAATTATTATTAATTTAATCTAACACTTCATTTATTTCCTAAACCCATTCATTATACTAAAAATATATATTTACATATTTCAGATCAACTTTTCAAAATAAATATGTATCTGTAAATTCTTTTGCTATTATTCCTATTTGAACCTTTTGATATTAACAACCAATAATGTTTTGTGATTCCACTTGATTCCTCAACCTCAAATGATATTTTCTAGATTCTAACTCATCACTACAGACAAATTTTTATAATTACTATACATGAGAATGACTAATATTTTTTCCTCATAATAAAAACACATATCAAATGTAATTTCAAAATCTTCATCATCTGTATCTAGATAAGATTTATTAACATATTCTTTAACTTTTTCAATATCCTTCAAATCATTAGAGTCAACTAATTATCCTATCTATTTGTTCAGACATATACATCCTCTTCTTTCTAGATCATATCTAATAAAAATATTATCTTCATGTATCTATTCAATCATTTAATGGCTTCCACCTTTCTTCTTTATCATGCATGGACTCCAAGAAACACTTTTGTGTTTCAAACATTTAGTTCCTTGAGGAAAAATTCCATTTGGTGCCATATATAAATTTTTCATATCAAAACATTAGTTTTGAATATAAATAGAAGTTATCATGTTTTTCCTATGAAATTATTGATACAAACTAATTTATACTTATATAGTTTATCCCATTTCAACTAGACTTCTATTTTTCCTTTCACTAACACCATTTTGTTAAGGATTGTAATGTGTGCTAAAATCCTACCAAATTATATGCTTCTCAAGACAAAATTCAAAATTAGTATTTTTATATTCACCAAAATTGTATGTTCTCAACATCATCATGAAGTACTCACATTAATTCTTGTATTTTCCACTCAAACATTTAATCATTTTCACATAATCATATTTATGATTCATATAAATAGAAAATTAAATGATATTACAATCATCAATGAAGGTAATGAAGTAGTTTTCTCCATGAGTGGATTTTATTATCATTTTCTCATAGATTTGTGAAGGAATACCTTATCGGTGTCATTTTGAAAAAATTTAAACATTCATATTCATAGAGATATAAATAGTTTATTTATATGAAATTATGCAACATCAGTATCTTATTTTTGTTATATTATTAATTCCATGAAAATAATCTCCCCTTTATAACATTCTTATGTTTCATTAACCCATGTTTCCTATACTTTTATTTATAAAATGATTCTCTTTTATCACAATGAAGTAACAACTGTTTTGATTTTCACCAACTTGGAAGAAGTTTAATTTTTTATTTTGGCCTTTTAGATGAAATTTGTCATCATATTCTCCATTAATAAAAACGAAATCCTTCTTTAAAACAAAATATTTTCATCATAATATTTTTGAAAATTCATAAGGATATTCTTCAGAAAATTGAAAAATATCACATTCTATATTTAAAATATTCTTCATAAATGATGGTTGGTCCAACAAAATTAATTCTTAGGGATCCGTCAATTTGAAATGCAACTATACATTATTCTAAATTGATCACATTAATTAATGGTTTTGGGTCTCCTATCACAAGATTAGAACACTCATTATCCATGATCTGAGTTCATTCTCCTTTTCTATATGTGAGAATGGTTTCAAAAATAAAGTCTTTTTCTTTCCATTTATCATTAATTAAATCTGTATTTTCATATTACTAAAAAGGATTGGGTGTACTAGTAAAAAACAAAAAATATTTTTATGAGATTTCTTGGTTTTTCAAATCATTCCCAAATAATTTTTAGTGTTTGGAACCTATTTTAAAATTCTACACCATCCTTCTAATATTTATCCAAAACAACCTTCTCAAAATTATTCTTTTGAGAGTATTGACTCCCCTTCGTAATTTTCCATATTTAATTTTAGGAATAGTAGAATTGTTTTTTATTAAACCACCACATATTTTTGGAATTTAAAAATTTAACATAATACATGTAAAATCCATAAAAATAATATTTACTAGTGTAACTTCTTTACTTTCTAGATTTGTGATCATGTTTCTCAATAGTTACATTTCCTTTCAGAATAGAACATTGTTGACAACTAGCCTTTCAATTATCAAATAGAATCTTAAATTTCAACATGGATTTACATCTATTACAATTGGATCTAGAATCTATAGAATATTTTTCATATTATTATTTTATTAAAACATATGACATCTCCACTTTTTGGTTATGGATACCTAAATAACTAACGTAGTTTTCTTTTTTCATAGAAAAAATGTTAACTTTCTTCTCAACCATTGAAGTTAAATTTTGATCTATCACAAGTTAACCATTTTCAAAACATTACCCAACTTTAAAAATAGTCTTCTTAACACTCATATAAATCTATTCGTATATATAGTGTTTTTAGGACAAGTTCCATCTCGTCTTCATTTACCTTAAAATTAACATTCAAATGTTCATTTTGATTCTTTTATTTCTCAATAAATTTCTATAAACCCTGAATATCATCAAAAAGATTAAAATTATCATCGAGAAAAAAATCAATATTGTTTACTGAGGAACAATAATTTTTCAATTTCCTAATATATATCTAAATCCCTTCAATATTTATTGAAAATTAATTTAACTAATATTTCATATAAAATTTTATTTGAGTTTCTTCTTCTTTCAAAATACTAATACTGAAATTTTAATTCTAAATAGTTGTAATGAATTTATTCTCCTACACATTAAATGTAGATATTTCAAATTATACTTCACTATCTTATTATTTACCATATTTAGAAAGACACATATTGTTTTGGATTTTGAGAATTTTTTATCATTCCATTATGAATAAGATTTGTAATTATTACCCAATTTCATCAATGATATCATCTACCTACTTTTATCTCTATCAATATATTCTTATTTCATTCTTCATGGAAAATTAGAAACAATTTTCCAAAAAGAATTCACCTTGAAAAAACATTAAGGAACGTTTCTATTTATAATTTCATGTACCATTAAATTTTTTTTCGTAAACATGGGAAAAAATCATCATGAATTTTATATACCGTATTTTTGAAATCAGAATCTATTGAATCATCTCCCTGGATAATTTTTTTGATATTTTATTTCCTAGTATTATTGATATGTATTTTTTCACTAGAATTTATTTCTTTCCTTTAATAAGTTTCATTCATCTCATTTAATTATTGATGAGAGTAATAAAAAATCATATAGATATAATATTTTTGGATTTGATCTGCTAACGATGATACATTGTCATCAATCATATCATGAAAAATTATAATGTTCTTTTCAAAAATATTTTCAGTCTTACAAATATTCAACAAGACATCCAATGGTGTAAAAAAATCATTCAGCCTAGCAAATATGTCTCCAATACATTTATACTCACCCGTCATGAGTTCATTATTATTCAATCTCTGGATTTGTACCTTTTAATTATTTACGTCTGTATTCCATTCATAAATTATCTTCTGTATATCCCGCATAATGATTGATGTGGAAACACCCATTACTCATTTAATATCACTTTTTTAAAGTGATGTTTGTAATCCATTCTTAGCTCTTTCATAATTCTAAATATTATTTTTTTCAAGAGATGTAAGAGGATCATTTTCCACTGTAGAAGGAAATCCATCTATTTCAGCTTTGAGAACATCATAACCAAGAGACAGAAGATATGAAAATATTTAATATTTCTGGATATTATAATTATTATTATCTAAGACTGAAGACCACTTACTATTCCCACAATTTAGATTCTATAAATTAAATTCACTTAATTACATCAACCAAATTTAAAATAGAGGGAAACTTTTTCCCTGACAACACATGATATTTCCCCGCCCAGATAAATGTATCACTAAGAGGGGGATAGGTGAATCAATGAAAAAAATTTCTTTTATTTTTCCTTTATTTTGTAAATTAATTTTCTTTATATTAATTATTTATCACTTTCCTAAAAACAAACCAATCACACGTCCATAGGATCACAAGAATTTTCCAGCATCACTAATCAATAAGAGAATCTATGTCCTTGGTATGGTTTGTAAGCAATTCAATACAACCGAATCCACTAGAAAACAATTGTTTTATATAGATATAAATTTTTTGGATATATCCTTACACGTTTTTTAAACTATTTTCAATAATGTAGTTCATATTTGTAATGAAGAACATAATTATATAACACAAGTTTGAGTATCATGTAATGATGCATTCACTAGTTAGTTCAAAACACATTACTGTCCAGTATTATAAATCTTTAATTATGATAATTTCCAATCAAAATATCTATTATCCTATATAAATACATGTAAGAACTTCTCTAGGAATTGTAAGGATTCCATTTCTGAAATCACAGTCTAGTTCTATAGTCTAATTTCTGAATCCAAAAAAGATATGTCTTCCAGCATACCTCTAAAATAATTTCTTTTCATTTTGTACCTTAGTTCAAAATATTTTGAATGAATTCATGGTTTTTTTAGTCAGACATGATAATAACTAGATGTGTTATTTTTTTTATCACTCTATCGAGAAAAATTCCTCGGGAATTATCCTTCTAGAAACCTCATCTCTCTAAAACAATAGGCCTTTTATCTATTCACCCATATGATAACAGTCTCTAGATCTATCAGAAAGAGTAATGTATTCTCCGCCTCATATAGGTGAGCCAAAAGTTGTTCTAGAAAAAATTTGAAACTTTTTTTGAAAAAAAATTCTGGAAACATATATTTCCACTTCATTTCAGCTCTATTTTTGACTTCATCAGCACTTCATAACTCCTATAGATTCTTTATAAAGATACTCAAAAGTTTTCATGATGGTTTTGGGATTCAATATTTATAATTGTTATATAGTCTGATTTTGATTTTTATTATAATTTCTTTGTTATAATTAAGACATATGGTCTCTCTGATTTGGGTGAACCACATGCAAATACATTAGTTCTGAATATTTTCCATTATAATTACAACATGATTACATAAAAATTGAATCCCTTATTACATAAAAATATTTGTTACTTCAAAACATACCATCACTTCATGGAATCCCTTCAACAACTTCAAAGGAAACATTGTAATATACTTCCACCAAACTAAACGATCCTTATGTTCCTCCTTGGAATCACTTTTTCTACTACTTCAACACATATCATCAGTCGTTCCATTTCCCTAAAACAATGATCTTCTCTCTGGTGAACTCTTGATTTTATCATGCATCATTGTGAACAATATGTGCCTCGATTTATTGGATTTGTGTGACTTTCTATCAAATAATTCATCACTACTTATTTTCTTAGGATACATGACCATATTGACAATATATGTGCTATCTTTTTTCATTCATGACCCAATTGAAAAACAATTCAAAATTATGGAAAAGGTTGACAACTTTTTTGATATTAATTTAGTTTATTAGTCTTTTACTTTCATACATGCATATATTCCAATAAACCCCACTACTCATCTTTTTTCATTTATTCTAACAAAAAAACAATTCATCCTCTAGTTGATTTCTAGCACACCATATCTCATATACTGGAAATATCAATAACTTCTAATATTATTTATTAAGGAACACACCAACTACATTATATGATGATTTGTATATTTTGGATTATTTTTATGACTAAAAACTAGAATATCAATCTTCTATTCATTTGAACAAAACTACCAAGGCTTCCAACAATTCCCCATCTAGTGATCTCACACTAATAAAATGATACAAAAAAAATTGACATTCTTAATTCATAAACTCCTACATATTATCTTAACTTTTTCTGACTATGAGAATATTTTAGATCATCCTAGAATTGTCTAGCTCAGTTTGGAATGTGTTACAACTTCCCATCCTTCGTGCATCTTCTTTATTTCAATTAAAACCTGAAAATGATTAGCAACACATGTTGTTCCACTTTAATTTATAACAGTTTATTCAAAATTTTCCTTTTAAAATAATTATTTATGAGAACAAAAATATCATAAAAGAATCATATGATTTATATTTGACCCATTCAAAATTCTATAATTTTCCTCATTTTTATTTAAACATTCATTTTGAACTCATTGTGAGTCTAATTAATCTTTTCTCCCATAGAAATTATTCACAATATGATGACCCTTATTACTAATTTTTCATGTTATCCTTGGAATATGATAAATCCTTTCAAAATTTGAACCTGACCATCAAAACATAGAATGTTAATTGATTTATATTCTTTGAAAACAATAGAGAAAAAATTCAACAAAATCTTATTACAGCTTCAAAATCTAGCTTCTTTCTATCTTTTTTCTAAGACACACTATGAATACATCATTTGAATGCCTTCAGGTTGGGCTAGGATAACTTCTAAAGTAACTAGGGTAGGTGTGGGATCATGCTCAGGGGCATCAAACCGAATAGAATATTGTTGAATGATCACATCATTCTTATAAAAATCATTCTTGAATATCTCATGTGGAATACTTCTGAAATAACAAAAAAAATTCAAAATACATATAAAAACCTTCTCAAGAAAATAATATAAATTGTTATAAGACAGGAATAAGATTTTTATATCCATATACCTATAATAATATATACATTTAGACAATGTATAAACCCATTTTTCTTCACAATGCTTAATCTATGACATATATACATGAATGTCACTCTTAATCATATATATAAAAAATATAAAAACATACTAATGATCAAAAAACTAATTCTAGAATACATATATCACTATAGTAAATAGCCTAAATATATCAATCAACATTTGTCACAATATAGGAATTTAATTTATAAACTTTCATAAAACGCGCAACTTATATATATATATATATGAAATGTGACCTAATGTTCCCACTCATTAATGATGATACCCAAATCCCATAAAAAATAATAGTAATCCCATCACTATAAAATTAGATGTCATTTACACATAATCTATCTAATAATAGAGAAACTCCCCTTTTTGTCCACAAAACCATTATTCATTACACCATAACCATAAATGAAAATAATGGAAGCATCATACCTATTTTACTACTATTTAATTCACCAATCAGAACCCCTAATTTTTTATTATATTCAATGTAATATCATGCTTTTTTCTCCATTCACAATTGGCTCCTGACAAGAAGTGTGCATCTAATAAAGCATGGTAATACTTTTCCATTAGTAATCATATGCATTACTAGTAAAATATAAATAAATATAAGCTATGAAAATTGAATAATATATTACAACCTGAATAAATTTTATAATAGATGTCATTTCATATATTATAATTGAAATAAATGGGCCCAAATGTGCTAGGTAAAAAAGAATAACAGTACAACTAGAAATGATAATAAATATTAGTACTATAAAAATAATTTATATTTTATGGGTACCATGTATATCCCTAAACTCTATTATCCTTGTAAAATTACTACATGGCCCTTTCCTTTCTATGGATCCTTGATATTGATGTCTTCACACACATTATGGTTCATGTGAAATGTGTGATTATAAATAATGTTAAACTCCACCAGTGAATCCTTATCATTTGGGAGAATTAATAAGTAGTGTATGTCATGGTAATATAGGAATACACAATAAATAAATAATCAATCATGTACTAATAAGTAATTTAATATTCAGCTTTCTCTAAAAACTAGTCTTACCAATATCAAATCAAGGTCAAATGGGTAGTCAATATAGAATTTAGGATCATGGGTATGCCATAATTCCCCCTCAAATATACATGAATGGCCACAAGCAAAAAATCAATGTTTATTACTTAATTATTTCATAACCCATGACTATAATATTCAATTACACAAGGCCATTATGTAATGGTCTAAACCCTTTAGCTATGTAAAATTATTAGATTTCTAGTGCTGGTTTTATCTGTGGGATGTTCCAAGGAAGTCAGAGAGTAGATGTTGGATTTGTAGCCAAAATTCAAGTTTGGGGGATTTAGTAGAATGTAGGGTTATAAAAAACAATAAGGGGAGTAAAATTGGATTTGAGGTGGAAGCTTCAGAGTAGAGTCTTGGGATGCAGTTCTGGTGGTTCTACTTTTTTAGAAAGGTTTTAGTGTCGTCCGTAAAATAAAACATAGAGGATTATGGGGGAAATTTAGTGGTTCTTCATTATTTTCATCGATGTATCATGGTTACCTTTCTATGATGTGGATTCTTGGGGGAATATTTTTTTGGATCTATTTTTTGTAGGGTAAAAGTGTCGTGGAGCAGGGCCATTCCATGGGCCATTCCATGATTAATGAGTCCTGCACCATGGTGGTGCCTTCTATGTGGTGGTCTTTTCCCCGGTATTTCATAAATATGGAATTAAACGCAACTAATTTTTTTGTGATACATTGACCATACCTACCATGTGGTGGCATCTTACCACAACTATGGAATTTCCCCTTTTTATAAGTTCCTTATTGTGTTTATGGTTACTTCTATATGGTCTTATGTTTTCTAAAATGCCTATAATAACCCCAACCCCCCCTCAAAAACCTCTTATTCATACATATCTTATATCAATTAATGTGTGAAGAAGGTGTATCCCTATAATTTCATTCAAAAAATATTCTATTATACTTTTAAATTTTATTTGGAGATAGATCCTATGGAGGTTACATTTGTGTTTTTTGATTCCATCTCTCTAGTTTCGTCATATTCTTCATCTAGGTAAGGTTGTTGTCAAGGGGTTTTTTATATTGATTCACTGGCAGTGGAAGGATTTGAAAATTTTTTTTCGTTGTTGGCCATGTTGTTTTCCTTGAATTTGGTTCTCAACTACTGTCCTCATATTATTCAAATATTTTGAATCAATTTTGAATAGTTTATTTATAGAAGGTAATCCTTCATCAGTTCAGTTTTTGTTTTACATGTGGAATCATCTATATTTATGTATCATTTTGGGATAATTTATGTAAAATATAGATAAATATAGTTAATTGGATTAATATAAATTGAAGGGTATTGGAAATTAAACAAATATTTTACTGTTTCATGATATTTCTACCAAACATGCATGATAATTCACTGAAATTTGTATCGGTTGGGAGCCTTGTTTGCATTGGAATTGATTTTTCCATGAATCCCATGACTGTATAATTATTTGTTTCACCTTGAATAAATGTTTCATGAATTATATTTTTTTATAAATTTGATTCCTTATGAATAATATGTGTTTGATTGTTAATTCCCTTGATGTAAATAAGAAAATATGATGAACACCCTTTTTGTAATAAATTGATGAATTGAAAGTTATTAAATGTGGTTGTGTTGTATAGTTATGTTGTCGTGGGTTTAATGTGATGTGGTTTTTATATGCGTAGCTTTCGATGAGTAATCGTTTTCCATATGAAATAGAGGTAATATTCATCTAATTGGCATAAGGGGGATATGTTGTTTTGTTGTGGTGTGCTGTGTTATCTTCTCAATAGTAATGGAATTAATTGATAATGATGAATTGGATTGTCTAATGTTTCAGAATGGATAATGAAAACATGAACCAAAATTGTGTTTAGGGTTAAATATGTATTTTTAACATGAAATTAATGGGATGGATAAATAATTTTTTTGTAATGGGATAATATACAAATTGGGATGAAATAAAAACATATATGGAATTTCCTGTAATGTGTGGATTGATTTTGTGTTTTTGTGTATTTAGAAGTTGAATAATAATTTGATGATTATGTAAGGATTTATACTGAAATTTTTATTTTAGATACTACTGTTGTTGTTAACCTATATATTGTACATGTCTGTGTGACTACAAAATAGTCATTTTATTTTTAGTAATATTTTTATAGGCACCTTGTTCTGATAAAACGATGTGTAAAAACCCCAAATATTTTTTGGGGGATTTTTTTTAAATATATAATGTTGTGGTTAGATGAATGTATACCACCTTTTTACCAGTCAACCTTCAATAAATTTTCATATTCATGGGCTATGATTTCTAGAAGTCAAAATTGGACTAGCAGAGATTTATATGACGTGATGAGATGGTTCATGGAGTTAGTCATTCATATAAAGAGGAGGTGAAAAATATTATATAAATCATCATCATTAAATACTAATACATTTTCTGTGAATATTGTTGGGAAGTTATGTGATCTCCCAATTGTCTTAGGGTGATACGTGATATGAGGGAAATATTCACATGTTGTTGTCAGTATGATGGGGTTGACAATGATTATGGGAGTAGGAATTTATTTAATGGTTTTCAGTTCTAATATTTACAATGTTGGGTTATGAAATGGGAAAATCAGCAAGAAAGTTTTTTAGGGTACCCTTTTGTTGATATGGTTTTATTATGATACTCTATGTCAATGGGTTATTTTATGGGTGTGACACGGTGTGGATGGGACTGGTTAGTTCTCCTACTAAGGTTTTAAAGATTCTAATATTTTCTCAAAGGTTAATTAATATTCTTTTTTTTCCTGTGATAGAGAGACCAGGGGTATGAACATACCTAGTATAAATGTTATGATTACCTAGTGTATATAAAACATATTCTTCAGGATTTAGGAGTACAACATTGATTGTGTTAGACATTACTAGGAGTACAACATGGACTGTGTTAGGCATTACTAGATCTGAAATTGGGGAAGTAGATCTGTAGCTTCATTAGGGTTTTGTATTGAATTATAATTCATAGAATATTTTTACTTAATTACTTTATTATCTATTTTGGGGTGGTTTTTGATTCCATTATTTATTATGTAATGGTGTTTTTGGATGTTCAATATCCTTCCTCAAAATTATATATCATCTTTAATGGTTATCAATTCTTTTCATGACTTTTTTATACCCAAAACTAGTATATCCAATCTATAGAAACTAGGGTTGGTACGTAGGGGTCATCATATTCATTCTATTATTATTTGTCTTGGGGGTTATCCTTGGGAGGACTGGGTCATGATGATGTTGAATCCTATCTCTTTAATCGACATTATATATATAGGGTAATTCCTTCCATTTCTATGATTTCTATATCCCTAGTGTTGTTTCCAACCTATGTCCTACTTAAGGATGGACATGGGTGGTCATTATCCCACTTCCTCTATTGATACATTAGAAGTTGTTCTATTAGTTGGAGTGTTCCATGATAGTGAGGTAATAGATGTTTTGGTAGAATGGTAGAATTGAATTTGGATTTTTGTATAGTAAGTATTTCATGGGTTTGCAGGTAAATGAAGTCATTTTAACATGGTGTATGACATAGTCTATGGAATATTGAATAGGAAATCTGATTTTAGGGACCCACATGATCTGTTAGATGGAATATGAGTCGTCCTATTGAAAAACTTATGTGGAGACACATTCAAGTTAGAAACCTATGAGAGACTAATAAATCCTTACTGATTGTGTTCTTATTGGAATTGGGTGTCTTTGGTAGGTTACAATAAATTAAATAATACATAATAAAAACTGGATACTAAAAGGATTATGTCTTATTAGTTTTCACTATATTTTATGGATCCTGGGCTTTTTCTTCATGTGTGTTGGGATGGAGATTCTCAACAGGCTTACAACGATGACCACCAAAGGCTTAACCCCATAACGGAGGATGAGAAGTGTCATATGGAATTGTGTATCTTTCAGATGAAGTATTGGTTAATGTATGAGTTCTACAACTCTAATTTGGAGATATAGAACTATATAGAGTAGCCTATAATTTCCATTGATATGATTCAGACCACGTTCGAGTTTGGTTTCCCATTGGTAGTTTGTTAGATGATAGGTGTACCAAGTTAGTGGTGGACATTGTATCATGTTTTTTTGAAGTGGTGGGATGTTTATATTGAATAAATACAAAGGGAGATTATATAATAGTTCATATAATTAAATTTTAATGTATTAAAATCATCAGAGATGATTTATCATCTTCATGGAATTATTTTCCCTCCAACAGCTTCATATCAAGTTTATGGATATATTTTGTTCTTCTCCCAATATTTTTTCCTGATGAGGTATCCCATTTGAATCTTCTTAAGGAGTCACCCATTCTTTTTATTCTTTATATAGTTACTCCTATAACTTTTCCAACATATATGGATATTTGTAATATGGAAGATCTGAGAAATAATATACGCTCATGAGGAGGGTTTTTTTGAGAGGGGAAGAAATATGGTTCCAAAAGGAGTTTAGATCTCTCTAAAATGTCTAATGAACTATAAAAATTATTATTTTCATCTATGGGGAGTATATCTCCACAAATCCATTTTCATACATTCATGGATAGTATTTTTATTATATTTAATTTGATATGTGGTCCATTGGGTTTCATTTCCGGTGGTTGTGGTTATCATTATAATTCTAGAACAATAATTCTTGGAGATCATTAGAGTGGTTGTGGTCAGGTTCAACATCATCCTCGACAGAAGAATAAAACAATTCCATTTCAATAGAAAATGATTTAGGATAATCCTCTATTGGGAAGAGATATGAATTTTATAGTTTGACGTCATGGTATTACTTGTCCTCAAGGACCTAGAGTCGAGTGTGTATGTAGTGGTATCCATTTACAATAAGTAAGGCGATTGATATGTGGATAGTTTTATTATATAGAGGTTCCAAAAATAGACTAGCTAAAAGTATTTATATGTATGATTATATAATAATCCATTAATATTTTTTCATTTTTTATTTATGAATTCACACACCTTTTTTCACCAACTCTATTCAACACTATAGTACATGAGATAGGGAGGCTTCATTTTCCCTTAATATTGACTATGATTGTCAAAGGCTAGAGATGTTTTTGTAATATTTTCCAGGGTATAGAAATGATGTAAAAACATCATTTTTGTTGATATATTTTCATTATATAGAAAAATTAACATGTTATCATCCCTGATGTTGATTTGTTTTCTTCCATATATGTTTTTATATATTTATTTTATTATAATGGTGTGTTATAAAATGTGGATATCCAGTGTGATATTTTTATTATGGAGAATGATTTTTTAGTTCTTTAATAAATGTTGGTATCCTCTTATTTAATTAATACATTATTTTTCAATATATAGTATAGATTGAAATGATGGAGGTTTTTTGGGTTGTTAGCGTGGTTTTTTATTTTTTTTCAAAATATATTTATAATGATTCTCCATCAATTGGATATTGAGTTTAGTATATATCTACCACCCTATGCCCCCAAAATTTCAATGGTTCCTTATCAGATAGAACATTCTGAGTTATGGGCGATTATGTTTTATATTGATCATCTGATGTATAAGGGATTCATGAAAAATAATAATCACATGGTGCACTAGTGTTATTAACCATAAGGAAGATTTTATTTTAAGAATGTGCATTCTCTAACAGTGGTTTAATTAGGTGGTGGTATAAAATTGGTACCCTCTTCCAAATACCTATGATCATTTTGGCTATATTAATTGAGCTACCTAGTTTTTAAAAATTGATATATGGTTTGGATATTTTCAGTTGATAGCGAATGACGAAGATATATTGGATACTAACTTCTGGTGGAGGTAAATGTAATTATATTTTGTGGCCATATTGTTCAGTGTCATGAATAAAATAGCTTTGTACTTGAGAGTCATGGGAAAATGTTTCCAGTGTTTCTCGACCTATCTACTATTATTTTATATGAAAAAATATTAATATAATTTATGTCATATGAGGATAATTCCTCTCAAATCAGATTTAAGATGAATGTTCATTGACACCGCAATATATATGGAATGTTGTCAAAGTGGACGTTTTTACATGGGAAGTGAATTTCCATGGGCATTTGGTGTCTCATTATGTTGTGTCTATACACATATTAATGATCATGTAAATTTTTTCATAGGAGGAACCCAATAATGTTTGAGAGGATAAAAAATTCTTCGATATCATGTGATATTACTAGAGGTTCAAGTCTTATTTATTTAGGATTGGGGAATCATTTATAGATTTGAACCAGAGGGGCCAAGATTTTATCTGGCCTGATCAATGACAAGAAGCATTTGACTATATAAAAAATAGATTGATCAGTTCTCTATTGGTTTATTTTCCCCATGATGGGGTGATGTTAGATATGTTCTACAATGATTTTTTGTTGGAATTGGCATGTGTCTTGTTTTAGTTAAAGGTTCTGATATCTTATATGTATATTCATTCACATCTCCATGAATCAAACTATTCCATACATGATATAAAGCTTCATGTGGTGGTGTTTTCCCAAAGGATGTAGCAACATTACAACTTTAGGGAACTCTTGTTGATCTTTAATGATCATAATAGAATTGGTAATAATTTTCCTGGAATAGATAGAACCATGGTTAATATAGTTTGATGGATTTTATACATGACTATGTCATTGAGGACTACTACACCTCACGAATGGGGAATATGATGGCTTCGACATTAAGTAGAAATACATGAATGACTTTTATTCAAGATTCAGCATATTAATAGAGGTTTATAGAGGATTTAGAATCATGATACATTGATATATTTTGGTGGAGGTTTACGGTTTAAATTTGTGGTAATGTATTCTCTAATGCGGAAGGTAGAGGAATCACATGAGGGGTATCAGAGGAAAAGGTGATTTGTGGTAATATTGATTGTGGTAATCCTCTAGAAAGATATTTGTATGATGTATTGTACTAGATTGTATATCATGAAAGTAATGGTGATTCACAAGGGATTCCTTCAATTGTTACATAGATCACCCTTGGTAGTAAACCCAACAGTATCGAGGATGTCTCATGTTTTTAGGATATAGATTTTTAGGACATAATTAAATAGGTGTTGGAATTGCTTATTGGTTTGTGTCTTGTTTTCCAGTAGTCTAAATCCATTCACTAGGTTCTAGTATTTTTTCTATAGTCCTTAGACATACTTCTGTTGAAAATGGAGGAAATATCTATGGAGTTCATCATAGGTTTACCCTGATACCATTGATGTTATGATGATTTCTATGTAATAATCGGTCATTTGATGAATTTACCTCACTTATATGAGATTAAAGAGTCATGAACCACAAATTTATAGGAAATGATGTATGTAGAATAGGGTTTATGGAAACATGGAGTTCCAATGTACATCTTCACAGATCAAAAATCCCTTGTTTCATAATGAGATTATAGAGGATTGGAGTACATGTTTCCTGCACATTGTTTCCATTACACTACATTCAACCATCATATGAATAGAAATTTGTAGTGTACCATTGACAGGTTATAAGATATTTCAATGATAGGTATCTTGGAATTATGAAAAAGTTGGGTTAAGGACATTGTATTAGTTACGTTTTCCTATAGTGAAAACTATCACGGATCCATTGACAATGAACTGTTTGAGAATTTATATAGGTATCCATGTTTTTCTCAATTGGGCTATAATAATGCTATAAATTCATAATTACAGGTATATTATGTGGTGTCGAACATTATAAATAATAATTTTGTGCTTATTTATAGGTTTAATGATGAATAGGTAAATAATAAGTCATATGTAGGTAGCGTGATAAGTTTATTAGATTTTATAGTGTCTTAACACATGTTCTAAAATTTCATTCCTCAACATGGGTAGTGGAGGTTTGGAAGGTATATTATATATTTTCAATGGTTCATGATTTATATTGGGGTTTCAATTCATGTTTCCTTATTGTAATATCAGCTGCCTCTTATATCATAACTAGATATGATGTTTGAAATTATCCATTTGTCATTGTTATGTTGGTAAATTCATGATGACTCGCATTTTGTTGAATATTATGATTTGGATATTAGGGATGATGTGTCATTCATGAAAAATAAAATAGAAATCTTTGATAATTTAGAGAGGGTGAATTTCCATTATCCATATGTTGTACAGACATTGTTGTTTTGATGAGAGTACATGGGTGGTTGAGAAGTATATGTATTCCCAATTCCTGTTGTTCTTTTGTGTTTTATCTTATGTTTTATACTTCACTAAATGATACTATATCCCTAATATTTTTTTAAATGATCATTTTCCTTATCATTATGTATGATATTGATTACAACATATGAATAGGGGAAAACTTCATCCTAATCCAAATGATTTTTTATTAATAATAATTTTTGAACCATATAGTTGAGTCAGTTCCACTAAAATTTTATAATATTTTTTAATGTGAAGTTGAAATCCTTGATTAATGTTTTTGGGTTTGTGCTATGTGTTAGTTGTGGTAACCATTTTCTTGGGCTTTTTGGGAGATGAAATGGTACTGTAGAATGTTTTAGAATGTGGTAAGAGTGTAAAATGATGTCATGATGTGGTTATGTCTAATTTCTTCTCAAGTTTCCAACATGTATTTGTGGTTTTGGTTGGTATAAATATTTCATTTTCAATGATACCCTTGAGAGATATATTGGGAATCTATTCCTGAGACTCTTATTTTCATTTTTACGATCCATGTGTTTTTGAATTCATGGGCATCATAATATTTTGTGATATATATGATGTAACTATCTAGAAATTCAAATCAATTAAATTTTGGGAACTCTATTTATAGAATTTTGTATAGGATGTTTCCATTATTTTGGAGAGTATAAGTTGGTGACGTAGCTCAAATTTTAGATGGGGATGATTCTGTGTTCGGGGGTGAAAAATAAAATATGGGTAGTAGTTGTTTCATAGAAGAATATATTGTGGTGTACAGACTAAATGTGAAGTTTTGTTGGTTCTACTATTTTTATCACGGTTTTGGTGTGTCCATGTAAACTATGCCATTGATAATATAGATGTAATTTTGATAGTAGTTCATTTAGGTAATGGATAAGACTTGATCACATGGATATAGAATGGATTATTTGAAGAAGTTTACTATGGATATGTTTCTTTTAGGATACCTATTTAATGGATCATACAAACAACATGATAATTTCCAAAGAGGATGAGTTTGATGGTGTTATTCTTCATCATGTTCCATTGTCTATTTCCATGATTTTGGACCTATATTATTGACATCAATGTGTTTATAGGGTTTCGATATTACCATCCCTACTATAGTGTTGTATCTATCTTAACATCAGGGACTTTTTTCTATGTAGAATTTCTATTATGTAATAGTGGTTTCTTACAATGGTCTTAGTTTAATTCCATGCATCATATACCCCCCCACCCACTCAAACCCTATTAAGGTTTTGTAATTACACTCGGTTCATAGGTGACCCTCATACACCCCTATGATGCATTTCACAACATTTGCATCGTATTTCAACCATGACCAATGAGATTGATCCTTATAGGTTATTTTTGTTTTTGTTCTATTAATTATTCCAGTTTTTATCATTCTCTTCAATTGGGGATGGATTTCATTATGAGAATCGATGTTTTGGTGATTATTTTCTAAGATAATTATGTATGATATTAGATCCATTTTTTATTAATGTTTCTTCACTTATTCTCTTTCTTATAAATTTTATACCAATTAATCCAATATTGGGTAGTGGTTATGAATAGTTTTTTACACTTCAAGATCCTTCATCTTTTACTTTTAAATAATCAATCATCAAACATTTTAAATTATAGGTATAGATCGTTTGAAGAAGTATAATTAGGATAATTAATTGGATAAATTTAAATTTATCGGAATGTGAATGGAAAAAAATGTTTTATGAGTTTAATGTTATTTATATTAGACACACTTGATGCATCACTGAATATCATAGCTACTATGATCCCTTATTCTATTAGAATTGAAATGTATGTGGAACCATTTATTTTGTGATTTTATATAGTCACATAGAATTAATGAATAATCCTTAATATTAGTGAAATTAACTAGTTTCCCATTTAAAATCATGTTTTCTATGAGATATCTTGTGAAGTACATAAGTTAATTTTATTAAGTCACATTTTGTAATATTTATCTAAATATAATGATATAAATAGTAATAGTGATTTTTAGTTTTTATGTGGTTGTTTCTATTATAATTGGTTGTTAAATGTATATATTGTGATAGGGATGTGTTTATGATTTTAAATGGTGAAAACAGAAGGATTGTTTTAATGAGGTGGATGTGTTGTTTTGATGTGATGTGTCATGATAGTTTCTCGATAGTAATTTAATTTATTGAAAACGATTTACTTGAATGTTTAATTGGTTGGAATGGAAAATGTGTTCAAATGGATAGTTACCACATGATATAAAATTGGAATTATAGTTTATGTAGATATTTTTTAACATGGAATGAAATGTGTGAAAAAATGAAATTATTTTTTCGTTAAAAAAATATGTAAATTGGATTATGATGGAAATAATGGTAGAATGCTATTTTTGGTGTTGAAATGTTTTTCAGCGTTATAAATTTATAGGTCATAGAAAAGATAGTGGAGTTTCTGAGGATCTATAGTACGTCTCTTATGTTGGGATGGTACATATCTTGTTTACCGAAAATATTAGTCAATTCATGTGAATATTATTTACATTTTATTTTCACTATCATTTATATTTGAACCACAAACGGGTTAGAAACCATGTGGAAACACCAATGTATTTAGTTGGTGTTTTTCAAATATATATGGATAGTGATAATGGATGCATGGAATCTTTTTATTTCCCACTCTCTCTTCAAGGTCTGTTCGATATGCATGGGGTGTGATGAAAGTAATTCAAAAGTTCAAATATTGTTATGTATATTATACGATGATGTAGTTCATGGTCGGGTATGTTCATAGTAGAAGGAGGGAATGACGTTGATTTCTTTCATAATGATTATTCACTACAATTTTGGGTATGTATATTGTCGATATGTGGTTTGACGTCTATACTGAATTTGGGTGATATGTGAGGTGTCTTCAGTAGATATGTGATGTGATAGATGGTTTCACTCAGGTTTCTTGTTTTGTTGAATTTTATCATGTTTGTTTGGGAATGATTCTATGGAAGAGATAGGAGTCTTATGAAAAATTAAATTGAGTTGTGACAGTGGAATATCGTTGCAAATTTGGGGTAGGGTATAATATTATAGATATGTTTCCTATTATTTTACTATAATTTAATGCTTTATTTTATTATCATCCCATGTTTAGTATTTTTGTTTTTTAGTTAACCTACAATGTGGTTGTTGGTTCTTCTTTTTATCTTTTGTGAATTATTATCCTCTGTAATAAATGCACAAGAGACCTTAGGAATGATCATAATGAGAGTACATGTTATTCATACCCTACAAATAACAAATTATTTTTCAGGTTTCTCAAAAGAATACATGGATAGTGCTATGACCGAACCCTTTTTGAATATACTCAACATTGATATGGAGGTGAGTCATTATTGGTAACCTCTTTCAACAATTATGACATTATTTATTTTTCCACATAGACCTGATAAGATCTTTATTCTATTATTACATATTATTGTTCCTATAAACTGTATTAAATAAAGTGAATATGAAACATAATATTTATAAAAGTTACACTACTCAATACGAGTAACATTCCATTAACATGGTTTGGAAGTATTTAAATACTACATAACCTCTAGAAGATAACCCCATAAATGTGATTATAGAAATAAAATAATACCTTTTACACTCATTGAAAAATATTAAAATGATATATCTAGTATTAAATCTCATAGATGATTTATTATATTACCTCTGAAGATTGTTTCCACTTCTATAATTTTTAATAACACCATGTAATTATTAAAATTTTTGATACTTTTAATGGATTTAAAAATGTAGAATTATTCTTGAATGTTCTTTTTTATCTTCCTCTTAATTCCTCTTCACATAGTTGCTTTCAAAATAACTGGAAAACAAATTTTTTTTTTCTATATAGTATTAAACTATGACTAGTACTATCATTTTCATCTTCTTTGGTTGAAAATTAATATTCATGATACTCTCTTCATTTCATTCTTTAATAAAAAACATCCATCGTTATTCTCAAAACAATGAAGGTTTATCTCATCATTGTTGTGATAAATTTACTATTAGATTGAATCATATTAATGTTTATAGGATTGGATTTCTCATAATTAAATTTCAAACATAATTATAATAATATGAATATATATTTTACACTATCTTTATATTCATGATGTCTTAAATATACATTAATAAGAAATTTTTTATAAGTTTTATATTGTATCTATTTGATTCTTAGTATAATAAATTGATAATAGTATTTATTTACAGTTAGTGTAATCGATTATTTGGGAACACTACTTATAATAATAAAACCTAGAATATCATCTTCATATTGTCTTTGAATTATTCATGGTATTATTATCCAATCACCATGAGGACATTAATTCTATCAATTTTTTACAATATGTTTTTTTAACATTTTAACACTTTTTTGCATCAATCATGAATTATTACTATCATTACAACATGTATGAAACCCCATATTACACACATTTTATTGGATATAAAAGGGATATTTACATGTATTAGGTCATTCATAGAGAGTGTATTATTCTTGTTCATGTTATCTATATTCTTCACATATCCATTGTATATGGACCTCCACCTTCTATTATCATTGTGAAAATGAATCTACATGGAACTAATCCATCACATAAGAATAAATGATTAAGGAAAAGATATTCATCTTCCTGTAACATGGTAAACAATACCATAAAATTCATGATTCATATATACTAATTTTATTCATTGTAACACACACATTTCCATCATTTAAACACATTGGTATTACAATAATCAATCACTGGTTCAAAAAATAGTTCAATGTAAAACACGTTGAGTGTGTTTTAACATAAGTCAAATGTTTATAGTTGTTCTTATTCAATCGATATATGTGTGTGGAAATCATTATTCATGTATCCTCTAAGGATCATGGGACACATTTCATCTTCACGTAAAAGAATGATGTGGATATTATGTTTTTCATAAAATAGGATCTATCAAAATAATCATTAGCCACATTAAACTATCATTGTGTTGGTGATTTGAATATTTTTAATGGGGAGAAGAACCTATCTAAAAGTCATTAAATTACTCAAATACACAAAATTTATTTCATTTTGTTTATATTATTATTATTTTGAGATCTTTTACTTTTAAAATATTTCCACATAAGTTTCATTATTTTTTGATGCTGAAAATTATAGTATAAATTCAATTATATTCGAATCCACCTCAAATAGAGTATATAAAGTGATCATGATGATGATCATGTGATCATTTTACAATTGAACTTGTTAATTTATATCATATTATTTGAATAGCGTATTTCAACTCAATTTACATTCAGTACTAGCATGATCATAAAATTATCAAATTCATCCTAGACAATGATTCCATACATGGCCTCGATTCGATCGAACGTGTCTTGATAGTTCAATATGATAATTGGATAATGAAGGAATAAAGTATTGTTGTCACCACCTTTCAATAGAGTTTTTCATAATATAAAATATTCATCAGGGGTTGAATATGATGATAACGGAATATTCAATCTCCATGGTTGATTTTATTGAGCATCAAATGCTCATTGTGTATCATTAATGACTGAGCTTCCATGATACCTGCTAATTTGTCCCACATTTATCTTTACATATACTAGGTACATATATATAATATATTATTTCCGACATTCATTTGAATCCACAACACAGGTTTCATAACCTGGATACAATGCACACACACTTCCCCATGATCCATGCCACCACATTACACGGTCTTGTGGCACTCTATCCCTGTCATTCATGCACACTTTTTTGGATCCATCCTTCCTATATAGGAGAACATGGTTCATTTTCCAATTCTCTATAGCCACCATGGATGGATGAGTGTTTTTGTGTCCACCTAAGTAGTGAATGTAGGGTTCTATTGATTTAGTAGGTTGTTTTCACATATATTAAATAAGGAAAATCTAAAAGAGTAATTAGGTAGTATTTTAATTTTAAAATATATTATCTAATCACATCTAACCATCAAATTCCTAACCAAAAACTCCCCACCTCCCCTCTGAATATTAATAATTAAAAATAATATATTTTTTCATGGTCTTCAAAGAATCTTCTGAGGTAATAGATATTTTCATGAAATTATTCAATAAGTATCCCTCGACATATTTAAGCATCATCCACCATGGAACACCATTGAATGAATTATATTCCTTATTCATTATTTAAAAAATGATTCATGTCAAATATCATTGTGACACATATATTGTAAATCTGAGACCAATTCAATTACCAAAGGATTTATAAACTAAAAGTATTAAAATGATCTTATGAAAATAATACATTATTAACTTCTCCTTCATCTTTTCAAGGAAGAAACATTCTTTTTGTTTCATATCATCGATATATTCAGAAAATAAAAAAAATATTTCATTACATCTTCATCAAAATATTTACATAATTTAATATTACTATTTAAATTACTATCATTGAAAACCATTAAAACAATTGAATAAATATGATAATCATAATTAATTTGTGTTATTAAATCGTATCCATTTTATTTATTAGATATACATTTAAATTTATTTGCATATAAGTATTTCAATATTTGAATCTCCCTATTTTACTTTTATGAACAATAATTCTAATTTCTCCAATATTTTTTAAATGAAATAAAATGACCATTGGAAAATGGTTTCACTTACTTATGAAATGGTACATCCATAATTTCAATCTATGTCAACATAAACCATGTTCTGTATAGAAGGAATATGTATTTGATTTACACAATAAATATATCATTTACAAGCTGATATTGATACCTAATGTGATGAGAACATATAAAATTATTATCATGGGTAATCAAATTTAATTTTAAAATGAACAAACAAAAATGAGGTATGGATAAATTTTAAGAAGGATCAAAATGAAACTATTAAACTCACTAACAAAAAATAGATCAAAAACCTCAAATTAAAAAATTCAGGATAATTTTCCTTAGAGAAAAACCAAACCTACTTACCTCTCATGTCTTTAATTAATTTCATTACCCCTTGCATTAATTTAATTTTTTTTATGACCACATATTAGATATTATCAACAACATACCTTTTACAATGACATGATCTTTAATCACATTTAATAATAATAATATTTGATACCAATTGAAATAATTAATACGAATGAAATTTCAACATTCAATATTTTTATCCCCCTCAAGGGAAAATCTCCTCATAGTATTAAAATTGTAAAATATCTTCATGAATATTTATAATGATGTTCTAATATAGAGAATACACCAAAATAGATATTCAACTTGAGGCTATGCATATTTGAAAACATACACAATTTCATTAAAGATGATATTTCCCAATACATTTCCTTCAAGATTCCAAATATAAGATCCAACCAATATTGTAATTTATATGTCCCTGTGGTCTTAGATATTAATGAAATGTTTTAAAATTAAAAAAATATAACCCCTGTGAGATTTTTATTTTAATACAAATAGAGTAATCATTCAGGATTGATGACTTATTTAGTATTAGTGATAATAATTATTAACAAGGACAAATTCATAGGTTCCCCCATTAATACTGGACATCATGTTCAATTCCCTAATTTATAACCACAAGCACAATAGAAAAATATTAATGTAACTCAATGGATTCTTATGGGTTTCATAATGTGAACAGAAAGGTTGGGATATTTTTCTTAACAAAGATGATCCATTTTCTAATAGTTTCCATGTTTTCTAATATGAACATATATTATAATTTCTATTGGTGTATCATGGATCTATTTACATTATACTATAATATGTGAGTATGCCTTTTCTAATTAAAAGACTTCATGCATGATACATTCCCAAACCTATTAAGGATGTCTTTATGTTTTGGTATAACATATAAATAAAATTTTCCATATTTTCATCCATGTCACATCTCTAACAAAAATAATATTTAACACAAGATCTTTCTTATGTTAATAACCATATAATAAATTTTTGTTCATTATGTGGAATCTTTTCTTTTGAACTAGACATAGCATGTTCATCTTCTATTTACGACATTATCGCAAAATATTTTCACCAAATAACTAACATAAATTAGATTAATTAAAAAAAGATTAGATTTTCCACATGGATTATTCTAAGTTTGATCCATATTATTAGTTATTTTCAATGATTCAATTTTATTCACCTTCTTGGATTTAAAATATAAGTTCATATCACTACACTTGTTTGATAATTTCTATATAGAATTATTTTTATACAATTTGATTGATTTATTCCCAATTTTTTTCCTCTTTCATAGAAAACCTTTATTGACCATTTTACCTCATACTCTTGATATATTTTGAGATGATCATGCACCACTCTTGTGACCACCATCATTTCCAACACCATAGGTATAATTACTCATACCAGATTCATATGATGTTTTATAATTTTTCTTATATGGTGTATTATTCTTCATTTACTATCTATTATTCTACCTTCTAATGAGACAGAATTGTGAATTACAATTAAAGTATTTTACAAACAATATAATTCACGTTTCCATAATTGGTTACAATACAAACAATGACCCAAAAATATTGATCTTATTATTTCATTTGAAGGATGTTTGTGGTACAGATTTATTAATTATTGGTCACTTATTGGGGAACCATTTTTTAGTATCTTTTTCCCTATCCACCAATGTCATGGTTTTAGTTTTCTCACCACCTTTATACATCCATACATGTGAATATTTTATTTTTGGACCTACATTGTTCACAACTACAAAATTATAAAAATTATAAACAAATTTAAGGGATGGTACTTATTTTTTCACAACTACATAAGGAAAATAATTTAATGAGTTCTTAATATTCTTATCACATGTTATTGGTATTATAACCATTGAATCATACAGTTAACATCATTTAACAACAATAATTTTATGCTAATTTTGTGAAGTTTTTATATGTGTATTCTCAAGAATGAAAAACTAAAAATATAATTATAGAAATTTCATATTAATAATCTCTTTTACAATCATCAATCATAATTAAATTATATAAAAAAACATTTCATAACATTTCAATTTCCTCTTCATTTGGATTTTCATAGATTTGTAACAAAAATTATTATTCCTTGATCATTTCAAATTTTACATCCAACTATAAATCATTTCCATTAATTATATTTTTATATTTCTCTTTAGTTCAATTTATCATTTCCTTCAGTTTATTCTTGAATCCATATTTGTATTCAAATTCCTTGATCCATTTTATGGAACTAATTTCAGGCTTCATATTTATTAATCGAAATGCTCCAACATTTATAGAGAGCTTCAAATATTCTAGATTTTTATCTTTTAAAACCATATCCATGTTATTTTCTTCTTAATTCATCTCGTTGATATCATCCTTTATACAATGAAATAATTACGAAATAACAGTGACTATTTATATGTGAAGGAAATTTAGAATTTCTCATAATCTATCAATTGAAATATCTTTAGAACTCATAGTTCAATCATCCTCAGCATATTTTATTGGATATTATTCTGGATGATTGTTTTAAAATGTGTTTTAAAATACCACATTATCATATGTGGAAAAAGTTTTATACTTCTCTTTGTTGATAAAAAGATCCACAAGCTCTTCAGTTTCCAGGAAAAATATATCTTTATTGTTGTAAATGTATGGAAAAACTAAATCTTAATTATCATCATAATATAGAGTATTTTTATTCATATTTTCTATTTATAATGTATCATACCTCTCTAGTCTATCACTTCTTAAAAATTTGGTGTTTGAGGTGTTCTAGGAGGTTAAGGTGACTTATTCCTAACACTATACAAAATCTCTAGTTTAGTGAATAATGTATGCAGTTCTATGAATAGTGTAACCATTTCTATAAGTGGTTCCATCAATGAGTTAGATGTGAACAATTATATCAGTGAAAAGGATATGAACAGTGGTAGTAGTGATACATTTTTTAAAAGTGTCGTCTGTGAGATGATTTTCAACCATCTCATCATTGAGAAATTTGTGATCTGTTTCATTGGTGAGATATTTGTGAAGAGTTTCTATGGTGAAATTTTTTTAGTATTGTTTTAATTGAGGTATTGGTGAACAGTTTCATTAGTGAGACACTTCTGATCATTGTCTTCAGTGAGAAATTTTAGAACAGTGTCATCGATGAGACTTTTGTTTATAATTTTATTTGTAGTTCATCCATCGGTAGGTCCTCGAGTGCCATCTATAGGTGCTATAGTGACAGTAATAGGTGGTATAGTGGAATCTGTATGTTATCCTTTGGTAGGTGATATAGAGACATCAGTAGGTGTTTTAGTGACATAAGTAACTGATCCATCGGTTTGTGCTACAATGCCAATAGTATGTGCTCAAATGATATCAATATGTGCTAAAATTTCACATTATGTCATCCATAAGTAGGTCTTACAGTGACATTGAAAGGTTCTATATTGTTTCTAAAACTATAGGTACTATAATATTTCTAGATTTCTATAGTTTCAATCATTTGATGTTATGTTAGACATAAAACAGAATCAGATCCATGTTTTAAGGGACTTAAAGCTGATTGTAGTCCCCTAACTCCCATCAATTTTTTTAAAAGTTCCCAGGTGACATTACACAGTCAAACCACATAGTATTGATGAGATCTTCCTTTAACATAAAATCTAAACCATATCTAAACAATTGTACCATTTAGATTTTCAAAAGGCCAATATATACTCTAACTTTTAAGTCCTTGTTTCTTTACATGGTAAGGGGTTCCTAGAGTTCCTCCTCCCATAGGAGTCATGTGAACAAACTTCAATCCATGGATCAATTCCCCTTGTTATTTTTCTACAACATGTGCATCCATGTCATGGTAAAACAAGGAAGTGTCATTATTTCTTTGATATAAGGTATGTTACACCTCTATTCTTTTGGGTCCCACTATTTCTTCCACCCATTCTCCTTTCCATGTTATGGGATGTCATATCCATGTTTCTAATGGATCTTTCCTGGGTGTTGGTTAACATGGTTGTGCCACGACATCATCAGGTACATATAGTCAATGGAGGAGAGGTGATCATGATATATTGTGTTGATTGTTAATGTGAAAAGAACATCAAAAACCATTTGGTGGGTGGGGATTTGTGGGATCTCTATTATTTTTTATGCATTCATATAGTTATTATGTGTTATCCACCATATCAAATAAAATTGACATAATAAATAATTGAACTAGATTTATGAAATGGTATCAATTTCTAAATGATATTATTGCTTCTTCATTTTCTAGATTGTGCGTTATCAATGATTTTCTTGTTTATCATTTTGTTCATGATGAAAATTGGTATATAAAGTAATCATTGGATTAATTATGAATTTATTAGCGAAGCATAAAGAGTCATGTTTAATGAATCTGGTTATTTTTGTTGTTTTTTATGATAATAAAATGAATGTAGTAATTCATGTTTAAATAGAATCAGTTAATTCAAATATGGAAGAAAGGACATGTTTTGGGAAAAATATCATGCCCTAAAGGGTCTTGAGTTACCCTTTTATTTGTAAAGGCCAGGAGCCTTATGCTTTAGAGTTGGATTTCTCGATGTGTGTGATGTTTAAATGCCATATCTAGGGCCAAGAGCTACATTGATATGTTCTTTTCTTCCTTATTCTTGTGCTGAGGTATATCGGGGTAGATATTCCCAGTGGTGGTGGTTGTAATTTACCCCTAGACTGATGAGATTCATCAGTTTATACATCTGGGTGTTGGTTATGACACCTGGCATGATTGAAGAGTTTGAAGATTTGATTACTTGTTTTTATGAAAGTGGTTTTTGTTGAATTTGATTTTTGTTTATCTACATTAATTTCCCAACGTCTTGAGGATGATGGTCTTTCATTCCCTCCTTTAAAAAGTGGAAAATACACATTGGGTATTCCATTTGATTTTCATGTTTAGCTACTCGAGGATGGATGAGCTTGTGGTCCTACTATATGTGGAAATGACTCAACTAGTAGTTCATCTACTCACTGTATTGATCCCCTTGTGCTTGGAAGCTTAGAATTATTTTCTAGAATACCTATAATGAGGGAAAATTCATAAATATATAAATAAATTACTGAATAATTGATTTTAACCAGTGGGGTTGGATCTTGCTGGGATGCAATAGCGATGTTACAATTTAATGGAATTGTGGAATTTGTTTAGTTATACGTGTACGACATGGAACTTTGGTGTGATGCTATTGAAATGTAATGTGTAATTTGAAAACTATTAATAAAGGGTTAAATAATTGATGAACATAAAGTGACAATGATAATGAATAAGGGAGAAGTATCTTAATGAAGCTCTATAAATGGTTGTGTGCTTATAGGATATCTAGTCCTTGTGGTGGCAGCTGGGAAACCGAGAGATGTTAGTTACAGTTGAGTCTAAGACTACATAATGCCAGTAGGGTGGTTTTGAGATATATTTTATACTCTAGTTTTTTTAATTCTATATGCTACACCTCCTGGTCATTTAGATCAACTGAAAACTCGAGGATTTTGAGCCCTAAGGGTGTTTTCCCAAAATCCTTTTGGGAGGAAGGATGAATTATTACCCCCTTTTCCCCCACTCCATTCTCGTGGTTGTTACTATTTCTAAAATATGCTATAGTTTTTTCCACATATATGTATGTAGATATCTATAATGGCTTGTGGTTATTTCACACACATATATTCTTGATATTGTTTCCTATGGACTACCGTAGGTGTAACATGTATGGGTTTTGATGGCTTGAGGATCCTTACTCTATTTATGGGTTGTGATGCCTTGAGGTATATTACTCGACGTATGATAGACATTATATAAGATTTGGTGGATCCTAAGAACTACTTTGTTAATTGTGGTTATGTGGATGTAGTGGTATGTTTCATGGGGTGAATTCAATAGTGATTCACCCCGGTATTCATGGGAAAACATTTTTTGTATTGAGTTTCTCATGATTTGTCTCATTGGGGAAAAGTCGAAAGCTAGTGGGGAAGTGGTAGCGGGGTACGCTTGATATTATTTATTATATTATATACTCTTATATGTGACACATGGTGAGAGTATCCATTATGAGGTTTGGAAGATTGTATACCTATTTAGGTAGAATGTTAGCCTCACTTGTTGTCCACTATGCTTTAGCAAGCATTCTATAATTTTTCATGATAGACTCAAGAGAGTATTCTACTGTGTATACTATTATACTCACCATATATATATGAACTATTTTTTAGGTCACATGGATCACCTTGGAGATCAGGCTAGTAACTACTTGATTGGGGTGCAGAATATGTTCAGGATTCATAGTCACTACCATTTTACTTTCTTTTGGTACTTACAGTTTTCCCAATATGTTGTAATATTTCTTGCATGACATTACATATGTGTACTTGGGATTTCATTTATATTGTAGTATGAGTAGGATTGGTTTGTGTCTATATTATCTTTCTATCTTTCTCATTTTTTCTCTTAAATGGTAATTCCACTCATTTGTTGGTTTATTATACCCCCATTTCTAGTCACAAAACCAGGGCCTACTGGAGGTAGGACTGAGGGATCATTGTCTCTCTTCCCACATTTCTAGCTCAGGAGGGGTACACATTGATGGTAGGGGATCATGAAGAAGTGGTATCAGTGGATTCCATTTTTCTCACTTAGTGATACATCCTAGCATAAAAATGATGTTCCAAGAGTTGAGGAGTCAGTTTTGGTGGTCAGGGTTGAAGCTTTCAGTTTCAGAGTTTTTGTCTCATTGTTTGGTATACCTGAAGGTGATGGATGATCACCTTGTTCACTGTGTTTTACACTATATGTTAGATATTCCTCAATGGATGTGTGAGGAAATATAGATATAATTTTTTATATGTTTACCTCATGCTCAGAGTGTCTATGAAGCTATATAGGTATTAGTTGATCACTTGATGATGTCTACCCGCATTATAGCAATCAAAGAGTCAATCTCATTGGAGGTTTGGTCGAGGCTATATTAGGAGGAGGTGGTGAGACTATAGAGATCCCTAGGATGATAATTTCTGACCATGACCATCATTTTTTCTTCTAGGTTGTGTAGAAGTCTCTAACATTTTTTTGTTCTCAGTTATGAATTAGCACTGCTTTTTATCCATAGACGAACGGTTAGACATAGCGAACCATCAAGACGCTTGAAGATCTTTTTCACTCATGTGTACTAGATTTAGAAGGATCGTTGATGAGGGACATACCCATGTTATAGTTCTCTAACAATAATAGATTCCACTCCACCATCGTTATGGATCTTTTTATTTTATTGTTTGGACAACCATTCCATTCTGCATTGTGTTGGATTGGGATTGGAGAGTCAGCAATTCTCGGGGCAGAACTAGTATAGAATATGACAGCGATAGTTTAGAAGGTTCATGAGGGGATGAATGTAGTATAGGACCATCTAATGTACTATGTTGATCAATGGAGGATACTTCTTGAGTTCGATGTTAGTGATTAAATGTGTTTGAAGTTGATTTCCCATTGTTGGTAGTGAAGGTTTGGTCATGTGAATGAGCTCTCTCCATCGTTTTTGGGCATTTTGAGGTGTTGGATCATGTTGGGGTTGAGTCATTTTGAGTACCACTTCCCCGTAGATGAGCAGGATACACGATGTTTTCAGGTATCACAGCACCATAATTATCTTCATAAAAACTCTAATTTCATCTATTGGGGAGAGATTTATGTTGAAGATGATGCGGCCTTCGAGGAGCAAATTATAGAGATCAGGGACCTCAAGTTGAAGGTGTTTCATGGGTGTTCTTTTCCCATGGTTCGTGTATTATAGATGTATGGTGAAATATAAGAGAGTATATTGGAATGTTAGTCACAGATACACATTCATCACTCTGAGCTATTTGGTGTTTATCTCTATTTATGTAATGATGTTCATTTTGTGGTTGTAGACCTTTCATGTTTATAAGGTGGATTTATTTTGTTACCTAGTGTATCCTTCTCAATTTTGAGGGTTATCTCACCTGAGGGAGTGGATAAGAGATAATTTTAGTTTTTTTTCATTGTTTTATATTGTTTCATTCATGAAGTGGTTGAGCTCTTATGAAGGTGAGAGCCTTGAGAGGTATCTCAAATGGTGTTGTTTGGAAACTTTTTATATTTTCTCTCTAGGTTGGTTTTGGATTATCAAAGATGAAAATGTTTTAAAAGGTATCTGATGTAATGACCCATACCTCTTCGATTAATTCCATTTTGAAAATCTAGTTATTTAATCATTATGGGAGGTCCAGGTGACTTATTCCTAACAATTTACAGAAAATTCTTGTCCTGTGAATAGTTTCATCAGGGAGAAAAATTTGAACAGTGTGATCGTTGAGACAGATTTGATCAGAGGCATCAATGAGAACGATTTGAATAGTTCCATCTCTATTAAAGATGTGAATAGTTCCATCAGTGAGACATATCTGAATAGTTCTATCGGGGGGAGATTTTTGAATAGTGTCATTGATGACAAATTTTTAAACAGTGTCATTGGTGGTACATTTTTGAACACTACCTTCAGTGAGACATTTTTAAATACTGTCACTAGTGAGACATTTGATTATAGTTTCATCAGTAGGTCATCCATCAGTATGTGCAACAGTGCCATTGGTAGGTACTACAGTGGCATATGAAGGTGATATAGAGTCATCGTTAGGTGATACGTTTACATCGATAAGTGCTCTAGTGTTTCCAAAATGGTAGTTTTAGAATGTTTCCATATTCCTATAGTCTCCCCCATTTGATGTTATCATTAACGTAAAACACATTCAATGACTTGTTTTAGGGGATTTATGGCTGACTCAAAGACCATAACTCCCATCTAAATTTCCCTAAGGGTCTGGGTGACTATACCTGATCAAGCTGTGTAGTATTGATGAGATATTACTTAATGGAAATCTATCTTTTATCTAACCCATTGGGTTGTTTAGATTTTCAAAAGAATGGGATACATTGTGATTTGTTCTTCCTTTTTTTATTTTCTATAGGACACCAAAAGTTCTTCCTCCCACAGGATTCATGTGATCAAATTGTAATACATTGATCTCATCCCCTTGATTTTTTCCTACTGCATGTGCACCCCCTGTCTTGGTGCAACCTGGAAGTGTCAATCTATCATTGATATAAGGTATGTTATACCTCCATTCTTCTGGGATCCTAGATTTTTTTCCTTCTATTCTCCTTTACATGTTATACAATGTGATATACATGTTTATAATAGAAATTTCTTATGTGTTGGTTGATGCAGTTGTTTCAAAAAGTGATCGAGTGGATGCAGTCATTGAAGGAGAGGTGACCGTGATACGTTGTGTTTGTAATTCTCAAGAAAAAAAAATCAAAACCCATTTTGAGGTAGGGGATTGGTGACTTCTCTAATATTTTATGTGAATTCTTATAGTTAGCATATTTTAGCCACTATATCATAATGACATTGACATAATAAAAACTTAAACTATATTAATGAATTGGTATTAATATATTTGTCATTTTATGGCCTCCTGATTTTCTAGATCATGGGTTATATATGTTTTTAATTTTTATAATGTTGTTCCTGATGGAAATTGGTAATGAATGTAAAGATGGTTTTAATTATATATTAATTGGATAAATATAAAGATGAATTTTTAATGAATCTGGTTGTTATTGATGTAATTTAACGATAATAAAATGGGTGATGTTATGCACATTTAAAATAAAATGGTTAATTAATATATGGAATAATGTATCATGTGTGTGATAAAGATAATTCCTTGAATGGTTCTTAGTTTTCCTCATGTTTTTAAAGGCCAATCACCTTATGACATGGAGATGAGGTGGTTATTGTGTGTGAATGATGAATTCATTATTTAGGAAAATAACCCAGTTGCAATGTTGTATATTTCCTAATGCTTCTTTTATGGTATGTGGGGGAAGAGAGACATAGTGGTGGTCACATAAATTGACACCTAGAGTGGCGAGATGCATTAGTTTATACATGTGGGTGTTGGGGAGAACATCAGGGAAGATAGAATAGGTTGAAGATTGTCTTACTATTTATATGAATGTGGATGTTGGTGAATCTCATGTTAGTTCATCTACATCAATTTCCTCACTCCTTGAGACTTATGGTCATGATTACACAACTTCCAAAAGAGGCAATGATGTCCAAGGTATGCCTCCTGATTTACATCTTTATCCTCTTGAAGATGGATAGGACTATGCTCCAACTATAGGTGGAAAAGACTAGATGGTTTGTTCATCTATTCATTATGTTGATCCCATCGTTTTTGGAAGCATAAAATGTTTTTCTAGAATACCTGGAATTATAGAAAAGTGGTAATACTATTAATATATTATTGAATAAATGATGTTAACCTATTCATATGGAGCTTGTTGGTATTCATTGGTGAGGTTAAAATTTAAAGTAACTACGGACATGGTTTTGTTATGCATGGAGGGCAGGGACCATTATTTTGATGAAGACGAAATGTAATGTGTAATTTGATAATAGTTAATTAATGGTTATATAATTATTTATCTTAATTTAAAACAGATTGAAAAATGGATAAGTAACTTTTTGTAGATATTTAAGTGGTTGTGTTATTATATGATATGTAGTATTAGAAGTGTAATCCTGGAGACTGAGAGACGTTATCTGTAGTTGATTCTATGACTAGTTTATTCCAATAGTGTGGTTGTGAGCTATGTTATATCATGTAATTCTTTGTATTTCTGCATTGTACACAAACCTATTGGTTTGGTAAACTGACACCCCCTTGATTCTTAGCAATGGAGGTTTGTTTTCCCCAACATCCTAGTGGGATGATGGATGGATGACTACTCACATTGGTCTTGTTCTCTTATCATGGTAGTTACTTGTCCAAGTATGCATGATAGTTAGTTATCCACATATATTTTTTCAGAGGGTTGTAATGGCTTCTCATTATTTCACCCACATATATTTTTGATATAGTTTCCTATGGACTACTATAGTTGTATCATGTAGAGGATGTTATTTATTGAGGATCCATTCTCATTGTGTGGGTTGTGAAGGACTAAGGTATATTACCTAATGAGTGATACTTGTTGTACGAGGTTTGGGGGGTCCTGAAAACTACCTGGGTACTTACGGTGGTTTGGTTTTTGGGTGATTCTCATGAGGTTCATGCTGTGGTTCTTCGACCAAGTGTTTTCGATCATTCCTTTTTGGAGACAGATGCTCAGAAAGCAAGACATTGGGGAAAAGTGGAAAACTGGTGTGGAAGTGGTAGCAGGGTACCCTTGATATTCCTTACTATATTATAAACTCTTTTATTAAATATGTGGTGAGAGTATCCATGATGAGAATTGGAATAGAGTGTACCTTTTTAGGTGAAGATTTAGTTTCCCTTATTGTTCACTATGATTTATCATCCTTTCTTTTATTTTGGATGAAAGGATATAGAAAAGATCCTACTGAGTATACTGTTATACTGACCATACATATATATAAACTATATTTAGGTCACTAATACCATGTTAGAGAATAGGCTAGTTAATACTAGATTGGTATTGTTGGAGCTATTTGACCTTTGTTGTCACTATCATTTTACTTTGTTTTTGGAACATGCAATTTTCACTTTTTGTTGTAGTAGTTCATCAATGAAGTAACATATGTGTACATGGGATTTATATTATACTTCTGTCTGAGCAAGAGTTGGTTTTTTTCTTTCTTATCAATCTCTATCTCTTTCCCATGTGTTATTTTAGAGGGTAATACTCTTATTTTTGTGTTCACTATACCCTCAATACTAGTTTCCAACCTATGGACTACTGAAGGTGGGATTCAGGGATCATTATCTTTCTTCTCACATTGTTGATCCATGTGGGGTGCAGATTATAGGGAAGGGGTCTTGAGACATTCACATTATTTCTCATAGTAATAATGGTCTTGGTAGACATATAATTTTTCTCATTGATAAATTAATATTCAAAAAAAACTAAAATACATTGGTAAAACATAAAAGAAACACAAGTCTTCATAATATAATAACCATAATGCATAGAATTTGAAAGAGGTGAACCTTGACTGTGATACTAATTGAGGGGAAATCATTGATATACACTCAAAAATAAATGTGGTTAATTGTATTTGGGATAATTTTCATTAATAATAAATTTTATCAATTTTTACTCTGATTAATATTTGGTTCATAATTATATTATTCTATTTTCATGATCATAAGAAAGTATATAGATAGTAGTAAATAGGAAACAAGATATTTTTACATGATTAACTACTCAATAAGAGTATTTATTTCGTGTAATGTTTCATAAATAACCTAACACCACTTAACCACTAGAAAATAATCCATTAATCATGGTAATAAATATGTGATAATAAGCACTCACTAGTGTCTCACAATATTGAAATTACTATTCTAGTTTCAAAACTATTGGTTGGTTAATTAAACTAAATATACATATATTCAGAACCTTCTTAAATGACTTAAAAATAACAATGTCTTCCACATTTTTATACTTCTCATGGATGTCACAATGCTTATGTATTCTCCCACATACCTTTTATCCCCTTTCTTAATTTAATATCTTTGTGAAAGAAAATATTCTTTTTCTTCACTATAAAAAACAAAAAGATACACTGTGTTCTTGTTATTATTAATTTTAAAATATATATTCATAGTACTATTATTTTCTATTTCATGAATAACAAACATTATTTATGATTTTTGAAATACACAACCTTCCACATAGTATTATCAAAATTAATTATTTTACAATATGACTGATTTTAATGAATACAAGAATGGGTAATTAAAATTTACTCTTTGACCAAAATTATAATCAAATGAATATATATTGTCTGATCTCATGTTAATTTTTTTGACAAACAATAATATGAAATATTATATCATGGTGATATTTTCTTTCTTAGAAACACCTTATTAATAATTGAGTATGGTATTGAAATAATGACAGTGAAATTTATTTCTTTTAAACTCTACATACACTGAACTAAAAATCTCACATCATCTTCTACATGTATTAGAATATTCAAGGAATTATCATAAAAAACTCATGTGAACCTTAATTATCAATTTTAATTTCTATATGCTTTGATCATTATTTAACACATCAATTTTTTAATGCATTGATTATTAATATCATTTTATCATGAATTTAATCATGTATTACTCGATGTTATTGTGAAAGAAAATTAAGCTTCATGTGTCTCAGTTCATTAATAGGGAAATGATTATGTGGGTTTATCATATTTTTATTCATCACATAAATAGTGTAGATGAAACTCCTCCTTCTATTATGTTTATGAAAATTAATTCTAATAGAACTAATCTTTGCATAAAAGAATGCTTCACTTCAGGAAAATACACTACATATAGACGATTACATGATATCAGTTACTTATTTATTCATGAAAACATGTTGGATTCATTGGAATAGACATCGTTTCTTCATATAAGCACAATGGGAGTAGCATACTCAAGCACTAGTTCAGAGAATGGGTCATAATTAATCACTCAATGTGTGTTAACGAATGTGAAATTTCCACAATTTTTATTTATCAAACTATAGATGATGGTCAAAATACATCTTCACATATCCATGGAAGCTCATTAAATACCTTTATTTTTTTAAAAAGAACAATAGTGTTGCCTTATTTTCTGCAAATGAGATATCTCAACATAATCCTGAGAGGTAGTAATCTATTATCTAGTCAATACTTTTGTATTCACAAGAGTGGATCACTATATCTCTTACATTCATTCTCTAACTCAAATCATTGAAAAATATTTCATTTTTTTGATATTATTTAAAAATAATATATCATGGTGTTTAGAGGCAGTTCAACGTGGGATTACATATACCATGATGGAGAAAATCATTGCATAAGTTCATTCTTAATTGACCTCTTCTCATAGTGTTTATATCCTAATCCCAATATGACTATATGCTATTAAATTTAATATTTTACACATTAATTCCTTTTAAATTCCAAAAATAGCATACTCTGAATCCATTTTGATTTGGTGGTAGTGCAGTCTTTGAAATATCACATGCATGAAATACATACATTTCATTCATATCCATGATTAAATTGACATTGACTCAGTCCATCAGCATGAACATTAATTATAAATGGAATCAAGAATAGAAGTGATCTCCAGTCACAATAGTTGAATGATGATGAAGTAATCTCATTGAGTGGTTAAAGATGATGTTCTTGGATAATAAAACAGCCATGACTGTTTTTATCGCATCACTAATGTTCATCATTTAACACTAAATATGGAGTTATAGTGTCATTAAAACCTTCATTCAACATTGATATCTTATTATGTATAGTGATTCTAAAAACAATTCCATTTCCCATTTATATTGGACTAGGAAACCAAACACAGAACCCATATTAACAACACACATAGTACCCACATTGGTTGTGCCCCCACATTTTGTGGTCAATATACATTTTGAGTATGCCATTCATGTACATCGTGTCTTCTTTAACTTAATTAGTAAGACACCCACTTTGTTACCTCCAGCTATTTTAACCCACCATGGCTGGATAATGGTTGAAACTACCCACAAATGTAGTGTATCTGAGGCCCCTTTATCTTGATTAGTGGTTGGAATAATTTTTTTAAAAAGGCCAACTCAATGAATTATTTGGTTCTATTATAATTATAGATTATATTATCAATACAAAAGTCATCATCAAATGTAAATCTACCAACATTCAATATCCCCCTTCAGAATTATTTTTGAAAAAAGAAATCATGGTCTTCAATTAAAATCATTAAGGAGTAAATATTTTCCTTTCCTTCTTCAATTACTCCCCCTCACCATCCTTAAAAATCATGAATTAAAGAAATTCCATTGGATTGATCATGTTCCTTATTCATTATTGTAAACAATGTTTCATGTAAAATAATGTTGTCAAAAATGTCTTCTAAACATATGACTTTTTAAAAAATCATCAATGTGATAAGATAACCTTCTTGAAAAGGACATGATTAATTGACTAAATCATGAGTAATTTCTTTATCATCCATATATCCATGAAACATTTGCATTGTTATCAAGATTTTATATATTTGATACTTAAATAACATCTTTCTTTATTAATTAATCAATATAATGATATTAATAAAAACTATATATTTCATTTACCGTCATTGAAAACAAATAAAAAATACTAGAATCAAATATAACTCACAGACAAAGTGGGATCCTCATTTGGGACATTAGTAGGTCATACATTGGTGTTTTTGTTGTGTTGTATCGTTAATATTTTCTTCTGATGTTATTTTTTTGGATACAATTTTTATTTTATTACTTTTAAATTCATTATTGTTTCTTTTTTCTTTTTATTTGATTATGGAGTTTCATGATGTGTGATATCTGATCCCCTGATCATTAATCATATTTCTGGGTATCACCATTCATTTGTGACATTCTTATACCCTTGATGGTAGCCACCATATTGAGGTCTTCTAGAGGTGGGACTCAATTTTTATCATGTATATTCCTTATTTAATAGACTAGTATGGCTTTCCTTGAAGTTAGGAGGTCATTAAACATCCATCCAACATCATATTTTTTATTCAATAGAAATAATGAAAAACCAAAAAATAAGGAGTCATAGAATCATGGCTTCCCCATGTTCAGGGTGGCCTAAAGTAGTGCAAGCTAAGGGCATCACCTCTAATCAAATTAATTTTTTATGCTTCAAACAATTTCTGTTGAGAAGCCTGTGTTGATAGGACCCGAAACAGCCAGTGATTTAAGGTGATCAAATACCTTATTACCCTCTCCTCTTGTGTGGGTTACATGAATATGAATGTTAAGAACACCTCTATAGTTTCTTACAGTGTACAAAACAAACCAAGGGGTGGCTCATTTTCCATGAAAGGAGTCATAATGAATCGAAAAATCAATCTCAGCATGAGCAAAGTCCAACCTCACTGTCTACACAATGTGAGATCGGTGAATAACTATTTGGCCTCAGCTTGAAGAGCCAACCCCTTCCCATAGATTGTAGTGAAATCCATAACCATCGTCCACCCAAAGATGTGAACCACTCCTCCTCCACACAGGTCCCTCCCAAGACACGTCCCATCCGTATTTATTTTGTGAACTATCTCCAGAGGGAACCAAGAGAACAACTGCCCCAGTAATCTGTCATTAGGTAGCTGAACTGAGGAAGGTCGACCTGGAACACACTTAGTGAGGGTACTTCCCACTAGTTGCTGATAAGCCAAACCGTGTCCCCCCAACCAGGACTTCATTCTCAAAACTATGGATCACATTAAAGTGAGGAACCCTTCATGTATGGCCTGGTTCCTGGCCTGCCACAAACACCAGCACCTAGTTCTTAACACAATAGACCACTCCACCCTTTTTGGGTCTTTATCTGACATCCCGTAAAACCATCTTTCCATAAACAAACTATCCCCATGTTCCCTAGAGGAAAATTCAATACAACTACAAAAAATTGTCCAAATATCATTAGCCCAATCACCTTCAAAAACCAGATGATTAATACTATCCTCCTCCGGGTTATTACAGCAGTAACAACTTGAGACAAAATAAATACTCACCCTATTAATATTATCATCACAAGCCACTACATTATAACATACTCTCCATGTGTGGAAGTTATACATTACTAGTATCTTACAACACCAAACCACATCATTCTCGATTCCTTGAAGGACATGTGAGGACATAATCCTGCGGAAGTCCCTAGTCATGAATGTCCCCAAAGTGGATGGTGTGAACACACAACTATCTGGTTCATGATTGATTGCAATTACTCAAAGATTCCATGTTTTTCATCATCTAGGATAGCCTTGGTAAACCTGGGGTAGAGCTTTGCCTCCCTAAAGGAGATATTGGGAGCAAGACAACTGGGGTAACTGAATACAGAGCCTGCCCAATTTCAATGAAAAAATTAAATATCCCCTATACCACCAACTATTGAGAGTGAGGGTGCATGCTTTGGATGAGAGGGAAAATATTGGCCCAGAAGGGAGAAACATATCTACATAATTCCCCCGCATTCTCTTCACAATTACTAAACATGATCTACCCCCAAAGTATTTTTTGCTCAATAATTTCAAATGGAAGTTTAGTATTCATATAATAAAGCATGATTCTGAGACTCCTAACATTAATTCCTCCTTCATGGATAGGTCACTTCATCCTATCCCAGAAAAACCCAATGTCTCTTACCCTCTGAAGAGCATCCCATATGAATTTTGAAAGGATATTGTCAATTGTATTGATAACTCATTTTGGGATATTTGTAGAGGCCAAAGCATGTGTGGGGATGGAAGATAGAATTTTATTCACAAAATAAATCATTCCCCCTAAAGATAAGAACCTATTCTTCTAGTTAAAAATGCTGCCCATAATCTTACTCAAGAAGTAGTCAAAGTCACAAACTCGGAGTCTACCAGGGGAAATTTTTGTGTCGAGGTATTCCATGGGAAAGGATCCACATTGAATGGCCAGCCAACCACACAAGGAAGTGTCCCGACTAGCTGCACACTTGTTAGAAATGTACAGGTTTCTTTTGGAGCTACTAATGATCTAGCAATTCTAGTAGCAATAATCACTAAGAAAATTCATAATACCGTTAATGGAGCCCCTACCCCCACTAATGAAGATAATAGTGTCATATTTGAACATCAAGTGGGAGATATAAGGGAGGTTCAGCCTCCTATGGAAAGGGAGAATTCCACCAGTAGACAGGCTCTAGTTGATGAGATGGCTGATAGTGTCCTGTACAAGGATGAAAATTCCTGGTGATAGAGGGATCCCCGGGATAAGTACTCTCGTTGACTGGAATAAGCTGTGAGTCTTTACCATAAACAAAACTACCATCCATGGGGAGTTGAAACACATGAAGATGATCTCCAAGGCCATGGGAGAGAACCCCATTGTGATAAGCACATGGTTAATGAAAGTCCATTTAATGAAATCACACACCTTATTCATATCAAATTTTATCACCAAGTTGGATCCATGTGTCTTAAAATTTATGTCTCAAAATCTCTCTTATGACAAGGAAATCACACCCTGTGTAGCCCATCCCTTCAAAAAACCATGTTGTTCATGGTGACCAACCCTAGGATAAATCTAGACAGCCTCAGATTAATAATTCATGCAAGGATCATGTATAGAAAATTACACATGCTCATACGCCTATAATGCCTGATAGAGGAGGGATCCTTAAATTTTTGTATGAGCACCGGAGTATTTGCACTCAAGAACTGTGGAATGGAACCTCCATAGAAGAAGTAATGGAGAATAACAATTATATCACCCTTAATCACATCCCACATACCCCAATAGACAGATATGGGGAACCAATCAGGGCCCAACACACTCTCCAGATTGTGATTCATAATGTCCAGGTAAATTTCCTCCTCATCAGGTATCCTCTCGAGTCCCTCATTATCATCATTGGACACAAGAGAGGGAATGGAAACCTAGATCTCAGCACTACCATTAGGGTAGTATCAAGACATTCTCATATTGGGTCCCACCAGAAGTTCCTTAAAGAAAGTTCGTACCATACACCCCACGATGCCCCTATCATTAGTGTAGGAGCCATCATCATGCATGATATTTGGATTGATCAGTCACCTTTTATCCTTAATGAATGAATGGAAAAATTCTGATTTCCTATCCCCATCATGTATCCATTTAATCCTAGTTCTCTCTCGATCCATACAGTCCTATTTGAGTATCGTTTTAGCCCAAAGGCTCTTCTTGGTAGAGAGGTCCTCAAATGATGAGTCACACCAGACTTCCCCCAACCTGGCTTCCAAACTATCGATATCATGCTTGAGGTCCTCTATGTTATGATCAATGATAGTAAATGTTTTTGGCCCACCCATGCATCCCATGTTTCGTCCATTGTAAGTTATTGTGGAGATCTACCCAGGTGTTCCCCTGACTTGGCTCACCCCACAGCGCACTAACAGTTTTCTTATATCCAGGAATCCAAGACCATTGATGATTGAACCTGAAATGCTCTTGAGAATCCTGCCTAAGGGACAAGGACACCAACATCAGATAGTGGTCAGAGATTCCATGAACTAGATGTGTTATCATGGCATTCAATAACATGTTGATAGCATTAATGTTGGCTACGAAATGATCAAACCTACTCTAGCACTACCTGCTTCCCCTCTAATTGTTACACCATGTTTATCTATCCCCGTAGTAGCTCAAATCATTAATCTCCTTCCCGGATATGAATTGGGTAAACACCAATCTATCCCTCCATAGGAAATCCCCCTGTCTTTCTTCTCTTTGGGATCCATGATGACATTGAAGTCCCCCACCACAAGCCAAAGAAGTTCCTCCAGATCAAAGCCATGAAGATATTTCCAAAGTTGTTCCCTTCCATGAGCCTCACAACTGCCATACACAAATGAAAAAAGGATGTCGGGAATGCCCATAGTTTCTTTTTTAGTGATAAACCTTCTCTCCCACTTAAATAAAAACCATCGATATGTCCTTATTCCAAAATATCTATATGTGTTGGTTGATAAGATATGCATGCATAGAATCATGCATCCTGGATTTGCGGTAGAACTCATTAATCCTATCCAGAGTCTGTTTATTTTCGATGACTGAAACGAGGAAGTCCTTTTTTTTCTTGACCTCCAAAGCAACGAAATTAGTTTTCAGTCATTCCCCAAGGTCATAGGAGTTACAAATGATCATGGGTAACATTAAACATAATGTTCCCATGTTTTGGTCCTAGGATCCACGGTCTCCTTGTTTTGAGAGGAATAACCCTCCCTAAGATTCCATAGTCTTGGTCTCATCCATACTCATGGACCCCTAATAAGGTAGGAAGAGACTTTTGGTGTCATTGGCGAGGGGGTTCAAGAGGATTGTCACTCACCAAGACTGTAGGGGAAAGGGTAGGAGGGAATTGATTGCTAGGCCGTTTGGCTAGACCACCTGTAGCGCCAGCCTCATCCCTACAAGATTCTTCCTTCTGGAAAGAAACCTGCATACAGGGAGGACCAGCCACACTAAAACTCTCTAACCCCGAAGATCCAGTGAATAGTTATATAATTGGAGATAGTCTTGCTGGAATCTGAGGGGAAGGAACCCAGAAGGGCAATAACCTATCCAACAAGTATCCTTCTATAAAAAAATATTGGGGGATGAATAAATAGGAAAAGGCCTTTGGGGGCCTCAAGAAAACATGATGTGAATAGGGAACAAAGTCCCAACAAGGGGAAAGAGAACAAGAATAAGGTGGTGGGGGAAGAACCGCTAGAGCTGGATCCATATGAAAAAACTGAACTACCTCATGAACCGTAACCTTGAACCCATCCCTCAGAGAGTGAGGTCTTCCCATGGGGGATCCTTAAGGGTCTGGCAGTAACCACCCAGCCTTCACTTCATAAAATTCTGTATATGGTTTCCTTCCAATAGGCATGAGAAACAGAACCTAGGAAACACTGGGAATACAACATCATGGCTCCATGCCACTGAATCCTTCACTAACAAAACAATCATTTCTTGAATCAGAAGAGTGAGAACTAGTTCCACACAGATTTAAGGAACCATCAAATCCCCACTAGATTGCATGTGATCATCCACATAGAAAACCCCCCAAGGAGTCACCAATGGCCTTAAGAAAAGAACCGTTCTGAAAAGGTTATGGGAGGCCATGGTTGTTGATCCAGACCGCTGCACAGGAACCCTCATTCCCCCTATGGGCCTCCATTGACCATCTCGATAGATTGAAACTCCATTTTCAAAATAATCTAGGGGATTTACACCATTCTTACAAAAAAATCCTCCTTAGATGCAAGGATCAGATAGAAGGAATTGTGATGCACTGTCGAGATCCACGCCCGACCAAGCAGGTCCCAGGACTCTACAAATCACATGCACATAGGCAGGGACTGCCACACTACCCCAAAGAGGGCCACAAGGGTCCACTAAAGGTAGTAAATAGGCTCCTCAAACCCTGATGGGGGAACCTCCAATGAGATACATGAGACCTATAGTGACACCAATGGAGTGACCAGCCAAACATCTAGGAAGCAGGGCCACTGGGATTCTTGGTAGGATCCACACAATGTGTCCTTAAAAGAACACCCTTCCTGTAGAATCCAAGGAGAAGAAATTAAGGGAGCCAACATCACATAAGTCTCAGCACCCACCACAACATCACCCAGAACAATGGATGCCACCGGGGCCTTCTGCAGGGCCCGATCCTCGTGTGCCATAACTATCGATTTTTTTTTGATAACCAAGAAGGGCGTGGGGTGTGTTCTATTAGCTGATACTACTTTCATTACACATAATATATTGGCAATATCTCCTTTAAAGACACAAGTTCATTGTATCTCAACAATATATCCTAGGTCAGTTCACAAATCCATCATACCCACAATCTATATCTTAACTCATCCTTGCTATTTTAAAATATTTCACACTCTAACCCTATTACGGCTACCTATTCCATGATGGTCCACATTTCTTATGGTACAAGAAGAAAATTTTCAAATTTCTATACATCTATACAAAAAAATTCATAACTCAAATAGGAAAACCGAAGCATATCTATCATGCATATGAATATCCACACACACACACACACACTCTTGATCTACATCATATGTGGGTCACATTAGCTACAATTTGACAAAAATGTGATCAAAATAAATTATATATCATAAAACATAAAACAATATACCATTGAAGCATTCCAATAATAATATAAAATGGACAATGATGGTATGGGTGCCCTGCCTTTAGAGAGATGAATACAATTTAGATGATCCACCAAGGAACAACACACAAATCATGCACTCACACCAATTTTCACTATATATAGATGAAATCCACAATTATATAATCTATTGAATTAGAATTATCTGAAGATATTATTCTTTGAGATAAAATCAATTTAAATGTACCAAAATGGATTCATCATTAATGTCAGATTTTTGATCGGTCAATGTGGGGCACCAAATCTCAGCATCCAACACTGATCTATCAATAAAGAATGAATCCTATATTATATAATTTTAGATATCTATATATATATATATATATAAATGGATTATATATATATAATAAATTCAAAATAAATAAATATCATTTGACTTAAAGAGGATAATTTTTACCTCTAATGATGCCAAGGATTGATCTAAACATCATAAATCCAAGAGGAGTTGAATGGTACCACTATAACACTATGTAAGAGGGAACCCATAGGTTGTATCACCAATATGTTATAGCTGGGTGAGAATTATTTAAAGAACTTAATTGGTGTAAAATTATAGAAATTATTCTAATGAAACTAGAGTGTAGGTTCCATCGGTGGGCTAGTGTCAACACTAGTAGGTTTATGCCTGACCCTTAGCTGGACACTATGCTTATATTAATTACAAAAACAATTCTTGGATTATAACGAGCTAATGTTCTCCCATAAGCTAGCTATTTTGATATACATAAACAAAGATAACTTTTCTAAAACCACTTAATGACAAATGTATTTCACCAGTTTTTAGTGGCCTAGTTTTAGCCACTGTCCATCTGAGTAAGACAATTTACTATAAAACATTATTCCAAATACCCCTCTATGTAAGAAACACACCTCTAAATATGAAAAAAGGAAAATATAATTCATTTGTTAAAAAAGAAACATGCCTTGAGAATATGAGGATATTATAGATTTCAATAAGATTTCCAAAAATATTATTAATGTGTTCTACCATAATTAAATAATTCTTATATTTGTAAAATAGGGAAACAAATGATGAAACCATTCAATTTTTTAAAAACATACTACCTAATCATATGGATCTAAAGTATCACATGTGATTATGTAAAAATTTTCCTTGGTGATGTACCCTTTAGACACCATCATTGACTCAAATGAAGTGAACTTTTCAAAACATAATGCAAAATATATACGAGCATATTAAAAAAATAGTATGGGAGAAATATTCTACAAAAAAAGCGTGTTCAATTTTCATAAATTGATGTTTTTTATAATGATTTATACCAAAACTATACTTGTTATAAATTTTTAAAACACTCGACATCTGAAGAAAATATATCATAGATACATTCATATTCAATAGTTATAGGGATTTTTTTAGACTGTAATTTTGGTTCTAGGAATAAACATGTGACTATAGGGTTTTTTAAATGAATAAGGAATTTCCTACATAATTTCTTTAAATTCTAGATGAAAATAAAAATAAAAAAATTGCATGTCAACATTGAATCACTCATCAACAACTAATATATATATAAGAATATGATTTCAAACCATTGTGAAAGGGAAATAGAAATTCTTTATAAATTCATCCATGAATTATTCTTCCATAAAATTAATTTGTTTACTGTCAACTATAAAATTATGAATGTCGAAAATAACTTTTTTTTCCATATCATCTAAAATTTGATAGGGTAGTTTTTTCATGAATACATAAATTATTACACCATTAAAAATAATGGACGTATAGCTAATTAAATTTCAAACTATTCATCAAACAGAATAATAATAATTATAAAATAAATGTGAAAAATTGGATTACATACGTTGACGAGTATGTAATCTATTACAATTGGGCCCCACTGACAGTACAGTTACCCTACCTAACATAGTTGTCGAGTCCTCGCCTGCCTGGTGCCACCTGTTTTTCCACAGAGAAATGGTCCACCCAGGAGGCCTAACCAGAAGCTTGAATGAGTCATATTACTATTGACTATCCCCAAAGGATAACACATGTACATTCTAGTGTTTTTGTCCTCACTCACAGACACCCTGGGAAACATCCTAGATGGTCACCCATCATGATCACTACTCTAAGCCAAGCACACTAAATTATGGAGTTCTAACTCGGTAGGCTCTAGAAAATAAGGTTCACCTTGTTGACATGATTCATAACATTTGGTTATTTAAACCTACAATATTTTGGGGTGTTACACACACCCCATCCCATTAGGGCACAACGTCCTCATTTTGGGTCTTATACCTCATCCTAGACATTGCATCACACTTAATACTAGAGTGCCTCCTGTGATTCCAAATATAACAAATGCTCCCTATTGATAGGAAAAACACCTTGCCCTAACATGGTCGTCGGGTCCTGGCAGGCTAGGTGCCACCAGTTTCCCCGCAGACAAGTGGTCCCCACTATGGTGCCCACCCATATGCCCAAACAGTTCATCTGACAAATTACAATCCAAATATGCCAAAACACGTCTTTAATATTATATTTTATCTTCACTCACACACACCCTAGAAATCTTCCCATCAAGTCACACATCCTGATCACTAAACTATGTGAAGAATGGTTAACTATGGAGCTCTAATCAGGTGGTCTACCAAAAATGAAGGTGCACCTTATTATCAAGAGTAATATAATTCAGTCATTGAACCATTTATCATTATGGGCTGTGACATAATCCACCCTTCCATAGGGATAATTTAATGGTCTAAAATCTAATCAAAGAGGCCAATTTTTTTTATTACATCCTTTAGATAGTGTTTTTAGAATATGTAGAAGAGAATAGAATTGATACTAATACCGAAATCAAAATTTTAACATATTTCCATTATTTCTCCTACTATTAATTGAATTATAAAACTGAAATTCTTATTTTATATTTAATTAATATTTTTAAATGGATTATTTGAGTGAAATTACTTTTATTTATTCTAGAAAATTTCATTATAATCTATTTGTGTATCTAGAAACCTCATTTTCAATTACACATATGTATTAACCTTTACATGTCTTCCCAAAATATCTATTTAATGATAAGTTTTCTAATAATTGATAAGATCCTAATGTATTCAATTTTATAATTGTTGGACTCTTTTCTAAAAGTAATGGTGATGGTAAAAATGTTATAAAATAGGTTTATTAATGACATAATCCTCAAATCCAAATTTCTTCTTTCCTTCCCTGATTATTTCACATAATATATTCTATGGTTCCATATATTTTACAATTGTGTATTCAACATTCTATTTAGTTTGACCCTTCATATTGAATATTTTATATTCTTATTAACATAGAAATTTATTTCTAGATTTATTTAAATCAAATCGATCGTCATCATTAGACTATATCAAAACATTTTCTTTCTATTTTAATCCCCATATATTGGTGAATAAAAATAAAAATCTCTACTGGGTTCATAACAACTGTATTAGGATGAATGAATATTTCTTAAAATTTAAATCTCTATATGTTGTATAAATTTTAATTCCATGTTATGAATTAAATAATCAAATAATTTTTAGAATATAATATTTTTACACACTATTTTTTCATTAAATATAATATCCCCTTACATTAAAAACACTTTAAAATGACTTTAAAAGAAATGTTATATTATTTTATAATTCACATAATATTTTCTATTTAGATTTTTTGAGAATGTAGGAAAATATTAAATAAATAATCAGACACATCAACATATAATTCATATTTTTTCAAATAAAAATTGTGTTTTATGTTTTGATGTCGGTTTCATTAAACAAATGTTTACTCTATTTAAGAATAACACTTAGTGGAATTTTTCACCTATAATTACAACCTAATCATCCTTATAACCTATAAAGAATAATTGAAATTATTTATGGTTGAAAAATATCAATAAGGTATATAAATATAATGGTACCTCATTACTCAAGTGTAAACTTATACAATTATGAAAATGTTTTCCTTTTTCATAGTGAAACACTATGCCCAGAAATAAAATATTTACACATATAAAAAAATACTATTTACCAAATACAAATTTTTAGAACCCATTATTATCTATAGAAAATCCATGAATTCATATTGATTAATGTGGGATCCCATTGAATCATTATTTTGGAAAATGATCCATTAACTTTTAAATGATCATTATATTTTCTTACTTCATGAAATAAAATGAGCCCCATAAAAACAATTTTTAAAATATTAAGATTCTATACATTTATAATAATATTACTAATCAATGATAAATCATGAATATACCATATTAAAATATATAAATCATAGTTAATTCAATAGTGGTAAATAAACCTATTATCTCCCACGTTTTTATTCTTCAAATACTAAATCAATACACAATGCATTAGATAGATATATCAATATTTCCAATCATCATGAACTATATTAGGATCATCCATCCTCATATATATTTTTTATTTACTATTTCAGGAATCGAAAATATGAATGATTTCAGTTTTCATCACATAACTCAAGAAAACTCAAATTGAACCCATAAGAAGAACATCTTCCATTTTCACATAAAAAAGGATAAATATCATTTTCCATTTAAAATTACATAAATTGAACAATTTCTTAAAGAGAGAGAATATTATCAAACATGGAAAAATATGTTTTATTATATATAATAATGAAAATGAATAATACATATAATTATAGAAAATTATAGCTAAGTAGAAAATGTTATAAAATAATCATTCTTCACTTTCATATAAAGTCAAAATTTACCATTAATAAAAATGTTGAGAAGATTAATTTTTGATTTTTCTTAATGAAATTAAATCATAGGGATAAATTAAAATTAATCCATAGAGTAATAAATGATAAATTAATGAAACATTTAAATGAACCTTGATATTTAAGAAAATGAGTAAGAAAGAAAACACTAAAACATGTTTTTAAATGAAATCCCTATACATAATTTCCCGTATAGATTAATATGTAATCTAAATGATAAATAATAAAATTATAGAGTTATTAAATTCATAATTATAATATTAATTTTAATTTAATTATCATTATTTATTTTATTATATTTATTAGAAATATATTTTTAGTTTGTAAAATTATTATGTTCACATTTATTTTTTAGGTGTTGTTCAGTTTATAACCAGAAAGAAAAACATTTCTATACTAACTACAGTCAAAGATTTTATGGTTTCAATACCTCAGAAATCAGAAAAACAATTTAATTATTATATTTTTACAATATATAAATTTAATATAAATCTACGTATGGTGGTTATGAATAATAAATAAGAACATTTCGTAGATATGAATGTTTTTTACATAAAAATGAACAATGTTTTCATTTTTTTACTAGGAAGAAAAGAAATAAAATAATTACCATTTTAATTCAATAGAATCATAAATATATATTATATTTTATATTTTATGATTATTAAAAACCATATATCTAGACTTGTAATATGGAAATTAAAAATTAATCACCTAGTTTTGTGGTTGTGGTAGTCCACACGTACTCAAAATCGATGTTATCATTTTTTAATGTATTAATGGTTATCATAGTAAGTAATATATTATCATATAATAATTATTATTGTAATATAAATTCACTATATATTTATTTTATCCACCATTTTAAACATTCATATGATTCAGTGAAAAAAGAAACACATATCTTCTTTTAAGTGATAGTCTACATATACACATGAACAATGTTTTCATTTATAGTTGGATGTAAAAGTAGATGAAGAAGTGTTGTCTAACGACATGATAAATACAATGAAATAAATTTACTTGGGCCATTACTTTATAAAAATCTAGTTCTTGTGGTCATCTTGGGGGGGTCATAGCGGTTTGTTTTGGGATTTTTCCAAAAATATAGTATTACAAAACGTGTTCATTAAAAGGGTGGTACTGTGATAGTGGGACATATAGAAGGTGGAACCGTAACAGTGTCCCTATAACAAAGTAACACTGAAACTATGGAACCCTGATAGTGGCACTCAAAACTAGTAGCACATCAAAATGGAGGCACTATGACGGAGGAACACCAGAACGATGGCACACCGAATGGTGGATCACCCTTTTCCAAATGTCCAGTTTTTTTAGTTTCTCTTAGTTTTTCTAGATTCCCCTCTCTTTTTATTTTTTTGAAATAAACCATGTTTAAATAAATGTTTTGGTGTTTTTGAGGATGATTAAAATGATGTTCTATATATCATTAATATCCTTTTACTCTAGGGACATTGAGATTTTTAAAATGTGTGATATTGGCCTCGATCCCATATTAATAACTTTTAAAACAATTTTTGTTCTATTGATATTGGATATGAGTTTTTATATAGAATAAGAACTATATTATCTTTTCAAATGGTGAACCTAGATCCCTTCCCTCTAGAAAATTCATGTGCCTGTGCTGGAGCCTTTTCCTGACCAGTTTTCATGAAGTTTCCTTCTAATTGCGCGACCCCATGTTTTGCCACAAAGAGGAGTTTTGGTTGCATATTGTTTCTTTATGGGGATCCTTAGACTCTTTTATGTATGTATCATGTATTTTGGTTGTATTAATTTTTCATCATGAATAATGGATGAATCCATTTTCATTAACAAGTAATAACTTTGGAAAAGGTAATAAGATAATCAAAATATAACAGGGGACATTGAAATAATGGTAGGGAAGTGATGATGTTACATATGACATTTTTACTATTATCAATGTTGTTTCTAATTTTATGTGCTATAAGGTCTTGTGAAAACCATGGCCTTTGGTGATCATTGCATGTGCACTGGTTGTGTTATATATTTTGTTGTAATGCTTGATAAATGAATGTAACATGAAATCTGCTTAATCACATATAATTGGTAGATTAAATGGATTCCCCAAGATGAAAGCTATTCTATTATAACCCTTATTAATTAAAGTTTAATTAATGAACCCCTCCCGATGAATCTAAATGTTCTTGGATAAATTGTGTGGTTTTGTGCTATGGTTGGTTGGGTTTTGCACACTGTGGGGGTTGTGTGATGTTGTTGTTGGTAACCTAGTTATAGGTACGAGGGGTAGACAGATGGAATGAACCTGTTTTGGTGGAATGTAATGTTATTACAGTTGGGCTACTCTTTGGTGGTGTTTTATATGGTAATTGTGTAAGGGGTGGTACAAGAGTTGTGATGGAATCTCATGTAGAGAGATTAAATGATTGTAGAATGGATGGAATTTTTGTGCAGTGAGACTGCTTCTGTGTAGTGGGTGGGTAGTAGGGGTAATGGACTAGGTTGTATCATGACATTATGTGTATGTGTGAGGTGGGTGTGGTGATGTTGTGCAGTGGGGCTACCAGGTCATGTTGTGAGAGGATGACTGGATGAGATAAATTTGAAGAATGATAGTTTTAAATGGTCGAAAAGTTATCTAGGGAGTAGGGGTGTGTGAAATGGGAATGTAGGATAGTTATTCCCTATTTTTATTATAAATGGGTGTTAAAATATATTTCATCACCTTGTTCCCTATATCCTTGTTTTTATTTGGCAGCTGTTAGTGGCCATTATCCTTCTGAAAATGTTTGCAATTGTTGTGCTTGTTATTTTCCTGGGTAGGGATGAAAAAAATAAAGGAATAAATTGATAAATGAAAAATGAAAAATTGTTATAAGTATTTTCTTGGGGTATACTTCTACTTATAGAAGTGAGAATCATTTGGGTTGATACATTCATGTAGGGGAAGCAGCCAAGGTGGTTTGTATGAGCCGGTTTCTTATTTGGAAACCCATAGGTCGGTCTAAGTGTTTGTTTACATATATGTATAAACTTTTAGTTCCTTATTATTTTAAATACACACCCCACACATGTTTATAACTACATGTTGAACAACCCCATTTCATGGGATAACGTATCTTTACAAACATCTCTGTTAGAGTATGGCTGGCAAGCTACTGACTTTCTTCCTCACACCCTCTTCTGAGTTATTACTGCTCAAGTGTATCTGGTGATGCTATAATGGTTTGGGGTTTACCATAGTCCAAGATCCTCCAGGAATGTTTTTTTTTGTGGTTTAGGGACCCATGTGTTTGTGGGAAAGGAATGTTTTCCCATGTGTCTTCGGGATGAGCCCCTAGTGTTTTCAGGTTAGAGGTATGGTTGTTGTAGGCTAGGTGTTTGTGGGTAGGATTTGTCTATGGTCTAAGGCCCATGTATGTGTAGGATTGTTATGGAAGTGGGAAAACATTAAGTAATAGTTGTATAGGGAAGACTTTAACCACTAGTAATTAGTATCTGGACATTGTAAAAGTTGGGTGGGGTACCCAAATGTTGATATGTTTGTACTATTACATTATTATACAAGCATAATTTAGTGAGTGTGCCTTGGTGATGCTGGGCTAGTTTGTACTCTTTTTTAGGTGTGTTGATGTTCTACTATTCCCTCACAGAGGAATTAGTATGTTCCCCCACTTTTTCACGTGTGGTTTTATTTTTCTTAATCTGTATACACGTATACTCACCCTATGTTTGTTAAACTATTTTTAGGTATCCTGGGGGACATTGAAGACCGTGCTAGACTTTACTGGCTCATTCATCAGGATTGTTGGTTTGGTACTTCTTAGTCTCTTTTTTTTGGTACTTTCATTGGTTCTTTGGTTTCACCCTTGTGGATTTTTATGTTCAAGTCATGCATGGTGGGATTTTGGTTTCCTTTATATAAATGGTTTGTGTTGTTTTGGAATTTTAACATCTTATCTCCGAATCCGTTTTTCATTGAAAAGTGTAATTACTTCCTTTTTGTGTGATATTCTATACCCTCAGTGTTATTCACCACCATGGGCCTCTTTAAGGTGCGACTCGGGGGTCATTATCTCTTTTTCATCTTGAAGAAGGGTGGGAACTCTGCTTTCCCTTCCCTCATATTGAAGAAGGCATGTCATAACCTTAACAATTTAGTATATGGTATATTTTTTCATTATATAATTATTGTTTAAATATTCGTGAAAGAGTTAGAAGAAGAATGAAACATGAAAGACATAGTTAATAATTATATTTCCTATTTAGAATAACTCATATTTTCTTTAACCTTAACCCTTCTTAGGATATTATTTTACTAACATTGGACCCCTAGGATAAGGGGACATATTTCAGTAAGGTCATTTTATTATTGTTATCAGTAAAAATAAATGTATTAATGAGTGTAAATATGATAAGATTAGAGGTTACCTTTTATATGTGTTTTTTGAGTGACACACTCATAAATACTTAAATTATTTTTATATATGATATATATTTCTTAAAGTTATCTTTCATAAAATTGACATGTTTATATTCTGGTATGGATATGTGTTGAAATTAACTCTTCTAATAACATATTAACATGATTTATATAATTATAAACCTCATCTATTAGTCTGATCCTCCTTGATTACTCTTTTACCCATTACCATAGTGGAACCATTTTTCCAAGGCTACTATTCAACATGACCAAAAATTAAATATATCTTTTTAAAATTTTCATAACTAATTATTAGAAATCCAAAATTAATTTTTAAATATTAAATTTCAATAATTTGAAATAATTAATTTCATTATAAATATGTAAACTACAATGAAAAGTGTTATTAGAGAAAAACACTTTTTATGAAAAAATAATTTCATACCAAAATAATGTAAAATAATCATTGATATAAAATTAAATGGATTTATAATAGTACGATGGTACTAATTGACTTTTAAAAACTATAGAAGACATAATTTAAATTACTAATCACATTAAATGGAATTAAAATTTAAATAAAAATAATTTTTTTCAACTATTCATCTACTGATAAGTTTTTCAGATAGTAGAAAAAGATAATATAAATATAAAATCAATAAAATAAATAGAAAATTTATTAAAATTTTCGAATTATAATTCTAGAATTTAGAAACTAGTATTTCCATTAAATCAATGAAATTAATTAATAACAAATTTAGTTAAATAAAATTAAACCTTTCTTGATTTAAAAGTTAAATATGGCCATTTATAAATCAATGATGAATTTGAATCCCTAAAAATGAGTACTTATAAATCATAATAATTATTTAGTTATATGAATATATAGTATATCCAAATAATTGATTTAATCAAACTTTATTATTTGACGATTTAGTCAGATATTTATTTTAAAAATAATTTCTTGGAAAGATTTGATACATTGGTGGAAAAACATGTTTCTCTACTTTATGTTATCTACAAGACTTGTTTTGGGAAATTTTATACTATCATTAAATTATTTTGGGAATGGGTAATTATTCCAAAATTTCATTTCCCAATAATCGAAAAAATAAGATCCCTCCCCATATTGAACATGCACTTCAAATATGGGATAACACTACTAAGTGTGACCACACTATAATCTCAATTACATTACTCCAAAATGGGAGTATTCATTAAAAATAATAGAAACATTTTTTTCTTTCATCCCTATGAATAAATATAATTGTAAATACCTTTTAATTTTATTTTTTAGGCAGATTTTGTTTTATAATTATTTTAACCCCAATAAAATATGAAAAATAACTTCAGAATGTTTAGTTTAATGAAGTTTAATTATAATAAGTGGGGATTATTTAGAATTTATAAATAAAAATATTGTGGGAAAGTTAGTTTTTGTCTCAATTACTAAGTAAATTTATAATCTAATCACATGTTTTATAAGTTTTTTTACTTCATCTAAGATAAATTCAAGTAAGGTATGTCTAAATTCAACAGCTTTATTGTTAGGGTATAATTTCAGGTAAAAATATTTAAAAGTTAGTATCATGATTATATAATTTTCACATAAAAATTCTACTTCTATATCTTATACATTACCGTAATAAATAATTCAAACAACGGAAATATAAGATCCTCCAAAACCAATCTATAGAGAGGTAACTACGCAAATAATAATAAAAATCTCTAAGGAATAAATGTGATACCTCACTAGGATGACTAGTGTAGACCAATTTCATTGAATGATGTAATTATTTACTTATATTACTCGCAAACCTTGGTGAATTCCTTATTTAGAAATTATTACTCAACATAGTTTTCAATTGGAACTCATTATGTCTCGGACTCTGAATAACTTAATATTGGGTCATTGGTGGATTTAGTTTTTTTCATTTCTCATATTAACTAATTAATATTTTAAATCCTCAATATTGGATTTTTATTTTTTTGGGATGAAAAATATTTCTCAATTTCATATATGTAATTTTTTAATTAAGAATTATAATACATAGTGTCTTTGAGAGTTTTGTCTTTGAATATTTAAATGTAACACAAAACAATAAATATAAATAAATTATCAGTTCTAGAATTATGATAGAATATTCATATTTATTCTTCATTTTTTTATAGTTTTTATATATTTACTATTTTTAAATTTTTGGAATTGTGAATATATTACTTCCTAGAAAATATACCAAAATTATGATAATAATTAATTAGGCTATTGAAAAGCTATATTTCCAATTATTTATTCATAAACCATATAAAAAATTGTGTGGTTGTAAGAATGGTCAGATTTTTGGGAATACATATGTTTTTTTACCAAAATAATGCAATAAAAATAAACAAAAATGGGTTTTTTGAGATTATGATGTAAATTTTATGTTCAAGAAAACAATACTGGAAATCCACTTCTTAGTGGAAGAATAAATAAAGATAGGTATCCAAACATTTAATAGATTTAGGGGTTATTAGACAAGATATAATTGTTATGAATGTCATGAGACGTTAGTGGAATCATCCATAGAATTTTTGAAGTAGTATGAAGATGGTTAAAATACCTAATAATAACTGTATATAACAAATTTTACTTTTTATTTCATTTTAACTATTATTTATCATAGAAATCATGATGAGGATACTTCATCCTAGATAAGAGTATATAAAATTATTTTCTTGTTAGGTCATCTCTTGTGGTTTCTATGGAAAAATATACTCAATATTTATCAGGTTAGTACATAGAGTATAGTGAAAGGATGATACTTGTGAGTTGATAATGGGATCTCTAGAAGAAAAGATTACATGGTTTTTTAGTTATCAATTTTTAGAAGGGGAAAATTATGATCATCCATCCAATCCAATCCCCATAATATAATCCATTATGTACATATAGAAAATAATTATTTACATTATTATTTTAAAATGTCTTAATATGGTAATATAATGTGTAAAACTAAAGTGAAGATGGATTTTATCTGATAATATCACTTTCATCCTCTATCAATATCTCATAGAAAATCTTGAACTGAGGGTGATATTGCCTCTAGTATCATCCCACCCTAATTATCTACCTCATTAAAGTTTCAATATTCAGGCTATATGGATTGTAGCCCTATCTAGTGTGTATTTAATGATCTCCCATAACTAATAAGCAAATTACTACCTTACATCTAGCATAATGACATCACTATTGTAAAATTTCATAAAATATTCTACATGGTGGGCAAGTCACTATACATATTCCTCTATTTGTGAATCGATTAACGAATATCCAACTAAATGTTCATATACAAAATGAGATTAGGTCCCTAATTTGAACTCATAGATCAAAATATTATCCCTCTATAAATAACTAAAATCAACTTTTATCTCATATTATTAGTTGATCTCCTTCCCATCTATCTATTTCTATTTTACAATCAAGAGTTTCACACACAAAACAAATTTTCCATTTTACTACTTTTACAAGTACACAATTTTGAATGAACTATTGCAATGAAGTCCATTATTTTTTAATAGACATGATTCACGTGGGATATTATTCTATTTCTTGGTTTAAATCGGTTCATCTTCTTTTATCCTTATTCTTATTGAATGAAAACCAACTAAAACCAGATTAATTTATTAAGTCAAATTTTATTATAAATATCCCATTTAACACCATTTAATTTTATAGACACAAAATTTGGTAGGAATCAAATTCCAATATTTTTTTTCAACCAACATAGTGGAAACTATCCATTAAATAAAATTATCACCATATCAATGATGGATAAATTCATCATTTCGCTGATTTTTAATTTTTGATCTCAGTTTCATATTCACAAGCTAATGTGTTTACCTTTGTTGAGTATATCTATAATAAAAATTTGAATCATCTCATAGATATTCAAAAAAAATTCAATTTAATTCACACTGATTTAATTGATTACATGGTATTAATTGTTATATAGATTTGCATTTTTATATAATAATCATCTAATGGAAAACAGTATTTACATAGGGATCATCAATCTTGGATCATCGATAATCATTTATTTGAAAAGGTCAAGATCATTGAATAACTTTAGTATCTATTAATTTGACATAATGAGTGGCCATTGTTCTTACAGTTCCCTTATTAGATTTCACTATCAATTCATTATCTTGGTCCTCATCAGCTGAGATATATAATAATAAAATTTTATTAGCTCTTCAATATTTTGAATACTATTTTAGGAGTTAGTTGGACCTGAGTTCATTGTCGATATATTGATTATTGTTGTGTGAGTTCATTCACTGTAATGGTACATTATCAACATTAGAATGGAACATCACTATAGATTAGTTGGGAAGGCTAGGTTGTAATACCCTCTTGCTATAGAAAAATATGTTGAATGACCAGTTGTAGATTAGGTGATTCCTTAAAGAATATTAATTATTGTGGTATGGATCTAAATGTTACAGATGGTTGTTTTTTTATTTTTCACCATGATATGTTTCCACCATCACATGAGGATTTCCTACCATGACTGATAGGATGACTATATGCCTCCTCATAACATAATAACATCAATTTCGTTTAATTTATCTACAAATATATAAACAAAAACTCATTGAAATTTATGAATTCAATATTATAATTTCTAATTCCAAAAATTAATTGAATCATTACACTGTAGAGCAAGAAAATAAAATGTATTCGAAAATTTTTATTCAGAATAAAATATTGAAAAATGAAATAATTACACCTATGTAACCAAAACCACAAAATTTACAAGAAATATGTTCATTCAATGAAAAAATAAAAATTAATTATTTTCAAAATAAAATAGAATTTTGATAAAATAATAATTCATCATTTCAGTATAGAAACCATATTTGGATGAAGAAATCAAGAAAAAGAATTGGTCATCAGTAGAAAAAAGTCATTAAATAACTATCCATTAAAAACATTTCCAAAAATACAAATGAATTAAAATATAGATAATATTTTGAAAAAAATCAAACCATATAAGGCCACATCAATATATTTTGGTGTCAGATCAACTATAATAATTTCTTATTACCTCAATAACTTGGAGTGAGTCCTATAATATAGTGTCAAATATTTTTTTTATTATATCAGTAAATTATAGCCATTTCTGATGTCTAATAGGGTTGTTGAAATTATATTGGAATTTCATTCATTATGTAACCTCATTATTTGAGGTGAGAGTTGATATTTAAGATGTTTTAATAAACTGTTAATCCTAAATTCATTGAAAATTAAAATAGTGTTATGTCAATAATCATTGTAGATATTGTTATAGTATTATGAGAGTAGTATTTTAATATTTAATATTTTTTGTACTCGGAGAGTGGGTCCCCTTATTATTGTTTCTTAATAGGAAGAGAGAGGGTTCCCACATTACTGTTTTTTAGAGGATGAAATTAGAATCCATTGATAGTGATGTTTTATTATAAAATAGTGATATAGTATGACTATGTAAATATTATGTGTGATGTTCTATATGATCATGAATATAATTGAGAAGGGATTGGGGATGAATTAGTGATTAAATATTTGTTAATTTAAATTATACTAAATTAAATACTACAACTCAATTGGACTTCTAACATTATTAAATTTTATTATAAAAACATGAGGATTGACTAATGTCAATATAGAGTAATGAAGAGTATATTTAAAGGGTTTAACATTAGTTCGAGAACTTACATCCCTACAATGGGGACTCTGTATAGTCCCTGGTGAATTACTATTATGAATAAATTCATAATGAATGATCCAATCCCCAACAGTCACCATCTATCTCCCAATAAAATTTATTATACTGAATCATGTGATTTATAATATTTTTATGAAAAAATAATCCACCAAAATTATTTAAAAATTTGTTAAGAGACCCCAAATATCATTTGGGAATGGCCTATCATATTTCCCTTGTCTTTTAAGTTTTCATTCAACTCTCCTTTTCTTGGTTTAGTATTCTTTATCTTGTTCACCTCATGAAAACAAAAACAGTTTTTTACCTTATGTACTTTATGCTAAAAAAAACCTCAATTACCCTATATATTTCCCAAATATCAATCAATTAACACTCAATTATATATCTATCTACTACCTCATATCTAAATATACATGTCCTCTTACAATAATGAATACCATTATCTGATGTTCTGAAAAGAATCTCTATATGTTATCTTTTCATGGAATAGTAATAAATCATGACTCAAACTTAACATCTTAAAAAATTAGTGTGGCTTTTTAAACAGATGGAAAAACAATGTTTCTAAAGTAATAACTCCCTATTATATAGTCATCAACTGTATAAAAATGGAAGGAACCCAATTTCACACTCCCAATTATCAAAAATTTAATATAATATTCTAAAAAAATTTAAGGACATTATATTGTTTCATAATGTTTCATGATAATTACAACACCAACCAAAATCTTTATAATTCATTAACCCTAGATGTGAATGATTTTATTCGAACATCTCAATCTCGACTAGATATTTATGAAATTTAAAAACAAATAGTCTAATCATTGACATAAAATGGTATTTTCAAATTTATTTATATATTCATTAAAACATTATATAATGAAATATTTTTCTGGTAACTCCATGAGGAACAATCTCTCTGCTATTTCATTCTACTATTACACTAATTGCTTCATCTGGCTAACTCTTTTTGGTTATCATTCCTTAGCTCAAAATCCTCTAAAAAATATTAGAATAATCCATCTAATGCCATTATTAATAATCCATTTAATGTATTATTTTCCAATAGGTCCTCATTAAATTAAATCAATATAAACCATCCATAACTCAACCTTCATGAAATTGAGCATTATCCAATATTTTATGAAATCATAAATTTGAACATTAGACAATAATATTGTCCATAATAATAATAGAATACTCTTTGGTAATCTTGAACAATTGTAGATGGTTAAATACATTATTGTAACATATATAAATATTAAGAATATTGGAATTTCCCTAACATGTTACAACTTCCATATTCATATGAATTCTAAATATGTTTTTTTTGTTGTAATTATCTATTGATAACATTGGAAACAACAGTTTATTAAAATCCATCATCCTAAAACATTCACTATGTTCCATCTAATATCATTGTGTGGTTTCTACAGATGTCGGAATTTATTTACCTTTTTTTGGGAAAACGACCCATACACAAGACTCAAATAAATTTACCCTCATATAATATTTTTCAATCATTATGAAACCTATATAAGGATTCATTATCTTGATATTTTAAATACTCACTGTATGGTCACATCGGCCCTCACATATCCAATAAACTACATTTGGTGATATGTGTCTAGTGATAAACTTATAATTATTTCCCCATCTAAATTATATCACAATATCCCCATCCACATACAATGTGTACAGTCAATCTAGAGAACAGAATCTAATAACTTGTGTCTAGTTATCTCCATTTATAAAATACTATCTCCTCCATTGAAAACATGTTTAGATCATAAGGTTTTTCAATTTTTTAGGAACTTTTTGAATATATTATCATCAAATAAAATTGTAATAATAATTCTTCAAAGAGTAATGGAAACTTCTAATCCTCCAAGAATATATTATTAACAACACATTCTTAATTTCTATCAAATATTCTTCAAATATTAAATAAAAAATAGTTAAAAAACTTTTGTTCACAAAATAATAAACATTTTCATGAAAACATCACAAAGTATCATAAATATCCCCCTTTAATTTTTATGAATCATTAAGAATAAACTTTAAATGACAAATCCTTTAAAAAATAAATAAAATTTGAAAACATTTTCGACTTTTAGAAAATATGATATTTCCTCAAAGAGAATGTAATAACATAATACTATTGGATAAATTAACATTTTGGAATAAATTCCAACTCATGTGACATGAAATTTTGTGGAAATAAAAAAAAACAAACACTCTCATTTATTTATCTCTATCCCATTTTATAATAATCAGAACACTAGATTAATATATGTGTGAGTTATACTTATCCTTAAAATTTTATCATTAGTTCCTCCCCTTTATATCATAATCCAAATAACATTGGTGGTACATACATTAGGATGCTTGAATTTCATTGGTAGATGATGAACATGTTGTTTCAACCTAAATTATATAAACATATTTTTTCATAGCTTTAGTGAAAAAAATAAAATTCACTAATACATAAAATCAAAACTATAAAATTTCTATTTCATGAATATATATTTTATATAAATTTGTTTCAATGTTGAAATTTTTTACATTGTTTTTGGAAATATAAATAACACATTGATTGTCATAATTTTTTTATTTGTTTGTAAATTTTTACTATCTAATATTCCAACTCAACTTTCACATAAATACTTTTTGTATAATATTATGTGGTGACATTATATTGTTCTTCATTTGTACTCAATGTTTCTGAACATTTATTCTTACTCTACCACATAGATCATATTATCCCCAAAAAATGGTCCGCCAAATTTTGACATTATTTCATTGAAATATCTATCCCAATTAGAATTAGTTTATCTATGAATGTAAATATCAAAAAATATTTTATTCAACACCCCCATTAGAGTATGTTCCCTAAACATATCATTGACGAATTTTTTTATTTTAGGAAATATGATTCATTTATATCACATGAATATGATGTTAAGATGGAAACCATATAAAAAATACACAACATCAAAGCTATGAAAAAAATAAAGCTTCCTATTAATATTCATAAGTCTTTCCAATTCAAATTTTATTAGCTTCATTGTAAATAATCATTTAAATAGAAATTGGAGTAGAAAATTATTTATAATCCTTCATGCAAAAATTATGAGTCATATAAAATCCCCAAATGATAAAGGGTTAAATGACTAAATCATATGACTCATGTCAACAAGGTGCACCTTCCTTTTCGGGAGCCTGTCTGATTAGAAATTCACAGTTAAGCGTGCTTGGACTGGAGTAGTAATCAGGATGGGTGACCTTATGGGATGTTTCCTAGGGTGTGTGTGAGTGAGGACAAAGCACACTGGAATGGACAAGTGTTGGCATGTGGGGACTATCATTAGTCAGATGACCCGTTCAGGCATGTGGGTGGACCCTGGGGTGGGCCCCACGTGTCTGCGGGGCAACCGGTGGTACCTGGTAGGCGAGGACCCGATGGCCATGTTATGGTGGGGTGCCTATGCTGTCACCAAGAACCGGTTGTCACATTTGGTATCAGAGGAGGAACCCAGCCTTAAGTGCGCGGTGCACTTCCTGGGTTGAGATGTAGGGCCCACAACGAGGGCGTTGTGCTCTAAAGGGGGGTGATTGTAACATCCCCAAACGATAAAGGGTTAAATGACTAAATGATATGACTAATGTCAACAAGGTGCATCTTCCTTTTCGGGAGCCTGTCTGATTAGAACTTTACAGTTAAGCGTGCTTGGCCTGAAGTAGTAATCAGGATGGGTGACCTTCTGGGAAGTTTCCTAGGGTGTGTGTGAGTGAGGACAAAGCACACTGGAAAGGACAAGTGTTGGCCTGTGGGGACTATCATTAGTTAGATGACCCGTTCAGGCATGTGGGTGAACCCTGGGGTGGGCCCCACGTGTCTGCGCGGCAACCGGTGGTACCTGGTAGGCGAGGACCCGATGGCCATGTTACGGCGGGGTGCCTATGCTGTCACCGGGACCCGCGTGTCTGCGCGGCAACCGGTGGTACCTGGTAGGCGAGGACCTGATGGCCATGTTACGGCAGGGTGCCTATGCTGTCACCGGGACCTGGTTGTCACATATAGCCTTGTTAGTAAATTTCAACAAAAAAAACAATTTCCATTTGAAATATGCTTCTAAAACAATTTTCTTCAGTTTTACTAAAACTAATGGATCATAAAAATATAAAAATTAATTTCCTATATAAAAAATCATTAGCAAAAAATAATTAAAAAATTAGTTTACTTTTATCTCTTACATCATCTTGATTTTTCCTTAAAAAGATGATTTAATCAGAAAAAAATACCCTTAAAACCATTCATTAATATTATAATTCAAACTAATGATATACATAAAATCTAATAATAGAATATTATAAATATTTTCAATCTTATAAAAATTACTATATTTGTAAAATCAATGAATTTATTAGAGATTAATTTATTTAATAATGGTTTATGATTAGATAACATGTTAGCTAACATCACCCCTAGGTACATGTTCCATGCACTAAGCATGAATCTTATTTCATTCACAAAAAATACAAATAGTTTTCAATCAACCCCTATAACACATTATAATTCTTTCATATCTAGGATTAAAAAACCCCAATACATTACTCATTTTAGACAACTAAATCCAATAATTATTCATCCACTGAAAAAATTAATTATGTCGAAGTGATTTATGGATAATGGTTCTCTCACCCTTCCACCTATGTATTAACATCATATATCAACCTCCATTAACTCATTCAAAAAAAAGTAACAAACAATCTAACTCCACTAATAACACTCTTCCTTGGGTGTGTGTGAGTGAGGACAAAGCACACTGGAAAGGACAAGTGTTGGCCTGTGGGAACTATCATTAGTCAGATGACCCGTTCAGGCATGTGGGTGGACCGTGGGGTGGGCCCCACATGTCTGAGGGTCAACCGGTGGTACCTGGTAGGCGAGGACACGATGGTCATGTTACGGCGGGGTGCCTATGCTGTCACCGGGACCCGGTTGTCACATATAGGCTTGTTAGTAAATTTCAACAAAAAAACAATTGCCATTTGAAATATGCTTCTAAAACAATTTTCTTTAGTTTTACTAAAACTAATGGATCATAAAAATATAAAAAATAATTTCCTATATAAAAAATCATTAGCAAAAAATAATTAAAAAATTAGTTTACATTTATCTCTTACATCATCTTGATTTTTCCTTAAAAAGATGATTTAATCAGAATAAAATACCCTTAAAACCATTCATTAATATTATAATTCAAACTAATGATATACATAAAATCTAATAATAGAATATTATAAATATTTTCAATCTTATAAAAATTACTATATTTTTAAAATCAATGAATTTATTAGAGATTAATTTATTTAATAATGGTTTATGATTAGATAACATGTTAGCTAACATAATCCCTAGGTACATGTTCCATGCACTAAGCATGAATCTAATTTCATTCACAAAAAATACAAATAGTTTTCAATCAACCCCTATAACACATTATAATTCTTTCATATCTAGGATTAAAAAACCCCAATACATTACTCATTTTAGACAACTAAATCCAATAATTATTCATCCACTGAAAAAATTAATTATGTAGAAGAGATTTATGGATAATGGTTCTCTCACCCTTCCACCTATGTATTAACATCATATAGCAACCTCCATTAACTCATTCAAAAAAAAGTAACAAACAATCTAACTCCACTAATAACACTCTAGATCTAATTACTTTCATAGTACATGATTTATGTAACTAGATGAACTAATAAAAAACAATCCATAATTTGGAAGGTGAAAGGTTAAGGATATTAACTAAAACTATCAAAATGAAACACTTACATCATGTAAAATAAATCTATTTCATTTAAAAATATAAAAATGATTTGTTATTCCTTCTCCAAATTAACGATTTTGATTTAAGAAGTACAAAAAATATAGATATCTATAATGGAATCACATCGTGAAAATAATTAATGTATATATATATATATATATATATATGTTTTGTCAAATTATAAAAACATTTTAGACGATAAATAATAAATTACAGATGTAATATATAAAAATTCTAAAATAAATCATTTTTATATGACAAAATACTATTTAAATTATGTAAATAAACATTCCTCTAGACTGAGTAACAAAAACAATTCTCTCTAAATCATCAAATTCCAATATGGTACTGATATTTAAAAATAGCTCTATCTCCCATAGGTTCCATCAAATAATACCACATAAAATTCTAGTCACAAAAACGAAAACCTTTATTTTGTACCTAGGTTTGGATGACTCTAATGAAAAAATGAAAATTCCAAATCCATTTTCATGCATTACATGCAAGAAATAATATTATATCTATTATATTTTATAGTTTGTTACATTATATGGATAGTTCAAAAAAATAACCATGTAAAAATAATCTATGCATTAAAATATAAGGTCATTCGAATGTTCCAACTCATATAAAAAATACACTCACCTTTTATAATGGATAAATACTTTCTAACTATAGCTATTACACACCTATTAGAAATATACAACTTTTATTCACTCAAATACAAATGATTAATACCACAAATTTCTAGTTATATATTTAGATATCATCCTAAAGTGTTATCATAAAAAATCTATGAAGGATTAGTAATCAGAGTCCCACCTAACCCATTTTCCATATCATTACAAATATTTAACCAAAACCTTAAATATAATGAGAAATAATTACATTATTATAAAAAATAACATGTAATCAATGACTGACCTACCATCAAATGAAAAACAGTAAATGACCAAAATATTAATTTTACCAAATAGGGAAAAAAGTAAAAAAATTACTAAATAATAGTAATGAAATGGTGAATGAAATGAGAAATTAAATAATGATCCATAATATAATTGAATAATGATCTCATTAATCTGACCTAATTTATTGTATCTCAACTCTCCATTTTATATATATCTTCAATACTACGCATAATGTACCTATTATGCTTTCCCAAATATGAAAAGTGTTCATATGAGATACCTACCACTACATCATCACGCAATCATTAATCTATACAGTAACCACTATGATTTTATATAAAAGGTATGATTTTAAAAAAAATACTATGGATATGTTCATAGATCATATATATTACTCATGAATGATTAATATATTTTCATTTCCAGAATTTTACAATATCTTTAGTCTCCCAACAGAATCTCTCAATGATTCTCATATACCTTCACTAAATATTCAATCACCCTTTTGGAAGGCCAACAGATATGATAATGTGTGTAACCACTTCAAATGAAAATCACAAAACATACACTTTAAATAAATCCTTATAGTCATTAATTTTTTTTCATATTTATATAGTTCATTTAATAATTCCTAATGCTGAATATATCATTTAAATAGTTTCTATTGTCCACTATTAAGAAAACCAATCTTACATATAAGATCATTTGTGATGTTTTCATGAATTGTTTTTCATTTTTATACCGTGTATTAATTTATTTATTTTTCCATTAAATAGGTGTGAAAAGGTTGTTGGATGTTAATAATTTTTTGTTAAGAAGTTGATGAAGATGGTTAGGAAGATTAATTTTCATTATTATGAATCATTATTACAAATTAAGGTGGGGGTAATTTGTCCAACATGTTCATAATATCATGAAAAACCTAATGATAAAACATTGCCGTAAAAGTGGGAGATCAAGTATTTTGAATGTAGATCACCAGACATAGGTCACAGATAGAGAGTTTCATACATGGTTCTACAGATGAATATGACACATTTTTTTTGTTTATGGACTTATAGAAGTATAAAATCAATATGAAAAGAAGTAAGTCTTAACCACTAAATACTGATCATTGGATGAAGTTGATCGAACTGACTAGGTCTAAAATGATCATACAGAAATATTTAAAAGTTGTATTTCAAGTATTGTACATAGGTTTGGTAAAGGATGAAGAATAATTGTAAGGTATATTTATTTTTTTCCTTCTGTAATAGTATATTGGCCATGTGTAAACATTAGTGAATTGTAGTGTATGAAGAATACATAAAAATAAATTGGGCAGAATATAGTTTATGTTTCTATATTAGGATTTTTAGAAAGATATTTTTATAAGTTTATATAAGGTGTAGTAAGTCTAAAAAAATATTAAGTGTAATGATGATATGAATTTGGTTTATAACAAAATGGGGAATTCATTCATGATTGAATTTTTCATATGTTCCAATAATATAGTCCACCATCATCAATAGATCAATATTACCATATAGTAGAAGATATTTTATGGAATAACTTTTTGTATGATGTTTATATGACATTGTTTTTTACATTATGTATAAATTATGATTTCTCAATAGATAATTAATGAATACACTAGGTCTACTACATCATATCGAAATCCATCAGATGAAAATCCGTCAGATGGAAAAACATCATATGAAGAATCATTATTTCATTAGATATACAATTTTAATAGGGTTGATTTTAGAAGAATTTTAACTGAGGTGGGATAACATGACAGAGTAATAAAAATTATATATTCAATAATAAAATTGAATTAAGTACCAGATATAGAGTTCCTCATGAATTCATTAGATAAAAATTCCAGAAGATAGATATTTTTTGATGAAATATATAATAGTGTAAATCTAATTACGTGATGAAATTGTAGTGATTTTACTTAAATTAGTTTGATATCATTATGAAATAAGTAATTGCAAATAATTTTGTTACCATATGAGGTTATGTAATTTTGATGAAGGTTGTTTATTCAATAATTCTCAAGAATATTCAAGAATTTTTAGCAATATTTCCTATTGAATGAGAAGAGTCAAGAAAATTTTATATTTAACGAAATGTGGAATTAAGTTTTAGAAATTTCAATCATAGGAGTACCAATTTAAAGGTCGTATTATATAGTATAAGTTGGCCTTATTTGTCTATGTTAAATAGATATCATGTGTTTCTTTGAGAAGTGTGGTTTCTAACCAACATTAATTTATTGATGAATAAAATAATTCTGATAGATTTTATATTAATAATATCAAATAAAAGTGTTGATATGTTTATGTTGATAGTTATTTTAATCTAAACTAGTGGATGGAGTTATGTATCATAGGTACTGGATAGAGTGTATTGATATATAGTGAGGTATACAGGTTTTTTTCAGGGGACAGAACTCATGATAGAAAAAATGAATTATTTCATTTTAGAAAGATAGAAAAATGAGAAGTATACTAGATGGAAACAAATAATATAGAGAAAATTGGATGGATCAATTTTTTATAAAAATTTGGGAAATGTTTTACCGAGTCTCACATGATTTTGGAATTTCATTTTTATATGAAAAACATTTTTAATTGAGTTTAGAAGCTATTAGCATTACTAAAGGGGATAGATGTAGTCTAATGGGAGTTTTCTCAAGTTTTATTTAATTTATATTAAAAGATAAATTCCATGGATCAATTTTTTTTACAGTGAAATTGACGTGGATTTTCACTCTGAGGCTGAACCATTAAAATCAAGGATTCCACGAATTACATTCATATCCTTTAATACTTGAGATATTTTAATTGAAAAAAATATTATGATAAAAACTCAAACAAGATGCAGGAATTAATTTCATATTATTATAAACAATTAAAATATCATCATGGATTCAACAAGCTCCCCTAATTGTTATCTAAATCCTATGAGACTTCAATTTGTGTTAGAGGAAATGATCCCATGTTTGTCCCTCATCATGTAAAATTTCAACATAGTGAATAGTAAAGGCTTTCATAAATTCCATGTGAAAAATTATCATGTATGGAAAAAATAAATGATAACATATTATATATCACAATTAATAGAGTTAATTAAAGCAACTACAATTGGTTTTAAAATATGTTCGTATAATAACCATATATGGCTTGTTGAAAAAATAAATATTGAGGATGATGGGAAAGCTATAAATTTTTGTCATATTTATTTTTCAATAAATTTTTTTAAGGATTTTAGGGTCACAAACTAGAAATGACACTTTCAGAAAATGAAAAATATCATTGACGGAAACACACATGTTAAGGAAGAAATGATTCAAGTCTTGTTATGAATAAATTAAGATGTTATAATTGAAAATGAAGATAATACATTTGAGTTCATCAACATATTTAATGACTTTGTTTACAATATCATAGTATTGAATGATGTCTTGGAGTATACTACCATTATTACCGAACTCATGAGTAATATTCCTAATATGTTTTACAATGAAATATATAAATTATAAATGTAAGATAATTTATCCCTTGATGAATAACATATTATTATAGTTGGGCATGAGATGAGGAAATCTCTAGCACTCAATATAATGATCAAGGATGAAATATTTTCTTAATGCCTAAGAAAAATTAAAATAAAGGATTCTAAGATTAATAACATCTATGATTTGAAGTATATGGAATATGATGAAATCAATGACTACATATATAATCTTCTTTATGAAAAATATAAATGAGTTTGAGTAATGTATGGACATAACATACCACATAAATGTTTTTGTGATAAGGAATTCAACATTGTGGAATAAATTTTTCTATGAAAAGAGTTTGTGAATTCAAGGGTCATTATGAAGAATTTAATTTTGATGATTTGGAATAAATATTATAATGATAATGTGAAATACACTAGTGGTAATATATTTTTTACTGGAAATTAAAAGGAATAATGAGAAGTAATGTTCAATTTCTTTCTATTGAAATCAAATATTTAGAAGATTAAGACTGAAAAAGTTTGAAATTTTAATTGAAATTTTTTTAAATTAGTAATATTTCTAATATACAGAATAATAGAATGAAGAATCCTATAGAAAATGTTAAATGAGATACAAATATATTTCTTATTTGAGGAAAACACTAAACATAAGAAATAGAATATAATGATAATGGTTTAATGTGCGAAAGAGAGTGAAGGAAAGGAAGATTTTTAAAAAAATAAATATGTGTAAATTGGGGAATGTAACAACCTCTAATTAAAGGTTTTAATCAAATTACCAAAAGAGATATGATCTAAAATTTCAACAATGAATCAAAGGTAAGACCATTAATATCTCAAGAATTAAGGAAATCAAATTTAATGAAATAGGTCAAATCATTACCAAGTAAATGTAACAGTTCCTTATATTTTTTCAATGGAGTAGCTAATATAATTTTTTTGGGAAGTATTGGATTTAGAATGCTATTGAAAAATCTACCACTGCAATGAAATTTGAAAATAACCATCATAAGAATGTATTCCCATGTTATAATGAAATATAAATAGAATGATACTACAAACCTCAAAAAACCATATATAGGGATAGATCATACATCCATATAAGACCTATATTTGAAGGATTTAATTGGTTTTATATGGTGTGTGGGAAGAAAATTATCTTTTCTAGCCCAATATATCTCTTTTTATAAATAATCAATAATAAAGGGGGAAATTCTATTGAAGAAAATATGGAATATTTCTTATACTATTGAATGAAATAATGGATAAATAATAATATAATATAAATTTTCCAATGAAAAATCATTTTGGTTTCTTAGAGTGAATTTGGATATGATGTGACCAATTGAGTAATATTCTTGAATAATTTTTATGAACCTTTGGTGATAATATAATAATTCTATAGTAGATAATGTGTGAAGAAGGAATATTTTTGAGGAAATATATTTTTTATTGAAAATGATTTAATATCCAGAAAAATGAACATACATTTTATTCTTGAGAGTGGTTTTTCATCACACATGATATAATATACAATGATCAGGAATTCCATTGATTATTAAGGTGGAATAATTATTTTCAGAAATTATTGTTCCTTAAAAATCAATGCAACTTGAACTACTAATATTCATGCCCAAAAACTGAAATCATGGGATATTATTTATGTTTATGGGATCAAACATGATTTAATAACAGAAAAATAAAATTTATATTATATTTAGTTAGTTATCCATAGAAAAAGATTCTTGTATCATTAATTTTTTAATTATGGGGATGTTATAATAAACGTAGAAAGATCAAAAAGATATATTTTTTATAATATATAACATTATAACAAACGTTAATATGGTTTTGAGGGTGAAAATATGTTGTGGAATCAATGAAATGGGAATCATGGCTTAAAAATTAATAGAACACCATTTAAAGATAATGTTGTTAGAAACATACCACCTCTAAAATGGATATATTATTATATGTGTACAAATTTCAAGAAAGGTAACATTGATGGTGTCAAGTATAATAATATTTATATTTATTCCCATATCCCACTTAATGTTATACAATTTGATCATTATGGTTTGATGATAAATCCATCAAAAATGTATATTTTTAATTTACCAATTTTAGTGATTTCATCACTCAGATGAACACCATAATTTTTATAAAGCATAAATCATAGGTGGTAGAAATATTTTTTTAAAGGGATGTTTAAATATATATGATGGTTTATATACTAAAGATATGAAATGACTGCATAATGATTAAAAAATAGTTCTATCAAACACTATCAATTAAAACATGCAACAAAATTCTCATACAAAGTGTCCCATGCACCTCAAAAAATTGAGCGGTGAAAATTACAATTAAGAGTTAAGTAGAAATTTGAAATAATGTGTTGGGTAAATATAATCATTCTATGTTTTTATAGAGAGAAATTTTTATTACCGTTTTTCATTTAAATAACATATTTTTTTTAATAAATGCAAATGACTTCCCATGTGATGTGTTATAAAAGATATCCTTTAGTATAATATTTCAAGGTTTTGAGATCCTTTTATTTAATAGTTATTAAAAATATGGAAAATAGAATGATTATTAAAATATTTTAGGCTAATATTTTTATGGGATATTCATCTAATTGAAGAAGATATATATGAATTACTAAATTTTTACATAATTTTGTGCAATCATATGATATGAATGTTGTTGGAAATCCAACCTCCCAAACTGAATTTATTAATAATGAAATAGAAGAAAGATTGGATTCTTCCAATGAGAATAAAAAAGTGAATATGAAGTTGAGAGAAAACATTTACATAAAGATTCATATTTGTGTACTAATGAATAATTTTATAAGAAAGGAAATATATAAAAATCATACCATACAAAAATATGTTATATTTGAGAAAATTACTAGATATAATAATGCATCTGTTCAAGACATGAGAAAGGAGAGGATAGAGAATTGGACATCACTTATCCCTTGGTTAGAACCGGTTTAAGCCTTATAAGAGTCTAACTAGATGAATGGATTGATTCTATGAATTAAGAGTTAAATCTGATTGGTAAAAATGACACATACATACTAGTTCCACTATATGAAGGAAATAAATTCATAGAATTAAGCTATGTTTTAAGTATAAAACTCAATAAACATGGATAAATTTCAATAAATTATGATGAACTTCATTGTAATGGTTATTCATGGGTGTAAGGTATTAATTTTGAAGAAACATTTTCCCATGTTGGGAAGATGGAAACTATATTAATGCTTATTCTAGTTGTTGTATATCATTAATACAAGATTTCTCATATAGATTCCATGTTAAATTTCATAAATAGATAAATCAATGAAGAATATTTTTTTGAGAAAAATACGTTCTACCAACTACAAAAATATGGAAGCATTGGGTGTATTTATAAGAAATGTATGTATGGGTTGATATAGGATATCATTGTATTTTACTCAAAAAATTATTATTTCCTAGAATATATTACTACTTATAAATGAAATTTTGACAGTAATTTGTATGTTCTGAATGTTATAACACGTAAGCTTATTGTCAATATTTATAATGATTATATCAGTTTCAGGTGGCATTTATAATACTATTGAATAGTTTTTTTGAATAAATGAGGATAATGTTTATATGATAGTTCTTGAAAAAATAACATTCTTTCTTGGATTATATTTTTAACATGAGAGATGATATATCATTTTATCATAAAAATATTATTCCCTATAGTTGACTTATCACAACTGTTTTTATTTTACTTTATTTATTTTATTTATCTTAACGTCGGTTGATTTTGCTTGTGTGCGGGCAAGTCCGGTCTAAAATTTTAATGATTGGATGAGTTTATGATTTGGAATAGTGCATGAAGACCATACGATTGTGACGTGTAGCCCGTTTGAAGTCCTCTTGGGTTCCGTACGGTGCGCGCGTACCCCGCGGTCATTCAGTTTTAACGTTATTAAATTCGTATGTTGAGCAGATTAATATATATGTATGTATATATTATTATATAGGTGTATAAATATGTATATGAGTATATATGTTTATACATTATTATTATTATTATTTTTATTATTTTAATGTAATATGCATATATGTATGTATATATGTGTATATATATACACGTATGCTGATGCATATATATTTATTAACATTATATGTTTTTGCGTAAATGTGTTTATGCATATGAGTATATATATGCATATATGGTTATAATATGTCATATATATTCATAAATGTATGTTTATAAATTTGTTCATGTGGGTTTATATATATATGTATATATGTTTGTAATTATAATAATAATTATTATTATTAATATTAATATTATCAATATGTTTATGTATTTTTACATATATATATATTTATATAGGTTTATATATACATTCACATGTTTTATATATGTTTAGTTATATGTAAATATGTGTATGTATATTTATAATAACTATTGCCATTATAATTAATTATCAAATTTATTATTAGTATTATTATAAAGTTAAATTGTTTTATTTTGTTTTGTCTTAATTTTATATTCCCTTTTATTTTATTCTCATTTTTCTTATTCTTTTTCTTCTTTTCCTTTTTTTCCTTTCTTTTTTTCTTCCCTCTCCTCTAACCCTACACGCTCCCCCTCCCTGTCATGCGCAGGCCGCTTCTCCCCTCCCCTGGCTGTGCGAGATTCTCCCCATCGCCGGCCTGCCACCGCCACCCTTCCCAGCCACCGACCGCCGCGCCTCCTCCCAACCGGCATCCCGGTCTCCCCCGCTCCTGCCGTGAGCACCCCAGCCAACACCCAGCCGTCGCGCCTCCTCTCGGCCAGCGTCACGGCCTCCCCCGCTCCTGCCGCACGCGCCCCAGCCGAGCCACACCTTCCCCCTCACCGGTGCCACTCTTTACCGGCGTCCTCCTTCCGACGACATCCCCCCTCCTCCTAAGAAGTCTTCCTTCTTTGGTAGGGTTCTATTTTACCCAAACCCTAGTTGGGGTTTATTTTATTTTTGGATTTGATCTTAAAATTGATGGTCCAGTATGGTTGTTTTAGGTGCGGTTTAATCTTCCTTGGGTGTGACTGAGGTGCAAATGGTGTTTTACACCAATTTTCAGAATTTTATCGTCAATTGAGGTAGTAACCCATGGCGTATATTCTTTAAATTTAGATTACTTTGATTGCGTGTTGTTTGCACCATTCTTGTTTGTTAATTAGACATTTGATATCATTGGAATGAATTTTATCTTATGAAATGAGGTTCATTTTGATGGAAATCAGTTATATAATGTTTAACAATTTTATTAAATCATGCAATTTGTGATTTAAATTGTGCAAATGGTGTTTTGGTGTGCGTTTGATTGTTGATGTTGTCTCTGGGCATGTTCTTGATACGAAAGTCTCCCCTTGTTACTTATAATTGCATTATAAAATGTTTTAATGATTTGTTGACTTATAAATGAGGTGCATATTTTGTTTTGGGGGTACCTTGGTGTGTGAATTGTCTCAAAATGACGCGTGGGTGTGAAAAGTGGTTTTCTATATGTTATTATTTGGAATTTTTTTATAAACATTGAGGCGGTTTAGTAAATAATGCAGATGCTGCAAGTTATGTTTTGAAAACGCATCGGGATGGTTTTTCGTTGTCTATTAATTAGAGTTATTTTAATTCAGTGTTTATGTGTTTTTAAATTTTTTACTTTTGTTGTAGCGTGCTGGTGAGGTAATCCAGTGATATCGGAACTGTCGACATGAGTTTCTTGTTTTCTAGTGCGAGGCGTGTCGCGTCATTGTGATTGGGTAGCGAGTTGAGGTAGGCCCCCACTGCACATGCCTTTGAATTTAGAATTTACTTATTTCTTGTCATTTATTTAATTTTCATCAAATTGGAAGTAGTATTAAAATATTATTATTATTAGAGTAGGTATATTGCTGGAATTGGAACTGCTTCTTTCTCTGCATCGTACTGAAAGATTTTTCATGATTAGTTGTTGCGCAATAGTGAAAATGCCCCTTTAGCCCTTATGTTTGCGCTTCAGATTTAAAATGGTGATTTGGTCTACCTAAATGAGATTTTAAATGTGTTTTCTAGTTTTAAACGTGACGACGTATGATCCTTATTTTGGAATTGATTTGGTATTGAATAAGTACATGAGGCCCGTTTGGTACTTTCAATGAAATTAATGTTTTGAAAAGTCTCTTTGGAGTGATCTTTTGTGTTTGTTGATTTGGTGAGCTGAGTATGTGATGCTTGTTCATCTTGACTAGTTTTACATTATGGATGCACTCCTCTTTTATTATATGTGTTGACATGGGAACCTGGCATATTGAGTGAATTTTCGGAGAACGGTTGCTGCACTAGTTTTGATCATGCACTGGCTAGTGGCCCCATAGCAGGGGAATACTGAGTTATTGCTACTATGGGGATTGGGCCCCTCGGTTAGGACATGAAGGGCTATGCCAGGCGTTAGGGAGTTATGACGTCATCGAGTTAGGGCATGCCTTCAGGATGAGTCAGATGTATAGTACGTTCTGGTTTTTTCACTGTCTCCTAGGTTCGACCCATGTCTATTTTAGTGTTTATTTGTATATGGCAGACCATTGAGAGGTCTAGTTTGGGTGCCGACCCTTATGTGCCACTTTTAACATTTCCCTTAGTGTGTGTTGTGTGTGATTTTCCTTTTTGACTAACAACTGAAGTTTGAATTTCTAAATCGTTCGCAAAATGTTTTAGGAATGCAATTCACCTATTTCTTTCAACATTAAACTTGTTCTAAATTAAAAAGGGCAATGAACTGTTACTTGTTTTCAAGATGGAAAGCGCGTGTGTGTGAAAACCCATATTTTCTATAATGTAGTTCAAACTTGAAGTTGGTAGATTCTTTATTTATTGGTATGTGCATTGGGAATAGAATTATTCGGGCCCACTTACTGAGTTTTAATACTCACGCCTATAGTGTTTTCCTGTTTTTAGTTTCTGTTGCAGGTTGACTTGAGATTGCTCACCGTGGGCGAGAGTTGGTTGTGGTTTGTTGGGTGACTCTCGGGATCACGAGGGGTTCTGGTTCGTAGTCAGGTTAGTTGATGTTTTTGGATGTTTTATTTTATTGTCGTTTGTTTATTTCTGCATCTTAGACATTTTTTCACGACCAACACGGGTCGACCTCGAACCGGTCACCCGAGTCGGTCCGCAGCCTGGGAGCTCCCGTCGGGAATGCTCCTCAGGACTTTCCGCGGACCGACTCGGGTGACCGGTTCGAGGTCGACCCGTGTTGGTTCGTGAAAAAATGGTATCATAGGAGGTCGGCTCCTGAGCAGACCTTGTTTTTCAGAGTGCCCATTGCTATTAGGAGTTGTCATGGTAAAGGGAGTAAATTTGCTCAGACTCGAGGCGTTGGGACGGGAAGGACGTCATGAACCCTTGCTCATTCTAATCCTCAAGTTACCCTGAGATGTTCAGGTTGTTAGTGTCTTTTGGGTCTTCTGGATTGTTCTATGTTGGGAAATGAAAATGGAGTTGGTAAAGTAGCTTCATGAGCTCACAGGGCCTGGCAAGCCTTGTGGAGCCGGAGACTTCACCCTACAATGCTCTCAGTGACGATGGTATGGCTGACGTATGGTCGCCAACCATATGGTCGATTCAACCATCATTACTAGTTTCCCCTTTAGTGAATGGGTTTTCCTTAATTTTGAAACTCATTGAGTAATGTTGAATTTCAAATGGTATTGGTTATGTTTTGATCAAGTTCCTTGTTTCTTTGTTCCGTAGTGTTCGCCCCCACGAAGGCTCGATGGATGCTCAATGTGCAGCTTCAGGTGGTGCATCCTTAGTTAATCCTCCAGTTGGTCAGCCCATCGATTATGTTTTGGAGTTCAGGAAGTTGAACCCTCATCTCTTTTATGGACAAGAAGGGCCTCTTGAGGTAGAGGAGTGGTTGCAGAAGATTGAGAGGAAGTTCAGTTCCATTGGTCTACCTGAGTCATTAAAGATGAAGTTGGCTACCTTCATGCTTGAAGGTCCAACCTGGAAATGGTGGAAGTCCATGTCTCGGAACATGCCTAGGGAAGATTTGACATGGGAGTTTTTCAAGACATCGTTTATCCAACAACACTTCTCTGAGTTGACGAAGCTGAGGAAGAGGATGGAGTTGTGTTGTCTCCAGCAGGGCGTTGAATCGATACTGGCATTCTATCGACATTTTGTAGACATAGTTCCGTATGATCAGTGGTTTTTTACGAATGATCCTGGGAAGGATCGTCAATTTGAGACTGGACTTCGACCTGAGCTGCGTTCGAGAGTGGAAGAGATCAACCTAACCACCTTCTCGGATATTGTCGAGCAAGCCTTTCTCGCTGAAGCTGAGCTAGTAGGAGGACTTGAGGTGGTGAATCCTCTAGCTTTGGGAAGCATTTTAGATGATTCTAGTAAGAAGAGTAAGAAGCGACCTGATGCTGGGGGTGCTGGTAGAGGAATCAAGAGGCCTTCAGACCTTTAATCATCTTCTTCACAACGCAGTGTTGTGATCTGTCACCAGTGTGGTAGATAGGGTCACAAAAGGCCGACATGTCCATGTGCTCCAAGACCCTGCCACACTTGTGGACGTCTAGGTCACATGAAGCGATTCTGCCGAGGTGTTTCCAAGAAGTGCGCTAAATTTAGACCTGGGTCGTCGAAGGTCACTTCAGCCCATCAGCAGGAGTAGGGAGATGTTGGTGGATGAGCTTGATGTTTTCTTCTTATAATGTTTCTTGGATGTAGTAGTCATTACCTGTACTATTTTGTGGTGTTCGTTTCTTTATGTCGAAATAATTGTTGTGGCTGAACTCTTTTAAACCATTGATCTTATGGATGTGTGATTGTTAAAAATTCTGGTTCTTGTGTGATACTTTTGGGGTTTCATAAACCTAATTGTGAAGCCGGAAGATACTTCATTCATCAGAGATCCGTCCATAGGCCTCGGAGTGAAGCTAGCTCGTAGTCGGGGGAACTCCAACGAATGGTGAAGTCTTGCGACAGGGTGTTATTCTCAGTAAGTGCGCGTAGTCAGAATCATTTTCCTCATTATGCCTAGTTTATATTTAATAACTGTCTGGTCATGTCATTGCTCTCATTTATTAAGAGATGCTCACCTTATGCTTTCTGGGTGGGGGTGGTGTGTTGGACAGGCCCCCCTCCCACCCGTAGGCAGTGATGGCTGATGATAATGCTGGGAGGTCCTCATATTCTTCTCTTCTCGAAAGCTTTATGGTGTGTAGTCCATTCGACCTCCCCATGTTGAAAATTCTGGTGATCATGATTTTTTTCGTCTCAGGTGATGGCGTTCTGGTCCTATTTCAGGAACTGACTTAATTCTTATGGTGTGGATACCCATCACGGGTCTCGCTAAATTCAGTTTAGATTGTTTCTTATGGTGGGGAGTCCATTCAGACCTCTCGTGTCAATCACTCAGTTTGGTTCTAGGTTTTGGTTGGGTTGTGGTTGGTCTTATATGGAACCACAAAACTCTATTTTCTTCTTTTGGTAAGGAGTTGGGGCATGAGAGTTTCAGTGTCATATTGGAGTAAGGTTTTAAGAGGTACGAGTTGGATGTGGATTTGACCAGTTTGTTAGTTTCAAAAGATTCATCTTGTTTTTATTGGCTTTGTTCCAGATGTTGTGTTTTAAGGTTGAATTGAAAATGGATAATTGGTTGGGTTCTGTTGAATGGTGTTAAGGTGGGTGTATGTTGGGCCTGGATCTACTATTGTTAAAGTTCTTTGTCCTTTGAAGCGATCAACTGGAGGTGGTCACACTCTTGGGGGCGGGTGACACTTAGCTGGTAATTCGTTTATATTATATGAGTTCTTTTGGTTTATTGTTCCCCTTTTTGGGAGTGTTTCATAATCTCTTTGTTGTCGTTCTTTAGATATTTCATTAAATTGTAATGTAATGTCGGTTTTCGTTTGGGGTTTTGATCTTGTTATGGCTTTCCGGGGGCGGAAAGATTTATGGTGGGGAGAATTGTCACAACTGTTTTTATTTTACTTTATTTATTTTATTTATCTTAACGTTGGGTGATTTTGCTTGTGTGCGGGCGAGTCCGGTCTAAACTTTTAATGCTTGGATGACTTTATGATTTGGAATAGTGCATGAACACCATACGATTGTGACGCGTAGCCCGTTTGCAGTCCTCTTTGGTACCGTACGGTGCGTGTGTACCCCGTGGTCATTTAGTTTTAACGTTATTAAATTCATTTTTTGAGCAGATTAATATATATGTATGTATATAATATTATATAGGTGTATAAATATGTATATGAGTATATATGTTTATACATTATTATTGTTATTGTTATTGTTATTATTTTAAGGTAATATGCATATATGTATGTATATATGTGTATATATATACACGTATGCCGATGCATATATATTTATTAACATTATATGTTTATGCGTAAATGTGTTTATGCATATGAGTATATATATATATGCATATATGGTTATAATATGTCATGTATATTCATATATGTATGTTTATAAATTTGTTCATGTGGGTTTATATATATATGAATATATGTTTGTAATCATAATAATAATTATTAATATTAATATTAATATTATCAATATGTTTATGTATTTTTATATATATATATTTATATAGGTTTATATATACATTCACATGTTTTATATATGTTTAGTTATATGTAAATATGTGTATGTATATTTATAATAACTATTTCCATTATAATTAATTATGAAATTTATTAATAGTATTATTATTAAGTTAAATTGTTTTATTTTGTTTTGTGTTAATTTTATTTTTCATTTTAATTTATTCTCATTTTTCTTATTATTTTTCTTCTTTTCCTTTTTTTCCTTTCTTTTTTTCTTCCCTCTCCTCTAACCCTACGCGCTCCCCCTCCCTGTCGCGCGCATGCCGCTTCTTCCCTCCCCTGGCTGTGCACGATTCTCCCCGTCGTCGGCCTGCCACCACCACCCTTCCCAGCCGCCGACCGCCGCGCCTCCTCCCAGCCGGCATCCCGGTCTCCCCCGCTCCTACCGCGAGCGCCCCAACCGACACCCAACCGCCGCGCCTCCTCTCGGCCAGCGTCCCGGCCTCCCCCGCTCCTGCCGCGCGCGCCCCAGCCGAGCCACACCTTCCCCCTCGCCGGCGCCACTCTTTACCGGCGTCCTCCTTCTGACGACAACCCCCCTCCTCCCCGGAAGTCGTCCTTCTTTGGTAGGGTTCTATTTTACCCAAACCCTAGATGGGGTTTATTTTATTTTTGGATTTGATCTTAAAATTGATGGTCCGGTATGGTTGTTTTAGGTGCAGTTTAATCTTCCTTGGGTGGGATTGAGGTGCAAATGGTGTTTTGCACCAATTTCCATAATTTTATCTTCAATTGAGGTAGTAACCCATGGCGTATATTCTTTAAATTTATAATCCTTTGATTGTGTGTTGTTTGCACTGTTCTTGTTTGTTAATTAGACATTTGATATCATTGGAATGAATTTTATCCTATGAAATGAGGTTCGTTTTCATGGAAATTGGTTATATACTTTTTAACAATTATATTAAATCGTACAATTTGTGATTTTAATTGTGGAAATGGTGTTTTGGTGTGCGTTTGATTGTTGAAGTTGTCTCTGGGCGTGTTCTTGATACGAAAGTCTCCCCTTGTTACTTATAATTGTTTTATAAAATGTTTTAATGATTTTTTGACTTATAAATGATGTGCAGATTGTGTTTTGGGGGTACCTTGGTGTGCGAATTCTTTCAAAATGACGCGTGGGAGTGAAAAGTGGTTTTCTATATGTTATTCTTTGGAATTGTTTTATAAACATTGAGGCGGTTTAGTAAATAATGCAGATGCTGCAAGTTATGTTTTGAAAATGCGTCGGGATTGTTTCTCATTGTTTATTCATTAGAGTTATTTTAATTCAGTGTTTATGTGTTTTTAAATGTTTTACTTTTGTTTTAGCGTGCTGGCGTGGTAATCCCATGATATCAGAACTGTCGACATGCGTTTCTTGTTCGCTAGTGCGAGGCGTGTTGCGTCATTGTGATTGGGTAGTGAGTTGAGGTAGGCCCCCACTGCACATGCCTTTGAATTTAGAATTTACTTATTTCTTGTCATTTATTTAATTTTCATCAAATTGGAAGTAGTATTAAAATATTATTATTTTTAGAGTAGTTATATTGCTGGAATTGGAACTGCTTCTTTCTCTGCATCATACTAAAAGCATTTTCATGATTAGTTGTTGCGCAATAGTGAAAATGCCCCTTTGGCCCTTATGTTTGCGCTTCAGAATTAAAATGGTGATTTGGTCTACCTAAATGAGATTTTAAATGTGTTTTCTGGTTTTAAACGTGACAACGTCTGATCCTTCTTTTGGAATTGATTTGGTATTGAATAAGTACATGAGGCCCGTTTGGTACTTTTAATGAAATTAATGTTTTGAAAAGTCACTTTAGAGTGATCATTTGTGTTTGTTGATTTGGTGAGCTGAGTATGTGATGCTTGTGCATCTTGACTAGTTTTACATTATGGATGCACTCCTCTTTTATTATATTTGTTGACATGGGAACCTGGCATATTGAGTGAATTTTCTAAGAACAATGGCTGCACTAGTTTAGATCACACACTGGCTAGTGGCCCCATAGCAGGGGAATACTATGTTATTGCTACTATGGGGATTGGGCCCCTCGGTTAGGCCATGCAGGGCTATACCGGGCATTAGGGCGTTATGACGTCATCGAGTTAGGGCATGCCTTCAGGATGAGTCAGATGTATAGTACATTCTGGTTTGTTCACGATCTCCTAGGTTCGACCCATGTCTCTTTTAGTGTTTATTTGTATATGGCAGACGATTGAGAGGTCGAGTTTGGGTGCCGACCCTTGTCTGCCACTTTTACCATTGCCCTTAGTGTGTGTTGTGTGTGATTTTCCTTTTTGACTAACAACTGAAGTTTGAATTTCTAAATCGTTCACAAAATATTTTAAGAATGCAATTCACCTGTTTCTTTCAACATTAAACTTGTTCTAAATAAAAAAGGGCAATGAACTGTTACTTGTTTTCAAGATGGAAAGCGTGTGTGTGTGAAAACCCATATTTTCTATAATGTAGTTCAAACTTGAAGTTGGTAGATTCTTTATTCATTGGTATGTGCATTGGGAATAGAATTAGTCAGGCCCACCTACTGAGTTTTAATACTCACGCCTATAGTGTTTTCCTATTTTTAGTTTCTGTTGCAGGTTGACTTGAGCTTGCTTGTCGTGGGCGAGAGTTGGTTGTGGTTTGTTGGGAGACTCTTGGGATCATGAGGGGTTCTGGTTCGTGGTCAGGTTAGTTATGTTTTTGGCTATTTTATTTTATTGTCGTTTGTTTTTTTCTGCTTCTTAGTAAATTTTTATTGGGAAAAATTGTTCCCACGTGTACTCTGTGATGCCCTGGCGCTTGTCGCCAGCCCAGGGGGATCGAGAACGCTTCTCGGGACTTGCCGTGGACTGACTCGGGTGACCGGTTCGGAGTCGACCCGGGTTGGTTCGTGACACTATATATTTTAGGAATAATATTAAAAAACAATTGGAATCCAGGAGATCATTAAAAAATATATGAGTGACTCTTTGAAATTTTAAATTCATTTATGATAGGTTTTAACTAAAATGATTATTCAGTAGTTTCTATTTTATTTCATGTGACTTTTTCAGGTGGTACATAGTTGTTCTGCATTTGTAAACTATGATTGATTAATAGGAGTGAATTCTTTTATATTGATATAAGGGTTTTAGAGTTGGTAATGGGCAGGTGTATAGATTTATATGTTTTTTAAATATTTGAAAACTATACTTTGGTTCATCAAATATATATCATTAGTGGGGAGAACCATTAAGTGGAAATTTTATTTGGTAAAATGTTTTTATATAAAGACCCGTACATTTCATAAAAAGATATTACATGTTAATAGATGAATATACATTAAATAAAATAATGGTCCATGACATAATTTTATAGGTTTAATACATTTTGAAACATTGATATGTAAGTATTAGGATTGTTTGATATCTACATTATCTCCTATATATAGTTTCATAACTATAACCCTTTGTACGTATATCATAATTATACCATTATTTATAACTTGTTAGAAGGACATAAAATAAAGAATGATATTAAATTCTTAGTAAGGTTAAACAATGGAGTTAACAATGAAAACGTAATCATAAAATTAGCATAATGGTATGAAAAAATGAGCATATTATTTGAAAACATCACACTGCTTATCGTAGATCATGATCATAATTCATGGAATAAAGCATGGAAGTTCAAAATACAAGAATTATAAAGGAATCATATAAAAATATCCATTATAGAATATTATTTAAATATGACTTAGACGTGTTTAATAACCATAATCATTGAAAATATTTCCCTTAGTATTCATGGCATAAAACAAAGACAATCATGGTGTAATGATTTCACTCTCCAGACCATCATTGCAGACTACGTTCACCCCCAAAACAATCATGATAGATAGAGTCCCTTACAGAAATTTGTTCAATCCTAATTCTAGTCCAATTTGTCTCATTATATATCCATATATTCCTAATGCATTGGTGTTAAATATATTTATGGGATGTAAAATTAAATTAGGAAAATCATATACATATTTTGAAATAATGCCATCAAACATTCATCTTGTCATAACCCATGAAAATAAATGTGTTTCATAATAATTTCATCAAAGCATTACCCATATAAACGGAATTAGTATCCTAAATATCTTTCCATAATAATAATAAACTATATAAGGAAATAATTGGGAAGTTATTATTCAATCATATCCTCAGTAAAACATAATAACACACAAGAATATCTTCATAGATGAAAAATGTTTATAAATATCACTAAGAAAATTTCATGAAGAAAATTACCTTTTTAATTTTTAATATGTATTTTAAAATCTAAAAAAATAAAATTCTTAAGGAAAAACGTTTCTTTGAAGTGGTCCACGATAATTTCAAATTAATGTTCAATGCATTGAATGTTCTAGAAGGAAGAAAATTCATTTAAACCATATAAGTTAAAAGAAAACTACCGTTTCAAAATTTTGTAAAATGTAATAAATTACATAATTCCATAAATGTTAAAAATATTTATTTTCAAATATTTTTAAATTTTCAATTAAGGAAAAAAATAATTTTAATCTATCATATGAAAATTTTAATAACATTATAAAATATGTTTTTTAAAAAGATAGATATGGAGAACAATAAATTTTTGAATCAAGAGGGAAATAAAATATATTTTCATTAATAAACCTCAATCATCCACATGAGTTAACAATTAGAGGAAAATAAATAGAAATAATTTAATATTCCAAAATAAAAATTGGTTATTGAAATTCATGTTACTGTTTAGAGTTAGATGATGACATTTCATCATCAAAAACATGATAATAAATAATCTCAATAAACAAAGTGATTGTAAGACAAAACTCATACCTCATTCATGACGTCCTTAAACATGTTTCTATTTCATTTATAATAAATATAGGTTAATTATATATATTTTAAAAAACCATACTAATATATAAAAAAATATATATCACTTACTTATAATATTACATCCTAGGATTTTAAAGGATATTATGTTGGACAACATGTATAACATACATCATTGATCTTAAAAGAACCACAAAATTTTACTATTTATATTTGATCATTGAACCTATAAATTTGATTATAGGGAATTAATATGAATAAAAAATTATGAAATATAAATAATTCTTCTAATTAATAAATAAATATTTCTTAATTTTTTGAAATAAGACATATTTTTTAGAAATTTCATTTTATTCTTCAAAAAATATGTGTTATAAAAAGGTATAATTTATGGGATTTTTAGAGAATATTATAATAAATATCTTAAAAATATAAATATTTTTTGATAAATATGATTTTATTTTCTAATCATCATATCAAATTTATCTTAAAGTGAAATGATTATATTTTTTTAGAAATGTTTTATTTTTCAATAAAGGGTGAACAATAATGATTTTTATAGACGAAATAGTTTATTTTAAAGTATTTTTAATGAAAATTTCTTTTTTTGGGTTAATTTTGAAATATTATTAATTTATTTGTATTTATATCATTCTAAATATTTTGTTTTTAATTATTTTTTTAATTCAATTTTGTTTAAAAACATTATCATACTTAATAACAGATAATCCTTTTTGAATTTTTTAATGTTTTATAATATGAACTTAAATTTAAATTATATCAATTATTTAAATTGTATTTATAAAAAATTGATTTTTTTTGAATCCATAGTTTAAATTGGGTTAAAAGTTCTCATTTATTTTAGAATATTATGAATAGTAAGGAGACAAATCTTTATTACCACTACATTGGTGAAATCAGGTAATTATGCTTAAAGATAATATGATAAGGGATAAAAAATTACACTAACACATTATATAGTTTATTTCATAAGTATAAATCAACCATAAGCATCAAAAATACAAATATATAAACTTTTGTTGCCATTGGGCCCTGATTTGACCTTTTTTTAGTTTATATAATGAAAAGTAAAAAATGTAGATCTTTTTTATTTTTGTCTCTAAATTTTTTACCTCAGGGTAAATTTGATTTATATTAATTAATAAAAATTAATTTTAAGGAAAATTTTATTTTACATTATCTAGAAACTTTATTTATTATTTTTTTGTGAATAAATAAATAACAAAAGAGCATACGCAATGCTAACACAATTGTTATTCATATAAAAGAAAAATAAAATAAATGATTCTAAAAATGATATAAGTTGTATAATTTCATTGAATTATTGTATAAAAACATATCATATTATTGATTTATTAATTAATTATATTCAAAATCAATTTTTTCTGTTGTTATAATATTAAAATTAATTGAATAGTTCTAAAATTGGTATTAATTTTATTTTATAATAAATAATATTTTATTAAATAATACAATACCCAATGAAATCGTATTTTTTCAACTATATTTTTATACGGAATAAAATATCCACCATGGTCTATTTATGGACCAATTTTCCTTTCATGGTATATTTATGTACCCCTTAAGAGTAAAAAACATTTATATCACTATAATTATGAAAATGTTTAATAAAGGATTAAAAATATATTTATGGGACACAAGGTAATATAAAATTTTAAAATTTTTATTTAATGAGATTATTTCAACTAATACTCATTATATCATCGATTTTGACAAATTTGGAGACATTAGAATTTAGAAATTAATAAATATTAATATAATATTTTAGGAAAATTCAAATTTTCACCTCCCCTCTCTTATAAAAGTGAACCTCTTAATCTTTTTTCAACACACATAAAAATATTTTTTACCATGAAATGAAAAGTTACAATTCAGAAATACCTATATAAATTCTATATTCATTGGTTATGTCAAAAAACAATCTGTTGAATGAATTTGGAGCAATCATTAAGAGATTGACCCTGAAATAGGTATATTTCAGAACCAATCAGTTTTATTTTGTTTCTTTTTCTAACATATTAAAATATTCAAAAATAATAATAACAAAAAACACCAATATATTTTTTAAAATAATTCTTTATTATGTCAGTGGAATGACTTACATCTATCAAATCGGAAATGATATCATTGGTCATGTGTGTGGAAGACTACGACCTTATGAACTGATGTAACTCATTTTCCATTAACTCATATTATAGATGGTTATAATAATGATATTAATTTATATATGTGTAATTTAGTACACATTTATCATTCTCAATAGGTAATGTATCATTTAATTTCGTACCATTCTATTCACTGAAAAACTATAGTTTTTTTCAGAAGTACGTGTGAACTACCACATCTATAAAGTGTTGTGATTCATTTTTCATCACCACATCACATGAATAACATATATCAATATATTTAAAAAAATATGGTATTTATTATTTAATTAACATTATCGAAAGTTAAAATAAATATTTCCCTTTTTTTATAATGATTCATGAAAATGTAAAGGTTACTCATGTGTACGTATAACTTACTGTATCTAAGATGTTATCATAGTTTATTTTTCGTAATGATATTTCACAAATTGTTTTAAAATTATATATTTTGTATAAAATTTATATTTATTTCATGAATATTATTAATATATATATGTTGTAATAATGAACTAATTGACCATATTCAACTCACTGATGATAGATTGCACATATGAGACGAATATTATCACAACATCTGACATTACCTTTTTTGATTGATTAATTATATCTAGTATTTTATTATAAAAATAAAATTATTTATTAAATTGAAATTAGTTCTTAATTAATGATATATTTAATGTTATTATATTATTAATTATGATGAAAAACTTATGTGTCATGTAATACTTGAAGTAAGGATCACATACTTTCAAAACCTTATTTTAAATGTTTTAGTGATTTATTTTATAATTCTTTCCCTTCCTTTTATATATTATGAAAACACATTTTTATATATGATTATTTGAAAATAAACGAATTATAAGGTTAATTTATAACTATTTTAATATATTTTTAAAGGTAATATATTTATGCATTTCATACATAACATTTTGGATTTTTTTACAAAATAAAATATGAATATTTTATATTAACATATATGTAGACAATAAACATTCCCACCACCATAATAATTATTTTAAATTCTAATTATTATTTATTCTACCATGTTTTATTCAAATAAAACCCCTCTTTCCCTTTATAATATAAATTTTAATTTGGAATATTCTATTTTAAGTTCTATTGATTTTTTAATATCTGGAAATGAATTCTTATGGGTGAAAATATTATTTTATGAGTGTATTGAAGAAAATTAATGATTTTATTTTTTTTCAATACTGGGAATATTTGGAAGTTTCAAAGATTATAGTTGGTTCTATTTTAAAAAATGATAGGTGGTTCTATTGTAAAAAAATGTACTAGTGGGTCCCATATTTCCTTCCAATACCTTGGCTATGGAAATTGGTCGTATTAGTTATTCCATTTGTGTGAGTGATTTTAAGACTGAAATGGAAATGATTCATGAACATACCTTACTAATTTATCTATGTTTGATTTTTTTTGTGGAAATATTATTATTTCTCAAGGTATTGTAATGATTTTATTGAAAATAAAAATTAATTTTTACTTCTTATGTTTGAAAATTATAACCTTCTGGAAAATGTTTCAAGAATTTTTCATTATTTAAATGACAAATTTAAGTGTTTTTTGTTTTACTTTAAGAGTCCTTATGATATTATTTATAAAAATATTTTTATAGAGAACAATATTTATTGGGTATTAAAATGATTTTTTTAATCAATATTTAATTTTAAAAAAGAAAACTTTTTTTAGTATCCATTGACTAATGATTTATTTTCATTCTTTTTATGTCTCTTAATAAACATTTTGTGAACATCTGATGTTTTAAAAATGTTTTTTACATGATTTTGAAGATTAGTATAGATATTTATTGGTTCAATATGAGATATCATAATATGTTTCATGAAATGGAAACTTGTTATATTACTATGTATAAGTTTTCTCATTTTGATGTAATGAATATTTTTTGTAAGGGTGATAAAGAAATTATCTAAAACTCTTAACCTAAAATATCCTCTCGAATTATTAGAAACAAATTATTCTATAAATATAATTGAATATGTATTTTTTTGGACCGATCATTATAGTCGGTATAAGATAAATATTTTAGATAACTTCATAGGTTAGAATGATATGTAAATAAAAGGTTAAAGTATTCTATAACCAAAATGGTTTGTATGATAGGGATATTTATATTTATGCTGGATAAATAGAAATTTTTATAGGTAACATGGACAATGATATGTATTAATTAAACATCTTCAAATGATGGTTTATTATGATTTCAATAATATTATAAAACCATCTTTTCTATATTAATAACAGATGGATTCACTAGGATGAAAATTAACAAAGGATGTGGTGTATATTTCTATGGTTTTCTGGATGACAAAGCGAATAAAATGGAAGATTTATTAAAAACACTTGTGGTTATTCTTAACCAGATATCACAATTTTTTATTAACAAAATTACACTGTTACTTTCCTAACACATCAAATATGTGAGAAATTAAGATCCATGGATATTTGGGGGTACTGATCATAAAGGTAGAAATATTCAACGAGATATCTATCATGAATACATGAAGAATAACCCAAAAATGATTTAAAGGATTTTATATATAATTTTTATTTTGTAAATGTGACAACAATATGTTTTTATAAATTATTTTCTTTAAATAATTTTAATTCTTAAATAAATTATATTTCATGGAATCATGAGTTTTATCAAACCGTGAGATGCCAGAAGTATAACATAACCATTTTAACCTAGACATTATGTTTGAGAGAAGAAATATTATTGAATTATGAAAATATATTATGAATTCATTCGCTACTAATTATTTATGAAAAGATTAGAGCAATTAGATGTAAAATAAAATATTTGTGTTTATGTATTGGTAAATTACGTTAATTACAATTAGTTAATGACATTAATGAAATATATATTTTATATATTAAATAATTATTTTTATATTCATCAAATGGATTTTTATATTCATAGGATAAGAAGAAACAATATTTTTTGTATAAAAACCTATATTTTTAAAGGGGTAATTTTAAAACCTTTTAATGGAGAACCCATTTTAAATTAAATTTTTGATACATTAATTATTTTTTAATAAAAAAAATCTTCTTCATTATAACTAGACTATAAAAATTTACAATATAATATATATTGATATTTTTTGGATAACTTTCTCATTTTCATGAATATTAAAAATATATTAAATTTTAATAGAAAACATATTTTTTCATAAATGTATTTTATATGGTTAAATTATATTATATAAAAATTTTAAATTATAAATAGATTATATTTTTTTAAATTTAATATAATTTAGGTCATTATAATTAATTTTACATTGAATTTATATGTAAAAATATTTCAATTGTTTGCTATGTTTTAACATTGAAAACATGTTTTCTCATTGAAAAACAAAATTAATTTTACATTAATTACTGCAACTAACTTGTTTTAAATTTTTAAAAATAAAAAACATTTTCATAATAACTTAGTCCAAAATATATAATATATTTCATTTATTTTTGGGCATTTTGAATAGTAACGTTGGTAATTATTATTAATACAGCGAAATGGTAAATCCGGTAATTAAGGGTAAACATAATATTTTAAAATTTCTCAACCACTTTCCCTATTATCATTGGATGAGTTTTGTTTCGACCTAAATCATTCCTGGGTATACATTTTTTATTTGGAAGCTAGGTGGATAAGATTAGGACATACAATTTTTTTATTTTATGAAAAGTTAAATATGTCATATTCAAATTTTAATAACTATATCATTTTTAATATAAGTTTATATAGAATATATATTTTACTATTAATAATCATTTTATATATAAATTTTTTATCATGGTAATTTATTTTTAATTATGATTAAATAAATATATACCTTTAAGTCTTATACACAGATTATGGAGAAATTAGTTAATTGATAAAAATTAATTTTTTTATTAAAATGATAAAAACCATTGAAATAAAAAAGACTTGATCAAATAATTTTGGTTGAGTATATCTCGACCATAATCTCAAAAGGGTTTAGTTTTTTAAAATTTAGATCCATATAAAAAATATTATGAAACTTATAACATTTTATTTAATGTGATGTTAAAGTTTTTACAATCATGTTTTAATAAATATAGAATTTTTTATGATGGATTTTATAGAATATATATTCAACTATAAGTATAATTCTAAAATATAAAAACGATATCTTCCGCATTGTATTGTATTTTTAATCTTTATTCAAAAAAATATTATATTAAATAATTAAACAAAAGTTATATGTTAATTATTTTAGAAATACAAATACCGAATAATACTTGTTAAAAATATTAAAATATATCTAATTTTGGATAATTAATATATCCAAAGAATTTTATATATTTCCATCACCTCTTAAGAAGATAATAAAATATTTTTCTCTAGGTAAATTTATTTTCTTTATATTTTTATTATTTAATGAACAAAATAGTGAGAAATTGGACATTATTAATTTTTTATCAAAATAATGTATTATTAAATTATATTTTAAAAAATAAAAAAATTTAAAAAAATATATAAAAATTATTAAATAGTATAATATATTCTAAGTTATTAATTTATGGTCTAATTGAAATCAAATAAGTAAATATATCACCTTTTTAATAAAGAGATATCTTTTACCTTATTTAAAATTAAAAAGAATAACTAAGGGTTAATTAAAATGTTATGTTGTAAATTGAAATAAAAACCTATCTAAAAATTATTGATTGATGATATTACAACCATATCACATATCATATTAAAAAAACATTATTTTTATTTTGGATTGTTTTTTATTTTATTATTCCATGACATCTTTAGAGATTCCAAATGTATCCCACACCTCAATTATAAAAGGGAACATTCTCCCAAACTTGTTCACTTCATATTGAGCCTTTCATATTGGATATCCCCTGACTATTTCCATTATCAATTTCCCCAGTCACATTCTATTGGTTTTTTTGCTTCACCAGAGACCAACTATAGTGCTTCAAGAGGATATTTAGAGAGAGCTTGTTGAAGAAGAGGAAATATCATCTCTTGATTATTTAAAAATTATTTCTCCTTATTCTACAAAATAATTAGTTATTTACATAATAATGTAATAAATACTATATCAATTATATACTTATATTTTTTATGTTTATTTAAAAACAATATTTCAACTTATATCCATCCTATGAAAAATGAAAAAAAAACATGTGTGCGTACATATGGCATACCATCTCCACAACATGGTGGAATATGTTTTTCCCCATCACATTAATTAGATAGGTATAATGATGGAAATAATAAAATAAATATTATTATTATATGTTGATATGGATTCTATAACAAAATATTTACCATCCACTGATATACCATTTCACATTTATTGGAATGATATCGTTGCTCATGCGTACATACAACCTACTATATCCAAGATGTTTGTTGATTCATTATACATAAAATTCATTAAATAAATATTATTTAAAAATCAAAAAATTAAAAAATAGGATATATATTATATTAATATATTTTTTCGAATGTTATTAATATAACCAGATAAGGTGAAATGGAACATATTCAACAAAACAAGCATAAGAAAATGAATATGTTAATACACTAATAATGAGTAATAATTAAATGTTAATAACAAATATATGACATTGTGATCATATATGATATCATAAAAATTAATTTTATTCTATAAAAATTCAATGGAATTATTTAAAGAATTATATAAAAGTTTTGGATACATATAAATGATTTTATACCCAAGGTATGTGATAATTTTACAATCTAATTTTTATCTTAGATTTTCTATAAGTATGTATTTATTGGGGTACATTTATCATAAAACTCTATTTTTCCTAAAAATATATTCAAACATATTATTTCTATTATACTAAATTTATTTAATTTCTATTTAACCTATGGGTGAATGTTATTATATTGTTTGAAAGGAATCTTTTTTCATTTTTGATAAGTGGTAATTTTGACATATCAGACTAAAGTACGAGAAAAATGTTTTCATTTGTTGTATATTTCATGAATTTATTTTTTTAATTTTATAATTTCTTATTTTCATGAAACTTCATTTTCATTATTTCATGTTTATTTATAAAGAAAATATTTTTTAAAAAAAAATTCATGGCATTATGAGAAAAAATATATTTTTCACGAATAAAGGATATTTTCGTCAAAAATAAATTTAAAGTGTTTTATGAAACTTAATTTCCTTCTTAGATAGATTTTATTAATTTGGTAATATTTCAAATATATTATCCTTATTGTTTTGATGGTTTTAATTTGTATCTTCTCAGTACTATTTATGAAATCTATTTTTACATGGATTATGTTATGATGAAATGATGTTTGAGAAACACATTTTATTCCTTGGGTTAGGAAATGTGGAATGATTTTTGTTTTTTTAGAATACATATTATTTATTTCATTAATAGATGTGTGGGAATTATATCTACTTATAATTATTTTGGTAAGGATTTATATCATGTGACATAGATAGGTATGGAAGAGGAAATGATATCGGTTCAGTAGTACTAGGATGAGTTAGGAAGTAAATCCAGTTCAATAATACAGGGTTGGGATGAGGATTGAAATTTGTTCATTAATGGAATTTGTATACAATGATGGTATTAGAAATGATCCTTGACTAATATAACATTATTTTCAATGGTAATGTGTATGCCACATATTCCAAGTCATATGTTATGTCTTTTGGGAACATGTTCATCGATTTTTATGAATTTTTATGATTTATACAATTAAATTATGTCATGATTTTTTATATATTGGATAATTTTTAAAATTTATGCTCGTATATCTTATGATTATGGAATGATTGATATCTACCTTGTTTACCCATACTGATAATCTAAGCTCACCCATTCTTACGTTTCTTTCCCCTTGTTTATGAAGAAGGGTATTAAATAATATATGTCAAAACATGGTCTACTTATGATGGAATAAGTAGGATATAATGTAGATATCTTATGAAAATACTTTTTATGTTTCTAAATTTCTAAAAAGACTAACCCAATATTGTCCTAGAGTGGTTCTGTTTTGTTTTTTAATGACTACTCTTTAATTTTTAAGTAATATATTTTTATGTGAAGTATGGGTTATTATAGGTGGTATCATAGAAAAGGAATAGTTAACATTCAGAAACATTTATGAGAAAAAATAGTATGATCCCTAAGGATATGTCAAAGTATTGGTTACAAAATATTTTCTTCAAATGATCACGTATAACCAAGGGTAAAACCTAAATTGTCCTAAATCGATATTTTATTCTTTATTATGTGGATTTACATTTAGGATTAGTGATTATAACACTATGATTACTGGATTTATGAAATGGTTATAACCATAATAAAACACCTTAATGTTGAATGAGATGAGAAATTCCATGATTTTAATCCTCAAAAACCAAACATTATTGGGGATGGAATTCCGAATCATGTTGCTATTATGAAAAAATGTTCTCAAGTTACGAATTGTACAGGACTTCCAAATGTGAAATGAAGGGAAAAATTTCATTTGATTCCTTTATTATGATGGTTAAAAATTCTTTAATTGGGACTTATGATCCTCTAATGGATGAATAATGGATTAATACCGCAAAAATATATTTTTAGTTCATTGATGTCTAGATCATGAAAAATTCATCATGGGAGTGTGTCATTTTGAATGTGAAGCTAATCAATGGTGGAATCCTATCATGAGTATGAAGAAAGAAGATGAAATTGAATTTATGGAATAGGGTGTGTTTATGAATATTTTTTTAAATAATTAATTTCCTCATATTATTAAAAAAAATACAAAAGGTGTTCCAAAAGATTATGAAAATGGACGCTGAATTCATTAGTACCTATGAAGAAAATTTTACAAGACATGCAAGGTCCGCTTTTGGAATGATTGTCAAACATTAGAAAAAAATTCCTTGATTATTTAGTGGATTAATACTACATCTTTTAATGTAATTATCCATATGGGAATCAAATTTCTATGAGGAAATTTTATATGCGATGTCAAGGTAAAGATGGGGATAGAAGTAACCAATTACTCATGTGGGTTTGATAAGAAGAGGAAAATGGAATTCATGGGAAAATATAAGGAAAAAGATGAAAAGAAGATGTGTATTCCCTTATTATAAAACTTTTGAAAAAAATAATATATGAAATTGTCTTAAAGGGACTAGTAAATGTTTTAAGTGTGGGAGAGAAGGTCATTAGGATATTGATTGTTGAAGTAATGGGAACAAGATGTATAATTAAATGAATAGAGAGAAGGATAAAAGGAAATATCCTTGCACAATTTAATTCTTTATGTGAAAGTAAATGTGAAATTATTCAAACTAGTTCCCTAATCCAAGTGTTATCGATGATGATCAACATTGACAAAATCTTTGGTCCAAATAAGATGGCACATCACATGTGATCACTATTAGAGATGTGGAGTACGATAATGAAGTGGTGGATAGTAAAAATTCCATCCAATCTAATGTATAAATGTCTTATTTTATTATTCATCTACCTAATAATTTATTTCTAAATAATTTTCAATGGTATCGCTATATTCCCCTCAACACTTATATGTTGAGTTAGTTGTGACAACACCTAAGGCCATAATGGTCGCAAAAACAAAGTTTATAATACTTTTCTAGTTTATTTTTGTGGAAATGTGCTTACTAAAAATCTTTTTATCCTACATTTATTGAAATTTCATATGATTCATGTAATGGATATGATTTCCATATATGGGGCACATATCAATTTCTAAGGATGGGAAGTCACATTTCATATTCTAGATCAATATATGATCATCTATCAATGCATGGATGAATATAACCATCCATTGGAAATTTATTCTATCATATTCATCCTGATTCCCATAAAGTAATGTTATATATCTGAAATAGTTGGTTAGAAAATCACCATTGTGAATACACATTGCAGCGACCCTGGCATTTCACTAATAACATTACATGATTTTATGTGTAATTATACGATAGAGTTTTATCGAAGACCGTAAAGTCTTGTTTCTTTGAATCCTAGGTACATAAAACATATAACATGGGATCAAAATGATTCTTTATTTAATCTCCATAAAGAGCTCATAATATCACTTGATCCCTTACATCTACATAGGGTACCTTGGGGATCACATGAACAAAAGGATGAGATAAAATCATAGTATGAGAAAATGAATAAGAATAAATCCTTACAACATGGGTTTGATGACATAACATAAAGGTATAAAAATTAATGTAACATAAAAATAAAAACATATAAAAATGGGATCATTTAAACATGGAATCATAGAAATGTGGAAGCGACATAAAACATTACTTAAGTACGAGTCATGGATAACCACCAAGATATTTTCACATAGTATCACGAGCCAAGGCTAACTGCCAATACCATCACACATAAATTACCATGAGACATAACTTATCCCAATTAATTGTAGAGACTTATGGTCACACCATTTTTAAAATTCCAGAAATATGTTTGCCACATAAAGAATCATATATAACTGATCATACATAAACATAAGGGTTACCAATTGAAATAACTGGCTACCACAATCATATCGTAAATCATAAAAAATGGTCATATCATAAAAGTTTCTATGAAATAAAGGTATAAAATATACATGGAAATTCATAAGGTAAAATAGTCATGTATCATGGTATGTTAGTTCATGTTTACGTTACCACATGTAAGAAAAGTATTCAAGAAATTTTTGCATAAAAACATTTTTGTGTGGTTTTAAGGAAAATATTATAGAGCCTTTAAAATAAAAAATGAAAAAAAAATCCTTAATACAAATCCAGATGTGAATAAGGAAGGTTTTCACAATAAAAAGACATATTTTATAATTAAAATGGAGGCTCAAAATATAAGATAGAGTACACTTGAAGTCAGGTAACAATTTGGAAAGTTCCCTCAAAATAGGATTCCTTGTCAGGTAGTTTTGAGGAGGGAATCACATAAAATAATGTACATCCCTAAAATAGAACGAGGCATAGACCATGAAAAATGCTTTTATAGAATATAAATAGTATGTATAAGTTTTATATAAAAAAAATACGCAACTTCGTTTTGGTAAAAAGAATGATAGAGAAACCCGATGGAATAAAGGAGGTTCGAGTGGGATCCCTTACGAAATATCAGCATGGTATAGGGTGTACATAAGAAGGACTAATGAGAGAGAAATCGATATAAATTTTTTTATAAATCATGAGGTCAGTATGGGGAGGTGCATTATCATTCCCCATCCCTAGTAATTATACAAAAACGAAATTACATAGAGGAAAATCTTGAATAAAAGTGAAATGGAGGGGATCCCTTACCTGAACACTAATGATGATATCCACGTGATATTCATAACCTAAATAAAAAATTTAGGATCATTAATAAATAATTCCAGAACATATTATATATTTAAAATATTTATTATAAACTTTTTTTATTCATTTATAACCATTTTGATTGGTTATGAGGTTCAATTCCTTTGGTCGACTCCATTTTCTTGCATGGTTTTAATTACCTACTTACTTATGTTCATGTTTAGATAAACATGTATGATAAAGGTGGTTGTCTAGAATTGAAGTTATATTTTTTTATTTAACATTAATAAGTTTAAAATTTTTAGAATTTAATTTGGTTACTTGGAGTGAATATTAATAATTAAGTAAAGGAGTAGTGATAACCTTTTAGGTTAATTAGCGGGTTTTGGACACAATGAACATGGATCGATTTATAAATCAAAACCATTTGTAAAAAAAGATTACATAATCATATATTAGGCATAATACATATATTATGGTATGTTTAAACCATGAAAATGGTTTCTTGAATAAAATTGATGGCAGTAATGGAAATTGAAAACCCGTCGTCCTTGAATGTGGTAAATTAAAAAATCTTGGATGGTGTATTTATTACTAAAATAAAAGAATATTAATGGAGAGGTGAAAATAACGTATTCCATTATTAAAAAAAATTAAAGTACTTGTATGGTACTATAGTAATCATAACATTTGGATGAGGATAGGTAAGGATATAAATGAAAACAAGTGAACATGAAAAGAAAAAATGAAATAAAAGAAAAGTGGAATTTAACTCTTGACTCAATCCTCAATGAGATCCTCTTAATGGGAGAGGATTTTGTCTTTTGATGAGACCAAGGGTTGTCAGACGTGGGGGAGGAACTTGAGGAGAGTTTTAGGAAGAATATAGGAAAGGAAGAAGGCTTTAGAGGAGTAAATAGAATAGGTAAGGAGGTGTTATTTTTATAGTAGAGGAGAGGTGGGTTTTCATAATATTATAATCATTAGTTTATTATCTTTTCATAACACAAGTAATAGTGTTGATTCCATGACCAAGAATAGCTATAAATGAATTTGAGTCTATTATTTTGGTGATTACATCAATTACGATGTTAGTAATCGTGGTTTTAATTTATAATACATTTATAAGGTAAATTAATGTATTTTAATATTCCCCTAAAATTCATGTATATCAAAAAAATATCAAAAATTCATCCGAACCATTTTTTGAGGTGTAGAATCCAAAAATAAAATCTATTTTTTAAAAATAATTTTTGTATATGATTATATTAATATGTAGATAAAATCATAATTTATTCTAAAAAAACCAGTTTAAAAACATTTATTTACTTTTACCAAATTATAGGTACACCATACTTTCACTTCAATATTATTTATATACTATTATAGGTTTTTTTACTATTAATTAGGGTATGTCACTATTCATAAGGGTAACATCTCTACTCATAAAGGTATGTTACTATTCATCATTAATTATGTTGGTTGTATTAGACAAAAAAATATCTTATTAATCACAACCGTGTATGTGAAATTTTTAAAATTCATATCCCAGAAGTGACAAACATATGTTTAAAGGTCACATAGTAAATAGTTTTTCATTATTCGGTGATTTCAAGTGATTATATGAAATAATTGTATGAATGAAGTTTTTATTGAAAACATTGGGTTATTATAATATCCCCCTATTTGGAAATTTCGCCCTCAAATTTTAATTTTACATTTTATGCCACAAACAGTTTTAGGTGATTTTCTTTCAATGCCTATTCTAGTTCCCATGTTGCTTCTTCATACATATAGATCCACCACAGTACTTTGACAAGGTGATTATTCATATTACGTAGAACATTATCTCTATGGCACAAGATCTTCACTGGCTGCTCCTCGTAAGAAAGATCGTTCTCAAACTGTATCACCTTTGAAGAGAGTACATGCTAAGGGTCTGGTTTGTAGTTTCTTAAGAGGGATACGTGGAAGACAACATGTACTTTGGACATGGTAGGTGAATGTGCTAGTCGATAGGCCAAAAATCTGACACAAACAAGGATATCGATGGGGTTGATGTACCTTTGACATAACATCCATTTCATTCCAAACCTCATTATGATTTTCCAAAGAGATTTGCATCGAAATACCATGTCTTTAACATTTAACTCAAGTTCTCGTCGATGGTTGTATTCATAACTCTTATTTAAATTTTGGGCAACCTTGATATACTGCTAAATGGTTTTCACATTCTCCACCATTTTATTAACCATTTTAGGTCCGAGATGCCTACACTCAACAACTTCATCCCAACACATCGTTGTTTTTCACCTTTTCTCATAAAGGGCTTCATATGGTCCCATTCAGATGCTTGAGTGAAAAATATTGTTCTGGGAAAATTCAACAACTGGAAGATGTTGGTCTCATCCTTCAATGAATTCCAAAAAAACAGTTTCTCAACATGTCTTATAGTGTTTGAATAGTTCGCTTAGATTAGCCATCATTTTGAGGATGATAAGACGTACTGATGTTCAGTTTAGTGGTTAGAGCATGTTAGAGTCTTTTCCATAACTTCTAGGTGAATCTTGGATATCTATCAGATACAATAGCTACTGGTACTCGATACATCCTTACCGATTATTTGATTTATATCTACGAATGTTGATCTAATGATAGGTCCTCTTGAATTGTGATAATGTGAGCCGTCCTTATAAGATGATCCACAATGACCCATATAGTATTTTTTTTTATGGAAGTCCATGGAAGTCCAGTGACAAACTCTATGCTAATTATTCCCTCTTCCAAGTTAGTGTGGGTAGTGAATGCATCATCTCCACAGACTTTTTCCTATCATCCTTCACATGGTGACATACCAGGCTCTTTGATGTATATTCACCAACCTACCTTTTCATAATGTCCCACTAAATATTCTCCAGGAGATCTCGATACTTCTTTGTGCTTTTTAGGTGAATAGAGAAGGTCACACTATGTGCGTCATTCAAAACCACATTATTTAATTTTGGATCATATGATACACATAATCATGACCTAAATCTTATAACTTGTTACTCATCTATATTCAAATCTATGGATTTTCTATTTCTAACAGATTCCACACTTTTTATAATTTCCAAATCTTTTCTTTGAGAATCATTTATTTTTTTATAACGGATGGATGATAAATCACATTAGAAAGGATTGACGTTGTTCCACCCTTATTGATTCCCATGTCCATCATCTGAAAATATAATAAGATCACATCCTTTTCAATTCTCATCAATGATAACAATGTATGATCCTTTTGACTTAGAGCATCTTCCACATTATTTGACTTATCTGGATGGTAGTGGACTGAGAAGTACTTATCCTTGATGATAACTATCCATCATTAATGGCACATATAAATTAGTTTCGGTGAAAATATATATTTGATACTCTTTTTATTAGTATATATCTCACACATCTCCCGATAGAGACTGTGCTTCCACGTTTTTAACACAAAGGTCACTGACATCAACTCTAAATCATGGGTAGGATAGTTTTTAGCGCCGATATTCAGTTTCCTGGAGGAATAGTCTATCACTCTATCATTTTACATTAGCATAGAGCATATTCCCTTCATTGAAGAATTAATTTACACAACAAAGAGTTCTTTACTTGTTGGTAGTGGGAGTACTGGTGCATTGAAAAGCCTATTTTCAACTCCTTGAAACAGTCTTCACATTCTTGAGTCAAGACAATCATCACTCCCTTCCTTGAAGATTTTTTCATTGGGTTTGAAAATATTGAAAAGTTATTCAGATATCATTGATAATAACCAGGTAGAGCCAAAATGATGTGGATACGTATTATAGATTTTTTCTTGGGCCACTCTTCAATAGACTTTGTATTGGAAGGGTCTACAGATATCCCTTTTCTAGTGATAACATGCCCCAATAATGATACTTCCTCCATCCAAAAACCATATTTACTCTGATTTTCATACAGGTTCCCCCTAGGCAATGTTTTTAAAATATTATTCAACTGATCCCTATGTTAATCCTTGCTCATGGAGTATATCATACTATCATCAATATTGACTCCCACAAATTTTTCAATATAATATCTTAAGACTATAATCTAAAAAATCATAAAAATTTCAGGAAAATTAGTGAGTCCAAATGGAATCACTATGAACTAATACTGTTTATACCTTGTTCTAAAGGAAACCTTAGGAGTATCTTCATTCTTCACCATTAACTAGTGGTATCTTGATCGAAGGTCTACCTTAGACAAATAACTATCCCCATGAAGATGATCAAACAAGTCATCTATCTATGGTAGGGGATACTTTTTCTTTATTGTGATTTTATTGAGATCACGATAATCAATACAGATGTGCATTCTTACACCCTTCTTCATGACGGAGAGGACAATCACACCCCATGGTGAAGATCCTGGGAATATAAAACCCTTCTCCAAATTCTATTGTAACTACTTTTTCACCTCATCTATCTCTATGGTGGCCATTCAATATGGTGTCTTTGATATAGGCAGAGATCTATGAATAATTTCAATTGGGAAATCAACCTCTCGGTTAGGAGGAAGACTTGTAAACTCTCCAGTAAATACATTAGTGTAATCCCTCATGATCGGAATGTCTTCAAGAATTATTCTCTCCTTTATCCCAATCATTTGAGCTAGACATGCTTTCTCATTAATAATTAATATCCACACCTGGGAAAAATATTTCAAAGGTGATTCATCTTCATCCTTATACATATAATGAATTAGAGGATGCTTCGGGATGTGAAGAGTGATTTCCATTCTCCAAAAGTTGATATTTTTGATGTATAAATATAGCCAATTCCGGCCTAAGATAGAATCAAACACCACTAAAGGAAGTATGATGGGTGTTTCTGGGAGGTTCAGTCCACCAACATTAACCGGGGAGGAATTATAAACTGTGGATGAAATAATTTCCCAATTAAATGTTCTCAAAGGAAACATACCCTCCAAATTTTGCTGTGGTGCTTGAATAGTTCTACTAAATATTCAATATATGATCAAACACATAAAACCAGAATCAAATAGTAAATTCTCTATTCTGGAATGAATATCTAGTGTACCTAAAACCATATCATTGTCCAATTCCACCTTTGTAGAAGTGATAACAAATCTCATTCCTTGTTTCCTTGGAGTTTGTTGTTTATTTCCTCTGAGAACCCTTGGATTTGGGAAATTGTTCACATAATGACCATGTTCTATGCAGTTATAACACTACACTACAGGCTGATAGTTGATCTTAAAATTCTTTTATTCTTCCAAATTAGTGGGATTCTTCATATCTCATTGTATTTTCATGGTCTGATGTCCCATTCTTCCCCATTTGAATTAATTCTTGGTTTCCTTTACATAGTTCCCAAGATTCATCTTCTCCAAAATTTTACATGTGGGATATTCGAGCTTCTTTCCATCATGGGATATGTTTGTTTAACCACCTGTGTTTTTCTCCATTTTCAACTTCTTATCATTGGGCCCACTAGACAACTGAGAGTATCAAATCTCCATTTCAACATTAAAGGAACAATGGAAAACTACTCATATCGGTCGAATTCTTGAATCAAAAAAACTTTTGTGTACTCAAAATTAGTCCACTAAATAAGAGATACACTCAGTTTTCCTAACAATGACAGAGGAATACCTAGAAACCCTTGTAATTTTTGCTTTATATTCCTTGATGGATTCATATTCCTTCTTCTTGAGTCCAAGGAACTCTCTTTCTATCTTGAGATGGAGGGTCTGAGGAAAATATTTATTGAAAAAAATCCTCTTTAATTCCACCCAATCCATGGAATCAATTTCTTCTTGGGACATTGTATTCCTGAATAGTTCCCACCACTGATTAGCTTTCCCATAATAATAATAGACCACCAGTACATCATTATCTTCTTCTGAGAACTAAATAAAAAAGGATATCTTTTTAATTGAGTTAATCCACTGTTCCGTAAGGAGGGGATCAGAAGATATGCTAAACATGGGAGGCATTTTCCACATGAAGGATTTAATGACAACATTCTCCCTCCTTGTAAGAGGAGGGTGTTCCACATTATTCATGTTATTATTCAAAACATGAGAGAGCTAACAAATAACAATAATAATTTTTTTATCACCTTTTCCCATCATATCAGGCACATCATTAGAGAAATCCTTACATTCCCAATCACAATGATTGTTTTCATGTGTTCTTCTATGTCTCTCCATTAACTAAGAAAAAGAACATAAATTAGAGGGCTTTAATACTTTTCTATTGATCATAAAAAGGTGGATTTGAACATAAAAGGATAAACATGTAAAAGATAAGTATATCCTAACTTGTGATTCCCTATGTTCCAATACAGGTTTTTCTTGATCTATTTCTTAACTTATATTTTTATTGGATTTTTTATTCCCATAAAAATGGTTTGTACTATTATCATTAATTTTCCAAAGCATATCCCCATGGAATGTCAAAACAAGAGTACAACAATCATGTTTTCATGTACCAGGATACCTCGGGACAAGCCCAAAAAACCATGTTGGAGTTTTTAATCATAGGTACATCTATGAAAGAGCCGCCTCTACATGTTAAATTTTTATCAAGATAGGAATTTATTTTCATGAAAAACCAATTAATCTATACTTACCAAGATTTAGGGATGTTTTCTTATACTTAGTCTCATCCTTAAGGTTCTCACTAAAGTGTTATATTCTTGATCTCCAAAAATAACTAGACCATCCTTTGATACAAACTATAGAGATCCTAGCCTTTTACGTATAGCATTACATGATTTTAAGAATAGTTATACATTAGTGTACAAGCCAGGGATTGTAATTTCTAGTGTCTTTGATGAGTATGTACATAAAACATAAAACATGGGATAATAATTCTTTTTGATTTAATCTTCATAGAGATCTCCTAAATTACCTTGAGCTCTTCCATCTGTATAGGGTACCCTTGGGATCACATGAACAAAGGGATGAGTTAAAATCATAGTAAGGGAATAAGAATAAGTACAAATCCTTATAACATGGGTTAGAAGACATGAAATAATGATATAAAAAAAGGCATGTAGCATAATAAATCAGACCATACAAACATGGGATCATTTAATCATTGAATCATAGAAATGTGGGAGAATCATAAAAAATGAATTTTATAGAAGTCAAGTCTAATTGAAAATATCGTTTCACATAGTAGCACAATATAATTCAAAACACCAAGACCATCGCACATTACATCTCATGAGATATAACTTTACCCAACACATTGGAGCACTATCTGGGCATACTCATCATAACATTCCACGAATATAAACATCTCAGTCATGATCCAGGTATCACTGAGTGGGGGAGGGGTGAAAGAGTGATATCTTTTAATTTTATGTTTCCATCCATTTTGGAAAAAAAAAACTTATCCACTTTTTAAAGAGTTATTTTCTCTAGTGAACCCACAGAACCACAGGAACACATGATTTACAAGGTTCGCTACTCAACAAGAGATGCTACATCATTGGTATGATATGGAAATAATCCAATACAACAAAATACATTAGAGAATAACACTTTAATGTGGAATACAATGAGTAGTATATTCCCTTTCACTCCTTTAGTACTAGGGAGATAATCCTCAGTTATGTGTGCACCCTCTTATTACAAATAGGGTAAAGCAATAACTCTGTGCTTCTTGACTACCATTCAAAAATATGATCTTGGAAAAAACTATTCTCTTTCCTATACAAAAGATGATAGGAACTAATTGTACTTTATAATAATACTGAGTCATATAACCAAGTCATATCATGATTCACTTGAAAGAACTTCTTACCTTTTTTGGGTATTCAAATCATCATCTCGTAGAGCTCCTTTGTGAAGGTCCTTCGCGAAGCTCCCCGCATCACAGAGAACTCTACTTCACAATGATCTCTTGTTTGCGAAGCTCACTATATTGAAAGGCTCACTATTTCACAAATCAAATATTGGTCTTCGCAAAGATATCTACTTTTTTAATGATCAAATGTTCTCCGTGAAGCTCCTTTCCCTTATGTAGCTCACTACATTCACAGATCTCACTTTCTCTACAAACCTTCTTCGCAATTTGAGAGCTCTAATGTTTTAGTTAGGTATCTCTACTTCTCTCAAGGGGGTTTGTCCCAATTAATATGATTTTCCCACTGACTCTAGAACCTTTCATCAACCTTATTTCAACGATGACATCAAATCATAGAGATCCAAAATTTCCACCAAAATTCACTCCATTTCGCAAAGCCCAATGGATATTTTCCATATTCACAAAGCTCGTCATAATTGTGAAGCATTCTTTCAAATACATGGTGTGGCCACAATGTTGTTTCTTCCATTTCCATTCAATAATTTCATTGTAATCATGTAAAACAATGTCAACATTCTTATAACTTTGTGAAATACACTTCATGAAGTCCATCTTCAGAAAAATCAAACATTTTCCATATTTTTATATACTCTTCAAGAAAATATTCTTTTTGCAATACTATCCCAAATCCAAATTTTGGACCCAACAAATTTGGAAAACACTGGGAAAATGTGCCACCTTATAAAAATAATTCTACAAGACCAACCACATTGATTAGCTATATATTTTCTCACCCGTTTAATGATTGTATGAGAAGTTCTCCAAAAAACTTATGATCTTCATAAAATAAAGACCTGAAAGGAATCATTTTATTTACTATGTAATGTACTCTAACTTTCCTGTCATTCCTCACCCACTTATACAAAGTGAAGTGATTTCTACTCTTCTCAAACTTCCCTGATAACAAATGACAATACTTCATGAATCCAAAAACATCATCAAGTAACTTGGTCCCAACGATCTCCCCATTTTTATTTTGTTTTCAACAAAGATTCATAAATCACTGAACTTTGAAACCTCGTGCAATGGATTACCTATCAAAAATTATAATCTTATGTGATCTAACTCATTGTAGGAAACAAGAATTATTGATACCAAGACCATGTTTTCCATAAATAGTGACTATGAAACCAAATCTCATCAGCTACCCACCTCATCCTTCTTCACTTCATCACTATTCCAATAAAAAAATTAGTTTCCGACAACCACTCTAAAACTATTCTAAAACCATTCTAGAAAATAGTTAGAATAGTTCACAAACTTACATGCTATGATCACAGCATACCCACAACTCCCACTTTTTGCATGCCTCAATAAGGAAATATTTATGAAAACTCTTCACCTTGACAACACTATTCAATGGTAAAATGAGAGAGGGTATAGACCCAAGTACCAAATCTTTGATGTGAAACAGGTTGGACACACATTTTCAACCTCAATTTAGAAAATGGTTCCTTCAGTAAAGAATTTGTGAATATGTTAGCAACTTGTTCTAATATAGGGACATAATCTAGCCTCAATTCATTCTTCTCCTCCTGCTCTTTGATGAAGTGTAACATTATGTCACTATTTTATGAATGAGAATGTTGTAATAGATTCCTTATAAGATGGATTTCTCTATGATTATCACTACCAAAGTGCATGTGTAGCTTTAATTAAACAAGTATATCTTTAGATGTTATCATCATCTACATGAGTTGGGTAGAAGCTTCATTAGAAGAAATATACTTAGCTTCATCTATGCTAAGAGTTACTAAATTCTATTTCGTTGTATTCCAACTAACCCAAATTTTCCCCAGAAATAAAACTATACAGATTTGAATCTCCTATCATCAACATGTCCTACCCAATCAGCATCTAAGTACCTAAAAAAGATCAATATTTTCTGAGCCATCATATGGGATTCCAAATTTTTTTTGTTCCTTTTATATACCTAATAATTCCTTTTACAGCCACTAATTGTGATTCCTCATGAGAGATGTGAAATCATTCACATAATGTAACAGCATAAATGATGTAGGGTCTTGAGGTAGTCAATTATAACATGCTTTATAACTATACCTGTTTCTTAGACAACCACTTCATGTTTATACATAATGTGTTATTAAGATTATTTTCTGATCATAAAAAGGTATCTAAGACATGGGTTGGGATTATAGGGATATATTTGGTTAGGTATTGGGAAAAACAAATGAATTTTGGAGTGTGTATAAGAGATGACAGCATGTACCCTTTATAAAAGATGGGAGACCCACTTAGAATAATTAAAATTAATAAAACATCTTAATGTATTATTCACAAAAAAATAGATGCAAAATAGGCCATTAAAAAATATTATAGTATTTATAATATAAATATTTCTAAACAATAGTATTTATAAATATTTTTATGTTATATAAACCATTATCTATTATCTCTTACCCTCAATAAACGGGTGTAATATTAGACATTGTATTATATTTTTGCTATTTTTTCTATTCATTATAATTTAATTCTTTGTTTATATTATTAAATAATATTATATATTACTATTAAAAATATTTAACCCATTTAATCAACTTAAATTTACATAATTGGAAAAATTAAATTTTATATTAATCCCATAAAAGTGATGAAGAGTTATTTTATCAAGAATAATACATCATTCATGTAAAACATTTTAATATAACAATTTAACCTAATATTGATAATAAAGAAATAAAATGGATTAAAATTTATATTATTGATCTAGTTGTATTTTTTCAGAAAATTTAAATCAACAATAAACTTTATAAATCCATTAAATGATAAAACAATTTGTAAAAATAATTGTTGTTTTTCTATATTTAACAAATAATTAAACATTATAGTGAATTATCATAAAATAAATATAATATAATTTGGAATTTTTTATTAAAAAATTAATTATATTTTTTCAAATACATTTTTAAAGAAAATTAAATAATTATTTATAAAATATTATTACAAAACTCAATGAAACCATTTTTTAGAAACAGATTTTTTTAACCATATAACCATATTTATTCATATCACAAACAAAATAAAAAATATTCAATTAATATTACAACATTTGATTGAATATATAATATATATTTTCTATAATATAATTCATCAATACTTATTAATTTAATTTTTTATGAAAATATGTCATCACATGCATAAAAATAGTTTGTTAGAAAAATATTTCTTCCACATTAAAATGAATTTTATTTTCAATTAAAATTAATTGAAAACTAATCAATTAATTTTATACATGTAAACATAATATTAATTTTTGGAATTAGTCAATTATATTCATTTATACCAATTTATCAGTTTTCTTATAACAATGTAATATATTATAGTTTATTTTGACTCGAAGTTTTGTGTGTCATAAGATATAAAATAAAATTTAGATTTTTGGAAAGTAATATATAATTAAATCAATAGATATTAAAAATTACATTGGGAAATATTATGATTCCTAAAATTCACATATCATTAGTATGTTGGACTCACTTTTATATTTATGCATTGTGGTGATTTATTGGTGAGGCATGCTATATGGGGTCTTTTGGGAATATAGAAATAACATGGTTGTATATATAGATGATTAATATTAAAATTATTCCAATGAGATATTTATGATCATTGAGAGTTGGGTGGAAAATTTAGAGATTATATAGTATTTCATTTATGTAATATTGAATGTGGGGTTTGGATATACATATCTAAGAAACAAATTTATTTTATGGTAATAATATTGGTAACATTAAATTGGTTGATAATTATTATATGTTGAGTATTATAATAAATGTTTCTAAAAAACATACTGAGATTTAGAAATCTGATGGTATGAATTTTTATTATGAAAAAAACATTCTTATTTAATTTAACCTAGAGGTTACTTATATTTCAATTGATTTTTAGAGGGGTTTTTATATTTTGGACTTGGGTCATTGAAGGATGATTTTGAAAATGTTTAGTATATTTTATTTTTTAATATAGGAGGTGAAAAGAGAATAGAGTACTCAAAATAATTTTAAATATATTTGTTTTTTTATAAAGGAAATTGTTGTTCTTACTAGAAATATATAAAATACCCAATTATTTTCTATAGTTGGGTAAGCTACAATATGTTAGGAACCTAAACAAACACCTAGTAGTCAATTTATGTACTCTGGGTAAATAGAGGGGTTAGTCCACTTTTTTTAGTGAAAAATTCGTTATTTAATTTTAACCCCATAATAATTTAGATAGGATAGTATATATATGATTCCATTTAGTTTAAATATCCCACTCATTTACATACCCAATTAATCATTTTTATTTACCCTTGATTGAAATATAATTTATGGGCATTTATAGACGGTTTAGGTGAGTTTGTATCTTCTCTTACAATTATTCAACTACATTATGTTCATCAATTTTTGATGGACTATTTTAGAGATTTTTTGGGTGATTCTACCATAACATGGTATAATGACATCAAAAACATGGGGATATAATTTTATAGAGTGGTAGGAGTTTTATGAAGGATAAATTATTATTGTTGGTTTCGATTTATGTTGTTGTATGACTATGAACATGTTTAACTACATAGTTTAGATAAATTTTATTAATCACTTATTGATCTATAATTTATAATTGGTTACTTAACTTCTTCTAGTCATTGGTGGTTATCAAGGGTTTACTAAACCCATTTTTCATCATTATTGCATCATAGAGACACATAGTGATTTTAGCAGCATTTATTTAATTATTGGAGTTTTAAAGGTTTTCATGATTAATGTTTGAATTTTATAGGTGAGTAAAGAACTTACTTGTGTTAATGGATCTTATTGTGAGTTGATGTTATTAACATGATGTGTATCCATCGGGGGTTTCATTTACACAATGAGTATTTTCAGGTGTTTTTTCATGGTTGATGGTATTTTATAACTATTTTATTATTACTAAAATTATAATGTACAAATTTTGTTACATTTTATTGTTCAATACATGGTATAATATCAATATTTCACAAATATAAACATGATAAAATGTCTTACAAAATCGTTTCTTGGTGGGAAATTCATCGAACAAGTGTCAATGATCCATTTTAAGGATTGTATTTTGTGGAGTGAGTTATATATTTATTAAATATTCTAATATAAAATGGAAATGAAAATAAAATGGTATTTTAAATTGAATAATTTTTAGTGTGTTATTTATAAAGGTTTTTAAAAAAATCAGAAGGAATATATTTATAATTTAATTTTATTATTTTGAAATGTATTTTAGAGGTCATCTTGGAAATATAACATTGTAATGAAAGAAGTTATTCTAAAAAGGGTAGTCCAATTTTTTTTTTCAAGAGCCTAGTGTAATTATATTTGGTACGTGATCCCATTTTTTCTGTGATTTTTTAAAAATTTCACTTGAATTTAAGTTTCAAAAATAATAAATAAATAAATTCAATAAATTTTTTGGTCAATAAATCTATATGAATTATATTGATAGTTTTTCAATGATTTTATGATTGTAAGAGCATTTTTATTTATGGTTTCTTTTCTAATATTTCAAATTTCATGTAGTATATTAATAATATTGGAACCATACATGAAATATCACATTTATTAATTGGGTTTTCAGTTGGGTGTTATAATTACCCAATATTGTTTTATATTACTATTACATAGTTTTAAAGGTAAATAAAATAAATGGAATGCATTCAATAATTAGAAGGATTTGGTATATGGGAATATCAGTTTCATACTTAACATGTATATAATAAAACAGAAACATTAGTTAAATCCATCTTCCTAAAAAAAATTCATCCCATCCTTCCCTTAGTACAGGTAATAACCCGCATATATACCTCAATTAAAGGGTATATCTAACAGCTTATTATGTGGACGAATAATAGGGTAGAAATATGAGACCTGAGTAAATAGTACATGGGTGAGCATACTTTTATAAATCATAACATATGTATTGGATCATCATTAATTAATTATGAGAACATTTGAAAAATACATGGAATGTGGAATAATCATAATAATGATAAATCATTGCTTATTTTTCAAATACCACACAATATTGTGAAAAATTTATATCATTATTTTTAGGAATAAATGTTTTTCATAAATCACAAAATAATAATTGTGAAAAAATTTAGTGTCAAGTTCGTGAATTACAACCATAATTTATTGAAATATATAACATTACCCAATTCAGTTAGTATATATATAATTTTATTTCAACCCTCACATCAAAAAATGTTCATAATCATGAATGATATATGGAAATAAATCATAAAACAATTATTGTTATGACATAAACCTAGGGAAAAGAATGAGTTTCATTATTATTATTTTAAAAAACATTCTTGGATACCATTTTGGTTTCCAAAATGAATAATATAAATCATATTTTTCAATAAAAAATATCATTATTTAGTGGAGAAAAAAAGATCATGTGGAATCTATATGGTTTTTTTGAAAAATAAAATCAATTTGATAACTATTTTTATTTGAAATGTAAATAATTTATAAAATATTGAATTTTTTTTTTCACAATAATGATAAGGTAAAATAATATTTATGGTCATATTCAGTAAAATATAATAACGTCTATATTGGGAATAATTTGGCATATGAGATAACCCAAAAAACAAGGATTTGGTTTCAAAAATCCCCACAACTTAAATCATGTTACGTTTCAACTCATGTACACCTAATGTATATAAAATGTAATTTTTAATATGGGAAAAATATCTGAATTATATTAACATTTGTCTCAATCTATTCAACATAATTACTTTATTCTCTTTGATAATACTTTTTTCAAATGTGAAATGTTTTGAAGTCATGTTTTCATTAAATTATCCATTATTGTTTTGATTACTAAATTTTTATTCAAGGATATTTAATTATATATATTATTTATTATTGAAGAAGATAAGGTCAATAATTTTAAATTAATATATTATGTATAATTCATAATATACATCTATGATAGTGGTGATTAGGAAAGAGTTGATAGTTTCCATTTTGGTGGTCGATCAACTGTTGATGAGAAATTATTGAAAGTAGAGGATGAAAATTTTGACATTGAATATTTTACCAATATATGTATCATTGTATGGTATTAAAAATAATATAATTTTTTAAACCAAATAAATTAATCTTAGGATATATAAGATTGAAATAGATGGAGAAATTTTCAAATGGAGGAGGAAAATGTGAGAAACAGTTGATGAAGACTTTCCATATTCCTAGTGTATCTACATTTTATTGAAACTAAACTTCATGAATTCGAGGAGTTGGCTACTCAAAACCATCCCTATAGATTCTAAGGTTATTAAGAAAAGATATTTGGTTAGATATGATTATTTTTTATGTGATGGAGAATGGGAATTCAAAAGGGAGGGATAGGGTGTTCAATTGATACAAGAGGGACAGTTTTATGTTATAAAAAGTAATAAATTATAATAACAAATATGAAACATCAAATACTAATATTTTTGGAATATGGAAATATATTTTAATTAAATAACTTTATTTATATACTTTTTAACACTTTATAATTGAAATACTATATTTTAATCAGAAATAATACAGGGAAAAGAGAAAAAGTTATTTAAAGCAATAACATAGAATTTCAGATTATAGAGATTAATTTTTAGGTTAGGTAATTAAGTTTAATTTTTTCAGATTACCCATTTATCTTATTAATTTTTTTTTCTATATTACTACTTTAATTCAAACTATGTAATTATTACATCATTATTATATCCTAAATCATGAATTATATAAAAAATTCATTTTTATTATTCATTTAAAACTACTAATTTTCAAAAAGAACTATCAAAAAATAATCCTCGGAAAATTTGTATGTTCAAATTATAAATATTATTTTCATTTAATAAAAATAATTTTATAATATTGTTAACATTAATTATTAAATCATTATTTTTTTAATGAAATAGATTAAAATACATTTAATTCAATATTTTTTCATAAAAAATTTGGGATTTTAAACTTTATATTTATTTTTTAGTATAAGATTGATTATATTTTCTTAAATAAATAATGATAAATACTATCTATATTACATTTAATAATTTTTAGGTCCATTTTTAATTCCAAGTGATAGGTTACTATTCCAAATGGTTAAGTTAATTAATATTTCCAAGGAACATGTTATAATTTCAATAATCACATTAAAATTCCAAATATTATACCACCTCTTATAAATACCTCTTCATTCCTATAATCATCATTTTCCTTAATTTATACCATGTATTTATATAGTTGTTTTCTAAAATTGACAATTTTTTACAACATTTTTTTTCCATAATATTTCGAATGGGAGTGATGAATCTAGTAAATAACAATGACCCCAATTTCCTTTTTTAATTTATTATTTATTATTTTTATCTCATTATAATATCCAAAATTTTAATGTGTTTCGTTATTGACTAATGTAATTATAAAAATTTCTATATTAATATGTTTTTCGTTTTTGTATGATTTATTTATATAAAAGTTTACAATATAATATTACATAGATATAGTCAAGAAAAAAATATCAATTATATATATTGGGTCATTAAATTCATATCAAATTTATAAATTGAATCCTTCAAAATTAAACATATACTATTGATTGAGAATAGATGTGGGTCTTTTTGTTTTCATTTTTCCACTAGTTCCCATGTTGTGTCATCATATTTATGGTTCCACCACTTCAATTTGACAACGTGAGTTGTCTTATTGTTTATAAATTTCACTCTAAGGTATAACATCTTCACTAGATACTCATTATAAGGGTGGTCATGATCAAATTTTACAACCAATAAATTAAATATTGGTGATTAATTTATGAAAATCTTTATGAGAGATATGTGAAATATATCCTGATCATCAGCCTTGTTATTTTTAAATTGGAGCTGATAAGTCCCCACTATTTTATGACAAATTATCTAAAATATTCCAATATTCTTATGGAAATGATCACCATTCTATTAAAACTAAAATAAATTCTTACTTAGTGATATTAAAAGGATAATACTTTTTTATATCTTCAATATCTTTAAACATTTAAGGTTATCAACATAGTTCTTGTCCCATCTCTGATCATATTTTATACAACGTGTTATGGATTTAACATTATATATAATTTCATTTATAATATTAGGTCCAAGTAGCTTCCCTTCACCAACCTCATAAAAATGTAGGAGTTCTACACCACGTCACATATATAGATTCATATGGGGACATTTTAATACTCTAGTGGATGCTATTTTTATGAGATCTAAAATAATATACAATATAGATCTCATCCACCTTTAAATTCAATTAAAAAAGATATTAGTATGTCCCGAACTATCATAATTTTCCATTTAGATTGGGCATCTATATTTGGTTTGTAGGCCATACCGAAATTTAATTTAGTATTCACTACGCTCTAAAGTCTTCTAACAATGAAGAGGTTATCATTGGATCATGAAAGTAATTGATTAAAATTGGTTCCACAAATATCCTCACTAATTTACCTATGAATTTTTATTTCTATCGTGAGTTTTTCATTCAAATATTTCAATAAATTTGATATTCATTGTTATTTGATCCATTAAAACCAATTTTATAATGTTTCCATTGGGTTTGTTCTGGAGAATATAGAGAATGTCTATGGTAATGTTGTGTAATTTTGATGTGGGTATGATAAATGTTGTCATAATAATCTGGAGAGTTGGTTACTCTACATTAAATTAACGACATACTGATAACTCTAATGTGTACTAAAAAAACCAATTGCATCATGTTCTGTCTCTTAAAATTCTCTCAAATATCATGGTACATCATGGTAATTTTAGGATGGATGATAATGATGAGTCAAAAGAATTATTCATTATATTTTACATTATCTCAAGTGATGAGGGCACATAATGTAACGTTCCAAGTAAAATGAAACCATATTTATCAATGTGTAACTCTTGAATATTCAATTACATTACTACATTGGATTTCTATTGGAGCACTAAATTATCTATTTTCCCCCTTTTTCTTCTCTTTGATAGATTTTTGGGAAATAATTTAAGCTTGGTAGGATATCGTCCAAGATATTATGATTTCTAAATCCATTATTTTTAAATCCAGGAAGATATGGTCTTCCCAATCAATATCTTGGTTAGTGTAGAATGTTCTCTCCAACTATGATAATCACCTACCATATACATATTTCTAGGACAGTGGTTGATAAAATAATCATATTCATTGATGAACTCTTACTGTATTCACAGACTAATGTTGAGATCATTACATGTGAATATAAAATTTTAACTCATGGGAGTAGTATATATTTCACTATTCTAATAATAGAGTAAATGTTAATAAATTTTCATATTGTAGATCATAAATTATAACTCCAGATCATGTATCAGGTAGTTATACTCCTGTATCATTAAATTTTATGAGGCATAGGCTATCACATAATCATTCTTTATGAGAAAACCACATAATTATTTAAATAAATAATCACCTTCTCTCAAAAAACCTTATCCAACAATATATATTCTGAGTAAGTTATAGTGAATAGACCTTTATTATCCCATTATAGTTTTCATAAAACTCTTCGTTCAATACATATGTTACATCTTTTCCTATTACCATAGTCAGTGTACTAGAAAATCCTGAGAAATTTATCAATATTCATCTAATGAAACTAGTTAATATATGTAAATAATGTATATCCATATCATGTGATGGTTTAGTACATTCCTAAATTTCCATTATTGTTAAATAGTGTATTGAAATTCCCTCTCATGGGATCCTATTCCCCATGAATACTACTTGATTCATCTAGAAGTTTCAATTTATAAACATCACATTCATATTTTCTTTTATTAATTTATCTATGAAAATACATAAATTATCGTTAGGTTCCTCCTTACCCTTATATTAAAATAAAATATCATCAATAATAATAATCAAAAAAATTTAGTATCGTCTTGGAAGTATATGTACCCCAAATACATTTATATTTCATTGGAATTATTACGAAAAAAGGTAATTACTATTAACTCATAGTTCCCCCACCATTTATGGAATGTATTTATCTTAATATATTCCTACATCACCATCGATTTATGATATTAAGAAATTAGATCCACCTTATATAATTACAGATCTAATCAATGTTGATTGATCAAGTCATTAATACCTATAAGTAAATACTTTTATATTGTGGTGATCTTGTTGATCTTCAAGTAGTAGATGTCTAACCTCAGAGACTGTCATTTTTATTGAAAAATATTATCGGTCCACCCCCACATTAAATTATGTGGGGTTATAAACCCTTTGTATAATTTCTATTAAATCAGCTTCATTAAATCATCCAATCATATCAAGGCTTTCCTATTGAGTCATATAGTTATATGAGTGGTTTTGAGTATAAGAATCATTGATTCTTCTACCTCGCGGTCTAGTGGAAGGTCAAGAAACACGTTATGAAATTCATTGGTATAATCCATTACAATTGGTATTTCATTAAGGTTGGTTATTTTCATTGACAAACCCAATTTTTAAATATACTATTCTTTACTAGGTAACCATAGGATGATAGAGAAGCACACAAATACTTCTTTGACTCAGATCTACTAATTCGATGAGGCTCAAATCATTTCCTAATTTTGCTGCTGAATGGATTCATTTAATTCAAAATGGGAAAGATCTCTTCCTCCTCATAATGTTTAATCTAAAGAGGGTACTTTTCAAACTATTCTTCCCCATAAAAGGATTTAATTTGTGGAATCCCCATAATATTCATCCTCTGTCGTGGGTACTCAATGAAAATCACCTATTATAAGGAGGTATGGAGAAGGTTCCATTATAGTCATTGTGGACCATGATGCAATTAAACAGATAATGGAGGTGTGCAAAGTTTTGGTGCTTGGTCATATCTCCAATGAAAGAGGTGTTAGGCCCTTGTCATTCTCATATCAAAAACAACACATCTTGGATTTATGGAATTTATTTAACTAGAATCTGAATCCTCTAGGAAAGGGATACATTAATGTCATACTGTAGAAACAGGAGAAGCTGAATTCAATCTCGAGCAATTGAACTCTAAATATGAAACTGGGAGTCTTCGGTCTCTCGGAATGGGATATATATTTCTATTAAATCACATTGAAGAAACCTATTTCTCATGTTTGCGAAAGAATTCATGGAATTCCATGGATATATTGGAATCCTAAAATTCAATGTGATCTTTCCTATGACATCGACACACCCATGAGAATTGACCAGTGAATGATTAATGGAGAACATGGAATCTATGAAAGATTTCTAATAGAGATTGACATAGAGACCTCTCCTCCTGAGCATGTTTCACTGAATGTCAATAAACATCTTATTGAGGTCAGGTATGAATTTGAGAACATGCCTAAATATTGTGAGCATTGTAGGATAGTTGGTCATGTCATTGACAAATTACACATTGTTCAAAATAATGTCCAACCAAAAACAAAATATACCTCATGGAATGAGGTCCCCCAAAATTCAGCCACTACTATAAAACAGTATGTATGGAAGACTGACATTGGGACATCAAAATAGGTTTCATTTGAGAAACTAGTCGAAGATAGCAAGTCCTGGGTTGATCATGTTGAAGAAGAAGATCATGTTTTTCTCAATGAAATCCACTAGACAGGAGGTCTACCCGATGGAAGGCAGGATGGTCTCTTTGAACAACTGGATTTCTAAGAATACATTTTTCATCTGGTGATTAATACATAATATGATGATTTCACTTTGGAACTAATTCGTTAAAAATATCATTGAGGTCTTATATAAGGACACTACAGCCCTAGTTAACTGTACACTTTTGGCACAGATGATAGAGAATGCATTGATCCATCATGGAAACCCGCAACAGAATGCGGATACAAACTCTATAATAGAAATTAGAGATAAAGTTGATCATTTTGTTCCACATTACACTACATCTACCCTAATTCATACACTATCTCTTACTGCTTCCCAAAAGAAACAGTTGAGAAGATCTATAAGGAACAAATTTTTAGAAACATTAGAAAAAGTGGCCGCACCCCCAAATAGAAATCATAATGAGGATCATATTTTGGACCTTCTTGGGAATAGAAAATCCTGGGACATTAAGTTCCCTTAGGATACTGGAGGGTTAATATAAACTTGATATTATTTGGATTTATGAACCCAAAACCAAAGGAACCAGCATTAGTTCTTCTTTTATTGTAAATGGGTACTCACTTTTTAGATCTGCGTAGGATGATGATCCGGACATATTATGGATTCTGGTACATAATATTGTTGACAATCCTGTTCTTATTTTGGTGGTCAAGTAGGTCATCGCGTGCAGGTTCAACAAATCTGGCCACAATACTATCTACTCAATGTTCTATGACTCTAATAACTATTCTATTAGAAGATCCATGTCCAGACACATTATAAATATGTAAACTTCCACCTTTTATGCTTGGGAGACAATGGGGGACTTCAATGATTTCCTCCATGAAGATGAAAGGATTGTGAGTGAATCTTGTTTCATGTCCATGAATGATTTCAGATCATGTATCGATGAGTCAAACCTAACTAAAATTATTCTACTTGGGGTCATGTACACTTGGTACTAGAAATATTTGAATATCATGAGGGATATTAGGATTGATTGTTCCATTTTTAATGATCACATTCTTGATATATGGAAAACCATATCATGTGTCACTCTAGCCAGGCACAACATAGATCATCATCCAATTATGAAAAACATTATTGAGAAAAGTAAGAGACAACCTCTTCCCTTTTGGTTCAATAAGGCTTGGACTTCTCTTCTATAATGCTCCACATATGTCAATGACACTAGGGCCATTGAAGATTACGACAACAATCCACCAAATTATGTTCTGAAGCTTCAAACTCTCAAGAAGAAAATGAAGCATTTGAGTAAGAGTAGGTTCATGACTCTTGATTAAGAAATTTATGATCATGAAACCACATTACATGAAATATAGTAATCAAAGACCCCCAGTGATTTCTCTAGTGATGATGAGAAAGATGATAAAGTATCCTTCGAGCTGAACAACATTATTGTTCTTAGTAAAAATATTAATAAAGAGCTATACAAAGTTTAGTGGATTATATATGGGGACATAAATACCAAATTCTTCAATGTGCTTCAAAGAGCCAAAATGGCCAGCAGATCAATTTCACATTTAAAGGATGGTGATGTAATCTTAGATGACAGAAAAAGTCTCTCAAATAAAATTGTCTCCTTCTAAAATATCATCTTCAATTGTCCAAGTAGAACTAAGCAATTAATGGAAGGTATTATCTTGAAACTTGTCACTGAGTATGATAACACCCTCCACAAACAGATACCTATGGATACAAAAATCCGGGATGAAGTTATAGGAATCAAGAAATGAAGCTCCCTGGGACCAAATAGATTCACCAATAAATTTTTTCAATTATATTGGGATGTCATTCAAAATGATGTTTGAAAATCTGTGAAGCATTTTTTCACTGATGGATCTCACATTTAAGGCCTCAATTATCAATTCGTTGTATTAATACATAAGGTGGGGAATGAAAGTGACATCGGTTAATTCAGGCCAGTTGCTCTGATAAATACTATAAATAAGATCATTACTAAAATTCGGGGCTATTGGATTGCACACATCTCTAATAAAATGATTTCTTAGAACCAGTATGGCTATGTCGAAGGAAGGAGGATACAAGACTATCTACATACTGCCTCTGAATACATCATCCTTCTTTAGAAAACTACAAGATGGGGGAATATTTCTCTTATGTTGGATATTAGGAAAGCCTTCGACATAATGTACAAGAGTTTTATTATTTGAATTTTTGAAGTGATTGGATTTCACATAAGATTTATATAGTGGAACTATAAGTTCCTCATCTCTACTCACATATCCATCCTTATTAATGGATCACCAGATGGTTATTTTATGTGCTCAAGAGGGCTGAAGAAAGCATACCTTCTCCCTAACATTATATTTTTATATTTCAGAGGACTATCTTAATAGATTCATTACACACAAAGTTGAAAAAGGATAAATCAAAACAATTCGAGTAGCCATATGTACCTCTACCCCCTCTCACCTAATTTTTGCTGATGATAATATTCTCTTTACTCATGGGGATAGGAGGATCATTCAAAACATTAAGAAAAAACTCCTTCATTAAGAATAGGTATCTATATAGGAGGTTAACTGAAGAAAGTATTTCATCTAATTTGGAAAAAATATTTTTGCACCTAGAAAATACTACCTCAAACATGATCTTAAAATAAGAGAGGGGTCCTTACATATCAATTACCTCATGGTCCCTATGCTCCTAGGAAGTCCTTGATCCTTATATTTGAACAAGTGAGTGAGGTTAGAAGAACACTCTCTACTTGGAAAGGGAAATATCAATCAATGGTAGAAGTAATTGTTTTGTTAATCACATGATTGTCTCAATATTAGTTTACTCCTTCATGCGGTACCTATGGATTGTCTCCATCATCAAGACTATCAATTATCCTATGAGGAATTTTGTGTGGAGCGGTAGCATTCTGAAATGGAAATCTATCACTGCACCTTGGAAGAAATGTTGTTTACTACAAGTGATGGGAGGATTGGGCATCAAAAACATTGATGTCTTAAATTAATATCTTCATGCTCAATATGTTTGGAGGATGATCAATGAAAAATCTCACTCCCTTAGTTTCCTCAGATTCCAATTTCTAAGAAAACTACTTTAAGGGAAGATAAAGTATATAAATTCCTTAGTATTTCCTAGCCTTAAAAATAACTTCCCGAATATTAATATGTACTCAAACTGGTTGGTCAGTGCTAATTCCTCTTGTAAATTATGGAAGGATAATTGGACTGGCTCTCTTTTTACTGAGAATGTTGATATCGTAGATATTGATATGGACTATAATGCCTCCTTAAAAATATAGCTTCAAAAGATCAATACACTACCATGTCAAATTGATATTAAAGACTCTTCTTATGACCTTCTCAAAACTAAAGATTTCATTATATGGTAACTGAGCCCAAATGGAATTCTTGATTCCAAACTATTTTATAATAATCTTATTCCATGAAAAATTTATTGATTTTTAAATTGTCACAAAAAGTGTCTCCAACCAACCCGATGCACATTGATATGGGGCCTGAATCTCGGAAATATTCTAGTCGATAGTAATCTATAGAATGTTGAAATCTCTTTGTTCTCAATGAGTTCATTGTGTCATCATGATAGAGATGATGTTAATAATTTATTTCTCTCCTACAATACATCATTATCCCTCTAAACCTCATTATTTAATCTCTTTGATGTTCATCTACTGCAATTCTATAATATTCTAGACCTTCTCCTCTACATCTCATTTGTACCTCTCTCAAAATAGATTCACTTCCCCTTCCTGGTGGCTTGTGTAGAGACCATATACACTATTTTCATGAGAAACAAAATTACGAAATGAAAATTCTACATTCAATTAAAGATCTTCTCTCTCAAAGATATTTTTTGTGACACAACTAGAAAAAAACCTCCTTGATACCCACTATGATAACTCAGTCCGAGACTGCCATTTTGAATAAATTGCAACTACAAGGTAATTAACCTAAACCACTGTGCACCATTGAAGTCTTAAAGACTCCTACTTTTGCAGGATGGATCAAACGAAACTAGGATGGTGCTTCACGAGGCATCCCAGGGCTTTCTAGATATGAAATTACCTTCAAGGACAATAATAGTGATTTCTAGAAGGGATATTTGGACCTTGTGGATAGGTCACTAATCTATAAGAGGAAATTATGGATCGTATTACAATAGTGGAAGTGGTTCAATAATGAAATTGTAATAGAATCTAGTTTGAAAGTAACTCGTCCCAAATAGTTCATGCAGCCAGAATGGGGCAGATTCTTCTTGTTTAGAGACTCACATCCAAATGGATTAAATTCATTGACATCCTTTCCTTAAATCATAACATCATAACTCATGTCTATCATGAGGTAAACTTAATTGGTGATGGCCTTGCTAAAATGTGGATCTCTGAAGATTCTCATACTCATATCTATAGAATCATAGGTGATCTGGTCACTATTTTACAAAGAGACAAATGTAAATTTCCTACCATTTAGATTTTTTTATATTTTTTTCTCATTAATGAATCTTTACTTCTTGATCTTAATAAAACTGGGTATCCAAAACCATTCAATTAAGGTATTTTCCAAATGGGATTCATGATATTCCTTGAATTAGTATATGTGTGTGTGATGGTTCATAATTTATTAGGGTATTTCCCATTCCTGATAGTTGATGTGATATCTATGTAATTTGATCAAACCCATTAATAGTAAAGAGTCAAATTATACAATGTTAAGGATAATGTGGTTCACTAGAAGAATCTTCCCACGTATGAAATTTCTGGAATTGTCCAACATAAGGGTTTCAATTATCGCACAACTAGCTGTTTTATGTATATAACAACTTCAAGGTATTGGGGATGTCATTAAAATATTCTACCAAATATATTGGATATATTGGACTTCATATAACCCAAATTATATAAAAAAAATTCAACTATTGAGTAAATATAATGTATACCATATATGAATTCATGTTCATGTTTAACATGATATATTGTGATTACATAGGATTTCCCTTTTACGTTATACTTTTCTGGTTTCTTATTATAATTTCCCTCAATTTTCAATGGTTTTATGGAATGGAATTTAGGGTTCGCATTCAACTTATAGTTGAAGCACTAAACCGTGGTTGGTGTATTGGGAGGATCCATCATTTCCTAAATCATGTTTGTCATCATTATCATTTCTCTTAATAAATCATGATTTTGGGGGACTCTTCTCCCACACATGAAGAATTTACTCGCCCCATTCACAAAATCCCATTGATTCTTCTTCCCACATATCTGACATGTGGATAGTTGAATCTTCTTCCCCCCATTATCATTTTTCATCTTTCTTGAATGTCCATTCTTCTTTTATTATCTCCATGTGGATGGGACTACTATGAAAACTCAATCTCATCATTGATATCACAGGAAACTTGTTAATGAAAAACCCTGAAATGACTATGCTAGGTAGGTCATTCGATATGTGACATTTTAAAATCATGAAAAATCTATCTATTTTACTATAATTGCAGATAAATAAACCAAGTTTCTATAAGGAACGCTTGTTGAAATTACCATCACAATCCATGAATATATTACTATACTTTTTGATATAGTTTATTATTTATCTCACCATGTTTATTTTGTGATTTCAAGGGAAATACAAGTTAATATATATATTCATAATTTTTTTCCACTCAAATCCATTATATTATTCATTCATATTCATACACTTTATCAATATCCAGCACTAATCAGTCTCTCCATATAAATAACATAGAACCAATTTGACCTTATAAATCCTAAAAAAAAGTGGATCATAGAAAATATCATCTCTATTGAGTCATGCCATTATCTTATGAAAAGTTGATCAGATGATTCCTTAAATATCTATGTTCATTGATGCATAAAAGTGTATGTTTTTATTTACTCTATCATGGGTAATGAAATATGTTCCACATCATCCCAGTTATTATTAAAATCCCATGGTATATCGGTAAGAATATTCATAAACGTTTTAACACCACCTCACATTATATTTTGAATTATATTCATAAATTCATTTCATTTTCCCTCCAATTAGTTGTTGGATATGTTTCTTCTACTCCATAATATTTTATTCAATAGAAAAGGTTTGAACAAAATGTAAGTGGTAAATAATAATGAATTTATTTTTAAGAAAAACCATTCAAATTCTAAAGCTTATGGGGTTCCAATGTTTAGAATTTTTATCAATTGTTGATTCTAAGATCATGTAATTTTTTTTATATCTTAATGTTGAATAATTACATTATTTATAAATATTTAATAATGGGTTGTATGGTGAATGAGATTAAATTAATCGTATCCCCTAGGAGTATCAAAAATGTTGTATGAAATGCACTCTTTTTTCATTAACCAATTGACTATCGAGTTAATACCAAAATTATCATTTCTATGGTTATTAACCCAATATACATATCTACCAAAGCCACATATACATTTAATATTCAAACAAATAATTATTTCAATGGATTTAATGCACTATTATTCATCACAAAAAATGTTGTTAAACTATACTTAGACATAGAAAAACATTTGACTGAAATTTTATACTTATTATATCCATATTAACCAAGACCCCTCTAACAGTAACTATATCAAGATATTTCACTCATAATTATCTATTAAATTTTTTTAATGATAAATAAAAAAATATTATTTCATTCTAGAGTCAAAATCTTGGTATCTTTAGGAAATTAGGTTCATACATCCATTGTATATAATGAAGCATAATCATTTCTCATATCCATGTTATTTTTACTGTCAAATTATATCAAATTTTCCTTAGTTTATGCAATCACCTAATGATATACCTCAAATAAAGGGGTGAGATAAAATCCACATAAGGGGACGAATTGCATTGGATAAATAACACACATATATTTGTAATAAATGTGTAAAAAAATCAATAGTCATCTTATCAATAACATATGATAATTATCATAATAATTGTGGAAATAATTGAAAATTGAACAGAATATGGAATATTCCTAATAATTAAACATCGTATTAAAGTTTTAAAATACCACACATAGTTGTGATGATATCTAGAATCAAGTTCATGCATAACAAATATGCATAATTTCTTACATCATTGTAGTGAAAAATTATAGAATCATGTTCACCCATAATATTCGTAATATCATATGATTTATCACATTACAGAATTCATTATAGGTCCATATAAGTTTTTTCGAAACAATCAAAAGATAAAATGATTTAAAATATTGTATTCGACATTGAATGGAAATATATAATAATCATAATCAATATGAAACGCATATTAGATTATTGGGTCTAATGATGTTTTTATAAACAAAAAATTAATGAATAATTAATTATGTTCCAAAATGAAATATGGAAAAATAATTTTGGAATAAAATATCATCATTCATTAGAAGATATGAAACTTATTAGGATGAGCCAATACAATGTATTTGAAAATCATTTCTCCTTGAAAATGATTTGTAATTAGCATAAAAATAATTTACAATAGGTAAAAACCTGTATATACACTAAATGAGGATGGAAATAGTATTTATAAGAAATTTTAATTAAAATATAGGCACATAAATACCAAGAATAATGTGAAAGAGGACATAACACTAATATAGCGATTTGGGTATGAGAATAATGTTATCTTACATAATAGTAAGTTTTGTCTCATTTACACAACATGTATAACAGACATATACTTTTTAATACATTATTCTATAATTTAGTTAAATTATCTAATTCCATTTTTTATCCATTTTAGTTAATATTTCATATTTCATAAAACAACATTTTAAATGTTACAATTTTTTGACGTTATTTTTTCATTAATATATCCAATATTATATTGATTACTCTATTTATGTTCAATATCATTTTTGGATTAGTATGGTTAATTCAAGATACCTAAAACACATATAATTAAATATTTATATAATATATAAAATTAATATTATCCAACCATAAAGGTTATGATAATAAAATAATTAACAATGTCTTTGTTGATGATTAGTGAATCGTTGATGAGATATTACAACAAATTGGCCCAAGATTCTATCAAAACCGACACCCAACATGATTATACACAATTATTGGGTGGAGTTATTGATCATAATAGGATAGATGCATGGTCATTGTGTATGAATAAAACATCCCTATGATGTTTTTGGAGGTACAGTTTTAGGATGATATCTTATAAGGTGCGAAGATTATATGATCCCATCATTTTTTAGGTACAAATATTTTAAATTTTTTTTGGAAGACCATGTGAATTTAATTGAATGGTTAAATTAATTTTCAATCTCACAAAATTACCCCCCATGTAAGTGGATTTCACTATATAAACAGAAGTCATGAATTTAGGTTACACCCCCTATAAATATCTTTCACCATGTGTCTACATGCCATGAAATTGAATTACTAATGTGTAACATTGAACCACATGTAAAATTACACCACTTGAAATTAGATTACACCATGTGTAATATTTAATTAATGTTTTCTAAATGGTTTTATATGATTTAATCATGAAAATGAGAAATCCGTTACAAATCAATTCATGACGTGAAATAAGTATTCATATCATGTAATTATCAAGCACAATTTTTTAAAATAACACCTCCATCATTGTATAATCCTCAAGACACCCCTCTTCTACACTACATTTCTTATGCAGACCTCTCCTTTCTGCTGCAGAGCCACTACATACCTCCTCTATGAACTAAAGCACCTCCAATGAGCCTCTACCATAGAGAGTAACTCCTATGTGAACCTCTTCTTTAGACGGAAACTCCTTGATTCCCCTCCATATTGGATAAAATATTCTATGAAAGAAACTATTTAATACTACCCATCGCAAAACTCTCAGGTATGGGTGTTCATCTTCTTTAAGATCTATCAATCTTCTAATACTCTCCCCAGATAAAATAAATATGTTTATCCACTGTCACATCTAGATCATGTTTTGTTGAATCTAGATCTAGGATCATTGGATCTATATTAGAATTTAAGATTTCATGTTTCATTTAATAATAGATTAATGATTCAGATATAGACTATGTTGTTCATTTCATTCTTGATAGATCCACTTCAGATTGGGGATTTCTGTTGGAAAGCATTCTTTAACATTCTTGGGGTAGGTGGTCAAAAATTATATACCATAGTCTTGATTACAGTAATGTATATGTCAGTGTTGAATTTCTATTAGATGTTTAAAATTTTCATTCTTCATTAAATTAAATAATTTGGTGAATAAATTAACTAAATTAAATGTGAATTTTGGATAATGATATTCTTTTTCGTGGTTTATTAATTGTTAAAATAATTATGATATATAAATATCATTTACCTTAGATAAATAATTGTTGAATTTATAATGTGATATTGATTTTATAAACTGATTAATTTATTTGGGAATCAATTACGAGACTATGAAATTATCTGTGGATAATTAACTGATTGATTAATTATGGACATATAAAGTTTATTGAAATTGAATAATTAATATAATAAATAATTATTGTTATTATTATATAACTGTTGTTGAAAAGGGATAACTAATGGTAGAATAATTATTCATTACTGTTATGATTATTATATTGAATGATATAGAACCATTAATTATAGAATTAAAAGGGGTGGTTGAATTAATATAGATAGAACAATTACTTTATTAATTATTTTTTTTATTTTAATTTTATGATATGGAATTAATTCATTGATGAATTATTTAATATATTTTTTTTAATTTAATTGTTGAATTAAATAAATAGTTTAATTAATTGATAAAATAATTAGTGGGAATTATGTGATTATTTAATTGTTGAATTAAATACATGGATTAATTAATTAACAAATTATTTATTCAGAGTTATGTCAATATTAAATTGATGAATTAAATAAAAACATTCTTTAATTGATTAATTAATTATTTTGATTAATGTGATTATTTTATTTTTGAACTAAATAAAAGGTATTAAATAATTAATGTGTGTAAATTTTTTTTTAATTGTTGAATTAAACAAAGGGGGTAAATTTATTGATGAATTAATTAATGTGTGTAAACTGTTAATTTAATTGTTGAAATAAATAACGGGATTAATTAATGGTTAATTAATGGAATTTGACATAGAAAATTAAATGTAGAGTTAATTTAAGGGTTTTAATGTGTTAATTAACTGTGGAATTAATTAATAAAAATGAGTTAGACAAATTAATTGTTGAATTAATTTATGGGTGTTGTTGTGTTAATGCAATTGAATGATTTATGTTAATTAATTAGAGAATTAATTAATGGTTATTACTTTCAAATGCAACTGACTACATTATATTAATTAATTAGAGAATTAATTAATAGAGATTGTTTTGTTAGAGCAATTCAATGATTTAAATTAATTAATTATAGAATTAATTAATGGGTATTATTGTGTTGATGTAACTGGATGAGTTATATTAATTAATTAGTGAATTGATTAATAAGGATTATTATGATGGTGAATTGAATGAATTGGATAAATTAATGGGTAAATTAATTAACGTGGGAGGTTAGGATATTGAATTAATAGAATTGTATAATTAAATTATTAAATAATTATGATGTGATGAGATTTGAGAATTGATATAATTAATTATGGAATTAATTGTGAAGTATTAAGTCTGTGAATGAGATAATTAATTATGTAATTAAATTGGGATTTTGAGTTTATGGATGTTGATTAATTAATTGATGAATAGGATTAATGTACTCAATTAATTGGGAAATTAATTGAGGGTATTAAACTGAGAAACTAATTAATAAATTAGTAATAGAATTGGTGATAATTTTTTATTGAGTTAATTATCAAATTATTGAATTATAAATTATGAATAATTAATTGGTGAATTAATTATTCAATGTATATTTTTTAAATTATTAATTAATTTTTGGGTTAATTATTAGGCATTATTTAGTTAATTAATTGTTGAATTAATTAATGTAATTATTATGACTAATTAGTTGGTGAATTAATTAATGGAATGGATATATATAATTAATTATTGAATTAATTGACAAAGTTGACGTGACCAATTAGTTGTTGAATTAATTAAAGTAATTTTAATGGTTAATTAATTGTGGAAATTAATTAATGAAGTTGATGTGATTACTTAATCATTGGGTTAATTAATGTTAATGGGTTGTGATTAATTAGTTGTGAATTAATAAACTGAATGTTTGGTGAAATGGGAAATTATTGTGATAGTATCGGCATGGAGTAGCACATGGGATAACTGGGGTGTGAGGAAGAGATTAAAGGGAGAAGAAAGAGAGATATTATAATATTGTTTACCTAAGTACCATGTGAGCCTTAATAGAAAAAGACTCTGAGAGATTCTAATATTGTTTGTTGAAGGGTCATGTGAGCCTTCATGTGAAAAGACTATATAATCCTTCGAGGTGAAAATACTATAAGAGATATCATGTTTCCCCTATGACAAATTGATACTTAATTTTGATTTACTCACTATAAACCCTTGAGGATATATCTCATAGTGGATATTACTCATGCCAAACTTGTTTACATGTTTTTTGTATTGGATAAATACCATATGAATTGTGATAATGTGTTGTAACATGGAAATAATGATATTGGATATCCCATGGGGATTGTTTAGACTCCGGCTCGAGTCAATGTATGTATGGAGGTTTGGGTGTCCTCAAGAACCTAAGGGACCGTGATGTTAAATAAATTATATTTGAATAAATGTAAACTTTTTACTTTATTACATGAATGTTATTCTTTATACAACTGCATAAATCCTAAAGTTATCAAGGGAACCCAAACATCAAAACCTACTTTGACACCTATCAGAGACTGAACTATCCCCAAGGTACATCCCATATTTTAATGTCCATTTTACCATTTATTATCACAACTCATATAGAATTTATCATATATGTAAAACATGTAAACATATATGGCATAAATAATGTTCACTATGGAATCTATCCTAAAGGGTTAATAGTGACTAATAAAAAGTAATGTATTAATGATGTCTTGGAAAAATTGAAAACCTCTCATGATATTTTCCCCTCAAAGGCTCATACAATCTTTTCTTATGAAGTATCATATATCCCTTCAGGCTTGAGCATGATTTAATGTATATATTTTGGTTTTGGTGTCCTTAGGTTCCCATTGGTTTATGTGGTTAAATAACATATAATTAAATAAATTTAAATTTTTAACATTAGTACTTGTATTTTAATATTTACATAACTCCATACGCTATTATAGAGTTGATTTTTTTTAGGAACAGTTGGTAGTGTACTACTAAGATGTACTCAACCCCTAGTTGGGTTACTTGATCGACACTTGAAGAGGCTTTATGTTTTTTGGATAGAATAAGGGAAATATCTTAGTGTTAGATGGATTATTTGGGGATAGAGCATGGATGAAGGAACCGAATGTGATTCATGTTCTTCTTGGGAGTCTTCAATGTCCTTATTTTTAGTTTTAAATTTTTAACACTTGACACATACATCAGCATGGCATGTTTTCTTGTACAGTTTGTTATTATATTTCATTCATTAATTATATTGACATATTGGTATTGTTTTTCATTATCTATGCTTCATCTATTGTTTTTTTATTTTTTATTATGTATTACACTATGAAAACAAAAAAGCAGGCTATATTTTCCATATGATCGATATTAGACCCTTTCTTCTAGTCGGAAGCCTCTAGCTTATAGGTAGGAATTCTAGAGGTCTAGTGGTGAACTAGCTCAGGGAGTCCTCTTATAGGCACCTAGGTCGGGATATTACAATGTGGTATCAAATGCTATAGTTTTCTTTTTTTCTTATTTTGTATTAATTCGTGGGAATGTTATACAGTAGTCTAAGAATTGTTGGGTATTTTTAATAAGGTCATGAATCAGATTAGATACTCCATATATGGGGTGAACCCAAGTACCTAGCATGGGATTTTTGTTATTTATTTATGCTATTAGAGTTGAATATTATTTCACCTTGGGTGTTAGATGTTTTTTATTGTTATTTTGTTTTTAAGATCTATTGAGATTAACACATGGCCTGAATGGTACAAAAGTTGAGTCTACAAGCCTCATTCTAGTCACATAGGATTATTTTTGAACATGAATCATTGTAGGCATGCATAAGAAAATAGGTTTTTTCAGGTATGTTCTTGAACATAAACTATCTTTCCTTTCTTCTGAAATTGAACTAAAAATATTACATAACATGAAATTTATAAAATATTGTAAAATTATTCATGATGAGAATTAATGTTGTTCTAAATGGTAAATAAATGAATAATGATGATATGTTTACCCGTATTTTTCAGGACCCCGATGTAGGATGGTTAAGGGTAGTGAGAGTGCCTTGGTTTTTACAATGTGGAGGGAAAATAGGGAAATACTTGTAATGAAATTGTGTAGATCCTTGTAGGTAGTTTTGTTTATGCTGTGAATTTAGAATCCCCAATATTTTTAATTTGACCCTTGATTTTGGTACATGGGATAGTGAGAATTCCCTGTTTTGAGAACATCTAAATGGGTTGTGTGAAAGACTATATAGTTTTAGATTAGTGTGGTGAGACGATTGGTGGGAAGGGAATCTTGAGACTTTTGATATGTTAGGATGATTCCATAGTGGGAGGTAACATTAATGATTTAGAATTCATGGCGTTATTCATCGATAAATTATTAGTGTAATTTTAGTTAGTGATGATCGTGTACCCTACATTGACATCACCTCAGGTACACCAAGAAATCTTCGGCTTTATTCCTAGCAACATAAATGATTTTTTGGTTAGATATGAGCCCCATTGTAGGTTTCACTTATAAAGTTGTGTATTTGTGTATATGGTTGGTGTGAGTTTTTCCACTGACAGTTTAGAGATATAGTTCTCATGATGGATGGGAGGTCGATATATATTTTGGATCATGGGTCGTGCTGGTTATGTTTCATGATAGGAATTGTTTTAAATAATCTAATGGTTGGTAGTTTTCATTTACTAGATTATTTGTGGAACAAGAATAATGAGTAATTCTAATAAGGAAACTGTAAGTTTCATGTTTAAATTTATCAAAGAATGGTATGGTGGGATTTGGATGTGGGGGATGTATGTCATTTCAAGGTGGATTTTGATGGTTAGACTGAGTGAAAATGTTGGTTTGTGTTATTGTGTTTCTATTGCACTATGATTTTAGAATGGTGTCTGGTATTCTGTAAAATTTATCTTGAGACTAATGCATATTTTGAGGGGGACCCGACACAGGTGTTAGGTTACTTTGGGATGTTGTTCTAGGAAAACACCATGTCGATAGTTAATATGTAGTTTAAAATTGGGAACGTGTAGGAGGAAACCTGGGAGAGGGAATTAGATGTGTTGGCTCAGTGGTCTGATCCTTATAACTCACAATCCAGTATATGAATGGGAGTAAAAATAAAAAATATCTATTATAGGGTGGTGATATTGTATGAACCCGACTTTTCTTTGAAATTTCAGGGAGTACAGCTTGTGGACGTTCAGTTATAAGATTTGGAGACTGTAAGATACTATCTTTTTTTAGGTATGAATCCTTTAAATTGTTGTTGGAATTCTATGTAAAATTAATTCACGATGTAAATTAATTTTCTACCTAAAAATTTTACAACCCAATAATTGGTTTTCACCACATGAAAACATGTATCAAAAGTATATTACACCCCCAATAACTATCATTCACCACATTTAACATTTCACAAAATTAGATTACACTACAAGTAATATTACACCATGTGTAGTATTACACAACATGTAATTAGATCACACAATGTGTAATTAGATTACACCTTGTGTAATTAGATTACACCATGTGTAATGAGATTAAACCATGTGTAATGAGATTAAACCTTGTGTAATTAGATTACACCCTGTGTAATTAGATTACACCATGTTTAATCTTTGACTAATGTTTTTTAAATGGATTGATGGGATTTCTTCTATAAATGGAGGAATCAGTTACAAATCAATACATGACAGGAAATGAAGATTGACTTCATGTAATTATCATTTTTGAATTTTTAAATTAATTCCATCATAATTTTGAAACCCTTCAGATACCCCTCTTCTCCACTACATAGATCTGGTGGACCTCTCCTCTCTGTTGAAGATCCTCCACACATCTCCTCTATAGAACATGGATCCTCTAAAGAGCCTCCACCTTAGATAAGAAATCATATGCACACCTCTTACATGGGATGAAACTCCTTAGTGTACCTCTGCCTTAGACCAAAAATTCTCTATTCACCACCATCTTAGACCAAATACCCTCCGAGCACCTCCCAGGTATGCGTGTTCTTCTTGTTTAATATCTATCTCAATTCAGATCCTCTTCTTTAATAAAATAAATATGTTTATCCACTCTCTAATATAGATAATGATTTTCTGAATCTATATATAGGAACATTGGATATAGATCAAATCGTAAGATATTTTTTTTGTTTAATCATGTATTATGGATTCAGATCTAGATTGTGTTCTTCGTTGTGTTATTAATGGATCCTCTACAAATTGGGGATTTCTATTGGTGATTGTTCCTCAACATTCATGATTTAAGTGTTCTAAAATTCAATACCATATTCTTGATTACAATTATGTTTATGTAATTATAGCATTTTTAGTAGATGATTTGCAATTTCACTATTGATTAATTTAATTAATTTTGTTAATTAATTCCTTAAATGAAATGTGAAATTGGTTTATTGAGATTACATATCATGAAAAAGAATTTGTTAAATTAATTATGAGATATTGAGATCATTGAGATTATATAAATAATTATAGAAATAATTATGGGATATTAATGTCATGAACTGAATAATTAATCATGGAATTAATTATGAGACTATAAAATTGTGATGTGGATAATTAATTGTTGTATTAATTATGGGTATATAGATATTGTTGAAATTGAATAATTAATTTTTCAATTTATTATTGTTATATTGAAGTTGTATAATATGAACAATTAATGGTAGAATTAATTATTACAGATTGTTATGATTACTAAATTGAATGAGATAGAAAAGTTAATGGATGAATTAATTGGGATATTTTAATTAATAGAGATAGAACAAAAAATTATTTAATGAATTGGAGTTATTGAATTGTTTATGATGGAATTAATTCATTTATAAATTAATTGATGGGTGTGTTGTGAATATTTATTATTGAATTAAATAAATAGATTAATTAATTTAATTATTAATTAATATGAGTTTTTTCGTTATTTAATAGTTGAATTATTGCATGGACTAATTAATTGAAAAATTAACTAATGGGAGTTATGTGATTATTGTTTTATTTAATTAAATTAAAGTATTAATTAATTGATTAATTAGTTAATGTTACTAATGATATTACATATTTGTTGTACTAAATAATAGGAATTAATTAATTGAAGAATTAATTAATCTGTTTAAAATGATAATTTAAATTTCTAATTAAATTAAGTTGATTAATTAATTGATTAATTAATTTATGTATGTAAAAATATTATTTAATTATTGAATTAGAGAAAGAGATTCATTTATTCTATTTTAATTAATGGAATGGGACATGGAACATTAATAAGTTATTTAATTAAAGGATTTTGATATTTTAATTAATTGTGGAATTAATTAATGGAATTGAGTTACACTAATTAATGGTGAATTAATTAATGGAGATTTTTGTGTTAATGCAATTGAAGGAGTTATATTAATTAATTGGAGAAATAATTATTAGAGATTATTGTGTTAATGGAATTTAATGAGTTAGATTAATTAAATGGGGAATTGAATAATATAGATTATTTTTTGGATCAAATGAATTTGTTAGATTAATTTATTGGAGAATTTTTCAACAGATATTATTATGTTTAAGCAATTGAATGAGTAATATTAATTAAATAGGGAATTAATTAATGTATATTGTAATCATTGTGAAATAAAATTTATTGGATTATTATATGGATGAATTAATTATTGTGTATTGTTTGGATATTGAATTTATAAAATTTGATAATTAATTGAATAATTAACTATGATGTATTGTTATTTTATAACTGATATAATCAATTGTGGAAATAATTATGAATTATTGAGATTGTGAATCCGATAATTAATTGTGGAATTAATAGTGGTCTTTTTATTTAATGGATATTGATTCAATTTTTTAGGAATGATATTGATATAATCAACTAATTGGGGAATTAATTATGGTTATTAATGTGATAAATGAATTTTTGAATAGTAATTTAATTGGGGGATAATTAATTGGCGAATTAATTATTTGATGTCAAGTTTTGAAATGATTAATTTTTATGGGGTTAATTAATGGAAATTATATGGTTAATTAATTGTTGAATTAACTAATGGAATGGATATAGTTAATTCATTATTTTATTAATTAACAATGTTTATGTGACCAATTCATTGATGAATTAATTGAAGGGACTGTTATGAATAATTAGTTGTGTAAATTGATTAATGAAATTGAAGTGATTAATTAATCATTAGGTTAGTTAATAAAAATGGGTTCAGATTAATTAGTTATGAATTAGTTAATGGAATGTTTGGGGAAATGGGAATTGGTTGATATAATGTTGGCATGGATTAGCACATGGTATAACCAATGTGTGAGAATGAGAGTAAAGGGGGAAGACCAATAGAGCTTCTAATATTGTTTTCTTAAGGACTGTGTGAGCCTTATGGTAAGAAGACTGTGAGATTTTCTAATATTATTTTTTGAAGGACCATGTGTTCCTTAAAGTGAAAATACCCTATGATATTTCAAGTAGAAAACTCTATGGTAGCTTTTCCATTTTTTCTATGAATCATTAGTTAATCATTTTGTATTACTCATTATAAACCCTTGAGGTTATAGCCTATAGGTCACATTAATTATTCCATACTTGTTTATATATTTTATGTATTTTATAAATATCAAATGAATTGTGATAATGAATTGTAACATAGTCATTATGATATGTCATATCCCTTAGGGATAGTTTATACTTTTTCATGAGTTGAAGAAGGTATTGAGGTCCAGGTGTCCTTAGGAACTCAATTGTTTATGTGATTAAATAAATGATAATTGAATAAATGTGAACTATTTACTTTATTTATTTTATTTTATTCTTTTCAAAAATACATACACTATTATATATTTTCATTATTTTAGAAACTATTTGTGGTGTCCTGTTGCCATGTACTGACACCCTACTCGGGCAGGGTAATCAGTTCTCAATTAGATATTGTGTTTTTTGGACAGGTTAAGGGAAATAGCCCCATATTGTGTATCTTATTTTGGGGGTAGATAATGGATGAGGGATATAGACATGGTTCAGGACACTATTGGAAGACTTCAATGTCCTTCTATTAGTTTTTACATTTTAGACACTTGAAAAGTACATTTACATGGCATGTTTTCTTCTTTAGTTGGTCATTTTATTTCCTTCTTTGATTATGTATAGATAATAATATTATTTTTGATTATATATGGTTACACTATTGTTTATATTTTTTGATTTTTTTTACATGTATAAATGAAACAAAATAGTGTATTGTCTCCCCATGACAAATATTAGACCCTCACTGCTAGTCAGTAGCCTCTAGCATATGGGTTGGAGTGCTTGTGGTCCTGTGGTGAACTAACATGAAGCACTGTTGGGGGGAACCTGGGCTAGGAAGTTACACCTGGGAATCATAAGACAATATATGGGAGTGATTTCTCCCAATTCAGGAAAACTACAGGGAAATAAATAAATTAAATAACCAACATAAATAATTAACAATGAAAAAAGTCTATAAAAATATAAAAAAACTAAAAGGGAACCAATGTAAATATGAAGAAATACTTTTCTAGTCATGTCGAGACCCAAAAAAACTCCACCCAACTCTCCACTGCACAAGCCATGAAGAACAAAACAGAATCCAACTGAGACCCTAAACAATACTTTCATGAGCTAAAAATCCTACTTGGTCACTAAATCCCACTAAAATAATGGAATGGGTTTTTTAATGAAAATAATCTATTATAATATCATAATAACCTAGATTGTAGTCCCTACATACATAATCAACTAAATTAAAAATAATAAAAATCATTAGAAAACATCAAAAACCTTTTTTATTATTTTCCATAGCTGAACCAAAATGTTTGAAAATGAAGCTACAAGTTATAAACTTAGGAAAACTCACACACAATATTATCATTTCATGGAAACAACCCACTTGTTTTATTTAAATGAAAAACAATCACTTTAAAAAATATTCTATAAAGGATTAAATAAACACATACAGCTACATGGACACAACACGCTCAATTATCCAAATATGGAATGGTTAATGAGGTCAAGAACATCATCATATAATCAAAGAACAAAAGTTGGCATAAAATATCTCATTACACTTAATAAAAAATGGATCTAAATAAATAATAAATGAAATCATACAAGATCATCCAAGAAGTAATTATCTCAAGGGATCTAGAACACCATGTCCAGTGATCCCAACCTGAGTATAAACCACCATGACCATTCCCTTTGGTTTTTGGAATTCCATGTCTTTCTCCAAAATAATCTTAACTATAGGTCACCATGAAAAATTCCATTTGATTCATGAATTACATGCGCATTCCCTGAATAATCCATGGAATCTAACATTTGAACATAAATATTTGGATTATAAATTCTTTTCCCATTCCAAAAATAAACCTATGTATGGACCAGCATGAACATACCCCTTGGGTGTAGGAACTTCATGTCCATTCCCTGAATAACTATTGTGTATTGGGGCTCACTAATCCTGATCAGCCCAACATGGGTGTGTACTTCCTTGACAATACCTACGATCACCTCATCATTCAATTCCTTTTTCATCATATCATAAAAAAAATTCACAACATTCCTATTTATGAAAATAGCTCCATGAGGGAAACACCATTTCTAATCCATTTTCAGAAACACATTTTAAAAATCAATAAACCAAATGGATTCATTTCATCAAACCCATGGAGTACAAACAAGAAACTTCTTTTTAGTAGTTAACATTTTAAAATATAAATTGGAATACAATTTCATGATCATATCACCACCATTAATTATTGAAATAGAATAATCATCATCCTCAAAAAATATAGTTCAATATGGTAATAATAAATATCATGTCACTTGTCTCTACTAGTCCTTCACTTATATCTTAAACTTTTATAAATCTGTTCCTCAAACAACATGAAATCCAATCACAATTCCAAAGGAAAGTATCAACACCTCCATTCACAATAATATAAGTCAAGGGAAACTATATCATCATATTATAAATCCAAAAAACGCGTATATAAAAAAGGATACCCATTAAACAAAAAAGGGATCCTACATTAAGACCCAATTATACCACACCAGGAAATCCACATATTCCTACTATAGAACACCATTTAATACATTTTAAGATGTACAATAAAATCTCTATTTGATTAAACATTTCAACTTTCCAGTGAAAAAAGGTAAATCCCATTTCATTTCATCAGACATCATTTAAAGAATTCAACCATGAGTTTCCAAAAAGGGTTCACCACACATGCAGTTCAAATCATGTTTTGAAATAAAATAGAAAATTCATTTTTTAAATCATTTTTTGGTTAACACCTTAATTTAAATCCAAATGCCATTTAAAATATCATTTTAACTCCATGAATACAAAACAGTTCAAAAAATATTTCCCTATGTTAAAACCATTAAAATATCCCAAAGGAACTATGAATACCCTTTCACAATTCAATATTCTAATTTAACATAATAAAACATTGATTACCACAAACAAATCATTTTCTCCATTCCCAAACAAAAATAAATGGTTTCTTAGTTTTATCGGATGTATCAAATATATGTATAATTCAAAAAATAAAACATTAACAATACACAATAACAATATAATTCAAAATAAAATGAATTGGATAGTAACACTTACCTCAATGAGAAGATGATCAAGAGGAAACACTTCATCACATGACTCTTTTTTTGGAAACCACTCAAATATAATCTTTTCCACCTATTATCATATTATCCTTCACATAAATATATGTACACCTATCCTGTATGTACATTTTCTCATTTCTAGGAATATTTTCTATGGGATCCTTACACGTATTCTTAAATATTCATATACCTATTTACACATATACATGTATAAATTTTTCCTATATATGTATATATATATGTAAGAACAGCTAGACCAAATATATTTATTAATTATTCCATGACTAAATATATATATATATATATTGAAGAAACTTTTATATATATATATATGCCTACATATGCTTATGTCGGTACTTGACCATCAACTCTTGAGACTCGAACCAACCACATGGATGACCAAAATACACTAAACAAATACATGAAACCTGAAAGAACCAAATGAATTAACAAAATTTTATAAACAAATGAGTAGAATAAACACTACCTATAGTAGTGGACAAACACCAAAATGATCTGAAACGCATCCCCTTCAGCAGATAATACTGAAACATATACAGAATAGATCTAATAGGCCCATCACATTACCTAGAAATAGATGAGAAACAAAGTTCCAATTAACCCTTGACCTTGGTATGGTCGAATGAATTTGGGAGACAATAAGAGAGAGAATTGGAAAAAGGGAGAATAATGGGAGAGGAAGGCTTACCTCATGACATTGATGGATAATCCTAGAGGAAGCGTATCGAAACAGTGTGTAGGGGGAACAAAGGTGGGGTTGGTGCAAAGCTATGGATGAGGAGAGGAGGGGGCATCACATAATGCTAGCTGGGTAATATGGGTAAGAGAAAGAAAGAAAAAAAATAAAAAATTAAAAAATTTATTACTAAAGAAACCCACAATTTTTTGGAATGTTTTACCAAACCATGTATCCACTATTTACTAGACATTACCTAGGATTTTAATCCGTAGACAGTTACACTTAAGTAGACACATGTTTGAGAAAAAATTAGTAAAACTATGAAACTAATAACTATCAACATATATATCCAAACTAAATTATTCACACTTGATTTAATAGATCATGTTATAGTTGTTTGACCCACATCATACTCACCTAGTCACCCACATGGAACTACATTATTACTACTAACCATGTGGGTTAACCCTATAACAGCTAACAAGTACCAAAAAATTATTTTTTTATCAATCTAGTTACCAGATCTTAAACTCACTCAATCTCAAGATAAAATAATATTTAAATAAAAATAATGTTACTCTTTTGTGTCACATTATCCCCATCATTAGAATTTCTGATAAATCAAGAGGATTCTAAAATATCCCAACCAGATAGGGAATAGTGTCACACATGAGTTGACACCTTTTCCACATGAATGTGGTCCAAACCTACAACAAATAACTTATAAGATATATACATGACTTTATGGACACCACATGGTTTCGCAGGCTATGTGTGCAAACATTGAAGCTTTTGATCTCCTCCCATTCTACCCCATGACCAAGAGTGACCCCCAGTGTCATACACATGATCAAGTGAGATCAAACAATTAATAACATAAAAATATAAAAAAGATATCAAAATCCATGATTCAAAAACCAAATTCAACAAACAATATGAGGTTGAGTAAAAGAAATATCTTGTTAGATGCTCCCTTCCCTTACCTCTCTACATCTGACAACCATAGTCCCCCTTCTACACAAACATCCCCTAATAAAATGGGATATACCAATCCTAGGTCTGACTAATAATATAAGATCTGATAACACTTTGTAATGAATCATCGTGGGATTCCATCCAACTAGAAACCAATCTCGATTCTCTATAAGGCCCAAAGGGTGCTCCATATCCCCTCGAGTTGGCGGCAAGTTCTTAGGAATCATAGTAACTCCTTTATAGAAATATTTCTCCCAATTCGAGATAAATTTTGGAAAAAATATAAATTAAATAAAAACAATTAGTAGGAATGTATAGTATAATTGGAGAAAAAATACAAAAAAATTAAATTGAAAACATTAAGAATAAATGCAAACCAACTCATTGAAAGACCCAAAAAATATCAACCTGACTCTCCACCACACTAGTAATGAAGAACAAAATGGAATCTAACGGATGAGAATGAATGATATAGATTTTATCTAAAAATATCAATCGATCAACTTAACCCACTAAAATAATTAAATCAGTTTCCTTAGAAAAATAATCAATTATAGTTTTAAAATAAACAACAATGCATTCTCTCTATACATAACCATCTATAGAGAAATGAAATAAAATTAATATATAACATCCAAAAAAATCCTTTGTTTAAAACAACTGAAAAAACGTGTTGGAAAACAAACACAAAGGACTAATCCATATAAAAAACAACACACACTATTATCATTTTTAAAAAATGACACTTTTTAATTTAAATTTAAAAAAAGGTCAATCATTTTCTATCAATTCCCAAATAATCCTTAAAGGACACATTGGCACAAAAAGATCAAATATCAACATAAGGAATGGAAAAAGAGGGCATACACATCAATAAATAATTAATAAATAAAAATAGGTATAACATATTACATTACATCACATAAAACACGAAACTAAAAAATACATCAAGAAAACAAATAGGCACCAATAAGTAGAAAACATCTCAAGGGATACAAAACACCATTTGTTGTCATCCCAACCCGAGTATAGAGATCCATGACCATACCCCTTTGGTTTCAGATAGCCATGTCCATCCCCAGAATAAATATGAGTGTTGACCACCATAACAATACCCCTTGTGTTTAAAAACACCATGTTCATTCCATGATTAAATGTGAGTATGGACGGTCATGACCATACCCCTTGGGTTCAAGAATTTTATGTCCATGCAATGAATGAATATGATTATTTTAATCCTTGATTATACCACTTGAGTTTAGGATCCCTACGTCTATTCCTTGACTAACAATGGTGCACCGAGGCGCAGAACTCCATGTACAATTAATCCAACCTCAGTATAGACAGCCATGAGCATACCCCTACCAGACCAGCATCGTGTATTTCCATTTTATTAAAACATAATAAATTTTACAAACATTTCCATTTAAAAAATACCATAATAAAGGAAATACATTACTAAAAAATTTATAAAATCCCATTTTAGAAATAATTAATTTACATTGATCTATTTCATCAAACTCATAGATTAGGAAAAATCCACTTCCTCTTTATAAGAAAAATTTTAAAAATCAAAATTTTAATCCAATTCTGTGATCATATATCCAAAATAAATTATATGAATATAAAATCCATCTTCTACAAACAAGAGGGTTTAATAATGTAATAGTAAACATCACTTCATAAGAACCAACTGTTCCTTCACTTATATCAAAAACATTTAAAAATCCCATTATGAGACAATGTGAAATTACGAAACAATTACAAAGGGAAGCATAAACAATTCCAAGAAAAACCACATAACATAATGGCATCAATATCATCACTTTATATAATAAATAAACCATAAACAAAAAATTAAGTCGATCAAAAAAATATAGATCCCACTTTATAACCCCACTCAATTTCACCAATAAATCCTCCCATTCTATCCAAGAAACCCCACAAAAAACATTTGAAGAGGTCCAAAAAATAATCCATTTCATAAAACAAATTCAACTTCCCTATGAGAAATAAAAACAAGGCATAATACCATTTCATTTAATTTAAATATTAATGATGAATCAAAACAGGATTTTTGAAAAAGGGGATACAATACACATGCTTCAGATCACCATTTCAAATAAAACTGAAGACCCCCCTTTTAAATTATTTTAGTTCAAAACAACTTTTTAAAACCTAAATAATGTTAGAAGATCATTTTTACTCAATGAATACAAAATTGGGTCAGAACACATTTCCCAACAATAAAAAAAACAAAAAACCCAAATTAATTTTATGAAACCCTTAGTAAAATTAAATAATGAAATTAAAATTATAAAATTCTGATTACACAAAACCAACACTATATTCATAGACTAAAACAAATCATAATGGTTTTTTGACTAACCAACAGATATAACATATATTTATACATCATAAATAGAATATTAACTTAAATCACATAAATTAATTTCATATTACCTCCTACCTTAAGGAGAAGACGAACAATTTGAAACACAATATCAATTGATGCTTTCATTAGTGACCACTAGAAGATGATCTTCCCTACCTCTATCCAAATGAACCATTTCATATTGATATGGACACTTATCCCCTATGTAAATATTCACTTTTCTATGAATATATATAAGGTGAACCCTATAAATATGGATATACTCATTGACACTTAAACACATATTCACTTTCCATATATATACATAGGCACCCCTTTCCGCAAAATTTATATTCATTGTTCCATGGGTTATAATTTAAATATCATGGGAACATATATATATATATATATATTCCTATTAAAATACTGGAATGTCTCATTCAACTCAAGAAACTCAAACTCTCCTAAAAGATGGCCAAAACACAATATACAAATACTAGTAACCCACAATACCCAGGATAACCTGAATGAAAATTGTGTTAAATAATGAAATTGAAGAAATTATACATCATGTGGATAAAGAATAAAAAAATTATCCAAAACTCCATGCCTTACATGGAGAATAACAAACATGTACGGAGCGGATGCAGGATTCCCTTCCCGCACCTTAGAAATGGAATAAAATCAAAATGATTACATAACCCTGACCTATGTATTTTTTGAAAGAAATAGAGTTTTGGGGAAATAAAAAATTGGCAACAAGTTGTATAATAATTGGAGATAAGGGAGTACCATATGATTTCATTGGATAATCTTTATGTAATTATAGTGAAATGGCATAGGGAAGAAGATTGGTTGAGGGGGTGCTGTGTGGATATATTAGAGGAGATGAAGGGGAGGATTCATGAGATTATAAAGTGGAGAAGAGGGGATAATGAAATAATTTATGAAATATAAAAAATGGAAAATAAAAAAAATTGAAAACATTCTCGCAACCCACACATTTTATGCATGGTTTTCCAAACAATAAGATAACCTTTCATTTTCAACTATCTATGCCAGGAACAGTCATATTGTTACTCCAATGTAGATGTACTATTTAGAAAACCATTCTAAACCCAATCCATTAGGTCATTTCAACTTACTGATCAGCACATCATATATTCCATATGGTTTAATAGACTGTGCAGAAGCTATGAGCTTCACATCATACTCACCTGGACACCAGCACAAGAACCACATTGTATCAACTAACCACTCTAGATAACCATGAAAGAGGTAAATTCCTTCTAACATTTAAATTTTTAGATCACTAGATTATGGATCACAAACATTCTCAATCACAAGATAAAATAATATAAAAAAAACCATAACCCTATGATTCCACATATATATTTTTTAATGAGGAATATATTTCTAGGATATAGTGTGTCGTAAATCTAATGATTATAATAGGTAAAAATAATTATCATAATTAAAAAATACTATTATATTTTTCTTAAAAGATATCGGTTTGAAATTGTTAGAAGAAAATGTAAGAGAGTAAAATGGGAGAATGAGTTGATGAAACATTTCCCTCTTATCGGTACTTCATCTCTTCAATGGAACTAAACTCTTTAAATTATTAGTGTTTGTTTGGGAATATAATCCATAATTATGATAAGTGGCTTTGATAGAGTGGATTGGGGAATACATTTGGTTTTGATCAAGTATGATGTAGTGGTTTTCCAATGGGAGTGAGAGTGGATTTGATATAGTTATAGATAGGGGTACTTTTATGTTATATAAGTGAATAAATTATTATATAACAGATTTTACATTAAATAGAAATATTAAAAAAATTATAAAATTTATTTGGATAAAATAACATGATTTTATAGTGTTGGATAAGTTTATTACCCAAATATATTATATTAATCAAAAAAAATAGAAATAAGTGATTTTGTAAAGGACTCTTTATACATTTAGACTTGGGAAATTATTTTTTTAGTTTACAAATTAGGTTTCTTTTGTAATAACACATTTATCTTATTAAATTCATTTTGGGTCTATATACAGATTTTAATATTTATTTTTTCGTTATTTAATCATTATTATTTCATAAAAAATTATTTTTTTGAAAATATATATTTTAAGTAGTTATGATAAACTTAAATTTTCTAAGTATGTTTTCAAAAGTTCACCCTTAAAAAATATTGATGTTCTGATTATAAAATTGATAATATTATTTTCAAAATGATTTAATACCATATATTTTTATTATTGACATAAAAATTATTTTTTTAAATTAATTAAAAAATATTATTTAAAAAATATTTTTATAATATATTTTAGTTTTTTATTTTGACAAACCTAGAAAAGTGAGATTAAAAGACTAAATGTTACTACCCATGTCAACAATGTGCACCATTCTTTTCGAGATCCTATCTGATTCGAACTCCACCGTTAACCATGCATGGCCTGGAGTAGTAATAAGGATGGGGTACCTTCTAGGAAGTTCCCCAAGGTGTGTGTGAGTGAGGACAAAACACACTGAAATTACATGTGTTCGCCTGTGGGGACAGTCATTAGTTTGATAAGAGACCCTAGTGAGTTATAGCCTATGGTGTGCTGGGAAGGAAACCAATGTATTACAGGAGACCCATGGTGTCAGATGTCAAGGTTTATGGCCCAAGGAGGCAGGTCGTGACAAATGGTATCAAAGACAATACCCAGCCGGAAGTGCTCAGGCACTGCCTGGGTTTGAGGCTTAGGGTCCACAACAAGGGTGTTGTGCTTTATAGAGGTGGATAATGTAACACCCCTAGAAAAGTGAGACATAAAAGGCTAAATGTTACTACCCATGTCAACAAGGTGCACCTATATTTTCAGGATCCTATCTGATTATAAATCCACAGTTAAGCATACATGGCTTGGAATAGTAATCAGGATGGTTGACCTTCTGGGAAGTTTCCCAGGGTGTGTGTGAGTTAGGACAAAACACACTGAAAGAACATGTGTTGGCCTGTGGGGATAGTCCATAGTTTGATAAGAGACCCCAGTGAGTAATAGTCTATGGCGTACTGGGAAGGCAACCAAGGTATTATAGGGGACCCATGGGGTCAGATGACAAGGTTCATGGCCTGGGGAGGTAGGTCGGGACATTTATCTTGAGATTTATTTTATGGAATTATAATATTTATATATAAATTAATTAATAATGATTAAAACTTATTCTACTAATTGATTATTTCTATGTCAAATTATTTCTCCAACTTCCAAGTTATTATTCCCAATGATTATGTTAATATTAAAAATGGACATGTTTTTATTCCAACGGCCACATTCGTATTCCAATATTCAAATAACCACTTAGATATGCTGATTGATTCTGTCATTAATAAAACACCCTAATTCCTCCAAAGGAAATATTTTTTCCTTGAATGATATTTTTTTTGATTTATAACTATTTATTGATTTCCATATTAGTATTCATGTGATTAATGATTTAAATAGATCGAGATGACAAAATTTTTATCATTCTACTTTTTCTATATTCTATTTTTTCCATTCTAATATTTCAAATTTTCATGGGTTTAGTTATTGAACAATATAAGAATATCCACTAATAAAATAAATTTTGTATGTTTTTATGTGAACAATAATTATATAATACTAGAAAATATTACATAACCTATATTAATTTTGGATAAAATATCATTTATAATGTCCAGTTCATCATGGGTTTGAAAAACATATAAGGATTCCATTTTATTATATTTCAATAGGAATATTGGGATACACATTTAAATGATAAAATGTCCAATACTATTTTGTAACTTAGACTACATTGAATGAGTTGTGAGTTCTAGTGGGTTATTTTTGGGGTTATCTGTTCACTATTACACATGGATTAATTCTTGATGTTCATCATATGAGATGGATCTCCATAGTTATTATAGTAGTTTTATATTGATTGGACTACATTTTATAATTATGAAGTTGGTACTATTGATGATTTTATTTATGCTTATTGTAAATTCCGGAAAATTTTCATACCATTATAAATATCCTTTGAATGGATCTAGGGATGGGATTAGAAGATGTATGGTTCCCCTATTGAAATAGATAATATATTTAGTTTAAGTTTAATGCATAGTTTTTATTGAAAAAATAATGGTTATTTCCCACCTTAGTGTTTAAATTAATAGGATAACTGAATCACTTTATTGTAATGTTATATTGTTACAGAGTGCGAATAAGTGGTTGACTAAATATATTATGAGGAATATTTTGATTTAGTATAAATTCATAGATGTATTGGTTACATATACATCAAACGCATCTAATTTTATATAACATATATTGGTAGATCATTTCCATTATTACCTCTAGGATCATGACTATTTTTTGTGAGATTTTCCATTATAAATTTCATTTATATTGGTTGATTACCCAAGTAATTCAATGGGAATCACAAGGGTTGGTCTCCTCATCCCTAGCTTAAAATCATGGGAAGAATGAAAACAATACATTATACCTGAGGGTGGAGGTAACCAAGGGATGTTCACACCTTTGTGATATAATGAGATGTGAACCCTTCATAGGATCCATTATAGGTACAAACATTTCGATTGAATACCGTCATTAATGGGAATGATTTTTATATGGGATATTACGTATCCCCATGAAGATTTTATCCTATATGATCAAACTGTGAGAGATAACCCCTATGGAAGCATATAATATATAGGGAAGTGTTTGTTTTTATTTGTGGGTAGTATGAAATATATCTTAACTGACTGATGATGATGTGTGATGCGGTATGTCATGACTTAAATTATTTTTAATCAATAATTTGGGACCCATTCTTTGTTTTCTGATTTTTTTTGCCCTGAGACTCTAATTAAATAGTTATTTGATATCATGTCCCCAATTTTAGAAAATATTTCAATTTTATTATTAGTTAATTTTTCTTATTTATGGTTGGTCAATTATAATTTTTTTATGTATCATGTCATGACCCATCCTCAGGGCTCTTGCTGTGACTACCCCAAACCGGCCTTCCATAGGCCAGGTGCTGGCGACTAGCACCAAAGGCATAAATCCCTATGCTAGGAAGGCATTGACTTTATAAAATGAAACAAACAAAACAGGGTACACAATAGGAAGTAAACACTAAGTAAACTGAATACAAAAGAGTGTGCTCCAAAGTAAATGGTCCAGTATACAAACCCAACTGAACAACAAGTACAAGTAAAGGGACAAATAGTTGAATGTAAAGAGAATCTCCTGAATCATCCTCCTAGTATTCCTACCGGAAGGGTAGGTACAAATGGCCACCTCAGTAACCACATCAATCAGTCTCCACCGTGTGCTGACTCATCGTAAGGCCCACCTCCGGGTACAGTCCAGTCGTGGCGCTCTCGGCCTCCATCAGCGTTGTTCGTCGTCTGCATCCAACACAACTAGGTGTGGGCATATCCCGTGCAGGAGTGAGTATAACAATACTCAGTAGGGACCTCGAGACCTGTGAGGACTCACAATATCCAATAATGATAAGAAAAAGAAGAAATATACAACCACAATGTATCAACCTACCCTACACTGGTATATTCCCATACATATATCTATGTTACCAAACTTAGTCTGGCTCCAGCTCACGAGCCAAAGCACTAACAAATTGCACAAAGGAAGTAAAGTTCACCACCTTGATGATAATGGTTAAAATACATGTATCTGATCATACAAGAATGTGACAATTGTAGAGAGATATATATGATCATATGTAGCAACTCGATCATCTAGGATATCGGACCCATACAAGATACAGTCCAGTTAAGCTGTCGGACCCACACAGGATATTGTCCAGCTACTCTGTCAGAACTGTCTAACCCACACAGGATTCTGGTACAGTTTTCATCATCATCGAACTCACATAGGATTCCAATATGGTAGTCATAGCTATCGAACCCACACAAGATTCTGGTATAAAATTCGACACAGTCACATCCAGATCTAGGGTTCCCACACACAACACGGTCTATTCAGGGATGGTCCGCTCCTTGAGCAAAGAGGTCGATACATCAACTATCATGAAATCTTGAGTTGATGTATCCCGAAGTTCCATCTCGTCAAAAGAAACCGAACGTGACAGACGACGCGTCAATCGAACACCCAGTCTGAGAGTTATTGGTTTTTCCATTCCAGGGGCCCGGTTGTATTTATGCTCGTTCCAATCCCGGCCGTATTCCAAAGTCATCTAAAACTCACTTAGAGTATCGTAGAAGGTTTGCCTCATCATATGGTTCCCAATTCCATAGACGACGTGTCTTTCGGATGCATAGTCTTGAAGATATCCATGTTTAAGAAAAATGGGCCCGGCCCATCAAGCCTAGTGGGCTAGCCGGTCGGCTCATCCTTGATCGGTGGGTCCGACCCGGCTGGGGGGTTAGCCCTACCCGGATTGGCGGGTCTGAACATGATTCAATGGAAATAAATAATCCTATAATGTGAAATGCATCAAAATTGAGTATATGTGACACTAGACAAAAGAATACCCCTATCTCAACGGAAAATAAAAAAATACATGATCGGATCAAGGTTTTGAATATTATATTACCTTGGTTGAAGTGAAATTACTTAATTTAATGTTTTTTGGGATTAGAGTGTAATGATGTAGATTTATTTTTACCAATTTTATTTTGGTTAAAATATTTATTAAAGGAATAATTATGGTATTGCAATACTTTTTCTTTATGGATTTGAGAGAATATGTAAAATTCTACCAATGACAAAAAAAAATTTGATTAAGTTAAAGATGAACTTCATATAAATTGAATGATTTATGAAGGAAAAAACTAAATATTTTCCAATTGTTGATATAATAATGATCAATTAGTTTTCATAAAGGAATTGGTAACCTTAATGGTTTATCTAATCTTGATTTTGTGGTATTTAATGGTAGTTCAATTTGCTCACAGTATAGAAATTATATTAATTTATTTATAGAATATGGAATAAATTTATTTCATTTGAAAAGCCATCACATTTAGAAAGTTCATAGTGTATATATAATGAAAAAAGGGAAATAATGTTTTATTGCCCATAACAAAATGACGTGATGTCCTAATTAATATGAAATTGCTTTTTGTTAATCAATTGGATTGATAAGTATTAATTATTAACTACCGGTGTTACTATAATGGTTTAGAGATTGGTTTAATAAATTGCATAACTTGTACTAACTATATTGATTTTAGATAATAGTTATATATATACAAAATGACTTTAAACTTTTTTATGTATCAAACAATCTGTTAAAAATGAATTTCAGTGCTTGGAGGATGAAAAATTAAGTTTAGAATATTCATTTCATAGATTAATTTATAATTTTTAATTGATCGAACCAAAACAAATGAACTAAATTGTTATTCTAAATTTTAAATTTATCAAGAATGTATACATTAATATATTCATATATACTAACAGAATTCCGCAACTTTCAGAAAATGAACTTGAAAAAAATATTTCCCTATTACCATCTTTTTGGATTAATCAAATGGTTCATTAAATCATTATAGATTTATGGTTTTGGGTCACCTAACATTACATTTCCCATTTAAATTTGTGAGATCGTTTATCAATATCATTCTCTATTAGTATATACACATTTCATCTTTGACCATATCATAAATTGCCACCAATTTTCACTTAATTGGTAACCTAATTTTGGATTACTCTATATTAAATTTTTACATTCCTTTATAACTTATGAAGTAGATTTTTTGTTATCCCTTTTTTAGAATTTGGGTTTTCAATAATGGTATATTCAAATTATAAACCCTTGAATATCGAGATCAATCTTATATTGGAAGGAAACAATTTATTTACATTAAGGATACTGTGACACCCAATGAATTTAAAAGAAGAAAATTTGTTTTGATATAATGTATGATATGACACAACAATAATAAAAGAAATCATAACACTTTAGGTATTATGAAATATTTAATTTTCAATAAATTTAATCTCTTCAATAGCTTGTGGAACATGTAACGTCGAGTAAAAATGAACCATAATTTATTATACTTCTATAACCTAGACATTAAGATGGTGGGTATTTGTACTAATAATTTCGGTTTCAATACATTAGTATTTTTATAAATGAAAAAAATAAATTCTACTGCTATATATTTAATATAAATAATGCTAAAACCATTTAAAATAAAAATATATTATTTATTAAAAAACTATATTTTTGTAAACATTGGTTTACTCACATTTTACGCACATTAATTAAAAGTAATATTTAATCGTTTTCAAATATATATATTGATAAAATGAAAATAATTTTCTTTATAATAATATATAAATTATCTTATGATTATTTTTTGAGTCTTTTATGAAATGATAATTGTTTAGCTGAATAATGAAAAACATTAATTGTTAATTGAAAACATTCGTTTTTTTAAAATTATTTATAGAGAAAATTTATATTTTAATTTTTGTAAAGTGAAAATAGAAAATTTTTTATATATATTAATATTTTGTATTCAATATTATTCATTTTAATGTTGAAATTTTTTATTAAAACATTGTAATCTTTTGAAAACTTTATCTTTGGAAAAATTATTTATCATCGCGCCTGAGGGGTTAATTTTAAATTATTTACATTTGAATTTTGTGAATTTAACTTATAAATATGGTTTCAATATTTATAGTAATAATTATTTATATTTTCCAATACGTTTAAATTAATTTTTAACAAAAATTAATAGTGATAAAATAAAAAAAATGAATCCTTCTAGTTAATGATCAAATGGAATTATCAGTGGTGAGAATAGAATGAAAAGGGTTAAACCTAATATAGTTTATAAAAGAAATTCTATTGAAATATTTTGACCCTATAACACATAATTCCCATGAATACTCCATTTTTTCCCTTATGAAATATGACAAACATGGGTACAATGTTTTGTTTTCAAAATAAATTAGTGTTCGAATCACAACAATTATAAAAAACCTCCACTCTCCTCTCTTTGTCAAACCTTTATACAATTTTTTATTAGATGATTCCAATGAAAATAGATTCCCAAATTCAAATCTATAATCCATAATGCATCATTTTTCTTTGAAATCCATTCATGGAAGGATTTTTGGTAAATTTAAGTTTGTTATTTGGAGAAGATGTAACATTCTTCTATGAGAATTTTTATTTTATTTCATTCTCCAAATACATTAATTATCATTGAAATATTTTGATATTATAAATTCTGTGTAAGAATAAATAGTTATTTTTTCTTAATATCGTGACCTAAAAAATCTAATATTATATCAAATGGGTTACCAAATCATCTTTTATTTGAATAGTTTACTATCACCTCATGAACTAATGTTATCCGATTTTCAATTACCACCTCCCATAGTTGGGTATAAAGATGGATACTATATATATATATGATATTTTAAAAATAATTAAATGGATATGGTACTGATATCATATATAATGTTTTTACTTTTCATTCATTATGGGATAATTTGGCATCACTGATTTGTACATAAGACTGCAGAGACGTTATATGATGTGATTTATCATTCAATAGTTCTGGAAATGTAACGTAAAAATCATATTGTTAATGATTATATAGGATATAATTAAAATAATTATTATATTATTTAAAAATTTATCAATCTGAAAAGATAATATAATTCAATTTATTTATTACCTTTTCCATTAAAAAATGATGATTACGTCATTCGTGTATGAGTGGACTACTACCTTCATGAAACTACATGACAATATTTTAATCACCACATAAAATATATGATATATATAATTATATAAAAAGAAATTATATGGTATTATTGATATTACACTAATTATATAAAGGAAATATAATTCTTATCTCCTTTCTGTAATGTTTATTAAAAAATGAATTGTTACTCATGCATACCTATGACCTACACTCTCTATGATCATATCATATGTCATTTCCCAAAAAAACATTCATTATTTGACTAAAATATATAATTGATGCATAAATATAATATCTATTCCACTATAATTAATCCTTATGGTTTAAATAATGACCTCTTTTATAATAGTCAACCTAGAAAAGGAATTTTTTACACATAATACATATAACATTAAAATATTTGACATAAAAAAATTTATTGTGTATTCATATATAACAACATAATAAGTGATATAAAAAAATAATAAACATCAAAAAGGTTTATAAAAATGTAATTAATTAACATATGTTTTTTATTCAAAAAGATAAATAACATATGTGATGAGTCAGACTAATGGTAATAGATTCTCATATCACATTTTCTTCTAGGAAAAAACACCATATTTTCCACTTATTTAATTTTTTTGGTGTACATACAATACTTTATTATGTTATATGATGAATATATTTATTTTAATGGTATTTAAGGTTTCATTTAATTTTATTTCTTCCATGTGCCTCATGATTCAAAAGTTAAGAAATTGGTATGGTTTTATTATACAATGACATCACTATTTAAGATTGTTTCTATTTAAATATCCATTGGGGAATTACTTGATATTTAAATATTAAAATAAATATATTTTGATACCCTATTGGAATTAATGACACTTTTCAACTGTAGTACCATTTTTTCCCTCCTTGGTACATAAAATGATTAACAAAATCCAATTTTATTTCACTCTTCGGTCAATTATCCATTTTATTATAAAATATTTTTTAAAAAATGGCTCTGAAAATGTTTTAGTGATATTAAAATGATTTAGTAAGTAATTTTTCAACCATGTTTTATTTCATTTAATTTTATCTGAAATGAATCTTCTTATTATTTTCTGAATGATGAGGTGTTAAAACGCTTGTACGGTGTAAAAGGATTGTTATTTTTAACTTATACGGTAAGTAAAACAGCTCATACCATCATTTGTTTGATGATTTATTTTCATATATACCTTGTTACTTATAAATTAAAAAAATTCCTACAATTATTTAAATTATTTATTTGAAAAATTGATCTTCAAATAAAAGTATTTTCACAATACATCAAAATTTTTATTTTGTTTAAAAAAATTATCTTCAATGAATATTTATTTTCATCAAGATATGTTCCATGTTATCATTAAAAATAATTTTCAATCTATAATGACATTATTTGATATTAATTATTCCTTAATGGGGATATAATCCAATGATATTATTATTATTATTTTTTGAATGGTTTATCATCAATATGAGTGGGGATGAAATTTGTAGATACCATTCATTTTACTATAGATTATATATTATTATGTTTATTGATTGGGAAACTATTTAAATTTCATATTATAATTTAAATTTAAATGTTTATATTTATAATGATTCAACCATTTCATGTTAGGAATGTATTAGACATTGAAATTTATCGGTGGGGCCATTATAGCCTATTGATGAATCTGTAAGGGGCATCGGTCATATTAGATATGGTTTTGAAAGAGTTCTTATGAATTTATATTAATTGATTAGAATAATACATGATGTTATTATATGTATTTCAATAAGGATTTACAGTATAATATATCATGTTAGAATCCTCGATTGAATATTTTTGATGACCAACATTATTCATTACATCTTTATGAATATGTTTAATAATATTCTATGTGATTTATTGATTAGTAAGAAAATTATTATTTATTTAACATTTCATGTTATATTATATATGTATTTTTTAACATATTTTATTCCTATCATATTAAGCTCATGTTATTTTTTAAATTTCATGTGTTTCCCATATTTACATTTTTATATTTATTATACATAATTTATTCATAGGTTCAGTTGTATTTTTAGCATTACTGAGCATCTCATCTCAGTAACATTTTAAATTTTCTCTAGGATACAAAGAAATATTTAGTGATTGAAATATGATGATATTATAAATTGAATAATGGAATTATCAATGATATTTATTACATTATTTTATGTTTTAAAAATGAAATGTGAATTTCAAGTATGTATCTAGTTTACCTTGAAAACTAACTATTTGGTCCTTTGAGTTTCGATTCCTTATATCTTATGCCAAAGTAATAATCTTGGCACCATATATAGAATAATTGGGTCATGTTTTTATATATTAAATTACATCAAGGGAATAAAATTTGATATTATTAATGATAAAAGTATGAAATTTATGATAAATATGTTAATAAATAGATTGAGGAATATCATTCATTCGTTCTCATAATAATATGATTCTTTAAAAGAATATTTTTTTAGAATAGAAAAATTATTTATGAATACCTTTAGTTTTAATTATTTTTTATCAATATAAAATCAATATGATATGATATTTTTTTAAATAGGTGAACCAATAATAATATATCAGTTAATCATGAAATTGTATAATTGTATATTTAATTAAAGAATTATTCACATTATAAAAATAAAAATGAACAAATTTATTCATTATTTTTTCTTCCATAGTGTTACAAACATAATAATGTAATGAATTTTTTCTTTAAATACCTAAAAAATGGGTAATTTAGATAAATATTAACCAAATATAATGATGACTCAAAAATCAATCAATTAGAGCTCATATATTTGGAACAGTATAGATCATTTAAGGGATATTCAAATAATTTATAATTTCACTTTTTATATTCAATAGATTTATTTATTGGGAATATAATATCATTTATTTGATCAATAAAATAATGTCCATCAAAAAATTAATATGATTTAAAATATGTGTTGAAATAAATAGTATTAATCTTTTCATGAAATTAATATTACAAATAATTATTCAATTAATTATTAATTTGTATGTAAAATATTCAATGTATCATTTTAATAAATATTATTCAGGATTAAAAATATCCTTAAAACATAGTTAATTTTCAAAAACAAAGGAACCAAATTTTATCTGATATGGAACACAATATCCAAATTAATAAAGGAACATTATATTTTCATGTGGAATGAAATTAGTATAGTTATTTTTATGTATATTAAATGATTAATTCAAAGGTGATGAAATATTTTCTTTGATGATATTTACTATAGTAAAAGACTAATTTCTATAGTTTCTTATCAATTAATATATCCTAGTGTTATCAATGTTAATGTTATAACTCATGCAATGATTGTAAAGAATTATAAATTAATCATTGATAAATATAAATAAATGATGTATTATTTCAATTTTATGAATGATATTTTGAATATCATTTATATTTCTAAAATATAGGTAACTAAAAAATCATTTATTGATAGTTTATACTAAAAGTGTATTGAAGAAGGTGGAGAAAAAGTTATTATATTTTTTTTAAAACACTCTGTTTACTATAAAAAAATTAAATAAATATCATAATTAAAGGATTAATTAAGTAATTAATCGTCTAATATTTAATGAATAAAAATATAATAAAATTATAAAATATTGATAAAGAATATTTAGGAACACAAAATCATTTAAAACATAATTATCGAGTTCAAAGAAGATGATTTGAGTGGATATCAACTTCTATGTCAAGGATACCTATTATGATTTGGTAATTTTTCAATAAATATTAAGATTATATATAATTATTGGTTGATAAAAAAATAATTTTTAATGTAATATAATTCTCTAATAAATGAGTTATTTGTGATTTCTATGCTTTGAAGGAAGTGTTAATTATTTTTTCCTTTGAACATCAAATAGAAAAAATCACATTTTCAAATCTAAAGCATATTATATATATTATTTAATTAAATAATCCACTACGGAAGATGGAAAGTTTTTTATTCACATGTTATTAGGAATTAATTTTTTTTAAAGATGAAAATGTTATGTAATTTAGTCAGACTATGTTTTATTAATTATTAGACATTTGTTGCACTTAATAGATTCGAGACAAGACAGCGATTGTTATTTTTTATTGTGATCTCACTTCATGTGTTTGAAATAATAATATTATATTTATCTCTAGAAATATTCCATGCTATTTATACTGTGAATTTTATTATGGATCCATTTATAAAAAACATTGAATATTGATTCATTTTTACATATCAATATTGATAATGTTGAAAATGTTTATCAAAATTATTTTTGGGAAATTTTTTCAAACCTAAAAGGGAATTATAATATCTACGTATAATTAAATACTTGTATATTATATTATTTTAGAGTGAATAAATAAATTGGCAATATTAGATATAAATATAGACAAAATGAAGATCTTATTATCCATGTGAATTAAATTTGTTCATTATTTGTGATAATTAGGTGTGATAATCCATTCATGGGAAATAATTAAGAATTATAAGATCAATCATATAAATATAAATTAAAACTTTACAAAATAGAATATGTTGAAAGTATTTTAAATTACATAATTTCTTTTAATAAAGTAACAACTGTGTTATTTTTCACAATACCATTATCTAAATATGTTTTTTAAATTTTTATGTTTATCATGGTTGTTATGCCTCATTTTCATCATTTATAAGGTATTTTTATTCTATAAATTCTAAATTATTACTATTTATTATCTTTATCAAATTCCTACAAACAATTAAATAAGAATATTTATTTATTTTGTTTCAAATGTTGATAACATATAATTAGAAATAAAAATAATTGAGAATTGGATTGAATTTATTTATTGTATAGTGATTTGTGTTGAAAATGATCATTTTCAATAGTTTTTATGTTAATTAAATGAATGTAAATTAATCAATTATATTTTCTAATCATATATTATGTAGGAAATACTAGTAGAGTGATAAATGGGTGATTCTTGTAGTGAATACTTTTTAATCTAACAAATATCAATCTTGATTTTTATATAGAGTTCAATAATAACCATTTTGAATTTTAAAATTGATAAATATTAAATTATAATTTAAACTTTTTAATTTTGATATCTTTTTTTATCAAGAGATGATATAGTAATGACTTTTTATCAAGAGTTTTGAAATTGGGTATCAACTGTTATATTTTGGATAATCAAAAAGTGATTCATTATTGGAAAAATTATTATTAAATATTAATATTTAAAAGAGGATAAACTATTCATTTTAGTAGTTTTTTAAAAAATAAATGTTGAGATTTTTTAAAACATATTTAAGGATTTGGTTATAAGAGTTATATTATAAGAGGTTGTCTAATTAAATATTGAGTTTTTATAATCATGTAAGATTTTTTTATACTTCACTGCATATTCATTTTAATTTATTTTATTATAATATGTTTAAAAATAAATTATTTATTATGTTTTTTGAATGTCTATTATATAGTAAAAATTAATGGACATTGATAATCATAATGTAATTGATGGCATATGTTGGAATAATTGTATAAAAAGTACCAAGAATATAATTTTTTATAAAACTAGTTTTTTAATTCTAATTTAATGTAGTTATTGTAGATAACAAAGTGGCAGAAATGCATTATCAATAATTGTACAATTAGACATCGTTGGAGTTATACGTAGGGAGGAAGTAATTATTTTCGATCACTTATTTACAAATGATGTTATGTGTTTCAATATATAATATGTTCTTTTCTTTAAAAATATAAAAAACTTTTGCCTATGCTTTTTTTTCCAAAAAAATTATACCCAAACCCACACTGAGTTAAGTGAAAAATTCCATAAGGCTTCTATATATGTTCATTTCAATCTGATAAATATAAAAAAAAATCCAAAACTGATTTGATGAATGTTAATGCTATATTATCACTAATCAATTGGATATCTGGAAATCAAGAAGGAACGTATGATAAAATTGACAATAAGTATATATAGGTTAATTTCATGGAAATATGTTATTATTGAAAAATTCAATAAATTATTACAGGATAAAGGAATCATGAAACTGTGTTGTTAATTCATTTTCTAATGCCTAAATACCAAAATTGTTGATTGAAGACATGTAATAAAATGTTTGAAGACATTGGTTTTTAATGAAGGGGTATTATGATTATCTCATTTATATCATGATATTGATACATTATATTTTCATAAAAAACAATCTAATGTATTTTTATCTAAATTTTAGTATCAATAAAATTAGTAATGGACTAAAAATGACTGTTAACTCAATAATTAAAATATTGATGAAATTATAAATTTATAATTATCAGTGTTCATCATATACAAAAATATTTATTTTTATAAGGATCATAATATTTTTTTAATGTTATTCCATGATAACTAATTATATAATAAAATTAATGTTTATGTATTTCATTTATTATATGGTTTTCTCATTATACATATATAATATAATTTATTAAATTTTAGATTATTTTATTATATCATGGGTTCTTGATATGCCCTAAATTTTTATTCATGAGATTTTTCTACATGTTATTGAGGTGATACATTATTAACTATCAAATATAGGATGTATTCATTAATATTAAACAGAAAATAATGTACATATTTACTTATTATCACAACAGTATTGTTCATTATTCAGAATTAAATAAATATGAATTAAAATAGAAGATATTTTTTATTTAAATAAAAAATAGGTTTCAAGGGGTTGTGTTCAAAAAATTAAATAAGAATTAAAATTTATACATTAATCCTACAGGTCCATGAGATATTGAAGTTCCCTAGATTATTTTTGATATGTTAGTAAGGTTAGAGTTTGGAGAATCCCCCCATGAAGTAAATTAACTAAGAAGATCTAATAATGGATCAAAATTATTACATTGTAAAAATTTCACTGTGTTTGATTTCTGGGGCCCACAACAGAAGCTGGTTGGTTAGGGATTTTAAATTTTTCATCAGCAGGATGACGGGACTTGTGGTTGCCAACGATCCAAGCCTCGGAGAGGACTGAGGATCTCGCGTAAATTGTAAAGAGCACAAACATAAACCGAAAACATACACATTTCATATCTGAAGCCGTTGTTGACTGCAACTTGTCATTGGTGATCATTTCACGAAGGATCCATAGTATTATCCCCCTATATAATCCACACACACTTTAAAAATCCTCTAGAACTCTGATAATCAACCATTGGGTGTTAACGCGGCGATCAGACAATATATTCGATGTCCCAACGATCACCGCATTGTCGATCATACGATGTGTGAGAAGAAACTCGATCCGAGCACGGATCGACAGCTTCTCTCTCTAGATAGTGGGAGGAGAGAGGAGCTCTGGCCAAAATGACATGACTTTTTGTTGTGCTTGAGCCCCTCTCCTCTATTTATAGCGGATTGTGGAAATTACCCGGTTGGGTTCCCCGACCCCCGTTAATTCCACATCCACTAAATAAATAACTATAACCACTTAAAACTGCATCAATATTATTTATATATTTTATCACATAATTTTAATATATTACATGATAAAATCCGATCCATTTAACTTGACTCGTTGTCCCGCTTAAAATTAAGATAACCTTGATTATTAAAATAATATTCGTTTGATTAATATTTTCTCGTATTTACAGAACTCGCAAATACATTAAATAAATTCAATCCCAAATAATCATAACTTGAATATTATGTAATTTATTTAATTATTTTAGTGATCGACAACATGGACAATGCTTTGACCCCATGGCGGGGCCCACTATGTCCATATACCAATTCAACTAAATAGGGCAGATTCTTGAATATGCTATTGTGTGTGACCCTATAGGCCCTTATCTCAATAGTAGTGAATAAAATTCATAGACCAAGAGTGGGGTATAGAAACCTATCATGTGCCCTAAAGAGCTAAGGATAGTCATTCCAATTACTACCAACCTACGAACACTGATTGTGTACTATAGTCTCTTTGTCATTAAATATCTCATAAAGCAGGGCGCACTCTTGTGTCATCATCCGTATCTTGCTTTAATATTTGTTGATCTATCCAAATGGATTTGGCTTTATTCTACTTTGGCCAAAGAATTATGAAGGCGGCACCATCCTGATCAACCAGGCGTGAGATATACAACTTCTTAACATGGAAGTGAGAAATTCGTTCTTGACCATTCAACCAACGTCATAGCACCAATGACGCACCCAACACAGTCTACCTCGCCACGAAATTACTACCATGGTTTTATCCTTGCATCAAAGTACGTAATTAAATGATATACATTGGTAATGATCTCAAGTCAAGAGAGCAATACACATGTCCATAGATAGGAACAACCAATGAAACCCAAAACCTGTAGTGTTCCTATTGACGAGTCTAGCCTCATGAACTCACTACTAGAGATCACCAAGTGTGAACATCATGAAAAGAAGTCTCAATGCTTATGATCCCCCAACACCTGATCATAATACATCTACTATGTCTAGTCAGTAAGATATATCTAGACTATAGAACATATATTTAAGATCAATGTCATTGTATCTCGAGGTTCTCAATATAGCCTGGGATTTGCTATAACCTCTCGACCCGAAAATTAACCTTTGGACATTACTATTATCATAGTGGATTCAGAAAAGTATACACAATAATGGTAAGATATCATCATTCATATCTAATTGTACACATGATATGGTAATCAATAGTACTACATAGTTGGGTCTAGGGAACCCACCATTTCAACACTCCCACTTGCACTAGAGACAACTTTCTAACTAATCTTGCTAGCTACTGACATGATAAATAAAATTCTTCTGCTGAGTAATGGCTTGAACTATTGGTCCTACCACGTTTTTACCATGTGGCATATCTGTTATATGCGACCTCATATGCTTGATTAGAACATCTCAAGATAGGGTATCCCCAAGTATATCACTTTGTTCATTGTCATAACTTGACAACAAGGCTACTAAGAATATCGTAATTCTCATTATGGTAATACTTTTCTCACAAGGTGAGAATCCAAGAACTGGAACAAATCATTGTGATTTATAACTTCTTCTTAGATACCGTAGAAGCTGCAACATACTCGGTATTTGTAGTTATGGCTACCACAAGATTTTATGAGCTTGACTCGCTGATCTCCTTTTCCTAACTGCGATACTAGATCAAATTGATCTAAGGACTACTAGTATGTGTCCCACTATAACTAGTATACCTTCCTCTCCATATTCCAGGTACATATCATTTGTTATTACCGAAGTACAAGATGATAGTTTTGACTGCATCATTCACAATGCTCCTGGAAATAAATGATATCTTCCTATAATAAATTAAATCCTGGAAGTATCTATTATTGTACATAATATGGCATATGTGATTGATCCATTGCTAAATCATATGGTATAAATTCAGAACATTAATCTATTCCTATGTTCTAAACATATTAACATGAAGAGATTAACCCATGTGACATTGGCAACAATACTAAAATTGAATTGTTCCAACTTTTATTTTTCAATACAATGTCACTCTATTTATAATTTACTATGACCAAGCAACCTTTTGATCTAACATAGTGGATCCTACTCCATATAACATAGGTTTCTACTTTAAGTAAATCATTGGAGAATTTCTTTTAACCTAATCTTATCTAATTGTAAGATCAAAATCTGTTTTCCATATGTTATCGAACATATTTCACTTGGAAAACATTGGTGTTCCCACTATCCTTTGTTAGACACAAGGAAAAGATTCATTTATAATGAATATTCTAAGATCTTGTTGCTTACATTAATCTAGAATTGGATTTCATTAACTTTAAACCCTTTTTGACATCATTTGATGTCATCATCTCTTTCTGGTTGCGTCATATAGACACCTTCCACGAAAGATGATCTTGACATCGAATGACCAATAAAAAGATCTTATAATTTCAGCTATGACATGTAGAATTATAATATATTTAGGCATACCGACTTGGTAAAACCAATTGATCATTATTGGTACCATACTTATACCATCCATGTATCATTTCATTTGAATACCCACCACAGTATTCAATTTATAATCCCCTTTTCAATTTGATACATGGAATCCATTATAGAATTTTAGTTGATCTTGTCAATATTTGTGGGTTTCCTTATACTTCTTACTTGTAGGATTTATTATTCTTAATGAATATATATCACCGGCCATGGTGAATATAAAACCATCACAATGGTTTCATTCTTCCTACACAATATGTGTCTCTGGAACATGCCAATTCCACATGTACTTGTGGAACTTGTTCCTTATGCCAACCATTTTTGTATCTCAAGCATTGACTAAGTCTAAGTCAATTCAACTCCCACTATCTCTAATAGAGACGTGCACCCATGTATAGAAATGTATTCTAGTACTTGACTACATCTTTTATATCTTTGGGATTTAGGTAATATCTTAAGCAACTGTTTGGATAATTACCTTAGATGCACAACATGTTTAAATTAATGAATGTTTGTTTAAATACAAAAAAACTCTTTGAATCTAAACGCATCCTATAACATAACGGGTTTTCTATCATACTATGACTCGCATGATATCCATTTTTCATTTTGGTTAGCATATTGGTTATGGGTGTAAGCTGTTATTTGCAAAGCACATCACGATATATAATGGAAGTTTCTATAGGTTGTATCATTGACACAACATACATCATAACTTTTATGTATAACATATGAGTTTATGAATTTCTCCATGATACATGTTTGTTGACTAATTTTAATATGTAAGACTTTATCATCGATCCTCCTTACGAATGACAACACGGTGATGTACATAAGGTAAAATTTGTTTAGGAATTACTCGATGCTACATTATCATGATTGATGATTGCTTGGTCGACATATTCTTCGACCTGCCGATCCGAAGCAACTCATATCTTCTGACCAAACTTATACTTCATTGGTACATTCTGTAATGACTTAATGGAATCTTATGAAGTATTATAACCTCTATCTTTCTTTGGAACATTTCACACTCTCGTGTTGAACTATCCCCAGAAGCTTTGTGGTATACATTTATTTCTAATGGATTCTTTGTCTAAACTAAAGATGTCAATTATATAATAGGTTTTTAGCTGTGCTGAGCCTAAATACCATTGATGATATCAACATTTATTTTTACGAGACAAAGAATCTTCTTGCCATAATTGGATAGGTTTTACATTTTATATTCATCATGTATTGCCTTTTATTCAAGTATGTCAGAACTATTTTGTTGAGTATGTTACCATAAACAACATTCATTCCAATACATGGAACAATGTCTCATCATGACCAAAATGGAATGTGAGATAAATGTTTTGGTTATACTCAACAACTTGTTAATCTTGAATCAATCAATTGGAAATTAGAAGTTATGTTTTTCTCACCATTGACTTAGGAATCGCCCTTTCTCAGCTGCTTGGAGAAGACACTTTACTTCTAGTAATGTTTCCCAAAATACATGGTTATTTTATTTCAATTCATATATGTGAAAATCATATTGTATTTTAATACCCAATAAGAATGAGAGAAAACCATTCTATTATTTGATGAATATTAACTGAATGAGGAGTGGGTACTTGGTTCTTGTATTTTAGTTTTTAAACATCCATAAATTTATATAAATATGTGATGAAAATAACCTCCTGTTAAATAACCAACCACCTTTCATTGAAGTACATGATGAAGGTGTCTTTGGCCTAAATTTCCACAATCCTTTTCAACTTTTCATTCAATGTTTTCTCTATAAGAATTAAATATGGCGTTATATCCAATATTCTTATTACTTGGAGAATGTTACCTTAATGTTAATAAAGCACTTACTCTATAACATTCGTTTGTACCTTTAAATAAAAAAAGAGTAAAAGGGTGTAAAATGTGTAATAATGGGATGTCATGAATGATTTTCAACCGTCTTTCACTTTACAAAAACCGAGTGCAACCATCACATTCAAATCTTGCTTCTCTTTCTCCTCGAAAGGATCTTGAAGATGAGACTAAATGTGATCGTCATCCAAGTCTTGATGTAGTGACCACAACTAAAATTAGAACATGATGATAGAATTATGATAGAACCATCATATGATTTATTCATAAGTCTCCTGAAATCAGTTTTACACCCTCGCTTCCTGAGGTGGCTTAATAGGTTGGGACACAAGCACCTTGAATTTCCATTGTAGTAGTAATGTGTGCAATCACCTATACTACATTTAGGAAATTCATGCTTAGTTTAAACATTAAATTTGTCTAATATTTATAACAGTTTTATTGTGGAATTTCATGCCATTATCTACAAATATACATTAGCATATTGTACTTTAATGTGATTACCTTATGTGACATTACTGATTATTTAATCATTAAATGTCTCCCACTAATATTTCGAATTCTAGGAACCCTCTGTACTAGAATAAGAATAATATTGACTATTCTAGTGGCAAGAATCCATGTAACTCCCTCATAGTCTATAGGATATGGCTACGCCACTACTCAAAGGGTCCAAGGTAGGGTTTTGGATGGCTAATCACATTAACTAGTGGTTCCTTGATTTGCTGAGTGAAGTCCCAGCTTCAAAAAATAATTTAATGATTTACTGAATGCTTGCCTCTAAAATTAAAAAAACTTGCTAAGGCTATTCTATTGCTGCAATTCATGTTATGTCGACCCACCACATGAATAAGAACTCCCCGGTAGTAAGAGGCACCCTCAGCTAAGGCATGAACCGGCACCTCGAACACCCGGTTTTGTTCAAACTTGAATTATGGATGGCTATTTGTGACTTAATATTTTCATTGAGGGTTTTATTGGATTTCCCTTGATGAATGTGATCCATTTCTATTGAACTTTTTAATCTATGTTTTCGTGCTAACAACTCAACTTAAATAGAAAAACAGACGTCGTTTTTTTATGCATTTTATTATCTATTTTTTTATGTATTTTCCTGCTGTTCTAAAATACTTAAAATAATAAATAAGTGCATAATGGTAAAACTACTACCTGACTTGTCTTGAGCATCTAAATGACCTATGTGCATTGTACCTGAGTCATATGCTTGACTCTTGATGCAACATGCCCTTCATGTATGTCTGTTGGACTTATGCAGTATCACCATGTCCTGGTGGGGTCAACATCACGTCATGGAGTACCACCTCATCTTGGTGGAATCCACGTGTTGTCTTGCACTGTCGTACACCACCTCATTTTGGAATGGTTTACGTCACTCTCTATCTTGGTCCGACGTACAATGATACTCGCGCGCAGGTGAGGTGGTCTCAAGTATAAAGGTACATCATATAAATAATTGGCGCGCATGACCTTATACATTTTAACCAAAAAAAATGATGATGTATAGACCATCTATTTAATTAATTTACAAGCATTGAACATATTTAAATAATTAATTAAAAACAAATAATGAAAACATACTAGGGTCGGTGCTCAAGACCAGTAGATGGGTAACTATAGCGCAACAGAATTAGAATACATTAAAGCATGTACGGGGGTTATTTAATTAAATTAAATTAAATGAATTAAAAAATTACAATAATATAATTAATTATCTGTCATCTAATTAATTTAATTTCGATACTTAAAATTAAATTATTTATTTATTTATTTTAATTTCAAAAATTAAATTAATTTTTAATCCTCGGTTATTAAAAATTATTTTAATCATAATTAATATAATTAATTAATTTCATTTAATTAAATTAATTAATTATGTTAATTAATTAACCTGGGCCCATGAAAGGGAATTCTGGGACTGGCAAGCCCGCTCATGCCGGATCCTGGCTGAGCGGACCCACCTGGTCACATGTTAGGTCATGTTGAACCAGGTACCTGCTACCCGAGGAGAGCGTGCTGCGTGGTCTTCCACTACTGGAGGCAGCGCCTCTCTTGGTAGGGCATGGGTGTTTTCTGAGTGTTCGGGAGCAGGTTCCTGATGTGGAAATTAGAGGACGGCCGTGAGGATGGTCGACGACGCTGTCTCCAGAGTAGTAGGGGGGTGGAGCCCGCTTCATATACGGGAGGACCGCGGTGGAGGCAGGGTGGCGTGCTCAGTTATCCACGTGCTTCTGGTTCATCCCGAGTGATAGGGAGTCATCTGGGAGGCGGCTTGGTGCACACAGAGGAGGACCTATCTGGCAGGAGAAGCCACCGGGTGGCCGTTCGCTGCTCGCCGGGAGGATAGGAGGCGGCTAGGGGCTAGCTCGGAGGTGCGGGACTCAGCACCGGGTAGAGCTGCGGGCGGCCGCGCTGCTGCGGTGAGAGCGCAAATCGGCGGCAGGAGGAGGTAGGGGGCGGGTGATGATGAGACTTAGTGTGGCGGCCTGAGCGGGAGACAGTGGTGGGGAAGGTTGACTTTCGTCCGAAGAGCACCGGAGGGCGGAGGAGTGGGCTACTCGGTGCGGCAGTGGCATGGTCAGAGGGAACCCGGGGGGCGGCCGGTTGAGGTGGCTCCGCCAGAGGGGTTGCGAGTTGCATGGTCGGAGGGAACCTTGGCGATGGCGTGTGGCTCCATAGTGTTTCAGTAGGTCATGTCGATGGAGCATCCATGCGGCGCTGCATGCGCCACGCCTAATGGAGAAGAGGGGTCCGCTCGGACCCCTGGAATTCCTCTTTTTTTCTTGTTGTTTCCACGCACCTGCCACTTTTATTATTATTTTTTAAAAAATAAGACTTCATTTGAAGTCTATCTTTACCCCACCCCCTTCTTTTTTTTATTTTAATACTTGACCACAAGTCTTCCTTTTTTTGAACTTTCTAAAGGCTATTTTAGCCTTTAGATATAATAATAAAAAAATTATATTAATATAATAATTTTATTATTATTATAATTTTATTATTAAAATTATATTTTTATAATTTTATTAAAAATTTTAATACCCTTGTTCAAAAACAAAAACATGATCCATTCTGAAAATTTCGAATGGCCATATCTTAGTCGTTCGAAATCGGATTGAATCACGGTATTAACGGTTGTGAGCGATTTTAAACCCTCTACTTGATTTTATACAAATTAATTTTATTTTTCTTAGAAAAACAATGTTTTCCCTCTGATACCATTGTTGGGTTTCCAGGGCCAGCAGCGGAAGCCGGTGGGCTGTGGAATTTAAATTTTTCGTCAGTGGGATGACTAAACTTGTCGTCGCTGATGATCCGAGCCCCAGAGGGGTCTAAGGATCTCACGTAAATTTTAATGAGAACAAACATAAACAGAAAACTTACCCATTTCAGATCTGAAGCTGTTGTCGACTACAACATGTCACCGGTGATCGTTGCATGAAGGATCCATACCAATATCCTTCTAGATCATCCACACACGCTTCAGAAATCTTCTAGAACGCCGATCGTCAAACTCCGGGTGCAGGCGTAGCGATCCGATGATATATTTGACGTCCCTACAATCACTGCATCGTCGATCTTACGATGAGTGAGAAGAAACTTGATCCGAGCATGGATCGATAGCTTCTCCCTCTAGAGATTGGGAGGAGAGAGGAGCTCTGGACAAAATGAAATGAATAGTTTTTGTGCTTGTGCCCCTCTCCTCTATTTGTAGTGGATTGTAGAAATTACCCGGTTGGGTTCCCCAGCCCCAGTTAATTCCACATCCACTAAATAAATAACTACAATGACATAAAATTTCATCAATATAATTTATTTATTTTATCACATACTTGTAATATATTATGTGAAAAAATCTGAGCAATTTAACTCGACTCATTGTCCCGCTTAATTTTAATCGAACCTTAAATATTAAAATAATATTCGTTCGACTAATATTATCTCGTATTTACTAAACTCGTTAATAAATTAAATAAATTCAATCCCAAATATTCGTAACTTGAATATTAATGAATTTATTTAATTATTTTGGTGATTTACAACATGGACAAAACTCGGACCCCATGGAGGGGCCCACTATGTCTATATACCTATTCAACAGAATAGTGTGGATTCTTGAATATGCTATTATTTGTGACCCTCTAGGCCGTTATCTAAATAGTAGTGAATAAAATTTACAGACTAAGAGCGAGCTCTAGCAACCCATCATGGTCCCTAAGGAGATAATAATAGTCATTGCAATGACTACCAACCTATAAACACTGGCTGTGTACTATAGTCTCTTTGTCATTATATGTATCATAAAGCAGGACACACTCTTATGTCATCATCATTATCTTGATTTATTATTTGTTGATCTATCTGTATGGATTTTCCTTTCTACTACTTTGGCCAAAAAATTATGAAGGAAGCACCATCCTGATCATCCAGGCCTGAGCTATAAAACTTCCTAAACTTGGAAGCGACAAATCCTTTCTTCACCATTCAAACAACGCCATACCACTAATGACGCACCCAACACAAACTACCTTGCCACGACATTACTACCATGGTTTTTTCCTTCCATGAAAGTACGTAATTAAATGATATATATTGGTAATGGTATCATGTCATGAGACCAATACACATGTCCATGGATAAGAACAACCAATGACACCCAAAACATGTAGTGTTCCTATTGAGGGGTCTGTCCTCATGATCTCACTACTAGAGATCACCAAGTGCGGACTTCATGAGAAGAAGTCTCAATGCTTATGAGCCTCCAACATGTGATAGTCAGACATCTACTGTGTCCATTCAGTTAGATGTATCTAGACTATAAAACATATATTTAAGATCAATGTAATTGTATCTCGAGGTTCTCATTATAGTATGAGATCTGCTATAACCTCTCGATACGAAAATTAACCTTTGGACATTACCATTATCATAGTGGATTCATAAAAGTCTACACAATAATGGTAAGATATCATCATGCATATCTAACTGTACAGATGATACGGTAATCAAATGTACTACATAGTTCGGTCTAGGGCACCCACTATTTCAAGACATTGATCGTATAGTTATAGTTGGAGTATTCTCACAAACACCATTATATCCAATTGATTTTGTAAAGATATGTTTCCCATTAAACTGTAGCCATGAATCATTTAATGAATTAGTATAATCATGTGTTTTGGATGCTCTCAAGTAATAATTTTTTGTCACATTTAGATGGTTGAGTAGATGTTTTCTTGGACATGAGTGAAGTAGAGGCGTAATGTGGAAGTAATTACACTTTTTATAGAAACATATTAGGAAATAAGACGGTAAATATCAAAAAAATCCAAATAAAGAGGGTAAAAGTAATTAACAAAGCCCTTTTTACACATGCATGTTCAAGGTAAAGGGCTACAAATTACAAGAAAACTCCAAAGGGAAGTACCAAAAGAAAAAAAAAGTAGCCACGAAAATTGTCCTAACATCTAAGCTAGTAATGTCTGACAGAGTCCACAATGTCCTCCTAGAAACTTGAAAGCAGTTTTATATATGTATCATGAGTATATAGGTATTCTCAGTAGGGAAAACCAGAATCTCTCATGCACAAGTGGGGAGGAATTCTAATGCCCCATGTGTAAAGGAAAAAAAAGATAACCAAAGCACCTAGCAAGGAAACTGTCCAAGCAACCACACCAAAGCACACTCCCCAAATAACCCAAGTCAGGTAAAGTAATATTAATTAAACATTGATGTTTGGTTACCCCCGAATCACCTTACCAATAGTTATTTATGACATCTTACATGTCACACCCCCCCCCCATAAGTTCCACAGCAGTCCCACTACCACCCCAACAACTACTGTATGGGATATCACATCCATGCATCCCACCCACAAATACCTCGGGCACCACAACCACACACATCCCTACCAACAGACACCTGGTCCAAAACAACCACTTACCCAGCCAACGACACCTAGGCCACAACAACAACTACCATGCCTGAAGACACAGGGGCCAGAACAACTGCTTCCATGCCTGAAGACACCTAGGCCTCATACCGAAGATGCTTGGGAAACATTCTTGCCTACACACATCTGGTCCAACTACCATAAAACATCCTACATGAAAGATGATTCGGCCATAATGAACCTTATTCCATAAAATCCTACCCAAAGCGTTTTGGGCTACCTGGGAGAGGGAGCAGAATGAAGCTAATAACCAGCCACTCATAAGAATTTTGGGAAAACAACCTCCCCATTAGATGAGGTGTTCGGCATGAATTTGTCAATATTGTCTGGGTATGAATACGAAACACAGGAACTATATTTATATATATATTTGATCAAGTGATCATCCCAACTGAGGGGTTTTGTAACCAACCCATACACAAACACTCTCATTACTATTAATACAAGCACAAATGCAAAATAACCAAAACTAAAGCACAACCCATTTACAGAAAACAAATCCCCATTGAATACATTATTATTATCATCTTAATGTTATTTGATTTAAATAATCCCCCACAACCATGAAACTAACATGCATAGTCCCAATCCAAGAAAAAAAAGATAGGCATCTATTTAAGAATTCAGACCTGGTTCTCTTGTAATGTTAAAACGACAAAAGGGATCCGTGAGATACCTTGAAGTACTAGAACCAAACTGAGACCCAACAAAGGGCCCCCCATAGCCTCAGATCCACAAACAAACAACTAAATAATAGGAGATACCTTCTCCATCCGTGTCACCTGCAATGATTAAAGAGAACAATCGTGCTTATTATCAGATCTGGGAGTTTTCATATTTAATCACACCATTTATCAAGTACCTTCTTTCTGTTTTGGTAATCGGGGTGATATCAAAAGGGTTCTTATTCATTGGGCATACATATAATCAACCAAGTTTATGTGACTAACTAGTTTACAAGTTACAACTATTAAATCACAAGATTATCCTGAAAATTTAGGTTTATTAGTGTGTAATAAAGGACCACCAATAACCACAATTTTCAGTGGGAATAAGCACACAAAATTCTAATCATTTAGATGACGATAATAGAGTACAGTAGCATCAAAATCAAATACACCCCTTCATTATTTAAAATCCATTTATTATCTTTGTTAAGGATTTTTTATCTATCCTAGAGGAAAAATTATCATACCTACCCCGCATGATACTCAGAAAAGAAAGATGAAAGAATACCGTACCTGGAAATGATCAACGATCAAATTTTTCCACTCACGCCAAGAACTAAGGATGAATGACTTAAAGGAATGGAAAACAATAAGGCTTCAAGGATGAGTGGGAAGGGTTTTAGAACTACATGATTCATCTATAAAATAGGGACTCAAATCACACCAAATAATGGAAAGGGATCAATGAAGAATAAAATAGAATATTTGTGTGATAAAATTCCAGATCCTGGAGTTACTAGATATGAGATATTGAACTTCGTCAAATAGTGGATCGTGGTTTCACCACGTGGTTGGGTGGTAACACATGATAGAATTAATTTTAATTTAATAATTATCCTCACATATGGTAGAGATAATGACTATGAGTTAATATATATCTTTAAAATAGGGAAAACCCATCCAACACGGGTGAAGATGGAATGCAAGGGGAAAGGTGTGATACCAAGGAAAAAGACTCAAATTTTGGTAAATTAAGGGTCTCCTAAATATTGGGGGTTTAAAGCATATTTTAGTAACTTTAAATGTATTTAAAAAGGGTATTAAAACACATTTATGTTAGAATATACATTATAGTGTGGAACTAGAAAAACTCAGAAACAGGAAAAAAGTCAAAGGGTGGGACACCATTAAGTGAGACAATGTAATGGTACCACAGGTTTGGTGGGACATCGTATGAAGTGCCACTGGTTTGATGGGACACCATAAGTGGTGCCATCGTTTCAGTGTGTGGCCATGACAGTGAGACCGTTACGGTGCCCGTGTCACGGTACCATTATCATGGGGCCTCCGTTATAGAACCACTGTCATGGTGACACCATCATGGTGCCACCATCACGGTGTCATGGTGACTGGTGCCACCATTTGGGTGGAACAGTTTGGTGGAACCATGTTTTTTGAAAATCTTCTTATTGAGTTACTGATGGCCACCTGGATATCCCAAATACCAAAAATTTATAAATTTAATGAACTAGGAGGGTCTAGGCCCTGACATCAGATACCACTCAAACTATTATCATCCTCGAGAATCCAAGAGAAATCCTGAAGAAAAAGAGGGGTTTTAACAACCACATCATAAGATACATCTCAAGGACATACCCAACCTAGAGATGTTTGAAAGTCGGAACAAACCTCGATATATATAAACAACTCTACATCATCTATCATCTTTACAATCATGGATACACTTCCACTATTCACCCCCAAATAACCACACAAACATAAAAAGTTAATAACATCGATACATATGGATTATGTAGTCCCTTCATCCATGTCAATATACTATCTTCTTTGGGTGGCACTGACTCTCCTGTAAGGGTTTAATTGCATCCAACTTAATGTGTCTCGATGAGGGGTCTGGTCGTCCACTCCCCATGGTCACAACTTTTCACACACACTCCTAGAACAAGGAAAACAACACATCTCACAGTTAACACGGTCCATCACTACATGAAAGTCAAGTATAAAACAACACAGAACAAAACTGAATACAACTCTGAGTACTAGGCTTGCATTTATGCCTCCCATTCCTAGGTACTCTCCTTGAGGCCACCATGCCTCCATAACACATGAACCAAGGGAATGTTTAGTTAATGAAACACCATCTCCTCATAATCATTTATCCTCACTGGTAACTTCATGAACATCGCATCATTCTTAATATCCAGTACTCCCCATTCACGGACATGCGTGTCATTGTGTAGAAACCAACGGTGTTGAGACACATGGAAGACGTCGTGGACCCTCTATAGAGGCAGTGGTAGCACCATCAAATAAGCCAATTCCCCAACTCCCCGCAACACCTTTAAGGGTCCAAGTAACTATGGATAAAGCTTAATCCTCCTGTCGAACCATCATTTCCCGCACCGAGGGGATACCTGTCAGAACATAAGTTCCCCAACCACAAACATCAAGGTTCTCATCCTATGGTCAGAATAAGACTTTTGTTGGTCCTGATATTCATTCATTATCTCTCATATAAGTTGAATCTTCTTCTTCTTTCTATGCACCACCTCTTGGCCAAGATCACCTACTTCCCCAACCACTATCCATCACCTGGGTAAACAAGACGATCTTCCCTACAAGGCTTCAAATGGAGCCATGCCAATTGTAGAGTGATAGCTATTGTTGTAGGAAAACTCTACCAGAGGTAATTTTCATTCCCACGATCCCCCAAAGTCAAAAACCCATACCTGTACATATCTTACAATGTCTGGATGGTCCACTCCATCTTCCAATATTTATGGGGGTGGAAAGTAGTGTTGAGACAGAACTAGGTTCCAAAAGCATGTTGTAATCCTTTCTAGACTCATGAGTTAAACTATGTATCTTGATCTGAGGCTATGTCCCTTGGAACTACATGCAACCTCTCTACCTTGTCCACGTACCTTCAGGCCAATACATCCATCACACACGACTCATTTATTTCGAGGAAGTGAGCAGATTTATTTAACAAGTCCACCACTTCATAGATAACATCATAGCCTCCTTGAACCCTTTGTAGTATCGTGATGAAATCCATCTAGATGTCATCCTATTTCTCTTAGGGACATCTAAAGGCTGCAACAGACCTCTTGGGATTCGGTGTTCAGACTTTACCTCCTAAAAAATGAGGCACTTTTCTATAAACTCTGCCACTGGACACCTCAACCTAGGCCCCCAAAAATAACCCCTCAATCCCGAGTATATCTTGGATACTCTTAGGTGTACCACTAGTGATGAGTTGTGGAACATACCAAGAACTCACTCGCACATTTCCAACAGGAAAAATTGATTCTCATGAGACAACAACGGATTCTGACCATCCTTCTAGAGAATTTACCTGGCTAACATGATCGTGCATCACTTCAGCCTCTATGTCCCCCCAACTAAGACTCATCCACCTACTGCTGCCGAGATGACAACAATTTCATCTGAAACAGACAACCTCTACCACCATCCACCATTACATTCAAGTGTATGGGATCCAACTCCTATATCATCAAATATAAATCTGATGATTCTCAAAATTCATCCTTCTGTGACTTCCTACTCAAGACATTGGGCACCACGTTTCCCTTCCATGAGGTATAGTGTATCTCAAAATCGTGGTCCTAAAGAAAATTCATCCACCTATGTTTCTACAACTTCATATCTCAATATGAAAAGATATACCTCAATCTCTTGTGATATGTGAAGAACACGAAGCATTCCACGATGAGGTAATGCCTCCACAACTTTAGCGAGAACACTACTGCTATAAGATATAGGTCATGGGTGGCATAGTTATGTTCGTGAGGATGTAAATACCTAGACCCAGAAAAGATCACTCCCCACTGTTGCATCAGCACACACCCCAACCCTAGGCCTAAAACATTATAGAACACTTCAAATGTTACCCCTTCCTCTATAAACTTCAGCACTGGGGAACAGACCAATATCCCCATATGATAACTGAAGGATACCTGGCACTGGTCACTCTAAACAAAATCCCGGTCATTCTTTGTCAATGCTGTCAAATGTGCTACAACTCAGGAGAAGTTGGGCATGAACCTCAAGTAGTAACATGCTTGACCCATGAAATTGTGAACCTCTACCATGTTCTTGGGTACTTCCTAAGAAACAACCACTTAAACCCTCTATGGGTCCACTACTATCCCCATCTGGGACACTAGGTGTCCAAGAAAGTTCACCTCTCATGTCTAGAACCTCCACTTGGACAACTTTCTATAGAGATGGTGCTGTTAGAGGACCTCTAAAACCATCTTCAGGTTCTCGGTGTGATCCCCATATGATCTTGAGTAGATCAGGATTTCTTCAATAAAAACAACTATGAACCGGTCTAGATATTATCAGAAGATGGATTTCATGATCCCCATGAACACGATTGGTGCGTTCATAATGCGTAACGACATGACCACAAACTCAATGAGCCTATATCTACACCTGAAATCCGTATTGGAGGTTTTCCCTCCTTCACCCTAAACTGGTGATATATCGACAATAGTTCAATCATAGATATCTATGCTACTCCTTTCATCTGGTAAAAAATGTCATCGATCCTCAGGAGTGGGTGACGGTTCTTGATTTTCATGTGATTCATAATTTTATAGTCTATATGTATCCTGAGACAACCGTCTGTCTTATTTGAGAACAAGAATTGCGCGACCCATGGTGACGTGCTTGGTTGGATATAACCCTTCTTATTAGGACACCAATCTGGATCCACAACTCCCAGAACACAGATGGAACCATTCAACAGGGATCTATCAAAATTGGACAAGCACTGGGTTGTAAGCCTATCCCAAACTCAATATCAAATAAAGGGGGGGTAGAGTCACCACCTCCCTAGGAATGATTCCTAGAAACTCACTAACGATCATCGAGACTGCCACCATCTCTAATCTGTCAACTCCACTGACAGCTCAGCAAATAGGGAATGAATGGGCTCCCCTCACCAACCACCCTTCAAGAAACACCACTCGCCAAAAAATGTCACATGTTGGCCACCCATATCTGAAAACATGACTGTTATCTGAAATTAGTTGATAATGAAAACTTCAAGAAAACTATTTGATGCCTAAGCTGACATCATATGGCTGCATCTATATCAAAATGAGGTCCCCAATGGGCTGATACTTCCCCAACATTAGTCTTCACCCCAGGAAAACATATGAAAAGTTGGTCTGACCTTCGATAGGCGTACTCAATACAAGGGTCATGGGATGTATCTCTATCTCTAGACCCAAATCCTGGTCTAGACTGGGAGGAAAAAAAGAGTGCAAATCTCTTTAATCAATCAAGGCACATGCAAGATTACTAATCATGTCGATCATACCTCGAAAAACTTATAACCCTACTAGAACTACAACCTCTACGGCGTGAAACTACCCACGCCCGGATCATCTACCCATCGGCTATTAGTCACCTCCGCGAAGACATGCTGGTCAAGGTCTATGAGGTGCACCCTAAGGCTAGCCTCCTCCTACAATGTCTGCTCTCAGTGGAGCGGGAGCTCGCAGTACCTATTGTGGCTGCTGAAAAGGATTGGATGGAAGCTATTGCAGTTGAGGTGGGTGCTGAACCTGCCAATAACCACTGTACTGCACTCAGTCTAGGCACTGATTCTGAAGGTTCCCACATCTTCAATAGATAAATAATCTCAGTCCATGGACCATAGGGAAATGGTGGGGATCGGGAGACTGAAACTAGAACTGTTGGGGCTTGCTCCCCATCAGTCAAAACCTAGATGGCCCTGATGCTTGAGGCCTACTGCTGATGGCTTTCCCCTTTAATGATCTCATCTAGATCTCATCTCGCAGCACACCATCCAGCATGAGCATCATGTCTACCACTTCAGCCTTCATTGGAACCTCCATGTACATCGTTAGTGTGAAGGGAGTAACAACATACTGCATGGAAGGTCAGAGTTCCACCTCTAAATGTCTCGCCCGAGACTCTTCATCTGGATAGAGGTCCAGAGAAAAATGAAGGATATCCATGAACTTGATCCCCAACACCCTGACTAACATACTCCCCAGATGAGCAGAGAGTAGAACTTGAATCATCATGGCCTTCAATGTAGAAGAGAGGAATTCATCCCAAAACTCCCTTTCAATGTCAGTCCATGAAACCTCATCCACCCTCTTCTTCCGGAGATAGATCTTCCACCACAGACGCGCCTCTCCCCACTAATGGAATACAGCCAGAAGAACCCGATACTCTATCAGATCCCAGATCAAGCTCTAATATATCACCATCTCCTCAATCCAGCAATCTATCGCCATGTCCATGATGCTACCCTTGAACATCCAAATGGTCTTCCACTGAAAGGCATGAAGCGTATACTACCACTGGCCATGATCCTCCTCTCGATCACCCCTCTACTGATCAGCCAAATCAGCCTTCTTGTCCACAATCTCCTGCACAACTCGTTTTCATCTACAGAGTTTCATATCTACAAGGTAAACAAGGAAATGCATGTGCCCAAGTAATGAAGAAGATCTCTTTTAAAATTTTCATAAAGTTTTTTTTCATTTTAAACTCCCCTAAAACCGATAACACACAAGAATAAAAGTCATTATAATGTATGAACCTCTCCTAGGGTCTCTACCCTATAATCAGTGTATCCTCACTTGGTATTTTGGTTGGTCTAGATTCCTTGCATTGGATCATGGGGGGCCTAAAATCTCACTTCTTAGCTTGTCTTCCCAGGCCTATTTCGCACACCATGATTTCCTAACACTATTGACCTACATTCTGATGCAATCCTCACTATTACAAACTCCAAAATCCATCCTATCTTTCAACCATCACCTTTTATAACTTTCTTTCATGACCCGCCTTCACTAAGTCAATGGAAGGGATAGAAAACTACCAGAACCTTGCTTCTTCAATTTGAAGGAGTGATAATGACCCCTGAGTCCATCCTTCAATTGGCCCTAGAGTGGAGACTAGAACCAAGGTTATAGATTCACAAGTAATATTGAAGGAATTTCACTTTAATAGAAAATGATTTGAAGATCAGATGGTAAATCTCAAATAACTCTAAATATTGAGAGTAAAAGTAATTCCAAAATCCTTTTCCCCCATGAATGTTCAAGATAATGTGATACAAAGTACGAGAAAACTCCAAAGGGAGATACCAAAAGAAAATAAATGTAGCAATGTCAACTATCCGGATATCTAGGCTAGTAAAGTCTTTCATAGTCCTCAAATTCCTCTAAGATACCTGAAAGAAGTTTTATATACATAGGGTGAGTATACAGGTATACTCAGAAGGGAAACCCAAAAGCTGTCGTGCACAACTGGGGAGGCATTCTAATTCCCTATGAGAAAAAAAAGATAACCAATGCACTGAGAAAAAAACTATCCACACAGCCTCACCAAGGCACACTCACCAAATAACGAAAGTCCGGTAAATTAATAGTAACAACAGATCATTGTTTGGGTATGCCACACCACTTTAACACTAGTTATTTAGGAAATCATATGTATCAGACCTCCCCTATAAGTTCCACTACATTCCCATTGTTGCCCTAACACCAACCTTATGGTCTATCACAACCATGATTCTCACCCGCAGACACCTAGGACACCACAACCACACACATCCCCGCCCACAGACACCTGGGCTACAACAACCACTACCACACCCGACCACTCTTGGGCCATAAAAACCATTTCCACACACGAAGACACCTGGGCCAAAACAACTGATGCCTCGCTTGAAGACACTTGGGAAACATCCCAAGGATGTTTGGGAAACAATCCTACACGCACACACCTAGTCCAACTACCACATCACAGCCTACCCAAATATTCTTGGGCCATAATGAACCTTAAGTCATCATAGACTATCCAAATATTATCGGGCTACCTTGGAGAGGGAGTGTAACACCTGAGATTTTATGAGAAATATTTTGTTTTTATGTATAATGTTATATAAAAGAATCTTTCACTATACACAACACTGTATTGGATTTCATTACACGCAAGATCAACCTTCCTCAATAGCTTGCGTTGTACGCAATACTAAGTTTCACTAAACAACGATATGTTTTTAAATATTATACAAACTAGTCGTTATGAATATTAATACCAAATTTTTAAAAATTTATAAATTTTATCATTCAAAATGGACTTCATTTCTGGATTCAGAATATCGAAATTATCCTATGGTGAATTTTTGGTATTTTTCTGAAAACATTCAATTTTTGATGAATAGTGAAAACACTGGGTTACTATTTAAAAACCGACTTTTTTATTTAAGTAATTATTTATTTTATTTAAATTTATTTTAGGTAAAAATTGATACATAATACCTATATAAGATCAATTTAATTCATTGGAGTCATTTTATAATAATTTTAGATATATAAAAATTTTAGTGATCATTCAACCATCATTTACCTACCTCCTAGGAGCTTTTTGCAAATTTACATAAAAATTAATTTTACCACTTCTATGAGTGAAATTTTGAAAATCTGAGAGACATGGTTAATATCAAGGAGTAAAATGTGGTTCAATAAAATAAAAATATTTTTTGGGGAATAGTAACTTTTTACTTTTATTTACCACAATTAAAAGTAAATATGGTAATTAAGGTTAAAAATGGTATTATTATTACCCTAACACATGTCATAATTCTATTGGATAAGTTTAATTCGACCAAAAACACCCTTAGTAATAACATATTACAATTTAGGTCCACTTGGATTAGACTGGGACATTTAATATTATTTTATTTAAAGAAGAGTTAAAATAGTTAAAATCAAAGTTTAATGACTAATACATTTTAATATAGGGTTGTAAATAAGATAAATTCGACTATAAGTATTAATTAGAAAGCTAAAACGATTTCCTACATAATGGTATTTTATTTTTAATTTTTATACATTAAATAAATTAATCTATTTATGACACAATGATGATGCAGTAATTGCCTTATTAATGAAATATTAAAATAATTAATGTTATAAATACCCAAATAAATCTAATTTTAGACTTTTTATGAATTAGACTAATTTTATAGGTTAATATGACATGTTAGTATTGATTCAATTAATATTTTTCGTACTAATCATGATTTTATAGTTTTCCCAAAAATCAATTACAAAATAGTGTCAAAATTTACATAAAATAGTTTTTTAAAAAAATATTATATTATTAATTGTTATTTTATTCCTAAAAATCTATGGATCAGTCTAATGACTTATATAAGGTTATATGTATTAATAATGAACCACTTGGGGGTTTTTTTGGCTTGTTATAGTATGTTTATTAACCATATAGTTTAAGAAAATAAGAAGACACTGTAAAAGATAAATTATTTAACTTAGAGTTAAATATAAATTATAAGGTTAAAATAGTAACCTAAACTTGTCTAACATATATTGGTTGAGAGGATTTCAACCCATACCCACCTTTTCTTCAAAATAAATCAATTTGGAGCTGTTAAAAACTGAATATGACTTTATTATAAAATAATATTTTAAGTTTTTCCTAAGGTGCCCCTCTCCTCCCTTATAAAAGGGTACCTCCTCCCTCTCCTCCTCACACCACATTGAGCCTTCACGTTCAAAAAAACCTTGGAAATTTATCCTATAAACTTCCCTAGAAACATTCTAGATGTCCTGGTCTTCTTCAAATACCAATATTAGTTCCCTAAGTGGTGGTTTCAAAGAGGCGTGTCGAAGAAGAGGTAATATCTGTTACCGATTCATTCAAATTTATTTATTCTTCTACTTCTTCTTCTTTAGTTGTTTCATTATGAAGTAATAACACCAGTATCACTAATATACTAATATGTTATTATAAATATGAAACATCCCTATTTCACCATCTTTCCATCCTACGGAAAATGAAATCACCGCGTGTGCGTACGTAAGGAATACTGTCTCCACGCCGTGGTCTCACTACAAAAAAAACTGGGTTTAGCGGCGGTTTTGTGGAGGCGGTTCACAAAACCGCCGCTAAACATTTTCGGTGAAGGTTTCTCGGCGGTTTTTAATAAACCGCCGCGAAACCAAATTTTTTTCAGAAACACCACAACCCTTCCCCCCTCCCCGACCGCATTCCCCAAACCCTTCCCGATCCCCCCCGGCCTCGGCGACCACTGCGCCCCCCACACCCTCCGGCAACCCCCTCACTCCCAGTGCCCTCCGGTGAAGCCCTCCGGCGAAACCCGCACTCCCCGCGCCCTCCGGAGAAGCCCTCCGGTGAAACCCGCACCCCCCTGAGCCCCCCCTCGACCACCGGTGACCCCTCGAATATATATTATTGTTTTTAGTTTAATTCTTAACCATTGATCTAGTTTCCCTATATATTAATCATGCTTAATTAGGTACTGCATATTTGTTTTTTTTAACTCATTCCATGGAAACATGGACCGATGATTTATTGAGTGGTTATTTTATATTTTTGTGTGGAAGTATTAAGTCTTAATTTTATTTATTTTGAAAACCAATTCCCATGAGTTCCAATATGATTCCTTAGAACTAGTATCTATACTAATGATATTAAGAGTGTGCCTTGGGTATGTCATGGGCCAACTCTAGTGCCCAGGTCATTGGTGACCCAAAGTTGGTTCAAGAAAAAAATAGTATTACAGCCTAGGTAATTAAGAGATATTATGTACCAAGATCCCATTTGATATTTGTATAGTAATTATAGATTATATATATATATGTAATAAAATGATAGGAAGGTGTGGGGGATCCCCATGAGATCTTTCTCATTGTCTTGGGATATACTTCTTTATACCCCCCTGATTTTTCCATTATATGTTTTTATTATTTTATTTTCATAAAAAGTTGAATTTATAGATTTCTATGAAGTTTTATATGGTTGATAATATTGATGTGATGATTTTGGGTGAAATCTTAGACATTATTTAAGATTCAAGTGTGGGATCCTTATTTGGTTAGACTTGGATGACATAAATCTAGATTAACCATTGGTGCGTCATCTCATTTGGTAGGGTTTATAGAAATGGTTGGGTAGTTGGTCTACTCAAGGGTAAGAAGTACTCATGGTTGAAATCCTTTTATAAGGGATCCCTTAGTCTTTTTTAAAAATAGAAGGGTTTTTATGGTGTTTTTTTATAAAAATGGAAATGTTTATATATTTGGAAATAGTTAATGGAAAATATTGATTATTTATTTAATTTTTAATATCTATATTTTGTTTTACGAAAATGCCATGGGTTTAGGTAATGTTTTTTAAAATAAATTTAATGTTTTTGGTTTTCATTTATATGGGGTACATGATATTTTTGAAGGATATCCTACTTTTTTCCTTTAATATCCCCTATATTCCCATATTGGTCAACATTTAGATTATATACAACACAAAAAATGTAAATAAAATACCTCCTTCTTTACATGTTGTGAATCATAGTCTCATATGTGGAGCTATAAAGGAGGTGTAGCTATCCAGTGGTTGGTTGGATCTTGGATTTTTTAGGGGAAACATGGAGGTTCTATTTGGGTGATTTATTAGATAGATAAATATTTAGTTTGGAGATCTTTAATCCAATGGATTTATTAATCTGAGTGTGTCTACATAGGGTTATCCATTTCTTCTTACCAATATTGTAAGAGTGAGTTATTGATTTTATATTATCTATTATAAATTAAATCATGTAACTCTTAATAATTGGTATCCTTTTCTATGAATTTATGATTTATTCAATCAGTTTAGAGATTCTTTATGGATTTTGATGATTGTTCGTCGATTAGGTTATCAGCGGTTAAAGGTTTGAGCTAAAGGTGTGTCCAAGATAGAATTTCAAACACTATATAGTAATTTTGTGTTTTTGGTAATTCTATTTAGGGTAATGGAGAAACCATATGTATTTATAACTTTGATAAACCATTTTTATACTTTTTTATATTCAGGGCTATATTTATCAATGATATATCGGTATGATCATGATCCTATGAGGAGCATGAAGAATAGTTGGTTATGTTCTTAGACACATTGAGATATCATCATTTATATGCCAATATATTGAAATGTTATTTCTATAATCAATAGGTGACATTTTTTGGTCGTGATTTCTCTAAATCTAGGATATTAGGGGATATTGAGAAATTAGAATCTATAATTTCTTAATAGATTCATACTAATATTGTTGAGATTCATATTTTCATTGGTTATGTGGTTTCTTATTCTTGCATTATCTTGGAGTTTTCTCACATATTCATAAAAAATATAGTATTGACTTGGAATGGAGTGAATTTTTAGTGGGATTATAAATAAAAAGATTCATTTTATGAGCTAAAAAATATATTGACATCTACACCTATTCTTATTTGACCAAAGCCAAGGATGCATTATAAGGTCAATAATGAGGCCTCCAATGTGATGTTAAGATTTATGTTGATATGGAGGAATGAGTTTTAGTAAATGGGTCTTGAAACATATAATAAAGTTCATGTCATTATAGAAACCTTGACCATCACTTTATCGTTATTTTTTTATTTAAAGAAGGTATAATTTCATATTATGTGTATTGGGTTTTCCATGAATGGTTTTATAGTATGGATTTCATACCTAGTTATATGCTTAGTGAGAATTATCTATTGTATTTTCATGGGTGTAATTTTTTTATTGACCCCGACACCCCCCAAGCCCACCGTGGCCTCCGGCAACCCCCGCACCCCCCGGCGCCCTCCGCGGCCCCTTTCGACTTTGGTAATTTTTAGTTCTTCCTTGATTCTTTGATTTCTTCTCATAAACGACGGATCAGTCATGCATAGTAATTGTGGATTATTTATTTTTTTGGTTTATATATTTCTTCTACATTTATTCATGTATTCATTACTAAAAGTGAGAATATCCATCCACAATTTCAGTAATTTCTTGGAATTTATATTGAGCAGTTGGTTCCTTTGGGATATCACTTAATATTATTTACACCTCAACTCTTTCCAAGAATATAGATATGTTCAATAGATTAAATCCCATCCTATAGACCAATTTCAATTCCAATGGTTTATTTTACAAAAATCCATGTGACTTCTCTCCCGGGTAAATTCGGTCCATAACGACATGTCTTATCATGGACAATGAATTAATTAGGTGCTGCATGTTCTATAAACATATCCCATTGGAAACCATAAAAAATAGTTTGGTAGATAGTGTTATGATAAGTGTGTAACCCAATATTCTTATTTCTCCTCAATGAGGTGTTGACGCTGTCTCTTATGGACCAGACTTGTTCGGTTGGTTTGAAGTGGTAAATGTGATCAATGAACCATCCTTATTATATTATTCATACTTTATGATCAATGGTTCATCTTTATTATATTATGTTTCTGTAATCTTACACTATCGTATATTTTGGGTAGGCACATTGTGATATACATGGATAAAAGCTGGATCACATTACCGAGGAACACACCTCAATATGTTAAGGGTTTGAATGAGTTTTTAGATTTTGCAATTTATAATCGATACGTTGAAGGTAGAATAAGATGTCCATGTCCTAAATGTAAATATAGAACATGGTTGAAGAGAGATGAAGTTTATGAACATTTAATTCTGAAGCAATTCCCTGATCAATATTCGTGTTGGATTTGGCATGGAGAATCAAACAATACAGAAAGATTGAGGCTGATGTTAATCCACAGAATGAGCTCCCAAGTTTGTTACCAATGGAAAATGAAATGAAAAACCTCATAAATGATGCATTCGGCACTGCATGACAGCACTATGAGCATCAAAACATATCAGAACAACCAGAAGAGGGTGGTACAAATTGCAACGTGACAAGTGATGTTTTTGAGACTGTAACACAAGCAGATCAAGATTGTAACATATCATTGGATCCTCCTCTTGATTCTGTGGAGCCAAATGTATGGGAAAACTTCAATGAGGAAAATGTGTTTCATGATTTATTTGACGATGGATATCAAGAGTTGTATAGTGGGTGTTTGAAATATTCAAAGCATTCATTTCTACTGAAGTTGTACCATATCAAATGTCTATGTGGAATTAAAAATAAGGCAATGTCCATGTTATTGGAATTGATTCGTGATGCATTTCCTGAAGCAAAAATCCTAGAATTGTTTTATGAGATGAAAAAAGTTGTAAACAAGCTTGGTCTGAATTATACAAAAATACATGCGTGTCCCAATGATTGTATGCTTTACTGGGGAGAGGATTCAAGTAGACAGAATTGTAAGAAATGTTCTTCTTCTAGATGGCAGTCAAAAGGTGATGTTGGAAGTATGACTGAACATAATTTCATGGAGAAGAAGAAAAGGAACACACCTGCAAAAGTTTTGCGTTACTTTCCTTTGAAGCCTCGATTGCAAAGATTATTCAGGTCATCAAAAACCGCCGAACACATGAAGTGGCATTCTGTGGATAATAACAATGATGGGTTAATGATACATCCACGAGATTCCCAATCGTGGAAGACATTTGATTCATTACATCCAGATTTCTTAGCTGATCCTAGGAATGTTCGATTGGGATTGGCTGCTGATGGATTCAACCCATTTGGGACTTTGAGTACGAGTTATAGCATTTGGCCAGTTGTTTTGATCCCTTATAATCTGTCTCCGTGGATGTGTATGCAACAAAAATCTTTTATCATTTCAATGATTATTCATGGAAAACAAATTCCTGGAAATGATATTGATGTATACCTGCAGCCTTTCATTGAAGAATTGCAGGAGTTATGGAGCAATGGTGTTGAGACATTTGATGTTTCTTCTAAAACAATGTTCAAAATGAAAGCTGCTTTAATGTGGACCATTACTGACTTCCCTAGGCTTGGGAATTTATCTGGTTGGAACACTTATACGGTTTTGGCTTTTCCTGTTTGTAACTTTGATTTCGAGCCCAAACGGCTACCTCACAGTAGAAAATGGTGCTTCTTGTGTCATAGAAGATTTCTTGATGCATCTCATAGATTTCAGTTGAACAAATCAAAATTTAATGGTTCCATTGATCGTAGACCACCTCCAAAGTTGTTAACCGGTTCTTAAATATTGACACAACTTGAAAATGTTAAAACAGAATTTGGGAAGGTTCATCATTTGACTAATAGCGGAAAACGAGTGCGAAGTGCATCGGCAAGTGAAATTAGAACGCAACAATGGAAGAAAAAAAGTATATTCTTCAAACTTCTGTATTGGGAATTTAATTCTTTGCGCCACAATCTTGATGTGATGCATATTGAGAAGAATTTATGTGATAATTTGATTTTCACATTACTTAATGAGCATGCAACGTCGAAGGATCATCTCAATGCTTGCAAAGACTTACAAGTAATGAACATAAAACGTGATCTCTGACCAGATGAGAATGAAAAGTATGCTCCTGTCATTTTTTCAATGAAAAATAGGGATAAATATGCGTTCCTTCGAATTTTAAAGAATGTGAAAGTATATGATGGGTATTCGATTAACATCTCGAGGTGTGTTGATTTGAAGAATCGTAAGTTATATGGATTGAAAATTCACGATTCACATGTTTTGTTACAACAGTTACTACCATTGGCATTGCGTACATTATTACCTGAAAAAGTTACTGCTGTTGTACTGCAATTCTGCACATTTTTCATGCAATTATGTGAGAAAACTCTACATCCATTACAGCTTGACAACCTATAGGAGAGGTTTGTATTCACCCTTTGTGCCATGGAGATGATCTTTCCTCCATCGTTTTTTACTGTCATGATGCATTTAACTGTACATTTGGTTGATGAAGCTAAATTAGGAGGCCACGTTCATTATCGATGGATGTATCCAATTGAGAGGTATTTTATTTATATGTTTCCAGTTAAGTAAACAATATTTGGAATTTAAATAAATGCATAATATTATTATTATTTTTCATAGATATCTTGGGAATTTGAAAGCATACGAGAGAAATAAATCTCAACCAGAAGGCTCTATTGCTGAAGGCTATTTGGCAGAGGAGTGTCTCACCTTTTGTTCCAGATATTTGGATAATATTGAGACAAGATTTAATCGATTTGGACGTGTTGACGACACATCAACTCAATCTCAAATGCATCAGAAATCAAAAATATTTCCTACTATTGGCCGATCAGTTGGGAGGACCTCATACGCGACACTGACAGAATTGGAGTTATTATAGGCACATAGATATGTGATACTAAATAGTGAAATTGCAGATCCATTTATCGAATAGTTGAGGATACAAACAAAGAGACGAATGAGAGGCCGAACACGAAATGAAAAAGATATAACGAAAGATGTGAATAAAGAGCTGGTAGAATGGTTTGCACGACGTGTAAGTTTATAAATATTGCAATAAATACGAATATTAGTTTGACACATACAATTTTAAAATCTATTAAATTATATTTTTATTCTTCAGATCATGAATACTGATACTCGAGCAGACTTGTCAGAAGATTTGAAGTTTCTTGCTAGAGGTCCTATAAAACAAGTTAGAAAGTTCGACGCTTATAATGTGAATGGTTTTAGATTTCGTACAGTCGATCGAGAAATGGGTTTGAAAACACATAATAGTGATATATTTACATTTGCTGAAGTGGAATACTATGGAAAGTTGCATGATATTATTTAATTAAACTACCACATGCATTTTTCAGTTGTTTTATTCAAATGCAAATGGGTCGATATTATTATAGGTGTTAAAAGAGATTCCTTGAAATTTACTTCTGTAAACTTCTCTCTCTTGATGGATGTTGGTGATCGTGAACTGCATGATCCATATATCTTAGCATCACAGGCAAAAATGGTATATTATGTGAATGATGTTGTGGATGAAGGGTGGAGTGTAGTTACTCACGTAATACAAAGAGATTTGTATGATATGGGTAATAAAGTGGAAGATTTGACCTCTATAATTGAATTTCATCAACAAAGGGAAGCAGAATTATTTGTCCATCATGATATTGAAAATATTAGTCTTGCAAGGATGAATGAAGTGGATGAAGCAATGGAGCAGGAAACCGACATGATTGAAGGGGAAAATGATTGTATGTACAATTATGTATTCATTCAGAAACCACTTGTTTCATTTCTGTAGTCATTCATTATCATTGTTATATATATTTTGTTTGTTAGTACTTGGAATCTATTATCATTTTTAATTTTTTTTCTGCATAAATTTTTTGAAATATATATTCTGAACTTAATTTTATTTGATTAAATGACAGGAATGCCAAGGAAGAAGCGGTACACCATTTCATCTACTTCTGCGACAGATGACAATCCGTCGGTCCCCACGGCATCTGAGGCAGCATCTGCCTACATCCCTGCATCATCTCCCCCTGCACCATCTCTAACACCATCATTGGATGTCTCATTAGAGGATGAGTCATCGCCTCCCCCTACAGGAGCCTCAGCAGCGGGGCAGTGACACGCCACTTCCAGTTCATCACGGACATTCTGGAGGGTCACAGTCATAGGTACAAATTTTAATTAAATTAATTTATTGCATTTAGTTTATTGTAATTTTTTGCTAATTGCAGATGAAAAAAATGCAACCGTTGAAAAACGCTTAAAAAGTTCTGATGTTTGGAACATGAATGGCAAGAAGATAGTGGTTCCATTTGATTCTTATGGGGTCCCGACGGATGACGTCGCATGTTTACTTGGTCAGATTATAGGTCAGCTAGCAGCGGAGCCCATTTCCCTGCCTATTTCATATGATGATTGGAGGCATATGCCTCCAAACTGGAAAAATGAAGTTTTTGATTCTCAGATAAAGGTAATTTTATTACTTTATGGTCTAATTGAATGTCATGTTACTAATATATTCAAAATGAATTTCTGTATACAGATGTTCTTCCACTTTACCGTTGCTGATGTGATAGCACGGAAGTGGACATTGAAAAATCTTGGAAAAAAATGGAAAGATTTCAAATGGAGGTTGTGGTGTGATGCCAATGATACTTCGTTAACCGTGCAGTAGATGTATGAGAAGCTACCCTGTGGGGTACCGAAAGAACAGTGGAACGTTTTTGTCGATAGCCATCGTGATGAGAAGCGGATGGTATTGAAATATATATTATTATATTATCCTCATTTTACATTTATACATGTACATAAAGAGGAGATAGACATTGAATACATTACTGTTAAATTGAATTTTAATTATTTCAGGATCTCTCAAGACAGAATGCATCAAACCTGGCAAAACAAGTCATCCCGCACACTGCAGGCTCAAAAAGCTTTTCTAGAAGCCGAATGTCATTGGTAATCTTTTAATTAGTTTAAATATTTATAATAAAATATTATCTATTTAACATATTTAATTGTTTATTTATCTTTGTTTAATGCAGTCACAGAGTTTAGGGTATGAGGCATCCTGAATAGAATTGTGGCTGGATGTTCATAAAACAACAGATGGAAGTTTTGTTAATGAACCTGCCAGAGAAGTTGGGGTATGAAGTCAATTATGTATTATAATAACTTATTATCAGTTTTTACTGTGTTAATATATATTGATATTTTATTTATAGGAAAAAATTAAAGAAATATGGGATGTCAATCCTGAGCAATCCTACTCAGTCTCCCAGGATGACCCGGTTGGTAAAGTCCTTGGGAAGGAGCATCCTGGTAGACTGCGCGGGATGGGTTTTGGACCCGTACCATCTGAGGTATTTGGCAGGCCATCAGAGATTTCAGCTACATCTACTCCTGGTTTTGGTCATTTCATACCTGAAGATACTCAGAGGGAGATGTCTTCTCTACGAAACACAGTTCACCAGCAGGGGGATCAGATATCTGCTTTGCAGAAAGAGTTGCTTGAAATACATCAGCATATGAGCAGATATGCCCCCGGTGGTAGTTCATCGGCTAGTGGTGAGCAGGTAAATCACAAAAAAAACAAAATCATTTAGTTTTCAAACTTTTATTGGTTTTAAGTTTAATTATAAATATGCAACAATATTTAATTTCCAATATAATGTTCTTATAGGTGGCAGCAGGTAGTGGAGATGAAGGTGGAGAGGGTGACGATGCAACATCAGATGATGAGTAGTAGTGTTGTTGATGTGTTGAACAAGTATGAGAACGGTTGGTTTGTATATGTAACATGTATATGGCACATAGTTGCCACCAAAAATTTCCATGTCCTAACATTTTTTTGATTTCTCATGTTTACTTCTATGCATTTTATTTATTTATGATGTTTTATTTTATGTCTTGATTTCTCGAGTGTGGTATACATCATTCCATTTAGGACTGTGTTTGAATTGGTACCACATCTAATGAGAATACCATATATGTAACCCATATTCATACCATTTCTACTATATAGCAGCATTCGGGTAGCCCCATTGTGTAAGCTCGATTCATACCATAACTGATTCATAGAAGTACCTAGGCAGTCCAACTCTGTAAGTCCCATTCATATCATTGTTGCTCCATAGCAGCACCTGGGAATCCTTGCTGTGTAAGCCCAATTCATACCATCACTATCAAGGCCCAATGAGCCACAACACATTACACAGGCATGAAGAAATTCCCACCTGACAGGCTAATCTTAGACTATACAACCAACATACCAATTATGCTGATAAAGAACTCACGCTCTTACAGACATGGAATGAGTGTATCTTAGAGGCCTCCCACAATACCTAACTTTAACCGTTATCAGTATAACATGAATCTAAGCATGTATACACTCTATTAGAACACCTAATATGCATCATTACAATAACATCCAAATAATCATAGTTTAACTTAACTTATCCCCCAAATAACCATGTCAATTATTCATGTTAGACTTAACAAAAAACAAGCACTACCCAAGCTTTTACATTCACAATACCAAATTCAGTGATATTTCTAACTGAATACCAAACCACAATCCACCTATATACCATCACTATAGAACAAAGTGTCTAAACTTACTTTCATTTTTTAATGAACTCATAGACCTAGGATAAGTCCTCTCTTGGATTACATACATAGAAGAAAACCCTCATCAGGTGGAAATGAGAATTGCTATTTCACTTGATTAGAACACTCCAATCACCAATATCCCAAGATACATCTCAATATTACTAGTCTCTCTCAACCCTAGTTCACATGTCACATCCTATATAGGATACAACTCATGGAGAAGCATCTATGAACCCATCTCAAATATCATGAGGAAAATCATAGGCCAATATACCCACTCGAGGGTTCTCATGCATATCACAAATCCCATACCCAATCCAACTATGAAATCTAGGTTACTAATCCTAACTAGAAATCGACACACCATACTTCCCCTGAAGGATAAAGATCACATACATGCACATATATATTAATGACATTATCTTATGATAATAACTATTGTGAAAAATAAATATCATTTGGTTTGGTTAAGTATAATTCCACCAATATGGAATTTAGGAAAACATTATATAAGTTGTTGAAATTTTAAAAAACTCAAACCTATTTTCTTTAACGAAGTCAATAACAACTATATCATGATGCATCCCATCCAACCTGCAACATGACGACCATCTTGGGATGTATACATGAAACTCTTATCTCATATCCAATGACATAACTCAAATCCTCAATAGGAATCATGTATAACCTACAAGATCATAAACCATACTCTCTCAAGCACCATGCACGGTTAGCATGTTGTCCAACCTAAAACACACGCCAATTCACAAGTTACCCATTTTCTATAGTAGGAATTAACAACCAACCCAAAACACACAACAAACCATACCATAACATACATTCTATAACTACTCAAACATCCATCTTTGGAACAAATTTTATACCCATATAAACACAATTTGTTCTTTCCCATAACACAAATCCATTGTTAAAAAAACTCAACCCATATCACAATCCACCCATGAATGTTATATCGGTCAACTTAGAGCATAACCAATTACATATCATTACACATCACCATGGTTAGCATGATCACATAAATTGTATCAAAATTCATAACCATTTATTATATAGAGTATTAGTATCCATATAATATAAATCAACCCTTCTTAAAACACATAAGAAATTAAAGAAGCTAAAAACACATATACATCTTGGGGGTCACATGGATTGGTTACTCACCAAATTTTGATACATACCTTTCCTTAGGTTGGACTCCATAACATGCAACATTTGCTCATATCCTATTTTTCAATGAATACTACCTTGTTATTTGTTTGTATGGTGTCTCCTGTTCAATATTCTGGTTTGATTTGTTTTTCAGGGCAGTGGTGTGGTAGGAGCAGATTTTTTTTTCCAGTTCATCATTTAGCGGCGGTTTTAACCGCCGCTAATGCCTTACTGGTCATCATTTAGCGGCGGTTATAACCGCCGCTAATGCCTTATTGGTTAGTATTTAGCGGCGATTATAACCGCCGCTAAATGTAATATTTTTAAATTTAGCGGCGGTTTTCACCGCCGCGACATAGGCGCATCAAAGGCCATAATATAGCGGCGGTTTTAACCACCGTGAAAAAAAAGTGTCATCTACGCAAAAAACCGCCGCTAAATGGTCAAAAACCGTCGCGAAAAGAGGAATCTACGACGCTTTTCTTAAACCGCCGTGAAATAGTAAAAACCGCCACTAATAGATTGCCAACGCCCAATTTCGCGGCGGTTTTTGTAAACCGCCTCCACACCCTATAGCGGCGGTTTAAACCGCAGCCAAATGAAAAAAAACCACCGCTAGGGGCCGGTTTTGTTGTAGTGTGTAATATATTTTCCACCACCACCATACTTGGATGGGTATAATGGTTTAAATAATAACTATATATGATTATTTTAAAATTATATTGATTATTAAATAGTATACATACACTTTAATATAATTCCACGTTCCTAGGAACGATATCATCGCTCGTGCGTACGTACGACCCACCGTTTCCACGATGTGATGCGACTCGTTCTACATGATCTTCATTGAAAAATGATTATATAAATGAATTTAATGAATAAATATGATATATATTATATTAATACCATTATATAAATGAGGTATCTATAATTTAAAAATAATAATAAGAATTTATTCAACAAAACACGCATAAGAACAAAAAGCAATAAACATGCGAATAACAAGTAGCAATGAAATATTACTAATAAGAAGCCTAGAATATGACCATATATGACATCATAACAATGAGTATGATTCTGGAATAAGTCAATGACAATATTTAAATCATTATACAGGAGGTTCGGACACGTACAAAGCATATCGGACCTAAGGTAAGGGAAAATATCACAATCTCATTTTTATCCGAGATTGTTTATACTTTGGTATTTACAGGGGTGTATTTACCATCCACATCCATGTTTCCTCAATATATAATATTATTTCTATCCTTATACAATTTTTTTAAATCCAATTTTACCCATTGTTATGTTTTTAGTAAAAAGATATGAAAGGAATCTTTTGTTGTTTTTAGTACGATGTAATTTTTGACTTTTCTGTCCAATGTACAAGAAGAATGGTTTATTTAACTTATACGACATGAATGGATTTTTTATGATTTCATAGAAAATTTTTTCCTTGAATATTTCGTTTCAAGTTTTCAAGATTATTTTTAATCAAATTCTTTTAGTATAAAATTTCATGACTTGTTAAGAAAGGAAAAAATATTTTTGAAGTAGAAAGGATATTTTCCTCAAGAATGGTGTTCAAGTATTTTATCAAAATCATTTTCGATATAAAATAATATAGGGTTTGGTTTCTATCTCTATTTTTATATCTATTTGATTGTGTTATAATGGAAAATATTTTATGATGTCCTTTTATCTTATATGGATTTTGTTATGATGGAATGATGTTTAAGAATCCCATTTTTAGTACATGGTTTATGATATGATGTATGATTTCTGATCTTGTGACACACATAAGAATGGTATCATTATGTGATGGGTGGTACCTATATCTCCCTCCAATTAATTAGGTAATGATTTATATCTCATGAGATAGAAATGGTTGGAATGGCAGGTTAATCTGGTTCAGTGATACAGGACTGAAACGAGGAGTGAACTCGGTTCAGAAATGGACATTGTCTGCTAGGATAGTCTTGGAAAAGAGTCATGACTACTAAGAAATGATTCTTTATGATTATGTGTGTATGAAAAAAAGTTTCATATTTTATGATATGATTATTGGGATTACATTTCACTACCATGATTTATCCCATGTAAGGATATTATGATCTCTTTTGCAGATGAATATTTTCAAACTGTTATGTTCTTATGAACATGATATGATTGATATTTTATTTCTTTACCCATACTGAGAATTTGAGCTCACCCTTTTGTATGTTTTCATTTCCCCAGGTCATTTTTAAGGGTATTAAGTAAGATAGGCCAAAAGGGACTCTATATATGATAAAATAAAAAGGCAGACAGTGTAGATGATTTATGAACTCATTGTTAATGTTTCCCAGTTTCTAAAGACACTATACCTATATAGTCCTTTCATAGTTTTGTTATATGATGTAATAAGTGTGCTTCAATTTTGAAGTAATAATAATGTATGTAAATTAGGGGTCGTTATAGTTGGTATCAAAGGAAAGGTTTAGTCAACCATTGGAAACAAGAATGTGAAAGCCTTAGTAAGAACCGTAAGGATATGTCTAAGAATAGAACACAATCTTAGTGTTTTAGAAATGGACATGAACAACCTATAATAATACATAAAGTAAGAAATTTTATTCATGATTATGTGGGTTTTCTATTATGATTAGTGTTTCTCACACTATGCATATTGGTTTTATTCAATGGCTGCAACCCAGAGGAACCGTGTTAATACTAAATGTGACGGGCAATGCAATGATTGTCTTCATGAGCAACCAAACATTATGGGAGCTGGAATGAAAAATATTGTAGCCATGCTCACACAACCTTCTCATGCTATGAATCATGTAGTACTTCGAAACGATCAAAGGAAGGAGAAACATTCTATTGAATCCTTCATGAGGCAGTGTCCACCTTCATTCAGTGGGTCTTATGATCCATTAGTGGCTGAACAATGGATTAGTACCACCGAAAAGATATTTTTAGTTCTATATTCTTCTGAACATGATAAATTCATCTTAGCAGTATATCGGTTGGATAGTTAAGCTGATCAATGGTGGAATCTTATTAATAATATGAGTCAAATGGATGAAATTGAGTCCATGGAATGGGATCCATTCAAGAACTTATATTTCAATAAGTACTTCCCTCGTATTCTTCGAACAAATATGGATAAGGAGTTTCTTGAACTAAAGAAAAAGGATGATGAATATGTTGGTATCTATGAAGAAAAGTTTACCAGGGTTGAATGGTACACTTCTGTGATTATTATCCAACTTGAGAGTAAGATGGATCGATTCTTTAGGGTCTTAAATCCAAGTATCAGAAGGGAATTATCCATAATGGACTTCAATAGATATGAGGAAATTGTTTGATGTGCTCTCAAGGTTGAGATGGAGATTGGAGTAACCCATCAGTCATATGGGATTGATAACAAGAAGAAAATGGAATTCAAAGGGAAATATAAAGACCACACTGAAAGAAGATGAGTTTTCCATTATGCTCAAAGTGTGGAATGAAACATGGAGGAAATTGTCTAAAAGGGACAATTAAATATTTCAAATGTGGAAAAGAGGGTCATCGGTCATTTGAAGGCCACAGTGATGGGAAAAATATGTCTAGTGATGAGAACAATGAAAAGGCTACATAGAATGCACCTCCTACACTTTAATATTACAAGTGCAAGGAGATGGGGAATTATTCCAATCAATTACCTAATCCAAGGGTTGTTGATGATGATCGATGTCAACAAACTCTTAAGTCCAAAGTCAAAGGAAAGTCTCATGGAATTACTCTCAACGTTGTGGAGTACGATAACGAAGTGTTGAAAGGTACACTTATCATCTACTCTAAAGTAGAAAATGTTTTATTTTATTCCGGATCCACCCACTCTTTTATTTCTAAAGATTTTTCTAAGGGTATCTCCATACTACCACAACAATTAGATGTTGAGTTAGTTGTGACAACCCCAAATGGCACAACAGTCGCATCAAAAGTTTACAATTCTTCTACGATTATGTTTGTGGGAATGTTCTTCTTGCAAATATTGTGATCCTTCCTATGGTGGAATTTGATGTGATTCTTGGCATAGATTGTCTTTCATTATATAGAGATCATATAAATTTCCAAAGAAGGGAAATCATATTTAATATTCCTGATCAATATACTATCATCTATCGATGAAAGGATGAATATAAACTTCCAATGGAAATTTATTTCATCTTATGTGTCTTGATTCCAATAAATGAAGGTTATTTATCTCAAATGGTTGGAGAGAAACTCATGATTAAAAATATGCCCATTGTAGAAAAGTTTGATGATGTCTTTCCAGAGGAATTGTCGGGTCTTCCACCAAATCATGAAGTTGATTATTCAAAAGAACTTGTATAGGGTGCTTTGCCTATTTCAAAGACACCTTATAGAATGGCCCCAATTGAGTTGTAGGAATTGAATAAGAAACTCCAATAGAATATTGATAAGGGATTCATACGCCCTAGTGCATCACCTTTGAGAGCACATGTTATGTTTGTTAAGAAGAAAGATGGATCAATGTGACTCTGTATTGATTATTGAGAACTTAACAAGATCACTATCAAGAAAAAATATCCTCTTCCACACATTGATGACTTATTTGACCAACTACGCAGAGCTCAATACTTTTCCAAGATTGATCTTCATTTAGGGTATCATCAATTAAGGGTCAAAAAAGAGGATATACCAAAGACAGCTTTCCGTATAAGGTATGGAAACTATGAATTTATCGCGATGCCATTTGGTCTTACTAATTCCCCTACTATCTTCATGGATCTAATGAATAGAGTCTTTAGAGACTATATTGATCAGTTTGTGGTAGTCTTTATAGACTATATTCTTGTCTTTTCAAAGAGAAAGGAAGAACATGAATATCACTTGAGAATTGTATTAAAGACCCTAAGAAAGGAGATGCTTTATACCATATTTACCAAGTGTGATTTTTGGCTTCAAAAAGTTTCATTTTTGGGTCACATAATCTCAAAAGAGGGGATATCTGTGGATCTAGAAAAGGTAGAGGTTATCAAAAGATGGTCGAGACCAACAACAGTAACTGAGATCCGAAGATTTCTTGGTTTGGCTGGATATTATCGATGTTTTGTGAAATATTTTTAATTATTATCTAATCCACTCACCAGGTTGACTCGAAAAGGAGTTAATTCCGTTTGGACAGAGGAGTGTGAGGAGAATTTCAAGGAGTTAAAAAGAAGGTTATCCAGTGCATCTGTGCTCACACTACTTTTTATTGAAGAAAGGCCTGTGATCTATAGTGACGCATCCAATAAGGGGATAGGGTGTGTTCTCATGAAAAATTATATGGTGATAGCTTATGCCTCACGACAGTTGAAAATACACAAGAAAAATTACCCAACTCATGATTTGGAGTTAGCTGCGGCAATATTTTTATTAAATATTTGGAGGCATTATCTTTATGGTGAATGGTGTGATACTTATACTGATCATAAAAGTTTAATGTATATTGTCACACAAAAATAGCTTAACATGCTCCAAAAAAGATGGTTGGAGTTGATTAAGGACTACGACTGCTCAATTCATTACCACCCACGGAAATTAAACAAGGTGGAAGATGCATTAAGTCAACAAGACCATGCCAGCTTATCCATGATGAGGATCTCAAAAGATCCAATATTGATGGATTTACAAAGGATGGATCTAGGAATTATAATATAAGGGGAAAAATATTATCTTTCTCAAATGAATGTTCAACCATCTATACCTGTGAAGATAAAAGAGGCACAAAAAGAAGATGTAGACTTACAATAGAAAGTGAGAAATGTTCCTAAATTAAACCTTGATTGTGATGGGATAATAAGGATCAGGAATCGGGTTTGTGTTCCTCTCATCCCAGAATTAAAGAAGGAGCTGCTGGATGAGGCTCATAGTTATTCATTATCTATTCATACTGGAAGCACAAAGATGTTCAGTGACCTGAAAGAGTACTTCTGGTGGGATGGCATGAAAAGAGATGTTGCTGAATATGTCTCTTGATTCTTGATTTTTCAGCAAGTTAAAGCTGAGAGATAGAAGTCTAAGGGGATGTTACAACCATTACCCATACCAGAATAGAAATCGGAAAACAATACTATGGACATTGTCACTGGACATCCTAAAACATCTAAAGGAAATAATGCTATATGGGTTATAGTTGATCTTATTATAAAGTCAGCACTCTTCATTGATATTAGAGAAGATTTCTCTCTGGATTAGTTTTCTAGGATATATGTAAAGGAAGTGGTAAGATTGCATGGAGTACTACTTTCCATTATATCTGATCGGGATCTGAGGTTTACCTCAATGTTTTGATGAAGTCTTCAGTATACTCTGGACACAGAGTTGAGTTTCAGCACTGATTATCATCCACAGACAGATGGTCAGTCTGAGAGAACAATTCAAACTATAGAAGATATGTTAGGAGCTTTCTCTATGGATTTCAAAGGTGGTTGGGATCAACACCTACCTTTGGTGGAATTTTCTTATAATAATAGCTTTCACTCTAGTATTCAGATGGCTCCTTATGAAGCTCTCTATGGAAATAAATGCAGAACTCCAACTTTCTAGGATGAAGTTGGGGAATGAAAGCTATTAGGACCTGATCTTGTTGATGAGATGGAAGAAAAGGTTCTATCTATTCAACAACACACAAGAGCAGCTCAGAGTCAACAACAAAGTTATGTTGACAATAGAAGAAATAACCTAGAGTTTGAAGTGGGTGATAAAGTGTTCTTAAAAATATCTACTTGGAAGAGAGTAATGAGATTTGGAAAGAATGGAAAGTTGAGCCCTAGGTATATTGGTCCTTTTGAAATACTAGATCGTGGTGGGATGGTAGCTTACCGATTGGCGCTTCCCCTGAATCTCTCTCAAGTTCACGATGTGTTCCATGTATCTCTCCTGAGAAAGTACATAACTGATCCTTCACATGTGCTCAGCTTAGAAGTTGTACTACTGGAGAAAGATCTTTCTTATGAAGAACAACCGATAGAGATTCTGTATCATAGCGAAAAAAGTTCTACATAACAATACCACTCGCTTGGTGAAAGTTTTACGGAGGAACCACCAATTTGAAGAAGCTAAATGGGAACTTGAAGAGATGATGAGGGAGAGGTATCCTCCTCTGTTTGTTACAAAGTGACGAATTTCGAGGGTGAAATTCATTTTAAGGGGGATAGAATTTAACACCCGAGATTTTATGTGAAATATTTTGTTTTTATGTATAATTTTATATAAAAAATATTTCACTTCACCCAACATTTTCTTATCTTGCGTTACACTCAAGATAAGCCTTCCTTGATAGCTTTTGTTTTATGCAATATCAAGTTTCACTAAACAATGATATGTTATTAAAATATTATACAAACTAGCCGTTATGAATAGTAATACAAAAATTTTGAAATTTTATAAATTTTATCATTCAAAATGGACTTCATTTTTGGATTCGGAATATCAAAATTATCCTAGGGTGAATTTTTGGTATTTTTCTGAAAACTTTCAATTTTTGATGAATAGTGAAAACACTATTTTACTATTTAAAAACTGAATTTTTTATTTAAATATTTATTTATTTTTTTAAAATTTATTTTAGGTAAATTTGATACATAATACCTATATATGTTCAATGAAATTCATTGAAGTCATTTTATAATAATTTTAAATATATAAAAATTTTAATGAACTTCCCACCATCTTTTTCCTACCTCATAGGATCTTTTTGCAAATTTACATAAAACATAATTTTCCCACTTCTATGACTAGAATTTCTAAAATATGAGATACAATGTTAATATCAAGGAGTAAAATTTGGTTAAATAAGATAAAAATAATTTTTGGTGAATAGTAACTTTTAAATTTTATTTACCATGGTTAAAAGTAAATAGGGTAATTAAGGGTAAAAATGGTATTATTATTACCCTAACACATGTCCTAATTCAATTGGATAAGTTTAATTCGACCCGAAAAAACCTTAGGAATAAAATATGGCCATTTTGGTCCACTTGGATTAGATTAAGACATTTAATATTGGTTTATTTAAAAAAGTGTTAAAGTAGTAAAAATCAAAATTTAATAACTAAAACATTCTAATATAGCGTTATAAATAAGATAAATTCGACTATAAATATTAAATAGAAATCTAAAAATATTTCCTACAAAATGATGTTTTATTTGTAATTTTTAGGCATTAAATAAGTTAATTTATTTATGGCATAATGATGATGCGGTAATTACCTTATTAATGAATTATTAACATAATTGATGTTATAAATAACCAAATAATTGTAATTTGAGACTTTTTATGAATTACACTAATTTTCTAGGTTAATATGACATGTTATTATTGATTCAATTAACTTTGTTTGAACTAATCAGGATGTTATAAGTTTCACAAAAATAAATTACCAAATATTGTCAAAATTGACATAAAATAGTTTTTAAAACAAATATTATATTATTAATTGTTATTTTATTTCTAAATATCTAAGGATTGACCAAATGACTTAGATAAGGTTATATATATTAATAATGAACCACTTTGGGTTCGTTTAGATTTTTATAGTAAATTTATTTACCATATAGTGTAAGAAAACATGAAGACACGGTAAAAGTTTAATTATTTAACTTAGAGTTAAATCTAAATTATAAGGTTAAAATAGTAACCTAAACCAGTCTAAAATCTGTTGGATGAGAGTATTTAGACCCATACCCACCTTATATTCGAAATAAATTAATTTATAGCTATTAAAAACCGAATATGACATTATTATAAAATAATATTTTAAGTTTTTTCTAAGGTGCCCCTCTACTCCCTTATAAAAGGGAACCTCCTCCCTCTCCTCCTCACACCACATTGAGCCTTCAATCTCGGAAAACCATTCCCAATTTCTACTATCCACTTCCCTGGAAACATCTTAGATGTCCTGGTCTTCTTTAAACACCAATATTAGTTCCCTAAAAAGAGGTTTCGACGAGGTGTGTTGAAGAAGAGTTAATATCTGTTACCGATTTTTTCAAATTTATTTCTTCTTCTACTTCTTATTCTTTAGTTGTTTCATTATGAAGTAATAAAATATGTATCACTAATATACTGATATTTTATTATAAATATGAAACAACCCTATTTCACCTTCTATCCATCCTACGGAAAATGAAATCACAGCGTGTGCGTACGTACGAAATATCATCTCCACGCCGTGGTGTAATCTGTTTTCCACCACCACCTTACATGGATGGGTCTAATGGTGTAAATAATAACTATATATGATTATTTTAAAATGATATTGATTCCGAAATAGTATACATACACTTTAATACAATTCCATGATCATGGGAACAATATCATCGCTCGTGCGTACGTACGACCTACCGTCTCCACGATGTCATGTGACTCGTTCTACATGGTCTTCATTAAATAATGATTATATAAATGTATTGAATTAATAAATATGATATATATTACATTAATACCATTTTTTAAATGAGGTATCTATAATCTAAAAAGAATAATAAGAATTTATTCGACAAAACACGCATAAGAACTTAAATCAATCAACACTCGAATAACAAGTAGCAAGGAAATATTTCTTATAAGAAGCTAAGAATATGACCATATATGATATCATAACAATGAGTATGATTCTGGAATAAGACAATGAAATTATTTAAATCATTATACAAGAGTTTCGGACATGTACAAGTCATATCAGACCTAAGGTAAGGGAAAATCTCACAATCTCATTTTTATCCGAGATTTCTTATACTTTTGTATTTACTGGGGTGTATTTATCATCCACATCCATGTTTCCTCAATATTTAATATTATTTCTATCCTTCTACAATTTTTTAAATCAATTTTTACCCATTGGTGAGTTTTTATTGAAATATATGAAAGGAAGCTTTTGTCGTTTTTATTATGAGGTATTTTTGACCTTTCAGACCAAAGTACGAGAAGAATACTTTTTTTAACTTATACTACATGAATGGATTTTTTATGATTTCATAGAACATTATTTCCATTAATCTTTCTTTAAAAGTGTTAAATATTATTTTTAATCAACTTCTTTTTGTTTAAAATTGTATGACATGTTAACAAAGTAAAAAATATTTTGAAGTAGAAAGGTTATTTTCCTCAAGAATGGAGTTCAATTGTTTTATCAAAATCATTGTCCATCTAAGATAATATAGGGTTATGTTTATATCCCTATTTTTACATTTATTTGATTATGTTATAATGGAATATATTTTATGATGTCCTTTTATCTTATATGGATTATGTTATGATGGAATGATGTTTAAGATTCCGATTTTTATTACATCAGTTATGCTATGATGTATGATTTGTGATCTTATGGAACACATATGAATGGTATAATTATGAGATGGGTGGGACCTATATCTCCCTCCAATTAATTGGATAAAGATTTATATATCATGATATATACATGTCTAGAATGGCAGGTTAATCTGGTTCAGTGATACAGGACTGAAACGGGGAGTGAACTCGGTTCAGAAATGGACTTTGTCAGCTAGGATAGTCTTAGAAAATAGTCATAAATACTAAGAAATTATTCTTTGTGATTATGTGTTTATTACAGAATGTTTTATTATTTATGATATGATTGTTGGGATTACATTTCACTACCCGGATTTATCCCATGTTATGGTATTATGATCTCTTTTGCAGGATATTATTTTCAAACTGTTATGTTCTTATGAATATGATATGATTGATATTTTCTTTGTTTACCCTTACTGAGAATTTGAGCTCAACCTTTTGTATGTTTTCATTTCCCCAGGTCAGGATTAAGGGTATTAATAATATATTCCAAAAGGGTCTCTAGATATGATAAAATAAAAAGGGAGATAGTGTAGATGATTTATGAACCAGTTGTTTATGTTTCCCAGTTTCTAAAGACACTATATCTATATGGTACTTTCTTGGTTTTCTTATATGTTTTAATAAGTGTGCTTAAATTTTGAATTAATAACAATGTATGTAAAGTATGGGTCTTTATATGGAGCAGAACGGATCTAATAACTATCCACTCATAAGAATGTTGGGAAATCACCCTCCCCCATGAGATGGGGAGTTCAACACAAAGTGTACAACACGAGTGGGGTACGAATAAGAAAAACAATAACTAAATTTAAACACATAGTTGAACAATTACTCATCCAAACCTAGGTCTTCAAAAACCATCTCACAGAAAAACACTCTCCTTACTATTCATACATGCACAAATTCACAATAGCCACAACCAGAGAAAAACACATTTCTGGAAAACAAATCCCCATTAAACCCACAATTTATAGCATGTTCACGTGATTCCATTTATGTAATCCACCAATACATGGAACAAAAAGTCATAGTCGTATGCCATGACAAAAATAGCCCAGTAACAATTTAATAATTCACACTCAGTTCTCTTATAAAGTCACAAAAACAAAAGGGAGTTCAGAGATCCCTCGAAGTATTGTAACCATAACATGCCCAAAAATACAGCCCTATAAGACCTCAGATCCAGACACCAACAACTGAACATCAAGGGATCCCTTCCACATCCATGCCACCCCACAAGCATCAAGCAGAAAAACTGTGCTTGTTAGTAGAACAAAGAGTTTCCATATTTAGCCTAACCATTAATCAATTTCCTTCTTTATGTTTGGTTAAATGGTGTGATAACACAAGGATTCATATTCATTGTGTATCCATTTAATCAAAAATGTTTATGTGATTCACCAGTTTCTATGATACATCCATTTAATCGTATGATTATAGAGAATACAGAGGTTCATTAGTGCACAAGGAAGGACCACCAATGGCTACAATTTTCAGTGGGAATAAGCCCATACACTTCACAATATATATATATAATGATAAATGTGTATGTCAGCATCAACATCAAAAACACCCCTTTATTCTTCAAAATCCATTTTTTATCATCGTTAAGGTTTCGTTTCTTCTATTCCTAAGGAAAAAATATCATAACCACCCTGCATGATACACAGTAAAAAGAGACAAAGGAAAACCCTACCTAGATGATCAACGATCTAAGTTTTCTTATTTCACCATGAACTGGGGGCACAACATGTAGGGAAGGAGAACATGTAGGATTAAAGGATGAGTGGAAAGGGTTCCAACGTGGGGAGATTCATCTCCGAAAGAGAGACTCCAAGAACTCCAAGGAAATTAAAGGGATCAAGGAAGAAGAAAAGAGAATCTATGTGTGATAAAAGGCCAGATCTTAGAGTTATGGGTTATGAGATATTGAACAACTTAAAAGGGGGATTGTGGTTTCACCATGTGTTTGGATTGTTACATAATATAGAATTAATTTTTTTAATAATTATCCTCAGATATGGTGGAGATAACAACTGTGATTTAATAGATATCTTTTAAACAGATAAAACCCACATAAAAGGGTGAAGTTGGAATGCACGGGGAAATATGTGAAATTGAGAAAAAGGAAACACATTTTGGTAACCGAATATTCACCCAACACTTGGGGGTTTAAAATCACTTTTTCTGGCTTCAAACAACTTTAGAATGGGTGTTATAAATATTTTATGTTAAAATATACATTACAAATCCGAAATGGAAAAACATAGAATCTAAAAAAACACAAATGATATAAAACCATTCAGTTAGACATCGTAATTGTGCCACCAGTTTGGTGGGATAGCATAAGCAGTGCCACCATTTTAGTGTGTGACCGTGACGGTGCGACCATTACGATGCCCCCGTCAGGATACCACCATCATGGTTCCAATGTCTCGACGCCATCATCACGTCGCCACCATCATCGTTCCTCCATGATTGATGTCATAGTTTTGTTTGAACCATTTGGCGGAATTGTGTTTTTGTAAAACTCCTTAATGAGTCACTAATGGTCTCTAGGATACGCCAAGCACCATAAATTTGGAAAATTAATGGATGAGGATGTAATGGGACCTTCAGAAGTCTATTAAAAAAAACTATAATGTATAATTAACAAAAATGATGTTATAATGAATCTGATAAAGCAAAAACACGACATGATCAATCATTCTAACACATGTGACTATGTCTAAATTGGAAATATGATCTAAAATATAGAAGATATCATGATGATTTAATATCCCATGATTGATTAATTTACTTGGTTTAAGATAATCATATTGATATAAACTAATAATGACTGTTATTTAATAATATTTTTCAGTAATTTCATGAACATGTTATATTTTTATTTAATGAAAAATAAAACATTGTCCTTTGATAGATTCAAACACCTTTATAATATTTTTTTTAAATTAAATGGTATCTATAAATTTTTAATGAAAAATGACTCAAGTCCATGTCATGAGAAACCTCATGTCTAATTCCAAATATCTCTCATCCACATTTAGTTAATTAATTTTTTTTTTCAATTCTACTTTTAACGTGGACTTTTAATATATATTTTTAGTGTTGATGAAAACCTTATTTCTGGAAGAAATACAGTACTATGTCTTTTCCATCAATGCTTTTGATTTTGTGCTAGTACAGAAGATGGTAGGTTAGTCTCATATTACGCTTTGGTATTGGAAATATTCCATACTATATTACTCTATTATAGTTTTATGATACATAGATGAATTCTTCCCATATCCAAGAGTGATATTAATTATCTATCTACAAGTTTTTGATCAAAACAATTAATCAATGAGAAATCTTTTAGAGGTAATTGTTCCCAAAATAGTGTCTTATTGGTTACTTATACTGTGTATAAATCCACACAACATGATACAGTAAAATTTATCAACATATATGGAGTAAATTGGTATTGTGGTGATAGGATCATAATTATGATAGGGGATTTTGATATATCCTTTTAATGTGAATCTAATTATTTATTGTATGATGGTTTATAATTAGGGAAATATTACCTTTTAATGTTCTTTGAAAAGGACCCATGTAGTTCATTTTGTGATTTTGAAACAATGTTTTAGTGGTGTGGCTTTTAGAGTTATGAATATAGGATAAAGTAACATTCCTTTCAAATTCTTGAATTTAGGACATGAAGGGTATTGAGATTCAATCTCATGGAGGAATAATTTGTATCATTCATAAAAATAATTAAGCTTTATATTTTAATTCCATTATATTTTATGTTCATGTGATATTGTAACGACCCGGAATTTTTAAATAAATTTTGTTTCCTAATTTTAGGTGTTATTGTTATACTCAACAAAAATGTTTTATTTGATAAACATGATTATAATTAAAATGAGATCATTGGGTTTTGACTATTATATAACCATCGGTCAACATGACCGCTGTGAACAAAATGTTTTGATTATTGTCTCTAAATATAAGTAATCTTGGTTAATTATTATAGAAAGAAGATTCGATGGCCTCACCTAGTAGTCTTGGACTGATCGAAGCCCATCTAATAGAGCTTGGGAAGAAGGTAGCACCACTGGGCTTTTCTCTGGATCAAATCCAAGCCGAACTTCATCATGTGAAGCTGGAATGAAATCGCCTTCGTGAGAAGTTCAAACTGATAGAAATTACTACTCGGGCAATGTTGACTGAGCCGCCCCAAGCATCTATCACCCTAGCACACCTTACTCTTAGGTCCTATGCTGGTATAATAAGGGGTTATGTAACAAGACCGTAACTACCTTGTGTAATCCTTATTTTAAATAAAAATTGGTATTTCTTCTTATGATGAAGTTTGTGAATTTTGAAATGACCGGATAAATATAGTATGCATATTTTTGATGAATTTTAGAAAAAGGATATTTTAAATATGTTTATGTAAACCCTAAATAATTAAAAATGTGTAATGATTTTCAAAAAATGGTCTTCTGCAATTATGTTTAGTACTAAATTTAGAGGCTAATAAGATCAACTTGATTTTTGATGAATAGTAAATTATGAATAGTGATTTTATGATTAGGATTAGTAATATGACCAAATGGATTAGTAATCTCATTTAAAGAAAGTTTTAAAATAATCTAGGCACCTTGATTAAGTAATGTGATTCAATAAAATAGTTAAATAACGGTTTCATTAATTATTATTCAAGTATTAGTTTTTTCGGGTGAATAGTGTTATTTAATTAAAAAATTAATTAAAAATAATTAGAAAATTGTTTTTGTAAAAATGACTTTATTTTTGAACTCAGAGCATCGATATTATGTTATGGTAATTTTTGGGGGTTTTTCTGAAAAAAATGAATTTTCGATGAATAGTGTTTTTATTTAAAAATTAAATTAAAAATATTTAGAAAATTATTTTTATAAAATGGATTTCATTTTTGAAATCAGAGCATTGATATTTGGTTAATGTGAAATTTTGGGATTTTTCTGAGAAAGTTGAATTTTCAGTGAATAGTAAAAATACAGTTTTAGGGTTTCGGTATGTTTAATGACATCATAACGGTGTCATGATGATTTCATGAGATCATTTGAGGGTTGGCCGGCCAAGGGTGATGAATTATTGTTTTGGGGGCCCCATGTGGCCTAACTCCATGATAAATGACAAGGGAGAGCACATGGGTTTGAGAAAAGCACATGTGAGGTGTCCCTTGGCCATTAATGCCTTGTCCCCTCATTTTCCCTATAAATACCAAGCCCTCCTCTCATCCATTCGACTCCCCACTCATTCCCAACGAATTTCTGGTCTCATTACCTCCCATGGAGTCCTCCCAAGGTGCCCCCAAGCCCTCAAGGTCCCAACCTTTGAGGTTTAAGAGTTACATTTTAAGGTAAGGGATCCGACCCCTCTCTTTCTTTTCAAGTAATCTCTTTTATGTCATTTTTTTATACTCCATGTTATTATGTTGGAGGATGTTCTTTTATATTCATCCAACTGCCTATTTCATGTTTATATGATGAGAGACCCCCCTTGCTCTCATCAATTCGTTTTAATAATGTTTAAGTGGCACCGTTAGGCTGCCGAATTTTTAAGGGATTCTTTCACCTCACTCGTTTTCAAGTTCTATTCTCATTCAAGTCGTTCATGTTCCTTTTTATTATGTTGGGGTATGATCTCTAAATTATCATACTGATCTTTTATGATCATATGATGAGAGACCCCATTTGATCTCTTCAATTCAGTATTTTGAAGTTTTAAGTGGCGCCGTTAGGCTGCCGAATTTTTAAGTTGTTCTTCACCCTTCTCGTTTTGAAGTTCTACTTTCATGTCAATTATTTCAAGTTACTTTTTGTTATATTGGGGTATGATCTCTATATATATCATACTGGACTCTTATTTTCATATGATGAGAGACCCCATTTGATCTCTTCAATTCAGTATTTTGATGTTTTAAGTGGCGCCGTTAGGCTGCCGAATTTTTAAGTGGTTCTTCACCCTTCTCGTTTTGAAGTTCTACTTTCATGTCAATTCTTTCAAGTTCCTTTTTGTTATGTTGGGGAATTATCTCTATATCTGTCATACTGATCTCTTATGATCATATGATGAGGGACCCTATTTGATCTTGTCAAATCATTTTCTTTTGAAGTAAAGTGACGCCGTAAGGCTGCCGAATTTTCATAAGAGAAATCTAATTTTTTTTCCTTCCATGTTTTTCATTTCAAATGGTATGTACCTAAAATTTCATTACCATGTCCATATTTCCTTCTTATTCTTTCACCCTACTGTTTTATGGATCATTTATGAGGGGGTGACCCATGTCCCCTCTCATTTCAATGTTTTCTAAAACCCCGAAACTTAGCTGTTATGCTGCAGAATTTTCCCCTCAAAATGCCTCTCTCTTTTCTCAAAAATTATTTTCTGTTATAAAGTGAATACTCAAAGCTCTTATTTCTACAAGGGTATTCACATATATATCAAAGTGTTCCATTTTAAATTCTGGGATTTACATACATGATACCCGCTTTCCCTTTCCGTGGGTCTAAAGTGACGTAAAGATCATGTCGTTAAAGCAGTTTTTAAAACGTTATGATTATGAAATGAAACCCATTTATTTTATGCTATTTGGGTTATTTATGAAATTTTTGATGATGATATATGTGGCTCACATGATAATAAAGGCAAATTTAAGGGTGCACCCTGATAGCGCTCCAATGCATTGGGTAATGATGTAACCACTAGAGATTACAATTTTCACGATACCTTGGTGAATAACCTTGGTAATTTTAAAATGACACCTTGGGGATGGACCTTGGTGATATGTTCATGATTGTCTATGTTAAATGATGTTGCCACATCTTCAAGTTATGAAAAAGTTTTATTTTTATTATGATATGCCTCATGATTTCATTTTCATGCATTAAAGTTCTTTTCATGACTTTATTGATGTATCTCATGTTCATATGTAAAATGTTTCACTTGTTTCCCTTGCTGGGCCTTCTGCTCACCCTTCCTTTTGATGTATGTCCCCAGGTTATGAGATGCAGTAATGAGCCTAGGGTGAACATGAGGAGAAGCCTTTCAAGTTTTTAAGAAGAATATTTTTTTTGTTTCATGTTTTATGTTCCTTGTTTCCAAGACACTATACCTTAAAGATCCTCAGTTCCGTGTAATGGAATGAAAAGTTATGTTATAAAAAGACGGGATGCTATAGTTGGTATCAAAGGATGGTTTAGTTATTTGTGGAAATTAGGATATGAATACTCTAGGAGGAACCCTATAGAAAAGTTTAATATAGGAAATCTTCCTAGTATTTTGGTGAGTATTGAGTAAGGGGTTGCCAAGAAAATACATCCCTGTCTGGATACGAACAGGTAGAGGTGGCTCTGGCACAGATGTACATAGGGGCAAAACCCAAAAACACCGCTTTGAGCTAGACTCGAACAGGAACTGGTACACGACAACGGGCCTTGCTGCACTCTTGGTTACGACACTCCCGGGGGATATGCTTTGGTAAATTCATAAGCTTGGTATGAACCATTGTTAAAGGAACAAAGATAAAATAAAATAAAGGTTCACATAAGAATATATGATCATTCATAACCTAGATGGGAACCTAGGAGATCACAAGTTAGGGTATACCTTTCATATACAAGTTATCCTTATATGCTTTCAGTTCCTTTTCATGATTATTAGCTAAGTACTTAAGCCCCTATTTATGCTTTCTCTTCTTAGTTAATGGTGGGAAATGGAAGAACATGTTCTGACAACCAATGTGATAGGAAATGCGACATTTTTCGTATTAATATGACAGGGATGATTAGGGGATTAAAATATGATTATTATTTTGGAAGACGTTCATTATTTTGGGAACCATATTTGATCGAGGTAAATAGATTACTACGGTATTTTCATTGAGGAGTAAGGTTGACTTATATTTTGAAGAATCGATGAATTTAAGGTGAACTTATAGTAATTTAGGTTACTTATGGGAATGACTAACCTATCTTGGGTAAAATTTGTTTAGGTTAGCTACTTTTTTATAAGATGTTAGGAGTGGTTGATGTTGTCTGGAGATGAACAATGAAGTTGTTTTGGAAGATTATGTTATCAAATCCTTATTGTATTTGGGTTTCAATCTTAGTTTGGTTTGTTTTGAGGAATTTTAAGGACCATTATTTATGGAATGGTCTATGATGAACTTTGGGTAGTACTATGGAACTTTGATGATTTAAAAGTAGTTTCCATTCCTATGGGATTCTTTCTTTTTGAAGAGTGGTTTTACCTTAACCTTTCTGCTTTTGGGATAATGTTTAAAGATAGAATAAATAGATAGTTAATCTTTTGTAGATTATGTGATTCTATAGAAGATGATTCTTGTTCTTTTATGAGACCAAGTGTTTTTGAATTCTCATCATTTGGAGAACAGATTAGTGTTGGTAGGGACTTGTTAAAGGATGAAACTCTACTTGAAGGTAGGTATATTTTCTTATGTAGTAAATGAAATCCTCAAAATTATGAAAAGAAACGTAAAACAAAAATGTTGTTGGTTTACATTTCCTACTAGGTAATCAAAGACCGTTTACACACATCATAAGTTTGGGATTTTCTCATGGTTAACTTTCTCCAAATCATGTTCTCTATCACTCTCCCTCAGAACTTGACCCTTTGTTTTTTTTCCTCCATGTCCATGTTTTCCTACATGGAACCCTAGTGTGGGTTAACTCGGGTGACCACTGTACTTCCCTTTCTTTATTTTAAAGTAATAGTTTTACTGACTACTTTTTCGATGTGGTACTTTCAATGAAATTTCAAAACCCAATTTTAAAATTGCGAGGACACAATTTCTTAAGGGGGGAAGATTGTAACGACCCGAAATTTTTAAATAAATTTTGTTTCCTAATTTTATGTGTTATTGTTATACTCAACAAAAATGTTTTATTTGATAAACATGATTATAATTAAAATGAGATCAGTGGGTTTTGACTATTATATAACCATCGGTCAACATGACCGCTGTGAACAAAATGTTTTGATTATTGTCTCTAAATATAAGTAATCTTGGTTAATTATTATAGAAAGAAGATTCGATGGCCTCACCTAGTAGTCTTGGACCGATCGAAGCCCATCTAATAGAGCTTAGGAAGGAGGTAGCACCACTGGGCTTTGCTCTGGATCAAATCCAAGCCGAACTACATCATGTGAAGCTGGAACGAAATCGCCTTCGTGAGAAGTTAAAACTGATAGAAATTACTACTCGGGCAATGTTGACTGAGCCGCCCCAAGCTTCTATCACCCTAGCACACCTTACTCTTAGGTACTATGCTGGTATTATAAGGGGTTATGTAACGAGACCATAACTACCTTGTGTAATCCTTGGTTTAAATAAAAATTGGGATTTCTTCTTATGATGAAGTTTATGAATTTTGAAATGACTGGATAAATATAGTATGCATATTTTTGATGAATTTTAGAAAAAGGATATTTTAAATATGTTTATGTAAACCGTAAATAATTAAAAATGTGTAATGATTTTCAAAAAATGGTCTTCTGCAATTATGTTCAGTACTAAATTTAGAGTCTAATAAGATCAACTTGATTTTTGATGAATAGTAATTTATGAATAGTGATTTTATGATTAGGATTAGTAATATGACCAAATGGATTAGTAATCTCACTTAAAGAAAGTTTTAAAATAATCTAGGCACCTTGATTAAGTAATGTGATTCAATAAAATAGTTAAATAACGGTTTCATTAGTTATTATTCAAGTATTAGTTTTTTCAGGTGAATAGTGTTTTTTAATTAAAAATTTAATTAAAAATAATTAGAAAATTGTTTTTATAAAAATGACTTTATATTTGAACTCAGAGCATCGATATTATGTTATGGTAATTTTTGGGGTTTTTTCTGAAAAAACGAATTTTCGATGAATAGTGTTTTTATTTAAAAATTAAATTAAAAATATTTAGAAAATTATTTTTATAAAATTGATTTCATTTTTGAAATCAGAGCATTGATATTTGGTTAATGTGAAATTTTGGGATTTTTCTGAGAAAGTTGAATTTTCAGTGAATAGTAAAAATACAGTTTTAGGGTTTCGGTATGTTTAATGACATCATAACGGTGTCATGATGATTTCATGAGATCTTTTGAGGGTTGGCCGGCCAAGGGTGATGAATTATTGTTCTGGGGGCCCCATGTGGCCTAACTCCATGATAAATGACAAGGGAGAGCACATGGGTTTGAGAAAAGCACATGTGAGGTGTCCCTTGGCCATTAATGCCTTGTCCCCTCACTTTCCCTATAAATACCAAGCCCTCCTCTCATCCATTCGACTCCCCACTCATTCCCAACGAATTTCTGGTCTCATTACCTCCCAAGGAGTCCTCCCAAGGTGCCCCCAAGCCCTCAAGGTCCCAACCTTTGAGGTTTAAGAGTTACATTTTAAGGTAAGGGATCCGACCCCTCTCTTTCTTTTCAAGTAATCTCTTTTATGTCATTTATTTTATACTCCAGGTTATTATGTTGGAGGATGTTCTTTTATATTCATCCTACAGCCTATTTCATGTTCATATGATGAGATACCCCCCTTGTTCTCATCAATTCGTTTTAAGAATGTTTAAGTGGCGCCGTTAGGCTGCCGAATTTTTAAGGGATTCTTTCACCTCCCTCGTTTTCAAGTTCTATTCTCATTCAAGTCGTTCATGTTCCTTTTTATTATGTTGGGGTATGATCTCTAAATTATCATACTGATCTATTATGATCATATGATGAGAGACGCCATTTGATCGCTTCAATTCAGTATTTTGAAGTTTTAAGTGGCGCCGTTAGGCTGCCGAATTTTTATGTGGTTCTTCACCCTTCTCCTTTTGAAGTTCTACTTTCATGTCAATTATTTCAAGTTCCTTTTTGTTATATTGGGGTATGATCTCTATATATATCATAATGGACTCTTATTTTCATATGATGAGAGACCCCATTTGATCTCTTCAATTCAGTATTTTGATGTTTTAAGTGGCGCCGTTAGGCTGCCGAATTTTTAAGTGGTTCTTCACCCTTCTCGTTTTGATGTTCTACTTTCATGTCAATTATTTCAAGTTACTTTTTGTTATGGTGGGGAATTATCTCTATATCTATCATACTGATCTCTTATTATCATATGATGAGGGACCCTATTTGATCTTGTCAAATCATTTTCTTTTGAAGTTAAGTGACGCCGTAAGGCTGCCGAATTTTCATAAGAGAAATCTAATTTTTTTTTCCTTCCATGTTTTTTATTTCAAATGGTATGTCCCTAAACATTCATTACCACATCCATATGTCCTTCTTATTCATTCACCCTACTGTTTTATGGATCATTTATGATGGGGTGACCCATGTCCCCTCTCATTTCAATGTTTTCTAAAACCCCGAAACTTAGCCGTTATGCTATGGAATTTTCCCCTCAAAATGCCTCTCTCTTTTCTCAAAAATCATTTTATGTTATAAAGTGAATACTCAAATCTCTTATTTCTACAAGGGTATTTACATATATATCAAAATGTTCCATTTTAAATTCTGGTATTTACATACATGAGACCCGCTTTCCCTTTCCGTGGGTTTAAAGTGACGTAAAGATCATGTCGTTAAATAGTTTTTAAAACGTTATGATTATGAAATGAAACCCATTTATTTTATGCTATGTGGGTTATTTATGAAATGTTTTATGATGATATATGTGTCTCACATGATAATAAAGGCAAATTTAAGGGTGCGCCCTGATAGCGCTCCAATGCATTGGGTAATGATGTAACCACTAGAGATTACAATTTTCACGATACCTTGGTGAATAACCTTGGTAATTTTAAAATGACACCTTGGGGATGGACCTTGGTGATATGTTCATGATTGTCTATGTTAAATGATGTAGCCACATCTTCAAGTTATGAAAAAGTTTTATTTTTATTATGATATGCCTCATGATTTCATTTTCATGTATTAAAGTTCTTTTCATGACTTTATTGATGTATCTCAAGTTCATATGTAAAATGTTTCACTTGTTTCCATTGCTGGGCCTTCTGCTCACCCTTCCTTTTGATGTATGTCCCCAGGTTATGAGATGCAGTAATGAGTCTAGGGTGAACATGAGGAGAAGCCTTTCAAGTGTTTAAGAAGAATGTTTTTTTTTGTTTCATGTTTTATGTTCCTTGTTTCCAAGACACTAAACCTTAAAGATCCTCAGTTCCGTGTAATGGAATGAAAAGTTATGTTATAAAAAGACGGGATGCTATAGATATGACCAATCCATGTAGTTAATCATTATGTAGTAATGGAGTATTTTATATAGGTTAAAATCATCAAATTTGGATTAGTATGACAAGTGTGCCTAATAATAGTTATTGTGGGACATAAATATGGATGGATCATTTTGATTGACCCTAATTATTTGTAATAAAATATTTGATATAATGATTCAAGTCCAAAAATATATATCACTTTGAGGGATCATAGACCACAACGAATACAGATCATTGAGGTGAGATAACTCCCATGGAATATTACACAATAAGAATGGTTTCATGGGATATATGACCTTAGGAGAATGTTTATGGGATTAAATATGGGTGGAATATTTTTTTAATGATCAATAATGAATATTATGTACGGGATAATTATTGAAGGATTTACTAGGTCATACAATATGGAAGAGGCCCAAAATTGTTATATATCTGGCTTTTTGGTTGTTTAATAGGGATGGGTGACTGGAAAAATATTATGTGTGGCCCCCTGAGAAGGGGTGAGGTCTTATTCTTGGTATTCCCATTATATTATTGGTAGGAATATGAATTGATACTAGCCAACAATTCATGAAGTATTATATGACTCCGATGAAGGTGGTATTTTAGGTTACACACCTTTTTAGAGGATTTTAATGTAACCTCGCTTGTTAAAATTAATCACAACATGTTGATATGTTTGTAGATATTAGTTTACTTATAATTCACTCCATAATTTAGGTCAATATGGTACATTTGTGTCCATGTATTTTCATGTTCCAACATCGATATCGTTTAGATCTAATAATTATTCCTCGTGGGATATAATTATGCTATAATTCATGTCATCATGGTATGTATAATGGTTTCATTCCCAATTGATCATTGAAAAATTGTGATGAATGATTTTATTATACTTCCATGCTTTCACGGGTAGAGTTCTATAGATTATTTTATTGATATATGAGATGAAAACCAATGGTTCAAATGTAATCAAAATTATTGAGGCACTCATGGTTGGGGAATTAGAGACCCAACACCTTGTTAATGATTTTCATTCATTCATATACGTAGGGTTTTATGTATATTTTTCTACATATTTTACTATTCATATTGATTATAAAATTGAAATGTGGGTATTAGTATTTCACAAATTTCTCACCATGTAGTAGTTACTGAATAACATGAATTTTATGAACCTTGTATTCATCTGTGTGTCATGTTTATTCGCACTCTATCATTATCACATCATTATGTCATCAAAATTGAGATCCATACTTACATAATTCTAATTGGAAATCCATATTTTAAATTTTCAAGTCAACCATTGATTCTCCAATCCCATTATCAATGCATATTTTTCCACCAGAGGGCCTATTAGATCCCAAACATCCCAACAGTATTACAATATCATATTTTTTCTGGTCATTTATGAAATAAAAAATAGTTTTAAATATATTTTTTGATGAATGTTATAACTTTACCAATAATGTTTGTTGATCCAAAATTAAAAACTAAATTATCAAGATCAATGTTTATATTTTTTATATAGTCAAATTTTACTATTTTAATTATACTATATAAATAAATTTCTAATTCTAATAATGAACCCTAAGGCTTCATATTTATTGTTGAATGATCATGACAAAATTGAGAGTGACTATGTGATGATAATGAATAGTACATTAATATTAGAAAAATAAGTTAATTCATTATTTTTTCCTCCTGTATTTTTATTTTTCATCATTATTTATCATTTTTCTTACTTCATTTAAAATGCATAATGTGATAAGTTTTGTTGTTTTTATTTATTTTGTATTCATTAAAAAAATCATTAGTATTGGTTTAATTTCATATATAAATAAATTTGGGATTCCCAATAGATCTATTAATTATTATCCAACAGATAAAAAACATTTAATGATTGCAATACACTTTTATATTGATCTATTACAATTCCTTAGGGATTTACGTATGTATAACAAAAATATGAAGAATTATTTCTTATTTATGATATAATATTTAGAAATTTGTTTGAATACCTATAAAAAAGATTTTATTATATATTTATTTTCAATAAATTTGACCTCTTTAATAACTTGTGATCCACAAAAACCTGATATTTTAATATAATACCAATATGTTCAATAGTGTATACAACATGAAATAATTTCTTTAATGAGAAATAGAATATATTATTTCAATATAATCATTACAACCTCACCTTTAAAATGCCTTGTATGAATATGAATAAGTAAAATAATAAAACTATCTGATTTACACATGAATAAACTAAAATAATTTTTTATCAATCTATTATAAAAATGAATAAAAAATATTTGAATATAAATGAAATTAAATTTTTAAATTTTTTCTGTATGTAATGTGTTCTCATATTAACATATAAAATTAGTCACTACTGTGGAATTATATTTATGAAATTTATACATTATATATTCAATAGACTTTTTCGGCATTCATATTAATGTTTTTTCTATGAATTATAGAGGCATAAACCTATTTCTATAATTAAGATAATGATTTTCCAAAAAGGGGTTTTATCATGTTATTTACATTTATTTTACAACAAGATTTTTCCAATTTGACAAAACATATTTTAAATAAAAATTTCACATTTTTAATTCCTAATGAAAAAAATATATTATTTTTAAATTTTGATAATTTTCTGAAAATAAATTGTTTTTTTTAATATTGAAAAACACTTATTTTGTTTAAATATGTCATTTCATTTTACGAATTATAAATTTAATTTTTTTAAAAAAACATTACATGTAAAATTTATAAAATTTTATAATAATTAGTACAATGTATCTCATTGAAATCTATTTTATTTTTATTAATTATAAAAAAACATTTTATACTTCTAAAAACATTCGGTTGGAAAACAATTGTTTTATCATATCTGTGGGCTTAATTTAAAATTAAAATATGAAACATCTATTAAATAATTTTTTTAAAAAATATTCCATATTTTGAATTCTATTAAAAAATATTATATAATATTAAAAAAATCACAATAATGAATAGTAAAAGTAGAAAAATATTTATTATCGTAGTTCTTTTTAAAACGAGTTTACTAAGAGCTTAAACTAAGAAGTTTTGATTAAAATAACCTAAAAAATTTTCCAATTAATTTTTGATTGAAATATTTAGACCATATATAATATGTTTTTATAATGATACATTTGGTATCATTTTCATGTGAAACAATATGGGTACAATTTACACTTTTTAGTCATTAAATGTGTGTCCTCCCACAACATTCAAAACAAAACCCCTTCTCAACGCCACAATACATTTTTAAAGAATATTGGAGATGAAATAAATTTACCAAATACCTTAAATACACTCATACTGATGACTTATTTTCATTTTTCATCATAATAACAATCTATAAACGCTTTTGTTTCAATCCTGAAGATTTTTTATAGAGAATAGGTACGATCTTGGCCATGCGTATTTGATTTATTTCTCCAATTAACTAATTCAAAACTCTATGAAATATGCTAAAATTATAACACAATAATATCCCATATACTGAGATGTTATCATATAAATTTTAATTCTAGTATCCATCTTCTCTTCCATAAAATTTCTAAAGAATATATCGATCAACAATACGTCACGTTCTCAACTCATGAACCTATGTACTTAGTTTTCTATCCTCACCTCTCATAGATGGATATAATGATAGATTTAATTAATATATTTCATTTTTTTATATAATAATAATTAGGGAATAAAATATCAGATACACCTTCTTACATTACAATCGGGTTGATGATGACAATGTCACTAGTGTGTATATGTGGATTACCACCTCTACAATGTGACGTGAAATGTTTATCATTTTATTTTGACATGGATTGTAATAATTATATATTTATGGGATATATAAATGATATATTTAATATAAAAAATACTTTTTAATAGTTATATATCATTTAACATTCATTAAATCCATCCAATGAAAAAATGAACACAACATTTTTGTGAATGTGTTTCCTACTCTTTAGATGATGTAAGTCAATTTTCTACAAGTAAATTTTATGGAATACTATTAATACCGAAATAATTAATTCATATATAATTTAAATGTAGGATAAATTATGGATATGATAGAACCATGATAAATTAATAAGTACCAAAACTATTGAAACATAATAGACATGAAAAAAATTAATTTATCACAAAAAATATTATTTTAAATAATGAATTGTTAATAAATAGGTTATAAAATGTAATAATAAACTAATAATTTCATTGATATATATGATTATGGTTCTTCCTTAGCTTATAATAAAAATATATTTATTATATAGGAGGTTTTAAATTGTAAAAATAAAATAGAACATAAGGTAAATATTTCTCATCTCACATTTACTTCAATGAGAAATATTCCATATTAACCACATATTTATTTTTTATAGTGTATATAAATACACATTGATGTGTTATATCATTATTCCCCTTCAAATAATGGTATTATTGTTTTGTTTCATGTTTTAGGGGATAAAATTCAATGCTTCTTATTGAAGTGACCATTTAATTTTCAATATAATCTTTTTTTCAGGATTTTTTATAATTATGTTTCCGATGATGAAATTGTAAGTTCGAACTCTCAAAAAGTTCATCAAATTTATTCTCATCAAGTTATTACCAAAATAATCTATTATTTGTTCCATTTTCCTTTCATTGGTACATAAAATTGTTTAGAGGATGTTTTTAGATAATTCCCACCTTATTTTACTCGTCCGTACAAAATCCTTGTTATTCCTTATACATAGTATAAAATAAATATTTTTATAAATTTTTTTAACACTCTCCCAATTATTTATAAAAGGAATGGTTTATCCCTATATTACATAATAAAGTTTTTTAAATGGTATATTCTTTTAATTTTCTATATGAGGTACTTAATATCTATTTTAAAATAGAATTAATATAATATTTCTTTTTAACTTATATATCATGTATGGGATAACCTACCATCATGACCATTGATGGTTTTGAAAATTACTTTATATGATGAAATTTTATTTTTATTGATACTATTATCTTATTATACATGAAATTTTTAGCATTCTATACATGTTTTTAAAGTGAAATGATATTTTTCTCAAAAAAATTAATGGCATGATTATTGAAATTATATTTAATAATGAAAAAATATTACTGACTCAGATTTTCCAGGTGCTATTTTTGAATGGTATATGTGTTATGATCAGATATAGGAACTGGTATGGCCATTGATTCTGAGGCCCAATGAGCTTGTAATAAATTAATGAAATATATAAATATTGCACAGACACAATTTTCATAAAATAATGAATAACTCTATAATAGAGTACTTGTTCAGACATATGAGGGTATCATTGTGTTCAACATTCGGGTTTTACCCTAGGTGTGACATAACCCCTATCAGCATGAGGCATATTTGAAAAGAATTTTGGGACCACAAATGATTAAAGTAAATAAAATATTGTTTATTTAATTTAATTTTAAATGGAAACCAACAAATAAAATAAATTAACAGTTATAAAAATATATTTGGGTTTGTCGGTAAGCTTTGGAGTCCTAGAGGACTATTAGAGAACATTCGTGGTTGATGATGCTAGATGAGATCACGACTGAGGATCATTACACCACTAGAACTCATGTATTTTCCAATGATAGGAAAACAAGAACTTTCATCATAAAAAGTCGATCCAAACCCCACGTAGGATGTTGATTTGTGATTTTATTCCTATTATTTATTACTTATTGAATTCATCTCAATTCTCATATAAAATAATTGATTCTCACATTGATAGAAGATTTAAATTGATGGATTTATATTTTTCATTGATTTTATCAATCTTCATTTATATATATATGGAATGATATAGTGTATGATTGAACAAATTGTGAGGTTCATTCCTCATATATAATAGTTTATAGACCCCCCCCCCATTCATTTCACGTTCATCATTAGAAATCTATTTATCCCATGGGATGAAGAATACTCAATATTTGGACATTATACAACCATCATTCAATGCAATGGATCAGTACCTCTGGTGTAGTTCATTATTCAGTGTACAATTGAGGTCGTATTATGATGGAGGATTATTACAGGATAGTAAAAATATCTTTCCATCATCTGTTCATAGTAGTTTTCCTAATGCAACTACAAACTGTGAAAATGGGAATATCCTAAGAAGATTCAATGCTTGGATCTACGATATTTGATAACAGGAGTGCTACATAACTTCAGATCTATGATATCTAAAGATGGTGATGTTTGTGGAGATGTGTTCAGGTGACGTTGGTTAAGAATCTCTTTGTCATAGAAAATCACAGATTACTTGTTCTGTAATCTTTCATTATATGTCATGTCAGACCCCTTGGCTACAACACTATATTCTTCATGGATAATTAAGTATCACACACTCTTTGACCATGACACAAGTTGTGTGAAACACAGTCAATGGATTTATATGTATCTCAAATGATACCTTGGTATAATCAGTTGTACATAGGTTGGTAAACATGCATGACCAGTGGTACATGAGAACATGTAGATGACATGGTAATGGTTTCCGGTGATCTTTTCCCTAAATTTATTATTCACACACAACGTGTATTTTTATATTTACATGATGTGTGGGGATGAATCCCACAGGAATACCAAGGGTCAGCTAGCCATGATGTGTGCTCCTAGAACACACCATGTACCCTGTTTGATGGTGTTTGTAGCAATTCATTTATAAAATCTGGACTAGTATTAGATTAGTTTGATCCCAAGGTACACTTTCCCTTCATGGTTACAACAAAACCGGCCCCTAGTGGCGGTTTTTTTTTTCATTTGGCGGCGGTTTAAACCGCCGCTATAGGGTGTGGAGGCGGTTTACAAAAACCGCCGCGAAATTGGGCGTCGGCAGTCTATTAGCGGCAGTTTTTACTATTTCGCGGAGGTTTAAGAAAAGCATCATAGATGCCTCTTTTCACGACGGTTTTTGACCATTTAGCGGCGGTTTTATGCGTAGATGACACTTTTTTTCACGGTGGTTAAAACCGCCACTATATTCTGGCCTTTGATGCGCCTATTCCGCGGTGGTGAACACCGCCGCTAAATTTAAACATAATACATTTAGCGGCGGTTATAACTGCCGCTAAATAATAAAAAATAAGGCATTATCAGCGGTTATAACTTCCACTAAATGCTGACCAGTAAGGCATTAGAGGCGGTTAAAACCGCCGCTAAATGTTGACCTGGAAAAAAAAAATTCTGCTCCTACCACACCACTGCCCGGAAAAACAAATCAAACCAGAATATTGAACATGAGACACCATACAAAAAAATAACATGGTAGTATTCATTGAAAAATAGGATATGAGAAAATGTTGCATGTTATGGAGTCCAACCTAAGGAAAGGTATGTATCACAATTTGGTGAGTAACCAATCCATGTGACCCCCAAGATGTATATGTGTTTTTAGCTTCATTAATTTCTTATGTGTTTTAAGAATGGTTGATTTATATTATATGGATACTAATACTCTATTTAATAAATGGTTATTAATTTTGATACAATTTATGTGATCATGCTAACCATGGTGATGTGTAATGATATGTAATTGGTTATGCTCTAAGTTGACCGATATAACATTCATGGGTGGATTGTGATATGGGTTGAGTTTTTTTAACAATGGCTTTTTGTTATGGGATAGAACAAATTATGTTTATATGGGTATAGAATTTGTTCCAAAGATGGATGTTTGAGTAGTTATAGAATGTATGTTATGGTATGGTTTTTTGTGTGTTTTGGGTTGGTTGTTAATGCCTACTATAAAAAATGGGTAACTTGTGAATTGGCATGTGTTTTAGGTTGGACAACACGCTAACCGTGCATGGTGCTGGAGAGAGTATGGTTTATGATCTTGTAGGTTATACATGATTCCTATTGAGGATTTGAGTTATGTCATTGGATATGAGATAAGATTTTCATGTATACATCCCAATATGGTCATCATGTTGCAGGTTGGATGGGATGCATCATGATATAGTTGTTATTGACTTCGTTAAAGAAAATAGGTTTGAGTTTTTTAAAATTTCAACAACTTATCCAATGTTTTCCTAAATACCTTATTGGTGGAATTATTCCTAACCAAACCAAATGAAATTGATTTTTCACAATAGTTATTATCATAAGATAATGTCATTAATATATATGTGCATGTATGTGATCTTTATCCTTCAGGGGAAGTATGGTGTGTCGATTTCTAGTTAGGATTAGTAACCTAGATTTCATAGTTGGATTGGGTATGGGATTTGTGATATGCATGAGAACCCTCGAGTGGGTATATTGGCCTATGATTTTCCTCGTGATAGTTGAGATGGGTTCATAGAAGCTTCTCAATGAGTTGTATCCTATATAGGATGTGACATGTGAACTGGGGTTGAGAGAGACTAGTAATATTGAGATGAATCTTGGGATATTGGTGATTGGAGTGTTCTAATCAAGTGAAATAGCGATTCTCATTTCCACCTGATGAGGGTTTTCTTCTATGTATGTAATCCAAGAGAGGACTTATCCTAGGTCTATGAGTTCATTAAAAAAATGAAAGTAAGTTTAGACACTTTGTTCTATAGTGATGGTATATAGGTGGATTGTGGTTTGGTATTCAGTTAGTAATATCATTGTATTTGGTATTGTGAATGTAAAAGCATGGGTAGTGCTTGTGTTTTGTTAAGTCTAACATGAAGAATTGACATGGTTATTTGGGGGATAAGTTAAGTTAAACTATGATTATTTGGATGTTATTGTAATGATGCATATTAGGTGTTCTAATAGAGTGTATACATGATTAGATTCATGTTATACTGATAACGGTTAAAGTTAGGTATTGTGGGAGGCTTCCAAGATACACTCTTTCCATGTCAGTAAGAGCGTGAGTTATTTATCAACATATTTGGTATGTTGGTTGTATAGTCTAAGATTAGCCTGTCAGGTGGGAATTTCTTCATGCATGTGTAATGTGTTGTGGCTCATTGGGCCTTGACAGTAATGGTATGAATTGGGCTTACACAGCTAGGATACCCAGGTGCTTCTATGGAGCAACAATGATATGAATGGGACTTACACAGTTGGACTGCCTAGGTACTTCTATGAATCAGTTATGGTATGAATCGAGCTTACACAATGGGGCTACCCCGAATGCTGCTATATAGTAGAAATGGTATGAATATGGGTTACATATATGGTATTCTCATTGGATGTGGTACCAATTCAAACACAGGCCTAAATGGAATGATGTATACCACACTCGAGAAATCAATACATAAAATGAAACATCATAAATAAATAAAATGCATAGAAGTAAACATGAGAAATCAAAAAAATGTTAGGACATGGAAATGTTTGGTGGCAACTATGTGCCATATACATGGTACATATACAAACCAACCGTTCTCATACTTGTTCAACACATCAACAACACTACTACTCATCATCTGATGTTGCATCGTCACCCTCTCCACCTTCATCTCCACTACCTACTGCCACCTATAAGAAAATTATATTGAAAATTAAATATTGTTGCATTTTTATAACTAAACTTAAAACCAATAAAGGTGTGAAAACTAAATGATTTTTATTTTTTTGTGATTTACCTGCTCACCACTAGCTGATGCACTACCACCGGGGGCATATCTGCTCATATGCTGACTTATTTCAAGCAACTCTTTCTGTAAAGCAGATATCTAATCCCCCTGCTGGTGAACTGTGTTTCGTAGAGAAGACATCTCCCTCTGAGTATCTTCAGGTATGAAATGACCAGAACCCGGAGTAGATGTAGCCGAAATCCCTGATGGCCTGCCAAATACCTCAGATGGTACGGGTCCAAAACCCATCCCGCGCACTCTACCAGGATGCTCCTTCCCAAGTACTTTACCAACCGGGTCATCCTGGGAGACTGAGTAGGATTGCTCAGGATTGACATCCCATATTTCTTTAATTTTTACCTATAAATCAAATATCAAAATATATTAACACAGTAAAAACTGATAATAAGTTATTATAATAAATAATTGACCTCATACCCCAACTTCTCTGGCACGTTCATTAACAAAACTTCCATCTGGATTTTTATGAACATCCAGCCACAGTTCTGTTCGGGATGCTTCATGCCCTAAACTCTGTGACTGCATTAAAAAAATATAAATCAACAATTAAATATGTTAAATAGATAATATTGTCTTATAAATATTTAAACTAATTAAAAGATTACCAATGAAATTCGGCTTCTAGAAAAGCTTTTTGAGCCCGCAGTGTGCGGGATGACTTGTTTTCCCCGGTTTGATGCATTCTGTCTTGAGAGATCCTGAAATAAATAAAATTCAATTTAACAGTAATGTATTCAAATTCTATCTCCTCTTCATGTACATGTATAAATGTAAAATGAGGATAATATAATAATATATATTTCAATACCATCCGCTTCTCATCACGATGGCTATCGAAAAAAACTTTCCACTATTCTTTCGGTACCCCACTGGGTAGCTTCTCATACATCTGCTGCACGGTCAACGAAGTATCATTGGCATCACACCACAACCTCCATTTGAAATATTTTCATTTTTTTCCAAGATTTTTCAATGTCCACTTCCGTGCTATCACATAAGCAACGGTAAAGTGGAAGAACATCTGTATATAGAAATTCATTTTGAATATATTAGTAACATGACATTCAATTAAACCATAAAGTAATAAAATTACCTTTATCTAAGAATCAAAAACTTCATTTTTCCAGTTTGGAGGCATATGCCTCCAATCATCATATGAAATAGGCAGGGAAATGGGCTCCGCTGCAAGCTGACCTATAATCTGACCAAGTAAACCTACGGCGTCATCCGTCGGGACCCCATAAGAATCAAATGGCACCACTATCTTCTTGCCATTCATGTTCTAAACATCAGAACTTTTTATGTATTTTTCCACGGTTGCATTTTTTTCATCTACAATTAGCAAACAATTACTATAAACAAAATGCAATAAATTAATTTAATTAAAATTTGTACCTGTGACTGTGACCCTTCAGAATGTCCGTGATGAACTGGAAGGGGCGTGTCGCTGCCCCGCTGCTGAGGCTCCTATAGGGGGAGGTGATGACTCATCCTCTAATGAGACATCCACTGACGGGGTCAGAGATGGTGCAGGGGGAGATGATGCAAGGATGTAGGCAGCTGCTACCTTAGATGCCGTGGGGACAGACGGATCGTCATCTGTCGCAGAAGTATATGAAATGGTGTACCTCTTCTTCCTTGGCATTCATGTCATTTAATCAAATAAAAGTAAGTTCAGAATATATATTTCAAAAAATTTATGCAGAAAAAAAATTAAAAATGATAATAGATTCCCAGTACTAACAAACAAAATATATATAACAATGATAATGAATGACTACAGAAATGAGACAAGTGGTTGCTGAATGAATACATAATTGTACATACAATCATTTTCCCCTTCAATCATGTCAGTTTCCTGCTCCATTGCTTCATCCACTTCATTCATCCTTTCTAGACAAATATTTTCAATATCATGATGGACAAATAATTTTGCTTCCTGTTGTTGATGAAATTCAATTGCAGAGGTCAAATCTTCCACTTCATCACCCATATCATACAAATCTCTTTGTATTACGTGAGTAACTACACTCCACCGTTCATCCACAACATCATTCACATAATATACCATTTTTTCCTGCGATGCTAAGATATATGGATCATGCAGTTCACGATCACCAACATCCATCAAGCGAGAGAAGTTTACAGAAGTAAATTGCAAGGAATCTCTTTTAACACCTCTGATAATATCGACCCATTTGCATTTGAATAAAACAACAGAAAATGCCCATGGTAGTTTAATTCAATAATATCATGCAACTTTCCATAGTATTCCACTTCAGCAAATGTAAATATACCATTATTCTGTGTTTTCAAACCCATTTCTCAATCGACTGTACGAAATCTAAAACCATTCACATTATAAGCGTCGACCTTTCTAACTTGTTTTATAGGACCTCTAGCAAGAAACTTCAAATCTTCTGACAAGTCTGCTCGAGTATCAGTATTCATGATCTGAAGAATAAAAATATAATTTAATAGATTTGCAAATTGTATGTGTCAAACTAATATTCTTATTTATTGAAATATTTATAGACTTACACGTCGTGCAAACCATTCTACCAGCTCTTTATTCACAACTTTCATTATATTTTTTTCATTTCGTGTTTGGCCTCTCATTCGTCTCATTGTTTGTATCCTCAACTCTTCAATAAATGGATCTGCAATTTCACTATTCAGTATCACATATCTATGTGCCTGTAATAACTCCAATTCTGTTAGTGTCGTGTTTGAGGTCCTCCCAACTGATCGGCCAATAGCAGGAAATATTTTTTATTTCTGATGCATTTGAGATTGATTTGATGTGTCGTCAACACGTCCAACTCGATTAAATCTTGTCTCAATATCATCCAAATATCTGGAACAAAAGGTGAGACACTCCTCGTCCAAATATCCTTCAGCAATAGAGCCTTCTGGTTGAGCTTTATTTCTCACGTATGCTTTCAAATGCCCAATATATCTGTGAAAAATAATAATAATATTATGAATTTATTTAAATTCCAAATATTTTTTACATAACTGGAAACATATAAATAAAATACCTCTCAATTGGATACATCCATCGATAATGAACGGGGCCTCCTAATTTAGCTTATTCAACCAAATGCACAGTTAAATGCATCATGACAGTAAAAAACGTTGGAGGAAAGATCATCTCCATTGCACAAATGGTCAATACAAACCTCTCTTGTAGGTTGTCAAGCTGTAAAGGATGTAGAGTTTTCTCACATAATTGCCTGAAAAATGTGCAGAATTGCAGTACAATAGCAGTAACTGTTTCAGGTAATAATGTATGCAATGCCAATGGTAGTAACTGTTGTAACAAAACATGTGAATCGTGACTTTTCAATCCATATAACTTACGATTCTTAAAATCAACACACCTCGAGATGTTACTCGAATACCCATCAGATACTTTCACATTCTTTAAAATTTGAAGGAACACATCTTTATCCCTATTTTTCATTGAAAAAATGGCAGGAGCATAGTTTTCATTCTCATCTGGCCAGAGATCACGTTTTATGTTCATTACTTGTAAGTCTTTGTGAGCATTTAGATGAACCTTCGACTTTCCATGCTCATTAAGTAATGTGAAAATCAAATTATCACATACATTCTTCTCAATATGCATCACATCAAGATTGTGGCACAAAGAATTAAATTCCCAATACGGAAGTTTGAAGAATATACTTTTTTCTTCCATTGTTGCGTTCTGATTTCACTTGACGATGCACTTCGCACTCGTTTTCCGCTATCAGTCAAATGATGAACCTTCCCAAATTCTGTTTTAACATTTTCTAGTTGTGTCAATATTTCAGAACCGCTTAACAACTTTGGAGGTGGTCTACGATCAATGGAACCATTAAATTTTGATTTGTTCAACTGAAATCTATGAGATGCATCAAGAAATCATCGATGACAAAAGAAGCACCATTTTCTACTATGAGGTAGCCATTTGGGATCGAAATCAAAGTTACAAACAGGACAAGACAAACCCGTATAAGTGTTCCAACCAGATAAATTCCCAAGCCCAAGGAAGTCACTAATGTTCCACATTAAAGCAGCCTGCATTTTGAACATTGTTTTAGAAGAAACATCAAATGTCTCAACACCATTGCTCCATAACTCCTGCAATTCTTCAATCAAAGGCTGCAGGTATACATCAATATCATTTCCAGGCATTTGTTTTCCAGGAATAATCATCGAAATGATAAAAGATTTTTTTTGCATACACATCCACGGAGGCAGATTATAAGGGATCAAAACAACTGGCCAAATGCTATAACTCGTACTCAAAGTCCCAAATGGGTTGAATCGATCGGCAGCCAATCCCAATCGAACATTCCTAGGATCAGCTGAGAAATCTGGATGTAATGAATCAAATGTCTTCCACAATTGGGAATCTTGTGGATGTCTCATTAACCCATCATTGTTATTATCTACAGAATTCCACTTCATGTGTTCGACGGTTTTTGATGAACTGAATAATCTTTGAAATTGAGGCTTCAAAGGAAAGTAACGCAAAACTTTTGCAGGTGTGTTTCTTTTCTTCTTCTCCATGAAATCATGTTCAGCCATACTTCCAACATCACCTTTTGACTGCCATCTAGAAGAAGAACATTTCTTACAATTCTGTCTACTTGAATCCTCTCCCCAGTAAAGCATACAATCATTGGAACACGCATGTATTTTTGTATAATTCAGACCAAGCTTGTTTACAACTTTTTTCATCTCATAAAATGATTCTGGGATTTTTGCTTCTGGAAATGCATCACGAATCAATTCCAATAACATGGACATTGCCTTATTTGTAATTCCACATAGACATTTGATATGGTACAACTTTAGTAGAAATGAAAGCTTTGAATATTTAAAACACCCACTATACAACTCTTGATTTCCATCGTCAAATAAATCATGAAACACATTTTCCTCACTGAATTTTTCCCTTACATTTGGCTCCACAGAATCAAGAGGAGGATCCAATGATATGTTACAATCTTGATCTGCTTGTGTTACAGTCTCAAAAACATCACTTGTCACGTTGCAATTTGTACCACCCTCTTCTGGTTGTTCTGATATGTTTTGATGCTCATAGTGGTGTCTTGCAGTGCCGAATGCATCATTTATGAGGTTTTGCATTTCATTTGCCATTGGCGACAAACTTGGGACCTCATTCTGTGGATTAACATCTGTCCTCAATCTTTCTGTATTGTTTGATTCTCCATGCCAAGTCCAACACAAATATTGATCAGGGAATTTCTTCAGAATTAAATGTTCATAAACTTCATCTCTCTTCAACCATGTTCTAAATTTACATTTAGGACATGGACATCTTATTCTCCCTTCAACAGATCGATTAGAAATTGTAAAATCTAAAAACTCATTTAAACCCTTAACATATTGAGGTGTGTTCCTCGGTAATGTGATCCAGCTTTTATCCATGTATATCACAATGTGCCTACACAAAATATACGATAGTGTAAGATTACAGAAACATAATATAATAAAGATGAACCATTGATCATAAAGTATGCATAATATAATAAAGATGGTTCATTGATCACATTTACCACTTCAGACCAACCGAACAAGTCTGGTCCATAAGAGACAACGTCAACACCTCATTGAGGAGAAATAAGAATATAGGGTTACACACTTATCATAACACTATCTACCCAACTATTTTTTATGGTTTCCAATGGGATATGTTTACAGAACATGAAGCACCTAATTAATTCATTATCAATGATAAGACATGTCGTTTTGGACCGAATTTACACGGGAGATAAGTCACATGGATTTTTGTAAAATAAACCATTGGAATTGAAATTGGTCTATAGGATGGGATTTAATCTATTGAACATATCTATATTCTTGGAAAGAGTTGAGGTGTAAATAATATTAAGTGATATCCCAAAGGAACCAACTGCTCAATATAAATTCCAAGAAATTACTAAAATTATGGATGGATATTCTCACTTTTAGTAATGAATACATGAATAAATGTAGGAGAAATATATAAACCACACCAATAAATAATCCACAATTACTATGCATGACTTATCCGTCGTTTATGAGAAGAAATCAAAGAATAAAGGAAGAACTTAAAATTACCAAAGTCGAAAGGGGTCGCGGGGGGCGCCGGGGGGGGGGGGGGGGGCGGGGGTCGCCGGAGGCCACGAGGGGCGTGGGGGGTGTCAGGGTCAATAAAAAAATTACACCCATGAAAATACAATAGAGAATTCTCACTAAGCATATACCTAGGTATGAAATACATACTATAAAACCATTCATGGAAAACCCAATACACATAATATGAAATCATACCTTCTTTAAATAAAAAAATAAAGATAAAGTGATGGTCAAGGTTTCTATAATGACATGAACTTTATTATAAGTTTCAGGACCCATTTACTAAAACTCATTCCTCCATATCAACATAAATCATAACATCACATTGGAGGCCTCATTATTGACCTTATAATGCATCCTTGGCTTTGGTCAAATAAGAATAGGTGTAGATGTAAATATATTTTTTAGCTCATAAAATGAATCTTTTTATTTATCATCCCACTAAAAATTCACTCCATTCCAAGTCAATACTATATTTTTAATGAATATGTGAGAAAACTCCAAGATAATGCAAGAATAAGAAACCACATAACCAATGCAAATATGAATCTCAACAATATTAGTATGAATCCAATAAGAAATTATAGATTCTACTTTCTCAATATCCCCTAATATCCTAGATTTAGAGAACACACGACCAAAAAATGTCACCTATTGATTATAGAAATAACATTTCAATATATTGGCATATAAATGATGATATCTCAATGTGTCTAAGAACATAACCAACTATTCTTCATGCTCCTCATAGGATCATGATCATACCGATATATCATTGATAAATATAGTCCCGAATATAAAAAAGGATAAAAAATGGTTTATCAAAGTTATAAATACATATGGTTTCTCCATTACCCTAAATAGAATTACCAAAAACACAAAATTACTATATAGTGTTTGAAATTCTATCTTGGACACACCTTTTTCTCAAACCTTTAACCCCTGATAACCTAATTGATGAACAATCTTCAAAATCCATAAAGAATCTCTAAACTGATTGAATAAATCATAAATTCATAGAAAAGGATACCAATTATTAAGAGTAACATGATTTAATTTATAATAGATAATATAAAATCAATAACTCACTCTTGCAATATTGGTAAAACGAAATGGATAACCCTATGTAGGCACACTCAGATTAATAAATCCATTGGATTAAATATTTATCTATCTAATAAATCACCCAAATAGAACCTCCATGTTTCCCCAAAAAAATCCAAGATCCAACCAACCACCAGATAGCTACACCTCCTTTATAGCTCCACATATGAGACTATGATTCACAACATGTAAAGAAGGAGGTATTTTATTTACATTTTTGTGTTGTATATAATCTAAATGTTGACCAATATGGGAATATAGGGGATATTAAAGGAAAAAAGTAGGATATCCCTCAAAAATATCATGTACCCCATATAAATGATAAACCAAAAACATTAAATTAATTTTATTAAACATTACCTAAACCCATGGAATTTTCCTAAAACAAAATATAGATATTAAAAATTAAATAAATAATCAATATTTTCCATTAACCGTTTCCAAATATATAAACATTTCATTTTTTATAAAAAAAGGCCATAAAAACCCTTCTATTTTTAAAAACTACTATGGGATCCCTTATAAAATGATTTCAACCATGAGTACTTCTTACCCTTGAGTAGACCAACTACCCAACCATTTCTATAAACCCTACAAAATGAGATGGCGCACTAATGGTTAATCTAGATTTATGTCATCCTAGTCTAACCAAATAAGGATCCCACACTAAAGTTTGAATCTTAAATAATGTCTAAGACCTCACCCAAAATCATCACATCAATATTATCAACCATATAAAACTTCATATAAATCTATAAATTCAACTTTTTATAAAAATAAAATAATAAAATCCTATAATGGAAAAATCAGGGGGGTATAAAGAAGTATATCCCAAGTGAATGAGAAAGATCTCATGGGGATCCCCCCACACCTTCCTATCATTTTATTACATCTATATATATAATCTATAATTACTATACAAATATCAAATGGGATCTTGGTACATAATATCTCTTAATTACCTAGGCTGTAATACTTTTTTTTTCTTGAACCAACTTTGGGTCACCAATGACCTGGGCACTAGAGTTGGCCCATGACATACCCAAGGCACACTCTTAATATCATTAGTCTAGATACTAGTTCTAAGGAATCATATAGGAACTCATGGGAATTGGTTTTCAAAATAAATAAAATTAAGACTTATGACTTCCACACAAAAATATAAAATAACCACTCAATAAATCAAGGGTCCATGTTTCCGTGGAATGAGACAAAAAAAACAAATATGTAGTACCTAATTAAGTATGATGAATATACAGGGAAACTAGATCAATGGTTAAGAATTAAACTAAAAACAATAATATATATTCGAGGGGTCACCGGTGGTCGAGGGGGGGCACAGGGGGGTGCGGGTTTCGTCGGAGGGCTTCGCCGGAGGGCGCGGGGAGTGCGGGTTTCGTCGGAGGGCTTTGCCGGAGGGCGTGGGGAGTGCGGGGGTCATCGGAGGGTGCGGGGAGGCACAGTGGGCGCCGAGGCCGGGGGGGATCTGGGAGGGTTTGGGGAACGCTGTCGGGGAGGGGGAAATGGTCACGGTGTTTCTGAAAAAATTTGGGTTTCGCGGCGGTTTATTAAAACCCCCGTGAAACCTTCACCGAAAATGTTTATCGGCGGTTTTGTGAACCGCCGCCACCAAACCGCCCCTAAACCCAGTTTTTTTTTGTAGTGGTATAGTGTGGAAATATGTCCACATCATAGGTAGCTATCTATTGAAAAAGATGAATCTTATAAAGAGTTATTAGTTCCATTTATGAGTGTAGAGTGTGTCCATCTATCATCTTTATCCCCTCAGTGGGGGTTTTTAATTAGCATGATCTCTTAAGAAGGGATTTATCCTCCTTCATATATGTTGTATAAAAATACTTATGGTATCATTAGAATAGTATGTCATATATATTTGGTTTATCCATATTAGGTTCATAGTGTCCACTAGTGGTCCCATGTGTGAAATCTTATCGGAGTATCGGTTCTTCTAGGACTAATGGGTATTTCGTAGAAGGACCCAATGATGTTGAACTCTTAGATGAGTGTCTACTATAATCGTATGGATCGTGGAGGGGATTCTCCAAGAATGAGAATTATTTCAAGGGTAATACATTATCTAGAAGTTGGTTGTGAATTCCTAGTAGTGAAATGTTCTTTTATAGTATATATTTGTTTTCTTGTCATATATTTATTATTATATCCTTATTCTTAGGTGACCATTCATGGTGCTTCATGTATAGTTCCATCAGGGTGTCTTACTAGATATTGTTAAACTCAAAACTACAAGTGATTTCCCCACTTGTATCATGTCTTATGGAGATTTTTCACCATCCAACAGTGTCCTTTGAGGATAGTGAGTAGGAGTATGTTAGATTAATATTGACAGACATGGGTGTTATCTGGGATATTTTGTTTGATAATAGTCCTCACACATAATGTGGGATGGACTCTCTAGAGTTTTTGTGGGGGATTTTATTTGGACCCTTTAAAAATTTATATAATTTAAAAAATAATATTTTCTAGATCATAGATTTTTTCATTCATTAGTTTTAGTTGTTTCACATTTTATGAATTGCATGGGATTGATGATTGTGCATGAATACAGATACGTTATTATAATTCCTCCCATACACTAGATATTTCTACTTGTTTCTAGTCTCCAGCCCCATGATTTTTTGAGACAGTCTTGGGGTAGTCTCATTTTAGACCCCAGTAGATCAGGTAATGATAAATTTGTATCGGTGGAGCCGATTCAACCATTATATGTTGGATTGTGAGATTCATTTTGGGTAGTAATGTTAAGGGTTTCATCTACATATTTCATGTTAGAGACTCCATTGTTGGTGTAGTTTCCAATTCATCCATACACAAAGTCATTGACTACATTACTATTTAATTAGAGAATATAGACATTGGTTACAGATAAATATTTTATAAATATATCATATAGGAATGGGTTGTGGTTCCCACATAATTTTTGAGTAAGCAACCGAGTTATACTCTTTGATGGTGGTACATCTTGTAAATTTTGGGATTCCTTTCAGATGAAAGAAGAAATGATTCCACTTCATTATAAGTATATGATCCAATGAATTTTGAGTCATTAGTATGAGGACCTGTACTAGAGATAGAAACTCATGGTGTTTTTCCAGCAATACCATCACGTATTGAGTAGCATCTAATCCTAATAGTTTAATCTAAATATTCATGTAGTCTTAGTGCAATTTTCAACATAAAGAGTAGGAATTCATATATGTTTTGGGGAGATATAGACCCAAAAGGTTTTGATTACTATCTAGATCTAGTCACTTGAGTTTAACACCTTGTGAGGATGCATGCTGATCTGATGGATATCCTCACAATGAGTCATTTTTAGGGTTCTACTGGGCGATAGTATAGTTTCGTGAGACATTAAACTATGAGATAACTATCTCCCAAATTAAAATTTTAAAACAAATATAGGAGGATTGTTTTCTGGAAATGTTAAGATGAGTGTTCATTCAAGAGCTTCATTATCTTTAGTAGGGAATTTTGACCATGGTGGAGTATTATTCAATGTTTACCAATATCTCCTGATACTCTATATATATATTGTTTAGTATTAATTTTTTAGATCATAGACCTTTAAGGAGGGATTACACAGAGAAATATAGTTTTTAATGGTATCTCTATACATTTCCCACATATACTGGGTGTGCATTAGCGGGACTTAGTGGTCGACATCTTCTTGGTAGAGAATTTTCCGACAGTGGGTGATGGTAGTGGGAATGCATGAGTTGAGACCTTCACAGCATATAGACGGAAAAATTCATAGAAATATAAGTGTTTTAAACACATTAAATTGTGATCCTAGGTTATATGTTCATCTGTATATAGATCATAGGATATATTTAATTATCCATGTGTGAGTCATTATTTATCCTATAATTGTTAGGGACATCTAGCATGGGATTGTTCGACCCAATATAAAGTCGATCAAGAGATGGCCAATGGACCACGAAGGAAGAGGCAGAGTTGGGAGTAATTTGTACTATATAGAATCAATCATTGAAGATGGCCTCATAGATCAATATGAGATGGTCAGAGGATTGACCTATCAACCCCACTACCCATAGGTAGTCCACGCCAGGCTCATGGAGCTAGTGCTCTGTGAAAATAATAGCTACTTGATATATATGAATATAACCATGTGTCTATAAGTATGATATCAAGTATGATCTATGTGTTTTCTTCCCTATTAGTAATATTGTTAGACACATTTTTGTGCCATTCATTTATTTCCCATTAACTAGTTTGAGAATTAGAGATTCTGGTTAAGCCTTTTGGCACGGCCGTTATGGTTGGAGACTTTGACAGGTAGTGACAATTTGAATGAATATATGTACTAGTAGTGTGATATGATGCATGAAGGAATGATTTTTTATATGATATATATGTATTAGTGCTGAGGCATTGTGATTTTGTAATAGGTATGGACATCAAATCCTCAATTTATGCCCAAATCGAGTATTTTAGGTGTGGGGTGCAGTGTGTCAGTCGTGATTGGTTGAGGTTTTACATTTTGGGTGAAAATTAAACCTTGGAAGATCATGATCAGATCATGAATAAGAAGGTGTAGACAAATATAAATATTTATCTAGCCTGACACTAGCAGAAACATATTCGATGGGCTACCTATTCATTGTGGTGGAGGTAGAGAACATTGATTCCTTTCTTGAAGAAATTCCTTGTTATCCCCCTTCATTAGCTAAAATTTTGCATTGAATTTCACTCTGATACAAAATAGATATCATTGATATCATATCAGATAGATCCACTAGAGCTTCATGTTATGATGGTGTGGTAGGAGGTCTTGTAGGAGAAGGGCTTTGTGAGATATTGTGTTTCCACTTGGGTCACCCCAATTTTATTCCCTAAGAATCTGGATTAGAGTTTGATGTTATGTGTCAATTATTGGATCTTGAAAAATGTCACCATATAGAATAAATATCCACTGTAGAGGATCAAAAATACCTTTTATCGATTGATAGGGGAACGATGGTTATCGAAGATTGACCTCAGATAAGGTTATGCCCAAGTGTGAGAACATGATGGGGATATACCAAGATATCATTTATAATTATCTATGGAAACTATGTGTACTTAGTGATTCCCTTTAGAATTATGAACTCCATAGCTATTCTAATTAGATTCATGAACTGGATCTTCCAACCCTTCTTAGACTGGTTCATGGTGGTCTTTATCGATGATATCCTAGTGTAGTGAATATTAAATGAGGATCACACAATATACTTGAGTGTGATCCTACACACACTCCATTAATATAATATTTATAGTAATATCTCTTAGTTTTTTTTATTTGATATGTCCTATTCCTATGACATGTCATCTTAGAGGTAGGATTGGTGACGATATCGATGATGGTTGATGTAGTGTTTTTATGGGAGCCACCTAAGAGTGTTCCTTAGGTGTGGATATTTCTTTAGGTTTATAATGTTATATTGGTGTTTTGTACATTTTTTATATAGATATAGGCCACAATTGAATTATTTCAGCTATAATTCCCTTCTATTCAACTGGATGAGAAGGATCCACTTGTTCTTCTATGATTTGTGTAAAATGTTTATGATCATTCTCATTATAAGATTTTCTGAGAATAGTATCATCTACATAGTATTCTATGAACTATTAGGTACAAGGCATGGTAGTGTTCCCTTGTAGATATAGGTAGTGATTATCCATGTTTCATGACAGTTGTGTCCGATTGAGTAGAACTACAAACCCACTATATTGAGCTACTAGCAGTAGTCTTCACACAGAAGATGAGTAAATAGTAACTGAGGGGTGAGGTGTTTGTTTTCATCTCTAAACACAAGATTCTATATTATTTATTCTTTCATATGGATCATAACCTACAATAGATTTGATGACTATTGTTTCTCTACAAATATATATTTGAGATTCTCTATACTCACCATAAAGGGAATATAGAGACATTTTCTCTTAGAAGGAGATCATGTTTTTAGTTGTTGGTTGAGGGGTCTGAGCAGTTAATCTCATTGCAGTTGTCCTTACTGGATAAGGATTGTTCCTCACTTTAGTAGATAGTTGTTACCCCTATGATTTTACTATGTTTCATGGAAACTAATTATTGAGATATAGACTATGATACGTTACATACTAATATAACCATTAGAAATTCTGATGATTGATATTTTGAAGGCAGAGTGCATTCTATAGTTTTAATAGGATAGATGATGGTAACTTTGGCATTGTGGGAAGAGGTGATGATGGTGATTTAGAAATCTCCTTTTATTGTAAATCCATGTGTATAATATATGTTCCAATACCTATGATGTTAGTTTTTGTGTCCATGCATAAAGCGGTTTATGATGATCTTGTCCTTCGGTGTGTAAACTCTCATCCAGTGAAGGGTGATCATCGTGGTCTAGTAGGTTTGTCTCAACCCATTAAACTTCCAAATTAAATTTTTGATGAGATATACATGTAATTCATGATAGGTTTACCTTATATATCCAGGGAGCACAATTCTATATGGGTTATGGTAGATAGACTCACCAAGTTGGAAACCGTCTTATATATCAAGAGAAGAGTTTTATATAGACCTTGGGATGCTTGTACATGTATAAGACTGTATGGATCGATGAAGTTTCGTGAACTGATCATTTCAGACTATGATGTTATTTTAACTTCATAACAATTCAGATGATTTTAGGAGGAAAATGGAAAATATTTTTTCTTGATCATGAAATTTCACCCCCATAATGATATATGAATGAGTGGAACATTCAGGTCATGGAGTACAAGTTGCAGAATTGCATGTTGGACTTTGGTGATAGTTTTGAGGACCACCTACCCTTAGCAGAGTTTTCATATAACAATAGCTTCTATTACACCATTTGTATAGAACCATTTTAATGCCCTGTATGGGTGACCCTATGGGTCACCAAATTATTAGACTCATTTAGGATAGTTAAAACTCCTAGTCCTATAGTTGGTGAGAGATAATATAGAGATCCTTAAAATCATCTACAAAAGGATGAAGACTACGAAAATCCACCATAATTCTTAAACATATTGATAATAAAGACAACTAGAGCTTGGGGATGGGGCCTTGTGTTCCTAAGATTTTCACCTCAACAAGGGTTATGAAGATTTTCACAAGGTCATCATGATGTAAATTTTTATTCAAAGGAAAAAAAAGATACAAGGCCGAGCTACAGATCAAGAATTTATTCTTCATGTCACAGCTATGGAGGTATGTACATGACCTATCACATGATATCAACTAGGGCGAGCTACAGATCAAGAATATAGATTTCTTTATTGATTACCTGATTGGGAACAAGGATAGGAATGAGGGGATACATTGTGGTTGATTCATTACACTTGTACATTTTTATGGAGGAATGATAATCGAGAAAATTGGTTAAGGATTCCTAGTTGCATGACCAATAACATCATATTTTTTTGTAGGATTTTATATTTCATAGAAGAAAGGACCTAACGATCAGAGAATGTAATGACTTAGATATTCCATGTATTATTTGTGGATATTATATGGATTATTCTCAGAAAAAGGTGATGATATAGAAAGAAAATCTAAGGCATAGAAATTACAGAATAAATGATTGATATATATTAAATATAATAATATCAAACATGTACAATTATCATGAAAAAATTGAGAGAACTACAAAATAGGGTCTAAATAAGAAATCTGAGGGCACCATTGAGTTCTAACTCCATTTTTTACACTCTCCCTAAGTAACCAGTGTCGACTAAAGGAATTTTTGAAAACATTATGACTTGTGAAAATGAATAAAATAAATAAATTTATTATTTATTTCAATTATTTTTATGAGCCGGCTGATATCTTATATAAATACAGAGCCATTTACATGACATAGGGTTGTAAAATAAACCTTCGAGACCTATAGGACCATTGGATAGAATCCTTGATAGATTCCACCAGATCATATCTGGATCTTGGATCATTATGCCATTAAAGTTTATGTGCGAACCAACCCAGTTGTATCTCAACTATACCCCAAAATCTCATAGGGTATACTCACAGGGACCGTTTCTCAACGTGATCACCAACGCCACTGACGGTTCGTCAAACGGACCTCCGGTCTGAAAGATATCAGCTTTTCCGTTCCAGGGGCCCGGTTGGATTTCAGATACAATCCAACCCGGCGATACTCCAACTGCATCAAAACCTCAGGCAAAGTATTCCAAAAGTTTCGTCTCCTCAAGAGGAATCCAACAAAGTCAACGGCACGTCAATCAGACATCTGGAGCTCAAGATATAAGTGTTTCGGCTCCGAGGGCCCGGTTGGTTTCGTGTACGGACCAACCCGGCCGAACCCAAAGTACTCTGAAATCATTTCTATAATATACTGAAACAACCGTCTCGATCCAAAGATCGCATCGTAGCTGACGGTGAGTCGATCAGAGGTTATCATCCCATGTTATGGACAAAAGACCATAAAATGTCTGAAAGTGGGGGCTTCGGGCTCAGACCGACCCGGCCCGAGACCCCCTGGGTCGGCCCGAACCGGGTCGGTGTGCCGGGGCGCGGCCCGGCCCGGCCCGACTCGGCAGCCCGGCATACCGGCGTTCCGGCGCGCTGGCCAGGTAGCTCGGCCGAACGGCCGAGCCATTCGGGAGTGCGGGGGGGGGGGGGGGGGGGGGGGGGCTGCCCCCTGCCATTTGTAACCACGGCCCCCCATAATGGGGGCCGCTCTTTGCTGGCCAGTCGGGGGTCGTAACCCCCAGCTCACCCCTTGACCGGCCGGCCCGCTCCGGCCGGCCGGCTTCGGCCACCGCGAGACCGGCAAGGGTTGGTCCCCCTGCTCCGACGCCGGCGGCCCAGAATCGGCCGCCGGTCCCCCTACTTCGCCGCGACTTATTCTGTCCGGCACGGCGCGACGGCGTCGTGCCCCTCTGTCGCGGCCCCGCTCCGGCCGCGGTGTCTTTGGGTTTCTTTTTTGGGGCCGCGCGACGGCGCCGCGGCCTGGTTTGATGTTCAAATGCGCAGCTCAACGGCACCGCGCATCCTTGCCGCTCGTTCCCGCGCAGTGCGACGGCACCACGTCACATTCCTTTGAACCGCAACAACACAAAGTAATTAGGGAGGAGGGTTGGCCGTGTTTGTGCGGTCCGGCCCCCTCCTGTTAAACGATATCAAGCAGTCCAATTGAATGTGGATAGATGATGGAAGTAATTCACGAAAGGAAATGCATAAAACCCCTACCTTGACAAATGTTTTCGAACGACGTTGTTGTGGAAAACGGCGTCGTGGGGTGAGGATCCGTATATGCCAACGATGAATGTCCGAGGGGGAAGCAGCGTCTCCCTTCCTTTCACGCGGAGAGAAAATTGAAAAGCAGAATGTCATTGGTGAGTTCCCACGTCAGTGCCTCCTCCTTTGTCGAGGAAGAAGAAGACGGAAGAAGAAGAAGAAGTTCTTTAAAAACTCCCAAGCTCTCTTCCCTTACCCTCAACACCACAAAAGCCAACGCTTAACAAAATAATGGTTCCACATTATTTAATCAACCCAAGCCATGCTTTTCCAAGATAAATTCAAAATTTTAATTCACTCAATTAAAGTGTGTGTTGGATAAAGTTAATGAGGGAGAGAGTGAGGAAATGGAAGGTTACTCAAATAAAGATAAGTTTACAAAATTAAGTGGGAATTAGGGAGTTTAAGAGGAATATGAAGGGGTGGGGTTTGTGTGGGCCCCACCTCACCTTTAATCCGCTCATGGGTGGTTAAATCCAAGTGGGTCCCACCCCTAACTCCCTTACAGAGGTTATAACCACTTAAGAGAGGGTCAAAGTGTTGTAACACAACTATTAATCAACTTAACAAGAAAAGAAAATATAATTTTAACAATTATATTTTATCCCTCACATTTTTTAAAACAACTCCTCCCGAGAAAACGCAACTCTAGAAAGGGTCTCCTTAAGCAATTACCGGTGCTACGGTTCCATCGGTTCCCTTAGATTTCGATTCCATGCACCGGTTCAAAAGATAGAAAAACCCACTTGTTCGTTCACTGAACGTACCCGAGCTAAACTTCAGAAATTGATTCTGGGCACACCGGGCCTCGGAATCAGGCATCGTTAGAAACTGCATTCTTGTAAAATCCCAATGAAAATTTAGAAAAAACTTCCCATGAATTTTAAGGGTATTTACATGAAGAAGTTACATGACATAAGGTTTCAAGGAATTTAACATCTCCACAACATAAAAATATAAATCAAAATAAATTATGATGGATTTTGATTTAAGATCAAATGAATATGAGTCTTAATATTGGTAGGATAAATGATTCAAAATAATATCAAATAGATTGTTTTCCTCTTTATAATATTTCCTGATATCAAAATATAATCAGAATTGAATACTTCGTCAAATTTTATCTTCTAACCTCCAAATATCATACCCAGAACATGACAAAAAATGGCATAATGAATGAATTTCCCTCTCTTTCTATTTTTATTTTTATGTTTTCCTTTTCTATAATTTTTTTTAATTTAATAAAAGTTATATTTATGTTAAATGTCACATCCACCACCAATCGATATATGATCCCAACATATCTGGTCTAGAAATGGTGATATTTCCTCCTAAAATTTAATAGAAATTTTTTTTCATATTTTTTATATATTTATAATTTTTATTATATTAATAATGATAGGCGAGTAATAAATTAAAATGAATGTATGAAATTTTCCTAAATACAATGAATACCATAATTTATTCTTAATAATGTAAATATCTATCTAAAATGACAACCAAATTCAACACACACAATATATTTAATATCGATAAATATATAATGAGTGGTGTATGAATGGATATAATAGGCTTATAACATGATTTTTTCCCTAAATATAACATTCATGGGATATTTGTGAAATAATATGATAAATGTCATGGTGGTTCCTAGGATAAAGGGTTGAAGAATAAGAACGCATCAATCATGTTAAAATTTATTCTCATAAATATTTTTTGTGATATGATTCAAAACAAATTCTAGAAAAAATTAATCCATGATCTCTCAGGAAACATACTATTGAATGAAATGGTAACAATAAGATTAAATACTTTCTTATGGATAATAACATATGGTTTATGATAATCACACATGAAAAATGAAAAGTAAGAATAAAAAAATCCATAAACACTTATGAAATTATAAATATTCCAAATCAACGAAGAATTTAATTTTTAAAAAATTATCTAATTCATAAAAAATAATGATTTTATATTTTTTCCCCTGATTCATAAGATTATATATAAATCTCACTATTTAACTAAACTATTCAGGTTAGTAGAAAACATTAAAACATGTTATAATGATTAACTTTGTAAACTTATTTCTCTTAGAATGACACTAGAGAAGAATAGTTCATATGGGGCATACTGTTTTCTTTTAGAAAAATAAAATTGATTAAAATAATGAAAATAATAGTTAAATAATGAATTTAAAACTCATAATCTCTTAATAATTATGCTCTATTCCTTGTTTAAATGCCATATTAATTTTAGTTCTTCCTCAGTTCATGATACAAATTCATTTATAGGGTGTGATTTTTTTGTTTCATATCTCTCTTACTACCTTGTTCCATTATGGATCAGCCAAATAAAACAACCCATGTAAGTACACGGTCCATGTCCATATAAACTCAAAAAGATAGAAAAATTGATATTAGTCCTAATATAATATTCCAATAAAAAGTATACTAAAATTAAATTTTGTAGAAATCAATAAAATTCTAAAAGGATTTTCCTTAGTATTATATACAAAGTGGGGCCTGGTTTTTGACTGCCTCCATTGGAGAAGTTCTAGGTATTATCCATAGTCTTATAGTGGAAAGAGTTTTCTAGATTTGAACCAACACATGACACTTTTACCAGCTCTCACTTCTTTTTGATATTGATGAGGATTCCATGGACAGGGTACACAAAATCAAAATTCTTGAAATGAGGTGTTTCTTGTGTGGTATGGGTAGGATAATGTGTGGAACCTCCCCTTCATCAATTGTGATTCGTTATAAATATTCTTTATTTTCTATTAGACCATCATGATGTGAAGAATTATAATAATAGTAATAGGGGATGTGAGTGTGGAATTTATTTTCCAAAATATATAAATTTTAAAATTAAATAAAAAATCTTTTTATTCCATATAAGAATCATATCTATCTACTTATTAAGGAAGATCCACTTGGATAACATATTGTACCCTATGTATTAGAGTTTCAATATTTTTTTGGAGCTACATGAGTCCACCAAAAATTGAATTTTCATTTTTTATCATCCGCCATAGAGAAATAATAATTCATACGAACAGAGAAAAAAATAGCTAGGTTTTACTAAATACAAATTCAATAAAATTATATGAGTTTGACTAAATGAAATGGTCAAATACTTGATTTTGGTCAACATGATTCTCATAATTAGTGGAAACCACATTTTGATGTTGAATAGTATAAGATAAAGGTAGATAATCATGATCTCCCCTTCGTTCTTCAAATTTAACCACATTGATGAATTGTTTTTCTTCCAAAGATAATAATAGGCAGTTAGGTGCTAATTAAATTATCTTGTATATAGGGACAACTTTTTGTTCTTCTTCATTATTACATTTACTCAAAATTTTATTTGAGTCATTTCTCATATTTTATTACGTACATGTGTCCTCATCTTCAATCTCTAGATCATCATGGTATTTTTGAATCTATATATTAAGATGGTAGTGTTGAAAATAGTATTCTAGTTTATCTTCAATCTCATCAATTTCATTACAAAAATTTGGAAAATTTAGTGTCACTTCTTCTATTTAAATATCTAGCTTATGTGGGTGTTAAATGAAATTTGTGGTTATATTTTCCATTTTCTCAATATGTATTCATGTCTATCTCTCATCCTTTGAAAATGATCACTAATAATTCTATTATCAAGTTTTTAGTCTTGATATAGTGTCATTGAATTTTTTTCCATGATTAAGAATGACAATTTCACTACATCCTAGACATTGAATGGAATAGAATAAAAGAAATTATTTAATGAAAATGTGATAAATAAAGAATTATTGGAAAAATAATCATATCTTGGAAGATTAATATTGTTTTTTTTACACACCTATCATGTGGCCTAGCACAAGAAATTTTATTTTTTTCATATTACAGTATAAAGGCTCTCTTGCGCAATATCAAATAAGGAGCATCATATTTGGTTTGATCATTTATTCTACTCCAATTATTATAATAATTTTTTTTATAATTTATTTATGAGAAAATGAATTTATTGTGTTTTGGTTTTTGAAGAAAAATTAAAATGTAATTAAATTTCATTAATCAAACTTGAAATGAAAATAGAATGAAGTTGGGGAGAAATGACATTGTGCAAGGGTTTGGTTATACAGGTTCTTTCATTATTTATTGTCTCATTATATTCAATTCAAAAATCCTTTTATGTCCTAAAGGAACTTATACTCTCTAACTTGAGTGGGTATTTTTTTTCTAAGGAAAACACTTTGGCATAATTAAATATCATATCCTTTTGGTATGAATTAGGAATGAATTTGATATCCAAGTCATGTTTGAATTTCACCACTCCTATGTTCTACACTCCCATCCATCATAAGAAGAATAATAACTTTACAGAATATAAATCACAATAATTAAGACAAGAGGAATCCTCTAAAAGGCCTAAGATTAGGGTTTAAGATTTTCAATTTAAATGTGGATAAATATCATGGTAGTACATGAATGAGAAAAATAAATTTGGGTGGGAATAGATATTTGGATTTGAAGAAAATAGGTCAGATTAATTAAGTTATGAATGCACTATAATAGAAAAATTGAAAATAAAAATAGAAAAGAAAACATATTCAGTTGTATATATACAACACATCATAACATTATATCCTAATACACAAATTCATTTCCCCTCACCTCTATATATCTATTTATAGCACATATAGGTTTTCAATGCACCATAAGTGGTCCAATAAATTTTTCTCTAGTCATAATGGTTCATCCCAATTAATTTAACATTCATTCATCAAAATATTAATCATAAATAACCTTTTCTAAGCTCTATCCAAGAATTTCACATTGTGTAATTGATTTTCATGATGTGTGATGTGCTGGAATGGCCCTCCACTCATATCTATTTACCATTAAACCACTCTCAATATGAATAGTTTTTTTACAATTTGTAATGTATGGGTTTACTTTTCATAACATTGGTTCAAATAATGTATTTCATCAACATAAACATCATGTATATCATTGATGATATTTAATGTTGTTTACTACTATTTTTACACTATTCCAACTATGCAATTAATTTTTTGGGATCATACTTGTTTCTTCTCTTTCACTTGACTTTGGTGCTTCTCTAATCTACCGTCAAAAATATGATCTAATTCCTTGTTTGGGATCCTACATAATTTTATATTTCAACTCATCTTCTATGCATTTTTTGGATTCATTCCATAAATAAGAAAAAAAATAAATATCGAAAGGACAAATTAATTAATGTGTTAAAAAACTTATTTTATATAAAAATTTGTAAATAAAATATGACTCTACGAATCCCCCAACAATTTGAACATTATTTTCCTCAAGAATGTATTCTCAACAACATTTCAATGTAATCACTACTGGAAAAACAGCCTTTTGCGACAGGTTATTTGCGACGGGATTATTTCTCGTCACAAATAGTTCATCCTAGGAGTTATTTGTGACGGGATTCGGGGTCTCTTCGCAAAAGGTAGTGCACGCTTTGGCGCGGGTTGCGCGCCAAAGCGTAGGAAGGTTATTTGCGATAGGGGGATCCCCCAGTCACAAATAGTGTGTCGGTCGGTGGGAATTTGCGACGGGATCCATCCCAAATACCGGTGGCAGTAAATGCGTTTTTGCGACGAGATTTTGTGTCGTCGCAAAAGGTGTATCGGAAGGTCACCTTTTGTGACGGGCCCTGTCGCAAATACCTTTTAACCACCGACAACAATTCATGCGGGCAAAGTTATTTGCTACGGGGCCCGTCACAAATAGTCATGTCGCAACTAATCTATCCTATATATACCCCCTTCTGTTTTTCTTTCTCTTCCTCTCATTTCTCACTTTCTCTCTCTCTAAACTCGAATTTTAGAGTGAAAATTTTCTCAGTAAATTTTTTTTACAGAGAAATTGTGAAAGCGCATACATCAATCATAGATCAAGTTTAAAGGTATTTATATTTTATTTAATTCAGTATTTATTTAAATTTTTATGGTGATTTTAATTATTATTTATTAGTTGTATTTAAATTAGATTTAAATTGTTTTGTTATCTGTATTTTAGTAATAAATAGTACTAATTAGTTGTAATTATTACTAATTAGTAATAATTATGAATAAATAGTAATAATTAGGAATAAATAGTAATAAATAGTAATAATTAGGAACAAATTGTAATAAATAGTAATAATTAGTAATAAATAGGAAAAATTAGGAAAAATTTGTAATAAATATGAATAATTAGTAAAAATTAGTAATAAATCGAACTAACTAGAAATAAATTGTAGTAATTAGTAATAAATAGAAGTAATTAGTAATAAATAGTAATAATTAGAAACAAATAGAAATAATTCAGATTAAATAGGAAAAAATTGGAAACAAATAGGAATAATTAGCAATAAATAGGAATAAATACCAATATTTAGCAAAAAAATATGAATAATTAATTAAAATTAAAACTAAATAAGAATAATTAGTAATAATTAATAATAAATAGTAATACTTAGTAATACTTAGTAATACTTAGTAATAATTATTAATAATTATTAATACATAGTAACAAATAGTAATAAATAGTAATAAATAGTAATAAATAGTAATAATTAGTAATAATTAGTAATAATTACGAATAATTAGTAATAATTAGTAATAATTAGTAATAATTAATAATACAGAGTAATAAATAGTAATAAATATTAACAAATTTTAATAAATTGTAATAATTAGTAATAATTAGTAATAATTAGTAATAATTAGTAATAATTAGAAATAATTAGTAACAATTGGTAATAATTAGCAATAAATAGGAATAAATATGAATAAATGAAAATAAATAGGAAGAATTAGTAATAATTAGTAGTAATTAGTGATAATTAGGAATAAATAGTAATTAATAGGAATAATTAAGAATAATTAGAAATAATTAGAAATAATTAGCAATAATAATAATAATTAGAAATAATTAGCAATAATTAGTAATAGTTAGTAATAATTAGCAATAATTAGTAATAATTAGGTATAAATAGGAATAAATAGGAATAACTAGTAAGAATTAGTTAGAATTTGTAATAAATAGTAATAAATAGTAATAATTAGTTATAATTATTAATAATTAGTAATAAATAGTAATAATTAGTAATAATTAGTAATAAATAGTAATAATTAGTAATAATTAGTAATAATTAATAATAATTAGTAATAAATTGTAATAAATAGTAATAAATAGTAATAATAAGTAAGAAATAGTAATAATTAGAAATAATTAGTAATAATTAGTAACAATTAGTAACAAATAGTAATAAATAGTAATAAATAGTAATAAATAGTAATAATTATTAATAAATAGTAATAAATCGTAATAAAAAGAAATAAATAGTAAAACATAGTAGTAAATAATAATAAGTAGTAATAAATAGTAATTTAGTAATAATTTGTAATAATTTGTAATAATATGTAATTATTAGTAATAATTAGTAATAATTAGTAAGAATTTGTAATAATTAGTAAGAATTATTAAGAATTTGTAAGAATAAGTATCAATTTGTAACAATTTGTAAGAAATAGTAAGAAATAATAAAAATTAGTATCAAATAGTAAATATAAGTAACAATTAGAAACAATTAGTAGGAAATAGTAACAATTAGTAAGAAATAGTATCAATAAGTAAGAAATAGTAAGAATTATTCATAATTAATAACAATTAGGAAGAATTAGTAACAATTAGGAAAAATCAGTTGTAATAAATTTCAATAACTTGTAATAACATGGCACAATTTTTAGTGGATTGACGACACACCTTTTGCTCGATGACTCTTCTCCTTTCAGATTTCACAAACTCAAAACATTATGATATGTATTCTTCTACGTATGAATATCCAATATCATATGCACGAGTTTTCATATGAATTCGTAGGACCAAATTTTTTATAATGTGTTCAGGTGGGGATAGTTTCAAGAAGATGATTCATTGAAAAAAGGGGGAAATTTTATCGGATGACACATTTACTTGCAACTTTTTCACACAAAAATCACAATAAAGAATCTTCTCGGAGGTATGCATATTTATTCTTGTGCATACAAGAATGAATATGCATACCTCCGATCCGATTCTTCATTGTGATTTGTATGTGATAATGTGGCAAGTAAATGAGCCATCAGACAATAGAGTACCCATCAATCCACTGGTAATTGTATCACCCATATGTAATGGTAATTATTAAGAAGTAGTTGTAATTATTTTTCTTTTTTTCTAGATAGTGTTTTTATAATTTCCGATTATTCAAAAATAGTAATTATTTTTTATTTTGTAGAAAAATACGAAACGAGTAAGTCGACAACAATTTTTATTAGATGATCACGCTTGGATAAATATGCAAAGAAATCCAAATGGTCCAGGTTTAAATCCTGTATATATTGAGGGTGTTGAATCTTTATTATCATTTGCATCATCAAAACCAGAATATGTTTCAGAAGGCATAGTAACGTTCCCATGTAAAAACTATTTTCTGAGAATGTTTGACACATTTGAAAAGGATGGGAGACATCTCTTGTATTTTGTTTTTCAACCAGACTTTGTTTTTTGGTATCAATAAGGAAAACGTAGTTCCAGAGAAGATTCTAATAACTTGATTCTAGAACCATCACGATTTTCAAATTTAGTACATGATGTTGTAGGTCCATCTATTCTGCAAAGTAAAACTCATGATGATATTAATTTAACTCCTGAGTTACCGCCATTCGAATTTTATGAGTTTTTGAGGTCATCTAAGGTTGCGTTATATCCTGGTTTCAAGATAAGAAAATTAGAAGCATTTGTAAAAATTATGGCTATTAAATTAGATAATGCAATGTCAAAAAACTATTTGGATTAGATATTTTCTTTGTTTAAAACACTATTACCTAAAGGAAATGTGTTTCCTAAATATTACTATGAGAGTAAGATTATGGTTCATAATATGGGCATTAGTTATCGAAAGATTCATGCATGTCCAAATGACTTCATCTTATATATTGGTGAAAATGATTCGTTCGATAGTTGTACCACATGTGGACAATTGAGGTATAAAAAAGCTCAAATGGGGAATTCTTGATCGATTCTAGTAAAACAGTTGAGATATTTCCCACTTGCACCCAAGTTACAGCATTTATTTATGTCTCGGAACATAGCATCAATGATGTCGTTGCACAAAACCAATATTTCAACTGATAAAAGCATGAATCATCCATCTGATAGTAATTCATGGAATCATTTTGATCATCTGCATCTGTCTTTTTCTTTAGAATCCTGAAACTTGTGATTGGGTCTTTCTACTGACGGTTTCTATCCCTTTGGCTCTCTTGGTAGTCAGTATTCATGTTGGAATGTTTTTATAACTCCCTAAAATTTACCTCCAAGGATTTTGATGAAGGAGACCAATATCTTTTTGACCATATTAATCACAAAAAAACCAAAAAAGAATATTGATGTTTATTTGAAACCAGTGATTGATGTGTTAAATTCCTTGTGGAGTGATGGTGTTAGTACATTGGATGTTGCTGTGAAACAAAATTTCATATTAAATGCTGCATTAATGTGGACGATTAGTGACTTTCCAGAATATGGCATGTTATCTAACTAGAGTACACATGTTTTGAAATCATGTTCTTACTGTATGAATGAAAAAATCCTTTATGCTCGTCAATGGAAATAAACCTTGCTATTTTGACTTTCATTGTAGATTTCTTCCAACCGATCATCTTTCTAGATGAACAAATCTTATTTCAGAAAACGTACAATTGAAAGGGTTGAACCTCTATAAATGATCGCATATACAGAGTAGAAATCAGTTGTATTTTCATTAACTCCCATCACATTTGGTCCAATAGTAAACCAACAAGAAATTTTATTGCTTTGGGAAAGAACATAATTTGATAAAACGAAGCATTTTTAGGGATCTTCCATATTGGTCTGATTTTTTGGTCCACCACATGTTGGATTTCATGCATATTGAGAAGAACTGTTTTGATAACTTATTTCATACAGTTTTGGATACACCAGGTAAGACCAAAGATGCATTAAAGGCACGATTAGATCATTCCCAAATTTGTAGGCAACCAGAACATAAACTATTTGAAAATGTCAGATCATAGAGGTTAATGAATCCAAATGCAGCTTATGCACTTTCCAAAGAGGGTCTCTAACTATTTTTTTAGTGGATTGAAGATTTGAGACTTCAATATGGCTATGCTTCTAATTTGGGAAGATGTGTTAATAAGGATTATATTGTCGGATTAAAAAGTCATGACTATCATGTTATAATGAAAAGACTTATGCCGATTGGATTTAGAGGTTTGTTGAATTATATGATTTGGGATTCGATAACAGACATGTCATATTTTTTCTAGACATTTTTTCAGTGACAATAGGATACGATGTGCAAAATAAAATGGAAGAAGATGTTGTTGTAATTATATACAAACTGGAAAAAATCATTCTGCCAGCTTCCAATGACTCAATGGAACTTCTTATATTACATTTTCCACATGAAGCTAAATGTGGAGGTCCATTATAGTTTTGATGGATGAAACTATTCGAGAGATTCATGTAGAAAATGATGAAATTAGTATGCAACAAAGAACCAATTGAAGGCTCAATTGCTGCAGCTTATTTGCAAGAGAAAATTTCTTTTTTATGCTCTCATTATTTTGAATCTCAATATCCCTAAAAACACAATCGCATGGGGCGAAATGCGGGGAATGATAATGATGAAATAGAAAATCAATTATCAGTTTTTAGTCAGCCAAATATTGGTTTCGGTGGAGTTCATGAACGATTGGTTTCAGATGATGAACATCATTGAACTCATAAATATATTCTGCCCAACTGTGAAGAAATGACATAATTTGTACTATGAGTGTTTCTATCAATTATTCTATAATTTATATTACAGTATGTAATCTTTTTTTATTTTTAGGTTATATGATAATCATATCAAGAAGAAACTTCCACAAATTACAGCAGTTGCTCTGGAGGAACGCAGACAAAAAAAAATTCTCATAGGTTTCCAAAACAAGTAACATAAATTATTAATTGTTTAATATCAATTTAGTTTATTATTTATCATACTAATAATTGTTTTAAAAATTTTCAATTGTCTCGACATGGTGATAAAATTGATAAGAGACTATGTATATTGAGTAACCCACCAACCAAGGTCATTAAATCCTATAATGCATATGTGATGAATGGTTTTCGATTTCATACACATGCATATGGGGAATCAAAATAACAATGAATAGTGGAGTTTTCATGAGAGGATCGCATCACAGGGAAAATGAAGTTGAATTTTATGGCATTCTAGATGAAATTATTGAGCTGTGTTATCTGGGACAGAATTACAAAACGATGTTTAAATTTCAGTTATTGGATACTGATAGAGGTTTTCATGTTCATCTGACTCATGGAATAGTCGATATTAAATATAAAAGTCTTCTTGCAGTAAATGAACAATTTTTACCGTCTCAACAGACACATAAAATTTATTACGCAATGTATTGTGCTACTTCAAGAGAATTTACTGATTGATGGAGCATAATAAAAATAAAATTTTAGGAAAATCAGTTTACTCAAACTGAATGTGTATCCGCTAAAGTTGAATGAACTGAAATTTTTCAAGAGACTACTCAAAATACATCTTTTTCACAAAGAGATGTCAATATCGATGATGACACTCCAAAATTAATGATCGATGATTATTAAGATGTTAATGATATTACAAATGAATTTGAAATGACAAGAGATGATGAAACTAAATCTCATACAGATATTGATGATGTTGGGGAGGAAGATGAAGACATTAACATGGATAGCTATGGAGATGAGGATGAAGATGGACATTGACATGGTTAAATTCTTGCTATAATCAAAACTAATATATATCTATATATAATATTTATTTTCAATTGTCTGCTAAAAACAATCGTTTATGTTTCAGATAGATCCTGATCTATTTCGCGAGTTTCATGAGGCTGATCTACCTTTGGATGAGGGGGATGGTGGACCATCTAACCCTCAGCCTACTGATGGTTCAAGGGGTACACGGAGGGGGTGCAGTCTTGCGTGATTGATGATTCCTGACCCTATCCTCGAGCGATTTCCAAATCTTGGTTTTGATCCATGCACACGGAGGTATGGTAACCTATATATTTTAGTTAGATTTCATTAATTTATTTATATATATACTAAATGTTTGATTAATTATTTCTTTTTCATAGTTTTTCACATGTAGTTATTGGACAGGGGAGCACTATCTTACGCAATTATTTTTCTCAGCCTTGGATCACATGGGAACAGATTATCATTGATGTACACCGTGACATGTTCGATAATTAGCTGGTACATGAATAAAGAATATTTATGTTGAAATTTATTTTATTAATAACGTGATAATATAAGTTATTTGTAGGGTTTATGGAATCCCATTGATGATAGCATGCATGACTCTATACACACGACATGGCAGGTGTCTATGTGTGACCATTTCCGTCAATTCTTTGCACAATTTTAGAAGAACAACCTTTAAGAATGTAGGAGTGACAAAATTTGATGAGTCGTGTATAGCCCACTGACCATAGTACATTTCATATCATGTTTGGGATGGGTTTTGTTTACATGTGTTGGGCGGTAGATTTCAAAGGAGATCATCAGTGGGATGACAAAACTGGGGGAGAAATGAAGTGATGCATCGAGCTGGTATCCGTACATTCCGTATGCATAGAGAGCATCTGGTAAGTATATTTTTTAAAAATTATATATAACTTTATATATAAATAGTTTATTTTATATTCTTTTAGGCAGTTGAGCATCACGATATTAATGAGTTCGACGTTTATCGGAGGATGTACAGTGATCCAGCCACTAGAGAGATTAGAGGTGATCTCCAGTGTCAGATTGTGGTTTGTATTATTTTTTCAGTTTGACAATTAACTGCATATATTATTTTCACCATTTTCATTTCAAATTGGAATTCAATTAGTCATATGGGGTTGTGACCCCTCAGACACTGGATAAGAGTTAGGATGAGATGACTAAGAAGAACAATGCCCACCATTTCGATGAGGCGTCATGGATGCAAGCGACGTAGTATAGCTTTCAGAAGGACCGAGTTGTTGGTATCAGCTCTTATTTGACTCATGGTACTTACTATGGTACTGATGCGATGTCGGTGTCCAACTCGAAAGGAGATCGTGGAGAGGCATCATCTTCTACCTCACAGTATTAGAAGAAGTTGCGAACTCAGTCTGAGCTTATAGAAATTTTTCAAAAGCAGCATGAAAAGATGTATTGGTGATAGCAGCAGCAGCATCATGAGGAGGATATGCATCAATGGCAGCAGTAGCATCACGAGAAGATTGAATACATGCGCCGTTTGACTCGTAGTATAAGGATGGAGTTTCTTCTACCATCTCCTACAGATTTTCCACCTCCTCCAGAAGATGAACCCCCAGTGATTTCTTTTATGTTACAAACATTCCAATTTAATATTTACTGTAATATTAACTATTTACAGTTTCTGTCTTTTATATTGGTACAAATATTGCATAATGTAATTTTTTTAATATTAAATATTTTATTATTTAATATTAGAATTATATTTTTTAATATTTTTTTATTTTACTAATAATAATAAAATTTTATGATTTTGTATAATTTTTTTTAAATATTGATAATTTTAATATTTTTATTTATTTTAGTAAAATTAATATTAATTTTTTATTAATCATAATTTTTTTAATTTTTTTATTATGTTTTGTTTTTGTGAATAGGATTTTTTCCATGGGCTCCCATTGAAAATAATATAAATATATTTTTTTAATTAATATTATTTGGGATGTGACTTTGGGACCGTCACAATAAGTATTTGCGATAGGCTTGTCGCAATAGTTTATTATATATATAATGTATATTATAAAAGGATCAATTGCAATAGGGCAGTTCCCCAATGAAAATAGTATTTGTGATGGTCCGTCGTGAATTTTTTTTATATATAATGTATATAAACATATTATTATTTGTGATGTCATTTTCTGCAAAATGCTATTTACGATGGGACCCCGTCGCTAAAGAATATTTGCGACGGGATCCCGTCGCAAATTGCCCGTCACAAATACCTCTATTTCCAATATTGAATTTGACCTTAATAATATTTAAATATAAATTGTAACATAATAAAATGATTTATCATGGATAAATAAACATTAAAATTTACTATAAAATAATTCCATCAACTCCTCATTCTTAAAAGAAATAACATATAAAATGTATTTTACAATTTTTTATTAATATAACAATTATCTTCCTTCCATTTTAATTTTTTAAATTAACCATTAATTTTAGTTCAAATTATAATATACCACAAATTTTATACATTACTCTCATATCCTGGAGTGATATATATTAATTTAATTGATCTCATACATACAGGACAAGTCAATTAACGTAAGCTTCAAATACATCCAATATCTTCACCATGTAACAAAATTAAATCAAAATCAATAATGAGGTATTTTCATTTAGGATAAAATGAAAATGAGTGTTATGGTTGTTAGGATTTATGATTTAAAATAACCTCAAATAAGTGGTTTTACTCTTTATTAGACTACATGTTATCGAAATAATAATATAAAGAAATACTCCAATAAATGTCATCACCTATCCCCTAAAACTCATAATAGTCACATGATAAAAAATAGTTTAATGAATGATGTTCCCACTATTTTATTTTCTTTTTCTATTTTTTTAGTATCCATATTTTTTTTACATTTTTTGAAATTTTAATTTATGAGTATTCTCACTTTCTCATCCTAAGAACATTTTATCCCAATATGATCAGTCTGTCAATGGTGGTTTCTGATCATCAATAGACACGGCCCTTTTTTCCATTATATTTTGTATTTATTTTTTTTATTAAGAGTAGTGAATAATAATATCCCATTAAAGTATGTCATTTCCAAAAATCTTATGGAACCCCGCAAATTCTAAAAAAAAAATCATCTTTATATACCATGATAACCAACACCCATGCACATAGTATATTAAATATCATGAAATTTTCTATGTGTAGAGTTGTGATGGATGTGATATTATTATTAAATGGATTATTCTCTGAAGAGTTAATTCATATATTATATGGGTAATAGTATGATAAATGTTAATGAGAGGCCAATAATAATGGTATAATAAATAAATATATCAATCATGTTCAAATTGATTCTATTTAACCATGTCTTTGATAAGATGATAAGCATGCTCTATAAGAAGACAAGTCCTGGTCTTCCAAAAAAAAATTATTGAAAATAATGGAAAATATTAGTTCAGAAATTTTCTTTTCGATGGGAACACGAGAAAGAACACATGATAATGCAAGAAAACAACAAACAAATCCATATCATTTCATAAATTCATAGCATTACAAATATAAGGAAAATTTCATTTTTAATAAGTAAATAATTCCCAAAAATTTGGATTTCTAAACTTTTTCCCCTATTGGCTAGACATACTTATCCATTTTACCATTTAACACATATAATCATGTCATCAATGAAAATTAAAACAAGGAATAATGACTATCCTATGAAACTTATGTCTCTTAGTTCAACACTAGAGTGTGAGGTTTCCTATAAGGCATGATATTCAATTTAATATTGTAAAATAGATAAAAATAAGTGTTTAACAATTCAATAATGAATTGAAAACGCATTAACCCATTTTGTTAAGCTTTAGTTAAAGTTTTTATGTCATGTCCCTTTCTATTGGTCCTCAATTAACGATGTGAATGACCTTTTAAGGGCATAAATATTTGTTTCAAATCTCTCTTCCTACATTAGGCAATTATGGTCATATAAAAAACACAAGTAAATTAATGGTCCTTGTAAAAGTAAGAGGAAAATGATATAGGTATTTGTCTTCATGTAAGTATCAAATTCAAAAAAATGGTTAATGAAATAGTAATTCCATGAAATAAATAAATGAAAAAAATTATAATTCATAGAAGGATCCCCCAAGTGGGACCTAGTTTTTGAATTCCTTCAGATGGGTAGTACTAGATATTATCCATAGTTGTTCGATAAGTGTATTTTCATTGATTTGAACCACCATATGATCCTTTTACCAAGTCAAAATTCTTTTTATATATTGTGGAGGATCTCTTGGATAATGTACAAAATATATTCCACCAACACAATAAGGTACATCTTTCATGGAAGGGGTATGATGATGTATGGATCCTCCCCCTCTTTATTTAAAAAATTTTCCTTTTTTCCTTTTTTTACACGTGGTTTCTCAAGATGCACTACATTAAAATAATAGTCCATGTAGGAGTGATGGTACAATTTTATTTTTAAAATACTTAAATTTGAAAATTTCAAATCATATTTTCCTCTTTTATGTCTGCTTAATGTGTGTCTAGTTTTTCAGAAAAATCCACATAGATATCTTCTTATACCCCATATAGTAGATGTTCAATATGATTAAGGAGATCCATTTTTACATCAATAGCTTCATTTTATGTTGTATAATATTCCTCTAGGGATAAATATGAGCGTGAAAAATATAAAACATCAAAGTAGGATAGGTGATACTCAATTAATATTAAATTACATTAAATGAGTTTGATTTAATGATATGGTAAAATTCATGAGTTGGTTTAGAATGAATCTCTTTTTTAGTGTAATGTTCATATTGGATTTTAGTATTAGATGATGGAGGAATATAGTCAGGCTCCTTAATTCATTATTCAAATTTCCCCACATGGGTGGATTCTTATTATTTTTAGCCTAGTAATAGGTAGTTAGGTGCCGATTATTTTATCTTGTGGATAGGAAGGTCTCATTTAATTTCATCGAGAAAACATTGAATATAAAATTGATCTGATTATTTGAAAATATTTATATCCAAATGTAACTCTTTATCATTAATCTCTATATTTTTATAGTATTATTTAATCTAGATATCAAGATGGTTCGGATGCTGATGGACATGAAGGGAATCCTTAACCTCATCAATTTATTCATAAAAACGATCAAAATCTAGTGGTGATTCATCTACTTCAAGATAGATATTATTAACGGGTTCCTAGAAATTTTTAGTTATAAATTTAATTTTTCTTAATATGTTATACATTGTATCACTCATCTAATACAGTTGATTATTTATATCATTTTAATGGAATTATTTTTATTGATATGAAACATGTGAGTAGTTAGTCCATATTGAATAATCATAGTTTCAATGCATCATCAAAGTTATATTATTAGAACAAAATTAAATTAATTACAAAAAAATTGTTAAAATGAAATAATAATTAAAATACAAATCAGATCTCCAACAAAAACACTATTTATGATCCCAACCTATTATAGGGATTTGGAAAATATATATAATTTTTCATAATTTAGCATAGAGGTTGCCTTGGTCATCTCACATGAGGTAAAATGTTTTCATTTTAATCACTTATTCAATTGAAAACAATATAATTATTTTTATGGTTTTAATTTATTTATAATGAAAATTAATTTAATGTTTTTGGGAAATGAAAGATGTATGTAATGGAAAAAATATCACTATTCTGACATGAATATGAAAATAAAATTAAAATAGGGAAAATTACAAATTCCTATGGTTTTGTTAGATGGTTTGTTTACTTATTTTTCTTACATTGATTTTGAAAATAAAAGAACATCACAGATCAATTGATACTCTCAAACTTGAGAGGACTTGTTTCCTTCCTTAGAAACCACTTCGGTATAAATTTTTTTTACCTCCCTTGATAGAAAGTAGGAATTCATTCAAGATTCATGTCATGGTATACATTCTCTACACATGTTCATTTTAATTTCATCCACCAAAAAAATAATAATATAATTAACGAATTTTATGTGAAATTATTTCGAACAATGTAAATTCTCCCTCAAGTCTAATCATTGGGTTAGTAACATAAAGTTATATAGTGAAATGAGATAATAGTTGATGGTGGATGTGAAAAATAAATTTGAATTGGACAAGGGACTGGGATTTGATTAAAATAAAAAATAAAAAACAATATATTAATTTGTTAGATTGGAATTGAAATGGAAAAATAATACAAAAAAAAGAAAACTTAATTTGTTGTATCCCTATAGAACAATATAGTGGATGATCCTCATGAATTGATTCATTCCTCCTTGCCCATAGACATATATTTATCTAGATCTTAGGTCCTCAAGACACTAAAATTTAGATGATAAATGATCCTTGGATAATATTGGGTCATTTTAAGGAATTTATTGTTATCCCCACAAATATTTATTCATATAACAATGTTTCTGAGCTCTTCCTGAGTGTTTTTCATTTTGAAATTGAGTTTCACATTGTTTAATTTGTCGTATCATCTCTCTTCTCATGTATTTTTTCCATGAAAAAATTCATGTTATGAATAGTGTTTTCACGGTGTGTAGAGCACGACGTGACTTTTTATGTCATTTTTTATATCATATATTCTATCATCTTACACATCGTGAATGTGTTTCCTGACAAGTAATATTTTTTTATCTGGATTCACTATTTTCCAACCTATTTCATCATTTTTCAATATTCATAACCGATCTATCAATTTCCCTTGACACACTGCATCATCAACCGACCTACAAAAAACTATTGTGTTCTCGTTTCTTGTATCTAACTTAATTACTTTTTTGTTCACTTTCCAAAAAAGTATGATATCCTACAATAAATCTCAAAAAAATTAATAAAATTAATAATAAAAAAAAATACTAAAAATGATTTTTAAATTAAAAAATATATACACAATATGACACTATCAATTCTTATATGATTATAAATTTATTTTTAATATGAAAATAATTCCATGATTATTTGAAAGTAATTTCAGTTTACAAATATATCGATTTAAAAAAATGAAATAAATTTTTTTAATGGAAATATATAAATACAAATTTGGCACAAAATATTTCATTTAACTACTATTAAATGAAACAAAATCAAACATGTATTTTACTAATCCACTTTTATAATAATAGTTCTCCTCCTTCCATCAATTTTTATTTCTTAGTAAATCATTAATGTTCATACCAATTAAAATTTACCTCATATTGAATTCATTTCTCTCATCTCATAGGGTAATAAATATAAGTATAATTTTTCTCATACCTCATATACATGCCAATTTTTATAGTATTTCAAGGCATCTAACATCTACACAAAAAAATTGATAAAATCCAAATAATTCAGGATGTTTTCAAATTTAAGATCTAATGAAGTTTAGGGTTATGTTTGCTAAGATAAATTTTTACAAAACACAAATATTTGTTTTTGCTCTTTAGTAAACTAAAAGAAATAAAAATATAATCACAATTAAATAATCCAAAAATGTCATCGTACATCCCCCAAAAATCATAGTAAGAACAAGATAAAAATAATCCAAATTAATTAATTACCTCTATTTATATTTATTTTTCATTTAATTAATTTTATTTTTCACAATATATTTTTTACATTTTTTAATGTTTTATTCAATAGAAATATCACATCCCCCACCTTACCATATACGATCATAAGATTATTTATAATCCTAGAGCCTTTAACATTATATAATAATCACTTAAGTCAATAATTTGACTTTATTCAAATTGAGTGTCATTATAGGTTTGGAGTTTTAGATAAATAGGCCATAACTATTATATAAAATCACAAATAATTACAAAGTAGAAACTTCTAGTAAATATCCATTTTTGAATAAAAAAATAATTTTAAAAAAAATATGGTTTAATTTAATCTTTAAATATCATAACATTTCCTTAATCCAATCCTTGAATCTGTTGTCCATAAAATCTTTGGAAAAAAATTTCAAAAACATGGAATTGTCACAAAAATCACACTAAGGGATACAAAAATTTGGAAAATAGTTATCCTTTTGAAAAAATGTAAACCAGGAATACATTATCACAAAGTAATAATTTTCACCTTTAAGAAGTATTAAATACTCTTTACTATCCATAAGATCATTTCCTACCATTTCATTAATCAAAAATATGACAATAATACTCATATAAATCACATATAACATGTAATGGTAACTTGGGAGATAATCATTATTAAATGGAATAACCACCTGGCCAACTTCCACACATATCACTAAATATAATATCCATATGGATAACTACGATACAAAATTAATTTTAGGTCATAATGTGCCACCCATCCTTTGTTTATAATGGAAAAAGTCATCCTTTATTTATCACATAACCAACCATATTTTGTTTATTATATAACCACCCATCAAATTTCTATGTACCATTATATATTTATAACACATAAAATATTGTGATTATCCATATTTCACTCATAAAATTTCATTTGTAATCACATGAATTAATTTTAAGATATTTAAATATTCAATCCACTTTAAAAACCATTAATAATACCAATACACTCAAAAAGATAATATGGTATTTATTTTCATTTAACAACCATTAATGCTTATGGAGGAAAACAAATATCAAATAAATGTTATAGGTGTAACATCCCAAGTATGTAATGAATAATATATTTTCATATATATGTATATTTATGAATTAGATATTGTTTTAAAGACTTGAAATGAGAATAAATCCAATCTTAAGCATATAATTCTCTAATATTTTTAAAAGATTGTTTTACTGCCTTTTGATGAAAAACCATTTTAAATCAAAATTTTTGAAATTTAATAAGATCTATTTGTCAAAATAGACATATTATTTATGATTGGGACATTGAAATTTAATTTGGATAAATTTTTGGTATTTTTCTGACAATGTTCATTTTTAATGAATAGTGAAAAATACTCCATTTTACATCAAAACTGCTTTTTCTTCTAATTTATTTATATAGATATATTATCTTTATAATTGGTTTTAAAGAGTAATTAGAATATATTTATAACATTTACTCCAATTGTGTTCATTAGAATTATTTTCACTTGGGAATTGGGCATAAACAAGTTCCAAACTTTTCATAGATATTGTTTCAAAAAACCCCGCTATTTATTTCGACAGCGGGAATTATTTTTAAATTAATTATTGCAATTTCTATGTTTGTAATTTTGTAAAATGGATTACATATTTGGAATCAGAATGTCCAAATTATGTAATTAATACTCTTTTGTTTTGGGACGTTATGAATAATAACGACGATAATTATCTTTAATTATCTTGATTAATTAGTAATCAGGTAGTTAAGGATAATAAAATAATATTAAAATAATAACAAATGACCCAAAACTGTGTCCTAATTATACTTTTTGTGTCATGTCAGACCATGGTATTCCTTGTGTCGAACTTAGGGATTCCATGGAGTCACATTTGGGTGAAAGTGACACTTTATCATTTTATTTTTAAAGGAAGGAGAATATCACTAAAGAATGTATAACCCGAGTAAAACATTTTTAGTTTTGTCTATGTAAATGATATCTTAGACTACAAATATTAATTGTAAATATAAAAATATTTCATACATCATATTAGTTTTTTTATAATATTTATACATTAAATAAATTAATTTATTTATGACATCATGATGATGCAACCATTATCTCATTAATGAACGATTTCAATAAAATGAAATGATTATGTAAACTCTAAGACACACACTTGTCAAAAACCTATTTTATGAGTATAATTCGAAACCTTTTCACCTTATCCTAGAATTATATCAATTTTGGAACTTGTAAATCCGAAAAATATTTTAAAATAAAGTAACATTTCTTAGCTTTCCAACAGTGCCTCTCCTACCTCTTATAAAAGGCCCCCACCTCTACCTCCTTAAAACCACCTCTCAAGCCATTGGCTCCACCAAAAGCTTCACATTTAATCTCTCCACATCCCTCTATTCATTATAAAAGCCCTACCTTATGCAGAAATCTCTTCAAGAAACCCTTTAGGTTCAAACCAAGAAGAGTTACCCGATATAAAGGTAAAGTCTTCTCTAATGTTCTTTTGTTTTATTTTGCTTCTCCTACCCCCTAAAATCTTTTTATTAATTTGTTTTGTGACAACACCAGTTTATTAAATATACTAGGATGTTTTTATAATAATTATTTGAGCTGCACTTACACACACCTACATCTAATGGTTAAAGATCATACTGTTTCTGTGGATGGTGAATTTCTTCCTCACAAAATGATAATTGTTCATTATTATTCTAACACCATAAAAGGAGTCCATTAAGATGTAAATATATTTATATATGATATATAATTTTTTTATGGTTTCCTTAAGATTCTTTATTTTTCATTTATGGTATATCTTTATAGTTTCCATTATTGGTAAATGCGATATCTTCATTTTAGGAAGTGCAGACTACCGCCCCCTTAAAGTGATTTGATTCGTTAATGCCATATGTGGGACGTATAAAGGATAGACTTAATGATATTATATATGATATTATACTGGAATTATAATATACCTTTATATCATTATGATTCCATTCCATAAAATACGAAATTTAAATGACAATAGCGTTCATGCGTACGAACGGCTTACCATCTCCATGAACGGTGCATTTCATTTCTTACCTATAAATGTTATGTAATATTATAAATTCATGTATGTTCTGGATATATATGATATATATGATATCTACATCATGAATATAATTCTGTATATAATTTATATTTTACCATATGAACAACTTGTAATTATAAAGAGTTTGTTTTTTACTCAAGTACAAATGATCGACAAAATGACCATTAATAACTTAAATAATTACATAGTGTTAATAACATGGTAATAAGTGATATACAATGAATAATGAACTTGAAAACGTTTCTTACGATAGTATAAATTAACTCAAGCTTATTATTCAGGAGGTTAAAGAATGATCGAGTCTAGTCGGACACGAGGTAAGAGACTACATCTCAATCTCCTTTCATTGAGGCGTATTTTGTTTTATACAAAACATTATTTTATACGGTGTATAAACCCCATTGAATTTTACATCTATTAAAAATTAATCTTCTTTATATGAAGAATTTTACTAAACGACAAAATGAATGTTTTTTGTCGTACGTATGCGGTGACAACTACTTCTCCACTGCCGTGACCATTATTTGAGTTTAGGCTTCCTCTACAAGCCATAGATTTTTTTAAAATTTAAAAATAAATACCATGTTTTACATTTCATTTATTTTGGTATTGAAAATGGTTTTTATAATGTTTTTCTATATCAATGTGTTGTATTGATATCTTGTGATTGAAATATGGAAATGTTATGTTTCCTTTATGCATGTTTTATGTGATACGATTATGTTATGGTTCTTGGGAATTATTATGAAGATGGGTGGTTCCGTGATAAACTAAGGGCGGGTGAGCCCGATATAGCTCTCCAATGCATTGGGTAACATGGAGGGTTTAAACATTAAGGTTTCTCCGAAGAGATTTAGGGAATATAATGTGATGGGTATTCCAAACATAACCATGAGGGTTACTCCCTACGTAAGAATATTATGAATTCCTCAAGTTAACTTTAGGTCTTTTGATTTCTATGATTTATTCATGATTTGATGAGGTATGTTAAAATGCTTATGTTTTATGAGTAAAGTATGATTTCATACATGGACTAATGATTTTATTTCATACTTTTATATCCCTTACTTATCTTTTTATGCTCATCCCAAGTTTTTGAAATGTTTTTCACATGTTAAGGGAAAGGTACATGATGTGATGATAGTGTCAAAGAAGTGTCAAGAAAGAATCCATGTTTTATTTTAAATATTTTCCGTATATGGAAAAAATGAGTACCATATTTTATGTAACCACTTTTTTTAAATGTTGAATGTAATGAATGATTTATAATCTAATTCTATAGAACTCTAAACCTGAAAATATCCTTAACATGTATTCTTGAAATAACTCATGATTAAATAATGTTTAAGTCTAGGGCCTTATAGTTGGTATCAGAGGTCGGTTTAGATAACTTTAGGAGTTATAATTCTATTAAATGATTATCCAAGAATATTTCTTTATGGTCAAATTGAAAAGATATATCATTTGAAAACTACCATGTTGATTCATCTAAGACATGTTTGTTCAGAATAGTTTTCCGCAGAGGAAACAGACAAGTAGTGCTTGGAAGGCATACAGAAGGAAATGACCTTCCAAATCAACATAATGAGATGGTCAGAATTGGAACTGAACAGTTTGTTGCAGTAATGGCGACGTTGACTCAAGCGAAAAATGGTGGTGGTATCCATGCACAAGATCAGCGAGATCAACCGTAGAGGAACATGTCAGTGGTGGAACAATTCATGAGGCAACATCCCCCATCATTCAAGGGATCATCTAACCTTTCCTAGATGAAGGGTGAATTAAATCACTGGAGATGATTTTCGATGTCATGGGGTGTTCAGAAAATCAAAAGGTTAGTCTTGCAATTTACCATTTGCAGGGTGAAGTAGATCAGTGGTGGTCGATGGTTAAAAATATCAGGTATGCTGATGAGATTGATGCTCTTGACTGGGATGAATTCAAAGATATGTTTCTTGAGAAGTATTTTCCTAAGGATATTCGACTTAGGATGGAAAAACAATTCTTGGAATTAAGCCAAGAGGAAGACTCAGTGGCTGCTTATGAAGAAAGGTTCACTCGATTGGCAAGGTATGCTCCAAATTTTACTTGAGACCTTGATAATAAAATTAATCATTTTTACTCAGGTTTAAAACAAAAATATTGAAGGGAATTTTCTTCTCGTGAGTTCAAAGTTTATGAAAATCTTGTTCGATGTGCTGAGAATGTGGAAATGGAGTTTGCCGATGATCAAGTGTTCTATAACAACCAACAGAAGAAGTGACCGAGGTGGCAGGATAAAGGGAAGAATTCTTCAAAAAGTTCTGATGGTAAGAAAACTAAGTTTCCAGTCTGTGATAGATTTGGTACAAATCTTGTTGCGGAATGTCTTTTAAATTCTATGAAGTGCTACTAATGTGGTAATATGGAACTTAAGGCTCGTTATTTCACTAGAAAAGATCAAGGTAATGGTAAGACCAAATTTGATTTACATTTAGTGAAATGTCTCAAGTGCAATGAGATGGGTCACTATGAAAATGAGTGTCCGAAAAAGAGCTCGAATGATGGGAAGCAGTTAGACTACAAGCACAAAGGGGTGGTGAAATCCTTCGAAACTACTTCAGTAGATGTTCGGCCATCAAATGAAGAGGTATTAGGAACATTGTTTGTTTTTTCTGATTATGCCAGTGTGTTGTTTGATTCAGGGTCTACACATTCTTTCATCTCTAAAAATATTTCTAGTAAAATGTGAATACCATCTCAAGAAATGACTCCTGAACTAGTGGTAAAAACACCTGGGGGAAATGTTGAGGAAAAAATAATTTATAAGAATCTTCCTATCCTTATCTGTGGAAAGAACCTACTTTCAAACATTATTGTTTTACCTCTATTAGAGTTTGATATTATCCTGGGTATGGATTGGCTCTCTATTTACCATGCTAAGATTGACTATAGAGCTAAAGACTATTATTTTCATAAATACTTTCAGTTTGTGTACAAGAGTGAACCATTACTGTTGATAACATATCAAGAGGGTAAGAAACTTGTGAAATATGGAAATGAATGATACCTTGCTCATATTGTTGAAAACAAAGGAACTGTTCTGATTAATGATGTGCTAGTGGTAAATGAGTATCCTGTTGTTTTTCCTGATGAGTTTCCTAGAATAATATCAGATCAGGATGTTGAATTTACTGTTGACTTAGTTCCTGATGCTAGGCCAATTTAAAAACCCCTTATCGAATGGCTCAAATTGAACTTTTAGAGTTGAATGAGCAATTGCAAGATTTATTAGAGAAAGGATTCATTCGACCTAGCACATCACCATGGAGTGCTCCTATTTTATTTGTTAAAAATAAATATGGTTTAATTAGACATTTCATTGATTATAGAGTCTTGAATAACATCACTGTTAAGAACAAACATCTTTTGCCTCATATCAATGATTTGTTTGATCAGCTCCAAGGAGCTAATTTTTTTTTCAAAGATTGACCTGAGATCAGGGTACCATCAGTTGAAGGTAAGGGTAGCAGATATTATGAAGACCGTGTTTCGTACAAGATATGGTTATTATGAATTTGTAGTTATGGCGTTTGGGCTAACCAATGCATCTGATGTATTCATGGACCTTATGAATAGAATTTTCCATGAGTTCTTGGATAAGTTTGTGGTTGTTTTCATTGATGATATTTTGGTGTTTTCTAATATTAAATAGGAGTATGAAATACATTTAAGGGTTATTTTGGATATTTTAAAAGAGAAGAAATTTTATGGGAAATTCAGAAAGTGTGAGTTTTGGTTGCAACAAATTTCTTTCCATGGTCACATTGTTTCTAATGATTGGATAAATATTGATCCTGCAAAAACAAAGGTTTTTTGAATAATGGCCAAGACCCATTAATGTAACTGAAATTCATAGTTTTACTGGTTGGGTAGGCTATTACTGAAGGATTGTTAAAAAAAATTCACAGTTATCTAGTCCAATGACTAAGCTAACTCGAAAGGGTGTTATGTTTATCTGGACAAAAGAATGTGATGATTGTTTTCAGGAAATGAAAATAAGATTGGTGAATGCTCCAGTTTTGGAAGTACCTTCAAAGAGTGGGGAGTTTTTTATCTACAGTGATGCTTCATTGAAAGGACATGTTTGCGTCATAATGTAGAATGATTAATTAATTTCTTATGCTTCACGTCAGTTGAAAACTCATGAGGTAAATTACCCTACACATGATTTGGAATTAGCTGCTGTTGTTTTCGCTTTAAAAATATAGAGGCATCATTTCTATGGTTTAAAGTGTGAAATATATACTGATCACAAAATTTTAATGTATATATTCACTCAGAAAGAATTGAACATGAGACAGAGGATATGGCTAGAATTAATCAAGGATTATGATTGTACAATTCATTAACATCTGGGAAAAGAAAATAAAGCGGTTGATGCTTTGAGTCGAAAAATTAATACTTCATTAACAGTGTTGTGTTTGGAATGTGATCATTTGGTTAAAGATTTTATGAACTTTGGCATAGAAGTTGATGGTGCAAGATGTCCTTCTTTTTTGTTTCAGGTACTAGTGAAATCTTCTCTATCAGATAGAATTATGTAAGCACCGAATCAAGACAGTGAGTTGCAGAAAAAGGTAGAGCTAGTTCAAAAGGGTAAGTTTCCTGAATTCAACATTGATGATGATTGTGTTTTGAGATACGGGAAGAGATTATATGTGCTTTTTAATTCACAGTTGAAGAGGTAGTTGTTATGTGAAGCTCATAGTTCTCTGTTTTCAGTTCATCCAGGCAATACTAAGATGTATAGAGATCTTTGGGAGTATTACTGGTGGGACGGAATGAAAAAAGATATTGCTAATTTTACTATAATGTGTTTGACTTGTAAACAGGTTAAAGCAGAGTGGACATTACCGAAAGGGATGATTCAGCCTTAACCAGTTCCAGAGTATAAATGGGAGAATATATCCCTGGACATCATTTTGGGATTGCCGAAGACACCTCGAGGTAATAATGCAATCTGGGTTGTTGTTGATCACTTGACTAAATCTGCACATTTCCTTGCTATACGAGATAAGTTATCCCAAGATTAACTTTCTTGTTTGTATCTTAAAGAGATAGTAAGGTTACATGGAGTTCCCCTCTCCATTGTATCTGATCGTGATCCCAGGTTTACTTTTAACTTTTGGAAAGGCCTTCAGATGTCATTCGGTATTGAATTAAATTTTAGTACAGCTTTTCATCCTCAATCAGATGGGAAGTCAAAACGAAAAATTCAGACTTTGGAGGATATTCTACGTGCTTGTTCGATGGATTATCATGGAAGTTGGGACCAACATATTTCTTTGGTTTAGTTTTCTTATAATAACAATTTTCATTACAGTATACAGATGGCACCATTTGAGGCATTATATGGGAAGCGATGTCGAACTCCAGCTTTTTGGGATGAGGTATGTGAATGGAAATTGATGGGACCAGAATTGGTAGAAGAGTTGGTAGAAAATGTTCAGCTTATACAGAAACACCTGAGAATAGCTCAGAGCAGGCAAAAACGTTATGCATACAATAGGAGGAAGGATCTCTCTTTTGAGGTAGGTGATCATGTTTTTCTTAAAGTGTCACCATGGAAAAGTGTGATACAATTTGGTAAGAAAAGAAAATTGAGTCCATGTTTCATTGGACCATACAAAATTCTAGAGAGAGTTGGATCAGTTGCATGCCAAGTGGCCTTACCTTCGAGTTTATCTCAGGTACACAATGTCTTTCATGTTTCAATGTTAATAAAGTACATGCCAGACCCATTTCTTTTTTTCAGTCTAGAGGTATTTTAGTTGGAAGAGAACCTATCTTCTGGGTTACAACCTGTCCAGATTCAGGACCATAGGGATCATGTGTTGCAGAATTAGTTAATTGATCATGTAAAGGTTTTTTTGAAAAACAACATGAGTGAAGAGGTAACATGGGAATCTGAAAATGCCATGAGGGATAAATACCCCCACTTATTCGATAAGTAAATAAATTGTGGGGATGAAATTTTCTAAAGGGGTGAAGGATGTAACATCCCAAGTAATTAATGAATAATATATTTTCCTATATATGTCTATTTATGAATTAGATAGTGTTTTAAAAACTTAAAATGAGAATAAATCAAATCTTAAGCATAAAATTCTCTAATATTTTTAAAAGCTTTTTTACTAACTTTTGATGGAAAACCATTTTTAAATCAAACTTTTGACAATTTAATAAGATCTATTTTTTAAAATAACCTTATTCTTTATGATTGGGACATTGAAATTTACTTTGGAAAAAATTTTGGTATTTTTCTGACAATGTTTATTGTTAATGAATAGTGAAAAATACTGCATTTTACATCAAAACTGTGTTTTCATCTAATTTAATTATATGGTTAGATTATCTTTTTAATTGGATTTAAAGTGTAATTAAAATATATTTTTACCATTTAATCCAATGGTGTTCATTATAATTAATTTCACTTTGCAATTGGGCATAAACAAGTACCAAACTTTTCATAGATATTGTTTCAAAAAAACCCGCTATTTGTTTTAACAACGGGAATTATTTTTAAATTAATTATTGCAATTTATATGATTGGAATTTGGTAAAATGGATTCCATATTTGTAATTAGATGGTCCAAATTATGTAATTGAGACTCTTTTTTTTGACATTATGAATAGTAACGACGGTAATTATCTTTAATTATCTTGATTAATTAGTAATCGGGTAGTTAAGGATAATAAAATAATATCATAATAATAAAAAATGATCCCAAAATGTGTCCTAATTATATCGGTTGTGTCATGGCCGACCATGGGATGCCTTGTGCCAAACATAGGGACCCCATGGAATCACTTTTGGGGGAAAGTGACACTTTATCATTTTATTTTTAAAGAAAGGAGAATATCACTAAAAAATGTATCACCCGAGTAAAACATTTTTAGTTCTATCTCTGTAAATCATATCTTAGACAATAAATATTCATTGGAAAGATAAAATTATTTCCTAAATCATAGAATTTTTTTTTTAATTGTTATGCATTAAATAAATTAAGTTATTTATGACATCATGATGATGCAGCGATTATGTCATTAATGAACGATTTAAATAAAATGAAAAGATAAAGTAAAATCTAAGACTTACACTTGTAAAAAACCTATTTGATGAGTATATTTCAAACCCTTATCACCATAGTCTCTAAATATATCATTGTGTGACCTTTTAAATCCGAAACGCATTTAAAAATAAAGTAACATTAGTTGTCTTTCCAAGAGTGCCCTCCTCCCCCTTATAAAATGCCCCCACCTCTACCTCTTTATACACACCTCTCAACCCATTTGATTGGCCAAAATCCGCTCATTTAATCTCTCCACATCCCTCTATTTATAATATAAGCCTTACCTTAGGCATAAATCTCTTAAAGAAACCCTTTTGTTTCAAACCAAGAGGATTTACCCGATTTAAAGGTAAAGTCTTCTCTAATGTTCTTTTGTTTTGTTTTGCTTCTCCAACCCCCTAAACTCTTTTTATTCATTTATTTTTTAACAAAAACAGTATCTTCAATATACTAGGATGTTTTTATAATAAGTATTAGTGCTAATCTTACACACATCTACATCTAATGGTTAAAGAGCATACTTTTTCCGTCGATGGTGAATTCCTGCCTCACGAAACGATGGTTGTTCAATATTCTTATAAGACCTTCAAAGGTGGAAATTAAGATGTCACTATATTTATATATGATATATAATATGTTTATTTTTTCCTTAAGATTCTGTATTTTTCATTTATGGCATACATTTATGGTTTCCATTATGGGTAAATGTGATATCTTCATTTTAGGAAGTGCGGACTACCGCCCCCTTAATGTGATTTGATTCATTAATGCCATATGTGGGATGTATAAAGGATGGAGTTAATGATATTATATATTATATTATAATTTAATTATAATATATCTTTATATCAAAATGATTCCATTCCATAAAATACGAAATATAAATAAATGTAGCGTTCATGTGTACGTATGGCTTATCGTCTCCATTAACGGTGCATTACATTTCTTACCTCTAAATGTTATGTAATATTATAAATGCATGAATATATTGGATATATATTATATATAGGATATCTACATCATGAATATAATTCTGGATATAATGGATATTTTACCACATTAACAACTTGTAATTATAAAGAGTTTATTTTTGACTCAAGTACCAATAATCGACAAAACGACCATTATTAACTTAAATAAGTACATAGTGTTCATAACATTTTAATAAGAGATATAAAAGGAATAATGAAAATGAAAAATGTTCTTAAGAAATTATAAATTAACACTATTTTATTATTCAGGAGGTTAAAGAATAATCGAGACAATTCAGACATGATGTAAGGGACTTCGTCTCAATCTCCTTTCATTGAGGCATATTTTGTTTTATACACAACATTCTTTTATATGGTGTATAAAACCCTTTCACTTTTACATCTATTAAAAAAGAATCTTCTTTATACGAAGTGTTTTAATAAATGACAAAAGGAATGTTTTTTTGTCGTACTTATGCGGCGACACCACCTTCTCCGTGACCGTGACCATTATTTGTGTTTCGGCTTCCCCTACAAGCAATAACTTTTTTTAAATGAAAAAATAAATACCATGTTTTACTTTTCTTCTATTTTGTTATTGAAAATTAATTTCATAATGTTTTTAATATATCAATGTTTTGTATTTATATCTTTTGATTGAAATGTGGAAATGTTATGTTTTCTTTATGCATGTTTTATGTGATATAATTATGTTATGGTTCTTGGGCATTCTTATGAAGATGGGTTGTTCCGTGATAAAATAAGGTTGGGTGAGCCCGATATATATCTCTAATGCATTGGGTAATGCGAAGGGGTTAAACATTAAGGTTTCTCCGAAGAGATTTATAGAATATACTATGATGGGTATTCCAAACGTAACCATGAGGGTTACTCCCTACGTAGGAATGTTATGAATGCCTCAAGTTACCTTTATGTCTTAGGATTTCTATGATTTATTCATGATTTGATGAGTTATGTTAAAATTCATATGTTTTATGAGTAATGTATGATTTCATAAATGGAATAATGTTTTCATTTCGTACTTTTATATCCCTTACTGAGATTTTTATGCTCATCCCAAGTTTTTGAAATTTTTTCACAGGTCAAGGGAAAGGTACATGATGTGATGATAGTGTCAAGGATGTGTCAAGAAAGAATACATGTTTTATTTTAAATATGTTTCCAAATATAGGAAAAATGATTACCAACTTTTATGTAACCACTTTGTTTAAATGAGGAATGTAATGCATGATTTATGATATAATTCTCTAAAACTCAAAACCTGAAAAGTTCGTCAATGTGTATTCTTGAAATAACTCAAGATTAGGTAATGTTTAAGGCTGGGGCCTTATAATAGGGGTGGACAAGTTGATGTCACTACATCAATTAAAAAATATATTCCTTTTTCTATTCTCTAAAGAAATTAATATAATTTGAATAAAAATTTACTTTCCAAAAACAACTAATTAATTATCTATGGGATTGATTATACACCTTATAAAATAAGGGGGGTGTATAACATAAAAAATGCCTCAATAAATGTAGATTGAGACGAAGTACCTCACCTTGAGTTTGATTCATTACATATGTCCCGTATTCTTCTTGAATAATAACCATAGGATAATTTATACTTACTTCAGAACCCTTTAATGTCTAATATTAATTTTATTTCATTAATTACAATGTTTTAATAATTAGTTAATTATTTGAGTTCATGTCAGACTTTTTGTTGATAGTAAATATTTGAGTCGAAAATGAACATGGTACGATGTCAGACTTGTTCTTAAACGTGTATTCTTGAAATAACTCAAGATTAAGTAATGTTTAAGGATGGGGCCTTATAATAGGGGTGGATAAGTTGATGTCACTACATCAATTAAAAAATATATTCCTTTTATATCAATACATTTATTTATGATGAATAAATTAATTACATTCTAATCATGGATCTGGTAATCCGTACTTATGCAGAAGGAATGTTTCCATTATTCATTGATCATTATGGAAATAAGTTAATTATTGATTTATATTTCCAAATTGATCATATTATAATTATAATTACAATAATTATTTTAATATATATATATATATATATATATATATATTTCATAAAATTGATATGGGGAATGAAAATAATTCACATCACTTCGTGGAGGTTATAGTTCACACGTACTCACAAACAACATTATTATTTTTATCTGCATTGAATGTAAGGAAATATTTGATATATTATTCTCTTATAATTATAAAAATGTCATTTATATTATTTAAAAACATTTTTTTATCATTATGACTCATCTAGAGAGATGGTCACAAAAAACTATATTAGTTCGTGAGGCGGTAGTCCGTCGTACAGATGAAATAAATATTCATTTCCAATTTGATGAAATTAGAGAATTATTTGGGTGATGATATTAAAATAATAACTTCTCATTATATTTAGGATTCTAGAATTACTATTTTCGTGTGTATGAAGTATTTTTAATGGATGAGGAAGAATAAATAAAATATAAACACTTAAATAAAAACAATACATTTCCTTCGAATGATAACACTTCGGAACACATTATAAACTCTAAGGAGGGTTTTATAAATAAAAGAATCCAAAAATAATGTGGGTATGGATACTAGGAAGGGTTTTGGGTATATAATATCTGAAATAAAAGGTTTTATAATTGTGTGTAATATATAATAATGGGTTCTTTTAATAGGATATGGGAGGGGCACCCTTGGAATTATAAAACAATATTAAATTAATATAAATTCAATTTACATTATATATGTGTATAAATATTTATTTAGAAAAATTAATTTTTATGGGTATATATATATTAATCCAATTAAAATTATACATGTTCTAGTATTTTTTGTAATCCTTATCTTTTTGTTTCTACCCATTCTAATTCTTACCATTTTAGCAAGTAATTTACACTTATAGGGACAAAATAATTACAAAATCTTCACAAACAAAAAATGAATTATTAGTTAATAAAATTTTTAGATTTAGATAATATTTTTGATATAATATTATATTATAAATAATTTTATATCATTTAATTAAATATTCTATGTTTTAAAATATGAATTATGTTATGTTTGACACTATTCATTTCATTACTTCTTAAAAAAATCATATAATCATGATTTCTTTGAACAAACTACATAAAATAAGTCCTATAATATTATATTTATCCAAAAAATTCTTGTATTAAATTAATTATATCAAATTATATTTATTTTAACATTATTAATTTCATTTATTTTATTAGTACTATAATAAATCCATTACCGCATCATCTTTGTGTAATAAATGAAATTTAATTTTTTTTATTCTTAAAAACTGTAAATAAATTATTATTCTATAGGTAATAATTTTATCCTTATAAATAATATTATAGTCTAATTTATCACCTCTATAACTTAATATTAAGATACATTACTTTTTATAAACAAAAGTGTAACAGAAATTACTATTCATTGAATATAATATTCTAAATGCATTAAATTCATCCAACTGGATCCATGTTGCCCTAAAATATAGAAAAGGAGGACCATGGTCTTAATAAACTATTATTAGTGTTAGGGTAGTTTTATATTATAATATTATTATTTTTACTTTTAATTACATAATTTATCATTATCTATTGCAATAAAATTTATTACTACAATTACTATTCATAATGTCCAAAAATAAAATGGACATATTTAAAAAAAATTGAACCTTTGATTTCAAATATGGAATCTATTTTTACAAATTCCAATAAGATAATTGTTATATATTAATTAAAAATTAAACTCATTGACGGAATCATAAAACTGTTTTTTTAAGTAAAATGTTCAAAACATCACATAGTTTTTATACTTACTATTAATTTGAAAAAACATCCAATGAACTACATTGGATTAATTAATAAAAAAATCATATGATTATACCTTAAATAAATATAGAAGTATAAATGAAAAATATAAATAAATTTAATGAAAAAGTGGTTTTGAATTAAAATGCGGTATTTTTTACTATTCATTAAAATGTGTAAGTTATCAGAAAAATACCAAAAAAATTATCCAAAATAAATGTGGGTGACCATATTCTGAATAAGACTTTTAATTTTTCAAATATAGAATATAAAACTGTCAAAAACATGATTTAATTTTGTTTCACCATCAAAAGGTAGCAATGTTTATTTTTAGAATAACACTTATTTTATTCGTAAAATTTAATTTGTTCTTATATAATTATTAGAGAACATATAAGATGAATTTTAAAAATAATATTTAATTTATAATTCATTAATATAATCCAAAAATAGTTATTTTATTATTTTATAGCACAATTATTCATTCGTAAATCGATTTTAATAAAAACACATCTTTTATATTAAATTTTCTTTCATTTTATTTTCTAATTAATTTTCTAACTAATTAATCATTATATAAATATGTGTAAACCTTATTTTCATAAATCAGTTAATATTGTCCACTACCTCTATTATAATAGTTATGTGATAACTGAAACTTAAAATAAAAATATTAATAATATATTATTTTTTAGTATATCTCGGTCTTGTGTGAAAAGTAATATTTTGGAGAAATGTATTTTTGTCTGTCATATATGCTATAAAACATAGCACTCTATTTAATGTAAACATACAATCTAATTGATAAATATTAAAAATTATTAAAAACAATTATTCTATAATTTCCTAGGATGTTACATCCTTCAACCCATATAGAAATTGCGTCCTCATAATGTTAATTTTGGGCTCGGTTACTATGGTTTCACTTTTAAAAATTACATCATTAAAATACCAAATTAGAAAAAATATCAAATAAAAAATCCACATTAAAATAATGCAAGTCAATTACTGAGGTCACCTAATATAACACATACTAGGATTTCATATAGAAAAACATGGAGATGGGAGAAAAACTAACCATTATGTTCTGATTAAGAGTAATATAAAACATAACCAAGATAAAGTTAAAAATCAGAAAACCACAAACTTGTGATGGGTTAAATGGTCTTTGCCTTCATATTAGTGAAAGTTAACCGATTTTTTTTTTGTTTTAAGATCCTTTCCATAAAGTTGAGTAATTTCTTTACTACATAGAATAAGAAAATATACATAATTGAAAATTTTAGAATCATCCTTTAATCAACATCAACAAAAAACCCCATATTTTTATCCGATGATGAGTATTTAATATGTATTTTTTACACATGAAGCACTAGAATTAACTTTAATATAATCATATAATCCAAAATAGATCAACTATGTATTTCTCCTATCATAAATCATTAACCAAAACCAATATTTGTAGGATAAGAAAAAATAATTTTCAGAAAAGAATAAACCATTGGTTGAGGAAAACTAATTTTAATATCCAAAATTCAACTATAATACCAACTGTTCAACACAGACCAATCATCAAATAACTATCCTTATAATCCCTCAAAAATAATTCAAACTATGTTTTAAACCCAAAACTCAGAATAATTTGATTAAATATTATTTTATCTTTAAATAACATAGATCACTCTTATTGTCTCAAACAAGAAAAGTAATATTAAAAATAACATATTATCTAATATAAGATAATAATTTCCATAAATAACCAAAATCACAATAAGTCCACAATAAAATTATATATTCTTCCTAAGTAATATTAAACCATTACACCTCAAATTAAATATAATATTATTCTATTTACCTTAACCATGAAATGTTCACAAAATATTTAATGACTTCCAAAATAACATTTGTCACATAATTCCCAATTCATTTTCCAATTAAAAGGATTTCCATTTGATAAAACATAACTTTTCAAAATCAACTTATTCTAATTTCATCAAATTTTTTAACTAAAAAATGACATACTGACTAGAGAGATACTATAGGCCAGTGGTAGGTGGTAAATCCTTGTCATACTTTTCTTGTGTGTTCGATTTCCACACTATTGCCCGATATATTGGGATTTCACCATTCATGCATATTTTCTCATTCCAAAAATTGCACAATTTTATAACATTCCAAAAATGAAATAAAATACTAATAAATAACCATAACATGTTTTATCCTAAAACATTATCTCATACCTTTCATTTTGAAACACATAATGGAATAACCAATAATTACCTAAAAATTGAAGATCATACAAACTATAATAGTTATACCTTACTTTTTAATTATTTCAACAAAAGAGAAGATTATGCTTCAACAAAAAACATTTTTACATAATAAGATTTATGGTTACACATACAAGAAAAATTTCATCCAATGTAATCAGATTATCAAAAGATCATTAATACTTTTAAAGCTTTCATCATCATAAAAACTATAATAACTCTTGTATCAATTATATGTTGAAATTTAAATGATTCTACATTACTCATGATCCTTCAACCATTCACTTCTATATTATTCCTTAATATTTCTTTCCAAAAAAAACACATGAATCATTTACTATGATTCAATAATTAAAAAACACAAGACAATAAATAATATATACCATTCATAGGTCATATTTAGTTTTGTCATCATCAATTGGAATGGAATTTAGTATCTCTAAACATATATTTTTATGGTTTTATTTATCCCATTCATGAACCTTGTTCATAGGTCATATATTTTCAAAATGACCATACACCCCATATTTAAAACATTTAATTGATAGCTCAGAATGAGATGGTTTCCCATTCCTAGTGTCAGCTAAACACTTCCTTTATTCTATTGTAGGTTATTACTTTATGACCTTCATGACCACAATTATAACATATTCCCATCCCCTTAATGATAATTCTTATTTTTTTATTTCCACATATTTGATTCATATATAGTTTAATATACTTACCTATATGATCTTAATTTCTTAAACATCCATAAGGATTCATTTGTCTCATATATAATGCATCAGAAAAAATCACCATGTTTCAAGTGGTTAATCAATACTCTAGATAGTTGGAATAGTATAGTCACCGGATTTCTCATTATAGACCACATTTCATTAAATTGATTATTCATAGAACCACCACATTTTCCATCACATAAATCATTACGTTGGTTTTTGTAGGATCTATCCATTTATTAAAACTAAAAATCATAGTGTTAATATCTCAATAAAATCATCATGTACTATCTTATGACGAAGTTAAACACTAAGATATACATTTTCATGTTCTCTAAAACTCATTAAATTTATCTAAAACATATATAACTCTTAATATCACAATATACATTATGGTTGTATGTACCTTTTATGATATGATTAAATAACACCTTATCATCTAAAGTTATCTAAAGTGACATCTAATACCAACTATAAGGCCGAATCCTTAAACATTACATAATATAATGTTATGTCAATAATTTGACTCTACTTCGCATTGATTATATTTTTAGGTTTAGAGTTTTAGAGAATTAGTCCATAACTATTACATAAAAACTAAAAAAACGCAATTTTTACACTTCTACTCACTATCAATTATTTATAAAATAAAAAGTGTTTAAAAAGAGACATGATTTCATTTGATGTTTAAATATCATAAATTTTCAACAATCCCATCCATGAATCTATTCTATTTTAAATCCTTTGAAAAACATGTCAAAAACCTGTAATTAGAACAAACTTTTCAGTAAGGGATAAAAATATACAAAACTATTAGACTTCTAAAAACATGTAAACTATGAATACTTTATCATAAAGTAATACTTTTCAACTTTAATAAGTTGTAAATAATACTAACTGAATATATACTCATTGATTACAATAATTATTAATCAAAATATTACCATAAACCCATATAAATCACATAAAACATATAAAAGAAACTTGGGACATAATAATACCTAAATGAAATAGCCATACAACCGACTTCTATATATATCACCAAGTAAATAGCCATATGACCGACTTCTATACTAAATGTATTTGATGTTTTAAATACACCACAAGTCATTAGTTTATCAGGGAACCACCTATCTTTGGTGTATCACTCAATAAACCATATTGGGTTTATCAAATAACTACCCATCAAATGTCCATGTACCATTACATAATCAAAACACATAAAATATTTCAATTACCAACATTTCACTAATAAAATTTCATTTGTAATAAAAATAAATATTTTCAAGATATTGAAATAGTAAATCTGCTTAAAATATAACTTTTAGTACCCAAACAACCATAAATGTAATACAAGACTTCTTTTCCTTTTGAAAACATTATGGCCTATATAGGAATCCAAATATGACAAACGGTTAAAGTGGTGGAGAAGTAATTGTCACCACATCCATTAAAAATATATTAATTTAATAATTTTGTAAATAAAGTAAAACACATTGTATAAAAATATTCCTTTGTAAAATCTGGGAATTAATTAAAAATCAAAGGGGTCAAATATACACCTTATAAGATATAGTGGTGTATAATATCACAATATTCCTCAATGAAATGAGATTGATGTGAAGTCCATTACATTGAGTTCAATTCATCAATTATGTTCATTATTAATCTTGAAAAATAATATTTTAATTTATAATTGATTAATAACATTTTAATTTTTATTATTCCTTCAATATCATTAATTACCATGTTATAATAATTATTTTATTATTTGAGTTCATGTTAGTTGCTTGGTTGATATTCGTTACATGAGTCGAAAATGAACTTTATATGATGTAAATTGTCCATCTGGTCATAATCCCATATTCTATAGAATATTATTCATTCCATAATAATAAATTTTATACATCAATTTCAATTTTGAACCAAACCATTTATTTAGGGTAAAAAATGAATAACATTATATTCATTCGGACAATAAGTCATATGTACGCCAAAGTAATGTTTCCATATTTAATTGATCATTATGTATATAATTTAATTTGCACATTAATTATAGAATATTAATAATATAATTATAATAATAATAATAATAATTTAAATATACTTATATATATATCATATAATTTATTTGGTGAAAAAAATGAGTCACGTCACTTTGTAGAGGTGATAGTTACCGCGTACATAAGAATGAAGTTATCATTATTCTGTTCCTGAAATATAAGAAGATATTTGATAATTATTATCATAAAATGATAAATATTTCATATATATTATATACACACATTATTTCCATAATAATAACTAGTATTAAGAGGCAGTAACGAAAAAAGAACTATATGAGTTCGTGAGGTGGTAGTCCGCAGTAGACAAGAAAGAAATATTAATTTCCAATTTAATGAAATTTGAGATGAATTTGGGTGATGATATTAACATAATAAAATCTCTATATATTTTTAATACTAGAGTTGTTATTTTCTCATGGATTAAACATATTTTAAATAATTGCAAGAAGAAATAAAATATAAACACTTAAACCAAATCATTACCTTTTCGTCAGATGATTAATAATATTAAAACCATAACACCTATAAGGAGAGTGTTCTGCCTAATATAAGACATAAAAATGTAGGGAGGGATTATATATAGGTTTTTAGGTAGATATTGGATGAACCAAATTTTTTTGATGTGTGATTAATAGAGTGGAATGTGTTCTCTTTATAAGAGAGGGGAGGGGTACCCATGCTATTAATAAAAGTATTAGATTAATAAAAATATAATTTCAATTCCAAAAGAGAAAAAAAATATTTAGTTAGAATATAGGATGAGAATGGGTTGAAATATAATAATCCAAAAAAAATAGACATGTTTTTTTGTTTTTTTAATCCTCATCTTTTTTTATCCCCTTTTAACTCCAACCATTTTATAATGTTATTCACATGTAGAGGGTTAAAATAATTACCATATCATGCCAAAATATATATTAATGATTCATTGATGAAACTTTTTGTATTTATCCCAACATTTTGGCTGAGTTATAAATTTTCAATAATTTCATAGAATTTAATTAAATAATTTATATTTTAATATTTTAATTATGTTAATTTTGATAATATTCACTACATGAATATTTTAAAATATCCTGAAAACATGACAAATATGAAAAAAATAATAAATAAATTCTAACATTCCATTTTTATACATAAAATTCGTGGATTGTATCAATTATATCATATTATATTTAATTTAATATTATTAATATCATTTATTTGATTCATTCTCCATTAAATCTATTACTGCATCATCTTTGGGTCATAAATAAGTATAATTATTTGATTCTTAAAAAGTAAAAATAAATTAACATGATATAGGTATGAATTTTATCCTTATTAATAATATTTATATTCAAATATATCCCATGTATAACTACAGTTTAAAATATATTACTTTTTAAAAACAAAAGTGTAAAAATGACTATTAATTGAATATAATACTATAATTGAATTTAAGTTATCCATGTGGCTACAAGTGATCCTAAAATAGACCTAAAATTCTCATGGTTATAATAAACTCATAAAATTAAATTATGGAATGTTTCTGGATAGTTTTATATTTTTATTATATTAATTTTATCTTTAATTACCCAATTTACCTTTAATTGTGTTAATAAAATTTATTACCAAAGTAATTATTAATAATTTAATAAAACAAAACGTGAACTATTTATAAAATTTGGAAATTTATATTCCAAATATAGAATCATTATTTTAAAATCCAAAATAAAGAATTTTTTGAAATTAGTTACAAATTAATCTTATCGACGAAATAAGAAAACATGTTTTTTAAATAAAACATTCAAAAGGTCACATAGTTTTTTTATTTAATTTTAATTTGGAAAAAATTAAACTGAACTAAATTTTATTTACTAATAAAAACATAATATAATTATACCTTTAAACCAACTAAAATTATAATCAAATAATATAATTAAATTAGACGAAAAATAATTTTTGAATTAAAATACATTATTATAAAAATTAATTAAAATAAGAAAGTTATCAAAAAATGACATTAAATTTATCCAAACTAAATTTTTATATCACAATTCTAACTTAGATGTTCATTTTTTTCAAATATAATACATAAATGTGTCAAAACTAGATTTAAAATTTGTTTGCAATCAAAAGGCGGTAAAACTGAATTTTTAGTAAAACACTAATTTTATCCAAAAAAATATACTTGTTCATTTATAATGAATTTAAAACATATAAGATGAATTTTAGACATCGTATTTAATTTTTATTTTATTAATATAACAAAAAATAGAGATTTTATTATTTTATAAAAACAATTATTCACAAATAAATTCTTTTTCATAAAAATAATTTCATTATATTCAATTGGTTCTTATTTTAATTTCTAATTAATTATCTATACAATGAATTATTATATAAACATTTGTATAACCTATTTTCCTAATTCCGTTAATATAAATAATTCTTTCTATTCTAATGGTTAGGCGATAAATTCACCTTAAAGAATAACATTACTAATATACTATTTTTCGGTATAACTTAGTCTTATATGCAACGTAATATTTTGGAGAGACTTATTGTTATGTGTTGGGTAAAATTTTAGACAAATCATACCATTCAATGTGAAATAAATTTCTAATTCTTAAATATTAATAAATATGAAAAATTAATATTCTATAATTTAGTAGAATGTTACATTGTCGGTTTAGAAATGGTTATTTTTTATCCTCAAAAGACATAACATATTTTTTCTAATTTAATTTATTTATTTACATTTATTATATTTTTATAAATATTGGAGAATAATATTGTAAATTTAATGCATTTCATTTCCCTAAATGTCATTAAAACACCCAAAATTGTATTAATAATGTACATCTTCATCTACCTTGATAACCAACTCCCTCATAACTACACTTTTGAATATCATGAAATATATTATGAGTAAGTTACGAATGGATATAATACTTTTTTGATGTGGATCATTTCATAATAAGTTAATTTTTTAATTATATAGGAAATAGTTTGATAAATGTAAAAATGGGTCCATTTATAAAGTGGTAATGAATAATATGCCTCATTCATGTTTAAATTTATATTTTTTAATTATGTATTTAATAAGATTCAATGTATGTTATAAAATCAAACAATCCATGGTCTCTCAAGAAATACTCTGGAAATAATTCAGAAATATTGGTTAATAAAATTTCTCATGGATATAAACATATGGTTTGGGAAAATCACATTTCATAATTGAAAAATAATAATAAATCATTCAACCTCATTTTTATAAATTTAAATCATGTAAAATATATTATAAAATTAAATTATAAATAACAAATCATTCCCATAAATCATGATTTATCAAATCTGTCCCCCCATGATTATCCTTACTTATACATTTTACTATTCCACTCATCTAATCAAGTTGGTAGAAAAAATTATAATACAGAATAAGGATTATCCTATGAAAATTATGTCTCCTAGATCGTTATTTGAGTAAAATGGTTCATGTAAGGCATGAAAGAATCTTTTAATGCACTAAATAAAATTAAAATAATGAGATTAACAATAAAATAATGAATTTAAAACTAATTCTACCCAATTTAAAAGACTTAATTTTAATATATGTACATCCTATTCATTTTTTTATTCCTTTGTATGTGACGTGAATTAATTTTCTGAGTGTGAATTTTTGTTTCCCAACTCTCTTCTTACCTTATGCCCTTATGGTAATAAAACAACAACTCATGTATGTATACCATCCATGTCAAAGTAATATAAATAACATATATGGATTAAGATGAATACTAATATCTAATTTATCAAAATGATATTTCAAATATATATTCATAGGAAAAATTAATGAAAGAATGGAAATTACATAGAATGAACCCCCAAAGGGGGTCCTGGTATTTGATTGCCTTCAGATAATTTGTACCAGTAGTTATCCATAGTCTATAAGTGGGTGGAGTTTCTTGTATTTGAACCACTACATTACCATTTTCATCGATAAGACATATTTGTTCTTATTATGGAGGATTCCATGGATATAATACTCCTAATCATCCTATTTTTCAATGATGTATATCATTAATTCAAAGGGTTTTATGTAGTATGTGCCTCCTCCACTCTAGTTGTGACTTATGAAATGTATTAGTTATTTTTTCGTGGATTCTCAGGATGTATATCATTAAATTAATAGTTAAACAACATGTATGATTACAATATATTTTTCACAATATTTAAATTTGAGTATTCAATATTTGATTATTCCTTTTTTATGTAGATAACATGTTCCTTTGGTCAATTAAAAAGATCCACATGTATCTCTTATTGTACCCCGTCAAGTAGGTGTTCATTATGATTGGGGATCTCCTTCTCTTCTAGAAACCTTTCATAATTATTTTCATCTTTCTCTAGGGAAAAATATGATTCGATTGACTATATTAAATCAAAACATAAGTCTATGATAATTTATTTACATTCAATGAAATTAAATGAGTTTTAGTGGAATAAATAATCAAATACCTGAGATGGTTTGTCTTGAATCCCTTCTTTAGTTGAAATAACATCTCGAAGTTGAGTTGTAGAATATTGAGACATGTAGTTAGGTTTGTTAATTCATTCTTCTATTTTCACAAAGTGGTCATTTTCTTCTTCCATTTATACAAATAGTTAGTCAGGTGTAGGATCTTTTATCATCGAGATTAGGAGGCCTCATTGAATTTCCTCACTATCCCCTTCAATCAAAAAATGATAAGTGTGTTTTCCTATATTTCATTTAGAATGTGAGTATTTATATTCCATCTATATATCTTCATGGTATTATTTAATATGGACCATCATATGTACTGGTTCTATATTCTCTTCAAGTGTTCCCTCAACCTCATAAATTTCTATATAAAAATCGTGAAAATATAGTGGTACTTCCTCGTTTATAGGATCATATTTCTCAGGATTGAATTGAAAGGTATAGTTCAATTTTCAAAATTTCTCAACATTTTATCTAATATATTGGACATCCATTGAAACTAATATTTTAGAGCACTATTATCAACATCTTGTTCTTGATATGAAACTTGTGAGAAGTTACTTCATATTGAATAATCGTAATTTCATTACAGCATGTATATTTTTTTATTGATTATAACAAATGGAATTAATTACTAATTATTATTAAAAACAGATAATGGTTGAAATAAAACTCATCTCCCCATAAATATTGCTAGTATTGAATCAAGAAAATCATTGGGCATGGAAATAAAGAACATATAATTTTTTCCAATACAACACAAAATCTAACCATGGTCATCTTACATGATGAGTGTGGGAATCAATTAAATATCTAATTATAATCCATGAAATCAAAATCATGGATTTTGTTTTACCTTATTTATAAAAAAAATGAAAGTATGGGTTTTAGGTTAATAAATGAAATCAAATGTAATAAAATATCATAATTCTAACATCAATATGAAAACAAATGAAATTTGCAAGAAAGGACATGGTCCTAGGGTTTATTCATAGAGGTTATTTCATTTATTACTATTTTTTCATCCAATTTGAAAAATTTATTAATTTTTAAATGGAATACTACCCTCTAACATGAGTGGGTCTTTATATCACCATTGGTTAAAATCATGTAACCATTTCTCTATGCTTTTAATGTATCTAATGTGTTTCCATGAAGAATGGTAGGGTTTGTAAACATTATGGAATGTTTTCAGGGATTTTCTAAAGATTTATGGTTTGACCATGAGTTATGAAAACTATACTACTGTGACATGGAACCATTCATAGTGAAAAATGGGCTAAAGGTTAGGCACACGAGTAGGAACATTGTTTGTCCAAATAATGCAACAACCAAAGAGAACCCTTGAAAAGTGGGGTCGTCGGATTATCATGGTTGGCACACAGTGTGCATAACCATGTGCACAAACTATGTGAGGTCTCCTAGAGGAAGTTTCTAGACCACGGTTATCGTGTTTTTCATTACCATGTGAATATACATGCATGGTTTAAAAACAAGATCCTATAAAATTGGATATGGGTTTGGATAAAGCTTTAACCCATTTTTTTGGTTCAATTAGACATTAACTCTGGATTTATTCCTCCCAAAGGCTATAGAAAGACTCTTCATAAAATTGTATATGATCCAAAGGTGTTTCATTTTCTGTTCATGCTTAATTCCCTTGGTAAGTCTTCATTTATTGTATTTATTCATTATTTATATTAGATTCAATTCTTCCTTCTCTTTTTTCATAGATCTAGTCTACTCCAGAAAAATATTTGGTTGTTTATTCTAAGCATTGTTATAATTTTCTATGTTTATATGTCCGTTAGTGATCTATGGTGGGTTTCTGGTTATTCAGCATGATTTTCTGTGGGTTTTCTTAAGTTATACATTTTCCTCATAATTTCCAAGGTATGTGTCGACAATCTCGGCTCATATTCATAGAACATAGAATATTTATTCCAAATACATTATTTTGAATGAAAATGATTGTGAAATTGATGTAGAAAGTATGGTAGAAACCCTTTTAATTAATTGTTGGTGGATTTCTATTGAAACTATAGAATAATGGAAAGTGGGTTTGGAATGTTCTTTGTTTCATAGATTTTAAAATATTGACTTTAAAATATAGATTTACTATATTTTTGGGAAATGGTTTATGTGATAGAATTTCAATAAAATATTTTTTTTATTGAAATGTTTTGAAATGGTTTGATTCAATGTTTTTCAAAAAAATAGTTTTTTAAAATGGTCTGAATTGTTTATCTTGAAATAGTTTAGGTATACATGGGTTGTGCGAGTTCATGCATACGATGGGGCCCTAAATAAGGATCATGTAAACTTAGGGTACAATGGGAAAAGACCTTGGATAAGGGGTTTGTTTTATTGTGTCACATGGAGATTTTCCACTTTTTTATGACTTAGTGGATGGTAGAGAAATCACTCATGAGTACGAAACTGTTAGTGAATCATGCATGTGTGGGTGTGTCTGGTGAATTATGGAATGGGTATGCAAAATGGAATGTTAAATGGGTTAAAATCTTGTACAGATGATTTTCTTTCTACTTTATTATATTTTTAAAAACATTTCATCAATATAAAATGTTTTTTATTTTTTTATATATACTTTTTATATAAATGTGATACCACATTCTATACTAGTGGAATGAGTAGAGATTTCATTTAGTAAAACCTGTTGATCTCCATTACAAACACCTACATTGAATATTTTGTTCTTTTATTGATATTTTTTATTGGGATATAGAAAAAGTAATGTATTTCCCTTCTCTAATTATACATAGTGATATTTTGGATTTACAGTGGTGTTGGAGAATGTATCAGGGTTGGAACTATGGATTAATGTCCTTAGAGTCCATGGTTTTTGATGGTTTTATATTCCACTTTGTACTATGATACTAGTTATCTTATACTATGGTAATTTATTATAGTTAGTTTATATAAATGGTTTTACTTTGAAATTTTTGACATATTTATCGTGAATCATGTAGTAGTTATTTGGTTATGGTATGTTTGGTTGATTTGTTTTATTTTCAAAGTGAAATTCATACTCCATTAGTAAATGAATCCCCTGGTATTTCTTTCTAGCCTTTGAAACCTTGGGTATATCACCCATGGCCTTGTAATGTCCTTCCTCGTTCTCATGCTAATGTGGAGGGGCAGATGTTTTGAGTGGTTACATATTATTCTTTCCATGACAACAATTTTTCATCACTCCCATTGGTATAGGAGTTGAAATTAATTTTGTTATATTCCTTATGTCATATTGGTAGAATGGAGTAGGTTTACCAAGTTTGGAAATGTAGTGTTTAAAATATCATAACTAACTTTTTTATATTGACATTCGTGTTTCTCAGGAGTTGGTTAAATAAGTGTTTTTTGGCACACTTATAGGAGTGTTATCTAATCCTGATTGGTTTAGCTAATTATATGAGCATGTAATTAATTATATAAATTAATTCCCACTATTAATGCATATTTTATTTTGAATAATGGTTTATGATATAGTGTAAATGTATTGATTTTCAAAAACCATTAACCTTTTTTTCAAATGTGAGATTTTTAATATACATGAAATAGTTATTTGGAAAATGGTATTTTTTTTAAAGGCACAGTGAAAAATTTATAAAAATTTGAACATGGAATATCAATATTTTATTAATGAAATATTGTAATATGTTTTATGCGGTGGAATCAAACATTGTGAAGAAAACAGTTTATAGATAGTGAGACTTATGGTGTTTATTGTATTTCGAAAAAATGGCACCAAGTTTGATTCATAGGATCCAACCAGAGGAAGTTACTAAGAATGGAGTTTTACATGAACCATAGGGGATCAAATATATGTTTCCGAGTATAGTCCAGGTTTTTTAGGATATGATATATATACATTTAACCAACTAAAGTATACCATTTCCTCCAGATCAATAATAATAATACATGAATCATTTAGTGTGATTTGGAACCAGAGAAGGAAGAAGTGTGCTTGAACCAAAATAATTGAATATTAAATTTCCTTGGCGCACAAGGATAGTTGAAATTGAATCTGGCGATGTATATCCTTGAGTATCTTTCATTCCCATGGTGTGACTTAGTAGTTTTGGTTAAAGTAGTTCAAGGCCAAACATGTGAGGATTTATATGTATTGTTCATCATTAAAATCTATACTCATTCATTCAGCATTGAATGTGTGATATAAATCATTATCTATAAATAGAATATCTTCATACTAATAGACAACATGGATAAATTTATGAATTTAGTCTCTATTGCACTCAAAGATTCTATAAATGCATCCTTGAAAGTATGGATTCTTTAATTGGGACAGAGGTAGGGGATTCAATAGATAATTAATGTTCTCTATATAATTTATTATAAAGAGATGGTTAATATATATGTGTTTGGAGTATGGTACATCTTAGGAGCTACATGTTGAAGGAGAATGTTGATACCTATGGGATATAGTGGGAACACTAATGCTCAGATCATGTGTAATAGGTACACATATTTCCGAGTTATAGGGATGAATCAAAATCAGACTGCTAGTTCAATAAATATTCCACCAAGGCCTAAAAGAAAAGAATTTTTTTTCTAATGTGTTTCATTCGACCACATGAAATGAGAGTTTACAACACTACCTAGATCATGGAACAGTTGTAACCAGATGGGGAATCTTCGGTGTTAATGTCACAGTGCACTGAGTTCTAGTGTTTATAAGACTTCACATGTTTTATAGATGCAATATTCTTTAATAGGAAGAGGGAAATAGAATAACTCCCATCAATAGAACAAATCTATCCATGGTGATTTTAGGAACACCATGACTCATCAGTAGGGGAAATCTCAACATGGAAATAAGGAACAATGTCATGCGAGGAAGAAATTATATGGAGATGACAATTTTATTGTGTATTATCATTCTGAACCATCAAAAGTGAAATGTATGATGGTTTTGAATTTTACCCTTATGAATGCATTGAATGATACATGTGAATCACATTCCTTTATCACTTCCCAATATGTTGATTTTCTATGTTTAAGTGTTGTGATGATTCCTTCTATGTAAAAACTTTAACCTCCTATTAGTAAAATAGAATATTAATACATTGTCTGTATAGAATTTTCAATAATAGTTTATGGAGATGATCTTTTATGTGACTTCCCTATTCTTAAGATGTTAGTCTATGTTGTAATCCTCAGTATGGATTGGTTGACAATGTTCAAAGATCACGTAGACTGTTATACATGAAGGTTCAGTTTTACAACTAAATATGATATTGAGTAGCTCTTAAGAGGATACCACTATGTATGACCATGTGAAAAAATAATGTTAAAACTAGTAGTTGGATCGATACCATAACAGTTGTTAGAGAGGACATTAGAATTGATAGAAGAGATCAAGAATAGCAGTTTTCTAGAATTGGTTGATCGTCTTCCTTATGTTTTTCATGAAAATTTATCAGGGTTTTAATCTATTAGGGAGTTAATGTTTATGATTGATCTCGTCCCTAGGACGAGCCATATTTACCTTCCATATTTCCATATAGCACCAACAGACTAAAGGGAACTAAAAGTGATATCGAATAGCTGAAACGTAATGGGTTTGTTTGACTGAGTACATCTATAAGGGTAGCATCATTGTTGCTTTTCAAAAAGGAAAATGAAACTCTTCAATTTTTTGTTAATTATCGTAATCATAACAATGTTAAAATAAAGAAAATTTATCCATTTCCATGCATTGATGGCTTATTCTATCAATCTAGTAGAGGTCTGTTGTTCTCTAAGATTGGCTTTTGGATAGGATATTGCCACTTGTGATTTCAAAATGAGTTTTTTCCCGAGAAACTTTTCTAGATTATATATGACCATTATGAGTATGTGGTAATTCTTCTTGGTATTATGAATGCACCAAAAATATTTATGGAATTAATGCATCATATATTTTAGATATTTCTATATTTTCTTGTGGTTTTGTTTTAATTGGACATATTAGTGTACTCCAGGACAAGGGTAGAGCATGAATAACACATAGAGACTGTTTCGGGACCCATGTGGGATCATCTTCTGTATGAAAAAATTATCAATGTGTGATTTATAGAAAATATAGGTACACAATAATGGACATGTAATCTCAAAAGGATTTGGTTTTGGGGATCAAGAGAAGATTAAGGTTGTTTTCTCCTAGAAACCACCAAATAATGTCATTTAGATAAAGAAATTCCTTATATTGGTTGGTAATTAACGGCAGTTTTTTCTTTATTTCTGATCACTTCGTTCACTTAAGACATATTTTAATATAATTTTTTTTAGTTATATAGATTGGTGAATGTTAGAATTCTTTTCAAGTGTATAAATTTCTCCTTAAATCAGCATTAATCATGATTTTTCTAGATTCAGGACAAGGGTATGTTATGTATTGTAAAGCTTCCTGATTTTGGTTGGGATGTGTTCTCCTACAAGGAGATCATAATGCTTCTTATTGGTCAATGATGTTAAGGTTTCTTGAGAAGAACTACCCAACACATTAATTAGAGTTATCTTTTATAGTCTTTACTATAATGACATGGAATCAGTACCTCCTTTTAGTGAAATTTATAGTGTTTATTCATCATAAGATCAGGAAACACATTTTTTTCACAATGTGTCTTGAATTTGAGAAAAATAATATGGATGTAGTGTCTCTAAATGTTTGAATTTGAATTTAAATATACAAAAGGTAAAGCAAATATTTAGAAAATTTTATCAAGAATTATTACATATTCTCTATTAGAAAAATAAGCATCATATCAATTATAGTTGATGTTGGTCCAAGCTAACTTGCACTTGGAGTGTGGATACCCAGCTGATGTTTCTGTTTTCATTCCTATTTCATTTTTCTTTATTTAGTGAACACGGTTAATAAAGTATTAATATCAGATTTATAATTTCTTGTAATAAGTTCAAAACTAAATTGTTGGGAGACCATTAAGGGTTATAGAATGGATGGGATTACAATTTTGTTGTATAGAAAATGGATGTTCATACATATGGATTGTTAGAGATAAAATCCTCAAACTTAACACCATTAATGCTGGGATGTTCATCTTGGACTAAAAAAGATATATAATCATTTAAAGTAATGTTTTTCTATCCAATATTAAAAGGAAGGGGGTTGAGTTTGTATGGATATGCTTAACTTGTCAAGAGGTTAATGAAAAACATCAGTCAATAGTAGGTATGTTTTAGTCTTTACCTATTCTTTTTGGGAAAAGAGAGAATGTAATAATGTATTTTTAAAAAAGCATTCCAAGAATGGTTCATAAATATGATTCCATATGGATGATAGTGGATCATCTCGAAAATTAGATCATTTCATCCCTATTTATTAAAATCAAACGGTGTATACTTGTCAAAAATTTATATATGATAAGTTTTAAAGAGGAATATAATACTAGTTTCGATAGTTTCAAACAATGATTGAAGGTTTACTTATCATTTCTGGAAATCCTTTTAGCAAGCCTTTGGTACTTAGTTGTCGATTAGTACAGCGTGTCATCCCTATACATCGAAATTTAATTTTCTATCAATCCTTTTTAGGGAGAAATGGGAAATCATAGTTCATAGAAAAGAAACCACTAAATTCTTAAACAACTCAAAAATCTATTAAGAAAAAGGATAAGATTATGTGAATCATATACTATATATTTTTCTCATTTCACCAGACTTACCTGGATATCTAGATCCGCTCTGATAAGCTCTTTGAGGTGAGTAAGCATCCACTCCTTTGTCTAAATGAATTCATTCGAGTTGATTATGTTATGATTTGATGAAATGTTGTGGAAATATGTAATGGATTTTGGTGGATCTTGGGAGCATAACGTACCATTAATGGAGTTCACATATAAAAAAATTTATCATGCCCTGATACATATGGATCCTTTTGAAACATTTAATTGGTGTCCTTGTCGTTCTCTACATAGTTAGGTGGAAATATGTGAAACCTCTTTGGTTGGGCCGAGCCCTTTCCATGAGACAACATAGAAGATTATGTTCATTAGGAAATGGATGGAGAAGACTCCGTGTCATCAGAAATCATATGTGGATTATCATTGATGTCCCTTTTCATTCGAGGTGCATGATCATGTGTTCTTGAAGATCTTTCTAATGCAAGGACATTGTCGTGTTGGGAAGCATGGACTGTTAACCCCTAGGTACGTATTCCCTATTAAGATAATTGAACATGTTTGTGAGGTGGCATATCAGTTTTCTTTTCCTCTATAGTTCAGTATAGTTCATAATGTGTTTCATGTATCTCAATTGAAAATGTATTAGCCTAATCCTGAACTTTTGATATAATGGGATCATGTTAACATAGATAGAGATGCTTTTTAGGAACATGTTCTCGTATAGATTGTGTATTGGAATAAGAAATTATTATGTGGGAAAATGGTTGTTCTTTTATGGGTTTTAGGGAAAAATGTTCAAATTTAGGAAGAGACATGATAATAGGATAAGGAACTGAAAGGGAAATGTTCAAAACACTTTCATATCAACACTGGTTTTCATCATTTCATGGAATGAATATTTAATGATATTGAGAATTTACCACCTCCTATTTTATGTAAGTATCCCTTTCATTATGCTAATTAACAATGCAATCTATTTGGGTGATGTTTGGGAGGGTTGGGAAACAATTTATAAATTCTTGTTATTTTATATTGGTTCATGGTTTGAGTGTTGTTTGTTAAACCATACATCTCCTTCATCAATGTTTTCACAGTTTGGTAGGGGCTAAGGGGAAGGACCATGAGTTAGATCACGATTTATCAAAACTATGTGGTGACCTAGGAGAGTCCACAAAAATTACGAAAGTGTGATTTTGAAAGGCTAGTTCTAGTTTTACTTTCTATGGGGGCCTATCGAGTGATTTCATCCTTGAGTTAGTGTCTAGTGTATGGTTAGCACACAATTTCGTATAACCATGTGAGTAACCTTGAATGGTTTAAAACAAAATCCTAAAGAAGTATATTTGGGTTGGGAAATTGTTTCAACACCTTTTTTTTTCTCCAAGTGAAACCTAAATTAAGATTTCTCTCTCCCAATGTATATGGAACCTCTCACCATCAAATTAGAAGTGATCTCAAGGTGTTTTTTAGTATGTTAAAGACTGATTCCTTTTGTTATTCCCCATTAATTGTATACTTTCCATTCTATTTTATAAAATTACTTTATTACCTATATTGGATTCATAGATCTAGTATAATAAAGATAAATATTATGTTATTGATTCCAATCATGGTTATATTTTTTATTGTATATGTTAGGGGAATATATCTAAGGTGGGGTTCTGGTTAGTCAACCAAATTTTTTGGGAATTTTCTTATTGTTCATCATTTTTACCATAATTCACATGGTAGGTGGCTTCTCTCTCGACTCCTCTTCTATTAAATGGATTTATTTATTAAAAAAAATTATTTCAATAAAATTTATTGTGAAATTTGTATTTATAACATTGTTTGAACACTCTTTATTTATTGGTTGTGGTTTTTTTGTGAAATTTTGGAATAATGAAATATGGTTGTGTAATGTGATTTTCTTTATTAATATTTAAAATGATGATTTTAATATATGGATTTTCTTGATTTTTGTTATTAATGTTTTAATTGAGATGTTTAAAATTAAATTTTGGTTTTATTAAAATTTATTGAACTGATTTGATTTAATAGTTACCAATAATATAATGGTTTTATTGAAATGGTTTGAATTGGTTGGTTTAAAATGGGTCTGGAAAAAATTAGTTGTGTGAGTTCATGGTTTTAACATGACCCCAAATAAGTGTTTTGTACCATTGGGTTACAAAGTGAAATGGACCTAAATATTGGTGTGAGTTATTTGAGAATGATGAGATTGGCCAATTTGTGACAACTTAGTGGATGGACCACAAATTGCTCATGAGTACTGAACTATTAGTAAAGCGTGCAAGTGTGGTTTTGTGTGGTGAATCATGGAATCAATATTGCAAGAAGCAATGTAAACTTTTTTTTAAGTATTCCATATTGGTTTTACATTGGAAACTATTTTAGTGTTAATTTATTTGGTTTTATATAAAAAAATTCAACTGTTTTATATAAATGTGATAACATATTCTATCATAGTGGTGTGAGTGTGGAATTCATTTGGGGAAATCCTAATGAGATACAATACCCACCCAATATTTAGAACATTGGTTCCTTTTCATGTATCATTTATTGGGACACGGGAAAAGCTAAATTTTCACACCTCTTTAGTTTTTATAGTGATACACGGGCTCCATTTTAGATTTTGACCATAAAGAATTTGTTGAGGATGTAGATTCATGAATTTGGAGACCATTGGTTTAGTTTATTTTTCCATCTGATTTTTTTTATATTATTTTTCTTCCCTTGTGATACATTTTTATACTTGTATTGATATAAATGGTTTTACATTGAATTGTTTTATACTGTTATCATGTATCATGTAGTACTTATTTGGTTATGGAATATTTGGTTGAGTCATTTTATTTTCAAAGGGAAAAAATCTCCTATCAGTTAATTAGGCCCTTGACATTTATTTCTAGCCTTTGGAACCTTGGGGAAGTGACTATAGTTTATGTAATGTCCTTCATTCTCAAGACAATGTAGAAGGGTGAAATGTTATAATATTTTTCATCACTAGGAAACCAAATATGTGTAAAAAAAGTTAACCTCCATTAGTAGGAACTATGAATGAATTTGAGATATGTGTCATGGTTGATGTTCACCACACTCATATTTTCATACTCTCACTCACCACAAAAAAATCATAGGATTAAATAGTTTAAGGATTAATAAATAATAACACTATGAATCCACCACCAAGGCCAATCCATGGGTCAGACACTTCCTATTGAAAAGTGAAAATAGATCACAAGGGAATATGTAAAAGAGAATGAAATTAGGGATGGAAGAAATATTTGTCTTGGAAGAAAATATAACTATTAAATAAAAATATGAATTCATTACATGTAAAAAGAAACTGAAAATCAAAATATAAATGAAAAACTACGAAGAATAGTCTCTATAGTACAACATAGCTCTAGATCATCATGAACAAATTCCTTTCTTCTCACCTATTTAAATTTATTTATACGGATTCTGGGTACTTTTTTCTTTTATAAATTGGTCAATAAATGATTCTCTGGCCATAATGGTTCATCCTAGTGCATTTAAATCCTTTCATTCTAGAAATTCATCAAAATCACCACTTATGATATTTTTCCAAGCAATTCCCAATGTGTAATTTATTTTTATGATTTGTAATTCATGGGGAATTTCCTATGATTATTTTATTTTCCATAGAATCATTCATGTTTTAAATAATGTTTCTATTATGTCCAATCTTTGGGGTGCATTTTCATTTAATGTTTCCACTTCCTATCTTAGATGAAGTTACACATCATGAATAACAATCACATCGTATATTTTTTTTTCTAACCTAGTTTCACTATGTTTCGACATGGTTCTTCATTATTGAGATTGAAACATAGTCCCTAAATTTCCACAAAATATACTACAACATGACTCTAACTTCAAAAATATGGTGTCACCCCACATCAAAAATCATGCTTAATTCATAAGTTGTTCATTTTTATATCAATTATGGTTTCCTTCCATAAAAAAATAAAAATACCAACCTGAAAAATTTATTAATCTCTAAAAACCTTATGTTTTACATACTGAAATTCAAGAAATTTTTGTATTTATCAATTCCCCCAAACATATAAATTTCATTTCCTTAAGATTTCAATATCGACAACACATCAATGGAATTTGACTCTACCAATAAATTTATTCCAAAACAAAGAGTGTTAAATTTTTTATGATGGAAAATTAATCTTTAAAATTTAACAGAAAATAAATCACTAAAGTCCTCATTTAAAAAAGAAATTAAGTCAAATATGTATTTTACTTTTTTTCTTCCAAAATAATAGTGGTCTTCTTCATTAAATTTTAATTTCATAGTTAATCATTAATTTACAATCCAATTTATTTATTCAACACATTTAATTCTGATATATATCATCTCAAGTTAATAATTATAATAATAATTGTTCACATACCTATGGAAAATTTCACTTACCATTGGATTTCACAGAATGTAATTCTTCCACTGCATTAAGATGGAAATCAAAATCAATAATTATTTATTTTTATTTAGGATAAAATAAATATAAGGCCTCCATTTGGAAGGATAAATATTAAATATATAATCTCAATATGAGGTTTGAATTTTTATAAAACAATATGATATAAAAATATAATTATAATGATATACTCTCTTCAAATTTAAACTTTCGACACCAAAAAATCATAGTAGGAACATGATAAAAAGATTAACATAATGAATATATTTCCCTCTTTGTGACTTTTTTTATTTTCATTCCTTTCTTATTTTACTAAATTTTTTATGTTTTATTATATTATGTTTACAAGAAATATATTATCCATCATCAAACCACATATGATCCCGAGATTCTCTTTCTGTAAATAGTGATTTTTCATCCTCAAAAGATATAGTCAATTTCTTTATATTTTATATTTATAAATATTTTTTTAGAAGGAGAGGTGAATAATAAAGTACAATGAATGTCTTCACATTACCCAAATCTAATTAAAACCCCAAAAGCTCTTTAATAATAGACATCTCAGTCTACAATGAGAAATAAAACTCTCCCACACAGTCTATTGAATATCATAGAATATATTGTGAGTAGTGTAGAATTGGATTTTATAGAATTATAATATGGCTAACATTCATTAAAAGGTCATTAATGGATACTATTTGAAGTAATATAATAAATTTTAAATTTATTCTAAGGATAATGAGAAAGGAATAAAATTCCTAAATCATTATAAAGCTTATTCCTTTTATTTATATCATTGAAAAAATTCCACCAATTTTAGTGAAGATGAAATGACCAGGGAACTCATGATATATAAGATGGAATGAAAAGGGAAATATGTGTTTTTGTTTTTTCTCTAGGATGAGAATATATGGTTTTGAAAAATCATTTATTTTAATGTTAAAATAGAGTAATCTGATTCATATCAATTTCAAAAATTCAAAACATTCCAAATCAAAGAAAAATTTCATTTAAAGAAGTCAACTCATTCCCAAATATAAATATTTTTCTTATTTGTCCCCTTATAATTAATCATGCTTATCCATTTTTTCATTTATCTCATCTAATCATGTCTGAAAGGAAAATTAAGACATTAAAATAATGATTATTCTTAGAAATATATGTCTCTTAGATTACCAATAGTGTGAAAGGGTCTATGTGGGGAATGAAATTTTTTTAATGAACTGAAATAGATTAAAATTAGATGAGTAACATATAAATAATAAATTAAAAATTCATACTTCCCTCACATTGAACCTCTAGTTAAACATTTATTGGCCATGTTATTATCTGTTCTATCATAGTACATTATGTGATTTCCTTTTCATGAAGCAAATTTTTTATGAACGTTTTATTCCTACATTATTTGATCATGGTCCTATAAAATAAAATGACTCATGTGAGTACAAGTTCCATTTCAATGTAAGATGAATAACATGTAGATTTAGGGTGAAATATTACCATCTAATTACAAAAACATTTATTTGAAATATAAATTAAATGAAAGAAATCGATGAATAATGGATAAGTCTGGTATATTTTCCCATGTGGGCCCTTGGGATTAACTTCCTCTAGATTAGAAGTACAAGATCTTATCCATAGTCTATCGATCGGTGGAGTTTCCTAAATTGAACCAACACATGGTCCTTTTCTCACCACACGCTTCTTTGGTCCTATTGAGAGTGCTACATGGATAGAGTATACTAGATCCCCCCTTCCAAATGAGGTACAACATTCATTGTTGGTGTAGGAGAAAGCATAGACCCCCCTCCCCTTCATTTGTAGCTATTGAAAAGTCATATTTATTATCCATTGGTTTCTCATGATTTATTATATTAAAAAAATAATCAATTTGGAAGTGAGGGTGAAATTTTATTTTAAAAATATTTACATTTGAAAATTCAATATCAGAATATCTAACCATTTACATTGTCATAAAGTGTCTCTAGTTCATCAAGCTGAGCCATAACGATCTCTTATAGTACCCATTCAAGTAGATTTTCAATATCCTTAAGGGGTTATAAGTTTTCATAAAATGATAAATATTTTTTTCATAATTCCTTAGGGAAAAATATGAAACATCAGAATCTATACAATATAAATAGTGGGGGGTGATACTCAATTATTATTTAATGATAATAATGTGTTTGTGTGTATAAATGGTCAAACCCCAAAGTTGGTTTTTCTTGAATTTGGATCCTCTTTTCTTTAATCTAATTGAACCACAAGGTTTTATTATTCTTCTTCCATGGCTAGTAATAGGTAGTCAATTATTGATTATATTGTATCTTGTATTGGTAGGTATCATTGGATTTTATCATCATCATACTCTCTCAAAAATTGATTTGATTTTCCCATTTTAATTTTTTCACATGATTACTCATCTTCACTATATATCTCTTCATGGTATTCATGAATCAAGATCTCTAGAATCTTGGGTTACAGATGTTGTTCAAGTGTGAAATCACAAATCAATTTATTTAGAAAATTTTTGAAAATGAAGTGGTTATTCCTTTAGTTCAGGATCAGGATTATCTAGGGGTTCATTGAAATGTGTTTTTAAAAGTTCTTTTTTCAACATTTCAACCAATGTATAGATCATAATTATCAAATAATCATTTTGATCCATGTTATCAACTTCATGTTCTTGATGTGGAACATTTGACGAGTTATTAAATGTAGAATAATCATTATTTGAGTACATCATTTTTTTTATCGATTAAATACTTATTAATTTAAGAAAAAATGTGAAAAATAAATAATTATTGAAGGAAAAATCATCACCTAAGAAATCAGGAAACTTTTGAACCATTCATATCATAGGGCACTGAAAAAAAAAATTTAACTTCTCCTAATTTAATGCATATGATTACCCGAGCCATCTCACTCGAGGAGTGTCCTAGTCAGTTCAATCACTAAATCTATTAAAACAAATATATATTTTGTTTTTTAATTTTTATTATGAAAAAAATTCCTTTTAAGGGTTTCATGTTTTGAATAATAAATAAAATGTAACAAAATACCACTATATTAACATGCATATGAAAATAGAATGAAATTTGAGAGAATGTTCATAGTACTAGGTTTTGGAAACATGGTATCATTAATTAATTTTTGTTTGTTAAAATTAAATTAGACTATCCTCTTACACCATAAATTTATTTCTACTCTCTAATTAGATTGGCTCATTATCCATCATTAGAAACCACATCATTATAATAGAAGTTCACTACACTCGATAAGAAGTAAGAATGAATTCATTATTCATCAAATGGTATAAATTCACTATACCCATTCATTTATCTTTCATCCTCCATAAAATCATCATATTATAAATTAATTTAAATCAAAGTTATTAAAAACATCATCAATTCTCCCCTAGTTCCAAGACTCAGGTGACTTAGTTGACATTGCAAAGTTAAAATTGATCAGCGAAGAAGACAAAATAGATAAATAAAATAGAGTTATAATAGAGGTTATGATTAGAAAAAATATATAGAACTTGAAATAAAATATCACTATGTTACATAGGAAAAAATTGATAATAAAAAAATATAATAAAACATATGCATCAATATCTAAATATTTTAGTACAACAGCTATTATTTGGTAACTAATTCATTTCTCTTCAAAACTATACATGTAGTAATTGGGATCCTAGTTTCCAAAACCACTATAAATGGATCAATAAATGTGTCTCTGGTCATATTGGATTGATCCATGTTATTTAGAGTTATTTTCATAATAAATTCATAATAAATAAACCTTTTTGTGCACTATCCAATAGTTTCACATCATGTAATAGATTTTTTAGATGTGTACTATATGGGACTATCCCTATGCTCATGTATTTCTTTTATCTAACTAAATACATAAATAGTGTTTTAAAAATGTGTATTGTTTGTGGTTATTTTCACATCATTGGTTCACATATTTTATTCCATCAACATAAATATTTTGGATGTCATTTATAATGTGCACAATATTTTTCATGATGGTTTCATTGTGTTTTGGGCCGGTTTGTCATTTTTAAGCATCATACATAGTTCTTGATGTCCCTTAAAACTAAATTAGCATTAATATACAATCAAAAATATAGTGTCACACCATATCATGAACCCTACTTAATTTTATCTTTTTCTTAATTTTCTAAACACTTGTGGTGTCATGTGATAAATCTCAAAAACAATTAAATATCATAATGAATTATAAATTAATGTGAAAAAACCAAAAGTTATATATATATAATTTATGAAAAATATGTCTCTATAAATTCCCCCACACATCAAACAAACAATCCCCAAGATTATAATCACAATAACGATTCAAAGTAATTTACTTCTACCAATATTTATATTTTAAAAAAAATATAATGAAATATTTGATAATAGAAAAATAATTGTTCAAATTTGGAAAAAAAACATCAATTTTGAATCCCAAAAAATGTAATGTCAAATGTGTATTTTGCATTTTTGATTTTGAAATAACAGTGATATTCATTCAATCAATGATTATTTCCTAATTAATCATTGTGGTATAATCCAATTTTAGTATACCTCACATTTAATTATTTTTAATCATATCTCAAGGTAATAAATAATAATATAATTTTTCTCGGACCTAAATTAAATATCACATACCACATTTTGGAAACACATATAACATCTCTATTGTGTAAACATGGAAATCAAAATCAATCAGGAGTACCTTTCATTTATAATCAAATGAATTTTAGGAAAAAAGTTGGACAGATAAATTAATAAAAATAAACTCAAATTGGTGGTTTTTAAATTTATCATAATTCGTTAAATCAAAATAATAGACTAATGAAATAATCTAAAAAATTTCATCTTCCAACCCCCATACCACATAGTAGGCACATGGTATAAATCAGCATAAAAAATCAATTTCCCACACTTTAACTTTTTAACCATTTTACTACATATATATATATGTAAACTAATTTTTGAATGTTTTTAAGAGAGATTACACATACCCCACCTAACCACGTACAATCCTAAACATGTTGGTCTAGAAATGGTGATTTTCTCCTTAAATTACACAATACTTTTGTAACCCTTTTTTATATATATTATTTATCAATAAATGGCGGTGAATAATAAATTAAAATGAATGTATGGACATTTCCAAAATATCATGAAAACCCCTAGATCTCTATATTAATTTACATATATATCTTCCATTAATTCCAACCCCCCAAATATAATATTTTATACATCATGAAATATACTATGAGTAGGGTAAGAAGGTAAATTATAAGCTTCTAACTTGGCTCATTTCATTATAAGGCCATTCATGGATTCTATTAGAAATACTATGATAAATATCATTGAGGTTCCAAGGGTATCTATCTAATTAATAATGAATCTTTAATCATGTTAAAATGTATTTTTTATAATCATATCCTTGATATTATTAAAATAATGTTATAGAAGAAATCATGCATGGATATCTCAATAAATATACTATTTAGGAAATGTGGAATATCATTTTGAATTTTTCTCAAGGATAAGAACATATGCTCTGGGAAAATCTGGAAAGGAAATATAAAAAATGAATAAACCCATCCATATCAACATATTCAATAAAAAACCTTCGAAATTTAATAAAAACATCATTCACAAAAAATAAACATTCCCAAAAATCATGATTTTTGAAATTAGTAGCCTAATGAAAACCTTACATACCCATTTTAAAACTTCTATCATCTAATCATGAAGATAATTTAAATTGGAATATGAAATAATAATTATCCTTGGAAAAACATGTCTCATAGATCAACATTATAGTGATCAAGTTAAGGTGGGGCATACAATTTTAATATAAAAAACAAAAATAGATTAAAATAATGGAAGTTAAAATTAAAATATGAATTAAAAACTCATAATACACTCATGATAAAGATTTTATTCATGATGTGTGGGTCCTGTAATTTTATTTAATACCTCAGCCAATGATATGAATTCATTTTCATTGTTTTAATTTTTTTTCAAACCTCTCTTCCTTCCTTATGCCATTATGGTCCCTCAAAATAAAAAATCTCATTTATATATAAGGTTGATGTAAATAGAAGTTTAAAAATATATATGGATTGGGATACAGAAAAAATCAAATTCATAAAAATGATAATTTAATTCTACATTTATATAATGAAATAAAATAAATACAAGATATGTCGTTATATGATCTCCCAAGTGGGCCCCGGTCTTTTGAATGCCTGTTGATTGGTAGTACTAGCGGCAATCCATAGTCTGTTGATGGGTCGCGTTTCATTGATGTGAACTAGCACATTATCATTTTCTAAGAAAATGCTTCTTTTTTTATATTGGGGTGGACTCCATATATATATTAATCAAAATATACACCTTTCTCAATGAGATACAACTTTCATGGTGGGGGTATGAGGAATTATGGAATGTCCTCCTCTTCAATTGAGACATGTGTAATGTCGTCTTGGTTGTCTAGTTGTTTATCAAGACTTATTATATAAAATTATTAGTCAAACAATAAGTGATAATTAAATATTATTTTAACAATAGTTAAATTTGAAAAATTAATATCAAATTCTTCCCCTTTTATGTAATAATCTTTTCTCTATAGATCATTATGAAGATCTTCTAGGATCTCTTCTTGTACCCCATTTATTTGATGTTCAATATGTTTGTAGATATTTATGTGTTCTTAAATAGGTGAATTTTCTTTTTATCAACTTTATTTAGGAAAAAATATATCATTCATGGATATATAAATTCAAAATAGAAGGGGTGATACTCAAATAATAATCAATGAAATTAAATGAGTTTGAGTGAAAAAGGTTTTGAAATCATTGAGTTAGTACTTCTAGAATTAGTTCTTTTGTAGAAAGTGTCGCATGGTCCTAGTTAGTTGAAAATTGTGGAATAAAGTTAGGATCCTCCATTTTTTCTTTAATTTATAGTACACTCATGGGTTCTTCTATATACTTGGACAACACTAGTGTTGGTCGGAGTGGTTTACTCAAGAGGGGGGTGAATTGAGTACCAATTAAAAATTTCTGTATTTAAAAGCAGTGTCTTAAAGACCCCCAAAATAAAATAATAAATTAAACTGTAGTGAATTTATATTAAAGTAGTGGTTCTGTTAGATTCTCAAGGGATTGATTAATTCCCAGTTAATCAACACAGGAGTGTGTGATTATCTTTTGAAACTAACTTACTAATCTACACTTAACATAAACACTTGCTAATTTAATTATCAAAGTAACTTTAAAAACAGTATTAGTTTTAAAGTGTTTAGTAGCGGAATAAAACTTTGAAAGAGATTGCACAACAAAGTAACCAAGAGGTTCAGTCTCAAGCCGAGACTTAGTCCTCTCAAAAGTTTATATAAAAATGATCCACACCCTGGATCGGGGTTCAACAGTTTACAACTATCCAGGTCCAAGACCTCTACCACTGTTCTTCGTGGGAAACAGTATAACAGCAGCCAGCTGTCCAGGTCACACACGACCTCTACCACTGTTATTCGTGGGAAAGAAAGAATGAAAGAGTTTAGTAAGGATTTACAAATCCTTCAGTTTGAGTATAGGAGACAGTGTATGTGTTAGATACAGCAGATAACACACACTGGTCGAAATGAATGGTAATAAATCACAGAACAAGAGATGTAGAGTTTAGAAGTGGTTCTGGTGATTTCAGTGTAGCTCTGGACTCCTTTGGATTCGACTAGAAGTGAGTCTGAGTCCTCTTCTCGTTTCTGTTTGAGAAACAGAGTGTCGTATGCTCCAGGTTCACAGACAGAAAAAATATAGTAGTTGAAGTTCTTCAGTGATCTTCTTGTATGCACAGAACACTTCTCGAGTATGCTTGATTGTCTATGAGCTTCTCTGTGTTCTTCTCGTTCTTGTGTTTTTGGTATATTCAATCCACCACACTTTTCTGGTTCGTTTCTTGTTTGTTGTTCGTTGATGTTCCTTTTTGGGCAGTGTAGTCTTCTCGTATTTATCTCCCAACAGGGGACAGAAAATATTTCTTTTCAGCAGGTACGAGGTGCGGGTTCCTGACATCCGACAACCTTTATCAGATATTTGACAAATCATTAAAATGTACATGATATGACTGTTAGATTGATTAAATATAGGAAATAAAGAAATTCAAACAGTGAGTCGAGTGATCGGTAGGTAATCAGCATCGGTAGCTTGGACATCGGTAGCTTGAACATCGGTAGCTTGAACATCGGTAGCTCAATGTCATTAGTTGCTTTGACTCTATCGGTGGCTCTATGCGTCGGTTGGTACATGCTTGTATCGGTGACTTTGTTTATCGGTAGCTCCATGCGTCGGTAGCTCCTTGCGTCGGTTGGTACATGCTTGTATCGGTGCCTTTGTTTATCGGTAGCTCCATGCATCGGTAGGTACATGCATCGGTAGATCTACGCGTCGGTAGCTCCATGCGTCGGTAGCTGTGAGTCTGTCAGTAGCTTTGTCCATCGGTGACTCTTATTCCATCGGTAGCTATTTATACTTTCACCAGTAGCTCTATATTTGTATCGGTAGCTGTCTGTAAGTCAGTAGCTTATATTTATAAGCACATCGGTCGCTCTGTGTTAAGTCTATCGGTAGCTGTGTGTTAAGTCTATCGGTAGCTGTCTGTGTTAAGTCTATCGGTAGCTGTCTGTCGGTAGACTAAGTCTATCGGTAGGCTGGTTACCGGTAGCTCTTTATCAGTAGCAATAGACAGATTACATATCTGTTTTATGCAGAACACATCTGATTGTGTTAGAATTAATTTATAACTTGTATGAACATGGATAAATGAGGATTAACATATTCCAAAGACTATTTAAAAAATTATTATTGGTTTGATCACAGATTTGAAAAGAATTAAAGTATAGATCAATGATACTTAAGAATATCATAGAGAATGAGAACATAATTGGGATTTTCAACACATATGAATACAGGATTGAGATTATCAAAACAGGTGAGGTCAACAATCTCCCCCTTTTTGATAATCACAATTAATGATAAGGGCATTTAACATAGTGAAAATATAATGGTAAAGAGTATAATATTGAGTTCAATTTTCTTATTGAAAACAACATCAGAGATAATAGAAATAGTATTATATAGACATAAGTTATCAGAGGTAACAATCATAAGGTACTATATAGACATAAGGTATCAGAGGTAAAAATGAAAAAGAAGGGTAAAGTGTCTCCCCTTATTCCTTATTTTTCTCCATTGAAAATATTTTTCATTCTCTCATAAAAGGTTTCTCCCCCGCTTATTGTTCTCCCCTTTATTATTCTCCCATAAAATGTTTCTCCCCCTTTGTGATAATCAAAAAGTGGGAAAGCATATAGATAGGGGACAAATAAAAAATGAGAAGTAAAAGGAGTTCTTCTGTATTAGAGTAGTCAAAAGTACAAAAATAGATTACAAAGGAATTCCTATCAAAAATCTTATCCACTGGATCATTCCTCATCTTCCACGTGAGATTTCCCTTTGGGATCAGAAGAAGGCGCGGGTGGTGAGGATGCAGGTGAAGGTTTTGGAATACCAGAAAAGATCAAAGGAGGTTGTGCCACTGACACAGAGTCAGGCCTGTAGGTTGAAGATCTTTGGGTGATCATTGGTGTGAGGCTTCGAATAGCCTAAGCAGGAGTCAGCTGGACTATGGAAGCAGCTGAGGCAGAAGCAGGCAAAGCAAGAGGTATGATGACTGGTCTGGCATCAACATGCAAGAAGGGCAGCAGCAGATTTCTAAAATCCATAATAATTACTCCTCCTCTTTCCATAGCAGAGATGAAATCATCTTTGTCCTCCATGAATTTCCCTAAGGCAGGAGTCAAATCTCTTAGCTTGCTCACTTGTTCTCTAAAAGCTTGAGTGACTGGTGGTAGCTTCATGTTTTCCAACATCATCTTGAAGTGGTGCTCGAGTTGATGCTTGGTGAAAATTTTGGTGAAGTAGTAGTCCACTTTGCTCTTTATGGCTTCCTGAGAGGCAGAGGCTTCTCTCATATAGTCTTGAACAATCTTCATTATTTCTCTGGCAGAATCTCTTGTAGAAACCACCACTCGGCTCATCTCTGATGAGTCCACAGATCCACTGGTTGAAATAGAGCCAATCACCTCCTTCAACATTGCTCGAACTTGATTCAGGTCAACTGATAGTTTTGAAGTGATAGGGCCAAGAGAGAAGGAAACATTTTCTTTAAATCTCTTAGACAAACCACTTATTGATATCTCAGATTTGGAAAATCTCCTCGCCTCAGTATCAACACATGCTGAACAAACTTGAAAAGCAGTCGATTCTCTCCATCCATTTTAGCAGTAACCACTTTCCTTTGATTCCCATTACCAGTCAATTCTTTTAAGGCGGTTTCATAATCAAATATGTCACTTCTAGGTGGCATTGCTCTTGATACATACCCAGAGACACCTTCATTTGGTACTTTCAAACTCTCATCCCACTCTACTGAAGAAAAAGACATCACTTTTCCATTTACAAAAGAGCTTACCCGATTCTCATTCTCAGACTTCTCAAAGGTTACAAACTCATAAAACTGTTTTACCAACTTCGGGTAGTATGGGCCATTGTTATTCGAGAAAAAATCCACCCATTTCTGGTCCTCCAGAATCTCGAGTACTAACGATTTGCTAGGCAGTAGCCATTCCACGCACAGTTCCTTCTCGATTACTATGTCTCTATTCTGCAGGTGAGGATTCACTGGTCGCCTTCCCGATCTAGTTCTGACTTCACTAACACTGGCTTTATGTTGTGTCTTCTGCTTCTTAGTGTTTGGTTCTACTCTTTCATCTCTGAAGATAGGAAGCTTAGTTTTTGCCATCGCTGGTTTAGGGTTCTTGGTTGATTTGGGAGCTAAGGTTCGAAGGTGAGAGATTTCGAGCTTGGTGAGGTAAGAAGTGGCTTAGACTTAGTTTTATCATTTAGGAATTCCAAATAAATGACTAAAATAGAGTAATAAAATAAAATAAAACGATAAAAATAGAGTAATAAAATAAAATAAAATTATTCGTATTCTTGGTGGCAGACAGAAGTTTTAAAACCTTGCATCGGTGTGAGTTAATCATCGGTGAGAAAAAAAATCGGTGAGGAGTTTCACATCAGTGAGAATTTCACATCGGCTAGAATTTCACATCAGTGAGAATTTCACATCGGTGAGAATTTCACATCGGTGAGAATTTCACATCGGTGAGAATTTACATCGGTGAGAATTTCACATCGGTGAGAATTTTCACATTAGTGAGAATTTCACATCGGTGAGAATTTTCACATCAGTGAGGATTTTCACATCAGTGAGGATTTTCACATCAGTGAGGATTTTCACACCGGTTGTGATTAAACATTCCCAATTCGTGTCTTATGTAAATTAGCCTATCCGAACATAAAGGTTTAGTGAAAATATCAGCCAATTGATGTTCAGTGCCAATAAATTCAAGAGAAATATCACTTTTTTTATAGTGATCTCTTAGGAAATGGTGTCTTACATCTTTGTGTTTGGTTCTAGAGTGAGATACAGGATTCTTAGAAATGTTTATTGCACTGGTGTTATCACAGTTGATTGAAACATGTTTAAAAACAAATCCATAGTCCAAAAGAGTGTGTTTCATCCACAGAATTTGTGCACAGAAACTACCAGCAGCTATATATCCTGCTTCGGCAGTAGATAATGCAACTGAGTTCTGTTTCTTACTACACCAAGAAACTAAGGATTTTCCATGAATATGACATGTTCCTGATGTTCTTTTTCTATCTACCTTACAACCAGCAAAGTCAGCATCTAAATAACTCATTAACTCAAAGGATTGTCCTTTTGGGTAAAACAAACCTAAGTTAACCGTGTGTTTGAGATATTTAAAAATTCTTTTAACAGCAAGCAAATGAGATTCTTTTGGATTAGCTTGAAATATAGCACACATACACACACTAAACATAATATCAGGTCGACTAGCAGTAAGATAAAGTAAACTACCAATCATACCTCTGTAATTTGTTTGATCAACTGGTTTCCCAGTTTCATCTGCATCCAATTTACAGGTAGTACTCATAGGAGTTTCACTTTCCTTGATACTATCTAGACCAAAACGTTTTAAAAGATCCTTTGTATATTTACTTTGATTCAAAACAATACCATTTTCATTTTGAAATACTTGAAATCCAAGAAAGTACTTAAGCTCTCCCATTAAGCTCATTTCAAATTCATTTTTCATACTTTTTGAAAAATCAGTACATAAAGAGTTTTTAGAAGATCCAAAAATAATATCATCAACATATATTTGTACAACTAAAACATCTTTAGTAATTCTTTTAATGAAAAGAGTTGGATCAGCAATCCCTTTAGTAAAACCTTTTGAAATAAGGAAATTGCTAAGTCTATCATACCAAGCTCTTGGAGCTTGTTTTAAACCATACAAAACTTTGGAAAGTTTAAAAACTTGATTTGGAAAATGGGGGTGAGTAAATCCAGGTGGTTGTTCTACAAAAACATCTTCAATTATAAAACCATTTAGAAACGCACTTTTGACATCCATTTGATATAACATGAAATCCAGATGTGCAGCATATGCCAGTAAGATTCTAATGGCTTCTAGTCTAGCTACAGGTGCAAAAGTTTCCTCATAGTCTATACCTTCTTCTTGACTATATCCTTGTGCAACTAGTCTAGCTTTGTTTCTAAATATATTTCTAGATTCATCTACTTTATTTCTAAAAACCCACTTTGTGCCTATTGTCAATGTGTCCTTAGGTCTGTCAACTAATTCTTAGACTTTGTTTCTTTCAAACTGATTTAATTCTTCCTGCATAGCTATTACCCAGAATTCATCATTGATAGCATCGTTGATATTTTTGGGTTCTAGCTGTGAAAGAAAGGCTTGATGTTCAACCTGGTTTCTTAGAGAAGCTCTAGTCTGTGTTCCTCTATCTAGATTTCCTACAACAACATCTAAAGGATGATTCTTTAGAATCCTCATTGATCTGGTAAAGGTTGGACTAGAAATTTCAGGTTCATCTATAGGTTCGGGTTCAACAGAAGCAGATTCTGGAGAAAGTCCAGAACTGGATACTTTTATAACAGGTTCTTTAGATTTATCATTAAGGTCCAGAATAGACAAATCTTCTTCAAGATTCTCAAGAGAGGTTTTAGGCTCATGTGGATCAGTTTCATCAAACTTGATGTGAACAGATACTTCCACACATTTGGTTTTCTTATTGAATACTCTATAGGCTTTACTTGAAAAAGAGTAACCCAGAAAAATTCCTTCATCACTTTTGGAAGCAAACTTATCCAGATTATCTTTAGTATTCAGAATAAATACTTTGCAACCAAAAACTTTAAAGTAATTAACCTTAGGCTTTCTATTGTTCCACAATTCATAAGGGGTTTTCTTAAGAACAAGTCTGATTAAGACTCTATTAATGATATAACAAGCTGTATTAACAGCTTCAGCCCAAAAATAAATAGGCAGATCATATTCATTGAGCATGGTTCTAGCAATTTCTTGAAGGGTTCGGTTTCTTCTTTCTACTACACCATTCTGTTGGGGTGTTCTAGGGGAAAAAAGTTATGAGTATAGCCATTGTGTGAGCAATAAGATTCAAAATCTTGATTTTCAAACTCACGACCATGATCACTTCTCAGGGTCTTAATCTTAAGTCCACTAAGGTTCTCTACAGACTTGGAGTATTTGACAAATTAAGAACAAGCTTCACTTTTGTGAGCTAGAAAATATACCCAAGTATATCTAGAAAAGTCGTCTACAAGAACATAAACATAGTGCTTCCCATTTAAACTAGAAACTCTTGATGGTCTAAACAAATCCATGTGAACCAATTCAAGTGGTTGAGAAGTCGAAACTTCTTTCTTTGATTTAAAAGAAACTTTGTGTTGTTTTCCCTTTTGACAGGGGTTACACACTCTATCATTTGGGAATTCTAATTTAGGTAGGTCTCTAACTAAGTTTTTCCTAGAAAGTTTTCTAAGTGAGTGAATGTTGCAATGTCCCAATCTTCCGTGCCATAGCCAAGATTCTTTATGAAAAGCATTCAAACAAGTAATATTCTGCTTAGCTAAAGAATTCAGATTAACAGCATAAACATTTTCATTTCTTATGGCAGAAAATACCAAAATATTCTTAGAATTAAAAACTTTGCAAGAATAATTTTCAAATTTAACATGAAAACCATCATCACATAACTGAGAAATACTTAATAGATTGTATTTAAGGCCATCAACAAATAAAACTTTAGAAATCAAAATTGAATCAGTGTTACCAATCTGGCCTAGGCCGATGATTTTCCCTTTTGAATTATCACCAAAGGTGACAAAGCCTCCATCAACTTTTATTAAACTCTTGAAACAAGAGAAGTCTCCTGACATATGTCTTGAACATCCACTGTCCAAATACCAGGTCTCTTTACAGGAGCTCTTTAAGCAAGTTCCCTACAAAACAGATTTAGATGGGAGATGATTTTGGTACCCAGATTTGCTTGGGTCCAGACAGGTTAGCCAATAACACTTTAGGTACCCATATTTGTCTAATGGGTCTCATATAATTTGTAGAATTATCATTCTTTGAAAGATAAACCTTATTAGATCCATAAATATGAATATAACTGGTTGAGGCATATGAAGTTCCAGAATTAACTATCTTCTGTCCAGATTTAGGAATGAATCTAGTTTTGGAAACTTTCCTTTGTCCAGGTTGGTATCCTATACCAGAAGTATATTTAGGTGCTACTTGCTTTCCTAGCATCTGTGTTAGTGTATATTTTCCATTGTTGAACTTCTCTAAGTCTTTCTTGAGTTGCTCATTAGACAATTTTAGTTCAGTATTTTCTTTAAGCAACTGAGCATTCTTTTCTACTTCTATATCCAGATCAGATTTATGCTTAACACTTAAAGCATACTGTTTCTTTAAACCTTTATATTTATCCTTAATCTCATTACAAGTTTCTTCTAACATGTCACAGTATTCAAACAATTCAGATTTTGACATGTTTTCTGAGTCAGAATCTTCTCCAGAATAATAATTTAAAGCAGGAGTTTCAGCAGTTACCTGAGAAGTGTTTGTCATAAAGCACATACTGGCTCGATTCCTTTCAGAGTCTGAAGATTCAGCTTCACTTGTGCTGTCTTCTAAAGCACTCCAAGTAGCCTTCATGGCTTTCTTAAACTTATTTTCCTTATATTAATGTTTCTTTTTATACTTCAGCTTTGGACAGTCGGCTTTAATGTGTCCTTTTCTCTTGCACTCATAGCAGACAACATCATCTGATTTGTCATTCTTCTTCCAATCCTTTTTCCATTTACCTTGGTGATCATAATTACCCTTATAATTTGTTTTTCTGAAGAACTTCTTTTTCCTATAAAATTTCTTAAATCTTCTAGCAATGTGAGCCATCTCAGCATCACTGTCAGAATCACTTTCACTGTCTTCACAACTTGAACTTTCAACTACAGCTTCAAGATTTTCTTTGTCCTTATTCTTTGAAGTTGAGGATTTGAAAGCGACAGACTTTCTTGCATGTTAATTTTATTCCTCTTTGTTCACTTTAAGCTCTTCTTCATACATCATCATCTTGCCAATTAGTTCCTTGACAGGTAGAGCAGCTATGTCACATGATTCTCTGATTGAGACAGATGTGCCTCTCCATCTATCAGGTAGACATCTCATTATTCTCATAATTTGTTCCTTTGATGAGACATCCTTTCCCAGCGAGATCATGGTATTGAAAATTTCATTGAACCTGAGATACATGTCAGAAATGGGTTCGTCAGGCTTCATTTTAAAATTATCATACTTGATAGTGTAAGTGTTCAATCTCATTTCTTTAACATTCGTTGTTCCTTCATGAGAAACAGCTAAGGTATCCCAAATTTCAAAAGCAGTTTTACAAGCAGAAATTCTATTAAACTCTTCATCTCCTAGAGCACAGTACAAGGAATTCATAGCTTTACAGTTGTTATTGTAAGCTTTCTTTATAGGTTCATCCCAAGTAGATCTCGCAGTAGTAGGCATTTTGTATTCTGATTCAATAGCAGTCCAAATATCAAAACCTATGCTTTCTAGATGGATTTTCATTTTCAGTTTCCACTGAGCATAATTAGTTCCATTGAAGAAAGGTGGCCGGTTAGTAGCAGCACCCTCAAGTCTATTGTCCATGATGAGAAAATTTTAAAGAGATAAAAATTTAGATATAACAGAAATTTTAAGAACTTTAAAATACAACTAAAATCACAGTTCAAAAGCAGAGTACGGTTAGAAAGTATTTTCAATCCTCTGATACCAAGTGTTGGTCGGAGTGGTTTACTCAAGAGGGGGGTGAATTGAGTACCAATTAAAAATTTATGTATTTAAAAGCAGTGTCTTAAAGACCCACAAAATAAAATAATAAATTAAACTGTAGTGAATTTATATTAAAGTAGTGGTTCTGTTAGATTCTCAAGGGATTGATTAATTCCCAGTTAATCAACACAGGAGTGTGTGATTATCTTTTGAAACTATCTTACTTATCTACACTTAACATAAACACTTGCTAATTTAATTATCAAAGTAACTTTAAAAACAGTATTAGTTTTAAAGTGATTAGCAGCGGAATAAAACTTTGAAAGAGATGGCACAACAAAGTAACCAAGAGGTTCAGTCTCAAGCCGAGAATTAGTCCACTCAAAAGTTTATATAAAAATAATCCACACCCTGGATCGGGGTTCAACAGTTTACAACTGTCCAGGTCCAAGACCTCTACCACTGTTCTTCATGGGAAACAGTATAACAGCAGCCAGCTATCCAGGTCACACACGACCTCTACCACTGTTATTCGTGGGAAAGAATGAATGAAAGAGTTTAGTAAGGATTTACAAATCCTTCAGTTTGAGTACAGGAGACAGTGTATGTGTTAGATAGAGCAGATAACACACACTGCTCGAAATGAATGGTAATAAATCACAGAACAAGAGATGTAGAGTTTTGAAGTGGTTCTGGTGATTTCAGTGTAGCTCTGGACTCCTTTGGATTCGACTAGAAGTGAGTCTGAGTCCTCTTCTCGTTTCTGTTTGAGAAACATAGTGTCGTATGCTCCAGGTTCACAGACAGTAAAAATATAGTAGTTGAAGTTCTTCAGTGTTCTTCTTGTATGCACAGAACACTTCACGAGTATGCTTGATTGTCTATGAGCTTCTCTGTGTTCTTCTAGTTCTTGTGTTTTTGGTAAATTCAATCCACCACACTTTTCTGGTTCGCTTCTTGTTTGTTGTTCGTTGATGTTCCTTTTTGGGCAGTGTAGTCTTCTCGTATTTATCTCCCAACAGGGGACAGAAAAGATTTCTTTTCAGCAGGTACGAGGTACGGGTTCCTGACATCCGACAACCTTTATCATATATTTGAAAAATCATTAAAATTGACATGATATGACCGTTAGATAGATTAAATATAGGAAATAAAGAAATTCAAACAGTGAGTCGAGTGATCGGTAGGTAATCAGCATCGGTAGCTTGGACATCGGTAGCTTGAACATCGGTAGCTTGAACATCGGTAGCTCAATGTCATTAGTTGCATTGACTCTATCAGTGGCTCTATGCGTCGGTTGGTACATGCTTGTATCGGTGACTTTGTTTATCTGTATCTCCATGCGTCGGTAGCTCCTTGCGTCGGTTGGTACATGCTTGTATCGGTGACTTTGTTTATCGATAGCTCCATGCGTCGGTAGGTACATGCATCAGTAGCTCTACGTGTCGGTAGCTCCATGCGTCGGTAGCTGTGAGTCTGTCAGTAGCTTCGTCCATCGGTGACTCTTATTCCATCGGTAGCTATTTATACTTACACCGGTAGCTCTATATTTGTGTCGGTAGCTGTCTGTAAGTCAGTAGCTTATAATTATAAGCACATCGGTAGCTCTGTGTTAAGTCTATCGGTAGCTGTGTGTTAAGTCTATCGGTAGCTGTCTGTGTTAAGTCTATCGGTAGCTGTCTGTCGGTAGACTAAGTCTATCAGTAGACTGGTTACCGGTAGCTCTTTATCAGTAGCTATAGACAGATTACTTATCTGTTTTATGCAGAACACATCCGATTGTGTTAGAATTAATTTATAACTTGTATGAACATGGATAAATGAGGATTAACATATTCCAAAGACTATTTAAAAATTATTATTGGTTTGATCACAGATTTGAAAAGAATTAAAGTATAGATCAGTGATACTTAAGAATATCATAGATAATGAGAACATAATTGGGATTTTCAACACATATGAATACAGGATTGAGATTATCAAAACAGGTGAGGTCAACAACTAGGTATTCAGGTACTGATTATTTTATTATATAAAAAGGGAGTTCTTGTTGGATTTTTTTATCATCCCATTCATCCAAAAATTTATTATTGGATTTTTTCTTTCTTTATCATGAAAGTATTCGTGTTCACTCTCTAGGTCTTTATGGTATTCTTGAATCTATATATATAGATGGTTGGGTTGCATATGGTCTTTATTTTTTTCTTCATCCTTTTTAATTTCTTCAGAAAAAAATGAAGAGCTAGTTGTTCTTCCTCTAGTTTAGGATCATTTTTATTGATGGATGATTTGAAATTTGTAGTTACTCATTAGATTTTTGTTTTCATGTCATCCAATGTATCACTCGTCATTTTAAATTGATAATATAGATCATAGTTATTAACTTTTTATTTTTGATATAACAAAGGTGAATATTTATCCCATAATGAATAATCACAATTTGAATATATCATGGATTTTCATATTTATTGTAAAAAATATATTTACCAAAAAAGTGTGAAAAAAATAATTATTGTAGAAAACTCATCTCCTTATAAATTTTTATAGTGTTCATACTGTACTATCATAAGTCATTGTAGAAGAAAAGTTGATTATTCATAATTCTACATGGTTGTTGGAAGGGTCATCTCACTCGAGTAGTGTCAAAATTAGATTAGTTGCTAAGTATATTAAACCTAATAAAAACTATTTGTTGTGTTTATATTTATTTATTGAAAATAAAAAAAATTATGGTAATTTGTTTTTAAAAAAATATGAATTGAAATAAATTATCACAATACAAACATTTAAATGAATAATGAATGGTGTTAGGGTGAAATTACTAGGTCCTAGGGTTTGTTTTCATGGATTTTTTTCGATATTTATTGTTTTCCTAAATTCAATTTTTTAATTACATTAATTATAAATATAAATATACTATATAACTTATGAGGGTGTTTTTCTAGTCTAGGAATCCACTTCCACGCAAAAATGTTCACCTCACTCAGTAGAATGTAAGAATGAATTCACGATTCATGTCATGTGGTATGTTCTCCACACTCATTAACTTTATTATAGTCCTTTACAAAAACAATAATATCCTTAAACAATTTAAATCTGATTAATAAGATACATATTTAGTCATCCCCAAGGACAAGCCTCGGGTTAGTAACTTGACATCTCTAAGTGAAATGGGATCACAATCGAAGATGGAATATAGAAAGAAAAAAAATTTGGAATAGAGATTATGATTCAATGAAAATAGAACTCATTAATATAAATATTAATGTTTTAATTGGGAGAGGAAATCAAAAATAAAAATTAAAAAAATACCTAAAAATAAATACCCCAAAATTATAACAATAATGCAGATCCCCTAGAACCAATTCATTTCTCCTCACTCATGTCCATATATTTACTGATATTCTAGGTTATTGGGACACCATAAATGGGCCGATAAGATAATTTTTGGTCATAATGGGTTATCCTAGGGAATTTAATGTTGTTTCCACAAAAACAATATTCATAAATCTCTATTTATGAGATATGTTTGAGATTTTCTTATTGTGTAATTGATTTTAATGATGTGTAATGTGTGGGGATGGACTAGAGATCTTATCATTTTTTCATAAAATCATTCACATTGTGAAAATTATTTTCATGATGTGTAATGTGTGGGAAATATTTTTACCACATTGTTTCATGTATTGTATAACATCAACTTACATTTACTGAATGTATTTCATGATATTCATTGTCTTTTACATCCATTTTCACTCTATTTCATTCTTATTCATCATTTTCAATCTTAAAATAGGGTCAATGTCATTACGTAATCTCTAGTTCAATATCAAAATACTTTTAAAAATCCACTGTCAATCCACATCGTGAATCCTAATTAATTCATTTTTTTTCATCTTCGAAACATGACTTATATCCTACCATCAATCATAAAAATAATTGAATAATGGTAAGAATAATAAATTGAAATCTCAAAACATAAGGTTTTAAAGAAACAAATATGCATAATATGACTCTGTTAATGGTTTATAATTATTTTTTCATAACTTAATTATATACCCTAGGATCATCAAACCTATTTATAGTAAGGGCTCATTTCTCATGCATTAAAATTATAGTTGAGATATACTTGACCAACCCTTCATATGGGTTTTACCCCTATATTCATATTTTTAAAACCATGTCAACTTGTAGTATATAGAGGGTGATGTATTTCTAGGAATTCTAAATATTCTCTACCTTACTATAACAATATGATGTTACCCTATACATAAGATTATACTAAGGGTTCTCATTAATGTTTTCTCAACCTTTTTTGTAAATGTTACAAATTCATGTTCTAATACTGACAATTATGGACAATATGTTTCAAAAATAAATTATACCTTTTACTAGAGGAATATTCACATAATATAAATAAAATACATCAATGAATCATAAATATTTAATTTATTTGGAAGCTAGGGTACATAAAAAACTTTTACATTAGTGGGATATATCAATTATCACTAATGTTTTCACAAAAACACCATTATTAAACATAACATACTTAGAAACTGTCTTCTTTGTCTAGGGAAGGATAAAATAAGAATGTGTAAAATGTTATTCTCAGAATGGATAAATATATAATTTTCAAAATAGTTATCATAAGTGGATATGAAATTAGAATAAGGCTATGTGAACAAGATCATGATATATACTAATCATAACCAATAAATCAATGATAACTAGTAATGAATCATGAAAAAAAGGTTTATTAATTATAGTATATATGTTAATTGAGTGTGGAATCATCAATAACCAATAGTTTTAAAAAGAGATAATATTATATTAATAATACCAATGGTTTTATAATACACCTAAGAATATAAAATTATGTCCTTAGAAAATGATCATTAACAATACTATCACAGGGGATTTGGTTCAATATCTAATATATTATTTCATTGGAAATAGTAAACTCCCCATTTTAGTACTTATTATCTCAGTATATATCCTTTAATAAGTAATTCATTTTAAGTTTATATCATTTTATTTCAATCCTTCAAAGAATCGAAACCAAGAATTAGTATGAAACAAGTTTACAAAACATTCATCCAATGACCATATCATATAATATGGAAAAGATATGATTTTCATGAACATTATTTAATTATAATCATAAACTGATAGATATAGAATGAATATGGTAACATAGGTTCATTTACACATAAAATCATATGTAACATCAATAGATTTTTAGTAGATGTAGATACCATTAAAATATCACAAGAAACATTATTGAGAAATATACCCATTTCATTTTCAAATCATGTATTTAAAATCCAAAAATTATAAAACATTATGAAATAATTTATTTAAAAATGAATATTATAAATAAGTCTTCAAAAAAAGAGTGTTCATGATGGTAGGGTAACCTGTTCATGTTGTGTATGGTAAAAAAATTATTTATCAGTTTCGGTAAAAGTAAAAATTAAAACAGTTGGAAAATGATAATAAAATTAATTTTTATACTCAACAATGAATTTAAATTGAATTTTGAATTTGTTTCAATAATAATTTTATAGTATAAAAAATATTATTTAAAAAAACATTATGAAAATATAGTAATTGATGAAAATATTCTCACTAAATAAAGAAATAAAGAATTTTTCCATAAAAGCATCATTATTGACCATTCTATAATTAAGGAGAGGAAATTGTAAGAAAAAAATGTTATATCAAGAAAAGATTATATAAGAAAAAAACATTTCTTATTTTGAAAATATAGATAACATAATTTCTTCATCAACAATTTATGCATAAAGAATCATGCTCAAAGATAAATTGTAATATTAAACACATTCTAGTTTGGTATTCTTTTAATCGTACCCCCCTTAAATGGAATAAGTCCAAAAGAAACTATTAACACTCTAAAAATAAGTATATTAGTGATATAAAATATCAATGTGTACTATAACCTTTTTATGGAAGATAAAAGTGTTTAATATCACATTTATCTCATATAAATAAAATTGAGAAATGAATCCCTTACAACATTGGTATCATTTGGATCAAAGGACACTCAAATAAAGAACATTATATAGATCCAAAAAAACCTATAAATATTGTGAACATGTAAAAATACCATAAAAAGGTTATAATCACACCACCTAAAATAAATGATGGTGTGTAATATCATACATTACTCATGAATTTTAAAATGAGACAAAGAAACCCTTACCTTATATCTGATATGATTTGTAAGCACTGTAAACTCATGTATAATAAATTATATTTATATAATTATATTAATATATACTATTAACACAGAATATTTCATATATAATCCAATTATATAATCTCAATATCATTATATCAAAAATTATCTTTCAATGTGTCTATTTTGGGTTTTGATTGCTTCATTTCCATGTATATTTTTTAGAAGTTATGGTTCTTGAACATAAAACATGTTCCTCTATATATATAATTTAAATATTTATATAAATATAATATATATTAATTATATATATAAATATATATATAATTTCATATTATGTAGTTATTAAAATTATTTTCTTCACTTTCTAGGGTTTGTAATTCATACATACACATGAGTGACGTTTTAATTTATCGATTAATGGGAAAAATAAAGATAAATAAGAATTCACCTTTATAGAATAATTACTATAACATAAACATTTTATATATTCCTTCTATATATCCTTTAAATAATCCATGTAAATCATAAATTTTAAATATATCACATCACCACGTGGAGGTGGTTGTCAACACATATGCAACAGAGACGTTATGATTTTCCAATGGATCAAATGGTAAGAAAATAAATATGATATTATAATCAATAAAAAATAATTTATTTATATATATCATTTAAAAAATTAAATAAATCATTATAAAATCCCATGAGTGATGGTGATAGAAAATGAATAACATCACTACGTGGAGGCAGTTGTCTATGGATACTCACCAGTGATATATTTATTATGATTTTGATGGATACTGGTGGGGAATTGATTATACATAACCATAATAACATATAAATAAATTTTTGATACTTTATTGATCATTTTATAAGGATACGACAACATTTTTTATGGTTTTTGAATAATAAACTAAAAAATCTTGGTTAATATTTATATCAGTTATTTTAGAGACCACCTTTTATTACACCATAATCCATGAAGGATTGTTCATAATATAATATAATATTTAATATAATTAATATATTAAATAAATTATTGTTTTTTATGTCCTTTTTAATATATAAGGATCAAGTTGTGTTAATATGTATAGAGGAGATGATCTATTTGATAAGCGAGGAGAGGGACAAACATGGAATTTCTTAAAATATTTCAATTATATAAAGTAACTTTTATTGTAAATGTGCTTCAAATGGTTATGGAGTTTTTTTAAGAAAATAAAATGTTTAACTAACTTCATAAATTATGAATTATATATTATTGGATGAAAGTTTACCATTATCTCCTATTTTAAACTCCCTATAAACCCAATTTTTCCCTAACCATGATGAAAAAATTCTTCAATTTTTACTATTTATTATAGGAAAATAATAAGTTGAATATATTAAGTTATAATAATTTTAATTTTTCAAAATATTGAATCCATTTTATTATATTGAATTTATTTTAGTGGCATGATTTAATTTTAAATAAGGGCGTAAATCGTAATGAAAACTATTTTAATAAATATACATTTTTGAATATATAACATAATTTTTATCAATTCATCTCTATAAAAAATGAATATGAAAATATTTTATTTAATATATAATATTTATATTTATTTAAAACCATTATAAAAATATTAATATAAATTTTCAATATCGAAACTCATTTCTCACATCAAACTATTTATTTAGAAAAAACAATTATACCAGAAAATTAACAATTTCCAAATAAAATATATGGATGAAACCTATGTAAATTATTAAAATATTTCCAACATACCATTGTTATGTTTAATTAATAAAACAATATGACTTTTACTTCAAAATAATTTATATTTTTTAGAAAATATTTTATTTTCCACTATTCAGGAACAATGTTTTTTATAAAAAATCCAAAAAATTCACCATAAGATAATTAGGAAATGTTGAATTAAAAATATGAAATTCATTTTCTTAAAAAATCATTTCTCTATTGAAAATCATAATAATGATTGTGATTATCGAATTAAATGATGTAAATTGTTTAGAAAACATATCTCTAGATGATAAAATATCATTACTAGAAAATTGATTACTTCATTATTATGCATGAATTAATATATTTTAATTATTTAAAAACATAGTACATATTTTTTTTAATGTATTTTCTATTATTAATATATTAAAATTTTTAAAAAATATTATAATGGTTTCTTTTTTTTGATAGATATTGAATCGAGGTTGTGTGTAAGGAAAGCTATTGACACATTCAATTTACTAAAAGGAAAATATATTATAAACTCATAAGAAATTAAATATAATATTACATAATCTTGAATAATTCATTAATTTTTGAAATATTTTCTAATTATTGTAATTTATTTTTTATCCTTTTAGTCATGGACTATATAATTAGTTTTCATCCTATTTTCAAAACCAATATTTTAGTATCATTCCTCTCTAAAATTTTCTAACTCCTTACCTATCTATAAATTTTTTCCTAAAGTTATTATATTGAGATAATATACCTTAAAAGTCCTTCCATATTCTCATTTCCCATGATCATTAAAAATAATGTATTTTGTCAATATTCCATTATGATTTATTGGATATAATAAATATATCACTTTTTCCCAAACATATATAATATATTTAAATTTGTTTTATTGTTCTATTAAATATTATTAATAATGGAAATGTTATGATTATCATTATTATTTCTAATTAGTGATATGATAATATAAGATATATTTCTTTGGAATTTATTTAATTCCCTCAATTTATATTAAAACCATCTATATATATCAGAATCTCAAGTATAATAGATTATTCTTATATTCGAGTTTCATTATGCTTTAGGAACACATGGATAAATCATGTGGAGAATTTTGTAAAAACTATTTCAATAATTTAAATATATTTTATCAATATTTTTTATAATAAAAAACTTATATACCTTTACATTGTGAAAATAAATTCCATTAAGTAATTATGATTATTATTCCTAACAATGATTTACCATGTTAATATTTTATGAAATGTGGAAATATTTGTCACCATAAATTTATATTTTAATGAAATAAAAAAACTATTTTATTTAAAGTATTATTAAACTATTTGAATTTATTTATATTTTTAGTAACATTTGAACAATATTATGTGTAAATGATTTTTCATTAACTTATAGTGAGATGAAATTTTCTCTTTTTCTAGAAAAATAATTCCATATTCCCATATTATCATTCTTAAATACTTAAGATGAAATTCAAAAGTAAGTTTATTAAATAATCCTTAAAGAATATATATTTTAAAAAAATAATTTCTTAAATAATCATATTTTCGTAGTAATATAAATTGTTTGACACAGATTATCATGAAAATTTTAAAAAAAATTTAATCTAAAAAATGATTTTCTATGGTTCACTTAATTCATTTTGTTTAATAACATTTAATTTTCAAATTAATTCAATTGAAAAATGTTCCATCTGACAATTTCATGAATATCACTTTCTAAATTCATTGAAAATCCATTTCAAAATTCTCATCAAAATAATTATTAATATTATTAAACATTTAAATATCTAATCATTTTTATTTTATAGAAAATATTTTTCTTTAAATTAATAATTTATGATTTACTAATAATATTATTATCTCTTTGATTTTATAAACAAGGTAATTATTATAAAACTCAGAGGTCATTAAATTATTTTGATCATCTAATATTAAAATTTTTAATAAAATATGACTCTTATTAGGATATTTTTAGCTATTAAAAATGATGGATACATTAAATAAGATAAAATTTACATTATTTCTAATGTATTCCTCTAATTTTAAATTATTTCTATTCAAATGGGGAAAATTGTTATTGGTTTCCTAAATTAGATTAGTTATATAACTTATAATAGTTTATATATTTTTTACATATCAAATTAAATCCTTAAATTAATTAAAATTATTTAAAAAATGTTTAGCCTCATTCCTTAGAATATCCACATTATCGTACCTTTAATTTTAATTATCTCAAAGGGGGAGAGTTCAGTTGAAAAAAAGGCCTTCCGAATGAAATCTTTTTCATTTGTCATAGAATATCAATTATAAATAAACCCGAATGAATCTTTATTTTTATTTATGTTATTTATTAATATTATATTTCATATGATCAATAAAAATAGAGGATTATATGTTCATATTTATTATCACTTAATTTATAACCTCTAGACTGTTAGGTTTTAATGATCAAAAGACAGTTATTTTTATATATAATATATATTCCATGACTATTAATAAATAAATATCTTATAACAATATAATGATTTTATGTTAAAATTTTAATATTAATAAATACATATACATACTATATTATAGAGATGATGGAAAAAAATGAACATACCAAACATATATTATAGAAAATGAATAATCTAGGAAATATTATTTACATTAATTAATAGGTTGTTTTTTATCCCAAAAACATTATATTATCAATAAAATATGTACTAAAATACCTAAAATAATTTTTATTATAACGGTGAATAAATAATCACAAATATTATTTAATCTTGAAACCTTTGGATTTTACAAGAAAAATCATACATGAATTAACGAATATGATGAATGATATCACATCAATATATTTTATAAAAATTCCATTTAATATATCATTATAAATTATTAGTGGGTGAGTATATTAACTTTTAATGTCTTATATATATTTTCTGACTATGATCATAAATTCTAATTATTTTCCAATGTAAAAAAGATATTATTTTTTTAATGGAACCAACGATTCTAATAACATAAAAATATAAATAAATGTATTACTATGTTAATATCACCTTAATAAAATTATATGAAGATAAATAAATCATATAGAGAATCTTTTAAATATCGTCATGTAAATGTTCCATGTTAATTATTATATTAATCATAATGTATCAAATATTATTAAATATTACTACTATTTTATAAAATCAACAATAATGTTATTCAATGAATTTTATGATAAAAAGATCAAATAATTTATTTCTATATATTGATGTTTGAAATATGGAATAATAAAATATTTAAAGTTTGATGGATAATTATTTTATCTCATAATCACAATCATGAGATATATAATTAATTTTTATGAAGCAAAATGTTCGTTGAAGAAATCTGAATGGGGAATGGTTGTAAAATCATGATACATTATATTTCAATGGATTTAGTGGGATTTATAAATTCTTAAATCTAGAGAAGGTGGAATCATAAAATTTAATTTTATTTTAATTTTTCAGGCCTTGGTGAATATTTATGGATGGTTATATATTTGTTCAAGAAGTATGGGGTAATTTCAGATTCTTATAGAATATAAAATAATTTTTTTGTAATAAACTCATGTAGAATTGAATGAAACATATAACCTGGTATGAATTTACTAGGTACCCTATAAGGGATCGCAATGTACCATGTTTTGTACAAATGGTGCAGGAAACAGACTAGTTCTTATAGATAGTCAGTGGACACCCATCGAAAGGCTAGTGTGCAGTGATTTTGTTTTCCTAAATTAAATAAAATTTTTATTTAATAAAATATATTACTACCCCACCTCTTAACCCCTTAGGCCAATAATACATCCCCCACATCTTCTAATTTTATCCTAATTCCATTTTTAAATCTTCTTACTTGGGGGTCCATATCACATATGATTGATTATACATCAATGGATGAGGACTCCTATAGTTGAAGCAATGAGTAGAACCATGTTCATTCAAGGTATTCATTTCATCTCAAATATTTAAGTCGAAATCCAAAATTAGTAAATTTTGTAATATTCACTTATTTTATATGAATGGGGAAGAATTATGTGGAGATAATAGATTGGGAAGTTATAACATGAACAAGGATGGTATTTACTTACATTATAAAGAATACAGTTCATTGTCATATGTGTTGTTATATGTGTCCGTGGGGTTCATTTGTGGGTTTACTAGATTGGGAAAAGAATTTAGTGAGCCTATGATATATAATATGTATATTTTGTTTGAGTCATAATAGATTATATGTATAAGATTAGTTGAATCTAAGACATTTTGATTATTTTGTATTTATTAGAGGCATGCACTAATTGTTGGAGTGGAAACTAATGGTGTGTTTGATCACTATATTAATTACTTGGACTATTGAGTTTGTTCACATGAGTTAGTAATATGATATTAATATTTTTATACTATTTATTATTAGGTTTTCAAAAATTTATCCTCTATGTTTTGGGGGAGTATTTTGGATAAAAAGGGTTTGGGGTTTTAAAGTGAATGCTAAAATACTTTTTAATATTATAGATGTTATGTTATTAGATCCTTTTAAAGAATTTGTAGAGTTGAATGGTAGATTTTGATCCCATTATAGGTATTAAATTAGTAGTTAGGTGGGAATATATTATTATATAAATTATGAGGACCCTTTTAGAGAGGTATATGTTGTATTAAATGCATGGAACTTAAGAGGTAATATTTATTTAGGTGGCTATCATTATGTGGTTATACCAATGGGTAGATTAATTTGACTAATTGGTGTTGTGATTTACAGTCTTATTTATCAATAAAATTTATTGAATGGGGGTCTTCAATATTCAAATTGTAGGGAATAGTCATGAGAAGGTCATATGGTATTTAAAATCACTATTGAGGTTAATTTCTTGGGTTATTAAAGAAGGTGATGACTAATGATTAGGACATTAGAGTATTAGGAAATTAGTTTATCATGATTAAGATAAATAAAATGATTATTTTATCATGTCATGAATAGTGATTTGTGTTATATAATGGTTAATAACTACTGGAATAGAGGTTTTAAGGAGGATATGATTTTCATTGGGGATATAACCAGGATATTGAGCTATGAGATGTGAGTTGGGGTATGGATACATCTTCAATGATTGACACTATCTAAGTGGCTGCAATGGTTCCAGTGATGGCTAAGAGTTAGTAGTCACTTGATCATGAGAGGTGATCCATGTATGGGTTGGTTACTATAAGAGGAATATATTATCAGTTGTGAGTGACATGAGTAGTTTTTGTAATTGTTGTAACATTATGATAGTGTTATTATATTGAAATATAACATCCATAATAGATATCCAAATATTGATATGATGATGTTTCCTGATCCATTATTATAAATTTATTTACTGAGTATGGTTGGTTGTGATCCATACCGCAAATTGACCTCATAAATTTATTTGTATGATTAGAATTATGGATTAGACTTGATGTTTTTATTAAATATCTCTTCTATGATATAGAATTCATCCAGAACTTTATATAGTCCCCCTATGTGGACCAAAGCATCTTCAATGTATGGAATTGAGTCAGGGCCCCGTAGAGCAATCCTATAATTGTAGGATATATTTTTTGAGGATTAATATGATCCATATCTTATTATATTCATCCACTAGGGAATCAAATGTCTTTTAAATATAGTAGTAAACTAAGTCATCTAATGGTCATAAACTAAATATGAGAAATAAATTTATATTTTTTATTTTATATAGTATTTTAACCTATTTTATTGTTTAAATTATGTGGGTAAATCATTATAGTATCTTAGTTATAAAATGATATTTAAATAAGAATATGTATACAATTTCTATTTTTATATAATGTTATTCATGGATAAACCAATAATTATATTATGATATATTTTATGTGATGTATTGGTGGTTCCCTAATATGTTTTATCCACATACCCATCATTGGAAACATAGTGGATATACCACCCCTTTTCCTATTATATAGTTCTTGGGATACATTAAATAATAGAAATATTTAAACTACCTTGATATGGTTTTTTTATTGTATATGTTTGAGGATTTTATTTTTTTAGTAGTATATCATTTCATAATTCTTGGTTCCATTTTTATATTTTGAAAATGAAAAATTTACATAGTTATATTTTTTTATGTCATTCCTAATTACCATGTTTCCCATTCTTTAGCATGTTGTTCTATTTCATTTTTATTGTTTCCTTTCTAATTAAATATGATAGATGTAATTTGATAATTAATTATAAATGTTTTGATATAAATTATCAATTAAAAAACATATGATATTGATGCAGTTAAAACATGATTATTTATGGGACCCTCACACTTTTTTTGTGAGTAACATTTATGCATTGTGGGCCACTTGATGTTACATATAAACCTTTATCAATCATGGTTTGGGTATATTAGGATAGAGATGTGATAAAAAATATTATCATTATTATTTTTATCTTCTAAATTCTAAATATTATAGATCGATACTGGTGAGTTCATAAATTGAAATATACATTGGGTTTGTTTATCCTGGGCACCTATATATTTCAAGCCCACATTACAATTGTAGTTGGATTTTGGTTTTTACATTTCATTATAACAATCGATTTCATTGATAAATAATGAAATTGTAGTTAATGATATATTGTTATACTTTGGATTGTGGGAAATAATATACATTGGTAAATCTATTATAAATAAAACAAAGGGTTTTATAACATCTTCAGTAATTCATATAGTTTAGATATATATTTTAAATGAATTTGAATAAATAATATCTAAAATGTCATTTTTGGGAAATGATTCAGAAAAATGGTTGTTAGAATATTTAAATATTTATAATTACTTACTAATTATTTTTATGGATTACCTATTATCATGTACTAGTTAAACAATTCCAATAGTGACCTTATTATACAACATAACAGTTTTTAATATATTATAATATTTTAGATAAAGTGGATTACATGAGACCTTATGGGTTCGATATTGGAGATAGATCCTTAGTGGTTTAGAAAACCTTAATAGGTCAGGAAAGACAAATATAGAAATCATTGAGTTCATTTGTAATGAAAATCGTAATTAATGAAACTAAAATATTTTGTATGAGTTTATTTAGTATTAGATAGTTCCTAAATGTGTAATTATTTTTTATGTGTCAATATATGAATTCCTCATTTTATAAATATATACATAGAAGGTAAGAAATCATGTGGTATGTTCTATTAGTGCAGTTATTCGTGAACTATATGTTATGTGGGAAAAGTTTTACTAGAAACCATAAAATTCAATTCAAGGAATCTTGTTTGATATATAATGAACACATGATAGATTTAATTATGATGAGGGAATCGTTGTAGTAAACTTCGTGATTTTACAATATACACAAGGGATGTACTATTATGTTGTTAGTTTTGAAAGTGGTAATGAATAGAAAGTTATTGAATCGTTATTTTTTAAATTACATGGGATTAATGTTTAGGTAATTTTTAATGTGATCATTTTATTGATAAAATATAAATTAATTTTATTATTTTTTTAATAGGATAGGGTTGTATGAGAGTGATACATTTATTTGAGGGGATTGGTCAAGAGACATTATTTGTGTGGTTTTATGATTCCCTTCTTTGATTGGGCATCAAGAGTGGGATATCTATAAATAACTTGGGAAATTTCATGGTGGTGTATTATAGTGCATTCAAATTCAATAACATTACACAATTAAATTCTTGTTTCATTGAAATTATGTATGTATTTTGTCCTTTGAGAACATCATCAGTTGTAGGAAACTAGGAACTGTAGTGGAATTGTAATACCGTTTAGGAGACCTTAATTACTCGATCGCCTAGATCTATGTCATGGGACTCTAGTAAGGCTCAATGAAATATCAGGTTTTTAATTTTTTATCATATGATATCTAGAAACTCTATGGTGATACCATCAAATAACCTAGGTCAAATGGAATAATTTTTATTTTTAATTCATAATCTCATATAGAATAATGATATGTAACATCATTTGGATTGTGAATGGGGTGACATGACCAATATATTAGTGATATGACAATGGGAAGGTAGAAGTAATGTATTTATCATGTTTTTGGATGAATTTCCATAGTTTCATTGGGATTAAATATCATCATGAATTATGAATCATATTAATTGTTAAAGTAGACTTCACAATGTTTGAGAATGCGGAAGCCATGATATGAAAGTTGAAAATGTTATATCTAAGGATAGTAAAGTTGATTCATTATTTATTATATACATTTGCAGTGAATGAAACTTTGATTTGAAAAAACATAGAATAAGGTTTGGTATGGTTCAATACTAATGGAATGAATGAGGCCCATAGTTAATAATTCCCTAGTAAGGATATTTTATTGTGAATTTATTTCTAGGATTAATTAAAGTTGAAGTTATATTTTTAGGAGGAAATAATTTATTATCTATTGGTATAACCCTCATTTAAGAGATGAAAATATTAACTTTGATTTGAAGTTAAACCTCATGCAATGGTTATTGAGGGTTTCTTGGTTCTCTGGTTAAAATTGGTGAGTTAGGTGTGGTTAGAACAAATGGTAGATAGTTAGATATTTTATCTTGGAATCCTTATAAGATATTATCGGATAACATGAATTTTGTGTATATTTGTAAATAATTAATGGTAGTTAAAATACTATGCTAGTGTGGTTCCACAGATGACGGTTAATCCAAGAATAGTGGATTTTTGTTGGGTAGAGTATCCTGATGTTTTCAAACAATAGAGTCCAGCTTCTTAGATAAAAATATTGGGACTAATTTTGTTTGGATCATTAGTGATAACTTTTGTGGGATATTATATATCATGGTTTTAAATGTGACTTTATTGTGTTCATAAATATTGATATTGGCATGTTTATAAGACATGATAGAATAGTGATTGTGTTTTTATTGTTAATTATGGAAGTGATAATTAGATGTGTTTCATCTGGGACATGAATATTTTAGATTGAATGATTAATTATTCATTTTAGTGAAAATCCATTGGTTCTGATATCTAACAGGTATATAATTTCATGAATAGTTTAATAAGGTTATAGATCAAAGTTAAAATCAATTTTGTCATGAAACTTGGGATAGACAGATTCCAAAACATTGTCGCTTTTTATTAAATCAAAATGTTAAATATGGTTCACAGTATTATGTATACTATATTATTTTTATAATATCATTAGTCTATAGCATCATGATAAATAGAAAAAAAATTGAACCATCGTGCATGGCCTGTGGTGAATGTATTGTAATTTTTGTGTTTCATTGGACAGAATATGAAATTTTAATTGAAATCAAGTATAGTGAGGTGGTATGGGACTCAAATAATTCTTTTTCTGAAATGAATAATCATTACAATAATTTAATTTAATATATTTTAAAGGGAATGTAGTCTATTTAGAGCATGTGTATGGATCTATAGACCATATCTTGTGTTGAGTAAAATGTTGGTGGTGGTATTTAGTACCAATGAATGGATTGGTTGTTGAGATATATTCATGAATTCATCTCACTGATTATTAGTCCCATGTTTTGGTGTTTTTAATCCCCCAATTAGTTACACACTGACAAGAATTATGGAATTTACAAAATTATAAAAATTATTCTGGTGGTTTTTTTAAATTTTATTTTAATATTTGATTTTTATGGTTTTGAGTATCATTTTAAGGTAATTATATTGGTGTTCTGTGTATTTTTTGGAATTTCAATGGATTGGGGAAATAAATTAGTAAGTTATAATTAATTCTATATTGTATTTATTACAAATAATTATTTATTTGGGGTCTATTGTGTACTATATTCAAGCTCACTATACACATGAGGTTATTATAAAGGGATTGTTAGACTAGGGGTTCCAACAACTAGATAATAGAACCCTACAATGTGATAAGCTTCCAAATAGGTACCTCACGTGGGAATTCAGATTCCTGATGTCCTATGTATTAGTTTCTGTAATTTTTATCAATTAGTATATTAAATTACACACCCAATATAGACACTTATTAAACCCATGCGCCCCCCTCATCCCAACCACTCTCTCCCTCTATCCTTCATCTTCTATCCTCTACCAATGATATATCCTCCACCCAATAAACTTGTTGTCTTTGAATGTAGACCACTATGAGTGAGGCTAAGGTATGCCCTAGGGATAATCTTACTATTTTGATTTGATTTTTTGAATTCATGTTGAAATAAAAAAATGATATTTTTCTCTGACATTCCAATGATAGTTCATTGTGGAATAACCAACTAGAAATGATAAATGGGGTAACATTGATATGTATGTTGTTACTATCATCCTATCTATTAATTAATACACATTATATTCTTTCAGTTTTGTTTTATTCATGGTGTTAAATTTTTTAATTACATGAGTCCAAATCTAATGTGTGTTAATAATATTGGTAGACTATGGAGTGTTACTTAAATAGAAAACTAATTTCTTCCAACCACTTATGTTATTCAAAAATTATTTGAATCACTAAATACTTTTTTTGTCATTTTTTCTTCCAGAATATTGAATACAGCTTCTCTATTATGTTTAATGAATAAAATAAACTAAACAGAAATTTTTTATCCATGATAAATCACATGCCTCCTCACATAAAATGTAAGAAATAAAATTTTTGGAACTATTTAAATAAAAAGGATTTTGTATGTGTCCTAAAATTTCAAATGATTTGAAATATAAAAACATTTTAATTTAATGATGTTAATCTCATAACATTATCCTAATTAATTTTTCAGATTTTAAAAATTAATTTTAAAAATCACTTATTCCAAAAATCATAATATGATAACTTATTCAAATTTATATATGTGATATTTATAATAGGATAATAAGTAAAATGATTTCTAATATCATTTCAATAGAAACATTATGGTAGTTCTTCAGGAATAATGGTCAAACACAATCCTCGACATTTTGATTCTTATCACACATTGGGTTATGATTAATTATATATTAAAAATAATCTCCCACATTAATTGTATTCTGATACACATTATTTAAAACATCACAACTCTCAATGAATCCATTCAACCAACTTTTGAAAATATAGTCAATTCGACTCTCTAAACATTTTAAAAAACAAATTGAGCCAAAATAAATTATTACCCCAAAAGACAATGTGTGACCCTGAATGAAATTATAACCTTATAAAAATTATTAATTATGTAATATATTATTATAATAAAAGATAACTATCCACTATAACAAAAAATATAATACTATTATAAATTTTATTCTCATGACCTCAATCCAATTAGATAATATCTTTATATTAACTTTATCATCACAAGATATATTCCGATATATTAAATGTGTTCTTATATTTTCCATCTTCCTAGGATATAGTGAAAAAGATGCACGAAACATTTCAATATAGTGTATGAGATATCATATATTCCAAAATCTTTTATATATATTAACTAGATTATTTGAATGAATCACATTTCATACATATAAATAGTTGATTTCATCATACTTCACATAACTATATATTCCCATATGTTTCTATTGTAATATTAAATATATGGGATACATGTTATACATTAAATATAAGAGGATTAATCCCAAACAAGTTAATATCAATTGATGACATGGTTGAATCCACACTCTACCACCCCTACATCAGTCAATCAAAAGGTTTATGTAATAATGGTATCAAGGAATGATTTTTCGAAATAATTATATCATTTAAAACATAGAAAATGGGTATTGATATGAAGAATATACCACTAATAATATTAACAACCATAGGTCGTTCCCTTTTATATATTATTATTATTATTCCGAGATAATATTACTCAACTTATTCTTTTATTAGTCACCATTTTTTCTTATACAAGATAGTACTAATCTAAATTTTAATATTTCAACACCACCCATAATTAAACCTAGTTATTATTTTTTATGGATTACCACAAAAATACATTCTTGAGATTTTATAATTCCACTTTATGCATCACATAGGAATAAATTGTATGTATATATTTTCTCTATTACAAAAAATGATATATTTAATTTTTTTCCCATAGATCATCAATTATAGATATTGTGTAAAATAAAAATACATTCTCACAAAACATGAAATTATAACCAAATACAAATTTAAATTATTTAGATTCTTTTAGAACTAGGTATATAATACAACATCATCAAGCATGTTCAATAATAAATTAATACAGTCTCTCATTATAGAACTTATATAATCTGATTTACATATTTGATCACCTTTGTAAATATATCAAGAAATAGTTTATCTTATAATACCAATAATGGGATTTTAAATAGGAAACATGAAGACTATAAGAAGTAGATTTTCAATATATCATATGTTATAACAGGAGATAAAAAACTAAGACATATGGTGTTTCATTAGAACCTATAACTGAAAAGATAATGTTGTTTTAAAATAACGTGATTTGATTGAAGGACCCCAGTACACCCTGAGAGGGGAGGGTGAATTAGGGTGTCAAATTTTTCATTTTAACTGAAGTATCTGGTTCCCATGTCGGAACGAACCTTTTAAACCTTTCTGATGAGAATGTTTAAAAAACAGACAATCACATGCAAATAAAGGAGACAACAATTTGACATCATTCAACATAAAGGGCTAGATCTAAGGTGCATATGACAACAGCTTTTAGGTCTTACCAAATTACACTAAACATAAATAGTTGTAGAGTATATAATTTTAGTATAGTAACTCTATTATAGACACACTGCCTTTACAAGATTCTATGGATAACACAATGCATCCCTCAGATCACTTCAGTTGTCTCCCTCTTTCTCACTGTATTGGGAAGAATCAGAACACATTTTATTGACTTAAAGTCCACATTAATGATTTAGAATTAATTCATGAATAATAAATTGTAATTGGATTCTCTATTAAAGTTCCATGGTTACACATAGATGAAGTTTACTTTTCCACGTACTTATAGTTCATGAATTACTCCGTAAATTCACATTCTTCCTCCATGTACTATGCTCCTTCCTCCGTGTACTTCCTTGATCCACATACTACCATGAACTGATGTGTACTACTCTACTCCATGTACTACCCTACTCTATGTATGTCTAATTATTCCATTGTAAACTATGCTAATCTATGGATTGTCTCTACATCCTCTTCGCATACTTTATGAACATTGCGGACCAAGTTCTTCCTATACATACAGACTCTATTATGTGGATATGTATTCTTGAAAAATAGCCTTTTCATCCTCGTATGAACTATCCTATATTTCTCTAAATTCATTTTATATTTTTAGTTAATGTCATTGTGGGGTTTTCATTCAGCGAACTACTACTACATTTCCCAAAATTCCAATTGGATTCTAATCATAGAGACACATGCTAATGAATGGATTAGAGCTCCTTATATACCCAAATAGAGCAATATAATTTTCTAAACTGATATTTACTAAATATTCATTGAATACTTTCCTTCACTACATACTACACATCTCCCATGAAATAAATCCCCTAAGTGGTCTATGTACTGCCATTCTCCCTATGTAGTGGCACAAATCACCAACTCATTTCAACAAATGACACCCTTCACAGTTTCTCAAAAGTCCACCTTGATTTAATGAATGACATTCTATCCCATAAACCGTCATTCCTTCCTCATACAGTGATCCTTCCCAGAAATCGAATGTCTTCAATGTAAATGACCATCGCTCTGTGAACGACCATCACTCTACAAACCATTCCTCCTAAACAGTCTGTTTACCATTCCTGGTTTATGGTTCATGATTCTCTATTCGAGGTACCAAAAAATTGGATTCGTGAACTATTCTAGTAACATTGTTCATGGTCTATGATTCCTTTTCCCAAACCCTTCTTTTTTCAAATAAAAAACTCTAAATTTTGAGGACAAAAAATTTAAAAAACACTGGGAAATTATTTCACCTTCAATATTGATTTTATCCTCAATGGTTACACTGTATTCCATCCAAACTCCTTGATCATCGCAATGTGGATTGTAAAAAAACAAAAAACAATTATCATATTCCAACAAATAATACTCTTGGATTCAATAATGATATAATAATAATATCCTAATATATGAAGAATAAAAGATTAATCATTTAAATGTGAGAAGCTTGATTCTATACAAAAAAATAAAAATTACATTTTAAAAAGAATTGGTTATCATTTCTGTGATAACATAATGTAATGGATGTAGATTACTACATAATTTTCAAGAGAAATAAAGTGAAAAATTATTACAAAATAATTTCTAAGATGTATTATCTCATGATAAATAGTAATTTTATGAATACATTATAGAGATGTAGAATTCACATCCCATATAGAATAACATAATATGTACACAAAAATGTTTTCCATAATGAATAAAAAACATAAATTAGAAGCATGATAAACCATGAAAAATTAAATTTTTTAGAAATATATTTTATAATATATAATAAAAAATTAGAAATTTCAAAATAATGAAATTACTAATATAATAAATTATTATTTTATGGATGTTCTAATATAATTTGGAAATCTAATAATAAAAAATATCATTTTGATTGGGAACTAATAAAAATAAAGTGCATAGAGAAATGATTTTTTGAAGTGATATGTTCTGTCATAACAAAATATTTGGAATAATAAAAAATTGATTTAAAGGTAAATAAATAAGTGGTTACCCAATAATATTTGAAAGTATTAGTTTATATTTTCTCAGAATTATTTAAATATAATATATATGGGGGTATAAAATTAAGATAAATGTTCAATAAAAAATATAAAAAAAGTGGCGTAAAAATTATTTCCATTATTAAAACCATAGGGTGGGTCATAAGAATAAAACGATAATGAAAAATTATATTTCCAAAGGTTATATGTAGATGTCTTAATGGATGGTATACGTGAAGTATATATTAAAAGGAAACTATATGAAATTATAATGTCTTTTATAGAACTTCACAATAAAAAATATTGAAAAAATGTTTAAAATATTTTAAATAAATTAATGTCATTTAGTTTGCCAAAAAAAGAATAAAATTATTTTATATAAATAATAGGGTTATGATATAATAGATGAAATACCCATAAATTATGTAATAAAATAAAACTATAATGTCATAGAAAGGGTTTACCTTACATGTCTTATATAGTTTTTATTGAATCAAATAATTTTAATGATAGATGAAAAAGATTATTTTGAAAATTTATAATTTAAATTGAATTAATATTATATGATTTTTTTAAATATAATAATATATTTCATTTTTTTTGTAAGAGAGAATATAACCATAAAAGGAATTAAAATGAAGAATTTGAGAGTATCCTTTAAAAACATCATGATTTATGAATAATGAATCAGTATTAAAGTTATAAACATGGTTAATAATATAAAAATTAAGTTAATCCACTATGGTATCAATTCAGAACTTTTGAGATAAGATATAGAAGATTGGATTGATAATGATGAGGAAATTCATGTATATATTAGACATTTAGAATTAAATATATTAAAATAATTTTTATGAGATGGGTTACCATTATTTCGTTGATATAAATTCACATTTGTGTCACCCAAACCAAAACATGTTCCCTAATAATAGATTTCCAATATTTGTTTTTAGAAAAAATAGAAGATAATGATTTCTAGAAGAATAATACTAGAAAATACAAAATGGATTGAAAATGTTCCCCCAAAAACATTGAAATTAAATAAAATAAAATAATTTTTTTTACATAGAAATAGAATTTATTAATATAATCAAAATAAATAAAGTAAAAAATTAAATTATTTAGATTAGGAAGGTACATTTAAAAAATATTTATAGATCATTAATAGTCGAGAGTGAAAGAGTGAATATAAGTTTAAATATAGAGACTAGTTATTATCCTCTTTAACCTAATGTATCATAAGAACTATAATAATATATTATGGTTAAGGATATGACTTAAACGTCAAATATATAAAAATAAATAATTGAGGTATATGTTCAATACTAAATAGATAAGAGATATAGTATTATATATAAAATAAATAATATAAATTGAAACGTAAATCAATATGGAAATGTTACCATTACAAACATGGTACGATGTGAATTATAATACAATCAAAGAGGGAATATTTTAATCCTATTAAATCATACGAAAATTTATTATCAAGATTTTATAGGATATTGATTTAAAAAAATATAATAAAAACTATAAATAAGAAAGAATAAAATTTAAAGAGGAATGATGGAGGTAACATGACCTTACCCTTGAGTGTAAACCTGATTGGTTTTTTTGTTAACATGTTTAATAATCTAATTAAATATATTAATTCCATTATTGAATACTATATTATGTTTTAATTAAAATTTTAGAATTTGTTTATTATCATTTTTTATTTAATATATTGATGTTTCTCATATCAATAATATGGGGTTATCAAATCTACTACTCTTAAATAACATCTTCCATATAGATAATTGTACCAACTAAATATTTTACTCTATCTTTTCCCTTAGAAAAATAATGGGTTTAATAATGTTTTTTATATAAAACAAAAACCTAAAATTAAATGATGTAAATTTCTAAAAAATATTATAATCCTTAATAAAATATATTTTAAATTATTTAGTATAAGATAAAGTAACTATATTGTAATATATATATAGAAGACTGAATGAAATGATGACAAGTATTCTCCCTTATGAATATCATTATGCCAATGTTTTATAAGAAAAATCCTCACTAGGGATTTCTATAGACCAAGACCAGTATGAATTACATCAAATGTATTCATTGATAATTTAATTTTTTGAAATTCTCATGTTCATTGAAATTGTAACAAGATTCATTCTATAAGAATCTAAACCCATAATAGCCACCAGAGCATACCTTATTACATGATCTTATGCAGAGAACATGAGAGGATCAGTGACAAAAAATTAGGATTATATAAACATATAATTATTAATTTAGAAATTAATATATTAATTTTTTTACAAGTATAACATTCTACAATTTATATCCAGAGAATTTTTATTTTTTTGATATATTGATAAAATTTTCAACATCATTTTTTTCTAATAATTTAGTTTTACAAAATTGTAATTTTATGATTTTTATTTTATGAAAATAAATTTTTTATTAATATATTTGACATAAATAATATATATTTAATCAAATTATAAATTTATAGTTTATAAATTTAAGAACAATTTATTTTAAAAATATTATCCTAGGAAAAATGATTTATAATATTTTACTATTTTTATTAAAAATTAAAAATTTAAAAATTTAAAATTAAATAATTATCTTTTTTATTTGATCTAGAATAATATTATTCTCATAATATGGATTTTATGGTCAATAATAATTAATTGTTTTTAAATAAAATAATGAAGATAATGGTTTTTATAAAAATTGAATTATTTTTAACTATATTAAGAATAATAAGTTATTGATATTATAAAAAAATCATGCTAAATTTTTTAATTAGGTGAAATGGTTCATTTTAAATAAATGATTTGAATTTTGAGTTCATATAGATAACATTTTGAAATGTAAGTTATATTTTTCTTATAATACTATATTTAGTATTTTATGTTAAATAACATTTCAGTAGGTTCAAATTGGTTTTTTATTTCCCAAATATTAAATATTATCACTTTTAATTTAATATAATATAAATAATTTCATTAAAAAATAACTGTTTTTCATAAAATATAATTTTTTATTGAAAAAATAATTTTTCTATAGATGTGTTTTTACAGTTTTCATGTGCTTCAATTAAAATAAAAATTTTCAAAAATATAGAAATATCAATTGATCAAATTGATTTAAAATTTTTAATAAATAGGTTCAATTTTTTTGTAATTACAATATAATTCTAAGGATTTAAATTTAATTTACTTATTTGAAAGTAAATTAAAACATTAAAACCCAAAAATGTAAAATCCAAAAAAAATATGAGAAAAAGAATAAAAATTGATTAAAAAATTTGTGAAAAAATATTATAGGTATAATATGGAACATAAATAATCCCACTGTCACGACTCATCCCCTGGGGCCCGTATCGTGACTACCCCAAGCCCACCTTCCATATGCCAGGGGCTAGTGACTAGCAAAAAAGGCATAAATCCCTAAAATAGAAAGGTATTGCCTTTATAACTGTAAATAAAGACATCAGAGTACACAACTGGAAGGAAAACACTAAGTAAAACTCTATACAAAAGAAGTACTGGAAAGTAAAAGGGGACGGAAATAAAAGCCCAAAAGTAGAGTACCACTACAACTGAAAAGAAAGTACAACTGAAGAAAATTAATGCAGCTAATGGGTCGTCCTCTGGGGATTCTACCTGAAGGGTAGGTACAGATGGCCTCCTCAGCAATCTCTTCCATCTCTCTCCTTCCCATACCATCACACCAAGTGGTCCACCTCTGTGTACTGTCCAGTCCTGCTACACTCTACCTCAGTTAGCGCTATCTGGAATATGCAACCAACACAATGAGGTGTGGGCATAGCCCGTGCAGGTGTGAGTATAACGATACTCAGTAGGGACCCCGAGACCCTCAAGGTCTCACAAAATCCAACAAGGATAAACCATAAAGTATAAAATCAACATATAACCATTACTCGGGTATATGCCCATACATATACCTAAGTAATCTAGTAACCCATCTAAATCATGAGAAAAACAAAAAAGTCATTGACTCAACTCAACCGAGATTTTATTCTATGGGTAGTATCAATCTGAACCCTGAGCTACTGGAGAACTTCGTCTCTATCGAGTATAGTGGGCATGTCGTGTCACATTGAGGCGCTTCCCACTAACTTGGACTGCTAAGGTATTTCTCCTATCGAGTACCGGGGATCTGCAATGCTCACAAAAAGTCGCTCCCCACCATGGGTCTGTTGTGCTCACACAGAGGTGCTCCCCCTCACAGCCTAATGAGGTACTACACATGTCGAGTACCGTGAGTCTGATGTGCTCACACAGAGGCACTCCCCAATGGCCTTGTCAAATTACTCCAAGTCGAATCGATCAGTATTCATCAAGTCTCATCCAGCTACTAGGTTCCCGCACAAATGCCTGCTCGTCTCTGGAAGATCCTCTCCACAAGCTACTAGTCGATACAACAACTATCAAGAAGTCAAATGTAGAAGAATCTCAAAGGTACACCACATTGAAGAGGTCTCAACGTAACTAACGGCTCATCAATCGGACGCCCAGTCTGTTAGTTATTAGCCTTTTAGTTTGGGGGGCCGGTTGGATTTGTGTACAATCCAACCTACCTGTATCTCAACTACACCCCGAACACCAGTGGGATATTCTCAAATAGACGGCTTCACTCCAAGAATACGGGCGCTGCTGAAAGTTCGTCAAACGGACATCTGGTGCCAAAGATATGGCCCAAGAAGGTAAAGGGTTTGGTAATGGTCCTAGGCCCGGTCCGACACAGTCGGACCACCACGACCCAACCTTGTCTGGGATGAGCCACTAGGTCTGGCCCAACCCATTGGACGGGTCATCCTGTTAAGATCGGCCTGGTGCGCTGGGCCCAACCCAGCGGACTACGAGGATGGTTCAGCCTAGATGTCACCACGTATGTGGCTCGGCCTGATGGTCGGGGCCAGTTCAGTGAGAACCGCGAGGGGTGCGGCTCGGGAGACTTAGCCCGGGTGGCCGGTGGGCAGGTCGCGCTGGGCGTGGGCTGGCCGCGGGCAGAGCGTGCGGTTTGCGGGCAGGCCGGGTGGACACCGAGTAGGCCGCGGGTCCACAGGTTAGGGTGCGTCAGGGGCCAAGAAAGCCGTGGGGGTTCCGACAGGGCGCCCGGCAAGTCACGGGGGTGTCGGAAAGGCATCAGGCAGGGCGCCACAGCGGCCAGGCAGGCCACGAGGGCGCCAAGCGGGCCATGAGTGTGTTGGTCGGGCGCTGGGTAGGGCGTGGGGGCACCGACCATGCGCAGGGTAGGGCACGGGGGTCGCGGGTAGGTTGGCCGCACACCGGGCATGACATCGGGAGGCCGCATGTAACACCCCAAGCTTCTACGGTACGCTTCTCTTTGAATAATGTGGTAGCGTGTGTTGTACGCAACTTCGAGTTCTAACACACCGTAACCAATCAAACTAGCTGTTATGAATAGTAATACCTACTTTTTGAAGTTATATATATTTTATATTTTAAAATGGACTTCATTTTTGGATTCGGAATATCAAATTTAGCCTAAGGTGAAATTTTGGTACTTTTCGGATAACTTTCATATTTTGATGAATAGTGAAAATTACTAAATTTTAATTAAAAACAAATTTTTTAATCAAAATAATTAATAGTGATAAATTATGAATTTGAGTGGTTTTAAAGTATATTTAGAATATATTTTTACTCTTTAATATAATTTTGGTCATTGGACATGATTTTACAATTAAACCGAACATAAACGAGTGTCAATCTTTTGATAGTTATTATCTCTTAAAAACACGCTTTTTGTTTTGACAGCGGGATTTAATTTTAAATTAATTTCTGCCACTTCTGTGTTTAGAATTTAGGAAAATGGATTCCATATTTGGAATCAGGATGTTCAAATTGTGTAAATAGGTAACTTTTATTTTTAGACATTTTGAATAATTACTGCGGTAAATATTTTATTTACCATGGTTAAGGGTAAATCCGGTAAATAAGGGTTAAAAAAATAATATTATAATAATACTAAATTACCCTAAAACGTGTCTTAACCCTATTGGTTGATACATGGTCGACCATGGGCATCTTTGGGTCTATTTTGGGACCCCATGGATCCACTTGTAAGTGATAATGACATATTATATTAATAAAGTTAAAATAAAAATAAAAATGGCATAAGCTTACATCTTTTAAAAGAACAATTTTTACATAGGGTTATACATGTTGGAATTTAGATTATAAATATTCATTAGAAAGCTAAAACGATTTCCTACATAATGATATTTTATTTATAATTTTTAGACATTAAATAAGTTATTTTATTTATGACACAATGATGATGCAGTAATTACTATAATAGTGAAAAATTAAAATAATTAATCTTATAAATACCAAAATAATTATAATATGAAACTTTTAATGAATTAAACTAATTTTCTAGGCTAATATGATATATTAGGATTGATTTAATGGACTTTGTTCGAAGTAATCAATCTGTTATGAGTTTCACAAAAATCAACTATTGAATAGTGTCAAAATTGACATAAAAGAGTTCTTAAAACAAATATTATATTATTAATTGATATTAAATTCCTAAAAATCTACGGTTCGGCCAAGAGACTTATATTATGATAGGTTAATCATTAATGGACCACTTGGGGGTCGCTTGGATGTATATAGTAAGTTTATTAACCATATTATATAAAAATACAAAGAGACATTGTAAAAGTGAAACTAATTAACTTAGAGTTAATACTTAATGATAAGGTTAATATAAGTACCCAAACCTGTCTAACTTCTATTGGTTGAGTGGTTTTCGACTTATCCCCACCTTAACCTTTGAATAATCAACTTTGGAGCCTTTAGAAACAGAATATGAATTTATTATAAATTAATATTTCTAACCTTTCCAAAGGTGCCCCTCACCCCTCTTATAAAAGGGCACTCCTCCTTCTCATTTATTCACACCTTAAAAGCCTTTTGGCTCGGCCAAACTCTGCCCAAATACTCTCCCAACATCCCTCACTACAACCTAGAGGCCTTATTTTGATCAGAAAGCCAACCTAAGGAGCCCTTTTGATCAAATCAAAAGGAAGAACCCGAAGAAGAGGTAATGATTTCACCACCCTTCTCCAAGTTCATTTCTTCTTCCACTTCTTCTTCCTTTGTTCTTACCATTCTAAAATAATAACTCCAGTATCTCACATATACTGTGATGTTATTATAAATATGGTACAATCATATTCAGTATTCTATCCCCCTTTGAATAACATGTCACCATACGTGCGTACGTACGGCTTACCGTCTCCACGTCGTGGTGTAATTGTTATTCAATATAATATTATTTGGATGGGTATAATAATGATGTGTAACTCATGTAAATAATAAATATAACATGTTAATGATTCTGTATATATGATATACCATCCATTTATATATTATTTTAATATCAAAAGAATGATATTGTCGCTCGTGCGTACGTACGGACTACCGTCTCCACGAACGCGATGAGATTCATTCTCCATCGTATCCATTCAAGTATAATTATCATTTGATGATTTAAAAATGATGTTTAAGGACTGGATATCATTCTGGATTTGAATAAGATACAACAACCATGGCTTATGTAACAAAACATATAAAAGAAAATGAGTAAGTTAACTCCCGAAACGACGATAATTCTAAGATATTATTAACAAATCAATGTTAAAAGATCATATATGATATCATATTAATATATATGATTCTTGTATAATTTAATAACAACTATTTCACCATTATACAGGAGTTTAACCTACCCCAACCAAGGAAAAGTACAAGGTAAGGGTTATTTCACAATCTCTTCATTATCCGAGGTTGTTTATATGTAATAATCTACTGGGATCTCTTTATCATCCACATCCATGTTTCTTAAAAATGTATTTCAAAACATTTTTACTATTTACAAGAATATGGGTTAAAGTCATTTATACCCTTTTTTTACTTTTTATAAGAGATTTATAAAGGAATCTTTCCATCGTTATCAAAACAAGGTCCTTTTTAACCTTTTCGACAGAATTGAGGTAAGAATGTTTTTTTTAACTTATACGGCGGGTGCGGCTATTTTCCGCCGTTATAAAATCTTCAAAGCTTCCCTTAAAAGATTATAAGAATATTTTCAAAGAAAATGTTTTATTTTATATGGATCTTAAATTATTTCAAAATAAAAGGAGATATTTCTTTAAAAAGAATTTTGATTTCATCTATGTCATCATCCTTTGATGGATTTTAAGATTATTTGAAGTTGATTTATTATGATACGAAACTTCTATATTGTATTGAAGGTTTTGTGATATGTTTGACTGTGGATGTGCTATTTTTATACCATTCATAGTTTATGGTGAAAGTATTGACATTTCATATGCTAGTTTTAATATGAATGTTTATGTTATGTTTAAACCTTTTCATATGGGAATGCATTGGACTTAATATGTGACGGGTGGAGCCCGCTATAGCTCCTCGATGCATCGGTAGGTCTCATGAGACAAACTAGTGTCTTGGCACAAGGCCTTGACAAAATCTTATTTGTAGTCTTGGCACGAGGCCTTGGCTATGTGGTTATGATAGTCTGGCATTATGCATTCCAACATTATGAAAGTGGTTATTGATTTTGGCATGTGATTATTCATTTAGTAGAATATCCATGTGAATAAGTAAATGGCATTATTTCATTTTATTTATGCCATACCATGTTGAAAGTTCTTATTTAAAAGGCTTTTGTTTTAGTTATACATTTCCTTAAATGTTTATTCTTATTTATGAAAGTTTCTGCTATATTGTTATCCTTACTGGGCATTTGAGCTCACCCCTTTTCTATGTTTTATTTTTCCCAGGAAGTGAAGAAGTAAATTATGAATGACTTGCAGGGATATTATGAGGGGTTAATAGTGTGGCTATGAAGACTTTGTTATTGTAGTGGTTTTTCACTTTGAAATGTAATGTAAAAATTTATGATTATATCTAGTGTTTCCAAGGCTACTAAACCAATCGGTCTTTCGAGATTTGATCTTTCTTGTGATCATGCCAATGTTATGTAAGTAATGCACCGACTCTGGGTAGCTGGGGTCGGGGCGTTACAGTTGGTATCAGAGGAAGTTTAGTACAAACCTTGGAATCTAGATTTAGATAAACTCTGATTAGAGCACGTAGACCTAAGATGAACTTTGAGGATTAGTATAGAAGAACTTCCTAGAATTTTGGTATTGTAGAGACTTTGTGAGTTTTCCGAGCAATACATCCCTGTCTGGATACGAGCAGGTAGAGGCGGCTCTGGCACAGATGTACCTAGGGGTAAAACCCGAAAACACCGCTTTGAGCTAGACTCGAACGGGAACTGGTGCACGACAACGGGCCTTGCTGCACTCTTGGTTACGACACTCCCGGGGGATATGCTTAGGATAACTCTCACTTTCTTTACAAATCATTATGAAGGGTTTATGAGTATATACTTCCTCAAAGAAAACATATTTATGATTATGGATTATATCCATAGATAGTTCAATTTATGTTTAGTGTTTTATAAGTATGGGATTATGTATTTTGATTCATAAACTGATCTAGTTTATGACATTGTTTAGAAATGGCGCCTAGTGGAAGAAATGGAAACCGTATCAATGCACGCACTCCATGTAGGGATTGCCCTCCTGCTCAAGATAATTATAGTGGGGCTGGTGATGCAACTGGTGCTGATCAGCTAATCACCGTACTGGGACAACTTACTCAGGTTATGAATAATAACCTTACCCGTATGGAGCACCCTGATCCGCAGCGTGGAGGATCAATGTTAGATCGATTCATGAGACAACAACCACCAACATTCAATGGGAGTACAAATCCCTTAGTAGCTGAACAATGGATATTTTCCCTAGAGAAAATAATTCAGGTTTTGGGGAGTAGTGAAAGGGAAAAAGTTACCATGGCAGTTTACCGCCTCACTGGAGATGCTGATCAATGGTGGTCATTCATTCAAAACATGAAGGAAGATGATGAAGTATCAAACATGGAATGGAGGGAGTTCAAAGATCTGTTTTTAGAAAAATACTTTCCTCGCGACCATCGAGCAGATATGGAAAGACAATTTCTGAGTCTGAGACAAAAGGAGGATGAGAATGTCACAAAGTATGAGGCTAACTTTACAAGGTTAGCGAGGTACGCTGGTGATTATATTCGCAACTCAAGAAGTAAGATTGATCGTTTCTTTGATGGGTTAAAACCATTTCTCCGTCGAGCATTAGTCTCACAATCCTTTTCATCGTACGAAGACATTGTCTCATGTGCTATCAAGACCGAAAAGGAATTCTCTAAGTCTTATGACTTTAAAGCAAAGCAAGAGAAGAAGAGACCTGTTGATCAATCTGGGAATGGAAATAAGGGGAATAAGGGAAAGGTTGAATATCCATCTTGTGGTAAGTGCGGGAAGAAACACCCCGGTGCTTGCCTGAAGGGAATGGGAGTCTGTTACAAGTGTGGTGAAAAAGGCCACCAAGCTCATGATTGCAAGGGGAAGAAGGAAGCTACCAACGTTCAGTGCTACAATTGCAGGGAGATGGGGCATTATTCAAATGCATGTCCTAAGCGTCAGGAGAACTTACCTCAGAAAAGGCCAAGGGATCAAGGCCAGGCTTATGTTATCACTACTGCTGAGGTAGAAGCTCCGAAAGACGTGGTGGCAGGTAATTTAATGGTTTCCTCAAGATTAGCAAATGCATTATTTGATTCTGGATCATCGCATTGTTTCATATCTTCCCAGTTTTCTAAGAAAATTAGATATTTCCAATTTGATTTAATAAGGGAGTTGTCAGTTAAAACTCCTAAGGGAAGTATCGTTGCAACAAAGTTTTGTGAATCAGTCCCCATTAGAGCACATAAATTTTCTTTATCTGCTGATTTCATCGTCATACCTATGATTGAGTTTGATATAATCCTCGGTATGGACTGGCTTTCGGACTATGATGCGAAGATTTATTGTAAGAAGAAAGAGGTTACGATTCTTGATGATAATGATAAGGAGCACCTTATTTTTAGAGCAGAATCGTCACCACCTAATTCTTATTTAGATCCACCCCCTGTAGCTCAACTTAATTCAATTATCGGGGAGGAAGAGAATGAAATAACTGTCGGTGAGGAAAGGAATGTTCAAATAGAGGATGTACCTATTGTGAAAGAATTTGTAGATGTATTTCCGGAAGATTTACATGTACATCCTCCAGAATGAGAAGTTGAGTTTTCTATTGATTTGATTCCTGGATCAAGGCCTATATCGAAGACCCCTTATAGAATGGCCACTGTAGAGCTAGTCGAACTAAAGAAACAACTAGAGGAATTGAGTAATAAGGGATTTATTCGCCCTAGTGTTTCTCCATGGGGAGCCCCTGTTCTTTTTGTTAAAAAGAAAGATGGATCTATGAGGTTATGTATCGATTACAGGGAGATCAATGCTATAACGATAAAGAACAAGTATCCCCTACCTCGTATTGATGATTTATTTGACCAACTGCATGGAGCTCAATACTTTTCAAAGATTGACCTTCGATCTGGATACCATCAGTTGTGTGTAAAGAAGGAAGACATTCCGAAAACAGCATTTCGAACCAGGTACGGGCATTACGAGTTTACTGTAATGCCGTTTGGATTGACTAATGCACCCTCTGTATTCATGGATCTGATGAATAGAGTTTTCAAGGATTATCTCGATGAATTTGTGGTGGTATTTATTGATGATATCTTGGTATACTCCAAAACCTACGAAGATCATGAAAATCACTTGCGCATTATCTTGAAGACTCTGAGGAGGCATGAATTATATGGGAAGTTTAGCAAGTGTGAATTCTGGCTTCAGGAGATTTATTTTCTTGGCCATATTGTCTCTAAAGATGGAATCTCTGTTGATCCTTCTAAGACCAAGGCAATCCAAGAATGGCCAGCACCTACGAGTATAACTGAGGTACGTAGTTTTATTGGTTTGGCAGGTTATTATCGACGTTTCGTCCAGAATTTTGCCCGATTGGCTAACCCATTAACGAAGCTCACACGTAAAGGGGTTAAATTTGTTTGGACAAAAGAGTGTGAAGAATGTTTCGAAGAACTGAAGAGAAGATTAATCAATGCTCCTATATTGACTCTACCATCGGGGAATGATGGGTTCGTTATTTATAGTGATGCATCAAAGAAAGGACTTGGCTGTGTCCTTATGCAGAATGATAGAGTTATTGCTTATGCATCACGACAGTTGAAAATTCATGAACAAAACTATCCTACTCATGATCTCGAGTTAGCAGCAGTGATCTTTGCTTTGAAAATATGGAGGCACTACCTCTATGGTGAAAAATGTGAGATTTATACTGATCACAAGAGTTTGAAGTATATTTTCTCACAAAAAGAACTCAACATGAGGCAAAGGAGATGGCTTGAATTACTCAAGGATTATGATTGTACGATACACTACCACCCAGGGAAGGCAAACAAGGTGGCAGATGCTTTGAGTAGAAAAGACCATGGAGTTTTGAACAATATGAGAATTGAAAGGGATCCAATTTTCATGGAGCTAGTGAAGATGGACATGGGAATAACCAGGGAAGGTGAAACATCAATGCTTTTTCAAATGGTTGCCAAACCATCTTTACTAGAAAGGATTAAGAGTTCTCAGACTAATGATGAAGAATTCCAAAAGAAGATTAAAGCTGTGAATGATGGGAGATTGAGAGACTTTGCGTATGAAGGTGGAATTTTGAAATTCGGGAAGAGACTTTGTGTTCCCAATATACCTGATCTAAAAAGGGAATTGCTGGATGATGCTCATAGTTCCAATTTCTCTATACACCCTGGGAGCACCAAAATGTATAGAGATTTGAAGGAACATTTTTGGTGGGACAACATGAAGAGGGAGATTGCTGATTTTGTGTCAAGATGTATGGTTTGTCAATAAGTGAAAGCTGGAAGGAAACAGCCTGGAGGAGTCATGCAACCTCTTCCCATACCGGAGTGGAAATGGGACAATATTACAATGGACTTTGTCATGGGGCTACCAAAGACTCCTAGAAGGAACGATGCAATATGGGTTATTGTTGATCGTCTTACCAAGTCAGCACATTTTCTTGCTATAAGAGAAGATCTACCCCTGGAACGTCTAGCAAGACTATACATTAATGAAGTTGTGAGACTTCATGGAGTACCCCTATCGATTGTTTCTGATCGTGATCCCCGTTTTACTTCAAGATTTTGGAAAAGTCTTCAGAAATCCCTGGATACTGAACTTCATTTGAGCACTGCTTACCACCCTCAGACAGACGGACAATCAGAACGGACTATTCAGACCTTAGAAGACATGTTGAGATCTTGCTCACTTGATTTTCAGGGTATGTGGGATCAATATTTACCACTAGTAGAATTTTCCTATAACAATAGCTTCCATTCGAGTATTCAGATGGCACCATATGAAGCGCTATACGGAAAGAGATGTCGTACACCAACCTGTTGGGATGACGTTGGTGAAAGAAAACTTGTAGGCCCCGAACTGGTGGAGGAAACGGTGGAAAAGGTGAAGGTAATCCAAAATCACATTAAAGCAGCTCAAAGTAGGCAGAAGAGCTATGCCGATAATCGAAGGAAGGATTTGGAATTTCAAGTCGGTGATCATGTTTTCCTGAAGGTATCTCCGTGGAAGGGAGTCATATGTTTTGGTAAGAAAGGAAAATTGAGTCCCAGGTACATCGGACCTTTCGAAATTCTAGAACGAATTGGGGCTGTAGCTTACCGATTGGCAATGCCGCCAAGTCTCTCCAAAGTTCACGATGTGTTCCACGTATCTCTGTTGAGAAAATACATGCCTGACCCAACGCATGTACTCACCTATGAGGAATTAGAACTGGAACCCGATCTGTCTTATTGCGAAGAGCCCGTCAGGATTCTTGATACAAGAGAACAAGTACTGAGAAACCGGACGACGCGTCTGGTAAAAGTTTTGTGGAGAAACCATAAGATGGAAGAGGCAACGTGGGAACCCGAGGAACTTATGATGAAGAACCACCCGAGTCTTTTTATGCAGTAATACCCTAGAAATTGCGAGGACGCAATTATTTGAAGGAGGGGAGAATGTAACACCCCAAGCTTCTACGGTACGCTTCTCTTTGAATAATGTGGTAGCGTGTGTTGTACGCAACTTCGAGTTCTAACACACCGTAACCAATCAAACTAGCTGTTATGAATAGTAATACCTACTTTTTGAAGTTATATATATTTTATATTTTAAAATGGACTTCATTTTTGGATTCAGAATATCAAATTTAGCCTAAGGTGAAATTTTGGTACTTTTCGGATAACTTTCATATTTTGATGAATAGTGAAAATTACTAAATTTTAATTAAAAACAACTTTTTTAATCAAAATAATTAATAGTGATAAATTATGAATTTGAGTGGTTTTAAAGTATATTTAGAATATATTTTTACTCTTTAATATAATTTTGGTCATTGGACATGATTTTACAATTAAACCGAACATAAACGAGTGTCAATCTTTTGATAGTTATTATCTCTTAAAAACACGCTTTTTGTTTTGACAGCGGGATTTAATTTTAAATTAATTTCTGCCACTTCTGTGTTTAGAATTTAGGAAAATGGATTCCATATTTGGAATCAGGATGTTCAAATTGTGTAAATAGGTAACTTTTATTTTTAGACATTTTGAATAATTACTGCGGTAAATATTTTATTTACCATGGTTAAGGGTAAATCCAGTAAATAAGGGTTAAAAAAATAATATTATAATAATACTAAATTACCCTAAAACGTGTCTTAACCCTATTGGTTGATACATGGTCGACCATGGGCATCTTTGGGTCTATTTTGGGACCCCATGGATCCACTTGTAAGTGATAATGACATATTATATTAATAAAGTTAAAATAAAAATAAAAATGGCATAAGCATACATCTTTTAGAAGAACAATTTTTACATAGGGTTATACATGTTGGAATTTCGATTATAAATATTCATTAGAAAGCTAAAAATATTTCCTACATAATGATATTTTATTTATAATTTTTAGACATTAAATAAGTTATTTTATTTATGACACAATGATGATGCAGTAATTACTATAATAGTGAAAAATTAAAATAATTAATATTATAAATACCCAAATAATTATAATATGAAACTTTTAATGAATTAAACTAATTTTCTAGGCTAATATGATATATTAGGATTGATTTAATGGACTTTGTTAGAAGTAATCAATCTGTTATGAGTTTCACAAAAATCAACTATTGAATAGTGTCAAAATTGACATAAAAGAGTTCTTAAAACAAATATTATATTATTAATTGATATTAAATTCCTAAAAATCTAAGGTTCGGCCAAGAGACTTATATTATGATAGGTTAATCATTAATGGACCACTTGGGGGTCGCTTGGATGTATATAGTAAGTTTATTAACCATATTATATAAAAATACAAAGAGACATTGTAAAAGTGAAACTAATTAACTTAGAGTTAATACTTAAAGATAAGGTTAATATAAGTACCCAAACCTGTCTAAATTCTATTGGTTGAGTGGTTTTCGACCTATCCCCACCTTAACCTTTTAATAATCAACTTTGGGGCCTTTAGAAACCGAATATGAATTTATTATAAATTAATATTTCTAACCTTTCCAAAGGTGCCCCTCACCCCTCTTATAAAAGGGCACTCCTCCTTCTCATTTCTTCACACCTTCAAAGCCTTTTGGCTCGGCCAAACTCTGCCCAAATACTCTCCCAACATCCCTCACTACAACCTAGAGGCCTTATTTTGATCAGAAATCCAACCTATGGAGCCCTTTTGATCAAATCAAAAGGAAGAACCCGAAGAAGAGGTAATGATTTCACCACCCTTCTCCAAGTTCATTTCTTCTTCCACTTCTTCTTCCTTTGTTCTTACCATTCTAAAATAATAACTCCAGTATCTCACATATACTGTGATGTTATTATAAATATGGTACAATCATATTCAGTATTCTATCCACCCTTTGAATAACATGTCACCATACGTGCGTACGTACGGCTTACCGTCTCCACGTCGTGGTGTAATTGTTATTCAATATAATATTATTTGGATGGGTATAATAATGATGTGTAACTCATGTAAATAATAAATATAACATGTTAATTATTCTGTATATATGATATACCATCCATTTATATATTATTTTAATATCAGAAGAATGATATTGTCGCTCGTGCGTACGTACGGACTACCGTCTCCACGAACGCGATGAGATTCATTCTCCATCGTATCCATTCAAGTATAATTATCATTTGATGATTTAAAAATGATTTTTAAGGACTGGATATCATTCTGGATATGAATTAGATACAACAACCATGGCTTATGTAACAAAACATATAAAAGAAAATGAGTAAGTTAACTCCCGAAACAACGATAATTCTAAGATATTATTAACAAATCAATGTTAAAAGATCATATATGATATCATATTAATATATATGATTCTTGTATAATTTAATAACAACTATTTCACCATTATACAGGAGGTTAACCTACCCCAACCAAGGAAAAGTACAAGGTAAGGGTTATTTCACAATCTCTTCATTATTCGAGGTTGTTTATATGTAATAATCTACTGGGATCTCTTTATCATCCACATCCATGTTTCTTAAAAATGTATTTCAAAACATTTTTACTATTTACAAGAATATGGGTTAAAGTCATTTATACCCTTTTTTGACTTTTTATAAGAGGTTTATAAAGGAATCTTTCCATCGTTATCAAAAAAAGGTCCTTTTTAACCTTTTCGACAGAATTGAGGTAAGAATGTTTTTTTTTAACTTATACGGCGGGTGCGGCTATTTTCCGCCGTTATAAAATCTTCAAAGCTTCCCTTACAAGATTATAAGAATATTTTCAAAGAAAATGTTTTATTTTATATGGATCTTAAATTATTTCAAAATAAAAGGAGATATTTCTTTAAAAAGAATTTTGATTTCATCTATGTCAACATCCTTTGATGGATTTTAAGATTATTTGAAGTTGATTTATTATGATACAAAACTTCTATATTGTATTGAAGGTTTTGTGATATGTTTGACTGTGGATGTGCTATTTTTATACCATTCATAGTTTATGGTGAAAGTATTGACATTTCATATGCTAGTTTTAATATGAATGTTTATGTTATGTTTAAACCTTTTCATATGGGAATGCATTGGACTTAATATGTGACGGGTGGAGCCCGCTATAGCTCCTCGATGCATCGGTAGGTCTCATGAGACAAACTAGTGTCTTGGCACAAGGCCTTGACAAAATCTTATTTGTAGTCTTGGCACGAGGCCTTGGCTATGTGGTTATGATAGTCTGGCATTATGCATTCCAACATTATGAAAGTGGTTATTGATTTTTGCATGTGATTATTCATTTAGTAGAATATCCATGTGAATAAGTAAATGGCATTATTTCATTTTATTTATGCCATACCATGTTGAAAGTTCGTATTTAAAAGGCTTTTGTTTTAGTTATACATTGCCTTAAATGTTTATTCTTATTTATGAAAGTTTCCGCTATATTGTTATCCTTACTGGGCATTTGAGCTCACCCCTTTTCTATGTTTTATTTTTCCCAGGAAGTGAAGAAGTAAATTATGAATGACTTGCAGGGATATTATGAGGGGTTAATAGTGTGGCTATGAAGACTTTGTTATTGTAGTGGTTTTTCACTTTGAAATGTAATGTAAAAATTTATGATTATATCTAGTGTTTCCAAGGCTACTAAACCAATCGGTCTTTTGAGATTTGATCTTTCTTGTGATCATGCCAATGTTATGTAAGTAATGCACTGACTCTGGGTAGCTGGGGTCGGGGCGTTACACCGCAGGCAGGCGGGCCGCTCACCGGGCAGGGCACCAGGAGGCCGCGGGCAGGCGAGCCGGGCGTATCTCGGGCTGGCGGTGTTCAACCGGAAGCATCGATGTGCCACGGGGGGCAGCGCGATTCACAGAGGTCACGGGTAGCGTGGACTTTGTTGTTGCTGCCTTCGTCATCGTCGCCTCATCGCTATGTCGTAGAAGTCCACAAGAAGAGAGAAAACTATGGAGGATGATGGTCCATGTTAGGTTGGCACTCACCCTCCGTGCTTAGGAATGTATCATTTGGATCATCATAAGAACAATATGATCATTAATACGTTCGCATCAATCCCATTTTATCCTTTGAAGAAGGTAAAAAAAAGTGGTACAACATCAACAAATAATAATCCCCCTAACCTTGATTCGTCAGTCTTCATTCGTTGATGTCGTGGAAATATGGTCGTCGATCTGTGGTAGACGAACACGTCCCACATCGAAGGATTCTAAGGAAGAAGGTCGGAGGGGGTCATTCCTCATAGTCGAAGTCATCCCTCACCGGCTTTCTTCATCGGGAGAGCGTTCTTCATTCTTCGGTGGTCGTTCTTCGTCGTTGAGTTCTTCTCCTCCCCATGCTCCACCAAAATTCCAAGGGAAAAATAATAGAATAAAGCATTGTCTGTTATTTTTTGGCACAAAAATTCAAATTATGGTGGTTTATTAAATGATACAACTCATTTAATTAATGTAGTGGAGTTGGCTCAAATAATTGAAAGGGTTGGCATAAATTAAATTAAGGGGAGTTGAATAGTTTCTCCGCCTTAAATGGGGGGTTCCAAGGGGTTATAAGCCCGGGTGGTCCCCACCAAAATTATCCCCCCAATGTAGGTTATGTTTGAGTGGGCCCCACTACCATAACATCTCATGGGAGTTTAAGGTGTGGTGGCCCCCACCTCCAACCTTCAGTTGGTGGTTTTAACTAACAAGAAATAAAAATGAACCCTCCACTTTATTTTTATTTAATTTTATCCTAAAAACCCAAAAAAAATAACTTATAAACTCGACCCACTACCATCTATGTAAATGTAGTCTTAAGTGAATATCGGCGCTGCGAGTTATACGGTGTCCTCAGATTTCAATTCTGAGCACCGGTTCAAAAGTTATAAAATCCCACTGGTACATTCACTGAACTTACGTGAAAAAAACTTCATAAATTTATTCCAGGTACATCGGGCCTCTAAATCAAGCATCGTAAATTTTAATGGCCTCATAAAGAACCCATGTATTTAGAAAAAATCCACGGAATTTCTAGGTCTTTACACCCAAAATTAGTTATTTTCCTCTCTGACTCAATATTTAATTTGATCAATATGTTCTTTTTGTATTAATAATTTTTTATTTTAAAAAATGAATATACCATCAACTAAAAAAAGGGTTCAAATCAGCTCTTTATAAACACAAATTTAATTATGTTGTCTCAACTAAAAGTATTCTATATTTTCTCCTCCCCACCATAACCATGTTCTATAAGTCTTTTTCATTCCAAAAAAATCATGATAAGGAGTTGTACAGTGTCACCCAAGGTAGAATATTAAAAGGGATATGTAATGTTCTCAATAGGACTCTATTAATCCACTTATTCTTATACATCAAGAAACTTGTTATATAAATGAATGTTTAAAAAATTATTTATTTAAAATATTATTTAATTTTATTATACTAATGGAATAACAATTTTATACTTTTCTCTAAAACTACTGGAATAATTATGTTGTCATCAGGTGTACGTAAACATTTCCACATCCATGAATGATGAATAGGATTTTTCATCCATATATTACATGGTTAGTGATAAAATAGTATTTTTAATATATTTTTGGTGATATTTATAACATTATTAACATTATAAAATTATAAAACATCCCCCATATTCATTCCATTATATTGAAAATGATTGTGTCACCCTTTCAATTGTGCAGATCGATGATTCTACAAATGTGATGTATTTTTTCACACTAGTAATTTATTATATATCTAAAACTATTAAGATGTATTTCACTACCTTATTTAAATATATAAAATATAATTATACTTTTTAATTTTTACAATATTTAGAGATAATCACTCTATTAACCATACTCACTCATCAATTATAGTATGTTCTTGCTTGGGTCGGTTTAACCAACTACACAATCAATGTTGAAGATTTATAACATAGGAATATGAGGAATCATAATTCATTATTATATTTGATAATAATAATTAAATAATTATATTTTTTGGAATAATAAAACATAAAACTATCCTTTTACTAAGATACTACTCATCTTTCTTAAAAAATTACAAAAAAAAATTTATTACTTCCTTCATCTTAATGAATCATTTCCAAAACAGTCAAAAAATTAATTTTTAATATGATAAACCATATAAAATATATCTTCTAGTTCCAATAATTATATTAGGATCATGAACTTTTTAAATATTATAAATTATTGAGATTTCCATTATAAAACTACTAGAGAATAAAAGGTTGATGCTAATAAAATCAGATAATGAAAATAAAATATAACTAAATTATATATTTATACCAATTTATTAGGAATTAATATCATAAAATGATATAGGTATTGATATGGTTTTGAAATGTGAAATTATGATAGTTTTTTTAATACAGTATGTTTGGGAATTCCTGGTGAAGTATGATTAAGGTTAACTATATATTTATCATAATTTATTCACTATGATATGATGTGTATCCAACACATGATTCCATTTTATTCTATAAAAATTTATAATGTATTTAAGTTATCAATTTTTTAGTAAATATAAGCAATTTCAATGTTCCTCTCTTATTTTATACTTAATTGGGTTTTAATTTGAATTAAAATTTCCATGAAATGATTTTTTTATTAAATCATCCATCATTTTTATTGTATAATGATTCATCTTAAAATTAATATATAAATTCATGGTTTATTCCAGCCTAATATTTTGTTGTTTACATTAATATTATTAATTGGTAAAATTAATATTAATTTTGAATACCCCCCTTGATGAATTTATTCCCAATAATGGTTACACATTGATTAGAATAATTCAAATTATGTTTAATGATGAACTTTATTCTTTCTATTTGTTCCCTTTCCTCTGATTTTAAACAGTATATTTTAAAAAATAATTATGTTTTACTGCATATGAACATCATATATTCCCTTTCCCTTTAAAATTTTTATCCATTTTTAATAGATTTATTATGACAATGTTATTTAAAAATAATAAAAAAGGTTTCCATCAACCTTAATTTGTTTTATCTTCCATTCCATGTTTCACTAAGATATTATTTTTTCTATTTTCAAGGATAAATTGATGAAGGATATTTTAAAAAAAATATTAAATTAACCACATTTCCTGATTACTATTTTTGAAAATATATTTTTTAACTGAACTACATCATCATTATTTTAGAAAAGTAAAAAATTGTTCTTAAAATAATTATTTTGGTTTTTTTGTTGATACATTCTTTTTTCATTTAGACCAACATTTTTAACAATGATTCCACTCAATGTTAATATTTTTTTTATAAATATACATACATTTTGATGAATATAAAATAAAAAGGATCATTTCTACTCTTCGTTCAAATGGATTTATTGAATTATCATGAAAATGTATTTTTCTTCTATACAAATATCCTTAATTCTATTTATATTACACTAGGATTATGTTCCTATACCACCATATTATTTTTTATCTATTTGACTTATGAAATTTTCTATAGATGTTTTCATCAAACCCATCCCATTTACATTTTTTAATTATGTGTTATTTGAAATACAAATGATTTCATTTTCTCTTATCACACTAATGTATGAAGCATTATTATTAAAAGGGGTCCATATATTTCCCTATATTTATTTATTTGATGTTTTACATCTTACTAGCTCATAAATGCTACATGGATTGTTAGACCACGAACACATGGTTATATAGTATATGAGGTAAGGACCATGACAGTACTTAGGTTATAATATTAATTCATAGAGTTTATTTGGGTTGTTATAACAAGCCTATGATAGTACAGAAGTAGTTTTCGAAGACCAAAATGGTGCATTGGTTGTATCATAATCCCAAATGGGTATAGTAGATGTTATCCCCACTCTAATAGGCCACATGGGATACTAGATGATTCCCAATAGGGTAATCATGTGGTTATACCAATCCACTATATTGATTATAATCGATTAGCAATGATAGCTTCTATAGGTTAATGTTTAATATGTTTTACCTTGTACCACATTTCTAGATTACATGATTTTGGCACGAAACAATTGATATTATTTAGTGATACATATTTATACACAAATTTCCCTTAAAATATGTTATTTCATGTAATACTAATGAGTTCAATAATATCCATTATGAAAATATATTATTTAAATTGTAATGAATCAGACCCTCATGTCCATTACATTACCAAAAACACGGTTTCACCGAAATGGTGGCACCGGTCGCGGTAGCACCAATTATGGTGTCTCACCATGATGATGGAACTATGATGGTGGAACATCGAAATGGTAGCACATCAAAATGGTGGAAATGGCTATGGAGTCTCACCGTGATGGTGGCACCATGATGGTGGAACAACGATACAATAGCACTGCTGACGGTGTCTCACCGAACCGATGACACCATAATGGTGGCACCGTGATAGTGGAACGGTGATGGTGGAACAACATGATGGTGTCACACCATGATGGTGGCACTATAACAGTGGAACTATCACGGTTGCACACTGGAATAATGGTACTGCTTACGGTGTCTCACCAAATCGTGTCTCACCCCTTTCCTTTTCCCAATTTTCAGTTTTCTAGTTTCACCATGCAATATATATTTTGATGTAAAAAGTGTTTAATAACTTTTTTAAAGCCTTTTAAAATCCCATAAATAGTATCTAAAATCCCTATGGGTATGGCGAACCTCGATTTACTAAAATGAGTGGCTCACTCCCCTTTTCCTTGTACATTCTAGTTCCACCCTACCACCCTTTTTTCCTCTGATTAAGGGAAACCCTCTGAATCATATTCATTATGGACACACCATCCAGGAGGATTATTAAATGATAATTAATTCAATCTTGTGTAACCACCCAACCGCAAGGAGAAATCACAATCGGCCTTTAAAGTAGTTCATGATTCATATCTCATAACTCCAGGGCCTAACCTTTTTATCACACTGTAATTTCTTCTTCTTATTCTTCTTCTAATCCTTAGCTGGTCTCTTTTCTTTCATTGGTGCATTTGGATTCCCCCTTCTGAAGTTAGTGATTCTCTTGTGCTATAGCTATTCTTGTCCACTCTTGGAGCCCCTGAAGTCCCCCCCACCCACCCACCTTCATGTCGTGCATCCCCGGTTCTTGGCGCGTGGTGAAAAAGATAGATCATTTATCATCAAGGTAGGGTTCTTCCTTCATCACTCTTTACTATATATCACGTGGGGAGGGTATTATAGTGTTTCTATGAGGATGGGTGACACCAAATATTTGACAAAGATATGGAATGGTTTTTAATGAATGATGGGGTATGTTGATGATTCTACAACACTTTTTTACCTTTTCATATATGTTTTGAATTGTATAGTATTATGTCCACTGAAAATCATAGCCATTGGTGGCCATTCCTTGCCCACAAATTAAATTCTGTTTTTTGGATATTTATGTGATTGAATGGTTAAAACATGGAAACTGGCTAATCATGTAAATTTGGTTTATAAAATAGCATCCTAATGAATAATAAACCTTGTGTGATCACCTCAGTTAACTGAACAGTAGAATGAAACTTAATGAATGGTGTGGAAAAATCTAGAAATATCCTTGCTCTGTTTTGGTAATATGTGTGGTGTCTTTTGGTACTGCATATGGGGTGATGTGTATGGGGATGGGATCTACTGTTGTTTAGTTTTTGTCTTGTGGATCTATACATGTAGGTTGGGGATTGCTATAGTTCCAGTACATTGAGGTATCTCATGGATCCCTTTGTTGACGTGACATTACAATAGAATCAGGTGTGAATTTTTAAAATGTTGTTTGGTTGTCTTTGCTTCCTAGGCTTGTTGGTATTCATGTTAGTTTCCTGGTAGTGAAGGATTATTTAAAAAGAATCACTTCAATATGAAGACAAGAACGAGTAAAATGGGGAATAGTGTTCCGGGGAAAAGATGTGACTTGGTTGTGGTTATGGCCTTTCATATGAATGAGTAGTCATGAGTGTGTTTGTGCATAGGCTGGTTTTGGAACCCCAATGTTGGGATGAGTGCTTTTTACATATATGTATATTTTAGTTTTTATGCTTATTATCTGCGCCCCACCCAGGTAGAGCACTTCGTGTCGAACACCCCCATTTCATCAGGGATGGTGTTTTCCGAACACTCCTATGAGTGGTTGGTTATTAGATCCTTTTCTTAGCCTTTTTTCAAGTATCCCAAGACTCTTCGTGTAGGCTGTAATGACTTGATGTCCATTTTAGCCCACGATTCCTTGGGTAGGGTTGTTGTGGTGGTTGGCCCAAGTGTGTGCGGGCAGGTCATTTCCAAAGTGTCTTCGGATGAGGCCCAGGTGTCTTCGAGCATGGCAGTAGTTATTCTTTACCATGTGTTTGCAGGTGTAGTTACGTGTGGTTTTGGCCCAGGTGTTTTCAGGTGGGATGTGTGTTTGTGATATCCCATGTGTGTGTGTGGGTGGGGTATGGTAGTGGGACTATGGTGAGGATTGTGGGGAAGGTTTGACTCATATGATGTCTTACATAACCAGTGGGAAATTTGTGCGGGTTATCCAAAAATCGATGTGTAATTAATATTATCTTACTTTACTTTCCATTCCTTATTTGGGGAGTGTTCCTTGGTGAGGTTTGGGTGGATAGTCTCCTTGATAGGTGCTTTGGTTACCACCTTTTCTCACTGGGCATTAGCGTGCCTCCTCACTTGTGCACGAGAACTTTTGGTTTTCCCTATTAAGAATACATGTATACTCACCCAATGTATATAAAATTGCTTTCTGGTTTCCAGGAGGAATTTGGGGACCATGCATAATGGTACTAGCTCAGACTTTGGGACAATTGTTGTTGATAAGTTTTTCTTGGGTACTTTTCTTTGTCATTTAATTGTACTTTATAACACTTACTTTTGGAACACGCATATGGGAATGGTGTGTTTTGACATTACTTTTACTTTTTTTGGTTTTTTTGGGAAATTGTATATTATCTCCTAATCCTATAAAATAAAAAAAGGTATTTACTTCCATGTTATGTGTGATTCTATACCCATGGTTCTAGTCGCCACTCTGGGGCCTATTGAAGGTGGGTCTCAGGGGGTCTTTATATCTCCTTTAACATGAGGAAGGGTTTGGAAATTCTGATGTCCATTCCCGCATCTTGGTAAAAAAAGACATGAAAGAATGGTATCATAGGTATAATAGTTGAGATATAGGATGGATCTTGGGATTAGGCACAGTGAGGAATGCATGGGATGGTAGAGAAATAATGTTAGGCAATCTTGGTGTGTTAAATAGGCCAAGGAAGACCAACTAGGACCCAAGATTTTTGGGACCTCGTTATCCAATGCAAGACTTTGGACCTAGAAAACTACCAAGTGAGGCCACACTGATTGTAGGGTAGAGACCATAGGAAAGGTACATGCATCATAATGACTTTTGTTCTTATGTGTTATGGGAATTTAAATAATTAAATAATAAGTTTATGAAATAATTTAAGGAAATCCTCTACACTACTCAGGCTTAAGAATTCCTTTTTTAATTTGAAGCTATGGAACATGGATGATGACCATGAGTAGGGTGGGAGATCAATGCTCATGAGACTATTTTGGCTGATCAACAGACGGCTGATCTAGAGGAGGAGGATGACCAGTGGAAGAGGACACTTCGTGCCTTTTAGTAACAGACCCTCTGGAAGTACAAGGGTAGTATCTCAGACATGGAGACAGAGAGATGGATCGAGGAACTGGTTATAGATTTCAGCTTGATCTGGGCTCCGACAGAGTACTGGGTTCCTCTGGCTATGTGCTAGATTCCAAGAGCGGCACGTAAGTGGTGGACAGTATATCTAGGGAAAAAGAGGGAGGCTGAGGTTTCATGGACTGACTTCGAGAAGGAGTTCCATGTGCAATTCCTCTCTTACATGATGACTATGGAGAAGAGGTAGGATCAACTCTTCATTCAGCATGGGAGCATGTCAGTGAGGGAGTTGGTGATCTAGTTCAAATATCTCCCTCTCTTTTCATCAGACCTATTTCCAGATGAGATGTCTTGGGCAATATGTTTAGAGGAGGAACTATGGCCTTCTATTTAGTATTTGGTTTCTCCCTTCCCCCTACCGACACACTTGGAGGTTCACAATAAGGCCGAAGTGGTAAAAATAATGCACATGATCGGATGGCCATCAGTATTAGGCCTCCAAAATCAGGTCTTTCTAGGTTTCGGCCAGTGGGGAGCTGGCCTCAGCAGTTCCAGATTCAATCTATGGGTCCTCTCCCCTTCCTTGAGGGCCTAGGGTTGAGATGCTTCATTTGGGGAAGTCAGGGGAATCTTTGAAATTAGTGTCCAGACTTAGTGCAATACACAGGAGAAGGGAAGGTTCAGTACCCACCTCAGTAGTAGCAGTTTTCAGCTGGCCCTTTTTTGCAGTAGGAGTAGGGACAACAATCACCCACTTCTTAGAGAGCAGACCCTATAGGAGGAGGCTGACCTCAGGGATCTCTTTAGGGACCCCAAAAATTTCATGGTTGGGGTGGAGGCTGACATATGAGGGGCAGAGAAGCTCGGCGTGGGCAGTTGCATGCCATAGAGGTAGCAGTTCTAGCAGGTCCAGAAGTCATTCGAGGTAAGATAATCTTGTCTAACACTCTTTCTTGTGCCTTGTTTGATTCAGGAGGTTTTCACTCCTTTGATGCACTTAGTCTATCAAATTCTCCGGATCTTCATGTAGAGAGACTTCATGTGCCCCTACTTCTAAGTACACCAATCAGGGGTCAGACCAGCTTTTCTAATGTTTTCGGGATGTAGACTAATGTGGTACCACATCAGTCCAGTGTGGACCTTCTTTTACAACAAATTCAGTCGTATGATGTCATCCAATGCATTAACTGTTTTTTCTCTATGTGTTTCATTGTCAACTTATTCCAAATAGGGATCATGTTTTCATATGTGGGTGGGCAACATGTGACCTTCAACAGTGAGTGGAGTTACGATGAGGGAAGCCAGTGAGTGGATCCCTTCTTTTCCTTGATTGCTGACCTGTTTGTGGAGTCGGTATATGCAGACATGATGGATGTCCCAGGTATTATCATTGAGTTTATGGACGTCTTCCCAAATGAGGTGGTCACTCTACCCCCTCGACGTGTTGTTGAGTTCAGGGTAGACTTGCAACCATGTGTCCGTCTGATTTCAATGGCTCCCTATCGGATGTCACTTTATGAAGAAGGTATATAGTACTCTTAGGCTGTACATTGACTACTAAAGACTAAATAAAGTAACATTCAAGAATTTTTACCCTCTCCTGGGGGTAGACGATCTCTTTGACTAACTGAGGGAGAAGGTCAGTTCTCTAAGATCGAAATGTGAACTTGGTATCACCAGTTAAGGGTAAAGGAGGGTCACATCTCGAAGACTGCCTTTATGTAAAGATATGGGCACTTTGACTTTATAGTCATGTCGTTTGATGTTACGAATGTGACTGTTGGGTTCATGGGGCTTGTAAACCCTGGTTTCCGTGAGTATCTGGATAGGTTCGTAGTTATGTTTATTAACAACATCATGATATACTCAAGATCAGAGGAAGATCACACCGAGCATCTAAGGATGGTTTTATAGGTCCTTTGACACCACTAGTTCTATGAGAAATTGTCCAACTGTAAGTCATGGACATGAGAAGTTCATTTCCTTGGACACATGTTGACCAAGAAGGGAATAGCGATTGACCAGTCGTATTTAGAAGTAGTTTTTTCTTGGGAGGCACCCAAGAATGTGGTAGAGGTTCGCAGATTTCTGGGTCTAACAGGTCACTACAAAATATTCATACCCAACTTCTACCAATTTGGAGTGCCTTTGACTGCCTTGACCAAGAAGGAATAGGCTCTTGTATGGAGCGAACAGTGATGGGAAGCCTATAGTTATCTGAAGGGGAGGATGTTTAGTTCCCCAATGCTAAGGTTTCTAGAGGATGGGGTGATGTTTGAGGTGTTCTGTGATTCTTTGGGCCAAGGCTTGGGATGTGTTCTAATGTAACAACGGGTGGAGATATATAATGTTTCTAGGCAGTTACATCCCCAAGAGTGTAATTATGCCACCCATGATCTGGAGCTAGCAGCGGTCATGTTTTCACTAAAGTTATAGTGTCATTAACTTGTGGGGGATTCTTTGTGGTCCTCACGGATCAAAAAATATTGAGTTATATATTCTCTCAGTGGGACCTGAACATGATGTAGCAGTGGTGGATGGAGTTTCTTTAGGACTATGACTTCAAAATTTCTTACACCCCAGGGAAGGGGAATGTGGTGGCTGATGACTTGAGTAGGAAGTCGGAGAAGGATGTGGTTCGGGAATCAGAAGATGCTTGGAAGGTGATGGGAGAGTTGGCTTCCCTAATCATAGATGCACGGGTGGAGGATGGGAGAGGTTTCCTATTCCAGTTGACAGTGCAGTCCTCTATGATGCAGCAGGTGGAGGAGTCTCAGTGGGGGGCCATAGAGGCTGAAGTTATGCACAATCGTGCTAGCCAGGGTATTGCTCCAGAAGTATGGTTGGAAGACGGGAAGAATCAGATGTTGTTCCATGGGAAATTGTTTGTACTAGGGGGAATTCACAAAAGTTTTCATGGTGAGTTCCACAACTCACCCCTGGCAGTACACCCAAGAGTATCCAAGATGTACCAGGGCATGAGGGGTCAGTTTTGAGGGCCCAGTGCAAAGCAGGCAGTGGCAGAGTTGGTGGAAAAATGCCTCATGTTTCTACAGGTGAAAGCTGAGCACCGCATCCTAGAAGGATTATTACAACCTTTAGATGTACCCGAGTTAATGTAGGATGATATCTCGATGGATTTCATCACGGGACTTCCTAGGCTACATAGAGGTTGCGATACTATCTAGGTAGTCATGGACAGGCTGATGAAATCAGTTCACTTCCTCGCAATAAAGGATTCAAGTAAAGTGGATGCCTTATCAAAAAGGTATGTGGATGAGTTGGTGCGGTTTCATAGAGTTATGAGATACATAGTCTCCGATTGGAATAATTTGTTTACCTCACGGGTCTCAAAATGATTGAAAAATGCTTTTGTCATGCATTTATGCCTCAACACATCCTTCCACACCAAGACAAGTGGGCAGATAAAGCGCCCCATCCAGAAGTATGAGGATATGCTACATGCATGTGTTTTGGATATTGGGGGATCATGGGAATAAAACGTCCCTCTGGTAGAGTTTTCTTATAATAATATCTACAATTACCCCATTTTCATGGCCCCGTTTGAAGCCTTGTATGAGAGGTCGTGTCGCTCACCCATATGCTGGGCAGAGGTAGGGGAATCAGGTTTTCATGGACCAGAAGTGGTATAGAACACCAAGAAAAAGGTTCTGCTTATTCGAGAAAGGATGAAATCAGCTCAGGACCGGAATAAGTCATATTTCGATCATAAGAGGAGACCCTTGGAGTTTGGGGTAGGGGACCATGTGGTCTTGAAGGTATCCCCTCGGCGTGGGAAATGGAGGTTCGGTAGGTGAGGTAACCATTCCCCAAGGTTCATTGGACCCTTTGAGGTGTTATGGTTAGTTAAATAAGTGGATTATAAGCTAGCACTACCACAACCGCTATAGAGGGTGCACAAAATATTCAATGTGTCTTAGCTCTGTAGGTATCTACATGATGACTCGCACGTCCTTGACTTGGGGGAGATGGATATTGGGGACCACACGATGTTTATAGAGAAGCCAGTGTGGATCGAGGATCAAAAGGAGAACGTGCTTTGTGGATGAATCATCCCTTTGGATCGTGTGTTGTGGAGGCATGGTGGCCTCGAGGAGAGTACCTGGGAATGAGAGGCAATGATACACACCCAATACCTAGAGTTGGTTTTAATTTTATCTTATTTTGTTTTGTACTTGTTTATGATGTAATGTTTAACCTATGGATTGTGTTAATTGTTTCCCTTTTTCTCTAAGTGTGTGTGAATTTTACTAATTGTGAGGAGGAGAGAACCTAATCCCTAGTCAGCAGGCATTAAAGTGGATGTGTTTAAACTCGTGCAAGAGAGTATATGCCACCCAAAGAGAATAGTATCTTGACATAGAGGAAAGGACTCCCTAATCTATATGATTGGACTGTATGGCCTTTACATATGTTCTTTGTGGTCGCTTGGGGTAATGGAGTGGTGGTGTATCCATGATGTTCAGGATATAGATGAGGAAGCGGTGTTCCTAAATATCGAGGTTGTTCTGACTTTCGAACAACTCTAGGGTGGTTTTTCCTTGGCGGGTATCTTACGAGGTTGTTGTTCAGACCCCTCTCTTATCTTCAAGTTTATCCTTGAATTCTCAAGGACAAGAATAGTTTTATAGGTATCTGATGTAATGGCATGGACCCTCTTAGTCCATTACATTTCCAAAAACTTAGTCCCACTAAAATGGTGGCACCGGTCAGAGTAGCACTGGTTATGATGTCTCACCATGATGGTTGCACTGTGAGGGTGGCACCGTGACGGCGGCACATTGAAACGGTGGCACTACCTACGATTTCTCACCGTGATGGTGTCATACCAAAATGGTGGCACCGCTGATGGTGTCTCACCGAACTGGTGGCATAGTGATGGTGTCACACCATGATGACGGGACACCATGATAGTGGCACCGTAACAGTGGCATTGTGATGGTCGCACACCAGAATGGTGGCACTGCTTATGGTGTCTCATCAAACCATGTCTCACCACTTTACTTTTTCCCAGTTTCTACTTTTCCATTTTTTCCCCATAATGTATCTTTTGACGTTAAAGTTATTAATAACTTTTTAATCCTTTTTTAAGCCCATAAATGGTATCTAAAATCCATGACGTCCGGGTGAACCTTGACTTATCAAAATGCATGGCTCACGCCCTTTTTCCCAAATTTTCCAGTTCCACCTTGTCACCCATTTTCCTCTGATTAAGGGAAACCCTTTGACTCATAACCGTTATTGACACCCCTTCCATGAGGATTATTAAATGATAATTAATTCCATCATGTGTAACCACCCAACCACATAGAGAAACCATGATAAGCTTTTAAATCATTTCAAGATTCATATCATGTAACTCCAGGGACTCACCTTTTTATCGCATGATAATTTCTTCTTCTTCTTCTCCTTGGCTGGTCACTTTTACTTTCTTTAGTGTGTTTCGTGTCCCCCTTCCCGAGGCTCGTGATGCACCTGTGCTAGAGATTTTTTGGCCGACTCTTGGATCCCCTGGAGTTCCCCCTGCAAGTCATGCATCCCTGGTTATTGGCGAGTGGAAAAAAACATCGATCTTTGATCATCTAGGTATGGTTTTTTCTTTCATATCTCTTTACTATGTATCATGTTGGGCGGGTATTCTAGTGTTTCTACTGGGATGGGGGAAACCAAATCTTTAGCAAATATAATGAATGGTCCTTAACGAATGATGGGGTGTTTTGATGATGCTACTATACTCTTTTACCTTTGCATATATGTTGTGAATTGTATGGGCTTATGTCCACTAAAAATCTTGGTTGTTGGTGGTCCTTCGTTCCACACTAATTAACTTATGTTTTATGGATATTTCTGTGATTGATTGGATATAACAAAGAAACTAGATAATCTTGTAATGTTTGTTTATAAAATGGATTCCCAATGAATAAGAACCCTTGTTTGATCACCCCGGTTAACTGAAGAGTAGAATTGAAATTAACGAGTGGTGTTGATAAATCTAGAAATGTACTTGATCTATTATGGTAATATGTGTGGTTGCTTTTATTGATGCCTATGGGGTGATATGGATAGGGATTGGATCTCCTATTGTATAGTTGTTGGCTTATCTATCTAAACATGTAGGTTGGGGCTTGGTTTGGTTCGAGTACTTTGAGGGATCTCACATATCCATTAGTTTGTGTGACATTACAAGAGAACTGGGTGTGAATTCTTATATTGTTGTTTGGCTATCTTTCCTTCCTTCACCTATTCGTATTCCTATTAGTTTCCCAATTGTGAAGGATTATTTAAATCGAATCACTTGAATCTGAAGAAAAGAACATGTCATAAGGGGAATTGTGTTCTGGGGAAGAGTTGTGACTTGGTTTTGGTTGTGGTGTTTCTTATCAATGAATATTCATGAGGGTGTTTGTGCATAGGCTAGTTTTAGAACCCCAAGGTTTGGGAGATCTATTTTTACCTATATGTATATTTTAGTATTTATGCTTTTTATTTGTGCCCCATCCAGGTTGAGAACATTGTGCCCAACACCCCCATTTCATGGGGGAGGGTGTTTTTTCCCAAACTCCTATGAGTGGCTTTTTATTAGCTTCTTTTCTTCTCCCTTTCACAATTATCCCAAGATTCATCGAGTAAATAGTGATGTCCTAAGGTTCATTTTAGCCCATGATTCCTCGGGCAGGGTAGATGCTGTGGTTGGCCTAGGGGTGTGCGGGCAAGTTGTTTCCCAAGTGTCTTCGGGATGAGGCCTAGGTATCTTCAAGTGTGGCAGTAGTTGTTTTGGGCCAGGTGTTTTCGAGTGTGGTAACGTGTGGTTGTGGCCTAGGAGTTTTTGGGCGGGATGTGTGGTTTTGATAACCCAGGTGTGTGCGAGAGGGGTGTGATAATGGGACTATGATAAGGATGGCGAGGAAGTTCGGACATGTAGGATGTCTTCAATAACCAGTTGGAAAGTGGTGTAGGGTACCCAAACATTGAATTTTTATTACTATTATCTTACTTGAAATGAGTTATTTGGGGAGTGTGCCTTAGTGATGTTTGGGTGGTTAGTCTCCTTGCTAGGTTTTTTGGTTACCTCCTTTTCTCATGGGGCATTAGCATCCCTCTCCACTTGTGCATGAGAGATTTTGGTTTTCCCTACTGAGTATACTTATATACTCACCCTGCGTATATAAAAATATTTTCAGGTTTCTAGGAAGACTTCAGGGACCGTGCGGGATGGTACTATCTAGGACTTTGGCACAGTTGTTGTGGATGATTTTTTTCTTTTCTTGGGTACTTTTCTTTGGAGTTTTCTTGTACTTCATAGAACTTACTTTCAGAACATGAATATGGGAAGGGATTGTTTTGGCATTACTTTTACATCCTTGTTTGGTGTTGTTTGGGACTTAATATCTTATCTCCAGATCCTATTAAATGAAAAAGGGTAATTCCTTCCATGTTACATGTGATTTTATACCCTTGGAGCTAGTCTCCACTATGAGGCCTATTGAAGGCGGTTCTTAGGGGTCATTATCACTCCTTCAACTTAAGGAAGGAAGGGTTTGGAAAATCTTCATTCCCTTCCATAATTGTGGTGAAGTCAGGTCATTACATAAATATAATTCTTAATACTATTATTTATCTCATGGATATGTCTTCTAATATTCATAGGATCTAATAGTTGATAACATTTTTATATGGTTTCACATACTAAGCATGTAGGGGGACCCCTGTTCTACGATTCCCATTTTAATCCTATTAGAGTAGGGTTTCTTTATTTATTTGGATTAGTGTTGGGTGATAAATCATAATTGAAAAATAAAAGGATGATTGTATTTATAGGAGAACATCCTAATTTTTGGGTAATATTGATATTGTGTGGTTTCCATGTAATAAAATCACCATATGGATTGTAGATAATATAAATTTTTTCATAAATAATAAACTTTATTGTAAATATATTGATAAAATATGTTTTAGTATTTTTTCGATCATTACTTGGTGAATGATGAATATACCTAATATTGTACACCTAGATAGACACTCTTGTCTGACATGCTTTGTTGATTCAAATTTTCTTCATAAACCATTATGAATGATTTAAATTTAATTTTATCCAATAACATATAACTTCTCATATTAAAAAAATCTAATAATAAAGGTATAATTGACACCAATGGTTAAAATTAAGTATTTATTAGTTGGTTTAATTTTTTCATGGTTGCAAAAAAGATTCATAAGTTGAAATTATGGTTTCATTATTGAATACATCATATAGTTGAGTTTTTATTTACATATAATTATTTAATATAATTTTAGTGGATATAATCATAAAAATTTTGGTCTTCGTATTTTTTTGGATATTGGGTCATGATAATGAATTAGTTATTATCATTTCCCAAGAAACTCATGCTTCCAAAAATGAAATAATATTGGGTATAAATTATTCAGATAAATTAAAATCTCAATCATGACTATTATACAGGAAATAATTAGTCAACTATGATCAATGATATTGAGTATGATATATCATTAAAAAAATATATCTTCAGTTTCATTGGGATTCTTTAGTTATGTCATTAATGAAATATTTTTGAAATTTCAATCTTTTCATATATTTAAGGGGTAGAATATTACACACCAAATATTATACTATATGTTTATCATTTAAATCAAAATGTGTTGAATAAATTAATCCCAAAATAACATTAAACTATAAATAAAAATGATACATTAAAATAAAATTATTCTCAACATTTATGAAATTATAATTAAATTAACAATTGGAAAGGAAGTCACAATTTATATTACACAGTCTACAAAGATTAAAGGGAAAATTATAATCAAATTGTAAACCACCCCCATTTGAGTCTCATTTTTTTAAACATGCAATATTGGGTGGTTCATTATAATTTTCCATAAACAAATAATGATTCCATCACAAAAAAAAATTATTGTTTGACCAAAATAAATTTCCTAATATTTTTAGGATTCTAGAAATATCCCTATGCTCTATGCTAGTGTAATCAACCTATTCTTAGAGTGATGGATGCAGGGGATGAATGATATGGTCCAGGAAAATATAGTGAGGTCCATTATTCTTAGTGGGGGATATTGGTGCTTTTGTAAAGATGGAAATTAGGAAATATATGGGTGGTCTCTCTCATTAAGGAGGTCCATTATTCTGAAATAAATGATTCTACTAGTCCACATGGTACTATTATTAGTAACTTGTGGGAAGCTCCTTATCTGAGATCATTGGAAGTTAGCACTTCATCGGTTGAACCTCCCATCACTATACCGTAGGGACAATCCGAACGTTGGAAAACTCTATCAATATGTCTCCAGCTTAATATTTATGGTTCATGCACCTTGGGTGACATGTGAGGTGGTGGTATTGTTTGTGACTCCTTGGGAAGTGTTGTTCTGTCCTTTACTCTCATTATGGATGTGGTAGTTCAATATAGGAAAATTCCAAAGAAGTTCTCACTAGGATTAATATATGCAACCAAGAAAATTTTGACCTTACTCAAATGGAAATAGAGTCCATGATAATTCATGACTACTACAATGGAAAAGGTTCCACCCCCAGGTCGATATCTTACATTATCAAGAAAACAATATCTCTCCTCAACAAAAATATACAAGTAACCCACACGTAGAGAGAGTATAACAAGGTTGTGGATCACCGTTCATCTATGGTGGGTCATTGCTCCAATATCACGTGATTCTAAAATATAAAATACTAAAAAACTAAGGGGGTTAATTTGATTCGCAGGGGGTTTCATTGGTATTCCTTATTTTAAGAATCCTTAGGCCTGGGTATATTCCTATATCTTTGTACCTATTTTCCTTGAATAAATATGATGATTTAAGCTGAGTTATGATTATATTAGTGAGTTTCGTTGAAAAAAATGAAAATACATGGGAAATTATTATATAATATAGGTCTTACAGTTGATATAATCTTATTTATTTATATATGTATTAACTTATATATCACAGTTATTTTACAAATATTATAATTTCACTTTTAAAAAAATTTAATGATTACTTGTTATTGTATTTATAAGGTTAATAACATTAATTTAGTATTAAAATTACAATATTTGAAAATTATATTTTTATATTCTTCATGTAAAGGAGGTAAATACAATATTTTTCAATAATTAATATAAAAACAATATAATTATTAACAGATAGGAAATAAGAGTATGATTAATATAAATTTATATAAATTTATTTTCCTAAAAAGAAAAATAACATTAAATATTTACGGTCTTTTATAAATAAATTTAATAATTTTAATTCAACCTATTTAATATAATTTTTATATTTATTGGAAAATTATCACCATATGATGATTTTTTTGAATTTTTTAAGAAAAAATGTATCTTTAGTTAATAGTGAAAAATAATATTTTTGCTGAAACCATTGCATTCATGAAAATACCAAGATGTTAAGAGTAACCTGATGACTAATAAATAATTATTGAGGACGAGAAATTTATTTATAGAGTCAAGTTTTATAGTAAAAAATAATATATTTAATTTAACAAACCAATTTTTACAATTTTTAAATATAAGTAATAATTTCTAAAAAAATACTAGTTTAATTATTTTTAATTAAATAATGATTAAAGGTGGTGAAAATAGATTTTGGATTTCTTTTAAAGTGATAGAAAATTCTATTGGTTAATAATAAATTAATTACATTCATTAGAATCAATAACACATTATATTTTATCATAAACATTATATTATTCATAATAATATTCTTTTTCTAAAAATAATTTTTTACTCATTAAAGGTCATAATGATAAACTTAATTTTTCTAAAAAATAAAAACGTTATTTTAGAAAATTTGTTTAATATTTTGAATCAATAGATTCAAATTTTATGAAATGGAATTTTTTTAATCATTAAATTTAAATTATTATGGTAATAATCTTTATGGTGGTAAAAACATAAAATGGTTAATATAAAAAATAAAAGGGTAAAAGACATAAAAATATTTCCAAAATGTGTTTTAAAATAATGTTTTGTCATATTAATGACCATAAATCATCCACCACTCGATTATTTTTGAAATTTCCACTACATTACATGTGAAACATGTGATCTAATTATATTTGGAAGTTATATATATATAATTGACTTTCACGTCAAATATAAAAGGTTCTCACCTCCACCAAATTTCTATACTAATTTTAATGTATTATATCAACCAAAAATCCGCCCTATTTTATACTAAAATATCTCCCAAAATAAAAAAAAATCTTTATTCTAATAGAATTACCAATCTATTGAACCATTAGATGTTATCCAAGGGAGAATATCCCAGGGGTGGGGTACTTTTCTTAACATAACTATCATCATTATGTTTTTGATTTATCTAATCATAACAATTATTTCCATGGAATTATGATAAAATTATTATTAGTAATACAATAAAATTCTATTTAATAAATTTATTATCTATTTTTTACCTTCCTCCAAAGAAAGTGGTAAAATGAATATGTCATCATGCGTACATACGAACAAACTTCTTTGAGAGTGATGTTCTTGATTTTTCACCAATCGTTATTTGAATTGTTATAGAAGTTTATTTATTGAATTAATATTATATATAATAATTATTCATATTTCAATATAATAATTTATTATAGGACTTCCTTTCTTTCTATGGAAAATGATCAGGTTGCCCGAGAGTACATGTGAACTAAAGATTCCATGAATGTGGCATAATTGGTTTTTTAGTATAGTCATTTATTATGTATAGAAATAAAATTAAATATTGTTCAAAACCTTAATAAAATATATAACATCCTTATTATTTTTTTGTAATATTATTATTACAAAATAATCCATACCTTAAAAAAATTGCACCATTGATTATAACATCTTCTTATTTTGGTTGGTTGAAAAATCTACAGGAAAAATAATGTATTTTTTATGAGTGGCTGGGGAGATAACATTACGGGTTATATTTTACATTAATAGGTAAATAATTTTTTTATTTTATAATTAAAATCAATTAAAATTTTATGAAAGTACTCCTAATTCATTTAAAATTACAGAAACAATTTAATCTAGGGATCTATCAACATGAATCAAAACTATAAATCACAGAGTATAAAAAATCACATTAAAAGAACTATAAAAAATTTATTAAAAATATAATAATGATCTTATTTTTATTAAAATTAAATCTATAAATAATATTCAAAAATACCATTATAAAACAAGTACTAAATAACTAATCAAAGATAATAACATCTAGGGATGAAAATAAAATATAAAAAACAAAAAAATTATAACTGATAAAAAATAATGTTTATAAAGGGATATAAGTAATAATATAGTCCTTAAATCACTGGTTGTCGTACATTTTTTATATGTTAGTCTAATAAACAGTTAGCCAACAAAAAATTAAAATAAGTGTTTTGGAATCTCAATATTTCTTCCTTATAATATGATGTATCCTCACCAATTATTTCCTTATTGTTGTGTATATATTCAACATGAATTTCAATTTTCAATTTTTTAAATGAAATATATTAAATTGAAAAATATATCTCATTTTTACCCTTTATGTGTTTTTATCTATAATATTAATGATTATTTAAGGATATTTTTGTAACTCCCATCACCGTTCTTGTAGTTAAAATATTTTATTCAGAAAATTCTTCTTATGTGCAATGTTTATTAAACCCTAATATATGATGTTTTACATTGTCTTTATCTATATTGAAAATTAAATTTGTGATTCATATATCCCCTTTTATTAATTTCATTCCTAGAATAGTACGATACTTCTATGATTAATTCCCATTTTATTTAGGGATATTTATTCATCCATGTTAATATAGGCCTTTCCCTCCAACATTATTTATATTTAGAAACCTAAATATTTTTTTATCGGATGTTATGTCCAAATTAACCATCCCTTATTTTCAAATATTTATTTTATTTTCTCTTTTTATGATTTGGATTTCAATACATGTTTTTTAAAATATTATAATGGATTTCCATCCGGATAATTGGATTTAACCTTCACTCCACATTTCATGAAGATATTATTTTTGTTTTTTTAATTTATCAATTATTTAATGTTATTTGTTTAATGGTAAAATTTATAATGGAAATAATTTATCCTTTTGTAAAATATAATTTGAAATTATCCTATAAAAATGTCAATTTATTATAATGTTAGAATTTTTCTCAAAAAATTATATTTTTGGTTTTTATCGGTGAAAACAATCGTAATTTGTTATAACAATTGTTTTTAATGAAGTTCCCTTTCAACGTACAAAAATTTATTTTTTAAATAAGCCTAATTTTTAAGGATTTTATAATTAAAATGGGTATGACCTCGTATATATTAATGTTATTTACCCAGTGATCTTGAGAATTTATTTTCATCAATATTAATATACATTTTTATAATTAACATACATAGGGGATATGTTCTTATAAATCAATCCACATTCCTTTTATAGATGAATTATTAAATTTTATATGGTTTTCCTTATGAATCCCATCAATATTTTTTTATTCCATAGCCCCATAAAATAATATTTTTTAATAAGAAACAATATTTAATCATTTGATTCATTATAAAAAAATTTAAACAAATTATTATTTTACACCACTTCTATAGAATAAACATTAAATATCACAATTAGTCACAATATTACAATAATTAATGGTTTTGTTTCTTAACTAACTTCTATATTATAGACAAATATTATGATATTTCTGGAAATTTCCCCACAGTCAGTCCCCACAAGTCTCCTGTATATAATTATCATAAGTTATATTCAATTTTTTAAACTAAGGATTATAAACATAAAAAAGTATTTAGAACAAATTATAATTTGGGGAAAACATATCAACATGTTATCAATGGTTAGATCACAATCATAAGAGAAATCATTATTAGGGGAAATATGTTATAAAAAAGAACATTGGAAACTAAAAGCTGTATTAAAGTCTTGATATATGGGTATTTAATTTTAAATAACAATATGTGTACCATAGATAAATATAATTAAATATTGAGATAAAAAATATTAACCATGGAGAATAATAAAAGCTAAATAACCAAAAAATGATATATTCCCATATAATATAGCACAAAAATGAATAATGGAATTAATATAAGTACAGGAAATCATCATATTATGAGACAATGAAATAATTTCACAATATTATATTGAAAAACGTTATATGAATCATGTTTGGAAAAAAATATTCCATGATTCATTTGGTAAAAATATGATTCCTAAACTATATACAATAAAAAAAGATAATACACAATAAATATGTTTTGAATAAAAAAATTCCCAAACTACGTGCTTCTAATAAAAATATTCCCATTAGAAACATAATTATCAAATGTTATATTAAACATTAACCAATTAATTTTGGGAAATTTAACTGGCTCACTTCCCATCATATATTAATTGCACACAAACTGTCTCATGGATTTATGGTATCCAAATTATCTTAGGAATTTATTATACCAAAATATTATTAGTTTTTTATTTTACATAAAATATATCATAATAATAAACATACATAATTTTTAAACATGATCCCTAAAACATTAATAATTTATGGATACTCTAATTCTCTTATGGTAATGAAATAGTTTTTACATAATCTTCATTAAATATTTTTTTGAAACAATAATGATGCAGTATTTTCCTTATTAATGAAAGAATAAAATATATGATATTATAAATATTAAAAGATATATAATTTTAATGTTTTGAGTCCCTTAAATAATTTTATAGGTGAATATGAAATTTTAGGGTTGAGTCAATATTTTTTTTGATGTAATCCAGCAGATATGAATTTTAAAATACAAAATACTAAATAGTGTCAAATTTGACAGAAATGAGTTTTAAATAAAATACTATAATATTAAATGAAATTATTTTTTAAAAAATATAATATTCTTTCAAATTACTTATATATGGATATAATGTCATTAGTGAACCACTTGAGGTTCTCTTGGCATTTTATTGTTTATTTATTAACCATGTAATATAAAAATATAATAGGACAAGGTAAATGTTAAACTATTTAACTAAGAGACAAATCTAAAAGATAATGTTAACATGGTGACCTATACTTGTAAAAAAACTATTGGCTGAGAGTATTTAGACCAATCCCAACTATATACTTAAATTAAATCACTTTAGAGCTATTATAAACTGAAAATGATTTTATAAAAAATTAATATTTCAAACTCTTCTTGAAGTGCCCCTCACCTGTCTTATAAATGGGTAATTACCATTCTCTAAAATTAACACCTCCAAATTCATCTATCGTAGAAAAACCCAGATAAAATATCATCCCAACTACCCTAAACTCACCCTATAATCCTTTCTTCGATTATAAATCCATCCAATGGATCCATTTTGTTCAAATCAAAAGGAATAACCTGAAGAAGAGGTAATTATTTCATCACCTCTTTCAATGCTCTTTTCTTATACCACTTCCACTTTGTTTATTGTTTTCATAAAAAAATAACTCCAGTACCATATACATAAATATATTTTATTATATATATAGTACAATAATATTCATTATTTTGACCATCTTATGAATGACAAAGTCACTATAAATGTGTACATACAGCTTACCGTCTCCACGTTGTGGTGTAGTTTGTTATTCAACACTTCATTATTTACATGGGTATAATAATGAGTTTGTCTAATTTGAACAATAAATATAACATGTTATTGATTCTTTATATATAATATAACGTCATATTACATACTATTTCACCATCAATAGAGTGATATAGTCTCTCGTGCCTATATACAATTTACCATCTCCATAGTGCAATGAGATTCATTTCCACGTTCACCAATCAATGATGATATAAAAATATATATTATTAATAAGTATGTCATATAAGGCATAATAATGATTATAAAAAAATATATATCTCATTCACTTATTTCAATTCAATACGATATGAAAATGGAAACATAATTTCTGCGTACATACGACATATTGCCTCTAAAAATGGTGTTTTCCATTTCATATATCTATTTATTATACATATTTATATTCTGAATATATATGAAACATAAATATTTTTTTAAATTTGGGAATTAATTAAATCATGATAAAAGTGATATGATCAATAATAACAAATTTAAACATGTATGATAATGAAAGAAATTATTACCAGAAATGTTATCTTAACATGGAAATTATTATTAAATAATTTCTATAAAGTCATAAATGAATCAAGTATGATATAATATTTCTGTATGTGGTTCTTTTATAATTTAATTAAAATTATTTAACCATTATACATGAGGATAATGTACACTCTACTAAGGAAAAGTACAAGTTAATGGTTAATTCCTCAATCTCATTATTATCCAAGATTGTTTATGTGTAAGTATTTACTAGGACAAATTTATTATCCATGACCATGTTTCATAACAGAGTTTTCAAAAGGATTATTTTAAGAGACCATTAAACTAAAAAATCATTTAAAATGTTTTAAATATTTATTCTTCTAAATCATTCTCATTAATGTTAATGTTTTTAAAACGGTTTTAAGGATTTATTTATATGGACATTAATGTATTTGAATGTTGATTTCTTTAAAATGTTCCAATGTGGTATGGGACACTTTGATTCAAAAATTTCTTCTAAATTTCTACCATTATATATTCTGAAACATTTAAATGATTTCATGAAAAGGGGCATTTCACTCAATGTTTTTTTTATCATTTTCAACTATGTCAACCTTCTTTACTAGATATTATTCTTGATTGAGATTGAATAATTATAATTCAATCTTCTCTATTGTATTGAATGATTTATGATATTTTGACTGTGGATGTGATATTGTTATACCATTCATGGTTTATGATTAATGTATTAAAATTTCATATGCTAGTTTTAATATGAATGATTATGTAATGTTTCACCCTTTTCATATGAGGAATGCATTGGACTTAGTAAGTGGCGGGTGGGGCCTGTTATAACCCCTTGATGCATCAGTAGCACTCATGAGACAAATTAGTGTCTTGGAACAAGGCTTTGACAAAATTTTTATTTTTAGTCTTAGCACAAGGCCTTGATTATGTGGTTATGATGTCTGTCATTATGTATTCCCATGTTATTATATTAGTTATTACATGTGATTATTCGACTAGTAGAATATCCATGTGCAATGGTTATATGTCATTGTTTGATGTATTTTTTCCATATAATGGTCTAATTTATTTTTAAAAGACTATTATTTTTAATACACATATTTCCATAAAATTATATATCTTATACTAAATTATTTACCCTTACTGAGAATTTTAGATCACCATTTTCTTATGTTTTCTTTTTCCCAGAATTTGAAGAAGTAAATTATAAATATCATGTTGGGATCGGATAAGGGAATAATATAATTATCAAAGGATTTATTATTTTTTGTTTTATGTTTTAATGTTTAATACTATGTTCATGTATGTAATTTTTCTTTTAATACTGCTAAACTGATCAGTTCTTTGGGACTTGATTCCTTATAATCATTCTAATTTATTAATATAATGCATTGGATCTGGGATTTTGGGGTTGGTGTGTTATAGTTGGTATCAGAGAAAGTTTATAAATATCCTTGTAAATAGATTAAGAAAACATAGATTAGGGATTATAACCCTATAATATACTTTGAGGATAAGTATATAATAACCTCCTATAATTTTTTAAATGTAGGGATTATGTGGATTTTCCAAGTAGTACATCCTTATCTGGATAATTGATATTTTCTTTACAAACCATTATGAAGGATTTATGAGTAAATATGTCCTCAATAGAACCATATTTATGACTATGATATTAGATATGAAAAATTTATGATAAGTATTTCACTATTTTAGAATCATTAATTATGATTCATAACCTAATATAGTGTATCAAATTGTTTAGAAAAGGTGCCTAGTAGAAGGAATGACTACCCAAAAATTAACATGTTACAAAGAGTAAGAAGGCTAATATCTTTCATGGTCTTAAACCAACATTTTTAAGTGAAATATTGTCCCACATGTTCTAATTATATGAAGAAATAATATCATGTGCTAATAAGATAAGTGATTAATTCTATGAGTTGTATGGATTTGAAGGGAAGATTGAGAAGAAGAAGATGGTAAAGAGAAATAAGGATAAAGTTATGAAGGGAAAGAAGGATTTTCTCATATGTGATAACTTTGGAAAGAATCACCCTGGTAAGTTCTGGAAAGGAATACGAGTTTGTTATAAGTGTGGAGGAAAATGACACTATGTTAGTGATTGGATAGTAATAAAGTTATGATACTACCTCAAGTGAAGTGGAATGATTAGTGTTCTTAAGTTGTTATTAAATAATTATGTCATTGGAGTGTCATATCAATGATATAATGGTTATATGAATTATGAAAATAAATAAGGATTATAGAAAAATACTATTTCATTGAGGATTAGATATTCTATGGTACTAAAAAAAGTAACTCAATATCCAGTTAATATTTTTGGAAAATACATAGTCAAGGTAAAGATACACCATAATATGGTATTGATACTGAGGTACTAATTCTTTAATAATAGATGATTGATTTGGATAAATTATATTGTATATTTTTTACTACCTTGAAGCTAATTAATTGTTTTTTTATTCAATCATTGTTTGAGTTTAAAACATTTTTGTATATAAGGCATATATCAAGTATTCTATATGAAATAAGTGTTTTATGGTAATTAAGGGTGTTACCATGTTTTAAGAGAATACATGATGAAGGTATTCACTTATTATCACGTAGAAAAACAGATCTCCAATATGTTTAGATTCCTTATAAATTTAGGACTGTGATTTTAGACAGAAGAATTATGGATAAGTTTAAATGTTGAAATGAATTAAGTAGGACATTGGATTCCATTATTTAAGGTCAAAAAGTTTCTTAATTTTATTTTTTCATAGTTAAAAAAATGAACCCAGAGGTTGGGTGACAACTCGTGATGTCTGGAAAGAACGTGAGAATTGAACCTGCAACTGAATGGCGACAAGGTAACATCACCTACAACTGGCCTACATGATGTCCTAGTTTGTAAAATTTAGTTTTTTAAATGTTTTGATAGATGAATTAGAAATTTATTTTTTTGTAACCATATATGATTAGGATAAATATAATATTTTTGAGTTCTATAATCTTTTTCATTGAAAGATGAGTTTGTTGTAGAAATTAGTTAAAGGATGGAACTCCACTTGTCAAGTATTTTTTTTATTCAATGAATAAATTAATTCTTGAAATTTAGGGAAAAGATCTTAAAACCAATAATATTTTATCCTAATACCTTATTTTTGTAACAAATGATATTTTAAATCATCATAAATATATGGCTTTAAGACCCTCAATTTTTGATTTATTGTCTACTTGTTTGTGATTGATGACCTCAATCACTCCCTATAAATATTTAATTGTTTCCTCTAATTATGTGTCTTTAATTTCCCCCAATGTTCCCCTATTATAAATATTAATTTGTTGTTGACTTTTTCATTTTCCTTTCCCCCTTATTAAGACTAAATTTTATTATCCCTATTTCCGATGTGGGTTTCCACAATGGTGTTTTCTATTTTTAACCTTATATTTCTGAAGAACAATTTCAAATTTTGAGAACTCAATTTATTGAAAGAGGGGATAATGAAGCACCCACAGGATTTTATAGTATGTTATCTAATTAAAATAATTTAATAACTTATATTACACATCGCACTGACTTGGCTTATGTTATACAGAAGATTGAGTTTTTGTGGAACCACACATTAGTATTATAAATATGTAAACAATATATTTATTTTTAAATTAAATATTATAATATTAATAGTATAAATTATATTTTAAATGTTATTTATAACTTTTTCAAATATAGAAAACAAATTTATAATGAAATTCATATGTTTTGTTAAAATAGTTAAATATTTAAAAAACTATTTTCATTTAAATAATAATTTTTATATACTTTTTTGAACAATAATAGAATTACATTTACACGCTTCAGAAATTTTAATTTGGTAAAATAGACTTCAATTTTTTAATCTAAATTAGCTTAGGGTGAATTTTTGGTACTTTTATGATAAGTTTCATATTTTGATGAATAAAGAAAATACTAAATTTTATTCAAAAACATATTTTTAATAGAAATAATTTATAATGTCAAATTATACATTTGAGTGGTTTTGAAGAATCATTAGATTATATTTTTATCATTTAATATAATTTAGTTTATTTTATGTAATTTTACATTTAAATTGTATATAAACATATGTAAATGTTTTGATAGTTTTATTACATAAAAACTCGCTTTTTGTTTCGATAACGAGAAATAATTTTAAATTAATATCTACAAATTATATACCTTGAATTTGAAAAAATTGATTCCATATTTTGAATTATCATGTACAAATTATTTAAATTGGTAAATTTTATTTTTATACATTGTCAATATGAACTTCAGTATATATTTCATTTAACTTGGTTAAAGGGTAAATCCTGTAAATAAGGGTAAAAAATAATATTATTATAATATTAAATTACCCTAACACATTAATAACCATATCTCCTTATACATGTCCGACCATGGGAATCATTGGGTCGATTTTGGAACACAATGGAGCCCCTGGTAAGTGAAAATGACACTTTATAAAAATTAATTAAAAGTTAAGGAAAATGTAACATAAACATGTATATTTCATTAAGAAATTTTTATATGAAATATATAATTGATCTACTATACTATAAATAATAATTAGAAATCTAAAACTATTTCTTACATCATGATATTGTATTTATAATTTTTAGAGATAAAAATTATTTTTATTTATGACACAATAATGATGCAGTATTTTTTTATTAATGAACTAATCAAATAAATTATATTATAAATATTAAAATAAATTTAATTTTAATGTATTGATTCCATAAAATAATTTTATAGTGTAATATGACATTTTTTGTTTATTAAATGTTTTTTTTGAAATAATCAATTTTTTTATGAATTCCACAAAATCCAAATGAAAAATAGTGTCAAAATTCAAATAAATGAGTTTTAAAAAAGATACTATATTATTAAATGATATAAAATTACTAAAAATGTAATATTATGAAAAATTAATTATATAAGGTTATATAAATCATTAATTAAACACTTTATATTAACTTATAATTTTATAGTATGTTTATTAACCATGTAATATAAAAATACAAGAAGACATGGTAAATGTTAAACTATTTTATTAAGAGTCAAATCTAAAATATAAGGATGATATGGTATCCAAAACTTGTATAAAACCTATTAGTTGTGATTATTACAACCCATTACAACCTTGTCCTTAAAAAATACATTTAGATCTATTATAAAACGAATATTATCTTAAAATAAATTAATATTTTAATCTCATCATAAAGTTCCCCTCACCTCTCTTATAAAATGGTACTTCCACTTTTATCAAATGGAAACCTTGAAATACATTTTTCTTGGTCATCTATTAATAAAATATATGCCCAAATACTCTCACATAAACTTAGGGGTCTTTAATTGATCATAAAACCAACTTAAGGAGCCCTTTTGTTCAAATCAATTAGAAGAACCCAAAGAAGATGTAATTATTTCATCACCTCTTTCAAAGATCTTTTCTTCTTCCACTTCCACATTTATTGTAGTTTCCATACCAAAATAATAACTCTGGTACCATATTATACTAATATGTTATTATAAATATGGTACAACAATATTAATTATTCTATCAATCCTATGAATTAAAAATTCACCATATGTGCATACCTACGGCTTACCATCTCCACGTCGTTGTGTAGTTTTTTATTCAACGCTTCATTATTTAGATGGGTATAATAATATGTATAATTGATGTAAATAATAAATATAACATGTTAATGGATATGTATATATAATACTACATCCAATCACATTCGATTTCACCAACAATATAATGATATTGAAGCTCGTGCATAGGTATGGCTTACCGTCTCCACGACGCGATGAGATTCATTTCGACGTTCACCATTCAATGACGATTATAAAAATATATATATTATTAATAAGTATGTAATATATGAAATAATAATTCTTCAAGAAAATTATATATATATATATACATATATATGTATTTACATATATTTCATTCACTTACTTCTGTTCAATACGATATGAAAACGTAAACATCGTTTATGCGTACACACGGCCTACCGTCCCAATAAACGGTGTTTTCCATTTCATATATCAATCTATTATAAAAAAATATATTCTGAGTTTATATGATATGTATATAATGTTTTATATTCTATAAGCAATTAAATCATTATATAAGTGATACAGTCAACAATAACAAGTTAAAACACATACGATAAAGAAAGCAATTATTACCTGAAATGTTATTTTAACATAGAAATTAGTTTTATATAATTATTATATTGTCATAAATAAATTATTTATGATATAATATTTATTTATGTGGTTGTTTTATAATTTAATAAAAATTATTTAACCCTTATACAGTAGGTTAATGTACCCTCAACTAAGGAAAGGTACATGGTAAGGGTTAATTCCTCAATCTCATTATTATCTGAGATTGTTTATGTGTAAGTATTTTCTGGGAAATATTTCTTATTCATTTACATATTTCATTAAAGTGTTTTTAAATGGATTATTTTATGGTAAACATTAAGTAAAATTACATTTCAAATGTTTTAAATATTTATTCTTCTAAATTATTCTCATTAATGTCTATATTTTCAAAATGGTTTTTAGAATTTATTTATATGAACAGGAATTTTTTAAAATGCCAAATCATTTCAAATGTTTCCAAGTGGTTTTGGAATCATTTATTCACAAACATATTTGAAATTTCTTCCTTTAGAAATTGTGAGACTTTAAAATAATTTCATGAAAAGGGGTATTTCTCTCAATGAGTTTTATTGATTATTTTCAATTATGTCAACATATTTTACTAGATATTATTCTTGATTGAGGTTGATTTATTATAATAACACATATGGACCACATTCATTCATTTTTAATGATTGTTTATAACCCCCCTTTTAATGGATTAGGGGTAACCCTTACAAGGCCCGTAGGTTTAGTGATTACATCGACTATAGGCTTCAGAGACAAAACACGACCCTAAGGTCTTAAGGAATTCAACCAGACTATAACTAAAAGAAAATAAACTTCCCTGGCATTTGCATCATGAGTGTAGCTCTACTCCTTCACATGGTCATCTGGTTATGCTTCTTGGGAATGTATAGGCTGGTACCGATGGCATATCCATACCCTCTTCTTCTTTCTAATCCATTGGTTCTTCTCTGGTGGGTGTTCTTGTTCTAAATCCTCCTCTAGGGATGCTCCTTTTTTGTAGAGTATGTCTAGGGAAACTTCATGTGTCTCGAAGGCCTTGAGGTGTCATGAAGGCCTTGAAGGTGGCCCAAAATCCCTATTGACCTGAAGTACTGGGTGGGATAAATGCCTTATGGACTCCAAGCCCAAACTGGTGGCCACAGGTGAATATTTTCGGCAGCTACATTATCGAACAGTACCCACTACAGTACTACTACAGTAACGTCTCTAGTTCCTGCTACAACACTCCTGTAGTAATGGGCGAGGGCCGTTATAGCCTCTCGATGCATTGGTAGGTATCATGAGGTGTCTTGGCACAAGGCCTTGACAAAATATTTTTTTTCTATTCTTGGCACTATGCCTTAACTATGTGGTTATGATGTCTCACATTATGCATTCCCTCGTTATGAAATTAGTTATTACATGTGATTATTCGACTCGTAGAAGTTCTATGTGCATGTTTTTATAGTAATGTTTGAATTATTGTTTCATATAGTGTTCATGTATATGTTTAAAATGATGTTGTTTTTATTACACATCTTGTCTTAAAATTTTATAGCTCCCACTAAATTATTTTCCTTTACTGAGCATCTGAACTCACCCCTTTCTTGCATTTTGTTTTCCCAGGATGTGAAGAAGTATATTATACCTGCATGGATAGGCTAAGGGAATAACAATGTTTTCAATGGATTTTTTATGTTATGTTTTCTGTTTGAATGTGTATTGTTACGTTCATGTATGTAATCTATTTTCCAATAATGATAAACGAATCAGTTTTTGGAGACTTGATTCCTTGTAAACATAAATGTATTAAAATAATGCATCGGCTCTAGGATTTTGGGGTCAGGTCATTACATATGGAGTATGTGTGTTGGCTATGAGCCAACAGGGCTAGTATAATCATTCCATGTAATTTGTGTTATTCCATTTTAATGTCATTTCATCAATGGTAATTTTATTTAAAATTATAAAATCTAATTTTTCATAACTATATACATAAAAATTCCACGATTTTTTTTAAAAGGAATTTAAATTATTTAAATTATAAAAATAACATTAAAATGATACATTAACACTTATTATCATTATTAAAATTAAAATTTTACAATTATATTCATAAAAAATTATAAATACTCTTTTTCAATGTAATATAAATTTTTTTAAAATATATAAATAAAATAATAATAATAAAACATGTAACTGGATCATATTATATAATATTGGATTGATGAAGTAATAGTTCAATAGATGAAAATCATAAAAGGGAAGAGAAATTAAAGTCTTATTATATGGCCGCAGCCTTAAACAGTACATAAGATTGAATTATGTTAAGAATTCACATTGAGGATCTTTTTAGTTGTAGGTTTTTATAGAATTAGGGAATAATTATTACATTGTATCTTAAATATTATAAATTAGTCACTTATACTCTACCCAATTTTTTCACAATAATAAAAATCATTAAATTAAACTAAAATTATTTTCTAGATAAAAATATTCTTAAATTATTATTTTCTCTTACCCTTCCTTATACCCTTTGAAAAACATTTCAAAAACTATGGATGAGAAAAAAAATCTGTAAGGAATATTAAATAAGGAAAGAAAACATTATCACATCAATACGTACAAATCAATGTAATCATACTTTTTTGTCATAAAACGCCAGTTATTTAACATATCTCATGTAATCATAATATTTATGAATAATACATAGAAATCATAAATCATAATGGTGACTTGTGGCATCCATAACATACATAAATTTTAGCTTTCACAACTACATAGGGTGTTACATTTGGAATACCCATAAAATTATATTCCCAAAATATTTTAAGAGAAACATGAAAAATTACCTCCATCACATTATCCAATGCATTGGAGAGCTATCTCAGGATCATTTTCCCTTATATTATCATGGAACCACCCATAAATGTAAACAATTCCCAAGAACCATAACATAATCATAAAACATAAAACATGCATAATGGAAGATAAAATTTCCATATTGAAATCACAATATATCATTTCAAAATATTGACATAATCAATGCTTTAAAAACCCATTTTAAATACCAAATTATTAAAAAAGAGTATATTGTATTTATTTTCTTTTTAAAAAAGTTACGAATTTTTAAGGAAGCCAAATATCAAATAATGCTCGTGGTGGAGGAAAGGTCATTGTCATCACGTACATTAAAAAGAAACATTCCTTTTATCATTTTGTAAAATGCTTTGTTGAAAAATATTTCTTTTAAAACCCATTGAATTAAATTAAAATAAAATGTGTATAATTATAGACTGTATATAATAATTTCATTTACAAACCAAAATATTCCTCAGTGAAAGGTTATTGACATGAAGTCCCTTAAGAAAACTCATCAACCTAACAACATCACTTTAATATTCAAAAAATAAGTTGCTGAGAGATGAAATGGTTTATCATCTTATGGACATAAAATTTACCATAATAAGGATATAGGAGAAAATATCCCAGCATAATAAAATGGAAACTAAAAGACATAACTTAAAACAATTCCTTGACTAAAAGAGAAGGGTGAAAGTTTCCCTTTCCTTTAGTCCAACTTGTCATGTATGATCCATGTTCTTCCTCAATAATAAACATACTTTAATTTATACATGATTAATAAGATTTTTAAATTTTATTATTCCTTTTATATCACTTATTACCACTTTATTAACATTGCATAATTATTTGTGTTAATATCGGTCATTTCGTCGATATTCGGTACTTGAGTAAAAACTGAACATGTTATAAATAAAAATTGCCCTTGTGGTCAAAATTATATTATCTCTAGAATTGTAATTATGATTTAAATATCATATATATTTTGTTCATATATGTATTTATAATAGTATATAGAATTTTGTGATAATTAATGAAATGCAACGTTCATGGAGATGGTAAGTCGTACGTATGCATGAACGCAACATTCATTTCTTTTTCATATTTATAGGAATGAAAAATAATGATACATTGGTATATTATAATTCTATAATAATATTATATTTTATATAAATTATATAAATTCATTATCTCCATCCTTTATATGTTTCATGTATGGCATTAACGAGTCATATTACTTTGAGGGGGCAGTAGTCCACACTTCATAAAAAAATGGTCATATTTAAATTATAGAAAGAAAAAAAGTATGATGTAAATGAATACTACAGAAGCCTAAAGACAATATAAATATAATATTTATCACATATATATATATTCATTTCCATCAAAATTTCCACCATGAGATGTGGTAGGGGAAAATTGAACAATCATCATTTCCTGAGACAGTAGTTCACCGTCCACAGAAACAATATGTTCATATCCATTAGATGGAGGTGTTTGTAAGTGTAGTTACAATACTTCCCATAAAATCAACCTATTATATTAGGGATAATAGTTTTTTTATTTAATAAAATAATAATAATATAATAAGAGTTAAAAAGTAAATTATGGAAAGGAACTTTAGAGAAGACGCTACCTCTTAAAACGTGTAACTCCTTTTGATTTGAGCCAAAAGTCCTGAAATTTACTTATGGATAAGGTAAGGCTTATAGGAGGAATATTGGATTGTTGGGAGATTATTTTAGCATAGTATGGTCGAGCCAAAGGGCATGAGATGTGTTATTAAATTGGTAGGGGTGATGCCCTTTTATAAGATAGAGGAGGGGCACATCAGGGATGGTTTGAAGTATTATATTATTTATAAATGTTTTTCACTTTAAAAAGGTCCCAAAGAAATTCATTTCAAATATAAGATACTTTTTGGGTCAAAAACCTCTCATCCAATAGGTTTCAGAAAATTCTAGGTCGCAAATGTGTCCTTATCTTTTGGTTTTAACCCTCAGTTAACTAAGTTAACTCTAGCCATATCTTCTTGTATATTCAACCAATATGGTTAATTTAATTACATTAAAATTAAAATAGATCCTAAAGTGGTTAATTAATGAAATTATAATCAGTATCTTATTCATTTGGAAGAATTTATGATTTTTAGGCCTATTATATAATTTAATAAAATGATATGTGTTTTCAAAATGTATTTATGCCAATTTTTAAACTATTCATATCATGGATTTTTAAAAATTCACAATAAATTTATTATTTCAAAAAAAACATCCTTAATTCAATGATAACAAGTCATAATCTTACATAAAATTTTCTGATGGCCTAAAAAGTTTCAAAATAAATTTATTTTAATATTTAAAATCTCATTTATTTTAATCATTCATTAATAAGGAAATAACTACATCAGCATTTTGTCATTAATAAATTTATATTATTTATGTGTAAAAGTTAATAATAAAATACCATGATGTAGGAAATTTATTTATATTTCTAATTATCATTTGTAGTCGAAGATATCCCTTATATAACCCCATATAAAATTTGGTTTAATAAAAGATACATGTTTGTGTTACATTTTTCCATAATTTAAATTAATTATTATAAAATGTTATTCTCACATCCATGTTACTCCATGGGGTCCCAAAATTTTTCCAAGGATGACCATGGTCATACATATCTCATAAAATAGTATTAATATGTGTTTTAGGGTATTTTTATATTATTATAATATTATTTGATTACCCTTGTTTATAGGATTTACCCTTAAACTATGGTTAATAGAATAATTATTGAAGTTACTATTCTTAATGCCCAAAAATAAAAGGTACCTGTTTTTATAATTTTAACCTTGTAATTTAAAATATGGAATCTAATTTTCCAAATTAAAAACATATAAGTTTCAGTAATTAATATAAAATTATTTCCCATTTTCAAAACTGAAAAACAGGTTTTTAAGAAGTAATAACTATCAAAATATTGAGATGTGTTTAAGTCCAATTAAAAAGTGAAATTACATCTAATGAAAATAATTGTATTATATTATAAAAATATAATCCAATTACACTTTAAAACAATTTAAAATTATAATATAACTATATAAATAAATTATATGAAACGATGTTTTGAATTAACAAGCAGTATTTTTCAATATTCATAAAAAATTAAACATTATCAGAAAATTAACAAATATTTATCAAAGTAAATATGGATGTCTATATTCAAAATAAGAATTTTATTTTGAAAAATATAACATACAATACTGACAAAAAATATATTTAAAAATGGTTTTCTGTCAAAAGGTAGTAAAACTGCATTTTTAAAGAAATGCTTCTTTTATTAAATCAAATTGAATTTGTTCTTATATAATATCTAGAAAACATAAAATATGAACTCAAAACATTAAATTGAATATATAACATATATTTTTCATTAAATAAAAATCCATAAAGAGTTATATGATTTTATAAAGGCAATTATTCTCTTTTGAATAGGTTTTCATGAAAAACACTTCCTTTATATTCTATTGATTTTATTTCAATTTATAATAAATTTGGGAACCAATAAATCATTATTTAAAAATGTGTAAACATTATTTCAGAATTCCTTTGATACTATCAATTCCCTCCATTCCAATGGATAGTAATTAACAACCATTTAAATAATAATAATATAATTATATTATTTATCAGTATAACTCAATGTTGTGTGCAACGTAAGATTTCTGAGAAACTCATTGTTACATGTTCATTACGCTACCAAAAAATTTTCCCCTTTAACATAAAATTAATATCTTAATCATAAGTATTAATATAAATCAAAAATTATTATTCTATAAATAACCGGGTTGTAACATCCTTCCCCCATTTGAAAATTGCATCCTCGCAATTTTAAAATTGGGTTCGGAAACTTCATTAAGAGTCTAACATTGGAAAATGAGTCAATAAAATTATCCCTTTAATATAATGAAAGAGAAGAAAAAAAGGTCACCCAAGATAACACATACTATGATTCCATGTAAGAAAACATGGATATGGAATAGAAACAAACCATCAAGTTCTGATGGAGAGTGATAGAAAACATGATCAGGAGAAAGCTAACAATTTGAAAGCCGTAAACTTTTGATGGGTTAATCATTATTTTATTCCATAGTAAGAAAAGTAAATGAACTACATTTTTAATGTTACTTTTTATAATGTTGAGGAATTTATTAATGATTTTTGACTATGAACATAAGGAAATATACTTACTTTTCAAGTATAGTTTCATCCTTTAATAAATTTCTACCACAAACTCTTAATTTCTCCAAGTGATGAGTATTAAAGATGACTTGGTCACACCTGAAGCTCTAGAATAAACTTATAGGTAATCACATAACCCACAAAATATGAACTATATATATAACCACTCTTTAGACGTTAACCAATTCCGAAATGGTTAGAATGAGATCAAATAATCCAAAAATTAGATAATGTTTATAAAAATAAATTCTAATCGTAATCACAAAAATTGAAGAAACAAAATCCAAAGTTCAAAAAAAGATCATTCAATAAAACCTTGTCCTTAAAATTCCTCAAAATAATCCAACTAGGATTAATACCCAAAATTCATAAGTATTTGATCACATAGTCTTCCATGATAAATTGTAACATTTATCTCCTAATAACATCGGCTACTATTAAAGTCTCATACCAAAAAGTATTTAATCTAATCACATATTCTCTATGATAGGATAATCATTTCCACAAATAATTAAAATATCCATATGTCCAAAATAAAAACATATATTCTTCCAAAATAAAATTTCATCAATTACTCCACAAATGAAATCCCATAGTATTCCATATTCCTTAGGCATAAAGTGCTTCCAAAAGGGTGACCATCTTCAAAAAAACTTTTATCAATCAGTTACCAAATCATTTTCCTATACTTAAGATATACATTTGATTAAACATAAGTTCCAAAATAAACTTATTCTTGATCCATGAAATCATTTAATGAAAAATAATAAGTCATGCTAACTAGGGACTTCACGTAGGCTAGTGGTATGCGATGTGCCCCTATTACCCTACGGTTTTGGGTTCAGTTCATGCCGCCTTACCAAACGATATAGGTTATCACCAATTCTATGGGATGTCCTTTTTCTAATACCATATCATTATTATAATATTCTAAAAAATTAATAGAATTTCATCAAAAATAACCATGACCTATTTTATCTTTAATGGTTATCTATTACCTTTTATCTTGCATCCAAAAATGTAATAACAATTTATCACCTCAAAAAAATGCTAATTTAAACCCATAAGTTTATCCATTATTTCCACAGAAGAATAGATAATTAATTCTTGAATTACATTTTCACATATCATACTTCAGGGTTACACATACTAGAAAAGTTCTTCCAAAATAATCCCATCATTAAAAGAGCCTTAATAATTTTAAGAATTCTATCGTCATACAATTTACCAAAACTAATTAATTACTTATATATAGACTTCATAGACATTCGGCGTTCTTCATCATCCATTAACTATGCATTCCCACCTTATTTCTTAATAAATCATTCCTACAGATCAAATATCCTCTTAATTTATAAATATAAATCCAAATATTATTCATTATTTATGGATAAGAAAATAAATCATACCTTGAATCCAGATATCATGATCTTTTGGATTTTCCCATTCTCTTTAAGCATGTTGTCTTACTTTTAAATAGTATATTTTCACTCCACTTCTGTAATTTTTGTTTTCCAAAGAGATGGTAATGTTGAGTTCTTGACATCATATGAAAAATATACCATGACCCATAAAATTATTTTTTAAATCAGTAGGTCTTGGATAACTCAAAAAATTTCTTGTAGGTTATTTGAATACTCAAGAAACTATCAAAATCATTCAATAAGGCCTTTTCCATAATAGTGATGAGAAAATTTTCGGGGAGGGAGAAGAAGGATATCAAAGATCTCTATCCTTCCATATTCACAAATGATGCTTAATATTTGGAAAAGAATCATCACTTAAAAAAATATTACAAAAAAAATAATCCTCTATAGGGTAATGATTAAATAAAAAAAATTATATTACTACAATACATCGACCTCCATATATTTCTAATGTCTAGGTTTTTATCTAAACAACCTATTTTACTATAACCCTCTAAATGTTTCCAAATGATAATAACCCTCTTAGTTATATGAGACCCTCTACCTACATCCAGATAACACCCTAACTACTAAATTTATCTAAACTGACCTCTGATACGAACTGTAAGGCCTCAACATTAAGCATTTCATAATCTTGAGTTAAGTCAAGAATTAAAATTGAGGATCCTTTTATGTTTATAGTTTTAGATAATTAGGCCATAACTATTACATTACATTTTGAACATTAAAAAGTAGACACATCTACTCTAAAATATTTTTTCACAACAATAAAACTCATTAAATAAAACTAAAATTATTATCTTGATAAAAATATTCTTGAATTATTTTTTTCTCTAACCCTACCTTATACAATATAAAACATAATTAAAAAACATTGGGTGACAAAAAAATCTTAGTAAGGGATATAAAATAAGGAAAGAAAACATTAGTCCATCAATATATAAAAATATATAAAACCATACATTTCAATCATAAAACATAATTAATTTAACATACCTCATAAAATCAGAAGACTTATGAATAACACATAGAAATAAAAAATATTAATGGTAAATGGTGGAATCTATAACATATTTACATTGTATCATTCACATCCACATAGGGATTTAGGTTTGGAATACCCATCGCAGTATATTCCCTAAATATCTTAGTAGAAACATTAATGTTTACCTCTATCACGTCAACGAATGCCTTGGAGAGCTACCTTGGCCTATCCATCCCTCAGTTTATCCTAGAACCACCCATATTTGTAAACAATTCCAAATATCCGTAAAATAATCATAACAAATAAAAAAGTATAAAGGAAAGATAACATTTCCACATTGTAATCAGAATATATCATTCCAGAATATTAACATATACAATGATTTATAAAAAACATTTTCAATACCAAAATATGTAAAAATATTATAGTTTATTTATATTCCTTAAAAAAATTATAGCTTGTTATGGAAGCCATATATAAAATAATGCTCACATCGACATAATTGTCCTTGTCATTACGTACATTAAAAGAAACATTCCTTTTGTCATTTAGTAAAATGATTCATAGAATAAGATTCCATTTAAAAACAATTGTATTAAATTAAAAAAATTGTATAATTAAACACCATATAATAGAAGGTTGTATATAAACCAATACATGCCTTAATGAAAGAATATTGATATAAAGTCCCTTATGGGAACTCGGAAGCCTAATGATGTCGCATTAAAATTATGAAAATGGGTTGATTAGAAGGAAAAGGGTATCTAATCACCTAGACATAAAATATACTGAAATAAAGATATATAAGAATGTATCCCAACATATAAAAAATGGAAATTGAAAATGCATAACTAAAAAGATTCCTTTGCCTAAAAGAGTAGGCTGAAAGGTTCCCTTACCTTTAGTCCCACATGTCACATATGTTGCTTTTTCATCATGAAGAGTAAACATAAGTTAATTTATACTTTCTTCCGAACCATTTTCTAGTTAATTTTTACGTACATATGAATGCTACATTAATTTTTTCCCGTATTTAAAGGAATGAAAACTAAATGATATATATTTATATTAAAATTAATGTATAAAATTATATTTTATATAAATTACATAATTTCATTAATTTCATCCTTTATATGTTCTATGTATGGAATGAACGAGCCATATCACATTGAAGGGGTAGTAGTCCGTACTTCCTCAAATGAAATTATAGTATTTACATTATGGGAATCATAAATGTATTATTAAAAGGAGAAATATTGAAGCATATAGATAATAAAAATATAATATATATCATATGTAAATTTATTTCAATCAACATGGGCACCATGAGCGGTGGTAGGGGAAATTGAACAATCATCGTTTCGTGAGGCAGTAGTTCGTCGTCCATAGAAATAGTAAGTTCATATTCATTAATTGGAGGTGTTTGTAAGTCTATGTCAAGTAATTCTCATAAAAAAATCCTATTATGTTTTGGATACTTTTGTTTTTATGTTATCAAATAATAAAAATAAAATAGCTAGTGAAGAAGTAAAATTATGGAAAGGAAATTTAGAGAAGATGATGCCTCTTAAATTGTGTAAATCCCTTTGATTTGAGCCAAAAGGATTTATTTAATTGCCTTATTCCTTAAGGAATGATTATAAGAGAAAGATATGGATGTTGGGAGTTTATTTTGGTAGAGTTTTGTTGAGAATAGAGGCTATAGAGGTGTGATTAAATTTGTTGGGGTGATGCCCTTTAATAAGAGGGAAGAGGGGATCTTTAGAGAAGTTTTGAAGAATTATTTTTTTATAAAATGATTTTCAATTTAAAATGGTTCAAAAGTAATTTATTTAAAATATAAGATGTTTTTGGGTCGAACAAATCTCAACCAATTGGTTTTTTACATGTCTAGGTCACAAATATAAACCTATATTTTAGTTTCAACCCATATGTAACTAATTTAACTATTAACATGTCTTCTTGTATATTTATACTATAGGGTTGAAGTAGTTAATATAAAATGACAATAAGTGGCTCAATAATTACATGTTTTATATTATATAAGTCATTTGGACGAATATTATATTTTCATTTCTGATATATCATTTAATAAAATAGTATTTGTTTTAAAAACTCATTTTTGTCAATTTTTATACAATTCATATCATGAGTTTTTAAAAATACATAAAAACTTTATTATTTAAAAATAAAATCATTAATTAAATAAAAGTAATAATCATCCATAAAAGTCGTGGGAATCATAAAATGTTTCTAAATATATTTATTTTAATGTTTCTAATCTCATTTATTAAAATCATTCACTGATAAAGAAATCACTACATCATCATTGTGTCATAAATAATATTATTTATATCACTCCTAAAATTTATAAATAAAATAACATGATGTATGAAATATTTTTAATATTTCCAATGAGTAATTATAATGAATGTGATCACTTATATAACCCCATATAATAATTGTTTTAATAAATACACTTGTTTATGTTATATTTTTCATTACTTTAAATTAATTCTTATAAAATGTCATTTTCACATCCATGTGGCACCAAGGGGTCCCAAAATCGACCCAAGTATGCCCATGGTTGAAACTATCTCATCCAATAGGATTAGGAAAAGTGTTATGGATGTTTTATATTATTATAATATTATTTTTCAACCCTTATTTACCGAATTTACCCTTTAACCATGGTAAATAAAATAATTTCTGAAGTTACTATTCATAAATTCTAAAAATAAAAGGTAATGATTTAAATTATTTGAACCATATAATTACAAATATGGAATCAATTTTAACAAATTAAAAACACAGAATTTTCAGTAATTAATTTATAATTATTTCTCATTGTCAAATCCAAAAGGCGGGGTTTTAAAAAGTAATAATTATCAAAAGATTCATATGTGTTTATGTGCAATTAAAAAGTGTAATTACATTGAATGAACAAAATTTGATTAAATGATAAAAATATAACCCAATTATAATTTAAAACCAAATTAAAAGTACAATATTACTATATAAATAAATTAGATTAAAAGAAAAGTTTGAATTAAAATGCAATATTTTTCACTATTCATAAAAAAATAAACATTATAAAAAAATTACCAAAAATTTATCCAACCTAAATTTTGATGTCCCACATCAATAATAAGAAAATTATTTTTCAAAATAGAACATATAAAAGTAAAAAAGTATAATTTAATAGGGTTCTCCATCAAAAGGCGGTAAAACTGAATTTTTGGGGAAATACTTCTTTTATTCGAAAAAATTGAATTTCTTCTTATATGATATCAAGAAAATATATAATATGAATTTAAAAAATTACATTGAATATATAACATATAATTTTCATTAAATAAAAATCCATTAAGTGTGATATAATTTTATAAACAAAGTTATTCTCATTTAAATAAGTTTTCGTGAAAAGATAATCCTTTATATTCAATTGATTTTTATATCCATTTCTAATAAATCTCGTAACTAGTTTATCATTATTTAAACATGAGTAAACCTTATTTCATAATTTAGTTGATATTTTTCATTCCCTCCAATCCAATGTCTAGGCATTAACTACCATTTCAAATAATAATAATGTTATTGTATTATTTTTTCCTATAACTCAATGTTGTGTATAACATAAGATTTCAGAGAAAATCGATATTGAAAGTTCAGTACACTACTAAAAAATGAATTCCACATTAAGTAAAATTAATATCTTATTAATAAGTATTAATAGAAATCAAAAATTATTGTTCTATAAATACATGGTTTGTTACACCTATTTGGATTCATTGAGCATCAAATGAAAAAGAAACTAGGTCCTAAGGTAAGATGTTCTTAATTTATATCAAATACACAGGTTGAGCTACCCCACTATGTTTCTTCCAAATTCAATACACAACCCATCTAACTTACATTCACTAAAACACCCAAGGGAAATCCCAGTCATTTCATTTCTCAGAATAGTGTGAAATTAGATCATATGTCCTCTAGAATAATCTATCATAAGTCTTAGTCTGTCAATCATTCCCTAGTGTTCCCCTATGAGTTTCAAAAGGAGGTGATAAATCAAGAACATTGCAGTATTGTTTATGATACAGAACATAAATTATTCCTCACACTAACTCCCTCATAAGAAACAGACATTATGATGTCATCTAAAATACATGAATCAGGGAGATCAAGAGGGTTTCACATTCATTACTGGAAATAAATGTGGATTGTTCCAAAAGGGATTTATCCAAATAGTCTCTGTTTGTTAATCCATATAATTTCAACTTTGAGATCTTATTTTAGTGTGTCCACTTATGAAAAAATGTTTAAAACCATATTCAAAGGTAATTTAAATTTCAACCTTTTCCATTTGAAATTGTCCAGGTAGCCAAACCCTCCCCTTTACTCAATTCATGAACAAAAAAGGTGAATAATCCTCAAAACAAAAAATTAATTTTAAAAAAACCATTGAATGTAAATGATAAATACTCATCATTTAGATATCATTTTAGAAATTAAAACCCCTTAAATAAAACATATATCTCATGTGAAAATAAAATGATATTTAACTAAGAAATCCATTATAATATCACATATAATAATAAAATGTAGGATAAAAATTTATAACCATCATGCATTAAATGATATTCTAATTAAATTAAACACATTAAAAATAGAAACCCTAACTATAAATAAATAAAGATACATGTACATACCATGAATGTAAAAAACATAAAAAGTCCATGAGAAACCATCCTAATGCCATAAAAACAAAAACCCTATGAAACATGGTCACTTTGAACACTAATCATTCAATAGAATCCCCTAGGGTTCACAAGTGGGATTTAAACCATATGGAAATTTCAAAACAAGGAATATTTAATAGAATAAAATTAAGGGAGGGTTCTAGATTTAGAAATATTCCATAGTTGAGGTAAGATATGGTTAAATCCAATGATAGTGGAGGAAAATCCGCCTTGGGTAGTGTTGTGTAGGTGTTGAATGAGGTGGAGAAGAAGAGTAAATAAATAAAATTTCATAGGGGAAAGAAAAAAATTACAAAATATTAAAAACATAGGAAAACCACATGGTTAGACCACAGTGTTTAGTAAATTGTTTACTAAAAATGTATCTTTTACTATATACACAAAATACACCACAAGGTTTGACCCAAAATTTTACCAAATCAATCAGCATCCATGCAATATCAAACTACAAAACTAATATTTTCCTTCTCACAGTTACCCCAATCATTCCCCTAACTATTTTTTTCTTGAAATAGAAACCCATTAGGCAAAGTTATTTTAATATATTCAACTAATCTTTCATTGTTTATGAAAAAACTATGAATTTTCGATTCTTAATGACTATATAAGTGAAAATTTATTAGGTACTATTTCTGTATATGGGTCTTCACAAGGATTCCCTAAACACAATTTTGAAAATATCCTAATTGATAAAAAACTAAAAAACTATAAAATATAAATCTCAAAACCTCATTGAAATCAATTTTCCAAAAATTATATAATTTTTTTTCGAATATTCAAAAATTGTATCATGGAGTGATTTAACTCCCCAATCATGTAATATTCCAAACCCAAGATTTACTTAGTAAATTTAAAAGGTAGATAAAAATGGAAAACAATACACCCAAAAATAATTGGCGGAATGGAAAAGGAAAACAAGGGAGGGTCTTTGAGATAGGAAACCATTCAACCTGGCTCACCAGTTGACCAAAAATACAAAATCCTTAAGAAAAACCAAACACCATCAATCACACATGAACCACGCCAATATAATCAATATTTGAGAATAAATCAAGACATTTCATGTCCCCCCAACTATTTAGATTTCATATAAAATGGGGAATCTAAGGGGAGTCATTCCTTTAAATAATTCACTACCAATATAAACTTTATGAACAAACAGAAACAAACCTTTTCAAGAAAATTGATCAAAACATCCCAAAAGATAACCTAAAAGATCACCCATAATTCTACCAATAACCTCATAAAATCTATCAATGAACACATCAATTACTTCATGAAAAAAAATAGATATGAAAAACCCACAATCAATCCTCAATAAGAAACAACATGGACTACCTTGTTTTATGATTACTCTGTAATGTTAAATTTTTACCTCAATCATTGAACACCAATATGCAATGAACCCTTAAAAAACCAACACACAAAGGTTCTCACCAAAGCTATTCCTAGTCACCAGATCATGGACCAAAACATCTCTCATGTTTAACCCCAACAAATATCACTACAAAATTAGACACATCATGTACCACATAAAATCAATGGGACATAATTCCATAATATGGGATCATAACCACTATCTATTGATATTCCATAAGAAGAAATCCTAGAGAAACCTAAAGGAAATACCAAACAGTATTAACCAGAACATATATTATCAAATCCAAATCCACAAAAAAAGGAAACCTAAATAAGGAAAGCATGCCATATTATACTAAACCATAAACATATTCCAATAGTATAATTTAAAAAACACCTAATAATGATATAAAGGAGGAACCAATCAGAAAAATGATCCTCTACTTCCATAGATAACCATGATGTATTAGAGAGATATACCCCAATATAAAGATGATTTCCTAGCAAATACCTATGTCTATGGAATAATTTTTCGGATGGGAATTAGTGATTTGTTGATTGAAAAGGTGACCCCACTCTATGTAACAGCCATTAGACTCCTACATGACTTTGGGTATGCTTTGGACCCAACTATATAATTTTTTGGACTTGATCCCCAAAGATAAATATAGGGTTAGAGAGTGGAGAAGGTTCTCAATAAAACACACTACATAGAGTCTACAAAGTGTTTCTAATAGAATAGTTCACCTTAAAAGAGGATTATACAACGTTAGGATCATCATTACGATCAAGCCTTCACCTTTCTATCCTGCCATATTTTGGTGGAAGAACCTAAATAAAAAAAATGGTTAACCCATAAATGAAATTCCTCACTGGATAAAACTAATTTATCCTCTTTATAACCATGTAAAAAGAACCAAAAGATCAGCCATTCAAAACAATATACATTAATGATGAATATGAAAAAATTAATTCCTTAAAATCTATAATTTCTAATGAATTATTTCAAAACCAATTGTTACTATGGAATATAATAGAAAATAAATCACCAAATTTTTTAATATGAAAATCATTGGTAAACCCACACACGTTTATTTTAAAACAAATAAACTCATTTTACCATTTACTATTTTTTGAATCTACCTTTCAATGAATTGGAATTGTTCAAGAAATGTATATATATATATATATCCATTATAAAAATAATTTTTCTCATTTAAATAATGAAACTAACCAATTTAAAAACACTTCTTATAAAATGAAGAGATTCATTTCAATATAACCCCTCAAAACTAGTTTCAAAATAAAGAATTCTCATAATTGTCCCCTTTTCATCCCAAACAATAATTAAATCAATGAATGAATTAAAATACTAACAAAACATAGTTCTTAACATCAAAAATAATTCATTTATAAGACAATATAGTATCCTCAAAACCATATTCAATGCATCCTTAAAAATTTGAATCTATTCTAGGGTAATCCATAACTAAGAGGGTTAAATAGAATACATTCAAGATGGATGAAATTTTTATCACTATTTTGAAGCAATATTTGTGAGGTAATAATTCACCAATGTGATAGACTTGTAGAATATCATAGAACTATCTAAATGTGCTCCATATGGTTTGATACACCATGCAAGATAATTTTGAAACATGAATTTTATTTCTATTATCACATGAAAATGAAATAAAACCCAAAAAAATCTTCTACCAATGTAATTGAGGATCCAAATATCAAATTTCACATCATGGTGCATCAAAAAAATTATAAATATAAAATAATCTAACACCAACTCTCTATAGTAACTCATGGATTCGAATTAGAAATAGTTCATGGGACTCTCTATTCCCCTACATCTCAAGTAATGACATTCCAATTTGAAATAGTCCATTTCATGCCCTAAATAACAAGAGTATGTTATCAAGAACCTTGTTTGTATTTGAATATATGCTCTGATTTTATTTCAAATGAATCATCCATTGATGACATGACTAGTCACCCAACCCAGCACACCACTTTGTCCGAAGTGAATTCCTGATCCCTTTAGGATGGAAACTAGTTCTTGGGAATTATAGGAAACACCTTGGGAATGATTTCAACATTGAAATACAGTATATATATAGCTAACCATTTAATAAATATTAGGTATTGATCATCCAATCATTATATTTACACACAATATAAAAGAAGCATATTATAACAAAAGGGGACAAATTTTTCATAACCTACTAAAAATGATTTAAATAATTTATGTAAATATATATACATCACCCAAAATAAAAGAATGATTCCATATACAAGTATATATAAACACACATAATAGAAATTATGCCTTGGCCTATAAACATGCATACTAAAATAAAATGATAACTATAACCAAAATATTAATCTATCCATATAAAATTGATTTATCAATATATCCCAACACACCATGAGGACAAAAGGAAATGGTTACCATTATAAAAACTAACAAGGAACCTATATACCATTTAATGGATGCATACACACACTGAGATCATGTATGTATGGTTTGGAGTTAATTTACATGTAGAATTAAAAATTCCTATGGTTTTTTGCAATAACATTCCTTCAATAAACTATATATTTATATTCCTAAATATTATTGTCCTATTTGATAAATTGAATTGGGAATGTTTATGATATAATTAATCAAATATATGAAATGAAGTAAAAATACACCATTCAATTATGGTAAAACACCCCCAATAAAAGCACAAGAAACATCATATTACCCATTATGGACTATAACTCACCTTGGAAAATTACACCCATTAAATGTAAATAAATTTAATGGGGACAATAAATAAAAATGAAAAGATATTCAATATTAGGACTTATCCATGGCCATTTTTACCCTTGTAGATCTCCAATAGCCATTGAAACCCTATAATGAAGAACATAATAATGAATACCGAAAGAATATTATGAGATCTAAAATGAAAACTATATAATTATGATGTGTGACTTAAGAAGTGTGAATGGAGTGAATGAGTTTATTAAGAATATTTTTGGGAATAAATAGAATCATTATAAAAATGATCACTACAAACAAGGTCATCGGAAATATAGACATTTAAAATATGGTTATTAGATGTACATGTTTCAAATAGTTATATGGATTTTTTGTATTATTATTAGTAATTTTAAATTACATAATGCAAGAATAATAAGTAATTCATCAAAAATATATTGCTAAAATTTTATTAAAATAATATATATAATGTGGAATTATGAATTATTATTAATATTTTTATTAATATAAGACGTGATATGTTTATAAAATTAAAAAATTATTGATATTTATAAAAAATAAAAATAAAATTTTTAAATGTAAATAATTATTTTTAATAGAATTTATTAAATAATAATTATTATAAAATTAATATTTTCCCAAAAAAAAATTAGCGTTTATTATTTTTAATAACATATCTTGAATGAAATATTTTAATGAAATTTAAAAATAAAGTAATTTGATTCCTTCCATTAGTTATTGTTGTGCATGTTGTAAGGATAAATTCATTTTGTCCATAAAAAGGATTTCTTTTAAAAAAAATCCATTATATTTTTTATGAATATTAATTTTAAGAAAAAATATAATTTAAAAAAATTATATATAGACAATAAATTAACACGTGTTAATTTATTAATAATAAGAATATATGAATAAAAATAGTTTATATCGTTTAATAAATTTTCCTATAAAAATGATTTTTCATTAAATTTTATATTTCCTTTTAAAAAGAAAATTAAAAAATTATATAATTTGAGCTTGAAAAATGAAATTAATTTATATATTTATTTTTTCAATACAGGAAAAAATAATAATTTTTGGGTTTTAATTAAAAGGGTTGATTTTTAGTGTAATATTAAAAAATACGGTTTTTTTAATATGTTGTTATTTTAAATTTATTATGATGTCCTTATTTTGGGAAATCATTTATGAAAATATTTTTCTAACCATGAATGTATTTAAGAAATAAAAATATCCATTTAAAAATACTATTTTAAATTTAATAAGTCCAACCTTATCATTTTGAAACTTATGTAATCATTTATTTAAATAAAAAGTTAGTTCTCATTATTTTCATTAACTATGACATGATAAGGTCAGATTTAGTTTTGGAATGCTTTATAATCTATTTGAATCTTCATTTTTTTAACAAACATATTAATGTAACAAAAAAATTGTCAACTTTATACTAAAAAACAATTTTTCTTACAAATTCACTTTCTCTGATAATGGGTTTTTATGAGTTACATGCGCTCATATTAAAAATAATTATTCTTACCTATAGAAATATTTTTTTAAAGAAATGTTATTCGTTATTTTAATCACCTGTTTCAAATTATGTAATATGTATCATATTAGTTGCCAGAATTAAATGTAAATTAAGAAAATGATGGTTAATATCTAGGGTAGAATTCGTAAAATGTAAAACTGAAACACAATTATGATTAAAATAACTAAAAAAATGTTCCAAATGCATTATAAATCAATCATTGAGGGATTCGTAACCTTATCTCATACCCACTCTATTATTTTACAATTTTTATGCACATTCTAGGTGAAATACATTGTGTCCTCATATTAAAAAGTTAAATTTACAAAATTTCATTCTCTTAACTTATATAATGGGATAACCTCCATACCATTTCTCTATTTATTATAAGTCATTATCTCATTGAAAAATAACACATACCTTCTTATAAACTCTTAACTAACATACTAAAATCCCATTAAATTCAAAAAGAACAACATATAGATCATTGAGGTGTTACACAATGGAAAAAATCCAATGTTAGAGTAGGTAAGAGCATGTTCAAAAAAGAGGGATTAATGGTTAGGGTTTCTTGTTAATATAAAACCCCCTATATTTGAGTTATACTGTTTCATATGTCACATACAAATTATTTTTATGGTTTATTCCACATTATGATTTTATTTTATATATTATATTTATCTTTAGGGAAAACTAATAACATTCATCAAAACAAATCCATCGATGGTTTTTTTACACATAATATTATAACATTTTTTAGAATAATTATCTTTTCATTTAATGATTATTTTTTATCAATGCCTATATTTTACTTTCTAGAAAATATCTTCCTCTATATTTGGAAACATAATTTTTTTCTATCTCATGTGACCTTCATATTTCAATTACCAACTATTCATATAGATGTTTTACAATCTATATTAATTATGTGGATTTCAACAAGGTAATATTAATATATTAAATTTTTTTTTAGGATCATTCATTCTAATATAGACTCCAAATTGTTTTAAAATAATCCCTCTTATATATTCATGGATAAATTATTTAATGATTTTTTTAAGAAAAATTATGAAATTATAACATTTTCACTTCATATTTCGTAAATTAACTTTTGAAGGTGGCATATTTCATGGACATTTTACGATATTGTCAAAAATGTTATAAAAATATAATTTTATCATTTTTAGAACAAATAACATTTATTTATGATCATTATTTAAAAATAATTAAATTCCATGTATGTAAATTTTTTATCTTAGTGCCCTTAATTTTTTATTATTTTAAATTAAAATGTTTTTTCCACATATTTATCTAATTAATGTAGAAGATGATCTTGAAATGGTGTTTTTAATTTATGTCAACATCCATAATAATTCTTCTGTTAAAATAAATATATCTTCCCATAACACCATCTAACTTCATTATATAGATGAAATATGAGATTTTATATGGAACCATACATGAAACACAACTCTCTTCCATATGCTAATTTTGAGATATTTGATATTTGAATATTTTCATTTTCTCCAGGAAAATAATTTTTTTAGGATTATTATTGATGGGGGTAATAAGTAATCTTGGAATTCCATGGCTGGTGTTTGGTATCTATAGAACTCCAAAAGTATAAACTAGTAATATCCCAAGACTAGGACACTATATTGGTTTTTTTCTAAATTCATAAAGGGTACGCATGTACTAACCCAATCCCATGAGGGTATGCATGTTTTTAGACCAATATCTTGATGGAACTTGAGTTGTAGTACATTCCTAAGATGATACATGGGTTTTTATCCCATGAAAAAGGGGATAATCACATATTAATGAATTGTGACACGGTTACAAAATTTATTATGTCAAGAAAAAGAGAATGTATTAGTTGTTATCCCAATCCCCCGAGAGAACATGTGATGTATTCCATTCTAAATATGGTGAAATATATATTATCCCATTCCTAATAGGATACTTGTTTTTTCATCACAATCCAAATAGGTTACATGGGATGTTATCCCAAGCCAACTATGTTTTGGGAATTATGCATCAAAGCTTTTTCTACTAGGATATGGATTCATATGAATTCACTAATTCCATATTTATATGTTATATTCTTTTGTTATGATACCATGACTCATGATTGTTGAATAGTATTTCTATACTCCTATTTCATGGAATATATTATATAATTTGATATTTCATCTCAATATAAATTCATTGTGGTCAACTATTGTTGATCCGCATTATTTTTATTATGATATTTTCCTATTTAGAATGTTTTATCACATGATTATGATCTGTATATTTATCACATGTTGATAGGTTTCATCTAACTAATAATTTGAGGCCACTCATTTTCAATGTATAAATCCCATGTTTATGAGGATGATTATAACTTATGATAATTCTATATAGGAAACTAGTGTGGCTAAATTATGAAGAAAATTTTCCAAGTATCGTCAAATAAGATTTTTTATGTAGAGAACACTAAAATTTAATAAACCTTTTATTAATATGATTATGTGTTTTTTATGATTTCTAATTTTTTGGTTATGAAAATTATGTGAAATATAAAATTTTTATCCTTAAAAAATGTCACATTATATAAAATTTGGTATCTAAAGAATATCTTTTACGAACTAGAAAATAAAGTGTGGGTAGCGGATCCTTAATTTGTATCAGAGGAATGTTTATTAATTTATTTGGAATAATTTTGTTATTTTTGGGGATTATGTTGAGAGAACATTAGTAAACCACAAACTGATATGTCCTAGTATAGGATAACATCAAAAAAAATGAGTAATATTTTGGATTCATTATTTTCTAGAAATTAAATCCATATCCGGGTACTATCTAGTTGATGTGGTTATGGAATAGTTGAATGTAGGATTAATCTCACTAATAAAGTCACCTTGTGTAAAGACCTATAAATCCTGTGGAATTTTTTTTTTCTTAAATACATGGGAAATTTACGAGTCTGTAGTTTCTAACGGCACCTGATTCTGAGGCCCGGTGTGCCCAGAATCAATTTCTGAATATTTGTTCTCGTACGATTAGTAAACATACGTGTGGGTTTTATATCTTTTGAACTAGTGCTCGGAATTGAAATCTGAGGGAACCGTTGAACCTGCAGTGCCGGTGTTTTCTTAAGGAGACCTTTATTTTAGTATTGTTTTATCGAGAATGAAAGTTAGTTTTGGGGTTTCTAATTAATATTAAAAGTTAAATAAAAATGTGTGTGTAACACATTTTTATTTGAAAGGTGGTTTTTTTCTACAAAGGGACGTTGGAGGTGGGGCCCACTCTCACATAACCTCCCAAGGGAGGATACTATGAGGTGGGGCCTACAGGAGCTCAAGCCCCTTAAAATCCCCTTTTGAACCCCTGTGAGCTCCCCATTAATAGGGGAAACTCTTGGGCTTCTCCTTTATGGTGCCAACACAACTAATTAATTATTTAATTAATTGATTTGTGCGTTTGAATTCCATTGAATTCATTTTTTAAACATATTAATATGGGTGATATTATTATGGTTGTGGGGCATAATCTATTCTTTGATTGGGAGGATTGGGAGGACATCACCCTCTCCAGTGAATAACACAAGGAAATCGATCATCTTATCCCTTCTTCAACCAGGGAAAGAAAGTGGGGAGATGCCCACGAGGAATGCCCATATTAATTCCTCTTCCTCTATGTCAAAGGAAAAGACGTCAACTGTGAAGAACATCGCCAAAGACGACGTCACCTCCTTCCGATGTCAACGGAACGATGCAGCCATCCCGTGACTTTGTCAACGATCAACAACAATCGAGGTATGGTCTTGAATTCAAGGCTGAATTCCTTTATTTTAATTTTGTCTTTTCCCGTGGATAAAAACAAAAACTACAGATAGCATTGACCGAGGTGGAGTGTAGAGGACTGGACGGTACCTGGAGGTTGACCACATGACGAGTTGGTACCCGGAGGAGACAGACGGATGTGGAGAACTGAGGAGTCTATCGGTACATACCCTTCAGGTAGGATTTGTGGTGGATGATCCAGGATCTTCTAGGCACCTTATAGATGTTTGTCTTTTTAGTTTTACCTGTTTGTATTTTCCATGTACTTTACTGTTGGTCTGGTATTTCTGGACCTTGTACTTTCCAGCACTTCTTCTGTATTCAGTTATTACTTAGAGTTGTCTTCTTCTTGTTCTCTGGTTGTGTTTATTTTTAATTATAATGGAAATGTCTTCCCAGTTTAGGGATTTATGCCTTTGTTGCTAGTCGCCAACCATTGGCCTATGGAAGGCGTTCTTCGGGTAGTTACGACACGGGCCCCGGGGGATGGGCTGTGAATTATTGGTATCAGAGGTGTCTGTTCTACCACAGAACATAGGACTTTGATATTTCTTTTCTGTGAAACAATAGTTTTAAGAGTATTGAGTGTGGTTTTCAGTCCAGGGAGTCTAGTGTTGGTGCGGCGGCCGACGTATCCATACACTTGGACCCTGACTTCTGATTTCTGACTTAGTGCACAAAAACACTGATTGAGCGAGTGTTTTCAAGAGTCTTCTTTGTGAAATATTTGAGTTAGCTCACTAGGTATAACTTATTGATCGTGGAACACCTGTTCTATATTAGAATTCTGCTGCATATACAGCCAACTAGGGTTTCCAAGAGAGTACATGATGACGACCACTGAGCGACGAGGCTCCGGTTTAGGGCCCTCTTTCTTTGTTGGCACCATCGGGTGGTGTACCAGCAGCACCACCACCCGTAGGGCAGTAGATACCCCCAGCCGCACTGGCGGATGGTGCACACCGACTGATCACATTTCACGAGTTCATGTGGCCGAGGCCTCCAAGGTTTTGAGGCGAGACAGATTTTGTGGTAGAAGAGGACTGGATGGAGGCGATTACTAGAGTCTTCTGCCTAGTTGAGACACTAGTAGAGCAAAAAATGATCTTAACTACTTATATTTTTCAGTGAGTGTCCATGATGATGGTCCACATAATGATGAGGTTTCGGTACTTGGACCGTTTTATGAGATGGTACCTTCGAGCAATGTGCCAACTATATCACTGCCTGTTGGTCAGCAGACACTACTGGCGGTACTGATAAAGGACACTTGTAGTCTAAGTTCCATACATGTGTTTCAGCACCAGATATTCATCATGTTCTGAGGTGAGCCTGACCCACAGGTAGCTAAGGACTGGCTTGAGGAGGTGGCTGAGAGTTTTCTAGAGCTTAACAACGTCGGCAGGACGACGTGTCGATAACTGAGTATTCATTGAGGCATACTGAACTTTCCTGGTACTCGATGAATATGATTCGATCAGTGATTTAGAACTTGGACCTCTGATTGAGGTGTGTTTAAGTATATATGAGCCATCACTTTTTTCCTTTATGTATTCCTACTTATGTTAGGGTGATAGAGAGAACCTTTGTGGTTGAATGTTCGTTGGCTGAGCGGATACAGCCAGTGAATATTAGAAGTTGGAAACCATGAAACTAGAATCAATCTCAGAGACTTAGGTGTGTGAGATGTTTCAGGAAGAGGAAGTGTTAAGGACATAAGATTATTTAGGGCAGCAGACGTGGAATCGAAGCTAGGAGAGTTTTAGGTGGTGGTGAACATTTCGAAAAGTTACAACCACCCACCTTTGTATTCCCCACTGGGCTCATGGAGCTAGAGCGAAAGGGAATATAATAGCTAGATGCAGTCAAATAGTGTGACCCAAGGGTTTTAAGAATGATTTGAGGTATGTTCTGTGTCTACTACTAGCTTCCGTCTCAATAGACATAGGTACCAATCATTCCTTCCTTCCACGAAAATTGTCCCAGACCTAGAGTTTCTAGTTAAGACATTGACTTGACCCTCACGTCTTGAGATACCTTTGGGGGGAGACTCGATAATCACACTTATGCCAAAATTGTGATCTGACCCTTGAGGCAAGAGTTTCAGTTGGAACTGCTTGGTGTCAGCGTCGAGGCCTTACGGCGTTAGTTTTGGTATAGACTGGGCAACCACAGTTCATACACAGATTGACTGTATTAATTAAAAATGTTGTGGTTTCTCTAAAATGTTGGGATGAGGTTTTCCTTAGATGGAGAAAAGGAAAAACCCCGGTAGCACAGGATGCAATCATGCATAAGAGTGTGCAATCAATCACTCAGGAGTCGGCCAGACATACCTTTGTGCCAGACTTCTCCAGAGTTGCAGCACCACTATCAACTTTGACGAAGAAGGGGAAACCCTTCGTATGGTCAGCGATATTACAGTAGATATTTAAGGATCTAAGACATTGGTTGACTGTTGCTCCCATATTGAGGCTATCTGAGGAGAGCGTTAGGTGCATAGTTTACTGCAACACATCAGGGACCAGACATGGGTGTGTCCTAATGCCGGAGCGAGCAGTGATCATTTATGATTCTCGGTAGTTGAGACAACATGAGTAGAACTACTCTAACCATGACCTAGAGTTAGTAGTAATGGTATTTTCCTTGAAGATGTGGCAGAAATATCTTATGCACGAATGCTTTACCATATACTAAGATCACAAGAGTCTCAGGTATATCTTCTCTCATGAGGACCTCAACCTGAGACAGTGATGATGGCTCGAGTTCCTCCAGGACTATGACTTCCAGATAGTCTATACTCCTAGGAAGGGGAACGGTGGAGCAGAATCTCTCATCCTATGATCATGCATTCAGCTGTTAGGAGAGGCGACGGAGCAGCTGGCCATATTGCAGATATCATTTGTGGGTAGAGACAAAGCAGCCTTTCTATAGTTTCTCACAGTCACTTCCCCACTTCTTCAGTGAGTTGGGGAGGTGTAGTATGGGTATGCTTACTGCGAGACATGACATGCTCAGATATCCTCAGGGCAGGCACTATAAGGATTATTTGAAGGTGGGGAGCACGTCATTCCTTAAAGAGGATGTACCGTGGTACCAACTACACTTCAGGAGGAAGTGTTGCAGGAGTTCCCCTCATTCCCTTTATCGGTAAATCCAGAAGTGTTAAAGATGTATTAGGACCATCGATGATTGCACTGGTGTCCAAGTATAAAGAAGGAAGTAGCAGAGTTTCCCTTTTCGATGCCTCAATTGTTAGCAAGTGCAGGTAGAGAATCAGGTACCAGCAGGCTTGGTTCATCTTTTAGAGGTCCCAAAGTTAAAGAGGGATGAGATATCCATGGACTTCATAATGGGTCTTCTACGTACGTCCAAGGGACATGAATCAATTTGGGTGATCTTCGACCAACATACCAAGTCGACCAACTTCCTGCTGACCAGAGATGGTACGAGCTACAATGGAGGAGGTGCAGGTCATCCAAGAGCGGATAAAGACTGTGAAGAGCTGAAAAAAGTCATATGATCACAATAGACGAAGACCTCTTGAATTTGAGGATGGTGACCAAGTATTTATATGGGTCTCACCTCGATGAGGTCTACAAAGATTTAGCTGAGGTAGCAAGTTATCTCAGTGATTCTTTGGACCTTTTCAGGTCCTCAGTATGGTAGGTGATGTGGCTTACCACTTGGCCCTTTCACCTCAATTACATCGGGTGCATGACGTCTTCATTGTATCTCATCTGGGAAGATACATGCACAATCCATCCCACATCATTGACCATGGGGAGATACATAACGATGATGGGGAAACATTCATGAAGGTTCCAGTGGAGAATGAGGATCGACAGAAACGGGTCCTGTGTGGATAGTTTATTCCTCTGGTGCGTGTTTGATGGTAGCACGGGAATATCCAGGAGAGCACTTGAGAGCGAGAGGCTCAGATGCATGCTCAGTACCCCCATTTGTTCCCTTAGTGTGAGTTGTAGCTTACGGGGATGAAAAGCCCTATGGTGGGGAGAATTTAAACACCTGTAAATCCTATGAAATTTTTTTTTTCTTAAATACATGGGAATTTTATGAGTCGACGGTGTCTGAAGACGCCTAATTCTGAGGCCCGGTTTGACCGGAATAAATTTCGGATGTTTTGTTCGGGTACATTCAGCAAACGTACTTGCAGGTTTTATATCTTTTGAACCGACGCTCAGAATTGAAATCTGATGGCACTGTTGAACTCACAGCGCCGATATTCGCTTAAGGAATCCCTTACTGCGGTTGCGTTTTATCAAGAATGAAATTTAGTTTTGGGGTTTCTAATTAAAATTAAAAGTGAAATAAATATGTGTGTGTGACACATTTTAATTTGAATGGTGGTTATTTTCTACAAAGGGAAGTTGGAGGTGGGGCCCACTCCCACATAACCTCCCATGGGAGGATATTATGTGGCCGGCCCACAAGGGCACAAGCCCCTTAAACTCCCCTTTTGAACCCGCTTGTTCCCCCCGTAAATTGGGGAAACTGTTGGGCTTCTACTTTATGGTGCCAACATAACTAATTAATGATTTAATTAATTGATTTGTGTGTTTGAATTCCTTTGAATTCATTTTTCCTACATAATAATATGGGTGATATCATTATGGTTGGGGGCATAATCTTTCCTTTGGTTGGGAGAATTAGGAGGACATAATCCTCTCCAGCGAAGAACATGAGTAACTTGATCATCTTCTCACTTCTTCAACCGGGGAAAGAAAGTGAGGCGACGCCCACGAATAACACCTATCTTATTTCCTCTTCATCCACATCAAAGGAGAAGATGTCACCAATGGATAATGTTGCCAATGATGACATCACCTCCTTTCGACGTCAATGAAATGACACCGCCATCCCGCGACTTTGTCAACAGTCGACAAAAATCGAGGTAGTTTTTTTCATTCGAGGTTGAATTCCTTTCTTTTAAGTTCTTTATTTCCCATGGATAAAAACAACAACCGAAAATCGACACCCCCGAACATGTCGATCTGCAGAATGGATGTTAATTGTGGGATGGTTTAGAGGTTAAGTTGGGGTGTGTTTCTGGTTCAATTATAAGCTGGATTACTATTTGATCCTCTAACGCAGAGGGTGCGAGCTAACGAACAAGTCTAGACCCTCCGCCAATTCGTTCTTGATGAGCGGTTTGATGGGTGATGGGTGAACATAATGGAAACCCTGATTTGAGGTTGTTTCAATGAAGAACAGGACCCTAGGAGGCTGTAGGCGCATACAAGAGGCAAAACAGAAAACCGAAAAGACTCTGGGGGCCCACAGAGGAGCGCGGTGGTGCGGGTCCCCGGTGCGGTGGTGCTGGCGACTGGAGGTGGTGGTCGGCACTGGCCGACTTCCTGGGGGTGGCGGCGCCCCTCGCGTGCTGCCGACAGAAGGCCACCGTAGCACCAACCATGGGGGTGGAGTGGAACCCGCATCTGGGGGTTCCGGGAAGGCTGGGTGGTGCCAACTAGCACAGCCTTTACAGTACAACCCCCCCCCCCCCACTTTGTGTGCCATGCGCGTAACGTGCTCAGCCAGGTCATGCCATGGCCAACTGCGTGGGCTGGGACGCCCTCGCATAGGCTGGGCCATAGCCGACGGGAAAGGTTGCGACCAACCGGGCTGGACCTGGATCCGGGTCGGCTCTACATGGTTCGGGCCGACCCAGGGCGGGTTGGGCTGGGTCAGACTGGACCCAGACCCCCCCTCTTCGGACCACCTTTGGTTTTTCACCCATAACATGAGCTACAGACCTCCAAACGGTACACCGTCAGTTGTGTTGGATTCCTTGGATCGAGATGGTTATTTTGGTATATCACACTCAATATTTTGGAAATGTTTGGGTACATCCTGGTAGCTTTGAACCTGAAACCATCTGGGTCCTTGGAGCGTAAATGCTTATAACTTTTGAACCGGACATCTGATTGGCGTGCCGTCAACTACGTTGGATACCTTTTATTGAGACAGTCTGTTTTTCATACTCTACTCTGGATTTGGATGAGGTTGGAGTATGGCCAAGTTTTATTGTACCTGAAATCCAACCGACCCCTTAGAACGGAAATGCCAATAACCCTCAGACCGAGCGTCTGATTGACACACCATCTATCGTGTTGGGTTCCTTATGATGAGACCAAACTATGGGATACATCATCTCAAGAATTTGTGATAGTTGATGTATTGACACTTGGCTCGATGAGTGGACCCTCCCAGAATCAAGTGTGCTGGGTGCGGAAACCCTAGGGCTGGCTGCGACTGAGATGACGAGATCCTCCATGGGTTCGACAGTAGTGACTTCTATACCAGGATCCTACGTGGGTTCGACAGCGATGACTACTATACCGGAATCCTATGTGGGTTCAATAGTAATGACTTCTATACCAGGATATTATGTGGGTTCGACAGCTATGACTATTGTACCAGAATCCTACGTGGGTTTGATAGTGACAACTTCTGTGCTAGGATCCTACGTGGGTTCGACCGTGCTTATATTGTTCCACGATCCTATGTGGGTTCAACAAAGGAGATGATTCAGAGGCAACATCTAATAATCTCTACCCACATCATGATTTGTATACCTATGTGAGCTGAGTCATGCCTTTCAACCATTATCAACTTTGTTATTGACTTTACTTCCTTTGTGAAATGGTTTGTGCTTGGGCTCGAGAGTTGGAGCTAGACTATGATTGATAACTTAGGTATATGTATGGGCACAAACCTAAGTAGGGTTGGTTGATACTACATGATTGCATATTTATAAATTGGTTTATCCTTTGTGGATTTTGTGAGACCTTGAGAGTCTCGGGGTCCCTACTGAGTATCATTATACTCACCCCTACACAGGCCATGCCCGCACCTCCTTGTGTTGGATGCAGACAACAGACAGCACTGACCGAGGTGGAGTGTACGAGGACTGGATGATACCTGGATGTGTACCTCATGACGAGTCGGTACCTAGAGGAGAAAAACGGACATAGAGCACTGAGGATGCTATCTGTACTTACCCTTCAATTATAATCTGTGGTGGACGATCCAGGAGCTGCTAGGCACCCTATAGCTGTTTGTCTTTTTAGTTGTACCTATTTTACCTATCCTTGTACTTTACTATTGGGCTTGTATTTCTGGCCCTTGTACTTTCTAGAACTTCTTTTGTATTCTGTAATTACATAGATTTTTCTTTTGCTTGTTCTCTGGTTGTGTTTGTTTGTAGTTATAAAGGCAATGCCTTCCCAGATTATGGATTTATTCCTTTGGTTCTAGTTGCCAGCCCCTAGCCTATGGAAGGTGGGCTTGGGGTAGTTACGATATGGGCCCCGGGGGATGAGTCATGATGCCTTGATTATCAACTCAATTTTCAACCATTTCATAATTACTAGGCATAAGACTGCACACCTTGTTAAAATCTATTGATGGAATTTATGGTTCTTGAATTTCAAATTCTTTCAATTTGAGTTTTATTTGGGGTTAGAGGAAATGTGAGATATTTTGGAGTAGTTATAGAAATTAAAAAAGTGTTTTTTTCATTTATTTTGTCATAATTCCATGGTATTGGATCTAGTGCTGGTCATTTTGAAGCCTGTTTGGAGGTAGGGTGTATGGATGGTTATTTTTCCTTATGTGTTATATTTTTACCCAAGGATGTGACAATTTTGAGTTTGGGTGAACCAAAATGAGGGAAATGGTTTATCTAGTTGTTTCATATGTAATTTCACCTCTGTGTTCCATCATTTGTAAATGATGATCTGGTAATTTTTTGGGGATCCTGTTTTCCTGATGACCAATAGGTCATTGAACTTGGTCAGTCCCATTGTTAGAAAATACCAGTGTGGTTCTTACCAATACATGGTTCTAGGAGTGGAGGTTTTAAAAGGAATTTTATTGTACCCCATTTCAAGTAATAAGTCTTAATGGTGGAAAATGGATTGATGATGGTACTAATGGTGTGTGATAATCAAGAATGAAGAACCATGAAAACTAGATCTTTCTCAAATCAGAGTATCCAAATATATATTTCGAGTTCGTCACTCTATAGTGAAGGATTTCAATATTCATACATATATAGAGGGACCGTGCTCCCAACGATCATATTTTTTACTCATACTCTTGAACCATAGTTGATCCCAATTCCTTTCACCACTATCCAGCCACATTTTTTCATATTATGGCCTCATGATTCCTCTAGATTTAATTTTTAAGGATCAAGGTACTTACTTTTCTACTCCCATATTTATTCTCATTTTCCATATACATTTTGGAATTCCAATTTCTCTGAGTTTTACTATGTTTTTTGGGATGTAAGTCAAGTGATTACTGATGGATATTTTTATGAATAGGTCCTTGTGGAGTCTCAGCCAATTTTGGTCATGTTTCCTATAGTGGTGGTTGATTATAAATTCTTAGTTATTTCCTAGATAATTTTGATCTTCTACTCAATGAATAGATTTATTCCTTATCATTTATTTATATGGAAAAGTGTACTATTCACCATTTTTATATAATTATATATAGATTTTCTTGACATTACTATGATAATAATCGAAAAAATATGAATATTATATTGAAATACTACAAAATAATCCATATATTATATAAAGATAAATAATTCTTTCATGATTATTATTAATTTATCAATCAAAATTAATCATATTCCATAGAATATTGTTGTAGTGTTTAATTAATGAATGAGACTACATATTAAATCTCATGTTATATTATAATTTGTAAATATTCTTCAAATTTTATTTTAAACAAAGTTGTATTATTAACTGCATGCTGGAGAAATTAATTCATTATGATAACAATATTTTTACAATTTTGGATAGTAATGTACTATAACAAGAATTATCACATGTTTTGGATAATTAAAAACTCATGTGGAGAACTCAGTTATTTTTTTGTGTTTTCTAGATTTTTTATTGTTTTTTATTTAGATTTACTATATTAATTTTATTAGGTAGTTTTATATTTTTTGTTAAAATTTTTCTAATTTTTTATTTAGTGGGATTTAAATTATAACATTATATTAAAACATTATATCATAGGGATGATAATATAAACTTTAATAGAATTGATAAGAGTGATTAATTATCATCTATTATTTTATTAAATATGCTAATAATTCATAGAAGCTCAATTATATTTATCCATTTGTATTGCTATAAATTAAATTTATGTTTAGTTATACAAATAACCTATAAATAAACAACCAATTAATTAATTGTGGGTTTAAAATATTTTTTTTCAGAATAGGTATGAAATGAAGAATGAGATCATTACATGCTTCGGGATTATTAAATTCATCCAGGCCATAGACATAGCGCCTATTCATATATATAGAAAATTCAATTGAAATATTTGACGTTTCATTATATAAAGAGTCATATATATTTTCTTGATTAATTTTTTGTTGTCAGGGATCATGGATTTGTAAATGTATCGTGGCTCAAAGTAATTTTTTTATGATTGATTTGATAAGAGATGGTATGGGATCTCGGGCTATAGTGACAGTTGATTCTGATGATTTTAGGACAGACAAAAACTATTGGCAATGGATTGAGACATAAGGGTTACTAGGATGTGTTCATAATAGTATTTTTTCCTCAATGATTACTCATTTCTTGATTATTTCTTGATGTATAGATGGACAAATGATATTTACATGATCACATTTCATTTAAATGGAATTTTTTGATCTTATGGATTAAAAGATATTCTTTTGAGTGCTAGATTACATTGATTCCTATAGTACACTGATGAAAAAGAAATGATAATTTTTTGGAAAAATGAACATAGTTTTTTTCTACCGTTCACAAGTAATAATGAATTTCGTGATAAAATATGTAATGAATTAATAATTCCATCAACATAGTTTTTTTGATTCTTAATGTTTTAATAATGGAAATTTAATAAGTAATAATATTAATCAATGCATAATTATTTAATTAATTTTGATATTGATGCTTTAATGCTGGTTTGATATCATTTCTTTATTAGTCAAAGTTGGGGGTTCAGTGTAACCATATTGGTTGACAAGTCTAAGCCTATCTAGTTTATATTATTATGAATGTTCATGAATCGATTTCTATTTTTATGGATATCAAACTCAACCCCACCTCATTGTTAGGGAAACTAAATCCCAAATGTATTAGTGTATTTTATCCAACATCCTGGATACAAATGGAATAGATGTCTGACATCGCCCTCTCCTCCACTCACTTTCTAAATGTAGATTAGTATGTATAATTCAATATAAAATATTTAATGATATGTGGTGTTTTTCTACTAATACATTAATCGAACCCAATTTACTATAAATTTATGTGTGGGATTGAACAACATGTGGTATAACACTTAATTATATATAGATAATGTGGTTTTAGATTTCCATAGGTGTGAATGCATGGGTTATGATTTTTTGAGGTGCAATGAGTATATACAGTCCCTAGTGTGTTTGGGGAAGGCAGTTTGTTACTATATATATATATATATGATATTAATACTTCTTACTATGTAGGAAATAGTAATGAAATTAACAATATGTTTGGGGAGAATTACAGTTTATATGATGAACGAGCACATAACATAGTGGTTGTGGTGTTAGATCGACAAACCCAAAGATATGTGGAAGTTGGGTACCTTCATTAATATGAATATATGTTTCTGATATAGAATTTTTTACTTTTATGTGTTATTTGGTGAGTGAGATATGTTAAATATTGGAAACTACTAATCCCATTTTAGTAAATGTGTTAATTATATTTATTTTTGCACAATTTTTTAGTATACTTCTATCACATATTTCCTGAGTAGTTTTTGGGGGGATCCTTCATAGTATAAATGTTATTTTCACCCTATAAATAAATTATTTTCTTGGTTAGTATGAATGAATTGGTGAATGGGTTTCATGATACTATCTAGGATGAGTTTTTTAGAAGATAGTGGGAGTTTTTAGAGTTCATGCTAAATTTATTGTCTTGGATTTAGTATATACAATATCATTTATAAATTATGTATGCAATTACATGTTTTAATATTTCTTATTTTATTTATTCATGGTGTTGGTTGGTTTTTATTCTAGACATATCACCAAATAAAAAACATATATTGATAGTAATAGCTCTCAATAATTATTCAAATACACCCTTGTTTATATTTTCCAACCCATGTACAATTGGATGTGATCTTCGTGGGAAATTATATATCTTTTATAATTAAAAATCCATGGGGGTAAAATACTAGAATATTGTTCATGACATAGGGGTATCAGTGGAATGTAATTTATTATTGACGTTTGTAGTTATGACCTCATTATTGTGATCAAATTATCTATTATGTTGATCAAGTTGTATTTATGTTTTAATGAATTTTCATCGGCACTATCATATCATTTGTAATTTTATAGTGTTTTGAAAACAAAAAAAACCCTAAATTTGGTCCCCTGGTGTGTAATGAATTTATTGATGTGATAGTGTAGGGATTTCTTATACGAAAATAAAACTTGTATTTATATTAAAAATTCTAAATATAGTGTTTAGGATAATTCCTTGAGTAGGATATCCAATTATAGTATTTTGTTTATGTTGTAGAATCTTGGATACTGATCAATTTTTAAGTAGTATTTCACCATGATATGGGAGCTGTTGATGGTAGAATTTTTTCATTAGTTGATAGTGAAGTCATTATTATGACACCTTGTGGTGGAATCCATGTATAGATACTATGAGGGATAGATATTTAATGACTGATTTGTTTGTTGTGATTTTATTACGGTATGGTCTTATGTTGGATACTATCATTTTTTCTTCCCGGTGTATCTTTTTGTTCCATATTCAATTAATGTGTTGGTTCTTCAAGAGATCTGTATTTCACCCATTCTTGTGAATCTTGGGGAAATAAAGATTTATCATTATATGAGAGCCTAGTGTTAGTGGTATGGTCTATAAAAGATATTTACAGATTGTGTCTCTCAATGTTTCATTTTCCAAAAGGTGACGAATGAGAACCATGTTCTATGTATATTGATTTATACTATTGATTTTCTTGATTGGAAATGGGGGGATAATTCAATATCCTTTATCCCTAGTATTCCCAAATCTCATGATGGTTATGATACTACATGGGTGATAGTAGGGCGTTTATTTAATTTGTATAAATTAGTAATTATTGATGATTAATTCTAAGTAGATGTGTTTTCAAGGTAATATCATGAGTAAATAGTGATCCCTTATGTTATTCAAATAAATATCATCTCCAATCAAGATTGGTATTCTACATTGTGGTGGTATAAATGTATCAAAAATAATTTTATAACTCATTTTTATCTCAACACTAATTTTTTATCTATAGATAAATGGTCAGATATATGAACTATACCAACTATAAAATATATGTTTTATGTTATAATTAATCATTTTAGTGGTTTTGGGAGATGAAACTAAAATTAGTGGACTTTTGATAACAAAATGGTTATCACTCCACTATTTTTTGACTTCATTCAATTAAATTTTTGGATGAATGTTTTGGTATCCAATGTAGTATACCAAGGTTTAGAGTTTACTATTTATATCCTTGAATCGGTGAAAAGAAAAACATATAATGTACATGTGATCCATGAGTTAATAATTATGGCATGAGTTCATTATAAGTCCTATGTTAACCATATGATGAGGCTATTGGAGTTTGAATTCAAATATCATGTGCTCTTTATGGTCTATGATAATACTAAATAGTAGTGGTCTAGTAAAAGAAATAACTTTTCTCACATAATCATTCACCTTTTGAGGTGTTATATTAGGTTGGAGTAGTGGTGTATTTTTTATCACTACACCCATGGATGAGATAGCTTCATGATGTCTTATATGTATCACAATAACTTTGATATCATCATTAAGATTATCAATTCATCCATTGGGGTGAGATGTATGTTTAATATTTAATGACCTTTGAGGAATGTCGTTTTAAGATACATCACCATCAGTATAACATATTGAACACATGTTTTATTCAATTTTTTTGTGTCATGTGGTGGCATATATTCTTGTAAGAGATTTATTTGGAGAATGATCCACATATTAATGCTAAAATAAATTATTTGGTTTTATACCTTCTTTATTTCATTTATATTATGATTATATAATTTCTATTATATTGATATATGAGAATATCATTCATAAATGATGATATCTCAGGCTTATGTTCTCTTTACTCATGTTGTATTGGTTGTCTTCCTATTGTAGTGATATCATTGTGATGTATATCATTATATAGATATTGAAACACCATTTATAATCGTTTTATATACTATTATATTCTCAATGATAAGAATTTTTTTATAGGTATCCGATTTAAAAAACCCATCACTATATACTACCTTGGGAAATTGAGGTTTCACGATATAGTTTGGTGGTTTTCTAGATGTTATGAAACAGTTATAGAAATTTATAACGTCCAAATACCATGGTAGTGTTGTTAGTGTTGGTTGTTTTGAAACCATTGTAGAATCTGATTGTAAGGAAGGTATTTTTTCATGGTTTTTTTTTATTTTTGAACTCGGAGTTCTCCACATAGTACTATAGTGCACAACAATGATGCACGAAATATGGTTATCCATTTTAGAAGGCCTCCACATATGGGTTATTCCTATTTGAACAGGGGATGATTAAATGTCTTGGGGTGGAAATTTTTAGGAATTATGTTAGGCTTTGGTGCTTATTGAGTCTCACTTTATGAAAATATCTATGTGTAGATCTCCACACTATAGTTCTTGTTGTGGTAATTGTAAAATGGATTGTTCATCTACAAAATTAAATGGGGAAGGAAATGGTAGAAGTAAAAATGATTTTATTCTAGTTATAAAGGTTCATGTCATTCTAGATGCCAAAATAGGGAAAAGAGGATTGTTCATTAACTAAAGGAATCCATGTATATTGACATATATCCAAACTATGGTGAAGTATTATGGGATTTGATGATAAATAGAAAAATGTAGATCCACTTTTTAGATTATTAGTCCATCTATCATACTCCATATGACTACTACGCCTCCCATTTCCTTATATATGGTTCAATTTTATATTATCACCCATTGATTTGTCCATATTTTCAGTTCAATTTCCTCGGTAATATCCATTATCCTCTCATATTTATTCAACTTATTATTATTTTTTCATAAGTCCATTTTTCATATTTCTTTTGTTTTGGGATCAGAAATCAAGTGTGAGTAGAAAATGTTTTCTATGACTAGTTTAACATGGTTGTTTCTTTAATTTCTCTTGGGTTTCCCTTCCCTAGTGGTTAAGTCATGAAGGTATATTATTTCTTCGATATAGTTCATCTTTTAATCAAGGTAGGGATCTTCTACTTCTCGTTTATTTATGTGAGAGTGTTAATTAATCATATACTATATTTTTTTTTTAAATTAGATGGTTGATCACGATTTTTTAATAATCCTAATAAGAGGAATAAAAAATTGGATTATTATACAAATATCTAAAAATTCTAAAGAGAATAATAAATTTGTAATACTTAGCTTAAATGTATTCATTCGAATTTATTTCAAGCCCCATTATAATTTTTTTATTAATTCAAGAAATGAAGTACCACATGCATCACACGTAATTTGCTAATTTTTTTATCTGTATTAATCTTTAAATTAAATGAAAGAAATTAATAACGGTGTGATACAAGGATTCTTATATTAAAATAATAAATGCTTTCAATTATGGAAATTAAAGTACTGAAATGGTAATTTTCAAATTTTAGGATAATTAATCACTCATGTAGAGAATTATGTGAATGGTTTGTGTGTGTTTTTAGGTCCTTTCGATTCATTTATTCATATAGTTTTTTTATTTTAGTAGGTATCATGATATATGTTTGGAAGAATTTTTTTGGTTATTTATTTATCATGGTTTAAATTATTTAATCCCATAAGCAACATAAATTTTATTGATGATGAAATTTAATAGAAGAATCCCAATAAGTGTGATCATAGGTCATCATATATTTGATTAAACAATATAATTATTCATTGAATCATATTAATATTATTCATATGTATGGTTATCCATTAAATCATGGATTCCATGTGCACATAACTTATCCATAATGAACAATTTAATTAATCATTGATTTAAAATAATATTTTCTAACAATAAATATGTGTGGTTAAAAGTTCAGATTTCTATTATTGGAGGTATAAATATATCAATTATATGGAATCATTTCTGTTTTGTTTTTGTGGAAAATAAATTTTATATGTATGTGTGAAGTAGATATATAAAGTCCTTTTGATTTTTTGGTAACATTATTGTTATTGAGATCCTTTTACATGTAATGGGTTTCGGTTTAATAAATGTTTTTTTATGATTTATTTAATGAGTTATTTTTTGGGATCACATGAAGTAGGTATAAATTATTTTGATGATGAAAATACATTTTGATGCTATATTCAATTTTGATGAACATTGGGTTAGTTGATGAGTGTTCAGAGTTATTATTTCTCATCAATGATTAATTATTTCTTGAATATTACATGATGGAAAGAGAGTTGGATAAAATTTACCTGATTTTTTGCATCTTAATATGGTAGTTTGATCTAATTCACTGAAATAGAATTTTAGGAGTATGATATTTGGTTGAGCACTAAAGTACCAAGATGATTATAGAATGATAATTCAATTAATAAATGAATAGGATTAGTACATAGTGTTCACATATAATTTTGGTAGACATTATAACATATGTAAATAATAATTATTCCATAGAAACTTGGTTTATAAAATTAATGTATTATTTTTTATACTAAATAATGAATAATATTAACCAGTGAAGAGTAAATTAATTAATAATGAACTACTGACTTATACTCTTTTTTTATATATAGACCATAGAAGGGTTATCTTGGGGTCATGGGTTATGATAAAAGTTGTTGAGTATAAGGATATGTAGTTTCCTAGAGTGTGTATATGTATTGTATTATTTATATTTTTTTATGATTTTTTCTCTACCCCACAAGAGTTGGTTGGTCAACCTATACCCACATATTTGGGGTGGGGGGATTTTATCTGAATTCCAATTTGGTAAGGGGTGGATGGATGACTGCTCCAACTCCCCCTCCCACCATCTAGACATAGAGGATATAATGTATAAATAGTTATAATGCCTTATATTATATAATTCATTCATTCTAGTTATGTGATATAACATGGTTTATTATATACTTTTTTTCTACTATAGTGGCTTAAGGTATAACAAAAAAACAATCCAAATGTGGTGGCTTCATTTTTCTTTGGGTGTGCATGCAAGGGATTTGATGTGTAGTGGTATTATTCATGTATACCAGCTACAGTGGCTTCTATGGATACACTAGGTTACTATATGGATATTATAATTATGATATGGGATACTGTAATTGATATAGTAATAGAGATGATACTATAACATGGGGGTGCATGATGATATATAGATGGGGATATCCTAGGATGTAGTTGATGGTCCATGAGAGAAATAAACTATAGGAGAACAAAAAGTGAGAAACATTTAGTTTTATATATGATCTCTTTATATAGAATCATTTACTTCTGGAAATATTTCATGTGTGATCCATGGGGAAGATAGGAAACAAGAATTACCAATTTAGGGGAAGCATTAGTTTACTTAGAAAATTTTTTGGGCTTTAGTATAATTATTTGAAATTTTATAAGAGAGGTTTCAAGGAGTATCTAACCGGTTATACATTTTATTCCCACCCTTAATATATATTTGAATTTTATTTCAGGTTAGTAAGAATTTTTTGGTGATTGAGATGAATGTTATTATCATAGTGGTGTTATTTAGTGGAGGTTAGGAGTTCCTAGAGTTAATGTTATCAACCAATTATTACTTTTAGTATATATTATATTCTGTCATTTTTTTGTATGACAATACATGTATTGAAATTGGTACGTTTATTTATTCATAGTGTTCAATGGTGGTTTTCGACATCTTATCTCTTACTTCTTTAACGTAAATAGAGGGTAACGCATCCTTTGTGTGTCACTAATATACCCATGGTGCTAGACAGCAACCTATACCCAACTAGATAGAATACTCATACTTCCTTATCTATCTATACATATCTATGGAATATGAGGGGTAACTTTAGAGGGTGGGGGTCATGGTATATGATTTTCCTAATTCACATTGTCATTAAAAACCATTAAAACGGACTTACAAAATTAATGATGTATTATTTACTTAGTATGGACATAGAACCTAATTAGAAAATTAGTATTGATAACAAAGATAAAATATATAGGGTTATAGGATAAACCAAGTGTGACATAGTTGAACTAATATTGTCATTACATGAAAGTATTTTTCATATGAAATGCACCTTATTCCTGGTATTTCAGAAAAATTTGATAAATTAATAAGATTTTATTAGATATTACCATAATCATTTTTGATTTAATAAATTTTTATAAAAATCTTTTTAAAAATGTTGTTATGGGAGGTATGTCTTTGGAAACAACTAAGACATATCAATTGACGTATATTTATAATAAATGGTCATGATTCAAATCATATTATTATTATAAGGGAAAATACATGTTATATATTGTTACCAAATATAGTACGGTTTTCACTACATGAGATGACATTAAATGAATCATAATTGTATTTTGGATACCCTTAGGTATTGAATTTTTACTAATAATTAAAATTACATTGAAAAAATTTAGTTAAGGGGGAGAATATAACACCCTTTGATTTTATGAATCATATTCCTTCTTTAAAAAATGTATTTATAAATTGAATTTTATTTTATTCATTATAATGAAAAGGAAAATATGTGTAAATAATTCATAAAATATACGAGTTAAACAAATACTATATTAATTAATTATAATAAAACCTTACATCAAAAGATAATAATTCTAAGTATTACAGACCATGTAATATGACTCATTGTTGATTATTACATTTATTAGAAGTGGATAAATTAAAATTGGATAAAAAATATAAAAGAATAAAATATTCAACAACATGAGTAATTCAGGATCATCACCATCCTTAGGGATCACCAATCACTAATGAAAACCTTTATTGAGGACAAACATTCATGATATAAGATTGAATATTTTTATCTATAAAATGATATCTAAGGAAATGATAGGTTTGATTTATGAATAGTGAATAAAAGGAATGATTTTAATAAGGATATTTATATGAATTTTGTTTGGCCATTATAAATAAGGTCCATGGAATTGGTTCAATGGAAATATATTCCTTAGAAAAAATCTTGTTGGATATAGATGTCATCAATAGGTATACTAATGTTTTTTATTCTTATTAGTGACTGAAAAATAATATATTTACATAATATAAACTAATTAAGATAAAAAATAACATTAAAATATTATAAATGTATACATATATATATATATATGATTTATATGATATTATTAACATTATTACTAATGTTTTATAAAATGTGTCATAAAAATTATGTCACAAACCTTCCCCTGGGGCTAGTGTCGTGACTACCCCAAGCCCTAATTCAATAGGATAGGGTCTAGAAACTACCACCAAAGTCGTAATCCCCTAAAACTGGGAAGGTATTACCATTATAACCTGTAAACACACACACACACAAGCAAGCACACATCTAGATGAAACAACAAGTAAACTATATAACAAAAGAGTGTTGAAAGTAAAAGGGGCCACAATAAAATCCCAAGACTGAAGGTACAAGTAAAACAGAAATGCAATACAACTGAAGAAAGAGAAAATATAGCTACTAGATAGTCCTCTGAGGTTCCTTCCTAAAGGGAAGGTACATATCGCCTCCTCAACACTCCACGTCCGTCCATGTCCTCTGGGTACTGACACATCTTATAGTCCACTTCCAGGTACCGTCCAGTCCTGGTACTCTCTACCTTTTTCAGTGCTGTCTATCATCCCCATCCAACAAAACGAAGTGTGGACATAGCCCACGTAGGTTTGAGTATAGTAATACTCAGTAGGGACCCCGAGACCCTCTAGGTCTCAAAAAATCAATAAAAGATAAACACAAATAATTAAATCAACAAATAACCCAAATTAGGTATATTTCTATACATATACCTAAGTTATCAAGTGATCCATCTCAATCATGAGGAAAATTCAGAAATACTGACTCAGATAAAACTAGGATTTTATTCTAGGGGTAGTATTAGGTACCATCCCCAGTCACATTGTCAGAACCTCAGCTGCTGGAGAACTCATCTTCTATTGAGTATAGTGGGCTTGTCGTGACACCAAGCACACTTCCCACTAACCTTAGACTATTGAGGTACTCCTCTTGTCGAGTACCATAGATCTGATGAGTCACCAAGCGCACTTCCCACCATGGGTCTGTCGCGTCACCAATTGTGCTCCCCCTCATAGCCTGCTAAGTTACTCCTCCTATCAAGTACTATGGGTCTGCTACAACACCATGGAGATCCCAATTATAGGTCTTCCGTGACACCAAGGCACTCCCCACTAGGATAGTAGAGTCACTCTAAGTAAAAACGGTTAGCAGTCATCAGGTTTGAGCCAGCTACTAGGTCCTCGAACTATGTTCGCTCATCTCTGGGAGGATCTGATCCACGAGCTACTGGTAGATACTGTAACTATCATGAAGTCCCACTAAGAAGTATTACAATGTTCTTCCACATCATAGGGGTCTAAACGAAACATATTATGCATCAACCGAATGCTCGGTCTGTGAGTTATTATCCTTCTATTCCCGGGGGGCCGGTTGGATTCGTGCATGATCAAACCTTACTGTATCTCAACTATACCCCAAACTCCAGCGGGGAATACTCAAATGGACCTTCATGCTAAAAGATTTCCAGTAACGCAGACAGTTTATCTAACAGACTTCTGGTTCCATAGATATGGCAGAAAGAGAGTAAATGCGTCGTAGTGGGCCCGGGTCAGGTCCGACCCAGTCGGACCGACCTGGCCCGCTGGGCCCATCCAAGAAGGCCGCGAGGGGCCACGAAGAGCCGTGAGGACGCGGACCTTCCGAGAGGGTGCAAGCCGGCCATGAGGGTGTGGACCGTCCACAAGGGCACGGACCGGCCATGGGTCTGCAGGAGGGAGATTCGACCCTGAGGGCGTCGCGTGGGCGGCTCATCCCGAAGGGCACCACGAGGGCGACTCGACCAGGGTCATGGGGCCATTTCGGCTCAAGGGCCGGAGCTGCTAGGGGGGTACGGCCAGGGAGGCTTGGCTGGGAGGCCGGGGTGGATGAGGGCTGGGAGGCTGGGAGGCTGGGGGCCAGTTCCGTCGGGAGGGCGGGGTGGCCGGGCCGCAGCGCGGCCGGTGCGTGGCACATCTCGAGGCCGGTCCGGCCAGTGACAGGGCAAGGGCGGTTTTTTTGGTAGGCCGGAGCATCGCATGGGTGGTAAGGGTCATGGAGGATATGGTTGGTGGTGTTGTTTCCTTTTTCACCTTCATTTCCATCCTCTGTTTCAAATAACACCGCAAAACTACACAAGTGTTACAGAGAGGACGAGCCATGTTAGTTTGGCCCGCACTCACCACATTAGAGCGGTAGCAAGAGGTTCACAAGAATGAAGCACACCAAACCCTCCACCAAATATTCTTCCAAACCTGAAAAATAAATAGATGGGGGCATACTTGGGAAGTGATAATCATACAGCATTAAACCCCTACTTTTTAATTGTTGGTTGATGTTGGTGCGAAAAGGCAGACATCGATTCGTTGTAGACGAACACATTCTATGTCGGAAGAAGTTATGAGGAAGAAAGTCGAAGTCGAGTTCATTCTTTGTAGTTTAAGGCTTTCCTCTTTGTCGTTCCTCATCGGCTGAGCATTCTTCATTGGGAGATTTTCTCAAGTTCCTCCTCTCCTCAAATTCCACCCAAAAAGAAATGGCATCCCACAATAATAGATTATAATATCTATTAAGTCATTGTCATAATATTCAAAATGGATTAATTTCTTGAGGGAGAGTTGGCACAATTAATATGGTGCGTTGGCATAATTAAAATGTGAAGGTGTTGTAGAGTCTCCCCCCAAAATTATTAGGGAGTTGATTGTTTTTTCCAATTAAAGGTGGGTTTCAAGGGGGTTTAATCTCGGGTGGTCCCCACAACAATATCCTCTCATGGGAGGTTATGGTTTGGGTGTTCCCAACCACCATAACATCTCATGGGAGGTTTAGGTATGGTGGTCCCCACTTCCAACCTCCACATTGAGGTTTAGTTCCGGTGGACCCCACCTCCCAACACCCACATGGGTGTTGCAAATAAAAATAAAAATGTCACACACTTTTATTTTTATTTTATTCTTACACGAAAAATCCTAAAAAAATATCTTTCACTCTCGACACTCTGTCGTCGAGGTGAAAGTCTTCTTACTTGAACAAATGTTCATAAATTCATTCTTGGCACTCTGAGCCTCAGAATCACACACCGTCAATTTTTGCGGACTTGTAAAATTACCATTTATTTTAATAAAAATTTATATGGAAATTCTGGGTGTTTACATTCTCCCCACATAAGGGCTCTACATCCCCATAATACATAACTCAGACTAGGTAAACAAGTGGGGGTACTGAGCACGCATCTGAGCCTCTATCTCCTAAGTGATCTCTTAGAGGTTCTCGTGCTGTTAGTGAACGTGCACTAGTATTATCAACCGTCCATGAAGGACCTGCTCCTGTCGAACCTCAATCTCTACTGGAACCTCCGTAAATGTCACCCTCATCATCGACGTCCAACTCTCCATGGTCGATGATGTGAGAAGGGTGGTGCACATATCTACTCAGTTGGGATACATGGAAGACGTCGTGCACCCGGCGCAACTGAGGTAGAAGAGATATGTAGTATTCCACGTTGCCAACTCTGCAGATGACCTGAAAAGGTCTGACCAACCTCAGCGATAACTTGTTGCCTTAGCCAAATCTCCACAAACCTCGTCGATGTGAGACCTGTAGAAATACATGGTCGTCATCCTCGAACTCTAGGGGTCTCCATCTCCTATCAGTATAAGACTTATACATGCTTTGTGTTGTCTTCATCCGCTCCTAGATGACCTAAACCTTCTCTGTGATAGCTCGTACCATCTCTGGTCCCACTAGTGCTGACTCCCCTAGGTCAGTCCAGCACAAGGGTGATCTGCAAGGTTGCCAGTACAATGCCTCCAAAGGTTCCATCCAAATGGTGGAGTGGTAGCTGTTTTTGTATAAAAACTCCACCAAATTCAAGTGATCCTCCCAGCCATGACTGAAGATGAGGACACAAGCACAGAGCAGGTCCTCGAGGGTCTGAATGGTCCGCTCAATCTAAACATCCATCTGGGGATGAATGGTGGTACTCAAACGAAGATGTGCCCTGAAATCCTCCTGCAACACCTTCTATAGCCTGGATGTAAATCATGCATCTTGATAAGATACAATTGTCTATGGTAATCCATGTATTAGCACAATCCCCTACACATAGAGGCATCCCAATCTCTCTTATGAACCCTACTCTCTAATCAGTAGGGAGTAGTCCGACTTGGTGAGTTGGTTGACGATCACCCAAATAGAGTCATGTCCTCTAGATGTACGTGGATAACTTGTCACGAATTCCATGGATATACCACCACAATTCCACTCTGGGACCTCTAAATGTTGAAACAAGCCTGCTAGTACCTGATGATTTTCCTTCACTTGCTAAGAAGTGAGGCACCGATAAACAAACTCAGATACGTCCTTCTTCATTCTCGGCCACCAGTGCTATCGTCGGAGATCCTGGTACATCTTCACCACTCTTGGATGTACCACTAGAGGGGATGTGTGGAACTCCCTTAACACATCCTCTTGAAGTGAAATTAGTACCATGATACATCCTATGAAGATGATGACGTGCTCCCCACCTTCATAAAATCCGTCGGGTGCCTGCCCTGTGGATATCTGAGCACGTCATGTATCGCAGTTAGTGTCCCCAGGTTGTGTCTCCCTGACTTACTAAACATGTGGGGGAGTGACTATAAGAGTCTGAAGAAAAGCTGATCCATCACTATCCATAAAGGATATCTGTAAAGAAGCCAGCTACTCCATCGCCTTGCCTAACAGCTATATACCAGATCTCCTGCTGAGTGAATCCGCAACAACGTTCCCCTTACAAAGATTATAGACAATCTCGAAGTCACATTCCTAGAAGAACTCAATCCAATGTCACTATCTCAGGTTCAGGTCTTTCTGAGAGAAGATATACCTGAGACTCTTGTGATTAGAGTAAACAATAAAACCCTCACCCATCAGATAGTTTCGCCACATCTTCAAGGAAAAGACAACTGCTACTAACTCCAAGACATGGGTAGCGTAGTTCTACTCATGCTATCTCATCTGCCAAAAACCATATGTGATCACTGCTCGCTCCTATATCAAGACACATCTAATTCCAATACCTGATGCGTCGTAGTAAACTACATACCCTACACCCTCCATTGGAAGCTTCAATATGGGGGCACTAGTCAGCTTCTACCTCAGCTCCTAAGAACTCCACTGGCATTTCTCCGACAAAACAAAGGGTTTCCACTTCTATGTCAAGGCTGATAGTGGTGATGAAACTGTAGAGAAATCAATCACAAACCTCTGGTAGTATCCAGCCAAACCTAGGAATCTCCATACCTCTGCCACACCCCTAGGTAGCTCCCAAGAAAGTACCACCTAAATCTTCACTGGATCCACTACAACCCCAGCCTATGATATGACATTTCCCTGGAAGAGAACCTCTCAAATCTAGAACTGGCACTTCAAGAGCTTACCATAAAGCTGGTGCTCTTGGAGCGTTTCTAGTACTACCTGCAAATTATAGGCATGCTCCTCCACAGTATTCAAGTAGATCAGTATGTCTTCGTTGAAGACTACCACAAATCAATCAAGGAATGGCTGAAAAATCTTGTTCATGAGTCCCATAAACATTTTTGGAGTGTTGGTTACACTGAATGGCATAACCAAGAACTATTAATGATCTAACCAACCCCTGAAGGCCATCTTCTGCAAATCCTCCTCTCGAACTCTGAGATGGTGATAGCCTGATCTGAGCTCTATCTGCGAGAACCATCATGCTCCCTTCAGAAGATCAAAGAGTTCATCAATCCTCGGGAGTGGTTACTTGTTCTTTAGGGTCACCAAGTTCAGGCGCTGGTAGTCGACAAAAAACCTCAAGCTCCCATCTACCTTGGTAGTGAATAGAATTGGGGCTACCCAAGGTGAAACACTAGGTCAGATGAATCACTTCTCTTACAAGTCCTTTAGTTTTACCCGCAGCTCACAAATCTCTATAGGAGTCATCCGATATGATGGTGTAGATATCAGAGTCATCCCGTGTTATAAATCAATGTAAAAGTCCACCTCTCAAGGAGGAGGTAGACCTATGACATCATTTTCGAAAATATCCATGTACTGGTCCACCACTATAGGATAACTCAGACTCTCCACATCAATAGCTCTAAGGGTAAGGCTAGAAAAATAATGAGTGATCAGATGGTCTCTCCTATGAGCAAGTCCATCTTGTTCTGCAAAGGCTCCCTTCTCACTAGTGAAGGTAAACTTGGTCTCATCCGTGCGGACACACCATACTTTTCACCTAATACTGTCAATTTATACATGGACTGTAGATAACCAGTCCATACCAAGGATGACGTCGTAAGTCCTTGACGCCACTACTAGGAGATCCCATCCAAAGCTCTTGCCTCCCAGAGTAAGCTCACACTGTCGGAACCATTGTGTAATCATAAAATCTACTCCCATAAGAGTCTCTATCCATAAGGATTAAACCAATGACTCTGTCAGAATATTTGAGCTATAAACGAGGGTAGTGGAAATAAAAGAATGACTGGAACATGTGTCTATATGTACTTCAACTATGGTGGAGTACACAAAGATTGTCCCTAGAATCATCTCTAGAGTGTCATGATTGTAAGCCTCAGCTGCCTAGAGATGAGCTCTCCCCTATCCACATGATTCCTAAAGTCAGGGTGGACCTCCTGGTTGTTGTGGCTGTAATATCTCGAAACATCCCCCACCACCAGTTGCACGACCAGATCCTCGGCCACACCTTCATTCTCCCTGCAGACCGCCTCAATCGAAACTCAGTCTCTGCCAGGATGGTCCTTCGACCATATATTGATCATCCAAACAGTGGGACGGATAGTCACGAGCGATGTGACTCTGCCTCCCGCATGTGAAACATTGCCCACTCCTGGCATGTCTGTCTCCACATCGGGTGCCCAGCATAACCAATCCTGAGTCTTGTGGTCGTCCACCTATAGGATTGGTCCTCTTGGATATCTATGATGTATTTCTGCATCCAGCTACAGAAGACTCCACTATGTGATGACTAGTAGTGGGTCTTACTGCTGGTGACTGCTCAGCAAAAAAACTCTCCACTAAGAGGGCTATCTCTAACACCCCACCTGTGTCAGGATTCTAAGTGAGATCACTGAGTCCCCGATCTCCCACCAGAGTCCCTGCTCAATGGTATGGGCCCTAAAGAATGGGTCTCGCACCATATCAGTGGAGTAACGTGAGAGGGTAGTGAACCTCACTGAGTACTAATCCATAGTCATGGTGCCCCGCTACAGATGAAGTAACTCCTCAATGTGCACTACACGAAGAGTCACTGGGACAAACTCTGCCCGAAATAGGCTCTCGAAGTCTACTAAGAGAAGTGTCACCTCATCGTCAACTTAGAGAATCAAGCTCCGCCATCTGCCTGCTACTTCTTGCATAAGGATGGTAGTAAGAATCACCATGACATCGGTTGGTGTCCCTACCAGTAGTAAAACTCTCACCACAGCCTCCAGCCAATCCTCAGCCACCTGTGGGTACGTCTCTCCCATGAAAATGGGTGTCCTCTGGTGTTAGAACTCATGCAATGCACTAAAGTGGCATGCATCGTCTACTTCTAGGGGTGGTGGCATCGGAGGCCCAATGGGGAGTGGTACCGTTGGTTCCTTTGCTAGTCCCTCTACTGGAAGAGGGTCTGCACCAAAGTCTCATCGCTCGGTGGACTATCATTGCATAAAACTATAAGAACTCTAGCTCGCTGTCTGTGTGGAGGCATCCTGAAAAGAAACATGTCTGTTACGATCAAAAAGTTATACCTGCTGAGCTGACCTGGTGTGCTGACATAATGAAAACTTTTGAAAACACACATGCAATTATTGTTTTTGTGCATTGAGTTAGAAATCAGAAGTCAAGGTCCTACTATACGGATATTTTGGTCTCCGTACTAACACTGGACTCACTGAACTAAAAACCACACTTACTACACATAACACTATTGCTTCACAGAAACCATTAGAGTCCTAAGTTCTACAGTAGAACCAACTCCTTTGATACCAATTTGTCACGAACCCTACCCCGGGGCCCATGTCGTGACTACCCCAAGCTCACCTTCCATTGTCCAGGGGATAGATACTAGCACCAAAGGTGTAATCCCCTAAATCTTGGAAGGTATTTCCTTTATAACATATAAACACACACACAAGAAAGAAAAAAACTAGATGAGACACCAAGTAAACTGTATAACAAATGAGTGCTGAAAGTAAAAGGAGCCATAATACAAGCCCAACAGTAAAAGTACAAGTACAAATAAAATGAAATACAATTAAACAAAGAGAAAAGACAACTATTGGATCATCCTTAGAGGTTCCTACATGAAGGGTAGGTACAGATCAACTCATCAGCACTCCACATATGTTCGTCTCCTCCGGGTACTGACACACCATATGGTCTACCTCTGGGTATCATCCAGTCTTGGTACTCTCATCCTCCAACAACGATGTCCATCGTCTGCATCCAACAAAACGAAGTGTGGGCATATCCAGTGTAAGGGTCAGTATAACGATACTCAGTAAGGACCCAGAGACCCTCTAGGTCTCACAAAATTCATAAACGATAAACACAAATAATGAAATCAACAGATAACCCTACATAGTTATATGCTCATGCATATACCTAAGTTATCAAGTGATCGATCTCAATCATTATGAAAATATAGAATGATTGACTCAGATCAAACCAATATTTTATTCCAGGGGGTAGTATCAAGTAAAATCCCCATCACATTGTCAAAACCTCGGTTGTTAGAGAACTCCTCCTCTATCGAGTACAGTGGGCCTATCGTGACACCAGGAACACTTCCCAATAACCATGTACTATTGAGTTACTCTTCCTGTTGAGTACCATGGATCTTCCTCATCGCCAAGTGTGCTACCCAACGTGAGTCTGCCGCATCACCAAGCGTGCTCCCCCTCATATCCTGCTGAGGTACTCCTACTGTCAAGTATCGTGGGTCTATTGTGACACTAAGGCCCTCTCCATTGGGGGTCTTCCGTGACACCAAGGCCCGCCCCACTTGGCTAGTAAAGCCACTCTGAGTCAAGACGATCAGTAGTCGTCAGGTATCATCCAGCTACTACGTCTCCACACTACGCTCGCTCGTCTCCAATAGGATCTGCTCCACAAGTTACTAGCCGATAATCCAAATATCACGAAGTAACATGAAGAAGTATGAAAAATGTTTTCCATGTCATAGGGGTCTCAATGAAACTGACAACACATAAATTAGACACCCGGTCTGTGAGTTATTAGCCTTTTAATATTGGGGGTCTGCTGGGATTCATGTACGATCCAACCTGATTGTATCTCAACTATACCTCTAACTATAGTGGGGCATACTCAAAGGGACATCCATGCTCCATGATTTCCAATGCCACTGACGGTTCGTTAAATGGACATCTAGTGCCAAAGATATGGCTGAAAAAGCATAAATGGTTCGTAGTGGGCCTGGGTCTGGTCCGCCCTGGTCAGACCGACAAGGCCAGACCCACCTGGACCGACCTCGTTCATGTCTGGGTCGGCCCGTTAGGTGGTCCATCCTATTGGGTTTTGCCCAGATGGCTGGGCCCTGCCCAGCCAGCCGCGAGGGGCCCCGAAGAGTCATGAGGGCGTGGATTGGCCGCGAGGGTGCGGACTGGCTGCGAGGGCGTGGACCGGCCATGAGGGTGTGGACCGGCAGCGAGGGCACAGACCAGCCATGAGGGCGCGGACCATCCATGGGTCGGCGCGATGGCGGTTTGGCCCGGATGGCATCACGTGGGCGGCTCGGCCTGGAGGGTGCCACAAGGGCAGCACGACATGGGGTGTGGGGCCAGTTCGGCTCAGAGGCCGGAGAGATAGGTGTGGCTCTACCGGTGGATGGCACAGCCAGGGCGGCTTAGCTAGGAGGCTGGGGTGGCAGGGGGTGGTTCGGCTGGGGGGTCGGGGGCTGGTTCATCTTGGAGGCCGGGGTGGCTGGGGTGCGGCGTGGATGGGGCGCGGTGCGGTTTGGGGTCGGTTCTGTCTACAGCAGCGTGAGGCCGATTTCTTCGGGAGGCCAGAGTGCCGCGACGGTGGCGCAGGTCATGGAATCCATGGGTTGAGGCACCATTGTCGTCGTTGCCTTTGTCGGCTTCCTCCATTTCGAAGAACACTACAAAACAACACAAGGGTTACGGAGATGATGAGAAATCTTACATTGGCCAGCACTCTCCGCATTAGAGCGGTAGCAAGAGGTTCACAAGAATGAAACACATCAAACCCTCCAACAAAGATTCTTCCCAACCCGCAAGTGAAACAGAAGGGTGGTGTACTTGGGAAGTCATAATCATACAGCATTAACCCCCTAGTTGTTCGTTGTTGGTTGATTTTGGTGTGAAAATTCAGACTTTGATTCGTTGTAGACGAACACGTCCTACATCGGAGGAAGTTCCGAGGAAGAAAGTTTAAGTTGAGGTTGTTCATCGTAGTCGAAGGCATTCCACATTAATGTTCTTCGTTGGTGGAGTGCTCTTCATTGAGAGCGTTCTCCCAAGTTCCTCCTATCCCCAAATTCCACCCAAAAAGAAATGGAAGCCCAAGATAATAGATTATAATATCTATTAAGTCATTGGATTAATATTCAAAAAAATTTAATTTATTAAGGGGGAGTTGGCACAATTAATGTGGTGTGTTGGCATAATTAAATTGTGGAGGTGTTGAAGAGCCCCCCCCCCCCCCACATTTATTAGGGAGTTGAGGGTTTCTCCCAATTAATGGGGGGTTTCATGGGGGTTTAATCCTGGGTGGTCCCCATCACCATAACCTCTCATGGGAGGTTATGGTTTGGGTGGTCCCCACCGCCATAACCTCTATTTGGAGGTTAAGGTCTAGTGGTCCCCACTTCCAACATCCACATGAAGGTTTAGTTCCAGCGGAACCCACCTCCCAACACCTACATGGGTGTTGCAAAACAAAATCACACACTTTTATTTTTAATTTATTCTTACATGAAAAACACAAAAACTATCTTTCACTCTCAACCCATTGTCGTCAAGGTGAAAGTCTCCTTAAGCGAATAATGGCATTGTGAGTTCAAAGGTGCCCTCAGATTTCAATTTTGAGAACCGATTCAAAATTTATAAAAACCCGCTCACATGTTTACTGAACGTACCCGAAAAAAGTTCAGAAATTCATTCCGAGCACTCTGGGCCTCGGAATAATACTCCTTCAATTTTGGCGGACTTGTAAAATTCTGATTTATTTTAAAAAAAATTACAGGGAATTTTGGGTCTTTGAAAATTAAATGAATTATATTAATAACAATGAAATGGTATAATTAATTGTTAGAATTTAAATTATAATTTTTAATGTTATTCAGAGAAGATTATTTAATATAATTTTAATATTTTCAAATAAATATTTATTACATTGTGAATTTTTAATTAAAATTCTTTAAAGAATGATTTTAATGATATTTTTTTACAATATTTATAGGAAAAATTCAAATCCATATAATATTTATTAACATACACGTGATAATAAATTTATTTTATGCTTAAAATTTCATTTTTAATAAAAATTTTAATTTTTTATTCTCCCATTTTTAATAAAAATAAATATATTTTGGATATGGATAATTAATTAAAAATAACATAATTAATAATAAATTTTAAATATGAATTAAAATAATTAATATCTAAAAATATATTTTTTTATTAAAAACTATTTTATATTATTTTTATATTCCAATTTAAAAGTTAAAATCCTTAAATTTAAAATCTTGTTTTAAAAAAACTAACTTCAGTTTTAAATATTTTATTCCAACATTATCATGAGAATAATTTTTTGAATGATTTTTGACATAGTTTTTCTGGGTTAATAGTGGAAAATTTATTTTTTATGAATACACTATCATTTATGAATTAATAATTATTGATGTATAAAAAAATTATTTAAAATTGTTCATAATAAATAATCTATTAATGGAATAAAATTACACATTTTTAAAAAAAAATTGATTTTAGAAAACTGATATTTGACATTTTTATGCATAAGAAATCTTTTATTTTAATAAAAAACCATTTTCCCTATTTTTCTTTAATTATGATATATAAAGGATGTATATTTGTATAACATGCTCTATAATGCATATAACTATTCTTTTTATACTAATTAACTTGTTCAGTTCATATAAATAAAAGTTACTGAAAATTGTTACCTAAAAATACAACGTTTCCCTAAAAGTACATTTTTTCTAAAAATAGAATTTTAAACATTACCTGCATTAATGTTAAATTTAATTTTTCATATGCACTAATTTATTGTTGGATAATATGAATTTAATTTTTGGAATCATTAGTTATTTATTATTTAAGAAATACCAATATATTTATTTAATCATTAAAAGTAAATTACATAGGTAATAAATAATTAACTTAGTAAAAACAAAAAATAATACAATTGACATATCTATGTGTAAGAGACCTATTTATTTAAAAAAAAATTCTAAAAGAAAGTTTAATGTATTATAGACCATTCATCATGCCCCAAATCATTTCTTTTCACTTTATCTCAGCTTTCCATGTGAAAACTTTTCTCTATTTATACAAAAATATATATTTTCAAAAATATCATTCCATTCATCTATTAAAGAATCTCACCTCCAAAGACTTTATCCACTTATTCTAAAGTATTATCATGAACAAAACACTTCACTATTATCTATTCCATTCTCTTTACACATACTATAATCATTTCCAATTCCAAAAAACTAATTTATGGATTCTTATGGTGATACTAAATAGTGAACATCCAAAGGGAGAGGTGGTTGGAGGACGTTTGAATAAATAGGATTAAATGACGGGGTTTTTTTCTACTAACTTAGGTAAAATTTCATTTATTTTTACTGTTTCATATTGTACTTATTACTTATATTATTTTTTTTACCCCATTACTATGTTTTTATTTTAAATTATCATTCTATCTAGGGAAAATGAATTTTTTTTTGAAAATCATCTATCTTAATGTATTTATTCGTCATAATAGTAATACACTATCAAGAATGGTTCTCATTCAATTTAATTATGAATTTTACTCCATTTTTATCTTTTCCATTCCAAAAAATTCAATATTTTATTTATATATATATATATTTATTTCTAATATCATTATAACTTTATTTTTTCATTCTCTTGTTTTCAAAAGGATTTTTTAATATTAAATTTTAAGAAGTGTATTTCAAAAAAGGTATTTTAAAATATAAAAATTATTTTCTTTCTAATAGAATATGTTTAATATCCAAATATACATTTCATTAATATTATATTTCTGTTTTGTAATGTTTTTACAATATATGGTCATTTTTTGTAAAGGTAAGATGTTCTATAAAATATATCACATTACATTTTAGAAATTAAATTTTAAAATATTATATATTTATTTGTTATTATTATATTATAAATGTATTCTAAAATATATTTTTCATGGTTTTACATGTCAAATAATTATAATTATATTATAAAAATTAAATTAATTAATTTTAACTTTAATTTTTAAAACTGGTTTTTCTAAATTAATATATTACAAATTGATTTTAAAATGAAATGTGGTATATCGACTTATTTTTTAAATTGTTTTAAAAATTGTTCATGAAATTTTATTTTATTTTTCTTTATCAAAATAATTAATTATTAATGAGTTACGCAAGAGATATGTTCTTCTTCGACAATAAACCTTTTTCTCAAGATGTCTAAATAAAGTTTTAATTAATGTATTTACGAAACTGAGCTCTTTTACTTAGGCCAATTATGGGATTTTATTAATATTAATGTTTTCATGTTATATCATCCCAAAATTATATGTATGAATATTATTGATGGTTATGGTCATATGTTACCCTCTAAATCATTAGTTGATGTTCTATGTCACAAGATCTAAAATATGGTACACCAGTAGTAGCATATGCCAAACACAATTCACAGGTAGGAAGCCTAACTCCAAGAGGGTACAAGGTTAGTAGCCAAAGAACAAAAGGGGTACATGGGATGTAATTCGATACCAAAGAGGGTATATTGGATGTTTCCAAATTCCATGTGGGTACATTGTATTTTGGAACAAATAAAATAGGATACATTTGTATTATCTTCAGATTAAGAGCATATATGGTTTGTTAGTTCAATATCATGAAGTTATATGAGTTTTTATCCCAAGGTCGGGTAGTATTCCAAGACTAAGTATGAATATGATTTGATAGAAAAAAAGTGGGTATATGGGTTATTATGACACTCTAAAGAGGGTAAAAAATTGTTATCCCAGTCCTAATATTTTATGGTAAATAGTTGGGAATTCATTCTCAACTATATTATGGTTTCCATTAATTTTAGTTTTTCCAACATTATTTGTTACATGCATATGGTGTAATACTATATCTTATATTTATTATTTCACATTTATAATGTCTTATTCAATGTATTTTATTTTACCATTTATTTCTACAAGACATTATAATATTCAATGTGAAACAATTTTATTGTTTGATATTTTTTTAATAATATATATATTCACTTATCATGTTTTCTCTTATGATTATTATATAAATAGTAATAAAATGTTGTTCACATTTCCCATAATAAGAACTTTTTTCTAACCACAATCTAATGATTACATTCCCCTAGATATAACTATGAGTAATACTTATTTGAATTTAGTAATGGATTCATGTGCAGTTCAATAATGGAGAAATGTTCCCAATTATCATAAAATAATATTTTCATATAAACAATCCTCAATGAATATACACATTGTGTTCAAAAGATTATGTGTTTATTGTGATATGTAAGGTTTTTGTTTTAAAACTGATGCGAAATATATGTATAATAATTTTTTCTCACCTTACTTTATATCGATGAAAGTATTCAAAGAATTTGTTTTTAGTACCAAACCTTGAAATGTGGGTCTCTGGTTCCTTAGTATCCCAATATTGAGTTTTTTATAATCTATTTTGTTTAAATTTATTCTACTAAAGTTAAAATTATAGATAAAAATCAATTTTTAAAATGTAAGAATAAAATAACAAACATCACATCTATGCACCTTTTATAAAAATATATTACTTTTCTTTAAATGAAAATCATTTTTTTAAATTATACTTTCACTTAGTATTTTTTTTAAATATCATTTTGAATCCATTTTCAAAATATATTTTGAAATATTCATTTTCAAAATAATTTTGAAATTATTAAATAATTATTAATATATGAGATAATGATAAACTAAAACACCAAGGCACTACATCCACTAAAAAATTTAGGTATATATAAATCATAATTCCATAGTGGAAAATTATACTAAGGGTTATAAATAATTATACCCTATAATGTCATTTTATATCGTAAAATATAATGTAGGTTATATGGTCAGTTTTTCACATGCTTTCCCAAATGACAGGAACCAGCTTTCAACTAATTTCAGTTCTTAAACCAATACAGAAGGCAACCAAATAACCAACAATCACAAAATCAAGGAAATTACCCACATAGTCTTATCACACAATAGAGGGGGTACATTCCATTTGCACTATGAATATGTGTATAAAACATTTATACCTACCATTTGGTGCCTAATGTAACCATGAAACTTGTAATAGGAGGTGGGAAATCAATAATTTTGTATTATCAATATATAATTATAATATATATCTCACCTCTCCTTTATCTTTCATAAAAGAAACATCCCCTAACATTTCTTATATATAACAAGAATCAATAGGATAAATAGTTTCTCACATTTAGTATACAAAATTCAATTGGATTTTTATAAATATGATTTATCAAAATAAACTCAAGTTTCTTCTCCATACCATCTCTTATTTGATATATCATTTCAAAATCCCCATTTAATAACAAGAATATAAAATACTCATTGAATGAAATTTGAAATAAAATTCATTTTTAATTTGAAAAATTTATGGAAACCAAATCCTTCTTGTTACTCAATTCATAACCGAAATGGTGATAAATATACAAAATGCACATAATTAATTTAAAATAATATAACTAATCCTTTTTAAAAACACATTTAATTATAATATAATTTTATAAATCGATACTGCATTGAAACAACCATTTAATAATTCTATTTGACTATCACCCATATTCATTAGTATGGTTGAATGGGAGGGGGTGGAAATATGAGTTTTCTTATAAAATTTAATTAGTGAAATTTAGAAATTTCAATAAAATATAACATCTATTATTTTAGAATAGTTTTGTAAAATATGATCCCAATGTTGTTGCACTAGACACATACAAGACACTACACTATTATAAAACATGGTTTACCAAACTATTTTCAACCATGCCAAACCACTATTCTAATATTATAGAACCCTATAAACTATTACTAGATGGGTTTTCCTAACCCTAATCAAGTTTTTCACTAGAATATCCTTATATATTGAATAGTACATGGATTATAATAGGATTCCAAAACTTGATACCGAACCTTTTCATACCTATATAAAATAACTATGAAATAGAAATATATACTAGGAATGTGCCAATATATGGTTCATCATATAGTTTCCCAAAAATCATACAGGTTAAGTGTAAAATAGAGAAACAAATCCATAATTTTAAAAATTCAAACCATATATCTCCATGATTTCAATTTTTAAAATATATATATATATATATAATATAATATAGTAAAAATTAACATTTGGGGTTACAGTTCTCTACCTAATTTAAAAAATGAAAATAATATTTCTAGTTTTGTTAATTTGATATTTTTTCATGACTATCATATATCTAAGAGACACTACCTGTTTAATTTTAAAATTATTATTATGTTATTTTCTTTTGTTTATTATCCAATTGTAATACATGTCCTTTTAAAAAATATATTAACCATTATTATGAAACAATATATGATAAATAAATAAAATAATTATTTTTTTCATTCTATGTTTTTATCCATTTTTTTACCTTACATTACATAATAGTAATATTTTAGTGAAGAACATATTTATAATAATGGAATTTAACAAAATAAAAATCAAGAAGTATGTTCATGGTTTATATTATTTGAAACATAAAAATTAATGTGTTTTACACACACATATATATATATATATTATTAATAAGAATACCTGTTAATATTCTTAAATATTTCATTCTAACCTATATAAAGAAATGATCACACATAATATTTACTCATTAATAAATAGTTAAACATTATTTATTGTATTTAAAAATTCATCATTAATAAAAAATAATATTATCTTAATCATTAAATTTGATCAGGTTCTAATATTACATAATACAAATGTATTGGAATTATATATATTATTTGAACATACAATTACACATAACCGTGGACTCAAAAGATAATGGTTATCTAGATATGAATTAATGCCAAAAATTTAAAAAACATCATTAAATATTTTAAAAAACTATACCCTAATAAAAAATGATTTTTCACCAAAACTACACATTAGGATCTTGTGTTAAAAATTAATACTTTCCCATAAAACTTCAAAATACAGCCAACTCCAAAAGGAGAAATTATATAAATTGCATTAACTAGATATATAATACATCATCAACAATATAATACCATGTAAAAATAATCTAATTATTCATTATGGAAATTATATAATCATATTATAACCTATTTTACACATATTATCACATGGGGACATAAAATATAGGTGAGGTTAAAAACCTAATAAAGATATTATCAAAAGGAAACAATGAGATTAAATTTACATATACTGTTATGATATAATATATAATGTCATGATATCTGAAAAAAATGTCAAAAAATGTTATGATATATAAATAAGAAATCATTGTTTTAAGATAATATGAACATAAAATACAATAAAATAATGATAAAATTATAACATTATAGTACCATGCGATTACAAATATAATGGCAAGAATCAAAAAAATATGTGTAACAAATATAAAACTCAGCATTATAAACATTAATCAAGGAACACCTCTATAAACAAATTACAATATATTCTAATATAACATCATCATAATAATGAATAATGATTTATGGAGACATAAATATTTAGAAAATGCTTTAGGGGGTTGAATAATTCTTTTTCCACCCTCTACATCAAAAATAAAAATGAAAATGTGTGCCATAATTACTAAAAAATACATGATTCATAAAAATGATAAACCATGAAAAAATAAATTGTTTAAAAAAAATTATATTGAAAATTTATTAAATAAGAATATAAAAAACAATGTAGGCCCTAGAATAAGAAACATGTACTTCAATTTGATTGTTAAATAATTGGTAAACCCATGAATAAAAAACATAGAACATGTACATTGATATCATTCAAAAATGAATAAAATTATGAACAAATGATACGATTATACCTTTTTAAAAAGACTATATGGTAGGAAATAATCATCTAATTGTGATTGAAAGGTAAATATAAAATTAATTCACCTACGATAATGTAAATATATAATTTTAAATGTTTACGGAATGAAATATATAATAGGATAGATAATGATGAAAAATATTTAATCAAAATGGAATATTGTAACACAAAAAAATTTAAGATAAGTTTTATTATTAAATATGATTTTAAGATATCCTAATACTACGAGTAGTCTCTTTATTTTTATAATAATTTTTTTATGAATTCAAAGGTGTTTATAAGGAGCCCAATTTTAGCGTGGTTAGTGGAAACTAAGTAAATTTCCTAGGAAATCCTGTATCTGGATAAAAAAAGTCCCGTAGAAGTAACACATTTGGTGCATGTGTAGTAAACCATGATTAGTATGTATGGATATTCCACCTTTTTAGACGAATATTAAATAAATTAGAAAAGTACATTCTTGATGACCATAATAATTCCGTTCCATTGGAATCTTGGACCATAACATTCTAATTTGATGAAATAATATAACCATCTCCCATAATGATATTCTCACACAGTACTCCAATTAGGAATACTTTACCAAAATAATTCTTCATAACATGGGGAAGGAATCATATAAAATAGTGAGTGCATATTCCAAGTAAAGGAAAACATAACAGATATAAATATATTATTATATGAAATAATTATATTAGCATAGAGATATATGATCCAAAAGATAACTTAAAAATTTCATACCCAACATGCCATTGATCATAAATATGAGCCTTCAAGTAAAACATTATCATTTTAGAAAATGAGGGTAATAAGAGTGTGAAATAATTATAAGTCAACCATAAACCAAAAAATAATGTCACAAAAGTGTGGAACCACCATATATATAATGAACCATTTCATGTGTCATGGTTAACTACAAAGACCACCAACATAGTGGATCTAGTCGAACCTAGTTTCCAAAACAGATTAGGACACACCTACATCCCAATGTTAACCAGGACTAACCAATTTACCATAATTGATAAATTTCATCAAATTCCATCCCATTATTATCTCGTGATATTTTAATATTTAACAAATTCATTAGAGTGAGATATATATCCTACTCGACAAATAATGGGAACCAACTTTATATGTACCACAAGATTATAAGGATTCATCATGTTACAACCCATATTGTAAAATTGGTATTATAATAATTACATCATATTGTAAAATATTAAAAATAAACATGATTCATAATAACTTTATCATTGCATAACCTATGAGAACATGTAACTTTCATACTAAGATTTTTAATGGTATAAAAAATCTAAGAAAATTAGGTTTTATAAAAATCATTTTTTGATAAACTAAATACATTTTGAGAATGAATAATATTTGTATCCTTGGATCAAATCCCCAGAATAGAATAGGTAAAATCAGCTGATTACATTATAGATAGAAACTTATTTTGAGAAATCATTTTAAACTTTTTTTCGTGAAAAAAGTAATTTTTCTTTGAAAATTTATATTTAAAATATAAAACATTTTCAAATCATTTTTCATTGAAATGAACCTTTGAACCCTAAAATGTGACATTTGAAATCATTTAATACTCTTTTAAACATAAATATTTTGATATCATTTTCATTTAAAATTCAGAAATAATATCATATTAAATAAATCTTCTAAAACATTTCTAGAAAATATAGTTTTGGAACAAAATTATGACCGTAGAGAGATATAAATTCATATTTTGTTAAAATTATTTTCTATGATATCTTATGTACCAAATATTGTAAATAGGGAAGCAATAGTTTATGATATCCTAAATAATCTTAGGATAAAAATTTTATGAGAATTAATTACTATTAGATCATGATATTTTATCATTTCAGACTTAATCATAAAAAATCCTGATAAATGAAGAGATTGTTTCATAAAACCCTTAAAACTTTGTTAACCTTGAATCAATATCCTAATAAAAGAAATAATATAAAATTAAATATAAAATATATTGAGAGCAAATAATTTAATTATAATACCGGTTAAATGGGATATATATACACCTCAATAATGAATATGGGTGCATAACATAAGGTATTTTTCAAGTAAGGAAAAACTCAAACAAAATTCCATTACATATTTGGTAACATTTTAACCATAAACCCCATGAAATTATTATTAAAACACGTTTATGTAATAAAAAATAATTATAAATAACTAGATCTTAAAAAAATATCCATGGGAAGTAAATGTATAAAATTAATGAAAAAGGTGGTTAAAATGGCTTGTGTCTCATAGAAAAGAGAAGTGTGATAGAAATCCCCTACCATAAATATTGACATCCATCATAATAATTCAAGTCATCGGTATAAGAAATAAAATTTCAGTATAAATATATTAATGAAAATTATTCATATATATATATAATACCATATATAATTTTAGTATGACCTTTTATTACTTGTTTATTATTTTTTTCTTCTTAACGTTACGTCTTGAGTATTAACCGCTTTTTTCTTTATATATTTTTTGATTTTCTATTTTTGGTTCCTCATACTTTGATCCTGATTTAATATTCTAAAATATGAAAAATAATCATATAAAAAACATATATATTGATTAAATGTTATTTTTTTAATAGAAAATATTTATTGATAGGAAATAAATTACATCGTTCATGGAGTTGAAAGGTCATGCATATGCAGGAATGTTTTTTCCATTTGCAAATAAAATTGAAAGAAATAAATGAAAATTATATTTAAATATATAATTACAGTATAATTAATATGAAATATTTATGTAATAGTTTTATTTTATTCATCCTTAATACATTCCAAGTAAAGCATGAGTTAATGACATCACTTTATGGGACAAGAGTCTACCGTACAAATGAACTATAGCATCATATTCCCACAAATTTGAATGCATGATGGTATGTGTGATATAATAATTATATAAAAATAATAATAAAATATTATTTATATAATTTACGAACAATTAATCCATATTTACAACTACCATTGGAATGAGGTAATGGAAAAAAAACATCTTTTCACGAGGCTTTAATTTTCCATACACACAACCAGTGATTTTAGAACACATCTGATAGAATTTTGTGAGTTTCTAGTTAAATACCATCACATAAAAACATAAAATTGTATTTAATTAACTAGTTTACATTATAATCAGTGAATAATAATAATTGAATTGGTGGAAGTGGAAAAAAATAGAGATTCTCATTGAAGATCATTTCCACTTGTTTCAGTATTCTCTTTTCACATGAATTAATCAATATAAGGTTGTGTGTTTTCCCCAAAAAAGTATTATAGATTGTGTGGAGGGATGTTGGGATCTTATTTTAGAACATCTTTGTTGATCTAAATGGATTTATAGTTTTTAAGTAGTGGGAAAAGTGATTTTCCATTTAGAGTTATTGAAGAGTGGAAGTCATGAAAATAATGAAATGTATTCACTATTGGGAGTTAAATGATATCTCAAGTGGCCCATGATATGATAATTAATAATTTTAAGTAATTTTCTGGTCTAGAAAAAAATCCAGAACATAATAAAATGGGTTTTTAGTAACTGTTTTCTTTAACACCTAAGTTTCAATATTTTTTGCATTTCTGTTTTTTATTATGTTAACCATTTTTCTAATATATTATATTAATCATCTATAAATAAAATTATATTATAAATAAAATATAATTTGTACGAAATTATTATTAATTTTCAATCCAAATTTTTATATATAAATCCTTGGTGTTTTGGAAATTAATTTTAATATAAGTGCATTAACATGAAGAAATACCACTATAACCTTAACTGTGCAAAGTGAGTTTTGACAATTTAATGATCAATATTATAACTATAATAATAAAATTGGTCCATAAATTTAAAAAACTATATATATATTAATTTTAAAAAATTATTTGTTATAAAAATTATTTTTATTAATTTTCAATCATTTAATAAAACATCATTTGTTATAAAATAACATTAATGTTAATTTTGACATTATTTATTTAATATTGATTATAATGAATCTCAACACGTAGTTTTAATTGGAATATATTATGGTCAAAACTAGGTAAATTGATATACTCATCAAAAAAATTTATGGATGATCACAATTCATTCAATTTACTAAACTTTTAATATTTTTTGAGTCATTTAGTTGAATTAATTATTAAAAAAATAATTACAATGTTGGAATTTCTTTACCATTTTAAGTAATATGTTTTTCATTAAAAATATTAAAATAAAATACCAAGATAGATACAAGTCATTTAACTTTAAAAAAGTTTTAAAGAACCGATTTTTTCCCTCTATCCTAAAAAAATATTGAAATTAAAAGTGAGAATTATAACATTTTTTCGTTTTCTTTACATAAATTATTATGTGGGTGACAATAAAAATAATGTGGCATAAAATTTCCATATTTTATAGAACTTTATTTCCATGGATTAAATAAATAATTTATAATAGATTTTGTCATTTTCGCTCTTATAATTCTAGTTTAACCCCGAAGTAAACTCATTTTTTACATTAATAGTGGTAATTAATATTTGTTGAATTCGTTATTCATTTTTATCATAGAATAATTTGAAAATATTTGAAATTATAATTATTTATGATTAATAATAATAAATCATTTTTTCAAAATTTCATTCATAGAAGTGTAATAAATTACTTTAAAAATAATCTCACAAACATGGTGAGAATGCAGTTTCTTAAAGTGACAATTTTTAAAAGTTTCAAAGGTTTTTTATGTAAATTAAAAATAAAATTTCATCCAATCAGATAAACTGTAATAAAATATTTACAATTTACTTATTAATACTTTAAATCCATCTTAAAAAATAATGTATCTTTTTAATGAAATTAACCAAAAGGGAATTTTTCAATTAAATTTCACAATATTTCACTATTCATCAAAAAAATAAATCTTTTCAGAAAAATTAGAAATATTAACAATACAATTGTTTTGGTATTATGAATTCAAAAAATGAAGTTTATTTTATCAAATTAATTTTATAAAAGGTTAAAAAAATTTATTAACATTCACAAAAAAGTAACATAAATAATTTTTTTAGAAACTTTTATTTTCAAAACATATAATGAATTTAGAAAAAAATAATAAATTTTTTATAAATATGTTTCATTTATGTAAAAAGGATAATTTAACTAGTTAAAAATTATATACTACTATTGATATCAATATTTTTTATAGCTAAATTAAAATAGTTGAGTTTAAATAACTATTTTAATAATATATTATTGTTTTGTTAAACTCCATGTCATGTGAAACCCAAGCTATCCCAGGGTAGCGTGTAAAAAATTCTTGTCATTGTGTTATATAGAAGAAAATCCAAAAAAATTATTTCCTATAACACATATGAACAAAATGATTCATGTTGTGAGAAATATCAAAAATATAAAATATATTTTGACAAATATATCTCACAAAATATCAGGGTGTTACATTACCCCCCCCCCCCTAAATTGAATTTCTGCCTAGAAATTTATCTCATTCATTAATGGTTTAATGATTTTAAATTAAATCATAGAAACCCACATCATAAAATTTAATAGTTGTCCATACATTTCAAATGGGAATTTTAGAAACATAATCGTTTCCTAATGTTACCTGTAAAAATATTTCCACACAGGAGAACATAGGTGAGAAGGGAAGACATGGACATTGAAGAGAAACATGATAACCAAATATTTATGGAGAGTGAATGAGAACAATAAAAACAATAATTCAGGTGACCTAGAGATTGTTAACAACCAAAAAAACAATTAAACAAAGAGGAATGAAAATGGTCATTGATATAATGAAAAATTATGTTCATAAGAAAATATTTTATTTCAAGACCCTTTTCATAATGTTGAATATTTTAATGGGAATATATACATACTTTATTCCATTCCATTTCAAATGAACAATAATAATTTATAGTTATTTTTTGATCAATTTTAACTTCATATCTTATTCATAGAAATTATTGTGAAGTTTTTATATATAAATAACTAATGGATATTAAGATCCATAGATAGAACAAGTCATTTAATTTATCTCCATTTATAAAACAATTGGTCAGAACATGATATCAATATGTGTAAATCATAGTTTAGATAAATGATAATTTAATCTATAAAAAATCATTCAAATGTCAACATAGTCTATTTAATAAATTTTTATTCCATTTTATCCATTATAAAGATGAATATACAAAACATTTTATGTAAGGTCACTAAATTTTTCAAATTCATGTCAACATTAATCCCCTATATAATAATGTAATTATATATTGTCACATACCAAACATGTGAATACCAATAATATTTATTATCATCAAACATGTTAATAACAAATACCATATTGAAAAAATAAACAATTATTTTTTAATTATATAGAAAATATTATTATCCAATTTTTTTTAAACATCATCAATGATAACAATAACCACTTTTTCCACAAAACATTAATATATCCCACTATAATATTTACAATAAAATTTAATTTATTCTCATCCTACATCTGTTTATCCAAACAAAAAACTACTTTATTAACATTAAGAACATTTTAAGGTATACCCTTTATTATTCATGTGTTTTCCATAATATATAATATTTCAATTAAATCAATTTTCTATTCCAATTACACTATTTAATATGTTCTATAAAATCCATAATGAAAAAGAACCAAAAAATTCCTTATATATTTCATTATTCATATAAAATAGTAATTAAATTAAAATCAATTAATACTTTTATCATTCCACGTCATCCTCAATCCATTTACAAGGCTTCATCATATTATTCCTTAATACCTCTTTTCATTCATAATTCATACATAGTTTCTTCATCATCAGCTATATAACCATAACTCATACAACCTTTCCAACTCTCTTTGTGACCCTTACCATTTGGACATTTATTTCCATAATACTAAAAATTTCCTAATTTAAATCATTATATCGTTGATGATATCATAAAGATAAGAATATCACCTTCCATTGCATTAATTGAACATTTCATTTTTCCTTTTCTGTTACATTATTTATGTCCTTCATTTGTGTTGTTAAAAAATACCTCAAGGTGTCCACTCTGTATTTTTTGGATGTGACTGTGTTTTTTTGGACAAAGCCAGATGACCATGAATGAGTTTGTTTGAAGTTTACAAAAACAAGATTTTAAGGTGGTGTAGTATCCTAGTGTTTTCCAAATATTTGGTCCCCAAAATCGTGATTTTAATTTTTTTCAAATAATGATTTCCACGTAAAATCAAATAGTACGTGGACCACAAAGGATTTTTTTCATACTGTGAAGGGTGGTACGTTGAACATCCAAGGAAATTGACAATGGAAGGGAACCAAAAATTGTGAGTCCCCAATTGCATATAGTAATTATTCATGTGGAGAAAATAGTTCACAATGAAGCCATGTAGTATGATGTGGCTCTAATTTGACATAGCTTTCCACATATTTTTATTAACTATTTAATATTTTATTATATTATGTTTTCACTCTTTACTGAATAAATTTACTTTTATTTTTATAATTAAATTTATTATATTATCATATTTTTTAAATCAAATTATGTATCCATAGTTTTTAAAATATTAATTTTAATCTATCTATTTTTTATAATATAATTATTTATTAATTAGTTGTGTTAATCTTCTAGACATTTTAATAATATAATTTTTTTATTAATTAATCAATTTTTTATTTTATTTTCATCTATTTAACTTCTGTTTTAATTCAATACTTTATCCATTAATTTTTAATGATTAAAACAAATTTACTTTATTAATCATCTTGTTTATTTACTCTGTTAATATATGTTAAAAATTTAAGATTAAATTTGATAAAATAATGTGTTTCTAATTTTATTTTTTTATATAGTTAATTATTTATTTAATTTTGTTTATTTAAGTATTAAATTTTCATAATGTCTTAATTTTATGTTTATAGTTTAAATTTTAAATCACTAATGCAGTGTCTCACTAATGTTGCATCAGTAACACAACCCATAAACCCTTTGTCACATTGTCACTATCGGTGACTCAGTGAGTCACCAATGCACATCCATGCACAAATCATAACACACCGACTATTTATTTTGTTTTAATTTATTAAGTTTAAACCATTTTAACATATTATTTTAAATCAAACAAGAAAAATTTAATTAGTGTTCTACTAGTTTTTTAGTTTTTAATTTTATTTTTTTGTTATAATATAATTATTTAACTATTTAGTTTATGTTTTATCAATTTAATTTAGGATTTAATTTTTTTTATATAATAAATGGTTTTTTTATTTTGGTTTTTTTATTGATTTAGTTTTTTTTTGAGTTATATTTTATTTTTAGGTTTCACTAACAGCATCTTCTCCATCATACTAACACTACCTATTCTATTCTTTCTTAGTGATAGTTCAATATTTCTACATTGTGTATGAGAGGCTAACTACACACCCATTTTCTATAATTAGCATAAGCTTCCTTCTACCAACACTCACATCTCAGACTGACACCAACGATGTCTTCTTTCCACCTTGTTAGTGTTTGTTCCACTAGTTCTCCTTTGAAACTGATGTTCCCGTCTCCATCATAGCCTTCTCCACCCCTTCCACTGATTTTATACTCTTCCACCACCTCATTTCTTCTCCTAAACTCAACCCACCATCACCACTACCGATCCCTTACACCCCATACCCATTCAGCAAACCCTACATACATCTGAATCAGATTCAACATCACAAGAACAATATATTTTATAAGATTTGGATCTGAATGGAACTGCATATCTAGACCTCGATGTGCACCATCATTACATGATGAAATCAGTATGTTGTCATGAAAGGAGGAACAACATTGAATCAAACCAGCCAGCGATCACTAATATCTCTCTGATAAGAAGACATGCCCCTGGTCAAACAATCCTGAGTAGGATGTCGAGTTAGTCCAGTGCACCGTCATCGCCTAAGTCACTGCTGAACACTTCAATTAAAGAACCAACACCTCACTGCCACACTGCTGTTGTCATATGCCCGACTGTGGTTGCACCTCTTACAACGAGGCCAAGTCAAAATTCAGTGAATCCGATGTGAAACCATAGGCTGCACACGAGGGTTGTTGCACTCTTGAGGCAGGATAAGACACCACTATTAGACTGTTGCATTAGAAGTCACTACAAATTGAGTGACAGGCTTGCAACGCATATCTGCTTCTCTGAAGCAGATTTTCACTGTGCTGAAATAATATTTCATTGTCTAGGGTATGTTGTGTACTGGAAGACTGAAATCCCCCTCATGCTTTTCAATGTTGGGAAGAACCTTTTACACTACAGATGAGTGATAGACCGCAATGCTGCCACTGAGGTCGAGTTGGACGTTTTGAGGTGGAGCAAGGGCAAACGCTGGTCTTCTGCGAGAAGAAAACCTGAAGCGCCAGAATTCACCCCCCTTGTTCGTAAGGATGAAGATAAGGGGGAGAAAAATAAAAACATATTAAAACAAAACTTAAATGTAAACTTAATAAAAAATAATATTACTAAAATATTAAAAATAATTAATAAATAAAAGGTAATTGCTAATTAAAATAAGTAAATTTAAATTAATATTTTAATTATAATTTAACTTCTTAAGTAGAATAACTATAGTAATTAAATTAATAATATAAAGTAATTAATCTAAATTTAAAATATAATAAAATAAATAAATAAATAATAAATCTCAATAATTTAACTTAACTATATATTTTAAACATAATAAATAAATAACTATAACAAGAATATTTAATTCATAAAATAAATAATTTAATTAATTGAAAACTATTAATAAAATCTTATAATATATTAAAATTAATAATATAATAAAATAATTTTATAATCGTAATTGATAAATACTACTTTAATTTTAAATATAATTATAATTACTAATTATTAGAGTTAATATTTATTAACTCTTATTTTTTATGACCAATTGTTTAACCAATTTCTGTTCTACAATGAAGGTACAAGCAGGAGAGAGAAACTCATCCAAATTCACTTTGACTAACTCACAGAGAGTTAGTTACTAGGGAAAAACTAATGCAACGTCTAATTCAAGAAAAAATTCTTTTGTGTGGTACGCATTAATCAGACAAGACTTTATCGGTGAAAAGTGGTGGTTAGCTAATGAAAAATTGATTAAAATAGTGCTACAACAAGATTTTGGGAGGAATATCATTTTGAATTCCATTCCAAAAAATTTCAAGTGAGAAGGAGTTCTGAGATACATGGACAGTAGCAAGATCTATAGGTGAAGGAGCCCAAGAACAGAGAACTTATTGTGAAGTTCTATCTCCCTCTTTCTATTTATTTCTTAATACCCTATAATCATTTTTCTTCGCTTTAGAAATGAAAATGACCTTAGGATAATACTTTCAAGCCTGGGGATTTAATCTTACTGGTCTTACTTTTAAACTTAATCAAATGATTATCCTTTTACAAAGTAAGAATCTATTGGAGAGACTGATTCAAACATTCATTTTAATTTCTCGTATCTCAACTGTTTTCAATTCAAAACATCAAAATTGATCATTGAGATTCATTTTGAACACTTTTATGAAAGTTTCACAATCATTAGTGTTGGAATTTTATGAAGACTAAAATTGTAATTGCTTTCTTTTCAAATTATTAAGATGTTCAATAAATTTTTGGTGTGGAAAACTCTATGATTTAATCCTCTACGTACAAAATTTCCTAGAGGGATATTTTTATGATTTTCTTCAGATGTAATTCAATATCAAGTTGTGGGGAATATATTTTTTCAAATAGTAGTTTAAATTTTTTTAGTGATTTTCTTGATTAGTTTCTCCTTATCTTATGCTAATGTAAGTTGGTTCTCTATTTTTCAATAGTGTATCATTTCTATAGTTTAATATTTAGTTTCATAGTAAAAATATTTCTTTCATCATTACTTTCTTTCAAAAAATATAAAAAAAGTTAAAATTTTAATTTTTTTAAATCCTCTCCACTACAAGAAATTGTAGAGTTAAATTTAGAAAATTGTAGAATAACTTACCTACCCTCTCTATGGTTCAACCCTCCACCATTGTACTAGTATATGAGTAATAAATGTAATTTTGTTGGATGTGAAAACCTCTAGTCCCTTTACGGTATGTGGAAGGCCTACAGTTTTTGGGATGCCTTGTCATTCGCAGAAACTATGTGGTGATTTAAGAAGATACAAAGGGCATCATTTGTGAAAATGTGATTCTGATTTGGGTCACCATGAAAAAAGAGATGTTGTACTTAGACCATGTAGGAAAACGGTTCGTGGAAGGAACATTATGTGGTGAAGGTGATACCCCATTGCTGAATGTGAAAATATTTGATTAGTTGTTTTTGCAGATATATCTTCCTATATAAGAAGTGTTAACCCCATAATTAAGAGATCTAATTCCATTAGATAAAATCATCACTCAGGGAATTCAGCTAAGTCTGAATGTGGTTCACAAGGGAGAATTCCACGAAGGGTGAAGTGATTCACACATAATCAATTTTGTTGAAGGGTTTTGTGGGGATCTATACCCTATGTAGGAAGTGTGATATGGTACACAAAGGAGGAAAACCCAATACATAGAGGAAAAACTGTCTGCAGAAGAAAATGAAGTCCATAGATGAGGGATGGTTCACAGAAATGGAGACAGTCCGTGATGTATGGATGGTACATGGAGGAGAGATGGTATGTAGAGGCATATGAGAAGTTGTATGTTGATGAAGATGGTTCGCAAAAATTGAACCAGTCCATGGAGAGGTGATTTGTGAAGCATACCCACTGCACAATATGCGGTGGAAGCAGGTGGTCCTTTGGAGGCACATGTAATCCTTAAAAATCTCAAAACCAGTTTTCCTAAGCAATTTATGCTAACCTAATAGTACATAGAAAAGTGGAATTCATCAATGGTTGAAAAAGGAACTTAAACTGAAATTTTATCTATAGTTACGAATGCATTATTTTAGGGAAATGAATGGGCCTACATGTCCATAAACTATTAGTGGGTCTCTGACAATGAGTACAGAGTGAAGGAAGAGGATGGTAGGGATCATTTCTAACATTAGTGAGCCCGTGAAAGAGGCAATAGGACTGTCCCTAGGGAATATAGTGAGTAGACCCTACATCTTGTACTGGATATGAAACTGGGCATAAAAGTGATGTATCCTAAACCATGTATCATTAGTGATCTTTAGTGGATTTGGTGCATCATCACATAGTCAGTGTATGCTCCTTAGAAGTATCCCAGTGAGGGTGAACTAGGTAAAATTGATGTGTCTTGTGCCTGATTTAATTTATATTCATATATTTCTATGGGGGAAGAGAGAATTGTGTTTTGATAAATGAAAAAACAAGATCTAAAGGGGTATTAAGTTTAATCTATCATACCCATACTCACCCACACTCTCAAGATATTTAACCTAATAGACCTAACAATTTGTGACACATAGAAAGGTAAATAGTCAGTGTTTCTCTCTTATTATAAAATAATGGAGGTGACCAGTCAAAAATGGATTCCCATAATTGATAGAAATAATTTTCAAATTTGGAAGAATCGAATTCAATACTACTTCAGATCATTAGGAATGGATATCTTCATAACATCTATGAAAGGAATATCAATTGATATCAATAGTGGTTCTCTATCAGAAGATGAAAGTAGGGAATTGGATGTTGATTCTAAAGGGATAAGTGCTTTTGGTGAATCCTTATCAAATGGAATTTATACAAAGGTTATGTCATTCAAGACATTACATGCTATGTGGGAAATGTTTCTGAATATTTATAAGGGAGATTCAAAAGATAGAGAAGCAAAGTTACAGGTTCTTCGGAACAAATATGAGGACCTCAAAATTCACTATAATGAGTTTATTAATACATTCTTTGATCAGGTGAACGTATTTATGGAATACATGAATGTTCTTAGAGAAATCATTGAAGATATAGATATTTGAAAGTGCATCTTGAGAAAACTTTCTCCTTGTATTAATTTGAAAGTTTCTGTATTGGAATACAAAGATCTGAAAAAGATGACACTAGATAACATGTATTGTCATTCTAGTTTCCTATGAAATGAAAAATGATGATAATGGTGTGGTAGAAAAGAGGATGTCAAAATTATTTGAATTCAATTCCATGAATAATATATATATAGAATATAGTCATGTGGAAGATATTTTAGATGGCTTTATGTCATTTCTATTCTTGAATTTTCAAATAGGAAAAGGAACTCTCAAAGGAAAACATCCATTTGACTGATTTTATGTGGAAATATTGAGCATTTTATAGCAAAGTTTCCTAGTATATTTGAAGAAGATAAGGAATAAAATGATGAAAATCTCTGAAAGAAGTATTCATCCAATGATAAAGGTTTGATAAGTAATATGAGAAAATTATTCAAAAATAATAATCTTCTCCCAAAAGAATATGAAATTTCAGAAGAATCGAAGGAGGAAGAGTTAGAAGACTATAGGGATAATAATGTGGATGCTTTGGTTGCACTGGTTGAAAATTACTTCTCAAAAGAAGAGAGAAACAATAGAGAAGTATATGTTGAAAGATTAATTGACCTTCATGATGAATTAGAACCTAATCGTGCCAAAACAAAATAAAGGTAAAAATGTGGTTCATGATGCTCATCTCTGTAAGTAGTAGCTACAAAAAGTGAAGTCTGAGATTAATGAATAAATTGAAAAACATAAGTATTAAATGCCCTAAATCTTAGAAAAGGTGGTTGAGTAAAAACTCAAAATTGACCCAAAAATATGAGAGATTGATAATTTGATTGAAAATAAAAAATATCAAATCAATTGTATTGATGAACATTAAGAGGAAGTCAACAGTGAATGATGATGTGTTAAGGGTCAATAAAAATGGTTGAACAATATAACATCATTGGGAAAACAAATAACATGGGCAATAGAAAATATGAGGGTGGAGCATTTTTTTCTGCAAGAAAAGAAGAAACAATCAAATTCAAATGATAAGGGTGGTATGGGGCTTGATTTAAAATAGAAATTAGTAACAATTGATGTCAGAACACAAGAACTAATCAATCATTGATGATTGATTTGGGTACAAAACAGAATCAAATGATTCGTTGAACTAAAGGGATAACCAGTGGTGTATTATTTCCACAGAAGAATGTACCCTACATTAGATGTTATTTTTGCACCAATATGAGACATGAAAAAAATATTTGTTCCATAAAAAGTGATACCAAACAAAATATGACCAAAAAAATTCATAAAGAGATCAATATTCTAGGTCATCATTTTATAGTCATTTTTTCAGGTTTGAAGGATTTTGACACATAGAATGATATTTCTCATCATCAATACTAAGGAATTTTAGAAAGAATACTGAAGTTGGATATAAACTATATAAAAATGTATCATAAACGGAGCTGCAAATGAGAAATAAATTTTTATCTCAATAAGATGTAATTGGTCCATCATATTCTGAGTAATTTCAAGAGTATCAATCCATATTGGATATATAGTCAGAAACATGGATAATAAATATTTGAGTAGGTATTGGTGGAATAAATTATGTTCAAGGCATCAGATCACACTGAGATTTGGATCATTGATATTTGATGCACCTACCATATGATAAGAAACAAGGATCTTGTGATGGGAATTGTTTATGATAAATATGTAATCATAAGATTTGGTAATGATGAAGGGTTAATAATTATGGGCTCTGGGAAAACAATATTTGGGGGAAAATACATGACGCATGTGGATGTCTTGGTTGTTGAAGGTCTTAGTAAGAATTTATTAAGCATAAGTCAATTGTGTGACTCAAGACATGCCACAAGATTTTCTAAGAAATTATGTGTCATCAAGGCCAAAATAATGTTCTATTTTATTATATGTAAATTTTAAAAAATTGAATTTCTACATTGTCAGTAAATAAGAATATATGAGTTTTTTGTCCAAGGAATAAGAAAAATGTTGTGGCATAAATTTCTTTTCTATGTAAGACAAACATCCATGGAAGATATTATGAAATTAGATGCACCGCAAGATCTCCCAAGATTATTATGTGATTATACAGATACCTAAGATAGCTCCCAATAATGGAATATTATACAAAATACATATAAGGTAAAAGATAAAAGGTTAACAAGATTTCTTGAGTTAGTTCATATTGATGTGTGAGGAGCAATTTCACCATGATCTCTTGATGGGAGGATATATTAGGTTCTCTTAATTGATGGTTATATCAAAATGGAATAGGTTTCAATCATTTCCCATAGGTATGAGGTGTTCAGTTTCATTAAAATATATCGATGGGAAGTTGAAAATATTATAGGTCTTAAAATCCAAAATGTTTTAATATATAATGGAACAGAGTTCACAAATAGGAAAGTATAGGATTATTTTTATAAACATGGGATAACACATCAAGTATTAGTAGTATGAACTCCATAATATAATTTTTTAGTTGATAGGATAAATGTGATTGTCAATAACATGGCCTCAAAAATTATCATTTATAGAGGCCTTCCAGAGAAATTTTGAAAAGAAGTAGTGATAATATCAGTCTACATATCAAATAGAGCATTACTAACTATGAAGGAAGAAAATACTCAATATGAGCTATGTTTTAGAATGAATCCATCATTGAAGTAATTTTGAATCTTTATAAGTAAGTGTTTCATTCTCAATAAATAGAAACATAAGATGTTTTAATCCCACGAAGAAGAAGTTATATTTCATGGATACTCAAAGAAAAGAAATTAATATAAATTCTTCAACAAGAGTCTATGAAAGATTATTGAAATCCATGTTCTATCCGTAGTGGATAATGAGTAGTACCTTTATAAAATACATGATCAGTCTCAGGAGGATAGTGGTGAAGAAATAATTATGTTAGGGGATTCTCCATTTCTATCAGCCAATTTAGAATAATACTTATATGACGAGAAAGATAATAAAAATTCCTTATATGCACAAAGACAGAATATAAGAGTTGAAATTGATGGATAGAACATAATTGGTGACAAGAAAACTTTATTGCAGACATGAAGGATGGAGACTATACATCAAACATCATAGTTATCATAGGTATAAGTAAACTTTTTTGATTAAGTAGCTGGTGAAGAGAAGTGGGTTCATGAAATGAATGAAAATATTGACCAAAATGAGAAAAATCATACATGGGAAATTATTTTGAGACCAACAAAGAAGAATGTAATTATAATGAAATGGTACTTTCATGATAAAAATAATGATAATTGTGTGTTGATTATAAAGAATGCATGACTAGTGTGAAAATGGTACTCAAAGGTATAGGGATACAATTTTGATGAAACATTTTCACCAATTGAATGTCTAAAGATAATCATATTATTCTTGGCCATAACACTGCAAGGAATGTTCAAAGTGTACCAGATGGATGTTAAGACAATTTTCTAAATGGATCTCTTAAGGTATAAGTTTATATTGAGTATCCAAAGAGTTTTCTAATTCATGAATATTAGAACATTTTTTAGTCTGAATAAGGCGTTTTATGGTTTCATGTATGAACTAAGAGCATGGTATTAAAGGATAGATAAGTTTCTAAAGAAACTTGGTTTCTGGCATGGTGGAGTTTATTACATCATTTATTCCAGTAGTAAATGTGATAAAATGATTATTTTGTTGGTATATGTCGATGACATAATTTTTGGTGGATCAGACGAAACACAATGTAGAAAATTTTCCAAATTCATGAAAAGTGAGTACAAAATTTCAAGGATTGGATAACTGATGTTTTTCCTTGGTTTATAGGTAACACAAGGAAATAATTTCACATTAATTTCTCAATATAAATATGACAAGAAAGTTTTTTGAAGGTTTGGAATTGATAATTACATAACGATGAGTACTTCGATGTCCAACTGGAGGAAACTGTCAAGGGACTGTTAATGAAATATAGTTAATGTTACAGAATATAGGTAAATCATTGGAAGTCTATTGTACATGACATTGAAAAGACATGATATTGTTTTTTCTACATTCCAAGATGAACACTATAAAAAAATACCAACGAAACCAACATGATTACATTAGTAAAGAATAAATCTATATATAAAGTGCATGGTGGATTTCAGTTTAATGTACAATGATAAATCTCAATAAGTGTAATTGGGAAATGCTGATGTAGATAGCTCCGGTTCAGTGGATTATAGAAAGTCAACATCATGTGGTGAATTTTATCTTGGTGGATTGTGTATTTCATAGAATATTAATAAAAAAGATTATATTTCCATCAGCGTCAAGGAAGATGAATATATATTGGATACTCAAGAATGACCACAATTATTCTGGATGAAGTAGTAGCTTGAGGATAAGGGAGTGGAAGTGAAATCTCCAATTAGAATCCATTGTGATAATTCAAGTGATATAAATCATAGAAACAATATAGACCATCACTCATAAACAAATCACATTTAAATAATATATCATTTTGTCATGGAGAAGGTGGATTTGGGGATTGTGAAGTGGAAGTATATGCCTACAGAACAACAAGTTACATACATTCTGACAATGACCTTACCCAAAGAAGTGGTTGGGAGTCATCGACTATCTCTATGAGTTCAGTTGACTCCCCTCACTTGAAAAAGTGTGGATGTGGAACCCCCTCTCCCTAAGGTATGGTATGATTTTACCTAATGGGATAATATGTGTTCTATGATGATTTTTAGATCTAAAATTAATATCCTTTGGAATCATTGAAAAAGGGGGATAAATTGTGGCTATTATTCTAAGGGATAAAATGTCTTAGTCCAGACATGGGGACATGTTTTTAGGTGGAGCAGTGATATAGGGGGATTTGAAGCTAATATGAGATGAAGCTATTAGGAGGAGCAGTGATGTAGGGGTATTATTAAATATGATGATGCTTGAAGGGGTTTATCAAAGGGTACATATCACAATAGCTGAGGTTTGTGATGAAAGAAGAAGAGTGGTGTTGGAATGGAATTAAGTGATTCATTGATGAACTGTTCATTATACTCTTGTTTCTCACACCGAGAATGGATCATGAGGTCTTAGAGTATGTGTTTAGTAAATCCTTTATTTCTATTTCAGTCACATGAAGTGATTGTAGGTAGAAAATAGATGAAGATTTAATGAGATATCAAATTATGAATGCGTTGTCAATGTAAAGACCCATATTTTTTCATGTATTTTTTTATTTATAAAGAAATATTATGAGTCCAAAAAAAATGAAGGTGTGTGATTCCAAGGCCCGGTGTGCCCAGAATGATTTTCTGAACTTTTTTTAGTTATGTTCAGTAAACACACGAGCTGTGTTTTGTAAATGTTGAACCGATTCTCAGAATTGATATCTGAGGACCCCATTAAACTCACATCGCTGATATTTTCATAAGGATACCTTCACCTCGACAGCAGTAGATCAAGGATGGAAGTTAGTTTTTCATTTTTTTGTGGGAGAAGAAAAATAAAATAAATAACTTTTTATTTTTCCTTCTTTGAACATACTTTTTGAAATTGGTGGTGGGGACCACCTAAACTCCTCTTTTAATGGGGGGTAATCCGTCAAATTCCCCAATTGATGTTCCAACATTATTAGTTCACGTAATTAATTCTTAACATAATTAATATTGTCAGATCACGTCTCATAGGGGAAACCATTGGCGAAGTGGAGGAGACTTGGGAGAGCTTTGGAGAAATATCCTCCAACAAAGAATATCCTATGGATCAAGAATGAGGAACCGACTTAGAGCATGTTGCGTGAGATACGGATGTTAGCATCTTTATCATCTTCATCCCATTCCTCACGCCATATCCTATAACAAAACGAGGTAGGGTTTTTGATTTTGGTTTTTCTTGTCTGTTCGTTGTGGTTTCACATTGACTTCATCCTCTTGACCCACCAGATATTGGTCTAACATAGAGGGTGCGGGCTAAACAAACATGGGTCGATCCCTCCGCAATTATTCATGGTTTGATGTGTTCTTCATTGGTGGGGTGAGGAGTAGAGCGGAACCCGACCACGTCACTGGAAACTGATTCTGGCAGGGTATGGGCGGCGGAGCAACCGTGCTGTCGAAGGAGCCGCCTCACGATCGCGGTGGAGGAAGGTGGCGGTCGGCACCCTGGACCGTTGTGTGGAACTAGGGCGGTGCGCGTCCGCGCCGCTAGTATTGATGGAGGCTTCAGACTATCAGCCATGGCAGCGGAGGAGGGCGGTCAGCACTCGGCCGGTTGTGGTTCGTGTAGGCGGTGCAACGGAGGTTTGTCGTCACTCATCCAGCCACGGTTCAAGTAGGCGGACATACCCGGACATCTGCGGTAGGTCACTGGTGCCGTCGCACCACTGAAAGGAGGACCAGCTAGACATTAGGCTGAGCAGACTGCTCTGGAGGGTCTCACGCGCCAAACGAATAGTCCAAGGACCGTTCGAAAAATAGGGGGGTGCCTCCCCCCGGGTGTCGACTAGGGAAGACCCCACCACGACAGACTGCCTAGTAGAGCGAGTTGCACCCGGCGGGCTAGAACACAGCCCAGCAGTAGAGGATTTTTGAGGCTCGGACTCTCCAGACTGGTTCGGGTCGGGCCATGCCCGATCGGGCCGATTCAGACCGGACCCGGGTTCATCGGGACCCAGATACACCTTTTTGACCATATCTTGAGAACCGGGATTCTGTTTGATGAACTATTTGTGGAGCTAGAATCCATTGATTTATACGGTACTTTTGGTATACTCCAATTTTATTTTGGATAAAGTTAGTGTATGGCTGAGTTGGATCGAACCTGAATCCAACCGGTCCCTCAGAACAGAAACACTAATAACATACCGACCAAGTGTCTGATTGACGCGTTGTCTATCGCGTTGGGTCCCTTATGACGTGATAAACCATTGGGATACTTATTCACGGGACTTCATAGTAGTTTAAGTACCGACCGATGGATTGAAGAGAAAAACCTCCCTGATTCAAGCATACTTAGTGCGGGAACCATGTGACTCGCTATACCTGATGAATCTTCAGATCCTATTTGGGTGATCATTGGATCCTGTGTGGCTCAACGCTCAGTGATCCTATGTGGGTCAGTGCATTCTGATCTTCTGTGGGTCATCTCAAAATTGTGTGTGGGTCATCTTTAGATCTTGTGTGGGTCATATTCGATCCTGTGTGGGTCAACAGTAGAGTTTCTTGACAAAGTAAGAAGATCTAGCAATATAACTAATCATCTATACAGTTGTACTTAAGTTATACCTAGCGTGAGATAATTATTTACCTTTGTGGTACACTTCTATGTGGTTATGCCTTTGTGGTATTCTTCGATGTGGTGTTACCTTTATGGTACTTACCGTTGTGGTGATACCTTGGTGGTATTCTTCTGTGTGGTGTTACCTTTGTAGTACTTACCTTCATGGTGATTCCTTTGTGGTATTATTTTAGGTGGTGTTACCTTTGTGGTACTTACCTTTTATTGTTACCTTCATGGTATTATTTTCTTTATGGAACAGTTGATCTTTTGGATAAGGACTTGGGCCTTGTGTTTCCTCATGTATGAGATGGGTATACTTGATATCATAGGTATATGTATGGGAATATAGATAATTATCGTAGAATGTTGTTTCATTCTTTGTGACTATGGTTTTCCTTTGTGGTTTATCCTTTTTGGATTATAAGAGACCTTAGGGGGTCTCGGGATCCCTACTGAGTATTGCTATACTGACCCCTGTATGGGCTATGCCCACACCTTGTTGTTTCTTGTGCAGACGATAGATAACATTGATCGAGGCTGAGGGTGACATGACTGGAGGTTTCTTGGAGGTGGATCTTAGACGAGACGTATCACAGAGACCACCATTTGAGAGTTGTACTTACCATTTGGTTAGGATCCTTAGGGGTTTTTATAGGAGTTGTTTTCAGTTTTACTTGTACTTTCCAGTTGGCTTGGATTTTTGGACCCTTTACTTACTGTACTCACTCTATTTACTATATAGTTTGCCTTGTGCTTGTATCCTGTTTTATTCTGGGATTGTGTGAGTTTTCAGGATAAATTGGAAATGTCTTCCCTATTTTAGGGATATTCCTTTCTGGTGCAATTCTCTAGCCCCTGGCCTATAGAAGGCGGGCTTGGGGTATTCACGGAACAGGCCCTGGGGGACATGTCATGACAAATTAGTATCAGAGGAGTTCAGTTCTACTGAAGAACAAGGACTCTGATATTTTCTATATGGAAATAGTGTTAAGTGTTATGAGTGTGGTATTCAGTTTGGGAAGTCCAGTGTTGGTGTGGAGGTTTCCATATCCATACACTAGGACCCTGACTTCTGATTTCTGACTTAGTGCATGAAAACACTGATTGTGTGTGTGTTTTTGAAAAGATTTCTTTGTGATATATTTGATTCAACTCACCCAGTATAAGTTAATGACTGTGGTGCACCAATTTCGTTTTATGATTCCTCCACATAGATAGCCAGCCGGGGTTCTAGGTAGAGTACGCGATGATAGCCCACCGAGCAACGAGGCTTTAGTGTAGGGCCCCCTTACGGTAGTTGTACCATCAGGTGGAGCACCAGAAGCCCCACTACCCGTTGGGAAACCGATTCCACCAACCCCAGTATCATAGGGTGCACGCCTCTTGATCATGTTTCACGAGTTCCAGCTCTAGTGGCCACCATGGTTCTGGGGTGAGATGGACCCCAATGGTGGCTAAGGATTGGATGGAGGCCGTAGTTAGAGTTTTTTGAATGGTAGGGACACCAGCTGATCTCATGGTAATTCTAACCACCATTCTTCTTTAGGTAGTTGCGGGAAGATGGTGGATCTTGATGCTCAAGGTTCACGATGAGGTCACTCTCATCTGGGAAAACTTTGAGAGTATTTTTACGGAAGAGTTCATCCCAGCGACCTTATGCTCTGTGTGTATATAGTAGGTTCTCCACTTGCAGTAGGGTAGAATTACTATGGATCAGTATTTAGAGAGGTTCACCGACCTCTCGCACTACTCCAATGACATGGTGCATGAAACTTTCTTTAGGGATCGGACCTTCAAGAAGGGGCTCAGATGGGAGATTAGAGCTTTGATAATTTCTTTTAGAATCCAGACATAGGCGGGGGTGTTAGAGCGAGCACTCTTAGTGGGCATCTTCCTTTGATGAGCAGTCACCAGCAGTGAGGCCCACCACCAGACGTCACTGTAGACCCCGAAAAACGCATCCCCAAAATTTTCCAAATGCTTCCATACATGATCCAAGATTGTAGTCCATTTAGAAATCTTCGATTTGGTAGGTCGTAGGGCCCAAACGGAGTTACGGATTAGGAGTTATGGACGTTTGAAGTTGGGCTGGAAATCTGGTTCGCGAAGCCCATCCGCGAAGCCCCCTCCGTGGTCGCGGAGCGCCGCCGCGAAGCAATGAGGCGAGAGGCTCCGAGAACCCGTTTGACGTTTGCGATGCGCCGCGAAGACCCCTCGCGAAGCACTCATGCGAAGCACCGATGCGAAGCACCCGTGCAGTGCGGTCCCACGAAGCCCCGCCGCGAAGCGCCCCGACCATCGTGGCCTCGCGAAGCTCCGGAGGCGGTGATGCTCCGCGAACGCATTTGACGTTCGCGAGCGCGCCGCGAAGCTCCTGAGGCGGCGCGGAAGTTTTGCTTCGCGGCGCCCCTTGCCTATAAATACCCAGCTCACCCCCCATTCTCGAGGAGGACGGCCGAGGACGGCCACGGCCACTTCGCCCCTCGGGCGGCCGAGCGGAGCTCCGCATTGCGGCTCCGCGCAGCCATGCTCCGCGAGCAGCTTCCTTCGCGTTGCTGCTCCGCGAGCCAAGACTCCAGGAGTCCATGCTCCGCGAGCCTATGCTCCGCGATGCTGCTCCGCGAGACCAAGCTCCGCGAGAGACCTTTGCTCCGCGAGCCCTTGCTCCGCGATGCTGCTCCGCGAGACCAAGCTCCGCGACAGCCCTTGCTCCGCAATGCTGCTCCGCGAGACCAAGCTCCGCGATGCTGCTCCGCGAGACCATGCTCCGCGAGACCCCTTTGCTCCGCGAGAGACCCTTGCTCCGCGAGGCCATGCTTCGCGAAGCTACTTCGCGAAGACCCATCCTTCACGAGGATCCCACCTTCGCGCCCACCGGTCCATACCGCGGGGGCTGCGCCCCCGCACCCCCGCTCGGGGTCAGTGCCGGGATGCGGTCCCGGCCCTCCGGGCCGGTCCCTTACCTACCTTCACAGACCCCCATGAAAAATGGAGAGTCGCACCGCGAACTTTTCGGCCCGGGATGCCGGGATTTTCCATTGCGCTCCCACCTTCCACCTATGGAACACCATGATTTGAGATACTCCTCCACACACCATGGAACACCTTGAGTTGACATATTCCTCTCGGTTTCATTCCATGTCGTGACTTGAGATTCTCATCATCGATTCCCCGGGTACCTTGAGTCGAACCATTCCTCAGGTAACTTCTCCAAACCCAATCACTTGGCTCCTATGCCAGGTTCAACCAGAAAGGGCCGCCCTTGCGTAAGTCCCGACACCAACCATTTCTAGGTACCTTCTGCCTAATAGTCCTATCTACAAGACTATAAACTGTAGTACTCCCTATCTAACAAACGATAGGATGCCTCTCGCCCTATATGAGAGATGCCTCATGCTCCAAGCATGAGCCTCCAATAGTCCTATCTACAAGACTATAAACTGTAGCACTCCCTATCTAACAAATGATAGGATGCCTCTCGCTTCTAACGAGAGATGCCTCATTCTCTTATCATGAGATGACAATAGTCCTACCTACATGACTCTAAACTGTAGTATTCTCCCTATCTAACAAATGATAGGATGCCTCTCGCTTCTAACGAGAGATGCCTCATTCTCTTATCATGAGATGACAATAGTCCTACCTACATGACTCTAAACTGTAGTATTCTCCCTATCTAACAAATGATAGGATGCCTCTCGCTTCTAACGAGAGATGCCTTATGCTCCTAGCATGAGATGCCAATAGTCCTACCTACATGACTCTAAACTGTAGTATTCTCCCTATCTAACAAATGATAGGATGCCTCTCGCTTCTAACGAGAGATGCCTCATTCTCTTATCATGAGATGACAATAGTCCTACCTACATGACTCTAAACTGTAGTATTCTCCCTATCTAACAAATGATAGGATGCCCAATTCACCAGTGAGTTGGGATGCCCTCATGGCCAGACATGAGGAAGACACCCGGGCAGCTTCCTAGCGTAAGCCCCATTCACCAGTGCCACTCCTTAGTGGCACCCGGGCAGCTTCCTAGCGTAAGCCCCATTCACTAGTGCTGCTCCTCAGCGGCACTCAGGCAGCTTCCTAGCGTAAGCCCCATTCACCATTGCCACTCCTTTGTGGCACCCGGGTAGCTTCCTAGCGTAAGCCCCATTAACCTTTGCCGCTCCTTAGCGGCACCCGGGCAGCTTCCCAGCGTAAGCCCCATTCACCATTGTCGTTCCTTAGCGGCACCCGGGCAGCTTCCTAGCATAAGCCCCATTAACCATTGCCTCTCCTTAGCGGCACCCGGGCAGCTTCCTAGCGTAAGCCCCATTAACCTTTGCCGCTCCTTAGCGGCACCCGGGCAGCTTCCCAGCGTAAGCCCCATTCACCAGTGCCGCTCCCTAGTGGCACCCGGGCAGCTTCCTCGCGTAAGCCCCATTCACCAGTGCCGCTCCATAGCGGTACCCGGGCAGCTTCTTGCGTAAGCCCCATTCACCAGTGTCGCTCCTTAGTGGCACCCGGGCAGCTTCCTCGCGTAAGCCCCATCCACTGTTGCGACCCCCATCCAGCGGTAAGCCGTTGTGATCCTCATCCAGCGGTAAGCCGTTGTGATCCTATGCAGCGGTAAGCCGTTGACATCCCCATCCAGCGGTAAGCCGTTGTGATCCTATGCAGCGGTAAGCCGTTGACATCCCCATCCAGCGGTAAGCCGTTGTGATCCTATGCAGCGGTAAGCCGTTGACATCCCATTCAGCGGTAAGTCGTTGACATCCCAATCCAGCGGTAAGCCGTTGTGACCCAATTTAGCGGTAAGCCGTTTTGGGCCTCCATCCTGGAGTAAGTCCCAACACCATGGGCCGCTCAACGCGTAAGCCCCTCTTCGCTTCTCACGGACGCACCCTTCGCGACGTGATCGTCAGGTCCTTGCAACCTCTTGTTTCTCACACCGAGCATGACTCACGTGGGCTTAGAGTGAGCACCGACCCTGACAAACACCTTTTGAACTACGAGGTCTTTGATCCGTGTCAAGGCATGGTACGTAGGAAGCCTCCACGAGGTTCAAGCCCACCATCAGTGGACCAAGGTCTACTCCCACCTGAACTACGAGGTCTTTGATCCATGTCAAGGCATGGTACGTAGGAAGCCTCCATGAGGTTCAAGCCCACCATCAGTGGACCAAGGTCTACTCCCACCTGAACTACGAGGTCTTTGATCCATGTCAAGGCATGGTACGTAGGAAGCCTCCATGAGGTTCAAGCCCACCATCAGTGGACCAAGGTCTACTCCCACCTGAACTACGAGGTCTTTGATCCATGTCAAGGCATGGTACGTAGGAAGCCTCCATGAGGTTCAAGCCCACCATCAGTGGACCAAGGTCTACTCCCACCTGAACTACGAGGTCTTTGATCCATGTCAAGGCATGGTACGTAGGAAGCCTCCATGAGGTTCAAGCCCACCATCAGTGGACCAAGGTCTACTTTCATTTGAACTACGAGGTCTTTGATCCATGTCAAGGCGTGGTACGTAGGAAGCCTCTACGAGGTTCAAGCCCACCCGTCTTTCACGTCGGGTTTCACCCCCGTCCAGCACGACGTTAAACTGCACCCCGGTCCAGTGGTAAGCCATTGTGACCCACCATTTGAACTACGAGGTCTTTGATCCATGTCAAGGCATGGTACGTAGGAAGCCTCCACGAGGTTCAAGCCCACCGATAGTGGACCAAGGTCTACTCCCCACCTGAACTACGAGGTCTTTGATCCATGTCAAGGCATGGTACGTAGGAAGCCTCCACGAGGTTCAAGCCCACCAACAGTGGACCAAGGTCTGCTTTCACGTCGGTTCACCGGCGAAACCCCATCTGAACTACGAGGTCTTTGATCCATGTCAAGGCATGGTACGTAGGAAGCCTCCACGAGGTTCAAGCCCACCAATAGTGGACCAAGGTCTACTTTCACGTCGGTTCACCGACACATCTACCCGTCGTTTATTCACGTCAGGGTTCACTTTCGTCCCGCATGACGTTAAACTGTATTCTCCGAACTACGAGGTCTTTGATCCGTGTCAAGGCATGGTACGTAGGAAGCCTTTATGAGGTTCAAGCCCACCACCCATTGGACCAAGGTCCACTTTCACGTCGGCTCACCGACACACCCACCCGTCATTTCTCGTCGGGTCCCATCCTGGTCCAGTGGTAAGCCATTGCGATCATCACCCATTTGAACTACGAGGACTTTGATCCGTGTTAAGGCATGGTACGTAGGAAGCCTCCACGAGGTTCAAGCCCACCCATCACCCAATTCACGTCGGTTTACCGGCCCCATCCCGAACTACGCGGACTTTGATTCCCTGCCACGGGGATACGTAGGAAGCCTCTTCAAGGCTCAAGCCCAACTTCATCGTTGCCCCTGCGATGGTCCCATTTCATCCTCCTCCACTTCACTCATCCATCCATCACCCATCCTGATTCTCACCCGGGCCGCCACATCCCGGTGGGATCATGCCATCCACCTCCTCGCTGCTCCTAGCGGCGCATGGGCCGCTTTCCATGTGTAAGCCCCATCATATCTCCGGGTCGCTGTCCTCTGTGTACACCCCGATTCATCTTCCTTTTCCCCTATAGGGAGTGCACCACCTCGGATCCGTCCGCATTGGGCGTTCTGATCCATCGCCTTGGTAAAACTCCCAGGTGTTCCCTCATAGGGATATACCAATCTGGTCCATCTCTATGGGACGTTCTGATCACCCTCATTCCGTCTCCGCAAGACGTTAAACTCGCGGCCTACCTCGTGATAAACATGAGATGCCTGAGGAAAACCTCGGATGGAACGCCTTTGGTGTAACCGTCTATGCTAGACGTTAATCTTGCAACATACCCTGTGCTAAACACAGGAAGCTGAGGAAAACCTCAGATGTATGCCTCGGGTTTTGCACCCTTGAGATGCCCTCTTATGAGGAAGAATACAGGTTCCCCAATGTCCGCGCACCCAGAGATGCCCCGACATTCCTGATGTTGCCGTTTACTCCGACCGAAGGTCGCTACCATGTCAAGACCCTATGGAAAGTCTTGACGGAAGTAGTGTAATTAACCGGCGTCCATGACGATATGGCACCGGGAAGAGTTTCACGAACTACGTATTAAATCTATAAGGGAGACCCGGACTAGGTGAAGAGTTCTGAGGAGGAATCCACAGGAGGAAGAACCGACATCTCATCATCCCGTTTCGATCAAGGAGCAGACGTCCCTGAATAAGGAGCGAATGCCGCCCGCCTTTGGAAAGCGGGAATGCGGGGCAACAAAGCCGCGCGTCCTCACAGACGGATGCGCGCGCCCCGGCGAAAGCGTCGGAAACAGTCACCTAGCAGAGTCATCTGTAACTGGTAGCAAACAGATGATTTAGAGGTCAAATAAGACCAGACATACTGGTGTATGACCGCATGATACAGGGTCAGTTGTGCGGGGCTCTTGAGATAGAGCAGGACAGGCGAAGAGCAGACAATGTTACTCGTGCAGTGGGTAGGTTCATATGGATCGTGACTGCCCAACCCGTCACATGGATGACTAGCAGACGGTCGAAGAACCTCCTAGACAGAGGTGAAGATTCGATCAAGGAGGTCCATAGGCAGGAGGTGGATGTGGCAGAGGAGTCGGCCGTGCAGCAGACGAAGGTTGGCAATTCGAGATTCTACCACCACCACCACTAGTTTGTCCACCCTGACCACAATGAGCAAGTGGACAGGGACGATCTCAGTTCCAGGAAGCTGAGGCCTATGACCACGATTCTCTGAAGATGATACGAGGTACAGTCTGTGTCTACTTAACCTTAGTTGGAGTACTTATATACAAGGGTTTCAGTCACCCTTTTATTTCCATGACCTTCATTCAGAGCTCAGAGATTCCAATGAATTCATTGGCTCGATCCATACAACTAAATACTCTTATGGGAGTGGATTCGACGATTAGACACTGGTTCTGGTAGTGTGAGTTTACTCTAGGAGGTGGGAGCTTTGGTTGGGATCTTCTAGTAGCATCATCGAGGCCTTACAACTTCATCTTGGTTAGGGAATAGTTGTCCACAGTCCATGATTAGATCAACTAATTTAGTCTCAAAGTACGGTGTGTCCGCATGGACGGGACCAGGTTCCCATTCACCAAAGAGAAGGGAACCTTTGTAGCACATGATGGACTTACCTGAAGGAGGGTGCTACCGATAACACATTAGTTTGATATCCTTACCATCATAGTGGTTGATGTTGAGATTTAGAGCTATCCTGTAGTGGTGGAACAGTACGTTGTTGTTTTCCCTAATGATGTTCCAGGTCTACCTCCTCCCAAAGAGGTGGACTTTTACATCGAATTGTACCTGAGACAGAACCGATAACTACACAAGCATATCGGATGGCTCCCACGGAGCATTGAGATGTTTGGGTACAATTGGATGACTTACATGGAAAGGGGTTCATTATGACCCATTGTTTCTCCTTGGGATGCTCCGATTTTGTTCGCCAAAAAGGAAGATGGGAGTTTGAGACTCTGTGAGGACTATCAGCACCTGAACCAGGTGAACGTGAAGAAAAAGTACCCACTGCTGAGGATTAACGATCACTTTGATCAGCTGAAGGGAACATGATGGTTTTCAAGGATAGACCTCAGGTCAGGCTAGCACTAACTCAGGGTACGAGATGAGGATGTGCAGAAGACGGCTTTCAGATGTAGGAATGGCTGCTATGAGTTCTTGGTTATTCCATTCGGCCTGACCAACACCCAAGCAGTGTTCATGGGACTGATGAACATGATATTACATCTATACCTTGATCTCTTTGTGGTAGTCTTCATCAACAACATCTTTATATACCCAGTTATAGAGGAGGAGCATGCCTATCATCTGCAGACAGTTCTGGACACACTCTGAGAGCACCACCTTTATGGTAAGTTCTCGAAGTTCCAGCTCTGGATACGAGAGGTCCACTTCATGGGACAAGTTATCTCAGAGGCTGGAGTTGCAATGGATCAAATTAAGATTAAGGTTGTTCTTGTTTGGGAACCACCCAGGAGTGTGACGGAGGTGAAATATTTCTTGGGTTTGGCCGGTTACTACCGAAGGATTGTACCTGACGTTTCCAGAGTTTTGGCACCCTTATCAGTATTGAAATATAAGAAGCAACCCTTTTTTGGTTATAGAGATACCAGTGAAGTTTCTAGGAGCTGAGGTATAGATTGACGAGTGCCCCCATCTTGAGGCTACCGGAGGAGGGCATTGGGTACGTAGTCTACTGTGACGTATCGAGGACCAGACATGGATGTGTCATAATGCATTAGCGAGCAGTGATTTCTTATGGTTATTGACATCTGAGAAAACATGAGAAGAATTATGCTACCCATGACCTGGAGTTAGCAGTAGTGGTCTTATCCTTGAAGATGTGGTGACTTTACTTGATGGTCGAACGTTTTACTATCTACTCTGATCACCAGAGTCTCAGGTATATCTTCTCTCAGAATGACTTGAACCTGATACAGTGGCATTGGATAGGGTTCTTCTAGGACTATGACATCAAGATGTTCTATAATCTTGGGAAGGTAAACGTAGTAGCAGATTCACTTAGCAGGAGATCGGGCATATAGTTGCTGAGTGAGTCAATAGAGTAGCTAGCCGATTTGAGAATATCCTATGTGGATCAAGATGGAACAGCTTATCTTCAGTCTCTAACAGTCGCTCCCCCACTCCTTCAGCGAGTCAAGTATGTGTAGCATGGGGATACTAACTATGAGCCTCGACGTGCTCCGATATCCACAGGACAGGATCCTGATGAATTTTCTAAAGGTGGGGAGCATGTCATCCTCTTCAGAGTACATACCATGGTACCGGTGGCACTACTAGAGGAAGTGTTGATGGAGTTCCATACTTCCCCTCTAGCGGTACATCTAGGAGTGGAGAAGATGTACCAGGACCTTTGGGGTCAACACTGGTGGTGAGTAATAAATAAATTAGTGGTAGATTTTATCTCTCAGTGCCTAACGTTTCAGCAAGTGAAGGCAGAGAATCAGTTTCATGCAGGCTTAGTTTAGTGACTAGAGGTGCTAGAGTGGAAGTGGGATAGAATTTCCATGGACTTCATGATAGGACTTCCATGCATGTCTAGGGGACATGATTCCATCTGGGTGATTGTGGATCGACTCAGCAAGTCGGACTACTTCTTACCTATCCGAGAGTAGGGTTCAATAGAGGGATTGGGATTCCTCTTCATTCAGGAGATACTTACATGATCCTTCTCAAATCATTAACTAGGGAGAATTGGACATCAACAATGAGGAAACATTTTCGGAGGTTCCAGTAAAGATTGAGGATCGATAGGATAGAGTCCTACATTGGAGATTGATACCTCTGGTGTGCGTACATTGGCAGCACAAGAACCCCTAGTAGAGCACATGGGAGTGGAAGACTCAGATTCGTGCTCAGTACCCCCACTTGTTTCCCTAGTTTGTATTGTGGCTTTCTTGGACACAAATACATGAGGTGGGGAGAATGTAAAGACCCCGATTTTCCCATGTAATTTTTTTAATTATATGGAAATATTAAAAGTCCATGAAAATTGCCGATGACTGTTTCTGAGGCCTGGTGTGCCCCAAATGAATTTATGAACATTTTTTAGGTACCTTTATTAAACACGCAAGTAGAGTTCTGTAACTGTTAAACCGGTGCTCGGAATTGAAATCTAAGGACACCGTTGAACTTGCATCATCGATATTCACTAAAGGAGACTTTCATCTTGACCGCAGTAGGTCGAGGGTGGAAGTTAGTTTTTCAGTTTTTCATGGGAGAAGAAAAATAAAATAAATAACTTTTTATTTTTCATTCTTGAAACCTCCTTTTTGAAATTGGTGGTGGGGAAAACCCGAACTCCTCTTTTAATGGGGGGTAACTCTTGGAATTACCCAATTGATTGGCCGTCTTTATTAGTTCAAGTAAATAATACTCAAAATAATTGATATTAGAACCTTACCTCTCATGGGGGAAACTATTGGAAAAGTAGAGGAGACTTGGGAAAGACTTTGGAGAAATATCATCCAACGAAGAACATCCTCGGGATCAAGAATGAAGAACCGACTTTGGAGAAAGTTGTGGGAGCGACGGAATATGGAGTCCTCATCGTCTTTATCGTCTTTATCTCCTTCCTCACACAGTCTACAATAAACAAATGAGGTAGGGGTTTTGATTTCGAGTGTTCATGTAAGTTCCTCGTGGTTTCATATTGATTCTGTCCTCTTGAACAGCCTATTATCAGTCTAACGTGGAGGGTGTGGGCAAAACAAATACGGCTCAATACCTCTAAAATACTTCATGGTTTGATGTGTTCTTCGTAGGTGGAGTGACGAGTAGAGTGGAACCCAACCACATGAATGGTGACTAACGTAGGCCGGGTACGGGCGGCTGCACAACCACGCTGCCGATGGAGGTCGCGGCCCGACAGACGCAACAGAGGAAGGTAGAGGACATCACCCTGGCTGGCCACGTGGAACCGGGGTAGCATGCGACCACACAACAGGTACTGAAGGAGGCCACGACCCATTGTCCATGGAAGGGGTGGAGGGTGGTTGGCACTCGGTTGGCTGTGGTTCGCGCAGGTGGAACATAGGAGGGCGGTCGGCACTCGGTCGGTTGTAGTTTGAGCAGGCGGTGCACCCGAAGGGTGGAAAGAACCTGACCAACCATGGGAGGTCTGCGGTTCCATCACACAACTAGAAGGAGGACTATCAGGACTTCTAGCCAACCGCGTCATTCCAAGAAGGACCTCTCCGGCAAGTCCCGTGTGCCAGGTGAATGGTCCACGGACCATTCAGAAAACCAGGGGGTGCCTCCCCCCAGTTGTCATGTAGGGCAGAACCCACCATGGTGGGCCACACAACCGATCGGACCACACCGTAACGTGATCCTCCACAATGGGCCACACCACAGCATGTCTCACCCAGTGGGCCCCTAGGACGAATCGAACACTGGCCCATCTGGACCAAGAAACTCCTTTTGGGCCATATCTTGAAAATCGGGTGTCCATTTGACAAACCATCTATGGTCCCAGATTCCTTGGATAGAGATTGTCCTTTTAGTGTAATCCTCATGAGTTTTGGATAATTTTCAAGTATGACCAGGATGGATAGAACCTGAATCCAACTAGGCCCTTAGAATGAAGACGCTAATAACATACCGACCGGGCATCCGATTGACGTGTTGTCTATCGGGTTGGGTCCCTTATGACATGATGGACCTTTGGGATACTTCTTCGTGTTACTTCATGGTAGTTGAATTGTCAAACAATTGTTTAAGGAGCGAAAACTCCCAAAATCGAGAATTCTTAGTGTGGGAACCCAATGGCTTGCTGTACCTGAAGAATATTCATATCCTGTGTGGGTCATATTCGGATCCTGTGTGGGTCAGTGCTCAACGATCCTGTGTGGGTTAGCACATTCTGATCCTATGTGTGTCATATCCATATCCTGTGTGGGTTGCCTTCATATCCTATTTGGTTCATCTTAGATTTTGTGTGGGTCAACAGTAGAGCTTCTTGATGAAGTACGATGATATACCAATACATCTAATCATCTATAGTTATGTACTTAAGTTATACATGGTGTGAGGTGAGTCTTTACATTTGTGGTACACTTTTGTGTGGTGATATCTTTGTGATATTATTCTATGTGGAATTACTTCGTGGTACTTAACTTCGTGGTGATACCTTTGTGGCATTCTTCGGTGCAATGTTACATTTGTGGTACTTACCTTCATGGTGATACCTTTGTGGTATTCTTCTGTGTGGCTTTACCTTTGTTGTACTTACCTTTGTGGTGTTACCTTCGTGGTATTATTTCCTTCGTGGAACAGTTGAGCTTTGGGATAAGTACTTGTTCCTTGTGTTTCCTCATTAATGAGATGGGTATACTTGATAACTTATGGATACGTATGGGCATATACCTAAGTAGGTTTGACTATTTTTTCATGACTGTTTATTACAGTTTTTCTTTTTGGTTTATCCTTTGTGGATTATAAGAGACCTTATGGGGTATCGAGGTCCCTACTAAGTATTGTTATACTCACCCCTGCACAGGCTACATCAGCACCTTGTTGTGTATTGTGTAGACGATGGACAACATTGATCGAGGCTGGGGATGCCAGGACATGAGGCTGATCGGAGGTGGGTCTTAGACGAGGCATACTACAGAGACGATCGTTCGAGATTTGTACCCACCCTACTGGTAGGATCCTTGGTGGGTGTTAGTATGAGTTATCAGTTTTACTTTTACTTTCTAGTTTTTCTTTTATTCTAGCCCTTTACATACTGTAATCACTCTGTTTACTATATAGTTTACCCAGTGCTTGTATCTTGTTGTGTGCTTGGATTGTATGAGTTCACATGATAAATAGGCAGTACCTTCCTAGTTTTAGGGATATGCCTTTCTTGTGCGCCATCCCCTGGCCTATGGAAGGCGTGCTTGGGGTAGTCAGGGAACGGGTCCTGGGGGATGGGTCGTGATAGTCAAAACCCAAAAGGGGGAGATTATTGAGAAAAAATACATCAAGGTGTCCTCTAGATCTATTTTGGGTGTTATTGTGTTTGTTGAAAATTCCAGATGACCATGAATGGATTTAGTTGGGAAAACTGAAGATGGTTTTTAATATTTCATAGTTTCCATATGATTTCCAGGCATCAAAATTGGTAGTTTAATTTTACCAAAGGTAATATTTCTATGTAATAGCTTACAGTACACAAACCATGATCGACAGTTAGAGTACCATTAATGGTAGTACTTGGAACATAAAAGGGAATTGTAAAGGGAAGGGAACCGTGATGTTAGAGTCACCGATCGCATATGGGAATGTTTTGTGGGGAGAAAATAGTTTGTGATGAAGACATACGGTAGATGAAAGGCTTGCAGTGCATGGGATGGATTAATATTTGAGATACTTGAAGGTTCCGGGCACAGCAGAAGCGCGTGGGTGGATGTGCCCACTTGGCTTTTTGTCATTAGCAATGATCAATCCGGGATCAATACGATGATAAACGCTAGTCTCCACGCATCGAATCATAGAAATAGACAATAAAATGGGAAGTCCCAAAACCACAAAGTAGGATCATTAAAGGTTGATTATAATTAATTTATTCAATTGAAAAGAAATACCTTTTTGGTTTTCTTTATTTGTTGATGTTCTTGATCATGTTCCGATGTGATTCATTGTTGCTTCATAGAATCCAAGTGTAGACTTCCTCTATTGGTGATCCACACGTGTACCTCATATCTCAGGACGTCGCCAAAGGATTCTCCGGGTGCTAGCGTAGAGAACCCTTTGCTTGTGTTTTCCACCTTAGATCATCTCGATCCAATGGAAGAGGATCTCTCTCGGTCTTGAGTGCGTTCTTGGAGGAAGAGGTTCTTTCAGCCTTGAAAGAATTCTCCAGAGATGTTGTCTGTGTAAAAGAGTTGGGGTTGTGAGGATATTTATAATCATGTGTGTAGGGTTATAGAGTTATGACAATAAATAAACGCGTTACGCGTTTTATTTATTTCATTAACTCTTATTGAAAACACCGTGTCTAATAATTAATTCCTTGACATGCGCCCACACAGATTATAATAAATATCATTTAAAAAAATATTATATCCTCAAAATCCCGACTGGAAAAATTACACGGCGTGTACTTGTTTTTCATTGAAAACTACACGGCGTGTACATTCAATGTACACGGAGTGTATATCTTGTTTTTATTTATTCATTTCATTTCCATAAATAAAACTACACGGCATGTGATTATTAATACATGGTGTGTACTTGTTTTCTATGAAAAACTACATGGTGTGTACTATTTAAACACAGCATGTATATCTTGTTTTTCATTTCCTTTTTCCTCCATCATTAAATTGATTTAGGCTTCCTTGAGTAATTATTAAACCACATACAGGAATAATCATTATTCGACTTGAGATACTTGAATACACATAGTGCGTAACCCTATAGGCCTCTTTCTCATTGGCGTTAGGTGGGCTTTCCTAATGTCCAAGATTACTGTCTAGCAACGGGTCAAGGCACCCAAGAGAAATAAGTTGATGCTGAATTGACATATCACCACATACAAATGCTTACTGTGTAATTTAATCACTTTGTCTCGATATCTCTTGAAGAAGGTTTCATGGTAGTGTCATAAACCTATATGCTTGATCTGTCATTCTTTGACTTCCTGAAATAAACTCGTCTTTTACACCATGGACATGGAATTTAATGTGACAGTTCTATTTCAATCAAAGGACCGAGATATCATCTTCCATAAATGGAAGGGACAAATCCTTCCTTGACTTATCCATTAACAAAATGTCACTCATGATGCACCCAACGTACCCTAATTCCCGCTAATTGTCTGCGTGGCGGTTTTCATCAGTAAATCTAAGTGTGTGAGTCCTGACATGAGTTAATGATAATATTCCAGCCTAAGGACCATTACCCACGCTTGTAGATAACAATGTCCGATGTCACCAAGAAATGCGGAATTTCTACTGGCGGGTATGTTCTCATAATCTCCCATCTTGAAGATTACCAAGTGTGAACTCCATTAGAGAGAGTCTCGTCTTCTTACGAGTACTCCCACCTGACGGTCTTTATACTATGTGTCCTATCATAGTATGTCATTGAACCATATAAATTTATTTAAGAATATTGTTATATCATTTCAAGGTTCTCAACACATCGGGGATCTTCCATGACCTTATCAATGCAAAAAATATTCCAAGACATTATTATATTATAGTCATGCAGAATAATGAACAATATATAACAAGTAAACATTCATGTAATCAAAGTACAAAATAGTTGGTTCTCAGGACACCAACCCTTGAAAACTCCCACCTGGACTAGAGCCAACTGCCTATGACTTTTAGTCCGCTAGACCTCACATGATGATCATGTTTCTGCTGAGTCAAGGCTTTAGTCAAGGGGTCTACCACGTTGTCTTCCATGGAAATACTGCTTACTGCAACTTCACCTCTCTGAGAAAAATCCCTCAAGAGATGATACTTCCGAAGTATGTGCTTTGTTCCCTGATGTGAACTTGGCTCTTTTCCAAGTGCCACCGCTGTAGTATTATCACAATAGAGTGTGATAGGTTATTTGCTGCATGGTACTACATCCATCTCTTGGACAAAGCTTCACATTCATATTGCTTCTTTAGCTACCTCAGAAGCTGCGATATACTCGTACTCCGCTCTAGAATCTACCACCAAACTTTGCTTTGATCTCTTCCAGCTCATTGCACCTCTATTCAAACTGAAGATGTATCCAGTCTGTGACTTCATGTTATCTTGATCAGTCTGGAAACTAGCATCTACATTTCCTCTATTGACTAGTTCCTCATCTTCTCCATAAACCAGGAACATATCCATAGTACGCCTCAGATACTTAAGGATAGTCTTGACTGACATCTAATGGCGGTCTCCTGGATCAGCTTGATATCTGCCTACAGCACATAAAGCATAAGAAACATCTAGCCTCGTACATAGCATAACATACATGACTGACCCAATCACGGATGCATAAGGGATCCTTTCCATTCTCTTTCTTTCCTCATGTGTCTGAGGACACATTTTTTTGGAAAGATGAATTCTATGTGACATCGGTAACAATCCCCTCTTGGATTGTTCCATGATGAATCTCTTAATTCTCTTGTCAATGTATGTACTTTGACTCAGGCCCAACATTCTCTTGGTTCTATCACGATGGATCTTGATCCCAAGAATATATGCTACCTCACCCAAGTCTTTCATGGAGAAGAATTTGTGTATCCATTATTTAACTGACTATAAGATAGGTACTTCATTTCAAATTAGTAATATGTCATCAACATATACTATTAGGAAAATGACTGCACTCCCACTAAAACTCTTATAGACACAAGGCTCACATTTATTCTTAACAAATACAAATTTTGTTACAGCTTCATCAAAATGAACGTTCCATGACCTTGATGCTTACTTTAATCCATAAATGGATTTTTGAAACTTGCATACCTTGTGGGCATCATTTGGAGTCACAAACCCTTCAGGTTGTGTCATGTAGACATCTTCTTAGGGGATCCCATTAAGGAAAGCTGTTTGGACATCCATTTGTCAAATTTCATAGTCATGGTAAGCGGAAATGGCCAATAGGATTCTGATGGATTTTAGCATCGCAACCGGTGTAAATGTTTCATAATATTCAATTCCTTGACGATGTCCAAAATCTTTTGCAACCATTAGTGCCATATAGGTGCTGACTTACCACTTGGAAACATCTATGCCTTCAACTACTTCCTTGTAGGTAAGAGGATCATCATTTTCCACCAATAATGAGTCACCATCCTCGGTGACAAGAAAACCATAACGTTCTGGTTCTCTCACCTCTCTTGTGCTTCTATGCAGTTCTTGTGTCTCTGGAAAATATTGTTCTTCCATGGGTCTTTGTGGAATCTGTTCTTGTACCAACTCTTGTGTAGTTTGAGCCTCGACATCATTGTAGTCTATCTTGCTCCCACTATCTCTTTTGGAGATGTGCTCCCTCTAAAAAAATATGGCATGTCTTGGAACTATAACCTTTTTGTATGTGGGGTTGTATAGGTAATATCCCCTTGTTTCTTTGGGATATCCTATAAAGATACACTTTGTGACTCGGGGTGAAAGTTTGTTACCGGAAGAGGCCTTAACAAATTCTTTTCTACCCCACACATGTAAATTCGATAACATGGATTTGCATCCATTCCATAACTCGTATGGAATACCATTTATCGATTTAGTTGGTACTTGGTTTAGTATGTGAGCTGTTGTTTGTAGTGCATATCCCCAAAAGGATAATGGAAGACTCGCATGACTCATCATTGATCTCACCATGTCCAACAGGGTGCGGTTCCTCCTTTCACATACACCATTCCACTGCGGTGTGTAAGGAGGAGTGAGTTGAGATAGAATCCCAAACACCCGTAAGAAATCAATGAAGTCCTGATTAAGATATTCTCCTCCTCTATCTAAGCAGGGATTCTTAATCTTCTTACCAAGATAGTTCTGAACCTCATTCTTGTATTCTTTGAACCGATCAAAAGAATCTGACTTATACCTCATTAAGTAGATATATCCATATCTACTAAAATCATCAGTAAAAGTTATGAAGTATGAGAACCCACCCCGTGCCTCAACTGGAAATGGCCCACACACATCTATGTGAACTAATTCTAGAATCTCTTTAGCGGTTTCACCTTTCCCACTAAATGGGGCTTTGGTCATTTTTCTTTGTAGTCACGCATGACATACACCAAGTGGTTTTAGTTCGAAAGAATCTAAATACCCATCTTGATGTAGTTTTGTCAATCATTTCTCATTGACATGACCTAGATGGTGATGCCAAATTTGGGTTTGGTATGAGTCATGTGAATTGACTTTGTCATCAATTTCCATTTCTTGTTTTGTATCGTCTAACACATAAAGACCGTTATATAAATGTGCTCTACCAAAACAAATTCAATCTTTATAAAAGTAGAAACATTCATTTCCAAATTTGAACATGAATCCATCAGTATCTAATCTGGATACTGAAATAATGTTTTTAGTAAATAAGGCACATAATAACAACCCTTTAACACCAAGATCATTCCTGTTGGCAACATGATGTGGTTGTCTCCGACAGCTACAGAAGTAAGTTTGGCTCCATTGGCTACTCATAGATGTACATCCCCTCGATCAATCTTATTGAATCTACTTGGTTCCTGTATTTGGATATAGATGTGAGCACCACAAGCAGTATCTAATACCCAATTATTAGAAACAGATAGATTTCATTTGATAACAAACTCACATGAAGCTTCCCCTTTCTTCCTTGGCTGGGTGCAGTTTTTCTTCCAGTGGCCCTTCTTGCCACATGCGAAACAAACAGCATCATGTTCCTTTGCCTCCCCTTTGATCATCCTTTTCTTGGAAGGCCTTGAAGAAGCTTTAGGATTAAATCTCTTCACCTACCCTTTCCCTTTATTCACCATAAGTACAGAAGGCTATTCACGCTTCATGCCATTTTCCACTTGGAAAATAAGAATAAGAATATCAGATAGAGACTTCTCAATGTTGTTCATGTTGAAATTAACAACAATTTTTGAGAAGCTTTGGGGGAGTGATGCCAGAATGAGATCGGTACCCAGTTCTTCGGGGAGTTTAAACCCGAGAACCTCCAAGCGCTCAATGTAGTCAATGAGCTTGACTACATGAGGCCCGGATGGGGCACCCTCTACAAGCTTTCTCTAAAATAGAGACTTGGAGATCTCAAACCTTTCCTGTCTTTCTCTCTCCTGATATAGACCACAGAGGTGCTCGATCATGCTATATGCATCCATGTCTTCATGAGACTTCATGAGATCACTAGACATCGATGATATCATCAAACATTGATCGTCTAGAGCATCGTTCAAATGTTGATCATAGACTTGGAAATATTCATCACTCGCCCCTAGGGCAAGAGAATCAGGAAGTGAGGACTCTAGCACATAAAACATTCATTCCTGGCATAGGATAACCCGAAGGCAGTTAAACCATTCCAGAAGGTTACTACTGGTGAGGATATTGTCTTTATCCAGTATTGATCGTAGAGAAAATGTGGTTGATGAGTTTGTCATCTTGATTCTACAATTTAAAAGTTCAGATTTATTAGTACTTTCTTTATTACAATTTATAAGAAATAATGAATTAATTAATTAATTATACCACTATTTTATCAAGTCCTAATGGCCCTCACCATTGAACTCAGAATATCCAGTTTCTTTGACATTCTAGTGGCAAGGATCCATATTCCCCTTCGCATAACCCCAACAAGGGTTGGTCAAGCTATTCGAAGGTATTTAGTTAGGCAGGTCTTTGCCAACTGTGACCTTACAATTCCTTGATCTGTTGAGTGGATTCCCCAATCCTGAAATCCTAACTTGGATTTCCTCAACACTTGCCTCCAATATTACACCAATTCTAGCAAGGGATACTTCTCTTGATGTAATATGGTTAAGTCACCCCGAAATCTTTCATAAGGGATTCCTTTATAAAAGTAAGTTTCCCAACAAGGGTTGGTCAAACACATATTTTTATTGAGTCTTGCCCTTAATCAGGTAACTGAAGGCTTGGTCTGACTTAATATGGTATTGAGGGATTTTAGTCATTTATGCGTAGATTTCGCATTATCACAGGCTTGTTAATATTAAGTGATGCTTACTTAAGTGATTAACTGTGTTATGATAATGTTTACACATAGTCCGGTTTTTATTTTATTCCATCTCTGCATGATTTTTCATTTTATTGATTATGTAATCATGAAAACACATACATAATAAATAAACCATGCAATCAGAAAGAAATAAAATAAAATGGCATGATCATGAGCTTCTATTTGGTTATCTTATCTAGCGGTTTTGATAAGCTAATCATGACCTAGGGAAAACACCTTGAACCTGATGGTTCATGTTTTGAAAATCTGACCTTTCCACCTTTGTATCTTCTTACATCGGTTTTGCCTCGGCTTCGAGATTTGAACCATCTCCTCTGGCTTGGGATATCCTCCATTACATGGGTTTACATTAAAGAAACCATGGGCACACAGGCCCTATATTTTATTAGAAGAAGTCTCACAGGACAACATATTTAAATTAAATAAATTTAAATGAAACAATACACATACAAAGGGTCTTTGGTCTAGCTCATGATTATAAATATCATGCAACGACATTTACGCATATTTTGAATTCAAATTCTTTTAACCATTCTTTCATTTAAGATAAGTTCTGCTTGAATTTAATTTATTATTATGTTATAATTAATTAATTCATTATCATAAATTCCTTTCTGAATTTACTTGAGCTTCTTTTCATCCATAGTCCTTGTACAGGTCTTTGTACATTAGAGGAAATCAGGAGAAATTCCATTTCTAGAAATTACAAGGCGTGTAGTTTATAATTACACAGCATGTATTTCTTTTCACCCTTTATCCAAAGTACATGCCGGGGGATTTGGCTTGTTTTCTTTAATTTGGAAATTTTTTAGTAAACGTCATGTAGATAAATCATTCATGGCATGTACTTCCTTGTTACGTGGTAACTGGCCTGGCAATCTCGTGTACGCAGTACGCGGCTTATCCTTGTACACGGTTTCATCTGGGCCGAAACAGACTACACGGCTTGTTGCTCCAACATACACGTCGTGTATTCCGGTTTCCACATGCTGTTCAATTCATTTCAACATGGCGTGATTAATACATAGGCATATTCAATTCACATGGTGTGGTTTGGAGGAACAATGTCAGTTCGTTGAACCTAAGTACAAGGCGTGTAGTTTTAATTACACGTCGTGTAATCCCGTGTTGTACATTCAGAAAGAGCGGCTCCTCCAGATGAGTTCCTCATTTTTATTTTAATAAAAATTAAAATTAAAAGGCCATTTCTATGATATGAATCGAGAAATGAATGAGGAAGAACAAATCTCTTTTATTCATATTTATAGAACGATTTATTTCGAATTGAATCAAATATAAATGTGTAAATTATCAACGAAAAATAAATACCTATAATAAATGTTGTAACCTCGCTCTAATACCATTTGAAAGTTTCGGGTGTAGTGGAAGCACGTTTGTGGACGTGCCCACTTGGATTTTTGTCATTAGAAATGATCAATCCGGGATCAATACGATGATAAATGCCAGTCTCCATGGATCAAATCACAGAAATAGACAAAATAAAAGGGAATTCCCAGAACCAAAAAGTAGGATCGTTACAGGTTTATTATAATTAATTTAATCAATTGAAAAGAAATACATTTTGGGTGTTCTTTCTTCATTGATGTTCTTGATCACGTTCGGATGTGATTCGTCGTTGCTTCGCAGAAGCCAAGTGTAGACATCCTCTAGTAGTGATCCACACATGTACCTCGTATCTCGGGACGTCGCCAAAGGATTCTCTGGGTCCTAGCGTGGAGAAACCTTTGTTTGCATTGTCTACCTTAGATTTTCTTGATCCGATGGAAGAGGATCTCTCTCGGTCTTGAGAGAATTCTTAGAGGAAGAGGTTCTTTCAGCCTTGAAAGAATTCACCAGAGATGTTGTGTGTGTAAAAGAGTTGGGGTTGTGAGGATATTTATAATCAGGTGTGTGGGGTTATAGAGTTATGACAATAAATAAACACATTACACATTTTATTTATTTCATTATCTCTTATTGAAAACTCCATGTCGAATAATTAATTCCTTGACATGCGCCCATGCTGATTATAATAATATCATTTAAAACAATATTATATCCTCAAAATCCCGTCTGGAAATTCTTCATGGTGTGTATTAATAAATACACGACGTGTACTTGTTTTTCATTGAAAACTACACGGCGTGTACATTCAATGTACATGGTGTGTATATATTATTTTCATTTATTCAATTCCTTTCCATAAAAAAACTACACGGTGTGTAATTATTAATACCTGGCGTGTACTTGTTTTCAATGAAAAACTACACTGCGTGTAATCTTTAATACACGACGTTTATATCTTCTTTTTCATTTCCTTTTTCCTCCATCATTAAAACGATTTAGGATTCCATGAATAATTATTAAACCATGTATGGGAATAATCTTTATTCTACTTGAGATACTTGAATACACTTAGTGTGTGACCCTCTAGGCCTCTTTCTCATTAGCATTAGGCAGGCTTGCCTAAAGTCCAAGATTACTGTCTAGCAATGGGTCAAGGAACCCAAGAGAAAGAAGTTGACTCCATATTGATGTATCACCACATATGAACGTTTACAATGTAATTTAATACCTTTGTCTCAATATCTCATCAAGTAGGTTTCATGGTAGTTTCATAAACCTATATGCTTGATCCTTCATTCTTTGGCTTCCTAAAATAAACTCATCGTTTACACCATGGCCATGGAATTTAATGTGACCGTTCTGTTTCAATCAAAGGGCCGAGATATCAACTTCCATAAATGGAAGGGAAAAATCCTTCCTTGAATTTTCCATTAACAACATGTCACACTTGACACACCCAACGTACCCTACTTCCCGCCAACTATCTGCGTGATGGTTTTCGTCAGTAAATCTAAGTGCATGAGTCCTGACATGAGTTAATAATAATCTTCCAGTCTAAGGACCATTACACATGCTCGTAGATAGAAATTTCCGATGAAACCAAGACATGCATAATTGTTACTGGTGGGTCTGTTCTCATAATCTCCCATCTTGGAGATTACCAAGTGTGAACTCCATGAGAGAGAGTCTCGTCTTCTTACGAGTACTCGCACATGGCAGTCTGTATACTATGTATCTTATCATAGTATGTTATCCAACTGTAGAACATTATTTAAGAATATTGTTATAGCATTTCAAGGTTCTCATCATAGCGGGGATCTTAGATGACCTTATCAATGCAACAAATATTCCAAGACATTATTATATTATAGTCATGTAGAATAATGAACAATATATATTAAGTGAACATTCATATAATCAATGTACAAAACAATTGGTTCTCACGACACCAACCCTATCAATACTAAGGTGGGGATTTGATAATATATTTAGGGTTTAATTCAAGAAAATATAATGCTTATTGGAGTCACTATAAAGTAATAGAGGTAGTACGCGGAGCGCATAGGGAAATTGTTCATGGAAGGAGATGTACAGGGTGAAGGTGGTACTACATCGATTACATAGTAAATCTCATATTAACAATTTTGTGGATATTTTTGGATATATAGTGATATATAATCCCTTAATTAAGATAGATAATTCCATTAGAGAAAATCATTGCTCCAGGTATTTGGATATGCCTGAAAGTGGTTTGCAAGGGGGAATTCCACAACGGGGGATGTGATTCGCGCATAAGAAATTCTAATAAAGGTTTTTTGTAGGAACAATATCCTGAAAAGGACATTTTACAAGGAGGATGGATATGTAGTATGTGAAGGAGGAATACCCATCATGTGGAGGAGAGATGGTTTTTAAAAGAAAAGTTATTCCATAGACGAGATATGGTTTTCGGAAGTAGAGCTAGTCTATGAAGTAGGGATGTTATGCAGAGGAGAGGCGGTGTGCGGAAGGATAAGAGAAGCTGTCTGCGAAGAATGATGGTTTTTGGTTCAAGAGACTAGTTAGTATATAGGTGATCCATGATTATTGAATTCTATATAGGATGCAGTGGAATCAAGATAGTTTGTGGGTGGCTCAAGGAATCTTGAAAATCTCAAAACCAGCTAGTAAAAGAAATTTCTGCTAACCTAACTATATGTGGAAAAGTGTAATTCATATATTGGTTAAAAATGATCTTCAGCAGAGCATCTATATATAATTAAGGATGAATTATTTTATGAAAATAAAGGGACCTAAAAGTCCATAAACTGTGACTGGATCCCTTCCAAGAGAAGTGAGTGAAGGAATAGGAAGAAAGAGATCTTTTCCACCGACAGAGAGCTAGAGAAGGAGACAAAGGGATCGTCCATTGGGAATGTACTGAGTAGAACCTATATAATGTAAAGGCGGTGAGCCTAGGCATAGAATTGATCTATCCTAAACCTTTTATCATTAGTGATATTTTGTGGATTTGGCACATTTGTACATCACCGGTGTATACTTCGTGGGTGTAGCCCAGTGATGGTGATCCAAGTAAAATTGATGTTTGTTGTGCATGATTGCATTTCAGTTTATATATTGCTATGTGAGAAAGGGAGATGTTTGTTTTCTTTAATGATGAAACATGATTTTAAGGGGTAGTAGTTTGAATAATTTATTACATGATTCACCCCTTATTAGGGTATTTGACATAGTAGACCTAACATTTTCTATAGTCAAAACATCATCATGATCCTCTAGTACATCCACACCATTGTTTCTTCCCACATTCTCAACACATAGAAAATTGTATCTTATTTCCTCCATGGATACCACTGCATGAACTATCAAATAATTTCTTCCTACTATTCTTCAGTGATTCCAAGATTTGGCTAAGGTTCACATTGTTAGTAATTTTCACTGAAGACCAAATAAAAATAATCAAAACTTCATTCAATCTATTTATCAACCCATTTTGTGGATGTTAGAAAATTTTATATTACATCTATTTTTAACTGAGTTACTAGTAGTTATATCCATCAATAAAAAGCATAAATACATAGTGTGGAAAAGACCCAACATAATGGGAAACCAAATAATCATGAAAATCACATATAGTATTTCTAAATCATTGAATTTTTTTATCCTATTTCATTCATAGTAATCGTCCATTTTAATCCTCCATGATGATTTATAAAAATTTTGAGAATTTTCTTAGAATATCCCCTGAGACATTCAAAACATGTTGGAAATGAGGCCAATTGATGTGCACCAGTTCTCCATCATGTATAGAACAATATGTTATTTATTACGTTTTTACCCCTATATACATCTATTCTATAGCAACATATACTTATAGTATACAGAAAGTAATGTAGCTTCATAGAAACAACTAGCTATATCCTTTACCAATATTCAAGTACATTTTCCTATAATTTGACTCATCCTTATTCTTATCCTTATAAATAACCTTATATATATCATCATAAATACCTATAGAGAATTCACTAAATTTTTATCATCATAGGTTCTATATATTAACTACACATTTCCATTGATACCTACTATAGTGACCAAGGATTAATATAATTAGATATTTAATATTTTTAGATTAATATGTAATAAATAAAATATAACATATGTGAGGTCCATAATAGTTTAGTCACCTCAGGAACATGGAACATAAAATTCAATTCTTTATAAGGATCTTTAATATCTTCAACAATTATCTTTTTACATAGTACTCCTCTTGTGAATACATTACCTAAATCATTTTACATAGTATGGGGAAGGAATGATAAGAATTTTTGAGCGTAGATTCTTATTATGATAAATAATAAGAGATATCAATATATTATTATATTAATTAAATAGATAATAAGATGTTTGTGTGAACTTTAATATAACATAATATTATCATACCCTACCTATAATGGATCGTAAACCTATGTCATAGAGTTAAAATTTATAATTTCAGAGAACATGGGCCCTAGCAGTGTGGAATCATTATAAATCAGTAATGAAACATATTATCAGGTCATAAAATTATGTTACCACTATAAATATAGAAAACTATTTTGTTTCAAGGTTCACTACCAATACCACAAGAATAGTGGATCAGGATGAACCTATCTCCCCTAAGGGGTTAGGGTGCATCTATTTCCCAACATGGATTGTGACATACTAGTTTCCCCTAGTAGAGTAATCCCATCACTGTTTCACCATTAAATCTCATGAGATATTACTATTTACAAAATTCACTAGAGGGAGATATAGGACCCACCTATCATAAAACAAAAACCATATTTATGTGTTCCACAAGATCATAAACATGCATCATTTCAAATCCCATGAAATGAAAAGGGTATCATTACCATTTCATCATATCAAAAACAATGAAAAAATATACAGGTTTCATAATAATTTCAACATAGAATGACTCATTAATTCAAGTGTTATCATAATATGCTTACCATTTTATAACCAACGAAATTGAAATGGGTTTCATAAATTACCTGTCCTCAAAAACATATACCATTCACAGAAAGAATAATAACTATATCTTTGCATAAAATCCCTAATAATTCATATGTAACATCAATGATATCATCGTACATGGAAAATAATTTTTAAGTATCTTTTAGAACATTTCATTATGAATGTATCCTTTCATCATTGGAAATGTATTTTTAAAATGTAAAAAATTTTGAAAAACTTTTCATTAAAAAAACATTGAATTCATATAATGTGAAATTTTAAAATAATTTATAGACTCTTTAAAATTATTATTTTTTCAAATCAATATTTTTAGATTTCAATATAATGATAATTTAAAAACATCTTATAAAGAAAATTAGAAAACGTAATTTTGGATGAAAACAAACTTCTGATTGAGGATAAAAATAATGTTATATTTTCATTAAAAATCATTATAATTATGTTAAATAATGATAAATGAAAAAATTGAACCATTAAATGATGATATCATGAATTAATATACGGGAAAATTATAATAATTCATTAGAGTAAGATCATTGAATTTTAACATTGGATACATAATCATAAAAAAACCTTTTAAATAATGATATTGTATCCCAAAACCCTTTCCACTTTGTTAAAAATCATGCATATTCCTCTTGAAATAAAAAATATTAAATGTAATAATAAATATCATTAAGATAAATAAATTCATGATATTTCAACTCAAAGGTTACATGTATACACCTCATGAAAAAATCTTGGTATGTAATATAGAATACATCTCTAAGAAAGGAAATTGACACAAAAATCCCTTTACGTTTTGGAAAAATTTTAACCATAAACCATATTAAAGAGAGATCCTAAATGGATATATATATGAAAATTAATTTTTTTAGTATTCATAAAATAAAATCATGGGATTTTTATACACAACATAAATGAAATATGTGGTGAATAAGACTTTTGTCTCACAGAAAATAAATTTGATAGTGAAATAACTTACCTGATGTCTTCGATTTCATTGTACATATTCCAAACTGATTTATATAAAATAATAGTTTATTAAAAAAATTCATAATAATAAATATATAATAAAAAATATTATTTTTTATGACCTTTTATTAGCCTCTTATTCAAAATTTCACGTAAATTTTAGATCTCATGTAACAAATGAAATATCTTGTTACCATTTAATTACGTACACCCCTAAACTCATCATGGTTTCCACCACCTTTGTGATTGGGAGGAAACCTATATTGGTGAAGTTAGAGATTTTTTGGACTTTAAACATTAACTAGTTGTTTCTTCAATATGTAATAATATTTAACATCTTGTAACTGGGTTAAATTCTATTTAATTTTTTGTTGGTACGATATGTGAAAGGGGATTCATGCTAAAAAATATTACATGTCATGAATAGTGGTTTTATGTTGTGAATGTTTTAAATAGTGGATTTTTTTATCCGAGGAAATGAATTTTTCATCATATTTGTACACTTTGAATATCACAGTGTGTAACTATATTACACATCATGAAATGGACTATTTCTTGATTAAAAAGTGGGCGAGTAGCTATTTTTTGGATCATTCTTCAAACCTATTGTCTTTCAAATCAGGTCTCTTCCTAGGAGTTTTTTAGAGACACCTCTCATCCTATATCAATATGCTTAGCATTGGATCTCTATTGCGGTTATGTTCTGTCTCTCCTGGTAAGAAACATTTCCTCTTCATAACTACTTTTTATTGCGGTATCGTTGATGGGTGGCATCTTTGGATGTTTTGTCCTATGTTGGTGTTGTCTTCATCATTTCTCCTAGATCTGTTGTATGATTTAATTCTGAAGGCCTTTTTCTCCATTGTCCGTGGTTTGGAAGGCATTCTTATTTAAGGTATGTATATTTTTCCTCTTTCTCGGACCCCTTATCTTCATTATTGAATAAACATTGATGTGGATTCGATTCTAGATCCCCAGTTTATGTTATTTGGTTTTGTTGCTTTTGGATTTCCATTGCAGGAGTGTAAGACCCACGTTTTGAGGTTGGTTGTTTTGTATCTATCCAATGTAAATGGGTCCTATTTATTTACATTAAAAACTAATACATATTGAAATTTGAATAATTTTTTTTGTGTTTGTTGAAAGAGGGTTTTAATTGAAAATGGGTTTTCCCTGGTTATTGATAAATGGAGAGAAAATGGGGATTTTCAAAGCATTAAAATGGAATTATGAAATGGTTTTTAAAGAATTGAAATTAATTGTGAAAAATATAAAATGTATTACTTTGGGTACATAGGGGGTGGTTTATCATGGGTCTATCATCCATTGTTTTGGGATTATCAAAAAATATTTTTCTTGCGGATTTCCTCTCTTTCCTTGTCTCATTGCTCTAAGGGACCGATATTGACATTTATGGGGGGGTTTACTCATAGGGTATCCCTCTATTTCCTAGGCTCAATGTTCTACGAACTGGTTTTTGCACTTTATTTTTATGGTATGAGTAGTCTGTGGCCTAGACCTGTAGTATTCCTCAGGGTTTTGATTCTTCTGAATTTCTTTTTTATTGCCTGGATTTCTATGTTACCCCTGATATGAATGTCTCTACTTGGAAAAAATGATATGGAAAATGTTCATTGATGTTTTTATACCTAATTTTTTTTATAATTATAGAAAAAGGTAAATGTTTCCCATTTATATAAAAAATTACTTTTTTACTTATCTTTCCATGTTTTTTACTTAAAAATAACATATATAAATTGTTATATAGAGGCCTGTTTTGGAAAAGCTGGGTGGGATCCTACTGATCCTATTATCTAACACCCCTTTCACCTCTTTAGTGGTGTGTAAACTATTATTTGTATTCCATTGTTGTAAAATTAAAGGATCTATAGTTAAGCTACAATGATTGTGTGTATTTGTTGGGTAGCTGGTGGAGTGATGGTGGAAGTTTCCCAAGCCATCATTTGGAGTAGCTATTTGACTTCAGTCCTTTGTAGTTAGACTTTTCCTTTTGATTTCTTAGATACATTGGTTGTCGTATATTTCTAATGTTTTCATATAGTTATGGAATATATATTGTTCATATTCTACTGTTCCTTTTTCTTTCGTACATATATTCTATGTATTTGATTAGGTTGGGTGAACTAAATCCCTCCATTTTGTTGTTTGATGTCTTGGTGCTTGTCTCCAGCCCATGGGGATCATGAACACCATTTAGGTATGTAATGGAATGGGTGAGGTGTCACTATTGAGGTTATCCTAGGTCGATTCATTAAATATTTCTACCTGATGCAGTCTTGTCCTCAAGAGTCCATGTTTGGGATATATGTTATACTAGAGATAGGATTGTCAGGACATGAGAGGTATGTTTTGATATGTGTATGTAAAACTCTTATCATGGCGAGACTCATGTTTCCATGGGATGTTGGGATATGTGTCTCATGTTTTGGGTTTAGTTTTAAAATATCATTTTATTCATATGGGTTTTCTAGTTTTAGTTGAGATTTATTCCATTGTTTGATCATCCATATGTTTTTATGTGTAGAGAACGCCTATGATATGTCTTCCACAAGTTCCTCTGGAAGGTGTATTTGATTCTCCTCAAGGTAATCCACCATTAAATCATAATCTCATAGTTAATATCATACAATAATTCAGTTTTATTGGTCAAGATTACCACAAGTTCATAATTTATTGGTTTAGGTACATCTAGGAGTTGGATGAGAAAGAGATTGAGTGCAGCAGTTCTTGCATGAGAAACCAACATCCTTTAAAGGATGACTAATCCTCAATTGGTGTTGCACTGACAAGATAGGATCAATCAAATGATTGGCTTGATGGGAACACCTGAGAAAATCATGATGATGTTTATAGTGTTAAAACACGAGGGTTTTTTCAAGCGATAGTGGGATTCTATGGTGCCGGAAGACAGATACACATACTTGGATTAGAAGGGTTTGAAAACCTTGTTCTTCTTAAAGTTCTGGATAGAGACCTCAATGCTGGAAAATTACCTAGAGTTCCTATCATTACAATAAGAAGATTGTTTTGTCTTAAAATATCCAAATAATTTTTTTAAGCTTTTCCATTTTTTCATAGACATGGTGAAGAATGACTAGCTCAAGACTCCAAAGTACAGGCAGGGTTTTTGAATTGATATCAGATTGCATGTGTTTATGTTGAATCTTTCTAACTTTGTAGATGAGGTATACATAGCTATAATGGTAGAAATGAATATGAAAGAAGTGGATTTATTTTCCACCTCTTCTATTCAATTGGCTAGAAGCTTCAGTGGTACACATTGGGAAGAATAGGAAGTGGAAATATCATCACAGGAGTAGTGGAGCTGGGTCTCAGCAATGAGCGTCCTCAACACCATCTATTATAGTTGGTAATATTCCTCTAAAATTATATTAGTATAGTAAGGTAGGATACACCAGACATTATTTTTCTATGTATGTGAATATGTTCAATAGTTTTGGACATATTGGTAACTTATAGTGCTTCTATTAGTCTATGATTACTCCTCATTATGGCCAGTGTTTGTCAGCTCCAAATCCTACTGTGATGTAGTTAGAAGATTCAAAGACTATATGGATCTAGCCACATGACTAAGGATTGAAGCATTTTTGTGTAGTATAAGAGTGTTCAATAGAAGTAGATTCTGGTCTGAAAATAGGGAGAGGAACTATCCTTATTACATATTTATTAGCAATTGATTTATTTGATATTGGTTCCTCATACTTGTTTATATCTTCATGTTTTTTTGATGTACTTAAACTTCAAATGGAACTCATTTCCTTCCAAATGGAGTAAGAAGAACCTCTAGGTATGAGGAAATATAAGGGCTGCAGGTGTCATTCATGTTTTTTAACTATAGCTGATATGAAGTTGGTCTAGGATTTTCTCATTCTTGATATGGATATTTTTGACATCATCATTAGTATGGGTTATATTTTAACTCATAGAGTTGTGGGTAATTTTTATCATAGGTGTGATTGATTTTTTTTATGGGAGATATCATTGGTTTTAGGGGGCGTATGACCTGAGGTCTGGTCATTGAGGACCTTCCCTCCCATATCAGATGAGTTTTTTCATTTTTGTTGTATTTGATCATGATGATGTTCCACCTATTTATGATATTCTTGTTATTGTTCAAGAAATTACTGATATTTTCTCAAACAATTTCTTCAGTCATCCTCTATATAGAGAGGTAGAGTTTATTATTGATTGGGTTTCATGTTCAAAATTGATATCGATACATTATTATCATATAAAACCAGGAGATCTAAGCAAGATCAAGATTCAATTGGATGACCTAGTGAAAAAGGTTTCATTTCCATAGAATTTTTCCTTGGGTATCCCCCATTCTCTTTACCAATAAAGTGGACGATTCAATTCAGTTATGTGTGGACTATGAGAAGTTGAACCAGAAAATGGTGAATAACAAATATCATTTGCCTCGTGTTGATCTATTTGACTAGTTAAATAGGTAAAATTGATTTTCAAAGATTGATCTTTGGCCAGGTTAAAATCAGCTCAGAGTTTGAGAGTCTGGTATACCGAATATATAATTTAGGAGAAGGAATGTCCATTATGAATATATTATTATGCCTCTTCGTCTAACTAACACATTTGATGTTTTTATGGCCCTCATGAATCAGATATTCTACCTATATCTTGACACTTTTACACAAGACTTTATGGATGATATTCCAGATTATTCGAAATCTGAGCATGAGAATGAGCACTGTATGATTTTAATTCAAGAAATTCTGATATATCGTTGATTATATAGAATTATTTCAAAATATAGTTTCTAGAAATAAGAAGTGAAGTTTTTGGAGAACAGAAGTTCACATCATGGATTTTTAGTTGATCTAGAGAAGGTAAATACTATTTTTTCATGGAAGGAACCAAAAAATATCTTTGAGATACAAATCATACATGGTATTTTTGGAAACTACCAATGGATAATCAGGTATTTCTCTAAGATGGCATCACATTTTATTGCTCCTATTCTGATATGACCTAAGATCGATAAGGGATACATGGTGTTTTACAAAGTTTTGGGTGCTGGTTTAGGATGAGTTATTATATATGATGATCATTTGGTAGCTTACAGATCTTGTCGGGTTTGATATCTTGAGAATAATTAACACACTCATGACTTACATCATTCCATATTCATGAATTTTCTCAAAAGATGGTGGTGCTATCTTTTTGGGGAGAAGTTCATGGTCTTCTTTGATCATAAAAGTATAAGATATATCATTTATCATAAGTACATGAAGCTCAGATAGAGACGATGGTTAGAATACCTTTAGAAATTCAAATTCGATATCACCTACACCCCAGGAAATGGAAATATCATTACAGATGCTCTTAACAAGAATGTACAGTCATATGCTTTTTCCAAATAGAAGGATGAGTAGATCCTTATGGGGAGTTTCTCTTTTTTTTACATAGTTGTCATGGGGATGTTTTAGGAATATTTTATAACAAATGTTTAGTTATCATCATATCTCATGTAGTATATTTTATAGATTTAGTTACGAGATGATGAGTTCCGTAAGGCTCAAAAAAGCCTTTATAATGGGGAGACCATTTCTAGTAGGTCTCTCTCTTCAGATGGTATGAATCACTTTGGGAAAATGGTTGTCGTCTCAACATCTTTGAGGTGTTTAGTCTTGTTCAATTGTCATATATCTTCATGTTCCATTAATCCAGTTTCTAGGAAGATTTATTATGAAATGAGGTGGATATTCTAGTGGTTGATTATGATGTGTGACATCACGAAGTTTTTGTATTGTCGTTACACCTTCCAATAGAAAAAGATAGAGCACTTTAACCTTATTGTTTTCTTCAGCCTCATTTGGTACTGATATGTAAATGGGATGATTTATCCATGGATTTCATTATTGGATTATGATAGAGAAAATTTGCGTGCATATTTTTGATCAAGTAATGAGTATTTTTTAGTATTTTTAAATGATAACCCCCATGTATTTACATGTTTTATTAATATAATGGGTAATTTGAATTTTATAATGAAAATGAGCATAATTGAGAAAAGTGCATAATTCTGGATTTTGGACAGATTTTGACCATAAGGTTATTATTGTCATTTCTCAAAAAATATATGTCCAAACTTTCTGATTAATTTTTTTTAGAATCCTGATTTTATTTTCACCAGTTCTGTTGAACTAGGAGCTGATTCGACTATCTAAAGGGCCTAAAAATTCATTGAAGTTGGAAATTATTTCGGGCGGATAGTGTGGAACCCACCACCATAACGAAACCCAAACTTGGCCTAAACATATCCAAAGGATGTGTTTCCACCTAATATAGAACGAGGATAAATTGGGCCATCAATAAAACAAATTCGGGGAGTTTTTAAGTCATTAAGGCAGCCATTGAATGACATAGTTTTGGAAGAACCTTCCAAGAAGCTTCGTCCAGAAACATAAATCTCAAATGAAAAATTCATATCTCCTTCATCGGGGGTCCAAATGTGCCGAAATTTGGAGAGTGAACATCCAAAAAATTTATACACAATATTGAAGAAGGGTTCCACACGTGAATCTACCATTTTAGAGGCCATCCACACGCAATATTTTTGAGGAAACAATTTACCTATAAAAGGAGGCCCTCACCTCCTTCTCAAATCATCAGCTTGACACCCACAGCCAAGGAGGGATCCCATCGGGGAAGGGGATGATGCTCCTCCTATATTCCCCCATCATTTCTTATTTTATTTTATTTTTAGTTTAGTTTTATTTTAGTTTTAAATTCAATTGTAATTTATATTTTATTTTTAATTAATCCATGCATCTGTATTTCACCATCCATCCCACAATTATTTTTCTTAATTTTCTTATTTTAATAATAACTATTACTATCATTATTATTAATGTTAATATTAATAATAATAACAATAACAATAACAATAATAATAATAATAATATAATTATCATTATTATATTTATCGCATTCTGATTTTAAAGTTATTTTATTTTCTCCCTCTCGATTTTTCAAAAACAATTTTATTAATAATAAAAATATTATTAATTAATTAATAATTATATTTTTATTATTTTAACAATAATTATAAATTATTTATTCTTCCTCTGTCCCCCTCCTCCCTCTCTCTCTCTCTCCAATCCATCCACCATTGTGGTCTCTTACTCTCCTAAATGAGAGGCTAACCCTAAGGCTTGGCCCTAGGGGAGGTCAAGGTGTTATTGAATTTCACTTAAAATTTATTCTAAATTTCTGATAGACTTGAGTAGTATGCTTGGGCAAGGTGAATATCATCAATTGTGTGACGGTCCCCATTGTCATGCAAGTCAATATATTTCTATTCTGGAAAAGAATAGTGACTTAAATGTGAGATTTCATATTTTATTTATCAAACTAGAATCAAACATATATATGAGAATAATGATTTAATCCCTTACTGAACCCCAAAAACAAGTCCTTTATTCCTAACTTCATTATTTTTAGACTTGCATCTAAGAATAAATATAGAATCCATACTTTTCATTTCATTGTTTTAAATAATTAAAAAACCACAAAAAGATATAGTTTAGGTGAATTATAATAAAGTAAGTGAACCAAATTGAAAGGATCCTCGGGAGAGATGACCCTGGTCAGCGACTATGCTCCACTAAGAAAAGTATAATTGTTTTTTTTCATACCCCGTGACGGGTGTGCATCACAACTGGTGATGTTGCTGGACAGCCAATCATTAGTTCTTTTTTTTCTGACATCTTAGGTAGATTTGATTTATTTATTTTTTAATAAATAACAAAAAAACATTCATGATGTATTCTAATTCAGAATATAATTCATGGAAAAATTACTCATAGGTGCAGCAACAACAAGAAGAAGAAGGAGATTTTATAAGGGATCAGGTAAATGAACTTAGAGAAAGTGTTGAACAACTGACGAGAAAAGCTAAAAGAGAATTTGACTATGTTCATTTATTAATGGAGAAACCCAAACCTGATCAGGATCAAGAACCTGAGCTGACAAAAGATGATGACTTTCCTACTGAGCCACAAGTGGGAGATCAACAAAGATTGGTTTATTTCAGGATTAATTTTGTGGAATTACATGATCTCCCCATAAAATACAAAGAAGAAGAGCCAGCACCAGTGAAGGAAGAAACCACCCAAGTGGTGGAATTTGAATTCAATATGGAGGAGCCCAACTACCTTCCACCATATTTTTAGAGTCTAATCCAAGGGGCACTTACCACTGAGGTAGATATTGAAGCTGAACTGACTCAGGAAGTTGAACTATTCATTGAATCTATCTTTTCTAATTTCATTTAATTTTAATTCTATATCACTCCATGTGGTTTTGATTATATTGAATCACAACATCTCAGCAATTCCTTGGATGATGAAAAAGAACCTGGATGTGCACCTGTTTAGGAAGATATGGAGCTCCCTAGACATGTTGAATATTTATTGAAGGATGCTCATGAAGAGATTCTAGTGGATTTCCATAAGGAGACTATGCCAAAATCTTCATAAATTTATGGGGAAGAATTTGATCTTGATACATCAAGTTTTAATTTTATTCAAATAGAAATACACTTTGACTTTCCCATTTATTGTTCCTTTGATGCGGCATAACTTAAGAAACCACTAGACAAAGAAGAAGAGGTTACACAAGTAGCAACCAAGAATGAGGATGATTCGTACTTCATCCTACCCCCACCATGCAATATATACATCATTGTGAAGGGAGATGATATGTTTTACTCGTTCCATGAATCATTACTCATCCTGATGGATGAAGCACAAGCTGGGAAAATCCACATGTTGTGGTTCAAATCAAATAAGCTTCATCCTCCATCGGACTTTGGATAACAGTTGGTACTGCCCTCTAGAGGTAGTAGAAATCTAGGGCCTGCTTGGGGCATCGTTCCAAGATTTATCTTTACATGCTTTCTAGGAATTTATATTTCAATTTAATTTATTAGGAAGTAGTATAGAATTTAACCCACTCCCTCTACCTTTTTTGAGCTTAAATGACATGATTCATATGCTTAATTGAGTTGTTTAATTTAATGGGTTCATAATAGGCATCCCCAGACAGTGAAGGGGGAGCACTAAATTTCATGGAAAAAGGGACTTCAATTTTATTATTTAAACTTTTAAACTCTCCAAATTTTAGACCACAACATATTTTGAGCTTTAAAGATAAAATTGAATGCCCACACTTGAATTAATGGTTTACTCAACTTTTCTAGGAGACATGAGTTTCTTTGGAACCCAATGATGACATGTTTTAGATTTCAATGTTTATATGATTTAATTATTGAAATGAAGAATTGAATTTTTAAATATGAAGCATAGATATTGAAATAATTACTCATTATTTTAAGGAATTAACTGATTTGTGTAAATGAAATTTCCCTACCATCTTTCATTCTTTGAATTTATAAAATTTATGTGAATTTATTTGTTATTATTAGTCATTCCATGAGTGATAGTCCAATTTTATATTTCTCATTCCCGAGATGATTTCTAGACCAATTACTTCCTATTTATTTTTTAGCATACTTCTTGAGTGATCTTGTGATATGTAACTGACCAGAACTTGTATTGACACTTGTCAAATCAATGACTGTGCAAAAACACATTTAAAATGATTGAGGCATCCTTTGAAAACCCACTTATCCTTAAAATACCACCTTTACATCAAACCTTCTTGAGCCCATAGAGACCATGAATGACCTTTATAGGGATGCGCAATGTTTCGAGGCATTTCAATCCATTCATACCCTACTCTTGGTTTTATCATGATATTTTAAAGTTGAAGTGTGGGGGTAAAGGTAATCATGGTGGACATGATGATAAACATTGTAAGGAATAAGTGTAGGGGTATTATTATGGTAATTGTAAAAGGTTGTGAAAAAAATCATTATACTATATTTTTCCCCTCTTGAATTAAATAAATGAAACAAAATGAAAAAAAGATCTAAAAAAATATGGGTTGTTATTTGGGAGAACCAAAAATCACCATTTCCATACCGATGATCTTATGATCATATGTGGTTAGGTGATGGATTTGAGGTTTTATCTTATCATGAATTTTGAAAAAGGAAAAAAATTACAAAATAAATAATTCAAGAGGGTTCACAAATCATTCATTATTCTTAGTCGATCATAACCTTTTCTTTTAGTTTTTATAAGTGGGTGTTTCTACTTTGAAGGGGAGAATTTCATTACACTTTTACTTTTAATATCATGCATTTTACTTTAGAGATTATCCTCCTCATTGAGCCTTAATTTTTAAAGCATAAAATCCTACCAACCTTAAGCCTCAGAGTCGTTTGAACTTTTATTGCAAGTTCTCGTGATTTTTTGTGTCTTTTGTCTTTACAAAGTGGAGAATGTAGTTCATTTACAAACCTATGGATAAGGTGCCTGTTCTCATGATGTGATCATAACTATACATGAATTGTATCATGAGTGATGAAAGAAAAAAAATGAAAAATGAGGTAAATCATGACTTGACATGTTTAATAATGATGAATCATGGATCTTGAATGAATGAAAGGACAAGTTCCATCAATTTTCAAAGGGGAAAAATAAAATATGTGAATTATTTTTTTCTTTGAAAAACGGGAAGTAAAATTGATATTTAATGCAGATTTTTGAAAGTTTTATTTCACATTGAAAATTGATAGATTTTGTTGCATTGAAATTTGAATATTGGTAACATTGGTGTCCTATGATTTCCATGTTGAGATTGTGTGCTTGAGGATAAGCATGGTTTAAGTTTGGGGGTATTTGACAAAGCAAATTTACGTGCATATTTTTTATCAAATAATGAGTACTTTTAACGCTTTTTCAGTGATAAACCCCATGTATTTACTTGTTTTATTAAAATAATGGGCAATTTGAATTTTATATTGAAAATGAACGTAATTGAGAAAAGTGCCTAATTCTAGATTTTGGACCGATTTTGACTATAAGGGTATTTTTGTTATTTCGCATAAAATATATCTCCAAACATTCTGATTAATTTTTTTTTACAGACCTTATTTTATTCTCTCCAATTTTTTCTTTTGGACCAGGAGTTGATTCAGCCATCTAAAGGGCATAAAAATTCAATGAAGTTGGAAATTTGTTCAGGTGAACAGCGTGGACCCCACCAAAGTAACAGAACCTAAACTCGGCCTAAACATACCTAAATGATGTGTTTTCACCAGGTATAGCACGATGACAGATATTTCCAGCTCTAAGACAAATTTAGGAGATTTATAAAGTCAATAAGGTGGTCGTTGAACAACATACTTATAGAGGAAACTTCCTGGAAGCTTCGTCTAGAAACATAAGCCTCCAATGAAAAATTCATAAATCCTTCATACCGGGTCCAAATGCACTAAAATTTGTCAAGTGAATAGACAGCGCATTTATGAACAACATTGAAGAAGGGTTACAAGCCTGAATCGACCATTTAAGGATACCTACACATGAAATCTTTTAGATGACAAAATCTGCCTATAAAAGGAGGCCCTCGCCTCCTTCTCAAATCATCAGCTAGACACCCATAGCCAAGAAGGGATCCCATCGGGGCAAGGGCTTTTGTTGGTTCTCTATTCCCCCCTAATATCTTCTTTTTATTTTAGTTTTATTTTAGTTTTATTTTCAACTGTAATTTATATTTTATTTTTTATTAATCCATGAATTTGTGTTTCACCATCCATCCCACAATTCTTTTTCTTAATTTCTTATTTTAATAATAAGTATTATTATCATTATTATTAGTATTAGTATTAATATTAATAATAATATTATTATTAATTTTAATATTATTTTAATTATCATTATTATAATTATATCATTCTTATTTTTAAGCTGTTTTATTTCATCACTCTCTGTTTTTCATAAACTATTTTGTTAATAATAAAAATAACATTTAATTAATAATGATATTATTATTATTTTAACAATCATTAAAAATTATTTATTCTTCCTCTATCCATCTCCTCTCTCTCTCTCCCTCTCTCTCCAATCCATCCACCGTTGTGATCTCTTACTCTCATAAATGAGAGGGTAACACTAAGGCTTGGCCCAGGGGGAGGTCAAGGTGTTCTTGAACGACCCTTAAAATTTATTCTATATTTGTGATAGGCTGGAGTAGTATGCTTCGGCGAGGAAAATTTCCCTGATTGAGTGATTGTCCCCATTTTCATTTAACGCAATCAATTTCTATTCTAGAAAATAATAGTGATTCATATGTGATATTTCATGTTTGAGTTTTAAAACTAGAATCAAACATATAAAGGATAATAATGATTGAATCCCTAACTGAACCCCAAAACCATGTCCTTTCTTCCTAACTTTATTTTTTTTATACTTTCATCTAAGTATAAATTAATAATTCTTACTTTTCATTTCATTGTTTTAAATAATTAAAACCCCAAAAAAGAGATAGTTTATGTGTATTAGAATAAGGTAAGTGAACTAAACTAAAAGGCTTGTCAGGAGAGACGAACCTGGTCAGCCACTTTGTTGCACTAAGAAAAAAATATAATTGTTTTTGTCCTTGCCCTATGATAGGCGTGCATCAGATTACCACATAATACCTAAGGGAAGAATTCTATCTGGGTGGTTTTTGATTGATTGATGAAGTATTCTCATTTCATTCTGATCAAAGATAGTATTAAAGTTGGTGATCTGTGTAATATATATGTGTAGGAGGTTGTGAGGTTACAAGGGAGTCCTTTTTTTCTAAGATATGTATCATTGGTTTACCTCAAGGTTCTAGAGGATTCTCTAAGTGGTGATGTGAATTCAGGTCATGTTGATGGCAGCTTACCATCCAAAGAAATTTGGCCAAATAGGGCGAGTAATTCATATTCTAAAAGATATCCTCTAGGAATGTGTATTGGATTTCGAAGGATCATGTGATCAAAATCTGGGACTAGTTGATTTTTTTACAAAAATAGTTATCAGTCATTAGTAATAATGACTTCCTTTGAGGTGTTGTATGGTTGCACGTATATATAACCTCTTTCTTAGGATGAGGTGGATGAATTATCATTAGTGGGATCATATTTGGTTCCAAAGACATTTGTAAAGATTATAGATGTACATCGACACCTGGTCACAACCCAGAGTAGATAGAAGTCATATTTGGATTAGCGGCATAGACATGTGGATATTTCCATAGGTGACTCGGTTTTCTTGAATGATTATCCCCGGAAAGGTCTCCATCGATTTGGAATGAAGGGAACATTGGCTCTGTGATATTTGGACATTTTGAGGTCACTGGGTAGCTCATGTATGTTTATTATTGGTTAGAATTTATACTTCAATTGATAGGTTTTCCTGATGTTTTCTATACATCTTATCTCTAGAAATATCACCCAGATATTGCTCACATTTTGAGTTTGGATGTAATTGACATACAACCTGATGTTTCTGTTTTGGAGAAACTAGTTAATATCATTGACTCTCAACTGAATTTCGTACATGGTAGTATGATTCTGTTGGTCAGAGATTAATGGAAACAAGGATCATATTCTATTAATAGTACGAAATGTGAATCATTGATGATAGATTAATATATTCATCTCTTTCTGAGGATTACATATTCTGCATGACATCTCCATGTAAGAAAGTCATTATGGTGGGGAGTTTGTAAAATCATGATATTGTTTCATCATGTATTCCCTTAACCAGGTCATGGTTTCCCCCTCTATTGATATTTGGAAGATACCTATAATTGTGAAGTTATATATTTGTTATAATTTCAACATTAACCATCCCTTTCGGAAGGATACAAATATACTTCATGCCATGTAACTGGTTTACACATCGTGTAACTTTTTCTTGTGTACAAGCCATGAAAGGGGATTCACACTGTGAAATATTACACATCGTGAATGGTGGTTTCATGTTGTGAATGTTTTAAATAATGAATTTTTAATTAGATGAAAATTATTTTTATGTGTATTTGTACACCGTGTATTTCATGACGTGTAACTATATTAACACATCCTGAAATGACTATCACGAACCAACCTGGGTACCTTGGTAACCTGATAACTGAGCCATCCCTGACATAGCTCGGAGGGCATTCCCGATACCCATGGGTTGGTGACTAGCACCTGGCATCACATAACATGCAAGTGGGAACGATTTTTCCACCAACAATGCAGAAGAAAAGAAACAAGATAGTATGCATAACAAAAGAAACTTCACTGGGAGTAATGTACCAGAAGGTTCCTAAGGACACAACTCACCAAGACCAAATCTCAACATCTAGATCCACCTCCAAGAGATCTCTTCCCTTTGCTTGAACCTGGAAGAAGAATGTCTACAATCACCCGAAGGAAAAAAGTAGGGTGTGATCCTATACCCGGTAGGATACCACCAAAGATTTCATAACAGATTCTAAAACATAGATTATCCAAATAAAATCTTTCAATTTTAAAGTAAACAGGTTTGGCAATCCAAAATCATATTTAAACAAAACATGATATATATTTTCAAATGATGGAAATAAATATTTTAATCAATGATTTTACAAATGATAAAATATTTAAAAAACAATGGCTTAAATAAAACATTTGTATAAAACAGTTTATATAAATTTAGAAGGCATATAAAGCAGTTCAAAAGCATTGGCAAACATTTATATCTCAAATATAAATAAACAAGTGAGAAACATGGTAATCTTCCAAAAGGTATAATAATAACAACCAGTTATAGGATTCCAAACTCTCTAAGTGAACTCAGAAAAATGTGTATACACACGTCCCTATGACACTGGCCAAAGGACACTCGTCACTAACCCGTCAGGGATGTGACCTGTTGTAAGTATGTTTTAGAACATTGTCGTAGCGTAGAGTGTATCCAAATAACTCACTAACTACCTAAGGCTTGCATGATCTACTACATGATGGGAGAACTATTTTAAGAGTGCTTTAAAATATGATCAATCTCATTCTTCCATTTCAAAAGTTCCAATTTCTTTCCATTTAAAACCTAAACAGGTTTTATTCAAAAACATGCCTTTTTCACAAGATAAAACCAATGGGTTTCTATCAAATCATTTTAACCCATTTTCACAAATTTGAAATCCAATCAAAACCAATTTCATCATCACACAACTTATTTCAACGATTAAATTCTACAATTTAATTGAAATCATTTCCATCAAATCCATAATTTAAATTGAACAATTTAAATCAGAAAATTTCCATAAACACACCCAATTCAATGGAACTGGGAATTTTACAACTTTCAATGCCAAAACCATTTCAAATATCTTGATTCACTGAAATTGAGTATTTATCAATTTAATTGAAAGAATATATGAGCAATTTAATTTAAATCAACAATTTAAATAAATCAAGCAATACAAGGATAATCAATTTGTCCAATCAAAATGGAACCACCTACCTCAAGGTCGTCAATGTCAGGGAAAATGATAATCCACCAAGTGTGGTTCAATACAACTTCTCATGACATTATTATCATAAGCATCGATTCACCAATTCTCAACACTCGAAAAGGGTTCCTAGCACCAAAACGTCTATTTTATTTCACTAGGAAGTAAAATTTTCCAGGCATTGATAGTTTCTCTCTTCCAAATAATTTTTCAATTATGGATTAAAATATTACATGCGATAATATTTTGTCACCCTTAGATGAATAATTTTCCAATTATGGATTAAAATATTACATGCAATAATATTTTATCTCTCATGGTTAATTTTCAAATTATTAATTAAAATATTACATTTGATATTATTTATCTTTCTTGGATAATTTTCAAATTATCATTTAATAGGCTGCATGAAATAATATTTGTCTTTATTTTAACAATATAATATTATAAAAATAAATTATCAATGTAATTATCATCAAATAATCATTTTACTTATCTAAAATAATTATTCACATATTTCTCAACAATTTCGTGAAACCAAATCCGATAATAATTTGTTGATATTTCACATAGTTATTCATTCGTAATTTGAGTTTCATCATAATGTTATTCAGCTAATTTTTTTTGTAATTATCATTGGATAATTAGGGTAATTAGAATTTTGACAATCCTTGAATAATAATTATTTTTTCTTGATAGGCGTCGAATAATCCCCTCACAATTTGATATAATTACCATCCAACAACTGATAATTCATGTAAAAATATATCGATAAATCTATTTAAGAATTATTCCATTATTATTCATGTTTCATTCATTAATTTAAATTCCACCAATTATTTCCAAAATTTTAGAGTTTAGGAATGCAAAGAATAAATTAGATAAAATAAATAAATAGAAAAATAAAATGTGATGATCACCTAAGAACTCCAACAATGCAGAAGACGTAGTGATCATGAAACTGAAAGAGGGATAATCAAACCCAAAGTAGAAAGAAAATTTTCCTTCAATCAATGGAATGAAAGGGGTATTATGAATCAAAACAACCATAAAAACTAAAGGATTGGGTATTTAAATAGCCCATAAAACATTCCATTGATCAGATTTGAAACCCCCTATTTAATCCATTGTTTCAGATGAATCTTGATGGTGGAATGATTTATTTCATCCATTAATATCATCGATGTTTAAAATGGTTTAAAACAAATGGAAATGAAGGTTTTTGAAACCTTCATCATTAAAAATGGCATTTGGCATGATCCAACATCTTTGTAGGGGCGAGTGAACAGTGTTTCATTTTTTTATAATTTTTATTTTAATTATTTAATATAAAAATTAAATGACACCAAGCATCCATTGTGAATTAAATTTATAACCTGTATAGGGTAAACGCCTTGTTCCGGACCCAACGCTGGTCTCAGATTTTTCAAATGATGAGCAGTTTGAGATATATTAATGATTTATTAATGGAAACTCAGAATAATTAATTAATTAATATAAAAAGTGTTATTTTTGTGAGCGGGGCATCCAAACACCCGATTTTAACAAGAGTTACACCTTGTCTAGGGTAAACCCCTCATTTCAGACACATCGATGGTCTTGGATTTCTCATACGACACACTGTTTAAAAGATATAAATGATTTATTATTTAAAAATCAGAATAATTAATTAAAATAAAAAGTATTATTTTTGTGAGAGAGGCACCCTAACACCCTATATGAACAAAAGTTATACCTTCTCTTGGCTAAACGCCATGTTTCTAACCCATCAGTGGTCTCAGATTTTCCATATCATGCACCGTATGAATGATATATATTTATTTTTAATACATAAAATATTAAATATTATTTAATAACTTTATCTCATGTGAGAGGCATCCAAATTTCTGACGCCATCTAATGTTATACCCCTCCTAGGGTAAAGACCATATTTCGGACATAAAAGTGGTCTCATATTTCTCAAAGAACGCATCGTTTTGGAGTTATTAAATTATTTTGAATAAAAAAATGTGAACTAAATAATTCTATTTAATAATTTTATTTCGTCTTCACCAGGCCTTTCAAGGCATCAATATCATGCACCAACTCATTTTTTAACTCTTAAAATATTTAATTGAATATTTTGGAGTATTAATTGGGTGTTTTACCATTCTATGATGTGTTTTAAAAAAAATTAAACTGTAATGGCCTGGACCTCTCCGGCCCACTCCTTTGTCAAAAAGAGGGTCTTGAAGTGTTCTGGGGGGGTAAAATATACTTTTCCCAAACTTTTTAGAATTTTAAAACTACATGCCGTATAGTCTGAGAACACGATGTTTACCCCCTCACCGGGTATACCCCGTGTTGAAGGTCGTGTCCTTACCGTGTGAAATAATTGGGTACACAACATGTACCCCAAACTACATGCCATGTAGTCCCTCCCCGCATACGCGTTACCCTCAAACCATGTGTTGACCAGTCAACGGCTATGTGCCATGTGGGAGCTGTGTCTTTACAGTGTGAAATAAATGAGTACAGGCCGTGTATCCAATACTAAATGTCGTGTAGTCCCTCCCCACGTACGCGTTACCCTAAAACCATGTGTTGACCAGTCAACGGTCGTGTACCGCGTTGAAGGCTGTGTTGGAAGCCACATGGTGGCCGTGTGAAATGGCCAAGTACATGCCGTGTACCATAATGTACACGCCATGTACTTTTGTTTTTCATGCCTATAAAAGGAGGGGTCCCCTCCTCCTTTTCCACACACCCCTCTCCTCCCCTTTCCTCTGAGGAGCTCTCCCAAGAGACTCGAAGGCTCCTTTTTCTTCCATAACTTCTTCGTCCGAGCTCCGATTTACGATCCGTCAGTGGAAACGGGATCATAACGACGAGGACGAACTTCTGAGCTTAGATTTGTTGTCTTTCCTTAGGTCTTTCCTTTCCAACTTCCACCCGAGGAGGTTTTTCCGGGATTCGACAGAAGTGACGGATGCTGACAGACGTCTTCCAAAGTAGATATGGGGAGCGTTGTGATCAGAACCTATTGAGGTAGGGATTTTACCTTCATTTCTCTAAATTGTGCATCATGAGGGGTGGGTTTCCTCTTGTTTATGTGAAACACTTTTGAACCAGTTTAATGAAGATAATAACAGGATTATATAATGGTGATGGGAAGTTGTGAATGCAGTTACTTTATTTTTATATCCTGTGATATTATGTTGTGAATTGAATAGGCTTATGCCTACTGAAAATCACGATCGTTTGGGGCCTTTTCTTGCAGAATTAAATGTTTCCCTATCTTTCTAGACTGTTTTCTTGAATGGAACTTTGTTGAATGTGGAATTTGTATAATCACGTAATGTTGGATGATTTTAAATCTGAAACCATTGTGTGATCACCCCGGTTGAAAAAAATGGAATAATGAACATGTGGGTGTTGGCTTGGATATGTGGCATGTGATGGGGGTGTTTTTGTGGGTTGTTGTGGATCGAGTAAGCATCGGGGCTGTGGTTGTCTTGGTTGTGGGTTGGTGTGAATGCTATGTTGGTGATGGGTAGCGGGGCTGCGATAAATGGTATTAAAGGGGTGATGATGTATGGTGTGGTTATGGTTATGGCGGTTGGCAGTGGGGCTATTGGGTTGGGTTTGAATGTGAGAGAACTATGGGTTGTAAATAATAAATAAAAAGTGTAAGAGTTAGTAATGGTGGGGAATGGTAATGGAATGGGAATGTTAATAAATGGGTTGGTTGGTTATTAAAAAGGGACTTGTTGTGCTGCTTGTGTTTTCCTAACTTGATTTGTGGATGGCAGGGATATGCTTTACGAACGATCGATGTGTTTGGTTGTGGATAGTTTCCCAGTAGTTAAGGAACTAATAAGCTGATTCTGTTGAAACATGAAAACCTATTTGGGGTTGGGGTTGTTTGTTGTATGCGTGCTTCGTAGTAGTAATGCCGAGGAATGTGCTCAGTTCTTTGATTAGAAGCCATAGGTTGGTTTGAGTTTTTGGTATATATATATATATAACTTTATCATTGTGTTTTATCGCACCCCACCCATGTTGAGTACTTAGTGCCGAACACACCCATTTCATGGAAGAGGGTGTTTTCCCCATAGTTACTAGCTCCTTCTTGCTCCTTCTTCCCTAGGCTGTGATGGCTTGAGGTGACCTTACACCCAAGACTCTTCGGGTAGGTTTAGATTGGGGTGGTTCAGCCCAAGACTCTTTGGGCAGGTTTTACTATTTCCCAAGAACCTTCGGAATGAGGCCTCGGTGTGTACGGGCGGGATACGTAGTTGTGAGTCCCAGGTGTGTACCGATGGGATACGTGGTTGTGAGGCCCAGGTGTGTGTGGGAGGGATACGTGGTTGGGAGGCCTAGGTGTGTGTGGGAGGGATACGTGGTTGTGAGGCCCAGGTGTGTGCGGGTGGGATACGTGGTTGTGAGGCCCAGGTGTGTGCGGGCGGGGAGAGTGTGGTAGCGTCAGGATGTTCTCCATTAGGAAGAGAAGCTAGATAGTGGGGGAAAATGGTGGAGGGTACCCAATACTCTTGTTCTTATATACTACTACATGTTATGACTGTGTTTTGGTGAGTGTGGCTGGTGAGGTTGGGTGGATAGAATTCCTTGCTAGGTTTCTTCTGTTGTTCTCACGGGACATTAGGATGTCTCCCCAATTGTACATGAGAGGTTTAGGTTTCCCTACTGAGTATACCTTCATGATCACCCTACATTTACTTTTTAGTTTCCATGAGGACTACCAAGGTTGTGCGGGACCCTACTAGTCGGTACAGTTGGAGTTTCTGCAGTTTGATGTACTTATTTCTTTTGGTATTTTACTTTTGAGCTTTCTTGTACTTGTACCTTGTTTCATAACTATTAAACATGCATGTGGGATTGGTTTGGGTTTATTTCTATACACTTGTTATTTTCCTTTTTGGTGGTTTACTTGTCCTATTTCCAGATCTTAAATAACAAAAAGGGTAATGCCTCCCATATTTGTGAAAACTCATACCATTGGTGCTAGTCCCCACCCCGGGGCATACTGGAGGTGGGACTCGGGGGGTCATTATCTCGCTTTCACTATTACCAGCTTAGGAGGGTAATCTTTGGTGGGAGGGGGTCATGATAAAACATTTTACTGATAGAAAAATTTTTGCCTTTAAATACAATAACAATCTAACACAAAAAGGATTAGAAAAACCTAAAATAGTAATGGGATGTTACAACCTCCCCAAAAAAGGAAATTTCTATCCCCAGAAAGCCTACAAAGAACCACATCAAAAAGAAAAGACCATTATTCTCTCATTCATGCCTCCCTCTCTCATGTATCATGATAATTAGAACTATGCTTCCATAGTAAACTGACCAGAGGTATCGAACTTCCATGAAGTACCTTGGTCCCATAATCAACAACCCTAATGGGTCGTTCAGTCATAGATAAATCTGGTTCAATCTTATGATCACTCTAGCTCAAAACATGAGATGGATCGGAGTTATTCTTTCGCAACTATGATACATGGAACATGTTATGTATCAACGTCAGTTGTGGTGGTATATCTAGATAGTAAGCAACTTTCTCTACCTGATCAAAAACCTAAAAAGGTCCCACAAAATGAGGAGCAAGATTCCCTTACCTCCCAACCTGTAGATGACCTAACCGGGGAGAAACTTTCATGAATATGTGGTCCCCAAAACTATTTCTTCAAGTCATAGAACATCTTAGTGATTCATGGGTGCACAACCCATTATAAATTATGGAGATACCCCATTATAGCCTTCCTTATCGTTAACGGTGCAACATAACAGTTTCGATAACACAAAAAACCCTTTTTAGGGAACGACCACTGGGCATTAGTCTCCCTACCATAAAGAGAGTCTCTAATACTTAGGTAATTCATCAACAAGCTTCTATTCCTGAAAAATCATCTCTAAAAGAGAATATGTTAGAGAACTATCATCTTTCAGGGTGGATAGAACTGGCGCCGCCCATGTTGACACACTTGGGAGAATAAAGGATTTCTCAAAAAGATTGTCCAACTAGGACATTATTTTTTTTAGTTCATTTGGAACCATTTGGTATGTTGGAAAAAAACTGGTTGTGTACCATGCATCAGGTCAATGGAAAAATCAACCTCTCTTAGAGATGGTTAACTAGAAAGAAAAAAAGGAAACATAATGGGAAACTCGATGACAACTGGAGGAAGATCATTACTATAAATCAGAAGCGAACACTAATATTACCATACCCAACTCTAGATATGAAGGTTTGTCCCTACTCAAACATAGGTTTAGTCTCCTTGAAAGACAATAGACACACCACTAAGTGTGTTAAGATAGACCCATTGAAGATAAAAATCAATCTAGGATTTATTGGCAATGATCAAATCCATCCTGAATATGACTTCGAGAGATTTTATGTCGAGTACCAAAAAAACTCTATGAATTTTTGACAACTAATAGAGAGAAGACATAAGAGGGGTTACAACGACCTTGCTCTCTCTTTATACTGAGAGGTATATTAATATCAATTGCACAAGATAAAATCTCCATAGGAAGATTAAACAAATTAATAGTACGGGTTGAAATAAATGAGTGGGATGCACCTGTATTTAAAGAGAATTCACTACAAAAATGTTATAGTAATAGTACCACTCACGGTCATTGGACTAGTATCTACTTACTCTTGAAACTCTTACACTGTGTGAAGAAGCTTCATTCCAGATGCATGTGGCTGGAACCCTTTTTTTACATGAATAATTTGATTTCCCCATAGTTTTTGAAGGTGTTGATGATCTTCTGCTGCTACATGGAGTGGGAATGATGTATCATAACTTCTGAAAGTATCCCAAAAGATTATAGGAGCCACAATTATTTTAGTCTGCTCAAGCTTAAAAAATTCCAAAGCTTTGGCCAACACCATTGGCTCTGGATAAAACTATTTGGTTAAAAGAACCTTCATTTCCTTCCAATCTAGGCCCTCGTGTTTCTTTTTTGCCACTATCGTGTCCCACCATCTCCTTCCTAGTCCCTCCAGTAAAAAGGTGGCACACTTCACCTTGATCTCGTCTAGTGTCTACACAAACTGAAACAAAAGTTCTACCCTACCCAATCATTCCTCAGCATGTGGAGGAATAGTGGAGCCTTTGAAAACTGGTGGTTTCTGATGAAATAACTCTTGAGAACAATTTTGAAGAATATTCCCATCAGGTTCCACAACTGAAGCCTGGATGGATACTGGTGGTGGGGCATTCTCAAAGGCTCGAACAGTATGCATGATCTCCTTAATTAGGCTCAGGTCCATAGGAGGATCCGCACACTAAGGTTCAGTAGTATCCCCTTCCAATATCTAATTCACTCGTCTTCTCAGAGGCATGATGTTACAAAACATCAAAATAAAATGAGAAAGACATTAGATAATGATCGTACATTGCAATGAGGGAAACATTATCCCAACAGGTAGAACATACATGATTTGGATTTCACTCTATCTAAAACAAACTAGGGAAAATACTAGAACTGATCCACAAGTCTTCTTTCCCGAACCACCCCTGGTGACTTAAGGTTCATTGAGGTGAGAGTTGGTTAGGCACTCAATCACAACTAATTCCTAAGAGTCGAAAAGAATAATCAAATACATACTGTCATCAAGACGAGATGCTTAACCTCTATCTGATACAATTTTTTCACGAACCAACCTGGGTACCCTTGAAACCCGATAAGCGATCCAACCATGACATAGCCTGGAGGGTGTTCCAGATCCCTATGGGTTGACAACTAGCACCTGGAATCACATAACATGCATGTGGGAACAATTTTTCCACCAAAAATTTGGAAGAAAAGAAACACGACAGTATGCATTACAAAAGAAACTCCACCAGGAGTAATTTACCCGAATACAAATTGGAATAAAAAGACCAAAGTACTACAACCAAGTACTAAAATGGGAAAAACAACCCCAAGGTTTATAAGGACACAACACACCAAGGCCAAAGCTCAACATCTGGATCCACGTCCAAGATATCCCTTCCCTTTGATCGAACCTGGAAGAATAAATTCTACAAACACCCTAAGGAAAGAGTAGGGTGTGAGCCTAAGCCCAGTAGGATACCACCAAATATTCCATAATAGATTCAAAACATAGATTATCTAAATAAAAGCTTTCAATTTTATATTAAACAGGTTTGGCATTCCAAAATCATATATAACAAAAACATGATATACATTTTCAAATAATGGAAATAAATATTTTAAGCAATCATTTTACAAATGATGGAATATTTCTAAAATAATAGCTTAAATAAAACATTTATATAAAACATTTTATATAAATTCCACAGGCATGTAATGCAGTTAAAAAGCATTGGCATACATTTATATCTCAAATATAAATTAAAAAGCAAAAAACTTGGTCATCTGCCAAAAGATACAATAGTAATAACCAGTTATTGGATTCTACACTCTCTATGTGAACTTAGAGAAATGTGTATACATAGGTCCCTATGACACTGGCCAAAGGAGACTCATCACCAACCATTCGGGGATGTGACCCACTGCAAGAATGTTTTAGAACATTTTCGTAGCGTAGAGTGTATCCAAATTACTCCCTAACTACCTAAGGATTTAATGCACTCCTACATGATGGGAGAACTATTTTAAGAATGTATTAAAATACGATCAATATCATTCTTCCATTTTAAAAGTTGCAATTTCATTCCATTTAAAACCAAATCTGGTTTTATTCCAAAACATGTCATTTTCACAAGATAAAACCAATGGGTTTCTATGAAATCTTTTTAATCAATTTTCACCAGTTTGAAATCCAATAAAAACCAATTCCATCAACACATAACTAATTTCCACAATTAAATTCAACAATTTAATTGAAATCATTTCCATCTACTCCAAAATTTAAATTAAACAATTTAAATCAGAAAATTTACATAAACACACCCAATTCAATGGATTTGGGAATTTTCCAAATTTCAATGCCAAAACCATTTAAAATATCTCGATTCACTTAAATCGAGTTTTTATCAATTTAATTGAAATCATATTTGAGTAATTGAATTTAAATCAAGAATTGAAATAAATCAAGTAATACAAGGATAATCAATTTGGCTAATCGAAATGGAACCACCTACCTCAAGGTTGTCAATGTCAGTGGAAATGATAATCCACCCAGTGTTGTTCAATACACCTTCCCACGACATTATTGTTATAATCGCTGATACACCAATTCTAAACGCTCTAGAAGGGTTACAAGAAAAAAAGTCTATTCTATTTCACAAGGAAGTAAAATTTCACATGCAATGATAGTATCTCCCTCCTGAATAATTTTTCAATCATGGATTAAAATATTACATGCGATAATATTTTATCCATCATGGTTACTTTTCAAATTATAAATTAAAATATTACAATTGATAATATTTATCTTTCTTGGATAATTTTCATATTATCATTTAATATGTTACATGCAGTATTATTTATCTTTATTTTAAAAATATAATATTCTCAAAATAAATTATCAATGTAATTATCAAAGTGTAATTATTTATAATTTTATCATATAAGTATTCACATATTTCTAAACAATTACACGAAACCAAATTTGATAATAATTACTTGATATTTGATGTGGCTCTACTTTTACATATTTTTTTCACATTTTTACTTAATTTTTAATGATTTAATTATTTATTAAATCACTTTATACTAAATAATTGTACTTTTCTATCTTTATAGTTAATTTTGTTAATTAATCAATTTTTATAATTTGATATTTATTTTTAGTATTTAGATTAATAATTCTAATTTTACTTAAATTTTCTAATTTAATTATTTCTTAATTTGTCTTGTTAAGGGGATTCTATTTGATTTTTGGATAAGTTGATATCTATTTTAAACTATTATTTAATCAAAAAAATTCTATTTAATTTATTTACTCATTATTTTAAAATTTTAGCTTTCAATTTAGTTACAATATAATAGGTTAACAATGTTAATTAATATTTTTAGTCATCGTGCTAATCATTTCAGGAAATAATTTTTTTAAAATTAAAGATAATGGTTCGCTTTATTTTTATGTGTTCAAATAGTTGTTTTATTAATTAATTAAGAGTTTTGAAACATTAATTATATAATATTATATATATAGAAAAATTATTAAGTCACTAAATATTTATTTTAGTATACCGGTGAGGTAGACAAGAACTAGTGGTAACCTAATGGGTCACCGTTGCTATTCATTTTCACTTGTTACTTCCTTGTAAATTAATTATATAGTAATTCTAATTTAAGTCTTTCATAATCATAGTTTATTAATTATTCAGTTTTTAATTTAAGTGTTATCTAATTAATAATCTTAGTTGTGGTTTTATAATTCTAAAGTTTAATAAAAATCCAATTTTAATTAAGGATGTTTATCTATTTTGAAATTAATTATTTTCAATCCTTGTTTTAAATAACTTACGTTTTAATTTTATCTTTAATTTATGTGTTTTCAATTTTTGAAGGTCACCGTTAGTTATTTATTTTAGTATTAAAGGTGACTCTTTTATTGTCTAGTAATGGTGAGATTTCATTTTGTGTACCGGTAGCCTTAATTTATATCCCTAACAGTGACCCTTTATCCTAACGGTGACCCCCGCACCTCTTTGTTACTCCTATGAACTGGTGACCCTCACACCGGTTCTTTCATTTCTTCATTTTATACATATGGTATGCTTATTATTTTATTCTATAATGGTAACTTTTTCTTTTTAATTGTATCGATAACTTTAATTTTTATTTTTATCAATAACAATAAACTATTTAATCAACCAGTGAGCATTTAATTTTTGTATATTAGTGAACTTACGATGTAAAGTCACTTTTATTCTTATTTTCTCTAACAGTGACCCATCCTTTTATATTCAATCGGTGAACAGTAAATTTATTTCCTAACAGTGAGCTTTTCTAAATTAAAGTTAACGATGACTCTTCTCTTATCGATGACTCACTACATGACTGCTCCTTATTTTTCTTTTATTTTTAACAGTGACCCTTTTCTTTTATTTCTATCGGTGGCCTTCTCTCACCCTCACCTCACCGTTAGGATATCTCTCTCCGCACATCACCGTTGGCTTTTCCTTTTCCTCTACTTCATTTCTTCAACTCACCATTAATAAATCTGCCTTCTCTTATCGGTGCACCCCTCTTCCTATTTTGTCGGAGACGCATTCCTCCTGTCTCATTTTCAAACCAACACTTCTATCAAAGACCCATGACACGCCCCCTTCCTGCTACCATACCCGATGCTCACCTTTATTGAACCACATCACTAATAAAGGACCATCACACTGCATAGAGGATGTCACTCTACCAGCGCAGTGCAAGGAGTCCCCGTTGTGCTTGGAGGATTTTATTTCATCGTGAGTTGGAGCAGGTCTGAGGGATTTAGGAGGCCGTGATGTTGTATGTTTGAAAGAGGATGCCACTGTCTCCAGAAACGTGTATCGCACCTTCTGGTTGAATCTATACTAGTTCTTAGCCGCTATCGCTTGTAGCCCCTAAACAAGGAGGACCCGAACTATGTTGGAGAAACTGCGTCGCGCTAGAGATAAGGAAATCCGGACTGCCTGTTCATTGATGTCTAATGCTGCTTGATGTCGTGGGATGGTGGACGGCAGGAGGCGCCGCTGGTTGTCAAAAGGAAGAAGAAGACCCCCTGTGCACCGAGAATTGGGGGAGGAAGAAGATAAAAAATATAATAATAAAATTAATATAAAACAAAAAAAAAGACATAAAGTAAAAGATTATTTTAATAAATTAATTTAATATAATTGAATTTGAAAAAGTATTAAATTAAAACAATTATGATATTAATAAATAGATAATTTATAAATTAAAATAAAAAACTAAATTAACAATAAGTGTTAATAGTAAATTAATATACAGATTATAGTATAAATATTTAATTAATAATAATTATAAATAAACTATAAAATTTTCTTATTAATTAAAAAATATTAAAAACTAATATATTAATTTTAATTATTAAATTAAAATAGAGTAATAAATAAATTTATATATCCTTAAATTCATCAAACAATTTAATTTCATAAATAGTAATTAAAATAATAATAAATAAATTAGTAAATAAAAAATAATTAATATAATCTAAATTATAAAAATTTTAATTACCTTTTTTCTTATGATGTTAAATTTAAATTATTTATCTAAATATGATAAACCTAAAAATTTAGTATTTATATTTGTTAACATTTTTAATAAATTTTCGATAAACTTATAGTAATAATTTTATAATATAAAGTTAAACATTAATTATCAGTTAAGATGTTTATTAATTAAATTTAATTACTTTTTAATAATTATTATAACAGTAAACTAAAATAATAACTTTAAAATTTTAATTAACTTTTGTTGAGTTTTAATTATTTGATTTTGTTTTTAACATGTACAGGTTCATTCAAGAGTAACATATACGTCCAGATTCACTTAACTAACTCACCGGGAGTTAGTTATGTGAGAAAAACATGTGCGACATGTCAGTTGCGAAAAAAACACACGTTGTGCGACGAATGGGGGAAGGACATTTGAAGTCGGTGGAAAACAAGCGGTGACAAGTAGCTTTTGAAAGTACCTACTTAAAGTAGAGAAAGCAGCAGACAAAAAAAGGAGAAGAGGTGTGATTCACACATCAATTGATTGATTGGAGATCTGATAGCTTCTCTCTCATCAGGAGCATAGAGAGTTTGGAGGGAAACTCTAAAACCTCTACCTAGAACTAGAGAATCATAGGAGGAGCAAAAGTTCATGATAGTAGAGGGAGTTTACTTCCTCTATTTTCTTAATTCTTCTCTTTCATAATAGGATGAACTTAGTATATGTGTTAATAGAGATAATGTCAAGCTAAGTTGTTTGTTTGGGGATTAATTGAAGTTTTATTGGTTACCATTTAATTCTCATTTCACTTAATCATTTGAATGTACTCAATTTTGATCGGTGAGATCAGTATTGAGTTCATCTAATGGATTGTATCACTAGAACATAATCTCAAAACTTCACAGTCAGTTGGAGAGATTAATTTTGGAAACATTTTTTAAAAAAATTGGATTCCAAAGACTTCAACACTTACGATGGGTTTGTCTTGGTGTTAATTTTCAAAATAGTTCACGGTTGATTAATTTGGAATGGCTAACTCTAAGATTGGATGACTAGTGTGAATTAACCCTTAATGGGGGAGGTGAGTCATACACTTTTAAGTGCTATTCTTCAACAACATATAAGTGAATTGAAACATCTTCAAAACCAGTAGAATGGAGATTACTCCCTGAACGTTTAAATAGATTGTTCATTTTATCAGTGTTCGAAACCTCTGTTATTCCTTGTTTTACAACAGTCTCAAGATTTAATATAGTTTTTAAACATGTTTTCAATATTCTATCACTTCATTGCTTATAAAAATATATGAAAAGTAAAAAAATAGAAAAATCACTCCACTGTTGACAATAGTGGAGTTTACCAAGTTCTTTATAAGATTACTGGCCAAATTTACCTTCCCTGTGGGTTCGACCCAGCTTGACACATATACAATAGTTAGTAGGAATATAAATTTTAAACTTTGGTTGACTTCAACGACAGTAAAGGTAAATTTTTTGGGATCGTTCTTGGGGAAGTCAGAATCCATTACTCAAAAAACCATTTAAAAAAACTCACATATAAAAATCATTAAATATTTTTTTGAAAAAAATTGAAAATCGTAAAAAAAAAACCTATTACATATCATTATAAATTGTTACTGCTGATACTATCTATAGATATTTGTATGAGCATAAGAACTTTGGGTGATAGATTAGAGCCTTTGATCCTTGAATTAGATAAACATCTCACTGCTCTAATAAATAAGAACAAATTTGAAATGGAAAACTTAGATAATAGAGTTCCTGCACCTAATAACTTTCAAAACCCTCCTGAACTCATAGATGAAAATGAAAGGCCTAGGATGAGTGAATTCCAACTCCCTAAAGTTTTATTCAATCCATCATCCATCATACTTAGTCCTAGGTCCAAAAACTATGAATTGAAACAACCACACATTTCATTACTGCCGGCTTTTAATAGGCTCTCTATTGAGGACTCTCTTGCCTTTATTAGAGACATCTATAATAATGTGTAGAAATTAACTCTTCTAGGACTCACATGAATGAACTAAGAATGAGAGTCTTTCCCTTTTTCCTTAAAGGGACTGCTAGGAATTGGTTTCTGAGTCTAGATGAGAAAATTTTTGAAAACTGGGATCAAGTGTATAAATATTTCATTATGAAATTTTATCCTCAATGATTAAAAGGTGGACTTAGAAGAAAAATAAATAGTTTTTATCAAGAGGATGGATAAGCTTTCCATGAATCTTGGGATAGATTCAGGGATCTACTTAGTCAGTGTTCCCATCATCAACTCCCATAACACCTTCTTATAGTCAATTTCTATGAAGGGTTGCCCTCCTCTGGACGGAATCTAGTTGACCAAGCAACTAGGGTAATTAAAATGATAAAACTAATGAAGAACATAGACAAATATTTAATAATCTTGCACAGAATTCACAACATAAAAATTCAAGAAGAAAAAGAGTCAATAGAAATGTCAATTAAAACACTAGTTAAATGAATGAAACTCACGCTCAACTTGCTGAAATCAAAAACCATCATCAATCCTTAATGAACCAGAATTCTCAAAAAACTGTTAAGAAACTAGGATGTCAAAATACTAACCAATATTTAAGGGAATAGTGTGTCCAGTGTGGTATGTTTGGGCATACTAAATTTTTTTTTCCTAACTTTGATATGCCATCTCAAAAAAAAGAGAACTCGAACACTGTTAACTATTGTCTTAGGATGCCTCCTAAAGAAGATACATTTTCTAATACTTACAACCAAGGCTATAGGAACCATCCACATCTATTCTAGAAATATCAAGGATTAATTAAACAATCCACTACCCCTAATTACTCTAACCAACCAATTCCAATTTTTCAAAATCAAGAAAGGGTGAGTATTTAAATACACAAGGAAACAATGATAGTCACATGTATTCTAAGCTTGATCTAGTCTTGAATCATCTATGAAAACACCAAAATCAATATGAGTCTGATAAAATTAAAACTGATGTTAGAATGCAGAACATAGAAACACAACTTGGTTAACTTGCTAGGGATTTTTCATCTAGGGAAAAAGGTAGACTTCCAAGTACCACTGAGCTTAACCCTAGGGATAATTTCATGGATATTGTAACTATAAGTGGGATTCATACTCAAATTGTAGCTGAAAAAGACCATGAAAATTCCCAATATGAAAATATGATTCAATCTAGAAATAAAAATCAACTTTGCACACATGCTAGAAATTTATAGAAAAGTATTGAAAATGATATAAATCTGGATTTTTCACCTGAAACGTAAGATGAAACTTCTTCCAAAAATTAAAAGAATAAAATTAAAGAAAAATTTGAAGAATATGTGTTGGATATACCTATTGTCCTGAAAATTTCCCCACCCATCCCTTTCACTGAGAATCTGAAACCTCAAAGTAACACCAGGGCTGAACTTCTTTAGTTCCTTGGTCTCCTTTCTAAACTTCAAGTGAACATTCCTTTCATTCAAGATTTAATTCAAATCCCATCTTACTTTAAATATCTTTATAAAATTGTTTCAAATAAAAAAACTCTAGATGATTTGGCTACTTACAACCTCACTAAATAGTGCATCTCTATACTCCAAAAGAAAACCCAACCTAAACTGAAAGACCCAAGTAGTTTTTTCATACCTTACACACTAGGAATCTCTGATCAAATCAATTGTTTTTGTGATTTAGGTGCTTGTATTAATCTTATCCCATACTAATTATTTCAACAGTTGAGTTTGGGTAACCTTCAACCCTCCACAGTCATACTACAGTTAGCTGATAGATCTTTCACTCATCCTATGGGTTGGGTAGATGACTTGATAGTTGGGGTTGGGAAACAATTTTTGCCTACTAAGTTTTTATTCTTGGAAATGTAATGTGATCAAGAGGTTCCCACCATCTTGGGTAGGCCCTTCTTGTCCATAGTTGGTGCTGTTATTGATTTCTCTTAGGTTCAACTTATTTTTAAAATTGGAGAACAACAAGAAGAGTTCAATGTGTTTAAAAATTTTAAAGGACCAAATTTTTTTTGAAAATGTTCAATGAAAGAGTCCTTAGAGAAATATATTTCAATTGTAAATTCATATGAATATGAAAATAAATCTACTTATAAATAAATTATTTGTGAAGATGAAAATCTGGTTGAATCTATTTAAGAAATTGAAAATTCTACTCAAACTCCAAATATGGAAAATTTTCCAGAACAGGACAACGGTCTAGTTTCTACTGTAGAGGTGTCCTCTTTTTTTAACTTAGGATATTTTTGAGTGATTTTTAGGGTGTTTCTGTTAACACCGACCTTTCATAACACTTTGATGATACTGAGGGAGAAATTATAAGAGAATTCAATTATTCTTCTTTGATAAACTTGCTAAAATCTGATCTAGAAAATCTGGATAGTGTGATGCCCACGCTGGACAGTGACACTGTTACTTCTGAACCTAAGCATGAAATTGAAAAATTTTATTATTTTAATACTCTTTACAAGAAATATATTGAAGTTATAGGACCTCCCAGTACTAAGATTATTCCTTCTTGTGTAGAACCACCCATTCTTGAACTAAATCCAATTCATGATCATCTTAAATATTCATTTCTGGGTGAGAAATAAAATTTTCTATAATAATTTTTGCTGAACCTAATGAAAATCAATAACAAATATTGTTGAGAATGTTAAAAAAATTAAATCTTCCATAGGCTAGACAATAGATAATATCAAGGGTATTATTCCCTCATTTTTTATGTACATGATTCCTATGGAGCCTGACCATGCCTAAGGTAGAATTTCAAAGAAGATTAAATCCAAACATGAAAGAATTTGTGAAAGAAGAATTGATCAAATTTCTAGACACTGGAATGATATATCCCATTTCTGATAGTGCTTAGGTCAGCCCTGTTCAGGTTGTCCCCAAGAAGGGGGGTTTCACTATTATTAAAAATGAAAAAAAATGAAGAAGTCCAAGTTAGGAAAGCCACAAAATGGAGAGTTTGTATTGATTATTGGAAGCTTAATGAAACCACTAGGAAGGAACATTTTCTAATGCCCTTCTTAGACCAAATGCTTGAGAGGCTTGCTGGGAATGAGTTCTTCTGTTTTATGGATGGGTATTCTAGTTAGAACCAGATTCCTGTTGATCTAGAGGATCAGGAAAAGAGCACTTTCACATGCCACTTTGGAACATTTTCCTACAGGCAGATTCCCTTTGGGTTGTGTGGATCTCCAGCCACCCTTCAATGTGCATAATGTCTATCGTTTCAGATATTACCAATAGAATCATTGACATTTTCATGGATGACTTTTCTATTGTGGGTAGTACTTTTGATACCTATCTTGTAAATCATGAGTTAGTCTGGGAAATATGCATTGAAACCAAACTTGTTCTTAATTGGGAGAAATGTAAATTCATGATTACAGAAGGTATTGTGTGGGTCATAAGGTGTCCAAGAGGGGTCTAGAAGTTGATACATCTAAGATTGATGTTATTCAAAAAATTTCACCTCCTGTAAATGTTAAAGGTGCTAGAAGTTTCCTAGTGCATTCTGGTTTCTACTGGAGATTCATAAAAGATTTTTCAAAAATAAATAATCCCTTCTGTTCTTTACTGTTCATGGATGCCCCTTTCAATTTTTATGAAAACTATTTAAAGTAATTTAATATTCTTAAATAGAAACTCACTACACCACCCATCATTACTGCACTTGACTTGAAATAACCTTTTGAGTTAATATGTGATGATAGTGACATGGTTGTATGTGCTATCCTTGGCCAGAGGAGGGATAGGAAGTTTCATGTGGTTAATTATGCTAGTATACTGCTAGATGATGCCCAAAATAATTATACCACCACAAAAAAAGAGTTTCTAGATGTTGTGTTTGCTCTAGAGAAGTTTAGACAGTATCTGTTAGGTTCAAAATTTATCATTTTAACTGATCATTCTACATTAAAGTACTTGTTTTCTAAGAAAGATATTAAACCCAGTATGATTATATAGATTCTATAATTACAAGAATTTGATTTAGAATTTAGGGATAAATAGTGAGATGAAAATTTAGTTGTTGACCACCTTTCTAGGATTCCACTTACTCAATTTGAATATAAAAATACTAGGGAGATTAACTCTTCATTTCCTGATAAAAAGCTATATACTATTTCAATCAGGCAATCTGCTTGGTTTAACAATTTTTCCAATTACCTGGCAGATGGTGTTTTTCCCAAAACAATTTCTAATAACCAAAGAAAGAAATTCATTTCTAAACTTAAATACTACCTTTGGGATGATCCATTTTTGTTTAGGAGGTGTGCTAATGGTATCCATAGGAGGTGTGTTCCTGAGGTAGATATGATGTTTGTCTTATAAATTTTTCACTCCTCGCCTTGGGAAGGTCAGCATGGTGGTGAGAGAACTGCTGAGAAAGTCCTACAATCTGTTTTTTATTGGCCGACTCCTTTTAAGGATTCTAGGAGCTTTGTGGTTGAATGATATAGGTTCAAGAGGTTGGGAAATTTTGGTAGGAAGTAGGAATTACCCCAAAAAAGAATTCTGGAAGTTGAGATTTTTGATGTATGGGGTTTAGATTTTATGGGTCCATTTCCATCATCTCATGGGAATGAGTATATTCTTGTTGCTATAGACTATGGTTTAAAATGGGTTGAGGCAGTGGCACTTCCCAAAAATCAATCCAATTCTGTAATAAAATATATTAAAAAGAACATCTTTACAAGATTTGGAGCACCAAGATCATTTATCACTGAAAATGGAACACACTTTAAGAACTACAAATTTAAAGATTTGATGGAGAAATATGGTTGTGTTCATAAAACTGGTACTCTTTATCATCCACAAACCATTGGAAAGGTGTAAATTTCTAATAGATAACTTAAACAAATTCTTGAGAGAACTGTGTAAAACTCTAGGAAAGACTGGTCTCTTAAACTAGATAATGCTTTGTGGTCTTATAGAACTGCTTTTAAAACCCCAATAGGTATGTCTCCATGCTGGCTGTTGTTTGGGAAATGTTGTCATTTACCTGTGTAGTTGGAACATAAGTCATATTGGGCAATTAAGGCTCTTAATTTTGACTTTAAGAGTGCTCGTGAGATGAGGATACTTGAGATGAGTGAACTTGATGAAATTAGGAGAGAGAGTTATGATAATTCAAGGATTTTTAAAGAAATGACAAAAATATTTCATGATTCTATCATTCAATACAAAGGCTTCAAACCTGGATAGAAGGTCCTTCTTTTTAATTCTTTACTCAAACTCCTCCCTTGAAATATGAAGTCCAAGTGTTCTAGAACATTTAAAATTGTGAGAGTGCTTAAGAATGATGCTTTAGAAATTGTAGGTGAAGAGAATAAACCCATATTATTTGATGGGGAAAGAGTTAAACTTTATTTTGAGGGGCATTCTAAGGGCTTGGATGCCTTCACTGAGCTTAAAAACTATTCATGAATAAAGTCTGGCTAGGGACATTTAAATTAGCGTTGCATGGGAGGAAACCCATGGTTCTTTTGCCTTTATTTTGTTTCTTTTTAACCTTGAATAATGTTTTACTTTTGTGCTCTGTTTTTTTATATACTTTTCACTGCTTGTTCTTTGTCCTAGGTTACATGCTCTGTGTTTTTTTAGGATGTTGTTGCTTGTGTCAATAAAGGAGTAGAATTCCCATGATCATTTTTGGACTAGAACATGGTCAGAGAGGTACTTCAACTTTCTATATTTATTTATACTCCTCTTTTTAGTAATAAAATTATCCTCACTAATGAAATTCTACTATATGTGTATTGAAAATTCTACTACATATTTTATAAAAATCTATTGCATATCAAGCATATATTTAAAAAAATAGTTTCTACATGACACTAAGTTGAATTAAAAATCTACATATTCATGTTTCTGTGAAATGAAATTCATTGTTTAAAAATCCTTCACTGCATGAAATTAAGTGTGGGTAGTAAATGATGTTGGTCTTTTAAATCTGATTAATGTTGGGATATTAGCTTAAACTTTGTTTTCTGTGTTGAATATCTTACTGAATAAATTCTGCTAAACATTATTTCACCACAATTAATTGTTCACCCACAAGTACCAAGCCTTATTTGAACTTTAATGGAAAATCTTTTTCACTGGATATAAAATGTTAATGAATGTTTTTCCTAAGTAACCTGCTGATTATTTATTCCTTATGGAAAAAAACTATGATCTTCATTGAGACCCTTAAAACATGTCATTAAACTTCTTAATTGAAAATTTAGTTTGGACCTAAATTGATTAATTGTTCTTCTCTATATTTAGAAGTCAAATTTTTGGAAAAAGTTGGGTTTTAAGTGTGGGGGAGGGGGTCAATTATTGGCTGTGCTAAACTCTGCTTTAATGTAAACCCATCAATTCCCACTTCACTGTAATCAACTTTTTGTAAAAAATGGATAAATTTTTTTGAAATTAAGTTATTTTTTAATCTTTACATTGTACTCAATTGGGTCTTTCCTTAGAAAAAGTCCTTGCTGGTAGTTAATACCTTCTTAAAGTCTAAAATTAAAGATAATGGATGATTAGTGAGTGATCTTACTAAGTTATTTGATGGAAATTAGTTTTGTAACCTACTTTTGAAGGTGACAAGGGTTACATGTTTGTGGAGCTATCATTATAACCCTTGGAACTGGAATATTGATTCTGATTCAGGGGGCCTCATTCATCATTTAATTATAAAAACTAATCATTTTAATGAGCCAATGTAAATGGTTTTTATATAAATCTTTTGAAACTAGAGTATTTTGGGTATCTGGGATCCCACGGTGAGTCTCTGAGACCCTAGATGCTGGCTGTGTTTCTATATACAAAAATCCCTCTGTTCACCTTAAATAAGTGCATTGCACAGTGCTTAACATAATGAAACATGTCTTGGGAAAAATAAATAAAGTGTTTAGGGTCAAAAATGAGCTCATTAGGGTGAGGGGAATGATGAACGCCAAACTAATAAGGGGAAAATTGGTTTATATGGGAGTCATTTAGGTTGTATTATTAAGGAGATTCAAAAAAAATATATAATTACTTATTTTTGGAACCTAGGATTCAGTCAATGTACAAAGTTCCTTGTATAAGGTCTTAGTTCCATTAATATATTATCTCATGTCTCTATTGAAATTAGAACCTGAGATTTAATTGAAGTGAGTCATTAAGTTGTATCAAATATGAGGCATTACATCTTCTTTGAGGGATGGTCTTTGTGATCTTAATTACCCTTGAGTGTTTGTTATAGGAAAGATTCATATGATTAATTCATTTTCTTATAGCATGCTATTATGTATTGTCCTTTGTTTTTATTGTTGGACATGTTATGGTGTGATCTTAATCAAAAATACATTTTACTATTTTCAGAGAAAATAATGTATGGGATTGTTTGAGGAAAAACAATGCTTAAGTGTGGGTGAATTTGATGTGGATCTACTTTTACATAGATTTGCCACATCTCATTACATAATTTTTAATGATTAAATTAATTATTTAATCACTTTATTCTAATTAATTTTAATTTTTATCTTTATTGTTAATTTTGTTAATTAATCAATTTTTATTATTAAATATGTATTTTTAGTCTTTAGATTAATAATTTTAATTTTACTTAACTTTTCTAATTTTATTATTCCTTAATTAGTCTTGTTAAGTGGACTCTTATTGACTTTTTAATAAGTTAATATCTATTTTAAACAATTATTTAATCAACATAATTATATTTAATTCATTTATTCTTTATTTTAATATTTTATCATTTAATTTAGTTACATTAGAATGTGTAAACAATATCAATAAATATGGTTAGTCATCCTGCTAATCATTTAAGTAAATAATTTGTGTTTTAATTAAAGATAATGGTCTGCATAAATTTATGTGTTCAAATAGTTGTTTTATTAATTATTTAAGAGTTTTAAAACATTTATTATAAAATCTTATATATGAAGATAAATTATTAAGTCACTAAATATTGATTTTATTCTACCGGTGAGGTAGACAAGAACTAGCGGTAACCTAATGGGTCACTGTTGCTATTCATTTTCACTTGTTGCTTCCTTGTAAATTAATTATAGAGTAATTCTAATTTAAGTATTTCATAATAATATATTATTAATTATTCAATTTTTAACTTAAGTGTTATCTAATTACTAATCTTAGTTGTGGTTTTATAATTCTAAAGTTTAATAAAAATCATGTTTTAATTAATGATGTGTATCTATTTTGTAATTAATTATTTTCAATCAATTTTTTAAATAACATGTGTTTTAATTTTATGTTTAATTTATGTGTTTTTAATTTTTTATGGTCACCATTAGTTATTTATTATATTGTTAACGGTGACCCTTTTCTTTTGGAGTAATGGTGAGATTTTATTTTGTGTACCGATACTCATAATTTATATCCCTAACAGGGACCCTTTATCCAAACAGTGACCCCCTCACCTCTTTTTACTACTGTGTACCAGTGACCCTCACGTCGGTTCTTTCCTTTATTCTTTTTATACTAATGGTGAGATTATTATTTTATTCTATAATGGTAACCTGTTCTATTTAATTGTACTGGTAACTTTAATTTTAATTTTTATCAGAAAACTTAAACTATTTAAGCTACCGGTGAGTGTTTAATTTTGGTCTAACAGGGACCTTGAGCTGTAATGTCCCTTTTATTCTTATTTTCTCTAAAATTGACCCATCCTTTTATATTCTATTGATGAACCATTAATTTATTGCCTAATAGTGACCTTTTCTAAATTAATGTTAACTATTACTCTTCTATTATCAGTGACTCCCTGTGTCGCTGCTCCTCATTTTTCTTTTATTTTTAACAGTGACCCTTTTATTTTATTTATATCGATGGACTTATATCACCCTCACCTCACCATTAGGATATTTCCTGCAACACCTCACCGTTTGATTTTCCTTTTCCTTGGTTTTATTTCTTCGACTCACCGTTAACAAATCTGCATTCTCTTATCGGTGCACCCCTTTTTCTCTTTTGTCAGAGACGCGTTCCCCCTGTCCCATTTTCAATCCAACACTACCATCAACGACCCACACCATGCCACCTTCCTACTACCAAAAATGATGCTCACCGTTGTTGAACCGCATCATCACTGAAGGACCATCATGCCGCAAAGAGGAAACAGCTCTGCCAATGATGTGTTAGGAGTCCCCACCATGCTTGGAGGATTTTATTGCATCATGAGTTGGAGCCGGTCTGAGGGATTTAGGAGGCCGCACTACTGTATGTTTTAATAAGGATGCCTCTGTCGCCAAAAACGCGCATCGTGCCTACAGTTTAAAGCTCTGCTGGGTTTTAGATGCTACCTCTTGTAGCCCCTGAAGAAGGATGATCCGAACTGTGTTGAATCTACAGTGCCACGCTTGAGACGAGGAAAGTCGGACCACCTATTCACTATTGTTCTCCACTACTGGATGTCGTGGGATACTAGAGGGCAAGAGGCACTGCCGGTTTTCAGGAGGAAAAAGAAGACCCCCTGTGCGCCGATAATTGGGGAAGGAAGAAGATAAATAATATAATAATAAAAGTAATATAAAAAAAATAAAAATACATAATGTAAAAAATTTAACTTTAATAAATTCAATGAATATAATAGAATTTGAAAAAGTTATAAATTAAAACAATTATGATATTAATAAATAGATAAAATCTAAATTAAAATACAAAACTAAATTAATAATAAATGTTAATAATAAATTAATATACTGATTATAGTATAAATATTTAATTAATAATAATTATAAATAAACTATAAAATGTAATTTTTAAAATTTTTAAAAACTAAAGTATTACTTTTAATTATTAAATTAAAATAGACTAATAAATTAATTTATATATCCTAAAATTAATCTAACAATTTAATTTCTAAAATAGTAATTACAATAATAATAACTAAATTCATAAATAAAAATAATTAATACAATCTAAATTATAAAATTTTTAATTACTTATTTACTTATGATGTTAAATTTTAATGATATAGTTAAATATGATAAACTTAAAATTTTTTTATTTATATTTATTAACATATTTAATAAGATTTTGATAAACTTATAGTAATAATTTTATAAAATAAAATTAAACATTAATTATCAGTTAATATGTTTATTAATTAACTTTAATTACTTTTTTATAAGTATTATAACTGTAAACTAAAATAATAAATTTAAAATTTATTTAACTTTAGTTGAGTTTTAATTATTTCATTTTGTTTTTAACATGTGCAGGTTCATTCAACAGTCACATATACGTCCATATTCACTTAACTAACTAACCAGGAGTTAGTTATGTGAGAAAAACTTGTGCGACGTGCCATTCGCGGAAACAAATGCATGTTGTGCGGTGCATAGGGGAAGGAGATTTAATGTCGGTGGAAAACATGCGGTGACAAGCAACTTTATACAATAGCTACTTAAAGTAGGGTAAGAAGCAGACAAAAAAAGGAGAAGAGGGGGTGATTCACACATCAAGTGATTGATTGGAGATCTGAGAGCTTCTCTCTCATCAATAGCATAGAGAGTTCGGAGGGAGACTCTGGATCCTCTACCTGGAACTGGAGAATCATAGGAGGAGAAATAGTTCATGATAGCAGAGGGAGTTTACTTCCTCTATTTTCTTAATTATTCTCTTTCATAATATGATGAAATTAATATATGTGTTAATAGAGATAATTTATAGTTATGTTGCTAGTTTGTGGATCAATTGAATTGTTATTGGTTACCTTTTAATTCGCAATTCACTTAATTGTTTGAATGTACTAAGTTTTGATCGGTGAGATTAGTATTGAGTTCATCTAATTTCTTGTATCACTAGAACATAATCTCAGAACTTCACAATCAGTTGGTGGAAGTGATTTTGGAAACTTTTTTTTCAAAAAATAATAGATTCAAAATATTTAAAGACTTGCGATGAGTTTGGCTTGTTCTTAATTTTAAAAATAGCTCAAGGTTGATTAATTTGGAGGGCGAACTCTTAGATTGATTGACTAGTGTGACTAAACTCCTAGCAAGGGAGGTGAGTCATACACTTTTAAGTGGTATTTATCAACAACATATAAGTGAATTGAAACATCTTCAAAACCAGTAGAATGGAGATTACTCCCCGAATGTTTAAATAGATTGTTCATTTTATTAGTGTTCTAAACCTCTGTTATTCCTTGTTTTACAATAGTCTCTAGATTTAATATAGTTTTTAAAAATGTTTTCAATATTTTTTTACTTCATTGATTATAAAAATATATAAAAATTAAAAAAATAGAAAAATCACTCCACTACTGACAATAGTGGATTTTACCAAGTTCTTTAGAAGATTAGTGGCTAAATTTAACTTCCCTGTGGGTTCAACCCTGCTTGACACATTTATAGTAGTTAGTAGGAATATAAATTATAAAATTTGGCCGACTTCAACGACAGTACATGTCAATATTTCACATAGTTATTCATTCGTAATTTGAGTTTCATCATAATGTTATTCAACCAATTTATTTGTAATTATCATTGGATAATTTGGGTAATTATCCTTTTGATAATCCTTGAATAATAATTATTTTTTCTTGATAGGCGTCGAATAATCCCCTCACAATTTGATATAATTATCATCCAAAAATTGATAATGCATGTAACAATACTTTGATAAATCTGTTTAAAAATTATTCTTTGATGATTCATGTTTCATTATATAATTTAAATTCCACTAATTATTTCCAAAATTTTAGAATTTAGGAATGGATGGAATAAATTAGATAAAATAAATAATTAGAAAAATAAAACGTTATGATCACCTTGGAACTGAAACAATGTAGAAGACGTAGTGATCATGAAACTGGAATAAGGATAATCAAACCCAAAGAAGAAAGAAAATTTTCCTTCAATCTTTGGAAAACAACATGTATTTTGAATCAAATCTACCATAAATATTGGGTATTTAAACTATCCATACTGCATTCCAGTGATCAGATTTGAGACCCCCTATTTAATCCATTGTTTCCGACAAATCTTGATATTGGAGTGATTTATTTCATCCATTAATATCATTGATGTTTGAAACAGTTTAAAACATATGGAAAACGAATGATTTTAGAACCTTCATTGTTAAAACTGGTATCTGGCGTGATCCAATGTCTTTGTAGGGGTGAGTGAATAATGTTCTTTTTTTGTAATTATTATTTAATTATTTAATATAAAAATTAAATGGCATCAATCTTCTGTTGTGAATTAAATTTATTCCCCATCTTGGATAAATGCCTTGTTCAGGACCCAATGGTGGTCATGGATTTCTAAAATGATGAGCGGTTCAAGAAATATTAAATATTTATTAACGAGAACTCAAAATAATTAATTAATTAATATAAAAAGTGTTATTTTTGCGAGTGATGCATCCAAACACCCGATGCGAACAAAAGTTACACCTATTCTAGGGTAAAACCCTCATTTCGGACCCATCGGTGGTTTCATATTTCCCATACGACACACCATAAAAAGATATTAATGATTTACTATTTAAAAATCGGAATATATAATTAATTAAAATGAAAAGTGTTATTTTTGTGAGAGAGGTACCCAAACACCTTATAAGAACAATAGTTATACCTTGTCTTGGCTAAAAGACACATTCTGAACCCATCGGTGGCCTCAGATATTCCATAGGACGCAGCTTCTGAAAGATATTTAATTATTTTTATTAAATAAAATATTAAATATTATTTAATAACTTTATCTCATTAGTGAGACTTCCAAATTTCTAACCCTTTTTAATGTTATACCCCTTCTAGGTTAGAGACCATATTTCGGGCATAACAGCGGTATCATATTTCTCAAAATACATATCAATTTAGAGTTATTCAAATATTTTTCATAAAAAAATGTGCACTTAATAATTCTATTTAATAATTTTATTCTGTCTTCTCTGAGATTTTATGGGCATCAAAATCATGCACCAACTCATTTTTTCACTCATAAAATATTAAATTGAATATTATGGAGTATTAATTGGGAGTTTTACCATTCCACGGTGTGTTTTTAAAAAAATGAAAATTTTCACTAATAAACCATTTTCCCCTTTAAATATAATAATAATCTAGTAAAATAGAGTTTAGGAAAACATGAAACAGTAATGGGATGTTACAATGACCCACATACAAATTTTAATGTGGTTGAGCTACTGTTTGTCGTGGAACATTCTCCATACCTCTTGGATCCCAAACTCAGGCTCCTCCAAGGTGATTATCAGAGACACCACTCCACCGAAATTGATATGTTCAACATTGGACCTCTATTATGGATATGATGCATCTCTTCGAGTGTGAAATATTCTCACTTATTTGTTACTTTTAATCATGGTATCACATTTGGGTGGAATCTTTGGATTTGTTGGTTTAAGAATGCGTTGTGTTCTTTGTTTATCCTCAATATGGTGTGCAATATTGTTCTGGTATCCTTTTTCATCATTGGTCATGGTGCAGAAGGAACTCACCTTTGTGGAATTTATATTTCCTCTCTTCCATTGATAACTTTACATCTAAATATAATAAATCTAGATTTAGATTTTATTCGAGGGTCTTCTTTGACATTATTGGGTTTCATTGATTTTTTATTTCCATTATGGGCATGTGTGACCAGAGTTTTGAGGAAGGTGGTTTATTATATGGATTTTAATAATAGATCTTATTAATTTACTTTACAAACTAATACATATTGAAATTGGAATGATTTTTTTTTGTGTGTTGAAAAGGGTTTTTAATGAAAATCAATTTTCCCTAGTTATTGATTTGTGGAGAGAAAATAGTTGTTTTCAAAGCATTGAAAATAAATTAACAAATGGTTTTCAATGCATTGAAATGAATTTTTAAAAAGAAAACTTGGGTTTACTTGGGTAAATAGGTGTAAGGGTTAGAATGGGTCCATCACCCATTGTTTTGTGATTATCAAGGAGGTTTGTCTTAAGCCTTTCATATATTTCCTAGGCCTGTTGTTCTAGAGGACTGGGATTGAAATCATTGGGGGGATTACTCATGGGTTATTCCTATTCATCATAGTACTATTGTTCTATGAATTGTTCTGTACACATGATTATTTTGGTACGAGTACTCTTCTACCTCGACCTACAATATTTCTTGGTGTTGTGATACATGTTCTTCTATTTTTCATTTCTTGGATTTCTGAGTTAGCCTTGATATGCATGTTTATGTTTATGAAAAATTATGCAGACAAGGTTAATTGAAATTTATATACCTTATTTTGTTTACAACCCTAGAGAAAGTGAAATATTTACCATGTTTTCTACAAAAATAATTTATTTCTTATCTTGCCATGTTTTTATATAAAATTAGCATACAAGAATTATTATATAGATTCTTATTGTGGAACAACTAGTTGGGATCCTTCTGATCCTTTTAGCTCACACCATTTTCAACTATTTAGAGGTGCATAGAATTTTCATTATCATCCAGTGTAGGGATAGGAAATGTGCCTTAGTGAGGTGGTGAGGTTCATGTCAGCTGGTTGGGTAGCTGGTGGTGAGATTGTGGGAGTTTTCCATGCCATCGTTTGGAGTATCTATTTAGCTTGGGTCTTTATTAGTTGGACTTGTCCTTCATATTTTTTAGCTAATTTTGTGTTGCATGATTCCACTACTTTCTTGTAGTTATGGAATATATTTTCATTGTCTTCCACTATTCCTTTTTTTAGTACATATATTCCATGTGTCAGATCATGTTGGGAGAAATGATTCTCTCTATTATGGTGTTCGATGCTCGAGTGCATGTCTCCAGTTAATGGGGATCATGACTTCCCTTCAGGTATTTAACATAATAGGTTGGGTACTGGGTTTGAGGATAACCCATATCAGTTCGTTACAATAACCTCTTTTTCATATATTTTTAGATATTCTATTTTTCCTATTAATTTGATCATTATTTAATATTCTCCAAAATGAAAAAAATGATTCAAAATTCGTATATGTTCAATATATATTAATTTATTTTAATACATAATATTTAGTGATAGGAAACGAAATACATTGTTCATAGAGAGTTTAGGTCATACGTATGCATGAACAATATTTCCATTTTATTAGCATATTGATAGAACAAAATGTAAATGATATATATATAAATATATACATACATATATATATAATTTCACATGAATTTTATATCCCTATATAGTACATATTTTTATTAATCCCACCCTTTATAAATTCCATGTAAAGAGTGAATGAATCACATCACTTTGTGAGGCAGTATTCGTCCGTACAAACAGACAACAGTATCATATTCACACAAAATGGGAAGCATACAGATATTAATGATATAAACATTAAAGAGGAATAATGAAATCATACATATAATATACATCATTTATAAACTATAAATCCCTCATTATTCATAACCATGGAATGTGGTAATGGAAAAATAAATGACATCGATTTGCATAGTGGTAATCTACCGTACACACAAATGAATATTTTTTAACCCATCTATTGGATGTGTGAGTGATTTATAAAAGAAACCTTAACAGAAAAACATATTATCATAAGGGAGATAATTCAGTTATTATATAATCATGTAATTATAATAATTGAAGGAGGTGGGGAAATACATAAAATAGAGGTGTGTGTTTAAGATTATTACCTCTTCTTCATGTATTCTCATTAGATTTAAAATAAATAATTATTACATTGAATATATGGCCTCTAGGATATATTTATGGGTTTGGTTATGTGATTCTGGAAGATCATGGTTGGTCTAAAAGGCTTTGTATGTGGGAATATATTGAGAGACTGAGTACCCATTTATATTTGAGGATGGATGGAATTCTTCTAAATACTCAAATGTATTCATTATTAGGAGATCAATCATACATAATGTGGGTTAAAATATGAAAATAAATGGGTTTGAGGGATTATATGAAATATAAAAAACTCCACCATAAAATAAATGACATTGGTATACATTTTTTCCTTAACTCCAAAGTTTTTTATTTTTTCCATTTTATTTTTTTCATTATGTTAATAAATATTGAAATCTATGTAGATTATCCTTTAAGAGTGAAGTAAAATGATAAATACTAGTTAATTTGTACCCGATCATCTTATATATGAAATGAAATTTATAAAATAAAATTCCTATGTGTGTTGAAAATTTATTTTACCATAACTGCATGTAATATGAAAAAAAGACCTTTAACCTTAATCGTGATAATTGAGTTTTTACTATTCAATGATCAATGTAGAAATTATCATAGAAAAATTGATCATTTAATGATAAATAATTGAAATCTAGTAAAATTTAAAAATTAATTTTTATTATAATATATTGTAATTAATTTTAAATCATTTAATTAAAAATAATTTATTATAAAATTAAATTAATGTCAATTTTAATATTATCCATTTAATTGGAATTTAAAACAATTTCAAAAAAAATATGGAATTATAATTTATCATGATAAAACCAATTTAACATGATATATTCAAGTAAAAAATTAATGGTATATAACAATTCATTCATTTTACATTTCATTTAATATTGTTAGTATCATTTATTTTAGTTAGTTATTCACTGAGTAATTACAATGTTGGCCTCCCTTAAAAATTTAATGTAATAAATACTTATCAAAAAAATTAAAATAAATAATCATGATAGATATAGATAAATTATCATTTAAAAAATTTACAACCAAAAGTATATTTTTATTAAATATATCCCAAATATTTAAAGAAATTAAATTTTAGAAAAGTATATATTTTGTCGTTTTCTTTACTTAACATATTATATGAGACAAAATTAATGAAAAATGAAAAATAACTTACATATTTAAAATAATATGATGGTTTATATGTAAATAAAATATTTTAGGTCACATTCACATTTATCATTCCAAAAAAACCCCATGAAAAACAACTTTATCTATAATTGTTATAATTAGTTTTTGTCGTATTCACTATTACAATTGGTCAAAAAATAATTTTAACATTATAGATATTATAAATTATTATGATTCAAAAAATGTAATCAATTGTTCAAAATTCTTTTCACATTATTGGAAACAATTAGTTTAAAATTAATCCTATATACATAATGAGAAAAAAATATATAAAAGTGAAAATGTTCAAAAGTTTACAGTGTTTTTATATCTATATTAAATATGAAAATTACTAGAATGAAATAAATTGTAATAATTTTTTCATAATAGAACTAATTAACATTTAAAACCAGTTTGAAATATATTTTATAATTATAAATAAATTAAATTAAATTACTATTTTCAATTAAAATTTATAATTTTTCACTTACCATCATCAAATGAAACATTCTAGAAAAAATACTAAATTTCCATGCTAAGATAATTTTTAAATTATGAATTCAAAATTGTATTTTTATTTTATAAATTTTATTTTATAAATTTTTATAAAATTCCTCTTTTTAATGTTCAAAGATTCAAGAAAATATAATTATTTTCAGAAAATAAAATTTTCGAAATAAATAAATAAATGTAAATTAAGTAATTTTAAATAAATATGTCACCATTATTTAAAACCAATAATTTTAATATTTAAAAACTTTTTATAACTATTTTTATTGATATTTTTAATATCAAGGTTATAAAGGTTTAGTTTAAATAACTATATTAATAATATATATTGGTTTTTGTTAAAACTCAATGTCATGTGAAACAAAAGTAGACCCAAGGTTGTGTGTAGTGCAAGATTAATGTTATGTTGAGTATAATTCAGGAAAAACTATATCTGTGTATAAATTAGGTTATAAATATTGTTTCACGTAATATAAAATACCAAAACAATTTAATATAATTGAAAAACAATTTCAGAAAATCTCATGGTGTTACAACATAGTCAGGGGAAACCTTGAGAATACCTTCAAAACCATATTGAATGGAATAGATGCATTAAACATGGTAGACACATTATTTTACAAACCAAGTAGGAAAACTATTTGTGATGGAAGTTTTGAGAAAGTGTCTCCCACAATGTTAGCACAGAATTTACTATATCTCCAAGCCTAACTATGGGACACATTTTACTAAATAAAAAAATTGTAATTTTACGATGAAAACATTATTTAATGACAAATTATTCTATATTTGTCCAAAAAGCTTAAAAATATCATTATTATATGTTTTTTTGGTGATATCCATAGATTTAGAGTGGAATTTAATAGGTCATGGTGTGTCCATTCAATAAAATCAAGTAATATTTTATATATATCCATATCCTTTTCATTATTTTTTTTTGCTCTTACAGAGATCCCTAGATTATAAGTGTAATGTCAACTATGTTTTTCAATATATTATTTAAATTACGTTTTTAGGGATTTTTTTAGGTTTACGAAGGAGAAAATATCAATATTTCTTACTATTTATATTTTTTCCAGAGATTAATTCCTTGTTAATGTTGTTTCCTTTATTCCCCCAATAATTTCCTGAACATGGTGTATTTAAATTTCTAAAACTATTGATTAAATTTTCATTGGAAAAACCCCTGATGAATGATAGTTTTTAAACTCTCTTATGTTTTTTTATAATAAACGTTTATAAGGACACACACAACATGTTTTCTAAAATTATTATATGTAAAATTATTTTTCGAATGTAGTTTTTTCAGAGATATGTGTAAATATGGGTTTTTTTCTTCATGATTGCATCATGAAGGTCCATATTGGATATAGACTTACATAAATGTTCCAATTAGGGCATGATAGTGCATAAAAAATAATAAATTATTATAGAATATTATTTACTTCTCAAGACTATTAGGGCTACTATTTTTTATGCATTATTGTGTGTTTGAGATTGTGGGGTAGCTATTTCAAGAGGAATGAAAATAAATGATACTTATAAAAAATAATTATTTAATTAAAATATTTTGATAATATAAATATTGTTAGATTTTGATAATGATATAAATTTCTTTTTTATTCCACATTAGTATAATTATATGAGTATATATTTATATCTATTATCATACTCCCATTTATTTTATAATAATTATCCTTAATTATTACAATTTCAGTAGTTTATGTGTGAGGATTATAGTTTACTTCCATCTTATTCAATAAACTCAACCAGGCATACACATTTAAGTGTGTATGCATATGTTTTATGCCATTATTTATGTTTGGTGATGATTTTATATTTCTCAAGAAGTGAATCATAATAAAATCATATTTATGATGTTGGGTGGTGATTAGAGATGTCTATATTTGTATTTGGAGTGATTACATATTGATGTCACCATTTTAATATATATATTTTTGGTTTTTATACAATTTTTATTATTGTTTCTATTAATACTACGATTTATTTTTATATTATGGATATTAGGTTCTTGGGATTATTATCATGAATCATATAGTATCATGTTACATCCATTTTTTACTTATACTGGATGTTGGATTTTTGTATGGGGAAAGCCCAAAATTTTAATAAATTCTTGGGAATTTTGATGAATCATTTTTAGGATATCTCTTGATATATTTTAACTACGTGCATTATAGGGGCTGACTGAGGCTGTTATCTTGAAGAGACATTACAGTAAAATAACCACCACTTATAAGTCAATTTTTTTTAATATTTTGTTTATAAAATAAAACTAAATGTAATAGATTTTTTATAATTGATAATGAAATAATAATATTAAACATGAAGTTCCTATGAATACACAATGAATTCAAATAAAATAATGTTTTAAAGAAAGAAGGTATTTCTGAGAGAATCACCATGATTGAACCTTCATTGTCTTATTATTAGTTTCAAATTTTCATAATGTATACAATACACCATTTTTTTGGAAATAATTTCCTTCTTATTGATGTTAATAATAGGTTCACTAGATCTACAGCACTACAAATCCATATTCTAAGTCAAGAAAGAATATTGAAGAAGTTAAAATTAATCATTTGGTGATAAGTGGAAATGCAATTGGGACTTACCCACTATGATTACTCTCAGCCTAACTCTAGGAAAATAATAAATGTAAATTATTCATGTTTAAATAATTAGTTTCATCACTGGATTACTCCCATGATATGTTTCTTTTGTTAGATACCCATGATCAAGATAAGAAGAGTTCATAATAGAGAAGAAAATGGTGAGGTAAAAAGAACAATAGATAGATTAAGAGAGAAAGGATAACACCAAAATTAAATCAAGGAATTCAAATAAAAAATTAAATAAAGTAAAAATTTATAATAAAATATAAAAAATATTCTGAAAAATCATTATCATAGCAGTTGATCCCTTGAAAAGAAGAGGAAACACATTTGTATAGATGAGGGCATGAAAATTTTCACTCCAAAATCTTCATCATAAATATTTATCCTATGAGACAAAATTAGTTGAATAATTTCGGAATTATGACTTCTTGGATGTTTTACAATTATTTTTCCCTCATTTATATGAAAAATTTCTTTTTTAGTTTCCCTGAGATGAACTAGTTATATAAAATTAACTCTAGTAATTTATTTTATCCCGGAAGACTCGTAGTATTCTTTAAATTCAGTAAACTATGATTCTATGGACATTAAATATGAAGCATTATGAGTGTATGCATTTATGAATTATTTAATTTAATATATCCTCTATCTCCAGGTACAATTTTACCTCACTAAGACCTTCCATTTAAGATATATCTTCCCATAATAAAAAGATTCATATGTTTTTTACTTAATTTGAGACTTCAATTATATGCTCGATTTGGGTCTTTATATGATGGATTGATCTTAGTTTAAAAATTAATTTATTGAACCTAATGAATATATAAATAAAAAATAATCTATTTTTAAATTTTTATTATTTTTGAAAAGTTCATGTCCAAAAAATAATAAATTAATAGAGGTAGAATGAAAAATTAGGGCATTTTAGCAATTAAAATTAAAACACTTAAACATCCAAATGTGAAAATTGGATTCAAAATAAATAAATGGTGACATTAAAAACCATAAAATTCAAGTTAAAATAATTTAAAAATATTTCATCTATCAATTTAACCGCAATAAAACATTGCAATCCTGGGAAATTATCTTATACCAAGGTAAAAATAAACTTACAAAGCATAAATGACAAAATAACTCAATTGTCATATCAGAGAAAAAATCATAACTAATATATTGATAATGATTCCCTAACTCCTTAAAAATCCTAAAAATCAATTCAGTAATTTTTTTAATTCTCACATTCATGTCGTACCTACCTCCCTGTAATGAGATTTTTTTTTATTCACTCAAGGTGTTTTTTAACGTTTTTATCATTCTCAAGAACATGTGAAATATCCATAGGCTTGATATCCTTGTAGTATCTTCACTTCACACAGTCCCATGTGTTTTAATAAAGAGTTATTTTTCCTAGGTTTTTCTAATGATTCAGTTTGGTAGGTTTTAAATTAAAAAATATCTGATGAAAAACATTCCAGGTTAGGGCTTAATGTGAATTAAATGCATGAAAATAGATTTTCTCAAGTGTTTTGTACTCATCAGTCATATTGGAAATGTATCACCTCTAAAACCCGCTTCATTAATTTCATTGGGAATTTCACACTTGGTATTATTTAATTAAAAAACACTAATTCCCGGTTTTCCCCAATTTACAGCATCATTTCAGCTTGAATTCAAATCAGGATATCTCTTCAGAATCATATTTTTTTAGGAAAAGTTAGGAAAATTTTCATCTTAAAATATTATTGAATGTCCAACCAATATATTAATTCTATTTTAGTCTTCCCAAAAATATATTCATAATGAAATTTATTCCATAAAATCATCATTTAATACTGGAATGCTTTTTCAATTCATCTCTAATAGGTTCATCAGTAAAGATAAGTACATCACATATTCTCACTCCCCCAAAATTTTGTTCAATAATAATCCTGCATTTAACTTCTAGAGAAGGATTTTAAGGAATAAGTAGATTGTAAAGTTTTTTCCTAACAAGTTATTTCATTTTCTAAAGGGGACTAATAATGGATAGATGAAAATATTGGCCAAAAGAACAATGTAAAATGGGCATTCAATGTGGTAACTCAGTCATAATTGACACATTAAATGAAATCTATCATCTTTGAACAAGTGAAAAATATTAAATTATAGATCACAAAAAATTACAAATGAATAATAACAAAATGATAAATTTAATGAGGTAAGAAATGTTTATAAACCTGTCATGTTAGATAATATTTTCAGTTTGGACATAACTTCTACAAATGAGTTTCACAATCATTCAATCTTCACCAAATGAACAAATATGAAATCATGAATAAAAACATATTCTTTATTAATTTAGATTCTAAAACATTTAAATCATACAATGTGAAAAAATTAAAAATATATTTTTAATTTACCAATGTATTTTAATAAGATCTATAATCTAAAACACACACCAAAAATAAAATGGGAAAACATGAAAAATTTAGTAAAATGAATGAAACATAAAATAGAAGAATAAATAAAATTCATAAAAATTGATTGAAGCCCCTCAAAAATAATTATTCCATCTAGAACCTTATATTTATGTCTAACAATATCTAGAATGTATTATATGAATAATTTTAATTGGGATGAAAATTATGTTAAGAAATAGATTTATTCAACTTGATTTTTTTAATGGAATCACTGAGTTATTATCTTAGATTCAACCACATTAAATCTACATGAAATAAAGAATAAACATAAGAAAAAGATAAAATTAAATATAAATGTGATATAAAATTAATAATTCCTAGTTTAGACCCCCAATAGGATGTTATATTTTTACTACCCCTAGTCTGGGAGTTATAGTATATTATCCAGAATTAAATGGTCTATGTGGTTTCATTGAGATGAACCACCAAAGGTAATATCTTCTAGTGTCAATGAGTAGAAACGGAGACTAGATAACCAAAATAGGAATGAAATTACCTAGCCTAATGAAATAATAATGTTAGCATTTATGTCCTAGAGTTAGTGGGAAAAAAGATATGGGTAATCCAGGTTAACTTATGTGGTTTCTTCCTCTATAAGATACGAATGTAGATCCAGATGTGGTAGTCAAAGAAAAAATTGTTATACAAATAATATTTTTTAATCACTGCCTATTTGGTGGTATATTACTTAAAATCCATGGAATTATACATTATTCTATATCAAAAATTTCATAAAATGAGATGTTATAAAACAAATTATATTTAATAAGAATAAATAATGAAATCTTACCTATTAGGTATGTAAACTTAAAAACTAACCAATTCAGGAAAATACATTGGTAAATAAATATCTATAGGATTATATTAAACATTATCTCAAAAAGAAAGAGAGAGGTAAAGAGGTTCTAATTTTTCAATATCAAGGATGGGGGGATAATGTTGCAAGTTATCTTCAAAAAAATGATTCCATGATTCTTCCAATAAATATTGATCACCAATAATTATATCAGTTGGAAAGTTTTCATGAAAAAACTACATAAAAAATGGTTGAGTGTGGGTTGATTCTATTAATTATTTTAGAAACTCATTCTCAATTACCTAATTTTCTTTTACATAAAAACTTGTTATTTAAATCACATCCACTACTTGTTCTGGTCCGAGTTCTCTTTCAGGATTGGGATTTAGTAGTTTCTCTTCAATTGTGTAGAAATATTCAACCATACATTCCATTTTTCTAAAAATTCCATGTATTTATTCTTTAATTTCATTTATTTTTTATTTTTCATTCCATGAATAATAATTTAAATTTAAATTTAATCAAATAAAAATATTTTTTTTAGTCTTTGAAATTTATGATTTTCTTGTGTTTATTTTTAAATGAAAGGGATATTATTTACCAAATGTGAATAAAAATATGATTGAAACCACATGGATTCTAAAAAATGACTAACATTTGATAAAGCATTTCCATGTGCACTCTCAAAAAATTTAACTAAGTACAACACATGGGCTGGCCTAGGACGTTCTCTTGAGAAACTGTTGTGGTCATTCGGTCATTACTTCTAATTTTGTTTTTAATTTTTTAAATTCTTTTATTTATAAAACAAAAATAAATGAAATAGAGGTTTGAGAATGGATAATGAAATTGGAAAATTAAACATGAATTCGTAATGAATAATCTTTGAATGAAATAGAATGAATTATAAATAATGGAGATATTTTAAAGGGAATCACCTAGATTGAACCATAATTTTAATACTATTAGATTGAAATATACATAATGAACACACTCTACTACATGTTTGAGAATACTCTTCTACCTATGGTTGTAAAAATATAGTTAAATCAATCTATTATACCACATATCACCCTCCTTGATTAAGAGAGAATATTTTTGATGCGAAAGGTAAACATTTCATGGAATGTAGAGACAGAAAAGAGACTTAACCACTATGATCAACCTCATCCTACCAATAAGAAAATATGATTCAATATTAATGAATGTTAGATTAATTTGGTTAAATTCAGTATTAACCCCCCCCCCCATGAACTTCCTTGAGTTATCTACTCATGATCAAGAGCATAAGAGTTTGTAGTGGAGAACAAAATAGAGATAGAAAAAAAAGGAGATAGATTAAGAGAGAAAAGAGAAAAATAAATTTAAAACAAGGAATAAAATTATAGGGTGAAAATAAATGAACAAATCAGTCTAAAATATATTATATATTTTTGAAATTATTTATTGTAGTGTGAATTCCTTGAAATAAAGAGGAAACACATTATTATAGGGAGTGGGGAGAGAAATCTACACTCCAAAATATTCCCCTGAATTTTTATGAGTGGGAGATATATTTAATTGTGGAAATTAGAAACAATATATTCTTTAATGTTGTTCAATTATTTATCCCATGAGCACCCATAATATTTCATCTTAGCTTTCCACCGAATGAAATTGTTTTTTATGATTCACTATGAAATGTTTTCTATCAATTCAGACTATTCATTTTCCACAAATCTGATTGCCCATGCATTTATGGCTTTCAAATATACATAGTATTGAGATTAAACATTTATTATAGATTTTTTATTAGTATTATCTCACGATACATATCGAATTTCAACTAATTTTTGTGTCCATTTAAGGTATATGGACCCATCATCAAAAGATTTCATATTCAGGAAATGATTTTGAGGCATATATTGGGATACATATTTGGGAAATTATATTATATATTTTTCTTGGGCTCATAAAAATTAAATAAATTCCGATGAACATAGAAACCTAAAATAAGTAATTTGGAAATTTTGATCAGTGATGAAAAGGATATGGCCATAAAAATAAATAAAATAATACTGTGAAAATCCAAAATTACACCTTTTATCATTTAAACTAAAAATACATTTAAATACATAAAGGTTATATTTGAACTTAAAAAAACATCAGTTCAATTTTCAAAATTAAAATTAAAATTAAAATTACTGAATATGTTTTTCCTCTCACATTTATTATTATCCTTTTCTTCAAGGTGATTCCTCTGAAGGTTAGTAACACCATGTCCTCATTCAAATCCAACAGGATAGGGTATGGTGGTTATAAATGGTATAAATTTGGTTCATCATTACTATTTGGATTTATTTTAGATCTTAGACATTTCATAACATGAATTTTTGTGAATATGAGGCATCTATAATTTTTTTCTTGAATATCGTGTTATTATGGTGTTTTATGAACAAAATGTGTTTATAAAAACCTTTAGAAGTGTCATCACATCTTTGTTATCAGTTTAACAGATTATTCAAGAGTATCATGAATTAAAATAGTGTCATTCCATGTGTATTTCATTATCGATGTTCCATTTGATTATTATTGGAATTTTTATAGGATTATTTTTCTTTTAATGATTTTGAATATACAAATCCTTCAGTTTAGTTGTACTGCTATGAATAAAATGAAATTGGTTATAGTTATAGGGACATGGATTCTACTCAAAGATCATGAAATCAACGGAAATACATATATAATAATTTGGTTACATGTATATAATATGTTAATTGATATATTTTCCCATTTTTACTTCAATCCTTCCAGGATATTGATATGGGAAATGATTAACATGAATAAACCCATGAAAATACATCATTATAATTTTTGATGTTGAATCTTCAATAAATTTCAGGGATTTAGGATTAGAAAACATAGTTATAGATAATGTTATTTGAAATAGACTACATTATTTTTTTGGATTCCCATCTAAAATCTAATTAAATCTAGTGGTATACATTCACTTTGACCTAGAATGATAATAGTGGGTTAAAATTTTTTCAAACAAAATACGAACATAAACATACATTACAAGGTGTCAAGGAATTGTTTAATAATAAAATTTACTAAAAAACCGTCAATCTCATAAGGATTATATATTTTTTTACCTATATGTATAAAATACTGAAGTCTAATGTAGAAAATTTTTGGAAATATGAATCATATTATAATGGAAGATTGAAATTAAAAAACAAATAAAGTTAATTGGTTTTACTTCCTCCAATTTATAGAACTATATTATATAGTTTTCAATGTTGGCTACTGAAGTATAGGAAAATTTATTTTCAAACACTGTCTCATAGCTGTCACATTTTTTGTAAAATGTTACACCATATATGTTATTATACTACAACCCCATAGAAAACTGGTGGAAATATCTCTAATGAGTTGTAATCCTCATGTGATAAGATTGGTTGGTCACATCCGAATTGTTCTCAAAACTAGAACCAAGTATATAAAGGTGATTATTATAACACCTTTGTACTAAAACTAATTCCTAAAAAATTTATAAGTAAGGAGTGTTCTTGAGGAAATAGAAATAAGATTATTACATGAAGAAAAAATATAGAGTGGATTAATCTGGCCCTTTGATGGTGAATGTACCTTCATTATTAATAGATTTCATATTAATTGCATAAAATATTGGCATGTCACCCACTTTTATTTCTTCTCATGTCATATTTTTTATGGGGATATACATGGAAATAATTCATTTCATTAGGAAAATTTATATACCTATAGGATAATGAGATTATTTAGGTTCAAAATAATATGCATATTATATAATGATTTGTAGGGTCCAATTTCCGTTAGAATTATTAGTTTTCAAGATGTAAATATTTGATGTTATTATATGAATTCATTAATTTTATGATTTTAAACAAAATTGTTATTTTCTTCCTAGTAAAATTATTTTCTATATTCAGATGGATTTTTATGTATATAAGGGATATTTTGGTCTAAATATTAGTAGATTATGACCATTGGTATTGATGGTTAGGACTAATAACAGTTATATAGAAGGAGAAACTATATAAATTAGTAGTGAAATCATGAAAATATATATTATAAAAAAATTAGGTGGATATAACAATTATTTCCCAAAACAATCGTAGTATAAATTCTAATATAAATTTTAAATTTTTTATCGATCTTATAATGGGGACCATTATTATTTCACTTCCATTTTATCTAATTACACTAATAGATTTGAGGTATTTGAAGGTAAAAATTGAATAGGGGAATAGAAAATGTTCTATAAGACTTTCGTTAACACCTTTTGATATTTTTTTTGTATATATGAATATGTAATATTGTTTTCTTTTTATTTTCATTGATTATCATATGCTAAATTTAGAAATAATAATTAAATGTTGCCCTCTAACTTGAATGGATAATCTATTTGATCAATTTGATAGATCCAACTGGTTTACCAAAATTGATTTTCAATACGTGTATCACTTACTTTCTATATGGAAATATAATATTCTGAAGGCATATTATAGAATTAATTATGGTAAATATGAATATATTGTTATGAATTTTGGTATTATGAATATTGAAGTAAATTTCAAGGAATTGATAATTTATATCATTTAATGGTACCAAGAAAACGTTATTATGGTATATTTTTATGATATTATAGTTTATTAGTAGGCTAAAAGTGGCCACGAAGAACACTAGGTGATTTAATTATATACAATATGGGATCATTGACTTTATCCTAAATTTCATACATGTGGATTTTGGAAGAAATAGGTACACATCCATGGACTTGTGTTTTCTTATACAGGTGTATTAATTGATGAAAAAAAAAGATAAATGTTATTAAATATTAGTAACCATCCAATAATGACATTGAGGTTCAGGGATTTCATGGAATATTAGGCTATTGCTGCCACATTATTCATGAATTTTCATATCACTCCTATCTTATGATATATTTAATGAGGAATTTTATTCACCTATAATGGATATATGACTATAGAAATTCCTTTCATGGCCTAAAATAAAGACTTGATTTGGCCCTTATCCTTACCTTTCGTGATGTAGGGAACTGTTATGTAGTATTTTTGGATGCTTATGGACATATTTTGGGTTTTGTTGTTATATAAGTAGATCATTTAATTTATTATGACTCAAGATAGTCACATGTGTTTGAAATGAATTTTCATAAAAAAAATGATACTCAAATAGATATGATATTCAATTCATTGAAGACATGACATCATTATCTATTTGGAGAAATGTTCACTATGTTTACTGATCATAAAATCTCAAAACATATCTTATAATGAGTATATTTGAACCACATGAAAAGATGGTGGATGAAATATCAATAGATTTCTAGAATTGACATATTGTACTCACTATGTAAATGAAATTCATACAATGATTCATTAATTCAAAATATTTATAATTTTTTGGCAATATAAGCCTCAAATCAGTGAATATTGGTGACTAAAACTACATATATGAATCAATATTACATCAAATAGTATATTGTTATAGTTTTTATCCTTATGAACATTGTTCCTAATTTGGTTGAGGAGATTAAGGATTCTCAAGGATATGACATTAATTTTATATTCATGAGATATAAAATCTATGGTGGGGTAACCATTATTAGATGGTTAGTATATGTGAATTTAGTTATTAATTTTTTTATAATATTATAGTTACTCCCTCTTGTTAAGAACAACTTATTTATTTTTATCACCATTCAAAATAGAATATTTATCTAGTAATCCAAAATATGTGATACACAGTAAGGACCCAATTTTTGGTTTTAGTTAAAAAAAAGAGTGTTATGTTTGTTTTTGAAATGAATTTCCTATATTTGGTTTACGTATGAAGATAAAATATCAGTTAGTATGTTTAAAATCTTAGAAATACTAATATGGATATCTAAGAAAATCACTATTGACTTTTTGATAGGTTTATCGACAACAATACCCAATCATGATTGTATCTAGGTTATTATGGACTAAGTCAAAATTTCATCAAATATAATTATAATTAATAAATCAAATACATGTGAAGAACTAAAAAAAATTCATATATGGGAAGTATTAAAGGTTCCTATTATACCATTTTTTAACATATATTATCTTTAACAAATGTCTAAATCTTTATTTTGGAAATCATTATAGAAGTTCTTTGAAACCTATTTGATTATTAGAATGGAATATCTTCTTTAATGAATTGGATGTCTGAATAGAAAATCCTATCATTTAATGTAATTCACAAAGACTGTGTTATAGTTTTTACAAGCTAATAGGAGGATAATTTACCTTTAGTGGAGTTCTCATAAAATTATAATTATACAACCATGATACGTATGTATTTTAAGAACCATATTATTTCCTTGAGGTACAGATCCTTCCATTTTAATTTGTACTTAATGAGATTGAAGGAAAAGAAACTTACACGCCTTGTATTTTCATGTACACATCGTGTAAGGAAGGTTACACACCGTATGATCCCAGTAAATGACCATGTAATGGTATGGATAGAACATGTACAAACACAGAATTTATTTTTGAGTACATTCCATGTAATTTTCTAAAATTTTTTAAATTGGGAAGTAGCCTCATGTTTCACGAGACAGATAGAGGGCTCATCTTCTTTGACCAACAGCCATGCCGAGAGGTCATTTTACCTCCCAATTGTCTTTCTAAACTCTTTTTCGATCATTATGAGATGAGTTGGAACCCAAAGGGTAAGCTCTATATTTCTCTTGAGACATCATTCATGACTTCATCTCTCAATTGATTTTTCAGAGGTTGAGAATTTTTTACTCATTTTTTAGATCTACTCCATTCTGGGTCGTATCATATCTTGATGCTAGATGAGTACAGTTGTACAAGTACAAGGTGGGTGGTCATGTGCCTTACATGAATTTTCATAATGTTTATATATGTCAGATTTTCGCATGCCCATTTTTGGGGTGTCACGTGATTTATAATTTACCCTTATTTTTTCTTATTAGTGTTTATGTAATCTAATAATTGTTTTTATGTCTGAAATTTGTTGTTTACCTTGATTAAGGGAATCTTGATGGGTTTACTTCCCTTAGAATTACCCTTTATGGTCGTTTGGTCGATGATGACTATGAGGAATTTCTTATTTCACTTATTGGGTTATCATGTTTGATTTAAAATTATAATGGAATTTCAATTGTGATAAATTTGAATTGAATTGATTAAGGTTTTGGGATTAGTTTTTCCCCTTTTCCCTATGTTATGCCCATACTTGTTGATCCATGTTTGGAATGTTTTACTCTAACTATGAACTTATCCATGTGAGTGAGGTTATGCTAGGCCTTATAATGGTCTAGATTACTTAATAGTCTTGTTTTGTAAAATTTTCTCATCTTAGTGATTTATGATAAAAAACAAGTGATAGTTTAATTACCATTTGTTTCTTGGTAAATGAATGGTACCTACCTGATTTATTGATCTTAAACATTGTGTAGTTTAATTCACTAGTGTTTCTTGTTATATTATATGTACCCAAGTGAGATAATATGTTAAATCCATGTAACTATTTAATTTATATGTGGATTCTTGTATGAAATTATTCTTAGGGGTTATTATAAATGGTCGAGCCATATTATCTATTAAAAGACAAGGTAAGGATCATGTGACTAATTGCACATTATTATCCTAGGGTGAAACATTATGTTAGTTAAAAGAAAATGGATGGGCTCAATAGGTTAATTATATAATGTTCATGGGTGATCCATTGATATGGTGGTTGGTCTCATTATGTTTTATTTAAAATTCTCAGAAAACCTATAATCTATTGGGGGATATCTGGGTTGGGCTCTATTATCAAGTGATTAAATGATTTTTATGTCATGAGATGATGGTTATTTTATGTGGGGGGTCATCATTCCTATGTCGAAACTCAAGAATTTTATATATTTCAATGGTACTTAATAATTAAATTGAATTTCATGTGATATGTATACCAAGGTAAAGGAGACGCTTGGATTCAGTCTTATCTTGTACTAGGTTACATCATCTTCTGAGACAGCTGTGGAGCCTAATTTTGAGTGCCTTCTGGTATGCAGATTTAACTATTGTAAAATGGATATTATATATATTCAATAAATGATTCGCACATACCTTTCACGGTTTCCTATAGGATTTTGTCTCACACACTTTTTGGGTCAAGCTTTTGGGCCCAAAAAATTATAATATTATAGATGTTTTATCTCGGAAAGCACCCAGCTAAAAGTAATTAATGTGATTATTTAGAACAAGAGAGCATGGGACTGAGTTGAGGCCTGTGATTCTTCTTATATTCCTTAGTTTCATTTGTTATTTTTGAAAATATATTGTGGATTACTGTAATGTACCTTATTATCCATTTTCTTAGAGTATAACATGTTGCATCAGTTTTTGTATGGAATGATGTTTGGATATGTCTAATATCAGTATTCCATTATTTACATCAATTGGATGTTCTTTACTGTATCATCTATTGTATTATTATTTATTCTTATGTGTTACAATCAGCCAATGAGGGAATATTTTCCCCACTATCTCACCCTATGCCCTCACTACTAGTCGGCATCCTCTAGTATTTAGGGAAATGCGCTTGAGGCCATGTGGACAACTAGGTCTAGGGCACCAGTTGAGTGGCATATAGATCCAATAAATTACAAAGAGGTATCAGAGGAGTCTGTTTCTTATTTTTATAACTATTTTTCAACATTAAATAAGGATAGGAATGAAATGGGATTTGGTCATTAGCTGTTATGGGAGTGGTTACCCCATGTATAGGGAAAAGGTAAATTTCATCGAATTTAATTATAAATTTTGGATTTTTAGTTGTTACAGTTGATTCAATTTCACTATTAGGTTGAGAAATTTTTTTATGTTATTTTCAATATTATTATGGTTCTATTTTGTTGAAAACTGATGAGATGAGGGTATACCATCTCATGCATCATATAGGAACATGTTAAAAATTTCATTTCATGCATTCTATCCATTCCATTTAAAAGCATGTCTGATTTCATACTGTTGTGATAGATGTAAATATAGATATGCATGTTTTTTTGATAGGTACCATGATTGATATGACTATTATTGTGATAGTTGTACTAGTACATGTTATGGTTTAATTAGACGGACACCAAACATTGTTCCCTAAAGAGTATGGGCCCTCTTAGATTTGAAATTGGTGGATAATGTTTCATCCATGGGATATATATTGTGTTGTTATGTGCTATATTTGGATGTCAAGATTTGATTTTTGGTGATAATGGGCCCCCAAAGATAGGAATTTGGAACATAGTTGCATTATTTTGAAAAAATAGAGGTTTTATGGATGTTTCTACGGATTACTATCTTGAAATGCATACAGAAAGTCATGTGATTCTATGAACACACATAATGTGTTATTATTTTTGTAAATATATAACTTTTCATTAGTACACATCATGTAGTAAGATTACATACTTTGTGGTAATTGAACATGTTTCTGATCATGTTTTAGAGATCACAGGTTGTTGGTTTTGGTTAGTGCACATTGTGTGCTTTAGATACACATCATGTAGTTTTACTTAGGTGGACCCCATATGACTCTGGCCATGTGGAAGTGCATGTCTAGGTGGGAGAAAATGAGTACCCGCCATGAGTCTAGATTACACGTTGTATTATAGGGATGTCTACATACCTAGGTCAGTTGTAATAAATGACTATGTAAGAGCTTGATGGTACACATTGTGTACTATTTTTCTGAAACACTTATGGTTTTTTCTTTTTTTATTTCCCTTTTCAGTATTGGAACTGAGAGTAGTTATTTCTAATTATTTTTCTACATAGATGAGTTTGGTGAATACTATAAAGTGTTCTTAGGACTTCTAATGGGTAGTTTGGGAATTCATTCTAAATGGAGAGGTTCTACCAATAGTTATCATTTTAAATTGTCACTTGAGAGTCAACTTAGTTTGAATAACTAGTTGGGTTTTCAGACCAACCTAGTTAAGTACTATGTTCTAAGATGAGTTGTGATCTATCTCTCATATGCTAGGCTTTATTAACATCTCCCTTATGAGATGTGTCCTTCTAGCCTATGAGGTCGTGATAAGAGTTAATATCATGGATTCTATGTAGGATTCCACTACTTACGTTTTGGACTAGATAATTTTGTGTAGGATGTATTTATCTTGTATTTGGTTAAAAAGGATCCCTAGTGGGATTAATTTTTTTACATGATTTTATAGGGAGTTATTTATAGGATCTATCTTCTATGTACCATTTTCAAGGATCCCTATTGTGGGATGCCTTTGTTTTTTATCTTTCGAGGATCCCATATAGAATTCTACCCATGCCTTTTTAGTTATGGATCTCGTGTAGGATGCCTTCACCCGTGTCACATAGAGGATCCTAACTATGATACCTTTTAGTGTTATGACTCTTAATCTATATAGGATTCTATCCTTTGGTTAAGATTTTCAATGTTGGTACTGCCCAGGTGTTATTTTCCCTAGTAGGATAATTGAGTCTTAAAATAGGACACCCATTTTTGAATGGGTGATCATTGTATCTTGACCCTTTAGATTGGAATGGCCATTGAGGAATTCTCTTTTTAATAGGTTAGACATTCCTTGGGCATGGTCATCCACATACGAGGTCATGTGAACCAATAATTCATTAAGTGATGGGTGACTTGGCATGTCGTCATCCTTGTAAATGGTTGGGTTGATGATATTCTTTTGATCTATTTCATGCATGAGCCATCTGGTATTAGTATTCATAGGGTGGGAAGCTTATAAATTGTACCCAAAATATGTTGTTTTTTCTTCTAAAATCGATGTAGTATATGTTTACATATGTGGTACCCATCGAGTGTTAAATGTTAAAAATGAGTTGTCAGGTTCAGTTAAATCATTGAGCTTTATGTTGGTGTGTATATTCTTAGTTATTCTGGAGTAGACTAGCCTAAATGTTTTGGAACCTAGTTTTTCCCACTGCTCGAGAGGAATTTATATGAAATGGGTGTTTTGAAACGTTATTTGCATTAATTTTTTGATTTCATTCCATGTGATATGACGAAGTGATCATGGTTTTTGGGACAACACTCATGTGTTTAATTTGGTTATGAACTAGTGCATTTAAGAGAAGTTGTTCCTTTTTCTTGATGTTTAAGACACTCTGGGGTGGAGGGAGTCCAGTCTATTCTATTGAAATGTGTTTTTCCTGGTATAAGGATCACAATCAAGGAACATTTTAAAATAGTTTTTCTACTTGAATTTCATTGAGGCTTGCATCTCTTGTTTCATGTTGATTCTCTCTTGACAACATGACAGTTGTTGTGGTTGAATTTTTCTGCAACCCTTATAAGGAACCGATGATCCTGGATGGACTTTGATGGTTAATCATAAGCTATCACCTAAATTACTTTGGATAAAGTCCTTGAGATTGGTTATATGATGGTGAGTTGGCAGGTGAAGAAAGTGTTCACTTTTAGGAGGTCGACAAGTAGTGGTTCATCTATACGTTTCTTATGATCCTTGAAATCCTCTAATTGTGCCCTTTCTTAAGAGGCGATCATGTCCCCTATCTTGACATCAACTAGGATACACTATGATAGAATCGGTTATACGTCACATTATAGTTGAAAGCCATTGGGCTACTTCAAAATCCTTTTTGGGTGTTGTACGCAGGATGCATGGTTTTAAATGAGGCTTGCTTAATCATGAGTGTAACTTTTGTTTCTGTGTAGGAATTCCTTGGATAGACTCTGGATGCCTATCACTTTCATTGGCATGACCACCAGGCGGATGCCGCTATAGCTTTAGTAAGTGTTCTTATGTTGACTTTTGTCTTTTTACCAATGCCTCACTTGTAATGGGGAGTATGAACCCCCCTTGGGAGTTCCTTAGAATTTGGTTTGTTGAATATAGGGTTTTATCGAACATATTTTGGGCACGGATGTGATGCTTAAAAATAGGTAATGATTCAAGTGGTATAAATGTATAATTATGATTTTATTCATGTTGTGACATGAACTTTTAAAAGATCATTGGATGGCTTGACAATGGATCTTCACGGAGAGATAAGCATGTGCTTTGATGAGCGGTATCATTGTGGTTGTATGGTGCCTGAGGAGTAGCCATTGTTCTCTATTGCAATATGTCTCCTTTTAAGCAAGATGTTTCTGAGATAAGTAACTGATTTATGGAATTACTCATTATCCTTATTGTTCTTCATTTTTTGTTCTAGTGAACTAGTTTAAACCCTCTTCCAGTTTAAGGTGGGTGTTGAGAAAGAATTTGAAATCTATTTTGAGGAATGATTGTGTGATCGATTTTGATGAGGTCGATCAGGGTTCAACCGTTCTTTGATGTAAGGTCACCATAATGACCTCAGATATTTTCAGGCTTTCTTAGTTAATGGAAAATCAAGCCAGATACATCACTATAATGATCAGTGGCGTGATTGGTGGATTTTTCTAATGATTGAGGTGTTGTGGTAACAATACCATTAGGGTTGTTGTTGGTAGGATCCTGAATGTTTCATTTATCATGCCAATCAAGGAAGCCTTTAGTTTTGATGATATTGGAAGGGTTTACATTCATGAAATTTTATGACTACATGGGGTTCCATATTCTGTCATTTTATATAGGGATGCCCAGTTTACTTCTCATTTCTGGAAAGTGCTATAGAGTTCTTTTGGTACGCATGTGATTCTCCGTAGAACATACCACCCCCAGTTAGATGTCCAGTCAGAGAACACAATTCAAGTGTCGTAGGGAATGCTTCAGGCATACATCCTAGATTTTGGTGTTTCATGGGAGAGACAGATACACTTGGTTGAGATTTTCTATAACAATTTATTTCATGTCACTTTTCATATGGTTTCTTATAAGGCTTTGTATGGTATTCCATGTCGATCACTCCTGTGTTGGTTGGATGCAAGAGAGGTAGCTATGTTGGGACCTTGTCTTGTCGAGGAGACCACTGAGCTTATTTAGTTGATGCAGAATCATATGTCTATTTCATAGTCTCATATGAAGTTTTACACAGATTATCGTAGATGAACATTGGATTTCATGGTCAGGGAATGTTTTTTCCTATATGTCACACTGACGATAGGACACAATAGGGTAATAGATAGGGTAATACATCATTGTGATTCATCAGGCTATTTTAGATTCTAGAAAGGGTCATCCTGGTTTCCTATCGGTTGTAGTTACCATAGAGGTACCGATATATGCACAAATTATTCCCCATTTCTCAGTTTTGGAATTTATTTTCAGACCCCTCTCATAGTTTTCAACCTAAGGAGTTTGAGTTAGAGGTGGATGCATCCTTTGAGGAGAATCCAATTTGAAATATGGATTCTAGAACCGAGTTTCTACATGGCCAGTCTTTTACATTAGTATAGGGGTTATAGTATCATGGTCGTGTTTTGGATGATACCTTGGTGAGGGTGTTCAATGTACTATCGTAGAGTCTAGAGTTATTCTATGGTTTTTTCTTCATAACCCTTGGATGGAAAATTTATCAATGAATTCATTTAAGGGGGAAATATTCTAAGAACATGGCTCCTTCCATGAGTTATAGATCCTTCCTTTATAATTTTTACTTAATGAGATAGTGGAATAAAAATATTAAACATCATGTATTTTCACGTACACGCCATGTAACGAGGGTAACATGCCATATTATCCCAGTACACAACCATGTAATAGTTTGGATCAGACATGTACAAATATGGATGATATTTTAAAGTACATGCCATTTACTTTTCTAAAATTTGTTAATTCAGGTAGTATCCTAATGTTTCATTAGAAAAATAGAGGGCTCATCTTGTTCGATGAGAAACCTTTCTGAGAGGTAATTTTGCATCCCAATTATCCATTTGAACTCTATTTTGATCATCATTGGATGCATTGGAACTCAATCAATAAGCTCTTGATTCTTCTTGGTTTATTCTTAGTGATTTAATCTCTAGATTGAGTTGTTAAAGGTTGTGAATTTTTTATCATTTTGTAGATCTACTCTATTTTGGGTCGAATCAAAGCTCTATGTTGGATGAGGAGAGTCCTACGAGTATGAGGTAGGTGGTCTTGTGCCTTTAGTGAATTGTCATGATGTTTATATATTTATAACTATTGTGTACCCATTTTTGGGGTGTCTCTTGATTTATAATTTACACTTATTGTTTTGTATTTTTGTTTAGGTAATCGAATAAGTGTTTTAAAGTATGAATTAAGTTGTTTCCCTAGATTAAGGGCCACCCCATGGGTGAATTTCCATAGGAATGACTATTTATGACCGTTTGGGTGAGGTTTCTTATGAGGAATACCTTTTTTCCTTTATTCGGTTATCAAGTATTAATTACATTTATAATGGAATTACTTTTGTGATAAATTTTTATTGAATTTATTAATGTTTTCGGATTAGTGTTTTACCCATCTCCCATGTTATGACTATAACTATTTAAGCATGTTAGGAATGTTTTTCTCTTACTATGAACCTTCCCATGTAACTTAGGTTATGACAAGGCCTTATAATGGTTTATATTACTTAATTGACTTATTATGTAAATTTTTCCAATGTGAGTGACTTATGATTAATGACATGTGATGGTTTAATTTCCATGGGTTGCATTGTATATGAATTGTGCCTGAGTGATTTATTGATGTTAAACCCTGTGATAGTTTAATTCACTTATGTTGCTTGTTATATAATATGTTCCCACACAAGTTTACATGTTCAAGCCATGTAATATTCTAATTTACATCTTGTTTCATGAATTAAAGGATTATGAGGGAATTATTATCAATGGGTGAGCTATATTATAAGTTTAAAGATAGGGCCTGACTCATCTGACTAATTAAACATTACATACCTTGGGTGAACAGTTGTCTCGGTTAAAACATAATGGATCAGATCGAGAGGTTAATTGTGTAAAAGACACAAGCGATCCCTGGATAGGGTGGTCATGCTTATTAAGGCTTATTTATAATGGTGAGAAAACCATGTATCTATTGAGGGATACTCAGACCAAGCTCTATCAGCTTGTGATTAAATGATGATTATGTCACGAGATGAAGATTACATTAATTCGGGGGGTCATCAGGCCTAGGTCTGACCTTGATACTTTTATATAATCTAATAGATTTTAATAATGAAATTTAATGACTAGTGAAATGTCTACCTAGACAAATAAAAAGATTGGATTCGGTCTTCACTTGTACTTTGTTACATTGTCATCTGAGACACCTACTGATCTTACTTTTGAGTGCCTTCTAATTTACTATTTTCACTATTTTACACTGCATGTTATATATATACAATGACAGATTTTCACAGACCTTGGTTGGTTACCAACTGGGATTTATTCTCTCACCCAATTTGCGTCCTGATTTCGGGCTCAAATAGATTATATGATTGCAGGTGTTGATCAGGGAAAACACCATGTTATAGGTACTTGATGTGGTGCATAGGAGCATGAGAGCATGAGACTAAGCTAAGGATTGCAATGCTTCTTGGCTTCATTTGTTTCTTTATTTCCATTGGATCATATATTATTGATTACTGGAAAGTACATATATGGTTGATTTCATAGAACATAACATGATGTATCGTATTTTGTATGGAATGATGTTTTGTTACTTCTAATATCAATATTTCTTTATTCACTTCATTAGAATGTTTCTTTCTACTTATGCCATTATTTTATTATTTATTCCACTATGTTACACTATGAGACTGAGGGAAAAATTTCCCACTATCACACCTTAGGCCCTTACTACTAGTCGGTAGCCTTTGGTGTTTAGGTAAATGTGCTTCAGGCCATGTGGCCAACCGGTTACGGGGAACCTATTAAGTGGCATCCGGGTTCAAGATGTTAAATGTATACATTCGAAGTATTGTATGTCCATCATTGTCCATACCCACATTATTAGGTAAAGATATGAGAATCATTACTAATTAGAACTAGTCTTATTTTGGAGATGGAAAAGAATATTCATATGATCATGAATGGAATGAAAATGCCCCAAACCATTATAAAGATTACACGTGTGATCAATTATCCAAATAACATTTTTAGTGGGGTATCATGTTTTATTATAGTTCTCCCAATGGATAGGAAATTTCTATTTAGATAAACATAAGACATTGTTCTTCAATAGTTGCAACTTTTGAGATACTTGAACAGATTGGTCATATGGCCTATTGAATGGATTTACCAACAAGATTTAGTTTGTTTAATAATTTTCTTCATATATATTAAATGAGGAAGTATGAAATTTACCCTGACCATTTCATTTGATGGAATAATATTGATATAGATTTGTATTCTACAATTATCTATGTTTTAGTATTTATTATGAATATATGAGAGGATATATTTCATTGGATATATTTTTGTCCTATGTGTTATCATAGAAGGATTATAATGAGTATCTGGTGTAAGATTGAGAAGAAATCATTATGGGGTAATGGCCAAAACTCTTCTAAATCATGGGAAAGATAAATATTTATTAGGATATAAAACACAATGATGGTGATAATGTGACACAACTTCATGAGGTATGAACAAATCTATTATGTGGTTTTCATATTTGTATTTGATGAGATTATTCTTGTGTTATTTATGTGAAATTTGGGTAATTCTGTTTGAATCAAATGGTGTCCAGTGGAATACTATTTTGAGAATTCATTAATGTTATCATTAAACAAGAGAGAGGCTAAGGTTTTCCTTAATTAGAGTTATAGTTTGATCAATATAGGTGTAACCATGTAGATTCATCATAAATTTTGTGACATAGGAAATAGTTTTCTCATGTTTTTCCTTCATTGTTTTCAAAACTTTGTGGCCAATCGTACATGTAGGGGGATTTTATATAGTGGTTCCCATATAGTTGTTTCACAATTTATTAAACCATGTTTCTAAACCATTTGTTGTGATTATTTAAATGTTAAAATTATAATTTCAATGATGAAACATCCCAAAAATCCTATTTCTTCCTATATTTTCCATATATGTCATAATATGAGGATCCTCTAGGTTTTTTTGGTTATTATCATTGATTTTTAATCCAATTAAAATGTTTCATGGTGTGTTAGATCTTGTGAATCACGGTTTGTTGTATGTTTCTTAATATATGTATAGTTATATTCCTTGACACATTCTAAGAACCATAGGTCAAATTGTTATGCCTTGATCTAGGGGTTATGTTATTTTTTCATGTGATTTTTTTATATTTATTGAATGGATGGATGGATAATGTTTGGAACAGCCATGTTGGTTGTTATTTCTCTAGTGATGGACTATGTTATGATGTATGTGGATTATATCTCTCTAAATTATCTTGAAGATGAAGTCATTTTATTTACAAAATTATTTATCATTCATTCAATAAAAACCCATTCGTGAAAGACTATTATAATTCTCTATTGTGAAATGGATTTAAAATAATAGTTTACAAAGATTCATAAAAAGTGTCTTCATAAATATATAAAAAAATATGAAATTAAATTATATATTTGAGATACTATAGAATACATGGGGATGAATGTGTGTTTGATTTCTCTATGAGGGTCTCTATTTAATTTGGACATTGGTACCTTTTCCAACATAGGAATGAGGCTACATGATTATGTGATGACATGGTATTAATGATGAGTTACCTATCATGGGTATTGGCGATATTATTTTGGAAACATGGATATATATGTGAATATATATAATGGGTATTCCAAGAAGAATGAATAGATTCAATTCAATGAAAAAATTATTTCACTATGATTTTTTTGATAATAACAAGACTGATAAAATATGATTTTTATGTAAATTTTTTTATTCCTCCTTAATTTAAATGAATATATATTTATAACCAATTAAAAATTCCTACTTTTTTATGTAATACCACATTTTTTATATTTCATTAAAATATAATTTTTTAGACATGTTTTACATTTCATTATGATGATTATCTAATTTTTTATGTCATAAAAATTTAGTTTTTGGAATTATTGTCACACATCATATATTATCATGTTTTTCTATTTTTATGTCTACTATAGGACGATTTTCTATGACAACCCAGACATTGTAATTTTATGATTACATATCACTTAGAATATATTTCATTACATAAAATCCTAATATATATTTTATTTATATATGTGGAGTATTATTAAAAAACATTTACTATAAAAACCCATGTTTTATTTAAATAACTAAATTTTTAAACTATATGAGAAACTAATTAACATATAATAAGTCAAAAATATCTCCAAAAAATTCTCCACATAATCCATCATATTATACATATCATGAGAAATACTTTTATTTATTACTTAATAAAGTAAAAACATTGGAAGGGGTGAGATAAAATTATTTGTAAGGGTATGAATAAAAATAATAATAAAAGATCATAAGTGAGATTAAGATAAAAATATTTGTAAAATAATGTAATAAAAGAACATTATAAATAAATATGTAATTTATATCAATTTTAATTGATGTTTATAAGCATGGATACTTAAAATTAGTAACTGATAACAGAAGATCTTAGAATCATGTTATATTTAGAAACAACCTAAAGCATGACACAATAAGTAAAATTAAAGTCTCATTTATAAGTTAATATGGCGTACAAATTACCACGGTGTATTGAGTTTACTCCCCATTCCTATTAATAGTGTGTAAATCATACCATGGTGTGTTATATTATATCTATAATCCCATACATTCCATATTATAAGATATATATCACTACCTAATTATTTAAAGGGATATGTAATTATCATATGAATAATAAAAAATATCAGATGGAGTCCCATAATGAAATACATTCAATCCTAGATCTCATAATATCTCAAAAGTTATATAGAATTATCCAATTAATTAGAGGGAAATTATATTTCATCCCACTCTTCACATATAAATAACATGTATATTCATACAAGTTTCACATGTTCAAAAGAAACCATACAATAATAAAAATCATGATAAATAGAAATTTTAATTACTTGTCTTCCCAGTATAATTAAGAATTACATAATTTTTTAATCTTAATATTTTAATAAAAAATATATGTACTAAACATTAACTCAAAATGTAGGAAAATTCATGTGAAATATCAAGGAAAAGCTAAAAATTAAATGTTCATATAATGATTTTTAAAAGGGGAAAGTAAAATTTTAAGGATCGAAATATATTTTTATTAACCTATACACCATAATTGAACAATTTTTTGTTTATATAAAAAATGATGGATACAATTTTTATTAATATAAAAAAACATCATATAGAGGTGATATTTTCATGTAATATGAAATTTGAAGGTTACCATTTTATATTCTAAAGAACACCATTATTGAAATACAACATCCTAAAAAGGATAATAAAACATTATACAAAAAAGAGGATAAGGTCACATTATATAAATAAATTATATTTCCAATTAAAAATATGATCATTATTGGGAATGTAAATAATGCACTAGTGGGGAATTCATAATTTAATAGGGTGATGATTTCAATTAATATAATTTCATTTAACTAATAGGAAGGACAATATACCAATTGTTTTAAACCATTAGAGTATCCTTAAGAACTATTCCTATGACCTTTAACAGTTGTTCCTATAACATTTGGAATGTAAGACAAGGTGATACCCCTATGAAAATTATTTTTTAATCCTGTTGGTATAGAAGGTCGAATTTTTTTTAAAACTAATGTTTAACCTAAACCATTAGTATATATGATATACAAATGGCTATAAACCATTATTTTATGTTGGTATTCTAATAATAAGAAAACATTTCACTATATTCACCATTAAATAGAAACATTAAATACAAAAAAAACAAATTTATTCCATCAACCAATTACATTTCACATTTAAAAAATTGATAATTTAAAAAATAAATAATAACACATATAAAATAAAATTTCATAAAAAACACCATTTTCATAGTTCTTCTATAAATATAAATTAAGATATTGAGAGGATCAATATCTCCATAATAACCATTAATACAGTCATTTACATCACTATTATCATGAATATCATTAGTAGTATATCTTCTCATATATGTCTGTTGTTATCACCAGCATGAAATTAATTTCCTTGCCAACCACTTGAACCATTATCTTCATTTCCTAGTTCATCATATATGGAGTGCATCTATGATATTCATGTATGAAAAATCATAGTGATATCGAGTTGTAGGGATGGTTATAAAGCTTCTGTAGCTTTAAAAACTCATTGAAGGCATTTTTATGTCTTCTACTCTCAAACATAGATGATTTTTTAGCCTATACAACCTATGTATGGGCCTCTTGTACCTCTTCATGATTCTATTACCACTCAATTCTACCAAAGTGGTTAAAGCCTCCTAATGTACGACAATAACTATATGTTATGAAAAACTTATTGAGTCATCATTGGACTCTTCTGTAGCTCTCTTTAGTTAATATCTATCATTAATCATCATCTAACCCAAAGTTGGCATCCCCATTCGCATTAAGTGCCTCCAAAGCATCTTTATAGAAATATAAATGAGATATTTAATGTATATTAGATTTAAAATGTAGACACCATGGTAAAAAATTTAATAGTTTCTTGGATGTGATTTGATATAGAGCTCCCATGTTTATTCATTCTCACAATGATATATTTTTTCTTAATTTTCATTCCCTTCTAGGTTTATACCACCCTATAGAGGCATCATAGGCATAACATACAAAGATATTACATAAATTTAGATGAATATTCAAAACAAATCATTTATAAACATTCCATATAACCATACAGTATTAGTTTATTCAAATAGTAGATACAAAATCGTCTTATTTTGTGAATAATATTCAACAACTCCCATAAATATCTTCTCACATTGAACACATATTAGACATACTCAAAATAAAGTACTTCTTCATTACATAGGGAAAGGAGAAAATATTAATGTGTGATTTCAAATTCATAATACATTTAAATATAGAATATATCAATCAATGATCATATGAGATAATAAGATAAGATAATGAGTATGAGAAAATGATTAATACTTATCTTAATCATACCCAATTAGTTAAGGATATTTAATCATAAATCATGGAAAATTAATTTTTCATTACAAAATACATAATTTATAAGTTTATTGAATTTTAAATAATTAATCATGATCCATGATATGGTATCCACATAATTTTCTAGCATACACATAAGAATAGAAAATGAATCCCTATTCATATATCACTAAGGAGACTATCACTACAGATTATGATCACTCTATATTTTATAATTTATTTAGTCGATTTTTACACTCAATGCTATCTTATTCTATGTATTTTCTTAATTAACTATATTTATTAACCATTCAAGTCTTTATTATCCCATGAGATATCCATCATTACCCAATTCGTTGGAGTGATATATAATTCTTGGTCCAAATATTACATATTGAAAACCAAATATTTGTGGAAAATAAGATCCTAAAACATTCATCATGTAATCTTATAACAAACCATCGAATGGAAATGGGTTTTATAATAATTTCATCATTCCATCCTATCATATCCTATAGACAATAAATAGGTTTCTAAGTGGTTTCATCATAACATAATTACCTCATGGGATAGAAATGGGTGTCATAAAATAATCTGAAAATAATAAAAATAATAAGACGACCAATGAAATAATGTCGATGTGATTTTAAGATAATATCAAATTTTGATCATAATAATCATTAATTTATGTTGACATAGATTTAAAATACTGTAAAATTTTCATTCAAAACATTAATCAAGATTAAGAGAAAAACATACTTTTCATTTGATAATATTTTAACAAGAAAATCATAAAATAATGAGAGTATTATTTTCTTTGAAAAGAATATAGGAAACATATAAATGGATATTCAAATAATATAACAATTATTCTAGATGGAAAATCTATTCATAACATAAAAATTAAGAGTGTTGGTCAGAGTGGTTTACTCAAGAGGGGGGTGAATTGAGTACCAATTAAAATTTCTGTATTTAAAAACATTGTCTTAAAGACCCCCAAAATAAAATAATAAATTAAACTGTAGTGAATTTATATTAAAGTAGTGGTTCTGTTAGATTCTCAAGGGATTGATTAATTCCCAGTTAATCAACACAGGAGTGTGTGATTATCTTTTGAAACTAACTTACTAATCTACACTTAACATAAACACTTTCTAATTTAATTATCAAAGTAACATTAAAAACAGTATTAGTTTTAATGTGATTAGCAGCGGAATAAAAACTTTGAAAGAGATGGCACAACAAATGTAACCAAGAGGTTCAGTATCAAGCCGAGACTTAGTCCTCTCAAAAGTTTATATAAAAATGATCCACACCCTGGATCGGGGTTCAACAGTTTAAAACTGTCCAGGTCCAAGACCTCTACCACTGTTCTTCGTGGGAAACAGTACAACAGCGACCAGCTGTCCAGGTCACACATGACCTCTACCAATGTTATTTGTGGGAAAGAAAGAATGCAAGATTTTGGTAAGGATTTACAAATCCTCCAGTTTAAGTATAGGAGACAGTGTATGTGTTAGATACAGCAGATAACACACACTGCTCGAAACGAATAATAATAAATCACAGAACAAGAGATGTAGAGTTTAGAGATGGTTCTGGTGATTTCAGTGTAGCTCTGGACTCCTTTGGATTCGATCAGAAGTGAGTCTGAGTCCTCTTCTCGTTTCTATTGAGAAACAGAGTGTCGTATGCTCCAGGTTCACAAACAGGGAAAATGTAGAGGTTGAAGTTCTGTAGTGTTCTTCTTGTACGCACATAACACTTCTCGAGTATGCTTGATTGTCTATGAGCTTCTCTTTGTTCTTCTCGTTCTTGTGTTTCTGGTATATTTCATCCACCACACTTCTCTTTTCTTTTTGTTGTTGTTGTGGTAGTTTTTTTGTGGGCAGCGTAGTCTTCTCATATTTATCTCACGGGCAACAGGGGACAGAAAAGATTTCCTTTCTGCAGGTACGAGGTACGGGTTCCTGACATCCGACAACCTTTATCAGATATTTGACAAATCATTAAAATGTACATGATATGACTGTTAGATGGATTAAATATAGGAAATAAAGAAATTCAAACAGTGAGTCGAGTGATCGGTAGGTAATCAGCATCGGTAGCTTGGACATCGGTAGCTCAATGTCATTAGTTGCTTTGACTCTATCGGTGGCTCTATGCATCGGTTGGTACATGATTGTATCGGTGACTTTGTTTATCGGTAGCTCCATGCGTCGGTAGCTCCATGCGTCGGTAGCTCCATGCGTCGGTAGCTCTATGCGTCGGTAGCTGTGAGTCTGTCAGTAGCTTCGTCCATCGGTGACTCTTATTCCATCGGTAGCTATTTATACTTACACCGGTAGCTCTATATTTGTATCGGTATCTGTTTGTAAGTCAGTAGATTATATTTATAAGCACATCGGTAGCTCTGTGTTAAGTATATCGGTGACTCTGTCTGTCGATAGACTAAGTCTATCGGTAGACTGGGTACCGGTAGCTCTTTATCAGTAGCTATAGGTAGATTACTTATCTGTTTTATGCAGAACACATCCGATTGTGTTAGAATTAATTTATAACTTGTATGAACATGGATAAATGTGGATTAACATATTCCAAAGACTATTTTACAAATTATTTTTGGTTTGATCACAGATTTGAAAGAATTAAAGTATAGATCAATGATTCTTAAAAATATCATAGAGAATGAAAACATAATTGGGATTTTCAACACATATGAATACATGATTGAGATTATCAAAACAGGTGAGGTCAACAATCTCCCCGTTTTTGATAATCACAATTTATGATATGGGCATTTAACATAGAGAAAATATAATAGTAAAGAGTATAATATTGAATTCAATTTTCTCATTGAAAACAGCATCAGAGATAATAGAAATAGTATGATTTAGACATAAGTTATCAGAGGTAACAATCATAAGGTATCGAAGGTAAAAAGAAACATAATATTATCAGAGATAAAATTGAAAAGAAGGTTATTTTTCTCCATGGAAAATATTTTTCATTCTCTCATTTTGTTCTCCCCCTTATTCTCTCATAAAATGTTTCTCCCCCTTTGTGATAATCAAAAAGTGGGAAAGCATATATCGGAGACAAATAAGACATGATAAGTAAAAAGAGTTCTTCTGTATTATAACAGTTAGAAAGTAAAAAAACAGAATACAAATGAATTCCTATCAAAAATCCTGGCCACTGGATCAATCCTCATCTTCCACGTGAGATTTTCCTTTGGGATCAGAAGAAGGTTCGGGTGATGAGGATTCAGGTGAAGGTTTTGGAATGCCAGAAAAGATCAAAGGAGGCTGGGCTACGGACACAGAGTCAGGCCTGTAGGTTGAAGATCATTGGGTGATCATTGGTGTGAGTCTTCGAATAGCTTGAGCAGGAGTCAGCTGGAATGTGGAAGCAGCTGAGGCAGAAGCAGGAAAAGCAGGAGGTATGATGACTGGTCGGGCATCAACATGCAAGAAGGGCAGCAACAGATTTCTAAAATCCATAATAATTCCACCTCCTCTTTACATAGCAGAGATGAAATCATCTTTGTTCTCCATGAATTTCTCTAAGGCAGGAGTCAGTTCTCTTAGCTTGCTCACATGTTCTCTAAAAGCTTGAGTTACTGGAGGTAGCTTCATGTTTTCCAACATCATCTTGAAGTGGTGTTCGAGTTGATGCTTGGTGAAAATTCTGGTGAAGTAGTAGTCCACTTTGCTCTTTATGGATTCCTGATAGGCAGAGGCTTCTCTCATATAATCTTGAACAATCTTCATTATTTCTCTAGCAGAATCTCTTGTAGAAAGCACCACTCGGCTCAACTCTGATAGTCCACAGAGCCACTGGTTGAAATAGAACTAATCTCCTCCTTCAACATTGCGCGAACTTGATTTAGGTCAACTAATAGTTTGGATGTGAGAGGGCCAAGAGAGAAGGAAACAGTTTCTTTGAAACTCTTAGACAAACCACCGATTAGTCTTTGAACTTGAGAGTCTTGTAATTGAACATGATCCTTCACTGAGGTTTTGAAACTTTCAAACACAGAGAAAAACTGGCTTACTACACTCTTCACATAAGCTAGGTCCTTGTCAGCTTGAGACTTGGAGATCATATAAGAATCCAAAGCAGCAACTAATGTCTTGAGAGCTTCAAGATTTGCTTCGATTCTAGAAGACTGAGTCTGGCACTCTTTCACTTCTTCCAAAAGCTCAGACACAAAAGAAGATAAATTACAAGCCAGAGATAGCTCGAAGGATCTCTCTAACATTTTCATTTCTTCATAAAATCTTTGCTTCATCTCAGCAACTGATGCACTGAATGATTATTTCAGCTCATTCTTCATGGATTCATGATCAGATTTAGAGACAAAATCATTTGAGACAACTGTAGCAGATCCTCTTGCTGAGGCCAAACTAACTACAGATTCAGTCACTATTGAATTAATTGAGGATGCAAGGGAGGTTTCCATTAACTTCACTTCTTCAACAAAACTGGTTTTGAGGTCCTCTTTCAGCTTATTCAGATCATGAAATCTGACCACATCATCTGGCAACAACTCAGAAGAAAGATCATAATTGGTCTTCGGTCTATTCACAGACATCTCATTATCTGAATCCGGATAATCCAATCCACAGACTATAAACCCTGGGTCTTCTACCTAGTCTCCAAGCTCAACATCTACTATAACATTTCCAAGAACAGATTGATGCTCCCCCTCAATGGGTGCATTCCCATGTATCACAACAGCATTCAGTGCTGGATTCTCTTCATCAGAATCTTCTACTACAAGTTCCACCGGTGCAGTATCTAGAAGATCTTCTGATACAGGTACAACTTCTTCTGTATCTCTTTCTACTTCAGCAGTCGGCATAGCTGAGCTTCCAATCAAAGGACTCATACTTAAACTACCAGAAGCAGGCGATTCAGATACATTCTCCTTTTCCTCTTCTTCTTGGTGAGGTACAGACTGGTCTTCCTCATAATTAGACAAAATTTCTTCTACCTTTCCTTTCCTAGAATAAACCAATTCTGCAACAGGACTTGGGGGAAAGTCTGGATCTCCTCCAACATCCATAGGAGTTTATTCTTCTTCTTCTTCTGTTTCATCACTATAAACAGGTTCCTCTTCATCAGGTCTCAGATTCGGATCTCTCATATCCTTTGGTCTTGAGGGATGATCCACAGGATTAAACCTATCATATATCATCTGATCATCACTGACCCATTCTCCCTTCCATGGGTTCCAGTTAATTTTCATGTACTTACAAACAGTCGAGGTGATGCAGAAATTGTTCTTGACTACAACTGTCTCATCCTGAGACTCAGCTATTCCTTTCACTTTTATCATTACTGAAATCAGCTTGGCAAAGAATAAAGCATTAGTCTTTGACTTTGGTCTAATCATGTCTTCCATTTGAAGCATTAACAATCTGCACAGATTGATTTTCACACCATGTCTTAGCAAATGAATAAGATAGATATCTTGATATCTCAGATTTGCAAAATCTCCTCGCCTTGGTATCAACACATGCTGAACAAACTTAAAAAGCAGTCGATTCTCTCCATCCATTTCAGCAGCAACCACTTGCCTTTGATTCCCATTACCAGTCAGTTCTTTTAAGGCGGTTTCATAATCAAAGATGTCACTGCTATGTGGCATTGCTCTTGATACATACCCAGAGACACCTTCATGTGGTACTTTTAAATACTCAGCCCACTCTTCTGAAGAAAAAGACATCTCTTTTCCATTTAAAAAAGATCTTACCCGATTCTCATTTTCAGACTTCTCGAAGGTTACAAACTCGTAGAACTGTTTTACCAACTTCGGGTAGTATGGGCCATTGTTATTCTAGAAACAATCCACCCATTTATGGTCCTCCAGAATCTCGAGTACTAACGATTTTCTAGGCAGTAGCCATTCCACGTACAGTTCCTTCTCGATTACTATGTCTCTATTCTGCAAGTGAGGATTCACTGGTCGCCTTCCCGATCTAGTTCTGACTTCACTAACACTGGCTTTATGTTGTGTATTCTGCTTCTTAGCGTTGGGTTCCACACTTTCATCTCTGACGATAGGAAGCTTAGTTTTTTCCATCGCGGGTTTAGGGTTCTTGGTCGATTTGGGAGCTATGGTTCGAAGGTGAGAGATTTTGAGCTCGGTGAGGTAAGAGGTGGCTTAGACTTAGTTTTATCATTTAGGAATTCCAAATAAACGACTAAAATAGAGTGAGATAAAATAAAATAAAACGATTCATATTCTTGGCGGTAGACAGATGTTTTAGAAAACATTGCATTGGTGTGAGTTAATCATCGGTGAGAAAAACAAATCGGTGAGAATTGTACATCGGTGAGAATTGTACATCGGTGAGAATTTTCACATCGGTGAGGATTTTCACATCGGTGAGAATTTTCACATCGGTGAGAATTTTCACATTGGTGACAATTTTACATCAGTGAGAATTTCCACATCGGTGAGAATTTCACATCGGTGAGAGTTTTACATCGGTGAGAATTTCCACATCAGTGAGAATTTCACATCGGTGAGAATTTTACATCGGTGAGAATTTCCACATCGGTGAGAATTTCACATCATTGAGAATTTTCACACCGGTTGTGATTAAACATTCCCAATTCGTGTCTTATGTAACTTAGCCTATCCGAACTTAAAGGTTTAGTGAAAATAACAGCCAATTGATGTTCGGTTCCAATAAATTCAAGAGAAATATCACCTTTTTGATAGTGATCTCTTAGGAAATGGTGTCTTACATCTATGTGTTTGGTTCTAGAGTGAGATACAGGATTGTTAGAGATGTTTATTGCACTGGTGTTATCACATTTGATTGAAATATGTTTAAAAACATATCCATAGTCCAGAAGAGTGTGTTTCATCCACAGAATTTGTGCACAGCAACTACCAGCAGCTATATATTCTGCTTCGGTAGTAGATAATGCAACTGAGTTTTGTTTCTTATTACACCAAGAAACTAAAGATTTTCCAAGCAAATGACATGTTCCTGATGTGATTTTTCTATCTAACTTACAACCAGCAAAGTCAGCATCTGAATAACCCATTAAGTCAAAGGATTGTCCTTTTGGGTAAAACAAACCTAAGTTAACCGTGTGTTTGATATATTTAAAATTCTTTTAACAACAAGAAAATGAGATTCTTTTGGATTAGCTTGAAATCTAGCACACATACACACACTAAACATAATATCAGGTCGACTATTAGTAAGATAAATTAAACTACCAATCATACCACTGTAATTTGTTTGATCAACTGGTTTCCCAGTTTCATCTGCATCCAATTTACAGGTAGTACTCATAGGAGTTTCACTTTCCTTGATACTATCCAGACCAAAACGTTTTAAAAGATCCTTTGTATATTTACTTTGATTCAAAATAATACCATTTTCATTTTGAAATACTTGAAATCCAAGAAAGTACTTAAGCTCTCCCATTAAGCTCATTTCAAATTCATTTTGCATACTTTTTGAAAAATCAGTACATAAAGAGTGTTTAGAAGATCAAAAAATAATATCACCAACATATATTTGTACAACTAAAAAATCTTTAGAAATTCTTTTAATGAAAAGAGTTGGATCAGCAATCCCTTTAGTTAAACCATTTGAGATAAGGAAATTGCTAAGTCTATCATACCAAGCTCTTGGAGCTTGTTTTAAACCATACAAAGCTTTAGAAAGTTTAAAAACTTTATTTGGAAAATGGGGGTTAGTAAATCCAGGTGGTTGTTCTACAAACACATCTTCAATTATAAAACCATTTAGAAATGCACTTTTCACATCCATTTGATATAACTTGAAATCCAGATGTGCAGCATATGCAAGTAAGATCCTAATGTCTTCTAGTCTAGCTACATGTGCAAAAGTTTCCTCATAGTCTATACCTTCTTCTTGACTATATCCTTGTGCAACTAGTCTAGCTTTGTTTCTAACTATATTTCCAGATTCATCTACTTTATTTCTAAAACCCCATTTTGTGCCTATTGTCAAAGTGTCCTTAGGTCTGTCAACTAATTCCCAGACTTTGTTTCTTTCAAACTGATTTAATTCTTCCTGCTTAGCTATTACCCAGAATTCATCATTGATAGCATCATTGATATTTTTGGGTTCTAGCTGTGAAAGAAAAGCATGATGTTCAACCTGGTTTCTTAGAGAAGCTCTAGTTTGTGTTCCTCTATCAAGATTACCAACAACAGCTTCTAAAGGATGATTCTTTAGAATCCTTGTTGATCTGGTAAAGGTTGGACTAGAAATTTCAGGTTCATCTATAGGTTCGGGTTCAACAGAAGCAGATTCTGGAGAAAGTCCAGAATTGGATGCTTTTATAACAGGTTCTTTAGATTTATCATTAAGGTCCAGAATAGATAAATCATCTTCAAGATTCTCAAGAGAAGTTTTAGGCTCATGTGGATCAGTTTCATCGAATTTGATGTGAACAGGTTCTTCCACACATTTAGTTTTCTTATTGAATACTCTATAGGATTTAATTGAAATAGAGTAACCTAGAAAAATTCCTTCATCACTTTTGGAATCAAACTTATCCAGATTATCTTTAGTATTCAGAATAAATACTTTGCAACCAAAAACTTTAAAGTAATTAACCTTAGGCTTTCTATTGTTCCACAATTCATAAGGGGTTTTCTTAAGAACAGGTCTGATTAAGACTCTATTAATGACATAGCAAGCTGTATTTACAGCTTCAGCCCAAAAATAAATAGGCATATCATATTCATTGAGCATGGTTCTAGCAATTTCTTGAAGGGTTCGGTTTCTTCTTTCTACTACACCATTCTGTTGGGGTGTTCTAGGGGAAGAAAAGTTATGAGTATAGCCATTGTGTGAGCAATAAGATTCAAAATCGTGATTTTCGAACTCACGACCATGATCACTCCTCAAAGTTTTAATCTTAAGTCCACTAAGGTTCTCTACAGATTTAGAGTATTTAACAAAAGAAGAACAAGCTTCACTTTTGTGAGCTAGAAAATATACCCAAGTATATCTAGAAAAATCATCTACAAGAACATAAACATAGTGCTTCCCATTTAAACTAGAAACTCTTGATGGTCCAAACAAATACATGTGAACCAATTCAACTGGTTGAGAAGTTGAAACTTCTTTCTTTGATTTAAAAGAAACTTTGTGTTGTTTTCCCTTTTGACAGGGGTTACACACTCTATCATTTGGGAATTCTAATTTAGGTAGGTCTCTAACTAGGTTTTTTCTAGAGAGTTTTCTAAGTGAGTGAATGTTGCAATGTCCCAATTTTCTATGCCATAGGCAAGATTCTTTATGAAAAGCATTCAAACAAGTAATATTCTACTTAGCTAAAGAATTCAGATTAACAGCATAAACATTTTCATTTCTTAAGGAAGAAAATACCAAAACATTCTTAGAATTAAAAACTTTGCAAGAATCATTTTCAAATTTAACATGAAAACCATCATCACATAACTGAGAAATACTTAATAAATTATATTTAAGGCCATCAACAAATAAAACTTTAGAAATCAAAATTGAATCAGTGTTACCAATCTGGCCTAGGCCGATGATTTTTCCTTTTGAATTATCACCAAAGGTGGAAAACCCTCCATTAACTTTTATTAAACTCTTGAAACAAGAATAATCTCCAGTCATGTGCCTTGAGCACCCACTGTCTAAATACCATATCTTCTTGTGACAGCTCTTCAAGCAGGTCTCCTACAAAACAGATTTAGATGGGAGATGATTTTGGTACCCAGATTTTCTTGGGTCCAGACAGGTTAGCCAATAACACTTTAGGTACCCATATTTGTCAAATGGGTCTCATATAATTTGTAGAATTGACATGCTTTGAAAGATAAACTTTATTAGATCCATAGCTATGTATATAACTGGTTGAAGCATATGAAGTTCCAGAATTACCTTCATTCTGTCCAGATTTAGAAATGAATCTAGTTTTGGAAATTTTCCTTTGTCCAGGTTGGTATCCTATACCAGTAGTATATTTAGGTTCTATTTGCTTTCCTAGCATCTGTGTTAGTGTATTTTTTCCATTGGTGAACTTCTCTAAGTCTTTCTTGAGTTGCTCATTAGATAGTTTCAGTTCAGTGTTTTCTTTTAGCAGTTGAGCATTTTTCTCTTTTTCAATAGTGAGTTCGGTTTTAACTGTAGTGGTGAGAGCATGCTGTTTCTTTAATGACTTGTATTTATCCTTAAGTTCATTACATGTCTCTTCCAGCATATCACAGTACTCAAACAATTCATTTTTAGACATTTTTCTAGAAACAGAGTCAGATTCTGCATTATCTCCAGAGTAATAATAATTTAAAGCAGGAGTTTCAGCAGTTACCTGAGAAGTGTTTGTCATAAAGCACATATTTGCCTTATTTTTGTGTTCAGTTTCAGAGCTTTCAGATTTAGTAGAGCAATCCTCAGAAGCACTCCAGGTAGCCTTCATGGCTTTCTTAAACTTATTGTCCTTATATTCATATTTCTTTTTATACTTCAGCTTTGGACAGTCGGCTTTAATGTGTCCTTTTCTCTTGCACTCATAGCAGACAACATCATCTGATTTGTCATTCTTCTTCCAATCCTTTTTCCATTTACCTTGGTGATTATACTTACCCTTATGATTTGTTTTTCTGAAGAACTTCTTTTTCCTATAAAATTTCTTAAATCTTCTAGCAATGTGAGCCATCTCAGCATCACTGTCAGAATCACTTTCACTATCTTCACAGCTTGAACTTTCAACTATAGCTTGAAGCTTTTCTTTGTCCTTATTCTTTGAAGTTGAGGATTTGAAAGCGACATACTTTCTTGGAGGTTCATTTTCTTCCTCTTTATTCACTTTAAGCTCTTCTTCATACATCATCAGCTTTCCAATTAGTTCCTTGACAGGTAGAGCAGCAATGTCACATGATTCTCTGATTGAGACAGATGTGCCTCTCCATCTATCAGGCAGACATCTCAAAATTCTCATAATTTGTTCCTTCAATGAGACATCCTTTCCCTGCGAGATCATTGTATTGACAATTTCATTGAACCTGAGATACATGTCAGAAATGGGTTCGTCAGGCTTCATTTTAAAATTATCATACTTGATAGTATAAGTGTTCAATCTCATTTCTTTAACATTCGTTGTTCCTTCATGAGAAACAGCTAAGGTATCCCAAATTTCATATGCAGTTTTACAAGCAGAAATTCTATTAAACTCTTCATCTCCTAGAGCACAGTACAAGGCATTCATAGCTTTACATTTGTTATTGTAAGCAGTCTTTATAGGTTCATCCCAAGTAGATCTAGCAGTAGTGGAAATTTGTATTCTGATTCAATAGCAGTCCAAATATCAAAACCTATGATTTCTAGATGAATTTTCATTTTCAGTTTCCACTGAGCATAATTAGTTCCATTGAAGAAAGGTGTCCGGTTAGTAGCAGCACCCTCAAGTCTATTCTCCATGATGAGAAAATTTTAAAGAGATAAAAATTTAGATATAACAGAAATTTTAAGAACTTTAAAATACAACTAAAATCACAGTTCAAAAGTAGAGTACTTTTAGAAAGTATTTTCAATCCTATGATACCAAGTGTTGGTCGGAGTGGTTTACTCAAGAGGGGGGTGAATTGAGTACCAATTAAAATTTCTGTATTTAAAAACACTGTCTTAAATACCCCCAAAATAAAATAATAAATTAAACTGTAGTGAATTTATATCAAAGTAGTGGTTCTGTTAGATTCTCATGGGATTGATTAATTCCCAGTTAATCAAAACAGGAGTGTGTGATTATCTTTTGAAACTAACTTACTAATCTACACTTAACATAAACAATTTCTAATTTAATATTCAAAGTAACTTTAAAAATAGTATTAGTTTTAAAGTGATTAGCAGCAGAATAAAAACTTTGAAAGAGATGGCACAACAAATGTAACCAAGTGGTTCAGTCTCAAGCCGAGACTTAGTCCTCTAAAAAGTTTATATAAAAATGATCCACACCCTGGATCGGGGTTCAACAGTTTACAACTGTCCAGGTCCAAGACCTCTACCACTGTTCTTCGTGGGAAACAGTACAACAGAAACCAGCTGTCCAGGTCACACACGACCTCTACCACTGTTATTCGTGGGAAAGAAAGAATGCAAGATTTTGGTAAGGATTTACAAATCCTCCAGTTTAAGTACAGGAGACAGTGTATGTGTTAGATACAACAGATAACACACACTACTCGAAAAGAATAATAATAAATCACAGAACAAGAGATGTAGAGTTTAGAGATGGTTCTGGTGATTTCAGTGTAGCTCTGGACTCCTTTGGATTCGATCAGAAGTGAGTCTGAGTCCTCTTCTCGTTTCTGTTGAGAAACAGAGTGTCGTATGCTCCAGGTTCACAAATAGTGAAAATGTAGAGGTTGAAGTTCTGTAGTGTTCTTCTTGTATGCACATAACACTTCTCGAGTATGCTTGATTGTCTATGAGCTTCTCTGTGTTCTTCTCGTTCTTGTGTTTCTGGTATATTTCATCCACCACACTTCTCTTTTCTTTTTGTTTTTGTTGTGGTAGTTTTTTTGTGGGCAGCATAGTCTTCTCGTATTTATCTCACGGGCAACAGGGGACAGAAAAGATTTCCTTTCTGCAGGTACGAGGTACGGGTTCCGGACATCCGACAACCTTTATCAGATATTTGACAAATCATTAAAATGTACATGATATGACCGTTAGATGGATTAAATATAGGAAATAAAGAAATTCAAACAGTGAGTCGAGTGATCGGTAGGTAATCAGCATCAGTAGCTTGGACATCGGTAGCTCAATGTCATTAGTTTCTTTGACTCTATCGGTGGCTCTATGCGTCAGTTGGTACATGCTTGTATCGGTGACTTTGTTTATCGGTAGCTCCATGCATCGGTAGCTCCATGCGTCGGTAGCTCTATGCGTCGGTAGCTGTGAGTCTGTCAGTAGATTCTTCCATCGATGACTCTTATTCCATCGGTAGCTATTTATACTTTCACCGGTAGCTCTATATTTGTATCGGTAGCTTTCTGTAAGTCAGTAGTTTATATTTATAAGCACATAGGTAGCTCTGTGTTAAGTATATCGGTGACTCTGTCTGTCGGTAGACTAAGTCTATTGGTAGACTGGGTACCGGTAGCTCTTTATCAGTAGCTATAGGCAGATTACTTATCTGTTTTATGCAGAACACATCCGATTGTGTTAGAATTAATTTATAACTTGTATGAACATGGATAAATGAGGATTAACATATTCCAAAGACTATTTTACAAATTATTGTTGGTTTGATCACAGATTTGAAAGAATTAAAGTATAGATCAATGATACTTAAAAATATCATAGAGAATGAAAACATAATTGGGATTTTCAACACATATGAATACATGATTGAGATTATCAAAACAGGTGAGGTCAACAAAGAGAAATATTTTTTTCACACTTTTCTAAAAATTCATAAAAAGACATTTTTGAGGAATGATACATTAATAATATTATATTAATTTATTTGTGAATAAATTAATATTTCTGGAAAATTAACATTTAACACATTTAATTTTCTTCTTAAAAAATTAATGAAATAATTTTGAAGACTACAGACAAGGAGGAAAATGTTTGTCGATAATAGAATAAATATGTACTCATTTTATTTTAAAAGATTTTATCAATAATTTTAGGTACCAAATAGTAGAAATTTTTAATATTGCATAAACAACTATGGAAAAACTATAGTAGAATAAAATATATGGGAATTATATGATAAAATACCTAAAATTTCGCTCAATGAAATTTTTTCATTAACAATCCGAAAAACAAATGAGATTGTAATATAAATACTTACCTCAAGTCTCAACTTACATCAAACACATTAAAATATATATAAAAATGAATATATAGTTATTATAAATATATTAAATAATAATATTCATATATAAACTAAAATGTGTCAATCCTTTATAATTTCTAATTATCTATTTTTTAACAATTTTATAACTAAAATGATCATTTAGGTGAAAACTGGTCCGTTTTCTAAGTTGATTTGGATTCAATGGTTCTAGTACAATAAATTTTTATATGGACACATAATTTATTATTTATTAATCATTAAATATTTTTATTATTTAATCATCATATAAACTTTTATTAACATTCATATAAAACCATGATGAAAAATAAATTACAATACTTCATGCAGATAGTAGTTTGTAGGTACACTAGTAATATTTTTTGTTTTAAAGGGATAGAAAAAAGGAATGGTAAATTATAAATCACCTTTAAAGAAAAAATATTATATAATTAAAATGAAATATATTAATTAAATATATTTTTATTATCATTCATTTAAATCAAAAATGAAAGAAACGCATCTATTTTTGGAGGCAGTAGTCTACACATACCCACAACCAATGTTACTATTTTCCATTGACTCGAAACATATGAAGATATTTAATATATTATAAATTAAAAAACATAATTAAGTCATAAATATCATATATATACATTTACTTCATTATAATGATCATCTTTGAATTATAGTGATGTATAATTAATCATATCTCTATGTGGAGGTGGTAGTCCAATGGTAGGCATGGGCAATACATTTATTTCACATTTAATAGAAATGAGCTTGAAAATGGTTGATATGTTTTTAGAATAACCATTAATATTATTGAATATAAATAATTAATTATTTTATAATGGATATAATATATTTATATCTAGTAGGGGAAGAAATAAAATTGAATGAACTATGTTATGAGTTAAAGCTCTTTGTTAATAAATATTTATTTTCTTACATAATAATCCATGAAATGATGGTATTAGGATCACTATGAGACCTATAGAACATTTGAAAGGGTTTTATGAAGGGATTAGTTCAATAATTGGATGATATATAAGGATAAGAAAGTGTGATGAAGAGAGGTATAGCGATATATTTAAAGACCCCAATCCCTATATCCTAGAACCGATTGTTACTTTATTACAGTGGTATAATATACAAAATTTCACTTCCCAAAGGATTTAATAATTTTAATTACAATTAAAATATTTAAATACATGAATATCTAATTAAAATTGAAAAAAATAAAAAACAATTGTGGATGTTAAATATTTTTCATCCTTAAAATAATAATAATAATTAATCATCTTTTCCTTTACATAAGAAACAAAATATAAGTGAGATAAAATTCTAAATAAGGGTTAAAAACTATAGAACCTATCATGTGTAATAATGAATACTAAAAATGGAAAGGAACATAATTTAAAATTAATTCCATTAAAAAAATAACTTTAATATTAAATTCATCCATGTATAATATAATTCAAATAATAAAATAGATAATAATTACTAAATTACCGATGATGGAAATAAATAATATTTAAAATCATGATATGAGATATCATGTATCTATTCTATCACAACCTTCAGAAAATAAATTTTAAAAATATTGTTTTGAATTCATTGAATTTAGTCAACTAATTTTACCCAGGAGACATATCATTTAATTGAGGGGATATATAATTTTGATCCCACCCATCACTATAATTGTAATAAATTCCTCATATTTTAAATGATACATTTAATTAATCAAAAATATGAATAATTGATAATTTTTTGTATTGAATAAATAATAAATAATAGAAATATTTCTTTAATCAATCAAATTATATTCAATTTAAAACACCATGTTTGTAACTGACATAGAGTTTATGATATAATCATATAAATGTTATATAATGTGTATATTTAAGGTAAATGTAATGTCAAATGAGTATAGTAAAGTTACTGTTTCAAGAGGAAGTTAATGACTAAAAAATAATCTAAGAAAGTGGATGTTAATAATTCATCTGGTAAAATTAACCATCAAACATATAGGGAAAGAATGAGGATGGTTCCATTACAACATATCCATATTATATTATTAGTAATATAAAAGGATTATATTGTCGAAGAATAAAAATATAATAAAAATTTTATTAAACCATTATTGAAGAAACATTCCCTTTTCACTTTAAAACTAACTTTGAAAAACATCGAAAATATTATAAAAAACATTACCATTGAAATGAACATCGTAAACATGTAATGAAATATTCCATGAAATGAGTGGTTAGGGTTGGGGGAAATTTCATATATGTTGTGTACATTAAAAAAATATTCCCTTCACATTTTTGTTAAAAATTTAATGCTACATTTTTTTTAAAAATAAAAACAAATTATTCATTTTATAAAATTTCATTCATAAAGAAATTATGGGAAATAATTTATTTAAGAAATAATTGGATAATAATAAAAATATTCTCTAATTGTTTTATAAATACATGGATATGTATGAATTAATATTTTAGATCAAAAAAATAAATAAAGTTAAATTTTCTTAAAAAAATTCTCAATCATTTTATGTACCAAATCTAATAAAATGTTACATTTAATTAAAATTTTACTTAATTATAAAATGAGAATAAAATTAAATAGTTTTATTATATAGTGAATAAATAATTTCTTTCAATGAAAATTCAAGAATAAATAATAATGAATAAAATGAGATTGAAGAATAACCCCCCCCCCAAATTTTATTAAATTTTAATAATAAAAAAGGAAATAATTAATATTGAATTGAAAATAATAAAATACAATTAATGTGATTAATTATATAATATTTCAAAGTGGGGGTAGATAAACTTCATAAAAATAAATTGGTTTTTAATACCTAATATATCTCAATGGAGTGTATATTGAGTTTAAATCACATATAAATATCATCTTTTGGGGTAATGATTAAAAAATGAATTAATTATGTGTATCAAATTTTATTAAAAAAATGTTGAAGAAAAATAAGAAAAGTACATTACACACATAATAATTTAATTTCAAAGACAATGAGTATGTAATATGACCCAACAAAAACAAATTATGCTATAAAATTTGTTACTAAAGGAAAATGACATTTTATGAAATAAAATTTAATTTAATTTAAAATACTAGGAATTATGTATTATTCGTGGTAAAATATGAAAAATTTCAGTATATTCCTCATATAATTCATTATAGTGAGTGATATAAAAATATTAATCAATGAATGGAAATTAAGATGAAGTCTCTTATATAAGGCTTCCCTTTAGTTGAATATGATTAAACATCCCCAATAATGGTTTTAATAATGTTATAAATTTATTCTAGAACCACATTTGTTTTTATAATATTATATATGACACTCTTATATGATCTTACTACCCTTTACTTAATAATATTTCTTTATTTTTATTATTTCAGGGGTTAATTACTTCACTTTATCATGAATGTTTTTTTACATAGGTTGTGGTTCATAAACATGAAATATTTATTTAACATTTATAATTATATTAACTTTATGAATAATTTTTTTTCATTAAATATCTATTTAAAATCATTATTTAATTTTGGAAATGGGAAATAAATCACATCATTTAGTAGAGATGGCAGGTCATACGTATGCATGAGCGATGATATTCTTCCATTAGTGTGTAAAAGTGTAATAAAATAAATGATATATTAATTTTATAGATATTATATAATGTCATATATATCATATATTTTCATTATTTCCATCATTATGATTTTCCATGTGATTCATGGATAGAAAACAATTTACATAAATTCGTGAGGCGGTACTCAACCATACACACGAGTGATTTCATTATTTCCCATTTTATGGAGGAGGACATAGATATATATGTTAATACATAAAAATAATACCATATATATATATATATATATGGAAGGTAATTTTTTTAGAATATTTTAATTTTTATGACATACTTGAAGGTGATAAAAGAAGAAGTAAAAAAAGAGAGAGCTTGGTGAAGACGATTACATTCTCTTTGATAAAACACCTTTGAATCTCTTAATAAACCCATTGGATTATACCTTTAAGAAGGGAAACCCAATAGAATTTTTATACGGACATTGAAGAGATTGTTTTTTAATTTTTAATTGAGATAAATTTCATGAGATTTGTGATGAATTGAGGGTAGGGGTTCCCTTTTATGATTGAGGAGTGTTATTTTTGTAAATCTCCAAAACTATTCAATAATGGGAAGTCAGAATAAAAAAATGTACTAACCAAATTGGTAAATAATGATATGGAGGAAATATAAGGTTGATCAAAACCACTAATACTAAGAATAAACATTTTTTATAAATGGTTTTCCATTCACCTCCATCAATAATCACTTTTACAATTTTAGTTTCCACCATGACAACTAGTTTTCTAAGAAAGTTCATTTATTCTATAAGAATGAATTCAAATTAGAAATAATATATATTTCAGAACTACATAGTTTCAATTTTAAAACTAACTTATCAAAGAAAAATTATATATTTTTTTTGTTTATTAATTTTTACACAAATGAATGTAACGCACAAAACTCAGTTTAAACCATAATCATTGTAATTAATTTGTAATTATTTACTATTAATTATGACTATAATTTAGATTGATTCTGTTTACTAATAAAAGTTACTCTTCTTAAATATATTGAACATTTTTTTATCAAATTAAAATCATAGAAGGTGAAATTGTTAAATTAAAAAATGAACTAGAAAAAAACTTGAAGAAAATGGGTTTTGAAGAAATGTTTTCTTAAGGAAAAGATTATCTTACATTAATTGTATGACTTGTAATCATCGTTATATAAATTAAAATTAAAATTTAGAGATATATAATCAATATATTTAATTTTAATAATTTAACATTATTGGCTATTTTAGCTAATTAAAATTAATATATATTATAAACATAAAAAGATTTATAGAAAAATGAGTTTTAATACTTAAAATAAAATTATACCAACATATATTATAAACATGATTGAAATATAATTAATCAAATTGACTATAAAAAATAATAATTATGTTACTTTGAAATCACATTAAAATCATCAATTTAATTTTAAATTTAATTAATTATTACAATGAAATGGTAGTTTTACAAAAAGAAGTATTTTTATTTATTCAGTTGAGAATAACTATTTTAAAAAAATTCCCCAAATGTCACATGATTTTATGTTTTACCTAATGATTTCAATAATTAATTTCATTTTTTTGCAATACAATTTATATAATCATATGATTTTAATTTTAATATTTTCTCAAATAATTAAGTAAAATGATTTTTTATGAAGAATATAATTTGGATGCTTCTAAAGAATTCAAAAAAATTGAGTCCTTTTTACCAATATATTTGTTTCATCTAAAATATGTAAAAATAAATTTTTTAAAAAGGTTTAGTCTTTTTCATACACATAATTTTAACTATTAGGTCGCAACAGTCACTTTTAAATTATATTTCAAGGTTATTTTAGGCTTAGTGCTCTGTCTTGTATATGATATTGAAAATAATGTTACTCATTTAAAATCGTGTGGTATTACATTCAACCCACTTTTAATAAAAAATTCAATGTATCTTAAACTTACATTTTAAAAAACATAAATGTTTTTATATTTTAAAAATCCTTTTTTTAACACCCACATCATTAGAGGGTTTATAAAACATCATCTTAAAAGAGGTGAAATATAAATCTGAAAATCGTCACAAAACTCTGTTTCCTAACTGCAGAACAATAGTGGAAAGTGAAAATATAGACATGGATAAGAAAAATATTTACCAATTACTAATTAAGGGTGTTATATAACATGATCAGTAGAAATTTAACAACCACAAAACCATAAATTTATGGTAGGTGAAAATACAATCTATTCCTGAGAAATGACTGTAATTGAATAGCCTTTTTGATTCAAGATGAATTTTCATCAATTTGATTAATTTTTTATCATCTATAATTATAACCCATGAAAATATACTTACTTGATATCTTTCTATTTCATAGTCATGATTTTATCCTTTATTTTACATCGATCAATTTTAACTTCATCATATACTATAATGAATGAATATCCAGTATGAATTTTTTTCTCAAAATAATTAAATTAACTTGTAACATATTGTAATATCTAGAAAATAATAATAATATATTCTTAATATATTTAAATATTAACAAAAACTGAAATGGTTACCTCAAGGTAATATAATAACTAAAATGGATAATCTTATATATAATTAAATAATATATTTTACTTCAAAATTTGAACGAAAGGTTCAATATAGATAATTCTACAAATAAATAATCCCACATCCAAATTAACATAAATATTATCAACAATATAAAATGTATTAACTTTAACGGTTATCTCAAATGTTTTAAAATTCATTATAAAATATTTAATTTCCTTTTTTAAAAATTATCCTTAATTTTAAACATAATGGTAATATATATACCTCAACCCAATAAAATGTCCACTGAAATAACATCAATCATCTAAAAGTAGAAAAGTCTTGATTCAATAATATGATTCCAAAAAATAAATTTAAATTTTTTCCATTAAAATAGTTATTTACAAAAAAACATGCTAAATAAGACATCATGAAGGTCATGGTATGTGTAACACCCTTATCACCCATCAATTTTGGGTTCAAGCCCCACAGCCTTACCGGATGTGATTGGTAACCACCTGATATACATTTTTTTTTCTAAAACCATATTTATATAATTCTTATGATGTTCCCAAAATGATTTTGAAAACTCATGAAATAAATATAATCATTAAATAAATTTTAAGCCACTAGGGGCTTCTATACATCTCTTTTTTTACAAAGTCAAATAATATTATTTGACTATTATTACATTATGATTAATGATTATACTAACAGTTATGTTTATCATTACCATTGAACTTATTTAAATATAATATTAAATAATAAATTATGATTTCTCAAAAGTACACACACACCCAAAGGTTTTTATTCCAATAAATGTTTCCAAAAATATGACTAATAATGTTAAACTCCCACCACAAAATGTCTTAGAAGGAGTATATTTGAATTTTAATATTTTATTTAACTTATAAATATATTACCATTAATAAAATTTTTATCCTATAACAATAAAGAATATTATAGGTTTCTATAGGTTACATTTTTAATTAATAATATATTTTTTTATAATGAAAATGTGAATTAGTGCATGATTACACCATGGGAGTGTCTAATCAGGGGTACAACATGGTCCACTATCATGCACTAGGTGATGATCAGTTTAAATCATAAAATTCTCTTTTTGGTGTTATTAAACCAAGGTAGAACTATACTATATCCAAATATATTTTTATCACCAAGAAAGGTGTATTAATTTTTGATAATATTTAAACCAAATAATTCCTTCTTTTTTAATATATTTCTATTTCAAAGCACAGGGATAGATAATATCATTTATATATTATAATTTATAATAAATTTAAATTGTGTTGTCTCTATCCATTATAATGGCCACCACTACAGTCCCTTACGTAATCAAAATTGATATTTTTAGATTGGAAAATCAATAAAAAAATTCCTTTTATACATAATTATCATTATTATAGAGGTTATAGTGTTCCAAAAAGACCAAAACTAGGATCCTTATATGGTGATATAAAGGGGCTCTTTCAAATAAGTTGTAATCACCTTAACCGATCACATTCTATTTACATTTTCTTTTACAACCTATAAATATTTGAAATTTAATATGAAATAATAACATAAATTTTCTATAAATACTTAAATTTTATTATGATTATAAATCCATAATTATCCACCCTATTTTTTATATAATGTGAAGTGAATTTATCGCTCATGTGTGTGTACGTTTTACGAGCTCCAAGTAGAGTTACAATTAATTTTTCACAACCATGATTTATGGATGGGAATTATTCAAGATTAAATGAATGTATATTAAATTTAATACATAGTTATTATTTTTTATTTATAATATAATATGATACTTATTACCTTCCAATATATAGAAAAATGAAAACATTGGTCATCTGTATGTGTTGACTACCACCTCTGTGAAGTGATGTGAAACAATTTTCATTTAATATTTAAAAAGATTGTAATCAGTATATTTTAGAAATATATATATGTGTGTGTGTGTGATATAAAAATTACTTTTAGGTTTCATTATTATTTACCTTTCATCTTTTTAATCCACAAGAATTTGAATAAAAAACTATTTATGCGTATGTATGACCCCTAATCTCTGTGAATGGTGAAATTAATTTTTATATATATATTTATTATAAGGGAATATAATTATATACATAATGAATAAATATGTTATTTATTTAATATTTATCATGATGGAGACTATTTAACAACAATAAATATACAAGGACAGTTACTATATAACTAAAATTCGTAAGAAAAAAATTAATCAATTATAACATAGAAACCACGGTTTTAATAAGATGTTATTAATAAATTGGTATTAAATTTTTATAATAAGATCTTATATGAAATTATTAGTGAATTAGTTATTTTCATATATAATATAATAAATTGAAATTTATTATACATGATGTTAGAATAAGGTCAAAATAAGTGGAACTCAAGGAAAGTGTTATATTTTACAATATCATTGTTTAGCTATATTTTTTATACAAAAGATGAATTGATTAAATATTGTGATTCAAATATCTATAAACACATTAAGTTTATTCTATTATTATTGGTTAAAAAATTAAATTTTATCCCTTAATTTTCCAATATGTATGTACTTAGGAGACCAAAATAATATTTCTAAGGTAAACCAGCATTATTTATCTCTTCAGTTGACACTATTTTTTCATCCATATCTAGGTTTTCTAAAAATGATTTCAATAATATAATTACTATTATACAATGATTTTTTATATTCAAATTCAACTATTATTTAATTTTTATAAAATTTATTATAAAGAGACGTGCTCTAATTTTCAAAATAGGTCACTGTGGAATTTTTAATCAAAATATGAAAGTAATAATTATTTAAACAAATATGTACTGAAAATAATTTCATGATATCATTACCAATCATTGGTTTTAGGATTCGGTTACATGGTTCTATGGTTAATTTCAATGGTTTTTTTAATAATTTTATGATTTTAATATTTTAAATATTATATTGCAAATTAAAAATTTTATTTTCCTCGAGATATTCATCAAGATATATTTTAACAAAACTTTTAAACTTTTATGATATCCTTTGATGATAATTAAATTTATAATAGGGATTTTATATAATAATACCATCTTTATTATTTTTATATATGATTTAGGATTATGATGAAAATATTTTTATGAAACTTATTTATTTCTATGGTTTATTCTATGAAAAACATGATTATGAAATATGTACAATTTCATAGGTTATAATAGGATGAATGTTTTATGATCTTGTAGAACACATATGTAGTATTTTAAAAATGTTATGGTTGTACCTTAAATTAGATATTCCTTTAACTCATTGGGTATATATATATATATACTATGATAATCATGACATGAATAAGAAGTGAACCTAGTTTAGTACAGGGCTCTGCACAGTATCGTAGTTTTGGGATTGAACCTTGGATACTATGATAGATTTCATTGTTATCCCAATCCATAAGTATTTTATTTTTTCTAATTTCCTTATAATATAAAGATTGTCTATGATTATTTGTTTTCCAAAACATATTTCCTATGAATATTTTATTCTCTCTTGATTCATGTTTATTGCTTTATTTATGATTCATGTCTTAAGATATTTGATGATTTATATTATGACTTAAGATTATAATATAATACATATAAGTTATGGTTACAAATATTATGATCATGATCGGATAACCTTATACACATCATATTGTTTATGTGATCATCGATATCTCCCTTGTTTAAATATTTTGATCATATGATCTAATCCTTCATTAGGATTCATTTCCCAAGGTTATGAAATAATATATTATGTATGATATATCTTATAATGGTGATGGTTATGAAAAATATTTTTTGAGATGATGTAGTTCACTTACAAACCCAAAATTTATCTATATGTCTTTCCATACTCCTCTTTTTCTTTTCTCATTTTTCATTTATATTTTATTATCACATCTCACAAATACATTGAATAGAAATTCATAAAATCTTGGTCTATATATCCTTTAACAATGGAACCTTCATGATGAGTTTTGTTCCAAATAAAAGATTTCATTGTGCACTTATTTCATGCCTCAGAGTCATATGTAGGATTTTATCTATCCTTATGTTATACTTTGTGAGGCGCTATAGATTTTTGGATTCATTGGTTGAAATTTTGGATTCTCATTAAAAATAAAAGGCACGTAGTTTAATGGTATATTTAGTAGAAACCATGTGATAACCTTGAATTAAGGAACTCTAAGCCCTAATGTAATTTGATATGATTTTTCAATCCATGTGAGTCCTATAAAAACAATGTGGGTTTTTGGGAGTTTTTCGTGTGTTTTCATATGGTTTTTAAAATTGTTATACTCTATATAGGAAACCATCCACAATGAATTTCAAAGGGAAGAATCCATCACATAGTTGGTACATTATTTTTCTGAACCATGTATCCTAACTTTTCATGTGATCTAAACTAATAAAAAGTTATAATTTTTCATCAGCCCGTTTTTTATATCTAATCACCACCTATTCTATCTTCAAATAGAACTAACTCATCCTTTAAACAATATATTTTTTTATCCTTTGTTCTATGGTGATTTCAATTTTTCCTATTGGATGTCATTAAGGAATGTTTTGATTTCTATTGATTTTATCATCCTATTTCCTAGTTGTTATTTTGGTATCTCTTACCATTGTAACATTTGACACCAATTGAGGTGTCATTATTGGATCTATTGTGTTTGATGGGATGTCTATAATTCTCATTATGAATCTTTTCCTATTAGGATCTGATCTATTTAGGTCCCATATTATTTTTAAAATGTGATTATTTTTACTCTATTATTGTGTTCAGTATATCAATAAATAGGTTCTAACTCATGACATATCATTCTATTAAATTCATTAGGTATTTTTCCTATATTTAAACATCGGTATCATGAAATATGTTTTTCAAGAAAACGGTTTATGAACATTTTGTATTTCATGAAAGTCATCAATGATGATTTTTAGTTTAAAATGGATGTTCATGAATGGTAGTGCTAATCATCCACTATAATTTTTTCTAAGAATATAATAATTATTATTCTATTTTTGAGAAATAATATCACATTGGGACCTTTGGAGCATCGAGTGTAGACATATGAAAACCATATTGGGTGAGGAAGCACTATGTCTTATTGTTTTAATATGGATAGAATATAGTATTAATCGAAGTCAATATGTTTCTTGGAATGTATGACTAGGTGATTCATCAAATTTTTGACTATGTATTTCCATAGGCTATATTATATTTTTCCTTTCTTTAATACCTGATTGTATTATTTCATGTTTGGTTGATCAAGTCATTAGAATTTTTTTTCCATATATACCAATATTTTTTCACTTATAATATCATTAATGTACTTTTAATAATAATGTTTTACATGAATATGTATCACTATTATGAAAATAGAAGGATTTTATTCTAATTTGTTTAAGTTTAAATTTTCATAATAACAGATTCTATTTTAATGATAGATCTAATCATTTTATGGTGTTTTAATTTTTATTTATTTTTTGGTGAAATCCTTCTAGCATTCACTGATCAACCCAATGTTTTCCTTTATATTTTTGTAGATCCATGTTTTCAAGACCCACATAATGGGAAGGGTGTCATGTAATTTTATACTTCTCTTAGTTATTGATGACTTCATTATGGGTTATTCTTATGTTGTTGGATAGTCACATAGATTAATTTGTTTTATTTTTTATAGTTATATTTTTCATTCTATCCTTTTTAGTGATGATTTATGTCTCATTGATATTTACTACACATCAACATTGTAATCTATTTGCCTATTTCATTCTCGTTACTCATGAGATTTGTTTTTTGGATTTCTGATGATATTTAGCTTATAAACAGACATCTTATGTTCCATTATAGGTTTACTTGGTTGGTTCATTAAAAAAATCTATCCAATATATACCGTATCATAATTGTGATGAAATTTATTCATTTGGGTTAAAGGTATATGGTAAAAAGTAGTATCGGTCCATAGAATTTGTGTAGTAAGTACAGTTCGGTGGCTATCATTCTCACTATATATCTAATATCAAGTTACCATGTGTGGATTGGAATTTGAATGAAGCATAAGATTTATTTTGATGAATATTTAAATATACATTGATTTCTATTCAAGGGGTATTTTTCATTAAGGGTTACATTATTAAGCTTCGATATTTATTACATTTATGAACTAGTCTTACCATTAGTTAATAGAATCATTAACATTCATTTTTTTGTGATATTATTTTGTACTCAATGTTTGGGGAGCGATATAAGGATCATATTGATATCGTCTTTAGAATCATGAAAGAATGTCATATGTATAGTATTCATTCGAAATATGAATTTTCTCTTTATGAATTGATGTTTCTAGGTAATTATATATTTGATATAGGGTATCTCATTGAATCCAAAAAATAATTTATTGGTAATTTTTTAGAAGGTTCCAAATATCATATTTTAAATTTGGGGATTACTTGTCTTACCTGATTATTATAGGTCATTTGTTCCGGATTTATACATGCTCACAAAAATCTTGATATCACTGGACCATAAGGGTGTAAATGATGAACTGAAAGAAAAAAATTATATGTTTCTCAAATGACTGATGGTGAATTTTATATTGGATCTACTTTTAATTCTTTTGAAACTGGGTTAAGACTATTATAATTTCAATAATGATCCAGGAATGAGATTGGGATGTGTTATAATCTGGGGAAAATTATTGTGAAAAACAGATCTATCTATTTATTCCATCATTATAATAACTATCAAATACATGAAATTGAGCTATTATAATTCATTCATTATCAAAAAACATTTTTCCACACCCTATTTAGGGAACGGTTTATGAAATATCTAGATCATCAATGTATGTTTTATATTTTTACTCTAATATATGACTACATGTATTAGAGTGGCTCAGACAAATATAATTAGAAATTTAATTTTGATATTTCTTTTACTCAAATAGAAGGTAATTTTTACATCAACACATTTATTAGGAATCCACTGACCCAATAAATGAATGAAACATAGGAGTGCTCTATGATGAGTTTTTTTGTTGAGATGTGCATAGGATTAGAGGAGGTCGGTGAACATGTGATGTTAATATTACTCAATAGAAACTCGTAATTTAGAGATTTGGTTCATCTTAAGTAGGTATCAAATATCTATTTATAGCATTTTAATAAAATCCTTAATGGTGGGGAGAACCTGAGTGTTTGGTCTTTATATCCCATTGGTGATTTTTATTTTTAGGGAATATTGGACCTTCTTGTATATCTAAGGAAAGAGTTAATTGATAATGTGAACACAAGTCCTATAGGTATATACAAATTTGGATTATTATGATGTATCAACATATGAAACATCTATATTTGTTACTAGGGATGACATGGTGAATTAGGTATTTTGTGTCATGAAGACATACATGCTAAAATATTACGGAGGCAAACAAGTGACCTGATAGTTTTTTTATAACCATTAACAATTCTTGTCTTGTTGTGTGGTTATAAATTTATAGATATCGTTATTAGTTTTCCATAGAAAATAGAATAGAGGATGTGATTTGAGGTATAATTATTTGACTTATGAAACCATATCATTTCCTATATATTAAATATATTATGATGGTAGAGAAGCTTGTGAATTCATATGTCTGAGAGATTATCATGTGTCATATAGTTCCATTAGAAATTGTTTCTAAAAGGGACTCATAGATTTCATCTAGTTTATAGAATGGTTTAAAAGATGAAACATGTATCCAGTTGAGATTAAACATGGTGTATCACCAATTAATTGATGTCATGATTGAGCGAGCTATTTAGAAAAATTATTTCATGCTTTATGAATACAAGATTTATTTATTTGGTCAATGGGAAGAACATATATATTTAGTAAAATTTTCTAATAACACTAGAAATATTTTGATGATTAAAATGGAACCTTATAAAAAAATTTATATGATATCATGTATTCCTCCCTTATTTTTGAGAGTTATGATAAATGTCATCAGTTAGATCGAGGCTCAATATAGGGATAGTATAATGGTGATGTTTATTCGAAAGTAGTCGGTGATATATTAGATTTATCAGAATTTATATGTGGATTTTGGTTATTTCCCATTAGAGTCCAAGTTTGGTGACCATTTATTTCATTGAGTTTTTCTCTTTTATGACATCATTTATTAGGTAAGTATGGTATGTATTCAATGAGTTTGGATGTCCTTTGTAGATAAATGAATGTCTTCAAAATCTGTCTTATCAACTGGAAATGTTATCTCCATTTACGTCGATTGGGGATTTGATTCATGTATCCAAGTTGAATGGGTGTCAACAATACCCTTAAATTGTGATAGAATGGGAAGATATTAAACCTATTTCTGAAACCTCTATTCTTGGAGAGTGGGTTTCGAATATGGATATGCAAGACAATAAAATGTGTGGAGAAAAAATCCATTTAATATACGTAAAATGGATTTCCAGATGGGATAGGCACAAGGATTTCATGCATGAAACATTTATAATTTTTTATTCATCTTCACATTTTGTGTGTCTATATTTCTAAATGCTCTATGGGTAAAAGTTTTCATAGTGGGGATAATTGTGACTCCATTAGGGGCATATGCCTTCTTTAATTTGAGTTTGTTTTATAATTTCTAGGTTACTAGAATTTTTTTTAGGTTTAGGGGTTGTGATTTTTGCGTTTCGAGAAATAAAAAATATTGAACAATGATTAAGCTCATATTCAGTATATACTGTGCGATATATAGTAGTGAGTCTCAATGGCATTTCCCATAGTTTCAGTACAACAATCCAATTTGTATGATTATTCTGAAAAATTGTATGGGTGTTCAGAAGTGGTACATGGGATTTTGAATGTCTTGAGTATGGTTTTTCAAACTCTGTGGCTCTCCCTAAGAATCCATGCACTTTTTTCAAATCAAAGACACCACCGCGTGGTGGTCTCTAGGTTTTTCAAACATTGTTTCCTAACTATCATCCAATATCTAAACCATATATAATATTGAATTTACCCATATTCCATTCATTATATTTATATATATACAATTTATTATTAATATCTCTTATTATTAAACTAACATTTCCAAGGTTTCATATAAAGTTTTATCCTTTTAATATTATTGATATCTATTAATTATTGGTGGATCTACTAAAGGTATTTGTCTATTCGCACATGTTTTCTCTTCCTCTTATAATATATTTCCATGATCTATCTTCTACTTGATTATTTAGAACCTAATTAGGCTATCATTGATAGATATTGTGGGTTTTAAGGGGAATTTAGGATGTTTTTTATGAATTCGGTATTGTGGGGACCTGATCTCTTTTATTCCTATATCCCTATTTAATAGTAACTTTTGTTCCCCCATTTTCAAGTACAGTGTCTCTATAGAAATGTTTTAATTCATAAAATACAATATTTTGCTTTAAATTCATCCAATTATTTTAATTACATCATTCTCATCATGAAAATGATACTTTTAAAAGGATTTGTCTTTAAAAATGTTTTTTAAAATTTAATTGTTTTATAAAATGTCCCAATGATAATTTGAATCAAAAATAGGTTTTTAATCATGTTATCATTCATTCTCTACTAAGAAAATTTATTATATTATTTTGTATCATGGTCACTAAAATATTTTGTAACACATAGAATATTTTCATCATTAGTCACATCAGGTGTTCTCATCTGAAAACCTTTGTGAGTGTAGAACCCATATAAGTTATTATTATGATACTTATTGACTATGGAATGAATAAATATCAGTAGGATTCATTTCAGTCCTATCTTAATATACCTTAATATTCAATATTATATATTCTTATAGGCTTGATCTCAATTGGTTATAGTTTTAAACATGATGGTGTTGTGTTATTTTTATTTCTCACATTTTTAACTAATGGTATCTCCGCGGATACTAATATTTGTGAATTTAGTTATTATTCATGAAAAATTCATATTATTTGTTTATGTGAATATTTTTATTTTTTAAATTGAGGTATGTTTTCAAAAAATTAGGATTTCAATTGATATTCATTTCTGAAAATGTTTTGTTTTAAATATTGAGATAATATTTTCATGGAGTTAGACTTTGTAAAGAATCTTAAATGGTATCATAATAGGATTTAATACTTACACCCTTCATTTAAAATTGGTATTTTTTATATATAGTTTTTTATGAATCATGAAAATTAAAGTGAATTATATTTCTCATGATCATCTCTTGACTATTACTATCTCCATAGTTTGAGGTGATGGTCATGAATGATGGTGAAATAGAGGTATATAATTTATCTAGTACTATTTTATTTTTATGTTAATAATTTTCATCTAGAAATTTCATGTCTCATAGATATGTACTATACATCTGTATTATACTCATTTATCTATATATTTATAGTTACTCATTACATAAGTTTTGGTTTTTGTGATAATATTTACCATGTGGTAGGTTATCCTAGGTATTGTGTCTAGTATAACTGAGTTAGTTCATTAAAAATTATTTTATTATATTGATACATCTAATGATAATAAATGGGTCCCCCAAGAGGAATTATAATTCATTTATGCATAGGTATAAGAAATATAAAAGTTAATATATATGGTGTAAAAATTTATACTAACTCACATACAATTAATGGTGTTTCTTCTTAAAAAATTACAAAACGACATGGGAAGATATTTATCACATAGTTCTCTATAGAAATGGAATGAATAAATCAAAATTACCATTAAATTATTGGATATATAATGTAATATTTATATTGGAATAAATTTATTTAAAATAATGTGGTAATTATAATTTTTTAGATATTTTAGTTTAAAGTCTCTTCTGATGACCTATTTTAAAATATTTCATGAATATCCATCAGGATACTAGATAGTTTCTTGTACATATAGATATTTTGATTTCATTTATGGTCCCATAACATAATAATCATATGGACATTACACTTATTTTCACTAATAGACCCATGATGTAGTTCTGGTCTGATTCCCCTATATACCCAGTCGCATCAAGATCTTATATCATCTCTGTATTAGGAGTATAATTTAGAATAATTAAAAACAATTAACATATATTTATCTAAAATTACATACATTATATCAGTGATGTAACAAGTTGTTTGACCAAAAAATAAAATCAATTTGGATGATTTTATTCTTCCAATTCTACTTGGATACAATTGAAAAACTACCTATTTTTTAACTTGTTTCATAACATTAATGGGTGGAAATTCAATATCTTTCAATTTATCATGAACATTAGTTCTAATCTTATGCTATATTAGCCTCTTGGTATAAATGGTATTATAGAACCATCAATGATTATTTATATTTGGTAATCCAATTTATGATTTTGTAATTTCTCATAAAACTAAAACAAAAATCATATTTAACTGTATTAGATAATGTATCCATAATAGAAATATTACATGATAGTTTTCACTAATTAATCACATCAATAATAAACTATAAGAAATAAAAAAAATTATCATCCACATAATAACAATATTTATATGAAATATATCTTTCGATGAATCTTTTTTTATGTGCACACCCATATTCAAATGTTGTTTCAACACTCTTAATAATGATTTTTTGTATACGCATATTCCATTTCTTATATTAGAAGGTCTTTAAGTGGGTAAAATTTTGAGTTTTATTGTATTTTTCAAAAACTTATAGGGGGACTATTAAAAATTGAAGTGGAAATTGGCCACGTTTTATTTGAATTATAAATCTGACCAAATGGATTAAAACCATCACATGATAGATCCACCATTAAAATACACACCTTAGTTTAAAAATTAGGATATCTTGAAACAAATATCCACCATTATGACTCCTCTATAGGATGAACCATCTTATCATTTTCCCTAATTATAATAGAATCATTCCATCACATATTTTATGATATTTATATTAAAATGAAAATATTTTTTATCCTATGAATAATTTGATAGTTAGAAATTAACATTTATCAAAAAAAGATATGAGTCCATCTAAATTTATCTTTCATCAAGATTTAATAAGTCATGTAAAATGTTTTAACCCCATCCTATTCACCATGAAAAATATGTCACCTTTATTGAAATCCTTTCTTTAATTTGTAAAAAATCAGGTTTTTTCATTTAAATTTGTTTCCATATAATTATTTGAGGAAATATATGCATCATCATGATGTACATACATAGAAAAGCTAAGAATATAATAAATGGGTGTATTATAAATCCCATATATGTTCTTTCCAAGATAAAATAATATTTATAATTATAGATTTTCTATTTTTTGCAATTTTGATATACAATAGATTAAGAATTATCTAAATTTTTTTCACCCTCTCAACATTATTATTTTCATTCATTTCTTCATGAATAGAAATATTAAAAAATTATTTAGAATTCAATATTTATCATGAAAATAAAAAAATATAAATTGAAAGAATATATAATTTTCGATAAAAATCCTTTCATTTCTATTGTGAATATTCTGAGATTTTATTTTATATCTACTATTATATATGAAAAAAGATATTTTTCAAAAATCGTATTTTTTTTATATGGTATCCAATATATTAGAGACTTATCAAGAGTATTGTAAAATAATTATATCTATTTATTTTTATAAGTGCACTTTTCAAATAATTTATAAATGAAAAATGAACAAAATACATTCATATTATTTTAAATGTTGGTTGGATTCCACCCTATATCTTGCATCTTACTTCTATTAGTGTTTTAATCCCAAAAAATGATTAAATTAATATCAAAATAGTAAACTATAAATAAAAAATGTCATAAAAATATAGTGGAAACTATATTTTTAAATTTTGTAACGATTAGATAGTAGTGGGAATATATCTTTTAAATGGAAAGGGGGTCATGCTATTTGGTATTATAAAGGAACTATAACAACCATGATTTAGAATTATAATTTCTATTCTAGTTTTTTTGACCTAATGTAATGAGGAATTCCATGTTCAAAGAATGTTCAATTAAATACCCAAAAAATGTATTACATTAATGTAAACATCCAACTAAAAACTGGTATCTTTGTAAATAAGACATTATTTTATAAAAAACACATATTTATTGTCTAATAATGAAAAGTTAATATCATATATTATCATTATTTCCAAAATAATCATAATTGAGTTTTAATAATGATATTAAAAAAACTATTATTAGTTTATTATAAATAATTTTCAACATTATTACTCCATTAATATAATATATTTAAAAGAAACGGATTTATAAATTGTAGTAAAAATTTATTATCACTTTACAACACCCTAAGTAATGAAACAGTACATGAAATCATGAGCAATTTAATGATTTAAATCCCACTAAGAAGAAAAAATATAAAAATATAAATTCATTTACAATCATCTATTGTGAATGTGTTGATTAATTCGAAAATAATATCATTATAAATCATGAAACTGCACATTACATTATATAGTTTACACCCCTAATTTGAGAAATTAAATTGTCCATAACACATACCTATAGAATATATGCACAACAAATTCCTAAAACTCCATTATATAAAATATGATTTGAATTAATTATGTTCATTCATAACTAATAAAACAATAAGAAACAAAAATAATTCATTTTTAGTTTAAGATATGAAATAAAAAAAACATAGGGATAATAATATAATTCTCAAACTTAATATTAATGATTTACAAAAGAAAAATATAATAATTTAATGAAACATATATATATATATATATATCATAAATAAAAAACTAATAAATTATTAGATTATAATATTAAATAAATATAATAATATGAACCATGGAATGTAGAGTGTTCTATAGCCCACAAGTTACAAAACCAAATGTATAATTAGGTGAGGTTGGCCTATAACTAGATTACATTAGTAGTTAACTATGGGAGAATCATTATGGATATACATAAATATAAATGTTTTTATTATTCGTTTATATAAATTAATTTGGTTTCTAAATCATTTTCATGTTTTATCCTTCAATTTTCATCTGTTTTAAATGTTACCAAACTTGTAAGGGATTTTCAATGAAAATTTTGTTTTAAATGTTTTAAACTCAATTTATCCTATGTTGTTTTAAATGATTTCGGAATTTTATTTTTTATACTCAGATGGCTGTTAAATTTTATTTTCAAAAATATTTATCTTTCATTAATATATATATATAATTCAATGTTTTTACAATTCTTTATGGGTCTATTTAACTTTTATTCACCAATATTTCAAAAGAATGTTTTTTAATGTATACATCCAAAACATATTTTCTTAAAATCATGTCCATTATTTATTATCAATATTTACCTCCAGGTTTCCATTTTTTTCAAATAATATCATATTTCTTATATGATGGGTAATTATTCTATTTTATAAGTTTTTAAAAGGAAATGAAATTTCTTTCTATTTTAATAGGATAATATTAAATTGTTTTTCATAGTTTAAAATAACAATTTAATGGGTTTTGTAATGAAAAGTACGTGTTTTAAAAAAAAAATTCTGATCACTTTAAATTGGATTTAATGATGAATATTAGAATTAAAAGTAAAACCAAACCCTTATTGGACTTTAAATATTATCTAATGTGTGTTTCATCCCTATCCTCCAACTCAATGGGTAAAGCAGCAGAGTTATGTAATTTATGTTACTCCTAAGAGAATTTGGAAGGGTTTAATTACTCTTATGAGGTTATGAAGATAATTTATATATATTAATCATAATATAATTCTCTAATTGCCTTGTTACATGATTACATAACGAGTTTATGATTTCCCATGATTTTAATAAGGAAGATATATGCTTGTTAATGGGTATTCATAGAAATTGTTTGATGTTAAAATGAAAAAAAAGCTAAATGTTAAATCAATGATTATGATATTCTAATTATGAATGGTTTATTTTCATAGTTATTATATCATGACATATTATATTTTATTTATGTTTTATTTCAATATTTCATTAAAAATATTATTCTTTGAGGCATATTTCAAATTCTCAAATTCCCTTTTTCACTTTTAAATCCACTTTCAAGGGTTGAGTATGAACCCGAACAGACAATCATAGACCCAAAAAAATTTAAAAACCATATGACATAATCAAAACATTATAAAATAGTTTTACCCTAATAGAGTAATGCATCATTTTTAATTTCCATTTGATTGAGGGGACCATCTCTATACCATATTTAATAATATCTTAGATGCAATAATCCATCTCGGCCTAGGTCATGGTGAACTCTTCTATGATAATATTAACGTCATTGAATTTGTGAAATAAGGTGTGGTACTAAATGTTGATCCAAATTTATTCTCTCATTCATATCAACATGTAGAATACTTTCGATCATTTTGGAAACGTCCTATGGAGAGGAATTTATGTTCCTAGTCTCACCCATTTCTTCTTCCTTAGAGTACACTATGATATCTAAAAAATAATATAAAGGAGGTTCATGGGTAGTAAATTATTATACTGACATAATAATATTATTTAAAAAAAACAGATATATTTTTAATGGGTTTTAATGAATTTAATGTGGTTTTATGGGTTTCCATTGTTTTCATTTACTATAGTCATCATTTTTTCTCATCCCATGATTTCAAATGGTTTTCTGAGAGCATAAGGGTAATTAGAAACTGTGATAAAGTCAATATTTATATAAATGGAATTAAGTTGTAATAAATAATCTATCATATGATTCAAATTAGAATATTAATTTATTAACTCTATTTTTTAATCATTTTGGAATTTGAGTGGATGTTTCCAAATTATATTATAGGGGTTTGATACAAAAGAGTTTTTTTTAGTTTTTTAAAACTAAAATCCTAAAAGTTACTTTAAATTTAATAAAATTTTACTCATTTTATGGATTATGTAACTATGGTATATTTATGTTATAGGTTGTTATATACATAGTCCTAAATTAATTATTTTCATTTAAACAACATCGAGTGATTTTATAATGAAGAAGGATACTGATAAATCAAATAAAATTAAAACAAGAACCCAATTTTGATTAAATGATAGGACAAAAATATAATTAAATAGTTTTATTTATTTTTATGATTTTTCAATGGTCTTATTCATTAATATAAAATTACCATATTACCTTTCCCAACTAAACCACTTTGAACTATAAAATGTTCATTTCTAAAAATAAATTAATTATTTTTCAAAAGAAAATATCTGATTATAAATAAATTATAAATAAATTTTTAGTGTTGAAATTATGTAAAACTATTTCCTTAATTTTATATGAGAAACAATGTTTATGAAAGTAATCATAACTAGATGGGATATCAAAAAATTTATCTCCTATAGAAAAATATGTTCCAAAATATGCACTTGAAAGGAGTCATCTTGTTTCAAAAAATACTTTGAGAAAACAATTTCATAAATAATATATGATTCCTCAATAAAATTCCATATATAACATTGAATATTAATAAAATTATGAATTTATTTTTAAAAACAACCAATTTACATCCATGATTTATTACTATTATAATATAACCATTGAAATCCATGTATCAAAAAAATATTAAAATTTCAAAACAATTCTTTATTTTATACAACCACACTAATAAATTATAGTGTGGGGACTATTTATTAATTTTATCTATAGATAGTTAAACATTTCCATTCATTAATGGTGAACTGAATCAATATAAATACCCAACCTAGATACCAAAATGAACCTAAGATGAACAACTACAATACGGCAAGTCTAACACCCAATCATTAAATACTATAATTAACACTGAATGATTAATAAGATACTGATGGTGGATTTTTTTTACTATGAGGTAATAATAAAAGATATGAAACTCCAATAATGTCTACAGAAAAATCTTGAACTTACCCTTGGTCATGAAACCTAGAAAACTATAACCCAATTATTCACTAATGGGACGAATTAACATATAAAAAATTGTCAATAAATTATATGAAAATAAAATAACAATATTTTAATTTAAAAACATCTCTAATCTATAAAAAAAATTATGACTTGGAAATAGAAATATATGAATATATATTATTCTATTGAAAATAGTTCCAAAAGATCAAAAAATTTAATACATTGGGTGAAATAGTCTATATGAAAAAAATGGACAACCCTACTAAATGCGAATTTTAATTGCACTAATTGACCAATATGAATCCATTTTGACTCCGTAATTTATGTTTAGTGTCATACAATAGTTCAAAAACCTCATCTCTCATGAATATATTACTTAACATTACATTTTTTCAAAACATTGTGTATATGAATTCCATGGAGAACAAGAGTAGTGTGTGATGACATAAATCCATATAGAATTAAACACAAGACCTTATCAAATATATAATAATGTTGATTGTGAAGTTAAGGTATATAAAATTAATAGACAACCCAGAAATATAATCATTCTATAAGAAATGTACTAGTATGAAAGTAGTCATTCTGAAAATGTTGAAATTCTATTAACATTAAAGAAACAATTGATATCAACATTTATTAATTATTAAATAATTTTCATCCAAAACAGAAAAAGTTTGTTCTATAAATCTTAGTATGGTACGTATCCTCCTTAAGGAACCTATGAATCATATATGTATGATTAAACCAATCCACCATAAGATGTATTATACATACATACATACATATATATATATATATATATTTGCTTTTATTATATATATATATATATATTTATAACCATCCAATAGTGTGGGAAATATATATAATCTCTCACCTAGGTGGTCACTTGTCCCTTTTCATGAATATTCCAAATATAATCACCCATACAAAGAGGAACTTTATTCTCATAGATAAAACCATATATATATATATATATATATTATACATATACTCAATGATACCTCTGTATGAGGCTATGGTCCTAAGTATTGGGTTGATTATCATATGTACTTACTACACATGACCTATTCTAGAACATGAAAAATAATACTCACACCTAAATGTACAATACAAGGAAATAATGTTTTTATATGTTCAAGATTAAAAAGAATCCCAAAAAAAATAGGATCACTTTAAAAAACAGACATAAAACGTGGGAATACTATTACCAAATAATAAATCCATATAAATTCCTTAAGGAATGAAATTAAAACATAATAATATATTTTTCATAATTTAGTGTCTTTGGAAACATAACAATTTAAATAAAATTGAGGTAACCATTTTATAGAATATTTTTATAGATTGATGTTCAGAAATATATAACAAATTTTATTTTTTTTTATATTTTATCTAAATATTATTTATCTAGTTCTCATTATCTATATCAATTAGTTTGTTCATTTATAATAATGAATGGTAACCCAAGTGCCATGGTAATATGTATTATTTTATTAAGGACATTTTCATAGAAGGTTAATTTCATAACCATTTAATTGTAATTAGTAAACAAAAAACATGTTATAAAATTACATAGATCATGTAATGAAACACAATAATGGTTTTCTATAACACCTTGGTACATGTGACTATTAAAAGAAGCACACAAAATTCTAAAATATTGTCATGTTGAAGAACTTATATCCAATTTTAAATTAATTTATGTAAAACAATTTGATTGAGAAGTGTTCAATTAAAAATTATAATTAATTCATCACTTACTCTACCTTATTCTATTAATATATATCATTATAATAGTATGAGAGAAATATATGGGGATTTACCACCCAATACATTTAATATGATTATCTCAATTCCCTAATGGAATGATATTCCGCTACAATAAGTCTTTCGAATCCTAGGTTACACCATGAATGTTAATACATTTAAATAATTTGAAAACATAAATCATATATGTTTTTATGTGGAATCATCCTATGAAGGATTATTATAAACATTATCTACATCCTAGAGATAGGGAAACCCAAAATAAAAACATATGTTTATAACACTTTTAATTAGGATAGGATAGTATATAAAAATCACTTTTGAAATCACAAAATAAACTACAAGAGGTAGGTAAGTCTTACTATGTTATCACCAAAGGCATACTCCCACGGTCACGTGGAATTAAATATGATTTAAGAGGGTGGATATGGTTAAATTGGCTTGAGAATATGTGTAGAAAATAATAAATGAACTGGAAATAGAATTCAATTTTCAGACCTCAAAATTATAATATTTTTATAAAATAATTTATTATTTTTTGACCTCTAGTGTTACAGACAACATCTAGTTTTAACAAAACATAATATACTATTAATATTACTATTTAAATATGATTTTTATAACCAAGATTTTAAATATATATGTATAATGATAAATAAACTTATTTTAAAAATTATTTAAAAACTTTTTGATAAGGAAAATATATTTCATAACAAGTAATTAATTTATAGTGATGTCCTTAAATGCTTTGAAAATAATTCTTTCTCAAAAAAATTCTATTTTCATACATTTTGTGAAAACATTATAAAATAAAATTTTGACAGTTTCATAAAATTTATTGGGAAAAAAATTTCATTTTTTAATTAATAATGTTAAAATAATCTTAGGGTTAATTGTTTTTATTTTTCTGAGAAGTCATATTTTTTGGATAAATAGTGAAAAATAATGATTTTAAATGAAAAATGCATTTTGATTTAAATAATTTATAAAGACCTATTTTGTTTTAAAATGTTAAAAAAAGTAAAAATATTTCAATTATATTATAATAAATAAAATTTTGTTCATTGGAATCAATTTCGTTTTGTCTTTATATATTTAAACTTTATATAATCATGAAAAAAATCTCTTTGGAAACCAGCTTCATCAACGCACATTTGGGATTAATTTAAAACAAATTATTTTCCACTTATGTGAATAAATTTTTTTAAAACTACTCCCTTATTTTTTATAATAATAACTAATATATTCTAATAATGTGAACGCAATATTTTGTCAAAATGAATAATAAAAAAGTAAAAATTAATTGATGCGGTTAAGGACAAAATGGGTTTACCAATGGTTAAAAAAAATTGATATAGGATAAAATTTCCTAAAAACATAAAAAATTATAATTTATGGAACTATATAAACCTTATTTCATCTAATTTACAATAATTATCCATATGGTATCCTTTTTAGATGATTAAAACTTATGAACATTTGATTTTTTTCCATAATTGAAAGTGTGTACTCATCCCCACTTATAAAAGGGAACTCTATATCTTCCCATTTCCATACATCAGAAATCCTTTTTTAGATAATACCTAGAAACATACATTCATAAAATAAATTACCACATCTTATTTTCCTTATTTTGATTATAAAACCCTCCAAGGAATTCTATGGTGTACCCTAAAGAGGTTGTCCAATAAAGAGGTATCACTCTTAACTGAGTGATTTTAATTTATTTATTCTAAAGAATACATAAAATTTACATGAAAATGGATGCTATAATAAAAAATATATATACTATATTCTAATAAATTTTTATGTTATTTGAAAACTCTATGTATGTCTCCTCATTTTCAAATAGGAAATGAAACCAATGATTATGTGTTTGCGGGACTACCGCCTCACAAATTGGTGTAATTGTTTTCCATTCCCATCTATCATGGTTGGTTATATTGATGTATTTAATTTTTTATATGATATTAATAAATATTTATGTTCTTTTAATTATAATATGTCACCTATATTTTTATCTTTATATCCATTCAAGAATAATAACATCATATGTGTGGATATGTGGAAAACAACCTCCATGAAGTGATGTGATGTGTTATTCATTTGATTTTTTCACAGACTGTAATGAAGATGTATTTTATTAATATAAATATTATATATTAAATAAAAAATATTTATAAATAGTTAATTAAAATTTACTTCTCTTTTATTCTACCCATCGAGGAAATGGAAACAACTTTCATGTGTACATATGGCATACCATCTCAATGAACGATGGAAATCACTTTTATCTCCAAATTTTATAGATTAATATAAATGTATATATTTAATATATATAATATTTTTACCATTTTTAATATTCACTAGATTATAGACTATTATTAATGTAAGAGGTCCAAAAATTATTATCCAATGTACAATTGTAAAACAAATTCGTCAGGAACTGTTAACAAATAAGTGAGAAAAGGATATAAGTAACTAATATATGGTTACAAAAATAGTTACATAAAATATGTATAATAATAAAATATTGATTATTCAATATGTTGTAATTCATACAATGAAACATGAGACTTATAGTAAGGTATCTCCATCCAACTTTTATTTCTCTAGGACATAAGCGATATTCACCACAAGTTTCTTTTCTGTGGTGTATATACTGTATATTATTGTGTTTTATGATTATAATCATGAAATTATGGGATATATTTTTCCATATAATTGAATTTCATTCATGGTGATTATTATTCACAATGTACCAAATGGTTCATGGTTTTATTCTATAATATCATTGTGTATTTAGATTATATAAGTTAAATTTTCTCATGATGAAATATTATGATCAATATATCCTAAAAATCATTAATTCTTTTCTATAATGGTTTTAAAATTAATATAAATGGTTTCCATTAATTTTCATCAATTTATATACTAAATAAGGTAATTTTTTTTTGTAAAACCCCCTTTATTTCTCTATTCAGACGTAAATAATTTTCAATCAATGTCCATGATTTATAAAAATGGATTAAAAAAATACTTTATTAATATCCAATTATTCAATAACTTTATTTTTTAATGGATTGAATTTTTAGAAAAATACTTTAGGTTAATGTTATTTTCATTTTATGAATGAGGTACTTTTTGAAAATTTACATAAAATGTGAATGGAATATTTTTTTAACATGTATGATATTAGAATTATTTTCTATTGTCATGATAAATCAATGTTGTAAACATTTGTTTATGAGGGTCAAATATTATTTTCAAATAGATAAATTGTGATAATTATTTGTGAAATTTTATTTTTAACAAGTATATTTCCTATGAAAAAATGTTATTTTAGTTATGAAATATTTCAACTAATCATTCAAAATAATATTCCCTATATGAGTACATACTAAGATGTTATATATGTATTACCAGTGTTATGATCAAAAGATACCATCCTTATTCTTTATTTGGATTGTATATTTTTATGATGAAAATATTTTTATGAAAATCAATCCTTTTTCCATGGGTATTTCTATGATAAAATGATGAATTGTTTATGAAACCTATTCATTTTCCATTAGATCTGGTCTGGTGAAATATTTAAAAAAATGAATTTATTTTAATGATTTCTGATATGATGAAATTTTTATATCTTTGTGGCATACCTATGATTAGTTTCATTTATTTTGGGTGCATACATTATAAATATTGATGGTGGTTACGTTATAAAAAAGGATAGTGGTTATGTATTAACAAAGGATAGTGTACATGTTATAAATAGGTATGGGTGGAACCTATATATCCCTTCAATGAATTGGGTAAAGATTTGTAAATCATGAGGTTAATAGTACTATAATAGGGTTTGAACTTAGTTTAGTAATATAATATAACCACTATGATAGTCTAGGAAGTGTTCCTTGATGACTATTATTTTTTTGAGAGTGAAACAAATCCACATTATATACTTGGAAGTGATCCCTGACTACTAAGGAAGTGATGATTCTATGCTTATGTGTATGTTACAAATATATTTATTATTCCAATGTTATGTTCTCAAGGATTATTTTCTATTATTCATTTAGGATTTATGTGGTAATGATTTATTCCATTATTCCTTTTCATAATTTATGATATCCACGGTATGGTTATTAATATTTTTATCATGGTCGCATACACTTATGATCATATTATATTTAAATATCCCTTACATACCCTTAATGGGAATCTGATTTACCACTTTCTTGTTTTACATTACCTGTGTTATGAAGAATGTCATTATGAATGAAATGTATTAGAAGGGTGATAATTATAAACTAATTTTAGGGAGATGATATAGTTCACTTATGAATATATTGTCTATGTATCGAGGTTCCTAAATTCACAAGACCAAAATGATTCTTGAATTGGAAATTATGTTACATAATTAACATTCTTCTATTTATATTTGATAACTATATATGATAAGTGTCTGTCATTATAGTTTTTATTATAGGAAGTTTTAGTTAACTTTTGGAAACTAAGAGGAGAAAATATTATTGATAACCCTTAATAAATCTTAATTATTTGGTATCTTCTTATGTTATTGTAAATAAAAGAGTTTTTTACTTGAAAAAAAGTCCCTTTTTGGGAACTCAAATTGGGTGTGTCTCTAAAACAGTTTTACCTAGGGGTAATAACCTGAAAGAGGTGTATTCAGATAGACTGGATCATGACCTACTTCATTAAAACATGTCTTTCTTTAGACATGGTTTTATACTCCTGGTGTATATTCTTAGGTTATTTCACATTTATATTGAAAACCATTATGAACAATTTAATCATACGATAGACATGAATGTCGTTGGTTAAAATTAAAGTGTACTATTTTTTAAAAATGGGTCACCGTTTAAGAAATCTATTAATTATTTCTCTGTAATATTTGGTTTCCCCACAATTACCATTATATATCACACAATTATTATTTTTAACTAAGGGTTTTAACCAATAGGAATCATGTAAAAATAATTGTGATGGAATCTTTATTGATTATGGTAAACAAAATTGGATGAGTATTAGAGGGAAATATATGGGTATTTTTCATAATTATCTATAAAGATATATGATTAATAATGTGAACTTTATTGGGATTCATAACAAGTCATATAATAGGATGATGTACTTTTTTGAAAATTGATGTGGTAAATAACAGTGAGGAAATAAGATTCAGTATCCTACATGTCAAGTAGGTGGGAAGAATCACCTAAAGTTATATCTCAAAAGGATTATAAGATGTTTTCAATGCATAAAATAAGGTCATAGTTAAAAGAATTTCCATTTAACTTGATATACTGTATGCGGTAAACATGGTAATTATTTGAGTCAATGACCTAAATTTTGGGTTAGACTATATACTAAGGAAGCACCTAAGTTACAAAAAATAATTGAAGTAAAATAAAAAAGTATTTATGTATTGGGAATCAGGAATTATCCTCTAGATGTATTATTAGTAATGGTATTTTAGGTATATGATCATAAAAATCTATGGATTGTGTTATTTTTCGGAATCATATATTAATTACTGTGAGAATAAAATTGGAGTTATGGATACCTTTGTAGGTTAACAAGTGTATGGTTAATCATAATTTTAAATCCTTAGTCAATGCTTGTTAATAATTAAGTAATGGGGTTTTAATTTGATTCATGAGATTTTACCATACATTTTACTGGAATAAAGTATATGTAAAAATTATTTCCAACATGACATATTATTAAATAAGAATTATCATTTGATAATTTTAAAAGTATTGATAATAATCAGGGATTATATATCCTTTTATGATTATGGATTTTTTTTTCAATGTTAGACATAATTACATGGATGTTATCTTAATGTTATTAAGATAATTTTAGTACAATGAGATACTTTCCACATCTAGAAGGGTTTTGGGGCTTGGATCCACAAATTTGGTGTGATAATGCTGAAATAGAATCTACTCATCTACATGAATTCATGGTTACTATGGCTTTTTTAAATCATGTAATATATAATAGTTATTTTTATATTTAAAACTATTTTTTCTAATAGATATAACCATGGTATTTAAATAGGATACAGATATAGATTATTCCCCATGAAAATTGATATTTTATGAAAATAATTACACAACTCATGATTTGGTGTTATTTTAAAACTATTTTTATTAATGATATATATGAATTTATTTTATTTATAATGGGGTGATATATATATATATATATATATATATTAATTATAAGTCTCAATCCATAAACATTACATAATTTTATGTTTTTTCAATAATTTACTTTCTTTCCCATTGAGTATCTTTTTAGTATTATAGTTTTAGAGAATAAGGACATAACTAAATACATAACATTCCATATTAATATAAGATGATACTATAAAAATAGTATCCATTTATTCAAAATATAAAACATTTAAAATAAAACATGATTTATTTTCTTAATTAAAATCATTTTTACTTATAAATTTCTCATACCCATCCTTATACCCTATGAATTTTTTTTGAAAAACATGGGATAAGAACAAGATGCTCAGTAAGGGATATAAAATATGGAATAAAACTATTACTTCATAAATATTTCAAACTCAAGAAAACATTTTCACAAAATCATACTTTTCACCAACACAAAAAATACCTCATGAAATAAAAAGATTCATAAAAATACATCTTATAAATAATAAATAATAAAGGTAACATTTTTCATACATATCATACTTAAATTTTATATTTTATAGTTACATATCTAATAACCTTCATGGTCACATTTGTAATACCCATCACAGTATATTCCCTAAATCTCTTAAGAGAAACCCTATCATTTAACTCCAATTTAATTACCCAATTCATTAGAGATTATCACGGGCTCACCCACCCTTGGTTTATCATGAATCATCCTATATATATAAGCAATTACCAAGAACCAAAGCATTAGCAAAACACATAAATCATGTATAAATGAAAAATAACATGTCCACATTTCTATAAGAATAAATCATTTCAAGATATTGACATTACAATCCCTAATCAAAAACATTTTCAACACAAAAATACAAGAAAATGGAATATGTTATTTATTTTCCTTTTAATAACCTTAATTCATATAACTTAATCCAAATATAAAATAATGTTTAGAGTAGTAAACAATTCATTGTCACCATATATGTTAAAAAACATTACTTTTTTCATTTTGTATGGAAAGTCAAACACCCCGTAAAAAAGATTCCTTTTTAAAAAACATAGAATGAAATTCAAGATATTAATAACATAGAAGGTATGAAAAATTACTTTAATAATTAATTGTTTAATGGTATAATCAAGAAGTAGAAATTTAACCCCAAAATGAAAATTGGGTTAAAAATTCCTTTACATCGGGTTTCGATTATCCCGTATATTCTTTATCATGCTTAATAATAATCATAGGTTAATTTATAATTTATTGAGAACCTTTTTCATGATTATTATTCATTTTATATCACTTTTTACCATGTCATAACAATTACATTATTATTTAAGTTCACATTTTACATTATTTCGATATTCAGTACTTGAGTCAAAAAACAACACGGTATGATGCCAACAGTCCAGGTGGTCATAATTACATAATATCCATAATATAAAACATGATAAAAATATCATATATATTCATTATATATGTATTTATAATATTTTTTGAAGATAAAATAAAATCATAACTCATATAGGTTATAGGATGTATGTACACATGAACGCTATTTTTGTTTTTTCCTATCATATTGAAACAGTGAAAATAAATGAAATGTATATTAATATGTATACATAGATAATACAATTAAATTAGAATTAATATATAAGTTGTATCATATATTTATACTAAAAAACATTAATACATTCCATGTGATGTATGAATGAATCACATAATTTTGAGGTGGCATAAGTCCACACATCACCAAATAAGCTTATCATATAAGAAAAATATTAAATGGATGAAGTTTTGTTTAATATAAAATTTCTAAAATACAAAATTAATTACAATATAAATATTAAAAAATTATTTTACCTGAAAAATAGTTTTTAGACCATCCATGAAGGCGGTAGTGAAAAAGGAACAAAAAATTATTCAGGGAGGCAATTTATTTGCATAACATGGACAACAATTTTGTTTCATTGAATAAGAGGTGGTGTGAAAATAAATGGATATGATATATTCCATTAGTTACATAAAACTATATTATTTAATTTATTCTAGATTTATCATGAATTTATGGATGAATGAGGTTAAGATAAAGTATAAAAAATAAATTAAGATAGGTATATTGAGAAAACTTACCTCTTCAATATGCTCTTCTTGAAAGATACTTGTGAACCATGGATTGGGAGTTTTGGTGAGTATAGTAGCACTTTTACATGAGTAAAGATAATAGAAGAGGTTTTTGTAGAGATATTTTGAGCTAAAAGTCATTTTGGGGAGAAATAGGGTGGTGAAGAGGTGGTATTTAAACTTGAGGAGAGGTGGGTTCATGTGATTAATTTATTGATATTTTTAAAGATAACCATGTAGTGGTGGAATTAAATTAAAAAAAACATTTACCAATAATTAATGTTTTATAGACTATTTATGGATGATGAACATCTCAAAAAACCATTAAATGTTTTATTTTTGAGGTATGTTAAGTTATTAACATTTAATTGTAACCCTTTCCAAAAAAAAATTAGTATGGTACATAATTTGTTTACCATGGTAACATTTGTATAACATAAAAATGTAATTTACCTTATAGCCTAAATTTTACCTTTAGATTCCAAATATGTAATCCATTTTACCTAATTGATTTCATAAATTGGAAAATAATTTTAAGAGTAATTCTGCTGACAAAACTAAAAAGAGGTTTTTTGAAATGAAACACTCAAAAGATTGAAATGTTTTTATATCTAATTTCAGTTTGAAATTGATTCCAATATCCAAAATTGGATTAAATGATAAAAATATAATCAAAATATATATTAAAAACAATTTAAATTATAATCTAACAATTTATATAAATTATATAAAGAATAATTTTTGAATTAAAATGAAATATTTTTATTATTCATTAAAATATGAAAGTTATCAGAAACACACACAAATTTTATCAAAACTATATTTTGAAATAACTCATTCAAATAAGAAGTTTAATTTTTCAAATATAACAAATAATGGTTTCAAAAACTAAATTTAAAATGGTTTCCCCATCAAAAGGATACAAAACAACCTTTTAAAATTATAACAGCTTTTATGCCTAAAATTTGATTTATTCTTATTTTAGGTCTAAAAAATATTGAAAGAAAGTAAAAATAATAATAAATATTTGTAAACATTATATAGTTAGTTTTTTTCATTCCCTCCATTATTATGTCTAGGAGAGAACTACCATTTAAAATAATAATATTATTAATGTATTAATTTTTAGTATAACTCACTCTTCTGTGAAACATGAAATTTTAGAGAAACCCATAGGTGCATGTAGAATACGCTACTGGACATAGATTCCCATTTAACGTAAAATTATTTTGTAATTCATAAATATTAATAGATATAAAAATTTATTATTCTATAATTACATGGTACGTTACATCCTTCACCCTTTTAGAATTTTCATCCTTATAACTTTATATACTTATCAATTAAGTGGTGGGTATTTCTCCCTCACATAATTTTTAGATTACCATGTTTCCATTTCAACCATATGATTTTCCCATAAAACATTAACTTGATGTATCACCTTACTCCAAAACACATGATCTATATTTTCAATAATCATTAATGGTTGTTTATCATAAGAAGGATTCTCTTCCTTCTAAAATACATATAGACTCAAAACATTAGATGAACCCAGCATGCAATTTCATAACATTGAAACATGAAAAAACATTCATACCTAGAATTAACTAGGATATAATTCCAATATATAGGAAAATGTTCCAACTCTCTCTATAATTTTATAGGGTCCAATAAACCATAGACTTAGTTTTCCATTATTATGAAAACAAATCACACTTTTCCAAGGAGAAACATTGCAAAAGAAATGATCACCTACCTCAAAAGGAAGATCCTTCCTTTGGTAATCTATATAATGTTTTTGGATGGTCTGAGATATCCTTATATTCATATGAATCAATTCAATATTTTCTACCATTTCATTAACTAATTTTGGTTCCATCAAATTCTGTTTACTTAAATCATCCCAAAAATCTAGAGATCAACACCACTTTCCTTATAATGCCTTAAATGGTGATATATTTTTATTGGAATGGAAACTAATATTATAATAAAACACAACCAATGAAATATGTTTATTAAAAATTCTCTAGTAATCCATGGAACATTCACGTTTCATAACCATCATATTCTGATTTTTTTGTTTTTTTACCAATATGATTGAGAATAAAAAGCTATACTAAAATTTCATTCAATTACTAACAACTTTTGAAGGGATTTTTTGAAATTTAGATATCAACCTGGGATCATGATCAGATACAATAGAGAGAGGAACTCCATAAAACCTAACTATATCTTTAATATACCACCAAGAAAGTTGATCTAGATATAGAGTATCTCCAATAAGATAAAAATGATAAGATTTAGTCAATCAATCAATAATAACCTGGATCACATTGCTACCTCATGAAGTATTCACTAATAACACTATGAAAACAAAAGATATATTTTCCCATTTCCACTTTATAATAGAAAAAGGCTAAAGAATCCCCTTTGGAAATTTCTGTTCTGCTTTAACCTACTGACAAGTCAAAAAATTCACAATAAATTCAGCAATATCTCTCTTCATTCCATCCCACCAGTAAAACTCATGAAGATCCCTATACATCTTAGTACTACCGGGATAAACTAAAATAGAGAACTATGAGTTCACATGACAACTCTTTATTCAACTATGGATCATGAGGCACTCATAACCTCTCCAAAATATCAAAACATAATATTAATCAATTTTAAATTCCAATAATCTACCCTTTTCAACCAATTATACCTTTTTCTATAATTCACTCTCTTACTTCTATGATTGTTTAACTATGTCTAATAGAGATGATTTTAATTACACTTGAAACAAAACAGAGGAATTTTCTACACAAATAACTTCCAAGTTAGAATTCATAAAATAAATAACCAAAGGTTCACATTCCAAATAAAACATGGTAAATGTATCATTATATTTTTGACTCAAAGCATGAGAAACTTTATTTTCATTTCCCTGATGGTAATCAATCGTGAAATCATATTCCTTGATTAATTCTAACCATATCCCCTATCTCATTTTCAATTATTTCTAGTTGAATATGTAATTCATACTTTTTTTAGTATATGTTACATATTATACTCTATACAGATAATGCCTATAAATTTTTAAATCAAAAACAATAACATATATTTTAAAATCATTAGTATGGTGATTTAACTCATGAGTTTTCAACTGATGTAAATCATGAGAAATTACATGATTATATTGAATTAGGATACAAACATGTCCTTTAAACAAATAATCATTGTAGATAACAAATTCACTATTTTTAGAAGATAATTACAATACTAGGGCATTTAGTAATCTTCTTTTGAATACTTGAAAACAAACATCTCATTATTTTTTACAGAAGAACTTAACACCTTTTTGAGTTAACATAGTCATTGTGCTAGATAACCATGAAATTTTTTCCAAAAAACTCTTGTAATAGACTTATAAGCCAAGAAAAATATGAATCTTGATTGTATTTTTGAATTTCATCCATTCTTCAACAACTTTTATTTTAGCAGGATCAATATTTATGCCATCTTTAGACATAATGTGACCAAGGACTATAATTTTTTTTAACAAGATTCATGCTTTCCAAATTTCCCATATTGTTTCTTTTTCTTTTATGGTTTTAAAGATGTGTCTTTAATTACTTTCATGATCCACATTACTTTTATTATATATAAAAATTTCATCAATAAACAAAATCACAATCTTATCCAAGAACTCGTGGAATATTCTATTCACAAGAACCATGAATATAGAAGGAGAATTAGTTAAACCAAATAGCATGACTAAAAATTAATAACTTCTGTATACAATATGAAAGGTAGTCCCCAAAATTTATGATTCCTTTAAATTCAACTTATTTTACCCCAACCACAAGTCATCATTCAAAATATTCTGTGATACTTGGAGCTGATCTAACAAATCATCGATATGAGCCAAATGATACATGTCCGTAATAATGATGTTATTAAATCATCTATAATCAATGAAAAGTCTCATTGAACCATATTTCTTTATAAAAAACAAGATAGGAGGACCAAATGGTGATGTTATAGGTCGAAGGAAACCATTATCTAATAACTCATGCAATTTCTTATTCAACACTAAAAGTTCAATCTGATCCAATCAGTAAGGGGGTTTCTGAAATTGGTTTAGCATCAGGAACTAAGTCAATAATAAATTTAACTTCCCAATCTGGTATAATACTAGGAAAATAATTAAAAAACCAATATACTCATTTACCAATGAAACATCATTAATCTCAATAGTTCATTTGTGTTCAGTAATACGTGCTAGTTAAAATTCAGTTTCATAGTTTAATAGTTTCTCAACTTCCTGATATGTTATCAATAATAAGATTTTATTATTGAATACAAACTGAAATTCCTTTAAAAAAATAAACCTCTTTATCTCTACAATAAACCATTTCATGGTAAAAATAAATCCATCCAATATCCATAAGAAAAACAAATTCTAATAGAGTAAAACAAAAAGGTTTCCAGGTAAATAATTTCCACAAATAATGATAGTAAGATTCTTATAATTTATTTCTTCTTGAACATTTCCCAAGGTGTTTTTAATATAAATTATGGATTCATTTCTTGAGGTGGAATTTCTAATTTACTAGAAAATTTCTCAAAAATAAAAGAATGTGTAGACCCTAAATCATACAAAACATCAGAAAAATATAAGTAAAAAAACAATGTACCTGATACCACTTCAATTGATGGCCCAATATCTGTTGAAGTAGTTGCAATGGATTTCACCACACCTTTCTACATGTAGTATAACTTCTTCCCTTCATTCTGGTTCTTAAACAGACCAATATATTCACAATGATCCATCAAATTTCAATTAAAACATTTTACAAAATCTAAATCAGATTTTTTCTTACCAATGACATTATATTTTTCAGTGTAGTTATGACTCTCATGCCCCATTTTACCACATTGAAATCACTTACCAAAATTCCAAAGGCATTCGACAAAATGTTTTTTACTTAAATTTTTAAAAATAATAAACATAATTCTCTTAAACTCATAATTTTTTATGAATTCAACCATTTCTCCTACCACCTAAACCTATTATTCTGAGGTTTTTCAAAGAACACATTATCCTCCAAAAAATCCATTTTCAGATTCTCTGCACATTAAAAAAGTTCTTCCTAACATTTAAACACACTAGAAGCTAATTCCCCTAAACACTTTGGCTTTAATCATGAGTAAAAACTATTAATTTTAATATCAATATCCCAGATGATATTCATAGTAGACCATGACTATCGATTGAATTCTTCCTCCTAAAAATCCACTGAGTCATCCTCTTTCCTCAATTCTAAGAATTTGTTTTCAATCATAAGTCAAACTGTCTTAGGAAAATATTTCTCAAGAAACATATTTTTTAATTCATCCCAAACAAGAGAATCTATATAATCATTATCCCATAAATTCATAACCATCGACCACCACTAATTATATTCACCTTCAAAATGGAAAATAGAAAGACTATAAATTGATTTTATGAACTCCCCATTACATTAAAAATATTTTTTATGGATTTAATCCTCCTATATGTTAGTGCATGGTCATATGATCATCTTAGTGATATAGTATGTTTCCTCATGAAATGCTTCACTACTAACATGTTATTATATGTTTTATCTAGAGGAAATCATGCATAGATACCAACACCATTGATCGCCTGATTAAATTAACCCATTACTCCAACAAAATATTTATTTATAATTCTTACCATCCAAATTTGTGTAGTTCGCACGGTTTTTCCTCAAGATTTCATCCTAGCATAGTTTCCATGTATATTATTCCTAAAATCGAACATACATATCTTTGATGAAGAAACATGGTAATCTTAAAATTATATATCATTTAAATTTTACCACAAAATAAAAAACATTTATGGATATTCTATTAAAAATTTACAAACCCCATATGTTATCTAATGAAATGTCTCATACCAACTATAAGTCCTCATCCATAAACATTACATAATGTATTATTTATTTGATAATTTAATTTATTTATCATTAAAGATATTTTTAGATTTATATTATTAGATAATTAGGACATAATCAATATATAACATCCCATATTCATACAAAAGGATACTACTGAAAAAATCTAATTTTTCTTTCCAAAATATATAACTATTAAAATAAAACATGATTTCTGTTCTTGATAAAAAACATCTTGGCTTATTCCATTATCATAAACATCCTTATAAACTATGTAAAACATTTTAAAGACATTTTATGAGAATAAAAACCCCAATATGTGATTTAAAATAAGGAATTAAATTGTAAGACTAAGAATATTTTAAACTCAAGAAAACATTTTCACAAAATCAAACGTTTTACCCATAAAAAATACCTCATTGAATAATGAGTTTCTAGAAAATATTTCTTACTAATAATAAATCCTAGAGGTAACTGTTGGATTCCATATCAAGCATACATTTTTTCTTTAATATTTATATATGGATTAATCTTCATGGTTATGTTTGGAATACACATCACAGTATATTCCATAAATCTCTTAAGAGAACCCTATCTTTTAATTCCATCTCATTACCCAATACATTTGGAGAGATATCAAGAGCTCACCTACCCTCATTTTTTCATGTAACCTCCCATATACTTATTAAATTTCCATAAAACAAACCATAAGCACATCATATAAATCATGTATAATAGTAAAATTACATTTCCACATTGAAATAACAATATACTATTTCAAGATATTGACATAATCAATACCTTCTCAAAATAATTTTAATACAAAAATACATGAAAAGGAAATATGGTATTTATTTTCCTTTTAAAAACATTAATTCTAATAAGGTAATCCAAATATAGAATAATGGTTATGGCAGAAAATAATTCATGGTCTTTATATACATTAAAAACTATACTTTTATCATTTTTTACGGAAACACAAACACTCCATATAAACTATTACTTTAAAATAAAAAATTAATTATATTCTAAATATAAATAAATTATAATATATTCAAAATTAATTTCACAAGTATGATTCTAATGACATAATCTAGAAGTTTAAATTTAACCCAAAGAATGGAAATTAGGATAAAAATTCCCTTACCTCGAGTATAACTTTTCTCGAACGTTCATTATATTCCTGAATAACAAATATTGATTAATTTATAATTTCATAAAAACCTTTTTAAAATTTATTATTAATTTTATATCCCTTCTTAACATCTTATAAGATTTACATAATTATTTATGTTCATGTTGGATGTTTTGTCAATATTTTGTACTTGAGTTGAAAATGAAATTGTTATGATGTCAATAATCCATGTGATCATAAGTCCATTATCTAGAGAATATAAAACATGATATAAATATCTTATAATTTCAAAATATAATTTTTTATAGTAATATTTTTATAAAAACGAAAAACACTATTCGTGGATATGGTTTGTCATATGTACGAATGAACACAATTTTCATTTTTTTCTTATCATATTGAAACACTAAAATTAAATGAAATGTATATAACTATTTATACATATATAATGTCATTAAATTATAATTAATATTTCATTTACATCATATATTTGTACTAAAACAATCCTTAATACATTCCATGTGAGGTGTGAATAAATCACATCTTTTTGAGGAGGTGGTAGTCCACACATACCCAAACGAAGTTATCATATAAAAAATATGGAAATCATGAAAGTATGATTAATATAAAATTTATATAATATATAATATGTTATTATATACATATTTAAATATTATTTAACCTGAAACATACTTTTATTACCTTCCATGAAGGTAGTAATGTAAAATTATAAAAAACATTATTCACAAATTTGATAAACCAGCACAACTAAGACAAAAATTTACTTTCATTGAATAAAAGGAGGTGACAAAAGAAATGGAAATGAAATATTCCATTATAAATATAAAACTAAATTATTTACTTGATTCTGTATTTATCATGCTTTTATTAATAAGGGAGTTGACGAGAAAGTAGAAAACAATTAATAGTGGTACTTTGAGAAAATTACCTCTTGGATATCCTCTCCTTGAAAGACCCTTGAGGACCTTGGATTTTGAAATTTGGTGAGAGTAGTGGAACTTGGACATAGGGATAGTGAGGAGGATTTTTTTGGGGAGATATTTTATAAAATACAATACTTTTTATGTTTAAATAGGCTGGTGGAGAGGTGGTATTTATACTTGATGAGAGGTGGGTTCAAGTGATTGATTTATCAATTATTTTATATTAAATGCTATTTATATAGAGGTGGTATTAAATTAAACAACATTGGAATGTTAATAATTTTGTGTTGGATGGTTAGTTTTGATACACACCTCAACCAAAAAATAAATTTTTTAGTGTTTTTGTATGTTAAGATTTTAACTTTAAATTTTTACCCTTGTCAAAATTTTACTTTTACTACAGGAAATAAATTTTTTACCATGGAATCATATTTATACCCTAAAACTAAAATTTATATTACTAGTTAATTTTTAACTTTTTATTAAAAATATGGAATCCATTTGAAATATTTTAATTCATAATTTGGAAAATTATATTTAAAATTATTTCTGTAGTCAAAACTAAAATGCTATATTTTAAATTGAGACATTCAAAATACTGAAATGTTTTTATATATAATTTCAATTAAAAATTGATTACAATGGAAAAAATTGGATTAAATGACAAAAATATAATCTAAATAAAAATTAAAACAAACTAAAATTATAATATAATAATGTTGATAAATTTAATTTAATTTATGTTTTAAATTAAAATGAAGTATTTTTAATTATTCCATAAAATATAAAAGTCCTCTGAAAAATACCAAAATTAATCCAAAAAAACAATTTATATCACTCTTTAAAATAATAAGTTTATTTTTTTCCAATATAACATATAAAGGTGTTAAAACTAGATTTAAAATGGTTTCTCCATCAAAAGGCAGTAAAACTACCTTTTAAAAATATTAGAGCGTTTATGCCTAAAATGGGATTTATTCTTAGGTCCACGGAATTTATTGGAATAAAGTAAATAAATTTATATACATGTGTGAACATAATATAGTTAGTGTTTTTTATTCTTGAAAATACTATAGCTAGTTTATAACTACCATTTAATATAATAATATTAATAATGTATTATTTTTCAGTATAACTTAGTCTTCTGTGAAACATAAGATTTTAGATAAACCTATTGTTGAATGTCGGGTACACTATCAGAAAAAGAGTCCAATTTAATGTAAAATTAATATATAATTCATAAATATTATTACATAATAAAGTTATTATTCAATATTTTCATTGTTTTTTACATCAATCATAAAATTTTATGAATATATTTATACAGAATTTATTTAATATGCGCAAGAGAGTGTTGTACCCCTCTCTCTTGGATTTTAATGATCACAATCACTCTTATTTTGTTCTAACTTGTTTTCAAGTGTTTTTGTTGATAGGCAAAAGGTTGCGAAGGAGTTGGGCCAAGAAGGACTGAAAGTAGACTCTCTGAGTCTACTGGCCAACCGGTGGATTCCCACCGGCCAGCCGGTGGTCTCTGGCAGTAGGAATGGTTTCTGTCCAGAGCCACCGGTCAGCCGGTTTGAGCTCCCTGGCCAGCCGGTATTGTCACCAGCCAGCCGGTGGCTGACCACCGGCCAGCCGGTGGAACCTGGGCAGAGAGCTTGCTCTCTGTCTGGAGCACCGGCCAACCGATGGCTCAGGACAGGCCAGCCGGTGGACCACCGGCCAGTTGGTGAGACACCACCGGCCAGCTGGTGTGCCCAGTCAAACTAGCCGTTGGGCTTTGACCAGACTTGTACTTTTGACTCCCAACGGCTCTGAAGGCCTCTCCAACGGCTCCGAAGACCTCCAACGGCCATTTGGGTGTTCCTATCATATAAATAGAGGACTAAGAAGCCCCAGAAAATTATAGTAGCCCACGGGAACATTTTTCGATCATTTGGCGAACCTATGGCGCATTCCTTCAAGGATCCCCACCTGCTCCAACTCACTTCCACAACCAAGGAGCACCACCATAGAAGCTTGGGAGCGCTCTTCATCATCACCAATCAATCCATTGGCGCCCAAGACTTCTCCTCTTTACGGTTTATATTGTTTTATCATTTTGAGCATTATTTTGAGTTTGTGCATACAAACCCTTCTTTCTCTCATCCTCCCTTTATTTGGGTTTTCACACCACCTTCAAGGTGTGAAGAGGTTAGTCAAGTCTTCCCTGTAAAAGACTTGAGTCATAGGTGAGCTAGCCTTCACCTGTAAGAAGGCTAGTGGGTTTCTTACTACAACCAATAAAAAGAAAGCTGTAATAGGTTTCTAGGCTTCCCTAAAGTCTAGTGGGTTTCTTGCTACAACCATTAAAAAGCAAGCTGTCGTATAAATCTCTCAAAGGTTGAGTTGGGAGCGGAGACGTAGGCTGGGAATTTAGGCCGAACTCCGTTATCAATTTTGTGTCTTGTCTCCTTTATTTCTACTGCGCTTTAACTTTTTCTTAAATTGTTAAACTTTTTTAAAAGGCAATTCACCCCCCTCTTGCCATCACTCTACGACCCAACAATTGGTATCAGAGAAAGTGTTTGTGTAATACCTTAACCGGTTTCAAATTCAAGATCCATTGTGATGGCTTCATCTTCTTTCACCCCCGAAGGTTATTCATTGGGTCGTGCTCCTTTTTTTGATGGAACGGACTATACCTATTGGAAAACACGCATGTCTACTTTTCTTAGAAGTATATGTTATCCTATTTATAGAATTGTCATGCATGGTTACTCTCTCTCTTCTCCCTATGAATCCAAATGGACTCAAGCCGATATTAAAAATTTCGAGCTTGAGGGTAAAGCCATGAATACCCTTCATTGCAGCCTTGATCATAATGAATTCAATCGAGTTTCCACATGCACTTCATCTCATGAAATCTGGAAACTTTTGGAGGTTACCCGTGAGGGGACCAAAAAAGTTAAGGATACTCGATTGGATATGTACCGTCAAGATTTTGAGTCTTTTTCCATGAATCCATCTGAAAATATTACTGATATGTTTACTCGCTTTACTGATGTTTGTAATGGGAGAAAGTCTCTTGGAGATGATGTTTCTGCAGAGATGATGGTCAAGAAGATCCTTTGGATCTTACCAAGTTCATGGGCACCGAAAGTCACTACAATTCAAGAAGCAAAAGATGTCAAGAAAATGCCGGTTGAAGAGCTCATTGGATCACTCATGACCTACGAGATCACCATGAGGAGGTAAGCTGAAAAGGAAGTCAATCTCATCAAAACTCCAAAGAACATCGCCTTCAAAGTTCAAAAAGAAGAAAGCTCCTACTCCTCATCTTCTTCCTCTTCTAGCGGTGATTCAGAAATCGAGAACCTTGCCCGCAAGATGCACAAATTCATGAAGAAGAACAAAAAGAAGAAATCTCGCAAGGCTCGAAAGGAAGAACTCGACAAAAAATACGAGCCTGAGGTAATATGCTATGGGTGCGGCAAGAAAGGCCATTATAAGCCCGATTGCCCACTCCACAAGACAAGGGCCAAGTAAAAGGAAAAGAAAAAGGCATTCAAGGCCACTTGGAGTGATAGCTCCACATCCTCCTCCTCCTCAAAAGACAACGGTAAAAATTGTCTAATGGCATTTCATTAGGTAACCTCTTCCGACTCCTCTTCCTCTTGTTATTCTAATTCATTCAATCATTTATCTTACGAGGATCTCCAACATGTGAGAGATCAATTGGAGGAAGGTTTTCATGAACTTTCTTCCAAATTTATTGCTTTAAAAAAGAAATTCAAAATTCTTTCTTCCGAAAAGGATCAACTTCTCAAAGAGAAGGAAGACTTGTCCCTCAAGATCCAAAACCTTCCCGATTTTGATTCTATGGAATCAACAATCAAGGATTTAAGGAAATCCCTAGCTAAGTTCACCGAAGGTGAACATAACCTTTCGAAGCTCCTTGGTCCCCAAAGCATATCTAGAACCACCCAAGGGCTTGGCTATTCCAAGCAAGCTTCCTCTTCCCATGCTCCTACTATTTTTGTAAGGGAGAGCTCCCAATATAAATTTTGAAACTATTGCAAAAAGATCGGGCACTTAATTTACGAGTGCGACTGCAAAAATGCCCGGTATGGAAGGCCCAAAACCATTTCCTTTAACGATGAATTTCATAGGAGAAGACCCGCCACAAGACAAGTTTCGATTGAAAAATCCCTTTTAGCGAGTCTCTCCGGACCAACATTTGTCTCGGTTCTAAAATCCTCTCCCCTGTGATTTGTTGTTTTTATTTAGAGGGAGTTAGGATCGTTTAAGCCTTTTTGGGTTTTTCTTTCAAAACATTCAATTCAAAACATTCAATTTAAAACTTTCAATTGAAATTTCAAAAATTTAAATTGGTTTAAACTCTCTATCTTGTTTTTCAATCCATTCCTTCAATCAAATTTTATGCCCCGTGCTATTTTGATAATCACAAAGGGGGAGATTTCCTTGGTTGATTCGGGGAGAAATATTTCTCTCATTCTTTGCTTTACTTTTCAATTTATCCTTTAAAGCATGCCTTTTATTTCAGTCTTTTTACATTGCTTATTTTGGTGATTGTGATTATCAAAATAGGGGGAGATTGTTGTACCCCTCTCTCTTCGATTTTAATGATCACAATCACTCTTATTTTGTTCTAACTTGTTTTCAAGTGTTTTTGTTGATAGGAAAAAGGTTTCCAAGGAGTTGGGCCAAGAAGGACTGAAATTAGACTCTCTGAGTCTACCAGCCAACCGGTGGATTCCCACCGGCCAGCCGGTGGTCTCTGGCAGTAGCAATGGTTTCTGTCCAGAGCCACCGGTCAGTCGGTGTGAGCTCCCCGGCCATCCCGTATTGTCACCAGCCAGCCGGTGGCTGACCACCGGCCAGCCGGTAGAACCGGGGCAGAGAGCTTGCTCTCTGTCTAGAGCACCAGCCAACCGATGGCTCAGGACCGGCCAGCCGGTGGACCACTGGCCAGCTGGTGAGACACCACCGGCCAGCCGGTGTGCCCAGTCAAACTAGCCGTTGGGCTTTGACCAGACTTGTACTTTTGACTCCCAACGGCTCCGAAGGCCTCTCCAACGGCTCCGACGACCTCCAACGGCCATTTGGGTGTTCCTCTCCTATAAATAGAGGACTAGGAAGCTCCGGAAAATTATAGTAGCCCACGGGAACATTTTTCGATCATTTGGCGAACCTCCGGCGCATTCCTTCAAGGATCCCCACCTGCTCCAACTCACTTCCACAACCAAGGAGCACCACCATAGAAGCTTCGGAGCGCTCTTCATCATCACCAATCAATCCATTGGCGCCCAAGACTTCTCCTCTTTACGGTTTATATTGTTTTATCATTTTGAGCATTATTTTGAGTTTGTGCATACAAACCCTTCTTTCTCTCATCCTCCCTTTATTTGGGTTTTCATACCACCTTCAAGGTGTGAAGAGGTTAGTCAAGTCTTCCCTGTAAAAGACTTGAGTCATAGGTGACCTAGCCTTCACCTGTAAGAAGGCTAGTGGGTTTCTTGCTACAACCAATAAAAAGCAAGCTGTAATAGGTTTCTAGGCTGCCTTAAATTCTAGTGGGTTTCTTTCTACAACCATTAAAAAGCAATCTGTCGTATAAATCTCTCTACGGTTGAGTTGGGGGCGGAGACGTAGGCTTGGGATTTAGGCCGAACTCCATTATCAATTTTTTGTCTTGCCTCTTTTATTTCTGCTGCACTTTAACTTTTTCTTAAATTGTTAAACTTTTTTAAAAGGCATTTCACCCCCCCCCCCCTCTTTCCATCACCCTACGACCCAACAGAGAGGAGTCTGATTGATGATTAATGATTATGAATGCTCAATACATTACTAGATTGGTAAGGTGAACAAGGTGGTCAATGATATGAGTTAAAATTATCATGTTATTCTATCATTAATGAGAATGAAAAAGGATCTAACAATTATGGATTTTAAAATGTTAGATATGTAAATTTAGAAGTAAGGTGAGAAATCATATCTTTATAAAATGAGTGATCAACAATATTTTCATGTGGAGATCAGTGATGAATAGGAAGATGTTGAGTTATTGAATAGGGTGAGAAATATTTCAAATTAAATTCTTGATTATGATAGAAAAATAAGGTTTAAGAATCATGTATGTGTTCTATCCATAATATATTTTATGAAAGAGATGTTAATGGAAGCTCATAGTTCATAATTATATATTAATCCTAAAAGAAAAATGATATATATAGACATTATTGATTATTTATAGTGGGATGTAATGAAGATAGATATTGTATATTTTTTCATGGTTATTGGTATGTCATCAAGGATAGGTTAACAATCAATAATATAAGGGAATGTATCAACTATTACCCATACCAAAATTCAAATGAGAATACATCACCATGGATTCTGACATCAGACTCCACAATACATCAAAAGAGAAAATTCTATAAGGGTTTCTATTGATCAAATTTTTAATTCAAGAAACATAATTTCTATTAGATATGATTTCTAACTATATTATATTTCAATTATATACATTAATTATTTCATAATATTGTTTGTAGTATCGAATTCCATTATGTATGATAGGGATTTGAGGTTTACCTAGATATTCTACTGAAATCTTCACTATAATCCCGATATAGAGTTGTGTTTTTTCACTGTGTATCATCCCCACATAGATGGTCAATCTGGTAGAAAAATTCGAACCCTATAGTATATATTGATATCTTTTATCTGTATTTAAAAGTTGGTTGGAACCAACACTTTCTTCTAGATGAGTTTTCATAGAAAATTATATTTTTGTCCAACATTAATATGGATTCTCATGAAACCCTATATGTAATGAAGTGTATAATTCAAATTTTCAATGTTTATTTTTGATAAAGAAATATTTTGGTAATAGATATAATATAGGAAATGGTAGTTAAGGATATATCCATTCCACAACAAATAATAGGAGCACAAATCCGAAAATTAAGATATACAGATAATCATCGACATGATCCGAAATTTGAAGATAGTAAGAATGTGTTTCAATGAATTTATGAATCGATGATGGTTATGATATTTGGAGTGAAGGGAAAACTAATCCTTTAATATATCACCCCATTTTATAGTCATGAATGTATGGGTACTATATGTTAATGTTTTGCTTCAACAGATCCTCTCTTGAGTTCATGATGTATTCCATGTTTGTATCCTAAGGGAGTAAAAACTAATCATTAACATTTATTAAACTAAAACTCAATTACACTAGATAATGAATATTATTATTAGGAAAAACCAATGGATATTATGGATCATTCAAATACTCTTTTATGAAACAATACAATTCACTCGATCAATGTTCTGTGTCAAAATCACCAGCATGAGGAAGCTACATAGGAACCTGAGGATGTAATGAGTTAAAAATAGCATCAGTTTTTAATACCAAAGTGATGTAATTTCATAGAAAATACAGATTTTAATTCGTTTAGATTGTAACATCATGGAATTATATGAAAATTATTTTTTTCTAAATAAATTTAATTTCATAGATAACTTGTGTTATATGTAACAACAAGTTTTAACAAAACATAATATAATATTAGTTTTATTATTAAAATATTATAATAATAATCTAGTCATTAAATAGGTTGGTACTAATATTCATAAAATAATTTATAGTGGTTTTATGTAAATAATATATTTGTATATAATAGTACTTATATTTTATTAAAGTCATTTATGCTTTGAACATATGTTTTTCTCAAAAAAAATTCATATTCATTTTTTTGAACAAATAATAAAATAACTTTTGAAAATTTATGATAATTTGTTTCGAAAAAGTGATATAATTTTATAAAATATCATTTCATTATTATTTTAGGGTTATTTGTTTGGATTTTTTCCAAAAATATTTAATTTTTCTTTCAATGTAGAAAAATATTGGTTGTTATTAAAAATTTCTTTTTCTTTTAAATAATTTTTATGGATCAAAATTATACAAAAAATTGGGTTGAAATGTAAAAATATTAAAATTATATAAAAATTAATCCAATTTATTTAATTTGAATCATTTTCATGTGGATGTTATATAATAAATATTTTTATATTTATGAAAATTTTAACATTGGAAAACCAGTTTTTCTCTATGTTTCTAGATTTAATATTAAGTTAAAATATCACACTTCTTTGAATGGGATATTAAAAAATTTAAGTATTATTTTTATAATATTAATTAAAATTAAATAATAGGTAAACCTATATTTAGTTTAATAACTTAACATTAAAAACCAAAAAAATGTATTAGCATGGTTAAGGTTAATATAGGTTTATCGAGGGTTAAACTAAAAATACAATAGTTAAAATGACCTTATATAATTTTTAAACTCTTATTTTATGAAAATAATTATATCTTATCCCATATAATGTTAAATAATGTGTTTTTCATGAGTATTATCTCATGTATAAATGTGGGTACGTCTTTTTCTTTTCTAATATCCCATATGTGTCCTCCCCACAGATATTTAATGGCCCCATATCTTATATCATCTTCTCACTAAAAACCCATTTGTATCAAGAAAATCATACCCAAATACATTACTTAAATACCTACCCACATATTAAAATTATTTTTTTTATTAGTAAACCCTCATAATAAGAATGTTAGTGCTAATATAAGGATTTCTTTGGAGAAGTGGTATCATTCTTAGCCATGAATTTTTAATTTTTTTCTTCCTCCTCCAACATAAAATATAATTAAAATATTTTGATATGATAACTTCCCTATATCCCATGTAATTGTATTTCTATGTTCATTAAATAACCTATATTAATCTCTTCCTCCATCAAATGGGAAACTAAACAATTGACTATTTTTACAGCGGACTACCACCTCACGAACTGATGTAATTTGTTTTTTATCATAACCTCTCAAATAAAGAGAAAATCATGGATTAAATATTTACATTTTTTTTATGAAATATTTATAAAAATGAAATAATAATATAACATATAACTTGTAAAACCCGGATCCCTAGTATCATGGAGCTAGTGCCTTAATTTATTACACTAGAAAAATAAATGTGGAAGTGGCATCCCAAATGACCAAATTGTTTTGTAGATTTTCAATTCCAAATAAAAACATCATTGTTACATTCAAACATGAAATGAAATAAAATAGTGTAACTCAATTGGAAAAACCTCTATTATCTTATATTATCCTTGCATGTCTATCATAATATAAATATTAGCATCATGGAGGAAAATAATACATAAGAAATTTCTAACCATTGATGTTATGTAAAGGTAAGAATATCGTGGAATATATCATAAATAACATATATAATATATCAAGATGAATAAATAAATACACATTAAATTGAAAAATAATCATGAGCATAACATGGAAGGAATAACTGTTGATCAAATAACATTATATAAATAAGTAAATGAGAATGACATATACCAATGGATATTCTACTAGTTGAATAATAACATGGATTATCAATAATTAATATCATAATGGTGGAATGCATAATATTATACATCATGAACATACCTTCATGCCCTCATCTAAGAAGTATACATAAATGAGTACAACTTCTTAAAAACCCCAGTCTATTTTGACTCATTAGACCTTCCAATTAATGGAGGGGATATAGTGGGATGTACAAGACAATTATATTATCCAATACATTCTTTTTATTCAAGTAGTGAAACATAATATGCATATACATTCATATCAATGATACCATATTTAATTTAAATAATTTTACAAAACAGTAAACATAATCATAAAACATCCTATATAATATGTTTAATGGTATAAAAATAGATCATCTGTAGTAAAAATAATCATTAAAAATTAAATAATATATGGTAAATGGTATCATAATAGATCAACTTCAATCAAGTAAAATATCCAATAATGAGTGTTGAAATATATGAAAATACAATAATAAAATCAATGAAATTTTCAAGAGAGAAGTACAAATTTAACATTGAAATAATTTAATTAAAAAATAGAAAAATTATATAAGAAAAATTAATTTTTTAAAATAACATTGTAAAATTTTAACTGATTCCTCAACGAACTAATCAGTCATGAAATAGGTAAATTATTCTCATTTAGTATAAGTCTAAAGTTATTTTTTAAAAACATTTCAAGTTGTATTTTTAAAATAATGTATGGGATTTAACCAAATGAATTGACTATTTTTATCAGCTATAAATAAACATAAAATAATTGTATGTAAAATTTAAGATTATAATAATTTATTTGACAAAAAAATGAAACATAACATAATCAATGTAGTAAAAGTACAACCCAATGAATGTAAATTCGGTTAATAATTACCTTACCACTTTATAAATAGTCGAACTAGAGGCCCCATAAAATTAATGATAATCAAATGAAACATTTAATTCCATAAAGATAAATACATTTTTGATATGATATATCAAAGTAAATTTTATATAAACCACACACAAGGAATACGTTTTGACTAATAAATATCTCACAGAAATAAATGTGAGATGAGAAACTCCAACCATATGTTCAAAAGAGTTATGCACATTTATTTATTGTACTTGATAATCAAAATGAAGTCATTAATTACTTAATTAATTACTTCTACAACATATATTATATTTATTAAAATTTATTTACTTCATTTATTACCATTTAAATGGGTTATAATTTTTAATTTTGTTGTTCTGATTGTATTAATTTCATTGTTTTTTGTCAGTTCACTAGAGTATAAATAAGGTAGTTTTTTAAAATTGGAATAACATCTACAGAAATGTAATTATATAGTATAAATGGAATTAAAAAAATTTATATGATCTCATATTTCATTTTTTTATATGGTAAGAGGACGAATCATTTAAAAAATGTTATTGAAAATGATTTAATTAATTTTCTCTATTTTTATGACCATTATAAATTATTATCGTAATATAAAATAATATGTCTATATAATTGTTCCTAAAACATTAAATAAGTTTTAATACACATAATATAATCTTTTCTACCTATAAAAATGGTTTTATGACCATCCGTGAATGTGGTAGTGAAATACAAAAACCTGTCACCATTGAATGTGAAGAATCGACATCTCATAAACGATGTTTTCATTTTTAGAAAAAGTTAGAGGATTAGATGATTGAAAATAGATATTACATTAAAAAAATCCATTATAGTATATAAATGATTCTTATGTTTTCTTATTACATTGGATAGTGGAGGTGAGTTAGTGATAAAAAAAATTATAGGAGAAAGAGGGAGGGTTTTACCTCTTCTATTTCCTCTCATAGAGCACATCTTTAAGGAAAATGGAAGTGGTATTTTGGTGATACGAGAAATATTGAAACATATGGAATAGGTTTGTAATGGTAATTGGGTAAAATATAGGAAATATACAAATATTATAAGTTGTTAGGTGAAGGGGTGGTATTCAAAGTGGAGGAGAGGTGTGCTTTTTTGTTATTTTATTCATTTGAAAATTATTTTTGATGATGACTATAAATAGTATTGATTCCTATGAGTATATAATGGACACATACATTATATATGACTCAAACATGAATTATATTTTTATTTATTAACTTATAATGTTAAATATCTTAAATTAGGATATTTCACTATTCCCAAAAAAATCTATTATTTTTTTAAAATCCAAAAAAATCATCCATACCTTTTTTGACGTGTATAATTCATAAATGGACTCCATTTTACAACAATAATTTACTAAATATGAGGAAATTAATTTTCAAATAAAATCATCCTTTATTCAAAAAATGACTATTTTTTATATTATAAATAATTTTACAACACTTCACAAAAATAATTATAGTCGCATAAAATTAATCAGAAGACTCGGGAGTAGGAAAGCCCACTCCTAGAATATTTTATTAATAAAAAAGTAAAGATATCAAAACAGGAGAGTCATAGGGTCAACAAAGACGTGTGTACACGTCACCACGTGCATCACCATCAACCATAGCATCGTAGAAGGTCGGTGTAACAAAGGACCATGACAAGCAAACCTCCTCAATCGCATGTTAGGACAAAGCATTAGAAACCTGATTTGCCTCTTTATAAACATAAGTGACAACCAAAAAAATCCTCTCCACAAGATTTATATAGTCATTTCAGACTGAAATCATCCTCCAGGGGACATTCCTTGAATGATTTCTAAGGATATAAACCGCAAAGATGGAATCAGACTCCATCCATAAACATTTACATTTTAATAAAATATTAACACATAATTTATCTATTAAAATATATTAATTTAATTATTCTTTGATATAAATATATCATATTTTTCTTTATTGGATACATAAATTTTATTTATACTCGCATAGGTGAGCTTCTTATTATATTGGCCATATTACTATTTCTAACGGCCATATCATAATTCCAAAAGTTTTGTTAATATTGAATATTATATAATGGTTCGTTTAATCTCATTACTACATGAAATTTAATCTATAGAAGATGTTAAATTTAAGATACATACCATCTACTATTGGGGTGTCACATTATCCCTTATATTAAATATTTTTTAATATTAATTTATAGAATTTCACCTCAAAAAAATATGTGGGGTTGTTATTCATCATAATTCCCCATCGTTCCCATGTCACCTCTTATATTTTATTATTTCCCCAATGTAACTTTACTATCCTTGTAGTATGTTTCCTCTTAACATGTTCTCTAGTAAAGAGAATATTGATATGATCTTCACGGTAAGATGAATCACCTTCCAATTCTATTTATTTATAAGTGACTACATGCATTGGTTTTGGAATGTGCTTCCTTATGAAAGAGATTTGGAACACATCATGAACATTATAGGGACTTTTTTTCATTTCCAATCAGTAAGTTATTTCTCCAATACTTTATAGGATTTCAAAAGGAGAAATGTACATAGGTATTAGTTTCCATTTCATTCCAAATCATACAAAACCCTACCATGGAGAGGACTTTAATACGGCATGATATACCACTTGATGCTCCAAATATTTCATCTAGTTATTTGTAAATATCTTTTTAATACCATGTGATTTGTTGATATGATCCTGACTAGTCATTACCTTTATGTTTGTCTATTTAATATTTTATTGGACAAAAATATTCCTTTCAGTAACATCATCCCAAAACATTTATGTATAATATTTATTTCCCCGCAATTATTCATATGATAGTATTTGAATAAATAAATATAACCTATTTTTAAATTAAAATTATAAAAAAGATAGTTATTGATTGGGAAAACCTTGTATTCATGTGGTCATGATCTCAACAAGCCTTATAATGTTTTAATAGTCCTTTCATACTATCCATTGTTTTGTGGGTGATAATAAGTACACAAAAGATCTTGATATCAAAATCCTTTTGAAATATCCACCATATAATTCATATAAAATAGGGATCACAATCAAAACTTGATAGAGGTGCACCATGATGTCTTATAAAATCATTAATGTAGATTTTTACAATGCACTCTAGTCTAAAATCCTCCCTTATAGTGAGGAATAGTGTGTATTTGGAACGTAGATCATTAATAACCCATATTTCATCATTAATTATTTGAGTCTTTGGTAATCTAATAAAAAAATCCATTTTAATGTAATACTATTTCAATATAATAATTTTTAGAGGTTTCATGACTCCTCTAGGATGTTGTATTTCCGCCCTTGCCTATAAAAAAACAAAAAATGTTAATACATAATCATCAATTTACCTCCTCTTATTATCCCACCAAAATCGTTCCTTTAAATCTCTGTACATCTTACTGCTAACCTGGTATATAGGGAAATTATAGATATCAAATGCATCCAATAAATAGATTTATATCTTGAGTAAATAGTGAAAATAAAGACTCTTCCCAATTTTTAAAATTCCATCTTCCTGTATTAATTATACCAATCTCCCATCATTCACATATTTAAATTTCTTTTAAAATTCTCATCATTAGGCTGATAAAATTTATAATTCAAAATAAAAATAGTTTGGGAACTATTTAAAAAAGTTTTGATGTTTCACCTTCCATTATAATTCTTATATTTATATTTACTAGATCGGTGTACAAAATATCCCTTCTAATACTAATTTTCTTCAAGAATATATGATCATTCTTATAAAATGAATCTTCTACCTTAGTTTACTTTCTTGGGTGTTAGTTTATTCAAAATCATAATCCTTAAGTATTCGAGCCATTTCCATTTCCTCATGTTAAGTTCTTTCTCTGATAATATATAATTCAATGTATTGTGATTTGTGTTTATCTCGCATCATTCACAATGGAAATATTTTTTACATATATTCAGAGAAAATATTATAGCTTCAAACTCAAGATAATGAGTTTTATAACTCATTTAATCAGTTATTAACTACCTTGATTCATGGGACATATCTCTATCATCCATCATAAGGATATAACCAAGACTTTTATTTGGTGCATCACTATAAATAAATAATCCACTATTTTATGATGTTAGAGTCTAGATAGAATAATTCCTTAATATCCTCTTTAATTCTTAAAATAATTTAGCCCATTACTTTTTACAATTAAACATAAATCCTTTACAAGTAATAATAGTAAATGAGTTAGCTAATTGGTAAATATTATGATTAAAATGCACATATAATCCTTCTAATACAATAAACCTACATTCCATTGTTATATTCCTTGAGGTACCACATTCTTGGACTACTTTTTTTCTCAAAGGAACAACTATGATTCTATACTTGGGGACAATATTGAAAATTAATAAAATACTTTGAATCTAGAATTCAAAGTATCTAACTTCCCCGATAAATCATTTCTTCTATGAGTCTCCAGAATAATACACAATTGAATCTAATTGTTGTCATTGGGTTTTGAGTACAACAAGATATCATAAAAATTCTACAAAAAATTATCATGGTATTCCTTGAATACACAATTCATTAGATCCCTTAAAATTGAGGGTCTGTTAGTCAACAAAAATAGAATTATTGTATAATCATAATGTTCATACCTTGTTCAAAACTCTATATTTGTAATATCATCATTATTTGTGTGGAATTAGTGATATACATAATGTATATAAATATTTAAAACATATTGATTCCCATGATGTGGGTCGAACAATTCATCAATTCAAGATAGTATATACTTGTTCTTTATAATAATAGTATTAATCTCCCTGTATTCAATGTGAATCCCCATAGGTCCATCATTCTTCTTAACAAAAATAACAAGAGCATAACATAGTGAAACCCTGGGGTGTACAAATCCTTTATCACTAAATTCCTACAGTTTTTTATTTAACCAATTTGACTCCACCCTATCCATTATATAGGGAGTCATTGATATAGGTATTACATAAGGGATTATATAAATATTATATCAGGTTCCAACTCTAGAGGATGACTGGGTAATTACTCTGGAAATTATCAATGTATTCTTATAAAATTTGAATATACAAAATTTTATGATCACATTTTTCAACAGTCGGTTTTACCTGCTCTTATTGTCCCTAAATCACATCTTGTGGTGCTACTAGAGGTGGGTCCAGATTTGAATCAGATGATGAAGTCTCCCCTATGAAGATATTAAATTACATATAATTTTTATAAATATAATTTACTTCTCTAGGAAGTATTTTTTGCATTATTTTTTGAAATCTATTCCATAGAAAGAACTTAATAAAAAAGAATAATAGGTATGGAAAAAAATCAGTCATTAGATAATGTTTATGTTTCATAATAAGAACTTCTTAACAAATATTTGTTGTAATAAGGTTTCCACTTTTTATTTTGACTAACTAATTCCTTGTTAAGGTGAATTGGAAAATTTTAATTTTTATATAAAATTGGCATGATATAAAATAATATGATGATCCCAAATAAAATAAATCTTTAGAAAAAGTTGAGGATGTAACTAAAGTACCTTCCATCACATTTTTTGAAAATTCAACCTCATCTATTGTGACTACATAAACATGGACTTATTACCTTGGAATTTTCTAGGAAACTTTCCCTTATCAACATGGATATTCATCTGCATAGTATCCCATATACTTATTTCAGAAACATTTCACATTGTTGACTTCTTTATTTCCCTAGAAATCATGGGCCTAGTGGCCTTTTCTGTACAATTTAAATAAACACCCATTTCTAATAAAAATGTCCCATGATGTTTCTTTCCACATTTATTACATGTTTTAAATTATTTTCATCCCTTATTACCATTTTCCTTATTTCCTTATCAGGAGTAATTTGCATCTGTATTCATCTCTTACTTCTTTTTAAAGCCATATGGCTTGGAAAATTATTTTTCCATCTTGATGTGACATGATACTATATCCTTGTATGATTAGAATTTTTAGGATCATACTATTTATTGAATAATTGGTTTAATATCATCAATGAAATAGTCAATATTTCTTCTTGGATTACTTATATACTTTGTCTCATGCCTTAGTACCCTTGTAACTTTTTCTTTATACATATAAATGTTTTCATCAGGTTTCTATATAACACTAATTAATTTCTCTTCATATCCACTCACTATTCATGAGGTAAAATATTATCCAATAAAATTTTCATAAAATCCTTATATTCCATTTTTAAATTTCATAATCCTAATTTGTGTCTTTAATTAATGAACACTATTGAACTGCATCTCCAATTAGATGATAAAATTCCATGATAACCTTCTTGATTTTGTTATATCTGAATTAATGATATTTTTTCTATATATATAATATACATTTCTTAGCTTTAAATTATTTTATAGTTGTATTTAATTATGGAGGTATTTTTCACATGAAGTGTTATAACATTGTTACACTCATTATGTATCAGGTTTCCCCATGAAAGTAAGTTTATTTCATGTAATCTATGTTATTTTTGCAAGTATAGTTATATTTTTTGAATCTCTATTTGAATCCCCATATCTAAAATCATTATCTTTCATAGGAGGGAACTACCTACATGCAATATGTGCACTGATATAGATTCCATTTCTTCCACTAGTATCAATTTCTAAACAATATCATTCATTAGATTATATTATGAAAATTTAAAACTAGTGAAACACATATTTTATAACAAACCTAAAAATATTTTTATTGGTTACCTTGAAAATAAATTTATTGTCAGTTAAAGTGTTATATTTTACTCTAATCTATATTTTCCTAAAACTAGTACCCATTGTTTCTTCTAAACTTCCTCTAATAGAAACTGTTCATTCCTCAAAACCTATTATCTCGGAGATGGATCTTTACTTAATTACATTGGAATAAGAAAAAAGGAAGTAACATCCAAAATAATTTTATAGTTTATTATAATGGTGAGACAATATACAAAACATAATTGTTACATTATAACTTGAAATGGAATAAAATATATTAACTCCAATAAGAACACCCATATTCCCCTAGATTATCCTTGCATGTTAATCATAATATGCATCATTGTATCCAAGGAAAAATAAAACATAATAATGGGGTGATATTAGATTCTTATTAAGGGTATGATTTCCATTAAATATATTATAAATAAAAATAAACAATAGGGTAAGATGAATAACTTAAAATATATTCCATTAAAAAATAATCTTGAAAAAACAATGGAAGGAATAAAATCTTTTCAAATAACACAATATAAATAATCTCTTTAGAATGATGCATACCAATGGACATTTTACTAGTTTAATAATATCATGGATTATCAATAAATAATCTCATAATGAGGGAATTCGTAATGTGGGACATCATAAACATGCCGTCAATTTCTTGACCAAGAAGTCTACAGAAATGGGTAAGGCCTCGGCCAAAACATGGTCTAGTTTATCTCAAGGGACCTAATAATGCATTGTAGGGATATAGTGGGCCATATCTGACACTTACTGAATCTAATGTATTCCTCATATGAAAGGGTGAAAGATAATCCATATATACATTCATATTAAATCTATCATAATAAATGTAAAAAATTTCCCCAATCAATATACATAATTATAAACTATCTTTTATAATTTTATGAATGGTGTAAAAAAACTACATACGCAATAAAAATGAGCATAATTTTTTTTTATAAAATATGGTATGTGTTATCATAATAGATTAACCTTAATTATGAAAAATATCCAAGATTTAGTTTTGACGTAGATGAAAATACTCTAATACCGCCATTGAAAGTTTTATTAGAGAAGTACCACTTTTATTTGGAATAATTTATTTTAAATGCCTCTAATTGATAAAATTAAAAAATTTATTTGAAAATTATATTATAAACATGTAATGGATTCTTCAAGTGACTAAGGCGTCATGATACCATGGAAATATACACATGTTTTATAAGTTTAAAAAAAATATTTTATTTAAAAAACATTTCAAATAGTATTTTCAAAGAATGTGTGATCCTTAACGAAATAAATAAATTGTTTTATAAGATATAAATAAAAATAAAAAATTGGAAATAAAAAGTATGATGATCATAATTATTTTCACAAAGATTCTTATGATAGAATAATCAATGGAGTATAAATTTATCACAATTAATAAACATTGTTTAAGAAATCCCATACCAATTTACAAAAGGTTGAACTGTATTAGCCATAATATTAGTATCAAAAAGTTAAACATTGAATACCAAGAATAAAAAGTGATTCATGATATGATATATCAAATTGAATTTTATACAGACCACACGCAAGGAATAAGTGGTGAATAAGTTATATCTTAAATAAATAAAATTGATATGGGAGCCCACTCCCTTATGACTGAAAGCATTCTGAACATGTACTTACATTCCTGGATAACAAAATTAGATTAATTAATTACATAATTAATGACTACTTAAAAATATATTTAATTAATTAAAATTTTATTCAGTTCATTTATGATTATTTTGATGGGTTATAGTGTCTAATGTTTTTGTTCCAAATGTGTTCCTTTAATGGTTTTATAGTCGATTCACTAAATTATAAAAATTGGAGTTCTTTCCAAATAGTTATAACTTCTCCAAAAGTGAAATTTTATTGTATTAATGAAAATCTTTAAGTATTGATGATACCATGTATTATTTGGTTATATTTTATTAGGATGATTTATTAGAAAAAACATTATTGAAAATGATTTAATTTATCTTGGCGATTTTTATGACCATTACGAATTAGTATCTTTTTAATTAATAATAAGACTATATAATTGTTTTTTAACATTGAATATGTTCAAATTAACATATTATAATATATAATAATTATAAAACTGATTTTATAACCATATTTTATGGTCGTAATTAAAAAGGAAAACACATCACCCATGAAGGCGGTTAATCGACATCACGTGAATGATGTTTTCATTTCTAGAAAAAATTAAGTGGATATGAAATTTGATTATGGATAATTCATTAAAAAATAAAATTACAACATACATATAATATTGGATTTATCATTTTACTTTTTATAGTGATGGTGAGTGGAGGATAAGAATTGAAAAGAAATTAATAGATAAAGATAGAGGGTTTTACTACTTGAGTGTCGTCTCATTGAGAGCCACCTTAAGGGACTCGGAAGTGGACTTTTTGATAAACCGGAAAGATAAGAACATGGGGAATATTTTTGGGAGAGGAATTTAGAATAATATATTAATAATCCAAAGTATGGAAGGTTTGAGGACAAGGGGTGGTATTTATAGTGGTGGTGAGGTGTGTTTTTTTATTATTTAATTTTTTAGTATAAAGCTTTGGTTCAAGACTATCAATATTATTTATTCATGTAACATAATACAGTAACTAAAACATTTCAGATAGAGATAATAGCCACTTACATTATCCATGACTCAACCATGAGTCAAAAATTAATTTATTTACTTATAATGTTAAGTTTTATAAATTACCATATTTAACTATTCAAAAAAATTAGTATTTAATGAAAATACCAAAAATTTACCCTAATAATTTTTTGATGTTTATATTTCAAAAATAGAATCCATTTTTTGAATATAAATTTTTATATATGAGAATTACTTTTAAATAAAATCATCATTTATTCAAAAAATTCATATTTTAATATTATAAATAATTTTACAATGGTTTGAAAAATTAATTATGTTATAATAATATTATATTATAATTATATTAAAAAAATATTAATTTATGAATCTATTTTGTGGAAATATAGTTTTATAAAATTAATATATTATTCAGAAAATTTTAAATAAAATTTCACATTTCAAAAATATTACAAACACTCAATTTATCATTTTTAAAATATTTATATACTTATTTACAGATATAAATATATCTTATTTTCATTTCAGAGATAAATAATTTTTATTTATACTCTTATTGTTGAGGTTATTATTATAATAGTCAGGTTACTATTTCTAAATAGTCACATCACTATTCCAATAGTTATGTTAATATTTAATGTTATATAATGGTCTATTTATGATTAGTGTTTCCGAAAACATAATCTATTGAAGATTTTAAATTTAAAAGATACATAGCATAGAATATTATGGTCTTACACAACTTCTTACCTTCCAATCTATTGAGGAATGATTATATCACATGTTCATACGTGTCAACTACCACCTCCACAAATAAAATTGAAACATTATTAATTTTATTTTTAAATGGATGGTAATAATTATTGATTTAATTAACATAAATGATATATATGAAATGAAAATGAATATATAATGGTTAATTTATATTATATTTTCATTCACTCCACCCCTCAAGGAAATGAAAACAATGTTTATTCATATGTATGATCTACCGTCTCTATGAGAAGTGAAATTCATTTCAATCCATGACTTTTATGGATTACTCATTATACATATATATTGAATATGTATAATATTCTAATCATGGTGAGAATTTTTGTGATTGTGGAACCATGATCAAAGTAAATGGATTGAAAATACAAAAGGATAACATATGTGAAAAATGATGTAGTAATTACATGAAACATGATTTACACAAACAATTGTTATCAAACAGGTGGTAAAACATTCTAATTAAATCGTATATTTTATTATATATATGATAATGGTTTGGGAAAGTTTTTATAATATATCTATTTCTATTATAGAGGATTATAAAATATGTACAATGAAAATGGAGACATAATGTAAGGGATGTTCCTATAACTTTATTTTTCTTCGGGACTTATGCAATATTAAAAACATTGTTATATAGTGTGGTGTATATAATTCTAATGAATTTAATTATTGATTATACTGATTAAATTATGTGATGTAAGACTAAATATATTTTTAATCATTTCAAGTAAACTATGATATAAAAGGTATGAAAATGGTTATGGTTATATGTAACAATATCATTGTTTATCATGAATGTTTGAAAATAAGTGTTCAATTATGTGAACTTATTATATTTCTCACAATAAATTCTTAAATTTTAATATCTTATATATATTTTATTAAAATACATGTTTTATATTAATTTACCTCTCATTATGTACTCAAGATTCAAAAATAATATTTGTAAATAAAACCAACATTATTATCTCTTTGGTGAAGAATCTAATTTCATCAATGTCAATGTTTTCTAAAAAAATAATATTTTTAAAAATATATATATAATGATTTATTAATGAATCTTTTACCCGCATTTGAATGTTTAAAAAATGGTTTAAAATCATTCTTCTATTCATTTTTTAAATAAAGAAAAATTTAACTTTTTATAGATAAAGTGGAAGGATTATATGTTTTAACATGTACTGTATAAATAGTATTTTGGACCTTCATAAACACTCATAGATTTAAATCATCCATTATAAGTTTCAAACATTATATAAAAAATTATTTTCATAAGGTTTTATGATATTTTAGTTTTAAAAAGTTTAATTTTAATGTTAGAATTTTATTTTACACATGAAATGTCCCATATAATCTTTCGAAATAATTTTCAATATAAGATGGAATCCTATAATTTTATAAATAAACTACAAGGGATATGACCATAGAAAGCCATCCTTATTATTTCTTTGTCTAATTTTTATTATTAGAAGATGTTTATGAAACCTATTTTTCCATAGGGTATACAATAATAATATGATGATGTTTTTATAAAAACCATTTATTTTTCAAAGGTTTTGATATGATGAAATGTTTATGAATACAATTTCAAATTAGGGTGTTCTAATTTTATTAATATTTTAAGATCTTATACAACCCATGTTTACATTTTTTATTGGCTGATGGTGTTAGAATTATAACCAAGCATTAAGGACACAATATAACCAAATATATTGGCTATATTGTAACTAAGGATGGTGGTTAGGATATATACAATGATGGGTGGGACCTATATCTCCCATCATTGCATTGTGTAAAGAATGATATCTCATGAGATAAACTAGACTAGAATGGATAGTGGGCCCAATTCAATGAGGTACGTTTTTCACTATGATAGTCATGGTATTGAACCGTGGATACTATGAGGCTTTTGGGAGTAACCCCAATCAATTATGATAGCCCTGGTAGTGATTCTTGACTATGTATGAAATTGATTTTTCAATGATAATTTATATTTAAAAATTCAATATTTTATTCCAATTTCTTTATATCCTGGATTTTTTTATTGATCTCTTAATTATTCATTTTTTATGAACTACCATGAATTCTGACAAGACTCAATTTTATGATATATTATATTCAGGGTATGGTTTTTGAAATTTTATTTTCATTTTTTAATACCATTTTCCCCATGTTATGTTGATATGATCATTTACTGTCCTTAAAGTGGTTTTGATCTCATAGTTTAATATAATTATATATTACGGGTTATGATTAATGGTATTATGTATAATATGTCTATGAAGGGTGAATATTATTAATAACTCAGGGTGAGATGATTTTTTTAACCTATGAATTATTTTTCTATCTATCCAAGTTTCCATTTACGGTATACTTAAATGATTATGGAAAGGATTTTTTTTATGTAATGAATATTCATCTATTAAGATGTGATATGTATGTATGAAAATTTTTAGTCAACATATATAGTCCAAGGTTATTAGATTGATATGATAAAATTTTTTGGTGAAAATTGAAAAATAAACATCCCTATTAAACATATAGGGTACCTGGTTCAGATCCATTATGTACCTAGTGACCAAATAGTGGATCTAGTAGCCACAAGAGCTCTATAGGGTACCATGTTCTCAGACACTAGATACACTATATAACCTATAGTAGGGTACCACCCTTTTCCATATTAAATTCCTTTTAAATAACCTCCTCATCATTTCTCATATCAATAGTCACTCCCAAAAAAATATTGTTAAAAATTATAGAAAAATTTATCTAAAAATTTATAGGTCATAACAACCACTCCACAGAAATATTTTAATAATTATGATGCATCATCTCATTCTATAAGGAAAAAATCTTGAGTATATTTCATTTACCTTATATTTATTCTTGTTGGACACATATGAATGTTTGAAATATTTCCATATTTCTCATACCATGTGAATTATCCTTCTCTATAAGACTTGTATTCTTGGATTCATTATTGAAACACGATTCTCTATGAAGGTACCAACCATCTAAAAATCCATATCATTATACAAAATAATACAATTTGGATTAGGAAAATATATTTTCTACCTAAATTCATCAAAAGAATATTATATTATACTGAATAATAGAGGAAAATCTAATCAATATGTAAACTTCTTGATATTCTCTAAAATCTAAAATGGTCTAATGAATTAAAGATAATTCTTTATTTTCATTCGAATAAGTTTATTATAAAATAGAGGTAAAACAAAACGATATACATGTTGGCCATAATTGAATCCCAATATCATCACATTTGAATATTGTGTCATTAATGATGAATTTGCACCACCGATTACCACTTCGATAATAATTTCAAATAATTCATCAACTAATGTATTGTGTTATAACTAATAAATGATGATTATCTGATATTAGTACATACTAATTTAGATCAAAATAATATTTCATAGTTTAGCTTGAATAGATACATATGACCATCCAATACATGTCAATTATTATATGAATCCCATGTGAATGGTAAATTTATATTTGTTGAGCCACCAAAATTTAGGATTTTTTATCACTTCATATCATCAAAAATAAATATGGACCTTTGTGGAATAGAATCCATCAGAGGGTGATATATAGTTTATAACTTCTCTATTAATTCAATACAATGTTTCAGTCCTTCCATAAATGAGACTTAAACCAATGGTGCTTATTAGATACAATTTTTTTCTGCACCCCAGAGTGTTTCACAATAACTACAACTAAGATCGTTCCTAGATAATTAAATATTTTTTCTTCACCACTATGTAGTAAGTGAGTTTCTTTTTTTGGAAATACCTAATTATCCATATCACATTTTTTCATTTTGGTAATGATTTAAATATATCAAAAAATTCATTATAAAACTATCTCACTTAAATAATATTATATAAATAGGATTTAATTCATTTTCAGGTATTTGCTGCTCATGACTGGCCTTCTTAAAAGTGAAAAAAATAGAAAACATTAACTTTATCTCTTATTTCATTCTATGGGACCAGAATTTCATACACATATACCAATATATATTAAAACATCCCTGCTATATAACCCAATATTTTCAATGTTATTCCCTCATGAATATTCTCAAATATAGGTAAGAACCACCAGTCATCCGTGGACATAGATAAAATAATCATAATATTTAAAATATTTTCTCTTTCCTTATACACCAATGATTCTCCATCAAATAATGAGAAATAATTTTAATATATCCAAGAATACTTCCTCTATTCCATAACTCAAGATTAGATATCAATAGGGTACAAATAAAATTTAACCATTTAATTAATGATATAAATATGAACCTCATCTAAAAAAGACATAATCATTTATTTATCATTAGATTATTCAACTTTAAAATGTTCAGACAATATACTATGAGATTCAGAAGAAAAATGTCTCATTCTTAAAGAATAAATAATCTCCAAATCAATGGATTTGTGATATTCCAACAACACACCTTGTCTTAGATTTAGATACCTCTAAGAAATGATATATTGGAGATGTTTGTTGTTGTTATGTATCAAAAACTAATCTTTAAACACATAATTCATCCAGAACATAAAATATTTGAAAAATGGGTAAATATTAAGATTGGATCCATTAATTAGTTTTATATAGACATAAAATTCTTAATCTATAGTTCATCACATGATCATCAAGAACTAACACACATCCAATACTCACCAAAGAGGTACTATAATATAGCTTGATACTTTTATCCATATTTTATAATATTATAATAGGTGGAAATTTAATAATTTTCTATATCATCGCAAAATCTATTTCACTATATTATAAATATATGAAATTCAACAATTTATTATTTTTTGTGGTTATAGAAGTATATATATGGTAAAAAGTATAAAATGAAATAATTTTAATATCACTTAAGTCCTAATATACACTGAACCTCAAAGAAAATTTTAAATATTTTACAATACATTAATGCATCCACTTCTTCATGTTTAATCAAATTTCTAGCTTGATACACCACGTGTCCCTAGAATTTAACATTAAGAATCAAGAGTGAACACTTTTAAATATTAAAATAAATATTATATAACATTAAAATTCCTAAAACCATCAAACAATATCTGCCATGTTCATCTTTTCTCATAGAGTACCCCATGATGTCATCCATAATTATGTTGACAAATGAGTCTAAAAACTTATAAAAAATCATGATTATTTACTAACCTATGTCCTCACAGTTTCGTAAAATATAGGGGAACATAATTTTTTCTCTACAATATGAAACATTTTGATAATTATTTTTTAGATCCATTTCATGGGATTTAGGATATCCCTAGGGTATTTTTTCAAAAATTTAGTGAATATTATGGAGTCTATGTGTTGGATTTAATGATTTATCCCCGTTTTTTATATATATTCACTGCAAGTGGCTCACCACACTACATATAGTAGGTTTTGTATTATAATTTTTATGTAGAAGGAATAATTTTTCTATAATTCCTTGGTCCCATTGAAATGGGTGGCTCAAATTTTATGGGTCTACCATTGGAGAAGGATTTCCAACATAAACCTCTTTCATGTTGTAATGTTTCCCCTAATGTGGAATATTTCATTGTGAATTAAAGTGATCACATAAAGATATCATTAGATAACATAAAACTAATATTGTCTAGATAGATCATGTTGTGATAGGGGTTCATTAGTTTGGCGGTCATAGTAGTCAGGTCTATGTATGATTTAAATATTAGAACATTGTGAGAGAATATCTTAGCCTTAAGTGTTTTTCAATTAATTTTACTAGGGAGGTAAGAGTATCAGAATACTAAAGTGTTTAATTATACTATGAGGTAATGGTATACACTATATTGGTTCTATTAATGGGTTTTAGGGTATCCTTTAGATGTAGAATTATGTCATAACCCATTGGGTCACACAACAACCTAACACTAGGTAGGATGATGTGTTACTACACAAATAGTCATGCATAAATATTTATATTTTATAATTTTTAATGTGTATATAAAGAATAATATATTAACTCTTTCCACAAACTTATTTCAGACATATGGGTTTTTAAGAAAGGACCTATGGGGTTACTCTTCCACTCTATTTATCTCAATTTTATCCCTATTTCATGAACATTTTATTGATTTTGATCATGACTCATTTATTCACTCCAAATCAGGAAAATTTATAACTTATTCCTCTTGTATTATTCCTTATCAAAAAATCATTAATTTTATTTAGTTGGGCTATGGATTTCATTACAATTCTATAATATCATTATAGAACCATATCATAATGTTGTGTATTTATAGTGTTGTGTCTATAGGATTGTAAGATGGGGTGAATGTGGCCATTTTTTATTATTTTTATGGATTTTTACCCAATTTATTTTTCTTATGATTCCCTTAATTTAATTAGAAATAATGATTGAATGAGAATTTATTCATTGGGATTTTTTGTATGAATACAAAAAACATGCCACAGGATGATGAAATTCTATTTCATAAGGTTCTGGAAATGGTAGTTCAAATGATGATATTCAAGGGATCATAACAATAATAGTAAATTAAATATTTAATGTTAAATGATTATAATTATTAAATCTATCTTTGTGACCTATGATTGGATCTTAGAAGCATGGTTGGGATTTTTTAATCATAGAAGGTAATGAATAGTATATAGTATGTACATCAATAATAAATTTAAAGGATGCATGATTGGATCTTATTTAATGGATGAATTCCCTTAAATAATAAATTTTTTACATTTATATATTCTTATCACAAGTGTGTACCTCAATAATGTTTTAATATTATATATACAGTGATAGGAGATCTTAAAACTATGGGATAGTCTTAGTTTTGTCATTGATTAGTGACATGAGTATTCCATGCATGTACTTGAGATATGAGTGGTTATTTCTGGTCGTACCACAATGAGGATAAATTTAAGTAATGGTTGAAGGATCCTCATGGAGTTTTTGAATCCTTAGATATTTGATGTCTATCATGAGGTGATCTTTAGTGAGTCAACAATGGAGCTTCTAAGTATTTGGACTTCAAAAATGGATTAGTTAGTGATGTCCCTTAGGAATTATAAGGGAATAAAAATTGAAATAACCATGAATAGTTGTATCTAATTTAATACGATTGGTAAAATATTAGTTTTGAGTCTAGTTGTTAAGGTATCCCATTGGGATTGGGTTATAGGTTTTGTTAGGTTGTGGGAGGGGTGATCACCGACTTTGAATGTGGTTAGTTGAACAAGATAATTTTTTAGAGAGGGATGAGGCCCTATTTGGTGTCTATATCATTATCTAATAGAGTAAGAGTATAGAATGGGCATATATATCAACCATGGATCCATATAAGGATTATATGGTATTGAATATTATATTTTTATTGGTAGAGTAAGTGGGTTTTGGTTGGTTTGGGTAAGGGCTTAGGGTATATGATAATGCATACCCCATGTGATTGGATTTATGTTCAATGTTTACATATTTGATCTTGGAATAGAATTTGTGAATTTGGGTTTTAATTTTTGAATGGGGTTATTCTATGTATTTTTAAACTTATAGATAAGTATTAAATGGTTTCTCAATTTGGTGAAGTTTAGTTTTATGTGTTACCGCTTTTTATAGTGTTAAGAGGAGTTTTTTCTATAGATAATTATTGGCTCTGATATTGGAAATGTCTAACCTTTTTTGATATCTTTATGATATATCTATATTATGATCTATCAGTTATCCCATTACTTTAGTGGGAAAGGTGGTATGTGATATGATAAGGGACATAATGTGTGAAATTAACATACGTAAGAAGGTAAGGGATATGATATTGTATGAGGTTGCATCAAAAGATAGAAGGTGGAGCCACATGATGAAGTATAAGACTACTCCCAATGTGAGAGGTTGAATGTATGTGGTGTGACATGGGACCTAATATTGAATGATTTTTTAAATAAATGTGATGTGTAATGTGATTCTATATGAGGCCTCACCATCATTGAATGGGGGGAGTTACATTGTAGAGCCACTAAACACATTGACCACTGAGAGGTGAGGGGTGAATCAGTGGCATATTTTTATGAATTCTCATTCTTTCAAATTCAACATCTTGAACAAGTGATTTATGTTGATCAAATCAGTATAATTTTTCAATATCACCTCATATGAAATTGTGATTATTGAGAGAGTACCAAACATTATTTATGATGAATATCATAAAAACATACTCCATGTTGCATTATTTAGAATACCCAATATATATTAATCAATATAAATAATTGTTTAAAACCATATACAATACTAATATTATATATAAGAGTCACAGTACGTTCCTCCACTTCTAGGACCAACTATAATATCTCTTCCCTTATTTCATCACCATTTGAAACAATTTACCACTTCATCAACATAGATCTAAAATTAAAACGATCTTCAACTTTAAAAAGGAAATTATTTTTCAATGATCCTATAGGATCAAGATTGATCATGGAAATCCCCAAGAACATCAGTAATATAACTATTATAGAGACACATTCTTGATTTTGTGTTCTTTATATACTCCTTGGTGTATTTAAATACTCATATATATATATTAAGTGACAAATTTCTTCATATCATCATATTTTTGTCCTCAATAATATACATAATGTTCTCTCATGTACTAATATGAATTTAGGCTATATCAAAAAAATTTTGCTATGGATATATGTCCCAAAACTATGGAATATATTGGTATAGAAATAGTTCCATGGCTATATCCTTTGTTTGAAATAGTGGAAATATGAAATTCCATTGAAAGCTACATCCATGGTTTGAAAATGTAGTTTATCTCTAGAGCCACACTGGAAACTGTGGAAATACACCTATTAACCCGGTTTCCATAGTGGAACTAGATCTGTAACCATACTTTAAAACTATGGTTTTATCTTTCCCCGGAAAGAACTACAACCATGGTTTCAAATAATTTATATAAGCTAATAGATATTGGTAAAACCATGGAAATAAGCCTATAGAAATGGTTCTGAATGGTGCCTATAGCATGCTCATTATAGAAAAAAAATTCAAGGAATCTTAGAATGCACTAAGATTTTCATTAGTTCAATTAAGTTAGTTTATAATTTGGAAAAAGAAAATATTTATATTTTCCACAAATAATACATCAGTTTGATTACATCAAAGATAAAAATAAGCCCCAAGGAAATAGAATAATACTTTACATGAAAAACTAATCCATTTTAGTGTCATCATTATGGAATCACATGACTTGTACCTCCATTGACACCATCCATTCAGAGTCCTTGGTTACTTCTATCCTTATAGTAAAACCTACAAGCCCTTTCTAGATGTATTAATCAAATATTTAACCCTTAAATAACATTCTCAACATTATTCCATATCAACGTGATCAAAATAAAGTGTGAAACTTATCCATTCCATCGCATCTAATGCTTGGATACCTAAATTATTTACCTTGGCCATAATGGAATTGATTGTGAGGTTGTTGTAACTACATATGAAATAAATGAATGCCCTAAAATATGTTCCACATTCACATTGACTGGATAAAATATCCAATAGAGAAGGAAACTTAGGGTATGATCATAATTGATAACAATTATAGGAATGATGAACCCATCTTTTCCAGTAATACATGAGTCAAATTCATATTGGGCATGTAAATTAGTTCCAACCTTGGTTTTTTCATAGGAACAAAAAATAATTAATGAAGTAAAATAATTTATTTACCCATATCCATAATAATATATCCATATAGAAATAATTCTAGAACAATATTATTTGAATCAGTATGAAAATTTTTTTTGGGGTGGTGGAATCAGTAGTAATCATATGGTTAAACCAAAAAATATTCTTCAGTGGATACATGTTTCTTAGTAAATTCTCAGTGCATATCAATAATCACATGCTCCAGTTTAGTACCCATGGAATTTAAAAGTTGTTATACAGGTTAAATATGAACAATCACTAAAATGAGAATGATATTTCATGGGAATGTGCATCAATATTAGATCATTAAAATGATATGTTATAATAATAACTGCATAGCGAACAATGGAAATCTAAAAATACAGATTCCAAAATACATTAGAAAATTTGAACATGTAGTATTTTGACCCCAAGTATATTTATTTAAGAATTCAAAACTAAATCATTGGTATTTTGGTACATTCACCTCGCATTTACATTATAGTTCTTGGGTTTAATTCTCTATATAATAATTTTAAATTTGATATTTTTTGCATCTTTATTAACATTAGGGTTATCAAGTATCAATATAAATCTCTCACATATACATACAAGGATTAATTTTAATAACCTGTATGATTTATTTTAAATTAATTCATCCTTAATTCTCTATGTTCTCTCCCCAATTAAATTCTCTATTCAAGTGTAAGTGTTTTTTTTCAAAAATAAAATAGAGACCACAAAATTTTTCTAACTTCATTTCGTTAGTGATAAATACTATAAGAAGATTTCATCAAGTGGTGTTAAATAAAATTTATGAAATCACTTTTTATGATGACAGATCATACAATAAATAGTCAAATGAGTTTTATGGTTGAAATGTAGGCCCATGCCACTACCAGCTAGATGGGACAAGGATTATTATAGTTACAACATGAAAATTGAATTAGTTTCAAGAATATTAAATTAGAAAACTTGGGTACATCAATGTGTCATGCAGATGGATTAAAAAATAAATAATAAAGGTCATAATGCCATAATTAAATAATAAGATTTCAAAAAATATTGAGGAATAAGAAACAAAAAAAATAACCATAGAAACCAACTATAATTGATGAAACTTTTTCAAAATCATAAAACCACGAATTACATTTATCAATTAATTTCAAGAATGGATGATATTTTCTTGGAAACGATGAAATATTCATGCCTAAAGACATCATGAAATACCAAAAATTAAGAGAAATATTGAAAATTTAGAGAATCAGTAATTAAGAGACTATTTAGAAATTTCATGAATAAGAAAAAAACATTAATTCTAGTAGACCACTCTCATAATTCCAAAAATAATATCGAAGTCTAATTCAAGGGAACACATCATGTAATTATAAAAACTGAACTTTGGGTTTCCCCTCTAATGGGTAAATAGGAAAATCCAATTCTCAACACTAAATTCACCATGGATACATAAAAATAAACTTAAAGGCACTTAAATTTACCATTAATGAACCCACGACGCACTATTTTATAATTACACTAGTTTATAAAAACATATAATTTCATGAAAAATTATTTCAAACAAATAATTGGAATATACAAACCCCCTTCAGAAAATAGTGTCTTAGAAAAAAGTATTATTTTTCAAGAAAACATACCTTCTTAAAATTGGTTTGTATCAAAAAAATACATACTTAAAATAGTAGTTATGTAGGGACATATATTGAGATAACAACCAGAAAATCCTCTTGAATATATACCTTCTTAAATCAATCATATTAGTTGACTAAGAACATTCCTTGAATATATAACATAAAAATAGTATTTTTTCAATAAAATGTATACCTATTTGAATTGGTCATAGTATTTTGTCAGGAACAAGCCTACTTAAATATTTAAATAACATAAAATAGTGGTTTAACAACATGAATTATTTAAATAAGTGATTGAAAATGATTTTATCCAACGAGATACATTTCTAAAAAATCAATTTTCAAATGATGAGGGTGGTATATTATGGGTATGTGTGATGTCCAACATATGGATTCATATAATGTTAGTTGGATGGTAACAGGTCATGTATAACAACATATAGTGGCATAATAATCATGGATAAATGGATAACATCTCTAGATATACTAATTACTATAAGTAATATATTATTCCATAGATAGTTGATCCATGTATAGTGTAGAGTTATTCCTTGAGCATGAAATGTTTGAGTTAATATCCTTTTATGTTTAAGGGAAGGGAATTTAAGGATTCATTTTCATGTAGTAAATATTATTAGTAGTCTTGTTCTAGGGCAGGAAAAAGTGTTTCACTATGATTGGGAGTATAATCCTTAATTTATACCAATATATGTTATTCATATTACTGGTAGGTGATGTTCTGAATTTTATTGAAAAATAAATTTTCTTCTTGTTTATATTGCATGACATGTTTCGTTTTCTTGTCCTTTATATTATACAGATTTGGGAGATCCAATAAAATTGTTTTTTTGTACTTTTTATACATTAACGTGTTATATTAATTAATAGAGATTTTATTTTTTTTCTATTAATCATGGAACAATATCATCGTTGAGTGTTCATTTTAGAAATATTTTGATACCCTAATTGGAATCCACCTTTCATTAAAAACCAAGATCAATGCTATAAAATTTAAATATTAATATAAAAATGTATAAGACAGAACTATATGATAAAAATCAATGTATAACCTAATAATAAAATTTACATATGAAATGTACCTCAATATCAGTTCACCAAAACCATCATGAACCATGGAAACAGGTGTATCCCCAATCAGTTTTAACCCATGAATTCACATTAATGTTTCTATATGATGATATATTGTAATGTTAATAAAAATATTAAATACAATATTTTGAAAAAATAGAACCCAAAAATAATATGTATAAATACATTCTTGGTGACAAGTTAAAAAGAAAATATCATAGTGTAAAAATTTCACTAAAGTAGTTAAAAATGGATTATATATTTAAATGATACATATGGAGTGAGGAATATTATAGAAAGAGTCGTCAGATAGGGATTACACAAGAAATTTCAATATAAGGAATTATAAACAATAAGAAGTTAATTGGGAATACAATGAGGAATAGATACCTTCAAAAATTGAAAATATAGAATATATCAATTTGGGATGATATAGTGGTGTGTAATGTACTGGATATAATTTAGGGCCTAAAAAATAATTTTAATAATTTTAATTTTAGTTATTATATCTTTAAGTTCATATATACTTAAACTGAATCATTGAACTAGAATAAACATTATATGTGAGTAGCATACATATTTTACTCTATTATTGTTCATCTATGAAATCAACATTACATGGAAGTAGATTGGGAATTTAAATTCATGTATGCAATATTTTTATGGAAATTATAAGAATTAAATTGGAATTATGATATTAAAAAATGTAAATATATTACATATTATGAAATAATGAAACTAAAAAACATTTTTAAATTATACTGTGATTGCTAAAATCAAGATATAAAGTATTTATATATGTTACAAAAAAATATCACATGATGAAAAACCATACTAATATGAGTACAATACTACATGAAATAATTAGTTTGGAATGAATTAATATGACATATACAAATAAAGTTAGATAAATTTTAGTATGAAAATATAACATCATCTAACAGAATTTTATGGCTCAAGGTCAGGGTGATGCTCTTATCTGATATCATGTGACTTAAAACATAAATAACTAATTTAAAATAGAATCACTAAAACATCAATAACTAAACATATTTATGAAGGTAAAGAATTTTATTTGAATTATATTTTAATATAGAATTAATTGACAGATGAAATATGTTGCTAAAAACCATTAGTAACAATTTTCACTCTTGTATGGAGATACTCATTCTCATGCTTATAAATGAAAGAAATTCATCGTCATTCACACACTAAAATCTATAAAATGATGAAAATAAAATAAAATAGGAAAATTTTAGAATAATTAACAATAGTTTTAGGAAATATAGTCCAATCTCATGTTTAAAAACAAGTTTTAATATTACTTATATTCCTCCAGCTTCACCTTCCCACACATCCAATAAAGAAAATTAAAAGCATAGAATATATAAATATTTCATCATCAAGCCTTTAAGAAATATATTTCATCAATGAACCTCTTATAGTTCTTTAGTTTTATAACTTTTTCCACACTTTTCTTTCATAAATTCATCCTAGAAGATAATAGGGGGGAACATAAAACACCATGAACCTATAAACATAATTTTATGAATGTATGGTGATGGGAGGGATCATTATCCCTGGTTATTTGAAGATAAAATTCTTTTTTATGAATACTAAATTTATGTTCAATATTAATATTTCATATATTTAGATAATAAACTAGAAAATTTAATCTAAAAACAAAATCTCATTACTAAGATCAGTAGACATGAAACAAAACACCATATATTGGACAGAAAAACAGAAAATCATAACCATTGTAGAGTTAATAGAGACACAAAACATTATTTAAGGTCCATGATACTTAAAAATAAACAAGTGACTAAACAAAAAAATTGGTCAAATTATGAACAAATTAAAAAGAAATATAACATATGATTAATTAGATTATCATTCAATAAAATGAGGATGGTGCAACAAAATAGAATTGATACGAAGAATATCACCATGTTATGTGTTTATTATTTGATATATACAATAATTTAGTATAAAAATAATTTAAAAAGTGGTGTAGATAAATAGTGATAGAATAATAGAGATTCATTGGAATTAGTATCTAGTGGCTTAAATTCTAAGAAATATATTCCCATAAGAAGTGATAAAAAATATTAGATTACAGTGATTTTGAACCGATAGAAGGTGGACTTTATAGGGATATATTTTCTTAAGAATACAAATTTCTTATGAAAATCTTGGTTGAAAATCTAGTACGGAAAATTCATATAGACCAGGTAAGGTCTGCCTTCATTAGACATAGAATCTGATGAAAAGAAGTTGCTGCACACCAAAAAACAAACTTTTATCTGTAGTTCCAAATATATTTATTTTGAGTTAACAAAAACATAAAATATTTTATGGTTTTTTATTCTTTGTAAGTTTCAATTGTTTTACATTTTTCATTATATGTTGCATTAATTTCTTCTATTTAGTGGTATTTTTTATTCATTATGTTTATTTTACTTTTTTAAAAGTTTACTATTAAATTTATGAAGAATTTATTACACATATTATTTTTTAGAAAACTGTATTACATGAAGTAAGATCATACCGGTACACAAAAAGATAAATATCACAAAATGTTAAATTTTCTAATTGATGGATTTATGAAAGTACTATTTTTAATTTAACATGATTTTGTAGTTTTTGTATTTTTATTGGAAGTTAAATTCATAATAATAAAAAAAATTAAAAATATATATCTAATTATTTATTGGTTTATGTACTTTGATAGGAATTATCTTAGATAATTGGACAATGGAATTATATTTCTTCTATGTAAGAATCAACCATGTTCACATAAACATAATTTTTCCTCTATGTATGAAAAATCTAGATGAGTGTTCCTAATTCCTTATCATCTCAATAAAAATATTTTCCTATTTAGACATCATCAACTCCCTCTGTAATCATGATTTAGGTTTGTGTGGGAATAAAATAATCAACATTAATATCATTACTTAAGAGAAATTTTAATTTTATTTTGGGTGAAATTTGATGTTTCCATATTTGATAATATGAATAGATATTAAATAACAATAATTATAAATTCCCAAACAACACATACACCCATAAGTGTTTCTGATTGAAGTAACAAAATTATGACAGTTTATCATTAATCACATAGTTGAAGATCAAATAATGAAGGATAATTTGATATACTTTTTAAAGTAATGATATTTGTATTTCAATAAAAATAAAATAAATCTACATTAATAATTAGATCCTTGAAATAAAGTGTCATGATTATATTTCTTTCTAAGTATAAATAGCATCAAAATAAAATAAAATTCTTAATAAAAATAGCTATACATAAATATCTCTCTCTCTCAAGAAAAAATTAAGAATTGTAGATTGAACAAAATTTTAGAAATACTAAATCTAGTTGTTATGGTTAAATTATCAAAATTTGAACATGAATATGGAACAAAGTGAAGTACTAAGTTGAATGACTAAATTAGCAGACAATAATAACCATCTGAGGCATAATCAAATATAAACATCCAAATTATCAATAAGGAAAAGCTTTATGCGATGTAGTTAATGTCAAAAAAAATTAAACATGGGTCTATGATATAAATGAAAATATAATTTGAGAAATGAAATCTTTTTTTAGTATAGGAATTTTAGTTTATCATATGGGATTTGAGGACTAGTAGAAAGTTGTTCAGAATAGCATGTTCAGTTTTTTTCTAGAACCCAAACACATTGGCCTTGATGTGAAATTTGAGAGGTGTTTCATTTGGGCAGTTAGGGAGGCTACCTAGGATAAGATTCGGTGGTTAGTTGATGTGTCTGTTTTTGGTGGCATCATTGGGGTAAGAGGGTCACAAAGGGGATATATCACGATCTCATTGGGTAGCAACATGAGGTTGGGTCATTAGGGGAAGTGTTAGGGAAGAGGTTCGGGGAGAGGAAACCTCACGGAGGAAGAGGATCCCATAGAGGAGTGGGTTGGGGAGAGGATAGATCTTGATGGTATAGGGTTGTATAGAGCAGAGGGTGTAATAGGGTTTGGTTTTGGTGGATGAAGCTAAATTAATCAACCATATTTTCTCAATCCATAAAAAACATGGAATCAAATAACCATATAGACAGAGTTTTAATTTATCTACAGCGACGAACCTATAAAAATGTGGCTATATTTCTGTGGCTATTGATCATTTTTCTAGTAGTGAATTCTAAATGCATGTTTGGGAAATAATTATGTCATAAGAGTTTATACCATTAATAAATTAGAATATAAAATCACTATATTATTCCATATAATTCAGCATACACAAAAAAAATTATATTTTACACGATTATAACATAATCATATATAATACATGTAATTGAAATTATGGTTTCTAAAAATGTAAACAAGCATTAAGTGAAATATAACATATTCTATAAAATATCATTCTTTTCTATATACATTAGAGATAGGTGAAACCACTTCTCTAATATGTGGGATGAAAATTTTTGTGGTTCTCTAATACTTATCCAAATAATACTCTAACTATTTCATGGGTAGTAACTTCAGAGTACGAATAAAATTCTATGTAAAAGAATAATATAATATTTTTCATACCCTATACATACCCAAAAAAATCATGGATAAAGAGTTAATGGTGGTGTAATTGATGAATTTATGATACCCATTTTAACGTTATATTCTATTGGATGTATGTTTTCAACAAGAAATTTTAATTTATAGGGAACAAACATTCAATTTTTTATGTTATCAATATTTTTAATTTCAACCATATACTTTGAGAAAATTTAGTGTAAAATTTATTTCATAAAGGAAGTGGTTTTAAGAAATCATGTTATGAAAAAAAGGTTTTATGTAAGATCTATAATGACTCTATAATATAATGAAAAAGAAACAAGTAGTGGTTTTCAAAAAAATATATCATGTTTGAGTTGGAACGCAATTAGTAAAAAAGATTAATTTTAGGAATCTCATCATTCCATTACCCTTTAAATCACCTCATTCATTGTTTCACCGCAAATGAAACTATTAACTAATGATAAGTGTGGATGTTTACAACTCATGTCAGTTAAATTGGGAAGTAATCATTCCCACAGTAATACAAGTTAATAATATAATAGGGTATGTGACAATTTGAAATGGTGTCACGCTATCCATGGTTCTCAACATAAATCACTAATGAGTTAAATAACATAATTATTTTATTTTTATATTAGTTTGAGAGGAAAAATTTAATGTTATTTTTAACAGTTCTTCAACATCATAAAGTTTATTCATTAACTATGAGGAATAAAATTCTACATAATTCTAGAAATAAATATCACTCCTTTCTAGACTTCATGATATTTAAAAAGAGTTTTATTACCATAAAACATATTTAAAAATTTAATGAAATTATTTATTTCACTAATTAAGATCAAAATCATGACAAACATTTCTTATTTATTACTAATTTATTAAACCATTAAAAATGTTCTCAAACATATATGTTTTGATTCGTCAAGGTGAAATAAAGAGAATCGATTTGAAACATCAAGTATATATAAACATATTATAGGAAATATCAATATTTTCAAGTTCCAAAAAAATCCATAAATAACATATTAGAACTTATCAATTTATCATATTGTATTTAATCGCAGATTTAAACCTAAATCAAGTGATTATATATTTTTCCCTAAGTAAGAAATAGTTTATTTATATAGAAATTATTAAAATATATAACAAAGGTATTTATAAAAAACAATTATTTCATATATTTAGTAAATAAAAATAATTTGACTAATCTGATTAATAAAATAGTGGCATATAAACCCAAATAGTTTGATAAGGAATTTCATATGTGTTAAAAGGATATATAAAATAATTAATGTCAATGAGTCTTCTCTTCTATTGTAATTGCATCACATAAAAAATTACAAATTACCAAAACACACCCCACAATCATTTATAGTCAATTAAACTTGAAAAAAACAACCAAATTGATAACATAATATACACCAAGATGAAACCTATATAGAACACCAAAATAATTATATCATAATGATTTTAAAAATGAATAACAACATCTATCTACACTATGTTTCTCATGATAGGTAAATTTAAATTTTTAACTATAAATAAAAAAAAATCTATTCTATATTGAATAGTATACAACAATTGAAAGACCTATTAAAATGAAAATATAAAACATTATGATGACTTATAAAAGTTATAGTAAGTTGTGTCAAAAAAAATTTATGATTTTGTAAAACATAGACTATAATTTATAATTTTTTAGATGGGGTCTATAAAAGGAAATAATTCAATTTTTATATCTTACTATGATATAAATCATTATGAAATATGAACCTCTAAAATAATTTTAACACACAATAGAAACAATATCAAAATATATTTAATTGAGAACACATAATTACTAATAATCACTTTGAATAGTGAGAAACGCATGGAATGGGATCTTACTCTTTGTAAAAATTTATAATAAAATCTACTCAAATGTTTATCTCAAGATAGATAAATTATTATTTTAATCTAAAAAATAAACAAATGTATAGTGAATATTATAAATTATAAATAAATAAATAAATATAATATGTGAAATGAAATATTTTAGTGAAGGAAAAGATTTTATAATTTCCATGTTATGGTATTCATATCGATGGTGATAGGAAGAAAACATACAATAATAGTTCAATTATGATTTATATATTATATTGTGAAATGAAATCAAATAAAATGGAATTTATAAATAGTTTGGTTGAAGAAATGAGAGAAATATTACCTGTGATGCTACAGAATATTCTATATTTTTCAAAAATGATGAAATATTAAAATGAGTTCTAATAATTATACCAAATTAAGTCGAACCATTTTATAAACATTAAAAACACCAACACCAGCACCCCCCCCCCCCCTCTTAAGGGAAAGCTATCAATGTGTCTATTTCCCAACTGTTCTGTCTAATTTACATGTAATTATATGAAAAACATACCAAACTAATTGAGGAAGAATACCAAAATTGTAAATTCTCAATCAAAACTCATAAATCATGACCATTTTCTCCTAAACATTCAATGGATTTTAAAATAAATATTATTCATTATATATGGATAAAAACTATAAACACTTGTTTTATCCCAAAAGATATATTTAAGTGTATAGTAAACTTAAGGTTTTATAAGTTCAAGTAAAATTCCAAATAAAAATAATTATAAGAAAAACCAAACTCCAATGGATAATTATTCTAATTAAAAAATAAAAAATTAATAATATTATTGGGAACCTTAGATAACACTGTCTATTCTACCATAGTGATTATATAAAATTTTCAATTTCAAAATGGTGTAATACCAATAATGATTAAAGAAATTGAAAATGAAAATTACTAAGCTACCTTTATGGTAAAGGAATCCCTTTATTTTTTATCACTCAATGATGTTGTACCATCCAATTTTTTTATTCTAAATTTTGAGAAACAATGACTTTAGTTAACCCTATAGGGTGATCATAAGGTAGATCTGAACATGATTCTAAATATTCATAAGAACCCATGAAATCATAATCCTCAAATAAGTCATAAATTATACTCTTGTGCTTCGTATTTTTAGAAAAAGATATAAAAATAGAAAGGAATAAAAATTTCTTTGACAAAATATGGAACATAAATTTTAATATTACCTTCATGAATCCCAAAACAATGAACAATTGTTAATGAAATGGAATTCAGTGAAATCATTAAGAGCATTATTTCAGATTTTCTATACATAGGTACTAAAATATTGTAAGTTGTAGTTATGTTATCCAAATAAATCTATAGAAAAATTTAGTAAAATGGATAAATAAAATTCATCCAACATTGAGGAATTAAAAAAATTGTTACCTGGATAGCCAAGAAGAGACAAAATTTACATTTTCTATTCATCCTTTCAAAAACTAAGAGATTCCTTAGTACATAATAGAAAAATGGATTTCAATGTAATGTGACTTACTATAAATTAATATTAAAGTTTTTGTAATGAAATTTAATGTAAAGATTAAATTTTGATTATATTTGTGATACTGTCATACCCCTAGACCAACCTAATATGGTTGTCTTAAAAATCAAACATTTGGTATACATTTACATTACCAATAAGGGAGGGTTATATTTTAAAAATATTCTTAAATATAAAAATAAATGTTAAAAATGTTCATCATAGTCATCCATTAAAACAAACCACGATATATTGAGGACACACTATACCACCCTCTTCCTACTGAGGATCATTGTAGATTCCACCAAAAGAAGTATCCAATTTTTTTCAATATATGGTAAAACAAATTGATTTGAATACTAGTATAAATGTGATAGATCAACTGGAAAACAATGATATAGTGATTGGACCATCACATGTTTAATAGAAAATTGGGTCATTATAAAAATATTAAAAATAGTCAACCAAACCTTGAAATGGTCAAAACTAGTAAAACCATCCAATTAATTTGTTAGACTGATACAACTAAAGTTAAATACACAACTATCTCTTATACATGGAACTACCAAGGTTCTCATTATTTTCATATTAAATTGGTCTGCATGTATTATATTAGTTAAATTTTATTTATTTGAGGATTAGAAAACAAATTATATAATAAATGAATGTATTCATAATATGATTTCTAGTTAATTGATTAAATGATATAACAGTTTTATTACACATGACTGATTTTATTCTTAGTTATTTATTATATATAAATGATTTTTTATTGATAAAATGATTTTTTATTGATTATTAAAAATTATAATATTTATTAATTGTGATAAAAAATATTTAAAATATGTTAAATTAATTATGATAGTTCAATTATAGTTAATCCTTTAAGCCTTGAACTATTGCCACCATTTTTCATTATTTATGAATCTAGTTTAAAGTAGATTTGTAAAAATTAAATCATGGAACTATAATCACTAAACTTCTACTGAGGAGTAAAAATTTCAAGCAAAATTTTATAAAAAAATATAAACAAACTTAAAAATTGTAAAAATATCTCAGCATAAAAAAAATATACTAGAATGTATGAAATACTCAACAATAGTAAAGAAAATACCAATAAAAAAGATGGTGCAAGAGGAGTGTAGGGAACCATCAAATGAAGTTAGAGAATGAGCTATTGGAAAAGAGGGTGTGGTCAATTGAGTCAACGAATGGAGTCAATAAAGAATTCATGGAGGGTTTAGAGGTTATAGTTATGGATAATGATATTTAGTTATAATAAAATGATTCTTCATTTAATATATTTTTTATATGAAATATATTTTAATCAAATTTCAATGTCCCAATATAATCCCATGACATTAACAATGTTATCTAACATTCATAGTGATCATACTAGATGGTGAAAAGTGGTTACATTAAAACGAGAAAAATGGAAAATAGTCGATATTAAAAGGAATAATAGTGAAATAGTTAACATAAACCACTAGAATCGAAATAAGAGACTATTGAAAGAAAAAAAGTGGCAATTAAAGATGATTAGAAATTCCCCTTAATAATGAAAAATTATCAAAAACCATATCAAATATGAAAATGTATATCAAATTTAGCTCAATTTATTACATTGATAATAAATAGTGGAATGATATCTAGTCATGTTCCAAAAATATTTTCATTATTATAGGGGAGAGGTAAAAAAGGCAGCATCGATGATATAAGCTAAGATGGTATGTGTAGACGTGGAAAGAAAGAGGAAAAATCAAGACACATGAAAAGGTAATGGGTTACCATCCTTATTAAAATGAAAGGTGAAGAACCTTTAAGAAGCGTATGAATAAGTTTCCTCATCCCCAATAAAACCCTAAATACCTTCCTTTGATAAGAGTATTTATATAATGTGACCTAGAGTGATGTGTATGACGATCGATGAGTGCTATTGTGACTGAGTTATAGGTGCATCAGTGGAGGATGTGGGGAGGCCTCTAAAAAGAAACTTTAGTTGCAGGTGTGGTGGCCTTGTCATAACAGCGTCATTAGGCTATAAGATCTCATGAAGGTAGTGAATAAATGGGTGGAGGGACGTGATGATGAAAATCATAAAAGGGTATAAGAGATATTCCCCCGAGGTATGAGGAGATCCACTTTGGTTTAATAAAAATGTACTCTATGTACCTTTATCAAAATAACTAAATTGCTAAAAATGAACATATAGCACGGGTTTAATTAAACTATAGATAAAAATTATGATATAGCCATGGATTTATAAAATTTTGGGAATTATTCCTAGGAAATATATTATTTTTATAGTACTGAGATGATGTTTGTTTTCTACAAGAGTACTCAATTTTCACTTCTGTATATTTATTTGACACTTATAACAAATATTTATATTTATGAAATCACTATGAATATTATTATAGAATATCACAGTCACTATTTCCATATTTTTATTATAGAAATCCAATTTTCATTGTCTTAATGAACATTTCATTCAAATCATTCAATTAATTCTTGATCTACCTCTCATTTAAACTTTTTCAAATTCCCACTCAAATATTAATTTTAATCCCTTGATGAAACTAGATTCAATCATCCACGTGATATATAAATATCTAAAACATTAAATATTTATCCTTTGAAATCATTCATGAATTCCACGTATTAATGAATTGAGATATGTCGCACAACTAGAAATCATGTGTTTAATCATATAAACCAATGAAGTGACTATATGATTTGGCTATGTGGATAAATCAACTACATGGTTTCCTTATGCAAAAAAATTACCTACATGAATAAGATACATGGATGAATTGGATATTTTATGATCATACATTCCTAAATCAATTATATTCTTTAATCAGTTATGTGAATCTTCTTCTTGGAAGAATTTCCTATATAGATCAACTCCATAGATAATCTCCCTTTGAATTGCTACTTTGATTGAGACATTTCTATACATCGCTCAAATAATTATTAAAATTATTCATTAAACTTATATACCCTTTTATCCACTTCAATTCATCTCAATAATATTGTAGAAAGTGATCCATAATCTAATAATGGATGTGTTTACATCCTCTAAAGATCATCTCATCAATTTCCACATGATCTTCTCCTAATTTTATTTATCTTCTGTATTAGAGTATTTTGATGGCTACTAAATAAGAATCAACAAAAATCAAAAATGAAGAAACACTTGTATAGGGGTATTACTTTCCCTATAAAGTAAAAGTAGATGAGAGTTGTGGGTTGAATAAACCTCCAAGGGACACACAATCATGTGACCATGTCAAGGTCATGCGGAGACTGCATACACATCACATAACCTGTGGAAATTCCCACAGATCCCCCTTTCAAATAACCTTCCTAATCCTAAAAAGGATCTTCAAACAACTGAATGAGCATTCCCAGGCCACAAGTTTGGTTATGAGCATGTTCCTGAAAACCCAACTAAAATTATTACAAGCATAAGGAAGCCTGATATTCGAATTGAGAGATCCCCAGTTATCATAAATCTCATGTTCCATATCATTTCTAGGAAGAATAAAATTTATTAATGATATACATGAATCTCACAAGACCCTTGAACATTTGTAGAATAAAACATAGGATAACAAGGGGAGGAGGCAAGAGGTACTCATAGTCACTACAAAACATGTGAAGCACTCTTGGCGACCCGTAGGACACCAAGTCCCCTAAGACATGTTTGAATCCTCCCACAAATGAACATTGGATTTTCAACCATGCTACATGGAAATACTTGTGTATTTCCAGGAAACTCTACCATTCCCTTTCAATATTCATAGGAAAAACAAATATATTTTTCCACAACATGTACGCACACCCCCATATGACCCATATTGGTCACACGATGCTTCATCAAAAAATAGAGTAAATTTACTTGACATCCCTTATAAAATATCGCATAATCCCTTACCATTGTAAAATAAAACAAAGGGTATAAAAAGGGATGATTACAAAGTTGTAGTGGTCGATGAAAGGCATGGTATGTGTTAGGATTTCCATAGTGTGGCCCTATGGGACATCTTGAAAAGTCAACCATATCTCATGAAGACTCCTAAACAAGTCACCCATGCTGAACTAAGTATTTCATGTGAGGTAATGGGATCTTGGGATGGACCTCATACATTTATATAGGATAACATTACAAGTCATTTCACATACCTATGCGATCAAGAAAGTCTTTATCAATCGAAAATAATATTATAAAATAGAAAATGATGGAAGAGACATGAGAACGTTGAAAACTAGGTGATTCACTCATAACAATCCTTCCAAAGACTCCTGTAGCCATTTGGTGTTATCCCCCTTTGTCATCTCCATCCAGGATCCATGCCAGGTACACTGTGAAAATCAGTGAACAACCAGGGTGGATAGGCCGATAAATCATCCACCCCATTAAGAAAAAGGGGCTACAACTAAGATACAACAACTATGCTAAGGAAAATATCTCACACAACAGAAGACATCTTGGAACAATTTCTCATGTGGGTAGCATGCCTCACATCAAGTAACATACTGGCGAGTATCCGAAGTAGTCCTGGGATATGCATAAGTCACTTCGCGTGATCAATAGTAGACCATGCAAATGATTTTTTGTGGGATATAGGAATAACATCCCACATACCCATTAGATCATGAGAGTCTCAAGACAAATCTACATAGAATAAAACCATGGAATCTATATGGAAAAGGCAAGAAAAAAGACTAAAGGTGGAAAAAATAAATCAGAACATACTTGTTGATCCATGTGTGCTTCGCATGAGCTTCCCAAGAACATGGGGCATGTCCCCCATATCTCACAATTCTCCTTATAAAAGATACATGGTTCTTAATAATCACTTCATACGTGTCAAGTAAAAGTCACACAACCCCCTTCAACATGTCATCATAGTCTCATAGAAGCTCCCATGGACATGTTACCCAAGCCTTGCAACGTCCTTCTGATGCATCACCTGACCCATATAATTGTGCATGCTCATGTCATCCAAGTCTCACGAATGCACATGGGAATATCAATGGGATATCGCGACATCCTCCATGAATATAATCTAGGACTCATGATTCCCTCAAGGGATGTCATAAAATACAAGTGACATCCTATGGACATTTCAAGAATGTCACACAACAACATCAGGTCATATCAATGGGTTCTCATGACTTCCTCTATGAATATCGTCCATGAATCGTAACACCATCCAAGCTTGTTATAAAGGACTCACACTACCCTTTGGGGTCGTCATCAAAGACACATGACACCTTCTAGAAATTTCAGCAAGGATATGCAGTAGCATCTGGTGGAAACCATCTATATATTACGATGTACTCTGGACAGGTCAACTCAGTCGTATGAAACCCTCCAAACAAAAAGTTCTAGGTCACGAGGGCATCGTAAAATGTGATAGACTCATACATCATTAACATGTAATCCCCAAATAGAAGGTAAACCTCATTGTGTAATCCTTGATCAAGTAAACTTTGAAAAATCATATTCCTTCCATAATCAGGATACATAGGCCACCACATCGAGGTTCAAGTTCCATATTGATCATCTAATGTAGTCCCAATATTTAAGTTCCTCATGCATTGAAATGGAATTGATCACCTTATAACCCTTTTTTCTCACAACAATCATGGATCATAAGGGATTAGGGAGTTTTGTTGATCATATTATCTATACTATTGTAACGCCCCAACCCCAGCTACCCAGAGTCGGTGCATTACTTCGTAACATTGGCATCATCACAAAAGATCAAGTCTCGAAAGACCGATTAGTTTAGTAGCCTTGGAAACACTAGATACATTCACAAGTCTTACATTACATCATAAAGTAAAACAAAACTAAAACATATTCTCTTCATATCCCCTTATATTATCCCTGCAGATCATTCATAATATACTTCTTCACATCCTGGAAAAATTAAAACATTGAAAGGGGTGAGCTCAGAAGCTCAGTAAGGATAACAATATAGCGGAAGCATTCATAAACAAACATTAACATTTAAGTCAATGTATAGCTAAAACAAAAGCCTTTTAAACTTGAACTTTTACATAATATGGAAAAATAAAAATGAAATAATGTAGTTTACTTACTCACATGGATATTCTACTGGTCGAATATTCACATGAAATATCAATAACCACTTTCATAATGATGGAATGCATAATGTCAGACTACCATAACAATGTATCCAAGGCCTCGTTCCAAGACCACAAATAATATTTTGTCAAGGCCTCGTGTCAAGACACTAGTTTGTCTCATGAGACCTACCGATGCATCGAGGAGCTATAGCGGGCTCCACCTGTCACTTATTAAGTCCAATGCATTTCTCATATGAATAGGTTTAAACATATCATAAACCATAACATAATCGTATCACATAAAACATGCATAAAGGAAACATAACATTTCCACATTTCAATCACAAGATATCAATACAACACATTGATATAATAAAAACACTTTCAAAACCATTTTCAATACCAAAATAAAGCCAAAGTAAGACATGGTATTTATTTTTCTTTAAAAAAAAGGTATGGATTGTAGAGGAAGACGAAACTCAAATAATGGTCACGGCGGCGGAGAAGTCATTGTCACCGTTCATGGAGACGGTAAGTCGTACGTACGCATGAACGCTACTTTCATTTATATTTCATATTTAATGGAATGAAATCATAATGATATAAATTTATAATATAATTCCAGTATAATATATCATATAATACCATTTACTCCATCCTTTATACATCCCACATATGGTATTAATGATTCAAATCACTTTGAGGGGGCGGTACTCCGCACTTCCTAAAATGAAAATATCGCGTTTACCCATAATGGAAACCATAAAGGTATGCCATAAATGAAAAATAAAAAATCATAAGGAAAACATAAACATAATATATATCATATATAAAAATATTTTAATCATAATGGCCACCATTAGAGGTGTTATATGAGTGTTGAACAATCATCATTTCGTGAGGCAAAAATTCACCATCCACAGAAACAGTATGTTCTTTAACCATTAAGTGTAGGTGTGTGTAAGTGTAGCTCTAATAATTCTTATAAAAACATACTTGTATATTTAGGATACTTGTGTTTTTACAAAAGAAATGAATAAAAAGTGTTTAGGTGGTTGGAGAAGAAAAATAAAATAAAAGAACACAAGAAATTACATTACCTTAAAATCGGGTAACTCTTTTTGATTTGAGCCAAAGGCTTCCTTGGGAAGAATTCTGCCCAAATTGAGGCTTCTAGGAGTAACGTAGGGAAGTTGGGAGAGTATTTGGGCAGAGGTTGGCCGAGCCAAATTCCTTTAAAGTGTCAATATGGTGGTAGAGGTGGGGGCCTCTTATAAGAGGAGAGGAGGGGCACTATTGGAATGATTGAAATGTTACATTATTATGAAATGCTTTTTCGGATTATAAAGGTCCCACACTTATATATTTCTAGGATAAGGTGATAAGGGTTAGAAATATTCTCATACAATAGGCTTTTGACAAGTTTAATGCTTAGATTTTACATTATCCTTCCATTTTATTAAAATCATTAATTAATGAGGTAATCGCTGCATCATCATGGTGTCATAAATAATATAATTTATATAATATATAAAAATTATAAAAAAACTTTCATGATGTAGGAAATATTTTTAGCTTTTTAATGAATATTTATAGTCAAAAATATGGCTTCTATAACCCCATTTAAAAATTGTTTTAGTAAAACAACTCTTGTTTGTGACCTTTTTATTTTAACATTAAATAAAAAGTTATTTATGTACTTTTCCTACCAAAGTGGCTCCATGGGGTCCCCAAGTAGACCCATGGATTTTATTGGTCGTTCATGACACATAAAATAATTGTTGGACAAGTGTAAAGGTCATTCCATATTTTTATAATACTATTTTTACCTTAAATTTCACAAATAACCTTTAATCGCGATTAATTAAACTTAAAAGTTACTATTCACCAAAAAATTATTTTAATCCCATTGAACCAAATTTTAATTCCTAATGAAAACCATGTATGTTGGATTTTTGAAAATCAAATCACAGAAGTGGTAATGTTTCATTTAAACAAAAAATCAGTTTTTTAACTACCACTTAGTGGTTTTACTATTCATCAAAAATTGAAGTTTTTCAGAACAATGCCAAAATTTCATCCTAAGCTATAATTGATATTCCGAATCCAAAAATTATGTCTATTTTAAAAAATTCCAAACATATAAGTTGCATTAATTAATTTTATAATTAATTCCCGCTGTCACAACAAATAGCGTGTTTTTAAGAAACAATATATATCAAAAGATTGACAATTGTTTATGTCCAATTTCAATGTTAAATTAATTCTAAATACCACCATTGGATAAAATAGTAAAAATATATTATAATTATACTTTAAAACCAATCAATTGTATATGTTATCACTATAAATTATTTTGATTAAAAAATTTGTTTTTAAGTATTTTTCACTATTCATAAAAAATTGGAAGTTCTCAGAAAAATACCAAAAATTCAACATAGGCTAATTTCGATATTACGAATCCAAAAAAGAAGTCCATTTTGAAGTGTAAAATATATATAATTTCAAAAGGTGGTTATTATTATTCATAACTGCTACTTTTATTGGTCGCGGTGTGTTAGAACTCGAGGTTGTGTACAACACACGCTGCTCTATTATTCAAAGAGGAGCATACCATGGAAGCTTGGGGTGTTACATTCTACCCTCCTTCAATAAATTGTGTCCTCGCAATTTGAAATTTTTCTTTGAAAATAAAAGGGTTAAAATAGAAAATACCTTTGTGGAAAACCCACATCATAAATAAGGTTAATAAAATTTACCCTTACTAAGGGGGAAAGGGAAATGAAAAAGTCACCACCAAATTATGATCTCAATAAGGAGAACATTGGTGGCAATTAGAGACATATAATTTGAGGGAAAATGTAAATATTTGTAGGGAGTGATTGAGGTCATCAATCTCAAACAATTGTAAAATTGAGGTCCTCAAAGCCTTCAATCATTGGTGATTTAAAATATTATCAGTTCAACAAGACATAAGGTATTAGGATAACATATTTTTTGTTTTAATATCCATTTACTAATGTTTAAGAATTAATTTATTCATAGAATAAGAGATAGGTATATATATTTGTTCTTGACAAGTAGAGTTTCAACCTTCAACTAATTCCTACCAAAAACTCATCTTTCACTCATAAAGATAATAGAACTCAAAAATATTATATTTATCCTAATCGTATAAGGTTACAAATATTAACACATACCATTTAGATTAGTAAAACTATTGTTTAATAACCAGGGACTTCCTGTAGGCTAGTGGTAGGTAATAAAGGCCTGTCGCACTATGGTTGTGGGTTCGATTCCTACAGCTTTGTCCGACATGACGGGTTATGCCCCACCCTGCAGGTTGTCCTTTTCCTAAAACTATAGTATTATAATATTCGAAAAATAATCTTCATAAATGTTTTAACCTTAAACAATACTATCCAAGGTTCAACTTAATCCATTCCAGCCTATATAGTTATCCAAAATACCCTTGTCCAGAATTTTTCTAAAAGGTCTCTAAATTCCAAAATCAATTGTAACATTAGATTCCCCAAACAAAGTAAAGTTTCTCTTATTGTCACATACTTAAAATATGATTACCTTCATCATATTAAAACCTTAATGAAAAACAAGTACTTCAGTACAATCCTTATATATATCACATTATTCTTATAACCAGAATATAATCCTTGTTTCCAAAAGCACCAATAAATTAATTATTCCACTTCAACTATAGTAACAGCATAAGATTGTCCTTGATCCCTTGTCTTTTTCTGAGGCAAGTTTCCCTGACGCTTAGGACATTCATTTTATTAATTCCCCATTTCCCTACAATTGTAGCATTCAACATTGATAGCCTCTTTCTTTCCCTTGCAATCACGTGCCTGGTGTCCTTTTTCTCCACATTTGTAACAAACTCCCATTCCTTTCAGGCAAGTACCAGGGTGATTCTTCCCACAATTATCGCATATTGGAAAATACTTCTTTCCCTTTTTCCCTTTATCCATTTCTTGTTCCACCGTTCTCTTCTTATCTTGCTTTACTTTGTTGTCATAAGACTTAGAGAATTCCTTTTCTATCTTGATAGCACACGAGACAATATCTTCGTATGTTTAGAAAGATTGTGATACTAAATATCGATGGAGAAGTGGTTTTAACCCATCAAAGAAACGATCAATCTTACTTCTTGGATTACGTATATAATCTGTAGCATGCCTTGCTAACCTTGTAAAGTTAGCCTCATGCTTTGCGACATTCTCATCCTCCTTTTGTCTCAGACTCAGAAATTTCCTTCCCATATCTTCTTGATGGTCATGTGGAAAGTATTTTTCTAATAAAATCCCTTTGAACTCTCTCCATTCCATACTTGATACTTCTTCATCTTCCTTCGTGTTTTGAATCAGCGACCACCATTGATCGGCATCTCCAGTGAGGCGGTAGACTGCCATGACAACCTTCTCCCTTTCACTACTCCCCAAGGCATGAAATATTTTCTCTAAGGAGTTTATCCATTGCTCAGCTACTAATGGATTTGTACCCCCATTAAATTTTGGTGGTTGTTGCCTCATGAAGTGGACTAACATTGATCCTCCACATTGCGGATCAGGGTGCTCCATACGAGTAAAGTTATTATTCATAACCTGAGTGAGTTGTCCCAGTATGGTAATAAGTTTATCAGCACCAGTTGTATCTCCAGCTCCACAATAATTATCTTGAGCAGGAGGGAAATCCCTACACGGAGTGTGTGCATTGATACGGTTTCGATTCCTTCCACTAGGCGCCATTTCTAAACAATGGAATAAACTAGATTAGTATATGAATCAAAATACATAATTACATACTTATAAAATACTTAACATAAATTGAACTATTTATAGATATAATCCATAATCATAAAAATGTTTTCTTTGAGAAAGTATATACTCATAACCCTTCATAGTGGTTTGTAAAAAAAATGAGAATTATCCTAAGCATATCCCCCGGGAGTGTTGTAACCAAGAGTGCAGCAAGGCCTGTTGTCGTGCACCAATTCCCGTTCGAGTCTAGCTCAAAGCGGTGTTTTTCGGGTTTTACCCCTAGGTACATCTGTGCCAGAGCCGCCTCGACCTGCTCATATCCAGACAGGGATGTATTGCTTGGAAAAATTCAAAAAATCTCTACAACAACAAAATTCTAGGAAGTTCTTCTATACTAATCCTAAATGTCTTTCTTTGGGCTATGTGCTCTAATCAGAGATTATCTAAATCTAGCTTCCAAGGTTAGTACTAAATTGCCTCTGATACCAACTATAATGCCCCAACCCCAGCTACCCAGAGTCGGTGCATTACTTTATAACATTGGCATGATCACAAAAGATCAAGTCTCGAAATACTGATTAGTTTAGTAGCCTTGGAAACACTAGATACATTCACAAGTCTTACATTACATCATAAAGTTAAACAAAACTACAACATCTTCTCTTCATATCCCCTTATATTATCCCTATATATCATTCATAATATACTTCTTGACATCCTAGAAAAATTAAATCATTGAAAGGGGTGACCTCAGATCCTTAGTAAGGATAACAATATAGCGGGAGCTTTCATAAACAAACATTAACATTTAAGGCAATGTATAACTAAAACAAAAGCTTTTTAAACTTGAACTTTAGCATAATATGGCAAAAGTAAAATGAAATAATGCAATTTACTTACTCACATGGATATTCTACTGGTTGAATATTCACATGAAATAACAATAACCACTTTTATAATGATGGAATGCATAATGCCAGACTATCATAACAACGTAGCCAAGGCCTCGTGCCAAGACCACAAATAATATTTTGTCAAGGCCTCGTGCCAAGACACTATTTTGTCTCATGAGACCTGCTGATGTATCGAGGATCTATAGCGGGCTCCACCCGTAACTTATTAAGTCCAATTCATTCCTCATATGAAAAGGTTTAAACATATCATTAACCATAACATAATCGTATCACATAAAACAGGCATAAAGGAAACATAACATTTCCACATTTCAATCACAAGATATCAATACAACACATTGATATAATAAAAACACTTTCAAAACCATTTTCAATACCAAAATAAAAGAAAATTAAAACATGGTATTTATTTTTCTTTTAAAAAAAATGTATGGCTTGTAGATGAAGCCGAAACTCAAATAATGGTCACGGCGGCGGAGAAGTTGTTGTCACCGCATACGTACGAAAAAAACATTCCCTTTTTTCGTTTAGTAAACGCTTCATATAAAAATATTTCTTTTTAATAAACGTAAAAGTCAATGGGGTTTATACACCGTATAAAAGAAGGTTGTGTATAAAACAAAATATGCCTCAATGAAAGGAGATTGAGACGAAGTCCCATACAAAGATCATTTTTTTAAATAAAATAGATCTATTATGTGTATTCATTATAATTACACATAAAGAAAGTACAAATACAAGATAGGACATAATAATATCATGATGTAATTTGAAAGTAGGAGATTAACCCAAAGAATGGAAATTGGGTTAAGAAGTTCCCTTACCTCGTGTCCGAATTCACTCGACCGTTCTTTGATCTCATGAATAATAAACTAGAGTTAATTTATAATTTCTTAATAAAATTTTTCAAGTTTATTATTCATTTTATATCACTTATTACCATTTTGTTAACATTATGTAATTATTTATGTTAATAACGGTCGTTTTGACGATCATAGGTACTTGAGTCAAAAATAAACTTCTTATAATTACACTTTGTTCATGTGGTAATATATCCATTATATCCATAATTATATTCATGATGTATATATCATATACATCATATATATCCAGTATATACATTCATTTATAATATTACATAACATTTAGAGGTAAGAAATGAAATCAACCGTTCATGGAGACGGTAAGCCGTATGTACGCATGAACGCTACTTTCATTTATATTTCATATTTAATGGAATGAAATCCTAATGATATAAATGTATAATATAATTCCATTATAATATAGCATATAATACCATTTACTCCATCCTTTATACATCTCACATATGGTATTAACGATTCAAATCACTTTGAGGGGGCGGTAGTCCGCCCTTCCTAAAATGAAAATATCGCGTTTACCAATAATGGAAGCCATAAAGGTATGCCATAAATGAAAAATAAAAAATCATAAGGAAAAAAACATAATATATATCATATATAAAAATAGTTTCATCATAATGGCCACCATTAGAGATGTTATATGAGTGTTGAACAATCATCGTTTCATGAGGCAAAAATTCACCATCCACAGAAACAGTATGTTCATTAACCATTAGATGTAGGTGTGTGTAAGTGTAGATATAATCCTTCTTATAACAACATCCTATTATATTGAGGATACTGGTGTTGTTACAAAATAAATGAATAAAAAGTGTTTAGTGGGTTGTAGAAGAAAAATAAAACAAAAGAACACAAGAGAAGACATTACCTTAAAATCGGGTAACTCTTTTTGATTTGAGCCAAAGGCTTCCTTGGGAAGAATTATGCCCAAATTGAGGCTTCTAGGAGTAAGGGAGGGAAGTTGGGATATTATTTGGGCAGAGTTTGGCCGAGAAAAATGGCTTGAAAGTGTGAATAAGGTGGTAGAGGTGGGGGCCTTTATTAAGAGGAGAGGAGGGTCACTCTTGGAATGATTGAAATGTTACATTATTATGAAATACTTTTTCGAATTCTAAAGGTCCCACACTTATATATTTCGAGGATAAGGTGATAAGGGTTCGAAATATTCTCATCCAATAGGCTTTGGACAAGTGTAATGCTTAGATTTTATATTATCCTTCCATTTTATTAAAATCGTTAATTAATGAGGAAATCACTCCATCATCATGGTGTCATAAATAATTTAATTTATTTAATATCTAAAAATTATAAAAAAACTTAATGATGTAGGAAATCTTTTTATATTTCTAATGAATATTTATAGTCAAAAATATGACTTTTATAACCCCATTTAAAATTTGTTTTAGTAAAACAACTCTTGTTTGTGACCTTTTTATTTTAACATTAAATAAAAAGATATTTATGTCCTTTTCCTACCAAAGTGGCTCCATGGGGTCCCCAAGTTGACCCATGGATTGTCTTGGTCGTCCATGACACATCCAATAGTGTTTGGACAAGTGTAAATGTCCTTCCATATTTTTATAATACTATTTTTACCTTAAATGTCACTAATTACCTTTAATCGCGATTAATTAATCTTAAAAGTTACTATTCACCAAAAAATTATTTTAATCCCATTGAACCACATTTTACTTTCTAATGACAACCATATATGTCATAATTTTGAAAATCAAATCACAGAAGTGGTAATGTTTCATTTAAACGAAAAATCAGTTTTTTAACTACCACTTAGTGGTTTCACTATTCATCAAAAATTGAAGTTTTTCAGAACAATGCCAAAATTTCACCCTAAGCTATAATTGATATTCTGAATAAAAAAATGATTTCTATTTTAAAAGATTCCATACATATAAGTTTAATTAATTAATTTTATAATTAATTCCTGTTGTCACAACAAATAGCTTGTTTTTAAGAAACAATATATATCAAAAGATTGACAATTGTTTATGTCCAATAACAGTGTTAAATTAATTATAATGACAACCATTGGATAAAATAGTAAAAATATATTCTAATTATACTTTAAAACCACTCAATATTATAAGTTATCACTATAAATTATTTTTATTAAAAAAGTTCTTTTTAAGTATTTTTCACTATTCATAAAAAATTGGAAGTTCTCTGAAAAATACCAAAAATTCAACATAGGCTAATTTCGATATTACGAATCCAAAAATGAAGTCAATTTTGAAATGTAAAATATATATAATTTCAAAAAGTGGTTATTAATATTCATAACTGCAACTTTTATTGGTCGCGGTGTGTTAGAACTCGAGGTTGCGTACAACACATGCTGCTCTATTATTCAAAGAGGAGCGTACCATGGAATCTTGGGGTGTTACAACTATACACCCCAGGGTTAAAAGGGAAGCCTTAGTGTGTAATATTCAACTAATAACATCATATCATGTCCCCAATCAATAGTTCATCTGTCTCAATATAAGCTCCTTACATTCTTGAATCCTCTTGGATGGTTATAATGTCCCCACATGTGATCATCCACTTTATTATATCACCGGGTTAAGGGATTACTAAACTAAAATTCCTCTAATTCCTACCAAACTCAAGATACATAGGATGCCTTCTAAATTCCCAATCTCTATACCAAATATCCCAATAAATAATCTAGTACATAATTCCCGTATATAAACACCGTGAGACTAGTAATCAACACCCCTTGTTTCCCACACTCAGCACATCTGACATTGTCTTACGGAAATTCAATGCACACCTCATTAAACATCATTATTTTCTAATAAATAAGAAAATCATATAATGTAATCCTAGACAAGTGGTATGGAATGAAAACCCCTCATATAATGGAATCCACCTTTGGGAAATTCCAAATCATTTGAACAAACTATATGGGTTTTCATTATGGAAATAACCAAGATACATAGGACACCTCATAATGGCTCAATACCCTCCATAGAATATTGACCACTTCCTTGCATGGAAGCACATTCTGAGCCATTTTGTCATACAGATTTAGCACATAAAGTATAAATTCAATATTTGGAAAATGGATGATGAACCTAAAATACATACATATGGATTCACTAGTGAGACCAGACATTCATTAATTCATAAATGAGACTCCAATTCTTTATTTTAATTAGAAAATTAAGCAATGAATCTATTTATCTGGGTAAATAGTCCCATATCGCAATTTGAAAGAGATTCACGAACATATCATAAATCTATAAGAGTGTCCTAGAGTAGGAAAAAATTCATCCAAAAAAGGTGTGATGAGCTCTGCCTCACATCCTCTCGACCAATATGAGTTCCCAAGAGTCATTGGGCTTGGAACCACAGATGATCATCGACCTTTGGAATGAAAATCTATAACCATATATAGATAGGGGAACCATTGGGATTTTTTTTTAAAGTTAAAATGGTATACTGATGATAGAAGCCCATTTCATGCCTCAAAACCCCATAAAAAATGGTGAACTCGACATGTATTTTCTTAACTATGGTATGTCTTAGTGATAAAAAAGGATATAATGTCACAAACCTATTAGACCATTTTCTTCTAGGTATAATATCAAAAAACTAATGAAACAAAAATGTCCAACATGATGCAAAATCAATTAACTACAGCACATCATATGGGTGATAAAAAGTATATAATTTTGAGCCCCCATTAGACCATTTTGGTTATGGTATAATATCAATCACCCAATATATAAAAATGGTGAACATGCTTTGAATCTATCCAATAATGAAATAATTGGATATTTACTATTAGGCCATTTATTTTTCCACTATATAATTAAATAATGATAAACCTGATGTGAATCTCTGATATAACAAACAATTAGGTTATAATGTGACATGCCAATTTGTTTTGAAAAAACTATACAAGCAAGGCAGTAAGACTGGAGTGATATTTTATATGATAAACTATAACCATGATTCTCATGAAATTATTCCATCCTTATTATGTAAATTCCAATTGAGATGGATGGCCAAATCAAGGAATATAAGGAAAATTCTGTTAAACATGAATATCTAGTTGAGAACATTATGCTTACAATATTCTACTAATTTGTAACCTTGTTCCAAGTTGTCTTAATGACTGAATATATTGACATCATCCTGATTCGAGTCAATGTCTTTATAATATATCATTCAGTCCAGTAAATCATCCAAAACTATAACATCTATGGGTCACAAGAAAATTTCACATTCCTAAAAAATCCAATAGAAGGTGGAAAATAAGGTTGTTTGGGTGTACCACTAACATGGAAAAATCCTGACCATGGATGATACTCATAATTTTCTCCTTGAATGATGACCGAAGAGTCTGTATCACTGAGGGAAGGATACTGTTAATCTAGTAGCCCTTGTTTTTATGACCAGCAGCTTTGGGAGCTTATCCTAGGAGCATAAAAATAGCCACCTTCTATATCTGATGATGGTGGACTAGGAGGCTAGATACATCTTTCTTTTCAATTTAGGTTCTATCAAGGAGAGAACCTGTCAATTATTCTCACCAACACCATCCTGCTGGTACCCATCAGTCTTATTCTATGGGTACCATCCAACACATAGCCGCCTTTGATTCCCATGAAAGAGCTACAAGGAAGACTCATTCGAGGAGGAAGGTATTGGATATCAATGAGAGGGATCGTATTCCCACTTTTACCAATGATTCCTACTAGCATATTCAGGTAGGATCCAAACATCATGATCATAACCTTACTTATTTGGAACAAGTCTGTGGGCATATTCTTGCATTAGAAATGGGGGGTTCTCATACTACTACACCCATGCATGATGTCTATCGGCTTGTTATGGTGTATAATTAGGATAAAAGTAGGCATATATCCCCATAAAAATTATAGATATCTACAAGTTTATCAAGGAGATAAAACATTTTAATTCTCATATCCCATCACATACATTGATAAAATGCCAATATATTTTTGAAAAATCTGAAGAACTCTGCCGAAATATTTTGGCGCTATTATAGATGAAGGGAAAGGTTCATACTCTTAACTCTATATCCAGGACAGTTCAACTGTAACGACCCAAAGTTTCATTAATGGAAATCCCTCTTGATCTAATTACATGTCTCTTTATGTTTATATTAAATGTAAACTTCTTTGGTTTTATGTTAGGAATTTTGACTGTTGCTAATATAGTCGTTGAACAGTGATCACATGATTAGTATAAATATAGAACTTTAACAAATCCAATTTACTCAGACAAAGGAAGTGATGGCCTCATCCAGTAGAATTTCCCCATACGAATCCCATTTATTGGAGCTCAGAAAAGAGGTGGCATCCTTGGTCTTCACTCTTGACCAAGACCAAGCTGAGCTTCACCATTTAAAGCTCGAACGTGACCGTCTACGGGAAAAGTGGAATTTGAATGAAATTACCACTCGAGCGATGTTATCCGAGCCACCCCAAGAGTCTGTCACCATCGCACACCTTGCCCTTAGGTCTTATACGGATATTTTAAGGGGTTATGTGAAAAATTATTAGTACTATGTTCATGTACATTATTTTTTGTATATAATAATGAATATAATTTCTAGTCATTTTTGATACATTGTAAATAGTTTTTAAAGTACAAATGGTGTTTGTAGTTTTTATTTAATTAAGAAATATATTTAATCAAATTAAAAGATTTTTTAATTAAATAATATTTTAATAAAATAATATTATTATTAAATTATTTTTTATTAAATATAAATGATCTTATAATTTTATGAATGCAATTAAAATTTTTATTAAGGTTTGAAATCCATTTCTGTCAAAACCCGTGAATTTTCGATAAATGTCAGTTTTTATTTTAAAAGTTAAAATTAACATATTTAGAAAATTATTTAGATAAAATAAATGTTATTTATGGAATCAGGATGTCGAAATTATCCAACGGTGATTTTTTCATAATTTTCTGAGACAGTCAAATTTTTGGGTAAAAATTAAATACCGTTTAAATATATAATGTGTTTTATGACATCATAATGACCCAATAGTGATGTAATAAAATAATATAATCTTTATGTTCGGCCAATATATGTTTTACCATTAAAATAATGTGTTTTTGGGTTTGTTTGACTTACTTTTCAATGCATTAATGGACCCCTCAAGACATATTCAACACTTTCTCTTTTAAAATTAATTTCCATGGGAGTGTGACTCACCTCCACATAATCATCCTTATTATTTTAAGAAGTTCGGACTTTTTCCTTATAAAATATTTTTTTCCTCTTAACGTTTCCAAAAACCGTGGGCAAAAACCATGGGATGGATTGTGGTTTGGATTAATTTAATATAAGGGGTCCCAAACCTAAATAATAAAGAATTCCCTCACCTTTCCTATATTAACCCACCCAAGATCCCACTTCCTCCTCACTCAAATCCCTTTGAGTTCATAAAACCTCTTCCATACTCTCTCTAGAATCCTCCCAAGGTGACCCAAGCTCCCAAGAAGCCTCTCATAACCCTCTCTCTAGCCTTTAGAAGCACACTTCCAAGTAAGGGTTTTTTCTTCCTTTCTCATTTTTGTCCAATTTTCATTATGTTGTTTTTTCCCTTTTAATTTAAATTATAAATTTTGGGGTATGGTTTTTCACCTCCCTAATACTGCCCTATTTATGTTTTAATGACGGGAGACCCCTTCTATCTCAGTAAATGCTTCCCATGTACACCCGTTACTATGCTGAAATTCAGAAAGGAACTTCTCTCTCCTCTTTTACATTCAAGCAATACTTTTGTATCATGAATCTAAATTCCATTAAAATTGTTGGTAAATGTATCTATATGAACTCTTTACTGTACATTACATGTAAATATGATGAGGAAGCCCTTCATCTCTCATCAACCTTTTGTATGAATTCTTATGTCACGCCGTTACACTACCGAAATCGCACCGATTTTCTAAGCCAATGTCATTTTGTAGTGAATACCATGCCAATTTATCCATCAAAGGTATTCACCTTTATGCACATTTATATATTTATTGTAAAGTTTCATGTATGAATTCCACATTACTTTATCGTTGAATAAATGATTATGTTTTATGAATCCATGTTTTATGATCCAAGTGGCACACTCATGCATGAAATGAAATGTTTAAGAAGGGTGCACCCTTATAGCGCTCCAATGCATTGGGTAAAGTATAGTATCATGATACGTCATGTGAAATTAGTGTTGACTCAGGATAATTAAAGTGCAATGAGGGCTTACTCATGCTTTATGTGCAATGAGGATTTACTCATGCTCCATGTGCAATGGGCCTTGGCTCATGCTAATTCCATGTTAAGTGTTGTTGCCACATTTCTATATTATGATTATCATGATTTATCATGCCTTTATGTTCATGTTTCTTTTATGCTCTATTGATATGCCTATTTTCTAACATGCATTTTCTCCTCATGTTATTCCATGTGTACTCCCTTACTGGGCCTTATAGCTCACCCTTTTCTTATGCATGTCCTCAGGTTATCCCATGAAATGCTAAGTACGAGGGAATGTAGTGGTCATGTAAAGGAAGTTTTCAATAACGATGTTGTATTTCATGTTTTAAGTTTTTATGTAATGATCCTAATCCCCAAAGACACTAAACCTCTCGATGTTCTTTAAAGTTAAGTTTTCTGTAATAAATCATGTTTAAGTTGTAATAAAAAGTAGGGTTGTCATAGTTGGTATCAGAGGATAGGTTTAGTTATTTTTGGGATTAGGAAACCCTCGTAAAGCCCTAGAGACAAGACTAAGTATAATAAAAATATTCCTATGTTTTGGTAAGTACTGAATAAGTGGTTTATCAGAAAAATACATCCCTGTCTGGATACGAGCATGTAGAGGTAGCTCTAGCACAAATGTATCCTAGGGGTAAACCCTGAAAACACCGCTTTGAGCTAGACTTGAATGGAATATGGTGCACGAAAATGGGCCTTACTTCACTCTTGGATATGAAAATCCCGGGGGGATATGTTTTGATAAATTCAAAAGCTTAGTATGAACCCTTATTAAGGGAATTAAAAAAATTCCCCTACGAATATATGTTAGAAAGTAGATCATGAAAAGTCTAGATTGAAGCCTATAGACTCTTGATTAAGGAAATAAAAGTTTATTTATAAGTCATCAAATTTTGTCTTTGGATTACCCTTTATGTGTTACCCCTAACATTCCTTTTATTCCATCCAATGGCCTATAATAGGAGGAATCAGGCTAACAACCGTTGTGAAGATCAGTGTGATGACTGCACTAATGAGATGACCAATCCAATGGGAGCGGGAATTGCAAACTTTTTCATGCTTCTCTCTCAGCTAACTAAGGTTTTGAATAGAAACATGGATCAAGAAGAATGTTCAACCCCCCCTAAGAAAGAACAAGTCGCTATCGATATCTTCATGAGACAAAGGCCTCCAACTTTCAGTAGATCATCTGATCCCATGATCACTGAACAATGGATCAACTCCATTGAAATGATATTATCCATCCTCCAATGTTCTGAACAAGAGAAGGTTCTCCTAGCGGATTATCATATGGAGGATGAATCTGATCAATGGTGGACATTGATCAAAAATACGAAGCCTGAGGAGGAGATCGAGGTGTTGGAATGGAAGGATTTCCGGAAGATCTTTTTTGATAAATATTTTCCATGCACCCTCCGGCTTAAGATGGAGAGGGACTTCCTTTCCCTCAAGAAAAAAGATGAATAATTCGTTGGAGCGTACGAGGTAAACTTCACAAGGCTTTCACGATACACTTTTGGCTTTGTTGTTACCCCCGAATGCAAGGTTGACCGCTTCTTTGGTGGGATGAAGCCTAACTTGCAGAAAGCATTAGCGATTCGTGACTCCGACAGCTATGAATAAATTGTCCGATGTGCCCTCAAGGATGAAATGGAGATCGGGGAATCACAGGGGTATCATGGGGACAAGAAGAGTAAGTTGGACATCAATGTTAGTAGTCCGATGGATAAATCCAATGGTGATAAGAAGATCCAGCACCCCACTTGCCAAAAGTGCAGAAAGAAGCACCCTAGAAATTGCCTTAAGGGGACAAGAAAATGCTTCAGGTGTGGAAGAGAAGGGCACCTAGCTGTTAACTGTCGGAAAGAAGGACCCGCGGCTGCGATAGAGGATAGGAACGCTCCATTCATACCTCAACGCATCATTCAATGCTAAAAATGCAAAGAACTGGGTCATTTTGCAAATCAGTGCCCTAATCCAAGGGTTTTTGGAGGCAACCAACAACCTCCAAGATAGAAAGGAAGAGCTTTTTCCATCACTTCTGCCGAAGTGAACCCCGAAAACGAAGTGGTGATAGGTACGCTAGTTATTCATTCAATAATAGAGAACGTACTTTTTGATTCAGGTTCTATGCATTCTTTTATATCTCAAAAGTTTAGTAGAATAATCCCATCACCACCACAAATCTTGGATGTAAAGATGTTGGTGAGTACGGAAAATGGGGAAATCATTGTATCCCATGAATATAAGTCCTCCCCTGTTATAGTTTGTGGATTTAATTTCCCAGTGAACCTCGTCATACTCCCTCTGGTGTAATTTTATGCAATTCTTGGCATGGATTGGCTTTCCTTATATAGAGCCAACATAAATTGACGGGAGAGGAAAATTATACTCCATATAGAGAATCGACCCCCGATTCTTTACAAGTGTCAGGAGGAAGATGAATCTCCTTTAGCTCCATTATCTCAAACATGGATATTACTGCCTTATGAGCATGTGTATCTGGCTCAGATGATTGAGTCCAAGGATGAAACCATCCTTGAAAAATGTCTATTGTGAGGGAATTTGCTGAAGTGTTTCCTGAGGAACTGTCTGGTCTTCCTCCTAGAAGAGATGTTAAGTTCTCAATTGAACTTATACCCGGGGCATTACCAATATCCAAGAATCCATATAGAATGGATGTTGTAGAGCTTGAAGTGCTGAAGAAACAACTACAGGAGAATCTGGATAAAGGGTTTATACGCCCAAGTGCTTCACCATGGGGTGCACCAGTCCTATTCGTCAAGAAGAAGGATGGTTCAATGCGGCTTTGCATCGATTATCGTGACCTTAACAAAATCACAATAAAGAAAAATTATCCTCTCCCAAGAATCGATGACTTGTTTGATCAGCTATGTGGAGCACAATACTTCTCCAAGGTGGATTTGTGGTCGGGATATTATCAAGTAAGGGTGAAGAAGGAAGATGTCCCCAAGACTTCTTTTTGTACAAGGTACGGGCACTAGGAATTCATGGTAATGCCTTTCGGGCTCACCAATGCTCTAGAAATATTCATGGACTTGATTAATAGTGTCTTTATAGATTACCTTGACAAATTTGTGGTAGTCTTTATATATGATATTCTAATATACTCCAAAACCAAGGAGGATCATGAGGAGCATTTAAAAAATGTACTAGAGACTTTGCGCAAGGAGAAGCTCTATGGAAAGTATAGAATGTTTGAGTTCTGGTTGAAGGAGGTCTCATTCTTGGTCCATATCATCACAAGCAATGGTATATATGTGTACCCCTCCAAAATAGATTCAATTGAGGGATGGCTGATGCCAACATCGGTAACGGATATCTATATCTTCTTCGGGTTAACTGGATATTATCGACGATTTTTGAGAAATTTCTCACGATTTTCCAATCCTCTTACCAAGATAACATGAAAGGGAGTAAAGTTTTCTTGGAGAGATGAATGTGAAAAAAGCTTCAAGGAGATGAAAAGGAGGCTTATCATTGCACCCGTGCTCACTTTACCCACAAGTGGGGAGCTTTTGTGGTATTCAGTGATGCTTCAAAGAAGTTCTTAGGATGTGTTCTGATGCAGAATGATAAAGTGATATCCTATGCCTCAAGTCAGTTGAAAATCTATGAGCAAAACTATCTAACACATGATCTAGAGTTGGCGGTGGTGATCTTTGCCTTGAAAATCTGGCAGCATTATCTCTATGGAGAGAAATGTGAGATATATACTGACCACAAGAGTCTTAAATATATATTCACACCGAAAGAGCTTAATATGCACTAGAGAATATGGATAGAGCTCATCAAGGATTATGACTGTTCAATACATTACTACCCTGGGAATGCGAACAAGGTGACAGATGCCCTAATTAGAAAGGACCCAGTAGTTCTATCAATGATGAGAATTGAGAAGGATCCAATCTTCTTAGACTTGATGAGGATGGATGTGGGAATCACAAAGAAGGAAACATCATCAATCCTTTCAAAAATTATTTCTCAACCGTCTCTTTTGGAAAGGTTAAAGGATGCTCAAAAGGTTGATGTGGAAATTCAGGAAAAAGTGGAAGCTATCAAAAAAGGGAAATCCTCAGAGTTTAATGTTAATGAAGAAGGAATTGTGTGGTTTGGGAAAAGACTATGTGTTCCATCAAGTCTGGAGATGAAGAAGGAACTTTTGGATGATGCATATAGTTTAAATTTCTCTATTCACCCAGGGAGCACAAAGATGTATCGATATCTCCGAGAAAACTTTCGGTGGGATAATATGAAGAAAGAGATCGCTGAATATACATCAAAGTGCCTGGTTTGTCAGCAAGTGAAGGTAGATAGGCAGAAGTATAAGGGGATGATGCAACCATTTCCCATACCAGAATGTAAATGGGAGAACATCACCATGGACTTTGTCACTGGACATCCAAGGACATCCAAAGGCAACAATGCAATCTGGGTTGTTGTGGATATTCTTACAAAGACTGCACACTTCATTGCTATTCGGGGGGATTTCTCTTTAGATCAACTGGAACGGATATATATCAGGGAAGTGGTAAGGTTTCATGGAGTACCAATATCTATTGTGTCTGACCGAGATCCATGATTCACCTCTAAGTTTTGGAAGAGTCTTCAACATTCTCTGAATACTGAATTGAACTTTAGTACGGACTATAATCCTCAAACTGATGGAAAATACGAGCAGACTATCCAAACACTTGAGGATATTTTGAGATCATTCTCAATGGACTTTAAATGAAGATGGGATCAACATCTTCTTCTGGTTGAGTTCTCTTATAATAAAAGTTTCCACTCGAGCATCCAAATGGCACCATATGAAGCCCTGTATGGGAAAAGGTGCAGAACACCGGCATGTTGGGATGATCTCGGTGAACGTAAGCTGCTTGGACCTGAAATGGTTGAAGAAATGGTGGAGAAGGTGAAAACCATTAAGCAGTATATCAAGGCATCCCAGAGTCGACAGAAGAGTTATGCAGATAATCGTCGATGAGACCTTGAGTTTAATGTTGGAGACATGGTCTTTCTACGCATATCTTCGTGGAAGAAGGTCATGAGGTTTGGAAGGAAATGGAGGTTAAGTCCAAGGTACATCGGCCCCTTCGATGTTATTGATAGTGTTGGGGTTGTGGCCTATCGACTAGTACTTCCACCTGCCATGGCCAAAGTACATGATTTATTTCATGTATCCCTCTTAAGGAAGTACATACCGGACCCTTCACATGTACTCTCTTCTGAGGTGGTACAATTGGAAGATGATCTTTCTTATGAGGAGCAACCAGTGAAGATCTTACATTGTAGAGAAAAATTTCTAAGAAATAATACAATGCCCCTCATCAAGGTGTTGTGGAGAAACCACATGTTTGAAGAAACGACTTGGGAATCGGAGGATATGATGAAGCTGAGTTACCCACATTTTTTTAGTATGGGAAAAGGAAAATTTCGAGGGTGAAATTTCTTAAGGGGGGAATATTGTAATGACCCAAAGATTCATTAATGGAAATCCCTCTTGATTTAATTAAATGTCACTTTATGTTTATATAAAATGTCAACTTATTTGGTTTTATGTTAAGAATTTTGATTGTTGCTAATATAGTCGTCGAACAGTGATCACATGATTAGTATAAATATAGGACTTTAACAAATCCAGTTTACTCAGACAAAGGAAGCGATGGCCTCATCCGGTATAATTTCCCCATACGAGGCCCATTTATCGGAGCTCAGAAAAGAGGTGGCATCCTTGGGCTTCGCTCTTGACCAAGCCCAAGCTGAGCTTCACCATGTCAATCTCGAACATGACCATCTACGGGAAAAGTGGAAGTTGATTGAAATTTCCACTCGATCGATGTTATCCAAGCCACCCCAAGAGTCGGTCACCATCGCACACCTTACCCTTAGGTCTTATGCAGCTATTTTAAGGGGTTATGTAAAAAATACGTAGTACTATGTTCATGTACATTATTTTTGTATATATTAATGAATATAATTTCTAGTCATTTTTGATACATTATAAATAGTTTTTAAAGTACAAATGGTGTTTTTAGTTATTAATTAATTAAGAAATATATTTTATTAAATTTATGGATTTTTGAAATAATAATATTTTAATAAAATAATATTATTATTATTAAATTATTTATTATTAAATATAAATGATCTTATAATTTTATGAATGCAATTAAAATTTTTATTAAGGTTTGAAAGCCATTTCTGTCAAAACCCGTGAATTTTCGATAAATGTCTGTTTTTATTTTAAAAGTGAAAATTAACATATTTAGAAAAATATTTAGATAAAATAAATGTTATTTCTAGAATCAGGATGTCGAAATTATCCAGCGGTGAATTTTTCATAATTTTCTGAGACAGTCAAATTTTTGGGTAAAAATTAAATACCGTTTAAATATATAATGTGATTTATGACATCATAATGACCCAATAGTGATGTATTAAAATACTATAATCTTTATGTTCGGCCAATATATGTTTTACCATTAAAATAATGTGATTTTGGGTTTTTTTTACTTATTTTTAAAGCATTAATGGACCCCTCAAGACATATTCAACACTTTGCCTTTTTAAATTAATTTCCATGGGAGTGTGACTCACCTCCACATAAGAAACCTTATTATTTTAAGAATTTAGGACTTTGGACTTATAAAATATTTTCTTCCTATTCCCTTTTCCAAAAACCATGGTCAAAAACCATGGTATGGTTTGTAGTTTGGATTAATTTAATATAAGGGGTCCCAAACCTAAATAATAAATATTTCTCTCACCTTTCCTATATAAACCCACCCAAGATCCCACTTCCTCATCACTAAAATCCCTTGGAGGTCATCCAACCTCCTTCCTACTCTCTCTAGAATCCTCTCAAGATGCCCCAAGCTCTCAAAAGCCTCTCTCTAGCCTTTGTAAGCACACTTCCAAGTAAGGGTTTTTTCTTCCTTTCTCATTTTTGTCCAAGTTTCTTTAAGTTTATTTTTCATTTTAATTTCAATTATAAATGTTGGGGTATGGTTTTTCAGCTCCCTCATACTTCCCACATTATTTTTGAATTATGGGAGAGCCTTTCTCTCTCATTAAATGCCTCCCATGTACACCTGTTACTATGCTGAAATTCTGAAAGGAACTTCTCTCTCCTCTTTTACATTCAAGCAATAATTTTGTATCATGAATCTAAATTACATTACTATTGTTGGGACATGTATCTATATGACCTCATTATTTTCCATTACATGTAAATATTATTATTAACCCCTTTCTCTCTCATCATCCTTTTGTATGAATTCTTATGTCACGACGTTACGCTGCCGAAATCGCACCGATTTTCTAAGCCAATGTCATTGTGTAGTGAATACCATGCCCAATTCTCCATCAAGGGTATTCACCTTTATGAACATTTACATATTGATTGTAAAGTTTAATTTATGAATTCCACATTCCCTTATCGTGGAATAAGTGATTATGTTTTATGAATCCATGTTTTATGATCCATGTGGCACACTTATGCATGAAATTAAATTTTTAAGAAGGGTGCGCCCTTATAGTGCTCTAATGCATTGGGTAAAGTATAGTATCATGATATGTCATGTGCAATGAGTTTTGAATCATGCTAATTCAAGTTCAACGAGGGTTTACTCATGCTTCATATGCAATGAGGATTTACTCAAGCTCCATGTGCAATGGGCCTTGGCTCATGCTAATTCCATGTTAAGTGTTGTTGCCACATTTCCATGTTATTATTATCATGCTTTATCATGCCTTTATGTTCATGTTTCTTTTATGCTCTATTTATATGCCTATTGTCTAACATTTTTTATACTCCTCATGTTATTCCATTTGTACTCCCTTACTGGGCTTTATAGCTCACCCTTTTCTTATGCATGTCCTCAGGTTATCCCATGCAATGCTAAGTACGAGGGAATGTAGTGGTCATGTGAAGGAAGTTTTCAATAAAGATGTTGTATTTATTGTTTTAAGTTTTTATGTAATGATACTAATCCCCAAAGACACTAAACCTCTCGATCTTCTTTCAAGTAAATATTTATGTAATAAATCATGTTTAAGTTGTAATAAAAAGCAGGGTTGTCATATCAACCCTCATATCATCATGAACAAGTGGTTATACAAGAGAGAGTATAAACTCTTTCTCCTACTCTGGATGATTATCATAATATTCTGATAAAGGGATAATCTCACCAAGTGATAGAAGTACATTCCTATAAAATATTTCTGGAGACATATTCCAAAGGCCCATGCTCCGGAACATATCCCCATTTTGGATGGGGCTCACTAAATGAGAGGTGAACATGCCTGAGTAAAGGCACATATTCTGGTCAATGAAGTTGAGTGGAATAATCCAAAGGCATTGGATTGTGCACATATTGATGTTCTGGATAGGGCTAACCAACTGAGAACATAATAAGTCTTGAGACCAACTCACATCTGTTCCTCTAAATCTAACTATTATATTTTTTTAGATTAAGGAATCTATGAATATATTCCTACATTGGCCAATGAACGAAAATACCAGCATCATTCCAATGCAATATATGTGGAGGATCATATTACTTATTCCATTTCAGAGGTCCATTAGTATTTTCTGGTGGGGGTGGAATATTCACACCAAGGTCATATTCTTGATCTAGCCATGGACCACCAAGTGAGGGAATAACACGCTCCAGAGTAGGCTATAATTCCTGCATAGAAAGATCGAAGTCGTATTCCAACGTCTTAGGATTATGCTCATATTCCCATACTGATTGAGGATCTCCAAGTGATGGTGGAACATGCCGCGGGATATGCTCACATTTCTTTCTATAATGAGACAGATCATTGTAATATTATACCTACTTCTTAGTATCAATCTCATAATCTAACATCATTATATTGTTATATACAAGTTCCTTCAAATATTATATAGTAGGCTCATACCCCTGCACAACCCCAAAAGGTAGGTTGGGATATTCCCAGCACAATCCATAATACGTTATGTGTTCCATGTCTAATTATTGACAACGTCTTTGATGTTATTCGAGACACATGCTCCATACCACAAGGGTTCATCGACTCTTTTATCAAATCGAAAGAAAAATTTGTTCATTACCATGATAATCCTCCTTGTGGTAGGGTGGATATGGATTGTAGTGACCTTACTCCTGACATCTACCATGGTAAAAATTCCCACCAAAACATATCACATGGTAATGGAAATCCTCTCATTGTCTAGACACCTCCATATATAGAGGTGATCACATCACAATTCACTACTTTATTTCACAACTACATCACTGTTTTAAACTAGTTTTTTATTTAAAATTAAAAATATTATCTCAAATTTCACATCCCATTTGATTCAATTATTAAACTTTTATCACCATTAAAAAGGGAAATTATTCTTTTTTTGGTGATTTCTTTGTAGGAGGAGGTGACTTGGAGGGTCTGAGATGGTCGAGAAGAGAAATGGGCCAAACTGCATGGAAGCCCAAGGATATTTTTACACTGTTTTGATAATTTTTCAAAATACCTGAATCCAAATGGGATTAAATATTATGGGACTCTCCAAACCTTCATGGGATACAACTCAACTCAGGGATCTGATTCCCAATGAGTTCGTTAAGGGCTCTATCCGAGCCAATCTGTCCAGGAGACAGAATCTACATGAAGTCAGTGATTTGGTTCTATATTTCGGTTATATCTCATTCTTTCATCCTCTATTGGGAAAAAACTTTCACATGGAGATATTAAAGATTCTGGAGTAAAACATTTATATTTTTTCTAACTCAAGATAATGCCATTTACCAACTCCTAAACGATACACAAGTGGTATCTCGAAAACTGGGAGCCCAAAACCACTCCCCATTTTGGCTATTGACACCTTGGGAATCCCATTTGAAATTTCGGCCAAGGAGTGAAGTGCTGCCATTTTGGAGTTATATAAGATTCCTATCACCAACATAGAGGTTCTAGATCTCCCTATACTCACAAGGGGGGGCCTTGAAAAATGTATCCCTTCATCAAATCGTTCTTCTCTTTATTTCTTTGTAATATTTATGTTTGTATAATGAACTTCTTTGTTCCTCTTATATTTATTATATTTTCCTATATATTCCATTATTTTTCTCTGTTTTATTCTTCCTTAATCTTCCTAATTAGGCTAGAATCATTAGTATAAATTATATTGGGTTTTACGCTTTCTAAACCATAACACATGAAACAATTTTCTACGATGACTATGCCACCCATGGAAGAGTAGTTCTTTTTAGTAATCGATCGAACACTATCCTTATTTAATCATTTGTTTTGAATCAATGAGCTACTATAATTCATATATTATGATCTATTAATTGAGTTTTTAATTTAAATGAAAGTAATTAAGAAATTGAACAGTTAACACAAAACACACGAGGTCGAGAATTTATTTAAATTGTGAGAGCGCAAACTTAATCGGTAAAACAAGACTGCACGGGATACATTTGCAGAGTTAAAATATAATACCTAAGATCAATTCATCCACATTTTCTATAGTGTACATGTGCCTTAATTTACCACTAACCATAAGCTATATTTAGAACATTAATCAATGTAGGTTACCGCGATTGCATGTTTTAAAGCTAGCCTAGGGTTTAATTAATTTCATCTTGGTGGTTCAGTTAATTATAAAACTATTAGGGGGTTAAAAAGTTATGGGATCATAATTAAGTGTATGTGAATTAAAATTATAATGATGAATAATTTATTTAAGATGTGTATTTAGATAGATTACACCATTTAAAATATTTTCTAGAAAAACATCTTATTGTTGTGAATTTTTAATCGACCTTCATTTCAAAAATAAAAATAGATAAATTATAAAATATTCTTCCAAAAACTTATTATAGTTTTATGAATGGTAAATACCCCCCTCATCCTTTCATGTAGTGTTATTATTCCCTTTTATTTTATTTTCAGAATACCTTTAATAATTTTTCAATTCACTACCCCATTTGAGAGATGACCTTGGTCAGCCACTCCGTTGCACCTAAGTACCCAAAAATCAGACTTCATTTGAGAGCGCCCACGACAGTGCCCTTTAAAATTGATTTTGTTTCCAGGAAAGCATGTAATTATTTCAACCAATTAGCGGTATTTATTTTATTTTATATTTTATTCTCTTCTTCTCTTCTTTCTTCCTTCTTTACTCAATCTGATTTTTTTTTCTTCTTCTTCTTTTTGGACCATCAACTCAAAATTCACATTTTTATTTTACTATAGCCCACTTTCTTTAATTTAATTTTTAATTGATTTATGAAACAAACTAGTCCTGAGTATCTTTTAAATATTTTACCTGAGATTGAACGTACCCTTCGAACATAAATCAGACATTCTCAGTCTATAGAAAGTTTCAACATTCAACCTATTGGACAATTCATCCACTCCCAAGAACATTGAAATTGGATGTAATTCAAATTAAAAGTTAGAACAAGAATAAATGTCTAAAAATAAGGTACATGAACATAATTGAACCATTTGAGAATTAGTTTCACCTGATATTAATTATCATCCAAATTGCATGGCATACCCAAATATCGAATAAGACTTTGAACTGAAATCTATGTTAATTCACCTGATTCAAATATTTCATGGCCTCTGTGGTGAGGATCCCAATAAACACCTTAATGAATTTAATGTGGTTTTCTAAAACCTGATACCAAGAAATTATTTGGAAGATCAAATCAAACTAAGGACATTCCCATTTTCACTTGATGGAGCTTCAAAAGACTGGATGTATTATTTACAACATAAAGATGTAACTTGTTGGAATGATTTGAAACGTATTTTCTTGCAGAGATTTTTTCCAGCATCAAGGACCACATCCATTTGAAAAGACATCTCTATGATCAATCAAGCCCAAGGGGAGTCAATGTATTAATACAAGGAGAAATTAAAGAAGTTGTGTACAACCTTCCCACATCACCAAATCACTGATAAACTCTTCATACAGTACTCTTATGAAGAACTCACACCTATGGAGAGAAGAATGGTTGATTTAAGGGCTGGAGGAGCACTGTTGGACAAGGAATCAATATATGAACGTTCATTGATTGACAAGATGGCTCACAACTCTCAAAAAATTGGTGATCAAGGTACACCACATGTCAGGGGAGTACATCAGGAAAGTCCTTCTTCTCTTGAGAGTCATTTGATTGATACCATGTTGAAAGAATTGGCCAATATAGTGAGGCAGATTCCTTTGGATCAGAAAACATCCCAACCCACTCCTATGAGGCCACATGATATTTTCACTAAGATAAGCCACCTAACTGATTGTTTCCCCCAACTACAAGAAATATAATATTGCACAACAATGTTTCTCGGGAAACCATATCAGCAGTAGAAACAACCATATCCACAAAAGAATCATGATTCCTTTTCCCCAACATACAACCAAGGGTGGAAGGATAAATCTAACATGAGGTATGGTTGTGTACAATAACAAAGGCCCCCCATTCAACAAAACATCCAGCAACATCCACCTTACCAACATTGTTTCCAACAACCCCATAGGTTATTTAAAGCTTAACCATTAACTAGTAAATAACAAGGGAATTCTCAACCAAAGGTAGATTCTAATATTGATGATCTTTTGAAAGAAATTGTTCTTAATCAACATAATGAGCTGAAGAGTCAGGGTTTGGAGCTGAGGGAGTTGAAGACTCAAATGATCCAGATTATCACTTCCCTCTATGAACTTGTAAGCAAGAATTATAGAAATATACCCTCCCAACCTACTCCAAATCCAAAGGGGAATGTCATTGTCATCACAATGATATGTGGGAAGAAAATTTCTTATGCCTATGCACCCACCATTCCATAGGGATTCACCACAACTCCAGAGAAGCCATATTCCATACCAATTGATGATCAATCCAAGGAGAAAGAAAAAGTTAAGAAAAATATTGATGATGTTCCTCCTAAACTCATTCTATTTCCAAATAGAGTTGTACAAACCAAGAATCTGGATGAATAGGCAATGAAAAAATAAGTTTTGGACACATTCAAGCATGTTGAGATCAACATCCCTCTTCTTGAAGCAATAAAGAAAATCCCAAGGTATGCCAAATTTTTAAAAGCAATTTGTACAAATCAAAGAGGTATTAAAGGAAATAGGAGGACCGATATTGGAAGGAATATTTCAGTACTCATTACACAAAATCTAGTAATTCCAACAAAGTGATAGGATCGTGGGACATTCACTATCCCTTTCAGCATAGGGGAGTTCCACTTTTCTGATGCTCTTTGTGATTTAGGATCTTCCATAAATGTGAAGCCTCACTATGTACTCTCTTCTTTGCAGGCTGGTGATTTGAAACTGGTGAGAGTAGTGGTGAATTTAGTGAATATAGCTATAACATATCTAGTGGGAGTCCTTTAGTATGTACTTGTTTGGGTAAGAGACATGATATTTACAGTATATTTCTATGTTATTAACCTGGAGGATGATCAGGTAAGTTCTCATGCTCCCATTATCTTTGGTAGGCCCTTCCTCAAAACTGAAAAAACTATCATAATGGTTAACTAGGGTACACTTTCCATGGATTTTGGTGATGAAGTTGTGATATTTAATGTTATGGACTCCATGAAGTACCCCTCAGAGGACCATTCATCATTTTTTATCTCTTATTGTATATAACCAAATAAAATCCCCATAGAATTTTAATGTCATATACTTAGGTAGATTAGGATTATTGGTTCTACTTTAATGTCTATGATTACTTCCAAACCTATTTATACTGAACAAGAATCACTTATATTTGATTTTGAAATGGAATCATATTCTGATTTTGATCATATGAACTCTAATTATGACATGGTTGTTGATTATGATGATGGGTTTGATGCTTTATTCTCTAGTTTTGATGATGTATATTATGATACTGATGTTCATTGTGCACATATTTCAGTTCCATCAATTTCTACATCCATACATCACCCCCCCTACATTGGAACTCAATCCATTACCACCAAATCAAAATTACTCATACTTATTTAGTGGTGAGAAATTACCTGTTATAATTGATAACAATCTCCATTTTGAACATGAAGAAAAACTTTTGAATCTTTTGAGGGAGAACATCAGGGAAATTGGGTGGACCCTAGCTGACATATTAGGTATTTTACCCTCCATTAACATTCATAGTATTATTTTAGTGGATGGGGATAAACTGGTTAGGTAGCCACAAAGTAGACTCAATCCAACCCTTCTTGAAGTTGTTGAAAAAGAGGTTGAAATTTTTCTCAGGGTAGGTATAATCTATCCCATTTCAAATTCTCAGTGGGTGAGTCTTATTCAGGTTGTGCCTAAAAAAATTGGTGTTGTAGTTGTAAAAAATGAGAAAGATGAGTTAGTTCCATTGACGGTTAAAAGCATTTGGTGTGTGTGTGTTGATTATAGGAAACTAAATCAATCCACTCAAAAAGACCACTTCTCCCTCCCATTTATTTATCAGATTCTTGAGAGAATAGCTAGGAAAACACACAATTGTTTCTTGGATGAATTTTATTGATATTTTATGTCCCTGTTGCTCTGGAGCATTTGGAGAAGAAAACATTCACTTGTCCATTTGGTACATTTTCCTACTGAAGGATGACATTTGAACATTTAAATTCCCCAAGTACCTTCTAGAGATGCATGGTGAGTATTTTTTCTAATTTTATTGATACATGTAAGGAGGTATTCATGGATTATTTTACATTGTATGGGTCTTCATTTTATGATTGCATCTCTAATTTGGGAAAGGTGTTGAATCATTATATTGAGAAGAATATGGTCTTGAACTTTGAAAAGTGTCATTTTATGGTAGAGCATGGCATTGTCATAGGACTTGTAGTGTCAAAACATGGGACTGAGGTTGATAGATCTAAGATAGAAATTATTTCATCATTGTCATATCCTTCATGTGTGCGTGATATTAGATCTTTCTTAGGGAATGCGGAATTTTATTGGTGCTTCATCAAAGATTTTAGTAAGATTACTCTTTCTTTGTCGCGATTACTTTAAAAGGATTCTGATTTTGTGTTGATGATTCATTTAGGGTATCATTAGATGAGTTGAATAAGTCTTTGAAAACTCCAACGATCATACAACCCCAACAATGGGACATTCTTTTTGAGATTATGTGTGATGCCTCAAAATTTTCAGTTGGAGTTGTCTTATCTCAGAGGGTGGAGGGACGTTCACATGTGGTTGACTATGCATAGAGGAGACTAGATTTAGCCTAATCAAACAACACAACAACAGAAAAAGAGTTTCTTTCCATCATATTTTCTTTAGATAAATTCCATTAATATTTATTGGACTCTAAAGTAGTTGTTTTTTCTGACCATTCTGCTCTGAGGTACCTCTTGAAGAAGATTGATGCAATGACTAGGCTAATCTGATAGATTCTCCTTCTACAAGAATTTTATATTGATATAAAGGACAACAAGGGGTCAGAAAACCTGGTGGGAGACCACATGAGTAGTCTTACTCACACACTAGAGGATGAAAGCTTGGACCAGGTACCACATCGGGACACTTTCTCCAGTGAGCATATTTATTCCATCTTAGGTATGCATCCTCGGTATGCTGATTTAGTGAACTACATTGTTTCATCTGAAATCCCTGAAATTTTAAAGAAACGTCAACTCCCAAAATTAAAAAGTGAGTCTCTGTATTATGTGTAGGATGATCCCTACCTTTAGCACTTGTGCGGTGATCAAGTCATTGGGAGGTGTGTTATTAACCATGAGTTTGATTCTATTCTACATTTTTTCCATACACTTTCACACAAAGGACACATTGGACCCCAATATATAACTAGGAATGTTTTATAATCTAGATTATATTGGCCAAGATTATTCCATGATACTCATCTATTTTGTAATTCGTTCTATCGTTGCTAATTTACTGGGAACATTTCAGGGAGACATAAGATGTCCCAACAACCCACACTATTATATGAGATTTTTTATGTATGGGGCATCTATTTTATGGGTCCTTTTCCTAGTTCATTTGGTTTCCTATATATTTTGGTTACTATTGATTTTTTCAGAAAATGGGTGGAGGCTAAGGCCACAATGACTGATGATTCTAATATTGTTGTGGACTTTGTCAAAGTGCAGATTTTTTGTAGGTATATTGTACCGGAGGCCATAATCAGTGACAAAGGGAAACACTTCTACAATATTAATCTTTCTTCCCTCATTCATAATTATGGGGTGACACATAAAACATCAACAATATACCACCCCCAAACAAATGGTCAGTCTGAGGTTTCAAATCTAGAGTTAAAACAAATTTTTGAGAAAACCGTACAACCAAATAGGAAGGGTTAGAGCATGCTCTTAGATTATGCACTTCGGGCTTATAGGATAGAACACAAGACACCCATTAGTATTTCCCCATTTAAAATTGTATTTGGGAAATCATTTCATCTCTCAGTGGAAGTCAATCATCGGGATTATTGGGCTATAAATAAATGCAACATGGATTTGGCCCAAGCTGGAATTCAAAGGAAGCTGAAAATTCAAGAGAATGAAGAGATTTTATTGTCTTTATATGAGAACTATCAAGGATCTACAATGAAAGGTCAAAATTATCTCATGAAAAAATTATCTAGAAAAGTTCATTTCAATTTGGAGAGAAAGTCTTACTCTATAGTTCATGACTAAAGATAATTCTTGGTAAGTTGCATTCCAGGTGGTTAGGTCCTTATGTTCTGACTAATGTTTTTTCCTTATGGTGTAGTGGAGAACACACAAAAGGACATATAAAGAAGATTTACTATCAATGGTAAATGGTTTAAGAAATAAATTGAGGGCCCTCTTACTGATACAGTGGGTTTAATCACACTGAATAACCCCATCATCACTTGAGCATATCAAGTTGATCCTAAGCCTTTAACTTTTATGTTATTTTTCCTATTCAAAATTATGAATTTTATGTGCACATATCATATCATGGGTTCACATTGAGGAAAATGAAATATTTTATGTGTGGGGGAGGGAACCTTTTACTTTAGTAATTTCAATTTTTCCTTATTTTTCAATGTTTTTTAAAAAAAATTGTGTGTTTTTCAAATTTTGTGTATTTATTTTTCAATTTTTTTTTGTGAATTTTTGAAACTTTTGAGTTGAAATGATTCTATTCACAATTTTGAAATCCATATCAATAAGTGAAACAATTTATTTCATGAAACTAAGATCAAATTAATGTTGAAAATGACTTTGTTTCAAGTTTAAATCATTTGTAATTTAATGAAAAGTACTCTTAATTTTGAATCTCATGACACGTCTCACAATATTTATATTTTAAATCACTTTCATGTGAGTCTTCGTAACCATTCATTTCATATACTTTATGTTTAACTCACTTCTTGAGATAACCAATCCATTCTTGATTTAACCAGAATTTTATTTGTTCCTGTCAAAAATTAAGGGTTTGAGGTACTTATGTTTAAATTATTGTGGTATTTGTTTAGTATTAAAACACCTATTTCAAAGAATCCTTTTTTTATAATGGTCTAACTTGAACATTTAATCATTGTATCCCTTATAATCCAAGAACATCATGTTAGGTTAAAGATATTACAATCCAATTTTCCATATCCAACCAACTTTTGAAGTTAAATTGATTAATCTAGTTGAAATTAAGTGTGGGGGAAGCTTTCTTGTGTTATGCTACCTCATTTTGAGTTACATAATGTGGAAAATTAAATTATAAAGATATATGGTTTCTTATGAAGAAAATAATTTTGTTTAATGTTGTGCCTTTTCTGGAGATTTCATAATAAATAATGTTGTGCCTTTCTGGGGCATCTAATATATGAATAGATTTGTGCCTATCTAGAGATTTCAAGAAAATCATGTTTGATAATATTGACATTTTTTCAAATGAAATGTTGAATGTGTGCACATTCCTTTATTTTTCATGATGAAGAACATGAATTGATGCTAAGGGTATTGAGTAGGAGAACATATAATAGCGAAAACTAGATTAATGCAACTTTACTTCAAAAAGAGTCAAGCCCCCCTTATTCAGCTTAATAATTTTTCACATCTAAATCCCACCAATAGAAATCCATAGAACAACCCTAAAAAGTCCTCATGATAAACATATATCCTTGACTCACATCGGGTGGCAATGTAAGAATTTATCTAGCCTATGTAAAACCATGTATGAGTTTTGATGAGAAATATATTGCTAAAAAATTATTTTTGTGTGATAAGATAAAATTCATGTGAGGTAATTGTTTTATGTATCGGAGGATAACTGAAGTGGAAATATATTGAATGATATAAATGGAGAACTTGAAATAATTGTATTTATGTGGCATGATGTCTTTTGTTTCATGGTGTAGAATTATTGGATCTCAAAGATATGTGTTGTAAAAAAAATTGATTTGATATTTATTTTTACATGTCACCATTTTCTGGAATATATGATATGTGGTTTTCCCCAGGAGTGCAAAAGTGTAAGTGTGGGGGTGTGATCGCATCATAATTCATTACATTATTTCACCCCTACATTACTATTTCAAACTATTTTTGTATTTAAAATTAAAAATATTATCTCAAATTTCACATCCCAATTGATTCAATTATTAAATTTTCATCACTTTTAAAAAGAGAAATTATTCTTGTTTTGGTGACTTCTTTGTAGGAGGAGGTGACTTGGAGGGTCAGAGATGATCTGGTAGAGAAATGGGCCAAACTGCATGGAATCCCAAGGATATATGTACACTTTTTTCTCATTTCTCAAAATAAGTTCCTCATAATGGGAGTAAATTTTATTGGATGATCCAAAAATTCATGGTCTACAGTGCATCTCAAGGAGTCAAAGCCCAATGCATTCATTAAGGGGTCCATCCTAGCCAATCTGTCCAGGGGACAGAATCTACATGAATTCAATGATTTCGTTCTGCATTTAGTCCATATCACGCACTGTCATCCTCCATTGGCAGCTCAATTTGACATGGAGATATTTAAGATTTTGGAATATAACTTTAATATTTTTTCATAATCGAGATAATTCCATTTACCAACTCCAAACCGATACACAAGTGGTATCTCGAAAACTGGGTGCCCAAAATCACTCCCCATTTTGGCTATAAATTGACACCTTGGGCATCCCATTTGGAAGTTCAGACAAGGTGTGATGCTTTGAAATTTTGGAATTATAGAGTATTCCTCTCACCACATTACAGGTTATGTAACTCCCTATACTCATAGGTGGGGGATCTTGAATCAAGGATCCCTTCATCAAAGCCTTCCTCTCTTTAATGCTTTGTAATATTTATGTTTGTATAAAAAAACTTATTTTTTCCTATTCTATTTATTATATGTTGTCTATATTAAATTATTCTCCTCTATTTTATTCTTCCATAATCTTGTAAATTTTTCTGGAATCAAGAGTAGAAATGAAATTGGTGTTTAACCTTTCTAAACCTTTGCACATGCAAAATGTTTCTACAATAACTAGGCCACCCATGTAAGAGTAGTTATTTTTAGTAATCAATCAACCTCTATCCTTATTCAATCATTTATTTTAAATAAATGAGCTACTGTAATTCAATATTATGATCTATTAATTGAGTTTTTAATTTCAATGAATCTAAGCAAGCAATTGAATAGTTAACACAAAACACGTGAGGTTGAGAATTTGTGTAAATTGTGAGAGTGCAAACATAATCAGTAAAACAAGATCACATGGGATAAATTTGTGGAGTTGAAATATAATACCTATGAACAATTCATCCTAATTTTCCAGAGTGAACATGTTCCTTAATTTATCACTAACTATAAACTATATTTAGAACATTAATCAAAGTAGGGTTTCATGATTTCATGTTTTAAAGCTAGACTAGGGTTTAATCAATTTCATCTTGGTTGTTAAGTTAATTATCATAGGTTTTGGGGATTAACAAGTTAGGGGGTCATAATTAAGTTTATTTTCATTTAAATGATAATTATATATAATTTATTGAAGAGGTGTAGTTATATCGATTACACCTTTTAAAATATTTTCTAAACAAACTTCTTCTTGTTGTGTCTTTTTAATCGAACTTCTTTTCAAAAATAAAAACTAAAAAATTATACAATATTCTTCCAGAAAACATATTCTAGATTTATGAATGTTTAAAAACCCCCTCCCCACATCATTTCATGTAGTTTTATTATTCCCTTTTATTTTATTTTCAAAATACCTTTAATAAGTTGTCAAATTCACTTCCTCCTTTGAGATACGACCTTGGTCAACCACTCTGTTGCACCTAAGTACCCAAAAATCTCACTTTATTTGAGAGATCCCACAAAGGATACCTTTAAAATTGGCTTCTTTTATGGGTATGAAAGTAATTATTGAAACCAATTAGAGTTATTTATTTTATTTTACATTTTATTCTCTTCTTCTCTTCATTCTTCCTTCTTTACCCATTCTGATTTTGTTTTCTTCTTTTTTTCTTCTTCTTATTTTGGGACCATCAACTCAAAATTCTATTTTTTATTTTAATATGTTCCACCTTCATTCTTTTCATTTTTATTTGATTTATGAAACAAAAATAATCCTGATGATCTTTCAGATCTTGACCTTGAGATTGAGTGTAGCCTTCGGGCTCGAATCAGACATTCTCAGTCTATATTTAGTTTCCACATTCAACCAGTTGGAGAATTCCTCTACTCCCAAAACATTGAAATTGGAATCAATTCAAATTAAAACATAGAATAAGAACCATTGGATGAAAATAATAGAAATTAACTTAATAGAACCATTCATTAATTTGTAGCACCTGATATTAATTTTCATCCAAATTGCATTGCATCAGACTTTGACCTGAAATCTGGCTTAATTCACCTGCTTCCAAAATCTCATGGATGCTCTTGTGAGGATCCCAATAAAAACCTTAAATAATTTAATGTGGTTTTCTCAACCATGAAACCAAAACATGAATCTGAATATAAAATCAAACTAAGGGCATTCCCATTTTCACTTGATAGATCTGAAAAAGATTGGATGTATTATTTACATCCTAAAGATGTAACTTGTTGGAAAACATTGAAACGTCTTTTCTTGTATTTATTTTTCCAGTATCAAGAACCAAATCCATTCGAAAATAGATCTATGGGATCAATCAATCAATAGGGAAGCCAACTTATTGGTACTGGGAGTGATTCAAGAAGTTGGGTACAAGCTTCCCACATCACCAAATTAGTGAGAAACTCATCATATAGTACTTATATGAAGTAATCACACCTATGGAGAGAATCATGGTGGATTATGTGGCTGGAGTAAACTTGGTGGATGAGACACAAATTGCTTTACATGAATTGATTGAGAATATGGCCTAAAACTCCCAACATTTCGGCGATCGAGGTATACCACATGTCAGGGGAGTACATCAAGTGAGTCCTTATTCTCTTAAAATTCATTTGATTGATACCATGTTGGGATAGTTTACCACCATGGTGAGGTAGATTTATTTGGCTCAAAAAACATTCGAACTCACTCCTATGAGGCCATGTGGCATTTTCACTATGACAATCCACCCAACTGACTATTTCCCCCAACGACATGAAATAGAAGATTGCTCATCAGTGTTTCCTAGATGACCATATCAGCAGCAGAAACAACCATATCCCCAAAATAAGCTTGATTCCTTTTCCCCAACATACAACCAAGGGTTAAAGGATCAATATGACATGAGGTATCACTTTAGAAAACCAAAAAAGTCCCCCCTTTCAAAAAAAAACTTCCAGCAGCATCCACCTTTCCAAGAGGCTTCCCAACAACCCCAAAGGCGATTTGAAGCTCAAGAATCAACAAGTCAACAATAAGGTAATTCTCAACCAAAGGTGGATTATAACACTGATGATATTTTGAAACAAATTGTTCTTAATCAATAGAATGATATGAAGAGTCAAGGTTCTGAGCTGAGGGAGTTGAAGTCACAAATGAGCCAGATTGCCACTACCCTCCATGAACTTGTAAGTAAGAATTCCAGAAATCTACCATCCCAACCTACTCCAAATCCATAGGGGAATGTCAGTGCCATCACATTGAGATGTGGGAAGCAAATGAATGATACCTCTTCACCCACCATTCCACCATGATTCACCTCAACTTAGGGGAAGCCCCATTTCATACCAGTTCATCAGAAATCCAAGGATAAAGATAAAGGTAATAAAAATATTGATGATGTTCCTCCAAAACCCCTTCCATTTCCAAATAGATTTGTACAAACCAATAATATAGTTGAAGAGGTGATGCAAAAATAATTCTTGGACACATTCAAGCATGTTAAGATCAATATCCCTCTACTTGAAGTAGTAAATAAAATCCCATGGTATGCCAAATTTTTAACAGAAATTTGTACCAATTGAAGAGGGATCAAAGGAAAAGAGAGGATCGATATTGGAAGGAATGTGTCAGCACTCATTACACCAACTCTAGAAATTCCATTAAAGTTCAAGGATCCTGGGGCATTCACCATCCCATGAACCATAGGAGAGTTTCACTTTTCTGATGCTATTTGTGATTTAGAAGCTTCCATAAATGTGATTCCTCACTCGGTATTCTCTTCTTTGCAGGTTGGTGAGTTGAAACCAATGAGAGTAGTGGTGCAGTTTGAGAATAGAGCTACCGAATATCCAGTAGGAGTACTTGAGTATGTACTTGTTCGAGTAAGAGACATGATCATTCTAGTATATTTCTACATGCTAAACATGGAGGATGATCAGGTAAGTTCTCATGCTCCCATTATCTTAGGTAGGACCTTCCAAAAAACTGTAAAAACTATCATAAATGTCAATGAGGTCACACTTTCCATGGATTTTGGGGATGAAGTTGTGATATTTAATGGTATGGACTCCATGAATTACCCCTCAGATGACTATTCTGAATTTTTTATCTCTCATTTTGAATCTCTAAATAAAATCCCCATGGAATTTGATTGTCCTATGCTTAAAGAGATTATGAGTATTGGTTCTATTTTGATGTCTAAGAGTACTTCTACACCTATTTCTAATGAAAAATACTCTATTAGATTTTATTTTCAAATAGAAATATATTCCAATTTTTATCATGTAAACTCTAATTATGACATGGCTGTTGAGTATGCATATGCGTTTGATGCTTTATTCTCTCGTTTTGATTATGTATATTATGATACAGATGTTCATTGTTCACATAGTTAATTTCATTAAACTTCCCCATCCATACATCACCCCCATACATTGAAACTCAAGTCATTACCACCAAATATAAAATAATCATACATGTTAAGTGGTGAGAAATTACATGTTATAATTGCTAACGATCTCCCATTTGAACATGAAGAAAAACTTTTGAATCCTTTGTGGGAGAACATTTTGGAAATCGGGTGGACCTTGGCTGGAATATCAGGTATTATTCCCTACATTTTCATGCATATTATTTATTTTTGAGGATGGGGATAAATTGGTTAGGTAGCCACAAATGAGGCTCAATCCAACCATTCTAGAAATTGTTAAAAAAAAAAAGAGGTTGAAAATTTGCTCGAGGTAGGTATAATCTATCCCATTTCAGATTCCCAGGGTGTGAGTTAATTCGCAAATAAAAACACATATTTTAATTTAAACTTAATTGTATTAAAGGTTCATTTTTTGATCTTATTGGCATGAGTTAGTGGATTTTAATTTTGAACAACCATTATTATCATTTGTGCACTTCATGCCTAATGTACACAAATTTAGGCCCAATGATTTATATAATTTTAAGGAATCAAATTATCCATATTTTAATTTCCTATTATGGTAAATGGATATAAACTTCAATATGAACATTTTTTGTTCAGGGATCAATGGAGTATTTATAAAGGATGATGGGATTTTTGGCGATGAAAGGAAACTATTCTAGAGAAGGCAGATTGGACACCAGCCCACTGATGAGAATGTGGGGCCCCAACTACATGCCCAATGAAGCCCAAATTTCCTGGGATTCTAGAAAACATATATAGGAACAAATAATTATTTAGGATCTTGTGATAATTCAGCCTCCATGGTGGTTATTAAGGAGGCCCAATTTAGAGATAAAACTCTGTGCTAGATTCTGCGGCCCATAAAAACAGCCCACAAATTTAATCCTATCTCGAAAACCAAAAATTATTTTGGGGAAAAATTATATTCAATTATTATTCATCTAGGTATCCATTTTCATCTTCTATTGATCACTCCAATTCTTCCATATAGAAGGTCATATAGGCGAATCTGTTTTGTGGAGGCAAGATGGTTGTAACTTCGGGTCAAGGGTTGAAAAGTCTCTTCTCTCTTACTTTCCACCACCCTAGGCCTACCATACTTAGGTGGCATGCTTTGTACTATTGTGGGATCAACCCAAGCCTCTTGAAATTCGTATTTAATTCAGTTTATGTGGTGTATTTTAGGATCTTTTGGGCTTGGTTTCATTGTAGTGTTATGTTTTCTGCTTTGTGTTTGTAATCACATTTCTTTCTCATGTAAGTTGTTCAATTCACCTTATTAACTTCATAAAATTTATTTATTAACTCTTATTATGTTCTTATACATATCACATTGATATCGTTGCCTAAAATTGTGAATTTATTCACACCCTAACTTGTGAAATGTATCGAAAAATGGTGGAGTGATCGATATTTTGTTATTTTTACTTCTTCAATTCCACCCTCGTAAGTCTACTTCCCCCTTCCATTGAGGGCATGTAATCAATGGAGGGATAAATATTTTATGGGTTGATCCAAGGGAGTATCAAGGGGCTGTATTTAATGTTATTTATCACTCTATAAATGTTTATTAATTTAATTTATTTTAGATTCATTTATTTATTGATTTTCTCTCTTCCTATTTCATATTGAATTTAATCACCACACATTTATGTGATAATATAAATCTTTACCCTGGAGTGCTCATGAAAATGATCCTACAAGTTTATTGGTGACTAGAAAGTGTTTGTAAAGGTGTTTAACTAGTAGCTGATGAGTTTAGTTTGTATTCATTGAATGAATCCTTCTCGAGTTAATAAAATTGAAATCATTAAAAAATGAATTCATCCAATCCACCCCGAGCGATAACCTAGGATCAACTCAATATCTTAAATTTTATTAACTTAAATATATTAGTGATACTTTAAACCCATCTAAAATAAACCCAAAGGTGGAAACTTCATAGCCAAAAACATTCCATAGAATGTACGTGTATGTAGGGTACTTCTTAGTTCTCTGAGGATTCGAGAACCCAAGCTAAAGTACAGGCGACCGCTTAACCCTAAAATCTTGGGTAAATTTGAGAATGAATCAGATTTTGGCACTTTTGTCGAGGACCCAAGTATTTTATATTAACACTCATTCTATTTTTCCCCATTTCCCTCTTTTCACCTCACTTATCTATTCTCACCCCTGATTTTATTCATAGAGAAATCTAATTTGAACAAATCCAAACACAGGACAATTCCCCAAACATTGACTACCTTGATCCAAATGTATTGTATAATGACCATAATGATTTCTATTGGTGGGAAAATCAACAACTGATTGTGCCACAATGTTTTAAATCCTATTTTCCACATAACATTTCAATACATAGTGAGTTCCAATCCCAACAAGGTCAGTCTAAACATCCCCTTGTGGAATTACAAACATTGAAATATCCTCATGGAATAGAACATATGTATCAACCAATTTCTAATCATTATCCACAACTATGTCTTGAAAAATTGTGTCAAAAAATGGATAGAATGACATCTGAGGTTTCATCCTTGAGAGTTGGACTATAAATTATTGAAACAGTTTTGGAACTCATTCCCACTCAGGTTGTCCCTTTCTCAACATTGATAGAATAATATTGTTACACACAAACACCTAATAAAAATGCTAAAGTAATGTATTTTAAATCTATGATACCTAAATAACATGAAGTAAAATTTTATGGGTGTTTAAATCATGATAAAATTTATTTTTTAAATTCCAAATATGAGAATTTGACATCATGGATTGAGTCTCATAAATAAAAATCTATTGATGATTTTTCAAAAACACCAATCACTGAACCATTAATATTAATCACAAACTTTGAGTCTATACCCATTCCTAACATTGATCTTTACAATTTGGTAGTTGAATATTCTATTCAAAAGGAACCAATTTTGTTAAGAAATTTGGAAAATAAAACTTAGTTGGATTCAAAATCTCAACCTGTATCTGAATGTACTATTCAACACAATCTATAAATTATTTTCCTTACTTCCCCACTCAATTATATCTTCATAGATTATAATCATGACCGTTAAATTGTAATTCATTCTTCTATTGAAACCAAAAAATTTGGAATTATCATTGATGTCTTAGGGAAGACTACAGAAGAAACTGGATAAACAATTTATGATATTACATGGATTTTCCCACTCAATATAGAATATAGGTTTGTACATGAAAAATATTATCAACAAAGAATCAATATCACTCTAGTATAAGTGGAGAAATATGGGGTCTTTAAGATTCTAAAATTTGGTATTGGGTAAGTTGGGGGGATTCATATCGAGCTAACGACATTAAAAAAAAGCACTGCATGGGAGGAAACCTGTGGTTTTAAAGATTCCAATCATTTTGTTTTTTAAATCAACTTTATATTTCAAATAATATTACTGGATCATTTGGATATAATTTTATTCTACCTCAGACTTTTGACCTGTTCTTCTCAAATGAGTATGGATGGGTATGAAAGGGGAGAATAGTATTTATCTGTGTCATGTGGTGTTATCCCTGAGTACAACCTTGCCTAGAAATTAAAAATAATACAATATATCATCATTTTGATTTAAAAAAAATTGGAAAACCATAAAAATGATGAGACTTCGTATTAAATAAATTACTATTTTGATTGTTTTTTCTGGTTTTTTCTTGTTTCTATGGTTCAGGAATTATTAGGGTGATACATATTTAATCAAGGAGGTGCCTAAATCTCTCATGAGAGAAAAGAGTGATTTGGGAGCACCAAAATCTTCATTATGAAGCCACTAGGTGAACTTGTTTTATGACCTTTCCAACTCTTCCCCCCCCCCCACTTTCTCCTCTGTTCTATTTTAATAAACTAGGGACAGTTTCATTCTAATTTGGTGGGTGAAAAAACAAAATTTTTATTAAAAAATAATGAAAAAAAGTAAAATTCTTTTTTCATTAATATAATAACATATTTTTTCACATTAAAACTACATATAAAATCATTTTTTATTTCAATGACTCTTAATTTAATTCATGATTAAGGTTACAAGCATTGATTTTGGAAGCTTGGTTTTCTAATGATAATTTCCATCTTTTTTTTCATCTATTAAATCAAAATCCCACAATGCTCGTCTTCTAGACTATGGTGTACTAATTTTAATTCCCAGGGTACCATAATAAATAGCATAGGCTGGTTTGATTTTTATGAATAATATGAGTATTCAAAAAAAACAAAAATAATAATAAAATAATATAAAAAATTGCATGTAGAGCAAGGAATTGATAAAATGTGGGGATTTGGAACTTAGGGATCGTGACTCCAGATTTTTCTAGCACTGAGTTTTTAACTATATCTCTATTTATGGTAATATGACTTTTTTCTTATCAAGTTAACTCGAGATGATTCCTGAGTATGTGGGATTCACTTGGTTCCCTAAGGCCTTTAATCTTGGGATTCATCGCCAAAGTCTTGCTACAAGGGATAATTTGATTAAATGCAATCTCAATTATTATGGAAACATTGAAAAATAAATAAAATATCAAAAAAATCAGAAAAATAAAAAAAAATTATGAATACTCATATTAGGATTAAATGTGATTCAACCTAGTGCTTCCATGATTTCCCCTTGAATGAAAATAAACCCCCATATCTATTGTGATTCACAACACATCATTTCGCCTAATTGAGTTGGATGAAATATAATGATGGATTTGGTCAAAATAATGGGAATGGTATTAGGATCAGATTTTAAATTTATATTGGTTTAAATAATTTTTATAGGTTATAAAGATATATTTGTGTGTAGTTTACATTGTGAGCACTGTTTGTTAAAATGTGTTTGAAAAAAATAGAATTCAAATATAATCTTCGAATTATTTGCTCAGGACTAGAAACTCTCAAGTTGGGGGTTTTATTAACCAATAAAGACACATATTATAATTAAAATTTAATGTTATTAAATTTTCTTTTTTTATATTATTTTCTTGAGTTAGTGGATTTTAATTTTGAACATCCATTTTCATCATTTTTGCACCTCATGCCTAATGTACAAAAATTTTGGCCCACTGATTAATCTAATTTTAAGGAGTTAAATTGTCCATATTTTAATTTGTTATTTTTTAAAATGGATCTACACATCAATATGATCATTTTTCATTCAGGGATTAATTGAGTATTCATAAAGGATGATGGGGATATTTGGTGATGAAAGGAAACAATTCTAGAGAAGGCATATTGGACACCGGCACACTGATGAGAATGTGGGGACCAATATACAGGACCAATAAAGCCCAAATTTCATGTTATTATTGAATCTATATAGAGTAAAAAATAAGACTTTAGGATCCAGTGCTAATTCATCCACCATGGTTGTTATTAAGGTGGCCCGATTTGGAGATAAAATTCTGGGTCAAATTCTGCATCCCATAAAAACACCCTACCAATTTAATCATATCTCATAAACCACATATTATTTTTGGCTGAAATTTTATAGGTCGTTAGTAGACATTCGAGACTCCACTTTATTCTCCTATGGATCACTCGAATTAGTCCATCTAGAAGGTCATATAGGCACATCAGTTTAGTAGAGGCAACTTGGCTGCAACTTCAGGTCAAGGGTGGAAAAGTCTCCTCTCCCTTACCTTCCACCACCCTAGGCCTACCGTACTCAAGTGGGATTCTTTGTAATATTGGGGTATTGACTGGAACCTCTTGAAATTCCTATTTAAATCATATTTCATGGAGGAGTTGAGGATCTTTGCTGCTTGGTTTCATTGTAGTGTTATATTGCCGCTTTGTGTTTGTAATCACATTTCTTTCTCATGTAAGTTGTTCAATTCACCTTACTATCTTAATAAAATTTCTTCCTTTACTGTTTTTTGTTTCTTCTAAATATCATGTTGATACTGTTTCATAATGTTTGAATTTATTCACACTATACCTTGTGAAATTTATCACACAATGGTGGAGTGATCAATATTTTATTGTTTTTACTTCTTCAATTCCACCCTCATAAGTCTACTTCCCACTTCCGTTGAGGACATGTCATCAAATGGAGGGATAACTCTGTTATGGGATGATCTAAAGGAGTAGAAAGGGGATGGATTGAATGTTATTTCTAACTATCTATATTTTTATTAATTTTTTTTTATATTTTTTATTCAATGATTTTCCCTCTTCCTCTTCCATATTGAATTTAATCTCCCCAATTTTATGTGATAATAAGATTATTTACCCTGGAGTGCTCATGAAAATGATCCTTCAAGTGTATAGGTGATTATCATTTGTTTTTAAAGGTTTTAACCAGTAGTTATTGAGTTTAGTTTGAACTAATTGAATGAATCCTTCTCGAGTTAATGAAATTGAAATCATTTAAAAATGAATTCATCCAATCCACCCCTCGCGACAACCTTGGATAAACTAATTATATTAATTTTAATTAACTTAAATCTATTAGTGATACTCTAAAAACATCTAAAATCAACCAAAATTTGGAAACTTAATAGCCAAAAACAATCCATAGAATTTATGTGCTTGTAGGTTACTTCTTAGGTCTCTGAGGATTCGACAACCCAAGCAAAACTACAAGCAACCGCTTAACCCTAAAATCTTGGGTAAATTTGGGCGAGACCATGAGTCCTATTCAGTTTGTGCCAAAATAAAGTGGTGTTATAGTTGGAAAAGATGAGAAATATGATTTAGTTCCAATAAATGTACATAACAGTTGGTGTGAGTGTATTGATTATAGGAAACTAAATTAGTCCACTCAAAAGTATTATCCCCCCCCCCATTTATCGATCAGATTCTTGAGAGACTAGCTAGGAAAACAAAATATTATTTCCTGGATGGATTTTATGGATATTTTTAGGATCCTATTTCTATGATTGATTTGGAGAATACAACATTCACTTTTCCATTCGGTATGTTTTTCTACCTAAGGATGCCATTTGGAATTTGCAATTATCGAGGTACCTTCTAGAGATGCATGGTGAGTATTCTTTCTGATTTTATTGAGACCTGCATAGAGGTATTTATGGATGATTTTACAGTGTATGGGAATTTACTTGATGAGTGTATCCCTAGTTTGGGAAAGGTGTTGAATCATTGTATTGAGAATAATCTTTTCTTGGACTTCAAAAAGTGTCATTTTATGGTAGAGAACAGAATTGTCTTAGGGCATGTAGTTTCAAAACATGGGACTGAGGTTAATAGATCTAAGATAGAAATTATTTCATCCTTACCTTATCCTAAAATTGTGTGTGATATTAGATGTTTCCTAGGGAATATAAGATTTTATCATTGTTTCATCAAATATTTTAGTAAGATTGTTCTTCCTTTGTCATTATTACTTCTAAAGGATTATGATTTTTTGTTTGATGATTCATGAAGGGTTTCATTTTATGGGCTGAATAATTGTCTGACCACTCCACCGATCATATATCCCCCACAATTTGACATTCCTTTTGAGCTTATGTGTGACGCCTCAATTTTCATGGTTGGATTTATCTTATCTCAGAGGGTGGGGGGACGTTCAAATGTGGTTTCCTATGAATCGAGGACACTGTATTCCGCCCAATCAAACTACACAACCAAAAATAATAATTTTCTTTCCATCAAATTTTCTTTAGATAATTCTGTTCATATTTATTGGGATCTAATGTAGTTGCTTTTTCTGACCATGAAGATCTGAGGTACCACTTGAAGAAGCCTGATGCAAAGCCTATGTTAATATGATGGATACTCCTTGTTTAGGAATTTTATATTGAGATAAAGAACAATAATGGGTCAAAAAAGATGGTTGTAGACCACATGAGCTATCTTACTCACACACTAGAGGATTACACCTTAGACAAAGTACCACTTTTGGAAACTTTCCCCAATGAGAATCTTTATTCCATCTCAGGTATGTATCCTTGGTATTTTGATTTATTGAGCTACCTTGTTTCATCTGAAATCTCTGAAAACTTAAACAAACATCAAGTGAAAAAATTAAAAATTGAGTCTCAGTATTTTGTTTGGGATGATCCCTACCATTAGCGCATGTGTGGAGATCAAGTCATTAGGGGGTGTGTTCCTAACCATGAGTTTGAGTCAATTATGCATTTTTTCCATAAAATATCATGTGTAGGATACTTTGGACCCAAAAAGATAACAATGAATTTTTTAGACTCTGGATTATATTGTCCAAGGTAGTTCCATGATGGTCATCTATTTTTTAATTCATGATCTTGTTTCCAATATATTGGGAAAATTTCAAAGAGACACGATTTGTCCCAACAACCCGTACTATTTTATGAGTTTTTTTTTGTATGGGGAATAGATTTCATGGGCCCTTTTCCTAGTTCATTTGGTTTCCTATATATTTTGGTTTCTATTTATTATGTGAAAAAATGGGTGGAGGTTAAGTCCACTAGGACTTATGATTCTCATGTTGTTGTGGACATTGTCAAAGCATGGATTTTTTGCTGGTTTGGAGTACCGAAGGCCATAATTAGTGACCAAGTGACACACTTCTATAATCAAAATATTTATTTATTCCTTATGAAGTATGGGGTGACACACAAAATATCAACACCATACCACCCCCAAACAAATGTTCAGGATGAGGTTTCAAATCAAGAGTTGAAACAAATTTTGGAGAAAACTGTGCAGCCAAATAGGAAGTATTGGATCAAGCATTTGGATGATGCACTTTGGGATTATAGGGCAGCATACAATACACCCATTATTATTTCCCCATTTTGATTTTTTTTGGGAAATCATGACATCTCCTCGTGGAACACGAGTATCGAGCTTATTAGGCTATAAATAAATGAAACATGGATTTGGCCCAAGTTGGAATCCAAAGAAAGGTACAATTCAAGAGCCTGAGGAGATTTGATTGTCTTCATATGAGAAATCAAGGCTCTAAATGGAAATATCAAAAGTATCTCATTAAAAAATGATCTATAAAAGATAATTTCAAGTTTGAGAGAAATTCTTTCTCTATAGTTCATGACTAAAGATGATGCCTAGTAAGTTGTGTTCCAGGTGGTTAGGTCCTTATGTTGTGACTAGCATTATTCCTTATGGTGAAGTGGAGATCACAGGAGAAGACACAAGAAGAAGATTTACAATCAATGGGCAACGTTTGAAGAAATAAATTGAGGAACTTCCTACTAATGCAGTGGATTTCATCACACTGCAAGACCCCATCATCACTTGATCATATCAGGATGTTCCTAACCCTTTCACATTTATATTATTTTTCCTATTTAAAATTATTCATTTCATGTGGATATATCATATCATGGGTGCACATTGAGAAAAATGAAATATTTTAAGTGTGGAGGAGGGAACCTTTTAGTTTAGTAATTTCAATTGTTTTCTTGTTTTTCAATGTTTTTCAAAAAAAAGTGACTGTTTATCAAATTATGTGTGTTTATATTTCATTTTTTCATTTTTTTAATACTTTTGATTTGAAATGATTCTCATCAAAATTTTGAAATCCATATCAATAAGTGATAAAATTTATCCCATGAAACTAAGCTAAAATAAATGCTAAAAATGACTCTGTTTCAAATGCAAATATTTAGTAATTTCATGAAAATTACTCTTAATTTTTAATCCCATGACGCATCTCACTGTCTTTATATTTTAAATCACATTCCTATGAGTCTTATCAACCATTATTTTCATGTTATTTACATTTACCTCACTTCTTTAGAGAACCCAACCATGCTTGATTTAACCAGAATTTGATTTATTCCTATCAAAACTTGAGGGTTTGAGGTACTTATGTTTAAATGATTGAGGAATTTATTTGGTATTAAGACTCCTATTTCAAAGAGTACTTTTTTATAATGTCCTACATTTAATGTTTAATCCTTGTAGCCCTTATAATCCATGAACATCTTGTTAGGTTTTCCCCATTACAAGCTAATTTTCCCTATCCAACCAATTCATGAAGTGAAATTGCATAATCTAGTTAAAATTAATTGTGGGGGAAGATGTCTTATATTTTTCTAACAAAATTTTTGATACTTTGGGTGGAAAATTAAATTCTAATGAAATTTATTTTCTTCAGAATAAAATCATTATGTTGAAAGTGGTTCCTTTTCTGGAGCTTTTATAATAAGTGAAGTTGTGCGTTTCTGGAGATTCTAACAGAGGAATAAAGTTATGCCTATTTAGAGCTTTCAAGAAAATCATGTTTGAGAAGATTGATTTTTTCTGCTGAAATGTTTAATGGTGTGCACATACCTTTTTTCATGATGATGAATAGGAATTGATGATAACGGGATTGAGGAGGAGAAGATATTTAAGTCAAAATTAAATTAATGGAATTTTTCTTCAAAAGGAGTTAATCCCCCCTTATTCAGCCACATAATTTTCCACATAAAAATCCTACTAACTGAAATCAACAGAACAACCCTAAATAGTCATCATGATAAACATCTATCCTTGACTCATATCAGGTGGAGATGTAGGAATTTTTCAAGCCTATAGTGACCCTTCTTTGAGTTTGGATGAGAAAGACATTGCTGAAGAATTGACATTTGTGTGATAAGAGAAAATTCAAGTGAGGTAAGTGTTTTGTGTACGGGAGGATAAATGAAGTGGAAATATATTGAATGATATAAATGGAGAACTTGAAATAATGGTTTTTATGAGGCGTGATATCTTTTGTTTATTGGTGTGGAATTGTTGGATCTCAAGGATTTCTGTTTTAAAATTTGTTTTGATTTGATATTGATGTTTACTTTTCACAATTTTTCAGAATACATGATATGAGGTTTTTCTTAGGGGTACAATAGTGTATGTGTGGGGGTGTGATCACATCACAATTCACTACTTTATTTCACCCCAACATCACCGTTTTAAACTAGTTTTGTATTTAAAATTGAAAATATTTCTCAAATTTCACATCCCATTTGAGTCAATTATTAAATTTTTATCACTGTTAAAAAAGGTCAATTATTCGTGTTTTGGTGATTTGTTTTTAGGGGGTGGTGACTTGGAGGGTCGGAGATGATCCAAAATAGAAATGGGCCAAACTGTATGGAAGTCCAAGGGCATCTGTACACTATTTTAGTCATTTCTTAAAATTTGTGCCTCCTAGTGAGCTGAAATTTTGTGGAACTCTCCAATACTTCATGGGATATAACTCATCCCAAGTAGAATAATCCAAATGCATTCATTAAGGGTTCCATCTTAGAAAATAATTCCAGGGGATACAATCTACACAATGTCAATAATTTGGTTCTATATTTCGGCTATATCACACGTGTTTTTTATTCATTGGACTTCAAATTTGACATGGATATATTCAAGATTATAACCTACAACTTTCATATTATTTCCAACTCTATATAATTCCATTTACCAACTCCAAACCGATACACAAGTGGTATCTCGAAAACCGAGTGCCCAAAACCACTCCCTATTTTGTCTATAAATTGACACCTTGAGCACCCCATTTGGAAGTTCGTCCAAGGAGTGACGTGATACCATTTTGGAGTTATAGAGTATTCCTGTCACCACTTTAGAGGTTCCGTAACTCCCTATACTCATAGGGGTGTCTCTTGAATCAAGTATCCCTTCATCGAAGCCTTCCTCTCTTTATTGCTTTGTAATATTTATGTTTGCATAATAAACGTACTTGTTCCTCTTCTATTTCTTATTTTTTCCTCTATATTCCCCTGTTTTCATCTCTTTTATTCTTCCTTAATCATAAAAATATTTTTGGAATCAAGAGTAGAAGCGAGATTGGGTTTTACACTTTCTAAACCTTTGCACATGCAAAATGTTTCTTTAATGACTACACCACCCATGGAAGAGTAGTTATTTTTATTAATTGATAGACCTCTATCCCTATTAAATAATTTATTTTGATTCTATAAGATACATTAATTCACATATTATGATATATTAATTTCGTTTTTAATTTAAAAGAATTTTTTTATGAAATTGAATAGTTAACACAAAACACATGAGGTTGAGAATTTGTGTAAATTGTGAGGGCACAAACTTAATCGGTATAAGAAGACCACATGGGATAAATTTGTAGAGTTAAAATATAATCATTAAGCTTAATTAATCATAATTTTCTAGAATATACATGTTCCTTAATTTACCACTGACCATAATATATAATTAGAATATTAATCAAAGCAGGGTGTCATGATTTCATGTTTTAAAGCTAGCAAAGGGTTTAATTAATTTCATCTTGGTGATTAAGTTAATTATCATAGGTTTTGGGGGTTAACAAGTTAGGGGATCATAATTAAGTGGGTATTAATTTCAATGATAATTATAAATAATTTATTGAATAGGTGGAGTTATATTGATTAATCCTTTTAAAATATTTTCTACAAAAACATCTTCATGTTGTGTCTTTTTAATTGAACTTAATTTCAAAAATAAAAACAAAAAAATTATACAATCTTCTTCCATAAAACATATTATAGTTTTATGGCTAGTAAAAAAATCCACATTCTTTAATGTAGTGTTATTATTCTATTTTATGTTATTTTCAAAATACCTTTAATAAGTTGTCAAATTTACTTCCTCCTTTGAGAGACGACTTTGGTCAGCCACTCTACTGCACCTAATTACCCAAAAATAACACTTCATTTGAGTGTGCCCAAAACAACTCCCTTTCAATATGTGAACCAAGTTGTGACACAATCATATAAAGAGATTCTTGAATCATTAAGTTAAACTGTATATGGTTTTACATCAAATTCTAGAATCACCCCACTCCCATCTTTATCTGACAATCAGAGCCATATTCTATAGACTAATCGGATTAGGGAGTATAAGTTTAATGGGGATGAGGTTGACATTGAAATATAAAGATACTTAATCAAAAACAACCTCCTATTCATGTTATGGCCCCTCACTAATGCTAACATTGAGATACCATATGATTTAGTAAATGATTGCATACCATATCTATGATAAAATGTGTGGGCTACTCATCCAAGATTGAAAGCTCGACATCTCCCTTATCCAGGATACGAGTATCACCATTAAAAAATCAATATACTCTATTTTTCGTTATACCTAGTGGAAATATTCATGGATCGATATCCAAAAGGGAAAAATCAAAGTGAAAATCTATAACATACTTCCCACCATTAGATCATAACTCTTCGAAAAATGATCTTCGAAACCATGTCATGCTCTTATATTCGATGATGGGGATATTATAGATCATTACTCTTTTCCAATCCCTTGGAATTGCAAATCCCATATGGTGTGGAGTCCTAAAATGTTATATAATTTGATGATATTAGGGGACTAGGTCATGCATAGTCATGTAGGTCACTAAAATAGAATGCCCCTACTTCAACGGAATATAGACACCAGAATAGGGAGTGATGATATCCAATAGGAATTCAAATTGGGCCCCTCAAGACATGGGAGGACATTCCAAACATGGACAGTGAAGTTGTGATCACACAGAAAACATATCTTCTGGAATGGTTCTCACTATGGACTACAATCACACATAGATCCAATGAAAGCACAATGGTGCCACATCAAATAGGTTGTAATTTTAGCTATCATATTAGCCATTTAAGAGAAGACACAACCTACTAGATTGGGGTAATATCTACCACCACCTCTGCCCCTCGTATCTTTAATTCTTGAGAGGATGTGGGACACACTGGCAGTATCTACAAGCGAACACCATCCCACTGGGCTGGGGGAATTTCTATATCAATCACTATCAATAGGTTCATTATCCCCGGAGAGGACCCGAAAAACATCCTCGTTAATCCTAGATCATCCCCACCCCACTGGGCTAGTAGAATTTATACATACATATTAGTCATGAGAATTGTCATATCCCTAAGCAGGGCCATTGGATCCAAAAAAAAAGACCAATCAATGCCAATTATGGACCTGAATGAACCCCACCCCATATGGATATGGTAATTTTCATCATCACCACCACCACAAAGAAAATTAGTCTTCTCCATGTTGGGTGGAATCAATCACTGGTCGGTATTCCACCATCTCATCTTTCTAGAACAAAAACCCTTACTGGTTGGGGTACATTCCACAACCATGATTGGAAACTCCCCCAAAGTCATTGTTCATAGACCATAATGGAATAATTTGTGGAGAAAAAAATCATTCCCTGATAGGGATGCAAAAAAAATGGCCCAACATGGCCAAGGGTTTGAATAATGATCATGAAGAAGATAGTGTATAATCATCCTATTACATAAAAACTAATGAAACAACCGCCAATTATTGATATTACTATGTGCATGTCATCATTGATAGCATGGAAGATATTCATAATTATTCCAATAAAGAGGGACATAACATGGAAAACATACCTCATGAGGAGAGTGACTTGAATGCACCAAATGAGGCTACATGCACCTAGAACCAAAGATAGCTCAAAAACACAGCACCTTCGAATTCTGAGTTAACACCTCCAGGAAGGAATATTACTAACAGGATGGGTACTGCCACCTCACGATCACATCATAGAAGAAACGAGGTTCCTTCCCTAGTGGAATGGTTTTCATATTATGTGAGAGAAATAGAAAATATATGATAACTCTATGATAAGTTACTCAAAGGTAATATTCCCATTTGGTGTTGTCTTCTGGAAGAGATGAATACTCTTCCCCAATGGATGACCTACCAACTACAATAGTATCTTAACATCAAGTTGGATCTTGATCTAGGAATCCAACCTATATAAATGAATAATTCAACAATGATCATGACTTCCCTCCATTTAGGAAACATCCTCCCTCATTTTAGGATAACTATTTAGTCTTGGGATGAATCAAAAATCAGTGGGAGATAAAAGTTGTTCCACCTCATCAACCCGCACAAGCTCTTTATGAATGGGATATAGCTTAGGAAATAGTGACTCTGGGGATCCATAACATCATTGAGTCCATAACTAATCGAATGGAATCCATGAAAGGGAGATGTGTTCCTATGAAGCCTGATAGGAATCCATATCCTAATTGGGTGGATGACATTTTTCCTCCACCAAATTTTTGAAATCCTACATTCCCTACATTTGACGGTGTGGGTGACCTAAAACAACATCTCACACACTTAGTGTCTTAATGTGGGCCAATTATAGTCCCTTGATATCAATAGAAGAAAAAAATGTTTAGATGTTTTGTATAGACTTTGACAGGGATTGCCTTTGTTTGGTATTGCATTCTGTTGACATGGTCCATGTCAGGATGGGAACACCTTCATCATCAGTTCCTTTATCAATTCAGTTCCTCACAATGTAAGACAATGATCATAGCCCTGGTTGGGTGAAAACAAAGTGAAAATGACAGGGTTTCAAACTTCATATAAAGGTGAAAGGGTTTATCCTAGTCACTCAACAGCCCTCTCTCAAAAAAATAATTTGTGGGAACTATGTGCTAAAAATCTTAGGGATGAGTTGTGGATTCCTATGATTCTAATGAATTATCTAGGTGGATTCCATGAGTTTGATGAAATGTCTTAACATCTTCTTGAATCCATATTTTGGACCTTATCCAACACTCGACTCTTTCCCACAACCCAAGGAAAAATGCCAGTCAGAGAAGAAGTTACAGCTATCACCCATAAACGGGTAGTGGTGCTCATCCAAATACCATGGATAGACCTAAACGTCCTAGAACCTACTACCAAGTGGTGAAAACCAAATAATCACCCTCGTATAGAAGCACAGAGAAATTAGGGTTGTTTGGAATTTTAATAACAAATTAATAAGTCATACTCCATATAAAATGAACAAGTCCCCAGTTATTTCTTGACAGCCATTGACAATAACCTGTTCATGCTCTTGTAACCCATGTATCCTGAAGAGGTCAACCACATTTACCATCCCAATTTCATTCCTTTTATACAATTATGGGACATAATATCCATAACTTCTTCATCTTTAAATATGCCCTTCATGGAGTGATTGATTCCAGACAAGTGGTGTTAGGAAACTCTTTGGAGAAGGTGTCTTGCATGACTGTGATCCAACCATAAGAAGTTGGTGATTGGAAATATTTCCCAGCCATGCATCAATGAAAATTTGACAACTGGATTTCCCAAAATATTGTTGATCAATACAATTCCACTGTAATAGAATAATTGTACAAACCCTCAATAGCTCCACCGCCCGAGAATGAGACACTAAATGTTCCTCTCGAAAGTGGGTGTGACCACTGGAAGTAGGAAGAGACAGAGGAAGAATATTCATATTCTCCTCCCAAGAGAACCTTAAATCTCCCTAATTTATTCCCTACAACATTCAAAACATTGGCACCACTCGATAATCAGAACCCTCATCAGATGAAGAACTCATATTTTGTTCTTTCAACACAATACACTTTTCAGACCCCATCTCTAATGAGGATTCTTCCTAATAGAAATAGTTTTCAATTAATAACTGGGGATTTTGAGGCCTCATATAAAGTAACCAAGGATATAGAGGATTTTGTTTTAGTGATTTGATATAATATTGTATTCATGTCCATATGGAAATTACATATGTGGCTAAGACTTGTGGGACAATGCTCCAGGGATTCTATAAAGGTCATGGAGACATCTTAGAATCCTCCAGAAGCTATCTGCACTCGATTTTTTTGCATGAATGCTTAACAGGGGATCATCCAGATCAGCGGAGACAAGTGGAAATTGAGGATGACCCTTTCCACTAGTAGAAGATTCTCCCACTACGCTTTCACAATCACCAGGTTCATCTGACCCAAATTTCTTGGCTTCTCATCCACACATCCAAGAGGAAAACTATATTAAGAAGCACTGAAAATTAGAAGAAAATTATTACATTATAAAATAGATAGAAGTATTCCCATCAAATCACTATGTCCCCAAAGCACTACATCATTCAAAATAACTCAAGGAGACACTTGTTGAAGCCCTTTAGAGCCCACAAGAGTATGTGACATATTTTTCTACACTTGATTTCTATCAAGTAGATATGAAGGAATAAAATGTAATATCTCCATATCATTCACTAATCAAGATTCTGAATATTTTCATCAAGGGAACATCAGACCCCAATATGTATCGGGTAGAATCAATAATGTCATTGTCCAGAGGGCTCTGATTGATAATGGTTCTAGGATCAATCTTATCATAGTATTAATCATATGATGTTTGGAATATGGAGAAGGTGATTTTCTTCTCATTACGCTAAACATCCAAGGGTCTTATAAGCTTGATAAAAGACATATCAAGAAGTTCAATCTCAAGTCCCTATTTTGGGATCTTACATTAGATGTTGATTTTATGGTAATATATAAATACACCGCATATAACATCCTACTCAAAAAGACCTAGAACCATAGACACCTGAATATACCTTCAACATTCTATCAAAATCTGAAGTATCCCATTAATGTAAATGTTATCATAATACCTAGTGATAGTGCTCCCTTCATGACTTGGGGGCACAAATCATGAAGAAAATATCTATTAAAATGGAGGAAAATGACTAATGGTGGATGATGATATAATGGTTGGTGATCACAATAACTTTAAGTCCACCCCTATGAATCCCTATAGTATTCTCAATAGTGACTATGTATTCACCATAAACCTGATCAATGTCATAGATATAATCCTAGAGGTCCAAGCCCTTCCATTCTGTGGTGACTGCATCAAATACTAGCAACCTCAACCTCTCTCTGCAATGACTCAATCAATAAGGGACGATAATGTCTCTTATTATGGCCTCTCTCACCCTAATAATGATATTGAGTCCACCAAACATATATCTTTGTTTGAAAATGAATCCATTGTTTTTTATATGGAAGAGAAGATGTTGAACTTAGGAACTCCCCTCTAACATTTGAGGATGGTTTCTCCCCAAACATCGATGAACGTAGGTAAATAAATCCAAGAAAAAAGGATGAAATGTGGCATACACTGATTAGTTCCATAATTACCATCAAAGAGAATGAGATATATATCATATTTTTGAATCAAAATAATTATGTGTTCACATGGAACTAAAAAATTTGGCTGATCTAAACCCAGATGTGGCTATGCACCACCTTGGGTTACCAGATGAGAATCGAGGCTCCAACAAGGAATCAAGGAGGATGATCCCCTCTCATGCCACCAATATAAAGGTAGAGGTCAAAATTCGGGTCAAATCCAACATTTTTTTAGAAGTCAAATACCCAATTTTCCTTTAAACATCATCCATGTAAAGAAAAATAAGTGTTATATTAGGTTATGCGTTGATTTCATGGACCATAGTCGGCATTTCCCGAAGGATGATTTCCCATTTATGATCATAGAACTCTTGATCGATGAAACTACTAGTTTTTAATCCCTTTCTTTCAATGATGTGTACTCATGGTACAATTAGTTAATGATAAACCCCAAAGATGAGGAATTCAATGCCTTTACAGAACCATAGCGGATTATTTTCTATCAGTTCGCGCCCTTTGGTTTGAAGAATTCTGGTTCCACATATCAATGAGCCTTACCCCATATATTTAATTCATTCATAGGAAATACATATAATGTTACATCGAAATCTTTGGGGTTAAATCTTGATAATGATGTGGCTACTCCAAGGACCTTCAAACGATGTTCAACAGGCTGCGACAACATAATTTGAACATTAATCTTCTAAACTTCTCTTTCTGAGTAACATAAAGGAAATTACATAGCTTTGTGGTATGAAACCACAACATTGAGGTTGGATCAGCGAAGAAATGGTATATCAATGCAATGGAACCACCCAAAAATATCAAATAATTGAGGGGAATCCAAGTGAATCTCGCCTCTATTTGGTAGTTCATTTCCAACCTAGCTTGAAAAGGTCTCCCCTTCACTAGGATAATGAAGAAGGGAATCGCCTACCAATGGGACAACGATTTCCAAATATGATTCCAATGTCTCAAGAACTATCTATTACATCCACTGGTCCAAATTACTCTGGTGGAAGGGAGGCCACTCATTTGATATTTGGTCACCAAAGAACAATCATTGGGATCTCTCCTCACATAAAACAATGATACAGGAAGAGAGAATTGTCTCTATTTTCACATCTGGATTATGCTAGTTACTCAGTCCTGATACTTCGATATCCAAAATAACTACCTCACATTCATATTTGAATTGAAAATGTTGAGGAATTACTTGAAGCACCATGAAAGACATTTGGTCTCCTTTATCAATCCACTGAAGTATATCCTTGGTTGTCCAATGCTAACTGAGCCCTTATCCAGATGGGAAGTCATTATTTATAAATATGAAATTTAGTTTTTGTCATAAATTTCAACAAAATGACAAATCAGGGATGATTTTGTTACAAAACATTCTACCATGGATGATACGTTAGAAGAAATTGTGGTCACCAAAAAAGTTGACTTCTATGCCCATGGCATTCCTCGGCCATGGGATATGTACTATGATGGAACCACCCAGAGCCCTTTCGTCAGAAGGATGGAACACCCAAAGCACAAATAGTTTGTTATGAGGATCATATTTGTATCTCTGAAAAAAAAAAAATTGATATACTCTTTCACATTATCCGAAGGCTACACAAATAAAAATGAATAATACCAATCCTTCATCGTTGGCTTGGAAGTAGCCCTACAGTTTCAAATAACCAACCTAAACATCAAAGGGGATTCAGAGTTAGTGATAAATTAGATCAGTGGAGAATATACCATCAAAAAGGAGGAATTATACCCTCTCACAAGATCTGTCAAGGGGTTAATGGTATAATTTCCTTTTGATCCCACACAGCATCAAGTTTCTTGATCACATAATTCTTGTGTGGATGCATTTCCCAATGTAGCCACCGTCATGGATAACCCTAATTAGGAAGAAGAAATATTTCATATTACACATCATAAAATGGTTTTGAAAATCTTTATATGTGATATTGAGGAGAAAAATTAGGTCAACACCTTCCTAGAACATGATTCACCAATAATCACCCATGGATGGATGGAACCCATAATTGGTTATCTATAAAATGGTACCCTCCCAACTGATAGATCTGGAAGGGGTAGATTCAATGTCGTGCAATAAACATTACCCTTTGGGATGGACTAAATTAGAATAAAACCCTCGATATGCATGGAATTGATGGAATATTCATTAGACGCATAGAATATGGATAGATTTTTGTCATCATGGATGAAGTCTATGTGGGATCTTGAGGCACTTGTCAATCTGAGACCAAGATCTCCCACTAGATCATGAGGTTATGATATTACTAGAAAATCATGATATATAACTGGATGGAATTTACCAAGAAATGAAATTAATTCCAAATCCTTTAAAACACCATCCATCAAACTCTATAATTTCTAGATACATCTAAATATTCTTGTATGTTTGTCATTGGAGGGATGGATATTGTGGGTCCATATCCCCCAGCAACAACAAAGTAGTTTACATACATCCTTACTGTTACCTACATCATTTCAAAATTGAATGAGGTGATACCCCTCAAGGATGTCGGGATAAATAATTTCATCAACTTCATAAAGTGTCATATCATCACTAGGTTAGGGGTCCCGCACACAATATTAAAAAGAAAGACATTAATTTTTTGATCTGTGGAAATGACGAAGTTGTACCATGAGTACAATATCAAGTCCACTCACTCATCTCGCTATCATGAAGAAAAAAATGGATAGGTAGATGACATAAAAAATAATCTATCAAATATAATCCAGAATATAATGAACATGTATAAGATGTATTTGATAGAAAAACTCCTCTAGGATTTGTGGGAATACCATAACACCATGCGCACTACTGCAAAAGAAACACCATACTCACTGGTGTATATGACTGAGATATTTTTACCCATGAAATTCTAATTTCACTCCCTTTGTGCCATCTATGGGATAATCTAAGATTATAATAAATTAAAAATGTGAGTAGATGAATCGTAATGTCTTTATTAGAATAGTTAGTACAAACTGCATATCCATGAGGTCCACCAGAATTTGATTATATGGGCCTTCACTAAAAGGATTTTCCTCCATTCATTCCACTGAGGGGAATTGGTGTTCGTCCTTATAACCCCAATGATACCCAAAAATTATTCCCCAACTGTTGGAACCCAAATTGGAGGGACCGTACATCATACAGAAGGTCTACCACAGTGGGTATTACTCATTTTCCACAATGGATGGGGTGCATGTTTGACCACCCACCAATGCATGATTTCTGAAGAATTTCCTTCCATAACTATCATCATAAGGGAATCCACATCAGTGTATGTTTCATATCTCATCCTAGTATCAATACGCTAGAACATCATGACACCTTTCACCCAAGAAAAAATATATTAAATTGCATGGAACCTTTCATCATGGAAATAATACATTAAACTACATGAGATCTTATGTACTTACTACAAGACATTAAACTGAAAAAACCATACATCCTTACTAAAATATATTAATCTATATGAGAAATTTCCTTACTACAGGACATAATGATATACAGATCTGTGATATCCATCTCTATTCACATCGACTCACCTAAATCCTTTCTGCATGACATTAAACTGAACAGTTCATCTTGAACTACCTATGAATTGTTTCTCCTTTATAATGAGATGTATAGGGACTCTGAGAACCTATACCATGGTATAGACACTACATGATACAAACTACACTTGTCGTACACTTAATTTTCTATGCGTTTTAGGGAAACCCTTTCCATGCCATCTTTCTCACACCAAGAAAATTTCACATGAGTTAAGAATTGCGGTAAGGAAATAACCTCACAAGAAATGAATAAAGGTGAAAAATATATCCCTTACGATCTTTAATGGATGACATCAAATAGAATACCTTGAGTCCTCACCGAATGACATTAGACATCATGGTCAATGTCCTTGCAACATGACTTTAAACGACAAGGTATTTAAGAACTACGTGTGGTTTTATTCTCATTCTCATGAGATATGTAGTGACACCCAAACTTCCACCATTAGGCCCAACCACAATATTCCCATCAATTCACATTAGTTCACCTATATCCTCAATACATGATGTTAAAATTCATGGAATTTCAATGAACTACGTGTTGTTTGATTCTAATCTTCATGATATTTATAGTGACTCCCATACTTCCACATTTAGGCTCAAAACAACATTAACATTTATTCACTTCAGTTCAACCTCGTCCTCACTAGATAACGTTACGTATCTAGTAACATTGGGAACTACATATATGTGAATTCCTATAATCACATGATACATAGTGATAGCTAAATATCCAATCTTTGTCCCAACTACAAAGGTCAACAAAAATAATGCCTTCCCCTATGTATGGTTCATAAATGCATAGTGAATTTCCAATTAAATAACTATGTGTGAATTTATTTCTTCTATCACTAGATATATAGTGATGATTTAATTCACAACATCAATCCTAGTCACAACATGAAAATATAAAAATGATACCCTCCTCGCGTATTGGAAAACCAACTAGGAAACTTTATTTATAACTATGTATGGATTGATTCTCATCCTCAAAAAAAACATAGTGATTCCCGAGTCTCTATATTTGGGATGAACTGCAACATTTTCACACTTTCACATCAGTTTAGACATCCTTACAACATGACACAAAACTACATGGAAGTATGTATTTAACACGTGATGTTAAGCTACAGGGAAGTATATCCTTTCCGCGGGATGTAAAAACTTATTGAATTACATCCTTACCACATGATGTTAAACTACATGGATGTATGTACTTACCATAAGTTGTTAAAATATATGGATGTATGCCATACCGAATATGTAAAACCACATGGAATTATATCCTTACCACATAATGATAAACTGTATGGAAGAACATCCTTACCGCATGGTGTTAAAATTGCACAGAGGCAAGTACATCCCCACTACAAGCCATAAAATTGGGAAAACCCATCACCCATTTTTTATTCCTTATCAATATTCCACAAGAGTCATACCTCGGTCAACTAGAGTATGTGTTGATTATACAACCTTTTAATGAACCTCAATCCATAATCCACACTTCACTCCTTAGGTGTCTCAGATCACTGCAATCTTCTATGGCACTTGGAAAGGTTATCCAACTTCAAGGACCCTTTTATTTACTTTGTATACATGCCCTTGGATCCTACATATGTAACTATGGACATCAACCAAATGTGACACTCAGTAAAAAGGAAATTCCTATAATTTTTATCATTGATTGCTATGATAGAACTCAATACCTCATTATATTATAACTACTCCCGATATGATTTCCATGTATCATCACTCATGGCCTCAGAACCATGATCCGTGATTTTAAACACTTCTACCTATCTATCATAATGACCTTGGAGTACTCTTGACCATGGGAATATTAATTAGTATCATTTTTAACATTTTCCATATTTTTTCCATATTTTTCATGACCATAAACTACCTATAAATTGGTTAAATCTATATAACCATAAAACTATTACCTATAATAGCCCAAATCAAAAGACCTTAAATTGCTAATAAAAGAGACACAAAACATGTCCCATCAAAAACATGCAAAGGGATACCTAAGAAAATATTGAGTATTAGACCGATAAACTCCTCATTATCGTATATTAGGAAAAGGTAGTGCATAAATAGATAAGGTATATATAGCATAGGTTCTACATTATAGCCCTAGAAAAATCCTATATATTCTCACTGGAATCCCTAGTCTAGAAAAAAGTAATATTATCAATTTTTCACATAGCCTCACCATAATTATATGTTCATTAGGTGGTGGCACATGTTTTTGGGTAATCTCACCCTCCTTGGATTTCACAATTTCCACGAATCACACATCATAAGTTGGGGTGTCTCGGATCATCATAACATTACATGGCCCTTAGTATGGATATTCAACTTCAAGAACCCTTTGCCAGACTATTCATTCACACCCATGGATCTTGAATATAAACCCATGGACCTCAAAAAATTGTGTCACTCTGAACAAGTACATTCCATTCCTCATGATCCTTGACATTATCACATCAACACTCTACACCTCATCATGTATGAACTACTAACTGTATGAATTTTCCATACCATTCTCTAGACTTGAGTGCTCTGGGTTTTGATTTACATTCCCCACAACAAACTATACATGCGGACACAATATCCTCAATGTTAAATAACTATTTTTCATACCCTTTCTCATGTAAGTATTCTGACACCTTATTACCCAACCTTTAATATCCCACACCTCATGATTCTAAATCATAGGGTGTAAGGCTTGAGATTCATGATTTAAGAGATAATTTCCCTTGGGTGTGATAGCCCTTCTCGGATAGCCTTCTTTCCATACCCAACGTCATCATCTTGATACTTGAGCCTTCAAAAAACATGCATGGCCCTCAGAGATATTTGGTATCAGTATTCACTTGGAATGCTACCAAAACATTAGGGTAATGACCCAACAACTAATGGTATATTCTCTTTTCTAGAAATGGTACTCAATCCTTATGTACTTAGAAACACCATGGTGGAAACTAACATTTTAGAATATCATGAGACATACCTGACATGTTTGAACCATCTCATATTCATGGACTCAAGCTTTCGGGCTATGATTTACATCACCCACACTCCAACTATCCAGGTGGACCTTGCTTCCCTAATATTTCAGCCAAAAAAAATATTTCCATATAATTCTTCCATAGCCCCTGGAAAAGATATTTGGATTCAAGCAACCATTTCATAATTATTCCTGCATATCTATGGATCATGTATAAATACCTTTGGTCCTCAATTGAATGTGTCACTCAGATGAAAGGAAGTTCCAATCCTCATGATCCATAAAAACACCCTGGAAGACCCAACACCATAAAATGTTTTAATATAATCCTACCATGTTTTCACCATATACCATGATCATTTGTAATGTACGAAATTAGATTTCATAAAATACAGTAATAGAATGTTCAAGGAAAAGTACCTTAAACAACAAAAATAGAAGGTCCGAGATACAATAACTTAAACAAAAACTAAATAATGTCTGATCTAAAAGACCTTAATCAAAAGAAATATTATGTATGAGCTAAAATTTCTTAAACTAAAGAAAAATTTGGTCCAAGAAAAAATACCTTAAACTAAAATCAACAGTAGGTCTGAACTAAAATGCCTTAAACTAAAAGTAACATTAGTTATGAGATAAAAGGCCTTGAACTAAATAAATATTAGTCCCACGCTAAAATAACTTATACATAAGGAAACATTTGGTCTATGGTAAAAGAACCAAAAATAATGAAATAATAAGTCCGAGGTAAAAGACCCTAATCTAAAGCATGACATCAATCCAGCATGAAAAATATTGAATGGTCTGCCATTTGGACCTGAAAATAAATCTATGCTCGACAAGACTACTAGATTCAACAAATAATAAAGCAATATAACTCTAGGACATATATTCTATAATATAACTGGAATATATTCATTATTAAGTGACTCCATGTTATTGGGAATTCATGAGAATTTCCGGAAACAAATCTGTTAATCTAGTCATTCAAATGTTCATGGTTTGATGAAAATGATGGGTATCATTGGAGATTATCATAATATCAAAAAAATATCATACACATCCTAAACAAAAGGAAACTTGATGATATCATATAATGTTCAGAAAACCTAATCATTGATTACATATAAATGGAAGGATCTCCATATTCCAAACCCTCTCCTGTTACTATACGATCCAAAATGTGATTGAAAATTTTTGTCGCTGTTATAAAATCTACTCAGATGAGTATTTAATATCATCATGTCTTTGCTCCAATAAATCCATATATTGGAACATTTGGTTAATAAGATTATTCTTCTCCTATACAGCATGTTACAACTCTTCTACTTTGGAAAAAACATGAATTATGGATTTCTCTGCCCATTATAAGAATGCTTGTTACTCCAACATGGTCTTCCCCAATATCTGGAACGCATAATTATACTGGGATAGTTCTGTTTATAGATAGATGATTTAATACTGAAGGTGATTAATTTAATACTAGAGATGATCATTTTGATTCATTCCAGTATTAAGTGCATCCCAGTGAGAAGCAGCCTCCATCACACATTTGGTAGCTTAAGTCATAGCTCACCTCCAATTCAACTTTTATGAAGAGGAAGCATCAGCAGCTACTTCCCTCAATTCAAGGGCTCTCTTATGTTCTCGCATGAATAACACCTCCATTATCTAATAATTAAGGGAAGAATAGTAAAATAATTTGTAGGAGAGGGAGGGAAACATGAATCAAAGATAACCCAATCAATCACTTAACTCAACCAATTAGGTTTCTGACCCTAAAATCTAGATCTTCATCCAAATATTTCACCACATTGATTGATAAAGTGACATGGACCTAGGGCCTTGGTCTTAGTTTACCTTGGGTAAGGGAACATACTCTGAAAAAATATCACTAATAGACAAGGTTGTTCCCACAGTCTTCGATGATGAGGGGAGGGAACCAACATTCCCATTGGTAGACCCAGTAAAAGAAAGTCTTATATGGGTTGGAACTAGATCCTCTGGCCATCGGTGTGATCATTCTATAGTAAGGGGGAAAGAGTATGTCAGTTTTAGGATGAATCATGAAGTATATCTAAATATTGGCATATTAGACTACAGTTAGAAACATAAATTTTTTAGTCACATCACTAGTAGAATCCATTGATTCAACCCTATCCTCAGGAGAATATGAAACTCATATTTGAAATGAATGAATTTGTGGTACCTCAGATGCCTTTTCCATTTAAGTACATCACTCTCCACTCTTAAGGACAGCAAGAGTATAATATAATATCATGAGGTATGGCCCATGTAAAAAATGGGTATGGCCTGGAAAAAACCTTTTAACTTCGTGAATACTGATATCTGTGTTGGCTAATTTAGAGGAAGAATAGATACATATATCATCACCTTTTATAAATGCATCCATCCATGGTGAATCAAATAGTAATTCTAGTAAAACATTTTTAGTAGGCAATGGATGCAATTTATTAGGCTCCTTTCAAATATATGATTATTGATGAGTTTTTTCTATTAGTGTATGATCTTCTAGATCCACTGAACGGTCATTTTCACCCTTAGAAATGGACACGTTCTCTTCAAAACGAGCCTGATGGGTACCTTGACATTTTCAAAAAAAATTGAATGTGCTGCCAAGATAATCCAAGGAGAAGGTGGAAATGGAATACCCCACTTACATATAGATTACGGAGGAGAATGATCTGACAATACTAATTGATTCCTTTTCATTTTATTATTTCTTTCTTTATAAGGTATTAGAGAAGGTGGAAAAGCTACAGTTGTCACCTCATAAGTGGAAATTGAAGCCCTCATTTGAGCCTGCAAGCCTGGGGACCCTTCACCAATAGTTTTCTAGTTAATTCTAAATCCCTTTCCCACGTCCGTACCACATGGATTATATTAAGGGGACATTAGGTTTGGATGATCTTTAGCAGCCTACCCCTACATCAACACATATACAAGATATTAATATAGTTTAAAAGTCACCATGGAGTCTTAAGAGCCATAATATTCCTAGATATACTGCTTCCACATTAATAATATAACCCAATTCATCCATATAAATAAGAAGCATTCCTGGGAGGACCATTTGGTGGACTTGTGAAGAATAAAATATTTGACCGATATCACTCACCAAACCAGCATCATTATCTTGGATGAATTCCCACACATCCCCATTATGTTCTTCAAAGGAGATGTCACGAGGTGAAGTGATGCATGAATAACCCTCAAAATCAATCTTTGAGTGGCGAAATATGACCAAGAGCATGACTTTAGAATACATCACCTTACAGTCCAACCATAGTTGAGATGTGATAGGAATCAATATGTCACACACATCTCTACTATCCATGGTAGTAGATCCCTCTATCGAAAATGGTAAACGTTTTATTTACTTACGAGTTATTTTTGGAGCTTCTGACCTTATAGAATCCAACTTATTTCTAGGCCTAGGACTGCATTCAACCATCAGGGGTTGGCATGCCTCACAAACCAAATTGGATAATTTTCCATTGGGATATGAGCACATCCAAATATATGTGTAACCATGGGACATTCTGGTTTCTACATTATGAGGGGGATGCCATATTTATGCACCAGTTCCTTATATGGTAAAAATCAATAAAAATTGGAGAGTTAGCACTGAGTTTTCATCAGCTCTTACATAAATAGAACTAGGACCCCTTGATTGAATGCACAAAAATTAGTAGCTAAAACGACATGGTTCATACCACTCTCAAATGATCTTCCCATCAATATGGGTAGAAATAATCCCCTCATTAGGTGACATCATATAAGCATGTTATTCAAGGCTATCCTCACCATTTTCAATATAACATCCTATCAGCACGTGTCCATACATCCTAAAGGGGAAATGTTTGTGACATTTTATATAATCCCAGATATCTTGACCATTTAATTTGATGGTACTTACCACATTAATGCATTACTTATATGGTATAAAGACTATATTAAGTATTTTCCAAATGTTTAGGTACTTTTAACCTCCTAGATGATCCCCTATCCAACCCCATAATACATAGAAGGTGCATAGGATCATATTAGGGGCCTAACCCTTATAAACATGTTATATGAGGTAGTCATTCTTTTCTACCACATGGATTGTTATCCCAATGTTACCCAAGCTATAATAGTTTCCATTATAATAGTGGAGACCCTGACACCCCTTTCTCCATCTTCAGAAGTAAGTACCCACATAGGTACATGGTGGTGAAACCAACCAGCTGGATCAACCATTCAATGCCAGGGAAAATATCCCATCACCAATATCTAAACTTTCCACCTTCATCTATAGGCCAATACACACTCATTGTACTATTAGTGTCTTTCCTGAGTATGGCCTTCAACATATTTAACTTTTTCTCATTACTAGACTATATAATGAAGTACTTTGGCCATGTTTTGATAGGGATATCCACCCTAGGAAGCACCCCCTTTGGATGGGTATTCTCAGCTAGTTTAATCATCTCACGGGTTAATAGAGGATTCAACATCACATAATCCCATGTAGATTGAGGAGGAAATAATTCATAATACATACCACTATGTATAGGTACACAATAGATCTATTATATGTTCCAAATAATGATTCCATGCTCACCATGCATAATATGAAACATGTTCTTATCTGGGATGAAATGGCTAATCATATCCACCATCAAAACCTTATTGTAATAGGTTGATGTCTATGATATCCAAATGTCCTCATACATTCAAACTTCCTTCAACTACCTTGGATATTTAAAGATGAAGTATTTAACCCAGAAGGTGCATCCTTAGTCTTGTCTAATGTTACCCCACGATTGGAAGTCCCAACAAAAGATCTATCTTAAGGTTTTATCAGAGGTAGGATTCCATATTATTGAACAGTAAATAAGGAAATCCTTATTATATTCTCAATTATTCCCATCGAACTATGTGGGTATAAAATTTAGTAGGTTCCCAATCTCACAATCCCCTTTAGAGATAATGTGTCCCCCTAGAGGAATGATCTCTCGAAGCGTGTTTTGGACCCTCCAGATCATGGAAGAGGGTATGAATTATGACTTCTTAGAAGTAATGGGAGATTCAATAGGGATACCAAACCAACAAATGGGTAATAAGTATGAAAGAGGATAGTTTGAGATTTTCAAACACAAAACATTATCAGATCTTGTTGAAATGGTCTAACTAAATTGAGAGAAGAGAGATCCACACATTCCATTATAGGATCACAATGGAAAACTACTACTCTTTCCTCCCTCTTTGAAATGTTGTTAGTGTATTTATGAGTAATGGAAGATATAATAATATATTTAAGTGGAATATATTACCTGATGAAAACAAGTATTTTCAATTATTGACACAGGTTGGTGGAATCAAGCAAATCGCATGACTCGGTAAGGGATTCACAAACCGCATAAAGAGTTCGCATTTTTTCTGACATCCAATGGAATTAGAGTCGCATAATACCCAAATTTCATCACATGAATCGTAATACCCCCTTTGAGACATGAGATTGTTTGACCTAAGCATGGTCGCATGAGTCGCAAATGATCAATGATCATGCCAACAGCTCTTGTGAAGTACTCAAGACAACCACGTCCTTCATAGCCTACGTTCAATAAGTTTCTAATATATGAATTGGGGTTGGATGAGATTTTCATCTAAGAAATAAATATCTTTGTAGAAGAGATCTTATAGGATAGACGTACATTGAAGACTCGTGAATGAGTCTCACAATCAGGGTTCATGGTATAGTCTTAAGGTGGAGGAAAAAATGAGAGCATTCTTGGTATGTGGTGATTAGAGGGATGAATTGCCCTCCACCCCTCCTTATATATATAAAATTTGAAAGAATATCAGACATCTTCTAGTAGTCCAGACATCACTTATGTTAACTGGCTCATGACACTGCTACAAACTTAGGAGGGAATTAGTTTTCCTCATAACTGAGTCCTTGTCCCTGTGGACATCACTCCTGATTAGTGGCATTTGCTGACTCCCTCTAAAAAAGTAATAAAAATCATAAAGGAAGAAATTATTTAATATAATTATTAAATTCCCCACAAAATAAAATGATATGAGACTTGTAGATCACATGATCTTATAAGGTACTTGTGATCACGTGACTATTCCAAGGTCACATGGGGACTCCAGAAGTAGCACATAACCTACGATGAATCCCATTGATACCCCTTCAATGGACCTTCCTACTCTCATAAAGGATCTCCATAAAAAAAATGAATGCATGTGGAAAATCCAATGAACTCCCCCATTTCACATGGTTTGTCATTGGAAAATTCTAGAAAAACTATCAGAAATTATTCCAAGAAGCAGTAATAATATCCAAAGGGAGAGAACCCATGTGGTCATAAAGCTTATACTCCATAAAATCATTGGGAAGAATAATATTCCTTAACAATATCCAAGAAAACCCATAAGGACCATGAACCATTAAATAATAAAATAAAGGAGATCGATAGGAGGAGGTGATAGGTACTCACGGTCACTAAAAGACAAGCGACGTGCCCCCATAGACTCGCAAGACACCACAAGACCATGGAAACATGTCTCCCTCCTATCGCCAAAGACAATTGTTTTTTTCAGCCTCACCACATGGAAGTTATCAAGTATATCTAGTAAACATCAAACTTCCCCTTAAATACACTAATTAAAATTAGATATATTTTTCTATGACATGCTCACGCACACCCATATGACCCATATTGTTCATCCAAGGCATCATCAAAAAATGAGTAAATGACCTTGACATTAATCATGGAAACTCTCATAATTCATGAACATTGTAAAATAAAACAAATGGGGTAAAAATAGAGGATATTTGAGCTCTCTTGGTCATTTAAAGACAAGCTATGTTCTAGGATGTCCACAACATGGCCCCTTGAGACCTCTTGACTAGTCAACCATATCTCCCAAAGATGCCTAGACAAAAAGAACTCTTGATATTCAATGTGAGCCCACAAAGTATTTCAGGAAAAGAATCAATATCTACCAAAGGACATTGTGCTTTTATATAGGAAAATATGAATATTACACTGACATAATTGTGTGATAAAGAAAGTATTCATCAATCTACAATAATCCACTAAAAGAGGAATTGATGGAAGAGACTCTAGATCACTGAAATTCAGCTAATGAACTCAGAATGACCCATGAAAAAGACTCGTGAAGTCGGGTGGCACTATCCCCCTTCATTGACACCAACCTAGATCTTCTCTAGATACATAGTCCAAATCAATAAACAACCAAGGGGGATAGGTATATAAATTCCGCACCTGACAATAAAAAAAAGTGGGCTATCGATACGATATAGAGACTACGGTAAGGAAAATCTCAAGTAAAACAGTGGACTTTTGGGAGAAACTGATCAAGCAACTGGAAATCCTCCCACCATTTAACATATAAAGGAGTATCTGAAGTAGTCATGTGACAGGCATAAGCCACTTCACATGATAATTCATAGATCACATGAAGGATCTATGGTGTGTTATATAGTGAACATCCCACACACTTACTATATCATGTGAGACTCAAGATAAATCAACATTTAATAAATCCAATACATCCCAAAATAAGGCCTAAACAGACTAAAGGTGGAAGACATAAACCCAAACATGTTCACTAACCCATGCACACTTCCCATGGGCCTCCCAAAGACACACGATGGCACCAGGATAGATTGCCCAAATCTCAGGATGATCCTTCAGCATTCTACCAGGGTTATAGAAATCCCTCAAGACATGTCAAGGAAAATCCCCATAACCCCCTTTGATGTATCACCATGGTCTCATGGAATTCCCTATGTAATTGTTTCCCAAGCCTCAAATAAACCTTTGTATGCATTTTCTAACTCATATAATGGTGCATGCTCATGTCAGCGAAGTCTCATGAATGCACTTGGTCATAATAAAAGGATCTCATAGAATCCCCCAAATATATTTTCCCAAAATAATGATTCCTTATAGGTGTGTTATCTAAGACATAAAACATCCTCGGTACTTGTCATCCAAGTATCGTGAGAGCATCCAGGCATATCAATGGTCTCTCACGACATCCTATAGACATGTCAACCATGTCTTGTTAGAGAATCAGGGAATTGCATTGGGATCCCATGACATCCTCTAGGCATATCATCCAAACTCTTATGAAACCCTTGGGGAAAGACTGATTAGACATGAATTGCCCTCCAGACATTATGTTTATGTATCACGATGGATTCCAAGGATGTCATCCAGGAAACCCGACATCCTTTGAACCATATTGCATATAATCCTGTAACACCCCCATGTGTGTCAAGATAGGTCATGTTGTGGCTTATAGAAAAATCCAACCTGGCCTTGTGATTCCATCTATATAGGTAAACTAGGCCATGATACATCCTCTAACATGTATGGCAGGTCCCAAGGGAATCCCGGGATTTGATAGCCTTATCCATCCTTGATGTGTAAGACTTGAATAAAATAGAAACCTCGGAGTGCAATCCTCAATCAAGGGAACTATGAAGACTCTAATTCCTTCCATATTAAGGATACGTAGGCTACCTCTTAGAAGCTTGAGTTCCATACTGATCAGCCAAGTAAATCCCAGTATTTAAGCCCCTTGACCTAATCAGTGGTATTAATTACCTTTTCCCCTTATTTCTCATAACGATAATGGATCATGTGGTGTTATGTAGTTTCACTAATCATTTAATCTACACTCTACGCCCTAAGGTTACAAGGGAAGCCCAAGTGCGTAAGCCCCAACCACTTAAATCATATAGTATCTCATTGATCAGTAGGGAATAAATCTTAGCATAATCCCCAAGAATTCATGAAACCTAAAGGATGGTCATAATGTCAACAAGTGTGATCATCCACTATAGCCTATCAGCAGGTTAATAGACAACTGAACTATGAGGACTTTGATCCCTTCCATACTCAGGATACGTAGGATTCCTTCTTAGGGTCTTATGTCTATAAAAAATACCCAACGGACTATCCATGTACATGAGGCCCATATCTACATTCCAAGAGACTAATCATCTAAACCACCTTGTTTCCCACACCAAAAATAGTTCACGTGGTCTTAGGGAGATTCAATGAACACCTCATTGGGAATCATGAATTTCCACCAACCAGGGCAATCCTAGAATGTAATCCCAGACAAGTACTATGGGATGAACAACCCTCATATAAGGGCATAAACCTAATGGTTCATCATGAGGGTTTGAATAAAATGTGTGGGAACTAATTACTACAATAACCAGGATACATAGGATGCCTCATAATGGATCAATTCCCTCATTGGAAAATTGACTTCCTCCTCATATGGAAGCCCATTTTGAAGCATTTGGTCAGACAAATTTAGCACATAAAATAGCTATTCACCGTTAGGAAAATGGATGAAGATCCTTGAATATATGAAAATGGATTCCCTAATGAGACACCCATTCTTTTTTAAATGATAAAATTAACTAATAATAATTTTTTCAAGGTAACTGGTCCTATATTTGGATTTGGAAGAGATTCATGAACAAATATTAAATCTATAAGAGAGTTCTTGAGTCAGAAAAAGTTCCCCAAAAAAGGGTACGGTGAGACCGAAATACCATTATCTCAACCAATGAAATGCTCCAAGAGTCTCTAGGCGTTAAAACATTTATCAATGTCCAACTGTGGAAAAAGTTTCAATACCCAATTGTAGATGATGGAACAATTAGGAGTTTTTGGGAAAATTGAAGATGGTAGCCTAACAATCGAACACATTCCATGCCTCAAAATCACGACAAAACAAAAATGGTCAACCCAATGTTAATTGACTTAAATTAATTACATCCTTAATGATAAAAAAGTAATATACAGTCCATCCTCCATCGAACCATTTTGTTTTGGGTATAATATCAAAAACTTAATGAAACATAAATGGTGAAATTGATGTGAATTGACATAATTGTGTAACGTCCTTAGTGAGATAAAAAGGATATATTATCCATCCCAATAGTGAACCCGATAAGAATCGACTTAACTATGCCACATCATTTGTGAGATAAAAAGGATATAATGTACACCACCTATTAGACCATTTTGTTCTGGGTATAGTATCCAAAACATAAAGAAATGAAAATGGTGAACCCACTGTGAATTGATTTAACTATGGTACATCCTTATTGAGAAAAAAAGTAATATTATGTCCATCCTCCATCAGACCATATTGTTTTAGGTATAATATAAAACAACTAATGAAAAATGGGGAACTCAGTGTGAGTTGACTTTACTATGACATGTCCTTAGTGAGAGAAAAATGATATACAATCCATCCCCCATCAATCCATTTTTTCTAGTTATAATATCAAAAAACAGATGGAACATAGTTATTCATGATTTATCCTCATACTAGATTCTATATAGAACATCATAGTAGCTCAATCAAATTATGGAATTTCATGGTTGTATTATCATTTGTTATATCCAATTCATTCATGAAAGCATAATAATCCCATAATCATTATTAAAAATTACATATTGAACCATTTACAACAAATCAAATACATAATTATGCATAATAATATCCCCATTTTAATTGGTTGTAAATAGAAATTATCAATATCAATATGTATGACTAGATGTATTCACTCTTTATACCCCTTATTCAAAAAAAACTGAATAGGTCAATTTGGGGGACTTCACTTACCATAATTTACTTTCAAATGCATACTCATTCTCTTAAACCTTTTTTGAGAGAAGGATGATACAAAATTGAATGCACATAAGAGTTCTATAAGTGTGTCTACTCTATGTATATGTATATGATCCTAGTGAAGAAAATTAGACATATACAACAATTATAGTCTATGTTCTCCATAAAAAACCATTTTTGTCGTATCATGATAAAAATTTAATAATTTTAAGATGTATAAAAATAGATTCTTCTACAAGAAATATTTAACCCATAAAAATATTAGCTAACCATCAAATCAGTTCATCAAAAGTAATGTTACTCTGTTTTTTTTCATGTATGATAATTATTACACCCCATTAATAATTATTCTAAATACAATCATAAAATAGTGTTTTAATTGTGATTATCATACATAGAATTTTTGGTTTATAATTTGTCCATAACTTTTATATTCACTATAATTCTGAATTTTTATACATTGTTTTCAATGTTACCCCCCCCCCCACTTAAGAGATACACACATATTCTTCATCATTGTGTTTTTCCAACCACGAAGCTCTATAAAAAATACTAATCATTATAATATAAAAGTTAGTGACTTGATCATCTCCCTTATTTGTCTACATGTAAGATTAAAATACATTTGGTAATAGTGATCAAGGAGGAAACTATTTGTTTCCCAGAAATAAAATTTATATTTTTATATTCCTCTAAGTATGAAACCATATTTTCCTATAATCATAGCATGTAAATATTTCTTTAGACACTAATTTATATTTTGTGTCACATCTATTTTGTTTTATTCATTAAACATATTCTTAGTTTGGAATATATTTTTCAACATAGTTAATTTGAATCTTTATGCATCCATTTTTAGATAACTTCTCATAAATTTTCATCAAATATTTTGAAGACAGTATATTTCCATGATCTTTTTCATGTTTTTAAACTTCCTTCAATTATTTATCGAATTTCATTTATATAGGACAAAAAACTATGCACTATTTATGGAAATTCTCATCCGTCTTAGAATCATTAAATGAATTTCACAAGGATTGATTTTGGTTACTCTTAAATTAAATATAATATGGAACCTATCCTTAAAACCTTTTTATTGAATACCTCATATATATGATGTTCTATACTTCATCTACCAAATTCCCTTTAAAAAATAAAATTTTTTATTGTATAGATAGTTTTGGTGAAGATATGCTCATGGATGGTATCCATTGATATTTCTACCTAATATTATCAAAAATATCCCCTTATTTCATTCACATATACTAGTAAAGAGGTTTTAAACATGAGAAAATGGGATTTCTATCCAATATTACAACATCACTAGTAAAATCCTAGAAACATCCATAACAAACATTACTACCAGATCTATCTGTATATGTGTTGATATTATCATATTTCAAACTAAAGTTTTCTTTTCAAATGGGGTTGTGTATGTGATGGAATAGTATTCATATACCTTGATTAATAGGATAGTCTATTATTATTCATGGATTTATATCCTCATTTTTTGTTTTCACATCTACATTATTAAGTAAAACATGTCAATTTTGAAATATATTTATTAAATACTTACCTTTTCATGTGAAATTTTATAGTCATTTGTCTAATAGGATTTCTCACTTACCTCTAAAGCTTAAATGATGATTCCTCTAGACTTTTCTAACAAATGATGTACAATAATATATATTGATTGCATATTATCCAATTATTCTTCCTTTGTATCCAGTTTCATCTTGATATTGTTGATAATGATTTCATTTCTATATTCTCTAAGATAATTACTTTTTATCTCATAAACATAGGGTTATCCCTTCAATCATACCTCTTCCATATGAATACATAACTATTTATTTTAATTTTTAATTTTTTCATTTTATTATTGATGTATCGTATCAATAACAAGGAGAATTATAGTTTTTTAGCTCACAAATAAATTTTATTCTTTCTTATACATCATAAATAATTATTGATGAATTAGATTATATATTTACAAGAAAAAATAAATTGAATTCAACATATGAATAAAAACATGATAATGAATCTTTCTATTCATTTCTTCGTAAATTCAACTTTTTTAAATGATGTGCTTCTTCATATTATTTTTCCACATATGTTCATAAATACTCTCATCATTTTATAATGATTCTAGTTATTCAACCACCTTCTTTGGAAATTTTTTAATTAAAGACTAGAGTCACTATAGTTGAATCATATCATCCTTTTCTTACTCTTTCCCATAAATTGTCACTTTTTGAATCATATTTATACTAGGGAAACAATTTTATTTAAGTCTCTGACATAACTTACATTCAAATATTTAGATTCATTATCTTCACCTTTTTTTTACTTTCTCTACCATCATGGCATCAGGAACTATTTCAAATTGTTCTTTATTCATAAAATATGGTATTTTCCTCATCTCATAAGTTAGGATAGTGTTGGGTAATTAATTAAAAGTAAACCATATATTATTCAAGGGATAAGTTAATTGAATAAAAAAGAGTTTAAAAAATCATCATTAACATTTTTACAATGATATAGTCATCAATCTATTTACAAAATCCTGAACTATTTCTTACTATCTCATCTACTCATGTGAACTAGGTATTAGTATATTCATCATTATCCATTTCCAAGTCCTTAAACTAGCTCCTCCTGACATGTAGTTTTTATTCATTAACAATGAATCTAACATCATAAATACATCTTAGTTTTTCTTAGATCTCCTTGGAATTCTGGAGACCTATGAACTGTATGTATACATTCTCTGATAGAGACATCCAAATAGAATTTTGAGTCTTTCCCTTAACTCTATATTTATCTTCACAGATTGTGTCATGGAAGCATCATTAGTAATGGGAGTATTAAAAAATTTTGTATCATTTCCCAATTCTATGAAAAATTATTAAAGATATGGAAATCATATATTCACTAACTATAATAATCCTTCCCATGGAATATGTCAACACCTCAGTTGTGGGATGAATTAAGATTCTCCATCCATTTGAATTCTTCTTGACTATTTATAGTGGGTCTCTCTTTGATACAAATTGTAGATCCATATGATAGATTTACCATTAAGCTGGGAGGTGAATTAGTGGTTTAAATTCATGAATTATTAGTCATTTAAATTCATCCTCTTCAACATGATATGATTCTTGATCCACTCAACATAAATTTCAATGTCACATTTTTTATAGTTGTATTTTTAGAGAGAGTAGAAAACATTATATATAATGTTTAACATTAAATATTACTCCTCACTACGTTGGTTAGACCCCGTCCCAGACCCTAAAAATGATTCTTCACAATCAAAAAAGTGATTAAAATGATAGAATATTATCATTTGATCAATACATAACCCCACTGCATTCCTCTACATCTATAATGAACTGGGGTATTTATTCAATTTTTTATCCCAAATAACAAATTTACTCACTTCATTAGGATTTATCCTAAAAAAAATTATCCTTTTGGAAAAAAATTGTCCTCCATGAGTGATTAGGTATTCTCATGTAGTTCCTCAATAACATCGGTGGTAGTGATGGTCTCAAGAATTCTTTTAAATATGGTGTGGTATCTATTCTCTTTAGTCTATTTCAATACTTAAGAATGTATTATTTAATGGACTCCATGTTTTTTCACTTCTTCTCCTCCTCCTAAATAAGATATGTATCGGCCTCTCAAATGATCTTTTATTGAGAAAAAATGTTCTAAATTATCCCTTTTATTTTTTATTTGACACATTCTTCTCATATTTATATTCAAAAAATCATCATGAATTTTTTTCTCAAAATATCACAGTCATTGTATACATATATGAAATATAGAAATACAATTATCTATGATGGAGGTATTGTCGCATTCATATCATTATGGGTACTCATGATTTGTCTCTCATTTAAAAACATTTTAATTCGTATTCAAATCATCATTTAAATCCTTTGATGACTTAGTCTTCAATAATCATCACAATATTATAATATCTACATTATAAAATATCATTATATTGAAAACATCTGGGATTGAGAAGTCTTTATGAAATCAACCACGTCACATAACATAATATCTTTTTCTCAATCAGTAACATCACTGAAATTTCTAAATTATTTGGTTACGTGGATGAATTGTATTTGAGAATTTTCAACTTTGAAAAATTCGATATGGAGTTGAATTTGATATGTGATTTCACTATATCAATTAATCATATAAATGAATTATATAAATGAATTTTTATATTTCAATAATATTATATGTTAATTGGTATTGTAGATGAATTGGATACATGAATTATCTATTTTGAGATTAATGTGCATGAATCAACTCTGTACATCTGTAAAATTGCATACATCGCTCAAATAAAAGTTATACTTAATCAGACGATATCCAGGCCTTCTCAATCACATCAAAACATCTCAAAAAAGTTTTATACAATGCTCCTTTATCCATAAAAAAGTATTTACATCTATGGAATATTATCTGATCAATCATCTCAAAAACTATTCCACATTTTCTTAAAAATATCAATTTCTGTTTCTTAATCATTATCCACACAATTCCTTTTCTATGTGATATGGTAATGGGTCAATCATTTTATTGTAATACATGGTTTTATTATAATAATGACTTAAAATTACCTGATGAATAAATAATAATACTCCATGAATCATCAATAATAACATATTTATATATTTACAATAAATGAAATACTTACATTAGCACAACATATGTGATGTGATATGGTACATCTCACTCAGTGACATGGTGGATTTATGTATTATGGTATTTAATTTTGTAGTATACCTTTTTCTCCGTTATAGGGTGGATGTATGTAATATGATATGAGACATCACACAATTTTAGAGAGTGGAGACATGTGATATAGTAGGTGAAATTATACTAGACCTTACAACGAGTGAAATGATGTAGATATGAGATTCGGTTTGAGATGTATCCTTAGAAATCATTGTATGTGATATGGTTGTGGTTTTTATTTGATATAAGACTGGGTTTTGGTACAAAACCAAACCTGAGTGAGAGTGTAGAGGATGAGACACTTCTATAGGATCTCATAATATGTGATCAGGTAAGGGACTGGGTTTTTATAATGATAAATGTTCTCATCTAGCATTGGCTAAAAATTTTGATGTTCTATATTGTGTTTGGATTGTAGAAAAATGATGAAATGATAAATTTTATTTCATTTTTTAGGCTATTTAATTATTTATTTTCACATACCTATATAAATTATATTTGAAGGGATATATTAGGGGAACGTTGTGTGACCCTACTGAGTAATATTCTCACATACTATATGGGAACCCTTATACATTAATAGAAATTCTGATTGGTTATTAATTGATAAGTCAAAGGGGGATCCATTTGGAGTATCTATATGGATGTTGAGGTAACTGAATAATGAAATTACCATGTTATTATTTGAATTTAGCCTTCATTATTTTCTTTTTAGTTTATTCTAGTCAGACTAGTAGGAGGTCCTTTAATTTTCTATGTATATATATCATCTATTTCATTATTATTATAGCATGGTCATGTTTTTATTTATTTTTTTGTAGATTCTTGAAAAAAATTTATGTTATTAATCTATTATGAAATGATCTTACTATTACATACTTTTTATTGGAAGAAATCATACATAGAGGATAGTATTCCCTCTATTAGTTATTGATATTAGACATTATTTGGATAGCCCTAGAATATAGGTAGGATTGCTTCTGGTCATCTAGAACTATAGTTAGACCATGATTTCGATGATTTTATAAGGGAATTAAAATGTTTTATTATATCATTATTTTGGATTAATTAATATATGGGTGTTGTTGTTGGAGTTATGATGTTGTGAGAGCTTTAGATTGACATTATTCAGGATAATATATAACCCATTTATAGAAGAGGTTTAGGTCACATTGAATGGTATTGATTTTAATTTTGTGTATTTTGTGAAGTGTGATATTGATTTAATCATAATGTTATAAGTGATATTGTTATTATTATTCAATATTGGCATGTAGTGGTATGATGAAATATGTTTGTGTATTACCAAATGAACATAAGTATCCTTTACATGTGAATAACTGATTGTTGATTCAAATTGGATTTGAAAAGAATTTAAAAATCATGTAATTATGCTATTAAAATGGATTTTATTTTAGGAAAGGTTTTATGTATAGTGGAATTAATTATATAAATTGTCAAAAATAAATTATTAAATATTTTCAAAAATAAATCATTTGTGTCACCTTAATAAATTAAATATATTATGGTGATTTTCATTGGATTATATTTAATATTATTATCTATGTAGTTATGTTAATGGTAAATGATTTCACTATTCTATTAATTCCCAGTATGAGATGCCTTGTTATGGGCTCAAGGATGAGTGATTGTAGTATGGGATGATCTATAATTATAGGTTTCATTTGAGGTGTTATAATTTAGTTTGTCAATATAGAAACCCTAATCTTTATTTAAAATTTAAATATGATTTATTACATAAATATTCAATTAATACAACTCAGATGATAATTATGTCTAGTGTCCTTGGGGAATAGGAACATTACAAATTAAAACATGAAATACACATATTTATTGAAAACTTAATTTACATTACCACAACATTCCTTCATACTTAGCATTTCATGGGATAAACTAGGGATATACAAATAAAAAGGTGAGATATAAAGCCCTCTAAAGGAGTAAACTAGGTATAACATGATTAATAAAATACATTTTAGGAAATAGGTATATCAATGGATCATAATAGAAATATGCACATAAATTCATGATATAACATGATTATCATAACAAGGAAATGTTGGAACAACTTAAAACGCTACATCATTCACATAATGGAAACAAGTAAACCCCTGTCCCATTGAAGTGGAAAATTTACTATAAAGTAATTTGGTAAACCCCTATAAAAACATGATGTATCATGATACTAAACATTATCCAATGCATTGGAGCACTATCGAGGCACACCTTTCATAATCATTTCAATCTCATCCTTAAGTGTTCCACATAGATCATATAACATTGATTCATTCAACATTATCATTTATTCCCTGATCAAGGAATGTGGAAAATATATATGAATGTCCTCAATAAACATGTATATGTTCATACAGGTGAATACCCTTGATAGAGGAATGGGTATGATATTCACTACATGGTGATTTTTATATGGAAAATCGTGGTGCAATTTCAGCAGCATAACTATATCATTTGGAAATTAATAAAATTGGTTGATGAGAGAGAAATGGGTATAACATAATTTATAAAAAAAATTATAGTAACATAATCGTTTAAGATAATATCCTAACATATTAAATGTAATTTAATATGCCTAATATAAAATAAGTGCTTTAATGGGGATAAGGAGAGAGAAATCCTTAACGAAATTTCAGCATGGTAACAAATGTATATAAAGTATCATGAATGGATTAATGAGAGTATAAGGAAACTCTAATTATTTATAAATAAAACGTATAGTATGGGGAGTACGTATGAACATATCCTATGATGTGCAAATTGAAATTAAAAAGTCATATCACAAATGGAGTGCTTGATAAATCTGGAAGGTAAAAGATCCCTTATGGAATTTTGGCATAGTAACGGGAGGGATTAAAGGATCATAGGGGGTATTAATGGAAGTGAAATGAATATATCATCATGTATAAATAAAATGGATAGTAAGTATTTATGTAATAACATATCCAAAATCAATCAAATGGAAATCAAAATGCATGACATAAAAGAGGTCTTGGAAGAAAATTGATAGGGGGAGATCTGTTATGTGGATGTGTGATCCCAAATTATTGGGATAGGCTTCATGGTAGCTTTGGGTAACCATGGTTGGACTATAGGGAGTATAGAAAATATTTTTAATCAGTTTCATGTTGTTTTATTTAAGAGGAATAGGTGATTGGGTGGGTTTATATAGGAATGGTGGGAGAATTATTTTTTGGTTTTGGACACTAAACCAGAAAATATAAAAAGGAACAAACCATCCCATGGTTTCTAGGAAAGGAGAGTAGAATAAATTATTTTATAAGGATAATAGTATAAGATATTAAAATATTTCCCTTTCTTATGTGGAGGTGAGTCACACTTTCAATGAAATGATTTTAAATTATTAAAATATTTTATATGTCTTGGAGGATTCACTAAGGAATTATAAAAGAAATAAAATAAACTGAAAATTTCATTATTTTAAATGAAAAACATATATTTGGCCACATATACCTTTTATAGTATTTTATTAAATCACTATTGTATCATTATGATGTCATAAAACACAATATATATTTATAAGGTGTTTAGTTTTTACCCAAAAATTCGACTATCTTAGAAAATTATGAAAAATTCACTATTGGATAATTTCAACATCATAATTCCAAAAATAATATTCATTTTATCTAAAAAAATTCTAAATATTTGAATTTTATCTTTCAAAATAAGAACCATCATTTATTGAAAATTGATGGGTTTTGGAAAAAATAGTTTACAAACCTTAATAAAAATTACATTTAACATCAAAAAAAATTATTCAATAATTTATATTTAATAAAAGTAATTTAATAATAATATTGTATTAAAATAATATTTAATTAAAAAATCCATTAACTCATCATAATAGATTTCTTAATTGAATTGTAATATTAACAAAAAAAATAATATTTGTACTTTAAAATTAATTTACAAATTAAAAATAATATAATGAAATAATATTCAATATTCTATAAAAAATAATTCACATAATCATAATATTAGATCCTTGTTATATATACCTTTATTACACCAGCATACACCCTAAGAGTAAGGTGTGTGATGATGGGGCTTTCCTGGGGTCATTCGGTGAACATGGTTTGGATCGTAATCTCGATGAGCTTGAACATCTACTGTAAATAGTTTTTCTCATGGTTAAGCTATTAGATCATGTCTTAGACTTGGTCAAGGGAAAATCCCATAAATTCTATCTCCCACAGAATCTTTGATAAATGGGCTTCATAGGGTAAAATCCTTCTAGTTGAGTCCATCACTTCCTTTGTCTGGGTCAAAATGTTTTTCTAAAACTCTATATTTATACAAGTCACATGATCATTGTTAAATGGATATATTATCAACGGTAATAATACTTAATGGTCATTTAAATATAATTGGATATAATAAATCAAAAGGAGTGCATGTGTTTTCTATATCCATAACACATTTAAAAAAAATAAATGTAATTTTAGTCATAAATGTTTGGGTCTCTACAACCTTCCACCCTTAATAAATATCAACCACAAATTTTCCTTTTCACACACTAAACAAATGAGGGTAACTACGCTTCGTCAATTACTCTAGCTCCCATGTTTCATATTCAAACATGTGGTTTCTCCACAACAAATTCATGAGGGGAATTGTCTTATTTCGTAGAACATTTTCTCTAGGATCTAAGATCTTCATCGGGTACTCCTCATATGAGAATTAATTCTCCATTGGTACCACCTCCAAATTGAGTACATGTTATGGGTCTGGTATGTACTTCCTCAAGTGTGATATATGGAATACATCATGTACTTGGGATAGGTTATGTGGGATTTCTATTTGATAGGCCACTACTTAGATGTACTCAATGATATCAAATGGTTTGATGTACCTTGGAATACTCCTTCCCTTATTCTCAAATCACGTATCTCTCTTCCATTGAGATATGAAGAGGAATACCATGTCTCCAACATCAAACTCTAGGTCTTGTCGATGATTGTTAGAATAACTCTTTTGTCAACTCTAGTCATCTTTTATGTACTGTTGGATGGTCTTAACCTTCTCAACATTTTCATCGACCATTTCTGGAACTATAAGTTTTTTTTTCACAACATCATCTCAACAAGTTAGTGTTTTTAACTACTTACCATATATGGCTTTATGAGGAGTCATTTGGATGATTGAGTGGAAACTGTTGTTGTAAGAGAACTCCACTAAAGGAAGATGTTGGTACCATTCACCGTTTAAGTCCATTATGAAAGATCTCAAAATTTCCACATATGTCTAATTAGTACAATCAAATTGACCATCCGTTTGTGGGTGATAAGTTGTGATGAAGTTCAACTAAATGTTCAGAGCATATTGGAGACTCTTCCAAAATGTAGAGGTGAATCTTGGATCTCGATCATACACAATCAATAGTGGTACCCATGATGCCTTACAACTTATCTGATATATATTAATACTAGTAGATCCAATGAGAAATCCTCTTGAATTGAAATGAATTTTTTAGTCTTTGTACGATGATCCACAACAACCTAGATAGTATTGTTTCCTTTGGATGCAATCAGAATTATGGTGAAAAATTACATGGTAATGTTTTCCCATTTCCATTTTGGTTTGGGTAATGGATGCATCGTCCCATTAGACTTATTCCTCCTAGCCTTGAATTTTTGACATACCAGTCCCTTTGATGAATATTTAGCGATCTCCATCTTCATGTTATCCCATCAATAGTTCTCTTAGAGATATTGATACATCTACATGTTTTTAGGTTTAATAGAGAAATTTGAACTATGTTCATCATCCAAATGTTCTTTCTTTAAATCCCGATTTTAAGGAATACATATTCTTGACCCAAATCTCACAATTACTTCTTCATTAAAATTGAACTCCAAGGATTTCCCTTTTGTGATAGTTTCCACTGTCTTCTAAATTCCCACATCATCTTTTTAATCATCATTAAACCTTTCCAAAAGATACAGTTTAACAATCATTTGATAAAGTATTGATGTTGTTCCTTTCTTTATAATTCACATGTCCATATTCATCAAATCAATGAAGGTGGGATCATATATAAGTCTGATAAATGATATAATTTTTGGGTTATTTCTACTTAGAGCATCTTCCACCTTGTTCTCTTTTCCAGGGGTAATGGATTGAAAATTAATAATCCTTTATTATCTATATCCATATTTTTTGGTGAATATTCATCTATTTCTATGTGAATATATATTTGAGACTTTTTTTATCTGTACATATTTCACACTTCTCCCCAAAGAGATAATGCCACAAGATTTTCAACACAAATATCATAGCTGCCAACTCCAGATCATGTGTAGGATTATTTGCTCATGAATTTGCACCTTCCTTGAGGCATAGGAAATTACTTTTTCATTCTACATTGACACACATCCCAAGCCCTTCTTTGAGGCATCAGTGAAGATTATGAAAATATGCCCGCTTATTAGTAGTGTGTGCACAAGGGTAGTGATAATCCTATTCATTAACTCCATGAATCTTTCTTCGCATTCATCATTCCAATAAAACTATACTCCCTTCCAATATATCTTGGTAATAGGGTCTGACAATCATGATAAATTTCTCACAAATCAGTGATAATATCCAATAAACCCCATGAAGCTACGGATATCTGCTAGAGATGTTGACCTCATCCATCCCTCAATTCCTTTTTTAAGGATCCACATATATCCCATTTCATATGATGACATTCCCTAATAATGATACTTCCTTCAACCAGAACTCACATATTCTGTACTTTTCATAGAGCTTCTCCATTCAGAATATCTCTAGAACCATGCTCAGATTCTCCTCATGTTCCTCCTTGTTTTTGGATTATATTAGAATATTATCTACAAATACTACCAAAAAATGTTGAGGTAATATCTAAAGACCATATTCATCAAGTTCATGATGATTACTGAATAATTAGTGAGCCTAAAATGCATTTATATGAATTCATTGTGCCCGTACCTTGTATAAAAATAAGTCTTGGGGATATCCTCCTTTACCCTTACTTGGTAATATCCGTACCCCAGATCCACCTTAGAGAAGTATTGTTCACTATATAGCTGATTGAACAATTCATCAATTCGCAGTAAAGGATACTTATTCTTTATCGTGATTTTTTTTATCTCACAATAATCAATGCAAAAGCACATTAACCCTTCCTTCTTCTTGACGAAGAGGACTGGTTCACCCCATGGTGAAGCACAAGGGTGTATAAACCCTTTATCCATACTCTGTTGTAGTTATTTCTTTAGTTCATAAGTCTCCACAACATACATTATATAAGGAGTCTTAGATATTTTCAATGCCCCAGGTATAAGATCAGTTAAGAATTCAGCATCTCTTCTTGGAGGAATACCAGGTAATTCCATCGGAAACACACCCATAAATTCCCTCGCAATAGGCATGTCTTTAAGGATGGTTCTTTACTTAGACTCAATCATATGATAATATTATACATGCTCATATGGGATTAATATTCATGCTTGACATGATGGTACTAAAGAAGATTCATTCTCCTCCTTTCAATTTTATAGACTCGGATGTCGATTCACCATATGGAGAGTTATTTACCTCTCAATACAATTTATGTTGGCTCAATATATAGAAAGCCAATACATGCAAATAATTGCATTAAATTCCATCAAGGGAAGTATGATGAGGTTCGCTGGGAATTTCAAACCGTATATTGTGATAGGGGATGATTCATATGCAAGGGATACTATAATTTCCCCATTTTCCATTTTCATCAACATCTCTACTTTCATGTTTTGTGGAGGTGTTTGTGTTGTTCTACTAAACATAGAGGATATAAAATAATGAGTATAACTATAGATGATTACCCTAACTTTAACTTTTTGATTCTGGTTCTACATTATCCACTATAGACATAGAGATGATTATCATAAATTATTAAACACATAAAGGGTAATCCAATGACATTGAAGTGATAACATTTAAATTACATTTATCTCCTTAACATATGTGTTTCTAGGCTTCAATCTAAGTTATTCATGATCTACTTACTAACATATATTCTTATGGTATTTTTTTACCTTGATAATGGTCCGTAAAAGGAATATGAATTTACCAAAGCATATCCCCTAGGAGTGTCAAACCAAGAGTGAAGCAAGGCTCATTGTCGTGAACCAGTTCCCATTTATGTCAAACTCAAAGTAGTGTTTTTGGGTTCTACCCCTAGATAAATCTATGCCATATCCACCTCTACTTTTTTATATCCATGTATAGTTGTATTTTCTGGATAAACCACTTACTCTAATCTCACCAAAATTTAAGTATTATTTTAATATTCTTAGTCTTATCTATATGAATTTCAATAGAGTTTTCTAATCCTAATCCATAAAATAACTAAAATAGTCCTCTAATACCATCTATAAAAACCTTTATCTTTATTTCATATTTAAGCATGATTTATTGCATAAAACTTCACTTAATAAAACTGAGAATATTGATAGGTATAGTGTCTTTGGGTATTAGTAACATAACAACTTAAAGCATAAAATAAAAATCTTTATTGAAAACCTCTTTTACATAACCACAACATTCTTTCGTACATAGCATTGCATGGGATTACCTGAGGACATACATAAGAAAACGGTGAGCTATGAAGCCTAATAATGGAGTAAACAATTCATAACATGATTAATATAGTACATGTTATGAAATAGGTATATCAATGTATCATAAGAGAAACATGAACATAAAGGCATGATATAACATGATTATCACAACATGGAAATGTGGAAACAACTTAAAACATTAAATTATTAACATAATGGAATCTGGGAAACCCCTATACCAATATTGTGGAAAAAAAGTCCCATAAAGGAACTATGTAAACCCTTTTACTAACATGACATATTTTGATACTAAACATTACCCAACGCATTAGTGTGTTATTAAGGATCACCCTTCATAATCATTTCAATCTCATGCTTAGGTGTGCCAACAAGATCATATAACATAGATTCATTCAACAACATTATTTATAACACGGTCAAGGAATGTGGAATAAATACATGAAATTAATCAATCAACAAGTATATGTGCATAATGGTGAAAACCCTTGATAGATGTATGGGTATGGTATTCACTACATAGTGATTTTGGGATGTAAAATCACGATGCAATTTCGGTAGCATAATGATGTCATTTGAAAATTCATAAAATGGTCTGAGGAGAGATAAATGGGCCTCTCATCATTTATACATGAAATGAAATTTAAGGTTATAATTTAACATAATATCCGAATATATGAATAGTAATTTATGATTCATAATATAAAATAAGTAGTTTAATGGGGATGAGGAGAGAGGAATCCTTTATGGAATTTCAGCATGGTAAAGAGTGTATATAAAAGATCATGACTGTTTTAATGATATTTTAAGGATGAACTCATTATTTATAAATAAAATGGACATTAAGGTGAGTTTTTATTAATATATCCCAACATATTAAAATTGAAATTAAAAATTAATATCACAGAAGGAGAGCTTGATAAAAGAAAAAAGTTAAAGATCCCTTATGGAATTTTGGCATAGTAATGGGTGGGATTAAATGATCATAGGGGAGATAAATGGTGGTCAAATGCATATCCCATAATGTAAAAATCAAATGGAATTTAATGATTAATGGAAAAAAATATCCTATATAAATTAAATGGAAATCAAAAGGCATGACATAAAAGAGGTGCTTAAAGAAAAAAGGAGAGGGGGAGATCCCTTACATGGGAGTGTGATCCCAAAGGCTTGGGAGAGGCTTCCTGGGAGAATGGGGCACCTTGGGAAGATTATAAGAAGTATATATAAGATTATTATGAGATTTAAGGAGTTTTAGTTAAGAGTAATATGTGCTTGGGTCAATTTAAAAATAAAAGTTGAGTGAATTATTTTTTGGTTTTTGACACTACATAATAAAATATTAAAATCCACAAACCATGCCATGATTTTTTTTCCATGGTTTTTATAAATATGGATTGGTATAAATTATTTCATAAGTCTATGATATGATGATATTAAAATATTTCCCAAGCTTATGTGGGGTGAGTTACACTTTCAAGGAAATAATTTTAAAATCGTAAAATATTTTATATGTCTTGGAGGATTCACTAAGGATTTATAAAATAAATAAAATTAAATTGAAATTAAATTATTTTAAAGTACAAAATATATATTTCTCTAAATATTCTTATTATATTTTTTTATTAAATAATTATTGGGTCATTATGATGTCATAAAACACATTATATATTTATACGGTATTTAATTTTTACCCAAAAAAACGAATGTCTTAGAAAATTATCCCATGGATAATTTCAACATCTTGATTCCAAAAATAATATTCATTTTTTCTAAAAAATTTCAAAATCTATGAATTTTCACTTTTAAAATAAAAAATGGCATTTACTGAAAATTGACAGGTTTTAACAAAAAGCGTTTTCAAACATTAATAAAAATTAAATTTGACCTCATAAAAAGTATAAAATAATTTATATTTAATAAAATTAATTTCATAATAATATTTTATGAAAATATTATTTCCATAAAAAATCAATTAATTCATCAAAATAGATTTCATAATTTAATCTGAATATTAACCACAAAATACTATTTATGCATTTAAAATCATGTACAATGTAACAAAAATAGAATAAAGTATTTTAATTTTTATATAAAAAAATAATGAACAAAATCATAATGCTAGGTTCTTGTTACATATCCCTTTATTACACTAGCATGCACCCTAAGAGTAAGTTGTTCAGTGGTGGGGATTTCTTGGGGTTGTTCAGTGTACATGGTTTAGGTCATAATCTCGATTAGCTTAAACTTATCCTATAAATGGTTTCACTCTTGCTTAAGTTGTTCAATAATGGTGTGGGATTGGTCTAGGGAATATCTCTAAAATTCTATAACCCTCAGAGTCTCTAATAAATGGGATTCATAGGGTAAGATCCTACTAGTTGAAGTTATCACTTCCTTTGTCTGTGACAAAAAGAATTTGTTAAAACCCAATATTTATATTAGTCAACTGATCGATGTTCAATGGATATATTATAAACAGTAAGGATACTTAATGACCATTTAAATTCAGTTGGATATAATAAAATAAATGGAGTTCATGTGTTTTCTATATCACAGAAGACATTTAATTAATAGAAATTGTATTTTATTCATAAATATTTGTGTCGTTACATTCAAGATGGATAGATATGTTTCATTGAGTTTGTGAGATGTTTCTCTTAATTAGTTGTGGTAGGTGGTTATGCCTACTTTGGATATTGGATTGGATGGGATTGAATGGATTGGATTATCCTTATTCATATATAAGAAGAATAACATAGTTCTATTTTTTAACTACATGGTTTTTAGTATTTAACCTTGGATGATAGGATCATGGTCTGATAGTTATGAATTGGTTAGATTATCTATTAATGTGGGATAATGTGTTATGTTTTGGTTTTTTATTTATTTGGGAAATATAAGTAATAGAAAAATCATTTTTTCTTAGAGAGATATGTGTTACATCTCATTGAATGGGTATATTATTATTGGTTTATGGTTTTGTTTTGTAGAGCCAAAGTTAATTTTTTATTTAGACCTCATCTTGTAATTATAAAAAAATATTATAAAATCTATTTGAGTATTTATAGTTTAAGGATTTGAGAGATGATACATTCATTAAGATGAATATTAATAAATCCATGGGTTTCAGTTACAAGTGTTTCATGGAACCATGGATTTTTTTGTATGGATAATAGATAGGAAAGAAATGATAGGTCATTAAATGTTGACCATATATATTTTATATTGGTGTGGATGAGATATTTATATTAGAAAGTTTCTCCAAGATCCTCAAATGTAGCTATAGAAACATCTCCAAAGTGTAGTTCATAGTGTAACTTCTATGGGATTGTGTATTTATTGATTCCTAATAATTCTAAGCACTATGTTTATGAATTTATGTGTGGATATTGTGGAATGACACTGGTTTTGATTACTAATAGTGATATTGTGTCTTTGGTCTACTAGAATATGATTGGACTAGTTTCAATCCCTTATGTGTTTATATATAACACTCGTTGGAGATGTCAATTGAGGATCTTCTTGATCATGAAAGGGTTTTTCTCAGTCAATATATAGATTAGAACCTAGATTAGAGGCTCAAGAATCAAGGTTGATTATTTTTCAGAATAAGGATCATGTAAGGGAAACCCAAATGGAATGAAAGTATTTTTTATAAACTTTTATCATTGGGATGATGGTATGGAAAATCATTTGGGTGGGCATATTAAAAGGATATTTGGATGGGGACCTCACATAAGATGGGTGGTGATTAAAATATTAATATTTTTTATATATAAGGAATGGATAATTAGATAATTAATCTACTCCCTCTATAGATAATAGATATTCTTTATCATGACTATTTTCAGAATATCTTGATTTGGAAATTCGTCATCATAGGTGGTTTGATATGTTAATTTAATGGGTGATGGTAGATTTTTATTTTGTGGAATTTGAGTATCAATTGGTTTTTTTGAAACATCACTTAGGTTAGGCATTATTTTTTGGATTTAATATTGATATCAAGAACTTCATTTCTTAATTTTTTATAAGTTTCTAGAGGACATAATGGGAACCCATGCACTTTATTTAACAATGGAATGTTGTTCCGATATAGAATAAATAATTTGAATGATGATAGATTAATTTGGGGCTCCAAAATGGTATTTTTCAGTGGAAACTAGGTTTATATATTAATAATTTTCATATTAGAGTTTTCCCTATTTGAAGAGAGAAAAAGTATTCCCATTGGATTCTGATGGCTAGATTGAGGATCAATGGATATTCTAAGACACTTCTAAGGAAGGAGAACATTTATTGTGAGGAGATTATAACATCAATTATCATTACAATATCATAAATTCAAAGGTTATTTCAATTTTACCAATTTGTACATTAGAATTATTAGGATTTATATTATGGTCACAATATCTAGATATTATACATCTATAACTGATTTTTTTATCATGTTTAGATTATTTTGGTAGAGTATTTTAGTTGGCCTCGGTGAGTTGGATTTGGAGTGACATTTAGTTCTATTTCATATGGATTATCACACCAAAACTAGTGGGGAAGACACTATGAGAGTTTTATACATGGACTAGTTGGATCATGAAGCCTTGGTCATGTAATAATGGATAACATGAAATTCATAGGTTATCCCTTGGGAGATATATTTTTAAGGGATTATTTATCCATAAGATAATTCATCCTTTTATGGGTGTTATTATTTTATAAATTAGGGGGGTAATTCCATGAATCATCTATGTATGATTATATTCCTAGTATTTGGATGGATCAAGCTATGGTGTGTGTGTGTTATAGTTTAGTTGTTAGGGATGTTTGAGATTAAATTTTTTTATGTAATGGAAACTATATCAAAACCTTAGGAATAATTCCCTGGAGGGTTTATAAGAGGAAGGATTATTGGGTTGAACCTACTGGTTAGTTATATATTGACATATTGGATAATTATGTGTTGAGGTGCTGATGGTGTGTTTATATGAATAGGGGAAGTGGAATTATTCTATAACCCTTTAGTTCATGCCACAACTAGACCACCTGATAAAGATTTATATCATGACTACTAAGTTTATATTGAAACCTACCCCTTTTCTTTCTTTTAACGAATTATGTATACCTATATTTTCATGGTGATATAACACAACTATCATTGGGTGGATCAACATATTTATTATTCCAAAACAAAATTTAGTTTTTGTGCTAACCCTATAGGTTTATCGCAACTAGGGTATACTCTAACATATGATGTTAAATTGATTTGAAAAATTTATTTCCATGAAATTATATTATTTTGAAAAAAAGGAAGTAGGGAAGCAATAGAATGAAAATGAGATGAAAAAATGTGTCCAGGTATGGTTTGGTAATATGATTTTAATGATTTCATTTTATTATGATTTATAGTTCATCTAATTATAAAATTATGAATTATAGGTTTCATGAGTTTTTCATCTATCACACATGGTGGAATTTGTTTCTGAGGATAAAAATAAAGTTAAATTCAGGCCCGGTCTAACCACCATCTTATGTCAGTATGAGGTGAAATAAATAATTCATGGTTAACTTAGGAAATACCTAATCATCTTTTTGTTTTTCAAGTAACATAGAATTTACATACCTCTATTATATGTTCTATATGTTAAAAGGAACTTCACTACAAAACATTATATATTCATTCATTTATATACTGGAATGGAGTGGAGGGAGATTATGGATCATCAACCCTGGAAGTAATCAATAAATGAAATTGAAACCAAATACAATTGCATCTGATATGATTTACTACTAATGAATACCAAAATCAAATTAAAAAACTAATATCTTTATTAAGTATATTTCAAAGACTCAATAACTATAAAAGGAAAACCATCCCTTACCCCTATAACTTCAAGTTTACCCCTCTATTTATAGAGTGATAGAGATAAATGGAGAAAAAGATATTTCAAAACTATGAAAGAATAAAATAAAATGAAAATAGTTGGATAAATAGATTCTCCCAAAGGTTGTGCACCACCACATACTATTTCCTCATGTTCAAAATATAGGTCATTTGTTTCCATCTTCATTGGTCATAATCCTAACTCTTCAAATCCTAGAATTTATCCCATTCACTAATGGCTTGAAATTTCCATATGATCAATTATTCCAGAGATTATATAGGTTTTTTACTTAATCATGATCAAAATAATTCATATAACATGATATGTCTAGAATTATATGAATGGTTTCATGAATTATAAAGTTTCATCACAAGTATCATCTTCACATGAAGATTTCTAAAGTCTTATTTTATGATTTCTCCCCTTTTGGTAACTCCCTCAATTTTTAGAAATAATTCATAATATTCATGACGTCCCCATACACATGGATAAATTCACATACATGTAAAAAATTTCTCCTATGAGTAGATGAAATTTCATACATCCTATTTAAATTTTAGATGCCTATTTGAAATATCATATATATAGCTAAATGTCTTACAAATAGGATAATTTTATTACGTATAGTTGAAATTCAATACATCGTATTCCTTTTTACATTATAAAAAATTTTCATAGATAAAATATCTTCCAATATTCATAAATGTATTTTATACATATTTATTTTTATAGGTACAACCAAAATTTCTGATGCATATATAAACTCTATAATGTGGATAACCAAATAACCAACAATTACACTATAAGACAATTTTATATCCATTTGTTTCAACACCCATATAGGGTTTCAAGAATGATTCACATAATTTCAAAATATTACTAGAATAAATTTTTGGGATTTCAAAATCACCATCAGATAATCAATTAGAAATCATGTTTGAAGCACCTGAAAAATTAAATTACAAATTTTTCCTAAAACTAAAAATAGTATTAATACACAACAATCAATCAAAATGGTGGGATTAAAATAAAGAATATAAAATTTATGTGTATGAAAATATTGGCTCTATCAATTTCCCAACACTTAACACTTGCATACCGTAACATGTAAAGGACAAAAATATTACCTATGAAAAAGTGAAATACTACCCAATGTGAGTAATTTTTATCAACAAAAAAATTCTCAAATTATCATGTATCATTACAGATATTGAATCCTTTTTATTCATTATGTACATTGAATTAATTTACACATTTATCCTCTAAATATCATAAAAAACCTTCCCATAAATAATTTACTCATCATTAAAATATTCATTTTAAGAAATTTTCTCCTCGTTCAAGGTTAATGAATGTTTGGTAATGGGATTGATAAATTTATTCATCACCACCAATAATTCAGGTAATTGTTCATATCAAGAATTATTTTTAGGGTTGTTCTAGTTCTTAAGGTTGGTGAGTACCATTAATAATATTCATAGTTAGATTTTGTGTTTTAAATCTTTGTCAAATTATATTTCATAATTTTATATTTCATTCACAAATGGATTCCTCTATCTATACTTCTCAAATGACTCGTATTCACTCATTTGTGTTTCTGTTAGGATATATCATAGATTCATTAATAAAGTAGTAGTAAAATTGTCATTCTATGTTTATTTAATAAGTTTGGATTGATTTTATTACTTTTGGTACTACTATTAATGGCATGGAGAGACATTATATCTTCTTTAGTAGGTATGCGATCAATTATTCACTAAATTAGAAATTATCTTCCCCTCATTCTTGTGTCTTCCCATGGTGTTCTCAATTTACAATAGCGCTTATTTTAAACATCTTAATAAGTGAAATCTATATAGTAGAATAAAACATTCATTTAACCTTAGTTATCAATTAAAATACATTTCATCTTTGTGTGTATTCAACCTTAGAGATCCTTTAGAAGTAATGATACATTTCATCCCTCTTTCACCCTTTTTAGCATTATTTCAGCTATAATTCATATTTTAAAATTTACACAAAAATTTATTTATAGATTGAAAGATGTGAAATTTTCTCTTTAAAATATTGGTAGAATTACATTTCTATACATTGATGATACCTTATAAATTTTCCATCATTCCCAAACATGATATTTCTTACAAATACTTTTATTAAAATTTAGGTTACTTCCTCACATCAGTTCAAATATATTTTATAAAATTGGTTATCCCAAATCACATTATCCATTATTCTAGACTTGTATTAAACTAGATCGTGCTTTTTTCTATACATAAAGTTATATGGGGATTTTTAGCATATAATGTTGTTCCCTAAAGAGTTAATTCATCGCTTATAATATATATATAGGTTAAATGTCATGGTATGAATCAAAATAAATTTTACTTAAAGAGGGTCTTTAAAATGAATGAATTCCTCAATATTTAATAGTAAAAATTACTTAAAGGTTAAAGTTTTTGACTATATTATTTAGTAAATTTGGTTTTTAAACCATGATTTTGTTCTAACAAGAAAAGGGGAATTTTTAATATGATATAAAAATACGTATATATGACACTTAGATAAGGGATTAAAATATTGGCATAAATATATTATAATTTGATTCAAAAAATGTTTTGTTTTCAAGAATTAACTTCACATGGAATTTAAATAATCATTTGTATTCATTAAATTTTCCAATATATTTTATTTAAATATCAATGGATTTATAAAGCATAATAAAAATTCAAATAATCACACAAAATGTTTTTAAAGAGACAAAAATTTGAAAAAAAACAAATGTTTAAAACTATAATGATTTCCTTTTCCCATAAATAAATGATGTTGTGTCCTTGTAAAAAATTAATATTAATGAGTTATATAACTAAATATGATTAAATGATAAATTTTTTGAAGGATTGTAAGCTTTTCAACTAGATCATTAGGGACATTCACAAAGAATCTTTTGAGCTTGTTCCCATTAATAGTAAATGGGTTCTTGTTTCCTTATTTAACAGCATACATAACATAATAAGTTAAAATATTAGTAAATATAAATAGATAATCCAATCCAAAATGAATCTTACCTAACATCATCATGAGTCTATGGTTGTATAAGAAAATTGTTTCAAAAGAATTGACGTATTTATGTTGGATCAACATTACATGATCAGAAATAGTTCATTTTCTATAAATTATTGGGTTCTTTAAAGAATATCCCCAAAATTACTCCAAATTATTCATTTTTAGTTTTCTTTATTTATTATTACTCTCTATATCCAAATTTATCTCTCTCCCTATGAAATACCATTTTTATCCAACTCAACAGATAAGTGAAAAATCAAACAAAAAAATAGTTTATATGATCTCTTTATAATATGATTTTTTATGATGTACTATAAACCCATGAAGTGCCATCCAAACATTGGATATAGACTTTAATTTTTAGTTTATCTATTTCCCAAAAAATTCCTTTAATCTCCCCATAATAATCTTCAATTTTACCAATAATATATTATTTTTAGTGTGGATATCTTGTGATGCACTCCATATTTCCACCATAAATCCTCTATGTTCCTGCTGTAAAAGTGGGTCCCTTAATCACTACTCATAGTGGCCTTACCATCCACCTATTATGAAATATAATCAACAACAAGTTTGAAGTAAGAAATACCAAAAGACCCCGAAAAGTGTCGCATGAAATATATTCCCTGTAAATTAATAATTTCATAAAAGGTGATCGGTTTATGTGTTATTTCTTTTCTCATTGAAATATTTCCATAACATTATATATTTCCAAATTTTTTAAAATTAATATTTCAATCATTAAATAATGATGAACAATAAGTTATTGATTATAAATTTTTTTAACTATCCCTTGAGTTAAAATGTGTCATCCATGGGATATGGTTTGAAAAAAATAAAAACATATATTTAATTTCACACTTTTTAAAGCATACTCTTATCACATGAAAATTATAGATTTTCTACGTATAAGTATGTTTCCAAATGTAATTTTTATTTATATTTAATAATTTTTACATTTTGGGATTAAATTGGGATGGTTATAGATAAGTTTCAAAATAATTTTCCATGTATTAAAATAAAAGAACACATTATTTAAACAATTATAGTTTTTCTCCTAAAAGTTCAGCATTATGTGGTTTTTGGCGCTATATCTATACTCTATTTTTTGGGAAAACTTATTAGGTGATTATAAATTTGGTTCATATCATATTTCATGTCAATGATATCTATATTGAACTTTCAAATAAATTGTAATGACTCTCCCATCCTGGGTTTTTTCTGCCATCTCCACAAAATATTTAAGGTATTAGGAGTTAAAAAATATGATTAATTTGATTCCATGAAATTAAACATTGGATTTATCTATATTAATGAAAACATTAATAAATTCTTCTTTTTGAAGGTTTTATAGTTGATTTTGTTAGTATTTAATGATCTATAATGATATCAAATGTCATAATACTTTCAATCAAATTTTTTTGAGAAATAACTCCTATTATATTTTTGGAAAAATCAAAGGGAAATTCAATTGGGATCTCAATTATTAGTGGATACATCATTGGTAATGTGATAAATATATCCATTAAATAACCAAAATCATTCTGTAATATAGTATTAAAATCAAAATTATATAATTTAAATAGTAACCATGAAATGGGATGAAAAATCTTATTGGAGTCCTGGATGAACCTCCTTTAAAACTCCCAAATACTAGAATATATCTATATTGTTTTACTCATGTTGGGTAAAAAAATTAATTTAACACATAAATTTTAGTTTTATCTACATCAAAAAAATTAATAAATAATATGACTAATTACTATTCCTTTAACCACTATAAATAAACACATTTAAAAAAATGAAAACCATGTCCTTTCCAATAACGTTTTTGGGAATTTATATAATTTATCAATAAATGATCAAATAAATTTCAAAAAAGTGTGAAATAATTAAAAAAATAAATATGTAATACTTAATGTGGTGTAAAAATATATATACCATACACCTATGAAATGTACCATGGATTTCACATAATTCAAATGGAATCCTCTTTTATTTATAATTTCTAAATGGATAGGTAAATCTAGTCCTCCCATTATACTATGGAATAGTGGAAGCATGGATGAAACCTAGAAATATATCTAGAAATAAAAATTGGGTTTTATCTAGAAATTTATATAACATTTGTTAAATAAAAGAGTTAGGGGTATGATCCTTCTCAGTTACCTATATCACCTTCCGATAAACAATAATAACACTATTTATATTCTAAATTTCTATATGGAAAAATAATTTTGTTCATTCCTATAAATGGTTTATCCTTTTTCTTCATAAAATGATTATTAGGGTTCACCCATAATGTCTCTGAAATGGGGTAGATGATTTATGACATCAGAATAATATTTATCTCTTTATGGACAGTATAAATCACAATGTATTTTATCCTCTAATTTGGATGCCTAATAAGTTTAGAATTTTCTTAAAGTAGAATCAAATAATTGATTTTTTTTTTGTATTTATATAAGGAATATCACCTACACTCCATCATAATAAATATAAAATCACCATAAAAAATTACATCAACCTATGTTATTGAGTTGTGTGTCAGGTAATTATAAATTAGTACTATATATTATCCTCATTTTATGTTTTATAAATATTTCCAATTAGTGATAAAAGGTTTTAATTCCATATTTGGTGGTTGTGATAAATATAAAATTAAATTGGTGCTCCTAACATCCTCATATTTGATTTGATATACACATGGTGTCATAAAAGTTGTATCATTTTTGAACAAATTAAAAAATCTATCAATTAAGTCATAATTTAATTATTCATATTATATGAAAACATATGTTTAATATACATTTATCTAGTCCAATTCTTTGTAAATTTCAATCTTTAACTATTCCCCTAGAGAAACAAATTCATTTTATATACCTTGATCATTAATAGGTTCTACCTCTTTAATATGGGAAAGTATAGGAGGTGAATAATCCTATAATGGGTACCTTTTTATGTTAAAAATATTAATGTGAACAATTTTTTCTCCAAAATACATGATAGGGGTTCCCTTTTGTACAATGATGATTGTCATTCATATCATCAAGGAAGGTCTGCACAAAATGATATGTGAGTGAGATAGTGTTATAATTAACTCCATGCTTATTATATAATGTCCATAAGGAAAATTACATTTTTCACTCTTAGTAACACATCCTACAAGACTCCAACTAGAATAAAAGTGGTTTGTATTTCATGTTATAGAACCAATATTATTAGAATCAATTCTCCTTTATGAAATGATGTCAACATTGATATATTAATAGTAATATTTGATACACCTAAATCATATAATGAATTAAAAAACGTTATTAATCCATCAGTTCATGGGATAGAGAATTTGTATGGAAATTATAATTTGGTTGAATATAATTTCATGTTCGACACTCAGATAAGTCTTTTAAATTTAATTATTTCATTATTTAAAATGAACACATCTTAGTGAAATGTTATTTAATTATCATTATATATATATATATATATCTGAGAGCTTTATCTGTAGGAATATTAAACAAAACTATCATGAAATTATCCAAAATTTAAATTTTAAATTCCTCCTATTAAATATTTTTATAATTAATCATTATTGATGGAAAATGGAGTGGATGGATGTCATCCCATATTGTTTCCTATGGAGTGGTGTTTCTTTATTCTTCCCACATGGTTCAACCTTCTCTTCCTCATTTGGTATTTTTTATTTCCTATAAATTATTTATGAAATTATCCCTAATTTTCTTTCTCGATTTAAATAATTTATGGTTGTTATATTATGATTTTTGTGTCTAGTGATGTATGTTCATTAAAAAAATTATCATTATACATACCTTCTTATGTGAAGTTGAGAAAAATTGGTCTAGTAATTGTTTATGATTTTTGGAATGGATATCAACTTATCTTTTTACATTTTCATTAATTTCCTTCAACCACATTCTTGAGAACATAATCCTTAAGTTCATATCGTTTTTATACCAGTGGTGGTTTAATGTATTAAGGTTATTAAAAGGGTCTCATTTATTCTAATTGTGGGGACTATCGGTAGGTTGGTTGGTTGTAATACTGTTTGTAATGTTTTTACGGGGTGTTTGTTTTCCAATTATGTGTTTCTCTAATGAAAATGAGAGATTATTGGTATTAGTTTTGATATGGTGGATTGTCTTGATTTTCCAAATTCCAAAATCAAAACTACACATGGTAATTTTCAAAATGTTATATATTTTGTTATAGTAATTTCATTAGCTAAAAATCTACTACAAAAATCTCAATTACCATAAATACATCACACTAATAACTAAACTAAAAATAAAATGAACATGTTCCATAATCTTTTATTGGTACATATTATTCAATTTCCATTTTCAATGATATTTTTCTCTACATGATGGATGGTTCATTAAGTATATATTTTAAAACATGTTTTGAATTGGACATTCTTCTCTCATGGATATCTCTTATTATTGTACCTCTTCTGCCAATTTTTTTTGAGTTTGAATAAATATTTTTTATTAGACCCTAGGTTTATGCTGGTGATTTGTCTTTGATATCTCCTCAATATTATGCAACTAGAAATATCATGTAATTCTAATATACTACATGGTAATATAATACTAGAATGTGGCTATACTTTGTATGATCATGGTTTTTCATGGATTCATGATTTCATTAGAATTTTATTTTGAACATATTTTAATATATAAATATTATTTCATGTGGGATTATGGTAGGATTTAATAGAATTTGAGATTATATTGGGATTCGAGTTTTAGTTTCTGTAGAAAATAGGGGAGACACATGACTAGTGTATGGTTATTGTTAAGTGTGAACCTCAATAATGTAGCCCATAAGGGGTTACACACAATTTTTTTATCCATCATGGAGGGAATCATAACCATTTGAATCATAACATTTTTTTAGAGTTTTTTCACATGGATTGTCCATGGTCAGTAATAAGTACACACATATCCATTCAGGGTGTGTGTATTGGGGATGTAATAACTAAACGGTGTGTATGTGGTTTAATAAATCATGAGCATGGATAATTAAAGGGTGTAGCTCATATATTGTATGAGACACATGGTTTTTAAATCCCTATGACGAAACCTTGTTTCCCTTTAAAAAGGATTAAATTCATGTTTTCCCCTTCTTACTCATGAATCTAAAATTCTATTCTCCCCCGTCATTTATACAAAATACCACACATAGTAGTTCTCCTCTATTTCCTTCTCCTATTCCTTTTGAGATCTCCCCCACCAATAAATAGAATATAATGATATCAGTCTAGTTTTTTCACCTTCATTATGCCTATAGGTCCTCCTGATTCTTTCCAAAAAATCTATTGTCATCATCAAATATATATCCATGTGAGATATTATAAAAAAATTTCATGGTGTTTTCCATGTTGTTCAATTTTCAATCCTTCTAGCCTCAATCAGATTTCAATAGTGGATTAGAAGTTGAATAATGATATATGGTAAGTGGTCCATAAAATTTCCCTAAATGTGTGGTTGTTTATATAATGTGACATCATTTTGTCCACAATAATTTACATTCATTTCCTCTTAAATGTGTAAATAATTATATAAATATTTATCACCTACATTTATTTAGTCCTTATAAAACATTTCAAAATCAGAGGATGACTACCTCAAATTTGACAACCCCTTAGGGTGCATAGATTATATACCATTACCGTTATAACTTTTTTGGAAGGATCAAACACCCCATGGGTGAGTTTATTATATCCCTAACCATATAATCATATATATATGTAATTTGAACAACCTATTTTGGTGTGTTATTATGTTCCTTTTTAACTAAGATTTTTATATTAATTAAATGTAATGTGAATAGTGAGTCCATGTCTCTTAGAAATGTTAAATAAAAAATCTATCCCCTTGACTAAATAGAATTAATAGAAATTTTAATTGAATAAATAGTCCACGTTACCCCTCTTTTTAACATAAAGGGGAATTGATTAATGAAATGTTTAATGTAATAGTTCTATAGTTACGTTAGTTGAATTTTTCTCTTGGAATGTCATTAAATATTTGGATTCAATTCTTGGATATTATTATATTTTATCAAGGTTCTTCATATAAAATAATGGGAATTGTTGGACATAATTCTCCCCTCACCCATGATTCAGTATGTTGGAATTAGAACTCTATATTGTTTGTTATGAATGGATAGGCATGATTCTTCTTTTTATCATGATGTTAGACATGTATCTCCTCTTCATTTACTTTAAATAGAATGACATTATTCACCACATCCACTTGATTTTATATTTTAGACATGGAAACCACATAGTTGATAGGGATTGTCGCATGTGCCTATCCATATTCTTGTTGTGATTTCCTTGGAATCCTCATGACTTCTACATCATATATTTAATTGGACTTTTTTCCATTATATGATTATCATTCTTTAGGGAATCCCTAATTCTTCACCTTACTTACTGAGATTATATTATAGAACAAAAATATTCAATTAAATTACAACTTAAGTAAAAGCATGTTGTGTCAGAAAAGTATCCAATGAGGAACCTAAACCAAAATGGGTGTTGTTTATTGTATTAAATACATTTTTCATTTTTACCTACAAACTTATTCCTGATATATTCATATAAAAAATAGTGTTATAAAAATATTTTTGTGGCATAGTGGGTTTTTATCACGCCCTATCCTGCCAATGTTTCATACATAGATAGATTTCTAGGTTATATGTAGAGATGATGGTGAGATCCTGTCTTTGGACACCTGAGTTATATACTATGTTAGATTACATGAGAATTTTTCGACGATGGTTTTATAGATTCTATGGGAGTTTAGTTTTTTTGTATACTTTTGTGTATTATTTATTGTTATAGGCATGTATTCATGTTCACATTCCACAAAATTTTTATATAGCCTCCTGAGATCATAATTTTATATAGGAATATCATTTTTTCCATTTTTTAATTATAATCTATATGAATTTATTCATCAATTTTCATTAAAAAAAATTATTCTTATATAAATATATTACTATTGTGAACTATTATGATGTAAAGGGTATAATCTCCCTACCATACTATTATAGAACATTGATTATAGTCAGCATCTTATGGCATATGGGAAGGAATTCTTGGGGATATGTGGCCACTCGATTCAGTTACCTAATAGTGGACTCATCATGGGACATCAAAATGTGGAATAAAATGAAATATTCTATTTAAATTATTTTATTGGTATAGTAGATAGGATACTAGAACATGTCATAATTTTTTAATGAGCATGTTCCTGGAATAAGATAACCCACATATTTGTAAAATGCATATTGGGATTGATGGTATTGGCGGTCCAGGTTAATTCCTAATATCGTTTTATTGATTATACCATTGGGTGATGAACATGACTTGGGGTGTCTATAATGGTTATTTTTTACATTATTCTAATTTGGAAGGGGTATTATTCATGAAACATTATAAGCACCATAAGATTTATATTTCATTCATACATTAAGACATGTTTACTTACTGCATGTATTTTATAGTTCATATTGTTGATGCCTTGCCTGCTATATTTTTAATTATAATGACATTTACTCAAGGAAAAAAGGGAAAATAATTGGTTATATAAGCGTCCCCACAAACCTAAATTGTGCATTTATACATATTATACAGGTTACACATTAAATAATTGTTTAATATGTGATTTATATGTGTAACAATTGTTAAAATAGTAGAAGTTTTTGTTTATTGAGATTAAAGGGGCTCCAATTATAATTTGGAATGTTTTTGCCTCTATAAATTGGTAATAGTGATTCATATAATTGAATCATCATATATGCATTCTTATATCCTGACACATGATATAGTAGGTTTGGTTATATTTACATGATGTTTTAGTAGTATGTTATTATGGATAGGACGTTATAAAATGATAATGGTAATTCATATAATTGGACCACAGTATAAATATAAATGATTTTAAATTGTGACTCCCAAATGAATTTATTCTCAAAAAATGGTGATGAAAACTTCATCTTAAATGGTTCTTTCCTCTATAAAATGTAATTAAAACTCTATATAATGGATACCATGTAATTTATCTTGAAATATAAATATTTACCTAACAGTGGATTTGGTTAGTTGGGGTTAGTGTGTTTTTTTAGTGATACAATATTCCTATATAGTTATCTTTAGTGAATTTTATCAATTCTATTATCATGTAATGAGGATTTGGGATATATTTTTTTCATTGGTTATATGTTAGTTGATGAATATAATTTTGATGATTGTACTTAAAATATTCGATATATGCCTCAACAATGGCATCAATTCAACTGCCAGGAAGGTGGTGAAGAACACTATCCCAAAGTAGAGGGACCTAAACTGCCATTATTCCCACCTATGAATGATTTAGTAGTGCCTAATTTTATACCTAAATTGGGAACCAATTCTTAATAATGATGGGTTTTCCATTGACTAGATAAGTCATCACATGGGTTTCAATTTCATGGATTGATAATGTCATAGCTACTGAAAGAGTTCCATATATAACATCCACCTAATTTCTTAGGGGATGGTGGAACCAGTGATGTTGAGTTAAGTATAGAGGTTAATTTATATATCATTTAGAATTTGGAGAATCCTCTATAGTTGAGGGTCAATCTCATGACATACATGGTCTATGGATCTTCCATTCATTGGTGTCATGTTCTGAATAATGTTGATCATAAAGAGGTTATGGTATGGGGGACTTCAAAATTGGTTTCAATGATTAATTATACTAGGATAAATTGAGAATGATAGAGATAGGGTATTTATGAATATATAATAGGGTAATATATTCATTCTGTATTACTCATCTTGTTTGATAGATATCCAATGTTTCATTCCTATAATTTTTAATGATGAATTAACCAAAGTGAGGCAATTTGTGGATGGGTATAGGCAGGCCATCTTATCTTAGGAAAACGTTTTTCCTTTAGAATAATATTATATATATATTTAACTATTCTCTTATCTATGTGTCTAAACCGAGGTAAACTAAAGGTGTGTGGTGTCCTGGTTAAGTGCCTATACATGGGTGATGTTTTTTCATAGGTAGAAAGAATCACTTTGAGATTTCTCATCAGGGAAATATAAGTTAAGGTGTGCACCCACGTTTGCATAGGATATTTAATAAGTGGGTGAAGCTATTTCACAAAAAACATTAGAATGATAGAGACCCATTTGATTATCAATCCTAGTATAGAGTGGAACATCTTCAAAAGTTTTTTTTGAACCATTCCACCAATTCCTAATGGTAGAGGATCCACACCAGCTCCGCATTATAAATAGGGATCAGAATATCCTCTTCGAGTATGGATATGTAATACTACTGGTTATACAGACTAAATAGGTGGATATGATAGTGGAATCTAGAATTTTAATATGCATTTCTAGTAGATATGATCTCCCTAGGTTAGTCGTGTTGTGACATAGGGCCACATATTGGGCAAGATATATGTAGTATAGCCTACTCCTGATAAGAATTGTGTTTTTCCATCAACTATTTGAGGCAATATTTTTATATCATTGAGAATATAATCCTATTTATTGTATACTAGTGGTATGAATTCATTCATATCTACTAATTTATTAAGTATCCATAGTTTTGAGATCGAGTACTTATATGGGTCAATGAATCTGATACTCTATTGAGAGTTTGATTAGAGTGTGTGAACCTGTGAAATGAGTTTACTTTTGAGATAGTAGACAATAATTTCTTCTATAATAATTTCATCTTAGAGAGGATATCTTTTACAACATTCATTGGATGGGATGGATAGTCCTTCTTAGCCATCATATTGATTTTTATCATCAATGTGTTTTGATCTATTCCTACGAGGGTGGTATAAATGTCTACAAAGGAAAATGGGATATCTATGATATTTTATCTAGACCTGTGAATTATGGGATGGGTAGTAAATTAGACACTATTGAATGAATTCTTATAGATAATCAGGGAACACATCAGACATATTTCCCTCTAGTAATGGGATGTTTCATGGATATATAACTTCAACAATTTTTTTGTGCCACCTCCTAAGAGAGTGGTATAATTAAAGATTGACCATATTTTTGGGTCATTCATAGTATCTAGTCCACCTTACAATATGGAACATTATTATATTCATGATCTTAAGATACATTAATAGGACCTAGATTCAAAAGGGATTATACAAGACAATACATCTACATTAGTTTTACCTGTGATTTTTTACAAAAGGTTGAGAGGTTCATCATATTGTTTTTGGATTTTAGATTGTTAAATCATCATACCATTAAGCTAAGGTAAAACCTTCTTCATATAAATGATATATTTTATCAGATCAAAGGATATAATCAATTCTATATGATTATTTTTATGTCAGGATATCATCAGATATGAGTCATAGCTTTAGATATACTATGTACATATTTACCAAGAATAAATAGCCCTTTATATAATTTTAAATTGTTTTTTAGTCTCCAAAATGAAATTGAAGTTTTTATGACATTAATGAGACATGATTTTAACATGTACCGAGATTATTTTGTAGTAGTTTTTATGGATGATAAATCATTATATTCTAAAACTCAATAACATCATGCCAAACACCTTGATCTCATATTGAATACCCAAAGAGAGAACTGGTTATACGCTCATCTCATAGAATATTATTTCTCAATTCATAAAGATCACTTACTAGGTCAAATCATATCATAATTTGGGGTATATTCATATCCAGAGATAGTGGGAGTTAAGGTTTCCCGAGAGAATCCAATAATCCCTCTAATATTCATATTTTCAGGGGGGATTTATTGATATTGTAAAATTTTTTATAGAATTTCTCAATCCTTAAAACACATATCTTGATATTTATAATGAAGGTTGTTAAATAGTCATGGTCTGAATCTTCTAAAAATGAATTTGATGTGTTGGAAGAAATGCTTACCTTAATTTCAATCAAAATTCATCCATACCTAGTAGGAATATATACCATTTAATATTATTCATCTATCATCAGGCTTAGAGATATATTTATGAAAAGGGAATAATTCATAGAATAAGGGTCTCATTAGTTGAGGCCTCACGAGTCACAGTATCAAATGCCTAATATTGATTCAAAATTAGTCATCCATCCCTTTAATTGTTGGAGATGATGGATGTTGGGATATTTGTTTTTTGTATATATATACCATCATAAATAAAAATATATATTTTCATAGCATTATTTTAACTTGAAATAGTAAAGGTCGATTGAATACCATTGAATCCATAAGTTTTTAGATTTCTTATATTCTTGGGATAGGAAATGTGGTAATTGATACTCTGAGAGGATAAAATTAGAAAACAAATTATTTAAGAGTTTAATATTGAGTGGTTGTTTATTTCTTTATTTTTCTAATATGCATTTTGCTGTTCAATATTATCATGTGAAGTGTATTCTTATTGATTTTTTAGTGAACTCATCAATTTTTTATTGACTGAACATGAGAAATTTTTTAGATCCCATAGGCTTAGTAGTGAGATAAAGTTTTTTGGGTGAGGACCCTCCTTCTAGTTGTTTCATTGATGGGGATGAGATCAATCATGTTCATGGATTGGTTTGTCTTCCAATACATGTGGAAGAGAAATTTATGCGAGTGTATCTTGACCCAAGATAGGAAGTGCAACCTGGAGATACTAATTAGTAATATGGTTTATACTACTAGTATTGGTGGTTGGGGAGGAAAAAAATATAGTAGGTTTTGTTAATAAATGTTTCAACACTAAATAATAGAATGTGGAACACTAGTGGAATATTTTTCTTTTATATATGTTTCTAATTCCATAGTGGAAATGGGATGATGTCACCCTATATTTTTTGATAAGCTTACCAAAATCAAACTGTGGTAGTGATTTTATATGGGTATTTGTGGATAGGTTGATAAAGTTTTCCCAAATAGTTCCTATTAGGGAGTCCTTCTCATTGGAAAATATTGGTAGACTCCATATACAAGATATTATACAAATTCTAGGTTTTCCAAAAACCATCATACCAGACAGGGAAGATCAGTTTTCATAGTTGTACTTATAGGGGTTATAGAAGGATCTTGGTTCACATGCACACCTTAATACATCTTATACCCCTTAAACTAATGGTCATTCTAATCACACTACATCGGTTTCAATGGATACTGACTTAGTATGCATCATTGATTTTTTAGGATCTTTGGAGAAACATTTACCTCTTACTGAATTATTTTATAATGATATCTTTCAAGTGACTATATAGATGCCTCCGTTCAAGGCCTTATATGTTAGGCCATACCAATCACCTATTACCTAGTTAGAGGTAGGGGAGGAATTTCTATAAGGACCATATATCATTCATGAGACATCAGAGCAATTACATCATATAAGAATTAATATTTCTATAAATCAATATTAGTAGAAGTCTTATGCTGGACAATATCACAGATCATTATCCTTTGAAGTTTGTGATAAGGTATTTGTTCATGTTTCATCTATATTATGTAATCTTCATATTAATAGGCATGGGAAGCTGACTATTAGATTTATGGGGTATTTTAACGTGTTGAGGAGAGTAGGGATGGAAGATTATCTAATATCACTTCTTTAAAGGTATCATGGAATACATGATGTTTTTCATTATTCTATGATCTTAAATTATTATCCCAACCCATCCTATGATTTTGATCCTATGGAAGTTGAGTTAGAGGATGATCATTTTTTTGGGCAGTATCCTATTCATATCATTGGCCATCTCACAAAAGTTATATGAGGCTAGAACGTTCCTCTAGTATAGGTGTTATAGCATCACATCTATGTACAAGACATTTCCTAGGAGTGAGAGGCTAATATATATGCCCAGTGGTGAATGATATTATTAGATTATGTACAACAACCCCCATATGTGAAACTTATATATAAGTTATTTTATGTATATGAGGTTATAATATTCATATTATTATTACAGTTAGAAAATAAATAATACATTTTAACATATTGTTATCTAAATAATTGTTCGTATGGTATTAAGGATCATTTTTGGGGAATTTGGCCTACTTAGGAGCCTGTAAGTTTTGTTTCCATAGAAAACATGTGAGGTACATGAATAAAGAACGATTAATGCTAATAGAGATCATAAACTTTGTGGGATATGTGGAATTCCTCATGGAATTCATAATATTTCAAAGAGGGATTCATAGTTGTGAAAACCCTATAATTCAATTTAGGGAAATTTATCATAAATATTTCATGGTTATTACTAAATGTGTTTCAAACTATGCAGGGTGTGTGCCTTGGAGATGTTTTGAGTGCACATTGTACAGACGGTTTTTCAATCTGTGTTCAAGGAAAATGTGAGGGTGTTTCTCATGGATAGTGTGAGATTCACTGTTTGAAAATGGTTTTGAAGAATGTGATTGCAACCCATGTGCCCCATAAAAGTGTGAAAATTACACTTTTTCCATCCTTCTTTTTAAAAATAAATCCCTTTCCCCTCCTCTATTTTCTTATAGGGCATCTTGTTGGTGACCTCCCCCATTGTCATATCCCATGCCTTGTCATATCACATCCATCTAGAATTGAAATTGATTTCCTTCATTCTTGCTTGATCACCCTCAATATGTACATGAGCAAATAATATTCTTTTACTAGTTTATCTCACCATCATTGATGGTATCTTCCTATGAGATCTTAGGAAATATTTTTTGGAATTTTTTTTAGTTATTTTATTTACTCCCATTAATAACTGAATCAAAGGATGATACAATAGGTGTAGGTGACTATTGGTGCAATTTTTGTGGTCTATACCTTCTCCCTATATGTATAAGTTTTTTATTTTCCATCATTGTGACACCATTAAGACTTTCCATGAACTCTTTCTTAAATGTGAAATGAATAAAGATAAATTAACATCGCTCAATATTAGATTGTCTTTGTAACCCATTAAATTTTCATAGGATGTCTATATTTCCATGAACCACCCATTAGGGTGTGAGGATTATCATCCAAGACAATTTTAAGTTTTTTAGAGGGGTCAAACACCCCTTTGATTAATTTATTAAATTCCATAAACATGTTTTCTAGTTTTTGTAATTTAAACCATCTTCTGGGGTTTTTTAATTATCCCATTTTATAATTGGGAAGTTTATATTAATTAAATTATATTTGTATGGTACGGAAATATATGATAAGTTTTTTTAAATTGTGAACTATTCCCCTAAGAAAATGGTATTAAATGAATGGTGAGTGATATAAATGATGTACCTGAATCCAATTTACTTGTTTAAGTGTAATTGATTAAATAAATGGTTAAAGTAATTATTTTAACATCAAGAATGATTAATTTAACTCTAGGGTTATGATTAATGATATAAATGAATATCCTAATTATTATTATAGTTGTACATGGGGCTCTAAGTCATTTATTAGGAATTTTTATACATAATAATCGATCCTCATGTGGGTTAGGATGTTGGAATTTTTTCACCTCATAATGTTTTATGAATGGTTGTGAATTATGATATAATGACCCAATATTGAAGTACATGGACATTAAATTAATTTTCTATAATACATAAAACATGAAAAAAATAGACACCCAAAGACCATATTAGTTTATTGTCTTTGGAAACTTGGAACATAATCTTCAAACTTGGTGAAAGATCTTAAACATCTCCCATAAAGATCTTCCCCTTTTGTTTTCCTGCCTATAATATTTCTTTATTTCTAGGGGAAAATAAAACACAAAAAGGGTGATCTAAAATTCTAAATAAGGTTAAACATTTAGAACATAAAACAAACCATTAATATAAGAATGTAAACCATTAACATAAAGATTAAATATCAAAATCATGAGTCAATAAATGAATCTTGGCAGTTCGTAAGGCATGGATCATGAAGAAACATTAACCATGATAAAATATTGTTGGAATAAACCATGTAATTGTGTTAAAAAAATAATCTCATAATATGATTTAAATAGTAACCAAGGCATTTCTACCAAGACCATCATAGTGGATAAATTTCTTTACTGAATCGAGTTTACTTCTTGTTTCATCCATGTATTACTGAACCAGATTTATATGCCATTCCAGCCCTGTATTACTAAACTAGATTTACTTTCCATTCTATTAATATTTATCCCATGAGATATAAATATTTACCCAAATAATTTGAAGGAGATATGGGTCACACTCATCTCATAATTAAATCATTCTTACACGTGCCATAAAAACAAAAATCATTCATCGTATCATAACCCATGAAATAAAATGGGTTTCTTAAGCATCATTCAATCATAACATAATCCATATAAAATATAATTCCATCACTAAAACAATCAATTCAAAGTAATAATAGGGATAGAAACATAACCATATTTAAGAGTGTCATCTTATATGAAAAATAATTTTGATAAAACACTTGATCCTAATTATTGATGAAAAAATCATTTCTTCTTCAAAAAAGTTTTCTTTTATAAAAATGTCATTCAATTTTAGAAGAAAACAATTTGGTTGAAAATAAACTTAAAATAGTGTATAGAAAGATTCATGGAAATAAGGCATCATGAAACCGTAAAAATCCATTCATATTGTATAAGTTAAAAAAAACATTATTCTCGTACTTTTGCCAAAAAAAAGTCAAAAAGTACATCGTATGGTAAAAAAAATATTCCTTACACACCATGTTGTAAAAGTAAAAAATAAGAAAAAATTACATTAAACATAAATATATGAATTGTAAAAAATTTATGAAAACATTTTTATAAAACATGGACATGGATGATAAATATATCCCCAATAAATACTTACGTATAAACAATTTCGAATAAAAATAAGATTGAACAATTATCCATTAACTTAGTTATGATATGATTCATATGTTTTTGAACCTCCTTTATAATTATTTATATAATTTTATTAACTTATTATATAATCATGGTCATTATATATGGTTATATTCTTATTTTTTTGTTTGTAACAATTCATTGTTACTCATTATTCAGGTTTTAACTGCTTTATGATCGTGTGCAGGTTTTATTGAATAAGGTCTGGTTCTCCTTATTTGGTCATATTTATATCATTATAAAATTATATAAACTTAATAAATACCATATTTATTCATTATTTTTATTTATATAATCATTCTTGAGTGGTAATCATGTAGAACGAATCACATTGCATCATGGAGACGGTAGGTCGTACATATGCACGAGCGATGATATCATTCCCATAATTATTGAATGGTATTGAATTACACAGTGTACTATATTTAAGAATCAATATCATTTTATAATAATAATATGTAGTTATTTCAACCATTTTTATACCCATCCATGTAAGGTGGTGGTGAAAAACATATTACACCATAGGGTGGACACGGTAAGTCATACGTATGCATGTGTGGGGATTTCATCTTTTTTAGGATGGATAGAAAGTTTAATATGGTTGTTTCATAATGAGAATAACATCAGAATATATAATTTATTTGGGATTTATTATTATATAATGAAACAACTCATGATGTAGAAGTATACATAGAGAGAAATATGAAGGAATTGGTAGAGCAGATTTCCTCTTCTTTAACATGCTCTCTTTAGATATCCTCTTAGTGGAACTAGAGTTGGTCTTTTTAGAAACTAAGAACCTATAGAATGATCTAGGTATGTTTATAAGAGAAATTATAAGGGTTTGGATAGACATTAAGGGTTAATTAGTAGTATATAAATGAGGGATGGGTTCCCTTTTATAATTGAGGTGAGGGGCACTTTTGGAAACATCAAAAATATGAATTTATAATAAAATAAAAGCCCACTCAAAAACCTAAAAAATGTCCCAATTTTTATGATGATATTCAGTAGGTTTGTAATCTAATCAACCAATAAATTTTATACAAGTTTATATGTCCATTCAAACCCCGTCGTTTCAATTTAACACTTAGTTATTCTATTTCATTTTAACTAGGTTAGCAAATTTTTCAATATTAAAAGGGTAAAATATTTACTTATATGATGTCAATTTGATCATAAAAATTTATATAGAAAATTTTTTACCATATAATGATTATTAAATATTTTTTAAAAAAATCATGATTTTTAAATAATTTAATAAAACAATATTTTAATTAACAATAAATAGTGTCAATTTTGACACTAATGAATTTATTGATTTTTTAAAATATAATTATAACAAGTTAACTTCGAAAACGACTATTTTATTATATTACTATGAGGTAAATGTTATCTTGAAAATTTATTTTACATATTAATTATCCCAAAATATATTTATTTTAATATTGTTAATAACATTTATTTGATATCTTCATTAATAAAATAATTAACAATAATATTGTGTAATTATTTAATATAATAATATGATGAGTAAAAATAACAAATAAAATACTATGATGAATATATATTTAATATATTTAATGATAATATATGTAGTATAATTTTTTGACTATAAAATCAAACGTTAAAAATGTTATACTTATTAAAGTATGAATGTGACAACTTTAACATTACTTTAAATAAAATAATATAAATGTCATAATATGTTCTATAAGGATCCAAATAGTAAATATAATGACCATTGGATTATTATGTTATATATATACTCTACCAATAATATTTTTTCATGTGTTTTTTGAATTTTATGGTTATTAGGATTTGAATAAAAATTGTTTTATTGATTTCTCATCAATTGATTAATTTTTACATCATTAATGTATAAGACATTAAGGTATTTATTTATTTCATAAAAATTAAAAATAAATTACCATGATGTAGTTAATTATTTTATATTTCCATTTTATATTTATTTTAGAATGTATCACCTGGTAATCCATATATTAATATTATTATACTTATATGAAATGTGAGTTTGATATTTTGTAACTTTCATTGGTTTTATTAATATCTATGTCATTTTCAGTGTCAACTGGCCACTAAATGACTAGGTTTAGAACCAAATTTGTTAAGGGTAGAATATTATTAATATAATATCATTTTTGAAGGTTTTAGAGTAATTTTATTGTCCACATATTATTATTTTTTACTCTAATTTACCCAATTTACCTTTAACTGTGGTAAATAAAAATTACCGTAGTTACTATTCCTATTATGAAGAAATAAAAGGGACCTAAGTATATAATTTGGACCATATAATTCCAAATATGGAATCCATTTTTCAAAATTCAAAACATAGAATTGTAATAAATTAATTTTAAATTAATTCCCATTGTGAATACCAAAGAGCGAGTTTTTAAGAAGTAAAAACTATGAAAAGATTGACTTCTGTTTATGTCCAATTTGAATATGAAATTACTTCCACTGAACAAAATTGGATTAAATGATAAAAAAATAATCTAATTACACTTTAAAAAAATTAAAAATACAATATAACTATATAAATAAATTAGATAAATAGGTAGTTTTGAATTAAAATGCAGTATTTTTTTACTAATCATTAAAATATGAATTTTACCAAAACAAATACCAAAAAATAAACCAAATTAAATTTTAATGGCCTGATTATAAATAAGATTTTTAGTTTCTCAAATAAAATATATAAATTTGTTAAAAACTATATTTTTAATGGTTTCTCCATCAAAAGGAGGAAAAACTACATTTTTTAAAAAAATACATGTTTTTTTCCGAAAAATTGAATTTGTTCTTATATAATGTTATAGAAAATGCATAAGATAAATTTTAATGTTATATAAAAATAAAAATTTAGTAAATAATATTATTAAATTCTTGTTTATATCCATTTAAATAATAATATTTTAATAATATGTCATTGTTTAGTGAAACTCGGTATTGCATACAACGCAAGATATCGAGGAAGGTAGCTCTTGCATATAATGCAAGCCAAGTTAGTGTTACGATTATTAAAATCTTACTTTTGTGTGGTTAATAACATAATGAAAACATATTTCTTTTATATATTGAAAAAAATCTATACTCAGTGTTGCGTGAAATTAATTCTCTCAAAAGAACATGAAATTGTGTGTAAGACAAGCCAAGAATAGTGTTGCATATATTGCAAGCTAATCTTGGTGTAGCGTACAACACAAGACACTAATGAAATTAAAAATAATATATGTTATAAAATTTATAGGTGTTACATTCTACCCCCCTTAAAATTAATTTTTAACTTGAAATTTGTCAGGGTTATAAATGGTTGACTACTTAAAATTGCCATGCATAGAAATGAACATCGTAAAAAATACCAAAATATCATTTTAAAAATGAATTTTAGAAACATAATGGTTACCCAAATTTAATCATCACTGGATTTCTACATATAAGAACATAGGTGTTAAGTGAAAACATAGATTTGGAAGAGAAATATAACCCTCAAGTTCTGCTGAATAGGGATAGAGAATAAGGTTTGGAGAAAGTTAACTACCAGAAATCCATAAATCTACGATGATTTAAGGGACCATCTGATTCTTTGGATAAGAAGGTTCTAAGATAAAATTTTGGGTTTCAAGATTAATTTCCTAAAGTTGATTAATTTTTACATGGGGAGAAAAAGCATACTTTATTTTAGTATAATCCCATCGTTGGTTGTTCCCTGAGAAATTTCAACTTCATCTCTTATTTAAAGAAATGAAGTTGAATTTTTCATTCATATAGTGTTAGCAGATCTTATGATAGAATGATAGGTCATTCCATATGTCTCAAAAAAAAGTTATAACATGTTATAAAATATTTATAAGTCCACCTATTTTCAGATAAAACATTAATCTGACAGACATGAACTGAAATATAACTTATACTATCTATAAATGGATAATATTACAATCCTTCCAAAAACTGAAAATATAAATATTTTGAAAGATATGAACTAAATCAACTTAACATTTTTCCCTCATATCTCATTTGTAAATTCTTGGTTTTCATATTCTAAAGATTTGAATACCTTAATCTGGTATTCTCTTGAAACATGATATTAGCATGAATTATCGTAGAACCTTAGTGAAAACAATCATTTTATTAAAATTAACTATTTCCACACAAACAAATAAATAAATAATTATACTAAATTCATGATACCACTTTTTCCTTATATTATTCACGAGCTTATCAATACTATCAAACTTATCAATATCTTTTTATCCCTTCATTATGTGCATATCATGTGCCTTCCAAAAATATTTCACTAAAAAAAATTTGTTATCGGTACCATATAATTATGAAAAATCACAATGGACCTATACATAGATATTCTAATATTCCATAATATTATAAATGTGATTCCAATTCACTATTTTGGGATCCCATTACATAAACACTTAATTGTTCCATATCTTCTTTGTCATACTCAACATCTCCAATAGTGATCGCATGTGAATTGTCTTTATCTTTTTCCATAATATATTGCTAATATTGATCATCATTAACCTTTATATTAGGTAATTTCTTATAATAATTCCAAATTTCCTTTCTCTTGTAGCATTTAACTATTCATGGTGCGTTCTATGTTATCTTTTCTCTATTCACATCCTTAGATTCCTTTTTCCCATTACTTTGTCACACAACTAATCGATGAGATTATATTCCACACATGAAACATTTTATAGTACATTTAGGACAATCACCACCATGATTATATCCACACTTTCAGCATAAGGAAATGTTCATCTTCATTTCAATGTTGTTTTGAGATTTTCCTGTGAAATCTATCACTTTTTTTCTTGTCAAAACCATGAGATGGATATTTAACACCATCTTATAGTTCTACCTTGATACTGAAACACACAATATATTCATATCTACTAATGTATATTATATTTAATTACCTTCAAAGACTTGGTTTTAATTTACTTAAGAATTGATCAATATTGCATTCAGGTTGGATGATAAATCCCGAAGCATACCATGAAAGTCTTGTAAAATTCACCTCATATGTACCAATAGATTCATCACCCTTTTTCTAAAGAACAAGGAACCACTTTTATATATTTATTCAAATAATACGAGGGAAGTACTTATTAAAGAACCTTCTCTTAAACTCATCACATTCCATGGATTCAATTTCATATTACTTCCTTGTATTCTTAATTACAGTCCACCACTGGTTTGCTTCGCCTTATAAATGATAAACAACCAAAATGATTTTTTCATGTTTTATATTAGGAAGGATAGAAAATGTCTATTCAATAGTATTGATCCATTTTTCAGCAAAAAGTGTATAAGAATACCCACTGAAAGAAGGTGGGTGTTGCCTCATGGACTCAATAGAATGTTGTTACCTTATTTGGTCATTTGAAAGTCCAAAATGATTCATAAATTCTTTAATTATAACAATAATATTTTTCATTCAATATACCAAAACATTTGGTTTTTCATGAGGACTATCATTTCATTTTCCAGTGCATTGATCATTAACATGCTTCCTTTGTGTTCTATCCATTATCAAAAACTCAAAAAGAATAGTGTGAGAGGCAAAAATCATACTAGGAAAACTACATAATCAAGGGAGAGTACTTTCAATCTCTAGCATCTTAGGTTTAATCCTAGGTTTTTCATGATTATTACCATAATTATAGGACTATAACCTATAGTTATAATTATCCTTAGGGAAATCCCTAGACATAAATTAGAAATATCTATAGGTATCTCACAGAAGTTTTTACATCCTAGTTTCCAAAGGTTGACTAAACCTTCACTTTGATACCAACTCTAACAATTTGGAATTATTTCCAGTAGACTAGAATTGATACCTATCATAGTACTCTATGGGAGGCTACACCCCCTGGGTGGGACACACCACCATCCCCAGTGGCAGTCATTTATTCATGAAGCCCTTGTGGAGAGAGATATGCTTCATTCAACGTTCACACGTGAGAGTTCCAAAGGATTTAATTCATTCCTACCTCATATGATTTGATACAAAGTCTAATGGCCCATGATTAACGTACATTACATTAAATTACTTTTATAGAATTAATAATACATGATATAAATATTCTTCCAAAGACTTTATTAGTTTAGTGTATTTGGAAACTTAGAAAATAATCTTCAAACTTGGTTAAAGATCTTCAATATCTCCCATAAAGAACTTCCCCTCTTGTTTTCCTACCTACAACCATTATTTATATCATGGGCAAAAGAAAACATAAAAAGGGTGATATAAAATTCTATGTAAGGGTAAAAATTGAGTACATAAAACATACCATAAACATAATATTGTAAAAACATGAACATAATGTTTAAATATCAAAATCATGAGTCATTAAATAAATCTTAGTAGTTCATAAGGCGTAGATCATAAAGGAACATTAACAATGATAAAATAGAATTGGAAAAAAATAGAATTGTGGAACAACAATTAAGATCATAATATTATTTTCATAGTTTCCAAGACATTGCTACCAATAACATTATAGTAGATAAATTCCTTTATTGAACCGGGTTTACTTTCCATTCCAGCCATGTATTATTGAACCAAATTTATTTTTCGTTCTAGACTTTATTACTGAACCATATTTAATTTCTATTCTTGTAATGTTTATCTCCTGAGATATAAATCTTTACCTAATGTATTTGAGGAAGATATAGGTCCCACCAATCTCATAATTAAATCATTCTTATATGTTCTAGTAAAACATAAATCATTTATCATAGCATAACCCAATAAATAAAATGTGTTTCTTAAGCATCATTAAATCATAACATAATCCATACAAAAGATCTTTCCATAATTAACACAATAAAATCATATTAATAATAGGTTTATAAACATAACCATGTATAAGAGATTCATCTTAGATAGAAAATAATTTTGATAAAACACAAGAAATAAATTCTTGAAGAAAATATCCTTTATTCTTCAAAAACATTTTCTTTTCTCAAAATGTAGTGTAATTTTAAAAGAAAATAATTTAGTTGAAAATAAAATTGAAATAATTTATATGAATATTAATAAAAATAAGGCTTCATGAAACCAAAAAAATCCATTCATCTATTATAAGTTAAAAAACATTCTCCACATACTTTTACCAGAATAGTCAAAAACTACATCGTCTGGTAAAAAAAGATTCCTTTCATACCATTTAGTAAAACTAAAAAATTGGTAAAAATGACTTTAAACATAAATAGAATAATATTAAACATTTTATGTAAACATTTTAAGAAAACATGGTCATGGATGATAAATATATCCCTAGTAAATACTTAAGTATAAACAATATCAGATAAAAATGAGATTGACAAATTATCCATTACCTTAGGTATGATAGGGTTTGTATGTGTACGAACCTCATATATAATTATTTAGATAATTTAATTAACTTATTAAATAATTATGGTCATTATATATGGACATATTCTCCTTCTTATGTTTGTAATAATTCATTGTTACTCTTTATTCAGGTTTTAACTGCTTTATGATCGTATACAGGTTTTGTTCAATAAGTTTCAGTTCTTCTTCATAGGCCATATTTATATCATTATGAAATTATATTAAAATAATAAATACCATATTTATTAATTATATACATTTATATAATCATACTTGAGTGGTTATCATGTAGAACGAATCACATCGCATCGTAGAGACTGTAGGTTGTACGTACGCATGAGCAAACATATCATTATCAAAGTTCTTTATGGTATTGAATTGCATGGTTTACTACATTTAGAAATAAATATCATTTTTTAATAATCATATATAGTTATTACATCCATTTTTATACCCATCCAATTAAGGTGGTGATGAAAAATAGATCACGCTATGGTGTGGAGAAGGTAAGCCATACGTACACACGTATGGTGATTTCATCTTTATTAGGATTGATAAAAAGATTAATATGGTTGTTTAATAATTATAATAATATCTAGTTATATAGGTGATACAAGAGTTATTATTATATAATGAAACAACTCATGATGTAGATGTATAATTATAATGAAATTTGAAAGAAACAGTTGAGGAGATTACCAACTCTTTCATGTGCTCCCTTTAGATCTCCTCTTAATGGAACTAGAGTAGGTATTTTGAGAACCCATACAATCTAAAATATAAATAGGTAATCTTAGAAGATAAATAGGAAGGGTATAGAAGAAATTTAAGGCTTAATTATTAGTAGATAAATGAGGGAGGAGGTGAACTTTTATAATTGAGGTGTAGGGAACTTTTCGAATCCATAAAAATATTAATTTATGGTAAAATAAAAACCCACTTAAAAACCTCTAAAATATCCCAATTTCAATAATTATATGTGATAGGGTTGTAATAACATCAAAAAATAAATTTTATACAACTTTCTATGTCTATTAAAAACTTATCTATTCAATTTAACACAATGTTATTCAATTTCATTTTAACTAGGGTAACAAATATTTCAATATTAAAAGGGTGAAATATTTACCTATTTGATATCAATTAGATCATAAATAAATAATTTAGAACATTTTTGACCATATAATAATTATTATATGTTTTTAAAAAATGTTTTATAATTTTTAAATAATTTAATAAAACACTATTTTGAAAAACAATCATTTGTGTCAATTTTTACACTATTCAATTTATTGTTTTTTTAAAATATAAGGATAACAAGTTAACTTCGAACAAACTATTTAATTATATTACTATGAGTTCAAGGTTATATATAATATTCAGTTGAAATATTAATTATCCCAAAATATATTTATTTTAATATTTTTAACAACATTTATTTGATATCTCCATTAATAAAATAATTACCATAATGGTTTTTTTCATTATTTAATATACTTATTTATTGAGTACAAAATATAAAAAAATACGATAATGAATATAAATTTAATATATTTCATTAGAATATTTTTAGTATAATTTATCTTCTATAAAATAAAATTTTAAAATGTTATACTTATTAATGTATGAATGTGACAACATTAACATTGCATTTAATAAAATAATAAAAATGTCATAATCTATTCTATAAGGCTCCAAATTGTCACTATATTGACCCTTTTATGATTATGGTCCATATATACTCAACCAATAAGATTGTTTCATGTTTTTTTCTCTTTTTATGGTCATTAAAATTTTAATAAAAAATGTTTCATAGATTTCTCATCAATTAATTAATTTTTACATCATTAAAGTATAAGACATTGAGGTAATTATTTATTTCCTAAAAATTAAATAATAAATTTCCATAATGTAGTTAAATATTTATTCTTTCCATGTACTATTTATTTTTGAATATATCAACTGGTTTTCCCTATATTAAAATTATTATACTTATATGAAATGGGAGTTTGACATTTTGTCACATTCATTGGTTTTATTAATATCAATGTCATTTTCATTGTCAAGTGGAAATTAAATGACTATTTTTCAAACCAAATATATTAATGGTAAAATTTTATTCATAAAATATGAGTTTTTTAGGTTTTATAATAAATTTATTTTCCTTATTATATTATTTTTTACAATAATTTACCTAATTTACCTTTAACTGCGGTAAATAAAAATTACAGTAGTTTCTATTCCTATTATGAAAAAATAAAAGGGGCATACATACATAATTTATACCTTATTATTCAAAAAATTGGAATCCATTTTTATAAATTCAAAACACATAATTGGAAGAAATTAATTTAAAATTAATTTGTGTTGTCAAAACTAGAATGCGGGTTTTTTAAGAATTACAAACTATCAAATTATTGACATGTTTTTATGTCCAATTTAAATATAAATTTAATTATAATGACCAAAATTGTATTAAATGATAAAAAATTATTCCAATTAAATTTTAAAATGAATTAAAAAGATAATATAACTATATAAATAAATTATATGAATAGGCGGTTTTGAATTAAAATGTTATATTTCTTACTATTCATTAAAATATAAGTTGTATTAGAAAAATACCAAAAATTCATCCAAAATAAATTTTTATGTCCCAATTAAAAATAATATGTTTATTTTTTCAAATAATATATATATAATAATTATAAAATAAAATTAATATGGGTGTGCCTTCAAATCACATAAAAACAGCATTTTTTGGAAAATACTTCTTTTACCCAAAAAAATTGAATTTTTCTTATATCATGTTCTATAAAATACATAAGATGAATGATAATGTTATATAAAATTAAAAAATTGGTTAATAATATTCATAATTTATTTTTTATATCCAATTACATAATAATATTTTAATAATTTATCATTGATTAGTGAAACTCGGTATTGTGTACAACACAAGCTATCGAGGAAGGTCGCCCATATGTGTAATGCAATCCAAATCAGGGTTAAGTTTAGTGAAATATTCCCTTGGTGCTGCTTATAACATAATCCAAACATAGTTCCATTATAAATTGAAAAAAATCTATATTCAGTGTTGGGTGAAATGAATTCTAACAAAAGAACTTGAAATACTGTGTAACAGAAGCCAATAATAGTGGTGTGTATACTGCAAGCTAATATTGGTGTAGCGTACAACATATAACGACCCATACTTTACATACATTGTTAATACTTCAAAATTGAAGCACACTTATTACAACATATGACAAAACCACAAAGAACCGCATAGGTATAGTGTCTTTAGAAACTGGGAAACATAAAAAACTGGTTCATAAATCTTCTACAGTGTCTCCCATTTATTTCATCATATCTAGGGTCCCTTTTAGCATATTCTACTTAATATCCATCTTCCTGACCTGGGGAAAAGAAAACATAAAAGGGTGAGCTCAAATGCACAGCAAGGGCAAATAAAGGAAATAAAAATCATATCATATCTTTTTGAAAATCATAACCTGCAAAAGAGATCATAATATCTTAACATGGAATAAATCATAGAAGTGAAAATGAGATCCCCATAATCATAACATGAAACTTGAAACTTTGTGGCACGCACACATAATCATGGAAAATCATTTCTTGTTAGTCATGACTCATTGCCAAGACTATCTTAGTGGACAAAGTCCCTTTCTGAACCGAGTCACCCTCGTTCCAGTCCTGTTTCACTGAACTGGTATAACCTACCATTCCAGCCATGTCTATCTCATGAGATATAAAATCTTTACCCAATGCATTGGAGGGAGATATAGGTCCCACCCATCTTATAATGAATCCTTTCTTATGTGTGCCACATAATCATAAACCATACATCATAGTGTAACCCATGTAATAAAAATGGGATTCTTAAACAACATGACATCATAAAACAATTCATATAAGATAAAGGAATTCATAAAATGTTTCCATCACAACATAATCAAATCCATGTAATAATAGGGATAAAAACAGAACCCTTTTATTATCTTAGATGGAAAATAATTTCGATAAAATACATGAACTTCATTCTTGAGGAAAATATCCTTTCTACTTCAAAAACACTTTTCCTTTCTTAACATGTCATAAAAATTTAAACTAAAAGAAGTTGATTAAAAATAAACTTGAATACTTGTAAAGGAAACTTCTTCGAAATAATGTTTTAGAATTCCATTCATGCCGTATAAGTTAAAAAAACATTCTTCGTACTTTTGTCGGAAAAGTCAAAAAGTACCTCGTACGAAAAACGACAAAAGATTCCTTTCATACATATTACTAAAAAATCACCGAAGGGTAAAAATGGATCTAAACAATTGTAGGTGGATAGAAATAATATTACATATTGAGTAAACATGGATGTGGATGATAAAATACACCCCAGTAAATACTTACGAATAAACAATCTCGGATAAAAATGAGATTGTGATATTTCCCTTACCTTAGGTCCGATTTGCTTTTGTACGTGTCCAAAGCTCCTGTATAATGGTTTAAATAATGTTATTGACTTATTCCTGAGTCATACATATTGATATGATATCATATATGGTCATATTCTTAGCTTCTTGTTAGTAATATTTCATTGTTACTTGTTACTCGGGTCTTTATTGCCTTTTGTTCTTATGCGTGTTTTGCCGAATAAATTCTTATTCTTATTTTAAGGTTATAGATACCTTATATCCAGAATGGTATTAGTGTAACATATATCATATTTATTCATTCAATTCATTTATATAATTACTATGTAATGATGATCATGTAGAACGAGTCACATCACATCGTGGAGACGGTATTCCGTACGTACGCACGAGTGATGATATCATTCCTATGATCGTGGAATTGTATTGGAGTGTATATATATTATTTAAGTATCAATATTACTTTATAATAATCATAAATAGTTACTCATTACACCATTATACCCATCCTTGTAAAGTGATGGTGGAAAATAGATTAGACCACGGCGTGGAGACGGTATTCCGTACGTACGCACGCGCGGTGATTTCATTTTTCCGTAGGATGGATAGAAGGTGAATTAGGGTTGTTTCATAATTATAATAACATATAAGTATGTAAGTAATACTGATGTTATTACTTTATCATGAAACAACTAAAGAAGAAGAAGAAGTTGAAGAAGAAAGAAATTGAAAAGATCGGTAATGGATATTACCTCTTCTTTGGAACGCTTCTTTGAATCCTTCACTTAGGGAACAGATATTGGTCTTTGAAGAAGACCAGGACCTCTAGGATTATTCTAGGGAAGTGGAGAGGAGAACATGGCAGGGGTTGGCCGAGCTTGAGTGCTCAATTTGGTGTGAGGAGGAGGGGGAGGAGGTGCCCTTTTATAAGGGAGGAGAGGGGCACCTTAGGAATATCTCAAAATATTATTTTATATTAAAGTCAAAATCGGTTTATAATGGTTCCAAAGGGTCTTATTTCGAAGCTAAAGTGGGGAAGGGTCGAAATCCTATCAACCAATAGGATTTATACAAGTTTAGGATATTATTTTTACCTTATCAATTAGATTTAACTCTAAGTTAAATAATTTAACTTTTATCGTGTCTTTTTGTTTTCTTTCACTATATGGTTAATACACTTACTATAACATGCCAAAAGAACCCCAATTTGTTTATTATTAATATATATATCCTTATCTAAGTCATTTGGCCGAACCTTAGATTTTTAGGAATACAATAACAATTAATAATATAATATTTGATTTAAAAACTATTTTGTGTCAATTTTGACACAATTTGATATATGATTTTTGTGAAAGTCATAACAGAATTATATGTTCGAACCAAGTTGATTAAATCAACATTAATATATCATAGTAACCTATAAAATTAGTGTAATTCATAAAAAGTCTCAAATTACATTTATTTTTGTGTTTATAACATCAATTAGGTCAATATTTCATTAATAAGATAATTACTGCATCATCATTTTGTCATAAATATATTAAATTATTTAATGTCTAAAAATTACAAATAAAATACCATTATGTAGGAAATATCTTTAGCTTTCTAATGAATATTTATAGTCGAATTTATCTTATGTATAACCCCATATTAAAAATGATTTACTTATTAAACTTTGATTTTAACTATTTTAACCCTTCTTTAAATAAATTAATAATAAATGTCCTAATCTAACCCAAGTGGGCCTAAATGGTCATATTTTATTCATAAGGTTGTTTTTGGTCGAATTACTCTTATCCAATAGAATTAGGACATGTGTTAAGGTAATAGTAATATCATATTTACCCTTAATTACCCTATTTACTATTAACCGCGGTAAAAAAAGTAAAAAGTTACTATTCACCAAAAAAATTATTTTTATCTCATTGAACCACATTTTACTTACTGATATCAACCGTGTCTGTCGGATTTTCAAAATTCCATTCACAGAAGCGGTAAAATTAAGTTTTATGCAAAATTCAGTTTTTAACCTACCACTTAGTGGTTTCACTATTCATCAAAAATTGAAAGTTTTCAGAAAAATACCAAAATTTCACCCTAGGCTAATTTCGATATTCTGAGTCCAAAAATGAAGTCCATTTTGAAAAATAAAATTTATAAAATTTCATAAAGTGGTTATTAATATTCATAACGGCTTGTTTTAATAGCATATTGTTGTTTAGTGAAACTCGGTATTGCGTACGACGCAAGCTATCGTGAAGGTCGTGATTGCGTGTAAAGCAAGCCTAGCAAGTGTTGTGTAGAAAAAGATTCCTTTGATGATTTATATAACATAAAAGTCTCGGGTGTTACATTCTACCCCCCTTAAAAAGAATTTCGCCCTCGAAATTCGTCACTTTGTAACAAACAGATGAGGATACTTCTCCCTCATCATATCCTCAAGCTCCCATGTAGCTTCTTCTAATTGGTGGTTCCTCCATAAAACTTTCACCAATCGAGTGGTCTTGTTTCGTAGGACTTTTTCGCTACGATCCAGAATCTCTATCGGCTGTTCTTCATAAGAAAGATCTTGCTCCAGCGGTACAACTTCTGAGCTGAGTACATGTGAAGGATCTGGTATGTACTTTCTCAGGAGAGATACATGGAACACATCGTGAACTTGAGATAGATTCGGTGGAAGCGCCAATCGGTAAGCTACCTGTTGACCTCACCTGTTTTGATAATCTCAATCATGTATTCATATGTGTTGAAAATCCCAATTATGTTTTCATTCTCTATGATATTCTAAGTATCATTGATCTATACTTTAATTCTTTCAAATCTGTGATCAAACCAATAATAATTTGTAAAATAGTCTTTGGAATATGTTAATCCTCATTTATCCATGTTCATACAAGTTATAAATTGATTCTAACACAATCAGATGTGTTTTGTATAAAACAGATAAGTAATCTGCCTATAGCTACCGATAAAGAGCTACCGGTACCCAGTCTACCGATAGACTTAGTCTACCGACAGATAGCTACCGATAGACTTAACACAGAGCTACCGATATACTTAAACACAGAGCTACCGATGTACTTATAAATGTAAGCTACTGACTTACAGACAGCTACCGATACAAACATAGAGCTACCGATGTAAGTATACATAGCTACCGATGGAATAAGAGTCATCGATGGACGAAGCTACCGATACAGACTCACAGCTACCGACGGATGGAGCTACCGACGCATGGAGCTACCGACGCATGGAGCTACCGACGCATAAAGCCAACCGATAGAGTCAAAGCAACTAATGACTTCAAGCTACCGATGTCCAAGCTACCGATGCTGATTACCTACCGATCACTCGACTCACTGTTTGAATTTCTTTATTTCCTATATTTAATCCATCTAACGGTCATATCATGTAAATTTTAATGATTTGTCAAATATCTGATAAAGGTTGTCGGATGTCAGGAACCCGTACCTCGTACCTGCTGAAAAGAAATCTTTTCTGTCCCCTGTTGGGAGATAAATACGAGAAGACTACACTGCCCAAGACACACATCAACGAACAATAAGAAGCGAACTAGAGAAGTGCGTGGTGGATGACATATACCAGAAACACAAGAAGAGAAAAACGAGTTCCATCAAGAACACAGAGAAGCTCATAGACAATCAAGCATACTCTAGAAGTGTTCCGTGCATACAAGAAGAACACTGAAGAACTTCAACTATGACATTTTCACTGTCTGTGAACCTGGAGCATACGACAATCTGTTTCTCAAACAGAAACGAGAAGAGGACTCAGACTCACTTTTGGTCGAATCCAAAGGAGTCCAGAGCTACACTGAAATCACCAGAACCACTTCTAACCTCTACATCTCTTGTTCTGTGATTTATTATTACTCTTTTCGAGCAGTGTGTGTTATCTGCTGTATCTAACACATACACTGTCTCCTGTACTCAAACTGAAGGATTTGTAAATCCTTACCAAACTCTTTCATTCTTTCTTTCCCACGAATAACAGTGGTAGAGGTCATGTGTGACCTAGACAGCTGGTTGCTGTTGTACTGTTTCCCACGAAGAACAGTGGTAGAGGTCTTGGACCTGGACAGTTGTAAACTGTTGAACCCCGATCCAGGGTGTGGATCATTTTTATATATAAACTATTGAGAGGACTAAGTCTCGGCTTGAGACTGAACCTCTTGGTTACATTGTTGTGCCATCTCTTTCAAAGTTTTATTCCGCTGCTAATCACTTTAAAACTAATACTATTTTAAAGTTACTTTGATAATTAAATTAGCAAGTGTTTATGTTAAGTGCAGATTAGTAAGTTAGTTTCAAAAGATAATCACACACTCTTGTGTTGATTAACTGGGAATCAATCAATCCCTTGAGAATCTGACCGAACCTCTACTTTAATATAAATTCACTACAGTTTAATTTATTATTTTATTTGGGGGTCTTTAAGACATTGTTTTTAAATACAGAAATTTTAATTGGTACTCAATTCACCCCCCTCTTGAGTAAACCACTCCGACCAACACTTGGTATCAGAGGATTGAAAATACTTTCTAAAAGTACTCTTCTTTTGAACTGTGATTTTATTTGTATTTTAACATTCTTAAAATTTCTGTTATATCTAAATTTTTATCTCTTTAAAATTTTCTCATCATGGACAATAGACTTGAGGGTGATGCTACTAACCGGCCACCTTTCTTCAATGGAACTAATTATGCTCAGTGGAAACTGAAAATGAAAATTCATCTAGAAAGCATAGGTTTTGATATTTGGACTGCTATTGAATCAGAATACAAAATTCCTACTACTGCTAGATCTACTTGGGATAAACCTATAAAGACTGCTTACAATAACAATTGTAAAGCTATGAATTCCTTGTACTGTGCTCTAGGAGATGAAGAGTTTAATAGAATTTCTTCTTGTAAAACTGCATATGAAATTTGGGATACCTTAGTTGTTTCTCATAAAGGAACAACGAATGTTAAAGAAATGAGATTGAACACTTATACTATCATGTATGATAATTTTAAAATGAAGCCTGATGAACCCATTTCTGACATGTATCTCAGGTTCAATGAAATTGTTAATACAATGATCTCGCTGGGAAAGGATGTCTCATTGAAGGAACTAATTATGAGAATTTTGAGATGTCTACCTGATAGATGGAGAGGAACATCTGTCTCAATCAGAGAATCATGTGACATTGCTGCTCTACCTGTCAAGGAACTAATTGGCAAGCTGATGATGTATGAAGAAGAGCTTAAAGTGAATAAAGAAGAAGAAAATGAACCTCCAAGAAAGTCTGTCGCTTTCAAATCCTCAACTTCAAAGAATAAGGACAAAGAAAAGCTTCAAGCTGTAGTTGAAAGTTCAAGCTGTGAAGACAGTGAAAGTGATTCTGACAGTGATGCTGAGATGGCTCACATTGCTAGAAAATTTATGAAATTTTATAGGAAAAAGAAGTTCTTCAGAAAAACAAATTATAAGGGTAAGTATGATCACCAAGGTAAATGGAAAAAGGATTGGAAGAAGAATGACAAATCAGATGATGTTGTCTGCTATGAGTGCAAGAGAAAAGGACACATTAAAGCCGACTGTCCAAAGCTGAAGTATAAAAAGAAATATGAATATAAGGACAATAAGTTTAAGAAAGCCATGAAGGCTACCTGGAGTGCTTCTGAGGATAGCTCTACTGAATCTGAGAGCTCTGAAACTGAACGCAAAAATAAGGCAAACATGTGCTTTATGACAAACACTTCTCAGGTAACTGCTGTAACTCCTGCTTTAAATTATTATTACTCTGGAGATAATGCAGAATCTGACTCTGATTCTGGAACAATGTCTAAAAATGAATTGTTTGAGTACTGTGATATGCTGGAAGAGACATGTAATGAACTTAAGGATAAATACAAGTCATTAAAGAAACAGCATGCTCTCACCACTACAGTTAACACTAAACTCACTATTGAAAAAGAGAAAAATGCTCAACTGTTAAAAGAAAACACTGAACTGAAACTATCTAATGAGCAACTCAAGAAAGACTTAGAAAAGATCACCAATGGCAAAAATACACTAACACATATGCTAGGAAAGCAAATAGCACCTAAATATACAACTGGTATAGGATACCAACCTGGACAAAGGAAAATTGCAAAAACTAGATTCATTTCTAAATCTGGACAGAATGAAGGTAATTCTGGAACTTCATATGCTTCAACCTATTATATACATAGATATGGATCTAATAAAGTTTATCTTTCAATGTTTGTCAATTCTACAAATTATATGAGACCCATTAGACAAATATGGGTACCTAAAGTGTTATTGGCTAACCTGTCTGGACCCAAGAAAATCTGGGTACCAAAATCATCTCCCATCTAAATCTGTTTTGTAGGGAACTTGCTTGAAGATCTCCTGTAAAGAGACCTGGTATTTGGACAGTGGATGTTCAAGACATATGTCAGGAGACTTCTCTTGTTTTAAGAGTTTAATAAAAGTTGATGGAGGCTTTGTCACCTTTGATGATAATTCAAAAGGGAAAATCATCGGCCTAGGCCAGATTGGTATCACTGATTCAATTCTGATCTCTAAAGTTTTATTTGTTGATGGCCTTAAATACAATTTATTAAGTATTTATCAGTTATGTGATGATGGTTTTCATGTTAAATTTGAAAATGATTCCTGCAAAGTTTTTAATTCTAAGAATGTTTTGGTATTTTCTGCCTTAAGAAATGAAAATGTTTATGCTGTTAATCTGAATTCTTTAGCTAAGCAGAATATTAATTGTTTGAATGCTTTTCATAAAGAATCTTGGCTATGGCACAGAAGATTGGGACATTGCAACATTCACTCACTTAGAAAACTCTCTAGAAAAAACCTAGTTAGAGACCAACCTAAATTAGAATTCCCAAATGATAGAGTGTGTAACCCCTGTCAAAAGGGAAAACAACACAAAGTTTCTTTTAAATCAAAGAAAGAAGTTTTGACTTCTCAACCACTTGAATTGGTTCACATGGATTTGTTTGGACCATCAAGAGTTTCTAGTTTAAATGGGAAGCACTATGTTTATGTTCTTGTAGATGATTTTTCTAGATATACTTGGGTATATTTTCTAGCTCACAAAAGTGAATCATGTTCTTCTTTTGTTAAATACTCTAAATCTGTAGAGAACCTTAGTGGACTTAAGATTAAAACTTTGAGGAGTGATCATGGTCGTGAGTTTGAAAATCAAGATTTTGAATCTTATTGCTCACACAATGGCTATACTCATAACTTTTCTGCCCCTAGAACACCCCAACAGAATGGTGTAGTAGAAAGAAGAAACCGAACGCTTCAAGAAATTGCTAGAACCATGCTCAATGAATATGACCTGCCTATTTATTTTTGGGCTGAAGCTGTAAATACAGCTTGATATATTATTAATAGAGTCTTAATTAGACCTGTTCTTAAGAAAACCCCTTATGAATTGTGGAACAATAGAAAGCCTAAGGTTAGTTACTTTAAAGTTTTTGGTTGCAAAGTATTTATTCTGAATACTAAAGATAATCTGGATAAGTTTGCTTCCAAAAGTGATGAAGGAATTTTTCTGGGTTACTCTATTTCAAGTAAAGCCTATAGAGTATTAAATAAGAAAACCAAATGTGTGGAAGAATCTGTTCACATCAAGTTTGATGAAACTGATCCACATGAGCCTAAAACCTCTCTTGAGAATCTTGAAGAAGATTTGTCTATTCTGGACCTTAATGATAAATCTAAAGAACCTGTTATAAAAGCATCCAGTTCTAGACTTTTTCCAGAATCTGCTTCTGTTGAACCTGAACCTATAGATGAACCTGAAATTTCTAGTCCAACCTTTACCAGATCAACGAGGATTCTAAAGAATAATCTTTTAGAAGATGTTGTTGGTAATCTTGATAGAGGAACACAAACTAGAGCTTCTCTAAGAAACCAGGTTGAACATCAAGCTTTTCTTTCACAGCTAGAACCCAAAAATATCAATGATGATATCAATGATGAATTCTGGGTAATATCTATGCAGGAAGAATTAAATCAGTTTGAAAGAAACAAAGTCTGGGAATTAGTTGACAGACCTAAGGACACTTTGACAATAGGCACAAAATGGGTTTTTAGGAATAAAGTAGATGAATCTGGAAATATAGTTAGAAACAAAGCTAGACTAGTTGCACAAGGATATAGTCAAGAAGAAGGTGTAGACTATGAAGAAACTTTTGCACCTGTAGCTAGACTAGAAGCCATTAGGATCTTACTTGCATATGCTGCACATCTGGATTTCAAGTTATATCAAATGGATGTGAAAAGTGCATTTCTAAATGGTTTTATAATTGAATATGTTTTTGTAGAACAACCACCTGGATTTACTAATCCCCATTTTCCAAATCAAGTTTTTAAACTTTCTAAAGCTTTGTATGGTTTAAAACAAGCTCCAAGAGCTTGGTATGATAGACTTAGCAATTTCCTTATTTCAAAAGGTTTTACTAAAGGGATTGCTGATCCAACTCTTTTCATTAAAAGAATTTCTAAAGATGTTTTAGTTGTACAAATATATGTTGATGATATTATTTTTGGATCTTCTAAACACTCTTTATGTACTGATTTTTCAAAAAGTATGCAAAATGAATTTGAAATGAGCTTAATGGGAGAGCTTAAGTACTTTCTTGGATTTCAAGTATTTCAAAATGAAAATGGTATTATTTTGAATCAAAGTAAGTATACAAAGGATCTTTTAAAACGTTTTGGTCTGGATAGTATCATGTAAAGTGACACTCCTATGAGTACTACCTGTAAATTGGATGCAGATGAAACTGGGAAACCAGTTGATCAAACAAATTACAGAGGTATGATTGGTAGTTTACTTTATCTTACTGCTAGTCGACCTGATATTATGTTTAGTGTGTGTATGTGTGCTAGATTTCAAGATAATCCAAAAGAATCTCATTTGCTTGCTATTAAAAGAATTTTTAAATATCTCAAACACACGGTTAACTTAGGTTTGTTTTACCCAAAAGGACAATCCTTTGAGTTAATGAGTTATTCAGATGCTGACTTTACTGGTTGTAAGTTAGATAGAAAAAGCACATCAGGAACATGTCATTTGCTTGGAAAATCCTTAGTTTCTTGGTGTAGTAAGAAACAGAACTCAGTTGCATTATCTACTGCCGAAGCAGAATATATAGCTGCTGGTAGTTGCTGTGCACAAATTCTGTGGATGAAACACACTCTTTTAGACTATGGATATGTTCTTAAACATATTTCAATCAAATGTGATAACACCAGTGCAATAAACATCTCTAAGAATCCTGTATCTCACTCTAGAACCAAACACATAGATGTAAGACACCATTTCCTAAGAGATCACTATCAAAAAGTTGATATCTCTCTTGAATTTATTGGCACCGAACATCAATTGGCTGATATTTTCAATAAACCTTTAAGTTCGGATAGGCTAAGTTACATAAGACACGAATTGGGAATGTTTAATCACTGATGTGAAAATTCTCACTGATGTGAAAATTCTCACCGATGTGAAAATTCTCACTGATGTGAAATTCTCACCGATGTGAAAAATTCTCACCGATGTGAAATTCTCACCGATGTAAAATTCTCACCGATGTGAAAATTCTCACCGATGTGAAATTCTCACCGATGTACAATTCTCACCGATTTGTTTTTCTCACCGATGATTAACTCACACCGATGCAAGGTTTTAAAACTTCTGTCTTCCTCCAAGAATACGAATCGTTTTATTTTATTTTATATTACTTTATTTTAGTCGTTTATTTGGAATTCCTAAATGATAAAACTAAGTCTAAGCCACTTCTTACCTCACCGAGATCGAAATCTCTCACCTTCGAACCTTTGCTCCCAAATCGACCAAGAACCCTAAACCAGCGATGGAAAAAACTAAGCTTTCTATCGTCAGAGATGAAAGTGCAGAACCAAACGCTAAGAAGCAGAAGACACAGCATAAAGCTGGTGTTAGTGAAGTCAGAACTAGATCGGGAAGGCGACCAGTGAATCCTCACTTGCAGAATAGAGGCATAGTAATCGAGAAGGAACTGTGCGTGGAATGGCTACTGCCTAGAAAATCTTTAGTACTCGAGATTCTGGAGGACCAGAAATGGGTGGATTGTTTTTCGAATAAAAATGTCCCATACTACCCGAAGTTGGTAAAACAGTTCTATGAGTTTGTAACCTTTGAGAAGTCTGAAAATGAGAATCGGGTAAGCTCTTTCTTAAATGGAAAAGAGATGTCTTTCTCTTCAGTAGAGTTGGATGAGTATTTAAAAGTACCACATGAAGGTGTCTCTGGGTATGTATCAAGAGCAAAGCCACCTAGCAGTGAAATCTTTGATTATGAAACCGCCTTAAAAGAACTGACTGGTAATGGGAATCAAAGGCAAGTGGTTGCTGCTGAAATGGATGGAGAGAATCGACTGCTTTTCAAGTTTATTCAGCATGTGTTGATACCAAGGCGAGGAGATTTTAAAAATCTGAGATATCAAGATATCTATCTTCTTCATTTTCTAAGACATGGTGTGAAGATCAATCTGTTCAGATTGTTAATGCTTCAAATGGAAGACATGATTAGACCAAAGTCAAAGACTAATGCTTTGTTCTTTGCCAAGCTGATTTCAGTAATTATAAAAGTGAAAGGAATAGCTGAGTCTCAGGATGAGACAGTTGTAGTCAAGAACAATTTCTGCATCACCTCGACTGTTTGTAAGTACATGAAAATTAACTGGAACCCATGGAAGGGAGAATGGGTCAGTGATGATCAGAAGATATATGATAGGTTTAATCCTGTGGATCATCCCTCAAGACCAAAGGATATAAGAGATCCAAGTCTGAGACCTGATGAAGAGGAACCTGTTTATAGTGATGAAACAGAAGAAGAAGAAGAAGAAACTCCTATGGATGTTGGAGGAGATCCAGACCTGCCCCCAAGTCCAGTTGCAGAATTGGTTTATTCTAGGAAAGGAAAGGCAGAAGAAATTTTGTCTACTTATGAGGAAGACCAGTCTGTACCTCACCAAGAAGAAGAGGAAAAGGAAAATGTATCTGAATCGCCTGCTTCTGGTAGGTTAAGCATGGGTCCTTTGTTTGGAAGCTCAGCTATACCTGCTGCTGAAGTAGAAAGAGATACAGAAGAAGCTGTACCTGTATCAGAAGATCTTCTAGATGCTGCACCGGTGGAACTTGTAGTAGACGATTCTGATGAAGAGAATCCAGCACTGAATGCTGTTGTGATACATGAGAATGCTCCCATTGAGGGGGAGCATCAATCTGTTCTTGGAAATGTTACAGTAGCTATTGAGCTTGGAGACTGGGTAGAAGACCCAGGGTTTATAGTCTGTGGATTGGATTATCCGGATTCTGATAATGAGATGTCTGTGAATAGACCAAAGACCAATTATGATCTTGCTTCTGAGTTGTTGCCAGATGATGTGGTCAGATTTCATGATATGAATAAGCTAAAAGAGGACCTCAAAACTAGTTTTGTTGAAGAAGTGAAGTTAATGGAAACCTCCCTTTCATCCTCAATTAATTCAATAATGACTGATTCTATAGTTAGTTTGGCCTCAACAAGAGGATCTTCTGCAGTTGTCCCAAATGATTTTGTCTCTAAATCTGATCTTGAATTCATGAAAAATGAGCAGAAAGAATCATTCAGTGTATCAGTTGCTGAGATGAATCAAAGCTTTAATGAAGAAATGAAAATTTTGGAGAGATCCTTCGAGCTATCTCTGGCTTGTAATTTATCCTCTTTTGTGTCTGAGCTTATGGAAGAAGTGAAAGAGTGCCAGACTCAGTCTTCTAGAATCAAAGCAGATCAGGAAGCTCTCAAGACAACAGTTGTTGCTTTGGATTCTTATATGAGCTCCAATTCTCAAGCTGACAAGGACCTAGCTTATGTGAAGAGTGTAGTAAGCCAGTTTGTCTCGGTGTTTGAAAGTTTCAAAACCTCAGTGAAGGATCACGTTCAATTACAAGACTATCAAGTTCAAAGCCTAATCAGTGGTTTTCCTAAGAGTTTCAAAGAAACTGTTTCCTTCTCTCTTGGTCCTCTCACATCCAAACATTTAGTTGATCTGAATTCAATTCGAGCAATGTTGAAGGAGGAGATTGGTTCCATTTCAACCAGTGGCTCTGTGGACTCATCAGAGTTGAGCCGAGTGGTGCTTTCTACAAGAGATTCTGCTAGAGAAATAATGAAGATTGTTCAAGACTATATGAGAGAATACTCTGCCTCTCAGGAAGCCGTAAAGAGCAAAGTGGACTACTACTTCACCAAACTCTTCACCAAGCATCAACTCGAACACCACTTCAAGCTGATGTTGGAAAACATGAAGCTTCCTCCAGTAACTCAAGCTTTTAGAGAACAAGTGAGCAAGCTAAGAGAACTGACTCCTGCCCTTTTTGCATGTTGATGCCAGACCAGTCATCATACCTCCTGCTTTGCCTGCTTCTGCCTCAGCTGCTTCCACAGTCCAGCTGACTCCTGCTCAAGCTATTCGAAGCCTCACACCAATGATCACCTAGATATCTTCAACCTACAGGCCTGACTCTGTGTTAGTGGCCCAGCCTCCTTTGATCTTTTCTGGTATTCCAAAACCTTCACCTGCATCCTCACCACCCAAACCTTCTTCTGATCCCAAAGGAAAATCTCACGTGGAAGAGGTGGAATGATCCAGTGGCTAGGATTTTTGATAGGAATTCATTTGTATTCTGTTTTTGTACTTTTTGACTACTCTAATATAGAAGAACTCTTTTTACTTCTCATGTTTTATTTGTCTCCTATATATGCTTTCCCAATTTTTGATTATCACAAAGGGGTAGAATAATAAGGGAGAAACATTTTATGAGAGAATAATAAGGGGGAGGACAATAAGCGGGGGAGAACAAAATGAGAGAATGAGAAATTTTTTCTCAATGGAGAAAAATAAGGAATAAGGGGAGACACATTAGCCTTTTTTCATTTTTACCTCTGATACCTTATGTCTATTTAGTACCTTATGATTGCTACCTCTAATAACTTATCTCTATATCATACTATTTCTATTATCTATGATGCTGATTTCAATAAGAAAATTGAATTCAATATTATACTCTTTACTATTATATTTTCACTATGTTAAATGTCCATATCATAAATTGTGATTATCAAAAGGGGGGAGATTGTTGACCTCACCTGTTTTGATAATCTCAATCATGTATTCATATGTGTTGAAAATCCCAATTATGTTTTCATTCTCTATGATATTCTAAGTATCATTGAACTATACTTTAATTCTTTCAAATCTGTGATCAAACAAATAATAATTTGTAAAATAGTCTTTGGAATATGTTAATCCTCATTTATCCATGTTCATTCAAGTTATATATTGATTTTAACACAATCGTATGTGTTTTGCATAATACAGATAAGTAATCTGCCTATAGCTACTGATAAAGAGCTACCGGTACCCAGTCTACCGATAGACTTAGTCTACCGACAGACAGCTACCGATAGACTTAACACAGAGCTACCGATATAATTAAACACAGAGCTACCGATGTACTTATAAATGTAAGCTACTGACTTACAGACAGCTACCGATACAAACATAGAGCTACCGATGTTAGTATACATAGCTACCGATGGAATAAGAGTCACCGATGGACGAAGCTACCGATACAGACTCACAGCTACCGACGCATGGAGCTACCGACGCATGGAGCTACCGACGCATGGAGCTACCGACGCATGGAGATACCGATAAACAAAGTCACCGATACAAGCATGTACCAACCGACGCATAGAGCCAACCGATAGAGTCAAAGCAACTAATGAATTCAAGCTACCGATGTCCAAGCTACCGATGCTGATTACCTACCGATCACTCGACTCACTGTTTGAATTTTTTTATTTCCTATATTTAATCCATCTAACGGTCATATCATGTACATTTTAATGAATTGTCAAATATCTGATAAAGGTTGTCGGATGTCAGGAACCCGTACCTCGTACCTGCTGAAAAGAAATCTTTTTTGCCCCTGTTGGGAGATAAATATGAGAAGACTACACTGCCCAAGACACACATCAACGAACAACAAGAAGCGAACTAGAGAAGTGCGTGGTGGATGACATATACCAGAAACACAAGAAGAGAAAAACGAGTTCCATCAAGAACACAGAGAAGCTCATAGACAATCAAGCATACTCTAGAAGTGTTTTGTGCATACAAGAAGAACACTGAAGAACTTCAACTACGACATTTTCACTGTCTGTGAACCTGGAGCATACGACACTTTGTTTCTCAAATAGAAACGAGAAGAGGACTCAGACTCACTTTTGGTCGAATCCAAAGGAGTCCAGAGCTACACTGAAATCACCAGAACCACTTCTAAACTCTACATGTCTTGTTCTGTGATTTATTATTACTCTTTTCGAGCAGTGTGTGTTATCTGCTGTATCTAACACATACACTGTCTCTTGTACTCAAACTGAAGGATTTGTAAATCCTTACCAAACTCTTTCATTCTTTCTTTCCCACGAATAACAGTGGTAGAGGTCGTGTGTGACCTGGACAGCTGGTTGTTGTTGTACTGTTTCCCACGAAGAACAGTGGTAGAGGTCTTGGACCTGGACAGTTGTAAACTGTTGAACCTCGATCCAGGGTGTGGATCATTTTTATATATAAACTTTTGAGAGGACTAAGTCTCGGCTTGAGACTGAACCTCTTGGTTACATTGTTGTGCCATCTCTTTCAAAGTTTTATTCCGCTGCTAATCACTTTAAAACTAATACTGTTTTTAACATTACTTTGATAATTAAATTAGAAAGTGTTTATGTTAAGTGTAGATTAGTAAGTTAGTTTCAAAAGATAATTACACACTCCTGTGTTGATTAACTGGGAATTAATCAATCCCTTGAGAATCTGACAGAACCTCTACTTTAATATAAATTCACTACAGTTTAATTTATTATTTTATTTGGGGGTCTTTAAGACATTGTTTTTAAATACAGAAATTTTAATTGGTACTCAATTCACCCCCCTCTTGAGTAAACCACTACGACCAACACTACCTTCCCAACACGATCCAGTATTTCAAAAGGACCGATATATCTAGGGCTCAACTTCCCCTTCTTTCCAAATCTCATAACCCTCTTCTAGGGAGATATTCGTAAGAACACTTTATCACCCACTTCAAACTCTAGGTCTTTTCTTCGGTTGTCGGCATAACTTTTCTGTCGACTCTGAGCTGCTATTATGTGTTGTTGAATAGATCTAACATTTTCTGCCATTTCATCAATGAGATCAGCTCCTAATAGCTTTCTTTCCCCAACTTCATCCCAGTAAGTTGGAGTCCTGCATTTCATTCCATAGAGAGCTTCATAAGGATCCATCTGAATACTGGAGTGAAATCTATTATTATAAGAAAATTCCACCAAAGGTAGGTGTTGATCCCAACCTCCTTTGAAATCCATAGAGCAAGCTCGCAACATATCTTCTAGGGTTTGAATTGTTCTCTCAGACTGTCCGTCTGTCTGGGGATGATAAGCAGTGCTGAAACTCAACTCTGTATCCAGAGTATGCTGAAGACTTTGCCAGAACTTCGAGGTAAATCTCGGATCCCGATCAGATATAATAGAAAGTGGTACTCCATGCAATCTTACCACTTCCTTTACATATATCATGGCAAGATGATCTAGAGAGAAATCCTCTCTAATAGCAATGAAGTGTGCAGACTTTGTAAGACTATCAACTATGACCCAAATAGCATTATTGCCTTTGGATGTTTTAGGAAGTCCTGTGACAAAGTCCATAGTGATGTTTTCCCATTTCCATTCGGGTATGGGTAATGGTTGTAACATCCCCTTAGACTTCTGTCTCTCATCTTTAACTTGTTGACAAACCAAGCATCGAGAGACATATTCAGCAACATCTCTTTTAATGCCATCCCACCAGAAGTACTCTTTTAGGTCCCTATACATCTTCGTGCTTCCAGGATGAATAGAGAATGAAGAACTATGAGCCTCATCCAGCAGCTCCTTCTTTAATTCGGGGATGGGAGGAACACAAACCCGATTCCTGAACTTTATTATCCCATCACAATCAAGGTTGAATTCAGGAACATTTCTCACCTTCTTTTGTAACTCGACATCTTCTTTCTATGCCTCCTTAATCTTCGCATGTATAGATGGTTGAACATTCATTTGAGAAAGATAAGATTTTTCCCCTTCCATTATAATTCCAAGATCCATCCTTTGTAAATCCATAAATATTGGATCTTTTGTGATCCTCATCATGGATAAACTAGCATGGTCTTGTCGACTTAATGCATCTTCCACCTTGTTTGCTTTCCCAGGTTGGTAATGGATTGAGTAGTCATAATCCTTAATCAGCTCCCACCATCTTCTTTGATGCATATTCAACTCCTTTTGTGTGAAAATATACTTTAAACTTTTATGATCAGTATAAATATCACATCTTTCACCATAAAGGTAATGCCTCCAAATTTTTAATGCAAAGATTACCGCAGCCAACTCCAAATCATGTGTTGGGTAATTTTGCTCATGGATTTTCAACTGTCATGAGGCATAAGCTATCACCATATCATTTTGAATAAGAACACACCCCAATCCCTTCTTGGATGCATCACTTTAGATCACAAACCTTTCTCCAATACAAGGCAGTGTAAGCATAGGTGCACTGGATAACCTTCCTTTCAACTCCTTGAAATTCTCTTCACATTCCTCTGTCCAAACAAACTTAACTCCTTTCCGAGTCAACTTGGTGAGTGGATTAGATAATCGTGAAAAATCCTTTACAAAACGTCGATAATATCCAGCCAAACCAAGAAAACTTCGGATCTCAGTTACTGTTGTTGGTCTTGACCATCTTTCGATAACCTCTGTTTTTGCTGGATCCACAGATATCCCCTCTATTGAGATTATGTGACCCAAAAATGCAACTTTTTGAAGCCAAAATTCACACTTGGTAAATTTGGCATAAAGCTTCTCCTTTCTCAGGGTCTTCAATATAATTCTCAAGTGATCTTCATTCTCTTCCTTGCCCTTTGAATAGACAAGAATATCGTCTATAAAGACTACCACAAATTGATCAAGATATTCTCTAAAGACTCTATTCATTAAATCCATGAAGATAACAGGGGAATTAGTAAGACCAAATGGCATCACTATAAATTCATAGTGTCCATACCTTGTACGGAAAGCCGTCTTTGGTATATCCTCCCTTTTGACCCTTAATTGATGATACCCTGAACGAAGATCAATCTTGGAAAAGTATTGAGCTCCGCGTAGTTGGTCAAATAATTCATCAATGCATGGGAGAGGATATTTGTTCTTGATAGTGATCTTGTTAAGTTCATGATAATCAATGCAGAGTCTCATTGATCCATCTTTCTTCTTAACAAATAGAACAGGTGCTCCCCAAGGTGACGCACTAGGGCGTATGAATCCCTTATCAAGATTCTCTTGGAGTTGTTTCTTCAATTCCTGCAACTCAATTGGGGCCATTCTATAAGGTGTCTTTGAAATAGGCAAAGCACCCGGTACGAGTTCTATTGAAAATTCAACTTCAAGATTTGGTGGAAGACCCGGTAATTCCTCCGGAAAGACATCATCAAACTCTCGTACAATGGGCATATTCTTAATCGTGAGTTTCTCACCAACCATTTGGGATAAATAACCTTCATTTAGTGGAATCAATACCCATAAGATGGAATAAATTTCCACTGGAAGGTTATGTTCATCCTTGCATTGGTATACGATCGTAGATTGATCTGGAATATGAAATGTGACTTCCCTTCTTTGGCAATCAATATGAGCTCCATGTAGAGAAAGCCAATCCATGCCAAGAATCACATCAAATTCCACTAAAGGAAGGATCACAAGATTTGCAGGAAGCACTTTCCCACAAACTTCGATCGGAGAAGAATTATAAACTTTTGATGCGACTGTTGTGCCATTAGGTGTTGTCACAGCTAACTCAACATCTAATTGTTGAGGTAATACGGTGATACCCTTAGAAAATTCTTTAGAAATAATAGAGTGGGTGGATCCAGAATCAAATAAAACATTTTCTACTTTAGAGTGGATGGTAAGTGTACCTTTCACCACTTCGTTATCGTACTCCACATCGCTGATAGAAATTGCATGTGACTTTCCTTTGTCTTTAGCCTTAAGATTTTGTTGACGTAAACAATCATCATCAACCCTTGGATTTGGGCATTGATTGGCATAATGCCCCATCTCCTTGCACTTGAAACATTGAAGTGTAGTAGGTTCATTCTGTGTATCCCTTCCTTTGTTTGCATCATTAGACATCTTCTTCCCATTATCGCGACATTCAAATGCCCGATGACCTTCCTTTCCACATTTGAAACATTTACTTGTCCCTTTAAGACAACTCCCTCCATGTTTCTTTCCACACTTTGAGCATAAGGGAAAGCTCATCTTCTTTTCAGTGTGCTCTTTAGATTTTCCTTTGAATTCCATCTTCATCTTCTTATCAAACCCATGTGACTGATGGGTTACTCCAATCTCCATCTCGACTTTGAGAGCACATCAAACGATTTCCTCGTAGCTATTGAAGTCCCTTATGGCTAACGCCCTTCGAAGACTTGGTTTTAAGCCACTAAAGAATCGATCGATCTTACTCTCAGGTTGGATAATAATACCAGAAGTATACCTTGCAAGTCTTGTAGAATTTGCTTCATAGGTACCAACAGATTCATCATCCCTTTTCTTCAGTTCAAGAAACTCTTTCTCCATCTTTGTTCGGAGAATACGAGGGAAGTACTTATTGAAAAATAAGTTCTTGAACTCGTCCCATTCCATAGACTCAATTTCATCCCTTTGCCTCGTATTCTTAATAAGATTCCACCATTGATCAGCATCTCCTTCCAAACGATACACTGCTAGGATGACTTTATCATGTTCAGAACATTGAAGAACTGAAAATATCTTTTCAGTAGTACTAAACCATTGTTCAGCAACTAATGGATCAGTAGACCCACTGAAATACGGTGGACGCTGCCTCATGAAGGATTCAACATAATGTTGCTCCTTCCTTTGCTCGTTTGGAAGTCCTGCATGATTCATAGCTTGAGAAAGTTGTGTGAGCATGGCTACAAGATTTTTCATTCCAGCTCCCATATCGTTTGGTTGCTCAGGGGGACAATCATTGCATTGCCCATCGCATTCCGTATTAACACGGTTCCTTCGGGTTCCAGCCATTGGCTAAAACCAAGAAGAATAGTGTGAGCAACACTAATTATAATAGGAAAACCACATAATTCAAGAATAAAATTTTCATGCTTAAGGTCTTATCCTAGGGAATTCATGGCCATTTCTAAAACACTAAGATTGTGTTCTATGGTTAGACTTATCCTTAGGGTTCTTACTAAGTATTTCACATCCTAGTTTCCAAAGGTTGACTATGCCTTTCCTCTGATACCAACTATAGCGGTCTAGAATTACTTCCAGTGGACTACAATTGATACCTATCAGGGCACTCCATGGGCGGCTACACCCCCTGGGCGGGACACACCACCATCCCCAGTGGCAGCCATTTCCTCATGAAGCCCTTGGGTGGAGAGCCATGCTTCGTCCAACGCTCACATGTGAGAGTTCCCAAGGGTCAGATACATTCCTACCTCCTTTTCCTCTGATACCAACTATAACGACCCATACTTTACATACATTGTTAATACTTCAAAATTGAATCACAATTATTACAACATATGACAAAACCACAAAGGACCGCATAGGTATAGTGTCTTTAGAAACTGAGAAACATAAACAACTGGTTCATAAATCTTCTACAGTGTCTCTCATTTATTTCATCATATCTAGGGTCCCTTTTAGCATATTCTACTTTATATCCATCTTCCTAACCTGGGGAAAAGAAAACATAAAAGGGTGAGCTCAAATGCTCAGCAAGGGCAAATAAAGGAAATAAAAATCATATCATATCTTTTTAAAAATCATAACCTGCAAAAGAGATCATAATATCTTAACATGGAATAAATCATAGAAGTGAAAATGAGATCCCCATAATCATAACATGAAACTTGAAACTTTGTGGCATGCACACATAATCATGGAAAATCATTTCTTGTTAGTCATGACTCATTGCCAAGACTATCTTAGTGGACAAAGTCCCTTTCTGAACCGAGTCACCCTCGTTCCAGTCCTGTTTCACTGAACCGGTATAACCTACCGTTCCATCCATGTCTATCTCATGAGATATAAAATATTTACCCAATGCATTGGAGGTAGATATAGGTCTCACCCATCTTATAATGAATCCTTTCTTATGTGTGCCACATAATCATAAACCATACATCATAGTGTAACCCATGTAATAAAAATGGGATTCTTAAACAACATGACATCATAAAACAATTCATATAAGATAAAGGAATTCATAAAAATGATTCCATCACAACATAATCAAATCCATGTAATAATAGGGATAAAAACAGAACCCTTTTATTATCTTATATGGAAAATAATTTCGATAAAATACTTGAACTTCATTCCTGAGGAAAATATCATTTCTACTTCAAAAAAACTTTTCCTTTCTTAACATGTCATAAAATTTTAAACTAAAAGAAGTTGATTAAAAATAAACTTGAAAACTTGTAAAGGAAACTTCTTGGAAATAATGTTTTAGAAATCCATTCATGCCGTATATGTTAAAAAAACATTCTTCGTACTTTTTTTCGGAAAAGTCAAAAAGTACCTCGTACGAAAAACGACAAAATATTCTTTTCATACATATTACTAAAAACTCACTGAAGGGTAAAAATGGATCTAAACAATTTTAGGTGGATGGAAATAATATTACATATTGAGTAAACATGGATGTGGATGATAAAATACACCCCAGTAAATACTTACGAATAAACAATCTCGGATAAAAATGAGATTGTGATATTTCCCTTACCTTAGGTCTGATTTGCTTTTGTACATGTCCGAAGCTCCTGTATAATGGTTTAAATAATGTTATTGACTTATTCCAGAGTCATACATATTGATATGATATCATATATGGTCATATTCTTAGCTTCTTGTTAGTAATATTTCATTGTTACTTGTTACTCGGGTCTTTATTGCCTTTTGTTCTTATGCGTGTTTTGCCGAATAAATTCTTATTCTTATTTTAAGGTTATAGATACCTTATATCCAGAATGGTATTAGTGTAACATATATCATATTTATTCATTCAATTCATTTATATAATTACTATGTAATGATGATCATGTAGAACGAGTCACATCACATCGTGGAGACGGTATTCCGTACGTACGCACGAGTGATGATATCGTTCCTATGATCGTGGAATTGTATTGGAGTGTATATATATTATTTCAGTATCAATATTACTTTATAATAATCATAAATAGTTACTCATTACACCATTATACACATCCTTGTAAAGTGATGGTGGAAAATAGATTACACCACGGCGTGGAGACGGTATTCCGTACGTACGCACGCGCGGTGATTTCATTTTTCCGTAGGATGGATAGAAGGTGAATTAGGGTTGTTTCATAATTATAATAACATATAAGTATGTAAGTAATACTGATTTTATTACTTTATCATGAAACAACTAAAGAAGAAGAAGAAGTTGAAGAAGAAAGAAATTGAAAAGATCGGTAATGGATATTACCTCTTCTTTGGAATGCTTCTTTGAATCCTTCACTTAGGGAACTAATATTGGTCTTTGAAGAATACCAGGACCTCTAGGATTATTCTAGGGAAGTGGAGAGTAGAAAATGGCAGGGGTTGTCCGAGCTTGAGTGCTCAATTTGGTTTGAGGAGCAGGGGGAGGAGGTGCCCTTTTATAAGGGAGGAGAGGGGCACCTTAGGAATATCTCAAAATATTATTTTATATTAAAGTCAAAATCGGTTTATAATGGTTCCAAAGGGTCTTATTTCGAAGCTAAAGTGGGGAAGGGTCGAAATCCTATCAACCAATAGGATTTATACAAGTTTAGGATATTATTTTAACCTTATCAATTAGATTTAACTCTAAGTTAAATAATTTAACTTTTACCGTGTCTTTTTGTTTTCTTTCACTATATGGTTAATACACTTACTATAACATGACAAACGAACCCCAAATTGTTTATTATTAATATATATATCCTTATCTATGTCATTTGGCTGAAACATATATTTTTATGAATACAATAACAATTAATAATATAACATTTGATTTAAAAACTATTTTGTGTCAATTTTGACACTATTTGATATATGATTTTTGTGAAAGTCATAACAGAAATATATGTTCGAACAAAGTTGATTAAATCAACATTAATATATCATAGTAACCTAGAAAATTAGTGGAATTCATAAAAAGTCTCAAATTACATTTATTTTGGTGTTTATAACATCAATTATGTCAATATTTCTTTAATAAGATAATTACTGCATCATCATTTTGTCATAAATAAATTAAATTATTTAATGTCTAAAAATTACAAATAAAATACCATTATGTAGGAAATCTTTTTAGATTTATAATGAATATTTATAGTCGAATTATTTTATGTATAACCCCATATTAAAAATGATTTACTTATTAAACTTTGATTTTAACTATTTTAACCCTTCTTTAAATAAATTAATAATAAGTGTCCTAATCTAACCCAAGTGGGCCTAAATGGTCATATTTTATTCATAAGGTTGTTTTTGGTCGAATTACACTTATCCAATAGAATTAGGACATGTGTTAGGGTAATATTAATATCATATTTACCCTTAGTTACCCTATTTACTATTAACCGCGGTAAAAAAAGTAAAAAGTTACTATTCACCAAAAAATTATTTTTATCTCATTGAACCACATTTTACTTACTGATATCAACCGTGTCTGTCGGATTTTCAAAATTCCATTCACAGAAGCGGTAAAATTAAGTTTTATGCAAAATTCAGTTTTTAACCTACCACTTAGTGGTTTCACTATTCATCAAAAATTGAAAGTTTTCAGAAAAATACCAAAATTTCACCCTAGGCTAATTTCGATATTCTGAGTCCAAAAATGAAGTCCATTTTGAAAAATAAAATTTATAAAATTTCAAAAAGTGGTTATTACTATTCATAACGGCTAGTTTTAATAGCATATTGTTGTTTAGTGAAACTCGGTATTGCGTACGACGCAAGCTATCGAGGAAGGTCGCGATTGCATGTAAAGAAAGCCAAGCAAGTGTTGTGTAGAAAAAGATTCCTTTGATGATTTATATAACATAAAAGTCTCGGGTGTTACACAACACAAGACATCAAGGAAATTAAAAATAATATGTCTCATCAAAATTTCAGGGTGTTATAGATGCCTCCTTGGATAAGGACATTAGACACAAAACTCCACTTCATTTATGTATAATTGAGTGAAATTACACTCCACTTCCAATATTTTTAGGACATTGGACATTGTGCCATTATAATTAGTTTGGATTTTCATATATGCCTTTCTACATTCCCATCTTGATTTCCTTGATTTACCCGTAATTGATAATTCATAAATTCCATGGGACTTTTTGATCCCTTATAGGATTATCATTATTCATGGACACCTTGGTTTTGCACCTTGTGTCCCAAGATTATATTATAGAATAATGGATACTCAAATACATTCGAACATAGGCCAATTTTTGGTAGTTTAGAATGTTCATCCCTTGAGTAAAATAAGCAGACATGGGAAATCCTTATTTTCTTTAATTATTTTTTTTATTATTACATGCACACTTTATTATTAGATACTGATATACATGATAGTATTAGACACCATTGGTGGTGGCCTAATGAGTTTTACTCACACCCAATTTGAGTTTATGTTTGATTCCCTAAAATAATTATTAGATATAGGAAGGTATAATGGTATGATCCAGGCTTTAGACACATGATTTTTGTATTAAATTGGAGTACTATATAAGAGGATTGATATGGTTCTCTTAAAGCTATTGGAGTTTAGTATTTTTCCTGTACACTTTTTTTCGCCATTAACTAATATATGCATACTTTCAAGTTACATTTACACATTATTTTTGTATTGCATCATGAAATCATCATTCTTTCCATGAGACTGATTATTATCTAGGTATTATATTATTTTCTAAATTATTTTATACATTATGTTTGATATTATTCTTCCACTTATTAAATATATATATTACCATGGTGATCCAATATTATAGAAAATTAATATTATCCCTACCAAACCATCACAGACCCTTTATTCTTGTAAGAATAAGCTAGCATAAATGGGGGAATGTTATAGGCCATGTATCCACCAAGTTAGGTAACATATGAGTGGACCAAGAATGACATGACACATCCATGATGTCTATATATAGAAAATTATCACATAGCTTCTTAAACCACTCCCTATACTAATTTAAATTTTCTATTGAAATTTATCAGTGCAATATATATCTATCATTATGGTTGTGATCCTAGATGATGTTGAAATTTAAAAAAATCTATTATTGGTCCTCCTAATCATTAACCTCTATAGGTTGTATGTTTCTAATTCACAACTTATTTTTTCCTTTGAGTGAAAAAATGAATTCGATCCATCAGACTTGTTCCACACCCCCTATTATGATAAATATTGAGTAAAAAACTATAAACTCATTTATTATCTAATTGGTTTATTAACATAAAATCCCATTTAATTCTACTAACTATTTTATTAAAACAAAAATTTAATTAATAGTCACCTTGAAGATCATTCTTGTAAATTTGATTATTTTGAAGAAAGTATTTTGAGGAACACAACTCTTAATATGTTTGGATGCAATTTTCTTTTGTAGATTTAAGATTATAGTTAAATCTTCATGTTTGAATTGATTTTTTAAGAGATATATTCTATAAATATAATTATAAGATCACGTTTTTTAGTTTTGAATGTAAGTTTATTTATATGTTTGGTAAAAACTAAATTATTAGTCATTAGATGATATAGTAATTAAAATTAAGTTATAGATTATTAAAACGATATTCCTTGTAATGGAACCTTTTTTTTTGACACACATTTCATTGATTTGATCAAGAATATTTGAATTCCAAAATTAAAAATAATATTAATGGTAACCTTATGGTTTCCTCCATGTTGGAGTGATCTAAAATTCATTGTAACTTTAAATATAAAATCTGGTTGTTCTAAATTTATTTTATTTTAAAAAAAGGAATTAGTGGATAATAGATTTAAAACAAGATGTTGAAATCTTACCCGAACATGTTTGAAAATATGATTACAATACTATTCATGTATTTAGATAGAATTATTTTTCCTCTTATTTGATTATGAACAACATTATTCTAAATTGTTTCACCTCTCACCAAATTTTTAATCTTTTTTTTGAGTCTAAACATAATATTAATTTATTTTCTAGTTTACACCCCTTAACTTTTTTTATATGGATTATAAAATCTCTCCATGTTAACATAGGAAATACCTAATCAAGTTTGGTTGATCCTAAGACACCATGAAGTTACAAATCCCATATTCTATGTGTCAACTAAAGGAATTTTACCAACAAAATTAATCAATACCTTCATGTATAAATTATTATTTTGTGTGTGGATATTATAAATCATTGTCCCATTATGTTTTTAATAAATAGAATTAGAACTAAATATAATTTCATCAGCTATTATGAACTCCTACTGAGTACTGGTGTACATTAACAGTAGAGAGTTCTATATTCATTTTAGTTTAAATAAATAAGAATTACATATGGAAAACCCTCTATTATATAATTACTCGTAGTGTACCACTCCATTAAAAGGGTAACAAAGATGAATTGGGAAGAAGAAGTTTTTATGAAAAAAATAAAATAATAAATTAAAAAATCAGAATTAAAATCTCAAGATTTTTATGTACCCCCTCTTACATTTCCACTATGATCTACCAGAAGGATATTGGTTTATATATTTATTGGTCTTTGTCAATCCATTGAGATCCCCTATATTAAATTCCTAAAATGTCCCATTTTCCCTCAAGATATCAAATTTCAGGGTAATTCATTCATCCTCTAAATCTGCAACACTACTTATTAACAGAGAAAAAAATATTTCTCATAATATGGTCCTTGTGTAATTATATGATTTTTTATATTAATTATTATGTTCTATCCAAAATCCTTAGCATAACCATGAATTTCACAACAATAATATTTTTTGCCTTTTCTCCTTCTAAAATTTATCTACATTTTGAAATGTAAATTTTCCAACATTGGTAATCCTGACACAGAAGGGAAAATTTTATTATTAATTAGACAATTCCCCATTGAAGAGATGATTTTTCAAAAACCTAGTTGAAATTTTATATACAAAGATGAAATCCACAATTCACAGACAAATTTAATACATATAAATAAGGTCTACTGCACATATATATAATAGAATACATCACATGTCTTTTTAAATTTTCCAAAAAAAATTATATAATAAATATATCTTCCAATGATCTCAAATGTGTTATTTTGAGCTGATTTTTCAAAAATGAAACCAAAATTTCATTCACATAGATGAAATATCAACTATGGAATACCAATTCTCCTACAAGATAGTGGTAAGATAATTCCACATTGAATTTTTCTCAACTCTCATATATTATTTCAATAATTTATTTAAACAAACTTAAAATCTTCCTAATATTATATTCTAGGACTTCATAATAACCTTTATTAATTCTACAATAAAAACAGATACACCCATAGAAAAGTGTGCGTTTTATTCTAACAATTCTATAGGTGAAATAGTCAATTAAATGTTCTGTTTTAATTCACAAGATAATTTATTCTAAAATAATTAATAAAAACTAATATATCTGATATTTACCCAATAATAGACCAAAATAATTAGGCTAAAATCCTCAATTCAAAAGTTAAATATACTAAAATATTGGAATTATCATCATCCCACTCTATTCTATATAAATATTTCTGCTCAGGAGACTCTATTTGACCAAATAATATCATATATTTCGATCCCTTAGATCTTCCATGGATCCCCCTTTATTTTAGGTTTAATATGAGTTATTTCATCATGATATATCTGGATAATACTTACACACTTATTATTATATTTTTTTATTCTTCATTAATTGAAATTGTTGTGTTTCAAATAGGTTTTTTGTAAGGATTAAATATTTTCATGATGTTTTAATAATAGATTATTGGGGATGTTTATGGTGGTATCACAAGGATGATGAGATATAAATAATATTGTATGTTTCTCATCATATCAAAGAAAATATGTGGCCTAATGGAATTTAGTAGTTATTTATCCAAAATTTCATCTAATTAATTATTAATTGATAATAACTTCAGAGTGATTCTATTTACCTTTGTAAAAAATGACATGTCATTATGGTTGTTAATTACTTTAAGATATGTTAATTGGAATAAACATAATGATATTTCACATATCATGCCTTGTCAGATTAAATTAAATAATAAATAATAAATGATTAGAATTGACAAGTGATGTTTTATGTCTTGAGGTAATGAATTATTATAATATTGGGGATCGTACTAAGCTTGGATATTTATTATGGTCATCAATTAAATCTAGAAATTCTATTAGGGGAGGGATGTAGTATCTATAATATAAAAATATATGTGTCTCTTTTATTTGTAACATAATTGTTCCATGTACTTTAGTATAAAAATATGTAATGAGTAAGGTGATTTTGGAATTATGGGGTAATCTTATGGAAATAATTAATTAGTGGCTCATGTTTATCGTGCATGGGTTAAATATGTGAGATTGGTCTGGTGGATATGATGTGATTTCGTTAAATGACATGAATGGATTCAAGTACCCTAGACATGTATTGGATGGTGAGATGAGTTGTATTTTTGATGGATTGTGATAGAGTGATCTATTTTAGGGGATATTAACTGGACAACCCTTGATTAATGCATATATAGGTTTCATTCCACTAGTATTGTGTGGGAAAATATATGGAAATAGCCTCAGTACCATAGAACTCTTAAAATATGATTGATGAAATATTTAATATAACCATATAAGTAAAGGTAAATATTAGGTTGTAGGTTATATGTGTTTTTAGTTTTTAGAAGTGATAAATATATCTCTTTGGATATTCCACGTGGAATAAAATAATTGTTAGGAGAGGAAATAGGCTCTCTTTAGAATGTGTATAGTGAGGTAGAGAGGTGAGAACATTTTATGGAAAAAAATTATTTATTTGAGAGCTATGTGATGAATGGATATTATTTAATGGTATATTCTTATTTCTAAAATAAGTAGGTTTTTGTTTGTTTTGGTAAGGTCTTATGGTCTATGTAAGGATTTATGTTAAGTATGTATAAGTCTGGCTTAGTGTTTGAACATGATATTTTTGTATTACCTATATTCCTATGATAATTATGAGTATTGTTAATTTATGGATTGGGTTGAGGTATATGGATGGCATGGATGGTTAGGGTGGTGAGGTATACTTGATTATGAATCCATTTAATACAAAAATTGGTGGGGATATGTGTAATGATAGCCAAGGGATATAATCTGGTATGTTTTATAAATTATTTGTCATATTATTTATAGAATATCCATAGTTTGATATAGCTATGATCCCTCGCCTAGAGTGAGATGATGGAGGCATGTTATGTGATATGAGATGTTGTATTAGAAAATTTTATGACTGATATCATATTTTTTTGGACACGGCACAAGTCTTAAACCTACATGATAGGGTGGAAGAATGTGATGTTATAAAAATCCTTACCCTAAGTGAGAGGGTGGATATGTGTGTTGTGAAATGGTACCTCACACAGAGTGAGAGAGTTGAGGCATGTGAAGTAGTATCTGAAATATATTGAGAAAACACTGTTAGTGAAAGAGTGGAGACATATGATATGATATAGGACTTCACCATGTTTGAGAGGATGGAGACATGTGATATGGTATAAAATTTTGTATGAATCCTTTGAATGAGTGTGTGGGTGGAGTTAAAGGATGTGATATAGGGCCTCACCCTAAGTGATAGGAAAGAGGCTTGTGATGTGTTATGTGATGTGATATGAGACCTCACCCTAACTGATAAATTGTAGGTATGTGATGTAATAAGGGACCACACCCAGGGTAAGAGTGTAGAGGTATTAGATTTCTTATGATATATGACGTAATATTTCCCCAAGATTTAGAGGGTCATGGTTTTTGAATAGGAATGAGGACATGATTTTATAAGAGACCCTAACATCTGTGAGAAGTTAGTGGTTAATAAAATTTTTATAATAACAACCAATAAGTCTATGTATGGTTTTTTATTTTTATAATAATAATAAATCGTATCTAGAAATACCAAAAGTAGGTGGGTTTAGGTAATGTGGGGGACATGTTTTCACATAATGACTTGGTGTGTTTTCTTTCAGGTAGTATATTGTCAACTAGTTTATTTTACCATATATGGATACACTATATATGATACTATATATGAGGGGAACATGTTAATACCCCACTAATTTATATGATCATTTCATACACAAGAACCTCAATAACCATATATACCTTGTATTTAGTTCTCATGTGACTGGTTATATGGGATATATTTCTAAATTAGTTGGATAGATATTTGGAGACAAGTTTGAGGACATACCTAGTTTATTAATTAATCCTACACTATATTCATTTTTTTTATTTTAGATTGTTTATAGTACTGGGTGATCCCTACTATCTATGTCTATATCAGGTATGTGATATAGTGTTGTTTTATCATGTTTATGTAACTGATGGTTGAATTTTGGTTTTAATCCCATTAATTTAATATTATGTTTTATGATATTCCTATTACTTATTTTTTATTATGTGTGATTACACTGACAGTATATTATTCACACGGATGACTATCGACTCTCTACACTAGTCCGTAGCCTTTAAAATATGGGAAGGTGTTCTTGAGGTTATGTAGAAATATGGGTGGAGTTCCATTTGGGTTTTTAGATAATTAATTATAGTTTATGAGACATGGGAAACATATTGTCACATTTCTTGATTTACAAGGCATAACCAAATATTAAATATTCCCATACTAGTTTTAGAAATCCATTTTTTTAATTTCCTCTAGTATCACATGAAATTGAGGATACCCTGATCAAAAATAAAAATTTAAAACAATTTATAAAGATTTTATTTTATAGAAAAATAAATTATTTGATTCATTAGATGTTGTTTATTAATAAATACATAGAGAAATTTCAAATAATCTATGTAATTTCATAGACTCTCAATGGATTTCATGGAAAATATTATAAGGAAACCCCATAGGGAAGCACATGGAAGAATTAAACCCTTGATCTATAGCTCCTAGAATATAACAAAAAATTCCCATAACACCCTCGAAACCATCATATATAGATGAATTAATATTTATTCAATTACAGGTCCTATATCGATAGATAACTCGACATCGCTCTTAGGTGGAAACATAATAATTTATTTTGGAAACACATTAGTAAATAATATAGTTTTAACTAGCCTAATAAATCAATACCATAGATGATATCAATTATTTTCATATCAAGAGTAGAAATTTCCCAGTGGTGTTTCAAAAGTCCCACTATAATAAGAAATCATATAGCATTATTTCTTCTTTCTGATCTTTTACCCAATTGGGTATTGATACCCATGATATTATGAGTATTTTGAACAACTATTCCCAAGATAGATACAAGATACATAGAAATAAATGAATGGGATTCTTTATTTTCAGGTAAAGTACAAATGAGGTTATAAGATACTAGAACTGTGTTTATCACTAGTGAAGGACCATCCTAAGTTTCATTGTTCCATATCACATCTACAAATAATTTTCCTAATCTATCATAATGAACATGTGTCTATGATTCATTCCTTGGTGATGGTTCCTATAATTTATAGCTCTATAATTGTCATATATTACCCATATAACCCTATTTAGTATATGTTTAGGTCCTACAATATCATTCCCACATTATTATAATTGTGAAATTAGACTCTTCTAGGGTCACTAGACCACATTATCAGATTATGTACATGCAAAGAACCTATGGAGATGATCATATATACAACACTAGTGACCCTTTTTAATATTAGTTGGATAATTAGACTTAGTGTGTCTATATAATCCAGGATAGAAACATTAAATTTGCAGTCCTCTATAACTATATAGAAGAGTGATCCCACATTGAATTATCTGTAAAGATTCATCTCATTATACCTATTCCAAAGAACTATTTTATCATATAGAAGTAGCACTAGATTTTATACATCCATGGGAAATGATTTTAGTCAATATTTCTTCTTTTTATACATTGGATAAGTTTTAAGAGTAAAAATTCACAATGATGAACTGTAGTGGATCCCAGAATCACATATCAAACCATACCATTCTTGATTTATATTATATAAGGAAATTAGTGGAGTATATTGGTGAATTTTTCTACATAATACAATACAGAAATCTATTCCTACATATTATATATAATTTCCTAAGATTTCACCTGATTAAGAATGTAATGATATACGAATTTGAAGAAAATATCACAAAAATAATTTCAATTATTTCATTGATCTATCTATAACATTACCAATACATCCCACCATATACATCCAACATATTAATCTATAAAACTATCTAAATGAACCAGATTCAACTTCAGATATTTATTAATCTCAAAGATATGATATATACATTTAATAAACTCTTCTTATTCCTAAGTGTAATCTCCCCCACATAAAAAATGTAGGAATATGATGGAATTATAATTTCAATAGAACATCAAGATTCAAAGTTTATCATCATGGTACTGTGTATCACATAACTTAAAGAAATTGAGTGAGGCCATTTAAAAAATGATGATTAATTTCATTCTTAGAAGGGAGATCATGCCCATTATCCCATTATTATAGATTAGGATGTGTCAATTTGGGGTAATATTATACACTATAAAATATGGTCGCATCATATTTCTTTCTAAAAATTTAAATTTGGTATTTACATCAACAAGGTGTTAATCATATCATAATCCACATCCCATATCTCAAACATATATCTATTAATCAGAGGATTTTATATCATTAAAACATTATTTTAAAATTATTAATTTTAATATGAAACTAATTTTTAAGGGTATGTATATAGGATCAAATAAAATATGGTTTAAGACTAGCAGAACCATTTAAATCATTTATAAAATCTTACCAGTAATAAGTAAACATACATTAAAAAGGGTTTTTTTGTATTAAATTGGCTATAGTTAGAATATTAATATAAATTATTCTATTAATAATGAAATCGGGTTCATTAAATCACATGATATACAATTTCATCGTATATATTTTAACCAGAACACATCTACCAATGATTTATATTACTCTTTGATAAAAAAATTTCTCAATGAACAGGTAAAAATTAAATATTTCCTATGATTAGTAGATCAAAATTACACCATAATTATAATATTTAAACATAGTTATGGGTTAATTTTTTATCCCCAAAATCCATATCTCATGAATACTCATAATCTCATACCCTATATCACATAATTCACCTTCATAAAATTTTGTAATAACCTATCTAGGATGCATAATCTATCAAAATCCTAAAATATATTAGTCCTCAACTGCACATCCAACTGAATTATAATATTAGTGTTGATCAAAAGAAAGGTAACCAAAATAGGGTCTAATGAAAAATAGGGCATGACACATGGGGTTATTGAACCTAAAAGACCTAAACCCAATTATCCACAAAAGGGACGCTGGTTCCACATGTACCAAGAAAAAACATTATTTGAATACAATATGAACATTATTTTATATAATATCATAGTCAAAAATAGTTATAAAGTTTAAATAATGTGTGATACTAAGAATAAGCCATATATATACAATGTTTAGAATCCATACATACCTAATGGGACAAAAATAGGAATACCCATCTAGAAATGCACCATATGAATAACAATTGATATCCCTATCTCACCTCATCTATAATCTGAAAAAAATCTACAAGAATAAATTTTGACCCCATTTTCTGTTTTTTGTGTCCTTCAATGGTCCAAATAAAAAATTTATTTTGAAATGGAACCTTTATGTTACCTGGGTCATGAAAATAGGGGTATACACACATCCTGATGGGAACAAATGTTGGATGTGAGTGCATTGTTCCACATGGATAACACCACTACACCTCAAATAGCCTATAATAATGTCATGTTTTCAATGAAGGAATATAAATTTTGAATTTAATTAGTAAATATAATGTTTCTATCAATGGGATACATTTATGTACATATTCAACCAAACAACTATAAATTTTATTAAAATTTATAAAAGAAACAAGAACCTGATTTTTAATTCTTAAATAATTTTTAGCCACACCAACAAACTGACTTTGACCCATTATTGGAATACATGAAATGTATAATTAAACCATATAAATCCTAATCATCATATAGGTATCACAAATAAACCCCGCTGAAATAGATAGTATAAACACCCACACACAAACACACACAGATAACATAAGTCCCACTTTTGAAAATGAAATACATGGAAAACATGGATGTCTTTATGAAATATAAAATAGAGTATTGAAAAATTTATGGTTAATCTAGAATAAAATATCAATTTTAGATATTCTATTGTCAAATTAGAATTCGGGTCAACATGGTTATAAAAAATCATTCTAAATAATAAATGCATATTTTATAACATATAAAATGAAATTAAAAATAAACTAATATCTGAACAAGTAATCCCTATCATAATCTATTTTGAATAAATTATACTATGATATATATAAGGATGACTAATTTTTATAGGACTTATATATTATGGATGTAATAGTCATTTCATGTGCATTATGTGTATCAAATACTATAAGAATTATGAAAATTATTTGCTAACCTAAGAACCATGGGAATATGTTTCAATATAATAAGGCCATGAACCAACTAGGTTATAGAAATAACCATGGTGCCACAGCCCAATCATGGTTATCACTTAAATGGGAATTAAAACCACCCATGAAATGGACTGAAAGTAATTCCATATCCCCAAGGGATATTGACAAGGTATAGGGAATCAATAGATACATAAAGGGGATAAAATCTCTTAATTGGGTATTATTAACAATAAAGAAGTATTCTATTTAGAATCTTGAATTGTGTGTCCATAAATATGGACTTACATGAAAAACTAAACATATTAAAATTAATAACTTAATAAAACAAGTAGACCAAAAAATATAATAACTCAAATGAATGATAACTGATATTTATATAAAAAATGTTAAACTGGGCATAAAATTTTTAAAATAGAATTCAAGAATCAAGAAGGGTGACATCATGATAAACCTATGATAAAAAATTAAAATAAAAAAAATACTAGAGAACAATTTCCGTATAACCTAAAGATAATAATCCAATGTTCTAACAACACACACAATGAGTGGTATAATATGTTTCATGAAAGTAACAAACATATTGAGTTTATACACACCATGGTGTATAAGTGTGGTTTGAGAATGAAAACCCAATTTCATATAACTAGAGTGTCCACAAATTTTCATTAAAAGGACACCATAAATTCTCAAGTAAAATACTATTGTAATATATATTTTGTCCTTTTAAGAAAAGAAACACATGATTTCCCTAGAAATTCAATACTATAACCAAAACCATAAATTTAAGAAACATTTAAATGCTTTCATTAAACTTTCCTTTTTAAGACACTCCATTGAAATATAGTTTTTGAATGAACCCTCTAACTACAATAAATTGTTTTTTTTAACTAAGAAAAATAAAATCCCAAAACATAAAAGAAAACCAATGGATATAATGATTGGATAATATATGAACTCCAATAAAAATAGTATCATATATAATCAATACATAATATTCAAGAGTCAAAAGATTCAATAGATCGATAAAAAATTATAGTTCCATGGATAATGTTAAGATAAAATAATAGTGAATAGATACAATTTTGAAAAAACAATATTAGGAATATGAAGGAGGAAACAGTAAAGATAGACCAAGTAATGGAAAGCTCCTAGACATCTCATGAGATGATCCTAGATGTACTCAGGCGGAACCATGTATCATTATTTTGATGCATCCCCATTCTGTAACCTCTCAGATTCCTTATCCTAGCCTCATCGATGGCACTTCCCCATGATCATAACATATCCTAAATAGGGGGTTCTAGTTAGTCTCATTGTGATTGAAAAGTAACTACCATTTAGTATATCACAAATAATCCTAAGATTCACATTATAACAACAATTGGTGATGAGGTAAGATTTTCCATTTGTCAAGCATATCATAAAAGTAAATTCCATAACATAGAATATCATTCATATAACCTCATACAACCACTATATACCTTTCAATACAAATACCCTATGTATAAAATAATAAATATCATTAATAAAACACATCAACTGAGAAACTCATATGTAATTGAGTCGAATGGGTATTTTCATAAAAGTGAGTAAAATTTCAAAAAAATAGAAATAAAATGATATAATTAGAATATTTAAATTCATAAACTCATATTCACAGTTAAAAATCATTTGAAATCTATTTACAAATAAGTGTTAATTAAAATACCTTTTCATTTTCCACAAGGTAGATAACATTTCATTTAGAAATGTATTTGGAAAATCCTTATTTGTAAAAAAACTAAGACATCCAAATACATTTTGAAACCTCTTTAATTTATTTTTAAAAAAACCCCAATTAAAGCATGACTCCTATAACATACATAACAATAATATAAAATATATTATCAAATAATGATTCATAAAACAATTTTACAAATAAAATGTGTCATATATTTTAAGATAAACCACTAAAAATCACTCTGACATGAATATTTATTTTAAAAAATACATAAATACCTATGTTAAAATAACGTTGAAGTATATAGAATCTTATAATATCGATAAAATAAATAAACTCCTAATTTTTAAAAAAATATATGGAACATAAAGCATGCATATTGTTCTATTAATTTCATATTAAGAGTTTATATACATTATAAATCACTCTATAAACTCATTAATGGATTCTACATAAAAAACAATTAAAACGATTTTTTTTAAAATGTGACACATGCATATTTTATAGAAAATAGAAAATGCATAGAAACACTACCCTCAAACAAAAGTGTGCATGATAAAAAGAATCCAATGTAGAGATATAAGGACATGAGGGATAATCATTACACCCTAAACACATGGAATCAAATAATATAATCCCATTATCTAAACCAATGTTATAAATAATGGGATTCAAAACAATGGGAAGTATGAAAACCATAATAAAAAATTTTGTGTAAGAGAAGAAATAACATTGACATAGACATTTAAAAATAAGCATAGGAATCCAAAATTACCAGAGGAAAAAATTTCAAGATTTAACATGGGATCCCTTATCAATTTGATTCAGGGAAATGGTGTTATGGAAAACCTATTTACATTTTAAAAAATATGAATTTTAAATTTTAAATTTATTATTTTTAAATACTTGTGTAAGATTACTAGTTTGGCCACACATGTTTCCAAACCATGTATTAACCATGTACCACTACCTAGACATACCAATGAGAGATTATAGGTTTGAAAATCCATAGACTAATCATTTCAATAATCTCTATAACTAGTTATAGGTTTTTTATGGGAATTTCATATAGTTAATACTAATCATGAAAAAAAATTCCTTACTCAACATCCAAAAAAATATTTATAATTTTATAGAACTTGGCCAAAAATACAAGGAAAATTTTGAAATAAAATAAATACATAAAATAATATAGATAATAAAGGATATATTTTCATAATTACCTACACCATAAAAATTTTCACCACTTGAAATTCATGGAATTTCAAAATTATTTAAGGCAAGATAATAGTTTTGACAAAAAATAAGTAGACACTTCAAAACTTATCCTAAAATTATAAGATAAAATATAATAAAATATGAAAAAAATATGTATATCTATAATTCTCATTCACACCTACTAAAAAATGATAATCAAATTAGAACCCATAATCGTTCTTACCAGCATTCCATAAATTCATTAATATAATTGTTCAATAGTACAACTAAAAGACACTATTAATAACCAATTGAATTTAAAACTATGAAGACGCATAAAACATGACCCAATAGATGAAACATTCATAATCTCAAAGAAGTATCCAATTAATTCTCCAAATGTGAATAAGGAACTAAACATAAATAAGTGCGATAAAAATAATAGAATTAAAAGTAATAAAAGAGAATGAAAAATTAGAAAAGGAGAGGAAATGAGGAAATGCTTCAAAAGTTTCACTAAATCACCATAAAGATCATTAATATAGGAAGGACTTAATATTATAATGATATATCACTCAAAATAAATTTTTAGAATTCATTGTAGGTTAAAATGATGAAAGGAATTCAAAAAAATTGATATAGAAGGCTTGTAATGTATGTTATACACTAAATAAAATAATAATAGATTTAGATTACTCTTATATAAACAAAAAAAGAGTATAAATCCTTGAAAATTTTAGATTCTCAATCTCAGGTTTCTATGTCTTTTGAATCCCACAAAATAAGGATCCTCCCATATCATCTATAGAAATAGGGATTCCACCCACCATGGATGACCCGATAGAAACCAACACCTCCATATATTCTAAATTAACAAAATATTAAAATAAATATAATCCAAATGATTTCATACTATATCCTAGGGTTGGAAGAAGACACTTTGTTAATAGATGAATCATTAATGATTTAAATGATAGCATTTTAATTGAATAAAGAACCAATTAATTGAATTATCTAATTTACTACTTTACTAATCACTAACACTGATGGTTGAAAATGAAACCCATTAATCTTTAATATTTTCTCTTCCTTGAGGAAGAACCATTGAAAAAATGACCTTGAAAAACTCATGCATAAATCCACTATTTAACAAGGATTGGATAATGGTCTTCCACTATTCTTGACTAAGTCCCTTTAATATACATAAGATAACCCTGACCAATAAGGTATTAGGAATTCTCATGGCATTAAAAATAGCCTCAACCATATCAAGCCTCTTTATAAAAAAATTTAGAATTTGAATAGATATTAAGATAGAAAATATAGAAGTTAAATTTAGCTCAACCAATAGATCATGAGTCTGGGTAGAGTTGTTAATGTAAGGACATAGCATTAAACATTATTTATTATAGTTCTTTTAATCAATAATTCATATTATTACAATCCGGTAAATATTTTATATTTAGAAATTTTTAGAAATAATCCTAAATCGTACATGGTAAACCAAAATTTTACATGTGGATACATATATATAGTATCTATTTTTTCAATAAAATTAAAGTCTTTAACATATGATATATTCTCTCTTCATGAAAAATATTCATAGTTTTCCCCTTGATCTCATCTTTTTCTTTATCCCCCCTTAAGTTAAATTAAAAAAATTATACAACATGGTATGAGGATAAAATCTCAATAAGATACATAAAATAAAATAATCCATTATTCCAGTGAAAAATCCTAAAAACATTTTCTCTTTAATATATCTTTTATCCTCTAAATATGAATCATCATTTCAAAAATATCATTATCTTAACATTTTAAAATCAAATGATTTTCACAAAATATAATAACGAATATTATATTATATAAGTAGGTAAAATTGGAAATAATTTTCTATATCACACATACAATTGGAGTGACTAATATTTCTAACCTCTGACTCTAGAGTACCCAATGCATTGGAGGTTATAATGTAACCACCTTTGCATGGTTTATCAGGGAACGACCCATCATTGGTTAAAAATGTAACCAACCATAATTATTTTATCACAAAGCCAACAATAATTGGTTTATAATGGAACCACCTATCATGATAAAAAATTCCCATTAACCAAAACAACAACATTAATTATGAATGATTTTATTATAATACACTATTTAGAGAAAATAAAACTTCCATATTGAAAATCAATCATTTTGAAAAATTGTGCTTGTAAACTAGAAAATATTTTCTTTGAAAATAACCATATAACATGTAAATTAAGATTAAAAATATTAATTCGGTTGTAAATAAGATAATTATGTTCATTACAAATAATATTAAAAACATTATTTTCGAATTTTTCAAAATGAATCAAAAAAAAGTGGAAATTTAAACAAAATTACATTACCATATATTAGAATTCCATAAAACATGTTAAAAACTCTTGTATAATGATTTAAATAGTGTTATTAATTTATTAAAGAACTATTTTCATATATATAATACCTTATATGATATTTTTATAACACATTTTTTCCAATTCAATAATAATATTTCATTATTTTCATTGTTTTGTGTGCATTCATTTCATTATGTCGTGGTCGGTTCATTATGAATTTTCCTTAAAAATGGAATTAGTATTGAATAAGTGGAATTATATTGTATTTTTTAATTAAATAACATAAATTTTCCTATATATTATTTTTTATTCTGATATGAGTATGATTCATTGGATAAAAAAAATAATGATAAATGATTAGTGTATTTTGGTGGTTTTTCCGACAATCATGTACTAGTTTTGTTTTAATTATATTATGGATATATATTAATTAAAGAATGTGATACCGTATAAATATATATATATATAGGTCATTGAAAATGATTATATGTCAATATAATCATTCCATGAATGTGGTTATGGGAAATGTAAACTCATCGTCTACGAAGGTGGTGAATCGACATATCGTGGACAATGTTTTGGTTTTTAAGTATTAAAGGATAAGAGTAGGGATTTGATGATGGATATTACATTATCACAAAAAAATTACAGTATACATATTATAATATAGTTATCATGAATATTTGGATGGGGGTCAGGATAAGGTATGAGAGAAAAAACATAAAGATAAATAAAGAGGATTTTACCTCTTGAATATTTTCTCCTTGAGAACCCCCTTAATGAACATAGAATTGGTATTTTGGTGATATAAGAAACACTAGAATGTGGCTAGGAATGAGGAAAATATATTTTGGTATAGTATAGTTGATCAAGAAGCATAATTTTTTTGAAATTATGTGATGGGATGAGTTCCCTTTTATAATTCAGGTAAGGGGAATTTTAGGAATATATTAAAATATTAAAATATATTAAGGATATTATAGGTTTTAAGACTTCAAAGTATTCATTAAAATAGTATTTTATTATATTTTACAACAAATATTTTCCCCTTTTTCCTCATTCAGGAATTTTAAAAAATTTATTTATTTTAAAAAAATATTATATTCCTGAAAAATCATTATTGTCAAATTTATTACTGTTAATTTCTATGACATTAAAAACATCATAATATAGTTTCAAATTCAAAGAAAAATTATTTTTTTAAATCTTATAAATTTCATAGTATTATATTTAATTCATGGTTCATATTCATTATCTTAATTTACATTTATTTTATTATTTTTAATATCATTTATTTTATTTTTCATTTAATAAAATAATAAATTAATAATTATTTTGTAAGCATTTAATATATTTATTTGTTGCATAAGTATTAAAAATAAATTAATATAAATTAGATGATTCATTTTCATTATAGAAACTATTTATGGTCTAATATCTCTTCGAGAAAACAATATATTAAAAGTTTTACTAATTAAAAACAATATTACAAATAGTTTAAATTTCCTTTAAATAATATATTTTAAGGGAATTAATGTCAAAAATGTGGATCTGAAATATCCCAAATTATATAAAAGGATCAAAATGTTGAAAAAAATGTTCTTCCAATAAAATTTATACAAATATTTGGGTCATATAAAAGTTTGTGTAATTTAAATTAGAATCATTTTTTTAATTTATTCTACTTGCATAGGCATAAAATTAGTGTTGAATAAGAATTAAAGGAACTTATTTCATATAGAAAAAATAAAAAAAATTACAACCATAAAAATAAATTATTTTGGATAAAAAATAAATTGTATTCATTAATTATGTTTATTTACTCACATACATTTCAAGACAACTTATTTAATTTTTTAATTTGACTTTTCTTTCCTTGTGTAATCATTCAACAATCATTTTGATAAGATTCATGTTATATGACTCTATAATTAAAAAATAATTATAAAAATAATTATAAATAAAAAAAATTAATTATAAATTATATAAAATACTTCTTAGAACAAAATTATTATCCATATGGAAACAATTATTACATTTCCATTACTGTACAGGAACTGCATTGACACAGAAAATAATTTTCATGTTTATCATGAAGTAATTTATAATTTTTATAATATGAATTATAATATTTAAATTATTTATATTATAATATCATAAATATTTTATAATTTATGTTTAAATTTTATATAAATATTTTGTTTTTATAATATCACAAAACATACCATATTTTATAAAAAATTGCACTTCTTACTGAACCATAACTTTTTATTTCCTTTTTAAGAAAATTCTCAAAAATTCACTATAGAATAATTTTTTTATGATTGTTTCAAATATAAAATTAGTTTTTTTAAATTTTATTTATATAAATTGAAAGTTATTATTATAAATAATAAATTATATTAAATTAGTTTAATAAATTTATTTCATATTTATATTGATTTAAACTATTTAATTACAGGAAACTTATAAATATGAAAGCAATTATTCTATCAATACCTGGGATGTAGCATTCTCCCTTATTTTGTAAATTTCATCCCCTAATATTTATTCATGTATTAAGAAAATTGGGATACCTTTCCCACATAGTATTTTAAGATTCCCTTGTTTTTTCATCAACTATATAGTTTCTACACAAAACCTTAACCTAGTGAATTTCCTTATTATACAAAACATTCTATCTAAGGTCACGAATCTGAATAGTCAATTACCCATGATAAATATTATATTCAAACTTAAATACTTTAGTGCTCTAAAAATTATGTGAATCGGGCAGATAAATTCTTAACATCAAGACATTAAAAATCATTATGTACCTGATATAAACTCAAAGGCACATCAACTTAGTAACAAACTAATCCAACTCTCTCTTGAATTTCTTATGATCCAACCAACCATGGACGTAAATTTCCCTTCCAATAGTAACACATAATATTTTTCCATGGAGATACTTTAAGAAAGACATGATCACCGACAACATATGATTGGTTTTTCCTCCTTTTAATTACATATCTTTTATGACTGCTCGGTGATTTACTCATATGTTTTTTTAATAAATTTTATATTTTAATCAATTTAAAATACTAATTATGTTCCCATCATATTTATTTAAATTAATTTATCCCAAATTTTGGGATTTTGACACCGTTTACCATATAATTTTTCTAAAATGATTATTTGTATACTAGATTGAAAATTATTATTGTTAGAAAACTCAACTAAAGAATGATTATGTTCCCAAATTCCCTAGTAATCCTATCAATAATCACAAAGAATGTAATAAACTCATTATTAATTTCCATCATACTATGGATGAATTGTTGTTTTGAAATTCAATTTGGTTCTAAATGATATCTGAAGGCCTTTCCAAATGATAGAAGTGAAACTGGGATCATGGTCAGGTAAAATTGAGAGGGAAATCTATGTAACTTGAATATATTCTTAACATACAACATATAAAGTTAATATAATAAATGATTATGCTTAAGAGGTAAGAAGGTTTTATATTTATTCATTTGATCAAAAATAACCCATGTTACATTACTACCTCGAGAAGTCATTAGTAGTCCCCTTATAAAATTCATGGATTTATTTTCCATTTTCCCCCCAAGAACATGAAAAGTTAGAAGAATTCCCTTCACTAAATTTTATTCTTCTTCAAACTAATGGAAATTAAAACATTTCATGATGAACTCTTCAATATCTCTTTTAATTTTATCCCACTAATAATACTCTTTGTAGTCTTTTTATATCTTAGTACTACAATGATGAAATGAAAATAGAGAACTATGAGCTTCACTTAACAATTATTTCTGAAATTGATAATCATAAGGAATACATTATCACTTCAAAGATCTTAAAAATACTTACCTTATCAACATTAAATTTAGATAACTAACCCTTCTTCACCAATTATACCTTTTTAGTATCTTGTTATATTTATTCTAATCATGATAATTTCATTTTGACATAGAATGTATCGCTATCACATGAAAAAAAGAGGAATGTACTACACCCACAACTTCAATGCCAAAATTCAACAAATAAATAATAAAAGGGTCATATTCTATTAATATATTTATTCTTATAGAATTTATTTTACAAATCAAAGCATCACCCACTTTATTTTAACTTCCAAGATGGTAATGAATTATGTAATTATAATCCTTAATTAGTTCCATCCATCTTCTCTACCTCATGTTCAATTCCTTAAAAGTGAATATATACCTAAACATTTTATGAGAAGTATATATTTCACACTTTTCTCCATATATATTATACCACCAAATTTTCCAATACAAATCCATAAGGGATATCTCTAAATCATGGGTAGGATAATTTAACTCATGATGTTTTATTTTCCTTGAAGAATAAAAAATTACATGATCATTCAACATCAAAACTCAACTGAATCCATTTAATGAAGAATAGTTATAGATGTAAACATTATTATTTCTCAAGGAGAATTCCACCATTTTATAATTCACTAAAATTATTTTTTGTTTATGAAAACAATAATCACATTCTTTTTTCCAAATAAATATAACTCCTTTTCTACTTAACCTATTTAGTTGGATAGATAATTATACAATGTTTTAAACAAAACACTTGTAATATCCTACTAAACCAATAAAAAAATTAATCTCAATAGATTTTGTAGAACATTAACATTAATCAAAATGATTTATTTAGAATAAACAATTATTCCATTTTTATTTATAATGTGCTAAAGGAGAGAAATCTGTTGCAAAAAAAATAAAATTTTCTAGATTTTCCATTTAACTTCTTTTTATTAAGGGGTTGTAGAATGTTTATTTGATGTTAGTCATTATCCACATAAGTTTTAGAGTAAAAAAATATATGATCAATGAAAACATCAAAACAAATTATCTAATTTTTCATGACCAGACCCAACATGGCCTGGGAACAACTCCAAAATCCCACCTTCGATGGACTAAGAGATGGCGACCAACGATGATTAAGCTATCACACACATGGGAGGCCTTATCCTATCATACAAGTATGCATGCACCCATGTACACCTCCATGAAACAATACAGAGATATATAAAAACTGAAAATATATGCATGCATAAATCTATCCAAATTAGAGAAAAAAAGTAACAAAAATGGATAAATAGGGCCCACCAAATGAAACTGAAAAAGCTTCCAAGATACTCAAATGGAGGTGACCACTATCAAAAGAAGCCACTGAAAAGCATATTGTCCCATATCTGGTAAACACCCCAATCATTCTAGCTCACAAAGCTCTGTATGCTTCGGGGTCCTCTTGGGAGACCATCGAAATGCATGTGGTTAGGACAAGACAAAAGAAATGTGTGGGAAAAGACCATGTTGGTTTGAGTATAATGATACTCAGTAAGATCCCCAAACCCCCAAAGTATAAGGTAGAAACTAAAAGTCACTAGTCTTCTAAACATGACTAGTCAGCTCAAAATATGGGGTGTGTCAACAACGAAGTGACAACACTACACGGGAACCCTAAAAAAGACACTAGATATACATGTCTCATTCCCTAAGTATCATGTGGTTCTGATATTATCACCAGATACTGGTTTCTACTCAAGACTCTAAAGAAAACCACTGAAACCACACTCTAAGTGCCTCGTAATCCTAGATGACACTCGTCCGAGAGGCACACGCTCGCTGGAGATCACCTCTATGAACAGCATGATGACACTTAGTAAAAACCCAAAACTCCTCAGATTAGGGATCACTCCTAGGGTCTGTTGTGGGATACTAGAACCCAGTCTGGTAACTCGAATATCTCTTAGATAGGGGATCACTCCCAGGATCCACTAGGGGATTATGTAACCCGCTCTGACGTTTTACAGATCACATTACTCAAATAGAGGATTGTCTCCCACGTATAAGGGTTCATGACGATGCTAAAAATCCCATATGTTATAACTTGTGAATTTTTGGACTATACCGACAATTAGACAAGCCCTACCGAAACTACACACTGAGCATGGGATCATTTAATCAATGATACCACAACCCTACTATCATCATCCACTGCGTATGGGATCATATACTGAAATATTCCTCAAACCCATATAGGGTTGTTCAGCTAGATTGGGGATCTCCTCCCATGTATAGTTGGTCACATGGATACCAAAAACCCAATCTAAGGCAAAGATAATCAAGAGGATCTCACCCCACCCCCAACGTTATGATGTTATAACTCTAGATGGGCTCATCTTATCCAGGGGATCACAAACATGTATAGGGGACGTAATTTCCAAACCCCTCATAGTGTAAGGACTAGGGGGACTCACTAAACCCTAATGGTCAAGGCATCCCTGGCCCATGTGAACCAGATAATATTTCTTATACACCATGCCTCATTGGACCAAAATATTACCACTATCATGTTTTATGTGGAAAAACATTCTGGGTAGGCTATTCAATCGTCCCAAACAGGCACCTAGTGAAAAGTAACATTGCACCACAGATGCCCAAACGGGGCCTCATAGGGCCTGCACCTAGATTTATATTTAAATACCCAAAATTGGTTTTGAAACATCTATATTAATTCTAGGGTCTCAACACCCCTGACGGCACATCAAACAAACATTAGATGTAGGAGATACGTCTGATCCAAGAAGCTCCAAATAATAATAATTATATTATTATTATTATTATTATTAATTGATGTTTTGTTCTACCAAGTCACAAGACTATGAAAAAAAACTCCTCAAAACATCCTCAAAAGGTCCACATTGAATCAAGGGTTGTGTTTCCACATACATCATGCAAATCAAACCCATGGTTTGCATGATATGGGTTTTTAATAAAAAAAACTCTGCCTAACTCGAACTAGACCGACTAGACCGGCTGTTCTAGCTCACAGCCATAGGCCCGTGGCCCGACCATACCTTCCCACCATGTTCCCTCCCACACACCCTATATAAGGACCCGGCCTAAAACATTACATAATCTTGAATTAAATGGATAATTCACATTGAGGATCTTTTCAGATTTAGATTTTTAGAGAATTAGGTCATAACATTTACATAAAAACATGAATATTATATGTATACAATTCTACTCAGTATCCATTTTTTTCTTAAAATAACTCTTGAGAGAAATAGTCAGGTCTATTTCCATGTTTTAGACAACAAGACTTTTCGTTGATCCCATCCTTGACCCTTATTCATCTTTAAGTCCTATGGAAAACATTTCAAAAACATGGGATGATCATAAAAGGCTCATTAAGGGATATAAAATAAATAATTAAAACATTGTCTCATCAATAAATACAAAACAATGGAACCATACTTTTCAATCATAACATACCTCATGAAATCATAAGATTTATGAACAACACATAGAAATCATAAATCATAAAGGTAACTTACGACATAAATAACATACTTACATTGTATCTATCACAGCTACATAGGGAGTCACATTTAGAATACCAATCATAGTATATTCCCTAAATCTCTTAGAAGAAACATTAACATTTACCTCTGTCACGTTACCCAATGCATTGGAGAGATATCTCTGGCTCACCCGCCTAAGGTTTATCACGAAACCACCCGTATATGTAAACAATTCCCAATAGCCATAACATATTCATAACCCATAAAACAAATATAATGTAATGATAAAACTTCCACATTTAAATCACAATATATCATTTCAAAATATTGGAAAAATAAAAGCTTTTATCAATCCATTTTCAAATCCATTTAAAATATTAAATAAAGAGATATTTAAATCAAAGTGTCCCATACCACTTTGAAGCTTTTGAAAGAAATTTCAATTTCAAAACATTCATGTCCATATGAATAAATCCTTAAAACCATTTTTAAAACATGGAAATTAATGTGAATAGTTTAGAAAAAAACCTTTAAAACATTTAAAATGATATTTTAGTTAAAGAGTTTTTAACAAAATGAGAGACCCTAGAATACAAATAATTGAGGAATAACATTTAATCAAAACTTAATAATATCATGAAAATAAAGTTATTCATGATATAATATTCCAAATGACAGTATATACACCATATAAGAGTGGATTGGTGTATATCAACAATGAAGTCTTAATTGAAATGTAGATTGAGACGAAATCCCTTATAAAGACGATATCCTTAGATTAAGGATAAATCAATTACATAATTATGTGTGACAAATATAAATACACCCAATATAAGTGGATATTAATTTTAAAACACTCATATTTTATTCACACATATTCATATCATGACATAATCAAGAAGTATATGTTTAACCCAAAAATTGGAATTCGGTTAAGAAGATTTCTTATAGAAATTCAACAGCCTAGCGGTTTCACTTTAAAATTCAGAAAATAAGTTGATGAGAGATAAAAGGATATATCATCACTTGGATATAAAATTTACATCAATAGGGATATATAATAACATATCCAAACATAAAAAGATGTAAATTAAAAGACATAAAAAAATATGTCTTTTAAAAAGAGGAGGGTGAAAGGTTCCCATACCGATTTGGTAACTTACGAAACATACACCCCATGAAAGAAATATCACACAATGAATAGGTAAATACCCATAAAGTAAATTATATTACACAAATAATACAATCAGGGTCATTACATCAAACACACAAAAGGAAATAGTGGCTAATATAGCATGAATATCACGGGAATAAAAAATGAGATGAAAAACCCCTTACCACGTTGTAATCAATCGAGTCGTATGAGAAAAGTTAATAACCACCAAATTAATTTTAGTATACCATAAATATGAATAGAATCATGATAATATATATCAAATGTCAGTGCAAAATACAACACATGCAATAAATAAGTGGTGAATAATGGAAATCTCACAGAATTAAAAGTGAGATAACAAATCCCTTACCTCATATCCAACTTGACTCGTATGTTCCTTGTTCTTCCTGAATAATAAAATTAAGTTTATTTATACTTTATTAATAAAATTTTTAATGTTTATTATTACTTTTATATAACTTATTACCTTTCAATAACATTTAGTTCATTATTTTAGTTCATATCGGACATTTTGTCGATTTTTGGAATTTGAGTTAAAAATGAACTTATTATAATTACAATTTTTCCATGTGTTCAAAACTCCATTATCTCCAGAATAATATTAATGATTTAGATATAAAATATTTCATATATATCCATTATATATATATATATATATATATATAATAGTACATAACATTTGGAGATAAGAAATGAAATGCGATGTTCATGAAGACAGTAAGTCATACGTACGCATGAATGCTACGTTCATTTCTATTTAATATTTAATGGAATGAAAAAATAATGATATATAGGTATATTATAATTATATTATAATATCATATGATATATATGTTACATAATTTCATTAACTTCATCTTTATACGTCCCATGTATGTCAAGAACGAATCATATCACCTTGAGGGGGTGGTAGTTCGCACTTCCTGAAATGAAATTATCGTGTTTACACCTATTGGAAGGAATAAATGTATGTTTGTAAATAAAAATTATAGAAGAATATAGAAAAAAACATAATATATATCATATATAAATACAGTTTCATCATAATGACAACCATGAGAGGCGTTAGGAGATAATTGAACAATCAACGCTTCGTGAGGCGTTAGATTGTCATTCAGAGAAACATTATGTTCTTCACCCATTAGATAGAGGTGTGTGTAATTTTAGTTCTAATACTTCACATAAAACATCTTAGTATATATAGGATAGTGGTTTTGTTATAAAAGAAATTAATAAAAAGAGTTCAGGGTTGGAGAATTAAAATAAAAAAAAGAACTTAAGAGAAGACGTTACCTTCAAATCAGGTAACTCCATTTGGTTTGAACCAAAATGGTTTCATAAAGTGTTTTGTGCCTAAGTTAAGGCTTCTAGGATGAAGATAGAGATCTGGGGAGATTATTTTAGAAAATATTTCATGGGACAAAGTCTTGAGAATTGTGAGAAATGGTTTAGAAGTGAGGGATTTTTATAAGGGAGAGGAGGGGATCTTTAGGAAATTTTGAAACAATTATTTTTTTATAACCTCATATTTGATTTCAAATGGTAAAATATTCATTAAAATAAAATTTAAGATGAATCATGGTCGAAATAAAATAATATAATAAGAATTGGACTGGTTTTGGATATTATTTTAATATTTATAATCTTATTTATTTTAATCATTTATTAATGAGGTAAATATTGCATTATTATTGTGTCATAGATAATTTATTTTATTTCTTGTCCAGAAATTATAAAAAAATACCATGATGTATGAAATATATTTATATTTCCAAATTATATTTTTATCTGAAAATATAACTTAGATAACCCCATGAAAAAATATTTTCTACTAAAAGATATTTGTTTGTGTCATTTTTGTCTTTACCTTAAATTAATTAATATAAAGTGTCATTATTACCCCCATGAGGCTCCATGGGGTCCCAAATTCAACCCAAGAATGACCATGGTCGGATATTTATCATCCAATTGGATTAGGACACCTGTTAGGGTAATTTAATATTATTATAATTTTATATTTTACCCTTATTTACTATATTTACCCTTTAATCATACTAAAACAATATTTACTGAAGTAAATATTTAAAATTCCTAAAAATAAAAGTTACCTATTTAAAGAATTTGGAACTACTAATTACAAATATGGAATCCATTTTTCCAAATTCAAAACACATAAGTGGCAGAAATTAATTTAAAATTAATTCCCACTGTTAAAACAAATAACGTGTTTTTAAGAAATAATAACTGTCAAAATATTGACACTTGTTTTTGTCCAATTTCCAAATGAAATTACTTACAATGAACAAAATTAGATTAAATGGTAAAAATATATTCTAATAAAACTTTAAACCCAATTAAAAATATAATATATCCATAGAAATAAATTATATTAAAGGGCACTTTTAAATTAAAAAACAGTATTTTTCACTATTGATTAAAAAATGAACGTTATCAGAAAAATACCAAAATTTCATCCAAAGTAAATTTTGGTGTTTCGATTATAAAGAAGAATTTTATTTTGTTAAATAGAACATATAAAAGTGACAAAAACTAGATTTAAAGAGGGTTCTCCATTAAAATGCGGTAAATCGACATTTTAGTGAATATTATAGTATTTTTGCTTAAAATCAAATTCTTTACTTATTTTAAGCCTCTAAATTTTATTGGATAAATGTAAAAAAATTTAAAAAATGTGTATAATCATATTTTAGTTAGTTCTATGTATTCCTGTCATTATAAAGGCTAGGCATTAACTACCATTTAAAATAATAATACTATATTTTTAGTGAGCAACGTAAGATTTCAAAGAAACTTGTTGTTGCATATCGGGTACGCCATTGAAAATAGCATTGCCTTTAAAGTAAAATTAATATTTAATTCAAAATTATTAAAATATATGAAAATTTTCATGTTCTTTGTTTACCTGGGATGTAACATCCTTCCTTGCTTTTGGGAATTGCGTCCTCACATTTTTAAAATTGGGCTTGGAAACTTCATTGAAAGTCCCACATCGGAAAAGAGTCAGTAAAACTATCACATTAAAAGAATGAAAGAGAAGTACAAAGGTCACCTGAGATAACCCATACTCGGATTCCATGTAGGAAAACCTGGATATAGAATATAGAACAAACGGTCAAGTTCTAATGGATAGTGATAGAAAACATGATTAGGAGAAAGTTAACCACCAGAAAGTCACAAACTTATGATGTGTTAAACAGTATTCGATTTCCCAGTAGGAAATGTAAACCAACAACGTTTTTGTTTTATGTTCCTTTTCATAATTTTGAGGAATTAATTTACTACATAGAATAAGAACATAATGAAATATACTTACCTTCATGTATAGTTTCATAATTTAATTAGTTTCTACCAAAAACTAATCTTTTCTCCAAACAATGAGCATTCAAAAAGACTTGGTCCCATCAAAAGCACTAGAATCAGATTCTAGAGAATCACATAATCCACAAAAGAAGAACTATATATTTCCCTTTACTTTAGATCAACTAAAACCAAAAATTTTAGTATGAGATCATATAATACTCAAAAATGGTAATCCTTTATAAAACAAAGTACCCAAAGTTCAAGAAATACCATTCAATACACAATTGTCCTTAAAATTCCTCAAAATAATCCAAACTAAGACTGAAACCCAAAACTCATAAGGATTTAAACCCATAGTCTTCCATAGTAAATCTTTACATTTATCTCTAAATAGTAACGACTACTATTAAAGTCTCATACTGAAATGTAATTAACCTAATAACATATTCTCTATTATAGGTTAGTCATTTCCATAAATAACCCAGATATCCATATTTCCAAAATAAAACATAAATTATTCCAAAAATTATATTTCAACCATTACCCCACAATTTAAATACCGTATTATTCCATTTTCCGTAGGTATATATTATTCCCCAAAAGAGAGAACATCCTCCAGAATCACTTTTATCATTTAATCACCAAATCATTTATTATACTAAGGATATCCATTTGATAAAACATAAGATCCCAAATCAAATAATTATTAATCAATAAAATAATTTAACTAAAAATAATAAGTCATACTAACCTGGGACTTCATGTAGTATAGTTGTAGGCGATAAATCTCAATCTCACTTTGGTTGTGGGTTGGATTCCCGCAGCTTTGTATGAAGCGATGGGTTGTCACACAGTCTGTGTGTTGTCCTTTTTATAAAACTCAAAAATAACCCTAACATGTTTTAACCTCAATGGATTCCTTATACCTCTCATTTTCATCTCAAATCATTATTATCTCCACATATTAATTCTTGATGTCTTATATATATTGTCAATTTTTTAAGTTATAAAATATATGATAAAATGAAATGATCCCTAAAATAAATAAAATCATACCTTGATCATGGTGTCTACTTGGATTCATCATTATCTTGTTCACATAGGTAGAAGGTCCATGCATTGCAAAAATTATTTAGAGATCCTTCAAAATCATTTGCTTCCTTCATCCAAATACTCCTTGTACAACTTGGGTCATATGGGTGTTCACAGAAAAATAGTTTTAGAAAATAATCATGTATGACATATAATTTCAAAAAATTTGATAAAACATTATTTATATAAAATGGTCGGACTGAATATGAGTGGAAACTTTCAAGTAACATCCCTTTTAAAATAACATTAGTATGTGATGAGATACTATATTGTAAAATCAAATATAAATAGGTTGTGTAAGGGTCTCCTTCTTCAGCACCTTTTTCAAAATCATAATATGCTTCAAAATCTTTTGATAAGGTAAAATATTTGAAAATTCCTTGAAAATATTTACCTTTATTGAAAATATGAGAATATTTTTAAAATAGGATTTGATTAAATACAACCCATGATCCACGATGATATCAAGATATAGTGGAGGTGTATGATATCTCAAACAATCGCTTGCAAGTGAGTTTTATGTTATAAAAATTTTCACAATCATCCTAACATGACTTTGCAATAATTATTGCAAGCAAGTCATTAGGTTGAGATAGGAATGTCATTTGGGATCTTCATCCTTCCATTTGTAACATACTTTCCTTGACCTACAAAAAATTATAAAACAAGGATTTAACTGAAATAATAGACATAGGGACCAACCACGTGTTTAACAAAAACTCTTAATCCCTAAAGTTGTCTAAACCGACCTCTGATACCAACTATAAGGACCCAGCCTTAAACATTACATAATCTTGAATTAAATGGATAATTCACATTGAGGATATTTTCTAGTTTAGAGTTTTAGATAATTAGGTCATAAAATTTACATAACAACATTAATATTACATGTAGACAATTCTACTCAGTATCCATTTTTTCATAAAATAAAAACCCTTGAAAAAAAGAGTCATGTCTAGTTCCATGTTTTAGACAACATGACTTTTCCTAGATCCCATCCTTGTCATTTATTCATCTTTAACTCATGTGGAAAACATTTCAAAAACATGGGATGAGCATAAAAATCTCATTAAGGGATATAAAATAAGGAATGAAAACATTAGCCCATCAACAAATACAAAACAATGAAACCATACTTTTCAATCATAACATACCTCATGAAATCATAAGATTTATGAACAACACATATAAATCACAAATAATAAAGGTAACTTATGGCATAAATAAAATACTTACATTGTAGCTATAACAGCTACATAGGGAGTCACATTTGGAATACCTATCATAGTATATTCCCAAAATATCTTAGGAGAAACATTAACGTTTACCTCTGTCATGTTACCCAATGCATTGGAGAGATATCTCAGGATCACCAGCCCTAGGTTTATCACAAAACCAACTGTATACGTAAACAATGCCCAATAGCCATAACGTATTCATAACCCATAAAACAAACATAATGGAAGGATAACATTTCCACATTGCAATTACAATATATCATTTCAAAATATTGACAAAATCAAAGCTTTTATCAAACCATTTTCAATCCCATTTAAAATATTAAATAAATAGATATTTGAATCAAAGTGTCCCATACCACATTGAATATTTTGAGACAAATTTCAATTTCAAAACATTAGTATCCATATGAATAAATCCTTAAAACAATTTTTAAAACATGGATATTAATGTGAATGATTTATAAGAATAAACTATAAAAACATTTAAAATGATATTTTAGTTAAAGAGTTTTTAACAAAATGAGAGACTCTAGAATAAAAATAATTGAGGAATAACATTTAATAAGAGATTAATAATATCATAAAAATAAAGGTATTCATGATATAATATTCCAAATGATATTATATACACCATATAAGAGTGGATTGGTGCATATCAACAATGAAGTCTCAATGGAAATATAGATTGAGATGAAATCCCTTATAAAGATGGTATCCTTAGATTAAGGATAAATCAATTACATAATTTTGTGTGAAAAATATAAATACACCCAACATAAGTGTATATTAAGTGTAAAAAAATCATAGTTTATTCACACATATTCATAGCATGACATAATCAAGAAGTATATTTTTAACCCAAAAATTGAAATTTGGTTAGGAAGTCTTCTTACAGAAATTCGACTGCCTAACGGCGCCACATTAAAATTTAGAAAATAAGTTGATGAGAAAGAAAATGATATCTCATCACTTGGACATAAAATTTACATCAATAAGGATATATAAGAACATATCCCAACATAAAAAGAGGTAAATTAAAAGACATAAATAAAAGAAGTCTTTTAAAAAGAGGAGGGTGAAAGGTTCCCTTACCGATTTGGTAACTTACGAAACATACACCCCATGAAAGAAAGATCACACAATGAATATGTAAATACCCATAAATTAAATTATATTACACAAATAATACAATCATGGGCAGTACATCCACCACACAAAAGAAAATAGTGTCTAATATAGCACGAATCTCACGAGAATAAAAAGTGAGATAAAAAAACCCTTACCACGTTGTAATCAATCAAGTCATATGATAAAAGTTAATAACCACCAAATGAATTGTAGAATACCATGAATATAAATAGAATCATGATAATATATATCAAATGGAAGTACAAAATACACCACATGCGATAAATAAGATGTGAAAAATGGAAATCTCATGGAACTAAAAGTGAGATAAGAAATCCCTTACCTCGTGTCCAACTTGACTCGTATGTTCCTTTTTCTTATTGAATAATAAACATAAGTTAATTTATTTTAGATTAATAACCTTTTTAAAGTTTATAATTAATTTTATATCACTTATTACCTAGAAATAATAGTTAGTTAATTATTTCAGTTCATATCAAACATTTTGTCGATGTTCCTAATTTGAGTTAAAAATGAACTTTTTTGGAATTTGGTGGTGGTGGTGGTTAAAAATAAACTTGTTATAATTACAATTTGTCCATGTTGTCAAAACTCCATTATCCCCAGAATGATATTAATGATTTAGATATCAAATATATCATATATATCCAGTATATATATATATATTTATTTATTTATAATAGTACATAACATATGGAGATAAGAAATGAAATGCACCGTTCATGGAGACGGTAAGTCGTACGTACGAATGAATACTACATTCATTTCTATTTAATATTTAATGGAATGAAAACTTAATGATACGTAGGTATATTATAATTATTTTATAATATCATATGACATATATGTTACATAATTTCATTAACTCCATCTTTATACATTCCATTTATGTCAAGAACGAATCATATCACCTTTAGGGGGCGGTAGTCCGCACATCCTCAAATGAAATTGTCATGATTACACATATTGGAAGAAATAAAGGTATGTTTGCAAATAAAAATTATAGAATCATATAGAAATAAAACATAATATATATCATATATAAATACAGTTTCATCATAATGGCCACCGTGAGAGGCGGTATGAGATAATTGAACAATCATCGCTTCATGAGGCGTTAGTTTTCCATTCACAGAAACAGTATGTTTTTCACCCATTATATGGAGGTGTGTGTAATTTTAGTTCAAATACTTCTCATAAAAACATCCTAGTATATTTAGGATACATATTTTGTTATAAAATAAAGTAATAAAAAGATTTTAGGGGTTGGAGAAGTAAAATAAAACAAAAGAACTTAAGAGAAGATGTTACTTTTAAATCGGGTAACTCCCTTTGGTTTGAACAAAATGGTTTCTTGAAATTTTTTCTACCTAAGGTAAGGCTTCTAGAATTAAAAGAGGGATCTTGGGAGCTTATTGGAGCAGAGTTTTTATGGTCCAAAGGCTTGAGAAGTGTGATAAATGGGTTAGAAATGAGGGTTTTTTTTTAAGAGAGAGGAGGGGCTCTTTAGGAAATTATGAAACAATTATTTTATTATAACCTCATCTTCAATTTCAAAAGTTAAACTATTAGTCAAAATCAAATTTGAGATGACTCATGGTCGAAAAAAAATAATCCAATAATAATTGGATAGGTTTTGTATATTTTTTTAATATTTATAATCTCATTTATTTTTAACATTTATTAATGAGGTAAATATTGCATCATTATTGTGTCATAAATAATTTAATTTATTTGATGTAAACAAATTATAAAAAAATACCATGATGTAGGAAATATCATTATATTTCCAAAGAATATTTTAAGTTGAAAATATAACTTACATAACCCCCTATAAAAATTTATTTATTAAAAGATATTTGTTCGTGTCATTTTTGTCTTTACTTTAAATTAATTAATATAAAGTGTCATTGTTACTCCCATGAGGCTCTATGGGGTCCCAAATTCAACCCAAGGATGACCATGGCCGGATATGTATCAGCAAATAGGATTAGGACACATTTTAGGGTAATTTAATATTATTATAATATTATATTTTTCCCTTATTTACTATATTTACCCTTTAAACATGGTAAAAAATATTTATTGAAGTAAATATTTAAAATGTATAAAAAAAAAGTTACCTATTTACACAATTTGGTTCTTCTGATTCCTAATATGGAATACATTTTTCCAAACTCAAAACACATAAGTGGCATAAATTAATTTAAAATTAATTCTTGCTGTTAAAACAAATAGCGTGTTTTAAGAAATAATAACTATCAAAAGATTGACACTTTTTTTTATCCAATTTCAATATGAAATTACTTCCAATTATAAAAATTAGATTAAATTGTAAAAATATATTCTTATTAAACTTTAAATCCAATTAAAAAGATAATATAACCCTAAAAATAAATTAGATTAAAGGGCACTTTTAAATTAAAATACAGTATTTTTCACTATTGATTAAAAAATGAACATTATCAGAAAAATACCAAAATTTCATCCAAAGTAAATTTTGGTGTCCTAATTATAAATAAGAATTTTATTTTTTCAAATAGAACATATTAAAGTGACAAAAACTATATTTAAATAGGGTTCTCCATTAAAAGGCGGTAAATCAACCTTTTAGTGAATATTAGAATATTTATGCTTAAAATCGAATTATTTACTTATTTTAAACCTCTAACTTTTATTGGATAAATGTAAAAATATTCAACAAACATGTTTAATAATACTGTACTTAGTTATATTTATTCTCTCCATTATAATGTCTAGTCATTAACTACCATTTAAAATAATAATATTATATTATTAGTGTACAACGTAAGATTTCAAAGAAACTCGTTGTTGCATATCAGGTACGCCATCGAACATAGAATCCCATTTAAAGTAAAACTAATATTTAATTCACAATTATTAATAAATATGAAAAATGTCATGTTCTTTATTTACCTGGGATGTTACACCCTACGCTACCACCCAATGGCTTATTCCGCACCACACATGACCTCCATGTTGTCACCTTCAACCGGAGCCTCCCTTACCGGACCCATGCGCCGCCACCTTCTATGGACCACTCGGAACACTCCAGTGGTCCAAAACGAATCTGAGACCTATTTCAGAAACCTTGAGACCTAATATACACATCCTTGATGATTATTTGAACAGAAACAAAGCATAAAAATGGATATTAGGATTAAAACTCAGATCCTACTACCTTGTGATGGATCACCCAGGATTTGAGGCTTTATCTGGGCTTTGCTGCTAGATCCCGAAGCGATTGCATTAAAGATCGTAGATGGATGGGGTTACATTTATTTCATTAATCAGTCGAAGAAGAAGAGGTGACAGGGATTAAATCCTTCTAAATTCTGCACACTAGGGAGAGAACAAGGGTGAGGATTTACTTTTTAATTAAATCTGTCACCCACCATTTAACTCCTTGATCGCGATTCACCTCCAACCCGACTCCTAACACGGACAAATATTATATCACTCCTAGGGTAAAACCGGAATCCTGAACTCAAATTTCGTCTTAGAAATTCGAACTGATAATTCTTTTAGGAGTTATTCAATTTTTTATCCAAAATTAATTAATTTAATTTATTTACAAAATTCCCATAGAAAATTTTTCCACAGCATGTCTGAACCCACAGTACCACCCCCCCACCTAGGGTAAACGTCATGATATGGACTCAACTGTGCACTTGGATTTCTGATCTGGGCTACCATTTATGAGATAATCCATTTCTTCCTTGTGCATAGTACAAAAATACATAATATTTTTTATAAAATAAATTCCAAGAACACCAGGGCTCAGAATCACATGCTACCTCAGCACCTAGATCTGGAAATATATGTAGAAATATTCCAAATTCCTATAAGGAAAAACCAAAGTCGCTACATCCTACCCACCTTAAGACTTTCCATCCCTGAAAATAAAAAATCTAGGAATGATAGAAAGAAACCCCTCACTAGCAAGTTCGCAAAAATGACTATAAAGACACCAAGGGTTCCCATGTTGCTGATAATAACACACTTAGGGGAACAACAATCTCTACCACACCTATGTCCAGCTCATCCTAGGTCGACATCGTGCAACTTGGCACATGTCTCCTCAACTGTGATAGGTGGGAAACACTAAGCGCTCGGTCTCCTATATTCATTGGGTCAAGTGCTATGACACCTCGCTAACATAACACAGAGACAATGAAACATATTCCAAACACAAATGTCAAAGGGAATCATCCACCACAACTCTATATAATCCGATTTGGGTAGCACTAACTTACATTCACGGTTTTTCATCATGTCTCAAGAATTAGTCTTAGAGGGGAAGGTGTCCCTCATTCATTTGTGTCTCAAACCACGTCAAACTGCACCATGACCTCCTCAAGTGACTCACATACCAAGCTAATGAAAAACACATGAGGGTAATAATGAAAAAAGTAGGGCTACCCCAACACACACCCTAGATCTTATATGTCCCTTCACGCAAAATTCCCGACAGACAACCCTACTACGAACACACAAGTTAGAGGGACACATCTACCACACCTTGAAAATATCCTCTTGGGGCAGCACAAAATCACCCACACAGTTTTATTCGCATCACTAAAACATGTCTAGGTGGGGGGAAGGATCCCTATTCCCAATGAATTTGATGCTCCAATGAAAAACACCTACATAGGGTCTCACCAAATTCCCGAACAAACCTCAAGAAAGAAACATAAAGGAAGGATTTTTGCCTAATAGTGTCTATCAATACTACTGTATGAAGTATAAAGGATATAAGGCGTACCTCTGTCCATATGTGGGGTCTCTGGGCTAAAGGCCTCTAAGGCCTAAATTTTTCCTCTCCCCTATCCACCAGCACCTTGAACCTATCATGGACCACCTGGGGGTGGTGGTGGTGGAAACTCATACCGTCTTCCACCTCTTGTTTCTACACCTGATCCTCCGATATGTCGGTCACCCTACAGACCTCCGTTCTCAAAACGCTACCTCTACCAAGGTGGTCAGTAGACCGCCTCCCTCATAGCAGCATGATAGGTTGTACAATATCTATAAAGTTTTCTCGACCATTGCAAGCGTAACACCACCTCTCCAGTGGCTAACCAGAACAATATTGAGAACCCCGAGCCTCAAATCCACCATCATGGGGTCACCTCTTAAAACATCGTGAATTATTGGATCCCTAAGTATGTTGTTGGATACTATCTACTGAAACAGTTTTTGAGGACTCATATTCAGTATTCCTAGCACGAATGGTCAGTTTTTACTTCGCTAGAAAGCTCTACACTACTAAGGCCTGCTCCCCAACTCTAGCATAGGGGGGTATGCACAGCAGCACCACTATCTCCTTGATCTTCTGATGCAAGGCCTACTCGGAGGACCATGCTTGGATGAAATGACCTAGAAACATATCTAGGGAGTAACATGACATGTCTTTAAACCATACCGAGTACTCTGCCATAGTACTACTGTCCTGCTGAATCTACAGAAGCCCCTGGATCTGCACTACCCTTAGTGTGGATGGATAAAACTCATCCTTAAAGAGCCAATCAAACTCATTCTAGCTGAGTGTCTCCTCATATTGGGTCTGCGGCACAAGACTCCACGAGTCCCCCAACCAAACCATGAAAATGGATCGCCTCTAGGACCACCATCTGATCGTGAGGTTTCCTTGCTACACTGAAAACTCATGTGACTAGAAAAATCCAGTCATCAAATGCTTGGGGGGTCTGGGTCAACTCGAAACCTCAATGGTTGTTCCCTCTAGAACTCATGCATTGCACTTAGACTTTGTGCATCCTCATCCTGTAGTTTTGACACAACCTGTTGCTTGGCTGGTGGTGGATCACCTAGTGGACCACCTTGAGGTCCATGCTCAAAACCTGTAACCTTCTCTAAATCCTCTACTCAGGGAGGATCTTCACCACAATCCCACCAAGGAACCCTGAATAGCCATAATCATAGAGTCATCCTGGAATACAATCAAGAAGTACAACTGTCAAATAATATATCTTTTGAGTAGACTCAACAAGGACAAGGAAAACACAAAACCTAGTCCTATATGATGTGTGTACCATTATTTCTTATCAACCAATGTCCTAATGTTCTAAGTTGAAAATAAGGTTTTAAGAGTCCTAGTGAATATATATGTCGATCGTCACACCAACACTATATTCCCTGGTGTGATAGCCTTACTCAAAACACTCTAACATTGTCGCAATGCAACCCAAACCAAGCATACAACAAGACATACTATGCATTGAGGTCCCAAATGTGTATCCTGCTCTGATATAAGTATCTCATGACCCAACCCAATGGAGCCTAGGATAAAACTCCCCAAGCATACCTCTGATAGACCAGGAGCTGGTGACAAGCACAGAGTAGGCTACCACACATATGGGAGGACTTGGCCCGTCGTATTTGTTCACATGCACCCACATACACCTCCATGAAACAATACAGATATATATAAAAACTAAAAATAAATTCATGTACATATCTATCCAAACCATAGTACAATAAAGGTAAAAAAAGGGAAAACATGACCTACTAAAAGAAAATTGAAAAAGAGTCCAACCTGCTTAGGTGGAGGGGATCACCTTCCAAAGAACCCATCGGAAAGCTCCTCAGCCCAGCTCCATTGAACACCCAATTTAGTGTATCTCACAGAGCTCGACTTACTTTGGGTCCTCCTAGGACATCGTCGCAAGGCTTGTGGTTTTTATAATACACAAGCCATGTGTGAACAATGCTCATGCATGTGTCAGTATAAATACACTCAGTAGGTGCCCCAAAACCCCAAAGGAGAAGGGAGTAACTAAAAGGAATCAGTCTAGTCATCCTAGCTAGTGGGAACCCAAATGAGGGAGAAATGACATCTCGAGACCATCCATGGATAAACATGAATAGTCAGCTCAAAACACTGGGTATGTCAATGAAAAAGTGACAGCACTTTGAGGGAAACCTAGAAAACATACCGGATATACTAGTCTCAAGAACCAAGTCTCATGAGGTTCTAACCTCACCACCAGTGATAGGTTTATACTCAAGGATCTAGGAAAAACAACTGAAATCACACTCTAAGAGTTGATTCATCCCATATGACACTCATCTGAGAGGCACATTCTCATAGGATATCTCTTCTAAGAATGTCATGCTGACGCTCACCAAAAAACTCCTCAGATATGGGATCACTTCTAAGGCCCACTAGGGGATACTAGGATACAATCCTGTAACTCAAAGATAACTTAGATAGGGTATCACTCCCAAGATCTTCTAATGGATACTAAAACTTGATCTAACATTCTAAAGATACCATAACTAAGATAGAGGATCATCTCCCATGTATAAGTGGTCAGGATGATGCTTAAAACACAATATGGTATAACTCGTTATGTAGGGGATCTACCGATAATACCACAAACCCTAATGAAACCACACGCTATGTAGGGGATCATTTAACCTAAGATACAACAACCCTACTATCATCCCTATCTACATAGGGTATCATATTCACAAATATGACACAAAACCTATAGGGTTGTTCTATTAGATAGGGGATCTCCATCTGTGTAGAGGTGGTCACCAGGATACCAAGAACCTGATCTAAGGCAACAATAACCTAGAGGATCTCACCCAAACCTCATTGTAGGGATGCTAAAACTCTAGCTAAGATCATCATATAGAGGGGATAACAATCCTATACTGAGAAAATAATACCAAAAACACTCATAGTGTAAGGATCATGGGGACTCGCTCAACCCTTCAGGTCAAGGCGTCGCAGACCAAAGTGACCCACACATCATTTCCTACACACTATTCCACCTATACCCAAATCGTGGCCACCATCACATTCAATGTAGAAATACACGCAGCATAGGATATTCATTTGTTAGAAATGGGGACTTGGTGAAAAGTCACATTTCACCATAGATGACCAAACTTGACCTCATGGGGAAAGCACACTAATTTAATTTTAAACACTAGAAATCAGTTTTAAAAGTTGTTAATCAATTCCAAGGTCGCAATTCCACCGATGGCGCATCAAACGAACATCGGACACATGAGAGATGTCCAACCCAAGAAGCTCTAAATAATAGTAATTATATTATTATTATTATTTTAATGGAATATTCATACTTACAAGTCTTGATCACTCAATAAATTGTCTTCAAAATGGCCTCAAATGGTCCGTATTGATGAAATTTTCACGAATCCTCAGATGCCATGCAATTTGGACCCCTAGTTTGTAAGATATGGGGTTTTTAATTAAAAAACCCGGGCATGAAACCAAAATATACTCAGTGGATGATAATTTTTATAAAATTTTGACTTCAAAGATGAATATAAATAAGATAAAATTTTCATTTAAAACATTCTTAAGGAAAAAACCCATTGCACTTTGAAAAAACACATTTTAAAATAAAAATAATAGAGTTTTTATAATATAATTTTTTTTGAAAATAATCATAGATAACATTTAAAATATTATTCAATAATTAAAGTGTTTAGGAAGGTAGAAAATTCCATTCATATCATACACAATGCAATAATGATTTCTTTCACATTTTCAATAAAACCCAAATGAGCGTTCTTTTGAAAACTCCATGAAGATTACTCTGATTTTTTTAAATGATAAAATTGATAAATTTTTTTTAATAATTTTTAAAAATGATAAAAACCTTTTTTAATTTATTTTTAAAACCTAGATTTTTATGAAAAAGTATTTCCAACCTAATAGAGAAATCATGTCGGATTTAATTAAAAATAATTCAACTCCCATTTTAAGTACCAAAGGGTAGGAAAATGGTAAATTTAAACGAAAATGACACTAAAACTTTTTCATAGTAAATTAGATTTAATTTATGATATAAATATATAATAATTTCCTATTGGTAGATATATACAAAATCAGCTCTGGATAATGATGAGATTGAGAAATAAACCCTTACTACTTTTGTAACTTTTCGATTGTAAGACACATAAAATAAATAAGATCAAATGAAAATTTAAATAACATTAAGATATAAATATTAATGATTTAAAATATAAAATTGGAATTATGTACCTATTAAAAGAAGAAATAAATGGGGAATATGGGATTTGTTTCATGGAAGTAAAAGTGAGTTAAGAAATCATTACCTCATGTTAGAATTATTTTGTATGTGTCCGGTAATACAATATAACATATATAAGGTTACTATAAATATATCATATGACCATAAACTTATATCTTATACCATTTATTATTTACTTATTGTCATTTATAATTAATTTATTATAAATTATTTGTTATAATCATTGTTTCAGGTGGAAATTACTTCTTTTTTAGGTATGTTATAGTTTGGTAATTTGGGTACTATTAATTTTTTCATGGTTATATAATATTCCAATCATAAGAAATGATATAAATATAATAAAAAATAATTATATATGTGGTTATAGTATTCTATTAATGTTATAGTTTTAGAATACATTACACTATTAATAGAGATGGTAGGTTGTACGTATGTAGGACCATTACATCCAATTTTCTAGGTGGATAAGGTAAAATGAAAATTCATATTAATTATACCATTATATAATTATTATTTCATGTATTTAATTTATATTAATAAAGTATATCCTTATTACCATCCATGTAAAAATAAAATGAAATAAAAATCACATCGTTACATGGAGGCAGTAGTCCACACATACACACGAGTGATGTTATCGTATACTAATAGATTTGAAGGTAATAATTTGAATATGATATTATATTTAAAGAAGTATGGATATATCTCAAATATAAAAAATATTTATTAAAATTAACATTGATACCTTTCATTGAAGCGTAAGAGAAAAATGAATCACCTCACTTCAGGAGGTGGTAGTCCACCATGCACATAAGCAACGTTATCGTATCCACCATGGAATATAAAGTAATAAATTATTTGTTATACCATAAATAATGTGGTATAAAATTTTATATATATATAATATAAATATTTTAAATACTTCATTATATCTATCCTTTAATGGTGGTGAAAAAAAAATAATTACATTATTTCATGAGGCAGATATCCACCGTACACAAGGTCGATGGCTTCATTTCCCATTTGATTGAAGTGGAGGAGGATATGGGTTATTATATTAAAATAATAGAATTAAACTATATTATACATAGTGGTGTTATTATATTATCATAGTTTAATAATATTTTAATGATGTGGAAGAAAAAATAATTTAAATAAACACATTTAATAATTTTACCTCTTCTTCGGAGAGCCTCATTTTGTTTACAAATAAATCCTTATTATGAGTCGTTACAAATCAAAATAATGAATATATGATGTGGAAGTGGATTTAAGTAAGGTATTTTTAATTTTATTGGATGATCCAAATGATTTTGAAATTGTGATGAGGGGAGGATAGGGGGTGATGTTTTATAATTGGGGGAGCAGGAATATATATAATTATTGAAATTATAACGTGATACCCACGTTGTTCTCATGAACAAAGCCTAAAAAAGTGTCCATTATAAAATATTTAAAATTATATAGTCTAAATATTTAAAAATGGGTGTTACACAAGTTTTAGTTTATTTTAACCATTATATTCGTAGTTTAACCCTCGGTAAACCCATATTTGCCTTCAATAGAGTATTTATTTTTTATTATTTTCTATCTTTATTAAGGAAAAAAATTAATTTTACCTTTTTATATATTATAAATTATTATTATTAAAAATATTGTATCTATTTTGAAAAATTAAATTGAATTAAGTGGCATGATTCAATTTAAAATTAAACCAAAAACTTGACGAAAGAGTGGTTTTCAAAAGAAAATTCTCATAAGTATTAAATGTTTTAATACAAAAATTCAACATGAAATTGATTACAATGAACTAAATTAGTTAAATATTAGTATAATTAATCTAATTTTACTTTAAAAATATTTGAAAATTAAATTCACAATTTTAAATAATTTAATCAAAAATGCAGCTTTTAGTAAAAAAAAAACTCTGTATTTCGACTATTCATCACAAATTAAAGCTTTTTAGAAAATTTTAAAAAATTTACCCAAATAAAATTTCTAATATATTTAATTAAATAATTTAGTTTATGTTTTAAAATAAATTATATATTTTTTAAGAATTAATTTTTAATTATATTCCAAAAGAACAATTAATTTTCCTTTTAGAAAAAATAACATTTTTCAGAATATATTTCTTTCTCTTTCAAATGGTTATTATGGTAATTATACTCCAAATATTGACATTGAATTTATTTTTTAAATTTTTTAACTATAAAATATTAGTAATTATCTTTCTCAATTAATACCCTCTACCTTAAAAGATTTTTCATGATGGTCAAAATAATTTTTTTTAAATTGTCGCATTTCATTAAAAGCTTGTGTTTCGTGCTTCGCAAGATATCAATGAGATTGAATATATATATATATATATATTATATATATATTATTTATATATTTCATTATCTTCTAATTTGGTTATTCATTTCATATATGCTAAAAAAAGATATTACTCCTTTAAAATCTCAAGGTGTCACATTCTACCCCTTAAATAAATTTTATCCTTATAATTTATTCTTCATCAAGGTAGTCAAGGGTTTGAAATTTTGAGTAATATTTATTAGAAACAAAAATACTAAATGATATCATAAGTCATCATATTTATTATAGAGAATGATAATTACAAAGGACATCTAAAAAAACATATACTCAGTTTCCAAATATGAGAACATTGGTGGTAGGTGAAGATATGGACAGAGACGAAAATCAAAAACAATTATGGATATTGATTGAGTACATTGATCAAAATAAGTATAATGATGGTGGTAATGTTACTAATCATAAAACCACAAATCAATAATGAAAATTAATGGAATAGGATACCATTTTCCTTTCAGAATCATTTTATTAAACTTGATGGATTATTTTATTATCTAGACTAAGAACATAAAACAATATACCTATATTATATATTTATATTTCACTTTCACAATATCTACATTTTATTATGATTAAATCATTTTACAATTCATTTATTAGTCATATAAATTATTTTCAATTATTAATTTTTTATATTTTATACACTAAAATTAACTTTTAATGGGTTGTAATATCAACCATAGAGTAAAAAAATATTTATCATGTATTTATTAAAACCAAAATGGTTATAAAAAATTACCTAATAACCCCCAGTGTTCAGATTAAACCATTCCATATATAGTTATCATTAAGGTTAATCTAAAATATAAGTAACAAAATGTAGAAGGATGTTCACTAAATCGATATTATATTTCCTATAAAATAAAATTTAGATCTTAATGTCACATTTTAAAAATGTGAATTCTTGATCACAATAAAACCTTAATTAAAATTTCCATTCCCCTAAAATTAAATCTCATTTTTTTTTAATGTATTCTATAAATCCAAACATGTAGTAAAGTACTGCACACATAACATGAATTACTAACAAATATAAATTTTACCAATATTATCCCACAAATGTCTCTTTATCATTATTATCTCAACATAGACCATATTGAAAGTGTTATCCTCCCCCAATCATGTTTTTTCCAAAAATATTGACTTTCCACTATTACGTTTTCTGGTTTTTATTACCATTCATCATATGTCTTTGAATCCTTATAGAAAAAATGTTACATTAAAATAATTCTATGGTTTATGATTATAATCATTGATAAAATAATTCTATAACATAATTATCAAATCCAAATACACAAACACTTTACTCATTCAATTTCATATGTAGTAATAGAATATGATTGACCTTCATCCATTAAACTCTTCTAATGTTAATTCCTTTGTTTATTGGGGAATTTAATTTCATAGTACCTCATCTCTTTATAGTTGAAACACTGAACATAAAATGTTTTATTCTTACCCTTGAAATCATGAGCATGTAGGGTGTTTATTTTAACATGTTTTTCCTGGGGGAAATCCTTAATTATCTTATTTGCTTTATCTATCATATTATTTTTCATCCTCTTCTTCTATAACATCATATAAAATGCATAAGACATTGATAATTATATATCATTCCTTATAGAACACAATACTATTTCCTCTTAAGATGATAATTTTTGAGAGATAAGTTCCCTTCAGAGAGTTATCTTACTTCCATCAAATAAATGATCATTCTTACTCTTTAGATTACATTCATTAATATGGTTCAGATACATTATACTATTATCAATTTATAACTAATGTAATACACTAGATTATATCATAAAATTAAGAAACATAGTTTATAATGACAAAATGTGTTAATAACATAGAATAAATTTAATATTTAATCATGGATAATCTCATAATAATTAGAATGGTTTAATTGTAAATGTTTTCAAATATATAAATATTTTCAAATTCATCATAATAGATTGTATAGAAAACGTGAATTAACGAAAGCATAACCCTTGGGAGTGTCAAAATAGGAGCACAATAAGTCTAATTTTTTTATATTATGTAATGTTCATGTTAATCCTGGTGATCCTTTTTAAAACTTATTACCACTAGCTTCATATTCTCACAAACCACATCCACTTATAGTATTCCAACAGGGATGTATTTATAGTAAACTCAGGTAATCCCTAAATTACCAAAACATTATGATGTTATCTGGTACATATAATTATCCATAAAGTACATCATATGGATATATTATTTAATATATGTTTTCCTTGATCTAGTTCCCAATGTTTATATTAAACTTCATCTTATACCAACTGTAAATATCGTGACCCTAATATCCCAAAGTCGGCAGTTACATTATTAAATTGGACTAAGAAATAATTAATCACGCCCTGATAAATGAAATAGTTTAGTAGTCTTGATAAACTAGATACAAATTTGAAATTCAAATTAAAATTGAAAACATAAAATACACAATGTGTTTTCATTGATAATGTTATTATAACTCATATTGTATCACTTCATTTCAATCACAAAACACTACCATGTATCCTGGGGAAAATAAAACCTATAAAAGGGAAAACCCCAGAAAGTCAGCAAGGCTAATCATATAATAAAATAAATAGTGAATAAATAAGAAAAATCAAAATGGAAAGGTAAATAACAGAAATAGATTCAATTTACTCAATAAAAAGAGAATAATATTGTAGAATAAAAATAATATCAAATAAGGACATATAAATAATAACATGAGCTTTAAATTTATCAATTGATATTTTAAATAATCAAATAATCACATTGAAATTAATTTCTGGTCACATAATAAGGGAATTCAAAATTCTATACATCTGAAACATACTATCAGGACTATTCATAAGAAAATGTAACTTTGTGGGTAGAAACCATTCTAATCTACCAATCTAATTTATCTCATGAGGCCTATAAATGCATCGAGGGAATATATATATAACAAATCCAACCATAACTTACTTAGTCCAAGTAATTCATCATGTGAAAGAGTTAAAATATAAACTATATAAACATTATTATTTAAAAACAGACATAAAAAAAAATTCAATACTTACCCCAATAAAAGAATGCAATTATTAATCATCCATATCGATATGGTGAATGGTAATAAATTTTTTACCATTATAAAAGCTATTAATAATCCAATAAAATAATTAATAAGGAATATTTAAATCCATCATATCCCCAGTGGATCATAATTATTAAAATGGATTGATTTTTCCTATTAATATAAATAACATAAAAATGTTATCAAAAATAGTTTTGAGGAAAATAACCATTTCTATTTGAAAATAAAATTTTGAAAAAATTCACAAAACATTTTGAAAATAATTTTCTTTCTAAATAAAAAATTAAAACATGTAAAATATGCATTAAAAAATAGAGTGTTCATGATGGGGGAATATTATGTTCATGTCATACTAATTAAAGAAAATATTCTTTCACATAATCATTATATGTTAAAAGGGAATTATTTTAAAAAAAACGTGATGATTTCTTAAAAATAAAAATAGTTAAACAGTTAAATATATCGTTAATAAATAATTTTTAAAATTTTAATATAAAATTGAAAACATTTTTTGAAAACATTTATCTTGAGGAAATAGGATTTTCTACATAAGAGAGAAATAATGTTAGATTCTCTTGAAAACATTTTTTCAATAATTTTAAGTAAAAAAGGGTTGAAAATGGTTAAATTATTTGAAATATTTAATTAATAACCTGGTTATAATAAGATATATTGACATTATGATAGAAATATCAAATAATTTCCCAATGGGTGACTTATACACATTCAATCCCAAATAATGATGAAATTGTGAAATAAACCATTAAAACTTTTGTGACATTTGAATCTTAAGCCCCAATAAAAAATAGAATAAAATGAAATATTTAATACCATTAAGTTAAATATATATATGATATAACATATTAATGGTTCATTATATACACACACAAAAATGGTTTATAAGGTTTGTGTTTCATATAGGGAAATGTGAGATGACAAACGCTTACCTCAAGTTCCACATCCTTTTCATGATTATAAACCTCATGTATGATAAGAATAGGTTTATTATACATCTATTTTATAACCATTATCATATATTTGATGATATATTATTTTCTTATAGACTTTTATCACCTTTTTGTTAATATTATTTATTAAATCACTTTGTTAGGTGATAAATTCATCATATTTCATGTATATTTTAGTTTGGTAATTTACGTACTTTTAATTTGTTCAGGGTTACATAATCAAAATAATTTAAACCATGATATAAATAACATATATATTCATTATATATTTATTTACTATAATCTATTAATGTTTGAGGTAGAAAATTTATTACTCCATTAATAGAGATTGTAGGTCGTACGTACGCACTAAAGTCCTTTCCATTTTTTAAAAGGATAGAATGAAATAAAAATAGTTATTAATTAATCCTTAAATATTCATTATAATTTCATATATATAATTTATATTAATCAATTAAATCTTATTTACCATCCATGAAAAAATTAATGGAAAATATTTCACATCGCCACGTGGAGGAAAAAGTCCACATGTACGCAAAAGTGATGTTATTATTTTCTAAATGATTGAAGGTAAGATGTTTGATGTGATATTTTATTTATATAAATATTTTTATATCTTAAATATTACATATTTCTATAAATTATAACATTATTACCTATCATTTTATTATTAGATAAAAATGAAATCCATGGGTTTGTGAGGTGGTAGTCCACTATACACATGAGTGACATTATCGTATCCCCCATGGAATATAAAGTGAAAACTTATATTTGATATCATAAATAAAATTTAATAAAATATATTAACTATCATATACTTTTGTTAAATCCATTTTTTTATCCATCCATTATTAGTGTGGTAGGAAAATGAATAAAATCAGTTCGTGAGGCGGTAGTCCACCATACACATGGACGATGGTTTTGTTTCCCATTAGATGAACTTTGAGATAGATATGGGTTATTACATTGACATAATATCACCTAATTATATTTTATATATTGGATTTACTAAATTATATTAGTTTAATAATGTTTTATTGATGTGGAAGAGAAAATTATACAAATACGCACATTTATGGATTGTATCTGTTCTTTGGGGATCTTATTTATATATATACCTAATTCCTTACTAATAGGTATTTAAAATAAAAATATTTACTCTAATTTTTGGAATGGTAGTTGATGAAGGTATTTGGGTAGCTATTTTCTGAACCAAATGGTTTTTTAATTGTGAAGAGTGGAGAAGAGTGGGTGGCCTTTTATAAGTGGGGAAGAGGACAAATATAAAATTGTTTATTAGATAATGTGATACATACATTATAGTTAGGAAAATATTTTTTTGTATTTATATTACTTTAGAATTTATAATTTTTAAATATTTCCATAAAAGGGGTGTTAGAAAAGTTTATGGTCATTTTTTACCCTTATCTCATTTGTTTAACACCAGGGTAAACCCATTTTAACCATAAATACTGTAATAAATTTTCAGATATTTCACTATTAATTATCACAAAAACATAATTTTAAATTATTTGATAATATTAATTATAATTATTCAAATTATTTAATCCATTTATTCCAATTAAATATATACAAGTTGAAAATTTCATTTCAAAATTAAACTATAAATGCAACGAAAGGGTGGTTTTCCTATGAAAATTCACATTAGTAAAGAATGTCATCATATCAAAACTTGATATTAAATTGATTCAAAAGAGATAAATTAGTTTAATTGAATTATAATTGAACTAATTTTACATTATTATATATTTAAAATAAAATTTTTCATTTTAAATAATTTAATATTTTTTGAAGAAAAAACAACATTTATCACCATTCATCATCAAATAAAAGTTTACAAAAAATTATAAAAAATTAACCCAAAGATAATTTTAAAATCTATATTTAAAAATTTATTTTTATTTTTAAAATATATATTCTTAGTAATAAACAATAAATTAAAATTATATTCCCTACGGATGGCTAATTAACCTTTGAAAAAAAATATTTTTTTAAGAAATATCTCTCTCTTTCAAATTATTCTTATTTTTTTCAATCAACAGATATATATTGATATTATATAATAAATGTATAAACCATATAAGTTTATAAATTTAGTTAGTCCTATTTATGACCACCAATATAAAAACTAGGTTATAATGGTCATAATAATATTTTTATATAGTTTTGTGTTTTTCTTAAACTCGGGGTTGTCTGTATCGTAAACTACCAAAGAGATTAAATTTACATAAAAATAAATATATTATAATGTATTAGGGTGATACGTATTCTTATAATAATTTTCTTAATACCCCAGGTAACAATTCAATAAATCATTTTAATATTTATTAGTATTCTTTTTTTATTAGATAAATTAATTATATATATGTTATATAATTCTTAAAAATGTAATGAAAATAATTTTATTAAAATCAAATATTTTTATAGATATATTTAAATGATTAATTTAGAAATTATATAATATTAATTTTAAAAAACAAATTTTAATTTTGAATACAACATTACAAAATTATCTTAGGATGAAATTTTGCTAATTTTCTAAATTATTGAAATTTTATTAAATAGTGAAAAATAATAATTTTATTTGAAAACATTGTTTTATTTTAAATAATTTAGAAATAAAGGAAATAGTTTTTGATTATTTTTAAAATTTCCATAGATTATATTGATTATATATAACTTAATTACGGTATTTTATATTAATTTAAACATGAATTTCTAATAAAAACATTTCATGTTTCAAAAAGGAATTTTTGGGAAGTAATGTTTTCATTTTGTTTTTCCAATTTACTTTTGAATTAAATGATTGACCATATATTTTTAGAATTTCTAAAAAACTTATACCAAATTTTGAATTAGGAGGTCTAAATTTAGTATATATTTTACTTTTATTTTTAAATAATTTGAATATTATGCTTAGTAATTTGTGTTACTATGGTAAAGGGTAAATCGAGTAATTGAGGGTAAAAATAAAATAATGAATACTATAGAATTAACCTGATCCTTGCAATAGTTTTATTAGATTCGTAATATTGATCTTTAATCCTTAAATGGTTGGTTATATAACCATTTATTAGTATCATGGATTAGATGATGACTGTTATAATATTTTATTTAAATAAAAATCAAACATGTCTCACTCTAGTTATTAATGGGTAAGATATATAAATATTATATTATCTAGAAGATATGTTTGAATATAAAAGATATTTTGAAAAATAATATATTGATATTTAACATATTAATTTATTTTAAATTTTAATTGAATAAATTATTAACATAAACTATTTTACAACACAAATGAAATAATTATTTAGTTAATGATAATTTCTAATAAAGGATACTGAAAATATTAAAATAAATGAAATAAAATAAATTTTTATCTTCATTTGAAATTTTTTTGATCCATTAAAATATTTGGTTCGAATTTACCTTATTTTCTAATATTTTTAAAAGTCAGAATAATGAATAATGTCAAAATTGACATTACTGATATTTAAAAATAAATTATATTTTATTAAATGAAAAAAAATCGTTAAAATATTAAATTATGAAAATTGATTATAATAATTATTAAAATACCAACAGTGGTCCATTAATTGGTCTTTTGATATTTTATAGTTAAAATATTGACCCTTAAAAAGTAAAAATCAATGTTGTTAGAGTAAGAGTTAAAGGGGATAAATATGGGTTATAACTAAATTATAAACGTATGAATGTGAAATATTATTTTAAAAAATTTGTTTTATGATTGTGTTAATACCAATACTCATATAATATTCTAAATAACTCAGTTTTCATATATTTTAATTTGTAAATTAATTTATATTAATTTAATATTTTAAGAAATTCCAAGACATCCCCTCCCCCTTCATATAAAAGTTAAAATATTCTTCTAAAGTTTTCAGATTTAAAACCTATTTTTGATCATACATTACCTTTCTAAAATAATCCCTATAATTCATTAGCTCATTATTGAGGCTTTAGTTTATGTATTACACCCACCATAGAGGTCATAAGATGTTAATCAAAGATTATTTTTGAAACAGGAGGTATCAATTTTAATCAATTGTTTTTATTTTATTTCATCTTCCACCACATTAAAATATCCTATAACAATGGTAAAATAATAAATACAGTATCCTCCATATAATTATATTTTATTATGTTAGTGGTATAACTTAAATCCATTTCCACTTCAATCAATTGGGAAAATAATTTATCATTCGTGTGAATGGTGGACTACACCCTCGTGATCCATTGTAATTCATTATATATAACCATTTCTAAATATAGGTTATAATGATGGATTTAATGTCTATATATGATATTAATGAAATATTTTTCAATCTTAAAATATAATATGTCACTTAAAATTCATACATTTCCAACCACATAAAAATGATAATGTTGTTTATGTGTACGTGTGGATGATCACCTCTATGAAGCGATGTGATTCTTTTTTATCACAACATCTCATGGATAATATATATATATATATATATATATGAAATATTAAGCTTATATTTATGATATTATGATTTTTTAGGAAATATTAAAACATATTTAACATATTTTTATAATGATATATGGAAAATTAAAATGTTACTCATGCGCGCTTATAGCCTAATATCTCCATGATTATAACATGGTTAATTTTTCATAAAACTAATTCTTGGTTAGAGTTAAAAGTATTATTCATATATATATATATAAGTTATAGTTACTTCTAAAATATTATTTTATAGATTTTGTAGCAGTTACCACTTTGACCATATCCAAATTAAATAATTTATTCTAGACTTATGAACCAAATATCTTCAAAAATCCCAATGTAAACTTAAATAATTATGTAATAGTTATAATAGACTAATAAGTGAAATTAAATGAATAATAAACATGAAAAAGTTTTTCAAGAAAGTAAAAAAATTATCATTTTTATTAAAATGGTATATAAATATTTGACATAACATTCGGACCGAAGGTAATAGAATTTATTTTAAAATCATCTTTTAAAGTTAGTATTTAAACTCTTTTTAAAAATGTGAGATACAATTTGTTTAACTTATATGTAATTAGTGTATATTCCTAATGACTTTATTCTATAATGTTTTGAATATTAATTTACATTTTTAGAAGTTTATTTTCAAATAATGTGTCTTATTTTTTAAGTGTGATTATTTAAATAAAGAAATGTACTTTTATAAGGTAAATGTAATTTTCCTCAAGATTTTATTATGTAACCATTTTTTGTTATGATTATGTTATGGTTAATTGTTATTATTTATAAGGATGGTTGGTTATATTATAAATCTTGGAGGGGTAAACTCTTTATATCTATCTAATTTATTTGGTAAATGGATGAAGTTAACTGATGAGGTTTATCAGAAGACATTATGCGAATATATTTTGATTGTTATTCCAAATATAACTATGATAATTACTCTCGGTGTACCCAATAGTGTAGTAAAATATATATTAATGATATGAAAATGATTCCAAAAGGTACCTTTATGCTTTATGTATTCATTATTTTGATTTTATAATAAACATATTATATAATTTGGTAATCTAAGAGATTGTGTTTTATGGGTGAAAGTTACGACATTGTGAAAGGTTTTAATGAAAACATTATGTGTTTTTACATTTCCATTATGTTCTATTGTGAACTTTTTTATATAATTGTTTGGTTTGAAATTTTGATTTTATGGTTACGAAAAATTATATTATTGGGGATAATTTTTAATTTGAATAGAAAAACATTTATAATTATTTACAAACTAATGATTTATCTATTTATTTTTTTGTAACTTAATGAGTTTTTTGTGATCATTAAAAGTATAAAAAAATTAACAGGGTTAATGAGAGCGTAAAGACAAATATGATGTCATTATAAAGATTTATTCTGAAAATAAATCATATTGTCTCTTATATACATTTGTTTTATTAAAAACTGGATATTTAGTAAAATTATTCAACATTAATGTATGGGTTTGTTATGTATTAGTTATGACCTATGTCTCTAAAACTATAATCCTAAATGATATTTTTGGAAAGAAAATGATTTTTGGTTTTAAAATATAAATATGATTCATTATTTAAGGTTGAGTCTTTATAGTTGGTATCAGAGGACAGTTTAGATAACATTAGAGGTTATAATAATGTTAATATAATTCCCTTAGATGTTATTGCATTATGTTGGTATTGAAATGAAATATAATTTGAAGATTTATGTTTTTATTCATATAAATAATTTTTTTTTAGAATGGGTTCCATAGTGGAAATAGGGAATCTGATGTTGGAATGCACCAAGAGGATGATATAATTTCAAATCAGCAACTGATAATGCATGGGATTGGAAATGAGCAGTTTTTTGTAGTAATGGATCAGTTGACATAGGCTATAAATAGAAGTGGAATTAATGAATGATATTATTCAGATCTACTATAGAGGAACATGAAAATAGTTGAGAATTTTATGAGGCTTCACCCTCGATCATTTAGTGGATATTCTGACCTATTAGTAGCTGAGGGGTGGATTACATCCCTATAAATGATATTTGATATCATGGTATGCTTGAATAATCAAAAGGTTAAAATTTCTACTTTCCATTTTGATGTTGAAGTCGGCCAGTGGAGGTATATAATTGAGAATTGAAAAGTTATGAGAAACTTTTTTGTTGTACAAAGAAGGTAGAAATAGAGATTACTGATAATCATGTGTTATTTGAAACCCATTATAAAAAGAGGTCAAGGTGGCATGAAAATGGGAAGAAGGTATAAAATAATTTAGATGGTAAATTGTTTTTTAAGTTTGATATATTTATGGAAAAAATACACTTATGAATGTCTTTTGATTTCTGTAATGTGATTATGATGTGGTATGATTGGGAATGTAGCTCGTAATTGTAATGAAATATATCATGGTACTGGTAATAATGATTCTTATAAATAGGTTGTAAAAGGTTTTAAAATGTAAATAGATGTTTCATTATGAAAATGGGTGTATAAAAATGAGATAAAACTTATAATTTATAAGCATAAATGAATTCTGAAAGCCTTTGATACAACTTCATAAGATGTTGGGCCATCAAACTAAGTGGTATCATGTATATTGTTTGTTTATTCATATTATAAAAATGTGTTTTTTGTTCTCATGACCACACATTATTTCATTGATGAGTAATTATATATTAAATAATAAATTCACCATGTGAAATAATATCATAACTTATAGTATAAAAATAGTGAGAGATATTATGGAAAAATGATATTATAAGAATATTCTTATTATTGACTGTGTAAATAATTTACCTACAAACATTGTGGTTTTTTCACTAGTAGCATTTGACGTTTTTTGGGCATGGATTTACATTGTGTTTACCATACTAAGATTGATTTTAGTTAAAAAGATGTTTCTTTTCATGAGGGGTTTCAGTTTGTATACAAACATAAACTCATTACATTGATAACATATCAGGAAGATGATAAAAATTTATAATATGGAAATTAATGTATTATTTTACATATTATTGAAAATAATAGAGCTATTCATATTAATTATGGTTTAGTGGTAAGTGATCACTCGTATTATTTTTCAAATGAGTTTCCTAGTGTTATACATGATTGGGATGTTGAATTTAAAAGTGATATAAATCCAAATTCAATTCAAATTTTAAAACCCTCTTATCAAAAGAATCAAGTAGAAATTTTGGAATGGGAGAATAAATTTTATGTGTTTATAGAGAAAGGTTTTATTCTTCCTATAACATCACTATCAGGTGCCCTTATTTTAATTGTTAAAAAGAAATACGGATCCATGAGACTTTTCATTGTTTATAAATGTTTGAATAACATCACTGTTATGAAAATTAATCATTTTACTCATATTAATGACTTTTTTTATTAACTCTATGGAGATAATTATTTATTTAAGGATGAATTAAGATCCTAGAAACATTAGTTTAAGATGATGGAGATTTAATTCTGAATATAAAATTTCATACTAGATATTGGAAATATGATTTTATTATTATTCTATTTAAATTGAAAAAATTCTATGATTGTATTTATTAATCTTATTTATAGAGTGTTCCATGAATATGTTGATAACATTTTAGTTTTTTTATTCATTATATATTGGTTTATTCAAAAATATATAAGCATCATGAAACATTTAAGGATTGTTCAAAAAACCCTCAAAGAAAAAATCATAAATAGAAAATTTAGAAAAATTAAATTTGGGTTACAAAAAAAAATATTTCCTTGGGAACATATTAAAAAAGGTGGAAAAACAGTTGATCCTTCCAAAAAAATGTTGTTAATGAATGTCCAAGGAAAATAGCTGTAAATAAGATTCATATTTTTCTTGATTTAGTCGGATATTAACGATAGTGTTTGGAAAACATTTCATGGTTATCTATCCCACTAAAAAAGTTAAAGAAAAAGGAGTTATATTTATATTTATAAAAGAATGCGATGATTATTTCCATGAATGTAATTGAATATTTGTGAGTGATCTGGTTTTGGCCCTATATTTGAGAAATGGTTATTTTTTCATATACAGTGATGCTATATTGAATTCACTTATTTGTGATCTGATGTAGAATCATCAGTTAATTTTTTGTGCTTCAAGTAAAATAATACCACTTTTGTTAAATTATTCTACACATTATTTGAAATTATATATTATGGTCCTTTATTTAAATATTTGGAGACATCATTTATATATAGAAATGTATATATAATATACTAACCATAATATTTTTAAATATATATTCACTCAGAATAAGTTGGACATGTAGAACATAAGAGGTCCACAACTGAATATAGTCTATGATTTCACAATCCATTACCATCCGATATTGGGAAAAAAAGTGGTCAATTATTTGATTCGAAAAAATAATTCTACATTAACCACATTACATTTGAAACATGATCCTTTGGTTAATGATTTTATAAATTTTGACATTGATATTTTGGATATCTGAAAATCCTCTAATTTGTTCTTAGTGCTAGTGAAATCATATCTATCTGATAGAACTAAGAAATCTAAGAAGGGTGGTAATTTCTAAGGTAAATTGATGATTTTTTTAGGAATGGTATGTTTTAATATTTTATTGTTGATGTAGAATTTTTTGTCTGGTTCGGAAATTTATTTTGAGTTCTAATTGATTCCCAGTTTAAGAGGGAGTTGTTAAATAAAGATCATAGTTCCCCATTTTTCATTCATTCTAATATTATTATGATGTATAGAGACTGTTGGGGGTATTAGTGCAGGGATGTAATATAATGATAAATTGTAGAATGTACCCTAAAAATTTTGACTATTAAATAGGTTAATATAGAATGGAAATTTCCAAAGAGGATTCATTATCCTTTTCCAGTACCATAGTTGAAATATGAAAATATATCAATGGATTTCATAGTGTAATTTCCAAAGACACATCAGAGTAATGAGTCAATTTTGGTTATTGGTGATCAACTAACTAAATCAGCACGTATCCTTCCTATTAGAGATACTATGTTAATAAACATATTTCTAGAATATATATTAATGATAAAATTATATAACACAGATTACCTATCTCCATTATAAGTGATCATGATATTAGATTTAACACTAATTTCTATAAAGGACTATATAAATCTTTTAGAAATGAATTAAATTTTAGAACAGTTTTCCACCCTCAATCTGATAAGAATTCATAGAAAATAATTCAAAAATTTGAGGATATTCATTGATCTTGTTTGATGTATTACCATATATTTTGGGCTCAACATCATTCATTGGTTGAGTTGTCTTATAATAATAGTTTTTTATTGATATTTTTGCAATTCAATGTAATAAATAGTGTCAAAATTTAAATTATTGATATGATAAAATAAATAAATAATATTAAATGATATAAAACTACTAAAAATATTAAATTTGTCCAATTGGTTAGGATAAGGTTTCTAATACCAACCATGATCCAATGAAAGTTGTTTTAAAATTTTATAGAAACAATATTTACACGTAAATAATAAAAATCAATGTTGTCCTTTTAAGGGTTAATGGGGTTAAATAAGGGTTAAAACTAAATGGTAAGGTTATTAATGAGACAAATACGTGTTAATAAATTTCTAGGCGAGATGATTTAGAATCATCCTCATCTTTGGATCTAAATAACTCACTTTGGTACCATTTTTTATTTGATGTTAATTAATATTAATTTAATATTTTATGAATTCCCAAGAGTCCCCCTTCCTCTCTTATATAAGGTAACCACTTCTTCTCATTTATTCACATATCAAGAACATTTTTGTACTATAAATACCTACCCAAATAACTATGTATAATCCCTATCCATGTTCTATATGTATTAGTTTATTAAAACACCAAACTTATAGGTCTTAATGTGTTACTAAAAGGTGGTTGATGAAAGAAGAGGTGTCGTTTTTAATCAATTGTTTGGGTTTTATATCATCATCCACCTACTTAAGATATTCTCCAACCATGGAAAACAAATAACAGAAATATACACTGTATAATGAAATGTTATTATCTTAGTGTCATGACATAATCCCATCTCGACTTCCATGGAATGGGAAAAGAATTTACCATTCATGTGTATATAGGACTGCTGCCTCACGAGCTGAAATAATTAATTATCCATCATTTTCTCTAAAGATAGGTTATAATGTTGGAATTAATTTATATATATAATATTCATGATATATTTATTTGTCTTAAAAGATAATATATTAATTAAATTATTACATTACTATAAACATAAAAATTATAACCTCATTCATGCATAAGTGTGGACTACCACAACTATGAAGTGATGTGATTTCTTTCTCTTCACCACATCACATGGATAATATATGTAATTATATTTGAATTTTTAATATGATTTTATTGATATTATGTTCATTCCATAATGTTAAAATTATATTTACCTTATTTCCATATCAATTATTGAAAAATTAAAATGTCAGTCATGCATACATACGACATACCATCCATATGATTGTAAAATAGTTTATTATTCAAAAAAAGACATTCATTTTTGTATTTAAGGGTATAATTTATGTATAAGAATAATAATTATGTCATTAATATTATCTTATATATTTTTTTATTAATGAACAATTTGACCATAGTCAAATTACCAAAGTAATTCTAGACTAATGAACTGAATATACTCAAAATATCAAAATAAAAGGTAAATAACTATGTAATTGTCATAAAATTGTAAAAAGATAATTAAAAGGAATAATAAAAATTAAAATGGTTATCAATAATGTAAATAATTAACCTATTTTTATTAATATGTGAGATAAACGTTTTATGTGATTATTCAACATCAAGTTATGGGACATTTTTTTACAATATTCTTTTAAAGTTACTCTTCCAACACTTTTTACAAAAATAAAAAGGTATGCTTTTTATATTATAAAGCATGAGATAATTTTCTTACCTTATTTAAACATAAATTTTATGAAGATTATTTTACATGTTTACAAGTTTTTTTCAAATAAAATGTGCTCACTTTTATGTGTGATGATTTAAAAAAATGTTCTTTCCAAAAGGAAAGGTGAATTTCCTCAAGAATGTTTTTATAAAATAATTATGTGTCATGATTATGTTATGGTTCATTGTAATTTCTTATAAGAATATTTAGTTCCATTATAAATCAAGGTAATGTGATCATTTTATAGAAATCCTATGCATTATCCAAAGGGATATAGTTAACCAATGTGGTTTTTCCTAGAAGAGTTTGGGAATATTTTTTGATGGATAGTCCAAATGTAACTATGATGGTTAATATTTATCTATAAATGAGACCTAATAAATATGTAAGAATGATACAAAAATGATTCCTCAACTAACCATTATAAATTATCTATTCTATCTATGAATTTTAAAAGAAGCTAATGATTTCATAATGTATGGTAAGATCTTATGTTTTTTGGGTGAATGTTCTAACATTTTGAATAGTTTTAATGAAAAAAATTATGTGATTTTATTTTTTCCATTATGTTCACTTATTAAATGTCTTATTGAATTATTTGGACAAAATAAGTGATTTCATATGTATGAAAATGTATATTTTAAGCCCATGATTTATTTTGAAAAGGAATATATATATACATAATAATAATTTATTTCATTCTTTTTATGTCCCTCACTGTGATTTTTATGCTCATCTCAAGTTTTAAAATCATTTCATGGGTTTTAAGGGAGATTAAGGACAATTATGAGGTCATTATGAAGATTTATCATGAAAATAAATCATGTTAGAGTTTATATACTTCAGTTTTATGGAAAAAAATTGATACCGAGTAAAATTATTCTACTGTAATGTATGGGTTTTTTATGCATTACTTATGACCTAAGTTTCTAAATATATAAATACAAATGATACTTATAAAAATAATGTGATTTTTATTTTCAAAAATAACCTTATTTTTTATTGTTTATGGCCAGTTTTATATATGTTGTGTGGCATGCATGGCAGCAAACATGATGCTCCTCTTAAAATCATTAGATGTAACAGTAATGGTAACACAATAATAGTTTCAAATAATGGTTATAGGATCACCATCACATGTTAGTGTAGATAGAAATGTGTAATCCTAATAGGAATTTTATGTCACCACTGATAGGATTATAAATTCTTATGATAGACTATAGAAGGATTATGTAGTGAACTGATAAAAAACATATATATAACATGTTTTGAAGTTGAATAATATTTTTAATGATTATTATGGACTCCATATACCTCCTAAGAGAGGAAATACATGAAATAGTTCTCTAAGTTCATTACCCAAGAGGGAGAGGAGGTACATAGTGACCTATAACTTTTAAAATTATAGTTGATAATATAAGTGGCTAAGGATTTAAAACGTTTTCCACCTATAAGGGACTCCCATGGTGACTTGGGGTTGAATCTGGTAGATGATGTAGTGTTAGGATGAATGAAATTGTGATTTATAGGTGAAGTATCAATTAATAAACTCAATTAATTGAAAATATTGAAGATATCCTAATTGACTTAGGTTTACGTGGAATAACATTTGGGTAAAGAGGAAAAACTATTGTAATAGTGGGTTCCCTAAACCCAACTATACAGTACTTTTGATTAACATATCATGTGTACCATTAGATTTACATGATGAAAACTTACCATTATTCTGTAGATATTTTTGAATCCACTATTTAATTATAATTTCTATATATTAATTGTCATGTCAAAAGGTTATAGGAGATCCCTAGCTATAATGAGAAACTTGAGATACAATGACATTAATATTAAAAATATATCCTATGGTCCATAAAAATATTAATAAATGGACATAGTAAATGTTTGAATATCAGGTTATGGGGTCTCATAATCATTGAGACTTCATCTCGTGAGGTTTGAACTTGGTTATTTCTAGTATTGAGAGCATAAGTACAGACTCTCTAAAAGGAACACCACATGTTTTGGGTGTCATTAGATTTTCCAATCTATGGACATATGTAATGGTCTCATTATATGAGAACATTACTAATTTGTGGAAATTGATTGATTACATTGATGAAAGGAAAAAAAACATGATAACTATTGGTCAGAGTAGAGTACTCAAGATGGGGTGAATTGAGTGTCTATAAAAATTTCGGTTGAAATGTTTTCATAAAAATGTTACCCAATAAAATAAGTATAGTCTAGTATATCAAGGTAATATGGTTATAAAAGTTTGACTATTCAAATAACCTCTCCAAAGATTGATTAATTCTCTGTAATGTTAGTATGAGTTATTGATAGTACTTTTGAAGCTATTCTAATAAGGAAAAAAATTATAACTTCTATCCAAGATTAACTACCAAAGTAAATCTAGTGATTTCTAAATTATACTATAAAACATAGAAAAGAGAAATTAAACAAAAAAGTGGATAAAACAAGTAATTCAGTCTCAATCCAAGACCTAATCCACTCCACTTGGTGATCACCTGGCACCAAGTAGTTTATATTAATAAAATTGATCCACACCCTAGATCGGGGTAAACAATAGTGCACAGGACTGTCCAAGTAACATGACCTATTCCACAGTTCTTCATGGGTAAATACTATCAGGTCACACAAGGACCTCTTCCACCCTTATCTGTGGGAGTAAACAAGTGTAAAAATATATGAGATGAAGGATATCTTGTAACATTCAGTTTAGCGTAGGAGATCGTGTGTGTTTTTAATACAACACACACACACACAACTTGAAAGCTAAAAACAATACACAATAGAGAAAATATGATGAGATAGGTTAAAAGATATCTGAGTGTTATTCTATGAAGCTCTGTACTTTTAGGATGAATCAAATTCAAGTATCGAGTCCTTTTTTAGAAATAGAGTACCACAAGCCTGGTGCTCTGGTTTTCAGTTAGATCTAGCTCATGTTCTTCATGGAGTTGGTATTGCGAAGATGTTTTGGCTCTGATCTATGGTATTCTAGATTTTTTATTTGAGAATGATTCATGTGTTATTTAGATGTATCTTGTTTCATGTATCATTCCACTTCTCAATAATGCTCGCACTTCTGCTACACACTACTACTCTACTCTTGTTTCAGTGCCATCCTTTTTTTATTCTCGGAGTTCATGTGTTGGATCCAATAGGATGCATGTGTCCTGCACCTCATAACTCATAATATTAGGTGAAATTTCTACAAATAAGAATTAATTATTTCAGTTCATTTAAGAGACTCAAATATAACCGTTATAAATTAAATTGAAAACAACAAAACAGACTAAATAACGGTGTCACATTCTGTCTAGAAACGATGTCACCACAAAATGGTGTCTTCTTATTTTCCATTTAGTGGTGAGATATTCATGATGGTATAATTTTATTGAGATCAGTAACCAATATAACAGATGCGGTGTTAGGTTCAAGGTGTCTGGTCCTTTTCCAAACTTCGAACGATGTCTTAGCAAGGAACCGGTGTCACAGACTGCATGAGATATGAAACTGGTTATGGTGTCTGGTCATGGTGTCTGGGTCACGGTGGATGGGTCACTGTGTCTAGGCCACGGTGTCTGGGTCATGGTGTCTGGGTCATAGTGTTTGGGTTACAGTGTTTGGGTCACGGTGTCTAGTTCACGGTGTCTGAGTCACGGTGTCTGGGTCATAATGTTTGGGTCACTTTTCTAGAAAATGAGAACTAATGGAAGACTCATAGTTTCTTAAAATTAGCCAAATATCTATATACAGACTTAAGAAGTAATATTCACCAAATAAATTAAACTAAATCATTTATAAAGTAAATCATTGTAACAAAAATTAAATATAGTTTACAATAATCATGTATGATTAGTAGCAATTAGGATATTGGGTAGGTTTATTTAAAGCATAAAGAAACCAACCATCTCTACAAATGATTTGAGACTAATTAAATAGGATTAACAAGATTTACAAGATGTATAGGATTTTTTATCCTTAAAACAAGATTAAAACATGAGAAGTCCAATAATCTCACCCTTTTTGATGATCACAAATCGTATGAATGAGATAGTTATTCTTAATGTGTTGTCACTCCCTTAGAGTACGTGTCTCTCCCTGTTTTGGGATTATCAAAAAGAGTACCAAAGTAAAAAAAGAATAAAAAAATAATAGTTCATAGTGTAGTATATGGATAAAGATGTGGCATTACAAGCAATAGGCAACAAAAATACCAAATATCCCTATCAAAAAATAGTGTTAACTTTTCTTTAGCATTGGTTGTCTTCTCTTTTCCCTTGGTAGGAGTATTAGGAGGAGCCACAGGAGTAGAGGTAGAAGCGGAAGAAGGGAGTGAACCAACTGACATTGAAGGGAGATTGATTCCTTCAAAAATATAGGGTGATAAGGTAGGTTTGGTGGAAGACCGAGGTAATTTTTGTTCAAGGATAATAGGTATGATCTGACTCAGATATTGAGAGATAGACATAGAGGTAGAGGCAAAGGTAGGGGATAAGGAAGGAGGCACACCAGGACACAAAGGTGCAGTTGTAGGAGCCATAATAGCAGTGCTCTTCACATGAAAATAAGGCCTTAATAACATGATGAAGTCAGTAATAATCTCACCACCATACTACATCGATTTCTAAAAATAATCTTTGTTCTCTATGAACTTGTCCAACAAAGGAGTGAAATATTTCAGCTTTTGAACTTGAGTTTTGAAATCTTGAGTGACAGGAGGAATTTTCAAATTCCCTACAAGGTAGTTCAAATGGTTTTTCATATCATGCTTATATAAAATCCTATTAAAGTAGAAATCCACCATCTTAGTAATTTCTTTCTGAGCATAATTTGCAATCTTTGAATGAATCCTTACCAATTCAAGGACTATGTCGCTATTTTTGACTACCATAGAGAGACTCTCCTTATAAAATCCACTTAGCATAGATTGAAGTTCTTCCTTAACAAAATTTATAATAAGATGATAGTCAAAGGGTTGAGATTACTGTCTCGAGGTATTAGAGGCTTTAACAGCTATATAAAAAGATTTTAGTTGATTTACAACTTTCTGTAGAAATTTCTTATACTCATCAGTCAATTTGTTGAGACCAATAACAAGATCATACATTTCTTGAACTATATTCTTGATTCTCTCAACCATTTTTTCAGATAAAGAAGTTAGGTTCGGTTGAATTAGAGAGGAAACTTCTTGTGGAATATGACCACTAACATCCTCAACAGGATGAACAATAGGATCTGGTCCTGATTTTAACACTTTCTGCATATCATCAACCATAGATCTGAGTGACTTCACTTCATCACTTAACTGTTTTTTCTCAATTATTGCCTCTTGAATTTCCTGAATAATTTTAGCTTGGATCTTCCATATGAACTTCTCTAAAAGTAGGGAAGCATCTCTTTCACTCAAGTTTTTCAGAGGAGTAGGTTGTGTGTTCATGTGATTTTCAACTCCAGCCAATAATTTAGCTCCTAAGTCTATTAGATAATTCTAACTCATGAAAGTAGGAGGTTCTTGTGATGGTTCAGGAACAGGAGTTGAGACAGGCTTAGGTTCCTTTGTAGAAATTACTTCAAGAGCAGAGACCAATTTCAATTGAAACATCGTAGTCATGTCTATACCTTTAACTAAGGATTCCTAGGTATCATTTACATCAAAGTAGCTAGGGAACTTATACTATGTATCCATAGTGCATTGATCAATTGGCTTAGTAATTTCAACACTTTCTAGACTAGGGTGTTGCTCCCCGTCAACAAGTTCATCTCTCATAGGACTAAGAGATTAATCTCTTTGATCTGTTTCCAAGATTACTTCTCCAATAGCTTCATACATTTCTTTTCTAGCCAACTGAAAGGCTTTCTCCATTATTTCATCAGCATAGAGGATAATATTAGAGTCATCTTATTTCTTTAAGTGTTCCTCAAAAGCAGCTTCTTTCTTAAGAGAAGGTTATTCTTCTATGTGATCTTGCAGAGCATCTTTTTTCATTATCTTTACAATAGACGCTTCTCTAGAAGCAGGTTTCTCTTCCAAATCAATAGTTTCTTTAGAAACAGGTACTTCCTTCTCAACTATTTCTTGAGGAGCATGTCCACCATCTTCCCTATCTAATATAGTTTCTTATTTAGGTGAAACAATCTCCTCTTCTTCTTCTTCAATAGGATAGTCAACAATTTCATCTGGTTCTAAATGAAGATTAGAAATATCCTTATGTTTTGAAGGATTCTCAACCTAATTAAACCTTTCATATACTGTTTCATTATCCTCCAACCAGGACTTTTTCCATGGATTCCAACTAATTTTCATTCTTTTCACTATAACCATTGAGATACATAATTCACAGTCCTTAATGAATTATTCATTTAGTCCAACCAATATTTTATCATACATCATATTAGATATTAACCTTGAGTGTAACAAGGAGGTATACTTTGAGGTTACCTTAATCAACTCACACATATGAAGTATAACATACTTGCATAGGTCAATCATGTATTCATTTATCATAAGATGTATCATAATTACATATGGATACTCAAGGGTAGAAAAATCTATTTTTCTTGGACTAATCAAATTCTGAATAAAGTTAGATAACAATCTGGTTTCACCATCCAACTCAGCAGCAATAGCTCTTCTCGTTGTTTTATTACCAGTCAGGTTTCCCAAGTCTTCTTCTAAAACAATGATATCATTGGGAGGAGGAGTACCTTTATGATAATCCTAAAAAATTGCTTTATGAGGTATCCTTAGGCAAGAATCCCATAACCTCGAAGAAAAGTTACATCATTATCCATTAATCCAACTTATTACAACAAAATAATCTTCTATATTGAAATAGAATTGAACAAACTGATAGAACTGAGAAACTAGATTTGGGTAAGTCAGCCTTTTCTCTTTTGTGAACCAGGCCATCCATCCCCACTCTTTCTATACTTTCAACACTAAAGACTTACTTAACAGTAACCACTTAAGGCAGATATCCTTTTCTGGTACCACTATTCTATCAGCAAGATTTGGATTCAAAGGACCGTTAGGCGCTATCCTCAGTGCTCTTTTTATTTTCTTCTTTGATCGCTTCTCATGAGTTGATGATGATGGGTGTTTCATTCTAGGAATTCAACAATTGTTTGAGAGAGAGATATCAGAATGGCTGATGGAGGACTTACAGTTTGAGAGAAGAGAGATTGAGTGAAGAAAAGAGTGAAACCTATTTCATTTTTATCATTTAGGGATATCAAGTGTCACAAATTCAAAATCATGGGAATGAAAAGGAATAAAATAATCAATTACATTGATATGGATAATAATATATAAATAGAACAAAAAATTGTTATTAAGGTGTGACCAGAACAGACGTTCACAGTGAGACCGTAACAAGTGGTCATAGTGAGACCGTAACAGGTTTTCACAGTGTCATATCTACTGTGCGACTTCAAAACGGTGCGACTGTATTGTTTGAAACAGTATGTGAAAAATGGTAACTGAGAGACAATAACTATGAGACCATAAACATGAGACAACAACTTTAAGACAGTGACTCATGAAACTGTAAACTGTGAAACAGTAAGCTGTGAGACAGTAAGTTTTGAAATCAATAAACTTTCTACTTAATATTTATCATTCCTAATTCATGTATGATGTAATATATTCTTTCAGAATTCAATGGTTTTTTGAATATATCAGCAAGATGATATTCAGTTCCAATGAATTCCAAAGTGATATCACCCTTTTGGTAATGGTCTATCAAAAAGTGATGTCTTACATTGATATGTTTTATCCTAGAGTGTGAAACAAATTTTTTTAGATGTTAGTATCACTTCTATTGTCACAATTTATAGGTACATTCATGAATTTATATCTATAATCTAGTAATGTGTGTTTCAACTACAAAATTTGTGCACAAAAACTACCAGCAGCTATGTATTCAGCTTTGGCAGTAGATTATGCAACAATGTTTTGTTTCTTACTACACCATGATACTAGAGACTTGCCTAAAAGGTAACATGTTCTAGAGGTGATTTTTCTATCTAACTTAAAACCACCTAAATCATAATCATAATAACTATCTAACTCAAATGATTGTCCTTTGGGATAGAACATTCCTATATTGGGTGTATGTTTGAGGTATTTGAAAATCCTTTTAAAAATATTTAAAAGAAATTACTTAGGGTTTTCTTGAAAATGAGAACACATATATACACTAAACATAATGTCAATTCAGCTAGCAGTTAAGTAGAGTAATATTCCAATCATTCATCTATAAGTGGTTTGATCAACAGATTTTCCATCTTCATCAAGATCCAACTTACAATAAGCACTCATTAGAGTATCACTACTTTTAGTGCCATCCAAGCCAAAACATTTTAGAATATCTTTAGAATATTTTCTTTGATTTATAAAAGTACCATCATTATTTTGAAATTTTTGAAATCCAAGAAAGAATTTTATTTCAAATATTAAACTTATTTCAAATTCATTTTGCATCATTTTATAAAAATCAATGCATAAAGAATTTTTTGAAGATCCAAAGATAATATCATCTATATAAATTTGAACTAATAAAACATCATTGGACATTCATTTTATAAAAAGGGTAGTATCTCCTATTCCTTTTGTAAAAACGTTGGAAATAAGAAAGGTACTTAATCTGTCATACCAAGCTCTTGGATATTATTTTAAACCATACAAATCTTTTGATAATTTGAAAAAATGATTTGGAAAGTGAGGATTTGTGAAACCTGGGGGTTTTTCAAAAAATACATCCTCAACTATATTCCTATTTAGGAATGCACTCTTAACATCCAATTGATATAGTTTAAAATTCAGACGTGTAGCATAAGAAAGTAGGATTCTGATGGCTTCAAGTCTAGATACCGGTGCAAAGGTTTCTTCATAATCAATTCCTTTTTCTTTATTATAGCCTTTTGCAACCAATATATCCTTGTTTCTAACTATGTTACCATCTTCATCTACCTTATTTCTAAACACCCACTTAGTGCCTATTGTAAATGTGTCTTTAGGTCTATCAACAAGTTTTTAAACTTAGTTCTTTTCAAACTGATTAAGTTCTTCTTGTATATCCATCACCCAAAATTCATCATTGATAACATCATTAATGTTTTTATGTTCAAGTTGTGGCAAGAAAAATTGATGTTCAACCTGATTTCTAAGAGAATATCTAGTTTCAGTTACTTTATCTAAATCTCCTATAAAAACATCTAAATGATGGTTCTTAAGGGTTCTAATAGCTCTAGAAAAAGAGGGACTAATGATTTCAGGATCATCAGTAGGTTTTGGTTCATTATTACTTGAATCTCAAAAATTTACAAAACTGGAAGTTTTCATAAATTCCTTTACAGGATGGTTAGAGGATTTTTCATTGATGTCTAGATTTTACATATCATCCTCCAGGTTCTCTAGAGTGGTCTTAGGCTCATGTGGATCTGTCTCATCAAACTTAACATGGAAAAATTCTTCCACGCATTTAGTTCTTTTGTTAAACACTATATAGGCTTTACTGGAGATTGAATATCCTAGAAAAAATCATTCATCACCTTTGGATGAAAACTTATCAATATTATCCTTAGTATTGAGGAAATATAATTTGCAACCAAAAACATTGAAGTAGTTTACTTTGGGTTTTCTATTATTATATAATTCATATGGATTTATTTTAATAATGGGTCTAATCAATACTCTATTTATGAAATAGCATGCAGTATTTACAGTTTCATCCCATAAATAAATTGGTAATTAATATTCACTAAGCATGGTTCTGGGAATTTCTTGTGAGGTCATATTTCTTCTGTCTACAACTCCATTTTGTTGAGGTTCCCTAGGGGCAGAGAAATTATGAATATAGCCATTTTTCTGAGAAAAATGATTCAAACTCTTGATTTTCAAACTCATGTCCATGATCAATTCATAAGGACTTGATTCTAATTCAACTAAGAGTTTCTATAGTTTTAGAATATTTGATGAAATGAGAGCATGCTTCACTTTTGTGAGCCAAAATGAAAGTCCAATTATATCTAGAAAATTCATCTACAAGAATATAAACATAGTGCTTCCCATTTAAATTAGAAACTCTAGATAGTCCAAACAAGTCCATGTGAACCAATTCGAGTGGTTGAGAAGTTGACATGTCTTTATTTGGTTTGAAGGTAATTTTGTGTTGCTTTCCCTTTTGACAAGGATTACACACTTTATCATTTGGAACCTCAAGTTTGGGTAGGTCTTTGACTAAGATTTTTCTAGTTAGCTTTCTAAGGGAGTGAATATTATAGTTTCCTCGTCTTATATGTCAAAGCCAAGACTCTTTGTGAAATACACTTGAACATGAATAATTTTGAGAAACTCAATAATCTAAGTTAATAGAGTGTACATTTTCATTTCTCAATGAAAAAAACACTAATTAATTTTTAGAATTAAAAACATTGCAAGAATCATTCTAAAATTTAACATGAAATCCATCATCACATAATTGTAAAATACTAAGAATATTATATTTAAATCCATCAAAAAAAGTACTTTGGAAATTAAAACTGAGTTAGAGTTGCTGATTTGGCCATGTCTAATGATTTTTCCTTTGACATTGGCACAAAAAAAAGACATTTCCACCATCAATTTTTATTAGGTTCTTGAAGTATGAATAGTCTCTTTTCACGTTTCTTGAACAACCCCTATCCAAGTACCATATTCTTTTATAGGAGATCTTTAAATAATTTACCTATAAAATAGTCAAATAAAAACAGATTTTGGTACCCATATTTGTCTGGGTCCAATAATATTAGTGACTAGTGCTTTAGGAACCCACATCTACCTCATAGGTTTCCTATAAGCATTATGTAAGTTACTTGAGAAATATACTCTATTTGGTCTGGAACAGCTTGAAACAGTAGAGAGTATATCATAATTTGAACTAGCAGAATATTTTCCTGAACTAGGAGTAAAGCTGTATGTTTTGGATTTAGAAACAAAACTAGTTCTTCCAAAATTTCTTTTACTATGTTGATAGCCAATACTAGTAGTATATTTAGGAGAAATCTATTTACCTAGAATTTTTACCAAAGTATCATTACCATTTGTAAACCTTTCATGTTCCTTTTTCAATTTCTCATTATATAGCTTTAGTTCATTGTTTTCTTTGAATAAATGAACATTTTTCTCTCTTTATATAATATGTTTATATTTAACAGTTGAGGTAAGAGAATGTTGTTTTGTTAAAGACTTGTATTTATCTTTTAGTTTATTACATGTCTCTTCAAGCATATTTAAATACTCAAACATTTATTATTTAGACATATTCTCATAATCACTTTCATCTCTAGGATAATAGGAATTTTGTATAGGAGATTCTAGTGTTACCTCATATGTATTTATCATGAAACACATATTGGCTTTGTTAGTTAGTTCATCATGTGAAGACTCTGATTCACTTGAACTGTCCTCAGAAGCACTCCAAGTCTCTTTTATTTCATTTTTATACTTTATAACTTTGTCCTCATATTTCTATTTATACTTGATCTTGGGATAGTTATCCTTAATATGTCCCTTTCACTTACATTCATAGCATACTATCTCCTCAGGATTGTTGCTTCTTTTCCAATCTTTCTTCCAGCTTCCCTTTTGATCATATGTTCCTTTGATGTTAGGATTTCTAAAAAATTTCTTATTCTTGTAAAATTTCATAAACTTTCTAGCTAATTGATCCATCTCATGATCACTATCAGATGATGATTTTTCACTACTGGAAAATTCTATAGAAACTTCCAATTTCCCTTTTTCTTTTTGTTTAGAGGTGGCAGTCTTGAAATCAACAGATTTTCTTTTGGGTTCATCCACCTCTTCCTTATTGACTTTCAACTCCTCTTCATATATCATTAGTTTCCCAATGATTTCTTTGATAGGTAATTTTTTGATTTCATATGACTCTATAATAGAGATATATTTTCTTCTCCATCTATGAGGTAAGCATATGAGAATCCCCATGATTTGTTCTTTGGTAGTAACCTCTCTTCCAAAAGAAATCATTGTGTTGAAAATTCTGTTGCACCTGAGATACATGTCAGAAATAGGCTCCTTGGGATTCATTTTTAAGTTATCATATTTAATAGTAAATGAATTAAATCTCATTTCTTTCACACTATAAGTTCCTTCTTGTGAAACAGACAAAGTATCCCAAATTTCATGGGTGGTTTTACGTGCAGAAATTCTGTTAAATTCCTCGTCTCCTAAAGAGAAATATAAACCATTCATGGATTTGAAATTTTTATTGTAAGAAGTCTTGGTTGGGTCATCCCAAGTAATTCTGTCAGTAGAAGGAATGTTATACTCATCTATAATTGAAGACCAACTTTCAAAACCCATACTTTCCAAATACATTTTCATTTTAATCTTCCATTAGGCATAATTAGTTCCATTAAAAAATGGTGATCTGTTTGTTGCAGCACCTTCCAGTCTATTATACATAATAAATAAATACTTTTAAAGAGATAGAAATTTAGAATTAATAGAAATTTATAGATCTTTAAAGTATAACTAAAATCACAGTTGAATAGTTTTACCAAGAAAGTCTTAATAAACACCATTTGATACCAAATGTTGGTCGGAATAGAGTACTCAATAGGGGTTGAATTTAGTATCTATAAAAATTTATATTGAAATGTTTTCTTAAAAAGTTCACCAATAAAATAAATACAGCCCAGTCAATCAAGGCAATACAGTTATAGAAGTTTGACTGTTCAAATAACCTCTCTAGAGATTGATTAATTCTCAGTAATATCAGTATGAGTTATTGATACTACTTTTGAAGCTATTATAATAAGGTAAAACAATTGTAACTTCTATCCCAGATTAACTATCAAAGTAAATCTAGTGATTTCTGGATAATATAGTAAAACAGATAAAAACTAAATTAAACAATACAGTGGATAAAACAAGTGGTTCAGTCTCAAGTCGAGACCTAATCTACTCTACTTAGTGATCACCTTCCACCAAGCAGCTTATAATAATAAAGTTGATCCACACCCTGGATCGAGGTAAACAACTCCTGGTTACACGACCTCTTCCACATTTCTTCATGGGTAAAGACTATCAGGTCACACAAGGACCTCTTCCACCATTATATGTGGGAGTAAACAAGTTAAAAAAGATATGAGAGGAAGGATATCTTGTATTCTTCAGTTAGTGTAAAAGATAGTGTGTGTTTTTAATACAACACACACACACACTACTCAAAAGCTAAAAACAATACACAATAGAGCAAAGATGGTGAGATATGGTTATAGGTTCTCTGAGTGTTATTCTATGCAGCTTTGGACTTCTTGGATGAAGCAGATGTAAGTATCGAGTTCTTTTTGCAAGAAATAGAGTATTGCAAGTCTGGTGCCCTGGTTTTAAGTTAGATCTAGCTCGTGTTCTTCATGGAGTTGGTATTGAGAAGATGTTTTGGGTCTGATCTGTGGTATTTCAGCTTTTTGATTCGAGAGTGCTTTGTGTGTTCTTTATATGTATCTTGTTACATGTATCGGTCCACTTCTCAAGAATGCACGTGCTTCTACTACACACTACTACTCAACTCATGTTTCAGGGCCATGCTTTTCTTTTTATTCTTAGAGTGCATGTGTTGGAGCCGACAGGATGCATGTATCATGCACCTTGTACCTCGTACTGTCAGGTGACATGTCTACAAAGAAGTATTAATTATGTCATTGCATTTAAGAGACTCAAATATGACTTTTAGAAATTAAATTGAAAATGAAAAAACAATTCAAAGAACGGTGTCATATTTTTTCTAGAAACTGTGTCACTTAAAAATGGTGTCCCCATGAAATGGTGTCTTCCTCTTTACCTTTGAGCGGTGAGACAATCATGATGGTATAATTGTATTGAGATCAGGAACCAATAGCACAGAGGCGATGTTAGGATCACAGTGTCTGGTCCTTTTCCAAACTTTGAATGATATCTTAGCAAGGAATCGATGTCACAGACATCATGAGATCTGAAACTGGTTAGGGTGTCTTGTCACGGTGGCTGGGTCACAGTTTTTGGGTTATGGTGTTTGGGTCACGGTGTCTGGGTCATGGTGTCTGGGTCACTTTGCTATAAAACCAGAACCAGTGGTAGACTCACAGTTTCTCAAACTTAGCCAAATATCTATATACAAACTTAAGCTATAATATTCACCGAATGAATTAAACTTAATCATTCATAAAAGAAATCATTGTAATGAAAATTAAATATAGTTTACAATAATCAAACATGATATATAGCAATTAAGATATTGGGTAGGTTTATTTAAAGCATAAAGAAATCAACCATCTCTACACATGATTTGAGACAGATTAAATAGGATTGACAAGATTTACAGGATGTATATGAATTGTGATTACTAAAACAAGATTAAAACATTAGGAGTCCAACAATAACGAAATCATGGTACGGTAGATTTTATTGGTTGCAACATTGGTGTTATGGAATTGGTTGAATGGTCAAGAATGGATTTTTCTCTTCTAGGTTAAGGAAGTAATATATCTCAGGCCTGGTTGATCATGACGGTAGTACCTTCATTAATATGTGGCCATGATAGTCAAAATGTGAATTCATCAAGTTAGATCAATAAATAAAAAATTAAGTAAAGGGAGATGACACAAGTGTGTGTACTTCTTTATAAGATATTAAAGACAAATAGATTATATTGCACATTTTTTGTTTGCAGGTTGGTTTTCGCTGTTGTGACTATCCTTATCTATATAGGGTCCATGATGGGTTTCTAGGTCCTACTCCAGGTCAATGAATAGTATTCACTACTATCGAGATAAGAGCCTAGAGGGTCACAAACTATAGCGTATTAAAGAATTGTTCCTATTCAGTTGAATAGATATATTGGAAGTGGTGGGCCCACCACTAGGTTATGAGGATTTTCCATGGTGATACGATCACCAAAGAATAAATAAATTCATATTATTCAAGTTAATAATAATTAGAATTGAATTTATTTATTAAATGAATTTAAATGTTTTAATGTAAATACATGAAAATATTAACTGAACAAATATTAGTTTAAAAATATTCTAGTTTAATTTAATGTTTGTGGGAATGATGAGTCGAGTTAATAGAAAAATTATTATAAAATAATGTATTTTTTACAGGAAAGTGATAATAATGTTTAGAACTGCGTACAATAATCATAATATCATTTATATAGTGTGTTAATTTTTTAGTGGCTGAGAGGAAAATATTGGTAATTCATAAACATGCTATATATAGAAGATGAGAGCATCCCACCAAGGAATATTCATATACTCTATATCTCTCTCTACTTCTCTCTCCCTCCCTCTAGAGAGGGAGAGGCTCTAGATCCAGGAGTTTGGATCAAGCACCATCTCATACATCATAGGAAAGGTGATGTTATGACCATCAGAGCATCTAAGGCATCATCTGAACACCGTGCTTGCACTCGGATTCTGACTATCAACACTCCCATAGATTTTTTAAGCATGTGTGGAATATGTAGAGAAATTCAACTTCGAATTATTTATGAAGTGATCTCCAATGATGTGCAGACGTCGAGCGCGACATAGGATCAAACCTGGTATTTATGGTTTTAATTTTTCTTCATAAAACTCTTCATGAGATATCGTTAGCTTAAACCAGTATCTTTCACCGATGATGACAAAGTCATGTATATCATCCCTGAAAACAATTTAAAATCCATATTTCGGGGCTTCCACTGTGTTCCCAGTATGATCAATTTGTATCAGAGAAATGAGTGAATATTTTGTGTCAATGAGAAAATTAAATTTTTATTAATTTTAGTAAACAACATCATTGTGGACCCAACACTGGATATGGATTATGAATCCAACAATGTATGGATAGTCTACAACCATCCGAAGTATTGAATTAAAATTCAAATTGTTTTTTGGTTTTTATGTCGAATATTATTGCTCAAATTAATTTCTGTCAAACTTCCCATTCAATCCATTGATGTCCAGAATAGTGTTTTCTACTTAGGACCAAAATAATATTATTATAATAAAATTAATATTATAATATTATTTTTTTCAAACCCTAGTTGATACGGTAATGAAATTAAAAAAAAATGTATCCAAGAAAAAAAATTTGGTGTCTGGATTATTGTGTTGCCCGAGTAATCGATGAGACAAAACACAACAGATTTTTTTTTTTTTAAGTGAGTTGGGCCCTCCCACCTTTCGGCACCCTGACTTGGTCGGCCCACCACCTACAGTCGGCAGCCGGTGACCTTCCGTGTGCCGCCATTGGACTTTCCACTTCCCAACCGCAATATCTCGCCCCTTCGAGGCGGCAACCCCACTGGCGGGCCCTCTCGCACCTCGGGCAGTGTCTCCTGCCGAAGCTTCACCCAGAGGCTTCATCATATCGGTAGCATCACTTCTATCTGGTCGGTCTCCTCCTACTCGAGTTGTCGTGTTGCCCTGTAGAACCAGGATTATCGGTCTCCTCTCTCTTTTCCATGTGCTCCTCTGAGATTGACCTGCTACCCTTCCATGCCGCCTCCCACCTTCTGGAGTCACCGGATGCTGCCTGTGCAGACCACCACAAGCCAGATCTAGTCCGACAGCATTTTTTATCCCCTCATCCACATAGGAGGCTCTACCAGCTGCCAGTCGTGCACTCTTCTTGTGGTGTTTTTTAACCATTTAGTCACCGATCGGTCCTCCTAACGGACATATAACCCCTTCCAAGTCCGTTGTGCCTAGAAAAAGGATTGAGGTGGGTTGTCGAGACCCAGAACTGATCTGGGCGGACCTTCATAACCTAGAACACCCGTGCACAATGTCTGCACATCCCGAATGTGCCGGCACGGGTTTAGCCGGGCCCGTAGAGGCCCTTCCTTGGGTTTTCCGGGCCTAATTTTTTTTAACACAATCAAGAATCATTTAAATTAATTAATTTAATTTCGGTTGTAAAATAAATAAATTAAAGTTTATGTTTTGGTTTAATGAATTAATTTAATTAATTATCACTTAAATTATTTTAGTTTTGGTGCTAAATTAAATTAAATATTTAATTTTATTTTTTGTTTTCAAAGTAAATTAATTAATGGGACAAAAAGACAAAAAATGTTGAATTAAAAGGAAATTTAAATTCAATCAAATGCACATCAAAAAAGAATTTAATGCATATTTCATTTTATTTTTGTATTTACTTTAATTTGTAAGTTTAAAGTGTATTTGACTGATTAGGAGACATTGATCGAACAATGTATGTTTGATGCTTGTTTTATTTATTTATTTAATTATTTATTACAATTTTTACTTGTAATAAGTAGTTTAATTAAATGGTGATCTATGAATCATCTGTGTCATTAAATGTATAAGGGAATGCGTTTACATTTTCAGAGTTATATTTTGTACTCCCTCGTTCCCCTCGCATATGAGCGAGTACTATTGTATAATGAGGATCTGAAGATTGATGCATTTCGTGCCATGTTATGGCGACACACTAGATAGGATCTAAATTCATTGGACGAGAGGTGTTGTAACTCGAGTCGCAAGTTATGTGACTCAAGGAATATCCACTAGGGTCTAGGATGACCAATTATTCACTCAATCAATCAACCATTAGAATCAGATCACGATCAGGTCAATATTTAATTTTTATCTTATTTATTAATTTTTTATGTGTAGTTGTCGCATAAACCCATAGAATACTAAATAAGAATGGATAGTTAAAATGAACATATGACATAATGAATTTCTCTATTTATTACAGTGTCAGTTGTGAGTGCAATGGAAAAAAACATGCTTAAAAAATAGAAAATGATTTCATTCATCACATAAAAATAAAAAAAACCATCAAACAAATATTAAGTCATTACCACCTTCCATCATTCAAATTTGAACAAACCCAGGCGTTTGGGGTTCTTATCAAGTCATAGTTGTGTGTGCCTCTTACTACCGAGGAGTTTTTACGAAAGTGGTTGGTTAACTTAAGAAAAGTGGCAGTGGGGATTATCCATAGCTAACATTCTATTATTTTAGAATCAAGAATTAGGAAAATAAATTCGTGATTTTAGAAGTTGGTACTTCACACAACAGATCAAGGAACTCCTAATTAATGTGGTTGACTAGACAAATGCCAACCATGAAACCTATTAGTAGTGGTGTAACAATAGCTTGTAGCCTATGAGTGGATGTTCAAGGATCCTTTCCACTAGAATTCTCAAGTTATAGAGTATTCTAATTATAGCATAGAGGTTTCCGAAAATTCGATAAAATAGTGGGAGAAATTTAATGATTTAATTAATAAATAAATATCTCTAAATCATTAATGAAACTTTAAAGTACAATATTGCTAAAATGTAATTTTTATATAAAATGGCATGTTATACCATAAGAAATACTATGATAAAAATTAAAAAAGTAAATTTCCACACTAGTATGACTTTCCATATGTCGTACAAGCACTTGGTCACAATACTACGGTACAAGAAATTTATGATGTTAGTGTTCCTAATACTTGTTAAGAAACCTCAAGAATAGAGGGTGAACAATATGCTTATAGGAGACTCATATGTTAGAAATATGGTACGTATGTTATAATGCTATTATCAACATCTGGTGATATTTCCATTGCTACATCAGGACATGGTTGATATAATAAGTTGTCTCATCTCTGGGAAGTATGCGAGGAGAATGTGAAGCAAGATATGAATAAGGCGATTTTTAACACTACCATGTGTAAATTGAATGATGGATCATGATATTATAGTGGATCGATTGCTAATTTCATTTACACCTATTTACTCAAGTCTCGTTTTAGGTTTCAAAACAAATAGTATTGAGTAAACACTTCATTACCTATTTAGGTAAGCTTCTCCTAGTAAAGAATTATATAAAAGACAGTTTAATCATTAATTCTTATTGAGATCAAATTGAAAGGCAAGACAAAATGTCCAATGGCATGTAACACCAATGGTGCATTCACAACGTATTCCAATAAAATATGTATTGACATGAGGTTATTTTCTTTGAATTTCAAGAAATAATACTATGGAAGATAAATGCATCAAACGGAATTAAAGAAGCATGTACCCACTTCCTCTTTAGTTATATTCAATAAAAAAAATATAATATTTTAGTTATACTTATTGAGATTTAAATACAACATTACTTTAACATATGTGTATTAAAATACAAAAACCATGTAATTGATGAAAACATTATAAGAAGTAAGGTACATTCTCCACGTGGCTGAGAAATGGTGGCTTATATGTCAGTAAAAAAACGTACATGAATTATAATTTCCAAGCTAATGATTCTAGTAGAACATTCATTTAGTATTACAAAAAAAATTATCTCAGGATCCCTCTATGAAAAATGTGAAATTATTCAAGGTTCAAGAATGGATGTTGTTTTGGGTATAAAATACTCAAGTAATAGTTCAGTGATACTTTAATAAAAGGAAATTCATGAAGAATATAAAATGTAAAACATATTTACCCAGTTGTGGAAAGATAAATCATTGTCAAAGAAGACTAAAAGTGGACTCAATGTATATAAAATTTTGGTATTTTGGCTCTATAAATCTAAACACCATTGGTTTTATCGATGTCTTTAGTTTGGACAAATTAATCATTTCAAATAAATGTATACAAAACATAATTAGGAGTTGTTTCAACAAGAGAGCATGAACTATTCCAAGATGGAGGTAAATATAAACATCCTAAGATTCATTTTATTTATTAAAGAATGGTAATGTGATGTATATGTATGGTAAAAAGATATGAGTTTCTTCAGGTGGACATGGTTAAGAATATATTGACCAAGCAATCATTGATAAAAATAATGTAGCATGGAGTAATTTCTAATCACACATTACCTTATCTAAATCACAAAATTGAATTAATGTGGAGGATAAATGATGAAGTAATAAATATTAACATTGTTCAACAAAATATAGCATGGACTAATTATTAAACACACATTTTATACATCAGAGACATGATACATAGAGTATCAATGTTGACACTTTTAGAAACATCCTTTATATTTCATGAAATGCTTCACAAATAATAGAAATATCCCTTAACCACATGCCAACTATAATGAAAAATGGATATCATATGAGTCATAGTATTTTGGAAATCCATTTTATCATAAGGAAATGTGTTTGGATGTAATGTGCTTGTCAAGACATAAAAAAATGAATTAGAAACAAAGAGTTTTGTACATCAATTATTATTATCCTATAATTTTCTTAGGATATTAAATAAATCCCAATGAAATAAAATTAGTAGTAAAGTGATAGAATACATTCTATAAAATGGTAAAAATCCCTACCTTAGATAGTGGGATTCATATTGAAATGGGTTTAGTCAATGCTTATAGAGAACATGTAGTTTTTATAGGAACTAGTTCCACAGGAGCATGTGGAACATGAATGTTCTAGAAACACATGTTGCATTGGAAGAATAAAACTATAGAAATGGTTTTGTATTCCCCATATATGTTAATCCATTATTCATTCTAAATAATATTTACTACAATTTCATAGTATATGAAAATTAACTAATATTTTCCCAATCAATTAAAATTCAATAATGGGTTTCATGTATCATAGTGAAAAGGGGCTTATTAAATTGAATTATATTGTGGGTATTCAAATGAGATTACACATGGATGGTACATGATTAGTACTAATAAGGATAAATTGGTTATACCAAGTTTTTATACCTAAATCCATTAAAATTTTACTTATCATATCAACATTCTATGATAATATTTTTGAGCATTGGATGTTAGGAAAACCAATTATGGAAGGTGTCTATTCGATGCAACCAGAAAGGGATGGTCATGACATAAAATGATAATAATTGTTACAAGTTACTAAAATACATTTTAGTAATATAGTATGCATCATGATAATAGAATATTCTCTTGTAATGAATGTTTTCTCTATGTATACCAGAGTCTTGTAGGGGAACCAATGGTTTCCTTGTAAATATGTTTGACATCATATAGAAAAAATCTATTAGTCTTCAAGCTAGATAAGAATAGAATGAAAAATTTATTCTCCATGTATTGGATTAAATTAGAAACCAATGCTATAATTAATAGCATCTATTAAGTTAAATATAAAGGTTTATTGGACCTAGTTAATATTACATATAGTGACATGGTATTTAAAAATACAATCTTAAACAATTCAATGGAGGAATTGTAACCAATGTCACATGTAATTTATCTCTACAGGATAACATGTCCAGGAAATGAGAGGAGATAAACACGGTGAGTTAAAATTAATATGATTTAGAAATGGATCAATCACATATTCAATGATATGTACAAGAACTATTATTTCCAAAATATACCTTATGGTTGGAAGATATCAAATATTTCTAGGAGAACTACTTGGTAAGCTGTCTGAACTATCCTTTTGTACTTTGGAAAATACAAAGTATATATACCTAGTAAGTGGAGAATAAAGAATAATAGTTTTCATGGGACACAAACTAGTCTTCCTTAAATCCATGTGATATAATATCATAATAAGGATAAGGTTATGAGTGAGACAATCTCATATAATTAAGTGGTATACATGCCTACAATATCAAGAATATTTCAGCTTCTTGGGTAGCTACGATGCAGTTAAAAGTAATTATTTTATGTTTTTCATGGAATCATACCTATTAAGTAAAGTATTATCATAATGTAAATTATGATATTCTTACTTTCATTTATTTCATGTTAAAACAGTGGAAGAAAGGGATATACTCGGGGATACGATCTCTCGAGAAGTTTTACTCAACATAATGTGGTCGTAAATAAAAGAGTAGCTACACATAGGAATTGTTGAAGGCCCAACAACTAAATCCATGACTTAGAAGAAACATGATCTTAATTATGTGAGAGATAACAAATATTGTTAGCAAGGTGAATCTAATCCAAGTGATATTTTCATAATCGTGTGTGCCCTATGAGAAACTATGCAGATCTTCTGATTACCATATCATGTGTACAATTATATATATATATATCATGTAAACTTATCAATATAGTGTATATATTTTTTTCACCAACTATTTAATGGTAATGATCATAAACTAATTGTTTTATCAAAAGGTTATAAAAGATATCAGGTTATAGTAAGAACCTTGAGGTACCATGACATTAATATTAAATATAAGTCATATGGTGTAGATACATCATACTAAATAGAAATAGTAGATGTTATCAGGTGATGGGAGCTCATAAGAATTGAGACATATTCACATGAAGTTCACACATGGTTATCTCTAGTAGTGGGATCATGACGATAGACCTTCTTATAGGAGCACCACATGTTTTTATTGTCGTTGGATCTTCCTATCTACAGACATGTGTAATGGTATCTTGACTAGAGGTCATTACCATTGTGTAACATTTTATAATGTACATTAATTCTAATAAAAAACCATGATAATGAAATCCTGGCAAGGTAGCTTGTGTTGGGTGCGTCGTTGGTGGTATGAAATTGGATAAATGATCATTAAATTACTTTCCACTTCCAGGTCAAGGATTTAATATATCTAATACCTATTTGATCGGGATAGTAGTACCATCATAAATCTATGGCCAGTGTAGTCAACAGTTAAATCCATCCAGTTAGATAAAAAACTAATAATGCAAGTAAAGGGTGATGACAAAAGTGTGTGTCCTATTTTATGAGTTATTGAAGACAGAGAGATTATATTACATAGTGCCTATTTAGTTGAATAGGTATATAGGACATGGTGGGACCCTCCACCAGGATCCAGTATTTTTATATGGAGTTATAACCACAAAATAATAAATAATTTCATATTATTCAAGTTAATAATAATAGAAATTGAATTAATTTGTTAAATACATTTACAAGTTTTAAGTTAAATACTTGAAAATTTTAATTGAATGTATATTAGTTTAAAAATATTCAATGTTCATTCAATATTAATGAGAATAGTGAGTTCTGTTAATAGCAAAATATGTATCACATAATATATTTATTACAATAATGTGATAATAATTTATATAAGTCAATAAATTATTCACAATATCATTTTTATAGTGAGTTAATTATTTGGCGGTCAGGAGGAAAATCTTGGTAATTAGTAAACATGCTATATATAGAAGAGGAGAAGATCCAACTAGGGACTATTCATATCCACTCTATTTACTCTTCTCTCTGTCACACAATAGAGAGAGTGACTCTAGATCTAGGTTTTCAGATCATGCTCCCTCTCATGCAACGGAAGCAAGGTGATGCTGTTATCATCGAAGCATCAAAGGCATCATTAGAACTCTACGCTAGTAACTATATTTAGATGATCGACACTCCCAATTTTTTTTAAGTTCTTGTGGATGATCTAGAAGAATTTTCATTCATATTATTCAAGAAGTGATTGAAAAAGACAAGAATACTTTGACCATAGCTTTAGATCAAACTAGTTTTTTATTTTTGTGCTTAAAAATATTCTCACGAGATCCTAATATTAAATCGGGAAGCGTTCTTCATCGATTACAAATTCATATCAATCATCAGTGGAAAAATTAAAAAAACCAATTTTGGGGATTCTTTTACATGCTCAGTACCTTAAAAACCATTCTTCTACATTAAAAAACCACTTGGCCCTCCTAAATATTCTAAAAACTAAATCAATGTAGCACAACATTACTCAATAGATAAACTATATTTTTATTAAATAATTTACAAATTAAAATCAATGATTTGTTGGTATCATATATGATTACCTTTAATGAATGAATTTAATCCATCAAATATTATTATGACTTTCACATTGAAGGTAATCCCTTTAATGTTAAATAAGAGACATATTATAAGATTATATAAAAATAAATGAATGTTTTTTAATTGAAAATCATACAACAAACTCCATCTTACCAAAATTTCTGAAATAAAATTTATCAGCGTACAACAATTTTATATGGTGATGATTATTACATTAATCACAAATATTATCACTATATATTTATCACATTATAATGAATATATAATTTTTTTTTATCACTCATATTTTTATAATTATTGTAGTTAACCTTTGATCAAATCATTTATATCATCAACAAAACTCATGGTATAACCTCATAAAATCTAGGGTTTCAAAAATTAGGTTTTGAAACATATTCAAATAAAATTTCATTAATTCAATAAATATTAATTTATTCTGAGAATAAATCATGTTTATCCAATAATTTATATTAAATAATCCATGGTAATATACCATTGAATCATTATATATATTCTACTTCACCATATAAGGTAATTAAGTTATCATCACAAACTTTTTATATGAGCTATACACTATCATTCTCATTTTTTAACAACCCTAACTCTAGTAACTGATAGTCATTATTGATATTAATATATTCTTATAATATAAATGGGATCGTATCACCAAGGACAAATAATTTTTGTAGTCTAAAATATTAAAAAACAATCTTGTTTCCAATTTCAAATTAGAAATAATAGATAAACCAAAGTGAGTGTAATTATTCTACATACTTTAACTCATTCAAAGATTCCATCATCATAACCTAGGAAAATGAGTCAAAATAAAAGTTATCTAAAATATTCTACAAGTGTTATGTATTGTAGAGTATTTTATTAGTAAATAAGGCATAATAAATATGGAAATGGTTGATATTTGAAAGCACAATCTATTAATAAATAACTTATGCATTATATTATTCTATAGATAATATAAATAAAATAATTGAATGGGTAATAATAATTGAATTCTCAATGAAGGAAATACATAATATTGGAAAAATTATCTCTGATATAATGATATCTCTATCACCATGGCTTTTAACAAATGTAGTTTAAATTTTAGGTATGTATACAAAAAATATTCTATTTTTTTTGGAACAAAACCAACATTTATTTTATTAAAGGGAGAAGCAGAGGAAAACGTTTAGGGGGGCCTAAAATGATGCAGACCAAGGGAGTCCCCAATTACATAACAAGCGCATCCTGAGGGGAGGGTGCTAGTTCTAGAGTACACCTTTAGAGAAGATTCAGAAGGCGCCTTGGAGGCGAGGAAGTCAGCTACACTATTCCCTTCGCGCCAAGTGTGAGTAATAACCATCCTGCTGGTGATGAAATTCTTGCAATTACAAAATATTCTACTTCATATAGGTATATAGATGGTTAGTACCATTAGACCAATCGATGTATTGAGGGGTTATTTAATTCAAGGCACCACCTTGCACTATATGTCCAATGTATTATTCATATATTTAATGGTCAATTTAATTTATTAACAAAACTTTGTATCAATAATTATCTTTATTTAGTAATGTGTATAGAATATCAATATTTTCCCCAATCATTAAAAAAAATTTCATTGTAAAACACCATATATAGAAATAATATATGGTTTTTAAAATGACCATATTCATCATACAAAGAATATTAAAATTTAATAAAAAATTAATGTACAAAAAATGATATTCTCAAGAAACTGAATGTTTCAAGATAAATTTAATGACCACAAAATTAATTAGAGATAAAACATGAACACCAATTCATAAAAAATATTGGATTAATAATAAATTCAATTCTTCTATAGAATAATGGAAAATATAAGTGAAATAATGAAATATGTTTTAAATAATTATTATTATGCCCAAAATAATTAAAATCATTTTAAAGACTCCAAATATCGTAAAAAAATTATTATGGAATAATTTACATTAACAATATATACGTTAGAAAGAATCATTTTTTGACTCTTTAAAAAAAATTAAAAAATGAACCATTGGAAAATATTCAAAATATTCCATTAAAACATTGTAAAATTTCCAGGGTTTACATTAAATTCCCTTAATAAATCAATTTTTGAAATGAAAATTTCATTTCTAAAATATTTTTTATAATATGAACATAGAAGAAAAATATACTTGATCAAAATGTTTAATAAAGTCAATTTTTATATTAAAAATTAATTTTTCTAATTCATGTGAAAAATATAGAAAATGTTCTAATAAAATATTGAAACTCCTATAATATCTATAGGATAATAAATTATATGATTTTTTTCAATGATATAATATATTATTCTTTAAAAAAATATATGTAATCCCAAAAAAATGAGATTGTAAAATAAATTATTACCTCTCTAATAACATTTAAATTATAACCCTTTGAAGGTGTAAACATGAATAGAAATGTTAATCACAATTAATAAATATATATTCATGTTAAATACAACAAATTGTATGTAGAGAAACTATATAAAGTTAAATATGTTCATAACACAAAAAATGTCTCAATGGAGTGGAAATTGAAAGGAAATACCTTAAAATATTTTATTATTTTTGTCCAACATAATCAATGAATTAAATTTTTTTAACAAATTTTTATGAATAAAACACTATTAGATAAACAAAATAAAAAAACTATTGTTTATTTCACACATTATCATGGCATAACATAGTCAATAATGTAGATCCATATCCTAATAAATGGAAATTGGTATAAAAACCCCCTTACTTCATGATCCCAATTTTTTAAACATGATTTAACATACTATATAATGGTTTTAAGAGAGTGATTATTTTTAAAATAACCATTTTCATATTTATAATATATTATATTTTTCAATTAATACATCTTATCACACAATCATCTACAATGTTTTATTATTACAATTGTTTCTAATGCTAATTTCTTAGAATTCTCATGAATGTTTTTCACAGATGTTTTATTTAATTTAAATAATATATTTCTTTATAATATCTAGAATTATAATAACTTTTTCAATATAATTCTAATTTATTTGACACATTTTTAAAAAACTCATTAATGGTGTAAATGGAAAATGAATTTCATCTCTTCATAGAGACGGTAAGCCATACATACGCCTGAGTGATGTTATAATTTTTTTTATGGTTGGAAAGATAATGAATTAGATGATATATTACATTTAATGAAAAAATAGTACTCTATAAATATCATTAATACTCATTAAATCCATTATTTGTACTATGTATAGGAGACGGTGATGGATAATAAATTACATCAATCCATAAGGTGGAATTCTATCATACACATGACCATTGGTTTTTTCCCATTTTATGGACAAGGATATAGATAAATATTTTGAGAAAAAAATAAAATTTCATTATGTTGTAAATAATGGATATATTATATTTTAACTATTAAGATTTAGTTTAATGTTTTAAAATAAAAATTAAAAAAGAACGAGGTTGTGGATGTTGATTACCTTCTCCAAGAGAAACCTCATTTAGATCTCTTCTTAAGGACCCTAGTGTTCATAATTTTGGAATACCAAATTCTATAGAACTTGTATAAGGACTTGGTGGAGTCATTTTGGAATATTTTTGTTGAGAATAATTTATCAAAATATCTGAATAAGTGGTGGGAGTTGGTTCCCTTTTATAATTTATTTTATCATAAAAAAATAAATTTTCAATTTTTTAAAATATTATTATTTAACTTTCCTAGAAAAATGGATCCAAAATAACAAATATTCAAATATTGTATGGGTACAGTTGAAATATGACCTTTTAATTGGGTTTATGAATGTTTTTAGGACATTTTAAATATTATATTTCTATATTATTTGACAGGTAAACTTATTTTGGCCTTAACTATGGTAATTTTTTTACTATTTCTCTAATAATTATGATCAGGAAATAAGATAGATTTGGTATTAGATATTAATATTTTACATTTAAAATTATAGATTCCATTTTATGAAATTCAATTCATAAAATATTTATAATTTAATAACAGTGCCATGAAATATTATTAAAATTGATTTTCCACGAAATGATTTTTTCAAGAATAAGATGATAATACATTAACTCAATGGTTCGTAATAATAATGATGTGGATTTATATTAATTTTTTAGATATATAATATACATATTTAATTGAAATCATTAATTAATAGATGTTATTTTTAATAGTTAAGATTGAAAAAAAATTATTCACTTTATTTTTATTATGAAAAATAGCCCCTTTCCCTTCAAATGAACATGTCTTTATTTCTAAAAAACTGATAATAAATACATGGTTAATAAAAAATATTAGAAGACATTATTATAGATACATGGTTAAATAGTTTTAAACTATATTATCATATTCTCATAAAATATTTTTTATATGGAAAAATTTCAAAAATTCATTCAAGGATTATTTCAACATATTAAGTTAAAATTGTAATTTATACTATCAAAATACATTTTAGGTTCCATGAAATATTAAAATGTGCATTGAATTTTAGTTTTTATAAAATAAAATTTTCAAATACAATATTTTAAGCACAAGTATAAAATTCTTCAATCCTTATAAAATTTTATTCTCAGAATTTTCTGGGATATTCATTTCTAAACGAATGAGGGTGATTTTTCTTCATTACATCCTCAAGTTTACATATTGGATACTCTATTTTATGATTTTTTGAAGCTACTTTACCTGTTCAATCATCTGATTCCTCAACACATTTTCTGTTATATCATGAATCTGGATCTCTCTTCATATTTTGAAAGATAATGTTCCAATTATATTTCATCAAATTTGAGAATAGTAATTGTATATAGCATATACATATTTTATAATGAGATACAGAGCATATCACATACTTTAGAGAGGCTTGGTGGAATTGAAAAATTATAATCCATATATCCAATTAATTCATGAATTTGAAAAGTTTTGATCCATCTAGGGAAATTTTTTCCTTTCTTACTAAAACATATAACACCATTCCATGTTGATACATTAATGAAAACCTAATCTCTTAATTAAAATTAAAATTCATTACATTGGTTAGTTGTATAACTCTTTTTGAAACTTTAATATTATTTAATATAAGTTTTCATATAATTTACCATAGTTATTGTCTCCTAAACATATTTTGGTCATTCATGAATCCTTTCATCAAGTCCATCGCAATAATTTGGAGTATGACATCTATTTCTATTTAATTATTCATACTATACTATTTTCATTCTTGAATGGAAGTTATCATCATTGGAAAAATCTACCAAAGGTATATACTAATCCCATCACACTTGAATATAATTTTAGAATAACCACACTAGGTCATTAGATTTTTGAGTAATCCTTTTAGATTATCCCTCATATTGAGTATGATAAGTGGTTCTGTTGTAAATCATGACATTATGATCCTTCTAAATACATTTTAAAAAAATTATATAAATTGTGGAACATTATCAGAATAAACTAAAAGTAGAGTTTCATAAATTCTTTAAATTTCATTAAAATAGGTCCATGTATGCTTCTCTAATGTAAAATATTATACTATATTGTGGAAATGTGTATAATTAGTTAGGTGATCAACTGTAACCCATAGTCCATCATTCTGTCTTGTAATATTTGGTAATCTAGAGACAAATTCCAAAGTAATATCAACCATTTTCTACATAGGAATAAGCTAAGGTTCCATGAATCTTTTATGACACTATATCACATCATTCACCCATTTTCAAATGAATATCTTAATACAAAATCATCAATTTCATTATCTAATTATCCAAATAAAAATTATACTTTAGATACCAATACATCATGGTTATATTGGGATATCTAAATAAATTTTATTTATGAGTGTCATATAAAAATTCATTTTTATCTGAGGTATACATGGAGCACGTTACCATAGTTTAAATTTTAGAACTCCATCCTTATATACTAAGTCTGACTATTTCCCAACATTCACTAATTTAATATTTTTTTTAATTATTTTAACTCATCTTTCAAATTTTATATTTTCAGATAAATATTTTTTATAAATCATTTGAAAATGGAGTGATGTTTCCCCTTATTTAATAATTCTTATATCTATCTTCAGTAATTTAATAAACATAGGATACTATCAATCATAATTTTACATAGGACACCATGATCTTTCCTTAAAAATAAAAAAAATAATTATATTCCTTCCTTAGGTTATAGTGTATTTATAAATCATAATCCCTAAATTTCTAGATCCATTTCATATTCTCCATGTTGATCTATTTCTATGAAAATATTTATTTCATAGTATTATGATATGTGTATATCTCACATATTTCACTATAGAGGTACTGTCTTTATATTCTCGAAGGCAAGATCAATGTTATAAGATACCCAACTGTTATGGAGATTCATTGAGTTCATTTATAGGTAATATTTTTCCATATTTTTATTATATATTTTTTGGGTTTTAGTTAGCGTATTTGTTTTGGTAAAATTGGAGAATTTTTGAAGGAAGAGGGGAAGTGCATGGTTAGCACATGATTTTCCCAAACAGTTTACCCAGGCCAAAACACCTTGAAAACCAAAAAATAGATGATTTTCATGGATACCTAAATGTGTGTCAAACCATGTTCAATATTAGTAGAAACCATGCACCCCCATGAGAGGAGGTTCATGGTCAGGAGAATTATTTGCCCAAACCGTGCACCCATAAAGGGAAACCCAACATGTACACCTTTAAACCCCCAAAAATTATATAAAAATTACCTGAACCCCTTCTTATATAGAGAAATAGCCTAGATCAACCCTAAACTTATTTCTCTCATTTTGGAGGTTCCCAAATGGATTTCAATGAATTTTAACCTCTTTTCATCACGAATCAATTCCCGGATTTAAGATCATCACCTCTCCAAGTAAAGGATTCCCATTCAATTTGTTTCCCCTCCCTTTCCCATACTTCTTTCATCATTTGAATGTATTTTTTCCTCTATTGGGAATGGATCTTGATCTATGTTACCATGAATCAAATCTATTTTATCTTTGATATAGGTTTTAGATCTATATATCATTCTAAATCATGATCTTGTTTATTCCCCTTTAATTGGGGATTTATATTGGTGAGCGTCTATCAAAGATATTGAGGTAGCTGCTCTAAATTCAATTACCAGGGTCTTGATTTACAATTACATATATATTCTTTTAAATTTAAATTGTAACATATTTCAATTGAATCTGGAATTGAATAAATTCATTGATAAATTAATTTATGGAATCAAAATATTGATTAACTAATTTTCCATGTGATTATCAAATGAGTTCAACTTGGGTAAATTGAATTTTTTAATTTTGTTAATGAAATTGGTCAATAATTTTATATTTAATTTATTTATTAGTGAGTTTATGATAATTGGTTAGTTAATGGAATGTATAATTAGTCAATTAATGGGATATATAATTGGTCAATTAATGGTATTGGGTAATTATTCAATTCATGGGATTATAGAATAAATTAATTAATTGAATGTTAAATTGGATGATTAGTGGAAAAATTGGATGTTTGGTTTTACCAAGAAGGTTTAACAAATTATATAGTAAATTTTATATTATTTTTTTAATAGTGATTTCTTCATGTTATTTAATGTGATTGAGAAAATGAATAATGATTGTTCTAATAAAATCAAAAGGTACACATTAATGAGAATGTGTGACATGAAGGTTAATAATACATAACATTGATGTTTATGAAATTTTTATTTGTGACATATTTTGATATTTTTGACACTATTGATATATTTTTTATTGATTGTAGGAAATGGAATGAAGGTCTAAATACCAATATGATATAGTGAGTGTGGGATAGAGACTGGGGATCCAAATATCAATATGTGATTATTATTTTGCGTGACATAAATTGAGGCTCCAAATACCCATTTTTGATAGAAATTATTGTACATGGATTAAGGCTAAAAATACCCATGTAACAATCTATTGTGGGATAGGGGTAGAGGCTCCAAATACCTATGGGGTGTCAGATAAGAAGTTAATCACCCACGATATTGGGATTGGACTGTGATTTCAATTGGGAGTGTTATGATTTCAAATGAAATGAAAAATGATAACCAAGTTATTATAATATTCCATATCCCATGGGGATAGTTCAAACACTAGAATGGGAGAATAAGGTGTTGATAAAATGGGTGATATCATGAAATAGGGAAATATGTGGTTGTTAAATAATAATGAAATGTGAGAACAATTTACTTTATGCATTGTACTTTATTATTTGTAAAACTCCAAACACTTTTATATAATGAATGTTTTTCAGACAGCATTAGTGGTGGCCTAATGAGTTATGATCAAACCATACTCTAGTTTCCTCATCAATACCTAAATAGTCTTCATTTTTACAGAACATGATAAGGTAAACATCCCTATATTAAATTCTTATATCAGGATGGAGCATGGATGATGGAATCGAACTTGGTCTTGAGACCCTATTTAGAGTGTGAGTGTGTATTTCTCTTGGTTTTTCATTTGAACCATGAAATGTAATTGGCATGAAATATGTTATATTTTGGTTTTGGCATTTTATTTTTGTTTTATTCATCATGTGATATTGGTTTTTCTGGTAATTTGTTATATAATTTGGTTATTCTTGTTCTATTTGTGCTATTATGCTACTATAATAAAGATTTTATAGTCACCCCATGTAATATATTATACCCTAGTAACTATTTGTTAGCCTCAAGAATATGGGGAGGTGCGCTTGAGGTCACACAACTGACTGGATTGGGGCATGAGTGTGTGGTATCTAGGTCGCAACATTATGGGTGGCATCGAAAGATGTTTTATTATATTTTATTTTTTCATACTATTTGGGAATGGTAGATAGTGGATTATAAAATTAGGAATTAAACATGAGCATGTTAATGAGAGTAAATAACCTATGTATAGGAGAAATCCCAAGTACCCAAGGTGGGATTATTATTATTGGGGTTTCTCTTACAATTGGATGTTATTTCACATTTGGAGATGCACTTTTTGTCTATTTGATTTTTGTTTCTTAGAATTTCTGAGATTTGACTCATGGACATGTATGAAATTAGATATGAGTATGCATTAATTATTCTACAAACTCATGAATTATTAGGACATGCATCATTATTATTCACGTACTGGAAATTGGGTTTTGGGTATATTGTTGAATTTGAAATGTTTTTCCTTTATTGTGTAATTTAACTGAAAAAAATTCCTGATATGGAATTAAAATTTGAAAAATGGTGAACATTTTGAATAAATGGGTGTCTAAAGGGAAACTGGAAAATGAGATGGTGTATATATTTGTTAGCCATGGCCTAGATGTAGGATGGTTAAAGGTAGTGACAATGCCTCAGTTTTGACATTGTGGCTGGAAATGGGTGATGAATTGTTATAGATTATATTGAATATATATATTTTTGTATATATTGTCAAATATGTCCTAATATGGGTGTTTTTAATTATAGATATATGCCTCTATGATAACAGTTGTTGATAGTATGATCAGAGGATATGGCTAAAAATGATCTTCCAATAGTGATAGTTGAAGGTTATAGACATATGTTCCTTGTGAACTTTTCTGACATCATGTAGTTTATGAAGAGAGGCCCATAGTAGGCTTTGAATAGTATTTCTAACTTAACACAAGAGTTTCTGTTAAAGCACCATAATGATTTCACCAGAGAGGGTGGACCTAAGGCAGCAAAATTCTGGATTGAGTCCATCTAGACTATAAATGGATATTTAGCGACTCCTTCTAAGAAGAGGGTCTAGTTGGGAACTTATATGTTATGAGGATAAATAGTGTTTTGGTGGGATGTTCACAATAAAACTATGTAGGAAAATGTTATGATATGGAAGGAAATCCAATATAAGTATCTAGGGAACTTTTATCAGGAGACACTGAGACATGGGGGGGAAACTGAGTTCATGTAGTTTACCCAGGGGAGTATGTACATGATGGAATATGCGGGTCACTATACTAGCTTGAAACTCTTTTCTTCAACTATTAGGTGATGAGACAACTACTGCAAGGCATTTATAGGCTAGACATAAAAGTGATATTAAGTTCCAAGATAACATATATCTAATCAATAAGTTTAAGAGGTGGTGGATCAAGCTTTCTTATTTAAGGGGGAACTAAAAGAAGAATTTAGTGGAGGATATGTGGTTTCTATTGGGATACTAAGAGGAAAATATTCCAAGGGTAGTAATCATAATTTTGATAATGTTTACTAAATAAGTGGAAAGAAGAGTGGCTAGGGGGAATGATTAGTTACTCAGGATTATACCTGAGTTCTTTGACCCCAATGCGGTTGGTCATTCCATATTCATCACATTATCCCAATCCACCAATAAAGTGACGATCTTGTGGAAATATGGGAAATATAGTATATTTTTATAGGAAACCATGGTAGATGAATAATATTGGGGTTCTAGATAGAACCAGAGTACAAGAAGGAGATATTATACACCATATCATTCTAGTTGTTGGAGTTCTACCTAATCTGTAGGTAGAAGAAGTTTATGTGGTAGTTATGGGAAATATAGCCTGTATTAGAATGTGGTGTATCTCATGAGAATTATACTACATCATATGGAATAGGGGTAGGATAGTAGTATTTCATCCAACCTAAACTAGTGGATAGAGAAGCTAGACTGTCGATAGTAAGAGGTAATATTTTAGTATCGTCTACACTAGGTAGTGCCTTATTTAATACTGGTACATCTCATTATTTTATATCTAAAAAACATTTGAATGTTTTGATAATTGAAGTCGAGTTTTTAAGAGGTATTATGATGATATATACACTTTTGGGTGTCCGGTAGATGGGAATCTGATTAAAAAAAGGATTTTCTCTTGAATTTGGGGAATATCATCTTATATAGGATATAAATATCCATAAAATTTCATGATTTGACGAAATTTTGTGTATGGAATAATTAGTGCCGTACCGATACCATAATGATTATCACTATAAGAGTGTTATGTTTATTTCTCCTGAGTATGAAAATTATATTCACTAAGGAGAGTGGATATTTAGGAATCTTTTACAGGGGATGTTCATCGCCTTCTATGTGACCTCACTGCCTAGGATTCTAGTCTTTTTTTGGATGATAGTGGTGTGAAATATGATTCCTTTCCACCTACAGTGCAAAGGCTCCCAAATGTGTTTCTAGATGAATTATTAGGGATTCCACCTAAGAGAGATGTGGAGCATATGACTGAATTCATGTAGGGTACTGAGGAAGTTTCTATTCCACCATATATAATGGCACTAATAGAGCTTCAAGAGATCAATAATGAACATGATGAGTTTATGGATAAGGGGTTTATCCATAATATTATGTCACCTTGAGGTTCTCCCATCATTTTTTCAAATAAGGATAATGAAACTCTTTAGTTATGTGTTGATTACAAGAAATTGAACGTGATTAATGTAATAAAGAGTTATCCCTTCTGCATATTAAAGATATATTTCACTATCTAAGAGGATCTTATGCTTTCTCCAATATGAAATTGAGATTATAATATCATCAGTTGAGAGGTAAATATTATGATATACCATGGACAACATTGAGAAGTTGTTATAGCCTATATGAGTTCGTCATAATTTCTTTTAGGTTGAAAATTGTATCAGTACTATTTATGGCTATGATGAGCGAAATCATCCATCCATACCAAGACCAGTTTATGGTACTATTTGTGGATGAATTTTTGGGGTACTCCAAGACTAATGAATATCATTTATAAATTCTTGAAATTAACATGAGTACAATGAGATAGATTTATTTATACACCAATCTATCTAGGTGATAATTCTATACTGATCAGGAAAACTTCTTGGGTTAAATCATCTCAGAGGAAGTTATGTCAGTGGAAAAAAATGGGCCCTTTAGTTATATCACGGGGAAGTCCAAGAACGATATTACATCCACAATTTCTTGCGGATAGTCATTTATTATAAAAGGATTTTCCATGAATTTTCTCATTTGGTAAAACAACTTTTTGGTATTCCCATGAAGGTGACAATGTTTTAATGTTGTGGATAATGTGAGAACACATTCAAGTAGTTAAGAAAGTTTTTTAAAAATGCAACAATTTTGAACCCACTTGAGCTAGTGTGGAATATATGGTGTCTTGTGATGCTTCTATGAAAAACCTAAAGTTTGTGTTGATGTAGGGAGATCATGTTGGGGTATATGGGTCATGTAAGTAGATGACACATGAACATAACTACCCTACGGATGAACTAGAACTAGCCATAGTGGTTTGATTTTATGTGTTGGAGGAATTCCCTATTTGGATAAAAGTTTATAGTGTGTATCGATCTTAAGAAAATAATGTATATATTTTATTAATGAGACTTTAATCTTATGTAACAGAGATGGTTTGGTTATATTTTCAAATTAGACTTTTATATAGTGTATATGTATGGAAAGGGAAACATTATTTCTGATACTCTAAGTAGGAAAACTCAAACTCAAGAAGTTCAAGAGTATTTTTCTAAGTGGAAGAGGATGACCTTGTTGGTTATGATGCATGCTGTGGCTCATGAGGATTAGGGGCATATGACTCTCGCATCAAGATCAGTGGATTCTACACTTTTGACCCAAATTGGGGAGAGGTAGTTCAATGATAAAGAGGGTTTTACCTTGATATAAATCATTGAAGGTGGGTAGTCATCTTTCGATTAGACTATAGATAAGGAAAAAATCATCTATTTCAAGAACCAGGCTGTTGTTTGTATGATTATGTGGTAGGAGTTGATGCAATAATTTCATTCCTAAAAGTGGTTGGTGCAACTAATTTTGACCAAAATTTATCATGAACTATAGCGGTAGTATTTTTTTAATGCATAAAAAAGTCGATTGTAGGGTTCATGAAAAGATTCTACACCTATTAATAGGTGATGGATGAACATAAATGACGTGGTGGTTTACTATATCCATTACCAATTCCAGAATAGAAGTGGGATGATGTTACTATGGACGTTACGGTGGGTCTCCAAAGAATGCCTCAGAAGAATAAATCTATTTGGGTGGTTGTGGACCGACTGATGAAAGAATCACATTTCAGGCCTATAAGTAAGACTTTTTGTCATTGGACCATTTGGGACTTTTGTATGTTTAAGAGATGTCCATATACATGGGTTTCCAAAGAGTGTTTCTTCATACTGGGAATCATGTTTTTCTTCACACTTATAATAGAGAATGTAAAAGGTGTGTTGTATATTGGTTTTTAATAATGAAATTCAACCTACATATATATGAGATGTCATAACGTATTATGCATGTTCTTAAGGATATTATATGAGCATGTGTTATAGACATCAGTGGGTATTGATATAAGAACATAACACTTGTTGAATTATCCAAAAAATATTGTCAGTAAACTATTCACATGACACCATATGAGGCTCTTTATGGTAGGCCATGTTGATCCCTCTATGTTGGATGGAGGTAGATAAGTTAGAGTTGATGGGAGCTAGTCTCGTGCGGGATACATCAGAATAGGTTTAGCTGATTCAGAAGCATATACTTATGTCTCAAATTAGTAAGTAGTTGTATTCTACTATATTTTGACGACATCTAGATTTTATGGGTGTGATCATGTATTCCTTAGAGTGTCGCTTATATTAGGCCAAAATAGGATTTATAGACATGGAATGTTAGAAACTTAGTTTGTTGGTCCATTTGAGGTTATGTAGAGAATCATAATGGTGGCATACCGATTGGATCTTCCATAGAGGTATTGTGCTATGTATGATGTTTTTTCATGTTTCACAACATCAATTGTATCACCCAACCCTTATCATGCCATCGATGTGGATGATGTTGAGCTTGAGAATGAGACGCCCTTGGAGGATTATATGATACATTTGGTGGATCAAGTGAGAATGTGTTGAGGGGAAATACACTACCGATAGTCCATATATTGTGGAAGTATGGACATGATTTGGAGAAAACATGGGAGATAGAAGCTGATATGTGGGCTCAGTGGCCTGATCATTTTACCTCATAATCTTAGTGATGCTTGGAAGTACATCCTAAGGATGAGTTGTTATAATGTGGTAGGACTGTAAGAACCTTATCTTTTTTAGATATGTCTCAATCTCATTTAAATTTAAAACTTTTAATTTTTTTAGAATATCATGATTGGGTTTTATATAGTTGTGTTTTTGGGTGAAATTAGATAATTTTGGAAGGGATAGGGGTATTTCATGGTTGGTGCACATTTTTTTCAAACTGTGAACCCATGATAGAAAACTGTGCAAACCCAAACATAGGGAATCACATGGATGATGCATGGTTTTTTAAACTATTCACTATCTTAGTAGAAATAATGCTCCCCCCTAAGAGTGGGTTCATGATGAGGCAGATGGTTAGTGAAAATTGTGTACCCCATATAGGAAACCATGTACGTGGGAATTTAAACCTGTGAAAATTCATTAATTAATTCTCGAACCCTAGTTTTATATTTTAAAATACAATTTCTGAACCCTAAAATGATTTCTGTCATTTTATTAGTTTCTCAAATGGATTACAAGGCATTCTAGCCTCAATCACTGATAAAGAAAGGACCATATTGAATATATGCATCTCTATTGGAAAGAGATTCTCATCCTGATTAGTTTCTCCTCTCTATCATATTGTTATCTCATCCTTTGAGGGGATGTTTTCCTCTATTGGAAATGGATCATGATTTTGGATTATAGGGATCTAATCTATTTGATTTTGGATCAATGTTTTGAATCTAGATCTCATTCATTATCGCGATCTTGGTTTTCAGCTTCAATAGGGGATTCTTATTAGCAAGCACCCATCAACGATCATGGCGTGGGTGGTCTAAATTCATTTAAAATAGTCTTAAATTAAAATTATATTTATTTTTTTTGTGAAATTTCAATTTTAATTTTTTGAAATTTAAACTTGAATTTAATTGATTAATAGATTACCTAATTTATGGAATAATAGGATTCAATAATTGATTTTATAGGTGATTATAAAATAGTTGAACATGGGAAAATTGAATTTGGTAATTTTGACCATGAGTGTTGTGAATAGTGGAATATTATTTTCATTTATTATACAACTGAGGAAAAATTTTCAATTAATGGGAGGTATAATTGGTAAATTAATGGGATTTATAATTGGAAAATTAATTGAATTTTGTAATGAGTCAATTGATGGGACTGTGCAATTGATTGATTAATTAAATGTTGATTTGATTGATTAATGGTAAAAGAGTACATTTTGATTAACCTCAAAGGGTTAATAGTGATGTGTTCATACTATTCCATTTGATTGAGATTATGAATTCAAATTTGTGGAAAAAATTGAAAAGGTGAACTTAAATGAGAATGTGTGATGGGAAGATTAAAGTTGCATAACCATGATGTATATGAAATTGTGATTTGTGTGATATTGTGGTGTTTATGATATTTTTGTTATATGTGTCAATGAGTGTGGGACTAGGAATGAGGTTCCAAGTAACCATATGAGATAGTGAGTGTGGGATAGGGACTAAGGCGCCAAATACCCAAATGGGTTTTTTATTTTATGGGATAGGGACCAAGGCTCCAAATATCCATTTGTTATAGAAAGTATGGGATAGGGACTAAGGCTCCAAATAACCATTTAAAAATGATATGTGGGGGAGGTATGTAGGATCCAAATATCTATAGGGTGTTAGGCATGATGTTTTATGCCCATGATATTGGCATTGAATAATGGTTCCAATTAGTTGTGTTGTGATATCAAATTTAATGATTAATGATTACCATGGTATTATGATATTTTATATCCCTTGGGGATTATTCACACTTGAACGTGGGCCAAATCAAGTATTGATAATATGGGTGACTTTATGAGAAAATTAACTATGTGATTGTTAAACAGTAATGAAATGAAATAATTATTGACTTTATTCAATTTACATTATTCTTTATACAACTAAATACATTGATATAGATTATATATTGGTTTAGATACCATTAGTGGTAGCCTAATATGTTTTAATCAATCCCTACTTGGGCTGTCGGGTCGGTATCCTAATAAACTTAATGTCTGTTGCATAGGATAGTGGAAGAGAACTATGTTAGATGGATAAGTCGAGATGGGGCAAAGATGAGGGAACAAGACATGGTGTCATTAAATACTGGGTATTGTTAGTGTGTATTTCCTTTACTTTTCCATTTTATACTTTCCATTTATGTGGTATGAAATATCTACTGTTTTAGTTTGGATATTATATTCTTGTTTTAGTCAAAATATGGTATTGGTTTTCTAGTTTTTGGTTATATAATATTGTTATTCTCATTCTACTTGATCTTTTATGATACTTTTATAAAAAGGTTACAGTTTTATCATGTTTAATATTAGACCCTCGCTATTAATTGGAAGACTCTACTATATATGGAGGTGCACATGAGGACATGTAACTGAATGGCTTAGAGAACCCATGTGTGGTATCCAGGTCGAGATGTTACAATATTTATGAACTCTGGACCATGATTTGGATTATTCTATTCATGATTATTTGACTACCTTGATGCATAGAAAATAAATTTATCATCATTTAAATAACACAACCAAGTCCCTTCTTCGATGCATAATTGTATATCACAAATCCATCATTTCTTAATAGTTGGGTCAAAATTAGATAACTGATCAAATTTCTCATCAATTATTACTAATATTCTTCACATTCTGTAACATCTCAGGTAAATAAAGAAATAATAAATTCTATTTTTTATTAATATTTTGCTAATTAAATATTAATTTTACTTTAAAGGGGTTTTTATGTTCGATGACGTACCTGATACGCAACAACGTGTTTCTTTGAAATCTTACGTTGCACACTAATAATATAATATTATTATTTTAAATGGTAGTTAACACTTAGCCTTTTTATTGGCGGTAATGAAAAAAACTAACTACCATATAATTATACATGTTTTTTAAATGTGTTTACATTTATAAAATAAAATTTATAGGCTTAAAATGTGAATGAATCCAATTTTAAGCATAATTTACTTTAAAAGGTCGATTTACTGCCTTTAATGGAGAACCCAAATTAAATCTAGTTTTGGTCACTTTTATATGTTCTATTTGACTTAATAAAACTCTTATTTAGAATCGGGACATCAAAATTCACTTTGGGTAAATTTTTGGTATTTTTTTTGATAAAATTCAATTTTAATGAAAAATGAAAAATGTTGTATTTTAATTCAAAACTGCCTTTTAATCTAATTTATTTATATGGTTAAATTATCTTTTTAATTGTTTTAAAATTTTAATTAGATTATATTTTTACCATTTAATCTAATTGAGGTCATTGGAAGCAATTTCACTTTGAAATTAGACAAAAACAACTGTCAATATTTTAATAGTTATTATTTTTTAAAAACACGCCTTTTGTTTTGACAGTGAGAATTAATTTTAAATTAATTTCTACCACTTATGTGTTTTGAATTTTTTAAAATAGAAATCATTTTTGAATTCAAAATATCAAATATATCTTATGCTGAATTTTTGGAATTTTTCTGAAAAACATCAATTTTTGATGAATAGTGAAACCACTTAGTAGTAGTTCAAAAACTAAATTTTTCATTTAAATGAAATTTTACCGCTTATGTGAATTTAATTTGGAAAATCAGAAATACATGGTTGTTATTAGTAAGTAAAATTTAGTTCAATAAGATGATAATAATTTTTTTGGTGAATAGTAACTTTTGACTTTTATTTACCGCGGTTAAAGGTAAATAGGGTAATTTAAGGTAAAAAGAATATTATAATAATACAAAATTTACATTAAAAATTTTCCTAACTTTACAGGATAAGTCATGGACGACCATGGGTATCCTTGGGTCGATTTTGGGACCCCATATAGCCACTTAAATGTAATAATGACACTTTATTTTAATTAATTTAATGTAATGAAAAAAATGACATAAACCAATATCTTTTAGTAAATTAATTTTTACATGGGGTTATATAACATATCTTTTCAACTATAAATATTAATTGGAAATCCAAATGTATTGACTACATCATGGTATTTTTGTTATAATTTTTAAACTTAAATTAAATTAAATTATTGATGACATAATAATGATGCGGTATTTACCTCATTGATAAATGATTTAAATAAATAAGATTATAAATATTAATACAATATCCAAAACCTATAAAATTCTTATTGTATGATTTTATTTCTACCATGAGTCATCTTATATTTGACTTTAATTAGTTTTGGACCTTTACAAACTGAATATCATTATATAATAAAATAATATTTTCACACTTTCCTAAAGAGCCCCCCTATAAAAAGCCCTCACTTCTTACACATTCCTCACACCTATCAAGCCCCTTGGCTCGTCCAAAACCTGACCAAATAATCTGTCAATATCCCTCTCTTCCTCCTCTAAGCCTTACCTTAGGCATAAGGCACTTCAAGAAGTCCTTTTTGTTCAAACCAAAGTGATTTACCCAAATTAAAGGTTACAACTTCTCTTAACTTCTTTTCTTTTATTTTAATTATCCAACCCCCAAAATATTTTTATTCATTTATTTTATAAAAAAATAGTATCCTAAATATTCTAGGATGTTTTTATGATAAGTATTCGAACTACACTTACACACACCTCCATCCAATGGGTGAAGAACATAATGTTTCTGTGAATAGAAAACTAACACGTCACAAAACGACAATTGTTCAATTATCTCTTACCACCTCTCATGGTGTCCATTATGATGAAACTTTATTTATATATGATATATATTATTTTTATGTTTTCTTTATTCTTTTTTATTTTCCATTTATGTCATACCTTTATGGTTTCCATTATGGTTAAACACGATAATTTCATTTAAGGAAGTACGGACTACCGTCCCCTCAAAGTGATATGAATTGTTCATACCATATGTGGTACATATAAAGGATGGATTTAATAATATTACATATGATACTATATTATAATTATACTATAATTATGTATCATTATGTTTTTATTCCAATAAATATGAAATAGAAATGAAAGTAGCGTTCATGCGTACGTACGGCTTACCGTCTCCATGAACGGTGCATTTCATTTCTTACCTCAAAATGTTATGTACTATTATAAATACATGTATATAATGGATATATATGATTTATATGATATCTAAATCATGAATATCATTTTGAATATATTGAAATTTTGACAATGTGAACAACTTGTATTTATAAGAAGTCAATTTTGGACTCAAGTACCAAATATCGACAAAATGAACATTATTAACATAAATGATTACAAAATGTTTATAACATTGTAATAGGTGATATAAAAGGAATAATAAACTTGAAATAGGTTATTACTCAAGTATAAATTAACTTTAGTTTATTATTCAGGAGATTAAATAAAGAATGGGTCAAGTCAGACATGAGGTAAGGGACTTATTCTAAATCTCCTTTCATTGACTCATATTTTGTTTTTTACCTGACTTTATTTTATACAGTGTATAAACCCCTTTAAATTTTTCTTTTATTCAAAAGGAATCTTTTCTCTATGAAGTGTTTTACTAAATGACAAAAAAGAATGTTTCTTTTAACGTAAGCAGTGACAACGACCTTTCCACCACCACAAGTATTATTTGATCTTTTGGCTTCCTTAAACAAGCCGTATTGTTTTTAAAAGGAATATAAATACCATATACTCTTTTTAAGTATTTTGGTATTGAAATGGTTTTGATAATGGATTTTTTATTTCAATATATTTAAATGATATATTGTGATTGAAATGTGGAAATTTTATCTTTCATTTTTTTTGTTTTATGTGTTACGAATATGTTATAGTTCTTGGGCATTGTTACGTATACGGGTGGTTCCGTGATAAAACTAGGGAGGGTGAGCCCAATATAGCACTCCAATGCATTGGGTAACGTGACAGAGGTAAGAAAGAATGTTTCTCATAAGAGATTTAGGGAATATACTGTGATGGGTATTCCAACATAACTCCCTATGCAGCTATGATAAATACAATGAAAGTAATATATGAATGCCATAAGTACCTTTATGATTTGTTATTACTATGTGTTATTCATAAATCCTATGCTTTCATAAGGTAAGTAAAAGAGTTTATGTTTTTTATTTATGGATGGACTAATTATTTATTTCTTATTTTATAACCCTTAATGAGATTTTCATACTCATCCCAAGTTTTGAAAAGTTTTTCACATGACTTAAAGATGGCTAGGGTCAAGGATGGGATCAAGGAAACATTTTTCTGTCTAAAACATGGAACTAGACATGAAACTTTTTTTTCAAGAGTTTTTATTTTATGAAAAAAAGGATACTGAGTTGAACTATGTACATGTAATATTCATGTTGTTATGTAAATGTTATGACCTAATTCTCTAAAACTCTAAACCTGAAAAGATCCTCAATGTGAATTATCCATTTAATTCAATAATACGTAATATTTAAGGTTGAGTCTTTAGAGTTGGCATCATAGGTCGGTTTAGACAACTTTAGGAGTTAGAATATAGTTAAATTAATATCCATAATTTTTTTTAGCTTAAGTTTGGAATGAAATGATATAGCATTTACAGATTACCTAGTTAATTTGCCTAATATATTTCTGTGTTCAGAATGGTTTTTCGCAGAGGAAACAATGAATATATGTTGGGTTAACCTTACGAGGAAGATAACCTTCCAAATCAGCAACCTGAGATGGTCAAAATCAGAATTGAACAGTTTGTTGTAGTGATTGCACAGTTGACTCAGCCTATAAATGGTGGTGGTATCCATGCATGAGATCTTCCAGATCAACCACAGAGGAACATTTTAGTAGTAGAGCATTTCATGAGGCAACATCACCCATCATTCAGAGGATTATTTGACCATGTGCTAGCAGAAGGGTGGATTAAAGCACTGTAGAAAATTTTTGATGTCATGGGTTGTTCAGAACATTAAAAGGTTACCGTTTTGAAGGAGAAGTTGATCAGTGGTGGTTGATGGTGAAAAATATCAAGGATAGTGAGGAGATTGATGCACTTGATTGGGATGAATTCAAAGGTACGTTCCTTGAGAAATATTTTCCTAAGGTGGTTCAACTTAGAAAGGAAGAACAATTCTTGGACTTAAGGAAGGAGGATGACTCAGTGGCTACTTATGAAGAAAAATTCACTCGACTAGTATGGTATGATATAAATTTCATATGAGATATTAATAGTAAAACCAAAATTTTTTAATCAGGATTTAATCCAATGTATCAAAGGTATTTAGCTTCTCTTGAGTTAAAAAGTTATGAAAAACTTGTTCGTTGTACGGAGAAGGTGGAAATGGATTTTGCAGATGATCATGTGTTCTTTTACAAACAACAAAATAAAAGGTCGGGGTGGTAGGTGAAAGGGAAGAACTCTTCAAAAAATTCTAATGGTAAGAAACTTTTGTTTACTATTTGTGAAAATTGTGGTAAAAAGCATGCTGGGGAATGTCTTTTGAATTCTGGTAAGTGCTATTGATGTGGTAAAATGGGACATAAGGCTCAAAATTTCACTGAAAAAGATCTGGTTAATGGTAAGAAAAAATATGATTTACGATCAGTAAAATGTTTTAAGTGCAATGAAATGGGTCATTATGAAAATGAGTGTCCAGGGAAGAACTCAACTGAGGGAAAGCAACCAGAATACAAGCAGAAAGTGGTGGGGAAATCCTTTGCAACTACTTCAGAAGATGTTGTTCCATCAAATGAAGTAGTATCAACTACACTATTTTGCTTATTCAAATTACGCCAATGTGTTGTTTGATTCAGGGTCTACACATTATTTCATTTATTTAAAGTTTTCTAGTAAATTGGGAATTTCGAATCAAGATATTAATACTGAAATTATGGTAAAAACACCTGGAGGAATATTTGAGAGAAAACAAAATTATAAAAACCTTCATTTCCTTATTTGTGGAAAGAATCTACCTGCAAAACATATTGTTTTTTCTCTAGTAGAGTTTGATGTTATTTTGGGCATGGATTGGCTATCTTTTTATCATGAAAAGATTAACTATAGATCTAAAGAGGTTTCTTTTCAGAAATATTTTTAGTTTGTGTACAAGAATGAACCCTTTATTTTGATAACATATCAAGAAGCTAAGAAACTAGTAAAATATGGAAATGAATGTTACCTTGCTCATATTTTTGAAAAAAAAGAACTGTTCAGATAAATGATATGTCAATGGTAAATGAGTATCTTGATTTTTTTCCTAATGAGTTTCCTGTTATTATACCTGATCAGGAAGTTGAATTTACTGTTGACTGAGTTCTTGATGCTAAGCCAATTTCAAAACCCCCTTATCGAATGGCTCAAATTTAACTTTTACAGTTAAAGAAGCAATTTCATGAGTTATTAGATAAAGGTTTAATTTGACCCAGCACATCACAATGGGGTGATCCTATCTTGTTTGTTAAAAAGAAAGATGGTTCAATGAGACTTTGCATTGATTATAGATCATTGAATAACATCACTGTTAAGAACAAGTATCCTTTGCCTCACATCGATGATTTGTTTGATCAGCTCCACGAAGCTCAGTATTTTTCAAATATTGACTTGAGGTCGGGGTACCATCAGTTGAAAGTAAAGGAAGTAGACATTTCGATGACTGCATTTCGTACTAGATATGGACATTATGAATTTTTAGTTATGCCTTCTAGTTTAACCAATGTACCTACTGTATTCCTGGATCTTATGAATAGAATTTTCTGGGAGTTCTTAAATAAGTTTGTGGTTGTGTTCATTGATGATATTTTGGTATATTCAAAAAGTAAAGAGGAATATGGAAGTCATTTAAGGGTTGTCATGCAAACCTTAAAAGAAAAGAAACTGCTTGGAAAATTCAGCAAGTGTGAGTTTTGGTTACAACAAATTTCTTTCCATAGTCACATTTTTTCAAAGAATAGAATAATGGTTGATGCTGCTAAAACAAATTTGTTGGAGAATGTACAAGAAAAACAAATATAATCGGGATCTATAGTTTTCTTGGTTTAGCATGTTATTACCATAGGTTTGTAAACTTTTTTCACAGTTATCTAGTCTAATGAATAAGTTAACTCAAAAATGTGTTAAGTTCTTTTTGACAAAAGAATGTGATGGTTGTTTTCCATAATTGAAAAGAAGATTGGTGAATGCTCCAGTTTGGGCACTACCTTCTAGAAATGGTGAGTTTTTTATGTACAATGATGCTTCTTTAAAATGACATGGAAATGTACTTATGCAGAATGATTGGGTAATTTATTATGCTTCACGTCAGTTGAAACTCATGAGTTAAATTACCCTACACATGATTTGGAATTAGCTGTTTTTGTTTTTACTTTAAAAATTTTGAGGCATCATTTTTATGGAGTAAAATGTGAAATATATACTGACCACAAAATTTTGAAGTATATATTCACTAAAAAATAATTGAACATGAGATAGAGGAGACAGTTGAAATTAATCAAGGATTAGGATTGCAAGATTAATTACCATCCAGGACAAGAAAATAACGTAGCTGATGATTTGAGTCGAAAAAGTAATGCTTCATTACCCATGATACGTTTGGAACGAGATCCTTTGGTTTTTTATTTGATGAAATTTGGAATATAATTTGTTGGTGTAGGAAATTATTCTGTTTTGTTTCAGGTGTTAGTGAAAACATCTCTATCAGACAGAATAAATAAAGTTCATAAAGAAGATAGTGAGTTGTAGAAAATGGTAGAGTTGGTTCAGAAGGGTATGTTACATGATTTTAACAGTGATAATGATTGTGTTTTGAGGTTTATAAAAATATTATGTCTGCCTTTTGATTCACAATTGAAGAATGAGTTGTTATGTGAAGATCATAGTTCCCCATTTTTAGTCCATCCTAGTAGTAATAAGATGTACAAAGATTTTCGAGAGTATTATTGGTGGGATGAAATGAAAAAAGATATTGCTGATTTTATTGTAAAGTGTTTGACTTGTTAGTAGGTTAAAGTAGAGAAATAGTTACCAAAATGGATTCTTTAGTCTTTACCGGTGCCAGAGTAGAAATGAGAAAATATTTCCATGGACTTCGTTATGGTATTACCAAAGACATCTCAAGGTAATAATGAAATCTAGGTTATTATTGATCAGTTGACTAAATCTTCTCATTTCCTTCCTATTTGAGATACTTTGTCCCTAGATCAACTTTCTCCGTTGTATGTTAAAGAGAAATTCAGGTTGCATGGAGTCCCCCTCTCCATTGTATCAGGTCATGATCCCAGGTTTACTTAAAAATTTTGGAGAGGCCTTAAGAAATTGTTGGGTACTAAATTAAATTTTAGTACATATTCTCATCTACAATCATATGGGCAGTCAGAACGAACAATTCAGACCTTGGAGGATATGTTATGTGCTTATTCACTGGATTACTATGAAATTTGGGACCACATCTTTCTTTGGTTGATTTTTCTTATAATAATAGTTTTCATTCCAGTATACAGATGGATCCATTTGAGGCATTATATAGAAAGCATTGTCGAACTCTAACATTTTGGGATGAAGTAGGTGAAAGGAAGCTGATGGGACTAGAATTGGTAGAAGAGATGGAAAAAAATGTTTAGTTGATTCAGAAGAACATGATAACATCTTAGAGTAGGCAGAAAAGTTATGCAGATAATTAGAGGAAGGATCTATCTTTTGAGGTAGGTGATCATGTCTTTCTCAAATTTTCTCCATGGAAAACTGTGATGTGTTTTGGTAAGAAGGGAAATTTGAGTCCGAGGTTTATTGGACCTTATAAAATCCTAGAGAAGGTTGGATCAGTTGTATACAGAGTGGATTTACCTCCATGTTTATCCCACGTACACAATTCTTTTCACATTTCAATGTTGAGAAAGTATATTCCAGATCCATCTCAAATTTTGAGCCCAGATGTAGTTCAGTTGGAAGAGAATCTCCCTTATGAATAATAACCATTCCAGATTCCTGACCATAAAGATCAAGTGTTCTGGAATAAGGTAATTCACTAGGTAAAGGTTTTCGGGAAAAATCATATGGTTGAAGAGGTAATGTGGGAATTTGAAAATGCTATGAGGGATAAATACCCCCACTTATTTGATAAGCGAATTAAATTGTGAGGACGCAATTTCCAAAAGGGGGAAAGATATAACATACCAAGTAAATAAAGAAATAATGCACTCTCTATTTTATTAATATTTTTTAAATTAAATATTAATTTTTCTTTAAATGGGGTTCTATGTTTGATGGCATACCCGATACGCAACAACATGTTCCTTTGAAATCTTACTTTGCACACTAATAATATAATATTATTATTTTAAATGGTAGTTAACTCCTAGCCGTTGTATTGGCGTGAATGAACAAAACTAACTACAATATTATTATACATGTTTGTTAAATGTATTTACATTTATCCAAAAATATTTAGAGGATTAAAATGTGAATGAGTCTAATTTTAAGCACAATTTACTTTAAAAGGTCGATTTACCACCTTTTAATGGAGAACCCTATTTAAATCTAGTTTTGGACACTTTTATTTTTTCTATTTGACCAAATAAAATTATTATTTAGAATCGGGGCATCAAAATTCACTTTGGGTAAATTTTTGGTATTTTTCTGAGAAAATTCAATTTTTAATGAAAAATGAAAAATGTTGTATTTAAATTCAAAACTGCCTTTTAATATAATTTATTTATATGGTTAGATTATCTTTTTAATTGGTTTTAAAGTTTAATTAGATTATATTTTTACCATTTAATATAATTTTGGTCATTATAAGCAATTTCACTTTTAAATTGGACAAAAAAACAATCAATATTTGCAAAATTATTATTTTTTAAAAACACCCATTTTGTTTTGACAGCAGGAATTAATTTTAAATTAATTTCTGCCACTTATGTGTTTTGAATTCTATAAAATAGACATCATTTTTCAATTTATAATATCAAATATAGTTTAGGCTGATTTTTTTGTATTTTTCTGAAAAACTTCATTTTTTGATGAATAGTAAAACCACTTAGTAGTAGTTCAAAAACTATCATTTTCATTTAAATGGAATTTTACCACTTCTGTGAATTGAATTTCGAAAATCTGATATACATGTTTTTAATTAGTAAGTAAAATGTGGTTCAATAAGAAGATAATACTTTTTGGTGAATAGTAACTTTTGACTTTTATTTACCGCGGTTAAAGGTAAATAAGGTAATTCAAGGTAAAAATAATATTATAATAATACAAAATTTACACTAAAACTTTTCCTAACCTTATTATATGAGTAATGGCCGTCCATGGGCATACTTGGGTCGATTTTGGAACCCCATGGAGCCACTTAAGAGTGATAATGACACTTTATTTTAATTAATTTGAAGTAATGACAAAAAATGACCTAAACAGATATCTTTTAGTAAATTAATTTTTACATGGGGTTATATAAGTTCTCATTTGAACTATAAATATTCATTGGAAAGATATAAATATTTTCTACATCATGGTATTTTTTTTATAATTTTTAGACATCAAATAAATTAAATAACTTATGACACAATAATGATGCAGTATTTACCTCATTAATAAATGATTCAAATAAATAAGATTAGAAATATTAAAAAAATATCCAAAACCTATCCAATTATTATTGGATGATCTTATTTTTACCCTGATTCATATTATATTCGTCTTTAATTAGTTTTGGACCTTTATAAACGTAATATCATTATATAATAAAATAATATTTTCACACTTTCCTAAAGAGCCCCTCCTTCCCCTTATAAAAATCCCTCACTTCTTACTCATTCCTCACACCTATCAGCCCCTAGGATCATACAAACCCTACCCAAATAATATCTCAAGATCCCTCTCTTCCTCCTAGAATCCTTACCTTATGAATAACGAACTTTAAGAAGTCCATTTTGTTCAAACCAAAGGGAGTTACCCAAATTAAAGGTTACAATTTTTCTTAACTTCTTTTCTTTTCTTTTACTTCTCCAACACATAAAATCTTTTTATTACTTTCTTTTATAACAAAAACAATATCCTAAATATACAAGGATGTTTTTATGAGAAGGATTAGAACTAAACTTACACACACATCCATATAATGTGTGAATAACATAATGTTATTGTGAATGGAAAACTAACGCCTCACGAAACGATGATTGTTTGATTATCTCCTACCACCTATCATGGTGGCAATTATAATGGAAGTGTATTTATATATGTTATATATATTATTTTTATTTTTTCTTTATGATTATTTATTTTCCATTTATATCATACCTTTATGGTTTCCATTATGGGTAAACACGATAATTTCATTTGAGGAAGTGCGGACTACCACCCCCTCAAAGTGATGTGACTCGTTCATACCATATGTGTTATGTATAATGGATGGAGTTAATGATATTATATATGATACTATACTAGAATTATACTATACCTATGTATCATTATGTTTTCATTCTAGTAAATATGAAATTGAAATGAAAGAAGCATTCATGCGTACGTACGGCTTACCGTCTCCATGAACGGTGCATTTCATTTCTTACCTCCAAATATTAAGTACACTTATAAATAAATGAATATACTAGATATATATGATATATATAATATCTAAATCATGAATATTATTTTGAATATAATGAAATTTTGACCATGTAAACAACTTGAAATTATAAGAAGTCCATTTGGGACTCAAGTACTAAATATCAAAAAAACGAACATTATTAACTTAAATGATTGAAAAATGTTTATAACATGGTAATAAGTGATATAAAAGGAATAATAAACATGAAAATGATTTTAAGAAAGTATAAATTAACTTTAGTTTATTATTTATGAGATTAAAGAACGAACAGGTCAAGTCGGACATGAGGTGAGGGACTTCGTCTCAATCTCTTTTCATTGAGGCATATTTTGTTTTAAACATGACTTTCTTTTATAAAGTGTATAAATCCATTTGAATTATACTTTTATTCCAAAGGAATCCTTTCTCTAAGAAGTGTTTTACTAAAAAAGCAAAAAATAATGTTTCTTTTAACGTAATCGGTGACAACGACCTTTGCACCGCCGCAAATATTATTTGATCTTTTGGATTCCTTAAACAAGACATATTTTTTAAAAAAGAAAATAAATACCATATAATCATTTTACATATTTTGGTATTGAAAATGGTTTTGATAATATATTTTTTATGTCAATATTTTTAAATGATATATTGTGATTGAAATGTAGAAATGTTATCATTTCTTTATACTTATTTTACGTGTTACGAATATGTTATTGTTCTTAGGAATTGTTACGCATACGGGTGGTTCTGTGAAAAACCTAGGGCGGGTGAGCTTGAGATAGCTCTCCAATGGATTGGGTAACGTGATAGAGGTAAATGTAAATGTTTGTCCTAAGCGATTTAGGGAATATACTATGATGAGTATTCTAACATAACTCCCTATGTAGTTGTGATATCTACAATGAAAGTTTGATATAAATACCATAAGTACCTTTATGATTAGTGATTACTATGTGTTATTCATAAATATTATGTTTTCATGAGGTAAGTAAAAGATTTTATGTTTTGTATGTATTTATAGGCTAATGATTTCTTTCTTATTTTATAACCCTTACAAAGATTTTTATGCTCATACCATGTTTTGAAATGTTTTTATAGGACTTAAAGATGAATAGGGTCAAGGATGAGATCAAGGAAAAGTCTTGCTGTCTAAAACATAGAATTAGACATGAATCTTTTTTTCAAGAGTTTTTATTTTATGAAAAAATGGATACTGAGTATAATTGTCTACATGTAATATTCATGTTGTTATGTAAATGTTATGACCTAATTATCTAAAACTCTAATCCTTAAAAGATCCTCAATGTGAATTATCCATTTAATTCAAGAATATTTAATGTTTAAGGTACAGTCCTTATAGTTGGAAATAGAGGTTGGTTTATACAACTTTAAGAGTTATAATATAGTTAAATTTATATCCATAATTTTTTTTATATTAAGTTATGATTGAAATGATATAGAATTTACATATTACCATGTTGCTTCACCTAATATATTTCTGTGTTCAGAATGGTTTTCCGCAGAGGAAACATGGAAGCTATGTTGGGACAACATCAGAAGGAAGACAACCTTCCAAACCAGTTACATACGATTTTCAGAATTAGAACTAAATATTTTGTTGCAATGATGGAACAATTGACTGAGGATATAAATGGTGGTGGTATCCATGCACAAGATCATCCAGATAAACCACATAGGAACATGAAAGTAGTGGATCATTTCATGAGGAAACATCCCCAATTATTTAGAGGATCATATGACCTTGTGCTTACATAAGGGTGGATTAAAGCACTGGATAAAATTTTTGATGTCATGGGTTTTTGGAACATAAAAAGGTTAGTCTCACTGTTTACTGTTTTGAAGGTGAAGCTGATTAGTGGTGGTCAATGGTGAAAAATATCAGGGATAGTGAGGAGATTGATGCACTTGATTGGGATGAATTCAAAGGTATGTTCCTTGAGAAATATTTTCCTAAGGTGGTTTGACTTAGAATGGAAACAAATTCTTGGAATTGAGGTTGGAGGATGACTCAGTGGATACTTATGAAGTAAAATTCACTCGACTCGCAAGGTAGGCTCTAAATTTCATACGAGATCTTAATAGTAATATCAACTCATTTTTACTCAGGATTAAAGACAAATTATAGAAGGCTTTAGCCTCTCATGGGTTAAAAAGTTATGAAAAACTTGTTTGTTGTGCGGAGTAGGTGGAAATGCAGTTTTCCAATGATCAGGTGTTCTTTGAAAAACAATAGAATAAGAGGTTGAGGTGGTAGGAAATAGGGAAAGAACTCTTCAAAAAATTATGATGGTAAGAAACTTAAGTTTATAGTTTTTAAAAATTGTATTAAAAAATATGCTAGGGAATGTCTTTTGAATTCTGGTAAGTGCTACCGATGTGGTAAAATGGGACACAAAGCTCGAAATTGCACTGAAAAATATCTGGTTAATGGTAAGAAAAAATCTGATTTATATGCATTAAAAGTGAAACGAAATGGGTCATTATACAAATGAGTGTCTAGGGAAGAACTCAACTATGTAAAATCAACCAGACTACTAGAAGAAAGGGGTGGTGAAATCCTTTGCAACTACTTCAGTAGTTGTTGGTCCATCGAATGAAGTAGTATCAGGTACACTGTTTGTTTCTTCAGATTATGCCAATGTGTTGTTTGTTCCAGGGTCTACAAATTCATTAATTTCTAATAAGTTTTCTAGTAACTTGGGATTTTAATCTCAAGATATGAATACTGAACATATAGTAAAGATACCTAGAGGAAACGTTGAGAGAAAAATAAATTATAAAAACCTTCATGCCCTTGTATGCGGAAAGAATCTACCTACAAACCTTATTATTTTTCCTCTAGTAGAGTTTGATGTTATTTTGGGCATGGATTGACTATATTTTTATCATACTAAGATTGAATACAGAGCTAAAGAGGTTTATTTTTAGGAATATTTTCATTTTGTGTACAAGAATTAACCCTTGATTTTGATAACATATCAGGAAGCTGAGAAACAAGAAAAAGATGGAAATGAATGTTACCTTGCACATATTGTTGAAAACAAAGGAACTATTCAGATAAATGATGTGCCAACGGTAAATGAGTATCTTTATGTTTTTCCTGGTGAGTTTATTGTTATTATACCTAATCGGGAAGTTGAATTTACTGTTGACTTAGTTCCTGATGCTAAGCCAATTTCAAAACCCCCTTATCGAATGGCTAAAATCGAACTTTTAGAGTTAAAGAAGCAATTGCAGGAGTTATTAGATAGAGGTTTATTTTACCTAGAACATCACCATGGGGTGCTACTGTCTTGTTTGTATAAAAGAAAGTTGGTTCAATGAGACTTTCCATTGATTATAGAGCAGTGAATAACATCACTGTTAAGAACAAGTATCCTTTGCCTCATATTGATGATTTGTTTGATCAGATCTAGGGAGCTTAGTATTTTTCGAAGATTGGCATGAGGTCGGGGTACCATCAGTTGAAAGTAAAGTAAGGAGACATTCCGAAGACTAAATTTCATACTAGATATGGCCATTATGAATTTGTAGTTATGCCTTTTGGTTTAACTAATGCACCAGCTATATTCATAGATCTTATGAATATAATTTTCCGTGAGTTCTTGGATATGTTTGTGGTTGTGTTCAGGGATGATATTTTGGTTTATTACAAATGTATAAAGGAACATGAAATTCATTTAAGGGTTGTCTTTCAAACCTTAAAAGAAAATAATTTGTTTGTGAAATTCATCAAGTGTGAGTTTTGGTTACAAAAAATTCATTTCCTTGGTCACATTGTTTCAAAAAAAGGCATAACAGTTAATCCTGCTAAAACAAAAGTTTTTGAAGAATGACCAAGACCCAAAAATAACACCGAGATCCATAGTTTTCTTGTTTTAGTAGTTTATTACCATAGGTTTGTTAAAAACTTTTCAGGGTTATCTAGTCCAATGACTAAGTTAACTCGAAAAGGTATTAAATACCTTTGGAAAAAAGAATGTGATGATTGTTTTCAAGAATTGAAAAAAAATATTGGTGAATGCTCTAGTTTGGGCACTACCTTCCAGAAATAGTGATTTTATTATTTAAGTGATTCTTTGTTGAAAGGACTTGGATGTGTCCTTATACAGAATGATCAGGTAATTGCTTACGCTTCATGTTAGTTGAAACCTCATGACTTAAATTACCCTACACATGATTTGGAATTAGATGTTTTTGTTTTTTCTTTAAAAATTTGGAGGCATCATTTGTATGGAGTAAAATGTGAATTATATACAGACCACAAAAGTTTGAAGTATATATTCACTAAAAAATAATTTAACATGAGGCAGAGGAGATGGTTGGAATTAATCAAGGATTATGATTGCATGATTCATTACCATCCAAGAAAGGCAAATAAAGTGGACAATGCTTTGAGTCGAAAAAGTAATTCTTCATTAACCATGATGGGTTTGGAATGAGATCCATTGGTTTTTGATTTGATGAACTTTGACATAAAATTTGTTGGTGCAGGAAATTCTTCTGTTTTGTTTCAGGGGTCATTGAAAACATCTCTATTAGAAAGAATAAAGAAAGTGCAGAAAGAAGACAGTGAGTTGTAGAAAAAGGTAGAGTTGGTTCAGAAGGGTAAGTTTCCTGATTTTAACATTAATAATGATTGTGTTTTAAGGTTTGGAAAAATATTATGTGTGCCTTGTGATTCACAGTTGAAGAATGATTTGTTATGTGAAGCTAATAGTTCCGCATTTTCAGTTCATCCTGGCAATACTAAGATGTACAGAGATTTTTGGGAGTATTACTAGTGGGATGGAATAAAAAGAGATATTGTTGATTTTACTGTGAAGTGTTTGACTTGTCAACAGGTTAAAGTAGAGTGATAGTTACCAAAAGGGATGCTTCAGCCTTTATCGGTTCCATAGTGGAAATGAGAAAATATATCCATGGACTTCGTTGTCGGATTACCAAAGACATCTTGAGGTAATAATGAAATATGGGTTATTATTGATTGGTGGGATAAATCTACTCATTTCCTTCCTATTAAAGATACTTTTTCTATAAATCAACTTTCTCGGTTGTATGTAAAGAGAAAGTTAGGTTGCATGAAGTCCCCCTCTCTATTGTATTATATCGTGATCCCATGTTTACTTAAAACTTTTGGAAAGACCTTCAGAAGTCCTTGGGTACTGAATTAAATTTTAGTACATTTTTTCATACTCAATCAGATGGGCAGTCGGAATGCAAAATTCAGACCTTGGAGGATATGCTATGTGCTTATTCACTAGATTATGAGGGAAGTTGGGACTAACATATTTCTTTGGTTGATTTTTCTTATAATAACAGTTTTAATTCCAATATACAGATGGCTCTATTTTAGGAATTATATGGAAATCGTTGTCAAACTCCATCATTTTGGGATGAAGTAGGTGAAAGGAAGATGATGGGACTAGAATTTGTAGAAGAGATGGAAGAAAAGCTTCAGTTGATTCAAAATAACATGAGACAGCTCAGAGCAGGCATAAAATTTATGCGGATAACCTGAGGAAGGATCTATCTTTTGAGGTAGGTGATCATGTCTTTCTCAAAGTTTCTCTATGGAAAAGTGTGATGCGTTTTGTAAAGAAGGGAAATTTGTGTTTGAGGATTATCAGAACTTATGAAATCCTAGAGAAGGTTGGATCAGTTGCGTACAGAGTGGCTTTACCTCCATGTTTATCCTAGGTATACAATGATTTTCATGATTCAATGTTGAGAGAGTGTATGCCAGATCCATGTCATGTTTTGAGCCTAGAGGTAGTCCAGTTGAAAGAGAATCTCTCTTATGAGGAGCAACCAATCCAGATTCTTGACTGTAAAGAGAAAGTGTTACGAAATAAGATAAATCACCGGGTAATGGTTTTGTGGAAAACCATATGGTTGAAGAGGAAACATGGTAATCTGACAATTCTATGAGGGATAAATACACCCACTTATTTGATAAGTGAATAAAATTGCGAGGACACAATTTCCAAAAGGGGGGAAGGATGTAACATCCCGGGTAAATAAAGAAATAACACATTCACTTTTTTATTAATATTTTGTGAATTAAATATTAATTTTACTTTAAATGGGTTTCTATGTTCGATGGCGTACTCGATACGCAACAACATGTTTCTTTGAAATCTTACGTTGCACACTAATAATATAATATTATTATCTTAAATAATAGTTAAATCCAAGCCATTTTATTGGCAAGAATGAACAAAACTAACTAAAATATTATTATACATGTTTATTAAATGTATTTTCATTTATCCAATAAATGTTAGAGGATTAAAATGTGCATGAATCTAATTTTAAGCATATTTACTTTAAAGGGTTAATTTTCTGCCTTTTAATGGAGAAGCCTCTTTAAATATTGTTTTGGTCACTTTTATATATTCTATTTGACCAAATAAAATTATTATTTAAAATCGGGACATCAAAATTCACTTTGGGTAAAGTTTTGGTATTTTTCTGATAAAATTCAATTTTTAATGAAAAATGAAAAATGTTGTATTTTAATTCAAAACTTCCTTTTAATAAAATTTATTTATATAGTCAGATTATATTTTTAATTGGTTTTAAAATTTCATTAGATTATATTTTTACCATTTAATCTAATGTTGGTCATTGGAAGCAATTTCACTTTGAAATTGGACAAAAACAACTGTCAATATTTTGATAATTATTATTTTTTAAAAACACGGCTTTTGTTTTGACAGCGGGAATTAATTTTAAATTAATTTCTGCCACTTCTATGTTTTTAATTTTGTAAAATAGACATAATTTTTGAATTCAGAATATCAAATATAGCTTAGGTGGATTTTTTGTTATTTTTCTGAAAAACTTCAATTTTTGATGAATAGTGAAACCACTTAGTAGTAGTTCAAAAACTAACCTTTTCATTTAAATGAAATTTTACCACTTATGTGAATTGAATTTTGAAAAGCCGACGTACATGTTTGTTATTATTAAGTAAAAGATGGTTCAATAAGATGATAATATTTTTTGGTGAATAGTAATGTTGAATTTTATTTATCTCGATTAAAGGTAAATAGGTCAATTCAATGTAAAAAGAAAATTATAATAATAAAACATTTATCTTAACACTTGTTCTAACCTTATTTAATGAGTCATGTCCAACCATGGAAATATTTCGGTTGATTTTGGGACCCCGTGGTGCCACTTAAGAGTGATAATGACACTTTATTTTAATTAATTTAAAGTAATGACAAAAATGACATTAACAAATATCTTTTAGTAAATTATTTTTTACATGGGGTCATATAAGTCATCTTTTAGACAATAAATATTAATTGGAAATATAAAAATATTAAATACATAATTTTATTTTTTTTTAATTTTTAGACATCGAATAAATTAAATTATTTATGACACAATAATGATGCAGTATTTACCTCATTAATAAATAATTTAAATAAATAAGATTATAAATATTAAAACAATATCCCAAACCCATATAAATCTTATTGGATGATTTTATTTCTACCATGAGTCATATTATCTTCTACTTTAATTAGTTTTGGACCTTTAGAAACCAGATATCATTATATAATAAAATAATATTTTCACACTTTCCTAAAGAGCCCCTCCTCCCCCTTATAAAAAGCCCTCACTTCTTACTCATTTCTCACACCTATCAAGGCCCTTGTCTCATCCAAACCCTGCCCAAATAATCTCTCAATATCCCTCTCTTCCTCCTAGAAGCCTTAACTTAGGCAGAAGGCATTTTAAGAAGTCCTTTTTGTTCAAACCAAAGGGAGTTACCCAAATTAAAGGTAAAAATTTCTCTTAAAATCCATTATTTTATTTTATTTCTCCAACCCCTAAAATATTTTTATTCCTTTATTTTATAATAATACCAGTATCCTCAAAATAATAGGATGTTGTTATGATAAGGATTTGAACTACACTTACACACACCTCCATCTAATGGGTGAAGAACATAATGTTTCTGTGAATGGAAAACTAACGCCTCATGAAATGATGATTATTCAATTATCTCCTACCACCTCTCATGGTTTCCATTATGATGAAAATGTATTTATATATGATATATATTATGTTTATGTTTTCTTTATACTTATGTATTTTCCATTTGTATCATACCTTTATGGTTTCCATTATGGGTAAACGCGATAACTTTATTTGAGGAAGTGCAGACTACCGCCCCCTCAAAGTGATATGACTCGTTCATAACATATGTGGTATGTATAAAAGATGAGTTTAATGATATTATATATGATACTATACAGTAATTATACTATACCTATGTATCATTATGTTTTCATTCAAGTAAATATGAAATAGAAATGAAAGTAGCATTTATGCATACGTACGGCTTACCGTCTCCATGAACGGTGCATTTCATTTCTTACCTCCAAATGTTATGTACTATTATAAATACTTGTATATACTGGATACATATGATACATATGATATCTAAATCATGAATATCATTCTGAAAATAATGAAATTTTGACCATGTGAACAACTTGTAATTATAAAAAGTCCACTTTGGACTCAAGTACAAAATATCGACAAAACAAACATTATAAACCTAAATGATTAGAAAATGTTTATAACATGGTAATAAGTGATTGAAAAGAAATAATAAACTTGAAAAAGGTTCTTAATAGAATATAAATTAACTTTAGTTTATTATTCAAGAGATTAGAGAACAAGCAGGTCAAGTTGGACATGAGGTATGAGACTTCATCTCAATCTCCTTTCATTGAGGAATATTTTGTTTTATACACAACTTTGTTTTATACGATGTATAAAACCCTTTGAATTTTACTTTTATTAAAAAGGAATCTTTTCTCTATGAAGCGTTTTACTAATTGACAAAAATAATGTTTCTTTTAACGTAAGCGGTGAGAATGACCCTTCCACCTCCACAAGCATTATTTCGTCTTTTGGCTTCCTTAAACAAGCCGTATTGTTTTTAAAAGGAAAATAAATACCACATACTATTTTTAAGTATTTTGTTATTAAAAATGGTTTTGATAATGGATTTTTTATGTCAATATATTTAAATGATATATTGTGATTGAAATGTTGAAATGTTATCTTTCCTTTATGTTTGTTTTATGTTTTATGAATATGTTATGGTTCTTGGGCATTGTTATGTATATGGGTGGTTCTGTGATAAACTTAGAGAGGGTGAGCCCGAGATATCTCTCCAATGCATTGAGTTACGTGATGGAGGTAAACGTGAATATTTCTCCTAAGAGATTTAGGGAATATACTGTGATGGGTATTTAAATGTAACTTCATATGTAGTTGTAAAAGCTATAATGAAAGTGTGATATGAATGCCATAAGTACCTTTATGATTTTTAATTACTATGTGTTTGTAGAGGCCGGAAAAGTCCGTTGTTCCCAAACGAAGCTCCAGATGCGGAAAGCGAAGTGATATTTGGAGTCAGAGGCACGTTCCAGAGGGCCCGGAGGACTTGCGCGAAATTTCAGAGGCCCGCGCGCAAAGTTGAGTCGCGGCGCGCAATCCTCCCGGGATGCGCGCAATGCGCTGAGCCGGCGCGCTATTTTGCGCGCCCGTGGCCTGCGCGGCTCCCTTGCGCGCCGGGTCCTGATTCCGCGCCCGCGAAAGGAATTCCGCGCCCGCGACCGGATTCCGCGCCCGGGGTTGCCTATAAATATAAGGCGACCCCCGACGTTTTGAAGGTTGCCAGAATCCGAAGCGTCGCTCGTTCGCGCAATCCAACCCCTTCCGCGCGCAATGCCGATCTTCAGGTAACCTCCTTTCTTTCGCACAATGGAGCCTTGGGGTTCGCCTTCGCGCGCAATCCCCTTGGCTCCTTTCCTTTGAATAATCCTTAACCCGAAGGCCTTTGCGCGCAAAAGAAGCCTCTTGCGCGCAATTGCCCCCGGGTGCGCGCAATCCAGCCCGATTGCGCGCACCCCCCATTTTCAAAGTGGCCATTCGTTAGAGAATGAGCCGTTGCCCCCGCGTGCTACCCGAAGCCCGGTGCGCGCAATCTCAATCATCCGCGCGCAAAGGGCTGGCCCGATTGCGCGCCACCCCGCCATTTTGCGCGCCGACCTGCTGTTTTGCGCGCAAAGCTCCTCTTTTGCGCGCAATCCGCCAGGGTCGCCCCCCTTGACCCCCTGAGGGTACCCGCCTGCGTGGCGCCCGATGATCTTCATCCCGGGTGCCCGCACCGTGCGTTGTCTTCCCGTGCGGCCCTCCAGGCTTGTGCGAAGTGACACGGACCCATCGGCGACAACCAACGTCCAGCATGACGTTAAACTGCACATTCGTCCAGCATGATGTTAAACTGCACATTCGTCCCGCATGACGCTAAACTACATCCTTCCAACATGAAGTTAAACTGTACTACGTCCAAGCTGCACGACGCTAAACTGCCTAGCCCCTATCGTCCGTGATGCAAGACGTTAAACTGCCAAGCACCTTCGTCCTCAGCACACGACGTTAAACTGTACTTCGTCCGGCAAGACGTTAAACCGTCCGCTTCGTCCTCAGCACACGACGTTAAACTGTACTTCATCCGGCAAGACGTTAAACCGTCCGCTTCGTCCTCAGCACACGACGTTAAACTGTACTTCTTCCGGCAAGACGTTAAACCGTCCGCTTCGTCCTCAGCACACGACGTTAAACTGTACTTCGTCCGGCAAGACGTTAAACCGTCCGCTTCGTCCTCAACACACGACGTTAAACTGTACTTCGTCCGGCAAGACGTTAAACCGTCCGCATCACCCGATCCCGTGCCTCGCACGCAGGGTCCCCCCCGGTTTGGATGTGGCCCCCACCCGCTCGTCTCTGCAGGGATGTCGGGATTGCCCCTCTTTAGGGACGATTTAATGGGAGCGGCTTTTCCCCACGGGGGTAGGGTATTACAAACCCCTAGTTTCTTGTCGGGGGCTGCACATGTGTATCTCCATTGCGCTCCCCCACTGCCGAAGCCAGTAGAGGGTGTGACTGGGATCGAGGTGTCTCCTACTTTCGGTCCAAGTCCCTTCCAACTGAGTTTTGCCGCATCCGGGCTGCCTCAAGTGCGTAAGTCCTGACAGAATGAACTACGTGGACTTTGATCCCTGTCTTCTAAACAGGGTACGTAGGAAGCCTCCTTGAGGTTCAAGCCCACCACCTGGTCGTCCCGATCGTATTCACGTCGGTTCGTCCATCAGTGGACCCCTCCAGGGTTCACGCTTGCGTCGATTCACCTATGAATCCGCCCCTGTGGGAGACTGCCCGTGTGTATCTCCACTGTGCCTCCCCACAGCCCCTTTTTTCCATTTCTCCTTTTATCGTCCAGCATGACGTGAAACTGTGATCCACCCGGCCGTTCCATCTCCCCCTGTGCGAGGTGGTTCGGTTCAATCCTCCGCCCGGCGGCCTCGACCCCTTCGTGAGTCGGCTTGCCGACGTCCAGCATGACGTTAAACTGTATACCTGAACTACGTTGACTTTGATCCGTGCTAACGCGCGGTACGTAGGAAGCCCCTACGGGGTCCAAGCTCTTCACTCCATCATCCATCCTGATCCTTACCCGGGCCGCCACATCCCGGTGGGGTCATGCCACTTCACTCCACTCCATATCACTTGGGAAGCCACCCATGTGTTGGCCCCAGCGTCGGAGGTTCCCCGCAAGGGGTTCTGTCATCTGATCCACTCTTCGTGTTGATCAGTCCGATGCCGTCCCCGCTGGACGTTAAACTCGCGGCGTACCCCGTGTTAAACATGGGAAGCTGAGGAAAACCTCAGGTGACACAGTTCCCCGCACCCAGTGCGGGATGCCTCAGGTCATCGTGCCTTCGAGAAGCCCTATTAGGGACGGAAGACAGACGTGCAGAGCCGCAGTGTTACGACACGCCCCCAGCACCCAGAGCCACCCGGCCTCCTCACCGCAGGTTGCTGCCCCGACCAGACTCCTTGGAGCGTCCGGGCGGAAGCAGCGTAATTAACCGGTGTCCATGAAGATATGGCGCCGGGAACGAGATTCACGAGCATGTCTTAAATCTATGAGGGAGACCCGGATTAGGCGACGAGTTCCGAGGAGACGTCCAAGGAAGGAGGAGCCGACATCCCATCATCCCGGTTTCGATCAAGGAGCAGACGCCCCTGAATAAGGGACGGATGCCGCCCGCCTTTGGAAAGCGGGACTGCGGGACCACAAGCCGCGCGCCCATCCCCTCAGGTTGACGGGTGCACGCGCGAACGCGTCCTGGTGGAACAGCGTAACCCGACGCACATCCGCACCGAAACAGAAAAATGGTGAACCCGACGTGAATCTCTTCTCCTCGATACGAGGACCGATGGCTTTCAGAGGTGTTGGAAGACCGGAATGTTGCCCGGCCAAGCATTCAGTCTTAGCCGCCAGGGGCTAGGGAAGGGACATCGGGCACTCCGTCTCGCAACGTCGAGGGCCTGGGTTCCCCCCACGGAAGGCGTCGTGGCGCTAATGGTTGGTTGTCGATTCCTTTTTCCTGTCAGTGTTAATGGGTCCTTCCCCCTGCTTTCAGAAATCAGGTCACCCGATCCAGTGCCCGATCACCGCCCGCCCACTGGCGCAGAGGTAGGGGAAACACCGACGCGGCTACTCCGCGCGGTCCCGCCCGTTCCACGGCCGTCCCAGCAGCCACAATTGCGGGACGACCACGCCCTCTCTCCCCCTCGGAGGTCATCCAGAGAAGGGTGATCAACACCCTGGTGCGGAGATATGAGGAAGAGGGAGTCATCCCCACTAGGGACATGGCTCGCCTAGACCTTGAGGAGGCTGCACCTCGCCACCACCGCCGCCCCCGAGGGCCGCGCAGGGAGGCACCGCTGCCTACCTCAACGTCCAACCGCTTCGGGAGCTTATCCCCAGAGCGCTCTGACAGTTCCCTTCCCTATGCGGATGAGGTGGAAGATGCCCGGGATCACCCTATCCGGGATTCGCTCCAGGGATCTACGGTAAGGACTCCCGCCAGGCCACGGCGACACCGCCGCCAGGCCTCTCAAGTCGAAGAGCGGGCTCTCCACCTGCTCGCGCTGCTCATCCCGACTCGTCTGTCCCGACGCCAACGTCGGGCACGAGCGGAAGAGGATGCCCACCTTGGGGCCCTAGCAACAGCGGCCGCATTGGCCCAAGCCACTGTTGGCTCCAGTCGCCAGGCCCCTGCGCATCCTGAGCAGGGGAACTTCTATGCCCGACCTGGATCGAGGCCTCGACCGCCCCAAAGGCAGGTTGGGTCGACTCTCCCGGTTGCTGGTGCAGGCAGTAGCCACCGCGGACCACCTCGCGGTAGCGCTATTCACCAGCGGGATCTACTCCGTGTGGCCGATCCAGGAGGCATGGGTCATCCCACCTTCCGATCCCGGCCCGGAGGCCTGCCCGGAATCATCTCTCCCTGCGTCCCCTTTGATATCTGTCCCGGTGCCCCTCGCACCTTGGTTTCCAGTCCTCTTGGCCCCAGCACCAGTGCGGCCGGAGGACGCCAGGACAGAGATCAGCCCTGCCCCGAAGAACCACCCAGGGGCAGGAAGGCAAGGCGTCGATGCCGAGGGAAGAATGTTACGGAATTCCGGACAGAGATCCGACCGGTTCGCTTCTCTGATTCAGAGGCGGAGTACGATTCGGCGACAGAGCCCTTTCCCCAATCCCGCCAGTCAAGGGCAGGGGTAGGAATGCGGCACGTCAGCCTCGTGCTCCCCGAGAGCGAGATCGATGTGATCCCCACTTCTCTCCGAAGGTATATCCGGAGTAACGAGGGCCTGGTAGACCCCCAAGGATCAAGCTTGCGGTTGGTACCGGCCCCTCCGGAAGTGCCTTCCGTCTCGGTCGGAGAAGCCGGAGACTTTTTCTGGGGACCGACGGTCGAACCACGATCTGGTGCACCCTCGGCGAGCACCGATGCTACGGCAGGATGTTCGCTCGCCGGCCCGTCCTATCGTGATGTGGTATCCAGGGCACCGCCACCCTCAGAGGGAGGCCTGGGATATGGAGGCCAATCGGCCTGTTCGCCGTATTCACCGCCGGCCAGCCCGTCAGCCCGGCGGCCCGCCTCGGCACCACTGCCGGTTCCCCGTCCGTTCCCATCCATTGAAGAGGACCAAGGAGATCTGGGTCCCGAGTTTGAGTCGTGGAGCTTCTGGACCGTCCTTGCAGAGGGCCACTTCCCTGAGAAGTTTTGGCCAGTCGCAGGACCGGGCTTTGATGCACCCGAATCGCTCACCCCGGATGAGTTCGAATGCTTCCGCCGAACTCTCCGGGAGACTCGCTCCTGTCTTCACCGCCTACAAATGCCATACCCCGGGAGTCAAGTGCACCTGGAGGATATTGGTGAGCAGTGCCGTCAAATTGACCTGGCCATGCTCCCCGCGGCTCGGCACCCCGGGTCATTTAGAGCACCACGAGGCCCTCCAACAACGATGCGTTGAGTGTTTTCAAGTACTCCGCAAAGTTATCGAGGAAGCCACTCCCCACGTGTATATCCGTGGATGGGGGCAGTACGCTGCCCTACGCTTCAGTGTGATTCACCGACAGCCCGATTCGCTGGGTGGCCCTGAGGGTATATCCCCAGGGACAGAAACGGTCAATATGGATGACCTGTCGGGAGAGGGGAACGACTTGGAACTTCTCGACGGGGGCTTCCCCCCCGAAGACAAGCCATCGTCAGAGCCATCGGTGAGAGTCACTCATCATCAGAGGAACCTCCTGGGGCTCCCCGCACCCACTGAAGCACTGACGTTGAGCCGAAACGTCAGCAAAGGAAAAGAGCACAGCGAGGCTATAAAGCCCGCCGACCCATCTGCCTCCATGCAGAGGGCAGAGGAGGATCCCGAGAAGGCTACGCTACGTCAGCAGCTCGCCGAACAGAAGAAGCTGGTTGACCAGCTCCTCGCCGAGCGCGCTGCAGAACGGCGGCCTGACTACGGTGATCCTAGGCCAGGACAACAGGGACCGGAACAACCGCTCCTCGACGAGACTCTCCCGGGAAACCGTGATTACGCCGTGTTCGCCGATAGGAGAGAGGCCATTGCCTATGGCAAGAGGGCGCGGTATGTTTCGCCACACCCTCCCGAGCGGCGTGATTACCTGAGAGACCCCGCTCGGATTCCTCCCGCTGCCCCAAGGGCCGCTCCGCCCGCCATCCCACGAGCTGCCGAGTTCGACGACCCGGTCGACGACCCGATTGAAGGGCCATGCAATGCGCTCGTGGTTAGAGATCCTCGCCAGGACTAGAACCCATGTCCGGACGATCCGGTGGCGGCACTCATTGCCCGCTTGGAGGCCTTGGAGACTCGGCAGGTGGCGATCCCACCGGACGGCAAGCCCTACCCAGCATGGGTGGATGACATGCCGGCGCCTCCGGGATTCGGGAATCCCACTTTCGCTTCCTTCAACGGGACTGGAGATCCACCACAGCATTTAGCCCACTTCAACTCGAGGTGCGGGCCTATGTTGGGGACTCCGGCGCAGCAAGAGGCCGCTAAGCTTCGCTGCTTTGTTCAGACACTGGAAGGGCCAGCATTTGTCTGGTACAACCAGCTCCCCGTCGGGTCGGTAACCAGCTGGGAGGACCTCCGTAGACAGTTCCTCTACCAGTTCAGTTCCACGACCCGGAAGACAAGTATCGCAGACCTCTTCAAGTGCAAGAAGAGGCCTGATGAGCGAGTCGCGGACTTCGTCGCCCGATGGAAGGGTCTCACGTATTCCCTTTACATGCCATTGACTCAGGAGCAGTTGCTGACAATGTGCGTCGGGAACGTCAAGACCGAGCTGGTCCCTTCCCTGATCACTAAAAATTACCCCGGAGGGTTCAGGGACTTCTCAGACAAAGCTCAACGTCTTGAGGAAGCCCGGCAACAGGCCAGCCAGGCACACCCGCTGCCTCCAATGATTCCTGCAAGGAGAGTCAGCAGGGCTGAGCCCGCTGCTGTCGCCCAGATAGAGGCCCCCAGGCCATTGGAGCTGCTGCCGGCGAGGCCAGCTCCACAGCCTCACAGGAATCCGCCTCCACGGGCTCAGTTCCCGGCCCAGCAGCGGCAGCCTCAGAACCGGCCGGCCCCTCTGCGTAATGTACCGCCGCAACCCAGGCGAGATAATCAGGGTCCACCTCCTCGGCCGGCCCCTCCAGCCCCTCGTCAAGACCACGCTCCCAGGGGCCCGCGACACCTGACTTACTCATTCCACGAGGATCAGGTCCCCGGTTATTTCCGGAGCGCCCTGGAGCAGAGGATTGTGCGACTGCCTGAGTGTTGGAGGCCAGAGGAGGCACATCTTACGAATAACCCCCGCTACTGCCCCTACCATCGGGCCCTGGGGCACACAATCCAGCGGTGCTATGTGTTTAAGGATTGGCTCCAAGACCAGATTAACAACAATGTAATCAGGTTGGGCCCAGCTCCAGCACAAGTGGCGGGCGTGTTCGTGGGATCAGATGACGATAGTGGCAACGAGGACGAATGGCAGCTGGTCTCCGACCGCGGATCCCAGAAGTATAATAACTGGATGGCCCGCAAGACGACCATTCGCGCCCATGGAATCATCCGTGCGCGCTTGAATCAGCCTGAGCCCCCAGAATCTGCGGGTGCTGCTTCGGCATCGTCGTCCCAGCCTGCCTCTTCCAAGAGGAGCAAACGGCGGCAGCGCAAGAAGGAAGAGCGCGCCCCGCCAGTTCTGCCACTATCCCGCACTCTCGGCGATTTCATGCCCCCGGAGATGGGGGTCCCTCCTCGGATCTGCCCGGTGATGGATGATTCGTCCGATGAAGGTATTGGGTACGCTTCGGTTAACACCGTCGAGCTGGTAAATCCCTTTTCGGTTCCCGACGTTGAAGAACACCAGGTGGACCTCCCTAGTGTCCCCGGTCGTCGCCACCGTCGGAAGAACCGCAGCAGCAGGAGTCGCCGGGGCACAGCCGTTGGTACCTCCAGCCAGGCCGTTCACGCCACTGAGACTAGGCAGCAGGCTCAAAACCGGGCACAACGTGCGCCGCCCCCCCATTCGGGGATGACGGATTCGCCTCCGCCGCTGTTTGTGGTGTGGGACCAGGCAGAACCGGCTCAGCCGCGTCACGACCAGCTCCGCCCTGCCACAGGTCCATCCCGGCCTCCTGACCCCAGTACGGTGACCATTTCCCGGACTACAACCAGTGAACAGCGAGATGCGCCAAGTACCAGTCGGCCGCCGATCCAACCGGCAAGGCCCGTCATGCCGCCAACCGCAGAGCAACCTCCTGCAACCAGGGGCTCGCGCTTGGCCAAAAAGTATGATGTCCTGAAGCACTTGGCCGACATCCCAGCAAGGCTCTCCATCCTTGAGGCTCTGCGCATGCCATCTGAGATGCGCGAGGCACTCGCTGAAGCCCTGAAGAGCCCCCTCTAGTTTGAGACAGAGGTTGCGGCTGCAGAGGCCTTTCATGCCGAAACGATCGAGGACGCCGAATGTCAGGCAGTTATCTCGTTCTCTGGTAAGGATGAAGACCCTCCTATACAGGGACATATCCGTCCGCTGTATGTCACTGGCCAGTTCAATGGCCTTGAAGTCCGGCGCTGTCTTGTCGACACGGGGTCCGGGATTAACCTGATTCCAACTCGGATGCTCCGGAGATTGGGGTTGTCTGAGGATGACTTGATTCCCTCCGACCTCAGGATCCAGGGGTACGACCGCACCGAGCAAACCCCGGTCGGCAAGATACGTTTGAAGACCCAGTTCGGTGACATGGTTGCCAACACCGAATTCATGGTAGTCTCTCAGGACACTGCGTATAACGCATTGATGGGCAGGCCATGGCTCCACCTTCACGCGGTGGTTCCCTCGTCATACCACCAATGCCTCAAATACTCCCTTAATGGTCGAGTAGGCGTGCTTCAAGGAGATGCCTCTCCTTTTGCCTCATGTGAAGCCCGCTATCTGGACGCGGACTATTACAAGAGCAAGGATAAGCAGATCCTGGCAGGTGAGGTTGAGCCTGTCGCTGTTGCAAGTGATCCCTGGGCAAGTCTGGATGACGCTTACGTCCTCCCGATTCACCGGTTGGACGTCGCCATGGTCTCGACGGCCCGCGAGTCTCCTGATGAGATGACCGCGACCGCCCGCGCCAGCACCAGTGGCCCAGCAGGATCTGGTAGCCCCAATGCAGTTTCCAACGCAGTCTCTCCCATGGACGATCCCTCCCCGAGTGGAGAGGATATGGAAGATGCACCCCCAGCCTTTGAGGAGGGCGTCCCCGCCACGATCGATGAGTTAATACAGGTGAACCTTGGAACCGAGGCCGATCCAAGACCCACATTGGTCAGTGCCGCCATGCCCTCTGAGGAGCGGCAGCAGTACGTGGACTTTCTCAGGCAGCACCGTGATGTGTTCGCTTGGGGCTATGACGAGATGCCGGGGCTAGATCCTCAGGTAGCCGTCCACCGCCTTGGTCTCCCGGCGAACCATCGCGGGTTCAAGCAGCCTCCCAGGAAGATGCACCCATCCCACGGTGCCATGGTTGAGGCCGAAGTTGACAAGCTTATCAAAGCCAACTTCGTGAGGGAAGTTCAGTACCCCAAATGGCTGGCCAACATTGTGCCGGTCCGGAAGAAGAACGGGCAGATCAGAGTCTGCATCGACTTCCGCGATCTCAACCGCCACTGTCCGAAGGATGATTTTCCCCTTCCAGTGACAGAGCTGTTGATTGATGCCACGGTAGGGTTCCAAGCCCTCTCCTTCATGGATGGATACTCCGGATACAACCAAATCCGGATGGCCCCTGAGGATGAGGAGTTCACTGCCTTCAGGGCCCCCCAAGGTACCTTTTGCTACCGGGTCATGCCCTTCGGCCTGAAGAATGCAGGTGCCACCTATCAACGGGCGATGCACCGCATATTCAAGCCAATCCTCGGCACACTGGTGGAATTCTACGTCGACGACTTGGTAGTCAAATCGCGCCAGCGTCAGGACCATCTCAAAGATCTTGAGAAAGTGTTCAGCTTCCTACGGTCTCGTTGCCTGAAGATGAACCCGTTGAAGTGTGCCTTCGGGGTCACCTCCGGAAAGTTCCTTGGATTTGTGGTAAGATACCGGGGTATTGAGATTGACCCAGAGAAGATCAGGGCGATTAGCCAGATGCCTCCCCCAGGTAACATCCGGGAACTGCAAGGGTTCCAAGGCCACTTAGCCTATATACGTCGATTCATCGCGAATCTGGCCGACAAGTGTAAGCCCTTTTCTCAGCTCATGAAGAAAGGTGCCACCTATGTATGGGATAAAGAGTGTCAGACCACTTTCGAGGAAATCAAGCAGTACCTGCTTCAACCTCCGGTTCTGATGCCGCCTGTATCCGGGAAGCCGCTGGTCCTCTATGTGACCGTCCTGGAACGGTCCCTGGGTGCCCTTCTCGCCCAGAAGAACAACGAGGGAACGGAGAATAGCCTCTATTACCTCAGTCGCATGCTCCTCGATGCGGAAGTTAGGTATTCCCCCATCGAGAAGAGCTGCCTGGCGCTCGTATTTTCCGTACAGAAACTACGGCACTACTTGTAGCACCATGAGGTACAGCTGGTTTCTCGGGTAGACCCGTTGAAATATATCCTGAGCCGGCCTATGTTGACTGGCCGTCTAGCACGGTGGGCTGTGATTCTCCAGCAGTTCGACATCAGGTATGTGTCTCAGAAGGCCATCAAAGGGCAAGCATTGACAGACTTTCTGGAAGCTCACCCGACCTCCGCGGATCAGCCGCTGGATCTAGGCTTTCCTGATGAGACCATTCTCTCGGTTGATCGAGCCGATCCATGCTGGAAGATGCACTTTGACGGTGCCTCCCGGAGCCCCACTGGTAGAAGACTCGATAATCCTAAGCTCAACAGAGTGGGCTTGGGCATCGTCTTCATTACCCCGGAGCGAGCCGTGCTGCCATACTCTTTCCTGTTGTCAGAGGGCTGTACCAACAATGAAGCGGAATACCATGCCCTCATCACCGGCCTCGATTTGGCTCTCGAGATCGACGTGCCCCGTCTGTGCGTGAAAGGGGACTCCGAGCTAGTCGTTAAGTAGATCAATGGCGACTATGTTGCCAGGAAGCCGGAACTTGTGCCATTTCTGGAGTGCACCCTCCTTCTGATGGCCCGGTTCCCTTCTCGGCCAGAAATTGTCCATATTCCCCGGTCGCAGAATGGTCGAGCAGATGCTTTGGCCGGCCTTGCTGCGTCACTTGCGGAGCCTGAACAGGACAACCTGATCGTCCGCGTGACGCGCCGCAGGCTCATCGCTCCCGTTATCCCGGAAGAAGATCGCGGCCCGTTGGTAAGTAATCTCACCACGGTTTCCCCTATGCCCGGAGCCCCGAGTACCCCAGATATGACAGTCGGATCAGCCCCTGATTGGAGGACACCTTTGGTTGAGTACCTCCAACATGGCATTCTTCCATCGGATCGGGCCGAGCGCGAGCGAGTTCGACGTCGCGCATCGCAGTTTGTCCTCCAGAGCAGCCCCGGCCTGGAGCAGATCCTCTACAAACGCGGATTTGATGGTGTTCTCCTCCGTTGCCTTCAGGGAGTTGAGATCCCACGAGTCATGCAAGAGGTTCATGCGGTGCCCACCAGACTGGGCCGAAGCTGTCCCACCAGATTCGGAGGTTGGGATACTTCTGGCCCTCCATGATCCATGACTGCATCGAGTATGCCAGGAGGTGCCATGCGTGCCAGGTTCATGCGAACTTTGTGCATCGGCCGCCGGAGCCTCTCCATACCACTAGGTATTCCTGGCCCTTTGCAGTCTGGGGTCTGGACGTTGTGGGACCTTACCCGCCGGCGACAGCTCGCCAATGCCGGTTCATTCTGACCGCCACAGACTTCTTCTCCAAATGGGCAGAGGCGATTCCGCTCAGAGAGGTCAAATCCTGTTCGATCGCTGACTTCGTGACCTCCAACATCATCTATCGATTTGGAGTGCCTCACGCTATCCTCACGGATAACGGAACCAATTTACGAGCAGCCGAGTTGAAGAAGTTGTACGCCAAGTATAACATTCGCTCGAACCATACATCTCGCTATCATGCGCAGGCGAATGGACAGATCGAGGCGTTTAACAAAACCCTCTCTAACATTCTGCAAAAGATGGTTGGTCAGAACAAGAAGAGTTGGCCGGACAAGCTCCCCAATGCCCTCTGGGCTTATCGGACGACGACTCGCAATTCCACCCAGATGACCCCTTATTCCCTGGTGTACGGAGTTGAGGCCGTCCTGCCCATCGAGATCCAGTTACCGTCCTTGCGCACTGCGGTCTACGACCAGCAAGCGCCGAACAGAGTTGCTGAAGCCTGTCTAGTCGAGTTGGAAGCACTGGATGAGAATAGGCTTCGCGCTTTGCACAACTTGGAGAGGCATCAGAGCAGAATGGCTCGAGCTTTCAATAAGAAGGTTCGCCTTCGCTCCTTCCTGCAGGGTGACCTAGTGCTAGCCCTGAGAGCACCGATGATCCCCGGCAGGAAGCCGCCCAAGTTGGAGCCCAAATGGGAGGGACCTTTTGTCATCCACAAGGTCTATCCCAATGGCGCGTACTCCCTGGCGACTATGGATGGTGAGAGTGTCACTCCTCCCACCAACGCTAGGTTCCTCAAGCAGTACTTTGTCTGAGTATGCCGACGTCCTGCACGACGTTAAACTGCATTCATCCAGGCTACAAGACGTTAAACTGTTCAGCATTCGTCCGCGCTGCAAGACGTTAAACTGCCAAGTGCATCGTCCTGCATGACGCTAAACTGCACCACGTCCAAGCTGCACGACGTTAAACTGCCCAGCGTATCGTCCTGCATGACGTTAAACTGCCCCTCAAGAACTACGTGCGGCTTGATTCCCATCCTTATGGGATACGTAGGACCGTCTGGACATTCATGTTTCAGGCCCAGCCCCATCCTTTGGGAATTTCCATCCCATCTCGGGCCCTTGGCCCAGTTGCCTCCGGGTGTGCGGCGTATGGTGTGAACGCGGGGCTGTGCCCTCATTCACGTCGGTTTGCTCGCCACGCTGTACGCCCCCCACGTTTAGGGATGCCTTCTGCTCCCTCCTTCCTTTCTCGTCCTGCATGACGTTAAACTGCACTTCAAGAACTACGTGCGGCTTGATTCCCATCCTTATGGGATACGTAGGACCGCCTGGACATTCATGTTTCAGGCCCAGCCCCATTTCCCGGGAATCTCTATCCCGCGTCGGGCCTCTGGCCCAAGTTCCCCTCCTTTTTGTGCGAGGCGTATCGCGTGAGCGGGGGATTATGTCCTCATTCGCGTTGGTCTACTGGCCGCGCCGTACGCCTCCCCCGTGTGTGGGACCACCTCACACCCCTCATCGTCCTGCATGACGTTAAACTGCCTCTCAAGAACTACGTATGGCTTGATTCCCATCCTTATGGGATACGTAGGACCGCCTGGACGCTTGTGTTTCAGGTCCAGCCCCGTCTCTTGGTTGATCACGGGGATCTTCCCTCTTTTGGTTGCTCTCAGGGTGAGTCCTCCGACCCTTTCCGGTGATCTGTTAACATGTTTTGGGTACTTCGGTCTATGACTCGTAGTGTCAGATTCAATCCCGACAAGTCCTGTGTTGCTTGTCAGGCCTCGCGCTTCCTCTTGTTCGAGCCTTCACTCAAAGGGATCCTCGTTAGCGGTTTGGGTACGATGCCTCAGTGCTCTCCTACCGCTCCGGGTCGATTTACCGGCGGGTCTTGGGCCGCAAATCGATATGAATCCTGCGATTGAGCGGTTGACGCTCGCTTGCTTGCCCCGTCTTAGGCTGACGCGATCGGATGTTGTGTTGCGAATATGGTCAGCAACGTCCTTGATCGCCATGTCGGCTCTTTCAGGCTCTGAACATTGGTTGCGCAGTCCTCATCACACTCCGCCTTTGTGCGTTGTAGTGGAATCTCGACACTCTCTTCATACTGACCTTCAGTACACCTCTACACGTTAGGCAGACCAACCAGGGTAATGATGTCGTTCGAGGCTCCCATGATCTGAGCACCAAGGATATATGCGGATATCCTCCCTAAGGGCCATGCGTAGCTGGACCCTCGTCCCCATAAGGAGGAAGGAGTCGCCCGAACAATCGCGTTCTGGGCCCAGTATATCTGGAGGCTAGCATCTCTGCCCCTCGGGTGATGGACATACGCAGACCCCTATCCCAAGACTCTTCTCCTGGAATCGTGCGTGACCGCAGGGCTGGGTATGTTCCCACCTCCGCCGTGTCCGCCGTACCGCGATAAGCGGATTCCTCCATGGTCCGAACCACACGACCTTAAACTGTGTTGTCTGGTCCTACCACACGACCGTAAACTGTGATCGTCTTGGCCGCCCGACGAGAAACGGCACTGCATCGTGATGTTCCCCTCAGGGGACACTCATGTTGGGCGCTAGTTAATAACCACGCCATTCATCAATGCCTTCCGTGGCTTGATTATTGTGGCGACGCCAGAGATTTCTCAATCACAGGCATGTCGCCGCACAAAGAAAAACCATTCATCTTTAAGGAAAAACAAGAAACATCAAATGTCGCTCCTTCTGTGTGCGAGGGTCAGACCCGCACTCTTCCCCGCGCTGGTGCCCGATGGTGTTGCGCCGCGCTTCAAGAACTACGTGTGGCTTGATTCTCAACCTTATGGGATACGTAGGAACGCCCGGATGTTTGAAACTTCGGGTCCAGCCCCCCACCTCTTAGAGATTCCCCCTTCTCTGGGGAATCCGCCGCCTTCAGGTCACCCTCAAGGCGTGTTCCCCGACCCCTTGCAGTGGTCCACCGGTGTCAAGAGTACTCTGGTTTATTGCCAGGAGGGTCAGGATCTGCTTGGTCAGGTTTCCTCCACTTTTCAGGCTTCGTGCTCCCTTTCATTCGGACCCATCGTCTACGCCCTGGGTGGAGCCCCCGTGAACGGTTCGGACACAATGCCTCAGTGCTCTCCCACCGACTCGGGCCGGTACCCCCAATGGCCTCGGGCAGCAAATCGATATGAATCCTGCGATTGAGCGGTCGATTCTCGTTTGCTGCCTCATTCCACCAACGGTTAGTGCGATATTGATGCTGCTTTTCCGCCACGGTCGACAGTACTCCCATATCGTTACTCCGGTGCCCCCAGTCCTTGAGTGAATGGCCGCATGAATCACATTTTCCACCTCCCATTCTGACCAGGCGAAACCTCGACACTCTTGACACTATCCCTCAGTGCATCTTCGCATATCCAGGGGATAGGACCACGATGTGGCGTACTTTGAGGTTCTTATGGTCCGAGCTCTAAGACCTTAAACTAAGATCTCCCCTTATGGTCCGAGCTCTAAGACCTTAAACTAAGATCTCCCCTTATGGTCCGAGCTCTAAGACCTTAAACTAAGATCTCTCCTTATGGTCCGAGCTCTAAGACCTTAAACTAAGATCTCTCCTTATGGTCCGAGCTCTAAGACCTTAAACTAAGATCTACCCCTATGGTCCGAGCTCTACGACCCTAAACTAAGATCTCCCCTAAACGGGATTCTACGTCCTGCATGACATTAAACTGCACTCTCAGAACTACGTGTGGCTTGATCTCCAGCCTGATGGAGTACGTAGGAACGCCCGGACATCTCAACTCGGGTCCAGCCTCAGGGATCGTTAAGTCCCGCCCCTCCTCGTCGCCGGCCGTCTGGCCTGGCTTCTGGTAGAGTGGTGCAGTTGTGATATTCTCCCCGATTCAGCTCGGGATGCCCCATTGCAATGGTGGGAAGCGACGGTTTCCTCGTCAAAGAGGTGCTGTCTGAGAATTGGGGTGACTCACGGCCAGATTAGTGCATCCGCCTAATACGCTTTCCCCACGGTGGCGCAATTTTGAGAGCGTTGGATTCTGTCCGGACAAATCGTCACTTCGCCCCACGCTTCGCATGCCCTGTTGATCTGGATTTCCACCCTTGTGTCTGAAGGAACCCCCAAAGAGGTATTCATGATGACATGTGGTCCGCCTCCTGCAATATGAATGATGACCTTCGGTCCGTCTATTGCAGTTGTTATGGTCGATCCACTGTCCGCCTACCGTCTTGGGCATTTCCTGGAAGGCCGACCGTTGTGGATGTCTGGATTCGGGACACGCGATTCACCCTTTCTCATTTCCCTATGTTCGGATAAAATCTCAAAGCCCCTAGCGTTGTCCTGCTTGTGTGTTGGAACAAGTTGGGGGGATGATACATTGATTAGGTCTGAGGTCTCCTTTCCTAGGAATGACCTCCCTCTTTTCTCCAGAAATCCAGGCGCAATTATGGATGCCTGATGCTTGGTTAACACTCCCGCAAGACAACGAATTGTGGTTGAGCATGTTAAGCCAAAAGATGCAGATAAATATATTGATTCATACAAATGGATCAAAGTAGCGGAAGCAAATGTTTTGGGAACGGCAAAACAAAGCCCTTAGGGATTAGCGTGCTGAATGAGTCTTTCTAATGCCGCTACCCTTTGGCTGGTGGCCTCCAGAGCTGCTTCTCGCTCTCTGCGTGCCCTCTCTTCGTCGGCGGTCGCAGCACACAGTTCGTCGATTCTGGCCTGTGCACGCTCCCGCTCGACCTGAATTGTGACCATCTGTTGGCCCGCCTCCGTCAGTTGTACCTGGGCGTCAACCAGCTGGGCTGCTAGTTTCTCCACAAGCTCGGTACACGTTGCGACGAAGGCCTCCTTCTCTGCTGCCTGCCCTTCGAGGCGCCGGACTTCCTGCTCCGCCGCGAGGAGCGCCCGCGTGCTCTCCGACATGTCCCGACTTTGTGTGACGTCGGCACGCCGGCAGCTCTCGCGCATCTTTTCGTCCATGAAATCACGAACCGTCAGATGGAGGCGTTGAGCATCAGCTCCCCCGGAACACAGGAAGCGCAGCCAGGTTTGAAGTGATCCCATGCGCCCCAGCCACTCCGATGGGTCTCGCTTGAGGAAACGCTGGATTCACTTCCACCCCCTGTGGCGCGTTATCCGGCTCTCCTCGACCGCCTCCGCGTCTGAGTCATCCATCTCCTCGGGGTCGGCAGGCCGGTAGGCAGGGAAGGCAGCCAGCAGGTCTGCTGCAGGGTCTGCCCCTCGGAGGTCCTCATGAGGGATGGGTTCCCCAACATCCGGGCGAACTTCTTCTCTCTCCCCAGCGGCGCTGACACCCTCGTCAGCCCCCGACCTCTCTCCGATGTCAGCACCGCCGGCGTCCGCAGGCCCCTGATCAGCAGTTGGTGGGGCCGGCTCGGTGTGGGAAGTCTGTTCTGGAGCAGGCGGCATGTCTGCCACCGGTCCACTCGTGGATGGCCCGGGTTCGGCAACCCGACGAGCCTCCAGTGTTGAGATCACTGCGCAGGGCATGCCATGGTTAGTCACGGATCGTCAATGGAAAGCACCAGCAGTAAAGCAAGGAGAAGCAAGGAGACTTACGGGAGTTCAGAACGTCATCTTCCGCTATCCCGGCCGCCGCAGGAACAGTTGCAGCAGGGGTCCCTTCCGCGCTTGTCAATTCGATAATGGGTGCCTGGCCCCCGCCTTGTCCTGCTGGCGCCCCTCCTACTCCCGCTGAGGACGCCTGACCAACATCCGTGCGCTCCTGAGAAAGATGGAGAAATGGGTTAGAAGCTGCATAAGAGAATGGATGAAGCAGATTGAGTAGGGATAGAAGCGGACCTCGAGGAGCTCAGTGACATCAACATTGTCAGAGCCGGCCACCTCGCCGCTCTCCCGCGGACTCCCCTGATGGGATCTTCCCTCGGAGCCTTCATCCTCCCCCATCTCCTCCTCTTCCTCGGAGTCGTTGCTACTGTCGTCTTGTTCCGGCGGCATCTGTTCTGGAGCGGGCTCTAGACCGAGCATCACCTTCACCAGAAGGGATGGCTCCGCACGCTGACCACGATGGCGCGCGTAATCGTCCATGGCCGTCAGATACGCATACTGCCGGTTGAAGTCCACCCTGTCGGCAATATGGAGGCGCCCGACCTCTGGCAGATGGATTCCTTCTCTGAGAATCTTTCGCCAGATGGCGTCGGTCCCCAGTGACTGCCGCAGGGTCATCCAGGCCGACCACAGCGCCGGGAAGACTGCATCGTGGGAGGGTTCGAGCAGACGTCTCACCTGCTTCCCGGGCCGCTCTTCGACCACCGCGCGTGCCCCCTCTCTGGGCGCCGAGGTCGTAGCGGCAGCTCGCGATGTGCCCGCCGTCGAAGTCCCTGCCCGCGCCGGCTCCGCTGCTTGGCGCGCCTCCGTTCTCCCCCGTGTGGCGGCGCCTCGCCTCCTTCCTTGACGCCCGGTCTCCGCACGGGTAACCTCGAGCCGCCGAACTGGCTTCCGTAGAAGCCCCTCGGGGTACGCGATGGCCCAGTGTTCGGCGTACTCGGTTGCCAAGCCTGCGTCAACCCCGGTAGGAGGGAGAGTGATGACGTCGCCAGAGCCGAAAGCGGCAAACATCAGCCACATCTGGCGAAGAACGCAAGGGTTCGTCTCCTCCCGGACAGCAGTGAATACCCTCTTCGGCATCCGTTGAAGGCACCCGAACTGCCTGGCGAACCGGGTTGGCACGTAAGGCTCGCAGATCACCTTCCCGTCGATCCGAGCCACGAGCACCCCGCCCCGCATGTTCAGGAAGTATTCATGCTGCTCCAGCGGACCCTGCCCATTGTCGATCATCTGGCCGACGGGAGTGGGGAACGGACTGAAGTTGAAATTGGCATGATTGCCAATCCGAATCATCACGCCCTCCTCACTTAGGGTCATCGGAGCGACCCCCGCGATGTTCAGCAGGGAGGGTCGCAGGCCGTTGCCCGGAGGAATGATGGCGTTCGGAAACGTGTACCCACCGAGGTGAGCAGCCACCCAGCCGTGGAAGAACTGAAAGGGCCCACAGATCCTTCGTGGCGACCCCCCTCGTGAGATGCGTCCCAGGATGGCATACAGCCTCGCCAGCACTGGGACCCCGAGGTTGTATCTTTTGTTGGCGGCCATAGCGCCCGCCATCGCCAGTGTCGCCGGGCGAACGCCCATTCTCGCGTCCCGCACTGGCAGGAGCCACCCACTCAGAAAGGCGGCCAGGAACGCCGCGTACCGGACATTTGGGTCCCGGGCCTCGATGACGCGGTACCCCCATGAGCGGTAGTCGCCCGTCTCCAGGACCCGCCAGTACGACCCGTTCCGGCTCCTCTGAGCTGCGGTCGGGCACCGCTTCCCCCTGCCTGGCATCTTGACCGCTGGGTCATGCTCCAAGAACTGGCCGAACCACTCCTTGTAGGCTATGTCCTTCTGGAAGTCCTTGATCCCAAGCCGCTGCGTAGCCAGGTCAAATAGATGCCATGTCAGAATGGGAGTCCGTGACCTGTCCTCCCAGATGTTCTTCGGGGGCAGGAACTCATCGTATTGGTAGCCCTCCAGCGGGATACCTCCGATGCAGTGGATGTCCCAGAGACCGATGCCGACCTCCCCATGGTGAAGATGGAAGGTGTTGGTATCCGGAGACCAGCGGGTGAACAGCTCCGGCCCGAGCTCGGACTGCTGGTAGAAGTGGAACTGCGACGTCCACACCGCCTCAAATAGGCCGATGTACCGCAGCTCCTCTGCGAAGTGATCGCAAGTGTGGCGTACCCAGAACGCCCAGGCCCACTCGCTGGTGAAATTTCCCCCAGACCGCAAGTCCCAGTCCTTCAGCCAGCCCTTGGTGTCGTCAGTGACACTCTGGCGATATGTGCTCGAGTAGAGGGCTGGAGAATTCTCCGCAGTAGGCTCACCCCCGTCAATGGTTCGCGTCCTCGGGTTCAGGACATAGACGTCCAAGTGCCTGGTCTCCCTGGCAGGATGCCCATTGTTGGTGATGTTATAGCGGGGAAGCTCGTCCTCCCGAGTCACCCAGGTCCGTGGCGCATCAACCTCGAACCCTGGCACCGGAACCTCATCTAGGATGCCGAAGTTCCAGAGCGACAGGTTGTCCGACAGTGGATATGTCTTCTGGGCCGGCGTCAGCAAGTCGAACAGGGATTGATTGTTGGAAACAATCTCCTTGGCTCCGTAAACCTCCTCGTTCACCGCCATCTCTGCTCTGCGAATGGCGGCATCCCCCTCATTTCCTTGATGCGCGGCCATCTCAGAAGTTTCGGGAGTCGTGCGGGTTAAGGGATGAAGCGTGCGGGATCGGACGAGGCTGGTAGAGAAGTTTGAAGGTTGGCGCGCAATCCAAGTGGACGGCGCGCAATTGGGAAGAATGTCGCGCAAAGTTCCGGGTTTTCGCGCAAAGACAGGCAAATTCCGGATGGTTTTGCGCGCCGATCGGGCGAATTTCGCGACCGGAAAAGGCAATTTCGCGCACGAGAGCGTTGAAGCTTATCGCGCGGAAGGCCTGTGTACGGAACGCAGAACCCTGGACCCCTATTTATAGACGAGGCCGGGATTCCGCGCCGCGCGGAACGCCCGATTGCGCGACCGCGGCTGCGAATTGCGCGCCCGGCGCCCCTTTTTGCGCGCCTAAGTCCCGCGCAGCCCAGGACTTCGGCATTCCGGCGTCTCCCTCGGAACCCGATCGTTGCGGCCTCTCGCCGATCAGATTCCGAGGGGGGGCTTTTGTAGACGCCGGAAAAGTCCGTTGTTCCCAAACGAAGCTCCGGATGCGGAAAGCGAAGTGATATTTGGAGTCAGAGGCACGTTCCGGAGGGCCCGGAGGACTTGCGCGAAATTTCAGAGGCCCGCGCGCAAAGTTGAGTCGCGGCGCGCAATCCTCCCGGGATGCGCGCAATGCGCTGAGCCGACGCGCTATTTTGCGCGCCCGTGGCCTGCGCGGCTCCCTTGCGCGCCGGGTCCTGATTCCGCGCCCGCGAAGGGAATTCCGCGCCCGCGACCGGATTCCGCGCCCGGGGTTGCCTATAAATATAAGTCGACCCCCGACGTTTTGAAGGTTGCCAGAATCCTAAGCGTCGCTCGTTCGCGCAATCCAACCCCTTCCGCGCGCAATGCCGATCTTCAGGTAACCTCCTTTCTTTCGCGCAATAGAGCCTTGGGGTTCGCCTTCGCGCGCAATCCCCTTGGCTCCTTTCCTTTGAATAATCCTTAACCCGAAGGCCTTTGCGCGCAAAAGAATCCCCTTGCGCGCAATTGCCCCCGGGTGCGCGCAATCCAGCCCGATTGCGCGCACCCCCCATTTTCAAAGTGTCCATTCGTTAGAGAATGAGCCGTTGCCCCCGCGTGCTACCCGAAGCCCGGTGCGCGCAATCTCAATCATCCGCGCGCAAAGGGATGGCCCGATTGCGCGCCACCCCGCCATTTTGCGCGCCGACCTACTGTTTTGCGCGCAAAGCTCCTCTTTTGCGTGCAATCTGCCAGGGTCGCCCCCCTTGACTCCCTGAGGGTACCCGCCTGCATGGCGCCCGATGATCTTCATCCCGGGTGCCCGCACCGTGCGTTGTCTTCCCGTGCGGCCCTCCAGGCTTGCGCGAAGTGACACGGACCCATCGGCGGCAACCAACGTCCAGCATGACGTTAAACTGCACATTCGTCCAGCATGACGTTAAACTGCACATTCGTCCCACATGACGCTAAACTGCATCCGTCCAACATGACGTTAAACTGTACTACGTCCAAGCTGCACGACGCTAAACTGCCTAGCCCCTATCGTCCGTGCTGCAAGACGTTAAACTGCCAAGCACCTTCGTCCTCAGCACACGACGTTAAACTGTACTTCGTCCGACAAGACGTTAAACCGTCCGCTTCGTCCTCAGCACACGGCATTAAACTGTACGTCGTCTGGCAAGACGTTAAACCGTCCGCTTCGTCCTCAGCACAAGACGTTAAACTGTACTTCGTCCGGCAAGACGTTAAACCGTCTGCTTCGTCCTCAGCACACGACGTTAAACTGTACTTCGTCCGGCAAGAAGTTAAACCGTCCGCTTCGTCCTCAACACACGACGTTAAACTGTACTTCGTCCGGCAAGATGTTAAACCGTCCACATCAACCGATCCCGTGCCTCGCACGCAGGGTCCCCCCCGGTTTGGATGTGGCCCCCACCCGCTCGTCTCTGCAGGGATGTCGGGATTGCCCCTCTTTAGGGATGATTTAATGGGAGCTGCTTTTCCCCACGGGGGTAGGGTATTACAAACCCCTAGTTTCTTGTGGGGGGCTGCACATGTGTATCTCCATTGCGCTCCCCCACTGTCGAAGCCAGTAAAGGCTGTGACTGGGATCGAGGTGTCTCCTACTTTCGGTCCAAGTCCCTTCCAACTGAGTTTTGCCGCATCCGGGCTGCCTCAAGTGCGTAAGTCCTGACAGAATGAACTACGTGGACTTTGATCCCTGTCTTCTAAACAGGGTACGTAGGAAGCCTCCCTGAGGTTCAATCCCACCACCTGGTCGTCCCGGTCGTATTCGCGTCGGTTCGTCCATCAGTGGACCCCTCCAGGGTTCACGCTTGCGTCGATTCACCTATGAATCCGCCCCTGTGGGAGACTGCCCGTGTGTATCTCCACTGTGCCTCCCCACAGCCCCTTTTTTCCATTTATCCTTTTATCGTCCAGCATGACGTGAAACTGTGATCCACCCGGCCGTTCCATCTCCCCCTGTGCGAGGTGGTTCGGTTCAATCCTCCACCCGGCGGCCTCGACCCCTTCGTGAGTCGGCTTGCCGACGTCCAGCATGACGTTAAACTGTATACCCGAACTACGTTGACTTTGATCCGTGCTAACGCGCGGTACGTAGGAAGCCCCTACGGGGTCCAAGCTCTTCACTCCATCATCCATCCTGATCCTTACCCGGGCCGCCACATCCCGGTGGGGTCATGCCACTTCACTCCACTCCATATCACTTGGGAAGCCGCCCATGTGTTGGCCCCAGCGTCAGAGGTTCCCCGCAAGGGGTTCTGTCATCTGATCCACTCTTCGTGTTGATCATTCTGATGCCGTCCCCGCTGGACATTAAACTCGCGGCGTACCCCGTGTTAAACATGGGAAGCTGAGGAAAACCTCAGGTGACACAGTTCCCCGCACCCAGTGCGGGATGCCTCAGGTCATCGTTCCTTCGAGAAGCCCTATTAGGTACGGAAGACAGACGTGTAGAGCCGCAGTGTTACGACACGCCCCCAGCACCCAGAGCCACCCGGCCTCCTCACCGCAGGTTGCTGCCCCGACCAGACTCCTTGGAGCGTCCGGGCGGAAGCAGCGTAATTAACCGGTGTCCATGAAGATATGGCGCCGGGAACGAGATTCACGAGCATGTCTTAAATCTATGAGGGAGACCCGGATTAGGCGACGAGTTCCGAGGAGACGTCCAAGGAAGGAGGAGCCGACATCCCATCATCCCGGTTTCGATCAAGGAGCAGACGCCCCTGAATAAGGGACGGATGCCGCCCGCCTTTGGAAAGCGGGACTGCGGGACCACAAGCCGCGCGCCCATCCCCTCGGGTTGACGGGTGCACGCGCGAACGCGTCCTGGTGGAACAACGTAACCCGACGCACATCCGCACCGAAACAGTGTTATTCATAAATCTTATGTTTTCATGAGGTAAGTAAAAGAGTTTATGTTTTGTATGTATTGATGGAATAATGATTTATTTCTTATTTAATAACCCTTACTAATATTTTTATGCTCATCCCAAGTTTTGAAATGTTTTTCACATGACTTAATGATGAATTGGGCCAAGGATGGGAGCAAGAAATTTTTTTTCCATATAAAACATTAAACTAGGCATGACTCTTTTTTTCAAGAGTTTTTGTTTTTTTTGAAAAAAATGGATAATATGTAGAATTGTCTACATGTAATATTCATGTTGTTATGTAAATGTTATAACGTAATTCTCTAAAACTCTAAACATGAAAATATACTCAATGTGAATTATCCATTTAATTCAAGAATATGTAATGTTTGAGGCTAGGTCCTTATACATTCAATTATCTTTGTGAACATAACCACTTTATGTGTATGCTCCATTAATGGGTTGGAAAATTTGGTAATTATTTTAATAAATCTCATATAGTTAACTGTCAAAAATGTGAAACTATATACCTCATTTATGTTAAATTTTTTTGTCATTATTTTATAAACTCTTACTTTATAGGATCAACTATGATTTCATCCATGTAAAAAATATGGATAGTAAAATAAACATTCTGAATCGATAATATACACTTTCCAAATATCCCACATATCTTATTTCCTCCAATAATATCATGAATGATCCACAATTTTATTATCATAGTCCCCATAGTTCCTAGAGTACATCATCATATCGTCAATAAATACTAAAATAAAATTATCAAGATATACATTAAATACATTGTTCATTATAATCTTTGAAATAGAGGGTTCATTATTAAATCCAAATAGAATTATTATAAATTTTTTTTCCATAGATTGAACAAAATATGATCATTTAGATACCACCATTTTTTACACAACCTTGATGATACCAAGAATGAATTTCAATCAACAAAAATTATTATTCTCTATGAATTTGATAAAAATGTCCAAAATTAGAGGTAGATGGTACATTCTCTTTACTATAATAATGATCCTTTCCCTATAATTGATACATAACCCCATAGATCTATATTCATTTTTAATGGAAGTAACATGTGTTTCATGTAGGGAAACACATGGGTATATAAATATAATATCATGATACTTATATAAAATTTTCTTCAAATCCAAAAATTCCAAGGTGGCCATTCTTTAGGGAAACCATGATATAGTTCATGAATTATGGATTAAAACAATGGAATACTGAATTTCACATTCTTGTGGATATCTAGGTAATTATTCACGAAATAAAACAATGTATTCTTTTAAAATATGTACATACATATTTTAAAAATTAAATTTTCTATCTATCAAATATTTCTGGTCTTCTTTCCTATGACTCTCATTCAGGAGAGCTACTGGGGCTAGATATTAAAAATACCCAAATAATGAATTGTTGCATCTAATAATAAGTATTTATATATATTTATCATGATTTATAATATCCTTCTCTTTTAAATAAATTTTTAATTATATTTTATATATAATATATACAAATTATTATATGAAAATCAACCATAACTATAACAATTAAGTCTACAAATAGTTTATTTTTATGATTCATAATGGGGACTAACTCACACATCCTTCTAGAAGATAAATATAAAAAAGGATTTTTGACTATGAAATAACTTCATAAGGTTTTAGGAAAATATTATATTTTAATAGAAAAAAGGATGATTTAAAAGTGTGTTTAGAAACATAATCAAATAAAATTTTACCTAATTGGAGACTGAAAAATATCCATTCCACCACAATTTAAGTAACTTCAACCCCAGATATAGTGATAAGATAAAATGGCCTTCAACATTTAGAATCTTCTATGGTATGTTACTTTAACCCTTGTTACATTGGGGTTAATAATTCCCCATTTCATTATAGTAAGATAACTAGATATTAGTTGTTTCTTTATTACACTTATAATCATTATCCATATGACTTTTATCTATTTACTTGTAATAAAATACCAATACCTTCAATAACTTTCCTATATATTTCCTTCCAAAATTTTTACATGATGGAAATTTCATCATTATATTCTTATTATTTTATGTGTTTCATTTTTTTAGTATTCATCTAGCCCCTTATTTTCTATATATTCATTGAATATATATTATATCAAAAATTCAACCTCTGTTTTTATGGAAAATAATACAACTTAATTATATAATGAAATATAAACTAGTTTCCTTTGTAGGATTCACATAGGACCTTAAATGAAATTGTTATTCATGCTATCCAAATTAAATGTATAATCTATAGAATTACTAACTAGTATTTTAAAGTTATCCCCATAGTCTGAAACACATTCCTTTTCCATTTCCATTAAACTAAAAAACATTCTCTTTATTTTGGTTCATTTTTCATTAAGGAAATATTTATTGAAGAATTTTTCATGAAAAGTTCTCTATTCCATATTATCATCTTCTTCTCCCTACATATTGTTTTATATCAACGAACACTACTATTCCACATCACCATTGTGATCATATTATTCTAGTATAACCTTTTAATGTTCATCTCATACCATGTATAGAAATATATATTCCAATTACCTTAAAACATTTATCATCTACCATCATATTAGTTGTTTGAAAAAAAAATTGAATGCATTTTTTTCATGAAATGATACAATATTGGTGTATCATTTTGTTTATAACTAAGTTTTTCATTATTTTTTATGTTACTAGTCATAACCTAGTCCAGCATCCAAAATATGGAAATGATATACTCCTCTCAAACAAAAATTTTATTGTCCTAAATAGTCAAGAAATCCTTATATCGTTCATTTATATAGAAAACATTCATTCTACCAAGATCCATATCTAAACTATTTCATATTAAAAAATAGATCAAAAAATTATGAATTCTATATCAGAATATATAAATCCTTATCTGGTATAATAATTAACATCAATTGAACATTAATTCGGAGTTAATATATGAATCATAAACTTGGTTTCATTATAAATATCATTAAAACCTAAAATTATTTTTAAATCATTCATAATGGTTTATAATGAAAATGAAAATTAACCCAAGAATATTCCCCACGAGTGGCAAACCTATTGACCAGTAAGGTCCCCTTAATAATGCAATTGCATAATGTCGATGATATACTCAACGAACACTTTTTTGGATTTATTACCACTATATGAATCTATACCACAACCACATCCACATATAGTATATATATAGGGGTGTATTTCAAGGAAAAGAATATAATCAATACCTTCTCAAAAATCATAAAATATTAATATAAAATTTTATATATCTTAAATGTCTATCATAGGGTTTTGTTCCTTAATATATATTTTACAAAATCTAGTTCCATAGGTTTGTATTAAAGTTGTTTTATTATCAACTATAAAAACACCTACTTTAATAACCTGGAGTCTGTTTATACATTATTAAATTGGGATAATATACTCAGGATAAAATCTATAAGTTTAAATTAGAAGAGTAGTATTAATTGAAAATACACAAACATTCATCCTGTTTTACATTGTAAGTAAAATACAAAACATTGTGAAAGTTAATATTCCTCATCCCTGAAGTCTTTCAAAAATTATTTCTTCATATCATGGGGATAAAAAAAAATATGGGTGAGATCATATGATCAGTAAGAGTTATATACAATGGAATCTATCATTAATACACTATTTAAAATCCATATAGAAATATTTATAAATAAAAAAATTATATTTACTTATTAACATTATCTTGAAATACATCCATCGACAATACCAATTTAATAATATCATTGGCGTTAACGACTAAAATATTATTGAAAAAAATGAATAATATTTGATTTCGTGTTCTACTATATAATGATATATTTATTTCCAAGGTATACTTCATGAAAGATTAAAATATGTTTACGTATACCTTATAATCCCATTTAATATGTCTAGTTATATGGTCTTAAACTTGACAAATTTTGATGCATCCTGAGGAAATGTAATTCTAATCCACAATCATCACTGTATTTCTAATGAAATAGTCATTTATTGAATGTTGAATTTAATTCTTAATTAACATAAGTTATCAAAAAAATATTTTTATTGTGAAAATTATACATAATATTAGTATTTTACCCAATAAAATAAACTACTTCTATAGTAAAACTCCAAATGTAGAAATTGAATTTGTTTTTTCAAATAATGTTGTACATGATACAACAATATGGATACTTACAATATGTGTTATGAACATTTAAATATGATCTCAATATAATAAATGTTTTAAAATAATTCCAATTACAACAATGTTAATAAAATATAAAATATAATTTTTAATTCCTCAGAAATATGGGCTTTGTAATATATTCCCATATTTTGGAGAATAATATAATTTTGATGGGTCACCCAATTTTTTTCTTAAATAGATTTATTTTTAAAAACTTTAATTTTTTTTAAACAAGGTAAATATTTTAAAATATTTATGGTGGTGGGAAATTACATTAACATTGTATATGTAAAAAAGAAACATTCATTTGTACTTTTAGTAAATAATGTCTAAATTGACACTTTAAATAAATATTATAAATATTTATTTAATATATTTTAAAAATTTAAGGATAACATAAAACGTCCAAAATAAATCAATTGAATAATTTAAGTGGACATATGTAAAACAATTTTCAATCATATGGACTTTGATGAAAAAATATATTCGATCAAAAAAGTTAAATAAGATTAGTTTTCTATTTTAGAAATTATTTTCCTCATATAAGTTCCAAATAGGGTAAATAATAGAGGAAAACATGGAAAACCAATAAATATATAGATTATAATAAAACATATGATTTTTGTTTAGGATATATTATAGAATTTCGTCAACAAAAAATATCAGCACTCCCAGAAAAATGATATTGTTAAATGATTTTTTATATTTTTTTTCTTTTATGTTTTAACCCCAAGGAATATTAAAGCTTAATTTAACAATTAATTATCATGAATTAATATATTTTAATTTTAAATATATCAATTTTGTATTATATACACCGTATAAATATAAACAGGTTCATAATACTAAATATACATCAATGGAGTGGAAAATTAGTTGAAATTATATACAATGATAATACCATTGATGTTATAATTAATAAATTAAGTAATTATTTGTAACAAATGTAGATTAAAAAAATAAAAATAAAATATATCATAATCACAGGTCATTTCATACATAATCATATAATTAGAAAATTAATGAAGTTGAAGTATAACCCAATGAACAGAAATTGTGTTATAACACCACTTACATAATATTTTCTATTTATTGAACTTAATTTGACATCATATATAATGGTTTTAAATGTGTAATTTATTTATAAAAAACATATTCATTTTTATAATATCATATATGATCCACTTACATAGTATAATGACACATTCGTTTACAATGTGTCATTATTATCGTTGTTTTATGTCTATATTTCTTAGTTTTCTCATTTGTGTTTTATCGCGGATGTTATGATTATTTTTAATTGGTTATAGTTTCATAATTTATATAATTATAGAAATTAAATAAATATAATAGTTTTTCATTATATATATATAATCATTCTTGTAATATGTATAGGGAAAATGAAGAACATCGCTTCTTGGATAGGTCTAGTCATATGTAGACATGATTCACTATCATTTTTTAATGGGTGAAATTTTAATGAATTATATGATATATTAAATTCCCACAATCAAAATTATTTCATAAATATAATATATATTAATTACTTCAGTCATTATGACTACCCATTTTTAGGTGGTGATCGAAAGAAAAATACATGTGTTTGTGAGGTGGTATTTTGTCGTACACACGAGCAACTAATTTGTTTCCCATTTTATGAAGAATTTGATGGAATAATATTATACCATAAACCTAATAAAATCTATGTATATAGGATATATTTTTCTAAACATTTGGTAAATTTTTAGAGATAATTTACAATGGATTTATATGAAGTGAAAAAAGAAATGTCTTGTTGATGAAGGATAGCTTCTCTTAGAGAAACCAAATTTTGATTTCTTTTTAACGGACTAGGGTTGGTATTTTTGGAAATAAAGAACCTATAAAACGTGTCTAATGATGTTGGATGTGGATTTATTCATTGATTATCAAGCAAAATGGATCAAATCTTTTGACGAACTGATAAAAGGATGTTAACATTTATAAATGGGGTGAGTACCAGAATTTTAATTTATAAAATTTTTAAAATATTATTAACTCACATTATTGGGTAAATATATAAAAAATTACACATATTCATAGTTTCAATGGATAAGGTAGATATAAATCTGGATTTATGAATGTTTTTATGTCATTGTAACCCTTTCCTTTTTAGATTAACTCTCTAGTAAACCTATTTAGATGTTAACTGTAGTGACCAAATTTTATAATAATTATTATTAACTTATAAAAAATATTATGTTGAAATTATTATATAATATGAATGTTGAATAAAACAATTACATAGAAACTATTTTAATAATTTCAATTCAAATAAGTGGAATAATTTAAAAATAAATCCACAAAACATGATAAAAACAATTTTCTAGGATATTTATTTCCCAAGTATAAGATGATCTTACATTAACTCTATATATGGTAATCATATTTATGTTCATTTAAATTAATATACTATGATATAAAATATATAAATTTCATTTAAATCATTCATTATTTGAGGTTATTTTATTTAATTAATAAGGAAAACATGATGCACTTAAAAATAGTATTATGAAAAATATCCATTTCTTCCTCAAAATGATATTTTATTTATATATATAAAATTCGTAAAAAAATACATTTATAATTATTAATATTATAAGATATTATTACACATAATTTTAATTATATTTAAATAAAATATTTTCAATAATTCATAAAATCTTATTTATATCATAAAATTTCAAAAAAATCCTTCTATGATCTTTTCGACTTAGTATATCAAAAATTTAAATTCATACTATAAAATTATATTTTTTTATTCAATTAAATATCAAAATTTGAATATTAATAAAATATTATTTAAATAAAACATTCACATACTATTATTGAAGCTTGGGTTTTAAATGTTTCCCATACTACCACCTCTCTATCTTTAATGGAATATGATATCACCTCTATATTAATAATTTCTAAACCTAAATAAACTCAAAAAAAGGAATACTATTGATTTATTCTAATCAATAGTTGATCTATACTATCATGCTTCTATGTTAGGTAATTTTCTCCCAATAATGGAAAATAATATGAAGGATCAACTTTGTTAGATAACTATACTCTTGATTATAATCATTGTTCATCGGTTTTCAGAGTTATCTGTGACCCATACCGCCACATTTGCCCCGAATGATTTTTAATATTTATAGATAACCTTAAAATGAAAATTCTACACCTAAATGAACCTATATAATTGATAAATACTCGAATATGACTAAACTAATCATATATCCCAAAAAATTTCAATAAGTAAACACCACACCATAGTTATAATGACTATCACTTAATTAATCAAATAGAACCAGTCCAGGTTACAGAGGACCTCAAGTTCACCACCTAATTACAAGAATATAGTGTAAATGATTGAGGCATAAAAAACATATGTTTGAGGCATGGTACCCAATAGAAAACATGAAAAAATGAATGTAGGGGCCCAAAAAAAATTAAGTATGACCTATGGGGTCATCAAATATATGGAACCAAACACAGTAATCAATCCATGAAGTATATGTTCAACAAATGGATTGAGATATTAATTATAAGATAGTTATATGGTTCATTCATAAAATCCACTAAAGTGAAAAATATAACATAAACTCAATAAAACCACTAAAAGAAACCATAATTCACTATATATAAATATCAAAAAATAAGCATGGTCTAAAGGTAAAAAACTTTCTATGATTGGATACCCCTCAAGAATAAATATCTACAGATCCAGTGTATCTAGTCTAAACATCCCACAAAGACTCAAATAAAATTCTCTAGAACTCTGAAATCCATGTGGATATTACAAATATTTCACCTATGAATTATTATTTCCTAAGTATTCCATAACTAAAAGGTACGTAAAATGTAATACACGGTGTTACATATCAACCAAGGTGTCCATGTAGGGTAAAGGAATATACATAATATATAGGGAACCAATAAATCATCCTAACATCATAGTGAATGTTCATGTGTATGCATGAACATGTTTATATGATTACTAACATAAATCACTAAATATTTTTATAAATAAACTAAAATAGTATATAAATATAATAATACCGAAGATGATCAAATTTTAGTATCAACTATAATCGATAACTCTACATACCATTAAGGTTTATAATTATCATATCTAATTAATGGATTACTATGAATATAAGAGAAATATAATAGTGATGTATATGATAAACATGTATCCATTAATTGTTAATTACATATGTAACCCAAATATGTTTAAAGAGGATCCTATATAATATAGTTGAGTATTCTGTGCTAACAAACACATTTATGGCTATGGTAACCATGTATAAAATACTCAAGGTTAAAATCCATCCCATTAGTCCATATAATTCAGTGATTAAAAGAATTTATTAAATGGTTTACATATAAAAATAATTGTTCACATATCCCGTATACAATTCTAAAAATATATCAACTTGAAATTATGATCCATGTGTATGTGAAACATAACAATCATCATCATTATTAGCATGAATTATTGACCTTTTCCCCTAAGCTACACTAGCGATAATATCAACATAGAATGTTTTTAATTTTTAAAATTTAAATGGAAATATATTCCACATTATAATAATACAATATCATGAATTATAAATAAGTGTACAAGATACAAATGAAAAACAGAACATAGATTTGATAATTATAATTATTTCACCAATAATAGTCATCAACTATGGGGTAATTGACAATCTATATCTTATTTTATCATATTTATATAAATTATTAAGTATAATGGAGATATAATCAAAATCTAGGGATAACCAAGAAATGTTTTAATTATGAAATTATCCATTACCCAATCTCACTAAATATTACCACTAAAGGATGGTATATCATCGTATTATAGTCGAGTTAAAGGATTACTATAAATGTATATTATTTTAAATTTAAACATTCCATATTTGAAATAAAATTTTACAAAATTTTAATATTTTAAAATGAAATATAATATATGAATAATTAGTTTATATCCATTTTACCACAAAAATTACAACATTATTTATATAAATTATCATAAAATATAAAGAATAATTTACTTAAAATTAATTAGTTAAATAGAATTAAATTAAAATGTTATTTGAATTTTTTTTCTTAAATATAGAAATATATATATTTTAAAAAAATAGGTTATTTCATAGCACACAATAACCCTATTAGAAGATCTGAATTACACCCAAACAATGACTATTATATTGAAAAATTTTCATTTAATTGTAGTCTTAAAACATGATGGTTTTTTAAATTGAAATCCATGTTTAGAAGAATGCATTTATATGATTATATCACTTCCTTACACCTAAACAGACAATCTATCTTCTCAGTATTAAATAAAATCTTAACTAGGTTAATTTTTGGATCATTAACATATAACTAATTCGTGTTATGGTCTAAAAGTTTATCACCTCAGGAAGGTAGGGTGACAAACACATGGGTATGATTATTTAAAACACTATTAAACTATCCAAGATTTAATTCAATGGTATAATCCATTTAAGATGATACATAAGAGGGAATAGTATTGATAAAACAATAAATAAAATAATGTATATGAATCATATGAATGAAAAAAGGAATATAGATAGAAAAAATATGTTAGTTTCTTTGGTCATGAATTATTGAGAGTAGAGTAGAGAAACTTGATTGAAAACATTATCAAATATTTCAAGTATAGGATTTATGGTGTAACTTATGTTTATAAATTCAAGTTGTTATTAAAACATATCATATATAAATCTATAAAAAATGAATTTAAACAAAAAATAATGATTTTAAAAACACTACATGAATTTCTATGAAAACCATCTTAAAAATATTTCACTGGACCTCATAAAATAGTTTTTAGAATAGTGAGTTCATTGTTCAAAATTAATACTTGGTTTAGTTATGAATTTTAGAAAATAAGTGACTAGAAATCATAGATATATCCATTAAATTTATCATAATTGTTGAAAAACCCCTATATTAATCATTTCTATGTTTTAAATATCATTTATTCCTTAATGAATGTTCTAACAGTAATAAAATATCCCTTATAAGCTATGAGGTAAGCTACAATAAAAAATATATCAAAAAAAATCCAAAACAATCATTAATTACTATCCATCAAAGGAAAACTTAAAAGATCATTAAAAAATAATTTCATTTCATGGTAGTAAAAAATTCCAATTAAAACCATAGATTTACAATCTAATTATAATATAAAACTATAAAACACTATGTAAAACCTTATAAAAATTATTCCATGAGAAAAAACAATGGATGGAGATAGAACCTACCTCTTAGGAAGATTCTAATAATCGAGATTTGAAACTTTGGTCTTTTTTTCATTTCAAAAACCCCATGTAAAATCACAATATCAAATAAAAAGTCAAAATGAAAAAAATACAAACAAGAAGAATAAAATCAGGGAGGTTTGATGATAGGGGATAAATGAAATTAGTTTTGGAAGATGAAAATCCCCTTGGATAGCGTATGATTTAAGGAGACTTAAGGGGAAGTTTATCCCATAAAAGAAATAATGAGTGGATTGTAAATGGCCTTGGGTATAAATTCCCAAAGGTAACCAAATTTGGAAGATTAATAATGGAATGATAAGATTAATGTATCATTATATGAAATGAATATCAACACGGACCTACCAGGTTCTTTGTATAGTGTTATCACATACCTGGTAGTTCCCACATGTTTCCAACCTCCACAACGAAGCTCACCCTACACTTTATATCATCTATAGAATAATGTTAAAGTTGAATCCTCCTTTAAATCAATACTAACCCCAACATTAATATAATAACTCAATCCATGTTTAAAACAAACTGTATTTCATAAGACAACTTCTAAATTCTAATCCAAATCCAATAATGAGGAATTAATCATCACCTAAAGTTAAAATTTTAATAAGGAACATATTCGCAATTACGTGTTCACTAAATTTTTCATTTACATGGATACATAAAGAAATTAACTTAAAAACTCTCCCCACTATTACAAATTTAATACCAAAAAATTTTAATTCTCCATTCATTATAAATTCTTATATCCCTAAGAATATGATCAAACTCTCATTGTAAGAACCACCTGTGTCCACTCCTTACCCCATATCAATCAAAAGTTCTTAAAAATGTGACCTCTACATGAACTCAATCTCTCCTCCCCATATAACATATATAAAATACTTATAGTGGGGGTATATTTTGTTTCATTAGAATATTATAAACATATAATAGAGTGTACAACAACAAAAAAAATATTAAATATCCTTCATAATAGTAAAGAATATTATGTAGAAACCATAAAATCATTTTATATCAATAGAAAAGTGTAAGTATCATAGTGTCTAAGATTATATTACATCACATCAGTGGGATACATGTCATACCCCTAGAAAACATATACAATCCTTCCCCAAATATAATCATCACATCCAAAGTAGTTTTATAAGCACCCCAAATAATTGTAAGAATCATTCCAAATCATAGGGATCCTACAAGGAATTTCATCAAATTAGGTATAAGTATTGGATTTTATGTTTCATGGTGTTGAGACTTTGAATTTCATTTGTTGTTAATGATTTTTCAATATGTGTTTGGAATGTTTAGATGAAGTGTTTATTCTTGGAAAATTTTTATGAACACATGTAATGGAACTAGATGTCATGCTTAGAAAATTATCCTTGTAATTTTGGTGATTTTTTAACTAATCTTAATTGTAAAAAAACATTTGAAAAAGGAATTAGAATAATTACACATCGTTTGGAACAAGTGGACATCCATTATTTGGGAAAAAAGTATAGAATATGATATTTAAAATTTTAATTATCCTTATGAACTATTTTTTTATTAATAGATATATATTTTCGTAAAAATAGTAATGTAATTACATGTGTATTATGAGTTCCAAAAAAATTGTACAATAACATAAATTACCTCCATCAAATATATTAATTCGTGTGGGATAATTTTGTAACTAATAAAGGCTATGAAAACATCCATTATTTCATGATAATTTTATGATTTAAATTTCATAAAAAAATATTCTTCCATGGAAAAATATTTTCATTTATTTTTCAAGAGTAGTATTACATTATGAAGGCCCTGAAAATTAATCTTATATATTTTAATAATGAATTATATTAAATAATTCATTTGATTTTTTGAATTTGACAAGAAATGATTCCATCTCCAATATATATAGATTTATATATCAAATATACCAGTGAGTCCATAGATCATTAGGAAGGATCCATCCCGTAATCTATGCATGAGATGGGTGGGGTGTTGGAGAACCTAACAGGCCTGGTGGATGAGAATAATTCTTGACGAATTAACTTAGGTGTGCATAGAGGTGACCTGGTGTACTCATAGGTGTGATGTATCTAGTGGGGAGTCGGGTGAGTTTATTGAATGTGATTATCCCCCACTGCCTTAGCACAAGTTCTGAACTACACAATATTGATTATTATGAACAAATCAACTAAGAAAAAGTTTAGTCTATGGAAAAGGAGGATCCCTATCCATAATTTAATGATATGGATAGAATAAGAACCTTCTGACCTGGATGATCTGCCTTGTCCATCCATCATGTCCAACTTCCTCCACCCTAGGGGTTTTTATTATGCTAGTTTACATTTATATGATTGATGATTGTAAATGTTTGAGAAAAGACTGGAATCATCAAACATCCTGAAAAATGATCAAGAAAAGTTAAATTGAACAATATACTTGAATGAAATATTATCTTTCAAGCATGATGAGTGTTCAATGAAAAGTGAGTGTATGATAATTCAATACATAAATGAATGAAAATCACAAGCTACATCCCATGAATCTATCACATGATGATCTATGTATGATATGAATAATTTATATGACAAAATTATGTCATGGAATGAAAAATAATGTCTCATTATACAACATTAATCATACATTCTTTAAATATTTAATTATATAAATGCATTGGAGTTTTTATACTTTTTAAATTAACTATCCAATTATGAATCACATGTTGTATAAGAATATCCTTTAAATAACTGAGGTGATACATGATCAAAAAAATCTATTATGTGGCTATGAGATATCCTCTATAATGGTTGATGATTCTAGGGTGTAATCTTCAACATTAGATGAGATATTTAGATCTTAATGATTTTGAAAAAATTCATTGAGTCACAATAAAAATCAGAGGATAGGACGTGAGGAGATTTCAACATTTAAAAAGGAGAGGGCCAAGGGTGAATTCTTTTTGAGATTTCATAGTGAGAATTTGTTTCTACATGAAACAAAGATTATTTGTTATTTGATAATGTAATGAACTAAAGGGTTTCAAAGAATTCAATCACATGAAATCCATCTAAGGAAAACCACCTAATTCATTTATTGAAGAAGAATAGAAACACAACCATATATTTTTTCCATAAAGAATTTATATATATTCAATCTATGTATCACGAAGAGAAGAAGGTGTCTTTCCCAAACAACCCATGTCTCAAGAAGGATCTCATGGAAAATCCTTTCCCCATGAAGAAGGCTACACTGGTTCACATGATCCCTTCATGGGGAGACCATATGGGAAGGAAGGGGAGGCACACATGAGGCTTACATGGATTTTGAAGTGTTATTTTTTATGATGTAATAAAATTCACATGAACCTTAGTTTGTCATGAAAAGGGAAAAGAATAAAAAAATTGCCTGTAATCTGTGGATGCGATGCACCATATATACCAACATTGAAATACTTGATGATATTTGAAGGAAAATATTAGGAAAATATTAATGGATAAATTACAAATTTTAGTATTAATTAATTGATTTAATAAGGCATAAAAAATATTGCATGCTATTATTGAAAATGTGTAATGTTCATGGACGATGAATTATTTCATTCAAGCATGAATAAAAGATAAAATTCAAGAAGGTATAATGAGTTGACATTGATCAAGAATATTATTGTATAAAATAATTTTGAAGATGTTGTGTTCATCTCTTGTAGACATGTGATTTAGGTATTTAATTCATCAAATAGAAAAAATAATTATTTATTGAGCAGTTTTATTGACTTAAGAGAACTTATTGATATAATAAATATGAAAATAAATTGTGCAAGACTAAGATGACCTATCACAATCTACAAAGGCTCTTGAAGTGTAAACATGTTGTCTAATTGATACAACATGCTTGTAGATGAGGATAAACATCCATTAGTATAAACATAACTATAATAAAAAGATCATTAAATCAATGGATTAGATCCGAGGTGATGATAGAGCATGTGATTATGGGTATAATTAGTTGCTAATGAATATTTATGAGAGTATATAGTGGTTGGGGTGTCTTAAAAACTAAGCTATAAGAGATTGCTTGCAGGGGTCTAACTATATTAAACTAGAGAATATAGTACTATGGTGTAAAACTAGTTTCCTCAAAAACCATTGTAATTAATGTTATGATTATAGTGTATATTCCTTGTCTTGGGGACTCACACACAATGAATGATGTAGGTATTTACATCAAACCATGAGAATAATTTGTGATGTTCTCTCTATTATTAAATTTTCATAGGTAGGGATACTATGAGATAAAACTTAGTGGATCTATAACAGGAACATGTTCAATTGAAATATTTTAAAAAATAAAATTTTTTAAAATGTAAACAACTAATCCCCCATCTCAGTAGTAAATCATGGTTGGGGGAACTATAATTACAATAAGATAATTTGTTCCCTATAATGATCCAAGTGAACATTTACTATGTATAGATTACATAAAATGAGTGATCTACCATAGATACAGAAAATGAAGCTACTCCTGATGCTACTAATATGGAAATTTATAATAATAATTAGGTGACTATGAAGAAGATATAATAAATGAAGCTGAAAGGGAATCACATATTTAATGTAGATACATCACTAATTAAAGGTAATCAAAATTGTATATGTTGAAAAAACTATTCTGATTATTGTTATTTAATTGAATCATTATCAAGAGGTCATGATGATGTATCACGCATTTATAATCACTGTGTATTCAAATAAAATATAAAAAAATTCCCAATGTAGTATAAAATATTACTTTTGGAAGTATAAACATTCATTAGGACGAAAAATTGTAGTAGGGAGAATGGGATCATTCTATGGAATGAGAATTATCAAAAAGGGAATTCATATCCCAAACTCAAAATAAATATATGAATGTAAAGGAATATGTAACTTCTCTTTGTAATGAATGATATGATAGTGTTTTTGAATAGTTTCAAATAAATTTTGTGAGAAATAATTCTTTGAGACTGGATTTTTATAAGCTTTCCATTCATTTTAAAAATATTACAATGTATCTATGGATGTAAAGGACTCAAAAACATATAAATATAAAAATGTAAAAGATGATGATAATTAATTTTAAAACTAATAAAATTCATGATGATCAAATAATGAAGTTGAATGGGGACTATGAAGATAAGATAAAAAATGCCAAGGACTATATTAAATAAATCAACATGATGTGTTTAGATATGGAGGTGATGTTGGAGAATATGGAATCACCACAATCTAGAACCTCCCAAATTGATGTAAAAAGAGATTATATGAAAAAAAAATCATTAATGACCATTAATCCAATAATAAAATGATATTATACTCTAATAAAATTGAAACATACTCTGATATTTAGGTATCCCATAAACTATAAATAATTTTATGTACTAATTATGTTTCATGAGCTAACAAAAGTTCTAAACCAAAATTTAGGAAATTTATTTTAATTAATAATATTGATAATTCTTAAAAATCATAAGTTTATGAGAAAATATTTATAAATAGTTTTTCCCCAATAAGTGTCCAATAGGGTGGTGGGGCCACTCAAAAATAGAATGTTTCATAATTTATGAAATCCTTAAACACTAAAACCAAAATATAAGATAAGGATATTGAAAAACTATTTTTAGTATTGGTATATGTTATGGAATAAATATTATGAATGTTATAATAACATAAAAATTATTGAAAATAATAGAAGGCATAAATTTTGGGTGATAATATATAGAAATGGGAGATGACTTCTACCAGAGAAGGAATATCTATATAAAATGAATCTGTCTACAAAGAATAAATTTGAATTCCTTGGATATTTCTATGAGTACTGAAATAAAATTTGTCACTAATATGATGACTTCTGGTTATAATCCAATCAGGAAAAACTTATCTAATAATTTGAATTGAAGACCAGAAAAATGGTTGGGATTAAGAAAATAATGTGATATATCAGTCTTAAAATGTGATTAAATGATGAATATTATCAAATAAGTTATCAGTAATATGAAAAATTAGATATTCATTCCTATATAAAAGGGTGATAGAATTGAATCAAAAAAATTAATACCCACTATGAAATATATGGCTAAAAAAGGATAATTATAATAAGAACAAATCTATGGAAAAAATAAATATTAATTTTTAAAATCGAGGTTCATTGGTATTTTCTAATACTATTAATGATATGAATAAGAATCATTCTGTTCTGGGTATAAAATTTCATTTATAGTAAATATGCATGAATTAAGGGGAATCCATAGTGAAAAAATGAGAATAAATTGTCTAATAAAAATGTAGTGACCAAAAATATATCCAAGATACCAATTTTGAAAAGACAGGAATTTTGAGAACATGTTTGTGGAAGATGTAAAAATATGGGTAACAAAAAAAATCAAATGTATAAAAATATTATCATGAAATATTCCCTCTATTTTTAATGGGAATATGTTTTAGAATAATAATTGTGGAATTTCTTGTAAAGATTATCTAATGATAGGGAATGATAAGAAATAATTCATAATTGTCTGGTCAAGTAAATTAAAATTGGAAATTAAATTAAAAATGTAGAAAAAACATGCTAAATCAAAATGAAATAAACTGACATCATAATATTATGTGAAAACCCTTTAAATGGTATCCAAAACTATAAAACTAAATAAAGATATTTTCTAATTTAAATGTCGTATGATTTCATGAGATACCACTAATAAATGTTTGACATTCCTTCATTGATAGTTGGATCTATTTAAAAATAAAATGAAAGAACCTAAGGATTCATGTCATCAAATGACATAAATATCTAATTTTATTTCAAAAAAATAATATGTTGAAGGTAAAAAATAAGATAATATAGAAGATAACACTCAAAACATGAATATGAGTCCAAATAAACCTTGGCATACTTTGATTTAGAGAAAATAGTGTCCTAGGATTTGAGAAAGTTATCATTCTAAATATTAATCATGAGGATTAAGAAATTCCACCATTAGTCCACTATATTTATAGGTTTTTTGATTTTTATTCAAGTAATTTAAGGAGATGAATTCATCCCTTAATGGGGTTCCTTGACCATATAATTATTTTAAATCATCACTACGTAGTGAATGTTGAACTTTTGAAAAGCTTTTTAAAATTTTATATTGAGTTATTATAATCAAACATTCCTAAAAAATTATTAAGTATATAATCATATATATTAATTTTAGTTCTTGGTTGTTTGAAATTTGAGATGAATGGGGTGGTTTTTTTTCACATAAACATTTCGGTGTGTCTGTAAATTAGTGTAGGATAATATATTACATGTATTGACAATCCCTATATTAATAAATAATATGTTATGGTACATATTTTACAATCATGGAAGTTTATGAACATATTTAAAATACATGTTTATATCTCTATTATTTCCTACAATTTTATAGACCATATATATATTGAGTTTATTATAAAAAGGATCTTTTAGAAAACTAACCATATATATAACCTCTCCCCTAGAAGTGTTCAATATATAATTTTAAATAGAAGGAGAATAATTTTTTTAGAATAAATATGATATGAGAACACCCCACCTACCCTTTGAATCTGATTTCCAATAAGATGGATAAGGTTTTCACAATATATTGATCTTTTTTATATGTGCTAGTGTTGATAGAAAAATTAAAATGGGGATATTTTTTAACTTATCTATTTAATTTGATTTCAATAATTTGTAAATATGTGTTTGGTATATTAGGATAACGTTTTGATACTTGAAAATTTGTTATGGATTCATGTAATGACATTATATTTCATTATTTTAAAATTATCCCTATAATTGTGGAGATTGTTGAACTGGTCTTCATTTTTAATGACATTTTCAATAATAATTTGAACAATTTCATAGTTTTTCAGCAAGTGTACACACGTTATTTGGGTGATAATGATAGGAAAATATCTAGAAAATATTAAATTTTATTATTAATAATTTTTTGATGATTAAATAAAGGATATAATTAAAAAATAAGTTAATTTCATAAGGTGTATGAAGGCCATGAAAAATGAAATAGGAAGATAAATGAAGTCCATGAAACATAATAATCATTTCATGAAAATTTTTCAATTAAATATGTTCATGAAAACATCATTTTTGTATGAAGTTATTAAATATGTAAATTACATGATAAAATCAGTTTCCATGAAAAGATATCATTATATATATAGAATGAGGTGTATTAAATTATGAAAGACATGAAAATTATTCTTAAATAGTTTTATGATGAATTATGATGAAGATGTAATTTGATTTTGTGGCCTTAAAAAATTGGAAAAAACCCTAGGCTAGAAAGAGGGATTCCTTGAACTCAATTTTGGGAACATAAATCACCATTGAGGAGTCATACCACAAGCTATTAATGAGGTGGATGTGGTGTGGGAACAAATGATAGGTGTAGTGGGTGAGTATAATACCCAAATAGTACTCCCAGATGCATTTGGAGGTGCTCTGGTGGACCATATAGGTGAGGCAAGACTAGTGTGGGGAGTGCGTGAGTGTGAGAAAGTTTTGATTCCCTACTAACATGGAATGAGATATGAATGGAACATGATCATTTATTAATATCTGCATAACCAATATGAATTTAGACTGTGAAAAAAGTGGATGTCAACATTATTCTATTTCCAATTAATGTTATGGATAATATGAGAACCATTTGATCTAGATGATCCTTATCATCAGTTAATCATTTTAAACCTCAACCACCTAAGTGTTTTTAGTTGTGTGAGATATTGTCCTTGAGATGTAAAAAATGAAATGATAAATAAAAACAATCCATTTTGTATGATCATTCCAAAGGATTGAGAAAATGTCCATAGAACAAAATCTGTTCATAAAACATCATCATGCATGCATGGTGATTATTAGAAGAACACCAAAATCAGAAGAATTTGTCTCATAAATAAATTAAAATCACAAGTTTTATCGCATGAATCCACGAGATGATTTTCTATGGATTATGTGATGCATTCTCTCAATTTCATGATGTCATCACATAAAAATTAATTTTTCCTTACTCCAAATGAATCTTCCATATTGGTTATATTTTATTATGTGAAAGCATTAGTCTTTGTGCACTAGTTTTCCATCAACATTACAAAGGGTCATCACATAAAGGATAAAAATATCATGTGATACACCGAGGTTCCTTTTAATCATGTGAAGTGATCATGTGACATCGTGATCTCCTCCATTTCAGATAAAAAATCCATGCCAAATGATTCATCATTCAATGTGATCTAAATATTATTTAGAGTTTGAAAACATACATTTACTAACCCTAAATAATATTATAGGATGTTAGGTTATATAAACTGTGCCAAAGGTCGAGAGTGTCTCCTATTCAGGACTTCAAATAGATCCTTTTCTTTATCTATAAAATATATCAAAATGATTCTATGATCACACAAAATACATCTTCAGAATATCACCATGGTCATATGAATAATGAATAAGACATCCATGATCCTCCATTGGTTCATGAAAATATGATATATGTTGTAAAAATCGAGGTACTTATAATTTTTTTTTCAGCCTGGAATTAAAGAGTTAAATTCACTCTAAATGTATATTAAAATAAATGGTAATTACATAAATTAAGGAATATATAAAAATATAAATGTAACCTCCTTTATTAAATTATAAATAATATTTTGGTATCTTATGAATGATAATAAGATATATTTATATCACCGAATAAGTAAATAAATGTTTTTAAAATGATAAATTAAGTGTTGGTATTTTTGTGATACACAGATTTTTATTTACAATTTCATAGATAATATAATGATAAAAAAGAAAATTTATCTTCATAAAATAAATTCATAAAATATTATTTTTCTTTAATCTTATAATAAAACAATTTTATGATACCTTATATAATTTTTCAAATTGTCATAAAATAAGTTATAATTTTAAAATATGTGTTTTCTGAATAAATGATGATTTTAATTAAAAATTAAATTTATAAAATTTAAAAAATTATTTTCATAAAATTGAGTTCATTTTTTAATTCTATATGTTGAAAAAGTTCTTTGTGTGAATTATTGGTATTTTTTAAAATAGTTCTATTTTTGGTAAATATTGAAATATGGTAATTTATACTATTTAACAAATTCTTGAATTATTGAGTCAAAGATTATGTATAGATTTTATATGCCCAAAATCTGGAACCCTCATTCTTTATTTTCATATATTTTGTTATACAGTTCAAACTATTCATAGTCATGTGCCAAAATAATAAACTAATGAATAAAATTATAAAAAAACACCCCTCCCCTCCACTATAATTACCACCCCTCACTGCATCTTCTACTCACACATGCAAATCATTGTAGTTTGATTAATTTCATCCCAATTCCCTTCCCAATCTTCTTTAAAACATACAATACCTATTAGTCCCACCAAAATTCTAAAACCAATTTTTTTAATTAGGTTCTCAAGGAAAATAAGTTGAAGTGCTGAAATCAAATTTTTTTCTTATAAATCTTATTTCAATTTATTTTCATTTTTATTCTATCCTAACATACCATCAAACAAGTGAAATGAAAACTCTAGTATCTTTTATATACCCAAATTTTATTGTTTTAATGTAATATCTATCATCAAACCTCTATATTTATATCATTCTAAAAAATGAAAACATTGTCTTTAATATGTCAATTTACCACCATTTTGGATGTTGTATTTTCGTTTTCTCTTATATCCTGCAAGGATGGTAATAAACCATTTTTATTATAAAATATGGTTTTATTAAAAAAATTATAATTTATTTAATTTTATATAACTGATATATAAAAATGATATTAATTAATAAGATATAAGTTCATGATAGTCGTAAATCCCAAAAATATAAATTAAAACATTTTCATTAATGTTTTATGTAATGAATCATCCTTATATAAAAAAACAAAATGATATATGTTATCATTTAAAATTTTGGAAAATTATTAATACTATTTGTTTCCACACCTATATTTTTTATTCTATTCGTTAAGAAAACCCATAATGAACAAACCATGGTAACCATGAAATAAATAAACCTAAAACAATAAAACAATAAAAAATTTAAAAATTATCAATAAATGGGTGGAAATAAGTTATAAAAACATCATATAAGGAATTATAAATATGAATATTCTTATGTAATAAATTAATTACACTCCTTACACCATTACACATGATGTTAGAATATGTTTTAATGAATTCAACCCCAAATATATGGGACTTACATTTTTATAAACTTGTTTAATGCATATTTTTACAAAATTTAAAAAAGATTGTTTCTTCATAACTTATATGACATGATAGGCTTATCTATTTTCATTAAGCCTTAATGTTTTGATGTTTTCTTTACAATTTTATATGTTTATTTACAATAAAATGTATTTCCTTTTTATTTTCACAATATTCTTTTAAAATAAGTGGATTTACTCATGAAATTTATTTATGACTCATGTGATCACATTTTATGATTTTGTTCTGCTTATTCGGAATTATTTTTGATGGGGGGGTATATATCTCCCTCCAATTAATTGCATATTTTATTTTGGATGTTTACTGTAATAGTTATTCCATGTGTAACTACAATGGTTACACAATATAGTTGTCAAGGTGGTCACATCATAAGGTATCCACGAGGGTTACATTTTAAGGTAGCTTTGAGGGTAACAAATCAAATGAAATCCATGGGGTTTAAAATATTATCTAAGTAATTTCCCAAATTTACCTTTATGAATTTATTTATGTTTTCTACGATTTGTATAATTTTATTGTTTTTAAAAAGTATGTATATGATACTTTATGGTTGACAACTATGTATTTGTAAAAATGATTTCATATGTTTATTAGTATTCATGAAATAATAGTTAATTCCCTTCTTTTTATGTCCCTTACTAATATTTTTATGCTAATCCCATGTTTTAAAATGTTTTTCGAAGGGTTTAAGGATGGGTTAGAGAAAATAAGATTCCAAGCTAAATATTAGGATGGTTTTTCAATAAAAAATTTCATGTTTTATTAAAAACAATTATATTATGGAATAAATATAAAATGATTTATTATTACACACTTTTATAATTGTGTGTTTATATGTTTGAATTGTGTTCTAATTAAATAAAACTCAAATATAAAAATCTAATCAGGAATAAAATAATGTAAAATCTAAAATAATTTACTAGATTACATAATATTTAATCCTGAGACCTTATAGTTAGTATCATAACATATTTTATATAGATTCAGGGATTATGATAATATTAATAGTGTACCATAGATTATTATTAATTTATGGTTAATTTGTAGTAATATATAATTTAATGATTACCATATTTGTTCATCTAAAATATGTCTATTTAGAATGTTTTTCTATAGATGAAATAGGGAATTTAACAAAGTAAAGCACATATAGGATGATATATTTCTATATCCAGAACCTGGAATGGTGAGAATTAGAACTGAGTAGTTTTAGATAGTAATAGATTTATTGATGTAGGCTATAAATGGTGGTGTAATCCATGAAATAGAATAACTAGAGCTACCATAAATGAACATGACAATATTAGATCATTTTATAAAGAAATACCCTCCTATATTTAGTGGATCTTCTGACCTAGTGATAGATTAAGTGTAGATTAAATCACTTGAAAATATATTCAATGTCATCGGGTGTTTGCATAATCAAAAGGAAAATCATGATTTAAATATTTTTGAAGTTAAAGCTGGAGAGTTCCAGTCAATGGTCCTGAATATAAGAGATATAGTAGATATTGATTCCTTGGAATTGGATTAATTTATGAATATTTTCCATGAAAAATATTTTCCTAAGGTGGTTTGATAGAAGATGGAAAATAAATTCTTATAATTGAATCAACATGAGGACGATCTAGTGGTCATGTACGAAGAAAACATAACTTGATTATAAAGGTATGATCTAAATCATATTCATGATCTTGATAGTAAAAATAATCATATTTACTTATTATTTAAGCCTTGATATTGAAGGGCATTGGAATATTGTGATTTCAAAAAGTATGAGAAACTTAACCATTTTGATTAGATAGTAGAAAAGGATTTTGATGATGATCACATGTACTTTTAAAACAAGAAAAAGAAAAGGATTAGATGGTCGTAAATGGGTAAGAATCAATCATATAAATCTTAATGTAAGAAAATATAGTTTCGAGAGTGTTGGAAGTGTGGAAAAAATAACCTAGGGGAATGAATTAACAATTCTAGGAAGTTTTTTTGATGTTGTATGTTTTGGATATATAACCTGATATTTCAATCAAAATGATCATAAGTTTAATTCAGATAAAAAATTGTAATTTTTTTAAATGTTGTGTGATGGGGAATGATGAAAATACCACCCCAAAGAAATATCCAAATATTGGAAATAAACCATATTATAAGAAGAAAGGTGTAGTGATATCCTTTTTGGATATGTCAACAGATGTTGGCCCAAACTTTGTGACTATTAAATTTATTCTTTTAATATTTTTCATCTTTATAACTTGATCTTCTGAGAGACTCTATAGTTATCTCTTTTATTGTGTTTGGAAATTCAAATATGTTCTAGTTCTTTATTGTAATTTGAGCTAGATTGTTTGGAATGATCAAATTATATCTAAATTCCATTCCCATTAGGTTAATCATCTCAATAGGTAAATCATTACATTTACCATCACATTGGTTTTTTAATTTGTTCAACTACTTACCTCCATTAACTAAAAATATTAAAATAAATAAGTTGGGAATGGATAAATATTCCAACGAGAAGCTTATTAAAATATAAGGAATAACTTAAAAATATTATTATGTATTAACATATGATATTCTTGGATTCAATATATATATCCATGAAACTAATTCCTATTAGGGTTTCTAACCCAAAAATTCATTCAAGACCATCATAATGGTTCATAAATATTTTTTGAATTTATAAAGCAAGTCCCACATGAGTGTCAATCATGGTGTATTGTGAGGACCACTATTGTATAAAAAGTAACACTCAAGTTACTATTGATATTCCATTTTTGTAGTAATTACCCCTAGGTATATCTGTGCCAAACCCATATCCACTTATAGTATCTAGAAAGGGATAAAATTTCCTAGAAAACACTCTCTATACATCACTAAGATTCCAAGAATGTTTTCTATACCTATAATATCCTTAGATGTATCATAAGGTTATAATTGAATTTTCCTCATTTTTATTCAAAATGGATACTAGAAACATTACATTGATAACAACTATAGTTACCCATTCCTTTTGAAAAAATTATTACATGATTTCTAATGATAATTATTAATTAATAAAATATAAGGATCATAAATTCCTAGTGTCTTTATAAGACAAGGATCATAATATTTGAAAGGAAACTAAAACAGGTAATACTTATTCTATTATCCATATTTGTATCCAAAAATCTATTTAATATCCTAAATATATATTGGATAACATGTGGAATACATGGAATAAAGGGGAGAGCTAAAATCATAATAGATAAATAAATATCATAAGAAAGAATAACATGTTAAACAATGGTATAACATGATATAATAAAAGAGAAGGCACATGAGTAATCCAATAATAACATGGAAACATAATGTATATAACATAGTATTATAATATTATGTCAACATATGAAATTTGTAAACAACATAACAAATGACATCATGATAATCCATTTCTAACTTCTAAAACAACATCACATGGTAGACATAGTTATAAAATGGTTTATGTTTACTCCATACTCCCATACATGACATATCATAAGAATAAAAGATTACCCAATTCATTATTAGTTAATATAATTCTAGGCCAACCTATCACATTCATTTAATGTAAAATAATTTGAGTGCCATGTAATGATATCAATCATAAGGCATGAACATAAGAATTATCATAAGGAAAGAGAATGGGGTACTTAATCTTGTTCTATTTTATAATCAATGTGTATAAAATAATGAATAAGTTCTATATGTGAAAATAATACATGTATTACCCCCTAAAATGAATGGATTGTAATCTTGTTATACATGTGGGGGATATATTTACATAATTTAGAAGAATTTGGTAACAATAAAGGTTATTGTTATGGATGAAATAAAATACTTTTATGGTGAATAGAAACGTTATTGAGGAAAATAAAGATTGCACTTTGAGAAAAACTAAAATTTAAAAAATATTATGGAAATAATTTTCATTTAATATAACTTGGAAAACTTATAAAGGATCCCTCAAGGAAAATAATGGCCATGAAGTATAAAAATACGATTCTTATCGTACATGCCAAAAAAAGCTTCCTTTAAAACATAGAGTAAAAGTTAAACAATTAAGTTGTTAGTAAAATGATAAAAATAGTCCATTTAATCCATTTACAAAGGAAAATATAGGTAAAATTTACTTTTTACAATCTTATATGAATCATAAAATAAAAATTTTAATATATTCTTAAAAAACATGGATATAAAGAAAAGGATTTCTGACCATAAAGAGAAATGATGATTGGTTTTACTAAATAAACATTTATCAATCATTTAAATTAGAAACAAGAGTAATATTTTAGTTATATATGTAAATTATATGAATAAATGAAGGATAAGAAAATTATAGGGATTTATTTGAAATTGATCAAATAATTTACTACAAAGGAAATTTAAGAATAAACAATATTAATTAAAATGATATTAAAACATAAACCCTTGTTAATTAGGATTATTATTAATCATAAATTAACAAATATTTTGTAAAATAATTTAAAAATATATCATTAAGTAGGAATTATTAATGATATAATATGAAAATTTTATGTATATTCACCCTTTAAAGTAAATTAGGTGCACAAAATAAATGTCTTTCTAAGAAAAAATACTTTAGGGAAACCCCTAACCTCAAGACCAAATCAACATGTGAATTCCATATCATCATGAATAATAAGAATATATTATTTATTTAATTTATTAAAAAAATAGTTATTATTAGTAATTTTATATTATTTTTTATATTGATATTTTCAATTACTTATTCATTTATGTTGAATTCTGATGTTTTTATGATGCTCTACTCATATGTACAAAATTATTTTTGGTAAGTTGACTAAATCCAAATAGAATATTAATTTATCATTTTCATAATAATAACCATGATATTGATATCATTTTTATGCGTCAATAATACATTTAAAACCAATAATTAATGATGGTTATGAAAAATGAACTACATTAAAATCTTGGAGATGGTATGCCATACATTTTCTTGAGTAATATTTCCATTTTTCAATGATCATAATGTAAATAATTTTAGTGTGGTTTTAACTATATGTAATTATAATTATGTAATAAATATCATATTATTTATTTAAAACTCTATTAAAATACAATCCATGAGACACATTTTTTAAAAGAAACAAATCACATCACTTTATGTGGAGGTAGTCCCCCAAACACATAAATGATGTTATCATTTTTAATGGATGTTAATGTAAGAAAATATATGATATATAAATTTTAAATAATGGTAAATATTTTAATATTATTATATATAAACATTAAATTAATACTTATTACCATTAATGTAAAGAGTATGTGAAACACAAATACCATTATTTTATGAGGTGGTACTCTACCATAGACACGGGTGATGTTCTATTATTCCTTAAGGAATGGAATGTAAGAATAAATATGTTATAATATAGTTAAATAAGAATAAATATATAAAAAATATCATATATAAATAGCAAACACTTCATTATGTCCTTCCATTTGAGTGGTTATAGAAAACGACTTATGTCAGTCCGTGAGGTGGTAGTACACCGTATACGCGATCAGAGGTTTTATTTTCAATTTGATAGGGAAATAGATGGTTTTAGGTAAATACTTTAATAGAAAATCATATTAGTATATGTAATATAATATATTTATTACATGAAATTGTTTTAATATGATTTTATAGAGGTGGATAAAGAAATAATATAAAATGATTGGTTAAGGATGTTACATCTTTATCAGAAAACATCATTAGGTTTTCACTAAAATACATTATATGATGGATTGGTGATATAAAATTCATGATGTATGTGGTGAGGTAATTAAGGACGTTATTTGAGCATGGATTCAATGAATCAATGTGTTTTGGAACTACATAAAGGATAGTAGTGTGGGTGGGTTTTAATAAGTGGGGGAGAGGATGTACTTAGAATAATTGAGAGGAAATAATTACACCCACATTTTTCACATTCTATAAGGCTCATAAATTTAGTATTTTTAAAATTTATTAGATATATTTTTGAAATGCGACCAAAAAATAGAAATTAGACCAGTTTGGGATCATTTTTAACCCTTATATTTTTAGTTTAACCCCCAGTAAAACAGTTTTTAGCTCAACTGCGGTATATAATTTTTATATTTTCACAATTCCTTGTAATCAAAATTTGATTAGACTATATTAAATAAAATAAATAACACTCACTGAAATTATGGAATCCATTTTTCAGTTTAGGACTTATCCCAATGTGGCATGTTCCATGACTACCTAAATCCCTCCTCCAATAGGCCAGGGGCTGGCGAATAGTGCTGGGTAGGAATATCAAACACACAGGTGGTCTTAGCCAAATTTATATGTTCAGACAAAAATCTTTAAACCCATGATATGATAAAATTTAATACTATTATTTAACATACATTAATATAGCTAAAAACATTCAATTATAGCATGAAAATAATCTCTAGAAAGAAAAAGGGACAAATACAAGACCAAAAATAAAAAAAAGGAAAACAAGTCCAACCTATACAGTAGGTGATGGTTACTATCAAATAAACTATAGGAACATAACATATTTGGTTTGAATTTCTAATATTTTATTGGTTTTATTCCCTTTAGGACTCCATCATTGGGTCGAACATCTGTACATGACATGACACATATAGGCAAAGTCCATTAGGGTGTATTTATAACAACATCGAGAAAGATTCCCTGAAATCACTAAGAATATAACATCATGAATAATAGTCAAATAATGATATTTATATGTCAAAAGAACATATAACATGAATATCCAGATATACTCAAAGTATACACATAGTCTCAAGCTAAGGGCACAACAATAAATCTTTCATAGGATTCCTACTCTAAGGTTCCATATAGATCTTTTCTAGGAGAACACTCTACATGATTCAAATAGCACTGATGGGAACCGTTCAAGATTTCATGATCACCAGGTATAACCATATTTATTACACATTGGATGTATGAATAGAATAATACATAGTTGGGAATCACAAATAAGGACATGTGGTATACTAACAACCAAATCTAGCATAACTAGATAAGTAGGTATTGACACCCATACAGTGTTTGTCACAATGATACCTAGAAACCCACCTAGGGAAATGATGTATATAGAGTGTATCACTACAGGCCTCCCAAAGAGTTTCCAATACTCTATCCAAAAATTATTTTCATTATAGGGGATAACCATCATATGCACAAGATGAATCACTATATAAAATCCTCATGTAATGGATGAAGGTAATGTCCTCTAAGAAGAAAAGGGCTCTAAGTCAACCCTTATGGAGTACATGGTGTGTAATGGTTATACACGATGTGTTCCTTCAGAACTGGGTCCTACCGATGTATAATGTCCCATGCCCATGTTCATGTCCATGACTTAGTACATGGAGTTCCTAATCATGTATACTCCTAACCATTTTATACTACATGGCTCTTCCCATTTAGAACAGGTATATCCTTGTTCATATCCTAGTATAAAGACTGTCCAATCCTGTGTACTCATGGATATTTATTTTTACCCTTTGAGGTACATTCCAGGCCTCCAATTAGTGGCAACCCACCCTATGAAACTTATGTATTCCACAGAAACCCTTGCATCAAAGAAAAATCCATACAATTACTATATTCTTGGATTATAAACCATTTATACTGGGATTTTTCTAAACCCATAGAGAAATTTGTTACATCATCTCCCACTCATATGGTATCCAACCATGCCTTAATATTGTTGGAAAACATGGATTTGTTCTAGACAATTCTTTCCTTCACCAAACATTGGAATACAGCTACCCAAATGCATGATAAAAATGTCATCATTGGTCCTCATCGTTGTATCACACACCACCCAAATTGGGGGTCTCAAATCTATCCCCATCCCATCGTCACCATCATCACAGATCGAACCAATCATCAATATGATCCTAGATCTATAGTATCAATCTATTGTGCTGGTGCATATTGATTGATTTCCTGGTAATCTCATCAAACAATTAGTCAAATGTTATACTAGTGATATATTAATGAATAATGGAGTGGTAAACCAAGAAACATGAAAAAGTGGAATTAACCTCAGATGTGTACAAGGTAGAATCAATTTATTTCCATTGTAATGATGAATGTAGATCCATAATAAAATGAACAATTTCTCTTAATAATCACCACAAAATAATCTAGAACACACAATATTATTGAATAGAGAATCAATTCATTGGTCAATTGATTCACATTCATCATAGGATAAAAAAACTAGGATAAATTCATTCAACAAAAACATCCTACATCAATGTGGATTGACTGCAAATAAATAATGAATCCATGTCATCTTCATTAGTGAGATCCTTGAATTTTTTTGGTCTAGATGATCCTTGATCCATCATCACCACTCAACAGTTCTCTATCCAATGATCTCTATCAATTGTTAGGGATATATGTCATACCCTAAGAATATGTCATTACATTATTTAAATGGATATTTTTTAGTTCACTACATCACATTAAATAAAATTAATAATTTTATTAATTTATTTTATTTATTCTCCCATGAATGTAGTTAATGGAAATACCTAACGCTAAGAAGGGTTTTGTATCTCCTTGTGTAAAAATCACATTCTGATCTCAACTATGGCCTCATATTTTAATTTTAAGCCTCTATTTGTATGTTATTACAAATTTTCATGAAAACTACACTTGTGTGATTTTTCATATATTTAATATATTTCAAAAATTAATTTTTCACTCACCATACCTCATAATCTCATTCTGCCTCAGTACCTTTATCAAAAAATAATATATATAATATTATAAAATAATAAATAGAAACATCAAATTCATTAAATTCACCCCACATTAGGTATTTACATCTCTTTGGGATAAAAAAAGTGTACATAATGAGATGTGGGTACTAAGAAAACATTTGGGTGTCCCGATCCTAAGTACTCGCCTAAAAATTATCATGCTTCCACCAGATATGGATTAGGGGAATCAGTCACCAATAGAGGATTCTCTCTTACTGATCCTCAATATCTACTAGGTACCCTTAAAAAGTATCTATATCCTTGAGGTCCAATTCTCCCTAGATGATAACATGTGATGGTTCAGGAACATAACTCCTTTGAGGCAACACGTGGAATATATCATGTACCCTATCCAACAAAAGTAGTAGATCAAATAGGTATGTTATCTCCCCAACTTGATATAGTATCTGGTGTATCCCAATGAATCTCGTAGACAAAATTCTACCCCAACCAAATATATTCACCCCACATTGAGGTGAGTCCCTAGAGAACACATGGTATCCCTCATCGAACTCTAAGGCCTCAATCATCGATCCACATAGGACTTCAGACATCTTTGGGGAGTCCTCATCCTCTATGTGATTATCTTTACCATATATGTTGTGACTCTCACCAACTATGGTCCCATAAGTTCTGACTATCCTAGGTTAGTCAAGTATTACTGTGACCTATAGGTTCCCCTGTATAAGTCCTATAACGGTATCATACCAATGGTGGAATGATTTATATTGTTGTATGAAAAATTCAAATAGGGTAGGTCACCCTCCCAACTATGTTCAAAGTCTAACAAGGAAGCCCCAAACATGTTCCCTAAGACCTGAATGGTGTAATTGTCTTGACCATCATTCTAGGTGTGAAACACCATGCTCAAATGAAACTATTTCCAAAATTACTACTATATTCACTTCTATAAATGATATGTGAAACAAGTATCATGGTATAAAACTGTCATTGATGGAACTCCATTGATTCACAATATCACATTTATGTAGTGGAATCTTATAATCACTACTAAACTCAACTCTCAAATAGATAGGAACTTGTCAAACATGTTGATTCAGTCTACGATGACAATTATGGAATTGTTTCCACTACATGTATGTGGTAACCTTGTCACAATATCCATGGATATCCCATCCCACTTATACATTGGAATCTCAAGTGGTCGATCTAAAACTGATAGAACCTGATGTTTATCCTTCACTTTCTCATATATAAGGAATTGAGAGATGATCTTTGAAACTCCCTTATACACCCTTATCCATGAAAACTAACATCAGATGTACTAGTACATATTGACCACATCTGTATGTACATCCAAGTGTGATATTTGAAACTATCTAAGAAAATACACCCAGAACATCACTGGTTCTATCATGCATCCTTTGAAAATTAAATCATGTGTCCCAAATTTGGAATATCCATCAAGATCATGTCCCATCAATATCTGAATAATTAGAGTCTCAAAATCAATATCCACAAGTTATGCCTCACTGAATCATTGTAAAAGATGAAGGGTAACAACCATCGACTGAATATAAGCTACCCTATCCTAATCCAAATAGGATAACTATAACAAGGCCAACTGTTCCAATGATTTGTCTAGAAATTTTGAAATGATATCATATTGATGGAATCTGCTACCATGATCCCATTCTAAGGACTATTAGCACTTTCAAAGTCATAATCCAAGAAGAACACTTGTCACTACCTCTATCTAATATTACGATCCTTCAATGTGAAATTATGCATAATACTCTTGTGGTCCAAAAAGTTGAAAAATTACTCTCCCATTAAATAGTGTCTCCAAATATTTAGTTTGAAGACTAAACCTTAATGCTCAATATCATGGGTCACATAGTTATACTCTAGTGGTATCAACTAACATGAACCATATGCAATCAATTCCTACGACTTCGTTAGAAGAAAACCCATCCTAGGACCTGATTCATCCCAAAACACTATGTACTCAACCTCCCCATTGAATGTATAAATATGGGATGACTCATCAATCCATGAATCAAATCCTAGAAATTATGTTGGAACCTCTCCATCCTCACAAAAGGCTTCCCATTTCAGTTTAATGATTTCAATATAAATGATATATAGAAGAAATTGGATATTAATCATTGATAGTACCCTACAAAACCATGTAATATCAATACCTTTATCCTGATCTAGGGTGGATTAAAATTTAACAATGCCTCAACATTTATGGGGTCCACTACTACATTGTTTACAGATATAATAGTTCTGAATAAGTTTAACTCCTAAATCCAAAACATGAACATTGAGATCTTCTTATAATGATAGTACACTAAAAGTATGTCTAAAACCATACTCAAGTTTATATATTTATCCTCATTGGGTTCTATGTACAAAATGATATCCTTAATGAAGACTACCAAAAAACCAATAATGAAATTATGAGATATCCAATATATGATTCCCATGTACACTACTAGTGTATTTATCCCAAAAAAGGACATCACTAAGTACTCATAGTGACCTTAGAGACATCCAAATTTTATATTAGGTATATCTTTTTCCGGTACTTGTTAATGGCGATAACCTTATCTAAGATCAATCTTCGACAACCATCATTCCCCTCTCAACTGATGAAAGAGGTCATTGATCCTATTTAGTGGATATGTTTTCTTCATAATCATGATGTTTAGGCGTTGATAATTAGAACACAATATGGATTACCCATCCACCTTATTGGTGAAAAATACTAAGGTTGTGTAGGGTGAAACACTGGGCCTGATAGGGGCCTATGTCTACAATCCCTAAAAATGAACCCTCAAATATAGAACTTCTTCATGTTAAATATGATATTATGGTGTAGATATTTGGTCCATAAAAATATTTATATCAATCCATAACTCTATATATTAGTGGAGTGGTTATTATAGAACATCTTCAGGAATGATGTCGTAATACTCCAACAACATTGTAAGAAACTGAAAAATCACAACATCTACTACACCAAGGGTAATTCTATCAAATTTATGAGTAATTAGATACAACCTCCAAATCCTTTGCCTATCATTATCTACATAGGATTCCATTTAACTTACAAGAAAAAACCTCATCCTATCACTATAGAAAAATCACATCCTCTGCTAGAAATATTCTATATGGCCATGAGCTATAGATAGACAGGCCATACATAATATGAAATCATAAGTCCTCATTATTTCTATAATGAGATCCCAAATGGAACTCTCTCTCCTCCATGATTCAGGTCAAACTATCACAAGAAGTGTGTGATCACTAAGTCACCTCTAGTAGGAGTCTCCCATCACAAGGGATAATATAATGGCTCAACTGGAATCTCTATATCTTTAAACAAATAAGTGATAATAAGGGAATGAATCAAAATAATTTTAATCAGTATTTAATCTTGGGTATAAAAGTCATATATTGTACCACATATCATCCATGAAGACTCTAATTCATAAGCCTTAACTTCCTATATCTTCTTTTCACATTGTCCCTCAACTCCCTGATCTCGGCATGGACCACCGTGGGGTGGTGATAGAAAGTGGTCATAACATATGACACCTCAATATTCTCTAATAGATCATATACAAAATGCACCACCCTATAGAAATTAATTTTCCTACCATTGCCTCTTCCTAGGTGGCATATACATCATCTCTCTATCAACCACATGAAGTGTTAGAAAATACCCTAAAAGATATCCCTGGCCATGAATGGAGTAGCATCACCTCTCCTTGTGTAGACTAGATCCATTAAATTATCCATAAAATATATATCCTATTTCCTAGGATAAACTACTAAAACATATCAGATACCATGTTCCATAATTCAGTGACCAATTCCCTACCACAAGATTCTCAACTTATGTGTGGCCATTGTAGACCACAACTCTTTCTATCTGCTCAACCATGAAACACTCGACTACAAAATAAAACAATAGAACCAAATAATTTTTAGGAATACATAGAGGTATCATAATGGCTTGGAAGTCCCTACATAATCCTAAATTGTAGACTTAATCCTAAAAGAACTAATCTTACACCATATCCATTGAGTATCGATATTGGTTGGTGGGCCTCAATGAATACTCAGACACAGTCATACTTCCACATTGAAGATGTAGAATTTTATAAATGAACATATCCTATAACATAGCAATAGATAAATCCTCCATAAAAGGGTTCTCAAACACTGACCATGCTAGAGTCCCCTCATTGAATAACTACATTACTAAACCCTATAATCATCCTATAGATCCAAGAATAAGGATTTATAAAGTAATAAATTCTAGTATATAGGTGTCCTAAAAATATGGAAGACACATGTCACCACCTCAAGATAGTCTTTAACATCATCAGTGTTAGGATCACCTTGAAATCTATTGGGTCACTACCACTAAATCCCATTAAATGTGCTCAGACTATGCACCTCATCATATAGTTTTTCCAGTACAATCTGTTTCTCGATGGGTGGTGGTTGGATTGGTGCACCACTAGTTCGTTAAACCTACTCAATAGGTCCCTATATAGGCTATCATCCTTATGATATTAATGCTAAATCCTAAAAGGAAAACTACATTGAGGAATCCTGAAATAGAAAATGTGTACCATGGTCAATGTGTATATCTGGAGAGATGACACAAGGAGGACATAGAAACCACAACCCATGTATGTACCTATGTTTTCCCTATACCTATATTCTATATTTTTTGAGTCATCTAAAAGTATCTCAGGGTCTTGCAGTATGAATAAATCAGATTCCACACCAACAATAGATTCCCTATCCTAAGAAAAACTCAAAACACATAAAACTATTTCGATAATCCAATATCAAAGACTCCGGTCCTATAGTAGTACTAATTCTACTACCACTCTATCATGAAAAATCTTAATGGGGCCCATGATATGAATAACCCATGACTAAATTCTGTAGGACAGGGGTTGCAGACTATCACCAGGTAGAAATATCACAAACATGGGAGGCCTTAGCCTAATGTACTTGTTCATGTGAAAACATCTCCATGAAAAAAGAGTTAGGAAATGTAAAGAAAATGATAATGATGCATGAATAAATATAAAATCCCACAATAATAGTATGAAAATAATTAATGGAAAGAAAAATGGACCAATAGATGACCAACATAAATAAAATGGAAAAAACATCCAATATGTAATCCGGGTGATGGATGTTATCAAAGAAACTGTTGGAATACAGCTCAGTCTATCTAACTCCCTAATCTCCACATTATCCTATTCCCATTACGACTCCTTCAAAATATCTATTATCTACATAAGAAACAAAACATATGGGAAAATCCTATAATGGGGTGACTATAACAATACCCAGTAGGATACCCAAAAATAACTAAGAATATAACATCAATGAAGAAATGTTTTCTCATCATAGGATCATGTAAGAAGTACATATAATAATAATATCCATATATACTTAAACTAGGTAAAAAATATCAAGGTATGGCCACAAATATAAATCCAACATATGAATCCTACTCAAAGGATTTGTATATCAATCATCCTAGGGGACACAATCCACAAGTTAGATATAACTTATAGAATATATTCATGTTTTCATTCTCATAGGCTCTTACAATAAAAAGATTTGGATAGAAGTATGAAGAGAATGATAAAAATATAGGGATACACCAAAGGATAATAGGTATACCGAAAAACTAATTTTGAATATCCCACTAAATAGGGGATCTATGCCCACATAGTGTTAGTCCCAATGATACCAAGAACCCCACTTAGGGTAGTGATGATAACATAGAATCTCAGTTCAAGCCCCACAAAGGGATTCCAAAACATTATAAAAATGTGATGTTCCACCGAGGGGATCACCATCCTATGAATATTATTTGAACACACACAAAACACTTAGGGAATGAATCATGGGATCATAACCTAATGAAATGTGTCCATGCTAAATAAGACAAAAGATCTAAGCTATTTTGATGGAGTACACAACATGTATTGGTAGTAAATGGAATGATCCTTTGGAACCAAGTACTACTCATGTATCATGGTCCATGAATGTGTCCATGTATGAATATACCAACATGGCGTGTATGTAACCCTGTACTCCTGACTGTGTTCAAGTACATGACCCCTCACATGTACAGCTAGCATGGCCATGTCTGTGTCATTGTAGATGGTGTTTCCAAGCTTATGTACTCCTAGACATGTCCATGTTTCCTCAGATGTATATGTTGGGATTTTGGGTATCTGTATAAATAAGTTTGAGAGTTGTAATGTGTCGTGTGATACTTATATCCTCTGTGGAAACCATAATGAAATATCATGGGCCCCATATGACGTGTATTACTGAATTGCACATCATGAATTTTTAGATTTTAAAAAACCCATAGAGAAATTTCAAATATAATTTACAACTTCTTTAGAATATAATCCTATAATAAATCATTTCAACAAAACATGGATGTAGTCTGGATGAGCCTTTTCATCACCATTCACAAGAATATGTCCACCAAGATACATTGGAAAAGGGTCATCATTTTTCCTTATGGGTGTCAGACAAGACTCTTGAATTAAATGTCTCAAATCCATCACCAAACCGTAATCACCATCAGCACATCTTAATCCCATTATTGATATGAACCTTCATCCTCAGTATCAATCCATTCAATCAAGAAATGAGTGCACAATGAATGATTCCTAGGTATTTTGGTTGAATCACCCATCTAAAAAAACGCCGGTGATGAACACACTATGTAAGGTGGGATAAAATGAAGAAAAATGAAAAATAGGATCAAACTTTGGATATGTTTAGGTTATACTTGATCTATTTTTTATAATGAAAATCAAAGATCAATAATAAAATATAAACTTTCCGAAAATAATCACTACAAAAGAAGGCTTCACCTAAAATACAATTGAACTATAAATCAATCCCTTGTTGAAATGAATTATGTTCATCATAGGATAAGAAAACTAGGGTAATACACATTACAAAATGATCCTACCTCAAGGTCGATCAATCACTGATGATGATTGAATCCAAATCATTATTGTTGGTGTGATCCTCAAATATCATCAGCGTTGACGATCTTTGATCCATCTTCATCACATTCCAAGGATATATCCAATGATTTATCTTTATTCATAAGTTTATGAATCAAATCATGATAATTGGTTATATAAATGTTTAAATATATATGTATTAGTTTGCATCATCATGTTGAATTATATAAATAATTTAGTTTATTATTTTATTTATCCACATATGACTACACTTTATGGATATTTCCAAATTTGAAAATGGTTATAACATTCCTAGGGTAAAACACCTATTTTATAATTAATGGATCCTCATATTTTTTATTCAATATTCCCTTAATAATGTATTCTACTTTTTTCTAAAAAACTATGCATGTGTGACATTTAATATATTTAATAGGTTTCAAAAATTAATTCTGATCTCAAAGGGCATCAGAATCTCATGTCACCTCAATGCCTAGATACATAAATAATCCATATAATATTATAATTTAATACATGAAAGAATAAGAGTCTATAAATTTCCAAATTAAATTAAAAAATGTGGCATAATTTAATTTAAAATTAAAACTATAAATATTTCAAAAAATAGGGTTTTGGATAAGTGTATTTTTTAAGGAAAATAAAATATCACATTAACTATTTAACAATTAATCATAATTAAATTAATTTAAAATAATTTTTATAGATATATATTCTTAACATTTCAATTAAATAAATATTCATTAGGGGTTATTATAAATAATTAAATTGGATAAGTATTAGGAACTTTAAAATAGATTTCATGAAATTATGTTTTTCATCCTAACAATAAAAAAATACTTAAATCAATTAAAAAGATGATTTAAATTAAATTAAATAGATTTCATATCACTAAATTGTAAATATTCTAATTTTAAATTGAATTAAAAAAACATACAAAATTCATTAAATAAATTGATTTTTTTTTAAAAATACGTTTTGTTCACTATTCACTGAATATTACTAATTTTTAGAAAATCCATAAATTTACCCAGACGTTAATATTAATATGATGATTATAAAAATGATTTTAAATTTTTAAAGAAATTTTCTAAAATATGTAAAATTTAATTTTAAACTATATACTCAAAGTCCGACTAATCCACCTTTTAGAAAAATAGTGTTTTTCCTAAAACATGTAGTTTTTTTATTTCAAATGGTTCTTATTTTATTTATAATCAGTATATAACCATTTTATATATTTAATACATGTGCCAACCATATAATTTTCATAATTTATTTATCTAAATTTAGAACATAAATGGAAAGGTAATAATGTAATAGAGTATTATTGTTAATTTAGATTAGAGGTGGCATGTTCTAAAATCTATTAATATGATTTAATATGTTTTATAAATAAATATACAATGAATTCTTTGGTGTTAGATTATTTTCTAATATAAGTGTTTTAGGTAATATATTCAATTGAACATGATGTTCCTTTTTTAATGTCTTGATGAGTTATAATTCAAGAGGTCCTCTTGAGGGTATACACTATAGATTTCCTCACAGGGATTACTCATCTTCTCAAAAAAATATTCTCCCAATGTTAAAGCTACTCCATCATTTCGTTCATTCTGAGAGTCACTCATTAGGCCAACACTAGCTACTTATGGTTCCACATCATTTGTTAGTAACATCTCATTCCTGTTCAAATGTACCCTAATATTATAACGATCATCTATCCGTCCCATAACCATATACCATTTGATACAATTGAAGATAATTTAAATTATTATCATCCTCTTGAAAAATAAATAGTGAACCCATCACCCAAATTTGTTCTGTGGTCTTCGTTGAAATTATTATCCCTTAATATAATTTATCGATTCAGATAAATCAATTAATGATTTATATACTCTATAATAAAACTATTCAATATGATTGAAATACCATTAATACTAGACATATTTGTATCACACCCATTTTTGAGGAGCTATTATCACATCTTGGGAATGTTTTACCTTCATATTATGCTGTGTGTTTTATGTTAAAAATAATATTGATTCAAAACACTACATTCATAATCCAAAATTTACTACACATGGATTAATTCCTATGGTCATAGGACACTAACTAACCTATGTTTCATATATATCATATCTAAAAATAAATCATCATCCATTTTTAATCACATAATTTTAATAAAAAATCCAAACTTGTTATACCTTATACTATAGTGTTCCAATCACCTCTTAAATATATTCTTCACATGTGAGACACTACATAACATAAGTTTTTGGATTTATATAAACCTTTTATAGTTACAAGTGGTAAGTGTATTTGATTAGAGAATGGAAACCTCAACTTCATAATGATATATCTATTTTATATCCATCAAACTAACTAGTTGAATGTTTCATCTAGAGGATAAGGTTTCTAACCCGATGTAACTATAATAATTATACAATGAAACCCTTATCTTGAATTTGGTCAGTAGTAATCCTTAGTATTCTAGTTCAATTTTATCATATATAGATTCAAATACATTATGTTATTATTTGTATCATTTTTAATCCTTTCTCTACGGTGTTAAAGAATTATTGAATCTTAAGCACTAATTGGGTTGTCATATCCAACCCTCCAATCATGGTCTGAGAATAATGGACATAAATTATGGGCACCCTTCTATGGGATGGTTTATATTATTTCTGGGTTCACATTCAAGTTTGGTTATTACCTTACCCTTTCTAAATAGACAGATCAACATCTTCTTAAAGTATTCTAACATTAAACACTAACTTCTATGGTCTCTCTTATAAGAGATAAAATCAAAACAAGAATTAGATGTAGTAAATTCTTAGTTAAAACCCCATAAAGGGAAGAATGTGTAACGGTCATGTATATATAGGGTAGGTATTCACCTTTTATATCCTGATAAAAATTTTAGGGTTTTATAAATGGAAAGAAAATTCTAGGTCAAACCACCAAAAGGGAGAAATGATCAAAATCCACATTATTTACCACAATTACTTTCCCCATCCATGGATTATAGAAAATTTGAGGAATATAGAGAAAAAATTATCCTATAAGGACCGCTATTCAGTGTTTATAAAATTTATGAAATGCTCTCCAGGTCCATTTACATATGAAAAAGTTAGACAACCCTTCTATCTATCAAATATAATGCATCATATGAATCTTGAAAAATATAAAAGGTGTATTTTTAGGATACATGGTCCATTTTGAGAATTAAAATTATCATTTTAAAATCCACCATTATGTTATTCATTATGACGATTCATTAATATATATCAATAAAAAATGGACTAACCACATCTTACAATGATGGTATATGTGCCACTATATCAAGTATGTACATATAATTCTATTAGTATGAATCAATGAGGAAACCACATATAATATTATAACAGGATAACATTGTCTTATAATAATTGTAAATGTGCATCTATATTTGGAACACATATATTCATCTATGTTCACAGGATCTTGATTAGACCAAATCTCATTGTCATTTGTCTCATAAACTTGAATCAAATTATGATGATGGCATATTTTTCATCATATTCCTTCTACCTGTATATTTCTGAGCTAATATATTTAATAGAAATATTATTTTTATAAACTATTCATTAAATCAATTATTTTTGAGTTATGATTTAATTTCATCATCCACATTAAATTTTCATGTTGAATTAATTTTCAACATAATTATATATATGACATTAAAATATTATCATGAATTGATAGTTGTGATGAAACAAGAGTTGATAAATTTAAAAAAATTGAGATATTATTTTTCATTCATTATGAAAAATTGAGCAAAAAATCCAAAAACTGAAGAATGTCCCTATTAATTTACAAAAGGAACCATGAGTATAAAAACTATTATAGGAAATACTCTATAGACTATTAATGTTGGAAAATTTATTTCTCTATTTGCTTTATGGCCCGTTGTATCTCAACCAATGTTAAAGCTAATCCTTCAATATGAAGTTAGAATACCACTTACATTGAATCAATATTTATTCTTTATTTTTAGGATTCCTCGATGACCTATTATCGATCATCTACTACCATTTTCCTAGAGGAAAACTCTTTAGGGTGTCAGCCCATTAGGGGCCAACATGAACTATATATAGGGGAATGAGATTTTATATGATCAATAGAATGTTATACATATTGTGTAGAATTTTTTGGTGTTGTGGTGTTCTCTATATATTTAAATTCTATTTTTTATATATCATTATGAGGAGGATGGAAATGGAATAATTTTCATGAATAAAAAAATCATTCAAGAAAAATTCGATCAATTCATGGAAAACCTCATAATTTACGTTTATAATTACTTTGTTGTATAATGAAAAGTATCCTTCATGGAAGTGTGACTTCTTTATGTATTTTTAATGCTTAGATACCTTTTAATGATATTTCTTCAGGAATATAGGACATATTCATTGTCATCCATTGCATTGAAACCTCATAATTTTTAATATTCCTACTTATAGGATTTTCTCTCTTTGAGGCCTTGTCAAGGTGATCCTCTATATTCAGAATTACTTCCCACATTGTAAAGGTAATGAGGTGATATCTTATGGCTACACATCATCATTTTCAAACTATTTAAACCAATTATAGATAAGGTTATTAAATGATTCACATATAAATACCCAACACATGATTTAAGGTATTTTGGTGGAATAGAAATTAAGGATTTATATTCTTCTATGGTATCCACTCTGATAGACAATAACATTGTTTTAGGGAATTTTTCATGTGAATTAATTCAATAAAAACTCTCAATTTATTTGGAGTTTCTTTAGTAGATAAGGGGAATTTACCATTAATGATATTTGTGGTAATTCCCTCCCATGTAATAACATCCTGTAATCCCAAACATAAATTCCACTGTAAATGATTTTTGATATTGTCTTTCATAATTTACTCATTAAAGACTCCATTATTTAAGGATTATCAAATAATTTCATTCACAAGTTGTATACTTTAAAAAATGTATTTAGTAAACAGTAACAAATTATATAAAACACTAATTTTATATTAGATTTGTGTTTCTAAAACTATATATTGGACTTTTCTCAGTGGTTTCTCAGTGGTTTCTCAGTAAGAAATATTTCACCTATGATTAGACAATTCAAAAAAGAACCCTTTTGTGGTATTGTGTCACCATTACAACCATTACATTACCCATATACCATATATGGGAATAATTAATCCATATAATATTATTGGATACATTTCATCAAGGTAAAATACCAGAAGGGCCATTCCATCAAGTCTCTTCCAAAGACCCTAAACATACGATATAATGGATTCATTCATTATAGAGTGATCCATTAAGATCATGATTTTTAAAAAAAATGGGAAATGGGAATATTGAAATATCCCTCCTGATAAGTCCTTAATAACTGGTAGAACCATCAGGGTGTTTTTAAGCATGTTTTTCTGTGAGATTAAGGATCCTTATAACTAGTTTATTCATGAAACCTCCCTTCACTAATAATACTCAACCTAATATCCCTGAAACAAAGTCCATAATATTCAAGTATCCAGATTTTCTTCCTTGGTCCACCCAATTTGCAAGGGATACACACATTATCCTCATATATGGTGTAATCCCAAAACATTCCTCATTTAGATATATTAACTATGAATCCAATATTTATACATATTTTTTTTATCATAGTATATGGAGGTATACAAACTAATATATGGATCCTATTAGGTGTAAGCACCAATGTTTCATCATTGAGACACATTTCTTGTGTGTTATGTATTTCTTTTTTTCTTATTACCCACATAATTAAATCTATACAAGAAGATATGGGCATAATATTAGATGTAAACATAAATAATAACCACTCATATATAATTATAAATGAACAGGGGAGAAGAAAATATATAGACATGAATAACTCCCTCACCAACCATTACTATGATCCAACTGACTATAAATCCTAGTTGAATTAAATTTAACTGAATAACATATAGTTAATCCATCATGATGTTAATATTCTAGGAATAGTTCTTAGATAGATGTAATTAAATGGAAGTTCATTTGTTCATGGTTTCATGATCTTATTGGGAACCACATTGATCCTTAAAACATAACCTTAAAGGGTATTATGTTTCCTATTATGTAGAATTGAACTCCATGTGTTTTGACTCTCTCCTGGGGATATATAGGAAAATCCTCTTATAGTAAATATTAAAACACAAAAGATCCCAACACATCCATGGTTGGAAATAAATTACAAATCACTTTGATTTGAATCCTTAAACCACATTGTAAACATCAAAAATTAAAACTAATACACAAAAATTCTTATACATATGTATGTTTACATTAATTCATCGTAACTATTGAACACACATACAGAGGTATCCCATGTTAATATTTTAATTATAGGGAAGGATGCATTAAAAAGTAAATAATATATAAGAGAGTCTCATAATAGAAAATATTACCCCTAAAGGGATGAAATGACTTCTAATCCACTCACTGAATGCATAACCCAAGGTGTCGTTGGTATGTACCATCCGTTGCCTACCTTTGAAAAAAATTTCTCCACCAACTCAAAATTCCAGGGGTATTGGGGATCATACAAAAGAATAGGTACCAATACCTCGAAATGTATCATCAAAATATTTCAAACCTTAATTTATATTCCACATTTCCAAAAGAAAACATTCCCTTAATTTCATATAAAATAATCATTACAGAATCCAACATCAACTGATTTCATATATGGTATCATTCCATTCACTACAAGAACCATATCCCATTTTCAATCATATAATCCCATTTATAATTTTAGGCATGGGAATATATTTCTAATTTTATTGAATTAACTATATGATTATATTAATCTATAATGTAAAATTGTTCATTCTTCCCTCCCCACTCTATAACCTTTTTATTTTTTTATATTTTTCCAAAACCCTTCATAAATGTGTCAGCATATCCATTATCATTTAGATATCAAATGGAAATTAAATTATTCTAATGTTTTAGAATATATATATATATATATATATATCATTTTCCAACATTTTTATATTTACATTTTTGATTTTCATTTCCATAAAAACTATCTCAATAAAACTATGTTTACCATCTTTAGTAAGATGTACCTTCCTAAAAATTTCTGGAATAAAATTTAATAGAAATTCATTATTTATTGTTGAATAGAAATACGTTTTAAAGTATAATATCAACGACTCAGTAGGAAACATTGCACTAATAACTATTGTGTCATAAAATATTTATTAATTAGTATTATGCATCTCACATCTTGGTGCCCTTTGTATCATATTTTTGTCCTATACATGTTCCTTTTGTCTACATCTCTAAAATGTGCGACATTTTCATTTGTGTTTCTTTTGGATCTACCTTATAGAAATTAAACTTCCTCTTAAGTTACCAAACTTGATGCTATAACACTAACATTGACATTTAAATAATTTCTAGTGATTTTTATTGATTCTATTATGTTAATGTCTTCATTAAGGATTAGATTACAAAAACTATTTAATTGTAATTTCTATGTTCCATAGGAACTAATCACTATTGTGAACATCACATCACATCTTTCTAACATTTTTGATAAGAGATGAAAACAGTTGACTTTACCCAAAAAATCAATCTTTAGCAAACACATCTAGATTAAAATAATATCAAATTCATCTATATAGTCTACGATTGACATTCTTTCTTCCATCCTTAGGTTGAACATTCAACACAATAGAGGAGACATGTTTGATAAAAAAAGAGTTTCTTATATGTTTGAAAAAGATTCTAAAAATCTCATTGTTTTCTTCCCTATATTAATATTTAATGTTACATTCCTCACTAATATATATATTATAATTACAAAGGTCTATATTTCTAGGATTTCCAAATCTACATCTGACATGTTAAGCCTTGGAATACTCACTCTTGGATCCATTGCTAAAAATAAAATAATCCTTATTATTTTCAATAATAAATATAAATAGGTTTGATATTATAATAAAAAAATAAAAAATAAATATTTTATATTATAAAATAATTAACTAATAGTGAGTCATTATATACCCAATAATATTTTTAAGTTGACATCATTTTTAAATTAATAAATATTACTACATTTCAAAAACCCATAATATTTTCTTTTAAAGGGTATTTTATTTTATTATTTCCTATAATTATATAATCCTAAAAGGATACTATATATTCACTTAGTGTATACACAAAATCAATACCTAACTCCACTAAAAATCCTAATCATTAATAATCTATATGAAAATATTTTAGAAATTTTGTGTGAGCATAAAAGTGAAATAAGTGTTTTTAATTTATAATAAAACCCAAATTTGAAATTTTATAAAACTATATATTTCTTTCCATCCAAACAAAATAGTTTAATATTCATAATATTTTTCATAAAACAAAACTTAAAAATCCCATAAAATTGAAAAATAAATTGTTAGAAACTTGTATAAAGGAAAAGGGTAATCATGGAAAAATTATTTAAAACAACTACAGTTAAATTTATTTAAAATATAAAAAATTATAATAACATTATATAATCAAGAATTTGATTTAAAAGTAAAACAACCATTTTAAAATTACAACGATACTTCTTTATAAAATAAAATCTGATGATTTTCAAAAAATTTAGAAAATTATTAAGGTACCTATAATATTGGGTGGCTATATAGGGCACAAAAGTTACTTTAGGATGAAGTACCATAAGATTTGGGTTCAATTATCATCACTAAAAATCATTTTCAATTCCCAAGTGACAAATTTTGATGAGAAATTTTTAGTAGATTATTTTTCACAAAAATAATTCCATTAATACATTATTTTAAATTTCATTAAAATCCATGTTAAAAATAATTTTAATAATTGTTAAATGTATTTATAAATGAATGTTTAGTCAATGAAATTCATTAAAATTTATATTTCCATGATTTAACGACCAAATTAAATATAAAAAGATATATATGTTTTGATCTAGAGAAAAGAAAGTTCAGGGACATATCCTTTAAATATAATTCTAGATTTAATCAGGAAATGAAATGATTTTGAAAAACATGACTCTTTTTTGATGAAGACGTAGAAAAAATATGTTCTTATCCATGAAATATATTACACAAAAATGAAATAAGAAAGTAACTGAAGGAAATATTATTTTTAGAACGAAATAAAGGTTTCAAATAAGATATATATATATATATTAATTAATATAAAAAATTAAAAATGTAAGGAAATAATTTTTAAAATCCTCAAATAAAATCATTGAAAACATATCTTTAATTTTAATTTTAATTTTAAAAATATAGAAGATAAAGATATTTTTTATGAAAATTGTGATATAATATATTCATACAAATTTTAAAATAGGAACATTTAAAAAGAAATTTCCCTTATAAGGATGATTTATTTTCAAAATACCATAAAAAAAATAAATAGTTTTTTCTAGAGACATTAATAAAAAATATTTAGAATAAATTCAATTACCTAGATCACAATGATTATGAATCAATGTTTTTTGAATCTAGAAAGATTTTTTACTTCTCATTTTCAATATAATAATAACTCACTACCTTAATATCTCTCTCTAAAACCTGATAGCAGAGCACTATATATATTTCAGGTGAAACAAACATACCATTTCGTTGTTAGATTTATAATTAAAATGGAAGTGATTGTTTTATAGTCGAAACCCATTATGTATGTAATGTATTATATGTGTATTTTAATTTATAAATCTGATCAGTTAGATTATAACCTTTATATATGGACCAGTTCAACTTTTTTTAGTCATTAAAAATATACAACACCCATAATTTTTAAATTAATTATTTATTAAACCATTTACCCATACCAATACCATCTTCTAGAAATTATATTGTGCAATTATTTTCATAAAAGTTATTTTTTTTACTTTTAATGATCGAAAGCATATATATATATATATATATATAATTCTGATGAATATGTAAAAATTTCATGTAGGAAGAAGTTTATTACACTATAAATTGTTAGTTATAATTAATAATTTTACATAATTCATTACATATTCTAATTTTTAAATAAAACTATAAGGATCCCTCCAAATGAATGTTTTTCCTCTATTATTGAAGGATTGAGGATGATAGTTTCATATCAAATAGAAATTATGAATAAAATCTAGAAAATGACATATAATAAGAATGTTAGAATATCTAGGATACTATTTATTACATAAAACCATTTCATTTCATTCCCCATGTCCTATAAATCCAATGAAGAACATTATATATATATATATATATATAAACATAAGACCAATCAGTAAATCTAGAGTGGTGCATTGGGAAGGAAACAAAAAATTCGCAATGTTACTTTCTATAAATTATACCATGTTTTAGGTGAAATATCAAAATACCCATTTCTAACTATGATCCTTTGATGTATAATATATATATATATATATATATTGTACGTTGTCTCTATAACATTCCTAAACTATGGGTAGAAATAATATGGTTATGAAATAGTTACTATTTATTATTTTACATTATCTTTTACCATACTTATTTGACATGAATTATATATTTTTGTGTTTATATGTTTATACTATGTCAATAATCCATATAGAGTAGTAGTTATAGGCTGATTATTATGGTAGTAGGAAGTTTTATTGTCCAATTCATGTATGGAGAAATAAAAAGTCCAAATTTTATATTTAAAATGATTTGCGTTAGTATAATTAATATGCCAACACTATTTGATGAGATGTGATCCTACTTTAGGTTCAAATTGGGATTAATTATATGTTATATATAAAGATAAAACATTAATTGTCATTTTAGTCTTCAAGGGTGTCAGTGTTCATTATCGGCCTCCCTTGCTGCCTTACAGAAGAGAGGCTAAACACCATTATTCCTCATCAATTTCGACCGACGTGTTAAATGGATTATTGATGCTTTCCATTATCCACACAAAGAAAACTTCCCATGATTGAGATAGCCTAAGACATAGGGCTAGATGGAATATTTTTTTACCAAATATATATAAATTTCATTTCTAAAATAATCTTTACAAAAAATTTTCCCTTAAAATTAGATTTCATAATCTCATCCAAAACATTATTATAACTCTTATACATTTAAAATAATGATATAAAATATTATAACTATTAAAAAATTATAATTTCATTATGAATAATGTATTTATTATATATATCGCTTAGTTAATAATAGAGATATGAAAATATATCATAGTCTTATAAATAAGAAAATTCTGAATATTTCAATCCATTAAAAAGTTTTCATTATTATTATAGGTTAATTTTTTTTTAATTCATTATTCACTACTAAAACTTATTAGAATATTTTCTATATTTAAAATATTATTTCAAAAAAATTAATTTTGAATATGTTCTCTTTATTATATATATATATAAATTTAATTATATTTATGATAAATATCGTATTACTACTAGAATTAACAATCATCATAAAGTATAACCATTTCAAATGAATATAATCTTCATGTAATTATCTCATTCATTTATCTCTTATATATAAAGTATTCTATATTGAAACTTGTATATTTTATTTTAAGGATAGTTTCATTATAGTTGAGCATTAACCAAAAATACCACAAAATGGAAGAGTGTTCATGTAGGATTTGAAATTAAAAAGGTTTCCAAACTAATTTTTTTAAATAACACATTCTAGAACATGGATCCTATGAAATCCTTGATCCTTGAATCAAACACATCCGCCAAATTCACACTTCTTTCCATCACTATCCATAGATCACCACTCTCACAATCATCTCCCAATCTCCACCAGAGCTGATTACCAGCTAGAAAATGTCTTATGAAATAAAATCACTAGGAAAAATATTCATAACAAAAAACAAACTACAAGATGGAGTAAAATAGATAATAGTAAACCATCCAACACTCATCTTTATCCTTCATCAACATAAAATATAAAACTAATTGACAAACAAAAACCCACATAATAGCACCTAACCCTCATTTTTGTATCTTCACCATCATCATCATCATAAATGGATATAATTATCCAACTCAAAAAATCCCCATAATCAAAATCACATAACCAGTATTGAGACAAACTACAACACAAAGGATAAACTTTTGAGAAATCATTTATTAGGAATAACCTTTAAATAATGATTCCAATGACCAGCTAGATATGATAATATAGTGTGAACCCATTTGAATGATTGAATATGATGAAATATTCACCATCTGATAAGGATACCACTCAAAAATAAAATACCAAAACCTATGTGAAGGCCACCATAATAGGTGACACTAGGACATGTGTTATTGATCTAGTGGTATGTGCAAAGTAAGAACATTTTCCTCAACAACAATACAAACCCATTTCCAAATCCATCAATTCTTTCCATTAGGACCACAAACATATGATACCATTAGAATTTAATATATAGAAAATAAATTATATCCATTATCGATGGTTTATATAGTACAACCTATCACCTCTACATTGCATCATCATCATTCAAACCTACACTTGTCACATGATATTACTTTGATTTATTAATTCTGACAATGTCTTATCATTTTTAGTATCATCATCATTATATATAAATTAGGGATTCTTCATAAGAAACACATGATTCATTAACAACACACAACCAAATACAAGTATCACCTCCTAAAATAACATTGAACACATGAAAAACCCATCCAAAAGAATATTTAAGAACCCCTTCACTGACTATCATTGGGAGGAGCAATGAGACATGATTTCTGGGAAGAGTTAAAATATAATATTACCTTCATAAGGATTCATGAACATAACAATACTAAAAAAACTCCTATAATCACCACATTGAACAAATTACAGCTATATAAAACATGGGACACCATATACGCCTCGGCTGGTGCCTCTATAACCAACCTGAAAAACCATCACTCCGAACAAGGCATCAGGATGATGAACATGTGGTATGAGAAGAGGAAGAAAAAAATGAAATAAAATAAAAGATGAAATTGCAGAATAAAATGAATTGGAAATGGAATTTCATGAATGAGAGAACACAATATCCAAGGAGAGAAAACAGAAAAGTGAATTAGAAGGAGGAATCATATGAAAAGAGATAATAACATAAGGGTGAGAAGGAAAAATTATGAAGAGTAAGACTCCCCATCTTGATCACTACTGAGGAGGAAACCTTGGATGAGTTGGAGGGCTAGATGATACCTCAAAGAAGCCCAAATATATTACAATTGAAATATTTGAGAAAGCATAAAGATTACATAATCATATAAAGTTTTTTTCATCATAATTATTATATTAATTCTAAATTATTATTTTTGCATAGTATATTATTTATATTCTCTAAAGAATATTATATTATCATTATAATTTATGATAATTTCATTTATAATATAATTATTTTATAGATAAATTTATTAAATTCTTTTCAAACTCTTAATTTATATATATAAATATAAATTTTTTACATTTTTTAAGAAATTTATATTTATTTCAATTAAATAGATTATTTACCATAGTAAATATTATTTTACTATTTAATTATACAATTATAAAATGAAAAATTAATTTCAAATTTATAATACTGACCAAATATTATATTTATCTCTCATTAATATTTTATTAAATATAAATTCTATATTTCTCAATTAATTTTATATTACTATTGAAATTTCTATTTTTCATATAATATAATTTATCAAAAAATAATTCAAATAATAAAAAATTAATTTTTCATCATATTGACCATATTTTTATAATCATAATTTATTTATTACAATATATATATATATATATCATTTGAAATATGAACATATTATCAATAAGTCTGTGATTAATAAAAGTATGTTTATAAATTATATCATAGTCAAACTAAATTCAAATATTGTTAATATATTAATTTATTCAATTAATTTTTTTAAAGATACACTTTTTAAAAATATATAACATAATTTTTTTAGTTATGAAACCTTCCTTTTAATAAACATTTATTTTAATGAAAAATATATTCTAAAATATCTTATTATTTCATCCCCCCCACAAAATAAATTTGACTCGATATATTTAAAGATCTGTGACATGGAAAATTTTACATGATAATTATTATTGAGAAAAAAATATCATTTTTTAATTAGTATTACTTATCTTTTATTAAATATAATATTATTTAAAATATATATGAAATTACTTCTTGAGAAAGGTTTCTTATAAATAAGAACTGTACTGATTCTAAAATGTAAAAAATTGAATCCTTAAGAATTCTATATATTCTTTATTTATATCACAAGGTCTCTAAAAAATCAACCCATCTAATAACATAAGAATAATGATTAAATATAATCATTAAAACATCATACAAATACACAAATCTTAAATTATACTCAACCAATGTAATCCTATTCTACAAACTACATAAAAATTTGTTTGGAAAAAACCTTTGATGCATAATAACTTGAAATTTAAGTCCTGTTGAGAAAAACAGAAAAATCATATTCTTTTATTAATTTTATAAATAATTATTTCATTCTGAATGAAGTTACTCTATTTTTAACCTTAAATATGACTACATCATTGAGTAATATTTATTCACTACAAAACAAAGAAAAATTTTATGACTAGTGTTTTAGATAATTAAGAAATTCTACTACATGTCAACAAACCTATACTATATAGTTTAAATGAGTATTTTATTATATTTTTTCACTATATTAAAAACTCTTCTATTGATACTCTAGAATTACTCAAGCTAAAACTAAAATCGACACTGAATGATATTATTTCTCAAAATAATCAATAAGCCCTATGGAAATCATTTAAAACCCAATTGGAGTAAAAACATGAATCCGGTATTGTAATGAATAAGAAAACAATTTTTTTAATAATTATATTAATTTCATAAAAATTTATTTTTTTTGATGATATTTTTTGCTTAATAATATATTTAAAATTTAGCCTTTAAAACCAAAAAATATTTAAATTTTTTCAACTTGTATAAAGGAATGGGATTCTTTTGGACCCCATCAATAAAAATAATGAACACCACATTAATTAAAATAAAAACCTTCAAAATAACATAAAAAATTTATAATTCCATTTGGAAATAAATATACTTACTTTATAATAATATAATATAATTTTTATATAAAATAAAATATGATAAGCTTTGGAAGGAAAATAAAAATCATGAGGAAACCTAGAATATTTAATGATTACATGTCCCCCACATATCTATTTAATGAATAATTATCTAGAATGATGATTTCACTTTCCATCCCTCATCATCATTTAAAATCTTCATGTGTTAAATTATAATAACAAAAATAGTTTATTTTTTCTTTATAAATTATATTAAAAATTCATTTTACAAATAATTAATTGTATTGTTTTAAATTATTTTATAAAACATACGTAGTTAAAATAAATGCTTTGTTAGTAAAAAAATTCTACAGAGGATATTTTTAAACAATGTTCACTCTTAAATGAAAATAAATAAAAATAATTGAGGTATTAGTCCAGTGCATTTGATAATACATGGAGATCTACTTTATATTTAATTTTAGATCGATTCATGATGAGAATTTTTTTAGAAAAACATAAATGGTTCATATATGAATATGTAGAAAAATACATGTGATTTTATATGAAATCATTTAGAAAAAATGATGATGTAAAATTCTAATAGGCAAATTTATTTTTTGAATGAAATAAATTTTAGGAATAAGTTTGTGATTTTTTTTGTATTAATTTTTTTTTAAAAAATATTAATTTTTAAACACCTTAAATACTAACTTTGAAAAAAATTACTTTAAATTTATTTTTAAAATATATAAAATTAAATGATATTTTTTTTTATTGAAACTATTACAGAAAATTGTTACAAAACATCTAAATTGAAAATTTTTATTACTAATTTCCCTTATGAATTTATTTTATTTTCAAAATATTATATAAATTTGTATATTTTTTTACCGATACATAAATTATAAAATCTCAATATATTTTCGATTATATAACTCCAATCGATATTGATAGAATACCCATAGATTCTAATTTGATGGATTCATTTGAGAAGAAATCTACCATGAATTCAGTCTATCACTATACCACTTTCTACCCATAGGCTAGGGAACTATTTATATTTCTGATGAAAAAAATTAGTGGACCATCGTTGGATATAAAATAAAAATGATGAAATAACTTTATAACAGATCCCCAATCTGTTTTCAAAATATTATTACTACATTTTAATTTTAAAATAATATTAACGAGGTAGTTAAATTCTTACCAAAACTATTTCAAATGTTTTATTTATAAATCCTTCATAGAACATGGATGTTTAAAATTCATTATGTAGTAAACCATTTATCCTTACTAATAACATCATCTAGATTTCATAACATCATATTATTTTCATGAAACTCACTGGGTATGTTTCATGTGATATAGAATTAATATATATATATCTATATAACCTAAAATTGACTACATACCAGTTTCACATTTGATAGAATAAAATGAAAGAATATTGTGTTATTTATAGTTTAGAGTTTTAATACATTTATTCCATATTATAGTGTTAAAATAACTCTATAAAGATCCCTCTAAATGAGATTTTCCATTACTTCTGAATTAATGAGCAGGATACTTACTTGTAAAATAGAATGATCGAATAATTTCCTTTAAATAATTGACTATAGGGGAGGTTAAATATGGTGGTAGGTGTCATTTAATGTTCACCATTTTTTTATCTCTCACATCCCATAATTATAATGATGAATCAACATTATATATATGAAACCTATTAGTAATTCTAAAGAGGAACATTGGGGATGAAACAAAAGATTCCTCAAATTTTTCATCCATAATTTGTTCCATGTATTCCTCACAATATCAAAATTAAATGTTATGAGTACAATACATTGATATAGAACATATATATATATATATATATATAATCAATACAACTATAAAAAATGTGGGAAGGATGGTAGTGGTTATGGATTCAGTTGTAGTTCGTAGTTTTTCTTTATCTCTTCCCACGATATATCTAATATATATATATATATATATATATTTGTGTGTATGTGATCATGTGGGTGCATATTTTTACATCCTATTCATAATCCAGCTATATTATTTCATAGAGGATGAAGACATCAGTGGTATCAATTTTTTTACCGAACATGCATGTAGATAAAGAAGATAATAACAGAGGCCATTCAAAATAAATCATGCACATTTTTAATATGAAAATAGTTCCAGATTATATTTGATTCCACATCTATTTTTTATTTTGATCCATGATCCATTATATAAGTTCACATACCATAAGTTTTCATTAATGACAAAAAGGGTTCTAGTGTTCTCCCTCAACCTCCAGTTTCACCCTGAATGCGAGATTCTAATCACCATTGTTCCTCATTTGTGATTTCTTGCACGCTATATGCCTAACTGATTTCTTCCATTGGACATGCTTATAATTTGAATCATTCTCAATATGTCTAATATCTCTTGGATATATGGGCCCCTTTTTTAAACATATATAAATAATGTTCTATTATAAAAAAAATTATATAATAATTTAACCCTTAAATGTCAACTTCATAATCTCTTACTCTTAAATATTATAACTCTTATACATTTAATCTCATACTATGAAATATAGTAACTCTTTTAATATAACACATTCACTGTGAATAATTTTTTTATAACTATATATAAAAATATCCCTTAGTTAATATTAGTAATATGAAAATATATTTCTAACTTATTGATGTTGATTCTCTTGTCTGGCTGCCCAGTCAAGGTGGTCTTTTTAACACTAATGAATGATACAGAACTAAATTCTTCAAAAATGTTACTATCCCAGAATGTATGGAGAACATCATAATATCCTTCATTTCACTATCCACATATATATTCTTATAGAAGGTATAAAAAAGGGACTCTTTAATAATGATCAACTTCACAAGGATGATTTCCCTATTCCATCAGCGCATGTTCTTTTACATGGTGGTTTTGAAAATCACATGTACCTTTTTGTAAAAGGATCTTTTGTAAATGGGATTTGGGTTTATATCTAAGAGATACTCATGTGTTTATTATTCCATGAATATTTGTTTGATTATTTGGTGATTTCCATCATTGAGTTATTTTTCACCGAGAAGATTCCCAACGGCTGATTGCTGATGTTGCAGTGTTGTTCATCACTATATGGAATATGTTAAATTAATCCACTTTTTAATGACCAAAATCATATTTTCACATTGGGATTTTCTCAATATATAAGGTTGTCCAAATATGCAGAAATATCCCCCAAGGTACTATGAAAAATGATTTATTTTATTTTAGTACTCTTCATGTAATTAGTGTTGTATGAAGGGTCATAAAACTGCTCACAATGAAGTCAATAGTATGGATTCCACCAATTAATAATTGGATGAAATAAATTATAGATGGAGATTCCCTTGGTGCTGTAAGATTCTCATAAATTGGTAGGTTTTCTTGACATTCCCAGGCTTTATAAAGGCATGTTTCATCTATCCTTATGGTGGAATCATTGATGAAATGGTCAAGAAATGTTCCATGGTAGATTCTATCAAAATGAATTACTTTCTTAAAGGAGAGGAACCAAATGTAATGGATTGTTCCACACATATACAAAGTGGTAAATCAGGTTTATGATGTGCTTTCAAAGAAGCTGATTCATTATGTATGCTTGGGGTAGTCCTTTTTTACACCCCTCTTCTTTCTTAACACATGTTGATTCTGATATTAGTGGTCACATTACCACTAACCATTTTAATCCTATCTCACGACTGGGTACGTTTACATTATTTTTATCTAGGACCATATATTATTCCATCTCCTATTCTATTATTAAATTAAATTAAATATACTCTTTTCAAATAAGTAAAATATTATTATATTTTTCTCATCCAATCATCTATTATATTTCATTTTAAATTATATATAATTATATTATTCATTTTAAATTAATTATAATTATATTATTCATTTTAAATTAATATATTTATTAATTCTAAATTTCATTGTAATTAATATATTTATTAATTATTATATTCATAATAATTAATAAATACTATATTACTTTTGTAATCTATGATATATTATTTTCTATTATAATTTTCTTACAAATATCTTTTATAATTTCATTTAAATCTAAAATATTATATGATATAATAAACTTTTTTCTAAAATTGTATTTAAATTATAGAATAATTTCATCTAAAAATTTTATATTCCAAATTAAACTCATTTTACTATTAAATTATACAATTATCATGGAATATGTTAATTTAAAATTAATCCGATTCAAATACAATTAATTTTTTGAAATAATATTTTATTAAAATTAATATTTATTGTTCTCTGTAAATATTATACTACAATTTTGAAGCCTATTTATAATATCATAATATTTATCACCAAATTATTCCAATTAATTAATAGTAAATTTTATAAATACGTTCCCCATAAGTTCAAAATCATACTATTTTTATTACATAATATATATAACTTTTGAAATATAAAAAATTAATAATGTCTTAATTTTTAATAAAAATATATCAAAATAATTTTTCATGGAAAAAATATATATAAATATAGTAAACTTATTAATTTATTCCTTACAATATTGTTTTATAGGGAAAATAATTTAATTCTATAAAAGATAACTTATCTTATAATATATATCATATTTTGTCTCAATTTTGAAACCAACTATTTAGAAATCATTTATTTAAATGAAAAGTTTAGTTTATAATCTTGGAGCATTACATGACACTATTTATAGGGTTTTCTCTATCAATGGAAGGAGAGATTTCTTCGAATACATATTTTATTGAATTTTTTTCTTCTAGATTACATGTTTGTTTCTATATAAGAAGATGATATTCACATTTACTTCATATACTTCAATTATTATCAAACAATTATTAACCCTCAAACCAAAATATTTTATTTGATACAACTTTTTATGATATTAAATAATAAAAAAATGAAAAATTGGAAGAAATATGAACACTGCAATTCAGATTGATCATGAATAATACCCTGTGACTATTAAGAGGGGTGAAAATTTCATTCTTCTTGGGGATATATACACATATTTCTTCTAATTAACAGATCCAAAACCCAAATTACAATGGAAAAATATATTATTATGTGGTAAAATTGGCATTTAAAAAATTCTATAAGCTTACAACCTTCCTTGTGAAATAAAATTTTAAAACCTATGTGTGTGCATTAATGTGAAAGTTTGAACATAACATGTTTAATAAAATTCCAAGAGAAACATTTATCTATTTAACCCCTTGTGAAATTGGAATTATGACTCATTATTTTTCATAAACCTTATATGAAACAAAAATTTATGAATCCTTGTTTCGTGTCACCACTGAGTGAAATTTATTACCAAAACTTTATGTGTACTGCATGTTATTTTCCTTTAATTTTTTTTGCCCCTTCATTCCCCAACTACTATGTATGTATGTATGTATGTATGTATGTATGTATGTATGTATGTATATGTTATAAAACCAGAATATATATATATATTTATCACTCTATGTTTGTTTTGTAAATAAAATTTGAAATTATATTGCCATAAATTTTGAGATAAGTGATAAAATATAGAACTAAAGTATCTAAATCCTGAAGAAAAATGTTAAACAATATTGT